>CM074723.1:306466209-311778709 GCA_037306005.1 Rhinophrynus dorsalis
GTCCCCACTCGTTTTATGTGTTCAGTTCCTGCTCCCCCCTTGGATGGAAGACTGGACCTCCCAGTGATCTATGGAACCCCCGGTCTGGGTTGTCATTCCCTGTGGGCGCATACAAGCCTCTGAGTAACATGTTTTTTTTTTCATTTATGGGTGGGCGTCCCTTGTGTTTTATCCATCCTTCACTTGTGTCTGTTTCTAATAAATGGTATTCAAGAGGTTGGTTTGTCTCTGTTTTGCAAAAGCAGAAAAGGTTTGTTGTATTGTGTGATAAAACTATTCCCTGGACTCATGAGGGCAACACAGTTGACCCTGAGGGCAGAATCAATAAAAAGTACTTTACCTTTGAAAATCTTTGTGCTCAAAATACTAAAATATCTAAATTCCTTTAAAGGGATACTAATTCCGCTGATACATTTATGCTATATTGTAGATTTAAAAAAAATAAATTATGTGGAGCAAACCTTTATGGTTTGAGAGATATTCACAGCTAAAGTTCCCCCTCCCTTTCCTTTCCCTGATGAAATGGAGATAATTAAAAAAAAAAAAAAAAAAAAAAATACTTCATTGGAACAGTCTAGTAAGGGCTTGCAAACCAGGCACACTTTGTAGACCGTTCCAATGAAGTAATTATTGTTAAATATCGCTATTTTGGCTCTGCTGAAGAGCCACTGGCTCCCAGGACTGGGATCTCCTGCTGTCAGGAGAGAGCTGATGTCAGGAAAAGGGGAGGGAGGGGGGAACTTTAGCTGCGAATATCTCTTAAACCATAAAGGTTTGAGAGATGGTACTTGCTCCACATTATTATTATTTTTTTTTAAATCTACAATATAGCATAAACTTATCAGCGGACATTAGTATCCCTTTAAGCCTTTTAAACTCATTCAAGGATATCTCATCCTAGGGGGGTGACTTCATCATTGCTCTCAATCCCACAACTGATACTTCTTCAGGCAAATCTCATTACATTTTCACCTTTCTTAAGGCCATCAAAACCAAGTTTGATAATATCCATCTCTTATATTCTTGGAGACTCAAACATCCTTCCTCTAAAGATTATATTTATTTTTTATCCCATCATAGCTCCCATTCTAGATTAGACTATTTATTCACAAATCAGGCTTATTTATATAACATCTTTCAAACAGGCATTGAACCGATGGTCTGCTTGGATCATGCCAGGATCTGGTTACAGTTCACAATTCCCTCTTTCCGTAGGGGGCAGACTCCCCATGGAGACTAAATTATCAACGCTTAGATGATAACCTTGCAGTTGCCTCCATATCTGATCAAATCTCTTCTTTCTCCTCTATTAATGAGAACTCTAGTCCACCTGCTTCTACGGTTTGGGAAGCTCACAAATGTTACATTGCAGAGAACTGATCAAACCTGGTGTACATAAGAAAAAAACTTTATAACCTCCTTTCTACCATTAAAAAGACATAACATAAGCAGAGCCTTTCTGCTAGTGATTTAGAGCAACTTTTACCTGCATGTGCCGAACTAGCCCATTTTCTAAAAGCTAATATATTCAAAACATTTCAGTGGCTCATACTTGCATTAAAAAATGTGAGAAATCCCTCACTCATACTGTTAAAAATAAGCAAAATACCCAACACCCAAAATACCTAAGATCAAATCACATGATGGCTCTATTCAACAGGTACTACCTAACATAGCATACACCTTCAAAAAAATGTTATGAAGACTTCTACGATCTCGACCCCTCTACCTCCACTACAGCATCCTCACTGTTACAGCAGCTTACCCCTCAATTTTTTTCTTGACATGAAACTTCCCACTTTGTCTGCACAAATGATTTCGGACCTGGAACTTCACTTCTCAGATCAGGAAGTAATATATGCCATTAAAATCTCTCCTCTAGGGAAAAGCCCAAGTCCAGATGGTTTTACATTTTACTACTATGGTAAATTTCTGGCCCCGTCTAAAACATACTTTCAATAGCCTGGCTTCAGGTGCAGCTTTTCCAAAACAATCCCTGTAAGCACACATCACCTTCATACTGAGACTGGGGAAGGATCCTCTCCTCTACAGGCCCGTCTCTCTCCTAAACGTAGATTCGAAACTTTTTTTGGATAAGTTATTGCTGACAGACATAAAAAACCTTCTCTCAACTTTCCTTAACCCAAACCAGGAAGGTTTTGTGCCAAGACTGGACACTAAACACAACATCTTTAAAACTATCTCCTTGATCTCCAATTAACAAAAATATCTCCACCCTGCTGGTCTTTGTCTACACTGAGAAAGCATCCGATAGCGCCAGACAGAGGTAAGGCCAGCTTAGACTATCTCACCTAGTACCTGGACCCCACTGCTTTGCCTCTATTATGAGCTTATACAATACTTCATCTGCTAGGGATATGATTAATGGTTCTCTCTTAGACCCTTTCTGAATAGAGAAAGACACTCGCCAAGGATGTCCGTTAAAGGAGAAGTAAACTTTTTTTTATGAAAATATATATATTGTAGGGATTTTCCTATTGAGTAAAATAAGGGTACTCCCACTGCCGAGAGATTTATATTTCCAGCGTTACTACAGTTTAAACCCATGTTTTTTTACATTAGCGGTGCCCTCTAGTGGTCAAATTCTAATTAGATTTCCTGTTAGATTCTAATGGAGAGTAAAGTCAGAAAAGTCAGAGACATACAGTTATCCATAGAATGTGATAGAAACTGCCTGTCACTTCCTGTCAGTTAGAACTATCAGGAAGTAAATACAGTAAATTCACTTCCTGATTATTTAAACTGCAATAAATTTTTAATAAAACATCTGACAGCGATGGGATTGACCTTGTTTTATTCAGCAGGAAATGCTCTGTAAAATATGTGTTTTCATAAAAATAGTTTACTGCTCCTTTAACCCTAATTTTATTCATACTACCTATGGAACCTCTTTTAAACTTATATGTCTTTATCCATAAATCCACAGACTGCCAATATACAATTCTTTTACAAAGTTAGCCTGCTATGCAGATGACATACTCCTCATCTCCTGCCCCCAACAATCCCTTACTCCTTTGGTTTCCATTCTAGAAACAGCTTTATTTCCTACTTCAAAGTAAACTATTCCAAACCAGAAATCCTAAATGCTCACATTGCTCATCCTTGCTCCAAGCCTTCTCTTTCCAGTGGGCCTCAGACACTTTCATACTTTGGGTTTTTAAAATATAGTAACTTAGATGACATAACCAAATTATGCTTCGCCTCCCTCATTTCCTCCATTGATTCTATCTGTTAGGCATAATATTAATAGAGATCTGGAGAGTGCAGATTATGCAGAGGGTTACACTTAGGTGTACTATATGTAAAAAGGTATATAGGCAGAGGGTCTGTGCCCTTGTCTTTTTTCCTGTCTTGAAAGCTTGCATCTTAAAGCTAGTTATTTAGCCGATAAAGGCATCTATCACTTTTATTCTAACAGACACCTGCAATAAATACAGTGGGATGCATTAACAGAAGAACATGGAGCAATTCTGACTTAAACCAACTATACCACAAAAGACAAGTAAACATTTCCATTGATTAAATTGTGATTTTGGCCCTTTGATTGTTAGAGAGGTCTACAAAGCATTGTAAAGGAATCATAAGCCCAAATTAAATCAGTGGGTATTTGGGGAATGCTTACTTGTTCCCAGTGGTATAGTTGGTTTGCCTAGAATAACTCAATTATGCCTTACTATATAAGGTCCACTGTGTCTTACTCGTCTGCTACCACCTGGGCCAGCCAATAGTGGTTTTACACTGTCCTCATGCTGGGCAATAGATATGAATTTCTGCAGTTTGTAATACATATGATGTATAAAACCAAGACTAATGCATCTTTGAAGCATGTCCTCAACAGCTTATACAGTACCAGGGACGCAGGAGCACTCCTTAGTGAATATGTTCTGAGGTCTATACAGTGTTAGTTGACCATATATTGACTCACATGCTGTAGGTGACTAAAGGACCTCACATCAGTTCATAAAAAGCAAACAATTGGTCAGAGTAAGGTACAGAAAGTTACTGAAGCCTACCTGGCAGTGAATGGGATCCATCCTATTATGGTTCTTTGCCCAAACATGCTTTGCACATCTCAGTTGTGTCTCTGGGAAGCTGCAACAGGATTGGCTTCTCGTTAACTTATAATGCAACAATTTTCTAAAGGTGCTCCACTCTTATCACAAAAAGTGACTGTACAAGGATTCAGCTAGCAGTAGGGTTCCCTTTAACAACTTCCCATTATTCTTACAGTGTAATTGGAATCACTTTGTCATTTTCACAGATAAATGGTTATTCAAAAGAGGTGATCACTGAGACCTGAATATTCCATGTAATGCTGCACCGCTTACGAATTGACCACATCTGAATGGAACAGTGAAGCTGGGATGTTGCTTACATTGTAAGAACACTAAGAAGCGGATGGACTGAAGCCCTATTGTAGCTTTTTTGTGATGCAGGTAGGGAGTTTAGAAGGGTGAGTGGGAGCATTGCGGACTCAGCTAGGATTTTACACCAGTGTATACCAGTAGGTATTGAGCATCTGGCCTTCTAGGGATCCCCTTGCTGTTGTCTGTTATTATCCTAGCACTATCATTGCTCGGGCATTTCCTTTTATATATCAAAAAGCCATCTTCTGGTTCTCTGTTGAGCTGTTCCTCCACAGAGTAAGCTTTCAGTCGGCTTACACTGGGTGATACCAGCTTACAAGACAATAGTTTAAGATAGACGTACAAAAACTGGGATTTAAGATCCACTGTCCCCAGCTGCTGAGAGATTACTGCCACACTATAGGAACCAATTTTAAATACATTCTGTGACACATCAATAGCTTGTTAGGACCACAACAATATCAGTCTAAAAGGATGTGAGGTCTGGCAACCTTCCACTTGCCTCAGCAACTGTTAATTATGAGTATCGGAACCTAAAAGTAGAAAAAATAAATCTGTCATATCGCACAGCAGCTGATACCTGCTCAGCTGCTGACCCACACCTTACAACAAACAAACAAGTACAAATGTGTGTGTGCGTGTGTCAATCAGATGGAGTGTGGTGGAGTAAATGTTTGCTCCTCAGGGTATTTTATATACAGAACATTAGATCTAATACATAGTTGTGTATTTCATGTCCACAAACATTACCAAAAGATTATAGCCTTCAAGAAGCTAGACCAGATCTCAACCAGGGTGCGCTGGTGTACTTCAAAAATTCACTTAGGAGGCTACTTTTACCTTTAGCATTGTTGGTTTTAACATTTGATTTTAGATTCTATGTTATTTTTAGCTTTGATAAAGCAGTTGAAACCGTGAAACGCATAAGCATTTATAGCCTATGTATTTGTTCAATAAAGCCATTTCAGTCGAAGTTCATTAGCCTCCTCCTGTCCTTCTCAGACGATAGCTTCCAACTGAACCCAAATGGAGACAGGAGACTATCTCTGTGTGCGTTACAGTCAGACCTGTTGATATCAACACTCTGACCATACACGAATGTGAGTACATTTCTATCTATAACAAGTCTTCACTCTACACTGTATTACACTGTTGAGGTGCTCTGTTTGCCTTTCATGTGGTATTGCCATCATTGTTCTGTTGCTGCTTTGGGGAGAGCGAGTTAGAGAGAGCAGCCTAACTGAAAAAACTGCGTCTGGGTGCAGTGATATATTTAGCTGCCTGTGAAGTCAAGCTTCGCATAAGCCATCCCTGTCACAAAGTTTTTGCAAGTGCGCACCCAGGGGTGTTTGGTGGTGGTCAATAATATTATCCATTGATGTGTACAGGGGTGCTCTGTTTTTTTGCCCTTCCTTTTTCTGCCACTATAATTTTATATAAAGGCTTTGACAAAAATGTGAATGTTGTATGTACAGTGTTTATGGGAATGTTTATGTACAATATACTTACATAATAAAAATAGGTTGGAAAAAAAGACACAAAACCACCATGTGCAGCCTTGACAACAGGATAACCAAGAAAATGATGAGACTAACAATCCTTCCCAATGGGCGTTAGTCTGTTTACTAAAACTTCCTATTTTACTTTATCTTTTAATAAGATTATAACACAGAATATTCTATTCTGCTAGAGATGTACGCAATTTATCTGACATTACCACATCTTTGGGCAAATAATTCCACAATTTAACAGACCTTACCGTAAAGAAAAACTTTGCCTCCTGAATGTTAATTCCTTTGCTCTGATTGTTAGAGGTGTCCAATGGGAGCGTGGTAAAAATTTTGAAGAGACTAGTCATATAAAAGCCAGTATCTGTTAAAATTTCCCTCAGTTTATATAGGGCAACGGACTGAAAGGTACACTAATGGGGACTTTTTTTTTTGTTCTGTCAGAGGTGGAGACGCTTTATGGAAGCATTGGATTTACTGATTACTCTTGTTTTATAGGGGTACAAGAAACTTTAAAGAAGAAGAAAGATATGTAAAGAAGATGAATTAAAGAAGAAAGACCAGGGTGCCAAAGAACCCACTGAGCCTCAGACTTACAGATACGAGTTTAATGTTAATGTTGTGTGAAATGGGCCACGGGATGGTGTTAGCTTTAGAAGCCAGCACAGTGGCTCAGTGGTTAGCACTGTTGCCTTGCAGCGCTGGGGTCCTGGGTTCAAATCCCACCAAGAACAACATCTGCAATGAGTTTGTATGTTCTCACTTTGTTTGCGTGGGTTTCCTCCGGGTACTCCGGTTTCCTCCCACACTCCAAAAAACATACTGATAGGTGAATTTAGATTGTGATCCCCAATGGAGACAGGAACCAATATAAGTGTAAAGCGCTGCGGAATCTGTGTGCGCTATATAAATAAAGGATTAAAGGATTATAAAAAAGGATTAATCCTCTGAGGGATGCAACACTCTGCAATGCATTGCATACCCCACTGGCACAAAAAAGGGTTAATTTTTTTTGTTTCACTCATGCTTCTGGTACCGTGGATGTATTGATATGGGGCTTAGGGCCCCATATCAATACATCCATGGATCACTAGTGTAGGGCTGCCTAGTTCCGCATGCGTTTTTTTTTTGTTTTGTTTTGTTTTGTTTTTGGGGGGGGTTAAACTGTTCAATTACACATCAGTGGTTATTAACGTGTTAGGGCCTCAACTCCTAGGTTGGCTAGGCAAATTTAACACAAAATAAAGAGAGTCCTTAATGCATGCTACTAGCCATTTGAATAGCAAATTCATCTGATTTTTTCACTGATATCAATGGGTGCTAATTTAGCACACATTTGTGAATTTTCTACAGGTCAGTAGTTTGTCACTGTGCAGGTAACAGAATAACTAACTTTAACTTAAAACTACCAATGGTAGTTTGGTTTTCATAATGGAGGCAACTGAATTGAGCCTAGGTGTCTTTTCTCTAGACTAAATAAATAGTTTGGCCAGACGTTCTACATACTTCAAATCCTCCATTCCCTTAAGTTGAAGGCTAGATGTGTATGTGTGGTAGGGGCTGCAACTCATCAAATACCGGGCAGAAGCCTATCCCACTGGGCACTATGTTACTTAGAGAGAGCTTCCGGGTTATAGCTTCCTCTAAGAGCATTCTCCATCATTTCCATTTCCCCAAGCATCCTTTCTCAGGCCTACCGACATTACTGCAGGTACCTCCGTTCCTCAATGCAGCGATCATCTCCAGTAAGCTGCCATTGCTTCACATTTCAGCCTCTCCAACTTACTCTCCTCACTGCACCACTATGGCCATGTCATGGCGCCTTCCCTTACCTTTTCATAGAGCCTGAAGGCCCCAGTCAGTCTACTTACCTCTTTACATTGACTGAAGGCTCCTAGTCAGTAGTCTTTACTCTTCACAAAAGCCAAAGGCCCCTAGCTCCCAGTCAGTCGCCTTCACTTAGGCTCCCTGTCAGAAACCAAGCTTTAAAATTATATAAGTTATTCGTCATGAAGGTGGTGTAGAGGCTGTAAGACATTCTTTGACTGTTTCTGCACTTGAGAACCATTTTCCTATCGAGTTTTTGTGCGACTTATTGCACCTCACACTCATGAAGAACTTTTTTAGATTCAAAAACACCTTATATTTCTGATATGGTGGGGCAACACTATTGAACTCACGGAGTGGATCTCCTCCTTGAACACTTTGCCATCTACTATTCGTTTTAAACATGTATATAGTGATATAGGTAGATTTTCTGGATGTTAAAGTTTACAAACATAACTTGCCTCTGGGTACTACCTTGTTCACAAAACCCACAGATCACAATACATTATCGCAAGCAGGGAGTTGTCACCCTGCAAGACTCAAAAATAGTATACCCTAACCACAATTTCTCAGGGTGATCCGTAATAATGATCATCAGAAAACAGAAGAAACACAACTAATACAAACTAAAAATACATTTTTGAAGAGAGGATACAACCCGAAGCTCCTCAATAATGAACTATCAAGAAGCCAACAGCTGACTCAACAAGAACTGTTGAGTAAAACCAAAAAAGGGACACCGAAAGCATGGTCTTTTCAATTCAATATTTTCCAGGGTGTGAAACTCTCACAAAGAAAATTTGAAAACACTGGAAGATCATTGCTTATAGAAGGGGTAAAACACTCAAGGATTACCTGATGTGGCCCAATATGACTGACAAACCAATATCTCAATCTACAAACACTAACTGGCTAACAAGAAAACAGCCAAAAATAGGTTGTTTTCGTTTTATTAACTGCACAACTTGCAACAGTATGCTTACCACTACAGTTTTCAGACATCCACGCAACAACAAGTCTTTTAAGATAAAGCACAAACTTATAATTGTCTTAAGTGGACTGGCCAAACATTTGGGATCAGTTATAATAAGCTATATTAGCTATAGATTTCTGGCATTAACCAAATATATATATTTATTGGGAAATTGTTATATTTTGTCAAATAAGTGTAATATAGTTATATAGTGTGGGTTATATATTAGTTAATATAAGTCTTGGTATTCCTAGAATAATGTTTTGTGGTTCTGGGAAGATTATAATAGCTAATATTTGATCTAGGACATTCTTTGAATCCAGTTATTAACCCTTTAACCGCTATTTGTCTGTTGTTAGTGGTGTTTTCTTTGGAATTCTCTGTGTATGTATTAGGCTTGTCTTTTGTAAATTGGAAATTTTCACTTTCAGTAGACAAAAGAAACAGCCTTCTGGGTGTGGCGCCTATTTTAAATCAGTGGATTAACCCTTGGAGTGGCTATAGGTTTTATATATGTTGCTATAGTCAGATTTATGATATTTGTTGCATGAAGTTGGTATACTTACTAGACATATATTATTGGATTAATTCTAAGTAGATTCTTGACTTAATCTTTGATTAACTATATTATTTGCAATTTATATGTTGATTTAGAAGGTATGCAATAGTTGAAATCAGTATATAATTAAATTATAGTGACATATCTGGGAATCTATTCCAGTTATTTCCTAAATGTGATTATTATTTATATATGGTACAAGGATAATTGTTAGAGGAATTATCTTCAATTCATCTCACAATACACCTTACATCATAATTAGCATAGTCTATACAGTTTCTGGGGCAGAGGGTATTCATATACTGTGCTGCCAACTGTATTATATTAATTGTAAGGATCAATTAACTTTTTCTATGTTACTGAGTGCAATTATTGTTATTTAATACCTCTGAATATACTTATGTGTGGTTTACTCTTTCACTGCTAGTAATCCTCATGGTAATAATTGTGGTTTGGTTTACTATGTATCTATTGTAATTGCTAATCACTCATTTATATTATTGTTGAGGATACTTGTTATATATATAGTATATTGTATTTTAATAAATTATATATATTTTTGTACAAATATGCAGGATTATTTTTATCAATTCTTTACTGTGAAGTAGAGTGTCAATACCTAATAAAGTTCTGAAATTATTTTATATTGTCATTTACCTATTTAAGTGAAGATATCCAACCTGATTAGTTCTCTTGTTTTAACCCTTTGGATACTTTCATAATAAATAGTCTGACACAGTGCTATAATATGAACCATTACTCTGTATCAGTGTCATATATTTCAAGTATCAGACGATGTTTGTTAAGTAGAGGTCTACAACTGTCTGGGGTATCCCCCCTTTTTCTCATTATTAGATTGTTTATTTTCATTGTGGTGTTTGCTATGAGGATTGGGGTGTACAGTGGGTAACGTCTATGGGAGACAAACTATGACATAACCAGTACAGCGATCAAGTATCCGGATAACGCCTGCACTAAAGTATCTGTCCAATACGATCTACTGACCACTGACTACTAACACAGTTGATCCTCCATCATCGCTAGATACACCCAATCACAATACCAAATTAAGATGACATGCTATTTACACAATGACAGTGAAGTACTGGGATCTGAGTTGTTGCTTTTTGTCACTAGACAGGCCATTAAGTTTGTTCTGTACAATACAATTATAAAATTGTTTGTCCTCTGTTGCTAAATGTGTAAGGTTAGAGTAGACCAATGGTTTTGTTTTATTTGTACGTATTAAATACTGACTAGAAATACATAATTGATCACTTAGAACGTTACGGGTGACGTCATGGGAACACGAGAACGCCGGTTTGGGGGCCCTCGCTGCACTTAGGGTATATTAAGGGAACACTGTACACTTAGAAGACATCCTGAGTAAGGCTGCTCCAATGCAACCGAAACGTTGATCATAAAATTATTGATTTTTTTTTTTTTTTTTTTTTTTTTTTTTTTTTTTTACACCATATCAAAGTCCTGGGAGTGCTTTCTTAAATGACTGTTTTTCTATAGATTTTTGCCAAAAGAGGTGCAGCCAGGCACTGTATTCCAGTTAAGCGTGAGTGCTTCCACTCTTCTTTTCTACATGTAACAGGGCTTAAAATTTGAAGTCCTTTGCCACTAGCCAGACCTGAAAAGATACTCACCACTGTAAGCCATAACATAGCCACCAGGGCTGAATTTCTACTCGCCAGGGCTAAACTTTCACTCGCCATTGGCTAGTGGTGAGTGGAAATTTTGAGCCCTGATATATATATACATACACACACACTAACAATCCCTCTGATCTCCTCAGCACATATAGTTCACTGTATTCCACATCCATGGACAAAGTCCACCACCCATCCTTTATTCATGTGATTATGCATTTATTTATAAATATTATATATTCATACATACACACACACACACACACACACACACACAAACATATAATTCATCCTGCACTTGTACTAATCTGCACATCAAACGGATAGCGGAATTGAACAGGCAACACATTCCTTTCCCAGCTTCCGCTAGGAAGGAGGAACTGTTCCAGCTACTATTCTCCTCCTCCACTCCGGCCCAACCCTTCACCTCTTCTTCCCCAGCAACTAAGCAACTCACCCATATCACCATCAGCTGACAGAACTAGGTCCTGTGGTGGCAGGTATTCAAGCCAGAGTGTCGTATCTGGAACATGCCATCATATCATGCTCCTTCCCCTTGAATCACGCCAGCCCATATGGTCCCACCCCAAATCCATAGTGACGTTATCGAGGGGAAGGATATTAACTTAATCACATTACAGATAGCTTCCCAAGACCTGGCGGAGCAAAAAAACTTTAATTATGGTGACGTCTCGGTCATGCTCAAGGCCAAACACCACAGGTTATCAAAAAAAAAAATATCAGTAGCTGAATTTGTCTTGGCCTTCAGTGTATTTCGGGATATTCTATGTTCAGTGTTCCCCCATGAATGTCAACAGCTGGTCCATTACCTACATCTCATAGTTGACCTGGCTTACAAATACAGTGTTAGTACCTTTTAACTACTACCACTGATCACTTTCAGTTAAAGCAGCAGCCACCCAGGCTCAATTTAACTACTCTACAGACTGGAGCACACTCAATAAAAAGAGTTGTTCTGTCTTCATTTCACCAGACTCCAGGCTCCGGTGTGCCAATATTTCCAGTCCGCGTTTCACTCCTCCAACCTTTGCCCCTCCATCCCCCCTGCCCACGTTCCTCAAGTTCCTCTTATTCCTGCAGCTTTATAATATACAGCCCAGTCTACTAACATATCCTCCCTTCCCAGTTGTGATAAACTCGGCAGGCTGATCCACTATATGGGAAACACCCCTATATGTAATAACTTTAACTTTAAATGGGGTTTCTTTAGTGGATGCCGGATCCTGCATATTTCTACCACTTGTCGCAAAGCCCACTCATGGGCCATTCATACCAGTTAGTACTCAGCTAATAAATGACTAGGTGAAAACAACATTGTTCTGTTGCAGTCCTTACTCTCCTCCCACCAAGACCCCTCACCCCTTCACAGACAAAAAGACTCATTGATTTATCAGTCCCGCATTCTACCTTTTTGCCAAATATTAATTAATTAATAATTTCAGATTCATACTCCCTGCAGTACGCCAGTATAAACCATGCCATTGCCCTCATCCATCAAGCTCTCCCTCATCATTGGCTCTCTAAGAACATAGCCGATGCCTTCAAGCTCCTGCAGTCCATCCAGCTCTCTGACATTTGCAGGGCATCAAGTGGCAAGGCCAATTTTGTTTTGCCACTGACATTTCACTCAAAAAGGAGCCCTAAGATATTTGATTTATACACAGATATGCTTTGCTGGCTATTGCTCAACTGTTACCACTGTTCAGCCTTTCTGTACTACTTAGATGACTTAATACTTATAGAACCTTCCTCTTCCCATCTTTCTAGTCTTCAGAAAATCCTAGATGTATTTCGTTCTCCAAAGATACCAGTGGCCATTAAAAAAAAAACAGCGGCCTGGCCAAAGTCTTTGAATTTCTCAGAATCATCTTAGTCTCTGCCTTGAAAGAAACTAGATTCCCTCCTGAGAAACTTAACCACATCAGATCCCTAGTCCACTCATATTCACTTAATACTGTTTTGTCAAAAATAGAATTACAATCACTTATTCAATATATCAGTTTCGCCATGAAGGTCATCCCGCAAGGTTTATCTTCTATGTGCTCACCCTACTGGTTCTCTGAACCTTGGCTAGAGGACTTTTCATCAACTTCATCTTTATTTGAGAGTTACCCTGTAGTGGCAGAAGCCACACTACGAGGCCACCAGTGAACAGGAAAGACAGTTACCTTCTTCAGCAACAACCAGCCTACCTCCATCCTCATATCCAAGAGTTGATCCCTTTCCCATCAGATAATGATGCTCTATGGAAACTCATTTGGCTTCCCCTGTACCATAAATTCTCCATATCCAGCTCCTTCATCCCAGGTCACCTAAACTCAGCAGCTGACACACTCTGCCTTTTTCAGTTCCAGGTATTCTTCGACATCTATTCTGCAGCAACCCAGTATCCATCCAAACCAGATTTCCAAGATCTAGTAATGCCCTGAGTGGGCAACTATAAGAAGCCTTCATCATCAAGCTGTAGCTCCTAATACCAGAAAATCCTACTACCTCTGCCGGCACACCTTTCAGCTTTTCCTATCCAATACCCAAAACTCAGCATCTGTACTCTTCTTCATATTTTGCATCATTTTGCTATTCAGACCTAAAGTTGGCTCCACCCACTATCAAAATCTATCTGGCAAGCATTCAACATCACTTAGCCCTGCACTATCCCCACAAATCTTCTATCTTATCACTTTACAGTATAAAAGTGATTTCTCAAAGGCCGTAATAAACAGCCTCACCCTCCACCCCGTACCCACCTGCCTTTTTTTTTTTTTTAGGCAAATTTTTTATTTCCTTAAATCTAGTCTTTCAGCACCAGACTAATGTGGTACTCTTGACCATGGTAAGCCTGATCTTTTTTTGCTTCTTAAGGCCAAGTAAATTTTTATCTTGGTAGGCTTTGTCAAAAGGGGATAGTTTACCCATCAACCAGACCATTTTACACTATGCCTCACTCACTCCAAAAAGATAATTTGCACTCTAGCTATTTCCTTCTGTATTAGGCAGCAATGAATGTGTCCCTTCACTGCCCTTCTTCCATCCCTCTACCCTTATACAGCATAAACCAGACCATAGCACTCTTCTCTCAGGTCCACTCACCACCTCAGTCTTCACCGGTTACATTCACATCATCCTCTCATGTCTAGGGTACAATCCTAATCACTTTTCATGTCACTCTTTCAGAACTGGATCTGCTTCCTCTGTCTCAAAAAGTCAGTTGTCCTGCTTCACTAAGTATATCTCTGACCCATCTCAAGAAATCTGCTTACCACTCATATCACTTACCCATTAATCATGGTCATCTTTTTAAAGTTTGCAGTTTACAAAGATTCCCAGACCTCTCTCTAGCAATGAGTCTCCTAGAATGATCCCTTAGAGTTCAGAAGTAGAAAGCTGTTTAGTTCATCCCAAAATGCATCATTTTACACTTTCCTACATTAAATTTCATATTCAATTTACTAGCACAATCTGTTTTTTTTATGTAAATCCTTCCATAGAGAACAAACATCCTGCTCTGAATTTGTTACTCTGCATAATTTAGTGTAATTTGAAAATATTTAAATTTCGCTTTCTATACCATTTTCCAGGAAATTTATAAAACATACTAAACAGAATACGAACGAGTACTGAACCATTATGTACTCCACTCTCAATTTTAAAATATTGAAGAATATTTCATTTACACCACCACCCTGGGGGAAATATATAAACGCATTCTTAGTCTATGTTTTAGAACTCTTGTTCACAATGATGGGTCATATTTATAAAGAAGTCAAGTTTATAAATATATCTATCTGAAAATATTCTGAGAAAATTCACTAATAAGAATTTTTTTTGCATTCATAACAATTACTATATACTTCCATTAAGAGTAAGTTATACCTGGCATTAAAATTTAGGCCTCGATCATTTTAAAAACAGCTAACGGCAGTTTTAAATCACAAACGGACAATAATATATCACCCATTGAGGGCAAAAGAACAGCTATCCCCAGAGCAATTCAATTGTCTGCTGTAGTGCCAAAGGATGAAAATTGAAACATTTAAAGGTTAAAAAAATTAAACTCTTCTTTTCTAGCTGCACACCACACAACGGACAAAAAAAAAAAAAAAAAAAAAAAAAAAAAAAACATTGTTCGACAAAACAAAGCAGGGAAACATCAGTTCACACTACACACAGCACATAGCACAAAGCACAGCAATAGCAATATTAACGCCTACAAAACCAAGCAAACACTCGAACAATGCCCATGCCCTACAAAAAAGACACAGACAAACAACAAAAACCTATCAACACCTCAGGGACAAGGGTTTCACAAAGAAACACAACACAATCCCACATACCATACCCCAAAAACAAGAGGGGTTAACACTTAACAACACATATGTACATACAACACAAAAATCTGTCAAACCCAAAGCAACCCAAGTTCACCTGTGCAACCTCTTCAGCCAATGGAGACACAACATGCACCTGATAACAGCACAACACACTCACCTGGCAGGTACACCGAATGTACAACTAATCAGACAAACAAAACAGCCACACCGTAAAACACTCTCCTGGACAACATACACCTTCCCATTGGTCACTCCCTGCCTCATGATCATGCCTGGACATCATTCCACCACTGTCTAAAAGGGACATCTCACGTCCTCAGACTCGGCATCTTTACAGTCAGACGACTCAGACAGAGAGACAGACAGAGCGAGAGACAGACAGAACGAGAGACAGACAGAGAGCGAGACACAGACAGAGAGCGAGACACAGACAGAAAGCGAGACACAGACAGAAAGCGAGACACAGACAGAAAGCGAGACACAGACAGAAAGCGAGACACAGACAGAGAGCGAGACACAGACAGAGAGCGAGACACAGACAGAGAGCGAGACACAGACAGAGAGCGAGACACAGACAGAGAGCGAGACACAGACAGAGAGCGAGACACAGAGAGACACAGACAGAGACATTAGAATCAGTATGTTTGCATACCTATTCATGCGAAAACATCGAAGACATCACCATCAACCCACAAGCACATCTGCTGAACAGCCTTCACCTATTGCAAGAGAAGATGCTCAGGCTAAAGGGTCAGACAGAAGCCCTTCCCCACCTGGAGCCACAACACCTCATGAGAGTCCCTGTTCCCTTTGCAGAGGATTAAATACTTTGAGAGGGGAGCAGACACAAGACAGGCTCATCAGGGACTACTTCACCCATGAGTATAAAGCATAAATCAAACAGAATGCATGTATGTCCATGATCATGCTTGGGAAATGTGTGCAAACACACTTGCATAATACAATCTGTTTCACTCCACAGGACGACTCCCATACACAGCCCACATATTGTCTGCTACAACCACATAGCTGCTACAGTATCTATGTCATGCAGCAGCTATTCCGTGGATGTTTCATATTGAGGGTGTAAATTCAACTAGCGTCTGCCATTCCTTCGGCCATGATGACATTGCCACTTTAAGGATATCATCCATCACCCTGCAAACAAAAGTATACCACATTACTCATGTTCATCATATCCCTTAGCTTAACTGACAGAAAACAACCTTTACTGATTTGAATAGAACCCTTGGAGCAATAGAGGAATATCCAGTGCAATGACATGAAATGCACTGGATATGACTGACATTCCAGGGGTGAAAGAGGTATTGGAGTTAGAGTGAGAACAACAGTTGTGCAAAGCCCAATTGAGCAGGATAGGGATTGCTTTACTGTGTCAGTGTTGTATACAGAAGGGTGTGTGTGTGTGTGTGTGTGTGTGTGTGTGTGTGTGTGTGTGTGTGTGTGTGTGTGTGTGTGTGTGTGTGTGTGTGTGTGTGTGTGTGTGTGTGTGTGTGTTTTCACATACTAATGATACATTATATGTTGCTTCAATATCCCAGTCACACATACATATGTCTGGTTGGCATCCCCATGTTCAAAACCTTATGGGCTCCAGAGGGGTAGACAATCCATTGCAAAGTATACTCCTCCAGAATGCAAAAGGTTAATGGGATAATGATGGTTCATCTTATGCATGACTGTCAATTAGACAATGCAGTTTCAAATCCTGTCAACCCTTCCCACAGTGAAACGTTCACTCCAAGTCCTTGAAGCTCCCCTCTTACTGTTCTCAAATGCTGGTGTTTATTCGATGTGAAAGCTGAAGTTGTTCCGCATACAGAAAAATGCTCAAGTATATGAGTAGGAGTTGCCTAAGATCTAAGAGGTAAAAACATGTACAGCAATACTGTTTTTCTTCAAAGTTAAAATATCTTTTGGAGAACATATGAGCAGCCTAAATTTGTTTCATCAGTAGCCAGTTGTTATGTTAAAGGGATAGTATTGTTAGATTTTTACAGAAATTAATATTGTAGACATTAAAACCATAAATAGAAAGAGCTATATCCCATCTCTCAAACTTTTATGGATAGAGAGATCAAAGCATGTAAAGTTTGGGTTTCCCAGAAGTCTATCTAGCTGTGAAAAGCACAATCCAGTCCCGGGACCATCCTGCGGCTCTTCAGCAGAGTCAAAATAGCACGATGTAGGAAGAACTACTTTATTGGAAAGGTCTACAAAGTGTGCTTGCAAACCAGGCACACTTTGTTGACCGTTCCAATGAAGTATGTCTTCCTGCACTGCACTTGCATCTCCTCCCAGGGGTTGAAGATGTAGAGAAGGGGTCCATCTCCGTTGCCTCTGGTGTGCATGGCCACTTCACCCATCTTGTTCTTGACGAACAACTTGCATTCACCCCACCACTTCTTTATGGACTCTATGGACCACTTGCAGCTGGAGAGTTGCTTAGGATAATTTTCTACAAAAATATGTAAGTACACTACCATCGTACATTAGGGATTCCCAACATGTTCTACAAAGATTTTTTAATAATACTTGGGACCATAAGGAATATCTATGGGTTACCCTAGATGTTACAGCTTTATAAACCTCGATTCAACATCACTTAGGGTTGCTGGCAGTAGCACACTTTTTGGACTAAGATAAAGATCTACCATCTTTACAAAAAGAATTCCTGTTGAAGGGAGTTCGATTCATATTATGTCATAATTTCTTTTTATATCAAGGTCAATACTACCTACAAACAAAGGGGATAGCCATGGAGACCAGGTTCACTCCCAGTTATGCCAACCTATTTATGGTTTTGTGGGAAGAGGAATGGGTGTGGCAGAAAAATCCTTGGAGAGCAAACCTGGTCTACTATGGCAGGTTTATAGATGATATCATTATCATCTGGAAAGGTAGGGAGGAGGACCTGTTATTGATGATTGAATCCTCCAACAAAAATGAAAAAGGTATACAATTCACGTCAGAAATTGATGCTGAACAAATCAATTTCTTAGACTTGAAACTACTAGCAAAAGAAGGCCAAATCGAGAGCTCGGTATATATTAAAACAGTAACGAACAATACATACCTGCACTCTTCCAGTTGTCATCAAAAAAGATGGAAGACAAATATACCTTACGGACAATGTAATCGATTGAGAAGAAATTGTAGCGCTATGCGAGATTTTGATGAAGAAAGTGCAAAAATGAAACAAAAATTTTTGGAAAGGGGCTATGAAGAAAGTCTTTTGAATTAAGCCATTAGAAGGGCACGGGAATTAGATAGAGGAACTCTACTATTTCCAAAGAATCGGAAAAACCAAAATAAAGAAAAAAAAGAAATCATCATCAGCTTTCATAACTTAATATAGCTCCCTAGCTTCAACTATCTCATCGATTATCCGGAAAAACTGGAATATACTGAACGAAGACCCTCTATTATCAGAAGAACTCTCAGAAAAAGGAAAGGTTATCTATAGAAAGGCAAATAACATCAGAGGAATAATAGCACCCAGTAAACGTAAAGAACTTGAGGAAAATAACAAAGATAATAGTATTAAAATATTGGAAAATGTAGCATCTAAGAACATCAATGGAAATTTTAGATGCAACCTGAGTATGTGTGTAAACTGCAGGTTCACGAAACATAATGAGAACCTTTTTCATACTTATGATTCCTCCAGAGAGTATACTGTGCAACATTTTATTAATTGCGGGACGTCCTACGTGATTATCTTATCCAGTGTGGATGTAATAAACTTTACGTAGGCCGGACCACCAGAACCCTTAGAGAGAGAATAAGGGAGCATAGGAGATCTATATTACAAGAATTAAAAATGCACAGTGTACCTAAACATTTTAATAACTGTCCTCGGGGAGGAATAGAGAACTTTCGGATCATGGGAATTGATTATATACCACGTATGAACAGGGACAGATTTAGTGCTCTTTGCAAGAAGGAGTGTCTTTGGGTCTGAATTTGATTTATGCCATCTAGTCTGAAGAACTTCTACATTTCTCCAGATATTTAATGATAATGTGAATCAGTTTATAAAGAGGTATAATTTACCACCTCTTCAAATGTCTCTATATGTTTATTTTTGGATATTGGGTGGTACTTTGAATATTAGAAGGCAGGACCTCACTACATATGTGGTGACTTGCCCAAGAATGATCATTTTTATATTATATATATATATATATATATATATATATATATATATATATATATATATATATATTGTACTTCTCCCTACACTTTTGTGTGGATATACATATAAGGTTTAGAATAACATCAAAAAATATATATATACCCCTCTTAAGGAGAGATGTGTGGATATACATATAAAGTTTAGAATAACATCCAAATATATATATACCCCTCTCAAGGAGTGGTATTAGCTTTTATTTTCCATTTTATTTTCCATCATGTACTTATATGTATAGGTTCCCAACTGTGTGTCTTCCTAATAGTTGTATTGATATCTATTGTAGTCCTTGATGAATGAATCTCCATAAGACTTAGGCCTTGTGGTTTTTTGTATTAATATTATATATATATATTTTTTTTTTTTTTTATATACTAATATATATGTATATATATTTTTTAATACTAATATGCACGCATATTTTTACAGTGATACCTTTATAAACAAATTGTGCCTCTCTAAGCGAGAAGATTCCAGTAATCATTAAGAATAATTAATAACAAAATAGATAATGCTCTAGAAAGGGAAGATAATCATAAGTTTTAGATGCTTTAAATATTTTAAACATTTTAAATATCATAAGCAAAAATATATAGGTTTATCTGTTTGCTAAAACTTTTTATCATATAATGTTAACCATGATGCCTATGCGTCTCATTGATGGAACGCATAAACACCACTTTCGTTTTTAGGAAGTAGGCTCATTGAGACATAGGAGACATCAGAATGGAGAACACACTGTGTATCAGGGCATTACCATTGGCTGTAGGCGGAAGGTCCTGCAAGCCCATTGATGGAAGCAGGCGGCAAAGGGAAGCGTGCCGCCCGCAGGGAAGCTGTGCGTAATGCTTTATTTTGCCTTATCCACAGAAGAAGATGCATACTTCAAGTTAAACTTCAAGCTAGTAGGGCTTGTTCTGAGAGCAGGTTTGACCCGGGGGAGGGAGGGAAGGGATCGGCCAACCCTATTTTTTTTTTTTTTTTAAACTCTCGTGTATAATACGCACCCCCCACTACACATAAGGTGAAGTGGGGTAAAATTGTGCGTATTATACCCGAGATTTTACGGTATATAAATTTTTGAACCCTTTCAGGGTGTATGCAACACATTGCTTTTGCATTTCATTATAAACCCCGCTGGCAGTCAAAGGGTTAAATATTGAAGACAGTCTTGTGGACATTGCACGGAGTTTCCAAAGAACCCTTGGATGTGTATCATCAGGACCAGGTGCTTTATCATTCTTAATTTTGAGTAAAGCTTGAGGTCTCGAAAGCTTGCATACTAGCCAAAAGGGAGTGTTTTTACTATATTAGTCCTAATTGCAGTCTTCCCTTGGTGTTTTCTTGTGTTAACCCAGTAACTGATAATGGTATGGTTTTACTTGTTAGGAAACTCATCTTGTAATGCTTGTTCTCTGGTATATATCCCTAGATTAAAACAGGGACTGGCTTATATAATAATGAGCATTAAATAATTTTACCACATGACAGGAGGCTTCGTATTTTGCATAATCTTTCTTTACTGAATCTCCATAGCAGCACAGTAAACAATCACAAAACAGAAACAGAAAGTATAAATAGCCTGGTATATCTAGACTACTTCCTCTTTCTTGCTGCTCCAACAAGCTGCACAGGTCAGAGTTTCTTGGTCCTTTTATTGTTGTATTAATGACTGTGGTTTTGTGGCTTTCTAATGCCCTTTTCCTTCTAGGATTTACTTCTTAACTTTTAGTGAGGTTGTGGTGTTGTTATTGTGCTTTATTTTACAGTACTGTTTGTTTGTTTAATTTGATGTGGTTTTGGCTGCCTGGTTCCCCTGCTCTCACTGTCAGCCAGTTTTCTGTCTGTCTTTTTTAGTTTCTAGTACCTTGCCTGAGTTGCGGGTTTTGGAACCCTCTACTTTCCCCTTTGGGGATTGTGGGATGTTTGTGCTTGTGTGCTGTGTAGGGTGGGGATTCGCGGCAGCCAACGCTTTCCCTTTATTCATCCGATACTTATTGTTCTCAGTTTTGTAGGTTACGGTCCGTGGACCGTGCTTGCATTGCGGCGGCCATCTTGAATCTAGTCTCGCAAGATTCTCGCGGCCATCTTTATTGTGGGCTCCGCTCCGCGGCTGGGTTGTTCTGGCTTCGGAGTGGCGTTCCCTCTCCAGGGTATGAGGTTTTCTCTTTTTATGAACAGGTATTGGATCGAACCAGATTACAACTTAACCTACTAGTAACTGTTAGCTACATGTATTCTAGGTTTGGTCCACACGTTGCTTTAGGCCAACGTACGTTTCTTTTCCAGGTTACCAATGTCATGAGTGGCTTTATGTTCTTTTACTAGTTTGTGCAGTGTTATACCTGGGTGAGCCCCGCGGTACATCTGGGGTGAGCCCCTTCATTCACACATATATGTACTTTCTAAGTGGGTGAGCCCCACATTTTTTTCTATTCCAGTGAGCCTAGATTCCTATTTTATATAACACATTGTAAACTATTTTATTTTAAGTTTTGTGGGTGAGCCCCACTGTTACTAGGGGTGAGCCCCCTTACATAGTAACATAGTAATTTAGGTTGATAAAAGACTTGCATCCATCTAGTTCAACCCTTTTCCTATTCCTGTTTACCATCGTTGATTCTTTATTCTCCTATAGTTTTTCTTTTATTGGTCCTTTTGGATACTTGTAACCTACGTGCAGTTCATGGGGTTTTGGTGACAAAAACGGGGTGAGCCCCCTTGCTTTATGTGAATGCTCTGTCATTCTCCACTTATCAGGGAGTGTTGTCTCCTTTATTCTGGGTGAGCCCCAGCTTGTACCTTCCAGGGACTCACCTGCTTTGATTCACTTGGGTGATTTTTCCCTGTCCTGACATTTGTGTTTTGTCACCTCATTTCAGGTTGTTTCTCCTGTTTCACCTACTGTCTGCCAACTATGAGTACTCCTACTTCTGACTTACAGGCCCTTATTGATGCAGCTGTCGCTGCGTCTGTGGAAAAGCTGCTGTCCAGGGTTCTGTCTCAGGACTCCTCTTCTGATTTCCCTTCACGAGATGTGAGCCCCTCTCTATCCAACAAGTCTTCGGATGACCTGACGGTGAAACATGATGGCAAGGGGCAGATGCCGTTGAAGCGGCCCAGGCGTGAGGAATCTTCCGCTCCCGCCCTCCGGTCTCCTCATTCTTCCGATGATGATGCCTACTCTCCTAGACCTCTGGCGGTCGTGGATGAATGGTGTGCCGCCTCAGGATCCGAGGACAACTTCTGGGATAATGCTCCTGGTGCTGCTTCTTCAGCCTTGGGCCTTCAGCCAATGGTTTACTATTTGGCAAACAGTTTATTGCCGAGCTCAAACGCCATGTGAATCTATTCACTACCCTCAACAAGGCGCAGTCCTCTATGCGTCAGGTGTTCCGCCCTACATCTTCAAGAGGTGTTTTTGGAAGGGCTGGTTGGCAGCGGGGCCGTGCCACCAGCAGGTTCTGGACCTCAGGCCCCCGCTTCACTCCATCTTCGCCAGGATTCTTCCCTTCAACTCCCTACCGGGCCACTACTTTTTCCAGAGGGGCAGACAGAGCGAGAGCTAACAGAGGCAGAGGCCGAGCCAAGTTTCCAGCAGGTAAGCTTGCCGATTTCAAAAACTGTTCCGATTTCTCCAATGCTTTTTACCGCTGGAAATTTTTTTTATCATTTGCAGGCCTGGCAAGAGATTTCTTCGGACGCATGGGTCCTTCAGTGTGTTCAAGGCTATGTGATCGAGTTCCAGTCTCCTCCGGTGCAGATGAGCCCGCCTCCAGCTTCACATTTTTCGATGCGGGACCAGGGATTGACAGACAAAGAGATCGTCTCTCTTTTTTCCAAAGGCGCCGTTCAGTACGCTCCAGAAGAGTCAGGTTTTTTCAGCAACATATTTCTTGTTTGCAAAAAGACAGGGGATTTTCGTCTGGTTATCAACCTGAGGATGCTCAACGCCTTCGTAGTTTATCGCCATTTCAAGATGGAAGGCATCCATCTTTTGCGCGATCTTTTGATCCAGGGAGACTGGTTTGCTCGTCTGGATTTGAAAGACGCGTATCTGTCTGTTCCGATCCATCCGAGTTGTCGCCCTTTCCTTCGGTTCCGCTGGCAAGGTCGTCCGTGCCAGTTTACCTGCCTTCCATTCGGTCTCAGTTCGGCTCCGTGGTGTTTCACGAAACTGCTGAAACCGGTGGTGGCTCGTTTGAGGGCTCTGGGTATTCGTTGCCTCATTTACCTCGACGATCTGTTGATTTTTTGCAACGATGCTTCCAGACTTCAATCTCAGATGCGCTTTGTGGTGCACTTTCTGGAGTCCTTAGGATTTGTCATCAACGTGGAGAAATCGGCGTTGGAACCCTCTCAGGTGGTACAGTTTCTGGGCTTCAAAATAGATTCTGTTCGTTGCCTTCTTCGGCTTCCTGTGTCAAAGGTGGCGGCAATCCGAAAGGAAATTCGCCGCGTTCTCCGCATGCCTCAAGTTCCATTGCCATTGCTAGCTCGTGTAGTGGGTCTCCTTTCTTCTTCAATTCAGGCAATTTTTCCGGGACCGCTTCATTATCGGGCAATGCAACGCTTGAAGGCTCATCATCTTCGTTTGGGCAGGTCCTACGATCATTTAGTAGATCTGTCTCCAGAGGTTCGTGCAGAACTTCGTTGGTGGCTCCTTCACATGCAGGCCTGGAACGGCCGAGCAGTTTTTGGACCTTCCCCAGACTTTGTAGTGGAATCGGATCCGCCCATTGCGCGGATCTGGCCACAGGGGGTCCTTGGTCTGTGGCGGAAGAAGGTCTTCATATCAATTGCCTGGAACTGATAGCGGGGTCCTTTGCGGTTCGCAGTTTTGCCAAAGACGCCGAGGGCTGTTGCATTCTCCTTCGCATGGACAATTTCTCCGCTGTGCAATACATAAACAAGTTGGGAGGCGCCAGGTCGCGAGCCTTGTCAAAGGCAACAAAGGAACTTTACAAGTTTTGCTTCAGCCACAACATTTCCCTGCGGGCGGAGTATCTTCCGGGAGTTTCCAACTTCGCGGCGGATTGGTTCTCCCAACATTGAAGAGACACGAGCGATTGGAAGCTGGACGTATCAGTGTTTCATCGTCTGTGTCTCCTCAGGGGTCCTTTACACTTGGATCTGTTTGCTTCCAGGACCAATCGTCAACTACCGATTTACTTCAGCTGGCTCCCGGATCCGGATTCCAGGGCAGTGGATGCTTTTCTTCAGAGGTGGCCGGCTCAAGGGGCGTATGCGTTTCCTCCATTTGCGATGCTGGCGAGGGTCTTACACCAGGTTCGTGTTCAACAGGTGAGCATTCTTCTGGTTTCTCCGTTGTGGCCGAGCCAGCCTTGGTACCCGGACCTTCTGGAGTTATCATGTCAGGATCCTCTTCTTCTTCCTTTGTCTCCTCTTCTCCTCTCGGATCCTCTGGGGAATCCCCATCCTCTCATCCTTCAGGAGCGACTGCTTCTGGTGGCCTGGGCGATTTCAGAGGTGCATGGGCAGTCGATGGCTTATCACAGGAGGCTAGGAGGCTCTTGTGGGACTCCTGGGCCCCTGGTACACGACTGTCTTATATGTCCGCATGGAATGCCTGGTCTGGCTGGTGTTTGGAGAGGGGTTGCGATCCCTTTACGGCACCTGTGACTGCCAACCTAAATTATTTATTTTTTCATTTCTCTTCCGGTAAGTGGTTTCGTTCGCTGAATGTTATTCGTTCGGCTATTTCTGCTGCCCATGTACCGTTTGCGGGTGTTCCCGTGGGACGTGATCCCTTAGTCTGCCGGCTTTTACGGGGGATCAAGTTGGCTAGTCCTCCGGGGCCTAGGTATTCTAGCAGGTGGTTCTGCGTTGTTTACGAAATTGGCCTTCTAATGATCTGCTGTCCCTTAGACAGATCTCGGCTAAGCTTACCATTCTCCTTTGTCTGGTTTCGTTTCGCCGAGTTTCGGATGTCCGGGCTTTTGATGTGGACGGTTTTTCCGTGCTTCCTGAAGGGGTGTCTTTCTCTATTTCTCGTTGCACTAAGTCTGACTCGGTTTCCGTGTTTTACCCTTTTTTCCGGGAGGTTCCTCAGCTTTGCGTGGTGGAGGTCTTACTTCATTATGTTCATATGACGGCTTTGTTACGTTCTGCTCCTTCAGGACAACTCCTCATCTCTTACGTTAAACCTCATAAGCCTGTTTCCACTACTACTTTGGCTCGGTGGATTCGTTGGGTTTTATCCTTGGCGGGAGTAGATTCTAGTTTTGGTTCTCATTCCGTTAGAAGGGCTGCTGTGTCTGGTGCAGTTTTGCCTGGGGCATCTATTGCTGACATCTTACGTTCCGCTGATTGGTCTAGAGAGCACACTTTTCGCCTTTTTTATTTTCGACCTCCGTCTCATGCGTTGCAAGTGTTGGTGTCCTAGCGTTAAAATTGCAAAATACGAAGCCTCCTGTCATGTGGTAAAATTGTAGATTATGTTAGCGTTAGTGTAGTCATAATCTTAATTTTAGTAATGACAGGAGGCGAGTATTTTCCCTCCCTGCCCTTCCCTTGTTTCCTTACTTCGTGCTTAAGGGGGTAAGTACTGACTGGTTCTGGGGGGTTTTTTGTTTGACGATTTTACAATGTTCTAAAATGTTTGTTTTAGGTTTTCAAATGTTTCTAAGCTGCTTCTTCATGTCTTGATATACAGTTTCTTTCGATTGAAATGATGTTTATTTGTGTACACTGCTTGTGTTCTGTTCAGTGATCTTTCACAAGTTTCTCTCCTTTTTCAGTGTGATCTGTTTCCGGTGACAGCTGGGAATGCTGGTGGTACGAGGATCGTCTTCAGGAGTTTGCTGTTCATCGTAGCTTGGGTCCTTTTCAGTTTTGTTCCTTTCATATGTCAGCTTGTTGTCTGTGCTGCGAAAGAGGAAGTAGTCTAGATATACCAGGCTATTTATACTTTCTGTTTCTGTTTTGTGATTGGTTACTGTGCTGCTACGGAGATTCTTTTAATGGTTCTCCATATTATTGGAGAGAAGGCATATTATATTATGCCCAAAAAATGTATATAAATCTATTTTGTCCTTAAATAAAAGAAAATATGTTTAAAAAGTTTTAACCTGTCTGTTGCCAGGGTAGCTGGAACCCACTGAATGAAATGCATTCATGGAGAGGTTTAACAGTGAAAAAGGGCCAACAAAGCCAAGATTTGTACATGGAGCTAAACCAAAGACCCTTGTGGAGGTCATACTGGAAGTAAGCCAAAACCACAGGTGGGGGGCAAAACAGATGGGGGTCATTCTTCACACCACTTGAAGAACAAAGACCAGACACTATAGTAAATCTTGGATGAAATCGACATATGGTCCTTAAGCCCTGTGAGGCCAGGATGATGTACTCTGTTCATCTTGATCCCTGCGCTGTCTGTCCCTATCTCATTACTGATAGGTTATTTGCCAAAGTGGGAGTTCCATTGTGCCATACGAACCAGGCAGGGACAGAAAGCTCAGGAGCACAGCTCTCTATTCACCAAGATTTCTGCGCTGTCCTACTGAAGTAAGTTTCATAAGAAGTTATGATTCCAACTCATGCTGGCACTTAATCTTGAAAATAGCTTAATACATTTTAACAAGATACTAACAATCAATTGGGGATAACTTGTGTGTGCATGATAGTTACAGTTTAAGGCACATTGATGGAATGGACCAAAGACCCAGAGTCATCCCTTGATCACAGATTGCCCCCCCCCCCAAACTGACAGGCTTGTAATCAACATCATTACAGACCACTCCATGATAGTGAAGGGTCTCTCTATTGTCAGGTAGTGTTCTTTTAACCACCACAGCATATCCAGCCTTGTCTGGAGAGACAGAGACATCTCAAGGGACAGACGTGTCTGTCACAGTTTTTGATGAACACTCAGATCAGATTGGTAAGGTTAAAATTACTTTATTAGGATAAAGTACATACAATGAGTTAGGCCCACAAGCCCACAATAACAGAACATATACATATATATATAGCAATAACAAGCCAGTCCCTTGAGATATAGGAGGAAATGGAGGCGGCAGCTGGCTGGAGAGAGTTCTGAGCTTGAACCCTGATGACTGGAGACACACAAGACCACAGGCAACCCAACCCTAGTGGACTAGGGGATAGCAGAGGCTACGCAGCCCAGGTGCTGACGGCAGGACTCTAGATGACTAGTAGTCCAGTAGTAGGTAACTGGCACGAGACCCAGACGCCTGGGAGACACTGAACCCAGAAGTAGCGAGGCAACACTGACCCTAGGACTAGGGTCACAGAAAGACCAAGGCAACTGCTTATGGTAGGCAAACCCTAGAACGCTAGGGGTGGATCGAGACACGATACACAAAGGCAACTTGTGTCCCCGCACACTTGCAAGTGTGATGTAACGCAACTTCTGGCTCTTGAGCCCAAAAGGCTACTGCAGAAGGGAATGGAGCACTAGCCCTACCTAGAGGATCTAGGCACTGAAAGGGTCAATAGGTAGCCCCCAGAGTGAATACTGCAACTCCCACCGGGAGTGAGCCCAGCTATGAAATGGAGGAGGACACAGATTGAGATCAGAGTAACTCAGTCAGCGCTATACAGCACTGTACCGGTACTTTGCATGTGCACACGGCCTGAGGCGGTTATTAAGTAAGCGGCTATAGCACGAATGCTCAGCCTACAGTCGGCAAGAGAACGAAAGTGCCACGCGGCGCACATAGACAAGCGCAACAGGAAGGCAGCAGCGTGTAACGCTGGCCAGACAGAGGCAACCGAGTGGGTTCAGCCAGGCACTGATGGCAACGGAGCAGGTTCTCAGCCAGAGACAGTCAGCAGCGTAGCAGGTTCTCAGCCAGATACTGTCAGCAACGTAACGGGTTCTCAGCAAGATCAGTCAGCAACGTAACGGGTTCTCAGCAAGATCAGTCAGCAACGGAGCGGGTTCTCAGCCAGAGACAGTCAGCAGCATAGCGGGTTCTCAGCCAGAGACAGTCAGCAAGCATAGCGGGTTCTCAGCCAGAGACAGTCAGCAAGCATAGCGGGTTCTCAGCCGGAGACAGTCAGCAGCATAGCGGGTTCTCAGCCGGAGACAGTCAGCAGCATAGCGGGTTCTCAGCCAGATACTGTCAGCAACATAACGGGTTCTCAGCCAGATCAGTCAGCAACGGAGCGGGTTCTCAGCCAGATCAGTCAGCAACGGAGCAGGTTCTCAGCCAGATCAGTCAGCAACGGAGCGGGTTCTCAGCCAGATCAGTCAGCAACGGATCAGCAACACAGGAAGCGCATGAACGTCATCAGGCAGGCCAGGTCATACACGATCAGAGTAACACAGGAACAAACATCAGGAACAGGTACACCACGAAAGGGCGCCTCAGTATAGACATGACAGAGTATATAAAGGCTGGCCCTGGGCGGAGTCAGGAATACAAGGCCAATAAGAGAGAGGCAGTGAAATTAGGAATCATAATGTCGCCGCCTGCGGCCATGAGCACGGGCACTGTGATAGTGTCACTCCATTTGTCTGCTTCCCTTCCCCCCTCACTCCTGATTTGGTGTAAGCCCTTTAAATCTCCATGGTTTATGGCTTCCTGTGCCAGATCTTTGAGCTCTATAGCTTTCAAGATGACACTGTGCCTGAATGTTCTATCACTGACCTCGGCCCATTTCTGACCTCCTTTCCTGTTCTAGAGTTTGACTACTTGTTACAACCCAGATTGATTCCGGTCTTCGTTTAACCCCCGAGTTGAATTGATCTCCAATTGTGACCCAGCTTGTCTACAGATCCTGCAACTTCTACTGTCCATCCAGCTCAACCTCAGCACAGTCTCCAACTACTCTGCTTTACCCAGAGACTCTGGTTGATCTCCGACTCAGACCACTGTCAAAGTCAGATTGCTTGTAGTAGGTTGATCTCCTGCAGGGCCTTACTTCTTCGAATGGCCAGTGGGATTGATCCTAGCCTTATCCGGCATGTTGATCTTTGACCAGGCCTAACATCATCATCCATTTGGCTGGTCGGAGAGATCCCAGCCTACAGACTTCTCAACGGTCTGCGGAACTGATCCCAGTGTCGCCCGGAAAGTAGATCTCTGACTGCTCCAAGCTGCTATCTGGTTAGATTGATCCCAGCTGCCCAGCTTGCTGTATTTCCGACTTCGACCTCTGATCTCTGAAGTGTCCGAGTACATCGACCAATACACTCAGTCGACCACCACAGTCAATCTCCGGAGTGTTGGTGTACATCGACCATGGCCTTCAGTCGACCATGGGAGTGTAGGAGAACATCGATCACGACTATCAGCCATCTACCGGGGAGTTGGAATACTTTTATGTCAACCTCTACACGAACACAGGAGAATCATAGTTGCTGACAATTTCCTCAACACCTATCCATTACAGACTCTGGTCTTGAACTTCGAAGATACTTTACTCACCAGCAGTAAACTTAGATTGTGGGCTGTTGCTTGCTTAACTAACTTGTGTTCTGTTCTTCCTGGTCCTGCAAGGGTCCTCAACTCTCTTCTTAGACCTTGTTACAAGATGACACTGTTGTCTGGACCTCTTCCTCAGAATGTCCAAATATAAGGCCTGAGTGTGAAGTGACTCAAATACTACCATTCTCAAAACCTTAATGAAACTGCCAACAGATGGGCATGGTCAAAGACCAGACCTTACCTTATGGAAGGAAGAATCATTTTCCAGTGGCTGTCAAATCTCATGCCAAGGAAAACTAGAGACTGCAAAGAGACTACAAAGGACATCTTGAGACTAAAGCATCATACTGTGTCACTCCAGAATAGACATATACATCTGGAGATCCAACAGAAAAGCATCTGCAGAAGATGCCTTCAGTAGAATATCTTCTAAATCTGGCATAAGAGAGATCCCTTATGCCCGTAAAAGGTGGTCACAGCACCCCCATTAGTTTAGAGTGCAGCTTCGAATCAGACAACAGCCCTGATGGCTGAGCTGTAAACTGGAAATAGATATCCTGAAAAGTAAAAATGGAGGAAACTGCTCTCCTGGACACGTGGTGGCAATTACTGAGCATCAAGAAGCCATTGTTAAACTTAGTGCATGCACAAAGCAATAGAAGCATTTCAGTCTAGCTGGGTTATATACCCCATGCTTCTTTAGGAGGTTAGAATAAAAAAAATAAAAAAAAAAACAACCAAAACCTTTGGTTATGTGGAACTGGAACTATAAAGTCTCCATATCCACAAAAGCATGATAACGTCCGAAACTAGATAGTCCAGAAGAACCAACACAGGGAAGGGTCCTGAAATCTATCCAGTAACCCTCTGATGCCACCTCCATCTGGAGGATCTTACTGTGCAGCTTTACATAGGTAAAAGGGGCCCAGACACTTGTTATTTGTGGCTATTCACTTTTCTTGATGCTCCTCCTTGTTACAGTTCAGTACACTCAGACACGGTAGATGTTGGTAAAACACAATTTTATTGAAGCACACAAGGAATATTGTAACCCTCATGGGTCCAGTAAATAGCAGCAATAACTGACACAAGACAGGTTATAAGCAGGTTAACCCACACGGGTCCAGTACGGATATACAATCACAATACTGACACAGGTCAGGTAACTCGATTGATACAGTGTATGAAATGTCCAATGTGAACTTAAGGAGCCACTGATAAGTAGACAGGATAGAGGAGGCCCAATGTCGCCTATAGGCAGCAGGAGGCGACAGTGACAGGACAGCTACAGCAAACAGGCAAGGATCACCTGTACGGAGGATGCAACGGTGGACGCCCACCGTAGGCTACACAAGGCAGATCAGAGCTTGTGCCAAAACGGATGCCCTACCGAGACTATCCACCACCGTGTGCTCTTGCTACCAACAAGGGTTAATGTGCGTATCGTATAAAATGGATGGCAACCAGAAGCGCCCAACGGTACCTATATGGAATCACAAACGCACAGATACGGAGCAACACTGGTGTAGCAAGTAGTAGAACGAGGCACCACCCCTGAAGGGGTTAATGAACCCTATGGTCTGGATAACGGCAGACAACCGGATGCTCCCAACTGAACCAAAGAGTAAAACCAAGTGATCACTAGCACGGTGTGGAGGAGCACTGGCACACAGACTCTGAAACCCCGGACTGGATGGAGCAAGGTACCGGAGTACCATGACACAGAGGGACACAGCAACACGAGAACGGTGCCAGGTAGTCAGCAGTAGGAACAGCACAGTAATCGTTCAATCGGGCACTGAGATAGCAGGAACCACCGCCAAGCCGATTCGGAACACAGCACAGGAATGTCAGCCAAGCCGGGTCGGAACACGGAGCAGGAACGTCAGTCTTGCCAGGTCGGTACAAGGAGCAGGATCGTAGGTCTCGCCGGGTCGGTACAAGTAGCAGGAACGTCAGCCAGGCTGGTTCAGAACAGGAAGCAGGAACGTCAGCCAATCCGAATCGGTACACAGAATCAAGAACAGAGACAATGGCATGGTCAGGCAGTCCGGGGTCATACACTGGTATCAGGAAATCACAACTAGCGCTAGGCATCAGGTACACCACGAAAGGGCAACTGCAGAGTGACAGCCCAGGGTATAACAAGGCTGTCACTGGGAGGAGCAATACAGCGCAGCCAATGGGAAAGCAGAAATGGCAAGATGGTCAGAATGTCGCCTAGATCACGGGTGCCATAATACTCCTTAATGTATGCCAGAGCAAAGATTCAATGTATGTTTGCGGTTCTGTCATTTGCAAATACCCAAAAGTCGGGAAGTGTAATTCAGCTGAAGCACTTATCCTCCTTCAGAGATACGGTACAGGTAGCTGTTTTTGCGATATTCAAAAACAGGCTTCAGCATCACATGAATTGGTATTAGCATTTCTTATTCAACCACCTGATGAAAAGCCAAATGGTTAAAATCGCAAACTAATGGGTCACCCACTAGTCTCTCCACAGGAGACATAAGGCCAAAAGGATACATTTGCACAATCCTATTATTATTTTCTATATCACAAAAAAATAGGATTTTAGTCTTACCTGTTAAATCCTTTTCACTTAGTCCATACAGGTCACTGGTACTCTGGCGTAAGTCCCCTTTAATAGGCAGGAACAATTATGCAAATAATTTGCAAGGGGCGGAGCCTCCCCTCTTACTTAAGCCACCTTCTGGCCAGAACCACTCATATTGATTTGAGACCCCAAAAACTGACCTCAGGTAAGCAAAAAGAAAGACTCCTGTGAGCATGCCCGAACGGTCTCCCACTGAATGCCACAGGAGAGCCAAGACTGGTCCCTTGACAGGGTGGGAGACCAGTGACCTGTATGGACTAAGTGAAAAGGATTTAACAGGTAAGACTAAAATCCTATTTTCACTGTCGTCCAATACAGGTCACTGGTACTCTGGGATGTACAAACATTGAGCTGATCCAGAGGCGGGAAGTAAGGCAAGGACCAGGCGCAAGGCCCAAGTCACTAGAACTGATATGACCAGTTGATAACATAGCCCAAACTGTAAGTGTCAACGGACACCAACCAAGGGAACAATCCCTGAACTAACACAGCACACGGAACTAGAGCCAACCGGGCTCAACAGTAAAGAAGCACTAAGGATCACAGAGCGGAAGACCTACACAGGCAAGACTGCCTCCAGGACCTTCCTTCCAAAACTGGCATCAGCCGAAGCCAGTACATCAACTCGATAGTGCTTAGAAAAGGTGTGCACAGAGGACCAAGTGGCCGCTCTGCACAGTTGATCAGCAGAAGCTTGATTCTTGTAGGCCCAAGAGGCCCCAATAGATCTGGTGGAATGGGCAGTCACCCGGAAGGGAACATGCTTATTCCGCAACTTATAGGCTTCACGGATGGTAGCCTTAATCCAAGAGGCAATGGTAACTTTGGAAGCCGGTCTTCCTGCCCTAGGCCCCTCAGGAATGACGAATAGAGCGTCAGACTTCCTGATAGACTCGGTGCGATGAACATAAAACTTGAGGCAACGCACCACATCCAACAGATGGAGATCTCTTTCCTTGTCAGATGAAGGATTAGGGCAGAAAGAGGGAACCACAATCTCCTGATTGATGTGAAACTCAGACACAACCTTGGGTAAGAATTCCTTGGTAGTGCGAAGCACAGCCTTATCCTTGTGGAACACCAGGTAAGGAGGTTTACAAGACAAGGCCTGTAACTCTGCTACCCGGCGCACTGACACAACAGCCAAGAGGAAGGCCATCTTCCAAGTCACAAGACGTAATGGAATGGAAGCCAAGGATTCAAACGGTGGTCGCTGAAGAACTCCCAGCACCAAATTGAGATCCCACTGGGGAGCAGGACTCTTAAAGGCAGGTCGAACATGAGTCACACCCTGGAAGAAGACTTTCACATCAGGAAGGACAGCAATCCGTTCCTGGAAAAACACAGACAAGGCAGAAGTCTGAACTTTGAGGGAACTCAGACTGAGCCCCTTATCCACACCGTCCTGCAAAAAGGCCAGGACAGTGGGAAGATGGAAGTCAAGTGACAACTTCTTGTCAGCGCACCAAGTCACGAAAGTTGACCATATGCGATGATAGATCTTGGAAGACACAGGCTTACGAGCACTGAGCATCGTCGATACCACAGAAGGAGAAAAGCCTTTCTTTGCTAGAATCGAGGATTCAACCGCCATGCCATCAAACGGAGAGAGTGAACATCCTCTTTCCACAGATACCCCTGAAGAAGCAGGTCCGGACGGGCTGGAAGTGGGATTGGATCCTTCACTGACATGGCCATCAATTCCGGAAACCAGGACTGGCGAGGCCAGTTTGGAGCAATCAGGATGACAGGACAACGTTCCCTCTTCAACTTCTGGATGACTCTGACCAATAGAGGAAGAGGAGGGAAGATGTAAGCCAGGGAGAAGTCCCACGGGATCGACAAGGCATCCACTGCTAGAGCAAGGGAGTCCCTCAACCGGGAGCAAAACACCGGAACCTTCCTGTTGTGTCTGGTAGCCATCAGATCCACCACAGGCATCCCCCACCGTTGAGTGAGCACGTGAAACACCTCTGGGTGCAGAGCCCATTCTCCGCTGTCGACGGTATGACGACTGAGGAAGTCTGCCATGACGTTGTCCACGCCTGGAATAAGAACCGCAGAGATGACAGGCACGTGATCTTCTGCCCAAGACAAAATATCCTTGACCTCCCACCAGGCGGAACCGCTTCTTGTGCCGCCTTGCCTGTTGATGTAAGCCACCGCCGTGGCGTTGTCGGACTCCACTCTGACTGGAAGACCGGTCAATTGAGACTCCCAGTGCCTCAGGGCCAGCCGGACAGCTCAAAGTTCCAGAACATTGATGGAGAGCATGGATTCCTCCAGACCCCATTTCCCCTGAGCACTGAAGCGACCCCAGACTGCACCCCAGCCCCGAAGGCTGGCATCCGTAGTGACTGTGGTCCAAGGAGGAACTAGAAAGGATTTCCCTTTCAGGAGATGAGAGAGATCTAACCACCAGTGCAGACTCGACTCGACATGAGGAGGAAGAGAAACAGACAGATGTTGATGATCTGGATGATTCTTGCACGTCTGGATCACGAATCTCTGAAGATCCCTGGAGTGGGCCATGGCAAATGGTACTGCTTCGATTGTGGAAATGAACTTCCCCACTAAGGACGACAACTTCGGAACTGGAATCACGTCCAGGTCCAGGATTCCAGCCACTCTGACAGCTATCTGGTGAGCCACGTCCTCTGGAAAAAACACCATGCATTGGCGAGTGTCGAACAGGAGACCCAGGAACAGAAGCCTCTGAGATGGAATCAAGTCCGACTTGTCCAGATTCAGGATCCAGCCATGACGGTTCAGGGTGTGCATGCACATCTGTAATTGCTGGTGGAGAAGCTCCGCTGAGGAGGCCTTCAGTAGGAGATCATCCATGTAGGGGGTCACTCTGATCCCATCCTGATGGAGCACCGCTATCAAGGAGCCCAACACCCTCTGGAAGACCTGAGGGGCTGAAGTCAGCCCAAAGGGGAGCGCTGCAAACTGAAAGTGTCCCCTGTGGCAGGCAATCCTGAGATACCGCCTGCTCTCTGGATGAATAGGGATGTGAAGATAAGCATCCTGAAGGTCCAGGGAGGCAAGAAACTCCCCTGGAGACATTGCTGCAATCACAGAGCGCAGGGACTCCTGGCGGAAGTGGGAAGTCACCACATAGGCATTAAGATCTTTGAGATCCAAAATGGGACGAGCTCCTCCGTCCTTTTCGGCTACCACAAACAGGTTGGAATAAAATCCTGAACCTGTGTCCCCCTGAGGAACCGCCTCCAGGACCTCTTTGTCCAAGAGATCCTGAATAGCGTCGTCGAACAGACGCCTTTTTGTGGGTTCCTGAGAAGGACGAGTAAAATGGAACCGAAAAGGAGGAAGGGAAGAGAAAGGGATCCTGTATCCCTCTGACACCACCTGAAGAACCCATGGGTCCGCCACTGACTCCTCCCAAGTCCGGCGAAAGATGCGGAGACGACCGCCTACAGCCGGATGCGGACCCGGGTTCGGCGAGTCATGCCGAAGCAGTCTTGGAGGTCTTGGCCTTGGAGGCAACTTTGGGCCTCCAGGACTGTTTGGGCTTGGAGGAGGAGCGCGTAGTGGGAGGACCCGTTTGGGCCGAGGAGCGTGTCTCAGTCTGAAAGGAACGAAAGGACCGATTGCGTTTGGCTGGAAACTTTTTCTTAAAGACTGAGGGTAGAAGAGTACTTTTACCGCCAGTAGCCTCACTGATCATTTCTTTGAGTTCAGACCCAAAAAGCAAATTCCCCTGAAAGGGCAAGGAAAGCAAAGCCTTCTTAGAGGCTGTATCAGCAGACCAAATTTTCAGCCAAAGAGCGCGTCTAGCCACCACAGAAGAAGTGGAGGCCCTCGCCATCATGCGCACAGCATCAAAAGCAGCATCAGCAACATAGTTCTGAGCTTCAGTGATATTAGCAAGAAGCTGCAACTGTTCAGATACAGGCGCATCCTGGCGAACCGCTTCAGTCAGTCGTTCAGTCCAGGCCGCAATAGCTCTATTAACCCATGCCACAGCAAAAGTGGGGCGCATGGCTGTGCCAATGGAGGCAAAAATAGACTTAAGAGAGAGCTCTAGTTTCTTATCCGTCCAGTCCTGCAAGGCAGAGGCATCTGAGACAGCCAAAGCAGTAGATTTGGATAGTCTAGACACAGGAGCATCCACTTTGGGAGGATGAACCCATTTTGCCAGCTCCGCCTCAGGAAAAGGGTAAAGTTTGGCAAACTTTTTGGAGACAGAGGAAGATCTATCAGGATTCTTCCATGCCTCAGAGACCAGACGGGCAAGAGTAGGGTTAGTTGGAAAACAAACAACTGGCTTAGATGGCTTTTTCTGAAAAACATCAGTAGGATCATAAGTGGATTCCTGAGTCAGAGGAAGGTTGAGCGTATTCAGAACCGCTCTGATCAGACCCTCAGCCGAAACTTCAGGGTCACACTCATAGGGGTCCCCAATGGACCTGTTAGATTCAATAACAGTATGTTCCTCAGCATCAGAATCCTGTAAAAGTTCTTCTTCAGAAGAATCAGTGATATCAGGAGCTCCCTGTGGCTTAGGCAGGGAGGTCCTGATAGTAGAGGGGGTCTGCCAGACCTGGAGAGCCCCCTGTACCTGAGAGGGAAAGAGTTGAAGTGTGGATCTGAGATCCCTAGTGGCAGCTTTAAACTCCTTCACCCAAGATGGCTCAATAGCGTGGCTGGGAAGCCCAGGGTTGCTATCTTGACCAGTACAATTAGGGCATAGATCCCCCACATTATCGCCATCCAGCCCAATGTGGCAAGAGGAGCAAAACGCCATGGGGGTAGCGGACCCCCCATCCTCCTTAGACTTGGGTCTAGCCCCTAGCTCCAGTGAAGTAGACATGCTCACAGCGTCAATATACCCCACTAATAACACTATCACCCAGAAAAAGTGATAAGATTAAAGTTTCACCCCAGAAATGTTCTAAAAACGGACTTATCTGGCCAGCGAAGGGTTAATCTGTTGAGGAGAGAGAAGGCTCGGTCCCTGCGTAGTGTACTCGCCTAGGAAAAGTACCACAAAATGGCGGCCGTCGTGACAGCCAATCAGAAACGAGCGCGAACCAAGCGCTCATGGGAAATGTAGTTTTTCCTTACAAGTACCCCAAACAGTGCCCGAAGCCCCCCTGAACACCCCACATAAATAAAACACATTCCGGATGATAGAGCAGGAGCCTAGAAATAAAATGAGCCCTCTCTGAAGTTGCTGTGACAAGCGGTTCCAGAGATATGTCCCATACTGTGAATTCCCATAGAGAGTAAAGGAGCCCTTGCGTCTGAGCGGGAAAAAGCCGCGCTTAAAGGCGCGGAACACCATTTTTAATAAAGTTTAAGAAAACATTAAAAAGTGCCCAAACAAGCATGAAACACATGAGAAACATAAATAAATGAATACCCAATGCTCCAAAACTCAGAGAATAACACAGAAATTGCATAAACAGTAATAATGCAATAAAAACACCCTATGAGTGCTGGAGTGTATTAAAACTCCCAAATACAAGCCCATCAAAGGGACACTGTGGGGACAAGTGGACCTTCAGCACTCAATGGGTGACTCACCTTCCTTGCTGACTTCTGTCTTCAGGTGACCATGATAGGGAGGGAAAGAACCAGAGGTAAATTCCCCAACAGGGGAGCTGCTTAACACAAGCTGTCCCCTCTTCAGGGTATAGGTCCACAGGAAATCCCTGGAAGCTGCACCAGCCACGTTAAAGAGGGCAATTCACAGCCATGGTCACCCTCCTAATGGTGGTATTCCATATTTGAATAAAAAAATAATAAAATACTAAGATGCATAGATGTTCTCTACCTGGTGTGAAGCACACCAGGAACAAATCAATATGAGTGGTTCTGGCCAGAAGGTGGCTTAAGTAAGAGGGGAGGCTCCGCCCCTTGCAAATTATTTGCATAATTGTTCCTGCCTATTAAAGGGGACTTACGCCAGAGTACCAGTGACCTGTATTGGACGACAGTGAAATCATATTCACACCTCATTTACAGGTATTTTTTAAAACTATTTACCAAATATATCCAGCACCATGCACACACATTAATCAAGTCCCTGTTTACAAGAACATACTGAACCTAAATTCATCATTCTCACATAGCGCTCCGGAGCTCCCGCTGTGCGCTCGTCACCATGGCTCTCGTTGTAGTTCTGGCCGGTTCGCGCATGCGCGCCACTTGTTTTCTCGCTTCCGGGTTTCGGCGTCGGGTCACAGCGTGACGTCAGACGCCTTCCATGCATATATACCCCGGCTGAACAGTACCTCGGGGCTCTGTTATTGAGCTCTGCGTCGGAGGTTTCCTGCGTCGGTTGCGCTTATCCTCTACTGTCTAGTTGTTGGAAGCTTGTCTTCCTCTAGCCCCTTGTTCTCTCCTTATTCCTCCTGCAACATCTCTGTCCTGAGTCCTCTTCGGAGGTCCTTTGTTTGGGTCTTCCAGCTGTTGCTGGCTCTCCTTCTTTTATATCATTTCAGCCATCTGCTACCCTCTGAGCTCCACCTAGCTCTGAGAAGTTTTCAGGTGGCTTACATTCCTATATTTTTCTCAGTTGTTTCACAGAATAACAGAGCCAGAAAAAGAAAAATTTGAAGATGGAGCCCGCTAAACTGCTGGAGGCGCTTAATGCCCTGGGAAGTCAGATCTCTACATTAACGCAGTCTGTACAGGAATTGCAGACAAATCAAGGCCTATTGCAACAACAGCTACGCGATCTGCAGCCTACTGCTTCTCCCCCTCCCCCCGCACCCGGACCTAGGGGATCTTCCGAACCTGGTGGTGAGTCTCAACATCTCCCAGAACCCAGGCTACCGTTGCCTGACCGTTTTGATGGCGATCGGTCTAAATACCGGTCTTTCATCACCGCTTGTGAATTGCTGTTCACCTTAAATCCTTACACCTATTCAACGGATTTCATTCGAGTCCAAACCGCCATCACCCTGTTATCTGGAGAACCTCAGGCATGGGGCCATCATTTACTACAAACTAACAGTCCCTTGTTGTCCTCCTGGTCTTCTTTTCAACAAGCTATGGAAGCTCTTTATGATGATCCTTTCAGAACCGCCTCAGACCAGACCTCGCTACGTACCCTCTCGCAGGGACGGCGGCCTGCTGAGGATTACGTGCTGGAGTTCCGTCGTTTGGCTAGCGATTCCCGGTGGAACGAGGCGGCCCTACTCGATCAACTTCGGCATGGTCTGTCGGATTCTCTCAAGGACGAACTAGCTAGGACCACCCTACCCACTAGACTGGAGGATCTTATTCGACTGGTAATTCAGATAGACCGACGACTTAGGGAGAGACGGCGTGAGCGTCTCGCGTTTTCCTCAGGTCCTACACGTCGCCCTACGTTCCCTTCTAACAATTCGTCTGAATCCGTCCAAATGCCCTCAGAGGAGCCCATGCAGGTTGGAGTTATGAGGGGCCCACTCCCGAAGGCTGAGAAAGAACAGTGCCGGACCCTAGGCCTGTGCCTTTATTGCGGTAGCGGTGATCATCTTCTCAGAGGCTGCCCGGTACGGCCACCTACTCCCTCAGGTATGCCCTCTAGCACCAACGTTGATATTCCTACTGTGTCACGTGCTTCCTTGTCTAACATGTCTATTCCTGTTACCTTACAGTGGGGCAATCAACGGAGTGAGATAATAGCCCTGATAGATTCAGGGGCTAGCGGGTGCTTCATGAGTCAAGAAACCATTACGTCATTGGGTATTCCTCTACAAGAAAGAAGTCATCCTCTCACGGTCCATATGGCAGACAAAAGCCCATTACAGTCTGGCCCTATTCAGTTTGAGACTAAACCCCTGCTCTTGCAGATCTTTTCATCTCATAAAGAAAGTATCAGTTTTGACATACTTCCATCCCTATTGTTTCCTGTGGTCTTGGGCTTCCCTTGGTTGTGTCTGTATGACCCTCATATAGTCTGGTCATCTTCTGAGAGGACCTTCTTACCGCGCTACTGTAAGACACACTGCCTTCCCTCCGAAGATCTGACTCTCATGTCACTTCCAGCGGCACCAGCCCTTCCAGAACACTACCAGTCCTTCGCCAATGTTTTTGATGAGGTTCAGGCTGCTACTCTACCCCCTCATCGTCCCTATGACTGCCCCATTGACCTTCTGCCTGGGGCGGCCATACCTTTTGGGCAAATTTATCCTCTGTCTGGACCAGAGGCCCAGCATTTAGAGGCATATATCACAGAATACCTTCAACGGGGTTTTATCCTTCCCTCCACTTCCCCTGCTGGAGCTGGAATCTTTTTTGTCCCGAAGAAGGATAGAGGACTACGACCCTGCGTTGACTATAGGGACCTGAACAAGATAACCATAAAGAACCGCTACCCTCTTCCACTCATCTCAGAGTTACTGGAACGAATTTCTTCAGTCACTGTCTTCACCAAGATAGATCTACGGAGCGCTTACAACTTGGTGCGAGTGAGGGAGGGGGACGAATGGAAGACAGCTTTTCGTACAAGGTACGGTCATTTCGAATACACAGTGATGCCTTTTGGCCTTTGCAACGCTCCAGCCACATTTCAACGCTTTGTGAACGACGTATTCAAGGACCTTATAGACCGGTTTCTCGTCATCTACCTTGACGATATACTAATCTTTTCCTCTACTATGTCCGAACATAGACAGCATGTGGCTACAGTGCTATCACGTCTCCGAACACATGGGTTATTCGCCAAGACAGAGAAATGCATCTTTGAGACTCAAGAGATAGAGTTCCTTGGTTTTCACATCACCCCAGGCTGCATCAAAATGAGCCCGCAGAAGGTATCCGCTGTTTTGCAATGGCCTAGACCTACGGAAAAGAAGGCCATACAGCGATTTATCGGCTTTGCCAACTTTTATAGGAGGTTCATCAAGAATTTCTCACGCATCATACTACCCCTTATCAAGTTAACCAAAAATGATGTACCTTTTCACTGGTCCGAAGAGGCAGAACAGGCCTTCGAGACCCTCAAGACAGCCTTCACGCAAGCACCCGTTCTCCGCCAACCTGAACCAACTTTGCCTTTTTTCTTCTAAGTGGATGCCTCCAATGCTGCCACGGGGGCAGTTCTTTCTCAACGTGCCGGACCCAAAGGAGCACTTCATCCAGTGGCCTATTTTTACAAACGTCTGAGCCCTGCAGAACAAAACTACGATGTAGGTGATAGGGAATTGTTGGCTATAAAATTAGCACTAGAAGAATGGCGCCATCTGCTGGAGGGGCCAGGGAACCCAGTCGTGGTCTTTACTGATCATCGAAACCTAGAATACTTGAGATCTGCGCGTCGGCTTCGGCCCATCCAAGCACGCTGGGCTCTATTCTTCTCCAGGTTTCCCCTTCTCATTACCTACAGACCAGGAACCAAGAACGGAAAGGCTGATGCTCTCTCGTTTGCACAGTTTGATAGATTCCCCAGTCACGACTCCTGATACTATACTTCAACCTCATCACTTCCTTACCATTTCCAGTGCGATAATGGATAATTTACAGAAGGCGACCAAACCATCACCTATTCTGGTACAGAAATATGCACTCACTGTCAAAGATGGCCTACTCTATCGCCGGGATCACATCTTTGTTCCAGATTCATCCCGCTTCGACATCCTGCGACAGTTCCATGATATACCTACGGCTGGTCATGGCGGTATAGCCAAAACCCTGGAGAATATCCAAAGTTATTAATGGTGGCCCTCTTTACGGGTCGATGTTGAGAAATATGTGACCACCTGTGACACTTGCCAAAGAGCTAAGAGCCGCCACACAAAACCCCCTGGACTCCTCCAACCCTTGCCGACTCCTGTAGGACCCTGGAAGGAGTTATCAGTCGACTTTATCGTAGACCTGCCACCGTCCAATAAATATAACACCATCATGGTTGTTGTGGATCGTTTTACTAAGATGGCTCATTTCGGACCTTTAATAGGAATACCATCAGCCATTCTTACAGCCGAGATGTTTCTCCACCACATATTCCGGTTGCATGGAATTCCACATACCATCGTCTCCGATCGAGGTTCCCAATTCACCTCTAGATTTTGGAAAGCCCTTTGCGCCAACCTGAAGATCAAAAGCAACCTGTCCTCTGGTTATCACCCTCAGACTAACGGTCAGACAGAAAGGACTAATCAAACCCTAGAACAATACTTGCGATGCTTCACCTCTCATCTTCAAGATGACTGGTCTCAACTACTCTCACAAGCCGAATTTGCCTACAATAATCAATATCACAGTTCAATCAAAATGTCTCCCTTTTTCGCTGCTACCGAAGTACACCCCAATACCCTTCCGGATCTTCCTCCTTCTTCCGCTGTTCCCGAAGCTAATCAACGGGTTCTAGAGCTCCAGCAGCTACACAAGGAGATAAGGGTGGTGTTACAACTTGCGCAAGACTCCTACAAGACACAAGCAGACAAACACCGGGCACCTAGCCCTCTGTATCAAGTCGGGCATAAGGTCTGGTTGTCTACAGCACACATCCAGCTATCCTGCCCTTCACGTAAATTAGGACCTCGCTTCTTGAGCCCATTTTCAGTGTCACATGTTATCAGTCCCTCTGCCTATCGTCTGGATTTGCCCAAGACTTTCAGGATCCACCCTACTTTTCACGTGTCTCAATTGAAGCCTTGGAACCCATAGCCCGTACCCGGACAGGCAGCCGTCCTGCCCTCCTCCACTGCTTATTGACAACACGGAAGAATACGAGGTACAACAGATCTTGGTCTCCCGGATACGTCGGGGCGTCTCGAGTATCTGATCCATTGGCGCAGTTACGGTCCTGAGGAGCGCTCGTGGGAACCTCTTACCAACATTCAAGCTCCTTCCTGTCTTCGGGACTTCCACACTGCTCATCCTGACCGCCCGGCGCCTATATCCGTCCGGAGGCCGTCTGTTCGGGGGGGGGGGTAGCTCTCACATAGCGCTCCGGAGCTCCCGCTGTGCGCTTGTCACCATGGCTCTCGTTGTAGTTCTGGCAGGTTCGCGCATGCGCACCTCTTGTTTTCTCGCTTACGGGTTTCGGGTAACGGCGTGACGTCAGACGCCTTCCATGCATATATACCCCGGCTGAACAGTACCTCGGGGCTCTGTTATTGAGCTCTGCGTCGGAGGTTTCCTGCGTCGGTTGCGCTTATCCTCTACTGTCTAGTTGTTGGAAGCTTGTCTTCCTCTAGCTCCTTGTTCTCTCCTTATTCCTCCTGCAACATCTCTGTCCTGAGTCCTCTTCGGAGGTCCTTTGTTTGGGTCTTCCAGCTGTTGCTGGCTCTCCTTCTTTTATATCATTTCAGCCATCTGCTACCCTCTGAGCTCCACCTAGCTCTGAGAAGTTTTCAGGTGGCTTACATTCCTATATTTTTCTCAGTTGTTTCACAATCATCTAACTCCTCCAGATTCAACACTCCCAAAGCATATATCCATCAAGATTCCTTTTACAACAACACCCCATCTCTATTACCTCTTCTCAGATGTTTTTTCAATTGGGATAACATACTCACTGTAGATCCACAATGTTTCTTCTAGAAATGTATGGCCACTAAACGCTCAGTTCTCTTATGTGTTATCTCCCACACATAAATTCTAATTCTTAATTGTATTTTTGCTTTTCTAATATATATCCTATCACAGGACATATACCACTTCCTCAGATCTACAATTCAAAAACTGTTTTAGTACATAGCAGTGACTCCCATCATGATTAAAAAAAATATTTCCTTGTTTTGATTATCTATAAGCTTTACATGAACGACATTTATACATTCCTATAAGTTGTGTTCAATTTAGCCAGTTGGAATTTATTTTTGAATAACTCTGATCTAACCAATTGATCCCTTGAATTCGGTGATCTTCTTGCTACTATGTATGGATTTAACTCTACAGTCTCTCTTAATATAGGGTTATTAAATAATATATGCCAGTGTTTTGGCAGTACTTGTCTCAGTGATTGCCATCGATTATCAAATGTGGCTATAAACCTAACATAACTAAACTTTTCAGCTTTTATGAAGAAGTAGGTAGCCACCTACATAATGGTAAGGCAGCTGATGTAGTATATCTACATTTTGCAAAGGCATTTGATACAGTGACACATAGGAGGCTGGGGAAGTGTGTGGTTGTAAATGGACAATTCTCCAATACAGTCAAAGTTGAGAGTGGAGTACCTCAGAGTTCAGTAATTGGTCCACTGCTTTTTAACATGTTTAGAAATTACCTGGAAGTGGGGAGTTACCCGCGATACAAAATGGACGCGTGAAACACTTGCTCTGCGTACACCAGGCTTCTATAGCTTCTTTTAGCAGCTTAGGTGATATTTCTTTCATAACCACTACAGACCTTAGGACTCTACTTGATGTTCCACTCCGGGAAAGAGAAGAAGCGGGCAGGGAAACGTATTTCTGACTACCTCCCATCATGGAGAGGCCCGTTGCCTGGGATCAAACCCACCTTGTTTCCCACGCGGAGCGACAGTTGTCAACTGCCAGCTGAACCCCTACCTCGTGAGGAGAACTTTGATTTCTCTGAGGTTGCTACACCTCCTCCATCTCAGTGCTCATCCCCGATCTCGGTTTCACCGATGGCGCCACCAGTTGAGAATGCGTCTCCCGAAGCTCTTTCATTGGGGACATTTCTGATCGACAAGATATTACTCACCTTATGAGCAAAGACGACATGCAAGTCTTCGTTCAGGAAATGAAACTGGACATTCGACACGCTGTCAGGTCCGAGATTGCGGATCTGCGCAAGGATCTCACACAACTGGGTCAGAGAATCCACGTATTAGAAGAAGGCCAAGATGCCTCCTTGAAACATATGGAGAGCTTTGAACAAATGCTACTTCAGCGAGATGAAACTATTGCACAATTGCTTACCCGACTTGACGACCTAGACAACCGGAGTAGGAGATCTAACATAAGGATCAAAAACCTACCAGACTCGGTACTACCTAAAGATCTGATACCGATGCTGCAGAGGTTGTTTGCTCGCATTCTCACACTTCCAGATGGCTCATCTATCAAGATTGATAGGGCGCACAGAGCGCTCCGGCCTGGAGGCCCACCCGGCTCTAAGTCAAGAGATGTAATCTGCTGCCTGCATGACTACTCAATCAAGGAAAAGTTAATGTGACACAGCCGTGAACAACGTGAAATCCTCTTCGAAGACTCACCGATCCAGTTTTATAATGACCTATAGCTTCATACTTTACAACAGCGCCACGCTCTTAAGCCGCTCAACGATCATCTCAGAAGTTTGGATCTCAAATACAGATGGAGTTTCCCCATGAGCTTATCCGCTTCGCGGAATGGAATCACCGCTACACTGACGGACCCTGAGGAGATACCAGAGTTCTGCCTAACGCTAGGAATTGGAGTTCCAGATCCCCTGTGTCCCCCTTCCGCAGCCTTGCCTTCGGAGCCCATCAAAGAGAGAAGGGAGCGATGGTCTTCCACACCCAGACCATCTATCAAGAAGGCGTAGCAAATGGAGATTTCGATGTCAACAGACCCACGTTGCTCTCAGGGAGTTAAGGACTGGTCATAGAGATCATGCTGTCCCCTCTTCATCAGACATACCTACCAGAACTGCTCATATTGGCTGACCTCTGAATGTATCCAGATTTATTGTCTGCCCTAGATCTTTGCTATATTCTCCACCTATAAGGACTGCCACAAACCTACCACCTTTGCTGCCGAGTTGAGATGTGACATCTACTCTCTGTTACTCCTGGAGGTACCTTGTGTGCACGGCCCCGGGCATGTTGCTGGCTCACGGTACAAACCTCTGACAGACTTTGCGGTAGCATGCCTTGGACCATCCACTAGTATTACTGTGATGATGTATAATGTAATGTCCTTACTCATTTAATAGGCTACATTTGTTTATTTAAGTGTATGTAATGTTTTAACGCCCTGTGAGACTCAGTGTTCTCCCTGGCCTCTATCATGCTTTTGTTCTAGCGATTCATACTCGCCATAACTTTTATGTACGTATCATGAGCCATATTCCGGGGATCTATTCCATCCTACCTCTGGTTATTTGCACATACACTCCACAGGTTACAACCCCCTGACTCCACTAGTACCACCGAGTACACGACTAGTTCACTGGATGTCATAATTTGTACCCTGCCACTACCTGACTGGCCTTGGTAGCTCGATATAGTATAGCCTCGTGACTTTTTTAAGTCACATCTCACACTAGAACATGTACCAAGGATGAATGCCTTGACCATATCTAATATGGGGGACATAGTTTCTTACAACTCATCTGACAGGACCTCTTACCTGTTCTAACACTTTCGAGACACTCGCTGATGGGCGTAGTTCTGCCATGTTTGACTTTCCTGCCTCAGGTTACTCTTCCTTGTTGTTATTCCCTAGGTGGTAGGGATTATTCTCCCAGACGATAACGCCCTACTTCTTTAATTTACCTCCCATCCCACTCTATTTCTTTGAGTCCTACCTGACTGTTACTAGGGCCCTGACTGCCCTTCTAGTTCCCCTGCTTTTCCTGATGGACCCTACGCATTTCCCCCCTTTATAATCCCGGGGTACCAATAATACCCAAGATGGGCTCATATCATTGTTACTTTTATACTACCTTCATCTTAGCTTAGATTGACATAAGGAGCGTACAGGCACCCCCTCTCCCAGGTTGTACATGGATACCCCCACGCTTTACTATATGATACGGTTTTGCCTTATATGCTTGCTTTGGCGGTCTGGTAAAAAAAAAAAAACCCTGATTTACTCAAAGGCCTTGCAGCAACTTTGTAGATCTCTGAGGGTCTCCTCTCATTGAGATCGACACTTCCGCATTCCCCTAAGTGTAGGGATGTTGCTTAGTCACGGTGGCTTTGCCGCTGAAGCAATCATAGTCTCTGTTGCTACTATTAATGTTCACTACCTATATTAAGTGTATTTTTATTCGTTGTTTGCCTTATTGTGTTGAGCTCCCAACACTTGTCAGCAGCAGTCTACGGCTTTCTAATATCTAGCTCGCCAACCGTATACACCACACGTCTCGCCTCCCTAAATTGATATGGTTACCACCTCATCTTTCTTTATTACACAACACATATCATATTCCCTCTGCTTCCTTTGTCTTCATCTCTATATCCTTTCCTACAGCTCTCCTCTACTCAGCATATTCATTTGGTGCTGCTGACTCTTTCCCTGGCCTCACTGAAGCCTGGTGGTGGTTTTTGACTTTCTTGCGTTCAGCTTACTGCTATTTCTTATAGCTCCCCTCTATTTCCGTATATTATACGGTTACAATTTCCATCTCCTGCTCACTTCCCCCTTTTTTCTTTCTCGGTATCCCTTCTCTGTCTTTGCTTATAACACTCTTTACTCTCTCTTCACTTTTGTGTTACTATTCGGTCCCATCTGTACTCTTCTTCTTGCTGCTCTTTGCTCCCTCTACCTCTTCCTTAGCCCCTCTTTTCTATCCTTTCCTTACCAGCACCTGCCTGTTCAGACATGCAACTTCACCCTCATCCACTTAAGATCTCATCATGTCCCCCTATCACGGTGCCAGTGATTGCCGCAATCCAGTGTCTATCACCTGTAGGGGGCTCCCATTGGCTGTATGCCTTCAGCCCGCCTCACATTGCCTTTTTAAACTCAGTCTGGGCACCCATTGGTTGCCCTTTCGTGGTGTCTCTGACAGCATCCATTTTCACCTTGCTACAGTAGCTGATTGGGCCTGTTGCTGTGTTCCTGAGTCGACCTGTTCCTGAGTTCCTGCCTGCTATGTCAGTTCCACTCCGGTTCCGGTTGTATTCGTCTTCGTTGCCGTACTTGATCCGGTTCATCTTCTCTGCTGGTTCCTGTTGTTTCCTGCTCCCAGTTCCTGCACCTGTGGCGACATTGTTCCTCGCTCGCTTCGGCGACATTCCTCCTGTTGGTTCCCAGCGTGCTGACGCTGGTTTGCTCCACTAGCCTTGCAGCTACACTTACTCCTGTTGGTCCCAGCGTGCGGGACCTGGTTTGCTCCTTGGCCTTACGGCCCTATACTACATTGTTGGCTCCCAGCGTGCGGACACTGGTTCGCTCCACTGGCCTTGCGGCTACACCTTACTGCCTGTTGGTTCCAGCGTGCGGACGCTGGTTTGTTCCACTAAGCCTTGCGGCTCACTTTACTGCCTGTTGGTTCCAGCGTGTGGATGCTGGTTTGCTACACTAAGCCTTGCGGCTCACTTCACAGCCTGTTGGTTCCAGCGTGCGGGCGTTGGTTTACTTCTTGGCCTGAAGGCATATACACGTATTATTGGTTCCCAGCGTGCGGACGCTGGTTTGCTCCACTAGCCTTGCGGCTACACTTTACAGCCTGTTGGCTCCAGCTTGCGGGGGCTGGTTTACTCCTTGGCCTTACAGCCATATTACAGCACTGTTGGTCCCAGCGTGCGGACACGGGTTAGCTCCTTTAGCCCTGCAGCTGTACTATACTAGTCTGTTGGTCCCAGCGTGCGGACGCTGGTTTCCTCCATTTCCTTGTGGCGACATTTCTCTGTTTGTTGGTTACCAATGCGCAGGCGTTGGTTCGCTCCATGACCTGTGGGTTTACTCAAGAGCTTGCTTGATGTTTCACAACGTAAGGGCGCTGGTTTACTCCCTGTCTCTACACTTATGTACCTTATGGTCCAGAGTGCGCTCTCCAGTCCTAGACAGCTATGATTCCTACAGTACACGGGTACTAGAGTTTCAGATTACTGTGAAACCACTTGACCTGGTAGCTGCTATCGTTTCTCCTATACTGTCATTGCCATCTGACAGTCACTAAGGTCATTGTGGTGGTCACCTTCCCTTTGGGCTGCCTTGCCCGGTATATTGGTAAGGCCGGTAGAACCTTTTACTTTGCCATCTTAAGGTTGCCTTACCTGGTATTGGCAAGGCCGGTAGAGCCTACTACATTGGTATTTGATCAGGCTGCCTTACCCGGTATATTGTTAAGGCCGGTAGAGCCACCTGTTCCATACTCGCCCTGGTTGCCTTGCCCAGTATATTGGCAAGGCCTGTAGAACCTGTATTGCTATTGTCATTTTCATCTGCCTATTCTATGTATTGTTTGTAAGTGTATAAAACCCTATGGGATTATTTTAAACTTTTCAATAAAGTTGTGTTTTTACCTAACCTTACATCTGAGAGTCTTAACAAACCGTGACAGTACGAAAGGGCCATGACCTCAGACAACAAGAGTGATGGTAATGCACAGAATATCCATTGGAGGATGGATATGCATGAGCAGCGTTTGGATCAATTGGCGGTTGCAGTCCAAACTATCCTTGAACGCACTGTACTTGTTGACAAGTCTGGATCTAGTCCGGTGGTCTCGCCAAGTCCGACACCGGAGAATGATACAAGGCCTTCAGGGGCTGCAGTCAAAGGGTTAACAGCTTCTGCACCCTTGCCGCTTAGATATGACGGTGACACTAATCTCTGCAGAGGGTTCATCAACCAACTTGAAATATTTATGGAATTGACGGCACATGTGTTTCCCAATGATCGTAGTAAGATTGGGCTCATGATATCCCTGCTGACTGGCAGAACATTGGCTTGGGCTAACCCATTCTGGGAAAATGCTAAACCTTGCACTAAGAGTTTCAGAGAATTTGTGCAATCCTTTCAGAGAGTGTTTGAGCCTCCTGGTAGAACCACCTCTGCTGCTAAACCTCTTATGGAGATACAACAGGGCAGGCGCATGGTGGGCGATTATGCCATTGAATTTCGCACCTTGGCAGCAGAGGTAGGGTGGAATAACGAGGCACTGTTGGCAGCCTTTGCTCAGGGCCAGAGTGACCAAATTAAAGATGAAATTACAGCAAAAGAATTGCCTACTGACCTAGATGATTATATTGAGTATGTTATTCTAATTGACTCAAGAATACATGAGAGATTAACCGCCAGAGATCGTAGGATACGATCCGAAATTAATGGGTCTAGTAGCATTTTGCCCACCCATCCCTCCCCTGGCATCTAAGCCTAGTGAACCAGTACGGGAACACTAGGCTAACCAAGGAGGAAAGACTATATCGCAGGAAACAAGGGTTGTGTTTGTACTGCTGTAAGAATGGGCATTTGCTAAGATCCTGTTCGGTACGTCCGGGAAACAAACACACCTAGGATACCTTGGCGGAGAGGCCCTAGGTGGTGTCCAATCGTCCCCAGTGTTGGGCACATTAAAACCCACCATACAGGTGGTACTATTGGCCCTGGTTGATTCTGGTGCAGTTGGGTATTTTATGGATAATTCCTTTGCTGAATTACATGGGGTACCACGCATTGTAACAGAAACCCCTCTTGCTATTGAAGCAATTGATGGCAGACCCTTAGAACCCGCTCAAGTTACATTTGAAAATATGCCATTATCCATGACTATTGGGGCTCTCCATAAAGAAGAGCAGCAGTTCCAACTTATTAACTCTCCTCACCATGCCGTAATATTTGGTTTTCCTTGGTTACAGTTGCATAATCCATAATTTGATTGGCAAAAATGCGAAATCTATGCTTGGTCTCAGTTTTGTATGGATAAGTGCGTCACCCATCCAGTTAAGGTCTTGTGCACCTCCCCTTCACTACCAGACGTATACCAGCAGTTTGGCGATGTTTTCAGTAAGGGAGAGGCTGGCACCTTACCTCAGCACAGACCATATGATTGTTGCATCGAGTTGCCTCCTGGAGCGGTGCTCCCTAGGGGACGCACATACCCATTGTCTTGTGAGGAAAACCAAGCTATGGAAGAATATATTTCTGATGCCCTTGGTAGAGGGATCATAAGGAAATCTACCTCTCCAGCTGGGGCCGGGTTCTTTTCTGTAAAAAAGAAAAATTGCGAACTGAGACCATGCATTGATTACCGTGGGTTAAATACGCTTATGGCTAAGAACGCTTATCCGATACCACTCATCACCGAGCTTTTTGACAGACTCAAGGGTTCCTCAATTTTCACCAAATTGGACCTACAGGCGGCATACAATTTGATTCGTATCAAAGCCAGTGAGGAGTGGAAAACTGCCTTTAACACGAGATCTGGGCATTATGAATATCTAGTCATGCCATTTGGTCTGTGTAATGCACCCGCAGTATTTCAGGAACTGATCAATGACGTTCTCAGAGATATGTTACAGTCATGTGTCGTGGTCTACCTTGACGATATACTCATTCACTCCAAAGATTTGTCGCAACACATCAAGGATGTGTCTTAAGTATTGATACGATTACGTAAAAATATATTCTGTAAATTGGAGAAATGTGAGTTTCACAGAACCAGTGTACCATTCTTGGGGTTCATAATTGGCAAAGAAGGCATTGCCACGGACAAGGAAAAGTTAACAGCAGTCTTACAATGGCCACGGCCTAAGAGTCTGAAAGCTATCCAGTGATTTCTGGGCTTCGCCAATTATTATAGGAAGTTTATTAAGAACTTCTCTTCCATTGTTAAACCTCTACCTGACCTCACGCATAAGGGCGCTAACCCATCTCTTTGGCCCGTGGCTGAGGAGGAGGCCTTTGAAAAACTGAAATTAGCTTTTGCTAATGCTCCTGTGTTATCCCACACCAACCCATTACTCCCGTTCACCTTGACGCCTCAGATATTGGGGTTGGGGCAGTGCTTTCTCAACTGCACAGCAAAGGTGGAACACTCAGACCTTGTGGGTTCTTTTCTAAAAAGTTGACCGGAGCTCAAAGCCATTATGAGATAGGGGACAGAGAATTATTGGCCATTATCCTCGCTCTTAAGGAACGGCGTCATTTATTGAAGGCACAAAAAATCCGGTTTTAATCTTTACTGATCATAAAAATCTGACTTATCTCTCTGAGGCCAAGAGATTGTCCTCTCGCCAGGCCAGATGGGCATTGTTCCTGTCCCGATTCAATTTCATTGTATCATTTGCCAGGATCTAAGAATGTTAGGGCTGACGCGCTGTCAAGACAATTTGAGGCTGAAATTGACAGAGAAGAAGCACTAGCACCTATCATTCAACCTGATCGAATATTGGCTACCATACGAACCAGTATCACTTCACCATTAGGGGAAGAAATCCTGGCCTCCCAGGCCTCCGCTCCCCATGAAACCCCGGTGGGCAAATGTTTTGTTGCTGAACCATTCCGTACTCGATTACTTGAAACTTACCATTCCTCTAAGGCTGCGGGACATATTGGCAGAGACCAATTGTTATGGTCACTCTCTCAGTTATTTTGGTGGCCTTCTATGAGATCAGATTGTGCCGATTTTACGAATGCCTGTGCCACCTGTGCCCGTGCTAAAACCCCTAGACATCTCCCGGTGGGCTTGCTTCAGCCGGTACCTAATGGTGGACGCCCCTGGTCTCATGTTTCCATTGATTTTATGGGAGAATTGCCCATGTCTAGAAGGTATTCCTTCATATTGATGGTGGTGGACAGGTTTTCTAAAATGGCTCATTTCGTGCCCCTCCGTGGCCTTCCCTCGGCTAAAGAATTGGCAATGGTGTTTGCTAAAGAGGTGTTTCAGTTGCATGGAGTACCCAGGGTACTGGTGTCCGACAGGGGGAGCCAGTTTGTGTCCAGGTTCTGGAGGGCATTTTGCCAACAGATGGGCATACAGCATCCTTCTCCTCCGCTCATCACCCCCAGACTAATGGGGCCGTTGAACGTGCCAATCAAGGTTTGGAACAGTTCCTACGCGGTTTCATTACTGACCATCATGATAATTGGGCCGACTTGTTGCCTTGGGCAGAGTTCGCCAGGAACTGTGCAGTCAACTCCTCATCCGGGAGCTCTCCGTTTCTGATCAATTATGGGTTCCAACCCTGTTTGCTCCCGGATTCCTTTCAGACACAACAGATTCCAGCTCTGGATGAGCATATCGAGCAACTCCGTTCCACATGGGCACAAGTTCAGAGGGCACTTGGTCAGTCATTTCAGCACCATCAGCTCTATGCTAATCGAAGAAGGCTTCCAGCGGTTTCCTTCCAAGTTGGGGACAGAGTATGGCTTTCTTCCAAGAATCTTAAGCTCCAAGTCCCATCTAATAAGTTGGCACCTCGGTTTATTGGTCCTTACAGAATTACTCGCAAAATGAATCCTGTTTCCTATGCTTTGGACATACCTGCATCCATGCGCATGTTTTCCATGTGTCTCTCCTTAAGCCTCTCGTATGCAACAGTTACACTACTAGACCTGTGGTGCCAGGGCCTGTTGAGGTCGAGGGTCAGGAGGAATACGAGGTACAGAGTATCATTGACTCCCGAAGGCTTAGAGGAAGGGTACAGTATTTGGTGCATTGGAAAGGTTATGGTCCTGAAGATCGATCTTGGGTGGATAGTAAGGACCTTCATGCACCCAAGTTACTGCGGATTTTTCATGCTAAATACCCTCAGAAACCCAGACCCTATTCTAGGAGAGGGGGTCTTTGAAAGGGGGGTACTATTACGGTGCCCGTGACTGCCGCAATCCAGTGTCTATCACCTGTAGGGGGCTCCCATTGTCTGTCTGCCTTCAGCCCGCCTCACATTGCCTTTTTAAACTCAGTCTGGGCACCCATTGGTTGCCCTTTCGTGGTGTCTCTGACAGCATCCATTTTCACCTTGCTACAGTAGCTGATTGGGCCTGTTGCTGTGTTCCTGAGTTCCTGCGTCGACCTGTTCCCGAGTTCCTGCCTGCTATGTCAGTTCCAGTCCGGTTTCGGTTGTATTCGTCAGTACCTGATGTTCCTGCTGCCAGTCTTCGTTGCCGTACTTGATCTGGCCTTGCGGCTACACCTTACTGCCTGTTGGTTCCAGCGTGCGGACGCTGGTTTGCTCCACTAAGCCTTACAGCTCACTTCACAGCCTGTTGGTTCTAGCGTGCGGCCGCTGGTTTACTCCTTGGCCTGAAGGCCTATTACACAGTACTATTGGTTCCCAGTGTGCGGACGCTGGTTTGCTCCACTAGCCTTGCGGCTACACTTTACAGCCTGTTGGCTCCAGCTTGCGGGGGCTGGTTTACTCCTTGGCCTTACAGCCGTATTACAGCACTGTTGGTCCCAGCGTGCGGACGCAGGTTAGCTCCTTTAGCCCTGCAGCTGTACTATACTAGTCTGTTGGTCCCAGCGTGCAGACGCTGGTTTGCTCCACTGTCTTGTGGTGACATTTCTTTGTTTGTTGGTTACCAACACACGGGCATTGGTTGGCTCTATGACCTGTGGGTTTACTCAAGAGCTTGCTTGAGGTTTCCCAACATAAGGGCGCTGGTTTACTCCCTGTCTCTACACTCATGTACCTGATGGTCCAGAGTGCGCTGTCCAGTCCTAGACAGCTATGATTCCTACAGTACACGGGTACTAGAGTTTCAGATTACTGTGAAACCACTTGACCTGGTAGCTGCTATCGTTTCTCCTATACTGTCATTGCCATCTGACAGTCACTAAGGTCATTGTGGTGGTCACCTTCCCTTTGGGCTGCCTTGCCCGGTATATTGGTAAGGCCGGTAGAACCTTTTACTTTGCCATCTTAAGGTTGCCTTACCCGGTATTGGCAAGGCCAGTAGAGCCTACTACATTGGTATTTCATCAGGCTGCCTTGCCCGGTATATTGTTAAGGCCGGTAGAGCCACCTGTTCCATACTCGCCCTGGTTGCCTTGCCCGGTATATTGGCAAGGCCGGTAGAACCTGTATTGCTATTGTCATTTTCATCTGCCTATTCTATGTATTGTTTGTATGTGTATAAAACCCTATGGGATTATTTTAAACTTTTCAATAAAGTTGTGTTTTTACCTATCCTTACGTCAGTCTTAACAAACCGTGACACCCCCATTCAACTTAAGTTGGCTTCTCTGAATGTGAAAGGCTTAAACTCACCAGAAAAGAGATCCTTACTTCTCTGTGAGGCATCCAGATTAGAGGCTAATGTCATGTTTGTACAGGAGACGCACTTTTCCTCATTTAATCCACCCAAACTTTCTAACTCACTTTATTCTAATGCTTGGTTCGCCTCCGCTCCTGAAAAGAAATGGGGAGTAGCCATTCTAATCGATTCCAAGACCAAGCACCCTGATGATTGATATCTGTTTCTTCAGAGCACTATTCACTCAGACCGATTCACTTTCTCAAATATCTATGCCCCTAATACTGATCATATCCCATTTTTTTATCAAAATATTGCAACTCCTGGATGAGTTCACTGCTGATGCTCTTATTTTGGGTGGAGATTTAAACTCAATCTTCCATCCGGTACTAGATTCTACGTCCACAACTACCCACACCTCACGAGGTTCCATCTCTAAACTATGCAAACTTTTTCGTGATCGATTCCTGATCAATGTCTGGCATCACTTTTTTCCCAACGAACAAATACTTCACATTTTACTCGAACCCACACCGATCTTATTCCCGAATTGATCACATTCTTGTAGCTCATCATAAATTGCACACAGTTACGAAAGCACACATTGAATCAATCCCATGGTCCGATCACGCCCCTATATGGATCATCATGGATTTGGGTAGGCCCGATCCAGGAATACCCACTTGGCGGCTAAATGAAGACCTACTTAAATACCCAGGGGCAGTTGAGGCCATCAGGAAATACGGGAATATTTTGAGATCAACTCGGAGGGTGATTGCTCCCCTACGACTGTATGGGAAGCTCACAAGTGCGTCATACGGGGTGAATTGATCAAATTGGGTTCCATCCGCAAGAAACAGCGTCAGACCCAGATCATCACATTATTAAATGATATTAGGAAACAGGAACAACTCCATAAGATCTCTCTCTCCCCAATTGACCTCACTCACCTTGAGGGGCTACTTTCTGAATTGTCCATTGTCAATCTGCCGAGCAGAATTCACAAGTCTTATATGTGGATGAAATACTCCCACTATTTAAATGGGGACAAATGTGGCAAAAAGCTGGCGAGAATCATAAAAACTAAATGTAAATCGTCATATATACATTCCACTGCTGATTCTTCAGACTCCTTAAAACGATCCTACCGGAAATAGCAGACATGTTCCGTCAGTATTATAGTTCCTTGTATAACTTAACCTCTGACGGATCCAATCCTGTAGAATGTCCATCAGTAGCTCTCATTAATGAATACCTCGATCGCTCTAAGCTCCGCCCACTGTCCCAAGATGACGCAGCACTTTTGGAAGCTCCCTTTCAAGAGGCAGAATTAACTTTGGCAATCTCTATATCACCGATAGGAAAGAGCCCAGGTCCCGATGGATTTACGATTGGATACTATAAGATATTTGAGAGTTTCCTAGCAAACCATATGTTGAGAGCTTACGATTGCGTTGCGGCAGGAAATACTTTCCCTCCCCAAACTCCTGAAGCACACATCTCTGTAATCCACAAACCCGGTAAAGATATACTATGTTGTCCAAATTACCGACCGATATCACTATTAAATGTAGACTTCAAACTATTTTCCTCTGTGATGGAGCGACGTTTGGCTCCTCTTCTGGCGAAACGCATACATTTAAATCAGTCTGGTTTCCTGCCTGGTAGAGAATCGAGACATAATATGGCAAAAGCTATTGCTATTCTCCACTCTGCCCTGGAGAGTAACATCCCCACCGTCTTTCTTAGCGCTGATGCGGCGAAAGCATTTGATAGAGTCAATTGGAAATTCCTTTTTGCTGTCTTGAAACACATAGGTATTGGTCCGCGTTTATGAACGCTGTAACCAGCTTATATTCTCGCCAGCATGCCAGGGTGAAAGTGAACAGTTACCTTTCATCCCCGTTTGAGATAGCCAACGGAACTCATCAGGGGTGTCCACTTTCTCCACTACTATTTGTCCTAACACTTGAACCTCTTATTAATATGGTCCGCCTGTCTCACTCCATTTCTGGCATACCTACTACATCACAACAGACGAAACTCTTTGCCTATGCGGATGATATTGTGTTTCATGTCATCTACCCAGAATCATCTCTCCCCTCTCTTCTCTCATTAATAGAGGAATATAGCTCACTATCCTTTTTCAAACTCAACGCCACGAAGTCAGAAGTTTTGAACATCAATGTTCCGTTATCTTCGATTGACACACTGAATGCTCTATGTCCTCTATCCTGGGTTCAGGATTCCATTGTTTACATCGGGATCATCCTGACCCCTAATCCTCACACTATCATGCTGCGTAATATGTCATCCCTTTTGGACTCTATAAATACAAAACCTTAAATCCTGGAATAATCTCTTTGTGTCATGGTTGGGTAGGGTTAACCTTTTGAAAATGGTAGTACTCCTTAAAATTCTACATCTTTTCAAGTCTATGCCCTTGGCAATCCCTCGTAAATCACTTGACAAAGTTCAGAGGGACCTCTCAGCTTTTGTTTGGAAGTATAAACACCCCCGCTTAGGATGGAAATACTTTGTTCAGCCCCCGTCTTCTGGTGGTTTAGGCATGATCCATGTTCATTCCTACTATAAAGCCACCGCTCTTAATTACTGGAATGCCTACACTCGCCAACGAGGGAATGGCTCCTTTGCTCTAAGGTATCTCTACCATCTATTGATCTTTCCCAACTATTTTGGCTCTCACACGGTGCTCCCTTCTTCTTTGAAACGACATGTGATTCTGGGTCACCTTTTGGACACATGGTTTTCCATGAATGTTCTGTTCCATTTCGCTCCTTACCCTTCACCACTACTCTCTTTTATTCGCAATCCGGGATTCTTACCCAGCTTTCATGATAATTCTTTCTTGCATTGGCGTCCTAGGTGTATAAATACGCTACGCCAACTTCTTCCACAAGGTTCGCTTATCTCGTTTCAAACCTTGACTGACCAATTTAAGTTCCCTACTTCTTCCTTTTGGCAATACATGCAACTGAGAGGCTATTCCAATGAACTGCTGGCGGCTAGATATAGTGATAGACCACTTACTAATTTTGAACAAGCAATCACTACCCCTTCATTTGCAGTACGCTCTCTTTCCAAGTTCTACAAGTTTTTAGTGAAGGAGCAACAATCCTTGAACCCTTATTTTATACGAGAATGGGAATCGGAGCTGACACATCCATACACTATTCCGACTGGGTCAAGGTGGCAGCCTCACTTTGGAGGTCCTTGCGGGACTCAGCTACTCATGAGTGTAATTTTAAGCTTCTCACTAGATGGCATCGTTCCCCCCTTCATCTTCGCAGGATTTATCCTGAAACACCATCCTCTTCTTGGAAGTGTGGCACAACATCAGGGTCTCCATTACACATGTGGTGGGAATGCCAACATGTTCAACTCTTTTGGACTTCTGTTGTGACATCTATGTCTTTCCTCCTCCAGACAGATATACCCCTATCCCCTGATCTACTGCTCTTCTTTTCTGATTCTGATACCCTCAAGAGGCTCTCAAAATCTAAGCGCTCTCTATTCTATATATTGGCGAACTCTGTGAAACGCCCGATTCCTCTTCTGTGGAAAAGTGCCTCCCCTCCGACACATGCTCAGGGGCTGGACTGCACACAATCTGTGCATTCATTGGAGAAGGTTCACGCTTTGGCTACCTCCACTCTGGATGCTTTTCATGAGATATGGTCTCCCTCGGATGTTTTTTTATACTGATTCAGTTTGAATTTCTTCCATGCTTTTTGCCCAAAGTGATGACTTTATATACTCGGCTCTACTACTACACGTCACAGGCAGTGGGCCAGTATCCCTCTTTTTTCTTTCCCCTCTGATTTTCCTTCTGCCTTCTGCTCTAATTCTTCTTTCTTTCCTGTTACCTCTTCTTTTCTGACTCTTCTTTCTGACTTACCTCCGCCTTCCTTTTCACAGTTCTCTTCTGCTTTCATTTCCTCCCTGATGAACTTTCTATTTCTGATAGAATTCCACGCATACACTTGACAGAGTGCTACTCTTCCCTTACCACTGAAATCTAATATTTTGGCATTCAAATTTTAACCGCTTTGTGACGGATTGTTACTTAGATGCTGCTGACAAGTGTTCCTTCTCTCTTTTATTACTTATCTTATCTGTTCTGATCTGTACTCTTTCTCTTAGCTATTCTGCTCTTGATAGATGTACTACTGATGCTCATGATGATGAAACGACCTGGAAATAGATATAGAAAGCAAAATATCGATATTTGCAGATGACACTAAATGATGTAGGGTATTAAATTCGGAACAGGATATTTGTTCTCTATAGAGGGATTTACATAAAATGGCAGATTGGCAACCAAATGGAATATGAAGGTTAATGTGGGAAAGTATAAAGTCATGCATTTGAGAAGAAAACTACAAACCTGGAAATAGTGACCAGTGTCAAACAGATATAGCAAAAGCAAACAAAAGTCCTGTCTTGCATAAAAGCAGTATTGAAGCAAGAGTGGATAACATCATTTTGCCATTGTACAAATTGTTGGTATATGCAGTGCCATTTCAGGCAGCAGTTGTGAAAAAGGGCATTCTAGAATTGCAGAGAGTAAAGCGAAGAGCAACAAAATTAATTAAGGGAATGGAGGACTTGATGTATGAGGAATGACTAGACAAACTTGGTTTATTTACTCCAGAGAAAAGATGACTAAGAGGAGATCTTATCACAATGTGCAAGAATATGAGAGGTCAGTACAAGGATCTCTCTGGTGAGCAATTCATTCGAAGGCCTGATCAAATAACCAGGGGACACACCTTGAGATTAGAGGAAAGGAGGTTTCAACTAAAGCAGAGGAAAGGGGTTTTTTTTTTACAGTAAGGTCTGTTAAATTATGGAATTCCTTGCCCAATGATGTGGTTATGGCAGATATGATGGATACATTTAAGAGCAGATTAGATACATTTCTTTCAAAATGGAACATACAGGGCTATACTGTATTAGGGCTGCAACAACTAATCGATTAAATCGATAAAAATCGATAATGAAAATCGTTGCCAACGATTCTCATTATCGATTAGTTGTGCATTTTACTTAGATCATGCATCATCGTGTCTGTTGGACTGGGGGGGGGGGTCTGAATGCTGCACCTGCGCACTGGCTGGATTTGATGTGACTGACACACAGAACTTGAAGGAAGAGCTGGAGTCAGTGTCACGGAGGCGCACAGCGTTATTCGTCCTCACTTCATCTTCATTTGTGACTGTCCGGAAGTTCGGAACTGCCCCGCCTCCTCCTCCCAGATGTTCAGAGCAGGGAGCCCACAAAGGAGGTTATGTGACGCAATGCGACGTACTCAACATACAGCCGCCAGCCCGCCACAGAGGAGCTGCTCTGTACAAGTACAAACTCTACTGCCATCTCCTGTCGCTCCGACCGACGCCTGTAGCACCAGCACGGTCTGGATGGATTATTTAACCCCTTACCCCTGGCCCTGAGGTAAACCTGCGCAGTATGAGACACCCCGCGCTACGTTTGAGTCCCTGACTCGTTCTGATAAGTTGGAAGGAAGGAGACAGCAGACAGACTTAAATAACTGATTTTACATTGCCTCCTGGCTCCTCTAACCCAACCCTCCGATCCCAGATTCCCATGTGAACATGATGGGGGCAATGTGGAGCTGATGGGGGCAATGTGCAGGCAATGTGGAGCTGATGGGGACAAGTTGAAGATTATGGGGGGGCAAGTTGGAGCTGATGGGGACAAGTTGGAGCTGATGGGGACAAGTTGGAGATTATGGGGGCAATGTGAGGGCAAGTTGGAGATTATGGGGGCAATGTGAGGGCAAGTTGGAGGTTATGGGGGCAATGTGAGGGCAAGTTGGAGCCGATGGGGGGCAAGTTGGAGATTATGGGGGCAATGTGAGGGCAAGTTGGAGCTGATGGGGGCAAGTTGAAGATTATGGGGGCAATGTGAGGGCAAGTTGTAGTTGATGGGGGGCAAGTTGGAGCTGGATGGCCTTGGGGGGAGATGGATGGCCTGGAGGTGGTAATGGATGGCCTTGGGGGATAAAATGTTTGTCTCACCTTTTAGTGAGTAGACCCCATAGTAAAATAAGACCAATGACACGTTAATGTAAATTTTAAGGTTTTTTTATTCTGATGTTTGTTCATTAAATAATTTTAAATAATGAAAAATTAGCATTTTTTTAATCCGATTAATCGAAAAAATAATCAGCCAACTAATCGATTATCAAAATAATCGTTAGTTGCAGCCCTATACTGTATATTAGTAGGCAAAACAGGAAGGTCTGATAAAGATTAACTTATTTGGCATCAGGAAAGCTATATAATTCTCAGGTCTCTGGGTTATGAAACAAAGGATGAATGAACTTCATGGACTTGTGTCTTTTTTTCAACCTAATTTACCATGTTATTATGTTACAACCATCCTGTGTTTGAGATGTTATATTTTTTGTATCCTGAAAAATTAGGGTTTCCCTGTCACACCTTAATGCCCTTTTGTAACATCTTATCAATCGCTTTCTGTGAGAACCTCTCTTCATAAAGTGTTGAACAAGGTATTGAGCCTGTTATTTAAAATCATCAAAATTGGTACAACTGTATCTAAGATGAAAAAATTGACCCCAAGGAATTCCTTCTTTTTGTGAATGTAAATGGTACTTTGATAACAAAGAAGGTTATTGCAGGCTGTTTCTTTAATAAAAGTCTTCATTTTAATTATGCCCTGTTCTTTAAATATACATAAATCCAAGAATTCCACCTCAACAGTATTAACATGTTGTGTTAATCTGATATTGAGAGAGTTTCAGTTGAGCCTACCGACAAACCCACTGAGTTCATGTAAAGTACCAGTCCAAATCAAAAAATATAATTGATGTACCTTAGACATAGAGCCATGTGTACCTCGAACTGTCCATGTGTGTGCCGTCCACAGCCTACCGAAAGGAATTGGGTTAATGAGGGCAGTTCCTCCTCTTCTCCATGTTGCAGTGTTCGGCATGTTGTGTCTCATGACGTGGCCTAGAGTCGTGATGATGTCACTGCGACATCCTTTATATAGCAGTTATTCCCTTAGTACCGTGCTACTAGTTCTAGCTTTCAGTGTTCCTGTGCCTTTGGATTTCTGCCTTTGATTGTGTATCATTTATGAAACTTTCCAGCCTGCCCTTGACCTCAGATTGCCCGACTTCTCTTCTGCCTGCAAGACAAAAATAGGAAGGCGCTCCTGGTGCAATAATGTAAAAAAAAAAAAAACTTATTTTGACACCAACCCGTCACCATTTTAAGAATCTTACTCACAAAAAGTTATGATCAACTAAACACCTATATATCAGCTGATAGTCTCGCTTGGGGGATATCTGCACTGTTCCCCAACAGCATGGAATTGCAGGTGTGGCCGGCTACTCCTCAAGACAACTCTCCAGTAGTATAGAATATATAGAAAAAAAAACAAACAAGAGAGTGCCCAATAGAGCCTGTTATCTTTAACATGAAGAATTAAAAGGTACTCACAAGTATGATGGTTGTGAAAGGGCTTATACCCAAGCACAACAAACCAAGCTTACAGAGTTTTGCCTGTCTCTGTTCAGCGTTTCGTAGACACCTGGCTACTTCATCAGATTCAGCTTGAGTCAAAAGACTTCAAGCTGCATCTGATGAAGTAGCCAGGTGACTACGAAACATTGTTTAGCTAGCCTTTGTTTTTATATTTTTTAAAATTTGATTTTGTAATAAGAGTTTTATATTATTGTGTTACACACAATTTAAATAAACAAGCTAATTTTGAGAAACCAGCAGCATCCTGTGGATTCCATATTCCCTCCTGAGGTGACCTGAACAGAGACAGGCAAAACTCTCTGTAAGCCTGGTTTGTTGTGCTCGGGTATAAGCCCTTTCACAACTATCATACTTGTGAGTACCTTTTAATTCTTTGTGTTAACTCCATTTTAAAGATAACAGACACTATTGGGCACCCTCTTGTTTGTTTTTTCTATACATTGTCTTCTGCCTGCTCCTCTTGCCTTGTGTCTGATCAGTAGTGTACGGAACCTGGATTGCCTGACCATCCCTTTCTCTGCCTCCACTGTACTGCCTCTGCTAGTGTGTGTATTATCCTTGACCATTCTCCTACCTGCTCCCACAGGTATTGTCAATTCCCCTGCATTCGGAGTTTGCTTTTTCATACATTGTCCTATATTTGGAGTCTGCTGTCCTCTACCTGCTTTTGTGTTCCAATACATCCTTGATATCCTGCTCTGGGTTCACTTAGCACCTTTTCAAGTAGCTTCCTGCTTATCCCTGCAGTAACTCACTTATCTGCAAAGGGAGTTACAGAAAGTTTATAACCATGCTGGAGAACAGAGCTGACATGAACCCATGGTCACAAAACACCTCATGCCTCTCCCACCAGCCCAGGTATAAGAAAACATAGTTTGGGACACATGTGGCTACCTACACTGCTGATAGAACATTCCATCAAAAGCAAAATAATTATTGGTACATAAATTGTAACAGATTCAAAATAAGCTAATTTTGGTTAGCAAATTGTCACGGTTTCCCAGTGATATTCAGGAGTAAGGACAGTATAGTAAAACAGACTTAATTGAAAAATAGAATATGGCAACACAAGAGTAAAAACAGAAATAAGCAGAGGGTCACAAGCAAGCACAAGCTACTACCAGAAATAGTAAGCTACCAAGATTGGCCACACTGCTGGAGATTAGGCCGAAGCCAATGGTAGTCTCCGCTGGAACCAGGAGCTTGACCAGGAGCAGGAACAGGAACACAATGTCTCCGATCAGGAACCACATGCAGGATACCTGACTCACGCCTGCAGTCAGTATAAAGGAAGTCTACCAGAGACCCAGATCTGCACCAGATTGGGTGTCTGCTAGATACAAGGAACAAACGAAAGAATAGTCAGACAGAGCCACAGGTCAGCACCAGAGAGGATAGTCAGACAAGCCAGGTGATACACAGTTCAGGTAGTCAGCCAGAGCCACAGGTCTGCACCATATTGGGTGTCCACTATATATAGGATAAGGCAGGAGAATAGTCAGACAGAGCCACAGGTCAGCACCAGATTGGATAGTCAGACTAGCCAGGTCATACACAGAGCCCAAGGAAACCAGAACTGTATTGTACTACAAAAATGCAAGGGCAACTGAGTCAGGACTCAGACTGCCCTTTAAACCCCTCCTCAGGAAGTAGGTAGGAGGGGCAGGCACAGAGGAAGGAAGTAGGTAGGAGGAGACTACAGGAAGCATGGAATAAAACAGAGGCCTGCTTCACTCTGAAGCCTCGCACCTGCAGATGACGCGTGGAATGATGCCGACAGTCACTGAAGCGGCAGCACTGGAACCAAGGTAAGCTGTGACACAAATGCAATGCCCTTAATATCCAGGAAATATTCACAAGCATGTAAGCCACACTCATTTGGAATGGAGGTGTATAGTGACTCAAAATCCAGTGTGACAAGAATAGAGTAATCACACACACCCCTATTCAACGAGCCTTGATGATGGTAATGATGCTAGAAAAGACTTGAGCCTGCAATCAATTTATCTGCTGACATATTCAGTAACTCCCCCAATACCAGAAACCACCGGTCTCCCCGGTGGTGATTTCAAAGACTTCTTAATTTTTGGTAAAATATATATGATAGGAACCCTTGGATATTCAATCATCATGTAATTATATTCATGTTTTGTTATAAAATTTTCCTCCAAAGCAAACTTTAATTTCGATGATAATCTTTTCTCAATCATTTCAGTAGGATCACAATCAAGACGCTTATAGCATGTTTTGTCACTTAGTTGCCTATTTATTTCCCTCATATAAAACTCCTCATACATCAAGACCATATATCCTCCCTTGTCAGAAGGTTTTATTATTATTTCTTTGTGACTTCACAGTTCTCTTAAAGCTTCTTGTTAGTTTGTCATCAAATTATTATGAGGAACCGACGAGAATGGCTTATTTGTGATCTCTTTTTCAGCCATCTCTGTAAATATACTAATATAAGAGTTCAACCTAAGGGGGGGGGCATACTCTGAGATCTGAGTTTGAATGAAGTGTACATGGTGTTAAGCACGGATTTTCCTTTATCAGATAGAAAATGAGATGGATGCGGCTCTATTAATAACTCTTTCAAATCATATATGGTTTGATCTTCAGTTTCATGATCAGTCAGTGATTTAGGATATAAACAATTCAATAATACCTTCCTTGAGAAGAGATGTAGATCCTTCACTAAATCAAATCTGTCATTATTTAGGGCATGAGAAAAAAAATAAACCCCTCCCTAATAATGAAATCTTTTAGGTTTATAAACGTTTTAACCATTCCACCTTCACTTCTTTATCAAAGTTATATTTTCTCCATTGACTTGGGATTCCTCTTGTCTTTCCCTCTCCCTCTTCCCCTTCCACATCCTCCTCCTTGTTTGGCATCTCCATCTTGTTTCCCATCTAAAAAAGTAGATGTAATATGTTCTGAATTTTGTTGAGCCATTCTTCGTATAATTCAACAACTGGGTTCTCTGTCTGACCCAGAGTCAGATGTACTTGACTCAGAACCAGATATCAGCCCATATTACTTTCTTATATAGTTTCGAAAGATTGTATTACCTTGTTACTAGCAGCATCCTGTGTATCATGAAAAAACATCTTATTCTTCCTAACCATAATTTCCAGAGTACATCGGACTCTGGGTCAGACGGAGAATTAATTTCATAAACACAGGATGGTTGTGTTAAATATGTAGCCACGTTTGCTAATCAATGGCAATCACTCAGACAAGTTTTGTCAAAACACTGGCATATTTTAACTAATAACCCAATATTAAGGGAAACTGTAGGGTTAAATCCATACACAGTAGCATGACAAACTTTTAATTTAAAGGGTATGTATCACCTCAAAAACATTTTTACCCTAGGTTTTGTTAATAAAGTAGTATTAGGAAAGCTGTTTTTTTTTTCTCTCTAAATGTACGTACTGTTAAAGATCTTATAGCTTTTCAGCTGTGCACTTCTGCATAATGGGCAATCGGAATCTTCAGCACAGCTTCTTCTTCTCCTCCTCCCAGCTCCCTCCCAGCTGCCCCAGGAAGCGTGTTCATGCTTCCCTTCGATGCGATGTGAATGGCTTCTATCATTATATCAACATGCTTCCTGGGGCAGCTGGGAGGGAGAAAGCCCATTATGCAGAAGTGCACAGCAGAAAAGATATAAGATCTTTAACAGTACGTACATTTAGAGAAAAAAACCCAAGCTTTCGTAGTACTACTTTATTAACAAAACCTATGGTAACAAATTTATGAGATGATACTTCCCCTTTAAGGGATCAATTGGTTAGATCAGAATTTTCAAAAAGTGAGAAAAATCAACGGGCTAAAATCGATCACAACTAAAGGGAATGTATAAATATGGGTCATGTCAACTTTGCAGATAAATCAAAACAGGGAAATATTTTTTTAATTTTGCAGATCTGATGAAGCAGTATATCAACTGACATGTCCATGTGATAGGATATATACTGGAAATACCAAAAGACAATTAAAAGTGAGTATTCTTGAACATGTGGGAAATATATCACATAAGAGAATTGAGAGTTCAGACATTTCTGGGAGAAACATGGTGGATCTTCAGTGGGTATGTTTGCCATGGGAATAGCTCAATTGAAAAAAGATCTGAGAAGTAGTAATAGAGATATGGTGTTGATGCAAAAGGAATCTTAATGGATATATACTTTGGGAGCCTTGAATCCAAAGGGGTTAAGTGATGAATTTAGATTCAGTATGTTCTTGTAAACAGGGACTTGCATAATGTGTGTGCATGGTGCTGAATATAGTTTACAAAAATACTTGTAAATGAGATGTGAATATGATCTGTTTGTGATGTAGAAAATAATAATAGGATGGTGCAAATGTGTCTGAATAAGTCCGGCATTATTGAGAAACACAACTCATTTGGCAGGCATCAGCGAGCAACAGCTCAGACATCTTGCAGAAAGGGTATCTGTGAGAATGCATACCGTAAAATCTCATGTATAATACGCATAATTTTATCCCACTTCACCTTATGTGAAGTGGGGGTGTATATTATACACGAGAGCAGTCCCAGGCTCAATTACCTTTTAAAATAAGACTCACTATGTTTCATTTAATACCCCACTGAAGTCTCCATCCAAGAAGGCAAAATACAAGAGATGTACCGGTAAATGTTCCCTGCGAGCATACTTTCATTCGCCGCCCGCTTCCTTCATTGAGCTGTCAGGACCTTCCACCTCCAGCCAATAGTGATGCCCTGTGCGGATCTCAAGGTCCACACAGGGAAATACCATAGGTGGAAGGTCCTGACAGCTCAATGAAGGAAGCGGGAGGCAAATGGAAGCATGCCGCCCTCAGGGAAAATTTACAGGTACATCTCTTATATTTTGTCTTCTTGGATGGAGACAAGAGTGGGGGCTTAAATGAAACATAGTAAGTCTTATTTTAAAAGCTAATTGCGCCGGGGGAGGGAGGGATCGTATCTGCCAAAACTTTTTTTTTTTTTTTTTTTTTGTAAGGGGGAAAACAAGGGTGAGTATTATACATAGGCACTCTACTTTTCCCCCAGAATTTTGTGTATAATATACACCTGAGTATTATACACAGGTGTGTATTATACCTGAGATTTTTTTTTTTTTTTTTTTTTTCTTTCTTTATTAAGACATATCACAATTACAAATATAGATTCTACACATAAAACATGACATAAACAATACTTCCATGATCCATCCATCCACACTGCCCGTAGACACCCACCACATTATAACATACTGTTCTTTATTATTCCCCATATATCACTTCCCCTACTAAATTCTCCTGTATATGTTTAAACAAGTCATGTTTCAACCATTCTTCCGCCAATTTACTCACTCTCCCCATTGATCGATTTACCCACCACAAACCAGCCTCCATAGTTAATTGAAAATGTAATTGCCTAGCCACCTGTACCCAAGAGGCTATCACCGGAGACTTCCAAAATCTTGCTATCACCACTTTAGCCGCAACGAAGCAATGGGTGACCATCAGCCTCTGTGCTCCATCCATATTTGGCCACCCAATATGCAATAATGCCACCTCCGGTTTCCTCTTCAATTTAACTCTACCCAAAATATCTAGATAATCAAAAATCTCCTTCCAAAATGGCTTCAAATTATCACACATCCACCAAATGTGTAATTGTGAGCCAACTTCCTTCTGACAGCGCCAACATAAATCCGAAATCTGTGGGTCTATAACTGCCAACCTTTTGGGTACCCAATACCATCTATTCATTACTTTAAACTGGTTTTCCATAATACACACAAAATGAACTTGTTCACAAACATTCTTATACCCCCAATTCCATTCATCCCTATCAATGGGCACTTTTAATTCAGAAGACCATTTCCCCATTGCTACCGGGGTCTCATCTTCAATCGTCATCCGAATTAAACCATTGCATTTCGATAACACCTTTACAACACAATTTCCATTAAAAATGCAATTTATAGCCCTACATCCAACTCGATCACCGGTATAAAGATATTTTTGGAAAAAGTACTTAATCCGTATATATTTAAATATATCCCTACCAGACACTCCATATTGATGCTGCAACAGATCAAATGATTTAATCCCACTACCCGCTACCAAATCACGTATCTCTACAATACCCATACCTAGCCAATTTCTCAAATCCATTTCCTCAATCCACCCCATCAAATCACTTGCTTGGGCAAAATCCGGTATCCTATTCTCCAAGCCCCACAACCGTTTTATTCTCCACCATTCTAAAAGTAAATTTCCCAAAATAAAATTGTTCTTACTCCCTCCAATCTTGCATATTCTACTTGGCATCCAAATCAAGTGGGAGAGAGAGTTGGCAGAGATACTATTACATTCCATTTTATACCAAGGTTCTTTCTTATAATCCTCCACTTGCATCATCTGCACATGCCTAACAATATTGGCTTTATAACATTGATCAATAATTGGTGCTCCCAACCCTCCCCTCTTTGTATTTTTCATTAAAACTTTTAGCCCAACTCTGGGTTTCTTGCTTTTCCATATAAACCTTCCAAAACTATCCTGTATCATCTTCAGCCAATACTCAGGCATGCGCAGTGGCAGGTGTCCAAATACATAACTCCATTTTGGTAATATATACGACTTTATAACATCAATTCTCCCCAACCATGAGATCTCTTTATTCTGCCAACCGTTTAATAAGATCTTTGTTTCTCTAAACATATGCATTACATTCTTTTGCATCAAATCCTCTACTTTAGAAGTCAAAAATATCCCTAGGTATCGTACTTCACTTAAATTCCATTTAAAACCATATTTTGCTTGCAGCTCTTTACATTCTTTATTACCCACTTGGATAGGAAGAATTGTTGATTTATCCACATTTAACTTATAATTAGATACACAAGAATACGCCTCCACCATTTCCAAGAGCCTGGTGAGTGACCTCTGTGGTTCCTCCAAGGTTACCATCAAGTCGTCTGCATACAGAGATATTTTATATTCCTCTCCCCCAATCATACAGCCCCTTATTCTTCTGTCTTCCCTTATAACAACCGTCAATAACTCTATTGTCCGGATATACAGCAGTGGGGATAGAGGGCAGCCCTGTCTAGTGCCATTATGTATCTCAAACCAATCTGACCTGAAATTCTGCCCTACAATTCTAGCACTAGGTTCACTATATAGCGACTCAACCGCCCTCCTCATGCGGCCCTCTATCCCCACCGCTGATAAGACCTCGAACATAAAATCCCAGCTGACACGATCAAATGATTTTTCTGCGTCAAACGCAATCAACAGGGTTGGCACTTCCCCAGTATTAGCAAGATCTATCACATTAATCATCCTTCTTATATTATGGTATGACAGTCGACCTGGTATAAACCCAATTTGATCTAAACGTATCATTTTACCTATCACCCCCTTAATTCTCTCTGAAACAATCGAGGCATAAATCTTTATATCTACATTCAACAATGATATCGGCCGGTAACTTGTAACAACCATTGGATCCTTATCTTGCTTAAGTATAGGGACAATATGTGCTTTCAATAATTCTGCCGGGCAGATCGTCTGTTCACTCAAACAATTAAACATCTGCGCCAAATAAGATGAGATTTCCATCTTAAATTTTTTATAAAATAATGCGCCGAAGCCATCCGGCCCCGAAGCCTTATTTATTTTCAGCTTATTAATAGCTTCCATCACCTCCCATACCGAAAACCCACCATTCATCCCTTCAGCTTCTACCCTGGTAATCTTAGGTATCGGGCAGTTACGTACAAATTCTTTCACCTGTTGTTTTGTTACTCCTGTAGATATATTATACAGGGAACTATAATATTTCTCAAAGCACTTCCCTATCTCGTCAGGTCTCATAAATATCTTCTCACCTTCCCTGATCTTAAATATGGTACTATTAACCTGTTTCTTCTTAATCTTATCAGTTAACATCTTCCCTACTTTATTAGATCTATAATAATACTTCTGTTTCAAAGCCTTGAGTTTCCTAACCACCCTCTCCTGTTCCCGTTCCATAATATCCCACCTAATTTTCTTTATCTCTCTCTCATACTCCCCGCAGGGAGACAATTTGTTTTTACTTTCCATCTCATAAAGAGAGAGATAAAGACTAGCCAAATTACCACCTCTCATCCTTTTTTCCCTAATCCCCATCTTAATTAAGTGCCCTCTCAAAACACACTTATAAGCACACCAAAGTGTAGCCATAGACTCTACAGACCTAATATTCTCTTTAAAATAATCTCTAGTCACCTGTTCTAACGTTTCTTTATTATCTTTATCCTGCAATAAATAATTACTCATTTTCCACTCCCTATAATTGTGCCCCCCAATATCACCCACTATTTGCCATATTACCGCATTATGATCAGACCACACAATATGCTTAATAAAAACTCTTCTAACACTATTAACCAAAGTGATATTCCCAACCACCAAATCAAGCCGTGCATATGAATTATGTGCTGATGAATAATGGGTATAATCCCACTCCGTGGGATGGAAAACTCTCCACACATCAAATAGTTGTTCTTTTCTCAAAAAGTTGGTCAAAGCCCGAGCATTTCTTACACATCTTGAATCTGCACTTTGTCCCTTCCCCAGCATTTTATCTATCAATGGATCTGATACACAATTAAAATCACCAGCCAATATCACAGTTCCTACCGCTATATTCTCCACTCTACCCCACATTGGTTTCAAAAATGACACTTGATTACAATTTGGTAGATATATATTAACCAGAGTATACAAGATATTATTAATCTTACATATCAAAATAATATATCTGGCCTCACTGTCACATTCTTTATAGATAATCTGTAGATCTACACATTTTGTTACCATTATCGCCACCCCTCTTTTTTTCTCCACCTCTAGAGAGGCGGTGATAACGTATGCAAATTTCTTATTCATGAGCATCTCTGCCCGTCCAATCCAATGCGTCTCCTGGACCATACAGATATCTATTTTTTCTTTACAGATCAAGTCATATAGCATTGACCTTTTATAGGGAGAATTCAGACCCTGGGTATTTAGAGAAAGGAATCTCATTAACCTCCACACATCTCCATGTACCACTGCGATGGGTGTCTACAGGCCTCTATCATCCCTTCACTCACACACACACACATACCACAAAAGGGGGCAATCTCCTCTCCCCCCTTTTCTTCCCCCAAGATGCTGTGTCCCTCTCCCCACAGAGGACACAGATCAATTTAAGCTAAACTTTAGCTAGACAGATGGCTCGTTACCCAGAACTCCCCTTTACATCTCATACTTTGCGAGGGATTATTACAAAAAAGAAGAGGAGGGTGACAAAACAAAGGAGGAGAGAAAAAAAAACAAAAACCCAAATCACCTTCAAATAATAATCATAACTTCCCGCACCATCTAAACCCTAATCACCTTCATATAATTTTCTAAACTACCCACTCCAACCAATCCCACAACTATCTCTATACCTACACAAAAAAAAAACAAAAAAAAACACTATCTCCCCTTCATCAAGTCATCTCCCCCCTCCCCTGCACCACCACTACCTAATCTCCTATTCCTCTACACCCTACTGCCCCACCAACCACTCTGAAGCTGCAGATGGCTCCTTAAACCCTTTCCATCCTTCCCTTGAGGAGACCAGCAGCTTAAAAGGGAACCCCCATCTAAACTTAATATGTTTAGCTCTCAACTCTCCTATAACAGATGTAAATTGTCTCATTTTATTCCTGGTAGCCCAGGATATGTCCGGCAAAATCCTTATTGAGTCATATTTTTCCGCCATCTTTTCCTTCGCCCTGTAAAGATTCCATATCTGTTCTTTCGCGCTATATTAATGTAAACAAACAATTACTTCCCTTGACGCCTCCTCAGGTGCATTCTTGGGCTTATTCAGCCTATGAAATCTATCCATCACCTCTTCCTGGTTACCAAATCTCACTCCCAAAGCTGAAAAATAGTCCAACAAAAATTGCTTCAGATCATTACTCCCAATCTCCTCAGGGATCTTACGCAGCCGCAAGTTACATCTTCTTGATCTATCTTCCAAGCCATTTAGCCTATCCTCCAAGACCCCACAGCGTTTATTCAACTGCTTATAATTATCCTGTGTGGATGCATATTGAAATTCCAAAGATTCAATCTTGTCTTCTATCTTTTGTACATTGTGCACCACACGGGCCATATCTGCCCGTAAGTCTTGGGTGCTAGCATTTATCTCTCTTTTAATTTTTTCTAACTGGGCCGCTAGCCCTTTATCCAACATTTCCGCCCAAATCCCAGCATGCTCCAGGGATACCACATTGCCATCTTCCAACACCTTATCTTTAACCTGGCTTTCTGTGTTATTTAACAGTTGGGAGGGGTAGTAATCAGACATCCTCTTGTCAGCCTTTAACTCTTTGGCATCTTTTTTATTTTTCTTCCCAGACATTGCAGGCTCCTGGGTCTTCCTAGCAGCCATCTCCGACAATATTATATAGGCCAATAAGTGTGATACCTTCTATCTGACTCAGCCAGCTCTACCACCCTACTGTACACCTCCAATTCTGGATTGCTCACTTACTCAAAACCAGACTAACCCCCTTGGTGCACTTAACTTTACAGGGTGTTCTTCCAGCCCGTGGTTTCTCACACGTTTCCCATGGCTTCCACACCGTTGGTTTTGGTTTCTACAGCTCTTCATTCCTTATATACCTGCCCCTCCGCAACACTAAAACTTCCCACTGCCAAGCAGACTCCTTTTCAGATATGAAATGAAATGAAACAGGTATGTCCTTTATCCACTTTATTTTTCTACCAAATTGCACAATCACTATGACAACACCTGACACAGAGGGTAATAAACTCTGCCAAGTGCATAATAAAATATTGCTCTTTGAGGCTGATGTTATCACCACATGTATCCTTACCTAATCTCTTCACAGTGCTGTGGAGTTTCCAATCTATTTTGAATATTCGATAAATCCTACCAAATCTTAGGCACTCCAGATTGGTTTGGCATTGCATGAGATAGATGTTCCTAAGGCTGACTTTCATTTTGCATGGAAAATGTCCTCCATTTGCTAATATTATCAGATCATCCAATTAATCATCACTATATCAAGCAAACTACCCCTCTTTATTCCTATCACTTCAACAAAACCTTCAATGATGGATATAGTGTCTTGTGGATTGGTAGAATGGTGTCTGTCAAAACAGTTTTTTTATTAAATATTTTTTATAGAAATGTAAACGTCTGTAGAATAATGGAGTACGTGAAAGAGAGAAACAATTACACAGCAAGAGACAGTCCATGCTCCAGATTGTGCCCACTTGAGTTTTGGATATAAACCAACCAACCACTAATCTACCTATTAATAACTTCCCTTCCCCAATCCCCCACCCTAAAACTCCCTGCGGGCAGTGCATTCCCCCAACCCCCAGGGCCCCACGGCATATCCGGGGCACCCCTCAAGGGACAGATTCCTGGATACCCATACTCAGGAGAAGGGCCCAGGGGCTACCCAATGTCCCTGTTTGCATGGAACATACATCGATCCCACAACTTATCACATTTTTATGGAGACCCCCTGTGTGAATAAACAAGTTTATTATGGGGTAAGTTACTGTTTATCAGGTTTATCCAGTAACTGAATACTGGAGGGCTAACTGAAATTTATACCATCACCACAGTTTTCCTGGCAATCTGTAGCAGCTCATCGAGCAATAATTTAACACATGTTGTCTAGATGCAGTCAAAGAGAACGCACAGTATACAAACTTTAGGAGATAATGTCAGAGGGATGTCCAGGACAACACCCATATAGCCAACCCGATTCCAAAAATTGTGGACCCCCGGGCATCCCCAAATGAAGTGATAAAATGTACTCTGGATACCCCTACATTTCCCACAATAGTCTCTGTTGAGTTTACTCATCCTATTTAATATTACTGGAGTAAAATAATTTTGATATAGAATCTTAAAATGTATAAACTGGTGTTTGGAGTAGCTACCACAAATGGGCTCATCACAGCTGTCCCCCACTCCCAGTCCTCAAGGTCTCCCAAGTACTGTTTCCATTCTTTCCTTAGTGTATTAAGGTCTTGAAGGGTCTCTTTCACTAGCCATCTATGGATGGAGACCAGCTTAGTAGTCCATTTCTGCCTGGCTATAGATAATAATTTTAAAAAAGATAATTGCAGAGACCATTCCCCTAACTGTCCCCCAATGCATAGCAAAGGCACAGCTATGAATAGAAAAAGGTATTGGGGATTGCAAATTCTACGTGAAGTTGTTCAGATGTCTTAGGGATGCCTAATGCCATGATACCATATATTTGCCAGACATCATCAAAGTCCAGAAATGCCCATCTTACCCCACACAGGAGCATCGGGATAGTGAACAACATATCCAGTAACAAAAAGCATAGTGAAATAAACATTAAATTAGGTTGCTAAGGTCTGCTTTGGGTTATCACTGCCAGTGGCAATTGGGTAATATCACACTTTGACTTACATGTTCATTTTCAATAAAAGTGAAAAGTATGTGAGGGTTCTGGGTTAGCCTACACCAAAACAAATAGTACCTAAGCAGCCAAGTAATACTTGTAAAAGTCTGAGAGTCTTAACCCCCCCACCCTAGCCTGTGGCTTCTTAAGCATTTCCAATCTCATTCTAGTCCTACTGCCACCTAATTTGGTATTTATTGCATCAATGCCCCTGAACTATCTCTTATGAATAAATAATGGAAATGGAGAATGTTGAAGAACATAAAGGAATTTAAGAAAGAACACCATTTTGATAGGGTTGACGCCTATAGTATTCAAAAGGTAGTTTCTGCCAGAAGGTGGTCTTCGCCTGATATAGTGCCAGTACTGGGTCTAGATTATTCTTTAAAAACATAGCCTTATTACTCCAAGGTACTTGAAGAAGTGAACCCACTCCAATGACATAAGGGCTGATTTTTTTTACAGTTAATAGTCAATCCAGGTTAAGATCCATATGTCTCTACCAGTCTCAGAAGTTTAGTTAAGTAGTTATCAGCATCTCCAAGGAAGAAGAGCATTTCATCCACAAATAAAGAGGTTTTATCCTTCCTTCCACCCATTCTGAAGCCCCCTCACCTCCAGAGGCTCAATCGCCCGTGCAAATAAACTGGGTAGAGGGGACATCCCTGTTTGGTACCTCTTCTCAGGGGGGATTTATGAGATTTCATGTATACTAGCCACTGGATCCGTATATAGTAACCGGATCCACCCAATGAAGGTATCTCAGAATCCAAACCTATGAACAACAATCCATAGAAACTTCCAGTCCAGTCAAATGCCTTCTCTGCATCAACGGAAGCCTCAGCCATATGAGGTGAAAGCAAAAGAGTATACAAGCGTCTAAGATTGTGGGAAGTGGACTTGCTGGGCCTGAAACCCATTTGATTGGCATGTATCAGTCGTGAGAAGACTGTACTTAGTCTTGTTGCTAATAATTTCAGCAGAACTTTGGCATCAGTAGTATGTAGCAAAATAGGAAATATGATGCGAAAAACTGAGAATCTTTCCCAGGTTTCGGGAGCACTATGATGGATAATTCATTAACCCCTTAGTGACCGGCACTTAACGCCCGCCAATTTTTTTTTCCATTACTTACAATGACTTATGGAACATACATGTATGTCCTGTGTCCACCTGGGACATCCGCTCGGGACGTACATGTACGTCCTCGGGCGGTAAGAGGTTAAGTGAGAGTGGTTATAATCTTTTGTGGAAAGCATCAGAGAATGTTGTTAACAGGTGTGCGGGGGGGGGAGAATGTCTACTTAAGTTTTGTACCATTCCACAGGAAGGCCATCCAGTCACAGCACTTTGCTGGCCATGTACTACCTTCCCCAGCAACATGGGTGCATCCAGGAGCTGGACCTCCTCTCAAGTCAACCCTAGGAGACTATAGCTCGCCAGATAGTCTGCAGTCTCATTATTAGTCTTATAGCTTTGGACCTATATAACTGTTCATAATATCTGGCAAACCTGGAGTTAATATGTTGTTCATCTATGAGAAGGCACCTCCTGGTGGACCCCATATCGTTTTTGATCAGATGAGCCATCGTCTCTCCTCCTACCTTCCTTTGTCCCCATTTTCAAATATATTTTGTTGTCTATAAACAATAGGCATGGAATTGAATTCCACCAGTTTGAGTAATGAAGTGGCAACGGTTAAACATTTCTCAGATATCTCCCGTCTCCACATAACCCTTTTCAGCCTCCAAATCCTCCCTCTCCATCTCAGTCACCTCAACCTTCCTATTCATTTTGTAAGAAGAGATAACTGGCATTAAAGACCCCCTTGCCACTGCTTTCACACCCTCCCACACCATGGCCCGGATTGCTGTGCCCATATTGGTTACAATATATTGCGAGAGGTCCTCTTTATGTTGAGTGGCAATACTTTCTGCAAACAGCCAGAGCAGACACAGTCTCAAAATAAAGAGGGAACACCATGCCACCCATGTGAAAATATGGGGAGAGTGGTCAGAAATCCACTTGGCAGAAATTTACAGTCCATGACTTTTGCTCATAAGGAAGTTGAAACAAAAGCATAGTCAATATGGGAAAGGTTATGATAAGTAGTTGAGTGGCAGGAGAAGCCCTTGATACCTCAGTTTTGTGCACACAATATGCCAATCAGCCCCATATTAGGTAGCATCCCTTGAAATATGGATATAGCTGGTTATGGATATAGCTGGTTATGGATATAGCTGGTATAGGAACATTTTCTTCTATCAACAGACTCATCACATCCTATGAGAGAATCCTACAGGGGGTGTTAGCCATAGCTTCAGAGCATAAAGGATAACTCCCACTGTGGCCACAGCCCCCTGGCAGCCAGAGGAGTAGGAGCACCAGCCCACAAAAAACCCAAAATATCATACCACCTAATCATTTCCCACCACCCTGCCTCCATCCCCCAGCATGATGAAGATGTATGTTCCCAAAGCTAACTCTATGCAGAGTCCCCACCTAGTACAAATTAAACAGAAGAGCAATAAAAGTGAGACACAATAAAAATAAGAGGATTTTAGTCTTACCTGTTAAATCCTTTTCTCTTAGTCCACACTGGTAACTCTGGCAGGCGATCTGCCCCTTAGTAGGCAGGAACAATTCTCAAAGTATATTCAAGGGTGGAGCCTCCCTTCCCTCCTTGGCTGCAGCTAGCCACTCAGCTACAGAAAGATTTGAGATGCTAACTACGGCTAGATAGTAGAAGGGAAGAAGACTCCTGTGAGCATGACCCCGAAGGACCCCCATGGTCTGCCACAGGACAGCCAAGCATGGTCTCTTGACAGGGTGGGAGACGAGTAACCTGTATGGACTAAGAGAAAAGGATTTAACAGGTAAGACTAAAATCCTCTTTACTCTGTTGTCCAATACAGGTTACTGGTAACTATGGGATGTCCAACCATTAAGTTTCCCAGAGGCAGGAAGAAGGCAAGGACCAAGCGCAAGGCCTCCAAAGTCCCCAGTGCAGATATGAACCATCAGATCAGAGATAGCCCAACAACAACCGAAGTGTCAATGGACACTGAACAGGGGTAACAGTACCGCAGGAACATTACACAGTACGCTGAACTAGAACCAACAGGGCTCAAAAGTGAAGGAAGCACCAAGAACCAAGGAAAATCCTAGACAGGCAATACTGCCTCCAGGATTTTCCTCCCAAAGCTGGCATCAGCCAATGCCAACACATCAACACTGTAGTGCATTGAAAAGGTGTGCACAGACGACCAAGTGGCCGCCTTGCATAACTGATCAGCGGAGGCCTGATTCTTGTAAGCCCAAGAGGCTCCAATAGATCGAGTAGAATGAGCCATGACCCTGAAAGGGACAGGCTTCTTCCTCTGCGCATAAGCCTTGGGAATAGTGGACTTGATCCAAGAAGCAACAGTCACCTTGGATGCAGGTCTTCCTGCCCCAGGACCCTTAGGAATGATGAACAACGCGTCAGATTGCCTGATAGACTCAGTGCAAAGTACATAAAACTTGAGACAACGTACCACGTTTCACAAGTGGAGATCCCTCTCCTTGTCAGAGGTGGGGTCAGGGCAGAAAGAGGGCACCACAATCTCCTGATTGATGTGGAACTTAGAGACCACCTTCGGTAGAAACTGCTTAGAAGTGCGAAGCACCGCCTTGTCCTTGTGAAACATCAAACAGGGTGGGTTACAGGACAGAGCATGTAACTCCGCGGCACGGCAAACTGACACAATCGCCAGGAGAAAGGCCATTTTCCATGTCAACAGAGGAATAGTAGCCAAAGACTCAAAGGGAGGGAGCTGAAGGATGCCCAACACCAAGTTAAGATCCCACTGAGGAGTAGGATACTTGAAAACAGGATATGTATGAGCAACGCCCTGGAAGAAAATCTTGACATCAGAAAGGATGGCAAGGCTCCTCTGAAAGAAAACAGAGAGAGCAGAAGTCTGAACCTTAAGGGAACACAAACTGAGGCCCTTATCCACACCGTCCTGCAAAAAGGCCAGGACTGTAGGTAGATCAAATTCCTGAGACAGGTCCCTGTCAGCACACCAGGACAGAAAAGTCGACGAGACACGATGGTAGATCTTGGAAGAAACAGGCTTGCGGGCACTGAGCATAGTAGCCACCTGTCACCCGTGCCTTACTCTCCGCCTTCTTTCAACACGGTCCTTCTCTGTGCTGCCACTTCCTCTGCCTTTCGATGGCACTCTATCTGGCCCTTGCCTCTTCCCCCGCTCGTACACTTGCTCATGTCTGCGTGTTACTTCCGGGACTTAGGCCTCCCCTCCCGATGACGTCACTATGTCTGTGGGTATATCTGGCAGCCTCTCCTGTGCCTCGGTGCACTTTCAAAGTGATCCATAGGAGCCGCTCTGGTCTCAGTCCTCCAGTCCAGTCTAGTCCTGCTAATTTCTTAGTGACCCTTGTGTTCTCTCTGTGTTTCTTCCAGTTGAACGGTGTATGACCACGGCTATCCCTTTGACCATCCATTCTGTCTTGCTGAACTGTGTATGACGCTGGCTGATCCTTTGACCATCCATTCTGTCCTGCTGAACTGTGTATGACCTTAGGCCTTGGCACTGACTATTTCCCGTTTCTAGAACTTTGAGTCATTGTGTACTCCTCCAGTTCTCGGCTACCCTGTGTCCTTTCCTCTGGAGAGTTTACGCCTATTGGCCAACAAAGTCAAGCCACGTTCCCTTCTCACTGTTCCCGCGTGTAGGAGGACAGATCTGAACTACAATCTCACCACCTACCTATCGGCAGCCTATGACTCTCAAGCACCGCTCTCCAGCACCGCCCTCCAGCACTCCCTCCCCTGCAGGCTTCGGCCTGCCCCTTGACACCACCACACCAGAAGAGAAGCCTTTCTTCTTCAATATTGAGGATTCAATCTCCAAGCCGTCAAAGCTAGCCGATGAACATCCTCCTTCCACAGGTAACCCTGTAGAAGAAGATCTGGACTGTAGGGGAGCTGAAAGGGCTCCGCCACTAACAGAACCAAGAGCTCCGGAAACCAAGACTGATGAGGCCAGTACGGAGCAATCAGAATAACTGGGTAACGCTCCAGTTGTAATTTTCGTAACACCCTGTGCAACATGGGAAGGGGAGGAAAGATGTAAGCCAGAGAAAAGAACCATGGAATGGACATCACAATTACTGCTAGAGCCAGAGGGTCTCGCCACCGAGAGCAGAACAGTGGGACCTTCCTGTTGTGTCTTGTCACCATCAGGTCAGGTCGATGTAAGGGGAACCCCATCGATGAACAATGAGTTGGAACACCTGAGGATGCAACTCCCACTCTCCTCTATCCACTGTGTGTCGACTGAGGAAGTCCGCCATGACGTTCTCCACTCCTGGAATGTGCACCGCGGATATGGCATGCATGTGTTCTTCTGCCCAGGACAAAATAGCCTTGACCTCTAACCAAGCAGCGAGACTTCTTGTTCCGCCTTGCTTGTTGATGTAAGCCATGGCCATTGTGTTGTCGGACTCCACTCGGACCAGACAGTCTTCCAACTGAGTTGTCCAATGTCGCAGGGCATGAAATATCGCCGAAGCTCCAATATGTTTGGAAGGAGGGACTCCTCTGGAGACCACCGACCCTAAGCGCTCAAGCGACCCAGGACTGCACCCCAGCCAGAGAGGCTGGCATCCCTCGTCACCTTGGTCCAAAAGGGTACCAGGAAGGACTTGCCCTTCAGCAGGTTGGAAAGGTCGAGACACCATAACAAGCTCAATTCCACATAAACGGGTAGAGAAACTGACATCTTCACACACACCTGGATCATGAACCTCTGCAGCTCCCTGGTGTTCGCCATGGCAAACAGAACCGCTTCTATGGTGGATATGAATTTCCCCACCAGAGATGATAGCTTCTCGACTTCTCGTGATGGGTGAGAGCCTGAATGCAGATCTGAACTTGCTGATGAAGAAGTTCCGCAGAGGGGGCTTTCAGAAGCAAGTCGTCCATGTATGGAGTAACTCTGATGCCGTTCTGGTGGAGGACGGATATCAAGGCACCCAGGACACAGTTGAAGACCTGAGGAGCTGTCGTCAGACCAAATGGAAGAGCGGAGAACTGAAAATGTCCCCTGTTGCAGGCAAACCAGAGGTACTGCTGGCTGTCTGGATGAATGGCAATGTGTAAATACACGTCTTGAAGATCCAGAGAAGCAAGGAATTTCCCCAGGGACATGGCAGCAATCACTGTGCGCAGAGACTCTTGACCATAATGAGTCCAGGTCACAAAGGAATTGAGATCCTTCAAGTTCAAAATAGGGCGACATCCGCCGTCCTTTTTGGCGACCACAAAGAGTTTTGAGTAGAAACCTGAACCTTTGTCCTGTATAGGCACCGGCTCTAGAACATCCTTGTCCAGAAGAGCCTGAACAGCGCTGTTGAACAGACAGCGTTTTTCTGCACAGTGAGGCGTGCGAGAAGAACAAAAGCGAACAGGAGGAAGAGAAATGAAAGGGATCTTGTATCCCTCCGTCACTATCTGTAAAACCCATGGGTCCACTATTGAGTCCTCCCATATGCTGTGATAGTGTCGTAGACGACCACCCACAGCAGAGTGCAGGCCCGGGTTCGGCAAGTCATGCTGAAGAAGTTTTGGAAGCATTGGGCTTGGAGGAGACCTTGGGTTTTCATTGCTGTTTGGGCTTGGAGGAGGTACCCAGAACTGAGGGAACCGTCTGGTTCGTCGGACGTGTCTCATTCTGAAAGGAACGAAAATACCGATTACGCTTAAGTGGCAATTTCTTCCTAGGAACCAAGAGTAGAAGAGTACTCTTACCCCGTGGCCTCACTGATCAGATCCTTAAGATCCGGCCCAAACAAGGAGGTACCCTGAAAAGGTAGGGAAAGTAAGGCTCTCTTAGAAGCAGTGTTAGCAGACCAGATCTTGAGCCAAAGAGCCTGTCTGGCCACCACAGACATGGTGAAAACCCTAGCCACCAAACGGATGGCATCAAATAATGCAGCAGAAACATATAGATGTGCCTTAGATATGTTAGCAAGAAGGTGCAACATTTCAGAAGTAGGTGCATCCTGACGGACAGCCTTGGTGAGCTGTTCAGTCCAGACCGCAATGGCCCAGTTCATCCACATAGCGGCAAACGCTGGACGCATAGCAGAACCAGCAGTGGCAAAAATGGACTTGAGGGAAACCTCAAGCTTCTTATCAGTCCAGTCTTTCAGAGCAGAGGCATCAGAGACTGGAAAGGCAGTAAATTTAGATAGCCTGGATACAGTGGAATTCACTTTGGGGGGGGATGAACCCACTGAGCAAGCGCAGCCTCAGAAAACGGGTAAAGCTTGGCAAATTTCTTGGACACAGAAGCTTTCTTGTCCGGGGATTTCCACTCCTCAGACACAAGGCGGTCAAGAGTGGGGTTAGGTGGAAAGTAAGGGGCTTAGTAGGCTCCTGGAATACATCAATGGGATCAGAAGGGACCTCCTGAACTAGGGGAATGTTAAGGGTAGTTAAGACGGCACTGATCAGGCCCTCAGCAGAGGGCTCAGGATCAGCCTCAAAAGGGTCCCCAAAAAACTGAGAGGACCCCAACACAGAACACTCCTCAACATCCAAATCCACCAGCAGTTCCTCCTCAGAGAAATCTGACACGTCAGGTACTTCCTGAGGTTTGGGTAGGGAAGACCTGACTGAGGAGGTGGCCTGTCAAGACTGAAAGGCCCCCTGTAACTGGGATGGAAAGAGTTGCAATGTGGACCTAAGGTCCCTAGTCACAGCCTTGAACTCTTGCACCCAAGCTGGCTCTATTGCATGGCTGGAGGTCCCTGGAATGCTGTCAGGGACATCAGAACATGCTGGGCATAAGTGACCGGAGAATTCTCTAGGTAGCCCTGAGTGACAGGAAGAGCAATGCGCAATGGGGGATACAGAGACCCCAGCCTCCTTAGTCTTAGGTCTAGCCCCAAGCTCCAGTGGTACAGACATTCTCACAGTGTCAAATAACCTACTGTACAGTAAATTACCCAATTATAGTGTGTAAGATTAAAGTTTCACCCCAGAAATTGCTAAAGTAAACTTATCTGGCAGGAGAAGGGTTAATCTGCAGAGGAGAGAAGGAGGGTCCAAGCCCTGCATAGGACACTCGCCCAGAAACGCTCACAAAATGGCTGCCGCGACAGGAGCCAATCAAAAACAAGGGCATGAAGCAAGTGCTCATGGGAAAATGTAGTTTTTCCCAAAAAGTACCCCAAACAATGCCCGAAGCCCCCTGAGCCCCCCAACACACTAGAAACATGAACCACATGATAGAGCAAGGGTAGACAAGTAAAACGAGCACTCTCTGAAGTCGCTAGGTTAAACGGTTGCAGAGATATGTCCCAAACAGTACAATCCCACAGGCGTGAATGGAGCAATGGCGTCTATGCGGTAAAGCGCGCCTTAAAGGCTCAGTACACAATTTTTACAAATTTTAAAGTAAAACATTAAAATGTGTAAAACATCAATAGAACATGTGAGGATACCCAAAAAAACACTAACCCAGTAGAAAAAGTGTTAGAAACCCCCCCAAAAAAATGCCAAACCAGCACTTGAAGGGTTAAATACCACATAAACCTGCTCCAGACACCCAACAGACATACAGATACACCCAATGAGTGCAGGAGTGTGCAATAGGAACTCCAGAAATACACACAAAAGTGGACCTGCAGCAGTCAAAGGGTAGCTCACCTTTCCTGCAGATCTTCTGTCTTCAGATTACCATGGAGCAAGAAGTACCTCAGGGGGTAACTCCTGGGGAAGCACTTGGAATCAAGATTTTCCCCCTCAGGGCTTAAGGCCCACAAAAAGCACCTGGATACTGAGCTAGCCACATCTAAGGGCATTGTCAGTCATGGTAATCCGCTTAATGGTGCGATTCCATATCTAACAGAAAAATAACAAAATATTCTAAAAACTATAGCAGAACTGTTCTCAGACTGGTGTTGTCTTCACCAAGTAACAAATCTTTCTGGAGCTGAATGGCTAGCTGCAGCCAAGGAGCAACACTCGAGTGGTTTAAGGGGAAACATTTAAAGGTCTTGGAATGGCCTAGTCAAAGTCCAGACCTCAATCCAATTGGAATCTGTGGTATGACTCAAAGATTGCAGTACACCAACAGAACCCATGCAACTTGAATGAGCTGGAGCAGTTTTGCCTTTAAGAATGGGCAAAAAGCCCAGTGGCTAGATGTGCCAACCTTACAGAGAGGTGCCCTAATTGCTGCAAAAGGTGGCTCTACAAAGTACTGACTTGTGGGGGGAGGGGTGAATAGTTATGCACACTCAAGATTTCTGTTTTTTTGTCTTATTTCTTGCTTGTTTCACAATAAAAAATATGTTGCATCTTCAAAGGGGTAGGCATGTTCTGTAAATCAAATGATACAAAACCCAAAAAAATCAATTTATAATGCAACACAATAGGAAAAATGCCAAGGGGGTGAATACTTTTGCAAGGCACTGTACATTTCCGCATGCAATAGAGTTAACTACCCATCTATTGTATGAAGGATACCTACCTTGGAGAATTAATCTATGAAACAAATTTAGAACCACTTATTTCAAGCACATATTTCCCCTTTAAGCTCCATAGAAAATCAAATTAGACAGAATCCAGTATCTACTGTATATATGTTTCTAGGCCTTATAGATTTCAATAGTCTTTAATAAAGAATAAGTCCTTTTACCACATGAATCGTTTTATCACCTTCATTACAAATTAAGCTGTTGATCAGTAGTCAATCACGACATTAAAGTACCTGCTCTAGAATGCCGCTGGGAACTGTGAGTTGTACTTAAACATATTAAATAGCACTTTTTTAATTCATTTTTATTATATACATGCAAAATTGCATTGCAACTGCTGACATTTTGCTTGTACTTACAAAAATTATGGAAATGAAAACACATTCAGCTGAATATTTATTTTCAGATTTGAAAATACAGGATTCTTTCCCATAAATATATACAAAATTATTTTAATAACTTTTGAAGCATTTATATTTTAAATAATTTATAAGAAAGTATATTAAAATTACACTTTTATGCCAACTGTAGTGTTTCTCGGAAAAGAAAAGATGGACGCACGCATTCACAGCGAACACACAAAAATAGAGGCACTAAATAAGCCTCTCTCTGGATGTGTACAAAAGATGATATCACACAGTGCTGACAGAGGTCATCATAGAGTACTTCAGAAGCTGACCAAAAGCTTAGCATGTTGACCATCAATTGGGAACACACATACCATGGGTAACCTTCCCTCCAGCAGAAGGCAGGCACATAAAGAGTTAATAAAACATAGAACTGTACTCCTCCCATGTAGTAGGCCTAGTTTAACCCTGCCCATGGGTAGTTTTTTTTAGGTACCATCAAGGAGGTAGAAGGCTTGTTTCCTAGTGGAAATATATTTTCTTTTAGTCATTTTTAGTTTATTTTCACATTATCCAGATAATTACTTCAAACTCTCCAGATTTACTTGTAATTTTAAGTGCCAATACTGATTACTTCCCCATCATTTACTGGAAATAGGGGTTTGAGTGACAATTTAGTCTCCTTTGACTCAGTGAGCGCCTTGGGAGGTTAATAAGCCAGCTGTATTGTCTTGTGGAAGATGAAGCAGACCTTCAGGAGAACCTTGTAATACAGGAGTAAGCAAACTTTAATTTAACTATTTATGTTCTGAACCTACTAGCACTGACATGCCAGTGTATACAGACTGGCAAACATTTGTTATGGTCATCCTATCTCATATTATTAATATTTTCTATTAGTTTGCATTTGGAGCCTATGCAGGTATGTTCATTCTTTTTACTGCTTATAAGATTAAAAAGTGAATTGTCAAATCAATAAAAAACTAGAATTCAGACATACACAAAAATGAAAATAATATGATAGCAGCATCTATACATAATTTAACAGCATATTTACACATTATTATAATAAATAAAAGGTAAATCATTTACGAATTACACACCTATACAAGCAACTGAATAAAAGTACTCACATCTAACCACTCATTGATCTCTACAAGTAGTATTGCTTCTATCATTCAGGGATTCCCTATTTTTTTTTTTGTTTTGTATTGTTTTGTTTTTAATGGCTCTCATTACAAAAGGGGGGGGGCTAAGAATCTTGATACATATAATATGTGCAATTTTTCATGACAATAAAAAAAACAAATGATGCCTGACCAAAAAATAGGAGTAATAAAATGGTAATACTTATTATTTAATTTGGTAGGCATAAAAAAATATGCACAAAGATGTAAGGCTCATCTTTATAGTTGGAGAGATATACCTTCCTAAAGAAGCCTCATGAGAGGAGTCAGCGCTGTAGCTGACAGCTGCAGAATCCAGTCATTTGACCAGATGGAGGCTCTTCAGCAGAGCCGAAATCGAGAGATCTAAACATTAGTACTTCATTGGAACAGTCTACAAAGTGTTCCTCGTTCGCTCTGAAAGAGCGCAGAGAGCGCCAAACCTGTATGTTAAAGGATCTCGAGCCGAATCCTTTGTTCACCCCACCCTGAAGGAAAGACAAGACTAAGGGAAGGTAAAATGTCTGCAGAGAAACATTCTAGCCTACACATCATTTATGAAAGTTAGACCACACTCTATATGTCTTGGAAGTGACCGGTTTCTGGACCTGTATCATGGCATGGCATGTAGCAGTTTGCGCTGCAAGGGTTCATAATGTTTTCCCTCTCCAGTCTGGCCCTTCCCCATGTACTCAAACTGCTTCCATGTCTTCCCTGTGTTTTCCCTAGAAAGTGTGCAAGAAGCTAACCCTTTCAGTGCCAGACAGGTATCCAACACATTGCAATGCACTGGATACCTCTGCCACTCACAACCCTTAATTAACTAAATTCATACAGGTTGCAATAATTGCACAGGGGGATGTGACTTTATGATTAGTAAATGTGTGCACACACCATACTTGGCTTCACAAAACCCAGGTAACATAGGCTGCATTACAGCTGTGCTCTACACCTTAGGTTCTGTGAAACTTTCACCTGTCCCTTAAGCAGTAGAAGGTCACACAGCTCACATGGTGGCAACACAATACACTGCAATGCATTGGAAACCTCTTTGCCACTCATAGCTTTAAGCCTTGCTGTGCCACAGGGGTACCCAAGTATACTTTAATGTATTTATTTATTTATTTAAACTTTCAGTGCCATAGAGGTATCCAATGCATACATACTGCTTTGGCTTCCAAAAGGTAAACCCTTTCAGTGATCAAAGCAATGTCAACAATGGCTTTCACACCCCTCTGTCACTCATTGACTTAAACTGCAGCGGCAATGCTATTTAAAAGTACAATTTACATCTATACTAACAAAAGGAGAAGGCTGGCAAAGTGCCATAATTCTCCATCTCCACCACACATACCCCTGGGCAGACATACCCAGGGGCGACAGCAAGGAGGAGATAATCCTATCTCCTCCATACTGTCTCAGCCGAAGATACAGGGAGACGTTATTTTGAAAATCAACTCCCCTTGCTATCACCTGAGACATGAACTGAAACATTACTGAAGATGGACTCAGGCACTCACTGTTTGTGTCAAACAGGCTGACCAAGACCCTATCCTGCCGCAACAGTATCCGGCTCTCCCATTCCCCAAGTAAGCCTCTGTCCTGGCCAGCACAGGTGTCACGCTTCATGCTACAGATACAGGCCGAGCTCCATTCGGCCAGGGATCTGCACTTTACACCACTCCCTCTGTATGGTATAAATTTTGTCACTACTGCCCTCCACCTTTCCACATAACCTCGATACATCCCTTTGCCTGCATCCATGTCTCATTTCACTTCTCCTTGCAGGTCTTACCTTCATCTACAGTATAAACAAATACAGAAACTGAAGAAGGATAAGGATTAAACCTTTGAATGGCTGACAGGATACACTATTGTGCCTTATTGTCACAGTCATGTTTTTCAATTTGTACAGCTCTTCTACCTTGCGGACTTTATAACATTTTACATTGATCGACTTAAGATCTTGCAAGCTAACACTAGTGTGATGGAAACTCATGTAACGTGCTGCCTACACTGTTTACGTTAAAACTGTCATGGCTGTGCCATGTGTTCTGTTCTCTTACACATTCCTGATGAGCTGGAGTATTGCTACCACTGTCCATGTATTTCATTTCTCATATTATGAGCCCTTTCAGTGCCACATGCCTATGCAAAACAGTGAAAAGGCATATCATCACATCAGTTGTACCACTGAATTCTTCTATGCTCTTTCAACGGTCTATAATTCTGTCTGCACCTAAGTCTTTCAATATCAAGTAACAGCTGGGAAGCACACGTTTCAGCTCTACTGACCAATGGGGCTTTAGGCTCCAGACGAGCGTTGAGGAAATCATGTGCTGCATGTACACATTTTGCAAGTCTATGCTTTACAATTACGAGTGCTTTAACCTTTTGACAGCCACTAAATCTTTAAGCCACCTCTAATAACATTACACACTCAACCCTCACATTCTATTAGTAACTCACACAAAAGGTTATGATGTTCCCCTTAAGCCAGTCACAGAGAAAGACACACACACACCATCACACACACTGCTCATCTCTTCTGTCCAACACCATGCTTTCTTTCTTTCTGAAACGATAACAGACTCTCTATCACATCACTTTAACCCCTTCAGTGCCAGAGGCTCGGGCCATTTCCTGTACCCTGCAGGCCAGACACTTTTTCAGCATTTTTGCTATTCTCCTGTTTAGGCTTGATTTACTCTGGGAATTTCTAGTTACATATGGAAAACTATATATTGTTTTTTTTTCAGAACGAATTGAGCTTTCTCATGGTATCTTACATGGAGAATTTTGCATTGTGCAAAAAGTTATGATGTCATAATTACAAAAAAGTGAAAATTTACTCATTTTGCTAAAATCTCATACTATGTATCAAAAACATTTACCTTGATTGAAAAAGTTTCAATTATTTGGAAAAGCCCTGAGTCCCCCCGAGTAAAAAAAATACCAAATTTGTATAGTTTTACCTATGTCCATGGCTAGCGTAGAGTCCTAATCACCAGCAGCGCAAAATGACATTTTCAACTTTATGAGCTAATACACACGTTCTAGTGTTTTTGTGGTAAATTTACCCTAAAACCGTGGAATAACTACATAAAACTATATACTTCTGAAAAGAAGACAAGCTGCTGCATCTAATGAGGGGTGACACGACTTCTTACCCCAAGCCTGGTGTGCATAAATGCCTCCAGAAGGTGGCACTAATGAAAAAGAAAAAAGGCATTTTCTTACATTTCTACCCCTTCAAATGTACTGAAATCTGTGAAAACCATGGCATTTCCAACTGTATCCATTAGCTAGTGCTCTTAGGAGAAAAATGACACCCCATTGGCATGAGTTAACCTCAAACATTACTTGTCTATACAAAAATGGTTATAACAACTACAGAAGTGAAGAAAGGGTAAACAAACCATACCATTTTGGAAAGAAGACAACCTGTCGCATCTAATGAGGGGTGACTTGCCTTCTTACCCCAAGCCTGATGGGCACAAATGCCTCCAGAAGGCGGCGCTAATGGAAAAAAAAAAAAATCCATTAGCTAGTGCTCTTAGGAGAAAAAAGACACCCCATTGGCATGAACTGACCTACCTTAGGGGGTGATCGAAGTACAAAACTACACCTACTACAACCTCTGATTTTTCTAACATTTTCTCAAACCTGACTTGTCTGTACGAAAATGGCTATAAAACCTTCAGAAGTGAAGAAAAGGTAGAGAAATCATACCATTTTGGAAAGAAGATAACCTGCCGCATCTAATGAGGGGTCACTTGCCTTTCTACCCCTTAGTTAGTGTGCACAACCATTTCCAGAATGTGGTGCTACAGAAACATTTTTTTTTTTTTTTTTTTTTACAAATCAGTCACTTCAAAGATATGAAAATGGCTCAACACCATGCAATTTCCTAGGAGGACCTCCTACCAGCCTACGATAAATGGTACCCCACTGCTGTGGGATGACATACCATATTGGGTGCCAGGAGCGTGGCTACCAGTGGAACAAGGATGGGGAACCAAACAGTGTATGTATGATCCTATGGCTATCAGTGGTCAGTCAGTGTATGTGAGGACCTTTGACCAGTGAAACCAGGTGGAGGAAGGGACGAGGGGTCAGGCAGTGTATGTGGGTATATATACCAGTGGGCAGAGAGCAGGTATGGCAGTGGTGGTGGGGGATGTAAGATAGTACACATGGGGGATCTGTGAATACTGCTGTGCACTGTAAGTCCCCCACATACACTGTTTGATTTCCAGCCTGAATCCAGTGCGTACTGGCACTTGGGGCTACCAGTAGGCAGTGGAACCAGGCTGCGGGGGTCAAACTGTGGGAATGGGACTGCCAGTGGGCTGTGGAACTAGGCTGGTGGGTAGGGTATGGGGGGGGGGATTGGAGTCATTTTGTGTGCATGCCACAGGGGTGTCCGATGCATTACAAAGCAATGCACTGGACGCCCTGTGGCACACAGAGGGTTCATTTAAAAAATATATATATATTATTCTTTATTCATAGCTTGTTGGGTGGCCTTTGGGCCCCCCAACAAGCATTGAATGTAAAGCAATAGTAAAAAAAAAAATAAAAAAATAAAAAAAATAAAAGTCCTGTGTGTGCCACAGTAACATAGTAAATTAGGTTGAAAAAAGACACAAGTCCATCAAGTTCAACCTTCGCTTCATACCTCAGTAACTGAGAATTTTATAGCTTTCCTGCTACCAATTAAATTAGTCTTTATCAGACCTTCCTGATCAGCCTACTGATAAACAGTATAACTCTGTATGTTCCCTTTTGAAAGAAATGTATCTAATCTTCTCTTAAATGTATCCATTGTATCTGCCATAACTACCTCCCTGGGCAATGAATTCCACAATTTGACAGACCTTACCGTAAAAAACCCTTCCTCTACTGAAGTTTAAACCTCCTTTCCTCTAATCTCAAGGGGTGTCCCCTGGTCACCTGATCAGGCCTTGGAATAAATAGCTCACCGCAGAGATCCTTGTATTGACCTCTCATATACTTGTACACAGGATGGGGGTCTGCAAAGAATGTGCCACACACAGGGTTAATCTTTTTTCTTCATTTTTTTTTTTTAGACCTCATTGGGGGGCTTCAGGACCCTTCCTGATGTCCACCAATGAAGTCTTAGTAAAAAAAAAAAAAAATGTCACAAAAGAATTGACCCTGTGAGTGCCACAGGGGTCTCCAGCGCATTGCAAAGCAATGTTCTGCGGACCCCTGCGGCACTCACAGAGTTTGTTTTTTTTTATTATTATATTTTACTTTTTACTATCAGAGATTGTGGGGGGACATCATTGGGGGGCTTCAGGACCCTTCCTGATGTCTCCCAATGAGGTCTTAGTTAAAAAAAAAAAAAAAAAAAAAAATGGGCTAAAAGAACTGACCCTGTGAGTGCCACAGGGGTCTCTGGCACATTGCAAAGCAATGCTCTGGGAACCCCTGCAGCACTCACAGAGTTATTTTTTTTATTTTGTCTTTATTTTTATTATTATTTTTTTTAATTATTATCAGACCTTGTGGGGGGACATCAGGAACTCTCCTGACGTCCCCCCAACAAACTCTGATTACCGTAAAATCTCGGGTATAATACGCACAATTTTACCCCTCTTCAACTTATGTGAAGTGGGGGGGTGCGTATTATACCCGAGAGATTTTTGCCGAATAAAAAAAATATATATATTAGAGCTGCCAGCTACCCTCCTCCGTCCCCCGGCGCAATCCGACATTAAAATAAGACTTACTTGGTGATATAGCTCAAGCCATTCAAGTGCTACATGTGAAAAAGCTCCCTCTCATCTTCCTTGCGGGTGGCATTCTTGCATTTGCCGCCCGCTTCCTTTAATGGGTTTTCAGGACCTTCCGCCTCCAGCCAATGGTAATGCCCTGTGAGGATCTCAAGGTCCTCACAGGACAATACTGCAGGAGGAAGGTCTTGGTAGTCCATTGAAGGAAGCGGGCGGCAAATGCAAGAATGCCGCCCGCAAGGAAGATGAGAGGGAGCTTTTTCACATGTAGCACTTGAATGGCTTGAGCTATATCACCAAATAAGTCTTATTTTAATGTCGGATTGCACCGGGGGACGGAGGAGGGTAGCTGGCAGCTTTAATTTTTTTTGTAGTAAGGGGGAAAACAAGGGTGCATATTATACATAGGCACTCTTGTTTTCCCCTAAAATCTTGGGTACAATATACACCTGCGTATTATACACAGGTGCGTATTATACCTGAGATTTTACGGTATACAATACTAAAAATATTCCTATGTCTGCCACAGGAGGGGGGCTCTGCAATGAACCCCCTCCCCTGTGGCACACACAGGGTTCATTTTTTTTTTTGGTCTATTTTTTATAGACCTCATTGAGGGGCTTCAGGACCCTTCCTGATGTCCCTCAATGACGTCTCTGTAATAAAAATATGGGTTGCAAGAATTGACCCTGTGAGTGCCACAGGGATCTTCAGCGCATTGCAAAGCAATGCGCTAGGGAACCCTGCAGCACTCACAGGGTTATTTTTTTAATTTTTTTTTTTTATTTGTTTTTTTCAATCAGACCTCGCTGGGGCACATCAGGACCCATCCTCCTGATGTGCCCACAGTTATTGATCTCCCAGCCGATCGTGCTGGGAGATCAATATGGCGACTGAAGGAGAGCAAAAGCTCTCCTTCCATTCACTCCTACCTCCAGAAGGAGTGAATATGATCTGGCTAAGCTTGCCAATGTCATCGGTGAACAAGTCACAGATGATGTTAGGAGACTTCCCCCCGGTCCCGCCCACTCCTACTCGGAAGTTCGGGTAGGAAAGAGGGGAAAGGAGAAGCTCCGCTTCTCCTTCGTAAATATTGATCTCCCATCGTGATCGGCTGGGAGATCAATACCTGGGGGGACATGAGGCATGATCCTCATGTCCCCCCACGAGTGCCAGGCAGTTTTTGTTTTTTTTTTAAATGCGGCCAATGCATGCCGGTTATACCAGCTTATGCAGTGACCGCATTTAAGCTGTACAACGTACGAGCTTGGCACAGCAGGTACAGCTGTCCAAACTCGTACGTTGTACCCACTTGGCACTCTAGGGGTTAATCCCCATGGGCAACACAGTGCCCCTTTTGCTAGTGTACATACATATGTCAATATTTGTATTACACATTTAAATAAATATAGCATAACCTAACCTATTTAACCTATTAAAATAAAGCTTAAATATAAAAAGGAAAAGAAAATCTATTTATTAAAAAATAAATATGTTTATGCAAGTGTTAATTTATATTATTGTATGTTATATGAATTAATGATTTTTATTTTATTATTTGTGAATGACTGTGAACATAATTAAAATAAATTATTTGAATATGATAGATTAATATGGGTCATTAATGTGATAACTCTAGTTCCTTATAAGAGCAGTGATATTTTAAATGGGATTTATTCATTATAAATAGTTATTAAAAAACAAATGTTAAATGTGTTTAATTATTAATATATACTAGTTGAACAGCCCGTTACATGGGCCACAGTGCCACTGCCTCCCGGTCGCGGGGCAGTCACGCGCAGTAGAGACTGCCCGCTCCGCGGCTGATACAGAGCTGGGCTCTCCGAAGGTGCGAGCAGTCTCTACTGCGCATGATTGCAACACGCGCAGCAGTGTCTACTGCGCATGCCGCGGCGTTACACACAAATTAGCGAATTATTATATAGGATATATATATGAAATATAGCACTACATGTTATATTATTAGTTATATTCCCTAAATAATTAATTATCTAGCTAGACAGATAGATACATATATATATATATATACATATACACACACGTATGTAAAGTTGGCAAGGAAGCACTCTTTCTTGCATGTGTGTGTGCCAATTCATATCCAGTCCTGGAAGTGAAAGCACTATCAGACTTCAAAAGAAGCAAGTTAATAATGAGAAAAATGTGTTTATTAGACCAACGTTTCAGCTACATTTTAGGTTTATAAACTACAACCTCTTTCAAAAAAATGATAAGGAGTTACCAATGTCTCTCTAATATACATGACCTGGATTTGTGAATAAGTATAACCAGTGATAAAAATCTAATTATCTTTATGTTCTTCCTGCCTCTAGTTTTCTAATCTTATTATAAACCAACAAAGAAGACCTCGCCAATTCTCTGTCTCTAAGACAAGAACTCTTAACCAGCCTCACAGGATAACCTTTTCTATATAAAAAAAATAATCTTTCAGAATTAAAGGGATAGTAATGTGTCACAAAAACAGCAGCTCCAATTAAACTTCATAGTATTTTGGCCATAGAGGGTGTTATATCAATACTGTCAGAGATGTAGCTCAAAAGTAATTGAATGATTAAGTATCCCCCTCCTGCCCCTTTTACCTACTGTAAGGTACCTCCCCTCATGATGTAGAATCTGGTCTTCAGACCAGACAGCTCACATCAAGAGACAATATTCTTACTGTGAACATAAGGAATACCCTGCCCCCTTGACAGTTTTTTTCCTTATGCTAACTGAAGATTGTCCCTCTCTGAGATCCATCTGGGAAGTCTTGCTGTTCTGAGGTGAGCAGTGTTACATCAGTAAAAGAGGAGGAAGGGGGATACTTTATCATTCAATTACTCTTGAACTCTGAAATGACAATCTACATGGCCCAGATACCATGAAGATTAATTGGAGCTGTTTTTATTGTGAAACATTACTATCCCTTTATTGACTCCAGTTCATAATTTAAAATTTTTGAACAATTACGTCTTATTCTATGAAACTGGCTCAAAGATATGTTTCTTTCATCCACCCAAATGAAGTTGGAAAACTAGGCACAAATCTGGTCCCAATTTAAGTTCCTTTAATCTGTAAATAAAAATAAACATTCATGAAATATTAAATAACTAGTTGAAGAGCCCGTCACAAGGGCCACAGTGCCACTGCCAGCCGGTCGCGGGACAGTCATGCACGGTAGAGACTGCCCACACCGTGGCTGATACAGTGCCAGCCGGTAGCGGTGCAGTCATGCTCAGTAGAGACTGCCCGCGCCGTGGCTAATACAGAGCTTGGCGCTCCTTCGGAGTGCCCCGCTCTGCATCAGCGTTGTCATTGGCAGTCTCTACTGCGCATGTCTGCAGCACGCACAGCAGTCTCTACTGCGCATGACTGCGTTATTACACACATTTTAGCAAATTATTAAATACGATTGCAAATATAACTAATATATTACGGGAGGCATTTTGAGATCCTGCAACAAGAAATATTTAACCACCTAAGAGCATCAAACTACCTGATGCTCCACCCTCATCCAGCCTGAAATAATAACTCTCACTGATTTGTGGTCTGAGCTCATAGAACAAAAAGGAAGGTTGGGTTGGCAAGGGAAGTAGGAAAGAGTAAAGGTAAGGAATAAAGAAAGAGTGATAGACAGAAGACATATGAAGTACTACTGTATAGTAAGATTGTGTACATACAATGGAGAGATGGGCTACTCTATATAGAGACCCAGAGAGCATCCATGATGTACTGTATAGTAAGATTGTGTCTATACAGAGGAGAGCTGAGCTACTGCTTATCGAGAGACACAAAGTGTAAATATTAGGTACTTTGGGTTGTGCACAGCACAGACAGAGGGGAACTAAACTACTTTGTATATAGAGAGAAAGGGGTACTGTATATTGACCTGTACAGACAGAGAAGTGATTAGCTACTGTATACAGAGAGACAGAGAGCAGATATGAGGTGCTGTATAGTGAGATGTGTAGTGGTAGAGCGGAACTGAGTTTCAGTGCATAAAGATACAGAGAGAGGTTTGCTAAGCTATTGTATAGTGAGATGTGTACAGGCTGGACAGCTGTGTATAAAAGAATAGATGTGAGCTATGGTAGTGAGATATCTACTAGAAAAGGGAAGCGGAGGTTCTGTGTATACATAGAGGAAACTGAGGTATTGTGTATACATTGTGAGACACGTAGGGGTCCTGAGTTAAATAGGGAGCAAAATAGTAAAGGTACTGTTAATATATGTGCAGAAAGCAAGGAGTTAAGTTACTGTGTGAAAAGAAATATGAGGTTCTGCTGAGTAGATGGATGCAATGAGCAGGGGACTGAGAAGAATGGATTTCATATACATATGGAGAGAGACAGGATGAAAGGATATACAGGCATGGAAAGATTAGTTTGTTACAAAGTACTGGGAGAGACAATGTGCAAAGAGAATCAGAAATTGGATATGTGAAGAAGAGAACAGAGCATATAGACAGGAGACATGTTAGTAGATGTGATCTCTGAATTCAGAGATGTATGGAGAAGAGTGAAAAGTGGAGAGATGTGGAAATCTAATCTGGGACAGAGGGAGCTGAGGCATTGGTACAGCTGCAGAGTAGTGTGATTTAACTGGAGCCTGTGCTTTTAACAGAACTACATCTCTCTCTACACAGAAATGAAGAAGTCCCACTCTAAAAAGTATATTCAGTAAAAGCACTCCACGCCCCTTCAAAAAAAGAGGATTTTAGTCTTACCTATTAAATCCTTTTCTCTTAGACCATATAACTCACAGGTACCATGGGGGGAAGGGAGACATCCCCTCCCAGTGGGCTGGAACGATGCTAGAAGAAGTGTAGGGGTGGAGCCTCCCCCATATCAGGCTACCTCCAGATAGATTCGAGGAAAAAACCTACTAACTAGAATAGCAAGAAAGAAGAGAGGAAATCTCCTGTGAGCAATTAATACAAAAGGACTCCCACATCCAGCTACAGGAGACCCAGCATGGTTCCTTTCACTGGGCGGGAGACCTGTGAGTAATATGGACTAAGGAAAAAGGATCTGTCAATACTAAAATCCTCTTTTCTCTGTCATCCAATATTACTCACAGGTACCACGAGGATGTACAGTATTTCACATAAGTGAGTACTCCCCTCACATTTTTGTAAATATTTTTCTTTTATCTTTCATGTGACAACACTGAAGAAATGACACTCTGCTACAATGTAAAAGTAGTGAGTGTACAGCCTGTATAACAGTGTAAACTTGCTGCCCCCTCAAAATAACTCAACACACAGCCATTAATGTCTAAACCTTGGCAACAAAAGTGAGTACACCCCTATGTGGATATGTCCAAATTGGGCCCAATTAGCCATTTTCCCTCCCCGGTGTCATGTGACTCGTTAGTGTCACAAGGTCTCATGTGTGAATGGGGAGCAGGTGTGTTAAATTTGGTGTTATCGCTCTCACACTCACTCATACTGGTCATTGGAAGTTCAACATGGCATCACATGGCAAAGAACTCTCTGAGGATCTGAAAAAAAGAATTGTTGCTCTACATAAAGATGGCCTAGGCTATAAGAAGCTTGCCAAGACCCTGAAACTGAGCTGCAGCACAGTGGGCAAGACTATACAGTGGTTTCACAGGACAGGTTCCACTCAGAATAGGCCTCCCCATGGTTGACCAAAGAAGTTGAGCGCACATGCTCAGCATCATATCCAGAGGTTGTCTTTGGGAAATAGACTTACGAGTGCTGCCAGTATTGCTGCAGAGGTTGAAGGGGCGGGGATCAGCTTGTCAGTGCTCAGACCAAAAGCCGAACACTGCATCAAATTGGTCTGTTTGGCTGTCGTCCCAGAAGGAAGCCTCTTCTAAAGATGATATACACAAGAAAGCCCACCAACAGTTTGCTGAAGACAAGCAGACTAAGGACATGGATTATTGGAACCATGTCCTGTGGTCCGATGAGACCAAGATAAACTTATTTGGTTCAGATGGTGTCAAGCGTGTGTGTCAGCAACCAGGTGAGGAGTACAAAGACAAGTGTGTCTTTCCTACAGTCAAGCATGGTGGTGGGATTGTCATGGTCTGGGCCTGCATGAGTGCTGCCGGCACTGGGGAGCTACAGTTCATTGAGGGAACCATGAATGCCAACATGTACTGTGACATACTGAAGCAGAGCAGGATCCCCTCCCTTCGGAGGAGTATTCCAACATGATAACAACCCCAAACACACCTCCAAGACTACCACTGCCTTGCTAAAGAAGCTGAGGGTAAAGGTGATGGACTGGCCAAGCATGTCTCCAGACTTAAACCCTATTGAGCATCTGTGGGGCATCCTCAAACGGAAGGAGCGGGAGTGCAAGGTCTCTAACATCCACCAGCTCTGTGATGTCGTCATGGAGGAGTGGAAGAGGACTCCAGTGGCAACCTGTGAAGCTCTGGTGAACTCCATGCCCAAGAGGGTTAAGGCAGTACTGGAAAATAATGGTGGCCACACAAAATATTGACACTTTGGGCCCAATTTGGACATTTCCACATAAGGGTGTACTCACTTTTGTTGCCAAGGTTTAGACATTAATGGCTGTGTGTTGAGCTATTTTGAGGGGGACAGCAAATTTACACTGTCATACAGGCTGTACACTCACTACTTTACATTGTAGCAGAGTGTCATTTCTTCAGTGTTGCCACATGAAAGATAAAAAAAAATATTTACAACAATGTGAGGGGTGAACTCACTTATGTGAGATACTGTACCAACATTGAGCTCCCAGGGTGGGAAGAAGAAGTAAAGGACCAAAATGGCACTCCCCACGATACCAGAGTTCCAATGGACAATCCAGGACATGGAACAGCCCAAACTAACAAAGTGTTAATGAATACTGAACAACAAATCACACAGCACACAAGAACAAGAGCCAACAGGGCTCAAACAGTTAAAGAGCTATAAGACACAGGAAAATAAAGTCCTAGACAGGAAAACTGCCTCCAGGACTGTCCTGCCAAAGCTGGCTTCAGCCGAAGCCAGAACATCAACACAATAGTGTTTGGCAAAGGTGTGCACAGAAGACCAAGTGGCCGCCTTGCACAGTTGTTCAGCAAAGGCCTGATTCTTGTAGGCCCAGGAAGCACCAACAGACCTGGTGGAGTGTGCTGTAATGCAGAAGGGAACCGGTTTCCCTCTGAGCTCATAACCCTTGAGCATGGTAGACTTAATCCAGGATGCAATAGTCACCTTGGACGCAGCCAAACCAGCCCTTGGACACCAAGGGATGACAAACAGAGCATCAGTCTTATGGAAAGACTCTGTACGGTGCAATGTAGAACTTGAGGCAGTGTACCAGATCTCCTTGTCAGATTTTGGGTCAGGACAAAAGGAAGGCACAACAATCTACTGATTGACTCAGAGACCACCTTAGGAAGAAGTTCCTGGGAGGTACAGAGAACAGCCTTATACTTGTGGAAAAACAGGAAAGGGGGTTTGCAGGACAAGGCCTGCAACTCAGCAACTCTGTGGACAGAGACCACAGCCAAAAGAAAGGCCATTTTCCACGTCAGAAGACGTAGAGGAATGGTAGCCAAGGACTCAAAGGGAGGCTGCTGCAAGACACCCAAGCAAGATTAAGGTCCCACTGAGGAGTGGGAGCCTTGTAAGAAAGGAAAGCATGAGCGATACCCTGAAGACCTTGACATCCGGCAACATGGCAAAGCGCATCTGATAAAAGACTGAGAGAGCTGAGGTCTGCACCGTCAAAGAACTAAGGCTAATGCCCTTGTTCACACCATCCTGCAAAAAGGATAAGATGGACAGAAGGTCAAACTCCTATGAGTCCAGATCCCTGTCCACACACCAAGAATGAAAGGTAGACCAAACCCTGTGGTAGGACTTAGAAGAAACTGGCATGAATCATAGTGGAGATCACCTTAGGAGAAAAGCTTCCTCAAGATGGAGGCTTCAACAGCCATGCCATCAAAGCCAGACTGTCCACGTTCTCTCTCCAGAGGTAGCCCTTGAGAAGGAAATCTTTTCTGTGTGGCAGAGGAAACAGATCCTGAGCAGACATCATCAAGAGTTCTGGAAACCAAGGGTGCCTGGTCCAATAAGGAGCAATCAGACTTGGATGGAAGGTGCACTGGTCATTCTTTCTCAACACCCTGGGAATGAGAAGAAAAGGAGGAAAAATGTAGGCTTGATTAAAGTGCCAAGGAATGGACAAGGCGTCCTCTGGAAACGCCAGAGGATCCCCCCCAGCGAAAGCAAAACATTGGAACTTTCCCGTTGTCCCTGGTAGCCATCAGGTCTATCCAAGGACGCCTCCATTTCTGGACCAGCAGATCAAAGACTTCCGGATGGAGCTCCCACTCCCCGGGGCCCAAGGTCTGGCGACTGAGTAAGTCCGCCCGAACGTTCACAGCGGAGATGGCAGGAATGTGTACTTCTGTCCAGGCCAAAATAGCCTTGACCTCTAACCAAGCGGAAGCGCTTCTTATGCCTCCTTGCTTGTTGATGTAAACTACTGCCGTGGCATTGTCTGACTGGATGCGGACTGGACAGCCCCTCCGTGGAGAAGACCAGTACATCAGAGCATAGAGAATTGCTCTGAGCTCCAGAATGTTGATGGGTAGGAAGGTCTCCTCCTCACTCATCGCCCCTGAACCCCCAGGTGACCCAGGACAGCTCCCCAGCCATAAAGGCTGGTGTCCATAGTCACTACAGTCCATTACTATACAACAAAGAGTTTCCTCTTCCTCAGGTTGGAACTGTCCAACTACCAGAGGTCCTGCTTCACTTCCTGGGGAAGAGAGAGCCAAGAGTTCCAGATTCCTCCGGTAAGGCCTGATAGTGAACCTCTGAAGCTTTCTGGTGTGCGCCATGGAAAATGGAACAGCCTCAATGGTAGATATCATCTTGCCCACAAGGGATGAGAACTTGCGTACTGGGGCTGATGTCCACTCCAGGACACCTTGTATGTGATCTGCTGAACAGACTCTGTCATATAGACCATGCCCTGACAGGTGTCGAACTGGAGGCCCAGGAAAACCAGATTCTGAGAAGGAACTGGAGTAGACTTGTTCAGAATCCATCCATGCTGGAGGAGTATTTGAGCACAATCCTGGACCTGATCGTCCAGGAGATTCCTGGAATGAGCTCTCAGCAGAAGGTCGTTCATGTACAGTCACCTGAATCCCCTTGGATGCAGGAAGGCAATCAAGGCACCTAAGACATGTGCAAACACCTGAGGAGCAGTGGTGACCCAAAGGGGAGAGTGGTGATTTGGAAGTGTCCCAGGCTGCAAGCTAACCTGATATACTTCTGCCTGTATGAATTGGAACATGAAGGTAAGCATCCTGCAGATCCAGAGTGGCCAGAAATTCCCCTGAAAACATTGTTGCAATGACAGAGAGCAAAGACTCCACCTTGTAGCGAGTATGGACCACAAAAGAGTTGAGGTCCTTGAAGTCCAGGATAGTGCAACAGCCGCCATCCTTCTTGGGAACTACAAAGAGGTTTGAATAGAAACCTAAACCTCTCTCTTGCGGAGGTACTGGAGCCAGGACTCACTTGTTCAAGAGAGCCTGCACCGCCTGTTGAAAAGGTGTAACTTTTCCTGAAGGGAGGCAAGGATGTGAAGGGAATCCTGTAACCTCCTGAAAGCACCTGTAATACCCACTGATCCACAACAGAGCCTGCCCAAATGCTTGAAAAGTGTTGCAGGCGACCACCCACAGGGAGATGTCGACCAGGGTTCGGCGAGTCATGCCGAAGGAGGTTTGGTGGATTTGAGTTTGGTGGAGTAGTGTTTGGACCTCCACTGCTGCCTGGGCTTGGAGGTGGAGAACCACAGAGTGCATCTGGCAGCCACAGAAAAGGCAGAAGCCTTAGCCTCAAGCCTGCCAGTGTCAGAGGGCATCAGTCACATACTTTGGAGCCTCAGACATGTTGGCTAAAATGTCCAAAAGGTCATCCTTAGGGGCACCTTTACTGACCGAGTCAGTAAGCTGTTCAGTCCAAACAGCAATGGCTCTGGTAACACACACAGAAGCCAAGGTAGGCCTCAAAGAAGCACCTATGGCAGTGAAGGTAGACTTCAGGATAGCTTCAAGCTTCTGATTAGTTAAATCCTTAAGCACTGTGGCATCCGCCAAGGGCAAAGCAGTGGATTTAGACAGTCTGGAAATAGGCGGGTCAACCTGAGGAGGTGTAGCCCACTGAACAAAGGCTGCATCAGAAAAGGGATACTCCTTAGAGAATCTCTTTGAGAGAGTGAAACTTGTCTGGAGCCAGGATAACCTGATCTAGAGTGGGATTAGGCAGAAACATAGTACAGGACTTCTTATGCCTTTGAAAGATGTCAAAAGTAGACTATGCTTCTACAGGGTTAACAGGAATGTTAAGGGTAGTCAAAACTGCCTTAATGAGACCCTCAGCAGAGGGTTCAGTGTCAGCTTCAAAGGGGTCACCATAGGTATGGGAAGAAGCCCCTACTGCACACTCACCATGCTCAAACTCTTCAAATGAATCCTCCTCAGAGGAATCAGAGAGATCAGGAATACCAGTAGCCTTAGGGGCCACAAACCTGAATGAAGCGGGGGGGGTGGGGTTCCAAGACTGAAGAACCACCTGAAGAGACAGAGGAAACTGTGCCAGAGAGGACTAACTCCTTTACCCAATGTGGCTCTTGTTCATGGCTGAAGGGCCCTGGCGGAGAAGCAGGGGCCACAGCGCATGAGGGGCATAAGTGACCTGAGTACTCTCTGGGAAGCTTCGCTTGGCATGAGGAACAATAAGCAAGGGGGGTGAAAGACGCACCTGAGTCCTTAGCCTAAGGCCTAGCCCCATGTCCCATTAGATCCACCATCCACGACACAGGAGAAGTGTCTTACAGTAATAGGTTCCCTAGATTAATAAAATCATCCCAGTAAGCCTAAAAAGTACTTATCTGGCAGGCGAAGAGTTAACCTGAGGAGCAGCGCAAAGGAATCCAAGCCCTGCATAGGCTACTCAGCCCAAGAGAGAAAGAAAATGGCGTCCGAACTCAGAGACTATCAGAGACAAACCTGCAAAATGGGCGATATGGGAAATGGAATTTCTCTCAAGGAAGTAACTCAAAAGCAGAAACCGAACCCCCCCCAGGGACTCCCAAGACAATGAGGACGTGAGCCGGAGTGTAGGGTAAGGGGAGACAAGAAAAATGAGCCCTCTCTCAACTCAGTATATAGAGTGATTGCAGAGAAACGTCCGAAAGCAGTCTGTCCCATAGAAGTCAATGGAGCAGTTGCGGCTATGAGGTAAAGCATGTGCTTAAAAGCGCAGGATTTAAATGAACTGAAAATCAGTGAATAAAACCCCCCAAAACACAAACAGAATGCATAATAAATAATAACTCATGAATCCAAATGGAAAAGGAGATACAAGTCCCACAAACCAATAAAATCGCAGAGAGGGGGTTAATAACCACAAAACAGTCCAAAGTGCTCCAAGACCCAGAGAACTCTAGAAAGACCCCTGTGCGGAGGGGAACAGTGGGAGAACTGGAACATGGCACTCAGAGGGTCGCTCACCTTTTTTGTAGGTCTTCTTTCTTCAGATTATCATTGGGAAGGAAGGAGCTTCAGAAAGACTTCTTCATGAGAGACACTGGTTATCTCCCAGGGCTGCACAGAGTTAACAACAGCACCTTTTAACTGGGCAATCCCATACCTCCCAACATTTCAAATTGCCAAAGAGGGACACTTGTGTTTTAGGGGGTGTTGCCAGGGGCGTGGCTGGTAGACGGGGCACTACCGAGAATTTTTAGGATATTTCATGACCTATTGACACCTCCTTATAACAAGACCAAAGTATTTTATTTACACAGACTAATTTATAAACATATATACTGATGTTTAAACAAACAATAATGTAAGTTTTATTGCTGTAGAGCAATGTGATACACTTTTATAGACATCACACAATCTGATCTCCTAAAAAGAGGGACATCAGGGTGGGAAAGAGGGACAGAGGGATTTGGGTCTAAAAGAGGGACTGTCCCTCCTAAAGAGGGACACTTGGGAGGTATGCAATCCTCCAGGGGAAGCCAGTAATGGTAATCACCTAATGGGGGAATTTGGACACCTCATAGCTAAGAAAAAATAATAAAATAACTAAAAACTAAGCAGAACTGTTCACAGCATTCTAACCAGGATCTTGGAACAAATATCTGGCGGGGAGTGGCTAGGGTACACTGATATGGAGGAGGGGGAGGCTCCACCACCCCTGCACTTCTAGAATTTTCAAGCCCACTGGGAGGAGCGGTCACCTCCCCCCCCATGGTACCTAAGGGGTTAAGCTTAGTTAGAATTCCCTCAACAATAGTAGCACTGTAGAATCCATCAGATGTAGTGGTATATATGAAGGGTAATTTGCCCCATTATTTCCCAAAATAGATGTTCTGCTCTTTATAATATTCAGGGGCAGACAATGTTTGCTTAACCCTTTGAGTGCCAGAGGGGTATGGAATGCATTGCCTCTGGCACTCAAAGTGTTAAGTTCTCTCTCAAACAACAAAAAAAGCTGGAAAATTGAGAATTAAAGTTTTGCACACAATAAGTCAATGATCACTTTTTTAGCATCTCATTCAAACTATTAAAGTCATTCATTATATGCAGAGTTATTGTTTGCAAAACATTAACCTTGAACTACCCAACTTTTGTTTGTTTGAGAAGTGTAATGATGCTTTACAATTTTGCTCTTTAATATCCATATTTTAACCATATGTATCAACACCGCAGTCCATTAAAATATTTATCGTTTCAGTTAAATAATTTATACATTATTAATCCTCTGAGTGCCAGAGGGGTGGGCAATTAATTGCTTTGCAATGCTTTGCGTATCCCTCTGGCACTCAAAGGGTTAAGCAGTTTGCTTTTTGGAAGATTGCTCTGTATATGCTTACACATTATGAACTTTCCTATCTTGAGGAACAGGTAAACCTTTAGACTATAAGCAAAAACGAAGAGCTGTGAGTGTTTGAAAATTGGTGTCATTTTATTCAGTAGATTTTACTGTGGGTGTGATGAAAAAAAAAAAATCACTTCTGGCATTCAAATGTTTTCACTTACTTCAAGCTCAAAAACTACTGAGCTTATTTATCTGAAATTAGAAAGGTTACTATGGACTGGCATTTCAAAAAACTGAAGTAAAATCCTTCACTCAGTTTAACCCTCTGAGTGCCAGAGGGGTTATCAAGGCATTGCCAATCAATGCCTTGCGCAAATCTCTGGCACTCTATGGGTTAAAATTTCAAACAAGGCTTTGGGCATATACCCGGATAACAAAGAGGTACTAATTAGGGATGCAATGGGATGTTCCGTGTTAATCTCCATACAACCCTTTGAGCAGCAGTGGGGTGTCCAACGCTTGCAATGTATTGGAAACCCCTCTGGCATTTAATGGGTTAAAAGCAAATATATACAAACATGCATTATTGAAGGATTGCAGCCAGTGTGCCCTGTCATTCAAGGTTACAAGAAACAGGAAGAAGTCAGGCACTCTCAAGTGATTTTTAACAAAGAGGCTGATTTACAAAGTAGACTTGGAATAATTCTAGAGCAAAATATCTGCACCACAGGGGACACACAACATTTCCCAAATCCGTATTAATTTAAATAAGGTTCTTTTAACTTCTATGTCAGAGACCACCTTAGAATTTACAAGAGTTAAAAGTACCCTTTAAATTAAAGTGACTTTTAAGGTATCCCTCTACTGGGAAGTTGGTTTGCTCCAGTTCAAAGTGCTTCATTAACCTCATTGTTTGTCAGTGGGTGACTCAGACTTCATGCCTCATTCACCCCCTGTTCTATTTGTGTGGAGTGTATTCCTACCATGTAATGGTGTATTCTCCTTCTGGTCTCAGTAAAATAATGGTTAGTTCTGCAAACTCTTGCAATGTTGCATTGTCCTCTTGCCTTCTGTAATGATATAATGTCCTGCTAGATGTATTACTTATTCCCTTTGCTGGTCTTCTGTAATGTGCCCTGCTGCTCTCATTTAATATTCTACTGGGGTGTTAGCCCATATTATAAGTAAGATTGCATATGTTTAACCCTTTTTAGGACCAGGAAGTGTGTAACACATTGTTTCCCACTAAGTTGTTCACCCTCATGTCCTAAAAGGGTTAAAGAGAAAAACCGGAGTTCTTTTGTTCCACTTTTTTTTTTAGCCACATCCCCAGGATGTAGAATTGTTTTCTGTACAAAGACAGACATTACATTTGCAAAATGTAAAAATACTGCAAATTTTTTGTTTTGTTTGAAGGGTTAGTAAAGTCAAGCTATAAATGAAGATCAGATTATTCCATAAAGCAAAACTTTCACTCAAATTAAAATGACCCCCAAATCATTATGCACATAGTGATACGCATGTCAATACTAGTATTATCCTGAATAAGTCTGGTGTTTTTGAGAAATACAACTTGTACTGAGACGTACAGGCAGGCATCAGAGCAGACATCTTACCGAAGAGACATCTATGTGCCTGCGCTGTCCATCCCGGTCCCCTCTAGGATTGGTGAGGGGGACTTGCATTGTACCTTAAGATACAAGAAGGGAAAGACAGCTCAAATGCACAGATGCCGCTACAGCAAGATGTCTGCTCTGATGCCTGCCTGTGCGTCACGGAACAAGTTGAATTTCTCAATAACAACAGACTTATTCAGGATAATACTAGTATTGATATGTGTATAGCTATGTGCATAATGATTTAAACTTTTTCAGAATGCTCCATACCACTAGCAATGTTTATTTCGGTATAGTTTTTGTGTAATTATATTTTAAAGTCTCCCCCTCTCTCCTCTTTTCCCAATGTCACTCTTCTTCCCTCAGATCTGAAATCTGGTCGCTTGACCAGACAGATCACAATGATGGACACTATTGTCTGTGCCTGAATAATGGAAAACCCAGCCCCCCTTGACGAAGGGAAGCAGGGTTTTCTTTATGCTCACACAATAATGTCCCTTGTTACGAACCGTCCAGATCAGCTTTCTCATCTAAAGGAAAAAAGTTATGTCTGGAAAAGAAGCAGGAGGTGGAAAATGAATATACAATTGCAAAAACACTATACCAGTGTAAACATTGCCAATGGTATGGAGCATTCTTAAAAAAAAAAAAAAAAAAATGTTCATTCATCGTCTGACATTATTAACCCTTTAACTCAACACCCCAATACAAGCCCATTGGTTGGCTTGCTCAAGATGCTTGTGCCTTTTATACACACTGAATTTCTGAGCCTTCTACTTCTTTGATGGGCATATTGAATGTCTCAAAAAACTAAAACAAATCCTCCATCTAATGTTTAGTGGTTCAGACCATGCAAAGAATCAGCCCCTTCACATCCAAACCTTTCAGCCAACCTTGACTTGCTTTACCTACAGCTCTCAAATAATTCTGACATGATAAACAGTATACAAGTAAAGGAACATTTAGGCAGTGGTGACCACAATACGGTATCTGCTGGAATTTGTTTTGCCCAAATAGCAAGGGTTTAACCAAAACATTAACTTTTTAAAAAGGCTTACAAAGCTAGTAGCAGGTATTAAATGATATTCAGTGGGATGTAGTCTTCAAATATAAAAAAATGCACAGGAATCATGGAATTTATTTAAAATGTTCTTAGACAAAATATACACGTCAATATATACCATAGGGGAAAAAGCAACATGAGATCAAAGTGGCATAATAATGAGATTTTTCAGGGAAATGAGAAATAAGAAACAGGTTTTTAAAATAGTTAAGTCAGATGGTCAGATTCATCATTTAAAAAACAAAGAAAGTAATAAAATCTGCAAACAAGCAATTAGGCTAGCTAAAACTGAAAATGAGAGTCGTATTGCAAAAGAGCAAAAAAAAAAAAATCCTAAACAATTCTAGAAGTATATTAATAATAAAAAGATTAAGGTTGCTATCAGTTTTCCTATGACTGAGGCAGGTGAATTGATTAGTGAGGATAAGGTTATGGCTGACACCTTAAACACATTCTTTGCTTCTGTGTATATACAAAGGAAGCAACAATGACAGGCTATGGACTAAGATGAAATAACAGAATTTCCTCCATCATGTATATGGCTTACTGAGGACAAAGTCCAAAAGAGACTGGAAAACGCTATGGTGAATAAAACACCAGGGCCTGATGGTATACACCCAAGGGTACTTAAGGAACTTAGTTGAGTAATAGCAAGACCATTATACTTACTATTTATTTATTCACTTTCATCAGGCATATTGCCCTGTGATTAGATGAAAGCTCATATAGTACCATTTTTCAAAAAGGGGGAAAGGTCCAAACCAGGAAATTATAAACCTGCGAGCTTGACATCCATAGTGGGTAAGATATTAGACGGATTACTAATTGACAGTATTCTGAACTATGTGAAGACAGACAATATTATTAGTAGGAGTCAACATGGTTTTATGAAGAATAGACCATATCAGACTAATGTACTTGAATTTTACAAAAGGGTAAGTAGTAATTTGGACAAGGGAATTGCTGCTGATGTAGTATGCTTGGATTTTGCCAGATCCTTTGATACAGTGCCTCACAGTTACTACATAAATTAAAAGGCTTTGGTTTGAGAGAGGATATCTGTACATGGATTGAGAACTGGTTAAATGATGGCAGAGAGATGTTTTAAATGGGACCTTTTCAAGCTAGTCTAAAGTTGTAAGAGTGGTGCCACAGGGTTGAGTCCTGATTTTTAATTTGTTTATGAATGATCTAGATGTGGGTATTGAAAGTAGTGTCTCAATCTTTGCTGATGACACTAAACTATGTAAGGAAATACATACAGGGCTAGATGTGTTTGTGATTTTGATAAACTGAGTGAATGGGCAGAAAAGTGGCAGATGACATTTAATGTAGATAAATGTAAGGTTATGCATTTGGGCTGTAGAAACAAACATGCTACATATACATAAATGAGAAACAACTTGGGAAATCCTCATTAGAGAAAGATTTAGGAGTACTGATAGATGCTAGACTTCATGGCAGTAAACCTGCATAAAGAGAGACATAGATGCACAGAATGCCAATATAATTCTACCTCTGTATTTATCCTTGGTAAGGCCTCATCTAGAATACAGTACAGTTTTGAGCACCAGTTCTTAAAAATACATTATTTAACTGGAAAAAGTGCAGAGATGTGCAACAAAACTGTTAAAGGGATTGGAGGATGGGTGTTATAAAAGTGTTTTTGACTAGCACAAAGGCAGGGGTATTTTACAGTAAGGGCAGAATAGCTATGGAATTCTTTGCCTTTGGATGCTTGCAGATACTGTAACTGCTTTCAAAAAAGTAATGGATACCAATCTGGCACAGAACAATATTGAGAATTTTGACAGATTGCTTCAGTGCATATAGGTTGTCGATCCAGGGAACTGACAACCATTTTGAGTCAGAAAGGATTTTTTTTTACCTACTTGAGGCTTTATTGGAAATTGCTTCAATGTTTTTTTGTTTGTTTTTATTTTGTTTTTTTGCCTCTCTCTGGATCAAGAGGGGCGATTCGGCATGGGCTGTCTTTTTTCAGCCACATAAACTATGTTACACATCCCTACCAGTCTATATTTTCCTCTCAGCATTCTCTATACTAAAAAAAGACTTGACTTGAGAGCTGAAGGGATTAAAGGATAGATGAATGAGTTATACTGTTTTCAGCCACTATTTCCACCCCAGCACTTCACACCTGCCCTACATGTTCCATTCTTTTATCTTTCAACCTTTTGCCTCCATCTTCTCTTCTACTTTGTTCTTCTCTTACATAGAGTGATGGGTGGTATAAATGTATATCTCTCTGATCACTCCTTTATCCCTCTGGCACATTTGTCAAATACTGCAATTGCGTACCACAGATATACAGATCAACTGAATATCACATGATTGACAATACCACGTGGTAGTCCACTGCGGTATACACAGCAGGATATAGTCTGAAACAGTTGATGGTGCTCAGATGCTTTATACTCATAATGAACACTTTGCATTATTTCATGGTATTCAGATACTCTATACTCACAATAATAGGATTTTAGTCTTACCTGTTAAATCCTTTTCACTGTCGTCCATACAGGTTACTGGTACACTGGGAGGTGATCCGCCCCTTTAAGTAGGCAGGAACATTCATCTAAATGTATGCAGGGGGCGGAGCCTCCCCTCCCTCTTAGGCTGCACCTCAGTCAGAACAAGCCAGAATGATTTGAGACACTAACACTGACCAGAGCTAGGAGAGAAGACGACCCCTGTGAGCATGCCCCAAAGGACTCCCACAGCACGCCACAGAAAAGCCAAGCACGGTCTCTTGACAGGGTGGGAGACCAGTAACCTGTATGGACTAAGTGAAAAGGATTTAACAGGTAAGACTAAAATCCTATTTTCACTGTCGTCCAATACAGGTTACTGGTACACTGGAATGTCCAAACACTGAGTTTTCCCAGAGGCCGGAAGAAGGCAAGGACCAGGCGCAAGGCCCCCAGAGTCACTAGAACCTCTATGAACCAACCGGTCATAGATCCCAACAAACAGGAGTGTCAATGGACACCAACTAGGGGTAAGAACAGACCCCAAGAACAAAACACTGAACCAGAGCCAACAGGGCTCAACAGTAAGGAAGCAATGAGAATCTCAGAAGAAAAAGATCCTAGACAGGCAAAACTGCCTCCAGGACCTTCCTCCCAAAGCTGGCATAAGGCGAAGCCAGCACATCCACACGATAGTGCTTTGAGAACGTGTGCACAGAGGACCAAGTGGCCGCCCGGCACAGCTGATCAGCAGACGCTTGGTTCTTATAGGCCCAAGAGACCCCAATTGATCTGGTAGAATGAGCAGTGACCCGAAAGGGCACATGTTTATTCCGCAATTCGTAAGCCTTACAAATAGTAGACTTTATCCAAGATGCAATGGTCACCTTGGATGCCGGTCTCCCTGCCCTAGGCCCCTCAGGAATGACAAACAGAGCGTCAGACTTCCTGATAGACTCAGTGCAATGAACATAAAATTTAAGACAACGCACTACATCCAACAAATGAAGATCCCTCTCCTTGTCAGAGGAAGGGTTAGGGCAGAAAGAGGGCACCACAATCTCCTGATTGATGTGAAATTCGGAGACAACCTTAGGCAAAAATTCCTTGGAAGTGAGAAGCACAGCCTTATCCTTGTGGAACACCAGATAAGGAGGTTTACAAGACAGAGCTTGTAATTCTGCCACCCGGCGAACTGATACAATAGCCAAAAGGAAGGCCATCTTCCAGGTCAAAAGGCGTAAAGGAATAGTAGCTAAAGACTCAAAGGGGGGTCGTTGGAGAACCCCCAGAACTAAATTAAGGTCCCACTGAGGAGCTGGACTCTTGAAAGCGGGCCGAACATGAGCCACACCTTGGAAGAAAACTTTGACATCAGGAAGAACGGTGATGTGTTCCTGGAAAAAGACAGAGAGCGCAGAAGTCTGAACCTTGAGAGAACTCAGACTGAGTCCCTTATCAACGCCGTCCTGTAAAAAGGCCAGGACAGTAGGAAGATGGAAATAATGGGACAGATCCCTATCAGCACACCATGCTACGAAGGTTGACCAGACTCGGTGATAGATCTTAGAAGACACTGGCTTACGAGCACAAAGCATTGTAGATACCACAGAAGAGGAAAACCCCTTTTTCTTCAGAATTGAGGATTCAACCTCCAAGCCATCAAATGAAGACGATGAACATCCTCCTTCCACAGGTAACCTTGTAGCAGCAGATCTGGACAAGAGGGAAGCGGAAAGGGTTCCGCTACAGACATTGCCATCAGATCCGGATACCAGGACTGACGAGGCCAGTTTGGAGCAATTAGGAAGACTGGACAACGCTCCACCTTCAGCTTCTGGATGACTCTAATCAACAGTGGAAGAGGAGGGAAGATGTAGGCTAGGGAGAAGTCCCAAGGGATGGGCAAGGCGTCCACTGCTAGGGCCAGTGGATCCCTCCATCGGGAGCAGAACACTGACACCTTCCTGTTGTACCTGGTTGCCATCATACGCCAACCTGTTTATGGGCTGGTGGGAGGAGTCCCACGTCTTTGCGGATGGATGCCCATTTAGAGACAATATTGTGTTTTTTAGACGCTATATTGATGACGTCCTTGTCATTTGGTGTGGTGACAGAGAGGCCATTGATTCACAACTTATACCATATTGGAATAATAATTGTTATAATTTAAAGTTTACCTCTATAAATCACTCTCATGTTGTTGTTTTTTTGGATTTCCTCTTCTGATGTGACTGGCACTATACATACTGAGATATATCGGAAGTCTACTTCTGCAAACACTCTATTGCGAGCAGATTCTTGTCATCCGCGTCATACAATTAGAGGTATACCAGTTGGACAGTTTCTCCGGTTGCGGAGATCCTGCTCAACGGATAGATCCTTTGAAGAAGCAAGTAGTGATTTAAAACTAAGATTTTTAGCTAGAGGTTATCCCCAATGGATGTTAAATCGGGCTATTTCAATTTCTAAAAACACCACTAAAGAACAATTGTTGATTGATAGATCTAATACTGATAAACAGCAAAAAAGAATAGTAAAAAAGAGTGGTAAAAATATTGTTTTGTCTACTAATTATAGTTGTGAATATACAAAAATAGTACAAGTGGTTAAGAAACATTTACCTGTACTTAAGGCTGATAAACAACTACAATTGATTTTGGATAATAATAACTGTAGAATTGTCTCAAGAAGAGCAACAACTTTGGCACAAAAATTGTCACCGAGTGTACATCTTAATGATAGATCTAGAAAGAAAAAACAAACTTGGCTTAATGTTGTGGGCATGTATAAATGTAATCATGCAAGATGTCAATGTTGCAAGTGGATTATTCCTTCAAAAAAATTCTGTTCGGCAGTTTATACTACTGAACATGATATGAAACAATATATCAATTGTAGTACACGAAATGTGATATACTTGATAACATGTACATCTTGCAACATCCAATATGTTGGTAAAACTAGTAGATGTTTAAGAGAAAGCAATATTAATTGTGGAGACTTTAAAACAGGAGTAGCCTCACATTTATGTACTACACATAATGGAAGATTGGATACTTTTACTATACAAGGTATAGAAAGAGTTAATACTTCTTTTAGAGGAGGCGATTTGTCATCAAAATTATCATATCGAGAAGTATATTGGATTTTTACATTGGGGACACGCATACCAAATGGTCTTAATAAGGAATATGAAGTAACATGTTGCGTGTAGAGTTCTCATGTGATGATTATGTATAGATAGTATATTGCAGCTGTATCTTTAACTTGCATAACATTATACATCCAAATAGTGCACACACTCTTTGATTACCAATTTCATCTTATAATGTTTTTAAAATGTGTATAATAAACATAATTTTAATTGTACTTGCGATCTCTATTGGTGCGGTCGGTTGTCTTATCTATGGTGTTATAAAGAGTTAAGACTCCATGATATAATGGAGTTAGACTGTTAAAACTCGGTCTAGTATTTCGTGACCATTAGCAGAATAGGAGAGATAATTAATCTAATTGAGTTTTATGAGAACATTGGTTACGAGTTACTGATTGGATGTTTTGAATTGAAACCGTTACATTGTAGACTAGATAACTTGGACCGCATCGAGTGAGATCTTATCTACGAGTAAGCACCTTGTTGTGCGAAACGCGTTAGATGTGAAAGTGGGTGTACATATTATGTCTGTTTTCCAACATGTAGCCTGAAATAAATTGCTTTTATTATACTCTTTACTTCTGCATAAGAGTGCCATTCCTTTTTTCGGTCAAGTGATTGCCATCAGATCCACTACAGGAACCCCCCACATCTGGGTGAGAAGGAGAAACACCTCTGGATGAAGAGCCCACTCTCCGCTGTCGACTGTGTGACGGCTGAGAAAGTCTGCCATTACGTTGTCTACGCCTGGAATGAGTACCGCTGAGATGACGGGAACATGAGCTTCCGCCCAAGACAAAATGGCCTTGACCTCTAACCATGTGGTGAGACTTCTTGTTCCGCCTTGCCTGTTGATGTAAGCCACTGCGGTGGCGTAGTCGGACTGGACAACCCTCCAGTTGAGATTCCCAATGTCTCAGGGCAAGGAAGATGGCACGAAGTTCCAGAATGTTGATGGAAAGGAGAGATTCCTCCAATCCCCACTTCCCCTGGGCACTGAAGCGACCCAACACTGCCCCCCATCCCAGGAGGCTGGCATGGTCCAATAGGGGATCTGGAAAGATCTCTCTTTCAGGAGATGAGACAGATCCAACCACCATTCCAAGATCAACTCGACATGAGGAGGCAGAGAGACGGACAGCTGCAGATGGTCTGGACGATTCCTGCACGTCTGGATCACAAGCCTTTGATGTTCCCTGGTGTGTGCCATAGCAAATGGCACCGCCTCTATTGTGGAAATGAATTTCCCCACCAGAGAAGTCAATTTCGGCACTGGAATCCGCTCGAGAGCCAGAATCTTTGATACTCGGAGAGCAATCTGATGAGCCACCTCTTCTGGTAGAAACACCATGCACCGTTGAGTGTCAAACAGGAGACCCAGGAAGAGTATCTGCTGAGATGGGACCAAGTCTGACTTGTCCAGATTCACAATCCACCCCTGGCGAGTGAGTGTCTGAATGCAAGCCTGAACCTGCTGGTGAAGGATCTCTGCTGATGAAGCTTTCAAGAGTAAATCGTCCATGTAGGGAGTCACTCTGATGCCATCCCGATGGATCACTGCTATCAAGGCTCCCAAGACTCTCTGAAAAACCTGTGGAGCTGTTGTCAGTCCAAAGGGAAGAGCCGAAAATTGAAAATGACCTTTGTGGCAGGCAAACCTGAGATACCGCCTGCTCTCTAGACGGATAGGGATGTGCAGATATGCATCCTGAAGATCCAGGGAGGCAAGGAATTCCCCCGGAGACATAGCAGCTATCACAGTGCGCAGAGATTCCTGTCGATAGTGGGTACTCACAACAAAGGAATTGAGATCTTTGAGGTTCAAAATAGGACGAGCTCCACCGTCCTTTTTGGCCACAACGAACAGGTTGGAATAGAATCCTGAACCTGTGTCCTCTGGAGAAACTGGTTCCAGGACTTCTTTGTCCAAAAGATCCTGAATAGCGTCGTCGAACAGACGCCTTTTTGTAGGTTCCTGAGAAGGACGAGTAAAATGGAACCAAAAAGGAGGAAGAGAAGAGAAAGGGATCCTGTATCCCTCTGACACCACCTGAAGAACCCAAGGGTCCGCCACTGAATCCTCCCAAACCCGGCGAAAGATGTGAAGGCACCCACCTACAGCCGGATGCGGACCCGGGTTCGGCGAGTCATGCCGAAGCAGTTTTGGAGGCAACTTTGGGCTTCCAGGACTGTTTGGGCTTGGAGGAGGTGCGCGAAGCAGGCGGAAGCGTCTGGGACGCGGAGCGTGTCTCAGTTTGGAAGGAACGAAAGGACAGATTGCGTTTAGCTGGGAACTTCTTTTTAAAGACTGAGGGTAGAAGAGTACTTTTACCAACAGTAGCCTCGCTAATCAATTCCTTTAATTCAGATCCAAACAGGGAAGTCCCTTGAAAGGGCAAAGAAGCAAAACTTTCTTGGAAGCGGTGTCAGCAGACCAAATTTTTAGCCAAAGAGCACGTCTAGCCACCACGGAGGAAGTGGAGGCCTTTGCCATCATGCGAACTGCGTCAAAAGCAGCGTCAGAAACATAGTTCTGAGCTTCAGAAATAATAGCAAGGAGCTGCAACTGCTCTAACACTGGCGCATCTTGGCAAACCGCCACAGTAAGCTGTTCAGTCCAGAACGCAATGGACCGGTTAACCCACGCCACAGCAAAGGTTGGACGCATGGCGGTACCAATAGAGGCAAAAATAGACTTAAGACAAGTCTCTAACTTTTTGTCCGTCCAATCCTGTAAAGCAGAAGCATCAGATACAGACAAAGCAGTAGATTTAGACAATCTAGAAACTGGAGCATCCACCTTAGGAGGATGAACCCATTTAGCCAGTTCAGTCTCAGGAAAAGGATAAAGTTTGGCAAACTTTTTTGAGACTGAAGAGGACTTATCAGGATTTTTCCACGCATCAGAGACTAGGCGTTCAAAAGTAGGATTAGTAGGAAAACATGTAACAGCCTTAGAAGGTTTCTGAAACACGTCCGTTGGGTCAAGAGTAGACTCCTGACACAAGGGAAGATTGAGGGTGGTCAGCACAGCCCTGATCAAACCCTCAGCAGAGAGTTCAGGGTCCCCAATGGATCTGGTAGACTCAATAACTGTACCATCCTCAACATCAGAATCCTGCAACAATTCTTCCTCAGAAGAATCAGAGATGTCAGGAGCTCCCTGTGGCTTGGGCAGGGAGGTCCTGACAGTGGAGGGGGTCTGCCATACTTGAAGAGCCCCCTGAACCTGAGAGGGAAAGAGCTGAAGAGTGGATCTAAGATCCCTAGTTGCAGCCTTGAACCCATGTTGGCTCAATAATGTGACTGGAAAGCCGTGGGTTGCTGCCATGACCTTCCACACAAGTTGGGCATAAACGACCAGAAAATTCTCTAGGTAGCCCTGCGTGACAGGAGGAGCACAACGCAATGGGGGAGACAGATACCCCAGCCTCCTTCGTCTTAGGTCTTAGGCTCAAGTGGAGTAGACATGCTCACAGCGTCAGATATACCCCACTGATAGGAATCACCCAATTAAAGTGTGAAAGATTAAATATTCACCCCAGAAACGTTTAAAACTAAACTTATCTGGCAAGCGAAGGGTTAATCAGCAGAGGAGAGAGAGAAGGTCCGGTCCCTGCGTAGTATACTCGATGAGAAGAACTCACAAAATGGCTGCCGCGACGGGAGCCAATCAGAAAAAGAGCGAGAACCGAGCGCTCATGGGAAGCGTAGTTTTCCTCATCAAGTACCCCAAAACAGTGCCCGACGCCCCCCAAGTCCCCCAACACACTCAAACATACAACCGGATGATAGAGCAAGGGAAAACAAATAAAATGAGCCCTCTCTGAAGTCGCTATGTGAAGCGGTTCCAGAGATACGTCCCACACAGTGTAAGCCCATAGAGAGTAAAGGAGCAATGGCGTCTATGCAGGAAAAGCGCGCTTAAAGGCGCGGAACAATATTTCTAATAAACTTTACTCTTAAAGTAAAAGTTCCATAACACATAGCAAACATATGTACTATGAAAGCAAACATTACCCAACCAAGGCAAACATTGAAAATGCCCATAAAATAGGAAAACCCAGCAGAGAAAGGGTTAAATCTCACATAAACTGCTCCAAAACTCAGACATACACATATACATTGCATTAGCAAGATATATGAAAACACCCAATGAGCGCTGGAGTACACAATGAGAACTCCCAATTACAATCCCAATAAAGGGACACTGAGGGACAAGTGGACCTTCAGCACTCAAAGGGTGGTTCACCTTTCCTGCAGGACTTCTGTCTTCAGGTTACCAAGATCAGAAAGGAATTACCACAGAGGATAATCCCCAGGGAAATACTTGAAATCAAGTTATTCCCTCATCAGGGCAAAAGACCCACCAGAAGTACCCTGGAAGCTGTGCTATCCACTTTAAAGAGGGCATTTGACAGCCTTGGTAACCCGCCTAATGGTGGTATTCCATATTTGTAAAAATAACAAAGAAACTAAAACTTGAAGAGAGCTGTTCTCTGCCTGGTGTGAACACACCGAGGAACAAATCATTCTGGCTTGTTCTGACTGAGGTGCAGCCTAAGAGGGAGGGGAGGCTCCGCCCCCTGCATACATTTAGATGAATGTTCCTGCCTACTTAAAGGGGCGGATCGCCTCCCAGTGTACCAGTAACCTGTATTGGACGACAGTGAAATACTGTTTGAATGTTTAGGTTGTATTTAGCACTACAAGCGCCCCTGTGTATATCAATTATGCTTAAATGGCCACCACCAGCACCCTTCAATGCGTGCACTCACACAGGTATTGGCTGGTAAAACCTTATACTTATCCCAGCACTCTAGCGACTGAGGAAATTAACACTGCCTTCAGATGCAGCTTAAAATGCTGGATTCCAGATCATAGATGGCTGCTCCCAAGTTGCATGCTCCCTTAAGCGGAATCAATAATCCATAACACCCAAAAAGAAAAAAAGAAGAGCCTGATAGTTTAATAACGTTACAAATAAGAATGATGTTATATCCAATGTAAACAAAGCTTACTCACATATGTGTGTGGTCAGACAACTGTTATCAGATGGTCTGACAAATATGCATGTAAAGATCTTATACCCATCTCCACTCGGGTAACATACAGAACACCACTCCAGACACAGCAGCTTCTTGAAGTTGAGACAATATATAAAACTTTTAATGAATTAAAAATTAATTAAAACAAGCAATGTAAAGCTGCAATGTAAAAACGTGGATCGCACAGTTCAGTGCAAACTAAACAACCTCAATGAAAGTTGAGGAGAAGATAAATAAAGACTGCGCTTCGATAAAGATGAGCCATAAGTCCCAAAACACTGGCTCCCACTCAGAGACCAGTCCCAGAACCAAAAGACCCCTCACAAAACTACAGAGATGGGGCCAAATGTACCGGACAGATCTGCAACTACACGTTATAAAGCTACGGTAAATACCCCCAAAAGATAGCTCGTCTACAAAACCCATTAAACATAAGATGAACATGAAAAAATAAATGCAATATATGATAACAACAAATCCACTATACTGCATATTGCAACAGCAGTAGCAGATCTGCCAAGGATGTTTAAATGACACACAAACAACAAATATTGACCAACACCACAAATACATCTGATAAAAGGATATGGAGAAAAAGATGCAAACACATGCAGAAATGAATCTGCACATATGTATACATCTCCACATCCCTATCTCAGGACATATACATAAGTATTCAATGGATTATACCCAAAAGTGTATCAAATATATACCGTACAATAAAAATATGACAAACAAACCAAGAAACCAGAAGACCTATACTTAAAAATCCAGAATAGTATATCTTAACTCTCACTGTTATAAAGTGAAATTAAAGTGGGACTTTCACTCTCTGTAAAGACGCCCTCCAATAATTAGGCATATTGCAACTAGCTTCATAATAGTGCTACTAGCTCTCTTAAGTACTGGGTTCTGAAGTAATCCTTAGTCTTAGGAGACTGGAAGCCAGCATCAGCAAAGACATCGTCCTAGAGATGTCTGATTGCCTGCGTTGTCAGTCCCGGTCTCCACTAGGAGGCATTGCACTGTGCCTTAAGGCACCGGAAGGGACTGACTGCACAGGCGCGCAGATGGCACTAAAGCATGAAGCCTGGCCACCAGTCTCCAAAGACTAAGGATTACTTCAAAACCGGGTAATTATGAGAGGTAACAGAACAATCATGAAGCTAGTTGCCATATGCCTAATTATTGGAGGGCGACTTTATAGCGAGTGAAAGTCCCATTTTAACTAAATATTCTCAACAGACATTTAATGACATCTACCAATAAGGGATCAGCTCCAAATGGCTGAACTTCAAATTGCTATCCTATACTCCACAACAAATATCCTATCAAATTATATATTAACCCCTTAAGGACCGAGAAAATCAGAGGTGGATTTGACTTAAGGACCGGAGCAATTCTGACCTTTTTGACTATGTCTTTGTTCAACAGTGTTTTCCCTCTTAGGCTTTTATTCCACCCCCATAAATTATATACTGTTTTTTTACAAACAAATAGGGCTTTCCTTTGATACCCCATTTATATGGATAACCCACCATTTACTTTATTAAAATTAAAGAAAAATGTAAAAAACCCACCATTTTTGTTTTTTCTCTTGGGGTCAATTGGGCACAAAGGGTTACATTTTTATGGAGACTGCATGAAAGGTATGACCAGTCAGTCATACCTACAAAATGCGCAGTTTAAAGTGGCCACTGTCCCCCCTGGGTGAAAATCCCCATGTCCCTTTTTCCCACCCTATTTTCCCACTTTTTTGATCATTACATTTGGCAATGTAAGTGTATTACATGGCTCCACAACAATCACACTTCCAATTTTGTTTCTTGAGATGTTTTTTTAAAAAAACAAGATATTTTATTTGTAAAAAAAAAAAAGAAAAAAAAAAAAAAAAAGTGTATTTAGCAGGTCAGAAATTGACCTGCATCTAGCCATCCTCCTGCACCAGCAGTGAAGGGGTTAACAGGTTAACACCCCCAGCTGCTGTATTTTTTATTTCCACTAGGTGTCTCCTCTCTGCTTCTCTGTCCCTTACTTTGATGTAAGGGACGCAGTGGCAGAGAGGAGACACTAGAGGCAGTAAGTAGCACGGCCTCATTCACTGATTTAGAATGCCGGTACATGTGATCGCTGATGCAGCGATCACATGACCTGGCACAACCGACAGAGGCTGAGACTGAACGGTCCGGAACTGGACCGCTCAGTCTCAGCCTGGAATGAATGGTAGCAGCGTGCACGGCGGCGCGCTGCTACCATTTAACACTTGACGCACCAGGACCGTCACTGGTCCTTAAAGCAAATTTATCCTTGACGGTCCTGGTACTTCAAGGGTCTCTAAGGGGTTATGAAAAATAGAAAATGAAAAACAGCGCACAAACAATTTAAGTGCAGATTTATTGAGATAATATGAAAAATATATGTAAAAACTCACATAAATGTGTAAAAACATACATAAAAGTGAATAAAAGATAAATGAGATAAAAACGTGTCTAATAGGATCACTAGATGGGAATAAATCAAGAACCGATAGATCAAATACAGGAGTGGACTATAGCGGGACCTATTGAAGGATATGTGCAAAATAGGCAAAAAAGGTTCTTGTTGGTATTAAATGGTGCTTTTATAGGTTCTGCATACAATCAAAGTATCTTGAAAAAGGGAACACTCATTCCCGAAACGCGTCGATATTGGATTGATTTGTATACATAAAAAAAAGATACATTTGGATAACCGATAAGCTGGGAATCCTATCAAGAGAAAGAGATTAACGGATCATCAGCAGAACCGGATCACGAGGGGACGACAAGCGGAGAACCAGGGAGTGTGCGGTGGGATAAGGAAGTACTTTACCGATCACCAGAGATACACTTGATGGGCCCAAATACAAGAAACTATCCGGTGAGCAGAACCTATAAAAGCACTATTTAATACCAACAAGAACCTTTTTTGCCTATTTTGCACATATCCTTCAATAGGTCCCGCTATAGTCCACTCCTGTATTTGATCTATCGGTTCTTGATTTATTCCCATCTAGTGATCCTATTAGACACGTTTTTATCTCATTTATCTTTTATTCACTTTTATGTATGTTTTTACACATTTATGTGAGTTTTTACATATATTTTTCATATTATCTCAATAAATCTGCACTTAAATTGTTTGTGCGCTGTTTTTCATTTTCTATTTTTCATATTCTGAATACCCGAGAGGACTCCGGGAACTAAACAGCTGCCAAACAAAGCACGATTAACATTATTCATCAAATTGCTCATCATCTCCATCACTCCATTTCTTTTTCATTTTCATCAATTTACCATCACCATTTCATCTATTTCATCAATATTAACTCTATGAATATCATCTCATTTCCATTGTACTGGTAACTTTATTCGTGAACTTAGACTGCAAATGTATGTGAACTTTATGAGAACACAGTGTGATTTATCCTTTTAATCTGTGATTTATTGCCACTAACTCTATATATGGTGATTATGTAAAGAGTGTTATTAGTTCTATATCAGTCAGTTTACGGTATTCCTTATAATACGCTGATACTGACTGTATTAATATCGATCCCAGTGGAGCGCTACTGCTATTAATAATCTCTAAGGGGTTAAACATTGAAACCATAGTGATTAATGGGACATATGTGCAAGATTTAAGTGAACTCATTATGTGAACCCTCTAAATCAGCGGTTCTCAAATGCGGCCACCGTGGCCGCATGCGGCCACCAGCGTGTTTTCATGCGGCCACCATGATAAATGACGAAAACCGGCCGCGTACAGGTTGTGGTGTTGGTTTTCTTTTTTTTTTCCCTTGTCGGAGCCTGCCCTGCTGCACCGTTACAGGGCAGACTGCAGAGATTTTTCTTAAATGCCGGATACTACTGTGTTTTCTCACTGCCCACACTGATGATAGCGCGGAGACGCAGTGTGATGCAAGCTAGTATTTTCTTCCTCTGTTCTGCGTCTCCGTGTTTGACATGGTTCCGCCCCGACTGTCATCAGTGCGGGCAGTGGGGAGAAGAAGAGAAAGATGCACGAATGAGAAAGAGGTACGGGGGGGGAGATGTACATGGAGGGAGAAAGAGTTACAAGGGGGGAGAAAGTGAGGTACAAGGGCAGGGGGGAGAAAGAGGTACATCGGGTGAGAAAGAGAGGTACAAAGGGGAGAAAGAAGTACATGGGGGAAAAAGAGGTGCAAAGGGGAGAAAGAAAGGCACAAGGGGGAGAAAAGTACATGGGGGAGAAAGAAGTACATGGGGGAGAAAGAGGTGCAAAGGGGAGAAAGAAGTACATGGGGGAGAAAGAAGTACAAAGGGGAGAGAGAGGCACATGGGGGAGAAAGACAGGCACAAGGGGGAGAAAGACAGGCACAAGGGGGAGAAAGACAGGCACAAGGGGGAGAAAGAGGCACAAGGGGGAGAAAGAAGTACATGGGGAGAAAGAGGTACAAAGGGGAGAAAGAGAGGTGCAAGGGGGAGAAAGACAGGCACAAGGGGGAGAAAAGTACATGGGGGAGAAAGAAGTACATGGGGGAGAAAGAAGTACATGGGGGAGAAAGAGGCACAAGGGGGAGAAAGAGAGGCACAAGGGGGAGAAAGAGAGGCACATGGGAGAGAAAGAGAGGCACACAGGGGAGAAAAGTACAAGGGGGAGAAAGAGAGACACACGGGGGAGAAAGAGGCACATGGGGGAGAAAGAGGTACATGCGGGAGAAAGAGGTACATGCGGGAGAAAGAGGGGTGCAAGGGGGGAGAAAGAGGGGTGCAAGGGGGGAGAAAGGCAAAAAGGGGGAGAAAGAGGCACAAGAGGGAAAAATAAGTACATGGGGGATAAAGAGACACAAGGGGGAGAAAGAAGTACATGGGGGGGAAGAGAGAACAAGGGGGAGAAAAGTACATGCGGGAGAAAGAGGCACAAGGGGGAGAAAGAGGTACAAAGGGGAGAAAGAGGTACATGGGAGAGAAAGAGAGGTGCAAGGGGGGAGAAAGGCACAAGGGGGAGAAAGAGGCCCAAAAGGGAAAAATAAGTACATGGAGGATAAAGAAAGGTACAAGGGGGAGGAAGAGACACAAGGGGGAGAAAGAAGTACATGGGGGAGAAAGATAGGCACACGGGGAAGAAAGAAGTACATGGGGGAGAAAGAGGTACATGGGTGAGAAAGAGGTACATGGGGAGAAAGAGAGGTGCAAAGGGGAGAAAATAGGATTTTAGTCTTACCTGTTAAATCCTTTTCACTTAGTCCATACAGGTCACTGGTACTCTGGGAGGCGTAAGTCCCCTTTAATAGGCAGGAACAACTATGCAAATGATTTGCAAGGGGCGGAGCCTCCCCTCTTACTTAAGCCACCTTCTGGCCAGAGCCACTTAGATTGATTTGAGACCCTAAAAACTGACCTCAGGTAAGCAAAAAGAAAGACTCCTGTGAGCATGCCCGAACGGTCTCCCACTGGATGCCACAGGAGAGCCAAGACTGGCCCCTTGACAGGGTGGGAGACCAGTGACCTGTATGGACTAAGTGAAAAGGATTTAACAGGTAAGACTAAAATCCTATTTTCACTGTCGTCCAATACAGGTCACTGGTACTCTGGGATGTACAAACATTGAGCTGATCCAGAGGCGGGAAGAAAGGCAAGGACCAGGCGCAAGGCCCAAGTCACTAGACCTGCTATGACCAGTTAATAACATAGCCCAAACTGTAAGTGTCAACGGACACCAACCAAGGGAACAATCCCTGAACTAACACAGCACACGAAACCAGAGCCAACCGGGCTCAACAGTAAGGAAGCACTAAGGATCACAGAGCGGAAGACCTACACAGGCAAGACTGCCTCCAGGACCTTCCTTCCAAAACTGGCATCAGCCAAAGCCAGTACATCAACTCAATAGTGCTTAGAAAAAGTGTGCACAGAGGACCAAGTGGCCGCTCTGCACAGTTGATCAGCAGAAGCTTGATTCTTGTAGGCCCAAGAGGCCCCAATAGATCTGGTGGAATGGGCAGTCACCCGGAAGGGAACATGCTTATTCCTCAACTTATAGGCTTCACGAATAGTAGCCTTAATCCAAGATGCAATGGTAACTTTGGAAGCCGGTCTCCCTGCCCTAGGCCCCTCAGGAATGACGACTAGAGCGTCAGACTTCCTGATAGACTCGGTGCGATGAACATAAAACTTGAGGCAACGCACCACATCCAACAGATGGAGATCTCTTTCCTTGTCAGATGAAGGATTAGGGCAGAAAGAGGGAACCACAATCTCCTGATTGATGTGAAACTCGGACACAACCTTAGGTAAGAATTCCTTGGTAGTGCGAAGCACAGCCTTATCCTTGTGGAACACCAGGTAAGGAGGTTTACAAGACAAGGCCTGTAACTCTGCTACCCGGCGCACTGACACAACAGCCAAAAGGAAGGCCATCTTCCAAGTCACTAGACGTAATGGAATGGAAGCCAAGGATTCAAACGGTGGTCGCTGGAGAACTCCCAGCACCAAATTGAGGTCCCACTGGGGAGCAGGACTCTTGAAGGCAGGTCGAACATGAGTCACACCTTGGAAGAAAACTTTCACATCAGGAAGGATAGCAATCCTTTCCTGGAAAAACACAGACAAGGCAGAAGTCTGAACTTTGAGGGAACTCAGACTAAGCCCCTTATCCACACCGTCCTGCAAGAAGGCCAGGACAGTGGGAAGATGGAATTCAAGGGATAACTTCTTATCAGAACACCATGTCACAAAAGTTGACCATATGCGATGATAGATCTTGGAAGACACAGGCTTACGAGCACTGAGCATAGTCGACACCACAGAAGGAGAAAATCCTTTCTTTGCTAGAATCGAGGATTCAACCGCCATGCAATCAAATGGAGAGAGTGAACATCCTCCTTCCACAGATACCCCTGAAGAAGTAGGTCCGGACGGGCAGGAAGCGGGATCGGATCCGTCACTGACATGGCCATCAACTCCGGATACCAGGACTGGCGAGGCCAGTTTGGAGCGATCAGAATGACAGGACAACGTTCTCTCTTCAACTTCTGGATAACTCTGATCAATAGAGGAAGAGGAGGGAAGATGTAAGCCAGGGGGAAGTCCCAAGGGATCGACAAGGCATCCACTGCTAGAGCAAGGGAGTCCCTCAACCGGGAGCAAAACACCGGAACCTTCCTGTTGTGTCTGGTAGCCATCAGATCCACCACAGGCATCCCCCACCGTTGAGTGAGCATGTGAAACACCTCTGGGTGAAGAGCCCATTCTCCGCTGTCGACGGTGTGACGACTGAGGAAGTCTGCCATGACGTTGTCCACGCCTGGAATATGAACTGCAGAGATGACAGGCACGTGATCTTCTGCCCAAGACAAAATATCCTTGACCTCCCACCAGGCGGAACCGCTTCTTGTGCCGCCTTGCCTGTTGATGTAAGCCGCCGCCGTGGCATTGTCGGACTCCACTCTGATCGGAAGACCGGTCAAGAGAGACTCCCAGTGCCTCAGGGCTAGCCGGACAGCTCGAAGTTCCAGAACATTGATGGAGAGCATGGATTCCTCCAGACCCCATTTCCCCTGAGCACTGAAGCGACCCCAGACTGCACCCCAGCCCCGAAGGCTGGCATCCGTTGTGACTGTGGTCCAATGAGGAACTAGAAAGGATCTCCCTTTCAGGAGATGAGAGAGATCTAACCACCAGTGCAGACTCGACTCGACATGAGGAGGAAGAGAAACAGACAGATGTTGATGATCTGGATGATTCTTGCACGTCTGGATCACAAATCTCTGAAGATCCCTTGAGTGGGCCATGGCAAATGGTACTGCTTCGATTGTGGAAATGAACTTCCCCACTAAGGACGACAACTTCGGTACTGGAATTTCGTCCATGTCCAGAATCCCAGCCACTCTGACGGCTATCTGGTGAGCCACGTCCTCTGGAAGAAACACCATGCATTGGAGAGTGTCGAACAGGAGACCCAGGAACAGAAGCCTCTGAGATGGAATAAAGTCCGACTTGTCCAGATTCAGGATCCAGCCATGACGGTTCAGGGTGTGCATGCACATCTGTAATTGCTGATGGAGAAGCTCCGCTGAGGAGGCCTTCAGTAGGAGATCGTCCATGTAGGGGGTCACTCTGATCCCATCCTGATGGAGCACCGCTATCAAGGAGCCCAACACCCTCTGGAAGACCTGAGGGGCTGAAGTCAGCCCAAAGGGGAGCGCTGCAAACTGAAAGTGTCCCCTGTGGCAGGCAATCCTGAGATACCGCCTGCTCTCTGGATGAATAGGGATGTGAAGATAAGCATCCTGAAGGTCCAGTGAGGCAAGAAACTCCCCTGGAGACATTGCTGTAATCACAGAGCGCAGAGACTCCTGGCGGAAGTGGGAAGTCACCACATAGGCATTGAGATCTTTGAGATCCAAAATGGGACGAGCTCCTCCGTCCTTTTTGGCTACCACAAACAGGTTGGAATAAAATCCTGAACCTGTGTCCCCTTGAGGAACCGCCTCCAGGACCTCTTTGTCCAAGAGATCCTGAATAGCGTCGTCGAACAGACGCCTTTTTGTGGGTTCCTGAGAAGGACGAGTAAAATGGAACCGAAAAGGAGGAAGGGAAGAGAAAGGGAGCCTGTATCCCTCTGACACCACCTGAAGAACCCATGGGTCCGCCACTGACTCCTCCCAAGTCCGGCGAAAGATGCGGAGACGACCGCCTACAGCCGGATGCGGACCCGGGTTCGGCGAGTCATGCCGAAGCAGTCTTGGAGGTCTTGGCCTTGGGGGCAACTTTGGGCTTCCAGGACTGTTTGGGCTTGGAGGAGGAGAGCGTAGTGGGAGGACCCGTTTGGGCCGAGGAGCGTGTCTCAGTCTGAAAGGAACGAAAGGAACGATTGCGTTTGGCTGGAAACTTTTTCTTAAAGACTGAGGGTAGAAGAGTACTTTTACCGCCAGTAGCCTCACTGATCATTTCTGAGTTCAGACCCAAAAAGCAAATTCCCCTGAAAGGGCAAGGAAAGCAAGGCTTTCTTAGAGGCTGTATCAGCAGACCAAATTTTCAGCCAAAGAGCGCGTCTAGCCACCACAGAAGAAGTGGAGGCCCTCGCCATCATGCGCACAGCATCAAAAGCAGCGTCAGCAACATAGTTCTGAGCTTCAGTGATATTAGCAAGTAGCTGCAACTGTTCAGATACTGGCGCATCCTGGCGAACTGCTTCAGTCAGTCGTTCAGTCCAGGCCGCAATGGCTCTATTAACCCATGCCACAGCAAAGGTTGGGCGCATGGCAGTGCCAATGGAGGCAAAAATAGATTTAAGAGAAAGCTCTAGCTTTTTATCCGTCCAATCCTGCAGGGCAGAGGCATCTGAGACAGCCAAAGCGGTAGATTTGGATAGTCTAGAAACAGGAGCATCCACCTTGGGAGGATGAACCCATTTTGCCAGCTCAGCCTCAGGAAAAGGGTAAAGTTTAGCAAACTTTTTGGAGACAGAGGAAGATCTATCAGGATTCTTCCATGCCTCAGAGACCAGACGGGCAAGAGTAGGGTTAGTTGGAAAACAAACAACTGGCTTAGATGGCTTTTTCTGAAAAACATCAGTAGGATCATAAGTGGATTCCTGAGTCAGAGGAAGGTTGAGCGTATTCAGAACCGCTCTGATCAGACCCTCAGCCGAAACTTCGGGGTCACACTCATAGGGGTCCCCAATGGACCTGTTAGATTCAATAACAGTACGTTCCTCAGCATCAGAATCCTGTAAGAGTTCTTCTTCAGAAGAATCAGTGACATCAGGAGCTCCCTGTGGCTTCGGCAGGGAGGTCCTGATGGTAGAGGGGGTCTGCCAGAACTGGAGAGCCCCCTGAATCTGAGAGGGAAAGAGTTGAAGCGTGGATCTGAGATCCCTAGTGGCAGCTTTAAACTCCCTCACCCAAGATGGCTCAATAGCATGGCTGGGAAGCCCAGGGTTGCTATCTTGACCAGTACAATTAGGGCATAGATCCCCCACATTATCGCTAGCCAGCCCAATGTGGCAAGAGGAGCAAAACGCCATGGGGGTAGCAGACCCCCCATCCTCCTTAGACTTGGGTCTAGCCCCTAGCTCCAGTGAAGTAGACATGCTCACAGCGTCAATATACCCCACTAATAACACTATCACCCAGAAAAAGTGTAAATGATTAAAGTTTCACCCCAGAAATGTCTAAAATCGGACTTATCTGGCCAGCGAAGGGTTAATCTGTTGAGGAGAGAGAAGGCTCGGTCCCTGCGTAGTGTACTCGCCTAGGAAAAGTACCACAAAATGGCGGCCGTCATGACAGCCAATCAGAAACGAGCGCGAACCAAGCGCTCATGGGAAATGTAGTTTTCCCTTACAAGTACCCAAAACAGTGCCCGAAGCCCCCCTGAACACCCCACATAAATAAAACACATTCCGGATGATAGAGCAGGAGCCTAGCATTAAAATGAGCCCTCTCTGAAGTTGCTGTGACAAGCGGTTCCAGAGATATGTCCCACACTGTGAATTCTCATAGAGAGTAAAGGAGCCCTTGCGTCTGAGCGGGAAAAAGCCGCGCTTAAAGGCGCGGAACACCATTTTTAATAAAGTTTAGGAAAACATTAAAAAGTGCCCAAACAAGCATGAAACACATGAGAAACATAAATAAATGAATACCCAAAGCTCCAAAACCCAGAGAATACCACAGAAATTGTATAAAACAGTAATAATGCAATAGAAACACCCTATGAGTGCTGGAGTGTATTAAAACTCCCAAATACAAGCCCATCAAAGGGAAACTGTGGGGACAAGTGGACCTTCAGCACTCAATGGGTGACTCACCTTTCCTGCAGGACTTCTGTCTTCAGGTGACCATGAGAAGGTGGGAAAGAACCAGAGGTAAATTCCCCAGTAGGGGAGCTGCTTAACACAAGCTGTCCCCTCTTCAGGGCATAAGGTCCACAGAAAATCCCTGGAAGCTGCACCAGCCACTTTAAGGAGGGCAATTCACAGCCATGGTCACCCTCCTAATGGTGGTATTCCATATTTGAATAAAAAAATAATAAAACACTAAGATGCATAGATGTTCTCTACCTGGTGTGCAAGCACACCAGGAACAAATCAATCTAAGTGGCTCTGGCCAGAAGGTGGCTTAAGTAAGAGGGGAGGCTCCGCCCCTTGCAAATCATTTGCATAGTTGTTCCTGCCTATTAAAGGGGACTTACGCCTCCCAGAGTACCAGTGACCTGTATTGGACGACAGTGAAAGAGAGGTGCAAGGGGGAGAGACGTACATGGGGGAGAAAGAAGTACAAGGGGGGAGAAAAAAGTACATGGGGAGAAAGAGGCACAAGGGGTAGAAAGAGGTACACATGGGAGAAAGAGAGGTACACATGGGAGAAAGAGAGGTACAAGGGGGAGAAAGAGAGGTGCAAGGGGGAGAAAGAGGTACAAAGGGGAGAAAGAGGTACAAAGGGGAGAAAGAGGTACAAAGGGGAGAAAGAGGTGCAAGGGGGAGAAAGAAGTACAAGGAGGAGAAAGAAGTACAAGGAGGGAGAAAGAGGCACATGGGGTAAAAAGAAGTACATGGGGGAGAAAGAAGTACATGGGGGAGAAAGAAGTACATGGAGGAGAAAGAGAGGTACACAGGGGAGAAAGAGAGGTACATGGGGGAAAAAAGAGAGGTGCAAGGGGGGAGAAAGAAGTACATGGTGGAGAAATAAGTACATGGTGAAGAAAGAGTACAAGGGGGATAAAGAAGTACATGGGGGAGAAAGAGAGGCACAAGGGGGATAAAGAAGTACATGGGGGAGAAAGAGGCACAAGTGGGGAGAAAGAGAGGCACAAGTGGAGAGAAAGAAGCACAAGTAGGGAGAAAGAGAGGCACAAGGAGGAGAAATAAGTACACGGGGGGAGAAAGAGGTACAAGGAGGGGGGAGAAAGATGTATATGGAGGAGAAATAGAGGTGGGGGGGCAATGTGGGTGGACAGTGTGAGGTGGGCAATGTGAGTGGGCAATGTGAGTGGGCAGTGTGAGTGGGCAGTGTGAGTGGGACAGTGTGTGGTGGGCGGTGTGAGGTGGGCAGTGTGAGTGGGACAATATAAGTGAGGCAGTGTGAGGTAGGCAATGTGAGTGGGTAATATAGTGGGACAGTGTGAGTGGGCAATATGAGGTGGGCAATGTGAGTGGGACAGTGTGAGGTGGGCAATGTCAGGTGGGACAGTGTGAGGTGGGCAATGTGAGTGGGACAAAATAAGTGGGACAGTGTGAGGTGGGCAAGGTGAGTGGGCAATATGAGGGGCCAATGAGTGGGACAGTGTGAGGTGGGCAATATGAGTGGGACAGTGTGAGGGTGGCAATGTGAGTGGGACAAAATAAGTGGGACAGTGTGAGGTGAGCAATGTGAGTGGGCAATACGAGTGGGCCAATATGAGGTGGGCAATGTGAGTGGGACAGTGTGAGGTGGGAAATATGAGTGGGACAATATGAGGTGGGCAATGTGAGTGGGACAGTGTGAGTGGGCAATAAGAGGTGGGACAGTGTGAAGTGGGCCAGTGTGAGCCACTGTCGCAGTCGCTCCCCTAAACCTCAACCTCAGATGGACCTGGGATGAGTGAGAGTGAGTGATGAACCTGAGTGAGACACACACACACACACACACACACACACACACACACACACACACACACACTGAACCCAGCATATACTTTTTTATTAATCATGTCACATTGCTGGATAATGCATAGCAGAAAATATATAAGTGTATGTGTAAGGAGAAAAGTGAAGCAATTTTGGGGCAAAATAATTGCAGAATACTAAAAACAAAATAACCACTTGGATGAAGGAGAGGTCCCCAGTGCATTAGAAAGCACCCAAGGGGTTAAAAATCACATTTAAATCAATTGCATTGTGTTTGTGTTCCATGTGGTATAGTAGTAATCCTTACAACAGGATTGTTATTCATTTGTCTTGTAATTTATATTGCCCGTTCAGTTCAAGGAAAAATTACTTGTGTTAACCCCTTGTGGATCAGAAGGGAGTGCAGTTCATTGTTTAGCAAAGTGTTGTGCACCCCTCTGGTCCTCAAGCAGTTACAACACTGAACAAGAATGGTAGCATTTTGATATCTCAAATGTATGTTAGATTCAAAAAATTCAGAGTGCAGGGTTGTGTTGTTTTCACTCCTTGTCTGTCACAAAGGCACCCAATCTACTGTGAGGCCTCCAAAATCCAAGGGGTTAATTTTATACTAGAGAAGCTTTGAGAGAATTATATAAATCCCATTAGAATTGATGGTTGTACTTTAATGGTACATAACTTTAAAGGCAAAATTTGTTGGTGTTAATGGTGAAATCTACAGTCCCATCCGTCCCAGTGAAATGATCGGTATAAATCTGGAGGATAACTGTCCGATTGCTCATTGGGTTTCCAGCTGAGTCTGTCAGGAATACCTGTGTGTCAGAGGCATATTGTCAGCAATGTCACAGGTCCTGACAGAGAATGGAAATGGAAATGGATCAGAAGGGTTATTTCATTTGACTAGCTGTTTTCTGCCTGGTCAAACAGTTGAAATGTGGTTTCCAGGGGTGCACCCAGGTGTAAGCCCTCTGGCATTCAGAAGGTTAAAAAGGCATTTTGTAGTGCGCTGGTTTACAACGGAACTGTCACTTGGTAATAAATAGGTGTTTTTAACTGTTTGAGTGCCAGAAAGGTATCCAACATATTGCATTGGATAACTCTCTGGCACTAAAAGGGTTAAAAACTTTCATAGTCATATATGGTTGTTAGCTGTGTTTTATTTAAAGCAATAGTGTGAGAATGTAGCTTTAGGTGCTGGTCAGTGTTTGTGGTACTCTTTATTACTATGCGATTTCTTTCTGGAATTTTAAATTGTAATATGATGTAAATTTATTGTTGTTGCACTTATTTATATGCAATTTTTGTATGTGTTAACATCCTCATAGCATTTGTGCATGTAATGTCATAACGCGGCCACCAGGACATGGCCATGGCCGCAGTGCGGCCACCAGGACAGCGTGGTGGCCGCATTGGTGGCCACCAGAAAAAATTCCTTGAGAACCACTGCTTTAAATAAATTCCCTTTTCTTTTTGGGTGTTATGGATTAGTTGATTCATATATTTTTGGCCTTAACGGTTAATAAAAAAGTGTGACAAAATGTGGGCTGGTATTCCATTTTTTTCCATGGCTGGTTTTCATTTTCAGTCTAGGCCTGGTGAATACTTGGGATTAATGTGCAGCACAATAAACACATTTTCATCCAAGGTACACAATGTATTAAACCATATAGTATTAGCATGGACATTTTCAGAATATAAAACATAAATTCTCATTATTATACAATTCAGAGCTTTTCTAAGATGTATAATATCATAACTGGATACAAGCCTACATGAATGAATGAATGAATGAATATGTTTATTTATATAGCGCCACAAGTGTACTCAGATCTTTACAATTTAAGGCTTTAGACAATACAGGGTTACAAGTGCTTTATAGAGTGAAACACTGGGTGTGAGGTCCCTGCCCGAAATCTTACAATCTAAAGTGGTAATGGGAGACATACAGAGTACATAAGGGTCAAGTGCTGAATACAGTGCCAGAGTTCTAATGATGATAAAGGACACAAAGTAAAGTAAATCATTTATAAGAGCCTTCTTTGTACATCATCAGTACCTTCTAGCATGTTGAGGTTTTACCCAGGAGGTGCATTTCCAAGTGAGATTTGAAGGCCATTAGAGAGACACACAAAAACGTGTAGCAGGTAGTCAGATGGTAAAATATCATGCAGGCATTTGAACAGTATTGTAGCAATTAAATATATACACATACATACAATACATTATTTTATATGCACATACACTTCAGTGGGTTGAGTATTAACCATTATTATTTATAAATAAATAAATTATATATCTATATAAATTATAGACATGTGAGCTTGATTTCCATAGAGGGTAAGATGTAAGAAGGCTTGCTAATTGACAGTTTTCAGGACTGTGTATAGACCAACAATATTATTAGTAGGAGCCAGTATGGTTTTATGAAGAATAGATAATGTCAAACTAATTTACTTGAATTTTACGAAAGGGTAAGTAATAATTCGGACAAGTAGTATACTTGGATATTGCTAAAGCGCTTGATACGGTGCCTCAAACAGGTTACTGCATAAATTAAAAGGGTTTGGTTTGGGAGGTGATATCTGTGCATAGATAAAGAACTGGTTAAATTATAGATAGCAAAGAACTGTTGTCAAGTTGGTCTAAAATTGTAAGTTGGCTGTGTAAGGGTTCAGTCCTAAACCCAATGCTTTTAAATTTGTTTGTTAATAATCTAGTACAGATAATTGAAAGTAATGTCTCAATCTTTGCAGATGACAGTAGGCTTTTAAAGAAATATAGAGCAGGATGTTGTGAAAGGTTATGCATTTTAGGCTGTAGAAACAAACATGGTGCATATACACTAAATGGGAAACTGCTTGGGGAATCCTCATTAGAGAAATATTTATGAGTAGTAATAGGCAAAATACTTCATTCAGATGCTGCAAAAGCAAATAGGATAGTATCCTGAATAAAAAAGGGGTAAGAAGCATGGGGCTGGAATATATTCAACGTCAATACAAAGAACTCTCCAGGGAACGATTTACTCAAAGAACAAGAGGAAAGGCAGGATGGGGAACAAAGTTACAAAATTCTTTGCCTTGGGATGCTGTGCTTTCACATACTGTAACTGCTTTCATAAACATAATTATGTGCCGAGTGGTAATTAATGTAATAAGCTGACAACTCAGACTAAAAAGCAGCATATAGACATCTGCACCTATTACATACAATGCTTCCTCTCTAGTGAAGATTATGGATTTGTCTTGCAGCTCACATAAGGAATGGGTGGACTGCACACACTTATTTGCCCCAGAGATTGACCTCTGTAGTATGTGCTGATTTGACCCCAAATTATTCCCTCCCTCTTGTCTAGACCATTGTATCCTGGGACAACTACTTTCCTTCTGGTCCAAAACTAATGAGAAACAGTCATTTATCCCTTATCCATACAGGCGGACTACACTCTCTCTTAATCCAGCCTTTCCTCCGAGCCAGACGATTGCTTCATTTAAACAGTGGTGTGCCCTTCACCTGGACAAGAGAGGACTTCTAATTGATGAGAACGAGGTTCGTTCCATTGAACGGCTCTTCTCAGAATTTCATCTCCCTGCTAACTATTTCTGGCAATGGAACTTTATCAAATGTCTGCACAAAGGGCCCCCCCACTCTCTCCAACCCCTTTTGAATCCCTCTTGTCTAGCCCTAGGACTCGACATCGCCCACTGACAAAGTGGTACAAATTTCTTATATCTCCCCCAAATTCTTCCATGCCTAGGAGATTGAACTATCTATTTTTCTTCCTTTGGCTTCTTATCATGCATATACTTATGCATTCTACACTCTACATTGCAACCCAAGAGTGTAACTACAAGTTTCTAACTAGGTGGTACTGTACCCCACAAACACTACATCTTCTATACCCGGAGACTACCTCGGACTCTTGTTGGAGATGTGAGTCTGCTCTGGGATCGATGCTACATATATGGTGGACATGCCCTAGGATCTCATTATATTGGTCTGAGGTCCTGTCTCACTCCTCTAAGATACTGGGGTTCACCTGGCCAGTGACCCCTTGGTCATAATTTTTACCCATGATCTACTTGATAGACTGTGGAAGTATCCACCCCTGTACAAACTTTTCCTTCAACTGATGAATGCAGCCAAATCGCTTATACCCCTAGAATGGAAGTCAGTGTTTCCCCCCCACTCTCTTCTCTTGAGTTGAACGTGTTCAAATGTACTACTTCCTGCAAAAAAATGCATGCACTGGTCACTCATAAGTTGTCTAAATTCAGGTCTGTCTGAAATAGGACTAGGGGAAAATGTTTGTGTGTGGATTGGAAATTGGCTGAAAGATAGAATGCAAAGAGTGGTAGTAAATGGCAAGTTCTCCAGTTGGTTAAACGTGATAAGTGGAGTGCCTCAGGGATCTGTCCTGGGTCCTCTTCTTTTTAATTTGTTTATTAATGACCTCCCAGAGGGCATAGGAAGCCATGTATCAGTGTTTGCCGATGACACAAAATTAAGTAAGGTAATAAAGTCTGAACTGGATGTGTCTTCATTACAAGAGGACTTGGACAAATTGAGTAACTGGGCAGGCAAATGGCAAATGAGATTCAATATAGACAAGTGTAAAGTTATGCATTTTGGGTATAATAATAAAAATGCAACATATAGTTTAAATGGTGTTTCTCTGGGGAAATCTACTAATGAAAAGGATTTAGGAGTAATGGTAGACAATAGACTTTGCAGTAGCATGCAGTGCCAGCTGGCAGCTGCAAAGGCCAATAAGATATTGGCATGTATTAAAAGGGGTATTGACTCAAGGGAGGAAGATATAATTATGCCTCTTTACAGGTCCATGGTAAGACCCCACCTAGAATATGCTGTTCAATTCTGGGCGCCCTTTCTAAAGAAGGACATTATGGAACTAGAGAGAGTGCAGAGGAGGGCTACAAAACTAGTAAGGGGAATGGAAAGTTTTAGTTATGAAGAGAGGCTAGAAAAGTTAAACTTGTACACACTAGAGAAACGGCGTCTTAGAGGGGATATGATAACACTATATAAATATGTTCAAGGCCCATATAAAGGGCTTTCAAAAGACCTGTTCATTAACAGAACAGTACACAGGACAAGGGGCCACCCACTTAGACTTGAGGAAAGGAGATTTAGTCTACAACAGCGGAAGGGTTTCTTTACAGTAAGGACAATAAAGGTATGGAATGCACTTCCGGAGGAGGTGGTGCTATCAAATACATTAGATGCCTTTAAAAGGGGCCTGGATACTTATTTAAAAGAGCATAATATAGAGGGCTATGCACGTTAGTATTGGGATTAATATTTAGTTAGGGCTTGTTGATCCAGGGAGAAATCTGATTGCCATTTGGAGTCAGATGCCTTCTTTTGGGTTAGCGATGGTAAACAGGAATAGGAAAAGGGTTGAACTGGATGGACGCAAGTCTTTTTTCAACCTAAATTACTATGTAACTATGTAACTATGATACCTGGGAGAATTATTACAGTTCGCACTTACTGCTGAACCCTCGGTAGTGACTGTAATTGTTGTGGTCCTTCTTTCTCGCCACTGCGTCCTCTCTTATCCTGCTGTGCCCTTCATCTGCCCTTCCTTCTGTTTCTGATTCTCCCTTTCTTCCCTCTCTTCAACCCCTCCCTCACTTGGGTTTGCCTATTCTTCCCCCCAAAGGATTTCTTATCCTCCTATCCTCCCTGTTTTACCACCTGCATCACTCCCTCTGCTTCCCCTCCTTTCTTCTCTTTGCATCCCTTACGACTATTTAGCTTAACGAATCTCTCCTTTTTCTTCCCTCTGGCTTCTGCCCTTGATTGCTTACTCCTATTTTGATTTCTCTGACCAGCGTCTAGGTTGCAGTATTTTATTAATCTACTTGGTCAGAAGGTTACTTTGAGGCAAGGTCTTTTATTGTTATTGCTATTCCTGGTCCTCCTTATCTGTAGAATGTCATTATTACATGGTTATGTTACTAAAGATCCTTGAATGCAGTAGATCTTATTTGATTGTGTTCCGAACTATCTAGATTGATATATATGCTATAACCTACACAATTAAATGTTATCAATGTCTGGATGATTACCTGTACATGTTTCTTAATACTCAATAAACTTTATATAAAAAAAAAAAAAAAAAAAAAAAAAAAAAAAAAAAGCAAATACACGGAAAAGGCCACATGCTATATGGGATAATGTAGGATTGAATGAGGATTGGAATCTGAATATGCACCTTATATAATATTAAAATTATCAGGTTTCCCTATCTTACTATTATCCCATATAGCCTGTGGCACTTTTCCTCCTATTTGCTGCTTTTTTAATTTGATATTGTGGCTTATTACCAATTGGTTAAAGGGAATTATTTATGTACTTTACAGAGGACTTTTATGTATATGATGGCTTATTTCTTTTTATTCTCTATTTTCATTCATTTAACTTCATGAGGCAATTACTATTTTTTTCTGAAAAATAATCTGTGTTTCTGCTTATTCAAAAGATGATTGACTTTAGGTGCTCCCTCCAGAGGTGGGGCATTCAGAGGCTAGATATTAGCCTCTGCGTTCTATATCATGCCCATGTTGAAGCAGCAGCGAAACATGTGTCAGCATTATGATTAATTTGTGTTTAAAAGAGGATAGTGATTAATGATGCACATTCATTATACTGACTGCTCAGATTTGATGTAGCATCTGTATATAGCCCACATAGCCTTATCATGACTGGGTAGCAATACTTGTGCTTAAGTACATTATGTATAGAAGGAATACATTGATTCAATCCCCCTCTGGCTCTGCAGAACAAGTATTTTGAGACTAATCAAGCAATACTATGTCTGCTACCAGCATAGAATATATTTTACTTTGATATGAGCCAACATATTTGGTAATTTTTTAGCCTGATTAGCAGTTCGGAAAGTTTTCTGACACACTTTCTCTGACTGAGCCCAGTGAGCTCTAGTGGAGAATCACATTTATTCTGACAGTAGATTCTTCTGTTTACTTGGTCATGATCTGACAGGAAGGCACATACTGATAGTGGGCTGAAGATCTCTAGGGTTTATACTAAGCATAGACCAACATCATTAACATTTCACTCTGTTTTACATCCTTACCAGTGTGAAGAACAACTACTGTGAATGAGCTCATTGAGCTTATTTAGAGAGCTAAATTATTTTGATACATTGCACTCTCATCTTTGTATACACATATTACTTATGTAGTTTTGAGATCCACTGGCAAGCTGGAGATGGCCCGGTATCACTATTAGTTTGAAACTTGATAATAATCAGCATTTCTAATTATCCCCTTAACAATGTAAGACTTTAGGAGACTCTACCGCATATCACATCTTCAGGTTGGTCTCCTGACACATTGGTTTGCATACTGGTGTTGGAATATTTTGATATGTAGCAAGCCGGAAAAGCCCCAGTGCATTGATATATCACTTTCCTTTTTGATTTGCCTTCTTTTAATCATTTGTGTCCCATTATTTTTAAGTTTATTAAATAAAGGTTATATTTGAATTTTCACAACCTTTTTATTGCCGTCCATTCATATTAGCATTTTCTCAGTAAGGTACAGTACTGTGCAAAAGTCTTAGGCAGGTGTGCAAAAATGCTGTAAATTAAGAATGCTTTCAAATTCAAAAACAATGTTAATAGTTTAGTTTATCAATTAACTAAATGATAGTGAGAACAGACAACAATCTAAAACAAATCAATATTTGGCGTGATCACCCTTTGCCTTCAAAACAGCATTAATTTTTCTAGGTACACTTGCACAAAGTCAGGGATTTTGTAGGCATATAGTCAGGTGTATGATTAAACCATTATACCAGACAGGTGCTAATGATCATCAATTTAATATGTAGGTTGAAACACAATTTTAACTAAAACAGAAACAGCTGTGTAGGAGGAATAAAATTGGGTGAAAACAGCCAAACTCAGGTAACAAGGTGAGGTTTCTGAAGACAGTTTAATGTCAAAAGTCATACACCATGGCAAGACTGAGTACAGCACCAATATACAAGGTAATTATACTGCATCAGTAAGGTCTTTCCCAGGCAGACATTTCAAGGAAGACAGGGGTTTCTAGATGTGCTGTCCAAGCTCTTTTGAAGAAGCACAAAGAAACAGGCAACGTTAAGGACCGTAGACACAGTGGTCAGCCAAGGAAAGACAGATGAAAGACACATCATGATTACTTCCCTTCACAACCAGAAGATGTCCAGCAGTGCCATCAGTACAGAATTGGCAGAAACAGCGGGATCCTGGTACACCCATCTACTGTCTGGAGAAATCTTGTCAGAAGTGGTTTGCATAGAAGACTTGCGGCCAAAAAGCCATACCTCCGACGTGGAAACAAGGCCAAGTGGCCCAACTGTGCACATAAACACAGGAACTAGGTTGTAGAAAAATGGCAGCAGGTGCTCTGGACTGATGAGTCAAAATTTGAAATATCTGACTGTAGCAGAAGGCAGTTTGTTTGCCAAAGGACTGGAGAGCAGTACAAGAATGAATGTCTGCAGACAACAGTGAAGCATGGTGGAGGTTCCTTGCATGTTTGGGGCTGCATTTCTGCAAATGGAGTTGGGGATTTAGTCAGAATTAATGGTCTCCTCAATGCTGAATACAGGCAGATACTTATCCATCACGCAGTACCATCAGGGAGGCATCTGATTGGCCCCAAATGTATTCTGCAGCATGACAACAACCCCAAACATCCAGCCAAAGTCATTAAGAACGATCTTCAGCATTTTTTCACACCGTCTAAAACTTTTACAGAGTACGATATATTTCAGCTTTAGAATAGCTGATACTATTAATCTTTAGAGTGCCACACATGTAATCGTTGCTGCATTCCGTTTTCCCTGTAGCACACTCTGTGATTTACCTTGTTAATAGTGAACTACTGCAGCACAGACTGTGGTCATTGTGCACGTGTTCATATTCTTTGTCTAATATTTTTACTGGTTAACAATAAGGTGCCATTTTTTCCCCACGCCACACCTGATACCACACACTAATATGGACCCTTACTCCATGAGACAGGCCAAATGGGCTGAAAAAGCCAAGGAATACTTTGCCACCAGAGAACCCATTTCATCCAATAGTGAGGATACATGGGATAAAATTTACAAACATTTTCAAGATGCACAATTTAAACACACCAAAAGCTAGTGGACCAGATTCAGCTTTCCAAAATCCAAGGATGAAGGGTTTATCCCTAGAGGGCTGCAAACCTACACCCTTACGGATGATCATTTTATGGAAACGTGGGAGGAACTGTCCAATAAATGTTCCATGGGGTATATTGACGCTCTTATTGACTATGAAACATCATTATCAATAATTTAGAATCACAGATTAAGGATCTGAGAAACCAAAGCAGAGAAATTCGACAATCTTGACAAAATCAAAAAGGATTTGGATACTCTCAATGCTAAGCTAGACAGTTTTGAAACAGACCTCATAGGCAGGAAAAAGGTTTGATTGCGACTACAACGATCATAAAAAAGGCTCTGTTTATTTTTGAAATAAACACAGACCAAGACCTACTGAGATCTGAATAATCAGATGAGTGAATCATCAGTTTCAGAATTAGAACAATCAGATACAGAACATAATGATAATAGAGACCCATCTTACTTCTCCTTTCCTGTTCACGGTTATTGATGTAGTGTACTTGGATTTTGCAAAAGCTTTGCTATAGTGCTTCACAACAGGCTGCTGCATAAATTAAAAGGCTTTGGTATGGGAGGCGATATCTGTACATGGATTGAGAACTGGTTAAATGAGAGATGGCAGAGTTTGTTGTAAATGGAACCTTTTTAAGTTGGATTAAGGTTGTAATTGGGGTGCCACAGGGTTCAGTCCTGGGCCCAATGCTTTTTAATTTGTTTATTAATGATCTAGAAATGGGAATTGAAAATAGCTTCTCAATCTTTTCTAATGACAGTAAGCTACATAAGGAAGTACATACAGGGCTGGATGTTTTTTCTCTGTGGAAGGTTTTAGATAAACTGAGTGAATGGGCAGAAAATTGGCAGATGACATTTAAAGGGGAACTCTTCACTAAGGGAATGCTTCACTAGAAGAAAACTTTTAAATGAAGACAAGTTTACTAGAGGTGAGACTTCCCCTTTAATGTAGAGAAGTGTAAGACTGTGCACTTTGGCTGTAAAAACAAACATGATATATATACACTAAATGGGGAACAACTTGATGCATCCTCAGAGAAAAATTTAGGAGTACTGATAGATGATAGACTACACTATAGTGTGCAGAGTCACTCAGCTGCTGCAAGAGCAAATAGGGTACTAGCCTGCATAAAAAGAGGTGTAGATGCATTGGATACGAATATTATTCTACCTCTATATAAATCCTTGGTTAGGCCTGATCTGGAATATGAAGGACAGTTTTGGGTACCAGTTCTTAAAAAAAGACACTGCTGAACTGGGAAAATTGCAGAGACATACAACAACACTGATATAGGGATTGGAGGATCTGAGATAAAAAACAGACTAGCCATACTGGGTTTGTTTACATTAGAGAAGAGATGTCTAAGGAGTAATATGATTACCATTTACAAATAAATTCAAGGTCAATACAAAGAACTATCCTATTAATTATTTACGTAAAGAGCTGGGCTAAGAAAGAGAGGCCGTCCATTATGACTAGAGGAAAGGTGCTTTTGAAGAAAACAAAGGCAGGGATTTTTTTTAAAGTAGGGGAGGTAAAGCTATGGAATTATTTACCTTGGGATGATGTACTTGCAGATACTGTAACTTTCAAAAAAGCAATGGATGGCTATCTAGCGCAGAATATGGAGAATTATGACATATAGCTTCAATGCAAATAGGTTGTTGATCCAGGGAACTATCTGACTATCATTTAGAGTCAGGAAGGGATTTTTTTACCCACTTGGGGATAAATTGGAAATGGCCTCAGGGTTTTTTTTTGCCCTCCTCTGGATCAACAGGGATGTTTTGACATGGACTGGACTTGAAGGACGCATGTCTTTTTTCAGCCTCATTCAACTATGTTACTATGATTTACATTGCTTCACTGGAAAGTTAAAATATGTCCACATTCTTTGCAATACATAATAGAGAACAGTCTATTCAATAGAAATTGGAAGAACATAATGACTCAGTGTCAGATGAAATTAATCTCAGTATCTTATGTGACCTTTTTGGAGGAAAATCAAATACAATCACATAAGATGCCTCTACCGCCTAACAGCAAATCCATGTTTACGGCATCAGTTAATATATGTCCAGCCATATAATCCTTCACCAAGCTAGTCATGAGTGATCTTTTGAAGTTACCTGATATCACTACCAACCCCTCTGGCACTCAAAGGGTTAAAAACGTGGGGAAGGGAACATGCTAATAATATCAAAAATGTCACAAAAGATGTCCAGATTGTGGGTACAAAACTTACATCCATAGTATGTAATTTTTTGGATAAACATCTCTAGTGGTCTCAGAGCCTGGGGATTACAGTGAATATCCTTGTGCAACAGAGGGGGAAATGTGGTTCATGCACGGTTTTAAAATGAAAAACTATGGATTTTTCTCCTCAACATATTACCTTGGATATTGAATGTGGATTGGAATCTGAATATTCACCTTCCATAATATGAAAATTATCTGGTTCCCCTATCCTCCATTATCCCATATAGCCTGTGGTACATATTTGCTGCTTTTTGAATCTGATTTGTCAGCTTATTCCATTACTCACCACTATAGTGGCTTATTACTAACTGGTGGCAGGGAAATATTTATGTACTTTACTAGGGCCCTCTATGTATAGGTTTGCTTATTTCTTTTCATTCACTATTTTCTTTCATTTAACTTCATGAGGCAATTGTGATTTATTTCTGAATAATAATCTGTGTGTCTGATTATTCAATAGATGCTTGGCTTGAGGAGACTTTGGTTGCTCAGAGCGAACCCATTTATTCAATCCCCTTCTGGCTCTGTAGAGCAAGTACTCAGAGACTAATCAACCAATGCTACATGTGCTATCAGCATCAAATATTTTTTACTTACAATATATTTAGTAATTTTTAAGTCTGGTTTTATGCATATAGACAAAAGTTACAAAATTTACAAACACATTTTATGTAACTGAGCCATTGAGCTCTAGTGGAGAGTCGGATTTATTCTGATAACAGATTTTTGTGTTTAGTCAGTCATGATCTGACAGGCAGGCATATAACAATAGTGGGAAGTCGAAGATCTCTGGGGTCTATACTAAGCATAGACTAATATCATTAACATTCTACTACGGTGATTGAGCCAACTGAGTTCATTTAGAGAGCCACATTAGTTTGATACATTGAGCTCTCATCATAAGTTGATTATGCATTGATATAACAATTATTTGTGTATACATGTTACTTATGCACTTTTGAGGTCTACTGGCAAGCCGGAGATGCCCTGGTATTATTATTAGTTTGAAACGTGATCATAATCTGCATTTTCAACTATCCCTTTAACAATGTGTGTTTTTAGGAGACTTTACCATGTAACGAATCTTCAGGTTAGTGTCCTGACACTTTGGTTTGCATACTGTATTTTGCTAATATGTGGCAAGCCAGATAAGCCCCGGTGCATTGATAAATCACTTTCCTTTTTGATTTGCCTTATTCTCTCTTTTAATCATTCGTGTCCATTATTTTTAATTTATTAAATAAAGGTTACATTTTATATTTGAATTTTCATAACCTTTTCATTTCCATTCATGTATATTAGTATTTTCCCAGTGAAGTATATTCCAGCTTTAGCATAGTTGATACTAATAATCTTTAAGAGTGCCACCCACATAGTGCTTGCTGAATTTTAGCTTGTACTAGGTGGATCTGTGCAATGTGCTAGTCCAGCAAGGTTTCTCTTTTTTCTCTTTATTATTACTTCTGTTTCCAGTTTCCCCTGTAGCACCTTCTGTGATTTACCTTATTAATGGTGACATATGTCATCAGAGTGAAGTCCATGTGCATGTGGACATATTCTTTTTGACAAACATTAACAACCCTCAGGGTAAGCTCCCAGGTGAAGTCTCCATGGAATTGTTAAACCAGAAGCTGATGATGGCAGAGGCAAATATTAACATAATCAAAAAAGGGAATAAAGGACTGGGAAAGGAGATCAAAAAAAGCTACAGATAAAAAGGCAGACAGCTAGAAGAGGCCCTCCATCCAGGCAAAGATGAAGGAAATCCAAGAAGCCCTGACTGAACTGAAGAGGCAAAAACCTGGTCAGCCTAGAAAGTAGCTATCCTTCAAGTATAGTCAAAGCGTGGTGTCAATAAGCGCAGTAATAAAAAATACACCTAGTAGCCCACAAAAAACTACACTCCCTCACTTAATGAGCAAAGCAAAATAGTAAACAAATCAGATATAATCTCAGCAGCGCTCAGGCAGTCAATAAAATATCCACATCTAGTCTTATTATTAGATCAATAAATAACAAAATTTAAAGCTATATTACAAGTACCAATGTCTAAAGATGTAATAAGAGTTATAATAAATTTGTAAAAATTATTATAAATAATAACCCCAGTGCTTCAAAACAAACTGATACCTCAAATATATGAGATTAAATAGATGAAATTAGCCACATTTGCAAGACTTCAAAGATACAAACTTCACGAAGTCTCACAAAAAAAAAAAAAAAAAAATTATAAAAGAATCAAAAGCTTGGTACTGCAAATGTATCAGTCCCAAAAATGTCTGTTATCTATAGCAGGGTTAGGTATAATTGAACCAGCCTGCACATACAGAATATAGGGCTGCCCCTTATAGAAAACATAAATGATCAGCAGCAAATGGCCATCAAGGGGGATTCAAAATAAAAATGGGAAAAGGACCCTCAGGGATGACAAATAAGGAAGCAGTCTAATGTACAGACTCAGTACAGTGCACACAGAAGTTGAGGCAGTGTACCACATCCAACAAGTGGAGAGCCCACTCCTTGTGAGATTTGGGGTCAGGGCAAAATGAAGGCACAACAATCTCCTCGTTGATGTGGAACTCAGACCACCTTAGGAATGAATTCCTGGGAGGTATGAAGAACAGCCTTATCCTTGTGAAACATCAGCAAAGGAGGTTTGCAGGACAAGGCCTGCAATACATGAACTCTGTGGACAGAGACCATGTCCAGAAGAAAAGCCATTTTTCACTTCAGAAGGCACAGAGGAATGGTAGAGAAGGACTCAAATGGAGGAAGCTGCAAGCACAGATTAAGGTCCCTTAAAGGAAGGGAAGGCATGAGAGACACCCTGAAAAAAGACTTTGACATCCGGAAAGATGGCAATGCATCTCTGGAAAAAGAGAAAACTGAAGTTTGAACCTTCAAGGAGCTAAGACTGAGGCCTTTGTTCACACCACCCTGTAAAAAGACAGGATCACTGAAAGATCAAACTCCTGTGAGGACAGGTCCCTGTCCACAACCCAAGACTGAAAAATAGACCAGACACTGTGGTAAGCCTTGGAAGAGACCGCCTTCCTTGCCTGGATCATAGTGGAGACCACCTCAGGAGAAAATACTTTCCTCCTTAAGAAGGAGGCTTCAACAGCAATGCCGTCAAAGCCATGTGTTCCAAGTCCTCCTTCCACAGGTAACCACCTAAATTTCTATATGAGCCTGGTTATGGGTGTTCTCCTTATATTCTATTTCGCTCTCTTCTTTGTTTCTTCCATGCAAATTTGCGCTGCATCCCAAACACTACATTTGAGTCTGAGCATCACAGGGAATAGCTGCACTGTTGCAAGAAACTCTTAAAAACAGACATCAGCACAAATACCAGGATCTCAGAAAAGGGACAGCAAAAAAGTGTCTGACTGTGTACTATTTATAGTACCGTAAAATCTCAGGTATAACACGCACCTGTGTATAATACGCAGGTGTATATTATACCCAAGATTTTAGGGGAAAACAAGAGTGCCTATGTATAATACGCACCCTTGTTTTCCCATTACACACACACACACACACACAAAAAAAAAGCCAAGCTTCCCTTCTTCCCCCCCCTCCCCACTTACCCATAGCCACAGATTTCAGCAGCTGTGGAAAACAGAAATATGAAACTGGGAATTAATTAAACAAGTGCTGCACAAACTTACTCAGCCTGGATGTTCCAAGAAGAGAGAGGTTGCCCTGAGGAATGTCCTAGTTTGGACCAAATACATTTGGTAACTGATGGATATATATGAATAAATCTACTTTTCACTATTGACAACTGTGGAGTGCTGTCTCTTCTTAGAACATCCAGGCCAAGTAAGAGATATTATATATATTATATATATATATATAAATAATCATAGTGATCACGGCGCTATGTGGACCTGTGCATCAAACCCTGCTATATAATTACAGCATCAAATATCACTTCAATCCCCGGACTTATATATATATACAAAAGCGTAGGTCTGTCTGTCTATTTTCACTTTGGGTATGTAACTGAGGTTGTGGGGAACTGGAGAACCCTCTCATTCTCTTCTGTTGTTTTTGTATCCATTTCTATTATTCACATTAAAATTATATATTTACATGCATATGTTATGGTGAGCTGGCGCTTTGAGTATTCTCTTTCTTATATACATACACAGATTATATTATTATATATATATTTATTACACACACACACACACACATATACATATTGGCATGGCTTTGCATGTGCAGTTAGAAAAATAAATACCTCCAAAAAACCAAAACAAAAAACAAACAATAGTCCCATGTAGAAGTATGCATAACTAAATAAACATAGAATGTTATGTGTGTCTGGTAGTAATAGGGGTAAATAATGAAGTGGATTTACGTGTAGGACTATTTTCCCCTAGCATCCAGGTAAATCCAGAAAGGAGACAATGTTTTTAATTACAGGATTGTTCAATGTTCAGTGCTTAGCCCTTTCAACTCCAAAATGGTGTTCAACACATTGCTTTACACAACTGTCCATCAGTGAGTGTGTGTGTGTGAGTGAGCGTGTGAGAGTGTATGTGAGTGAGAGGGTGTGAGCGTGTTTTGCTTTTTGGGTATTGCATTTTCCATATATTGTTCTGCTCATAGCATTTTGGGTTTTTGGCATAGTGTTTTGCATATAGCTAATTTCGTTTTGCGTATTGCTTATTGAGTACTTCACATAGCGTTCTGCTTATACCTTATTGAGTATGCCGTTTTGTGAATTATGTTTTGTGCATAGCATTTTACATATCATGTTTTGCTTATACCATTTTTTGTGTATAGGGTTTTGCTTATAGCATATAGTTTTGCATATTGGCTTTTGCGTAAGTTTTGTGCATAGCATTTTGCGTATAGCATCTTGCTCACAGCTTTTGGGTATAGTGTTTTGCATATTGCGTATAATGTATAGAGTTTTGTGTACTGTATTCTGCTTATAGTGGTTTGCATATAGGGTTTTTTCATGTAGCATTTTGCGTATAGCGGTTTGCGTACAGTGTATTCCACATAGCATTTTGGTCATACAGTTTTGGATTTTGCATAGGATCGTTTTGCACATAGTTGTTTGCTTATAGTGTTTTGCATATAGCGTTTTGCGCATAGTATTTTGCTTATAGTATTTTGTGTCTAGCAGTTTGCATATAGCATATTGGAAATATCATAATGCATTTTGCATATAGGGTAAAGCGTTTTGTGCTTTACGTACTGAATTTTGCGAATTGCTTTTTGTGTATAGCAGTTTGCTTATAGTGTTTTACATATTGAGGTTTGCATATCCTATATACTAATTCGCTAAATCGTGTGTAACGCCACAACATGCGCAGTACACACTCCTGTGCGTGCTGCAGTCATGCGCAGTAGAGGCTGCCCGCGCCGCGGCTGATACAGAGCTGGGCACTCCAAAGGAGCACCCAGCTCTGTATCAGCCGTGGAGCGGGCAGTCTCTACTGCGTGTGATTGCCCCGCGACCGAGTGGCAGTGGCACTGTGGCCCATGTAACGGGCTGTTCAACTAGTATTTTATAATGTATTGAGTATAGTATTTTGGGTATTGTGTATATCGTATGTGTTTTGTGTACATAATGTGTGTATTGTGTCTGGGTTTATATGTGTTGCATGTATTGTATGTGTGTTTTGCTCAAGTGTGTTTTTTGTAAGTGTGTGTTAAGTGTGTGCTTTTTGTGAGTTTTGTGTGTGTTTATTTTGCAGGTTTGTGTGTATGTACTGTGCATGTGTGTATGTGTGTGTGTGTGTTAATTGCATTTGTGTGTACTGCATGTGTATTTTTGTATGTATTATTTTTGTGGTGCATGTGTGCGTTGTGGTGTATGATGCGTGTGCTGTGGTGTGTTGTGCATGTGTTTGTTTTTTGTGAGTGTGTGCATATGCTTTGATTGTGTACATGTCTGTTTATTGTCTATTTGTGTTGGTCATGTGTGTGTATAGAAGGCCCCTGCAAATCCTTGCAGAGATTGTCACAGGCGTGGCAGGAGGTCAAAAGACCATGTATGTTTTTTGGAAGAGGAGATAGTGGGGGACGGACAGCTCCTTGCAGAGATGAATCAGTCCACCCCCTGTATATCCTAGACAGGCAGTATACAGAGGATTTGAATATCTCCTTCTTACTGCCTCCCCTGGGTGTGTGTGGCTGGAGATGCAGACTTCTTCTTATGTGTGTGTATGTATGTGTAAACTGTAAATTAATAGTAAATAATATGCATTAGCTATTTGTAAGAAATATGTATACCTCATATGGTGAAATGTTCATTAACCTGTACTACAATGAAATAGAAAAAATGTGTGTGTGTGTGGTAATTTCACATTGTGAAAAATGAAAAATAATCCCCACTGATTGGGATACCCATGTAAGTGCGTGAGAAATAAACTAATAAAAGAATCCAAAAATTAAAAACAAGGAACAATATTACTAAAGCTTAACATTTGAATGTGAAGTGATTTTTAGTATTTTTATTATATAAAATAACATCTAAAAATTCTATTTTACCCATTTTTAATTTACTACTTAAAATCTATCATAAATGATTGGTATTCATGTGGCACGTGAACTCCACCGGGCTCTCAGGTGAATCCTGCCATTGGAGGATCAAATCATAAATGTATCATTTAAAATAAACAATATGATTTTTATAAGCATTTTTATTTGTATTATTATTATTATTATAAATAAATGTATCATCCTACCAAGTCATAAAATATTTGCATAGGATGGAACAAAACACCAAAACCAGAACTACGCCATATTTCTGACTGAAAAAATATGTCCTGAAAAAGGAATGAAGGCTGAAATCTATGAACTGGACTAGTATTTCTATTTGTATATCAGTTGAGGTATTCTGTGACTTTAGTGTTTCCATAAGGCTTCCCTGCCTAGTAAGTGGGGGATGCTGGTATATAGGCTACGGATATCATACATAGCCCTCACATAGTTATCGCTCCAGTCTAACTCCTGCATGTCTTGTAAGAGATGGATGGTGTCTTTTAGATATGAATGTTGAATAATAGCCAAGGGTTGAAGGGTCGTAAGAATTCATCAAATGAGACATATTACCAGTTAGGGAATTGATCCCTGAAATTATGAATCTTTCTGGGGGATTAGCCACAGATTTATACAATTTTGGTAAGTAATAAAAAAATGTGTATAGTGGCAAATTAGCTGAACAGAAAGTTATTTTATGATTTTGAGATGATGTTCTCCTTAAGTGCAGGTAGGAAAAAGGGTCTTATATCAGAAACAAATTCCCTGATGGGACCTATGGGAGGGTTAGAATAACTAGTAGTATCTTCTAAGATCCTGAAAGCTTCGTGAACATAATCTTTGGAATTCTGGACACATATACCCCCCACCCAGTCCAATATCCTAATCACTCTTTATTATTTTGGAGTGATTTAAACCCTTAAGGACCGGCCACACGGCAGCGTGGCCAGCACTTAAAGACCAAGGACTTTTTTATATCTTTGCAATCAGGGATCCTTGAGCGGTGTGCATCCATGCGGGGACCCGTGAATTCCAGGACTTATGTATATACATCATGGGTCCTTTAGGCACGTTCTACCCAGGATGTACATGTACCTTCATCGTCCTTAAGGGGTTAACAGCCAGAGTCTTGTGTGCTCAAGGTATGAGTAGCATTAGAAGACTGATTATATTTTCTAAATGTTTACCAGTTGGTTAAATATTTTATATTCATATTTTAGGAAATATTAACAAACAAAAGTAGATTTGGGTCTTTTGCTACTAACATCCCAAACATATTAGGTCAGAATTGTTTTCCTGTAACATTTTGTGGTTTCTTAACATGCAATTATCAGACACCGAGTATGATGGGAAAAAAAAAAAAAAAAAAGAGGACAGCTTACCTTTTTGCTTCATAACGAAAAATCTATTGAGGGTAATGGATCTATATATATTTATGTGTATTATTACAAACATTAAACTTATTAGGTTATTTAGGTGGAGCAAATGATAATTCTTTAGAGAATACTTGAATTTATTCCTTTGAGAGAGTCTGAACACGTAGACTGTATACAGTATGAAACGTTTCTTTGGTTTGATTGTTTTTGGTATTTTACCACCTCCTCATCTACAGCATCTTCTCAATCCTGACATCCTATGATTGTTCCTTGAGGTGTATGTCACAGGAGTAGGCTCATTCGTGACAGTGTGGAAAGAAATACAGCATATGAATTTGTTGACCTGGGGGTAGAGTAACTGTCTCAATTTGTGTTAGACGCTGTTCATTCTAGGTTTGTTGTTGCAACTAAAAATAGTACTTACAATTTAAAATAAATAAAAGGACAAGAAGAGTCCAAGTATCAATGAAATAGGAAATTAATGAAATAAGTTATTAGAAAAAATATTATTTTGACCTTTGTTGCACTGAAAAATTACTCTAAACAGAAAATTATCCACAGATGTCTTTGATTTTACAAACCTCCTGCTGTAGAAGAAGTTTAGTTTCATACCGAGTGGTATTCTATCCTAGAGAATTGCTTCTTTAAATTAATATCAAAAGTGGTTAAGTACTGGGAAAGCATAATTAAGTACACCAAAGCAGAATGTAGAAATACAGAATTAAAAATAAAAAAAAAACATTAAAACACAAAATATTGGAGTTCAAGATAACGTCAATAAAAGATTACCTTAGGAAAAAAAAAAAAAAAAATTCAGAAATATGAAAGATTAGGAGTCAAGAACAAATCAATCTATACTTTTCACCAAGTTTTCACCTTTTCATTCTAAATCACAGACTAAATCAATCACATCTAAGTCATTTCAACAGAATACAAATAAATATATCCAACAGAACAATATTTCCACTTCCAATAGATATGATATTCTTCATAGTTCTACTCATCAGTCAAGAAAGATTTAATTTAGTGAGAATGAGACCCAAGCAATCTTACAATAAATATTTACAACAACAGTTCATAAACAATTTTTAGGACATTGTTGTTATCCTCCCTAGTGATACAAACAGCGTAAATTGCAACATTAACATATTCTTCCTATGCATTCATTTTACATATTGATATTTATGCTTTTTATCAGCTCTCAGCTGTTCATTGAACGTCTTTTTCACCGCTGAAGAAGTCGAGTCAAACTTCCATGATATGCATCAGATGTCCTCAGACACTCAGATATTATTTTATTTTATTACTTGCAGTTTGTTTTGTTTTCACTTTACAATATTAAGTACTAATGTTGGATTATGCTGACAACTCAGGAAGTCCCAGAAAGAGTGGAAATAAAGGCAAATGTGTGACAACAAAGGAGAACTCTTTAGTATTTATTAAAGGGATAGTAATGTTTCACAAAAACAGTATCTCCAATTAATCTTCATAGTAGTGGGCCATGAAGAGCATTATTTCAATACTGTCAGAGTTGTAGTTCAAGAGTTATTGAATGATAAAGTTTCCCCCTCCCTCCCCTTTTACCAGTGTAAGCCACCTCCCCTCAGATGTGGAATCTGGTCCACAGACCAGACAGCTTACAGCAAGGGACAATCTTCTTACTGTGAGAACAATGAAAACCCTACCTTCCCTTGACAGGTTTTTCTGTTTTTTCTCCTTATGCCAATTGAAGATTTTCTCTCTAAGAAAGCCATCTGCACACCACCATGCTGCTCTGAGCTGCAATGTTACATCAGTAAAAGGGGCGGGAGGGGGAAACTTTATCATTCAATTATTCTTGAACTACATCTCTGACAGTATTGAAACAACACTCTCCGTGGGCCAAATACTATGAAGATTAATTGGAGCTGCTTTTATTGTGAAACATTACTATCTCTTTAACAGAAGTTTGTACAGTAACAGTATAATAAGTACTGATGCCATAGGAGAACCATCAAATAATTGGATCTGTAATCGAAGGGTCTTCGAGGACATGGGCAAGGAGATAGAAATGCCAAACTGTAGATCAATTAGATTACTCTCTATTGGACAAGAAACCGTGAGGAAAAAAGCTTGGGCATCATATAAGCAACTTTAAAAAGGGATTCTGAGAGGATTCTTAACTACCTTGTTGAGGTCAGCTGGGAAAGGAGCTCAGAAGATTGATAGAGAATCTTGCATTTCCACCTTGGTTTATTCATCTTTCAGGTTGCCTGTTCTAAACAAATTTGGTCATTGAGGGTGGCTCATTGCAATATGTTCCTGCAGCCCAAAGGTGAAATTCAGCCACATTCTTCAGCTGGACACCTTTCCTGTCTGGGAGAACAATGAGCTTACTTGGCTAAGGAGGTACAGTGAGGGCATCTTTTTACAGTGACCATCGATTAAAACAAAGCTAGTTCTCCGGATAGATGTAGAATAGCAATGTGAATCTGTATCTCCTCTCAATAAAAGGTCTGTGGCTTCAAGGAGAATAAAATATTACAGGAGTTCATAAAATTCGTTCCACTCTAAACTTATCAGGATGAGCCAATACATAGTTGTTACAGCTCTCATGACTAAACACATATATAACAATTTGAATACTATTGTAAATACTATTTTTGCCCCCCCAGGAACCTGTAGATTATATTTATTATCAGGAAGATGAATTTGAGGTTGTGGAGCCAAAATTGCTTGATCTGTGGTAGCAAAGTTAATTCCAAATCAGATTTGTAGCATCACTCCAGGTGAAAAATTGTGTGCACCAGCATACATTTTTAAACATTTAAGACGTTAACAGGCACTCAAAGGTGGGACTGCTAGTGTATACAAGACTCCAGAGAGCCTTACGCATTCAGTGCTACAGACCCGCTTAATCATAGACATAATGACAGACTGTAAAGGGGGGTTATATATAGAATAAAAAAAAAAAAAAATCATTGGTTAAAAGAAGAAATGTTTGCATAATCAATTTGCCAGTTAAACAACCCAATAATAATTAGACTAAAATTAAATTAACCCAATTCTGAGAAACAAAAACTGCCAAAAGTCAAGAATCAATCAGAAAGCAAGACTGAGAAATGAAATGTATAGGACATCATTAAAAATATGAATTAAATATGAATAATAAATTAATTATAAGCAAATAAATCCCAAAACTCAAATGTTACATTTAAAACAATATCACTAAATTGATCAAAGTTTAACTCCTTAATGACCACCCAATCCTCCAAGCGTGAAGTCGTTAAGGACCACAGAGTTTTTTTTTGCGGTCAATAGATTCTGGGATGGCAAAGCGGGTACAGCCATCCCAGAATGCCATGGCGTGCCAGGACCAGAATGATGGTCCTGGCACATCAAGGGTCATGAAGGGGTTAATTCTTTGAAAATTTGTGTTCCGGATACCGAACGCACATAAGGCAATAAAGAAACAGGAGGGCAAGGGAAAAAGTCAAACACTGATGTCCCTCTTGGAATTCATCCCATGATCCAGAATGCTATTAATAGTATAATATCATCTCTCCATGGCTACCTAACCCTTTAAAAAAAATAAATAAAAAAATAAAACAATTTGTTCCCCTGATGGGCTTCAAGTATATGTCTAGCAATATTTGCTGGCTAAGGGGCCACATTTGTAGACTCCTTTAGTACATAACCATGGATTAGCCTTTTGCTCATAAACAAACTTGGAGAAATGTAGCTATGCTTTTGTTTGCCGTTTGTCCCTGCATTGCTCCATTGCTGCTGTGCCAGTCCTCTTGCTGAATCAGTCCTGTTTCTGACCACAGTATTGTTTGCTGTTTGTTCCTGCATTGATCCACTGCTGCTGAAATAGTCCTGTTCCAGTCCACGGTATTGTTTACTGCCTGTGCCTGTATTGATCTGTTGCTGAACCAATCCTGTTGTTGAATTAATCCAGTTCCTGTTCACAGTGCTGCTTTCTGCTTGATTCTGCTTAGATTTGAAGTTACTGAACTGACCTTGTTTTTGTCTTTGCTGCATTATACTGCTTTTTGCAGTTTTGACTGCAGCTGCTAAACCAGTCCTGTTCCAGTCCTTTGCAGTCTCTGTCTGTTAGTTTTGTTTCCTGCTGCGGAATCAGTCCTGTTCAAATACATGGTATTGTTTGCTGCCGGTTCCTACATTGACCTTCTGCATCTGAACCAGTCTTGTTGCTGATCTTGTCCTATTCCTGTCCATAGTATTGTTTGCTCCTACATGTATCCACTCTTGCTGAACCAGCATTGTTCCAGTCCACAGTATTGTTTGCGGTATGTTCCTGCACTGATCTTCTGAAGCTGAACCATTCCTGCTTCTGAACCATTCCTTGTTCATGTCCACAGCATTGCTTGTCCAATTTTGAATACAGCTGCTGAACCAGTCCTGTTCCATTCCTTCTCTGTCTGAGTCTGTTTGTGCTGCTTCTTGATGGTTCCAGCCTAGTTACTGGCTCTAGTTTGGTACACTCATGAACTTGTTCCAGTCGTTTGTCCATGCTTTTCAGTGGCTGTTGTATATTTGGGTACTGAGTACTGTACCTTTAAGCATTTGTGGGGTTCAGTCACCTTCAGGTAGCTCTCCAGTTTTGCTATTCTTGTTGGTTTTCTCTACACCACCAACAGTGTTCTGAACCTGTACTGCAGTCAGTGCTCAGTATTGTGTCTATTTGTCTTCGTCACTGCATGGCAATAGACTCTAGAACTCCACTTGTGACCACTTCTTCTGACCTCCCAGTCATCTTTAGCATAGTTCAGATTAAGTGGTCTGGGCTATCCAACCTTGCGGCTTCAGCAGCAGCAAGACTGGGCAGCTACTCTAACACCCCTCTCCAGCATCTTGTGGCTCAAAGTGGCAGTTCAAATTAGTCAAGGTAATTATAATTAGGCACTGTAACATACACTATGCCTGATGATAGTGAATCAATACATTTTGAGTCTTAAGGAACTTAGTTCATTACTAGTAAGATCCTTAAGTATTTTGGGGTGTATACCATCAGGCCCAGGTGCTTTATTCACTATAACTTTATCCAGTCTATTTTGGTCCTCAGTAAGCCATGTATATAATGAAGGAAATTATGTGATATTCCCATTGTTGCTTGCTTTGTATATACAGAAGAAAATAATGTGTTTAAGGTGTCAGCCTCACTAATTTAATCACCTAAGTTTTAACAGGACCAATAATCAACTTTAATTTTTTGCCATTTATATATTTGTAAGATTGTTAAGGATTTTTCTCGCCGTTTTGCAATACTTTTCTCATTTTCAGTTACAGCTAGCCTAATTGCTTGTATGCAGATTCAATTACATTCATTATATATTTTTTTAAATAATGCATCTGATCATTATAGCTTAAACAGTTATAACTTCTTATTCCTCATTTCTGTGCAAATATCTTTATTAAACCATATTGGTCTTAATTTGCTCTTCTTGTATTTATTCCTCAATGGTATGTATTGACAAGTGTATTTATCCAAGAGCATTTTGAGCAAATGTAATCTTTCTTTTGCAATTTTTAATTTTGATAATTATATCCCATTGAGTGTCTTTTAGCACTACTTTTAACATTGTAAACTTAGACTTTTTAAGTTTGGATATTTTGATAAATCCTTGCTAACAGGCTTCTCATAACAAATTTCAAAGGATACCATATTGAGGTCACTGCTAATCAAATGTTCCCCAACCTGTATATCTTTTGCCATTTCTGAATTTTTACACCACTAGGTAAAGCAAGGCCTAATTTCTTGTCTGGGCCTCTACTAGTTGAGACATGAAATTGTCATTAATCTTACTTAAGAAATTATTTATCTTTGTATTGCTGGAATTCATATGTCTCCAGTCAAACTCAGGGTAGTTGAAAGCTCCCATTATGATTACATTTCCTGACCGAGAATCCTTTTCCATTTCTAGTAACAGTCAGGCCTCTACAAAACTACCTAATATTAGGTGGCTTGTAGCTAATGCCCATTAAAATATTTTTATTATGTATGGCCCCAGTGTGTATTTCAACACATAGACCCTCTATATTTTCACCGAATCCATAATTAGTATCTTCCCTTATAATAGGTTTTCAGGCATGCTTTAGATATATCCATTCCCACCACCACTTCTTTTATTAACCCTATCCCTCCTATAAAATTAACAACTCTCTAGATCAACTGCCCAGTCACGTGCATCATCTAACCAGGTTTAAGTAGTAGCAATAAGATAATACTGCTCATTTATTGCAATCAGTTCTAAATTCCCTCAACTTTCCAGCCAGACTACGAGCATTTACAAGCATATATTTTATGTTACTTCCAGTCTGAAAAAAAAGTATTACATACACACATATACATACAAACACATATAATATTAATCACCTACAAAACAATCTACACATAATCCACATACACACAGGCAGTTATGTTTATACCACATGCTTACAACAGTTACATACACCACATCCATACATACTCAAATAATCTATGGAAGCCAGTTAGAATAACTCACTTAAGGTTTTTAAGCATTTCTGCTTGCGACATCCTGATATTGTTTTTAATTTCCTTAACAGAGGCAAGGGAGTTTACATTTTTGTGGACCTCTGATCCCTGTTTTGTGAGAAAGTATGGGGTAGTGATTTATCCAATGTTTGTTCCTTCCAGAACATAATGAGTATCATATGCACTTCTACACATACTGTAAAAGTTAATAGTGCAACACAATAATGCTGCATTAGAATGCTTTATATGATTTTACATGAATTTAAAGGCTTGAATCAACAAGTCATACATATTTATCAAATATAACATTTGTTTGATTTTATTTTGCTACCCCTATCACAAAAGGGTAGAGATAGGGGGTGTCAAGGAAATTTGTAATACAAATCAATTAAAGGGGAACTACCACCCCGCAATAACTTAAGCTTGATTGATTGCTCATTTAGCGACTAGCTGCTTAGTAGCACTAGTCGCTAGAAATATTACCCGGTTCTGCAGATATTGGCGTTTTACTGATGGTGACAGGAGCAGGAAGCACGGACGTCTCTTCACAGTGACGTCCGTGCGCCTGCGCTTTCAGTCCCTTTTGAGCCGGTCGGGGTGGTAGTTCCCCTTTAACAACACCCCACTTCCAATCCAAGGTGGTGATTGCATGGAGAGTAGTCCCCTATACGATAAGCAAAATGTATCCTGTAAACAGATAATTAGAGACAGGGTTAAGCTCTCTATCTCTCTGTAAACAGATTAAAGACTATAAAAACAGAGCAAGAAACAAATACACCCAGATGAACTTCCCTTGGCCTAAAATGCACATATAAAGAATGAATGCCAGAAATGAACCAACATAAACAATGGTTTAAAAAAAAAAAAAAAAAAAAAAAACTGAACTTCAGAATATTTGTGCCATAGATAGTAAATCCCTATATGGTTAGACTATGAAAATGTTGCTCAGTGCTGCTTCTCCACTCTATATCTCACTCACAAGCAGCAGCCTTATTATACATGCATAAAATTATGTAGTGGGGTCAGGAGGCAGCATGGCAGTTTAAGGCTTGCAAATTAACCTCGTTTTGCCTATACCTAGAAGGCTCTGTCTGCCTCCCCTCTGTGATCAGAGCAGAGTGAGAAAGGCTGAAACATAGATGCTGTGCATTCTACTTTTGGAGCCCAATATGTAAACTAGACCTACAAGCTGTGTTAGGAAAAGGTTGTCACACATTTTTACTTTTCTCAGTTTGAATGGCATTGTGGCCCTGAGGAATGGAGTTGGCGGAAATCTGGAGAGGCATATAGACTGGAGGGTTTAAAGTTGGGAGAGCAGTGGCTATTTTTTATATTTAGGCCTACATCTCTGGGTACATCTAACACGCCAGTGGGCTAATGTAAACTTGCATGTGTGAGGGTGAGATGTGCTAGTGGCCATCAAAATACATAATATGGGTAAATGACAAAAGGGCTGATAAATTAACCCCTTAAGGACCAGTGGTCCTGGGGTGTGTGGTCCTTTAAGGACCAGATAGGGACGTTCAACGTGGTGCCCCACATAACTGATCACGTGTGCCGGCACTCCGAACGAGGGACTGAAAGAGATTGCTCCTGTCTTGGAGCGATCAACTTCAGTCCCCGGTATTACTCCTCCTGCAGGAGCGCGGTGAGTAAAAGTATGTGATGTACCAGGACCATCACTGGTCCTCAACTGCAGGACCAGCGTAATGGTCCGGGGACGTCATCGGACGTGAAGGGGTTAAGAAACCGAGCAATACTGGAGCAAACCAAATGCACCATAGGGGACAAATAAAAATTCCCCAAGTCACCACAGATTTAAAAGGGTTTTTAACTTCTCTCTGCACTACTGTGCAGCTGGTTATCCACTGAATGGCTCCAGTTATGTTTAGAGCATTGGTCTCAGTGATAGGAGGATTACCATCTCGGAGAGTTCTAACCCAAACATCAGGACACACAGCAAGCTGTAGCCTTTGGTCCAAGGCATGGTATTGAGATGTTTCTTCACTGTTCAACTTATCAACAGTGAATCACATTGCTGACACCTTTTCTACTGTGATGTTTGTGTAGAACCATTTTACACACATATATATATATATATATATATATATATATATATATATTAAACACTCCACCATGGTGTGCTCCTTATTGCTTTTACATTTCCCCTCTAGTACAATGTATAATTTAGTCCCTTAAGGCACTGACCATCTTCATGCTTCATTTGTTTCCATTTATAACCTTATTCATCCTCATCACTGTACATTATTTCCATTTACTGAGTTTGACTTTCACAAAGGGCTTCTTTTGAAACATCATTGTTTCATTCTACGGGTTATGTATGTATATTAGATAGATATTTATATTTTTACATTTGTCATTTTTGCTTATTATTTAATTTGGTGCTATACCACATCAAGGACAGGGCTCTACACAATGTGTCTGATGTACTAAGAGGAACAGGAAAAATTCAGGTGCAAACCAGCTGCACCACAGAGGACAAATAAATATGTGTATGGATTTAAAATGGGCTAGCGAATGCTAGAAAGGCCTCCAAAACATTGCTTCCCTAGCATTCAACAGGCTAAAATTACCCCATGTAAATCAACTGGAGTTTTTGCACATTTTCATTGGTCCTCTATGTTGCATTTGATTTGCTCCAGAATAGCCCTAGTTCTATTTAGTATATCTGCCTCTCTGTGCATTGCATTATGCCTTCTTGTACACCATAGCTGTTCAGCTCTGTAATTTGACCACCCTCTGTAAATAAGGCAGGCTGCTGACTGGATGTTTGCCGATTGTTGGGCCACTCGTGGCACACTCTAATTACTATTGTCAGTGAACACCTTAGCGAGTCAGCAGTGCCCCTGATACTTACACCGGTATGTCTGGTGCCAACTATCATACCATGCTTTTTAAAAGCACCTGGTTTGTGCTGCTTCATTTGCTTAAATGTACATATTCGCTATGCCACAGTATCTATTATTATCGTATATAATAATTAGCTTAATTGTTTGTCAGATGCCATCATGTGCCATAGAGACGGCTGCACGCAGTGCAGTCAAGCCCAATACAGACTGCCCGCTCCACTGCTGCTAACGGAGCAGGGCCCTGAAGTCAGACCGTACTCCTCGACTACGGTTTGAATTCTGAGCTCCCCGCTCTGTATCAGCCGTGGCGCAGGCAGACTCTACTATGCATGACTGAACTGCGGCCGTTGCTAGGTGGCATGTGGCCCGTGTACACGGGATCTTCAACTGATTTAAGTGCCAGCAGTTTCCACAGTGCTGTACAACAGAATGGGGTTACAATGGATTTGTGACACTGTACTTGATGGAGTGGTTGTTTACTTGGATGAGGTGGTTGAAACAAAAACAAAAAAAAAGTGGACAGAGAGATTTCAAAGATCTACATTGCTGCTATTTTCACTTGCAATAGATTCTAGCCCACTGTTTGAACCTTGGCCTTTGCATATCAGAGTGTATTAACTATAGCCATATGCTTGTCAACAACATACTGTAGCTGACATTTATGTTGAGAATCTATATCATGAATCTTCATTCGACCCTCTTTGAGAAGTGCTTCTTTATGGGGTTAATAATAATACTGATGAGCTATATATTTTTTTGGGGGGGGGGTATTAGTGGTCTAAAGAGAGATGCAAAAAATTACCTAGGTAAATATGCGACAAAGTGACTGCGGAATTTTTTTATATTAGTTGTATTTCTCCAAACTTCAGACCATATTACAGTTGCATACAATTTGGGAGCAAATTTGCTATAATGAAAGGCACAATCTTCATTTTTTATATACATCGCTTGCATCTTTTTAAAATGTCCTCCCTTTCTCAAACTTTTATTAAGTTGATTGCAGATGGAGCAAATTAAAACATTTCACAACTTGTATTTCTGCCATATTATGAATAGACTCTGAACTATCACCATTTTTACAGCCCCCCCCCCACATCCTATATTACAGTTCACTAAGGATGTTTGTCAGAAGCCGTCATGCACAGTAGAGACGGCTGCTCGCGCTGCAGTCATGCGCAGTACAGACTGCACGTGCCGCAGCTGATACAGAGTGGGGTTCTCCGAATTTAGACCATAGTCCTCTCTGCGTGACTACAGTCTAAATTCAGAGCACCCTGCTCCGTATCAGCCGTGGTACGGGCAGTTTGTACTGCGCATGACTGCAGCGCCACCAGTGTTGGCCCGTGTACACGGGCTTTAAAACTAGTTGAATAATATTCAACAAATAATGTCCAATTCTTTGGAACTTGAAGAGTTAAACAGCCGAGTTCCTATAAAGGAGATGAACTGTTCACCCCTCTGGCACTCAAATGGTTAAACCACCAGCTTTATTTTAAAAGCATGCTGATTATACTGTAGCTCAACAGTCTGTTTACATAACAATTTAAAAATTGGTTTAAAAAGAAATTTGCTTCTAGAGTATTTCATTTTATTTCCACAGATGTGTTGCTCTATACCAGATAATGAGATTAGTCACATTTGATAAACATGAGCTGTTGCTACACACTTCACAATCTGGAGAACTGGTACTCAACTAGGGAGCGGTACGGTACCACTGTGAGGTGCCTCAGCCATTAACTTAATAAATTACATTAAAGAGGAACTATCACTCCAAATACAGTGCCCCCAAATAATTATTCATATAGCGATAAGCATTATACAGAATAAGTCCAGCGTTATAAGAAATTATACTTCATCCGAGACTGATGGCATCTGCACCATCAGTTGCTTCCTGTACCTTAAGGTACAATGCAACTCCTCCTCACCAATCCTGGAGGAGACTGGCACTCCACTGATGCCTGCCTGTTCGTCTCGGATAAAGCAGGATTTCTTAATAACTCTGGACTTATTCTGTATAATTCTAGTATTTCTATGCTTATCACTATATGAATAATTGTTTGGGAGGCACTTTATTTGGAGTGATAGTTCCACTTTAAATTTCCTTGGGGTTCTCTGAAAGTTCCAGATTGTGTGTTAGGAATGCTATGAGCAAAAAAAAAAAAAAAAAAAAAAAAAAAAAAAAAGATTGCAAACCACTGTTAAAGAGAATGGAGAACCCAAAGCGTTACTACCACCAATAACAAACTTGCCCCCCAATAATTCCCCATCTGGCGACTAGCTGCTCATTACCACTAGTCAGCAGAATTATTACCGCAGGACGGAAAGCAGACATCTTTTCATAGTGACGTTTGCGCGCCTGCGCTGTCAGTCCCAGATGGCTCTAGGAGGAGTTGCTAGGAACCGTTCGGCTCCAAAAAGGGACTGACAGAGCAGGTGCGCAGACGTCACTATGGAAAGATGTCTGCTCTCCGTCCTGCCTGTCAGCCTGGGAACAATGGACAATTCTCGTTAACGTGGTGATAATTCTGGCGACTAGTGCTACTGAGCAGCTAGTCGCCAGATGAGGGAATTATTGGGGGGCAAGTTTTTTTAGCGGTGGTAGTTCCGCTTTAAAGGGGAGCAAACACCTATTAACTTCCCATTTACCTTACTATGATCATAAATTCCCAATGACCCTATGAATCTGCCCTTAATCCTTGGCTCAGGATACAGCACAGTTATAGCCAACCTTGGTCTTTAATAGCTACCAACAGTTCATGTGTTCAGGATATCTCAGCTTGAGCTCAAATTAAATAATAAGTGGCTTGTGAAATTTAAGGTAAATGATTAAATCTTTGAGTGCCAGAGGGGTAGTAACCCTCTGACACACAAAGGGTTAAGCGATTTGGAAAATATGCATTGTTAAGGGTTAAGCGATTTGGAAAATATGCATTGTTCGTAGCTCTTGAAGATTAGGGTTGGTTACCCCTGATAGAACATTAATCAGTGATGTGTGTTATGCCCCCGGAGGTAGACATGTCAGATGCTGGCAGTTTTTCCTCATACTGAAACAGGTAGAGTACATGAGCTTAATTAACCTTTTAAGAACCAGAGAGGTGTGAAAAATTGCAAAGCTTTCTTTTCACACCCCTCTGTTTCTTGAAGGGTTATGATTACTATGTGCAATGAGCAAAGTTCGACATCCAAAACCAACTGAAGATATTATCCCTTGAAAAAATTGCAAGGGAAAAAAATTCATAAGGGCCATTAGGATTTTCTGATTATAGTAAGGTGGATGGTGACTTGTTTGGAGGGGGGTTTTCTTTAACCCTTTAAGGAATAGATGACTAATGAGGGAACAAACACATTGCAAAGCAATGCAAACTCCTATGGTCCTTAAAAGAGTTAAACTGCCAGCTGCACAATCAGGGCTAATTTCTAGCCAGGTCAGTGACCCAGCACCTTGTTTTTAGTTGTTTTTTTTTTTTGCTTGTTTTTGTTTGTTTTCTTTTTGTTTGTGTTACAGGACACCAGTCAAGCAATGCACTATTACATGCAACCAATACAGAATGAAGTGATCTGGGATCTTTCTTTTTAGAAAATCATCCTTGTTCACAATGTGGAATAAATCATATAAATGAGTTATTACTTTTATCTCATAGACAATAAGTAAAACAACGATTTTAGAGAAGAAAAACAGCATTTAAAACACCAGTTTACATCATAAATCCTTTAGGCCTAGTTCACACTGGTGACTGAATTGCACTGATTCAAACGCATGAAAAAACATTAAACTGCAATCACTGTGTTCTATGAGACCGTTCACACTGCTGAAAAATGCAGTGCATGTCGCAAAGTAACACATCCTGCTGCAACTTTTGGTTGACTGTGTGGTGCAAGTAAGTTAAATTTTCTGTTTCAATGGTGTTGCACCAAATATTGCATGATAACATGATTACTGTGCAATGTCAGCTCTGAAGAATATAATTACGGGTGGCAAAGTATAAATTCATGTGATTCAATTTTAATAGAAAAATGCATGATTATCGCATGCACATCAGTTATTTTTTATGTGATTTCATGTGTGATTTCAAACCATCAAACAGATCTCCTGTGTGAATTTAGCCTTTAGGACACAATAAAGTCATTACTGTTTTCAGCTCGCCCACTTTTAGCTGGCAGCGGTTATTACATTTACAGAACACATCTCAGCAACAGATAAAATGCTCTTTAGAAGTGGTGATAATGGACTGGGGTCCAAAAGCTCATCATGAGTGCAGCAAATATAAAATTGCCACCTCCAAATGCTTCTATTTCTTTGTTTTACTCCTGCAGAAAATAAAAATTATCAGCACAGCCTTCTGGGGTTGTTGATTTTTGTTTGATTACAATTAAAAGCAAAAGGAAACATATAGTCAGTGTACTCACACACTTGTCCTCTTCCGAAAGTGTACTAATTGCATGTTATGTTACTGATTTGCACTTTTGTTTGCTTATTGAATTGTACCTTAAATAGACAAAAAGAAAGCTGGAGTGATTCTGGGACAAACTATTTGTGTTATAGGGGACACACAAACATCCCCACTAATAAATTGGACTTTTAACTACCGAAATGCTAAACAGGTCTGTATTGTTAACATTTTAATTTCCCCCCTGTGTTGCAGTTGGCTTGCGCCATAATTGCAGCTGATACAGCTTATTTAATTGTACTTTACATATAATACTGGGACAAGCCATTTGCTCCATAGGGGAGACACAAGCATCACCACTGATAATAAATGGAGATTTTAACCAACTGAATGCTAGAGAGTTTGAAGATCTCTAGCAATCAAGAGACTAAACGTCCCAGTTACATCAATTAGAATTCTGGAGAGGTTTATCTGTCCTCTGTGGTTCCCGCTAGTTTGCACCAAAATTACTATCACGTTCTTTTGAACATAAGGCCCATTATGGCTTGCTAATTAAAGAATAAACAAGCGAATACGGTACACATAGCTCTGTGATATTCATATTATTACACACCCCCTTAATCCTTTTGTGTGAGTATACATGTGTGCAATCAAAGGGTTATCTGCCTAAACCACGGGTGGCCAAGATGTGGCGCTCCAGCTATCGATAGAATATACAAGCTGGAGAACCATTGCTTGCAAATATCTATATTTTTGTAAACAATATTTCCTAGAAAGCATGAAAATATAGGAAGGTGAGAGAACGGTTTATACAACGATTAAAATAGCATTTATCCCATTCGTGTCTGACTTGCGTCTCCATCGTAATGCATTGCTACCAACCAAGCAGTTTTAATTTTTTACATATTAATTACGATCTATGCTTTGTAATGTGCAAAATCATATTTTCCTTGCAATCAAATCGCACTGATGTAACCCTTTAAAGACTGGAGAGTTAACAAGCTGAGTTGTGATATAGGATACGTTTTGCATTTCTCCTCATTAGGTACCACAGAAGTTTCTAAAACACACCACTGTGTCCAGGACCTAATGGGGATAAGGATGGATGTTTAACCCTTTGAGTGCAAGTACGGCATCCAATGCATTCCGTTGCAATGCACTGGATACCTCTCTGGTACGCAAAAGGTTAATTGTGGGGCACAGCTGTTACCCTTACAACCTTAATGACCAGATTACTCACCACAAACCAGAGACACGAACAGCTGTAACAGAGAAAAAGCATGTTTATCCATTCCGATCCAAGATAATACTGGCCAATTTGGTAAGTGAAAAGCATCTGAGACGTGCGGTTCACGCGATCAAAAGAGACTTCATGAGAAAGTGCAACTCACTCAGTGAGAAATAACTTCATCTTCTGTACATCCAGTAGCTGCAACATACACCGATAAAATGAAGCCACACGTAAAAAGAAAGCTCAAGAGGCACCTTGGACACAAGTCAACGTATATTCATTAAAAAATGTTAAGGCGAAATCGTTATAAAATATCAAGGTGCAGAATAATTTGTATTCAAAATAATGCAAGTTTTATTTCCGTTTGGATTATGATTGGAATTATATTAAAGCTTACTCTGGCTCGACTATAGGGAGAACCACAATATGTATAGTTTCTGATACTGCCAAAGTCGGCACCCTAACAGATTCTGCCTCTGGACAGCCTATATGGGCGTGGTTTCATGCTGCTGTGCATGAACAAGGAGAGCTACAGGGTCCTAATTCGTAAAATCCGCAATCAGAAGCAATTTAATTTACAGAAAACATTTCAATGGCAAATTCAGACAATAACATGAACTGAATATTTTAGCCTTCACAGTGGCAGCCAATAATAATATTGTATTTACTCTCACGTCCATCAGAATTTATATTCCTATTTGGAAGGATAACATTTCCCAAGTGTCCCTCTTTAGGAGGGACGTTCGTTCTTCGAGATCTAAAATCCCTCTGTCCTTCTTTCACTCTCTAGTGTCCCTCTTTTTAGGAGATCAGAATGTGTGGTGTGTGTGCAGATGTCTATCACATTGCTCCACAGCAATAAAACAGCCATTAATGATTAATATTTGTTTACAGGTGTTTATAAATGAATCTTTGCAAATAAAATACTTTGTTCTTGCTTTAAATAAATTATTTGGTTACACAAAGTGTCAGTAGGTCATGAAATAACCTAAAAATTCTTGATATGCCTTGCCCACCAGCCAGTCCTCTGGCAACACCACTTAAAACTTTTGTAACCTGGTAGAAAATTGCATACCTCCCAAGTGTCCCTCTTTAGGAGGGACAGGCCCTCGTTTAGACTAACATCCCTCTGTCCCTCTTTCCCACCCTGGTGTCCCTCTTTTTAGGAGACCGGAATGTGTAGTGTGTATATAAGTGTATCACATTGTTCAACAGCAAAACAATCACATTAATGTTTCTTTAAATGTCTGTATATGTGTTTATAAATTAGTCTATGTAAATAAAATAATTTGATCTTGTTATACGTCATTTATTAGGTTACACAAGGAGGTGTAATGGGTCATGAAATAACCTAAAAATTCTCAGTAATGCCCCGTCCACCATCTACACCCTCAGCAACACCCCATAAAACACAAGTGTCCCTCTTTGGCAATTTGAAATGTTGGGAGGTATGAAACTGGTTGATGTATAGGGGGCAGTGTGTCATTGTAAACGTAATATTCTCCAATACAGTTAAAGTTGAGAGTGGAGTACCTCAGGGTTCAGTAATTGGTCCACTGACTTTTAACATGTTATAAATGACCTGGGAAAAAAGTAAAGAAAGTTAGATTTCAATATTTGTCTATGGCAGCAAATTTTGCAGGGTAATACACTCAAATCAGGAGATTTGTTATCTATAGAAGGATATACTTAAAATGGCAGACAGTGCAAACAAAAGGAAGATGTGATTTCATATAGGAAAGTATAAAGTATACAGTTGGAAAAAGGGCAAAGTGTCTGAAAGATGATGTGACTGGATATATTGAATTTGTGAACTGTGTAGGGACAAAAATAAGCTTATATATCCTATTATGAAGTCTACAATTTTAACTTGCTGTACTCGGCATTGACCTCTGGATATTGTGCAATACAGTCTATGTGGAGACCATATAGTTCAACTGTTGTGGAATTTAAGGTGGTTACATAAAGCAGATGATTTTTAAAATCATATCCGCCAGAACATGTGTATGGGCCCAACTGAAGTAGTGGGGGTCAAAGAACGAGTCCTTCTTAAAAAAAGGCCAATGAAGAGGTTGGGTGCAGAGGGACATTCTCCATACTTTATTATTGAACAAGGACCGTGGATCCCAGGAAAGGAGCCCACCACCTGGCTTCCCTCTGCACTCCATTCAGGCTACTGCATTACTGAGATCATAACTGGGTGCTGTGGAGGGTAGGGGAGCAGGGACCATGGCAATGGGAGAATAATAGAGTGTTTTTCTATTCTGATTTTTCCCACAGAATGTTCCAAGATGTAAAGAAAATGCTAATAGAGGCTATCTTGTTATGCTATGTTATATCCTTTGAAGCTTCAAGTGGTGGATGGAGAGAGGACACTTATCTTTGTGACTGCTCATAAGGCCACCAAGTGGCTGGAGAGGAGGTCATGTCGAGCCTAACATGTCTTTTCAGTTGGAGCTTAATCATACCTACATGGAGATTATGTTCTACTTCTGAGTTCTGTGCTACGTAGATGGTTTCCTTCCGTGGCTGGGTCTGAATCCAGTGTAAGTGGCATGGCAGGAGTGGCGGGCATATTTCAAGACCTGAGGTAGAACCACCTGAGGCACTAAGCCCTGGGGGTTATGCATGATAAAGAGGTGATAAAGCAGAGATGACTTCTCCAGTGTTATCACTTCTCCAGTTCCTGTGTTATTCTATAGAGCCTATGCGCCTCCACACCTTCCCCACCCCCATACTGAACTGCTGAAGTACTTCAACTTAGTCCTGAGGAAGATTTGTCTTGTATGGTGCTGCTGTGCTGTGGTCTCTGTCCCTCTTTGTTGCTAAGGTTTGCACTGGGAGGATGGTATTTTTCTGTAAATGCCTCCTTAAGGGCTATAAGGGGTACTGTAGTCAGGCTGTTTTGCAACTTTTAACACATAGCAAAGCCTGTTTCAATTTGTGCTTTTTCTACTGAGATGTATCATTATTGCCATACTCTACTGTTTTTGCACATGTAAGCTATCATAGGTTCTGTCTGTAGTACCGAATTGTGAGAAGCCTTACTATGCACATTACACACAAATTTGGTCCTGCATGTAGGCTAAAATAATTTTATGTTCCTGTCACACTACTGAAACAAAGACTGAAGAGATACCTGTAGCAACCTCACAAGAAAATATGGAATAGTGAGACTCCTCAAACAAGAGCTAGTAGGGCAAGGTGCTAGTGGGAAAAGTTAGGGAATGTGGCTAGGAAATGTAGGCCGACCTTGGCAGAATGTGCTTTGTCCTAGATCATATAAAGGTGCTAGCTGCAAAGCTAGATGGTCCCTATGACCCAGGATACATGACCACTGTTAGTCTATATCCTACTAGCCCCAGGGAGTAAAACGGGAAACCTCCACAGGAACCCCAAGGAAATGAGGAAGACAATACAACACCTACCAGGATAGGCAGGAGATTGTAGAAGCAAACAGAGGGTGACTACAGTAGTTCAGAGTGCAGGCAGTGTACTGAAGCAGTAGACTGATGAATAAGTACAGCAAGCACAGGCAAGGACACTAACAGGCTGAGTTCGGCAACAGGACTGGCAGGAATAATCAGCAGGCAAATAAGAGAGTCAACAAAGCTGAGCTCAGTAACAATATGGCAGGAGGAATTGACAGACAAATAGCACAGTCAGACAAGGCTGAGGTCGGCAACAGTATATGATGATACAAGATGATAGGCAGAGGCAATGTCAAAAAAACAAGCAGAAGTTGACAACAGGATACCAGAACAATGGCAGCAATTAAACACACAATGGAACGTTTTGATAACGCATCCTCCGTAGCATGGACTGTACCCTTTTCAAATGACGGTGTAATGTAACCCACCACATACCTGCCTGGAGTCAAGGACCTCATCGATAATGTACTCTTCATGGTCCTGCACCATAACTGGAGGAGTTATGGCAGTGAAAAGGTAATGGAATCAAGAGGCCATCCATGGTTTCAAAAGGGACACATGAAAAACAGGATGGATATGGAGGGAGAAGTGGAGATAAGCACTGTAAGGCCCAGAAAGGAAAGAAATAATCCAGGCTGAGCTTTCAGGAAGGTTGACGTAGGACCACGTTCTTGGTAGACAGCCATACTTTATCTCCAAGATTGAAAAGAGGTACCGATGAACAAAGTTGTTCAGCAGCGACTTTGCGGAGCATCTGAGAGGCCAGCAAGGATCTTAAGGTGTGCCAATAATTAACCAGGGACCACACCCGAGTTACAGCAGAAGGATCCAAAGCTGATCCAGGACGTTGCAACAATACCCTGGTATTATAACTCAGAGCATCAAAAAAGGGAGAGTAGGCCAAAAAGGTGTAATGAAGGGAATTATAGGAGAACACAACCAGAGGACGCAACAGGGCCCACCTGTCCTGGTGATGGCTGCACTAACTCCAGAGGAATAGTTCCAGAGATTGGTTTATTTGTTCTGTCTGGCCATTCGTCTGTGAATGATAACCAGAGAAAAACTACAGATCAATACCAAGACTGGAACAAAACAACTTCCAGAATCTCAATACGAATTGTGTTCTACGATCAGATGTGATATGTAATGGAAGCCCGTGGTGACATAAAATCTCAAAGATAAAGGCATTGGCCAGTTCGGGGGCAGAAGGCAATTTAGAAAAAGGGATTATGTGCCCTTGTTTTGTAAAATGGTCAACAACCACCCAAACAGTGGACATACTGGTGGAAATGGCCAGTTATACGATAAAATGCATTGAAATCTGGGTCCACTGTAGAGAGGGTAGTGTGGCTGCAACATTCCTACTGGCTTCTGCTGGGGGCTTTTCATGCAGGCACATGTAGGAAAAGAGGACACGTAAGAGCTAATATCAGAGCTACACTGCAGCCACCATAAATAATGAGACAGAAGCTCATATATGCAAGCAATACCTTAATGGCCTGCTACAGCACAGTGATGAGCCCACTGCAATTCCTGAGAGTTATAATGGGCTGGAACAAACAGAATGTCACAAGGAGGCAACCCAGGGAGGGCTGCCTAAATACAGGAAGAAGGAATACTTTGTTCAGGATCTAGAGAAGAATCAGAATTTTGTTCAAACTGGCGTGACAGGGCATTGGCTTTGATGTTTCTGGTGCCCGGAATGTAGGTAATCACGAAAAGAGACCATCTGGCTTGACATGTGTTAAGACATTTTGCAGATTCCAAATAGGCCAAGTTTTGATGATCTGTAAGTATGGACACAACATGAGGAGAACCCTCCAACAAATACCGTCATTCTTCTAAGGTGCGTTTGATAGCCAGAAGTTCCTGATTACCTGTGTCATAGTTCTCTTTGGACATGGAAAACCACAGTGAAAAAATAAGGCTGCAACAGACCTGAGACAGGAGAATGCTGGGACAGTACAGCTCCTGCAGCTATCTCAGACACATCTGTCTCCATAAAGAATGCACAAATAGGGTCCAGATAAAGAGCAAGATGAGTGCAGAGTGCTTTAGGAGATAAGTGATGAGCATCGGTGAGGGATGCAATTGGTTGGATTATTCCAGAGAAGATCTTGATGAACTCCTTATAGTAATTGGAAAAATCCATCCAATGCACCTCTGTATGGCCTTAACCCCACTAGGACGTGGCCAATCTCTAACCACTAGCAGCTTAACCAGGTCCATGGCCAGCCCATAAGAGTACATGATGTATCCAAAAAAGGACAGCTCCCTCTGTTTAAACTATCACTTTTCTAAGTTTTAAAGTTTGTGGGTATGTAACCATTCCAAAACCGTATGTACATATCATCTAGATGAACCACTACAATGGCCACAAGCAAATCCCTGAATACATTGTTGATGAGAGCTTGAAACACTGCAGGGCCATTCCAAAGACGAAAGGGGGTTCTGAATACGAAAGGGTATAGCAAAGACGAAAGGACATAATGAATCTTGTGTTGAATGCTGTCTTCCATTCATCACAGATACATATAATTATGAGATTGTAGGCCCCACTGAGGTGTAAATGAGTGAATACTGTGGAGCCACGTAAACAATCAAGTAACTCAGAGATGAATAATAATTCCTATGGGTGATACTGTTAAGACCTCAATAATCAATGCAAGGGAGAAGGGATCCATTTTTTGGCAACAAAACGGAACCCTGCTCCTACAGGAGAGGAGGAAGGAAGTATTAATTCCCAGGAAAGATTGTCTTTAATATATGCTTCCAGGACTGCAGTCTCTGGAACAGACAAAGGGTATGTCTTCCCGCTAGGAGGTGTAGATTCAAGAATGAGATCTATAGCACAATTGTAAGAACAGGGAGGAGGAAGGATCTTGGCCTTCCATTTACAAAACATCAGAAACCCCCTGACATGGCAAGCCACCAGGGAGACAGAAACTGGATCAACAAACATAAGAGTACCTTGGGCCCAGTCAATGACAGGATTGTGGCTGTATAGTGAACATAACCAAAGTTTTAGGAGCCTTAATGATATCAAACTCAACATCTCCACATGACTCTGCCCGGCACCCAGCACCAATGGCAACAACACCAACAAAATGTATCCAGCACCTAAGAGAGTACCATCCACTACCACAATACAAACCGGTGGATGCAGTTTGCATAGTGGTATTCCACAATGCTGGGCAAAGGAAGCTTTCAGGAAGAGTCCTGCAGCACCTAAGTGTAACAGTTTGTTTGCCTCACAGACACAGAGTTAAGACAAAAACACAGTTTTATTAAAGACAATAATACATAAAGAACCCTCTCAGGTCCTGTAATATAAATCTTATAGTACAGACACACGACAGGTTAATTATGCCCACACAGGTCCAGCATATGTATAGGAGGCAAACAGTTTATGCTGACACGGGTCAGGCAAATGATAAGGTTTCCAGGTTACAGCAATGCAGGAGTTAACGTTCATCAGGAACGGAGAACAGTCCCATGTGTTCTAGCTGCTTCTAGAAGATGCCACAGATAGAGTCCACAGTCTACTAGTACACTGAAGTAATCAGGAGTGCTACCGGTGCTGACACGGAGGCAACAATAGCAACCGGTTATAACAGAGTGGAGCGGAACTAATGGCAATGTACCAGTGCTATAACGGAGGCAACACTTGCAACCGGTTTTGACAGAGTGGAGCGTAACCAATGGAAATGTACTGGTGCTATAACGGAGGCAACACTTGCAACCTGTTTTGACAGAGTGGAGCGTAACCAATGGCGATATACCGGTGCTACAACGGAGGCAACACTTGCAAATGGTTTTGACAGTGTGGAGCGTAACCAATGGCAATGTACCGGTGCTATAACAGAGGCAACACTTGCAACCCCAGAATGACTGCATGGTGAGGGGAATGAATTATCTGGAACTGCTGTTCTTCCTTGTGAAGAACCACAATCATCATAGTGATGCAGTATACCGGTGCAATCATGGAGGAACACTAGCAACCGGTTATGACAGAGTGGAGCAACCAATGTATACCAGTGCAATCACGGAGGCAACACTGGCAACCAGTTACGGAAAGGAGGACTAGGCCAGAGGCGCTCTGAGCAAAATGGAAGACAGGCAAGCCTGCAGGGCAGAGGTGCCAAACCCAGTAAGGCACCGGAAGTCAGAATGTCACCGAGGCGACTAGGACCACAACGGGAGACTGCCGAGTCAGAATCCAGGAGCAGGAACGTCAGCCAGGCCTGGTCAGGATACAGGAGCAGGAATGTCAGCCAATCCGGGTCGGTACACGGGAGCAGGAACGTCAGCCAGGCCGGGTCGGTACACAGGAGCAATCACTGGAGAGTAGTCAGGCAGTCCGGGTCGGTACACAGGCGCAGGAACAGGAGAGCAGTCAGGCAAGCCAAGTCGGTACACTGGAAACCTCAATACAAACGTAGCACTGGCACAGGAACACCATGAAAGGGCAGTGATAAGGTGCAGGAGCCCAGTATATAAAGGCAATACTGGGCAGGCTAAACACAGGGCAACCAATAAGGACCTCACATAGGATAACTTACAGAAAAATAAAAACATGGAATCACGGGCACCGTGATACAAAGTCAATGAACTCTTGTACTCATAAAGCACTGTCGGCCCAGGAAAGAATCACCAGAAAGCTTAAGTGTTAATCCACAACAGAGGGAACCAAAGGTAGACTCAGTGAGGTTCCCCCACTCCCTAAGTCTGAGCATTTCCTGATTTGTTAGGGCAAACACAAGCGAAATTACCTGACTCGCCACAGTAGAGACAGAGACCTAGAGTGCTTTTCCAGGCTTTTTTCTCATCAGGTAGACGATAAACCCAATCTATTTCCATAGGTTTGGGCAGGGACTCCGCACTGGTAGTGGCCTTAAAATGCAGAGCCAGATGCACTGGTGGGTGTGGTGTAGGACATCAAGAGCGGTCACGATCCCTCTCAAGGAAAGAATGTTATAGTGAGGAGCACAAAGCTATGAGGTCTTCCAGGGAATCGGGTATGGTGTGGGGTTGAGCTCATCCTTAAGACAGTTAGACAACCCTCTCCTAAAGGCAGCCTTCAATGCACTGCCCCCCCATTTCATATAGTACACCAAAATTCAAAACTCCACAGCGTACTGGGATAGGATACAGGACCCTTGTTGAATGTCCAACAACTCAGACTCGGCTAACTCCTGACAACCAGGTGTGTCAAATACAGAGCGACAGACTGAGAGAAATGAGTCAAGGTAGTTCAATAAAACAGTCAAGCAGAGGGAGACGAGGTGGAAAAGAAAACAAGGGGGGCTGAAACAGAAGGAGCAGGTAGTCTGGGTGCTTTCAGTCACTGCTGCATGAGCTGCGATATACCTGTTATAGAGTCTAGCTTCTGTTGCAAATGTAAAATCTGAGTGGCATGCTGCTACAGTACAGCTCCCTGCAGTATCCCTGTCTTAGAGATCTCTTTGGGATCAGAGGGCATACTGGAAAAGGGGATAGTGTGTGACACTATGAAAATACAACAATACTGAAATGAACACTGAAGAGATAGCAACAGCAATCTTACAAAAAAATATGTAATAGTGAGACTCCTCCAACAAGGCATAGTAAGGCAAGGTGCTTGTGGGCGAAGCTGGGGAACGTGCCTAGGATACCTTGCCCATCCATGGCGGAATGTGCTGCGGCCTAGGCCATATAAAGTTGCTGGCTGTAAAGGTAGATGTTCCCCTTTGGTGGATCGAAGGTGACCCAGGATAAAAGACCACTGTTAGTCTATACCCTACTAACCCCAGGAAGTAAAATAGGAAACCTCCACAGGAACCCCAAGGAAATGAGGAGAACAATACAACGCCTATCAGATGGCTAGGCAGGTAACTGTAGCAGCACACAGATTGGGACTACAATAGTTCAGAGGGTAGGCAGGAGACTGAAGCAGTAGACTGATGAATAAGTACAGTAAGCACATGGAAGGTCATTGGCAGGCTGAGGTCGGCAATGGGACTAGCAGGTATTAGTGGTAGGCATAAACAGGGTCAACAAAGCTGAGATCAGTAACAATATGGCTCGAGGAATTGCCAGACAAATAGCAGGGTCAAACAAGGCTGAGGTTGGCAACCGTACTTGGCAGATGATACAAGACGATAGGCAGAGGCAGTGTCAAAAAACAAGCAGAAGTCGGCAACAGGATACAGAAACATTGACAACAACTAAACACACTAAGGAATGCTTTGATAGCATGTCAGATGTAGAGTGGCTACGTCTTAAATAGGCAACATAAGAATGCCGAAACCTGCAGGAGGAGCAAGAACATGCCTAACGTCACCGGCCACATGTAGGAACAGAAATGATGCAGCTCACAGAATGTGCCGACCGGTAAGGCAGACAAGGGAATGTGACAGTTCCTACATTGATTGACTTATTATGTTATAGGTTACATGCACAGAATAGTTCATGCTGTGCTACATATGGGCACGGTATTTGTTATGGGTTTAATCTTTTCAAGTTTGGGTGGAGAAGATCAGCTGGGGATTGTTAGTTGTTGTTTATGGCGGAGTTCTTTTTTCTCTGCTCTTTCCTGGGGAAGGAGGGCTGGTCATGTTCTATCAATCATGTTAACATGTGATGTTTGTAGATGTGCGCTCTGGTCTAGAGTGCACATTTTTCTATGGAAAGGGCCTCCTTTCCCTGAACCAAAGTGTGAGGGGAAGGGGCATGACTGCGGGACAGCCCGTTGAGACCTAGTTTCATAATATTTTGTTTTCTGGTGCTAGTTATTGGTTGTTTTTCCTGGGTGGGTGAGGGGGGGTTATTGTTTATAAATATTCCCCATGGGTCTTCGGCACCATTTTGAGCAGCCATAAGCCTCAGGGGGAATAGAAGTACAGCTGTGCTTTTTTGTTTTACTTCAATATGGATCCTGAGGCTCTTACCAACTTGTTGAACTGGGTACGAACGATTGCCGAATCTAACGGTGGAGCATGGCTGGCGTAGCTGTTGGACAGAGCTCCTTCAACGGCTGCTAACGCCCCCGGTCAGGCTGAGATGTTGACTCCTGAGGTACCGCGGAGGTCTAGGCCTCCTTCCAGATATAGCCCTTCTACCTCTTCTCCCCGTGTTCGTTCTGTCTCTGCAACTCCGGACCGGGTTGCAGGGTCCCCTCATCCCTCAGCTTTTCGTGGTTGCCCTGATGAGTGGGGGCGCTCCAAGCGGCGCAGTCGCTCTGGATGGGCGGCTGTGGCTTCTGACGTAGGTGCTTCTTCCGGAGCTGTGTGTGATGCTGGGCCTGGTGGCCAGGTTTCAGCAGGGCCTGGGTGCAATCGTCTGCGGGATGGTTTACAAGATGGCGGACATTCATCCAGGCGCAGGTCTCATAGCCCTCTCGCGGGACCACGCTCTGGGGCCTCACGTCCCACAAGATCAGGGTAGGATAATTTTGTTCCATCCATTATACCGGAGGTGTCCTCCAGGAGCGCTCCACTTGATTATTTGGGCTCACCAGCCTTAGCTTCTGAGGCGGGCTTCAGCACTGCCTCTGCTGCCTCATGTCCTCCTGCTTTGACTCGGCCTCACAGACCTTCAAGAGCATCTAGATCATCTGTTGGACGCAGATCAGCTAGTACCCCCAGGAGTGACTGCTCTGTGCAAGTGATTTCACCAGTGGCATCCCATTCTGGTTTTTCTTCTGAATCTGAGGAGGAGGTGCAGCCGCAACCTCCCATGCGTTCTGCGGTTGTTCCTGTTGAAAACCAATCAGGTATAGGGGCTTGGGATGCGGTTGCTGGTAAAGTGAGTCAGGAAAGTCGTTAGGATAGTCAAGGTTTAATTGTTGCATTGCACGCGGTGCTTGACAAGTTAGAGGCAGGTCCCAGCTCTGTGCCTGCGCCCCCTTGCGCCCTGATGGGTCAATGGTTAGAGTTTGGTTGGGACAGACTTGTCTCTCGGCTCTGTTGGGTTTGCATGTTGCGCTCGACGTGAGGGAGAAAGTATGGTGAGGCGAGTTTGTGGATGTCCTGTCCCTTGTCCAGCCTGAGGAGAAGAGCAAGGTTCCTTGCACGTTTGGGAACTGGTTGCAAGGTTTTTCTATTTTCGTGAGTATTCTGTGCGAGAAGTTCCCTGAGAGGGGTCCCTCTCTCTTTAGTTATTTGGATATGATTTGGGGGGCTTATAAAGTGTATGGTGGTTTCTGTTGGTTTCGCTATTATGAACAATTTCGTCAGCGGATGGCATCTAGGCCACAGTTGGGTTTTGATTGTCAGGATGTCAATCTTTGGTTGCTCCTGATGATGCCTCATAGGCCTGCCCCCTTTCCCGGGGCCGCCGGTGTCTCGGCTACTGCCGGGTGACTGGTGACTGCTAAGAAGGGACTTTGATGGCTGTATAATGAAAGCCATTGTAGATGGTACACATCGTGCCATTTTAAGCACGAATGCTACCATTGTGGGGGCCCCCACCCTGCAGCCCGCTGCTTCAAAAAGACCAAGCAGGGGGCCAAGCCTGGCGTTCGGGACAGGGGAAAAGGCGCTGACACCAGTGATCATGGAAAAGATGTAGCAGTGGCTAAGCCGGTATCCCAATCATAGAGAGGCGGCTATTATTAGTGATGGTTTTTGGGATGGTTTTTGGATCCCGTTCCTTTTGAAGGTGTTTTCATGTCCGGTAATTTGAAATCGGTAGTGGGTTCTGAGCATTTGGTTTGGGAGACGTTGTTGCGCGAGGTTGAGTTAGGTCACATGCAGTGCCCATTTGATTCCCCTCCTTTTTGTAACTTCCGTGTGTCCACTTTGGGTTTGGTCCCTAAGAGGGAACCGGGTAAGTTTCGGATGATTCATCATCTGTCGTACCCAAAAGGTCAGTCTGTCAATGACGGTATCGACAAGGAGGAGAGTCGGGTCCAGTATGCTTCTTTTGACCGTGCGCTGTCGCTGGTCAGGGCGGGTCAAGGATGTTTGTTGGCCAAGTCTGATATTCAGTCTGCTTTTCGACTTCTCCCAGTTCATCCAGACTGTTTTCATTTATTGGGCTGTTGTTTTGATGGTGTTTTCTTTTTTGACATGTGCCTCGCTATGGGGTGCGCTATTTCTTGTTATTATTTTGAACTGTTTAGTTCTTTTTTGGACTGGGTGGTCAGGCAGGTAGCGGGTTTGCATGCTGTACTTCACTACTTAGAGGCTTCCTTTTTGTAGGTCCAAGTGATTCAGGAGATTGTTTGACTTTGTTGTCTGTTTTTTCGTGAAGTGACAGCGCGATTTGGGGTCCTTCTGGCAGAGGAAAAAATGGAGGGCCCCCAGACTGTCATTTTTTTCTTGGTATAGAAATTGATTCGTCAGCAATGGTTTTTCGGCTGCCTCAAGATAAATTGTGCGCGTTGATGGCTTTGGTTATTTGCGTACGTTCTGCTAAGAAGGTGACTTTGCAGCAGATGAAGTCTCTCATTGGTCATCTCGTCTTTGTGTGTCGGGTCATGCCTATGGGCAGAGCGTTTTGTCGTTGGTTGTCATTGACAAAGAAGGGAGTGAAGGCACCTCATCATTATATACGGGTGGGTGCTGGTTTGAAAGCTGATTTGGCAATTTGGGAGCAGTTCTTGGCGGATTATAATGGTCAGACCTGTTGTCAGACAGCTGAAATCGATAGCCCTGTTTTGGAGCTGTTTACAGACGCGGCAGGATCTCTTGGTTTTGGTGCTTACTTTCGTGGGCAATGGTGTGCTGCAGAGTGGCCCATTGAGTGGTCTGGTGCCGATTTGATCCGCAATTTGACATTTCTGGAGTTGTTTCCGATTGTCGTGGCTGTTGAAGTATGGGGTGAGTATCTTCAGGATAGCCGAGTGATTTTTTGGACTGATAACATCAGTGTGGTCCATGTGGTGAACAAGTCGACGTCAGAGTCTCCCCCAGTTTTGGCTTTGCTGCGTTTTCTTGTTTTGCGCTGCTTGCAATTGAACATAAGCTTTAGGGTGAAGCATGTCCCCGGTTTGGAGAATGACATCGCTGATGCTTTGTCTCGATTTCAGTTCAACATGTTCCATGTGCTTGCGTCCGGGGCTGCGGTAGAGGGTGTTCCTTGTCCAGGGCACTTGTGGAGCCTCGCTTCCGACCTTTACTAGAGCTGGCTTTGAGTTCCTTGGCGCCTGCTACCCTATCTTCCTACTCGTCAGTGTGGCGGGAATGGGTAGGCAGTTATTCAGTGACTGGTTTTCATTCATCCAGACAGCTGGCAGTTCTGTACTACCTATTGGATCTGTTGCGTCGTGGTGTTAGGCTGGCTACGGCCGACCGCAACATGGCTGCCTTGTCTTTTCTTTTCCAGCTTTGCGGCAGGGAGGATGTTACAAAAAGTTTTATGGTGCGGGGAGTTCTTAAGGGTTGGAGGCATTTAATGCCAGCTGGGCCTGACGGCAGGCGTCCCGTTTCTTTGTCCATCCTTATGCAGTTATGTGGGGTTTTATGTTCTGTTTGTCGGGATGGATTTGAGGAGGTTTTGTTTAAATCATTATTTGTTGTTTCCTTTTTTGGGGCGTTTAGAGTAGGTGAGGTGGTGGTTTTCAGTTCTCAGATGTCGACATTTCGTCTGGGAGTGTGAAGTTTCGGCTTCGGGGGTCAAAGACAGACCAAGCGAGATTGGGTAGTGAGGTGGTGTTAAGTGCTACGGGGGATTTGGTCTGCCCCGTGCGCTGGATGTTTGAGTATTTGCGTCTGAGAGGTTCAGCCTTGGGTCCTCTTTTTCTGCATGCGGACGAAAGTCCAGTTACCCGTTTCCAGTTCCAGTCCATTTTTAGGAAGGGTTTGTCAATACTAGGTTTCAATCCTCAGGCTTTTGCTACCCATTCTTTTGGATAGGTGCCACCACTGTTGCAGCGTCAGCGGGGTTTTCTGAGCAGCAGATTAGGAGCATAGGTCGCTGGAGATTGGGAAGATTTAGGTCCTATGTCCGTCCTCATTTACTTTCTTGATTGTTTTGCAGGTCGTCCCCCTGTTATGGTTTGGATCCTAGGTCACTCTTTTATCTTTTGGGCGGCATGCAGAGCTGAGGATCGATGCTGTGGCAGGGATCTGGGTTTCCCATCGACCGTGGCCAGGATCTTAGTTGGGTTAATTTGAGGGAGGAGTGTTTATATATACGTAGCATAGTCTCGGGCCCCACCATATTGTTATTACACGCTGGAGGTAATGATTTGGCTGAGATCAGGACTGCTGACCTGATTAACACCATTAAGCAGGATACAGTGGCTCAGTGGTTAGCACTGTTGCCTTGCAGCGCTGGAGTCCTGGGTTCAAATCCCACCAAGGACGACATCTGCAATGAGTTTGTATGTTCTCACTGTGTTTGCGTGGGTTTCCTCCGGGCACTCCGGTTTCCTCCCACACTCCAAAAACATACTGATAGGTGAATTTAGATTGTGAGCCCCAATGGGGACAGGAACCAATATGAGTGTAAAGCGCTGCGGAATCTGTGTGCGCTATATAAATAAAGGATTATTATTATTATAGTTCGTTTCTATGCTCTGTTTAGTTGTGTGGTAGTTGTCTGGTCTGAGGTGGTCCCTAGACTTTGCTGGCACGGAGCTAGGGATATGAGGGCTTTAGAAAAGTGTAGGAGAAAATTGAATGTGGCAGTTTCGTGTTTTGTTTCTTGGATTGGTGGGGTTGTGATCCACCATAGGGAATTAGAAGGTCCAAACTTGGCTTTATTTCGCCGTAGGGATGGAGTGCATCTCAACCCCATTGGTCTCGACATTTTTAACGTGGGGTTGCAGGAGGTCGTTGGCTGTGGTGGGGAGCTGCTCCCATTAGGGGAGCTGCGGTAGCGGGGGTGGGTCCTCGCTAACGGTTAGATTTGTAATTGGCCTTGGTGATTTGGGGAGTTAGTCTCCCACTCGTGAGCTAACGGAGCGAGTGGGAGTGGAGACTCATGGGAAGTTGTGTTGTACATCATGCCCCCCCGGCATGTGCTCGGGGGCAGGCATATTGTTAATAAAGTTTGTGTTGATAAATGCTGTGGCCCTTTCTTCCCAAACAGCAGTCATGTTTTATTGAGGGGAAGAGGGTTTTTTTGTTTGGGGTGTCCTTGGCAGTCAAGGGCCCCCTTTCCCTGAACCAAAGTGTGAGGGGAAGGGGCATGACTGCGGTACGGCCTGTTGAGACCTAGTTTAATAATATTTTGTTTTCTGGGGCTAGTTATTGTTTTTCCCGGGTGGGCGAGGGGGGGTTATTGTTTATAAATATTCCCCCTGGGTTTTCGGCACCATTTTGTGCAGCCGTAAGCCTCAGGGGGAATAGAAGTACAGCTGTGCTTTTTTGTTCCCTCCATCCCTCCGTATTTGTTTGTTATTTTGTCACAGAGCTTAGTTTGTTAAGTTGGCAGTGGTGGGTCCTCGCCAACGGTTAGATTTGTAATTGGCCTTGGTGATTTGGGGAGTTAGTCTCCCACTCGTGAGCTAACAGCACGAGTGGGAGCGGAGACTCATGGGAAGTTGTGTTGTACATCGTGCCCCCCTGGCATGTGCTGGGGGGCAGGCATATTGTTAAATGCTGTGGCCCTTTCTTCCCAAACAGTAGTCATGTTTTATTGAGGGGAAGAGGGGGTTTTTGTTTGGGGTGTCCTTTGCAGTCATGTAAGGTGCTGAATGATAAAATAAAATGGGCAGCAGTGTTTGACTACATTAAAATACTCCCCTGATGTAGTTTTGTTACAGGAGACTCATTTTACAGGGAGTAAGACACATTTTTATGCAGATACTAGATGGTGGCTTCTTTTAATGATCCATTCTCATCTTACTTTAGAGCAAGCCTGTCCAAGTTCAGTCCTCAAGGGCCACCAACAGGCCAGGATTTAAGGATTTCCCTGATTAATCAAAGGTGAATTAATCAGTGGCTCATTCGTTTTGATTGACACCTGTGCTTAAAGGGATAGTAATACTTAAATATTACTAATCCCTATATTATAGCCATTTTAAAAAGAATTGAATTGTCCCCAGTGTCATCTCTCAAACCTTTATGCAAAGTCCCCCCTCCCTCCCCCTTCCCTGAAGTCAGCATTGTACCTGACTGCAGGGGAAGCCTGTCATACGACAGGCTTGTGGCTCTGCAGCAGAGCCAAGATTGCATCAGTAACAAATAAGTATTTCACTGAAACGGTCTTCTACGTGTGCTTGGTTTTCAAGCACACGTAGAACACTGTTTCAATGAAACAATTATTTTTTACTAATGCGATCTTGGCTCTGCTGCAGAACCGCCTGATGAAAATAAAACTGGATATCCCTGCAGTCAGCTACAACACTGACTTCAGGAAAGGGGGAGGTAGGGGGAATTTTGCATATGGTTATCTCTCAAACCATAAAGGTTTGAGAGATGACACTAGGGACAATTTAATTATTTTTAAAATGAAATGGCTACAATATGGGTATTAGTAATATTTAAGTATTACTATCCCTTTAAGCAGGGAAATCCTTAAATCCTGGCTTGCTGGTGGCCCTTGAGGACTGAACTTGGACAGCAGTGGTCTAGAAGTGTGTCAGTTTTCACAGAAAAGCTCCTCAGTCCAGGTTTATGATGTTAAAATATAGATAAAGGGAGATACATAATTATATATTGCACTATGTAGAGACATGATAATTTGTAATTTGTATATCCCTCCCTCTTTTGATCTTGAAGTTCTATATACGTTTCTGGAATATGTTGCAGATAACTCCACTACCCCTGTGATCTGTGCAGGGCATGTAATGACATAATGAATTGTGCTAAATATAAGCTTAGAACCATCAGTGCTTTTACAGTGCACAATTTGATTATATCAGTGGGTCTGCTGTACTCCTAGTTGTGTATTCATCTGGACGGTAGAGAATATTGATGTGTGTCAGCATCCTATTTCTCAATATCTGCAGAATTCAAACTGATGTCATCAGAATTAAACATACTTGGAGACTGAACACATGTTTAAATTTTATGTATATTAGGGAAGCACATATACATGTTCTAGAGAATTTTTTATGGCTAATGCTAAGAGTGACACTCCTGGTGTGGTCTGGCAGGCTGCTAATATGAGATATTATATGAAACTGATAATTTAATACATATTACAGTGAATTAGCACCGCAGGTTAATAATATATAGTTACAAACTCCAAAAGAAAAATTATGCTAAGAAACAAACACCGTGGGTTATTAAATCCACCGTGTTGAACCTTGCCAGTTAACCCGTTCAGTGCTGAAAAGGAGTACTGATGAACCCTAAATAAAACTTAACCTTTACTGAGTCACATAATAAAATCCCTCAAAATTAACTTATATTAAAAAATACAACAGCTACCAAAGCTAATAGCCCAGCTGTGTATTATATAGTATAACGGGTATTTCTCCAAAGACAATGGTAATAAGTATATACACACTCCCAAATGTTATCACTCACTGTCCCTACACTTGGGCAGGAAAGAGTAGAAAGAAAGTATAGATACCTAAAGCCTGTGTCTCAGACATACAAGCACTTGTATTACCTCCCGGGTCAGTGTAAAACTTCACCGTTAACCGTCCCTGTTCTTAATCAAAGAGAGAAAACACCCTTCAGTATAGGTGTAAGTAATGTGACAGTACCCTATTACCAGTTACTATACTGTTAGAGTAAATTAAGGAATGTGACCATCGTCATCTGGAGAAAAATGAACCCTTAAACTACCCAACGCGTTTCGCCGCTCATATGTGGCGGCTTCGTCAGGGGCTACAGTTTACAGAGCGACCACCCGAGGTCATATTTAAGGCCTACAAATATAGGCGGGTCACATACGTCATTCAGTCCCTCCCAAACTCATATATGATTGGCTCAACGAGCGGAACATTAATCCAATCCGCTTGCTGCTGGAACCTCGTCAGTTGTCAGTCCCAAAATTTCAACAAGTATCATTTCGTCCGTAATTTTGTTGCAATAAATTAACACATCCGTGTAACATAGATTCAAAAATACTGATGACACATTGCAATATGTGAAACGAGACGAATGTTGTTTCAACAAATGAAAACCGGGGATACTCAACCTCAATCTTTGATAAAGGGTAAAAATGTAAACCCTTCATTTAACCCTTTAGGTGCTTTTGTTTGCAGGCGATATATCCAATACGCTTCTGACCTCAGTAAAATTTTTTCCAGATCACCTCTTCTTTCTTTTAATTCAAAATGTTTAATACCTTTGAATGAAATCACTTTTAAGTCACCATTGTGGATCTGATTTACATGGTTAGCGATGGGTTTATCCCTTCTATTTCTTATATCCCCAACATGCTCCAAAATCCGTCTCCTTAACTGGCGTTTTGTTTTCCCAACATATTGCATGCCACATTTACAGGTCATCAAATAAATGACTCCCATACTCTTGCAATTAATAAATTGCTGAATCTGATATCTATCTGATATCATCGAATCACCAAAAGTTTTAGCCTTGGGCATATATGGACAAGCCTGACAATCAGAACATGGGAATGAACCCACTACAGTAGATCTTAACCAAGTATGATTAGATGGCGATCTATAGTGACTTCTAGTAAGTATATCTTTCAGGTTGGGACCTCTCCTATACGTAACACTCGCCACATTATCCAAAACTTCCTTTAAATCGGGATCACTTGTAAGGATCGACCAATGTTTATTAAGGATCTGTTTTACCTGAAGATGAGCCTGATCGTAGGTGCTAATAAACCTAATCTTTCCAGATTCCATTTTATTTCTTGGAACCGGATACAATAGCTCATCTCTATTTGAACCCAAAGCTTTATGATAGGCTTTCTTAAGACAGTTATTGCTATAGCCTCGTTGTTTAAATCTGGCCCTCAAATTAATAGCTTCATTTTTGAAATCTGTAGTGGTAGTACATAAACGTCTCAACCTTAGGTATTGTCCTACAGGAATGCTACGTATTAGAGTTTGCGGATGGTTACTTGTGGCTTGAAGTAGACTGTTAGTCGCTGTAGATTTACGATATAGCGTTGTTACAATCTCATTTACATTATTTCTTTTTTTCATTATATCAAGAAATGGCATAGAATCTTTATCAATATTGCTAGTCACTCGAAGATTGATTGTGTTGGTGTTAATCACTTCTACAAACTCATGGAACAATTGTTCCGTCTCCGTCCATATCAAAAGGATATCGTTGATGTATCTTAACCACAACATAATATGTTGAGTAAATTTATTCATATCCTCTACAAAAATGATGGTATCCTCCCACCAGCCAAGGTAAATATTTGCATATGTGGGAGCACATGTGCTCCCCATTGCCGTCCCCTGTACTTGGTGGTAAATTTTTTTATCAAAAATAAAGTAGTTATGTGTAAGGAGGAATGTCAGCAAAATCAAAACAAACTGATTATGTTTCACAAAAGATTGTCCTCTAGTAGATAAAAAGTGTTCAACTGCCTTAATACCTACATCATGTTTGATGCTTGTATAAAGTGACTCCACATCTAGACTAGCCAAAAAATGATTGGTGTCCAAATATATTCCTTCTACTCTAGTTATTGCGTCTTGAGAGTCCCTTATATATGAGGGCAGAGCCGTGAGAAACCTCCTTAAAACCTGATCAATATAGTTACTACTCTTTTCCGTAAGCTTGCCTATACCCGAGACAATTGGTCTCCCTGGGGGCTTTGTCAATTTTTTGTGTATTTTCAGAAGTATTTAAAAAGTCGCTATAGTGGGATTAATTACCAACAAGTAATCATATTCTTTCTTACTTATAATCCCATCCTGAAGACCTTGTTCTAAAATAGTCTTAAGGTCACTCAAGTAGTCCTTAGTGGGATCACTTTTAAGAGGTATATAACAAAGTTTATCATTTAGCAACCTTTTACATTCTGTTTCATAATATGTTGTGGTCAATATAACAGTGTTGCCCCCCTTATCTGAGGGCTTAATAACTATACTTTTATCATCTGCCAGATCTTTTAATGCAGTTCTCTCATATTTATTCAAATTAGATTGACCTCTGAATCCCTGTTGAGGTATAATCTCCAAATCCTTCAGTTCATCAGAGACTAATTGAACAAAAACCTCCACATTGGTTGACACTGTCATTGATGGCATAAATTTAGAATTATTTTTTAAATTGGTAAATGGACCTTTGGAAACATCTCTAGGGGTAACATTTTCCTCTAGCAGATATACCAAATCTTGTACAGTATCTCCATCAATATTGTTGATCCCCTTCTTGTTACCTTCCAGTTTAAAATGCTTGTGAAGAAGTAATTTTCTAGCAAACAAATTAAGATCTTTCACACAATCGAATAGGCGAAATGTATTAGTAGGACAAAAAGATAAACCTTTCTTTAAAACACTCACAATGTTTATTGAGTATCTTGTCAGAAAGATTAATTATCTGCATAGTATCATTTGATGGACAGTCAGATATTGTACATAATGAATTCATTATTGATTGTTGGTCACTTTGTACCCCCATCTGTTTCTGTCCCTTAACTGGCGTTGTCTCTGTGTAAGTTGGCCCTGGCCCTGTTGTTGGCCTAAAAAAGGTTTATTGGTCGTATTATAAAACCTTCTATTTCTATTCGATCTAGAGGTTGATCCTCCACCTTCTGATTCACTGACGTCTGACTCTGATTCAGAGGATACTGGAACCTGTTGAGTTCTATTTCTATAAATCTGGCCCTCACTGAAATCTTTTTGATCTCTGATGAATTTTTTGTATTTTCTATTTTTCAAATCATTAGCTAGTTTATCTATAGTATTTTTTAATGTAATTTCAAATTGTTCATATCCTGGACTTGTTTTTTTAGTGTTAATAACTGTTAACTGAGTTTCCACTTCCTTATTTATTTTTTCTAACTCCATTTTCTCAGTTGTTATAATTAACTCCAAAGAATACTTGGTAAGTATATTATTCCACTGGCTAATGAACACATCATCAGTCAAGTGAGATGCTGGTATAAGATTACTACGTAAACCCCTAGGTATAATTTTATTCTCCAAATAACTTTGCAAACTAGTTATCTCCCACCAAGTACGGGTTTGCTTCTTCATAGATTTAGTTAATTCTTTGAATAGAGCATCTATATCTTCTAACACGGATGATGTTGAATTATCAGTATTAGTATGTTCCGACACAAAAAGCTTTGCCGCTTCTTCTCTCCAGCTTGAGAAATCTATCGGTGATGATAGAAATCCCGCCATTATTGAGTATAATATATCAAAATAACTGGGAATTAACCCAAAGATAATAATGAGATATTATATGAAACTGATAATTTAATACATATTACAGTGAATTAGCACCGCAGGTTAATAATATATAGTTACAAACTCCAAAAGAAAAATATAATATAAGTTAATTTTGAGGGATTTTATTATGTGACTCAGTAAAGGTTACGTTTTATTTAGGGTTCATCAGTACTCCTTTTCAGCACTGAACGGGTTAACTGGCAAGGTTCAACACGGTGGATTTAATAATCCACGGTGTTTGTTCCTTAGCATAATTTTTCTTTTGGAGTTTGTAACTATATATTATTAACCTGCGGTGCTAATTCACTGTAATATGTATTAAATTATCAGTTTCATATAATAATAATTCATCAGAGATCAAAAAGATTTCAGTGAGGGCAAGATTTATAGAAATAGAACTCAACAGGTTCCAGTATCCTCTGAATCAGAGTCAGACGTCAGTGAATCAGAAGGTGGAGGATCAACCTCTAGATCGAATAGAAATAGAAGGTTTTATAATAGGACCAATAAACCTTTTTTAGGCCAACAACAGGGCCAGGGCCAACTTACACAGAGACAACGGCAGTTAAGGGACAGAAACAGATGGGGGTACAAAATGACCAACAATCAATAATGAATTAATTATGTACAATATCTGACTGTCCATCAAATGATACTATGCAGATAATTAATCTTTCTGACAAGATACTCAATAAACATCATGTGAGTGTTTTAAAGAAAGGTTTATCTTTTTGTCCTACTAATACATTTCGCCTATTCGATTGTGTGAAAGATCTTAATTTGTTTGCTAGAAAATTACTTCTTCACAAGCATTTTAAACTGGAAGGTAACAAGAAGGGGATCAACAATATTGATGGAGATCCTGTACAAGATTTGGTATATCTGCTAGAGGAAAACGTTACCCCTAGAGATGTTTCCAAAGGTCCATTTACCAATTTAAAAAATAATTCTAAATTTATGCCCTCAATGACAGTGTCACCCAATGTGGAGGTTTTTGTTCAATTAGTCTCTGATGAACTGAAGAATTTGGAGATTATACCTCAACAGGGATTCAGAGGTCAATCTAATTTGAATAAATATGAGAGAACTGCATTAAAAGATCTGGCAGATGATAAAAGTATAGTTATTAAGCCCTCAGATAAGGGGGGCAACACTGTTATATTGACCACAACATATTATGAAACAGAATGTAAAAGGTTGCTAAATGATAAACTTTGTTATATACCGCTTAAAAGTGATCCCATTAAGGACTACTTGAGTGACCTTAAGACTATTTTAGAACAAGGCCTTCAGGATGGGATTATAAGTAAGAAAGAATATGATTACTTGTTGGTAATTAATCCCACTATAGCGACTTTTTATATACTTCTGAAAATACACAAAAATTTGACAAAGCCCCCAGGGAGACCAATTGTCTCAGGTATAGGCAAGCTTACGGAAAAGAGTAGTAACTATATTGATCAGGTTTTAAGGAGGTTTGTCACGGCTCTGCCCTCATATATAAGGGACTCCCAAGACACCATAACTAGAGTAGAAGGAATATATTTGGACACCAATCATTTTTTGGCTAGTCTAGATGTGGAGTCACTTTATACAAGCATCAAACATGATGTAGGTATTAAGGCAGTTGAACACTTTTTATCTACTAGAGGACAATCTTTTGTGAAACATAATCAGTTTGTTTTGATTTTGCTGACATTCCTCCTTACACATATCTACTTTATTTTTGATAAAAAAATTTACCACCAAGTACAGGGGACGGCAATGGGGAGCACATGTGCTCCCACATATGCAAATATTTACCTTGGCTGGTGGGAGGATACCATCATTTTTGTAGAGGATATGAATAAATTTACTCAACATATTATGTTGTGGTTAAGATACATCGACGATATCCTTTTGATATGGACGGGGACGGAACAATTGTTCCATGAGTTTGTAGAAGTGATTAACACCAACACAATCAATCTTCGAGTGACTAGCAATATTGATAAAGATTCTATGCCATTTCTTGATATAATGATAAAAAGAAATAATGTAAATGAGATTGTAACAACGCTATATCGTAAATCTACAGCGACTAACAGTCTACTTCAAGCCACAAGTAACCATCCGCAAACTCTAATACGTAGCATTCCTGTAGGACAATACCTAAGGTTGAGACGTTTATGTACTACCACTACAGATTTCAAAAATGAAGCTATTAATTTGAGGGCCAGATTTAAACAGCGAGGCTATAGCAATAACTGTCTTAAGAAAGCCTATCATAAAGCTTTGGGTTCAAATAGAGATGAGCTATTGTATCCGGTTCCAAGAAATAAAATGGAATCTGGAAAGATTAGGTTTATTAGCACCTACGATCAGGCTCATCTTCAGGTAAAACAGATCCTTAACAAACCTTGGTCGATCCTTACAAGTGATCCCGATTTAAAGGATGTTTTGGATAATGTGGCGAGTGTTACGTATAGGAGAGGTCCCAACCTGAAAGATATACTTACTAGAAGTCACTATAGATCGCCATCTAATCATACTTGGTTAAGATCTACTGTAGTGGGTTCATTCCCATGTTCTGATTGTCAGGCTTGTCCATATATGCCCAAGGCTAAAACTTTTGGTGATTCGATGATATCAGATAGATATCAGATTCAGCAATTTATTAATTGCAAGAGTATGGGAGTCATTTATTTGATGACCTGTAAATGTGGCATGCAATATGTTGGGAAAACAAAATGCCAGTTAAGGAGACGGATTTTGGAGCATGTTGGGGATATAAGAAATAGAAGGGATAAACCCATCGCTAACCATGTAAATCAGATCCACAATGGTGACTTAAAAGTGATTTCATTCAAAGGTATTAAACATTTTGAATTAAAAGAAAGAAGAGGTGATCTGGAAAAAATTTTATTGAGGTCAGAAGCGTATTGGATATATCGCCTGCAAACAAAAGCACCTAAAGGGTTAAATGAAGGGTTTACATTTTTACCCTTTATCAAAGATTGAGGTTGAGTATCCCCGGTTTTCATTTGTTGAAACAACATTCGTCTCGTTTCACATATTGCAACGTGTCATCAGTATTTTTGAATCTATGTTACACGGATGTGTTAATTTATTGCAACAAAATTACGGACAAAATGATACTTGTTGAAATTTTGGGACTGACAACTGACGAGGTTCAAGCAGCAAGCGGATTGGATTAATGTTCCGCTCGTTGAGCCAATCATATATGAGTTTGGGAGAGACTGAATGACGTATGTGACCCGCCTATATTTGTAGGCCTTAAATATGACCTCGGGTGGTCGCTCTGTAAACTGTAGCCCCTGACAAAGCCGCCACATATGAGCAGCGAAACGCGTTGGGTAGTTTAAGGGTTCATTTTTCTCCAGATGACGATGGTCACATTCCTTAATTTACTCTAACAGTATAGTAACTGGTAATAGGGTACTGTCACGTTACTTACACCTATACTGAAGGGTGTTTTCTCTCTTTGATTAAGAACAGGGACGGTTACCGGTGAAGTTTTACACTGACCCGGGAGGTAATACAAGTGCTTGTATGTCTGAGACACAAGCTTTAGGCATCTATACTTTCTTTCTACTCTTTCCTGCCCAAGTGTAGGGACAGTGAGTGATAACATATGGGAGTGTGTATATACTTATTACCATTGTCTTTGGAGAAATACCCGTTATACTATATAATACACAGCTGGGCTATTAGCTTTGGTAGCTGTTGTATTTTTTAATATAAGTTAATTTTGAGGGATTTTATTATGTGACTCAGTAAAGGTTAAGTTTTATTTAGGGTTCATCAGTACTTCTTTTCAGCACTGAACGGGTTAACTGGCAAGGTTCAACACGGTGGATTTAATAACCCACGGTGTTTGTTCCTTAGCATAATTTTTCTTTTGGAGGCTGCTAATATGGTCACTAGGGATTCTTTTATACACCTGTGATGACACATAAATGTGAGGTGGGGAACTAGCCGGGGGGTTCAAAGAGCAGCTTCAATGTGTTTGCCAAGGGTCAGTACAGGGCTTGCCCTGATGATGACTCAAATCAGCAGTTGGTGGCTGTTACTAGGGGGTGGGTGAATGTTAGAAATATTTCCTGCATGACTTTTTGTAAAAAAAGTTTTTTTATTGCTTTTTTTTGCAAAAGGTTTCTCTTTTTCACCACTGTAAAAGTTTTCTTCTTTTTCCCAACTGCCAAAAAATGTTTTGCCTATGTTTCATATGACTGCAATGTTTCCCACCACAATATTACTTATTCTGAGGGCTGAAGTGTAGAAATAAATAGCTGAAAGTAAAAGTTTTAAGTCCTACAAGAACATATGCCTTGAAAAGGTTGTTACCAGGGTGAGTGATTTTGTTCTTTGACCACAATGCTAAATTCCTGCTTATGTAACAGTAGCGCATCCATCCTTGAAAAAAAACTGTGGCTTGGGATATTCCAGTAGGGTGCAACACATGACATCAGTTGTTTAAAGCCTTTGTTTTCAACAAAAGAAAAGGGCAGTATGTCAACCGCCAACATTTTGGCAAGTTTACTATTCCATAGGTGTACTTTTGCATAACTTTTGTGCAGGTTTTGACTTCTTTCTAAGAACTTAGTGTGGGATGGTAGTACAGAGTAGAAGAACTGTGTAACTTAATTGCTTTAACACCATTCCTTGTGGAGGTGGTGGCAGTATGTGTAGGCATTCTATGACTCTTGTCATCTCCTACAGCAAACCCAAAGTCATCATACTTCTCTCCAGCAAGAGGCATAGGTGTTATTTGTAAAGAACTAGCTGCTGTCAGTGGCACACTCTCTGACCCATCAATGGCATCATTACTTCTCTTATCTGTCCCAGAGCCCTGGGAACCTTTAGAACCTTCTGCTGCTAGTTGTGGCACCTTTGACATGTTAGATAAAATGGAAGAACTAGAATTGCTGAAGGTTAACGGGCACTTGGACATAATTTGTATGACTGAAACATGGTGGGATGATACACATGATTGGGCTGTAAATATAGAGGGATTTTCCCTGTTTAGGAGGGACAGGTTTAATAGAAAAGTGTGGAAACTGGCCATAATGTGGAGTTCTTGTGGGTAGAAATTGAGGCTAACTGTGGCGTACAACTTAAAAAAAAAAAAAAAAAAAAAAAAAAAGGTGTTGGTGGGTATATGCTACAAACCACCAAATATTGATGAGAATGTTGAGTTCCAACTGCTATTGCAAATGAGTAAAATTGTGGGCATACTATAGTAATTGATGATATTAACTAGAAATATTGTTAGAGTGTTAAGGGAAGCAGGTTTGTGAGAATGCTTAGGGATATCTACATGTCACAAATGTTGGAAGTGCCAACAAGAAATACCAAAGTAAGTATTGGGCCTAGTGACAAGGAATAACATAGAAATAGTATCTAATATTAAGGTAAGTGAACATTTGGGAAACAGTGATCACAACCCAGTCACATTTGAAATCAGTATGGCAAAGCAAAACTGTATAGGTTCAACAAAAACTCAACAGAATGATATAGCATGCTGATACTTTGTTGTATCTAGCAGTGTTTAAGGATAAAGTCTTTATCTATAAAATTAAAAGAATGCACTGAGTATCCATGTTAGGGAGAGAAATGAAAACAGTTGGAAGAAGGACAGTGGAATAAGAGAGTATCATTGTATGATTTGGAGGAGGGGACAGGGGGAGGGTGCAATGGGCTAATTATATACATACAGCATGAGCTGTCACTCAAAATAGGCAGTAGGAGTCTTACCCCATGGCACAGATATTCTGATATTTTTGTCTTTAGTTAAGACATTTTTGTCATTAGGTATGGCATTTCTGTCTTTACATATGACAATTTAAGTCAGGACAAACAACATATTTCCGATTACAAAACACACTCTTTGAAAATATTAATGAGCCCAACGACACAACATAAATGCTGTTTCACTACTTATTTGAACATATGGCCCATAGACTGAGATAAATTATTTAAAGGCAAAAATACTGGGGAAAATGGTCAGAATTTAAATTTAGGTTGCAGAAATGTATTCAAAAGTATTTATCAGTGGAGATCAAATGCAAAAGAAGTAGGCAACAGCCAAATACATAAATAGAAAAAAAAACTGAAGAGAGAGCATTGGACCTTTCAAAAATGAGACTGGCAAGTTGATTAAAGAGGATAAGGAAATGCAGATGTTCTAAATACTTTCTGTGCATCGGTATATACGAGAACAAGGAATGGTAGAAGAGCCTCAACAAGTAACAAATAAAAAAATACCTTTGTCAGATATCGCTTTAACACATGAAGAGGTCATGGGAAGACTGAACAAAATTAAGAATGACAAAGCACCGGGTCCTGATGGTATACATCCAAGAGTTCTTCAAGAACTCAGTGAAGTGTTAGCAAGACCCCTCTTTTTACTCATTAACCCTTTGAGTGCCAGATGGGTAGGCAATGCATTGCTTTGCAATGCGTTGCATACCTCTCTGGCACTCAAATGGTTAACTATTGTCTCACCACAGGCTCAGTGCCACAAGATTGGCGTAAAGACAATGCAGTGCCTTTCTTTAAGAAAGACCGGTGAGTGTGATCTCTGTAGTGGGAAAACTGCTAAAAGGGATAAGGGTTTATTTTCAGGATTACACTGCAAAAATAAGATAATTAGCAATAATCAACATGGTTTTATGATGAATAGATCATGCAAAACAAATATTTTTTTCTATGAAGAAGTAGTATCCTAGTTAATGGCAAGGCAGTTGATGTAATATATCAACATTTTGCGAAGGTATTTGATACAGTGCCACGCAGGAGGCTGAGGTATGAAATAAGGAAATTGGGGTTGGGGATAACCTTTGCAGTTGGATAGGAAACTGGTTGAATGTGTCACGCCGCTTCCTCTTTCCCCTCCCATCTTCCGATAGCGGCTGTTTCCCCTCTTGTTGTCTCCGAGTACACAGATTCTTCCGGGTTCGTCGCGTCGGCATGGGAATGACGTCACCTCCCGGCATCTATATAGGGCGACAGCCTGCTTCACTCGGAGCACTATCACAGTGTTCCAGTTTAGAGCAGTTCTCTTGTCTGTGCTCTTAGTCTCTAGACGTTCTAAGACTCCTGTTATATTCTTGTGTATGACCCTTGGCAAGACTTCTGACACCTCCTTCTGCCTGCCGAATTTAACCTATTGATCTCCAGTGTATGACCTTTGGCAAGACTTCTGACACCTCCTTCTGCCTGCCGAATTTAACCTATTGATCTCCAGTGTATGACCCTTGGCAAGACTTCTGACACCTCCTTCTGCCTGCCGAAGTTAACCTATTGATCTCCAGTGTATGACCCTTGGCAAGACTTCTGACACCTCTTTATGCCTTATACATTTAACCTGTTGATCTGTGTATGACCGTTGGCAAGACTTCTGACAAATCCTTCTGCCTTACGATTTGGATATCTAGTGATATTCTGTGGCAAGACTTCTGGGTATCCTTTCTTGATCTTTAGTTAAACCTAGCTTTTATTTTACTTTTCCATTTCTTGGGGAGTTTATTGCTACACTGTAGCCACCGTACTCCAGCTACGCACCCTAACCACCGCTCTCCAGCCCTCACTCCCCCCTGCAGGAGAGTTTGTACTGTCCACGGAGGAGCTATCCAGGTCTTGGTCCTAGCTCAACTAGGATCAGACATCTGGCCTTGCGGCCAGCAACTATAATCCGGCCCTAGCCGCAGCACAGCCTTACCGTGACAGTCACCGCACTACGAGCCTCGATCTCAAAGCAGCGCACTCTAGCACTCCATCTCCTGCTGGCTTCCGCCTGCTTCGTGTATCCTGCTAGGTCCTGACAGAGTGATAGTGCCATACCTTTCTCATGGCTTTGGATCCAAAGGATGTTTCTAAGGCGGTAATCCAGCAAGCAGCTGTACTAGAGAAACACGCTACCCACATACAGCGTTTAGACCAGAAGCTTGATTCTATTGCTTCCCTCTTACAAAACCTGCAGGAAAGTTTAGAATGGCCTTCGCCTGTGCCTACTCCCCCACCTGTGCCATCTGTTCCTGCTTCAACATCTGCTGTTGTGCCTTCCCGTTTGCCTCTTCCTGACCGTTATGACGGTGATCCAGCTCAATTGCGGGGTTTTGTGCACCAATGTTTCCTCCACTGTCGTAATCAGCCGGAGGTGTATGCTTCCCATCAGGCTCGTATTACCTTTCTTGTATCCCTTCTCAGGGGTAGGGCTTTGTCATGGGTTACCCCCCTAATGGATCGTCAATCCCACTTAATGGATGATTTTGATGCCTTCTTGAACGCTTTTCGTTCGGTCTTCGATATTCCTGGTCGTCAGGCCAAAGCAGAGGCCTCGCTTTTGGAATTGCAGCAAGGTACTCAGTCCTTCGCACAATATGCTATTGAATCCAGGACTTTGGCTTACGATACTGACTGGGGTAATGGAGCCCTAAAGGCAGCCTTTCGGCGTGGTCTCTCTGATAAATTAAAGGATGAGCTGACTACGCGAGACATACCTCCCACTTTAGAGGGATTGATTTCTTTGTGTACATCTCTTGACACTCGTTTACAAGAGAGGCAGTTAGAGAAAGAAAGAGATCGTTCCCAACGCCCTGTGCTCCGTCCTCCTATTCGCCTTGCACCCCGTTTTCAGAATCCGCCCATTCCAGCAGAAAGCTCTCCAGAACCTATGGAGATTGGGAGGCTTACTCGCCTCACTGAGGAGGAGAAGACTAGGTGCCGACAACGAGGATTATGCCTTTATTGTGGACAGCCAGGTCATATTGCCCGTGTTTGTCCTAATAAACCGGGAAACGGTCAAGCTTAGTGAGACCGGAGGGACTCTCTCTAAGCCACTCAGTTCTTCCCTCTGCCTCCTCTCAACGCCTCACTGTTTCACTCCATTTATCGTGGGCTTCGTTTTCTATTCCTGCTGATGCGTTAATCGATTCTGGAGCCGCAGGTGTCTTTATGGACTTAGCTTTTGCTCAACGGCATGCTATACCACTGCTGTCCAAAGATCCTCCAGTGGATATTAGGGTCATTGACGGTTCTCCTCTTGGCTCTGGTCTGATTACCCTTGCCACCATACCCATTCGGGTCTTCATGCCTCCGGGGCATTATGAGGAGTTGTCTTTTGACATTATCACTGCACCACTGTCTCCCCTCATATTAGGTTATCTGTGGCTACGTATTCATAATCCCAACATCGATTGGAGACAGGGGACTCTGTCACTTCAACCTCTCTCTTCAGTGGTACTGTCTACTGTTCCTCCTCCTCTAAGTAGTTCTGATGACCCTTGTTTTGAAGTACCAGAGCCCTATCTACAGTTTTCGGATGTCTTTTCTAAAGTACAATGTCACGGGAACCATCATGCCCTTGGCTCCTGGAGGGGCCTGGGGGCCGGCCACCTCCCACAAGAAAGTGGATGCCATGCCCAGGGAAGCTCCTTTGCCCGCTTCAACGTTCCCTCTCGGGTCTAAGTCACCCTGTGCTTACTGGGGGCACAGGGTGACTGGGAATACCCAGTCTGGTCTGCCCCGGGCAGACCCAACAGACTCTGTGGACTGTGTTGTTACGTGTGTCAGGGGGTTTAGAGGTTGCCACTGCCCTATCCTCGGGCTTCAGGGCAGGGAAGCGTCCCATACCCTGGAACTATACTTGCTTCCAATAAGGAGTGGAATTCACGGGGCGGAGGACAGCCAGCAGAACTAATCAAAAGCCCCATTGACTTTACATGGGGAAGTAGGCGGCTTCCTGATTGGCCAATGCCCTGGGTGACGAGTTTAAAGGTCCCCCATAGAGTTAACATGGGGGAAAGTAGGCAGCCCAGGGATTGGTCGGTTAGCTGCCCGCCTACAGAGTCTGATTGGCCGAGCTAGCCGTGACTAGCACAACCAGGATTGGTCAGCCTATTCTAGGCACTGGATTGGCCAGGAGTTGAAGCAGAATATTCAAACATGCTTCAACCTCCTGGCCTTTGTTGTACAATGTGTATTCCAGCCCCTCAGCCCTTTGTCCCAGTGTTTATCCCACAACAGTCCCCTTTTGTCCAAATAATGCAATCATGTCTGGTCCATTGTATGATGTGCACATCAAATGTTTATACCATTGTGTGTTTTGTTCAGCCCACCATTGTATAGCCCCTCCACCCCTCTTGGCCTTTTGTGTTAACCTGTATAAATATGTGTGTCTTGGTTCCAATAGAGGAGTTCTTGTTTTAACCTACACAAGTGTTGTCTGGTGAGGTTAAGCTGCTGGTAAGCTGGGAGAGTTCTTGTTATCCTGACACTAGTCCTGCCTGGCGATTGGGATACCTTGGGAGAAGCTGGTGGAGTTTTCCTGTTCCAGAGCGAGGGAAGCGGCGACTAACGGAGTCACCCAAGGCTGGGTGGCAGCGGTGGGATTTTTACTTCTTCCAGAAGAAAGGACACTGAGACCAGTATCCAGGGGGAGATATAGCCACCTGGCTTGACCCCGGTCTTAGCAACACTGAAACCAGCATCCAGGGGGAGATATAGCCGCAGGGCTTGACCCCAGGTTTCAGCAACAGTTCATGGGAGACCGATGAAGCAGCTCTCCACCAGCAGGCGCCAAGCGGTCAGACACGGAGATGGAGGCTATGCTTTGCCAAGCCCTATCCGGCTATGAACAACAGCGGGCCACACTGGAGGCAGAGGGACACTCCTTCTCCTCCGAGGGCTTCATCCCTTATGCAGAGAGGCATGAGAGCGAGACACAGCAGTGGAGCCCCTGCATCCTTGGGCCGAGTTCGGACCCCCAGACAAGCGAGGTACTGGCATCCTGGATCGGAGATGTCATTTGCCTGGATCTCCAGTATGGGGCTTTCTGCGACAGGACCGGATTTGAGTGGTTCGGGTTCCCCAAAACTCCTCTCCCGTGCAGCGGCTTCGCCTACAGGGGTCCCAGCTCGTTGTGGCATGCCAGGGCTGAGGAGCCGGACTTTGGCAGTCGCAGGGAAAGCCGGTTCTGGGAGATCCGCGACAGGCGAGCCATGCAGCTGGGGGTGTCAGAAATACCCGAGGTATGGAGAGAGCTGGAGGATCTTGTAACCCAGGAGTGGGGACTGGAGATGGAGTGTAGGGATCTCCAGGAAGAGGTGGCTCACACCAATCCCCCACAGCAGCGTTGTATGGACGTGGAAGGTGCAGTGGATGAGAATGCGGTCGCCACAAGCACCTTGTCCGTGGAAGAGGGGGCTCTTCCTGAGGCCGACTTCAGCGACCTGTTATGGTCTAGTCAGCGGGTAGCAGGCGAAGCTGCGGCCACCGCTAACCCGTTTGGTATGGATGTCCCCACAGCAGAGAGGTGCTGTATTTCGGGAGTGGATGCGATTGGTGTCACTCCCCGGCGGCTGTTTGTATTACAGGGAGAGGAGGTATCTGACCCCTCTCCCCAGCGGCAGATGTCTGATGGAACTGGGGGTGTCGTGGCTGAGATTGCGGTCGTCACCAGCGCCCCTACACTTGTCGTGGAGAGTGGGACAACTGCCCTCTCCAGCGACTTTGCTACCCCAGCCCTGGAGAGTGGGACGAACGTCCTCTCCAAGGGCCTTGTTGCCCCTGCCCTGGGGAGTGGGATCGAGGTCCTCCCCAGTGGCTCTGCCACCTTTACCCTGGAGAGTGAGACCACTGTCCTCTCCAGAGGCCTTGTTGCCCTTTCCCTGGAGTGTGGGATCACTGTCCTCTCCAAGAGCCTTGTTGTCCCTGCCCTGGTGGGTGGGGTTGAGATCCGTCCCAGTGGAGCCGTTACCCCTCCCGTGGTGAGTAGGGCCAGAGTCCTCCCCAGCGACGTCGTTACCCCTACCCTGGGGCGTGGGACTGCGGGCCACAACAACCCCCAGCCAGCTGACTCTACTGTGTTCCCCCTGCAGAACAGGATACCATACTGGCAGAGGGGGACAGGTATCCCAAGGATGGTGCAGGAGATGGGATGGACTGAGAACTTGACTAACCTGCTGGCAGACCCGGCAAGGGTCTGGCCCCAGGTTAGTCTTATTTGGAAGGGGGGGAAATGTCACAGGAACCATCATGCCCTTGGCTCCTGGAGGGGCCTGGGGGCCGGCCACCTCCCACAAGAAAGTGGATGCCATGCCCAGGGAAGCTCCTTTGCCCGCTTCAACGTTCCCTCTCGGGTCTAAGTCACCCTGTGCTTACTGGGGGCACAGGGTGACTGGGAATACCCAGTCTGGTCTGCCCCGGGCAGACCCAACAGACTCTGTGGACTGTGTTGTTACGTGTGTCAGGGGGTTTAGAGGTTGCCACTGCCCTATCCTCGGGCTTCAGGGCAGGGAAGCGTCCCATACCCTGGAACTATACTTGCTTCCAATAAGGAGTGGAATTCACGGGGCGGAGGACAGCCAGCAGAACTAATCAAAAGCCCCATTGACTTTACATGGGGAAGTAGGCGGCTTCCTGATTGGCCAATGCCCTGGGTGACGAGTTTAAAGGTCCCCCATAGAGTTAACATGGGGGAAAGTAGGCAGCCCAGGGATTGGTCGGTTAGCTGCCCGCCTACAGAGTCTGATTGGCCGAGCTAGCCGTGACTAGCACAACCAGGATTGGTCAGCCTATTCTAGGCACTGGATTGGCCAGGAGTTGAAGCAGAATATTCAAACATGCTTCAACCTCCTGGCCTTTGTTGTACAATGTGTATTCCAGCCCCTCAGCCCTTTGTCCCAGTGTTTATCCCACAACAGTCCCCTTTTGTCCAAATAATGCAATCATGTCTGGTCCATTGTATGATGTGCACATCAAATGTTTATACCATTGTGTGTTTTGTTCAGCCCACCATTGTATAGCCCCTCCACCCCTCTTGGCCTTTTGTGTTAACCTGTATAAATATGTGTGTCTTGGTTCCAATAGAGGAGTTCTTGTTTTAACCTACACAAGTGTTGTCTGGTGAGGTTAAGCTGCTGGTATGCTGGGAGAGTTCTTGTTATCCTGACACTAGTCCTGCCTGGCGATTGGGATACCTTGGGAGAAGCTGGTGGAGTTTTCCTGTTCCAGAGCGAGGGAAGCGGCGACTAACGGAGTCACCCAAGGCTGGGTGGCAGCGGTATCCGTTACATACAAGCAGAAACATTACCGCCACATCGAGAATACGACTGCCCCATAGATCTTCTGCCTGGGGCTGTTCCTCCGAAGGGTAGAACGTACCCTTTATCTTTACCCGAGACTGCTGCACTAGAAAAGTACATACAGGAGAATCTTGCACGTGGTTTCATCAGGCCGGTGCGGGTTTTTTTTTTGTGAAGAACAAGGATGGCTCCTTACGTCCCTGTATAGATTACAGGGGCCTGAATGCCGTGACTCAGAAAAATTGTTACCCTCTACCACTGATACCTTGCGGCCAGCAGCTATAATCCGGCCCTAGCCGCAGCACAGCCTTACCGTGACAGTCACCGCACTACGAGCCTCGATCTCAAAGCAGCGCACTCTAGCACTCCATCTCCTGCAGGCTTCCTCCTGCTTCGTGTATCCTGCTAGGTCCTGACAGAAGGATAGTGAACAGTGTGTGGTTATAAATGGACAATTCTTCAGTACAGTTAAAGCTGAGAGTGGAGTATTTCAGGGTTCAGTACTTGGGCCATTGCTTTTTAACATGTTTATAAATTACCTGGAAGTAGATATAGAAAGCAAAATATCAGTATTTGCAGATGATACTAAATTATGCAGTGTAATAGATGCAGAACATGATTTTTGTTTTCTACAGAGGGATTTACATAAAATGGCAGATTGGGCAAACAAATGGAATATGAAGCTTAATGTGGGAAGTGTAGAGTCATGCATTTGGGAAGAAAAAATCCCAGTGTTATGGAATCATTTTAGGGAGACTAGTTGTTACAGAAGGACCTGGGAATCCTTGTAAACTACAAACCTGGAAGCAGTGACCAGTGTCAAATAGAAGTAGCAAAAGCAAACAAAGTCCTGTCTTGCATAAAAAGGGAGATTGTAGCAATAGTGGATAACGTCATTTTACCAATGTACAAATCTTTGGTAAGACCTCACCACACATATGTAGTGCAGTTTTTGGCACCAGTTCTGAAAAAGGATATTCTAGAACTGGAGAAAATACAGCAAAGAGCAACAAAATGAATTAAGGGAATGGAGGACTTGCCGTATGAGGAACAAATAGACAAACTTAGTTTATTTACTCTAGAGGAAGGACGACTAAGATCTTATCACAATGTACAAGTATATGAGAGGTTATTATAGGGGTCTCTCTGGTAAGTTGTTCATTCTAAGGCCTGATCAAATAACCATGGGCCACCCCTTGAGATTAGATGAAAGGAGGTTTGGACTTTAGCAGAGGAGGGTTTTTTTTACAGGTCTGTTAAATTGTGGAATTCCTTGTCAAAGGATGTAGTAACTTAAGGCAGATACAATGGATACATTTAAAAAGAATATTAGATACATTTCTTTAAAAAGGGAACATACAGGGTTATTGTAACGGTGTAAAGGACACTCAGACACGGATGGTTATGGTAAAAACACAGTTTTACTAATAGAACAGAGATAAAGTGACCCACACGGGTCCAGTACATACAAATGACACAACTGACACAGGTCAGGCTCCATTAACGTATAGTATCCCACACAGGTCCAGTAGATACAGATGTACAAGACTGACACAGGTCAGGTCACCAGGATAAAGTAACCCACTCAGATCCAGTAGGCACCAAAGGTGCAATACTGACAAAGGTCAGGTCAAAGTTCGTGTGATTCTGGAAGAACAAGCAGGTATACTACTAGGCCATGGAAGACTGGCAGGTCTTACTAGTGACTGGATAACGGATACTCCCTACGCTGGGAGTGAGCCCCAACCATAAGCCACAGGTAAAGGACAGAGTGGAGACTAATACTATCCCACAGGATAGTAAGATAGAGACTAGGCAACAAAGCCAAATATTGGCTAGGAGAGGAGACCAATGGACAGATGCCCTATCGGAGGCCACTTGACTGTAGGGTACTGTAGGCACAATGGCAGGACTGCCTGAGTGGTAGGATACTCAATATTGTCAGGCACAATCTCAGGGAGGATTCCCAGAACGTCTGTGACCCTGAAACGCTGTAGCAGCAACCCGTGATAGGTAACCGAACGCTGAGACCTGGACAGAACTGCCAAGCAATGGAAACTGACCGAGGCGCCCAGAGAGAACCCAACCTTGGAATGGCGAGTGGACAGGTCAAGTGTACTGGGTGCAAGCAAAGGCACTGATACAGAAGCAGAGATATGATAGCGTATTGAGGAGGCAGGGTCACAGAGCAGCGCTGCCGAGGCAATGTAGACTGGAGGCAACCAGTAACTGTCAGAGACAGTAATATGTACCGGAGGGAAGCCCTCCAACCTGAGCACAAGGAGAGCAAGGAGTGGTACCGGGGTTACACTGAGCAGGAAGCTTCCCAAACCGGGTGTACACAGAGCAGGAACGTCAGCCTATCCGAGTCAGTACACAGAGCAGTAACGTCAGCCGGGCCGAATTGTTACACAGAGTAGGAACGTCAGCCAATCCAAGTCGGTATACAGAGCAGGAACGTCAGCTGGGCCGGGTCGCTACACAGAGCAGGAACATCAGCCGGGCCAGGTCGCTACACAGACCAGGAGCGTCAGCCAATCCGAGTCGGTACACAGAGCAGGAACGTCAGCCAGGCCGGGTCGGTACACAGAGCAGGAACGTCAGCCAATCTGAGTCGGTACATAGAGCAGGAGCGATCAGGCAGAGTAGTCAGGCAGTCCGGGTCATACCCAGAATATACACGAATCTCACTGGCAACAGGAACACCACGAAAGGGCAGCGCTGAAGTGACAGGGCTCAGTATATAAGGGCTAGAACTGGACGGAGATAAACATCAGTAGCCAATAAAAGAGAATCAGGAAGTAGCCCTGACATAACAATGTCGCCAGCGAAAGCACAGGCACTGTGATAGTTATACAGTGTATTAGTAGGCAAAATAGGAAGTTCTGATAAATACTAAAATATTTGGCAGAAGGAAAGCTATATTATTCTCATTTCTCTGGTTTATGAGGCAAGGGTTACACTTGATGGACTTGTGTCTTTTTCAACCTAATTTACTATGTTACTACGTTCATTGTTTGTCTCCCAGTCATACCTGTGGGTGTGCTTCAGGTGGGATCTCCTTTCTTGAGATGCCTAGGCTCACATGCTTTTTGCATAGACAACAGACAGCAACATACTTATCTTTTGGATCCTGAGTGAATAATTTCCATACGGTGGACTTCATGGACTGTGGGGTTCCTGAGGATCTACTAATACTACTACTGGGACTAGATATTGCAAATCTACTACTACTTGGTGTCATAGGTGCATCACTTCCAGCAGCATCATAGCTAAGGTCGTGGATGTTAATAGCCTGTGCGGTTGTTTCTGTTGCTGGTTACTCAACACGTGTGTGGCTGAGTGGGGCTTGAACTTGGGAAAAAAAAAACCTTCCTTCCTCAGACTTCCCCAGCACAGAGATAATAACAGTAAGATCAGCAAGGAAATTGGACTGCAGCTGCGTGTGTCTTTCAAATCAATTCAGTCAGACAGAATATTGTGTTATTTGGGGTCAACTTTCTTTGCTTCCTTCTCACACCTCCAGACACATCCAACACACAGATAATAACACCAAGATCAGCAATAAAATTGCTTTGACTGCAGCTGCCTGTGTTTTTCAAATCAAATCAGTCAGACTGAAAGTTGGGTTATTTGGAGTCAACCTCCTTTACTCCCTTCTCACACACCCCAGACTCCACTAGCACAGAGATAATAGCAGCCAGATCAGGAAGGAGCTTGGATCATGGCTGCTTGTGTCTTACCAGTCAGTCAGACTGATTTTTGGGGTATTTAATGTCAACCTCCTTCCTCTCTTCTTCTCCTCCAGAGTAGAGATGGGTGAAAATTTTCGCCTCAAACTAAACTGGCGAATAATGGCACTTCCTGCTTGGCGAAAAATTTCCCACAAAAAGTGACATTTTTCCGCCCATTGAAATCAATCAGAAGAAAAATATTTCTACACCACACAAAAGTTTTCTACAGCCATATAAAAGGCTGTCGGGCTCTCACAGCAGTTAGTGTTTGTGAGAGGAGAGAGAAGCATGTTTTTTAGCTAGAGGAAATAGGCAAATAAAGGGGAATTGAAACTTAGTTTAGGAAGTCATTTAGGTAGGACATTTGTTCTCTGTAATAGGGGAGTCTAGCGGATAAGAAGGGAGGAAGGAGGTTGTCCCCCAAATACTCCAAAATTCCATGTGACTGACAGGCAAGACACAGACAACCTATTTGCTTGCTGATCTTGCTGTTATTGTCTTTGTGCTGGGTGTGGAAGTCTGGGGAAAGACATTGCTGATTTTCTTTCTCAGTTATAATTTTTTTTGGACAGCCTGTGATAAGACAACAGGGTGAACAACTTAAAAAAAATGAAAAATTAAAAAAAAATAAAAAAGAATAAAAAACTAAATATCTTAGGTGACAGTGACAGACAGCTAACTGGGCTTAGGCAAGGCATCATACAGCTCCATCAGTTGTGTTGTGTACTGTACAGTAAAAAAACATAGTGTAGTTGCAGAATGTCCAGCAAACGCACAAGGGGAAGAGGGATGGGTGGAGCAGTGTAGGGACATGAGAGTAAAGTAGTAGTCCAGAATCCTACTGCAGCAATGATTGTTGCAGCGTGTGCAATCAATGATGAGGATCCCTTTACTCCAAGGGAGTATGCAGTTTGTCAAGTTCCCAGCAAAACTAGGTCCAGCACCACCAGTGCCAGTAGAAATATAGAACCATATAAGAAGAACAGTGAAGATGACAACAAGTCACATTCAAGTGTTGATGATGCTGACAACAGCATAATAGAGGAAGGTGTAGCAGCTGAACTGAGAGACAGTGACAGTGAGACAACAAAACACCTGTCCTCAAAGTAGTAGTGAATTTTGTTATAGTAAAAGTAAAAATAAATTGTTTGAGACCTCCAAAAGCTCAGAGGAATATAAGGTTAGTAGTGGGCAAGAACTGTCAGGTGATGCTGATGCTGCTGAGGATGACCTAATGATGACTGATGATGGAGATCTAGAATATATGTCTCAAGCATCCTTCTCTTGTTCAGATACAGATGAAGTTGAGAGTGAGGGTGATGACAGGGCTACAAGGTTAACAGAAAGTCAAAGGCTGTATCTTCTGCCACTTTTAAGGAGCACTGTGCCTGTCTATAAACTATTTGAGAAAGCCGTTGGAAAGTCTGACCCTGGACAAGTACAGATGTCAAAAAGCACACAGTCACCCTATCACTCATCCTCAGCATCATTGCCTCTTCAAAGTCCAAGTCCCACTTAGTCACACACACCTGTTTTGAGTACCCAGCAACATCAACACATGTTAACATCCACAATGTTAGATATGAAGAGTACCTCTGGTGCTGCTGTTGTTAGTGCTGCACCTTTGACACCTAGTAATAGTGGCAGTAGAATTACATCAACATCTAGCTCCAGTAGTAGTAGCAGCAGCAGAAACCACACATGACAGACAAAGCCAGTACAAATATATTAACAGCAGCACAGATGAGAAGGTGGAGGACAGATGGGACCACTGCTATGACCAATAAGTAATGTGTGTCAATAATCTGAGAAAGAGGATACAGTATGACAATGGTAAAAATACATATACAAATCACACCACGCCAGTCCACCACCACTAAAATACTTTATTATTTTTTTTTTACTTGATATCATCATTTTTTACTTGATATCATCATGAATATGTGCCAGAATCAATTAAAGGGATAGTAATACTTCATTATTACTATCCCCCCTTAAAATTCTGAATTCAACGATACCAGCGGCATCTCTCAAACCTTTATGGTTTGAGAGATATCCGCTTTCAAAGTTCCCTCTCCCCTGACATCAACATTCTATCTGACAGCAGGGGAATCCGGTCCCGGGACCGGCAGCGGCTCTGCAGCAGTGCGAGATCTCATTATAGAAACAGATATCCTTCACTAAAATGGTCTTCTACATGTGCTTGCAAACCAAGCACACGTAGAAGACCATTTTAGTGAAATATTTCTGTTTCTATAACGCAATCTCAGGACTCCTGCAGAGCGGCCACATGCTCACTGACCGGATTCCCCTGCTCTCAGCTAGAACGCTGACGTCAGGGGAAAAGCCAAAAAGAGGGGTTTGAGAGATACCGCTGGTATAGTTGAATTCAGAATTTTAAGGGCTACAACATGGGGGATAGTAATAATGAAGTATTACTATCCCTTTAAGCAAGAAAGTGTTGTGGGCAAAGGACAAATGCATTTTGCATGCTAACATATTTTTCAAGCCATATTTTACCGTAGGACTCACAACTTTCACTTTCAGCCACTTATTACTAAACTTCAGCCCTCAGAAGAAGTAATATTACAGGGGGAAATGTAGTACCTACAGGAAATATAGGCGAAAAATGTGTTAAAATAGGCGTAAAATTTGTTAAAATAGGCAGAAAGGAGGAAAAGCGAGAAATCGCCACATTTTCGGGAAATTTTTCGCTGGAAATTTTTCACACTTTTCTCCCACCCCTACTCCAGAGTGCCCTCAGACTCCCCTAATACAGGGAACAAATGTCCTAACTAAAAGATTCCCTAAACTAAGTTTCAACTCCACATTATTTTCCTATTTTGTCTGTGCTTCTTTCTCCTCTCACAAACACAGAATGGCATGATGTGAGAGCATGATAACCTTTTATATGCCTGCAGGGATCCCACTGATTTCAATGCAATGATCTAGGTGAAAAAAAGCAGGAAAATGCACTTTTCGCTCGAAATTTCCTGCTAAGCAGGAAGTGCCATTTTTTACCTAATTCACGGTTGAGGTGAAAACGTTTGTCCATCCCTAGCTGTAACTAAAGACTGGGAAGAAAGGTTTTGGCTTAACAATAAGGAAAGGTTTAGGGACAACAATTATGCATGCTACTTTTGAGAGCATTCTAGGAATGCTAAGAGACTCGTTGCTGGAGAAAGATCTGGATGTCCTTGTAAAATGCAAACTTTGAAATAGTGATCAGTGTCAAACAGAAGTACAAAACCAAACAAAATATCCTATATAATAATTTGCTAAATCATGTGTAACGCTGCGACATGCGCAGTACACACTGCTGCTCGTGCTGCAGTCATGCTCAGTACAGACTGCCTGCGCCGCAGCTGATACAGAGCTGGGCGCTCCGAAGTCATGCGCGTGACTGCCCCGCGACCGGGTGGCAGTGGCACTGTGGCCCGTGTAACGGGCTGTTCAACTAGTCATTCTATAAAAAAGGGGTTTTGAAGCAAGACTGGATGATATAATATTGCCGCTGTACAAATCGTAGTAAGACTTACCTGGAATATGCTGTGTAAATTTTCAGCAACTGTTCATAAAAAGTATATTCTACAATTGTAAAAGCTAAAAAGGAACAACACAGTTAAATGAATGGATGAATTGAAGTATGACCAGAACAACCTGTAGTGTTAGTAATCATGATATGGGTACATTTGGTAGGAGTCTATATATGTTTGTATTGGTTTGTACAATTGTCTGCAGCAAATCAAAATGTTTAATGAATTGTTTCCTTTCAACATGTATTGCAAAATAAATAAAATGCAAATTATTAATATAAATATGCATGCAAAGGGTTAAACGTATTTCAGGAAATAAGGGGAGGGTCAGTGTTTAGCGAAAACCAAAAATGGGGGCATTGTCTCAAAATGTTTGTGAAACACAGATATAAATTTGCAACTGTACAAATTGGGATGGAAAAGTCCTGTTTTGTTCCCTGTGATTTTTGCTAAAAAAGTTTCCACTTTTCCCATGGAAATTCCTGCCCATAGAGAAACCCACAGATTTTCCGCCATTTTGTTAACACCACAGAATTTACTGCAATAACGATTTCATTTCCCACCTATGATTTCCATTGGCACCTCCATATTATAAAAACCCAGAATTTCCTGCCATGCAGTGTGGTATAGTTTAGGGGACAGAAAGAATAGTATCAGGCAGAGAGAGAGAGAGAAATAAATCATAACACTAAAAATAGTTATTTGGAATTGGCTAGCGGTATGAGCAGCACCACTCATCAGCAGATTGTGCCTGCTGGTACTGCTGCCACTGTGCCTTCTTCTGAGGAGATGGCAATAGTGACAGCAGTGAACCCTCTGACACATCCCCAACCAGCCCCAAAGAGCTGCAAGAGATGGCTGGTGTTGAGAATGAGGGTGTTGGTGGAGCAGCTGGTGTGGATGAGAGTATAAGAGTATTTTTGGCAGAAAGCTATAAGGAATGGGAGAAAGAGATGCAAATGGGGATGGGCACCACAGTGACATTGCGGCGTTTGTTGCTCTGGTAATTCCTGCTGCTCAGTTATCAGAGATCTTTGTTCATCTGCCACAGCAGCAAGATGATGATGAACAGGCTAGTGTGCCACAGACCACAGTGGCCACCATGAGAATGAGTTCAGAAAACAGTGATATGGGACTAGAACAGGTTTTACTTGCCACCAATACTCCTGGTCCTAGCTCTCACGCTGATGCTGAGGAAGCAGCGGCATCACCTTCTCCAACCAGAGAATGAGATTCTGGAGAAAAAGAAGAAGGCCATATTTCTCCACCTCTCCCCTCACTGAAATCATGGGTGTGGGAATATTTTCTTAGGAAGGCACAGTGCAATCATCAATGATATGTGATAAGGTATTGAAAAGGAGACATGAGGGGACACAACTTGGCACATCTGCCCTCAAAAGCACATGAACCATAGACACCACAACATTTATGTTAAGCATCTGAAAGTCAAATCTCCAAAAAATAAACAGAGCCACAAACACTGTGCCCCCTGTCCCTCTTTAAGGGCACAAAGAATGGAAAAAAATCCCAGTGGAACATGAGAAACCTAGCCTGGAAGCTTGATGACAAACTTAACATCTGCCTTGCCATTCTCTTCCTGTGCTAGGGTCCAGGTGCAGGAAAATATACTCATTTTTTCCCCATGCCAGCACCTTCAGGGGTCTCTGCCTCCTCTTCAAGTGTACTACCTGCCTCCATTATCTCCCCCACCAGCTAATAACTGTAAGCTGAAATAAATTAAGTGTGGGATATTTACTGGACAAATTGTATATTTTCTGTAGTGTATAGTGTGGTTAGGGAGAGGTTAAAAATAAAAGTGTTTTTTCCCTGCCTTTGGAGTTATACAAGTGATTGATTGCAGTCTGTTTGTGTGGTAGGAGTGGTTGTGTTGTTTGCTGGGTTGTAATTGTTGGCATCCTGCTATATAAAGCAGAGTGGCAGTGAATACTTAATGAATCTTGCAGTAAGTGCAGGAGTGAGATAAGGGTTGGGAATTTAAATAGCAGGGGATTCCAGATAGTGCAGAAGTCTGGAAAGTCTGGAATTTAAATAGAAGGGGATTCAAATACAGGGATTTAACCAGGGGAGCAAATATTTATTACCTTTATTTTGCAGATATTTTTTTCCTCTGTGTCCAATCTACGGCTACAGTGGGTAACTGGCTCCACCTCCCAGCTGGTAGGACCAATCTATGTTTTATAAATAAGCTCTGCTACCTCCTTGCACAGTTATTTTGGTCCTCCCAAGCTGGAGGACAGAGCTTACCTTCCACTCTAAGAAAGAAAAAACAAACAAACTTTACCTACTTAACTTCAATATCTTTCTTATTTTCTGCAAATGCAACCTGCCTAAACATGGTTGCATTCCTCAGTCTAATGATCCCACTTCCACCAACCTCTTACCTCAGGTTCTGATGTTTATGTGTATCTCTGGGGGAGCCCTGGCGGTTGCTTCGGCGTTTTCTTATTTCCCTGGCCTCCAGCAGTGTTCTGGCGCCTGGAGGAAGCGAGCGCATCTATCCCCTGACTGGATCCGGAAACCGGAAGTGACAGAGCGTGCGTTCCACAAATGGAACGTAAGGGGAAAATTCGAGTGGCGGGAGCTTCTTTTCAAATCCAGGCGGATGGATGGCGTTTTCACTTATCGGTAATGTTAATTACACCTTATCTTAAGCTTATATGTATTAGGCTTCCACTTTGTTTATAGGATTACTTATGCAAGTTATCTTTGTTCTGGGGATAGTGCTAGTAGACCTAGAGTATGGCTACTCCTAAAGACACTAAGGGAGAAAAGCAAAAATGTCAGAAGCTGCCAAAGAAGATAAAGCAGCCCCAAAATTTCTGGTTGTGATCAAAAATTACCAGCAACTGATCCAGCAAAGCTGTGTGGTGACTGCCTCAAAAAGGCAATTGGGGGTGATGTTCCACTGCAGTTCCAAGACTTCATCACATGGATGAAAATCTCCATGCAGGAGAAATTTTAATCTATATAGGAATCAGCATGCAAGAGACCGAGAGAATCAGATCCAGATGAAGGCCCCCCTAGAAGCAAGAGGATGAGGAGAGTTTTATTGAAATTGAATCAGGATCATCCTCTGTGGATGAAGGGGAACTGATTGACGAAGCAGGTAGCTTCAGCATTGACCAAATGGACAGTCTTGTAAAGTCTATGAGAAAAACAGTGGGGTTGTCTGAAGTCCAAAAAGACCTCAACATTTTGGATACAGCCTTCGTAGGCCACAAGAAATCTAGCCCCCATATCCCAATTCACAGTTCCATTCAGGACATAATATCAACTGAATGGAAACAGTCTTTGTATCAAAAAGTTTCCAACTAATGTATCCATTTGCAGAAGAAGAAACATCCTCGTGGTTCACACCACCCAAGGTTGACGCGGCCATAACCCAGACAGCACGGAGAACTACCATTCTGCTATAAGACGGGACTACCCGAAAAGATGCAATTGATAAACGCGCTGGCAGCACACTGAAGAAACAGTTTGCCATTGTGGGACAAAATCTCAAAACTGCCACAGCCATGGCATCGGTCTTCCGTACCCTGCGTATATGGGTATCAGAAATACAGGCTAAGATAGAATCATCAGTTTCCAGATCACGCATATTAAAAGAATTGACTACAATTAAGGATGCTATTAACTATTCGTGTGACGCCTCCTTAGATGATATACGTCTACTAGCAAGAGCATCGTCACTATCTGTCACAGCCAGGTGTGCTTTATGGATTAGGTCTTGTGAGGCTTATCCATCTTCAAAGAATAGATTAATCTCCTTACCATTTGCTGGGGCCAAACTATTTGGTGATCAGCTTGAAGACATTAATAAAACATCCTCTGGTGGCAAAAGTCCCTTTTTACCCCAGGGGAAAAGACCCAGAAGCCCTGCCAGAACCAATCAATACTGGAAACAGTCCTTTCGTGAAGCACATAGATACCAGCCTGGACGCAAGTTTGACCAGAGACAAAGTGGACCCTCCCAGCCTCAAAGGTCTGGGAATTGCAGAAATTTCCAGACAAAAGGGCAGTTCAACCAATGAAGCCAGTGCAACCCCTTCCATTCCTCCAGTAGGGGGCAGACTGGGGGAGTTCCTGCAGTCCTGGAGTCTCGTCCATCCAGACGTGAGGAAGGGGTATGCACTGGAATTTAAAACTGTCCCAACCCATCATCAGTTTGTGACATCAATTGTGAGAAACAAAACAAAAAAGTACAGATGAAACAAGCTGTACAGACTTTAATCAGCAACAAGGTGATAGAAGCAGTACCCAAGCATCAGAGATTCAAGGGCTTCTATCCCAATCTTTTTTCTGTTTTAAAGCCTACAGGGGAATTGAGTCTGATCCTGGACATAAAGAAACTGAACAAGCTATTGAAAATATGCCACTTCAAGATGACAACAATAGCATCAACTTTGAAGCTCATACATCCCGGATCCTTCCTTACAAGAATAGACCTAAAGAAAGCATACTATCACATCCTCATAAATGAATGTCACAGGAAATTCCTAAGATTCCACATACTAGGTCAACACTATCAGTTTCAGACACTACCCTTTGGACTGGCCTCTGCTCCTCGGGTATTTACCAAATTGATGACGGCCACCATGGTAGCTTTCAGACAATGCTATCAGGTCAAAATCATTCCGTATCTGGACAACGTTCTAATAGTGGAAAAGTCGTACCAACAGTCCATTCTAAATACCAACAAGTGCACAACACTATTTCAAAATCTAGGATGGCTAGTCAATATGCAAGCCAGTTATCTGAAGCATTACAAAAGGAATCCGGTCAACCTACAGCAGAAGGTTCCACTACTAAGCCCAGCAAGAAGAGAATTAAGTTGGTAGACCCATCAATCAAACCTCTCCAAAGGTCGGACTCTAACGGAAACAATTTGGAATATCCTGTACACAGATGCCAGCAAGACGGGCTGGGGAGGAATATGGGAAACAAAGATGATTCAAGATTCCTGGTCCAGTCAGGAATCAAAACTACACATCAACCAGCTGGAATTACTGGCGGTATGTAAGACTTCAAAAGACACTGAAAGGTTCCGCTGTGCTCATAAGGTCAGACAACACCTCAGCAGGACAGTACCTGTTAAATCAGTGCGGAACAAGAAGCCCTCAGCTAAACAAATTAGCCCTAAAGATCCTCTTCTGGGTAGAGAACAACCTGTTGACATAAACAGCCAGCTTCCTGTCCAGGCACCTGAATGTCCAGGCGGACTTTCTGAGTCATCACAGAATAGACCTGGGAGAATGGAGCCTGAACAAGAAGGTGTTCCAAGTCATAACAAAAGAATTAGGAACACCATCAATAGACCTCATGGCAACTCACCTGAACAACCAGTGTCCAGTGTATCTGTCAAGATGGTACGAACCACAAGCCCTAAAGCAAGATGCACTCCCTGGCATTTTCCCGTGGCCTGCGTCTTTCCACCTCTTCCACTAATGACAGAAGTGGTAAGAAAAATCAGAAGGGACAGATCCGAGGTCATATTGATAGCACCAGACTGGCCTCAAAAACCATGGTATTCGGATCTACTTCAATTGTCGGTTCAAAGTCCAATACAACTGCCAAAAATACCAGGCTTACAAGGGCCTCTTCTACGTTCCAATCCAGAATTCTTCCATCTCAAGGCCTGGAGGTTGAGCGGCAGTCACTGAGTCTACAGGGCCTCTCAGAATCAGTTATTAATACAATTTTAGCAGGTCGAAAACCCTCATCAATGAAAATTTATTATAAAGTTTGGTCCACGTTCCATAAATGGTACAAACCAATAATTTGGATAGATCTGCTATCTCTACACCACAGATCCAGGACTTCATGCAACCTGGATTCCAAAAGGGCCTTAAACCAGCATTATTAAAAGTATAACCTTCTGCCTTATCTGCAATAATGGCAACTCCATACGCAGAAAATCACCTCATCAAGAGATATATGGCATCTATCTCAAAAATCAAACCCACGATTAGAGAGACTATTCCTCCATGGGATTTAAATATAGTCCTTCAACAATTAGCAGGGCATCCATATTTCGAACCCCTGCAGATGGCCATTACATCAGCAAGAAGAGTGAGTGAGCTTCAAGCATTAATCTGTGTTCCCCCATTTATGGGTTTCCATCAGAACAAGGTGATACTTCGGCCAAATGCCTCATTCTTCTCCAAAGTGATTTCACAATTCCACCTGAACCAGGAAATTGTATTACCTTCCTTCTGTCCTAATCCTTCCCAGGAAATGGAAAAAGACTACATAATTTGGATCTGGTTCGCTGTCTGAAGATATATTTGGACAGAGCCAAACTTTATAGAAAATCAGACTCTCTCTTTCTGTGGGAAATTCAAGGGCTCAGCAGCATCTAAGACATTGCTAGATGGATTAGGGACTGCATCAGTCTTGCCTATGAATCAACTAATATGGAACCACCTCAGGGCATTAAGGCCCACTCTACCAGGGCCATGTCCACATCATGGGCCCTGAAAGCCTCAGCATCTCCGGAAGAAATTTGCAAGGCAGCAACCTGGTCCTCTGTATCGACCTTCATTAGGCACTACAGGTTGGACCTTCAGGCCTCAGCTGATACAAAGTTCGGTTGGAAGGTGCTTGAAGCAGCCCTTCCTGTCTGAACTTATCACGGTGCCCGTGTTTTCCTGTCACTCTCTGTGCTGGGGCTCGTCCATTGGAGGAGGTTGACTGGCCCGCCCAGGGTGTTCCTTTATATTGAGCTTTATGGCACGTGTCAGGTGCCCTTTCGTGGTGTTCCTGTGTCTGCGCTATTGTTGCTGTGATCCTGTATTCCTGTGTACCAACTCGGCTCGTCTGACTACTACGTTCCTGCTCTGTGATTGACCTAGTTCTGGCTGACTTCCTGCTCCGTGATTGACCCGGCTCTGGCTGACGTTCCTGCTCCGTGATTGACCCGGTTCCGGCTGACGTTCCTGCTCCGTGATCAACCGACTCTGGCTGACGTTCCTGCTCCGTGATCCTTCCAGTTCTGCGTTCCGCTTCAGCCTGGCGACATTCTGAGCCTGCTCGCAGCTAGCACCAACTGATCACACTTTCGTTACTCTGTGGCCTCCATTTCTGAGCCTGTTGGTTACCTCTGTTTACTGAGCCTTGAGAGATTACTACCGAGCTGTGGCCGTTGTGTCTGTGCCTGTCTTAACACTTGCTGTGCCGGTTGCCTCCGTTATACCGAGCCGTTGCATACGCCTGCCAAGCTTGTTGCCTCCACTACTGAGCCTCTTTTACACCTGTTGAGCTATTACCGGCATACCGAGCCTAGCTTTACATTGCAGAGTTGTATATCTGTTTGGTGCCGTTATCCTGTGTGTTGTGCCGCGTGGTGCAAAGGGCATTCCGATACTCTGGCAGTGTAAGCTCCGTGTCAGCACCGGAAGGGTGCTTTGGCTCAGGTCCTACTTGCTCACTGTGTGGTTCCATCGATCCGCACTTGGTTGTGCGTTGGCTCTAGTATTCAGCTTGGGCAGTGCTTCCTCCGTTACAGCACCTAAGGGGTGCTAGGCTCAGGTCCCATTGGCACTCGCAGTGTCCACTTCTACCGCACCAGTGGTGCTTCCTACTCTGGATCTGGTCGTGATTCAGTATGGTCACTCTGCTTGAGCTAGCTGCTACACCACTACTACTGGGACTGTTGTATACCGGGTGTTGGCTAATCACCATCACAGAGACTGACTACCAGCTTGAGTGTTAACACTTTATTGTGTTATGGTATATTTTACTTGCTCTTGCTATATCAAGTCTGTATATCACTCAATACTGTATTACCGATTCTGGTCCTCAGGGGCGCTGTTCCTTATTTCATTTTAATAAAACTGTATTTTATCTCTAACCCTGTCTGAGTGTCAGAAAACCGTAACAGTACAAAAGGGCCATGACATCAGACGGTAAGGGTGACGGTAATACGCTGAACCTCCATTGGAGGATGGATGTCCATGAGCAACGCTTGGACCAATTGGCACTGGCCATGCAGACCTTATTGGAACGAACGGTACACCTCGATAAACCTAATCAAAATCCGATGGTCCCCCCAGTTCTGATACCGGATAATCAGTCTGGGCAATATGCTGCACCTTCCAGAAGTTTAATGGTGGCTGCGCCGTTACCGTTGAGATACAATGGCGAACCCACACTGTGAAGAGGGTTTATTAACCAATTAGAGATATTCTTAGAGCTGACACCTCATGCCTTCCTGAATGACAATAGCAAGGTGGGGTTCATGATATCTCTACTAACTGGTAGGGCCTTGGCATGGGCCAACCCTTTATGGGAGAGTGCCAACCCATGCACTCTGAACTTCAATGAGTTTATAAAAAAGTTTCGGAGAGTATTTGAGCTACCTGGGAGAGCTGCCTCTGCTGCCATGAGATTGATGGAGATACAAATGGGCGATCGTGCAGTAGGCGATTATGCCATAGAGTTTCGTATATTGGCAGCAGAGGTAGGCTGGAATAATGAGGCTCTGGTGGCAGCCTTTGCCCAAGGGTTGTCGGATTCTATTAAGGATGAAATTGCTGCCAGAGATGTACCCAATGACCTAGACGAGTACATCGATTATGTTATGCTCATTGACTCTCGCTTGCGTGAGAGGCGCTTGGCTAAAAGGGCGAAATCCAGAAGCTATGGGCAAGGTAGTCCTTTGAACCCACCCTCGCCTCCCAATCCTCTTGACCGAGTATCCGAACCAAGTGAGCCTATGCAACTCGGGTTCACCAGACTTTCTAAGGAGGAGCGGGCACACCAAAGGAGGCAGGGTTTATGCCTATACTGTGGCAAAGACGGGCACGTCTTACGCACATGCCCGGTACGGCCGGGAAACGCACGCGCCTATGGTACCTTGGGGGACAGGCCCTAGGTGGTGTACAATCGTCCCCAGACTCCTGTACTCAAAAACTCACCATCCAGGTGAGTTTTTTTTTGGGCGACCAAGCTGTGGAAGTACTTGCTCTGGTAGACTCAGGCACAGCAGGTTATTTCATGGACCGTGCTTTCGCTGAACGGTATAATATTCCTCTGTCTAAAAGAGATATTGAGACCATCGATGGCAGACCTCTTGAACGAGCTTTCATTACTATGGAAACAACCCCTATCACTATGGCTACTGGGGCTCTCCACAGGGAGGAGGTGTGTTTCCAGATCATACACTCACCCCATCACGCGGTCATTCTGGGGTTCCCATGGTTACTACTGCACAACCCCCAGTTTGACTGGCAAAGGTGCGAGGTTAAGTCGTGGTCTGAATACTGTACTGGTCACTGTTTGTCTCATCCGGTGAAGATCATGTGTACCTCTCCCTCTGTGCCAACTGAATATAGCAGGTTCAGTGACGTATTCAGTAAGGGAGAGGCTAGCGCATTGCTGCAACATAGGTCCTATGATTGCGCTATTGATTTGCCCCCGGGGGTGGTGCCACCGAGGGGCAGGACATACCTGCGAGGAAAACAGGGCCATGGAGGAATACATTGAGGATGCCCTCAGTAGGGGAATCATTCGCAAGTCATCCTCTCCGGCAGGTGCAGGGTTCTTTTTTGTGAAAAAGAAGAATGGCGAATTACGACCTTGTATTGATTACCGGGGACTAAATAAGCTTATGGCAAAAGATGCTTACCCCATACCGCTCATTACTGAATTGTTTGACAGGTTGAAGGGCTCTTCCATATTTACTAAACTTGATTTACGAGCCGCCTACAACCTGATAAGGATCAGAGCCGGAGATGAGTGGAAAACGGCATTCAATACTAGGTCAGGACACTATGAATATTTAGTGATGCCTTTTGGATTATGTAATGCACCTGCCGTATTTCAAGAGTTCATCAATGATATCCTCCGTGACATGCTACAGTCCTGTGTAGTTGTATACCTTGACGATAATTTGATTCACTCTGCTAACCTAACCTAGCACATCCAGGACATGTCAGAAGTCCTGCTCCGCTTATGCAAGAACAAATTGTTCTGTAAATTAGAAAAATGTGAATTTCATAGTTCCAAAGTACCCTTCCTGGGGTTTGTGATTTCTAAGGATGGCATTGCCATGGACCAAGAAAAATTGGCCGCAGTCCTACAATGGCCAAGGCCCAAAGGGTTAAAAGCTATCCAACGATTCTTGGGCTTTGCCAATTATTACAGAAAATGTATTCAAAACTTTTGCCTCTGCTCCTATACTGTCCTACCCCAATCCCACCCTGCCGTTTACGCTAGAGGTCGATGCCTCTGAGGTTGGGGTAGGGGCAGTCCTTTCTCAACGCCCCAAAGAGGGTGGTAACCTGAGACCTTGTGGGTTCTTTTCCAAAAAACTATCAAGTGCCCAAAGCCATTACGAGATTGGTGATAGGGAACTGTTGGCTATCTGTAACGGTTTGTTTTGACACTCAGACCAGTAGGTAAAATAAATCAATCTTTTATTGAAAGAAATAAAATACAAAGGATCGCCCTCTACAGTTGACAGCAACAATTGCAAGCTATTACACAGTACACATAGCTTTAATATAATATACAGAAGGCACCCAACATAGGAACAGAGAATAGGGAACAGGGCCCTAAAGGGTGCATGAGAACAATTTGTCAGTCTCAGCTGTGGGGTTTGGCATGCCCGTGTGGTGTAGAGATAAACTGAGCAAATGTGCACAGCACAGAGTTCATATAAAGATGAGTAGTAGATGTTCAGTGACCAATGTAAGTTATAGCAGCACAGTAACCCAAGATAGCCCCCACGGGCGTTCGTCAATGGACCAGTGAGCCTGCAAGTGCAAGAGTATGTAGCCCCCACGGGCGTGATCGAGACTAGCCAGAGATGCGAAGCTGGCGTTTTAGCCCCCACAGGCGTATAACTGGAGACCTCTGTAAGCACAACACGAGCCAAGAGCCCCCGCGGGCGTTTACCTATGGATTGAGCAAGAGCTTGGAGCCTAACCTTGCCACCAATAGCCGCACCGGACACCTCCGTCGTTAACCGTGAGACCAAGAACCAAGAACGCCCAACCGGCCTAACAGGATTGACTACTCTGCAAACGTAATCGGGAGTCGCCGTCCAAGTAGCGGCCAACTCAGCAGCAGTAGACTTACAAGGTAACGGTTCTATATTTAGAAAGGAGGTCCAGTCAGAGAGAAGCGGCAGTGCAAGGGTTAATAGGTACGTTTGAATCTCCCAGGCTCGGTATGGTAGCTTAGCTCTGCAACTTGTAAAGGCTCGGCACGAGAGGCACAGCTTATGCAAGTCGGCAAGGAACTCTGCACAGATGGATGGGTTACCCAGGAGGGTAATGGTCACACTAGCTCGGCACAGCAATGCAGGATTCAGAATGTCGCGGCGGCGACAACAAGCCAGGCAGCCGCGAAGATCTTGAAGCAGGAAGTCAGCCAGCCGGGTCGTAGCACGTAGAGGGTTCTCAAACAAGCCGGGTCGGAGCACGTAGAGGATTCTCAGACAAGCCGGGTCGGAGCACGTAGAAGATTCTCAGACAGGCTGGGTCGTAGCACGTAGAGGATTCTCAGACAAGCCGGGTCATACACGATCAGGAACATAGGAGAGTAGTCAGAACAGGCCAAGGTCGGTACACAGGAATCCGGATTCAGGAACACAGCAACAGCAAGTCTGGCTCAGAAACACCACGAAAGGGCATCTGACAGATGTAAGCGTCAGGTATAAAAAGGTCACCAAGGGGCGGGCCAAACCATCTGCCACAGATGAGAGTGACAGAAAGATCACAGGCACTGTGATTGTATCATCTTGGCATTAAAGGAATGGCGACACTTGTTGGAAGGCACAAGAACCCCGGTGTTAATTCTTACGGACCATAAAAATCTGATTTATCTCTCAGAGGCTAAAAGGCTGTCCTCCCGTCAGGCTAGGTGGGCCTATTTCTGTCAAGGTTCAACTTCATAGTATCCTACTTGCCTGGTTCTAAGAACGTTAGGGCTGACGCCTTATCCAGACAGTTTAGCTCTGACATTGAGAGGGATGAAGCCCCGGTACCTATTATTCAGCCAGATAGGATTCTGCCAACGGTTCGCACCAGTATCACTTCGCCACTGGGGGAGCAAATTTTGGCATCCCAAGCTCAGGCACCTCCAGAAACCCCAGTTGGCAAGTGCTTTGTGGGTGAGCCTTTCCGTACCCGTTTGCTCAAAATCTACCACTCATCTAAGGCAGCTGGGCATATAGGGAGGGATCAATTGGTATGGTCTCTTTCACAAGTGTTTTGGTGGCCCTCCCTGAAAGCTGATTGTTCCGCATTTACTGCTGCCTGTGCCACCTGTGCCCGCGTTAAGACTCCCAGACATCTCCCTGTGGGTCTGCTCCAACCAGTACCGAATGGTGAACGCCCATGGTCCCACATTTCTATTGATTTTTTGGGAGAATTGCCTATATCTAAGGGCTATACGTTTATACTGATGGTGGTAGACAGATTCTCTAAGATGGCTCACTTCGTGCCCCTTGCTGGGCTTCCTTCGGCCCAGGAGCTGGCAGTAGTTTTTGCCAGGGAAGTATTTCACTTGCACGGGGTTCCCAGAGTTTTAGTATCTGACCGAGGGAGTCAGTTCGTGTCAAGATTCTGGAGGGCATTCTGTAGCCAGATGGGCATACAACTATCCTTCTCCTCCGCCTACCATCCCCAGACCAACTGGGCCGCTGAGCGTGCGAATCAGGGACTGGAGCAGTTTCTGCCCTGCTTTGTGACCGATCATCATGATAATTGGGATGACCTGTTGCCGTGGGCAGAGTTTGCCAGGAACTGTACAGTTAACTCATCGTCTGGGAGCTCTCCATTTCTCGTTAATTATGGGTTCCAGCCATGTCTGCTCGGACTCGTTTCAGTCGCAACAGATTCCCGCTCTGGGCGAGCATATTGAGCAGCTCCGCTCCACTTGGGCACAGGTGCAGAGGTCCCTCAGCCAGTCCTTCCAGTGACATCAGCGGCATGCCAATCACAGACGGCTGCCAGCGGTATTCTTCCAGGTTGGGGACAGGGTATGGCTCTCCTCCAGAAATCTTAATCTGCAAGTGCCATCCAACAAATTGGCTCCTCGGTTCATTGGTCCGTTCAAGATTATCTGTAAGGTTAACCCCGTGGCCTACGCAATGGAACTCCCAGCATCTATGCGCATTCACAATGTGTTCCATGTGTCACTATTGAAGCCCTTGGTGTGCAACCGCTATACTACCACTCCGGTGGTTCCTGGGCCGGTGGATGTTCAAGGTCAGGAGGAGTACGAAGTACAGAGTATCATTGACTCCAGGAGGTTTAGAGGCAAATTGAAATATTTGGTCCACTGGAAGGGTTATGGGCCTGAAGAGCGTTCTTGGGTCAACCAGAGGGACCTTCATGCTCCAAGATTAATGCGCAATTTTCACTCTAAAAATCTCCAGAAACCCAAACCCTCTGCCAGGGGAGGGGGTCTTTGAGAGGGGGGTACTATCACGGTGCCTGTGCTTTCCTGTCACTCTCTGTGCTGGGGCTCGTCCATTGGAGGAGGCTGATTGGCCCGCCCAGGGTGTTCCTTTATATTGAGCTTTATGGCACCTGTCAGGTGCCCTTTCGTGGTGGTCCTGTGCCTGCGCTATTGTTGCTGTGATCCTGTATTCCTGTGTACCGACTTGGCTCATCTGACTACTCTACGTTCCTGCTCCGTGATTAACCCGGTTCTAGCTGACTTCCTGCTCTGTGATTGACCCGGCTCTGGCTGACGCTCCTGCTCCGTGATTGACCCGGTTCTGGCTGACTTCCTGCTCAGTGATTGACCCAGCTCTGGCTGACGCTCCTGCTTCGTGATTGACCCGGTTCTGGCTGACTTCCTGCTCTGTGATTGACCCGGCTCTGGCTGACTTTCCTGCTCCGTGATTGACCCTGTTCCGGCTGATGTTCCTGCTCCGTGATCAACCGACTCTGGCTGACGTTCCTGCTCTGTGATCCTTCCAGTTCTGCGTTCCGCTTCAGCCTGGCAACATTCTGAGCCTGCTCACAGCTAGCACCAACTGATCACACTTTTGTTACTCTGTGGCCTCTGTTTCTGAGCCTGTTGGTTACCTCCGTTTACTGAGCCTTGAGAGATTGCTACCGAGCTGTAGCAAGTCTTAACACTTGCTGTGCCGGTTGCTATGCCGGTTGCCTCCGTTATACCGAGCCGTTGCATACGCTTGCCAAGCTTGTTGCCTCTGCTACTGAGCCTCTTTTACACTTGTTGCGCTATTACTGGCATACCGAGCCTAGCTTTACATTGCAGAGTTGTATATCTGTTTGGTGCCGTTCTCCTGTGTGTTGCGCCGTGTGGTGCAAAGGGCATTCCGATACTCTGGCAGTGTAAGCTCCGTGTCAGCACCGGAAGGGTGCTTTGGCTCAGGTCCTACTCGCTCACTGTGTGGTTCCATCGATCCGCACTTGGTTGTGCGTTGGCTCTAGTATTCAGCTTGGGCAGTGCTTCCTCCGTTAAAGCACCTAAGGGGTGCTAGGCTCAGGTCCCATTGACACTCGCAGTGTCCACTTCTACTGCACCAGGCGTGCTTCCTATTCTGGCTCAATTGGCTCAGGCAGTCTCTCTCTTTGTTGCTCACCCCTGTAGGGGCAATGGCTCTTGCTGCAGTTGGTTACTCTATACTCTTAGGCATTTCCAGACCGAGATCTGGTCGTGATTCAGTTTGGTCGCTCTGCTTGAGTTAGCTGCTACACCACTACTACTGGGACTGTTGTATACTGGGCGTTGGCTAATCACCATCACAGAGACTGACTACCAGCTTGAGTGTTAACCCTTTATTGTGTTATGCTATATTTTACTTGCTCTTGCTATATCGAGCCTGTATATCACTCAGTACTGTATTACCGATTCTGGCCCTCAGGGGCGCTGTTCCTTATTTCATTTTAATAAAACTGTGTTTTATCTCTAACCCTGTCTGAGTGTCAGAAAACCGTAACAGAACTACAGCCTCCCCACCCTAGTAACATCTAGGGTACTGCTCTGGTAAGTCCCACTGTAGCCGTGGATTGGACACAGAGGAAAAGGTGAAATTTACTCACCGATATTTGTTTTTCCTCTGTGTCCTTCCATGGCAACCCTCCTGGTTAATTGTACTGCTAAATGTATCTCTTCAATTAATCACATGTATTACCAACTGACCTGCTATTATGTTTTTTATTACAATATATATAACCTATGGTGTCTTTTTAGCTTGGACAACGGTATAACTGTACAAGGGAGGTAGCAGAGCTTATTTATAAAATTTGGATTGGTCCTACCAGCTGGGAGGCGGAGCCAATTACCCACTGTAGCCATGGAAGGACACAGAGGAAAAACAAATATTGGTGAGTAAATCTCACCTTTTCTTCCTGCCTTTTAACTTGTGGACTGGTAATTGGCATATAATATATATATATATATATATATATATATATATATATATATATATATATATATATATATATATACTGACTTAGCAGAAGGGAGTTGTTGAAGGTAGTTCTGGGGTGGAGACTACACAAAGAAAGAGCAGGTAGCTAGATGGATTACAGTCAGACTTGGTGGGGGGAGGGGCGAGGAATAGGGAGGACAGAACTCCTGTATTTACTAAGTCTAACAGATTTGCTACATTGAGTGATGATGTTGGCATAAGAATGCCTTTGCTGGAGAGGACTGTTCTCTCTAACACCTGGGAGAACAGCCCCTCTAGCACTGATGGGATCCGCGAATGAGGCAGACCTAGACAGATGGTGGTGGTGGATCCCTACAATAGAACAGTTTTCTGTATCCCAGGTGCTTGGGTCCGACCTGTGGCAGATCAGACTGATACATGACTGATATGTGATACATCAGACTGATACAGACTGATTGTACATGTTGGTACCAATGACAAAGTTAGTGGAAAATGGAGGTCTGTTAAGAAGGATTTCAGGGATTTAGGTTATAAGCTTAAGCAGAGGACCTCTCTCTAAGGTAGTATTTTCTGAAATACTACCTACGCCATGTGCTACATCAAAAAGGCAATGGGAGATTAGAGACTTAAATGCGTGGCTAAAGACTTAATGGAAGCGGGTTGGGTTTGGGTTCCTAGAGCACTGGGTGGTCTTTTACCCTGAAGGCAATTTTTTTAGTCGAGATGGATTGCACCTTAGTGGAGAGGGGGCCATGGACTAGTGGTGGTGGTGATGATGATGGTGGAGAAGCTGGGGTGGAAGAGACATTGATGTCATGTCTACACTGTGGGGCGCTTTCGTGGTGTACTAGTTCCTGACGTTTATTCTGAGTCTCTTTGATCGTGTATGACCTGGCCTGCCTAACGACGTTCCTGCACTTCCTGTGTTGCTGTTGCTCCGTTGCTGACCATATCTGGCTGAGAACCCGCTCCATTGCTGACTATATCTGGCTGAGAACACGCTCCAATACTGACCATATCTGGCTGAGAACCTGCTCCATTGCTGACTGTATCTGGCTGAGAACCCACTCCATTGCTGACTATATCTGGCTGAGAACCTGTCCCGGTATTGACCATATCTGGCTGAGAACCTGCTCCATTGCTGACTGTATCTGTCTGAGAACCCACTCCATTGCTGACTATATCTGGCTGAGAACCTGTCCCGGTATTGACCGTAACTGGCTGAGAACCCACTCTGTTGCTGACGATATCTGGCTGAGTACCCGCTCTGGTACTGACCGTATCAGGCTGAGAACCTGCTCTGTTGCTGACTATATTTGGCTGAGAACCTGCTCCATTGCTGACCGTATCTGGCTGAGAACCCGCTCCGTTACTGACCATATCTGGCTGATTAACTGCACTGTTGCCATCAATGCCTGGCTATACCGCTTGGTTGCCTCTGTCTGGCCAGTGATACCCGCTGTGGCCTTTCCATTTCGTTAGTCTGTTGTGCGCCATGTGGCACTATTATTCTCTGCCGACCATAGGCTGAGCATTCGTGCTATAACCGCTTCTTAATCGCCTCAGGCGGTGTGCACACTTGAAGTACCGGTACAGTGTTGCATAGTGCTGACTGTGTTATGATATTTTAATTTATTTCCCTGATTTGGAGACACATCATACTCGTGTGACCACAGTACTTCAGAAACTCAGGGAGAATAAATTGTTTTGTAAGATTGACAAATGTGAATTTCATAAATCCATGATACCCTTTCTGGGCTACGTCATTTAGAAACAGGGCATTTCCATGGACAAAGAAAAGTTGCCTGCTGTGTTGCATTGGCCACGTCCCAAGGGTCTCAAGGACATTCAAAGGTTTATTGGCTTTGCCAATTATTATTGAAAATTTATTCATGACTTTTCTAGTATTGTCAAGTATCTCGCGGATCTGACACATAAGGGGGCCAAGGCATCCAAGTGGTCAGAGGAGGCTAAAGAAGCCTTCCAGGCACTAAAGGCTGCATTTGCTTCGGCATCGGTACTGTCCCATCCCAAAACAGACCTACCCTATATACTTGAAGTAGATGAGTCTGACACAGGCCATGGGGGTTGTAATGTCACAGAGGTCTGACCCTGGTCTGGTACTTAAGCCGTGTGGTTTCCTTTCTAAAAAACTGACCAAAGCACAATCTGTATACGAGATTGGTGATCGTGAATTATTGGCAATTATCCTGGCGTTACATGATTGGCGTCACTTGCTGGAGGGCACAAGTGCATCGATTCTTATTTTGACCGATCACAAAAATTTATTGTACTTGTCAGAAGCTAAGAGATTGTCGCCAAGACAAGCGAGAATGGCACTCTTCCTTTCTCGTTTCAACTTTGTAGTTTCCTATTTGCCTGGTTCCAAGAATGTGCGGGCTGATGCTTTGTCCAGGCAGCATGGGCCTGAAGTGGAGTCTGATGTGCAGCCAGTACCTATTATTTCCCCTGATCACATCCTGGCCACTTTGTGGATGAGCATCACTTCTCCTCTGGGTCAGGAGATCCTGGCAACTCAGGCTGAGTCTCCTCCTGGAAAGCCCATGGGCAAATGTTTTGTAGCTGAACCCTTTCGGACCAGACTACTTGAGACCTACCATGCTTCTCGAGCTGCAGGTCATGTGGGCAGAGATCAATTGTTCTGGTCCTTGTCTCGTATTTTCTGGTGGCCCACTCTAAGAACGGATTGCACTAACTTTACTGCTGCTTGTACTGTGTGTGCTCGTTCTTAGTCACCCAACGGCTACCGACCATGATCGCATGTTTCCATTGATTTTTTGGGAGAACTACCTGTCTTGAAGGGCTACATGTATATCTTGATGGTGGTAGACAGATTTTCTAAAATGGCCCATTTCTTGCCTCTCCCAGGTCTGCCTTCAGCGAAAGAGCTGGCGGTAGTATTCGCCAAAGAGGTATTCAGACTCCATGGTGTCCCTAAGGTGCTCATTTCGGACCGTGGCAGTCAATTTATATCCAGATTTTGGAGGGCATTCTGTAGCCAGATGGGCATTCAGTTGTCATACTCATCTGCTTACCACCCACAGACTAATGGAGCCACGGAGCGCTCTAACCAAGGGCTCGAACAATTCATACGTTGCTTTGTATCCAACCATCATGACAACTAGGCTGAGTTGTTACCCTGGGCAGAGTTCGCTAGAAACTGTGCTATTAATGCCTCATCTGGAAGCTCACCCTTTCTTGTCAATTATGGGTTTCAGCCATCTTTGCTTCTGGATGCATTTCAGGCACAGCAGATGCCAGCCCTTGACGTACATCTCCGACAACTCCATTCCACTTGGGTACAAGTGCAGAACTCACTACGTGAGTCCTTCCAATGTTATCAACGGCATGCCAATAACAGGAGGTTGCCGGCTCCTGTTTTCCAGGTTGGGGACCGTATGTGGCTTTCTTCTAGAAACTTGAATCTGCAGACTCCTTGTAATAAGTTTGCCCCACGGTTTGTTGGGCCATTCAAAGTCCTCTGGCGGGTCAATCCTGTTTCCTATGCTTGTAATTTCCCGCAAGCATGCGTATTCACAATGTCTTTCACGTATCTCTACTCAAACCTCTGATTTGTAACCTTTATACTACTGCTCCAGTGGTTTCTAGTCCTGTCCGCATTGACAACCACGATGAGTATGAGGTTCAAAGTATATCGGATTCACGCAGAGTGCCTGGTCAACTCCAATACCTGGTTCATTGGAAAGGCTACGGGCCAGAGGAACTTTCCTGGTTCACGCATTCCGATATCCATGCACCATTCTTGTTGCGTAGATTCCACTCTAAGTTTCCCTCTAAGCCTGGTCCCCCTCTGCGGGGTGGGGGTCGTTGAGAGGGGGGTGCTATCACAGTGCCCATGCTCTTGGCTGCAGGCGGCGACATTCTGACTTCCCTATTTCATTGCCTTTCTCTGATTGGCCAGGTATCTTTGTCGCCGCCCAGAGCTAGACTTTATACTCTGTCATGTCTACAGTGTGGGGCCCTTTTGTGGTGTACTAGTTCCTGACATTTATTCTGAGTCTCTCTGAATGTGTATGACCTGGCCTGCCTGACGATGACTAACCACGCTGTTGGCATCAGTGCCTGGCTATACCACTTGGTTGCCTCTGTCTGGCCAGTGACACCCGCTGTGGCCTTTCCATTTCGCTAGTCTGCGTGGCGCTATTATTCTCTGCTGACCGTAGGCTGAGCATTAGTGCTATAGCTGCTTCTTAACCGCCTCAAGTGGTGTGCACATGCGAAGTACCAGTACAGTGTTGCATAGCGCTGACTGTGTTACTCTGATCACTCTCTGTGTCCACCTCCCTATCGCCGCTGGGCTCACTCCCTTTGGGAGTTGCAGTAATCTCTCTGGGCATTACCAATTGACCCTTTCTGTGCCTGGATCATCTAGGCAGGGCCAGTGCTCCATTCCTCACTGCTGTAGCCTTGGGCTCCAGAGCCAGCGGTTGCGTTACACCATACTTATTAGTGTGAGGGGACACCGGTTGCCTTCCTTAAGTGTATCACGATCCACCCCTAGCGTTCTAGGGTTTGCCTACTTAAGCGGTTGCCTTGGTCTCCCTGTGCCTCCGGGTCACCTGTTGCCTACCATAAGCGGTTGCCTTGGTCTCCCTGTGACCCTAGTCCTAGGGTCAATGCTGCCTACCAAAAGCGGTTGCCTCGATCTCCCTGTGGCCCTAGTGCCAGGGTCAGTGTTGTCTCGCTCCTTTTCGGTTCTGTGCCTCCCAGGCGTCTGGGTTTGTGCCAGTCACCTACTCCCTGGACTACTTGTCACGTGAGTCCTGCTGTCAGCTTCTGGGCTGCATTGCCCTCAGTTATCCAGGTTCAAGCCAGAACTCTCATTTGCCAATGATTGTCTCCATTTCATTTTATATATATATCCATGTATATATGTTCTGTTATTGTGGGTCTAAGGGCTTAACTAAGTGTTTGTACTTTATCGTAATAAAGTCATTTTAACCTTACCAATCTGGTCTGAGTATTCATCAAAAACCGTGACACGGGAATGGGCATCACCACCACCACCAGCAATGAGCTTTTGGAATTTGCGGAATTTGCAACAGCTCTAATTCCTACTGCTGCTGAGTTGCAAGGACAGCAGAATGCTGAAGAGCAGTCTAGTGTGCCACCGCCCACTGTACACACAGTTGGAATGGGGTTCAGTGATGGGGGACTAGGACAGGTTCCACTTGCCAGCAGCAATATTCCTGGTTGCAGTGCTGATTCTGAGGCAGTAGCAGCAACAGCGTCAGCATCATCTTCTGTCCCAGACAGTGAAGGGGAGTGTGGAGGAGAAGAAGAAAGAGGCTATTCTTCTCCACCTTTACTCCCCCCCAAATGCATGTGTGTCGGACTGTTTTCTCTAGGGAAGGCAAGTTGCAGTCATCAGCAACAGCACTGTGCACAGTTTGTGACAAGTCAGTGAGAAGGGGAAAGGAGGGAACATGCCTTGGCACAAACTCCCTGATAACACACATGAAATACAGACACCATGACATTTATGTTACATAGTAGTTTAGGTTGAAAAAAGACTTGTGTCCATCAAGTTCAACCCTTTTCCTATTCTTGTTTACCGCTGTTGATCCAAAAGAAGGAAAAAAAAAACCCCTTATTTCAGCAATTTTAAAATTGTACTTTAAACGGAGTTAAAATTCCTTCTGGACTCCAAATGGCAATCCGATTTCTCCGTGGATCAACAAGCACTAAATAAATATTAATCCCAATACTAACATACATAGCCCTCTATGTTATGCTCTTTTAAAAAATTATCCAGGGCCTTTTTTATGGCATCTGATGTATTCAATAGCACTACCTCTTCAGGCAGTGAATGCCATACCTTTATTGTCCTTACCGGAAAGAATTCCTTCCGCTGTTGTAGACAAAAATCTCCTTTACTGAAGTTTTAGCGGGTGATCCCATGTCCTTTGTACCTTTCTGTTAATGAACAAGTCTTTGGATAGCCCTTTGTATGGGCCCGGAACATATTTATGTAGTATTATCATATCCCCTCTAAGACGCTGTTTCTCTAGTGTGTACAAATTAAAGTTTTCTAGCCTTTCCTGATAACTAAAACTTTCCATTCCCTTATTAGTTTTGTAGCCCTCCTCTGCACTTTCTGCAGTTCCATAATGTCCTTTGTCATAAAAGGCGCCCAGAATTCAACTGCATATTCAAGGTGGGGTCTTACCATGGGCCTGTAAAGAGGCAGAATAATATCTTCCTCTCGGGAGTCAATACCCCTTTTAATACATGCCAATATCTTATTGACCTTTGCAGCCGCCGGCTGGCACTACTCACTACTGCCAAGTCTATTGTCTGCCATTACTCCCAGATCCTTTTCATTGTCATGTATCCTTAGTGGGGTGTGGACAAGGGTATAGTAACAGCAGCAGTACTTGGTTTCTGGTGTCATGATGTTTGGATAGATGTTTGTGCCAGGTGTTATTTACCACACACACTGTGCACATTGCAGTTACTGATGAGGAGCACAGTTCCTTTTCTCAAGGGAAAAATGTATATTCTAGTAACAACACATGCATGATTTTGGAGAAGGGGCAGGTGGAGAAGAATTATTGGCCAACGTCTAATTTTCTCCACATATCCCTGAAGTGGTGGGGGCTAGTTATGGTGCTGCTACTGTCTCCAGCTCATCACTGGAGCTAGTAGTGGTAAGTGGAACCTTCGTTATCCATTACCCATATTACTGCTGTTGTTGATCCCATTCCCTTTGAGATGACTAATCATCTTGCTGCTTAAACAGCTCTGCAGCAGCAGCAAGAACAAATTCTGTATCTACATCAGGACATTTGACAATGGCCAGTGGCCACTGGCCAACACAACATGACCTGCTGACAGTAGGCAAGTAGGGCATTGTTTTTTTTACTCAGGGCTGGTGCTTTAAAAAAAAACAAAAAACAAAAAAACAAATAGGCTTACAAAAAAATAGAAACATTTTTGGGTGCTTGTTTCTAATAAGCCCAAATCCTACAAATCAATGTTCCCTTAGGGCTTGGGCCAAACAAATCTAAATCCTACAAATCAATGTTTCCTCAAGGCTTGGGCCTCTAACAACAAATGTTACAAATCATCCTCTACAAAATACTCTGTCACATCAAGTACCAGTCTACCCCTGTGGCAGTTTACATTAGAGAGGCCCTGTCTCTATCACGTTACGTACAAATTTCTTGTTTTATTTATTTATTTATTTTTATTAACTGTTCCCCCAATACCAGTCAACAACCGCCCACCAAAACAAATTCCCTGTTCAATGGATTATTTCCCCAGAATCCACCCACCAACACATTTACCCTCCTCAGACCCCTTTTATACCATGTCTTATGGGTTTTTTTAATTGTATTTGGTATTTTTTTGTTTCCCAGTAAACAACCCCCCCAAAAAACATTCCCTGTTCAACTGATTTTTCACTACATTCCAACACAGGCACCCTCATACCCCTTTTATACTATGCTTTTGGGAAATAAAATAACATTTACTATGCGTTATGTGTAAATTCAATGTTCCCATTGATTTCAATTGAATGAGCTAGGTGAAAGAGCAGAAAGGTTTTCAAGGGAAATTTTTCCCCAAGCATGGTTTGAGGGTTATATCATTATAATTCATAGGGCTGAAAGCTAGACCAATTATTTGCATTGTCATCTTTCAGTCTAATTTAAGCTTGCATTATTCTCAGATTATTGTCAAACAATCAGTGGTGATAGCAGTGGTGGATGGAGGCAAACTTTCAAATCCCTCCTCCTCATTGCTACTGTTAATAGTACATGTGCTGTGGGTTTTCCTTTCGTGTGGTTTTGTCTACCTCTGCTACCTGATACTCAGATGTATCAGGTGTTGATTTATTTTTAGAAATGTAAGCCTACCAACACTGTTGCTTGAAAGCCATGTCCTAAGACCATTAACTATATAACCATCTGCCCTGAAATGTTATGTTTAAAGTGTGGGTCCAGCAAAGTATCAGGAATATATTACATAGTGCATTTAATGGATATTATGTGAGGATCCTGCTTGGAGCATGCTAACATGTCCTTTACTAGCTGGTGCATGTCTGTGTTGTCATTATTGTAAGATTCCTCAGCCACTCTCCGCAGTTTCTTCTGCATTAAATACACTGGTGGGAGAATTTAACTAATTCTTGCCCCTACACGACTAAATAGAAGGTGGCCTCCTCAAAAGGATTCAACTGTTCACATACATCACACATTAGCTGCCATTGCCAGGAGACAAAGATGCTCCTTCTAAATCCTTCCAGTCATGCTTTTTATACTCACTAATGGCCTTATTTTGTTTGTAGAAATGCTCTAGCATGTACAATGTGGAATTCCACTTGGTAGGGACCTCAATTTACAGCTGGTGCTGGGGCAGAGGAATTCATCATAGCTAGGTGTGGATGTTGATAACCTGTTGTGATGATCTGACAGAGTATGTGCCCAACGTAAGCTGCCTGGTACACTTTGTGAAGTAGATTCCCCACAAAGAGGTGACATACTGCTATTTGATATAAATAATATTATAAAAACACAACAACAAACAATACATGTATACTGCAAGGCAGGCTCCAGTGGGCCAGATGCTTGGGAGCGAAGACTAGAGTACATAGGTAGCTGGTGGTGGCTGCTGTCTGGGTTACCTTGCTGTGGCCTAGACCAAGTTATAGATGCTGGCTGCAAGGCCAGATTAGTGTCCCGGATGACAGCCCAGAAACAGCAGCTACCCACTGAGGCTGAAGAGGATACTGAACAAATAACTCATGTGCAGTATAATTGTAGTTGTTGTACAGGAACACAGAGGCCTGGAGCTTGACTGAGAAGACATATAACAGGATAGTTGAAGTAAGACTGGTGGTCGAGGGGTCTATGATCGTCTGATGGTCAAGACCTTAAAAGCTAGATCAGGAACGGGCTTGTATCGCAGTGCAAGGCAGCAGACAGAGAAATGGTCTAATCAATGGAGTCAAAGTGGTAACGTGATATCAGATGAGCATGGTACCAAATTGCAAAACAGGAAGGAAGTCGCAGGAAAAGCCAGGCCAATACACAAGATAAAACTCAAGAACAAGACAGATAATGCAGAGTGGTGACCTGGAATGCTTTGATCGTGCCCCTCCCAAAAACACGGAGGCTCTATAAAGGCTCAGAGCAACCACAAGACAATGCAGGGAACCAGTATCCAAATAACAAGGGAAAACAAACAGAAAACCAGACAAGGGATCAGAAAAAGCAAAGAAAAAGGGGCACAATATGGACACCTGTGTTGCTGCTGCTTAGTCAACATTAGTGTGTGTGGCTTATGTCTCTCAGATTCATCTGTTTCCAAAGATGATGCTGAAGAGATATATTCTAGATCAACATCATCAGTAAGTAGGTTATCCTCAATATCGTCTGCTGCTTTCTTCACCACTACTTTTATATTCCTCTAGGCTTTTTGAAGTCTTAAACAACTGACTTTTCTGCTTAGGGGGATTTTCACAACATATGCTGCTACTTTCAGGACAGCTGTTGTACTTGTTTGTCTCACTGTCAGATGCAGCAGTTGGTTGAACTGCTACACCTTCTTTCATTATGCCAATACTAGAATGCAACTCATTGGCCTAGATGCACTAAAATTCAAATAGAGATAAAAATGTCAATGTCCTGTCTAAGCAGTGTCATAGGCACATCGATAGTATTCACTACAGTCTCTATCACATTACATTACCAGCACTCTGACAAACATATTCCCACATCGACATCAATCCGACAGGTTTACAAATTTTCATTCATCCCATCGACAATAGCCTATTTCCATATGGAAATGATGCATAATGAGACACTTTCGTATGCAAGGGGCTGTGTTGATATGTTAATGTGATACTTTGACACATTCACTAAACTCCGATAGCAGCCTCAGCTGTTGGAGTTCACAGTCACAACTTCACCTACCTCAGGCTGTCGAATTTCGGATCTCCCTATACTTTTCTATGCAGTAACAGCAGGGAGGGCTGTGACCTGTTGTCGGTGTGGAAGGGATTTCCTCCCATCACACATCACCAACACTACAACAATTCTGAAGTTAAACAGCATTCTCTCTGCTTCCCTACTTGGCCAGTAGGGGAATAAAGAGAAGGCTTTCAGCACCATGGACAGTACTGAGTGCCATAGGGATGTGCATTGCTCACCCCTGTGGCACTCAAAGGGTTAAAAGAAACAAAAATAGTACACCAAGCACTTCACAATTATCCCCTTACTGATGTATCATATATTATACATGTTGTGCACTCACAGGGAACAAGACTGGGGGTCACACAGCATCTATGGGGATTTGTGGCTACCACTTGACCCCCCCAGCCTTGTTCCCTTGCCCAGTGGTAGCCATAGAACCCCATATACACTGCCTGGCCCCCACACATGTTCCCTTGACCACTGGTAACCACATATCCCCATGTACACTATCTGACCCTCTCCAGCCTTTTCCCCTTACCCACTGCTAGCCACAAACCCCATGGCCATTGCCTGGGCAAGGAAAAAAGACTGGTGGTGCCAGGCAGTGCATATGGGGCTAACACACAATGGTGTTGTTCCCCACATTATAGAAATCTGACACAGAGTGTGGGGAACACCACCATTATAACACCATTATAAAAAGCCGACACATATTAACCCCCCCTTAGTAATTTGACATATCTTGCTCCCATTTGACATACTAACTGTCTTTGACATACACTGCCCTTTATTCAACACTTAACCCTTTGAGTACCAGAGAGGTAGCAACGCATTGCTTTGCAATATGTTCGCTACCCCTCTGGTACTCAAAGGGTTAATATGCAAGGTATCCGGCTGCATGCCTTGCCTGTATGTGTATATGTTATATTACATTTTATTAAAACAAATATAGTTCAGACATCAAGGGGGGCATCGGGACAACTGCTGATACCCCCCCTAGCATGGATCACCTATCCAGTAGGTTAGATAATCCATGCGGGTGACAATGCCAGCATTTTTAATAAATGTAAAAGTGTTTCATCGACAAGATCATACTGATACAGCATCAACCTTTAGTGAATCTAGGACATTGTCTTATTCATTGTTTATACATGGTTTATTAATATATGTGGTGGTGGTGGAATGTTTTCTGGGACTTTGACAAGCAGCCTCCTCAGGAGAAGGATCATCATCATTTATTGCACATGCTGCAGCAACCCTGACTGCAGTCAGTTTTTGAACTACCACTTTACTAATATATATTTACTCTGCTTCTACTCCTTTCCCTCTCCCCCTGCCTGTAGTATGTTTGCTGAACATTATTAAACAAGTGCATGCATTTCACCAGTGAAGAACAGAACTGATTGTTTGGATGTAATGTCTTGCCCTGTACAAAATAACTCTCTCTCCTAGTATCTGCCCGCTTCAGTCACAGCTCACACCAGGGTCCTTTTGCCTGTCACCTATCAGTCAAACTATTTTTTTTATGTTTTTTGTTTGTTTGTTTTTATATATATTTTTAAAACATGTGTTAACTGTCCTTATCACTGTCAACAAGAAAAACCCCCAAGACACTCCCTGTGCGACTGCTTCTTCCACAAGATGCCCTTAACACAGAGAACAGCTAGCTGAGAGGAAATTGTATCACAGCTGCCTGTGTCTTCTCATTCACACACAATCTTGGGGTACATGGGTTAAATCTCCTATGCTCCATTTCCACAACTCCATACTTACCTAACAGAGAAAATTGATTAGAAAAGAACTAGGATCACAGCTGACCAAGATTTTGCTATATTTTGGGTAAACCTCCTTTCTAATTTCAGCCCCCCCCCAACACCCAGAGTGCCTCCAAACACTCCAATTTGTATAGATCTCTTTGGTTTCAGAAGTCACTATTTCTTTTGTGCTTGGCTTTATCACTGAGTAATCTTTCTGTTGATACACATCTTATTCTTTATGTAAAATTAATTTTTACTTGGTGCTTTCAAATGCTGTTATATCACTTGAAAACTGTCATATACCCTCAAGTTATCTTTTTTAATTATCTTTATTCATTTGTTTAAAATATTAATGTGGTATAATGTCTTCATATCCCAGCTTTTAATTTTATTTTTATTTTATATGACATCTGTCAACCAGCCTAGGGCATGTATATTTTGTATGTCGATGTTGAGCCAAAACCACAATAATGTGAAATATAATCAAGATATAAATTGGTTTTCATTGATGCCCCTTTGAAACATTTAGGCAATTTTGACAGTGCTTTCAAAATCACCTCTGTTGTGCATGCTCTTCTGCACTTACAACACAATATTTTTTAGTTATTAAGCTTTACATATGTGGGTGTCTTTAAATAACTGAACCAGTACTGGATGACATGCTAGCCAGATACTAGCTTGCTCAATCTCCTACCTACACCCATATTTGTTTTGATAACAGAAGAGAGGGGATCCAGTTTTAGTAAAACAAAATATAGTTGTGTCTTTAACATTTTCAGTGCTGGGGGGGTTGTACTCTTTGGCAGTCAAAGCATTTTACTCAATGGAGTGTTATTACATAAACTCTATGAAGAATGCTTTCACCATAGAGATACACTAAATTTGGTGAGAGAGGCGGTATTCTCGAGTCCCTGTTTCTCATTTTCCCCCAAGTGGCAGTAGCACCAATAGAGGGAGATATAGGAGAATGTATAACCATCTCTCCCTTCTTTTTTTATATGCTAGAGATTTGGTCACATTACCATGACCTTAGACTATATGAATAATTTGATCCCAGCTCCAGGGCCGACATAAGAAATCATGAGACTGGGATATGTGATTCTGTATATGCACTTACAGCATTTTATTGGAGTTTACAGTTTTTATATAGCAGAACTGGTTCGCTTGGAGGAAATGTTACATGGGATGCTAATTGTTAGCTGGAGCTACATAAATTAGACTAGGATTATTTTCACATATAGTGTTAGATAAGAGGTTGTTTCTCCCTTCAAATTGTGAGTAACTTTGTCGTTACTTTGTCTGTTTGAACAATTCTACAATATATGAAAGCAGTATATTTTGGAGTAGATTAATAACTAAAATCTATAGTTCCACAATCATCTATCACTATTTCACAATCATCTTTACCACAGTCATCGTTCATCACTATATATCGATTTATCCTACAAATTACATCTGTCTATCACTGCAATGCATAATATTTATGGTAATTACTAAATGATGTGTCAGTGTAGCATAGTTCAGAGTAATTCTTACTGGATGTTTGTCTTTGGTGGACATATTAAAGAAATATAATCTGTATTGTCTGCATTGGATGCTATTACCGCTATAAAATTGAATTATACAGTTATCTCATACTGACTTATTCTGCATTGTCCGGTGTATCAGTATTTAGTTGAGGACTGATCACTTATTTTGAAGTTCATCATTCTCTCATCTTTTCCATAACCTTGGATCCACACAAAACTATTTAAAGCAAGATTTATTCACTTTATATCATTAATTTCTCAGCTACTGATGTCAGATCCACAGGCCTGTAATTGCCAGAGTCCTCCCTTCTGCTCTTTTTGTGTAATAGCAGTAAACTGGCAATTTTTAAGTCATCTGGAACCATTTCTGTAAACAGAGATTTGTTAAAAAAGCTCAGCTACAGCTGCTACAAGTACAGACCTAAGTTATTTTAATATTCTTGGATGAGTCTCATCTTGAGGAACTGATTTATTCACTTTCAGTTTTGATAAAATCAGTATCACCTCATGCTCTTGAAACAGACTACTGCTACTTCTTAATGGGGGGGGTCCCCTTTTTCATAATCTTCGGGAAAGGTTGATTAGAAATAATTATACTGTCAGCTATTATCTCACACCACATATCTACCATTTTGATTTTAATCATATTATGCCTCCTTTACTTTCTCTGTTTTCACTAATAAACTTAAAGGAGCAGTCAACTTTTTGTTATGAAAACACATATTTTAAAGAGCATTTCCTGCTGAATAAAACAAGGTCACTCCCACTGCTGTCAGATGTTTTATTAAAAAATTATAGCATTTAAATAATCAGGAAGTGAATTTACTGTGTTTACTTCCTGATAGTTCTAACTGACAAAAAGTGACAGGCAGTTTCTATCACATTCTATGGAGAACTGTATATCTCTGACTTTTCTCTCCATTAGAATCTAACAGGAAATCTAATTAGAATTTGACCACTAGAGGGCACTGCTAATGTAAAAAAACATGGGTTTAAACTGTAATAACTCTGGAAATATAAATCTCTCGGCAGTGGGAGTACCCTTATTTTACTCAATGGGAAAGTCCCTACAATATATATTTTTTCATAAAAAAGGTTTACTGCTCCTTTAAGGATAGTTTTGTCACCCTTTTGTTTTTTTACTGACTTTGCTAGTTTTTTTCTTCTCCTTGGGGAATAACATATCTAACAGTGTGGTCCATAAGTATATGGACAGTAACAAAAGTTGTATTATTTTGCCTATATACTCCATCACATTGCATTTTAAATGAAATGTAGATGAAGAGAATAACTTGCAGACTGTCACTTTTAATTTGGGGCAGTTATTACATCCATAAACTGTGAGCTGTATAGGAATTACATCCTTTATACATAATCTCTCCATTTTAGGGGGCCAAAAGTAATTGGACAAATAATTTTCAACAAAGTTGACATATTTAGTACTTTGTTGAGAAATCTTTTGCATTCATTGAATGTCTGATGTCTACAACCTATAGACATTACCAGACACTGGGTTACCTTCCCTGGTGATGCAATTCCTGTTTGTTTTGGGGCATTTTTCACTACAATCTTTTCTTCAGCAAGGAAAATGCATGCTCAGTTGTATTCAGGTGAGGTGACTCACTTGGCCTGTCAAGAACACTCTACTTTTTGGCACTTGAAAAACTCCTTGGTTGCTTTAGCAGTATGTTTGGAGCAACTGTCCTGCTGCAAGGTAAAATGACATCCAATAAGTTTAGAGGCATTTGGATGGATCTGAGCAGATAAGATGTTTCTGTACACTTCATTAAGTGAACTCAGGAATCTCAGCAACAGATAGTAACTCTTGAAGAGACACAATAAACCTTTATCAGAACAACATAATCTCAATCAGCAATTACTTGCACTTGAAGATACAAATAGATGACCTTGAAAACAGAAGTCAAAGAAGCAACATCAGGGTAAGGGGTTTTACTGTAAATATCCCACCCAGACAGGGCTGGATTTGTAATAAGGCAGAGTAGGCATCTGCCTACAGGCGCACCCCACAGAGGGGCGCCTATCATTGGGATCTTTTATTTCATTTTCTGAAGAGAAGACCATGCGGGAGCTCCAGCAGCTACAGCTCTGTGCCAAAGGAGGCACAGACAGACCTCTCCTCTCCAGGAAGGTAGGAAACGGACATGGAGGGGCAATGTGAGGGGCAATATGGAGTCGATGGGGGCAATGTGAGGGGATATAGAGATGATGGGGGCAATGTGGAGATGATGAAGACAATGTGAGGGGATATGGAGATGATGGGGGCAATGTGAGGGGATATGGAAATGATCGGGGCAACATGAGGGGATATGGAGATGAGATGATGGGGGCAATGTGAGGTGATATGGAGATGATGGGGGCAATGTGAGGGGCAATGTGGAGATGATGGGGGGGTAAGTTGGAGCTGATGGGGGCAATATGGAGATGATGGGGGAAATGTGGAGATGATAGGGGCAATGTGAGGGCAGTATGGAGCTGATGAGTCAGTATGGAGCTGATGGGGGGCAATGTGGAGACAGGAAATCGGGGAGGCTCTTAAAATTTCTGTGCCTACAGGCTCCTGAGATGTAAATCCAGCGCTGCAGAGATATACTCCCAACATTGCAGAATCTTATTCTCAAATCCTACAAATGCGAGATGGAGATATGGAAATAACGTTAAAATAGAGAGGGCACATAGAGCACTTTGCCCAAAATGATTGCGATAAACCAAGGGATGTCATTTGCTGCCTTCATTCATATAGCACCAAAGGCAACATCATGAGAAATTCCAGACAGCAACCATCTATCTCATTAGATAGCCAATATATCCAACTTTTTAATGACCTCATACACTTCAACTAAGTAAGCAGTTCAAACCTCTCACTGATGTATTATGTGAACACCACATTTTATTCAAATGGGGCTATCCTTTTCCTTTGTGACATACGAAGGCCAAAAGACTATGATTCACCAAGCCTCTGAAATAATGTCTCTTTGTGAAGCAGTCAATCTCATGAACATCTTCCATAAGGTGTCTGAAGCGTTCCACTCCACGCTGGCAAGACCCATGCTACCTAAGAGACTCGGGTGGACTTCTGTGTCAGCCAGGAAATTATTAAATAGAAGACTATTATCTATTCCCCCCGAGGGTTCAAACAATAATACTCAGGACTAGTACCAGCTCACTAAAAAAAAAAGAAAATTAAAGATACTAAGAGAGTAAGAAAAAAACCCCAAAATATTCCCTTCTTTTCACCCTTCCTTTTTTCTTTTTTTTTAATATATTCTGAAATAACTTCCACTAGTCGCCTGTAAGACCCATGCATCTTAAAGGACATGAATAGACTCCGATGTTAGATGTCAGACGGGAGTCCACTCTTTACCCTTCCTGAGAATATTAACCTGTTCCTTAAATGAACAGCTCCATTCCTGTTATGTCCATTGGTTTTTTTCTTCAGCACAAATCACGTTTGTGGTGAGACCTAAATGGACTCTTGTTATAAGTGGCAAACTCCCAAAAGGAGTCTGTTGTTTTTTTGCTCGAGATTGCACATCCTTGAATTCACGTTGACATTCTGCCACATTTTCCTTACCATAACTTAATTCTTTACATTACATTAATAGTTGATATCTATGCCTATTGTTGTTTCACTACATAGCTTGCAAGATATGGATGGGTGTTCTTTTTTTTCCTCTCTTACAATGGCCAGAGTTCTGAGATTGGGTAGGGTTGGTGTCAGGGGGAGGGAAGGGGCATAAAATTAAAATAATATAGTATGTTAGTAGATGGTTTACTCTAGCTACTTCATAAAGATTGTGGAATGGATCCCACTTAGGGTATAGTGTTAGCCTCATATATATCCCTACATCTCCATGTGATCCTTTTTTCAAGAAGATCTTCTGGTCATTTATTTAGAGGAGCTTAATCTCTTGCATTCTAATAATAACTAATTTATATGCTGTCAACTATCAGTTATTGCAATGGGGATCCCGGGAGGTGCTCAGGCCAATGCCACAGAGCTAGACAATTTGCTAAATGTTCCAGAACATTTATGGACAGAGTGCTTTCTGTCCAGGTCCAAAGACCCAGAGCAGCCTGAAATTCCAGAGTAATACCCCATCCTGTCATGCTGGTGCTGTCATGACTGTATCTCAGTTTGGTAACCAATGGCCATCCCAAGGAGAGCAGCCTTCTTTGAAGCCACTAATGAAGGTCTGCTTTTGTCCTGCCTAACAGAGACATGACACAGGAAATTTGACACTGTTATATGGACCAGTTCCTGGGAATTTCCTGCTGAATTTCCTGCATATGAAACTGAGCAAACAGGACTGGCACTAGAGCAAAGATTCAGTAGCACAGGACATTCAGGTACTCCCACACCATGACAAACAGCTGGGATAATGCCTGAGTCACCTGACGGGGCAATGACAGAATCTTGTCATTTGAAAGTAAAACCTTCCCATTAGGAGGATCAAATCTCATACCAAGAAAGTGAAGAACCTGAGATGATTCATTGAATTGAGAACTCAACCTTCTTTCTCCAGAATGGACATGCAAGATGGAGTAATGCAGTGGTAGTGTTATGGACACTGATAAGTTGCAGCAAATTTTGCAGTTTGACTGTGTCCATTGCATGGTTATGTTCTCATGTCATGCATCACACATTTAGCTCACAACCATTTTCTTTTGTGTCTTTGTTTTTTTTTCCTGGTCTGTTTGGGTGGGAAAATGACAAAGAAGGACAAGCTCCTCTTTTGTTTCCCTTGCTTCTAGGAGAGGGGAGGAGGGCTGTGTCCATCAGGTAAAGTGGGCTGGTGATAGGCGGGGCTTGCCAACAACAAAAGAGGTGTGCAGAGAGTCAAAGGGGGGCAGTTTTGGAAGAAGAGGCTTGGAGCAGTGGAGTGATGGATGACAGGATGTGATCAGCCAGCAGCATGGGCCAGCAGAGGCCCAAACTCTAGCCTTGCGTTGTGGGCCCAAGAACTGTTCCACAGCAAAGCCTGACCTCCAGTTCAAGTAGCCCAGTATCCTGACCTGCTTCTTTTTCTGCCTCTTGTCCCAGGATTTTTAGCTAAGTATCCCTCTCTTGTTTTATCATTTCTTTTATACAATATTTCTACCCCAAGTAACCAACGTATAGTGTTTTCTACTATAATTGTTGTATTATGTGTTTTATTTGCACTGTAGTAAGTAATTATCTAGTTAATATTATTAGATGTTTTAGCTAGAATATATTTGATAATATACAGTGTATTGTTAATATTATTGTTTGTTATTAAATATTATTTCTTATTGCTATTACTGGGGTGTTATTGTGTTAATTGTGGTATTGGTCATTAGGACAAACTTCTCTGGATATATCCTTTAATTAAAGGGTTGGCTTTTTGGGTGTGGACAAATTCATATTGCTTCTAATAGCTGTGTTGCTGTCTGTTTAGTGTGAGCATACTGTAAGCCCTGGCCTTGTCTTTGTTCATAGATTTTATCTCAGAGCAAACACATGGTCTGACTTTATCTTGCTAGGTGTCTTTGTTCTCATAGCCACATGGTTGAGGATGCCATTTTGTAAAGAAGCACATGGTTGTGAGTTTGCAGTTTCTTTACAACTACATTGATTTTAACACGACTGCTATTGTGCAACCTTTTGTGCCAAATTAATCCACCCAAAGCCACGAACCGAAACAAATGGCGTAGTTGGGCAGGGTATCTGCAGTAATTATTAATATTAATGATTAATAACCATTATTGACATATTTCCTAAAAATTAATATTTTGCCAAAAACATTTTTTTTTTAATAATTTTTTAATTAATATTTTTTCCTGGGCAATTTAGTCAGTAAGCCTCCCAAGTCATTTTTGTGTGCCAGTACCACACTGCGATAAGAGTGGTGGGTTTTAGTATTTTCACATTGCAAGGGGCTTATTCACTAAAAGAGGATTTGTGTGCTGGAATACTCTTGAATTGTAATAAGTGTATTTTGCATGCTTTGATTAAAGACTTGTGGGGCCCTCATAGAGGAGTTTCAAACTTCGAAGTGTATAGATAAGTGCTCATATTACAGTTACCTGTATTGTCTGTATTGCATATATGCATATATGTGTATATATATATATATATATATATATATATATATATATATATATATATATGAATTAGGTGCATACTTATATATGTGCCTGGCTATTGTGTATGTGTATGGGTATAGATATATACAGAGTCAAGAGGGAGCGTTTACACTGCTTCAATTAACCCTTGTGTGCTCTCAATAGAGGAGTGCTAACTTTGAGGCATTTTAATTGCAACCGTTTAGGTCAAGGTTCTGCAATTGCTGGATGTGATATTTCTAGTGTGGCTAGATTTATTGCGTATATGCATATCTCTGTACTGTCAAGATTTCCTATTAAAGGGACTTTAATTAACCCTTGTGCACTCTCTGTAGAGTGTAACTAACTCTGAAGCCCTACTTCTGTTAAAACCTTGTGTGCCTCTGCAGAGAAGTGGCTAACTTTAAAGTCACGCTTCAATTATAAATTTGTGTGCTTTCCATAGAGGGTAACTACATTGGACAATTGATTAGTCACTAGCACTTGTACCTAGACAGGTGACTTGAGCGCTTGTTCCATAGGCAGGTGACTAACTAGCACTTGTACCATTTGCCTTTGTGGAGATGTCACTAACTTTGAAGTAGTGCTTCAATTATAAAACTTGTGTGCCATTTCATTGGGAGAACTAACTTTGAAGCCTAATAGGAAGTCACCTGACGTGCAGGAGTGTGTATATGAGTTTTTCTTGAAAGGCATAAAAACATTCAACAGTTTGTGTGTTCTGTAACTTTCATAGTGGTTTGTGTGTTTTCTCCCTGTGTGAAAGTAAAAACATACATGTGCCTGCTAACCTGTGTTCAGGTACTTGGTTAAACACTCATATCTGCTCTGCTGTTAAATTGCTTTAATTAGAAACACTTGTGTATTGTTTACAATACTAACTTTAAAGTATATTTAACTGAGAGCATGAATTTCCCGAGAGCATGAATTACTGAGTGCTTTGATGGGGGATTAATTCTACACTGTCCAAAGTAACATGTCTGGATAAACTGGATTATTACCTACATAACATCATACTGTATCAGGTGACTTTGAGCGCTTGTTCCCTAGGCAGGTGACTAACTAGCACTTGTACCATTATATTGGACAATTGACTAGTCACTAGCACTTGTACCTAGACAGATGACTTCAAATACTTGTACTAAAATTCCCAAGACTTATGTATGTGTTATGTATAAGTTTGTTTTCTAGGAGGGCAGGAAAAAGCATTCAACAGTTTGTTTGTTCTGTGACTTTCACTATTAGTTTGAGTGTTTTCCTGTGAGTGAAAGTAAAAACACATAAGTGCAGCCTGTGCGTGTGTGTTAGTGGTACAATGTATACTAGTAAGGCTCACTACAAACACTCATATCTGCTCTACTGTTAAATTTATTTAATTAGAAATGCTTTTGTATTGTTTACAATACTAACTTTAAAGTATATTTAACTGAGAGCATGAATTAAATGTTTAGACAAAGACCAGTGGACTGGACTGGATGCAGAGGAATTAACCCCTAGCATGAGGTCCAGGTTCCTAAGGTCTTCTCTTAGAGAGATTCTTACTGTCAATGTTGAATGGTACTGCTGACAATGGGCAGATTTTTCTGATCACTCAAAGGTTAGCAGAAATGGGGGAATATGAAAGGAGGATAGGTTTAACCATAAAGGCAGAAATGGAGGATAATATATAAAACACCCAAAGGTAAACCCAAACTTATTACAAAACAGGATGTTTCCCAATGCTCTAGGTTATCTAGGCCAGGTATGATTGCAGACTTTATGAAAACAGGTATATATGAAGATTCCCTCAAATGCAGTCCAAATCAAGTCTTATTTAAGAGGTGGAAAGCTTTAAAGTGTATTGTACAAATACATACTGCAGCAAAGTGTTTTCCATCAGACGAAAGGTTAATTGATTTTGATGAAATTCCCAATGCTAAAGCTAAGACTGTTTAGGCGAATCTCAAATATACGCAATGTGAGGTCAAATATCCTGATACTAATCCTTGTCCTCCTGTTCCCTATCCTAGGAAAACAAAATCCATGTACCCATCAGCTGAAGTATATGCCATAGCAGACAATGATGGAATTAACCCATGGGACGGCCGATTCCCCAGCACGATGTTTGTTACCCATTACTGCTGGTGATCGACAGCCCCATGTTCTTTTGACTGTAGGGTGGGGAAAGGGAAACCAACCACACCTAGGTTTTAGCCTTAGTAGACACTGGGGCTGAGGTAACAGTGTTGCAGGGTAACCCTTCCAAACTGGTATGCCTCATCATCCATATAGAGGGTCTAGGGGGAAAAATAACTAAGGCTATACATACTACAGTCACATATTCCATAAACAAAGGGCCCCTGGGTTTATGGATAATATTTTGGGTTTCCAATTTCCTGACAATATCTTGGGGGTAGATATATTGTTAGGGCGCATAATAGAGATGCAATTGAGAAGTGTTCAGAGTAAGGAGTCTCCGCATAACGGTCTCGTGAGTACTCTGGTTATCCTGCGCTGACAGGAGAGACTGTGCTTGTGGAGTTGGATTGCCACATTGTTGCCCTATATCAGCACGATTTAGATCTAGTGTCTTTCTGGCTATATTATACTAGTGTTCCAGTGGAAGGAGGACTATTGAGTCAGATATGTATTGTACTCTATTCATTGATATCCTGTGAGTGGCATTTTATATATATGCACATGAAAAGATTTTATGAAGAATAAACGTTGCTTTTAGATGGTCTTCTGTGCTCTCTTTTTTATAGAGATTGTTGTAAAATGCAATCCGCATGGAGAGGTGGTGATACAAGAGCAAGATACAGGTGATTCAAATTACCAGTAGTATGCTGATATGAAGAGACTACCCTTGGCTTATTACATGGAACATTAGTGTGGGGAGGTATGGAACTTTGGGAGAAGATCTGGGCAGCTGCCTGAACAAGACTGATGCCAAGAGTTATGGGGGAAATGAACCTCAATAAAACTACGGAAGAACTGACTCAAATAAGGAACCTGAAGACCAAGATGAAGACGTCCCGTAGATCTAGCTTTCAAAACTGACACCAGTACTCACTTTGCTGGTCAGCCAACAATGGGCGCAGGCTATCCCATATCACCCCAAGCCTCGGAGTTGATTAAAAGGTGCAATGGGCTTTTGAAAGGACAGATTCATACACTATACCCAAGTATGTCATAGGAGGGGTGGGACAGAACTTTTTCACAGGCTCTTAGGATTTTACATGACTGACCAACAGAACAAATCTCTATATGCCTGGCTTATATGTAATGACAATCCATTTGTTAGTTTACGGGTTGACATGTACTGGTAGCCGCCCCATATTAACATTTTATTTTATTTTTTCTCTCGGTGGTGGGAGAGGTTAACAGAAGTTAGTCTTTCCCATAGGAGGCAATATGCCTCCAGGAACAGAGGTAACCTTAGTGCTCACTAATAAACTGACCAAAGAGGGTTGGAGCACAACAGGGAGTGTGAGTGTGGATGGATGATTGTGGAATGCATCTCTGTCTAGGAATGACCCAAGTAGGTTAATTGCTTGTACAATCCTAGGAGAGGTGGTAGCCTGGGTACCCCATAAAATCTTGTTATCCTGGGATGAGGATAAACCAGTGCACATGGGGTCCAAAGTATGGGTGTTACTGCGATCCACTGATCAGCACAGGCAGAAAGTAGAGGTTATTTCAGATGGTCCTGGTAATACTAAAGCTGTATTATGAAATGGTGATTCTGTACCTGTCTTCTTTACCTCAAATAGATTGGTGGCCGTCTAGCCCCTCTGAACCCTTGATCGTCCAACACATTCATAAACCCCTTGGCTAGCTATGCAAGAGTGGACAACTCCTCTGACTGTTGCTGCGCCACCCCCGTCAGTGAGGAAGGAGAGTACCCGTTCCTTGGAGTCCAGTGGGCACAGCGAGAAATAAGACAACTCTCTGGACATAACACTGGACTCTACTACCAAACTGTCTTATGAGCAGCTACAAATCAGGGCAGTAGCTCTCCAAAATCGCCTAACCCTGGACTGTTCTTACCGCCAAAGGAGGAGTTTGCGGGCTGGTAGGAAAATAATGCTGCAGTTACATTGTGAACTATGAAGGCGAAATCAATTATGATCCATCGAAACTGACAGCTATAATAGACAATCTCCAGGAAACACCAGGCTTTGGACTATTTGAGCAATTTGGGAAGTCAGTGACCTACCTATCCAGTGAGCGACTTTAGTGTGGTTTATGACATGGGACCAAGAGGTGGAATGTTATGGACACAGATAAGTTGCAGCAGAACTATATCCATTGCATGGTTATGTTCTCATGTCATACATCCCACATTTAGCTCACAACCATTTTCCTTTGTCTCTTTGTTTTTTTTCCTGGTCTGTTTGGGCGGGAAAATGACAAAGAAGGACAAGCTCCTCTTTTGTTTCCCTTGCTTCTAGGAGAGGGGAGGAGGGGTGTGTCAATCAGGTAAAGTGGGCTGGTGATAGGCGGGGCTTGCCAACAATAAAAGAGGTGTGCAGAGAGTCAAAGGGGATCAGTCTTTTGGAAGAAGACTCTGGGAGCAGTGGAGTGATGAATGGCAGGATGTGATCAGCCAGCAGCATGGGCCAGCAGAGGCCCAAACTCTAGCCATGTGTAACGGTTTTCAGTACACTCAGAGGCAGGCAATTTGGTACAAACACAGTTTTATTGAAACCAGACAGAATAAAATAACCCTCACAGGTCCAGCAATAGTTAACAAACAGTACTGACACAGGACAGGTTACTAAATAACATTAACCCACATGGGTCCAGTATACATATATCAGAGAGCAATACATATACTGACACAGGTCAGGAACAGTTCGTGTGATATAGTGAGACACAGATGGAAAATGCTATTAGGCCAGAAGACTGGGAGGCCCTAATAGTGAGGCCCTAGAGACACTCTCTGTGGATGAGTGCCAAAATAGCGACTAGGCCTAGGAATGGTGAGCGAGACCCAGATGGATCACGACTACCAGTAGTACTGCAACCAGAGGAACAATGGAACGCCCAGAAATACACACAGACTGCGACCCAGGGTAATGGTACCGGACAAAAGATGTAATAACGCTAGGCTCGATGGCAACTGCCAGGTGACAGAGCCGACTGAGGCGCCCTAGAGACCAACCTCAATAACGGAGTAGTGACTAGCCAGCGTAAATGTGCCAAATAATAGGTCCTACCCGGGTGGATACCGGAAGGCCCTGGTAACGGGCGTTTGGCTTGTTGGCGACTGACAAGAGCGGAGACTAACTGCGGCACCCAGGAGACCAACCACAGTGGTAACAATAACAAGCCAAACGTATAGTGAGCAAGCGAGATCAGCGTCAGCCCTGGGTAAGAAGGAAGGAGGCAGCAAGGCACAAATGGATCTCAGTCATGGAACGGTAATGCAGTACTCGAGGCAACCAACTGGGTCAGCACGCTCAAGACAGCGCACAGGAGATACTCTCTACTGAATGTGGTAGTGCACCGGACTGGAGGCACAGAACAGGAACGTCAGCCAGGCCAGGTCAGTACACGGAGCAGGAATGACAGCCAATCCAAGTCGGTACACGGAGCAGGAACGTCAGCCAGGCCAGGTCGGTACACGGAGCAGGAATGACAGCCAATCCAAGTCGGTACACGGAGCAGGAACGTCAGCCAGGCCGTGTCGGTACACGGAGCAGGAACGTCAGCCAATCCAAGTTGGTACACGGAGCAGGAACGTCAGAGAGAGTAGTCAGGCAGTCCGGGTCATACACAGGATATCACATGTTAATGGCAGCAAGCACTAAGCAACGGGAATACCACGAAAGGGCCCTGTATGAGTGACAGGGCACAGTACTTAAAGGCTTCCACTGGGTGGAGTAATCACATGCTAGCCAATAAGAAAGCATGAGAAATCATGTGTCAAAATGTCGCCAGCAATACACGGGCACCATGATAGTACCCCCCTCTCAAAGACCCTCCCCCCTGAGAGGAGGGAGCCGGCTTCTGAGGGTACTTAGCATGAAATCTGTGCAGCAGTCTGGGAGCATGGAGGTCATTCTGGTCAACCCAGGAACGTTCTTCAGGGCCATAGTCCTTACAGTGAACCAAATATTGCAACTTTCCTCTAAATCTGCTGGAGTCAATTATGCTTTGTACTTCGTGCTCCTCCTGGCCTTGTACCTGCACAGGCCCAGGAACCACAGGAGTAGTAGTGTAATGGTTGCAAACTAAAGGCTTCAGCAGGGATACGTGGAACACATTATGAATCCGCATGGATGCTGGTAGATCCAAAGCATAAGGGACTGGGTTAATCTTGTGGATAACTTTAAAGGGACCGACAAACAGAGGAGCCAACTTATTACATGGAACCTGCAGATTGAGGTTTCTGGAGGAAAGCCATACCCTGTCCCCAACCTGTAAGGAGACCACCGACAGCCATCTGCGATTAGCGTGATGCTGATAACGCTGGAATGATGCACTGAGGATCCTCTGTACCTGTGCACAAATGGAGCGGAGTTGCTTTATATGCTCTTCCAGAGCTGGAATTTGATGCGTCTGAAATGAGTCCGGGAGCAAGAATGGTTGAAACCCGTAATTGATGAGAAACGGGGAGCTCCCGGATGATGAATAACCCGCACAATTTCTGGCGAACTCTGCCCACGGCAACAGGTCGGCCCAATTGTCATGACGGTTGGACACAAAACAGGGTAGGAATTGTTCCAATCCTTGATTGGCACGCTCGGTGGCCCCATTGGTCTGGGGATGGTAGGCAGAAGAAAATGATAATTGTATGCCCAGCTGATCACAGAATGCCCACCAAAATCTGGACACAAATTGGCTCCCTCGGTCAGATACCAGCACCCTGGGTACACCATGCAACCGAAACACTTCTAGGGCAAAGACAACAGCCAGTTCCTGGGCAGAGGGAAGGCCAGGAAGGGGCACAAAGTGTGCCATCTTAGAGAATCTGTCGACCACCATCAGAATAAATGAATATTCCCTAGACACAGGTAATTCTCCCAGGAAGTCAATCAAGACATGGGACCAGGGACGCTCGCCATTAGGCACTGGTTGAAGTAGGCCAACAGGGAGGTGCCTAGGGGACTTGGCATGGGCACAAATAGTGCAAGCTTCCGTGTAGGCGGTGCAATCAGCACGTAAGGAAGGCCACCAGAATAACTGCGAAAGAGACCAGATCAACTGGTCCCTGCCTACACGCCCAGCTGCCTGAGATGCATGGTAGGTGTCGTGTAGGCAGGTATGGAACGGTTCAGCCACAAAACACTTGCCCACCAGGGTACCAGGGGGTGCGGTAGCCTGGGTAGCAAGAATCTCCTTCCCCAGTGGTGAAGTGATGCTAGTACGCAAGGTGGCTAAAATGTGATCTGGCTGAATAATGGGTACTAGAGCTTCATCAGCCTCAGTTTCAGGACCAAATTGCCTGGACAGAGCATCTGCCCTAATATTCTTGGAGCCAGGCAGGTAGGATACAATGAAATTAAAACGGGACAGGAACAGGGCCCATCTGGCCTGCCGAGAGGACAATCTTTTTGCCTCAGAAAGGAATATTACATTTTTATGGTCAGTCAAAATCAATACCGGAGTTCTAGTACCCTCAAGCAGGTGTCGCCATTCTTTAAGGGCTAGAATAATTGTCAACAGCTCTCTGTCCCCAATCTTGTAATGGCTCTGGGCGCTGGATAACTTCTTAGAGAAAAACCCACATGGCCTTAGTCCACTCCCAGGGTCCAGACATTGTGACAACACTGCTCCTACCCCAGTTTCAGAGGCATCGACCTCTAAAGTGAATGGAAGGGAAGGGTTAGGGTGGGACAGTACAGGAGCAGAAGCAAATGCGGATTTCAGCGACTCAGAGGCAAGTTCAGCTGTCTGAGACCACTGGGAGGGGTTAGTGCCCTTGTGTGTGAGATCGGACAGTGGCTTTACAATGGTGGAAAAATTCCGAATGAATTTCCTATAATAGTTGGCAAAGCCAAGAAAACGTTGGATAGCCTTGAGACCCTTAGGACGTGGCCACTGCAGGACCTCTGCCAGCTTCTCCTTGTCCATTGCAATGCCATCTTTGGAGATCACAAAGACTAGGAAGGGAACCATAGGCTTGTGAAATTCGCACTTCTCGATCTTACAGTAAAGTTTGTTTTCACTGAGTCTAAGCGAACTGTGGACACATCCTTGATGTGTTGCGGCAGGTTGGATGAGTGTATGAGAATATCATCGAGATAAATCACAACGCATGACTGAAGCAAGTCACGGAGAATGTTATTAATAAACTTCTGGAACACTGCAGGGGCGTTACACAGCCCAAATGGCATTACCAGGTTTTCATAGTGTCCAGATCTAGTATTGAACACCGTTTTCCACTCATCATCGGATCTTATCCTAATCAGGTTATAAGCTGCACGTAAGTCCAATTTGGTGAAAATGGAGGAACCCTTTAACCTGTCAAACAGTTCTGTGATGAGTGGTATCGGATATGCGTTTTTGGCCATGAGTTTATTCAGGCCACGATAATCAATACAAGCTCGTAACCGCCATTTTTCTTTTTGACAAAGAAGAAACCAGCCCCCGCGGGCGAGGATGACTTCCTGATAATTCCTCTCTCAAGGGCATCTGAAATGTATTCCTCCATGGCCCTATTCTCCTCGCAGGACAACAGATAAGTCCGACCCCGAGGAGGAACGGTACCAGGAGGCAGATCAATAGCGCAATCGTAAGCCCTATGAACCGGGAAAGCGCTAGCCTCCCCCTTGCTAAAAAGTCACTGAATTGGTGGTATTCAGCTGGCACAGATGGGAGGTACACAGAATCTTGACAGGACGAGAAATGCAATGCATATTACAATATTCAGACCAGGCCATGATTTCACAATTTCGCCAATTGAACCTAGGATTGTGCATATGGAGCCATGGGAACCCCAGGATCACTGTATGGTGAGGAGACTGGATAATCTGAAAACGTTGTTTTTCAGTGTGGAGCACCCCAATGCACATAGACAGTGGTATGGTTTCCATAGTAATAAGAGCTGGTACTAATGGCCGCCATCAATGGCTTTAATAGCCAAGGGAGCTTCTTTCTTAATTAGTGGAATCTTGTGAAATTCTGCAAAAGAGCTGTCCATAAAATACCCAGCTGTGCCGGAATCCACTAGGGCCAGAACCTCCACCGAGAATTCTGCCCTGGAAATCACAGCTTGAATAGTAGGCTTTTGATTAGCTGGATCTAGGGATGTCTGAATGCCACCTTGGGCCTATCCCCCAAGGTACCCTAGGTGCGTTCGTTTCCTGGCCGTATAGGGCAGGAACGCAACACATGCCCAGCATGGCCACAATACAGACAGAGGCCCTGAGCCCTCTCCTCCTTGTTCAACCTAGTGAACCCTAACTGCATAGGTTCACTGCTCTCACGATTACATTCAGGAGGCATGGGAGGTATGGGTGGGTAATTTTGTCTCAGCCGTCCCCATTCTCTGGCCCTTTGTCTACGGTCTTTGGCCGCCATTCTCTCCCTAATGCGGGAATCAATTAAAATAGAAAAGTCAATAAACTCGTCCAAATCACTCGGCAAGTCTCTGGCAGCTATCTCATCTTTGATACGGTCACAGAGACCCTGTGCAAATGCTGCCACGAGCACCTCATCATTCCAGCCCACCTCTGCTTCCAATGTGCGAAATTCAATAGCGTATTCTGCAACTGTACGAGATCCCTGCTGGATCTCCAACAATATTTTGGCTGCAGAAGCGGCTCTTCCAGGGATTTCGAATACTCTACGAAATGCTCTTAGGAACTCATTAAAGTTCTTAGTACATGGTTTTGCTGTTTCCCACAAGGGGTTTGCCCACGCCAGTGCTCTGCCCGTTAGCAAAGAAATCATGAGCCTGACCTTACTTTGGTCACTGGAAAAGGCTTGAGGAGTTAACTCTAGGAAAATCTCCAACGGGTTTATGAACCCTCTGCACTGGGTAGGTTCACCATCGTATCTAAGCGGTAAGGGAGCCGTAGCAGTTAACCCTCTATTTGAGTTTGCTTGCGTCACAGATTGGGCACCCGGTGTCGTGACTGGGGGGACCACCGAGGCCTGTACTGGTTTATCTACTTGAGCGGTACACTCTAGTAAGGTTTGCATGGCCAGCGCCATCTGGTCCATGTGCTGCTCGTGTATATCCATCCTCCAATGGATACTTTGTGTATTACCATTACCTGTACCATCTGAGGACATGGCCCTTTCGTACTGTAACAGTTTTCAGTACACTCAGAGGCAGGCAATTTGGTAAAACACAGTTTTATTGAAACCAGACAGAACAAAGTAACCATCGCGGGTCCAGCAATAGTTAACAAACAGTACTGACACAGGACAGGTTACTAAATAACATTAACCCACATGGGTCCAGTTTACATATATCAGAGAGCAATACATATACTGACACAGGTCAGGAACAGTTCGTGTGATATAGTGAGAAACAGATGGTAAATGCTATTAGGCCAGGAGGCTGGGAGGCCCTAATAGCGAGGCCCTAGAGACCCTCTCTGTGGATGAGTGCCAAAATAGCAGCTAGGTCCAGGAAGGGTGAGCGAGACCCAGATGGATCACGACTACCAGTAGTACTGCAACCAGAGGAACAACGGAACGCCCAGAAATACACACAGACTGCGACCCAGGGTAATGGTACCAGACAAAAGATGTAATAACGCTAGGCTCGATGGCAACTGCCAGGTGACAGAGCCGACTGAGGCGCCCTAGAGACCAACCTCAATAACAGAGTAGTGACTAGCCAGCGTACAATGTGCCAATAATAGGTCCTACCCGGGTGGATACCGGAAGGCCCTGGTAACGGGTGTTTGGCTTGTTGGCGACTGACAAGAGCGGAGACTAACGGCACCCAGAAGACCAACCACAGTGGTAACAATAACAAGCCAAACATATAGTGAGCAAGCGAGATCAGCATCAGCCCTGGGTAAGGAGGAAGGAGGCAGCAAGGCACAAATGGGTCGCAGTCACGGAACGGTAATGCAGTACTTGAGGCAACCAACTGGGCCAGCACGCTCAAGACAGTGCACAGGAGATACTCTCTACTGAATGTGGTAGTGCACCGGACTGGAGGCACAGAACAGGAATGTCAGCCAGGCCAGGTCGGTACACGGAGCAGGAACGACAGCCAATCCAAGTCAGTACACGGAGCAGGAACGTCAGCCAGGCCGGGTCGGTACACGGAGCAGGAACGTCAGCCAATCCAATTCGGTACACGGAGCAGGAATGTCAGAGAGAGTAGTCAGGCAGTCCGTGTCATACACAGGATATCACACGTTAACGGCAGCAAGCACTAAGCAACAGGAACACCACGAAAGGGCCCTGTATGAGTGACAGGGCACAGTACTTAAAGGCTAGCCAATAAGAAAGCATCAGAAATCATGTGTCAAAATGTCGCCAGCAATACACCGGCACTGTGATAGTAGGCCTCCATGTGGTGTGGGGCCAAGAACTGTTCCACAGCAAAGCCTGACTTCCAGTTCAAGTAGCCCAGTATCCTGGCCTGCTTCTTTCCCTGCCTCTTGTCCCAGGATTTTTAGTTAAGTATCCCTCTCTTGTTTTATTGTTTTTTTATACAATATTTCTAGGAAAAATACCCCCAAGTAACCAACATATAGTGTTTTCTACTATAATTGTTTTATTGTGTGTTTTATTTGCACTGCAGTAAGTAATTGTCTTGTTAATATTATTAGATGTTTTAGCTACAATATATTTGATAATATACAGTGTATTGTTAATATTATTGTTTGTTATTAAATTTTATTGTTTATTGTTAGTACTGGGGTGTTATCGTGTTAATTGTGGTATTGGTCATCAGGACAAATTTCTCTGGATATATCCTTTAATTAAAGGGTTGGCTTTTTGGGTGTGGACAAATTCATATTGCTTCTAATAGCTGTGTTGCTGTCTGTGTAGTGTGAGCATACTGTAAGCCTTGGCCTTGCCTTTGTTCATAGATTTTATCTCAGAGCAAACACATGGTCTGACTCCATCTTGCTTTGTTCTCATAACCACATGGTTGAGGACGCCATTTTGTAAAAAAGCACATGGTTGTGAGTTTGCAGTTTCTTTACAACTACATTGATTTTAACACAGCTGCTATTGTGCAACCTTTTGCTCCAAATTAATTCACCCAAAGCCACGAACCGAAACAGGTAGGTTTGTCAGTTTTGGGCTTCTGCACAGGTTTCTGGCCAAGTCTGTTTGGGTTGTGTAGTGAAACATGCCAAGTTTGCTGAGGGAATCAGCAGGGCTAACAAAAACCACACATCTTCCATCTAATGTTTAGGGGTAACCTGAGGCAACAAAGTGTTCTTGAGTTCAGTGGTATGACTGCTGATCTTCTCCAGTTCTTGTCCAAAAATGCTATTTTGCCACAAAATGGAGAGATACCAAAGATTTCTTAGAAGACTGGTAAGCTGACTAAATCTTAAGCTACAAAGTGTGACTCATGGTCACAATGAAAGCTGATGCCTATTCAGTAAGCTTAACAACATCAAAGGCCACTTCAGTAAGGTAAGCTTTAGCTTTGAGGATCTTGTAAATAAGAATCACGAGATCCTCCATGGGTGTGTCTGCTTGGACAGCATAAAAAGGCTGATTACCCCAGACAGCCATAGCTCTAATTACCCACAAATGTGCCTTCAGGAAGAAATCCAGGCACTTATCCACATGATCTTTAAAAAGTGTGGCATCGGCCAATGGCAAAGGTGTACTCTTGGCAAGGTGAGAAAATGGGGGATCTATCACTGCTGTAAAGCCTCAGCCAAAAAATGATATAAAAGAGATATAAGCTGATAAAGGAATAAACTCCTGTCAGACATTTCTATTCCTCCAGGAGTAACTACTCTAAGGAATGGCTAGGAGAAAAAATAGCAACCTCATTCTTGTGTCTCTTGAAAATATGACGGGAAGTGGACCTGGAATCAGAGGCCTCCAATATCTTATGCATCTCTAGGACAACATGAATAAGACACTCAGTGGAAGAACTGGGGTCTTCTTCATAAGAGTTGCCAACAGAGAAGGACGAAATCAGGTTGTCTGCATCAGTTTCCCCTTCCTCATTGGAGGAATCCCCAAGAATGGGGGGGTAACACCTTCTATAACAAATCAAGTTCCTTTTGGGGACATAGGGCTCGATCCAAATGTTGGAGTTAAAACTACCGTGAAGAAAAAAACTGCCTTCGCGAGTTAAACAAGACAAGGTAACGTGAGATTCAAATCTTCCGTACCCAGAAGAGTTAACGCTCGACGGCCTACAAAACACACAAAGACTACAAAACTGGAGTCGCCAACAATTTGACCTCATCGTTGACGCCAAACACACGAGAAACGCGAGAAACGTCTCCAAAAAAAAAAAAAAAACGAGCGAAACGTCCAACGTGACCTAGTGTCCCAGCCAATCACAGCATCCCAAAGTATCAAGTTGAGTCGAATAAACTATAAATAGACCCAAAATCACCTACGCACCTTTGTCTGTTATCGAGTTCCCAAGAGCTAGATATCAGGACCCAAGGAGTGGAGGTTAGTGTTCAGAGAAAGGGAGTTTAGGCGGCACACACAGACAGGTAGAAGGAGAGTTTGGCAGCACACAAAGCGACACAATACACTTTTCAACATACAAATATACGCATCCAAACACACATACACACATACACATAGCCCATATTTTATTTTGTAAAACACACACACTTTTTTATCTTTTTTTTGACAGTGTGAGTCTGTGAGTGCAAGTGAGTGACAGAGAGTGAGTGAGTGAGTGTGTGAAGGCCTGAGTGAGTGCCTGGGTGTGAGTGGGTGAGAGGGATGGAGAGGAGAGGAGAGAGCGGTGGGGAGTGTAGGTGGATAGGAGGAGGAGATACAGGGGGGCATCCCTGGTCAGGGTAGGGGAGGGAGATCTCTGGGGCGGAGGGGCAGGCACCCAAAAGCAGGCACATCTAGTGCAGGGGCAGTGAGAGTGGGACGAGGCGTAGTCCCCCTGCACCACACACAGCCAGGGCCAGTGCAGGCAGGGCTGGAGAGCTACAGCCAGGGCTCTCAACAAACCTCTGGAGGTGAGGAGGAGGAGAGGTCAAGGGAGCCCAGGTTCACAGAGGAAGAGAATCTTGTCCTCTGTGAGGCTGTGGTGGCAAGGTACAGGTTCCTGTTCCCCAAGGGGCCTCTCACTGGCATGGGCAACAAGAGGAAGGCAGCCTGGAAGTAGGTGGTGGCTGCAGTAAATGCTGTGTCCAGCCGCAGCCGGTCACTGGAGTCAGTGAAGAAGAGGTGGACAGACTGCAAGGCCAAGGTAAGATAGTAACATAGTAAGTAACACATTAATGTATGTTGAGAAAAGACCTGTATACATTTAGTTCAACCCTTTTCCTGTTTCTATTTACCATTGCGAAGGTGAAGAGGAAGATGGGCGAGCAGGCCTTGCACGCTGCTGGAACAGGGGGTGGTCCACGCCTGCGCATCCAATACAGCCAGTGGGAGGAGGCCGTGCGCAGGACAATCTCCTCTCTCATGGTGTGTGGGATCCCTGGATGGAGTGACACCGGGGAAGAAAGTAGCCTCCAGTCCACTGGTAAGTGCATCAAGGCCCACACACACAAATCCTGACACCTACCAGACAGAGGCCAACACAATGACACCTGAACACATGGACAGCATTCCACACCACAATTCAGCCACACAGCTTGGAGGGACGTCAAACAAGGACAGAATACTTGACCAACCCAGCCTGAATGGTAATGGTCCAGTCCCTGTTGAATCCCCTTCATGCTGTCCACAACAGCATACACAGCACAAAACAATGCACACTGTCATGTGTCAGTCACAGATCTAACTGTTATGTGTATCACAATGTCATACATAGAGTGACAAAGAAGTCAGCACAGAACCCCTGGAGTGCCACAGGAATAAGTAATGCATTGTTTGACAATACATTGGCTAGTCTCCTGGCGCTCAAAGGGTTACTAGAGAATAGCAAGGAGGGGAAATGGTGTGTTTCCTATTGTTTTGTTACTGTATGTCAGGGCTAGGCGTTGTACATGTACGTAGTTAGTCCAAGTGAAAGGTTCAGCTTTCTGCATCATGTGTAGCCTGCAGAGTGTGGATGGCCAGGGGGCATTCACCGCCATCCCCACTCTGCAGGACATATGTGATCCACAAGACTCAACCATGATGGGGGGGGACATTCACTAGGGTGTCAGAAAGAGGTAACAATGTGTACATGACAACTGCAGTGTCATCACACCTGCAACCCCTGTGTTATACTGAGGAGCCAATGCACTGAGATCTAAACAGTATGTGACATAACAGTGCTTAATCTCCATAGCATAGTATGGGAAAAGGTAGAAGCAACCTCCAATAGTACAGTCTAACCATGCACATGTTTGCTGTGTGTTAGGATTGTAGCTGTCCAGGGTGTGTTTGTGTGTCCTCCAGCTGATTGGGTTGCTGGGTTCCACACATCATGTTGGTTGGTGTGCTTGGTGTGTTTATAACTGTTGCCGACATCATTGGTTGTACTCTGTAGTCATTGGTCATCACTGGTGCATTGTTGTGTTCAGAGGTGCTAGTGTGTTTGCTGTTGAGGCCTAGGTGTAGGACATGCAGTGGGTTTGTGTTACCCAAGGTGTGATGGTTCAGCTTTGCTCATCACATGGATCCTGATGAATGGGGATAGCAAGGAGGTATATGCCTTGCCATCCCCACTGCTCAGGATACACATGATGACCAAATCTACACCACTGTAGGTTAGTGGAATCAATGTATGGGATCACGTCAAGCTAAGCAATGTGTGTCAGGATGGTAACCAATGCATTGCAAAGCAATGCAATGGATACCACCCTGCCACTCAACAGTTCACATGTCAATGTAACAGTCTTACAGCACTCCTGTCATGGCTCACATCACATCACTGATTACATCCACCATCCACCAGACCCCCTCGGGTAACCCGTCAGAGTCGGAGGGAATCCTCCTCTACAGCCCCCCCCACCGACCCTCCAAAAAGGAAAACAAAATGAGGCCAACCTTCTCCAGGACCTTTAAATAAATCTTTGCACTTTGTCATAACATCTGTGTCCATGCATGTTTCCTATTTAGGATGTGGTTTGTTTGATGGAGTTGTCTCCAATGCATTGCTCAGCTATGCAGTGAACACAACTCAGGCACATTTAACATGGGTGTCAGGTAATGAGTTGTCTCCAATGCATTGCTCAGCTATGCAGTGAACACAACTCAGGCACATTTAACATGGGTGTCAGGTGATGAGTTATCTCCAATGCATTGCTCAGCTATGCAGTGAACACAACTCAGGCACAATGAATGGCGTCACAAGCTTTTACAGCAGGGGTGAACACACACATCACATACTCACGTTTGTCCAAGTTCAAATCACAGACATTTGAAAGACAAACAACATCAGGGTGTTGTTCCATGATGTGACTTGAACTTGAACAACTTGAACACATTAGATAGATCAACAGATCAACAACATATTCACAATTAAGGGGATAGTAATGCTTAGAATGTTTGAACAAATATGTGTTAGGGTTCATCCCCCTGAGTAGAACAAGAGAACTCCCACTGCTGAAGGGTGTTTCATTCACAGGTTATGTCAGCTCACAGTTGTTTTTAAATAGGAAAAACACAGTGGCCTGATATTGTCAGGTGGCACTGTGGCTACACCATCCAATGTAGATTCAAGGTGCTGTGACCAGAGCTGTCCAGGGGATGGTGTAGCAACAGAACCACTGTACATATTCAGGCCACTGTGAGATTTGATGTATGATGTTCAACTTTGAACTGAACTAACTTTGGAAGGCAAAGCAGGGGGGTTCACTTGTTTTACTCAGGGGGATGAACCCTACTTGATAGGTTAATGAAACATATTCAGTATTACTATACCGTTAAACCCTGACAGGGGAGGGGGTGATCAATGACACAGAATAGTCATATGTGATCAGATTTGTAATTGACATGGACACCAACAGGTGAGCCCCATGGACGTGGATTCAACGTGTCACCGGAAACAAACTCCTAGACCATGAGGGGTCATGCCATGGATGCCTGCAGAGGATGAAAAGAAGACTGGAAGGTGCACTATGAACACAACAGTCATGCTATTGCTGACCTATCATCATACCCTTGATTTCCAGTGGTGTACACAACACATTGGTCATCAATGCTTTGGAGACCTTACTTGCACTCCACGAGAGCAGCTTGGTTATTTGACACAGAGTGAACAATCCATTGCTTGTCAGGGTGTCGTCTAGCCATTATGATCTTATGGGGTGCATATCACGGTATGGCAAGCAGACATATGAATATGTGAGTGGGTACACACATCAGTGTGTAAACCAAGACCCATGGGACAGGGGAGCTATTTCATGGATCTCGATCTACATACTGATGAGGTATGTGCTCAGGTTCCGCGTGACACACATACATATGTCTGCTTGTCATCCCCTTGATGGAAAACTCACATGGTCCTGACGCCTAGACAAGGCACTGACAAGCAATGGAGTGGCATATTCACTGTGCTAAACACACACTAACAAGTCAGCATAGCTGGCCTTCAGCCAGAGCATGAACAGTTGCAGCAGGTGACAGCTGTTTGACAGGGGTGCTTGGAGGAGGTGGAGGAGGGGGGTGAGCCCTAGCCCTCTCACACATTCGCCTCCACTGTCATCTTAGGTACAAGCATGTGTACATAGCGGTGTTGGTCTGTCTCTCTGTCAGTGTCTCTCTCACACTACAACTGAGGAGGGTGGGCTGTCACTGTTAAACAGCAGTATGGTGTTGTTCATGTGGTCATGGTGATGGGACCAAAACAGAGGGGAGGAATCACATCAGCTCTGTACATAACTCCTTACTCAAGATAAAACTGTGATCAGCTGAGGTGCACTCATAGGGATATACAATGATACCAAAGGACGGGAAGAGAAGAATGGGTTAACCAACCGGGTAAAACCACCAGGCGGTGCCCACCCTACCCCCCAACAAGACACCTAATCACTGACACACACTACAGGGGTATACCAAACCAAAGCTTCATCAGGCAATACATGATTAATCAAGTGAATACATCAAATCAATTGGGAACCATCTAGAACAGGGATAAAGAGTCATGAAGACATTCCAACATAGAATAATGTCTCTATGGACTGAGAGCAAGTATATGTGAAGCAAACGTGCACAACCATGTATCCACTAACAAATCACAGTGGCCCATTAGCAATGTGCAATATTATCATACATATGAGGTGCAAAGTGGTAGTCATAAACAAAGTCTGAATACACATCACATACTCATCTCCATGACTCCAGGAGTCACATAGTTTGATCTCCCCTTGTGCTCTTACTTATATTCATAGAGATAGGTATATGTGTATTCATTAGTGATGAGCGAGCATGCTCGGCCGAAGCTCGGTTCGGCTCGAGCATCGCTCTGCTCGGCACATGGCGGTACTCGTACGAGTACCGCATGTGCTCGCCCACCATGTTCGGGTCTCCTCCCCGCACGTTTCGCGGCTGCTGCACAGCCAATAAACGTGCGGGGAGGCTCTGACATCAGTGTAATGCCAGCAGCCATGTTGGCTGCTGGCATTACACTAATTGGCTGGCCAGAACCCGTGATCGGGTGCTGTATAGCACCTGACCAGCGAGTTCGGCTCAGTCTTAGCCAGGGAGAGATGAGGATAGGAAGGGAAAGTCAGTGTAGGGAGAAGAAAAGTGTTTTTGAAAAAAAAAAAGACCCAAAAGTCCTTTTTAGGACTACTGTGTGTGGGGGCAGCAGATATATTTTGTTTTGGGGGGCAGAGTTTAAAAAAAAAACGTCACATATTCCGTTCACTGTGCCTAGCCACAGATTAGCAGCACATTCTGTTTAGTGTGCAAAGTTTCAGATTAGCAGCACATTCTGTTTAGTGTGCAAAGTTGGAGATTAGCAGCACATTCTTTTTAGTGTGCAAAGTTGCAGATTAGCAGCACATTCTGTTTAGTGTGCAAAGTTGCAGATTAGCAGCACATTCTGTTCAGTGTGCAAAGTTGCAGATTAGCAGCACATTCTTTTTAGTGTGCAAAGTTGCAGATTATCAGCACATTCTGTTTAGTGTGCAAGGTGTTAAAAATAAAAGTCACTTATTCCGTTCACTGATCCTAGCCGCAGATAAGCAGCACATTCTGTTTAGTGTGCAAAGTTGCAGATTAGCAGCACATTCTTTTTAGTGTGCAAAGTGTAAAAACTAAAAGTCACATATTCCATTCACTGTGCCTAGCCGCAGATAAGCAGCATATTCTGTTTAGTGTGCAAAGTTGCAGATTATCAGCACATTCAGTTTAGTGTGCAAAGTGTAAAAACTAAAAGTCACATATTCCATTCACTGTGCCTAGCCGCAGATAAGCAGCATATTCTTTTTAGTGTGCAAAGTTGCAGATTAGCAGCACATTCTGTTTAGTGTGCAAAGTGTTAAAAATAAAAGTCACTTATTCCGTTCACTGATCCTAGCCGCAGATAAGCAGCACATTCTGTTTAGTGTGCAAAGTTGCAGATTAGCAGAACATTCTGTTTAGTGTGCAAAGTGTTAAAAATAAAAGTCACATATTCCATTCAATGTGCCTAGCCGCAGATAAGCAGCATATTCTGTTTAGTGTGCAAAGTTGCAGATTATCAGCACATTCAGTTTAGTGTGCAAAGTGTAAAAACTAAAAGTCACATATTCCATTCACTGTGCCTAGCCGCAGATAAGCAGCATATTCTGTTTAGTGTGCAAAGTTGCAGATTATCAGCACATTCAGTTTAGTGTGCAAAGTGTAAAAACTAAAAGTCACATATTCCATTCAATGTGCCTAGCCGCAGATAAGCAGCATATTCTGTTTAGTGTGCAAAGTTGCAGATTATCAGCACATTCAGTTTAGTGTGCAAAGTGTAAAAACTAAAAGTCACATATTCCATTCACTGTGCCTAGCCGCAGATAAGCAGCATATTCTGTTTAGTGTGCAAAGTTGCAGATTATCAGCACATTCAGTTTAGTGTGCAAAGTGTAAAAACTAAAAGTCACATATTCCATTCACTGTGCCTAGCCGCAGATAAGCAGCATATTCTTTTTAGTGTGCAAAGTTGCAGATTAGCAGCACATTCTGTTTAGTGTGCAAAGTGTTAAAAATAAAAGTCACTTATTCCGTTCACTGATCCTAGCCGCAGATAAGCAGCACATTCTGTTTAGTGTGCAAAGTTGCAGATTAGCAGAACATTCTGTTTAGTGTGCAAAGTGTTAAAACTAAAAGTCACATATTCCATTCACTGTGCCTAGCCGCAGATAAGCAGCATATTCTGTTTAGTGTGCAAAGTTGCAGATTATCAGCACATTCAGTTTAGTGTGCAAAGTGTTAAAAATAAAAGTCACTTATTCCGTTCACTGATCCTAGCCGCAGATAAGCAGCACATTCTGTTTAGTGTGCAAAGTTGCAGATTAGCAGAAAATTCTGTTTAGTGTGCAAAGTGTAAAAACTAAAAGTCACATATTCCATTCACTGTGCCTAGCCGCAGATAAGCAGCATATTCTGTTTAGTGTGCAAAGTTGCAGATTATCAGCACATTCAGTTTAGTGTGCAAAGTGTAAAAACTAAAATTCACATATTCCATTCACTGTGCCTAGCCGCAGATAAGCAGCATATTCTGTTTAGTGTGCAAAGTTGCAGATTATCAGCACATTCAGTTTAGTGTGCAAAGTGTAAAAACTAAAAGTCACATATTCCATTCACTGTGCCTAGCCGCAGATAAGCAGCATATTCTGTTTAGAGTGCAAAGTTGAAGATTATCAGCACATTCAGTTTAGTGTGCAAAGTGTTAAAAATAAAAGTCACATATTCTGTTCACTGTGCCTAGCCGCAGATAAGCAGCACATTCTGTTTAGTGTGCAAAGTTGCAGATTTGCAGCACATATTCCGTGTAATATGAAGAAGGCGGGTAAAAAGGGACGGGGAAGTGGACGTGATCCTGATAGTTCAGGGCGCGGGTCAGGACGCGTAGAAACTGTGCCTGGTGCCAGAGCACAAGAAAGAAAGACATCCACCATACCTAGCTTCATGTCTCAGTTTACAGGGCGTCGCAGGACATCACTCTCGAGGTCAGACCACTGCGAACAGGTGGTCGGTTGGATTTCAGGTGATACTGCTTCCAGTCGGTTAAGCACCACCCTGTCTTCCACCAAGTCCACTCTCAGTAGCCAAGAGTCTGGTCAACATAATCCTCACCCTGATCATCCTTCCTCCCACCATAGAGGGTCTGGTCAAAGAAGTGATCCCACACTGGGATATAGTGAGGAGCTCGTCTCATCACCAATCCTTAATTTGAACCTCTCTCCAAGCACGCTTGCAGAGGAACATGAAATCTTGTGCCCTGATTCACAACCTCTAGAGGGTACCCAATCACAAGAAGATGACAGAGGTGAACGGCATTTAAGGTCAAAGGAAGTGGATGATGATGATGATGAGACACAGTTGCCATCAAATCAACCACTTTTACTGTCTCAAGACCTTGATGAGGAGGATGATATACAGTTGTCAATGACTGAGTATGTGGTGGGATCAAGAAATGAGGAGGATGATCAGAGTGAGGAAGTGGAGGAGGACTTGGTGGACGATGAGGTGACTGACCCCACCTGGGAAGGTGGAGAGCCGAGCGATGACAGCAGTCCTGAGGGTGAGCCATCTGCAGCACCGTAACAGGCTGGAAGAGGCAGTGGTGTGGCTACAGAAAGAAGGCGGACCGCACCAAACCGGCCCGCAAATGTTCCACGGAGCACCCCCTTGCGTAAATCTCCCTTGCTAAGGGGTAGGTGTTCCTCGGTATGGCGTTTTTTTAAGGAAAGTGCGGACGACAAAAGAATTGTAGTTTTCAACCTGTGCCACACCAGAATGAGCCGAGGCATGAACACTAGAAACCTCACCACCACCAGCATGATCCGACACATGGCATCCAAGCACCGTAATAAGTGGGAGGAACGCCCGGATCGCCAATCTGTGTCTGCAGGCCACACCACTGCCTCCTCTTCCCCTGTTTTCGGTGCCGGCCAATCGCCTGTCGAAGGCGCAGGCCCGCATACCTCCCGCCCTGCACCTGTACCATCTGAAGCACCATCAGCGACCACATCCACTTCCCTGTCCCAGCGCAGCGTCCAAATGTCGTTACCCCAGGCATTTGAGCGCAAGCGAAAATACCCAGCCACCCACCCACAGGCCATAGCACTAACCTCACACCTTTCCAAATTACTGGCCATCGAAATGCTGCCATTTAGGCTTGTGGAGACTGAGTCCTTCCGCAGCCTGATGGCAGCAGCTGTCCCTCGGTACGCAGTCCCCAGCCGCCACTACTTTTCCCGGTGTGCCGTCCCCGCCTTACACCACCATGTGTCCCGTAACATCACCCGTGCCCTGACCAACGCAGTTACTGGGAAGGTCCACTTAACGACTGACACATGGACAAGTGCTTGTGGCCAGGGACGCTACATTTCCCTGACAGCACACTGGGTGAATGTCGTGGAGGCTGGGAGCGACTCGGACCCTGGGATGGCACAGGTGCTACCCACGCCGAGGATTGCGGGCCCTACCTCCATCAGGGTTTCCGCCAGCACCTACGTTATTGGCTCCTCCTCCTCCGTTTCCACCTCTGAATTCTCTGCGCGCAGTGCCACTCACCCATCAGCCGGTAGCTGGAAGCAGTGTAGCACTGCAGTGGGGAAGCGTCAACAGGCCGTGCTGAAGCTGATCTGCCTTGGGGACAAACAGCACACGGCCTCAGAGCTGTTGCAGGGGATTAGTCACCAGACCGAGCAGTGGCTCTCACCACTCAACCTGCAACCAGGCATGGTTGTGTGTGATAATGGGCGTAACTTGGTGGCGGCTTTGGAGCTCGGCAAGCTCACACACGTACCATGCCTAGCGCATGTATTTAATTTAGTGGTTCAGCGATTTCTAAAAACCTACCCCAATTTGCATGATCTCTTGACCAAGGTGCGCCGCGTGTGTGCACATTTCCGTAAGTCATCAACAGCTTCAGCCGGCCTGTTGAAGCTGCAGCAGCGCTTACAATTGCCAGCTCACCGGCTGCTGTGTGACGTGAGCACGCGCTGGAACTCCACCTTCCACATGTTGGCCCGGCTTTGTGAGCAGCAGAGGGCAGTAGTGGAGTACCAGCTGTTACACGGTCGTCGCCTGTCCGTTCAACTTCCTCTAATCAGAAGTGAGGAGTGGGAATGGATGTCAGACCTCTGTGAGGTTTTACGCAATTCTGAGGAATCGACACAGATGGTGAGCGGCGATAACGCTATTATCAGTGTAACCATCCCACTTCTGTGTCTACTGAAACGCTCGCTGCTCACAATTAAAACCAACGCTTTGCATGTGGAAGAGGTGGAAATGGGGGAGGAAGAGCTTACACAAGGTGATAGCCAGAGCACCCTCACTTCGTCTTCTCAGCGACAATTGGAGGAGGCGGAGGAGGAGGAGGAGGAAGACACGGTTGCCTCCGCTACAGAGGGTAGCCATGGAACTTTAGTTCCATCTCTTCAGCGTGGGTGGGCAGAAGAGGAGGAAGAGGATGAGGAGATTGAGTGTCATCCTCCTGGTGAGGACAGCGAAATCTTGCCTGTTGGTACTCTGGCACACATGGCTGACTTTATGTTAGGCTGCCTTTCCCGTGACCCACGCGTTATACGCATTTTAGACAACACGGATTAATGGGTGTTCACCCTTCTGGACCCCCGCTACAAAGAGAATTTCTCATCGCTCATTCCTCCGGTGGAGAGGACAAGCAAAATGGTGCAATACCAGAAGGTTCTTGTTGAAAAATTGCTCCAAAATTTTCCATCTGACAACGCTGGCGGCAGAGTACGTGCTACCTTGGCCAACCGAGAAGGGGAGAAAAGGGGAGCACACAGCAGTTCCGACAAAGGCAGGGCAACACTCTCCAAGGCGTGGGACACCTTCATGACACCCCGCCAGCACCCTCACCCTGATGCGCAGCCTAGTGTCACAAGGAGGGAAAAGTTTTGGAAGATGGTGAAGGAGTACGTAGCAGACCGTGTCAGCGTCCTCAATGATCCCTCTGTGCCTTACAACTACTGGGTGTCCAAGCTGGACACGTGGTATGAACTGGCACTCTACGCCTTGGAGGTGCTGGCCTGCCCTGCTGCCAGCGTTCTGTCTGAGCGGGTATTTAGTGCTGCTGGTGGCATCATAACAGATAAGCGTATCCGCCTTTCCACCGACAATGCTGATAGGTTGACACTTATAAAAATGAACAAGGCCTGGATTTCCCCTGACTTCTCCACTCCACTGGAGGAAAGCCCCGGGGGAACATAAAGTCACTTTATATATGTTATTTACAATGATGGGAATACTCTGTATTCCCATTCACCCCTTCCACCCAAAAAACGGGTATATGGTTGACTCTCTTCCATATACCCTCTGATATAATTTTTATATAGGGCCAGCTCACCAGCGGGCCCTGTGATATAATTTTTATATAGGGCCAGCTCACCAGCGGGCCCTGTGATATAATTTTTATATAGGGCCAGCTCACCAGCGGGCGCTGTTTGACAATTTTTGTATAGGTCAGCTCACCAGCGGGCCTTCTCATATAATGTTTTATTGGGTCAGCTCTCTAGCGGGCCCTCTCATATAATGTTTTATAGCGTCAGCTCACTAGCGGGCCTTCGCATATAATGTTTAGGATGGTCAGCTCCGCAGCAGACCCTCACCCATAATGTTTTAGATGGTCGGCTCAGCGCACGTTTCCCTCTTAATCATGGCCCCAGTTCAGAAAAATCGAGGACATTTTTGGGAGAATTTGCCTCTGCGCACGTTTCCCTCTTAATCATGGCCCCAGTTCCGAAAAATCGAGGAAATTTTTTGCAGATTTTGCCTCTGCGCACGTTTCCCTCTTAATCATGGCCCCAGTTCAGAAAAATCGAGGACATTTTTTGCAGAATTTGCCTCTGCGCACGTTTCCCTCTTAATCATGGCCCCAGTTCAGAAAAATCGAGGAAATTTTTTGCAGAATTTGCAGATGATATACAAGTAAATATACAGCAAATACTGTTTGGTAACAATTTTTCGCCTAAAGTCGTTTTTATCTTCCTTTTTGTGTGTTTTACGGTCAGTCTGTAAAAATGGCGTACTACGGGCGAAACATCGTTCCCAGCAGCGACGTTGGAGTCCAAGATGCATCCAGACATCCTCCCTATGCTGTCCCTGAACCATTTCTGTGGTGTTTCCATCATTTTCTGCCCTTTTCCTATGGACCAGGCACCCTCCCCTCATCAGAGCAGGGGGTGCCTGGTGTAATGCTCGAGTCCTCCCATTGACTTCAATGGGGCTCGGGTGCTCGGCCGAGCACTCGAGCCTCCGGGGGCGCTCGGTCAGAGCACCCGAACACCCGAGCATTGGGGTGCTCGATCATCACTAGTATTCATACATTTGTGATTATCATGATGTTGCACTTCATATGTATGATGATATTGCACATTGCTAATGACCCCTTTGGATTGTTTGTGTATATGTGGTATTGCACATTTGCTTTACATATACCTGCTCTCAGTCTATAGAGGCATTATTCAATGTTGGAATGTCTTCATGACTTCATATTCCTGTGCTGGATGGTTTTTAATTGATTTGATGTATTCACTTGATTCATTTTGTATTGTCTGATGAGACTTTGGTTTGGTTTGGTATACTCCTGTAGTGTGCGTCAGTTCTTCATTTTCTTTTGAGGGGGGGCACCGCCTGGTGGTTCTCCTATGGCTGGTTTCCCCCTTCCTTTCTTCCCTTTTTTCTGTATTATGTGGTCATAATTGACTAATGGTAAGGTGTGTGTTATGCAGGTAATTGATTTCTGGTGTGTCTGTGGTTAGTGGTGTGATGTGTTGTAATTGGTATGTACCTGTCAGGTGTGTGTTTTGTCTCCATGGACTGCTGAGGTTACATTGGTGTGTTTATTCGTTATTGGAGTGACAGATGTGCATGTCATGTTGTGTGTTAACCCCTGTTGTTCCAAGGTGTGTTGGGATGGCTTATGTTGTGCTGCTTTGTGTTCCCCTTGTCCCTGTGGGGTTGCTGTATTCTTATTGTTTGTCTGAGACTTGTTTGTATGGTGTAGGCCAGTGGTTCCCAACCAGGGTGTCATGTGATGTTGGTGCCCCATGTGCACCAGCTCAGGGTGCGTCACTTTTCCTATGTTGCTATGTTCTGCATTGGTGTTTGATAATATTCATTTTACATATTTTTTGGGAGGCGTGTATGGGACATTTGAGGCACTATTTCTCCTCATTGCCATTGACACAGTGGGACCTGATGTTGGGCATATGTTATTTTTATTTGGGAATTCCCTTGTGCCCCCAAGGGGTGCCCTGGAACATCATGATTGCATGTTAGGGGTGTCTTAGGTGGAGGGCTTGTGAACCACTGTTGTAGGCCTTGCTGTTGTATTTGCTAGGCATTGCAGGGGTTAATATCTGACTTCTGTATGCTTGGCTTCTGTCCTTGGATGACCTGCTTCTCTGTTTTATTTCCCGCGACGGTGGTTTTGTACTCTGCGTTGGTGCTGTTCTCCAAAAAAAATAGGCATTAGATTTCTGGAGAAAAATGTGCAATTTAACGCGCGTTAGCCCTAACTCCAACATATGATTGGCTTTTGGCGTCGCTTGTACATTATCCTCTATGGGTGAGATCTTGCTGTTCTGGCGACGTGTGTTTCAGAACTGGCATCGCTTGTTACTAGTAGAACATTTGCATTGCTCAGTTGACGTTAAATCCAGTGTCGCCATTTTTTTCTGGCGACGCCAACATTTGAATCGAGCCCATAGAGTGTCCCATGGACCAAAAATCTAAAATGCCTTGAATAGATGAGGGGACACACCTAAATTAGGGTCTCAACCCATTCTGGAACCTGTTCAACAGGTGAGGGCCCATAGTGCAAGAGAGACAGAGAGTACCATAAAATTTGAGGAAACCTAATCTGGTATGAGGCGTAATAGATTAAAGATGTTAAAGGGACCCAATTTTGTTCTGACATTGTCAGTACAGTAAATAACAGTCAAAGTGTTAGTAGTTATAAAATCCCGTGACTATAAAGAATTAATGTGTCGAGCAGGATGGAGAAATAATCAGTGCATATCAGGTTATAATCACCTTCAGTCCCCTTACAGCCTCCAACACACACACACACATAAACAAGAGAAATCCCAGAATAGTGTTCTATGTTGCATCCAAAATGACCACAGTGCATGCCCGTTCTTAAATGAACTGGGACCTAAAAAAAATTTGAGATGTTTTGAAACACTAATAAAAGGTAAATAAAATGTTTGTAAGCACCCCCAAAGACTAATACATGCAAGGGGAGAGTGATACCGTACAATCCCATTGTTAGGACAGATTGAGCTGGAGGTAGTTATGTCCTTTATTTGGGGAAACAAGTGGGTCTTGCACCCAATCAGAGCAGTCTGCAGTCGGGCTCATTAATGTTGGAAAGTAGGGAAGGAGCCCCGTCACAGTATGACAGTCGTATCATTTTGTTGGGGGGGGGGGTGTACATTGTTGGGCTTATTTCCAAATTCATGTGAAGGAAGAAAGGTATGTGCAACACTTAAACTTGCACGCTGCTCAGGCAGATTCAAGTGAGGCAGTGGATAGGCAGAGGAGACAGAAGGTGGAGGATAAAAGTGTGATTGATACCCAATTCATAGTGAAGGAGGGGGGTAAAATGAGACAGTATTGCCACCATGCCAAAATGTGGTGGGACCTTTATTTTGTGCTTAACTGCCTCCAATATATATAAAATTGTTGTCTCTGTCCCCAGTGACAGAAGAAGGGAACAAGTGTGTAAACCTCTCCAGGTACTGGTGATTGAAAGCCTCTTTTCACTCAGTTTATTAGTGTTAATCAGAAGGTTTCTCCTAGAAGGAAGCCTTTGTTTTCCTTGGTTATTATTCCTAATTTATCACTTTGCCCTAGACAATGTAGATGAGTTGGTGGTGTAGCAGGAAAAGTATTGTGAACTGAAAGCCTCCTTTGGCCAAAACCATGTTTTCTCAAATGTACACAATAGCCAGATTTATCAAGAGAAAACTTGGGCACTTCTGGGGCAAAGTGCTAAACTAAAAGCAATCAACACAGCGACCAACAGAGTATTTTATATTGCTCCTAATTTAGCACTTTAGCCCAGAGTTGCTACTGTTTAGCTTTATAAATGTGATCTAGAATTCCAAGTATAAAAGTATACAATTAAAAGTTTGTAAATTCAATTTCTAAGTTGGTGGCATTGCATACAACATACTGTGAAGTGTTAAGCTCTATTTTCTATGGTAATGCCGATACAATGATCCTTCAATTATTCATAATATGAAGTTTTTGTGAAATTACCAGCCAATTTCTCTACTCCCATTTGCCTCCAAGCTCCTTGAGCGTCTTGCATATAACCGGCTCACTAACTTCCTCTGCTCCCATTCCCTGCTAGATCCCTTTCAATCCGGATTCCACCCTCATCACTCCACTGAGACTGCCCTCACTAAAGTGACCAATGACTTGCTCTCCATCAAGTCAAAAGGCCACTACTCCCTACTCAGTATCTTGGACCTGTCAGCCGCCTTTGACACAGTAGATCACCCACTCCTCCTCCAAGCTCTCCACTCCCTAGGTCTCTGTGACAATGCACTCTCGTGGTTTTCATCCTATCTCTGCAACTGCTCCTTCAGTGTTTCCTACTCTGGCTCCACTTCCCCACCCCTCCCACTGTCTGTTGGAGTGCCTCAAGGATCAGTACTGGGACCCTTGCTCTTCTCAATCTACACTGTGTCCCTTGGAAAACTAATAAACTCCTTTGGGTTTCCCCATCATCTTTATGCTGATGACACTCAAATATATCTTTCCACCCCAGACCTCTCACCGTTAACAACACTACCATAACACCAACCCCTACAGCACGCTGCCTGGGGGTTAAATTTGACTATGCCCTACCCTTCATTCCTCACATCCAGTCAATCTCCAACTCATGCTGCCTCCACCTCTGCAACATCTCTAGAATCTGGCCCTCTCTTACACTACCAAATTTCTAATACAAACATTCATCATGTCTTGTCATGACTACTGTAATTCATTACTAATTGGCCTTCCTCTCATCCAACTAACCCCACTACAGTCCATAATGAACTCTGCTGCAAGACTAATCTACCTCACTCATCGCTTCTCTAACACTAACCCACTCTGTCAGTCCCTACACTGGCTCCCATTAGCATACAAAATTAAATTAAAAATTCTGGTGCTAACTTATAGAGCCCTCACTAACACCGCACCCCCTATATTTCATCTCTCATTTCCAAATACACTCCCACCCGCCATCTTCGCTCTGCACACGACCTTCTGCTCTCCACAGCTCTTATCACATCCTCCCACTTCTGCTTACAGGACTTCTCCCGTGCTGCACCTCAGCTCTAGAATTCCCTCCCCCATCCCATCAGACTCTCCCCCAGCCTTCAAATCTTCAGAAGCTCCCTGAAGATGCACCTCTTCAGGGAAGCCTATCAACTGCCTTCATAAACATTATCACCAAGATTCACCCCTTGCCTGGACCACTGCACTCAACAGCATTTCTCACTCTCACCCACTGACTGGCAGTTCATGTGGCAGGAGGCACTTAAACCCGATAGCACTTACTCCCTGTGTCAAACCTACCTTCCTACCTAGCTGTCACTAGCAGGGCCCTCTGATCCTCTTGTTTTCCACATTTGATTGCACCATTTAATAACTCTGTATGTCTATTCCCAATTGTACAGCGCTGCGGAATTAGTTGGAGCTACATAAATAAAGAATAATAATAATTTTTTCATGTACTTTTTTCTTAGAAATAAACACAGTTTACATCTGGAAGCACACAATTGTATACAGCTGTCTTTTCACATATGTATTTGCCTCCTTTCCATCCTAAATTTTCTGTACTGGCAATCTGATATTTGGAAATTAGTTTTCCTGCAGAAAATTGGTAACTCAGTCCTAAAAATGTTTGCCATCACTTACCTTACACATCCAACGAGTTTCTAGATACTACAATCTTTTCATCAGCGATAAAGGGCTATAATGAGCACAGAAAGTACTCCTTTATACTGAAATGCCAGTTGATACAACTAATCAACTTAAAGGTGTGTGTATATTTTTGAATGTGATTTAAATATAAAGAGAAAACTGAATTGCTTGTGGTTAATTATGGAGATATTGAAGATGATACAACTGAAGATGATTTAATCACCCATATTCCCAATGGTTGTATTTCTTTTAATATTTCTTCTAATTTTAAACCAATATTGGTTTTTACCCTACTAATTCGTGAGTGAACTTTTTTAATCTCTTTAATAGTGCAGTCAGATTTTACAAAACATTTTGGTATTAATTACCTGAGTAGGTTTAAACCAATATTGATTGTTTTTTAACTCTACCAGTTGTAGAGGGAACGTATTCAATCCCTTTTGTAGTGCAGTAATGTCAAATTTTACAGAACACATTGGTATTAATTATCTGAGATCGTTTATGTCTAACTAGTTGAACAGCCCGTTACACGGGCCAAAGTGCCACTTCCACCCGGTCGCGGGACAGTCACGCACAGTGGAGACTGCCCGCGCCACGGCTGATACAGAGCTGGATGCTCCTTCGGAGCTCCCAGCTCTGTATCAGCCGTGGAGCGGGCAGTCTCTACTGCACATGATTGCAGCACGCGCAGCAGTGTCTACTGCGCATGTTGCGGCGTTACACATGATTTAGCAAATTACTATATAGTAGACATCTTGCTACTTTGGAGAGGTTAGAGACTAAGGGGTAGATTTAAAGGCAGCCTTTAGTATATGGAAAAAAAAAAAAAAAAAAAAAAAGCACTACCGGGTGCGTTAAGATCTGTTCCATCTGTCCTGCTTCTTAGTTTTCTGCAAAGTCAAATAGCTGTTTGGTTAACCCCTTAAATACAACAATTGATTCAGACGAATGTTCAGTGTTGCACCAGTTGTTGTGCTAAGGGGTATGTATTGTTCAAATTCAACCCACAACATCACCATATAACACTGTCATGTTACATGGCTCCAGGGATGGATTGCCAGTTGGATTGCAGTGTGTGTGTGCGGTGTGTGTGTGTGTACCCATGTTGTAGCATCCCACAAACATGTTACCTAGGCAGAAGTTGTGTTCACTGCATTGCTTGGCAATGCATTGGAGACAACTGCCACCCAAGCTATCACCAAACACAAAGCATATCAGACAGGATTCAAAAGCACAATTTTTGTTCATTGAGGGGGAACATGACAAGTTGGGCAGCTTATTTTTTTTTTTCTTGGGGGGGACATTAGACTGGGTGCCAGAGGTGGATGCCCTGGCTGATTGCCTGGTCACCCTTTGACCCCTAGGTGTGGCTTCAGAGGTCACACTGGAGGGAGTGGTGGGTGCAGTGTACCCCTCTGTGGACTGCAGCTCTCTCTCTCTACACGCAGGTTCTCCCTTCAGTTGTGCTCTCTCAGCTCCACCAGCACCTGCCCTAGCGTGTCCATCATCCCTGTGTGGTGCTGATGGAGTTTTGTGTTCAGTCTTGTGTGCTTCAACTCCAGGTCATGTATCCTTGTGTCGATTCTTGAGGTGTTCCTCCTGGATTTCCTTCTACTCCTTGTTACATTGTCATTGATCCTGTGGCATGCCCAGAGTAGCCTCCTCTGTAGCACCATGTACTCCGCCTCCATCCCCGTGATGCATGCAATGCTGGAGGTGGATGTGCATGGTCACTCTGCTGGTGGGGTTGCTTCTGCTGCTGAGTCCTCTGTTGCTGTGGCTGCTGCTGCTGAGTCCTCTGCTGCTGTAGATGCTGCTGCTGCTGTTGCTGCTGTGGCTGCTGTGGCTACTGCTGTGGCTGCTGCTGCTGTTTCTGCAGTGGCTGCTGTTTCTGCTGTGGCTGCTGCTGTTTCTGCTGTGGCTTCTGCTGCTATGGCAGCTGGAGTGGCTGCTGCAGAGAATGGGTGTATGCCCACCACATCAAGTGACACCGAGCTGCCCACTGATGTCTGTGCTGGTGGAAGTGGGGGAGTGATGTCATCCCTGGGTAGAGGGTGCTGGGGCTCCCCAATCAGGCCCAGGTGTTGGTAATCCAGTGGCCAAGAGTCATACCTTGACCACTGGTAGGTGCTTGGTCCCAACCTGGGATCATACCTGGGGCCATGCTGGAGAGCCATCCAGGAGGGTAGGTCCATCTGGTCTCCAAATGTGTCATAATGCCGGCTGGCCACTATCCCTGGAGCCATTGCCTTCCTGGTGGTGGTGGTGCTGCTGCTGGAGGGTAGTAGCTCCTGAAGGTGGTGGGATGCTGTTACAGTTTTATTGCCACTCAGACACAGTAGGTGAGATAAAACACAGTTTTATTGAACAGGCTCAGAAAATGATAACCCTCACGGGTCCAGCAGTATATGTATACACAATACAGTACTGACACAGGACAGGTTATAGCAAGATTTATACCCACACGGGTCCAGTATATGTACAATACAGAAATTTACAATATATAGACACAGGTCAGGCAACGTTTGTGTGAAACTCAAACTGAGGCAGCAAGGAATGGGTTACTATTAGGCCAGGAATGCTGACAGGCCCTAATAGTGCGAGGCCCTTAAGACTCCCACTGCAGGGAGTGCTTAAATAGCGAGAAATGCCCAGAAAACAACGGAGGCCCAGGATCAACTTAAGGACTGCCTTAGCAGTAATGGAGGACTGAGACAATATGCCCGGGAAGGCATCCAATGGAGACTGCACAGTAGAAATAGCCGGTGAAATAGTGGCACCTTCACCGAAGGGGTTAATGGACGCTAAGACCAATAACGACTGCATGATGGAAAGCACAGCCTGAGGTGCCCAAAGTAACACCAACCTCAGCTATTGGCAGAAAGGAGGGTCAAGCGTACCGTGGTGCACTGATGGGATAGACACCGGAATGTCGCCCTCGCGACAATGACTGAACCGAGACTAGACTGCAGGAGTGTCACTAAGGCACAATGGTACTGTCCGGAGACAGGAGCCTGGAGGAGAACCCCAAACCGAGGACCGGAATGGGACCGCAGGCAATAGTGATAGACAGGAGAAGTAGCCCTAGCGGGCCGGTACACAGGCAGTAACATCAGCCAGTCCGAGCCGGTACACTAAGCAGGAACGTCAGCCAGGCCGGGTAGGTACACAGAGCAGGAACATCAGCCAATCTGAGTCGGTACACAGAGCAGGAACATCAGCCGGGCCGGGTCGGTACACAGAACAGGAACGTCAGCCAATCCGAGTCGGTACACAGAGCAGGAAAGTCAGCCAGGTCGGGTCGGTACACAGAGAAGGAATGAATACAGCAGAGTAGTCAGGCAGTTCGGATCGGTACACAGGCAGGAACGGATACAGCAGAGTAGTCAGGCAGTCCGGGTCGGTACACAGAGATCACACGACAACTGGAACAAGCACTGGTAACGGAAACACCACAAAAGAGCACCGGAGAAGTGACAAGGCCCAGTATTTAAGGACAAATACTGGGGGGGACAAAGTCAGTACAGCCAATAAGTGTCAGCAGTAGACAGAGACTGACAGAATGTCACCAGCATAGCACGGGCACCGTGATAGATGCATCCACCTCTCCTCCTGTTGCATCCAGTCACTGTAATGGGGTACTGCAGACAGTGGTGGAGCTGCCTGTGGTGGTGCAGACAGTGGTGGTGCAGACAGTGGTGGAGCAGCCTGTGTTGGAGGAGGTGTGGATGGTGGGTACGGTGACCACTGGCTGGTCCCCTCCTCTGTGTACTCCTCACTGGGTACTGATTCTGCGTCCTCCACGGTCTCCTGGTGTGCTGGAGGCCCATAAGCTGTGTGGAGAAATGAGATGCTGTGATTAGTAAATGTAGCCATGATAGGATTATAGGGATAGTAATACTTAAAATGCAAAACTAAAATAGGTTGTATGGTTTATCACCCTGAGTAAAACTAGGGTACTCCCACTGCTGAAAGGTGTTTTATTCCCAAGTTATTACAGCTCAAAGTTAAATTTTTTAGGTGCAATATCACAGTGGCCTGAAATTGTACAGTGGTGCTGTTGCTACACCATCCTATGGAGATTTATGGTCCCGGGACCAAAGCTGTTCATAGGATGGTGTAGCAACAGTGCCACTGAATAATTTCAGGCCACTGTGATATTGCATCTAAAAACTTCAACTTTGAGCTGTAATAACTTTGGAATAAAACACATTTCAGCAGTGGGAGTACCCTAGTTTTACTCAGGTGGATGAAGCCTACAAAATATTTTTCTGTTTACATGTTGAGTATTACTATCCCTTTAACAGGATTGTGATGGTTAATTTCACCTTGATGTAATATTGTAGGCATTGTAAAAAGATGTGGATCGATGTTAGTCCTATCCCTCCAAACCTCATGGTTAGACAAATATTGCTGTATGTGACAGATGGAGATATTAGTAATTTGACCACACAGAGGCTCTTCAGCAGAGTCAAAATTGTGCCATTTGCAGATTAATACTTCATTGGAATGGTCAACAATGTGTGCATGGTTTGCAAGCACACTCTGTGGACCATTCCAATGAAGTATTAATCTGAAAATGGAGCAATTTTGACTCCGCTGAAGAGCCTCCTTGTGGTCAAATTACTAAAATCTCCAGCTGTCACATATAGCAATATCTGTCTAACCATGAGGGTTGGAGGGATAGGACTAACATCGATCCACATCTTTTTATAATGCCTACAATATTACATCAAGGTGATATTAACCATTGCTATCCTGTCCAAGGTACATAGAAAGAAAAATGGTCTGATATATATGTAGATATGTACCTTTCATATGGGTACAAACATATCCTTACAAGATATGAACCCAGAGATCAGTTCAATACATGTGATTGCCTTACTGGCTATATATGTGCACCCATCACAAACTAACTTTTATTGATATCATGAATAAAAACATACATCGTATATTCTATGTAAGTAAGGTGGGATATACTCGGTATGTGTATTTTGATGATATCAATAACAGTTAGTTTGTGATGGGTGCACATATATGGGCAGTAAAGCAATCACATGTACTGAACTGATCTCTGGGTTCACATCTTCTTGGGACATATTTGTACCCATTTGAAAGGTACATATTCACATACATATCTGACCATTTTTCTTTGTGTACATATATTTTTTGAACAGATCTGCAGTGTGATTCAAGTGGTATTCATCTCTATGTTATAAGTTTATCCCATACAATGCAAGATTTTGTATTATTTTACATGTCACTCTCTGGTTGTCATGATGGTATCCTATGTATTACATTGTGATGCATGGGATACCACCCTGGCAGTCAGAGATTGATGAACTTGACAGGATCCTGTCCATGAGTTCTGTTCCAGTTGAATCCTGAAGGGCAACAATCAAGCCAGTATTGAAGGATATCTTTGAGTGAGGCCTGTGTTTTTCTGTCATTTATGGCCTGTTGGTGGCCAGACTACAATGGTTCATATTTGGTTCCCATGTGTATCCTACAAATAGTGGCTGGTGTACCATCCATCCATGGCATCAGCACTCCTGAGCATCCATGTGTGAATCAAATGTGAGATATGTCATTTCAAGTTAGAGTAAATGATTGCATACACAATACCAAGGCCTACTTTTTTCTCCTTTAAGTCCGGTGAATTATTTGAGGATTGTGTGTTGCACATACACCCAGTTATTCTCAGTGGCACTGTGATGTGTGACCTGATCCATCCTTTTTAGCAACTTGATTCATGTTATTGAATATTCTCCATAGACTAATATTGGGACTGGTGAAGTGAGGGTATGTAAGTGTTCATTTATCTCCATCATCACTTTTTCACCGCTTAGTGAATGTCTGATGTGTAGCATGCAATCATTACCCTGTCGACTTGTGTTCTTATTAGTGGTTAACCCTTTGAGTACCGGAGGGGTTGGCAATGTATTGTTGAGTGATGCATTGATAATCCCTCTAGCATTCAAGGGGTTATGTTCTGGTTTCCTTGTGGGTACATGGGTGACATAGCGTAGGAACAGGTCTGATGTTTAACATAAAACAATTTTATGAGCATGCTTTGTGTGTATTGTGTGTGAACAGCACAGTGACATGAGAGTTAACCAGGGAGTTTGGACCTGTTTGAACCTGGATGTTTGTCCTTGTTTTGTGTCCTGTTTTAACCTTCAGGGTGCTGTGTTGGTGTAGTTGTGTGGATGAATGATGGGCATATTTTGGGATGTGACTGTGTTTGTGTATAATGGTTGTGTGGGTAGATGTGGTGTGTGGTTATGTGATGATGCACTTGCCGGTAGTGTGGAGGCTTCTCTCTTCCCCAGTGTCCGATCCTCCAGGGACCCCCTCAGTGAGTGTGGAGGACATGGTCTGCCGCAGGATCTCCTCCCATCAGTTGTAGGTAATGTCTACCGGTGTACCACCTCCGGTATAAGGCGGCATCCCCCATCTTCTTTTTCACCTGCCTCTTGCAGTCGCCCCATCTCTTTTTGACTGAGCCAATGTCCCGTCTGCAGCTGGCCACCGCATTGACCCGGCTGCAGATCTGGTTCCAGACGGCCTTCCTCCTTGCAGCCAGGCCAGGGACCCTCTCCCTCAGGAAGAGGACACTCTCCCTCTTTTCAAAACAGTCTCCACGAGGGCCCTATTCTCTTTCTCCGTATAGCGAGGATCCATGATTCTCTCCTTCTCAGCTGTGGCCTGCAAGGAGTCAGAACCATAGTGTCCTGCCTGTGCTGCCCCTGCCTGTGTGTGGTGGCCCCAGGAGCTACCCCTCGTCACACTGCAGCTTCTGTCCCTGGCCTCTGTGTGCCTGCTCTTTGGGGCCTGGTCCCCCTCCGCCCTGTGAATCTCCCTCTCCCACCCCTACTCTGCTCAGGGCTGCCCTCCTGACCTTCCTCCTCCACTACTCTCCCCATCCCTCTCTCCTGTCCTCCTCTCCTAGCCATCATTCATCCACTCACACCCAGGCACTCCCACAAGACCTCATAGACACACTCAATCCCACTCACTCTCTCTCACACTCTTTCACTCACAGATTCCTACTGTAAAAATAAAGTTTAAAAAATGTGTAAATTGTTATAAAAAAAAGACTATGTGTATGTGTTTGTATGGATGTATGTAATATGTGCAAAAGTGTGATATGTGTCGAATTAGTGCACTTCTCTCCAAACTCCAAAAAACTCCTTCTACCTCCAGTGTCAGCTCCTCTCTCCCTCGCTCTAATCGCTATCAGGATCTTGTCAAGATCAGCAAATAATGAGTGTCAGGATGGTATTGCATGCATCACAATGCAATGCATGGGATACCATTTGGCCCTCAATGGTTAACATGTCAATGTCATCTTGCTTCCAACATGACATAGCTCAGGTCTCTAATCACATCATCTCATTTCCCCAAAAAGCATACATGCCTGCAGCACAGAAGGAGGACAGTGAGGAGGAGGAGTCCTATGACATCCCCCCAGTGACTTTCCTCTGGACGAAACAAAAGAGGGGCTAAGCACCATCACCACCACCAGCCATTTAGTCCAGACTACCACCACCAGAATTGGAACAAAAAAAGGGACAAACAATGCGCTAGATCGCAAATATAGACAATATAATATAATAGTAACAAAAATAAACCTAACTTCAGTCTCTTAGGTTTAGCTTCTTTAGTCGTGCAGCTTCCTGTTGTGTCCAGTACACATTCAACCAAATCAGTCAGACAGAAGATTTCTAGAAAAAAGAAGCACAAAACCAGTCTAAAAGAAGCGTCTGCACACATTATAAAGGCAGCCCCCAAATGTAGGTACTCACAGAACAAACAATATATTAATGGCCTCAATATGTCAATCAATCTTGAAGAGAATCAGTAAGGATATTTCAAAACAATGAAGGTCAGGTCCTCAATAGGGTATACACAAGAATTTTTTGTCAGTATACCACAGGCTTCTTCACTCAATGTGAACCTGCAGAAAGAACATAAACCTCCTCTAAGGGTAACACTGTAAATAGATGTGTATAAGCCCCTTCCTAGGCGCAATAAAGCAACTCACCAAATGGAACCGAAATATATAGCCTTCAAATAGTCACTCCAAAATATGTAACAAGTAATATAGACTTTATTGGAAAATAAATATTTATATATTTTTATTTTCCAATAAAGTCTACATTACTTGTTACATATCGTGGAGTGACTATTTGAAGGCTATATATTTCGGTTCCATTTGGTGAGTAGCTTTATTGCGCCTAGTAAGGGGCTTATACACATCTATTTACAGTGTTACCCTTAGAGGAGGTTTATGTTCCGTCTGCAGGTTCACATTGAGTGAAGAAGCCTGTGGTATACTGACGAAGAATTCTTGTGTATACCCTATTGAGGACCTGACCTCCATTGTTTTGAAATATCCTTACTGATTCTCTTCAAGATTGATTGACATACTGAGGCCATTAATATATTGTTTGTTCTGTGAGTACCTACATTTGGGGGCTGCCTTTATAGTGTGTGCAGACGCTTCTTTTAGATTGGTTTTGCGCTTCTTTTTTAAGAAATCTTTTACCACCACCAGCCCCAGAATATAGGCTGCCACCCCCCCCCCCCCCACCTCCACAGAGTGGATTTCTCCAGGGATTTGGATGCCCACCACCATGCATGTACAGCAGTGGATGGCACCACCACTACTACCGAGACAGCACTTGATGCCAAGTATAGTGAGCATACCACAGTATGGCTCGTATGGGCCCACATCACAGCCACAGCTCCCATCCTGGATGCAGCCACAGCATGGGCCCAAATATGACCCCACATCCAGGTATGAGGGAAGCAACTACCAGTGGCCACCCTATGATCCTGAAGTTCAGGACTGGGATAAGGGACATTTTGGTCCAGATGCTGGTCAAGATGAGGGAATCCAATAAGAGGGAGAACCATCGAATGGAGAGAGAGAGAGCCAATCCACAGAGGGGTCCTCTGCACTTACCTCCCCCACCAGTGTGACCCCCTGGATCAACCCCAAGAATACCAAGAGTAACCAGACAATGTGTGAGAGCATCCACCTCTGCAGCCCCTTCAAAAGTCACTCACCCAAAAAAGGAAATAAAGCCCCATTTGTCATAGTTTCCCTAAATAAATATGTACTGATTAATTCCATTTATGCCTGTGAATATTTCTGGTTTCTCACAGTCAAAGTGGCAGAGATGTCTCCAGTGCATTGCAAAGCAATGCGGTGAACACAACTCCTACACATATTACTAACTTTAAAGGTGTTGTACACTGGCTTAACAATAGGGGTCGCACTTGTGACTGGGCCCATCACTCCAGGGGCCCGGCCACCCCCTGCGACCCCCTCACCCTCCTTTGGCACACACCTCTAATAGCTGATCTCCCTCTCTGGCGCTCTAGTAATGCAGAGCGCTGGGAGATGACATCATCTCCTAGCTCTCTGCATTACTAAGAACCACGCGGAAGCACCAGCTCTATAGAGGTCTGTGCCAAAGGAGGCAGAGATCTCTCATGCCATGCCACTAGACCACCAGGGAGGTAGAAGATGGACATGGGGGGGTCAGTAGGGGCAAGGTGGAGATTGGGGGCAATGTGAAGGAAGAGTGGAGATTGGGGGGCAATGCGGTGATTGGGGGTACTTATGGATCACAGAGCATTTTTTTTTTGTTCATACAATTCAGGGCTCACCGAACGGCGTGCAGCCGCACAGGGTGCCCTGAATTCCAAGACATTCCAGGACCGTCACTGGTCTTTAAGTGCCGGACAGCCGTGATGGTCATGGCACGGCATTGGTCCTTAAGGGTTTAAAGCCTTTTGCTTGCAAACAGTTAACTAAATGCTACTGCTCACTTACCCTCACTGCCCCATGCTGACATAAATCAACATGCTGCACTGCATGATGGGGGTGGGGGGGTAGGAACACGAACTGCAGAAGCAGGAAGAAAATTCTGCCTGGCTCTGCAGTGTCTTTCTATTCTGAGATGCCAGGTCTATAATTCCAGTGGCTGATCCTCGTACATATTATGAGCATACAAGAAGCATGGATAAGTCCCCCCTCAGCATGCATGCAGAGAGTTACAATTGCAGAAGCAATCCTTATGGCATAAATTAAGACAGTGACCCTGGCAACCCTAGAACCACTTGTGACTCCCCCCTCCCCCATCCGATGGTAGCCCTGTTGGCCCGGCATCACACACATCCCACTGCTTTACAGCAATATGAGATGAAGAGGGGAGACAGCCCACCCCTGCATTCAATCACACGGGTATCAGCAGCAACATTGATGTTGTTGAGGATCTATGTAGCTAAAGTGATTGCAGAGGAAAATGCAGTGCTTTTGTGGATAGCTTGGAGGGTGCTGGCCTAGGACAGCAGTACTTTCTGTCCCATCCCCCACTTCATTAGTTTCTTACACACAAAACTTCGCACCATCTTCTCCACCTCCCAGTTCTGCAGTCCATAGCAATCAACCATCACATATATACTGGCTGTTGATGCGCACTGTAGCTCCCTCTAACACACTCTCCTTCACTTCACCAGCACTTCCAACTTGTACTTGAGCATTGAATTCCATTTCGGGGGCAACAAGTGGGCAGGCCAGTGGGTGTGTTAGGGCCATTGCCAGGCGCCCCTGAAAATCCAGCACCCTAGGCAAGTGCCTAGTCTGCCTATTTATAAATCTGGCCCTGAAAACACATAGGCTGAAATTCACACTCCTATTACAGAATACCAATAACACACCTAGTAATGTAAGGGGAATCATTGGGTGAAATGTGTTTGGCTTCAGCAAGCCACTAGTCTGGTCAACTGATTACACTAATCAGGGAGTAAATTGGTGGTTATCCAGTATGGTATGGTAATGGGTTGATAATGCCTCTGTAGTGATATCATCTCTCCTGTTCCCATGTTATTCTATGTATCATATGCACCAAGATCTGTAAAATTAGAGCAATCTCAGTGCATAGGCTCATGGTAATAGCCTAGGAACTCGAGTAGTAATATCACTGGAGAAGTTATCTCCACTCAATCACCTATCTCCTCATCAACACACCTTAGTGAATCTCAGCCATCATCTCTTTGCATCAACACATCACTAACTCCTCCACTCATGGTCTCTGTTCAATCAGCAGACTGCTGTGATCAGGGCTATGCCTTACTAAATATAATGGATACATAACCCAAACCTATGTTTCCATGAAGAGATTGCTAATCAAAAATCAATATCAACAGAAACATATTGAATAGGGATGGGCTTCCTTTAATATTTCTAACAAAACACTGAAGTACCAAAATGCATTGAAGACTTATAGAAGCACCCAAAAGGTTCTGTTAAAATAAAAACTGGCTACGGAAGAAACCCATTGAAATGCTCATGTGTTAATATGTGAAAGGTTCATTTGAGGTTGCTATGAAGTTCAAGTTTCACATTGCAGTAGAGAACATCAACGGGTGAGCTTAATTTAAGTGGAGTCAAGGCTTCAGGAGAGTCAAGTGGACATTCATCTGTACCAGAATGGGTCATCCTATGGATGCTTGTGGGAAGGGACAGGATTTGAAACTGCACTATCTAGCAGTGTGTCGTGCAACAGATGAACCATCATTAAACCATTAACCCTTTGCATTCTGGGTGAGCAGATAACCCATTGATTTGCAATGGGTTGTCTATCCCTCTGAAACACATAAGATTGGGAACAAGTGGATGCTAACCAGCCATATGTGTATATGCCTGATACATTGGATCAACACATCATCCAATATGTGAGTACAGCCCCATAAAGAGAGGGTGTTTGAGTGCTTATGTCATTTTGCTGCACAAACATACACACACGTCAGCATGGTGGGCCTGGGCCTTGCAACATATCTCCCATATAATTACTAGGATACTGTAGAAAACACTACCACGGTAGATACATGCCTATTCTGCTCCTTTAGGCTTTACACAACTGATGTTCTCATGATAACTCCAATATCCTGTTAACCCCTGGAATAACAGAGTGGTATCTAATCTATAACACTGGATATCCCTCTCTTGCTCCCAAGATTCTATGGATTATATGGCCATGGCCAACTCAATCTATGTTGTTTGCTGTCATAAGTTGAACCCAGCAATGTGATGAACATGTGCAATGTGTTGTACCTTTGTTCGCATGGGGGATGCATGATATCCTTGAAGTGGCAATGTCAACATAGACGACAGAGTGGCAGATGTCAGTTGAATTCTCACCTTCAATGTGACACTTACATGGAATAGCAGCTACATGGTTTATTTACTGCAGGCAATATCAGGGCTGTGTATATCATTCATCCTGTGGGGTGAAATAGATCATTACATGTTGTGTTGTTAGTGTGTTGGCACATATTACCAGTGGCTGATCATGGACATACATGGATTGAGTTTGTTTCTGTATTCTACTCATGGCTGAAGTGGTCTCTGATGAGCCTGTCTCGTATCTGCTCCCCTCTCTGGGTCTCCTCATGAGGTCCAAGTAGAACAGGGACCTCCACAATGTGTACTGGCTCATCATTGTCCACAAGACGTGTGTCCATGGCTATGTTGTGGAGTATTGCCCAAGTAGGATGATGTTGCATGCCTTTCTGGGTGCATATTGCAGAGCCCCCCCTGAGTAATCCGGAAAACGGAATCAGACTTTCAGCAGGTTGAAGGTACTCTCTATTACATTCATGGTTCTGGTGTGAGCCTCATTATAGAGCTCCTGTGCAGGCGTGTGTGGATTGTTTATTGGTGTGTATAGTCACCACTTGCACCTATAGCCAGCATCACCTGTGGACAGAGAGTGACATGGTGATACAGGGAGCACATGTTCTGTGGATGATGTACTTGTTGTGTGTCACATCCATGAGTCATGTAGGGGCACCTGTGGATATAGTGTGATGTTTGTTTTGTTGACTCACTTAAAAAAGCCATCCTCCTGTATAGGTCCCATTCACAAAGTCTCTGTCGATGAAGGAGTCGTGACAGCTGCCAGGATAGGAGGCACAAACATGGGTTAACTTCATTATGGCATCGCACACCATCTGTACATTGATAGAATGGAAGTTCTTCCTGTTGATGTACAGATGTCCCTCTTGTGCTGGAGCTCTTAATCGCATATGTATGCAGTCTATGGTACCCATGACCCTGGGCATTCCTCCCCTTGTGTAAAAGTCCTGTTTGACATGTATCCACTCCATGTCGGTGGTGGGGAAATGGATGTAGGTCCTGACCTTCCTCTTGAGGGCTGCCAACACCTGAGCCAGTGCCCCTGAACATGTAGCCAGGGATATACCAGATGCATAGACTTATGTGGACTGGAAGCATCCCTTTGCCATAAAATGGATGGCACACATGAGCTTCTGCAATCCGGATAGGCATGGTTGGTGATGATGCTGTGGGACGTGAACCTGTACCTGTCTCTGACTTCATCGGTCATCATTCCCAAGAGTGTGACCCTTGTCCATAATATCCTGGGTCTGTGTGGATGTCTGTCATCGCTGTGCTGCTCCACAGGTCCCTGTGGCAGCTGTGGGAGATCCAGTTGCAGCAGTTGGGGTGCTGCTGCCTGGCGTGGATCTCTAGGTGGTGATGGGCTCCTGTCTGACTATCCAGCAGGAACATCAACAGGTGTGCTTGGGGGAGGATGGTGATTGGTACCCCTCACATGCCTTCTCCTCCGCTGACGTTGCAGAATTAGGTATGCAAACATACTTCTGATCTCTGTCTCTGACTGTCTCACTGTAAACACACTACAGGCATGGTCATGAGGTCAGAAGTGACTGATGGGAGGGTGTGTGTGTGTTGTCCAGGTAACTGTTTGGCAGTGTGTCTCTTGTTGTTTGTGTTATTTCTTGTAATTGCTGTGTACCTGTCAATTGCATGTGTGACATTGTCAGGTGTATGTTTTGTCTCCATTGGTTGTGGTTGTTGCCCAGGTGAGCTTGGTTTGCTTTGGAATTGACGAGCATGACTGTTGTGTATTAACCTCTGTTGCTCCGGGCTATGTTGTGATGACTTGTGTTGGGATGCTTTGTAAAGCCCTTGTCCCTGGGGGTTTGCTAGGTTTTTGTTTTGTCCGTGACTTATTTGTAGGGCATGGGCATTGTTGGTGTTTTTTGCTTGGATTTGCAGGGGTTAATTTTGCCATTGGTGTACTTGTGCTATATGCAGTGTGTTGTGTGAGCTGCTGTTTCCCTGCTTTCTTTTGTCTGACAATGGTTTGTAGGTTAAGTTGTGTGGTTTACAGCCAGGAAAACTGGGTCTTAAATTTCTGCCATTAACTGTATCAATTTATCATCCGTTAACAATGCAGCACACAATTGAATGGCTCTGAGGGTGACTGTTCCATTGTCCTCAAGGGGCGATATATTACCATCCGTTGTGACTTTAAAACCGGTGTTAGCTGTTGATGAAGTATAATTGGATCACTTGCCGTGCTGTTTGCTGGGTTTTTTTGCCATCTGACCCAATTGAATTGAGTCCTAATAGAGAAATTATAATACAACCAGCAGATAAGGGAGGGCAGATTTTTGTCCAGGATACAGATTTTTATAGCAAGAAAGCCAACCGTATCCCTTTTGGATAAAAATAACTATAAGGTTTTGAGCTGCAAATCCTGTTCCCATTTCAAAACTCAATTCTGTGACCTTATAGAGGAAGTTTATAGAGATGGGTCATCATGAGGAGGGAGAGGGATTTTATGTTTGTCAAAAAGGATAGAGTTTCTGTCTAACACCATGTACCAAAAATGCATAAGTTCCTCTCTTCTCCTACTGGGAAACCCATTCCCTTGGGGATTAATAACATTACCCCAGTTCTTCCAGTTGTTGGGATTGATTGGTAAGGTTGAATGGCAGGAAAATTTCTTCTGGGTTACTCTAGATCAGTGTTTCTCAACTCCTGTCCTCGGGACCCACTAACAGGCCAGGACTTGATGATTTCCTTGTTAGAGCACAGGTGAGTTAATCAATGTGATTGAGCCTCTGATCACCACACCTGTGCTCTAGCAGAGAAATCTCTAAGTCCTGGCCTGTTAGTGGGTCCTGAGGACAGGAGTTGAGAAACACTGCTCTAGATTGTAAATTATTTATTTTCCTTCATCCGTCATAATCAACTTACAAGCCGTCAAGTAATTCCTGGACCAAGATATACTGATACCATCTGTACAATCATAGTTCCTCTTTGAGGGGATTAGGTTTATAATGAGAACATAAATTTTTCAGTGGGTGTTATTTTCTGCAGGTTCACATTCGGCTTTGCTAACCGTTTTATGGGCTATGTTGAGTCCAGATACATCTGAGGTAATGTGGGATTTTGTGTTAACCTGGTCCTGTATAAGCATTATCTACACAAACTGATTGTCATCTGGAGATGTGACTCAGTTGAGACCTACTAGTTTGTCCAATAGTTAAATTCCAGCCAGCTCTTAAATTATGTTAAAATGCCTTGGTTGATGTGAAACTCAGAAATGACTTTAGGGAGTCCTCAGATCCACACTATCAAGGTGGAAGACCAGCAAAGGAGGCTTACAAGATAATGCCTTAAGTTCTGCCACTCGCTAAACAGACACAATAATCAAAAGAAAGACATTGTTAAGCATCAAGAAACACAGGGAAACGGAAGACACGCTCTCAAAAGGAGCTTTTGAGCCACTCCCAGAACCAGATTCAAATTCCAAAAAGACAGAGTAGGCATGAGCCACCCCTTGGACAAAACTTTGAACATCATTTAGTAAGGCAATACACATTTGGAAAAGGTCAGAAGGAGCCGATATCTGAACTTTAATAAAACTAAAACCAAGCCCCTTCTGAAGTCTATCCTAAAGAAAATCAATGACAACCAGAAGGCCAAAGGTTTTTGTCCATGACCCCTATCCTCAAACCACTTAGAGGACAGAGACAATACCCTATGATATGCCTTAGAAGAAAATGGCATTCAAACTAGTAGCATGGTAGCAATGACAAAGATACAAATCCTTCTTTCTCAACATGCTAGCCTAAAGAGCCATGACAACGTCTCCACTTGCGAAGAACACAATGGACCCTGAGTCAAAAGGTTCGATTTGGAGGAAGTCAGAACAGCTTCTCCACAGATATATTAAGATCTGAAAATCAGGCCTGATGGAGCCAGAAAGGGGAAATCAGCTCATACTGATTTTCCTTAGCATCCTGGGAATTAGGGCAACCAGAGAGAACACATAAGCCAGAGGAAAATGCCAGGGAATGACCATTGTGTCTATCGTAAGCTCTAGAGGGTCCTGGGACCTGGCATAGAAGTGAGGAACCTTGTGGTTCATATGAGAGTTCATTAATTAGGCCCACCATCGGGAGACCTCATAGTCAAACTATTGAGTTTAATTTGCTCTGACTGGGCTCCCAATTGCCGGAATCCAGGTGGTGGTGACTAAGAAAGTCTGCCACAATGTTGTATACCCATGGAATTTGAACTGTGGAGAGAGCCAGCATGTAAGTCCCCAACAATATGAGAATCAGCCAGACCTTGGCCTAGTAGGGTCTACCTGGTGGTTGTTTTTGTTGTAAACCACTGCCATTGCATTGTATTACTGGATCTGCACTGGTCTGTAGACCATAAATCTTCATAGGATGGTGTAGCAACATCACTACTGTAAATTTTCATGCCACTGTGATACTGCACCTAAAAAATTCAAGTTTGAGCTGTTATAATTTTTTAATAAAATATATCTCAGCAGTGGGAGTACCCTTGTTTTATTCGGGGACATAAACCCTACTACATATATGTTTTTTACATCTTAAGTATTACTATCCCTTTAAACGCTTCAGTGCCAGGGGCTTGGGCCATTTCCTGTACGCAGTAGGCTAGACACATTTTCAGCATTTTTGCTATCTTCCTCTTAGGTTTGATTTCCACTGGTAAAATTCTAGTTATATATGGAAAACTTATATCTTTTTTTTTCAGAACAAACTTAGATTTTGCATGGTGCCTTCTATTAAGTGAATTTTGCATCAGGTAAAAAGCTATGATGCCATAATTACAAAAAAGTGAAACATTACTTATTTCGCTAAAATTACGTACTATATATCAAAAACATTTACCTTGATTGTGAAAGTTTCAATTATTTGAAAAATCCATGAGTCCCACAAGTACAAAAATACCAAATCTATATAGTTTTACCTATGTCCATGGCTATCGCAGATCCCTAATTACCAGGAGAGCAAATGGTATTTTTAACTTTATGAACTATTATGTACATTCTAAAATTTTTCTGATAAAACTAGATAAACCATACCATTATGGAAAGAAGATAACCTGCATCAAATGAAGGTTCACTTGCCTTTCTACCCTATTTCCAGAATGTGGTGCTAGAATAAACACATGGGTTTTTTTTACACATCAGTCACTTCAAACATACTAAAATAGTTCAACACCATTGGATTTCCTAGGAGAATCTCCTCCCAACCTATGAAAAATTGTACCCCATTGGTGTGGGTCGACATACCAAATTGGGTGCCAGGAGCGTGGCTACCAGTAGAACAAGATGTGGAAGCAAACAGTGTACGTGTGGGGGGAGGGGCCACTCAGTGTATGCAGGTATGTCTACCAGTGGTCAGTGGAACATGGATGTTGTGTGTGGGGGTCTGTGACTACCAGTGTGAACTGTGTGTCCCCACATACACTGATTCCAAGCCTGAATTCAATACACACTGGTACTTTGAGTCTACCAGTAGGCAGTGGAACCAGGCTGTGGGGTCAGGCTGGGGGATTGGGATTACCGGTGGGCTGTGGAACCAGGCTGGGTGGTTAGGGTACATGGGGAGGATTGGATGCATTTTATTATTATTATTATTTCTTATTCATACCTTGTTTGGTGTAGCACCTGCAGTGTTCTTTTTGTTTTTTCCCCAATATTATTATGTAGCCCTTGTTGGGTCTTGATGCCCCACAATGAGGTCTGAATAAAAAATAATGCAAAGAAATGCATTGGACCCCTGTGGCTCACAGAAGGTTAATTTGTTTTTGTTTTTTTATTAATTTGTATTCATACCTTATTGGGGGCATAAGGACCACTCCTGATGCCCCCCCCCCAACAAGGGCTAAATAAATGTATGTGTGCCACAGGAGAGTCCATCGCATTGCAGACCACTGTGTTGGACCCCCTGTGGTGCAATATATGGTTCTTTAGGGTGTTTCAAATAATGTTTTATTTAGACCTTGTTGGGTGGCATCAGGGCCCCTCCTGATGTCACACCAATGAGGTCTAAATTAAATAATAATGGAAAAATAAAAAGCTTTGTCTGCCTCAGGGGTGTCCAGTGCATTTCAAAGCAATAATTATTAATAATAAGTTTTATTTTTTATTTAGTATTTTTTATTCGTACCTTGTTGGGGGAGCAGCAGACCCCTCCTGATGCCCTCCCAACAAGCTCTAAATAAAAAGAAATTAAAATAAAAACAAACTGTGTGTGACAAGTGGGGGGAGTTGTCTGCATTGAATACACAGGGTTAATTTTGTTTTCTCCATTTTTTTTCATTACAGATCTCATGGGGGACATCAGGTCCCTTCCTGATGCCCCCCAATGATGTCTGAGTAAAACAAAATGGGCCCCAAATCTTCCTTCCTGTGAGTGCCACAGGGGTGTCCAGAGCATTGCAAAGCCCCTGTAGCACCCTCAGGGTTGATTTTTTTAATGTATATTTTTATTTTGTGTTCAGACCTCGTGATCCCCCCCCCAGTTATTAATCTCCCAGCCAAACGTGCTGCGAGTTCAATATGGCAATGGAGGAGAGCAAGAAACTCTCCTGCTCTTCTCTCCTACCCCCGGTAGGAATGAATCAGATCGGGCAAAGCTTTCTAATGTCACCTGTGACCATGTTACTGATGACGTTAGGAGGCTTACCCCGATCCCACCCACTCCTAACTGGAAGATAGGGTAGGAAAGAAGGAGAAACTGCGCTTCTCCTTCTTCATTATTGATCTCCCAGTTCGAAAGGCTGGTAGATCAATAACTGGGGGACACAGGAAAGATCCTGATGCCCCCCAACATTGCAGGGATTTTTACATTTTTTTATTTTAATGCAGCCATTGCATGCCGGTTATACAGTGACTGCATTTTAGTCGTACAATGTACGAGCATGTACATTGTAACCACTTGGCATTTAAGGGGATAATGGTGTCCCCCCCCCCGTACCGAAGGAGGGATACATCACTAGGCTCCAGTCCAGCTTTCTGGACTATTAGGTCACAATTCCTTTTTGGTCCTCTACGAATGCTGTCCTTCCTCCATTGGAGTTTTGATCCTAGTGGTCAAAGGTCCTTTATGAATTCCGTCCTACCTCCATTGGAGTTTTGATCCCAGTGGTCAAAGCTCCTATTTATACCTTTGGGGCCTATCCTTTGTCCCTGATTATGAAGTCAGTTTTGTGAGTTCCTTTTGGATTGCATTGTTTCTGCTACCTCAGCTTGTTCTCAACCATCTGCTTGTCACCTCGGATTGTTTTTGGCCATCTGTCTGTCTCTATTGCTGAACTCTACCTGTATTCAGTTTTCACTTGTCTCCAGTTCTGACCTTGGCTGGTACATGATCTTTCGTTTGTTTACATTCCTGACCTTGGCCTTCTTTCAACTGTGCAGGCTTCATTTGCTTAATAAACCTTAGAGTGGAATCACCATACTGTGTAATCTCAATCAGCACCAATCTACTTTCCTCATCCGGTTCACTCTCCTGCTTGCATATGCTCACCAGGCCTTTTTTCAGCCAGGGCTGTTCTCGTTGATCTTCAGAAGTGATGGTCGCCTAGCTTCTTCTGTCATTAAGCATCTGCCAGTGTATGCCGGTGACCGTTTACATATCGAACATCGACAGTTTGAGTCTGTTCACCTGCATTGCATCCGCCAGATTGTATCAGAGACTGACTCATCTTGAAGATTACCATTTTTAGTTCACCAGAGTGTGTCAGTGTTTGGTTCCTGTCGAAAATAGCCAGTCTGAGTTCATCAGAGTGTGTCGGAGACTGATAACCTGTCAAAGATCTCCAGTCTGAGGTCTCAATCCAAATGTTGGAGTAAAAAGCACCAGTATTAAAAAAAAGGCTGTCGTGACTTAACCAAGACCGGATAGAGAGAGATTCAAATCTCCGTTACCCAGAATGGCTAACGCACGACAGCCAACAAAATACACACACACCTTAAAACCTGCATTGCAAAAAATTCTGACTTCATCGCCGTCTTAAAACACACAATAAATAATGTGCAATATGTCCATATCAAAGGAATTAGTGAACCTTCGACATTACCTAGCTCCTCTGTCAATCACAGCACCCCAAAGTATCAAGTTTCATTTGAAAAACCTATATATAGACCCAAAATAACTGACGCACCTTTGTCTGTGTTTCTTGTTCCATAAGCTAGATCACAGGACCCAGGAGTGGAAGCTAGTAAAAGAGAATCAGGTAGAGAGGAGCAGAGCACATCAGTTAGAAATAGTTGGAGAGTTTCACACCATAAAGAGACACATAATACACTTTTGCACATACACGTAACACGCATCCAAACACAAACACACATACACAAACAAAGCTCTTTTTTTTTTTTGATAATACAGCACATACACTATTATATATATTTTTTTTGACAGTGTATGTCTGTGAGTGCAAGTGAGTGACAGAGAATGAGTGAGTGAGTGTGTGTGTGTGTGTGTGAGGGCCTGAGTGAGTGCCTGGGTGTAAGTGGGGAGAGATGGAGAGGAGAGGAGGACAGGAGAGAGGGATGGGGAGAGTAGGAGGAGAGGAGGAAGAAGTGCAGGTGGGTATCCCTGGCCAGGGTAGAGGAGGGAGAGGGAGAGCCCTGGGGTGGAGGCGGAGCCGCACTAGAGGAGGCACACAAAGTGCAGGGCCTGAGATGACAGTGGGACATGGGGTAATGCATGGAGAACACCATGCACAGCCAGGGCCTGAGAACCACAGCCAAGGCTCTCAAAGTACATTTGGTGGTGAGGAGGAGGAGAGGCTGAGAGACCCCAAATACTCCAATGAGGACAATAGGGTCCTGATGGAGGCCATCAAGGCGAGAGAGCAGATCCTGTTCACCAGTGGGAAGGCCACCGGCATGGGGGCCAAAAAGAAGGCTGCTTGGAGGGATGTTCTGGCTACTGTCATTTCTATGTCCAGCTGCAGACACTCCCTGGACTCCATAAAAAAGAGGTGGACAGACTGCAAAGTGTGGCAAAGAAAAAGATGGGACTGGAGGCCTTGCATGCCCTTGGAACTGGAGGTGGACCACCCCTGCGTAGGCACTACACAGAGTGGGAGGAGGTGCTGCGCAGGAGCATGTCAGCAACAGTAGTGCAGGGAACCTGGGATGAAGTAACGCTGGAAAGGATAGCATTCTCCAGTAAGTGCATCAAGGCCTACATACACGTCACACAAATATTGACACCTACCATGCCCAACACAGTGACACCTGAACACATGGCCAGCATTCCACACCACAAATTCAGCAACACAGCTTGGAGGGGGTTCAAACAAGGGCAGAATACAAGACAAACCCAGCACAAATGGGAATGACCAAGTCTCTGTTTAACCCCCTTGATGCTGTCAACATCCGCCACACATGCACAGCACCAAATAAATGTATACCATGTTGGAGGCAAATAAAAACCTGTTATGTGTACCACAATGTCAGACATAGAGTGACAAAGAGGTCGGCACCTAACCCCTTGAGTGCCAGAGGGATGATCAAAGCATTGTTTGACAATACATTGTCTAGTCCCCTGGCACTCAAAGGGTTACAGAGGATAGCAAGGAGGGGAATTGGGGTGTTTCTTGGTGTATTGTTACTGCTTTTCAGGAATATGCATTGTACATGTAGGTAGTTTGTTCAAGTGGAACAGTCAAAGTTCAGCTTTCGGTATCATATGTAGCCTGCAGAGTGTGGATGGGCAGGGGGCATTTACCGCCATAACCAGACTCCAGGACATATGTGATTCCCATGCCAGGGGGGATATTCACTAAGGGATAAGAAAGAGTCGACTGTGTAGATGACTACTGCAGTGTTATCACTTCTGCAATCCCTGTGTTAGTCTGTGGAGCCAATGCATTATGATTCCAACAACTTGGAACATATCAGTGCATAGGCTTCATAGTATAACAAAAGAAAAAGGAGTAGTAACCTCCAATACTACTGAATACCCCATTGTATATGCAATGGGCTTGTATCACTCAAGATGTGATGGTTCAGTTTTGTTCACCACATGTATCCTGATGTATCCGCTACCATCCACTCCACCACTACCATCCACACCACACATGCTGTCAGGGTGTGGGTCATAACAGGGGAGTGAAGCATCTGGGGATGAGCTACAAATGTCCGCACACTCTCTCCACACCGCGCGCTTTCCAGGTACCTCCAACCACACCATCCTCTCCAGCGCCTGAGGATGAGCCACACCCCACACGAGGCATCCACACCTCTAGCATCGGCACCTTCAACACCAGTCGCACCTGGTCGGACAATGGTTCTGGATGCAGAGTGTATTGAGATCCAGAGGGGGCAACTCCAGGAGGCCAGGAGGTGTGCACAATCCCTCAGGTGGCTGGAAAGGAACTTGGAGAGGATGATGGAGAACCTGTGAGCCATAGAGGCACAACAGGTCATGCTCTCCACACACCTCACGATCTTTACCACCGGAATGCTGCACATCATAGGCCACATGTTGGTTGAGATGAGGGAGTCAAACCGGAGGGAGAACCAGCACCAGGCCCAGCCCTCAAATGAGAGATCCAGCACTGTATCCCCTGCCAGCACTTCACCATCCCCACTGCCACCTGCAGCCACCAGATCCACTAGGGTCACACACAGGAGTGTGAAGGAGTCCACCATGCAGCCCATCCCAAAGCCCCACACAAAAATAAAAATACCTAAATCTGTTATGTTCCCCAAATAAATGGGCACTTGTTCATTCCATTTCTGTCTATGTCTGTTTTTAATCAAAACATGATGAGTGGCGGAGAAGTCTCCAATGCATTGCAAAGCAATGCAGTGAACACATCTCATGCACAATTACTGCCGTATTAGGGTTTTAAATCATGGGTGAGCACACACATCATATCCAGACACTTTTGTACAAGTTCAACTCACAGACCACATAGCAAAGCCACACAACATGAAGGTGGTGTTTTTCAGTGATGTGAATTGAACTTGAACAACATACACCTAACCCCTTTGTAAGCCTTTGTAACCCCTAACTGTTCATCATTCCATCCATATGGATTCTCATACATCAGTAACAGACGCATTTCGATTGGGATGGGCTTAATTTAATATGGGTTACAAGACGGTAGAGCATCAACATGTTGTTATTGAATGGAATATATCACAGATGCTTATAGGTTGAAATTGACATATAACAGCAACAGGTGGTCTTCATGGATAAGGAATCAACGTGTCATTGGGACATTACTCTGGACCATGACGGGTCATGCCATGGATGCCTGTAGGAAGTGAAGACAGGAATTTAAACAGCACTGTAAACACAACAGGCATGCTATTGCTGAACTATCATCATAGGTTTGAGTGCCAGAGGGGTACACAACACATAGCTCATCAATGTGTTGATGATTTCTCTAGCACTCAACGAGTTAACATTTGGTATCTTACACGTAGTACACCATCCATTGCTTGTCAATGTGTTGTCTAGCCATCATGTAGACATGAGGTTTTAAATGAAGAGGATGGAAAGCAGGCGTATGTATTGCTTACCCCTCTGGCACTCCAAGGGTTAACCCCTAGAATTTCAGGGTGGTATCCACTGCATTGCATGTCATTGCATTGGATATCCCTCTCTGACTCCAAGGGTTGCAGGGGTCTTATGACTATGGTCAACCTGGTGGTGTAATTGTATGTACCTGTCAGGTGTGTGTGTGTGTGATGTTGTTGTGAGGTGCATGTTGTGTCTCCATTGGCTGCTGAGGTTGCATGGGTGAGCATGATTTGTTTTGTGAGTGACAGGTGTGTTTGTTGTGTTTTTGTTAACCCCTGTTGCTCCAGGGTGTGTTGTGATGGCTTATGTTGTGCTGCTTTTTGTTACCCTTCTCCCTGTGAGGTTGCTGAGTTCTTTTTGTTTGTGACTTGTTTGTATGGTTTAACCCAGTGGTTCGCAACCAGGGTGTCATGGCATGTTAGTGTGCCATGTGCACCAGCTCAGGGTTCCTTACTTTTCCCATGAAGATGTTTTCTACATTACTAACATTCATTTTCACATTAATTTATATATATATTATATTATATATATATATATTATATATTCCTGGGAATTATTATACACAATTTTCTCATTATTGTCATTCCCACTGTGAGACCTAATGATAACTATATATTCATTTATTGTTCCTTTCATTGATGCCTTTGGAACTTACTTATTACTTCAAGGGTTGCCCTGGGAAATCCAGATTGCATATTAGGGGTGCCTTGGATGGAAGGATTGAGAACCACTGCTCTAGGTCTTGTTGGTGTGTTTGCTTGGCATTGCAGGGGTTAATATTTGACCTTTGTAAGCTTGGGTTATGTACTGTGTGTTATATTAGCTGCTGTTTCTCTGTTTTCTTTTCTCTGACAGTGGTTTTTACTCTGCGTTGTGTGGTGTTCGCCTAGAAAAAGTGGATGTTAAACTCTAGGCAGGTAAATATTGCAATTTATCGCTCGTTGTCCCTACCGCAAACAAAAATCTCTGGGGTTAGCTTTTACATTCACCTCAGTGGGAGATATTTTAATGACCGCTATGTTTTCAGAACTGTCATTAGTTATTCATAGTCGGAACACTTGCTTACCTTACTTTTAAAACCACCGTTGGCAGTTTTTTCTGTCGAGGGTAACATTAGGATCGAGCCTTGAGTCTGTTCACCAGCATTTCATCATCCAGTCTGTGCCTTTGCCTATTGTGCCTGAATTGATCTGTCTGTTACAGTCTGCCCATCTTACCCAAGTGTTACGGTTTTCTGACACTCAGACCAGGGTATGAAGTAAAAACACAGTTTTATTGAAAATAAAACAATGCCCATAGAGGCCAGTACAGGAATAGCAGTAATGGCAATAATGACAAAGTGAATGCACACAGTGATAGTAATAGGTGCTATGAATGGATAGGGAATATTCCCCCAAAGGGTTAACAAATGAAATGGGTGAGATATAAACAAGATTGGCCAACGCCCGGGATAAATAGCAGTCTCTGGAACACAGTCTCTCAATAGCTGGATAGAAGTAAGTAACTGCACTGAATACACTCTCAAGTTGGTATAGTAGCGTAACAAAGTCCAGAGCTGAGCCGGTACCACCACCGTGGGCTACAGAGGAATGCTATTGCCACGCTGTAGTGATCAGAACCAAAATCGCCCTTAACTGGAAAAGTAGTAACCCTGCGTGTGCCACTTGGATTGTGCCCTGACACCCCTTGGGTGCTAAACTGATGGTGACTGCACAAGCTGTGGTAGAGCCGGCGCTATCTGGAGTGCAATGGGAATGTACCTTCAGCGTCTGTGGGCCGGAGCCAGAATATGAGCACGGAGCAGACAAGGCTCTGATGGTGAATGAGAGACACACACAGAAGCACTCAGAGTAAAGGCTCACGTCAGAAGACGTATGCTTGGCAAGATATATCGGAGGCACTAGACCGGAGACTACAGGCACTGCAAGGGTTAAGTGGTTCTGCACAGGAGTGAGTACCTTGGCAACCAGCAGAAAGCAAAGCAACCTCAGGCTACAGCTACTGACAAGTGAGAGGAACAGTGAGTCGCTTAAACAGTTCAGAATGTCGCCGGAGCGACCGGAATGATGCAGGAACACTGGAACAGCAGGCAGACCGGAACGGCAACTGGAACAGCAGGCAGAACCGGAACGGTAACTGGAACAACAGGCAGGCCGGAATGACAACCGGAACAGCAGACAGAACCGGAACGGTAACTGGAACAGTAGGCAGGCCCGGAACGGTAGCTGGAACAGCAGGCAGGCCGGAATAGCAACCGGAACAGCAGGCAGAACCGGAACAGTAACTGGAACAGCAGACAGACCAGAATAGCAACCGGAACAGCAGGCAGAACCGGAACAGTAACTGGAACAGCAGACAGGCCGGAATGAATCACAGAGCAGGGTCGTCAGCCAGAACCGGGTCAAGTCACGGAGCACGGTCGTCATCCAGAGCCGGGTCAATTCACGGAGCAGGGTCGTCAGCCAGAGCCAGGTCAAATCACGGAGCAGGGTCATCAGCCAGAGCTAGGTCAAATCACGGAGCAGGGTCGTCAGACAGAACTGGGTCAAATCACGGAGGAGAAGCAGGAGAAGAGTCTGACTAGCCGGGTCGGTACACAGGAGACACAGGAATATGGCAACAAGGCGCAGCAACAGGAACACCACGAAAGGGCAACTGACAAGTGCCCAAGCTCCAGCATATAACGGCACATCCTGGGCGGGCCAATCAGTCTCCACCAATGCACAGGCAAATCAGGTCAGATTGACAGAAAGTCACGGGGACAGTGATACCAAGCTTCTCAATCTTGCTGTGTCAGTCCATCTAGTTCTTCCCGCCTTTCAAGTGTCTCTGGGGAACTCCTTTGTGCAATAAAAATGGTTCACAGGTGTTCCTATCCTGGTCCCAGCCCAGGCTCAACTGGGGTCAGACATCTGGCTTTGCGGCAAACACCTTTAACTCTGTTTCATCTGCAGCAAGGGAATATCTATGACTGTCAGTGCTCACGAGCCACGCACCATAGACAGCGCATCCAAGCTAATTGCTACACAAAACTTCCCCGCAGTGTTACAGATACTTTCAGTAATATGAAAGTCATGTATATATATTATTTTTTGCCATTTTATTGTTATGAATTCTAAATCTCAGATTAGCTTTATGTCACTTGCAGTCATTGTAATTATTTATTGTTTAATTATTCAGCTGTTACATTTTGAAAGTCACTAGATTTATTAATTTGTGATTGTAAGAAAAAGAATGATTAGGTTATTAGCATTCAGTTATTTGTTAATTTTATAATTTAATTATTTCAACCATAGCACGTTATTTTTTTTTAAATCAAACCTGTTAATTTATTCAGGCATATTAAATAAACATATGTATATATACATTAGTACTTACATTTATGTTTATAATTTAATACTTTAGTTCATTTCCAAAGAACGTATGTCATCTATTTAGCAATTTTCAGAAATCTGTTAAAATTACACTTAGAACATGCTTATTATATTATTATAGTCATAACTGATTAATTACTTGTAATTAGACTTCATTCAGAGACGTTCGGATTTCGTCAAAAAATGGGGTCTATCGGAGACATTCGGACAATCCAACATTCAAGGGTCGTTCGACAAAAAAGATCCAACTCCAAGCAGCCCTGGACCAAAAGTCAGCAAACTTTCGGAAGTTTCGGCATCAGACAAATTTACGAAAGTTTCTACTACTTGTGACCAGGACTGTTTGGAGTCGTATCTTTTTGTACTACCTGCTCAGGCTCGACTACTTTCCCTCCATAATTTTCCCTCCATGTCTCTAGTCCAATTCCATTCTCCGTTTCATGCACTACTTTCCCTCTTTTGTCTGTATTCCAATAGCCTTCATGATGGGGATTGGACTAATGACACAGTCACCCAGGCAGACAGCCTGCATTTCCTTATTGCTTTGTTGGAGCTCAGAGAGAGAAGAAGAGATTAGAGAGTGTCCAGTTGCTGTGTGGGCAGGCAGGTAGCATTAGGCTAGACATAGGCAGGCAGCCAGCATTAGTGCCAGTTTTTGCCACTGCAAGGGAGAGTAATCTTTGTTCCTGTGCAAAATATAAAAAATATTAGGGATTTCTTCGAATAATTTTCAGAGTGTCACATCAGCCAGTCTTACAGTTGTGTAGGTATGCAGTGTGCCTTATTGCAACCGCAAGGGAAAGTCATCTGTGTTCCTTAAAAAAAATATAAAAAGTACACTGATTTGTTTGAATAATCTTTAGAGTCACACTGCCAGTGTCACAGTTGTATAAGCAGGCAGGGTGACTTTTAGCCACTGCAGGGGAGAGTCATCTGTGTTGGTTTTATTAAAAATATAAAAAATACAAGTGATTTGTTTGAATAATCTTCAGAGTTACAATGCCAGTGTCACAGTTGTATAGGCAGGCAGGGTGCCTTTTCGCCACTGCAAGGGAGAGTCACCTCTGTTGGTTTTATTAAAAATATTCAAAATATAAGTGATTTGTTTGAAAAATTTTCAGAGTCACATAGCCAGTGTCACAGTTGTCGTGTGGGCAGGTTTTAAAGTTGTAAAACTATAATAGTTTACTATCCGTAATGGATTTGAGTCCTAGTGAACAACCTGATGTTCCTTGTTCTGGTACCAGCTGCAGTGACCCAGCAACCACCAACACCACCATAGTGCAGTTGCTTTCAAGCAGAGCTAGCAGCAGCAGGCGGGGAAAGAAGAGTACTTTGAGTAGTACTAGTCAGACTCAGCAGCAGCAGTACAAACCAAAAACTAGAAAGAAGAAAGGAACTGCAGTTCGTTCTACCTCTACTAGCTGGGTAGAGAGGTCCAGTTCCTCCTATAAGACCATGAAGTGGCTCTCGTCAGCTGTTTCATGATGATCCCCCAGAACCACCTGCACAATGACTATTGCCACTGCCAGTTCCATCACCACCTCCGCTACAGCCAGTTCTATAAACCTGTGGACTCCTAGCATGCTGAACATGAACACTACTGGTGGGAAACTGCGGGCAGTATCAAAGCCGGAGTTTTACAGCAAACATCGGTGTAAGCAGCCTAAACTTGAATTATTGGAGTATTTGGAGAAAATTTCTCCTGCCACCACTGTCACTGACACTGAGAGCATATCTTCTCCAAAAAAGGTTATTGAGGGAGATAGTTTACCATTTCCCTGTAGCCACCAGCCAGAAGAGGGAATTCGTCAGCTCTCCCAAAAATCCGCTGCTGATGATTTTTCTTCCTGTCCAAACCTTCAAGAGGTAGAAGAAGAATATGAGGGACAAAGGCCTGCTAAGCTTGATTTTTCCACTGACCTTGATTATTCTCCTGAGCTTCATTTTTCCACTGCTGCCCATAATACTCTTCCTGTTTCTCCAGTGTGACGGCCTGGCAGGGCCCTTGGGTATCTGCAAGACAGGAGCCCAGGTGCAGCGGACAGCGGGTAGCGGCACCGGTGTAAACCAGAAGCATCAAGACAGAAGCAGGGTCATGGATGGGCCAGAGGTCAGGGCAGGCAGCAGCACAAGCAGAGTCAGAGATGAGCCAAAGGTCAGGGCAGGTGGCAATACAAGCGGAGTCAGAAACGAGCCAAAGATCAAGACAGGCAGCAACACAAGCGGAGTCAGGAAACGAAGCAGGGATCAGAAACCAGGCTATCAGACAGGACTGTAAGACACAGGGAAGCACAGCAAGGCTACAGAACAACTGAGCAAAGACTGGAGGGAGAGAGCAGACTTAAAAAGGGAACAGACAGTCACATGACCTGGGGAGCACCACTAGCGGAAAAGACACTCCTATCCTACCATAAGCCCGCCCACCAGCTCATTCATTACCCCCAGTGGACACAGCTGACATGTCTCCCTCATGGGGACCCTCCGTGGAGGAAAGAGAGCCCCCTGTTGGGGTGTTAGTGTTACCTGCCTGAGGGGAACCACTGGAGGCATCAGAGGACAGTGAAGGGACCCAGGATAGAGGTTGCATAGCCGGCCGACCGCACATGCGCCGAGAGGCAAGGAATGCGTCGCTTAGAACCCGGAAGCGCTGTGGGCGCCCCGATCGTGACATGGAAGCCAGCCGACCCTGCAGACGCCACGGGTTTCTGGACCAGGTAGGAGACCGTCGGCCATCGTGACAGAGCCCCCGCCGCAGGCGCGACCCCAGAGCGCGACCCGGGGATGGACGACCAGGATGACGTCTATTAAAAGCCCTGACTTTAGCAGGGGCATGTATGTCCCTGGCCAGCTCCCAGGATCATTTCTCTGGACCGTAACCCTTCCAGTGTATAAGATATTCTAACCTGCCATAACGCCTCCTGGAGTCTAAGATCTCTTGGACTTCGTACTCCTCGGACCCATTGACCATGATCGGGTCAGGAGAGGGAGCGGTGTCCTGTTGAGCGAAACGGGAGGCTTTCCAAGGTTTAAGCAAAGACACATGGAATACTGGATGCAGCCTATAATGTAAAGGAAGATCCAAGCGAACTGTCACAGGATTAATAACCTTGGAGATGGGAAATGGACCAATATAGCGAGGCCCTAGCTTCTTGGAAGGGTAGGACGTTCGCAAATACTGTGTGGACAGCCAGACTTTCTCTCCTGGCACATAGGTCGGTTCCTGAGATCTTTTTTTATCGGCTTGTCCTTTGTAGCGTTGTTGAGCTGCTACTAGGGAGTGCTGCAGAGTACGTCTCAGCTGGTACAGGGTGTTGAGTCGTTGGGCAACATCAGGCACTGTAGTAGGGCAGGGAAGATCCGGAAGGGCAAGTGGGTGATAACCATAATTGGAGTAAAACGGGGTGAGTTTGTTGGAGTGGTGGATGTGGTTGTTATAGGAGAACTCTGCAGTGGGAAGCAATTAGAACCAGTTATCTTGGAGGTAGGAGGTTATCACGGTGCCCGTGATTGCTGCATTTCCTTGTCAGTTACCTGTAGGGGGCTCTCCATTGGCTGCCTGCCTTCAGCCCGCCCTGTGTTGCCTATTTAAACTGAGCTTGGGCACCCTTTGGTTGCCCTTTCGTGTTGTTTCTATGCTGCTTGCTCTTGCATTGTTTGATGCGAAAAAGTGTGAAATCTCTGCTTGGTCTCAGTATTGTATGGAGCATTGTGTGTCTCACCCGGTTAAGATCCTGTGTACCTCCCCTTCACTCCCAGACGAGTATCAACAGTTCAGTGATGTATTCAGTAAGGGAGAGGCTGGCACCCTACCCCAGCACATATCTTATGACTGCGCTATTGATTTGCCTCCGGGGGTGGTGCCCCCTAGGGTACGCACATATCCATTGTTGTGTGATGAGAACCAAGCTATGGAGGAATACATTTCTGATGCCCTTAAGAGAGGGATCATAAGGAAATCCACCTCTACAGCCGGGGCTGGATTCTTTTTTGTAAAAAAGAAAAATGGCAAACTGAGACCATGCATTGATTACCGTGGCCTAAACAAGTTAATGTCTAAAAATGCTTATCCGATACCACTCATCACCGAGTTATTTGACAGGTTAAAAGGGGCCTCAATCTTTACTAAACTGGACTTACGAGCTGCTTATAACCTGATTCGGATCAGAGCTGGTGATGAGTGGAAAACTGCCTTTAACACTAGATCTGGGAACTATGAATATCTAGTGATGCCGTTTGGTCTTTGTAACGCACCCGCAGTATTTCAAGAATTAATCAATGACATACTCAGGGATATGTCGCAGTCCTGTGTGGTTGTCTATTTGGACGACATACTCATTCAATCTGAAAATATGTCACAACACATTAAAGACATGTCAGAAGTGCTGCTCCGCCTACGTAAAAACAAATTGTTTTGCAAATTGGAAAAATGCGAGTTTCACAAAACCAGTGTGCCATTCTTGGGGTTTGTCATTGGCAAAGAAGGTATTGCCATGGATAAGGAGAAACTGGTGGCAGTTTTGCAATGGCCACGGCCCAAGGGCCTTAAAGCTATTCAGCGATTTCTGGCTTTCGCTAATTATTATAGGAAGTTTATTAAGAATTTTTCTACAATTGTTAAACCATTGTCTGACCTTACGCACAAGGGTACTAACCCATCCCAATGGTTGGTGGCAGCGGAGGATGCCTTTGAGAAATTGAAATCCGCTTTTGTTAACGCTCCTGTATTATCCCACCCCAACCCATCTCTCCCGTTCACTTTGGAGGTCGATGCCTCAGAGATTGGGGTTGGGGCAGTACTTTCTCAACAACCTGTCAAAGGAGGAATTCTCAGACCTTGTGGGTTTTTCTCCAAAAAGTTGTCCGTGGCTCAAAGTCATTATGAGATAGGTGACAGAGAACTACTGGCCATTATTCTTGCCCTGAAGGAATGGCGCCACCTACTAGAGGGCATAAAAAATCCAGTATTAATTCTGACTGACCACAAAAACTTGACCTATCTCTCTGAGGCTAAAAGATTGTCCTCACTCCAGGCCAGGTGGGCACTGTTTCTATCTCGATTAAATTTCATTGTATCTTACTTGCCGGGGTCCAAGAATGTTAGGGCTGACGCCCTGTCGAGACAATTTGAGCCTGAAACTGACAGAGACGAGGTTCCAGCTCCTATTATACAGCCTGATCGTATATTGACTACTCTACATACTAGTATCACTTCACCACTAGGGGAAGAGATATTGGCCTCCCAGGCTACTGCTCCCCCAGAAACCCCAGTGGGCAAGTGTTTCGTTGATGAGCCATTTCGCACTCGATTGCTTGAGACATATCATTCCTCTAAAGCTGCAGGTCATATTGGTAGAGATCAATTGATCTGGTCTCTCTCACAAGTCTTTTGGTGGCCCTCCATGAGGGCAGATTGTGCTGAGTTTACAAATGCCTGTGCCACCTGTGCCCATGCCAAGACCCCTAGTCACCTCCCTGTAGGCCTACTTCAGCCTGTACCTAATGGTGAACGCCCCTGGTCCCACGTTTCCATTGATTTCATGGGAGAATTGCCAGTGTCTAGAGGGTATTCCTTTATACTTATGGTGGTGGACAGGTTTTCTAAAATGGCTCATTTCATGCCCCTCCATGGCTTTCCCTCTGCCAAAGAATTAGCGGTGGTTTTCGCTAAGGAAGTATTTCGGTTGCATGGAGTACCCAGAGTGCTGGTGTCCGATCGGGGGGCCAGTTTGTATCCAAATTTTGGAGGGCATTTTGTGAACAGATGGGCATCCATATGTCCTTTTCCTCTGCTTACCATCCCCAGACCAATGGGGCCGATGAACGCGCCAATCAAGGATTGGAGCAATTCTTGCGCTGTTTCATTACTGACCATCATGATAATTGGGCCGACCTGTTGCCCTGGGCAGAGCTCGCCAGGAATTGTGCAGTTAACTCTTCATCCGGGAGCTCACCGTTTCTGATTAATTACGGGTTCCAGCCTTGTCTGCTCCTGGACTCATTTCAGTCACAGCAGATTCCAGCTCTGGACGAGCATATCGAGCAACTCCGCTAAACATGGGCACAGGTTCAGAGGGCACTCAGTCAGTCCTTCCAGTGCCATCAGCGCCATGCTAATCGTAGACGACTACCAGCGGTTTCCTTCCAGGTTGGGGACAGAGTGTGGCTTTCCTCCAGAAACCTCAAACTACAAGTCCTGTCTAATAAATTGGCTCCTCGATTCATTGGTCCATATAGGGTGATTCGCAAGATCAACCCTGTTGCGTATGCTTTGGACATTCCTGCTTCCATGCGTATTCATAATGTGTTTCATGTGTCTCTCCTCAAACCTCTTGTATGCAACCGTTATACTACCAACCCTGTGGTGCCAGGCCCTATAGAGGTTGAAGGTGAGGAGGAGTATGAAGTTCAGAATATCATTGATTCCCGCAGACTTAATAATAATAATTCTTTATTTTTATATAGCGCACACAGATTACGCAGCGCTTTACACTCATATTGGTTCCTGTCCCCATTGGGGCTCAAAATCTAAATTCACCTATCAGTATGTTTTTTTTTGGAGTGTGGGAGGAAACTGGAGTACCCGGAGGAAATCCACGCAAACACGGTGAGAACATACAAGGAAAAGTGCAGTATTTGGTACATTGGAAGGGTTATGGTCCTGAAGAACGATCCTGGGTAGACAGTAAGGACGTTCATGCTCCCAAATTACAGTAAATTTTCCATTCTAAGTACCCTCAGAAACCAGGGGCCCCTTCTAGGAGAGGGGGTCTTTGAGAGGGGGGTACTATCACGGTGCCCGTGATTACTGCATTTCCTTGTCAGTTACCTGTAGGGGGCTCTCCATTGGCTGCCTGCCTTCAGCCTGCCCTGTGTTGCCTATTTAAACTGAGCTTGGGCACCCTTTGGTTGCCCTTTCGTGTTGTCTCTATGCTGCTTGCTCTTGCATTGAGTTCCTGAGTTTCTTGGGCCATTTCTCTGTTCCTGCTCGTCTGTGATCGCCAGAGTTCCTGCTTACCAGTTCCCTGGTTCCTGCATCCATTCCTGATCCAGTTGAGGTTGCTGTTCCTGCTGCTGTTTCCTGCCACCGTTCCTGATCCGGTAGACTGCCTGTAGACCTGTTTCCTTTCCATCCTCGGCTGGGTTCCTGCTCCTGGATCGCCTGCAGTGTGCTGGTCTCCTTCAGTCGCCCTGGCGACATTTTCATCCACTTGTTCCTCTCTCCAGTACGCTGTTACTGGTTCGCTCCACATACAACCAGCTGCTGTTGCACCTGTAGATTTCTAGGCTTACTCCAGTACGTGGGTACTGGTTTGCTCCATGTATAACTGGCTGCTGTGGCACCGGTAGAATTCTAGGTTACTCCAGTACACGGGTACTGGTTCGCTCCATGTATAACCGGCTGCTCGTTGTCATCTGTCAGCACCGGTGGTGATTGGGTATCTCCAGTACGCGGGTACTGGTTTGCTCCACATACAACCGGCTGCTGTCGCACCGGTAAGGTTCTAGGTTTCCCCAGTACTTGGGTACTGGTTCGCTCCATGTATGACCGGTTGCTTACCAACATCTGACAGCACCGGAGGTGTTCGAGGTTTCTCCAGTATGCGGGTACTGGTTCGCTCCACATACAACCGGCTGCTGTTGCACCGGTAGAGTTCTGGTTTCTCCACTGGTTCGCTCCATGTATAACCGGCTGCTTATTATCATCTGACAGCACTGGTGGTGGTTGGGTATCTCCAGTACGCGGATACTGGTTCGCTCCAATCAGCAGGCTGCTTGTTGCACCAGTAGAGTTTCCTCCTCCAGTACGCGGGTACTGGTTCGCTCCATGCATAACCGATTGCTGTTCAGTCCTAGACAGCACCGGTAGACTTGTTGTTCCTCCAGTACGCGGGTACTGGTTCGCTCCACATATTAACCGGTTGCTTGCTGCGGATTGCTCAGCACTGGTAGAGATTGTGTTTTAGTCCAGGCTGCCTTGCCTGGTATTGGTAAGGCCGGTAGAACCTATTCCTCATTGTACGAACTTAAGGTTGCCTTATCCAGTATTGGCAAGGCCGGTAGAGCCTATAACTATTCGTTGTAACAGTCTCCAGGCTGCTTTGCCCGGTATATTGGCTGGGCCGGTAGAGCCTATCACTATTCGTTGTACCAGTCATAACAAACCGTGACAGAGGTATAGAAACGGAGATATTGTTCGAGTGTTTGGTTGGTCCGTTCTGTTTGCCCGTTGGTTTGGGGGTGATAGGCTGAGGACAAACAACGTTGGATATTCAAATGCCGGCAGAAGTGAGTCCAGAATCGAGAAGTAAACTGAGTACCACGGTCAGTGATTATTGACCGGGGTAGACCATGGAGGTGGTAGATCTCTTGCAGAAAAATCATGGCGGTCTTGGCTGCAGAGGGTAACCCAATTGTGGGGATAAAGTGTGCCATTTTGGTGAGATGGTCCATGACCACCAGGAGGGTGTCGTGTTTGTGTGATGGTGGTAGCTCCACAATAAAGTCCATTGCAATATCTGACCATGGGCTGGAAGGAACTGGGTTGGGTTGAAGGAGGACTGCGGGTCTGGTCTTAGGTGATTTGGCCCGGGCACAAACCTCACAGGAGGATACATAATCCTTGGTATCTTGTGTCAGGGTTGGCCACCAAAAATAGCGACGGATACTCTCACTAGTACTGGTCACCCCGCCGTGGCCTGCTGACAGAGTGTCATGGAACAATTTCAAAACATCAGGGCGGATAGCCGGAGGGACGTAGACCTGAGTTCCATGGTGCCATAGGCCTTGCTGGAGCGTTAGTGGGGGTTCCATGACTGGGGCATGGTTAGTGGAGATGCGTATTCAATCCAGCAGTGACACTTGGGTGGCCAAAAAATGTTGCGGAGGAATGATGGTTGTATCTGTATCCCAGGCCAAGTCCTCATACATTCGGGATAAGGTGTCGGCCTTCTGGTTCGTGGTTCCAGGGCGATATGTAATCAGTAGATTAAAGCGGGAGAAAAAGAGAGACCACCTGGCATGGCGAGGGCGAAGTCGTTTAGCGGACTTCAAGTATTCAAGGTTACGGTGGTCCGTATACACGGTAACGGGTAGAGAAGCCCCCTCCAGAAGATGGCGCCACTCCTCTAGAGCACATTTGATAGTGAGCAGTTCCCTCTCTCCGATGTCATAGTTTTTCTCTGCTGATGATAGTTTGCGTGAATAGAATGCTACCGGGTGGAGGCAGTCATCTTTATCTCCTCTTTGAGACAAAACCCCACCCAGGGCCAATTCCGAGGCGTCAACCTCCAAGTAAAAGGCTTTGGAAGCGTCTGGTTGCACCAAGATAGGGGTTTGGGTAAACAGACCCTTAAGTCTGTCAAAGGCCGATTGTGCCAGAGGTGTCCAGGAGAATTTTTCATGCGTCTTAGTGAGTGATGTAATCAGAGCACAGACTCGGGAGAAGTCCCGTATGAACTTTCGGTAGAAGTTTGCAAACCCCATGAAGCTTTGGATGGCTTTCCGATCTCTGGGGATAGGCCACTCCAAGACTGCCTTCACCTTCCGGGGATCCATTTGACTGTGGCCTGGCGTAAGTATGTAACCTAGAAATTCAACGGTGGTTGTATCAAAGACGCATTTTTCAAGCATGGCGTATAGGCCGTGATCCCGAAGACGCTGGAGGACCTGGCTGACATGACAAGTGTGTTTGGTCCGGGGAATCGGAGAAGACCAGAATATCATCCAGATAGATCACTATGAAGGTGTCAAGAATATCCCGTAAGACGTTGTTGTCGCGGTTTTCAAGACACTTAGACCAGTAGGTGAAATAAAATGCAGTTTTATTAAGAACAAAATAAAGGACAAAGCTCGCCCCCTATAGGCAGCACTGCGTAGCAGCAGGAAGGCAATCGTGTGACCAATATACAAGTATAGCATAAAATAGCACAGGCAATTGGCAGATACTGAGTACAGAGATACAAGGGTTAATACAATAATCAGTCCGTCTCAGTTGTGATGTTTGGCACGCCCAAGGTGATAAAGGCAGTGAATGGTGGAGAGGACTCAACACCAAAAGTTTGTAATACTGAGAAAACTGTCCAGCAAAGAGGAACCTGCCACCCAAAACCTGCTGCACTTGAACAGTAGCCCCCACGGGCGTATTAACGGAGCAAGTTGTTACGGTTTTTCTGACACTCAGACCAGGTAGTAAAGTAAAAACACAGTTTATTGAAACAGAATGATAAACAGTGCCCCTAGGGGCCAGTATAGGTAAGAGCAATACTGACAAATACAGACAAAGTATGGGTAATATAAACAGAGGATTAAATATAGCTAAAGGCTGTAGCCACTCCACAGGGTTAACAGGAGCAACTGGTGAGGCTCAGGCTAGATTGGCCAAGGCCCAGGAGAGATATCAGTCTCTGGAGAACAGTCTCTAGATGTAGAGCCAGGAACACAGGATCAGCACTGTATCACTCTCTAAGCAGAAGCAGGATGCACCCCTGTTGCTCTGAGCTGAGCCAGTACCACCACCGTGGGCTAGGAGGAATGCTACTGCCAAACCTGAAGTAACCAGAATAGGAATCGCCCAGAAGGAGTAGTGAGTAACCCTGCGTGTGCCAAGGATAGTATACAAGCCCTTGGGATGCCACAGTAGATGATAGTTGCCCAAGCTACGAAGAGCCGATGCACAGAGCAGTGCAGATGGAACTGTAAACTTCGAGAGAATGAGAGACGGGCCCGGGACACCCTTCCGGTGTCGCACTGAATCCTATAGCAAGAGCGAACAGACTACCGGCGCCAACCGGCGTGATCACGGTGCACCCCGAACACCGGACAAGTGGAGCTCTGCAAGGACTGGTATAGTGTAAAAGGAGACTCAAAGTGCAACGGCTCAGCGAACCAACAGAAGCTTGGCAAGCTAAACAAGTGGCACGTAATCGGAGACTACAGGCACTGCAAGGGTTAATCTGGTACATTCAAAAGAGCAATGCTCAGCGAGTACAAGGCAGGCAACCTCGGCTACAGCTGAATGAGTGAGAGAGGAACAGAGAAACAGTTCAGAATGTCGCCAGCGTGACCGGAGGACACTGGAGCAGCAACCGGACAGGAGCGATAACCGGAACCGGATGACACAGCCGCAGGAACACCACCGGAGAGCGGATCAATCACGGAGCAGGATCAGTGGCCAGAACCGGGTCGAATCACAGAGCAGGGTCGTCAGCCAGAGCTGGGTCAGATCACCGAGCAGGGTCTTCAGCCAGAGCCGGGTCAGATCACAGTGCAGGGTCGTCAGCCAGAACCGGGTCAAATCATGGAGCAAGGTCGTCAGCCAGAACCGGGTCAAATCACGGAGCAGGAACAGGAGAAGAGTCAGACTAGCCGGGTCGGTACACAGGAGACACTGGAAATCAGCAACAAGGCGCAGCACAGGAACACCACGAAAGGGCAACTGACAAGTGCCCAAACCCCAGCATATAAAGGCACATCCTGGGAGGGCCAATCAGACTCCTCCAATGCAAAGGTATATAGTCAGAGATTGACAGGGAATCACGGGGACCGTGATACAAGTAGACTGCCAGAGCTTGAGCCAATAGCCCCCACGGGCGTAACGGGAGTAACTGGATTGCAAAAGCTTGAGCTAATAGCCCCCAAGGGCATAACGGAAGCAACCGGATTGCAAGAGCTAGAGCCAATAGCCCCCACGGGCGTAATGGAAGCAACTGTATTGCCAGAGCTTGAGCCAATAGCCCCCCACGGGCGTAATGGAAGGAACTGGATTGCAAGAGCTTGAGCCAATAGCCCCCATGGGCGTAATGGAAGCAACTGAATTGCAAGGGCTTGAGCCAATAGCCCCCATGGGCGTAACCACAGAGACGTGCACAGTACCAGCCAGAGCCGTGCGCCTACCGGGCGCGGTAACGAACTACACTGTACTGCAAGGAGAGAAACGGCTCAGTACCAAAGCAACACTCTGTACCAGACTGGATGCTCAGAACCGGGACACAGCCCTGCACGGGTTAACGACTCGATAGCTGGAACACAGCTCTGCACGGGTTAACAGCTGGATAGTTGGAACACAGCTCTGCACGGGTTAACAGCTCGATAGTTGGAACACAGCTCTGCATGGTTAAGGGCTCGATAGTTGGAACACAGCTCTGCAGGAAGCGGCTCAGTAGCAGGATCTAGCACAGCACAGGTTAACCACTGCAACCGCTCAGGACAGTAAATGGAGGCAGTCAAAATGTCGCTACGGTGACAGAGGAAGCTGGAACGTAGGCTGGGCTGAAGTAACTGGTGCAGGTCACGGAGCAGGAACATCAACAAGCTAGGTCGAATCACGGAGCAGTTTCTCAGACAAGCCGGGTCAGGATACAAGCAGGAACGTCAGCCAGGCCGGGTCAAATGACGAAGCAGGTTCTCAGACAAGCCGGATAAGGAAACAAGCAGGAACGTCAGCCTGGCTGGGTCAAATCACGGAGCAGGAACACAGGAACGTAGTTAGAGCAAGCCAAGTCGGTACACCGGAAATCAGGAACACAGCACAGCAAAACTGGCTCGGGAACACCACGAAAGGGCACCTGACAGGTGCCACTGGCCCAATATAAAAAGGTCACCAGGGGTGGGCCAAACAGGCTCAACCAATCGGAGCGCAGCACAAGCGAGAGTGACATGAGGGGAGAAACTGCACCGTGATAGTACCCCCCCTCAAAGGCCCCCTCTCCCCGGAGGAGGTCTCGGCTTCTGGGGGTATTTAGAGTGAAAGTTGCGCATTAATCTAGGTGCATGGAGGTCCTTATGATCTACCCAGGAACGTTCCTCAGGGCCATAGCCCTTCCAATGGACCAAATATTGCAACTTCCCCCTAAATAGAATCAATGATACTTTGTATCTCGTATTCCTCTTGGCCCTGAACGTCCACTGGCCCAGGAACTACTGGAGAGGTAGTGTAGCTATTGCAAACCAAGGGTTTCAGCAGAGATACATGGAACACATTATGTATACGCATAGAGGCAGGGAGTACCAAAGCGTAACAAACAGGGTTCACCCTGCGGATAACTTTAAATGGACCAATGAATCTGGGAGCCAGCTTATTGGAAGGCACCTGCAAATTGAGATTTCTGGACAAGAGCCATACCCTGTCCCCAACCTGGAAGGAGACCGCTGGCAGCTGTCTACGATTGGCATGCCACTGTTGTCGCTGGAAAGACTGACCGAGGGTCCTCTGAACCTGTGCCCAAGTGGAGCGAAGCTGCTCGATATGCTCATCCAGAGCTGGAATCCGTCGCGCCTGAAATGAGTTCAGGAGCAAGCACGGCTGGAACCCATAGTTGATAAGAAACGGGGAGCTCCCGGACGATGAATTAACTGCACAGTTCCTGGCAAACTCTGCCCACGGCAACAGGTCGGACCAATTGTCATGATGATCGTTAACGAAGCAACGCAGGAACTGCTCCAGTCCCTGATTGGCACGCTCAGTGGCTCCGTTGGTCTGGGGATGGTAGGCAGAAGAAAAGGACAATTGGATGCCCATCTGACCACAAAATGCCCTCCAAAATCTGGACACGAACTGGCTTCCATGATCTGACACCACCACTCTGGGTACCCCGTGCAAGCGAAACACCTCCTTGGCGAAAACCATAGCCAATTCCTGGGCCGATGGAAGGCCAGAGAGGGGCACGAAATTAGCCATTTTCGAGAATCTGTCTACCACCATCAGAATAAATGAGTGCCCCTTAGAGACTGGCAGTTCCCCCAGAAAGTCAATAGATATATGGGACCAGGGGCGTTCACCATTAGGTACAGGCTGCAGTAGGCCCACTGGGAGATGCCTGAGTGTCTTGGCATGGGCACAGGTGGCACAGGCAGCAGTAAAAATGGAGCAATCGGCTCTGAGGGAGGGCCACCAAAACAATTGTGTTAAAGACCATATAAGCTGATCCCTTCCGATATGCCCAGTGGCCTTAGACGAATGGTATGTTTCTAATAGGCGGGCACGGAATGGCTCATCCACAAAACACTTGCCCATAGGAGTTTCTGGGGGAGCCCTTGCTTGAGATGCCAATATCTCCTCCCCCAGTGGTGAGGTGATGCTAGTACGTACAGTAGCCAAGATACGATCAGGCTGAATAATGGGTACTGGTTCTTCCTCCCTCTCAATGTCCGAAGCAAATTATCTGGACAGCGCATCTGCCCTGACATTCTTAGAACCAGGTAGATAGGACACTATAAAGTTAAACCGAGACAGAAAAAGTGCCCACCTAGCCTGTCGTGAGGACAGCCTTTTAGCTTCGGAGAGATATGTCAAGTTCTTATGGTCAGTTAAGATTAATACTGGGTTCTTAGTGCCCTCCAATAGGTGACACCATTCCTTGAGTGCCAGGATAATGGCTAAGAGTTCCCTGTCACCAATATCATACTGGCTTTGGGCAACAGAGAGTTTCTTTGTAAAGAACCCACAAGGTTTCAGTGTACCACCCTCCACCGGGCGTTGGGAGAGCACTGCCCCAACCCCAACTTCAGAGGCATCGACCTCCAATGTGAATGGTAGGGCAGGGTTGGGGTGGGACAGTACTGGAGCTGAGGCAAAAGCGGACTTAAGAGTCTCGAAAGCGTTCTCCGCTGCCGTGGACCATTGAGAGGGAGTAGCACCTTTACGTGTTAAGTCAGACAATGGTTTCACAATCGTAGAGAAGTTCTGAATAAATTTCCTATAATAACTGGCGAAGCCCAAAAAGTGTTGGATCTCTTTTAACCCTTTAGGGCGCGGCCACTGTAGTACTGCTGCCAATTTCTCCTGGTCCATAGCAATGCCATTTACAGAAATCACGAAAACCAGGAAGGGTACTTGGGACATATGAAATTCGCATTTCTCAAGTTTACAGAATAGTTTGTTTTTACGTAATCTTAACAAAACCTCAGAAACATCCTTAACATGCTGCGTGAGATTGGCAGAGTGAATCAAAATATCATTGAGATAGACTATCACGCAGGATTGCAGCATGTCACGAAGGATGTCATTAATGAATTCAATTTAGTGAAAATGGAAGATCCCTTCAACCTGTCAAATAATTCGGTTGTGAGTGGAATGGGGTAGGCATTCTTAGGCATAAGCTTGTTCAACCCCCGGTAATCGATACACTGTCTTAGCTCGCCATTTTTCTTTTTCACAAAGAAAAAACTAGCACCAGCTGGAGAGGAAGACTTGAGAATGATCCCTCTCTTGACGGCATCCTCTATGTACTCATCCATAGCCCTGGTCTCGTCACATGACAGTGGATACGTGCGATCCCTTGGAGGCACCACCCCCGGGGCCAGATCAATAGAGCAATCATAAGGTCTATGTGAAGGCAATGTGCTAGCCTCCCCCTTGCTGAATACGTCACTGAATTCTCGATATTCAGCTGGCACGGAGGGGGAGGTACAGCAAATCTTGACAGGGTGGGACAGACAGTATTCAGACAAAGACTTAACTTCACATCTCTGCCAGTCAAACTGTGGGTTGTGTAATAGTAGCCAGGGGAACCTCAGTATGACTGCGTGATGAGGAGAATGAATTATTTGGAAGCGTAATTCTTCCTAGTGAAGAGCCCCCACAGTAATAGAAATAGGAATTGTTTCCATAGTGATGAATGCAGGTTCCAAAGGTCGACCATCAATGGCTTCAATGGCCAGCGGAGTTTCCCTTTTGAGTAACGGAATCTTATGCAACTCGGCAAAGGACTGATCCATAAAGTATCCTGCTGCACCGGAGTCCACCAGTGCCATGACCAATACAGATAGGTCTGCCCAAGAAAATGCCATGGTGGGTTTCTGTGTGCAAGAGTCAAGGGCCTGTCCCTCAAGGTACCCTAGGTGCGTCTGTTTCCCGGTCTCACCGGACATGTGCGTATTAGGTGCCCAGCCTTGCCACAATACAAGCATAATCCCAGCCTTTTGCGGTTTGCCCGTTCCTCCTTAGTAAGTCTGGTGAACCCTAGCTGCATTGGTTCACTTGCTTCTGGGAACCGTTCAAGAGGAATGGGAGGAGAGGGTGGGTTAAAAGGATTACCATGCCTGATATTTCTGGATTTCGCCCTTCTTGCCAACCGTCTCTCACGAATGCGAGAATCAATGAGCATAACATACTCAATGTAATCATCCAGGCCACTGGGTACCTCCCTGGCAGCATTTTCGTCTTTAATGGTATCGGACATGCCCTGAGCAAATGCTGCCACCAGTACCTCGTTGTTCCAACCAACCTCTGCTGCCAAGGTCCGAAATTCAATGGCGTAATTGCCCAAGGTACGCTCGCCCTGCTGTATTTCCATTAACCTTTTGGCAGCAGAGGCAGTTCTACCAGCAACCTCAAACACTCTGCGGAACTGTCTTACAAATTCATCAAAGTTCCGAGTGCAGGGTTTGGCATTTTCCCAAAGAGGGTTGGCCCATGCCAGTGCTCTGCCCGTCAGCAGGGAAATCATGAATCCAAACTTACTACAGTCATTAGGAAATGCCTGGGACGTTAATTCCAAAAAGATCTCCAATTGATTAATAAAGCCCCTGCATAGGTTAGGTTCGCCATTGTATGTTAACGGTAACAACGCCGCCTCCGTTAGACCTCTGGGAGGAGCAAGAGGAGCCACAGACTGATTGTCGTAACCGGGGAGACCACCAGATTTTGGCTTGGTTTGTCAAGGTGTACCATTCGCTCAAGTAACGTTTGTAAGGCCAATGCCAATTGGTCTAGGCACTGTTCGTGAACATCCATTCTCCAATGGATGTTTTGTGCATTATTCTCACCCTTACTGTCTGAGGTCATGGCCCTTTTGTACTGTTGTGGTTTTCAAGACACTCAGACCAGTAGGTGAAATAAAATGCAGTTTTATTAAGAACAAAATAAAGGACAAAGCTCGCCCCCTATAGGCAGCACTGCGTAGCAGCAGGAAGGCAAAAGTGTGACCAATATACAAGTATAGCATAAAATAGCACAGGCAATTGGCAGATACTGAGTACAGAGATACAAGGGTTAATACAATAATCAATCCGTCTAAGTTGTGATGTTTGGCACGCCCAAGGTGATAAAGGCAGTGAATGGTGGAGAGGACTCAACACCAAAAGTTCGTAATACTGAGAAAACTGTCCAGCAAAGAGGAACCTGCCACCCAGAACCTGCTGCACTTGAACAGTAGCTCCCACAGGCATATTAACGGAGCAAGTAGACTGCCAGAGCTTGAGCCAATAGCCCCCACGGGCGTAACGGGAGTAACTGGATTGCAAAAGCTTGAGTCAATAGCCCCCACGGGCGTAACGGAAGCAACCGGATTGCAAGAGCTAGAGCCAATAGCCCCCACGGGCGTAATGGAAGCAACTGAATTGCCAGAGCTTGAGCCAATAGCCCCCACGAGCGTAAAGGAAGCAACTGAATTGCCAAAGCTTGAGCCAATAGCCCCCACGGGCGTAATGGAAGGAACTGGATTGCAAGAGCTTGAGCCAATAGCCCCCATGGGCGTAATGGAAGCAACTGAATTGCAAGGGCTTGAGCCAATAGCCCCCACGGGCGTAACCACAGAGACGTGCACAGTACCAGCCAGAGCCGTGCGCCTACCGGGCGAGGTAACGAACTACACTGTACTGCAAGGAGAGAAACGGCTCAGTACCAAAGCAACACTTTGTACCAGACTGGAGGCTCAGAACCGGGACACAGCCCTGCATGGATTAATGGCTCGATAGTTGGAACACAGCTCTGCACGGGTTAACAGCTCGATAGTTGGAACATAGCTCTGCACGGGTTAACAGCTCAATAGTTGGAACACAGCTCTGCACAGTTAACGGCTCGAAAGTTGGAACACAGCTCTGCAGGAAGTGGCTCAGTAGCAGGATCTAGCACAGCACAGGTTAACCACTGCAACCGCTCAGGACAGTAAATGGAGGCAGTCAAAATGTCCCTACGGCGACAGAGGAAGCTGGAAAGTAGGCTGGGCAGAAGTAACTGGTGCAGGTCACGGAGCAGGAACGTCAACAAGCTGGGTTGAATCACGGAGCAGGTTCTTAGACAAGCCGGGTCAGGATATAAGCAGGAACGTCAGCCAGGCCAGGTCAAATCACGGAGCAGGTTCTCAGACAAGCCGGATCAGGAAACGAGCAGGAACGTCAGCCAGGCTGGGTCAAATCACGGAGCAGGAACACAGGAACGTAGTCAGAGCAAGCCAAGTCGGTACACCGGAAATCAGGAACGCAGGAACACAGCACAGCAAAACTGGCTCGGGAACATCACGAAAGGGCACCTAACAGGTGCCACTGGCGCAGTATAAAAAGGTCACCAGGGGTGGGCCAAACAGGCTCAACCAATCGGAGTGCAGCACAAGCGAGAGTGACATGAGGGGAGAAACTGCACCGTGATAGTCGTTCAAGAAGTGTTGAAAAGAGGCGGGTGTGTTACACAGCCCAAAGGGCATGACTAGATATTCAAAATGCCCATAACGGCTCCTGAAGGCTGTCTTCCACTCATCCCTGTCTCGGATGCGCACCAAGTTGTAGGCTCCTCGAAGGTCAATTTTAGTGAAGATAAGCAATTCTGGGATCAACGGGAGTGGATATCGATTTTTGATGGTTATGTTGTTGAGGGCTCTGTAGTCTACACAGGGGTGTAGACCCCCGTCTTTCTTGCCAATGAGGAAAATGCCCGCTACGGCCGGCGAAGTAGAAGGCCTGATAAAGCCTTTGGCCAGGTTGTCGGTGATGTATTCTTTCAAGTGCTTGAGTTCAGACTCCGCGAGTGGGAATATATGCCCAAATGGAATAGGAGCCCCAGGGAGTAGGTCGATGGGGCAGTCGTAGGGACGTCAAGGAGGTAGTTTGTCAGCATTTCTCTTGTTAAAGACATCCCTGAAGGCTTCGTACTTGGATGGTAGTGCCGGAACAGAGGTGACGGACAAGAGAGGGATTGAATGGGTAGCCTGAACCCCAGCGGAGGCGGTGAATGTGAGAGTACCCTTGCTCCAATCAATGGCAGGGTTATGGGTGCGGAACCAGGGCAGACCGAGAATAAGTGGAAAGAGTGGAGAAGGTACCAGGTTCAGACAAAGCACCTCTTCATGCCGGTCACCAATGAGGAGAAGAACTGGAGCTGTTTCATAGAGGATAGGACCGGTCTTTATCGGTGTGCCGTCCACTAGGTATAACAGCAAGGGGTATGGCTTTTTTCGGGTTGGAATGTTCCATTTCTGGGCCAGGGCTTGGTCCAAGAAACACCCGCTGGCTCCGGAGTCGATGACAGCTGAGGCGGTGTGTAGCTCATCGTCCCACTGCAGAGAAAAAGAGACAGACAAGTAAGTTGTGAGCGTAGGGGCGGCCATGTTCCAGATGTGATGTGTAACAGGTTTCTTACCCGGAGGCGTGGAAGGACGTACTGGACATGTACGAAGCATGTGACCGGGTTTTCCGCAGTACAGACAGAGGCCTTGGGAACAACGTCTCATACGTTCTTCTTCGGTAAGGGGGTGTCGGACGAGGCCTGTCTGCATTGGTTCTTCAGCCAGGGAAGCAGGAGTAGAAGGGGTAGCAACCACTGGTGGGACAGAAAACCAGCTGGATGTGTGAAGCCTCTCCAGCCTCCTCTCGCGGAAGCTACAATCAAGTTGAGTGACTAGTAGGATCAGTTCTTCCAGAGAGGCAGGCATACCTACACGGGCTAATTCGTCCTTGAGGTGTTCTGAGAGTCCTAGGCGAAATTGCTCTATCAATCCGGTCTCACTGAGTCCAGTATCAGGAGCGAGTTCACGTTATTCTGTAATGTAATCCTCCACGGGTCTTCTCCCTTGATGCAGGGAGCGTATAGCTGCCTGGGCCGCGGAGGACCTCAAGGGGTCATCCTACAGGATTCGCATGGCATCAGTAAAGCGGACCCAGGAGTCTAACTGAGGGCTGTTGGAATGCAGTAGCTGATGTGCCCAGACCTGTGGTGGCCCTGATAGCAGTGTGATGGCTGTCCGGACCTTGATGAAGTCATCTGGATAAGTACGAGGCTTCAGGGAAAAGAGCAACTCACATGCGGTGATGAATGTCCTGAAGTCAGATCTCTTGCCTGTGAACTTGTCGGGCATAGGAATGGCTGGTTTGGGTGCCGGAAACATCTGAGGGCGCGCTGCAGGCGGAGGTGATGGTGGGAGGGGTACAGTCTCCGCTCTTTGTCTCTCATGGAGCATAGTGGCATGACTGGCCTGGAGTTCTTGGAAAGACTGTGTAAGAACGGTCACCTGGTGTGTTAGCTCAGTGAGCGCTTCCGCTATCTCTGCAGGCTCCATATATGGCTCAGTTGTTATGTGACGGCCCGGCAGGGCCCTTGAGTATCTGCAAAACAGGAGCCCAAGTGCAGCGGACAGCGGGTAGAGGCACCGGTGTAAACCAGAAGGATCAAGACAGAGGCAGGGTCGTGGATGGGCCAGAGGTCAGGGCAGGCGGCAGCACAAGCGGAGTCAGAGATGAGCCAAAGGTCAGGGCGGGCGGCAACACAAGTGGAGTCAGAAATGAGCCAAAGGTCAAGATAGGCTGCAACACAAGCGGAGTCAGGAAACGAAGCAGGGATAAGGAACCAGGCTATCAGACAGGACTGTAAGACACAGGTAAGCACAGCAAGGCTACAGAACAACTGAGCAAAGACTGGAAGGAGAGAACAGACTTAAAAAGGGAACAGACAGTCACATGACCTGGGGAGCACCACTAGTGGAAAAGACACTTCTATCTTACCATAAGCCCGCCCACCAGCTCATTCATTACCCCCAGCTGACATGCCTCCCGCATGGGGACCCTCCGTGGAGGAAAGAGAGCACCCCATCGGGGTGTTACCTGCCTGAGGGAAACCACTGGAGGTATCAGAGGACGGTGAAGGGACCCAGGATAGAGGTAGCATAGCTGGCCGACCGCGCATGCGTTGAGAGGCAAGGACCGTGGCGCTTAGAACCCGGAAGCGCCGGGGGCGCCCCAATCGCAGCATGGAACCCAGCCGACCCTGCAGACGCCACGGGTGCCTGGACCAGGTAGGAGACCGTCGGCCATCGTGACATCCAGCTACAATTCTGTCTTCTATTGATGAAAACTCACCACCTACCTCTCCAGTTCCAAATGAGTCTCCCAGGCAGGTAGTACCTGCTAGTGTCTCTACCACCAGTGTTACTCCATCCTCCTCCAATCACAATCCCAACATCCCTGCTGCCATCTTTGGGTCTACTAGTACCCCTGTAAAGGTATGTAAAAAAAAAACATAGTGAGGTTGCTCCAGATGTGAAGATGAAGAAAGTGTCACCTCAGTTTCCTCTTCTCCACCACCTTCCAGAGTCATCTGTCGCTCCAAATCATGGGACCATTTTGTGGCACTTGGTTATGGCCGGCTAGCAAAATGCAACTTGTGTGGCAGGGAAGTCAGCCGTGGGAGGGTGTTGGGTCATCTAACCACCTCCAGGATGAACCAACACCTGAACATCCACCATAAGTCAGTGTTGATGAGTGCAGAACGTGGTGGCACTACTACATTTACCAGTAGAACAAAAGGTGAGAGATGCTCAACTAGGCTCATGAGCTAGCAAATTCTTGCAAGAAGCTCACTGGGACTGTGTCCTCGCGCCCAGGGTGCAATCTCTATTAGCCCACCAGTGCCATACACAAAGAGGAAATCTTCTGAAGCATATCATACTGGTCCTGCCAAATGACAGTCCAGCCACGAAATGCCAGACAATTCCTCTCTGAACAAGGGAAACAGCTAACCCCAGACGTACGTTTCGGCCTTCTTGGGCCTCGTCGGTGAGGTGCAGCTGATCCCTCTAGGCACTGTGAGCAAGGGGTCCACGTCTGGATTACCCTCATTACTCTTAGGGTGACCAACCCCAAGAGCAATTTGCATATGTAGAACAAAAGGTGAGAGATGCTCAACTAGGCTCATGAGCTAGCAAATTCATGCAAGAAGATCATTGGGACTGTGTCCTCGCGCCCAGGGTGCAATCTCTTTTAGCCCACCAGTGCCATACACAGAGAGGAAATCTTCTGAAGCATATCATACTGGTCCTGCCAAATGACAGTCCAGCCACGAAATGCCAGACAATTCCTCTCTGAACAAGGGAAACAGCTAACCCCAGACGTACGTTTCGGCCTTCTTGGGCCTCGTCGGTGAGGTGCAGCTGATCCCTCTAGGCACTGTGAGCAAGGGGTCCACGTCTGGATTACCCTCATTACTTTTAGGGTGACCAACCCCAAGAGCAATTTGCATATGTAGAACCAAAGGTGAGAGATGCTCAACTAGGCTCATGAGCTAGCAAATTCTTGCAAGAAGCTCATTGGGACTGTGTCCTCGCGCCCAGGGTGCAATCTCTTTTAGCCCACCAGTGCCATACACAGAGAGGAAATCTTCTGAAGCATATCATACTGGTCCTGCCAAATGACAGTCCAGCCATGAAATGCCAGACAATTCCTCTCTGAACAAGGAAAACAGCTAACCCCAGACGTACGTTTCGGCCTTCTTGGGCCTCGTCGGTGAGGTGCAGCTAATCCCTCTAGGCACTGTGAGCAAGGGGTCCACGTCTGGATTACCCTCAGTACTCTTAGGGTGACCAACCCCAAGAGCAATTTGCATATGTAGAACAAAAGGTGAGAGATGCTCAACTAGGCTCATGAGCTAGCAAATTCATGCAAGAAGATCATTGGGACTGTGTCCTCGCGCCCAGGGTGCAATCTCTTTTAGCCCACCAGTGCCATACACAGAGAGGAAATCTTCTGAAGCATATCATACTGGTCCTGCCAAATGACAGTCCAGCCACGAAATGCCAGACAATTCCTCTCTGAACAAGGGAAACAGCTAACCCCAGACGTACGTTTCGGCCTTCTTGGGCCTCGTCGGTGAGGTGCAGCTGATCCCTCTAGGCACTGTGAGCAAGGGGTCCACGTCTGGATTACCCTCATTACTCTTAGGGTGACCAACCCCAAGAGCAATTTGCATATGTAGAACCAAAGGTGAGAGATGCTCAACTAGGCTCATGAGCTAGCAAATTCTTGCAAGAAGCTCATTGGGACTGTGTCCTCGCGCCCAGGGTGCAATCTCTTTTAGCCCACCAGTGCCATACACAGAGAGGAAATCTTCTGAAGCATATCATACTGGTCCTGCCAAATGACAGTCCAGCCATGAAATGCCAGACAATTCCTCTCTGAACAAGGAAAACAGCTAACCCCAGACGTACGTTTCGGCCTTCTTGGGCCTCGTCGGTGAGGTGCAGCTGATCCCTCTAGGCACTGTGAGCAAGGGGTCCACGTCTGGATTACCCTCATTACTCTTAGGGTGACCAACCCCAAGAGCAATTTGCATATATAGAACAAAAGGTGAGAGATGCTCAACTAGGCTCATGAGCTAGCAAATTCTTGCAAGAAGCTCATTGGGACTGTGTCCTCGCGCCCAGAGTGCAATCTCTTTTAGCCCTCCAGTGCCATACACAGAGAGGAAATCTTCTGAAGCATATCATACTGGTCCTGCCAAATGACAGTCCAGCCACAAAATGCCAGACAATTCCTCTCTGAACAAGGGAAACAGCTAACCCCAGACGTACGTTACGGCCTTCTTGGGCCTCGTCGGTGAGGTGGAGCTGATCCCTCTAGGCACTGTGAGCAAGGGGTCCACGTCTGGATTACCCTCATTACTCTTAGGGTGACCAACCCCAAGAGCAATTTGCATATGTAGAACAAAAGGTGAGAGATGCTCAACTAGGCTCATGAGCTAGCAAATTCTTACAAGAAGCTCATTGGGACTGTGTCCTCGCGCCCAGGGTGCAATCTCTTTTAGCCCACCAGTGCCATACACAGAGAGAAAATCTTCTGAAGCATATCATACTGGTCCTGCCAAATGACAGTCCAGCCACGAAATGCCAGACAATTCCTCTCTGAACAAGGGAAACAGCTAACACCAGACGTACGTTTCGGCCTTCTTGAGCCTCGTCGGTGGCTGGACTGTCATTTGGCAGGACCAGTATGATATGCTTCAGAAGATTTCCTCTCTGTGTATGGCACTGGTGGGCTAAAAGAGATTGCACCATGGGTGTGAGGACACAGTCCCAGTGAGCTTCTTGCATGAATTTGCTAGCTCATGAGCCTAGTTGAGCATCTCTCACCTTTTGTTCTACATATGCAAATTGCTCTTGGGGTTGGTCACCCTAAGAGTAATGAGGGTAATCCAGACATGGACCCCTTGCTCACAGTGCCTAGAGGGATCAGCTGCACCTCACTGATGAAGCCCAAGAAGGCCGAAACGTACATCTGGGGTTAGCTGTTTCCCTTGTTCAGAGAGGAATTGTCTGGCATTTTGTGGCTGGACTATCATTCAGCAGGACCAGTATGATATGCTTCAGAAGATTTTCTCTCTGTGTATGGCACTGGTGAGCTAAAAGAGATTGCACCCTGGGTGCGAGGACACAGTCCCAGTGAGCTTCTTGCATGAATTTGCTAGCTCATGAGCCTAGTTGAGCATCTCTCACCTTTTGTTCTACATATGCAAATTGCTCTTGGGGTTGGTCACCCTAAGAGTAATGAGGGTAATCCAGACGTGGACCCCTTGCTCACAGTGCCTAGAGGGATCAGCTGCACCTCACCGACGAGGCCCAAGAAGGCCAAAACGTATGTCTGGGGTTAGCTGTTTCCCTTGTTCAGAGAGGAATTGTCTGGCATTTCGTGGCTGGACTGTCATTCGGCAGGACCAGTATGATATGCTTCAGAAGATTTTCTCTCTGTGTATGGCACTGGTGGGCTAAAAGAGATTGCACCCTGGGCGCGAGGACACAGTCCCAGTGAGCTTCTTGCATGAATTTGCTAGCTCATGAGCCTAGTTGAGCATCTCTCACCTTTTGTTCTACATATGCAAATTGCTCTTGGGGTTGGTCACCCTAAGAGTAATGAGGGTAATCCAGACGTGGACCCCTTGCTCACAGTGCCTAGAGGGATCAGCTGCACCTCACTGACGAGGCCCAAGAAGGCTGAAACATACGTCTGGGGTTAGTTGTTTCCTTTGTTCAGAGAGGAATTGTCTGGCATTTTGTGGCTGGACTGTCATTCGGCAGGACCAGTATGATATGCTTCAGACGATTTTCTCTCTGTGTATGGCACTGGTGAGCTGAAAGAGATTGCACCCTGGGCGCGAGGACACAGTCCCAGTGAGCTTCTTGCATGAATTTGCTAGCGCATGAGCCTAGTTGAGCATCTCTCACCTTTTGTTCTACATATGCTAATTGCTCTTGGGGTTGGTCACCCTAAGAGTAATGAGGGTAATCCAGACGTGGACACCTTGCTCACAGTGCCTAGATGGATCAGCTGCACCTCACCGACGAGGCCCAACAAGGCCGAAACGTACGTCTGGGGTTAGCTGTTTCCCTTGTTCAGAGAGGAATTGTCTGGCATTTCGTGGCTGGACTGTCATTCGGCAGGACCAGTATGATATGCTTCAGAAGATTTTCTCTCTGTGTATGGCACTGGTGAGCTAAAAGAGATTGCACCCTGGGCGCGAGGACACAGTCCCAGTGAGCTTCTTGCATGAATTTGCTAGCTCATGAGCCTAGTTGAGCATCTCTCACCTTTTGTTCTACATATGCAAATTGCTCTTGGGTTTGGTCACCCTAAGAGTAATGAGGGTAATCCAGACGTGGACCCCTTGCTCACAGTGCCTAGAGGGATCAGCTGCACCTCACCGACGAGGCCCAAGAAGGCCGAAACGTACGTCTGGGGTTAGCTGTTTCCCTTGTTCAGAGAGGAATTGTCTGGCATTTCGTGGCTGGACTGTCATTCGGCAGGACCATTATGATATGCTTCAGAAGATTTTCTCTCTGTGTATGGCACTGGTGAGCTAAAAGAGATTGCACCCTGGGCGTGAGGACACAGTCCCAGTGAGCTTCTTGCATGAATTTGCTAGCTCATGAGCCTAGTTGAGCATCTCTCACCTTTTGTTCTACATATGCAAATTGCTCTTGGGGTTGGTCAACTAAGAGTAATGAGGGTAATCCAGACGTGGACCCCTTGCTCACAGTGCCTAGAGGTATCAGCTGCACCTCACCGACGAGGCCCAAGAAGGCCGAAACGTACGTCTGGGGTTAGCTGTTTCCCTTGTTCAGAGAGGAATTGTCTGGCATTTCGTGGCTGGACTGTCATTCGGCAGGACCAGTATGATATGCTTCAGAAGATTTTCTCTCTGTGTATGGCACTGGTGAGCTAAAAGAGATTGCACCCTGGGCGCGAGGACACAGTCCCAGTGAGCTTCTTGCATGAATTTGCTAGCTCATGAGCCTAGTTGAGCATCTCTCACCTTTTGTTCTACATTTACCAGTGTCACACTCAACACCAGTAGGCAGGAGAAAGGGCAGGGAAATCATGCCACATTTGGTCCTAGTAAAAGAAGCAGACAGTCACAGCCCATCCCAAAGTCAATACAGGCCACACTGGAAGATTTTGGTGGGTTTCATTGAAAGGGGATGTGCAGACAGCAGGCCAGGAAAATTACACACCCCATTGCACGGTTCATAGCCGTTGGGGGTGCTACTTTTAATTTGGTGGACGGGGAGCCCTTCCATCAACTTATGGAAGCTGTTGCACCCCGATATAAAATTCCATCCCGCACCACATTTAGTAGAACTATAGTGCCCTCACTGTACAGGTCATGTGTTGGTTTTTTGAAGGACCTGCTAGGAAAGGCTGCTGGCCAGACAGTGCACTCAGGGCTGGTGCAAGGATTTTTGCCACCCTAGGCAAAACCTAATTTTGCCGCTCATTTGGCTTCTCCCCTTCTGCCCCACCCCTTTATACCCTGCCTACTTATATATTACAATATTCATGATTGTCCTCTCTCTGCCCCTTGGGCCAGTCTGCCCCTGGTCTGGAAATGCCCCCCACCAGCTCCACTTTGGCCCCTATCAGCTCCACCTTGCCCCCTATCAGCTCCAACTTGCCCCATCAGCTCCACTTTGCCCCCATCCGCTCCAACTTGCACCCAGAGCTCCACTATGTCCCCTCAGCTCCAACTTGCCCCTATCAGCTCCACTCTGCCCCCCATCAGCTCCAACTTGCCCCACCAGCTTCACTTTGCCCCTCATCCGCTCCAACTTGCGCCCAGCAGCTCCACTATGTCCCCTCAGCTCCAACTTGCCCCTATCAGCTCCACTTTGACCCCATCCGCTCCAACTTGCCCCCAGCAGCTCCACTATGCCCCTCAGCTCCAACTTGCCCGTATCAGCTCCAACTTGCCCCCACCAGCTCCACTTTTCTGCCCATCTGCTCCAACTTGCGCCTAGCAGCTCCAATGTCCCCTCAGCTCCAACTTGCCCCTATCAGCTCCATTATGCCCCCTCAGCTCCAACTTGCCCCCATCACATACCTGTAGCTCCCGCACCGTTTTCTCTTCAGTAATGCAGAGCGCGCCGGAAGATCATGACTCCCAGCATGCTCTGCATTACTAAAGAGCGACCCCGATGAGGGAGCAGAGTAGCAACACAGACCTGACTGTGTTGCGTTCCGGTGTGGTGGGTGCGGGCGCAGCTCTTCTCCGCTGCATGCCCGTGCCCCCAGTACGTGTGCTCCCTAGGCCGGTGCCTACCTCGCCTATAGGTGGTGCCGGCCCTGAGTGCACTTAAGCACTGACTTATGGAGTGCTCCGAGTAGCCAGCATAGCTACCTGTTATTGACGGCACATTGGTGGCAGCCCAATGTGTTGCAAGACACACTGATAGCAACAACAAGTTCAGGTGCAGTAGCCAAGCAGGCAGGGCACCACTTTTTCCTCCTCCATGCTGAGGTAATGGATCAGCAGCACACCTCAGATAACATTCGCAAAGCACTGCAGAACATAGTGGAGCACTGGCTAGGGGAGCAAGCAGACACACAGGCGCAAATGGGATTTGTGGTTACTGATGGTGCAGCTAACATGATCAAGGCTCTCCGGGATGGCAGATTTGTGGGTGTGCGCTGCTCAGCGCATGTCCTGCATCTAGTAGTGAAGGCTGCTCTTGAGGATGGCAGTAACACTAGAAGGTTGTCAGCACTTCTGGAGTCGTGCCGACAAATTTCTAGCCACTTCCATCGGAACGTCAAAGATAGCCAGCTACTCAGAACAGAAAAAGACAGACCTCCCAGAGCACCACCTAAAACAAGATATTGGGACCAGGTGGAACTACACGTTAGATATGCTTGAGCGTATCCTGGAGCGGAAAATGGCAATTCATGCAATGTCATGTCACCATTTCATTGGCAGCAACAGAACACTGGGCAGGGCTGACTGGGCCCTGATGGAACAGGCAGTGACAGTCCTTACGCCTTTCCATGCTTTGACGGAACTGTTGAGCAAAGAGAACGGTAGCCTGGCCGAAGTCATTCCCCTCTTCACACACCTCTCCTTAAAATTGGACAATTTCCTTTCCCATAGGGAATGCTTGCCTGGTGCTGAGGGTAATATACTTCCCGATGTTTCTGCCCTTCTAACGAGGCTGAAGAAGGAACTGAATGATGTGCGCATGGAAGAGCACATGGACAATTGTCCCGAGTTAAAGCTTGCCACAATTTGCGATCCTCGAATCAAAGGCAAGATGGCACTTTGTTCAAATTCCCTCACTGCGTGGAGGGAAAAATTGATAGCAAGGGTGCGTGAGAGGCAAAGAAAAACTAGAATGCAGTCACAGTAGGCGGGAGAAGATTCCGAAGATGAGCTGGAGGAGGGTGGTGGTCTTCCAGGACCCATTAGTAGCAGCGGCAGTAGCACTTCATCCTGTTCCGATGGAGCAGCTGCTGCTTTTTATGCTGAGGCAATGGACAGATTATGCTTTGGAGAAAACAAACAGCTCCCCATTAATAGAAAATGTGTAGCGTTTGAGGTTAAGGCTTACCTTGCGGAACCTTTTTTGCCCCCAAGTACAGATCCCTTGACTTTCTGGGATAACAAGAGGGCTGTGTGGCCTACATTGTCCCTGGTAGCCCAGGAGTTGCTTTCTTGCCCCCAACCACTGTCCAGAGTGAGTGGGTATTTTCAGTAACTGGAAATATACTTAGCCCCCAGCACTCTCAATTGGCCCCCCACCTCATGGAGCAAATTACTTTTTTAAAAGTCAACTTGCCAAAGCTGGGTTATCCTGCTCTCAGGTTTGATGCAGATTAGAAAAACAAAAAGGACTTCACACATCTACAGTCATCCATGTTGCTGTCATCCTGAGTCTACCTTGCACCAGTCATCCTCAGTTGCTGCTGTATCCATCTACTGACTGAGTCCTGACTGCTCCAGTGTTCTGCAGTTTTCTCCTGCCTACATCTTCAGTGTTGCTGTCATCCTGAGTCTGCCTTACATCAGTCTTCTTCAGTCACTTTATCCATCAACTGACCGAGTCCTGCCTGCTCCAGTGTTCTGCGGTTTGCTGCTGCCTACATCCCCAGTGTTGCTGTCATCCTGAGTCTGCCTCACCCCAGTCTTCCTCAGTTGCTGCTGTATCCATCTACTGACTGAGTCCTGCCTACTCCAGTGTTCTGCGGTTTGCTGCTGGCTACATCTCCAGTGTTGCTGTCATCCTGAGTCCGCCTCTCACCAGTTGATTCCCTTTTGAAATGTTGTCGCATTACAGTGGAACTACCACCTCTTACAAACATGGCCTCAAATAATTACCCATCTGGCGCCTAGCTGTTCAGTAAAGCTAGTCGCCAGAATTATTACCACGTTAATGAGAATTATACACTGCTCCTGAACTGACAGGCAGGAAACCGCTCAGACATCTTTCCATATTAACGTCTGCATGCCTGCGCTTTCAGTCCTTTTTGGAGCCGAACGACTCCTAGCAACGCCTCCTAGAGCAGGCTGGGACTGACAGTGCAGGCGCGCAGATGTCACTATGAAAAGATGTCTGTGCGGGGTTAATTCTACTAACATGTGACATTGTTTTGGAGTGCTTAGCTGTATTGATGAGGGGCTTAGGGCCCCATATCAATACACCCACTGGTGACTTAGGTTTTATTTTTTAACTTTATTTTCTCTTTCAGTTTTGGCATCAGATGTTTGAAGATGCAATAAGGGACTCAAGTCAGAAAAGAAGTAGGTCTTAACTTTCCTGCAATAAATTTAGTCCCTTATCGGATCTTCATAGATAACGCAGACAAAATTGCAATTTATGGTGTTTTTATTATTTCCTATGGATGAAAATACCTCTTAACTTTAACACCCCAAAAATGCAGTCGGCAGGAAAAACAGCAGTCTCCAACATTTGAATCGAGCCCTGTCAGTCTACACACCTCCCTTTCACTCCTTTACATTCATTCCCTCTGTCCACCTCTTTCCCTCTCTGTCCACCTGTCTCCCTTTCTGTCGCTCTGCCACCCTCCTCCTCTGTCAGCTTCCCTTCATGCAAATATGTGCCTGTCTCCTTCCCTTTTCCAATCTCTAGGGGAGACAGACAAGGGTTGGAGACACAAACAGAAGAGTGGGTCAGCAGTGGGGTTATGCACTAAGGTGTTTTCAAATGGTGATGAGTTATAAGGAACTTCTCCAGTGTGCTAAACTCTCCGATTCCTGGATTATCCCATGGAGCCAATGCACTGGCTAGATGGAAGAAGCAAGGATCATTCATCACACTGGAAGGGTAATCTCCACTTCATCACCTCCTCATAACACTTTGGTGTATCTCCCCCCAGTTTGTATCTGAAATAAATGGCAACTATGCTGAAGTTGTAAAATGTAATTTAAAAACATAATAATATTAATAATATTAATACTAATACTACTACTACTAATAATAATAAAAGATAAAAATTATATAAATCCCCCTCTGGAGGGAATGGGGTCAGTGGGGGTGCCTCCATCCTTCCCTTGTGCGAGACCCCCGTCTGGGTAGGTGGTGCATACCACCACATGCAGCAGGCAGGGCATCAGATGATGCCAGGCTGTTGTCTGATGAGGAGGTGCTGGGGGTGGGGGCTGGCCCTGAACGCACGACATACTCCGTCAAGAGGCCAAGCATCATTCTATTCTACTCCACCATTTGTTGGAGCAGAGCCTCCTGACGGTGCATGTCGTATTCCAGCTGCCACCGTAAGCCCGTGATGTCAGCTGAGATCCTGTATAGGATGTCCAGGGCCTCTGCATACTCCTGGCTGGAAGGGGGCTGCTGCTGTTGTTCTTCATCAGATGCAGCTGTAGGGAAAGAAGAAATGCAAAGCAGTGAGCACCTCTCTGGCACATAGATGTTTGATGCATTTAGCAGGGTGATTCTCAGCAATGGTCCTGTTGTCTAGGATGCACAATCATGTCCTCTAACCACACTAACAGTGCATGTTGTCAGGATGTGCTCACTTAAACACAAGCGGTATTGACATTCACTTGTGTTCAAGTGACAACATGCACTGTTGGGGTGGTTAGAGGACATGATTGTGCGTCCTAGACAACAGGACCATTGCTGAGAATCACCACACAAAATGCAAAATGTGCAAAGAGGATGTGTCACCTATTTATAACATAGCCTAAATAGACTACATATCGAATACTTCTAAAACGTTATTCATTTTTTATTTTTAAGTTTTATTTGTTGTAAATTTAACTTAGAAAATCTGTCCCCTACCTACTTCCATATAGACTACGGTTACCTGCTCTGTAACCGCAGTTCGTCACTCTGCCTCTGCTCTCCTCCCTCTCCTCCCTCTAGCCAATGAGACCACTCCAGCTTACAGACAGAAGCCTCCGTCATTGGAGGAGGGTGGAGAGCAGAGACAGAGCAGTCTATGCAGAAGAAGGTAGGGGACAGACTTTCTAAGTTACATTTACAACAAATGAAACTTAAAAAAAAGTAATAACGTTTTAGAAGTATTCAGTATGTACCCTAACTATTTAGGCTATGTTATAAATAGGTGACACATCCACTTTAATTTGAGGGGACTCAGCAAACATGTGGCATTGTTGTGGCCTGAGAACAGTATTGACCACCCCTGCTATGAACAAACTGACAGGTCAGGTTTGCCCTTTAGCCTTGATTGGACACAGGTGGATCATCACTGTTATTGTGATTGATCCGCCAACACTCAACTAGTGCTAGCCTGCAAACAAGAACTATATGTGCTATGGCCTGGAGCCAAACATACGTGTATGACAAGATCATGGCATGAACAAAAATCACATAATGATATTTGTTTATGCCATGACACTATCACAGTTATGTGGGTATGTGTGACAAGAACACAGATCACTACAGGGACTTTGGGGGTTTTGTAAGGGAAGGGGAGACAGGTGGAACACACATGGGACAGCAGATTTAGGATTTTACTTACCATGCGCTTCCCCTTCCATAGACTCAGGAGCAGAGGCAGACACCCCCAGAGGTGGTTCATCCTCCCCCTTCACTAGACACAGCCTGCGATGATCCTGAAGAGATACAGGGCATTTTCACATGGGTGAGATAATTTTATGGAGCTTTAATCTATTTCAGTGCCAGAGGGGTCTGCAATAATTTTGAGAATGCATTGGGTACCCCTCTACCATTGAAATGGTTACAACAACCAGAAACACAAAACTCAGAACTCTGTCCACAAACATAAACCAACACCACACAACAAAAGACATTGAACAGATGTACATGTTTTTGCTGGAGGACATATTACAATTTACTATCCTCACCTGCCCTTTCCATGTGGTGGTCCCCAGGTGCACCAATGGGGGCCTGCACTCCCTCATCTTCTTGTGCCCCCTCCTCCGACATGTCAGCTGGACCTATTTTGGATATTGAGGGAATTAACATGTGATGAGAAACACTGACTTCATTAAATGCTTCAGTTGTGTAAGCATTCAGGTTCACAACAGCTGCACCAAGGTGGGATAAACTAGTTGTCAGGATTTACTCAACAACAGAGAGGCAAATTTGGCCTATGAAGCATCACTGTAATGCATGGCAGGGCTTCAACATACCGAGACAACCATCATGGTGCATTAGCTTGTGTCCATCATGCCTACAATGTCATCATGTGAATGGCAGGAGCATGACAAACATTTCTTACATGTGCTCTGTATGTGTATTAGTGGAATATTTAACCCTTGGAGCAGGACCGGACTGGTAATAAAAACCAGCCCTGGCAAAAATTGCTTACCAGCCCTATATCACTGCGGTGCGGCCGACCTGGTGCGCAGACACAGTGCTCTTCTTCACGCTGCTTCTGATGTCACTGGGTGACCTCCATATTGCCCTCAGTCTCCACATTGCTCCTCAGTCTCCACATTACCCCTCAGTCTCCATATTGCCCCCAATCTCCATATTGCCCCCATCTCCATATTGCCCTCAGTCTCCACACTGACCCCCCAATCTTCACATTGCCACAATCTCCACATTGCCCCCCCGTGTCCATTTCCTGCCTCCCTGGTGGTCTAGCGGTGTGGCATGAGAGGTCTGTACCTCTTTCTGCACAGACCTCTTTACTGCTGTTGCTCCCGCATGGTCTTCTCTTCAGTAATGCAGAGTGCTGGGAGATGATGTCATCTTCTGGCGCTCAACATTACTAAAGATCAGACTAGGGAGCTCAGCTGCTACAGGTCTGTGCCGAAGAAGGCACAGAACTCAGCATGTTGTGGGGCCCTTCACATCTCCCTTCCGTGGTCCTGTCACCTTGTGGCCGCAGCCAGCACTCCTGCAATCAAGAAGCAATCCATGGCCGCAAGGTGACAGGACCATGGTCACGATTGCTTCTTGATTTTGAAGCAGCCTCAGGGAAGCCCAGTGCAGGCGACCTACCAGGAATTTTCCTGGTATCCCGGTAGGCCAGTCTGGGCCTGCCTTGGGATGCCAGAAAGGTGAGAAAAGCATAGCTTAGCAATGCACTGCTGCTCACACCTGTGGCAATGCAATATTTATATAAACTGGATGTGGCTAAAGCAAGCTGGCGTTGCTAATACACATATGGAACAATTTAACATGACTAAAAACACATTTGTACGTGAGGGAGACATCTTAAAAACAACTTAAGAGCAGCCACCTCTTCCTCCACACTGGTAAGAGCAGTGGCAGTGACAGGCTGCAGATCCAAGATGATCAATTGTTCCCCCTCCCTGCCAGAGCTAGGTACTCCATCAGGGTCATCTGTAATGAGAAGAGAACACCACGTTACAAAGTACTACATTACAGTGCACACAAGCATGGACATTGAATAACAAACTGTACTACATTACATTACACACACGAATGGACATTGTATAACAAAGTACTACATTACAGTACACACATGGACATTGCATTACAAAGGATTAAGTTACACAGAGCAGATATGTGTGATTTGCAGTGCATTGCCATACATTGCACACCTATCTGCTCAGTGGTAGATATTGAACCCTTTGAGTGCCTGAGGGTTACACAACACATTGTTAGCATACCTAATTTCCAGCACCACGCTCCAGGCAACGCTGGAGAAGTATCCTTCATCTACTGAGTTCCAGGCGTCTCTCCATGGCCCGGGTTTGTGCGCACTTGGTGGTGTCAGTAACTGTCTATGGCCTCGGGCTGGATGGTAGTATTGCCTGTGTGTCGCTGGATTGACGACGTGCACGGAACATCGCAGAGATGCATCATTTTCAGGCTCACGGTCATTATATGACATGGAGCAGAATGGTAGCAAGGCTATGAGATGCGTCAGAATGACGCAGGGTCTTGTTTTTAGTGTGGACTCCTCCTTCCTATTTCCTGTGATGGGGTTTAAAGGGCAGACTGAGTCTTGACTCAGTTGCCCTTGCATTGTTGTACAAAGCAGTTCTGTTACCTTGGGCTCTGTGTATGACCTGGCTTGTCTGACCATCCAATCTGGTGCTGACCTGTGGTTCTGGCTGACTATCTTAACTGTGTATGACCTGACTTGTCTGACTACCCTCTCTGGTGCTGACCTGTGGCTCTGTCTGACTATTCTCTTGTTTGTCCCCTGTAGCTAACAGACACCCAATCTGGTGCAGACGTGGGGCTCTGGTAGACTAGCTCTTATACTGACTGCAGGTGCAAGTCAAGGATCCGCTTCCTCCCTACTGACTGCAGGCATGAGTCAAGTATCTACTACTACTATTCTGACTGCAGGCGTGAGTCTGATAGATTCCTTGCTTCATTTGTATTTGACTAACTGTGTAGGGTGGGTTATGTTCGAAAAACTATGCAGGTTAGACTATGACAGACATATGTTCATGATGTTCGACAAACTTTGTATGGCAATCTGTGATCATGCCGGGGAGGCAACTGAGTGCTCAAGGCCTGGCACATTCAGTTTCCTTCAAACTTTACTACTACGTGACAACTTTACCGGGTGAACCAATTACAACTCCAGTGCATACTGTACATAACATTACTGCTTACAGTGATAGCTAGGAAAGATCATGGAACTAAGTGGAAAATAAATGGCCAAAGATGGGTGAAATTTATTGTGAATTAGTGGTGCATGGGGCATGGTTGTCGACCTACTGGTTGAACTCTTGCCATCCCTTGGTGTATGTGAACAAATTACTTAACTCTTTGAGTGTCAGAAAATGATCCAATGCATTGAAAAGCAATGTTTTGGATACCGCTTGAGCATATTTGTATTTATATTTTGATTATTAGTTTTCTTGTTTATTTTATTATTTTATGTACCATACATTTATTATATATCTGATTGTCAATTATGTATATCATATCTGTTCTAGTTATATTTGTGTGTGTATGTATGTATATATATATATATATATATATATATATATATATATATATATATATATATATATATATATATATATGTGTTTGTTTGGCTGATATATCCTGTTAATGGAAATTTACCCCCAAACATGGGTGGCTTGCAACACCCTAATAACCACATCAGTGGATGCAACCAAATGGTACAACACCTTAAAAGCAAGTAAGATGTGCAGCACTTGTGTTCACTGCATTGCTTTGCAATGAACTGGATACATCTCTGCCACTTTACCTGTTAGAGACCAGAAACATTCATGCACATATATTGGATGAAGATGTGCAAATTTATTTGAGAGAAAGATCACAAAAGGGGCTTTTTTATTTCTTTTCTTTTTTTTGGGGGGGGGTCTTTTGAAGAAGCTATAGAGGTGGATGCCCTCATAAACTGTCTTGTGACTCTGGGTTTTCTTGGGGTTGGTGTAGGGGTCACGCTGGAGGGATAGGTTGTTGCAGTGGATTGCTGTTCCCTATCCTGTCACATGTTCTCCCTGCAATTGTTCTCCCTCAATTTCACCAACATTTGTCCCAACATGTAGATCATCCCTGTCCTGAATTACCGGATCTTGGATGTGAGGATTGCCATGTGGGATTCCAGTGCATGGAGGCTGGCAGTGTTCCTATATGCACATCCATGGCACTTCCTCAGCTACTGTTTGTCCTCCTCTACTCCCTGACTGCCTCCTCTGTATGTGTAGGCACTCTTCAGCCCTCTCCATGGTCTGGCTTCTTGTGGAATGTGTTGTTGTTGTATATGGTGGAGTCATAGGTACTGACAATGGCTCTGCAACATCCTCTGGTTCATCCTGTTGGCCACTGTGTTGTTCAGGATGTTGAGGTTCTTCCACTACTGTTGATGAGGTGTGCTTAGCTGCAGGTATTGTGAGGCCAGCATGTGGGGACGAAGAGGATACCTATGCCCCCACCACATCTATGGACTCTGAACTTTCCACAGATGGCTTGCCCTCTTGTTGCTGATGTGGTGGGGGTGTCACAGCAGGTGCTGTGGCTTCCCAATCAGACCCAAGTGTTTGTGGTTCAGTGACTACTGGTCATACAGTGGCCACCGGTAGATGGATCCCTATCACGGTGCCCGTGATCTCTCTCTGTCACTCTCGCTTGTGGTGCGCTCTGATTGGTCTGTTTGGCCCGCCCCTGGTGACCCTTTTATGCCTGGCCATTGACACCTGTCAGGTGCCCTTTCGTGGTGTTGCAGAGCCAGTGTTGCTGTTGCTGTGTTCCTGATTCCTGTGTACCGATTTGGCCTGTTTTGACTACGCTCCTGAGTTCCTGCTCTGTGATCTGACCCGGCTTGGCTGACGCTCCTGCTCGTGACTGATTCGGCTTGGCTGAGAACCACCTCCGTGATCCGACCCAGCCTGGCTGACTTCCTGCTCCGTGACCTGAAACGGCTTGTTACAGTGACCTGCCTTGTTCCTGCTTCCTGCTGCTGGTGTCACCGTGGCGACATTCTAACTTCCGCTGAGCTCATTACCAGGCTGATCGTGCTGCCTCTTTAACACTTGCAGAGCCTTGTCTCCAGTACTGAGTCTCCGTTAACACTTACAGAGCTGTGCTTCCGTTGCTGAGCCTTCCTTGGCACTTGCAGAGCGATACCCACTATTGCTGAGCCTCCGATCCTTGAGCTGCTATTAACCCTTGCAGTGCTGCTGTCTCCTTATCTGAGCCTTCATTTACACTTGCAGAGCCTATGCTGTTGATTCGCTACATCTGCTGAGCCAGCCACGTTGTAAGCCTGGTCTAGACGGCGGCTCATCTTGTCACTAGCAGAGTAGTCGGTTTCCGTTACCGAGCCTGCGGGAGGCGCTATTGGCTCTTGCTCTAGCGGTGTTCTCTCCGGTATACGCCCGTGGGGGCTATTGGCTCAAGCACTTGCAGCACAGGGTGGTCTCCGTTGTTACGCCCGTGGGGGCTATTGGCTCAAGCACTTGCAGTGCAGGGTGGTCTCCGCTGTTATGCCCGTGGGGGCTACTGGCTCAAGCTCTTTCAGGTTGTCTCCGGTATACACCTGTGGGGGCTATTGGCTCAAGCTCATCCTGTGCAGTTGGTCTCCGTTATTACGCCCGTGGAGGCTATTGGCAAGCTCTTGCAGTGTAGCTATCTCTGTTGTTACGCCCGTGGGGACTATTGACTCAAACATTTGCAGTTGAAGTTGTCTCCGTTGCTACGCCCATGGGGGCTATTCACTGCAACTTCTCTGCAGACTCTACCACTATTCCGGTACTGCCTAGCAGCTTTCTAGCCTTAAGAACTTTAGGTGTTGCATCATCTAACAACAATTGCTGCCTGATCACCACCTTGGGCGTACCAAACAGCACAAGAGATTGACTGATTATTGTATTTAACCTTTGAGTTTCCTCTCTACTGTGTGCCTGTCCTGAGACAGTATATGTGATACTTATGCTTCTGTATACTGGGCCCGTGAAGGCATAACTGTCTTTATATCACTATTATTTTGTGTTGCCTGTAGAGGGCGATCTTTCCTCTTTATTTTTTTTTTTTAAATAAAACTGTGTTTTATTCTAACCAGCTGGTCTGAGTGTCTTAAAAAACGTTACAATCCCTCCCACCTGTGAGTAGGGACATACCTGGGCCCATGTTGTGGCTCCATCCTTGAGGGTAGCTGTGGGCGTGGTGTGGGCCCAAATGACCCATAGTATAGGGTGGGCACTGTACCTGGCATCCAGTACTTTTCCAATGGTGGTGGTGGGACCATCAAATGATGTTCTGAGGTGGAAGGAGGCATCCACCTCCCAGGAGGCATCCAGTTGGTAAAGGATGTGGGTGGCTGGCTGGCTGAACTCCATAGTTTGTGGAGCTGGTGATGGTGGTGATGATGACCACCTGCTTGCCCCCTGTCAGGCTCATCATGGGGAAGTCACTGGTGGGGGATGTCGAATGGCTCTTCCTCACTGTTCTCCTGCTGTGCAACAGGGTGGTATCAAATGCATTGTGTTGCGATGCATGGGATACCACCCTGGCAATCAATGATTGATGAGCTTGACAGTTACCTGAACATCAGGTCTGTCCAAGTTCAGTCTTCAGGACCACCAACAGGTTAGGATTGAAGGTTTTCACTGATTAAGCACTGGTGAGTTGATCAGTAGCTCATTTATTTTGACTAACCCACCTGTGCTTAATCAGGGATATCCTGTACATTCATGTAAGCAACCTAGAGTAGTTGATGTTTGGTTAGCATACGTGTCCTGATGAGTGGATGGCTATAACTTGACCACACCTTGACCACCACAGTACAATTGAGAGCAAATAAGTGCATATACAACACATAGGCCTAGGAAGCAACAACACTATGGCCTCGAACCACATCAATTCCCCTCCTTGCCATCCCCACTCCTCAGGATACATTTGATTCCCAGGAACTTTAATCTATTTAGTTGTCATTGTTTTTGAACGGTGCGTTGGTTTGCTTTGGGGCCCTATTGATCTTTAGTTTGAGGCCTGTGTGTTGTATATTCAACCAGTTTGTCTCAGAGGAACTGTGATGTGTGAACTGATCCCTGAGGACCAGAGCAATGTAACCCTGTTGCATTGTGTTGGTCTTCAGTTAACCCTTGGAGTACCAGAGGGGTAGCCAATGCATTGTCAATCAATGCTTTGATCATCCATCTAGCACTCAAGGGTGCTGACCTCCCCATGGCTACATGTTTAATGTTGAAACATGACAGCGCTTCACATGACATTGTGATGGCGAGCATAGTTTGTGTGGAGTGGGTATTATGAACAACACAGCAAAGAGGGGCTTAAAAATGGACTTGGACAGGATTTGTTCTGTTGTACCCTTCCAAGATCTACTTAGGCTGTCTTGTATTTTGTACTTGTTTGAATCCCTTCAGGGCTGTGTTGGTGTTGCTGTGTGAATGAATGCTGGCCATGTGTTCTGGTGTGACTGTATTGGGCTGTAGTAGGTATGAGGGTTTGTATGGTGTGTGTGGTTATTGAATGATGCACCGGTAATGTGGAGAGTGCCGTCATCCCCAGTGTCTGGTCCTCTAGGAATCCCCTCAACAGTCATTGCCAACACACTCAGCCTGAGCATCTTCTCCCAGGGGTTAAAGGTGATGTTGTGTGGGGGACCACAATCGGTAGCTAGGGGGCATGCATGGTGACCTCTCTCATTTTCTTCCTAACCAGACACTTACAATCAACCCAGCTCTTCTTGACGGAATCCAGAGTTATCTGGCAGGTGGTGACTGCATTCACCAGGTTGAGAACCTGACTCCAGACAACCTTCTTCCGAGCCCCCAGAACAGCAACCCTCTCTCGGAAACAGGATGTTCTCCCTGTCCAGGATACGCTGGATGAGAACCCAATGCTCCGAGTGGGAGTATTTAGGGTCCCGCAGCCTCTCCTCATCAGCTCCTGCCTGGGATGTGTCGGAACTCTGGATTGAATGGCCTGCCTGCAATGTTCCTGGCTGTATAGGGCTCACACTGGATCACACTCACTGTCTGCTGCTCAATGTTTCACACTGTCAAAAAAAAGTTAAATATGTATGGTGTGTCATAAACAAAAAAACTATGTGCATGTGTGTGTTTATATGCATGTATGGCAAATGTGCAAAGGTGCATTATGTATTAATTTAAATTCAACTCTCTCCACTCCCAAATCCTTTTACCTACCTCTAATGTACGCGCCTTTCTCTCTCTCCCTCTATCTCTATCCTCTGCTACTGGGTCCTGTGCTCTAGCTCATAAAAACTCAAAACACAGACAGAGTAGGTTGGTTATTTTGGGGTATATATACGTGTATTTGAATGTATATGATACTTTAGTATGTTGCAATTGGCTGTGAGTTTGAACTTGTCATGACAACAACCAGGGTGGCTAGATAACGTTGCCAGTTATCTTTTTCCTTGCCATTAGACATACTGTATGTTAATTACCAGCTGACTGGGACACACTGTGATGTAAAAAAAGGTGTGATGCAGTTTTTTGTTACGTGGATTTGTTGAGCCTATGCTCGTAAGCCAATCTTGTAGACTATGTATTGAATTCAATGTCATTTATATGTTATTACCACCCTTTCTGCCTTGATGGCAGTTGAATTGAGGCCTTAATTTTTATGATTTAATTTGGGAGTAATTTAGGTGCTTTAGCCCATTCCTTATTTACTGTACACTGTGCTGTTTTAGTCTGTTATTATTAATTTGTTTCAACAATTATTAGGACCAAATATTTTAGATTCTGTAGATCATGCTTTCTTTTAAGGGAAAACCAATGCTTAGGCCTCATCTGTGGTGAGAAATCTGGTGGGTTGAAGATAAAAATGTGTATGTCACTGGTTTAAGAGAAACTTTGTAGCATTGTCAGCATCCAGTAAACTTCATTGTCAATCAGATATGTGCCTAAGAAGTATCAGTGACTGCAAGAGGATTATATTATAAATACAGAAGTTGACCTTGAGTCAATAGATTGTGTACCTGTGTCTGACTGTCTTGAATAATCTAAATATGATTTTGTGCAGTTTATAACAATGCAAAATATGCTGGGATAGGCAGAATCAACACCTTCAAATTTAATTCAAATTTAGGTTGCAGAAATGTACCCAACTGTATATACCAATGGGGAACAAGTGCAAAAGAAGTAAGTCACAGCCAATGTGGTTAACTGCACATGTAAAGAAGGAAATGGCAAGGAAAAAAAAAGCATTCAAATTATTTAAGTCTGAAGGAACTGAACAATCTTTCTTAAAATACAGGGAGTGCAACAAAGATTGCAAAAAGGCAATTAGGGTAGCAAAAATAGATAATGAAACTCGAATTGCAAGGGAAAGCAAGACTAATCCAAAAAAGTTTTTTAAATATATAAATAGCAAAAAACTTAAGAGGGAGTGCATTGGACCATTCAAAAATGAGATGGGTGAGTTGGTTAGTGAGGATAAGGAAAAGGCCGATGTTTTAAACACTTTCTTTGCATCAGTATATACAAGGGAGCAAGGAATGGTAGAAGAGCCTCCGCAAGTAACAAATAAAACAATACAATTAATAGATATTGGGTTAACTCAAGGAGATGTCATGGGAAGACTGAACAAAATTAAGACCGACAAAGCACCAGGTCCTGATGGTATACATCCAAGGGTTCTTCAGGAACTCAGTGCAGTGTTAGCAAAACCCCTATATTTACTCTTTAAAGATTCTATTACCACAGGCTCAGTTGCACAGGAATGGCGAAGAGCTAACATAGTGCCTCTATTTAAGAAGGGAACTAAAACAGAACCTGGGAATTATAGACCAGTGAGTTTGACCTCTGTAGTGGGAAAACTATTAGAAGGCATAATAAGGGACTATATTCAGGATTACAACACAAAAAATAAGATCATTAGCATGAATCAACATGGTTTTATGAAGAATAGATCATGCCAAACTAATCTTTTCAGCTTCTATGAGGAGGTAAGCAGCAACCTTGACAATGGCAAGGCAGTAGATGTAGTATATCTAGATTTTGCAAAGGCATTTGATACAGTACCACACAGAAGGCTGGTGTATAAAATAAGGAAACTGGGGCTAGGAGATAACCTTTGCAATTGGATACAAAACTGGTTGAAGGATAGGGAACAGTGTGTGGTTGTAAATGGAAAACTCTCCAGTATAGTTAAAGTGGAGAGTGGAGTACCTCAGGGTTCAGTATTGGGTCCGCTGCTTTTTAACATGTTTATAAATGACCTGGAAATAGATATAGAAAGCAAAATATCAATATTTGCAGATGATACTAAATTATGCAAAGCCATTAATTCAGAACATGATATTTTCTCTCTACAGAGGGACTTACATACAATGTCAGATTGGGAAAACATGTGGAATATGAAGTTTAATGTGAGGAAGTGTAAAGTCATGCATTTGGGAGGAAACAATCCCAAGGCTACTTATAAACTTAATGGAATCATTTTAGGTGACTCGTTCATAGAAAAAGACCTGGGTATCCTTGTCAACTACAAACTTGGAAACAGTGACCAGTGTCAAACAGCAGTAGCAAAGGCAAACAAAATCCTGTCTTGCATAAAAAGAGGTATTGAAGCAAGAGTGGATAACATTATTTTGCCATTATACAAATCATTGGTAAGACCTCACCTTGAGTATGCAGTGCAATTTTGGGCACCGGTTCTGAAAAAGGATATACTAGAACTAGAGAGGGTACAGCGGAGAGCAACAAAATTAATTAAGGGAATGGAGGACTTGACATATGAGGAACGACTAAACAAACTTGGTTTATTTACTCTAGAGAAAAGACGACTAAGAGGAGACCTTATCACATTGTACAAGTATATGAGAGGTCAATACAAGGATCTCTGCGGTGAGCTATTTATTCCAAGGCCTGATCAGGTGACCAGGGGACACCCCTTGAGATTAGAGGAAAGAAGGTTTAAACTTCAGCAGAGGAAGGGTTTTTTTTTACGGTAAGGTCTGTCAAATTGTGGAATTCATTGCCCAGGGAGGTAGTTATGGCAGATACAATGGATACATTTAAGAGAAGATTAGATACATTTCTTTCAAAAGGGAACATACAGAGTTATACTGTTTATCAGTAGGCTGATCAGGAAGGTCTGATAAAGACTAATTTAATTGGTAGCAAGAAAGCTATAAAATTCTCAGTTACTGAGGTATGAAGCGAAGGTTGAACTTGATGGACTTGTGTTTTTTTTCAACCTAATTTACTATGTTACTATGTTACTATGTTACCTGCAGCAACAACTCCCATCATCCTTAGATGTCCAACAAGTTGCAGGTTGCTATTCATTGTTTTAGTCATACTACAAAGAAGCATGCATTTCTTCCAATTGTTCTGTACTTAAATTTTCAGGAAAGTTCACATAAAAAATCAGGTAAAAAATAGTCAAGGCACAAAATTAGATTACAATACAGACTATACCTCTAATTATATTACTAAAAGCAGGCAAGGAAAATATACAAATTTCCTAGAGAGCATTGGCTACCCTTTCAAGTGAGCTAAGCAAAAAGTATATACAGAAAAGTCTAACTTAGGAGGTTGACATTTTCCAACAGGTGAAAATGGCTAAAAAACATATCTGCATACCATTTCTGTATTCCAATTGTCAGTTAGTATGTCCTGTGGGGTATCTCTGGTGGACTAATTAGAATAAGTTCAAGGCATTGCTTGTATTTGTGGAAGGGGTTGGAGGACTATTTAAACCCTCATTCAGACGTCTAACACATGATATGATTATCATTTACAAATATATTTGAGGTTAATGCAAAGAACCCTCCAATTAACTATTTACTTAAAGAGCTGAGTAAATAACAAGAGGTCATCCATTAAAACTAGAGGAAAGGCTCTTTAATCTAAAATAAATTCAGGGATTTTATACAGTAAGGGTAGTAAAATTGTGGAATTCTTTGCTTTGGGATACTGTGCTTGCAGATATTGTTATTGCTTTCAAAAAAGTAATGTATACCTATGTAGCACAGAACAATATTAAGAATGATCACAGTTGGCTTCGAAGCAGAGAGGATGTTGATTCAGGGAAATATCTGACTACTATTTGGAGTCAGGAAGGATTTTTTCCCTACTTGAGCTTAATTGAAAATGCATTTTTTTCTCTGGATCAACAGGGGTGATTTGGCATAGGCTGGATAGGAGGAACACATTTTTTCAGTCTTATAAATTAAAAGGAACAGATTTCTTCATGAGGGCATATATCTGGTAAAAGGTCATCTTACTCCAGGAAGCTACCATAACGCTAGATGCAACCTGGACTGTACACAGGCTCTCAGGAACGACAAAATGCAAATCAGATCTCTGAAAAAAAAAACTGCAGTTGATGAGTATAGTACTTTAAGCACCTGGCCACATCCAACAAGGTATTATTACTACATGTAGAAATCACAGCATGTCTAAAATGTAAATATTGGAAAAAGAAAAAAGAGAAAAATGAGAACTTATTTGGTCCCTCTTCATTAATATCTCTACTATTCTAATGGAAACCAAAAGGACTCACTAAGAGACAAGTTTGATGTTTGTATATGAGACCAGTAATACAGCCATAAAACTTAGCTTTTATTACTCATTCTGAACTAAAAAAATATATAAATTGTGTTCATTATTGCAGATGACTCAGTATGAGTGTATTAAAATCCACTGTGTGATAAGAATATCACTAGTGGTAATAAAAACAACCAATATCCTTTGTCATTAATAATTCCCTGTGAGTTATTATTTATTTGCCAAAATAAATGGCCTATAACTGACTGTCAACAGTATGAATAATTAATCTTAATGGGTAAATACAAATAATTAATATGTGTAACTGAAATAATTTCAGATAAGGGTCTAAGTGCACATTCTCGAGGGAACAGTACTTGGCTGTTTATAATACATTCGATATTGAACGTGATTTGATCATCCACATAAGCATGAGCCTTGGATAAACGCCTCTTATGTTGCAAATAAAATTATTGCAACTTGAATACTGGAGTCAAGGGAACATCATAATGACAATCAGTACATCTATATAATATTACCACACCCACATTCAATTGTGTTCCGTTTTATCTTGATGTTTCCCAGACTGCAGTTTTTGTAGCTTTGATAGCCTTTATCAATCTCCAGGAAATAATTCAGAATGACACTCTATCGCTTGCAAAATAGTCAACCTTTGCCGTGATATTGTTCTCACATTTCACAAATATAAATCTATTTGATACATATTTTTTCACCTTGACACTGCTTATATTTTATTTTCTTAGTATCAAAAAGCAGGTGATTAACCCTTTTAGTACCTAACTGCGTCAATCTTGGACTCTATACTATTACTACCGGTAAAACCGGTGGGAATAGCAAAAACAGTAGCGCCAATAAAAATCAACCATTTATCCCAGTTATTCTACTGCTGGAGAGGTACATGGCAAAAAGATCGTTGTTGGGCAAAATGCAGGTTTTGGCAAAATGTGCGTTATGTTTTTTTTTTGTTCCCACAACTCGCACTAAATAGTGTGAATTGTGGGGACATCAAAGGAAAAAAAACACAAACCGTGCTAAAACTAGTCTGAAAATATATCACTTACCTGTCATCTGCTGTCTGGCTTCTTCATTAATCTTTCCTTCTTTCTTCTCTTCTGTGTTCTTTTCTTCAGTCTTCTCTTCTTCCTCTTATCATCTTTCTTCTCTGTAAATAAAAAGAAATCCATTAGTGTTTTGTTAAATTAAAAGAAAATATTCCCCCAAAGATGATACTGTTAACCCTTTGAGCACCGGAGGGGTACCCCTCTGGTGCTCAAAGGGTTACTATTTGTGGCATCTTGTTAATATTAAAGAAATATGGGGCATCTTGTTAATTTTAATTAAATATGTGGCATCTTGATAATGTTAAATATAAAATGTCCTGCTTGGGTGTCAATATTTTGGAAAGCTTCAAATTCTTTACTCCTTGCCTCTGCCACCATCGTCTCCGCCGGTGGCGAAAGGCATGTGGACCAGCATAGATTCCCCTTCTGACTTCTCTAGCATGGGGATGATGAACCCTACTAGAAGCTGATTGGCTGGGCGGTGCATATGCACCAGGGGCAGCCTGGCCCGGGGGCAGGGATATAATTGCCCTCGGGGCCTCTAGGTCAGCCATACTTATGGTCCTTTACCTTACTACAGTTTCGGCTGGAGCCTATGGGCTGAAATGTGTCTTATACAGAATGCAGTTCTGCCGGTCTCCTTCCGTTCTGGCCCTTAACTTTAACTTACTCCTTAGGAACAGAGGTTAGAGCATTGCAAATAAATGCTCTGCAAGTACCCTAGTCCTCAAGGGGTTAAGTGAGGCTTGCAGTGGAAGGAGATGAGACTGATAGTGCACTGCCTTCAGCCCTGCCTACACATATCCAATGAAATACCTGCTGCTGTCACTAGGGGGTGACATTACAGTGTTCCATTGGATAAATCAAGACTCACATGCAGAGGAAGTGTAGTGTGCTTTGTTGCTGCTGTGTGAGGAGCTGACCCTGAGTGCAGATTCAAAGTTATCCTGGCAACAGACAAGCCTTCACAATTTGAATGTTTGTCTGGTAAGCGAAACAACTCCTGGCTCAAGTTAGCATGTAATTCATTTTTCATGAATCTGTTTGGGCACACTAATGGGCATGTTTAAGACCAGGGGCAATTTATTTGCCAAATGTACCCCTCTTGCCCCACTTTGCCATATATTGTAGTATTTCTAAGTTATAATGCTTTTTGGGGCAGTGACATTTAAATAAATATCTGCAATGCCAAACTGCCCTGCAAAAGCATTGTGACTCATAAATCCTATATAATAATTCGCCAAGTTGTGTGTAACGCCCGACATGCGCAGTAGACACTGCTGCGCGTGCGGCAGTCATAAGCAGTAGAGACTGCCCGCGCCGTGGCTGATACAGAGCTGGGCGCTCCGAAGGAGCGTCCAGCTCTGTATCAGCCGAGGCGCGGGTAGTCTCCACTGCGTGTGACTGCCCCGCGACTGGCTGCCAGAGGCTCTGTATCAGTCGAGGCGTGGGCAGTCTCCACTGCGTGTGACTGCCCCGCGACCGGCTGCCAGAGGCACTGTGGCCCGTGTAACGGGCTGTTCAACTAGTATCACAATAAATGCCAAAGTGGGGCATCAGAGATGGATCAGGGAAGCAATCTGGGTGCAGGAGTTTGGGGACTGTTGTCTGCTTTCCTGATTCCTCTCTGATGCCCCACTTAGGCATATAGTGTGACATTTATGCCTATAGTATACTTAAGGGGAGGCAGTGGGGCACTGTAGACATATTTTCATTGACACTGTTTGGTTGCTGGGGCTGGGGAGTTTGCAACTGATGTTTTTTTTCCCTAATCCCCTTCTGATACTCCACTTTGACATACATTGTCAAATGTTTACATTAGGATGCTTTGGATGGGCAGTGGGACACTGAATACACCCATTTTAATGCCACTCTTTGGGTGTAGGGGGTGGGGGTGGCTGCTATTGACTGCTTCCCTGATCCCCCAAAGTATTCTCAAATGTACTAATATATGTCCACCTGGGACATGAGAGGGGTATATCTGTTAACAATGGGTCATCTGGCCCTTGTCCATAATTGAACACCACAGAAATCCCCTCCATATTTTTATTTATTTTGATTTACTGACCTTCTGAGAACATAAAGATGGGAGGGCAGTTCGGACAGTTCCACATTAATAGGGAGGCTTTGAATTTCACAGTACTTACCATACAATATTTTTGCAGTATATTGCTATCTGTTTCCCCTTTAACCTTTTGAGTGCCAGAGGGGTGCACAATGTATTACAAAGCAAAGCATTTCGTACACCTCTGGCATTCAAATGTTTAAAAGGATAGAATGTTTCAAAATAAAAGCAGCTCCAATTAATCTTCATAGTATTTTGGCCATGGAGAGCGTAGTTCAAGAGTAATTGAATGATAAAATATCCCCCTCCCACTCCTTTTACTGATGTAACACTCCTCAGAACAGAAAGGTGGTGTCAAAATGGATTGCAGAGAGGGACAATGTTTAATTAGCATAAGGGCAAAAACTAAAAAAACTATCAAGGGGGCAGGGTTTTCATTGTTCTCACAGTAAGAAGATTGTCCCTTGCTGTGAGCTGTCTGGTCTATGGACCAGATTCCACATCTGAGGGGAGGTGGCTTACACTAGGCAAAAGAGGCGGGAGGGGGATACTTTATCATTCTATTACTCTTGAACTGCAACTCTGACAGTATTGAAATAAAACTCTCTATGGCTCAAATACTATGAAGATTAATTGGAACTGCTGTTTTTGTGAAACATTCTATCCCTTTAAAGAGGAACTCTCACCTCTATAAAAGTTCTCCTCTGTGTAATCTTCCTTTAGCTTTAAAATGTAATCTGTTTTCTTGTTCTTAGTGCATAAACCTCCTAGAGCAACTTTTGAGCAAACTATCCACACTAGGGAACAAATACAAATTTTTATGTATTAGGGATTTTAACCCCTTTAAACCTGGAGTGGTGTCCAGCACATTATTTGGCAAACTGTTGAAGAGCACTGTATCATTCAGGGGATTAATATCTACAATTAAAAGGGATAGTATAGGACACTTATTTTACTCAGGAGGATAAACCCTACAAGATATATATATACTTTTACATATTGTGTTCCTATCCCTTTAAATCAATGTAATTTTGATATTTTTCCCAGTCTCTCTAGTTCATCTTAATACATCATACCTCCCAACATTTCAAATGGCTAAAAGATGGACACTTTTGTGTTATGGAGATTTTGCTGGGGGCGCGGCTGGTGGTGGGGCACCACTGAAAATTGAGGCCCACCCAGTGTTAGTGAATTACACCTCTGATGATTGTTGTAGTTTAACAACATAGTAATAGCAGCTACTGCAGCAGCACCCCCCCCATCCTTCCTACCATACTCTTTCCCTGCCATGTTCTTTCCCCCTTTGTTCACACAATGTTTGTCATCTCTGCTTCTACATTCCTAACCGGTTTCACTGCCAGTTTCCATCCCATTTCACACTGTCTCTCTGCTGTTTTTCTATAAGCCAGCATATGGTATGTTGACATACTGGCTTGTAGTGTGCATGGTTTGTAGAATAACAGCAAGTAGACAGTAGAAATGGGAAGGAAAGAGGTATTAAAAGATTATGGCAGTAAGGATGGGGATGGCATAAAGGGATGAGTGAGGAAATATTCAGTAGATATAACAGAGAGGAGTGGGGGTGGGGGTGGTGATTAGGCTGCACTGATCTAAAAGTAAATGGTGATAAGCTATTGATTCCATGCTGGTAGTAATTCTGATGTTAACAAACAAAGTAGATCACATGTCACTGGGCACCCCTGCTCTACAGAATGCAAACTCCCTGTTGCTGTTACTTTTTAGATTGCAATACTCTCTATGGGTCAATTCATCTGCAGATTATAAGCTCCAGGCATTATTTATGAGCATCAAATACAATTGTCAACAATGGAAAATACAATTGGTGGGCCGAGTTATCACTAGTGTAGCACCATTTCATTTGTAAGCTATGTGGTATCACTAGCAGAACTCAGTTTCAGTTCTAAGCTCTGTAGTATCACTTGCCTTACTTTCCAACATTAATGCCAGTAATACAATTAACAAAATGGGGTGGGGACGGTGGGCTGGAGCAACAGTAGAAATGGGCCACTTGATTGTACTTGCCTCCCCCCCAGGCCAAATGTTGTCAGCCCTCCCCTGATTAGCACTTCCCAGCCAATAGGAGACTGCCAATGTATTTTGAACCAAGACTGGCATATAAAAGCAGAAGGGGAATCTATGCCAGTTTGCATGGCGGCGGATGCAAGGGGGTGAAGAAGTTGGAGCTTATCAAAATACTGACACACAAGCAGGATATTTTATATTTAACAGTATCAAGATGCCATATATTTCTTTAACATTAACAAGATGCTGCATATTTCTTTAATATTAACAAGAAGCCACAAATAGTAACCCTTTGAGTGCTGGAGGGCTACCCCTCTGGAGCTCAAAGGGTTAACAGTAGCATCTTTGGGGGAATTTTTTTTTTTATTTAACAAAACACTAATGGATTTCTTTTTATTTACAGAGAAGAAAGAAGATCAGAGGAAGAAGAGAAGAGTGATGAAAAGAAGAAGCCGTCCGCGTCCCCGGTGGACATCAGGATTACTGGTAAGTTTTTAATTGTCAGGACATGTGTGAAACGGTTTGTGGATTAACTCTATGAATGCCAGTGGGATATTCAATGTTGTATAATGCATTGCATACTCCACTGGCACTCATAGGGTTAATCTTTTTGTTTGCTTCAACCATAAGTATGTGCTAGAAACCAGTTTTCCAACACATACCAGTGGTTTTGACCACCTGTTGTGTGCTCTGCGCCTGCCTTCTCATGGGGCTCGATTTAAAGGCCGCCGTTAGGCAAAAAAAAGACTAACGGGTGCGTTAAGGTGCAGTAAACGATACAAAGCTCCGTGTTATGTTCAGCTAACGGCAGAGCACTGGCTAGATTAAAAGGCTCCCGTTAAACCAGCCGCTAAGTGAAAAAGGCACATCCCTCGCAAATAAAACATGAGTTACGGCAGATTCAATATGTACTCTACGAAAATAGCTATCGAGCGTAGGCACACAAAACACGTAACACAAAAGCCGTTGTCGCTCATGTTAATGCACAATGGACGGCCAAATCACACGATAACATCGCTCAAAACAACATGTAACATAACGGCTGCCGTTGTCTAGCAACCCTGATTGATGCAAAAACACATTCAAACACACAGCCAATCACAAAGCCCCAATGTATCAAAAAAGGTCAAATACACCTATATATATACCCAAAAATAACCGTCACACACTGTCTGTTATCGAGTTCTTCAGAGCCAGATATCAGGACTCAGGAGTTGAGGATAGTGATTAGAGAGAGGGAGACAGGAGCATACATTGGAGGTAGAGGAGTTTTTGAGTTTGGAAAGAGGAGAGCATTGCACATAATACGACACATAGCACACCTTTGCACATATTACATACACACATACAAACACAAACACATACACATACATACACATAGTCCTTTTATTTTATAACACCTGACACATTTTACTTTTTATTTTGACAGTGTGAATCTGTGAGTGAAAGGGTGTGACAGAGAGTGAGTCGATTGAGTGTGTCTGCGAGGGCCTGTGGGAGTGCTGGGTGTGAATGCGTGAGTGATGGCTAGGAGAGGAGGACAGGAGTGAGGGATGGGGAGAGTAGTGGAGGAGGAGGAAGGTGAGGAGGGTATCCCTCAGCAGAGCAGGGGTGGGAGAGGGAGATCCGCAGGGTGGAGGGGAACCCGGCCCACAAGAGCAGGTACACAAAGGACAGGGACAGAACCTGCAGTGGGATGAGGGGTAGTTGCTGGGGAGCACCCCACACAGTCAGGGTCAGACCAGGCAGGGCACTCCGGCTCTGAGTCATCCCATGCCGGAGGTGACGAGGGCAGGATCAGGGACCCCAAATACACAGAGGAGGAGAACACGGCTCTCGTGGAAGCTGTCCTGGAGAGGCAGAGTGTTCTCCACCCTATGGCGAAGGTCCCTGGCCTGTCAGCGAGGAGGAAAGCAGCCTGGAACCAGATCTGCAGCCGGGTCAACGCGGTGGCTCCATGCAGACGGGACGTGGAGTCCGTCAAAAAGAGATGGGGCGACTGCCGGAGGGTGGTCAAAAACAAGATGACAGAGCTTGCCAAGCACGCCCGAGCACTGGAGGTGGACTAGCCGTCCCTATCACCTTCTGTGTCTGGGAGGAGATGGTGTGGCAGACCATGTCCCCGACCCTGATCGAGGGGGTCGTTGGAGGAACTGACACTGGGGATGAGAGGAGCCTCCACACTACCGGTAAGTGCAACACTACAGAACAACACACTACAGCAACCAACACCAACTGCACACACAGTCACACCTCAACACATGTCCATCACTCAGCCATACAACTGCACCAACACAGCACCCTGAGGGTTAAAAAAAGGACACAACACTAGGACAAATGGCAAGGTCCAACTTCGGACAAACCTGTCAAAGTCCTACTTCAACCCTCCTGTCGCTGTGCTCATCACACACAATACATAAACCGTTATGTTCAAAATGTCGTCTGTCATATATCATCACTGTTCACACACAGTGTCACCCATGTCCCCACAGGGAAGTCAGCACCTAACCCCTTGAGTGCTAGAGGGATCATAAATGCATCGATCAACAATGCGTTGGCAACCCCTCTGGGACTCAAAGGGTTAACCAGACAACAAACACGTCAATAGGCCAATGATCACATGCTACACAGGGGACATTCACTAAGCAGTGACAAAGAGATGGTGGACACAAAGTAACCCTCACACAGCCTCACCTCACCAATACCAGTGTTAGTCCATGGAGAATATGCAAAAACAAGAATCAAGTTCATAAGGTCCCATTGTACAGACTCCATGGAAAACACTAGAAATGGGGAAAGGAGATCACTGGAGAAGTCACCATCATGTTCACTTCATCAGTTCAACATCACCGCTTACTGAATCACAAAAAGGGTGCATCAGGTCACACATCACAGTGTCCCAGAGAATAAATGCTTGTATGTGCAACACACAGGCCGAAAACTATTCCACAGAATTAAAGGTGGAAAAAGTAGGCCTTGGTGTTGTGGCTGCAATCATTTACTTTGACTTGAAATTACATATCCCATATCTGATTCCCACATGGATCCACAGGGGTGCTGATGCCATGGATGGATGGTACACCAGCCGCTCTTTGCAGGATACACATGGGAAACAAATAGCAAACATTGTACCTTGGTCACCAACAGGCCATGACTGATGGATATCTAGGACTGAGTACAGTTGCCTCAAACAGAAGGATGGATGGGCTCATACACAGAGAAAACAGGCCACAATCAAAGATATCCCTCACTACTGGCTGGATTGTTGCCCTTAGGATTCAAATGTTTCTAAATATGTTCCAACACGATGTGAACACAGGGATCAGTTCACTGCATGTGATTGTCTTACTGGCCAGATATGTGCACCCATCACAAATCAACCTGCATTGCTACCATCCAAATACACATACATAGTATATCACACTCTACGTAGATGGGATATACGAGGTATGTTCATATCCATCATATCAATCCAATGTATTGTTGGATGGGTGCACATATATAGCCAGTAAGACAATCACACCTACTGAACTGCTCTCTGGCTTCACATCTTGGAAGGATATTTTTGTATCCATATGAAGGGTACATATCCACATACATATATGACCTGTGTGACTGTAATTGGATAGCAATGGGTAATGTCATCATGATGTCATATCATTGGCATCATTAAAAGATGTGTCTCAATCTAAGTCCCATCCCTCCAACACTCATGGTTATACAGATATTGCTCTATGTGACAGGTGGAGATATCTGTCATTTGACCACACGGAGGCTCTTCAGCAGAGCCAAAGTCGCAACATTTCGAGATAAATACCTCTTTGGAATGGTCCACAGAGTGTGCTTGCAAACCATGCACACTCTGTACACCATTCCAATTAAGTATTGTTCTCTAAATGGGGCGATTTTGGCTCTGCTGAAAAGCCTTCGTGTGGACAAATGACTGAAATCTCCATCTGTCACATAGAGCAATATCTGAACAACCATGAGGGTAGGAAGGATAGGACTAACAGCGAACAACATATGTTTTCACAATGTCTACAATCTGACATCAAGATGGACTTAACCTTTGCCATCCCCCTGGAGGGATAGCAATCCCTACAAGTTGTGAAGACAAATATATGTTGTTGGATTCCCCCCCCCCGAGTTAAACAATGGTATTTCTACTGCTGAAAGGTGTGTTAATTCAAAAGGTATCACAACTCAGACATGGATATGTCAGGGGCAATACCCCAGTGGCCTGAAATTGTACAGTGGTGCTATTACTACACTACCATATGGACAGCTCTGGTACAGGGACCAGATATCTACATGGGAGGGTGTTTCAACAGCCCCACTGTACTATTTCGGGCCACTGTGATATTGCACCTCAAAATGAAACCTTCCCCCGTAATAACTCAAACAACACCTTTCAGCAGTGGGAGTACCTTTGTTTACCCAGGGGGATTAACCCAAATACATATATATTTTGTCACCACATATCAGAGTATAACTGTCTCCACAAACATATGGCTAAGGTCACTAATCACAACATCTTATTTCTCCACACAGCTTACGTCCCTCAAGCCCAGCGGGAGACAGTGGAGGAGGCAATGTCACCACCCAGTGAGGAGTACACAGAGGAGGGGACCAGCCGGTGGTCACTGTACCCACCATCACCATCCTCTCCAACACAGGCTGCACCACCACCTACTGCACCCCTTCAAGCTGGACCACCACCTTCTTCACCATTACAAGCTGGACCACCACAGGCTGCACCCTTACAAGCTGGACCACCACAGGCTGCACCCCTTCAAACTGCACCTCCCAAGTACAGTGGCTGGATGCAACAGGAGGAGAGGTGGACCTATCCAGCCACCCCCACCAGCTACTACCCTCCATCAGCAGCACCACCACCGCCAGGGAGGCAATGGCTGCCAGAGACTGTGGCCACCACCCAATATGGGCCATATGCCTCCCACATCAACCCACCCTCCTGGATGGCTCCACAGCATGCCCCAAGGTATGATCCCAGGTGGGGTCCTAGCACCTATCAGTGGCCACCATATGACCCTTGGCCACTGGACTACCCACACCTGGGTCTGATAGGTGAGCCCCAGCGCCCCCTACCCAGGGACATATTCACACCTCCACCAGCACACACATCATAGGGCAGCTCGGGATCACTTGATGTGGTGGGCATATGCCCATCATCTGCACCAGCCACTCCAACAGCTGTCACAGCAGCCACAGCACCTCCAGCAGCATCAGAGGAAACAGCAGCTCCAGCAGCAGCAGAGGAAACAGCACTCTCAGCAACATCAGTGGAAAGAGCACCCTCAGCAGCATCAGTATAAAGAGCACCCTCAGCAGCAGAGGAAACAGCAGCCTTGGCAGCAGCAGAGGAAACAGCACCCATGGCAGCAGAGGAAACAGCACCCTCGGCAGCAGAGGAAACAGCACCCTTGGCAGCAGAAGAATCAGCACCCTCTGCAGCAGAGGAAACAGCAGCACCAGTGACACCGGGCACATCCACCTCAAGCACTGCACTCCTCACAGGGATGGAGGCGGAGTGTATGGCACTTCAGAGGAGACTACTCCGGTCGAGCAGGAGTTCTGACAGCACAAGGAGCAGGAGGCAATCCAGGAGGATCATTGCCCAATTGGAGACCAGGATCCAAGCCCTGGAGTCGGAGGTGGCCAGGGGGAACACACTACTCCACCAGCTCAGGACTGGTCTGATGGACATGTTAACACAGGTCCTTGTGGAGTTGAGGGAGATCAACCGCAGGGAGAACCTGAGGATGGAGAGGGAGAACTTGTGTTCCACCGAGGGGTCTACTGCAACCACCACTCCCTCCAGTGTTACCCCTGAAGCCACACCTAGGGGGCAGAGGGTTACCAGGAGTTCAACAAGGGCATCCACCTCTGGCACCCAGGCTAAGGAAAAAATGAAAAAATGAAAGGCCCAACCTGTTAACTTTTCCCTCAATAAAGAAACCTTTTGTTTTGGATTACTGTCTGATCTGTTGTGTCTTCAGTTATGGATTAGGTGGCAGGGTTGTCTCCAATGCATTGCCATACAATGCAGTGAACACAACCTCTGCCTGGGTGAAATGTTTGTGGGATGTTACATGTGTTCACACACACACACACACACACACACACACACACACACACACACACACACACACACACACACACACACACTGTTGTACAAATGCAACTGGAAATACATCCCTGGAGCCAGATTACACCACTGTGTTATATGGCGATGTTGTGTGTTGAATTTGAACAACAAAACATACCCCTTAGCACAACAAATAGTACAACATTGAACATTTGTCTACATCATATGTTGTGTTTAACCCTTTGAGTGCCAGAGTGGTAGGCAACGCATTGCAAAGAAATGCATTGGGGACCACTCTTGCACTCAGTGGGTTAATTAGATAACCAGACAAACAGCTATGTGACTTAGCGGGGACATAACAAGCAGGACAGATAAATGGGACATGTATCAGTATCGTTTGGGATTCAAACACTCATTGTGCAACTGACTTACTGGGGAAGCCAATGTTTTTAACCTAGGATTTCAATGTGTAGCACATACATTGATATCCTGGGGTGAGCATTGGGGTCTCCAGTAAGTTAAGTTGCTGTTTCCCTAAGGGTGTAACAGACTTCACCAGTGATAACACATGTCCACTTAGTCTGGTTGTTCGTTGATGTAGCCCATGTACTGAGATATGTCAAAGTGGAGCAAAATCTCAGAACATTGATTATACTGAGCAACACAGATACTGTGGACAGGAATTCACTGTGGAAGTATGTCCCCTGTATCACCTCTTTATCACTCCCACAACACATTAGTGTATCACTGCCACCATCATCTGTTTGCATGGATACATCACAGAGTCCACTCACTGGCAAACAAGTGGTGGACTCCTGTGATGTGGGTGATGCCTTTCCATGTATGGGGGATACTCTATCCTGGGTGTGGTTACGCATTGACAAATGTGTTCTCAAATATATCCTTGTACAGACACACATAGAATGGTGATGGTTCATCTTTACTCTGTCTCAAAGTATATTAGAAAGTACATGTGTTTTCTGTGTGTATTGCCTATATGCATTGAACGCTTGTATGAGAACACTAAATGTACTTTGAAACTAAATCGTACTACTTCAGTAACACTGTTGCCCTGCTCATGTGTTGTCCACAAGGTTTGACAACTTTGTAGCTGAGCATCCTAACTGTACAGTTTATAACACTTGTGAATTTGTGTTTTCGGTGCCTATATGAGAATGTTCCAGTAGAAGTTTGTGTGAACCTCAGGTCAAACATTGCATCACCAACAACATCACCAGAAACAGCAAGGGGTGATCTTCATGAAACTGTTGTCAAGATGTCAAGACATCAATCCAGTCACATAGAAGATCTTCAGTTCAAGGATGGATCATGCCTGTGGGACAAGAGGACAGGATTTGGAGCAGTATCACGGTGCCCGTGATTGCTGCAGTTCCTTGTCTGTCACCAGTAGGGGGCTGCTGTTGGCTGTCTGCAGATAGCCCGCCCTTCATTGCCTATTTAAACCTGGATTGGGCACCCTTTGGTTGCCCTTTCGTGTTGTTTCTGACCTTCTTGCTATCACTATGCCAGTGATAGCTGGGCCTCTGTTCCAGTGTTCCTGAGTTCCTGATCTTATGTGTTCCTGATCTCTACTGTTCCAGTGTTTCCTGCATGCTGAAGTACTTCCAGTCCTGGTTCCGGCCTAGTCTCTGGTGCTGCAGTTCCTGCTGAACTTCTTCTCTGCGGTTTCCTGACCTGACTGATCGTTGCTGGTTCCTTTCATCGCATCGCCTGTCTCCTGTATCCTGGCGACCTCCTGCCTGGTCGCGTCGGCAACATTGCTTGTTACTCCAGTGTGCGGTCACTGGTTTGCTCCACAGCCTATCGGCTATACAATTCTGTGTTGGTCCCAGCGTGCGGACGCTGGTTTGCTCCAAAGCCTTGCGGCTATACAAACTCGCTTGTTACACCAGTGTGCGGTCACTGGTTTGCTCCAAAGCCTATCGGCTGTACTATCCTGTGTTGGTCCCAGCGTGCGGACGCTGGTTTGCTCCATAGCCTTGCGGCTATACAAACTCGCTTGTTACACCAGTGTGCGGTCACTGGTTTGCTCCAAAGCCTATCAGCTATACAATTCTGTGTTGGTCCCAGCGTGCGGACGCTGGTTTGCTCCTAAGCCTTACGGCTATACTAACTCGCTTGTTACACCAGTGTGCGGTCGCTGGTTTGCTCCTAAGCCTTACGGCTATACAATTCAGTGTTGGTCCCAGCGTGCGGACGCTGGTTTGCTCCAAAGCCTTGCGGCTTTACGACTCCCCTGTTAGTCTCAGTGTGTGTACACTGGGTTGCTTACGATCCTGTCAATTTGCCATTACCATCTGACTGCTGCTACTATCTCTGGGCTGCCCTGCCCGGTATTGGTAAGGCCGGTAGAACCTTTTGCCACATTCCATCTGAGGTTGCCTTACCCGGTATTGGCAGGGCCGGTAGAGCCTAACATTCTATTACTTCAGACTGTCCTGTCCGGTATATTGACAGGACCGGTAGAGTCTTGTTATATTCTGAATATATCTGTATGTATGTGATTGCCATCCTACGTTATCAATTTATTATTTCAATAAAATTGATTTTTACCTACAACTTGTGTCTGAGAGTCATAATAAACCGTGACAGTACGAAAGGGCCATGACCTCAGACAGCAAAGGTGAAGGTAATGCACAGAATATCCATTGGAGGATGGATGTGCACGAGCAACGTTTGTATCAGTTGGCAGTTGCAATTCAAACGATCCTTGAACGCACGGTACTTGCTGACAAATCTAGCTCTAGCCCGGTGGTCTCGCCAAGTCAGACACCGGAGAGTGATACCAGACCCCTAGGGGGCACTGTTAAAGGGTTAACGGCTTCTGCACCCTTGCCGCTAAGATACGATGGTGACCCTAGTCTCTGCAGAGGGTTCATCAACCAACTCGAGATTTTTATGGAATTGACGGCACACGCATTTCCCAATGATCGTAGTAAGGTGGGGTTTACAATATCTTTGCTCACTGGCAGAGCTTTGGCTTGGGCTAACCCCTTGTGGGAGAATGCTAAACCTTGTACTAAAAACTTTAGAGAATTTGTGCAATCCTTTCGAAGAGTGTTTGAGCCTCCTGGTAGAACTACCTCTGCTGCCAAACGCCTTATGGAGATACATCAGGGCAGGCGTACAGTAGGCGACTACGCCATCGAATTCCGCACATTGGCAGCAGAGGTAGGTTGGAATAACGAGGCATTATTGGCAGCTTTTTCTCAAGGCCTGAATGACCACATTAAGGACGAAATCGCTGCTAAAGATCTACCTATTGATCTAGAGGACTACATTGAATATGTTATGATAATTGACTCCAGAATACGTGAGAGATCAATTGCCAGAGATCGAAAGTTACGGTCAAAGAATAATGAGCTTAGTGGCATGTTTTGCCCACCCATCCCTCCCCTGGCATTGAAGTCTAGTGAACCTGTACGGGAGACAAGTGAACCTATGCAAATAGGCTTCACTAGACTAACCAAGGCTGAGAGACTTTATCGCAGAAGACAAGGGTTGTGTTTATACTGCGGTAAAAAAGGGCATTTGCTAAATTCCTGTCCGGTACGTCCGGGAAACGCACACACCTAGGGTACCTTGGGGGACAGGCCCTAGGTGGTGTACAATCGTCCCCAGTGTCGGGCACAATGAAACCCACCATACAGGTGGTATTATCTTGGGCACAACGCTCTGTGGAGGTTTTGGCCTTGGTTGACTCTGGTGCAGCAGGGTATTTTATGGATAATACCTTTGCTGAATTGCACGGAGTTCCACGCATTGAAAGAGAAAATCCCTTGACTATTGAAGCGATTGATGGCAGACCCTTAGAACCGCCTCAGGTTATGTTTGAAACTATGCCACTGTCTATGACTATTGGGGCACTTCACAGAGAAGAGCAGCAGTTTCAACTGATTAATTCTCCGCACCATGCGGTAATATTGGGATTTCCATGGTTACAGTTACATAACCCACAATTTGATTGGAAAAAGTGTGAAATTGCTGCTTGGTCCCAGTTTTGTATGGACAAGTACGTCATCCAGCCTGTTAAGGTCCTGTGCACCTCCTCGGCTATACCGGATGTTACCAACAGTTTGGCGATGTTTTTAGCAAAGGAGAGGCCAGTTTGCTACCTCAGCATAGACCTTATGATTATTGCATCGAATTGCAGCCTGGGGCAGTACCTCCGAAAGGACGCACTTATCCATTATCTTGTGAGGAAAATAAGGCTATGGAGGATTACATTTCTGATGCCCTTGCTAGAGGGATCATACGAAAATCTACCTCTCCAGCTGGGGCTGGGTTCTTTTTTGTAAAAAAGAAAAATGGCGAATTAAGACCATGCATTGACTTCCGGGGCTTGAATAAACTAATGGCAAAAACGCATACCCAATACCACTCATCACCAAGCTTTTTGACAGGCTTAAGGGCGCTTCGATTTTTACCAAATTGGACCTACGGGCCGCTTACAATCTGGTGCGCATTCGAGCAGGTGATGAGTGGAAAACTGCCTTTAATACTCGAGCTGGGCACTACGAGTATCTTGTAATGCCATTTGGGCTATGTAATGCCCCCGCAGTTTTCCAGGAACTGATAAACGATGTTCTGAGAGATATGTTACAGACATGTGTTGTGGTTTATCTGGACGATATATTGATTTACTCTCAAGACATGGCACAGCACATCAAAGATGTATCCGCAGTATTGCTACGACTCCGTGAGAACAAATTATTTTGTAAACTGGAAAAATGTGACTTTCATAGAACCAGTGTGCCATTCTTGGGGTTCATAATTGGCAATGATGGCATTGCCATGGACAAGGATAAGTTGTCAGCTGTCTTACAATGGCCAAAACCCAAGGGGCTTAAAGCCATACAGCGTTTCCTGGGTTTCGCTAATTATTATAGGCGGTTTATTAAGAACTTTTCTTCCATTGTTAAACCTTTGTCCGATCTTACGCACAAGAGCGCTAATCCTTCTTGTTGGCCGGTATCTGCTGAGAATGCCTTTGAGAATTTGAAGCTGGCATTTGCTGCGGCTCCTGTGTTATCCCACCCCAATCCTCTACTTCCATTTACGTTAGAGGTGGATGCCTCAAATATTGGGGTTGGGGCAGTACTTTCGCAACGACACGAGAAAGGTGGTACTCTCAGACCTTGTGGGTTTTTCTCTAAGAAGTTGACTGTCACTCAAGGCCACTATGAGATAGGTGACAAAGAATTATTGGCCATTATCCTCGCTCTTAAGGAGTGGCGTCATTTGCTTGAAGGTACCAAGACTCCCGTATTAATCCTAACAGATCATAAAAATCTGACTTATCTCTCGGAGGCCAAGAGATTGTCCTCCCGTCAAGCCAGGTGGGCACTGTTCCTGTCTCGATTTAATTTAATTGTATCATACTTACCGGGGTCAAAGAATATCAGGGCGGATGCACTGTCAAGACAATTTGAGGCCGACAGTGACAGAGTGGAAGCACCAGCACCCATCATCCAACCTGATAGAATACTGGCTACTATACGCACGAGTATCACTTCTCCTTTAGGTGAGGAGATCCTGGCCTCTCAGGGGTCCGCCCCCCATGAAACTCCAGTGGGCAAATGTTTTGTCAATGAACCATTTCGTACTAGGCTGCTTGAAACCTACCATTCCTCTAAGGCTGCGGGACATATTGGTAGAGACCAATTGTTATGGTCCCTTTCTCAGTTATTTTGGTGGCCCTCCATGAGAAACGATTGTGCCGAATTTACGAATGCATGTGCCACCTGTGCCCACGCTAAGACCCCGAGACATCTCCCTGTGGGCTTGCTTCAACCGGTGCCTAATGGCGAACGCCCCTGGTCTCATGTTTCCATTGATTTTATGGGAGAGTTGCCTATGTACAAGGGGTACTCCTTTATATTCATGGTGGTGGACAGGTTTTCTAAAATGGCTCATTTCGTGCCCCTCCGTGGTCTTCCTTCAGCGAAGGAATTGGCAATGGTGTTCGCCAGAGAAGTATTCCGGTTGCATGGAGTGCCTAGGGTACTGGTGTCTGACAGGGGGAGCCAGTTTGTGTCTAGATTTTGGAGGGCATTTTGCCAACAGATGGGCATACAGCTGTCCTTCTCCTCTGCCTACCATCCCCAGACCAATGGAGCCGCTGAACGAGCTAATCAGGGCTTGGAACAATTTCTCCGTTGTTTCGTTACTGACCGTCATGATAATTGGTCCGACTTGTTGCCTTGGGCAGAGTTCGCCAGGAACTGTGCGGTCAATTCTTCATCTGGGAGCTCTCCATTTCTGATTAATTATGGGTTCCAGTCCTGTTTGCTTCCAGACTCATTTCAGACGCAACAGATTCCAGCTCTGGAAGAGCATATCGAGCAACTCCGTTCCACATGGGCACAAGTTCAGAGGGCACTTGGTCAGTCATTTCAGCGTCATCAGCGGCCTGCTAATCGCAGAAGGCTTCCAGCGGTTTCCTTTCAGGTTGGGGATAGAGTATGGCTTTCCTCCAGAAATCTCAAGCTGCAGGTTCCGTCTAATAAGTTGGCTCCCCGGTTTATTGGTCCATACAGAGTTATTCGCAAAATTAACCCTGTCTCCTATGCACTAGACCTACCTGCATCCATGCGTATCCATAATGTGTTCCATGTGTCCCTTCTTAAGCCTCTGGTTTGCAATCGCTATACTACCACACCTGTGGTGCCAGGACCTGTTGAGGTCGAGGGCCAGGAGGAGTACGAGGTTCAGAGCATTATTGATTCCCGTAGGCTTAGAGGAAGGGTACAGTACCTGGTACATTGGAAAGGGTACGGTCCTGAGGATCGATCATGGGTGGATAGTACGGACCTTCATGCACCTAGGCTAACTAGGGCCTTTCATGCCAATTACCCACAGAAACCTAGACCCTATTCTAGGAGAGGGGGTCTTTGAAGGGGGGGTACTATCACGGTGCCCGTGATTGCTGCAGTTCCTTGTCTGTCACCAGTAGGGGGCTGCTATTGGCTGTCTGCAGATAGCCCGCCCTTCATTGCCTATTTAAACCTGGATTGGGCACCCTTTGGTTGCCCTTTCGTGTTGTTTCTGACCTTCTTGCTATCACTATACCAGTGATAGCTGGGCCTCTGTTCCAGTGTTCCTGAGTTCCTGATCTTATGTGTTCCTGAGTTCCTGATCTCTACTGTTCCAGTGTTTCCTGCATGCTGAAGTACTTCCAGTCCTGGTTTCGGCCTAGTCTCTGGTGCTGCAGTTCCTGCTGAACTTCTTCTCTGCGGTTTCCTGACCTGACTGATCGTTGCTGGTTCCTGTCATCGCATCGCCTGTCTCCTGTATCCTGGCGACCTCCTGCCTGGTCGCGTCGGCGACATTGCTTGTTACTCCAGTGTTCGGTCACTGGTTTGCTCCACAGCCTATCGGCTATACAATTCTGTGTTGGTCCCAGCGTGCGGACGCTGGTTTGTTCCTAAGCTTTGCTGCTAGACAAACTCCCTTTACACCAGTGTGCGGTCACTGGTTTGCTCCAAAGCCTATCGGCTGTACTATCCTGTGTTGGTCCCAGCGTGCGGACGCTGGTTTGCTCCAAAGCCTTGCGGCTATACAAACTCGCTTGTTACACCAGTGTGCGGTCACTGGTTTGCTCCAAAGCCTATCGGCTGTACTATCCTGTGTTGGTCCCAGCGTGCGGACGCTGGTTTGCTCCAAAGCCATGCGGCTATACAAACTCGCTTGTTACACCAGTGTGCGGTCACTGGTTTGCTCCAAAGCCTATCAGCTATACAATTCTGTGTTGGTCCCAGCGTGCGGACGCTGGTTTGCTCCTAAGCCTTACGGCTATACTAACTCGCTTGTTACACCAGTGTGCGGTCGCTGGTTTGCTCCTAAGCCTTACGGCTATACTAACTCGCTTGTTACACCAGTGTGCGGTCACTGGTTTGCTCCAAAGCCTATCGGCTATACAATTCAGTGTTGGTCCCAGCGTGCAGACGCTGGTTTGCTCCAAAGCCTTGCGGCTTTACGACTCCCCTGTTAGTCTCAGTGTGTGTACATTGGGTTGCTTACGATCCTGTCAATTTGCCATTACCATCTGACTGCTGCTACTATCTCTGGGCTGCCCTGCCCGGTATTGGTAAGGCCGGTAGAACCTTTTGCCACATTCCATCTGAGGTTGCCTTACCCGGTATTGGCAGGGCCGGTAGAGCCTAACATTCTATTACTTCAGACTGTCCTGTCCGGTATATTGAGAGGACCGGTAGAGTCTGCCTTCTGTCTTGTTATATTCTGAATATATCTGTATGTATGTGATTGCCATCCTACGTTATCAATTTATTATTTCAATAAAATTGATTTTTACCTAAAACTTGTGTCTGAGAGTCATAATAAACCGTGACAAGCAGTAGACCAGAACTGATCATCAAGCAACAACAATTTAGTCTTTTTAATCCCCTCAATTTTCACAATTACAGGTGAGTACACAAACCATTGCTTGACAACGTGTTGTGTACTCATCTGTAACCAGTTCTGTGGAGAACTAAGGACATGTGCACCAGCCCTATGGATATTTGCCCCTGACATGTATACACACATTAACAAGTGTTCTGAGAGCTCCATGGAAGTACTGACATTGTGCTGCCACTGTGAAAGTGACAGGGCAGCCCAATGTTATTTGTTCCCTGGAACTATTAGGACATATTTGTTGATGTGTGTATTCATGTCGGGGGCACATATGTCTGCACACTCACAGGTCAGCATGGAGTCCCTGGTAATCTGATCTACGTTTCATGACCTCTACATTGTGTGACAATGCCACTGTACATCCACCCCTCTGCTGCTTTTCCCAGCTCTAGCACAGTACAGGTCCCATATTGAGTCCAATGTCCCTTTAACCCCTGATGTGCTGGAGTATTATCCAATGCATATCATTAGATAATACTCTTTCTCTACTGGGCTAGCATGGTTGCTCAGGCTACGATCATGGCATATCCAGTTAGTTGCTGTCAATCAAGCCCTGTAAGGTGATGAACATGGGTTATATGTTGTACCTTGTTTCTCCTGGGGGTGTGTGTGATATACTTGGGGTCTGTATGTCAACGTGGAGAGTGGAATGGAGGATGGTTTTTGAATCCACACACACAATTTGCCAAGTCCATGGTATGGTTGATGTTTGGGGCCATGCTGCTGCCAGTGCAGTGCTGTGTCAATGTTCCTGTGGGGTGAGACAGAACATAATGTGCAGTTTGGTTAGTGTCACAGGACTGACGGGGGACTTGCATGGATTGTTTGCATGTCTGTGTTATACTCACAGGTGAAGTGTTCCGTAATGAGCCTGTCTCTGATCTGTGCCCCTCTCAAGGTCTCCTCCACATGCCCGATGTACATGGCCACTTCATGTATGGGGGGGTCCTGGATGTGATCCAGCAGCCTGGTGTCCACTGCGATGTTGTGCAGTATTGTGCACGCCACACTTAGGTCGCACACCTTAGCAGGTGCATACTGCAGTGCTCCCCCAGAGTGGTCCAGACATCTGAATCTTGACTTGAGGAGCCCAAAGGTCCGCTCAATGGTATTCCTCGTTCTGGCATGAGCCTGGTTGTACCTTTCCTGGGCATGTGTTTGGGGATTGGCCAGAGGGGTCAGTTGCCAGGACTTGCATCCATAGCCAGCATCACCTGTGTAATGTGACTGACATGGTGAGACAGGGAGCACATGTTGTGTGAATGATGTTTTGTGTGGTGGATGTACTAGCTGTGTGTCAGGTGCATGCTGAGCAGCGTTGTGTGTACGCCTGTGTATGTGGTGTGATTTTGTATTGTGAACTCATCCAAAAGCCATCCCCCTGTAAAAGTTCCATTCTCAAAATCTCTGTGGACTGAGGAGTTTTGGAGAATGTATGAATCATGTGAGCTGCCAGGATACTTTGCACAGACATTCATTATCCTCATGTTGCTGTCACACACCATCTGCACGTTGATGGAGTGGAAGTTCTTCCTGTTGATGAATAGCTGTGTGTCACGTGCTGGGGCCTCAGTACGGACATGGGTGCAATCTATAGCACCCATGACCCTGGGCATGCCTCCCCTTGCGTAAAAGGCCTGCTTGACGTGTATCCAGTCCATGTCGTTGGTGGGAAAATGTATATAGGTACTGGCCTTGCTTTTGAGGGCTGGCAGGACCTGGGCCAGCACCCTGGAGAATGTGGCCTGTGACATGCCAGATGTGTGACCCTCAGTGGACTGGAAGGCCCTACTTGCCATGAAGTGTATGGCACAGAGTAGTTTCTGCAGGCCAGTTAGGGCATGGTTGTGGATGTAGATGGGATCCACCTGATCTTTGATGACCTCATACAGGCCAATGATGCTGTCAGGCCTCAACCTGTAGCGATCAATGACCTCATCATCAGTCATTCCAAAGAGGGTGACCCTTGGGCAGTATACCCTGGGCCTTGGTGCTCATCCTCTGCTGCTGTGGAGCTTCCTGTTGCTGCAGCTGTGCATCTACAGGCAGGTGCTGCCCTCCAGGTGGGGATGGACTCCTGTGTGGCTCATGAGCCAGAGCCTCCTCACTTGCAACAGGTGAAGGCTGTTGATCAGGTGTGCCTGGAGGTTGCTGATGTTCCCTAGCTCTCTCCCTTGCACGCCTTCTCCGCAGTCTTCGCAACAATATGTAACCCAACATACTGATTGCGCTCTCTATCTCTCTCTCTCTATCTCTCTCTCTCTCCCTCCCTGAGTGGAAAACAAGCCACAAGTGAGTGTGTTGAGTTGTCCCTTTAAGTACTTGATAGGGCGTTGTGTAGGTGTGGTGATGAGGTGAGTGCTGACCAATGGTGAGTTGTTTTTGTCCAGGTAAGTGTTTGCAGGTGTGTGTGTGTGTTATAAGATGTGGTGTGTTGTGCTTGGTATGTGTCTGCCATTTGCAGGTGTGCATTTGTGGGGTGCAGGTCGCGTGTTGATGTTGCACAGGTGAGTTTATATTTGCAGGTGTCCGCTTTGTGTGATAACCCCCATTATTCCGTGTCATGTTGTGTTGTTTTTTTGGGTGTCGTTGTCCCTGTGGTGTTGCTTGTTGTTGTGTGTGACAGTGATTTGTGTTGTGTGTCCATGTTTTTGTGTTGTTTTGGCATTGCACGGGTTAATTTTTCCATTTACATGCTTGTGCGGTAAGCATTTTGTGTATTTTCCTATGTAACGGGTGTTTTGTTTTGCCCGTGTCTAACGTCTGAGAAAAGTGGGTCTTAACTTTTTGCCTTTAGGTGTGTCTTTTTTTCAGCCGTTACCAGTACCGCAAGCCTTCGAATGGCTCTGGGGTATGTTGTTCCATGCTTCTGAATGCACGTAAGTGTATTGGCTGTAAGGATTCTGAAACTGCCGTTAGCTGTTCTTTAGACGGATCTTTGAATTGCTACATGAAACTTAACGCACCCGTTAGTGATTTTTTTTTACTAACGGCTGCCTTTAAATCTAGCCCCACAAGTCACAATGGCCAATACATTTACATGCATTGGGACCCGTAGAACAAAATTGCCCAGAGCAATTCAAAGGAGTGCAGGACTGCTAAAGGCAGAGAAAAAGATACATTTAACGGCCAAGTTAAGACCCAGTTTTGTTAGGCGTTAGACATCTAACGGACAAAAAAAACACCTGCTACATGGTAAAACAGATGAACTGCTCCCTGCACAAGAATACAAATGGGAAAATTAACCCGTGCAATGCCAAAATACCACAAAAAACATGTCCACACTGGCACACACAACACAACAACCAAGGAACACCACATGGACATGGCCCAACAAAAAAACACCAACACAACATGCCAAGGTACAATGGGGGTTAGCACACAACACGGACACCTGCCAATACAGAACAAGCTCACCTGTCCAACATCACCAGACGATCCAGACACAACCTGCACCCCACAGCTCCACACCCGCAACTGACAGGGACACAGCAACCACAACACAGCACACTTGTAAACACAGAAACACCTGCAAACACTTACCTGGACAACAACACCTTCCCATTTGTCAGCACTCACCTCATCACCACACCTACACAACGCCCTACCACCTACTTAAACAGACAGCACACCACACTCATTTGTGGCTTGTTTTCCACTCAGGAGAGATAGAGATAGAGAGATAGATAGAGAGTGAGAGAGAGCAATCAGTATGTTGGGTTACATATTGTTGCGAAGACTGCGGAGAAGGCGTGCATGGGAGAGAGCTAGGGAACACCAGCAACCCCCTGGCACACCTGATCAACAGCCATCATCTGTTGCAAGTGAGAAGGCTCCGGCTCATGAGCCACACAGGAGCCCATCCCCACCTGAAGGACACCTGCCTGCAGATGCACAGCTGCAGCAACAGGATGCTCCCCAGCTGCCACAGGGACCCCTGGAGCAGCCCAGATGCATAGACGACCACCAAGGACCAGGGTATACTGCCCAAGGGTCACTCTCTTTGGAATGACCGATGACGAGGTCATTGATCGCTACAGGTTGAGGCTGCACAGCATCATTCAACAAACAGTAGTGCCTCAACACAGGCAAATAGTGGAACATCCAAACGAGTAGTGTTCTTCAATTAATTAGTCCAAAAAGTGGACTCACCTCTGTCTACAAGTGACCGGACTTCTTTATGCACAGCATCATTGCCCTGTACGAGGTCATCAAGGATCAGGTGGATCCCATATGCACCTACAACCATGCCCTAACTGGCCTGCAAAAACTCCTGTGTGCCATACACTTCGTGGTGAGTGGTGCCTTCCAGTCGACAGAGGGTTACGCATCTGGCATGTCCCAGGCCACATATTCCAGGGTGCTGGCCAAGGTCTTGTCAGCCCTCAAAGACAAGGCTAGTAGGTACATACACTTCCCCACCACCGACATGGAGTAGACACATCTCAAGCAGGGCTTCTACAAAAGGGGAGGCATGCCCAGGGTCATGGGTGCAATACATTGCACCCATGTCAAAATCAAAGCACCAGCACGTCTGGGACATGTGTTCATCAACCGAAAAGACTTCCACTCCATGAATGTGCAGATGGTGTGTGACAGCAACCTGGCCATCATGAATGTCTGTGCAAAATATCCCGGAAGCGGTCACGACTCCCATATACTCAGAAACTCATCTGTGCACAGAGATTTAAAAAATGGGACCTATACAGGCGGATGACTTCTGGGTGAGTTAACAATACCATATCACACCACATACACACGTGCTAGTACGTTCACCTCATGAAACAGCATTCACACAACATGTGCTCCTTGTCTCACCATGTCACTCACTTCCCACAGGTGATGCTGGCTATGGCTGCAAACCATGGCTCCTCACCCCGTTCGCCAATCACTAAACCGATGCCCAGGAAAGATATAACCAGGCTCATGCCAGAACTCGCAATGCCATTGAGTGTACCTTCGGCCTCCTCAAGTCCCGATTCCGATGTCTGGACCACTCGGGGGGAGCACTGCAGTATGCACCTGGCAAGGTCTGCGACATTGTCATGGCATGTGCCATCCTCCATAATATCGCGGTCGCCACCAGACTCATCAATCATGTACAGCCCCCACCCAGACCTGATGACCCACTGGACATTGTCCAGGGTGAGGAAACCCTAACAGGGATGCAGATAAGACACAGATTGATCAGGGATCACTTCAGCTGTGAGTACAATACATGTATGCCTACAATCCATGCATGCACACCCACCACAACACACATCTTCTGTTTCACCCCACAGGATCAGTGACACAGCCCTGACACTGGCTGCAGTATGGACCACCACCATCAACCATTCCAAGGACTCTGCTCATCACAGAGTAGACAAACCATGTGGACAACACATGACCAGTTCCCCAGTGTTACTAGAGTATCCCTATGTAGTTCAGAAGTACTGTTTGTGTGCTCATACAAGTGTTTCATGCATATAGGCTATATACCCAGAAAACACATGTATGTGTTACTGTAGTTTGAGACACAATAAAGGAGTACCATCACTATTCAGTATGGGTCTGTCTGTATGAATAAATGTTGGATTTGACATCTCTCAATTAGGAACCATACTCTGGGCTAGAGTATACCTCTTACATAGGAAGGCATGACCCACATCACAGGAGTCCACTGGTTGTTTGACCATGAGTGAACATTGTGATGTATTCATGCAATGGGATGATGGCAGTGATACACTAATGGGTGTTGTGGTGATAGCAGGTGATACAGGGGACATCATTACTTCCACAGTTATGTCACTTCCACGGTTTATGTCTTGCTCAATATAATCAATGTCCTGAGATTGCTGTAGGTTGACATATCTCAGTACATGGGCTATATAAAAAAAACAACAAGACCAAGTGGACAAGTGTTATCACTGGTGAAGTGTGTTACAATCTTAGTTAAACAACGACACAACTTAGTACATAACCCAATGCCCTGCCTAAGTTTTTAATGTGTTTGCTACACATTGACATCTTAAGAAAATCATTGGGTTATCCAGTAAGTTAGGCTGTGATTCAAACACCTATTGTGCAACTGACATACTGGAGAACAAAATGCTCCCCCTAGGATCCCAATGTGTAGCACACACACTTGGATCCTAGGGTGTACATTGTGTTCACCAGTAAGTCAGCTGCACAATAGGAGTTTGATCCAAAGTCAATAGTGAAGCATGTTCCATCTGTCCTGCTTGTTATTTCCCTGCTAAGTCACATAGCTGTTTGTTTGGTTCCCCTTCAAACACAACAATTGATGCAGACGAATGTTAAGTGTTGCACCAGTTGTTGTGATGAGGGGTATGTTCAGAACAATTCTAACACACAACATGGCCATGTAACACTGTTGTGTTATATGGCAACATGGATGGGTTGCCAGGTGAATTTGGACAACCGTGTGTGTGTGTGTGTGTGTGAACCCATGCTGTAGCATACCACAAACATTTCACCCAGGCAGAGGTTGTGTTCACTGCATTGTATGGCAATGCATTGGAGACAACCCTGCCACCCAATCCATAATTGAAGACACAGCATATCAGACAGGAATCAAAAGCACAATGTTTCTTTATTGAGGGGGAAGTTAACAGGTTGGGCCTTTCATTTTTTCTTTTCTTTGGGGGGGGGGGCTTAGACTGGGTGCCAGAGGCAGATGCTCTTGTTGATCGCCTGGTCACCCTCTGCCCCCTAGGTGTGGCTTCATGGGTAACACTGGAGGGGGTGGTGGGTGCAGTAGACCCCTCCATGGAACGCAAGTTCTCCCTCTCCATCCTCAGGGTCTCCCTGCGGTTGATCTCTCGCAACTCCACAAGTACCTGTGTGAACATGTCCATGATCCCCGTCTGGAGCTGGTGGAGTTGTGTGTTCACCCTGGTCACCTCCGACTCCAGGGCTTGGATTCTGGTCTCCAATCTGGCTGTGTTCCTCCTGGATTCCCTCCTGCTCCTGGTGATCACATCTGTGCTCCTGCTCGACCGGAGTAGTCTCCTCTTCAGGGCCATACACTCTGCCTCCATCCTTGTGAGGCGTGCAGTGCTGGAGGTGGATGTGCCCGGTGACCCTGGTGCTGCTGTTTCCATGGCTGCTGAGAGTGCTGTGTCCTCTGCTGCTGAGGGTGCTGTTTCCTCTGCTGCTGCTGGATGTGCTGTTTCATCTGCTGCTGCTGGAGGTGCTGTGGCTGCTGTTGGAGTGGCTGGTGCAGATGATGGGCATATGCCCACCACATCAAGTGACTCCGAGCTGCCCAATGATGTGTGTGCTGGTGGAGGTGTGAAAATGTCCCTGGGTAGAGGGCGCTGGGGCTCACCAATCAGGCTCAGGTGTGGGTAGTCCAGTGGCCAAGGGTCATATGTTGGCCACTGATAGGTGCCTGGACCACACCTGGGATCATACCTTGGGGCATGCTGTGGAGCCATCCAGGAGGGTGGGCTGATCTGGGATGCATATGGCCCATATTGGGTGGTGGCCACTGTCCCTGGCAGCCATTGCCTCCCTGGCGGTGGTGGTGCTGCTGATGGAGGGTAGTAGCTGGTGGAGGTGGCTGGATACATCCACCTCTCCTCCTGTTGCATCCAGCCACTGTACTGGGGAGGTGCAGCTTGGAGGGGTGCAGCCTGTGGTGGTGCAGCTTTGAGGGGTGCAGCCTGTGGTGGTGCAGCCTGTGTTGGAGGAGATGGTGATGGTGGGTATGGTGACCACCGGCTGGTCCCCTCCTCTGTGTACTCCTCACTGAGGGGTGACGTAGCCTCCTCCACGGGCTCCCGCTGGGCTTGAGGGCCGTAAGCTGTGTGGAGAAATGAGATGTTGTGATTAGTGAACTTAGCCATAGGTTTGAGGAGACAGTTATACTTTGATATCTGGTGAAGAAAAGTATATGTGATTGGGTTAATCCCTCTGGGTAAACAAGGGCACTCCCATTGCTTAAAGGTGTTGTTTGAGTTATTACAGGTAAAGGTTTCATTTTGAGGTGCAATATCACAGTGGCCCGAAATAGTACAGTGGGGCTGTTGCAACACCCTCCCATGTAGATATCTGGTCCCTGTACCAAAGCTGTCCATATGATAGTGTAGTCACAGCACCACTGTACAATTTCAGGCCACTGGGATATTGCCCCTGGCATATCCATGTCTGAGCTGTGATACCTTTTGAATTAATACACCTTTCAGCAGTGGGAATACCATTCTTTTACTTGGGGGGTGAATCCTACAACATTTATTTGTCTTTACACCTTTTAGGGATGGCTATCCCTTCAAGGGGATAGCAAAGGTTAAGTCCACCTTGATGTCAGATTGTAGACATTGTGAAAACAGATGTTGTTCGCTGTTAGTCCTATCCCTCCTACCCTCATGGTTATTCAGATATTGCTCTATGTGATAGATGGAGATTTCAGTCATTTGTCCACATGGAGGCTCTTCAGCAGAGCCAAAATCGCCCCATTTAGAGAACAATACTTAATTGGAATGGTGTACAGAGTGTGCATGGTTTGCAAGCACACTCTGTGGACCATTCCAAACAGATATTTATCTCGAAATGTTGCAAATTTGGCTCTGCTGAAAAGCCTCCGTGTGGTCAAATGACAGATATCTCCACCTGTCACATAGAGCAATATCTGTATAACCATGAGTGTTGGAGGGATAGGACTTACATCCAGACACATGTTTTTACGATGCCAATGATATTACATCATGATGACAGTACCTATTACTATCCCATTACAGTCACACACAAGTAGAAATGGTCATATGTGTATGTGGATATGTACCTTCCATATGGATACAAAAATATCCTTCCAAGATGTGAAGCAGAGAGCAGTTCAGTACGTGTGATTGCCTTACTGGCTATATATGTGCACCCATCCAAAAATACATTTGATTGATATGATGGATATGAACATACCTCGTATATCCCATCTACGTAGTGTGTGATATACTATGTATGTGTATTTGGATGGTAGCAATGTAGGTTAATTTTTGATGGGTGCACATATCTGATCAGTAAGGCAATCACATCCAGTGAACTGATCTCTGTGTTCACATTGTGTTGGGACATATTTAGAAACATTTGAAAGGTACCTATCTGACCGTTTTTGTTAGTGTCCATATCTCTTGTGAATAGATCTGCAGTGGGATTCAAGTGTTATTCAACCCTATCCTCTTATTTGATCCTGTACAATGCACAATTTTGGATTACTTGACAGGTGCCTCTCTGGTTGTCATGATGATATCCTATGCATTACATTGTGATGCATGGGATACCACCCTGCCAATCACAGATTGATGAATTTGACAAGATACTGTCCATGTTGTATGTTCCAGTTGAATCCTAAGGGCAACAATCAAGCCAGTAGTGAGGGATATCTTTGATTGAGGCCTGTTTTTCACTGTGTATGAGCCCATCCATCCTTCTGTGTGAGGCAACCATACTCAATCCGAGATAGCCATCATTCATGGCCTGTTGGTGACCAAGGTACAATGGTTGATATTTGGTTCCCATGTGTATCCTGCAAACAGTGGCTGGTGTACCATCCATCCATGGCATCAGCACCCCTGTGGATCCATGTGGGAATCAGATATGGGATATGTAATTTCAAGTCAAAGTAAATGATTGCAGCCACAACACCAAGGCCTACTTTTTCCACCTTTAATTCTGTGGAATAGTTTTCGGCCTGTGTGTTGCACATACAAGCATTTATTCTCTGGGACACTGTGATTTGTGACCTGATGCACCCTTTTTGTGATTCAGTAAGCGGTGATGTTGAACTGATGAAGTGAACATGATGCTGACTTCTCCAGTGATCTCCTTTCCCCATTTCCAGTGTTTTCCATGGAGTTTGTACAATAGGACCCTATCAACTTGATTCTTGTTTTTGCATATTTTCCATGGACTAACACTGGTATTGGTGAAGTGAGGGTGTGTGAGGGTTACTTTCTCTCCACCGTCACTTTGTCACTGCTTAGTGAATGTCCCCTGTGTAGCATGTGATTGTTGGCCTATTGACTTGTTTGTTGTCTGGTTAACCCTTTGAGTCCCAGAGGGGTTGCCAACGCATTGTTGATCGATGCATTGATGATCCCTCTAGCACTCAAGGGGTTAGGTACTGACTTCCCTGTGGGGACATGGGTGACACTGTGTGTGAACAGTGATGATATTTAACAGACGACATTTTGAACAGCACGGTTTGTGTATTGTGTGTGATGAGCACAGCGACAGGAGGGTTGAAGTAGGACTTTGACAGGTTTGTCCCAAGTTGGACCTTGACATTTGTCCTGGTGTTGTGTCCTGTTTTTAACCCTCAGGGTGCTGTGTTGGTGCAGTTGTATGGATGAATGCTGGGCATGTGTTGAAGTGTGACTGTTTGTGCAGCTGGTGTTGATTGATGTAGTTTGTGGTTATGTAGTGTTGCACTTACCGGTAGTGTGGAGGCTCCTCTCATCCCCAGTGTCAGCTCCTCCAACGACCCCCTCGATCAGGGTCAGGGACATGGTCTGCCTCACCATCTCCTCCCACCCGCAGAAGGTGATGGGGACAGGTGGCCCACTTGTGGTGCCTCGGGCTTGCTTGGCCATGTCAGACAACTTGTTCTTGACCACCCTCCGGCAGTCGCCCCATCTCTTCTTCACGGACTCCACGTCCCGCCTGCATGGAGCCACCACGTTCACCCAGCTGCAGATCTGGTTCCAGGCTGCCTTCCTCCTCACTGACAGGCCAGGGACCTTCGCAGTCGGGTGGAGAACACTCTGTCTCTCCAGGACAGCCTCCATGAGAGCCATGTTCTCCTCCTCAGTATATTTCGGATCCCTGATCCTGCCCTCATCAGCTCCGGTATGGGAGGATTCTGAGCCGGAGTATCCTGCCTGGTCTGACCCTGACTGTGTGCGGTGGTCCACAGCAACTACCCTCGTCTGTAATGGTGTGTACGACACTCAGACTCAGTAGGTTAGAATAAAACACAGTTTTATTAAAAGAGTGAAAATTCCCTTAGTGGGCTATAGCATATCACAGCGGAATAGAAAGGAAATTATAGGTCATAGACATATGCCCACACAGGCCCAGTATAGAATGAGTAGGATGGTACAGATACTGTCCCAGGTCAGGCATAAAAAGGTAACTCAGCACAGCATGGGTTAAAGTCCAATGATATAATCAGTCTCTGATGTGGTGTGTTCAGTAACGCCCAGTATGATGGATAACAGCTATCAGGAGACTGTGGTGCGAGAATGGAGACAAGTACCTAGATCTGCAGAGCAGAGCTGAGACTTATACCCTCTGCTGTAGCAGTAACGGAGGCCACACAATACTCTGCAAGAGCTGAACAGACTTGAGCCACGGGCACCCGACCGGTGCAGTAACGGAGGCAACAGTACTCTGCACGAGCTTAGTTAAGTTGAGCCAATGGCACCCGACCGGTGCAGTAACAGAGGCAACAGTACTCTGCACAAGCTTAGTTAAGTTGAGCCAATGGCACCCGACCGGTGCCGTCACTGAGGCAACAGGACTCTGCACGAGCTAATTAATTTGAGCCAATGGCACCCGACCGGTGCCGTCACAGAGGCAACAGTGGCCCTGCAAGAATTAACTGAAGGCTCAGCAGTAAAGGAGGCAACAATAGCTCTGCAAGAGTTAACGGAAGGCTCAGCAGTAACGGAGGCAACAATAGCACTGCAAGAGTAAACGGGAGGCTCAGCAGTAACGGAGGCAGCAGTGGCTCTCTGTCTGGCAGGCTCAGACTAGGCGGAAGTCAGAATGTCGCCCAGGTGACATGATGAGCAGGAACTGGAAAGCTGGGCCGGATCTCGGAGCAGGAACGTTAGACAAGCCGGGTCAGGTCACGGAGCAGGAACGTCAGCCAGGCCGGGTCGAAACATGGAGCAGGAACGCCAGACATGCCGGGTGGGGTCACGGAGCAGGAACGTCAGCCAGGCCGGGTCAAATCACGGAGCAGGAACCAGAAGCGGAGTAGTCAGATGGGCCAAGTCGGTACACGGGAACACAGCAACACAAGTAAGCACTGGTACAGGAACACCACGAAAGGGCACCAGACAGGTGCCAGAGACCCAGTATAAAAAGGCCATACTGGGCGGGCCAAATCAAGCTCAGCCAATGGGAGCGCAGCACACAGAGACTGACAGGAAAAAGCACGGGCACTGTGATATCGTCCCACTGCAGGTTTTGTCCCTGTCCTCCATGTGCCTGCTCTTGTGGGCTGGGTCCCCCTTCACCCTGTGGATCTCCCTCTCCCACCCCTGCTCTGCACAGGGATACCCTCCTGACCTTCCTCCTCCTCCACTACTCTCCCCATCCCTCTCTCCTGTCCTCCTGTCCTGGCCATCACTCACCCACTCACACCCAGGCACTCCCACAGGTCCTCACAGACACACTCGATCCACTCACTCTCTGTCACACACTTTCACTCACAGATTCACACTGTAAAAATAAAATTTGAAATGTGTAAGGTGTTATAAAAAAAAGGACTGTGTGTATGTATGTGTATGTGTTTGTATGGGTGTATGTAATATTTGCAAAGGTGTGATATGTGTCGAATTATGTGCAATGCTCGCCAAACTCCAAAACTCCTCTACCTCCAATGAACACTCCTGTCTCCCTTTCTCTGATCACTATCCTTCGCTCCTGGGTCCTGATATCTAGCTTTCAAGAACTCAATAACAGACAGTGTGTGATGGTTATTTTTGGGTATATATAGGTGTATTTTAACTTTTTGGATACTTTGGGGCTTTGGGATTGGCTGCGTGTTTGAATTTGTTGTTGCATGAATCAGGGTTGGTAGCCAACAGCAGCCATTAGGTTACATGTTGTTTTGAGATATGTTATCGGGTGATTTGGCCACGCGTTGTGCATTAACATGAGCGACAACGGGTTTTGTGTTATGTGTTTTGGCTGTGCCTATACTCGATAGCTATTCTTGTAGAGTACCTATTGAATCTGCCGTAACTCGTTTATTATTTGCGAGCAATGTGCTTTTTTCACTTAGCGGCTGGTTTAACGTGAGCCTTTAAATCTAGCCCATGGTGTCTTCTGAACTGCATCCTAAACATGCTGTGAAGTTGAAGCTTTCCAAAATATTGACACACAAGCAGGACATTTTATATTTAACAGTACCAAGATGCCATATATTTATTTAAAATTAACAAGATACCGCATATTTCTTTAATATTAACAAGATGCCACAAAAAATAACCCTTTGAGAGCTGGAGGGCAACCCCTCCGGAGCTCAAAGGGTTAACAGTAGCATCTTTGGGGGTATATTTTTTATTTAACAAAACACTAATGGATTTCTTTTTATTTACAGAGAAGAAAAAAGATCAGAGGAAGAAGAGAAGAGCCAGTGGGGTATGTATCGCTGTATAATGCATTTGCATACCCCTCTGACACTCATAGGGTTAATCTTTTTGTTTGTTTCAACCACAAGTATGTGTTGGAAACCAGTTTTCCAACACATAGCGGTGGTTTTGACCACCTGTTTTGGGCTCTGCACCTGCCTTCTCATGGAGCAGAAAGTGTCCTAAACAAGTGGTGAATCCACAACATGGAATAGGATAGCAAAGGCAACTATTTTTAGTTAATGTTCATTGGGTGAAATTTGCTAACCCATTGAACATTTTTGCAAGTTTTTTTGGTGTTGATAGCACAGTTTATAGAATAGTAAAATATACTGTCAAAACCAATACCGCCTGTTTTAAAAATAGCAGGTCTAACAAGATTGAGACCCATGTGATCACTTCACCTGTCTTGGGAATGAGATGGAATAAGATGTCATGGCCTGAGTGTTCATTATTGGGGCTTTGATTTACTACACTGGACAGTATAGTTCAATCAAATATCATTAATTATGCCTCTTGAGTTTGTACAGCATTTCCAGGCATGGAAAACCTAACCCAGCAGAGGTTCCCTAGTCTAACAGCCTCACAGATTGACACAGTTGGTGCTCCACATTCTATGTCTAATTCTCAAATTTCACCTCTGCTGAGATCAAATATTCCATGAATCATTAGTAAGTTTAGACAAAAATAAAGGGTAAGAAAATGGTCCTATGTGTTTCACCAACAGATGTGGCTTAGTTGGGGCTATATTTGAAGTGGCCTGTTACCTGATCCTTTTTAAACCCTTGTTTAGGGGTGTAAACTAGTGACGTTGCAGCCACGTCACTGATTTCCGATTTTTTCAGAAAAAATGTTCTTCCTCTTTCTGGTTGATGTGAAAAGCCGAAACAATATTGGTCAAAAAAACCCATAGGAGTTCACAAAAACACTCCAGTACATGTGAAAACTAGATAGGTGTTACGGTTTTTCTGACACTCAGACCAGGTAGTAAAGTAAAAACACAGTTTATTGAAACAGAATGATAAACAGTGCCCCTAGGGGCCAGTATAGGTAAGAGCAATACTGACAAATACAGACAAAGTATGGGTAATATAAACAGAGAATTAAATACAGCTAAAGGCTGTAGCAACCCCACAGGGTTAACAGGAGCAACTGGTGAGGCTCAGGCTAGATTGGCCAACGCCCAGGAGAGATATCAGTCTCTGGAGAAAAGTCTCTAGATGTAGAGCCAGGAACACAGGATCAGCACTGTATCACTCTCTAAGCAGAAGCAGGATGTGCCCCTCTTGCTCTGAGCTGAGCCAGTACCACCACCGTGGGCTAGGAGGAATGCCACTGCCAAACCCGAAGTAACCAGAATAGGAATCGCCCAGAAGGAGTAGTGAGTAACCCTGCGTGTGCCAAGGATAGTATACAAGCCCTTGGGATGCCACAGTAGATGATAGTTGCCCAAGCTACGAAGAGCCGATGCACAGAGCAGTGCAGATGGAACTGTAAACTTCGAGAGAATGAGAGACGGGCCCGGGACACCCTTCCGGTGTCGCACTGAATCCTATAGCAAGAGCGAACAGACTGCCGGCGCCAACCGGCGTGATCACGGTACACCCCGAACACCGGACAGGCGGAGCTCTGCAAGGACTGGTATAGCGTAAAAGGAGACTCAAAGTGTAACGGCTCAGCGAACCAACAGAAGCTTGGCAAGCTAAACAAGTGGCACGTAATCGGAGACTACAGGCACTGCAAGGGTTAATCTAGTACATTCAAAAGAGCAATGCTCAGCGAGTACTAGGCAGGCAACCTCGGCTACAGCTGAATGAGCGAGAAAGGAACAGAGAAACAGTTCAGAATGTCGCCAGCACGACCGGAGGACACTGGAGCAGCAACCGGACAGGAGCGATAACCGGAACCGGATGACACAGCCGCAGGAACACCACCGGAGAGCGGATCAATCACGGAGCAGGATCAGTAGCCAGAACCGGGTCGAATCACGGAGCAGGGTCATCAGCCAGAGCCGGGTCAGATCACGGAGCAGGGTCTTCAGCCAGAGCCGGGTCAGATCACAGTGCAGGGTCGTCAGCCAGAACCGGGTCAAATCACGGAGCAGGAACAGGAGAAGAGTCAGACTAGCCTGGTCTGTACACAGGAGACACTGGAAATCAGCAACAAGGCGCAGCACAGGAACACCACAAAAGGGCAACTGACAAGTGCCCAAACCCAAGCATATAAAGGCACATCCTGGGCGGGCCAATCAGACGCCTCCAATGCAAAGGTACATAGTCAGAGGGGACCGTGATAGTACCCCCCTCTCAAAGACCCCCTCCCCTGCCAGAGGGTCTAGGTTTAAGAGGAAATTTAGAGTGAAAGCTGCGCATCAGTCGTGGAGCATGTAGATCCTTATGATCAACCCAAGAGCGCTCCTCAGGCCCATAGCCTTTCCAGTGGACCAAATATTGCAACTTGCCTCTAAATCTCCTGGAGTCAATAATGCTCTGAATTTCGTACTCCTCTTGGCCTTGTACATCCACCGGCCCAGGAACCACCGGAGTGGTAGTATAACGGTTGCAAACCAAGGGCTTAAGAAGAGACACATGAAACACGTTATGAATACGCATAGTCCTAGGGAGCTCCAATGCGTATGCCACGGGGTTGACCTTGCGAATAATCTTAAAGGGCCCAATAAACCGGGGAGCCAGTTTGTTCGAAGGCACTTGCAGGTTAAGATTCCTGGAGGAAAGCCATACCCTGTCCCCAACCTGGTAGGAGACCGCTGGTAGCCGTCTGCGATTAGCCTGCCGATGATGTCTCAGGAAGGACTGACTGAGGGACCGTTGTACCTGTGCCCAAGTGGAGCAGAGCTGCTCCATGTGCTCATCCAGAGCCGGAATCTGTTGGGACTGAAATGAGTCTGGGAGTAGACAGGGTTGGAACCCATAATTAACCAGGAACGGAGAACTCCCAGACGATGAATTAACCGCACAGTTCCTGGCGAACTCCTCCCATGGCAACAGGTCGGCCCAGTTATCATGATGATCAGTCACGAAGCAGCGCAAAAACTGCTCAAGTCCCTGATTGGCACGCTCAGCGGCCCCATTGGTCTGGGGATGGTAGGCAGAGGAAAATGACAATTGAATGCCCATCTGGCCACAGAATGCCCTCCAGAATCTAGACACGAATTGGCTTCCCCGATCCAACACTATCATTCTGGGAACCCCGTGCAAGCGGAATACCTCCCTGGCAAAAATCACTGCCAATTCCTGGGCCGAAGGGAGGCCAGAGAGGGGCACGAAATTAGCTATTTTAAAGAACCTATCTACCACCATCAGGATAAACGTGTAGCCCTTAGATAAAGGCAGCTCTCCCAAGAAATCAATGGAAATATGGGACCAGGGACGGTCACCATTGGGTACTGGTTGGAGTAACCCCACGGGGAGATGTCTGGTAGTTTTAGCACGGGCACAGGTGGCACAGGCAGCGGTAAATGCGGAGCAATCCGCTCTCAGGGAAGGCCACCAGAATGTTCGTGACAATGACCAAACCAACTGATCCCTGCCAATGTGCCCAGCTGCCTTAGATGAGTGATAGGTTTCGAGTAACTGGGTACGAAAAGGTTCGTCCACAAAACACCTGCCAGCTGGGGTTTCGGGAGGTGCCCGTGCTTGTGAAGCCATGATTTGCTCCCCCAGTGGCGAAGTGATGTTGGTACGAATAGTAGCCAGGATCCTATCTGGCTGAATTATAGGCACCGGGGCTTCATCCCTCTCAATGTCTGTGCAGAATTGTCTGGAAAGAGCATCTGCCCTAATGTTTTTGGACCCCGGCAAGTAGGAGACTATGAAATTAAATCTAGACAAGAAGAGAGCCCAACGAGCCTGGCGAGAAGACAGCCTTTTAGCCTCAGACAAGTAAATCAGATTTTTATGGTCAGTGAGGATTAAGACTAGGGTCCTAGTGCCCTCCAGGAGATGTCGCCATTCTTTCAAAGCCAAGATGATAGCCAACAATTCCCTATCACCAATTTCATAATGGCTTTGGGCACTAGAAAGCTTTTTAGAAAAAAATCCGCACGGCCTCAGATTACCTCCCTCCCTGGGTTGTTGGGAGAGAACTGCCCCTACCCCAACCTCGGAGGCATCGACTTCTAGGGTAAAAGGCAGGGTAGGATTAGGATGGCACAGAATAGGGGCAGATGCGAATGCCTGCTTGAGGGTCAGAAAGGCCTGTTCAGTTGCCTCAGACCATTGAGAGGGATTTGCGCCCTTATGCGTCAGGTCAGAGAGAGGTTTAGTAATGGTAGAAAAGTTCTGAATAAATTTTCTGTAATAGTTGGCAAAGCCCAGGAAGCTTTGGATAGCTTTTAACCCCTTGGGTCGTGGCCATTTCAGAACTGCAGCCAACTTTTCTTGGTCCATAGCTATGCCATCCTTGGATATAACGAAACCCAAAAAGGGTACTTGAGAACAGTGAAATTCACACTTTTCCAGTTTACAGAACAATTTTTCTTGCGCAAACGAAGCAATACCTCAGAAACATCCTGGATATGCTGGGTTAAATTAGCTGAGTGAATCAAAATATCGTCCAGATATACCACTACACAGGACTGTAACATATCGCGGAAGATATCATTGATGAACTCCTGAAATACGGCAGGTGTATTATATAATCCGAATGGCATAACTAGGTATTCGTAGTGCCCTGACCTTGTATTGAAGGCTGTCTTCCACTCATCACCGGCCCTTATTCTTATTAAATAGAGAAAATAGAGGAGCCTTTCAACCTATCAAATAACTCTGTGATGAGCGGAATGGGGTACGCATTTTTGGACATAATCTTATTGCGTCCACGGTAGTCAATACAAGGTCGCAATTCGCCATTTTTCTTTTGCACAAAAAAGAACCCTGAACCTGCCGGAGAGGATGATTTGCAAATAATCTCTCGTTTGAGAGCACCCTCAATAAATTCGTCCATTGCCTTAGTCTCATCACAGGACAGTGGGTACGTCCTACCCCTCGGTGGCATCACTCCCTGGGGCAAATCAATAGCGCAGTCACATGGCCGATGTTGCGGCAGAGAGCTAGCCTCCCCTTTACTGAAAACGTCACTGAACTTGCTGTATTCAGCTGGTACAGAAGGGGAGGTACACATAATCTTAATTGGACAAGATAGACAGTGACTAGTGCAGTATTCTGACCATGACTTGACTTCACGTGTCTGCCAGTCAAACTGGGGATTGTGCAATGTCAACCAAGGGAACCCCAGAATGACCGCATGATGGGGTGAGTGTATAATCTGGAGGGCCCCCACTGCCATAGTAAGGAGAATAGTCTCCATAGTGATAAGTTCTGGTTCAAGAGGTCTGCCATCAATAGCCTCAATGGCTAGTGGAGTATTTCTTTTAGACAGAGGAATATTATGCCTTTCAGCAAATGCCTGGTCCATGAAATAGCCAGTTGCGACAGAATCTACCAGGGCTAGTACCTCCACAGCTTGGTCGCTGTAACGGTTTTTAAGACTCTCAGACCAGTGTGTGAAATAAAACACAATTTTATTAAAATAAGTTAAGGCAGAAGTACGCCCTCTAGTGGCAGTAGATATACACCAGTAGTAAGGACTAGTAGATACAATTGTAAATGCACAAATGAATTATAGGTACAATTACACAGCAGTAGAATTGCATATACCCACAGAGGGTTAAGTCCTTGATAACAGTCAGTCTCAGATGCGGATGTTTGGAACGCCCAGGGTGTTATTAGGCTGTGCTGGAGACCAAGGTCATCACAGGCTGGATACAGGACTGCCTCGCCACGGTGTTCAGTAAGAAGAAGCACAGGAGTCCACGTAGCCCCCTCGGGCGTACCTACTGGAACTGCTTCAACTAGTGCAAGTGCAAATAGCCCCCACGGGCGTGAATGGAACCGGCCTGCAATGCGAGAGCTGCCAAGCCTCCTCAGACTTAACCGGACACCGGGATAAAACACGCTAGAGCCAACAACCCCACGGGCGTAATTACCGGAATTGCAAATGCTGATGCCTGTGCCTGCCACCACTCGGTATAGCGGAATCGCCCAGTAAACAAGAGAGAGTCTTAGGCGCCCAACCGGCCTAACGGATGTGAATACTCTGCTAGGATGTATGGAGCTGCCGACGGAGAGCGGCCAACTCAGCAGTAGTATCACCGAGAACGAGACTCTTACGGAAGTAGCGAGAGAGTGGAACCCAGGCGGCACTGCTAGGGTTAAATAGCACTTTTACTCGAGGCTTTTCAGCGGTATAGCAAGGCTCTGCAGTGTGAGGGAGGCGCACATACGCACAACTCTGCATAGGTAAATACACTGCACTGATCGGAGTACACCAGGCAAGGCAGTCACACCAAAAGCTGGAACAGCAGATAGAAATGTCGCGGCGGCGACAACTGGAACGCAGGTCACTGTAGAAAGCAGGAGTCTATCTTCGGAGCAGGAAGTCAGCCAGGCCGGGTCGGAGCACACAGGAGGTAGTCATACAACCCGGGTCATACACAAGCAGGAACGTCAGCCAAACCGGGTCAGGATCCAAGGATGGTAGTCAGACGCGCCAGATCATACACAAACAGGAACACAGGAGAATAGTCAGGACAAGCCGAGTCGGTACACAGGAATCCGGAACACAGGAACAAAGCAACAGTATAACTGGCTCAGAAACACCACGAAAGGGCAACTGACAGATGTGCTAGCCAGGCATAAAAAGGTCACCAGGGGGTGGGCCAAACCAACCCAGCAAATCAGTGTCTGCCACAGATGAGACTGACAGGAATCACAGGCACTGTGATAGTACCCCCCTCTCAAAGACCCCCTCTCCCCGCTCGAGGTCTGGGTTTAGAAGGGTATTTGGAGTGAAAGCTGCGTAGTAATCTAGGTGCATGGAGGTCCCCTTGATCAACCCAAGAGCGTTCCTCAGGACCATAGCCCTTCCAATGAACCAAATATTGCAGCTTTCCTCTAAATCTCCTAGAATCAATAATGCTCTGAACCTCATACTCTTCTTGGCCCTGGACGTCCACCGGCCCAGGAATCACTGGCGTAGTAGTATAGCGATTGCACACCAAGGGTTTCAGGAGCGACACATGGAACACATTGTGAATGTGCATTGAGGGTGGAAATTCCAAAGCATAAGAAACCGGATTAATCTTGCGGATAATCTTAAATGGACCGATAAACCGGGGAGCCAGTTTGTTGGAAGGCACTTGTAAATTAAGGTTTCTGGATGACAGCCATACCCTGTCCCCAACTTGAAAGGAGACCGCTGGAAGACGTCTGAGATTAGCGTGCCGTTGCTGTCGCCTAAATGACTGACTGAGGGACCTCTGGACCTGTGACCAAGTGGAACGAAGCTGTGCCAAATGCTCGTCCAGAGCAGGAATCTGCGGTGCCTGAAAGGAGTCCGGGAGCAGACAAGGCTGGAACCCATAATTAACGAGAAATGGAGAGCTCCCGGACGATGAATTGACCGCACAGTTTCTGGCAAACTCAGCCCATGGCAACAGGTCAGTCCAATTGTCATGATGATCAGTGACAAAGCAACGCAGGAACTGCTCCAGTCCCTGTGGCACGCTCAACGGCCCCATTAGTTTGGGGATGGTAGGCGGAGGAGAATGACAATTGGATGCCCATCTGGCCACAAAATGCCCTCCAAAACCTAGAAACGAACTGGCTCCCACGGTCGGATACAATCACTCTGGTTACTCCGTGCAGGCGGAACACCTCCCTAGAAAAGACTACAGCCAATTCCTGGGCCGATGGAAGGCCAGTCAGAGGCACAAAATGTGCCATCTTGGAGAATCTGTCGACCACCATAAGGATGAACGTCTAACCCCTAGAGGCTGGTAATTCTCCAAGAAAGTCAATAGATATATGAGACCAAGGGCGGTCTCTGTTGGGCACCGGTTGCAGTAAGCCCACGGGCTGATGCCTAGGGGTCTTGGCACGGGCACAGGTGGTACAGGCTGCAGAAAAAGCGGCGCAATCGGCTCTCAAGGTAGGCCACCAAAATAACTGCGAAAGAGACCAGACTAGTTGGTCCCTACCAATATGCCCAGCCGCTTTAGAAGCGTGATAAGTCTCTAACAAACGGACACGGAATGGCACATCTACGAAACACTTCCCCACAGGGGTCTCAGGGGGTGCCCTAGATTGTGATGCCAATATCTCCTCCCCCAGAGGCGAGGTAATGGTGGTACGGATAGTGGCCAGAACGCGATCTGGCTGAATGATAGGAACAGGTTCCTCCTCCCTCTCAGTGTCAGAAGCGAACTGATGAGACAACGCATCAGCTTTAATATTTTTTGAGCCAGGAAGATAAGACACTAGGAAATTAAATCGTGACAAAAAAAGTGCCCACCTAGCTTGTCGGGAAGACAGTCTTTTGGCTTCGGAAAGATAAGTTAAATTTTTATGGTCAGTAAGGATAAGTACCAGAGTCTGAGTACCCTCCAACAGGTGACGCCACTCCTTCAGAGCTAGGATAATGACCAACAGTTCCCTGTCCCCAATCTCATAATGGCTCTGCGCACTGGACAATTTCTTAGAGAAAAAACCGCAAGGCTTCAAGGCGCCACCTCCCACAGGACATTGGGAGAGTACTGCTCCAACCCGAACCTCAGAAGCGTCAACCTCCAACGTGAATGGCAGGGAGGGATTAGGGTGGGACAGCACAGGAGCAGATGCAAAGGCAGATTTTAGGGTAACAAATGCGGTCTCCGCTGCCTCGGACCACTGAGAGGGAGAAGCGCCCTTATGAGTCAAATCTGACAAAGGTTTAACAATCGTGGAAAAGTTCTGGATGAACTTCCTATAATAGTTCGCAAAACCTAAGAATCTTTGGATGGCCTTTAACCCTTTAGGACGAGGCCATTGCAGGACTGCTGCCAACTTCTCCTGATCCATGGCAATGCCATTTTTTGAGATAACGAAACCCAGGAATGGTACTTGAGATGTATGGAATTCGCACTTCTCTATCTTACAGAATAGCTTGTGCTTGCGAAGTCGGAGCAGGACTTCTGAAACATCTTTGATATGTTGGGAGAGGTTGGCAGAGTGAATTAATATATCATCTAGATATACGACCACGCAAGACTGGAGCAGGTCTCGTAGAATATCATTAATAAATTCCTGAAATACTGCAGGCGCATTGCATAAGCCAAATGGCATCACCAGATATTCGTAATGTCCTGTTCTGGTATTAAACGCCGTTTTCCACTCGTCACCTTCTTTAATTCTGACCAGATTATAGGCGGCTCGCAAGTCAAGTTTAGTAAAGATCGATGAGCCCTTCAATCTGTCAAACAATTCGGTAATAAGTGGAATCGGATAGGCATTCTTAGGCATAAGCTTGTTCAGCTCACGATAGTCAATGCATGGCCTGAGTTCACCACTTTTCTTTTTCACAAAAAAAAATCCGGCACCTGCCGGAGATGTAGATTTCCGAATGATACCCCTCTGAAGGGCATCAGCAATATAGTCCTCCATAACGTTATTCTCCTCACAGGACAGTGGGTAAGTGCGCCCCCTGGGAGGCACCGCACCAGGAGGCAAATCAATGGCGCAATCATATGGCCTATGCTCAGGCAATGCGCTGGCCTCTCCTTTACTAAACACGTCACTGAATTGTTCGTATTCAGCTGGCACAGCCGGAGTGGTACACATAATCTTGACAGGTAAGGAGAGACAGTTCTTATTACAGTATTCAGACCAGGAGTTAACCTCACATCTCTGCCAGTCAAATTGGGGATTATGTGCCTGTAGCCATGGGAACCCCAAAATAACTGCATGGTGCGGGGAACGAATAATTTGAAATCGTATCTGCTCTTTGTGACAAGCCCCCACAGTCATTGTCACTGGAATAGTTTCAAGCGTAATAAATGCAGGCTCCAGGGGTCTGCCATCAATGGCCTCAATTGCAACCGGAGACTCCTTTTTACATAAAGGAATGCCTTGCAGGTTGGCAAATGACTGATCCATAAAATAGCCTGCTGCCCCGGAGTCCACCAATGCCAGGACCTCGATTACCTTGTCCACCCAAGCGAAGACCACCTGGATGGTGGGTTTAGTGGTGCTAGAATCTAGGGACTGTTCTACACCACCTAGGGCCTGTCCCCCAAGGTACCCTAGGTGCATTCGTTTCCCGGCCTAACTGGACAATTGCGTAAAAGATGCCCTGATTTGCCACAATAAAGACATAGACCTTGCCTCCTTCGATATAATCTCTCCTCCTTAGAGAGCCTAGTGAACCCAATTGCATAGGTTCAGTATTATCGATTGGTCGCTCAGGAAGAACGGGTGGTGTGGGTGGGTTAAGGAAGCTGGTCTGGCCATAGTTTTTTGCTTTAGCCCTTTTAGCCAACCGTCTCTCTCGGATGCGAGAGTCTATTAATAAGACATAATCGATGTATTCATCCAGATCGCTGGGTACATCACGAGCGGCTATCTCATCCTTAATTTGTTCGGAGAGACCCTGAGTAAAGGCAGCCAGTAAGGCCTCCTCGTTCCAGCCCACCTCTGCTGCCAAGGTCCTGAATTCAATAGCATAATCGCCCAGTGTGCGTTCGCCCTGCTGAATTTCCATCAGCCTTTTGGCAGCAGAGGCAGCCCTGCCAGGGACCTCAAACACTCATCTGAACTTTCTTACGAATTCTCTAAAGTTCAGAGTGCAGGGTCTGGCATTCTCCCACAACGGATTCGCCCATGCCAATGCTTTGCCCGTCAACAGAGATATCATAAGACCGACCTTACTACGGTCGTTAGGAAATAAAACAGAAAAAAGGGGAAAGGGAAAGACAACGCACCAGAGATCTAAGTGTAATCTGTCAAGTAATGGAATGGATAAACAGAAATAATGTATACAATATCCTCAACCAAAATGAATTTCATTTTCTCAGTGTTCAGCATCCTGTCATACCGATCTTCTATCACCTACCAAAAATACATAAGAATCTTACCAATCCCCCTGGTCGACCTATTATTTCTGGTATTAACTCATTAACCAGCAACCTATCCCAATACATTGACCATTTACTACAGCCATACGTACAACAATTACCATCATATACTCAAGATTCAACAGATGTATTACGTAAATTAGAACAGGTCCAATGGTCATCTGAATATATATGGGTTAGCTGTGACGTAACATCTTTATATACTATTACTCAACATCAACAGGGAATGAAAGCAGTGGAACTATTTTTAAGAAGAGATACTAAACTTAGAGAAGAACAAACCAACTTTATTCTTGATAGCATCAATTTCATACTTCATCATAATCACTTTACATTCAATAATATTCACTATAGACAAACCAGAGGTACAGCGATGGGAACACGCTTTGCCCCATCATATGCAAATCTATTTATGGGAGCTTGGGAAGAAAAACATATTTGGAATAGGTACCAAACAGATTTAGTACTTTATGCTCGTTATATTGATGACCTACTAATTATATGGAAAAGTGGTGAATCCAAACTTAAAGAATTCCTTACGTCCATTAATCAAAACAATTTAGGACTAAGCTTCACACATAACACAAGTACCTCAACGGTTACTTTCTTGGATTTGGAAATATATAGTGAATCTGATGGCCAAATCTATACGCGAACCCATCAGAAGCAAGTTGATGTTAATGGATACATTGAAGCAACTAGCGCACATCACAAACAATGGCTAAACAATATCCCATACGGTCAATTTCTCAGAATTAGGAAAAACTGTACAAAAGATAGTGACTTCATATCCCAAGCAAATCATTTAAAGGAACGTTTCAGGTCTAAAGGATACAACATTAACAATACTCAACAAGCTTTAGAACGAGCAAAACTGGTCTCAAGGACTCAACTGTTAAAGAAAAAAGACAAAACTCAAACAAGGAATAATATTAATGATCCTTTAGCAGATAACACGGTCCAAAATATACCATTTATTACTAGATACTCCTCTATATCAGGGAAAATAGGACAAATCATTCGACGAAATTGGAAGATACTAGAGGGAGATAAAACCTTAAGAAAAATAATTCCGAAACATCCTAGGTTTATATATAGAAAGGCTCCAAATTTGAAGAGCAAATTGGCTCCCTCAACAATAAGATCCTTAAAAAATACCTCTACTACTATTATCAATTCTAATGATGAATTCCATGCCACAGGAAACTTCAAGTGCGGCCATCAACCTTGCATTACATGTAATTTTATTAGGAACAAAACTAAGTCTTTCAAATCATATGTAACTGGAGAAGAATTCTCGATTCAACATTACATCAACTGCAATAGCAGCTACATTATTTACCTATTAGAATGTAAATGCGGGGTACAGTATATAGGAAGGACGATAAGAACTTTAAAAAAACATTTCCTTGAACATAGAAATAACATTCTTAAAAATAACAGAAAACATGCAGTATCAAGACACTGCAATGATTGTTCCTCATTTAAGAAGATTGAGGACCTTAGCGTAATGGGCATTGACATCATGAAACCCACTAGTAGAGGAGGTGACAGATTTAGATTATTAGCTAGACAGGAAAGTTATTGGATATTTAAACTTCACACACTTGCTCCAGAAGGTATGAATGAAGAACTTGACCTATGGTGCCTATAATCCCTCATAAAAAACTTTATTAGTTCCACCCTTTAATATATAATCAGTATTTTTGACACATCTCGTTTTGAGCACTTAGTCACTCAATTCCCAAATATATATAATGATGGGATCTTTCCATTAATCATTAGGTATATATTTTTTCTTTTTTTTAATGTATTTTTTTGAATATATTTTTTTGAATTTACTTTGATGATAGTCACCTTTAAGGTTAGACATATGTTGATCTTCTATTTATAACTCACATATTTTGATCTATATCTTTGATACATTGTCTCTTTTCCGCATCTTTAAGTGTCTTACCCTTTAAGGGACCACTATCTCTTCCATAACCTCTATGATCCTGTCCACGAGAATTCCTCCATTTTTTATATATTACTTTGTCATCCTTACGGAGTAAAATGGTGACACCATGGAGTTATGGGATAAGAGTAGTTTATTTTGAATCTGTAACGTATGTCCCGGTTCACTAGTGAAATGGATATTTAGTACATGGATCTATATATATATTTTTACATGATCTATTTGAGCCGTTACATGGATCTATATTTTAATATGTTTCATCTGATCCGCTCAGTACGGCGAAATAGATCCAGTCATTAATTGGTAAAGAAATACGATCACGACTACATTAACACACTTTTTTTCCTGTAAAATATCTTTTCATAGTGAAAGCATTATTGGGAATCACCATATCATTGTTTATGTTTTTATTGTCACTATAACTACTGTACTGAATAAGAGTTCCTGACCTGAGATGACCCCACACTCTATTGGACATTTACTATTTAAATGCAGTTTGCAACATTGGTGCGCTAACCAGCAAGGTCATACTAAAGTTTTATTCCTGAGGAAGAAGCGTTAACGCTTCGAAACGCGTTGAATTTAAACTCCACGAAATACTCGAACTGGACTATTCAAGTTGAATGAGAGAAAGCAGATCCCATTTACCAGCCACGTACCGCATCTGATTGCCATTCATACCGGAGACACGAACGGAACAAGGACGGAGCACAGAAGCGTATACAACGGGAGAGGATTCCCCTAGCTGATGCGCTATATATCAAAGGGAACTCTGGTGAGCAGATTGTATCAAATGCATTATACGCTTCAGTATCAAGAATATATTTGGTGAGCACCTACTCAGAGGGGGAAATCTTGAAGTGATTCTCCCCCACTATTACGTTTGTGCTTTACATATTTGCTCCAATACTATATTATGTTTCCCATGTTCCCTATATATTGACATCCTGGGATTCTGCTGCAATTCTCATACTCCTCTGATATATTTATGCCTTGATTATTATTTTATAGGTATTTCTAATACATATTTTTTAATCAGTGGTTTTAATAAATACAGTTTACCAGTATACATTATTTCTGTTTATCCATTCCATTACTTGACAGATTACACTTAGATCTCTGGTGCGTTGTCTTTCCCTTTCCCCTTTTTTCTGTTTTATGTACCTGCTCGAGAGGACTCCGGGCAACAGACAACGGCACAGAGTCATAAAAAGTTTTTTCCATGTATTAACTTCATCTTCGCTCATCACATACTAACGTCTCATCCTTATCATCAGACCATCATCTCATCAGACTATTACTCATTTGAATTTACTATTTGGACAAGGGTATTACATGGACTTCATTCTTTCCTATTTTTTATTTCCTATTTTTTAATTACTGACGTTTATTACTTTTTCCTATATATTGTCCTGTGTTTATATTTAGACATATTATTTGCTACCATCTGTTCAGTCACATATTGATTATTTTATATTGTATCTTTTATCGATATTTCTAATACAATATATATTGGTACTTTCCCTTTCTCCTGAAATTTAACAGTGAGCGCTCTAATACTTTTTTTTCGGTCGTTAGGAAATGCCTGGGGTGCCAACTCCAAAAATATCTCTAGTTGATTAATGAATCACCTGCAAAGGGAAGGTTCGCCATCATATCTTAACGGTAGCGGTGCAGATGCCGTTATCCCTTTTGAATTAGCTGACGGGACTATGGGCGGATTATCCGGTGTCAGGACTGGGGTGACCACCGGATTAGGACTAGGCTTGTCCAAAAGTACTGTACGTTCGAGTAACGTCTGTAGAGCCAGTGCCAATTGGTCCATGCGCTGCTCATGGACATCCATTCTCCAATGGATGTTCTGTGTGTTACTATCACCCTTACCGTCTGAGGTCATGGCCCTTTCGTACTGTAACGGTTTTTAAGACTCTCAGACCAGTGTGTGAAATAAAACACAATTTTATTAAAATAAATTAAGGCAGAAGTACGCCCTCTAGTGGCGGTAGATATACACCAGTAGTAAGGACTAGTAGATACAATTGTAAATGCACAAATGAATTATAGGTACAATTACACAGCAGTAGAATTGTATATACCCACAGAGGGTTAAGTCCTTGATAACAGTCAGTCTCAGATGTGGATGTTTGGAACGTCCAGGGTGTTATTAGGCTGTGCTGGAGACCAAGGTCATCACAGGCTGGATACAGGACTGCCTCGCCACGGTGTTCAGTAAGAAGAAGCACAGGAGTCCACGTAGCCCCCTCGGGCGTACCTACTGGAACCGCTTCAACTAGTGCAAGTGCAAATAGCCCCCACGGGCGTGAATGGAACCGGCCTGCAATGCGAGAGCTGCCAAGCCTCCTCAGACTTAACCGGACACCGGGATAAAACACGCTAGAGCCAACAGCCCCACGGGCGTAATTACCTGAATTGCAAATGCTGATGCCTGTGCCTGCCACCACTCGGTATAGCGGAATCGCCCAGTAAACAAGAGAGAGTCTTAGGCGCCCAACCGGCCTAAAGGATGTGAATACTCTGCAAGGATGTATGGAGCTGCCGACGGAGAGCGGCCAACTCAGCAGTAGTATCACCGAGAACGAGACTCTTAAGGAAGTAGCGAGAGAGTGGAACCCAAGCGGCACTGCTAGGGTTAAATAGCACTTTTACTCGAGGCTTTTCAGTGGTATAGCAAGGCTCTGCAGTGTGAGGGAGGCGCACATACGCACAACTCTGCATAGGTAAATACACTGCACTGATCGGAGTACATCAGGCAAGGCAGTCACACCAAAAGCTGGAACAGCAGATAGAAATGTCGCGGCGGCGACAACTGGAACGCAGGTCACTGTAGAAAGCAGGAGTCGATCTTCGGAGCAGGAAGTCAGCCAGGCCGGGTCGGAGCACGCAGGAGATAGTCATACAACCCGGGTCATACACAAGCAGGAACGTCAGCCAAACCGGGTCAGGATCCAAGGGTGGTAGTCAGACGGGCCGGATTATACACAAGCAGGAACACAGGAGAATAGTCAGGACAAGCTGAGTCGGTACACAGGAATCCGGAACACAGGAACAAAGCAACAGTATAACTGGCTCAGAAACACCACGAAAGGGCAACTGACAGATGTGCTAGCCAGGCATAAAAAGGTCACCAGGGGGCGGGCCAAACCAACCCAGCAAATCAGTGTCTGCCACAGATGAGACTGACAGGAATCACAGGCACTGTGATAGTCGCCTAGGAGAAAACTCACAGGTATAGTGGGTTTCATGGAGCAAGGATCTGAGGACGACTGTACACCACCTAGGGCCTGTCCCCCAAGGTACCCTAGGTGCGTGCGTTTCCCGGACGCACCGGACATGTGCGTAATAAATGCCCACCTTTGCCACAATACAGGCATAATCCTTGTCTTTTGCGATATGCCCTCTCCTCCTTGGTCAATCTAGTGAAACCAATTTGCATAGGTTCCCCAGTATCAGGTACATGGTCAGGAGGAATGGGAGGAGAGGGTGGGTTAAACAATTTCTCATGCCCCTGGGTTTTGGAACTCGCCCTTTTTGCCAAGCGCCTCTCGCGCATACGAGTATCAATGAGTATCACATAATCGATGTACTCATCCAAATCGATAGGTACCTCCCTGGCAGCTATTTCATCTTTGATAGCATCCGAAAGCCCTTGGGCAAATGCTGCCAGGAGTGCCTCATTATTCCATGCCACCTCTGCAGCTAGAATCCGAAATTCTATAGCATAGTCAGCCACAGTATGATCGCCCATCTGAATTGTCAACAGTTTTTTGGCCGCAGAGGTAGCTCACCCAGGTGTCTCAAACACTCTATGGAACTGTTTAACAAATTCTTTAAAGCACAACGTGCAAGGTTTAGCCTGTTCCCATAAAGGATTGGCCCGTGCCAGAGCTTTGCCAGTTAAAAGGGATACCATGAACCCCACCTTGCTACGGTCATTCGGGAAGGCATGGGGTGTGAGTTCTAGGAATATTTCTAGCTGGTTAAGGAAACCCCTGCACAGTGTGGGTTCGCTATCATATCTTAGCGGTAACGGCACCGCCGCCGTTAAACTTCTCGGGGGAGCCAAGCATTGCCCAGTAGTATTATCCGGTGTCATAACTGGGGGGACCACCGGATTTTGATTCGGTTTATCAAGATGTACCGTCCGTTCAAGCAAGGTCTGCATGGCCAATGCCAACTGATCTAAGCGTTGCTCGTGCACATCCATCCTCCAGTGGAGGTTCTGTGTATTACTGTCACTTTTCCCATCTGAGGTCATGGCCCTTTCGTACTGTTACGTTTTTTCTGACACTCAGACCAGGTAGTAAAGTAAAAACACAGTTTATTGAAACAGAATGATAAACAGTGCCCCTAGGGGCCAGTATAGGTAAGAGCAATACTGACAAATACAGACAAAGTATGGGTAATATAAACAGAGAATTAAATACAGCTAAAGGCTGTAGCAACCCCACAGGGTTAACAGGAGCAACTGGTGAGGCTCAGGCTAGATTGGCCAACGCCCAGGAGAGATATCAGTCTCTGGAGAACAGTCTCTAGATGTAGAGCCAGGAACACAGGATCAGCACTGTATCACTCTCTAAGCAGAAGCAGGATGCGCCCCTGTTGCTCTGAGCTGAGCCAGTACCACCACCGTGGGCTAGGAGGAATGCCACTGCCAAACCCGAAGTAATCAGAATAGGAATCGCCCAGAAGGAGTAGTGAGTAACCCTGCATGTGCCAAGGATAGTATACGAGCCCTTGGGATGCCACAGTAGATGATAGTTGCCCAAGCTACGAAGAGCCGATGCACAGAGCAGTGCAGATGGAACTGTAAACTTCGAGAGAATGAGAGACGGGCCCGGGACACCCTTCCGGTGTCGCACCGAATCCTATAGCAAGAGCGAACAGACTGCCGGCGCCAACCGGTGTGATCACGGTGCACCCCGAACACCGGACAAGCGGAGCTCTGCAAGGACTGGTATAGCGTAAAAGGAGACTCAAAGTGTAACGGCTCAGCGAACCAACAGAAGCTTGGCAAGCTAAACAAGTGGCACGTAATCGGAGACTACAGGCACTGCAAGGGTTAATCTGGTACATTCAAAAGAGCAATGCTCAGCGAGTACTAGGCAGGCAACCTCGGCTACAGCTGAATGAGCGAGAGAAGAACAGAGAAACAGTTCAGAATGTCGCCAGCATGACCGGAGGACACTGGAACAGCAACCGGACAGGAGCGATAACCGGAACCGGATGACACAGCTGCAGGAACACCACCGGAGAGCGGATCAATCACGGAGCAGGGTCGTCAGCCAGAGCCGGGTCAGATCACGGAGCAGGGTCTTCAGCCAGAGCCGGGTCAGATCACAGTGCAGGGTCGTCAGCCAGAACCGGGTCAAATCACGGAGCAAGGTCGTCAGCCAGAACCGGGTCAAATCACGGAGCAGGAACAGGAGAAGAGTCAGACTAGCCGGGTCGGTACACAGGAGACACTGGAAATCAGCAACAAGGCTCAGCACAGGAACACCACGAAAGGGCAACTGACAAGTGCCCAAACCCCAGCATATAAAGTCGCATCCTGGGCAGGCCAATCAGACTCCTCCAATGCAAAGGTACAGGGATTGACAGGGAATCACGGGGACCGTGATGATCGGTGGTTTACAAGACAAACTGCAATCAGTTCCTGTTTCCCAATTTTACCAGCCAGACTACTTTCAGAGTACTTACATGCATACATTTTATGCAATTGCCATTCTGGAGAATTGCATTCATTGAACATAAGGTAACATAAAACCTCCCTACTAGATGAACAAGCTCATCTCTACCACCATGCCCTGTCTTTAATCCCATATCCTCATTTACACTGCCTTCCCCCCTTTCCTAATTTAAAGTCTCATCCAACCCTTTAGCCATCCTACCCCTAGCACCATTGACCCCTTTCAGCCAAGACACAATTCATTTCGACTATAAAGATTGCCCTCAAGGGAAACAACAGCTCAGTGCTCTAGGAACCCAAGCCCCTTCTGCTTGCACCAAGTCTTTAGCCATGCATTTTACTCCCTAATCTACCATTGCCTTTCTAATGCAGTGCATGACACAGTTATTGTTTCAGAAAATACTGCTTTAGAGGTCCTTTGCTGCGTCTAAGAATAGACAACCTCCATCCAGATCCAGAAGAACTCTGGGCAAGAAAAAAGCTGAGAGGGAAGGAAGTCTATATGCTACCCTTCCGAAACTACCTGCAAATCTCACTGGTCCTTCACAGAAATGGCACATAAGTTGTGGAAAAAGCAGAAGTAACCTTCTATGTGCAAAGACAGAGCAGGCCCAAGTGAGTCTTGTCACCCTTAGGCTTCTGGGCAGGTTTATTGCCTACCTTAGCCTGCTTGGGTTTTTGGGAATGATGCGCCTGTGCAGCTGAGGCAAGCCTTCCTTATGCACGTATATACACCACATCTTCAGTGAAAAAAAGGCATGATTGGGTGTAACCTGAAACAACAATGCACTATTACCCCCAACGGCATGGATTATAACCTTCTCCAGGGCAGGCATAAATAATTATTTGGCTACAAAAGGAAAAGAAACCAGAGGCTTCTTAAAAGATCGGTCATCTATCCAGATCACAGACTACAGTGCGTAATACACAGCTTTTGAGAGGGTTGAGGCTTTGCCTGAGAACTTAGCTGTAATGATATGTGTATAAGTATAATATTATGTGGCTATGTTGCTTTAAGAAGCAGAGCATGCTCAGTAGTATATTCATGCTCAGTGGTGTCATGTGACAAAAACTGGTTTAGACTGGTTGTTCATAGTTGTCTGCAAGTTGCATACAAGTAAAAGCCTAGTTAAGTTAGACTTGTATGTCTGTCTGCATTATTATATTAGAACCCACAAAGCACAACATGGTGTCAGAAGTGCTCGGTTGAAGAGAGAGAATACTCCATCGTTTGCATACCTAAAGGAAATGTTACATATGAAAGGCACAGATTTTTTACCTGTATGCAGAAGCCTGGAGAATCAATTGATCAATATGTGACAGAGCTCAGGAACTGCAGCAAAATACATGAGTTTGGAGAGTTAACAAATTCCTTGATAAAAGACAGAATTGTATGTGGTATACCAGATAATGGGCTGAGGGAGCGGCTGCTTAAGTAGCAAGACCTGAATCTAGAAAAGGCCTTAGCATTGTGCAGAGCAGGTCAAACTGTTAAGTCACAGGCCAAAAGAGCTCATTAATGAAACGTACTGTAGACCAGCTGAGAAAGTGTGAACAGAAGAAAATATGGTGAAAAAACAGATGCAATCCACAAAAGGAAAAAAGATTAGACTTAGATAAAAAGACAAAATCTCACAGTTCTGTAGGCAGGCCTAGTACCTTATTGCATCCGCAAGGGATAGTCGCCTTTGTTCCTGTATAAAATATTAAAAGTAATAATAGGAATTTGATTGAATAATTATCAGAGTGACACATCAGCCAATCTCACAGTTCTATACAGTCCTAGTACCTTATATAACATTAAAATTGTATTTTTAAAGGTATTTTTAAGTCTCTGAATAATTCGGAATGTTGCTGACTTTCGTCCGAGTCAAACAGGTCAGATCCAAATTGCGTAGTCGCCGAATGAAAAAAAGAAATTTCATCCGACATCGAATTTTACCGAAAATGTTTGTCATGCACAAGTCTACTGCAGGATACTCTTGTACAACTATACCAGTAAAAGGTAAATGTGTGGTAAAAATGTCATATAAAAATGAAGTGCATGCTCTTTCATTCATTGTGGTCCTAAAAAATGTTCAAGCAATATTAGGCTTATCATCTTGTGAGAGACTGAACCTGGTGAAAAGAGTACGAGCACTTGAAAGTGAAAGTAATTCTGAATATGACAGTTTGATGGAAGAATACAGTGATTTATACAAAGGGCTTGGTTGTCTACCAGGTGCACACACCATCAGGATAGACAAAACAGTACCGTCAGTAGTATATCCCTGCAGGAAAGTACAGTTTGCACACAAGACCAGCTCAAAGCAGAGCTTGATAGAATGGAAAGCCTGGGAGTCTTTAAAAGAATAGATGAACCAACTGGTGATAATAGACAAGAAAAATGGAAAATTATGGATTTGCCTAGATCCTCGTGATTTAAACAAACCAATTAAAAGAGAACATTTTAAATCACCTACTCTTGAAGAGATCATGTCACAATTTGCAAATGCTAAATATTTCAGTAAATTGGATTGGATTTTGGCAAATGAAGTTGGATGAAGCCAGCTCAAAATTGTGTACATTCAACACAACATATGCCAGATACAGATTCTTGAGATTACCTTTTGGCATTCCATCTGCCCCAGAAGTATATCACAAAACCATTCACATGATATAAGGACACATTGAAGGTGTGGACACATCCATGGATGACATTATCATATGGGGAACTTCTAAAGAAGAACATGATTCTCGACTCAGACAAGTTCTAGAACCTACTAGACAAGCAAACTTGAAACTATACAAATGTCAATTAGGAGCAAAAAAAAACTAAAGTTTGTTGGAGACATCATCAGCAATGAAGGGGTAAGACCTGATCCCACAAAGATATCTGCAATTGAAAACATGCAGAGACCGCAAACCAAAAAGGATGTGCAGAGTTTTATGGACATGGTCAACTACATAGGAAAGTTCATAGCCAACCTGTCCAAGAAGATAATGTCAAGGAGCTTAAAGACGAGGCAAGAGACAGTACTGTGTATAACATCACCTTTATTGAAATAGGCAATGTAATAGGAAATACTACAGAACACAAAGTAGAGCAAGTGATAAGCCCTAGCCCAGAGCAAGAGGTTCCTATGAGAAATAGGAGACTGCTACCGGTGGGTCTCTCTAAAGGAGTATGGAGCCGGGGATATGACCCAGCCACTTGCAATACCAGTCTAGGTAGTGACAAGAGCCACAGGTGTAGAGAGCATAACTAGGCCGGAGCCACATGTAGCACAAGAGGGAATGGTAGACAAGCCTGGGGTCAAGCATGGAGCAGGTAGTCAGCCAGAGCCACAGGTCTGCATCAGAATGGATGGGCAGACAAGCCAAAGGTCAAGCACAGAGTGGGTAGTCAGCCAGAGCCACAGGTCAGCACCACATTGCATAGTCAGACTAATCCAGGGGTCATACACAGAGCAGATAGGATGGATGGTCAGACAAGCCAAAGGTCAAGCACGGAAGCAAGCTACTGGAAATCAGGAAACTACTGCACTGGACACCAACGCAAGGGCAACTGAGCCAGGTGTCCAGGCAGTTCTTAATGAAAACAGGAGAGGACAAGGTCCCTTTAAGGAGCAATGTGTGTGTCAACAGAGGATTTCCCTGATGATGCACACATGCCTGCTGTTGAAAGGAAGAGGAAACAGAGCGGCGTTAGACACCGAGGGAAGGCATCAGTGCAGGAGGCTCCCCACTGCCAGCCGCAAGGTATAGTGACAGATATCTTCTCTGAGATGGTTATTTGAAAAGAAAAAATGCATGGGACTGGAATAATGAGAAAAAAACAGGGTGGCAACACTTGCCATTGTGACGTCCGCGCGCCTGTGCTGTAAGTCCCAGCTGGAGCCAAATGGCTCCTAGCAACGCCTACTAGACCTGGCTGGGACTGACAGCGCAGATGCACTGACGTCACAATGGCAAGATGTCTGCGTTCCGTCCTGCCTGTCAGCCAGGGAAGAGAGCAGAAATCTATTAAATAAGGTAATTATTCTGGCGACTAGTGCTACTAAGCACCTAGTCACCAGGTGGGGACTTAGTGAAGCTAAAGATTGTGTTGGGTGGCAGTTCCACTTTAAAGAAAGTGCTTACGCATGAACCGGTGTTAAAGTTCTATGATCCAGCTAAACCCATTAAGATATCATCTGATGTATCACAAACAGGACTAGCAGCAGTTCTACTACAAAAACATGATAACAACTGGCAACCAGTGGCATATGCATCCCACTCCATGACTAGTGCTGAGACAAGATATGCTCAGATAGAGAAAGAACTTCTCAATGTCACATTTGCACGTGAGAGATTTCATCAATTTGTTTCAGGACAACTTGTAAATGTTGAAACTGATCACAAGCCACTGATAGCATTATTCTCAAAGTCTTTTAATGATTGTCCTATGAGGATTCAGAGAATGATGATCGAACTGCAACGCTATACACTAAAGGTGACATACACACCAGGAAAACTTATATATATGGCTGATACATTACCTAGAGCAGTGGATCAAACAGCTGTTCCAAATTAAAAGGTAGCTGAAAGAAATTCAGGCTTATGTAGATATGATTACCTCAGCTATGCCTATGTCTGTTGCAAAAATGCAGCTGATCCGTCAAGAGACAGAAAAAGATGCTACACTGGAAAAAAAATTAAACTTGCTATTCTAATTGGATGGCCTGATATCAAACAGAGTTGCATAAGTACAAGAATACTGGAACTGCAGAGCTGAACTGACTGTGGTTGATGGGATTATCTACTTTGTGATTCCACACAGTCTACGAAAGCTTATGCTGGAAAAGATTCATGAAGGTCACTTGGGCATTGAAAAATGCAGGAAAAGGGCAAGATAAGTAATATTTTGGCCAAGAATGAAACAAGATATTTCTGACAGAGTGTCCTGTTCTACATTTTTTAAGTGCCAGGTGAGCAATGCAAGAGAACCATTCCAGCCACATCCAGGCCATATCAAAAGGTCGGTGTTGATCTGTTTACATGTAACAACACAGATTTTGTCATCATCACGGATTACTATTCCTTGTATCCAGAAGTATGTGGATTGAGGTCAACATCATCTGAGAATGTGATCCGATGCATGAAGTCAGTCTTTTCTAGACATGGTGTACCTCCCAAAGTATTTACTGGCAATAGCCCACAGTTTACAAATGTCAGCTTCAGAAAGTTCGCCAAAGAGTGGGACTTCGTACATACTACATGCTAGCATATCACAGTACACCGCTTGAATGTGGTTACTTGTCTGCACAACTTCTTATGGGAAGACAACTGCATTCCAATCTGCCTATGAAGGAAGATCTACTTGCAACAGGGGCAGGTGAACAAGTTAAGCAGTTTAAAGTGAATCAGAAAGAGAGACAGAAAGTATATTTTGACTCAAGAGCTAAACTTCTACCAGAACTGCAAAATGGAAACAAAGTGGGAATCAAAGACAAGGCCAATAAGTGGTCAACGAAGGGTACTATCATTGAACAAGTGCAACCGAGATATTACAATATTCAAACAGAGGATGTAGCAATTCTTCAAAGGAATAGAAGAGACATTCTAAAAGAACCAGAGCAAAAGTGTCCCAATATAGACTCTGATGAAGTGCCAAATAGCAACATGGAGGCTGCGTCAGATACTGATGTGAAAGTTAGGCGATCTGCACATCAAAGAAAATGTCCAGAAAGACTGATACAGTCATGTTGAGATGTCTATAGCAGATAGCTATGTTATGCAGAATTACTTGCTAAAATAGGTATACATGTTTGTGTTATTGCATGTTGCGTAGAATACTGAAATTTTCCTAAGAGGGGAATGTGTAATGATGTGTGTATAAGTATTATATTATGTGGCTATGTTGCTTTAAGAAGCTGAGCATGCTCAGTAGTGTCACGTGACAAAAACTGGTTTCAACTGGTTGTTTATAGTTGTCTGCAAGTTGCATACAAGTAAAAGCAGAGTTAAGAAGACTTGTGTGTCTGTCTGTATTATTATATTAGAACCCACAAAGTACAACACTAGCAACATCAAAGGCTGCTTCAACAAGGTAAGAATTAGCTTCAAGGACCTTGGAAATCAATGCAATCAGATCATACTTAGCAGCATCCCATTGACTGTTATCTAAAAGTTGATCACTCCAGATAGTCATGGCCTTAGTTACACAGGCTATGGCAAAAATAGAATATAAGGCATCACCAGAGGCCACAAAGTTCACCTTCTGCAAGGAACTGTGGTATCCACCAGCAGCAGTGCCATTTTCTTGGCAAGGCAAGAAATCAGAGTATCAACTGCAGGAGGGGTAGCCCATTGCACTAAAGCTTCAGTCAAAATTGCATAAAGATTAGAAATCTGCCTATTAAGGAACAATCTCCTATCAGACATTTTCCATACCTCCAGGAAAATCTGGTCCAAAGAATGGTGAAGAGAAAAAATGGGAACCTCTCTTTTTTTCTCTTAAGTATAATGTCAGGGGAAGAAGAACAAGAATACCAGGCCTCTGAGACATGAAGTGTCTCCAGGATGGCTCAATTAAAACTCTCCATTGAGGGACTAGAGTTATGTTCATAATAGTCTCAAAGAAAAAAAACTAGTTAGTTAGAGTAATCACCGTCTATCTCCCTTCCACAGCTGAGGAATCCCCAATGACGTGTGTAACCCCCCCAAATAAAATTTCTGTGCCTGTTGGGTGTGCAGGAGGTCCCACAGACCATGAGTTCAGAACCTCTTGAACAGATGAGTGGATTACAGTGACTGAAGAGATAAGAGCCTTAACCCAGTGATGTTCCTGGTCAGCAGATGAGGGGCCAGGAGGTGTTGCAGGGATAGCAATGCAAGAGGGACATAAGGTACCAAAATAATCATAGGAAGCCCACTTTGGCATAAGAACCAATGGGTTAAAGGGGTTAGAGGGTCTCCAGAACTTTAGCCTTGAACTTGCTCATGTGTTCCTTAGGCTCTGACATAATAAGAACACCATACAAAGTAGTGTAAAAGACTGTAAAAATAGAAGACAAGAGAAAAGAACTTCAAAGAATGCAAAATTACTTATTTGAAAGGTGTTAAAGTGGCAAGCAGGAGGGAGAGACATTTGTGCAGCATGCAGAATCCAAAAGAGAGGAGGAGTCCACCTGTTCCCTTTCCAGAAAATCCTGGAAGAATGGGTTTCTTTGAAATTTACTTCAATATAAGGTGGTACTTTGGTATACATCAAAAGGATTGCAGACCTTAATAGAAGAGATTAGTTAGTTATAATCTCAGAGTAGAAAGGTGTAAAGTATAGGAAAAGACCCTAGAGCCTATTAAGAGATAGGCGCTAATGTTACCTCCCAGGTTGGATCCCCAACCTGGAATAACTTCCCTAAGTCACATCAGATATATTGACAGTGCCAGAGTGATTCAGTCAGAACCAACTAGCAAAATATGAAACAAAAGAGATGAGAAATCAAGTATTTGAATATTCTCAAAATACAGCTCAATTTTATGTTAATTTCTGTGTGGATGCTACTATTAACCCTTTGTTAACTACCCTATGATTTTTGCCTCTCCTACACGTAGCTTCTTCAGGGGTTTACTACTTTATGGAACACAGGCCACCAGACTATTTAAGGCCTCAGTTGTGGGCATTGTTGAATGGCGTTGACATTAACTCTGCCTCATGTAGACATGACGACCAAAGGAGGCTCGTCTGTTTAATGAATACCTAGTGGGTATTAGATCCCATTAGGTAGAGTGGCAACAGGAGAAATGCAAAAGAGATACTAAGCTTATCTTATATAATATTGTATAATATCATCCTTTTCAGAGCAGCCACATCAGACACAAACCAACAGCATATGACAAAGTGCAAGCCAGGAAACAATCCACATGAACAATTGGATGCCAGGGATCTTCTCACTGAACCAAAGCACTCAAAAGGTTAATGTACATGTAATCTAGAGTCTTCAGGCTCCCATTAGAATCAATATAAAGAAGACTAAGAGAGCTATACCAATACTACCTTGATGATTACAAGGTCAATTAAAGCTGAGTTTACCAGGTAAGGGGTAAAGTGGTAGAAAAGAGGAAGTCCTCAGAGACCTTTTTTAACCCCTTCAGGACCGGGAAAATCTGAGTTAGATTTGACTTAAGGACCGGACCAATTTTGACTTTCTTGAGTATGTCTTTCTTCAACCATATTTTCTCTTTAATTCCCTTTGTACACCCACACAAATTATATACTGTTTTCTTAAGCACAAGTAGGGAAGTAGGGCTTTCTTTTTATACCACAATTATTTGAATACCTCATAATTTAATTTGATTAAAATAGAAAAAAAAATATTAAAAAAAACAACATTTTGCTTATATTTTCCTGTCGGGATTTGCATACAATTAATTCATGACAAAAAAAATACCCCTAAATATATTCATATGTTTTGAAAACTAGACAACATAAGGTAAATAATCAGGAGAATTTGGGGTTTTTTATGCAACTATTTTTCCAGAAAAAATTTTAAAAAATTGTGGTAATATTTTGTTTTTTTGCAGTTTTCACACTTACATTTCAATATTACTGTTGATATCAAGCACAGGATAGTTGAAAATGTAAAAATATCCATTGTTTAGTGTTCAGCTCCTTATTCTGAGTACGGCAATACCCCATGTGCATCGGTTTCTCAAGGTTTGGGGGAGCTACGGGGCCCAAATTGGAACATGCGCATTTCCAGTTTCACACTTTAAATTTTCACAGCTTGCATCACTGGTGCCATGTCTCATTTGGGGCTGTGTAACAGTGCTCCACTCTAAGACTTCCCCCCCAAAAGTGTATATTTTTGGAAAGTAGACACCCCAGGCTTTCATTTTATGTATATTTTAAAAATTTTTACGCAGCCATTCACTTGTAAATATTGACGTAATTTAAAAAAACTGCGTTTTTCACACTTTCACTTCGATGTTGATGTGAATTTCAAGCACATGATAGGTGAAGATTTTTAAAAATGTATTGTTTAGTGTTCAGCTCCTTCTTCTGAGTATGGCAATACCCCACATGCATAGCTTTCTTATGGCTTGGGGGAGCTACGAGGGCCAAATTGGAACATGCGCGTTTCCAGGTTCACACTTTGAATTTTCACAGCTTGCGTTACTGGTGCCATTTCTCATTTGGGCTGTGTAACAGTGCTCTTTTTTAAGATTTCCCCCCAAAAGTGTATATTTTTGGAAAGTAGACACCCCAGGCTTTTGTTTTAGGTTTGTTTTCAAATTTTGCACGCAACCATTTTACCACCAATCCCTCGTAAACCTTGACATAAGTTAAAAAAACAGCTTTTTTCACACTTAGACTTCAGTGTTGATGTGAATTTCAGATGACAGTTGGTACCATGTTAGCCGCAGAAATACAGGATGCAAAATTTTTTGTAAAGTTTAAACCTTTATTGGCTAACTAAACAGATTTCAAATGCAAGCTTTCAAGACTTCTTAGGTCTCTTCCTCAGGCATGTTATACAGATAAATATGAAAACTTCTCTCTTAAATACAAGTACACATTACATTGTTTATAATGGAAATCAGATAAGAACATTAGTCCAGATACCAATTCCTTGATCAGTCAATGGTAGATGATGTGATTTAAATAGCATTCTTCCTCTGGGTCCAGGTATTTATGATTCCAGAGGGACTGTCGTAAAAGTTAATTCACAATTAAGTACTGTGACAGATATTCCCTGTCCCTGTTCAGGCCATAGGTCAAAGAGTCAAATTGTAACATTCATTTTACCTCCCATAATTTTCTGTCCCTCTGATTGGGAAATTGTCCCATTAGTACAGTCAATTTAATGTCCCTGATACTGTGCCCACTTTGGCAAAAATGTTCTCCCACTGGTGTCTCTGTCTTTTTGTTGTTAATGCTGAATCTGTGGGAATTAAACCTCTTATGTAATTTCTGTCCCGTTTCCCCCACATAAAGAGCTGTTGGGCATTTTGCACACATGATAAGGTATATTACATTGGATGATTTGCAGGTGAAAATACCATTGATCTTATGGTGTAACTGGGTGTTTGGTATGGGTATCTTGTCTGTGGTATAAATGTGTGCACAGGTTTTACACCTACTTTGTAGGCAGGGTAATGTGCCATTTTTTGTATTTTTGTTCAGGGCACTCCTTACCATCAGTTGCTTTAAATTGGGAGGCTGTCTGAAGGAGAGTAAGGGAGGCTGTGGAAATATGTTCTTAAGTCTTTCATCTGTGTGTAAGGTTGCTTGAAGTTCTCTTGATATTTTGCGCAGAGCTTCAACCTGGGGGTGGTAAGTGACAACAAGTGGCACACGGTTTCCCTTATGCTGTTCTTTGTAGCTCAACAGAACTTTTCTTGGTATGTGAGTAGCTTTCTGTATCTGACTGTCAATAATCCTTGCACTATAACACTGTCGTATAAAGTCTCCTCTGAGTTTCTGGAGGTGCTTGTTACGGTCCGCCATGTCAGAACAGATGCGATTATATCTGATGGCCTGGCTGTATATGATGGAGTTCTTTGTGTGTTTTGGGTGAAAGCTATCGTTCTTCAGGTAGGTTGGTCTGTCTGTTGGTTTACAGTACAAGGATGTGTTGATGGAGTTGTTCTGAATACTGTATCACTGTGCCCCTGATTGCTGCAGTTCCTTGTCTGTCACCAGTAGGGGGCTTCTATTGGCTGTCTGCAGATAGCCCGCCTCTTATTGCCTATTTAAACCTGGATTGGGCACCCTTTGAGTGCCCTTTCGTGTTGTTTCTGACCTTCTTGCTATCACTATGCCAGTGATAGCTGGGCCTCTGTTCCAGTGTTCCTGAGTTCCTGATCTCATGTGTTCCTGAGTTCTTGATCTCTACTGTTCCAGTGTTTCCTGCATGCTGAGTACTTCCAGTCCTGGTTCTGGCCTAGTCTCTGGTGTTGCAGTTCCTGCTGAACTTCTTCTCTGCTGTTTCCTGACCTGACTGATCGTTGCTGGTTCCTGTCATCGCATCGCCTGTCTCCTGTATCCTGGCGACCTCCTGCCTGGTCGCGTCGGCGACATTGCTTGTTACTCCAGTGTGCGGTCACTGGTTTGCTCCACAGCCTATCTGCTATACAATTCTGTGTTGGTCCCAGCGTGCGGATGCTGGTTTGCTCCTAAGCCTCGCGGCTATGCAGACTCGTTTGTTTCTCCAGTGTGCGGTCACTGGGTTGCTCCAAAGCCTATCGGCTATACAATTCTGTTTTGATCCCAGCGTGCAGACACTGGTTTGCTCCTAAGCCTTGCGGCTAGACAAACGCGCTTGTTACACCAGTGTGCGGTCACTGGTTTGCTCCAAAGCCTATCGGCTAAACAATCCTGTGTTGGTCCCAGCGTGCGGACGCTGGTTTGCTCCAAAGCCTTGCGGCTAGACAAACTCGCTTGTTACACCAGTGTGCGGTCACTGGTTTGCTCCAAAGCCTATCGGCTATACAATCCTGTGTTAGTCCCAGTGTGCGGACGTTGGTTTGCTCCAAAGCCTTGCGGCTAGACAAACTCGCTTGTTACACCAGTGTGCGGTCACTGGTTTGCTCCAAAGCCTATCAGCTGTACTATCCTGTGTTGGTCCCAGCGTGCGGACGCTGGTTTGCTCCAAAGCCTTGCGGCTATACAAACTCGCTTGTTACACCAGTGTGCGGTCACTGGTTTGCTCCAAAGCCTATCAGCTATACAATTCTGTGTTGGTCCCAGCGTGCGGACGCTGGTTTGCTCCAAAGCCTTGCGGCTATACAAACTCGCTTGTTACACCAGTGTGCGGTCACTGGTTTGCTCCAAAGCTTATCAGCTATACAATTCTGTGTTGGTCCCAGCGTGCGGACGCTGGTTTGCTCCTAAGCCTTATGGCTATAATAACTCGCTTGTTACACCAGTGTGCGGTCACTGGTTTGCTCCAAAGCCTATCAGCTATACAATTCAGTGTTGGTCCCAGCGTGCAGATGCTGGTTTGCTCCAAAGCCTTGCGGCTTTACGATTCCCCTGTTAGTCTCAGTGTGTGTACACTGGGTTGCTTACGATCCTGTCAATTTGCCATTACCATCTGACTGCTGCTATTATCTCTTGGCTGCCCTGCCCGGTATTGGTAAGGCCGGTAGAACCTTTTGCCACATTCCATCTGAGGTTGCCTTACCCGGTATTGGCAGGGCCGGTAGAGCCTACATTATGAATCTATTGAGGCTGCCTTGCCCGGTAATTTGGTAAGGCCGGTAGAACCGTTATGCGATTCCATCTGCAGGTTGCCTTACCCGGTATTGGCAAGGCCGGTAGAGCCTAACATTCTATTACTTCAGACTGTCCTGTCCGGTATATTGACAGGACCGGTAGAGTCTGCCTTCTGTCTTGTTATATTCTGAATATATCTGTATGCATGTGATTGCCATCCTACGTTATCAATTTATTATTTCAATAAAATTGATTTTTACCTAAAACTTGTGTCTGAGAGTCATAATAAACCGTGACAGTACGAAAGGGGGCTGACCTCAGACAGCAAAGGTGAAGGTAACGCACAGAATATCCATTGGAGGATGGATGTGCACGAGCAACGTTTGGATCAGTTGGCAGTTGCAATTCAAACGATCCTTGAATGCAAGGTACTTGCTGACAAATCTAGCTCTAGCCCAGTGGTCTCGCCAAGTCAGACACCGGAAAGTGATACCAGACCCCTAGGGGGTACTGTTAAAGGGTTAACGGCTTCTGCACCCTTGCCGCTAAGATATGATGGTGACCCTAGTCTCTGCAGAGGGTTCATCAACCAACTCGAAATCTTTATGGAATTGACGGCACACACATTTCCCAATGATCGTAGTAAAGTGGGGTTCACGATATCATTGCTCACTGGCAGAGCTTTGGCTTGGGCTAACCCCTTGTGGGAGAATGCTAAACCTTGTACTAAGAACTTTAGAGAATTTGTGCAATCCTTTCGAAGAGTGTTTGAGCCTCCTGGTAGAACCACCTCTGCTGCCAAACGCCTTATGGAGATACATCAGGGCAGGCGTACAGTGGGCGACTATGCCATCAAATTCCGCACATTGGCAGCAGAGGTAGGTTGGAATAACGAGGCATTATTGGCAGCTTTTTGTCAAGGCCTGAATGACCACATTAAGGACGAAATCGCTGCTAAAGATCTACCTATTGATCTAGATGACTACATTGAGTATGTTATGATAATTGACTCCAGAATACGTGAGAGATCAATTGCCAGAGATCGTAAGATACGGTCAAAAAATAATGAGCCTAGTAGCATGTTTTGCCCACCCATCCCTCCCCTGGCATTGAAGTCTAGTGAACCTGTACGGGAGACAAGTGAACCTATGCAAATAGGCTTCACTAGACTAACCAAGGCTGAGAGACTATATCGCAAAAAACAAGGGTTGTGTTTATACTGCGGTAAAAAAGGGCATTTGCTAAATTCCTATCCGGTACGTCCGGGAAACGCACACACCTAGGGTACCTCGGGGGACAGGCCCTAGGTGGTGTACAATCGTCCCCAGTGTCGGGCACAATGAAACCCACCATACAGGTGGTATTATCTTGGGCACAACGCTCTGTGGAGGTTTTGGCCTTGGTTGACTCTGGTGCAGCAGGGTATTTTATGGATAATACCTTTGCTGAATTGCACGGAGTTCCACGCATTGAAAGAGACAACCCCTTGACTATTGAAGCGATTGATGGCAGACCCTTAGAACCGCCTCAGGTTATATTTGAAACTATGCCATTGTCTATGACTATTGGGGCACTTCACAGAGAAGAGCAGCAGTTTCAACTGATTAATTCTCCGCACCATGCAGTAATATTGGGATTTCCGTGGTTACAGTTACATAACCCACAATTTGATTGGAAAAAGTGTGAAATTGCTGCTTGGTCCCAGTTTTGTATGGACAAGTGCATCATCCAGCCTATTAAGGTCCTGTGCACCTCCTCGGCTATACCGGATGTGTACCAACAGTTTGGCGATGTTTTTAGCAAAGGAGAGGCTAGTTTGCTACCCCAGCATAGACCTTATGATTGTTGCATCGAATTGCAGCCTGGGGCAGTACCTCCAAAAGGACGCACTTATCCATTATCTTGTGAGGAAAATAAGGCTATGGAGGATTATATTTCTGATGCTCTTGCTAGAGGGATCATACGAAAATCTACCTCTCCAGCTGGGGCTGGGTTCTTTTTCGTAAAAAAGAAAAATGGCGAATTAAGACCATGCATTGACTACCGGGGCTTGAATAAACTAATGGCAAAAAACGCATACCCAATACGACTCATCACCGAGCTTTTTGACAGGCTTAAGGGCGCTTCGATCTTTACCAAATTGGACCTACGGGACGCTTACAATCTGGTGCGCATTCGAGCAGGTGATGAGTGGAAGACTGCCTTTAATACTCGAGCTGGGCACTACGAGTATCTAGTAATGCCATTTGGGCTGTGTAATGCCCCCGCAGTTTTCCAGGAACTGATAAACGATGTTCTGAGATATATGTTACCGACAAGTGTTGTGGTGTACCTTGACGATATACTGATTTACTCCCAAAATATGGCACAGCACATCAAAGATGTATCCGCAGTATTGCTACGACTCCGTGAGAACAAATTATTTTGTAAATTGGAAAAATGTGAGTTTCATAGAACCAGTGTGCCATTCTTGGGGTTCATTATTGGCAATGATGGCATTGCCATGGACAAAGAAAAGTTGTCAGCTGTTCTACAATGGCCAAAACCCAAGGGTCTTAAAGCCATACAACGTTTCCTGGGTTTCGCTAATTATTATAGGAGGTTTATTAAGAACCTTTCTTCCATTGTCAAACCTCTGTCCGATCTTACGCACAAGGGTGCTAATCCTTCTTGTTGGCCGCTATCTGCTGAGAATGCCTTTGAGAATTTGAAGCTGGCATTTGCTGCGGCTCCTGTGTTATCCCACCCCAATCCTCTACTTCCATTTACATTAGAGGTTGATGCCTCAGATATTGGGGTCAGGGCAGTACTTTCGCAACGACACGATAAAGGTGGAACTCTCAGACCTTGTGGGTTTTTCTCAAAAAAGTTGACTGTCACTCAAAGCCACTATGAGATAGGTGACAGAGAATTGTTGGCCATTATCCTCGCTCTTAAGGAATGGCGTCATTTGCTTGAAGGTACTAAGAATCCTGTCTTAATTCTAACAGATCATAAAAATCTGACTTATCTCTCGGAGGCCAAGAGATTGTCCTCTCGTCAGGCCAGGTGGGCACTGTTCCTGTCTCGATTTAATTTCATTGTATCATATTTACCGGGGTCAAAGAATATCAGGGCTGATGCACTGTCAAGACAATTTGAGGCCGACAGTGACAGAGTGGAAGCACCAGCACCTATCATCCAACCTGATAGAATACTGGATACTATACGCACGAGTATTACTTCTCCTTTAGGAGAGGAGATCCTGGCCTCTCAGGGGTCCGCTCCCCATGAAACCCCAATGGGCAAATGTTTTGTCGCTGAACCATTTCATACTAGGTTGCTCGAAACCTACCATTCCTCTAAGGCTGCGGGACATATTGGTAGAGACCAATTGTTATGGTCCCTTTCCAGTTATTTTGGTGGCCTTCCATGAGAAACGATTGTGCCGAATTTACGAACGCCTGTGCCACCTGCGTCCGCGCTAAGACCCCGAGACATCTCCCAGTGGGCTTGCTTCAACCGGTGCCTAATGGCGAACGCCCCTGGTCTCATGTTTCCATCGATTTTATGGGAGAATTGCCTATGTCTAAGGGGTATTCCTTTATATTCATGGTGGTGGACAGGTTTTCTAAAATGGCTCATTTCGTGCCCCTCTGTGGCCTTCCTTCAGCTAAGGAATTGGCAATGGTGTTCGCCAGAGAAGTATTCCGGTTGCATGGAGTACCTAGGGTACTGGTGTCTGACAGGGGGAGCCAGTTTGTGTCTAGATTTTGGAGGGCATTTTGCCAACAGATGGGCATACAGCTGTCCTTCTCCTCTGCCTACCATCCCCAGACCAATGGAGCCGCTGAACGAGCTAATCAAGGCTTGGAACAATTTCTCCGTTGTTTCGTTACTGACCATCATGATAATTGGTCCGACTTGTTGCCTTGGGCAGAGTTCGCCAGGAACTGTGCGGTCAATTCTTCATCTGGGAGCTCTCCGTTTCTGATTAATTATGGGTTCCAGCCCTGTCTGCTTCCAGATTCATTTCAGACGCAACAGATTCCAGCTCTGGATGAGCATATCGAGCAACTCCGTTCCACATGGGCACAAGTTCAGAGGGCACTTGGTCAGTCATTTCAGCGTCATCAGTGCCATGCTAATCGCAGAAGGCTTCCAGCGGTTTCCTTTCAGGTTGGGGATAGAGTATGGCTTTCCTCCAGAAATCTCAAGCTGCAGGTTCCGTCTAATAAGTTGGCTCCCCGGTTTATTGGTCCATACAGAGTTATTCGCAAAATTAATCCTGTCTCCTATGCACTAGACCTACCTGCATCCATGCGTATCCATAATGTGTTCCATGTGTCCCTTCTTAAGCCTCTGGTTTGCAATCGCTATACTACCACACCTGTGGTGCCAGGACCTGTTGAGGTCGAGGGCCAGGAGGAGTACGAGGTTCAGAGCATTATTGATTCCCGTAGGCTTAGAGGAAGGGTACAGTACCTGGTACATTGGAAAGGGTACGGTCCTGAGGATCGATCATGGGTGGATAGTAAGGACCTTCATGCACCTAGGCTAACTAGGGCCTTTCATGCCAATTACCCACAGAAACCTAAACCCTATTCTAGGAGAGGGGGTCTTTGAAAGGGGGGTACTATCACGGTGCCCGTGATTGCTGCAGTTCCTTGTCTGTCACCAGTAGGGGGCTTCTATTGGCTGTCTGCAGATAGCCCGCCTCTTATTGCCTATTTAAACCTGGATTGGGCACCCTTTGAGTGCCCTTTCGTGTTGTTTCTGACCTTCTTGCTATCACTATGCCAGTGATAGCTGGGCCTCTGTTCCAGTGTTCCTGAGTTCCTGATCTCATGTGTTCCTGACTTCCTGATCTCTACTGTTCCAGTGTTTCCTGCATGCTGAGTACTTCCAGTCCTGGTTCCGGCCTAGTCTCTGGTGTTGCAGTTCCTGCTGAACTTCTTCTCTGCTGTTTCCTGACCTGACTGATCGTTGCTGGTTCCTGTCATCGCATCGCCTGTCTCCTGTATCCTGGCGACCTCCTGCCTGGTCGCGTTGGCGACATTGCTTGTTACTCCAGTGTGCGGTCACTGGTTTGCTCCACAGCCTATCGGCTATACAATTCTGTGTTGGTCCCAGCGTGCGGACGCTGGTTTGCTCCTAAGCCTCGCGGCTATGCAGACTCGTTTGTTTCTCCAGTGTGCGGTCACTGGGTTGCTCCAAAGCCTATCGGCTATACAATTCTGTGTTGGTCCCAGCGTGCGGACGCTGGTTTGCTCCTAAGCCTTGCGGCTAGACAAACTCGCTTGTTACACCAGTGTGCGGTCACTGGTTTGCTCCAAAGCCTATCGGCTATACAATCCTGTGTTGGTCCCAGCGTGCGAACGCTGGTTTGCTCCAAAGCATTGCGGCTAGACAAACTCGCTTGTTACACCAGTGTGCGGTCACTGGTTTCCTCCAAAGCCTATCGGCTATATAATCCTGTGTTAGTCCCAGCGTGCGGACGTTGGTTTGCTCCAAAGCCTTGCGGCTAGACAAACTCGCTTATTACACCAGTGTGCGGTCACTGGTTTGCTCCAAAGCCTATCGGCTGTACTATCCTGTGTTGGTCCCAGCGTGCGGACGCTGGTTTGCTCCAAAGCCTTGCGGCTATACAAACTCGCTTGTTACACCAGTGTGCAGTCACTGGTTTGCTCCAAAGCCTATCAGCTATACAATTCTGTGTTGGTCCCAGCGTGCGGACGCTGGTTTGCTCCAAAGCCTTGCGGCTATACAAACTCGCTTGTTACACCAGTGTGCGGTCACTGGTTTGCTCCAAAGCTTATCAGCTATACAATTCTGTGTTGGTCCCAGCGTGCGGACGCTGGTTTGCTCCTAAGCCTTACGGCTATACTAACTCGCTTGTTACACCAGTGTGCGGTCACTGGTTTGCTCCAAAGCCTATCGGCTATACAATTCAGTGTTGGTCCCAGCGTGCGGACGCTGGTTTGCTCCAAAGCCTTGCGGCTTTACGATTCCCCTGTTAGTCTCAGTGTGTGTACACTGGGTTGCTTACGATCCTATCAATTTGCCATTACCATCTGACTGCTGCTACTATCTCTGGGCTGCCCTGCCCGGTATTGGTAAGGCCGGTAGAACCTTTTGCCACATTCCATCTGAGGTTGCCTTACCCGGTATTGGCAGGGCCGGTAGAGCCTACATTATGAATCTATTGAGGCTGCCTTGCCCGGTAATTTGGTAAGGCCGGTAGAACCGTTATGCGATTCCATCTGCAGGTTGCCTTACCCGGTATTGGCAAGGCCGGTAGAGCCTAACATACTATTACTTCAGACTGTCCTGTCCGGTATATTGACAGGACCGGTAGAGTCTGCCTTCTGTCTTGTTATATTCTGAATATATCTGTATGTACGTGATTGCCATCCTACGTTATCAATTAATTATTTCAATAAAATTGATTTTTACCTAAAACTTGTGTCTGAGAGTCATAATAAACCGTGACATACTGATAGTCATGTCTAGGAAGTTAATGTTTGTGCGTGAGTGACTGAGTGTTAGATTGATACTGGGGTGGAATGCATTGTAATTTTTGTGGAATTTGAGAAGTTTCTCTTCACTGGCTGTCCAGATGATAAGAACATCATCTATGTAGCGGAGATAGACCAGGGGTTTTGTCTGGCAGGTGGACAGGAAGTCCTCTTCTAACTTTGCCATGAACAAGTTGGCATATTGTGGTGCCATTCGAGTACCAATTGCAGTCCCTATTTTCTGGAGGTAGAGGTCCTGTCCAAATTTGAAGTAGTTGTGGGTGAGTATAAAGTGTATGAGTTTTGTTATTGGTTCCGTGGCTGTGTTATTTCTTTCCAGATATTCTTGGCATGCTGCTATGCCATCTGTGTGTTGAATGTTGGTATAAAGGGATTCTACATCCATAGTGGCAAGGATGGTGCTCTCTGGAATGGGGCCCAAGCCTGCTAGTTTGTTCAAGAGATCCGTGGTGTCTTGAAGGAAGCTGGGTGTTCGTTTTACCAGGGGTTTCAGGGTATTTTCTTCCCAGCCAGAGATATTTTCTGTGAGTGTGCCAATTCCTGAAATGATGGATCTTCCCGGGTTTCCTTCTTTGTGTGTTTTTGGTAACATGCAGAAAGAGCCTGCTTTTGGATCTGTTGGTATTAGGGGCCTTATCTGTTCTTCAATGTTGGAGGGCAGTTCTTTTATGATCATGTTGAGTTCTTTTGTACATTTTTTTGTGGGATCCTCTCATATAGTATCTTTCATCAGAGAGTTGTCTATTTGCTTCTTGAATGTAGTCTGCAGTATTCATAATAACAACAGCTCCCCCCTTGTCCGCAGGCTTAATAATAATGTCCTGGTTATTCTTTAGTGACTGTATGGCTTTCTGTTCCTTGTGGGTTAGGTTGGGTGTTGGTTCACATTGTTTCTACAGTATTTCTGTAGTTACTCTGTTTCTGAAGATACCTATGTATCTGTCCAGTGTAGGGTTACTACCTGGTTTTGGAGTCCAGGTGGATCTTTTTGTGGGTGCATTGATATTGTGATGTTGGCATCATCGTTATCCATTTTGTCATGGAAGAATTCCTTCAGTCTGAGTTTTCTGAAAAATTCCTCCATGTCCCTACAGAGTGTTACCTTGTCCACAGGTTTAGTGGGACTGAATGACAGGGCTTTTGAAAGCACAGATACTTCCTCTCTGCTTGGCTTGTGTGTGTGGAAAGGTTCACAATGCAGTTCTGTTATGGTTGATTTATAGATTCTGCCGCGAAACCTGCTTTGTATCTCAGTCTCTGTAGTTTCTTCCTCTTGTTGTTGATGAGTAGTGTTTGTAGTTTTCTGTAGTATTGTTGAAGGGCCTGTTGTATGTCCTCAGTGTCTGGTCCAAGCTGTTCCTTGAGAGTTGATATTTCTGCTTGTGTCTTTGATTTCCTATTGTAGCAGATCCCAATAAGGTTGTTGCGTAGCCTCTGGGAAGTCCTGGTACATAGTTTCTGTGCAAACCTGCTGTTATATGTGTCCAGGGTAGGATTTTTCAGCACAAGACCTTTAGGTATTAAATTTTCCTTTTTGCATGTAGACAGGAAGAAGATGTCACTATCCAGTTGTGCAAGTTTCTTTAGGAGGTTTTTCATATTCATTTGTGTGCGGTACATTAGGAAATTTCAGTACAGAATAGGTGAAGATTTTATAAACTGCATTGATTAGTGCTCCTTCTTCTAATTATGGCAATGCCCCATATGCATAGGTTTGCCAGGGTTTGGGGGAGCTACTGGGCCCAGTTGGAACATGTTAGTTTCCTTTTACAGACATGCCATTTTTACAGCTGGTGCCTTGTCTCATTTCAGACTGTTTGGCAATGCTGCAATTCATTTTAACCCCAAAAGTATATGTTCTAGAAGAGTAGACAACCCTGGCTTTCATTTTATTTGCATCTTATCAATTTTTTCGCTGCCACTCTATCACCAATCCCTCCCAAAATCTGCAGTAAGGCAGAGAAACACCATTTTTTCACATTTATATTTTAGTGTTGCTCTGGATTTCAATCAGATGATATTTGCAGATTTTTTAAGTGCTTTACATTAATGGTGAGTTACATCGTTTGAGTATGGCAATGCCCCATATGCATAGGTTTGTCAGGGTTTAGGGGAGCTACTAGGCCCAGTAGGGAACATGTGTGTTTCCATTATCAGAGATAAATTTTGATAGTGTTAGATCTAAGGAGGGATGTGCTTTGTAAAATAAAAAAACAGGATATTTCAGGGGGAAAAAGTGGCCAAATAATAAAAGAACCTTTACAACACTACTGCATTGTGCCTGAATGGTATTCCTTGAAACAGTCACCAAGGCAGAGGCCAGGTTTGGAAGGGTAATCAGGACAGTAAGTGGTGGTGTCTGTCCATATTTCCTTTCTGTAGCAAACCCTGCAGCGCTTCTGTGGTTTGTTCTTTTGGGGAGTTGGGGGGATTTTATAAATAAAATGTACTACCCCGGGTCTTGCTGGAATTATTTCTGGCGCACCTTGAAATAAAAATAGGGAAATAAGTTGTAGCTGATATTGTAAAAAGCTACATTTTTGATTGGGGTTTGCCAGTTTGAAAATTAAAAATTAATTATGTACAGCAGTCTGCATCGTATAGATGGCAACTTTTTTGTACCATGCCCTACACTTTCTCATTGCGAGGTATGGCTGCATTAGTTGATCACACAGATCAACTCCCCCCATGTTTTTATTATAGTCCCTGATGCAGACTGGCTTTCTCAGTACCACTGTCCTGCCATGAACAGTGACTGCCACAGATCTGTCCTCATCCATGGTGGTCAGAATGTAGACATCTTTTTTGTACTTAAACTTAACTGCCAGCAGCTCCTGTTGGCACAAAGATAAGGACGTCCCAGTTTTTAATTTGGTATCTACGAGTATTTTGGGCAACTCCCTGCAATTGCGCCTGACAGTGCCACAGGCCACGGTGTCAAAACAAAAAAGAGACTTAAATAAAAGGGGGCTGGTGTAATAATTATCAACGAATAACTGATAGCCTTTATTTAATAAGGGGTAAATTAAATCCCAAACGATTTTCCCAATTGTTCCCATAAATTCAAGTTGGCTGGGTCTAGCCTGTGGCACTTTTGAACAATTATTAAAATTTAACACCCAACTTGGAACTCTTGGAGGGGATGTATTGCTTCAACCCTAACCTGCCTTTATATTTCATTAGGGATTCATCTACACTTTTTGGGGCATATAGACTTGGGCAAACTTTTTCTGTAAATGGTTTATTAGGGGAAGAATTTTGTACAGACTATCATACAGGGGGTGTTCTTTTGGGGGGCACAGGGTATTAAAACTAAAATGCATAAAATGCAAAATTACTTCAAATCTGGATCTGGTCATTGTCTTGGGGAATATAGGGGTATCACATATGGGATTTTTGCTCCAGTAGGATCGGATACTTGGCTTTTTTATTATTCCCATTGCCATTAATAAGGCCCATATCTATGGGTTTCCATACTTCTTGCTTAAAGTGGAACTAACACCCCTGCAAGATGTAGCCTCAATTAGAGGGCTACAATCCATGAAAACTCGCTGTGTAATTATTTTTTTTAAAAAAGTGTTATTAAAGAGTAATCCGTTAATTCCAAAAAGTACCTGATGACGTCTTTCCCCCGGAAAAGCGCATTGCTCATGTCAGCACGGAGCCAGTCGGCTCTCTTGTAACTCCCCCCGGCTACACGAAAACGCCTACGTCATCAGCTTTAGATTCTCGGACCACCAGGAGAATCTAAAGCTGATGTAGGTGTTTTCGTGTAGCTGGGAGGACTTACAAGAGAGACGATTGGCTCCGTGCTGACATGCGCAATGTGCTTTTCTGGGGGAAAGACGTCATCAGGTACTTTTTGGAATTAACGGATTACGCTTTAATCACACTTTTTTAAAAAAAATAATTACACAGCGAGTTTTCATGGATTGTAGCCCTCTAATTGAGGCTACATCTTGCAGGGGTGTTAGTTCCGCTTTAACAACGAAAGCTGTAAGGTTGGCAGCAATATACTGGGCTGCATACAAATTGGTTTGGGACACAATTTCACCTAAAATATCTTCCCCCAAAAACAAATCAAAAAAATTATCATGGGTAAATCCTTCCACATCAATTTGAATCCCTGGCTTGCCTGTGAATTCTGGGATTTGTGGGCATAAATTGATTGGTGATACCCATTCATTAGGATCAGGAGTGGCAGGTGTTGGGGCATTTCTTTGGGCAGGTCTTTTGGTAGGTCTTTGGGCAGATCTTTTGGCAGGTGCTGGGGCAATTGTCAGGGCAGCTCATGGGGCAGCACTTGGGGCATTTCTTTGGGCAGGTATTTTGGTAGGTCTTTGGGCAGATCTTTTGGTAGTTGTTGGGGCAGTTGCCAGGGCAGCTCTTGGGGCAGCTTGTGGGGAAGCTCTTGAGGCAGTACATCTTTTCTTTACAGAAGGACTAGCGTCCTCACTAGAGCTGCTCTCACTCTCTGAAAACTGAGTTATGTCAAAATCTGATGCAGTGTCTGTTGCCTCTGTGTCAGATGCCAAAAAGGCATATGCCTCTTCAACACTGTACCTGCGCTGCATTTTGTCCACTTAATCTAAAAAACTTTTTTCTTTTTTTTTTCTTACGCTATCCCTAAACCTAAATCTAACCCTAAAACTTACCCTAACCTACGTATATCCTGAACCTACCTAACCCAAATGAACTACCTATCTAAACTATACTTATTATAAATATTTTTTTTGTGTTTTTTTTTGTTTTTTTTGTTTTTCCCCCTAAACCTAAATCTATCCCTAAACCTTTCCCTTTCTACACTAAACCTACCCAACTATCTACCTAAACTGTATTTATTATTCAAATTTTATTTAAAAAAAAATAAAAAAAATAAAAAAATACAAGGGTGATGGGGGGTGTCCTATAGATAGCAAACGTTGATCTGCAGCACATTGATCACTCCAAGAGTGATCAGATGGGGTAACTTATTGATCACTGCAAAACAGTGATCAAATGGTTAATTTTATCTTTTTTTTTAAGACCTTTTTTCCACAGGAACACTCAGCAGTGCTGGAGCAGGATCTGGCACAATGTCTCTCTGTCTCTCTCCACCTCAGCAGTGTGCAAGATGGAGGGAGGCAGAGATATATGACAGGGACAGTATTTACAAATACTATCCCTGTCATTCAGGTTTTGCAACATGTGATTCGCTCATCAATCAATACCGGGGCACTTAGTAACAACCAGCCTGCGCTCTCCCATCACTCCGTGCAGACGCGATGGGAGAGTTTAACCCTTGATGTACAGGGACAGTCAAGGGTCCTTGGAGCAAATTTACCCTTGGCGGTCCTGGTACGTGAAGGGTCGCTACGGGGTTAAGTGCCTGCCCACTTGGAGAGCTTTATTTTTCATCTCCTTGGAGTCATGTAAGTGATTGCAGTCAGTGTCTGTGGTGAGTGTGGTTCTTTTTGATTGCTGTCATCTAATTTGTGGCTCTTTACTACATAAAGCAGAGAGAGTGAATACTTGAATGTGTGAATTTAGTAGAAGTATGCGTGAGTAAATAAAGCAATGGAATAAGTGCTATGAATTCAAACACAGGGGATTGAACAGGGGAACAAATATTTATTAACTTAACAATTGTGCATACATTTTTTTCTACCTGTAACTGGGATAACATGAGTGTAAGAGTGAGTTTATACAAGCTTCCATATGTTTGAACACCTGGAACAACTGTTCCAGGGAACATACTTGTGTGACAAATGTGAGCAAGCAGCTTCTTTGCAAGCTCAAATTAGTGATTTGGGTAGACAACATTGAGGATGATGGCCAATCCTGAGAGGTGTGTGTTACTCTCTGAGCAGAAGAAAGCTGGCATTGGAAGTACTGAGGTGCACAAAGGAAGAGCAGCTACATGGGTTATAGTTAGATGCAGTAATGAGGGGCAGCAGAATATGGAGGGCATTCCTGTATTTTCTCACCCAAACAAATTTGCTAACTTGAGTAAAGATGTTCGGTAAAATTCGATGTCGGACAAATTTTTATTTTTTTTCATTTGTCGACTCTACACTAAACCTACCCAACTACCTACCTAAACTACCTAAACTATATTTATTATTAAAATTTTATTTAAAAAAAAATATATATATATTTTTTAAATGTAAAAAAAAAATAAAAAAATACAAGGGGGATGGGGGGTGTCCTACAGATCAGCAAACGCTGATCTGCAGCACATTGATCACTCCAAGAGTGATCAGATGGGGGTAACTTATTGATCACTGCAAAACAGTGATCAAATGGTTCATTTTATCTTTTTTTAAGACCTTTTTTCCACAGGAACACTCAGCAATGCTGGAGCAGGATCTGGCACAATGTCTCTCTGTCTCTCTCCACCTCAGCAGTGTGCAAGATGGAGGGAGGCAGAGATATATGACAGGGACAGTATTTACATACCAAGGAACATACTTGTGTGGCAAATGTGAGCAAGCAGCTTCTTTGCAAGCTCAAATTCGCGATTTGGGTAGACAACATTGAGGATGATGGCCAATCCTGAGAGGTGTGTGCTACTCTCTGAGCAGAAGAAAGCTGGCATTGGAAGTACTGAGGTGCACAAAGGAAGAGCAGATACATAGGTTATAGTTAGATGCAGTAATGAGGGGCAGCAGAATATGGAGGGCATTCCTGTATTTTCTCACCCAAACAAATTTGCTAACTTGAGTGATGATTTTCGGTAAAATTCAATGTCGGACAATTTTTTTTTTTTTCATTCACCGACTCCGCAATTCGGATCCGACCTGTTCGACTCAGACGAAAGTCGGCGACAGTCCGAATTATTCAGCGACTTTAAAATATCTTTAAAAATACAATAAAAAATTAAAATTAAATGAATGGAACCATTTCCAGGGTCTAAATGAAGATGGTGGAACAGGGTAAGGTGGGCATTTAGCCTTATGGTACTATGTATGAAGTAGGTGAAGTATGGATGTAGCAATAAGGCACCCTGCCTGCCTACACAATACACATACACAACTGTGAGACTGGCTGATGTGTCACTCTGAAAATTATTCACACAAATTCCTCATATTAATTTTAATGTTTAACACACAAAGGTGACTTTCCCTTGCGGTGGTAATAAGGTACTAGGCCTGCCTACAGAACTGTGAGACTGGCTGATGTGTCACTCTGAAAAATTTTCAAACAAATCACTACTATTACTTTTAATATTTTACACAGGAACACAGGTGACTTTCCCTTGTGGACACAATAAGGTACTAGGCCTGCCTACAGAACTGTGAGATTGGCTGAAGTGTCACTCCGAAAATTATTCAAATTCCTACTATTATTTTTAATGTTAAACACAGAATCAAAGGTGACTTTCCCTTGCGGTGGTAATAAGGTACCAGGCCTGCCAATAGAACTGTGAGACTGGCTGATATGTCACTCTGAAAATTATTCAAACAAATTCCTACTAGTTTAGTATTTTTAATATTTAACACAGGAACACAGATGACTCCCTTGCGGTGGTAATAAGGTACCAGGTCTGCCTATAGAACTGTGAGACTGGCTGATGTGTCACTCTGAAAATTATTCAAACAAATCCCAAGTATTTTAAATTTTTTGCACAGGAACAAAGATGACTCTCCCATGCAGTGGCAATAAGGCACTAATGCTGGCTGCCTGCCTATGCCTAATGTTAACTGCCTGCCTACACAACAACTGTGCACTCTCTATCTCCTTCTTCTCTCTCTCTGAGCTCCAACAACACAATGAGGAAATGCAGGCTGTCTGTGTCATTAGTCCAACCCCCATCATGAATGAAGAAGCCAATTGGACTAGAGACATGGAGGGAAAGTATGGAGGGAAAGTAATCGAGAGCAGGTAGTAGTCACCGAATTTCCGAACGTTTCGACGATAGTCGGACCAGGGCTAGTCGGATTTGTATTTTTTTGTCGAACAACTCTTGCCTGTCAGAAGGTCCAAATGTTGCAGAATGATCCCATTTTCATTAAATTCCAAATGTCTCCAACACAAATCTCACAGGTCTTTTGGTAGGTCTTTGGGCAGATCTTTTGGCAGGTCTTTTGGCAGGTGCTGGGGCAATTGTCAGGGCAGCTCATGGGGCAGCACTTGGGGCATTTCTTTGGGCAGGTATTTTGGTAGGTCTTTGGGCAGATCTTTTGGTAGTTGCTGGGGCAGTTGCCAGGGCAGCTCTTGGGGCAGCTTGTGGGGAAGCTCTTGAGGCAGTACATCTTTTCTTTACAGAAGGACCAGCGTCCTCACTAGAGCTGCTCTCACTCTCTGAAAACTGAGTTATGTCAAAATCTGACGCAGTGTCTGTTGCCTCTGTGTCAGATGCCAAAAAGGCATATGCCTCTTCAACACTGTACCTGCGCTGCATTTTGTCCACTTAATCTAAAAAACTTTTTTTTCTTTTTTTTTCTTACGCTATACCTAAACCTAAATCTAACCCTAAAACTTACCCTAACCTATATATATCCTGAACCTACCTAACCCAAGTGAACTACCTATCTAAACTATACTTATTATAAATATTTTTTTTTGTTTTTTTTGTTTTTCCCCCTAAACCTAAATCTATCCCTAAACCTTTCCCTTTCTACACTAAACCTACCCAACTATCTACCTAAACTACCTAAACTATATTTATTATTCACATTTTATTTAAAAAAAATGAAAAAAATAAAAAAAATGTAAAAAAAAATAAAAAAATACAAGGGTGATGGGTGGTGTCCTATAGATCAGCAAATGCTGATCTGCAGCACATTGATCACTCCAAGAGTCTGAATGTTGCAGAATGATCCCATTTTCATTAAATTCCAAATGTTTCCAACCCAAATCTCATAAGTCTAGTTGGGGGTGCTGTTATAGGAATGCCTTTGCTGGAGAGTACTATTCTTGTGCTGTAATGCTGACTGGATCTGGGATGAAAGCAGTTCTAGACAGATGGTGGTGGTAGGGGATTTCATAATTAGGAAGTCATATGGGTAATCTGTCACAAGGATTGTATTTCTATAGCACTGGGCTGTCTCTTCCCTTGGGGGTAAACTTTGTAGTAGAGATGGATTGTACCTTAGCGGAATGGGAGCTACTGTGCTAGTTGTTAAGATGGTTAGAGGGTTGGAGGACACTTTAAACTAGGAAAAGTTGGGTATACAACAGGATGGAGAATACACTGGCATTGTAGAAAGGGCAAACGGATTGAGACGGTAAATGGTCTAGTCCATCTAATAGGGAAGTGCCTAAGCAGACTGATAAAAAGCAAAGAAATATTTCAAAGAATGACATTTTTCAGAAAGACAGTAAAGACATAAAATGTATGCTTATGAATGCTCATTGCCTTGTTGGTAAAATAGGGGAACTTGAACTTCAGTGAATGAGCAGTATGATCGTATGAGTATTAATGAAACCTGGATAGATGATGCACATGACTGGGAAGGGAATCTAGAGGGTTATTCAGTTTTTTGGAAGGATAGGATTAACAAAAGATGTGGTGGGGGATGCCTATATGTCAGGCATGCATTAAAACCTAGTATAAGGGAAGATATTAATGAAGCATTTGAAACACACACAGGTTGCATACATAATAAAAATATATTAATGGGTATTGGATACAAACAGCCTAACGGAAAAGGCTTCTCAGTTCTAAAATGTAATCATAATGTTAGATTTCAACTACCCCCAAACTGATTGCAAAAATGTGACTTTCAGAAGAAGAGAAGTACTCTTCTGTGTATGTGTAATAACAATTTCATGTTCCATTTAGTACAGGAGCCAACTAGAAATTAGGCCTTTCTGTACCTAGTTATTTCAAATAATTGTGAAATGGTATACAATAAGCAAGTAAGGTAACTTTTGGGCAGTAGTGACCGCAATATGATATCCTTTTAAATGTTTTATGAGACACCCAGTATAAAGGGTTTAACCAAGACATTTGACTTTAATACTGCTATCAGCAATATAACATTTGGCATTTTAAAGCATTTTAAATGGGATATAATCTTCAAAGATGAAAATACACAAGAAAGATGTCATTTGTTCAAAATACTCTTAGATAAATATGTGTCAATGTATGCCATTGGAGAATACATACAAGAGAACACAAAGTCAAATATGGCTTAATTCAGGGAAATTTGGAAGAAGCAGCAGGCTTTTTGAACTCTAAGTCAGAAAAGTCATATACATCATTTAAAAATATAATAGAATCTGCAAACATGCAACTAGGCTAGCTACAATTGAAAAATAGAAAAGTATTGCAAAAGGGAGCAACAAAAATCCTAAACAATTTCACAAGTATAAAAATGGCAAAAATATTTAGCTTGAAATTGGTGCTCTTAAGGCTGAGATGGGTGAATTGATTAGTGAGGATAAAGCTATGGATGACCCGTTAAACACATTCTTTTCCTCTGTATATACAAAGGAATGGCAGGCTATTTTCTCCATCATGTACATAGCTTACAGAAGACCAAAATGAGTTTGGAAAAAAGTTATTGTGAATAAAACACCTAGGCCTAGTGATGACATCAACTGAAGTGTACTTAAGGTACTTAGGTCAGCAATAACAGGAAGAAAGCAGATGTAGTTCATTAACGGGTAAGTAGTAAATTGAACAAGAATGTTGTTGTTGAGGTAGTAGAGTTAGATTTTGCAAAAACCTTTGAAACTGTGCCTCACAACTGGCTACTGAATAAATTAAAAGGCTTTGGTTTGGTTAAATGATGGTTTGCTGAGAGTTGTTTTAAATGCAAACGTTTAAAGTTGGTCTAAAGTTGTAAGTGGGGAGCCACAGGGTACAGTCCTGATCCCTACATCATGTATATAAAGGGGTATAGATGTACCGGATGCTAATTTAACTTTACCTCTATATAAATCATCGGTAAGGCTGAGGACAGTTTTTGATACCGTTCCTTAGAAAAAGACATTATTGAAATGCAGATATGTGCAGAAGGATTGGAGCATTTGACTTATTAACCCTTTGAGTGCCATAGGGATACTCAACACATTGCCTTGCAATGCATTGCGTACCCCTCTGGCATTCAAAGGGCTAAGAAAGATTATCCAACCTCAGTTTGTTTACATTAGAAAAGAAACATCTATGGAGTAACATAATTAACATTTACAAATATATTCAAGGTCAATACAAATAAGTCTCTAATGAATAGGGATGGGTGAAAACTTTCGCCCAAACCAAAGTCTGCAGATAATGGCACTTCCCGCTTTGCAAATAATTTCCTGCAAAAAGTATAGTTTTTCTTCTTTTTTCGCCTAGCTCATTGCATTGAAATCAATGGGAAGAAAAATGTTTCCCCACCAAACGAGTTTTCTCTACTTTTCTACAGCCATATACAAGGATGTCAGGCTCTCGCAGCATGCCATTCTGTGTTTGTGAGAGGAGAATGCAGCACGTTTTTGAGCTAGAGAAGATAGGCAAATAAAGGGGGATTGAAATTTAGTTTAGGGATTCTTTTATGTAGCACATTTGTTCTCTGTATTTAATAGTAATAAAAAAAATAAAAGAAATAAACAAACAACTAAATATATTATGTGACAGACAGCTGACTGGGCTAATGCAAGACATCACACGCAATCAGTTGTGTTTTGTACTGTAGAGTAAAAACACACACAGTAGTTTAGTAACGTACAGCAAATGCGCAAGGGGAGGGGGAAAAGTGGAGCAGTGCAGAGACGTGAGAGTTAAGTAGTAGTTCAAAAACTGACTACAGCAATTGTTGCTACAGCGTGTGCAATAAATGATGATGATGCTGCTCCTTCAAGGAAGGATGCAGTTTGCCAAGGTCAGCTAAACTTCCAGCACCACCAGTGCCAGTACAAAAAACGAACCATATAAAAAGACATATAAGAAGAACACTGAAGATGACAACAAGTCACATTCTAGTACTGATGATGGCAATAGCATAATAGGGGAAGGTGTAGCAGCTGAACAGTCTGCTGCATCAGATAGTGATAAAAACAAGCACCAAAACACCTATCCTGAAAGTAGTAGCAAACTTTGTGAAAGTGAAAGTAAAAGTAAACATAAATTGTCTGAGACATCTAAAATCATAGAGGATTATAAGGGTAGTGGGCAAGAAGTGGCAGGTGATGCGGATGCTGCTGAGGATGACCTAATGGTGACTGATGATGCAGATCTAGAATATATCCCTCCAGTATCCTTCTCTTGTTCAGATACAGATGAAGTTGAGAGTGAGAGAAATGATGATGACATGGCCATAAAGGTAGCAGAATGGCAAAGGTTGAATCTTCCACCACTGAAAAGGAGCACTGTGTCTGTTTATTAGTGATGAGCGAGCGTGCTCGGCCGATGCTCGGATCGGCTCGAGCATCGCTCTGCTCGGCACATGGCGGTACTCGTCGAGTACCGCCATGTGCTCTCCCGCCATGTTCGGGTGGCGGGGATCTGTGCCGGAAGAGGCACAGATCCGAAGAAGCTCCGCTGGACCACCAGGGACTGGAGGTACGGGGGCATTGCGGAGATGAAGGGGGCATTGCGGAGATGAAGGGGGACATTGTGGAAGAGGGGCATAGACTCTATGCCCCTCTTCCACAATGTCCCCCTTCATCTCCGCTATGCCCGTCTTCCACAATGTGCCCCTTCATCTCCGCTATGCCCCTCTTCCACAATGTGCCCCTTCATCTCCGCTATGCCCCTCTTCCACAATGTCCCCCTTCATCTCCTCTATGGCATAGAGGAGATGAAGGGGGACATTGTGGAAGAGGGGCATAGCGGAGATGAAGGGGCACATTGTGGAAGAGGGGCATAGCGGAGATGAAGGGGCACATTGTGGAAGACGGGCATAGCGGAGCTGAAGGGGGACATTGCGGAGCTGAAGGGGGCATTCGGAGATGAAGGGGGCATAGCGGAGATGAAGGGGGCATTGACCAGGCACCCTCCCCTCATCAGAGCAGGGGGTGCCTGGTGTTGCCCCATTCATTTCAATGGGGCTCGGGTGCTCGGCCGAGCACTCGAGCCTCAGGGGGTGCTCGGTCAGAGCACCCGAGCACCCGAGCATCGGGGTGCTCGCTCAACACTACTGTTTATAAACTTTATAAAGTTTTATAAAGACAAGCAAAGATGGCACAAATTACACAGTCACCTTATCAGTCATCATCATCGCCTCTTTCAAGTCCCACTCAGACACACACACCTGTGTTGAGTACCCAGCAGCAACAACAGCAGCAACATAAGTTGTTAACGTCCACAAAGTTAGATATGATGAGCGCCTCTGCTGCTGCTGGAAGTGCTGCACCTTTGACACCTATTGGTAGTAGCAACGCCTCAGAAATCTCTCAGTCCATAAAGTCCACAGTATGGAGATACTTCACTCGGGATCATTAAGCTAAGCATATTGATATCTGTTGTCTGTGCAAAAAGCATGTGAGCAGGGGGAAAGCAGACTCACACCTAGGCACCTCCTCTATGAGATCCCAGCTGAAGCACAACCATTGGTCTGACTGGGAGACACACTATCAGTAGGTCAAAAGGGCTGCAAATAGCAGCAGCAGAAGCTCTCCAAACATTTCCCAGGTTTCTGAGGCAGAAAAAAGTAGTACTGAAGTAATTTATGTGACAGAGTGTGCTACTGCCAGCAGTTAGTTCATTCCAAACAACACCTATGGCTTCTGCTGCAGAGGAGTATGATGACTCTGGCTTTGCTGTAGGAGATGACAAGAGTCATAGACTGCCTACACATGCTGCCTCTGCCTCCACCACCTCCTCTAGTCATGTTGTTAAAGCAATAAAGCTCCGTTGTTCTTCTGCCATGTTCTGTCATCCCACCCTGACTGAGTTACTGGGAAGGAGTCAAAAACTTCATAGAAACAATCTCAGAGTACACCTGTGAAATGTCAAGGTTGCCAAGATGTTGGCAGTGGATATGCTGCCGTATTCTTTTGTAGAAAAAACGAGGTTTCAGAGTACCTATGTCATGTGTAGCTCCATGCTCGCATATCCCAAGCTGCATTTTTTTTTCTAGGATGGCTACACCTGTATTGTACATGCAGGTGGTTAATGTGGTGGGTAAAAGGCTGAATAGTGCTTTTGGCAAAAAAATCCACCTGTCAACAGATATGTGGAAAAGTGCGCAGAGCATATACTATATGACTGTGACTGTTCACTGGGGTTCCCTCCCACCACCAAAAGTGGGCAACACTAGCTTACAGCATCAGGTGACAGCCAGTAATAGTGCTTCTGGTTCTGGTAGTGTGATTAAAAAGCAGCAGCAGAGCAGCAGCAGGATTGACCATACCATTGGCATGCCATCTTGTGCATGCAAAGTTTTGGAAGACAGAGCAGGTGATAGAGGAATGGCTTCTACCCCGCTCCTTAAAAGCTGGTTTTGTTTCTGCTGATAACAGCCCCAACATAATCGCTGCTTTGAGAATAGGTGGTATGTACCCTGCTTTGCCCATTTGCTAAATTTAGTTGTGACCAGATTCTAAGCAGAATCCGATACCCTCAGAGAGATGCTTACTATTGCCGACAAATTCTGTGCCCATTTGAGTCATTCCTACAGTGAATGCAACTGTCTATATTCCATAAAAGAACAACCTGCCCCAGCACCAGAAGAAAATGGAGGTCCCTACCATGCGGAATTCCACAATGTACATTCTAGAGCATTTGTACAAGCAGAACAAAGCTATTAGCTTATACACCAGGCAAAATTGGAAGGCTTTGGAGGGATCCTCTTTGTCACCTGACCAATGGCAACTAATGTGCGATGTATTGAAGCTTCTGAAAACCCTTTGAGGATGCACCCATGCTGGTGAGTCACATTGGGGCAGGAATTAGTGAAATTCTACCACTGATATTTTTATTGCAGAAAAAAATTAGGAGCATGTCTGAGGAAGCTTACCATAATGACAACACAGACATGCACCAGCTGGTAAAGGACATGCTAGCGTGCTTCAAAAACAAAATCTCAGAATTTCTGCCAAAGGGCCATTAGCAGTTTGTCACAACAAGGAGTCATGATGATCAGCAGCAACTCTCTGAGGAATCAGATTCTGTCAATGAATATCGAGATATGCTTATAAAACATCTAGACAGCATAATGAAAAGGAAGGCAGTGAAGTATTGAACCAGCAGAAGCACCTACTTCATCACCAGAATATCCCATTCTGAAAACAGGGCAATTCATGGGTCTGAGCAGGGGCGGCAAAACCAAACATTGGTGGTGACAGTACATCTCTTTGGGACTTGCTCCCTGAGTATGGGTTGGTAACTGACATACAGGAACACCATATAGCTCCTAGAAGTAACATAGTATCATATTAAATTAGGTTGAAAAAAAAGTCCATCAAGTTCAAAATTTGCCTCATAACCCAGTGAAATGAGAATTATACAGTTTTCCTGCTACCAAATAAGTTAAGTTTTATCAGACATGCCTATTTTGCCTAGTAATACATAGTATAACCCTGTATGTTCCCTTTTGACAGAACTGTATATAATCTTCTCTTAAATGTATCCATTGTGTCTGCCATACCACATCCTTGGGCAAGGAATTCCATAATTTAACAGACCTTACTGTAAAAAAAAAACAAAAAAAAAAACTCTTCCTCAGCTGAAGTCAAAATCTCTTTATCTCTAATCTCAAGGGGTGTCCCTTGGTTATTTGATCAGGCCTTGGAATGAATAGCTCATGAGAGAGATCCTTGTATTTACCCACTGCATGAGAGATCATCTCTGCATGCTTGCAGGATAGCTACGTTCTAGGCAGAAACAATGACCCCATGGACTACTGGCGAACAAAGCAGTGTGTGTGGCCAACATTGGCATGTTCTTCAGTGGAAACTCTCAGCTGTCCTCCAGCAAGCTTTGAGACTGAGCGAGTTTCAGTGCAGCTGGTTACACTGTCAATGACCACAGGACGCGACTATCAAGCAGCAATGTTGGGAGACTAACATTTTTAAAAATTAACCAACATACCATCTGAGTATCAGGTAGCAGAAACCGCACATGACAGAGAAAGACAGGACACATATATTAACAGCAGCACAGAGGAGGAGGGATGTGAAGAAGGGTTGCTACCATCTACCACTCATGGGACCACTGCTATGACCAATAAGTAATACGTGTTAATAATATGAGGAGGATAGTGATTTGACACAAACATGGCAATGGTAAAAACTGCTGTAGGAATCTTGATATATATATATATATATATATATATATATATATATATATATATATATATATATATATATATATATATACACTCACAGAAATCAATAACACTATGCCAGTCCCCCACCGCCACTACAATACATATCTGCCACATTGTAAGTTGCACTTTATTTTTTGTTTTTTTATCACTTGACGTTATCATGAATATGTGTCAGTGTCACTTAAGCATTAAGTTAGTGTTGTGGCAAAGGAAAAAGGCACTCTGCATTCTAACAAATTTTTCAAGGCATATGTTGCTGTACGACTTCCAACTTTGACTTTTAGCTACTTATTAAATAGGAAATATAGGTGAAAAATTTGATAAAACAGGCGTAAAGGAGGAAAATTTTGCAATGATGAAACGGAGAACATTTTCTTGAAAAAAGAGAAAAATCGGCCAGTTTTCTCAAAAAGTCATGCAGGAATTTTTTTCACTTTTCGCCCACCCCTACTAATGAACTACTTACTCATATAGCTTCAATGCAGATTTTTTTATTTTTATTTTTATGCCTTCCTTGGATCAACAAGGATGATACGGCATGGACTGAACTTGATGGAATCATGTTTTTGTTTATGTTACCATGCTGCTATATTACCCTTGGGTAGGACTAGGATGGGTGAATTTTTTTGCCTCAAAATCAAAACAGGTGAAAATGCACTTCCCACTGAATGAGATTTTATTGCAAAGTGCCAATTTTCCATTTTTTACATGTAGCTCATTGCACTGGAGTCACTGGTAAAACTGCATTCCCCCCACAAACACACAAGGCAATATTCCTTTTTCCCACAGGGATAATATAAAAGGTGTGACAGGTTCCTGCAGCATGTCATTCTAATTTGTAAGAGATAGAGAAAGCACCATAATGTTTGAGCCAAAGAAGCAGGCAATAAGTTGGAGTGTAGTTTAGGGAGTCTTATAAGGTGGAAATGTTTTGTCTGCGCTTGGGGAGCCTGAGGCACTCTGGGGTAGTGTGAAGGGAGATTTACCTAAAATACTCCAAAATCTTCATTGACTGAGACAAGCAGCTGTCCTTCCATTTCTGTTTATTATCTCTATCTTAGGGGAGTCTGAGGGTATGTGAAGGGAGCAAAGAATTTACCCCAAATACACGAACATTTTTTGTGACTGAGAAGAGCCAGGTAGCTGTGATCCAGGTTTCTACCTGCTGTTTTCTGTGTCAGGGGAGACTGTGGGTTAATAAAAATAAAAATAAATAAAAACAACTTAAAAATTGTTTTACTGATAGGTGACTAACACAGGGACACTGACATAAGAGGTGACTGAGGCAGACAGATACTAGGAGAAGAGAGTATTTTGTAAAGGGCAAGACATCATAAACAATCAATTTCTGTTGTGTAAAACAATAAGTGTTGATATAGGCACTCAACTTAGAAAAATATATAAGACTTTTAAAACCAGTGAAATATGGGTTAAAGCAGCTGGCTGCAATCCTAACTGATAACTGTGCTAAATCCGAAAATTAAACACTCTAGAAAGTGAAGAAAGAAGAGTGCTAGATATAACTAATATTACAGAACAGTGTATAGCTATGCAATGGGTAAAAATAACAACCAGATAAAATGTAGACACAACACATTGGAAGCTTTACAGTTTATGCTGCCTATGTATATAGTATTTTTTTTATCACTTGATAAAGACTATACTAGTGGAGCTTCATTATCCCTATACCTTATCCTGAACGGTCTGATCAAGAGAACATTGCCCCTAACTAGGGTTCTGTTGTATACTTCACTGTTAAAATACACACACAATAATAATGTCCAGCAAACATAATATGGGCAGGGGGAGTGCAAAAGCAGTAGGAGCAGTGCTGAGATGTGTAAGTAAAGTATTAGTCCAAAACTGATTGCAGCCATGGTTTCTACAGCATTTGCAATAAATGATGATGAGTTTTCTCCTCCTGAGGAGGCTGTTTGTCAAAGTCCCATAAAAAGTTCCAACACTGAAGACAACAACTAGTCACACTGCATTCCAACACTGAAGACAACAACTAATCACACTGAATTGTTTCTGGCATAAAGTAAGAAGGTGTAGCAGTTCAACTAAATGCTACATAATACAACACTTGTACTGTAGCAGAGAACTTTGTGAAAATCTCTCTAAGGGGAAAAGTAAACGTGGAATTGCCCAAGACTTCAAAAAGCCTAGAGAAATATAAAAGTAGTGGGGAAGAAGAGACAGGGGATTCCGAGGATGACCTAATCACTGATGATGTTGGTCTAGAATATATGCCTCCAGCATCCTCCTCTTCTTCACATACAGATGAAGCTGAGAGAGAAATGATGCCATGGTCAGATAATTAGCTGAAATATAAAGGCTCAGTCTTCCAGCACTGAAGAGAAGCATTGTGGCTGTTGGAAAGTCTGATTCTGGACAAGTAACATTTTCAAAATATATACAATCATCCTGTCAGTCATCATCAGCATTATCAACACTTCCAGCTGAACACACTAGTCTTGAGTAACTACAGACAACACAGATTATCAACATCCACAACCTTAGCTGTGATGAAAGTCTCTGCTGCTGTTCATAGTGGACCACCTTTGATACCTAGTAGTACAATCACAGAAACTTCTAGCCCCAGTAGTAGTACCCCTTCAAAACTCCTCAGTTTAAGTATGGAGATATTTCTCTCATGATCCAAAAGTAAGACATCTCTCGTCTGTATAAGAAATATGTGAGAAGGGTTAAAGCAGACTCATACCTAAGCACAACCGCAGGTCTGATTCTGAGATACACCATCAATATCTCAGAGGTGCCACAACTAAAAGTAGCAGAAGCCCTCTTAAAAATTACCAGGTCTCTGGGGTACATAATATAAGTGCTGTTGATGTGTCAGTCAGTGTGCCAAGATTTCATGAATTTGAAAAAAACACCTATGACTCCTGCTTTAGAGGAATATGACTGAGTAAAGCTACACAAATTTTCTATCATGTACTGCCAACCCAATCTTACTGAGCTCTTGGGAAAGAGTCAAAAACTTCACAAGATAGTCCCATACTACACCTATGGAACAGCAAAGTTGCAGTTAATATGTTGCCTTATTCTTTTGTAGAAAACCAAAGTTTTAAAGAATTGATGTAATGTGTTGAACCCCACTGGCATAGCCCAAGCCACGGTTACTTTTCAAGGATGGTTGTGCCAGAATTGTACAAGCAGGTGGTTAATGGGGTGGGCAGAGGGCTGGAAACTTCAAACGGAAAGAAAATTCTCTTGACAACAGTTATGTGGGCAAGTGGGCAGAGTACAGACTATATCACTATTACTGCTCACTGGGTTTCCCATGCACCAGTGGACAACAATATCTTGCCTCTGGTTCTGACAGTATTATTAAAATACAGCAGCAAGATAGCCCATAACATTCACACTCCACTTTGTGCATGGGAGACAATTCCATTAAGCCATAGTTGTGTTAAATAGCAGGTGATAGCGTAATTTCTTGTACACAACTCCTTGAAAGGTGGTTTTGTGTCTGCTGATAATGGCACCAAAGAACAGGTTATATAGTGCATAATATACTCTGCTTTGTCAATGTCCTAAATTTACTAGTGACTAGATTCCTCACAGAATCCGAAACAGTCAGAGATGCTGAATATTGCCTGCAAAATCTGAGCCCATTTTAGCTGCTCATACTGTGCTCATAATGCATTATATTCCATATAAGAGAGTAACAACCAGCTCCATCAGCAGCTGAAAATAGAGGTCCATTCCAGGTGGAACTGCACATTGTACATGCCAGAGCGAGCAGAATAAAGCCATTTGAAAGTATACAATGCAGGACTGGAAAGCTCTGGAGGGAGCATCTTTGTCACCAGAGCAATGGAACTAAAATGTGAATTCTGTGCGCTGTTGAAACCTTTTGAGGAGGTGACCTAGCTAGTCAATCATGCAGGGGCAGGAATTAGAGAGATTCTCCCACAGATATATTGCCTGCAGAAAAAAACTGAGGAGCATGGCTGATGAATCTTACAATAATGAATCCAAGTTTAAAGGGAGATATTTGTGAGGAAACTTTAGATAATATGCAGACCTTGTAGGTAGAAATTGAAGCTAATTGTGTGACAAAAGGCAAAAAAAAAAAAAGTGTTGGTGGGAAAATGCTACCAACCACCTAATATTGATTAGAATGTTAAGGGCCAACTGTTATTGCAAATGAAAAAGCCTGCAAATCTTTGGCATACTATAATTATGGGTGATTTTAATTATCCAGATATAAACTGGAAAAATTAGACCTGTCAGTGTGCTAAGGAAAGCAAGTTAGCGAGCCTTCTTAGGGATAGCTACTTGTCACAAATGGTGGAAGTGCCGACAAGAAATAACAATGTATTATATGTATAACCTAGTTATAATAAATAACATAGACATGATATCCAATATTAAAGTAGTGAGCATGTGGGAACAGTGATCAAAACATGGATTTGAGATCAGTTTGACAGAGCAAAACTGAATAGGTTGAAGACTATTCATTTTAAAAAGGCTAACTTCACAATGTTAACAGCATCAATGCAACACAGACTGGGATAGATTATGTAAAGGAAATAATTGCTGATAGCAATGTGGGATGAAGCTCACAAGAGTAAAAAAAATGGTGAAATAAATGTTCATCCTGCATTGCTAACATCAAGGACATCCTTACAATTTAACTATGCATCTGCCTGGGATATATTTGAAGTCTTCAGTCATCACTAAGGAATAGACGGAGAGGGGATATTTTCCATGGGTCAGGAGAGATCTAACATTATACAACTACTCTGCCTGCTACACATTACCCAAGGAGCAACACCTGAAAGGGATTCATTCTATATACAATTTTTACAGGACAGTGCTTTAGAGAACTTTTCCAATATTGTTCAGGTTTGGCTGAGTTGCTCTAACTCTGCTGCTTGATTCTGCTGTCTGAGCTAATCTAGTGCTTTGCTATCCATTACTGCTGCCTTCCCTTTCCTGGATCACGCTGAATCAGCAGACCTCTCTTTGTTTGCACACCTGACTGTTATCAGCCAATACCCCCCAGGGTATTTAAAGCAGCTTGGCTCACTTCCTGATTGCCCTTGTGTCTGATTGTGGCTGCAAGCGTGTTATCCTGAGTTTCTGATTATCTGTGCATGACCTGGCTTCCTCTGACGTCCTTTCTGGCTCCTGACTCCTGGATTGTTCCTGACATCATTGATCTCCTTATTCCTGACCCTGGCTTGGCTGAGTACCTGTCTTGGTTCCTGTGCCTGGCTTATCTTTTTGGTTTACGCTTCTGGATCACAATTTTGCTTTGTTTGCTTTTGTTATTTTAATAAAGGTGTTTTGCACTTTACATTTTTGTGTCTGCCTGGTTCCTGGTCCCTAACAGTATACAAGGGCCATGAACTCAGCAAGGCGCAGGCAAATCACCTCACTATCCTGTGATCCTGGGTTATCCATGGTTGTGCAAACACAATCCCACGTTCAATTGGGCAAGGGCCAAAGTCATGGCATGGTCACTCAGCTGTTCCAAGATATGCCTAGGGAAAATTGTGAAGGTCCTAACCACATCCTTGGTACCTTTATTGCCTGAAGAGTACCAAGAGTTCAGAGAAGTATTCCCACCTCCCACCTCACTGCCCATACGATGGTACCTTTGAATTGCAACCTGGGGCCATACCCCATCAAGGTCGAGTCTACCCTCTTTCTGTCGCGGAGAATAATGCCATGGAGGAGTACGTTGCTGATGCGCTGTCTTGGGGGTTCATTCGCAAGACCTACTCTCCAGCTGGAGCCGGATTCTTCTTCGTGAAGAAAAAGAGTGGAGAATTGAGACCCTGTATCAATTACAGGCGGCTCAACCTGATCATGGTCAAAAACGCCAGCCCAATTCCAATTACTACCGAGCTATTCAAGAGATTAAAAGGGTCCAAGGTGTTTACCAAGTTCGATCTGTGGGAGGCGTACAATTTGGTACAGATGAAGGAGGGCCATAAATGGAAAACCATGTTTAACACCAGGAGCGGGCATTACGAATACCTCGCAATGCCCTTCTGTCTCTGCAATGCTCCCGCGGTCTTCCAGGAATTCTTAAATGATGTCCTCTGGGACATCCTCCAACAATGTTTGGTGGTATATTTAGATGACATCCTGATCCATTCCGCCTCCATGGAAAGCCACCATGGAGATGTAGCCCGAGTTCTTCAAAAATTAAGAGAAAATAATCTGTTTTGCAAATTAGAAAAATGTGAGTTCCACTGCAAACAGGTCACCATCTTGGGCTACGTAATCTCAGAGGTCAATTTCACTATGGACCCTGAGAAACTCTCAGCTGTTCTTGAGTGGTCACGACCCGTAGGTCTCTGCTCCCTTCAACGATTCCTTGGATTCGCTAATTACTACAGGAAGTTTATCCGCAATATTTCCTCAGTTGTAAAACCCCTTACTGATATGACCAAAAAAGACAGTAACTCCACGCACTGGTCTCCGGAGGCCATCAAAGCATTTGAGGCATTAAAAGTCACCTTTGCCGCAGCAACCATTTTGGCACACCCGAAACCCAAGCTTCCATTCATCCTGCCAGGTACCAAGAATGTCTGGGCTGATGCCCTATCCAGACAGTTCTCGGATGCTAAGTAGGAGAGCCCTCGTAGTCCTATTATCCCTCTGGACCAAGTACTTGCCACCATACATACAAGCATTACATCTCCCCCGAGAGAATACGAGCCGCCCAAGTAGATGCACCTGCTGAGACTCCTTCTGGGCTGTAACGGTTTTATGTACACTCAGAGACGTAAGGTTTTGGTAAATCACAGTTTTATTAAAGGGATAGTAATACTTCATTTTAACTTTATAAAAAAACATGAAGAATGCTATAAGTCTTATCTCTCAAACCTTTATGGTTTAAAAGATATTCACAAGCAAAGTTTCCCCTCCCGCCCCTTTTACCTAGTGTAAGCCATCTCTTCTCAGATGTGGAATACTGTCCATAGACCAGACAGATAACAGCAGGGGACAAGCTTCTTCATTGAGAACAATGAAAACCCTGCCCCCCTTGACAAGCTTTTCAGGTTTTTCCCTTATCTTAATTGAAGATTGTCCCTCTCTGCAATCTACCTGGGCACCTCCCTTCTGATCTGCCTGAACAGTGTTACATCAGTAAAAGGGGCGGGAAGGGGACACTTTGTCATTGAATTACTCTTCAACTACAACTGTGACAGAATTGAAATAACAATCTCCAAAGTCCAAATACTATGATGATTAATTAGAGCTGCTTTTATTATGAAACATTACTATCCCTTTAAATCACACAGAATAATAGTAACCGTCACGGGTCCAGCATATAAATACAATATAACACTGACACAGGACAGGTTACAATAAGTAAATAACCCACACACGTCCAGTATATGTTAAACAATATACAATACTGACACAGGTCAGGTAAAGTTCGTATGATTCAGTGAGACAATGGCAGATTGCTACTATTAGGCCAAGAACAGCGGATAGGCCCTAATAGTGGAAGGCCCAGAGTATACTCTCTACGCAGAGAGTGATACAATAGCGACTGTAGCCACCAAGGAGCAAGCGGAACACAGGATGTGCAACTGGCTACTGGAGCACCAGAGGTAGGCTGCAACCGGAGGTGCAGTGTAACGCCAAACCAGGTCTGCAATAGACTGTAACCCAAATGCACAGCACCGGGAGGTGCAGTGTAATGCCAAACCGAGACTGCAACAGACTGTGACCCAAGTGCCCAGCACCTCCCCGCAAGGGATTAACGAACATTCCCGGTCTGAGGCAACTGCTAGATGGAATAACAGGCTGATGCTCCCGAGAGTAACTCAACCTCATGTATATAAGTAAACAGGCCAAGCGTACCGTGGAGCAACCGGGATCTCCACACCGGAGTGAGAGGACTAGGCACAGGAGTGATCGGGTCACAGTACGAATTGCCTGAGCAGTAACCGAGGCAACCGGAGGTCTAGTCAGACTGAGAGAGTGAGCACCGGCTATAGCCCCGAAATTGGATTCCCGGAATGAGTGCGAACCGGCAGTAACACCGAGCAGGAACTTCAGCCAAGCCGAGTTGGTACACAGAGCAGGAACGTCAGCCAACTCGGGTCGGTACACAGAGCAGGAACATCAGCCAATCCGGGGTTGGCACACAGAGCAGGAACGTCAGCCAATCTGGGTCGGTACACACAGCAGGAACGTAAACAGGCAGAGTAGTCAGGCAGTCCGGGTCATACACAGGAATCATACGAATATAACGGAACAAGCGCTAGCAACGGTAACACCACGAAAGGGCACTGCAGAAGTGACAGGACTGAGTATTTAAGGGCTGTCACTGGGAGGAGCAACAACACGTTAGCCAATAAAAAGTTATCAGAAAGTAGCAAAGTGTCAAAATGTCTCCAGCATAGCACGGGCACCGTGATATGGGCGCTGTTTCGTACCTAGTAACCTCCGTACCATGGTACTTTCCACATATCATAATACGAAGTCAGCAGGCCATACCGGTAAGACCAACTTCTCTGGTCGGTTTCCTGTCTTTTCTGGTGGCCAGAGCTTAGCAAAGATATTGCTGCCTTTTTCACTTCCTGTCCAGTCTGTGCGCAGACCAAATCACCCCATCACCTTCCAGTGGGCCTTCTCCAACCCATATCTAATGGGGAGAAGCCATGGTCATACCTTGCCATGGACTTCATAGTCAACCTCCCTTTGTCTAATGGTAACATAGTCATCCTCATGGTCGTTGACCAATTTTCTAAAATGATTCACTGCATACCTTTAAAAAAACTCCCATCTGCTAAAGTGTCAGCTACGGTCTTTGTCAAGGAGGTCTATTGGCTACAAGGGGTTCCCAAAGTCATAGTTTCAAACCAGGGTAGCCAGTTTGTCTCAAGATTCTGGAGGGCCTTCTGTGCACAATTAGGTATCCAACTCTCCTTCTCCTCTGCCTATCACCCGCGACTGAATGGGGCCGCGGAAAGGGCTAATCTGGTCTTGGAGCAATTCCTGCGGTGCTACATCTCAGACCATCAGAATAATTGGTCGGACCTGCTACCTTGGGCTTCTACCCGGCTCTAACCTCCATGATTCCAGATTCGTTCTCTCCCCAGGGGATTCCGGCATTGGAGGATCATCGCCATTGAATCTGTTCCACACGGGTGCAGGTCCAAGAGTCACTGCGACACTCGCAACAATCCCAAGAGCTCCAGGCTAATTGTAAATGCCTACCCGCACCCTTCTACCAGGTCACGGAGAGGGTCTGGTTGTCCTCCAGAAATCTCCACCTCCGAGTGCCTGTCAGGGTACCTGTGCGACGGCTGCTCGAGCCGTCCACATCTTTCCCCAGCAGCTCCAGACGCATTCTCTGCCCACTCACGGTGCCTTGCCTCCATTGAGGCTTGTTCGCATTCCACATCCTGGCAGCTCAGCCGCTTGCTGGTGCCTTGTGCGGCTCTAGCCACTTCTGCTGCCGGCGTTCCGGGAGGCGGGTGACGTCATGTTTGGACGCACGTCCAAGGGCATGGACGTGCGCTCCATTTTAAGGGACATCCACCTGTTGGCTGCTCCTCCTCTTCCTGCCACTTTTACTATTTTAACTGCCTGGACACAAGGCTCAGTAGCCCTTTCGTTGGTGTCCAGTGCAGTTCTATTTAATTTGCTCCCTGTGTATGATTTGCCTTGTCTGACTAACCGACCTGGTGCTGACCTGTGGCTCGGTCTGACTACCCGCTCTGTGTATGACCCTTGGCTGTTTCGGATAACCATCCTGGTGCAGACCTGCGGCTCTGGCTGACTACCCATTCCATGTTTGACTTCTGGCTTGCCTGACTACCCATTCTGGTGTTGACCTGGGGCTCTGTCCTCTGCGTATCCAGCATACTAACGCTTCAGTGGACATTCTATCTGGTGCAAACGTGTGGCTCTGGCTGACTACCCGCTCCGTGCATGACCTCTGGCTTGTCTGACCACCTATAATGGTGCTGACCTGTGGCTCTATCTAACTGTACTCTAGTGTGGCCTTCCGTGCAGTTAGATATCCAATCTGGTGCGGGCTTCTGGCTCTGGCAGGCTACTCCTAGTTGCCTTCCCATTTGTCTGGCTTCTCCCAGGTGCGGTCCTGTGGCATTGCAGACTACTCCTTGTCCCATCACTGGGATATATACACCAAGATAATCATACAGAAGCAGTCTTCTATTTCTGGTAGTTGTTGCTTGCTCCATTGTACACTTCTCTTTATTACTGTATATTGTGATATATCTGTTTCATTGTTGCTGCCTAATAAAGTTGGTGTTACCTTTTAGTACTTGTCTCGCGTTTTCTTGCCAAACCATGACAGTACTAAAGGGACATGTCTGTGGATGAAACTGGTAGTCCTTTTTACAGAATATCATAACCAGGGTTGATGCACAAGATCAACGTATTGATCATATGTTGCTAGCATTGCAAACTCTGTTGAATCGTACGGCTCACCTTTACCGCCCTGTCCAACAACCGGTGGCCTCTACCACTTCTGCCTCGGCACCGGTTGCACCCACCGCCCCTGATGCAGGCGTGATCAGGGGCTGTTCCAGTCATGCTCCGCTTCCACAGCGGTATGATGGGGACCCATTTCTCTGTTGCGGGTTTCTTAACCAAGTGGGGATACACATGGAGATGGTACCTCATAGATTTCCCAACGAGCGCAGTAAAGCGGCATTCCTGATTTCTCTCATCTGGGCCAATCTGCTATGGGAGATGGATAAGCCAATTATTTATAACTTTAAGGAATTGTGGGCGCGTTCCGTATAGTTTTTACCATACCAGGGCGTCAGGTCTCGGCCTCCAAACACCTAATGACCATCCGCCAGGGTGCTCGTACTGTGGCCGAGTACGCGATAGAATTTCATACTTTGGCGGCAGAGGTGAATTGGAACAATGAGGCATTGGTGGCAGCCTTCTCCCAAGGTTTGTGCGATATGATCAAGGAGGAGATTGCTGCTCATGACCTGCCTAGAGATCTAGACATTCTCATCTCTTTTACCATCCTGACAGACACACAAATACGGGAGAGACCCTCGTTTAAGGAACGCCTGCGTAGGCTTCCATCTCGATTGGGACCCAGCTTTACACACCCACCCATTCCTCCCTCGCCTCCCACACCTCCTGGACTTGACTCCTCTGGCAGTGAGCCCATGCAGTTGGGGGCCACCTGCCTTACCGGGGAGGAGAGGGCCTTTTGGAGGAGAGAGGTCCTCTGTTTGTACTGTGGGAAGCCTGGTCACCTCTTGAGGTCATGTCCGGTGCACCCGGGAAATGCCCGCACCTAAGATCCTGTCGGGGACAGATCTTACATGGAATCACCCAGTCCCCGGAGATGGTAAAGGGTAAACCTATGCTGGAGGTTATCCTATCGTGTGCCAACGCATATGTATCTGTGCCGGCATTGCTGGATTCTGGAGCGGCAGGTTTATTAATTGATGCTGAGTTTGCTGGCAAGCACGCCATTCCCTTGCAGTCTCGTTCCTCTCCTTTGGCGATCGAAGCCATTGATGGAAGTCTCCTACAACGCTCCCATATTACTCAGGAGACGCTTCCTTTAACCCTGAGAGTAGGGGCTTTTCACACAGAAACCCTGCAGTTCCAGGTTATTGGTTCTCCTTATTATGCCATTGTCCTAGGGTTTCCATGGCTTCAGGTACACAACCCAGAATTGATTGGAACAATTGTGACATTTTGTCCTGGGCCTCGAATTGCACTAACACCTGTCTCACACGTCCTATGAGACTACTTTGTACTTCTGCCTCAGTCCTGCCTGAGGAATATATGGCCTTCAGGGATGTTTTTGACAAAGCACAAGAAGGTGCGTTGCCTCCTCATAGGCCTTATGACTGTGAGATTAACTTGATTCAAGGAGCTACTTCTCCTAAGGGCTGTGTATATCCATTATTTGTAGAGGAGACAAGGGTCATGGAAGAGTATTTGTCCGATGCTCTCTCCAGAGGCATAATCTGCAAATCTACCTCACCGGCTGGTGCAGGGTTCTTTTTTGTTAAGAAGAAAGATGGGGAGCTGTGCTCCTGCATTGATTTTTGTGGACTTAATAGAGTGATGATAAAAAACACCTACCCTATACCCTTCATCATTGAGCTCTTCAACAGATTAAAGGGTTCCAAGGTGTTTACCAAACTGGACTTAAGCACGGCATTCAATTTGGTCCGTATTAAGGAAGGACATGAATGGAAGACAGCATTTGACACCCAGAGTGGTTATTATAAATATCTAGCTATGCCCTTCGGGCTGTGCAATGCTCCTGCTGTCTTCCAGGAACTGATCAATGATGTCCTGAGAGATTTGCTGCAAACCGTTGTTGTCGTATACTTAGACAACATACTTATCCATTCCCCCACTATGGAGACTCATCATGCAGAATTGTCAAGGGTATTACAACTGTTGAGAGAAAATTAGGAAGTTTATCAAAAACTTCTCATCTGTGGTCAAGCCGCTTATGGACAGGACTTGCAAGGGCGCTGATGCCTCGAATTGGTCTCCCGATGCACTATTGGCCTTCAAAAAGCTTAAAACAGCATTTTCTATTTGTCAAGCTCCACACGAAGGAGGGCCAGGAATATAGAAGCAGTTAGGCTCCTCCAACAAGGGATAGTAGATCAAGATGCTAGGGAGCAAAGGTTGTCTAGGAGAGGGTTGAGCTGCAGCTTGGGCCGACTAAAGGTGCTATCCACGAAGCTAGATGTAGTGGCCCCCAACACAGGAGCTGAAGGGAAGCCCTGGATAACCCCCCCCGGGCAAACTATACATGACTATCCCCAAGGAGAAAAAGAGAAACTCCAAACAGGAAATACAAATGTACTCACAGTGGCCAAGGACAGGAGAACCCTCAGACAGAACTGGCGAGCTGGAACGAGGAGAGACTGGAGATCCAGAAGACAGGACTGGAGAAGCAGTGAAGGTGATCAGGAGGTACACTGGAGACAGACGATGCTAGCATGAATCTCAGAAGGCAGGAGAGTGGTCAGGAGATCCGGGTCATACACGGGAAACAGTACTGGAGCGGCAGACTGACGAGAAGTCAGGCGGACAGGGTCATACACGGATAAGGCACAGGATACAATACTGGAAACAGCTGGCAACAGAGGAGTCAGGCAAACCACGTCATACACAGATAAGGCACAGGATACAATACTGCTCAACAAGACTGGAGGCTCAGGAGACGCTATAATAATGCGTCATCCTGAGCACAGAGAGGACAGAGATAGCACCAATCTGGAAGCGGTGCTCAAAACGAGGCATGGATGCCGGCCTGAAGCGCATCACTAGCAGGAACGTGGTAAGCGCTGGCCGGAAACGGGAAGGACCAGCGGCACACGGTAGAAGGCGGATAGTGCAGAGGTATGACACTATTGAACCAATACTAATACACCCTAATCACACCCTGCCCTTTACTCTGGAGGTTGATGCGTCTGAGACAGGAGTAGGCGCCTCCTGTCTCAGCGCTCAGCTCTGGGAGAGGCTCTACTTCCCTGTGGATTTCTAAGAAATTGTCCAAGGCAGAGCGGATTTATGAAATTGGTGATAGAGAACTGCTGGCTATAATATTGGCCCTGAAAGAATGGTGCTACCATTTAGAAGAACCAGTGCACCTATTCTGATCCTTACGGATCATAAAAATTTAACCTACTTGTCTGTGGCCAAACGTTTGTCTGCCCGCCAGGCCCGATGGGTACTATTTCTCTCCAGATTTCACTTTGTCGTGTTATACCTTCCGGGCTCCAAAAATATCAGAGCTGACGCACTATCCCGCCAATATTGTTCCGATTCTAGGGAAGAGTCTCCTCCTTCCCCTATCATTCCGGCTGATCGTATTCTGGCCACTATGCGAATCAGTATCACCTCTCCTTTGGGAGAGGAAATTTTGGTGGCCCAGGCTTCTGCCCCAGTGGAGAAACCTAGAGGGACATGTCTTGTGCCAGTCCAGCTACACACTAAACTCCTGGAGACGTACCATATTTCCAAGACCGCTGGTCATATGGGGAGCAACCAGTTGATATGGGCGATCTCTCATTTATTTTGGTGACCAAGCCTGAGAAAACATTGTGCAGCTTTCGTGGCAGCCTGCCCCACCTGTGCCCAAAACAAATCCCCAAGAAGTCTGCCTGTGGGATTCTTGCAACCCATTCCAAATGGGTCACATCTGTCTATAGACTTCATGGTGGAACTCCCGGTTTCCTTGGGTTATACGGTAATCCTTATGTTAGTGAACAGGTTCTCCAAAATGGCACACTTTGTACCCCTCAAAAAATTACCTTGTGCTCTGGTGCTAGCTGAGGTTTTCGCTAAAGAGGTATTCCAACTACATGGCATACCGAAAGTGATTGTGTCTGACAGGGGGAGCCAGTTTGTATCCAGATTCTGGAGGTGTTTCTGCTCTCAAATGGGAATTCAGATTGCCTTTTCCTCTACTTACCACCCTCAATCAAATGGTGCGGCTGAAAGATCCAACCAAAGCCTAGAACAATTCCTTCGTTGTTATATAAGCAATCACCATGATAATTGGGCTGCTTTGTTACCTTGGGCGGAGTTTGCCAGGAATTGTGCCATTAACTCCTCGTCTCAGAGTTCACCATTTCTGATAAATTATGGGTTTCAGCTGTCCGCACTTCCTGAGACTTTAAAGGCACAAGCAATTCCGGCTATGGATTAGCGTTACGGGCTCTCCGTTCCTCTTGTGTACAAGTACAGAATACCCTACGTGGTGCGAAGCAATGACACAAGAGGCAGGCTGACCGTAGGTGATTAAGGCACCTACTTTTCAAGTAGGGGAAAAGGTATGGCTGTCTTCCCATAATCTCAACCTCCAGGTATCTTGTAGGAAGCTGACCCCTAGTTTTGTCGGTCCCCTTCGGGTCATTTGTAGAATCAATCCGGTGGCATACGCTCTGGAGCTTCCTAGCATGATGAAAATCCACAGTGTATTCCATGTATCCCTGCTTAAACCATTGGTATGCAACTACTATACTTCTACTATGGTTTGCCCAGCCCCCATTCGGGTGGGAGATCATGATGAATATGAGATACAGACTATTTTGGATTCCTGGAAAGTTAGGGGAAGATTACAATATTTTGTACACTGGAGGGGCAACGGCCCTGAGGAACGCTCATGGGTCTCCTCTGAAGATGTACATGCTCCCATCCCGATTCGTAAATTTCACTCCCGCTTCCCAGATAAACCAAACTCCAGTCCGCGAGGAATGGGCCATTAAGGGGAGGGTACAGTCAGGGTACATGTGCGGTGACTGCTTGAGCCGACCGCATCTTTCCACAGCGGATCCAGCCGCATTCTCTGCCCACTCACAGTGCCTTGCCTCCGTTGAGGCTTGTTCACATTCCACATCCTGGCGGGTCAGCCACCTGCTGGTGCCTTGTGCGGCTCTAGCCGCTTCTGCTGCCAGCATTCCGGGAGGCAGGTGACATCATGTTTTAGTGCACGTCCAAGGGCATGAACGTGCACTCCATTTAAAGGGACAGCCACCTGTTGGCTGCTCCTTCTCTTCCTGCCACTTTTACTATTTTAACTGCCTGGACACAGGGCTCAGTTGCCCTTTCGTTGGTGTCCAGTGCAGTTCTATTTCATTTGCTCCCTGTGTATGACTAACCGACCTGGTGCTGACCTGTGGCTCGGTCTGACTACCCACTCCGTGTATGACCCTTGGCTTTGTCGAATAACCATCCTGGTGCAGATCTGTGGCTCTGGCTGACTACCCGTTCCGTGTTTGACTTCTGGCTTGTCTGACTACCCGTTGTGGTGTTGATCTGGGGCTCTGTCCACTGCGTATCCAGCATACCAACGCTTCAGTGGACATCCCATCTGGTGCAAACCTGTGGCTCTGGCTGACTTCCCGCTCCGTGCATGACCTCTGGCTTGTCTGACCACCCAAACTGGAGCTGACCTGTGGCTCTATCTAACTGTACTCTAGTGTGGCCTTCTGTGCAGTTAGATATCCAATCTGGTGCGGGCTTGTGACTCTGGCAGACTACTCCTAGTTGCCTTCTCATTTGTCTGGCTTCTCCCAGGTGCGGACCTGTGGCATTGCAGACTACTCCTTGCCCCATCACTGGGACATACACCAAGAGAATCATACGGAAGCAGTCTTCTATTTCTGGTAGTTGTCGCTTGCTCCATTGTGCGCTTCTCTTTATTACTTTATATTGTGATATTTCTGTTTCTTTGTTGCTGCCTAATAAAGTTGCTGTTACCTTTTAGTACTTGTCTCGAGTTTTCTTGCCAAACCGTGACAATACCCTCTCAGAAACTGGCTCCCCGGTTTGTGGGGCCTTTTGTATCCTTCGATGGGTGAACCCTGTGGCCTATGCCCTAGACCTCCCTTCGAATATGCGGATACACAAGGTGTTCCATGTCTCGCAACCGAAACCCCTGGTATGCAATTGTTTCACTACGGTCACTCCTTGACCCCATTCGGTGACTGTTGATGGCCATGAGGAGTTTGAGGACCGCTTCATAGTCGACTCTCATAAGTTCCGAGGGAGGCTTCAATATTTGGTTGATTGGAAGGGGTACGGTCCAGAAGAGTGCTCATGAGTTCTAGCCGCAGACGTGCATGCCCCCTCCCTCCTCCATGCTTTCCACGCACGCTTTCCCCATAAACCTGGTTCTGCCCCACGGGGGGGGGGGAGTCATTGAGGTAGGGTACTGTCAAAGTTTGGCTGAGCTGCTCTACTCCAGTTCGATTCTGCTGTCTGAGCTAATCCAGTGCTCTGCTATCCATTACTGCTGCCTTCCCTTTGCTGAATCAGGCTGAATCAGCTGACCTCTCTGTGTTTGCTCCCCTGACTGCTATCAGCGAACAGCCAACCTTCTCAGGGTATTTGAAGCACTTGGCTCTCTGCCTGATTGCCCTTGTGTTTTCTTCTGGCTGCAAGAGTGTTCTACTGCGTTGCTGATTACCTGTGTATGACCTGGCTTCCTCTGACGTCCCTTCTGGCTCCTGGCTTCTGGATTTTTTCTGACTTCGCTGATCTCTGTATTCCTGACCCCAGCTTGGCCAACTCTGTAGAGAAAGAGAAGTAAACAGATGAGAGACAGTGAACAAATCACAGGTGGCTATATGAGGTGTGTCACATAGGGAACAACTGACACTGAGGGATATCAAACATGTTAGGTGTCAGTACAGACTCACCTACTGCATCCATTTCAAAGCATCTGGATCCATTCAAACCACTGAAGGATGTGTCCCAGGAATGTGAGAAACTGCATGATCCAGGGCATTGTTGGAGTTGGTGTCAGCTCTAAAGAGGAAGTCCAGAAGGAACAGTCACATCCACAACACTCAGGTGCAGTGGCAGGTGTCCAGCAGGAGATCAGCATCCTGGGAACGGAGACTAATTATGTTGTAATATTGGTAAATGTGAAGACATGTTGGTGATCTGGTGTTGTTGGCTTGAGGTGGGTGTATGCATGATACTCACAGGCAAAGTATTCCCTGATGACCCTGACCTCTGAGGGTATCACCCTCCAATGGCTGTGGCACTGGTACATCATCAAGGGGATCAGGGTGGAGGTCAGCTAATAACCTGGTGTCCACAGCAATATTATGCAAGATTGCACATGCAAGTGTGATTTCACAAACTCTAGAGGGGACGTACTGTAGGACTCCACCTGATCTGTCCAGGCAAAGGAACTGAGTAAATGGTGCATTCTATAACACTCCTTGTACGGCTGTGGGCATCATTATATCGTTGCTGTGCAGGTGTCTGAGCAACAGTTGTGTGGAGCCAGTGAGTGCACCCATTTCCTGCATCCCCTGGAAGATAGAAAACAATATATTGGAATGTGACACAGGAACCCCAGATGTATGATGTCTGTGTTCAGTTTAGTATCCACCCAGCAGCCATCCTCCTGTTAGGGTCCCATCCCCAAAGTCCCTGTAGACAGTAGAGTGCTGGAGGATGTATGAATTGTGTGTGCTCCTGGGGAAGTTTGCACGCACGTGTGATTCTGAGGTTTTTATCACATATCATCTGTCCATTGATGTAATGTATATTCTTCTTATTGAGGTACAGATTGGCCTCATGTGAAGAGCTCTCAATCTGATATGGCTCCCATGACTCTAGGTATACCTCCCCTTCTGTAGAAATCCTGCTTGACTGTCTGCCACTGCACCTGTATGGTGGGGAAGTGAACTCAATTCCTGGCCTTCCTCTTTAGAGCTAACAGCACCTCCCCCAACACCCTGGAACATGCAGCCTTGTACATTCCAGAGCAATAGCCTTCTTTGGGTTGAAAGGATCCAGATGTCAGGAAATGGAAGACACAAAACAATTTCTCCATGCCTGATAGGGAATGATTGGTTGTGGAGATGGGGTCAATGCCATCTTTCAGGACCTCATACAGGTTAATGATGCTCTGTGAGGTTAACCTGTAATGGTCAATGTCCTCCTCCTCTCCCATGCCAAAGAATGTGACCCTGGCCCGGTAATCCCTGGGTCTTTGGGGCTGTCTCCTTCTCCTCCTCGGTTGACCACCAGCTTCACATGACACCTGGGGATTTGGGTTGTCCGGCATGGGCAACACAGGTGGTGGTGCCTCATCTGCTCCCCTACCTGGGGTCAGTATTCTGGGGGGGGTCTGCATCTGGCTCCCTGCCCCTCACTGGTCCCTGATTCTACTGCCGCCACAAGAAATGCAATGGTAGTGATTTGGTGTCAGGACACTTAATAGGCCAACTGACAGGAATGGGATGAGGAGGGCAGAAGGAGATTTGAAGGCAGTATGGACCAATAGTACCTGAGGAATGATTAAGGTCAGCTGTTTGATGATTGTTTGTTACCCGTTCAAGCCAAATGTGGGTTGAGCAGGTGCAGGACATGACGTTGTTGCATCTCCATCCCACTTCAATAGACAGGTGTGGATACCTTGATTAGGTATATATGTGTTATTGTGCCTTTGCTTTAACCCTCCTTAATCTGAAGGTGCTGTTTTGCACATCCCTTTGGTATTGAAGGGTTTCCTGTGTTGCTGGTAACTGTGCAGGTTTAGGGCCACTATTTACTTTTTCTGGTTCCTTAATTCTGCTTTCAGGGGTTAACTTGACAGCTCTCCATTAGTTTTGTGTGTATGTATTCTGGGCTGCTTTTGTTGAAACAACAATGGTTGTGGCTTCTACACCTCAACTTTGAGGCGCAGGATTACCAGCAGAAAATGTAACCACAAAACATGCAGTAATACTGACAGTAGTTAATAGTATGCTATCAATGGTATAATGGTATCAAGCCCCCGGTAGGACAAAAATGGATAACAACAAAAGAAAATGTCTAAGTTGGTATTCAATTGCCCTACCAGTGAAAAGCACAATGGATGTTACGCCACAGAAATGGTCTTGTGGCCAAACGTCCATCTTGTGCGTTAAGTTCCCAAAACGCCCCTAAATAGCGGCAATAATTGACATACTGTCAAGAACCAATCGTTAACTTATCTGTGTTACACTTACCTGTGATCCACTGTCCGTCTCCTTCTATCTCTCTCTCTTCTTATCTTCTTTCTTCTCATTCTCTCTTCTTTCTTCCTTCTTCCTCTGTTCCTTCTGTCTTCTATCTTCTTGTGCTGTACCTGTAAAAAAATAGAGATGTTAATATATGTTGTCTAAAAAAGCACCCACACATGCATGCACAGTTTAACCCCTTGAGTACCAGAGGGGCACACACACATTGAAGAGCAATGAGTTGCGTACCTCTCGGGGGCTCAAAGGGTTAACATATGTATAGATGTGCAGGTCAGTAAACTAAAACATGGCATGTCTTCTGTATATTTCCCCCTTAAACACATCCCCATGACATTTTAACATTAGTGAAATATTTTAAATGCAAATATATGTAATGCTTCTTTTTATTCCCCCAATGTGTGTGGTCACAGTGTCGGTGGTGGGGAGAAAGGCAGAATAATCACAAACCCCAGTACCTTTGGGGCCAATGCCACAATGAGGGAATTTTAATACAGACTGCCTTTGTTCAAATTCCCTCACAGCAATTGGCTGTGATGTGTGTTTACGCACATCCCAGCCAGTGAGCTTCAAGAGGAGGATTAGAGGAACCTGCATGGCTGGCTGGCTGGGATGTGCATAAGCAAACAATCCAGCCAATGGCTGAGATGTGCATAAGCACACATCCCAGCCAATGGCTGTGAGGGAATTTGAACAGAGACTGCCTGGATTCAGGGCAATCTCTGGTCTAGTCTTTCTGTTTATATAGTCTCTTGAGTGGTGAGGAGCAGGGGACCCAAATGGTCTTCAAGCATCCTATGCAGGACAGTTTACAGCAGAGCAAAAAACAGCGTACAGCAAGATGCAGTATTAGTTACAGTGCATTTTTGCATTTCACTCCTTGTGGTAGGAGGAAGAAGTGTTCCATTGCCAATTACAGTGAGAACAAGTATTTGACCCTAAGAGTAATGGGGAATCCAGATGTGGACCCTTTGCTCACAAGTTCCTATAGGGATCCACTGCACCTCCCCGACAAGGCACAATAAGGCCAAAACGTATATCTGGGGTTAGCCATTTCCCTTGTTCAGAGAAGAATTGTCTGACATTTAGTGTCTGGACTGTCATTTTGACAGGATCTGTATGATATGCTTCAGAATATTTCTTCTCTGTGTAGGGCATTTGTGAGCTAAAAGAAATTGCACCCTGGGCTCAAGGACAGTCCCAGTGAGCTTTTTGCATACCCTTACAAGCTCATGAGCAGAGTTAAGCATCTCTGACTTCTTCTCTAACGACAAAGGAGCCAGTTCCAGTGTATGTCCACCATGTTTCACAGAAGATTTGGATCATGTGTTGTAGTTTTCTTTCTCCATACTTTCCTGTTATAACTGTATCTTTCAATCACTCTGGTACAGGCAAATTGTCATCTAATCTGTATATAAGACTTTGTTCCAGAACTCTAAAGTTTATTTATACAGTTTTAGCAAACTGGAACCTGACCTTTCTGTTCTTGCAGCTGTAGTGTTTTCTTTATATTACGCTTTGACACTTGTATGCCTACTTTCTGGAGAGTGTTCTTGATCTGTTTGACATTTCAAAAGGGTTTTTTTTTACAATTATAATCATTCTTCAGTCATCTACCACAGTGGCCTTCTGTGCTCTAACAGGTTGTTTGCTATTGCTGAGCTCACCTATGTGTTCTTGCTTCATTATTTTTTTTCAGTTTCAAATACTTTATTAGGAAAGAAAAGTATACCGTTCCATAGTGCTAACAAGCAACTAAATAGTCATCGAAGAATAAAGCATAACCAAAGACAATTATCAGCAATGAACTCAGCAATCATCCTTATGAAATGGGTACATATGACTAGGGTAGCAAGGAATATTTACATTCTAAGTTTAGTTAGCAACCAACCATCATCTTCAGTCAATATTGTTCATTAAGGATACAAGCATGCATATACGATAGAGTAAGAGCCACAGTGGTACAGCTAGTAGGAAATGTTAGAGACAAGTCTGCAGAAGGGGTTCAGATAAAAGAAAGTGAAGAGAGAAATATGTGCTAGATAGTCCCCCAGAGGGAAGGAGCAGGAGGGGAGGTGGACCAAGCTGGGATCTGGTTCCAATATAACTTATTGGAAAAAATGAGATAAACCCTTGCAATCTGCTTTGAGGCCCAGATACAGATCCAGGGTATGGTAGATAACTGACTGAGTGTGACATGAAGAGGACCAGAGAGAGGGAAGCACAAAGATGCACAGACCCTAAAAGATGGGAGCCAGCGGGCCGAACAGTTGCCTTCGGTCAGCCCTGAAGTATCACAGAGAGGAAAATTTAAGGAAGACCAAGAAAGAGTCCCAGAAGTCACTCCAGGTACCATTGGAGACTGCATGCAATCTCTCTACCTCTAATGTCATGATTTCCACTGCAACAGTAACAGGGCTGCATGTGCCTTCCAGTTCAGGGGGATAAATGATTTCACCAAATTGACTAAGATAAGAATGAGCTTGCGCTGAGCTGTTTGGGCCATCATAGCAACCAAATGATCTACATCTAGAAGAGAGAAAAGAAAAACCAACTCTGTGAGGGAAAGGGACACTCCCATCAGCTGTAGTATCTCCCTCTGTATCTTCTGCCAGAAGGATTATTACAGGGCAGTCCCACCAAACATGGATAAGGGTTCCATCATGAATCAGACATCTCCAACATTGGTCCTCGGTGTAAATCCGAGCCAAGAATTGTGGAGTTCTAAACCAGCAAGTGATTGTCAGACCTGTCAATCTGCCTTTGTTCAGCCCCTCTAGTTTTGACTGGATGACTAGCCTTTTTATGGGGGCTGAGCCTGCTAGGCTCTGTCCGATTATGTTGAGCTTCTTGCTCTTTGTTGTTGACTGTATTATTTTGCTTGTATTCTGAAGTTGCCTTTGCCTGCTTCTTATCTGTACTTCATGCTGTGACTTCCCAGCTTGACCTGGCTTGTCTATTACCACTCTGCAGCTTGACCTACAATACCGTGCTCTCTGACTGTGTATGACCCTACTCTCTTTGACTATTCTATTTGATTGCTCCTTGAGTTGTGTTGTCCCCTATTTTGTATGACCTGGCTTGTTGGACTACGAGATTCCTCCTACTGGAATCCTCTCAGTTAACCTCTCCATATTCCTCCCTAGCTGTTCAGCTCTGCTTGCTGGTTTCCCTCTGCTGGAGGTTGGAAATAACGGACTAGTTGGAGTCGTCCGGGACTGAGCATCTAATTGGCTCTCTGCTTCACTAGAATTGTGGCCTTCCTCACGGCTTGCTACCAGCACAGTTGTTAGTTCTCCCTTACCAGCGGTCTCTCCCCCTGATTCGGCACTCCTAATTGGGAATCCCATTCTTGATCCTGATAAGGCTCCCATCTAGCTGGATTGCCTTACACAACAGTATCTTAGTGTATTTGTATACTAAGAGATTTTGGGGCCAGAAAATAGAGAGCCCGTGAAGCTATTGTATTGGACGGTATCCAGGGGTCTTATTGAGTGGTTCAGACCTGCAGATCCTCTTCTCAATTTGTCATAAAAGTAAGTTTTGCTCCATTTGTAGGTTCCACCAAAAGGCTGTAGAGTTTGGATAATGAGCAATGTCCTGGGTTGGGGGCAGGGAGAGCTTTTAGAACAGAGTAAGGTCTCTGGGCATGTAGTCACCCGTTATTAACGCCAATAGGTAATGTCGTATCTGATGGTATTCCCAAGTATAAGAGTCCTCCAAGCCATAATTCCTAACTACTGAGTCTCTGGAATCTGTATCCAGGTTCAGTTGATCAAGCGTGTGAAGATTTGCAGTTACCCATGCCTTTTTCCCAATGCCCGGAGGGAAGTGTAGATTTTCCCAAATTGAAAGACACGGGAAGGGATTAGGATCTAGCTGGCACCTAGGGTTCCAGGAAATCCAAGCAGAGAGGATGCTCCATATGACTACATGAGACTTAAGAGGGCATGGGATGCAGGTATGCTTGAAACAGAAACTGGGAAAGATCTATCTAATTACCCAAACAAGTACAAAATTCAACCCACTATTTATTAGAACCAGATATGAGGTCTCTACAGAGGGATAATATTGAAGCAGCTCAATATCTACCAATGTTCAGAAGCCCTATGCCTCCATGGATAGGATCGTTATAGAGGATGGTGCAACGGAGTCATGGCTTTTTTTTATTGTCACACAAAATTATTAAATAGAATTTGCAGTCTGGGTAAGTAATAAGCAGGTAGGGTGATTGTCAAGGTCTGGAAAAGATATACTTTGGAAAGGGCAATCATTTTAATTAAATTGGATCTACCAAACCATTAGACATATAAGTTAGACCAGACACCTAAGTCCCTAGAGAGCAACTCCAAAAGCAGAAAATAGCAGAGAACAATTGGGACACATCAGCAGTGAGATTTACTCCCAAGTATTTTATCGAATGCAACTACCAAGGGAACATGCACCGATCTTTCAAGAGTTGGACCTCTGCAGCCGGTAATCCATTGTTCAAGATATCACATTTAGTATAATTAATTTTAAAAATGCAGACTACACTAAATGCTCAAACACCTGTAATATTGAGGGTATGGCGCTATCTGGATGATAATGAAAGCTAGCAAGTCATCAGCGAAGCAAACTAATTTATTCTGCGGCATGGTGGGGGGTATTCCAGTGATATTAGTTTGTAGTCTGATCATGTTTAAAAGAGATTCCATGGAGAGCACAAAGAGGAGGGGGAAAGGGGGCATCCCTGCCTAGTCCCGTTAGTAGTAGGGAAGGAGTGGGAGAGAAAACCATTCGCACAGACCCTAGCCTTGAGGGGAAGAATAGAGGCTGAAGATTGTGTTTAGTAGAAAAGGACCAATGGCCACATTCAACACAGCTTCCAGAAGATAAAACCAACGAACCCTGTCAGATGCCTTTTTGGAATCAATTGAAAGCAAGAGGGTTGGAATCTGCACAGTGACTACTGCTATCTATGTTAGAGAGATGGCTTTAGTAGTATTATACTTAGTTTCCCTCCCACACACAAACCCTGATTGGTTGGAATGGATCCGTGATGGGAGCAAGGGTTTGAGTCTGGTTGCAATCATCTTAGCCAAGATTTTGATGTCAATGTTCAGCAGCGAAATGGGCCTATAATTTCTGCAAATAGTCAAGTCCTCCCCTGGCTTGAGGAGCACAGATATATGTGCCTCTAGTGTTTGTGCCAGGAACGAAGATCCTTGGTGGAGTCTGTTGAACATCTGCAACATGTGAGAAGATAGTTCCTCTATAAAGGTTTTATAATAAGCCACTGGAAGGCCATCTGGGCCTGTGCTCTTTCGTTTAGGTGTCAATTAAATAGCCTTCATAAGTTCGGCCATCGAGAAAGGATGATCCAGAAGTTCCAAATCTATGGGGATCAGTGAGGGAACCCTCGCATCAGGCAGGAAGTTCTAATGTCCTCTAGTAGGGGGGAGGGGAGAGTCTGGACCTATTTGCGCCTTCAAATTGTATAGCTTTTCATGTATGATCGCTGATTACTAGATGTGAGTATGGCTGCTAGGTCTTGCCTTAAGGTTTTAAGGAGTTGCAGGTCCTTCTCGGCCAGAGAAGTTTTATGTTTATGCTCCACTTTAGTAATTAGTCTGAAATGTTCTTACTTTTTTTTATTTGTAATGGAATCCAGTTTTATGAATTTGCCTCAAATGACACACTTGTGGGCTTCCAAGTAATAGCAGCTGAGACATCTGTGGTAGAATTTAATTGGAAGCATGAAGCTAGTATTTGTTTAACAGCTGCTACATAAACAGGGGATTCGAGCAGGAGTTTATTTAGTTGCCAAGAAGGCGTTGGACTGAGACAGTGGTGCAAAAAGAACATAATCAAAGTTGGAGTATGATCTGACCATGTCATAAGGTGATAAACTGATTTCTGCATTGTATGGATAGTATGCTGTGGCAGAAAGATGTAATCAATACGAGAATATATATGATGCAAACTAGAAAGATGTGTGAAATCTTTTTCCTGGGGATGAGTGACCCGCCAGGTATCCAGTAGTGAATAAGAGGACATAAATTAATTAATTTGATGGAGGTAATTGCAGTGAATAGAATATTTACCAGTAGAACAGTCGAGTGTCAGATTCAGAGCCATTTTCAAATCGCCCACTAAAAACAATCTACCTTGAGCGAAATCATGTAATAAATGTAATTTTTTTCTCAGGAATGGAAGTTTGGAATTACACACAAAGATATTGGCCAGCATGACCATAGTATTGTATAAATATCCCTTAATAAAAAGATTTCTTCCTTCTATATCAGTCTTAGTGCTCAATACTATTAGCCCTGTTATTTTTTTAAACCAGTGGTAGTTTTGACAGCACAGTCTGCAATTCTATTAACTGTGCTGTCAACAACCACCACCATGCAGAAACTGCACCCATTGGACATCACGTAAAAAAAAGTAGACTTTGCTATCCTATTCCATGTGATGTCTTTGCCGCATGATAAGGAATGCACTTTTCATGGTGAAAAACTTGTCCCATGAAAAAGAGGAGCAGAGCCCCTAATATGCAGGTTAACAGGTTGAAAAGTAGAAAAAGATTAACCCTATGAGTGCCAGTGGGATATGCATCGCATTATACAGTGTTGCATACCCCACTGGCACTGACAGGATTAATATATAATATATACTTAACAGTAATCCTGATGTCGTGGTCATCTTCTTCTTTCTTCTCTTCTTTTTCTCTTCTTTTCTGTGTTAAAAAAATCATTTAGTTCTGTATACAGGTGGCATCTTCTTTTCCAGTTTAAAAATAAAATGTTTTTTAATTTGTCCATTTCAAATAAATGTCTCCAATGTCTCCCCTTTGCCTCGGGCACTGCTGTCTCTGCTGGCGGCGGAAGGCATTTGCAGTGGCAGAACCCCTCTAGAAGCTGATTGGCTGGGAGGTGCATATAGGCCCAGCGGGAGATTCCTGTAAAGGCATGAGTACTAACAAGAGGGATAAGCAATGGCCAATGGGGATAACAAGTATAAGATCTCCAGTGATCTTATACACAAGCAGATCCAGATCTTGGATCCTGACCCATCTGTGTAATATCTTTACGGAGGTCTGTAATTTCCATCTCTACTTCTTGCTTGAAATTATCTAGTAGTAGTTTCATGTCCTTCTTCGTGGGGAAGTGTTAGATGTCCTCACCATCTTGCCTGCCCTATAGTTGTGATCCATGTCCCAAGTGCCTGTATGAGAGTCCCTGCACAGCTCTTGCACTGCCTCTTCCTCAACAGATTTCTGTATGCTTGGTGTTGTAAGAAAGTTTCAGGAGATATTTTGCAATGTCCTCCTTTTCCTTTGTGGGATAAGTTAGGACGGCATTAGCTTAGTTGGATGATATGATAGAGTCAGCCTTGTGAATAAAATAAATCCTTAACCCTTTCAGTGCCAGAGTGGTAAGGAACGCATTGCTTTGCAACCCGATCCGTACCCCTCTGGCACTGAAAGGGTTAAACCCATCTTGGTCGGTCTCCAGGCTCCACCCTTCATAGTAACATAGTAACATAGTAACATAGTAATTTAGATTGGAAAAAAGACTGGTGTCCATCTAGTTAAACCCTTTTCCTATTCCTGTTTACCATCTTTGATCCAAAAGAAGGCAAAAAACCCCCTCAATCTAGCAATTTAAAATTCTGCCTTGAATGGGGGGGAATTCCTTCTTGATTCCAAATGACAATCAGATTTCTCCCTGGATCAACAAGCCCTAACTAAATATTAATCCCATGTTCTTGCTTATTAACAGTGTACCACAAAGTTTAACACACCTAATATTTTGGCAATATCTCTGATTTTTCAGCCTTATGATTGCTTGGTTTACTGTATTCATACTTCTTTGCTTCTCATCTTGAGAAACAACAGCAACAGACTTCAGATGCAAATGCCACAGGCTGAATCATCTGTAGGCCTTTTGATAGCTTTCTGGTGCATGAACTGACAATGCAATGACACACACCTGGGCAAGAAACAGCTGTGCAGCCAATTGCCAATTACTTTTTGGTCACCTAAAATGGTGGGTACTATGGATTATAAAAAACATGGAAAGCTCATATATTGCACATTACTTATATATATGTTTGTGAGGGGATAAACCTAGAAGCTGCAAAGCTTTTTCTGCCTTGACATGAGAGACTAAACTATCTGGGAAACAATCTGATTCCTGTGCTAGTGCTTCAGTCCTTGAGCATAGTGTTCCCCCTGCGCTAGAGCCATAGTGGGCCAAAGCTCTTCCAGATTCCATTGCTAACCCCTTTGATTAAGTTCTGAGCAAATGGCTAGCTAATCCTCTTCAGGTTTCCAGGAAAAGTTTGCCTTTGGTAGCCATGGCTGCTCTCTCTGACCTAGACCACTCAGAGGATGAGGAAGACTCTCATAGTTATACCAGTGATTCCACTCTATCAAGGGCTGATATTTCTTCCAGAACAAAAGGCAATGGAAATATAGAACACTTTATTTTAACAATTTTGGAGGTTTTATAAGTGTAAGAATTTAGCCCAGATGTTGCCTGTTTAAAAAAGCAAAAAGGAATGTAGTCTCCTTTCTTGCCTATGAAGAGTTGGATCAAATTATTCTCAATGAGTGGCAATTTCCTGATCAGGCTCTGTTCATTCCTACAAAGTTTGCACGTCTCTACCCATTTCCCCTGAAGATGGATAATCTGTGGTCAGCACCCCCAGCTGTTAATCCATCTGTATCTTGGTTACCCTAACACATTACTATTCCAGTGCACAATGCAGCATCCCTGAAATACAATGCAGATAAAAACCCCCCAAAAAACTACATTTCCATTCTGAATAATATTTGTTTTCAGAGGTGGCATCCATTATCTGCCTGACATTTGCTTCAGCACTGCCAAGGTATAGAAGCATGACAGGATCAGCTCCTCAGAGCCATAAAGGAAGATGTTCCTAAAGAAGTTTTTATCTCCTTATTAGGCCCTATATAGTTGTCATGGTAATTGCCAGAAATGAGGACAAGACACAGGTACAGTACGATGAACACCACCTTTATTAAACAGTAATACAGGAAAAGTATAAGAACAACCCCAACGTCTCCCCTAGAATTCAGGTGAATGAACAGAGCTACAAATCCACAGCACCAGGGTATGTACTCTGAACCGGAGCCTGCTCAGTGGAGCCTAGAAACAGAGGTTGGACCTAGTCTATGATCCAACCAGAATGGGTAGTCAGACAGAGCCACCGGAGTACCATAAGAGTAGTCAGGTAATGCCAGGGGTCAAACACGGAGCGGTAGTCAGCTAGAGCCACAGGTCAATACGAATGTGGGTGGCCCGACAATAGCCAGGGGTCATGCATGGAGCGGATAGTCAGCCAGAGCCACAGATCAAGACCTATGTGGGTAGTCAGACAATAGCCAGGGGTCATACATGGAAGGGGTAGTCAGCCAGAGTCACAGGTCAAGACCAATGTGGGTACTCAGACAATGGCCAGGGGTCATACATGGAGCAGGTGGTCAGACAGACCCACAAGTCAAGATCAATGTGGGTAGTTAGACAAAGCCAGGGGTCATACACGGAGCGGGTAGTCAGACAGAAAAACAAGTCAGGACCAATGTGGGTAGTCAGACAAAGCCAGGGGTCTAGACACAGGAGAAGCATGGAAGCCAGGCACAGATCAAAACAGAAATAGAATTGGACTACAAGAGCTGGTGCACTGGAACACCACGAAAGGACAACTAAGCCCTGTGTCCAGGCAGCTTAAATAGTATCCAGGAGGCAGGACCGTAAATGGCCACACACAGGGCCATATAAGAACAAGCACAACATCACTGGCTGCCTAGACAAGCTGACGTGCACCTGCTCAAGCGACACAACACAGGAATGCGGAAGCAGCCGGCCGCATCAGTCACAGTCTGTCGGAGCGAGGGCAAGGAAGCGGACGGCTCTCAGCTGCTGCCACCGCAAGGTACACTGTGATAGTACCTTCCCCTTAATGACATCTCCCCTGCGGAAGAGGACCTGCTCTTGAAGGGAAGCGGGAATAGAACTTCCAGAGGAGGGCCGGAGCATGAATATTACCCTTTGGAACCCAGGAGCGTTCCTCCGGTCAATAACCCTCCAATGTACAAGATATTGCAATTGACCTTTGACTCTACGTGAGTCCAAAATACTCTGACCTTCATACTCCTCATGATTTCCAACCCTGACAGGATCAGGACAGACAGGAGTGGAGGTGTAATGATTGCAAATCAAGGGCTTTAGTAAAGATACATGAAACACGTTGTAAATGCGCATAATTGCTGGGAGATCTCGGGCATAAGCGACTGGGTTGACCCTATGAAGGACACGAAATGGACCTACAAAAAGGGGAGCCAGTTTCCTACAAGGCAGCTGGAGGTTAAAGTTACGCAAGGATAACCAAACTCTCTCTCTCACCTGAAAAACTAGAGCCGGTAAACACCTACTGCCTACTTGTTTCTTATAAAGTTGGTGGACCTTTGTAGGGTTCTCTGGACCCGTACCCATGTGGAATGGAGTTCCCTCAAGTGCTATTCCAGAGCCGGAATGTTCTCTGCCTCAAAAGACTCAGGAAGTGGGGAAGGTTGAAACCCGTAGTTTATCAGTAAAGGGGAACTCTGAGAGGATGAGTTTACGGCACAATTCTGGGCAAACTTGGCCCACGGTAACATGTTCACCCAATTATCATGATGGTCTGAAATAAAGCAACAGAGAAATTGTTCCAGAGCTTGATTAGACCTCTCAGCAGCACCGTTAGACTGTGGATGGTACTCTGAGGAGAATGAGAGCTGGATCCCCATCTGAACACAGAAAGCCCTCCAAAAGCGAGAAACAAACTTCCTCTCGCAATCTGAGACTGAAACCTTAGGTACTCCATGGAGACGAAAGACCTCCTGTCACGGTTTTTGATGAACACTCAGAACAGTTTGGTAAGGTTAAAACAACTTTCTTGAAATAAACTTCACACACATAGATAGGCCTATGGGCCCACACAAACAGAGCAGAAATACAGGCAGGTATATACAATAATAGCAAGCCAGTAATAGCGATGTATGTGTGAATAATGACAATCTCTTGCAAAGGAGGTTCTGGCTTGGACCAAAATGGTCAGCAGGAGAAACAGACAGAGAGCTGACCACAGGACCTTGATGGTAGATTGTCCAGTAGGAAGTGACTGGCACAACCCAGAGGAGCAAGGCAACACTGCTGGCACAACCCAGATGCCTGGGAGGCACAGAACCCAAGGAGTGAGGCAACACTACTGGCACAACCCAGATGACTGGGAGGTACAGAACCCAAGGAGCGAGGCAACACTGACCCTGGCATCGGATGGCAACAGACCGAGATAACTCTCCCAGGGAAATCCCTAGAAGCACAGTGGAATATATAGATATGAGATGTAGGCAACCAGTGTCCCCTCTACTGAGGATGGTACAACGCAACACTGGCTCTTGAGCCCAAGGCTCCTGCAGATTGGAATATGCACAACCCTACCTGGAACGTCCAGGTACGCAAAGGGTCAATAGGTAACGCCCTGTGATATACTACAACTCCCCAAGGGAGTGAGCCCAGCAATGTAAGAGAGGTGGACACAGAGAGATCAGAGTAACACAATCAGTGCTATAAACACTGTACCGGTACTTTGCGTGTGCACTCCGCCAACAGAGGTATGGAGACTAGCTACAGCATGAATGCTTAGCTAATGGTCGACAGAGAAATAGTGTCACGCGGCGCAAACCGACTAGCGTAACAGCAAGCCAGCGCAAGTATAGCGAGAGCGAAACAGAGACCACCAGGCGGTATGCTAGAAACGTGAGGCACTGTGTGACAAAGGCAGGACACAGAGTAGACTCGTAGCCAGGTATGGTCAGACACGGAATGGATACTCAGCCAGGTACAGTTGGTAACGGAAGCGGGTTCTCAGCCAGATACAGTTGGTAACGGAAACGGGTTCTCAGCCAGACCAGGTCAGCAACAGAGCGGGCTCTCAGCCAGATACAGTCAGTAATGGAAACGGGATCTCAGCCAGACCAGATCAGCAATGGAGCGGGTTCTCAGCCATATACAGTCAGTAACGGAAACGAGCCCTCAGCCAGATACGGTCAGCAATGGAGCGGGTTCTCAGCCAGATACAGTTAACAATGGAAGCGGGTTCTCAGCCGGATACGGTCAGCAACGGAGTAGTCGAAGAACAGCAAACTCAGGAACGTCGGCAGGCAGGCCAGGTCATACACGATCAGCAATAACAGAGCAAAATGCAGGAACTAGTACACCATGAAAGGGCACCATAACGTGGAAATGACAGGGTATATAAAGGCCATCACTGGGTGGCGACAAAAGGTACTAGCCAATCAGCAAGAGGTAATGCAAACTAGCAGTCAGAATGTCGCTTCCCGCAGCACAGAGCATGGGCACTGTGATAGTACCCCCCTCTCAACAACCCCCTCCCCGTGGATGGGGACCAGGCCTAGATGGGAATTTAGCATGGAATCTATGTAACAATATGGGTGCATGGATATCAGAATGTGACACCCAAGAACGTTCTTCCAGCCCGTAGCCCTTACAATGCACCAGGTACTGCAGTAGGCCACGCACTCTGCGTGAATCCAATATGCCTTGAACCTGATACTCATCATGGTTATCAATGCGGACAGGAGCAGGGACCACCGGTGCAGTGGGATAACGATTGCAAACCAGAGGTTTGAGTAGAGATACATGAAATACATTATGAATCCGCATATTTGAGGGAAGTTCCAGGGCATAGGAGACAGGGTTGACCCTCCGAACGACTTTGAATGGCCCAATAAAACGTGGAGCAAACTTATGACAAGGAGTCTGCAAATTCAGGTTTCTGGAAGACAGCCACACACAGTACCCAACCTGGAAAACGGGAGCCGTCAACCTCCTGTTATTGGCATGTCGTTGATACCGTTGGAAGGACTCACGCAAAGAGTTTTGCACTTGTACCCAAGTGGAATGGAGTTGTCTCAGATGTACGTCTAAGGCTGGCATCTGCTGCTCTTGAAATGCATCCGGAAGCAAGGATGGCTGAAACCCATAATTGACAAGAAAGGGTGAGCTTCAGGATGATGTATTAATAGCAGTTTCTTGCGAACTCATCCCAGGGTAGCAACTCAGCCCAGTTGTCATGATGGTTGGATACAAAGCAACAAATTAATTGTTCAAGCCCTCGGTTAGATTGCTCTGACGCACCATTCGTTTGTGGGTGGTATGCAGATGAATATGATAGCTGAATGCCCATCTGGCTACAGATTGCCCTCCAAAATCTCGAAATGAATTGACTGCCACGGTCCGAAACGAGCACCTTAGGGACACCATGGAGTCTAAATACTTCTTTGGTGAAGAGTACTGCCAACTCCTTCGTGGACGGCAGACCTGGAAGAGGCACAAAATGTGCCATTTTAGAAAATCTGTCTACCACCATTAAAATATACGTATAGCCATTAGAAACAGGTAGTTCTCCCAGGAAATCAATGGACACATGCGATCAAGGTCGGTCGCCGTTGGGTACAGGCTGTAACAAGCCCACAGGCAGGTGTCTCGGAGACTTTATCAGAAGCATCTACCTCCAGAATATATGGTAGGTCAGCCTTAGGATGGACCAGAACCAGTGCTGAAGCAAATGCCACCTTCAGTGCCTCAAAGGCCTCCTCAGCCTCTTTTGACCACTCGGACGCCTTGGCCCCTTTGTGCGTCAAATCCATGAGAGGCTTGACAATGATGGAGAAGTCACGGATGAATTTACTATAATAATTGGCAAAGCCAAGAAACCTCTGAATGGCCTTGAGGCCCTTGGGACGTGGCCAATTCAGCACCAGAGACAACTTTTCTTTGTCCATGGAAATGCCCTCTTTAGAAATGACGTAACCCAGGAACGGTACCATGGATTTATGAAATTCACATTTATCAATTTTACAAAATAATTTATTCTCCCTGAGTTTCTGAAGTACAGTGGCCACATGAATACGATGAGTCTCCAAATCAGGGGAATAAATTAAAATGTCGTCTAAATAGACTACTACACAAGACAGAAGCAGATGTCAGAGAACATCATTAATCAAATCTTGGAACACGGCTGGAGCATTGCACAACCCAAATGGCATTACTAGGTTTTCATAATGCCCATTGCGAGTGTTAAACGCTGTTTTCCACTCATCATCTTCCCTAATACTAATGAAATTATAAGCTGCCCTTAGGTCCAGTTTCATAAAGATAGTAGCACCCTTCAGTCGGTCAAACAGCTCGGTGATGAGTGGAATCGGATAAGCGCTTTTAATCATCAGCTTATTGAGCCCTCTATAATCGATGCAAGGCCTTAATTCACCCGACTTTTTCTTAACAAAAAAGAATCCAGCCCCCACAGGTGAGTATGATTTGCGAATAATGCCCCGAGCCAAGGTGTCAGTAATATATTCGTCCATGGCCCTGTTTTCCTCACAGGAGAGAGGATACGTTCTACCCCTGGGGGGCACTGTACCAGGCGCAATATCAATAGCACAGTCGTATGCCCGATGTGGTGGCAAGGGGCTAGCCTCTCCCTTGCTAAAAACATCACTGAAGGATTGGTATTCATGTGGTAGGGAGGGAGAGGTACACATAATCCTGGTAGGTCACTGTAAACAGTGGCTCATACAATAGTCAGACCAGGCCGTAATCTCACAAGTGCCCCAATTAATTCTAGGGTTATGGGTTCGTAACCATGGAAACCCTAAGACAACCGCATAATGAGGTGACTGAATAATTTGAAACGACAAAGTCTCGCAGTGTAATGCACCCGTAAGCACTGAGAGTGGGCAAGTCTCGTGGGTGACCTGGGGAGGCACCAAAGGTCGCTCATCAATAGCCTCGATTTGCATAGGATTGACCAACTCGACCAAAAGAATATTATGATCTGATGCGGTAAAGGAGAAGCTGGCACAGGAAATTAACACCTGGACCACAGGTTTGGAAGGCACATCCTCTGGGGACTGCTGAATATCATCTATGACCTGTTCCCTTAGGAAACCTAGGTGCGTGCGTTTTCCGGCCGTGTGGGACAATTACGCATTAAGTGCCCTCCTTTGCCACAATAAAGGCACAACCCATTCTTACGGCGGAAGGATCGTTCCTCTCTGGTTAATTTCGTAAACCCAACCTGCATAAGTTCAAACAATTTGTTTTGTCCAGGAGGTAAGGGAGGCAAGGGTGGGAGTTCATTCTTGTGCCATTGCCCTGCAGAACACTTTTGCGGTCTCTATTTTGCGTCTGCTCCCTGATTCGTGTATCAATTAGGTTTACAAATTCTATGAATTTGTACAGCATTACAGGCAACTCTTGGGCTACTATCTCATCCTTAATGTGATCATGGAGTCCTTGTGCAAAACCCGCTACCAGGGCCTCATCGTTCCATGCCACCTCGGCCGCCAAGGTGAGAAATTCTATGGAGTAATCGGCCACAGAACGATTGCCCTGTCGGATGCACATAATTTGTTTAGCAGCCGAGATGTTGCGCCCAGGAACCTCAAACACACTACGAAAGGCCCTCACAAATTCACTGAAATTGCTCGTAATAGGCTTCGCTGTCTCCCAAATAGGGTTTGCCCAGGCTAAGGCTCTACCTGTTAAAAGCGAGATCATAAACCCAATCTTACTTCTTTTAGTAGGAAATGCTTGAGGAGCTAGTTCCAAAAAAATTTCCAGCTGATTGAGAAAACCCTGACATGGGGTAGGTTCTCCATCGTATCTTAATGGTAGGGGTTCTGTCGCAGATAGCTCTTTAAATTGCTGGTTAGCATTCAGGATTTGGACCGTCGGTGCCTGAACCGGGGTGGCCACCGAGGCTGGTACTGGTTTGTCCAAGTGCACGGTCCGCTCTAGTATGGTTTGCACCGCCACTGACAACTGATCGAGACGTTGTTTGTACATATCCATTCTCCAATGGATATTCACAGAGCTTCCTTCACCAGAACCGTCAGAGCTCATTGGCCCTTTCGTAATGTCACGGTTTTTGATGAACACTCAGAACAGTTTGGTAAGGTTAAAACAACTTTCTTGAAATAAAGTTCATACACATAGATAGGCCTATGGGCCCACACAAACAGAGCAGAAATACAGGCAGGTATATACAATAATAGCAAGCCAGTAATAGCGATGTATGTGTGAATAATGACAATCTCTGGCAATGGAGGTTCTGGCTTGGACCAAAATGGGCAGCAGGAGAAACAGACAGAGAGCTGACCACAGGACCTTGATGCTAGATGGTCCAGGAGGAAGTGACTGCTGGCACAACCCAGACGCCTGGGAGGTACAGAACCCAAGGAGCGAGGCAACACTGACCCTGGCACCGGATGGCAACAGACTGAGATAACTCTCCCAGGGAAATCCCTAGAATGCTAGGGGTGGATCGTAGCACAGTGGAATATATAGATGTGAGATGTAGGCAACCAGTGTCCCCTCTACTGAGGATGATACAACGCAACACTGGCTCTTGAGCCAGAGGCTCCTGCAGATTGGAATATGCACAACCCTCCCTGGAATGTCCAGGAATGCAAAGGGTCAATAGGTAATGCCCTGTGATATACTGCAACTCACCAAGGGAGTGAGCCCAGCGATGTAAGAGAGGTGGACACAGATCAGAGTAACACAGTCAGTGCTATAAACACTGTACCGGTACTTTGCGTGTGCACTCCGCCAACGGCGGTATGAAGACTAGCTACAGCACGAATGCTTAGCTAACGGTTGGCAGAGAAATAGCGCCACGCGGCGCAACCGACTAGCATAACAGCAAGCCACCGCAAGTATAGCGAGAGCGAAACGGAGACCACCAGGCGGTAATGCTAGAAATGCGAAGCACTATGTGACAAAGGCAGGACACAGAGTAGACTCGTAGCCAGGTATGGTCAGACACAGAACGGATACTCAGCCAGGTACAGTTGGTAACGGAAGTGGGTTCTCAGCCAGACCAGGTCAGCAACGGAGCGGGCTCTCAGCCAGATACAGTCAGTAACGGAAACAGGTTCTCAGCCAAACCAGGTCAGCAATGGAGCGGGTTCTCAGCCAGATACAGTCGGTAACGGAAACGGGTCCTCAGCCAGATACGGTCAGCAACGGAGCGGGTTCTCAGCCAGATACAGTCAGCAATGGAAGCAGGTTCTCAGCCGGATACAGTCAGCAACGGAGTAGTCGAAGAACAGCAAACTCAGGAACGTCATCAGGCAGGCCAGGTCATACACGATCAGCAATAACAGAGCAAAATGCAGGAACTAGTACACCACGAAAGGGCATCATAACGTGGAAATGACAGGGTATATAAAGGCCATCACTGGGTGGCAACAAAAGGTACTAGCCAATCAGCAAGAGGTAATGCAAACTAGCGGCACTGTGATACCTCCCTAGCAAAAACCTCATCCAGTTCCTGGGCAGAAGGTAGGCCTTTAAGTGCCACAAAGTGAGCCATCTTAGAAAACCGATTTACGATCATTAGGATGACCGTGTAGCTCTCTCATATGGGTAGTTCAATCATAAAATCAATGGATAGGTGTGACCAAGGATGGTAACTATTCGGGATAGTTTGAAGGAGGCCCACAGGATGATGTCTTGGAGTTTTAGTCTGGGCACATGTGGAATAAGCTGTCTGTCTCAGGCTAGGCCACCAAAAGAGCCAAGAAATGGTCCATATAAGCTGGTCTCTCAATATGACCTGCTGTCTTCGAGGAGTGATGGGTCTCAAGCAGTCTGGTCCGTAAGATCTCAGGTACAAAACATCTCCCCCTGGGTTTGTCGACTGGTGCAGAGGCTTGAGATGCCAAAATCTCCTCTCCCAATGGAGAGGTAATGCTTATACGTATAGTAGCCAATATTTGGTCGGAATGATAGGAGTAGGGGTGCTTTCCTCCTTGGAATTCGACCTGAACTGGCAGGATAGGGCATCCACCCTAATATTTTTGGTGCCAGGAAGATAAGAGACAACATAATTGAATCTTGATAGAAACAAAGCCCATCTGGCTTATCGTGGAGATAATCTTTTGGCCTCAGAGTGATATGTAAGATTCTTGTGATCAGTGAGAATAAGAATCGGAGAGCTCATCCCTTCAAGTAGATACCTCCACTCTCGAAGGGCTAGAATAATGGCCAGTAGTTCACAATCACAGATGTCATATACACTTTCAGTTTTGGACAATTTCTTAGAAAAAAACCCACATGGAAGCAATGCTTTTCCCAGAGCCGAGAGCTGAGACAGGAGGGCGCCTACTCCCAACTCAGACGCATCAACCTCCAGGGTAAAAGGCAGGGTGGAGTTGGGATGGGACAAGATAGGAGCCACTGCAAATAATGACTTCAGGTTCTCAATGGCTAGAAGAGCGCTGGGAGACCAGTCAGAAGGATTCGCCCCCTTATGAGTCATGTCAGTGAGTGGCTTAACCACAGTAGAAAAGTTTCATATAAATCTCCTATAGTAATTGGTGAAACCCAAAAATCTTTGTTTGGACCTCAACCCAAAAGGAAGAGGCCACTACAGGACTGCAGATAGTTTTAGCAGGTCCATAGCCAGACCAGACAAGGAAATAACATAAGCCAAGAATGTCACTTGGGATTTATGAAATTCACATTTTTTCAGTTTGCAAAACAAATTATTCTCCCTTAAGAGTTGTAAAACCATTGACACATCCGACCAATGGTCTGCTAGAGTCGGCAAATGTATAAGAATGTCGTCCAGGTAGACAACCACACAACTCTGAAGAAGATCTCTCAACACATTGTTGATAAACTCCTGAAAGACAGTGGGAGCGTTGCACAGACCGAAAGCTATCACCAAATATTCATAGTGCTTGCTCTTGGTGTTAAACGCTGTCTTCCACTTGTGGCCCTCCATGATTCTTAATAGATTGTAAGTGTCCCTGAGGTCCAACTTAGTAAATACCGTTGAGCCCTTAAGTCGGTCGAACAACTCAGTGATCAAAGGAATGGGGTAGGCATTCTTGATCATCAGCTTATTCAAACCTCTGAAGTCGATACTTGTTTTTTACAAAAAAAACCCTGTACCAGCTGGTGAGGAAGACTTACTAATCACTCCTCTAGATAGGGCATCAGCCACGTACTCCTCCAAGGCCTGGTTCTTCTCTGCTGAGAGAGGGTATATGTGACCCCTGGGAGATATGGTACCAGGAATCAAATCAATAGTACAGTCGTATGGCCTATGTGGAAGTAACGTATTGGCCTGCACCTTGTTAAATACCTCGCTGTAGGCCTGGTACTCTACAGGTAAAGAGGAAGAGGTGGAGGTGCACAGTATGCTCGTGGGGTGCTGAAGGCAGGACTTGGTACACTGGGAAGACCAAGACAAAATGTCACAAGTGCGCCAATCAATCCTAGGGTTATGCGTCTGCAGCCAGGGAAACCCAAGAATGATCATGTAATGTGGAGAATTGATAACCTGAAACTGAAGTGTCTACACGTGAAGCGCCCCTACCATAAGAGACAAAGGGCAGTTCTCATGCGTAACATAAGAATGTTGTAGGGGCCTCCCGTCAATGGCCTCAATAGCTAATGGAGAGGAGCAAGGCAGCAGAGGAATGGAATGCTTGGCCACAAATTCTGCATCAATGAAATACCCAGCAGCCCCTGAGTCTATCAATGCTGGGGCAATCACAGATAAATTGGCCCAAGACAGAATAACCTCAAGGTTAGGTTTACCCTGAAGAACTTGCGGGAACTGTTAAATTCCACCCAGGGTCTGTGCCCGACATAACCCTAGGTGCAAGCGTTTCCTGGCCGGACGGGACACGAACACAACAAGTGACCGGGCTTCCCACAGTAAAGACAGAGGCCCTCTTTCTAAGGAAAAGCCCTCTCCTCCACCGAGAGATAAGTGAAACCTAGCTGCATAGGTTCACCCCAGACAGGGGTAGAACCAGGAGGCATGGGAGGCGAAGGAGGAATGGATGGGTGCGCAAAGCTGGGTGCCAATCGAGACGGAGGCCTACGCATGCATTCCTTGAAAGAAGGTCTTTCTCTGATCCTGGCATCAGTCAGGATGGTGAATGTAATTGTTCGTCCAGATCACCTGGCAGCTCACGGGCTGCAGTCTCTTCTTTGATCAAGTCACTCAACCCTTGGGAAAATGTGGCTACGAGTGCTTCATTGTTCCAACCCACCTCCATCGCCAGAGTACGGAATTCGATTGCATACTCGGTGTAATGGATCCTACTCCGTTACTGAAACCATCGGGACGTATGACTGCTCAGCCCAAGGAACTGTTGACATTTTGTCGTGTCTGGAACCCTTATTATCTGGGCGTACAAACTTTTAAGCCCTTTTTGCAGACGGGAGAGAGCGTTAAGGCGGCATGCCTTATTTAAGTGTCGGACTGGGAAATACACTGATAATACATTAGCCGACTACTAGTCGGAGGTTCCCGACTCGGTGTTCGAATCGTTGACACCGGGTTGAACACTTGGGGCCGAGGACAGTGGACAGCCGCAGGATTGGTCGAATCCCTGAGCAGGGTGGTTAAAGGTCTTCCATAGACTTAACATGGCGAAAAGTAGGTGGCTCGGGGATTGGTCAATCAGCGGACACACTATAGCATCTGACTGGCCAGGGTTGAAGCGGAATATTCAAAATAGTCGAGGACGTGCTTCAACCCCTGGCCATTGTCCCTTGAATGTGTATTCCCGCCCCTCAAGCCTTGTTGTCTTGTTTACCCCAGTCAAGCTTTTTGTGTAATAATACAATCATGTCTGCCTTATTATGTTGCCCTGAACCATTTGTTGTTGGTTCTTAGTCTTATGTGTTATGGTTGCATTATCCCTGTAAACTTCCCCATTGTGTCATGTCTACACCATGTACTGTACTCAAGTCAATGTAATTTGAAATGTTTAAATAAGCTGTAGTTTCACCTAATAGAGGCTTAGTCGTTTGCACTAAGAAAGAGTCCTGGTGTCTTTAGTCTTGTGTGGTTTAAAGTGTCCTCTCTGACGTCCATGCACGTAAGGTATCCTGTGTCATCGATGGCCTGCTATCAGCTACCTGCGGATCCGGATCAGAGTCGGGAATTTGGGATTCGTAGACTGTCAGGTCTGGCGACGTGGACTCCGCTGTTCCTCCCATTATCCTTCGACTGGGAGTAGAGCTATCCACTCTCTATGACCCGTGGTACTGGCTGCGACCCGACTCTGGCTTCAAGTCCCTTCGACTGTTCCCTGTTCACCTTGTAGTTGACGGTTCTGATTGACCTCCGGAACTACCGCCTCAACGCTACCAACTTCATCCTATTCCGACATGGATTCTATGACTCTGCTGCCTACATCCAACTCCAACACAGAGTTTACAACACTACAAGCTTATTGCTCGACCAGTAGGATCGACGCTGTGTAAGCCGCCTTCGAGAAGGAGAGACCCAGAATGACGGTTGAGGATGACCCGGTGTCCTTCCAGCTTGCGTTACACTGGTGGCAGCAGTGGGATCTTCTCCTTCACCACCTTCTATTTAAGTACAACATGGCGGGCACAGCAGCACAGCCAGATTTTCTGAAATCCCATCTACAGCAGTATAACAGCCTCCGGTGCCAGTGGGAGCCACTACTGGACGCTCTTGCACTGGAAGAATTCAACACAGAGCCGGGCCTTTGTATTGAAGAAGAGCTACGAATGCAAGATGCATACTGGGATCTGGTAAAGTACATGGACCAGGAGTATGGGCCCGAGGTCCTTGTTGCCTTTTTCCCAGGCCGCTTGAGATGTGCGATCCAAAGACTTGTGTGGGGAGCCTATCCCGGGGATCCGAACTTTGGCTGTTCAGACATCAGCCAATACTGGGAAGTTAGACCCATGTGAGAAGACATGCTTGGAGAGTACGTCCCCATGAGCCTACAGGAGAACTTAAATGATCTAGTAAGCTGGGAGTGTGATGTCGAACGCATGTATACTGGATTTTTGCAAGGGGTACAGGAGTTCCTAAAGGAGGAAGAAGACTAGGCGGGCAATTCATTCAATGCGCTACAGGAAGAGTCTGAGCTTTGGTCCCTGTGGCAGCCGAATATGCTAGGGACTGAGTTCCATGCAGATTCTGACCTTGAAGATGAAGCCCCACAGGAGGAGTTCAGTGAATCTGTTGCCCTGGATTGTGTTACCCCTGACCTGAGGAGTGGGAATGCGCTCCTCCTCAGTACTAAGAATGCCCCTGATGTTGTTGTTGCTCCTGAAGATTATGGCCTCAGCAGAATGACAGACTACAGTGCTGCTGCCCCTGATAACCTGAACTGGTGAGTGGGACGCAGGTCCTCACCAGCAGCCCCAACATTGTTGCCCCTTCCCCTGTTGCCACTGCCCTGGAGAGTGGGAAATGTGTTCTCTCCAGGGCACTGGTGCTCTTGCCATGGGGAGTGGGACTACGGTCCTCCCCAGTGGCTGTGTGACCCCTTGATGTAGTGAGTGGGACTCACGTCCTCACCAGTGACCCTTTTGTGGTCCTTGACAGTGATGGCCTCAGCAGACTGACGGAATACAGTGCTGCTGCCCCTGGTAACCCTGAACTGTTGAGTGGGATTCCGCTCTTCACCATCCCCTGTAATACCCTTGCTGCGGTGAGTGGAACGTAGGTCCTCACCAGCAGCCCCAAGATTGTTGCCCCTTCCCCCGTTGCTACTGCCCTGGAAAGTAGGAAATGTGTTCTCTCCAGTAGCACTGATGCTCCTGCCATGGGGAGTGGCACTACGGTCCATCCAGTGGCTATGTGATTATCACGGTCCCCGTGATTCCCTGTCAATCTTTGCTGTGTTATCTGTGCATTGGAGGAAGCTGATTGGCCTGCCCAGGATGTTCCTTTATATACTGGGTTTAGGGCACTTGTCGGTTGCCCTTTCGTGGTGTTCCTGATCCTGCGCCTCGTTGCTGAGTTCCTGAGTATCCTGTGTACCGATCCGGCTTGTCTGACTACTCTACTGTTCCTTCTCTGTGATCGACCTGGTTCTGGCTGACGACCCTGCTCCATGATTGACCCGGTTCTGGCTGACGACCTTGCTCCGTGATTGACCCGGTTCTGGCTGACGACTCTGCTCCGTGATTGACCCGGTTCTGGCTGACACCCTGCTCCGTGATTGACACGATTCCGGCTGATGTTCTGCTTCGTGTATTGATCCGGTTCCGGTTGACGTTCCAGTCCTGTGTGCTGTTCCTGTGTTCCTGTGTGGCTGCGGTCGCTCCCGGCAACAGTCTTGTGTCACACTGATGAAACATCTCTCTATACCGAGCTGTTGCCTGAGATTACGGTAGTCTATCCGCTTTTACTGCTGAGCTGTTCTCTCCTAGACCGAACCTATATTAACCCGTGCTGTGCCTGTAATCTCCGTTTATGTGCCTATCCTATACACTGGCCAAGCCTCTGGTTTTCCTTAGAGCCTTTAACCGTCCTGAGCCTGTGTTGTAAGACCTAGCCTACTTATCACACTTGCAGAACAGTGTCCGTTCCAGTGTTCGGTGTGCGCCGGTTGGCGCTGGTAGCCTGTCCGCTCTTGCAGTGTGTGTTCTGTGCGGCACCGGAAGGGTGTCCTGGCTCAGGTTCCCTTGTGCTCAAGGTGTTACGTTATCCTCCGCACTACCCAGTGCTCCGGCTCTCATATAGCTTGTGCAGTGTCAGTCTATGTTGGCACCCCAGGGGTGATTTGGCGCTATCCCTTTGGCACACGCAGAGTTACTAGCAAGCGTATGTTAAGGGCGATTCAGGTTCTGGTCTCGTCAGCTCTTGCAGTAGCTCTCCTCCGAGAATCCCACTGTGGTGGTATCAGCTCAGCTCTGGCCTGTTGGTGCGTTCCATCTTACTACCTTTGAGAGTGATTCAGTGCAGACACTATATTCCTGCTTCTCACCATCTAGAGACTGTTATTATATCCTGGGCGTTGGCTAAATAAGGACTGAGTTGCTTCAGTTTCTCCTCTTTAACCCTGTATGGCATTTTACTAGTCTATATATATATTGCATTATCCTTACTTGGTCTGTATTTTGCCAATACTGATTATACCTGTACTGGCCCCTAGGGGCACTGTTCTTTATCATTTTCTCAAATAAAACTGTGTTTTTACTTTCTACCGTGGTCTGAGTGTCAGAAAACCGTAACAGTGATCCCTGATGTGGTGAGTGGGACCCAGGTCCTCACCAGTGACCCTTTTGTGGCCCCTGAGAATGATGGCCTCAGCAGACTGACGGAATACAGTGCTGCTGCCCCTGGTAACCCTGAACTGGTGAGTGCGAATCCGCTCCTCAACAGCCCCTGTCATACCCCTGCTGCGGTGAGTGGGAAGCAGGGCCTGAATCTGTTGACCCTAGCCTGTTGAGTGGGAATCCATTCCTCACCAGGGCAAGTGATGACCCTGCCTTGGGGAATGGGATCATTGTCCTCCCCAGTGATTTTGTTCCCCTGGACTGATGAGTGGGAGTACGCTCTTCACCAGCCCATGCAATGCCCCTACTCTGAGAAGTAGGACCAACATCCTGCCCAGTGATCCTCGGAACCTTGCCCCAGCACAGGAGAGTGGGAGCAACATCCTCTCCTTCCCTTGTGGGGTACTAGCCATAAGAAAAGGGGTAGATGCATCCATCTCCCCACAGTGTGATCCCAAACTGGACCCCTGGAATACGAAGAGGGGCTGCCAGTACCAGTTTTCTCCCCGTCCAGCTGCGCTAGTGGAAACCCCTTTTCCCCATGGAACTCCACCTCACAGACTGGCCCTGGACCCAGAACCAATGGCCAGAGACACAAGGGAGTCTGTCCCAAGCTCTGCCTGGATCACGGACCAGCAGAATCCCCACAACATGCTGTTAGCCCAGGACCAGAGGTTACCACGTTTTCTTGGCCCAGAACAAGGAGTTAACTTGTCATTCCATAGCCCAGGACAAAGGCCTCACCAGTTATTTCCTGGCCCAGGACAGGAGCTTCCTGACTTACTCCTGAGCCTGGATAAGGGGTTATCCCCCTCCACTTAAGAACTTATTGGACTTCCCAAGCCAGCATTTGGTCAAGTTGCCGCTGGCTTGGTACTGAAAAGGGGGAGAAGTGCAACGGATCCTACTCCGTTACTCAAACCATTATCGGGGTGTATGACTGGTCAGCCCATTTTACAAGGAACTGTGGACATTTTGTCGTGTCTGGAACCCTTATTATCTGGGTGTACAACTATTAAGCCCTTATTGTGGACAGGCGAGAATATTAAGGCAGCATGCCTTGTTTAAGTGTCGAACTGGGAAATACATGGATTACACATTCGCCGAATACTAGTCAGAGGTTCCCGGCTCAGTGTTCAAATCGTCGACACCGGGTCACACACTAGGGGCCAAGGACAGTGGATAGCTGCAGGATTGGTCGAATCCCTGAGCAGGGTGGTTAAAGGTCTTCCATAGACTTAACATGGCGAAAAGTAGGCAGCTCGGGGATTGGTCGACCAGCGGACACAATATACCATCTGATTGGCCAGTGTTGAAGCGGAATATTCAAAATAGTCGAGGACGTGCTTCAGCCCCTGGCCATTGTCCCTTGAATGTGTATTCCCGTCCCTCAAGTCTTGCTGTCTATTATACAATCATGTCTGCCTTATTATGTTGCCCTGAACCATATGTTGTTGGTTCTTTGTCTTATGTGTTATGATTGAATTATCCCTGTAAACTCGCTCATTGTGTCGTGTATACACCATGTACTGTACTCAAGTCAGTGCAGTTTGAAATGTATAACTAAGCTGTGGTTTCACCTAATAGAGGGTTAGTCGTTTACACTAAGAAAGAGTCCTGGTGTGTTTATGCTTGTGTGGTTTAAAGTGTCCTCTCTGACGCCCATGCAAGTGAGGTATCCTGTGTAGTCGACGGCCTGCTGCCAGCTACCTGAGGATCTGGATCAGAGTCGGGACTATGGGATTCATAGACTGTCAGGTCTGTCGACGTGGACTCCACTGTTCCTCCCGTTATCCTTTGACCGGGTGTAGAGCTATTGTAACAGGTTACCTTGATGGGGGTCCGTAGTACAGAGATGTTAGCTCACCCTTGCAGATAAACACAGCCCAAAGTGACCAGGTAAAAAGCCACCTGGGCTGTGAATCTGTGCACGGGGGCTGTCAGGAACAGGAACTGGATGCTTAGAATCAGACAAGGGACGATCCAGAAGAGTAATCAGGAACAGCAAGCTGGGGTCACAAGCCAAATCAGTCTGGTAATCTGGAAACAAACCACAGGAACAAAAATACAACAATGAACTGACCCAGTCCTCAGGGAGAGGCAGTGTTTTATACCCAGGTAATCAGCAGCTTAATTAACAAGCTGCCTCAGGTGGACTCTGAATGATAGGTGAAATCTGATAGCAGCAGTCCAGCCCCCGTGTGCTGCAGGCAAAGCAGATAATACAGGCTAGAATCACACTGATGGAACAGATTCAGCAATGGCTCAAAGGCAAGAAAGCAGGAACAGAGCACATGAGGACACCGGTTCAATTCCACCATGATCCGCCAGAGGGATGACCACGCCTGGCAGTCTGCCTAGACAGGGGCAGACTGTGACAGTACCCCCTCCTCAAAGACGCCCTCCAGGCGGAACCAGACTTGTTAGATACTACATCGACCCTGGGATCAAAGTCGCTCTCATCCTCGGAGAAGTCAAAGATGTCGTCTGACATGATGGCAACTCTTCCCTTCTTCCCATTCTTTTTGGACTTAGATGCTTTCACAGAACTCACAGGGGAAGTATTTGCAGCTTGCAATGCCTTTTCAAATATCTCAAGATCCTGCTTGCGGATGATAGTGCCATTTGAGGCATAAGTACAATCAGATGCCAGGACTTGTTCTGCAGGGCAGGAAGTGGTATAGGTGCTTACCACAGCAGATGTAGTGATGGTTTCTGGAACAGGCATATTGTCAAAAGGGATAGGAGAAGCCTCTGGATCAAGTGGAAGGGGAATCTCAGGGATCTCAGGTGCAGGTTCAGGCTGAGGTGCAGTGATGACAGGGTGGACTTGAGCAGTACCCAAACGAAGGGCCAATGGCTGAGCAGGCGTTCCGGAAACAGGTTCACATGGAATAGTGGAAGAAGATTCCTCAGCGACACAAGTACTGCTTTGAGGTGACAAACATGCTCCAGTGCAACAGCAACCTTGATGCCTGATAGAGTTGTCAACTGTCTTGACAGGACAAACATAGACTGTACCCACACGTGTAGTTTTAGACGGACGTGTAGGGCAGTGGGAAATGAAGTGCCCTCTCTCACCACAGTAAAAACAGAGGCCACAATTTCTCCTCCGCTCTCTTTCACCAGGAGACAATTGAGTCCGGACAAGCCCTATCTCCATAGGATCTTCAGTGTCTAGGGAAGGAGCAGAGGATACCTCAGGAGTGTCTCTTGAAACCTGTCCATATGGCGGCAACATGGAGGTTTTGCTCAGGTACAGGGTCTCTCTATCATGGGGAAGCCGTGATCTGCGTGAACGTGAAACAGACCTTTGAACAGTGGTTTTTCTAGAAATCGTGCACTGCGAGTCCATAGCAGTCATGAAGGCCCCCCAGCTATCGAGGACAGGACTCTTTGCCAGCAACATCTGGTGTGCCCATGTCTTGATCCGTCCAGACAACAAATTGATAGCTGCACGGACCATGATATAGTCAGTGGCATATGTCCGAGGCTTTAAGGCAAACAACAGCTCACAATCCACCTTAAAGCACTGGAAGGAGGCACGGCTACCATCAAATCTATCATGCATTATAACAAATGGCTCAGGATATACAGGTTCCGGGGTTGGGTGTACTATCCCTTTAAGAAAAAAAATATTTTGCTGCAGCTCCGAAACAGTCTGAGTCAAGTTGGACAGTTGCTGGGTAAGGATGGTAAGCGACTTGCACATCTCTGCGGACTCCAGAGATGTTCAGTTCATTCTGTAACAGGTTACCTTGATGGGGGTCCGTAGTACAGAGATGTTAGCTCACCCTTGCAGATAAACACAGCCCAAAGTGACCAGGTAAAAAGCCACCTGGGCTGTGAATCTGTGCACGGGGGCTGTCAGGAACAGGAACTGGATGCTTAGAATCAGACAAGGGACGATCCAGAAGAGTAATCAGGAACAGCAAGCTGGGGTCACAAGCCAAATCAGTCTGGTAATCTGGAAACAAACCACAGGAACAAAAATACAACAATGAACTGACCCAGTCCTCAGGGAGAGGCAGTGTTTTATACCCAGGTAATCAGCAGCTTAATTAACAAGCTGCCTCAGGTGGACTCTGAATGATAGGTGAAATCTGATAGCAGCAGTCCAGCCCCCGTGTGCTGCAGGCAAAGCAGATAATACAGGCTAGAATCACACTGATGGAACAGATTCAGCAATGGCTCAAAGGCAAGAAAGCAGGAACAGAGCACATGAGGACACCGGTTCAATTCCACCATGATCCGCCAGAGGGATGACCACGCCTGGCAGTCTGCCTAGACAGGGGCAGACTGTGACAGCTATTCACTCTCTACAACCCGTGGTCCTGGCTGCGACCCGACTCTGGCTTCAAGTCCCTTCGACTGTTCCCTGTTCGCCTCATAGTCGACAATTCTGGTCGACCTCTGGAACTACCACCTCGACGCTACCAACTTCATCTGACTCCGAAGCGGATTCTACAACTCTGCCACCTTCATCCGACTCCAACATAGAGTTTACGACACTACGAATGCTCGATCGAGCTGCTTATTGCTCGACCAGTAGGAGTGACGCTGTGTAAGCCACCTTTGAGAAGGAGAGACCGGGAACGATGGCTGAGGATGAACCGGTGTCCTTCCAGCTTCCGTTACACTCTGCCACCAATGTGTTCCCTGGAAGATGTTCATAAGTTGCTTGGCACTGGAAGCAGCGAGGGCCCGAACCTCGAAGACCCGTGTAAAAGAGGCCACAAACTCTGTAAAGTTATAAATAATGGGTTTATCTGTCTCCCATAGTGGATTGGCCCATGCCAATGCTTTGCCTGACAGGTGTGAAATCATGAACCCAACCTTACTTCCTTCATTCAGGATAGCTTGTCATACCATCTCTAGGAATATGCCAATCTGATAGAGGAACAAACGGCACAGTGCTGGGTCCCCCTCGTAGTGTTGAGGGAGCAGAGCAGAACCGGATAACCCTCTTGCAACACTACCTTCTGGAGCAGTGAGAACAACCGGTGCCAGAGCAGGATCGGAGGAGGTCACTGGTTGCCGAGTAGAACGGTCTAGGTGCACCGTACGGTTTAGGAGCATTTGTATGGCCAGAGATAACTGATCAATACGTTGATCCTGCATGTCCACCCTGGCCAAAATGCTCTGAACTGGTGGGTTGCCTGTACCTTCAGTAATCATGGTCCTTTCGTACTGTCATGATAATTGATAGAAAAGAGAACAAGACACATGTACAGTACGATGAACACCACCTTTATTAAACAGCAATACAGGAAAAGAATAAGCACAACCCCAATGTCTCTCCTAGAATTCAGGTGAATGAACAGAGCCACAAATCCACATCACCAGGATATGTACTCTGAACCTGATCAAACCCACGCCCAATGGAGCCTAGAAACAGAGGTTGGACCTAGCCTATAGTCCAACCAGAACAGGTAGTCAGCCAGAGCCACCAAAGTACCAGGAGAGTCGTCAGGCAATGCCAGGGGTCAAACACAGATCGGTAGTCAGCTAGAGCCACAGGTCAATACCAATGTGAGTAGTCTGACAATAGCCAGGGGTCACACATGAAGAGGATAATCAGTCAGAGCCACAGGTCAAGACCAATGTGGGTAGTCAGAGAAAGCCAGGGGTCACACACGGAGTGGGTAGTCAGCCAGAGCCACAAGTCAAGACCAATGTGGGTAGTCAGACAAAGCCAGGGATCTAGACACAGGAGAAGCACGGAAGCAAGGCACAGATCAACACAGAACTAGAACTGGACTTCAAGAGCTGCTGCACTGGAATACCACAAAAGGGCAACTAAGCCCTCTGTCCAGGCAGCTTAAATAGTATCCAGGAGGCGGAACAGTAATTGGCCACAGACACACGGGTCCATATAAGAACATGCTCAACGTCACTGGCGTGCCTGCTCACACGACACAACACAGGAATGAGGAAGCGGCCGGTACCTAGATACCGGCCACCCGCATCAGTCACAGTCCGTCAGAGCGAGGGCAAGGAAGTGGACGTCTCTCCCCTGCTGCTGCCGAGAGGTACACCGCAAATTGTGCACAGTGCCATTGTTGATGTCTACACTGTGCCTTCCCCAAGAGAAAAATAGTCCCACACCCATTACATCAGGGAGAGGGAAAATGTGCAGAAGAATGGCCTCTTTCTTTTTCGCCTCCACATTCCCCTTCACTGGCTGGGGCAGAGGATGATGTTGCTGATACTACCTCAGAATCAGCACTGCAACTAGGACCAGGAGTATTGCTGCTGCTAGCAAGTGGAACCTGTCCTAGTCTCGCATCACTTGTTGACCCCATTCCCACTGTGTCCACGGTGGTCTGTGGTCTAGCTTGCAACTCAGCAGCAGCAGGGATTAGAGCAGTTGCAAATTCGAAAAGCTAACTGCTGGTGGGGGATGGTTATGCCCATCCTCATCCCTGTCTCCCATTCCTTCTCAGTTTCTGCTAAAAAGGCTATCAATGTCTATTCCACCCCAGCTTCTCCACCACCATCATCACCAACACCAGTCCCTCTGTGCTGCTGATCTGTATGACAGACATCTCACTGGTTGCAGGAGGTGATGAGAAATGTGACAGAGGGTCCCCTAATGTCACACTTGCCATTTATTGGTGACCGGAAAATGCAGACTGGCAGCTCTAGCAGCAGGCACATGCAGGCACATGCAGCTGATCTGTGCTCCTGGTGGTGGTGGTATTGGCAACAATTCTGCCTTCTTCATGTACCACCTGGACAATACCGAGAGGGGAAGGGGACTCCCATGGTCAGTGGAATGGTGTGGGCTCCCTTCACCACTAGTCTGAATGCTCTGTATTGCTTCTCCTACCACTCGCCTAATGCTAGTCCCCCCAGCTGCTACACCATCACCGTTAAAAGCTGCTGGATCTTCTTAGTAGTACTAGTGGCAGGACTGCTTGGGGATGGCAAGAGTGACTTAGGGTCCAATGCTGTCAAACTTGGCATCATCTTCTACCCCCCATCCTTAGAATTACAAGACACACTGGCAGCAGGTTCAGCACTTTCAGCAAGCACAGTGCTGGTAGAAGCAGGGGCAGACCTGGCAGCAGGCACAGGCAGGTCACATTTCCTGTTTTCACTAGTACCCTAGTCTTCCTCCCGTGACATTAATTTCCCCAAGATCTCTAGGGGGGGTTTAGGGGGACTGGCCAGCATTGGGTCTGTAGTGGTCACGTCATCATCCTCATCAGACTCACTGGACACATAAGGGCCCTTCCAGCTCCTCCTTTTATTGGTTGTAAACCTGCTCATAGTGATAGCAGTCACTATTTGTCTCTGCTGCCTGAATTTTGCTATAAATATCACAGCACTTCACCACTCTCTCACTCTGAAGATGCTTGTATTATGTTTCACTTCCTGGAAAATGGCATGTTTTTATAGTGAAAAGGCAACAAACAGGTTAATAAAGGGTCAAAAACTTTCTAGCCATTGAAAAATAGTGAAGAATTTTTGGCAATCGTCGAAAACGTCAAAGAGTTTAATTGCTGTATTTAGAGAGGATTTTCCTGCAAAAAAGCAGACAACCACGTGGTTTTCGCTATTTTTTTCATGGGAACATGCCAGGACCTTTTGCCCACCCCTACCAATAACTAAGGTAAAAAATAATAAAACTACCTAAAACCAAAGAGATGTTCCACTGCCCCAACATCTTCTTGGACACAGAGCTCATCTGGGATAGGGCAGGGACTGAGCTGGAGGAAGAGGAGTGAGTTTCCACTCCAAAGACCCTGTCTTATCGAAGTGCTCCGCCCTCCTGGCTGTGGGAGCTCAACCTCATGGTTCCTGTGTTCCATATTGCATTTAAGAGAAAAAGGAATTTACTTTCATCTTCCTTTCTTTATTCTGGCATATCTAATACCAATTGGTAAAACAAAGAAATCTAGTGCTAAGACAGGGGCTTCTCTTCTCCTGAATCCTCCACTGCAGAAAGATTGCAATATTTCATGCCACAATGGCATCTCAAGGATATTGAATGTTCAGGTTTTCTCCACCTCATTTTTATCCTGTCTAGGATTCCAAAAGATCCTTCAGCTGCAACCACCTTTATCAAAGAAATACAGTCTCTACTTCACACAGGAGTGATGGTTTTGGTCTCCAGGGGACAGAGGTAGAAAGACTTTTGTTCAAACCTGTTTATAATAATATAGTATAAAGATAATGGGTTTCAATAAGTCTTGGACTTAAAGGATCTGAACTTGTACCCAAATTCAAAATGTCACTCATATATGTAACATCTGTCATGTAATTGGAATAATTTATAACATCTATGGACATCAAAGATGATTATTTTCATACCCTATCTGGATATTTCATTAATAGTTTCTGAGATTTGCCTTCCATAATCTTAATTTTTTTATTTTGTGGCTTCCCTATGGCCTTTAGAGATGTAAACCTGACCACATCTCTGAAAGACCTATTGATCAAGGCGCTATAATCTTAGTTGTTATGGGATCAACTAAATTAAAAAAGAAAGTTCTGCAGCAACACAATCATAAATGTACATAAGTCTTATTAATTACCCACTTGACTGGAGCTCCTGGGCCATCTCTTTGACATGTCTCTTCAAAAATTGTTTCTGCCAACAAACAAACAAAACAGTGACATTACAAACCAACATCCACAACACACTAACCCATCCTTACTCATGTGTCAAAAATTGTATGACATTGAACGTTATGATGGTTTCCACCACTGAGGCAGTTCTCTTTGCACAGTTCCTTATGAGACCATTAAAACTGAATATGCTCCAACATATGAACATGAATCCTCATAATTTTCTCCACACAGTGATCTTGTCTCAAGTCACAGAGCAAACAGTCCACTGATGGCTGGAGACTCTGTGTTCTCCAGTAGAAATTCACTTACTACCCTTCTGGAGGAACATGCAATTGTAGTCCAATCCAACAAAGCTACAGCAGACACCAACAAAAACCATCAAATGGGCACCAAGAGCAAAGCCACCTGGGTAGAAATGGCAAAAATCCACCTATTGATAGAAGAAAACATTCCAGGGCTCTCTGGGATTTACATCCTGGGGGAGATAACTGTGACGCACATTATTTCAGCAGATAAGAGAATGGAAATTGAAGCAGAAAATATTTCACCATATCACCAATCACTGGTAGAAAAAATACAGACTTGATGTCCTCCTTCCAAAATTTTATGTAAAAACAAGAGATCCAAAAGTAGTGTCAGTGGCCATGATTACAAGACTTCTCTCCAAAATCAATAAACAGACCCACACACTGCTAATCTCCCCATTTTCAGGCTATTTCATTGGAAGATCATTGCTACCAGAGCGGCTCGCTCACGGTGCCATTTGGAATCCCAAATATACAATCTCTACTTGATAGCCTGGAATCTGAAGCAGAAATATTGCATCACAAACTTTTCGTGAACCTGTTTTTGATAAAATATACCACCAAATCTGGATAATCTATTTTGCTTCCTGTGATTAATATAAGATTGATCCTCTAAAGTTTAAACTTACCTATACTCTGTTTTGATAAGATTGTGATACAAGCTCTCTCAAAGTTCAAATATCTGCCTTTTCAGTTTTCTTTCAGAAAACAATTTTTGTGGTTCCTGAAGTTCAGACTTTTCTACAGTGTCACTTATATTAGGCCTATAGAGCACCTACTCCTTGGTGGGATAATTATCTGATATTTGCACCCTTTAAACCATTAATTTCAGTCTCCATCAAGTAACTCCTATGTAAAGATATTTTCCCTCTGCTATTTCTTCAGCTAGCTGAGTTTCAGAACGATTTTCCTTCAGGATAAAATGGTTGTAAGGGCTGTTCCTGAATTTCAACCAAAGGTTGTTTTCTCCTTGCATATTAATCAAGAACTGTGCCTTCCCTCATTTCTTACAACCCCCTACCAGACTGTGGATCTAGGGCTCCATTCAATAATGCACGGTAAAACAGTCAGTAAGGCAAAAACCATTACCGAATGTTAGCCATGTCTGTGAAGTGAAGCTATGCAATAAGCCGTCTACCAGAATGGACAATGAGCATAGGCCTCAAAAGCACACTTAGCCTCATAAAGTGTTTTGCACCTTTTTTTTATATATCACCATGCATTCATTTCAGTTGCTAAACAACACCAGATATGTCAACTTCAAAGGAAACAAGCTAACATTTAACGTTATCTGGCGATGCTAAACGTTGTCAAAACAAATTAAAAACCACAGCCAATCAGAACACACCAAAGTAACAAGTTAATTCAAATAAATGTATATATACCACAGAATAACACACACACTGCCTGTTTTTGGAGGTTCTCAGAGCTACAGCACAGGGCTAAGGAGCAGAGGATAAACAGAGAGGAAAGAGAGATGAGCATACATTGGAGACAGGTAGACTTGGAGTGGGGATTGGAGAGAATTGCATTTCAAAAAATACACATAACACACTTTGGCACATATTGTACACATTGCATGCACACACAAACACACACACAGCTTTTCTTTTTAATTCATAGAGTGTGATTCAGTGACTGCAAGGCAGTGCTAGAGAGTGATTGTGGCCAAGTGCCTCTGTGAGTGACTGGTTGTGAGTGGCTGTGTGAGGGAGCTAGGCAAGTGCTAGTAAAATGGCAGGGAGAGGAGTGGAGGCAAGGTGGGTAGAGGGGTACCAAGCAACAGGCAAGTACACAGTGGCTAGGTACCGACACACCAGTGGGAAACAGAGGGGATGTGCTACAGGAACATATACATCCAGGGACAGCACAGGAAGGGCCTGACCACCAAACTGCCACATACAGTTCTGACACATCCCAGACTGTATTGAAGTAGGACAGACTGCGGGACCCCATGTACTCCCAGAAGGAGACCATAGCCCTGGTGTGTTATCGTTAATTGCAAAATTTATTAATAATAGAAAAGTAGAGCACACTATATACACAAGTAGCAAGCAGAGGGTTACAAGCCAGTTAGCACTGCTATCAGGAATAGTAGGCTGCCAAGCTTGACCACTCTGTTGGAGACTAGGCCTCAGCCACTGGTAGTCTCTGCAGGAACCAGAATCAGGAACAGGAACACTGGATCTTGATCCGATGAAGCGAGAGTACTGACTCACGCCTGCAGTCAGTAGGGAGCGAAATCTGACTCATGCCTGCAGTCAGTATAAGGAAAGGGATACCTGACTCACACCTGCAGTCAGTATCGGAGCTAGTCTACCAGAGCCATAGGTCCGCACTAGATAGGGTGTCTTCTACGTACAAGGAACAAATGTAAGAATAGTCAGACAGAGCCACAAGTCAGCACCAGAGGGGGTAGTCAGACAAGCGAAGTCATACACAGTTCAGGTAGTCAGCCAGAGCCACAGGTCTGCACCAGGTTGGGTGTCCACTATAGGGATAGACAAAAGAATAGTCAGACAGCACCACAGGTCAGCACCAGGGTAGATGGAAGACAAGCCAGGTCATACACAGAGCTCAAGGTAATAGAACTGCTATGAACAACAATGCAAGGGCAACTGAGTCAGGACTCAGACTGCCCTTTAAACCCCTCATCAGGAACTAGGTAGGAGGAGCAGCTCAGAGGAAGGAAGTAGGTAGGAGGGGACTACAGGAAGCATAGCACATAAAACAGAGGCCTGCTGCATACTTGAAGCCTCGTGCCTGCAGATGATGCTGAAAACAAGGTAAGCTGTAACAGTAGCCACCCCAACCTGGAGCCGGCCAGGGTTTGTCAGAGAATCGAGCATGAAACCTGCGTACCAATACAGGAGCGTGGACACCACTGGCAGGTATCCAGGAGCGCTCCTCAGGACCATAGCCCTTCCAATGAATAAGGTACTGTAGGTGCCCTTGAACCAAACGGGAGTCCAGAATATTTTGTACTACAAACTCCTCATGATCTGCAACTCTCACGGGAGCAGGACAGACGGGAGCTTAGGTACACCGTTTGCAGACCAAGGGCTTTAACAGGGAAACATGGAAGACATTATAAATGCACATATTGGCAGGAAGCTCCAAGGCATAGGCCACAGGGTTAATTTTGTGCAACACACGGAAAGGACCAATGAATCGAGGAGCCAATTTGTTACAAGGGACCTGGAGGTGCAAGTTGCTGGAAGACAACCACACTCTGTCTCCTACTTGGAAGGTAGGTGCCGACAGACGCCTACAGTCAGCCTGCCTTTTCTGTTGCTGCACAGAATCACGTAGGGTATTCTGTACCCGTACCCACAAGGAACCCACAACAGCCGGAATTTCTTGTGCTTGGAAGGTCTCGGGGAGAGCTGAGGGCTGGAACCCATAATTGATCAAGAACGGGGAACTCTTAGTGGAAGAGTTAACAGCACTATTCCGGGCAAACTCCGCCCAAGGTAACAGGGTAGCCCAGTTATCGTGATGGTCCGAGATATAGCAGCGGAGAAACTGTTCCAAGGCTTGATGAGACTGGTCTGCCGCAACGTTGGACTGCGGATGATACAAGGAGGAGAATGCCAATTGAAAACCCATTTGCATACAGAAGCACCTCCAGAAACGGGACACAAACTGGCTTCCTCTATCGAACACAATTACTTTAGGAATGCCATGGAGACGGAAGACCTCTCTAGCAAATAACACCACAATTCCTGCATGCATGGTAACCCTTTCAGTGGTACAAAGTGGGCCATCTTAGAAAACTTGCCTACAATCATTAGAATGACTGTATAACCCATGGAACTTGGAAGTTTGACCAAAAAGTCAATGGACAGATGTAACTAGGGGAGTTCCCCATTGGCCACTGGCTGAAGCAAGCCCACTGGCAGGTGTCTAGAAGATTTGGTTTGAGTACAAGTCGTACATGCAGCTGTGAAAGCAGTACAATCGGCCCGATGACTAGGCCACCAAAATACTCGTGACACAGAGCATATCAATTGGTCTCGACCAATGTGACCAATGATATGTCTCTAATAACTTGATGCGCAACTGTGCAGGAACAAAGAAATAACAATCAGGTTTATCAGAAGGAGCAGAGTCTTGGGCTGCCAGAATCTCTTCTCCTAGAGGAGAAGTAAAACAGGTACGAATCGTAGCGAGAATACGATAAGCCGGAATGATCGGAGAAGGTGGAACCTCTTCTATGGATGGGCTACAAAACTGGCGGGATAATGCATCTGCCCGTAAGTTTTTAGAGCCAGGAAGATAGGAAACTACAAAATTAAAGTGGGACAGAAACAGTGCCCATCTGGCCTGCCTGGAAGACAAGTGTTTGGCTTCAAGGAGGTAAATTAGGTTTTTGTGGTCAGTTAAAATCAAGATAGGAGCTTTAGTACCTTCAAACAGATGCCTCCATTCTTTCAAGGCCATGACAATAGCCAGTAATTCTCTGTCCCCAATCTGGTAAAGCATTTCAGCTTTGGACAGTTTCTTAGAAAAGAACCCACATGGATGTAGGGCCTCACGAGGAGCTGAGAGCTGGGACAGCAAAGCGCCCTCTCCGACTTCTGATGCATCCACCTCCAGGGTAAAGGGCAGGGAGGGATTGGGATGCACCAATATGGTACCTGCCGCAAAGGCTGCCTTGAGCTTTTCAAAAGCCAGAATAGCCGGTCGTGAGCACTCCGAGGTTTTTGCCCCTTTACAAGTCATGTCAGTCAGGGGTTTTACAATAATAGAGAAATTATTTAAAAATTTTTGGTAATAATTTGCAAAACCCAGAAACCTTTGGATCACTTTGAGTCCCTTAGGACAGGCCAATTCACAACAGCGGACAATTTCTGAGGGTCCATGGCAAACCCAGCAGCGGAAATTATATAGCCCAGGAATGTGACATGAGGTCTCTGGAATTCACATTTTTCATGCTTACAAAACAACTTGTTCTCGCGTAATAGGCTCAGGACTCTGGATACATCAGGCTGATGAGTCTCCAATGTAGGAGAGTGAATTAAGATGTCATCCAAATATACAACTACGCAACTTTGAAGGAGTTCTTGTAACACATCATTTATGAACTCCTGGAAGACAGCTGGGGCGTTACACAATCCGAAGGGCATGACTAAGTACTCATAGTGCCCGCTCCTGGTATTGAAAGCTGTCTTCCATTCATGCCTTTCTTTAATTCGTACCAAGTTGTATGCGGCTCTCAGATTGAGTTTCGTAAATATCTTTGACCCGGTCAAAGAGTTCAGTGATCAGGGGAATAGGATATGCATTCTTTACCAATATTTTTTTTAGACCACGAAAGTCAATGCAGGAGATGTGGATTTACGAATGATGCCTCTGGCCCCGTGCATCAGACACGTATTCCGCCATGGCCTTATTCTCCTCCACAGACAAGGGGCAAGTACGGGCCCTTGAAGGTGTAGTACCAGGCAACAATTCCAATGTGCAATCATATGGTCTGTGAGGTGGAAGGACCTCAGCCTGACTTTCTCAGAAAATGTCTATGAATGACGTATACTCCTCCGGAAGGTGTGGCGTCGAGGCTTGAGTGACTCTCACGGTACACAGTAAACAAGACTTTTCATATTGTGGGGACCAGGCCACATTACAAGTGTGCCAATCTATCCTGGGGTTGTGTTTTTGTACCCAAGGAAACGCCAGGACCATGGCATGGTGTGGAGAATTAATCACCTGACACTTCAGGGTTTCCGTATTCAGGGCTCCCACCCTCAGGGTTAACAGAGCGGTCTCATGAGTAATATGCGAAGGCTGGAGTAGTCTGCCATCAATGGCTTCTACAGCCAACGGGGAAGCAAGAGGCAAAAATGGAATATTCTTATTGGCTGCAAATTCCGCATCTATAAAGCAGCCGGCAGCTCTCAGTTACTGAGGGTCTCCCCCTGACTATGGCATCCACCTGCATAGGTTCGGCATTGCCTGAAACAAGCCCCAAAGGCATGGGAGGCGAGGGAGGATAGGGTGGGCCAGAATAATGAGCAGGTACTTTACTTGAGGACCTCCGCAGGGTCTCCTTAAAAGAGGGTCATTCTCTGATTCTGATATCCATTAGAAAACAAAAGTCAATCAACGTGTCCAAATAGTTAGGTAGATTGCAAGCCGCTATCTTATCTTTCATAGTGTCACTGAGTCCTTGAAAAAAAAACGGCCATCAGAGCCTTGTTATTCCAGTCTACTTCGGCTGCTTGGGTATGAAACTCTATCGCATAGTCGCCCACCATGCGATTACCCTGTTGTAGGGTCATAAGGTGCTTGGATGCAAAGACCACGCGGCCTGGCCTATCAAATACTTGTTTAAAGGATTTCACAAATTCTGATAAATTGTGAACAATGGATTTATTTGTCTCCCATAGTGGATTGGCCCATGCCAGTGCCCTGCCGGTGAGGAGGGATATAAGGAAACCAACTTTACTGCGCTCTGTAGGAAAGGCATCCAGTACTAACTCAAAATATATGCCCAGCTGGTTAAGGAAGCAACGGCAACTATCAGGATCCCCACCATAACATTGTGGGAGCTGAGCAGAACCCGTCAACCTCTTGACCATGCCTGCGTCAGGAGAGGTTGGAACCACTGGTGCCCGGGAGGTCTCTGGGGGGGGGGGGGCAGCAATTGGGTACAAATCTGTTCGAGGCTAGCAGTGCACTGCAAAACCATCTGCATGGCCAAAGACAACTGATCAAGTCGTTGACTCAGTGTCTCCATCCTTTCCAGGATGCTTTGAAAGACTGCATTACTATCACTGTCTGACCTCATGGTCCTTGCGTCAGGAGTCAGTACGGTATAGTTAAATGCAAAATGTATTAATAATAGAAAAGTAGAGCACACTATATACACAAGTAGCAAGCAGAGGGTTACAAGCCAGCGAGCACTGCTATCAGGAATAGTAGGCTAGTAAAAGAAAATAAAATGATCCCAAAGACGGAGCACTCCAGGGGCAATACAATCTCGACTAAAAATAGAAATCTGATTTAGAAATACATGAGAGTAAAAAAAAAAAAAAATTAAGTATAAAATATTAAAAAGATAATTCTCAGTTTTTTAAAAGAACTGTTGCCTACAGATACAGAAATTATAAAATGATCATTCCATGTGGTGATACTATCGCAGAAGGGTTATATATAATATAACATAAAATATATATTTAGAGTAAAAATAATAGTAGTAAACTATATAAATGGGAGCAAAACATCAAAAATCGGATAGTCAGTTTATATCCACAGTCTGGATGAAATGAGGATGGAAGGATGAAGATGGAATTGTCACGGTTTTCAAGACACTCAGACCAGTGGGTAAAAATAAAATGCAATTTATTTAAGAACAAAAATAATGACAGAGATCGCCCCCTAAGGGTAGCACTGTGAAATAGCGGAATAGCAGTAGTATGCACAGTATACAATAATACAGAAATGAACAGGCACTGAGTACTGGTATACAAAGGGTTAATAGAATAATCAGTCCGTCTCAGTTGTGTAGTTTGGCACGCCCAAGTTGTTAAAGGTGGAGAATACTCAACACCCACAGTCTGGAAAACTGAAGAAAATGTCCAGCAAAGAGAAACCTGCCTCCCACCTGCCTCCCACACCCACGGGCGTAACGGAGACGACTGAGTTACCGGAGCTGAAACCACTAGCCCCCACGGGCGTCGTGGATGGAACTGGATTGCAAGAGCTTGGCCAGTAGCCCCACGGCCAATGGAAATGACTTAGTACCAGAGCTTGAGCTTATAACCCAAATGTGCGTGATGGATTGCAAGAGCTTGAGCCAATAGCCCCACGGGCGAAATAGAGAGACTGGATTGCAATTGCTTGGATCAATAGCCCCCACAGGCGTAACCACAGAGACGTGCACAGAAGCAGCCAGAGCCGTGCGTCACTGGGCGCGGTAATGAGCTACACCGGACTGCAAGGAGAGAAACGGCTCAGCACAAGGCAACTCTCTGTATGGGCTGCGCGCCCCACTGGAACACAACTCTGCACGGGTTAATGGCACTATAGTTGTAACACAGCTCTGCACGGGAGACAGCCCGATAGTAGGAACACAGCACTGCACGGGTTAACAGCTCAGAAGTTGGAATGCAACTCTGCATGGACAGACAGCTCGGTAGTTGGGACACAGCTCTGCACGGGTTAACAGCTCGGTAGAGAAACACAGCTCAGCAGTGATCAGCTCAGTGGCAGGAATCAGCACAGCAAGCAGCCGTAATGAACAGCAAGAGCACGGTCACTATGTCACCGTGGCGACAAGGCAGACAGGAACAGAGACCGGAACAAGTCACAGAGCAGGAACGTCAGCAAGCCGGGTTGAATCACGGGGCAGGTTTTCAGGCAAGTCGGATCAGGAAACGAGCAGTAATGTCAGCCAGGCTGGGTCAAATCACGGAGCAGGTACACAGGATCGTAGTCAGGGATAGCCGAGTCGGTACACCGGAGATCAGGAACACAGGAACACAGCACAGCAAAACTGGCTCAGGAACACCACGAAAGGGCAAATGACAGGTGCCACTAGCCCAGAATAAAAAGGTCACCAGGGGCGGGCCAAACAGGCTCAACAAATCGGAGCACAGCACAAGTGAGAGTGACAGCATGAGAAGCTGCACCGTGATAGTACCCCCTCCTGAAAGGCCCCCTCTCCCAGCAGGAGGTCTTGGCTTCTGGGAGTATTTAGAGTGGAAGTTGCTCAATAATCTAGGTGCATGGAGGTCCTTGTGATCTACCCATGAATGTTCCTCAGGGCCATAGCCCTTCCAATGGACCAAATATTGCAACTTCCCCCAAAACCTCCTAGAATCATTGATGCTTTGTATCTCGTATTCCTCTTGACCCTGAACATCCACCAGACCAGGAACCACTGGAGAGGTAGTATAGCGATTGCATACCAAGGGTTTCAGCAGAGATACATGGAACACATTATGTATACGCATAGATGCCGGGAGTTCCAAAGCGTAGGAAACAGGGTTCACTCTACGGATAACTTTAAATGGGCCAATGAATCTGGGAGCCAGCTTATTGGAGGGCACCTGCAAATGTAGATTTCTGGACGAGAGCCATACCCTGTCCCCAACCTGGAAAGAGACCGCTGGCAGCCGCCTGCGATTGGCATGCTGCTGTTGTCGCTGAAACGACTGACCTAGGGTCCTCTGAACCTGTGCCCAAGTGGAGCGAAGCTGCTTGATATGCTCATCCAGAGCTGGAATCTGTTGCGTTTGAAATGAGTCCGGAAACAGACACGGCTGGAACCCGTAGTTGATAAGAAACGGGGAGCTCCCGGACGATGAATTAACTGCACAGTTCCTGGCGAACTCTGCCCACGGCAACAGGTCGGACCAATTATCGTGATGATCGTTCACGAAGCAGCGCAAGAACTGCTCCAGTCCCTGATTGGCACGCTCGGCGGCTCCGTTGGTCTGGGGATGGTAGGCAGAGGAAAAGGACAACTGGATGCCCATTTGAGCGCAAAATGCCCTCCAAAATCTGGACACGAACTGGCTACCACGATCTGACACAACCACTCTGGGTACCCCGTGCAAGCGAAATACCTCCTTAGCAAAAACCATAGCTAGTTCCTGGGCCGACGGGAGGCCAGAGAGGGGCACAAAATGAGCCATCTTAGAGAATCTGTCAACCACCATCAAGATAAACGAGTGCCCCGTAGAGACTGGCAGTTCCCCCAAAAAGTCAATGGAAATATGGGACTAGGGACGTTCACCATTAGGTACAGGTTGCAGTAGACCCACTGGGAGATGCCTGGGTGTCTTGGCACGGGCACAGATGGCACATGCTGCAGTAAACGCAGAACAATCGGCTCTGAGAGAAGGCCACCAAAATACTTGTGAGAGAGACCATATTAACTGATCCCTCCCAATGTGCCCAGCCGCCTTAGAGGAGTGGTAAGTCTCAAGCAGACGGGTACGGAAAGACTCATCCACAAAGCACTTGCCAAGTGGAGTTTCGGGGGGTGCCCTTGCCTGAGATGCCAAAATCTCCTCCCCCAAAGGCGAAGTGATGCTGGTACGCACTGTAGCCAGGATGCGATCAGGCTGAATGATAGGCACAGGTTCTTCCTTCCTCTCAGTGTCCGAAGCAAATTGTCTGGACAGCGCATCTGCTTTGACATTCTTAGAATCAGGCAGATAGGACACTATAAAGTTAAACCGGGACAGGAACAGTGCCCACCTAGCCTACCGGGAGGACAACCTCTTAGCTTTGGAGAGATATGTCAGGTTCTTATGATCGGTTAGAATCAATACTGGGTTCTGAGTGCCCTCCAGAAGGTGACGCCATTCCTTAAGTGCCAGGATAATGGCTAAGAGCTCCCTGTCACCAATCTCATAGTGGCTTTGGGCAACAGAGAGTTTCTTTGAGAAGAACCCGCAAGGTTTCAGTGGACCATCTTCCATCGGTCATTGGGAGAGCAATGCCCTGACCCCAACCTCAGAAGCATCGACTTCCAAAGTAAATGGTAGGGCAGGGTTGGGGTGGGATAGTACTGGAGCTGAGGCAAAACCGGACTTAAGTGTCTCGAAAGTGTTCTCCGCAGCCTCGGGCCATTGAGAGGGAGTAGCACCTTTACGTGTTAAGTCAGACAATGGTTTGACAATCAAGGAAAAGTTCTGAATGAATTTTCTATAATAATTGGCGAAGCCCAGAAAGCGTTGGATCGCTTTTAACCCTTTAGGGCGCGGCCACTGTAGTACTGCAGCCAACTTTTCCTGGTCCATAGCAATGCCATTAGCTGAAATCACGAACCCCAGGAAGGGTACCTGGGACCTATGAAATTCGCATTTCTCAAGTTTACAAAATAGTTTGTTTTGCCATAGTCGTGACAAAACCTCGGAAACATCCTTAATGTGCTGCGTGGGGTTGGCAGAGTGAATTAAAATATCATCGAGATATACTACCACGCAGGATTGCAGCATATCACTAAGGATGTCATTAATGAATTCCTGGAATACTGCCGGTGTGTTAGATAACCCAAATGGCATAACCAGATATTCATAATGCCCAGATCTGGTATTGAATGCCGTCTTCCACTCATCTCCTGCCCTGATTCTGATTAGATTGTAAGCAGCTCTGAGATCAAGTTTAGTGAAAATGGATGATCCCTTTAACCTGTCAAATAATTCGGTTATGAGTGGAATGGGGTAGGCATTCTTGGGCATCAGCTTATTCAACCCACGGTAATCGATACACGGCCTTATCTCGCCATTTTTCTTTTTTACAAAAAAGAATCCAGCACCAGCTGGAGAGGAAGACTTGCGAATAATCCCTCTCTTGAGGGCATCCTGTATGTACTCCTCCATAGCCCTAGTCTCCTCTCAAGACAGTGAATACGTGTGACCCCTAGGGGGCACCACCCCCAGGGCCAAATCAATAGCGCAATCATAGGGTCTATGCGAGGGCAATGCGCCAGCCTCCCCCTTGCTGAATACGTCACTGAATTTCTGTTATTCAGTTGGCAAGGAGGGGGAGGTACAACAAATTTTGACAGGATGGGACAAGCAGTTCTTGACACAGTATTCAGACCAAGACTTAACCTCACATCTCTGCCAGTTAAACTGCGGGTTGTGTAATAGTAGCCAGGGAAACCCCAGCATAACTGCATGATGTGGAGAACGAATTATTTGGAAGAGTAAATCTTCCTTATGAAGGGCCCCAACAGTCATAGAAATAGGAATAGTTTCCATAGTGATGAAAGCCGGTTCAAGAGGACGACCATCAATGGCCTCAACGGCTAGTGGAGACTCCCTTTTGAGTAATGGAATCTTGTGTAATTCGGCAAAGGACTGGTCCATAAAATATCCTGCTGCACTGGAATCAGCCAGTGCCATGACTGATACAGAAAGGTCTGCCCAAGAAAATGCCACCTGTATGGTGGGTTTCTGTATGCAAGAATCAGGGACTGCTATACACCACCTAGGGCCGGTCCCTCAAGGTACCCTAGGTGCATCCGTTTCCCGGTTTTACCGGACATGTACGTAATAGGTGCCCAGCCTTGCCACAATACAAGCATAATCCCAGTCTTTTGCGGTTTGCCCGCTCCTCCTTAGTAAGTCTGGTGAACCCTAGCTGCATTGGTTCATTTGCCTCTGGGAACCGTTCAGGAGGAATGGGAGGAGAAGGTGGGTTAAAAGGATTACCCTGCCCAATATTTCTGGGTCTTGCCCTTCTAGCCAACCGTCTCTCGCGAATGCGAGAATCAATGAGCATAACATACTCGATGTAATCATCCAGGCCACTGGGTAACTCCCTGGCAGCAATTTCATCTTTAATGGTATCGGACATGCCCTGAGCAAATGCTGCCACCAGTGCCTCTGCTGCCAAGGTCCGGAATTCAATAGCGTAATCGCCCAATGTACGCTTGCCCTGCTGTATTTTCATTAACCTCTTGGCAGCAGAGGCAGTTCTGCCCGGTACCTCAAACACTTTACGGAACTGTTTTACAAACTCCTCAAAGTTCTGAGTACAGGGTTTGGCGTTCTCCCAGAGAGGGTTGGCTCATGCCAGTGCTCTGCCCGTCAACAGGGAAATCATAAATCCGACCTTACTACGGTCGTTAGGAAATGCCTGGGGCGTTAATTCTAGAAAGATCTCCAACTGATTAATAAAGCCCCTGCATAGGTAAGGATGGCCATCATATCTTAGTGGTAACGGCGCAGCCGCCGTTAGCCCTCTGGGAGGAGCCACAGACTGATTGTCCGGTGTCGTAACTGAGGGGACCACCGGATTTTGGTTAGGCTTGTCGAGGTGCACCGTTCGTTCAAGTAACGTTTGTAAGGCCAATGCCAATTGGTCTAGGCACTGTTCGTGAACATCCATTCTCCAGTGGATGTTTTGTGCATTACCTTCACCCTCACTGTCTGAGGTCATGGCCCTTTCGTACTGTCACGGTTTTCAAGACACTCAGACCAGTGGGTAAAAATAAAATGCAATTTATTTAAGAACAAAAATAATGACAGAGATCGCCCCCTAAGGGTAGCACTGTGAAATAGCGGAATAGCAGTAGTATGCACAGTATACAATAATACAGAAATGAACAGGCACTGAGTACTGGTATACAAAGGGTTAATAGAATAATCAGTCCTTCTCAGTTGTGTAGTTTGGCACGCCCAAGTTGTTAAAGGTGGAGAATACTCAACACCCACAGTCTGGAAAACTGAAGAAAATGTCCAGCAAAGAGAAACCTGCCTCCCACCTGCTGTACGGCAATGGTATCCCCCACGAGCGTATGAACAGAGCAAGTAGACTGCCAGAGCTTGAGTGAATGGCCCCCACGGGCGTAACGGAGACAACTGAGTTACCTGAGCTGAAACCACTAGTCCCCACGACTGTCGTGGATGGAACTGGATTGCAAGAGCTTGGCCAATAGCCCACGGCCAATGGAGATGACTTAGTACCAGAGCTTGAGCTTATAACCCAAACGTGCGTGATGGATTGCAAGTGCTTGAGCCAATAGCTCAACGGGTGAAATAGAGAGACTGGATTGCAATTGCTTGGATCAATAGCCCCCACGGGCGTAACCACAGAGACGTGCACAGCAGCAGCCAGAGCCATGCGCCACCGGGCGCGGTAATGAGCTACACCGGACTGCAAGGAGAGAAAAGGCTCAGCACAAGGCAACTCTCTGTATGGGCTGCGCACCCCACTGGAACACAGCTCTGCACGGGTTAATGGCACTAAAGTTGTAACACAGCTCTGCACGGGAGACAGCCCGATAGTAGGAACACAGCACTGCACGGGTTAACAGCTCAGAAGTTGAAACACAACTCTGCACGGAGAGACAGCTCGGTAGTTGGGACACAGCTCTGCATGGGTTAACAGCTCGGTAGAGAAACACAGCTCAGCAGTGATCAACTCAGTGGCAGGAATCAGCACAGCAAGGAGCCATAATGAACAGCAAGAGCACTGTCACTATGTCGCCGTGGCGACAAGGCAGACAGGAACGGAGACCGGCCGCAGAGACCGGAACAGGTCACGGAGCAGGAACGTCAGCAAGCCGGGTCGAATCACGGGGCAGGTTCTCAGGCAAGCCGGATCAGGAAACGAGCAGGAACGTCAGCCAGGCCGGGTCGAATCACGGAGCAGTTTCTCAGACAACCCGGATCAGGAAAACGAGCAGGAACGTCAGCCAGGCCGGGTCAAATCACGGAGCAAGTACACAGGATCGTAGTCAGGGATAGCCGAGTCGGTACACCGGAGATAAGGAACACAGGAACACAGCACAGCAAAACTGGCTCAGGAACACCACGAAAGGGCAAATGACAGGTGCCACTAGCCCAGAATAAAAAGGTCACCAGGGGTGGGCCAAACAGGCTCAACAAATCGGAGCACAGCACAAGTGAGAATGACAGCATGAGAAGCTGCACCGTGATAGGAATGGTCAGTCAGTGGATATGAACATATGATGGAAGAGATAATGATGAAATTGTTGAAATTGTCAATTCTCTGGTTAGTGCTGCAGAAATCAGTGTATAGTGGCCTTATCCACTAGTTGCAAGTCTGGGTCTGGGAACACTTGAAACACAGCGCACATAACAAGAAAAAGAGAAACAGTAATCTCAGTGTAGTAGTTTTAATGAAATGTAAAAACAAAGTGAAGTAATAACTTGCACTCACAATAGCCCTTCTTGGGTTTTATGCTCATCAAGCGGGTCTCTCTCCCATTATAGCCAAAGAACTGCGTCCTCCGATAGTCCTGTATCTTGGTCTGGGTGTTTCGTGCTGTCTGCTTAGATGTTATTATTCCAGATGTTTGGATCCAAGCCAAGAATCTATCTACACCACAGTATATCTGCGGAGGTAAATCCAATTCATAATGGCAATATCAGATATGCAGTAGCAATGTAAGCACTACCGGCTTAGATGATAACCTTGTGGCGAGGTGCATTCAGAAACGCCAAGCGGCCGGTGTGCGGGCCTGTAAGGGGCGGAGGAAACTCCCAGGGGGGTGTGGAGGAGACCCGGTAATCTTGGGCAGTAAGCATGAGTGACTCCCAAACGTTTTCACAGACACAGTCTGCTTCTTCAGGGAAAAAGTGCCAAAGGGGCAGGGTTGGGGACCTTAATTAGTCCTTAAGAGTCCATTGAATGTGCTACACATAATATACATATATTCCAAAAATGCATATGAGAAGCATAAAAACATATAAAAAACATGGGACGCATATAATATTAAAAATAAACCTAATCATAAGTTATAAACACACTAATTATACTTAAGAAAATGTATTAAATATATATTAATGAGATTATCACCAATAATTTGGTATCAATTTTGTCATAATATTTAGGAGTAAAGGTGTGATAAGTTAAAGGCAATACCTGTATTTGTGGGAGGAGCTGGAGGACTATATAAACCCCCAGTTCACCTCTTCCACCTCTATCGTTGTGGGTCATGCGTCACTTACAATCGCCATCTGTGAGTATAGCGTATCCAAGAAGTTTTCACTATGTCTATGTAAATAATTTGTCTTATTATACGTTCCAAGTTACTTGCATCCGCTAACATTCATAAATCATGATCTTATGACTCTGCAGAACACACATAGGTCAGTCCCTACGTTCCAACCTACCGAACATATACTACATATATGTGTGCGGTTATACTCCGGGACGTATCTATTTGATATGCAGTATCTCCAAATTACACATTATACGGTACTGTCTATTGTCTCTATTAAGGCGTCCCACATGCATATATATGCCATAATACTCATTCAGTATCTTTAATATACCTTAGGCAGTTGATGTTATCATCACTACCACTGCTACAGACCAGGGGCTCGATCCAAATGTTGGCGTTAAAACTAGCGTGAAGAAAAAAACTGGCGTCGCGAGTTAAACAAAACTGGGTAACGAGAGATTCAAATCTTCCTTACCCAGAAGAGTTAACGCGCGACGGCCTACAAAACACACGAAAACTACAAAACTGGAGTCGCCTACAATTTGACCTCATCGTCGACGCCAAATACACGATAAACGCGAGAAAACGTCTCCAAAAATAAAAAACAAGCGAAACGTCCAACGTTACCAAGCCCCAGCCAATCACAGCACCCCAAAGTAGCAAGTTTAGTGGAATAAACTATAAATAGACCCAAAATCACCTACGCACCTTTGTCTGTTATCGAGTTCCCAAGAGCTAGATATCAGGACCCAAGGAGCGGAGGTTAGTTTTGAGAGAAAGAGAGTTGAGGTGGCACACACACAGACAGGTAGAAGTAGAGTTTGACAGCACACAAAGCGACACAATACACTTTTGAACATATCAAATACACGCATCCAAACACACATACACACATACACATAGTCCATATTTTTTTTGTAAAACACACACACTTTTTTTATATTTTCTTTGACAGTGTGAGTCTGTGAGTGCAAGTGAGTGACAGAGAGTGAGTGAGTGAGTGAGTGTGTGAGGGCCTGAGTGAGTGCCTGGGTGTGAGTGGGTGAGAGAGATGGAGAGGAGAGGAGAAGAGAGAGGGGTGGGGAGTGTAGGAGGAGAGGAGGAGGAGATTCAGGGGGGCATCCCTGGTCAGGGTAGGGGAAGGAGAGGGAGATCCCTGGGGCGGAGGGGCAGTCACCAGAGAGCAGGCACATCCAGTGCAGGGGCAGAGACAGTGGGACGAGGGGTAGTCCCCTTGCAACACACACAGCCAGGGCCAGTGCAGGCAGGGCTGGAGAGCCACAGCCAGGGCTCTCAACAAACCTCTGGGGGTGAGGAGGAGGAGAGGTCCAGAGAGCCCAAGTTCACAGAGGAGGAAAACCTTGTCCTCTGTGAGGCTGTGGTCCAAAGGCACAGGATCCTGTTCCTCAAGGGGCCTGTAGCTGGTCTGTCCCGCAAGAGGAAGGCAGCCTGGAATGAGGTTGTGGATGCAGTCAATGCTGTGTCCAACCGCAGCCGGTCCCTGGAGTCGGTGAAAAAGAGGTGGACAGACTGCAAGGCAAAGGTAAGATAGTAACATATTAACATAGTAATGTATGTTGAGAAAAGACTTGCGTACATCTACTTCAACCCTTTTCCCATTTTTGTCCATCTTTGTAAAGGTGAAGAAGAAAATGGGCGAGCAGGCCTTGCACGCTGCTGGAACAGGGGGTGGTCCGCCCCTGCATGTGGAATACAGCGAGTGGGAGGAGGCCGTGCGGAGGACCATCTCCTCCATCATGGTGTGTGGTGTCCCTGGATGGAGTGACACCGGGGATGAAAGTAGTCTCCAGTCCACTGGTAAGTGCATCAAGGCCCACACACATCATCACACAACTCCTGACACCCACCAGACAGAGGCCAACACAGTGACACCTGAACACATGGACAGCAATCCACACCACAATTCACCCACACAGCTTGGAGGGACGTCAAACAAGGACAGAATACATGACCGAACCATCCTGAATGGTAATGGTCAAGTCCCTGTTGAACCACCTTCATGCTTTCTAAAACAATATCATGCACAGCACAAAAACAATGCACACTGTCATGTGTCAGTCACAGATCTAACTGTTATGTGTATCACAATGTCATACATAGAGTGACAAAGAGGTCTGCACACAACCCCTTGAGTGCCACAGGGATGAGTAATGCATTGGTCGACAATACATTGGCTAGTCCCTTGGCAACCAAAGGGTTAACAGGGAATAGCAAGGAGGGGAATTGGTGTGTTTCCTATTGTATTGTGACTGCATGTCAGGGCTAGGCATTGTACATGTAGGTAGTTAGTCTAAGTGGAATAGTCAAGGTTCAGCTTTCTGCATCATATGTAGCCTGCAGAGTGTGGATGGCCAGGGGGCATTCCCCGCCATCCCCACTCTGCAGGACATATGTGATCCACAAGACTGATGGTGGGGACACTCACTAGGGTGTCAGAAAGAGGTGACAATGTAACATAGTAACATAGTAATTTAGGTGGAAAAAAGACTTGTGTCCATATAGTTCAACCCTCTTCCTATTCCTGTTTACCATTGTTGATCCAAAAGAAGGCAAGAAAAAAAAATACCCTCAATATATCAACTTCCAATTCTGCCCTGAATGGGGGGGGGGATTCCTTCCTGATTCCAAATGGCAATCAGATTTCTCCTTGGATTAACAAGCCCTAACTAAATATCAATCCCAACAATAACAACGTACATAGCCCTCTATGTTATGCTCTCTTAAATAAGTATCCAGGCCCTTTTTAAAGGCATCTAATGTATTCGATAGCACCACCTCCTCAGGCAGTGAATTCCATACCTTTATTGCCCTTACTGTAAAGAAACCCTTCCGCTGTTGTGGATCAAATCTCCTTTCCTCAAGTCTAAGCGGGTGGCCCCTTGTCCTTTGTACCGTTCTGTTAATGAACAGGGGCTTTGGAGAGCTCTTTGTATGGGCCCTGAACATATTTATATAGTGTTATCATATCCCCTCTAAGATGCCGTTTCTCCTTTGCACTTTCTCCATAATGTCCTTTTTCAGAAAGGGCGCCCAGAATTGCACAGCATATTCTAGGTGGGGTCTTACCATGGACCTGTAAAGAGGCAGAATAATATCTTCCTCCCTTGAGTCAATGCCCCTTTTGATACATGCCAATATCTTATTGGCCTTTGCAGCTGCCACCTGGCACTGCATGCTACTGCTAAGTCTATTGTCTACCATTACTCCCAAATCCTTTTCATTAGTAGATTTCCCCAGAGAAACACCATTTAAACTATATGTTGCATTTTCATAATAATACCTAAAATGCATAACTTTACACTTGTCTATATTGAATCTCATTTGCCTGCCCAGTTACTCAATTTGTCCAAATCCTCTTGTAATGAAGACACATCCAGTTCAGACCTTATTACCTTACTTAATTTTGTGTCATCGGCAAACACTGATACATGGCTTCCTATGCCCACTGAGAGGTCATTAATAAACAAATTAAAAAGAAGAGGACCCAGGACAGATCCCTGAGGTACTCCACTTATCCAACTGGAGAACTTGCCATTTACTACCACTCTTTGCATTCTATCTTTCAGCCAATTTCCAATCCACACACAAACATTTTCCCCTAGGCCAATTTCATTCAATTTGTACAGTAACCTCTTGTGTGGAACCGTATCAAATGCCTTGGCAAAGTCTAAATAGATCACATCAAGCGCCACTCCCGCATCTATATCATTACTCACTTTTTCATGAAATGCGATCAAGTTGGTTTGACAAGACCTATCTTTCACAAAGACATGTTGACTCCTGCTAATGATATTCCTGTTCCAGTAGAATTCTTGAATAAATTCCCTTAGCAACTCTTCAAACAGCTTCCCTAACACAGATGTCAAGCTTACAGGTCTATAATTTCCTGGCTGTGACTTTGATCCCTTTTTAAATATGGCCACCACATCTGCTTTACGCCAATCCATGTGTACCATACCGGAGATAAAAGAATCCCTGAAAATCAAATATAACGGTCTGGCCAGGGCCTGGCTTAGCTCTTTAAAGGGATAGTAACACTTCGTTTTAACTTTATTTTATTTTGTAGGCATTAAAAAAACATGAAGAATTATATAAGTCCTATCTCTCAAACCTTTATGGTTTATGAGATATTCACAAGCAAAGTTCCCCTCCCCGCCCCTTTTACCTAGTGTATGCCATCTCTTCTCAGATGTGAGTCTGGTTATATGACAGTACAGATAACAGAAGGGGACAATTTTCTTTGTATGAAACAATGAAAGCCCTCCCCCCCTTGACAAGTTTTTCAGATTTTTCCATTATCTTAATTGAAGATTGTCCCTCTCTGCAGTCTACCTGGGCATCTCCCTTCTGATCTGGTTGAACAGGGGGGGGATACTTTGTTTGTGAATATCTCTTAAATCATAAAGGTTTCAGAGATAAAACTTATATCATTCATGTTTTTTTAATGCCTACAAAATAAAATAAAATTAAAATGAAGTATTACTATCCCTTTAAGTGGGTGTATACCATCTGGCCCCAAAGCTTTGTCTACCTTAACACCATTCAATTTTTTGAACACTTTTTCTTGTGTTAGCCAGTCCCATGTTTGCTGTGACTGTTCTGTAAAAGTATTTTGCAGATTCTTGTCCATTGGGTCTTCTTTGGTAAAAACAGAATAAAATAAAGTATTTAAAATATCTGCCTTCTCTCTGTCCCCTTTGACCATCTCACCTGTTTCAGTTAACAAGGATCCAACATTATCAGCCTTTAATTTATTGCCATTAATGTATCTAAAGATTATTTTTGGGTTTCTCTTGCTCTCCTTAGCAATATATTTTTCATTCACTAGTCTAGCTAATTTAATAGCCTTTTTACAGGTTTTGTTGGCATTTTTGTATTCTGAAAATTCCTCTACTGATCCCTCAGCTTTATAATGTTTAAATGCCGCTTTCTTGTTATTTATTTCATGAATTACATTATTGGTTAGCCACATTGGTTTTTGTTTTGTGTACATGACAAATGCAGTGTCATCACACCTGCAATCCCTGTGTTATTCTGAGGATACAATGCACTGAGATCTAAACAACACGTGACATACCAGTGCTTAGTCTCCATAGCATAACATGGGAAAAGGTAGAAGCAAACGCAAATAGTACAGTCTAACCATGCACATGTTTGCTGTGTGTTCGGATTTTAGCTGTCAAGGGTGTGTTTGTGTGTCCTCCAGCAGATGATTGTGTTGCTGGGTTCCACAGATCATGTTGGTTGGTGTGCTTGGTGTGTTCATTACTGTTGCCGACATCATTGGTTGGACTGTAGTCATAGGTCATTACTGGTGCATTGCTGTGTTTAGCGGTCTAGTGTGTTTGTTTGCTGTTAAGGTCTAGGTGTAGGACATGCAGTGGCTTTGTGGCATTCAAGGTGTGATGGTTCACTTTTGCTCACCACATGGATCCTGATGAATGGGGATAGCAATGAGATATATGCCGAGCCATACCCACTGCTCAGGATGCATATGATGACCAAATCTCCACCACTGTAGGTCAGTGGAATCAATGTATGTGATGTAGTCAAGCTAAGCAATGTGTGTCAGGATGGTAACCAATGCATTGCTAAGCAATGCAATGAATACCATCCTGCCACTCAACTGTTCACATGTCAATGTAATAGTCTTGCAGCACTCCTGTCATGGCTCACGTCACTGATTGCATCATGTCATTTCCCCACACAGCACACCAGTCATCCCGTGTGGAGGACTCCGGAGGCACCTCCTCTGAGGAGGCTACCACATCCAGGGCACTGCCACCACAACGCCCACTACAGCAGCAGCCTCACCATGGCACCCAGGGCACACCCCACCATCACCAGCAGCAGCAGGGCTACCAAGCCCCACCACCTCAGCCCCACCAGGCACCACCACCTCAGGGCTACCAAGCCCCACCACCTCAGCCCCACCAGGCACCACCACCACCTCAGGGCTACCAAGCCCCACCACCTCAGCCCCACCAGGCACCACCACCACCTCAGGGCTACCAAGCCCCACCACCTCAGCCCCACCAGGCACCACCACCACCTCAGGGCTACCAAGCCCCACCACCTCAGCCCCACCAGGCACCACCACCACCTCAGGGCTACCATGCCCCACCACCTCAGCCCCACCAGGCACCACCACCACCTCAGGGCTACCAAGCCCCACCACATCTGGGCTACCAGGCCCCACAGCAGCAGGGCTACCAGGCCCCACCACATCTGGGCTACCAGGCCCCACAGCAGCAGGGCTACCAGGCCCCACCACATCTGGGCTACCAGGCCCCACAGCAGCAGGGCTACCAGGCCCCACCACATCTGGGCTACCAGGCCCCACCACATCTGGGCTACCAGGCCCCACAGCAGCAGGGCTACCAGGCCCCACCACATCTGGGCTACCAGGCCCCACAGCAGCAGGGCTACCAGGCCCCACCACATCTGGGCTACCAGGCCCCACCACCACCGCCGGGTAGGCACCTGATGCCCCAGATGGTGCCAGAGCCCCAGCTGTCCAGCTTTGGCCCAACCCCTAGGCCACGGGGACATATGTGGCAGGAGGACACCCAGGAGTCCACATATGAATGGCCCATGGGGTATGAACATGTGGGGCTCCTGGGTGAGCCACAACGTCCCCTGCGAAGGGAGGTATTCACCCCACCACCACCACCAACACCATCACCACCACTGGTCGGACAACGTGGGGACAGAAGATCCGAGGGGAGTGACGGGTCCAGGGAGCAGCATCATTTCTCCCCACACAGCACCCATGATGTTGAACGTCCCCCTGAGGCACCCCATGGGAGTCTGCTCACCCACGCCACACCACCGCCTGCACCAGCTTCTAGGGTCTCCACTCCTGTAACCCCGTCTGGCACAGCGGCCCTTGACGCAACATGTGTGGCCATCCAGGGGGAGCAGCTGACACTGGTTAGGAGGTGTGTCCGAGCCCTTAGACGGGTGGAGATGACTCTAGGGCGGATCATGGGGTGCCTCAGGGCCATTGAGGCTCAACAGGTGGTGACAAATACCCAGCAGCTCCAGTTTCACACGGGGATGATGGAGGTACTGGGCAACATGCTGGTCGAGATGCGGGCCTCCAACCGCAGGCAGGATGAGCAGCAGGACATGGGCCAGCCATCACGGGAGGGGTCCAGTGATGTCTCACCAGCCAGCAGCGAGCCACGACCCCCACCACCACCACCATCCACCAGACCCCCTCGGGTAACCCGTCAGAGTCGGAGGGAATCCTCCTCTACAGCTCCCCCCCCCGACCCTCCAAAAAGGAAAAAAAAGTGAGGCCAACCTTCTCCAGGCCCTTTAAATAAATCTTGTCACTTTGTCATAACATCTGTGTCCATGCATGTTTCCTATTTAGGATGTGGTTTGTTTCAGGGAATGAGTTGTCTCCAATGCATTGTCCAGCTATGCAGTGAACACATCTCAGGCACATCTAACATGGGTGTCAGGGAATGAGTTGTCTCCAATGCATTGTCCAGCTATGCAGTGAACACAACTCAGGCACATCTAACATGGGTGTCAGGGAATGAGTTGTCTCCAATGCATTGTCCAGCTATGCAGTGAACACAACTCAGGCACATCTAACATGGGTGTCAGGGAATGAGTTGTCTCCAATGCATTGTCCAGCTATGCAGTGAACACAACTCAGGCACATCTAACATGGGTGTCAGGGAATGAGTTGTCTCCAATGCATTGTCCAGCTATGCAGTGAACACAACTCAGGCACATCTAACATGGGTGTCAGGGAATGAGTTGTCTCCAATGCATTGTCCAGCTATGCAGTGAACACAACTCAGGCACATCTAACATGGGTGTCAGGGAATGAGTTGTCTCCAATGCATTGTCCAGCTATGCAGTGAACACAACTCAGGCATGATGACTGGCATCACAAGCTTTTACAGCAGGGTGTACACACACATCACATTCAGACATGTTTGTCCAAGTTCAACTCACAGACATTGGAAAGCCAAACAACATCAGGGTGTTGTTCCATGATGTGCCTTGAACTTAAACAACATGAACACATTAGATATATCAACAGATCAACAACATAATCTCAATTAAGGGGATAGTAATGCTTAGAATGTTTGAACAAATATGTGTTAGGGTTCATACCCTTGAGTAGAACAAGGGAACTCCCACTGCTGAAGGGTGTTTCATTCACAGGTTATGTCAGCTCGCACTTGTTTTTACATAGGCAAACCACAGTGGTCTCACATGGTCAAGCGGCACTGTTGCTACACCATCCAATGTAGATTCAAGGTGCTGTGACCAGAAATGTCCATGGGATGGTGTAGCAACAGAACCACTGTAAAAATTCAGGCCACTGTGAGATTTGATGTATGATGTTCAACTGTGAGCTGAACTAACTTTGGAATGCAAAGCAGGGGGAGTTCCCTTGTTTTACTCAGGAGGATGAACCCTACTAGTTAGGTTCATGGAACATATTCAGTATTACTATACCTTTAAACCCTGACAGGGGAGGGGTTGATCAATGACACATGATAATCATGTGTGATCAGATTTGTAATTGACATGGACACCAACAGGTGATCCCCATGGACGTGGATTCAACGTGTCACCGGAATAAACTTCCGGACCATGAGGGGTCATGCCATGGATGCCTGCAGAGGATGAAAAGAAGACTGGAAGGTGCACTACGAACACAACAGTCATGCTACTGCTGACCCATCATCATCCCCTTGAGTGCCAGAGGTGTACACAACACATTGGTCATCACTGCTTTGGAGACCTTACTTGCACTCCACGAGGACAGCTTGGTTATTTGACACAGTGAACAATCCATTGCTTGTCAGGGTGTCATCGAGCCATCATGATTTCATGGGGTTCGTATCACGGTATGGCAAGCAGACATATGTATATGTGAGTGGGCACACACATCAGTGTGTAAACCAAGACCCATGAAACAGAGGAGCTATTTCACGGATCTTGATCTACATACTGATGAGGTGTGTGCTCAGGGTCCTTGTGACACACATGCATATTTCTGCTTGCCATCCCCTTGATGGACAGCTCACATGGTCCTGACGCCTAGACAAGGCATTGATAAGCAATGGAGTGGCATATTCACTGTGCTACACACACATATACAAACAAGTCAGCATAGCAGGCCTTCAGCGGGAACATGAACAGTTGCAGCAGGGGACAGCTGTTGGACAGGGGTGCTTGGAGGCGGGGGGATGAGCCCTAACCCTCTCACACATTCGCCTCCACTGTCGTCTTAGGTACAAGCATGTGTACATCCTGGTGTTGGTCTGTCTCTCTGTCAGTGTCTCTCTCACACTACAACTAAGGAGGGTGGGCTGTCACTGTTAAACAGCAGTAAGGTGTTGTTCATGTGGTCATGGTGATGGGACCAAAACAAAGGGGAGGAATTGCACCAGCTATGTACATAACTCCTTACTCAAGATTAAACTGTGATCAGCTGAGGTGCACTCATAGGGATATGCAATGATAGCAAGGGGAGGGAGGAGAAGAATGTGTTAACCAACCAGGGGAAACCACCAGGCGGTGCCCACCCTCCCCCCCCAACAACACACCTAATAAGTGACACACACTACAGGGGTATTCCAGACCAAAGCTTAATCAGGCAATATATGATTAATGAAGTGAATACATCAAGTCAATTGTGCACCATCCAGCACAGGGATAAAGAGTCATGAAGACATTCCAACATAGAATAATGCCTCTATGGACTGAGAGCAAGTATATGTACAGCATACGTGCTAAACCATGTATCCACTAACAAATCACAGTGGCCCATTAGCAATATGCAATATAATCATACATGTGAGGTGCAAAGTGGTGATCATGAACAAAGTATGAATACACATCATATACTCATCTCCATGACTCCAGGGGTCACATTGTTTGCCCTCCCCTTATATTCATAGAGATAGGTATAGATGTATTCATACTTTGGGGATTATTATGATGTTGCACTTTATATGTCTGATGATATTGCACATTGCTAATGGGCCACTTTGATTTGTTTGTGTATACATGGTATTGGACGTTTGCTTTACATATACCTGCTCTCAGTCTATGGAGGCATTATTCAATGTTGGAATGTCTTCATGACTCCATATTCCTGTGCTGGATGTTTTTTGATTGATTTGATGTATTCACTTGATTAATTTTGCATTGTCTGATGAAGCTTTGGTTTGGTATACTCCTGTGGTGTGCGCCAGTTCTTCATTTTTTGGAGGGGGGGCTCTGCCTGGTGGTTCTCCTATGGCTGGTTAACCCCTTCCTTTCTTCCCTTTTTTGTGTATCATGTGGTCATAATGGACTAATGGTAGTGCGTGAGTTATCCAGGTAATTGTTTTCTGGTGTGTCTGTGGTTAGTGGTGTGATTATTTATAATTGGTATGTAGCTGTCAGGTGTGTGTTTTGTCTCCATGGACTGCTGAGGTTACATAGGTGAGCTTGATTTGTTGCTGGAGTGACAGGTGTGCATGTGGTGTTGTGTGTTAACCCCTGTTGTTCAAAGGTGTGTTGGGATGGCTTATGTTGTGCTGCTTTGCGTTCCCCCTGTCCCTGTGGGGTTGCTGGATTGTTATTGTTTGTCTGTGACTTGTTTGTATGGTGTCGACCAGTGGTTCCCAACCAGGGTGTCATGTGATGTTGGTGCGCCATGTGCACCAGCTCAGGGTGCATCACTTTTCCCATGTTGCTATGTTCTGCATTGGTGTTTGATAATATTGATTTTACACATTTCTGGGGAGATGTGTGTATGGGACATTTGAGGCACTATTTCTCTTCATTGCCATTGTCACAGTGGGACCTGATGTTGGGCATATGTTTTTTTTATTTGGGTATTCCCTTGTGCCCTCAGGGGATGCCCTGGCATATCCAGATTGCATGTTAGGGGTGTCTTAGGTGGAGGGGTTGTGAAGCACTGTTGTAGGCCTTGTTGTTGTATTTGCTAGGCATTGCAGGGGTTAATATCTGACTCCTGTATGCTTGGGTTCTGTCCTTGGATGACCTGCTTCTCTGTTTTATTTCCCTCGACGATGGTTTTGTACTCTGCGTTGTGTGTTGTTCTCCAAAAAAAATAGGCGTTAGATTTCTGGAGAGAAATGTTGCAATTTAACGCGCGTTAGCCCTAACTCCAACATTTGAATGGCTTTTGGCGTCGCTTGTACATTATCCTTTATGGGTGAGATCTTGCTGTTCTGGTGACGGGCGAAGTGTGTTTCAGAACTGGCGTCGCTTGTTTCTAGTAGAACATTTGCATTGCTCAATTGACGTTAAAACCAGCGTCGCCAGTTTTTTCTGGCGACGCCAACATTTGGATCGAGCCCTAGGTTATTTAGTATGAATATTCAACCAACATTCTCTATCAAACTATGGGTATTACTACATATGTATTCCAACCACGCAATCTGTTTCATGCCATACAGGTGCTACTATAACATTACAGTGGTTCTTACGGGAGCTCATTGTGGCAGATTGAGCAGAGTACTATGGAATATGTAAGTTCCAGAGTACTTTTATCCGATTAGGTATATATATATATATATATATATATATATATATATATATATATATATATATATATAAAAATCATTAAACAGTTGGTTTTACTGAGAGAGTACACAATGAGGGGAGTCGGGTTTTTTTAAAAAAAACGTCCCAGCTCATGTTCCATGAACAATCTAATATTTGTACTGCACTTGATGTAATTATGTTACATCAATAAAGGTACGTTGATTCAGTCTGTTAATCCACACGTCTGATTGGTTAGTATGTCAGTCTTGGTGTCACAGAGATACGGTTTCCTAGCAAACAGCTGGTATACCATTGCTTTAATAATGGCTAATTTCTTTCACCTAACACAAAAGGGCCTCGTCTATTCTCATGTTATAAAAAAATTAAGGAATTTTTCTTACACCTTGGGTATGTTGTATTACATTCGAGTAGTCCCTATCCTACATGTAGGCTTAGGTCACTTACACCTTACTTTTTAATGAGGTCGAAGGTCACCCAAACCTTACCTCATTACGGAGGCCGAAGGTCACTCTCACCTTACCTCATTATGGAGGCCGAAGGTCACTCTCACCTTACCTCATGTCGGAGGCCAAAGGTCACTCACACCTTACTTTATTACGGAGGCTGAAAGTCACTCACATCTTACCTCATCTGGAGGTAGCAGATCACTTATACCTTACTTCAGTTCTGGGGCCGAAGGTTATTTACATCTCACCCTAGCCGGGGGCCGAAGGTTCTGTCACCTTACCCTAGAGCCGGGGCCGAAGGTCTTTCACACCTTACCTCAGAACTGGGGCCGAAGGTTATTCATACCTCACCTCAGGGCTGAGGCCGAAGGTCACTCTACACTTTACCTCTGGACCAGGATCTCTCACTCCTTCTTCACTCTTCTCTTCCTCCAGGGAGGGAGGTCACGAGTGTCTTCCCCCTGCTGGACTGAAGTAGTTCACTTCCTTCTCTCAGTCTATAGTACACCTTCTGTTCCTTTCATAGAGGATAAGGTATCCACACTTCTTCTCTTCTTCGAGGGGAGGGTCGCTCTACTTATTCTCTCCATCGAATCAAGTTTTTCACATTACCTCATCGTGGTTACATATAATTCGTACATCCTCTTAGTAATTCTTATGTCATCCAGTCCAACGTTACTTTACCAGGTTCGGGGGCCTTGTACTAACCAACTGGTAGGTGAATTCACTCAGCCTGGGGTAATACGATTTGGCAACGGATTAAGGAAAGAGTCTTCACAGGGAAAGTGTTCATCTCTTAACCAAGAAGAAGGCTGGTGTATCAATCTGTAGTCATCTAGACTTAGCTACTCCAAGGGAGCAAGCTGATTCATTCCTGACTCTGTGACCTATGGTATTCTTTACTTCAAATATTGGGGAGGAATTACTTATTCCCTGTTAACCATATTACACTCACGGATCATGACAAGGTAATTATTAATTTTAAAAAAAATGGCTTCTCCAGGCATGACTATTTCGGTTAAATATCAGGTCTCATAGGCTTCAGGGCTGTTATTTATCCATCCACTACTTACATATGCATTTTGTTTTGTAGAATACGGTATCATTATGGAAGACACCAATGCTCCAGGAACTTCAGGATCTGATCTTTCAAGAACAATCCAAAACACTCCAGAAAACGATCCACTAGCGCTACCGGGTCATCTTACAGGTCATGGACAATAGCCAAACTCACGGCAGAACTTAATAGGAAAGGAATCCGCTACCAAACATCAGCAAGAAAAAATGAACTTTATCTCTTATTTTGCGACAATACCATCACTACGCCCATACCTCCATCTCCAGGTTTAGACATGAACGCTTCGCCTACATTATCTCAGTTTCATTCTCCTACAACATGAAGAGACTGATCATAGATCTCTCCGTTCCTCATGGTTCCACTCAACCTAGCTTAAAATCCCTGATCCCTTCGGAAGAAATGTCTATGGAATATGTCAGAGTAGATGACTCTATCATTCACATTCTCCGACGTGGTCAGGGTTGCTGGCTATCTAAAACTGACATCTCAGATGCCTTTAAATGACTACCTATTGATCACGCTTTATGGCATCTCCATGGTATATGCTGGGAACACAACTACTATTTCACTACTAGATTGGTTTTCTGTTCCAAAAGTAGTCCAAAAATGTTGGAATATTTCACAGACACTCTGGCATGGTTAATCCTTAACATAAGCAAATGTCCAATTGTAATACATTATCTGGATGACTTTCTGCTGATTGAACCTCCAAGTCCAGAACCTAACAGCTTGACAAAAGTTCTCAAATTATTTAGAGATCTAAATATTCCTACTGCAGTCCACAAAACGCTAGGCCCCTCTCACATCATTGACTTCTTAGGGATTACCCTAGACACCATACTCGTGGAAGATAGGCTACCATCTGACAAACTTTGCAGAATAAGAAGTATTCTACATGAATTCTCTAATTAGGAATCATGTCACATTTCAGAACTACAATCCCTATTAGGTCATTTAAATTATGCCACCAAAATATTACCTCAAGGTAGAACATTAATTTCTCATCTCATCAATTTACTATCAACAAATTCCTGCTCACCTATAGTTGTTATAGACAATGAAGCCAGATCAGATATTCCAATGTGGGACAAATTCCTTACCAACTGGAATGGTCACTCTATGTTCTTACCTTCAGTATCCAGTTACTCACCCCATATTTACTCAGATGCTTTGGCTGGGAAGGGTTTTGCAGCCATTTTTTATTCCCAATGCTTCGCTGAATCCTGGCCAGTTGAGGTATCAGACATTCTAAAATTTTACACCACTTCTACCTTGTTTGAACTTTACCCGATTGTAGCAGCAGCAGCTTTGTGGGGACACATATGGTCAGGACAACAAATAGTTTTCCACTCAGACAATCAAGCTCTTACTTACACCATCAATAAAGGCAGATCAAAAAACATTCACATTATGAGGTTCCTCAGGAAATTAGTTTTCCTTCTCTCAAACACAACTTTCACATTGCATGTACATTCTTGCCAGGTCATCTTAACAAAGCAGCTGACCTTCTCTCCCGTTTCAAATTTCAGCAGTTCCTCCAGTTACATCAACATACAGCTCAACAACGATGCTCTCCACCACCTTTCAGAGAACTCATTATGAACTAACACGTCACGTTAATAATTCAGAAGAATTCATCAGCCGGGCTCTGGCCCCAAACACAATAAGGAATTATGCTAGAGCATGAGAAGTTTACAATAATTTTATTTACAAATACAAACCTTCAGATCCTTACAGTCTTTCCAATATACTGGCATTTGCAGCTTACTGTTCCACTGACCTGAAACTGGCACCAGTCACAATAAAACTATATTTAGCAGGGATCCAGCATCATATTAACTTGCACTCTATCAGTCAAATATCCATTTTCTCTTCCTACAGAACCAAACTTTTTCTCAAGGGACTGCCAAAATCACAATCAACTCCACACAACCATCTCTTACCGATAGATGGCAACCTATTTAGGAAACTGGTCAATCTTTTACGTTCCCAACCCTTTGACATTTTAACAAACCATGTAATTATAGCTGCCATTCACTTGGCCTTCTTTGGCTTTTTGAGACCTAGTAAATTCACTGTCTCAAGTCCACATTCAGTATTCCTAAATTTGGGTCACCTTTCACTCACAAAAGATTCATTCACAATTTTTCTTCCACGTTCCAAAACAGATCAATTAGCTCTGGGTACCCCTATCACTTATCACGCCACTCATGATGCATGGTGTCCAGTGTCAGCTCTCCAATCATTAACCTCACTATTGCACAACAAACCCTCTAGTTTCCCACTTTTGCCAATCAACGGGGCCCCGTTGTCCACCTCTGTGTTTACACATCATATATGTTGGCTTTTGGGGTTAAAGGCTGCTCACTACTCAGGTCATTCATTTCACATAGGAGCAGCCACCACAGCTTCACAACAACAAGTCCCTCCTCATATTATCCAAAGGTTAGGTCAGTGGAAATCGAGTTGTTTTACCCGCTATGTGCACAATCCTGTGATGGAAATCAAAAGAGCTCAACAAGCTTTGTTAAGATAATTCTCCACGTACTCCTTTCACTCAATGTCCAATAAATATTATTATTACAAATGACCTCTTGCCTCATTTCAGGTTTACTACTATCACGTCCCACCTGATCTTCAGGAATTTAAGGCATATTTCATCGCTACTCATGTACACTCTTCATCTGTGACACTGCATAAGATCCGACCACAAGTAAACTTGATACATCAATATTCATTCCGAGGGATGAAAACTGATAATACAACATATGACATTTGATAATACTAGACATCACATTGTGTAAGTGAATATATATTGAAATGATATAAATAGAGTCCTTACAATATAAAGAAGGAGGTGTGAATAACATTGAATTGTGGGGGTTGAAAAATATGTGTGATGTCCGTGAGGTGTAGAACGAGAGAATATGTAATTAGCATTGAGTTGTGGGGTTATGAAGAGTATATGTGTGATATTCCTATAGTGTAAGCAGCGTGTGGTTAGTGAATGAATTTTGAGTTATAACTTATGCTTAATACAAATGGTGTAACTATTGCGATATTCGTTAAAATATTGACAGGAATGGTGGAAGTGTGATGTGCTGTCTACCCAATTGTGTGCCGTATAGAAATCCGAAGCATGAAAATTGCGTGCTTAGTTGGTTTCCCCGGCATCCAAGGGGTTATGACAGGTGGTGAATTTTATCTTGATGTGATCTGAGTTAAAAGAGATGTGATGTTTGGACAAGAAAATATATATTATACATATATTGGTGTCTCTGTGATTCAAGCTATCAAGCTGTGTGAAAAATGACTCTGGCAATTAATTGAAAATGTATCATGAGAAATGGTAACAGTTATAGGAACAAAAATATATCAGTTTAAATGGAATTGTATATAAATTAAAAACAATATGTGTCTATGTGTGAGTGTAATGAAATATTTGAACCTATGGCTGATATATTGAACAACATGTTAATTGTACGCAAATGTATTTAATTAATACACATTAGTGAGAAAGCCCTCAGTAGTGATAACTGTAACCAAGGGACCCAAAGAATAAAAATAAAAATAATAATAAAAAGCACAGTAAAAGCGGCCTATCAGGACCCTAGCATGTGATGTGATTGTACTAATTTTTCCATGTGGAGATTATTTAAATTTAAAATGGAACCCAATTCTAGTAACTATAAGACTTAAAAATTTCTTTATTTTATTTTATATACATGTTTTTTATATGTTTTTATGCTTCTTATATGCATTTTCGGAATATATATATATTATGTTTAGCACATCCAATGGACTCTTAAAAACTAATTGGGGTATTTAAGGTCCCCGACCCCTGCCCCTTTTGCACTTTTACTTTTTCCATCCTGCACTCAAAGGGTTAACGGTTGCACCTTTGGAGGCTTATTTTTTTGTAAATCAAAGAGCACTCGTGGATTTTTTTTTTTTATATTATCGCAAGAAAGAAGAAAAGAAGACAGAAGAGAAGATTAATGAAGAAGTGGGACAGAGGATGACAGGTTAAGTGTTACATTTCTGACTAGTTTTAGCTCAGTGTCAAACAATGAGAGTTTGCTTTTTTCCTTTGATGTTCCCACAATTTGCACTATTTAGTCCGAGTTGTGGGAACAAAAAACAACAAGAATTTTGCCAAAACATGAGTTTTGGACAGTGCTTGATTTGCAATAGAATAGCTGAAGTACATGATTGAGTTTTTCAGGAGTCAGTGTTTTTACTATCATCGCCTGTTTTACCATTGGTAACAGTATTGAGACCCAGGCTGGTTGAACATATGCAAGATCCAAATGTTGTTTTGACAGAAAAACTGTCAAACTGCACTGTTGAACTATCTTCATGATGGGTTCCTTTTCAGTTACACTGTGGTGAGGGGGTGTATATCTTGACTGTCCAATATTCTGAACAAGGGACATGTATGGATTTCAGATGATGTCCCTTGAGTTTAAGGAACATATGGATGTTGTGCGTGTTCTCAACACCTTGCTTTTCATGGTGTGAATGACCTCTGATAAATCAACTTTGTGTCAGAGCCAACACATATAAATGGCTCACTGGGGATTTGTCAGGTCTCTCCTTTGTACTAATGTGCAGAAACAGATATAACCTCTTCAAGTCCTTCCATATGGCTCATGTCAGTGACATGAGATTTTGTCATACATTATTAACATTCAGTAGCACCAAGAAGAAGCAAGAGAAACACTGTATGGAAGTGGAGTCAGCATTTCACCAGGGTTATTTGGACATCCCTCTTTTCCATGATGGGTCATGCCATGTATGCCTGTAGGAAGGAATGACAGGAGTTGAAACTGCACTGCATAACTCTATAGTACTCAAAGGATTAACCATCATTATCCTATTAACCTTTTGAGTTCCGGAGGGGTATCCAACGCATTGCTTCATAATGGGTTGTATACCCCTCTGGAACTCATAAGGTGAAGAACGATGGGATAATAAAGAGCCATAATATCCCTCTCTAATATCCCTTTAACTCTTGAAATGCCAGAGTGGTATCCAATGCATTGCATTTCAATTCATTGGATACCTCTCTAACACTCAAAGGGCTATATGCTTGATATGAATAAGTTCATTTCTAAATCTGATTATTTGCTGTTTGTAATACTTCAGGAAACTGATGGACATAGTCAATCGGGTGTACCAGTGTTCACCGGGGGGATAGTTGATATCCGTGAAGTGGCAATGTCATCATACCCTATAGGAATTCCAGATATCAGTTTAAATATTACAGGACGTTGTAATTTTTTAGCACACATTAGCAGTTCATAGCATGGGTAATTGTATAGCTAACTGTGGTTGCAAAACTACCATTGCTTTTTTTTTTTTTTTTTTTTTTAATGGTGGTAAGAAAATCCAGCCTCTAGACATACTTCAGAGCAAAAGGATACACTGAAGATATCCCAGAAGGTACCAGACAAGGCAACATGCTTCAAAAAACATGATTGCTGCATGGCTTCAATGGACTATTAGACAAGCCTACCTTCTCACATCTTGCCCAGCTACATTCATTGACTACTTCATGGGCTCAAGATTCTCTGTATCAACTCTGCAATTCAATTACCTGGTCATCACTTCATACCTTTACAAGTTTCTATAAAGTGAAAGTTTTTGCATTCCAAGATGCCAGGTTTGGTCACAACATTTTCCATATCATGGCTGTCTTGTTTTCTTTCCCTCCCTGTGTTTTTGGAACTTTTTTCAGGTATCCCCATTGGTCTCTGCATCACTAAGTTGATGCTAAAGAAGAGAGGTTTTTTTGTTTATTTTTTTAAAGCGGAACTATCACCAAAAATAAAAATTGTCCCAGGGGTTTTAACCTTTAAAACAACATTAACGCTGTGTCTTTTTTTTTACAAATCCCCTAGTAGCGGAGATAGTTACCCTTCAATATCAGGCACTTCTGCTTCTACAGGACCCTGTACCATCAGAGGACTTCCCAGCTGTCCCAGAGAGTGCGTTCACTGCCCCCTTCGTAGCTGTTTTTTTGTGGGCTAACGTTACAGCAAACTCCGTTTACCTCAATAGCATTGTAAACAGAGTTCGCTGTAATGTTAGCCCACAAAAAACAGCTACGAAGGGGAGCGTGAACATGCTCCCTGGGGCAGCTGGGAAGTCCTCAGACGTCATGCGGGACATACAGGGTCCCATAGAATGCGGAAGTTCCCGATGTTGAAGGGTAAATATCTCTGCTACTAGGAAATTTGTAAAAAAATACACATAGCGTTAATGTTGTTTTAAAGGTAAAAAACCCATGGGACAATTTATATTTGTGGTGATAGTTCCACTTTAATTACCAATACATTCTTTTCTCTTAATGCAACAGAGTGATGCAGAATATCAAGCCATGAGAAAACTCTCATTATCTTGAGTTGGGGTGTCCTGACATTTCTTGGCTCTTCCGTGCTTACCAGTTAACTGAAGTAGAATTTGGAAGGAGTTTCATCACTAAGTGTCCTAGCTCCTGGGGGTAGGTCTCAACAACCCAATGGCACCTACATTCCTCAAATGGACTACAAGGAAATAATTTTTTGATAAGTAAAAAATGTCTGAGCAGCAAGAAATGTAACAGGATAAGTCTGGTGTGTCCACCATGCCCACATGTTGTAGTATTGGTGGTGGTGTTGGGAAAACAATCATCTCCACAGACTGTAGATGAGGAAACAGTGGTGGTATTTATTATTACTAGCCCTAGTGTAGCAGGCAGCCAACACCACCACTTCAAGTATATTTGAGGAAAAGATTGTTTCTATGACATGTAATTCACCACCATAATATGTCTTGTCCTCTACTGAAGCCATAGGTGTGGGATTATTTTTCCTTATGTGCAAGGGCTGTTCAGTTATCACAATGTGCCAAAAGTCTGTCAAGAAGGGGATGGATGGGTCATACCTTGTCACATATGCTCTAATTAAACATATCCAATATAACCACCAAAAGGTTTATGCTAAGAACATAAAACTGTCCCTCCAAAAAAATCAGGCTCTGCTGCTGTCACTGAGTCCCTTGTCCATCCCCAGAGTCCCCAATGTTGATGACATGCATAGACATATTCCCACTAGCCCAGAATGTTGATGACAGCATTATCTGCCTTGTTGTCTTGTGCTAGGAGCCTATGCCAGGCTAGCAGTAGCAGTACTATCACATTTTCAAGTCTCCCCCTCCCACCCTGGCTCCCTCTGGGTCCTCCACCCTGGCACGGACCTTAACATTGATTCCACCAACAAGTCATAGAATATAAGAATATAGCAATATAGATTAGTTATACATATTGCATACTCTATGATCACACATGGCAACATGGTGGAGTCTAATACACACAGCTCATATTGGGGAGGGTCAGTTATTTGTGTTGTTTCCTATTGAGTCATCATGATGACTCATGGGAAATCACCAGTCACTTGCTGTCAAGTCTAACAGCTCAGCCACCATCACTATGAAGAACAAATGTTTCAAGGCTTAACTGGCTGTACACCTTATCTAAATGCGCTAACAATGTTTTCTAGGCTTACCATGCCATAGTAGGCTATGCTACATTTATTCCAGAAGCTTTACCTTTAATTATATCCAATGTGCAAGCCAAAGTTATAATTTTTATTATATAAAGATAAGCATTTTCAGTGCACACTCTTGGAATTAACCAAATCGGCAGCTGAAATAATAGATGTTATTATTACCCCAATCAATGGTACTATCACAGTTCCCGTGATTCCGCTGTCACTCTCTGCTGTGGTGCTCTCTCATTGGCGGAGCTTGATTGGCCTGCCCAGGGTGTCCCTTCATATACCGGGCCTCTGGCACCTGTCAGGTGCCCTTTCGTGGTGTTCCCGTACCTGTGCATCCGTTGCTGTGTTCCTGCGTTCCTGTGTACCGATTTGGCCCGTCTGACTACTCTTGTTGTTCCTGCTCCGTGATTGACTCAGTTGGGTTGACATTCCTGCTCCATGATTGACCCAGCTTGGCTGACGTTCTTGCTCCGTGATTGACCCAGTTTGGCTGGCGTTCCTGCTCCGTGACCTGCTTCCTGTGTTCCTGCGAGATTCTGATATACGTCGCCTGGCGACATTCTGAACTGTGCATGCAGGGCTGTGCAGACTGATCACCCACTTTACACTTGCTGAGCTTGTTGCCTCCGTTACCGAGCCTGTCCATGAACACTTGCTGAGCTTGTTGCCTCCGTTACCAAGCCTGTCCTTGAACACTTGCTGAGCTTGTTGCCTCCATTATCGAGCCTGTCTGTGAACACTTGCTGTGCTTGTTGCCTACGTTACCAAGCCTGTCTGTGAACACTTGCTGAGCTTGTTGCCTCCGATACTGAGCCTGTCATTAACACTTGCTGAGCTTGTTGCCTCCACGACCGAGCCTGTCAGTTAACACTAGCAGAGCAATCGTGGCCTCCGTTTACGGTGCCTCCACCTTACACCTTAGCAGTTGTTGCACCGTGTGGTGCTATTGGGCATTCCGTTAGCTCTTGCAGTGTGTGTCTCCGTTACAGCACCGGAAGGGTGTCTTGGCTCTGGTCTCATTCAGCTCGCTGTGTTGTGCCTTCATTACCTCACTAGTGAGTGCGACTGGCTCAAGTTACATTTAGCTCGTGCAGTGTCTATGACTCCGTTACTGCACCTAAGGGGTGCTATTGGCTCCGGTCTCATTTTGCTCTTGCAGTGTCTCTAACTCCGTTACCGCACCTAAGGGGTGCTATTGGCTCTGGTCCCACTTAGCTCTTGCAGTGTCTCTGACTCCGTTACCGCATCTGAGGGGTGCTATTGGCTCTGGTTCCAGTCAGCTCTTGCAATACTGTTGGGTATATCACGGAACACCTGTTCCTGGAGTGTTTAAGTTCTGTCTCACTGCTAAGTGCTTTCCTTCTAGCACCACAACTTGGACTGTTTTTACCATCTACTGGGCGTTGGCTAATCACACCACAACAGAGACTGATTACTTGTATTGGGCATTAACCCTTACACCAATATTGATTCCTGTTATACATCTATATTGTCCCAAGCCATCTTGTGCCTTAAGACATCCATTATACTTATCTACATACGTGCTATTACCTATTCTAGCCCCTTGGGGTCAGTGTTCCTTGTTTTCTCTCAATAAAACTGTGTTTTATTTTAACCTCTGGTCTGAGTGTCTTTAAAACCATTACAGGTACTCATTTTATCAACCTCAGAAGGATGAAGGGCTGAGTTAACCCTGCTGGGATTCGAACCTGCAACCTGGAGATCTGAACCTGCAACCTTGAGATTTGAACAGGCATTGCAGTCAGGGCATTTATAACTGAGGTATCTCACCGGCCATAAATCAGCTGTAAAAATGATTTGAAAGGCCTGGTGGCTATCCCTTTTGCAAAAGCCGTTCTGAAATTACAATTTTTATAAGGGGGCAAAGCAGTTGATGAGTAATCTTGGTTAAAATAATTAAAAAAAAAAAAAAAACTGCTCTACTACCAGTACATCTAACCTGTTCCACCTCTACCATGCTGCTCTAGGAAAGGCATACCTCCTGCCATGTATGTCGCATGAGTGTGACTAGTTTGTATTACTGTATGTTGCGTCTTGGTTCCTTACCCCCCGTCTCGTCGGAAGGCTCGCGTATGGCCGTCGCATGTGCGCATGCGCGGCGCCATACTTCTTTCTTCCGGGTTCCGTGCGCTGCCGACATCATGGCGCGTGACGTCAGACGCCACCACTATTTCAGACCTCACCGATAGGGTTCTGGCGCTCTTGCATCGAGTCCCTTTGTAGGTCTAGCATCTTCCCTTGTTCCTTAAGCATTCTTTCTCATATTCCTGCCCGGTTTTGACCATTGCCTGCCTTATGACCCTTTTGTATTCAGCCTGCCCCTGACCTCGGCTTGCCTCTCGTTTTTTTGCATGTACTCAGCCTGCCCCTGACCTTGGCCTGCCCCTCGTTTTTTGCATGTACTCAGACTGCCCCTGACCTCAGCTTGCCTCTCGTTTTTGCACTTTGGACTTCGCCGGCCCTGACCTCGGCTTGTACCTCACTAAGGTATTCGGTTGTCCCTTCTGGCTTCGGTACATTCTCTCTACCTTGTACAACTGGTCTGTTCCATCTCCAGAGCATACATACTTGCCACTTGCTAGTCTCTGTGTTGTTCCGTTTACTCAGAGTCAGTATCCAAGAGGCAGACATGGAGCTAGTACTCAAGTGGCCGACACTGTATGAATTAAAATATATATCACTATTACTCTTGATAGTGCAATTTTAAATGTAAATAACAATAATAATACAGTGGATTGAAAAAGAGTTTCTTATCCAAAATAAAGTCTAATATATTGTTGAAGACTTTTTATGTGTGTGCAAATACTGATTATTATTTTATGCTGCATGTGTACTCTGAATCAGTGTTTCTCAATGTATGACCTTGCGGCACACCAACAGGTCAGGTTTTGAAGATATCTCTACTTAATCACTGATGAGTTATTAGTGGCTCAGTTATTGTGTTTCAGTTGTGTCTGCTTAATTAGGGATTTCTTAAACATTTGACCTGTTGATTTGCCCTCAGAATTGGAGCTATGAACCACTTCTCTGAAACATAATAAACTAATATTCTTGCAGTTAAGTGTAGGGCAATATTTTCAGAAGTAAATATGTCACATTTGAACATGTGTTGTAAAGAATAAAAAATGACATCCTATATAATAATTCGCTAAAACGTGTGTAACGCTGCGACATGCGCAGTAGACACTGCTGCGCGTGCTGCAGTCATGCGCAGTAGTCTCTACTGTGCGTGACTGCCCCGTGACCGGGTGGCAGTGGCACTGTGGCCCGTGTAACGGGCTGTTCAACTAGTTAAGAATAAATATTGTTTTTGAACATCTTGCCCTAAATCTAAGTTCTGTCCCTCTAGTTTTAGCTTAGTGATTTCAACTCCATTCCTTGGAACTCACCAATAGGTCAAGTTTTAAGGATATCCCTAATTAAGCACAGTTGCTGCAATCAAAATGACTGAGCCCACCTGTGAACAAGCAGGCATGTACTGAAAATATTACCAGCTCCATGGACTAACACCTACAATGACTATTGCAGACTATGACTCCTTGCCTTATGACGAGCAGGATGGAATACTACACAAATTACAATCAGGATGTATGATTCCAATATAACATTGCATTATTTGTCAGTCATTCATCAATGACCAAAGCACTGGTTCCATCTATCATGGATAGTGGCAGCTGGGCAATTATCTTCCAGCTCAGTGCTCTTATACCACTACTTATGCTGTATGCTTCTCAGTCTTGTGTTTTTGACCATGACTGCAATACATATACATCCTATGATATTAGATAATGGCGTCTATGTTTTTTCAATCGTGAGCCACATCATCAGACAGCCATACATGTGAGGGCCACAGTAATATTAAAGAATATGGATTTATTTATCTATAAAGTCAATGACAATAGTGCTATTTAATATACAATTATTCTTGAACTGTAAGGTACTGGTAGTTGGATAGGCCTTAATGGCCTTCTAATTCATGTGTGCTAGTTAATTCATTTTTTGTTACAAATCTCAGGCAGGCCAAACAGTGGGGTCGGGCAGGCCTAATATGGCCATAGGCTGCACATTGGATGCCCATGTATTAGATGCTGATCCATTTTAAAAAATGTATATCTACCAGTTATGATGCTGTCCCTCGCTAATTATATAATCAACTGCAATGAAAACCTTCTGTGACTGTACACTTGCTAGGCTAGATGTTGCAGTAGTACTAGCAGTATTAAGCAGCAGTGGCAGTCCACCACAAGCTTCAGCAGAAGCACTCATAGTCTTGGTTGGCTATGGCTATTGGCCTGTGATGTTGCTTAGTCAATAACAGAAGTTGTAACTGTATGGGGTTGGACTTGAATGCTGAACAAGATAAAGATTATTTAGTTTTAGGCATGTTTACTTGTCCAGACTTTCCAGTTCATATCTCAAAGAGTTTATAAACAGGCATATTGCTCTTTTCAGTGGTAGAAGATTGAACCTTTTCCTTATTTCTGGCCCTATCATAAAAACTTTCTACTTGAGCTGTATCAGAAGAATGGGAGGATACAGGGACATATTCTAAATCAACATCATCAATAATTAGGTCATCAGAATTGGCAGTGTCATTCTCCACACTAGTTTCATAATCTTGTAGGGTTAAGGAGTTCCTAATTACTTTTCACCTTAGAATGATATGGATTTATAGAATATTGACCAGTGAATATTGGTCACTGTCTAATGCACTACTGATAAGCCTCCACCACTGTAAAAAAAATAGAATGCAAATCACTGTGGTCTTTACTGTTAAAAGGGTTAGTACTACTACTACTACTACTACTACAACCAGCTTCCTCAAGAGAAGGAGACTCATCAGCATTTATTGCACAAGCTGAATGAACCATGGGTGCAGTATAACTTTTTTAATATAGCTTTATGACAACCAGCAAGTCAATGCATTCCTCTTAGTCTTTTACAATTACCCATAACATGTTTGGTGGCCATAATGATCGTAATATTGTTTTTAACGTACTTTTTTTTTTTTTTTTTTTTTTTTTTTTTTTTTTTTTTTTTTTTTAAAGATTCAACATGTCTGCGTTATGCAGATTGTTGCACAGCCCCACTATATATGTGTCTTTTTCTTGTGGAGTGGTCTTGTCTGTATGTCTCTGTTTCTAGTATCTGTCACTCTTAGTCTCAATTCAGATATCCCGTTTCTTTGTTACTAATCAGTAAAAAGTATTTTTAATTTATTTTTTAAACTGTTCCTGTCAATGTCACTGTCTACGTATCACACCCACAAAGAAAACTGGTTATTACATGTAGTCCTAAATCAAGCAACCCCACCTCTCCTTTTTTTGTCTTCCTGTACACTAGCGGGCATCAAATTCATCTGCTTTCTCTCTCTTTCTCTATCCCAAACACAGACTGACAACATGCGGTGAACTGACAACCCCTTTTATACCAGCTATCTAGCATGTGGCAGTACACAAGCTAACTCTTCATATGCATGCGATTACAAAAAACAAAAAAAGTGATAAGAATGCACTTTCCATGGAAATTTATGATGAAAACAGGAAGTGACTTTTTCTCATGCTGCACCATAATTCTGCACTAATCTCTAAATATATACTAAATCAATATTGCACATAACCACAATATACTACTTTTTTCTTACTCATAACCTCATCTGAACTTTGAGATTTTGAATGAACCATATTGTCTGTGCAATAATCCCCAGTCCCTGAGGACTGTATTTGTCATTTGTTTTAACACAGGCAGAACAGTATAGAATATTGGTGCTTTATACATAAATATATGAAAACTTTTAACATGGACTGCTAAGGTTTTTTTTTACCATATAACTCATTAGATATTATTTGTAATTGTTAAATCAAGGTACATTTCAGGTTCTAGAGAGTAAGATGTGATCCAGCACAAGATTACAGAAATAACTCTTCAAATAACCTGTAAGGTTGTAATCTGTTCAGTTTCTACAAGAACCAAAAATTATAATCTTTAAATTAAATTCTTAAAATGATAACTAGTTACTAAAACATAACGCCTTAAAACCATATTTTCTATTGCAGAGCTGCTAAGAACTTTTGTTTCTACTACACTATGATGCTACATTGCAATAGCCATATAGAACATTACAAACCACTTTACGCATAGTTGTCTATGAGAAACCATTGATGTCATTTATAAGCTGAGATGTAATGCAAAGGAAAGTTTATATAGGCTGTAATTCTTCAAACTCATTCAGTTTAAGCAAGGCATCCCCATGTGGTACTTTTATTAAAGCTCATTATGGTATTTGTTGAAACTTCATCATCTAGTACCTAAGACAAATATCAACTGGACTGGATTTTGCAAGACAGTAAGAAAGAATCCATAGAATGTTTTCTAAACTGAGAAAATAAAAGAATAGTTTTCTGCCAGTGAAGATGTCATCAGGAAAATCTTGTCTAAGAAAATGTCATTTATGATTACTGTCAAAGAACTGCTTCAAGCAATGCTTCATTTTCAGACTAGAGCAAAAAAAAAAACCTCTGGATTTTGAAGGACAAGCTGAAGGACAATATGCTGATCCCTCATAACATTTTTGTAGAACAGGGGCATTTGTTAAAAAGCATTGTAATGATTTGTAATTTGTAATATATAACAATAGTTTTTATTTATTTTTCTTAAAGGGATAGTAATACTTCGTTTTAACTTTATTTTATTTTGTAGGCATTAAAAAACATGAAGAATGATATAAGTCTTATCTCTCAAACATTTATGGTTTAAGAGATATTCACAAGCAAAGTTCCCCCTCCCACCCCTTTTTCCTAGTGTAAGCCATCTCTTCTCAGATGTGAATCTGGTTGTAAGACCAGACAGATAAGAGCAGGGGACACTCTTCTTTGTATGAAAACAATGAAAGCCCTTCCCCCCCTTGACAAGTTTTTCAGCTTTTTCCCTTATCTTAATTGAAGATTGTCCCTCTCTGCAGTCTACCTGGGCACCTCCCTTCTGATCTAGCTGAACGGGGGGGGGGATACTTTGCTTGTGAATATCCCTTAAACCATAAAGGTTTGAGAGGTAAGACTTATATCGTTCTTCATGTTTTTTTAATGCCTACAAAATAAAATAAAGATAAAACGAAGTATTACTATACCTTTAAGAACATTTCTTTCATTAAAATTCAAACAAATTCAACACAACACTTCTCACATTTTCAGTTGTTAACGAACTATAATCCCTTTGACTCATTTGCAATAATTAATTTAAAATGTTTATCAATTACAATCATGCTTCAATTAAAGTGATTCCATCTATCATTAATAATTTGTCAATTGTTCAAGCAAGTTGTCTATTTTGTTTAACAAATGTATTATTATTATAACTCCATTCTAATACTTTCACTAGACTTTGTGCTTTGTTTATTTGAAGTTGAGCAAAATGCATGCTTTTACTTACTGACTATTAAAAACATGTGTTTCTATTTATTATTTATATTTGGAAACATTGCTCTAGGTTGTATGTCAGAAATATAAAATCACTAGGGGTGGGCGATAAGTGTGAAAAATTTCCTGCAAAAAATTTGCCTTTCCGCCTATGCAAAAATGTCCTCCTTTTTGCCTATTTTAACAAATTTTCCACCTATGTTAACACATTTTTCGCCTAGATTTCCTATAGGTGCTACATTTCCCGCTCTAATATTGCTTCTTCTGAGGGCTGAAGTTTAGAAATAAGTGGCTGAAAGTCAAAGTTGTGAGTCCTACAGCAAAATATGGCTTGAAAAATGTGTTAGCATGCAGAATGCATTTATCCTTTGCCCACAACACTTTCTTGCTGGTACTGGTACATATTCATGATGATTTCAAGTAATAAAAAAATAAAGTACAACCTATAATGTGGTAGATATGTATTTTAGTGGTGGTGGTGGGGGACTGGCATGGTGTGATTTGTGTATGTATTTTTACCATTGTCATACTCTATCCTCCTTCTCAGATTATTGACACACATTACTTATCGGTCATAGCAGTGGTCCCATCTGTCCTCCACCTCCTCATCTGTGCTGATGTTAATATATTTGCCCTGGCTTTGTCTGTCATGTGTGGTTTCTGCTACTACTACTACTGGAACTAGATATTGATGTAATTCTACTGCCACTACTACTAGGTGTCAAAGGTGCAGCGTTTACAGCAGCAGCACCAGAGGTACTCTTTATATCTAACACTGTGGATGTTAAACTGTGTTGCTGTTGCTGGGTACGCAAAACAGGTGTGTTTGGCTGAGTGGGACTTGGACTTTGAAGAGGCAATGATGCTGAGGATGACTGATAGGGTGACTGTGTGCTTTTTGACATCTGTACTTGTCCAGGGTCAGACTTTCCAATGTGTTTCTCAAACAGTTTATAGATAGGCACAGTGCTCCTTAAAAAAGGCGGAAGATACAGCCTTTGACTTTCTGCTAGCCTTATAGCCCTGTCATCATCCTCACTCTCAACTTCATCTGTATCTGAACAAGAGAAGGATGCTTGAGGGATATATATCTGCATCATCATCAGTCATCATTAGGTCATCCTCAGCAGCATCAGCATCACCTGACAGTTCTTGCCCACTACTACCCTTATATTCCTCTAACTTTTTCGAGGTCTCAAACAATTTCTTTTTACTTTTATTAGAACAAAATTCACTACTACTTTGAGGACAGGTATTTTGGTGTCTCACTGTCTGATGCAGCAGGTGGTTCAGCTGCTACACTTTCCTCTATTATGCTGTTGCCAGCATCATCAACACTTGAATGTGACTTGTTGTCATCTTCAGTGTTCTTCTTATATCGTTCTATATTTCTACTGGCACTGGTGGTGCTGGACCTAGTTTTGCTGGGATCTTGACAAACTGCATCCTCCTTTGGAGTAAAGGGATCATCATCATTGATTGCACACACTGCAACAACCATTGCTGCAGTAGGTTTTTAGACTACTACTACTCATGTCCCTACACTGCTCCACACCTCCCCCTTCCCCTTGTGCGTTTGCTGGACATTCTGCAATTACACTGTGTTTTTTTTACTGTACAGTGCACAACACACCTGATGGAGCTGTATGATGCCTTGCCTAAGCCCAGTCAACTGTCTGTCACTGTCACCTAAGATATTCTGTTTTTTTATTTTATTTTATTTTTAAGTTGTCCACCCTGTTGTCTTATCACAGTCTGTCCAAAAAAATTATAACTGAAAAATCTTAAGGCTATTGGTTAGCCTGGAATTGTGGGCTGACCGGGAGTCACTTTAACGGCGTCCAGAAGAATGGTATTGTAGCTTCGTTGGGCGCCGAGTCGTCCCACTCTTTGGGTTACGTCATTGGTAAGCGCTTTACTATCTGGCATGTGGATCCAGCGGCAAGCGCTCTCGGAACAGCACCTACGATTTCGGTGGGGTAGGTTCAAAGCTCATGTATCTGTATAGAGAATATTTCTTTGTCTCATAAAACGTGGGAAATAATTAAGTATTCTGGCTTGATGTTTCATACCTGGGGATTCATCTTTCTATAGTGTGGAAGGTTTTACGCTTTGCATTGGTTTGATTAAACAAGCTTGCTAATCAGTCAAGTCACTATCAGGGTGTGCAATCCCCTCTTTATAAATCCCCTCTTTATAAATTTTTTTTTTTTTTTTCTCTTAAACAGCCAGTCAGTAACCAAGCTGATATCACCTGACAGTGTTACGTATTTCGGACAGTCCTTACGCCTTAGAAATGGCGAGAGTATGTAGATACCATCACTTAGCAACCGACCGATAGGTCGTCCATAGTTAATTGTTGAGAGCCGTGCTGCCACCCCTACTTTACTGTGAAAAACGTTGTATGGTTAGGGGTTACCGCAACCGTGATTTGTGCTTTGTGAAATTGACGTGTGTCAGGTACTATTCTGATTAGACGGTGAGGTTATTGGTAAGTCTGGCTTTCTTAGGGTAACGAAGACACATTACAAGTTAGGTTACGTTGTCTCACAAGACCTGACAGTGAAAAAGTTAATCTGAACAAAATGTATGGCTGGTTTAAGCTTTTGACAATAGAAGTCACTAAAGTAAAACCTATCGTCCCATGTATCATTAGGTGGATAACTGAAATTTGCACTCTTAGTTCATAGACATTCAAACCTGTTAGGGGGCTCACCCAAAGTACAGGTTTTTAGGGAATTTCCCTTACATTAACCCAATAAAATCAGTTATTGCTTTCATAACACTCATGCAGGAAATTAGTTGATCCATTTGTTTTCTTATAGCAATAGGAGGTTAAACATGGTTGCAGTGATTACTGACTTCAGTCCACTGTAAATCGGTGCGACAGGTACTAATCATTGCTACGGAATAGATGTGGTATTGTAGCTTATTTTATAGGGTTATTTTTGCTTTAATTCTCCCTTCTAAGGCGCCATGGTTAGGGCAGATTTTAGTCATTTCCAGGTGATAGGGGGGTAGAAATATGTTATTACCGGCTTGTTGTTGTGTCTGGTCTTTGGTTGAGGGATCCTGGGGTGTGCCTATGGTGCTACAATTTTGTAGTGGCACCGTGATACATTTCAGGATTCGTTGGCCATGGACATGGCTAGACTAGGTCAGTATAAGATACATTTAGTCGGTTATTGTGTCTTCATATTTTTCAGTTATATATTACATGGTTCGATCAATCGGTTTCGGAAGCAAGTTACATCAGCCTCCAAGTTCTCTCATTGTTTGTTTCTCAGTCGGGACACTTCGCAAGGTTGGCCTGATCTCTGTGATTTACGCTATCTAGATGAGGAGTTTAGGTTTTTTATTTTTCTGAAGTCTGTCGGTCCCTGTCTTTTAGTCAGGGCAGGGAGGAATAGCTAGTTCCCTGGGAAATTTCGAGTTCATTTCCCCTCAGCCCAACGCATAGTTAGCTCAATTCCTCCCGGTTTCGTTTAGACAGGGCGTCATATTCCCACACCATTCAGATTCGATCCCCGCCTACCGGGTTAGGCAACCGCCCCTCGACCCAAATCATAGTCAGCGCTGACATGGTGTATTATAGCTAGGGCCTCACCTTCCCTGGTTTTAGCTTAGTCAGGTTCATTGCTTTTGTCTTTTCTTCTCTAGCAAGACAGAGATCCAGGAGACCGACAGCACACAATAGATGCTTTATTTTCACACTGGTCATTTTTTGCAGGGGCAGGATCTTCAAGCATGTCCGTCACATCGGGTCTTTAAGAAGTCCTAGAAACGCATGACACTCCTAGGTTGATGGCGGAACCACAGTCCCCTAATTTATACAGGTCATGGACTGTGGCCAAAATCATTAAGGAACTGCAATCAAGGGGTATTCCATACCCAGCCACAGCCAGGAAAGCAGAATTGTTTAAACTCCTGTTCTCCCCTACAAATACTCCTAGACCTAGCACTAGTCACAGTTCGGCTCCTTCGGTATCTGTCTACCTCAGACTTGGCGGATCTCCAAGCTTCAGTAGCCACTTTAGCAGAATCGGTGGCCTCTATTCATGCTAGATTGGATGGCCTGGGGAATTCATCCAGTTTTCAGGGGACCCAGTCAGGGAGCCCAGGTATTTCCCAAGGTCCAGGGTATTCCTCTGGGGGGTGTTCTTTCCCAGCTATCACTCCCGCTCACTTCATCCCCGGGCAATTAAAGAAAGATATTATTGAAGGCAAGGATGTTAACCTTGTATCCCTGTTGATTTCATCACAAGATTATGTGGAAAACAAAGCCTTTTCTTGTGAACAGGTTTCGGTAGTTTTAAAAGCTAAGGATCCTAGGTTAGCTAAAAAATTGTCTATTACTGAATTTGTGTTGGCTTTTAGCCATTATAGGGACGTTGTCTGTTCAGTTCACCCCCAACGAAGGGAAGAGCTGGATCATTACTTATACAGAGTGGTGGAGCTTGGGCACAGGTATGGTGGTTATAGTTTTTATGATTACCACCGGTCTTTTTCAGCTAAAGCGGCAGCAGCACTTGCTCAGTTCAATGTCACTCTGGATTGGAGCCAGCTGGACTCAGAGCTGTTTTGCCGTCACTTTGCTGGTCTTCGTACGCCAGTGTGCTCCTTGTGCCAATCTGCAGAACATACTGCCAACTTGTGTCCTAATCTCAGTCAGGCTACAGCATCCCCTTCGTTGCCGGAGAACCAGAACATTGGTCAGGCTAATCCATCTGTTTCCCCCAGAGTGGACCGCCTGGGTAGACCCATAGTATTTTTTGGGAAATCTCAAATTTGTAATAATTACAATTACAACGGTTGCGGTTTTAATGCTTGCAGACTGGTTCATTTATGCTCCATTTGCAAGCAAGCTCACCCTCGTTCCATTTGTCCTCAGAGGCTTTTTCCCAAATCTTGACTAGATGGGGTGAACATTTCTAATCTTAAGAGATATTTGGGGTCTCATCCCTCGAAGGGGTTGGCGGAGTTTTTGATTCAGGGTTTCACGGAAGGTTTTCACTCTGGCATTGTCACTCTACCAGGGGGCACTCTGGAATGCGAAAACCTGCGGTCCTCTGTACTAGAGCCAGATATTGTGGATGATTTAGTCAAGGTAGAATTATCTAAAGGGTTCATCATGGGGCCGTTTGTAACTCCACCGTTCTCCCATTGGCGTATCAACCCGATAGGGGTGGCCCACAGTCTAACAAAGCACGTTTGATTTATGATTTATCAGCACCCCATGCGATAGCCATTCCTAGTCTCAACTCCCTCGTTCCCTCTGAGGAGTTCTCTCTGCATTATTCCTCTTTGGACGATGCTATTCAGATGATTATTCAGACTGGAAGGGGTTGTTGGTTGAGCAAGACTGATATAGCCGATGCCTTTAAATTATTACCTTTACATCCATCACTGTGGAATCTGCATGGTATCAAGTGGCGGGGGTTATACTATTTTGCTACACGTCTTACCTTTGGGGCCAAGAGTAGCCCTAAGTTGTTTGATATCTTTGCAGATGCCCTGTGTTGGATGTTGCTAAACGAACATCATGTGCATCACGTGATTCATTACTTGGACGACTTTCTCATAATAGAACCTAGCCATTGCAAACCGTCAGGCCTGGCGGAAATCTATAAACTGTTTTCCAACCTCAATATTCCCTTATCTCATAATAAAACCATGGGTCCAGTCACTAAGCTTTGTTTCTTGGGTATTCAGCTCGACACAGTCAGGATGGAAGCCAGTTTACCTCAGGATAAACTCTTGTTAGTTCAGAGCTTGGTATCAGACTTCGCTGCCAGGGAGTCCTGTCAGAAGGTAGAGTTACAGTCCCTGCTCGGCACCTTAAATTTTGCCATGAGGATCATTCCTCAAGGCCATTCTTTCATAGCACATCTGTTGACTCTGCTTTCGGGGGATTCTCAGGCAGGAAGCTTGGTGCGCCTTGACGCTTCCACTAAATTGGATTTGGGCATGTGGGCTTGTTTTCTCAGGACCTGGAATGGTCGCTCTATGTTCATGCCACGGGCTTCAGCCTCATCCCCCATGGTCATCACCGACGCAGCAGTCTCAGGTGGGTTTGCGGCTATCTATGGCGATCATTGGTTGGCGGAGGTCTGGCCCCCTGAGATTAAGGGGCTTCACAGACTCAAACACAATATCACGTTTCTTAAGTTAATCCCTATTGTGGCGGCGGCCATGGTGTGGGGTAAGAAATGGATAGGGGAAACTGTGCGTTTTAGGTCAAATGAGGAAACCGCAGTGGCATTAATCAGTCAGGGCCGCTCCCCTTCGCCAGTTATCATGTCCTCTTTGAGGAAATTGATTTGGCTGTCCCTATACTTTTAATTTGCTATTATTTGTGAAATCTTCCCACCCAGGTCTTGTCCACGAGCTGACGCTTTATCTCGTTTGAAATTTCAGGATTTCCTTCTCCTGAACCCTACTGCGGATCCAGCCCCGGTGCCATGTCCGGACATAGCATCAATGAGGATGGAGTAGGGACTCATTTACGAGGTGCACAAGTTTTGATACATCAGGGGCTAGCTGCTAGCACAAGGAGAAGCTATGTTAGAGCTTGGCATTTATTCCAAAGGTTTATTAGTACTTTTAGGCCTGCCAGTCCTTACGACATTAGCATTATTCTAGCATTTATTTCCTACTGCCATTTCACACTCCATTTGTCCTTTAATACTATCAAGTTATACGTGGTGGGTATTCAACATTTCTTAATTTTGTTAGATTTCCAACACCAATCTCTCTTGTCTTGTCTACCTATTAAATTAGCCTTAAGGGGCATTAAGTAATCGCAACATCTCAAGGTTAAAACCAGATTACCCATTGATGGTACATTATTTAGAGCTATATGCCAAGTCTTATATACTCGCCCATTCGCTATTGAGATTAATAATACTTTGTTGGCTGCTATATTTTTGGCCTTTTATGGATTCATGAGGCCGGGAGAAATCACTGTGTTCAGTACTTCAGGAAAGTTTGTAGCCATATCCGCTTTAATTCGTTGTGCAGATCATTATGTATTATCCTTGTTGTCAACCAAAACAAATCAAGTAGGACCACCTCTGCAAATATATTTCTACCCTACTTCCAACGCCTGGTGCCCTGTTACATATTTTGATGCCTATTTACTCACCCTTCAGGGACAATCTAGAGATAGCCCTTTACTTCCTTTCTACGGGACACCCCTCACTACGTCCAAATTTATTGAATATATAAGGATTATCTTAGCCAGATTAGGTCTGGACCCCATGGGGTTTTCAGGGCACTCATTCCGTATTGGGGCCGCCACTTCGGCGTCCCGCCATAAAGTACCGGCCCATATTATCAAGTATTTGGGTAGATGGGCATCTGCCTGTAATATGACTTATATATCCTCCCCTGCCATTGAAATGAGACAGGCTTTCCGTTGTCTAGCTCTTTAATGTTAGCAGATTGTAATACTTTAATAAAGATTAAGTTTCACTGTGTATGTGGTTTACTTTATTTTGCCCTCTCAACAGGCCTGGTTTACGGCAGCTAGGAGCACACTTCAGCCCCCCGTTCGTGTACTTGTGAGGTCCACCCACAAATCTTAAGGCTATTGGTTAGCCTGGAATTGTGGGCGGACCGGGAGTCGCTTTAACGGCATCCAGAAGCATGGTATTGTAGCTTCGTTGGGCGCCGAGTCCCATCCCTCACGAGGTCCCCCCCCCTTTATGATTTTTTTTTTCTCTCTCTTTTCTAGGCCCTCTCAACAGGCCTGGTTTACGGCGGCTAGGAGCACACTTCAGCCCCCTGTTCGTGTACTTGTGAGGTCCGCCCACAAAGAAAATCAACAATGTCTTTCCCCAGACTTCCCCAACCAGCACAGGGACAATAACAGCAAGATCAGCAAGCAAATAGGTTGCCTGTGTCTTGCCTGTCAGTCACATGGAATTTTGCAGTATTTGGGGTACAACCTCCTTCCTCCCTTCTTATCCCTACAGTGCACACAGGCTCCCCTAATACAGAGAACAAATGTCCTACCAAAATAACTTTCTAAACCAAGCTTAAATTTCCCTTTATTTGCCTATCTCCTCTAGCTCAAAAACATGCTGCTCTCTCCTCTCACAAACACAGAATGGCTGCTGTGAGAGCCTGACAGCCTTTTATATGGCTATAGAAAACTTTTGTGTGGTGTAGAAATATTTTTCTTCCCATTGATTTCAATGGGCTGAAAAGGTGGGAAAAAGCAGAAAAACTGCACTTTTCGCGGGAAATTTTTCTCCAAGTGGAAAGTGCCATTATTCGCCAATTTCAGTTTGAGGCGAAAATTTTCGCCCATCCCTAAAAATCACCCTTTGTTAATAGCTGGTTATAACATTACTCTGTGAATGTGAAACCTACTAATACATATAGATGATCCTTCAGCAGCACACTTTACTGGTAAAATGAAAAAATACTGTGTGGACATAGCACAATTATAATCCGTTTTAGTAATGAGAATAGAAAGTGATCAGTTTCATGAAGGAAAACTAAAAAAAAAAATGGAATAGCAGACATGTCTCCATTACTCTATAGACAAAGAAAGAAAAGACACATGGTACATGGCTGGGCTGGAAATATTGAGGGATATTGCCTGTTTAGGAGAAACAGGAATAACTGAAGAAGGTAGAGTATTTCTCTATGCAAGACCAGATCTAAAACCAAGTTTAAGACAAGATATTTATGAGGATCTGGTGATACGGTCCTTGTAGGTAGGGATGAGCGAAAAGTCACAGAAATTTCCCACAGGAATTTTGGAATTTTCGCAAAACTTCCTGTACATAGAAAATACATAGCATTTTCTCATTTTCGCCACTGCCAATACATTACCCTTCAGAATTTTGCCATTTTTTGCTTATGTTTTTTATGACTGCAATATTTCCCATGCAATATTACTTTTTCTTCTGAAAGTAAAAGTTGTGAGTCCTGTAGCAACATATACTTTAAGAAAATTGTTAGCATGCTGAACGTTTGTCTTTGCCAACAACACTAACATTGGCACAACCATTCTTGAAAAATAACTGTGGCTGGGGATATTCCAGCAGGGTGCAACACATAACATCTGTTCTTTAAAACCCCTGTTTTCAACAAAAGAAAAGGGCAGCATGTCAACTGCCAACATTTTGGCAAGTTTACTATTCCACAGGCATACTTTTGCATTATTTTTGTGCAGGTTTTGGCATCTAAGAACTTGGTAAGTATGGGATGGCAGCACATAGTGAAGTGCTGTGTAACTTTATTACTTTAACAACATGATTTGTGGATGTGGCGGGGGTGGTGCAGTATGTGTGGAAACTCTGAAAACAAACTCAGTCATACTCCTCTGCAGGAGGAACAGAACATCTTGGCACACTCTCTGACACATCAACGGCACTTCTATTGTGTACCTCCAGTTCCATGGGAACATTTAGGAGTACTACTTCTGCTGCGAGTTGTGGCACCTCTGACCTGTTGATGGTGTGTTTCCCAGTTAGATCTGTGATTTTGCTTCAGGTAGGATCTCACTAAGGCGGTGCCTATATGTGAGCCTGCTTTCCCCCTGCTCACATTCTTCTTACACAGACAATAGATAGCAATATGCTTAGCTTTTAGATTCATGTTGTGGACTTCATAGTTTGCAAGGTTTCTGAGAGGCTGCTACTACTACCGGGGATAGACGTTGCTGAAATTGTACTAATACTAGGTGTCACAGGTGCTGCACTTCCAACAGCAGCAGAGGCACTCATCATAGCTAAGGCTGTGGATGCTGATAACCTGTTTTGTTGCTTTGTTACTCAACACTATTAGTCTGTGTGGTTGAGTGGGATTTGGAAGATGTGATTATGATGACTGACAGGATAATTGTGAATTTTTGGAATCTTTGCTTTACATGGTCAGACTTTCCAATTGTTTTCTCAAATAGTTTATAGACAGGCACAGTTCTCCTTTTCGGTGTTGGAAGATTGGCCCTTTGCATATCTGCTAACTTTCTAGCCATGCCATCTTCTCTCTCACTTGCAACTTCATCTGTATCTGAAGAAGAGGGGGATGCTGGATGGATATATTTGAGATCTACATCATCATAATCATCTGTAATTAGGCCATCCTCAGCATTTCCCACTCCTTCTTGACCACTACTTTTATATTCCTCTAGACTTTTAGAAGTCTCTTTTTATTTTTTCCCCTTTGAGGGATTTTCACAATGTTCATTACTATTTTCAAGACAGAGGTTTCTGTGCTTGCTTGTCTCACTGTCAGATGCAGCAGTTGGTTGAGCTGCTACACCTTCTTGCACTATGCCATCAACAGTGGAATACAATAGACTTGTGCACAACAAAAATTTTCAGTTTATTCGATTTAGGACGATTTTTTTTTCTCATTCGGAGAATCCGCATTTTGTACCAGACCTGTTCGACTCGGAAAAAATTCGGCAACAGTCCGAATTATTAGTTGAATTTAAAATACTTTAAAAAATACAATAAAACATTTAAATTAAATAAATAAAAATAAATAGAACCATTTCCAGGGTCTAAATGAAGACTGTGGAACAGGGTAAGGTGGAGCTTTAGCCTTATGATACTATGGATGAAGTAGATGAAGTATGGATGTAGCTAAATTTGAAGGAAGAAGAAAGACTGAAGTTGACTGGCGCACGGTGGACTCAGGATGACAGCAATACTGTAGATGCAGCCAGCACCAAATTGCATAACACTGGAGCAGGCAGGACTCAGTAGATAGATACAGCTCGGTTCTAGAGCTGGGTAAGCTGGAACGCTCAGCGTATTATGGTACTGTGGATGATTGTAGATGAAGTCCTATATGTTTTTCTGATCTGCATCGAACCTAAGATCAGGGTAACCCAACTTTACCAAGCTGACTTTTAAAAAAGTAATTTGCTCCATGAGCTGGGGGGCCAATTGAGAGCACTTGGGGCTAAGTATATTTCCTGTTACGGAAAATACCTGCTCACTGTGGACAGTGGTTGGGGGGCAAGAAAGCAACTCCTGGGCTATGAGGGACAAAGTAGGCCACACAGCCCTCTTGTTATCCCAGAAACTCAAGGGATCTGTACTTGGGGGCAAAGAAGGTTCCGCAAGGTAAGCCTTATCTCAGCACTTTTTCTATTGATGGGGAGCTGTTTGTTTTCGCCGCAGCATAATCTGTCCATTGCCTCAGAATAAAAAGCAGCAGCTGCTCCACTGGAACAAGATGAAGTGCTACTGGCACTTCTACTGATAGGTCCTGGAAGACCACCACATTCCTCATCTGCGGAATCTTCTCCCACCTCCTCTGACTGCATTCTGTTTTTTCTTTGCCTCTCACGCACCCTCGCTATCAACTGTTCTTTCCAGACCGTGAGAGAATTGGAATTAAGTGTCATCTTGCCTTTGATTCAAGGATCGCAAATTGTGGCAAGCATTAACTTGGGACAACCGTTCATGCGCTTTTTCATGCGCCGAGTCAGTTCCTTTCTCAGCCTCATTAGAAGGGCAGCAACATCGGGAATTATATTACCATCAGAACCAGGCAAGCATTCCCTATGGGCAAGCAAATCGTCCATTTTTAAGGAGAGGTGCATGTGAAGAGGGGAATGACTTTGTCCAGGCTAGCATGCTCTTTCCTTAAAATTTCCGTCAAAGCATGGAAAGGCATAAGGATTGTCACTACCTTTTCCATCAGGGTCCAGTCAGCTCTGCCCAGTGTTCTGTTACTGCCAATGAAATGGTGACATGACATTGCGTGAATTGCCTTTTTCTGTTCCAGGATACGCTCTAGCATATCTAAGGTAGCATTACACAGGGTTCCAAAATCTTGCTTGAGGTGGTGCTCTGGGAGGTCTGCCTTTTTCTGTTCCTCCCCAAGAAACTGGTTATCTTTGATGCTACGATGGAAGTGACCAGCAATTTGTCGGCACGACTCCAGAAGTGCTGACAACCTTCCAGCAGCCTTAGCTAAAAGATGCAGGATATGCACTGAGCAGCGCACAACCACAAATCTGCCATCCCAAAGAGCCTTTGTCATGTTAGCTGCACCATCAGTAACCACAAACTCCATTTGTGCCTATGTGCTCCCCTATCCACTGCACTCCCATGTTCTGCAGTGCTTTGCGAATGTTATCTGAGGTGTGCTGCTGATCCATTACCTCAGCATAGAGCGGTGCCTGCCTGCTTGGCTACTGCACCTGAACTTGTTGTTGGCATTTGTGTGACTTGCAACACATTGGAATGCCACCAATGCATGGTCAATGACAGTAAGCCATACTGGCCACTCTGGGCACTACATAAGTGCACTGACTGGCCACCAGCCTTTCCTAGCAGGTCTTTCAAAAGCCCAAAGCATGATCAGTACAGTGAGGACACTATAGTTCTACTAAATGTGATGTGGGATGGAATTTTATATCGGGGTGCAACAGCCTGCATAAGTTGCTGGAAGGGCTCCCCGTCCACCAAATTAAAAGTAGCACCCCAATGGCTATGAGCTCTGCAATGAGGCGTGTAATTTTCCTGGTCTGCACATCCCCTTGAAATGAAACTCACCAAAATCCTTCATTGTGGATTGTATTGATTTTGGGATGGGCTGTGACTGTCTGCTGCTCTTACTAGGACCAGATGTGGCATGATCCCCCTGCCCTTTCTCCTGCTGCCTACTGGTGGTGAGTGTGACATTGGTATATGCAATACTAGTTGTGCCACTTTCTGCACTTATCAACACTGACTTGTGGTAGTTGTTCAGGTGTTGGTTCATCCCGGAGATGGTTAGATGACCCAACACCCTCCAATGGCTGACTTCCCTGCCACACAATTTACATTTCGCTTGCTTGCCATCACAAGTGACACAAAATGCTCCCACACTTTGGAGCAATGGATGACTCTGGAAGGAGGTGGAGAAGCAGAAGCTGAGGTGACACTTTCTTAGTCTTACCATGCTGGAGCAACCTCACTATGCTTTTTTTTCTACTTACCTTTACAGTGGTACTAGTACACCTAAATATGGCAGCAGGGATGTGAGGGCTGGGATTGGAGGAGGATAGTGGAGTAACAGTGGTACTGATGGTGGAGACACTAGCAGCTACTACCTGCCTGGGAGACTCAATTGGAACTGGAGAGGCAGGTGGTGAGTTTTCAACAGAAAATACACTTGTGGCTTTAGAAACGGGAGGAGTACTATGGGCAGCAGGGGAAAAATCAAGGTCAGTGGAAAAATCCTGCTCAGGGCAAAAATCAAGCTTAGCAGGCCTTGGTCCCTCATATTCTTCTTCTACCTCTTGTAGGTTTGGATAGGAAGAAAAATCATCAGCAGATTTTGGGGAGACCTGCTGAATTCCCTCTTCTTCCTGGTGGCTCCTGGGAAATGGTAAACTATCTCCCCCAATAACCTTTTTTGGAGAAAATATGCTCTCAGTGGCAGTGACAGTGGTGGCAGGAGAAATTTTCTCCAAATACTGCAATAATTTCCGTCTGGGCTGCTTACATGGACGTTCGCTATAAAAATCCTGTTTTGATACTGCTGCAGTTTCCGACCAGTAGTATTAAACACGCTAGGTGTCCCCAGTTGTAATGGAGGTGTTTACGAAACTGGCAGTTGCAGTAGTCATTGTGCAGGCGGTTCTGGGGGGATCATCACGAAACAGCAGATGAGAGACAAGTGACGGCTGCTTCTTGGTCTTAGAGGAGGACCTGGACCTCTGTACCCTGCTAGTAGAGGTAGAACGACCTGCAGTTCCCTTCTTATTTGTATTTTTTGGTTTAGAGTGTTGCTGCGAGTCTGACTATGGCTTGACTACTAGTACTACTGAAAGTACTCTTCTTTAGCCGCCTGCTGCTGCTAGCTCTGCTTGAAAGCAACTGAACTGTGGTGCTGTTGGTGGTTGCTGGGTTACTGCAGCTGGTACCAGGACGAGGAACATCAGGTTGTTCACTAGGACTCAAATCCATACAGATAGGTAGGTAGTGAACTATTATAGTTTAAAATTTTAAAACCTGGCTACACGACAACTGTGAGACTGGCTGTGTCACTCTGAAAAGTATTCAAAAAAATTCCTAATATTTTTAATATTTTACACAGGAACAAAGGTTACTCTTCCTTGCGCTGGCAATAAGATACTAGGCCTGCATGCCTGCCTACACAACTGTGAAACTGGCTGTGTCACTCTGAAAACTATTCAAACAAATTCCTAATATTTTACACAGGAACAAAGGTGACTCTCCCTTGCAGTGGCAATAAGGTACTAGGCCTGCCTGGCTGCTTACACAACTGTGAGACTGGCTGTGTCACTCTGAAAATTATTCAAACAAATTCCTAATATTTTTAATATTTTTAACAGGACCAAATGAATCTCCTTTGCGGTGGCAATAAGGTACCAGGCCTGCCTGCCGGCCTACCCAACTGTCACACTGGCTTTGTCACTCTGAAAATTATTCAAACAAATTTCTAATATTTTTAATATTTTGAACAGGAACAAATGACCCTCCCTTGCAGTGGCACTGGCAATAAGGTACTAGGCCTGCCTATAGAACTGTGAGACTGGCTGTGTTTCTGAAAACTATTCAAATAAATTCCTAATATTTTTAATATTTTGCACAGGAACAAATAACTCTCCGTTGCGGTGGCAATAAGGTACTAGGCCTGCCTGTCTGCTTACAGAACTGTGAGACTATCACTGTGCCCATGATTTCCTTGCCAACCAGTGTTGGGTTCTGGATGCATCCTCTGATCTGCCGCTATTGGCGGGCGCGCATCTCTGACGCCGCGCTCGCTATTTTGTAGCTTCCTGTCTGCGTGGCCTATGGTGCTCCACCCCTGGCAGCAGGCATTATAATCTGCCCGTGAACCGTGCTTAATCGCCCTTTCGTGGTGTGTGGGCATTCCAGTGTTGCTCATTTTGACCTTTGCTTGTCTTACGATATCTCCAGGCTCTTGATCCTTGGCTTGTCTGACTATCCGATCCAGTGTTTGACCTTGGCTCCGTCTGACTAACTGATCCATATATGACTCTGGCTTGTCCGACTACCCGCTCTGTGCTGACCCTGGCTGTGGCTGACTACCCAATCCGGTTCCTGACTGTGGCTTGTCTGATCTACGCTCTGTGCTACTCTCGCTCCTGTCTGACTACCACTGTCTCCAGGTACAGCTGTAGGCGCACTCTACCTATCCGGTGCAACTACTACCTTGCCGGTAGAGTTGCTAGTTGCCTCCACACTGTGCGATCCCATTGCCTCCGGGCTCTACCTAGCCGGTACAATTATACCTTGCTAGTAGCATTGTTAGTTGTCTCCACACTGTGCGATCTCATTGCCCTTGGGCTCGCAATGTTACCTGTATTACTCTACCCGTTGCCTCTTGGTACACTACCTTAGAGTGTTCCCTGCTGTCTCTGCCTGTACTGACGATGGGTGACGCGCTGTACTACTGCAATTCCGTAATTGACAGCCTCCTAGTGTACCTCCGCTGTGTGGCCTTCCAACTGTACCTTGATGGTATGTTAGCGGTGCTCTATCATTTGACATCTCTCTCAGGAGGTTGTCCTGGTACTCTCCGTTACTATCCCTGGCATTCCAGGTCCCTATTTGTCCGTGAGAGCCAAGTCTGGTTCTGTACCCGTGTTATCTGCTGTCCGATTGCAGTTCAGTGTCAGCTTGAGTAGTGGACTAGACACTGTCCTTACACCTGTCTCCCCAAGGGTGAGGTGTTCACTCTTATTGTCATTCATATTATTTCTATTGCTACTGTTATTTTCTTCTTCAATAAACTGGTTAAATTTACTTGTACTCTATTGTATGATTATTTGCCTGTGTTACCATGACAGACTGGCTGTGTCACTCTGAAAACTATTCAAACAATTCCTAATATTTCTAATATTTTGAACAGGAACAAATGACTATACCTTGTGGTGGCACTGGCAGTAAGGTACTAGGCCTGCCTACAGAACTGTGAGACTGGCTGTGTCACTCTGAAAGCTATTCAGACAAATTCCTAATATTTCTAATATTTTGAACAGGAACAAATGACTCTTTCTTGTGGTGGCACTGGCAATAAGGTACTAGGCCTGCCTACAGAACTGTGAGACTGGCTGTGTCACTCTGAAAACTATTAAAACAAATTCCTAATATTTTGCACAGGAATAAATGACTCTCCCTTGCAGTGGCAATAAGGCACTAATGCTGGCTGACTGCCTCAGCCTAATGCTACCGGCCTGCCTACACAACAACTGGACACTCTCTATTTCCTTCTCTCTCTGAGCTCCAACAATGGACAAACAGGAAATGCAGGCTATCTGGGTGTCTGACGTGTCATTAGTCCACCACCCCCCCCATCATGAAATGAAGAAGCTAATTGGACTAAAGAAGGAGGGAAAGTATCACGTGCGCAGGTAGTCGTCACCGAATTTCCTAAATTTTCAACAACATGTTGGGCGAAGGCTGTTCGGATTCCGATCTTTTTTTTATGAAAGACCCTTGCCTTTCAGGTGGCCCGAATGATGCCTAATGACCCCTTATTCGTTGAATTCCGAAGTTTGACAAACCGATCTGCACAAGCCTAGCATACAAATCATTGTTGTCTCAAGTGTTTTAGATGGTTTATTAGTAGTACTGGTGCTGGTGGAAGTTTTGGTGGGAGGAGAGGGATCACCATCATGTATTGCACAAGCTGCAGCAACCATGGCTGCAGTCAGTTTTTGGACTACCACTTTACTCACACACTCCTACACTGCTTCTACTCCTTTCCCCCCTCTCCCTTCCTTGTGCATTTGCTGGACAGTACTCAGCTATTCTGAAATACTGTGTGTGTTTTTATTGTAAAGTACACAATAGAACTGATTGTGTGTGATGTCTTGCCCTGGCCCTCTACAAAATACTCTCTCATCTAGTATCAGTCTGCCTCAGTCACAGCTCGTGTCAAGGTACCTTTTATTTACTTATTTAGTTGGATTAACTGTCTCCCTATCACTGTCAACAGCAGGAAACCTCATTGACAGCTGACACCACAACAGCCCACATTTCTTCCTTGTGAACTGCTGTGGTGCTAGCTGCCAGTGGGCCAAGAACTGCACATAGCAGCCCTGCAGTGACCCCACTAGAGCCTCACTGTCCTCCATTCTGAGGCATGGTTCTCTCTTTCTGCCCATTTATGCTGTTCTCTGTAGTATGGTTGCTGTGTGCATAGCTGGGGTCTCTCCTGGTGGCCAGGGCAGTTATGAGACTATTTTTGAATTTCCCAGGTTGTATGATTATCTTCAACTTTTTTACATTGTTACTAATGCATTGTTACTAACAACTCTATTTTCCTAATCATTGATGAGACTCTCCATATTTCAAATCTAGGGAAAATTATGATTGAATGCAGGTGGGGGGGGTGGATGAAGCCATCTCAAGATTCAATTCATGTCAAGGAGGAGCCACCATGACATTGCAAACTATGCAGATGTAGGAGGTGATAGACATGGGTTGGCGATGTTTGCTAACTTATACAGGGGTAGGCAGTTACAGACAGGGAATGGCCATGTTCTCCAGCCTATGCATATCTTTCATCATTGCAAATGACCAGATGAGGACACTTATTTGAGATGGTGTTGCTGGTGGTGTGACTGGTGGGTGGGATATTACGGAGGTTTTGTAGTTTACTTCACGACCGATTTATGCCTCTTTGTGAGAGTAAATGATTTAGAGCAAGAGCAACGTATTTTCTAGCACAGACAAATTTAGACGCACATACATACATATACTGAAGTTTAAACAAACATTGATGTGAGTTTTATGGTCGTGGAGCAGTATGATACACTAATATATACACCAAAAATTAATCTAATATGAAGGCTATCAGGGTGGCAAAGAGAGACAGAGGGGTCTCAAAGAGGGAAATCCCTCCTAAAGGAGGACACTTGGAAGATATGCCTATGCTACAGTAGGACACTGGTAGGGTAAAATTAAATCTTTACCCATATGTTAGCATAGAATGTGACAAGCATAGTTTAGTTATTTCCACCAACCTATACTGGCATAGGAGGTGACATACATGGGTTTGTGATGTTCGCCAACTTGTGCTGAGTAGAATAAGACAGACATGGGTTGGCGATGTCTGCCAACCAATGCTCTATTAGAATAAAACAAGCATAGGTTGTTGGAGTCTAAATCGAATCTATGCTGTGGTCGAATACAACAAGCATAGATAAGCAGTTTCCTCCAACCTCAGTTTTTCAGGAATACTCTATGAAATTAAGACTAAGGGCTCAATCCAATTGACAAAGATAAAAAAGATAGTCAGGTATGCAATTATCTGTGCTGTGACACACTACCGAATGATAAAAATGAAATACGGGAGCTAGATCTGCACCCATAGGAAGCAATGACAAAATAGTTGAATTTGAGATTCAATTACATGTGGTGCCAGTAACACTCATTAAGGGACTCAACTTTTATCGCCAAAAACTTCCAGCAAACAAAGTTGGAGCTGAATCCCCTAACGCTTGTGCTTAACCTGCGGAGTCTTATACACCCTGGTCTTCTGTACACTTCTATTCTCTTCTTCATCTGTCATCCACTTCTTTCTTTTTATTCATCTGTTATCTTCATCTGTGATCTCCATCTTCATCTGCCATCGTCTTTCTTCATCTGTGATAGTCTTAATTTTTCTTCTTTAAACTTAGTGTTTCACTTGTAAAAACAATATAGTCATTAAAATAAATGTATCAGACATACACTGCCACCGGTTTCCTCTGATGTTCACACTTCTCACGCAATTTAGCGTGAATTATGGGACTTAATAAACCACAATGAACGCTGGGTCACAAGTAAGGTTCTGTGGGCCAATGCCCGTTGTGGTTCCGGTTGAGAGGGCAATTGAATTCCGTGGGGGCTAAGTTGTTACCCATTCTGCTTATCATCTACCACCTTGGCAAGGCAGCTCGTTCCTCAGCACCTGATGAACATCGTCTGTACAGCACAGCCTATTTAACATCAAGGGCGTGTCAAACTTCCACATCTGAGACTGACTATAATTTGGACTTTTAACCCCTTTGGGGCCAATATCATCCTAGTGCATACTGATTTGCATTTATGTCCATAATACTATTTTCCTTGTATTATCTCAGTTTACATTATCTGTGTATTACCTACCGCCTCTAGAGGGCGTAATTGTCATTATTCACTTTAATAAAGTGTGTTTTATTTTCACTTATTGGTCTGAGTGTCCTAAAAACCGTATCAGTACGAAAGGGCCATGACCTCAGACGGTAAGGGTGAAAGTAATCCTCTGAACATCCACTGGAGAATGGATGTCCAGGAGCAGCGCCTGGACCAATTGGCACTGGCTCTACAAATGTTACTTGAACGTACAGTACATTTGGACAAGTCTGGTCCGAATCCGGTGGTCCCCCCAGTCTTGACACCGGAGAATCCCTCTGTATCTCTCAGTACTAACACAAGAGGGTTATCGGCAGTGGTACCGTTACCCCTAAGATATGATGGCGAACCCTCCTTATGCAGAGGTTTCATTAACCAGTTGGAGATATTTTTGGAATTGGCACCCCAGGCATTCCCTAACGACCGTAGCAAGGTCGGCTTTATGATATCTCTGTTGACGGGCAAAGCTTTGGCATGGGCAAATCCGATATGGGAGAGTGCCAGACCCTGCACACTGAACTTTAGAGAATTTGTGGTGAAGTTCAGACGTGTGTTTGAGGTTCCTGGTAGGTCTGCCTTTGCTGCCAAAAGGCTGATGGATATTCAGCAGGGCGAACGCACTCTGGGCAAATACGCTATCGAATTCCGGACCTTGGCAGCAGAGGTAGGCTGGAACGATGAGGCCTTACTTGCTGCTTTTACTCAGGGTCTCGCTGAACAGATCAAGGACGAGATAGCAGCTCGAGATGTACCCAGCGAGCTGGACGAGTACATTGACTATGTCATGCTAATAGATTCTCGCATCCGGGAGAGACGCTTGGCTAAAAGGACCAAAGCAAAGAGTTATGGCCAGAACCAGTTCCTTAACCCACCCACTCCACCCGTTCTGCCTGAGCGAACAGCTGACGGCTCTGAACCTATGCAATTAGGTTTTACTAGGCTCACTAAAGAGCAGAAGCTGTATCGTAGAAGGCAAGGCTTATGCCTATATTGTGGCAAACCAGGTCATATATTACGCAATTGTCCTGTAAGGCCGGGAAACGAACGCACCTAGGGTACCTTGGGGGACAGGCCCTAGGTGGTGTTGAACAGTCCCTAGAGACTTGTACCACTAAACCCACCATCCAGGTGGCTTTTGCTTGGACTGACAAGGTCATAGAAGTCCTAGCATTGGTGGACTCCGGGGCAGCCGGATACTTCATGGATCAGTCCTTTGCTGAGTTTCAGGGCATTCCGTTATGTAAAAAGGACTCTCCTGTGGCTATAGAGGCCATTGATGGCAGACCCCTGGATCCTGCTTTCATTACCTTCGAGACTATCCCAGTGTCTATGACTGTGGGGGCTTGTCACAGGGAGCAGATACAATTTCAGATCATTCGTTCCCCACATCATTCAGTTATTTTGGGGTTCCCGTGGTTGCAAACACACAATCCCCAATTTGACTGGCAAAGGTGTGAAGTTAACTCTTGGTCGGAGTACTGTAACAAGAATTGTCTTTCTCTCCCTATTAAGATTATGTGTACCTCTCCAGCTGTGCCAACAGAATATGGGCAATTCAGTGACGTGTTTAGCAAAGGAGAGGCCAGCGCATTGCCTGACCATAGGCCATACGATTGCGCCATTGATTTGTCTACAGGGGCCGTGCCTCCTAGGGGACGTACTTACCCACTGTCCTGTGAGGAAAATAGGGCAATGGAGGAGTATATCACAGATGCCCTGGAGAGGGGAATCATTCGAAAATCTACGTCTCCGGCTGGTGCCGGATTTTTTTTTGTAAAAAAGAAAAGTGGGGAACTCAGGCCTTGCATTGACTACCGTGGGTTGAATAAGCTGATGCCCAAGAACGCCTATCCCATTCCACTTATTACAGAATTATTCGAAAGATTAAAGGGCTCTTCGATCTTTACCAAACTTGACTTACGAGCCGCCTATAATCTAGTCAGAATTAAAGAGGGTGACGAGTGGAAAACGGCGTTTAATACCAGAACAGGGCATTATGAATATCTGGTGATGCCATTCGGCCTATGCAATGCGCCTGCAGTATTTCAGGAATTGATTAACGATATTTTACGTGACTTGCTCCAGTCCTGTGTGGTTGTGTATCTAGATGATATACTAATTCATTCTGCTAACCTTGCCCAACACATTAAAGATGTCTCAGAAGTCTTGCTCCGACTTCGCAAGCACAAGTTATTCTGTAAATTAGAAAAGTGCGAATTCCATACTTCTCAAGTACCATTCCTGGGGTTCATTATATCCAAAAGTGGCATTGCCATGGATCAGGAGAAGTTGGCTGCAGTTCTGCAATGGCCTCGGCCTAAGGGATTAAAGGCCATTCAACGATTCCTAGGTTTTGCGAATTATTGTAGGAAGTTCATCAAGAACTTTTCCACAATTGTAAGACCATTGTCAGACTTGACTCACAAGGGCGCTTCTCCCTCTCAGTGGTCTGAGGCAGCTGAAAACGCATTTGTTACCCTGAAATCTGCCTTTGCATCTGCTCCTGTACTGTCCCACCCTAATCCCTCCCTGCCGTTTACTTTGGAGGTTGACGCTTCAGATGTTGGGGTTGGGGCGGTGCTCTCCCAACGTCCTGTGGGAGGTGGAGCTTTAATGCTGTGTGGGTTCTTTTCTAAGAAATTGTCCAGCGCCCAGAGTCATTACGAGATTGGTGACAGGGAACTGTTGGCCATCATACTGGCACTTAAGGAGTGGCGACATCTCTTGGAGGGCACTCAGACTCCAGTACTAATTCTTACTGACCATAAGTATCTAACCTATCTCTCAGAAGCCAAAAGACTGTCTTCTCGACAGGCCAGGTGGGCGCTGTTTCTGTCCCGGTTCAATTTCTTAGTATCCTATCTTCCTGGTTCTAAGAATATCAAGGCCGATGCGTTGTCACGTCAGTTCGCTTCTGACACTGAGAGGGAGGAAGCCCCGGTACCCATCATTCAGCCAGATCGGATCCTGGCTACTATTCGTACCACTATAACCTCGCCACTGGGGGAGGAGATACTGGCATCACAATCACGGGCACCTCCAGGAACCCCAGTGGGGAAGTGTTTTGTAGAAGAGTCATTCCGTATCCGTCTCTTGGAGACCTATCATGCCTCTAAAGCAGCTGGGCATGTTGGTAGGGACCAATTAGTATGGTCTCTTTCGCAACTATTTTGGTGGCCTACGTTGAGAGCTGACTGCGCCGCCTTCACGGCAGCTTGTACCACTTGTGCCCGTGCCAAGACCCCTAGGCATCTCCCTGTGGGCTTATTGCAACCTGTGCCTAACGGAGACCGTCCATGGTCGCATATATCCATTGACTTTTTGGGAGAATTACCAGCATCTAGAGGTTACAAGTTCATTCTTATGGTGGTCGATAGATTCTCTAAGATGGCACATTTTGTGCCTCTGACTGGCCTTCCATCGGCTCAGGAATTGGCGATAGTTTTTGCCAGAGAGGTGCACGGAGTGCCCAGAGTAATTGTCTCTGACCGTGGGAGCCAGTTCGTTTCTAGGTTCTGGAGGGCATTTTGTGGTCAGATGGGCATTCAATTGTCATTCTCCTCCGCCTACCATCCCCAGACGAATGGGGCCGCTGAGCGTGCCAATCAGGGACTGGAACAGTTCCTGCGCTGTTTCGTCACCGATCATAATGATAATTGGGCTGACCTTTTGCCATGGGCAGAGTTTGCCAGGAACTGTGCGGTTAACTCATCGTCCGGGAGCTCCCCGTTTTTGTGAATTATGGTTTCCAGCCTTGTCTGCTCCCGGACTCCTTTCAGGCACAGCAGATCCCTGCTCTAGACGAGCATTTGGCACGACTTCATTCCACTTGGGCACAGGTTCAGAGGTCCCTCAGTCAGTCTTTCAGACGGCAGCAACGGCACGCTAATCGCAGACGCCTTCCAGCGGTCTCATTTCAAGTTGGGGACAGGGTATGGCTGTCATCCAGAAACCTCAACTTACAAGTCCCATCCAATAAACTGGCTCCCCGGTTCATTGGTCCATTTAGGATTATCCGCAAGATTAATCCGGTTTCTTATGCTCTGGAGCTTCCACCCTCTATGCACATTCATAATGTGTTCCATGTGTCTCTTCTGAAACCCTTGGTGTGCAATCGTTATACTACTACGCCAGTGATTCCTGGGCCGGTGGACGTCCAGGGCCAAGAGGAATATGAAGTCCAGAGTATTATTGACTCCAGGAGATTTAGAGGAAAGCTGCAATATTTGGTTCACTGGAAGGGCTATGGCCCTGAGGAACGCTCTTGGATTGATCAGGGGGATCTCCATGCTCCAAGATTAGTACGCAGCTTTCACTCTAAATATCCTTTGAAACCCAAACCTCAGGCTAGGAGAGGGGGTCTTTGAGAGGGGGGTACTATCACAGTGCCTGTGATTCCTGTCACTCTCTGTTGTGGATGTCACTGATTTGCTGACTGAGTTTGACCCGTCTCCTGATGACCTTTTTATACCTGGCTATCTCTTATGTCAGTTGCCCTTTCGTGGTGTTCCTGAGCCAGTAGTGCTTTTGCTGTGTTCCTGTATTCTGAGTTCCTGTGTACCGATTCGGCTTGTCCTGACCATTCTCCAGTGTTCCTGCCTGTGTATGACCCGGCTTGTCTGCGGACCACCCTTGGATCCTGACCCGGCTAGTTTGACGTTCCTGCCTGTGTATGACCCGGCTCGTCTGCGGACCACCCTTGGATCCTGACTCGGCTAGTTTGACGTTCCTGCCCGTGTATGACCCGGTCCGGCTGACTTCCTGCTCCGAAGATCGACTTCCAGCTTGTTCCAGTGACCTGCATTCCAGTTGTCGCCGTCGCGACATTTTCCAGTCCCTGCTGCCCACGAGTGTGCCATTGCCTTGCCTGGTGATTCCTTCGATAGTGCTGTGCCTCGTTCTAGTGCAGAGCTGTGTGTATTCTGTGGGCCTTCCTCTCCTTGCAGAGCCCGATAGTAGCGTTGAAGCCTCGAGTAACGTTACAGAGCCTTGCAGTAGCGCTGAAGCCTCGAGTAAACGTGCATTTTAACTCTTGCAGTGCTGCCTCATATTCACTCTCTCTATCTCCAGTACGAGCCTCGTTACAAGTGATACTGCTGCTGAGTTGGCCGCTCTCCGTCGGCAACTCTAGTCTAACGTTGCAGAGTGTTCACAAAGCTTGGGCCGTTTGGGCGCTTAAGGCTCTCCGGTGTTGGTTACCGACGAGATCATATACACAGAGTGTTGGCAGAAAGGCTTCAGTGTTGGCTTATCCGGTACTACGCCCGAGGGGGCTAGTGGCTCTGGCTCTAGTATTACTGCATTCGATTACACCTGAGGAGGCTATTAGCTCTTGCATTGCAGGCCGGTTTCCATATTGCCCTAAGGGGCTATTCGCACTTGCACATACTAAAGCAGTTCCTGTAGCTACGCCCGTGGGGGCTAAGTTGTTACCCATTCTGCTTATCATCTACCACCTTGGCAAGGCAGCTCGTTCCTCAGCACCTGATGAACATCGTCTGTACAGCACAGCCTATTTAACATCAAGGGCGTGTCAAACTTCCACATCTGAGACTGACTATAATTTGGACTTTTAACCCCTTTGGGGCCAATATCATCCTAGTGCATACTGATTTGCATTTATGTCCATAATACTATTTTCCTTGTATTATCTCAGTTTACATTATCTGTGTATTACCTACCGCCTCTAGAGGGCGTAATTGTCATTATTCACTTTAATAAAGTGTGTTTTATTTTCACTTATTGGTCTGAGTGTCCTAAAAACCATAACAAAAGCATAATAACTACTTAGTAAGAAGGGCAGGTGTTACCAAGATAAAATTAAAGTGAACCCTGTAAGAGGGCCCTACAGAGAATAAATGTTATCACCCTGAGTGTCCTTGTAAAGCTTCATCCCTATCCCTAAACAATTTAGAGAAAAGAAACCAACTTCTCTTAAACACATGTGTAAAAATAATACAACAGCAGACAAAATGACTTCTACAGACCTTTTTAACCATGTGCTGCACAATATAGGGCAGACTCTTTTTTATCTCTGTAAAGCAGATACATTCACTACTTTTTTGCTTATATCACCTCCACTCTCTTTATCGAGTTTTTTTAATAATGGTCTATGCTTCCTGTCATTAAAATCATGATTATTGTTTGAAAATTTTTATTCTTACTAGAAACAAACTTTTCTTCCATTTTTCCAATATTACTCTTTAAATGTTTGTTTTTTAATTTCAGTTCTTATGCGTTTAGGATTGGTGCCATATTTCCCTTATAATAATTTTGTCTATAATTCCCAACACTTTTTCATTGTAATTAATGACATGACTAATTTGATTGAACAATTTTCTAGTATATTATATCATTTTTCTAAAAAAAAAAAATCTTAATTTTCTTGATATACTATTAGCAATTTTACAATTCTCAAACCTCTAGGAATTCTGTTGGCATCAGTATACATGTTCGCTCAGACGTTATTCATTTATCCAAGTCCATGAACATCACAGCAATGTTTATTCAATCTTCTTCTATAAGTATCACAGTCTACCTTAAAGGCCTAGTTATCCTATGCTTCTTTCCTCTGTGGTGTGTCGGCCGGCTTAGTTGCGGCCACCTCAGCATTGCTGACATCATGAAACAGGCACTGGCTAGGACGCCTGTTTATGGGCATATTCTGCGTGGCCTAATTGGGTCCCACCTTCTCCTGCTCCTTTATAAACTTCCCTGTGCCTAGGAGTCATTGCCCTCACGTGGTGTTTCTGATATTGTCTCTTGCACTCCGTTGTGACCTGTGCTCTCCTAAGAATCCGCTCTGTGTATGACCCTGGCTTGTCTGACTACCCACATCGGTTCTGACCTGTGGCTCTGGCTGACTTACTCACTCCAAGTAGTCCCCAGTTTGTCTGATCTCTGGCTCTTGCTGCTTATCACTCCTTCTACTCCCGGGCTTGTCTGGCCTGTGGCTCTGGCTGACTACTGGCTCTATACTCTCCTAACTTGCCTGGCCATCAGTCTCAGTGTTTCATGGTTCAGGTCTGCTCTCGCTCCCTGTTGCCTCTGGTCGTGTGACCCAGGGTAGAGACTTGTGCCTCAGTTACCGTTACCTCTGGTGTTCCACCTGCACCACTGTCCTAGTCTCCAGTATCCCGCAGTAGTGCAGTGCGCAGCCCAGTGTGCAGCTCCGTGTAGAAGCCTTGTTCCTATCATCCTGTGTTCTGGGGTTGTGTGGGCTATACTATTATTACTGTACTTATTAATAAAGGTGGCTTAATATTTTATATTTGTGTCTGTCCTTATTTGCCTGATTACCATGACAATAAGTCTTCAGTTTGAGACAGAAGATGCAGGGTGTTGAAGACACTGCTGGATCTCTGACATCAAGTAAAGTGTTATGACTTTAGGAGGGGTTATTCTCAATATCCATGAACAAATTTCTTCTGGCATTGAAAATGTTCACCATAATTCCTATTAACCAAATGGGGAGGGGATAAATAAAATTAGTTTCATCTGAATGGGTTAAAAAAGTATATATATATACCTAATAATTCAGATGAAATAAATCAGGCACCACATAGCAGTATCAGATCAAGTCCACATTCTCAGTTCATCCTCTCTGCAGCATCTATTCTGTGCTCAAGCATTTGCTGTATTTCTCAGTTGACCTCATCTGATATGCAGCATTTAGTCTGCATGCTCAAACATATACTTTGGTTCTCATTTATTTGATCTGAATGCTCATGTAATTACAGTTCTCAGTTGATCTGGGGCTTGATTCTATTGGGACAAAAAGAGTTCCGTCTGGCACTGACATCGTTGTGCCATTAGAATTCTATTCCTTGGACAGCATGCTTCACAGTGAGCGTTGGCCATATGATCTCATGTTGTGGCCAAAAGCATATTGCTGCTTTCTGTTCCCACAATTCATGCTAAACAGTGAGAAGTGGCAATATGAAAGGAAACTAGCTAACAACCAACATTTGACACAGTGTCAAACATTGACTTTGAGCAAATTTCAGGGTTACCCCTCCCCCCATCAAACACCCTAAAAGCATATCCTGCCCTCAGTACACCTAACATGATCAAAACAACTCCCCCAGTCCTAACACTAAACTATGCCCCATGCTGCCGTAGCCACACATTTATCAAGTATCATAGTTGTATGTATGTATCTTTTTTTTTATATAGCGCTATACAAGTACACAGTTCTTTACAGAAGCTGTAACATCATGACACAAAAATACAGAACTGGGGTAAGAGCATTGTGCTAAAGTGTGATCATTGCATTATTTGTGAGGGAAAACCACAGCAAAGGGAATCATAGGGAAAGGGACCCTGTCCCAAGGAGCTTACAACCTCACAACTAGAAATCATGAGAACATGTGGAAACAGTAGGGAGAGGATCGTAAGTACAAATACAAGGCTCAGTGAAGCAAGAGCAGAGTCATTCTAATGTATCTGTTGATGCATTGCTATTGAGATGAGACCTTGAACAGGTGGATTTTCAGGAGATGGTGTAGCAGGAGATAAGAACAGAAATGTAAAAGGGATGAAAAATAAATACTTAAAGGAGAGGACAAGAATCTTGTAAGAAATATGAAACTTTATAGGTAGCCAGCAGAGGGATTTCAGGAGCAGATGAGAAGGAAGGTATCTGGTAATTATTTATGCAGCTGAATTGAGAATAGTCTGAAGAGGAATAAGAAGAGAGACAGGACGACCAGAGTAGAATGTTGAAATAGTCAAGTCTACTGATAATCAGGGCCTGAGTGATAGTTTTTGCATTTGACATACTGAGGAAGGGACGTATTTTGGCAATATTTCTCAGGAAGACAGCTTGGATATGGGGGGGGGGGTGTCAAGGTAGAATAGATTATGACCCCAAGACGACATGCTTTGGTTACTGAGTGGATGGCAGAATTGTCAATTGTGATGGAGAAGGGTGTTGGAGGGTAGGTTTAGGAGGAAATACAACCATTTCTGTCTTAGCCATATTAAGTTTAAGATGGTGGTGGGCCATCCATGTTGAAATTGCTATGTGATTCTGAGTGACTTGAGAGTGCATAGCTGGAGTGAGGTCAGGAAAAGAGAGGTAGATTAGTGTGGTCATCTGCATACAGGTTGTAATTATAGCCAAGAGATGAGATGAAGTCACCAGGTGAAAGGGTGTAGAGGGAAAAGAGAAGTGGTCTCAGGACTGATCACTGCAGGACACCTATTGAGAGGTCATGGGGAGATCATAAATCGTTAGAAAAAGAGACACTGAATGTATTGTCAGAGAGATAGGAGGAAATCTATTATAGAGGTGTGTCTCTGATGTCAAGATTGTCCATGATTAACAGTGTCAAAGGCAGCAGATAGATCTAGTAGGATTAGTATACTGAAATGCCCTTCACTGTGTGTAGTCATTAGTAATTTTGTTAGGGCTGTCTCTGTGGAGTAGTTGGAATGGAAACCTGACTATAATGGGTCAAGAATAGAGTTGAAATTGAGAAAAGAGATAAAGTGTGAGACTATAAGGTGTTCCAAGATCTTAGATGCAGAAGGGAGGAGTGAAACTAGAAGGTAGTTTGAAAGACAGGTGGGGTTGAAGAAGGGTTTGTTTGAATATAGGTGTGACTTGCATCTTTGAATGAGGAGGGAAAAGTTCCATTAGAGAGAGGGGAGTTAAAGATATTAGGCTGAGAACAAGAGTGGCTGCAAGAGCCTTGATAAGGTGAGAGGGCATGGGATCCATGGGGCACATAGTGGGTTGAGAGAAGGATAGTAAGGGAGATACTTCCTGCTCTGAAATAGAGGTGAACAAGCTGAGGGTTGCTCAAGGTCAACTAGGAATCAGGGGGATTGGAGAACAGGATGTGGTGGGTATGGTTTGGTGAATGGACTGCACCTTATTTTTAAAAATTCAGCAAAAGTCCTGTGGAGTGTTGGAGAAGGAGGAGCAGTTTACAGCTGGGGGTTTGAGTAGAGAATCAAAGATTTTAAAGATGCCACTTGGGTTAGATTTGTGAGTCTTAACAGAGAAGTAGTACTGTTTGGCCTGGAGGAGAGCTGTTTTAAAACAAGATAAAGTTAATTTATAATGATGGAAGTCAGCAACAGAATGAGACTTTCCCCAGAGATGTTCTGCAGCTCGACAACAGGTGTGTGGCATGTGGGTTGTTAAATTTAGCCAGGGTCTGAGATACCTGGGACAGGCATGTTGAAGCTGGACAGGAGCATGCAGGTCCAAGGAAGAAATTAATGCAGTGTTATACTCCTTGACAAGTCTATATTAGTAGTTGAGCAGATTTGTTGCCAAGTTTGGTAGTTTGACAGAGTGTAGGTTCCTGGTTTGGAAAGGTTTTTTTTTGGGGGGGGGAGGGGCAGGGAAAGTTGTGTGATGGAGATGAGATGATGGCCAGAAAGAGGAAATCAGGAAATAGTGAAGTCAGAATCTGAACAGTTTCTGGTGAAAACTAGATCCAGACAGTGACATTCCCTGTGAGTGCTGACAGCAGTCCACTGTTGAAGGCCATTGGGCAAGGTCAGAGAGAGAAAGCGAGAAGCACTAGATGAGGATGCATCATCAAAGTGTAAGTTTGAAGTCACCAAGGAGTAATGTAGGAGTCTCAGAGGACAGAAAGTCAGAGAGAAAAGTTTCAAATTTGGAGAGAAAGGAAGAAGGGTTCCTAGGTGGACGATAAATTACATCTACCTGGAGAGGGACTGGGGAGAAGAGTTAGACTGCATGAACTTCAAAGGAGGTGAAGAAGACTAATGGAGGAAGGGACAGAGGCCTGGAGTGGCAGAGCTGAAAGAGAAATCTGCCCACACCCCCACCCCTGCCGTCAGGGTGTGGTGTGCAAGAGAAAGATAGGCCACTATAGGAGAGAGCAACTTCAGCAGAAGTCAGAATGTGAGAGCCAGGTTTTTGTGATAATTAATTGGTTAAGAGAGTTTGAGCATAAGAGTCGTGAGTTGTGTGGAGTTGAAGTAGAGAGCGAGCATTACATAATGCACAGGAGAAGGGTGGAAGGGGTGGAGGGAGGCAAGGAACCTCCAGTAGATTGCTAGGGTCTGCCTGACAAGAACAGTGTGTAGGCAGCAGTCTAGGACGGACACAGGTGGGAATGCAGGTGGGACCAGGGTTGGGAGAGATGTCTCCTGCAGCTATGAGGAGAGTTGCAGTAGCAAAAAGTAGTTCAGAGGAGGATATGTATGTGTGAAGAGATGTGAGTTGTTTCTTGGTGGATGGACATAAAGAATTCAGGTAACAGAACAGCTCATGAGAACAAATAATTGGGGAATATAAAAGGGATGGAGATATAAAGATTGATGAGCAGGTGGGAGAGCAGAAAGATTTTGATATTTTGCACAGATGTGGTGGCAAAAACAATAAAAAAATTAACAGACACGTGTAATAACCCTAAGTTCAAATGGGTGGCAGGGTGGTGGTGTGAATGACAAGTGACTTGCAGGCAGACTGCTTCAACTGTCTAGATGCTGTGCAATACAGCTTTTGTTTGCAGACCAGACTAAGCTATCAGTAGTTCAGTTGCAGCCAGTTTTGATTAAAATAGTGAGTACTGTGCTGATGAAATGGCAATGGAAGGGTTAAATGTCTGGAGTTGACGAATGCTAAGTTTGTTTCTTCCACTGGATCCTGTGCTTGGATTTGCAGTTCAGCTGCATTCACTGACAGATGACATGAAGTACTTAGAACAGTGATTCCAAAACACCAGAGTTAATTCTTTATCCCAGACGGATGTTCCAAGTTTTAGTGCTGTTGAAGTCTTAATCTCCCTGTGTTCGATATTGGCAGGTGTGTCTTCATTCCAAACTCATTCCATCTCTGGCTAACTCTACAGCAGACTTAGAAGCCAGAATGGCATACACTGCAAGCAGCTAGCTCTGCTTAGAGAAATGATTTATAGAGAGAAAGCATCATGTGATCTTAGCAGGTAGGCCCAATCAGGCCATTTGCACATCTAGAAACAAGTCATGTGTTGCCAATAAACAGTGATAGTCTGAAAGCTGCAATTTCAAATAAGGAAGTTACCTGTGGGAGACAGGACAGAATCAGAATATAGCCAGTTAACTCCAGTACACAATACATGCAGCCACTAGAATAAGCTAAAAGAGGGATGTTGGAGGTCCAGCAGTATCCTCAACAGTCTATTCCTCAGGTATCTTCTCCCAAAATAAAAAAAAAACATAAAAACCTTAATACCCAGCCTCTGCTATCACCGCCTCTAAATCACAAAATCAAACCCCCCTCCCTTGTCCTGGTTAAGACATTGCCCAATCCAGTGTGAGCAAAAAAATGACATAGTGGGGTTACACAAGGCACAAAATGTGCCCTAGAATAACTTCTCCCCCCATCCAATCAGCATATAGCACACAAAAAGCCAGCGGGGACTCTAATGGGACAATGAGTGTATAGGAATAATAGATAATAAATGATATGACTGACCTGTAAGCCATAACCGTCTCGATTGTCGCAGCAGGTGATAACACACAGAGAGATTGTAACCTTCCCTGCTAAAGTGCACATCTTTCTCTGGAATTCTCATGCTCATAATAAAGAATCAGAATCTGGTAGCTGATAACTAATAAGTATAAGGCTTCTCCTGTATTTATGGGAGGGACTGCAAGACTTTTTATTCCGGCTACAGCCTCTCCCTCCAGGACTTCTACAGCCAGGAGCGGAAGCAGGAGCTTTATCTGCCTATTTCCCTAGCCCATCATTTGATCTTCAGCCCATTATACGAGCCTCAAGCCCATCAGCCTTAACCTGATTATTCCAGGCCAATCCGGTCTGATTAGAAACAAACAAGCAATTGGTGCTACAAAGAGTCTCCACAGGCTTTCTATATCAATGAAGGTCAACAGGCTTCACACTTGATCCCCTCTTAGAATGTGCTCGCCAGGGTATTCTTCTTATACCCTCAAAAACATGTAATGATTAAAGATGGCTGCACTAATACAACGAGTAAAAAGTGATAAAAAATATATCCTTTATTATCAAAATCGTTAAAATACAATCAATCTTTTTTACGGACAACAGAGGTAAAGTCTCATGTCTCATGCAGTACAAAAGCTACATAGTCCACGCATTTCGCGCTAAATGCACTTAATCATGACCATCAAGTCACACATAGGATTGGCAACATTTAAACACTCCAACACCAATCATATTTGATATCTAATTAGTGGTTATGAACTGCCCCGCCTCCAATGTCTAAATCTAGAGCAAAAAAGCCATCCAGTCTAATTGATGCACTCGATGACCTCACCAATCAAGATAACCACAGAATCTGTGTCTACATATAACTAAACCAGTCACTGTATTATACCACCATAGCAGCCTCTGGGTGGACATTCCAAATATGTATATTAATCAGTTAAACCCCCTTAGTGCTACAAAGGCACACCAATGCACCGCAGAGCGACACATCAAATATCAAATGTATCGCACTGCAGTACATCGTGCGCATCACCAGCACCCAAAGGGTTAAATGGCAACTAGAAAAGTATTTTTATTAGATATATATCTTCATATGATATGGAGGCAAACAGAAAAGAGAGAGAAACAGGAGGCGCTCCCCTGTGTTGAATCTTCAAACAATCACCCTTCACCAAAATCACCACAGTGAGTTATACTCACAAAAGGATATGCTGCATATACACTTATGTGCAAAAGCAGCTTGGATCGCAGTGGGGAAGTTAATAGCTGCCCCAAACTTTTACAATTTCTCCTTCTCTGTACACCAAAAACAGGCTGCTCCTCTAAAAATGCTCTCTCTTCATACAGACACCACTGCAGAAAACAAGGGGGTGCCCAATAGTGTAATATGTTCCAGATGTCAAAAGGAGATCATCAAAGATAATAAATGAATACTCACAAGTGTACTGGTCATCTGATCGATTGCTGACTTTAACGCATACGGAGAATTTAACCCCGTCTCCGTTCGGGTGTAGGTGAAGGAAATCCAACGGATGCCCAAACAGTGTTCAAAATGAATCAATAATAAAAATAAAAAACTGCTACAAAATTAAAAGAAGTATATGTTTAATAATATAAAAGAAAATTAACTCTAACACGTTTCACGGCTCAACGCTGCTTTCTCAAAGATACATACAATGATAGAGTATACACAGGTCATAAAAAGAAGCCATTAACACAAATCCCTTTTTAAACATGATGATAACAAATCATTGGAAAAAACCGTCTGCCCGGTGACCAATAGGACTCACCCCATCGATAGCCGCTCCAACTGAAACCATCCCTAGTATCGCCAGGAACAGAAAGCGTGCGCGCCACGCCATCGCCATCACAACAAGCCCGGCGCACACAACAATAACATCATTGCGACTCTCGATCGGGAATCCAACACACAGATCACCGACCAGACAGACAAAATCCAGAACCTGTGACCTGTGACCTGTGCCCTGAAAGACTGAGTTTAGATACCTGCTGGGAAAATAGAATAAGTATATTGTGTGTGGTGTAGTGCGGTAAAGGAGAGGTTAAAAAAACAAATCTCTGGGTTTTGTTTTCCCTCTCTTTGCTGTGAGACAAGCAAATAATTGAAGTCTGGTGTGGTGGAAGTGACTAATTGCTGTGTTTGTAATTGGTGGATTCCTGGCTTATATAGCAAGGAGTGAGAGAGCTCTGTAAGTTGATCAGTGACCTGTGCCCTGAAAGACTGAGTTTGGATACCTGCTGGGAAAATAGTATAAGTATATTGTGTGTGGTGTAGTGCGGTAAAGGAGAGGTTAAAAAACAAATCTCTGGGTTTTGTTTTCCCTCTCTTTGCTGTGAGGCAAGCTAATAATTGAAGTCTGGTGTGGTGGGAGTGACTAATTGCTGTGTTTGTAATTGGTGGATTCCTGGATTAAATAGCAAGGAGTGAGAGAGCTCTGTAAGTTGATCAGTGACCTGTGCCCTGAAAGACTGAGTTTGGATACCTGCTGGGAAAATAGAATAAGTATATTGTGTGTGGTGTAGTGCGGTAAAGGAGAGGTTAAAAAAAACAAATCTCTGGGTTTTGTTTTCCCTCTCTTTGCTGTGAGACAAGCAAATAATTGAAGTCCAGGAGGTGTCTGTAATATGGAGAATGATTTGGCACTATTAGATAAGTGGTCAAAACAATGGATACTTCAGTTCAATGTTTCCAAATGTAAAATAATGCACTTGGGGAAAAGAAACCCTCAATCTGACTATCGTATTGGCAGTTCTGTGGTAGCAAAGACTTCAGAAGAGAAGGATTTGGGGGTGGTCATCTCTGACAGCCTCAAGATGAGTAACCAATGCAACCAGGCGGTGGGGAAAGCAAATCGTATGCTTGGCTGCATAGCTAGAGGTATAACAAGCAGGAAGAGGGAGATTGTGATCCCTCTGTATAGAGCTCTTGTGAGACCACATCTGGAATACTGTGTACAGTTCTGGAGGCCTCATCTGCAAAAGGATATAACTAAAATTGAGCGGGTTCAAAGAAGAGCTACAAAAATGGTGGAAGGTCTAAAGCACAGAACTTATCAAGAACGACTCAGAGATCTAAATATGTATAGTCTGGAGGAAAGAAGAGAAAGGGGGGACATGATTGAAACCTTTAAATATGTTAAAGGACTGAACAAGGTTCAGGAGGGAAGTGTGATTAATAAGAATCTGAATACAAGAACAAGGGGGCACAATCTGAGGCTAGTTGGAGGAAAAATCAAGAAAAACATTAGAAAATATTATTTCACTGAAAGAGTAGTAGAAACTTGGAACAAACTTCCAGCAGAGGTGGTTGATAAATCCACAGTAACACAATTTAAACATGCCTGGGATAAACATGTATCTATCCTAAGATAACAATAAAGGAATACTAAAGGGCAGACTAGATGGACCAGGTGGTCTTTTTCTGCCGTCAATCTTCTATGTTTCTATGTTTCTATGTCTGGTGTGGTGGGAGTCACTAATTGCTGTGTTTGTAATTGGTGGATTCCTGGATTAAATAGCAGGTACATAGTGAATATTTGAACGTGTGAATCTTGCATCAGTGTGTAAGTGCAGAAGTGTGGTAAGTGCGGGAATTTAAAACAGGGGGAATTCAAGTGCAGAAGTGTGATAAGTTCGGGAATTTAAAACAGGGGGAATTCAAGTGCAGAAGTGTGGTAAGTGCGGGAATTTAAAACAGGGGGAATTCAAGTGCAGAAGTGTGGTAAGTTCGGGAATTTAAAACAGGGGGAATTCAAGTGCAGAAGTGTGGTAAGTGCGGGAATTTAAAACAGGGGGAATTCAAATACAGGGGACTGCTATTACAAGTGACTGGTCCCAAGGGAAGAGTTAGAAGGAATCTGGTTAAGTACATAAGAGTGTGTTTGGTTTCTTATTGGTAATTTATTAAGGTTTAAAAAAAAAAAATTGTGTGGGTATTGCAAGAGTTAAAAAAAACTGTTTACTGGGTTTTTCTCTGGCCTGTGTGATTAGGGCTGATTGCTAAGGGATTTCACCTGGCAGCTAGTTACTATAAATACAGTCCATTAGCTCTGTGAGACTGCTATTGCAAGTGACTGGTTCCAGGTGAAGAGTTAGAAGGAATCTGGTGACTATCATTACAAAGGATTTATTGCATTCACATTTAAGGTTGGTTAGTTACCATATAGTGAGCATTAGAGGATAATATAAAGCTATTTGAATTGTAAAGCCAAGCATGAGTGAGAGCAGGTTAGGCAATCTCACTCAGTGCACATCTTGTCACATGTTTGAACACTTGGAGCAATCGTTCCAGGGGTCATACCGCTGTGCCAAGTGTGAGCATATTTTCTCTTTAGAGTCTAAGATATTGGATTTGGAGAGAAATATTGCAACATTGCGAGACATTGGAAACCTGGAAAGGAGATTAGAAGTCACAGAGCAGGTAGTATGTGGGGTTAGTGGTGAAGAGGGTGGAGTTGTAGATGAGGAGCGACAGGTAGGCAGCTGGGTAACAGTAAGGAGGGGAGGTAGTGGGCAGAGGAAGAGGAAGGCCAGTTCTGAGTTGACTCAGTCCAACAGATTTGCAAGATTTGCAGCCAGGGGAACAGTCCTCCTTCCAGGCTAGATGGGATGCAGAGCAGGCAGAAACCAAGGCAGGTGGTGGTAATAGGGGACTCTATTATTAGGAGGGTAGATAGGGTAATCTTTCGCCAGGAACGTGAATGCTGAACAGTATGCTGTCTCCCTGGTGCTCAGGTTCGGCATGTTGCGGACAGGGCTGACAGATTATTGGGAGGGGCTGGAAGTGATCCAGCTGTCTTGGTACATATTGGAACCAATGACAAAATAGGAGGAAGATGGAGGTCCCTAAAGAATGATTTCAGGGATTTAGGGTGCAAGCTCAAGGCAAGGACCTCTAAGGTAGTATTTTCTGAAATACTACCTGTGCCATGCGCCAGTGCAGGTAGGCAGAGGGAGCTTAGGGAGCTTAATGCATGGCTTAAGCAATGGTGTAGGAAGGAGGGTTTGGGGCTTTTAGAACACTGGGCAGACTTTGCTCTTGGGTACAATCTATATGGAAGAGATGGATTGCACCTAAATGGTAGAGGAGCCTCTGTGTTAGGGGAGAGAATGCTAGGAAGCTTGGAGGAGCTTTTAAACTAGGAAAGGAGGGGGGTATAGATAGCAAAAATGGGGTAGATAGAGCAGATAGGAACTGGGTCCAAGTAAATGACCAGGGGGTGGAGAAAGGATGGGGAAAAAGTTAGTCAGTAGGGAGGAACTCCTAGTAAATGAAGGTGAAGAAAAAAAGGCATGTAGGGATTAATATATGTAAAGACTTCAAAATTAATTGTATGCTAGCAAATGCAAGAAGTATGGTAGATAAAATAGGAGAACTAGAATTGCTGGCGGTTAATGAACAATGGGACATAATTGGAATAACAGAAACATGGTGGAATGATGCACATGACTGGGCTGTAAATATAGAGGGCTATTCCCTGTTTAGAAGAGACAGAATTAATAGAAAAGGTGGAGGTGTGTGCTTATATTTGAAAACGGAGCTAAATCCAGTTTTGCAAGGTGATATTAGTGAGGAAACTGGCCAAATTGTGGAGTCCATGTGGGTAGAAATCGAGACTAAATGTGGTGTGAAAGGTAAAAAAAAGTTGTTGGTGGGCATATGCTACAAATGACAAATGACAATGATGAGACCCAACTGCTATTGCAAATGGCGAAAGCTGCCCAGTTTGGGCATACTATAATTATGGGAGATTTTAATTATCCAGATATCAACTGGAAAAATGAGACCTGTCAGAGTGCTAAGGGTAGCAGGTTTTTGAACACACTTCGTGAAAGCTACATGTCACAAATGGTGGAAGCTCTGACAAGAAATAACAATGTATTGGACCTAGTGATCACTAATAACACAGAAATGGTATCCAATATTAAGGTAAGAGAACATTTGGGAAACAGAGATCACAACATGGTTACATTTGAAATCAGTCTGGCAAAGCAAAAATGTATAGGTTCAACCAAAACTCTTAATTTTAAAAAAGCGAACTTCAAATTGTTAAGGGCCTCAATGCAATGCATAGACTGGGATATTTTATTTAAAGGCAAAAATACTGAGGAAAAATGGTCAGAATTCAAATTTAGGTTGCAGAAATGTACCCAACAGTATATACCAATGGAGAACAAATGCAAACGAAGTAAGTCACAGCCAATGTGGTTAACTGCACATGTAAAGAAGGAAATGGCAAGGAAAAAAAACGCATTCAAATTATTTAAGTCTGAAGGAACTGAACAATCTTTCTTAAAATACAGGGAGTGCAACAAAGATTGCAAAAAGGCAATTAGGGTAGCAAAAATAGATAATGAAACTCGAATTGCAAGGGAAAGCAAGACTAATCCAAAAAAGTTCTTCAAATATATAAATAGCAAAAAACTTAAGAGCGACAAAGCACCGGGTCCTGATGGTATACATCCAAGGGTTCTTCAGGAACTTAGTGCAGTGTTAGCAAAACCCCTATATTTACTCTTTAAAGATTCTATTACCACAGGCTCAGTGCCACAGGATTGGCGAAGAGCTAACATAGTGCCTCTATTTAAGAAGGGAACTAAAACAGAACCTGGGAATTATAGACCAGTGAGTTTGACCTCTGTAGTGGGAAAACTGTTAGAAGGGATAATAAGGGACTATATTCAGGATTACAACACAAAAAATAAAATCATTAGCACGAATCAACATGGTTTTATGAAGAATAGATCATGCCAAACTAATCTTTTCAGCTTCTATGAGGAGGTAAGCAGCAACCTTGATAATGGCAAGGCAGTAGATGTAGTATATCTAGACTTTGCAAAGGCATTTGATACAGTGCCACACAGAAGGCTGGTGTATAAAATAAGGAAATTGGGGCTAGGAGATAACCTTTGCAATTGGATACAAAACTGGTTGAAGGATAGGGAACAGTGTGTGGTTGTAAATGGAAAATTCTCCAATACAGTTAAAGTGGAGAGTGGAGTACCTCAGGGTTCAGTATTGGGTCCGCTGCTTTTTAACATGTTTATAAATTACCTGGAAATAGATATAGAAAGCAAAATATCAATATTTGCAGATGATACTAAATTATGCAAAGTCATTAATTCAGAACAGGATATTTTCTCTCTACAGAGGGACTTGCATACAATGTCAGATTGGGCAAACATGTGGAATATGAAGTTTAATGTGGGAAAGTGTAAAGTCATGCATTTGGGAGGAAACAATCCCAAGGCTACTTATAAACTTAATGGAATCATTTTAGGTGACTCGTTCATAGAAAAAGACCTGGGTATCCTTGTCAACTGCAAACTTGGAAACAGTGACCAGTGTCAAACAGCAGTAGCAAAGGCAAACAAAGTCCTGTCTTGCATAAAAAGAGGTATCGAAGCAAGAGTGGATAACATTATTTTGCCATTATACAAATCATTGGTAAGACCTCACCTTGAGTATGCAGTGCAATTTTGGGCACCGGTTCTGAAAAAGGATATACTAGAACTAGAGAGGGTACAGCGGAGAGCAACAAAATTAATTAAGGGAATGGAGGACTTGACATATGAGGAACGACTAAACAAACTTGGTTTATTTACTCTAGAGAAAAGACAACTAAGAGGAGACCTTATCACATTGTACAAGTATATGAGAGGTCAATAGAAGGATCTCTGCGGTGAGCTATTTATTCCAAGGCCTGATCAGGTGACCAGGGGACACCCCTTGAGATTAGAGGAAAGGAGGTTTAAACTTCAGCAGAGGAAGGGTTTTTTTACGGTAAGGTCTGTCAAATTGTGGAATTCATTGCCCAGGGAGGTAGTTACGGCAGATACAATGGATACATTTAAGAGAAGATTAGATCCATTTCTTTCAAAAGGGAACATACAGAGTTATACTGTTTATCAGTAGACTGATCAGGAAGGTCTGATAAAGACTAATTTAATTGGTAGCAGGAAAGCTATAAAATTCTCAGTTACTGAGGTATGAGGCGAAAGTTGAACTTGATGGACTTGTGTCTTTTTTCAACCTAATTTACTATGTTACTATGTTACTATATGTCACAACGTAACCAAACAACAAAGACACAGAAACAAGACAGCATTTTCTCACACATCATATAATACTACACAATACACTCAACAAATCCAAAATCGGTAAAAATCCGTCACATCAACATATACAAATCTTAATATCCAATAAGGACAATACATAATAATATAAATAAATAACAAAAATATATGCTACCAAATTAAATAACAATATACATATATTAATGTGTTCTCACCACTGTGATACAATAAAAATTATTTAATACATATATATCAAAAATGAACACATATGTGCACACACACATGTGTATCCACATGTGCTCACATCAGAGAGAAAAAAACAAACAAACTCCCATATACCAGTGAGCACACATACACACTCCTGTACATGCACATAGATACAATGGTCCCCCATACATTGAGATATCATATATGAATATATACTAAATAAAAATGTTTTTACTGAATAATTCTTGTGCCCATTGTGATTAATTATATACTTTATTATTTATGAATTGAATTGATAATATTTTTTATTAGTGATTTCTACTTTTTCTACTTTTTATTATAATACTGTATTAAATGTAATGATAAATTTGGATACCGCTATAAACTTTTTAGTGTCCTACTAACACCCAAATTGGTATAAATTAGAAGAACCTAGGGAAAAAAAAATTAAAAAAAAAAAAAAAAATTGACATATATATACTGTATCACCATATTTACTCATTAATTGATTCAACTATCTCGTTAAGTCCTAATGGGTATAAGGTATTCAATTGGAAAATCCAAAAAGAATCCCGATTATTCAATCTTAACTGTCTATTATATAAATCCGAAGGTGCAATATATTCTATAGGTATAGCTTCTAATTTAGATGGATCTTTATTATGAAAATCAGAAAAATGTCGAGAAACACTATGCATCTTATAATCATGCAAAATGTTTCGTCTATGTTGTCTCAACCGTGTCCTAAATTTTTGAGTAGTGTGGCCTACATACTGTAGGCCACAGGGACATGACAATAGATAAATTATGTAAGACGTATCACAATTCATGAAACTTTTAATTTTAAAAGTTTCACCAGTCACATTACATTTAAATTGATGAGCACCATCTATAACACAACTACAAGCTAGACATCTAGATGATAGACATCTATATGAGCCTGAAAGAGGACTACCAACTCTATATGGTCCCTGTTTCCACGGCAACGTGCTTTGTGTATTGCCCTGTTGTCCCACACCTCCATCTCTAAATTTACTAGGTGCTAAAGAATTTTTTTGTGTTTTAGCTCTCTTATAAACTATCCTAGGATACTTAGGGATAAGATCTTTTAGAACTGGATCATTACATAGTATAGGCCAGTGTTTATTAAAAATATTTATAATCTCCCCAGCATCTATAGAGTATCCAGTAATAAACAGAGGACTATGATTAAATTAATTCTCAACCTTTTTACTTTTCCCTACTAGTATGTAATTGGCGTGCCTTCTGATAAGAATCTTCAATCAAAGATAATGGATAAGATTTATCCAAAAACCATTGTTTCAAGATATCAGATTGAATATCAAAGTCTGTAAGAGAGGAACAGTTACGTCCAACTCGACAAAACTGGCTGTAGGGAATGTTCCTCAGCCATTTTGGATGGTGACAACTATAAAAGTCAAGGTAACTGTTCCTGTCCACAGACTTAAAATATGTACGTGTGGACACCACTTTACCTGGGGTACCTATAAGTTCAAGAGCTAAAAAATAAATTTTACAGCTATCCAAAGTAGCTGTAAATTCCATACCCTAGATATTATCATTGAGATGATGTACAAATTTAGGAATATCTTCAACATCACCTCGCCAAATAATTATAAAATCGTCAATATAGCGGCAATACAGCACCAAGTTTGCGCCAAATGGGTTATGATGATAAATCCTATCTTTCTCTAGAAAACCCATAAATAAATTGGCATAACTTGGCGCAAACTTGGTGCCCATTGTCGTCCCAGTATTCTGTAAATAAAATCGATTATTAAATTCAAAATAATTATGTGTCAAAATGAATGCTATCAAATCTAATATAAATTGAATTTGTTTAGGAGGCATAAGTAAATCTTGCCACAAAAAATACTTAGTGGCTGAAATACCTCCTTCATGAGGAATATTACTATACAGAGAAGTAACGTCCAAACTAAGCCAATATAGATCTTCAGACCACTCAAAATTCTCTAGTAAGTTAATCAGTGGAGATGAATCCCTAAGATAAGAGGGCAAACCTAAAACTAATCTCTGGAGATGGTAATCTACATATGCAGACAAATTTGATGTAAGAGAATCTATCCCGGATATAATTGGTCTACCCGGTGGAAAAATAAGAGATTTGTGAACTTTAGGGAGATGATAATAAATAGGAGTCCTTAATTGATGTACATACAAAAAATCCCTCTCTTGTTTATCAATAATATTGTCTGCATATGCCATCTCTACCAACAGGCTAAATTCTTTCATATATTTAACTGTAGGATTACTTTTCAAGATGGTATAATACTTAGTGTTATTCAAAATATTATTAGCCTCTTGGAGATAATCTAATCGGTCCTGAATAACTATTGATCCCCCCTTATCTGCAGGTTTAATAATTATACTAGAATTATTTCTTAATGTATTTATCGCTTCCAACTCTTCTTTAGATAAATTGAATCTTTTTTTATTATTTTTATAAATGTTATCTCTCTTATGATTCTTAACATTCATTAAATTACGTAAATCATTTAAAACCATAGTTCCAAAAGTCTCTATGAAACTAGCTTTAGACTGTACAGGAAAAAATTTTGATTTATGTCTGAGGCCAGAAGGAACACTTCCATTTAAAATAAATTCAGTATATTCATATATTATGGGTAATATCTCATTTCCCTCTTCATTAAGTAGTGGATCATTAACCACTATAGGAAACTGAATTAACATCATGGATCAACCTCTTCTTGGCAAAATGTCTTTGGAGTGTGAGCTTTCTTAAAAACTCATTTGTGTCAACAAAAAGTTGAAACATAGTAGATCTCACAGAAGGAGAGAAATAAAGTCTAGTGTTGAGCGAGCACCCCGATGCTCGGGTGCTCGGGTGCTCTGACCGAGCACCCCCTGAGGCTCGAGTGCTCGGCCGAGCACCCGAGCCCCATTGAATTGAATGGGGCGACATGAGCATTACACCAGGCACCCCCTGCTCTCATGAGGGGAGGGTGCCTGGTCAATGCCCCCCTTCATCTCCACAATGCCCCTCTTCCACAATGTCCCCCTTCATCTCCGCAATGTCCCCCTTCATCTCCGCTATGCCCCCTTCATCTCAGCAATGTCCCCCTTCATCTCCGCTATGCCCCCTTCATCTCCGCTATGCCCCCTTCATCTCAGCAATGTCCCCCTTCATCTCCGCTATGCCCCCTTCATCTCCGCTATGCCCCCTTCATCTCAGCAATGTCCCCCTTCATCTCCGCTATGCCCCCTTCATCTCAGCAATGTCCCCCTTCATGTCCGCTATGCCCCCTTCATCTCCGCTATGCCCCCTTCATCTCAGCAATGTCCCCCTTCATCTCCGCTATGCCCCCTTCATCTCCGCTATGCCCCCTTCATCTCAGCAATGTCCCCCTTCATCTCCGCTATGCCCCCTTCATCTCCGCTATGCCCCCTTCATCTCAGCAATGTCCCCCTTCATCTCCGCTATGCCCCCTTCATCTCAGCAATGTCCCCCTTCATCTCCGCTATGCCCCCTTCATCTCCGCTATGCCCCCTTCATCTCAGCAATGTCCCCCTTCATCTCCGCTATGCCCCCTTCATCTCTGCTATGCCCCCTTCATCTCAGCAATGTCCCCCTTCATCTCCGCTATGCCCCCTTCATCTCCGCTATGCCCCCTTCATCTCCGCTATGCCCCCTTCATCTCAGCAATGTCCCCCTTCATCTCCGCTATGCCCCCTTCATCTCAGCAATGTCCCCCTTCATCTCCGCTATGCCCCCTTCATCTCCGCTATGCCCCCTTCATCTCAGCAATGTCCCCCTTCATCTCAGCAATGTCCCCCTTCATCTCCGCTATGCCCCCTTCATCTCCGCAATGCCCCCTACCTCCAGTCCCTGGTGGTCCAGCGGAGCGTCTTCAGATCTGTGCCTCCTTCGGCACAGATCCCCGCCACCCGAACATGCCGGGCGAGCACATGGCGGTACTCGTACGAGTACCGCCATGTGCCGAGCAGAACGATGCTCGAGCCGATCCGAGCATCGGCCGAGCATGCTCGCTCAACACTAATAAAGTCCTCTAGAGAGGAGAGATCTTTCAGCCTCAGACAAAATATATTTCGATAAATTAATAACATTTGTATCCTTTATTGTCTGTTGATTTCTATTCTGGTTTTTTTGGGAATTGCACCCATATCCTCTTTGTCCTCTTGGTTTCTTTTTGGTGTTTCTTCCACCTCTAGTGGGGAGAAATGATTCTGGTCCTTCCACCATATTAAATCTTTGGTGGTTGGTTCCAGAAGGTTCCCTCTCAAAAAAGGAGAGGGTACAGGTGTATTAGTGATATTAATCACAGGTTCTAAAATTGTCGAACCAACCAAAGTATTTAAACTCTCCCCTTGGTTCCCATGGGTCATCTCCTGTATAACCACTTTAGGATGCTCAGTAGAATGTTGTTCTGTCCTCATTATTCTCTTTTGATCTCTAAATCTATTATTTTTTTCTCTATTCTGATGTAAATTAGATCCTATAGAAGTAACTTTATTTTTACTCTTAAAGGCATCAACTTTAATTTTATTATTATTTGGATTTATATTTTTCTTATTATTAGACCAATTATATACAACATTATTCTTGTAATCCTCTTCATCCCTTAAAAGTTTTTTCTTTTTCCTTTCTATAATTGCTATTTGATGACTATTGACATTCTTCATAGTACGTTTCTCAAAAGGGTCAAGGTCACAAGAATCTTTCAATTTGGATAATTCATCTAATTTGGACTCAATCAAAACCTTAGTCTCCCCAAGAATTTTCTCTCTCTGAGCTATCAATAGTTTCATTAATGTAAATTAACTTGCATCTAAAATTCTATGCCAATTATTCACAAACAGAGGGTCATTGTCAAATGTAATAAAGATAAATTGAAACGCAAACCCCTTGGAATCATATTTAAACTCAGATATTTACGTAATGTTTCAATATCCCACCAATGGTTACACTCCACCTTCAGCAGCTGTTCAAGGTCATAAAAAGACCTACTAATATCTACTTCAGGTTTAGTAGCCCTTGGTGTATCATGTATCATAGTTTGAGACATGAATTGACCTCCTAAAGTAATCCGATTTGCAACAATATCCTGATAAAATTGCATTCTGAAACACAGCAAAAAAAAAAAAAAAAAAGACAAAACAATTAAAAAAAAAAAAAAAACAATAAATTCAAAAATAAATATGATGAAGTATAGGGTTGATTGTAGGGGTCGCTCTCCCACACAGATACTCCAGTATAATCTACAGGCAAACAGAAAAGAGAGAGAAACAGGAGGCGCTCCCCTGTGTTGAATCTTCAAACAATCACCCTTCACCAAAATCACCACAGTGAGTTATACTCACAAAAGGATATGCTGCATATACACTTATGTGCAAAAGCAGCTTGGATCGCAGTGGGGAAATTAATAGCTGCCCAAACTTTTACGATTTCTCCTTCTCTGTACACCAAAAACAGGCTGCTCCTCTAAAAACGCTCTCTCTTCATACAGACACCACTGCAGAAAACAAGGGGGCGCCAATAGTATAATATGTTCCAGATGTCAAAAGGAGATCATCAAAGATAATAAATGAATACTCACAAGTGTACTGGTCATCTGATCGATTGCTGACTTTAACGCATACGGAGAATTTAACCCCGTCTCCGTTCGGGTGTAGGTGAAGGAAATCCAACGGATGCCCAAACAGTGTTCAAAATGAATCAATAATAAAAATAAAAAACGGCTCCAAAATTAAAAGAAGTATATGTTTAATAATATAAAAGAAAATTAACTCTATTAATAAATCTAACTCGTTTCACTGCTCAACGCCGCTTTATCAAAGATACATACAATGATAGAGTATACACAAGTCATAAAAAGAAGCCGTTAACACAAATCCCTTTTTAAACATGATGATAACAAATCTTTGGAAAAAAACGTCTGCCCGGTTGTGTGAGAAAATGCTGTCTTGTTTCTGTGTCTTTGTTGTTTGGTTACGTTGTGACATATGTTCTGGATTTTGTCCGTCTGGTCGGTGATCTGTGTGTTGGATTCCCAATCGAGAGTCGCAATGACATTATTGTTGTGCGTGCCGGGCTTGTTGTGATGGCGATGGCGTGGCGCGCACGCTTTCTGTTCCTGGCGATACTAGGGATGGTTTCAGTTGGAGCGGCTATCGATGGGGTGAGTCCTATTGGTCACCGGGCAGACGGTTTTTTCCAATGATTTGTTATCATCATGTTTAAAAAGGGATTTGTGTTAACGCCTTGTTTTTATGACTTGTGTATACGCTATCATTGTATGTATCTTTGAGAAAGCGGCGTTGAGCCGTGAAACGCGTTAGATTTATTGACAGAGTTAATTTTCTTTTATATTATTAAACATATACTTCTTTTAATTTTGGAGCCGTTTTTTATTTTTATTATTGATTCATTTTGAACACTGTTTGGGCATCCGTTGGATTTCCTTCACCTACACCCGAACGGAGACGGGGTTAAATTCTCCGTATGCGTTAAAGTCAGCAATCGATCAGATGACCAGTACACTTGTGAGTATTCATTTATTATCTTTGATCTCCTTTTGACATCTGGAACATATTACACTATTGGGCGCCCCCTTGTTTTCTGCAGTCATATGATATGGAGGATTTTATTTCACTTTATTTTCTATCTTTATTAGATATATATCTTCATATGATATGGGGATGAAGACTATCTTTTTGGACCATTTTGGTTTTGTTGGATTTTCTGGATAGTCGATATAATAAATATGGTATCTCATAAAGATATATAAAATTGTGAGTTAGTAAGTCCATTGATAGGTGATATATGATGTACCTGCCTGTAGATGGACTTATGTTAATAAGGAATTTGGTCGTAATCATTTGATAATAATATAGATTTTGTATATGTATTGATTTGTTCTATATGTTTTGATATTTTGGTGGTTAAATGAACGGACCGCTTTTGGATTAATGTTTTCCTGGAGTATGATGCTATTCAGCCTGGATGCACTTTGGCCGTTCATCACCTGGTAGCTCAGAATGTTGTCTCATTAGAAAGGAATTACAATACTTTTCTAGTTGCCATTTAACCCTTTGGGTGCTGGTGATGCGCACAATGTACTGCAGTGCGATACATTTGATATTTGATGTGTCGCTCTGCGGTGCATTGGTGTGCCTTTGTAGCGCTTAGGGGGTTTAACTGATTAATACACATATTTGGAATGTCCACCCAAAGGCTGCTATGGTGGTATAATACAGCGACTGGTTTAGTTATATGTAGACACAGATTCTGTGGTTGTCTTGATTGGTGAGGTCATCGAGTGCATCAAGTAGACTGGTTGGCTTTTTTGCTCTAGATTTAGACATTGGAGGCGGGGCAGTTCGTAACCACTAATTAGATATCAAATACGATTGGTGTTGGAGTGTTTAAATGTTGCCATCCTATGTCTGACTTGATGGTCATAATTAAGTGCATTTAGTGCAAAACGCGTGGACTATGTAGCTTTTGTACTGCATGAGACATGAGACTTTACCTCTGTTGTCTGTAAAAAAGATTGATTGTATTGTAACAATTTTGATAATAAAGGATATATTTTTATCACTTTTTACTCGTTGGATTAGTGCAGCCATCTTTTATCATTACAATCCGGTCTGATTCTCAGGCTTATGACCTGTCACATTCCATCAGCCAGTCATTCATACTCCCAGCAGGCATCCAGTTAGTTTATGCATTGTCCCCAGTGGAAAACAATTGTGGTCCCTCTTATAGGTCAGGTCGAGTTTGTAATGCCCCCTGTTTTTGCCTAATCACTGCCGCCAGGTTTCATTGTTTTCCAGTCCCCCCTCCCATCCTTCTCTCCCCAGTGCTATTACCTTTTGCCATGTCATTTCATAATTTCCCCATGAAGGCAAGAAATGATTCAGTATCTCTACCTTCTTGTAGACTTAGGATATAAATATGGAAGCTACAACTTCAGTGACTATCACAGATTTCTCTCAACCAAAACAGTGGCGGCACTTGCTGAACCCACCGTAGTTGACACCCTACTAGCTAAAGAAATAGAGAGAGGCTTCCTCATCTGTCCTTTTCCCCGTTTCACATCTGGTGCATTAATGTCATCTGTGTAGCAACCAGAAAATACTCTCAGAAGGAGGGACTTATAGTAGACTTTTCCACCCCTCACTCCTCCCAGACCCCCAGGATAAATTCTCATACCATCTGAAGAATTTCCATTAGAATACACTAACATGGACTTCATCTTACACATCAAACAATGGGGCAACAATATCCGCTCTCCAAGGGCTCGATTCAATTGATACCTTAAAAAAAAAAAAAAAAAAAAAAAAAAAAAAGTACCGTTGGTAGGTTAAATTCACTGTCAGGTATTCTTTCACCTGCTTTGTGACACACTGCCGAACGGTAAAAATGTGCTACAGGTGCTAAATGTGCACCCACTGGAATCAGTGACAAAGTGGATGAATATGAAATTTCATTACATGCTGGTAGTAACACGCGTTATGGGACTCACTTGTATCACCAAAAATAAACGCCTAGAAAAGTTGAGTCCCCTAATGCATGTACCTAACCACCAACGTGTTAATGGAGTGTAAGAGAAACATTTATGTGCAAGTAGGGATCCCTACACTAGTGACCCATGGATGTATTGTTATGGGGCCATAATCTCCATATCAATACATCCAAAGTACCAAAAAAGTGTGTAATTTAAAAATAAATTAACCCTTTAAGTGCCAGTGGGGAATACAACACATTGCACAGTATTAAATACCCCACTGGCAATCAAAGGGTTAATCCCTGAAAGCCAAAACACCATTCCATTAACATAACACACTTACCTGTAAGTCTGATGTCCAGCAGAGTTTTCTGCACCCTGGTTTTCCTCTTCAATTCTTCTTCTGTAAGCTTCTATCTTCTTCATATGTCCTCTTCTTCTTTTCTTCATCTGTTATATTCTTTTCTTCATCTGAGCTCTTCTTCATTCTTCCTCTTTAAACTTAGTGTTGCCCCTGAAAAAGAAATATAGTTATTAAAATAAATATTTGCATTAAAGTTATGCTGCCATCGCCGGCGGCAGAAAAAAACGCCAGAAAATCTCCCCTTGTACCTTTTGCTCCATTGTCCCACCCGCACTGAGGGGAGTGTGAATAAGGACTGGCTTTTATATGGCAAGTTCCTGTTCAAAATTGGCTGGTATGTGGGATTACACAGGGCATGGAACGTGCTCTGCAATAACCACACTTCCTAGCCAACCTGCTTCTAGTGCATTTAGTCATCCCTCCAGTTAGAAGCTGATTGGTGGGGAGGTGTGGTTTCCACAGGGCATGTTCCAACCCCTGTGTACCCCCACATCCCAACCAATGGGAGTAGGGTTTGGGAGGGTCACTGTGTTTTAGCTCATCCTCGATGTTTGACACTATGGCAAACACAGAGCATTCGCTATTTAACAGGAGTTTGGAAATAAAAAAAAATATTAACGTTGGGCTACAAGTTAGGTTCTGTGGGCTAATGCTCATCGTGGTTCATGTTGTTAGGGTAATTGAATTCAGACCTGTCTACTGAGTGTGTACCAATCGGCATTCTATTTGCCCTATGGCGTGTCTTACCATGCCTTATTGAATCAAGCCCCAAGACATATCGCCGCCGCATTCAAACTCCTTCCAGTGCACTCCTCCTTTTGGCACCTTCAAGGGATCAAGTGGCAGCAACAGTATTAATTCACTACCCATCTCATATTTGGCTCTAAATGGAGTCCAACACTCTTCTGCACATTTTTTGGAACCTTATTAACTACTGCCTCTGTCCACTGGCATTGAATTATCTATTGCCTGGACAATATCGGAGTAGCAAAATGTTATCCTGTTGGGCCAGATAGTATTGTTGCAGCCAGTGGAGGTGTTCCAAGATTTCCATAGTTGCCTCCTCTGTGGAGTCTACTCTGGTCAATAGAGAGTGCAGGTCCCATCTAAGCTCTGACAGTTCCGCATGCAGAGTAGATTTAATATCACCTCGAGCACCCACAGGTCTTCCTTAGAAGGTAAAGAGGCTAGTAAATCCGTCGGGATTGGCGTAGTCATGGTCAGTCACTGAGGTTGAGGCCATAGTTGGAGTGGCTTCAGAGAGGTCTGCACCTCCAAATATTTGGCACATTGCTGTCCTTGTTGGTCTGGTGGGTAGGGATGGATGAAAATTTTCATCTCAAACTGAAATCTCTGAATAATGGCACTTCCAGCTTGGCGAATAATTTCCAGTGAAAAGTGCAGTTTTTCTGCTTTTTTTTCATCTAGCTCATTCCATTGAAAGCAACGTGAATATTGAATTTACCCACAACACATAACAAATATTATTTTATTTCCCAAAGGCTTAGTATAAAAGGGGCATGAGGGTGCCTGTGTTGGTGGTGTGTGGAAAAAGAATCAGTAGAACAGGGAATATTTTTTGGGGGGCTTTGTTTATTGTGATTGCGGGCAGTTAATAAAAAAAATAAATCCTAAATACAATATAAAACCCCCATAAGACATGATATAAAAGGGGTCTGAGAAGGGTACCTGTGTTGGTGGGTGGAGTCTGGGGAATTAATCAGTTTGTTTTGGGGGGGGTCTTGACTGGTATTGGGGGGACAATTAATAAAAAAATAAACTAAAATAAGAAATGTGTATGTAAAGTGATAGAGACAGGAACCCCCTGACATACGCTGCCACTGGGGTGTACTGATACTTGACTTGATAGAGTATTTTATAGAGGATGATTTGTTAGAGGCACAAGTCCTGAGGAAACATTGATTTGTAGGACTTACGCTTGTTTGGCACAAGCCCTAAGGAAACATTGATTTGTCAGACTTAGGCTTGTTAGAAACAAACCCCCAAAATGTGTTTATTTTTTTTGTAGGACTTTTTTTTTTCTATTATATATATATATATATATATATATATATATAAAAAATAATTTTTTATTTTTTAAAGCACAAGCCCTGAGAAAAAAAAATGCCCTACTGGCCTAGTGCCTGCAGGTCATGTTGGGCAGTGGCCACTGCCCATTGTCAAATGTCCTCCATATTTGTGGAATTTACAACTGCTGGTCTTGCTTAAGCAACAGGATGATTAGGCAGCTGAAAGGGAATGGGATCAACAATAGCAGTAACATCGGTGATGAATGATGAAGGTTCCACTTGCCGCTACTAGCTCCAGTGATGTGTCTGAGGCAGTAGCAACACATAAGTAGCCCCAGTATATGTGGAGAAAAGAAGAAGAGGTTGGCCAATAATTATTCTCAACCTGCCCCTCCTCCAAAATCATGGGTGTGTTGTTATTAGAATAAACATTTTTCCCCTTGAGAGCAGGAACTGTGGCTCTCATCAGCAACTGCAGTGTGCACAGTGTGTGTGGTAAATAACATCTGGGGGCACAATTGTATGCAAATACCATGACACTAGAACCCAAGTACTACCTCTGTCACTATACCACTTGTCTACACCCTCCTAAGGATACATGACAACTTGCTGAGAGTTTCATAGTAATGATGAATCCTCCCTGCCCCACCGTCTTAGCATATTCTGAGGGATAGAATCTCCTCAGATGCATCTTGATGCCCTGCTTTTGATTATCGTCCACCACACTGCCATGTTTGGTCAGTGCACCACACAGTGTGCAATGGGTGGACATGAATTGTCACATCCTAACATCAACAGAGTGGCTATCTTTTGGTGGGGGGAGGTAACGATGAACGAGGTGGATTGGCAGAAGATGTAGTTACCCTAGAGGAAGAAGGTGATGGTGATCTAGTTGTTTCGCTTGTCATGGAACTTCCAGTCTCTGCCTGGGTTTCTTTATTCTTCCTCCTATTTGATCTCCGCCTTGTCTTTTTGCCTTTCTGGAGAGTCAGGGGCTACAGCAACAGCAGTGATGGGTGTTTGGCTTTAACACATTTGACATAAATGTCATGGTGTCTGTGTTTCATGTGTCTTATCAGGGTGATTGTGCCAAGGTATGTTTCCTCCTTTCCTCTTTTAACTGACTTGTCAAAAGTTGTGCGCAGTGTTGTTGGTGATGACTGCACTGTGCTTGCCCCAAGAGAAAAATAGTCCCACACCTATAACTTTAGGGGATAGGGAACAGGAGGAGAAGAATGGCTCTTGCTTCTTGTCCTCTAAATTCCTGGTCACTGTCTGTGGCAGCAGAATCAGCACTGCAACAAGGAGAAGGATTTAGATAAACTAAGTGAATGGGCAGAAAAGTGGCAGATGTCATTTAATGTAGATAAATGTAAGGTTATGCATTTGGGTTGTAGAAACAAACTTGCTACATATACTCTAAATGGGAAACAACTTGGGAAATCCTCATTAGAGAAAGATTTAGGTGTACTGATAGACAATAGTCTTCACAGCAGTGTGCAGAGTCACTCAGCTGCTGCAAGAGCAAATAGAGTATTAGCCTGCATAAAAAGAGGTGTAGAAGCAAGGGATGCTAATATTATCCTACCTCTGTATAAATCCTTGGTTAGGCCTCATCTAGAATATGGAGTACAATTTTGGGCGCCTGTTCTAAAAAAAGACATTGCTGAACTGGAAAAGGTGCAGAGACGTGCAACAAAACTGATAAAGGGATTGGAGGATCTGAGTTACAAAGAGAGACTAGCCAAACTGGGTTTGTTTACATTAGAAAAGAGACGTCTAAGGGGTGATATGATTACCATTTACAAATACATTCAAGGTCAATACAAAGAACTATCCAATGAATTATTTATGCAAAGAGCTGAGCTAAGAACAAGAGGTCATCCATTAAGACTTGAGGAAAGGCGCTTTCGACTAAAACACAGGCAGGGATTCTTTACAGTAAGGGCGGTAAGGCTATGGAATTCTTTGCCTCGGGATGTTGTGCTTGCAGATAATGTAACTGCATTCAAAAAAGCAATGACACACACACACACACACACACACACACCCCTACACTGGAAATTGCTCCAGAGGGCTTTTTTGTTGCCTTCCTCTGGATCAACAGGAGTGTTATTGGCATGGGCTGGACTTGATGGACGCATGTCTTTTTTCAGCCTTATCTACTATGTTACTATGACCAGGAGTATTGCTGCCACTGGCAAGTGGAACCTGTCCTACTCCTACATCACTTGTTGACCCCATTCCCACTGTGTCCATGGTTCCTCTTGGACACTGTAGTGAAGGGAAGGGTACTCTCAGGGCCAGAGGAATAGTGTGGGCTCCCTTGACCGCTAGTCTGTATGCTCTCAAATGCTACCCCTACCACTCCTCTAACACTAGTCCCACTGGCTGCTTCACCATTACTGCTTCTACTACTAACACCAACCACATCAAGTTCAGCCCCAGTGTCTTTCTCCTCACAGTCACTATTAATATGAGGATATTGATTACCCCCTCCTTCACGCCTAACACTAACAAGCTGCTGGACCTTCATAGTTGTAGAAGTACTAGCACTGGTGGTACTTAGGGATGGCAAATGTGACATAGGGTCCCCTGCTGTCACACTTGGCATCATCTTCTCTCCCCCCTCCTGAGTATTACAAGATACACTAGCAGCAGTTTCAGCACTGGTGACAGCAGAGTCAGCAGGTCTGACAGCAGGTACAGTATTGGTGGCAGCAGGTTCAGCACAGGTTGCAGCAGGGGTTCAGCACTGGCAGCAGGCAAAGCACTTGTTAAAGCGGTGGCAGCATGTCTGACCACAGGCACAGTACTGGTGGCAGCACGTTCAGCACTGGCAGCAGGCGCAGCACTAATGGCAGCAGGAGCAGCACTGGTGGTAGCAGAAGCAGCAGCTCTGACAGCAGTTACAGTACTAGTGGCAGCAGGGGCGGCACATTTGGCAGCAGGTACAGCAATGGTGGCATCAGGGGCAGCATGTCTGGCACCAGGCACAGGCAGCTGACCTGTCCTTCTCTCACTACTACCCTTTTCTTCCTCCCTTCCCATTAAATTCCCCAAGATCCCTAGGGGCGATTTAGGGGAACTGGACAGCATTGGTTCTGTAGTGCTCACTTCCTGCTACTCCTCAGTGGACACATAAGGGTCCTTCCAATTCCTCCTTTTACTATTTTTACATTTTCTCATAGTGATATCAGTCACTATGACCGTCTCCTGCCCTACTTGTGGGAAGGTCTGGGGAGGGACAGTGCCCACGGAGGTAGCCCCTTTTTTCTTGCTTGTCATCCTTATGAGGAACAGGAGTTAAGCGCACATAGAATAGAAGAGATGTCTTGGTGTATCAGGCTGTATGCTGCATTAAAGCAGGTTTGGCCTGGGAGCATCCAGCTCCAGCCATCTTGGTCAGTGGCAGGAAACGCCACCCCCAACTTTTTACTTACTTTTATGAAGCTTTTTATACATTTTCTCTTTTTGGGTCATTGGAGAACTCTTATATGGGACTTCTCTTGTTTATGTTTCGGAAAATGTAAAGGGGGCTGGTAGTACTTCAGGGACTTCCCACCCCTATTTTGAAACTACACTTCTCAGAAGCCTGTTCTTCTCAAGCTTTTTGGCAGGGAATGAAGTGGTGTTAGGCTGACCAACTTCTTTTTTGGATTCAGCTTGCTACTCAGAGACTGGTCTCTCCCTCCTTGCTTGCCACATTAACCTCTTGCAGTCAGATAAGTACTTTTAAAGGTATATATGTGCTTTTATTCTGCTTTTACAATTTCATACTTAAAGGGATCTCTTGGCTATGTCAGAGCCTAAATGAAGATATTTGCATGACTAAAGTTACTAAGGTTTTGGGGATCTCTTTAATCCATTGCTCTTCATGCCAGATTGGTCTTCTGAGGGAATTTTCTGGTACTCTATGTCCCTCTTGTTCTATGGCCCCCACTCAACCTCTAAGGCCCTCATCTGTTGAACAGGAGTCTGCATGGATAAAGTCCTTAATTTTGACAGTCTATCCCTTCATCTATTCCAGTAATCTTAGACTCTTAGGCCATCCTACACCCCCCCCCCATGAAAGGTTCTTTAGCCATTTTACAGTGGGTGATGTCCCCATTATTGGGAAAGGGGGATCCCTCTGTGGAGGAAGAGGAAATTGATGTGGATGACTTGAGGGGAGCTGCGCTAAGATTGATAAGGGCTTAGGATGTCAATGTTGTGCTAGACCTATATTGAAAGCACATCACCAATATGCAATAAAATGCCTTCACTATCATATCCCTGTCATTCCACCACCAATCTGCCGTTATCACCATTAATCCAGCATGCCTTCAACAGGTGTGCAATTTTAACACTTAACACATAGACAATGACTCATTTACATATGGAAATGCAGGTCAATGAGCCATTGTCGTATTCATGTTGGTGTGTTTATATGTTTGTGTGGCACATTGCCCCAACCAGTAAGCTCGATAGTCATCTCTGCTGTCAGTGTGCACAGTCCAAAATCACCAACCTCAGGCTGACTATGTTGGCATCTCTCTATAGCTGTCTGTGCAGCTACAGCTATGGTCACAACTACCCCCTTAAAATTTGTACAAATACATGAATATCCAACTATAAATTGCATGTAAATATAGTGTGCATGGATGTGGGTGTGCTGGCTTCATTATTCTAAAGAGCTGTCCTGTGTTCTTGTTCTATTATCTAAATTGGATCTATCAAGCTGACCAGTAAAGCAGATGATATTTTATAAGGCATTTGAAAAAAAGAATGTATTTAGCTGTGAGTCAGCAAGGTAAACAATTTAAATAAATGGGAGTCTAATATAGAATCTCTGCATATCGACTCTGGTCTGTCCCCCCTGCTTTGATGAAGTCTGTGTGTATATAAAGAGAAGTCTTCTGAGGGACCTAGGGAAGATCAATGTGAGCAGATGTCAGCAGTGCTGTTTGAGAAGTCATCCACTCACACTACCAGACACCCCTTGTAATCTGGTGATGTGAGTAGATGCCAGCACTGCTGCTTGGCGAAGGCAGATCCGCTCACATCACCAGACACATTGCTCAAGCTATACAATAATCTGGCCTCTGCTGAGCAGCTGTACAAGGCAACAATATGGTAATCTCTTCACACGTGTGTCAAACACTACCTTGTTAATGTGCTGGCTTCAGCTGAAACCAGTTTGGGCCAGAAGTTCCTATACACTGTTGTGCCTGTGTAGCTGTCCTCCCTTATATACATTTTTGGCCAGTAACCTATTAGTTAATGTTCTTTGGTTTGCAGTGTTTGTGTCCATTGAGATCTGAGATTTCTATTGCACCAGTTAAAATCTGTGAGGTTTTTTCTCTTTCCCTCATTTGAATCATGGTGGACTTTTTGATCTATCACCCATGGGTCCTGTGTTCCACATAGGACTTATGAGAAAAGGGTAATTTTGTGAACTTACTGATAAATCCTTTCCTCAGCCTGTGCGGAACACAGGACTTCCCTTCCAGAGCAAAACAAAACAACTGTTTGAGTTCTGGCAGGGGGTCCACTCGAGATGTCTCATTCCACTTTTATATCTTTCATCTCTGCTATACGTTAAAACTGTTCATGTCCAGGTAGGGGTAAAGTGGAACAGGGTGGGAGTCTTCTCCTCTAGAAGCCTTTCTATTTGTGCCCTGCCTACCTGGAGGAGGAGACTTAACCCAATGGTTGAATGTTCCACATGGACTAAAAAAATATATATATATCTGTAAGTACACAAAACCCCCCTTATTTGCCTTCATTAAATATCATTTGCCATTTTTTTGCCTAATCTGTTATTTTATGTAAATCTTACTATAGAGAACAAACATCCTGTTGTAAATTTGTTATCACAGTCTCCCTTAGAGGCTAAGTTTTCCTGTGCTTCCTACTCTGTATGGACACCGGCTGGCATGGCCTTCGGCCACTTCCTCATTGCTGATGTTAGATAACAGACACTAGCACGGACGCCTGTCTATGGGCCTATTCTGGGTGGCCTAATTGGGTCCCATCTCCCTCTGCTCCTTTATAAACCTCCCTGGGCCTGGAAGTCATCGCCCTTACGGGGTGTTTCTGCTAGTGTCTCTTGTGCTTTGTTGTGACCCGTGCTTTATCTGAGAATCCGCTCCATGTATGACTCCTGGTTTGTCTGACTACCCACATTGGTTCTGACCTGTGGCTCTGGCTGACTAACTCGCTGCATGTAGTCCCCCGTTGTCTGACCTGTGGCTCTGGCTGACTACTTGCTCAGTATTCAGGCCTGCTCTTGCTCCCTGTTGCCTCCGGTCACGTGACTCAGAGTGGAGACTGGTGCATCTTGCAGTAGTGCAGTGCGCAGCACAGTGTGCGGCTCCGGGTAGGAGCCTGGGTCCTATCATCCTGAGTTCTGGGGTTGTATGGGCTATATTATTATTTGCTGTACATTATAAATAAAGGTGGTTATTTATATTTTACTATTGTGTCTGTCCTTCTTTGCCTGAAAACCATGACAGTAAGTAAGGGCCATGTCTACTGAAGGATCAAGCTACAGCATCCTGTACAGGATGGATTCTCAGGACCAGAAAATCGACCAGTTGTGTTTTGCTATGCAGACACTATTGAATCGCACAGCTCACCTAGATCACTTTGCTCAGCAAAAGGTGGCTTCCCGAGTACCTGCACCGATTGTGGCAACTTCCTCTGAGGTTGGCATGAGTAGAAGGTTGTCCTGCTCCGCTCCTTTACCCCAAAGAAATGATGGGGAACCTAAACTGTGCCGGGGGTTCCTCAATCAGCTGTGAATTTTTTTGGAAATGGTATCACATGCTTTCCCTACTGAGCGAAGTAAGGTGGGATTCCTGATCTCCCTCTTGTCCGGCAAGGCATTGGCCTGGGCCAACCCAATCTAGGAGACGGAGAAACCCATAATTTATAACTTTACGGAATTTGTGGCCTCTTTACGGACAGTTTTTGATGTTACTGGGCAAGCAACCTCACTGTCAAAAGACTTATAAGAATACAGCAGGGCTCATGTACAGTATCGGACTACACTATTGAATTGTATACTCTGGCAGCGGAGGTAGGATGGAACAATGAAGCCCTAGTTGTCGCTTTCTCCCAGGGCTTGTGTGACACTATTAAAGATGAGATGGCAGCTTGAGACCTGCCTGGTGATCTGGAGCTAATTGCAGTCACCATCCTGATTGATGCGAGAATCCTTGAGAGGCCTTCGATCAAGAAACAGGAGCATAAACCTTTACCTCATTTGGCACCTAGTTTCTTATGCCCACCCTGTCCACCCTCACGTCCCATACCTCCTAGCCCTGACCCTACCGGGAGGAACCAATGCAGCTAGACTTTACAAGCCTTTTCGGTGGAGCAGAAGGCTCGGCGGACGAGGAGGGGTCTTTGCTTATACTGTCAGGAGCTGGGTCATATGTTGTGTGCTTGCCCTATACGGCCGGGAAACGTTGCAACTAGGGTCAGGTAGGAGATAGACCCTGGGTGGAATTTAACAGTCCTCAGAAAGACTTCAGGACAAGCTATTACGGTGCCCGTGCTATGCTGGAGACATTCTGTCAGTTTCCACTCCTGCTTACGCCTATTGGCTGAAGTGACTTTGACCCGCCCAATATTTGTCCTTAAATACTGGGTCCTGTCACTTCTACGGTGCCCTTTCATGGTGTTTCCATTACCAGCGCTTGTTCCTGTTTTTACGTGATCTCTGTGTACCGACCCGGACTGCCTGACTACTCTGCATCTCATTCCTGCTCTGTGTACCAACTCGGATTGGCTGACGTTCCTATTCTGTGTACCGACCCAGCCCGGCAGACGTTCCTGCTCTGTGTACCAACTCGGATTGGCTGACGTTCCTGCTCTGCGTACCGACCCGGCCCGGCTGACGTTCCTGCTCTGTGTACTGACTCGGATTGGCTGACGTTCCTGCTCTGTGTACCAGCCCGGTTGGCCTTCGTTGGCCGTGTATCCTGCATATGATCCCATCCGGTCCTTTGTTGGGGTTGTTACCCAGGCTCCTCTGTGTCTCCGGACAGTGTCACTGTGGCCTCACTATACGCTTGCAGTCTAGTCTCCGGTATCTGTCGATGTTGTGACATTGCTGGTGTGTTCCTTCCATCTGTGCACCACTGTATGCTTGACCCTTCTCCTGCCATACACGCTGAGGTTGGTCTTACTCTGGGCACCTCAAGCTGTCACACGCTGAGGTTGGTCTTACTCTGGGCGCCTCAGACCCCTTCGGGGAAGGTGCTGATTCCACCAGCTATCTATCCATGCAGTCTCTGTTGGTTGCCTTTCAGGGCTTACAGTCAGCCCTCCGCTACTGCTACGGCAGTTAACAAGCTTGTTCTGGGCCTCCGTTGACTATTGTGGCATTACTTGATATTTGAGCACTCTCTGCAGAGTGAGAGTCTTAAAGGGCCTCGCGCTATTAGGGCCTGTCGGTCCTCTTGACCTAATAGTAACCCATTCAGTGCTGCCTCGTTTGAATATCACACAAAAGTTACCGGACCTGTGTCAGTATATTGTGTTACTGTATTAAACATATACTGGACCCGTGTGGGTATATACTGCTGTAACCTGTCCTGTGTCAGTACTATATTGTCTTATATATTACTGGACCCGGCAGGGTTATGGTTTTCTGAATTTGTTCAATAAACTGTGTTTTATCCAACCTACTGTGTCTGAGTGTCAAACAAACCGTTACAGTACGAAAGGGCCATGACCTCAGATGGTACAGGTGAAGGTAATACACAAAGCATCCATTGGAGGATGGAAGCTCAATACCTGACGCAAGTGGCCTCGAGTAAAGGGTTAACCGCCAGAGCTCCGTTACTGCTAAGATACGATGGCGAACCCACCATGTGCAGAGGGTTTATCAATCAATTGGAGATTTTTCTGGAACTAACTCCTCAAGCCTTTCCTAATGACCGTAGTAAGGTAGGCTTTATGATCTCATTACTGACAGGCAGAGCCCTGGCATGGGCCAACCCCTTGTGGGAATCTGCCAAACCTTGCACTAAGAACTTCAGGGAGTTCGTGCGTGCCTTTCGCAGAGTGTTTGAAGTCCCAGGTAGAGCCGCCTCTGCTGCCAAAAGATTAATGGAGATACAACAAGGTTCTCGTACTGTGGGAGACTATGCTATTGAATTTCGTACATTGGCAGCAGAGGTAGGTTGGAACAATGAGGTGCTGGTGGCAGCATTTGCTCAGGGACTTGCTGACCGTATTAAAGATGAGACGGCAGCTAGAGAGGTGCCTAACGATCTGGATGAGTATATCGATTTCACTATACTAATTGATTCCCGCATCCGTGAACGAATCGCGGCTAAAGACTGCAGGCAGCGGGCCAGGAATTTTGGACAGGCAAGTCAAAATTTCCCACCCATGCCCCCCTTGCCTCCCATGCCTCCTGTGCGTACCCAGGAAAGTAGTGAACCAATGCAGCTAGGGTTCACCAAGCTGACGAAGGAGGAACGGGCGCATCGCAGAAGACAGGGTCTATGTCTGTATTGTGGCCAACCCGGACACCTGCTGCGTACCTGTCCTGTATCCGGGAAACTAACGCACCTATGTTGCCTTGGGGGATAGTCCCTAGTCCCAATTAAGTAGAAACCCATGATCCAGGTGATATTCTCATGGGCAGAACACTTGGTGGAGATTCTGGCCCTGGTTGATTCTGGCGCAGCTGGATACTTTATGGACAATTCCTTTGCTGCACTACATCAGATTCTGTTAGTTGAGAGGGAATCTCCCCTAGCTATGGAGGCTATTGATGGCAGATCAATGGTACCAGCTCAGATCACTATGGAAACGATACCGCTTTCTATGAGTATTGGGGCTCTCCACACTGAAAAACAGCAGTTCCAGATTATCCAGACTCCTCACCATGCGGTCATCTTGGGGTTCCCATGGTTACATTTACATAATCCTCAGTTTGACTGGCAGACTTGTGAGATAACGTCTTGGTCTGAATATTGTATAGGGCATTGCGTTTCTCATTCAACTAAAATCCTGTGTAACTCTCTCTCCGTGCCGTAATATCATCAATTCAGTGATGTTTTCAGTAAGGGAGAGGCTAACGCTTTGCCTCAGCATAGGGCTTACGTTTGCGCTATTGATCTGCCTCCTGGCACCATCCCTCCCAGAGGTCGCATGTACCAGTTGTTATGTGAGGAGAATTGGGCCGTGGAGGAATATATCTCAGATGCCTTCGAAAGAGGTATTATCAGAAAGTCAACCTCGCCCGCGGGGGCTGGTTTATTTTTTGTAAAAAAGAAGAATGGCGAGTTGAGACCCTGCATCGATTATCATGGTTTGAATAAGCTCATGTCCATAAATGCCTATCCGATACCACTCATCACTGAATTGTTTGACAGGTTGAAAGGTTCCTCTATTTTCACTAAGTTAGACCTACGGGCTGCAAATAACCTGATCAGAATAAGAGCCGGAGATGAGTGGAAAACGGCGTTCAATACCAGATCTGGACACTACGAATACCTAGTGATGCCTTTTGGGCTATGTAACGCACACGCAGTGTACCAGGAACTTATTAATGACATCCTCCGTGATATGCTACAGTCTTGCGCAGTAGTTTACCTGGATGATATACTCATACACTCGTCTAGTTTGTCACAACACATCAAGGATGTGTCTGAAGTTTTGCTCGGATTACGAAAGAATAAACTATTCTGTAAAATTGAGAAATGCGAGTTCCACAAGTCCATGGTGCCTTTCCTGGGCTTTGTGATTTCTAAAGATGGCATTGCTATGGATAAGGAAAAGCTTGCAGCAGTGTTGCAATGACCACAACCCAAGGGATTGAAGGCAATCCAGCGCTTTCTTGGTTTTGCCAATTATTATAGAAACTTTATTCGAGACTTCTCCACGATCGTTAAGCCACTGTCTCACCTTACGCATAAGGGTGCCAACCCCTCCCAATGGTCTGAGGCAGCCGATCGAGCTTTTGCAACACTCAAGTCCGCTTTTGCATCCCTTCCATTTACCTTAGAGGTTGATGCCTCTGAGACTGGGGTAGGGGCAGTGTTGTCACAGCGTCCGGTCTCTGGGAGTGCACTGAGACCATGTGGATTCTTCTCCAAAAGCTGTCTAGTGCCCAGAGTAACTATGAGATTGGGGACCGAGAACTCCTGGCAATTATTCTCGCTCTTAAAGAATGGCGTCACTTACTAGAAGGTACTAGGACTCCGGTGTTGATCCTGACAGACCACAAAAACCTGACATACCTTTCGGAGGCTAAGAAGTTGTCCTCGAGACAAGCCAGATGGGCCTTGTTTCTGTCCCGCTTCAATTTTATTGTATCCTATTTGCCCGGTTCCAAGAATGTTAGGGCAGATGCCCTGTCCAGGCAATTTGGTCCAGAAATGGAGAAAGATGAGGTCCCTGTACCCATCATTCAGCCTGATCTCATTTTGGCTACCTTACGTACCAGCATTACTTCACCACTGGGGGAGGAGATTCTTGCTACCCAGGCAGCTGCACCCCCTGACACCCCAGTGGGCAAGTGTTTTGTAGCCGAGTCATTCCGTACCCGCTTACTTGAGACATACCACGCATCTCGGGCAGCTGGGCACATTGGGAGTGATCAATTGATCAATCAATTGATCAATGAGTGATCAATTGATTTGGTCTCTTTCACAACTGTTTTGGTGGCCTTCTCTACACATGTGCCTGTGCCAAGTCCCCTAGACACCTTCCAGTTGGGTTGCTTCAACCAATGCCTAATGGCGAGCGTCCTTGGTCCCATGTTTCTATTGATTTTCTGGGAGAACTGCCAGTGTCTAGGGGTTACTCTTTCATCCTGATGGTGGTCGATAGATTTTCTAAGATGGCTCACTTTGTGCCCCTTCCTGGCCTTCCCTCGGCCCAGGAGTTGGCTGTTGTCTTTGCCAGAGAGGTGTCCTGGTTGCATGGGGTACCCAGGCGGCAGCCAATTTGTGTCCAGATTTTGGAGAGCATTCTGTGACCAGATGGGCATACAGCTGTCCTTTTCGATGCCTACCATCCCCAGACCAATGGAGCCACCAAGCGTGCCAATCAGGGATTGGAACAATTCTTACGCTGTTTCGTGTCCGATCATCATGATAATTGGGCCGACCTGTTGCCGTGGGCAGAGTTCGCCAGGAACTGTGTGGTTAATTCATCGTCTGGGAGCTCCCCGTTTCTCATTAACTATGGGTTCCAGCCGTGCTTGCTCCCAGACTCATTTCAGAAGCAGCAGATTCCAGCTCTGGATGAGCATATCGAGCAACTCCGCTCCACCTGGGCACAGGTACAGAGGGCCCTCAGTAATTCGTTCCAGCGTTATCAGTGCCATGCTAATCGCAGACTGTTGCCAGCTGTCTCCTTCCAGGTTGGGGATAGGGTATGGTTATCCTCCAGAAACCTCAATTTGCAAGTTCCTTGTAATAAGTTGGCTCCCCAGTTCATTGGTCCCTTTAAGATTATCTGCAAAATTAACCCAGTTTCGTACGCCCTGGATCTGCCAGCATCCATGCGTATCCACAATGTGTTCCACGTATCCCTTCTGAAGCCATTGATAGGCAGCCGTTACACTGCCACTCCTGCGGTCCCCGGTCCTGTTCAAGTTCAAGGCCAGGAGGAGTAAGAAGTTAAAAACATTATTGATTCCCGAAGGTATAGAGGAAAATTGCAATATTTGGTCCTTTGGAAGGGCTATGGCCCTGAAGAGCGTTCCTGGGTTAATCAGAATGACCTCCATGCTCCCAGGTTGTTGCATAATTTCCATTCCAAATACCCTCTCAAACCGAGCCCCTCTTCTAGGAGGGGGTCTTTGAGAGGGGGGTACTATCACGGTGCCCATGCTATGCTGGCTACATTCTGTCAGTTTCCACTCCTGCTTAAGCCTATTGGCTGAAGTGACTTTGTCCCACCCAGTATTTGTCCTTAAATACTGGGTCCTGTCACTTCTCCGGTGTCCTTTTGTGGTGTTTCCGTTACCAGCGCTTGTTCCTGTTTTCGTGTGATCTCTGTGTACCGACCCGGACTGCCTGACTACTCTGCATCTCATTCCTGCTCTGTGTACTGACTTGGATTGGCTGACGTTCCTACTCTGTGTACCGACCTGGCCCCGCTGACGTTCCTGCTCTGTGTACCTACTCGGACTGGCTGACGTTCCTGCTCTGTGTACCTACTCGGACTGGCTGATGTTCCTGCTCTGTGTACCGACCCGGCCCGGCTGATGTTCCTGCTCTGTGTACCGACTCTTATTGGCTGACGTTCCTGCTCTGTGTACCGGCCCGGTTGGGCTTCCTTTGCCGTGTATCTATCCTGTATACGGTCCCATCCGGTCCTCAGTTGTGGTTGTTACCCAGGCTCCTCTCTGTCTCCGGACAGTGTCACTGTGGCCTCACTATACGCTTGCAGTCTAGTCTCCGGTATCTGTCGGTGATGTGCAGGCGACATTGCTGTTGTGTTCCTTCCATCTGTGCACCACTGTACGCTTGACCCTTCTCCTGCCATACACGCTGAGGTTGGTCTTACTCTGGGCGCCTCAACCTGTCACAAGCTGAGGTTGGTCTTACTCTGGCCACCTCAGACTGTTCAATTGACCGGGCAGTCGACATTGGTCTGAGCGTTGTTAACCCCTTCGGGGAAGGTGCCGATTCCACCTGCTATCTATCTGTGCAGTCTCCGTTGGTTGCCTTTCAGGGCTTACAGTCAGCCCTCCACTACTGCTACGGCAGTTCACAAGCTTGTTCTGGACCTCCGTTGACTATTGTGGCATTACTCGATATTTGTGCACTCCCTGCAGAGTGAGAGTCTTAAAGGGCCTCGTGCTATTAGGGCCTGTCAGTCCTACTGGCCTAATAGTAACCCATTCAGTGCTGCCTTGTTTGAATATCATGCGAAAGTTACTGGACATGTGTCAGTATATTGTGTTACTGTATTAAACATATACTGGATCCGTGTGGGTATATACTGCTGTAACCAGTACGTTACTGCCACACAGGCCATATGATTGTATTGTTGATCTGGTACCGGGGACCGGACCTCCTAAGGGCTGAATATACCCCTTGTCAGTAGAAGAGAACAAGGCAATGGAGGATTATGCGGCTGACACTTTATCTAGGGGCATTGTACAGAAGTCCTCCCCACCTGCAGGCGCAGGTTTCTTTTTTGTTAAGAAAAGAGATGGGGACTCAGACCATGTATTGATTTCAGGGGACTGAATAAACTGATGGTAAAGAACGCCTATCCGATTCCGTTGATCACAGAGCTATTTGATTGAATCAAAGGCTCTACTATTTTTACAAAACACGAGTGGAAGACAGCGTTTAACAACCAGAGCGGGCACTATAAATATTTGGTGATGCCATTCGGATTGTGCAACTCTCCCGCTGTCTTCCAGGAATTCATTAATGATGTGTTGAGAGACCTACTACAGAGTTGTATTGTGGTATATTTGGACGATATACTCATCCATTCTCCTACCTTGGAGGCACATAGAGCAGACGTAGCCCGGGTCCTTCAGCTGCTCAGGGAGAACAAGTTGTTTTCCAAGCTAGAAAAGTGTGAATTTCACAAATCCAAGGTGACATTCCTAGGATACGTTATTTCATCCTCTTGCCTAGCCATGGATCCATAAAAACTGTCTGCCGTATTACAGTGGCCACTTCCAGTGGGACTAAAGTTCATTCAGAGGTACCTGGGCTTCACAAACTACTATAGTAAGTTCATTCGAAACTTCTCCACCATAGTCAAATTTCTCATGGACATGACTCAGAAGAGAGCTAATCCTTCAGACTGGTCACCTGAGGCCTTGCAGGCATTTGAGGACTTGAAGTCTGCTTTTGGCAAAGCTCCGATATTGTCCCACCCGAATCCCACACTTCCTTTCACCCTGGAGGTTGATGCTTCAGAGTCTGGAGCAGGTGCCTTGTTGTCCCAGTGAGCGGGCTGTGGGAAACCATTGCTTCTGTCCGGTTTCTTCTCTAAGAAACTGTCTAAGACTGAAAGTTTATACGATGTAGGCGACTGGGAGTTACTTGCCGTCATCCTTGCCATGAAAGAATGGCGATATCTGTTGGAGGGTACTGCTATCCTGATACTAACAGACCACAAGAACCTAGCGTATCAGTCAGAGGCGAAGAGGTTGTCTCCACGTCAGGCCAGATGAGCCCTTTTCCTCTCGAGGTTTAATTTTGTGGTCTCCTACCTCCCTGGTACAAAAAATATTAGAGCAGATGCTCTGTCTTGAGACTTTGGGGCTGAATCCCAGGAGGAATCTCTTCTGGTACCAATCATTCCTTCTAACCGCATCTTCGCTACGATACATACCAGTATTACACCTCTGTTAGGGGAGGAGATTTTGGCTGCTCAAGCTTCTGCCCTGGGTATAAGCCTAATGGGAAATGTTTTGTGCCTGAATCCCTCCGTACCAGACTGCTTGAGACTTACCATTCCTTGAAGGCTGCAGGGCACATTGGGAGAGAACAACTAATATGGTTTATGACTAGACTCTTTTGTTGGCCCAGCATGAGGGCAGATTGTTCCACATTTGTTGCCGCCTGTTCCACATGTGCTCGGACCAAAACCCCTAGACACCTTCCGCTTGGTCTCCTTCAACCCATTCCCAATGGGGAGCAGCCTTGGTCACACTGTCTCAGAAGGTTTTGCTGTCATCCTCATGATTGTGAATAGATTTTCTAAGATGGCCCATTTTGTACCACTCAAAGGGCTACCTTCCTCCAAGGAGTTGGCCGAGATCTTTGCCAAGGAGGTGGTTCGTCTCCACGGTATACCCAAGGTGGTAGTCTCAGATTGTGGGAGCCAGCTTGTCTTGCATTTTTAGAGAGCATTCTGCGGTCAGATGGGCCAGTTCGTCCGTTTTATCTCGGACCATCATGACAATTGGGCGAACCTGTTACCATGGGCAGAGCTGGTCAGAAATAGTGCAGTCAATTCCTCCTCTTGGAACTCACCCTTTCTGATTAACTACAGGTTCCAACCTTCGCTGCTGCCAGAGTCTTTTGAGGCTCAGAATATACCTGCTCTGGAGGAGCACTTTGCTCCACATGGGTATGGGTTCAGAGATCTTTGCAGAGTTCCACGTTGCGCTGTAAGAGACAAGCAGACCATAGACGGCTACCGGCTCCAGTGTTCCACGTGGGGGAGAGAGTATGTCTGTCCTCACGCAATCTCCATCTCCAGGTGCCTTGTAAAAAGGTTCCCTGATTTGTGGGTCCCTTTCGGGTTCTCCGTAGGATTATCCCATAACCTATGCCCTTGAACTCCCTGCTAATATGCGCATTTCTAATGCTTTCCATGTGTCGCTACTGAAACCATTGGTCTGTAACAGATATACTACTGCTCCTGTCGATCCCAGACCTGTCCAGCTGTGACATATGTATAACTTCATGTCACCTGCAAATATGGAAATGTTGCTTTCTATACTTATTTCTAGGCCATTTATAAATATGTTCCATTTACAAGACACTACTCATTAAGAGCCAAACAATTTTATATCCAATTGCACATTTAATTCCCTAGGTGATTAATCCTTTGAGTGTCAGAGGGGTATGCAATGTTTGCAATGTGTTGCATATCCTTCTGTCAATCAAATAGTTTTTTTATTTTATTACAAAATATAATCGTAGCGCATTAGTGTCTAAAAACCACTACATCCAGTCTGTAAGCAGCTCAATAACTGACTCTCACTGCCAGAGTTAAACAATACAGAAATAGCAATAATTCTTATCAAGTGCTACACAGGCTGGCACAGAAAAGAGAAACTGTTACAGCTTACCTGTTTCAGCGTCATCTACAGGTGAGAGGCTTCAAGCATGCAGCAGGCCTCTGTTTTATGTGTGTGCTTCCTGTAGTCTCCTCCTACCTACTTCCTCCTACCTACTTCCTCCCTCTGAGCTGCTCCTCCTACCTACTTCCTGTGGAGGGGTTTAATAGGCAGACTGAGTCCTGACTCAGTTGCCCTTGCGTTGTTGTGCTTAGCAGTTCTCTTACCCTGGGCTCTGTGTATGACCTGGCTAGTCTTCCATCCAACCTAGTGCTGTCCTGTGGCTCTGTCTGACTATTCTTTTGCGTATTCCTTTTAGTGGACATCCAACCTGGTGCAGGCCTGTGGCTCTGGTGGACCACCTGAACTGTGCATTACCTGGCTTGTCTGACTACCCCCTCTGGTGCTGACTTGTGGCTTTGTCTGACTACTCTTACGTTTGCTCCCTTTACTTAGCAGACACCCAACCTAGTGCGGGCCTCGAGCTCTGGTAGACCAGCGCTGATACTGTTTGCAGGCTTGAGTCAGTTATCTACTCCCTCTCTGACTGCAGGCTGAGTCAGAGTTCTCTCCTCACTGACGGCAGGAGTGTGTTGGTACATCTCCTACTTCGGATCAAGATCCTGTGTTCCTGTTCCTGACCCAGTTCCTGCTCCTGTTCTGTTCCTGATTCTGGTACAGACTACCAGTGGCTGAGGCCTAGTCTCTAGCATTGTGATCAAAGCTTGGCAGCCTATTATTTCTGATAACTGTGCTCACTGGCTTGTAACCATCTGCTTGTTACTTTGTATATATTTGCCTACTTCTTATTGTATATATTTGTCTACCACTACTATTAATAAATTGCATTTAACTATACCGTACTGACTCCTGAATTTCTCTGGGAACCGTGACAGTACACAAGGGCCATGAGTTCAGACGGTGATAGCAATGCAGTTTTCCAAAGCATCCTGGAGAGGATGGAAACACTGAGTCAACGACTTGATCAGTTGTCTTTGACCATGCAGATGATTTCGCAGCGCATTGCTCATCTTGAGCAAATTTATACCCAATTGGTGGCCCCTCTTGAGACCTCCCAGGCACCAATGGTTTCAAATCCTCTTGATGCAGGTATGGTCAAGAGGTTGATGGGATCCTCTCAGCTCCCACAGCAGTATGGTGGGGATCCAGAAGGTTGCCAAGGTTTCCTGAACCAGCTAGGCATATATTTAAAATTGGTACCATATGCCTTTCCCAATGAGCGAAGTAAAGTTGGTTTCCTTATCTCCCTCCTCACTGGCAGGGCGCTGGCATGGGCCAATCCACTATGGGAGACGAATAAACCCATCGTTCACAATTTCTCAGATTTTGTGAAATCATTCAGACAAGTCTTTGATAGGCCAGGCCGCGTGGCCGTGGCATCCAAGCATCTTATGACCCTGCGTCAGGGTAATTGTACGGTGGCCGACTATGCCATTGAGTTCCGTACGCATGCTGCTGAGGTAGACTGGAATAACGAGGCCCTGATCCTTTTTTTTCAGGGGCTCAGCGACACTATGAAGGACGAGATTGCGGCACGCGACCTACCTAACAATTTAGACTTACTGATCGAATTCTGTATTCTGGTAGATACCAGAATCCTAGAGCGGCCGTCTGTTAAGGAGTACCTGCGGAGGTCCTCAAACAGAGGGTCTGCTAATTACTCTGGCCCATCCTACCCCTCCTCCACCCCCAATCCTCCAGGACTTATGTTTAATGATACTGAGCCTATGCAGGTGGATACCATTGTCAGGAGGAGGACCTTGGTCGCTGAAGGCCTGTGGAGGCCGCAAAGAGAGTTGTCCCCTCATGTTTCTGACCCACCCTATCCTCCTTCTCCTCCCATGCATCCGGATCTGGTCTCTGAGAGTGGTGAACCCAGGCTGGTGGCTGTCACTTGGCTTTCTAGGGAGGAGAGAGCCTTTAGGAGAAGGGAAGGCTTGTGTTTGTACTGTGGTAAGGCGGGTCATGTGTTATGGTCTTGTCCCGTTCATCCTGAGAGACGCCTGAATGCTAAAATGATCCGGAGACAGATGATAGGGGGAATTTCTGTGTCTCCAATGCTCCTTTCAGATAAGTCCATGTTGATGACTTGTATTTATTGAGCTAATAATCGGTCTCAGTTCCAGCATTACTGGATACTGGGGCAGCTGGCTGCTTTATGGATGCGGAGTTGGCTGCCAGTAAAAACATTCCACTGCTGCCTCTTGCCTCCCCGTTGGCCGTGGAAGCCATTGATGGCAGACCACTACAACCCTCTCACTTCACGCACGAGGCCGCCTTATTAAACCTGAGAGTGGGAACACTGGATACGGAAACCCTGAAGTTTCAGGTAATCAACTCTCCACACCAAGCCACGGTCCTGGGGTTCCCTTGGGTACAGAAACATAACCCCAGGATATATTGGCACACTTGTGAGGTGGTGGACTGGTCACCACAATGTAAAAAGTCCTGTTTGTAGTATTCCGTGAGAGCCATGCAGGCTTCAACTTCACTCCTTCCAGGGGCGTATACGTCTTTTACAGATTAGTGAGAGTCAAGCAGAGCTCCTTCCACCTCACAGACCCTATGATTGTTGGTTGGAACTGCTTCCTGAGACCTCTCCCCCAAGGGGCCGCGTCTATTCCTTGTCTGTGGAGGAGAATCGGGCCATGGAGGAATACATGACTGATGCGCTGGCTAGAGGCATCATTCGTAAATCCACATCTCCCGCTGTTGCTGGATTTTTCTTTGTCAAAAAGGATGGGGAGCTTCTTCCATGTGTTGACTTTCATGGTCTGAATAAGATTTTGGTCAAGAATGCTTATCCTATTCCCTTGATTACCGAACTCTTTGACCAGGTCAAAGGTTCAAAGATTTTCACAAAACTCGACTTAAGAGCCACTTAAAATTTGGTATGGATTAAAAAAGAGCACAAATGGAAGACAGCCTTTAATACCCGGAGTGGGCATTATGAGTACTTGGTTATGCCCTTCGGATTGTGCAATGCCCCGGCTGTCTTCCAGGAGTTCATAAATGATGTGTTAAGAGAACTCCTTCAAAGTCATGTGGTGGTATATTTGGATGACATCCTCATCCACTCTCCTACATTGGAGACTCATCAGGCTGACGTATCAAAGTTTCTGAGCCTATTACGGAAGAATAAGTTGTTCTGTAAACTTGAAAAGTGCAAATTCCACAAATCGCAAGTAACGTTCCTAGGCTATATAATTTCCGCTACTGGGTTTGCCATGGACCCTCAAAAATTGTCTGTGGCTGTGGATGTTTCTATTATTATTTTCTATTATTGTCAAACCCCTGACTGACATGACGCGTAAGGGGGTGAACCCTTCCGAATGGTCACAACCAGCTATTATGGCTTTTGAAAACCTCAAGGCAGCATTCGCTGCTGGGCCCATATTGGCGCATCCCAATCCCTCCTTGCCCTTTACCTTGGAGGTGGATGCTTTGGTTGGTGTGGGCACCCTGCTATCCCAATGCACTTCCCCGGGCAAGACGCCACATCAGTGTGGGTTCTTCTCTTGAAAGTTGTCCAAAGCAGAGATGCTTTACCAGATTGGAGACAGAGAATTACTGGCTATAGTCCTGGCCTTGAAAGAATTGAGGCATTTGCTTGAAGGCTCTAAGGTTCCTATATTGATCTTAACTGACCACAAGAACCTCATCTACCTCTCTGAGGCCAAACGTTTGTCTCCCAGACAGACTAGATGGGCACTGTTTCTGTCTCGCTTCAATTTTGTGGTTTCATATCTTCTTGGCTCTATGAATGTAAGTGCAGGTGTGTTGTCTCGCCAGTTCTGTAGCTTATCCCAAGAGGAGATTTCCCCTTCTCCGATCATTCCAATCCTCGCTACTATTCACACCTGTATCACGTCCCCTCTGGAAGAAGAGATTCTGGCAGCCCAAGACTCTGCTCCTATGGAGAAGCCTGAGGGCCGTTGCTTTGTTCCCACATACTTACTGTGATGATGCGGTGAGGTGGATCCCCACTAGGGGCCAATAGAGTGGAAACTAGGAAGATAGGACCCCTCCAACAAGGAACCAGGGAGCTAGATGCTAGAGTGTGGCGCTTGGGAGCAGGGCTTGGGTACATAGGTTGCTCAAAGGGGACCGTGCTACGGCCTAGCCGGATAAAGGTGCTAGCCGCAAAGCTAGATTAGACCCCTTCAGTTGAGCCGAAGGAGTCCCTCGATGATCCCCCTTGAATAATCTATACTACCCTGATCCCCAGGGAGAATACAGACTCCAACAGGAACGGAAAACATACACTGGGCAGAGAGAGTGTTGAGACTGGCTAAGCCAAGGGTACAGGATAAGCAGGCAGAGAGTAGGGCAGGTCCAGGAAGGGTCATATGCAGAAGTTCGCGGAGAACGGTTCCCAATAGGCAGGCTAGAGCAGATTAAGGCAAGGCAGGGTCATACACAGGCAGAACCATTACAGCAGGCAAGGCTTGGTCAGTGCAAGTCAGGGTCATACACAGAAGTACACTCAGAAGATACCATTTCAGCAGGCAAGGCTTGGTCAGGACTAGGCAGGGTCATACATAGATATAAGCTCAGACAAGAATCAAAAGGCGCAGGCTAGGTCAGGATTAGCTTGGAACATATGGCAATACGCAAACAATACAGACTGTACTACTACAGACGCTATACTAACACATCGGTAGTATGCAGGAAATGCCTCTTTAAGGCTATGCGCCAGAAGCCACTCCTGCGCATGCCCAAAGAAAAGAGCTGGCTGAGAAGCTCTGTGACCCAAGCAGACCAACGGAAGTGGCGAGGCAGAGCGGATGCCCACACTGGGCACGAGGCACACTGCAGGACCGGTGGACACAGGCTTGGACACGGAGGACTGCTAGAGGGTGTGCAGGATGGTAGGAAACAGGAGGAGAAAGAAAGCGGAGGCAAGGCAGAGTGAGACAGAAGGGACATGACACTGCCCCCTCCTCACAGATCGCCTCCGACGGGCCTCAAGCCGGCTTAGACGGAAAACGGAGATGAAACCTATGAAGAAGGACGGGAGCATGAAAGCCACGGACAGGGACCCAGGAATACTCCTCCGGGCCGTAGCCCTGCCAGTTGACCAGATACTGGAGTCGACCCCCCACACCCGATGAGAATCCAGGACGTCATCAATGATATACTCTTCCTGACCCTGCACAGTGACCGGTGCAGGAGGCGCCATCAGAGGGCGGGGAAAATGAGAGGGTACCCATGGCTTAAGACTGGAAGCATGGAAAATAGGATGAACCCGAAGGGTACGAGGAAGCACCAGCCTGTAAACAACGGGCGAGTTTCATGGATGGTTGACAGAGGCAAATGTTCTGTGTAGAGAGCCACCCCTTGTCACCAGGTGAATAAAGGGGAGCCCGGGAGCGACGTCAATCAGCAGAGATCTTCTGTCGGGTCTGGGCGGAAACCAACGTGGTACAAAGAACACGCCAGTGGTCCACTAAAGAGCGAACCCGTAATTGTGCCAAAGTCACCAGGGAAGTCCCCGGGGCAAGAAAAAGGGTCTGGGGATTATAGCCAAGAGCGGCAAAGAATGGGGAACAGCCTAGAGAGGACTGTAGCAAGGAGTTGTAGGAGAACTCGGCCAGAGGAAGTAGAGACACCCAGTCGTCCTGTTGATGGTTACAGTGGGTACGTAATTATGTTTCTAGGGATTGGGTCAATCGCTCCATCTGCCCGTTAGTCTGAGGGTGATAGTCAAAGAAGAACTGGAGGCAGATTCCTAGCCTAGCACAAACGGTCCTCCAGAACCTGGAGACGAATTGGACTCCTCGTTCAGAGGTGATATGTAGCGGAATGCCATGAAGACGTACCACGTGGTTGAGGAATAGATCTACCATTTTATTGGAGGTGGGCAGTTTGGGCAAAGGGACGAAGTGTCCTTGCTTGGTAAAGCGGTCTAATACAACCCATATAACGGTCATACCAGCTGAGGATGGTAAGTCCACAATGAAGAGGTTGCAGAGGTTGCAGCAAACCTAGGGGTCGACTGCGTGGTGTCTTCATTCTGGCACAGACCAAACAAGAAGAAAAGTAGGACTTGACATTCACCCGACATCGTGGCCACCAGAAGTGATGGATTAAGAGGTTGTGGGTACTTGTGATACCCGGATAGCCAGCTAGAAGCGACTGGTGAGCCCATTGCAGGACCTCAGTTCTGTACCTCTCAGGTACAAAAAGAGAGGAAACCCTGACAGAGATGGAGGCAGGAGGAGCCTCGTCCTGGGCAGCCTTGATATCCCGGAGGGTAAGAGTGGACAAGGAGGCCAAGATGCAGGAGGCTGGAAGGATAGTGTTAGGGGTAATAGACAGTGGAGAGGAGACCTCACCAAGACAGGATAGGGCATCGGCTTTGATGTTCTTGCTGCCTGGGATGTAAAAGATCCAGAAGTCAAAGCGTACAAAGAACAGGGACCAACGGGCTTGTCTGGCGTTCAGCCTCTTAGCGTTGGCTAGGTAAGCCAGGTTTTGGTGGTCAGTGAGAATAGTGATGGTATGTGGAGACGAGGAGGTAGCGCCATTCTTCCAACGCTAATTTGATGGCCAAGAGTTCCAGATTACCGGCATAATAGTTTTGTTCTGCCGTCGAAAATCGACTGTAGAAAAAAGAACAAGGATGAGTAAGGCCTGTTTTGGGGTTCGCTTGGGACAAAATTGCTCCGGCTGCATACTCCGAAGCGTTGACCTCAACTGTGAAGGCTTGGAGAGGGTCGGGATAGAGCAGTATAGGGGCGGAAGTGAAGGCCGTCTTGAGGTTCTCGAATGCTGCCACTGCTGTAGGAGGCCAGCGCCTAGGATCAGCACCCTTGCAAGTAAGGGATACAATAGGTTGGACAATACCCGAGAAGCCTCGGATGAATCGCCGGTAATAGTTGGCAAAACCTATAAACCTTTGTACTGCCTTCAAGGTGGTAGGACGAGGCCATTCTTTCATGGCAGCCACCTTAGCAGGGTCCATAAGAAGGGCAAAGAGGTCTGTTCAAAGGAGCATTTCTCCAACTTGTCACAGAGCTGGTTAGTACGCAGCCATTCAAGCACGGTCTTAACGTGCATCCGGTGGTTGGCTAGAGTCTTGGAGTAGATCAGAATGTCGTCAAGGTACACAATGACTCAGGACAAAAGTAGGTCCCTAAAGACATAGTTGACAAAGGCCTGGAAGACTGCTGGGGCATTGCGGAGCCCAAAGGGCATTACGAGATACTCATAATGCCCGAACTGAGTGTTAAACGCAGTCTTCCACTCCTCGTCCTCCTGCATATGCACCAGGTTGTAGGCACCACGGAGGTCGAGTTTAGAGAAGATAGTCGACCCTCTTAACCGGTCTAGGAGTTCAGAGATGAGGGGCAATGGATAACAGTTGCTCCAAGTAATGGCGTTAAGATCTCAATAGTCGATGTAGGGTCTAAGCGACCCGTCCTTCTTGGTGACAAAAAAGAATCCGGCTCCGGCTGGAGACGTGGAAGGTCGAATGAACCCACACACCAGGTCCACTTGTATATATTTCTCCAGGACTGCCGTTTCTGGCAGGGAAAGCAGATAAGTGCGTCCCTTGGGAGGAGTGGTACCAGGAACCAGATCAATAACACAATCGTAAGAACGATGAGGGGGGAGATGGTTAGCCCTCTGTTTTCAAAAGACATCCGCAAAGAACTGGTAAGGAAGAGGGAGGTTATCAAAGGAGGTTTTGGAGACGGCGACCATGCTGCTACAGGAGGCACGGTCTTAGGCGAAGTGAAGGAGACAGCACCAGAGACCCAGTCGATACATGGGTTATGCCTCCGCAGCCATGGGTATCCGAGGATCAAGGGTGTCTACGGGGAGGAAATGATGTCGAAGGTTACGGTCTCGGAGGTGTTATGGTCGAAACCCAGGCACAGTGGTACAGTGGTGGAAGAAATGTATCCAGAACCGACCGGGGAGCCATCCACCGTGACTACACGTAGAGGGCGAGTACTGTCCATCAGAGGTATCCTGTGTCGAAGAGCAAAACTCGAGTCCAGGAAGAAGCTGGCGGCCCCTGAGTCGATGAATGCCAGCAGAGCTAAGGAATAAGAGGACCAGGACAGGGTCACGGGAATGGTTAAGCGAAGATCAAGAGTCTGGGGAACAGCGGATAGACTTAGAGAGGGTCCCCTACGTCCTAAGTCCTGGGGTTTCCCACCTTGTTCAGGCAGAGTTGAGCCAGATGGCCGGGGGAACCACAATACAAACACAATCCCTGAGTGCGTCGCCAAGCCTTCTCCTCATCAGATAAGTGGTATACCCAGCCTATCTCCATGGATTCGGACATGGAACCAGGCTGGATATTAGGAGGTTGAAACGAGGCACACCGGGAGACGAGGAGGTTGGTGACGGTTGTGATCTTGTTCCGTCTCTTGTTTTCTCTCCAGTATGCACTGCTCCAAAGTAGAGCACAGTGCGATGAGGCCCTCCAAGGTCTGAGGAATCGGACACGTCGTCAGTTTGTCCGTTAGACGGTCATTAAGACCCCTATGGAAGGTGGCCCTCAGGGAGCTGTCACCCCAGTCGGTGTCATATGCTAGAGTGTGGAACTCTACAGAGTACTGACTGAGAGGACATTGCCCCTGACAGAGTTCTAGCAAGGCCACCTCAGCCTGAGGTTGGTGACTGGAAGCATTAAAGATCCCATGGAAGGCTGCCAGGAAGGCATTGAAATCGTTGAGCATTGGTGATTGGTGGTCAAGCAATGGGGATACCCAGGCCAAGGCCTGACTCTTGAGGAGAGATGCAATGAATGCGACCCTGGTCTGAGGCGAGGCGTAGAAGTCCGTCTGACACCGGAAATGCAACAGGCACTGGTTGAGGAACCCCCGCAGTTCTTTCGGGTTACCATCGAATCGCTCGGGAAGAGGAATACAGGGAACCCTAGTCAGAGATGGCGTACTAGGCGCAGGTGGGCTAGGAACTGCCAGACTGGTACCTCCAGTTTGTGTTAGAGTCACTGCCCACTCCCACTCGCTATTATCACGGTGCCCGTGATTTGCTGCAGTTACTTGTCTGTCACCAGTAGGGGGCTTCTATTGGCTGTCTGCAGATAGCCCGCCTCTTATTGACTATTTAAACCTGGATTGGGCACCCTTTGAGTGCCCTTTCGTGTTGTTTCTGACCTTCTTGCTATCACTATGCTAGTGATAGCTGGGCCTCTGTTCCAGTGTTCCTGAGTTCCTGATCTCATGTGTTCCTGAGTTCCTGATCTCTACTGTTCCAGTGTTTCCTGCATACTGAAGTACTTCCAGTCCTGGTTCCGGCCTAGTCTCTGGTGTTGCAGTTCCTGCTGAACTTCTCTGCTGTTTTCTGACCTGACTGATCGTTGCTGGTTCCTGTCATCTCATCACCTGTCTTCAGTATCCTGGCGACCTTCTGCCTGGTCGCGTTGGTGACATTGCTACAATTCCGTGTTGGTCCCAGCGTGCGGACGCTGGTTTGCTCCCAAGCCTTGCGGCTATACATACTCGCTTGTTACACCAGTGTGCGGTCACTGGTTTGCTCCAAAGCCTTTCAGCTATACAAATCTGTGTTGGTCCCAGCGTGCGGACGCTGGTTTGCTCCTAAGCCTTGCGGCTATACAAACTCGCTTGTTACACCAGTGTGCGGTCACTGGTTTGCTCCAAAGCCTATCAGCTATACAATTCTGTGTTGGTCCCAGCGTGCGGACGCTGGTTTGCTCCTAAGCCTTGCGGCTATACAAACTCACTTGTTACACCAGTGTGCGGTCACTGGTTTGCTCCAAAGCCTTTCAGCTATACAAATCTGTGTTGGTCCCAGCGTGCGGACGCTGGTTTGCTCCTAAGCCTTGCGGCTATACTACTCGCTTGTTACTCCAGTGTGCGGTCACTGGTTTGCTCGCTAAGCCTAACGGCTATACTATTCAGTGTTGTTTCCAGCGTGCGGACGCTGGTTTGCTCCAAAGCCTTGCTGCTTAACGATTCTGCTAATTTGCCAGTTCCATCTGACTGCTGCTATTATCTCTGGGCTGCCCTGCCCGGTATTGGTAAGGCCGGTAGAACCTTTTGCCACATTCCATCTGAGATTGCCTTACCCGGTATTGGCAGGGCCGGTAGAGCCTACATTGTGTATCTATTGAGGCAGCCTTGCCCGGTAATTTGGTAAGGCCGGTAAAACCGTTATGCTATTCCATCTGCAGGTTGCCTTACCCGGTATTGGCAAGGCCGGTAGAGCCTAAAGACTGTCCTGTCCGGTATATTGACAGGACCGGTAGAGTCTGCCTTCTGTCTGGGCTATATTCTGTATATATATATATGTATGTTATTGCCATCCTAAGTTATCATTTATTATTTCAATAAAATTGATTTTTTTTACCTAAAACTTGTGTCTGAGAGTCATAATAAACCGTGACAGTACGAAAGGGCCATGACCTCAGACAGCAAGGGTAAAGGTAACGCACAGAATATCCATTGGAGGATGGATGTGCTCGAGCAACGTTTGGATCAGTTGGCAGTTGCAATTCAAACGATCCTTGAACGCACGGTACCTGCTGACCAATCTAGCTCTAGCCCGGTGGTCTCGCCAAGTCAGACACCGGAAAGTGATACCAGACCCCTAGGGGGTACTGTTAAAGGGTTAACGGCTTCTGCACCCTTGCCGCTAAGATATGATGGTGACCCTAGTCTCTGCAGAGGGTTCATCAATCAACTCGAAATCTTTATTGAATTGACGGCACACGCATTTCCCAATGATCGTAGTAAAGTGGGGTTCACGATATCACTGCTCACTGGCAGAGCATTGGCTTGGGCTAACCCCTTGTGGGAGAATGCTAAACCTTGTACTAAGAACTTTAGTGAATTTGTGCGTTCCTTTCGAAGAGTGTTTGAGCCTCCTGGTAGAACCACCTCTGCTGCCAAACGCCTTATGGAGATACAACAGGGCAGGCGTACAGTGGGCGACTATGCCATCGAATTCCGCACATTGGCAGCAGAGGTAGGTTGGAATAACGAGGCATTATTGGCAGCCTTCTCTCAAGGCCTGAATGACCACATTAAAGACGAAATCGCTGCTAAAGATCTACCTATTGATCTAGATGATTACATTGAGTATGTTATGATAATTGACTCCAGAATACGTGAGAGATCAATTGCCAGAGATCGGAAGTTACGGTCAAAAAATAATGAGCCTAGTAGCATGTTTTGCCCACCCATCCCTCCCTTGGCATTGAAGTCTAGTGAACCAGTACGGGAAACAAGTGAACCTATGGAAATAGGCTTCACTAGACTATCCAAGGCAGAGAGACTATATCGCAAAAAACAAGGGTTATGTTTATACTGCGGTAAAAAAGGGCACTTGCTAAATTACTGTCCGGTACGTCCGGGAAACGCACACACCTAGGGTATCTTGGGGGACAGGCCCTAGGTGGTGTACAATCGTCCCCAGTGTCGGGCATAATGAAACCCACCATACAGGTGGTATTGTCTTGGGCACAACGCTCTGTGGAGGTTTTGGCCTTGGTTGACTCCGGTGCAGCAGGGTATTTTATGGATAATACCTTTGCTGAATTGCACGGAGTTCCACGCATTGAAAGAGAAAACCCCTTGACTATTGAAGCGATTGATGGTAGACCCTTAGAACCTCCTCAGGTTATATTTGAAACTATGCCATTGTCTATGACTATTGGGGCACTTCACAGAGAGGAGCAGCAGTTTCAACTGATTAATTCCCCGCACCATGCGGTGATATTGGGATTTCCGTGGTTACAGTTACATAACCCACAATTCGATTGGAAAAAGTGTGAAATTGCTGCTTGGTCCCAGTTTTGTATGGACAAGTGCGTCATCCAGCCTATTAAGGTCATGTGCACCTCCTCTGCTATGCCGGATGTGTACCAACAGTTTGGCGATGTTTTTAGCAAAGGAGAGGCTAGTATGCTACCCCAGCATAGACCTTATGATTGTTGCATTGAATTGCAGCCTGGTGCAGTACCTCCGAAAGGACGCACTTCTCCATTATCTTGTGATGTAAATAAGGCTATGGAGGATTACATTTCTGATGCCCTTGCTAGAGGGATCATACGTAAATCTACCTCTCCAGCTGGGGCTGGGTTCTTTTTTGTAAAAAAGAAAAATGGCGAATTAAGACCATGCATTGACTACCGGGGCTTGAATAAACTAATGGCAAAAAATGCATACCCAATACCACTCATCACCGAGCTTTTTGACAGGCTTAAGGGCGCTTCGATATTTACCAAGTTGGACCTACGGGCCGCTTACAATCTGGTTCGCATTCGAGCAGGTGATGAGTGGAAAACGGCCTTTAATACTCGAGCTGGGCACTACGAGTATCTAGTAATGCCTTTTGGGCTGTGTAATGCACCCGCAGTTTTCCAGGAACTGATAAATGATGTTCTGAGAGATATGTTACAGACATGTGTTGTGGTGTACCTCGACGATATACTGATTTACTCCCAAAACATGGCACAGCACATCAAAGATGTATCCGCAGTATTGCTACGACTCCGTGAGAACAAATTATTTTGTAAAATGGAAAAATGTGAGTTTCATAGAACCAGTGTGCCATTCTTGGGGTTCATAATTGGCAATGATGGCATTGCCATGGACAAAGAAAAGTTGTCAGCTGTCCTACAATGGCCAAAACCCAAGGGTCTTAAAGCCATACAGCGTTTCCTGGGTTTCGCTAATTATTATAGGAGGTTTATTAAGAACTTTTCTTCCATTGTCAAACCTCTGTCCGATCTTACGCACAAGGGTGCTAATCCTTCTTGTTGGCCGGTATCTGCTGAGAAAGCCTTTGAGAATTTGAAGCTGGCATTTGCTGCGGCTCCTGTGTTATCCCACCCCAATCCTTTACTTCCATTTACGTTAGAGGTTGATGCCTCAGATATTGGGGTCGGGGCAGTACTTTCGCAGCGACACGAGAAAGGTGGAACTCTCAGACCTTGTGGGTTTTTCTCTAAAAAGTTGACTGTCACTCAAAGCCACTATGAGATAGGTGACAGAGAATTATTGGCCATTATCCTTGCTCTTAAGGAATGGCGTCATTTGCTTGAAGGTACTAAGAATCCTGTCTTAATCCTAACAGATCATAAGAATCTGACCTATCTCTCGGAGGCCAAGAGATTGTCCTCTCGTCAGGCCAGGTGGGCACTGTTCCTGTCTCGATTTAATTTCATTGTATCATATTTACCAGGGTCAAAAAATATCAGGGCTGATGCACTGTCAAGACAATTTGAGGCCGACAGTGACAGAGTGGAAGCACCAGCTCCTATCATCCAACCTGATAGAATACTGGCTACTATACGCACGAGTATCACTTCTCCTCTAGGGGAGGAGATCCTGGCCTCTCAGGGGTCCGCTCCCCATGAAACCCCAGTGGGCAAATGTTTTGTCGCTGAATCATTTCGTACTAGGCTGCTCGAAACCTACCATTCCTCTAAGGCTGCGGGACATATTGGTAGAGACCAATTGTTATGGTCCCTTTCTCAGTTATTTTGGTGGCCTTCCATGAGAAACGATTGTGCCGAATTTACGAATGCCTGTGCCACCTGCGCCCGCGCTAAGACCCCGAGACATCTCCCTGTGGGCTTGCTTCAACCGGTGCCTAATGGCGAACGCCCCTGGTCTCATGTTTCCATTGATTTTGTGGGAGAGTTGCCTATGTCGAAGGGGTACTCCTTTATATTCATGGTGGTGGACAGGTTTTCTAAAATGGCTCATTTCGTGCCCCTCCGTGGTCTTCCTTCAGCGAAGGAATTGGCAATGGTGTTCGCCAGAGAAGTATTCCGGTTGCATGGAGTGCCTAGGGTACTGGTGTCTGACAGGGGGAGCCAGTTTGTGTCTAGATTTTGGAGGGCATTTTGCCAACAGATGGGCATACAGCTGTCCTTCTCCTCTGCCTACCATCCCCAGACCAATGGAGCCGCTGAACGAGCTAATCAGGGCTTGGAACAATTTCTCCGTTGTTTCGTTACTGACCATCATGATAATTGGTCCGACTTGTTGCCTTGGGCAGAGTTCGCCAGGAACTGTGCGGTCAATTCTTCATCTGGGAGCTCTCCGTTTCTGATTAATTATGGGTTCCAGTCCTGTTTGCTTCCAGACTCATTTCAGACGCAACAGATTCCAGCTCTGGATGAGCATATCGAGCAACTCCGTTCCAAATGGGCACAAGTTCAGAGGGCACTTGGTCAGTCATTTCAGCGTCATCAGCGCCATGCTAATCGCAGAAGGCTTCCAGCGGTTTCCTTTCAGGTTGGGGATAGAGTATGGCTTTCCTCCAGAAATCTCAAGCTGCAGGTTCCGTCTAATAAGTTGGCTCCTCGGTTTATTGGTCCATACAGAGTTATTCGCAAAATTAACCCTGTCTCCTATGCACTAGACCTACCTGCATCCATGCGTATCCATAATGTGTTCCATGTGTCCCTTCTTAAGCCTCTGGTTTGCAATCGCTATACTACCACACCTGTGGTGCCAGGACCTGTTGAGGTCGAGGGCCAGGAGGAGTACGAGGTTCAGAGCATTATTGATTCCCGTAGGCTTAGAGGAAGGGTGCAGTACCTGGTACATTGGAAAGGGTATGGTCCTGAGGATCGATCATGGGTGGATAGTACGGACCTTCATGCACCTAGGTTAACTAGGGCCTTTCATGCCAATTACCCGCAGAAACCTAAACCCTATTCTAGGAGAGGGGGTCTTTGAAAGGGGGGTACTATCACGGTGCCCGTGATTTGCTGCAGTTACTTGTCTGTCACCAGTAGGGGGCTTCTATTGGCTGTCTGCAGATAGCCCGCCTCTTATTGACTATTTAAACCTGGATTGGGCACCCTTTGAGTGCCCTTTCGTGTTGTTTCTGACCTTCTTGCTATCACTATGCTAGTGATAGCTGGGCCTCTGTTCCAGTGTTCCTGAGTTCCTGATCTCATGTGTTCCTGAGTTCCTGATCTCTACTGTTCCAGTGTTTCCTGCATACTGAAGTACTTCCAGTCTGGTTCCGGCCTAGTCTCTGGTGTTGCAGTTCCTGCTGAACTTCTCTGCTGTTTTCTGACCTGACTGATCGTTGCTGGTTCCTGTCATCTCATCACCTGTCTTCAGTATCCTGGCGACCTTCTGCCTGGTCGCGTTGGTGACATTGCTACAATTCCGTGTTGGTCCCAGCGTGCGGACGCTGGTTTGCTCCCAAGCCTTGCGGCTATACATACTCGCTTGTTACACCAGTGTGCGGTCACTGGTTTGCTCCAAAGCCTTTCAGCTATACAAATCTGTGTTGGTCCCAGCGTGCGGACGCTGGTTTGCTCCTAAGCCTTGCGGCTATACAAACTCGCTTGTTACACCAGTGTGCGGTCACTGGTTTGCTCCAAAGCCTATCAGCTATACAATTCTGTGTTGGTCCCAGCGTGCGGACGCTGGTTTGCTCCCAAGCCTTGCGGCTATACAAACTCACTTGTTACACCAGTGTGCGGTCACTGGTTTGCTCCAAAGCCTTTCAGCTATACAAATCTGTGTTGGTCCCAGCGTGCGGACGCTGGTTTGCTCCTAAGCCTTGCGGCTATACTACTCGCTTGTTACTCCAGTGTGCGGTCACTGGTTTGCTCGCTAAGCCTAACGGCTATACTATTCAGTGTTGTTTCCAGCGTGCGGACGCTGGTTTGCTCCAAAGCCTTGCTGCTTAACGATTCTGCTAATTTGCCAGTTCCATCTGACTGCTGCTATTATCTCTGGGCTGCCCTGCCCGGTATTGGTAAGGCCGGTAGAACCTTTTGCCACATTCCATCTGAGATTGCCTTACCCGGTATTGGCAGGGCCGGTAGAGCCTACATTGTGTATCTATTGAGGCTGCCTTGCCCGGTAATTTGGTAAGGCCGGTAAAACCGTTATGCTATTCCATCTGCAGGTTGCCTTACCCGGTATTGGCAAGGCCGGTAGAGCCTAAAGACTGTCCTGTCCGGTATATTGACAGGACCGGTAGAGTCTGCCTTCTGTCTGGGCTATATTCTGTATATATATATATGTATGTTATTGCCATCCTAAGTTATCATTTATTATTTCAATAAAATTGATTTTTTTTACCTAAAACTTGTGTCTGAGAGTCATAATAAACCGTGACAGCTATATTGCACTGCGTCTGCTAGGCCTATCCGCCTCCGTAGTCTCCCGGGGCTTGTGGGAGCCCGGTCACTCGCCAGTGTCTGTGTTGCCTCCGGTAACCATAGTGTACTAGGGTGCAGTCTGAGCCAGACTCCTGCCTGTGTTGCCTACGTTAACCCTAGTGTTCTAGGGTCAGATTACTGCCAGTGTCTGGCCTATGTTGCCTGCGTTAACCCTAGCGTACTAGGACCAAATCATTGCCAAAATCCTGTCCGTGTTGCCTCCATTAACCCTAGTGTTCTAGGGTCAGTCCACTGCCAGAGTCCTGTCCGTGTTGCCTCCGTTAACCCTAGCTTGCTAGGGCCAAGTCATTGCCATAGTCCTGTCCGTGTTGCCTCCTTTAACCCTAGCGTTCTAGGGTCAGACCACTGCCATAGTCCTGTCCGTGTTGCCTCCGTTAACCCTAGTGCTCTAAGGTCAGACCACTGCCAGAGTCCTGTCTGTGTTGCCTATGTTAACCCTAGTGTTCTAGGGTCAGATTACTGCCAGAGTCTGGTCTATGTTGCCTCCGTTAACCCTAGCCTTCTAGGGTCAGACCGCTGCCAGAATCTTGCCTGTATTGCCTCCATTAACCCTAGAATTCTAGGGTCAGGTATCTACCTGAACACTGTGTTGCCTCCGCTATCCCTAGTCTGCTAGGGAATTGCCCTGCAGTTACCCATCGCATTGTGTCACCTATTGGCGGTGTGGGGCTGTTGAGGTTATTCTTGTTCCTGAACCTGTCCACGGATCAAACCTACAAAGTCTTATATATATATATATTATTGCTACTGTGATATTCTTCATCTTGACCCAAGTCAGATCTGGGAAGTACTTGGTACGGACCTCATCTGGACCTGAGTGGGGTGATTGTTCTATTTATTTTCAATAAAGCTTTTTAATCTTACCTAACTGTCTGAGTGTTCTTACGAAACCGTGACAGTACGAAAGGGCCAATGACCTCAGACAATTCAGGTGAATGTAGCTCTCAGAGTATCCATTGGAGAATGGATGCGCATGAGCAACGTTTGGATCAATTGTTGCTGGCCGTACAGACCATTCTGGAGCGTACCGCTCACTTAGACAAACCTGTGCAGGCATCGGTGGCCACCCCAGTTTTGGCACCAATGGCACAGTCTATGACTCCCAGTATGCCTAATATAGGTTTGTATGCTACTGCTCCTCTCCCATTGAGATATGATGGGAATCCCACCTTATGCCGTGGCTTCCTAAACTAGCTAGAAATTTTTTTGGAACTGGTGCCCCAGGCTTTTCCAAGCGAAAGAAGTAAGGTGGGATTCATGATTTCGTTGTTCACAGGTCGAGCGCTAGCCTGGGCGAACCCAATATGGGAGACAGGCAAACCTATTACGGCAAACTCTAAAGAATTCATAAGGGCCTTCCGTAGTGTATTCGAGGTTCCTGGGCGCGCTACCTCTGCAGCAAAACGATTGATGAGAATCCAGCAGGGCGCACGGACGGTTGCTGACTATGCAATAGAATTTTGCACACTTGCTGCAGAGGTTGGCTGGAACGATGAGGCTCTTGTGGCAGCTTTCGCACAAGGTCTCGATGACAAAATAAAGGATGAGATAGCAGCTCGTGAGTTGCCAGAAGAGCTGGACAGATTCAATGAATTCACTACACTAATTGATACCCGCATAAGGGAAAGAAGTCTCTATAAAGACCGCAAGCAGAGGTCAACCACTGGTTCGTTGCCTAACTTTAATTGCCCACCCATACCTCCCTCTCCTCCCATGCCTCCGGGCACCACAACCAGTAGTAGCAAGTATATGCAGCTGGGTTTCACGCGCCTATCCAAGGAGGAACGACTGCTCTGTCGCAGACAAGGCTTGTGGCTGTATTGTGGTAAATTGGCTCCCCTATTTGTGGGTCCGTTCCCCGTGCTCTGCAAAGTTAACCCTGTCGCCTATGCCTTGGAGTTTCCTGCCTCTATGAGGATACATAACGTGTTCCATGTGTCCCTTCTCAAACCCTTGGTGTGTAACCGCTATACCACCTCTCCGGCAGTCCCAGCTCCAGTGCGCATTGAGGATCATGATGAATATGAAGTGCAGAGTATTATAGAATCACGTAGATTCCGTGGACAGATCCAATATTTGGTGCACTGGAAGGGGTATGGCCCAGAGGAGCACTCATGGGTAAACCACTCTGACATCCATGCTCCACTGTTGTTGCGCAGATTCCATGCTAGGTTTCCATCTAAACCTAGACCCCCCTCAAGACGGGGGGGGGGTCGTTGAGAGGGGGGCACTATCACTGACTAACTCCGTGTGTACCGACCTGGCTTGGCTGCGTATCCGATTCCGTTACCGACTAAGGACTGGCTAACTAACTCCGTGTGTACCGACCTGGCTTGGCTGAGTATGCGATTCCGTTACTGACTAAGGACTGGCTGACTAACTCTGTGTGCACCGACCTGGCTTGGCTGAGTACCCGATTCCGTTACCAACTAAGGACTGGCTGACTACTCTGTGTTTACCAACCTGGCTGGGCTGAGTGTCTGATTGTACTATCTGGACTGGCTGACTATTCCGTGTGTGCCGACATGGCTGAGCATCTGGTTCCGTTGCCAACGGGACTGGCCAACTATCTCTGTGTGTACTGATTGTGGCAACACTGGCTACTGATCGGTCACATTATGTACACTGGTCACTCCCACTCGCTATACTGCACTGCGCCTGTTAGGCCTATCCGGCCCCGTAGTCTCCCAGGGCTTGTGGGAGCCCAGTCACTCTCCAGTGTCTGTGTTGCCTCCTGTAACCCAGTCTGAGGCAGTTTCCTGCCCGTGTTGCCTACGTTAACCCTAGTGTTCTAGGGTCAGATTACTGCCAGTGTTGCCTCTGTTAACCCTAGCGTGCTAGGACCAAGTCATTGCCAAAGTCTTTTCTGTGTTGCTTCTGTTAACCCTAGCGTTGTAAGGTCAGTCCACTGCCAGAGTCCTGTCCGTGTTGCCTCCGTTAACCCTAGCTTGCTAGGGCCAAGTCAATGCCATAGTCCTGTCCGTGTTGCCTCCGTTAACCCTAGCGCTCTAAGGTCAGACCACTGCCAGAGTCCTGTCTGTGTTGCCTACGTTAACCCTAGCCTTCTAGGGTCAGTCCACTGCCAGAATCTTGTCTGTGTTGCCTCCATTAACCCTAGAATTCTAGGGTCAGGTATCTACCTGAACACTGTCTGTGTTGCCTCCGCTATCCCTAGTCTGCTAGGGAATTGCCCTGCAGTTACCCATCGCATTCTGTCACCTATTGGCGGTGTGGGGCTGTTGAGGTTATTCTTGTTCCTGAACCTGTCCACGGATCAAGCCTGCAAAGTCTTAGATCTACATATATATATATATATATATATATATATATATATATATATATATATATATATATATATATATATTGCTACTGTGATATTCTTCATCCTGACCCAAGTCAGATCTGGGAAGTACTTGGTACGGACCTCATCTGGACCTTAGTGGGGTGATTGTTCTATTTGTTTTCAATAAACCTTTTTAACCTTACCTAACTGAGTGTTCTTACGAAACCGTGACACCTGGCTAGTCTTCCATCCAACCTGGTGCAGACCTGTGGCTCTGGCAGACTACCTGAACTGTACCTGGCTTGTCTGACTACCCCCTCTGGTGATGACTTGTGGCTCTGTCTGACTACTCTTACATTTGCTCCCTTTACCTAGCAGACACCCAACCTAGTGTGGACCTGGGTCTCTGGTTGACCAGCTCTGATACTGTTTGCAGGCTTGAGTCAGTTATCTACTCCTTCTCTGAGTTCTCTCCTTACTGACGGCAGGCATGCATCGGTACATCTCCTACTTTGGATCAAGATCCTGTGTTCCTGTTCCTGACCCAGTTCCTGCTCCTGTGCTGTTCCTGATTCCGGTACAGACTACCAGTGGCTGAGGCCTAGTCTCTAGTATTGTGGTCAAGTTTGGCAGCTTATTATTTCTGATAACTGTCCTCACTGGCTTGTAACCCTCTGCTTGTTTCTTTGTATATATTTGCCTACTTCCTATTGTATATATTTGCCTACCACTACTATTAATAAATTGCATTTAACTATACCGTACTGATTCCTGAATTTCTCTGGGAACCGTGACAGAAATTCGGCTTAATATAAAACCAAAATTGAATTTTTGTCAATGCACAGAAAAATAAACATATATCAACCTACAACAAAATACATTTATGGAGTTAACACTTTAGGTACCTAGTGCTTGTGCACTGACTAAGGCAAAGCGTGGTCTCAATGGAGGCTCGTAGCTGACTAACAACCCAGAGGGAAAACTCTGTAAATAAGCTAGTGAACTCAAAGCAGCCTGTTCACTGAAATACACAAATAAGAAGTCTACAAGAAGATTAATTACCAGAATTGTTAAACATTGCAATGCGTAGTATACAGCTCCACATGCCAGTCTGTCCTGCTGTGCCAATCATCAGAATAGCTAACTTGTAGTTCGGTACACGTAAACCATGTGGTTCAACAAAGGTTATCAAACCTGAATATAGTAACCACAATAATGATGAAATAATCACCCCATAAAAAATAGATCAATGTAAAAAAGGCTATTTGTGTTCTACATTAATCCTTACACACAGCATTCAACAGAACAGGATGAAATGAAATAATCATACACAATAAGATCCAACTATTGGTAGCAAAACGTCGCAATAATAATGGGGTTTTATCTACCAATGTATCCCCAAAGTAATATATGACAAGTCACCACACAGCATACAGTCTGTATGCTATGAGGGGAAAAACATCATACAAAATACATATAGTGAACACTCAAAACAACTAAAAAATGTATATAAAAAAGTTTGATCTAAAAAATATTTTCAAAAAGAAAAAGAATAATCAACCCCTCTGAGCCCTGCTACCTAGGGTAGTCAGCTGGGCAATGATCTCACATATTATTCCATATCTTCACAAGATTACAATAATTATTCGTGTGTTTAACAGTCTGGCATGTATGTATATATGAGAAGATATGCAATATCCTTATTCCATATATGTGTATCTTAATCATCTGGGTTTATTCTAGTGAGTAGGGATGGGTGAAAAATTTTGCGTCAAACTGAAATCAAGGAATAATGGCACTTCCGGCTTGGCAAATAATTTCCCACAAAAAGTGCAGATTTTCTGCTTTTTTCACCTCATTCCACTGAAATTAATGGTAACTTTGATTTTACACTTAATACATAATAAATATTATTTTATTTCCCTAAGGCATAGTTTAAAAGGGGCATGAGGGTGCCTGTGTTGGTGAGGTGTGGGGACAGAATCAGTTGAACAGGGAATGTTTTTTTTGGGGGGGGTTGTTTACTGGGTTTGGGGGCAGTTAATAAAAAAAGAAATCCTAAATACAATTAACCCCCCCCCCCCCATAAGACATGGTATAAAAGGGGTCTGAGGAGGGTGCCTGTGTTGGTGTCTGGAGTCTGGGGAAAGAATCAGTTGAACAGGGAATTTGTTTTTTTTTTGGGGGGGGGAGTTCTTGACTGGTATTGGGAGGACAGTTAAAAAAAAAATCAATAAAATAAGACATGTGTATGTAAAGTGATAGAGACAGGAACCCCTGACATAAGCTGCCACTGGGGTGGATTGATACTTGACTTGCTAGAGTATTTTGTATAGGATGATTTGTTAGATTTGTTGTTAGAGGCTCAAGCCCTGAGGAAACACTGATTTGTAGGACTTGCACTTATTAGAGGCACAAGCCCTGAAGAAACATTGACTTGTAAGACTTAGGCTTGTTTGGCACCAGCCCTAAGGAAACATTGATTTATAGGACTTAGGCTTAGAAACAAACCCCCAAAATTTGTTTATTTATTTGTAGGACTATGTATTTTTATTTATTTTAAAGCACAAACCCTGAGAAAAATAAATGCCCTACTGGCCTAGTGCCAGCAGGTCATGGTGGCCATTGGCCATTGTCAAATGTCTTCCAGAGTCCATAATTGCAGAATTTGCAACTGCTGTTTTTACTGCTGCTGCCAAGTTGTTTAACCAGCAGGAAGATTAGGCAGCTGCAAGGGAATGGGATCAACAATAGCAGTAACATGGGTGATGAATGATGAAAGTTCCACTTGCCACGACTATCTCCAGTGATGCTCTTGAGGCAATATCAGCACAATAAGTAGCCCCCAGTCTATGTGGAGAAATAAGAAGTTGGCCACTAATTCTTCTCCACCTGTCCCTCCTCCAAAATCATGGGTGTGTTGTTATTAGAATAGAAATGTTTCCCTTGAAAGTAGGAACTGTGGCTCTCAAAAGCAACTGCAATGTGCACACTGTGTGTGGTAAATAACATCTGGGGTCGCAACTGTATCCAAACACCAGAATCCAAGGACTGCCGCTGTCACTATAGCCTTGTCCAGAACCCGCTAAAGACACGTGACAACTTGCTTACAGTTTAATAATAATGATGAACCCTCCCTGTCAGCATCTTAGCATATTCTGCATGATGGAATCTCCTTAGATTACTCTTGATGCCCTTCTTGCCATTCTCCTCCACCACATTACCATGTGTGGTCAGTGCACCATACAGTGTGCAATGGGTAGAGATCAACTTCCACATCCTAACATCAACAGAGTGGCTATCATTTTGCGGGTGAGGTAACGGTGAATGAGGTGGATAGGTAAAAGATGTAGTTATCCTAGAAGGTAATGATGATGACGAGCTAGTTGTTTCAATTGTCATGGAACTTCCATTCTCTGCCTGGGTTGCTCTACTCTTCCTCCTCTTTGATCCTTGCCTCGCCTCTTGTTGCCTTTCTGGAGAGTCAGGGGTTACAGCAACAGCGGTGCTTGATTTCTGTAGTGGGTGTTTGGCTTTAGCATGTTTGACATAAATGTCATGGTGTCTGTGTTTCATGTGTGATATCAGGACACTTGTTCTAAGGTGCGTTCCCTTCTTTCCTCTTCTCACGATTTGTCACAAATTGTGCACAGTGCCATTGGGGGTGACTGCACTGTGCCTGTCCCAAGAGAAAAATAGCCCATGACTTCAGGGGGGAGGGAACAGGTGGAGAAAAATGGCCTCTTTCTGTTGTCCTCCACATTCCCCTTCACTGTCTGTGGCAGCGGATAATGTTGCTGCTACTACCTCAGATTCAGCACTGCAACTAGACCGGGAGTATTGCTGGCGCTGTGAAGTGGAACCTGTTCTAGTCCCACACCACTTGTTGACCCCATTCCCATTGTGTTCACGGTGGTCTGCCCTTCCATCTCAGCAGCAGCAGGAATTAGCGCAGCTGCAAATTCTGCAAATTCCAAAATCTCTTTGGTAGTTGTGGTGGTGATGCCTGTCCTCATACCTGTTTCCCATTCCTTCTCAGTTTCTGCTAAAAAGGCCATCAATGACCCTTCCACCCCAGCATCACCCCCACTAGTCCCTAGGTGCTGCTTCTCTATTACAGACATCTCAATGCTGCTTTGAGGAGGTGACGAGCAATGTGATAGAGGGTCCCCTAATGTCACACTTGGCATTTCTTTTTGACCTGAAGAAGGCAGACTGGCAGCAGTAACAGCAGGCACAGGCAGCTGATCTGTGCTCCTGCTGGAGGTGGTGGTATTATTTGTGCTTTTGCTTTCCCCAAACAAAAGTTCTGGCCTTTAGTCTTCAGGATCCTGTTCCACTTGGACACTTTAGTGAAGGGAAGGGGGGAGTACTCCACGGGTCAGAGGAATGGTGTAGGCTCCCTTGACTCCTAGTCTGGACATTCTCAAATGTTTTACCTACCACTCCAGCTGCTTCACCATTACTGCTACTACTACTAACACCAACCACATTAAGTTCAGCCGCAGAGTCTTCCTCCTCACAGTCACTAGTAATATGAGGATATTGTTGATTTCCCCCTCCTTCACTCCTAATGCTAACAAGCTGCTGTACCTTAGTAGTAGTACTAGCACTGATGGGACTGCTAGGGGCATTGCAAGTGTGACTTAGGGTCCCTTGCTGTCACACTTAGCATCATCTTCTCCTTCCTCTCCTCCTGAGAATTACAAGACACACTAGCAGCAGGTTCAGCACTGGTGGCAGCAGGGACAGCACGTCTGACAGCAGGCCAGCATTAGTGGCAGCAGGGGCAGCACATCTGGCAGCAGGTACAGCACTAGGGGCAGCACATCTGACAGCAGGCATAGCAATGGTGATATCAGTAGCATGGGCAGCATGTCTGACACCAGGCACAGTATTAGTGACAGCAGGGGCAGCGTGTCTGGAAGCAGGTACAGCACTAGTGGCAGCATGTCTGATAGCAGGTACTGCAATGGTGGTAGCAGGGGCAACACATCTTGCAGCAGGCACAGGCAGCTGACCTGTCCTGCTCTCACTGGACAGCATTGGTTCAGTTGTGCTCGCTTACTCCTACTCAGACTCAGTGGACACATAAGGGTCCTTCCACTTCCTCCTTCTATTAGTTTTAAGCCTGCTCATAGCAGTCACTATGAGTCTCTCTTGCCTTAGTTTTACAAACAATTTACAGCAGAACAGCACAGCATGTCTAACTCGCTCTGTAGCTGCTTCTATTGTGTTTGACTTCCGCAAATACATGACGATTTTATAGCGAAAACCACGTAAATCAATGGGCGGAAACATACCCATTGAAAAATTGGCAGGTAATTTTGTAACTTTGAGTCAAGTGTTTTCACTTTTGTATAACCTCTTCATTAAAGTGTCAGCCAATTAGGCTTTTTTCACCACTCTTCACAAAACTCACTACAAATGTAACAATGTTATCTTCCATTTATGAGACCTGTATCACCACCATCAATGCCACTCCTCTCTACCATTCACAGACCTCCAGCTGTCATAACCAGTTTAGTTGCATTATTTTTCTTCTCCTCCTCCTGGCTTTATATATAAAGTGAGTGTTTATTTATTTGTGTGCTTTTCGTAGAGTTAATGTTTATTTAATCATATTTTCTATTTTATTGATTATTTTTGTTAAAACCATAATAAATTACTAGTATAAAAAAATAACTGTCTTCATAACTAAACATATAATGATGGGCATATAATATTTAACAAACATATTAATTCTAGCCATTTTATCCTTTCTATTACCCAAAATGAACCATTTTGAAAAATGTAATCCTATATCATGCCATGTGTTGAAAGCCTTATTTAATGCTGCAATTGAGCCTAATAAGTTTGACAACCTCCGGGTAATATACACCCTTTAAAAACATATCCTTCCTATTACCCGACAGACTATTTTGAAACATTTTAAGCCCTATGTCACCTCATGTGTTGAGAAAGCTTATTTAATGACCCAGTTTGGCCTAACAGGTTTGAGAACCTCCAACTAATATGCACACCTTCAAAAATGCATCCCCCATCTTATGTGAGATAAAGAAACAAAAACCCTTAATTAGTGGCACACACGATATAACATATACTCCAATCTTGTGATAAATCCCATAAGCCCCATAATTCATGGTCGGCCTAATAAATGGCCCAAATATGGACAACCCCTCTAATTAGATTTCAGTGATATTAGAGGACAGATATTACAATACTGGATATTCAGGATGCTTTGGGTCCGCTGGTATTTTGAGGAACTCCTAATAGTGTAAAAATAGGTTTCAGGTTCTATGTACTACTATTAAAATATAGTAAATATAGATTGAGCGATGTATATATACTAGGTTGTATGTATTATTATGATGCATACATAGGCTTAGTACAATCCATTTACACACCATTATTAGGATGTGTGAGTGGATCTGTACTCTACGTCCTATAGATAACGCTTTTCTTGATCCTGCATACATGGAGCTGTAGTGCTCAGGTATATACTTATGATATGTTATTATATTTGGGCCATTTATTAGGCTGAACGTGAGTTATGGGGGTTATATGATTTATCAAAGTTGGAGTATATGCTATCTCCTAACATTTTTCTTTTTCTTTATCTCACATGAGACTGGTGATATGTTTTTGAAGGGGTGAATATTATTTGGAGGTTGTCATACCTATTAGGCCCAACTGGGTCATTAAATAAGGTTTCTCAATACATGAGGTGACATAAGGTTAACATTTTTCAAAATGGTGCATTTTGGATAATAGAAAGGATACGTTTTTGAAGGGATGTATTTTACCCGGAGGTTGTCAAACTTATTAGGCCCAACTGGGTCATTAAAAAGGGCTTTCAACACATGAGGTGATATAGGATTAATTTTTTTAAAAATGGTCCATTTTGGGTAATAGGATGAAACGTCTGAAATGAATATGTTTGTTTAAAGTATTACATGCCCATGTATTATATGTATAGTTATAAGTGCATTTATATGCACGAATCAGAAAGTGTTAAGCCCATCATGCCCATTTGTTTCATCTAACTAATAATACTAACCTGTAATATTTGAGGGGATATAGGGTTAATCTTTTTAACTGTGTTTGTAATACATGAGTAGTAGAGGAAGAATTATATTATTGACTTGAATCCATGAGAAAGAAAGCCAGTGAGGATTTGAAACGCTTTGGAGGTGACATTTTTTAAAGTAAGAAGATCCTCGATCTGGATGAATATTGAGAGACACAATACTTATCCATGTAAAATTCTAAAGACAGTGGAAAGACGCTTGATACCACAACTGATATAGTGATAAACTGATTATGAAAGCTGGAAGGCTGTGAATGGTAGAGTGGAGTGGCGTTGATGGTGCTGATTCATGTCTCATAAAAGGAAGGTAACATTTTTACATTTGTATCAAATTTTGTGAAGAGTGGTGAGAAAAGCCTAATAGGCTGACACACCTTGCGAGATGGAGAGGTTATACAAAAGTGAAAACGCTTAATTCAAACTCACATTGAAGTGACTGAGATATGTGAAACTGTATGTCTCTACAAGCTATGAGATTAACATATGTCACTAGAATCAACCCGCATGATTAAGATACACATTTATGGAATAAGAATATTGTATGTCTTCTCATATATACGTACTTACCACATGTGCCCAGACTATTAAACACACTAATAATTACAGTAATCTTTGAAGATTTTGAATATTATGTGAGGCCATTGAAAAGATTGAGGGTATCTTTACATACTACATTTGATGGAATTGCCCAAATGACTACCCTAGGTACCAGTGATCAAAGGAGATTGAGTTTTCTTTGTCTTTTTGAAAATTAATTTAGATCAAACTTTTTAATATACATTTTTCAGTTGTTTATTGATTTGAGTGTACACTTGGGTAGGGTATATATGTATTTTGTATGACGATTTTCCTCTCCTAGCATATGGACTGTATGCAGTGTGGTTACTTGTCATATTACTTTGGGGATACATTTGTAAATAAAACCACATTTTTATTGTGATTTTTTGCTACCAATAATTGGATCTTTTTGCATATGATTATTTCATTTCATCCTGTTCAGTTGAATGCTGTGTGATTGATGTAGAACACAAATTGCCTTTTTACATTGCTCTATTTTTTATGGGGTGATTATTTCATTATTATTGTGGTTACTATATCCAGGTTTAATAACCTTTGTTGCACAGTATTGTTCATGTCTACCTCACTTACCTCATATGATGATTGGTGCAGCAGGTTGGAATGGCATGTGGAGGTGTAGACTGCACCCTGTGATGTTTAAAAATTCGGTAATTAGTCTTCTTGTAGACCTCTTATTTGTGTAGTTGGATGAATATGTTACGTTGAGTTCCATTGGATTATTTTCACTAGCTTATTTACAGAATTTTTCCCTTGGGTTGTTAGGTTTCTGTCGGACCCCATTGGGGAGATAGGACAGAGTTTTGCCTCAGTCAGTGCACAAACACTAGGTACCTAACGGGTTAATTCCATAAATTTATATTTGTGTAGTGACTCATGTGGGACCGGGTTGAGTGATGTTAAGGTGGTGGTTGAAGGGGGTGTTTGGTCTCTGTTGGAGGTCTGCATTAGCTGTGGTCTCTTATGGAAAAATATACTGTACTTTGAGTAGGTTGATATATGTTTATTTGTATGTGCTTTGACTAAAAATACAGTTCTGGTTTTATATTAAGCTGTGTTTCCCTTTTCTATGACAGCCTGTGTAGCACTTGATAAGGATTATTGCTGTTTATTATTTTGTTTCAATTATGTTTTTTTGTAACTTGAATGTATTGATATGTGGCTTAGGACACCATATAAATTAATATGCTGATTTCTAGTGTAGGAATTCCTAGTTGTAAGTGTGTGATTTTATTATTTTTCTTTTGCGTGTGGTTTTTACAATGCGTTATGGACTCAATGCCTCAATGTTGGTTAGTCACTGAGGGCTCCATTTAAAGGCAGCCGTTATTAAAAAAAATCACTAACGGGTGCGTTAAGTGTCATGTTGCAATTCAAAGATCCGTCTAAAGAACAGCTAACGGCAGTTGCAGAATCCTAACGGCCGATACACTTACGTGCATCCAGACGCATGGAACAACATACCCCAGAGCTATTCAAAGGCTTGCGGTACTGATAACGGCTGAAAAAAAGACACACCTAATGGCAAAAAGTTAAGACCCACTTTTCTTAGCCGTTAGACACTTAACGGGCAAAACAAAACACCCATTACATAGGAAAATACACATCATGCTTACCGCACAACCATGTAAATGGGAAAATTAACCCGTGCAATTCCAAAACAAAACAAAAACATGCACACACAACACAAATCACTCCACACACAACAACAAGCAACACCACAGGGACAACGACACACAAAAAAAACAACAACACAACATGGCACGGAACAATGGGGGTTATCACACAAAGCGGACACCTGCAAATAGAAACTCACCTGGGCAACATCAACACGCGACCTGCACCCCACAACTGCACACCCGCAAATGGCACACACATAACAAGCACAACACACCACATCTTATAACACACACACCTGCAAACACTTACCTGGACAAAAACAACTCACCATTGGTTAGCACTCACCTCATCACCACACCTACACAACGTCCTAGCAAGTACTTAAAGGGACAACTCAACACACTCACTTGTGGCTTGTTTTCCACTCAGGGAGGGAGAGAGAGAGACAGAGAGAGACAGATAGAGACAGATAGAGAGAGCAAACAGTATGTTGGGTTACATGTTGTTGCGAAGACTGTGGAGAAGGCGTGAGGAGGCTCTGGCTCAGCAGCCACACAGGAGTCCATCCCCACCTGGAGGGCAGAGGATGTATAGACGACCACCATGGCCCAGGGTATACCGCCCAAGGGTCACCCTCTTTGGAATGACTGATGACGAGGTCATTGATCGCTACAGGTTGAGGCCTGACAGCATCATTGCCTTGTATGAGGTCATCAAGGAGCAGGTGGATCCCATCTACATCCACAACCATGCCCTAACTGGCCTGCAGAAACTACTCTGTGCCATACACTTCATGGCAAGTGGGGTCTTCCAGTCCACTGAGGGTTACGCATCTGGCATGTCACAGGCCACATTCTCCAGAGTGCTGGCCCAGGTCCTGCCAGCCCTCAAAAGCAAGGCCAGTACCTATATACATTTCCCCACCAATGACATGGACTGGATACACGTCAAGCAGTCCTTTTACTCCAGGGGAGGCATGCCCAGGGTCATGGGTGCTATAGATTGCACCCATGTCCGGATTAAGACCCCAGCACGTGACGCACAGCTATTCATCAACGGGAAGAACTTCCACTCCATCAAAGTGCAGATGGTGTGTGACAGCAACATGAGGATCATGAATGTCTGTGCAAAATATCCTGGCAGCTCACATGATGCATACATTCTCCAAAACTCCTCAGTCCACAGAGATTTTGAGAATGGAACCTTTACAGGGGGATGGCTAGTGGGTGAGTTCACAAAACAAAATCACACCACATACACAGGCGTACACACCACGCTGCTCAGCATGCACCTGACCCACAGCTACTACGTCCACCACACAAAACATCATTCACACAACATGTGCTCCCTGTCTCACTATGTCACTCACATTACACAGGTGATGCTGGCTATGGATGCAAGTCCTGGCAACTGACCCCTCTGGCCAATCCCCAAACACATGCCCAGGAAAGGTACAACCAGGCTCATGCCAGAACGAGGAATGCTACTGAGCGGACATTTGGGCTCCTCAAGTCAAGATTCTGATGTCTGGACCACTCTGGGGGAGCACTGCAGTATGCACCGGCTAAAGTGTGTGACATCATTGTGGCGTGCGCAATACTGCACAACATCGCAGTGGACACCAGGCTGCTGGAGCACATCCCGGACCCCCCCATACAGGAAGTGGCCATGGACATCGGGCATGTGGAGGAGACCATGAGAGGGGCACAGATCAGAGACAGGCTCATCACGGAACACTTCACCTGTGAGTATAACACACACATGCAAACAATCCATGCAAGTCCCCCATCAGTCCTGTGACACTAACCACACTGCACATTTTGTTCTGTCTCAGCCCACAGGTACAGTGACACAGCACTGCACTGGCAGTGGACGTGGCAAATTGTGTGTGTGGACTCAAAAACCATCCTCCATTCCACTCTCCACGTTGACATACAGACCCCAAGGATATCACGCACACCCCCAGGAGAAACAAGGTACAACATATTACCCATGTTCATCACCTTACACGGCTTGATTGACAGCAACTAACTGGATATGCCATGATTATAACCTGAACAACCATGCTAGCCCAGTAGCGAAAGAGTATCATCTAATGATATGCATTGGATAATTCTCAGACACATCAGGGGTTAAAGGGACATTGGACTCAATATGGGACCTGTACTGTGCTACAGCTGAGAAGAGCAGCACAGGGGTGGATGTACAGTGGTATGGTCACACAATGTAGAGGTCATGAGACGTAGATCAGATTACCAGGGACTCCATGCTGACCTGTGAGTGTGCAGACATATGTGCCCCCGACATTAATACACACATCAACAAATATGTCCTAACAGTTCCATGGAACAAATGACATTGGGCTGCCACTGTCACTTTCACAATGGCAGCACAATGTCATTACCTCCATGGAGCTCTCAGAACACTTGTTAATGTGTGTATACATGTCAGGGGCACAAATCCATAGGGCTGGTGCACATGTCCTAAGTTCCCCACAGAATTGGTTACAGATGAGTACACAACACATTGTCAAGCAATGGTTTGTGTACTCACCTGTAACCGTGGCAATTGAGGGGATTAAAAAGACTAAATTGTTGTTGCTTGATGATCAGTTCAGGTCTACTGCTCCAAATCCTGTCCTCTTGTCCCACAGGCATCCGTAACATGATCCATCCTTGAACTGAAGATCTTCCATGTGACTGGATTGATGTCTTGACAACACCTTCATGAAGATCACCCCTTGCTGTTTATGGTGATGTTGCTGGTGATGCAAAGTTTGACCTGAGGTTCACACAAACCTCTACTGGAACATTCTCATATAGACACAGAAAACACCATTTCTTGAGTGTTATAACCTGTACAGTTAAGATGCTCAGCTACAGAGTTGTCAGACCTTGTGGACAACACATGAGCAGGGCAGCAGTGATACTGAAGTAGTACAATTTAGTTTCAAAGTACATTTAGTGTTCTCATACAGGTGTTAAATGCATATAGGCAATACGAACAGAAAACACATGTACATTCTAATGTACTTTGAGACGCAATAAAGATGAACCATCACCATTCTATCGGTGTCTGTAGGAGGATATATTTGAGAACACATTTGTCAATGCATAACCACACCCAGGATAGAGTATCTCCCATACATGGAAAGGCATCACCCACATCACAGGAGTCCACCACTTGTTTGCCAGTGAGTGGACTCTGTGATGTATCCATGCAAACAGATGATGGTGGCAGTGATGCACCAATGTGTAGTGGGAGTGATAAAGAGGTGATACAGGGGACATTCTTCCACAGTGAATACCTGTCCACAGTTTCTGTATTTCTCAGTATAATCAATGTTCTGAGATTTTGCTCCACTTTGACATATCTCAGTACATGGGCTATATCAACGAACAGACTAAGTGGACATGGGTTATCACTGGTGAAGTCTGTTACACCCTTAATGAAACAGCAACTCAACTTACTGGAGACACCAATGCTCACCCCAGGATATCAATGTGTGTGCTACACATTGAAATCCTCGGTTAAAAACATTGGCTTCCCCAGTAAGTCAATTGCACAATGAGTGTGTGAATCCAAGACAATATTGATACATGTCCCATTTATCTGTCCTGCTTGTAATGTCCCCGCTAAGTCACAGAGCTGTTTGGCTGGTTATCCCATTAACCCACTGAGTGCAAGAGTGGTCCCCAACGCATTTATTTGCACTCAAAGGGTTAAACACAACATATGATGTAGACGAATGTTCAATGTTGTACCATTTGTTGTGCTAAGGGGTATGTTTTGTTGTTCAAATTCAACACACAACACCGCCATATAACACAGTGGTGTAATATGGCTCCAGGGATGTATTACAAGTTGAATTTGTACAACGGTGTGTGTGTCAACCCATGTTTTAGCATCCCACTAACATTTCACCCAGGCAGAGGTTGTGTTCACTGCATTGTATGGCAATGCATTGGAGACAACCCTGCCACCCAATCCATAACTGAAGACACAACAGATCAGACAGGAATACAAAAAAAGATTTTTTTTATTGAGGGGAAAGTTGACAGGTTGGGCCTTTCATTTTTTCCTTTTTGGGTGGGGGGCCTTAGCCTGGGTGCCAGAGGTGGATGCCCTTGTTGATCTCCTGGTAATCCTCTGCCCCCTAGGTGTGGCTTCAGGGGTAACACTGGAGGGGGTGGTGGTTGCAGTAGACCCCTCAGTGGAACGCAAGTTCTCCCTCTCCATCCTCAGGTTCTCCCTGCGGTTTATCTCCCTCAACTCCACAAGGACTTGTGTTAACATGTCCATGAGACTAGTCCTGAGCTGCTGGAGTAGTGTGTTCCCCATGGCCACCTCCGACTGCAGGCCTTGGATCCTGGTCTCCAAATGTGGAATGTTCCTTCTGGATTGCCTCCTGCTACTTGTAATGTTGTTGTCAGTACTCCTGCTCGACCGGAGTAGTCTCCTCTGCAGGGTCATACACTCCGCCTCCATCCCTGTGAGGCGTGAGGTGCTGGAGGTGGATGTGCCCGGTGTCACTGGTGCTGCTGTTTCCTCTGCTGCTGAGGGTGCTGTTTCCTCTGGTGCTGAGGGTGCTGTTTGCTCTGGTGCTGCTGAGGGTGCTGTTTGCTCTGGTGGTGCTGAGGGTGCTGTGGCTGCTGTGACAGCTGTTGGAGTGGCTGGTGCAGATGATGGGCATATGCCCACAACATCAAGTGACTCCGAGCTGCCCAATGATGTGTGTGCTGGTGGAGGTGTGAAAATGTCCCTGGGTAGGGGGCGCTGGGGCTCACCAATCAGGCCCAGGTGTGGGTAGTCCAGTGGCCATGGGTCATATGGTGGCCACTGATAGGTGCTTGGATCACATCTAGGATCATACCTTGGGGCATGCTGTGGAGCCATCCAGGAGGGTGGGTTTAACTGGGAGGCATATGGCCCATATTGGGTGGTGGCCACTGTCCCTGGCAGCCATTGCCTCCCTGGCGGTGGTGGTGCTGCTGATGGAGGGTAGTAGCTGGTGGAGGTGGCTGGATGGGTCCACTTCTCCTCCTGTTGCATCCAGCCACTGTACTGGGGAGGTGCAGCTTGAAGGGGTGCAGCTTGTGGTGGTCCAGCTTGAAGGGGTGCAGCCTGTGGTGGTTCAGCTTGTGGTGGTGCAGCCTGTGGTGGTCCAGCTTGAAGGGGTGCAGCCTGTGGTGGTCCAGCTTGAAGGAGTGCAGTAGGTGGTGGTGCAGCCTGTGTCGGAGGGGATGGTGATAGTGGGTAAGGTGACCACCGGCTGGTCCCCTCCTCTGTGTCCTCCTCACTGGGGGGGTGACATTGCCTCCTCCACTGTCTCCCGCTGGGCTTGAGGGCCGTAAGCTGTGTGGAGAAATAAGATGCTGTGATTAGTGACCTTAACCATATGTTTGTGGAGACAGTTATACTTTGATATGTGGTGAAGAAAAATATTTGTGTTTGGGTTAATCCCCCTGGGTAAACAAGGGTACACCCACTGCTGAAAGGTGTTGTTTGAGTTATTACGGGTGAAGGTTTCATTTTGAGGTGCAATATCACAGTGGGCCGAAATAGTACAGCGGGGCTGTTGCAACACCCTCCCATGTAGATATCTGGTCCCTGTACCAGAGCTGTCCATATGATTGTGTAGTAACAGCACCACTGTACAATTTCAGGCCACTGGGGTATTGCCCCTGACATATCCATTTCTGAGCTGTGATACCTTATGTTGTTCGCTGTTAGTCCTATCCCTCCTACCCTCATGGTTGTTCAGATATTGCTCTATGTGACAGATGTAGATTTCAGTCATTTGTCCACACGAGGGCTTTTCAGCAGAGCCCAAATCACCCCATTTAGAGAACAATACTTAATTGGAATGGTGTACAGGGTGTGCATGGTTTGCAAGCACACTCTGTGGACCATTCCAAAGAGGTATTTATCTCGAAATGTTCCGACTTTGGCTCTGCTGAAGAGCATTCATGTGGTCAAATGATAGATATCTCCTCCTGTCACATAGAGCAATATCTGTATAACCATGAGTGTTGGAGGGATGGGACTTAGATCAAGACACATCTGTTAATGATGGCAATGATATGACATCATGATGACATTACCCATTGCTATCCCATTACAGTGACACACAAGTAGAAATGGTCATATATGTATGTGGATATGTACCCTTCATATGGATACAGTAATATCCTTCCAAGATGTGAAGCCAGAGAGCAGTTCAGTAGGTGTGATTGTCTTACTGGCTATACATGTGCACCCATCCTGGCAGCTCACATGATGCATACATTCTCCAAAACTCCTCAGTCCACAGAGATTTCGAGAATGGAACCTTTACAGGGGGATGGCTAGTGGGTGAGTTCACAAACCAAAATCACACCACATACACAGGCGTACATACCACGCTGCTCAGCATGCACCTGACCCACAGCTACTACGTCCACCACACAAAACATCATTCACACAACATGTGCTCCCTGTCTCACCATGTCACTCACATTACACAGGTGATGCTGGCTATGGATGCAAGTCCTGGCTACTGACCCCTGTGGCCAATTCCCAAACACATGCCCAGGAAAGGTACAACCAGGCTCATGCCAGAACGAGGAATGCCATTGAGCGGACATTTGGGCTCCTCAAGTCAAGATTTCGATGTCTGGACCACTCTGGGGGAGCACTGCAGTATGCACCTGCTAAGATGTGTGACTATCACAGTGCCTGTGATCCTCCTGTCACTCTCGGTTGTGATACACTCTGATTCGCTGAGTTGGTTTGGCCCGCCCCTTGGTGACCTTTTTATGCCTGGCTATGACACCTGTCAGATGCCCTTTCGTGGTGTTTCTGAGCCAGTATTGCTGTTGCTGTGTTCCTGTGTTCTGGATTCCTGTGTACCGATTTGGCCTGTCCTGACTACGCTTCAGTGTTCCTGCTCGTGATTGATCCGGCTTGTCTGAGAACCACCTCCGTTATCTGACCTGGCTCGGCTCACGTTCCTGCTCGTGATTGACCCGGCTTGTCTGAGGACCTCCTCCGTGTTTCGACCCGGCCTGGCTGACTTCTTGCTCCACGATCTGCAACCGACCTGTTCCAGTGACCTGCTTGTTCCTGTTGTCGCCGCCGTGACATTATTACTTCCGCTGCTGCTGTTTGCCAAGCTGCAGAGTGACCAACTTCACCCTTGATGTGCTTAAGTTCAGTGCAGAGTATCCGAGCTGGTTTGCAGAGCTGTGCTTCCTTCAGTGAGCCTCCGTACGCTTGCAGAGCTACTCCACTATACTGAGCCTTCTATCAGTAAAAGTGCATTTTAACCCTTGCAGTGCTGCCTCATCCTCGCAGAGCCTCTTTCCCTGGTATAGAGCCTTAACCTATTTTGCTACGTCTGCTGAGTAGGCCGCCTATGTGGGACGGCGACTCATATGATCTAGCTGCAGAGTAATCACGTTAAGTTGGATCCGGTAGGGCGCCATAGGCTCTTGGTCTTACGTTTACCCGTAGTGGCTTAAGGCTCAAGCTGTGCAGCAAAGGGTAGGCTCAAAGCTCTGGCAGGTTCTCGTTGGTATACTCCCGTGGGGGCTATTGGCTCAACTACCTCTGTCTGTTGGTCTCCGGTTATACGCCCGTGGGGGCTATTTGCCAGCTCTTGCATATCAAGCTATATTGTGGTTACGCCCGTGGGGGCTACCGACTAACGCACTTGCAGATTCAGTCGTCTCCTTGGTTACACCCGCGGGGGTTATTTTGGGTCACTGTTCTGCTGACTCTAACACTGGTCACAGATTGCCTAGCAGCATTCTCACATTAAGAACTCTAAGTGTTGCCTTCATCTACACTCTACCTCCTATCACCACCTTGGGCGTGCCAAACTCCACAGCAGAGACGGACTGCTTAAGACTTTTAACCCGTTTGTGTCTGAATTGCTATTGCCTGTTCTAAGACAGTATAGGTGTACCCTGATTTTGTATATTGGGCCTGTGGTGGCATATCTGTCCATATATCGCTATTATTTGTGTTGCCTGTAGAGGGCGATCATTTGCCTTATTTCTTATTTAATAAACTGTGTTTGATTTTACCTACTGGTCTGAGTGTCTTAAAACACCGTTACAGTACGAAAGGGCCATGACCTCAGACAGTAAAGGTGAAAGTAACACACAAAACATCCACTGGAGAATGGATGTCCATGAGCAGCGCCTGGACCAATTGGCACTGGCATTACAAACCTTACTTGAGCATACGGTACACCTTGACAAGCCTAATCTGAATCCGGTGGTCTCCCCAGCCACGACACCGGATAATCTGCCTGTAGCCCTTCCTACTACTACCACCAGAGGCTTAACGGCGGTGTCGCCGTTGCCATTGAGATATGATGGCGAACCTTCACAATGCAGGGGCTTTATTAATCAGTTGGAGATATTTTTGGAATTGACGCCCCAGGCATTTCCTAACTACCGGAGTAAGGTCATGATATCACTGTTGACGGCCAAGCATTGGTGTGGGCGAATCCTTTGTGGGAGAATGCCAAACCTTGCACTCTGAACTTTAACGAATTTGTAAGAAAGTTCCGCCGAGTGTTCGAGGTTCCTGGCAGGGCTGCCTCTGCTGCCAAAAGGTTAATGGAAATACAGCAGGGCGAACGCACTCTGGGCGATTATGCTATTGAATTTCGGACTTTGGCAGCAGAGGTGGGCTGGAACAATGAGGCTTTAGTTGCAGCCTTTGCTCAGGGTCTTTCTGAACAGATTAAGGATGATATAGCTGCTCGAGATGTACCTAGTGATCTGGATGAGTACATTGACTACGTCATGCTCATTGATTCCCACATCCATTAGAGACGGTTGGCTAAGAGGGCGAGATCCAGAAACTATGGCCAGGGCAGTCTTTTTAACCCACCCTCACCACCCTTTCCTCCTGAACGCCCAGCTGAGGCGGCAGAGCCAATGCAGCTGGGGTTCACTAGACTCACTAAGGAGGAGAGGTCATACCGTAGGAAGCAGGGCCTATGCTTATACTGTGGCAAACCTGGGCACCTTTTACGTACTTGTCCGGTACGGCTGGGAAACGGACGTACCTAGGGTACCTTGGGGGACAGGCCCTAGGTGGCGTACAACATTCCCTAGATCCAAGAACTGTTAAACCCACCATCCAGGTGGTATTCTCTTGGACTGACATGGTCGTGGAGGTTCTGGCACTGGTGGATTCTGGTGCAGCCGGGTACTTTATGGACCAATCTTTTGCCGAATTGCATGGTATTCCGTTATGCAAAAAGGATTCTCCCTTGGCGATTGAAGCCATCGATGGCAGACCTTTGGAACCTGCATTTATTACTATGGAAACGATTCCCATCACAATGTCAGTTGGGGCTCTCCACAAAGAGGAAGTACGGTTCCAAATTATTCGTTCTCCTCACCATGCAGTCATTTTGGGGTTTCCGTGGTTACTCCTACATAATCCTCAATCTGATTGGCAGCTGTGCCAGCTGAGTATGGGGAATTCAGTGACATATTCAGCAAGGGAGAGGCCAGCGCATTGCCCGAGCATAGATCCTATGATTGTGCTGTTGATCTGCCTCCGGGCGTGGTGCCCCCTAGGGGTCGCACTTATCCACTGTCATGTGAGTAGAATAAGGCTATGGAGGAATACATTGAAGACGCCCTCAGGAGGGGAATTATTCGCAAGACTACCTCCCCGGCTGGGGCCGGATTCTTCTTTGTAAAGAAGAAAAATGGCGAACTCAGGCCTTGTATTGATTACCGGGGGCTTAATAAGCTGATGCCTAAGAATGCCTACCCCATTCCACTCATTACCGAATTATTTGACAGGTTAAAGGGCTCTTCTATTTTCACTAAACTTCATTTGCGGGCTGCCTACAATCTGATCAGAATTAAGGAGGGAGATGAGTGGAAAACGGCATTTAATACCAGAACAGGGCACTAAGAGTATCTGGTGATGCCGTTTGGCCTACGCAATGCACCGGCGGTGTTCCAGGAATTTATTAATGACATCCTGCGTGACATGCTTCAGTCCTGTGTGGTGGTATATCTGGACGATATACTGATTCACTCTGCCAACCTCACCCAACATATTAAGGATGTCTCGGAAGTCTTGCTTCGACTTCGTAAAAATAAACTATTCTGTAAACTAGAAAAATGCGAATTCCATATGTCTCAAGTACCATTCTTGGGGTTCGTAATCTCTAAAGATGGCATTGCTATGGACCAAGATAAGTTGGCAGCAGTCCTGCAATGGCCTCGCCCGAAGGGGTTAAAAGCTATTCAGCGTTTTTTGGGCTTTGCCAACTATTATAGAAAGTTCATCCAGAACTTTTCAACAATTGTGAAACCTTTGTCTGATTTGACACATAAGGGCGCTACTCCCTCTCAGTGGTCCGAGGCAGCTGAAAATGCATTTGAGACCTTGAAATCTGCCTTTGTGTCTACCCCAGTGCTGTCCCATCCCAACCCTTCCCTGCCATTTACGTTGGAAGTTGACGCCTCGGAGGCTGAGGTTGGGGCAGTGCTTTCCCAACGTCCTGTGGGAGGTGGCACCTTGAGACCCTGCGGGTTCTTCTCTAAGAAATTGTCCAGTGCACAGAGCCACTATGAGATTGGCGACAGGGAGCTACTGGCCATTATTCTGGCACTTAAAGAATGGCTCCACCTGGGGAAGACCCCAGTATTAATCCTTACTGATCACAAGAATTTGACATCTCTCTCTGAAGCTAAGACACTGTCTTCATGACAAGCTAGGTGGGCATTCTTTTTGTCCCGGTTTAATTTCGTAGTGTACTACCTTCCGAGCTCTAAGAACGTTAGGGCAGACGCTTTGTCCAGACAGTTCGCGTCGGACACTGAGAGGGAGGAAGAACCAGTACCTATCATTCAGCCAGATCGTATTCTGGCTACTATTCGTACTAATATAACTTCGCCACTGGGAGAGGAGATTTTGGCCTCGCAATCAAGGGCTTCGCCAGTAAACCCCAGTTGGCAAGTGTTTTGTGGATGAGCCATTCCGTACCCGTCTATTGGAGACCTACCATTCTTCCAAAGCGGCTGGGCATATCAGCAGCAGTCTCTTTCACAGTTATTCTGGTGGCCCACTCTCAGAGCCGACTCTTCCGCTTTTACTGCCGCTTGTGCCACCTGTGCCCGTGCCAAGACCCCCAGACATCTCCCAGTGGGCTTGCTTCAACCGGTGCCTAATGGAGAAGTCCATCGTCTCATATTTCCATTAACTTTTTGGGAGAGTTGCCAGCCTCTAGGGGGTATACATTGTCAGAGACTTTGCCCTGGGGGAGCATACAGGGTTAATTCTAATACTAGAATTTAACTGAAATTCTGTTGAGGAGATGTTCAAATTACCTCATGTTTGAACAATGGGCCATTGGTCCAAGGTAGGGAGTGAAAATAACTGAATGTCAGTTTAATGGCAGATTGATATTCAGTTGGAGACAAAATGGCTGAGAAAGATGTAATCCTATGTGAGAAAGGCTGGTAGAATGACATGTTTATGGAGTCTCTGATAACCTTATGATCTCTCTCAGTCTTGACGAAAGCCATATGATCTGCCACATGTAAAATTCTAATATAGAGTAATAGCACCACCTGCAGCCTTTATATTTTAAAATACTCATAATGTTTTTATTTAGATTTGATTAGCATAAGATATGAGTATCCAATCAGGTCTGACTGGTGATGTCACGGTATAATGAGATGGATCTTTGTCCAATCATTAGAAAAAGGTGGGGATTACTGATAAGGCAAAAATTGCCAATATAATCCCAAAATATTCTTAGTTGAGGGTCCTTCACCTCCTGAAAAAGAGGAGCTTCACCTCCTGAAAAAGAAAAGGTCCTTGACTTCCTGGAAAAGAAAACTCTAAATTCCTGGCAAAAGAAGGCTTTGCTGATTAAATTCCTGATCCTGCCATCTAACAGAGAAATACAAAGAAACTTTGATTGGTAACTATATCATTTATTCATTTAGATTCATTGAATCCAGAATTTCATAATTTTTCTTCTGTTTGAAGAAACTTAAATAGTCTTATAATTGTCTTAAGTGGACTGGCCAACCATTTGGGATAATTTATAATAAGCTAGATTTAGCTATTAAATTCTGGAAGTAATAGAATATATATATATATATATTTATATATATGTATTGGGAAATGTTATAAATTGCCAATCAGTATAATACAGTATATAGTGTGGGTTATTTATATTAGCTAATATAAATCTTGGTATTCCTAGAGTAATATTTGTGGTTCTGGGAAGATTATAATAGTTAATATTTGATATAGGATATTCTTTGAATACAGTTATTAACCCTTTAACCGCTATTTGTCTGTTGTTAGTGGTGTTTTCTTTGGAATTCTCTGTATATGTGCTAGGCTTATATTTTGTAAATTGGAGGTATTAACTCAATAGACAAAATAACTGCTGGGTGTGACATCTATTTTAAACGTGTGGATTAACCCTTGGAGTGCCTATAGGTTTTATATATGTTGCTGTAGTCAAAATTATGATAAATGTTGCATGAAGTAATTTTAAGTAGATTATTTGTGTGATTTTGATTGACTATATTATTTGCAATTTATGTATTTTATTCAGAGGTATTCAATATTGAATTCAGTAGATAATCAAATTATAGTGATTTAAATCTGGGATTTTATTCCAGTTATTCCCTAAATTTGATTATTATTGATATATGATACAAGGAATTGTTAGAGGAATTATTTAATTCATCTCACAATACCCCTTACATCATAATTGGCATAGTCTATACAGTTTCTGGGGCAGAGGTATTAAGAGACACTGCGGCCAACTGTATTATATTAATTGTAACAATCAATTAACCTGTTCTATGCTGCTGAATGCAATTATTGTTATTATACCTCTGAATATACCTATGTGTGGCTAACCCTTGCACCGCTGGTAATCTTTATGATAATAAGTGAGGTTTGATTTTCTATGTACTTTTTATAATTGCTAATCATTTATATTTTTCATAGTTGCTGATACTTGTATATATATTGTATTTTAATAAAATATATATATTTTTGCACAAATATGAAGGATTGATTCTTGTGATCAATTCGTTACTGTGAAGTAGCGTGTCAGTACATATTAAAGATAAAGTTCTCGAATTATTTTATTGTCAATTGCCTATTTAAGTGAAGAAATCCAACCTGAGTGGTTCTCTGTTTTAACCCTTTGAACCTTCATATAAACAGCCCGACAGATTTTTGGAGGTCCCACCGAGATCTTTATATAGGATTGACACATTTGTTTAATAATTTTATTGGCAGATATATTACACAGTAACATATTTGTGCTTAAACATGTCTCAGTCAAATTCTTCTGTATCTGATCCAATGGAACAGAGACCAGAAGAAGACACGAAATGGGCTGTAGAAGGGAGGTTAATTTATGCCATCCATTCTCGCCTCAAAATTAAAAGTGATGCACAGCAATGGTGTAATGATACAGAGCTAAGGGTGGTATCCCAATTTGATAAAATGTGACAGCCTGATAGCTTCTATTATCGAGCATTGAATAGGTGTATAGGTCAAACTAAGGCAAGGGATTTGGACATCCAGATTTTATTAATTGTGCCTGAATTGTTAACTATTATAGGCTTCCAGAGAAACAAATTGGAGGCTAAGCAAAAGGGTGTAGAGCCACTAAAACAAACACTAAAGGCTCAGACTGAAAAGATTTCTGAGTTAGAGGAAGAGGTGTATAAATATGTTGAACTTGCAAATGCTCAGGAAGATCACATTAAGGGCTAGATTTAAAGGCAGCCGTTAGCAAAAAAAATCACTAACGGGTGCGTTAAGTGACATGTTGCAATTCAAAGATCCGTCTAAAGACCAGCTAACGGCAGTTGTAGAATTCTTACGGCCGATACACTTACGTGCATTCAGACGCATGGAAAAACATACCCCAGAGCTATTCAAAGGCTTGCGGTACTGATAACGGCTGAAAAAAAGACACACCTAACGGCTAAAAGTTAAGACCCACTTTTTTTAGCCGTTAGACACTTAACGGCCAAAACAAAACACCCGTTACATAAGAAAATACACAAAATGCTTCCCGCACAACCATGTAAATGGGAAAATTAACCTGTGCAATGCCAAAACAACACAAAAACATGCACACACAACACAAATCACTACACACACAACAACAACCAACACCACAGGGACAACGACACACTAAAAAACAACAACACAACATGGCACGGAACAATGGGGGTCATCACACAAAGCGGACACCTGCAAATACAAGCTCACCTGGGCAACATCAACACGCGACCTGCACCCCACAACTGCACGTCCGCAAATGGCGCACACAGAACAAGCACAACACACCACATCTTATAACACACACACACCTGCAAACACTTACCTGGACAAAAACAACTCACCATTGGTCAGCACTCACCTCATCACCACACCTACACAACGCCCTAGCAATTACTTAAAGGGACAACTCAACACACTCACTTGTGGCTTGTTTTCCACTCAGGGAGGGAGAGAGAGAGAGAGATAGATAGATAGAGAGAGAGAGAGAGAGAGACAGATAAAGACAGATAGAGACAGATAGAGAGAGCAAACAGTATGTTGGGTTACATATTGTTGCGAAGGCTGCGGAGAAGGCGTGCAAGGGAGAGAGCTGGGGAACATCAGCAACCTCCAAGCATGCCTGATCAACAGCCACCACCTGTTGCAAGTGAGGAGGCTCTGGCTCAGTAGCCACACAGGAGCCCATCCCCACCTGGAGGGCACAGGATGTATAGACGACCACCAAGGCCCAGGGTATACCGCCCAAGGGTCACCCTCTTTGGAATGACCGATGATGAGGTAATTGATCGCTACAGGTTGAGGCCTGACAGCATCATTGCCTTGTATGAGGTCATCAAGGAGCAGGTGGATCCCATCTACATCCACAACCATGCCCTAACTGGCCTGCAGAAACTACTCTGTGCCATGCACTTCATGGCAAGCGGGGCCTTCCAGTCCACAGAGGGTTACGCATCTGGCATGTCACAGGCCACATTCTTTAGGGTGCTGGCCCAGGTCCTGCCAGCCCTCAAAAACAAGGCCAGTACCTATATACATTTCCCCACCACCGACATGGACTGGATACAAGTCAATAGAATCAAAACACAAAGAAGAAGGGCGCAAACCCTCTAAGAGCAAATCTGTATAAATATATAATATATATCCCCCTTTTAAATATATATGCTCACCAGAACCACAAGGTTATAACAGCATTTCTGGGATCATGACTTTTAGTTCTTGGGAGTTTTTTCCAATCGTAGTAAGCACTCACAGCAGTAATAAGATAAAAGTTCTTTAATTCTTCCAAATGATTCTCATATAAAAGTTAAAATAACCCAACGCGTTTCGTACCATAAAAGTACGGTTCATGTCAAACCTGTGTCTAAAAACAACTATTTACATGCCCGAAGTTGCCACTTAGACAAATGGAAAAAGAATATTCCCTTTGGGCAGTTAAATAGAATTAGAAGGAATTGTAGCACATTGGAAGAATTTGATATACAAAGTGATCTTTTAAAGAAAAAATTCCTTGTAAGAGGGTATGATCAGAAACTCTTGGATCAAGCAATTATCAAAGCTAGAAATCTAGATCGTGTAAATCTTCTGGTGCCAAAACAAAGGAAAGTTGAAAATATGAACCATCAAATATCCTTCATAACGCAGTATAATTCACATGCTAAGCAAATACAAAAGATCTTTGAAAAAAACTGGAGTATTTTGAGAGGAGATCCTTTGCTATGTGATGAAATACCAGTTAGAAGTTCAGTAATATTTAGAAAAGCAAGAGATATCGGATCTCTTATAGCACCTAGCAAACCAAAACAGTTGAAAACACAGGATTTGAGAATTACTAAAATCCAAAATAAAACTATAGGTAATTTTAGGTGCAATATTAAAACATGTTTGAATTGTAAACATATGGAGGATAGAGCAAAAACATTTTCAACGTTAAATTCTACCAGAGTATTTACTATCAATCATTTTATTAATTGTGGCACATCCTTTGTTGTATATCTTGTCACTTGTGGTTGTGGGGTTAATTATGTGGGGCGAACCACTAGGACACTTAGGGAAAGACTTGGAGAACATAGAAGGAATATCCAAAAAAATTCACAAGAACATAATGTTCCCAGGCACTTCAATAGGTGCCCTAGTGGGGGATTACAGAACTTTACAGTAAAAGGTATAGATTTTGTCCCCCGATCTGCAGTGGACAGATTTACAACATTATGTAAGAAAGAAACTTTTTGGATCTATACTCTTAATAGTTTAACCCCTGGAGGTCTAAATGAAGAGTTGGACCTATGGTGTTTGTCTTGAAGTTATATACACATATATACAAGTATCTTTGGAAAAAAGTAGTTTGGGGAGAGGAAAAAAACTTTTTAAAAAAATTCTTTTTTTTAATTAGTTAAAAGAAATTATTAACAATATATTAGAATAGATAAAATGAGAAAGAATATAAAGGAGCTTTAAGAGTTTAGTCACCTATATAATAACAATAATATTAGTTACATTAAGATTAGGAGTAGACTCTTTGTAATTTAAACATGTTAAATTTTGGATTTGGTTCAATTTTTTGCATACTTATATATTTTTATATTATATTTTTTATTATTATATTTTTTATTTTTGTTCTTTTTATTTTTTGTATCTTCCCAGATATGAGTCTGTTTCGGCATGAGGTGCGGACGAATTGGTACAAGGTGAATTATATATGCGGAAAATTCTTTTCAATTCTGTCGTTTTGATTTTAAAGATATATTATTATTATGGGTTGACAGTATAAACCGTTTGAATATTTCAGTCTTGTGCGCCTAAAAATCATCGGAACATAGCGGTTAGTTAAAAGACATTATAACATACAGTTTAAGAAAAATATAAGAGTATACATAGAAGCAATATTGCAAGCCTGTTGTTGCCATAGCAAGCTTGCGTTCCACGATTGATACGCAAGCTCAAAACCAGCTGACATGTTCCGTTGCGCAACAGGAAGTGATGTGCAGAACCGGAAGTAACTTGTACACGATGCCTCGCACAAACCGGTTGTACAGAAGGTATCTGGGCAGATACATCTTATATATAAAGGTAATGTTTAAAATGATCGTATTGATAACATATTCACAATTTTACCCTTGAGAAAGTATCATTTATGATACGAAACGCGTTGGGTTATTTTAACTTTTATATGAGAATCATTTGGAAGAATTAAAGAACTTTTATCTTATTACTGCTGTGAGTGCTTACTACGATTGGAAAAAACTCCCAAGAACTAAAAGTCATGACCCCAGAAATGCTGTTATAACCTTGTGGTTCTGGTGAGCATATATATTTAAAAGGGGGATATATATTATATATTTATACAGATTTGCTCTTAGAGGGTTTGCGCCCTTCTTCTTTGTGTTTTGATTCTATAGACTTTTATCTACCCCCCACCGGGGTATTTTGGAGGAGCAGCAACCCATAAGAGAATTCCAAAGGAATAAAGAATAAGAAAATTATTTTCCCTCCTGAGATATAAGGAGTTCGTTGGGATAGTTGAATCCATATCGGGAGATTAAGCACTCTATACTGTATAATATGGAATGACATCAACTTGACTTTGCAAAACTTCTTAACAATTTCTTAATAATTTTAAGAACTTTACTATTAATATCACTGTTGTATAGAATTTCTAAGTGTATAGATAATTTTTTATATCCCACAAGGTCAATACTGCGCCATAACATATTCTTGGACTTTTTTTGGATACAAGTCAAGCAGGCCTTTTACGCCAGGGGAGGCATGCCCAGGGTCATGGGTGCTATAGATTGCACCCATGTCCGAATTAAGGCCCCAGCACGTGACGCACAGATATTCATCAACAGGAAGAACTTCCACTCCATCAACGTGCAGATGGTGTGTGACAGCCATATGAGGATAATGAATGTCTGTGCAAAGTATCCTGGCAGCTCACATGATTCATACATTCTACAAAACTCCTCAGTACACAGAGATTTCGAGAATGGAACTTTTACAGGGGGATGGCTTTTGGGTGAGTTCACAATACAAAATCACACCACATACACAGGCGTACACACCACGCTGCTCAGCATGCACCTGACCCACAGATACTACGTCCACCACACAAAACATCATTCACACAACATGTGCTCCCTGTCTCACCATGTCACTCACATTACACAGGTGATGCTGGCTATGGATGCAAGTCCTGGCTACTGACCCCTCTGGCCAATCCTCGAACACATGCCCAGGAAAGCTACAACCAGGCTCATGGCAGAACGAGGAATGCCATTGAGCGGACCTTTGGCCTCCTCAAGTCAAGATTCCGATGTCTGGACCACTCGGGGGGAGCACTGCAGTATGCACCTGGAAAGGTGTGCGACATCATTGTGGCGTGCGCAATACTGCACAACATCGCAGTGGACACCAGGCTGCTGGAGCACATCCAGGCCCCCCCCATACAGGAAGTGCCCATGGACATCGGCCACGTTGAGGAGACCCTGAGAGGGACACAGATCAGAGACAGGCTCATCACGGAACACTTTACATGTGAGTATAACACAGGCATGCAAACAATCCATGCAAGTCCCCCATCAGTCCTGTGACACTAACCACACTGCACATTTTGTTCTGTCTCACCCCACAGGAACAGTGACACAGTACTACACTGGCAGCGGACGTGGCAAATTGTGTGTGTGGACTCAAAAACCATCCTCCATTCCACTCTCCACGTTGACATACAGACCCCAAGGATATCACGCACACCCTCAGGAGAAACAAGGTACAACACATAACCCATGTTCATCGCCTTACAGGGCTTGATTGACAGCAGCTAACTTGATTTGCCATGAGCATAGCCAGAGCAACCATGCTAGCCTTGTAGCGAAAGAGTGTTATCCAATGCTATGCATTGGATAATACTCCGTCACATCAGGGGTTAAAGGGCCATTGGACTCAATATGGGACCTGTACCGTGCCACAGCTGAGAATAGCAGCACAGGGGTGGATGTACAGTGGTATGGGCACACAATGTAGAGGTCATGAGACGTAGATCAGATTACCAGGGACACCATGCTGACCTGTGAGTGTGCAGACATATGTGCCCCCGACATGAATACACACATCAACAAATGTGTCCTAACAGTTCCATGGAACAAATGACATTGGGCTGCCACTGTCACATTAACAGTGGCAGCCCAAATTCATTACTTCCATGGAGCTCTCAGAACACTTGTTGATGTGTGTATCCATGTCAGGGGCACATATCCATAGGGCTGGGGCACATGTCCTTAGTTCCCCACATAATTGGTTACAGATGAGTACACAACACATTGTCAAGCAATGGTTTGTGTACTCACCTGTAACTGTGAAAATTGAGGGGATCAAAAAGACTAAATTGTTGTTGCTTGATGATCAGTTCAGGTCAACTGCTCCAAATCCTGTCCTCTTCTTCCACAGGCATCCGTAACATGATCCATCCTTGAACTGAAGATCTTCTATGTGACTGGATTGATGTCTTGACATCACCTTCATGGAGATCACCCCTTGCTGTTTATGGTGATGTTGTTGGTGATGCAAAGTTTGACCTGAGGTTCACACAAACCTCTACTGGATCATTTTCATATAGACACAGAAAACACTAATTCTTGAGTTTTATAACCTGTACAGTTAGGATGCTCAGCTACAGAGTTGTCAAACCTTGTGGACAACACATGAGCTGGGCAGTGTTACTAAAGTACTATTATTTTGTTTCAAAGTACATTTAGTGTTCTCATACAGGTGTTCAATGCATATAGGCAATACACAGAAAACACATGTACATCCTAATGTACTCTGAGACACAATAAAGATGAACCATCACCATTCTATCTGTGTCTGTAGGAGGATATATTTGAGAACACAGTTGTCAATGCGTTACCACACCCAGGGTAGAGTATCCCCATACATGGAAAGGCATCACCCATATCACAGGACTCCACCACTTGTTTGCAAGTGAGTGGACTCAGTGATGTATTCACGCTAACAGATGGTGGCAGTGATACACTAATGTGTTGTGGGAGTGATAAAGAGGTGATAAAGGGGACATACTTCCACAGTGAATTCCTGTCCACAGTTAATGTGTTGCTCAGTATAATCAATGTTCAGTGATATTGCTCCACTGGGACATATCACAGTACATGACCAAGTGGACAAGTGTTTTCACTGGGGAAGTCTGTTACACCCTTAGGAAAAACAACAAGTCAACTTACTGGAGGCCCCAATGCTCACCCCAGGATATCAATGTGTGTGCTACACATTGAAATCCTAGTTTAAAAACATTGGCTTCCCCAGTCAGTCTGTTGCACAATGAGTGTGTGAATCCAAGACAATATGGATACATGTCCTATTTATCTGTCCTGCTTGTTATCTCACCGCTCAGCCGTTTGTTTGGTTATCCCCTTAACCCTCTGAGTGCCAGAGTGGTACCCAACGCATTTCTTTGCAATGCGTTGCCTACCACTCTGGCGATCAAAGGGTTAAACACAACATATGATGTAGATGAATGTTCAATGTTGTTCCAAATGTTGGCCTAAGGGGAATGTTTGGTTATGCAAAATCAACACACAACATTGCCATATAACACAGTTGTGTAATATGGCAACAGGGATGTTTTTACAGTTGATTTTGTACAACGATGTGTGTGTGAACCCATGTTGTAACAAACATCTTACCTAGGCAGGAGTTGTATTCACTGAATTGTTTGGCAATGCACTGGAGACAACTCTGCCACCCAATCTATGACCAAATTCAAAGCAGATCAGACAGGATTCAAAAGCACAATGTTCCTTTATTCAGGGGAAATTTAACATGTTGGGCATTTTATTTTTTTTTCTTAGGGGGGGGGGGCTTAGACTGTGTGGCAGAAGTGGATAACCTGGATGATCTCCTGGTCACCCTTTGCCCCCTAGGTGTGGCTTCGGGGGTCACATTAGAGGGGGTGGTGGGGGCAGTGGATCCCTCTGTGGAGCGCAGGTTTTCCCTCTCCAACCGTAAGTCCTCTCTGCGGTTCAGCTCTCTCAACTCCACCAGTAGCTGTGCAAGCAGGTCCATCACCCCCGTGTGTAGCTGATGGAGTTGAGTGTTGATCCTCATGACCTCCGACTCCAGGGCATGGATCCTTGCCTCTATCCTGTTAGTGTTTCTACGGGATTCCCTACGGCTCCTGGTGATGTTGTCATTGGTGCGGAGGCTTGACCTGAGTAGTCTCCTTTGCAGAGCCATACACTCAGCTTCCATCCCCGTGGGCCGTTCACTGCTGGTGATGCTTGTGCCTGGTGAATCAGCTGCTGCTGTGTCCTCCTCTGCTGGTGCTGTGTCCTCCTCTGCTGGTGCTGTCTCCTCCTCTGCTGGTGCTGTGTCCTTCTCTGCTGGTGCTGTGTCCTTCTCTGCTGGTGCTGTGTCCTCCTCTGCTGGTGCTGTGTCCTCCTCTGCTGGTGCTGTCTCCTCCTCTGCTGGTGCTGGTTGTGCTGCAGATGGGTATGTGCCCACCAATTGACCCACTGCTGCCCACCGATGTCTGTGCTGGTGGAGGTGGTGGGGTAAACACGTCCCTTCGCATAGGCTGTTGGGGCTCCCCAAGCAGGCCCAGGTGTTGGTAGTCGAGTGGCCAAGGGTCAAACCTTGGCCACTGGTATGTGCTTGGCCCCCACCTAGGATCATACCTGGGGCCATGCTGGGGAGCCATCCAGGAGGGTAGGTCAATCTGTGGGTATGGCCCGTATTGGGTGGTGGCCACATCACCGTCAGCCATTGCCTCCCTGGTGGTGGTGGTGCTGCTGCTGCTGCTGGAGGATAATAGCTCCTGGAGGTGGTGGGGGGCATCCAGTCACTGTAATAAGGTGGTGCAGGCAGAGTCGGTGCAGGCAGAGTCGGTGCAGGCAGGGTTGGTGCAGGCAGGGTTGGTGCATCCAGCTGGCCAAGAGGTGTGGATGTCGTTGGGTACGGTGCCCACTGGCTGGTCCCCTCCTCCATATACTCCTCACTGGGTGGTGAGGTGGCCTCCTCCATGGGCTCCTGATGTGCTGGAGACACATAACCTGTGTGGAGGATTGAGATTGTGTGATCAGTAAACTTAGCCATGATGGTGTCAAATTGATATTAATACTTGAAATGTGTAAAGGAACATATATGTTGTATGGTGTATCCCCCTGTGTGAAACAACGGTACTCCTACTGGTGATGGGTGTTGTATTCTACATGTATTGCAGCTCAGAGTTGAATTCCTTTGGTGCCACATCCCAGTGGCCTGAAATTGTACATTTGCGCTGTTGCCACAACATCCTTTGTGGATATCTGCTCCCTGGACCAAAGCTAGCCAGAGGATGGTCTGACAACATTGGCATAGTACATTTTCAGGCCACACTGATATTGTCCATGGAATATTCAACTTTGAGCTGTTATACTCTTGTGATGAAACACCTTTCAGTAGTGGGAATACCCTTGCATTACCCGGTGGATCAATCCTATGACATGTATTTTTCCTTTCACATTTTAGGTATTACTATCTCTTTAATGGGATAGCAATGGTTAATTTCACCTTGATGTAACATTGCAGGCATCATAAAGAGATGTTTAGAAAGATGTTGCTGTATGTGACAGCTGGAGATGTCAGTCATTTGACCACACGGAGGCTCTTCAGCAGACTCCACATTGACCCATTTGGAGATAACTACATCTTTGCCATTGTCTACTAAGTGTTCCTGGTTTGTAAGCACGCTCTGTGGACCATGTCAATGATGGATCCATCTCCAATTGGTTCAATTTTGGGTCTGCTGAAGAGCCTCCGTGTGGTCATATGACTGACATCTCCAGCTGTCACATACAGTAACATCTTTCTAAACATCTCTTTATGATGCCTGCAAGGTTACATCAAGTGAAATTAACCATTGCCATGCCAAGGTACACAGTGAGGAATATGGTCTGATATGTGTGTATATGTACCTTTCATATGGGTACAAACATATCCTTGATAGATATGAACCCAGAGATCTGTTCAGAACATGTGATTGTCTAACTGTCTATATATGTACAGCCATCACAAATGAACTTTCATAGATACAACTGATACCCATCCAAGTAGGTGTAATATACTGGGTATATGTACTCTGATGATGATATCCATATGAGTTATTTTGTTGAGGGTGCACATATATGGGCAGTAGGACAATCACACGTACTGAACCGAACTCTGGGTTTACATCTTGTTGGGACCTATTTGTACCCATTTGAAAGGGACATATCCACATACAAATCTGGTTGTTTTTCTTTCAGTACATATCTTTTTTGAATAGATCTGCAGTGTGATTCAAGTAGTATTCATCCCTATGTTATCAGTTCATCCCGTACAGTGCTGGATTTTGTCAGATTAGACATGTCCCTCTCTGGTTGTCATGATGGTATCCTATGCATTGCATTGTGATGCATGGGATACCACCGTGGCAATCAGGGATTGATGTACATTACAGGATTCTGTCCATGAGGTCTGTTCAAGTTGAATCCTGAGGGGCAACAATCAAGCCAGTATTGAAGGATATCATTGATTGAGGCCTTTTTTTTTCCTGGATCAGCCCATCCATCCTTCTGTGTGAGGCAGCCAGACCCGATCATAGATATCCATAATTCCTGGCCTGTTATTGACCAAACCTCAATGGTTCATATTTGGTTCCCATATGTATCCTGCAAATAGTGTCTGGTGTACCATCCATCCATGGCATCAGCACTCCTGAGGATCTATATGTGAATCAAATGTGAGCTATGTAAATTGAAGTTAGCGTAAATGATTGCATACACAACACCAAGGCCAACTTTTTCACCTTCAGTTATGTGTGATTGTTTTTGGCCTGTGTGTTGCACATACAAGCATTTATTCTCAGTGGCACTGTGATTTGTGACCTGATCCCTCCTGTTGGTGATTCAGTAAGCGGTTAAGTGGACCTGATGAACTGATTATGATGCTGACTTCTCCGCTGACCTCATTTCCCCATCTGCAGTGTTTTCTATGGAGTCCACACAATGGGGCCTGTGCAGCTTGAATCCTGTTATTGGATGTTCTCCATAGACTAACATTGTGATTGGTGAAGTGAGGGTATGTATGTGTCAAATTCTCTACATCAGCTCTTTTTCACCGCTTAGTGAATGTCCCCTATGTGTCATGTAATTGTTAACCTATCGACATGTGTTTGTTGTCTGGTTAACCCTTTGAGTACCAGAGGGGTTGCCAAAGCATTGTTGATCAATGCATTGATGATCCCTCTAGCACTCATGGGGTTATGTGCTGGATTCCCTGTGTGAACATGGGTAACACTGTGTGACAACAATTGTGATGTTTGACATACAACACTTTACTGAGCATGGTTTGTGTGTATTGTGTGTGATCAGCACAGCAACATGAGGGTTAACCAGGGAGTTGGACAGGTTTTGGCCTTGTTGAACCTTGACATTTGTCCTTGTCTTGATTCCTGTTTAAACCCTCAGGGTGCTGTGTTGGTGCAATTGTGTGGTTGAATGAAGGGCAGATGTTGGGATGTGAGTGCTTGTTTGTGATGGGTGTGTGGTTTGGGGTGGTGTGTGGTTTTGAGGTGATGCACTTACCGGTGGTGTGGAGGCTCCTCTCCTCCCCAGTGTCTGATCCTCCAGGGACCCCCTCAATGAGGGTAGACGACAGTGTCTGCCGCAGCCTCTCCTCCCATGCGCTGAAGGTGATGGGGACAGGTGGCCCACCTCCGGTGGCTCGGGCGTGCAGGGCGGCATCCCCCATCTTCCTCTTCACCTGCCTTTTGCAGTCGCCCCATCTCTTCTTGATTGAGTCCACATCCCGTCTGCAGGTGGCCACCGCATTAACTCTGCTGCAGATTTGACTCCAGGCAGCTCTCCTCCTCGCAGACAGGCCAGGGAGTCTGTCCCCCAGGAAGAGGACACTCTCCCTCTCCAGCACAGCCTCCACGAGGGCCGTGTTTTGTTCCTCGGTATATCGGGGATCCCTGACCCTGTCCCCCTCAGCTCCGGCATGCGAGGAGTCAGACCCGGAGTGTCCTGCCTGCTCTGCCCCTGCCTGTGTGTGGTGGTCCCCAGGCACTACCCCTCGTCCCACTGCAGGATCTGTCCCTGTTCTTCTTCGTGTGCCTGTTCTTGTGGGCCTGGTCCCCCTCCTCCCTGCGTATCTCCCTCTCCCACCCCTGCTCTGCTGAGGGATCCCCTCCTGACCTTCCTCCTCCTCCTCCTCCACTAGTCTCCCCATCCCTCTCTCCTGTCCTCCTCTCCTAGCCATCATTCACCCACTCACACCCAGGCACTCTCACACGCCCTCACAGACACACTCGATCCCACTCACTCTCTGTCACACACTTTCACTCACGGATTCACACTGTAAAAATAAAGTTTAAAATGTGTAAGGTGTGATGAAAAAAAAAAAGACTATGTGTATGTATGTGTATGTGTTTGTATGGATGTATGTGCTATGTGCAAAAGTGTGCTATGTGTCTATTTAAATGTACTTCTCTCCAAGAGAGAAGTACGCTTCTCTCTCTATCTCTCTCTCTCTCTCTAAACGCTATCCTCCACTCCTGGGCCCTGTGCTCTAGCTTGCTGAAATTCGAAACACAGACAGGGTGTAACCGTTATTTTGAGGTATATATAGGTGTATTTGAACATTTTTGATACTTTGGGGCCTTGGGATTGGCTGTAGGTTTGAATTTTGTTTGTGCATCTATCAGGGTTGCTAGACAACGGCAGCCGTAATGTAACATTTTGACTTAAGTTGTGTTTTAACGGGTGTTTGGGACGCACGGTGATGCGAAATCAGGTGCAACGCTGGTTTTTGTTTAACGTGTTTTTGTAGTGCCTACGCTCGATAGCTATTCTTGTACGCTTACCTTTGAATCTGCCGTAAACCATGTGTTCTTTGCGGCCGATGTGCCTTTTTTACTTAGCGGATGGTTTAACGGCTGCCTTTAAATCTACCCCTAAGTCTCTCCAGCACCAGGTAAATGGGCTAGAGAGCAGGCGTAAAGCAGCTCTTGAGGAAATGTGGTCTACAAAAGCACATAATACTGCCATTAGTGCTAAGATGTATGATCTACAAGGTGAGATATACATTTTGCAAGAACACATTAGGCAACTCCAATCCCATTTAGACAAGCGGGTTCAGGACAATATAAAATTGCGAGAGCAAGTGTTGGTATATCAGGCCAGTGATAATGCCCCTAAAGGGGATAAATCAGTGGATCTAGATCTGTTTAATGTCTTGTCCAGCCAGATCCAGGAATTGTCAGAAAGAATGCAGGCCCTTACTGCTTCTGATTCTGACCATACCCCCTCTGAGATGGGACAGGATATTAGTCCTGACAAGGTAGTTCAGGCCCAACCAGCTATACCTAGCAGTCACCAGGATTACTCACCTGTGGAGGAGGGGGCTGTCAGTCCTCAGAAGTCACACTTCTTGCTGAAGTGTGATGAAGAGGGTAACATCCCAGAGCAAGTCACACACCCTGCACCACGGAGCCTTTTAACAGGGCACAGATTACCCTCTAATAGGGAGTCAATGATCAAACCTAACAGGAGGACAATGCCCACACTGAGTAGGTTTGAACAAGAGGAACAGTCACCTTTAGTTGAAGGAACTAAAATAATAAGATTTCTTAGGGATACCGTGCCAGTTTTCCACAGAAAATCTAAAATATCCATTGTGAGTCATTTAGACCGTTATACTGAAACACTTGCATCTCTAGGCCTTCATTCTGACCGTTATAAAATGTATTACGTGCCTTGGGTTTTTGATGTTGCAGAGAATTTCTTTTTCAGTTCTTTAGCTGAGATGGATATCACTACCTGGGAGGAAACAGTGGAACAGATAATCCTAGCGTTTGGTCCTTATAAAACTCGCCATGAAGCTAAATGTGCTATATATGCACTAAATTGTAGGCCAGACCAGGACCCCAGGCAATTCTTGTCAGAGCTTAAATGTGCATATATCCTTGCAGATAGGGATGCAGATTTTCATTCATATGAGTTCAGGGAGCTATTCTTTAATGCTCTGCCTAGGTACATGAAAACTAATCTAGCTAGGGATTATTCACCCTTGTTATCACTAGATTGGTTACTCACTCAAGCTATTAAGCTGTATAATGCCCAGCAGAGTGAGAATACCCCAGCTAGGGACAAGAAGCCTGCCTCCCAGTGTGTAGCAGAAACATTGGTTGAGGAAAGTTTACCCTTTGAATCTGGTAAGAGAACCTGTGCAGAGGTGTTAAAATCTCCACAGGTTCATAAACAGGCACCAGGACAGAAGGGACCTGCCTCTGTTAGTTCCCAGGGGTCTAATAACTGAAATGGTCAGAAACCATTTTTCAAGAGATCCCAGGGATGCAACAAAAGCCAAAATAGATCCAAGTTTCCCAGGAGGTTCAAAAAGAGTAAAAACTCTAATAATCAGGGGGCCCAGCAAAATCAGTAGAATAATAAGTCTGATTCTGGGAGCCAAGGTCAGAAGCAAGTAAGTCTTAAGGTCCAGGTTAACAACCTAACAGATATGATGGCAAAAATGATGACTTCTATGGCACAGCTAGGCCAAAGTCCCAGTTCTGATACCCAGCAAGGATCTAACCCTTTTTTAGGGACAGCCCCAGGAGTGGCAACTGCCAATCAATAACAGAACAGGGTAATGGTAACCAGGCCTTAGGGGAAAAGAATAACATTGCTTTACCCTATGTAAGCCCTACAATAACTGACGATGTTTTAGCCAACAGGAATGCTAACACACTTTCTTTACAGGATGTAAATGCTTTGTGTGACTCTAACATTTCTTCCTTATCTCACCCACAGCCAAGTACACATATGTCCATCCCTGATGTTGTCACATCTTTTCCCTGCATCTCTCCAGAACAGGTTGAAGGAGGAGGAGGAGTGAAGGGGGATGCTGCAGCTGTACAACATGACCCAGTGGTCAGCAAGTCTGCTCCTGTAAATCCAGGAATTAACCCTTGCAGGCAGTGGAGGGATTATAAGACGATTTTACATTGTAATTATTTATGTAAAATGCATGAATATGAAGGAAGATACTTTATTGATGTTACATTGCAGGGGCTTGATGACCTAATCATTTCCAGTCTCCTGGATACAGGGTCACAAGCTACCATCTTATCTTGCTCCCATTTCCATCAAATTATGGAGGAAGCTTCTGTAAAGCCAGTGTTAAAGGCATTTGATGGATCCCTAATAAGCGTAGGAGGTAACCCCTTAAACGTATTGGGAACCACATGGTTAAATTTTAAGATCGGTAACAAATCATTCACACATAAAGTCATAGTTGTTGAAGTTCCCTATAACAGGTTAATTATAGGTGCCGATCTACTACGGCGATTAAGTCCCGTCATATGGTTGCAGGTTAAAACCCCAATTAATTATGAAAGGGCATTGCAACGCCCCCATAGAAATGATCATTTGATAGATGAAAATAGGGATACTATTGAAATTCACTTTGTCAATAGCCAGAACCCTAACCTCACTGTTTTACAGATACCTAATACCGATGCTGAATATATGGAAGGTGATATTTCCATCAAGGCATTACCAGAACAGATTCAGAACGTGAAGCTAGAAGGCGATGTCTTAACCATCTCTCTTCACAGATCGCCCTCTGAACCAGCAGATCCAGAGAATCATTCTCAATATCTGACGTCTATTAACAATACAGGGGGCGAGTTGTTTGTTTCCTTACAGGTTAAAGACTTGGGGAGGATCAAACAGGCCAAACTGAATCTGAAATTGGAAAACAGTTACATTATTAACAGCCTACTGATGGAGGTAAGAGATCCTATCCATATTAAGTCTAGCGCCATATGATAATTTGGTACATGACCTAGATGACGATGCTATGAGTTATAACGTTGTTGCAAGGTGTCTATTCTCTATATCTATAGGTGACAGGTCCGCCAAACATGTTTTTCTCGTAGTGGAGAATCCCCAACACCAGATCTATATTGGCAACGATTTAATACATTGTTTTGCTGCCCAGATTGATCTGGTGAATAACAACCTATGGACTAGATTAGAAGGGAACCCTTGTGGATTTCAGGATGACTTAAAAGCCCTGAAGTCATGCCAACTGTTGCCATATGCAGTAAAGTTACAGGTAGCTAAAAAGGTCACTTTACCTGGTGGGGCAAGTCAAGTCCCCATATCCTTGCAGGTTCGTAGTGGTCAGAACCTTGAGAATCCTGATGCATTAATATGCCTCTCAAATAGGATTCACCAATTAGGAATTTCTGTATCACACACCCCTATGATGAGTATTCGTAGAACACCAGTCCACATAGTGGTAAATAACATAACTTCACACAGTATTACCTTGGAGAAAGGAACTTTAATAGGTTATGCTCTGGATTCAGAATACTATACATTTGGGTTTCAGAACCAAGTAATAGGCCTACTACCTGATAATTATCTGTCTGAGGAGCACCTTGTTGAGCAATTGTTTTATTCCCTTCCAGAGGGACTGTTTTCCGTTCAATCTGTGTATCCATATAGCCCTGATACAGGTACATGCCGGATTGAAGAATCCTTTCTGGTATTTGAACACCAGATGGAGGAACCAGAGACCCAAGAGTATCAGGAGGCTGTGGATAAGGTAAGAGTCAATGCTCATGATTTATCTACACAGCTGGAGGAAACCTATGAGTTAGGTAAGCCCGAAGCATTTCCAGGTTTTAATGAGCTAGCAGAAGAGCAAATCTCTCTAGCCGATGCGTGCTCTGATGATTCTGAACGCCAACAGCTAAGGGAAATACTGATGGAATTCCAAGAGCTGTTTGCCAAGGATTCTTATGATTGTGGTTTAACAAACCTACATGTCGCCTGCATACAAACTGACCCTAAATTACCTCCTGTATATGTCAAACAGTACCGTCTTCCACTTGCGTCCTATGACTCATTGGCAGAAATCATAAGGAACCTCAAAGAGAGGGGTATTATACGGCCAGTGCACAGCACATATAATAACCCCATCTTGGGAATCCTTAAACCCAATGGTCAATGGCGTTTGTGTGCTGACTTAAGGCAACTGAACAAACGTGTATATATGTCCGGCTGGCCGGTGCCGTATATATAGATCAGTGTTGGGCTCAGATGCAAGGGTCCAAATTCTTTACAGCAATTGACTGTGCCCAAGGGTACTGGACCATTAAAGTCAGTGAGGAAGACCAATATAAGCTAGCTTTCACTTTTGGAGGAGTACAATACGCCTGGGTTAGAATGCCTTTTGGGTATATCAACTCAGGTCATGAATTTGCCGTTTTTATGCACAAAGCTATGCCCGATGCTATGGCTAGGGGGACTTTCTGTTATGTGGATGATGTCCTGATTAAAAGTACTACCTTCCAAAAGCATATCACAGAGATTAAATATGTATTTAATCAGCTAAAGGAAGCTGGTGTTAAACTGTCGCTCAAAAAGGCACATATGTGCCGCACCAAAGTTAACTTTCTTGGTCATGAGGTGACCACCGAAGGGTTAAACCCACAAAGAAAGAAGGTAGAAGCGATAGTTAAATCTAAAACACCAACTAATCCCTATGAATTGAGATACTTCCTAGGCATGATGAATTATTCCCGGAAGTTTATTGATAATTATTCAGAAATAACTAAACCATTGTTGTTATTATTGAAGCAAGATCAACCGTGGATCTGGGGTGAAGCTCAGGAACATGCTGTATCTGAGCTCAAGAGTAAACTCACCCAGGCTCCTTGTCTGGCTTATCCAGAAGGAGGTAAGCCATTTTTTCTTGAGACAGGATTCACTAATCTTAGTCTCAGCGGGGTTTTGTATCAAAAGCAGGATAACCTGAATAAGGTTATTGCATATGCTAGTAAATCCCTGTCTTCCGTGGAAATTAAATTTAATGACTGTGAGAAAGCTTTATTGGATACTGTTTGGGCATTACAGAACTTTCAGAGTTTTATTCAGGATGAGAAGATCATCACTGAAACCGCTCATCAGCCTTTGCAGTATTTGCAAAGTGACCAGATAAAGGAAGGACACCTCTCCAATAGTAGGATCACCGCTTGGACTTTATCCCTACAAGGATGGCCATTAGAAATTAGGTATAAGCAAAACAGGAAGAATCCTGTAGCTCAAGGACTCGCAAGCTCCATGATTGTTCAGCACCTCCCACAGAGACTGCTAACAGTGGAGACGATTATCTTGAGGAACAATTGCTTTCCCCCTATAAGGCATTTGACGAGAATTATTGCACAACCTTACCAACCACGTACATTGACGGTTGTTCCTACCATGTCACGACTGGTAATGAAAGAAAACTTGTAGCAGGTATCGGGATTACCTGGACAGGTGGGTGCCCTATTATATCTAATGGGTATAGTCTAGGACCACAGAGTAGCCAAGTGGCAGAGCTCTGTGTCTATAAGACAGTCCTCTTAGCTATTGAGCATAACATAAAGGAGTTTGTCATTATAACTGATTCTAATTATGTTCGCCATAGCTTTGTAGAATACCTCCCAGGTTGGAAAAGAAGCCATATGCTCCGATCCAATAATAAACCAGTGAAACATGTTAAATTGTTTTGTGAGGTTGACAATCTCGTAACATCAAATGGCCTTACCATCTATTGGAAAAAGACCAAGGGGCATTCTAAGGTCCTAGGCCCTGAAAAACAAGGTAATGATCTAGCCGATCTATTGGCTAAAGAAGGCGCCCTTAAGGGGGAGGCCTTAGATATATCCCATCTATTGGGTCCTGTACAGGTAAATGCCATTACTAGGCAACAAGCCAGTAACGAAGCAGACACCCCGGTAGCACAGTGGATTCAAGACTCACCTAGTGAGGACTTGATTACAAGTCAAAAGGGGGACCCTATTATAGGGTTATTCTATAAGCACATAGAAGACCTCCTAAACCACCCAGTTTCTGAGGAGGACTGGGTGGGAAAAGAAGACTTAAGGATCTTGATGAGGTCCAAGGCCCAATTCCATATACAAGATGGTCTGTTAATCAGAACTTCTAAAAATGGAATACAACAATGGGTTGTACCTAATGCATTTAGAGGTTTAATGCTCCAACACTCTCATGATGCACCTACTTCAGGGCATCGAGGCGACAAAATCACGTATGAGATTCTCCGTGATTATGCATATTGGCCTCATTTGCTTAAAGATGTACAAACCTATTGTCAAGGTTGTTTGGTGTGTTCCCAATTCCAACCATCTGGCCCCACTCATCGTGCACCACTACAGAAGAGGGGGATGTCATTACCATGGTCGGATATTCAAATACATTTTATAGGACCAGTTACTAGGATGGCAAGGGGGAACAAGTATATGCTAACAGTTACTTGTCTGTTCACCAGATGGGTTGAATGTTTACCCGCAAACAATAATACGGCAGAAACCGCTGCTGCTTTGTTAATTAACCATGTGTTCTCCAGGTTTGGCCTACCAGAGAGGATTGAATCTGACAGAGGTAGTCATTTCACCAGTGAAGTGATGAACAAACTCTGGAAACTATTGGGGGTAAAACGTAAATTACATATCGCTTACCGTCCTGCGTCAAGTGGTGGGGTGGAGCGATATAATCAATCCATTGTTAACATTCTCAAGAAGTTTGTTAAGGAATCAGGTAAGGATTGGGATCTTAAACTACCCCTAGTTCTCATGGCTATTCGGGCTACTCCCAGTGCAGCCACGAAAATGTCACCATTTGAATTAATGACAGGTAGAAAGATGGTCCTACCCCAACACTTGCTATACCGTACGTCCGATCAAAATCTAATTAATGCCTCCACAACACACCAATACATAGACCAGTTACGCAAGCATTTACAACATGCATTTGCACAGAGAAATCTGGAGAAAGCAGAGGTAAGTAATAAGACTTACTATGACCTAAAAACCACCAAAAGGGAGTATGAGGTAAATGATCGTGTTTATCTGTACAATTTTGCAATAAACCAGGTAAGAGAAAAGAAATTCTTACCCTCATGGAGAGGGCCATATATCATTACTGATAAATTATCTCCAGTAGCCTATAAGGTTTCTATCCCTATTAATGGTGAAATTGTAGAGAAGTGGGTTCATATAAACCAATTGCGTGCTTGTCACCCTAAATCTCAGTTACAGATCATAGAAGGAGATGCGGAAGAAAAACAAGGATCCTAATTAATCATTGGATGGATGAGTATCTTTGATTGTACAAAATGACATTGTCATATATGGTTCTCTTGTCTTCTTATGTTTCAGGGAAACGTCGCTCTCTCTTTTGTCTGTCTGTGTTGCATGTATGTTCCCCACTAACACTCTAACATATCTCGTCAACAAATGGTTTGATGCTCTATGATGCTCTAAAAATGTTGTTATGCTAATTTTATTTTCCTTTTGACAAGGTTTTGTTTGTAGCATACAGCTGAGGGTCATTCTTCTATAAAAGGGGGAAGAGTAGAGACAGAGAGTGTTAGTTTATGATAGTTTAGCTTAAGGCTAGCAAGGGCCACGAGCAAACTGGTGCAAAAATCAATATACAGTAATCATAACAGTACCATGGTCATAGGGATACTGATTGAAACTGTATTGTCATGTATGCATGCAACAAATGTATCAATATGAGATCACTCATGTGTCATTTCTTTTAGACCAAAGAGTCCTTAAGAGAGTGAGGTCGATTGACAGTTGCCATGGTTATGGACGTCAAGACCAAGGCCGTGATGTGGATCATCCTCCTTCAATTACAGGAGTTCCAGCCAAAGCCAAAGCCATGATGTGAATCATCCTTCTTAGGTGACAGGAGTTCCGGACACAACCAAGCGTGGTTCCAGTGTTTTTATCAAGAACCATCGGGCAAGAGATGCCGGGGTCCATCCTAACAGAGAAGAATTTATATCCCAGAGGAGTTTTGACAACCTGTTCCATAAATCACCATTTAAGAAGAATTTGATATTTCTCCCATCACATGTTACCAAAATTGGGAGTCTGATATGATCTGCATGCCTTTTCAGCTCAAGCCAAAACAATGGAGATCCTTAAGTAGGCCAAGCAACTATTCGTATTAGACACAACGTCTTCCTATCAACAAAATTGGTATATGATTCCCTAATCAGAGAGATTGTTCCAGTTATTGAAGAGACAATAAGTGCCTCGTCTTTTGGGAACAAGCCGATGCCATTAAGTAGTTGATGAACTGAAGCGAACTGTATTAACTTCAGAGACGATCCCAGTCACAGGAAGAAGATGACAACAGTCTCCTCCAGTTTAGCAATAATATTTTAGAACTTTTATCAAGTTAGAAAATCTTTTGCTAAAAGGGGGATTATGTCAAAGACTTTGTCCTAGGGGAGCATACAGGGTTAATTCTAATACTAGAATTTAACTGAAATTCTGTTGAGGAGATGTTCAAATTACCTCATGTTTGAACAATGGGCCATTGGTCCAAGGTAGGGAGTGAAAATAACTGAATGTCAGTTTAATGGCAGATTGATATTCAGTTGGAGACAAAATGGCTGAGAAAGAAGTAATCCTATGTGAGAAAGGCTGGTAGAATGACATGTTTATGGAGTCTCTGATAACCTTATGATCTCTCTCAGTCTTGACGAAAGCCATATGATCTGCCACATGTAAAATTCTAATATAGAGTAATAGCACCACCTGCAGCCTTTATATTTTAAAATACTCATAATGTTTTTATTTATATTTGATTAGGATAAGATATGAGTATCCAATCAGGTCTGACTGGTGATGTCACAGTATAATGAGATGGATCTTTGTCCAATCATTAGAAAAAGGTGGGGATTACTGATAAGGCAAAATTGCCAATATAATCCCAAAATATTCTTAGTTGAGGGTCCTTCACCTCCTGAAAAAGAAAAGGTCCTTGACTTCCTGGAAAAGAAAACTCTAAATTCCTGGCAAAAGAAGGCTTTGCTGATTAAATTCCTGATCCTGCCATCTAACAGAGAAATACAAAGAAACTTTGATTGGTAACTATATCATTTATTCATTTAGATTCATTGAATCCAGAATTTCATAATTTTTCTTCTGTTTGAAGAAACTTAAATAGTCTTATAATTGTCTTAAGTGGACTGGCCAACCATTTGGGATAATTTATAATAAGCTAGATTTAGCTATTAAATTCTGGAAGTAATAGAATATATATATATATATATATATATATATATATATATATATATATATATATATATATATATATATATATATTTATATATATTTATTGGGAAATGTTATAAATTGCCAATCAGTATAATACAGTATATAGCGTGGGTTATCTATATTAGCTAATATAAATCTTGGTATTCCTAGAGTAATATTTGTGGTTCTGGGAAGATTATAATAGTTAATATTTGATATAGGATATTCTTTGAATACAGTTATTAACCCTTTAACCGCTATTTGTCTGTTGTTAGTGGTGTTTTCTTTGGAATTCTCTGTATATGTGCTAGGCTTATATTTTGTAAATTGGAGGTATTAACTCAATAGACAAAATAACTGCTGGGTGTGGCATCTATTTTAAACGTGTGGATTAACCCTTGGAGTGCCTATAGGTTTTATATATGTTGCTGTAGTCAAAATTATGATAAATGTTGCATGAAGTAATTTTAAGTAGATTATTTGTGTGATTTTGATTGACTATATTATTTGCAATTTATGTATTTTATTCAGAGGTATTCAATATTGAATTCAGTAGATAATCAAATTATAGTGATTTAAATTTGGGATTCTATTCCAGTTATTCCCTAAATTTGATTATTATTGATATATGATACAAGGAATTGTTAGAGGAATTATTTAATTCATCTCACAATACCCCTTACATCATAATTGGCATAGTCTATACAGTTTCTGGGGCAGAGGTATTAAGAGACACTGCGGCCAACTGTATTATATTAATTGTAACAATCAATTAACCTGTTCTATGCTGCTGAATGCAATTATTGTTCTTATACCTCTGAATATACCTATGTGTGGTTAACCCTTGCACTGCTGGTAATCTTTATGATAATAAGTGTGGTTTGATTTTCTATGTACTTTTTATAATTGCTAATCATTTATATTTTTCATAGTTGCTGATTCTTGTGATCAATTCATTACTGTGAAGTAGCGTGTCAGTACATATTAAAGATAAAGTTCTCGAATTATTTTATTGTCAATTGCCTATTTAAGTGAAGAAATCCAACATGAGTGGTTCTCTGTTTTAACCCTTTGGATACCTTCATATAAATAGCCCGACAACATTTATCCTTATGGTGGTAGATAGGTTCTCTAAGATGGCTCATTTCATGCCCCTCAATGGTCTTCCATCGGCTCAGGAATTGGCGGTAGTCTTTGCTACAGAGGTGTTTCGCTTGCACGGGGTACCCAGAGTTATAGTCTCCGATCGTGGGAGCCAGTTCGTGTCCAGGTTTTGGATGGCATTCTGTGGCCAGGTGGGCATCCAATTGTACTTCTCTCCGCCTACTATCCCCAGACCAACGGAGCCGCTGAGCGTGCTAATCAGGGACTGGAGCAGTTCTTGTGCTGTTTTGTAACCGATCATCATGACAATTGGGCTGACCTGTTGGCAGAGTTGGCTAGGAATTGTGCAGTCAATTCATCGTCCGGGAGCTCCCCATTTCTAATTAATTACGGATTCCAGCCGTGCCTGCTCCCGAACTCGTTTCAGTCACAACAGATTCCTGCCTTGGATGAGCATATGGCGCAACTCCGCTCCACGTGGGCACAGGTTCAGAGGTCTCTCAGTCAGTCATTCCAGCGACATCAGCGGCATGCCAATCGTAGACGGCTGCCAGCGGTCTCATTCCAGGTTGGGGACAGAGTATGGCTCTCCTCCAGGAACCTCAATCTGCAGGTACCTTCCAATAAGTTGGCTCCCCGGTTTATTGGTCCCTTTAAAATCATCTGAAAGATTAATCCTGTCACTTATGCATTGGAACTCCCAGCATCTATGCATATTCATAATGTGTTCCATGTGTCTCTTTTGAAACCCTTGGTTTGCAACCTTTACACTAACACTCCGGTAGTTCCTGGGCTGGTGGACGTTCAGGGTCAAGAGGAATACGAGGTCCAGAGCATCATTGATTCTAGGAGACTTAGAGGGAAGTTGCAATATTTGGTCCACTGGAAGGGTTATGGCCCTGAGGAACGTTCTTGGGTTGACCAAAAGGACCTCCATGCACCCAGACTTTTGCTCAACTTCCACTCTAAATATCCTCAGAAACCAAAACCTCCTGCAGGGAGAGGGGGTCTTTGAGAGGGGGGTACTATCACAGTGCCTGTGATCCTCCTGTCACTCTCGGTTGTGGTACACTCTGATTCGCTGTGTTGGTTTGGCCCGCCCCTTGGTGACCTTTTTATGCCTGGCTATGACACCTGTGCCCTTTCGTGGTGTTTCTGAGCCAGTATTGCTGTTGCTGTGTTCCTGTGTTCCGGATTCCTGTGTACCGATTTGGCCTGTCCTGACTACGCTCCAGTATTCCTGCTCGTGATTGATCCGGCTTGTCTGAGAACCACCTCCGTTTTCTGACCTGGCTCGGCTGACGTTCCTGCTCGTGATTGACCCGGCTTGTCTGAGGACCTCCACCATGTTTCGACCCGGCCTGGCTGACTTCCTGCTCCGCGATCTGCAACCGGCCTGTTCCAGTGACCTGCTTGTTCCTGTTGTCGCCACCGCGACATTATTACTTCTGCTACTACTGTTTGCCAAGCTGCAAAGTGACCAACTTCTCCCTTGATGTGCTTAAGTTCAGTGCAGATTATCCGTGCTGCTTTGCAGAGCTGTGCTTCCTTCAGCGAGCCTCCATACGCTTGCAGAGCTACTCCACTATACTGAGCCTTCTATCGGTAAAAGTGCATTTTAAGCCTTGCAGTGCTGCCTCATCCTCGCAGAGCCTCTTTCCCTGGCATAGAGCCTTAACCTATTGTGCTACGTCTGCTGAGTCGGCCGCTTATGTGGGACGCGACTTATACGATCTAGCTGCAGAGTAGTCACGTTAAGTTGGATCCGGAAGGGCGCCATAGGCTCTTGGTCTTACGTTTGTTTACCGACGGACACCTGTAGTGGCTTAAGGCTCAAGCTGTGCAGCAAAGGGTAGGCTCAAAGCTCTGGCAGGTTCTCGTTGGTATACTCCCGTGGGGGCTATTGGCTCAACTACCTCTGTCTGTTGGTCTCTGGTTATACGCCCGTGGGGGCTATTTGCCAGCTCTTGCATATCAAGCTATATTGTGGTTATGCCCGTGGGGGCTACCGACTAACGCACTTGCAGATTCAGTCGTCTCCTTGGTTACACCCGGGGGCCTATTTTGGGTCACTGTTCTGCTGACTCTAACACTGGTCACAGATTGCCTAGCAGCATTCTCACATTAAGAACTCTAAGTGTTGCCTTCATCTACACTCTACCTCCTATCACCACCTTGGGCGTGCCAAACTCCACAGCAGAGACGGACTGCTTAAGCATTTAACCCGTTTGTGTCTGAATTGCTATTGCCTGTTCTAAGACAGTATAGGTGTACCCTGATTTTGTATATTGTGCCTGTGGGGGCATATCTGTCCATATATCGCTATTATTTGTGTTGCCTGTAGAGGGCGATCATTTGCCTTATTTCTTATTTAATAAACTGTGTTTGATTTTACCTACTGGTCTGAGTGTCTTAAAAAAAGTTACAGTGACATCATTGTGGCGTGCACAATACTGCACAACATCGCAGTGGACACCAGGCTGCTGCATCACATCCCAGACCCCCCCATACAGGAAGTGGCCATGGACATCGGGCATGTGGAGGAGACCATGTGAGGGGCACAGATCAGAGACAGGCTCATCACGGAACACTTCACCTGTGAGTATAACACACGCATGCAAACAATCCATGCAAAACCCCCATCAGTCCTGTGACACTAACCACACTGCACATTTTGTTCTGCCTCACCCTATAGGAACAGTGACACAGCACTACACTGGCAGTGGACGTGGCAAATTGTGTGTGTGGACTCAAAAACCATCCTCCATTCCACTCTCCACATTGACATACAGACCCCAAAGATATCACGCACACCCCCAGAAGAAACAAGGTACAACATATTACCCATGTCCATCACCTTACAGGGCTTGATTGACAGCAACTAACTGGATATGTCATGATTGTAGCCTGAGCAACCATGCTAGCCCAGTATCGAAAGAGTATTATCTAATGATATGCATTGGATAATACTCAGGCACATCAGGGGTTAAAGGGACATTGGACTCAATATGGGACCTGTACTGTGCTAGAGCTGAGAAGAGCAGCAGAGGAGTGGATGTACAGTGGTATGGACACACAATGTAGACGTCATGAGACGTAGATCAGATTATCAGGGACTCCATGCTGACCTGTGAGTGTGCAGACAAATGTGCCCCCAACATGAATACACAAATCAACAAATATGTCCTAACAGTTCCATGGAACAAATGACATTGGGCTGCCACTGTCACTTTCACAGTGGCAGTACAATGTCATTACCTCCATGGAGCTCTCAGAACACTTGTTAATGTGTGCATACATGTCAGGGGCATATATCCATAGGGCTGGTGCACATGTCCTTAGTTCCCCACAGACGTGGTTACAGATGAGTACACAACACATTGTCAAGCAATGGTTTGTGTACTCACCTGTAACCGTGACAACTGAGGGGATTAAAAAGACTAAATTGTTGTTGCTTGATGATCAGTTCAGGTCTACTGCTCCAAATCCTGTCCTCTTGTCCCACAGGCATCAGTAACATGATCCATCCTTGAACAGAAGATCTTCCATGTGACTGGATTGATGCCTTGACAACACCTTCATGAAGATCACCCCTTGCTGTTTATGGTGATGTTGTTGGTGATGCAATGTTTGACCTGAGGTTCACACAAACCTCTACTGGAACATTCTCATATAGACACAGAAAACACCAATTCTTGAGTGTTATAACCTGTACAGTTAGGATGCTCAGCTACAGAGTTGTCAAACCTTGTGGACAACACATGAGCAGGGCAGCAGTGTTACTGAAGTAGTACAATTTAGTTTCAAAGTACATTTAGTGTTCTCATACAGGTGTTAAATGCATATAGGCAATACGAACAGAAAACACATGTACATTCTAATGTACTTTGAGACACAATAAAGATGAACCATCACCATTCTATCTGTGTCTGTATGAGGATATATTTGATTACACATTTGTCAATGCATAACCACACCCAGGATAGAGTATCCCCCATACATGGAAAGGCATCACCCACATCACAGAAGTCCACCACTTGTTTGCCAGTGAGTGGACTCTGTGATGTATCCATGCAAACAGATGATGGTGGCAGTGATGCACCAATGTGTTGTGGGAGTGATAAAGAGGTGATACAGGGGACATACTTCCACAGTGAATACCTGTCCACAGTATCCGTATTGCTCAGTATAATTAATGTTCTGAGATTTTGCTCCACTTTGACATATCTCAGTACATGGGCTATATCAACGAACAAACAGACTAAGTGGACATGTGTTATCACTGGTGAAGTCTGTTACACCCTTAGGGAAACAGCAACTCAACTTACTGGAGACCCCGATGCTCACCCCAGGATATCAATGTGTGTGCTACACATTGAAATCCTCGGTTAAAAATATTGGCTTCCCCAGTAAGTCAGTTGCACAATGAGTGTGTGAATCCAAGACAATATTGATACATGTCCCATTTATCTGTCCTGATTGTAATGTCCCCGCTAAGTCACAGAGCTGTTTCTCTGGTTATCCCATTAACCCACTGAGTGCAAGAGTGGTCCCCAACGCATTTCTTTGCAATGCGTTGCCTACCACTCTGGCACTCAAAGGGTTAAACACAACATATGATGTAGACGAATGTTCAATGTTGTACCATTTGTTGTGCTAAGGGGTATGTTTTGTTGTTTAAATTCAACACACAACATCGCCATATAACACAGTGGTGTAATATGGCTCCAGGGATGTATTACAAGTTGAATTTGTACAACGGTGTGTGTGTGTGTGTGTGTGTGTGTGTGAACCCATGTTGTAGCATCCCACAAACATTTCACCCAGGCAAAGGTTGTGTTCACTGCATTGTATGGCAATGCATTGGAGACAACCCTGCCACCCAATCCATAACTGAAGACACAACAGATCAGACTGGAATCCAAAAAAAAGGTTTCTTTATTGAGGGGAAAGTTAACAGGTTGAGCCTTTCATTTTTTCCTTTTTGGGTGGGAGGCCTTAGCCTGGGTGCAAGAGGTGGATGCCCTTGTTGATCTCCTGGTAACCCTCTGCCCCCTAGGTGTTGCTTCAGGGGTAACACTGGAGGGGGTGGTGGTTGCAGTAGACCCCTCGGTGGAACGCAAGTTCTCCCTCTCCATCCTCAGGTTCTCTCTGCGGTTGATCTCCCTTAACTCCACAAGGACCTGTGTCAACATGTCCATCAGACCAGTCCTGAGCTGGTGGAGTAGTGTGTTCCCCCTGGCCACTTCCGACTCCAGGGCTTGGATTCTGGTCTCCAATTGGGCAATATTCCTCCTGGATTGTCTCCTGCACCTGGTGATGTTGCTGTCTGTACTTCTGCTCGACCGGAGTAGTCTTCTCTGAAGGGCCATACACTCCGCCTCCATCCCTGTGAGGTGTGCGGTGCTGGAGGTGGATGTGGCCGGTGTCCCTGTTGCTGCTGTTTCCTCTGCTGCTGAGGGTGCTGATTCTTCTGCTGCTGCTGAGGGTGCTGTTTCCTCTGCTGCTGCTGAGGGTGCTGTTTCCTCTGCTGCTGCTGAGGGTGCTGTGGCTGCTGTGGGAGTGGCTGGTGCAGATGATGGGCATATGCCCAACACATCAAGTGATCCTGAGCTGCCCAATGATGTGTGTGCTGGTGGCGGTGTGAAAATGTCCCTGGGTAGGGGGCGCTAGGGCTCACCAATCAGGCCCAGGTGTGGGTAGTCCAGTGGCCAAGGGTCATATGGTGGCCACTGATAGGTGCTGGGACCCCACCTCGGATCATACCTTGGGGCATGCTGTGGAGCCATCCAGGAGGGTGTGTTGTGTGAGGCATATGGCCCATATTGGGTGGTGGCCACTGTCCCTGGCAGCCATTGCCTCCCTGGCAGTGGTGGTGCTGCTGATGGAGGGTAGTAGCTGGTGGAGATGGATGGATATGTCCACCTCTCCTCCTCTGGCATCCAGCCACTGTACTGGGGAGGTGCAGCTTGTGGTGGTGCAGTTTGAAGGGGTGGTTAAGCCTGTGGTGGTGCAGCTTGAAGGGGTGGTGCAGCCTGTGGTGGTCCAGCTTGAAGGGGTGCAGCCTGTGGTGGTACAGTAGGTGGTGGTGCAGCCTGTGTTGGAGGGGATGGTGATGGTGGGTAAGGTGACCACCGGCTGGTCCCCTCCTCTGTGTACTCCTCACTGGGGGGTGACATTGCCTCCTTCACTGTCTCCCGCTGGGCTTGAGGGCCGTAAGCTGTGTGGAGAAATAAGATGTTGTGATTAGTGACCTTAACCATATGTTTGTGGAGACAGTTATACTTTGATATGTGGTGAAGAAAAATATATGTGTTTGGATTAATCCCCCTGGGTAAACAAGGGTACTCCCACTGCTGAAAGGTGTTGTTTGAGTTATTACGGGTGAAGGTTTCATTTTGAGGTGCAATATCACAGTGGCCCGAAATAGTACAGTGGGGCTGTTGCAACACCCTCCCATGTAGATATCTGGTCCCTGTACCAGAGCTGTCCATATGGTAGTGTAGTAATAGCACCACTGTACAATTTCAGGCCACTGGGGTATTGCCCCTGACATATCCATTTCTGAGCTGTGATACCTTTTGAATCAACACACCTTTCAGCAGTAGGAATACCATTGTTTAACTGGGGGGGGGTAAATCCAACAACATATATTTGTCTTCACAACTTGTAGGGATGGCTATCCCTCCAGGGGGACGGCAAAGGTTAAGTCCACCTTGATGTCAGATTGTAGACATTGTGAAAACATATGTTGTTCGCTGTTAGTCCTATTCCTCCTACCCTCATGGTTGTTCAGATATTGCTCTATGTGACAGATGGAGATTTCAGTCATTTGTCCACACGAGGGCTTTTCAGCAGAGCCCAAATCGCCCCATTTATAGAACAATACTTAATTGGAATGGTGTACAGAGTGTGCATGGTTTGCAAGCACACTCTGTGGACCATTCCAAAGAGGTATTAATCTCGATATGTTGCAACTCTGGCTCTGCTGAAGAGCCTCCGTGTGGTCAAATGATAGATATCTCCAACTGTCACATAGAGCAATATCTGTATAACCATGAGTGTTGGAGGGATGGGACTTAGATGGAGACACATCTTTTAACGATGGCAATGATATAACATCATGATGACATTACCCATTGCTATCCCATTACAGTCACACACAAGTAGAAATGGTCATATATGTATGTGGGTATGTACCCTTCATATGGATACAGTAATATTCTTCCAAGATGTGAAGCCAGAGAGCAGTTCAGTAGGTGTGATTGCCTTACTGGCTATATATGTGCACCCATCCAACAATACATTGGATTGATATGATGGATATGAACATACCTCGTATATCCCATCTACGTAGAGTGTGATATACTATGTATGTGTATTGGTAGCAATGTAGGTTGATTTGTGATCGGTGCACATATCTGGCCAGTAAAGCAATCACATCCAGTGAACTGATCCCTGTGTTCACATCGTGTTGGAACATATTTAGTAACATTTGAATCCTAAGAGCAACAATCCAGCCAGTAGTGAGAGATATCTTTGATTGAGGCCTGTTTTTTCTCTGTGTATGAGCCCATCCATCCTTCTGTGTGAGGCTACCATACTCAATCCTAGATATCCATCAGTCATGGCCTGTTGGTGACCATGGTACAATGTGTGCTATTTGTTTCCTATGTGTATCCTGCAAAGAGCAGCTGGTGTACCATCCATCCATGGCATCAGCACCCCTGTGGATCCATGTGGGAATCAGATATGGGATATGTCATTTCAAGTCAGAGTAAATGATTGCAGCCACAACACCAATGCCTACTTTTTCCAGCTTGAATTCTGTGGAATAGTTTTCGGCCTGTGTGTTGCACATACAAGCATTTATTCTGTGGGACACTGTGATGTGTGACCTGATGCCCCTTTTTGTGATTCAGTAAGCGGTGATGTTGAACTGATGAAGTGAACATGATGGTGACTTCTCCAGTGATCTCCTTTCCCCATTTCCAGTGTTTTCCATGGAGTCTGTACAATGGGACCTTATGAACTTGATTCTTGTTTTTGCATATTCTCCATGGATTAACACTGGTATTGGTGAAGTGAGAGTGTGTAAGGGTTACTTTGTGTCCACCATCTCTTTGTCACCTCTTAGTGAATGGCCCCTGTGTATCATGTGATCGTTGGCCTATTGACTTGTTTGTTGTCTGGTTAACCCTTTGAGTCCCAGAGGGGTTGCCAACGCATTGTTGATCGATGCATTGATGATCCCTCTAGCACTCAAGGGGTTAGATGCTGACTTCCCTGTGGGGACATGGGTGACACTGTGTGTGAACAGTGATGATATTTAACAGACGACATTTTGAACATAACAGTTTGTGTATTGTGTGTGATGAGCACAGCGACAGGAAGGTTGAAGTAGGACTTTGACAGGTTTGTCCGAAGTTGGACCTTGCCATTTGTCCTGGTGTTGTGTCCTTTTCGAACCCTCAGGGTGCTGTGTTGGTACAGTTGTATGGCTGAGTGATGGACATGTGTTGAGGTGTGACTGTGTGTGCAGTTGGTGTTGGTTGCTGTAGTGTGTTGTTCTGTAGTGTTGCACTTACCTGTAGTGTGGAGGCTCCTCTCATCCCCAGTGTCAGTCCCTCCAACGACCCCTTCAATCAGGGTCGGGGACATGGCCTGCCGCACCATCTCCTCCCTGCCGCAGAACGTGATAGGGACGGCTGATCCACCTCCAGTGCCTCGGGCGTGCTTGGCGAGCTCGGTCATTTTGTTCTTGACGACCCTCCGGCAGTCGCTCCATCTCTTTTTGATGGACTCCACGTCCCGCCTGCATGGAGCCACCGCGTTGACCCGGCTGCAGATCTGGTTCCAGGCTGCTTTCCTCCTCGCTGACAGGCCAGGGCCCTTCGCATTCGGGTGGAGAACACTCTGCCTCTCCAGGACAGCTTCCACGAGAGCAGTGTTCTCCTCCTCTGTATACTTTGGGTCTCTGATCCTGGCCTCGTCAGCTCCGGCATGGGATGACTCAGAGCCGGAGTGCCCTGCCTGGTCTGACCCTGACTGTGTGGGGTGCTCCCCAGCAACTACCCCTCGGCCCACTGCAGGTTCTGTCCCTGTCCTGCTTGTGCCTGCTCTCGTTGGCCGGGTCCCCCTCCTCCCTGCGGATCTCCCTCTCCCACCCCTGCTCTGCTGAGGGATACCCTCCTGACCTTCCTCCTCCTCCACTACTCTCCCCATCCCTCTCTCCTGTCCTCCTCTCCTCGCCTTCACCCACTCACACCCAGGCACTCCCTCAGGCCCTCACAGACACACTCGATCCACTCACTCTCTGTCACACACTTTCACTCACAGATTCACACTGTCAAAATAAAAAGTAAAATGTGTAAGGTGTTATAAAATAAAAGGACTGTGTGTATGTATGTGTTTGTGTTTGTATGTGTGTATGTAATATGTGCAAAGGTGTGCTATGTGTCGTATTATGTGCAATGCTCTCCTCTCTCCAAACTCCAAAACTCCTCTACCTCCAATGAATGCTCCTGTCTCCCTCTCTCTAATCACTATCATCCGCTCCTGGGTCCTGATATCTGGCTCTGAAGAACTCGATAACAGACAGTGTGTGACGGTTATTTTTGGGTATAAATAGGTGTATTTGAAGTTATTTGATACATTGGGGCTTTGTGATTGGCTGTGTGTTTGAATTTGTTTTTGCATCAATCATGGTTGCTAGACAACAGCAGCCGTTATGTTACATGTTGTTTTGAGTGATGTTATCGTGTGATTTGGCCGCCCGTTGTGCATTAACATGAGCGACAACGGGTTTTGTGTTACGTGTTTCGTGTGTGCCTACGCTCAATAGCTATTCTTGTAGAGTACCTATTGAATCTGCCGTAACTCATGTATTATTTGTGAGCAATGTGCCTTTTTCACTTAGTGGCTGGTTTAACGGCTGCCTTTAAATCTAGCCCTTAGCCTTTCAGAGAAGGACGAGTTCTACCTTTCTTATAAGGAATTGTTGGTAATAAAAGCATGTGCAGAGAGGGAAAAAGTGGTCTTTTTGGGCTGAATTTCACTGAGTCTGAGAAACCACACCATTATCTAGGACTGGTAACTATACTCTTTCTTGTATACAATCGTGTAAAGCTTCTAGAATTATTATCACCCAGTCTATTCTGGGGTAGTCAAATGTGACATTGCCCAGTAGACTTGGCCCACCTAATGGGGATTGCCACCTAGTAGCCGTTTGGGCTGTAGTGTTAGGATTGTCTAGAAGCTGGTCAGTACCATAGATGTAAATATTAAACTGTATGAGATAAGAGTGATAGCAATTTAGATCATATAGGAGTTGCTAAAGTACTTTTATCTACAATTAGTGACACCTGTAGAACTACATGTTGCTATTGTGTGCGTATATTTACATACAAATGCTTTGGAATATGCTGGACACACTATGGTAAGTGTATGTAGATGATGCACAGTATTGTTGTTTCTGAGATGCTCATTGATGCTCCTTTGATCTGGAGATTTCATCATTAACCCCTGTATTGCTATCCTGGAAGTTCTCCCTCTATTTCTATATTGATGTGTGGTTCCTTTAAGAGATCCCCCTGTTTCATGTATGCTAGTCTTATCGCATGTGTAGTGGTATTGGGGATGCCAATGATTGGCCTGTTGGGAGAGTCACATGTGGAAATCCTGACAGATCAAAGGAAACGGCTGTTTTTTTGCAATCCATAGTTTTTGGTTAACCTCTGCAGTGCTATTTTGTGTAGTAAACATGATGCTGCCATTATAATCATGTTACGGTTTTATTGACAATCAGAGACAGTAAGTTAAGTAAAACACAGTTTTATTGAACAAACTTAAAATGGCAATAACCCTCACGGGTCTAGTAAAATATACACAATGTAGTACTGACACAGGACAGGTTACAGTAGTAAATACCCACACGGGTCCAGCAATTGTACAGACAGAAATAACAATATACTGACACAGGTCAGGTAATACGTGTGATTCTCAAACGAGGTAGCAGTGAATGGGTTACTAATAGGCCAGGAAGACTGACAGGCCCTATTAGAGCGAGGCCCTTCAGACTCTCACTTGGGAGGGAGAGTATAAACAGCAAGTAATGCCACAGGAGTAAGCGAAGGCCCTTAGTAAGCTTATAGACTGCTGTAGCAGTAGCGGAGGACAGACTGTGTGCCCAGAGGATGCCCAACAGAGACTACAATGCCAACAACCGGTGGAGAACGGCCCTTTCCCCCTTGGGGATATAAGAGTGCTCAGACCAATGTCGACTGCCGAGGTGGATAGTAGCCTGAGGCGCCCAAGGAAGACCAACCTCAGCTGATGGCAGGAGTATAGGTCTAGCGTACGGTGGCACAGAATGGAAGGCTCACACTGGAGTGTCGCCCGCACAACACGGAATATAACCGAGACCAGGCTGCAGGAATGATAATGCGGTAGGCAACGCTGCCCAGATGCCAAGCCCAACAAGAGCCACAGAAGGAGCAGCAGGCAATCCTGGACAGATAGTGAGAGGAGGCCCAACGGGTCTGTACACAGAACAGGAACAACAGCCAACCGGAATCGGTACACCAAGCAGGAACGTCAGCCAATCCGAGTCGATACACAGAGCAGGAACGTCAGCCGGGCAGGGTCGGTGCACGGAGCAGGAACGTCAGCCAATCCGAGTCGGTACACAGAACAGGAATATCAGCCAATCCGAGTTGGTATACAGAGCAGGAACAGATCAGGCAGTCCGGGTCATACACTGAGATCACACGAGAAACTGGAACAAGCTCTGGTACAGAAACACCACAAAAGGGAAACAGCGAAGTGACAGGGCCCAGTATTTAAGGACAAATACTGGGCGGGCCAATACCACTGCAAACAATAAGAGCCAGCTGTGAACAAGACTGACAGAATGTCACCAGCATAGCACGGGCACCGTGATAAATCATTATGGAATATGTCGTATTGATTTAATTGATATTGATGTTGCTTTTCTATAAAAATATATTATTCTATTGTTTATGATTATATTAAGAGAAATGTAATCAGTTACTAGGAAATGTATTCACAGTTTTGTGCTTTATCCAGAAGGTATGCATATTGAAAACAGCAGATAAATAGTTACATTTTATTTATCCAATCTGGGGCATTTTGTCTTCCAGATAAGTTTCTTACTCTTGAAATGTTTTGCATGTGGTTTCAAAGGATTGTTGTGGGAAATGCGGCCATATTGAGCACATCTCACATGACAAAAGTGCCTTCCACTCTAAACAGACATAGCGTCATACAGGTTTTGGGGCAGGTATTCATACTTACTGCAGTCAACTGTATTATTATTAATTGTATTAGACAATTAACTCTTACTATGCTGCTGTGTTCAATTATTGCTAGCTTATACCTCTGGATACACATATCTAAGGTTTTAATCTACATATGCAGTATTGTTACCTTGTTATACTGATGTATTTTACTGTATTCCAATCTAATATATAAAACTTAATATATGATGTGGTCATATTATGAGATATATCACTGAGTCACATTGTATTCACTTATATTCTAATTACAGTGATTAATTCTATTATATATATTTTACATTTTATTTTATATTTAAGTAAAATTATATATATTTTTGCAAGAATATGTGCAATTGATTACTGTTGAATAAAACAGTGGGGTTTAGTGTTTAGTGTTTTTGCCTGAGTCTGGGGTGCAGGCAAGCTTTCCATGCCTTTGGCCAAAAACATGATACTAAACCCTGTTGCTTTATTTGTAGCATAAGTCATAAGTTGGATATTTGTAAAACTCAGGATTTGATGTGTAGACAACTTGTTTTTGTTAACTTACTATAGTTAGTCGAAACATTGTGCTTGCAGCTGTCCTGACTATACTCATCTGTAACTAATTGAACACTACTAATAAAAGCTATTTTGAGCTCACCAGGAACCTGTATGTTTTATACTTTTTTAATGTATTTTGGGATGTTTTGCCTCCTCCTCTCTTGGTTGGTGATAACTGAATTAGGGAAGGTACAAATGCCTCCCTCATTTCCCTCACAAGGGTTTTACCCACAGTAGAGGTAAGGTGGAATCAATGGTTTTAACTGCATTATACTAAATACATGTTCAGTTATTGCAGGAAGATAGTGACTTGCCTGAATCTGGGGTGCCTTGACGGGGCAGGCAAGCTTTCCATGCCTTTGGTTAAATATGACACTAAACCCCATTGTTTTATTTGTAGCAAGTCATAAGTGGCGTATTTGTAAAACTCAGGATTTGATGTGCAGACAACTTGTTTTTGTTAACTTACTATAGTTAGCCAAAACATTGTGATTACAGCTCTCCTGACTCTACAAATATGTCTCTAATTGAACACTACTAATAAAAAGCTATTTTGAGCTCACCAGAAACCTTTATTTTTTATACTACTGATAGAGACCTTGTGTTACCTGAACCCTAAATTCTGCTCCTGTTTCAGCAAGCTCCTCACGCCACAGGCCCATGCTACAGATTATACTCACATCTGCACTGTAATCTCCCTGCTGAGAGGATAACCTATGTTCTGAGCTCATGGCTTATCGGAGGCTAATGATCTGGGGATATGCAGTCTTTTATGCTTCCTGCAGGTTCTGTGATGACCCTCTGAAGAAAAGCACTTCTTCAGAGACTGCCCTCTGGACTCTGAAAACCTCAAACAGGGAAAGCGACAGCAGAGCGCTATGCAGCTGAATTTCATAGATGGGCAGGAGATACATCCTGGAATTAGCTTACAATAAAGGACCAATTTCAATGTGGCCGAAATGTATCAAGCATAAGCTTGCTCAGGGAGTGTACCCAATACTCCATAACACCTGGCAAGTCCATCCATCCAGGTGGACCTAATTTGTGTAATCACCATCAGAGACAGCTGGTTCTAGGAGTCCCCATGGAGAAGCCTCTAGAACCCAGAAGGACTTGCAGACTATGCCTGTAAACTCTGGGCCATGCTTGCTTCCTGAACCTATTCAAATAGGTCTCATGGCATTCCTACAGTCTGAAAAAAATAACCAGGTGAAAATCCAGCATCACTGGATGCAAGGATGGAGAAACCAGACTCCTGTATCACACGTTGAAGACAAAGAGGAAGAGAGTAAGCGTAGAACCTCCCCTTCCTACTCCCTAAAGCCCAGGAAAAAAATGGCCTCATGGGAAATGTAGCTCCCTCCATATAATAGTGTAGTGGCTCCCCAGTCCCTGTATAACAATGCCACCCCAATACTGGGAATGGATCCTTATGGACATTGCTTCACTGAATATATGAGCCTGCTTTGTCCACTGATGTCCATCTGGTGGAACAGAAATTGTCTGTACACCACCCAATATGGCCACCTTATGAGTCCATTTTCAAAGAATAACTAAACTGAGATAAATGTGAATAAAAATCTCTTCCGAAGAATAGATGAGAGTAAAGGAACAGAAAGGAAGAGCAGAGGGTAAATCTAGCTATTTAACCAAAGACAAATACTCACAGGAGCTGTGCATTTTCAATCCTTCATTCTTCAGGCCTATACATATGCATCTTCTGCTCATACAAGACAAATAGAAATAGAATAATACTGATAATGCAAGCTATCTTCTATCAGACTCAGGTCTTGTACAGTGTGAACTCTAGTTCAAACCGACAATGGAGAGCAGAGAAAGTATCCTGCCTAATGGGGGATTACACCATCCCAGCCTACAGATAAAAAGAAAAAAAAAAGGAGGGTAGCTAAGATACTCTCTTTTACATATTATTATTATTATCCTTTAGTTATTTAACGCCAGCTTATTCCACAATGCTCTGCAATAGGGAATAGACAACAGAGAACTTAAACAGTAAAAATGGAAGATGGAAAACACAAGGATCAGAGAGCCCTGCTTATGAAAGCTTATAATCAAGAGGAAAGTAACTGGGACACAAAAATAGTAAGTGCTATGGGGTGCAAGTGCCACCTGCTAGTCAGTGGGTGGAAGAAAGAAGTGCTTTCAGTGCAGTTTTCCAGTCAAGTAGTGGGTCTGTTTGGGAGAATAAGACAGGGTGTGAACAATGAGGTTGTGATGTGGTTGTAGGTGGGAGAGGATTGTAGAAAGGAATCAAAGTGAGTAGAGATTGGACAGGCTGTTGGTCTGGTTGGTGAGTTTTCAGGGATTGTCAGAAGATTTGAAGACTGGAGAGAGTCTGATGGAACAGGGAGGGATTTCCAGAGCATAGGTGCAGCACGGGAGAAGTCCTGTAGGTGTGAATAGGAGGATGAAATAACAGCTGAAGCGAGAAGAAGATCCGTGCAGAGCATATATGGCAAGTGGGAGTGTATTTGGAAACAAAAATTATATGTAGAGTGGTGCAGTGTTAGTAAGGGCGCCGTACGTTAGCACCAGTACTTTGAATATAATTCTAAATGCTAAAGGGTATGGATTGTTAGAGAGGAGAGATAATAGAGGAATGATGTGTGAGGTAGATTAGTCTGGCAGCAACATTTTTTGTGGACTGTATTGGTGTTTCTTAAGAGGAAGGCCAATTGCAATTGAGTTACATTAGAGACGTGATATAATGATGTGTTGTGTTTGGATTACATTTTTGTTAGTTTCTTGGGTGAGAAAAGGTTGAATTCAAGAGTTGGTACAAAGATGGAGGCGACACAAGATGAAGATTGACTGAATGTGGGAAATGAAGGACAGGGCAGAGTCAAAGGTGACCCACCCCAGACAAAGTGCTTTGGAATTTGGTGTGATGATGTTGTTAACCTGGGATAAGGCTGGTGGGAGAGGGAGGGAAAATTATAAGTTTGGTTTTGATTAGGTAAAGTTTCAGATGATGGGAGGACATCCAGTGAGCCACAGCAGACAGCAATTAGATACACTGGACAGAAGAAAAGGTGAGAGGTCTGGGGAGGAAATATAGATTTGGGTGTCATCAGCATAGAGATGATGGTAACATAAAAAGGAGTTTATTAGTTTGCCAAGGAAAGAGATGTAGATTGAAAAGTGCAAGAACCCCTATCACTGAACACTGTGGTACTCAAAAAAGACAGCTGGAGGGGTGAAGAATTGGAGTTAGAATAGGAAACACTGATGTTGAGGCTGGAGAGGAAGGATGAGAACAAAGAGAGGGCAGTATCAGAGGCCTAGAGAGTGGACAGCTTGGAACAGAACCTGCTGATCCAATGTGTGAAAGGTAGCTGACAGATCCAAAAGAATAAGTAGGGAGTAGTGGCACTTTGACTTCGTGCCACTGGCCACATTAGTGGGGCCAGCCTCAGTGGAGTGTTGAGGGCAGAATCCAGAATGCATAGGATCTAACAAGGAATGGGAACAGAAGAATTTTGTGAGATAGTTGTGTACATAACATTCAAGGAGATGGAGATGATGAGAGAAATGGGAGGGTAGTTTGAAAGTGAGTATGGGTCCAGAAAGATGGCAGTAATCAGTGCATGTTTGAAAGATGCTGTGAAGGTGCCGGATTTCAGAAAGAGGTTGAATAAGTAAGGGTTGTAGTCAGGAGAGGAGAAAGATCTTAAATAAGTGTGATGGCACTGGGTCAAAGGGCATGTGGTTAAGTGTGTGTGTGTGTTAGGAGAAGGGAAACCTCATCTCCTATTACGAATGAAAAGGAGTTCAGTGTCTTTGTAAGAAGCAACAGGGCTAAGCTGGCTGGGTAAGGATGGGGGTGGAAATTATGAAATTTCGTGTCTGATAGAGGTGCTATTTTCCTTGAAGTGGATGGCGAGATCTTGTGCAGAGAAGTTAGTAGAAAAGGTTTGTGTTGGTGGGCATAGAAGAGATTTAAAAGATCAGAAGAGGTGTTTAGAGTTAGAATAAAGATTAGAATTAGAGGAAGTAAAAATATCACTGTTTTGTCAGTGAGAGGGCAGAGCTATAAGAATGGATAATTAATTTGTAGTGTTGAAGCTGGGGAACATGATATCCTCGAGTGCATTTCTGCAGTGCATAAGCACCTATGGAGGCATAGCTCTTGTGTTGTGTGACAAAGTTGTAATGGGGTTCTGTGGGGTGGTATAGAGTTGCAGGTGCAGCCCATCCAAGGGCTGTTGCAAGAGAGCTGTTGTAGAGAGCAGCCATTTGTTTGGAGTAAGTACAGGAAGGATACAGGGATGTGGAGATTTGTAGCAGACAAAGGGCATGCAAATTTCTCATAGACATGGAGATTGGTGGGGTATAAGAAGGTTTCTGGTTAGCAGTTAGTGGTCAGAGAGATGATAAGGAACATTAGAGAAATTAGACACAGAGCAGAGGTATGTGATGATCAGATCAAGGGTGTAGAGTTGGTCAACTGTTATATACCAAAGGGGTTACAAAGGAAAAGTGCTTGAGGCCAGAGGGGGTGTTGGGGTTATCTATAGGGATGTTCAAGTCACCCAGGATGAGAGTGCGGATGTCAGGGGATATAACATAAGGGAGCCAGGAAGCGAAGTGGCCATAGAATGGTGTGTAGTAGGACCAGATGGCCTGTATATGACAGAAGAGACAAAATGTGTGAGCTTCAAAGGTAGGAAAGGAGAGATAGGGAAAAGAGGGGATTAACTGAAATGTGTAGAAAGAGGAAAGCTAGGTTACCTACTCCACACCCCTGTCTGTTACTTGGTCTAGGGGTGTGGGTGAATTGTAGGCCGCTATATGAGTGCACAGCAGTGGAGACATTGTCTGATGATGTAAACCAGGTTTCAGTGATGGAAAGGTTTAAAGAGTGTAAGATGAACAGATATTGAACAACAATTACTTTATTGCACACAAAGCTGGTGTTCCATAGTCAAGAAACAAAAGGGAAAAAGTTAGGAGACATGATTCAATTGTTAGGTTATAGGTGTTCTGTTTGTGAGAGATTGGTGCACTACAAGAAGAAATGGAAAGGGGGGCTGATGAGATGTCAAATTCAACAAACTGAAAGAGAAGGTTGAGGGACAGAAGGTGGGAGTGAGACTTAAATGAGCCAGGCATGTTTGCAGGGGTAGAAGGAGATGGTGGAGATGGGGTATGGAGGGAAGAGAAAAGTTTGTGGGAGCAAAGAAGTGGTGAGGGAAGAAGTGAGGGTGCAATGTGTTTGGTGTTACAGTTAATGTGGGCACAGGAGGAGGAGAGTGTGATGCAGTTGCATATAATTATGAAAAAACAAAGAGTCAAATTGGACAGGATCAGGTTAATGCATGGGGCAGTAGAGTCTGTCCAACAGTCAGTTTGTATTCTAATAGAGTATAGATGAGTTGGCTACTCAAGACTCATTCCAAGACAGTTACAGGTATGGTGCCACACCCCAAGGAAACTTTGCAACAAGCAGCTTAGATGGGCTGTCCAAGGTTCGTGGATCGTGGACGTTGATGGTCAGGGATCTTCCCTTGCTGTGGCCAAAGCTGGATTAAAGTTTGCTGGCTGCAAAGCCAAATGTCTGACCACAGCTGAGCCTCAGCCAGGATAGGCACACCTGTACACAGTATATATTACACAGAGGAATTCCCCAGAGACACATATGGTAGCAGAAACTTAGATGGACTGACATGTGGATTCAAACTGAGAAACTGATATTAGTAGGACAGACCCCAATAGACAGGCCCTAAAAAGGCGATCTGTTTCTGACACACCTTGGAGGATACGCTTTCTGGTGAATGGACACAAATTTTGCAAAGTTACAACTGAATAGTAAATGTGCACCAAACATCACTAAAACATGTCATGAGACCCAATAAACACTGAACCCAGTAGGGAAAGTGCCAACAACTCCCCAAAAGATGCAAAACCAGCAGCTAACGGGTTAAGTTAACACAGAAACTTGCTCCAAAACACCCAACAGACATACAGATAAACCCAATGAGTGTAGGAGTGTGCAATAGGAACTCCAAAGGAAAAACCCCTGTATGGAGGGGCACTGTGGGACATGTGGACCTGTAGCACTCAAAGGGTTGCTCACCTTTCCTGCAGATCTTCTGTCTTCAGATTACCATGTAGCAAGAAGAAGAAGCCTCAGTGGGTAACTCCTGAGGAAAGAGCCTGAACCCAAGATTTTCCCCCCAGGGCTTAAGGTCTACAAAAAGCACCTGGATACTGAGCTAGCCACATCTAAGGGCATTGTCAGTTATGGTAATCCGCTTAATTGCATTTGATACAGTGCCAAACAAAAGGCTGGTGTATAAAATAAGGAAATCGGGGCTATGAGATAACCTTTGCAACTGTATACAAAACTGGTTGAAGGATAGGGAACAGTGTGTGGTTGTAAATGGAAAGTTCTCCAATACAGTTAAAGTGGAGAGTGGAGAACCTCAGGGTTCAGTATTAGGTCCGCTTTTTTTTTTTTTTTTTTTTTTAACATGTTTATAAATGACCCGGAAATAGATATAGAAAGCAAAATATCAATATTTGCAGATGATACTAAATCAAACAAGGTCATTAATTCAGAACAGGATATTTTCTCTCTACAGAGAGACTTACATAAAATGTCAGATTGGGCAAACAAATGGAATATGAAGTTTAATGTGGGAAAGTGTAAAGTCATGCATTTGGGAGGAAACAATCTCAAGGCTACTTATAAACTTAATACAATCATTTTAGGGGACTCATTGCTAGAGACAGACCTGGGTATCCTTGTCAACTACAAACTTGGAAACAGTGACCAGTGTCAAATAGCAGTAGCAAAGGCTGACATAATCCTGTCTTGCATAAAAAGAGGTATCGAAGCAAGAGTGGATAATATTATTTCGCCATTATACAAATCATTGGTAAGACCTCACCTTGGATATACTAGAACTAGAGAGCGAAGAGCAACAAAATTAATTAAGGGAATGGAGGACATGACATATGAGGAACGACTAGACAAACTTGGTGTATTTACTCTAGAGAAAAGACGATGTCACGGTTTTTGATGAACACTCAGAACAGTTTGGTAAGGTTAAAATAACTTTATTAGAACAAAGTTCAAACAAATAGATAGGCCTATGGGCCCACACACAGATTAATTATACAGGCCAGTATATAGAACAGTATCACATTAGTAATGGTGATATACATGAGAATAATGACAGTCTCTTACAGTGGGGGTCCTGGCTAGGACCAGGGCAGGCAGCAGGATAAGTCAACAGTGTGCTGACCACAGGACCTATATGGTAAGATGGTCCAGATGAGGGTGACTGGCACAACCCAGAGGAGCGAGGCAACACTGCTGGTACAACCCAGAGGAGCGAGGCAACACTGCTGGCACAACCCAAAGGAGTGAGGCAACACTGCTGGCACAATCCAGACGCCTGGGCGGTACAGGACCCAAGGATCGAGGCAACACTGACTCTGGCACCGGATGGCAACAGACCGAGGTAACTCTCCCAGGAAAGCCCTAGAATGCTAGGGGTGGATCGCAGCACAGAAAGTATATAGATATAGGCAACCAGTGTCCCCTCTATGCGGATGGTACAACACAACGCTGGCTCTTGAGCCCGAGGCTCCTGCAGAGGAAATAGGCCACACTCTACCTGGAAGGTCCAGGTATACTAAGGGTCAAAGGTAACGCCCAACTATACTGCAACTCCCAAAGGGAGTGAGCCCAGCGAGGTACGAGAGGCAGACACGGAGAGATCAGAGTAACACAGTCAGTGATAGAACACTGTACCGGTACTTCGCTTGTGCATTCCGCCAAAGCGATATGGAGAGAAGCTATGGCACGAAATCCTATCTACACACAATGGATACTCAGCCCAGCACGGAGTAAACGGAAGCGGGTTCTCAGCCAGATACGCTTGGTAATGGAAAGCGGGTTCTCAGCCAGGCCAGGTCAGCAACAGAGCGGGTTCTCAGTCAATTACAGTCAGTAACGGAAGCGGGTTCTCAGCCAGGCCAGGTCAGCAACGGAGCGGGTTCTCAGCCGGATACAGTCGGTACCGGAAACGGGTCCTCAGCCAGATACGGTCAGCAACGGAGTGGGTCCTCAGCCGGATACAGTCAGCAACGGAGTAGTGGAAGAACAGCAAACACAGGAACGTTTTGTTTTACACGTTGTCAAGCAGGCCAGGTCATACACAGTCAGCAATAACGGAGCAGAATGCAGGAACAAATACACCACGAAAGGGCACCATACCGTGGAACTGACAGGGTATATAAAGGCCATCACTGGACAGCGACAAAAGGTACTAGCCAATCAGTCACCAGAGATGCAAACTAGCAGTCAGAATGTCGCCGCCTGCTGCACAAAGCACGGGCACCGTGATAGACAACTAAGAGGAGACCTTATCACATTGTACAAGTATATGAGAGGTCACTACAAGGATCTCTGCGGTGAGCTATCTATTCCAAGGCCTGATCAGGTGACACCCCTTGAGATTAGAGGAAAGGAGGTTTAAAGGGATAGTAATACTTCGTTTTATCTTTATTTTATTTTGTAGGCATTAAAAAAACATGAAGAACGATATAAGTCTTATCTCTCAAACCTTTATGGTTTAAGAGATATTCACAAGCAAAGTACCCCCCCCCCTTTCAGCCAGATCAGAAGGGAGGTGCCCAGGTAGACTGCAGAGAAGGACAATCTTCAATTAAGATAAGGGAAAAAGCTGAAAAACTTGTCAAGGGGGGAAGGGCTTTCATTGTTTTCATACAAAGAAGATTGTCCCCTACTGTTATCTGTGTGTTCTTACAACCAGATTCACATCTGAGAAGAAATGGCTTACACTAGGAAAAAAGGGCAGGAGGGGGATACTTTGCTTGTGAATATCTCTTAAACCATAAAGGTTTGAGAGATAAGACTTATATCGCTCTTCATGTTTTTTAATGTCTACAAAATAAAATAAAGTTAAAACGAAGTATTACTAGCCCTTTAAACTTCAGCAGAGGAAGGGTTTTTTTTACAGTAAGGTCTGTTAAATTGTGGAATTCATTGCCCAAGGAGGTGGATATTGCAGATACAATGGATACATTTAAGAGAAGATTAGATCCATTTCTTTCAAAAGGGAACATACAGAGTTATACTGTTTATCATTAGGCAGATCAGGAAGGTCTGATAAAGACTAACTTAATTGGTAGCAGGAAAGCTATAAAATTCTCAGTTACTGGGGTATGAGGAGAAGGCTGAACTTGATGGACTTGTGTCTTTATTCAACCTAATTTACTATGTCACTATGTTAATGGTGGTATTCCATTTATAAAAGAAAATAAAAAAATAGCTAAAACTATAGCAGAACTGTTCTCTCTAGGCTCCACTCCCTGCATTCACTTTTAGAATTGTGTATATATATATATAACAAGTAGAAAAAAAGAATAGATGTGCATACCTTTGTTAGGTGACTAGACTTTCCATTGGGACTGCTTTCATTGACCATTAGTTGGTCAGGGTACTTTATGTTAATATATTCACTGATGCCCACTAGTATTATATTATTTTTTTTTTTCATTTACATAGGAATTATTATTTATATTTTTATTTTAGTTTGATTTATATTTTTAATGTTATTTTTCATCTTTATTTGATTTTTTATTTCATATTTATCTTTACATTTATTTTCAAATTTTATTTTTATTTGATTTTTTATTTATATTTGATTTTTTAATTTTATTTTTATCTTTTTTTTTATTTGTATCTTTATTTATATATCTTTTTTTAATTTTTAATTTTTTTTATTTTTGTAGTCACTTTTAGGATTTATGAATTTATTTTTGGTATATAGAATATTGTTAGGTTAAACATGTTAAATAGTTCTAGGTGGGCATCTTTGAGTATATGTAAGCCATTAGTTATATGTTCATTGTGCAGACACATGTTAATGTGCTTAACATTAACTTATTTAAGCATATGAAAATATATTTGCAGGGTTAATAACTCCAGACTGAGAATGCTTTATAGCAATCTACCATAGAGGAAGCTGTGCTATAGCTCCTCTGATTATAGACTTCCTCTCTATCACACCTGAGAACAGGTACATCGTTATCCATATACTGGCAGATATAAAAGAAGTGTCTGAACAAAGGACACTATGTTTATCAAAACCCCAGAACATATCCCTGAAGTAACCACAAAGGATACGAAACACGTAGGATTGGGGGAACCTCAGGACTGGGCACCACTTCAGCAACTGTGATTATTCTGACTATACATTAAAGATGGGAGGTTTATTTGTTGGACTACAAAAAAACGGCATCCATCTGAACCAGTGAGAACAGTGCGGGAACTGTCTATACGGAGAGGGGCTGTAACAACAGTGAATATTATTCAACAGCCAATATCGCTATAGTGCAAGACCTCTGTCCGAGATTATAATTGATGCACACTCACTATACATACTTAAAGGCATTATATAAAGGAAAAGAGCCGTGTTGGACTGATTCACACACCTGCCCATATCACAACATTAAATACATCAGGTACCATGTATTTTAAAAGCTGCTATGAACATTTTTGAACAATAAGAGCTCTTTTTCAGTATATTATTGATATTGTCCCAGTCTATAGAGCCCACACTAGTAGATAAGCGCCATTATACCGATATAGTTTGGTGTCTATAATATATATATATATATATATATATATATATATATATATATATATATCAGAGAAAGTCCAATGGAATATTGGGATTAGACAGTTGCCCAATGTCCATGAAAACAGGATGGAGAGAATAGAGTGAAATGGTCCTTCGAATGAAGATGTATGAGCTGATTAAAGATAAGTTCTACTTGTGGCACAAATGTAACAGATAAGATATGCAGTTGCTACTTAAAACTCCAAATAGATGCATTGTCAATAGTGGGTAATCACATATATAGAAGCTGAAGCCAAACTCACCTGTTCCTGTATGATCGGCATACCCGGAGCAGCCCCCATCAATCTCAGCGAAGATTTCTACAGACGGGAAGACACAGGAAGGAGGCGCTCTACGAGAACCGCCAAACGCATCAGACCCAGCCAAACATCCACATAAAAGTACGGTTTATTAGAAAATCAATAAAATCATGGATGAAATAACACAGGACATTTGACAGAACAAGGAAAACGCCTAACGCGTTTTGTACGCAATAGCGCACTTAATCATAGGCATAACATACCATTACAAACATTGCTCTTAAATACCTCGTCACAATTCAAATCAGCCAATCGTATATGCAATATTTGACCTGCCTCTCCGATCCAAAGCACTCAAGACAAAAACCATCAGTACCAGAGTGCTCAATTCATGGATCCGGCCAAACACAACACCAGAGGTAAAGTAATACACAACTGAGCAACCATATAAATAGTATGAAAAACAGTCACAAAGCACATCAATACATATACATCAGTAAAAAAAACATATATGAAACACATATATATATATATATATATACAGCAAAAAACATATGTATTCTAATAAAGTGCTCACAGGAGCAAGGAATAAATATATAGACCAAATGTAATGACATCAATACAGAATCATTCAAAAGAATATAAACTAACGATGATGTATAAATAAAGTTACATCATGGTCTGAATTCATTCCTCCTGGTGAGCGTGTCTTAAGGTATAGGATCCACTTAAAGGGATAGTAATACTTGAAAACAATTTTATTTTATTTTGTAGCCCTTAAAAAAACATGAAAAATGATATAAGTCTCATCTCCCAAACCTTTATGGTTTGGGAGATATTCACATGTATAATAAAGAAAAGTTCTCTTTTCCTTGCTGTTTCAGCCAAGTCTGCCATCTAGTGGACAGATTTGGAATTCGGTCCACAGAGCAACCGGCAGCTCTTTAGCAGTGCCGAGATCACGATCTTTGAAAATAACTACTTCATTGGAACGGTCTACAAAGTGTGCCTGGCTTGAAAGCACACTTTGTAGACAATTCCAATTAAGAAATTCTTTTTAAAGATCATGATCTCAACACTTCTGGAGAGGCACAGCCGGTCAAGCGACCGGATTCCAAATCTGAGGGGTGGAGCAATGACATCACTCCAGGGGAACTTTACTTCTGAATATCTCCCAAACCATAAAGGTTTGGGAGATAAGACTTATATCATTTTTCATGTTTTTTTAAGGGCTACAAAATAAAATCAACTTATTTTCAAGTATTACTATCCCTTTAACTTCACATCTGTCAAGTAAAATCCTAATATCTCCTCCTCGTTCTGGGACTACCACTCTTTTAATACCCTGAAAAGAGAACTTCGTCAAATCTCCACCATTACAAGTGAAAAAATGTTGTGCCACCGGTTTATTCATGTCCTTATTAATTATGTGCAGAATGTGTTCTCGCACCGTTCCTTCAAAGTTCGGGTAGTCCTACCTACATACTGAGAAACACAGTCTGCACATGTGACAAGATAAACCACATTGGTGGTACAACAATTAATATATTGTCTGATATTGAACGTCCTTTTAGTAACCGAACTGGTAAATTTACTACCCATCTTCACATACATACATGAAATGCACCTTCTTGCCCCACATTTAAACATACCCCTAGTACTCAACCAAGCAGGTATTGTTTTGGGAATAGAGTGAAAAAGACTAGGGGACAATTTACTACCTAATGTGGGAGCCTTCCTAGCCAAATATTTGATGCCACCTTCCATTACTGATCTCAGCCTACTGTCCCCCAATAAAATGGGTAAATACTTATTAATAATACCCTTAATACTATTGAACTCTCTACTGAAATCAGTAACAAATATAGGTTTAGGATTAATTTCGGATCTATCTCCCTTTAATCTCTTATTCAACAATAGGGACGATCGCTCACTGTTGTAGGCCCTCCTATAAGCACTATCAATCATGCTATGAGGGTAACCTCGATCAAGAAAACGTTGAGTTAACAATTCTGCTTGGCAATGAAATTCCTGGTCATTTGAACAGTTTCTACGAATCCGCAGAAACTGTCCAACCGGAATACCTCTAATAACATGCCTGGGATGACATGACTTGGCATGTAAAAGGGAATTTCCTGCACATGCCTTTCTAAACACTGAAGTCTGTACCCCCTCCGCTGTAAGGGTAAGTGATAGGTCCAAAAACGTAATCTCAAACTTCTGAAACTCAGAAGTGAAGATTAAGTTAAGTGAATTCTCATTCCTATACTGACAAAATGACACAAACAAATCTTCTGTGCCTCTCCAAATAAACAATAAGTCGTCGATATAGCTCCTATACATCTGTATATAAGTCCGAAATGTATTTTCCGTTCCAAACACGTGGATTTCCTCAAACCAACCCATGTATAGGTTGGCAAAGGATGGGGTAAACTTACCACCCATTGAGGTACCACGTATTTGTAAATAAAAATGACCATCATACATAAAGTAATTATGTTTAAGAGAGAAAATATAGACGACAAAATGAATGACTTCAAATCCTCCGAATAGTTACTATAAGTATCTAAATGAAACTGAATAGCCTACTATCACGGTGCCCGTGATTGATGGCTTTTGCTGTCAGGTGTATGAACTCTCCATTGCCCGCTTGTCTATTGCCCGCCCAGTATTGCCTATATAGACTGGGCTGAGGCACCTTTTGGTTGCCCTTTCGTGGTGTCTCTATGTCAGTAGTCACCTGCCTTAGTACCTGTATCTCTGGGCCTGTTTAGCTACAGTATACCAGTGTCAGTGTCTCGTCCAGATGCCAGTGTCACTCCTGCATGGTTCCTGCATCCGTTCCTGATCCGGTTTGGCTGACGTTCGTACTTCCGTTCCTGATCCGGTGTTGCTGTTGTTCCTGCTACCGTTCCTGACCTGGGTTGGCTGTCTCTGCTGTTCCAGTGTCCTGTCCTGGCCTGTCTGTCGTTCCTGCTCCTGGATCCTGACTGTCATCCTTCATTTGATTCTGGTCACCTGGGCGACATTCTGACTACTGGTTTGCTCCATATCACCGGTTGCCAGCTGCCTCCATTACAAGCACCGGTAGGGCTTCCTTTCTGCCCAGTACGCGGTACTGGTTTACTCCATATTCACTGGGTGCTAGCTGCCTCCGTTATTGCACCGGTAGGGCATTTCCGTTGTCCAGTACATGGTACTGGTTTACTCTATATCACTGGTTGCTGCTGCCTCCATTATTGCACCGGTAGGGCGTTCCTGTTGTCCAGTACGTGGTACTGGTTTACGCCACTGTACCATCTTGTGCTGATGCTTCCAACCTTACAGCACTAGTGGAGCTGTCCTTCAGTCATTTAGGCTGCCTTGCCCGGTATATTGGCAAGGCCGGTAAAGCCTCATTCAGATTGTCGTGCCATCTTCCAGGCTGCCTTGCCTGGTATATTGGCAAGGCCGGTAGAGCCTTATTCCTACAATTGTGTCATCCATCAGGCTGCCTTGCCCGGTATATTGGCAGGGCCGGTAGAGCCTCATTTATATTGTTGTGCCTTCCTCCAGGCTGCCTTGCCCGGTATATTGGCAAGGCCGGTAGAGCCTTAGTCATATTGTTGTGCCATACCATAGGCTGCCTTGCCCGGTATATTGGCAAGGCCGGTAGAGCCTACCATACTGTATCTTTGTAAAAGCTACTGTTTGAACCTATTTTGTGCATGTCGTATATATGTATGTTCAGGACCCGTGAGGGTTCTTATTAAACTTTTCAATAAAGTTTGATTTTTATCTTACTCTGTGCCTGAGAGTCAAAACAAACCGTGACAGTATGAAAGGGCCAAACAGTAAGAGTGAAGGTAACACACAGAACATCCATTGGAGGATGGATGTTCTTGAGCAGCATTTGGATCAGTTGGCATTGGCCATCCAAACTATTCTTGAGTGTACTGTACTTACTGATAAGTCCATTTCAAGTCCGGTGGTCTCCCCAGTTTCAACACCGGAGAATGATACTATTACCTCTGTGGCTGCAGTCAAAGGGCTAACCGCTTCAGCACCATTGCCGCTGAGATATGATGGCGAACCCAGTCTGTGCAGAGGGTTTATCAATCAACTTGAGATATTTCTAGAATTAACCTCTCATGCCTTTCCCAATGATCGCAGTAAAGTTGGGTTTATGATATCCTTATTGACCGGGCGAGCACTGGCATGGGCCAATCCCTTATGGGAGAATGCAAAACCTTGCACAAAGAATTTCAGGGAATTTGTGGAAACATTTCGGAGAGTATTCGAGATCCCTGGTAGAACCACCTCTGCTGCTAAACGTCTAATGGAGATTCAACAGGGCAAGTGGACTGTGCGAATGTGCCATAGAATTCCATACACTAGCAGCAGAGGTAGGTTGGAACAATGAGGCATTGCTGGCTGCCTTTGCTCAAGGTCTGGGCGATTATATCAAAGATGAAATTGCAGCTAGAGAGTTGCCTAATGATCTGGACGAATATATTGATTATGCAATTCTAACTGACACTCAGATCCGTGAAAGGCTTATGGCTAAGGACCGTAGGGTACAGTCAAAAAGCACTGGGCCTAGCAGTTCATTTTGCCCACCCAACCCTCCCTCGTTGCCTAAATCCAATGACCATCCACAGGAACCTGGTGAAGCTATGCAATTAGGCTTTACCAGGATAACCAAAGAGGAACAAGCACATCGCAGGAGGCAGGGGTTATGTTTATACTGTGGTAAAACTGGGCACTTGCTAAGAACCTGTCCTGTACGTCCGGGAAACTAATGCACCTAGGGTACCTTGGGGGACAGGCCCTAGGTGGTGTTCAGCCGTCCCCAGGTTTGAGCATACAGAAACCCACAATCCAGGTGGTACTCTCGTGGGCAGATCGCTCAGTGGAGGTTCTGGCCCTGATTGATTCCGGTACAGCAGGATATTTTATGGATAATGCCTTTGCTGAACAGCACAAGATTCAGCTGGTTGAAAGAGAATCCCCTCTGGCTATTGAGGCTATTGACGGCAGACCACTGCAACCTGCCCAGGTTACGTTTGAAACGATGCCACTTCCTATGACTATTGGGGCACTTCATAAAGAGGAACAGCAGTTTCAGATAATCAATTCTCCTCACCATGCAGTCATTCTGGGTTTCCCTTGGTTGCAATTGCATAATCCTCAGTTTGATTGGCAAAAGTGTGAGATTTCTGCCTGGTCCCAATATTTTATGGAGCATTGTGTGTCTCACTCGGTTAAGATTCTGTGCGCCTCCCCTTCATTGCCAGACGAGTACCAACAATTCAGTGATGTTTTCAGTAAGGGGGAGGCTGGCACCCTGCCTTAGCACAGGTCCTATGATTGTGCTATTGAGCTGCCCCCGGTGGTGGTGCCCCTTAGGGGACGTACATATCCTTTGTGTTGTGAGGAGAACCAAGCTATGGAGGAATATATTTCAGATGCCCTCAAAAGAGGGATCATCAGGAAATCCACCTCGCCGGCTGCGGCTGGGTTTTTTTTTGTGAAGAAAAAGAATGGCGAGTTAAGACCGTACATTGATTACCATGGCCTAAACAAGTTGATGCCTAAGAATGCGTATCCGATACCACTCATCACCGAACTATTTGACAGGTTAAAGGTTCCTCAATTTTCACAAAATTGGACCTACGTGCAGCTTATAAACTGATTTGGATCAGAGCTGGTGATGAGTGGAAGACGGCTTTTAACACTAGATCCGGGCACTATGAATATCTAGTGATGCCGTTTGGTCTCTGTAATGCACCCACAGTGTTCCAAGAACTAATTAATGATATCCTCAGGGATATGCTGCAGTCCTGAATATACTTATTCACTCAGATGACTTGTCACAACACATCAAGGATGTGTCAGAAGTGTTGCTCCACCTACGTTAGAACAAATTGTATTGCAAATTGGAAAAATGCAAGTTTCATAGATCCAGTGTGCCCTTTTTGGGGTTTGTAATTGCCAAAGAGGGTATTGCCATGGGTCAGGAGAAACTTGCGGCAGTTTTGCAATTGCCACGGCTGAAAGGCTTAAAAGAGATTCAGAGATTTCTGGGCTTCTCTAATTATTACAGAAAGTTTATTAAGAACTTTTCCACGATTGTTAAACCATTGTCTGACCTTACTCATAAGGGCACCAATCCTTCCCAATGGTCTGGGGCAGCTGAATGTGCTTTTGAGACATTGAAATCTGCCTTTGCAGCTGCTCAAGTGTTATCCCACCCCAACCCAGCTCTCCAGTTTACGTTGGAGGTCGATGCCTCAGAGATTGGGGTTGGGGCAGTACTCTCTCAACGACCAGAAAAAGGGAGTACTCTCAGACCATGTGGGGTTTTTCTCAAATAAATTGTCTGTTCCCCAGAGCCACTATGAGATAGGTGACAGAGAACTACTGTGTCACGGTTTTTTAGGACTCTCAGACCAAATAAGTGAAAATAAAATACACTTTATTAAAGTGAATAAGGCACAAGTACACCCTCTAGAGGCGGTAGGTAATACACAGATAAGTAAACTGAGATATTTACAATGGTAATAGCACAAAAGACATAAATGCAAAACAGTATGCACTAGGATGATATTGACCCCCAAGGGGTTAATGTCCATATAACAGTCTGTCTCAGATGTGGAGGTTTGACACGCCCTGGATGTTAAAAGGGCTGTGCTGTATAGACAAAGTTCATCAAGTGCCGAGGATAGAGCTGCCTTGCCAAGGTGTTGGATAGTAAGCAGAAAGGGAATCAACTTAGCCCCCACGGGCGTAGTTACAGGAACTGCTTTCGTTTGTGCAAGTGCCAATAGCCTCTACGGGCGTAACGGAAACCGGCCGGCGGTGCAAGAGCTAACAGCCTCCTTAAGTGTAATCGAATGCTGGAATAAGAGTGCAAGAGCCACTAGCCCCCTCGGGCGTAGTACTGGATAAGCCAACACTGAAGCCTTTCTGCCAACACTCTGTGTCAAATGATATCGTCGGTAGCCAATACCGGAGAGCCTTAAGCGCCCAAACGGCCCAACTATGTGAACACTCTGCAATGGTGGACTAGAGTTGCCGACGGAGAGCGGCCAACTCAACAGCAGTATCACGGGTAACGAGGCTCGTACAGGAGATAGCAGAGTGAATTCGAGGCAGCACTGCAAGAGTTAAAATGCACGTTTACTCGAGGCTTCAGCGTTACTGCAAGGCTCTGCACAGAGAGGAAGGCCCACAGCATACACACAACTCTGCACAAAGAACGAGGCACAGCACTAAATCGAGGGAGGCACCAGGCAAGGCAGTCACTCTGACGAGGGCAGCAGAGACTGGAAATGTCGCGGCGGCGACAACTGAAACGCAGGTCACTGGAACAAGCTGGAAGTCGATCTTCGGAGCAGGAAGTCAGCCGGGCCGGGTCGGAGCATGTAGGAGGCAGTCATACAAGCCGGGTCATACACGAGCAGGAATGTCAGTCTAGCCGGGTCAGGATCCAAGGGTGGTACGCAGACGAGCCGGGTCATACACAAGCAGGTACACTGGAGAATGGTCAGGACAAGCCGAATCGGTACACAGGAACTCAGAATACAGGAACACAGCAACAGCACTACTGGCTCAGGAACACCACGAAAGGGCATCTGACAGATGTGATAGCCAGGTATAAAAAGGTCATCAGGAGGCGGGTCAAACTCAGTTAGCAAATCAGTGCCAGCCACAACTGAGAGTGACAGGAAACACAGGCACTGTGATATACTGGCTATCATTCTCGCTCTTAAGGAGTGGCGTCATTTATTGGAAGGCACCAGAAATCCTGTATTGATTCTTACTGACCATAAAAATCTTACTTATGTATCAGAAGCTAAAAGATTGTCTTCTTGCCAGGCCAGATGGGCATTGTTCCTTTCCCGATTTAATTTTATTGTATCTTACTTGCCGGGTTCCAAGAACGTTAGGGCTGATGCCCTGTCTAGACAATTTGAGCCTGAGACCAACAGGGGCAAGGTCCCAGGACCTATTATACAGCCTGATCGTATATTGGCCACATTACGTACTAGTATCACTTCGCCACTGGGTGAAGAGATTCTGGTCACCCAGGCTACTGCTCCCCCAGAAACCCCAGTGGGCAAGTGTTATGTTGATGAGCCATTCCGCACTAGACTACTTGAAACCTACCACTCCTCTAAAGCTGCTGGGCATATTGATAGGGATCTATTAATATGGTCTCTCTCACAAGTTTTCTGGTGGCCCTCTTTGAGGAAAATTGTGCTGCATTTACCAATGCTTGTGTCACCTGTGCTCGTGCCAAGACCCCTAGACATCTCCCTGTGGGCCTACTTCAACCAGTATCCAATGGCGAACGTCCCTGGTCTCACGTTTCTATCGATTTTATGGGAGAGTTGCCAGTGTCTAGGGGATATTCCTTCATACTTATGGTGGTGGACAGGTTTTCTAAAATGGCTCATTTCGTACCTCTCCGTGGCCTTTCCTCTGCCAAAGAATTAGCGGTGATTTTTGCTAAGGAAGTATTTCGGTTGCACGGGGTACCTAGAGTTCTAGTGTCCGACCGGGGGAGCCAGTTCGTGTCCAGATTTTGGAGAGTCTTTTGTGAACAGATGGGCATCCAATTGTCCTTTTCTTCCGCATACCACCCCCAGACCAATGGGGCTGCTGAGCGTGCCAATCAGGGACTGGAGCAGTTCCTGCGCTGTTTTGTTACTGACCATCATGATAAATGGGCTGACCTGTTGCCGTGGGCAAAGTTCACCAGGAACTGTGCGGTTAACTCATCATCCGGGAGCTCTCCGTTTCTTATCAACTACGGGTTCCAGCCATGCTTGCTCCCGGATTCACTTCAGCCTCAACAGATTCCAGCTCTGGATGAGCGTATTGAGAAGCTCTGCTCCACATGGGCACAGGTTCAAAGGGCACTCAGTCAGTCTTTTCAGCATCATCAGCACCATGCTAATCGTAGATGGCTGCAAGCAGTCTCTTTCCAGGTTGGGGACAGGGTATGGCTATCCTCCAGAAACCTCAAGTTACAAGTCCCGTCTAATAAATTGGCTCCCAGTTTATTGGTCCGTACAGGGTGATCCATAAAATTTACCCTGTTTCGTATGCGTTGGATATCCGTGCGTCCATGCACATTCACAATGTGTTCCATGTATCTCTCCTCAAACCTCTTGTATGCAGCCGTTATACTACTAACCCTGTGGTGCCAGGGCCTATAGATGTAGAGGGCCAGGAGGAGTACGAAGTTCAGAGTATTATTGATTCTCGCAGATTTAGAGGAAAATTGCAGTATTTGGTACATTGGAAGGGTTATGGTCCTGAGGATCGATCCTGGGTGGATAGTAAGGACCTTCATGCTCCCAAATTACTGCAAATTTTTCATTCCAAGTACCCCCAGAAGCCAGGTCCCTCTTCCAGAAGGGGGGGGGGGTCTTTGAGAGGGGGGTACTATCACGGTGCCCGTGATTGATGGCTTTTGCTGTCAGTCAGGCGTATGAACTCTCCATTGGCCGCTTGTCTATTGCCCGCCCAGTATTGCCTATATAGACTGGGCTGAGGCACCTTTTGGTTGCCCTTTCGTGGTGTCTCTATGTCAGTAGTCACCTGCCTTAGTACCTGTATCTCTGGGCCTGTTTAGCTACAGTATACCAGTGTCAGTGTCTCATCCAGATGCCAGTGTCACTCCTGCGTGGTTCCTGCCTCCGTTCCTGATCCGGTGTTGCTGTTGTTCCTGCTACCGTTCCTGACCTGGGTTGGCTGTCTCTGCTGTTCCAGTGTCCTGTCCTGGCCTGTCTGTCGTTCCTGCTCCTGGATCCTGACTGTCATCTTTCATTTGATTCTGGTCACCTGGGCGACATTCTGACTACTGGTTTGCTCCATATCACCGGTTGCCAGCTGCCTCCATTACAAGCACCGGTAGGGCTTCCGTTTTGCCCAGTACGCGGTACTGGTTTACTCCATATTCACCGGGTGCTAGCTGCCTCCGTTATTGCACCGGTAGGGCATTCCCATTGTCCAGTACGCGGTACTGGTTTACTCCATATCACCAGTTGCTGCTGCCTCCATTATTGCACCGGTAGGGCGTTCCTGTTGTCCAGTACGCGGTACTGGTTTACTCCATATCACCGGTTGCTGCTGCCCCCATTATTGCACTGGAAGGGCGTTCCTGTTGTCCAGTACATGGTACTGGTTTACTCCATATCACCGGATGCTGCTGCCTCCATTATTGCACCTGTAGGGCGTTCCTGTTGTCCAGTACGCGGTACTGGTTTACTCCATATCACCGGTTGCTAGCTGCCTCCACTATTGCACCGGTGGGGCGTTCCTATTGTCCAGTACGCAGTACTGGTTTACTCCATATCACCAGTTGCTGCTGCCTCCATTATTGCACCGGTAGGGTGTTCCTGTTGTCCAGTACACGGTACTGGTTTACTCCATATCACCGGTTGCTGCTGCCCCCATTATTGCACTGGAAGGGCGTTCCTGTTGTCCAGTACATGGTACTGGTTTACTCCATATCACCGGATGCTGCTACCTCCATTATTGCACCTGTAGGGTGTTCCTGTTGTCCAGTACGCGGTACTGGTTTACTCCATATCACCGGTTGCTAGCTGCCTCCACTATTGCACCGGTGGGGTGTTCCTATTGTCCAGTACGCGGTACTGGTTTACTCCATATCACCAGTTGCTGCTGCCTCCATTAATGCACTGGTAGGGCGTTCCTGTTGTCCAGTACATGGTACTTGTTTACTCCATATCACCGGGTGCTAGCTGCCTCCATTATTGCACCGGTAGGGCATTCCTGTTGTCCAGTACGCTGTACTGGTTTACTCCACTGTACCATCTTGTGCTGATGCTTCCAACCTTACAGCACTAGCGGAGCTGTCCTTCAGTCATTTTGGCTGCCTTGCCCGGTATATTGGCAAGGCCGGTAGAGCCTCATTCAGATTGTCGTGCCATCATCCAGGCTGCCTTGCCCGGTATATTGGCAAGGCCGGTAGAGCCTTATTCCTACAATTGTGTCATCCATCAGGCTGCCTTTCCCAGTATATTGGCAGGGCCGGTAAAGCCTCATTTATATTGTCATGCCTTCCTCCAGGCTGCCTTGCCCGGTATATCGGCAAGGCCGGTAGAGCCTTAGTCATATTGTTGTGCCATACCATAGGCTGCCTTGCCCGGTATATTGGCAAGGCCGGTAGAGCCTACCATACTGTATCTTTGTAAAAGCTACTGTTTGAACCTATTTTGGGCATGTCGTATATATGTATGTTCAGGACCCGTGAGGGTACTTATTAAACTTTTCAATAAAGTTTGATTTTTATCTTACTCTGTGTCTGAGAGTCAAAACAAACCGTGACACCTGCATCCCCTTATCATGGGGTATCATGGAGTACAACGATGTAACATCCATAGTCCCCCCCCATTGGTCACTAACATCCTGCTCTACACTCGAGAAACTAACCCTCTTACTCTCTGCCTTTGAGCGCAGGATAGATCTCTTATACTCTTGATTGGGTTTATGAAACCTGTTATCTCTATCTCGTTTCCTTTCTTTGGGCCATGTGTAAACTCTAGATTTGGCATAATCTTCTCTATCCCTAGAGAATTTCCTAGATTTAAGTAAAGTTATATTGTGTTCTATTTTTTGTAATTTATTCTTCATTTCCTGATCAAACTGTAAATATTGTGTAGTATTATAATAAATCTTGACCTCTTCTTGAACAGAATTTAACTCCTTCTGAACTTCCATATATAGTTCTCTCTTAAGGGTAATAATTAGCTCCATCAATTTCTTAGAGCACTCAGAAAACAGAGTGTTCCATTGACACAAACGCTTCATTGTCTTGTGCAAATGTAGGGATCTTGCTAATCCTTAATCCACTAGGGATTTAAACATCCCCTTTCCTAAAATTCCCATTTTTCATCACCTTCCCAAAGTACACAAGTTGGAAAGACCACCAGTGGGAAGGCCCATAGTATCGAGCATTTCCTCTCTTAATGAGAATTTGTCAGAACTTATTGATGTGTATTTACAGTCCCTAGTGTTGCGACTTAAGAGTTATGCTAGGGACTCTGGACATATTTTGCGGTTTGTGACAGAGTATGAGGTGGGAGAGGAAGACTCATGGGGGACTATGGATGTTGCATTGTTGTACTCCATGATACCCCATGATAAGGGGATGTAGGCTATTCAGTTTCATTTAGATACTTGTAGTAACTATTCAGAGGATTTGAAGTCATTCATTTTGTTGTCTATATTTTCTCTCTTAAAACATAATTACTTTATGTATGATGGTCATTTTTATTTACAAATATGTGGTACCTCAATGGGTGGTAAGTTTGCCCCATTCTTTGCCAACCTATACATGGGTTGGTTTGAGGAAATCCACGTGTTTGGAACGGAAAATACATTTCATACTTATATACAGATGTATAGGAGCTATATCAACGACTTATTGTTTATTTGGAGAGGCACAGAAGATTTGTTTGTGTCATTTTGTCAGTATATGAATGAGAATTCACTTAACTTAATCTTCACTTCTGAGTTTCAGAAGTTTGAAATTACGTTTTTGGACCTATCACTTACCCTTACAGCGGAGGGGGTACAGACTTCAGTGTTTAGAAAGGCATGAGCAGGAAATTCCCTTTTACATGCCAAGTCATGTCATCCCAGGCATGTTATTAGAGGTATTCCGGTTGGACAGTTTCTGCGGATTCGTAGAAACTGTTCAAATGACTAGGAATTTCAATGCCAAGCAGAATTGTTAACTCAACGTTTTCTTGATCGAGGTTATCCTCATAGCATGATTGATAGTGCTTATAGGAGGGCCTACAACAGTGAGCGATCGTCCCTATTGTTGAATAAGAGATTAAAGGGAGATAGATCCGAAATTAATCCTAAACCTATATTTGTTACTGATTTCAGTAGAGAGTTCAATAGTATTAAGGGTATTATTAATAAGTATTTACCCATTTTATTGGGGGACAGTAGGCTGAGATCAGTAATGAAAGGTGGCATCAAATATGTGGCAAGGAAGGTGCCCACATTAGGTAGTAAATTGTCCCCTAGTCTTTTTCACTCTATTCCCAAAACAATACCTACTTGGTTGAGTACTAGGGGTATGTTTAAATGTGGGGCAAGAAGGTGCATTTCATGTATGTATGTGAAGATGGGTAGTGAATTTACCAGTTCGGTTACTAAAAGGACGTTTAATATCAGACAATATATTAATTGTTGTAACACCAATGTGGATTATCTTGTGACATGTGCAGACTGTGGTTCTCAGTATGTAGGTAGGACTACCCGAACTTTGAAGGAACGGATGAGAGAACACATTCTGCACATAAATAATAAGGACATGAATAAACCGATGGCACAACATCTTTTCACTTGTAATGGTGGAGATTTGACGAAGTTCTCTTTTCAAGGTATTGAAAGAGTGTGTCATGGTTTGTTAAGACTCTCAGACGCAAGGTTAGGTAAAAAACACAATTCTATTGAAAAGATTAAGATAATCCCATAGGATTTTAAACACATACGTACAATACATAGGATAACAGATATAAAGACTTTAGTAGTACAGACTCTACCGGTCTTGCCAATATACCGGGCAAGACAGCCTGAGCGAATAAGGAATAAAAGGCTCTACCGGCCTTTCCAATATACCGGGCAAGGCAGCCTAACGGAAACCCAAGTAGTAGGCTCTACCAGCCCTGCCAATATACCGGGCAAGGCAGCCTAACGGAAACCCAAAGTATAGGCTCTACCGGCCTTGCCAATACCGGGTAAGGCAACCTCAGGATGGAATAACGTAAAAGGTTCTACCGGCCTTACCAATATACCTAGCAAGGCAGCCAAAAGAATACCAATAGGCTCTACCGGCCTTGCCAATACCGGGTAAGGCAACCTCAGGATAGAATATGTAAGGTTCTACCGGCCTTACCAATATACCAGGCAAGGCAGCCCAAAGGTGCAGGTGTCAACCACAGAGATCTAAATAATTGTCAGATGGCAATGACAGTCTAGTAGTAATTGATAGCCTGCATGATCCAGTGGTATCACCTTGTAGTCTGTATACTGCTGCACCTGAGTACAGCAGGAATACTAGCTGTCTAGGACTGGACAGCGCACAGTGAATAATCAGACTACCTGCATAAAGAGACCAGGAAGTAAACCAGCTCCCTCATTTTGGGAACTAAAAAGCAGGACATAGATAAATCCACAGGTCATGGAACGAGCCAACGCCCGCACATTGGTATCCTACAAGCTATAGTGGTAGCTTTGAGAGGTGGAGCGAACCAGCGTCCGCACGCTGGGAGCCAACAGACTGTATAGTATAGCCGCAAAGCTTGTGGAGCGAACCAGCTTCCACACGCTGGGAGCCAACAGACAGTATAGTAAAGCCACAAGGCTTGTGGAGCGAATCAGCGTCCGCACACTGAGACCAACAGACAGTATAGTATAGCCGCAAGGCTTGTGGAGCGAACCAGCGTCCGCACGCTGGGACCAACAGACAGTATAGTGTAGCTGCAAGGCTTGTGGAGCGAACCAGCGTCCACACGCTGAGACCAACAAACAGTATAGTATAGCCGCAAGGCTTGTGAAGCGAATCAGCGTCCGCACGCTGAGACCAACAAACAGTATAGTATAGCCGCAAGGCTTGTGGAGTGAACCAGCGGCCGCACGCTGGGAACAACAGACAGAATAGTATAGCTGCAAGGCTTGTGGAGCGAACCAGCGTCTGCACGCTGGAACCAGTAGAGAATGTCGCCAAAGAGACCGAAGCAGAAAGTCGCCACAGATGCAGGAAGTGGGCCCAGGAGACGAACAGGAACCAGCAAGGACGATAAACCAGATCAGGAACGGCAACGAAGACTGGCAGCAGGAACAGCAACCTCTGAAGACTCAACCGGAACAGGCACTGGAACCAGCACTGCAGACAGGAGGCTCAGGAACAGGATGAAGTCAGGAACACAACAGCAAGGCCCAATAAGCTTCTATAGCATAGTGGAAGTGGATGCAATCAGAGACACCACGAAAGGGCAACCAAAGGGTGCCCAGACACAGTTTAAATAGGCAATGTGAGGCGGGCTAAAGGCAGACAACCAATAGGAGCCCCCTACCGGTAATAGACATAGAAATGCAGCAATCACGGTCACCGTGGTAGACTGGTAGTCCCAGAATGAGGAGGAGATATTAGGATCTTACTTGACACATGTGAAGTTAAGTGGATCCTATACCTTAAGACACGCTCACCAGGAGGAATTAATTCAGACCATGATGTAACTTTATTTATACATCATCGATAGTTTATATTCTTTTGAATGATTCTGTATTGATGTCATTACATTTGGTCTATATATTTATTCCTTGTTCCTGTGAGCACTTTATTAGGATACATATGTTTTTTGCTGTATATATATATATATATATATATATATATATATATATATATATATGTGTGTTTCGTATATGTTTTTTTACTGATGTATATGTATTGATGTGCTTTGTGACTGTTTTTCATACTATTTATATGATTGCTCAGTTGTGTATTACTTTACCTCTGGTGTTGTGTTTGGCCGGATCCATGGATTGAGCACTCTGGTACTGATGGTTTTGGTCTTGAGTGCTTTGGATTGGAGAGGCAGGTCAAATATGGCATATACGATTGGCTGATTTGAATTATGATGAGGTATTTAAGAGCAATGTTTGTAATGGTATGTTATGCCTATGATTAAGTGCGCTATTGCATACGAAACGCCTTAGGCGTTTTCCTTGTTCTGTCAAATGTCCTGTGTTATTCCATGATTTTATTGATTTTCTAATAAACCATACTTTTATGTGGATGTTTGGCTGGGTCTGATGCTTTTGGCGCCTCCTTCCTGTGTCTTCCCCTCTACTTGTGGCACGCAGGATGAGATAACTGGTGGCCTTGGCCACTGTGGAGAGAAACTAGGTCTGTGTAAACTCAAGAAGCAGCACACATAAAAAAGGAAAAAATCCAAGTGTAGCAATTTATTGGAAACAAAGAATTACAAAAAATAAGTAATGCACTTACAAAGACTCTTCTTAGTCTTTAGGAGTATCAAGCGGGTCCCTGTCCCTTGCAGTAATGATCACAGATATGTGTCCTCCTGCCTGCCAATGTGTCATTCTCACTGATGACATTGTCCAAAAACTCTTCTCGATAGTGCTGATGATGATATAACTGTGTGACAATGTACATGCATTAAAGGGACAGTCATGTCCTCGTTATCACCAGTAGCAGCGGAAAACGAGGGATGAAAATGGTGCAAACGAGGCTCAACAAGCTCTGCCTTGTGAAGAGGTGAGTCTGTAATGCTGGGAGCTGGTGTGGAAGACTGAATTGGGGTGGAGCTTGGAAACTCACAGGGCGTGTGCACGGGACCCAGAGTAGACAGTGTATGCTGAATGGGAGCCCAAATGTTTTCGCACACCTACTGTCTGCATCCACTGGGACATAGACAGAAAAAAACAGATGGCTTATGTATGTGATAGTTGACTGTCCATGGACACTATAGGTTATATTGTGAAATTCATTAGATATTGGTTAATTTAATATATACATAGGGAACTAATTAGACCTGTACTTCCAGTATATGTTTAATATTTGTTCCATATTTTGATACCTATTTATAGTTGTTTTTAGACTGTTAACATAGTCCTTTTTATTTGTTCATTATTGTTTTTACATTTCCTTTTTCACTGGGGGTACTTGGGTTTTACTTGATGGAGTCTTGTCACAATGATACTTTTTTAATTTATTGAACAATTACTGGTTAAGCTGTTTCTCCTGTTGGTGATCAAGGCTGTTTTTTTGTAAGCTATCCTTTTTTTTTTCTGGAGGGTATCTTACTGTGCAGCGACACCCTTTTCTATCATGTCTTTCACTGCACATACGCTCAGAGTTGGGACATAGCAGACCATAGTAGATGTCCTTTTACACTGAGCTTTCCTTCATTTCCAGAAAATATTATTCAGTCAGGGAATGGAAAAATGAACTGCACTATGCAAATTAATACCAAAAGTTTGGGCACCCCAAATTACACGTGTTGTTGATTTTCTAAGTGTAAATAAATGAACATAACCTCTGTAGTGAACAAAAAACTTGATATATTCCTACACATTTTACCGCCCAGTTACTATGTAATTATGGAATGTAACTTTGAAAAAATAAAACAGAAAATGTGGCATGTGTACAAGTTTGGGCACTCTATCTGTCTGTACTTAGTAACCCCCCCCCCATCAGAAATCACAGCCTGCACACTTTTCTTATACTGAGCTAACATTCTTTCCTTTCTTATTTTAGGAATTTTTCCGCACTCTTCCTTGCAGAATGCTTCTAGTTCAGAAATATTCTTAGGTCATGTTCCATGCACTGCATGTCTGACATCTACCCACAGACCTTCATTAATATTCAATATTTCTGAAGTAGTTCATGGTTGATTTTGAGGTATATTTTGGATAATTGTCTTGTGTTATAACATCCAATCTCTTTTCAGCTTCTGATTCTTCACTGACTGTGGAACTTTATCTTCCAGGATTGCTGATACTTAGTATAATATATTCTTCCCTTTACCAGGGAAGGTTAAATCTAACTATGCTATTTTACACAATATAACCAATGAATATTTTCAAATTAGGGGTTAATTATACCCTTTATATATGAAAAGAACTGGACGAGATTGAGTTTTCCCAGAAAGAAGGAAAGCAGAACTTTTTGAAATGCGTAGGGAATGTGGACATAAGCACTAAGGAGTCCAGAAATAAAGGACAGGTGAAGACGACATCAAAAAGGCGTGAGACAGAAAGAAGCAATGTATGTGTATTAAAGCAAAGGTAAGAGGAGTACATATATCTCCTTACTGCAATCTCTTATTACAAGTCTTCTGCTTCAATATATCATCTCATTGGTATTAAGTCCTGTCAAAAGGAAAAACACCGGGCTATTAGAGTCTACTATCTTTTGTGGAGCAATGATGCCATGTAAATGGAAATATAATTAAATGCTATATTGAGGTCCAATTGTAAGACCTGATCAAACACAGTCAGAGTTATGCACTAAAGCATGATAAAGTGGAGATGACTTCCCCAGTGAGATCACTTCTCCAGTTCCTATATTGTTCTGTAGAGCCTATGCACTAAGATCTCCAAAGCTGGAGAAATTGGCTCTTTATCATACCTTAGTGCATTCTACCCCTTTGTGTGTACATTCATCAGCTGATATGTCACCATTATAATAACTGTACATTTTCATCCATTTAATCCAAACTTCAATAATTAATTGTTCATTTATATGTACTGTTTTCATATTAAATTATTATTGTTTTCATCACTTCACCTCTTTGAATGGTGGGACACATTGTTTCACTTACACTGAATAGAAGAAAATTATATTATTTTAATATTTATCACTTAAATATACCGATTAAATGTTTTACTTTTAGGACTTTTATTACATCTTTTTGGTATAGTGATCGTCAGGTTCCTGATTATTTATTGTGTACATTTTTATGTTTATTATGTTTTTTGTTATTTCATTTATTTGGATATTATCACGATTAGTCAACTTTTTTTTTAAATTTATTTCAGTAATACTATCACTTTACATAGTCATACACCAATTTACATGTAGATAATACTGGGTATTTGTTTGGGCCTGGGTCTGTTGGAAATTGCACTCCACTGTCTATCGCTATGTGGTAGTTAGATCTAATATACCATATGTGATATTTATGTGGTGGGGCGGGGGAGAGCGGCACCCAATAGTCATGTCCATTCAAGTGTTAATTTTGAGATTAATCAATAGAGTTGTACAGAACTGTGTTGCAAGACTAATCTACCTCACTCATAGCTTCTCTAACACCACTCCCCTTTGCCAATCCCTACACTGGCTCCCATTAGCATATAGAATTAAATTCAAATACACTCCCACTCGTCATCTTCACTCTGCACGTGACCTTCTCCTCTCTACAGCTCTTATTACATCCTCCTACTTCTGCCTACAGGACTTCTGCCATGCTGCAACTAAGCTCTGTAATTCCCTCCCTCATCCCATCAGACTCTCCCCCAGCTTTCAGATCTTCAGACGCTCCCTGAAAACTCAACTCTTCAGGGAAGCCTACTAACTACTTCCATAACCGTTATCACCAAGAACCACCCATTCCCTGGACCACTGCACTCAATAGCACTTCTTTCTCCCACCCACTGACCATCAGTTCATGTGGCAGGAGGCACTTACACCCCAGAGTACTTACTCCTTCTGTGTCCAACCTACCTTGCTCTAGACTGTAAGCTCTCACGAGAAGGGCCTTCTGATCCTTTTGTTTTCCATATTTGATTTGTAATCTATATACATAAAAGAGAAAGGCTCATTGCATAATTTATGTCTCCTCTGGAGACACACACACCCAGGGGTGGCAATAAGGAGGAGTTACAGCTCCCACTGGGTAATTCAATGGGGGCGTGATTTTCACAGGAGTTGCAGTATTGCAGGGAGTTGGCCCGCCCCCACTCTCCAGCCCGCCCACCACTATTCAACTGAGGACAAAAACAAAATGGCTGCCACTTGCTCCTACACCACCCTAATACACTATCATGGTGCCCGTGATCTGTTACTGTCACTCTCAGTTGCGGGCGCTCCCATTGGCTGAGCCTGTTTGACCCGCCCATTGTGGCCTTTTTATACCTGGCCTTCGGCACCTCTCAGGTGCCCTTTCGTGGTGTTCCTGAGCCAGTGTTGCTGTTGCTGTGTTCCAGTGTTCCTGATTCCTGTGTACCGATTTGGCCTGTTCTGACGACGCTCCTGGTTGCCTGCACTGTGATCTGACCCGGCTTGGCTGACGTTCCTGCTTGTGACCTGATCTGGCTTGTCTGAGAATCCTGCTCCGTGATCTGACCCGGCCTGGCTGACGTTCCTGCTTGTGACCTGATCTGGCTTGTCTGAGCATGCTGCTCCGTGATCTGACCCGGCCTGGCTGACGTTCCTGCTTGTGACTTGATCTGGCTTGTCTGAGAACCCTGCTCCGTCACCTGACCCGGCCTGGCTGACTTCCTGCTCCGTGACCCGAACCGGCTTGCTACTGACCCTGCCACCGTTCCTGCTTCCTGCAGCTTGGTGTCGCCGAGGCGACATTCTGACTTCCGCTGTGCTTGTGGCAGGGCTGATCGTGGATCGTGGATCGTGGATTAACACTTGCAGAACAATGCCTCCATTTGCCGAGTCTCCATTAACACTTGCAGAGCTGTGCTTCCGTTTGCTGAGTCTCCATTAACACTTGTAGAGCCGTGTCTCCGTTTGTTGAGTCTCCATTAACACTTGCAGAGCAGTGCCTATGTTGTTGAGCCTCCGGTTGTACTTGCAGAGCTGTGTGTCCGTTCCCTGAGCCTCCTTTAACACTTGCAGAGCCGTTGTTGATCTTCTGCTACACCTGCTGAGCCGGTTACGTTCAGAGCCTTGTTTAGGCGGTGGCTCATCTTGTCTATCTTGCAGTGTAGTCTGTCTCCGTTGCCGCGCCCAAGGGAGGCGCTATTGGCTCTAGCTTGTACAGTGTTAGCTCTCCGTTACACGCCCGGTGGGGCTTTGGCTCAAGCTCTTGCAGTGCAGTTTGCCTCCGTTACTACGGCCGTGGGGGCTATTGGCTCAAGTTATTGCAGTACAGTTTGTCTCCGTTACTACGCCCGTGGGGGCTATTGGGCTATTGGCTCAAGCTCTTGCAGTGTTGTCTGTCTCTGTTACTATGCCCGTGGGGGCTATTGGCTCAAGCTCTTGCAGTGTTGTCTTCTCCGTTACTATGCCCGTGGGGGCTATTGGCTCAAGCTCTTGCAGTGTAGTTTGTCTCCGTTACTACGCCTGTGGGGGCTATTGGCTCAAGCTCTTGCATTGTAGTCTGTCTCAGTTACTACGCCCGTGGGGACTATTGACTCAAGCTACCCTGCAGTGTTCTGATGTCAGTTCCTGCACAGCCTAAGCAGCTATCTCTGTTTAATAGACTAACGGTGCTGTTTCATCTAGCACCACTTGCTGCCTCATTACCACCTTGGGCGTGCCAAACACCACAACAGAGACTGATTGATTTACATGTACTTTAACCATTGAGTACCCTTATGATTCTATGCCTGTCCTGTGACAGTATATGTACAGTCCTTGCATCTGTATACTGGGCCTGAGAAGGCATCTGTAGCCAATATCTCGCTATTATTCTGTATTGCCTATAGAGGGCAATCTTTCTTGTTTTGTTTTAATAAAACTGTGTTTTATTCTAACCTGCTGGTCTGAGTGTCCTGTAAAACAGTTACAGTACGAAAGGGCCGTGACATCAGATCTGTATGTATGTGTGTGTGGCTGTGTGTGTCTCACTGTGAGATCTGTATGTATGTATGTATGTGTGTGTGGCTGTGTGTGTCTCACTGTGAGATCTGTATGTGTATTATGTGTGTGTGTTTCACTATGAGATCTGTATGTATGTGTGTGTGTCTGTGTGTCTCTCTCACTATGGTCATAGCTGGGAACTTTTGAAATACAGTCACTCACAGATCTGATATTAACCCTTGAAGCCCAGTGGGGAAAAAAAAGAGTACATTGCATTAACTATTTCACTGCCAGAGGGGTAGGCAATGCATTGCAAATGAATAACAAATATACACTTATGGATGGTTACATGTGTGTGTATGCCTCACTATGAGATGTATATATGTGTGTATCTCACTATGGGATGTGTGTGTGTTTGTGTGTGTGTATCACTATGCCATGTGTATGGGTGTGTGTCTTTGCATGGGATGTGTATCTCTCTGTCTCACTATAGGGTGTGCATGTGTGTCTCTCACTGTGGGATGTGTGTCTGTGTATGGGATGTGTATATGTGTGTGTCTCACTATGGTGGGGTGAGTGTCTGTATGGGATGTGTATATGTGTGTGTCTCACATAGGCATGTGTGTGTCTCTGTATGGCCTGTGTATGTGTGTGCTCACTATGGAGTGTGTGTGTCTCTCTGTATGGGATGTGTGTGTCTGTCTCTGTATGGGATGTGTCTGTGTGTCTCACTATGGGACGTGCATGTGTGTGTATCTGTATGGGATGTGTATATGTGTGTGTGTCTCACTATGACGTGTGTGTCTCTGTATGGGATGTGTGTGTGTCTCACTATGGCGTGTGTGTGTGTCTCTTTATGGCATGTGTGTGTCTATGTGTGGGTGGTGTATATGTGTGTCTCACTATGGGATGTGTGTGTAGGTCTCACTATAGGTGTATGTTTGTCTCAGTATGGGATGTGTGTGTCTCTCTCTATGGGGACACTATGACAGTTCAAGTCATCTGGGGGGGGGGGGCGGACAGCTAAAACAGAATGTGATCACATGCATTTTACTGAACTTTCATAAACAAAAACAGACGGGCAACACCGTCCCACACTGCTAGTATTTAATATTTCTGTATGTCTATTTCCTATTGTACTGCGCTGCAGAATAAGTTGGCACTATATAAATAATAAAAAATAATAACAGTAATACATTGTCAACCTTGAGATTTATTACATTTGATTTTCTGCTGCACTGGGCCGTGGTAACTGGTGCACTATGGACCAGTGGCTGGGAGAGCAGAACCATAGACACATCAAGTGTATATAAACTTGTAGTTTAATGGTGTCATATCTTTAAGGAAATTGTATATGTAGAATTTATTCTGATTGTCATCACTACTCCCTGCTTACTAATTTGGAACGTTGAGTGCTGGTGGTGATTGGAGGGGATATAGTCAATATATTTTCTATTTTCTCTACAGGATAAGGATATTTTATATTACCATTTAGTGTTTCACACTTTATTCTTTTCCTTTTCTATTTATCTATATTTTCCTTCCATGTGGGGAATTTTGTGTGAAATAGCGACAAATGCTTTTGGGGCGCATAGGAAGTTCTTTCTATATATCAAGTTTAGTTTTATCAGCCCACAGCTCTTGGTTCCAAAACGCCTCGGGCTTATCTAGGTGTTGCATACTTCAGGTATTGATGTTTTTTTTGATATATCACACAAGGTTTCTTTCTGATTACTCTTTCATGGAGAACATGTTTGTGAAAGCAATGCTACAAAGTGGATTTTCCTGCAAGTCCTTTCCAGTGATATGGGGATGTTCTTTTATATTCCTGCAAGTCAATAGGAGATTTTTCTTGGTCGTCCAGATCTTGTCTTGACATCAACAGTTCCCCTTAATTTCCATTTCTTAAAGACATTTTGGACAGTGGAAAGTTTCAAGAAGGAATCACGTAGATATCTTTTTATGGCTCTCCACTGCTTTGTAAGTGTCAATTATATATATTTTCTGATCCTCATCAGCTGCTTAGAGGAGTACAAGTACAACACCCTAGGGGCTAGATTTAAAGGCAGCCGTTATTAAAAAAAAATCACTAACGGGTGCGTTAAGTGTCATGTAGCAATTCAAAGATCCGTCTAAAGAACAGCTAATGGCAGTTGCAGAATCCTAATGGCCGATACACTTACGTGCATTCAGACGCAGGGAACAACATACCCCAGAGCTATTCAAAGGCTTGCGGTACTGGTAATGGCTGAAAAAAAGACACACCTAATGGAAAAAAGTTAAGACCCACTTTTCTTAGCCGTTAGACACTTAACGGGCAAAACAAAACACCCGTTACATAGGAAAATACACAAAATGCTTACCGCACAACCATGTAAATGGAAAAATTAACCCATGCAATGCCAAAACAACACAAAAACATGCACACACAACACAAATCACTCCACACACAACAACAAGCAACGCCACAGGGACAACGACACACAAAAAAACACCAGCACAACATGGCACAGAACAATGGGGGTTATCACACAAAGCAGACACCTGCAAATATAAGCTCACCTGTCAACATCAACACGCGACCTGCACCCCACAACTGCACACCCGCAAATGGCACACACAAAACAAGCACAACACACCACATCTTATAACACACACACATCTGCAAACACTTACCTGGACAAAAACAACTCACCATTGGTCAGCACTCACCTCATCACCACACCTACCCAACGCCTAGCAAGTACTTAAAGGGACAACTCAACACATTCACTTGTGGCTTGTTTTCCATTCAGGGAGGGAGAGAGAGAGATAGAGAGAGGTAGAGAGAGACAGAGAGAGACAGATAGAGAGAGCAAACAGTATGTTGGGTTACATATTGTTGCGAAGACTGCGGAGAAGGCGTGCAAGGGAGAGAGCTAGGGAACATCAGCAACCTCCAAGCACACCTGATCAACAGCCTTCACCTGTTGCAAGTGAGGAGGCTCTGGCTCAGCAGCCACACAGCAGTCCATCCCCACCTGGAGGGCAGAGGATGTATAGACGACCACCAAGGCCCAGGGTATACCGCCCAAGGGTCACCCTCTTTGGAATGACTGATGACGAGGTCATTGATCGCTACAGGTTGAGGCCTGACAGCATCATTGCCTTGTATGAGGTCATCAAGGAGCAGGTGGATCCCATCTACATCCACAACCATGCCCTAACTGGCCTGCATAAACTACTCTGTGAGATACACTTCAAGGCAAGTGGGGCCTTCCAGTCCACTGAGGGTTACGCATCTGGCATGTCACAGGCCACATTCTTTAGGGTGCTGGCCCAGGTCCTGCCAGCCCTCAAAAGCAAGGCCAGTACCTATATACATTTTCCCACCACCGACATGGACTGGATACACGTCAAGCAGGCTATAGATTGCACCCATGTCCGGATTAAGGTCCCAGTACATGACACAGCTATTCATCAACAGGAAGAACTTCCACTCCATCAACGTGCAGATGGTGTGTGACAGAAACATGAGGATAATGATTGTCTGTGCAAAATATCCTGGCAGCTCACATGATGCATACATTCTCCAAAAACTCCTCAGTCCACAGAGATTTTGAGAATGGAACCTTTACAGGGGGATGGCTAGTGGGTGAGTTCACAAAACAAAATCACACCACATACACAGGCGTACACACCACGTTGCTCAGCATGCACCAGACCCACAGCTACTACGTCACCACACAAAACATCATTCACACAACATGTGCTCCCTGTCTCACCATGTCACTCACATTACACAGGTGATGCTGGCTATGGATGCAAGTCCTGGCTACTGACCCCTGTGGCCAATCCCCAAACACATGCCCAGGAAAGGTACAACCAGGCTCATGCCAGAACGAGGAATGCTATTGAGCAGACATTTGGGCTCCTCAAGTCAAGATTTCGATGTCTGGACCACTCTGGGGGAGCACTGCAGTATGCACCGGCTAAGGTGTGTGACATCATTGTGGCGTGCGCAATACTGCACAACATCGCAGTGGATACCAGGCTGCTGGATCATACCCCGGACCCCCCCATACAGGAAGTGGCCATGGACATCGGGCATCTGGAGGAGACCATGAGAGGGACATAGATCAGAGACAGGCTCATCACGGAACACTTCACCTGTGAGTATAACACATGCATGCAAACAATCCATGCAAGTCCCCCATCAGTCCTGTGACACTAACCACACTGCACATTTTGTTCTGTCTCACCCCACAGGAACAGTGACACAGCACTGCACTAGCAGTGGACGTGGCAAATTGTGTGTGTGGACTCAAAAAACATCCTCCATTCCACTCCCCACGTTGACATACAGACCCCAAGGATATCACGCACACCCCCAGGAGAAACAAGGTACAACATATTACCAATGTTCATCACCTTACAGGGCTTGATTGACAGCAACTAACTGGATATGCCATGATTATAGCCTGAACAACCATGCTAGCCCAGTAGCGAAAGAGTATCATCTAATGATATGCATTGGATAATACTCAGGCACATCAGGGGTTTAAAGGGACATTGGACTCAATATGGGACCTGTACTGTGCTACAGCTGAGAAGAGCAGCACAGGGGTGGATGTACAGTGGTATGGTCACACAATGTAGAAGTCATGAGACGTAAGATCAGATTACCAGGAACTTCATGCTGATCTGTGAGTGTGCAGACAAATGTGCCCCTGACATGAATACACACATCAACAAATATGTCCTAACAGTTCCATGGAACAAATGACATTGTGCTGCCACTGTCACTTTCACAGTGGCAGCACAATGTCATTGCCTCCATGGAGCTCTCAGAACACTTGTTAATGTGTGTATACATGTCAGGGGCACATATCCATAGGGCTGGTGCACATGTCCTAAGTTACCCACAGAATTGGTTACAGATGAGTACACAACACATTGTCAAGCAATGGTTTGTGTACTCACTTGTAATCAAGAAGATTGAGGGGATTAAAAAGACTAAATTGTTGTTGCCTGATGATCAGTTCAGGTCTGCTGCTCCAAATCCTGTCCTCTTGTCCCACAGGCATCCGTAACATGATCCATCCTTGAACTGAAGATTTTCCATGTGACTGGATTGATGTCTTGACAACACCTTCATGAAGATCACCCCTTGCTGTTTATGGTGATGTTGCTGGTGATGCAAAGTTTGACCTGAGGTTCACACAAACCTCTACTGGAACATTCTCATATAGACACAGAAAACACCAATTCTTGAGTGTTATAACCTGTACAGTTAGGATGCTCAGCTACAGAGTTGTCAAACCTTGTGGACAACACATGAGCAGGGCAGCAGTGTTACTGAAGTAGTACAATTAAGTTTCAAAGTACATTTAGTGTTCTCATACAGGTGTTAAATGCATATAGGCAATACGAACAGAAAACACATGTACATTCTATAAAGATGAACCATCACCATTCTATCTGTGTCTGAAGGAGGATATATCTGAGAACACATTTGTCAATGCGTAACCACACCCAGGATAGAGTATCCCCCATACATGGAAAGGCATCACCCACATCACAGGAGTCCACCACTTGTTTGCCAGTGAGTGGACTCTGTGATGTATCCATGCAAACAGATGATGGTGGCAGTGATGCACCAATGTGTAGTGGGAGTGATAAAGAGGTGATACAGGGGACATACTTCCACAGTGAATACCTGTCCACAGTTTCTGTATTGCTCAGTATAACCAATGTTCTGAGATTTTGCTCCACTTTGACATATCTCAGTACATGGGCTATATCAACGAACAAACAGACTAAATGGACATGTGTTATCACTGGTGAAGTCTGTTACACACTTAGGGTAACAGCAACTCAACTTAGTGGAGACACCAATGCTCACCCCAGGATATCAATGTGTGTGCTACACATTGAAATCCTCGGTTAAAAACATTGGCTTCCCCAGTAAGTCAGTTGCACAATGAGTGTGTGAATCCAAGACAATATTGATACATGTCCCATTTATCTGCCCTGCTTGTAATGTCCCCGCTAAGTCACAGAGCTGTTTGTCTGGTTATCCCATTAACCCACTGAGTGCAAGAGTGGTCCCCAACGCATTTCTTTGCAATGCGTTGCCTACCACTCTGGCACTCAAAGGGTTAAACACAACACATGATGTAGACGCATGTTCAATGTTGTACCATTTGTTGTGCTAAGGGGTATGTTTTGTTGTTCAAATTCAACACACAACATCGCCATATAACACAGTGGTGTAATATGGCTCCAGGGATGTATTACAAGTTGAATGTGTACAACGGTGTGTGTGTGAACCCATGTTGTAGCATCCCACTAAAATTTCACCAAGGCAGAGGTTGTGTTCACTGCATTGTATGGCAATGCATTGGAGACAACCCTGCCACCCAATCCATAACTGAAGACACAACAGATCAGACAGGAATCCAAAAAAAGGTTTTTTTATTGAGGGGAAAGTTGACAGGTTGGGCCTTTCATTTTTTCCTTTTTGGGTGTGGGGCCTTAGCCTGGGTGCCAGAGGTGGATGCCCTTGTTGATCTCCTGGTAACCCACTGCCCCCTAGGTGTGGCTTCAGGGGTAACACTGGAGGGGGTGGTGGTTGCAGTAGACCCCTCAGTGGAACGCAAGTTCTCCCTCTCCATCCTCAGGTTCTCCCTGCGGTTTATCTCCCTCAACTCCACAAGGACCTGTGTTAACATGTCCATGAGACCAGTCCTGAGCTGCTGGAGTAGTGTGTTCCCCCTGGTCACCTCCGACTCCAGGGCTTGGATCCTGGTCTCCAATTGTGCAAGGTTCCTTCTGGATTGCCTCCTGCTCCTTGTAATGTTGTTGTCAGTACTCCTGCTCAACCGGAGTAGTCTCCTCTGCAGGGCCATACACTCCCCCTCCATCCCTGTGAGGCGTGCGGTGCTGGAGGTGGATGTGCCCGGTGTCACTGGTGCTGCTTTTTCCTCTGCTGCTGAGGGTGCTGAGTCTTCTGCTGCCGAGGGTGCTGTTTCCTCTGCTGCCGAGGGTCCTGTTTCCTGTTTCCTCTGCTGCTGCTGCTGAGGGTGCTGTTTCCTCTGCTGCTGCTGAGGGTGCTGTTTGCTCTGCTGCTGCTAAGGGTGCTGTTTACTCTGCTGCTGCTGGAGGTGCTGTGGCTGCTGTGACAGCTGTTGGAGTGGCTGGTACAGATGATGGGCATATGCCCACCACATCAAGTGACTCCGAGCTGCCCAATGATGTGTGTGCTGGTGGAGGCGTGAAAATGTCCCTGGGTAGGGGGCACTGGGGCTCACCAATCAGGCCCAGGTGTGGGTAGTCCAGTGGCCAAGGGTCATATGGTGGCCACTGATAGGTGCTTGGACCCCACCTGGGATCATACATTGAGGCATGCTGTGGAGCCATCCAGGAGGGTGGGTTTAACTGGGAGGCATATGGCCCATATTGGGTGGTGGCCACTGTCCCTGGCAGCCATTGCCTCCCTGGCGGTGGTGGTGCTGCTGATGGAGGGTAGTAGCTGGTGGAGGTGGCTGGATAAGTCCACCTCTCCTCCTGTTGCATCCAGCCTCTGTACTGGGGAGGTGCAGCTTGAAGGGGTGCAGCCTGTGGTGGTCCAGCTTGAAGGGGTGCAGCCTGTGGTGGTCCAGCTTGAAGGGGTGCAGTAGGTGGTGGTGGTGCAGCCTCTGTTGGAGGGGATGGTGATGGTGGGTAAGGTGACCACCGGCTGGTCCCCTCCTCTGTGTACTCCTCACTGGGGGGTGACATTGCCTCCTCCACTGTCTCCTGCTGGGCTTGAGGGCCGTAAGCTGTGTGGAGAAATAAGATGTTGTGATTAGTGACCTTAGCCATATGTTTGTGGAGACAGTTATACTTTGACATGTGGTGAAGAAAAATATGTGTGTTTGGGTTAATCCCCCTGGGTAAACAAGGGTACTCCCACTGCTGAAAGGTGTTGTTTGAGTTATTACAGGTGAAGGTTTCATTTTGAGGTGCAATATCACAGTGGGCCGAAATAGTACAATGGGGTTGTTGCAACACCCTCCCATGTAGATATCTGGTCCCTGTACCAGAGCTGTGCACATGATTGTGTAGTAACAGCACCACTGTACAATTTCAGGCCACTGGGGTATTGCCCCTGACATATCCATGTCTGAGCTGTGATACCATTTGAATCAACACACCTTTCAGCAGTAGGAATACCATTGTTTAACTGGGGGAGGGAGTAAATCCAACAACATATATTTGTCTTCACAACTTGTAGGGATGGCTATCCCTCCAGGGGGATGGCAAAGGTTAAGTCCACCTTGATGTCATATTGTAGACATTGTGAAAACAGATGTTGTTCGCTGTTAGTCCTATCCCTCCTACTCTCATGGTTGTTCAGATATTGCTCTATGTGACAGATGGAGATTTCAGTCATTTGTCCACACAAGGGCTTTTCAGCAGAGCCCAAATTGCCCCATTTGAAGAACAATACTTAACTGGAATGGTGTACAGAGTGTGCATGGTTTGCAAGCACACTCTGTGGACCATTCCAAAGAGGTATTTATCTCGAAATGTTGCGACTTTGGCTCTGCTGAAGAGCCTCCGTGTGGTCAAATGATAGATATCTCCATCTGTCACACAGAGCAATATCTGTATAACCATGAGTGTTGGAGGGATGGGACTTAGATCAAGACACATCTGTTAACAATGGCAATGATATGACATCATGATGACATTACCCATTGCTATCCCATTACAGTGACACACAAGTAGAAATGGTCATATATGTATGTGGATATGTACCCTTCATATGGATACAGTAATATCCTTCCAAGATGTGAAGCCAGAGAGCAGTTCAGTAGGTGTGATTGTCTTACTGGCTATATATGTGCACCCATCCAACAATACATTGGATTGATATGATGGATATGAACATACCTCATATATCCCATCTACGTAGAGTGTGATATACTATGTATGTATATTTGGATGGTAGCAATGTAGGTTGATTTGTGATGGGTGCACATATCCATCTGGCCAGTAAGGAAATCACATCGAGTGAACTGACCTCTGTGTTCACATCGTGTTGGAACATATTTAGTAACATTTGAATCCTAAGGGCAACAATCCAGCCAGTAGTGAGGGATATCTTTGATTGAGGCCTGTTTTTTCTCTGTGTATGAGCCAATCCATCCTTCTGTGTGAGGCAACTGTACTCAATCCTAGATATCCATCAGTCATGGCCTGTTGGTGACCAAGGTACAATGGTTGCTATTTGTTTCCCATGTGTATCCTGCAAAGAGCGGCTGGTGTACCATCCATCCATGGCATCAGCACCCCTTTGGATCCATGTGGGAATCAGATATGGGATATGTCATTTCAAGTCAGAGTAAATGATTGCAGCCACAACACCAATGCCTACTTTTTCCAGCTTGAAATCTGTGGAATAGTTTTTGGCCTGTGTGTTGCACCTACAAGCATTTATTCTGTGGGACACTGTGATGTGTGACCTGATGCCCCCTTTATGTGATTCAGTAAGCGGTGATGTTGAACTGATGAAGTGAACATGATGGTGACTTCTCCAGTGATCTCCTTTGCCCATTTCCAGTGTTTTCCATGGAGTCTGTACAATGGGACCTTATAAACTTGATTTTTGTTTTTGCATATTCTCCATGGACTAACACTGGTATTGGCGAAGTGAGGGTGTGTGAGGGTTACTTTGTGTCCACCATCTCTCTGTCACCGCTTAGTGAATGTCCCCTGTGTAACATGTGATGGTTGACCTATTGACTTGTTTGTTGTCTGGTTAACCCCTTGAGTCCCAGAGGAGTTGCCAACGCATTGTTGATCGATGCATTTATGATCCCTCTAGCACTCAAGGGATTAGGGTGGGGGTGGGGACATGGGTGACATTGTGTGTGAACAGTGATGATATTTAACAGACGACATTTTGATCATAACAGTTTGTGTATTGTGTGTGATAAGCACAGCGACAGGAGGGTTGAAGTAGGACTTTGACAGGTTTGTCCCAAGTTGGACCTTGCCATTTGTCCTGGTGTTGTGTCCTTTTTTTAACCCTCTGGGTGCTGTGTTGGTGCAGTTGTATGGCTGAGTGATGGACATGTGTGACTGTGTATGCAGCTGGTGTTGGTTGCTGTAGTGTGTTCTTCTGTAGTGTTGCACTTATCGGTAGTGTGGAGGCTCTTCTCATCCCCAGTGTCAGTTCCTCCAACGACCCCCTCGATCAGGGTCGGGGACATGGTCTGCTTCACCATCTCCTCCCAGCCGCAGAAGGTGATAGGGACTGCTGGTCCACCTCCAGTGCTTCGGGCGTGCTTGGCGAGCTCTGTCATCTTGTTTTTGACGACCCTCCAGCAGTCGCCCCATCTCTTTTTGATGGACTCCACGTCCCGCCTGCATGGAGCCACCGCGTTGACCCGGCTGCAGATCTGGTTCCAGACTGCTTTCCTCCTCGCTGACAGGCCAGGGACCTTCGCTGTCGGGTGGAGAACACTCTGTCTCTCCAGGACAGTCTCCACGAGAGCCGTGTTCTCCTCCTCTGTGTATTTGGGGTCCCTGATCCTGCCCTCGTCAGCTCCGGCATGGGAGGATTCTGAGCCGGAGTGCCCTGCCTTGTCTGACCATGACTGTGTGTTGCTCCCCAGTAACTACCCCTCGTCCCACTGCAGGTTCTGTCCCTGTCCTGTGTGTGCCTGCTCTTGTGGGCCAGGTCCCCCTCCGCCCTGCAGATCTCCCTCTCCCACCCCTGCTCTGCTGAGGGATACCCTTCTGCGTTTCCTCCTCCTCCACTACTCTCCCCATCCCTCTCTCCTGTCCTCCTCTTCTCGCCATCACTCACCCACTCACACCTAGGCACTCCCACAGGCCCTCACAGACACACTCAATCCACTCACTCTCTGTCACACACTTTCACTCACAGATTCACACTGTCAAAATAAAAAGTAAAGTGTGTAAGGTGTTATAAAATAAAAGGACTATGTGTATGTATGTGTTTGTGTTTGTATGTGTGTATGTAATATGTGCAAAAGTGTGACATGTGTATAGAAAGTGCACCTCTCTCCAAACTCAAAAATCTCCTTCTACCTCCGATGAATGCTCCTGTCTCCCTCTCTCTGATCACTATCCTCCACTCCTGGGTCCTGATATCTGGCTCTGAAGAACTCGATAACAGACAGTGTGTGTGACGGTTATTTTTGGGTATATATAGGTGTATTTGAAGTTATTTGATACATTGGGGCTTTGTGATTGGCTGTGTGTTTGAATTTGTTTTTGCATCAATCATGGTTGCTAGACAACGGCAGCCGTTTTGTTAGATGTTGTTTTGAGCGCAGTTATCGTGTGATTTGGCCGCCCGTTGTGCATTAACATGAGCAACAACAGCTTTTGTGTTACGTGTTTTTTGTGTGCCTACGCTCGATAGCTATTCTCATAGAGTACCTATTGAATCTGCCGTAAGTCATGTATTATTTGCGAGCGATGTGCCTTTTTCACTTAGCGGCTGGTTTAACGGCTGCCTTTAAATCTAGTCCTAGGAGTCTAAAGAGCCAGGGAATTTATTAAGGTCTGGAATTTTCATCGCCTAGCTAGGAGTCAATTAAGTTCCGGGACCTTACAAAAAAAACCCAACACTAACAGATCAACTGGAAGGGTGCCTGAACTTATGTACATTTACATTTTTCTGTTTTATCTTTTTCAATCTGTTAAATTCAGAAAATACAGAGTAACTGTGAATTAAAATTTGCAGGAATATGTCAACTTTAATTTTGTTTGCTGCCACAAGTACTGCCGCAAGTACTGCTGATGAATGGGTGTCACCAGCTAATTTATGCCTGTAAATTAAAATTTGCAGGAATATGTCAACTTTAATTTTGTTTGCAGCAGATATTGTGCTAACTTCTATTCACTTAGAAATCAAGAAAACGTGTAAAATAGCCATTGTGTCCAAACTTTTGCACACAACTGTGCAAAGGAGACCTTAATGACCCATGATGGTCCAGGACCCCCTCAAAAAAAAGTTTATTTTATTTAAAAATTGATTTTATATTATAAGCTAGTTTAGATAGGTAGTTGGGTTGGGTAGGTACAGGGAATATGTGGGTTAGGGTAAGGCTTAGGGATAGATTTATGTTTAGGAGTAGCGTAGGGAAAAAAATGTTTTTAATCATATGAATAGTGTGTCACAGTTTTGTAAGAACACTCAGTTAGATAAGGTAAAAAAGCTTTATTGAAAATAAATAACAAGCAATCACCCTACTCAGGTCCAGATGAGGTCCGTACCTTGGTACTTCACAAATCTGACGCAGGTCAGGATGGATGGAAAAATAATAGTGGGCAAATAACAGTAGGACGCTGCTGGCTTGATCCGTTGACAGGTTAGAGGAACAAGGAAAACCACAACAGCACCAGACAGCAGCAAGGTTCAGATACAGTGATGGGTAACTGCAGGGCAACTCCCTGGGAGGCTAGGGAAAGCAGAGGCAGCACAGACAGGATACTGGCAATGACCAAGTCCCTAGAATGCTAGGGTTAGCGGAAGCAGCACAGACAGGATACTGGCAAGTGACCAAATCCCTAGAACGCTAGGGTTAGTGGAGGCAGCACAGACAGGATACTGGCAAGTGACCAGATCCCTAGAACGCTAGGGATAGCGGAGGCAGCACAGACAGGACACTGGCTAGTGACCAAATCCCTAGAAGGCTAGGGTTAGCGGAGGCAGCTACTCACAGCCAGTCCCCAGATGACTTTGGGGACTGGCAGGCGCTGTAGCGGTATTCTGAAAGCAAGAGTAGGTGGAACAGAACACAGGGTACGCACCCTGATAGGTCTGAAGCCAGAACTGCCAACTCAGTACTCACAGAGGTAATAGCAAGTCCTAGTCAGTAACAGAATCGGGTATTCAGCCAAGCCAGGTCGGTACACACGAGGGTAGTCAGCCAGTCCTAGTCAGCAATGGAATCGGATACTCAGCCAAGCCAGGTCGGTACACACGGAGGTAGTCAGCCAGTCCTAGTCAGCAACGGAATCGGATATTCAGCCAAGCTAGGTCGGTACACATGGAGGTAGTCAGCCAGTCCTAGTCAGAAACGGAGTCGGATACTCAGCCAAGCCAGGTTGGTACACACGGAGATAGTCAGCCAGTCCTAGTCAGCAACGGGATCGGAACACAGGAGCGTCAGGAATGCCAGGAGTGTAGTCAGGCGAGCCGGGTCATACACGGAACAGGAGCAAGCAGTAACTCAAACGCTAAGTATGGGTACACCACGAAAGGGCGCTGAAAAGATGACAGGAGAGAGTTTAAAAAAGGCTAACCCTGGGAGGAGCCAGAGCCCAATAGCCAATAACAACTGTGCAAGGGGAAACCCGGAAGTAGCAATGTCGCCCTGCCACTAGAATCACGGGCACCATGATGGTACCCCCCTCTCAATGACTCCCCCCCCACCACGGAGGAGGTCCAGGCTTCAATGGGAACTTAGCATGGAATCTGCACAACAGTAGTGGAGCATGGATGTCAGAGTGATTCACCCATGAGCGTTCCTCAGGCCCATATCCCTTCCAGTGCACCAAATATTGGATCTGCCCACGGAATCTACGTGAATCCAAAATACTCTGCACTTCATACTCGTCATGATCTTGTATGAGAACCTGACATGGGACTGCAGGGGTGGTGGTATAGTGGTTACACACCAAAGGTTTGAGAACGGATACATGGAACAAGTTATGTATCCTCAAAGATGCCGGTAATTCCAAGGCATAGGAAACAGGATTGACTCTACGGAGTACCCGGAACGGACCCACAAATCGGGGAGCCAATTTATTGCATGGAACCTTCAACTTGAGGTTCCTGGATGACAACCACACCCTGTCCCCCACCTGGAATACGGGGGCCGGCAACCTTCTGTTATTGGCATGCCACTGAAATCGTTGAAAAGAGTCACGTAGGGAATTCTGGACTTGTGACCAATTGCAGCAAAGTTGCCTGATGTGTTCATCCAGAGCTGGAATATGCTGTGCTTGGAAGGTGTCCGGGAGCAAGCAGGTTGGAACCCATAGTTGATAAGGAAGGGTGAGCTCCCGGAGGACGAGCACACAGCGCAGTTCCTGTCGAACTCTGTCCACGGCAAGAAGTCAGCCCAGTTATCGTGATGGTTGGAGATGAAACAACGTAGTAACTGCTCCAATCCCTGGTTGGAGCGTTCAGCAGTTGGTCTGGGGATGGTATGCAGATGAGAACGACAGTTGGATACCCATTTGATCACAGAATGCCCTCCAGAACATTGACACAAATTGGCTCCCGCGATCGGAGACCAGGACCTTGGGGACTCCATGGAGTCGGAACACCTCTCTAGCAAACACCATGGCCAATGTTTTAGCTGATTGTAAGCCAGGGAGCGGCACAAAGTGGGCCATTTTCGAAAATCTATCAACCACCATAAGTATGACTGTGTAGCCATTAGATACAGGCAGTTCTCCCATGAAATCGATAGATACATGTGACCATGGGCGGTCGCCATTAGGAACAGCTTGCAAAAGCCCGACAGGAAGGTGCCTTGGAGACTTAGAGCAAACACAAGTGGAACAGGCTGCAGTAAATGCGGCACAGTCAGCCCTTAACGTAGGCCACCAGAACATTCAGGACAAGGACCAGACCAATTGATTTTTGCCCATGTGACCGGCCACACGAGAGGCATGATACATCTCCATCAACTTGGCCCGAAATGGTTCAGCCACAAAGCACTTGCCCATGGGTTTCTCCAGAGGAGCATTGGCCTGCGATGCCAAGATCTCTTCTCCCAATGGGGATGTGATACCGGTACGTAGTGTGGCAAGGATACGATCTGGAGGTATAATAGGGACAGGCTCAGTTTTGAACTCCGGATCTGGACCAAATTGTCTGGATAAGGAGTCAGCCCTTATATTCTTGGTACCAGGTAAGTAAGAAACAAAGAAATTGAAGTGTGAAAGGAATAAGGCCCATCTGGCTTGTCTGGGAGATAACCATTTGCATCAGAGAGGTAAGTAAGATTCTTATGGTCCGTCAGAATCAGAATCGGCGCCCTGGTGCCCTCCAGCAGATGGCGCCATTCACGTAGTGCCAAAATGTTTGCCAATAATTCGCAATCTCCGATATTGTAGACACTTTGGGCCTTGGTCATCTTTTTAGAGAAAAATCTGCATAGCATTAGTGTCTTCCCAGGACCAGGCCTCTGTGACAGCACTGCCCCTACACCTGTCTCCGAAGCGTCAACCTCCAAAGTGAATGGCAAACCAGGTATAGGATGCGACAGTACTGGTGCTGAGGAAAATGCGGATTTTAAGGATACAAGCGCCCTCTCTGCCTCTGGAGACCACATAGAAGCATTAGCTCCATTATGTGTCATGTCTGTCAGTGGTTTTACAATCATGGAATAGTCACAAATACATTTTCTATAATAATTTGCAAAGCCCAAGAACCACTGCAAGGGCTTAAGACCAATGGGACGTGGCCATTGCAACACAGCAGAGAGTTTATGCTTGTCCATAGCAATGCCTTCTTTGGAAATCACATAGCCCAAGAACGGTACCTTGGACTTATGAAATTCGCACTTGTCCAAAATAATTTATTCTCTCTCATCTTCTGCAACACTGCAGTGACATGCTTACGGTGCGTTTCCAAATCAGGAGAATAAATCAAAATGTCGTCCAGGTAGACCACTACACAGGACTGTAACATGTCCTTAAGAAAATAGTTTAAAAACTCCTGAAATACGGCCGGGGCATTGCATAACCCTAAGGGCATCACTAAATACTCGTAGTGCCCTGTCTGAGTATTGAAAGCAGATTTCCACTCATCAACCTCTTTGATCCTTATTAGGTTATATGCTGCCCTTAAATCCAACTTGGTGAAAATGGAAGAGCCCTTGAGTTAATCAAACAACTCTGTAATGAGTGGAATGGGGTAAGCGTTCTTGATCATTATCTTATTCAGACCCCTATAGTCTATACAGGGTCTGAGTTCCCCATTTTTCTTTTTTGACAAAAAAGAATCCAGCCACCGCGGGCGAGGAAGACTTACGAATTATGCCGCGAGCCAGAGCATCAGGGATGTATTCCTCCATTGCCTGATTCTCCTCTCAGGACAATGGGTAGGTTCTGCCCTTAGGAGGCATGGAACCAGGCACAATATTAATAGCACAGTCATAGGGCCGATATTGTGGCAAAGTGCTAGCCTCTCCCTTACTGAACACAGCTCTGAATGACTGGTATTCAAGCGGTAATGAGGGAGAGGTACACAAGATCTTGGTAGGTTGCCATAAGCAATGTTCCGCACAAAAGTCAGACCAGGCCAGGATTTCACAGGACCTCCAATCCATTCTGGGATTATGTGTATGCAGCCATGGAAATCCCAGAATGACCGCATAGTGAGGAAACTGAATAATCTGGAACCTCAAAGTCTCCGTGTGAAGCACTCCAATACGGATCACCAATGGACAAGTCTCCTGAGTAACCTGGGGGGGCACCAAAGGTCTTCTGTCAATGGCCTCAATGTCCTAAGGGGATTCCATATCCACCAATGGAATATTATGCAGGACAGCAAACTCCTTATCCATAAAATAGCCAGCCGCACCAGAATCAATCAAGTCAGGAGCAGTAAAGGAAGACCCTGCCCAGGATGCCATGACCTCCACCACGGGTTTACACTGTGCACCTTCTGGGGACTGATATACACCACCTAGGATCTGTCCCCTACTGGAACTTAGGTGAGTTTGTTTCCTGGCCGATAGGACATGTCCGCAACAAGCCTTGTCTGCGGCGGAAGAGCCGCTCTTCCTTAGACAGACGAGTAAAACCCAGCTGCATAGGCTCACTACTACTGCTTGTGGTACCAGGAGGCGCGGGAGGTGAGGGTGGCATGGGTGGGAAACTAGGGCTGGGGAACGACCCAGTTGTAGGCCTCTGCTTACAGTCTTTCCCTTATGTGAGTATCAATCGAGGTAGCAAACTGAATGAATCTGTCCAGCTCTTCGGCAACTCACGAGCTGCAACTTCATCTTTTATTTTGTCATCGAGGCCTTATGCGAAGGCTGCCACAAGTGCCTCATTGTTCCAACCAACCTCTGCAGCAAGCGTGCGAAATTCAATCGCATAGTCTGCAACCGTACGTGTGCCCTGCTGGATTCTCATTAATCGTTTTGCTGCAGAGGTGGCATGCCCATGAACCTCAAATACACTATGGAAGGCCCTTATGAACTCGTTAAAGTTTGTAGTAATAGGTTTGGCCGTCTCCCAGATCGGGTTAGCCCAGGCCAATGCTTTGCCTGTCAACAGGGAAATCATGAATCCCACCTTGCTTCTCTCACTCGGAAAGCCTGGGGTACCAGTTCCAAAAAAATTTCTAGCTGGTTCAAGAAGCCACGACATAAGGTAGGATCCCCATCATATCTCAATGGGAGAGGAGCGGTTGCGGACAATCCTCTACTTAGATTACTTGGAGCCATAGCTTGTGCCATCGGTGCCAAAACTTGGGTGACCACTGATGCCTGCACAGGTTTGTCAAGGTGAGCGGTACGCTCTAGAATGGTCTGCACGGCCAGCGACAGCTGATCCAAGCATTGATCATGCGAGTCCATTCTCCAATGGATATTCTGAGACCTACCTTCACCTGTATTGTCTGAGGTCATTGGCCCTTTTGTACTGTCACAGTTTTGTAAGAACACTCAGACAGTTAGGTAAGGTACAAAAGCTTTATTGAAAATAAATAACATGCAATCACCCTACTCAGGTCCAGATGAGGTCCGTACCTTGGTACTTCACAAATCTGACGCAGGTCAGGATGGACAGAAAAATAACAGTGGACAAATAACAGTAGGACGCTGCTGGCTTGATCCGTGGACTGGTTACAGGAACAAGGAAAACCACAACAGCACCACACCGCAGCAAGGTTCAGATACAGTGATGGTTAACTGCAGGACAACTCCCTAGGAGGCTAGGGAAAGTGGAGGCAGCACAAACAGGATACTGGCAGTGACCAAATCCTTGGACGCCAGGGATAGCAGAGGCAGCATAGAAAGGACACTGGCAGTAACCAAATCCCTAGAATGCTAGGGTTAGCGGAGACAGCACACAGATACTGGCAAGTGACCAGACTACTTGCAGCCAGTCCCTTGATGACTTTGGGGATTGACAGGCCAGACAGGCACTGTAGCGGTATTATGAAAGCGAAAGTAGGTGGAACAGAACACAGGGTACTCACCCTGACAGGTCTGAAGCCAGAACTGCCAACTCAGTACTCACAGAGGTAATAGCCAGTCCTAGTCAGTAACGGAATCAGGTATTCAGCCAAGCCAGGTCGGTACACACGAGGGTAGTCAGCCAGTCCTAGTCAGCAATGGAATCGGATACTCAGCCAAGCTAGGTCAGTACCACGGAGGTAGTCAGCCAGTCCTAGTCAGCAACGGAATCAGATACTCAGCCAAGCCAGGTCGGTACACACGGAGGTAGTCAGCCAGTCCTAGTCAGCAACGGAATCGGATACTCAGCCAAGCCAGGTCGGTGCACACGGAGGTAGTCAGCCAGTCCTAGTCAGCAACGGAATCGGATACTCAGCCAAGCCAGGTCGGTACACACAGAGGTAGTCAGCCAGTCCTAGTCAGCAACGGAATCGGATACTCAGCCAAGCCAGGTCGGTACACACAGAGGTAGTCAGCCAGTCCTAGTCAGCAACGGAATCGGATACTCAGCCAAGCCAGGTCGGTACACACGGAGGTAGTCAGCCAGTCCTAGACAGCAACGGAATCGGAACACAGGAGCATCAGGAATGCCAGGAGCGTAGTCAGGTGAGCCGGGTCATACACGGAACAGGAACGAGCAGAAACTCAAAAGCTAGGTACAGGTACACCACGAAAGGGCGCTGAAAAGATGACAGGAGATAGTTTAAAAAGGCTAACCCTGGGAGGAGCCAGAGCCCAATAGCCAATAAGAATCGTGCAAGGGGAAACCCGGAAGTAGCAATGTCACCCTGCCGCTAGAATCACGGACACTGTGATATAGTGACCGTTCGGGGTGAGAGGTATAGAAGTTAGTACTTTATTTAGTTTAGAAAAGGTGTATACAATGCACCGGAGGTACACTTTAGAAGAGGCATATTCCTTTTGGTGTCTGACTCAGAAGCCACAGACATTGCATCAGACTTCAACATCACTCAGTTTTCGGAGAGTGAGAGCAGCTCTAGTGATGACGCTGGGCCTTCTGCCAAAAAAAGACACACTGCCTCAAGACCTGCCACAAGTACTGCCAAAAGTATCACCAGCTAATTTATGCCCATAAATTCCTGACTTCACAGGCAACCCAGGAATTCAAGTGGATGTGGCAGGATTTACCCATGTTCAGTTTTTTTATTTATTTTTGGGGAAGAAATTTTGGGGGAAATAGTGTCACAAACCAATTTATATGCAGCACAATATATTGCCGCCAACCTATCATTCGATCATACTGGAGTAAAAACCACATATATGATACACCTATATTTGCCAAAACAATGACCAGGACTAGATATTAAATGATTTTGCACTTTATGCACTTTAGTGATAATACCCTGTGCCTCCAAAAAGAACACCCCCAGTATGACAGACTGTTCAAAATTCACCCCCTAATAAATAATTTACAGGAAAAGTTTGCCCAACTATATACCTCCCAAAAACACATGTATAGATGAATCCCTTATGAAATATAAAGGCGGGTTAGGTTTTGAGCAATACATCCCCTCCAAGCGACCCAAATTTGGCATTAAATTTTATAAATTGTGCAAAAAGTGCCACAGGCTATACCCAGGCTTTTGAAATTTATGAGGGCAAGGACAGCCAACTTGATCCTCCTGGTTGCCCTGAATCAAAAATAGTTTGGGATCTAAGTTACTCCTTATTAAATAAAGGATATCATTTATATTTTGACAACTACTACACCAGCCCCCTTTTATTTAAGTCACTTTTTTATTTTGACACCATGGCCTGTGGTAGTCAGGCGCAATTGCAGGGAGATGCCCAAAGAACTTGTATCTAAAAAACTAAAAACCGGGACGTCCTCAGCTTTGTGCCAACAAGAGCTGCTGGCAGTTAAGTTTAAAGACAAAAAAGAAGTATACATGCTTTCCACCATGCATGAGGACAAAACTGTGGCAGTCTCTGTTCGTGGCAGAAGGGGGGTGATAAGAAACCCAGTCTTCATCAGAGACTACAACAAGCACATGAGGGGAGTTGATCTGTGTGATCAACACATGCAGCCGTACCTCCCCATGAAAAAGTGTAGGGCATAGTACAAAAAGGTTGCCATTTACATGATGCAGACTGCTGTATACAATTCTTTTTTGATTTTCAAATTGGCAAACCCCACTCTAAAACTTAGTTTTATGCAGTATCAGCTCCATTTTATTTCCCAATTTTTGTTTCAAGGGGAAGCAGAAATAATTCAACCAAAACCCGGGGTAGTACACTTTACTTATAAAATCCCTCCAATCTCCCAAAAGAAGGTACCCCCACTTACTTTCCTGATTGCGCTTCCAAACCTGGCCTCTGCATGGGTGACTGCTTCAAGCAATATCATGCAGGCACAATGCAGTAGTGCTGTACATTTTATTTTATTATTTGGCCACTTTTTCCCACTGAAATATCCTGTTTTTTATTTTTCAAAACACATCCCTCCTTAGATCTAATTCTATCAAAATATAATGGGAAGCAAAGCACCCTAAGTTTTTTCCATCCCTGATAATGGAAACACACATGTTCCCTACTGGGCCCCGTAGCTCCCCCAGACCCTGACAAACCTATGCATATGGGGCATTGCTGTACTCAGATGATGTAGCTCACAACTAATATATTTGCATATTTTTTAAGTGCTTTACAAGTGTGAAAAAATGGTATTTCTCTGCCTTGCTGCAGGTTTTTGGAGGGATTGGTGATAGAGTGGCAGCGAAAAAATTTATAAAATGCAAATAGAATGAAAGCCAGGGTTGTCTACTCTTCTACAACATATACTTTTGGGTGTAAAATTCATTGCAGCATTGCCAAACAGTCCGAAATGAGACAAAGCACCAGCTATAAAAATGGCATGTCTGTAAAAGGAAACTCACATGTTCCAACTGGGCCCAGTAGCTCCCCCAAACCCTGGCAAACCTATGCATATGGCATTGCCGTACTCAAAAGAAGGAGCCGAACACTAATCAATGCAGTTTATAAAATCTTCACCTATCCTGTGCTTGAAATTCACATCAACATTGAAGTCCAAGTGTGAAAAACGCTGTTTTTTTTTTTTTGTTTTTTTTAACTTACGTCAAGTTTTACGAGAGATTGGTGGTAAAATGGCTGTGTAAAAAATTTGAAAACACACCTAAAATGAAAGCCTGGGGTGTCTACTTTCCAAAAATATACACTTATGGGGGAAAATCTTAACGGGATAGTAATACTTCATTTCATCTTTATTTTATTTTGTAGGCATTAAAAAAACATGAAGAACAATATAATTCTTGTGAATAAAGGTTTGAGAGATATTCACAAGCAAAGTATCCCCCCCCTGTTCAACCAGATCAGAAGGGAGGTGCCCAGGTAGATTGCAGAGAGGGACAATCTTCAATTAAGATAAGGGAAAAAGCTGAAAAAGTTGTCAAGGGGGAAGGGCTTTCATTCTTTTCATACAAAGAAGATTGTCCCCTGCTGTTATCTGTCTGGTCTTACAACCAGATCCACATCTGAGAAGAGATGGCTTACACTAGGAAAAAGGGGCGGGAGGGGGAAACTTTGCTTGTGAATATCTCTTAAACCATAAAGGTTTGAGAGATAAGACTTATATCATTCTTCATGTTTTTGTAATGCCTACAAAATAAAACAAAGTTAAAATGAAGTATTACTATCCCTTTAAAGTGGAGCACTGTTACACAGCCTCAACTGAGAAATGCACCAGTGACGCAAGCTGTGAAAATTCAAAGTGTGAACCTGGAAATGCACATGTTCCAATTTGGGCCCCGTAGCTCCCCCAAACCATGAGAAAGTTATGCATAAGGGGTATTGCCGTACTCCGAAGAAGAAGTTGAACACTAAACAATGCGTTTTTAAAAATCTTCACCTATCCTGTGCTTGATATCAACAGTAATTTTGAAATGTGTGAAAGCTGCAAAAAAACAAAATATTACCACAATTTTAGAACATATTTTTGGAAAAATAGCTGCATAGAAAACTCCAAAATTCTACTGATTATTTACCTTATGTTGACTACTTTTCAGAAACATATACCTTTGTGGGACATTTTTGGGTTCTGGCACTGTCAACTAAGCTATGATACTCACATGCCAATTGTTGAAAAATTACAGGTTGGAAATAATGGTGTCCATCTTGTAATATTTAGCTTGTAAATGTTAGAAAGGGATTAAAATACTAAGAATATGGGGTACTTTCATATTCAGGAGAAGCAAATGAATATATTTAGGGGTATTTTTTTGTAATGAACTAAAAATATACAAATCCTGACAGGAATATGTAATCAGTTGTAATATGTTGTTTGTTTGTTTTTTTTTCCTTTTTTTCCCTCTTTTTTTCTATTTTAATCAAATTAAACGATGAGGTATTCATATAATTGTGATATCAAAAGAATGCCCTACTTGTGCTTAAAAAAGTATATAATTTGTGTGGATGAATTAAAGAAATTAAAAAGAAAATATGGTTGAACAAAGACAGTCAAAAAAGTCAAAATTACACCGGTCCTTAAGTAAAATCCACCTCAGATTTTCCCGGTCCTTAACGGGTTAATGTATTTGTCATCAGACTGCATAATAGTAAAACCAACTGAAAGATTTCACGTAAATAACAGACTTAAAGTCAATCAATTACAATGTTTATATGTTTCCATTATAGCAACATCATCACTGTTATTTTGTTTTATAAACTCTAATAGGATCATGTAAATCTGTGATTTCTTTTGATTTATTATCCTAGTTAACAAGTGACATTTTTTTACATTCAGTAGTCTGACCTTTTTACGGACATTATCCTAAAGCATCATGTCAGAAAACTGTCAAGTAATACATGTGCGTAATGACAACTATAAATCAAATCTATGCTTAGGGAAAAGGTTATTGTTCAACCATCACACTCAGCAAAGCACAACCATCACACTCAGCAAAAAAACTTTCTGGAAACTACTGATGTATAAAAACAGTTTTATTTAGAGCCACATAAAAGCAGACTGTTGAAAAGAGACCAACAAAGCTGATAATCTCACGTGTTCATGCTCAAGAGTGCATAAGTGCTCTACTTGAGCTACAGACATCTCAAACCATCAGCTTTGGGTCTCCTCATCAGCTTTCTTTATTTGGATCTAAATAAAGTGTGTTTTTTATATAGGGACAGTTTCCTAAGACCTTTTTGCAGTGTGGTGGTTGAGCTATGTTCAACAGCTATATGGATGAGATTTCCTACCACATCAGCAGCTGTAGTATGGCAGCGCACATGCTGAAAGTGGTGAATTGACGTTTCATGTTTATGGTCAAGTGTACTGTAGCCAGTGGGACTGGTAGATTGATTTTATGATTGTGGTGTATATAATTTTATACTAAGTATAAGCTTATGACATGTCTAGGAACACCATCTCTAGTTTTGTTTCAAACAGAAACTAAAGCAAGAATAAAACTTAAAATTTTGAGTAGCAGAGTGGTATGCAACACATAGCAAAGCAATTCATTTTACAACTCTCTGGTCAAAGGGATGATGAAATACTATAGCAGAATGTGTGTGGGTATGATTCTGAGTGTGCAATGCACAGAAGTGCATTGAGTTACTCGCTCCTTGGCAGGACAGTTACAATATCCCCTGAAGTTTATGGCGGAATTGTGAATGGAGGCCACCAAATATAGGTTAACATTTGATATCTTCCTTTTATTCCCTTCTTATTTATGGGGAAAGCAGCTGTATTTACAGTATGTATCATAAAAGTCTCACTCCTCATTGACCATCTGCCCACAGGATTAAACTGGTCCTTTCTATGAAAAGGGGAATATTGGGACCCAAAGATGAGATACACTCATGCTCTAGCCCCCTTAGATACTCAAACCACTGAGTCCAAAAAGTGACAAGACCACAAATGCACTCAACTTTGTCTATAATAGAAAACATGTAAAGGCAAAAATGCAGTGTGTCAAAAATACATAATTAGGAAACAAGGCACCACAGGACATGTAATCCATGAAAGTTGAGTATATGCCATGTATTCTGTAACAGGCAGATAAAAAAATGCAAGGTTAACATGGTAGAATTCTAAAGAGAAATACATCCCCTTATTGGCCTCTCATAACAACAAGTCACCAATGGGTTAAGCTTCTCCTGGCTTTACTCTATAATAGAGGGAGACTGACTAAAGAAAGCCAGTATTTTACCAAAAGTAGCAGGCCAAGCCTCCAAATAGAAAAAAGCAGTTCAAGTTTTGGTAAACACAAGCACAGAAAAATTATGTAGTGCAGCTTGTTTTTCTAAATGCAACGCTGGATATCAGAGCATATCAACTTGAACTCAAACATATTGCTTGCTTATAATCAGTGTATAAAAATTAAGGTTTTAATCAGAATACGGCTGTAGTATACATATAAAGAAATAAAACTGAATCTGTACACTATATGGTGTTTTAGCATGGAGTTTTTTCTTTTCTTAACAAGTGTCTTCTCTGTCTAATTCTATCAGCTTTTTTTTTTACCATATCCAAGTAAATCTCATTTTTATAAATTGGTATTTTGTTATAAAATAAGTGTACATTTGCTGATCACTGCAGAATATGCTTTAATTTATTTTATATTTTTACATGTTTAATAATATTTTATTGGTATATAAAAGAATTATATTAATTTGTAAATACAAGCAGAGATAAAATCAACATACAGGACTCAAATCCCCTTGCCACTTCAGACTGTAGCAAACAGCAGCATTTCAATGGTCATATGAATACATATCTACTCAGCCTCATGGCACTAAACTGAGGCAATAGAAGCCGAGTATATAAGAATGTGCCAGTGAAAGAGTAAGAGGTGTGCTGGCACAAACACAGCAGGAATGAAGCGCAAGATAAAAACAGAAGAGAGGAAAGTGACGACTCAGAAAGAGGGTCATGGGGGGGGGGTCCAGGGTGCATGGACATATATCCTAGGTCTTGCCAGAGAAGTTAGAAGCCACTGAAAATCTCCCAAAGTGCGCTCAGCCAAATGTGGGCTACTGAGCATACATAGAGCGGTTCCAGTGTGACCAAGTCTCCCTATATACCGGCATCCGATGCAAGCTACAAGCATGTATATTTGCCATATCTCTAAAATTATTAACTTTTGCTCTCCATGCCACCAGGGAGAGTGGAGAGACCTAGAATAACACACATCTTTATTTTAATGAGTTTAGCCTACCCATGTTAGTCTGTAATCGCTCAAAGTTACTTGAAAATGAAAGAACCAATGCATATTGGAAAGTTGTATTATTCAGGCTCCATGCAGTTAATAGAAGTGGGTGGGGCAGACCTCTATATAGGTTTCGAGGTTCCTGCCCATGCACTTCAGGCAACCTCTTCTAAAGGCAGTTCAGTTAAGCCACAAGGGCATTAAATAAAGTCTTTTGAATTTAAGGGTAATATGTAATAAATAGGACTTGCCCAATCTAGTGTCTTAGAGTGTCAGGCAAGCTTGAACATATTTTGGACCATTTATATAACACAGCATTATGTTCACAAATAAAAACAATTTTGTGTACTTACGTGTAAAGCTTTTTCTCTTATTCCACATGGTACACAGAAACCATGGGATAAAATCTCATCCTCCAGGAGGGCAGGGCACTTCAAAAAGGTTAATACAAGGAAATTCATGGATGCATACATAATGATCTTTCATTTTCATTTCAGGGCCGGATCAAATAACTAAAGGCCACCCTTTAGAGTTAGAGGAAAGAAAGTTTCAGCTTCAGCAGTAGAGTTTTTTTTTTACAGTTACTTCTGTTAAATTGTGAAATTCTTTACCCAAGGATGTGTTAATGGCACATACAATCAATACATTTAAGAGAAGATTAGATGCATTTCTACTAAGAGGGAACATACTGGCATACTGTGTATTAGTATGTAAAACAGGAAGTTCTGCTAAATAGACTAATACAATTATAATTCGAATATTATAATTCTAATTTTTTGAACTTGATAGACTTGTGTCTTCTTCAGTCACAGAGCATCATACCCTATGGTTGAAGCATTGGTCAGTTGACAAGTCATCCAAGAAGTTCCTTATCTCTCTTCTATTCATGGGTAGGCAGCTCTTTGGCCCACAAATTGATAAAGTCATTAGCCATGCTACTGGGTACAACAGTTCTCTGCTGACCCGGATCACTCTTAAGTATCCATTTTTCCAATGGAAGACTTGCTTTTTTTTGCCTCCCACGTGCTAGTTAACTTATCTGACCAAGAGGGACAGGGGACACACACGCATATCTACCCGTTCCTCTTTATGGGCATCATCAGTGTTTTTAGGATCATAATTTCCAATAAACAGCCTTACCTTTTAGGTTGACATCCATTCCACTGGTTTTCACAAAGGTTATGGTGGCCTTGTCAGGCCACATTTATTCACTTTGGATCTCCTTTACTCCTTATTTGGGCAATCTCTTGCTGAAGGTGCCTTGCATTGACATTTTCAAATTTGTGTCCCCTGATTATTGTCTGAGCAACTGCTCATGTTCTGGCTCACTCTGCAGTTCACATCCCAGGTATCAACAATGTAATGGTAGACTTCATCAGCTGCCAATACCTGGATCCCAGAGAATGGGAGCTCCAGGCCAAATTTGACTGTATAGTTCCGGAATGAGACCTACTGATTATGGAGACCAAAAGAAAAAAATGAAAAGAAACAAATATTTATTAGGCACGCTTTCCATCTTACAATTACATTAATATATTACCCGGATATTTCATAACATTTTGTGATTGTGGTGTATACATCAAATATAACTTTTATTAAAATAATTTATAAAATCACTGTGAACATATGGATATTCAGAGCAACATTTCACTCACGGTGGAGGTCATCTGCACACTCCTAACTGATTAACAGTTTATATACATAGTGAGATAACATAAGTTCTGGCAAGAGATTAATATAGAAGTGAGTCAAAAGCAGCACTCGCCAATTAATTAAAGGGATTGTCGTTACAACAAAAATACTTCCAATCTCCCTTAAAGGGATAGTAATACTTAAAATTTACTAATCCCCATATTGTAGGCATTAAAAAAAGAAATTAATTGCCCCCAGTGCAAAGGTTTGAGAGATAATCGCTCACAAAGTTCCCCCCTCCCTCCCCTTTCCCTGAAGTCAGCATTCTAGCTGACTGCAGGGGAATCCTGTCGTATGACCATCAGACGGCTCTGCAGCAGAACCAAGATCACGTTAATAAAAAAGAAACCCTTCACTTGAAACAGTCTTATACGTGTGCTTCCAAACCAAGCACACGTAGAAGACCGTTTCAGTGAAGGATTTCATTTTTATTAACGCGATCTCGGCTCAGCAGAGTCACCTGATTCACGTAAGACAGGATTCCCCTTCAGTCAGCTAGAAGGCTGACTTCAGGGAAAGGCAAGGTGGGAACTTTGCTAGCGATTATCTCTCAAACCATAAAGGTATGAGAGATTGCACTGGGGGCAATTAATTACTTTTTTTAATGCCTACAATATGGGGATTAGTAAATTTTAAGTATTACTATCACTTTAAATAGCCAAACATTGTGGAAGACCAATAGTATCTGCAATAAGTAGTCTCAATGAAAAAGCTAGTAAATAATCAGACCTGTGTTTAAAGGCATTTGTGCTAACACTCCATCCTATACACCTGATTGTCCAAATTACCTTTACATTTCTGATCCAATACTACTTGTTACAGCGGATGTTGAATCGCTGTACATTAGTATCAAACATGTGATAGGATGTGAAGCTATAACATTTTATCTGGATTCACAGGATTGTGAATTATGAAATTGCAACAATTTTAATTTCAGTTAGATAGTTAGGGGTGTACAGATAACCTCCACCATGTGTGAAAAGTCACTCTGAATACCAATATGTTCACAGTGATAAACCCACCTATGTACTGCAGCTTAGTACACGGACCAACCAGCTTTGGTGGCCAAAACTCATGTTTTGGTCAAATGTCTGTTTTTTTTCCCTACAACTTGCGCTAAATAGAGTGAATTGTGGGAACATCAAAGGGAAAAAAAAGCCAACTCTCACTTTTTGACAGAGTGTTAAACAACAAGAGTGAGCTCAAAACAGTCATCCTCCACACACCTACCATACACTGCCCTACGCTATCCCTAACATGACACTAAATAACACTACCCCTAACACTATCCTAATACCCCTTCTGCTTGTCGTCTTTGTTCTTTTTTCCAATCTTTACAAGAAAAATTAAATGATTAGTTATGTTCAATAAAAAAAAAATCAAGCCCCCCCAGAAGATAACAAAATTAACCCTTTGAGTGCCTAGCGGCACCCATCCGGTGCTCAAAGGAATTAAAAACGGTGACATTTGGCCTTTTTTTTTTTTTTTTTTTTTTTTTTTAAAGGTTCGTTTTTATATATATAAAAAAAAATGCCGTCCACATGTCCCCCTTGCCGCCGTTGTCTCTGCTGGTGGCAGCAGGCATGTAGATTGACAAAGCCCCCCCCACCCCTATCCTACCTACATTTCCCGAGTCAGACTGTGAGAATTTTGAACAGAGACTGGCTTTTATATGCCAGTCTCTGTTAAAAATAATTGGCAGCCTCAAATTGTCTGGGATGTGTGCTTATACACCTCCTAGCCAATCAGCTTTTAGCGGGTTTCATTATCGCCCAGCTAGAAGCTCATTGGCTGGGAAATGCGTAAGCACACATGCCAGCCAAGTTGAGGCTGCCAATTATTTTTTTAAATAAAAATGGACATTTAAAAAAATTTGCTTAAAAAAGGCAATAAAAAAATGAATAATCAAAGGACAGATGCCACATTTTTTAAACCCTTGGAGCACTGGAGAAGTACCCCACCGGCACTCAAAGGGTTAAGTGTGGCATCTTTGGGGGGCTTGATTTTTTTTTTTTTTTATCAAACATAACTAATCATTTAATTATAGATTGGAAAGAAGACAGAAGATGGCCAGAACGTGCTGAGGACCCCGCTGGACATCGGGATTACAGGTAAGTGTTTATTTTTCAGGACATGTGTTAAATCTTGTGAGATTAAGCCCATGAGTGCCAGTGTGGTATTGTTGCATACCCAACTGGAACTCATAAGTTTAATCTTTAAAAAAAAAAACACACAATTTTCTAACACCCACAGGTGGTTTTCCCCGCATTTTAGGGACTCTGCTCCTCCTTTTCATGGAGCAGGTTTTTTGCCATGAAAAGAGCAGCCCTTAACATGTGGCGAAGCCACCGCATGGACTATGTTAGCAAATTCTACTTATTTTATGTGATGTCCAATGGCTGCATATTTTGCACCCGTTTGACATTTTTGTGCAGCGGTGTTTGTTGACAGATTAGTTAATAGTATTAACTAACCACCACTGCTGGTTTTAAAACGTAGTGGGGTGATAGTATTAAGTCCCAGATATGACACGCATTCCATGTCTGTTTACTTTGGAATGTTTTACCTCCTCTTCATCTGATTCACAGAGTATTATAAGGTCAGATTATAGCCATGGATATCCTCTGAATGTCCTAAAATTGCCCCTGTAGGTGGACCTGACTTCCCAGAAGCTTTTGAAAGGACTGGGTTAAGATGTATAGATGTTAACAAATAGACCTAAAAACATTAGTTCCATGTTGATGGCTTAGTTGCAGCGGTCACATTTCTAGTTGTCAAACCCATCAAATGAAGGATAGGGAGAGTGACCTGGGATGGGTAACCACTCATGTACAAGGATTTATGTGGCCACTATACAGGAACACTTAAGAGTCCAAGCAAGGTATCCAAATATCAAGAAGCAGGAATGTAGTCAATAGATTGGGGTTGGGGAAAGACGAATAGATGTAAAGTCAGGGAACAGGATGAAGTTGGGGAAGGCAGTGATTAGGAGGAAATCCAGAAACAAGCCGAGGTCAGTAAGACACAGAGGTAGCAGAATGCAAAGTGGAGGTCAATTCCAGGTGAACAAACACAGGAAGAATGGTAAGTAGTTATTGCTAGGGCTAAAACAACTAATCACAGTGATCCAGCAAATACCCAGGCAAGCATTGACTAAGTCACAAGAGGTGGACAATTTGCTCTTAAGATAGGATGGAGAAGGACATGAAGAAATGTCCTGGTGGGATAATGCAGTGGCAAACCTGGAAGTCCATCAGATGACTTAACCTGACATTAAGCTTATTTCTCTGTCGTCCAATACAGGTTACTGGTAACTCTGGGAGGCGTCAGTCCCCTTTAAGTAGGAAGGAACATTCCCTAAATGTATGCAGGGGGATGGAGCCTCCCTTCCCACTCAGGCTGCAGCCCAGCTAGCTACTTTCAGAATTGTTTGTTCCTGGGTGTGAACACACCAGGTGGAGAACATTCATTGTTAGTTTTACTTTCTTTTTTGTTTTTCTGTCAGATATGGAATACCACCATTAGGCGGGTTACCATGACTGACGAATGCCCTTTTCAAAGTGGCTAGCTCAGTGACCAGGTGCTTTTGGTGGACCTTAAGCCCTGAAGGGGGAAAATCTTGGGTACAAGTGCTTCCCCAGGGATTACCCACTGAGGTAATTTCTTACTACATGGTAACCTGAAGACAGAAGATCTGCAGGAGAGGTGAGCTACCCTTTGAGTGCTGCAGGTCCACTTGTCCCCACAGTGCCCCTTTGCTGGGCTTGTATTTAGGAGTTCTCATTGCGCACTCTGGCACTCATTGGGTAGATATGTGTATGTCTGTTGGGTTTTTGGAGCAGGTTTATGTGGTAACTTAACCCTGCTGGTTTGACATGTTTTGGGGGGTTTTCTGACACTTTCCTTACTGGGTTAGTGTTTTCTCAGTATGCATACATGTTCCCTGTATGTTTTTCATGCTTTTAACTTGTAGTTTAACTTTTATTAAAATTGTGTACTGCGCCTTTAAGGCTCGCTTTGCCGCATAGATGCCATTGCTCCATTTACTTTCTATGGGACAACACTGTTTGGGACGTATCTCTGCAACCGCTTCACACAGCAACTTCAGAGACGGCTCATTTTAATTGTCTACCCTTGCTCTATCATCCGGTTTATAGTTCAAGTCTGTTGGGGGGCTTCGGGCACTGTTTTGGGGTACTTTTTGGGAAAATCTACATTTCCCATGAGCGCTTGATTCGCGCCAAATTTCTGATTGGCTCCCGTCGCAGCAGCCATTTTGGAACTTTTCTCAATGAGTATCCTCCACAGGGCTTGGACCCCCCTTTTCTCCTCTGCAGATTAACCCTTCGCCTGCCAGAAAAGTCTATATTAAGCGTTTCTGTGGTGAAATATTAATCTTACTCACTACAGTTGGGTGATTCATTGTACAGTTGGTTATTTTGACAATGTGAGAATGTCTACACTGCTGGAGATAGGGGCTAGACCTAAGACTAAGGAAGCTGGGGTATCAGTGTCCCCCATTGCTCATTGCTCTTCCTGTCACACAGGGCTACCTAGAGTGTTCTCTGGTCATTTCTGGCCAGCAGGTTCTGAAGTTCCTGGCAGCAACCCAGGGCCTTCCAGCCATGCTACTGAGCCAGCTTGGGGTGCAAGAGTTTAAGGCTGCAACTAGAGACCTTGGGTCCACTTTACAGCTCTTTACATCCCAGATACAGGGGGCACTTCAATTATGGCGGACCCCTCTCTACTATCAGATCCTCCCTGTCTCAACCGCAGGGAGCACCTGATGTGTCAGATTTTTCTGAGGAAGAATTGTTGCAAGATTCGGATGTTGAGGTTGGTACTACTTTGGAGTCCAGGTCTCCTTGGGGACCCATTTGAAGCTGATCCTGAAACCTCTACTGAGGGCCTGATCAGGGCTGTTGTAATGGTACCCTACTCAGAAACCCCCTTCTAAAGAGGGACTCCCCAGAACCCCCTACTACCCAGAGGAGTTAATGAAGATCAGACTCCTCCAACAAGGGATATGATAGCTAGAGGCTAGGGAGCGACGCTGGGGCGCGATGCTAGCGAGCGGTGGTTGCCTAGAGGGAGCTGTGCCGCAGCCTAAGCTGGGTAAAGGTGCTAGCCGCGAAGCTAGATTAGTCCCCTCCAGTTGAGCCAAAGGGGACCCTCGATAACCGCCCCTAGACAAACAATACTACCCTATCCCCAGGGAGAAACATAACACTCCAACAGGAACAGGTACTCACTCAGGCAGAAGGAGGAAACAGGAGCGAGGACTGGCCGCCCAGGAACAAAGAGGACCCAGGAGCAAGGAAGGCTGAAGGGAAGTCAGGAACCGAGCAGGGATGCACCCGGAGAAGACAGGAACACCAACCGGAGTCTCGGGCTGGAAGGGAGTCTTACACGCACCAGTCTACTCAGGATACCTGATGGGAACAGGGAACAAAGACACAGGAGTCAGATAATCCAGTCAGCAGAAACCACAGGAACAGGGTGAAGTGGAGGCAAGGACAGACTGGCTAGCACTGGAGGAGCAGGTAGAAGTACACAGCAGGACAGAGCAGGATAACAGGACACAGCCAGGACCAACAGGACAACAAGACAAGCAGAACTTGGACAGGACTTGGCTAGTCCCAAGGACATAGGGAACAGCACTGAGACGCTATACTAACGCGTCCCAGTGCTGGACTTACCGTCCTAAAATAACCCCAAGACCGGAAGAGCAGGGCTGGTAGGGCAGGCAAAAGACAGAGGCGCGCATGCGCCCTGGACGGGACGACGGCGCGTCATCGCCAAGCGCCGCGACCCGGAAGAAGCGGGTGAACAAGCCCAATACACCGCCCGGAAGAAGCGGGCGGAGGAGGTAAGGCACCGCACGACACTGCCCCCCTCCCAACGGCCGCCTCCGGAGGGCGCTAAGCAGGTTTAAACGGATGCCGTGCATGAAACCGGCGGCAGAGGGCAGGGGCATGGACATCCCGCAAAGGCACCCAGGAGCGTTCCTCCGGACCATAGCCCTTCCAATTGACCAGATACTGAAGACGGCCCCGCACCCGACGGGAGTCAAGGATGTCGTCAATGACGTATTCGTCCTGGCCCTGAACAGAAACCGGAGCAGGGACGGACACTCGGGGATGAGGAAAACGAGCCGGAGTCCACGGCCGTAGGCGGGAGATGTGAAAGACAGGGTGTATACGTAGGGTTCGCGGTAAGTCCAACCGGTAGACTACCGGGGATAGCCGCCGGGAAATCCGGAATGGACCCAGAAATCGTGGGCCAAATGTAGACGAAGGCTGTCTGACATGAATATCTTGGGCAGACAACCATACCCGGTCTCCAGGAGCAAAAGAAGGACCTGCGGAGCGGTAGCGGTCCGCGGCAACTTTCTGACGCCGCTGAACGGCAGTAAGTGTGGTACGAAGCCTCCGCCAATGGTCAACCAAAGAACGGACACGGGTCTCCGCAGAGGGCACCAGGGCCGATCCGGGAGCCAGAAAAAGTACTCGAGGATGATACCCGTGAGCAGCAAAGAAAGGGGAGCAACCCAGAGAGGTCTGTAAGAGGGAGTTATAAGAGAGTTCCGCTAAAGGAAGAAGAGACACCCAGTCATCTTGCCTGTTGTTGCAATGGGCACGCAGGTAAGCCTTCAGCGACTGGTTGAGACGTTCGGTCTGGCCGTTGGTCTGAGGGTGGTAACCCGAGGAAAACTGCAGGTGAATGCCCAATCGAGAACACAGGGACCTCCAGAATTTGGAGGTAAACTGGACCCCCCTATCAGAAGTTATATTCAACGGTATACCATGAAGGCGTACCACATGAAGAAGAAATAGGTCGACCAAGGCGGAGGACGAGGGTAAACGAGGTAAGGGAACAAAGTGACCCTGCTTCGTAAGGCAATCGATGACCACCCAGATAACAGTCATACCTGAAGAACAAGGAAGATCCACGATAAAGTCCATCGCGATCTCGGTCCAAGGCAGGGCCGGGATGGGCAAGGGTTGCAGAAGACCAAAGGGACGAGTGTGGAGATTCTTCATGCGTGCACAGACCGGACAGGAAGAAACATAAGCAGTGATATCGGAACGACAACCTGGCCACCAAAAGTGGCGGGTGAGGAGTTCATAGTTCCGAGCCACACCAGGATGGCCTGCAAGTAAGGAGTGATGGGACCATTGCAGGATCTCAGGCCGGAACCGAGGGGGCACAAACAGAGCCCCACCAAACCGGAAAGAAGAAGGAGAGGTGGGAGGTGCTTGATGTTGAGAAGCACGGATGTCCCGGAGGGTGTTGGTGGATAAGGAAGCCACAAGACAAGAAGGAGGTAGAATGGTGTCCGTAGTGGCGGAACAAGAGGGAAGAAGAGGCTCAGACAAGCGAGACAAGGCATCAGCCTTAGTATTCTTGTTGCCAGGTATATAGGAGATGCGGAAATGGAATCTGGCAAAGAACAGAGACCACCGTGCTTGCCTGGCATTCAGTCTTTTGGCAGACGCCAGATAGGCCAAATTCTGATGATCTGTGAGTATGGTCACGATATGAGGTGATCCCTCCAACAAATAACGCCATTCTTCGAGAGCCAATTTGATAGCGAGGAGCTCTCTATTCCCCGTATCGTAATTCTGTTCGGCCGCAGAAAACCGTCTGGAAAAGAAGGAACAGGGGTGAAAAACACCGGTTCTAGGACACTGCTGAGACAGAATGGCTCCGGCCGCTGTTTCAGAAGCATCTACCTCTACGGTAAAGGCACGATGTGGATCCGGGTAAGACAAAATGGGAGCCGTGACAAAGGCCTTCTTTAATTGAGAGAAGGCAGACAGGGCAGAGGAAGACCAACTGCTGGGATCAGACCCTTTACGTGTAAGGGACACGATGGGGTGGATAATCCTGGAGAATCCACGGATAAATTTACGATAGTAGTTCGCAAACCCAATGAAGCGTTGTATGGCCTTTAAGGTATGCGGAATAGGCCATTCCTTCACTGCAGAAACCTTAGCAGGATCCATGAGGAGGCCCTTAGGAGAGACGATATAACCCAAGAATGGCAGGGATGTCTGCTCAAAGGAACATTTCTCCAACTTAGCGTATAAATGGTTCACCCGAAGACGTTCCAAAACCGTTGAGACGTGGATACGGTGTTCCGTTAACGTTTTGGAGAAGATAAGGATGTCATCTAGGTACACCAAGACATAAGTAAGGAGAAGATCCCGGAACACATCATTTATGAGGGCCTGGAAGACCGCCGGAGCATTCCGAAGACCAAAAGGCATCACTAGGTATTCGTAGTGGCCGAACCTAGTGTTAAAAGCGGTCTTCCACTCCTCCCCCTCACGCATCCGGATGAGGTTGTATGCGCCGCGCAAGTCCAGCTTGGTGAAGACAGTAGCACCCCGTAAGAGGTCGAGTAACTCAGGAATGAGAGGCAGTGGGTAACAGTTCCTGCGAGTTATAGCATTAAGACCTCTGTAATCAATACAGGGCCTCAGTGACCCGTCCTTCTTGGAAACGAAAAAGAAACCAGCCCCAGCGGGAGAGGTGGAAGAACGGATAAAGCCACGTGCTAGATTGTCTTTGATATATTCCTCTAAAGAGGCCGTCTCTGGAATAGACAAAGGGTATGTGCGTCCACGAGGGGGTACGGTTCCAGGCATCAGATCGATGACGCAGTCATACGAGCGGTGGGGAGGCAATACACTGGCCATAGTCTTGCAAAAGACGTCAGCAAAAGACTGGTAAGGATCCGTCAAATCCACAGTGGCGGATGGAATTTCAGAGTCAGCACGCAGAGCCACAGGAGCCACCCTTGTGACCGCAGGAAAGGACAAGGAACCAGCCGTCCAATCAATGGTGGGGTTGGTTCTCTGCAACCAAGGGAACCCAAGGATCACAGGAGTAAGAGGAGACGATATTATGTCGAAGACTACGGTCTCAGAATGATTCCGGGCCACCCGCAGGCCCACAGGCACAGTGGAGAAGGCTATCCTACCGGTTCCTAGAGGAGAGCCGTCAACAGCGACTACTCGCATAGGAGGGTGACGTCTCTGGAGGGGAATACCAAGTTCTCTGGCCAAACCCGAGTCTAGAAAGAGACCCGAAGCCCCAGAGTCGACAAAGGCAGATACATGAAAAGAGGAGGTAGACCAGGATAGAGAGACAGGAACCATAAGTCGGTCAACAGGGGACACAGGGATAGGAATATGACTTAGAAGGGGTCCCCTACCTTCTAAGTCCTGGGGTTTCCCGGCTTGTTCGGGCAAAAGCGGGCAATGTGTCCGGTACCTCCACAGTATAAGCAAAGACCCAGGTTGCGCCGTCTGTTCCTCTCTTCGTCGGAGAGGCGAAAAACACGACCGACCTCCATCGGTTCAACAGAAACCTCGGAACGAGTCGCAGGAGCCTGGAATCTGGGGGCCAAGCGGACAGGCAAACGCGGAGGCAAATGGCGACCCCGATCCCGGTCTCTCTCATGGCGTCTCTCTACAATGCGGTGCTCCAGGGAGGAGCACAGGGTGATGAGACCCTCAAGGGTCTGGGGAATAGGACGCGTGGTTAATTCATCCTTAATCCGGTCATTGAGCCCAAAAGCCGAGCGCAGAGCCGTAAGAAAATCGTCCAGATCGTCCAAGATAGGGTGTGTCTGAGTGGAGACACCCAGGCCAAAGCCTGACCGCGAAGGAGAGAGATCACAAAGGTAACCCGAGTCTGCTGAGTGGGATAAACAGCCGGTTGACAGCGGAAGTGCAAGAGGCACTGGTTTAGGAAACCCCTCAGATCTTTAGGGTTCCCGTCGAACCGCTCAGGCAAGGGTAAACGAAGACCAGAAGCCATCACAGGAGGAGGTGCCAACACCGAAGCGCTAGAGGAAGCAGCGCCTGCGCCCTGCAAGCTGTGCTGCAGCTGTTGGAGCAATCCAGAGATGGAATCCAGCTTATGATCCAGATTCTGGATTTGGGACGCGTGCTGCTCCAGAATCGCCCCCTGCTGGACTATGGCCACGGACAACTCCGTAGGGTCAGTCGACATACCAAAGAAGTGTGTGTGTGGCGTTAGTATAATGTAATGGTACCCTACTCAGAAACCCCCTTCTAAAGAGGGACTCCCCAGAACCCCCTACTACCCAGAGGAGTTAATGAAGATCAGACTCCTCCAACAAGGGATATGATAGCTAGAGGCTAGGGAGCGACGCTGGGGCGCGATGCTAGCGAGCGGTGGTTGCCTAGAGGGAGCTGTGCCGCAGCCTAAGCTGGGTAAAGGTGCTAGCCGCGAAGCTAGATTAGTCCCCTCCAGTTGAGCCAAAGGGGACCCTCGATAACCGCCCCTAGACAAACAATACTACCCTATCCCCAGGGAGAAACATAACACTCCAACAGGAACAGGTACTCACTCAGGCAGAAGGAGGAAACAGGAGCGAGGACTGGCCGCCCAGGAACAAAGAGGACCCAGGAGCAAGGAAGGCTGAAGGGAAGTCAGGAACCGAGCAGGGATGCACCCGGAGAAGACAGGAACACCAACCGGAGTCTCGGGCTGGAAGGGAGTCTTACACGCACCAGTCTACTCAGGATACCTGATGGGAACAGGGAACAAAGACACAGGAGTCAGATGATCCAGTCAGCAGAAACCACAGGAACAGGGTGAAGTGGAGGCAAGGACAGACTGGCTAGCACTGGAGGAGCAGGTAGAAGTACACAGCAGGACAGAGCAGGATAACAGGACACAGCCAGGACCAACAGGACAACAAGACAAGCAGAACTTGGACAGGACTTGGCTAGTCCCAAGGACATAGGGAACAGCACTGAGACGCTATACTAACGCGTCCCAGTGCTGGACTTACCGTCCTAAAATAACCCCAAGACCGGAAGAGCAGGGCTGGTAGGGCAGGCAAAAGACAGAGGCGCGCATGCGCCCTGGACGGGACGACGGCGCGTCATCGCCAAGCGCCGCGACCCGGAAGAAGCGGGTGAACAAGCCCAATACACCGCCCGGAAGAAGCGGGCGGAGGAGGTAAGGCACCGCACGACAGCTGTATTGTCCACTCTCAACATTCCATCAGTTCAGGAGGTTCCCTCTGATGTTTTTCAGGTGCCTGCAAAGCCCCTTACTTATTTTCCTCCTAACCCAACTCTTGACCATTTGGTTCTGACGCATGGAAAAATCTAGACAAGTCCTCTTCAGTGTCTAGAAAGTTTGTTAAACTTTATCCCTTTTCTGAAACCGAAATGGCTAAATGGGGTCCTCCCCCTAAGGTGGACGCACCCGTATCTAGACTGTCTATATCTACTGCCTTACCTGTTTCTAATACTTCTGCGCTGCTAGGTTGGACTGACAAACTTGAGGTCTCCCTCAAGTCCATGTTCGCTTCTATTGGCACTGCTACGTGTCCAGCCTTTGCTGTTGCATGGGTTAACTGGGCTATTGCAGTCCGGAGTGAACAGCTCATTACGGCGGTCTGTCAGGATGCGCCGACTTCGGAGAAATTGTGTCTTCTTGCTAAAATATCCGAAGCTCAACATTATGTTTCTGCTGCTGCCTTTGATTCCGTCCGCATGATGGCACGGGCCTCCACTACCTCTGTGGCGGCTAGACGTGCTCTTTGGCTTACGAGTTGGTCTGCCGACGCAGCTTCCAACAAAGTTTTGCTTTCTTTGTCTTTTCAGGGTACTTCCTTGTTTGGATCTGACCTTAAGAAACTAATTAGCAGGGCCACAGGGGGTAAGAGTACTCTTCTGCCCTTGGTTTAAAAAAAAAAAAAAAAAAAAAAAAAAAGTTGCAGTTTAAGCGTAACCGGTCCTTTCGTTCCTTTCAAACTGAGACTCATACGACGAACCAGGCGGTTCCGTCAGCTCAGCGTCCCTCCTCCAAGCCCAAGCAGCAATGGAAGCCCAAGGCCGCATCCAAGCCCAAGATTTCCAAGGCTGCTTCGGTATGACTCACCGACCCGGGTCTGCATCCCGCTCTGGATAGTCCTCTCTGCCTCTTCCGTGGGTTTTGGAAGGCTTCAGTGTCGGACCCATGGGTTTTACAGCTGGTGTCAGAGGGATACAAGATCCCTTTCTTTTCCCTTCCGCCTTTTCGCTTTCATCTTTCTCGTTCTCCTCAGGAAGTCGAGAGAAGCCGTCTGTTCGAGGACGCTCTTCAGGCTCTTCTGGAGCCATTACCTCCTCAGACAGGGGTTCAGGATTTTATTCAAACCTCTATGTGGTGACAAAGAAGGACGGCAGATGTCGCCCTGTTTCTGGATCTGAAAGATCTCAATTCCTTTGTAGTGAAGTCTCAATATGGTCAGGAGTCTCTGCATACAGTGATCACTGCCATGTCTCCAGGGGAGTTCCTTGCTTCTCTGGACCTTCAGGATGCGTATTTGCACATCCCAATCCATCTAGAGAGCAGGCAGTATCTCAGGTTTGCCTGCGCCAGAGGTCATTTTCAGTTCTCAGCCCTTCCATTTGGTCTGACAACAGCCCCCCCTGGTTTTCCAACGGGGTGTTACAGTTTTCTGACAGCCAGACAGAGTTAGAGATAAAACACAGTTTTATTAAACAATAAGGGCCAGAATCGGTAATACATTACTGAGTGAATACAGGCTTGATATAACAAGAGCAGGAACAGTATAGCAAGCACAATATAGGGTTAACATCCAAGCTGTAGTCAATTTCTGTGATGGTGATTAGCCAACGCCCGGTATACAACAGTCCCAAGAGAAAATGTAGCAGCTAGCTCAAGCAGAGCGACCAACTGAATCACGGCCAGATCTCGGTCTGGAGATGCCCAAGGGATTTGGGTAACCAACTGTAATAAGAGCCAATGCCCCTACAGGGGTGAGTGACACGGAGAGATACTGCCTGAGCCTAAGGAGCCAGCATAGGAAGCACCCCTGGTGCGGTAGTAGTGTACACTGCGAATGCCAACGGGACCTGAGCCTCGCAAATCTTAGGTGCTGTAACGCAGGAAGCACTGCCCAAGCTGACTATTGAGCCAACACACAACTGAGTGCGGATGGATGGAGCCAAGCACCCTTCCGGTGCTGACATGGAGCTTCCGCTGCCAGAGTATAGGAATGCCCTTTGCACCACGCGGCACAATGCAACGGATAACGGCAACCAACAGATAGTGACTCTGCAATGTATAGCTAGGCTCGGTATACCGAAAATGCTCAAACAGTGTAAGAGAGGCTCAGTAACGGAGGCAACAAGCTTGGCGGGCGAAGGCAACTCTCGGTTACACGGAAGCAATAGGCACTGCAGTGTTAAGCCAGGCTCAGACACATAGGTACAGCTCAGAGGTAATCTCTCGGCTCAGTAACAGAGAAAACCAACAGGCTCAGAAGCGGAGGCCACAGAGAATGAAAGTGAGAACAGTTGGTGCTAACTGCGAGCAGGCTCACAATGTCGCCAGGCGGAAGATGAACGCAGACTGGAAGAATCACGGAGCTGGAACGTCAGCCAGTATCTGTTGATCACGGAGCAGGATAGTCAGCCAGAACCGAGTCAATCACGGAGCAGGATCGTCAGGCAGAACCGGGTCAATCACGGAGCAGGAATGTCAGCCAGAACCGGGTCAATCACGGAGCAGGAAGTCAGCCAGAACCGGGTCAATCACAGAGCAGGAAAGTAGAGTAGTCAGACGAGCCTGGTTGGTACACAGGAATACTGGAACACAGCAAAATAGCGCAGGTACAGGAACACCACGAAAGGGCACCTGACAGGTGCCCTGACACTCAATATAAAGGAACACCCTGGGCGGGCCAATCAGCTTCCTCCAATGGACAAGTTCCAGCACAGAGAGTGACAGGAAAGCACGGGCACCGTGATACGGGGCCTGGGGGCCTTGGTATCCGTCCTCCATCGGGACGGCATCAAAGTGACTCCATACGTGGACGACTTGCTTTTGATAGCATCCTCTGTGGACCTTCTTCATCAGCAGGTCCAGACCTGCATTCGAATTCTTACACATACCGGTTGTATTGTGAACTTGGAAAAGTTGGACCTTGTTCCGTCCCAGCAACTAGTCTTCCTGGGTCTTCTATTCGATACTCAGCAGTGCAGGGTGTTTCTACCGGACGAGGTAGTCCATCAATTTGCTCAAAGAGTTTCAATGATCCTATGCGCGATCGGATCCCGGTTCCAAAGTAGTCTTCTCTGGTGGGGAAGTTTATCTCCAAGATAGAGGCGGTTCCATTTGCCATGGCACACACTCCAGGGAACTTCAAAGATTTGTGATTCGGACATGCAGGGACCGACTAGATCATCTGAAGCTATCGATCTCTATTCCTCCTCATGTCTAGTGAGTTTGGAGTAGTGTTGGGACCTTTCCAATCTCCTGCAGGGGAGATCCTTCCGGTTCCCTACTGGACCAAGGTCACAATGGATGCCAGCCTCTTGGGCTGGGGAGCTGTTCTGGGTCGCTTCAGTGCTCAGGGGAAGTGGGCCATGGAGAAGTCTCTTCTTCCCATCAATGTTCTGGAACTTCGAGCAATATTTCATGCTCTACGTCATTGGGAGTCTCAACTGGAGGACTGTCCAGTCCGAGTGGAATCGGTCAACGCCACTACAGTGGCTTACATCACCAGACAGGGCGGGACAAGAAGTTTCGCCACTTAGTTAGAGGTCAAGGCCATTCTGTCCTGGGCAGAGGTTCATGTTCCTGTCATTTCCGCAGTGCTCATTCCAGGCGTAGACAACGTCATGGCAGACTTCCTCGGTCATCAAACAGTCGACAGCGGAGAGTGGGGACTACATCCGGAGGTGTTTCAACTCCTAACTCAGAAATAGGGGGTACCCCTAGTGGATCTGATGGCAATCAGACACAACATGAAGGTTCCAACATTCTGCTCCCGGTGGAGAGACTCTCCAGCTCTGACTGCTGATGCAATGTCCATTCCTGGACATTCTCTCAGGCCTACATCTTTCCTCCTCCCCCTATGTTAATAAGGTTGCTACAGAAATTGAAAATGGTACGTTGTCCAGTTCTTCTGACTGCTCCGGATTGGCATCGTCAATCCTGGTGTCCGGAACTTCTGGTCCTATCTGTGGTGGAGCCATTTCAGCTCTCCTCTCATCCAGCTCTTCTTCTACAGGGTTATCTGTGAAAGAAGACGTTCATCTGCTCAATTTGATGGCCTGTAGGTTGAATCCTCGATTTTACAGAAGAAAGGGTTTTCTTCTGCTGTGGTGTCTACTATGCTTAGTACCCGTAAGCATGTTTCTTCCAAGATCTACCACCGTATCTCGTCGACATTTGGGTCTTGGTGTGTTAACATGAATTCTGTCTCAGGGACTCAGTCTGTGTTCTCTTACGGTTCAGACTTCAGCGCTTTTTGTCCTTCCAGGAGCACATTGCTGTCCTTCCTGATGTCAGTTTCTTCCAGGGTGTTGCTCGTGTGCGTCCTGCCTTTTGGAGTCTGGCTCCTCAGTGGGACCTTAATTTGGTTTTGGGAGTTCTCCAACGTCCTCCCTTTGAGTCTTCGGCCATTATTCCTTTACGTCTCTTGACGTGGAAGATGGCTTTCCTTCTTGCGATTGTGTCAATTCGCCGAGTGGCAGAGTTGTTGTAAACCACCTTATCTGGTGTTTCATAAGGTTAAGGCGGTGCTTCGCACCTCTAAGGAGTTCTTCCTTAACGTAGTCTCTGAGTTTCACATCAACCAGGAGATTGTAGTGTCCTCTTTCTGCCCTAACCTCTCCTCTGAAAAGGGAAGGGATCGCCACTTGTTGGACGTGGTGCGTTGTCTACAGTTTTATGTCCATCGTACTGAATCTATCAGGAAGTCCGACACTCTGTTTGTCATTCCTGAGGGTCCTAGGGCAGGTAGACCTGCATCCAAGGTGTCTATTGCGTCTTGGATCAAGTCCTCTAGCCGTAGGGCTTATGACTTGAGGAATAAACATGTTCCCTTTTGGGTCACGGCTCATTCCACCAGGTCCATTGGGGCATATTGGGCCTCTAAGAATCAAGCATCTGCTGATCAGTTGTGCAGGCGGGCCACTTGGTCCTCTGTGCACACCTTTTCGAAGCACTACCGTGTAGATGTGCTGGCTTCGGCTGATGCCAGCTTTGGAAGGAAGGTCCTGGAGGCTTTTTTGCCTGTTTAGGATCTTCTTCTTCTCAGGTTCTTAGTGCTTCCTTACTGTTGAGCCCTGTTGGCTCTAGTTCAGTGTGCTGTGTAACAGTTCCTGGAGTGTTTTTTCCCCTGTTTCGTGTCCGTTGACACTTCGGTTTTGTTGGGATCTCTGACTGGTTGGTTCATAGAGGTCCTGGTGACTTTGGGGGCCTTGCGCCTGGTCCTTGCCTTCTTCCCGCCTCTGGGAAACTCAATGGTTGGACATCCCAGAGTTACCAGTAACCTGTATTGGACGACAGAGAAAACAGGATTTTAGTCTTACCTGTTAAATCCTTTTCTCTTAGTCCATACAGGTTACTGGTCTCCCACCCTGTCAAGAGACCATGCTTGGCTCTCCTGTGGCAGTTTGTGGGAGTCCTTCGGGGCATGCTCACAGGAGTCTTCTTCTTTTCTACTATCTAGTCTGGTTAGTTCACAAACAATTCTGAAAGTGGCTAGCTGGGCTGCAGCCTGAGTGGGAAGGGAGGCTCCACCCCCCTGCATACATTTAGAGAATGTTCCTGCCTACTTAAAGGGGACTGACACCTCCCAGAGTTACCAGTAACCTGTATGGACTAAGAGAAAAGGGTTTAACAGGTATGACTAAAATCCTCTTATTCTTCATTTGTATTTTTAATCCCTTTGAATTATTTTACATAAGTTCTCATTTAATTTACACCCTCGCCTCAGAAGTTAAACCCTGTTACAAGTACTAGTATGGGCTTCAAAAAGACATACCATTCCTTGAAGAACACCAGTAATATCAATTGTAAACATACTGAACACAACAATCCCTAGCATAGAAACATAGAATTTGACTGCAGATAAGAACCATTCAGCCCATCTAGTCTGCCCATTTTCCTACTGTAAAAAAGAGTAAAACCTTTTTTGGTCCTTGGTCTTTTCTTACGTTAAGGACCGCCTTATGCCTATTCCATGCATGCGTAAATTCTGTCACTGTATTAACTTCTACCACTTCTGCTGATAGGCTATTCCACTTATCTACTACCCTCTCAGTGAAGTAAAACTTTCTTACATTACGTCTAAACCTGTGTCCCTCTAGTTTTAGACTATGGCCTTTTGTCCTAACATTTTTACTCCTTTGAACTATACTTCCATCCTGTACTTTGTTGAATCCCTTCATGTATTTGAATGTTTCTATCATATCCCCTCTCTCCCTTCTCTCCTCCAAGCTATACATAATCAGATAATTTAGTCTATCCTGATATTTCTTTTCCTGTAGACCAGTCACCATTTTAGTATCCTTTCTTTGAATTTTCTCTAGAGTATCAATATCCTTCTGGAGATGGGGTCTCCAGTACTGTACACAATACTCTAGGTGAGGTCTAACTAGAGATCTGTAGGGTGGCATGGCTACTTCCCTTTTTCTGCTACTAATGCCCCTAGCTATACAACCCAGTGCCCTGCTTGCATTCCCCACCACTTTAATACATTGCCTGCTTACCTTTAAGTCATTAGAAATAATTACTTCCAAATCCCTTTCCTCTGTTGTCTCTGACAGCACAGTACCCTTAATAGTATATTTTTCCTTTGGATGCTTATGTCCCAAGTGCATTATTTTACATTTATCGGTGTTAAACTGCATCTGCCACACTCTCATCCATTCCTCCAACCTACCCAAATCATTTTCCATTTGGCTTATTCCCCCTGGAATGTCTACCCTATTGCAGATCTTTGTATCATCTGCAAAAAGGCATACCTTTCCTTGAAGACCTTTTGCAATATCACTAATAAAAATATTAAAAAGAATGGTACAGATCCCTGAGGTACTCCACTAGTAACACTCCTTTCTTCTGAATATTCTCCATTGACTACCACCTTCTGTCTCCTGTCACTCAGCCATTACCTTATCCATTTCACTATTTTTACATCTAGACCCAAACACTGCAATTTATTTATGAGTCTTCTATGAGGGACAGTGTCAAATGCTTTACTGAAATCTAGATAAGCTATATCTACTGCTCCCCCCTGATCTATTATTTTAGCTACCCAGTCACTGATCTCTTGGTCTCTGAGGTGGAAACTCCCTCCTTCCTTCCATTGTACTCTGGCATGCTAAGCAAAAGAATAAGTCAATCAGCTGAACAGAGGAAACAAGAGGATCCCCCAGTCTGGGGACTCATACCAGTGTTTTGTTGTTTTTTTTGGGAGGGACTCCTATGTTCCACATGCACTAAGAAAAATAATTAATTGGGAAGTACACATAAATACTCTTTTCTTTCTCCTCCAATATGAAACACATGAACTATGGAGATATGCCAAAGCCATCCACCAAGATTCAAAGGAAAAAAATCCACAGTATCCACAGAAATAAACTGGTACCACAAGAATCCGTTGTCAACAGACACCAAACATGAACAACAAATAGTAAACCAATGAGGTTCTGTGTACAGAAAACTAAGGACCCCTATATAGACCCCACAGCCTGTAAGAACTTCTGGCCTCGATTAAATTGTGTGTGATAAAACATGCGGTACAGCTAAATACTCTACCGTCCAACAGAAAAAATGTCTAAAACTGTATTCAATTGCCCTACCAGCTGAAAGCACAACAGACGTTAGGCAGGAACATGGGAACATCAAAGGAGATACTTTCAAGCACTAATCATTAGTTCAAATACAGTCACCCTCCCAAACACTAACCCTACACTATCCCCTAACTGCAAAGTGCCACAATCCCCACTGTCTAAGCTTACTGGCTGGGAGGTGTGTAAACACACATCCCAGCCACAATCCCCCCCACACTGAAACTGATATCAGCCTGTGAGATAGTTAGGGGTGTCTGTCTAGTAGGGATGGGCAAAAAATGGCACTTTCCTCTTGGCAAATAATTAACTGTGAAAAGTGCAGTTTTTTCCTTTTTTCCCACGCTTTTTTCACCTAGCTCATTGTACATTAAAATCAATGGGAAGAAAAATTTTTCTCCACCATACAAAACTTTTCTCTAGTTTTCTACAGCCATATAAAAAGGAGTCAGGCTCTCACAGTATGCCATTCTGTGTTTGTGAGAGAAGAGAGCAGCACATTGTTTGAGATAGAGAAGATAAGGGAATTGTTTAGTTTAGGGAATCTTTTAGGTAGGACATTTGTTCTCTGTATTAGGAGAGTCAGTGGGGCACTCTGGGGAGAAGAAGGAAGGAAGGAGGTTGACCCCAAAATGTAATGTGACTGACTGGCAAGACAGAGGCAGCTGGGGACCTATTTGCTTGCTGATCTTGCTGTTATGGTCTCTCTGCTGGGTGGGGAAGGAAAGATGCGTTGCTCCGGATTGACTCCAAGTTGGCGGATTTGGGACCTAAGTAATTGGGCCCTTCAGCTGCGGGCCTGTTTGGTGAGCAGTTTATTCTAGAATTGAAGAAGCATGCCAATCTCGTTACTATGATTAACAAGGCCCAAATGTCCTTGAAGCAAGTGTTTCATCCTCCCTCCACCAGGGGTATTTTTGGACTGGTTGGTCGACAGAGAGGCCATGCCACCAGCCAATTTTGGTCTTCAGGTCTCTGAGCTAACCCACCTTCAGCAGCCTTCTTCCCTTCAAAAAATAACCGCACTACCTCCTTTGCCAGAAGCTTGGACCAGTCCAGAGGAGCGAGGAGCAGAGGATGTGACAGATTTAATGCAGGTAAATTTCCCTTGCATGGTTGCTCCTCATAGTTTTACCACAGGCAGGCTGTCTTTTTTTCTTTCAGAACTGGGAGTCGGTCTGAGCAGATTATGCTTGGGTTCTGCAGACGGTCCAAGGTTATGGCAGAGTTCACCACCACTCAGATGCAGCTGTGTCTGCCTCCTTTGGTGGTGGTTTCCAGGGTTGATGATGCTTTGATAAATACAGAGATTCAGTTGCTTTTTTCCAAAGGCGCAGTTCAGTTCACTCCAGGCGCTGGAGGGTTTTTCAGCAACATCTTTCTCGACAAGAAAAAGATGGGGGATTTTCACCCGGTCATCAACTTGTGGAGTCTCATCTCTTACATAGTCTATCGGCACTTCAAGATGGAGAGAATTAATCTTTTGAGAGATCTTCTTCAAAAGGACGACTGGTTTACTCGGTTGGATCTCAAGGATCCTTATCTGTCTGTGCCAGTGGCGCAGAGTGCAGACAATTTCTGTGATTCCAGTGGCAGGGTTGCCTGTTTACGTGTCTCCCTTTCGGAGTCAGTTCGGCACCGTGGTGCTTCACATAATTTCTGCAGCTGGTGGTGATGCATTTCAGGAGTCACGGCGTTCGGAGCCTGATTTATCTGGACATGTATATTAAAAGTCAGAGATTCTGGGGGCATGTCTGAGCACGTGACGGAGATGGCAGCTAGGTGAGGAGGCTCCTGTGCTCGCTGGGGTTTTATTTAATTATATAAGGCTATAAAAGCAGTTGTGTTGCTGTTACTGGCGGTACACGATAATCCAACAGAGACCCAAACGAAATCAGGAGTAGATGCTCAAATATTTGACCTCCAAGGGGAGAAAAAAATCACAGAGACTCTCCGAGTAGTGCTCTCAAAATAGCGGCCGTGTTGAGCCCTGATGAAGAGGACTTATCCAATATGGATGACGCGGCCTCAACATCCTCCAGAAGCTGTATGGCCTCTATGAGTGAGATAAAGACCCTGCTCCATGCACAGATTAAAGTCATCAGAGAGATTGGAGAGCACACATCCCACCTCGAGACCAAGGTGGATGAAGTAGTTGACTTCCATAATGGCCTAGCAGACAGTCATGCTGCCTTGATGGAGGAAGTGCAATTCCTGAAAGCTAAGGTCTGTGACTTGGAGGATCGCTCCCGTCGCAATAATATAAGACTGCGGGGGATGTCCGGCCTGAGAATTTGAGGGCATGGGCGCAGGAGTTCTTTACGAGTCTGCTACCAGATTATTCTGCTCATGATTTACTGGTGGACCGCATACATAGACTACCGAGACCACGAGCACTGCCCGCTGATGTCCCCAGAGATGTGATTTTGAGACTCCATTACTACCATGTGAAAGAAGAGCTTCTGCGTCTGAGCAGACAGCAGGACCCTCTCCCTGCACCTTTCTCCCAAATCCGCTTGTTTACCGATCTTTCGTCTTGGACATTACAACTATGGAGACAACTCCAGCCTATCACCACTGCCCTATGCCAGGCAGAGATCCGTTACAAATGGGGGTTTCCTGTTAAGCTGGTGGTGACTAAGGATGGCTCTGCAACTACCATCTCCTCTCTGGAGGAAGGCATTCGAGTGGCATTTGAGTTTTGATGACCTGGAACATCCAAGTGTCTATCCCTCCAGGCTCCCAGAGGCCACGGGAAACCCGTCCGGCAAGAGACTGGTCTATAGCCTCTGTGTCCCATCCAACCCCCCGTCAGGAGTCGTCGACACCTGCCCGAGGTGCATCAGACGGATGAGGACATTTAATTGATTCAGAGTTCTCTTGGACTGTTCTCCCACCATCCAAATATGGCAGAATTAAGTTCTGGATTTCTCATTTGAGAGACCCCTACGGTTACTACTGGGGTTTGAGGACATCTTTTATTATGTGTCAGGTACCAGTTGGAGACTTTGGGGACCCTAGGCTCTATTGTTATTCACAGTTCGCTCTAGGTTTTGAGTGCAAGATTATATATTAGAGTGATTAGTGTTTTGACTACATGGGATGTGTGGGTGATTTTCAGGGTTGCCTACGCTCTCAGTTTTTCCCGTAGCGTGGCAGCCGTTGCTTTGGAACTGTCCTACCCCAGGTGAGGTCCACTCACGGAAGCGTGTGGGCCTTTACCGCTGTGGAGTGGGGAGAGTTGGGAGGGCAGCTTCACAAGGTATGCTCCCTATTCTGGGTAGTTAGCTCACTGGGAAGTTATTTTTTTACTGGTATTGCATGCTAGGCTAAATGACTGAGCCTCCCCACTGAGGTCTATACGAAGGGAAATTTGGATCGGGCCCCCCACCATGGGCCAGGTGCTTGGTTCGCTGCTAGGAAGTTAGTTGACATGCAGGGATGGTTGGGGAGAAGTGGACAATCCTACAGCATAAGCATGCCAGTAGGTCCTTGCCAATTAGTGCGATGCAAATTGAAAAAAATATATATATACCCATGCGATGACTATTATGGTTTGGACAGACACCTATGTCCTCCTCTCTAATTCAGTCCCTGTTATTGCCATATTGGGTTGCTGACATATGCTTGCCCTGTCCCTCATCCCTGGGCTTGTTCTCGCTGTTAGGCGATGATCCCTGGGGACGCCCTGGCAATTTTAGCTGAGGAACCCTTAGAATCCTGAACAAATTCAATGAATTGATTAGGAGTAGGATTCTCGTTTGGTGGTGGGTTCATGGGGGGGAATGTTATGCAGTTATGTCATGCTCATTCTACTTTATGATCATTTGATTATATATTTTTTTTTAATTCAAATTTTTATTAAAGTTTTGCAGGTTAAGTGACATAGGGAAATAACAAAATTAACAAAAAGAGGAACACAATAGTCATGAGAAAATAACAAATAATCTGGAGAAAACAGAAATAAGAAATATAATAGAACAACAGAATGAGTAGCAGTACATGATAGGATATAGCAGAAGAGAGAGAGAGAGAGAGATCGGAAAATAGAAAGAAAAAGGGGAGGTGGGGGAAAAGAAGGGGGAGGGATAGGGAAGGAAGGGGACAGGGGCAAAGTAGGGAAGGGAAGACAACACCCGGAGCTCAGGCTAGTTGGATTTAAAGAAGGAGCAAGTCACGATGAAAGTCAGGGGGAACCACAGAGTCTATTCCAAGGGCCCCAAATCTGAAGATAAGAGGAGGAGGAGGCATGAAGGTAAGCAGTAATTTTCTCCATCCGGAGTAAGTTCCCAATCCTCCCATCTAATGATTCGTGACCCAGTGGCAAAGATTTCCAGTGGAAAACGATGTGGCATCGGATCATGGCACAGATCTGAAACATAAGCTTGTTAGCATTCCTTGTCAGGGGTGGATAACGAGATGACCTATTCAACAAGGCCATCCACGGGTCCGGTGTCAACGCGACCCCCAATGCCGCAGGCAAAAGCCCAAAGACATACATCCAAACAGCAGCCACTGATGGGCAGGTCCACCACATATGAAGGTAGGTACCCTCTTGTTCACATCCGCAGTAGCACAACTGAGAAACTGATGGAAAAATATGGTGTAATCTAATAGGACAGTAATACCATCTTGACAAAACCTTGTATGCATTTTCCTTCACTAAAACACACAGAGTCAAGCTATTAGTATTAACTGTAATATTGTTCCACTCATTTAGGTCCAATGAGTCACCCAAATCAAGTTCCCATTTAGCACAGTAAGGAGGAGGTTGTGGAAACAAAATAGTCAGGAGATGGGAATCAATTTTAGAGATAACACCTCTACTAGTGGAAGGAGAAGAACAAAGATGTTCGAACATGGTCCTTTGCAAAGGTGGATTTCCCTTAAAGTAGGATTGAACAAAGTGACGCACTTGAAGAAATCTATAGTATTCATTTGACGGGGCTTGATATTTGTCCTTAAATTGATTCCAGGTCAAGAGAGTGTTCACAAAAATTAAGTCGGAAATAGACAACACGCCCGTCTGGCGCCACCACCCAAACTGATCAGGACGAACACCTGGGGGAAATAGCGGATTCCAAAAAAGAGAGCACATGTTAGATGTCGTCGAAGTGAGTCGGTCTTTATACCGATGTCGATGCCATAAGGCCAAGGTAAATGAGAGATTAGAGCAACTCGCCGTCGTCGACGAGGACAGAGAAGGGATCCATAACAAAACAGCCGCAGGAGGTGATCCGCTCAACAAAGTTTCCAACTGCACCCAACGTGGAGCATTAGAGGTAAGATGCAGCTGGATCGCCTTGGCCAGCTGAGCCGCCTTAAAATAGGACCAAAGATGCGGTACCGAAAGGCCACCAGCCGTACAGTGTCGATGTAAAAGACACGAATGAAGTCTAGGTTTCCCTGAGGCCCAAATGAATCGAAAAATATGGCTCTGAAGAGATTGTATATCTCTTGATCTAGGTGTAATCGCCAAGGCACGAAAGAGATATAGAAGCTTTGGCAAAAGCGACATTTTAACTGCCGCTATCCTACCAAACCACGAGATATGATACGACTTCCAAGTGTTCAGCTCCGAGTGAAGGAATCAGAGCAGTGGGCCATAATTTGCATTATAAAGGGCAGATCTAGAAGTGGTGACTCTGATGCCCAAAGAGGTCAAGAATGACGACCCCACTTAAAATCAAAATTCAGGGACAAAAGCTTCTGCATAGGAGCCGGAAGGGTAACATTAAGAGCTTCACATTTAGAGTGATTTATCTTGAAACCGGAGAAGGAGGAAAAGTTCGACAACACAGAGTACAAGTTGGGTAGAGAAGTTGAAGACAAGGTAAGCAGGATATCATTGGCAAACAGGCTAAGCTTATAATCTTCCCCACCCACAGATAAGCCCTTGATATCCGGGGAACCACGAACGGTGCAAGCCAACGGCTCAATGCACAGCACAAAAAGAAGAGGAGACAGTGGGCAGCCTTGTCGAGTCCCACTGTGGATGGGAAAAACTCTGGAAAGATTGCTTGACACTACTACCGAGGCCAAGGGATTAACATATAACGCTTTAATGCCATTCAATATTGGACCGGTGAATCCGAAAGAGTCTAAGACCGCCCACATATAGCCCCAATCAATGCGATCAAACGTCTTTTCAGCATCCAATGATAATAGCATCAAAGGAATTGAGCGGTCCTTTGCCATCTGGATCAGTGTAAGTAAACATCGGATGTTGTCAGGAGCCTCACGACCGGTAATAAAACCGGTCTGATCAGGGTGTATCAGGGGCACCAAGAGATGTGTGAGGCATATAGCTAAAACTTTCAAAAAAAGCTTCACATCTTGATTAATAAGCGATATAGGTCTATAACTCGCACAAGAAGTGGGATCTTTGCCTTCTTTAGGTATGAACACAATCCGAGCCATCAACATCTCAGATGGAGGAACCTCGCCATGTAAGAAGGATGAACAAAGCGAAGCGAAGTGAGGGAGGAGAGCAGATTGGAAAGCTTTATAGTAAGCAGCTGTAAATCCGTCGGGACCGGGTGACTTACACGGCTTGAAAGATTTCAGGGCGAAAACCAACTCATCCACAGAAATGTCAGCATTTAGGGAGTCGAGAGCTTCCGGAGACAAGCGAGGTAAATTAGCAGAGTTCAAAAAAGCCTGCATCTGAGATGATACCACCGCAGAGTGAGTCACCTTCCTACCATTGTAAAGATTCTCATAGAAATCAGCAAAAGCCGCAGCAATGGCAGAAGTAGTGTGAGTTAAGGATCCCGATCGAAGTGAGATGGATTTAATGGAGCGAAGTTTAGCTGCCAACATGGCATCAGGCTTATCACACTTTTCAAAAAACGTTGACGGGTTCATTGTAACGCCCGCAAGACATCTTTAGAGAGTAAAAGATTAAGTTCACCTCGCAAATTAGTCAGCCGGAGTAAATTTGCAGCTGTAGTTTTAGACGGGTGGCTATAGCGATAAGTTTGCCCCGTATAACCGCCTTATGAGCCATCCATACTGTACTCAGGGAAACATCAGGTGTTGCATTGAGAGCAAAGTGTTCTTCCAACACTGATCTCAATTCTGAACAAATCTCAGGATCCAACAGTAACGATTCATTAAATCGCCAGGAGTAGGAACCAGTGGTCTGAAAAAATCCTAAAAAAGAGCATTCAACAATAGCATGGTAGGACCAAGTCAAGTCGTGAATCCTGGCCTCATGAAGGCCATCCATTAAAGCCTGGGAGGCAAAAAGGTAATCAATGACAATGGCGATGGGAAAAAAACGTGTAGTCCCTAGTTCCCGGATGGAGCAGGCACCAACAATCATAAAGTTTGTGGGATCGAATCAAGTTGGTAAGTAACCTGGATTTCGGGGGTAACCCACTACCTGGAGGGGGAGCAGATCTATCCAAAATCGGATCCATCAGAGTGTTAAAATCACCCCCTAACAAAAGAGGTGAGGTAGGAAATTGATCCAAGAGGGCAGACAAGGTAGAATAAAAACTAGGGTCAGATTCAGTGGGTGCGTAGACATTTAAAAGAACCAAAGAAGCACCCTGGATCTCGCCTCGAAGCAACAGATATCTACCAACTGGGTCCCATTTTACCTGGGAAACTTGAAACCCCACAGAATTACGTAGCAAAACAGAAACCTCATTTTTTTTCTGAGGGCCTGAGGAGTGGAAGTGTATATGATAGCGTCAATCCCAGTATCTTGGAATAGCGTTTAAGCAAAAATGAGTTTCCTGTAATAAGATGATATCAGCACAAATAGAAACATAGTTTCTCATTGCCATTCTACCTTTCTGAGGCGCATTAAGGCCCTTCACATTATGGGTGATCACCTTCAAAGCTGCCAAGGAGGGAGCAGTAGTGCCCTCCAAGTCAGGCACCGGAGTGCGCGGAGACACCGAATCCCGAGTATCCATAGTAACACTAGGGCGAGCTCCGAGGGGGAAGGAGAGGGGAGGACAGACACAAAGGGAAAAAAAAAAAAAAATAAATAAATATATATATATATATATATATATATATATATATATATATATATATATATATATATATATATATATATAAAGGGAGGAGAGGGGGGAAGGGAAGAAGAGAAGTGCAAAAAAAAAAAAAATTAAATAAATAAATAAAAAGCAAGAATCAGAAAGAAAACAACAGGTGAGGATGGGAAAGGACGACGACCAATAGGGGTGGGGACACCTAAAGTGCCCTATTTATCGTCTATAGGTAATCACAGAGAGAAGACTGGAACCCAGAGAGCAATTAGGCGTGCCCCCGGTCTCCCACAAGTATGCTTGAGAGAGACACACTAGCAAAAAGAAAAGAGGCAAGTGTGGGGCATCGGAGAAGTGTTCATAAGGAAGAATAACAGAGCATAAAGAGAGGAAGAGCTAAACAGTAAAAAAGTTAACGTTTTACAGGCACATTGTCTGTTACACTCGTCCTGCGCACCAAGGGACTCAGAATCATGCAGGCTACAAACCCCAGTATGTCACAAAACTAGCATAACCTCAGTTGAGTGTTACAAAAACAAGGATATCCCCCGCGAAAGAAAAAAAAATCCTCCCCCCCCCCACTGAACTAACCCCCCCACCAGGTCGCCCCATCCCTAGCCATGTCCCCAAACCCAGCTAGGTGCCCAGGACGAGTGCACACACATCATAATAAGCAGTACCCAATGAAGGGGTTGCCTTGCCCCAAGGTTGAGGAAAGCATGAACCGGACCAATGGCACCGAAGGGCTGCCCATAAGACCCAGGCCACACCCCCATGCCACCACACACGGTCCACACTTAGGCCCTGAATGAGGAGATCAACAAGTCGTAGTCTAGGGGTAGTCCATAGAGGCAGAGTATGCCCCGTGGAGAATCCCCAGCCCAGAACAAAGCAACAAAAAACTTACAAAACATGGAGAGCCTAGCCATAGTATATATGATGAGTCAAATAATACACATAGAAGCAACATGTGCGACAATTATGGCAGACATAAATATAATGTACAGCAACCCATCACATGTTAGCCCAAATAATACAATAAAATCCCGAGTGGAGTGAACCGGCCGGGACTCCCAGAATGTTAAGAAGGGGGCCCAGGGGGACATAGGGCTCCAACTAAAATGCGGGAACCCCCCAATACATTACAGTAACGCTAATGGTCAACCCAGGGGGAGAGGGAGAAAATCAGGGAAGGACACGGGGGACTCCACAATAGCATACCCGGAATGAAAACCAGTCCAGAACAGCAACTAAGTCCACAGAGCCAGGCATCAACTACCCAGTCAGGAGCAGTCTATGGACTGAACTTGCAGGACTGAAGTAAAGCAATTATTAGTGTAGTTACCATGTATATAGTTCAGGCGGGATCCCCATCTCTCGGTCCCCAGAAATCCTCATATAAGGTCTGAACTTCAGGTGACATATCAAGCCCCAAGCGGCGCAGAAAATCTTTACAATCCGATGGATCTCGCAGCACCGACTGGACCCCATTTTTGGTAGCTATCAATTGAAACGGGAATCCCCATCTGTAAGGAACATCTTGGGTACGCAGGTAGGATGTCAAAGGGCGTAGAGTTCGCAGCTTCTGCAATGTAGTAGGTGCCAAATCTGCAAAAATCTGAGGAGTGACTCCGTCCAAGGACACTGGGTCCATTCTAGCCCGTCTCAACAGAGCCTCTTTGGTAGTATAATAGGTGAAACACACCACAATATCTCATGGAGGTGCATTAGGAGCAGGTTTCTGTCGCAGGGCCCTGTGTGCTCGATCCAGTGCCAGAGCAGAAGTCGGTAGGTCAGGCAATAATAGTCCAAAATATCTGGGTAAGAATTCAGAAAGATCTGTTATAGATTCCGAAATATCACGGATTCTTATGTTGGATCGCCTTGAGCGGTTTTCAAGATCTTCCAGTGCATCATGAAGTCACCTATTTTTATCTTCCAGATGCCTCACATCGCCCGACAGGGTCAAATAGCGCTGCAACATTTCCTCTTGGCGGGCCTCTAAAGCCGAGATGCGGCCCAATATCTGTTGGATCTCGGTCTGCAATAATGAGACGCTCGACTGTAACTCAGCCGATTGATCTTGTTTAACAGAGAGCAAGAGATCTCTCAGGGAGTCAACGTCTTGTTTGGTGCTCAAGGCTGGCGAGTCAGAGCTCCCGCAACCGCCCGAAGGCCCCACGGTGCCAGAGTCTCGTTTGTGGAAGAAGTCTGATGGACGCACTGCTTTCTGAGATCTCGTGGCCATGGTAGATGTGCAGGATAAATAGATGCCCAAGAAGAGTTTATACTGTGGGTCAAATGCGAAATATAGCTATAGTAGGAGACCAGGAAGCAGGAGCCTTAGCGATATGCGACCATACTCTCCAGGCACCAGGCCACACCCCCCTATATTATTATACTGTTTGTCAGTAATGCTATGTGCTACCTCCCTCAGCTCATGTTTATTTGTGGGGCGGTCCCAGCTCCATTTTTCAGAGTACCTCAACATGGTCCTAGACCTTTATAAAGTATAGCTCACTTAATCTGGAGTTGTCCTGATCGTACCTCTTAAGTTAATGTTTCTGCCTCTACCCTATAGCATACCAAATATATAGTGTACAGCGCTCATTGCGCTTTTAACCCCAACGTGCGGAGTCCTTCTCTCCGGATGTGTCGTCTCTAGGAGTTGATGTATTCTACACCCCCTAACTCACCTGCGTATGAGCTCAGTGTGTTTTTTGCTGATAAATTCATACGGTTTCAATATTTAACACTGTTTGTTTTCTGCCCTTGGGGGCGGTTTTCCACTCTATTCTTTCCACTAATGTTCTATGCTCTCTAATTTTCTTCTGTTCTTTTTAGCTATCTGTGTACTTCTGGTCTCTCTCTTGGTGCTTCACTTTTTCCCCTTGCCCTTTTTCCTATTGTTGTTAGTCTCCCTGGGATGGGTCTCTGGGTGCTATTTCATTAGGTTTGGAAGTCGGGGATGGACAGCTGTTCATGATCCCACACATTGGTTTGTTATGGGTCATAATGCCATCCACTTAATTAGCTTCTTCCTTAATCTTATTCATTATGAGTATTAAAATTCTATCTATGAATGTGAAGGGTTTAAATACCCCTTACAAATGGCGCTTGCTGTTTAAGGAGGCTGTTAAATCAAAGTCTCAGATTCTCTGTATTCAGGAGACCCATTTTGCTGCAGGTAAGATCCCCTCAGTAACATCCCGCAAATTTCCTCTGGTTTATCATTCTACAGCTGCCACTAAACGAGCCGGTGTTTCAATTTGGCTCCATCATTCACTTGTATATACGGTTCATCGGATACACAGAGATCCGCTGGGTCGTTTTCTCCTACTGAACATCACCATTAATAATATTCTTTACACTTTGGTTAATCTGTATGCCCCTAATTCCAACTCAGCTCAATTTGTGCGCTCCACTCTCTCGAAACTGACTGACTTTGTTCAGGGTGCCCTAATTGTGTGTGGAGACTTCAATGTGGTGTCTGACCCCCTTATCGACGTCTCTTCCAAGCCCACTGGCCAATATTTAAAATTTTTAGAATCTCAAGGCAAGATCTTGCAGCAAACTCTGAGGGAAGAGAAGCTGTTGGATATATGGAGGGTTTTACATGTCTCAGAGAGAGTCTATACCTTTTACTCGTCAGTACATTCTTCCTTCTCCAGGTTGGATTACTTTTGTGTGGACAAAGCAATTCTTCAGAGGGTTTGTAGTTGTCAAGTGGGTGTAATTCAGTGGTCAGATCATGCTCCTGTTATGTTGCAAATCTCAGAGCGGTTCTGCTACCAAGGCACGGGGCACTGGAGGCTAAATAATCATCTTTTACAGAAGCCGGAATCCTCCCTCTACATTAGGCAGAAGTTACTCTACTATTTTGACTTGAATGACACTGCTGACATGACCCCTGAAACCCTGTGGGAAGTTCACAAGGCCGTAGTTAGAGGACATGTTATTGCATATGAGACTGTTGAAAAGAGAAAACGCGAGGCGAGGTTGCTCCATTTGCAGCACTCCTTGGCCACCCTGGAGGCTCAACTTAAGCATCGTCCTAACAGGCTTCAGGCCACTCAATTGGAGTCTATCAAATGTGAAATATCTGAAATCCAGCTATATCACACTCAGCTGATGCTTGAAAAATTGAAACGTTTCTATACTCACAGTAACAAAGTGGGCACTTTTTTAGCTCGACAATTGAAAAAACAAGAATCCAAAAAAGTTCTACCGTATATTTATTCTTTAGACTGTGACAAAGTGATGAATCCAGCTCGTATCCCGGGATTTTTTGCTAAATGCTATGAAAATCTTTATAATCTTCGATCGGATGTTAATACTCCCCACCCATCTGCCCAGGATATTTCCTCCTTCTTGGACCGGGTACAACTGCCTAGCTTGACTTCACTTGGAGGAGATACAAATGTTTATCAAAACCCTTCCATTGAACAAAGCCCCAGGTCCAGATGGATTTACTGGCAGGTATCGTCAATATCAGGAGATTCTTTCCCCGAGTCTACTCCAGTTGTTTAATACTTGCAGTGCAAAAGGATCCTTCCCCTTCCACAATGCTTACTGCACACATTTCAGCTCTTCCCAAGCCGGGTATGCACTCTACTCTACTTGTCTGAATTTCCGTCCTCTCTCTTTGTTAAATACTGATCTAAAACTATATGCGAAAATACTGGCGTCCAGACTACAAAATCTATTACCCTCCCTTTTGCACTATGACCAAGTGGGATTTGTCAAGGGTAGACAGGCCTCTGATAATACGAGGAAGGTTGCGAATGTGGTGGAGGCAATGGGACGATCGAGAACTGAGGGCCTTCTCTTGGCTATTGATGCAGAGAAGGCTTTTGACTGCCTTCACTGGGATTTTTTAAGAGCAGTATTGGAGAAATATTGTTTCCCACCCATGTTTCTACAAGCAATTTTTTCTCTTTACTCTGAGCCTACGGCTAGGGTGTCTTATTCTGGTTTTTTATCACCTCCATCTCCTATAACAAATGGGTGCCGCCAGGGATGCCCCTTATCTCCTCTTCTCTACGTATTAGCGTTAGAACCGCTGGCTGCACTTATCCAACATGATACACTGATTCGAGGCTTTCCATATAGTGGTCGGGAGGTGAGGCTGGGTCTTTTCGCTGATTATGTTTTGGCCACACTTACTGAACCTGAGATCTCTCTTCCCTGGTTGAGAATTGTCTTGGATGAATATAGAAAGATTTCGTATCATAGGGTAAATGAGACGAAAACCCAGGCTCTGCCATTGAATTTGAAGCAATCCTTGCTTGCACGCCTACGTTCTCAATACCCATTTGATTGGCGTACAGATCGTCTTTCCTATTTGGGAATACAGGTAACCAAACATGATAAGGACCTAACCAGCGTAAATCTCAAAAAACTCTGGTCCACTGTGAAGCAAGACTTTCACGTTTGGTCTGGATTGATGCTATCTTGGGTGGGACGGATTGCTGCGGTAAAAATTAATGTTTTGCCAAAATTGCTATATCAGTTTCGAGCTTTACCTACCCAGGTCCCTTTGCCGTTGTTGCTGGAAATGCAGGCTGATATTAATCACTTTATTCATGGTTCTCGGTCCTCTAGAGTCTCTACTAAGTGGTTAGTCATGCCGACTGGCCGAGGGGGCTTGGGAGTTCCCTCTTTGATTCATTATTTCAAAGTGGCTAGGATGGCACAGACCTTGTTGTTCCACGCACCTCCAGGTGAGGTGGCTAGGGTGGATTTGGAGGACTCACAGGTCGCACCCTTCAGGATTTGTGATGTACTATGGTTACCTAGGCAACTGAGACCAGATTTATCTGGACTTCTGACTAGCACAGGAGTCTCGATTCACACTTGGACTAGTTATGCTGCCCGATTACCTGATCTAGCAAACCTTTCAGTAGCCACCACCCTGAAGACGCTGGAGCATCTTATTCCACACTCTTCCTATTCCGGATGGAGTAGGGCAGGGGTCGCCTCCTTGGGCCATCTTTTTCAGGACGGGACTCTCAGGTCCTTTGAAGACTTACAATCTTCATACGCCTTACTGCGCACCGACTTCTGTAAATACCTTCAATTGGGCCATGCAATTTCACTGTACCTTCCCTTTTTGTCTAGACCGGCAATATTAACTCATGGTCTGATCAAAGCCTGCACTTGTCCGACAGTCTCAGCGGGAACCTTGTCCCTGTGTTATAATACCCTAGTCCAGACTACTGCACCACAGAAGTTCCCTTTTATGATTGCCTGGGAGAAAGAGTTGGGTCGGCAATTATCTGATTCCCAATGGAAGGAGGCGATCTCTAGCCCGTCTACTATCACTCACTGTACAAATCATATTGAACTTTCCAGAAAAATCCTTTATAGATGGTACTTGGTACCTTCGTGTCTAGCTCAGATATATCCCTCTGCTTTCAGCTCCTGCTGGGGAAACTGCGAGGGCGTGGGGACAATGGTGCACATTTGGTGGTCATGTCCTGCCCTGAGTGGATATTGGTCTATGGTATTTGATATGATTTTTGCAACAACGGCTACTAGGCTTCCAGTGAACCCTGAAGCGGCCTTGTTTCATGTTCTCCCCTTGTATCTTCCTATACACTTGAAATGTCTGATGGGACAGATGTTACTAGCGGCAAAGACACTCCTGGCTCGATTCTGGAGATCCACGAGAATTCCAACAGCCTCAGATCTTAAACAATTGATTACATCCAATTTACAAATGGAGACCACTGTTACAGTTCAGTACACTCAGACACGTTAGGTATAGGTAAAAACACAGTTTTATTGAAGCACACAATGAAGAACGTAACCCTCACAGGTCCAGTATAGCACAAACTGACACAAGACAGGTTACAAATAGTAACCCAAAAGGGTCCAGTAAAATGCAAAACACCCTACTGACACAGGTCAGGTCAAACATAGATACAATGTATAAATGGATGGCAACCAGAAGCGCCCAACTGATCAACAGGAGACTTATAGCCCAAGATGCGCAGCCCAACAGAACCCAAGATGGTAGTGGTATCGGAGGCCCCTTCCCCTGAAGGGGTTAATAGCGCTGTGGTCTGCACAACGGTAATCACCGCAGGCGCCCTGTTGAACCTACACAGACCAAGCGAGTGCAACACGGAGTGGAAGCAGCGAGACTCTGACCACTGGTCTAGTATGCGAGCAACCGGAACACAGAAACTAGAACCAGCAAGCCGGAATGGTACCCAACTGATGGGCAACCAGGAGTAATACGGATGAGCCACTGGAACAGCAGAAACAGGAACCACACCAAGAAGAGTCGGTAAACAGTGCAGGAACGTCAGCCAGGCCAAGTCGGTACACGGAGCAGAATCCTCAGACGCGCTAGGTCAGTACACAGAGCTGGGTCGTCAATCTCGCTGCTCGGTACACGGTGCAGGAATGTCAGCCAGGCCTGGTCAGAACAGGAAGCAGGAACGTCAGCCAATCCAAATCGGTACACAGAATCAGGAACAAGACAATAGCGTGGTCAGGCAGTCTGGGGTCATACACTGGATCAGAACAACAACAACTAGCGCCAGGTATCAGATACACCACGCAAGGGCACTAGTGGTGTGACAGCCTATAAAAAGGCTTGTCACTAGGAGGAGCAGAACAGAGCAGCCAATGGAAAAGCAGTATCAATGAGATGGACAGAATGTCGCCCAGATCACGGGCGCCGTGATAACCTTACATTATACAGCTTTCTCGAAACCTCAAATTCACCGCCTGATGATTTCAGTGTGGAACCATTATTGTGCGACCTATTGCACTTTGTAAGACATTGATGTCCCAGCTTCCCATCCCCCTCCCTTTCTCATATTTCTTCTCTTCCCTTTTAGTCTCTATTTTCTACCTTTCTTTTTTCTATTGTACTTCTTTTCTTTGCCTTTCTCTTTTTCTTGTAAGTAATCTTTCTCTTCTTCTTCCTTCCTACCTCTTTCTGGAGCTCTTTGGCTGCAATGCTTACATCTGTTTCCTTTTACTTATACCAATGTACTGTTGAACCATATACAAACTCAGGCCTGTGTGATATTTCTTTTGTACTCTTGCCCTTGACAGTGTTGTTGTTTATATGCATTACTGAATAGCTGTGAGCAGTGGGATCAACACTATGGCTCTGGCCTACGTGCTTCTCATCTTTTTTTTATTGTACCCATTATTGCTCCTTTGTCTTTATATTCTGTAAAAATGTCTTCAATAAACATGGTATTAAAAAAAAAAAAAAAAAGTCAGATTCTCAGCTAGGAACGAACCTGCAATACAAATTTGCAGGCTCTATAGGAATGGTGTCTTACCCAGGGTGCAATCTCTTTTAGCCCACTAGTGCCTTTCACAAAGAGGAAATATCCTAAAGCATATCATATTGGTCCTGCCAATACGGCAGTCAAACCTCAAATGCCAGGCAATTCCTCTCTGAACAAGAGAAGCAACCAACCCCAGATGTAGGTTTCGGCCTTGTTGGGCTTGTTCCTAGTTGAGCATCTCTGATTTTTAATATACATATGCAAAATATCCTTGAGATTAGTCACCCCAAGTGTAACAGGGGGAATCCAGCACTGGACCCCTTGCTCACAGAGTTTAAAGAGATCAGCTACACCTCACTGACAAGGCCCAACAAGGCCGAAACGTACGTCTGGGGTTGGCTGCTTCTCTTGTTCAGAGAGGAATTGCCTGGCATTTCGTGGTTGGACTGATGTAATGGCAGGACTAATATGATATGATTTAGGATATTTCCTCTCTGTGAAAGGCACTAGTGGGCTACAAGAGATTGCACCCTGGGTAGGACACCATTTCTATAGAGCCTGCAAATTTGTATTGCAGGTTCGTTCCTACTTGAGCATCTCTGACTTTTAATATACATGATTTATCTGGATGACATTGATGTTTTGCGACTACGCTTCCCGACTTTGCTTACAAACGTGCTTTGTGGTTCGCTTCCTCGAGTCTTTAGGCTTTATTGTCAACAGGGAAAAGTCAGCTCTGGAACCTGCTCAGGTGGTTCAGTTTCTAGGGGTCGAGATCGATTCTGTGAATTGTTTTCTCCATCTTCCCCTGGCCAAGATCGTGGTGATTCAGAAAGAGATACGTTCATTGTCTCGACCACATTTCTTTGCGGTTTTTGGCTTGCATCATAAGTCTTCTGTCTTTGTCCATTCAGGCTATTTTCCTGGGTCCGCTTCACTATTGGGCGATGCAAAAGCTGACGATTCGACATCTCCTTTGTCATTCTTACGATCATTAGGTCGCCATCACGCTGGATGTTCGGTAGAGCTGCGTTAGTGGCTTCTTCACATGCAGGCTGGAATGGCAGGGCCATCTCCAGATTTTGTGGTAGAGTTAGATGCCAGCTTTTGGGGCAGGGGGCACATTGTGCGACTTCTTCCATGGGGTGGCCTGGTCCGTGGCAGAGGCTGGTCTGCATATCAATTGCCTGGAATTGATGCCAGGGTCATTCGCGGTGCGCAGTTTAGCCAGGAACATGTCAAACTGTTGCATTCTGCTGTGTATGGATAACATTTCTGCAGTCCAGTACATCGATTGGGTGAAGCCAAATCTCAGGATCTCACGGAGGCCACGAAGGATATCTATCATTTTTGCTTCAACTGCAATATTATAGTCACGGAGGAGTATCTTTCGGGAGTGTCCAACCTTACAGAGGACTGGTTTTCTTGGCACTGGAGAGATGGCAGCAATTAGACACTAGACAAGTAAGTCTTCAATCGGCTGTTGTCACTCAAGAGACTTTTGGTGTTAGACCTCTTTGCCTCCCGTACCAACAATCAACTTTGGGATTACTACAGTTGGCTGTAGGATCTGGACTGCAAGGCAGTGGACGCTTTCCTACAGCAGTGGCTGGTGACAGGGGTATATGCTTTCCCTCTGTTTGCGATGCTATCGAGGGTGATTCATAATGTTCGAGTCCAGAAGGTGGATCTTCTCCTGATTGCCCTACTTTGGCGAGTCAGCCGTGGTACCCGGACCTTCTGGATTTCGACGAGGATCCATTTCTTCCATCTTTTCCTCTTCTGCTTGCAGATCCTCAAGGGGATCCTCATCCACTGGTGCTGCAGGATCACCTGGTGGTTTGGACGCTTTCCGGGGATCTTGATCTGTTGAGGGGCTATCGCAAGCAACTAAGGACCTTTTGTGGGAATCCTGGTTTGAAAAGATGTTCTCTGTCAGTGTGGGATTCATGGTCTAGCTGGTGTGTGGAAAGGGATTGTGATCCCTTAACGGAGTGTATTCAGGTGATTTAGAATTTTCTGTCGCATCTTTTTTCTTTGGGCCGGGTTTATTGGTCCATTAATGTGATGCGTTTGGCTATTTCGGTGGCTCATGTTCTTCTGTCGGGTTTGCCCGTGAGGTGTGATCCTTTGATATGTCGTTTGCTGCAGGGGATTAAGAGCTCTCGTTCTCTAGGTCCGAAGTACAAACGGCTTTGGGATGTTGTTCTTCATTTTTTGCATAACTGGCCACCAAATGCTTAATTGTCTGTGTCAACTTTCGGCCAAGCTCACTTTGTTGCCTTGCTTGCTTTCTTTTCAGAAAATTTTTGATGTTTGGGCTTTTGATGTCGATGCGTTTTCCATTTTGCCAGACGGGGTGTGTTTTTCTATTTATCATCATATTAAGTCTGATACTTCTTCTGTGTTTTATCCTTTTTTCTGGGAGGTTCCTCAGCTTTGTGTGGCTGAGGCATTACTCAAGTATGTGGAGGTCACGACTCAGTTGCGGGCATCACGTCAAGCCAACTTGTTGTTTCTTATGTTAAACCCCATAAGCCGTTTCTTCCACTATGTTGGCGAGATGGGTTCATTGGATTTTGACTTTGGCTGGGGCAGAGTCCTCCTTTAGGGCGCATTCAGTCAGGGGAGCTGCAGCTGTTTGTGCTTTTTCGGCTCGGGCTTCCTTGGAGGATATTTTGCTTTCTGCGGACTGGTCTCGCGAGGATACGTTTTGTGTCTTCTATTTTCATCCATCTTCTCATGCTTCTTTTTCTTTTCATTCTCAGCCTTAAAATTGCAAAATATGAAGCCTCCTGTCATGTGGTAAAATTGTAGATTATGCCAACGTAGTGTACCTATAATATTAATTTTAATAATGAGAGGAGGCAAATATTTTCCCTTCCCTTACAATTTTGCTTGGCTTTCCGGTTGGATGGTGGGGTAATGTTTGTGGATTGCTTATCTTTTGATGTACTGCTTTGGGGGGATGAGGTTTTGTTTTCTCTGCTAGGGGTGTTAGTTATACCTGGTTGATCATGTCTAGTTATTTAATAGCGTGATGTTTTCCATTGTGGCCTTTGCCTCGTTTGGGATTCCTATGGCCTCTCACCTGTTTCTTTATGCTTCAGTGTGATCTACTTTTCAATGCAGATGGCAGTTCCTGACGAGTGTTGCAGAGTTTGCTTCTATTTATTCAAAGAAAGAGGAGGGATTTAGTTAGGCTGGGCCTTATATTGCCTTCCTCTTGATCTCTGATTGGTCAGTTTTTGTTCTGGTTTGTTCTGTGCTGCTATGGAGATTAAAGTAAAGAAAGTAATTCAAAATATTCGCCCTGTCATTACTAAAATTAAGATTATAGTTACACTACCTTAGCATAACAGTTTTATGGGCACTCTAGTTCCAACACAATTTACACAACTTACAGTACAATACAACAAATTATTACATTCTACTACAGAATATAAATCACAATGAGCTAGGTTTCAAATGTTATACCCCTGGAAGAGAATGTCACCATAGTTTCATATCCTGGTTTACCATATTGCAAAATCAGCAGCCAGCAGGGCTGTGTGTTTATAAAGGTGAGAAAGAACAGTGTAACTGCCAGAGAAGTGGCCCTCTGCTGCAAAGTAGAAGGGGAAAAAAAAAGTATTTTAATCTTTCCTGTTAAATCCTTTTCTCTTAGTCAATATAACTCCCAGGTACCCGTGGGCTGGAACAATTCTGAAAGAAGTGCAGGTATGGAGCCTCCCCCTCCTCCATATCAGGCTACCTTAGCCAGTACACGCCAGATAGATTTGAGAAAATAAACCTATCAAGTAAAACAGCAGGAAGGGAAATCTGCTATGAGCGATGAACCCAAAAGGACTCCCATGTCCAGCCACAAGAGACCCAGCATGGTCTCTTTCACTGGGTGGGAGATCTGTGAGTTACATGGGCTAAGACAAAAGGATTTAAAGGGTAATACTAAAATCATCTTTTCTCTGCCAGCCAATCTAACTCACAGGTACCATGGGAATGTACCAACAGTGAGCACCCCAGGGTGGGAAGAGAAGGACCAAGTGCAGGTCCCCATGACACCAATGTTCCCATGGACTATCCAGGACACGGAAAAGCTCAAACTAACAAAGTGTCAATGGACACTGAATAACAAAGCATAGCACACTAGAACAAGAGCCAACCAGGCTCAAACAGTTAGAGACTGAAAAACAGATAGCGCTAAACACTTATAGGGCAGAGTGTGGGTCTAGACAAAAGTATGTACACTCAATATAAAAATGTGCAATATGTAAATCAATATGGCAAAACAGTCTGTATATATACAGAATCTCCGATTTAATAGTCTTGGAAAAATGTCCACTTATCTCTCGTGGACCATCAAATCCTCTGTCTTACTCCCAAATTCGTTAAACTCATGCAGTTCCAATGAAGATGAGAATGGATAGTGATATAATGGAATGAAGATGGAATGAGATGAAACGGTATAATACAACACACTGTCAATTAATCGTCCTCCTGCAGCTTCTTAGTATGGCCTCGTCCATACACAACCAAAATCTATAGCAAGAAAAAAAAAGAGCGCAAAAAGAGGAAAATCTAAAAGCAGTGTTTATTAAAAATATCACACTAAAACAATATAAGTTGCGCTTACAGGATAAAAGAACAATGTACACTTATCTCCCTCCGGATCAAGTATCTCCTCTTATCAGCAACCATTGCTCCTTACGGACCCGCCATCCTTCTGTTCCCTGTGTCCGCACTCCCTCCTTTGTGGCTATTGCGATTCCCAATCCAACACACCACAATATACTGGAGTCCTGGCAACACCGGACACTAAACTGGACGTACTAGTCCTATGGGCAAATACCCGTTGCTCACCGGAGAACCGATCCAAAAAGGGGACCAAGTATTCACATACATATAAACTCAACGCGTATCGCGAGCCTCTCTGCCCGCTTCATCAGGGGTTACAGGATACCGACGGGATAGCGTATATATACACACACCACCGTCCAACGAGAAGATCCGCTGGATCGATAGTTACCTATCCCTTCGGTTCTCCTGCATACTGACACCATCTAGATTCTTTCATATTGCAACTACTAAATACAAAGTAGCAAATACTCATCAACGTAACTAAAAAGCAATATAAGTGTTACATCTGTGATCCCTATATTTCTTCATACATAAACTAAATAATGATTAAGAATACCCTAAAAATCTATGAATAATATATATAAATATAAAACAACATATACATTGGAGATATCATATAAGCTGAAAATATACACTCAACCATAGAATAGTATTCCAATCTACATATAAGTACTGTCCCTAATTTTATCACTTTCATTATGTATCCAAAATATAGAATCTGTTAAAGAGATACTCCCTATATAAAAGCTGCCACATCTAAATCAATATTTAGACCCCATGGGCTCAATGTTTTGAGCTCATAGATCCAAAAAGTTTCTCGTTTTCTCAGGGTCAATAATCTATCTCCCCTTCTTCTATCTATAGGGATTTTTTCAATCGCTGTTATTTTTAAATTATCTGGATTGCATTCCTTATGTTCCATAAAATGCTTAGGGACACTATGTTTGTCCATCTTATTATTAATATTTCGTAAGTGCTCCGTGAAGCGTACTTTCAATTTCCTCATGGTCCTCCCCACATATTGCTTACCACAGGAGCACGTACATAAATAGACCACATAATCAGAATTACAATTCATAAAACTCTTCATTTTATATTGTTTTCCAGTTATTTCTGATTTAAAAGAAATCTTATCCCTACCATTATTAAAAGCATAATGTTTACATGTAATGCAACCCTTCTTCCCACATTTATACATCCCTATACTATTAAAAAGAATATTTCCTCTGCTACCAAGATCACTATTATTTGACTTCAATTTAGAAGAAATATCACTTGGTGCTAATTTTTCTTTTAAATTCCTATTTCTTTTAAAAGAAACTTTAGGTCTATCACTCAAAACTGGTCCCAATAAGGGATCCTCCTTTAAGATATACCAATGTTTTCTCAAAATTTTTTCCATCTGACTCGCACAACTATTATATTTGGTCGTAAAATATGGCATCATATAACTTTCTTCTGATTTTACTTTTCTTTCTTTATATTTTATCAATTGATCTCGGGGCATTAAGTCTACCTTATTATAAGCACTCTCCAACAGATCCTTGTCATAACCTTTTACCAGCAGTTTATCCATGACAATCTTGGCTTCCTCCTCATATTCCTCCGGTTTACTGCAATTTCTTTTCAGGCGTTGCAGTTGACCTAGAGGGATATTTTGCTTCCATCTTTTATGGTGTCCACTGGAATAATGGAGGCCCTGTTTAACCTCCCGGGGGATCCAAGAGTTTTGGATTCCCCGGTAAGCCAGGATAGTGAACATCTGAAGCTCCCTGGTGTGCGCCATAGAGTACGGAACCGCCTCCATGGTAGATATCATCTTGCCCACAAGGGAAGAGAACTTTCGCACCGGTGCTGAGGTCCACCCCAGAGCTCAGGGCACCTTGTTTGTGATCTGCTGAACAGAGTCCTGTGTCAGATAGACCATACTCTGAAAGTTGTTGAACCGGAAACTCAGGAAAACCAGGTACTGCGAAGAAACTGGAGCAAAACTGTCTATGTTGAGAATCCATCCGTGCAGGAGGAGGATCTCAGCACATTCCTGGACCTGACGGTCCAGGAGATCCTTGGAAGGGGCCTTCAGCAGAAGGTCATCCATGTATGGAGTCACCTGAATTCCCTTGGTGTGCAGGAAGGCAATCAAGGCCCCTAAGACCCATGCAAACACCCGAGGAGCAGTGGTGAGCCCAAAGGGAAGAGGAGTGAACTGGAATTGCCCCAAGATGCAAGCAAACCTAAGGTACTTCTGACTGTCCAGATGAATTGTAACATGCAGGTAGACATACTGCATATCCAGAGTGGCCAGAAATTCCCCTGGACACATAGCTGCAAAGACAGAGCGCAAAGACTCCATCTTATAATGAGTATGGACCACAAAAGAACTGAGGACCAGGTTAGGGCGACTGCCGCCATCCTTCTTGGGAACTACAAAGAGGTTTGAATAAAAAGCTAGATCTCTCTCATGCGAAGGGACTGGAGCCAGAACTCCCTTGTGCATGTGAGCCTGGACCGCCCTATTGAAAAGACTGAGCTTTTCTTGGCTCAGAGAGGATCGAGAAAGGAAGAATCTGAAGGGAGGCAGGGATACAAAGGGAATCCTGTAACCTCCTGAAACCACTTGTAATACCCATTGATCCGCAACAGTGCCCGCCCAAATGTTTGAAAATCTTGCAGTGACCACCCACAGGGAGGTGCGGACCAGGGTTTGGCGAGTCATGTTGAAGAAGGTTTGGTGGCCTTGAGTTTGGTGGAGGAGTCCTTGGACCTCCACTGCCCCCTTGGCTTGAGGGTGGAGTGAGGGGTGCTGGCCTGAGACCCAGCCAGACTCTGTCTTTGCACTTCGTTTTGGAGGGGATGAAAAAGACGCTGCTACATCACCAGATTATGGCGTTTTGGAACCTAAGGCAAGAAAGAGCTCTTGCCCCCAGTGGCCTCGCTGATGATATTTTTCAGTTCATGGCCCAAAAAGACGTACCTTGAAAAGAGACAGAAATTAGTGACTTCTTAGAAGATAAGTCAGCAGACCAAATCTTAAACCAAAGAGTGCATCTAATAGCCACAGAAAAGGTAGAAGCCTTAGCCTCAAAGCCTGACAGCGTCAAAGAGGGCATCATTTACAAAGTTCTGAGCCTCAGACATGTTGGCTAAAATAGCCAAAAGGTCCTCCTTAGGGGCACCTTTGCAGACAACATCAGTAAGCTGTTTAGTCCAAACAGTAATGGCTCTAGTAACACACAGAAGCCAAGGTAGGCCTCAAGGAGGCACCTGTTACAGCAAAGGTAGACTTCAGAATAGCTTCAAACTTCTATCAGTTAAATCCTTAAGCGACATGGCACCCATCGGGGCAAAGCAGTGACAGTCTGGAAATAGGGGGATCAACCTAAAGAGGTGTAGACCACTGAGTCAAGGCTGCATCAGAACAGGGGTACAGTTTAGAGAATCTCTTAGAACAAGAAGCTTGTCTGGAGTCTTCCACTCATCCAGAATAACCTGATTCATAGTGGGATTAAGCAGAAACACACACATATATACGTAAATGGTATAAAAAGTCCCTTATCTGGAAACCAGAGAAGTATAATAGATACTAAGAGAATGTATTCCTCAGCCAACCTGAATAGGAGATGTGTAGATACAAATGTATCCAGTCCTTCTAACGAATGATCACAAGGGATACCCTAACCTTCTTTCTTACGTCTTTATTTCTCCAGGAATCTCTGAAGAGTACTGGATTTCGTCATTCTCATTAGTGTTATGTATCCAATGTGGACATGTAAAGGAAAATTTGAATCATAGCATAATCTGCATACCATCAATAAATATAAGGAAAACAAATTGCAACATAAACGTCTATGTCAGTATAGGAAGTCCGTTGAAGAAGAGTACTACTGCCTTATAAAATATGAGAAGATTAGAAGAACGCCACTCACTTAGTAATTATTTTGCTTGAGTGACACACAGTCAAACAAGCTTGTAGCGTGTGCGGGAATTTTCACATCGGTTGCCCACACTCAGCCTTAAGCGATCCAAATTCACAATATTCACAGTATATGCTGTAAAATACAAGATTTACTCAGCGGTAGTTTTCTGCCTGGGCAGCTCGAATGGCTCTCCCAGGACTTAAGAGGCAAGTGAGGGATTAATCCTGAACCGGCCTCACTCGGTCACCTCCCGGTTTAGGTGCAGAGTCCGTATGTAGTGATTAGAAACTGTATGTATACATGATACGGATGCTCTGGTCAGCAGTTTCTCTCTAATTGAGATAATAAATACTGTCCCTCGTGGAGTTAATCTCTGGTATTTTAAAGGAAACGTCCCTTACTGAGATGTAAATTACGAGATACTAGAAATCAATTGTGTAATAAAATAAACTAATTTATTAGTATATAGTAAAAGCAAACATTCAGTACAGTTATATCTCTAATGTGCACAATACAACTCAAATATCCCTAATATCGCTTTAGACAACCAGCGTCCGGTGCAATGTATAAAGGCTTCCATGTGTTAAGATCTTAATACAAATTAAAAGGGAAACTGAGGAGTGAAGTTAACACACACAGAGAATAAAATATATCAAAAAAAATCTGTCCCGATGTGTTTTCGTGCTATATGCACTTCCTCAGGTGTATAGATGGTATGATATGTTTGCATGATGTTTAAATAGTATTTGACTAGACTAATTAACATAATTAGCATGTCAAGGGCAGGAAGAGGCTACTCCTAGTTCAAATCGTGTGATAGATGCCTTTAAAAATACATCCGGTTCAAAGCCAAAATTAATCCTACCGTTGCCAATTATGTGATAGTTTGTGATACGCATATTAGCAACTAAGTTAAAATAAATGTACACATATCCGATATACGGAGGCTAATTAAACATAGTTATGTAAATCATTAACAATCATATGGTATAAAGTGGTAGTCTTGGATGTTATGATACTACTGACAGTTATTCTAGTTAAACAAATAATGCTTCTAAAGATAAACATTCATTGTATAATCTGTCACAGATACCTATATATTACATATGTAGCTATGATGTAGTTCCTAATGTGAAAATCGCTAGAATTTTTGTAAGATCCAACAATACTATTAAATTATACATGTATATTATTATAGTTCTCATATGCACCTACTTCCTATAGTCACTCGCTAATGGATTGACATCTCTTACTGATTGTGCTCTATGATCAATCTCTTACTGTTAATGTTGAACTCCTTAGTCTCTCAAAAAAACAATTAAAATCAATGTTAATGTTTAAGCCTTTAGGAGTAAGGGTTTTGAGACTATATATCCACTTTGTCTCTTTGCGTGAGATTTTGTTCATAATATTCTCCCCTCTCCAGTTTTTTTCAAAGGTGCGAATCGCTATGAATGATACTCCTGATGGATCCTTATTATGTGCAGTTCTGAAGTGTTCGGAAACACTATGACTTGTCACTCCTTTTTCAATATTGCGCATATGTTCTCTAATGCGAATTCCCACATTCCTTATTGTCCTTCTTACGTATTGTTTGCAACACGGGCATTCTAACAGATCTTAAAGGACTCCTCCGTCTGGTTTGATTTGAATTCTTTAATCCATTTTCTCTTATCTTTGCTAGTTATACAGGTGATGCATTTACCACATTTATGGAAACCCTTAAGGTTTTGTTTGAAATATGATATTTTAGGGTCTGCATGGTTAATGAAGCTAGGTACCAACTGTTATTTCAATGTTAGGCATTTTTTATATACAAATCTTGGCTGGTCTTCAAGGAAAGTCTTAAGATCTTGATCCTTTAATAAAATTGGCCAGTATTTTTTCAAAATGGCTTGCATTTCTTGGTAGTTGTCATTATAGCTGGTGACAAATCTAATAGTTTCTTTATTAGTTTCTGTCATATTGTTACTCTGCCTGCCTGTAGACAGTCCATTAAGTACCTCATCTTTAGCATTCTTTAGGATGTGTGTTTTGTATCCTCTCTCTGAACGGGTATTCCATTTGTGTGATTTGTTCTTCACATATTTTGGTTTCTGTACAATTTCTCCTGAATCTCTTATATTTCCCTTTTGGTATGTTTTCGATCCACAGTTTAAAGTGGCAACTAGATGGGGCAATAAAACCGTTACTGTCAGTGGGTTTCTTATACGTTTTGGTTTTAATATGGTTTTCTTCAATGTAAATGGTCAGGTCCAGGAAATTTATACTCCCTTTACTATAAGTTGTTGTAAAACGTAGACCATGGTTATTGTCATTAATGTATGAGAGGAAGATAGATAAGGTATCTTCTGTGCCTTCCCAAATGAAGAGGCAATCGTCAATATACCTCTCCCACAGAATCAGACCTTGATTGCGTTCGTTCTTCTTCTGGATAAATTCTTCTTCCCATTAACCCATGTAAATATTCGCATAGCTAGGGGCGAATTTACTTCCCATAGCTATGCCCGCCGTTTGGAGGTAGAAGTTGTTTTCTGCCCATAAGTAATTTTTAGTCAAAATAAATCTGGCACACTCCATAAGATAATCAATTTGTTCTGGTGGTAATTCATTTTTTTTTGCTGTAATGTGTGTGATAATGCTTCTAATCCAAATTTGTGTTCTATGATAGTATAGAGAGATGTCATATCACTAGTCGCTATGTAATAGTTGTTCTTCCATGTGACTCCTTTTAGAATTTGTATCGTTTCTCCTGTGTCCTTTAAATTTGAGGGTAACTCCGGTATTAAAGGTTGTAGAAAGGTACCTACATAATGGGATAGATTGGAAGATAAAGACTTGATACCTGATACAATGGGTCTTCCTGGTGGATTTTTTTCATCCTTATGTATTTTTGGTAGGATACAGAAAACTGGAATCCTGGGATCTTGGTTACGCAGATATTCAAATTCCTTGCCATTCAATATTCCTTTTTCTTTACCCTTATCTAGTAATGCTTCAAATTCTCCTTTGAACTGCAACGTGGGATCTTTCTGAAGGATACGGTATGTATTAGTGTCACTTAGTAATCTCTTCATCTCTGCTACATATTTGTCATTGTATATTAGTACAATCCCACCTCCCTTGTCCGCCGGTTTGATGACCAATTCTCTATTCTTTTGTAATTGCTCCAATGTTTTTTTTTCTTTTAATGTAAGATTATTTTTATTCTTCTTTAGTTCCAAACTTTCTAAATCATCTATAACCAGCTTCTTAAAAGTCTCCATATAGTTACTGAAACTATTTTGGGGAGTAAAGGTTGATTTCAATTGGCAATTACTATGTTTATATACACTGCTCCAAAAAATAAAGGGAACACTAAGATTACACATCCTAGATCTGAATGAATGAACTGACAACAAAATCACACAAAAATTCTCAATGGAAATCAAATTTATCAACCCATGGAGGTCTGGATATGGAGTCACACTCAAAATCAAAATGGAAAACCACACTACAGGCTGATTCAACTTTGATGTAATGTCCTTAAAACAAGTCAAAATGAGGCTCAGTAGTGTGTGTGGCCTCCACGTGCCTGTAGGACCTCCCTACAACGCCTGGGCATGCTCCTGATGAGGTTGCGGATGGTCTCCTGAGGAATGTCCTCCCAGACCTGGACTAAAGCATCCGCCAACTCCTGGACAGTCTGTGGTGCAATGTGGCATTGGTGGATGGAGCGAGACATGATGTCCCAGATGTGCTCAATCGGATTCATGTCTGGGGAACGGTTGGGCCAGTCCATAGCATCAATGCCTTCCTCTTGCAGGAACTGCTGACACACTCCAGCCACATGAGGTCTAGCATTGTCTTGCATTAGGAGGAACCCAGGGCCAACCGCACCAGCATATGGTCTCACAAGGGGTCTGAGGATCTCATCTCGGTGCCTAATGGCAGTCAGGCTACCTCTGGCAAGCACATGGAGGGCTGTGCGGCCCCCCCAAAAAATGCCACCCCACACCATTACTGACCCACCGCCAAACCGGTCATGCTGGAGGATGTTGCAGGCAGCAGAACGTTCTCCACGGCGTCTCCAGACTCTGTCACATCTGTCACATGTGCTCAGTGTGAACCTGCTTTCATCTGTGAAAAGCACAGGACGCCAGTGGCGTATTTGCCAATCTTGGTGTTCTCTGGCAAATGTCAAACGTCCTGTGCGGTGTTGGGCTGTAAGCACAACCCCCACCTGTGGACGTCGGGCCCTCATACCACCCTCATGGAGTCTGTTTCTGACCGTTTGAGTGGACACATGCACATTTGTGGCCTGCTGGAGGTCATTTTGCAGGGCTCTGGCAGTGCTCCTCCTTGCACAAAGGCGGAGATAGCGGTCCCGCTGCTGGGTTGTTGCCCTCCTCCACGTCTCCTGATGTACTGGCCTGTCTCCTGGTAGCGCCTCCATGCTCTGGACACTACGCTAACAGACACAGCAAACCTTCTTGTCACAGCTCGCATTGATGTGCCATCCTGGATGAGCTGCACTACCTGAGCCACTTGTGTGGGTTGTAGACTCCGTCTCATGCTACCACTAGAGTGAAAGCACCGCCAGCATTCAACAGTGACCAAAACATCAGCCAGGAAGCATATGAACTGAGAAGTGGTCTGTGGTCACCACCTGCAGAACCACTCCTTTATTGGGGGTGTCTTGCTAATTGCCTATAATTTCCACCTGTTGTCTGTTCCATTTGCACAACAGCATGTGGAATTGATTGTCAATCAGTGTTGCTTCCTGAGTGGACAGAGTGATTTCACAGAAGTGTGATTGACTTCGAGTTACATTGTGTTGTTTAAGTGTTCCCTTTATTTTTTGGAACAGTTTATATTATCTTCAATGTTTCTAACTTCAGGCTTATTCAAAAATATTTTTAAGCTGAAGTTTCCTCATAAACTTATTCAAATCAATGTATGTTTTAAATTTATTCAACCTCTGTGTAGGTGCAAATTTAAGGCCTTTTTGTAGGACCATTTCTTGATCCTTATCTAATTTGATTTTGCTCGAATTTAATATTTTTACCGTTGTATAGCCGGTATCATTCCTGTTTTTATTGTCTATTCCTCTCCTTCTTCCTCCTCTCTTACCTCTCCTTCTATGGAGAGTTTGTTTCCCATATTCCGCCATATTGGCCATCTGTCCCATTCCTGTGGTCTCCCACAAGTGTATGTTGTTGTGGCTTGGCCTCGGCATAAAAAAGAAGAGGGTGGTGCTGGAGAGTATGTATAATATGGTTCTCTTATGTGAACTGGTTGTGCCAGTCTGTATACATTCAGGGTTTGTCGTCTTGTGAACGGATTTTTATTTTGGTGTGGTCTATTGTAATGATATCTTCTCCAAGTATTTTCTCGTGTATTTTCATTCCTTCTAATTCCCGCACACGCTTACAAGCTTGTTTGACTGTGTGTCACTCAAGCAAAATAATTACTAAGTGGCATTCTTCTAATCTCATATTTTATAAGGCAGTAGTACTCATCTTCAATGGACTTCCTGTACTGACACAGACGTTTATGTTGCAATTTGTTTTCCTTATATTTATTGATGGTAAGCAGATTAGGATATGATTCAAATTTTCCTTGACATGTCCACATTGGATACATAACAATAACGAGGACGACGAAATCCAGTACTATTCAGAGATCCCTGGAGAATTGAAGATGTAAGAAAGTTAGGATATCCCTTGTGATCATTCGCTAGAAGGACTGGATACATTTGTATCTACACATCTGTTCAGGTTGGCTGAGGAATAGATCCTCTTAGTATCTATTATACTTCTCTGGTTTCCAGCTAAGGGACTTTTTTTACCATTTACGTATATATTTGTGTGCAATTTCCCATTGTATACTGTAATAATATGTTATTGTATATTACATTTGTTTAAATGTTTAGATCTGGGGTTTATTGAAAAATCTATTTAATAACAATGCTTTTTTGAGTTGGGATTACATAATACAGAGTATCATAATACAAAGTATCTTAATATATTAGATTATCATTGTAGATAAAGATCACTAGAGAGTTATCGGTACCCCTCTGACATACGTTGGATAAAATACCCAATTACCCCTCCCTTTTTAAATACACTCTACAGATGCCATGTATAAATGTATTATAGAAATACAGATAAATCATATATTTATCCCTGTGAGCACTGTCAGCAAAACCCCTCACTTTTTCTGTAATTTCTCTGTGATAGCAGAGCAGCAGATGGCAGCACATAGAGATAATCCTTATAGTGTGTAACTGATAGAGCGCTGAAACTCCTCACCTTTTACAGAATTGATTCCAAATGGGAATCAGATATCTCCTTGGATCAACATGCACTAACTAAAATCTTATTGGCCTTTGCAGCTGCCACCTGGCACTGCACGCTACTGCTAAATCTATTGTCTACCATTACTCCCAACTCCTTTTCATTAGTAGATTTCCCCAGAGAAATGCCATTTAAACTATATGTTGCATTTGTATTATTATAACCAAAATGCATAACTTTACACTTGTCTATATTGAATCTCATTTGCCATTTTCCTGCCCAGTTACTCAATTTGTCCAAATCCGCTTGTAATGAAGACACCTCCAGTTCAGACTTTATTACCTTACTTAATTTTGTGTCATCGGCAAACAATGATACATGGCTCCCTATGCCCTCTGGGAGATCATTAATAAACAGATTAAAAAGAAGAGGACCCAGGACAGATCCCTGAGGTACTCCACTTATCACGTTTATCCAATTGGAGAACTTCCCATTTACTACCACTCTTTGCATTCTATCTTCCAGCCAGTTTCCAATCCACGCACAAATGTTTTCCCCTAAGCCTATTTAATTCAATTTGTACAATAACCTCTTGTGTGGAACCGTATCAAATGTCTTGACAAAGTCTAAATAGATCACATCAACCGCCGATCCGAAATCTATATTTTTAATCACTTTTTCATAAAATGCAATCAAGTTAGTTTGACAAGACCTGTTTCACAAAGCCATGTTGGCTCCTGCTAATGATATTCCTGTTCAAGCTGAATTCTTGAATATATTCCCTTAGCAACCCTTCAAACAGCTTCCCTACCACAGATGTCAAGCTTACAGGTCTAATTTCCTGGCTGGGATTTTGATCCCTTTTTAAATATCGGCACCACATCTGCTTTACGCCAATCCGTGGGCACCATACCTGAAATAAAAGAATCCCTGAAAATCAACTATAACGGTCTAGCCAGGGCCTGGCTTAGCTCTTTAAGTACCCGGGGGTGTATACCATCCGGTCCCGGGGCATTGTCTTCCTTAACACCATTCAATTGTTTTAACACTTTTTCTTGTGTTAGCCAATCCCGTGCTTGCTGTGACTGTTCTGTAAAAGTAGTTTGCAGGTTCTTGTCTATTGGGTCTTCCTTGGTAAAAACAGAAGAAAAGAGGATTTTAGTCTTACCTGTTAAATCCTTTTCTTAGTCCATACAGGTTACTGGTAACTCTGGGTAGGCGATCCGCCCCTTTAACTGTAGGCAGGAACAATTCTAGAATTGTATGCAGTGGGTGCAGCCTACCTTCCCCCTCCTTGGCTGTAGCTAGCCAACCAGCTCCAGAAAGATTTGAGACACTATTGACTAGATAGTGGAAGGGAAAGAAGACTGCTGTGAGCATGACCCCGAAGGACCCCCACAGTCCTCCACAGGAGAGCCAAGCATGGTCCCTTGACAGGGTGGGAGACCAGTAACCTGTATGGACTAACAGAAAAGGATTTAACAGGTAAGACTAAAATCTTCTTTTCTCTGTCATCCAATACTGGTTACTGGTAACTTTGGGATGTCCAACCATTGAGTTTCCCAGAGGCGGGAAGTAAGGCAAGCACCAGGCACAAGGCCCCCAAAGTCACCAGAGCAGATATGAACCATCAGATCAGAGATAGCCCAACAAAACAATGAAGTGTCAATGGACACTGAACAGGGGTAACAACACCCCAAACAGTTACAAAGCACACTGAACTAGAGCCAACAGGGCTCAAAAGTGAAGGAAGCACCAAGAACCGAAGAAGATCCTAGACAGGCAAGACAGCCTCCAGGATTTTCCTCCCAAAGCTGGTATCAGCCGATGCCAGCACATCAACATGGTACTGCTTCGAAAAGGTGTGCACAAACGACCAAGTGGCAGCCTTGCACAATTGATCAGCAGAGGCCTGATTCTTGTAAGCCCAAGAAGCCCCAATAGATCTTGTAGAATGAGCCGTGACCCAAAAGGGAACAGGCTTCTTCCTCAGTTTGTAAGCCTTACAAATAGTGGACTTGATCCAAGAAGCAATAGTCAATTTGGATGCAGGTCTTCCTGCCCTGGGACCCTCAGCGCGTCAGACTGCCTGATAGACTCAGTGCGATGTACATAAAACTTGATACAAAGCACCACATCCAACAAGTGGAGATCCCTCTCCTTGTCAGAGGTGGGGTCAGGGCAGAAAGAAGGCACCACAATCTCCTGATTGATGTGGAACTCCGAAACCACCTTCAGAAGAAACTCCTGAGAAGTGCGAAGTACCGCCTTGTCCTTGTGAAACACCAAAAAAGGTGGTTTACAGGACAGAGCATGTAACTTCGCAACACGGCGAACGGACACGATCGCCAGGAGAAAAGCCATTTTCCACGTCAAGAGGTGTAGGGGAATAGTAGCCAAGGACTCAAATGGAGGAGCTGAAGAACACCCCAAACCAAGTTAAGATCCCACGGAGAAGCAAGATTCTTGAAGGCAGGACGAGTATGAGCAATGCCCTGGAAGAAAATCTTGACATCAGTAAGGATGGCAATGCTCCTCTGAAAGAAAACAGAGAGCACAGACGTCTGAACCTTAAGGGAATTAAAACTGTGGCCCTTATCCACATCGTCCTGCAAAAAGGCTAGGACTGTAGGCAGATCAAATTCCTGAGACAGGTCCTTGTCAGCACACCAAGATAGAAAGGTTGACCAGACACTATGGTAGATTTTGGAAGAAACAGGCTTGTGGGCACTGAGCATAGTAGCCACCACACCAGAAGAAAAACCTTTCTTCTTCAATATTGAGGATTCATTTCCAAGCAGTCAAAGCTAGCCGATGAACATCCTCCTTCCACAGGTAACCCTGTAGAAAAAGATCCGGACGGCAAGGGAGACGGAATGGCTCCGAAACTGACAGATCCAGCACCTCTGGAAACCAAGGTTGGAGAGGCCAGTACGGAGCAATCAGAATAACTAGACAGCATTCCAGTCGCAATTTCTGTAACACTCTGTGCAACGTTGGGAGGGGAGGAAAGATGTAGGGTAGACGAAATATCCAAGGAATGGACATTGCATCTACCGCCAGAGCTAGAGGGTCCCTCCACCGAGAGCAGAATCTCGTAACCTTCCTGTTGTGTCTCGTTGCCATCAGGTCGATGCAAGGAACACACCACTTCTGAACAAGGAGGGTGAACACCTCTGGGTGCAGTTCCCACTCTCCGCTGTCCACTGTGTGTTGACTGAGGAAGTCCACCATGACGTTATCTACTCCAGGAATATGCACTGAGGATATGGCAGGAATGTGTTCCTCTGCCCAGGACAAAATAGCCTTGACCTCTAACCAAGCGGTCAGACTTCTTTTTCCACCCTGCTTGTTGATGTAAGTCATGGCCGAGGCGTTGTCGGTCTGTACCAGGTCTGGACAGTCTTCCAGTTGAGATGCCCAATGATGAAGGATATGAAATATCGCCCTAAGTTCCAACATGTTGATGGGAAGGAGAGATTCCTCCGGAGACCACCGACACTGAGCACTCAGGCGACCCAGGACCGCTCCCCAACAGGAGAGGCTGGCATCTGTCTTCACCGTGGTCCAGAAGGATACCAGGAAGGACTTGCCTTTCAGCAGATTGGAAAGGTTGAGCCACCATGACAAACTCAGTTCCACATGAAGAGGGAGGGACATTGACATCTTCAGAACGTCTGGCTGACCCCTGCACACCTGTATCACAAACCTCTGGAGCTCTCTGGTGTGTGCCATGGCAAACGGGACCACTTCTATGGTGGAGGTGAATTTCCCCACTAGAGAGGACAGCTTCTTGGCTGGAACTGGATCTTGAGCCAGAACTGCAGAAACCATGTGGGCAATCTGGTGAGCTACCTCGTCCGTGAGAAACGCCATGCTCTTCTGAGTGTTGAAGAGAAGGCCCAGTCGTTGGGATGGGACAAGATCTGACTTGTCCATGTTGACGATAAACCCGTGATGGGTGAGAGCATGAATGCATAGCTGAACCTGCTGATGAAGTTCTGCAGAGGGGGCTTTCAGAAGCAGGTCGTCCATGTATGGAGAAACTCCGATGCTGTCCCAGTGGGGACAATCTGAGATACTGCCAGCTCTCTGGGTGAATCGCGATGTGTAAATATGCATACTCAAGATCCAGAGATGCAAGGAATTCCCCTGGGGACATAGCAGCAATCACCGTCTGTAGAGACTCCTGGTGATAAGGAGTCCGGATCACAAAGGAATTGAGATCCTTCAAATCCAAAATGGGGTGACAACTGCTGTCCTTTTTGGAGACCACAAAGAGGTTAGATTAAGAACCCATACCTTGTCCTGAACTGGAACCGGCTCTAGAACATCCTTGTCCAGAAGAGCCTGAATAGTGCCGTTGAACAGCCGGCGTTTCCCCGCACACTGAGGTGTATAAGCAGGAAGGAAGTGAAAGGGAGGAAGAGAGACAAAAGGGATCCTGTACCCTTCCGTCACCACCTGTAAAACCCATGGGTCCGTCACTGAATCCTCCCAGATGCTGTTGTAGTGACGCAGATCCACAGCAGAGTGGGGACCTGGGTTTGGTGAGTCATGCCGAAGGAGGCTTGGAAGAGACCTTGGGCTTCCATTGCTGTTTGGGCTTGGAGGAGGCACACGGAACTGAGGGAACCATCTGGTTCACCTGACGTGTCTCAGTCTGAAAGGAACGAAAATACCGATTACGCTTAAGTGGGGTTTTGTTCCTGGGGACCAAAGGTAGAAGGGTACTCTTACCCCCTGTGGCTTCACTGATCAGATTTTTAAAATCTGGCCCAAACAAAGAAGTACCTTGAAAAGGTAAGGAGAGAAATGCTTTCTTAGTGTCAGCAGACCCGATCTTGAGCCAAAGAGCTCATCTGGCAACCACAGACATGGTGGAAATCCTAGCCACCAAATGAATGTCATCAAATAAGGCAGCAGAAACATAGTGCTGTGCCTCAGACATGTTGGCAAGAAGGCGCAACATATCCGAAGAAGGAGCACCCTGATGGACAGCCAGGGTGAACTGTTCAGTCCAGACCGCAATGGCCCGGTTCACCCATGCTGCAGCGAATGCTGTATGCATGGCAGTACCAGCAGTAGCAAAAATGGACTTGAGGGAGATCTCAAGTTTCTTGTCAGTCCAGTCCTTCAGAACGGACGCATCAGAAACTGGCAAAGCAGTACACTTAGATAGCCTGGAGATAGGAGCATCCACTTTGGGAGGATGAACCCACTGAACATGCGCTGCCTCAGAAAAGGGATAAAGCCTGGCAAATTTCTTGGACACACAAGGTTTCCTGTCAGGAGATTTCCCCTCTTCAGACACAATGCGGGCAAGAGTGAGGTTAGGTGGAAAGCAAGGAAGGTTTTTTTTTAGGCTCCTGAAAAACATCAGAGGGGTCAGAAGGAACCTCCTGAACTAATGGAATGTTTAGGGTAGTCAAAACAGCCCTGATCAGGCCCTCAGCTGAGGGGTCAGGATCAGCCTCAAAGGGATCCCCAAAATACTGAGAGGAGCCCACAGCAGAACATTCCTCAACATCTGAATCCACCAGCAGTTCCTCCTCAGAGGAATCTGATACGTCAGGTACTCCCTGAGGTTTTGGCAGAAAAGACTTGACAGAGGAGGGGGTCTGCCAAGAATGGAAGACCCCCTGTAACTGGAAAGAGTGGCAATGTAGACCTAAGGTCCATGGTAGCAGTCTTGAACTTGTACACCCAAACTGGCTCTAAAGCATGGCTGGAGGTTCCTGGGAGACTCCCAGGGACATCAGAACATGCTGGGCATAAATGACCTGAGAATTCTCTAGGTAACCCTGAATGACAGAAAGAGCAATAGGGGATACAGAGACCCCAGCATCCTTAGTCTTAGGTCTGGCCCCCAGCTCCAACGGTATAGACATTATCACAGTGTCAAATAACCTTACAATAAAAGAAATCACCCAAGTACAGTGTGTAGGATTAAAGTTTCACCACAGAAATCGCTAAACTAGACTTATCTGGCAGGTGAAGGGTTAATCAGCAGAGGAGAATAGGAGAGTCCAAGCCCTGTGTAGGATACTCGTTCTGGAAATGGCATAAAATGGCTTCCGCAGTGGAAGGCAATCAGAAACGAGTGCACGAAGCAAGCACTCATGGGAAATGTAGCTTTCCCAGAAAAAGTACCCAAACAGTGCCCGAAGCCCCCTGAGCCCCCCAACACACTAGAAACATGAACCGGGCGACAAGAAAAATGAGCCATCTCTGAAGTCGCTAGGTTAAATGGTTGCAGATATATGTCCCCAATTGTACAGTCCCATAGGAGTGAATGGAGCTATGGCGCCTATGCGGTAAAGCGTGCCTTAAAGGCGCGGAACTAAAATTTTACAAAATTGAAACCGTAAAATAAAAATACATGAAACATCACTATAACATGTTAGGCTACCCAAAAAACACTGAACCAGTAGGAAAAGTGTCAGAACCCCCCCCCCCCCAAAAGAATCAAAACCAGCAGCTAAAGGGTTAAAGTACCACATAAACCTGCTCCAAAACACCCAACAGACATACAGATAGACCCAATGAGTGCAGGAGTGTGCAATAGGAACTCTAAAGGTAAACACCTGTGCGGAGGGGCACTGTGAGACATGTGGACCTGTAGCACTCAAAGGGTTGCTCACCTTTCCTGCAGATCTTCTGTCTTCAGACTACCATGTATTAAGAAGAAGCCTCGGTCAGCAACTCCTGAGGAAAGAACTTGTAACCAAGATTTTCCCCCCAAGGCTTAAGGTCCACAAAAAGCACCTGGTTAATGAACTAGCCACATCTAAGGGCATTGTCAGTTATGGTAATCTGCCTAATGGTGGTATTCCATTTCTAACAGAAAAATAAAAACATTTCTAAAACTACAGCAGAACTGTTCTCTTGCCTGTGTCTTCACCAAGGAACAAATCTTTCTGGAGCTGGTTGGCTAGCTGTAGTCAAGAAGGGAAGGTAGGCTCCACCCCCTGCATACAATTCTAGAATTGTTCCTGCCTACAATTAAAGGGGCGGATCGTCTTCCCAAAGTTACCAGTAACCTGTATTGGACGACAGAGAAAATATCTGCTTTCTCTCTGTCTCCACTGACCATCTCACCTGTTTCAGATAACAAGGACTGAACATTATCAGACTTTAATTTTTTGCCATTAATATATTTATAGAATTTTTTTGGGTTGTTCTTGCTCTCCTTAGGAATAATTTTTCATTCTCTAGTCTAACTAATTTAATCACCTTTTACAGGTTTTGTTGGCATTTTTGTATTCTGCAAATGCCTCTGCTTTATAATGTTTAAATGCCGCTTTCTTGTTATTTATTTTGTGAATTACTTTACTGGTTAGCCACATTTGTTTTAATTTGCTTCTTTTGTATTTATTTCCAAAGATAGATTTATATGTATATTTTTGCAATGTAATTTTGAAGGCATTCCACTTACCTTCTGTGTTTTTTCCTGAAAATATTCCATCCCAGTCAACGAGACCAAGGGAAGAATTAAACCTGCTTAAGTTGGAGTTTTTAAAATTCAATGTTTTGGTGGAACCCATACCAAATTGCTTTTTTGAATTAATCTCAAACGATACTATGTTATGGTCACTATTCCCCAAGTGCTCCCTTACTTGGATCTTAGAGATAAGGTCTTCATTGTCAGTTATTACCAGATCCAGACACGCATCCCCTCTGGTTGAGGTCTGTACTAGTTGAGACAAAAAAATTGTCATTCAACAAGTTCAGAAACTTAGTGCTTTTAGCAGAATTAGTTTTTCCATTTTTCCCAATCTATTTCTGCATAATTAAAATCCCCCATAATTATAGTTCTCCATATCTGAGAAGCCTTGGCCCCATAATGGAAAAAAAAAGGAAAGAAACAAAAGAAAAACAAAGAAAACCCTTGTCCCCATGAAAGGAACAAGGGAACAGGTCAGTAAAGAAGAAATAAATAACAATTAAATAGAGCTTAAATAAAGTAACCTGAATGCAGAAGAGAGCCATAAACACATTTCAAAGGAATAAAAATATTAGGACAAGAGGCCATTGTCTAAAACTAGAGGAACACATGTTTAGACGTAATGTAAGAAAGTTTTACTTCACTGTGAGCTTAGAAGATGAGTGAAATAGCTAACCAGCAGAAGTGGTAGTAGTTAATACAGTGACAGAGTTTAAGCACGCATGGGATAGTCATAAGGCTGTCCTGAACATAAGACAAGACCAAGGACCAAATAAGTTTTGAGGTTTTTACAGTAGGAAAATGGGCAGACTAGATAGGCCGAATTGTTTTTATCAGCAGTCAAATTCTCTGTTTCTATATTGGACATAGGATAAAAGTTTTATTGTGAGATCAACCTTTTGGTACAACAATACCCCTATCCTAAGAAAAGGTACCAAACACGGTGTACGTAGAACCCTAAAGTCACCGGTTGTTGCTGATGATGTCACTGACCCAATTATCCTGCCAATGCACTACTCCATCACAACTCTTCACACACAAAAGATAGTTGTCTCAAAAGGTGAAATCACATTCTTCAACTTGATCAACAAGGGTTATATGATAAAGGCTAAACTTGATGGACACATTTTTTAAGCCACATGAACTATGTTACTATGTTTTTGTAACCCTATCAGTTCCATTAGACTAGTGGGAGATAACTCCCTCCCTCCCTCCCTCTAGTGTTTTCCTTAGCAGGGATAGTGGTACCTTATACCACTATCCCGGTTTTTCTGATCTAGAGACATTTACAAGGAAAAGCCCTGAAGACTGATATAAAAGTCTCAAAAAAGGTCCTATACATGTACTTGCGTGTGTGCATTCTAGTTATTATAATGAACAGTTGTGTATCCATTACACAAAAGTTTTAATATTCTATACTGCCAAGAGGGAGCCCTAGAAGGTTAAGGGGTACTTTTACTGAAGTAATAGGTTGGGATATAAAATGAATGCAGTATTTACATTAATTTCACACTAAAAAAAACAAAAACACTGACTTACACTATTTTTTTAATCAAGGTGAGAAATTTGTCACTTACACCAGTCCTAAAAGTTTTTGTACCCCAGTTTTCTTACAACTAATAGAATAAAGGATGACAAAAAAATATACAGGATATTAATCTGTTTCATAGGGCTCACAGCAAATGGAAATTACCTTTATAACTTAAAAAGGAGGGAGGAGGACCAAAACACAGGTACTCAAAATGAAAAAACAAATCTGTTTCCTCACATCATGAACAATACAATGAAATTAAAATGAACTTTATATTAATATTATATATTTTCTTTTTAAGATGTACAATTATTTTTATATTTTATATGCACCATTTTAAGCAAATATCAGCTTTCCATGTCCATCCTGAAAAGATGTACATGATTATTCCTTTTCATCAATGAATTCCACCCCTCTGGCACAAACAGATTAAAAAAGGCAGAGGTGTGATTATCTGCACATGTGAGCAATTAGTTGATGCAGGTTTTAACTCATCAAGAGAACAGAGCTCTACTGATATTACATTCCCCAACTACTAAATCCAAAAAATTATAAACTGTCGGTAACAAGTCCACTTTAAGCATGAGCAGGAATGAAGTACTGCAAGGAGACATCTTCATGAAGCAAAATAAAATGAATCATCCTTTTATGAACGATATCTGAAACAGAGAAGAGAAACATATTTTAAAACAAAAAAAAACAAACCCAACATAAAAGTATATCTCAAAATAAACTTTTTGGTTAATTGCTATTAAGTTCATCATGCAATAATTTTTGTTTATGTAACTGAAAGTAGTATTTGCTTTTCTTGTGTTATTTTGCGGTTTTGGAAGCATTTTTAGCTAAAATAGGATTTTAGTCTTATCTGTTAAATCCATTTCTCTTATTCCATATGGAACACAGGTACCACCATGGGATTGAAAAACTCCTTTGGAGGGCAGTACACATTCTCAAAAAAGACAGAGTCTTGTCGGTGGAGACCCAGCCTCTTCCGCAGCTCAACCCTAACCCCACCTCCAGTTATGGTGTAAGCAAACCACACCAATCAGGTACAGCAAGAGAAGAAGAACGAAGCTACTGTAAAATAAAGACTCTAGTAAGGACTTCTATGTCCAGACAGGTGGGACCAACAGAGGTCCCCTTTCACTGGGTGGGAGAGCTGTGTTCCATATGGATTACGAGAAAAGGATTTAACAGGTAAGACTAGAACCCTATTTTTTGTCCAATATGGAAGACTGGCAAAATGGGGATATACCAAATCTAAGCTCCCAGAGGTGGGAAGAAGAAGAAAGGACCTCACACCTGTCCCCATGATACCAAGATCCCTAGGACTATCACGAATCGGAACAGCCCAGAGCAAGACGGATCGCCTTGATTTCCTGCACACTGATGGACTGAAGAGTTTCTTCCACAGTCCATCTGCCCTGGATCCCCAGGTGACCCAGCACGGCTCCTCAGCTGCTCAGGCTGACATCCTTCGCGACCAGAGTACATTCCGGGATCATGAATGGTATCTCCTGTTCAAGGTGGCGCCATTGCAACCACCACCGTAGGTCCTGTACAACTTCTGGAGAGAGGGAGATCTACTGATCCAGAAGAGCCAAATTCCCTTGCCACTTCTGGATGACATGACTTTGAACCTCCCTGGTATGCACCTGAGAGTAAGGCACCGCTTCTAGGGTAGACACTAGTAGGCCCAGAACCCTCTTGTACTCCCTGACCATGGTCAAGGGCCACTTCAGGGCTTGAGATGCACCCTGCATGATCCTGTCCTCTGGCAAAAAACCTTACCCAGGGGGGTGTTGAACCTAATGCAGAGGAACACCAGCTTCTGGGAGGGCACATGAGAACAATTCGACATGTTCAGAATCCACTCTTGGTGGATTAGGAGTCAAACACATTCTTGGACATGCTGGGCCAAGAGCTCCTCTGAAGGAGCCTTGATCAAAAGATTGTGTAGGTACACATGCTGGCGATTCAGAGAAGCCAGATATTCTGCTGGACACATTGCTGCAATGACAGAATGCAAGGATTTCATCTTGAAAGCTTGCAGTTGCCACATACAGGTTGAGACACTTGAGGTCCAAAATGGGAGGGTAGCCATGATCCTTCTTTGGAACCACAAACAGGTTGGAATAGAAATCTGAACCTTGCTCATGGGGAGGTACCGGAACTAAAACCTTCTTTTTCAGCAATGACTGCATTGCATACCGAAACAGCTTCAACTGTACAGTAGGGACTCTGCTCTTGCCCCCAGTAGCACCTCTAATAATCTGATTTAGGTAAGGTCCAAACAGGAACTTGCCCTGAAAGGGTAAGGAAACCAGTGACTTTATGGAAGATTGGTCTGCAGACTAAATCTTAAGCCACAAGGTACATCACGCAGTAACAGAGAAGGCTGAAGCCTTTGCAGACAATCTGACCATCTCAAACAAGGTCTCTGAAACATAAGTGTTGGCCAACAATTCCTTCTTGCAAGCTTCTGCATGGACAGCTTCCACCATCTGTTCACCCCACTTGGCAATAGACCTGCTAACCGAGACAGAGGCAAAAATAGGCCTCAACACAGTCCCAGTGGCTGTAAAATTAGCCCTAAGGATAGAATCAAGCTTCTTATCTGCCACATCTAAGAGTCCTGCTGCATCTGCCGAAGGCAGTACAGTGGACTTGGCTAGCCTGGAGATTGTGAGATCCACAAAAGGGGGAGAGGATCACTGTGAAAAGCTGCCTCTGAAAAGAGGTACAGTCTAAAAAAACCTCTTGGTGATTGACAACCTCTTATCAGGGGTCTTCCACTCATCCAGAAGTATCTGAACAAGATTGGCATTAGGAGGAAACACAGTAGAAGATTTTCTACATCTCTGAAAGACATCCGCAGAAGGTACCTCATCAGGAATGTCAGGGACCTGAAGGGTCTCCAGAACAGCCATAATAAGCACCTCAGCTGAGAGAAGGGGATCCGCCTCATAAGAATTCCCATAGGAATAGGAAGTATCCATATCTTCATATTCCCCTTACTTGCATTCCCCCTCTGAAAGCAAAGCATCTTCTACCTCACTTGGTGAGGCATCTGCTGCCATCCACTCACGTCACCTGTTCTGAAATACTACCAGCAGAGAGAGCTTAATGCATGGCTTATGTATTGGTGTAGGGGGGGGGGGGTTGTTGTTTTTTTACTGGCTGACTTTGCTCTTGTGTACAATCTGTATGGTAGTGATGGTTTGCAACTAAATGGTAAGAGCTGCAATGCTAGAGAATATAATGCTTGGAAGGTTAGATGAGCTTTTAAACTAAGTGGAGAGTATAGCTAGCAAAAGTGGGGTAGATGGTGTAGATCGGAACTGGGTACAAGTAAAGGATCATGGGGGTGGAGAAGGGGTAGGGATAAATGTAGATAAAAGGGAGGAAATCAAATTAAATGCAGACTAAGAACAAAAGGCAAGTAGTGGGTAAAATGCATGATGAGAAGATTAATTGTATGTTGACGAAGGCAGAAAGTATGTTAGGCAAAATGGGAGAGCTGGAATTGCATTTGGATATACTTGGTATAAGCAAAACATGATGGGATGATACACATTACTGGGCCATAAAAGAGGATTTTAGTCTTACCTGTTAGTCCATATATAGGTTACTGGTAACTTTGGGGAAGCGACTACCCCTTTAAGTAGGCAGGAAACAATTCTTGGAAAGAAATGCAGGGTGCAGCCTTCCTTCCCTCCTTAGCTGGTCACCAGCCAATCCTCATCCAGTTAGATTGATAAGCTAACTATTGGCTAGGTAGCAAGAAGGAAAAAGACGACTCCTATGAGCATGAACCCAAAAGGACTCCCACATTTGGTCACAGGAGAACCAAGCATGGTCCCTTAACAGGGTGGGAGACCAGTAACCTATATGGACTAAGAGAAAAGGATTTAACAGGTAAGAATAAAATCCTCTTTTCTCTATTGTCCAATATAGGTTACTGGCAACTTTGGGATGTCCAAACATGGAGTTCTCCAGAGGTGGGAAGTAAGGCAAGGACCAGGCGCAGGTCCCCCAAAGTCATCAGAGCATACATGAATCATCAGATCATAAAGCAGCCCTACAACAAAAATAAAGTGTCAGCTGACACAAAAACTGGGGTATAACACACCAGGAACTGTAACTACAGCCAACCAGGCGCAACAGTTAAGGAGTACTAAAGGTACTGAAGAAGACCCTAGAACAGGCAAGACTGCCTCCAGGATCTTCCTCCCAAAGCTGGCATCAGCCAATGACAGTACATCAACACGGTAGTGTTCAGAAAAGGCTTGCACAGACTACCAAGCAGCCGCCTTGCACAACAGATCAGCTGAGGCCTGATTCTTGTAAGCCCAAGATGCCCCAATAGATCTGGTGTAATGATCCATGACGCAAAATGGAACAGGCTTCTTCCTCAATTCATAAGCCTTACGAATAGTAGACTTAATCCAAGAAGCCATGGACACCTTGGATGCCGGTCTCACTGCCCTGGGACCTTCAGGAATGACGAAAAAGTGCATCAGACTGACGAATAGACTCAGTGCGGTGCACATAGAAATTAAGGCATCGCACTACATCCAACAAGTGAAGGTCCCTTCCCTTGTCAGATGTAGGGTCAGGACAGAAAGAGGGCACCACAATTTCCTGATTAATGTGGAGCTCAGAGACCACCTTGGAAGAAACTCCTGTGAAGTGCGAAGAACCACCTTGTCTTGTGAAACCCCGCAAAAAAAGGTGGTTCACATGACACTAAATGCAATTCAGCAATTCGGCGGACACAATATCGCCAGGAGAAAAGCCATCTTCCAACTCAGCAGGCACAGAGGAATAGTAGCAAAATACTCAAATGGAGGGCACTTAAGGACACCCAAAACAAAGTTAAGATCCAACTGAGAAGCATGGTTCTCGAAGGCAGGACTAGCATGAGCAACGTCCTGAAAGAAAACACTGACAGGATAGTGATGCGTCTCTGAAAGGAAACAGAGTGCAGAAGTCTGAACCTTAAGGGAACTCGAGCTGAGGCCCTTATCCACTCCATCCTGTAGAAAGGACAGGACTTTCCGAAGATCTAATTCCTGGGAAAGATCCCTATCTACCTTAGAGGAAACAGGCTTGCGGGCACTAAGCAGAGTGGCCACCACATCCAAAGAGAAACTTCTTCAGCATTGAGGGTTCAATTTCCATGCCGTCAGACCCAGACGATGTACATCCTCCTTCTACAGAAACCCCTGTAGAAGAAGATCCAGATGGCGGGGAAGCCGAAAAGGCTCTACCACGGAGAGATCCAGAAGCTTCGGAAACCAAGCCTGAAGAGGCCAGTATGGAGCAATCAGAATGAGTGAAGAACCCTCCAGATGCAGTTCCCGCAACACCCTGCGTAGCATGGGAATGAGAGGAAAGATGTACGCCAGAGGGAAGTGCCTTGGGATCGACATGGCATCCACCGTCAGAGCTAAAGGGTCCCTCCAGCGGGAGCAGAACAACGGAACCATCTGGCTGTGCCGTGTCGCCATCAGGTCAATGCAAGGAAGTCCCCATTACTGGACAATGAGGATGAACACTTCTGGATGCAGTTCCCACTCTCCGCTGTCCACTGCGTGTGTCTTAGGAAGTCTGCTAGAATGTTGTCTACACCTTGAATATGAACGACTGATATGGCTGGAACATGTTTGTGACGGAACTGTGGCGACCATGGGAGATATTGGTGTGTTAGAGATATGGGATCTCATGTCTTCAGACTCTAGACAGTAAGCTCTCACGAGCAGGGCCCTCTGATCCTCCTGTTCTACACATCTGATTGTACTATTTAATACCTCTGTATGTCTATTCCCCAATTGTACAGCGCTGCGGAATTAGTTGGCGCTATATAAATAAATAATAATAATAATAATGTTTCTACCCAAAAGACAAACACCCATAGACTGAGCTTAGCCATAGTTGATTCCAGTACATTGCTGGAGTGCAGAGATAGTGGGGGGTTGGGCTTTGATTCCACTCTACTCCAGGCCTGTGCTAAGGAATGTTAATTGATTCCTGCTGTGCTTCCTTGACCAATCAGAGGCGGTTATTGATGAGCCAGTTAAGAATGTATGATTTCAAGTCTTAATATGCATTCTTATCCTGATAAGGATGCTGGTGGCTGATTGGTCAAGCATAGAAACACTGTCCCAAGTATTTGTTTGCATGCTGATCTAGATAAGAGTCTCTGTAGTGTATATAAGCTGTGTGTTTGAGTCAATAAAAGAGAGTCCTTCCCTTCATCAAGTCTTGGCAGATGTTTGGGAACAGGAGGGTCAGTTTACTATTGGAGTGTTATTCTGAGGGAGAAAGGAACTATAAAAGAGGTATCCAGCTTATGATACAAGGCGTCACGTTACAACTGGTGGCAAGCGGCGGGATTCGGCTTATCCCAAGGAACTGAAACTGAGACCAGCATCCAGGGGGAGATATAGCCGCTGGCTTGACCCCGGTCTCAGCAACGCAGAGAGCAGTGGATGGAGCAACAGCGAAACGGAGACCAGCATCCAGGGGGAGATATAGCCGCTGGCTTGACCCCGGTCTCAGGAACGCAGTGAGCAGTGGATGGAGCAACAGCGAAACTGAGACCAGCATCCAGGGGGAGATATAGCCACTGGCTTGACCCCGGTCTCAGCAGCGCAGCGAGCAGTGGATGGAGCAACAGCGAAACTGAGACCAGAATCCAGAGGGAGATATAGCCACTTGCTTGACCCCGGTCTCAGGAATGCAGCGAGCAGTGGATAGAGCGTAGGTTCACCTGAACCGGAGGAAGCAGTATTGCGGCGGGCTTAGCGAAGCCCTGGAGGATCTGCTGGAGTCCAGAGCGCAAGGGGGCCCCAACCTGTGGATGGCCAAAGCAACTTGAATATCCTAGAACTTGGAGTACTAGTATCCAGTGCATTGGGAGGTACCTGGGATCCTGCCTGTGGAACATGGCAAATCTAGGACCAATGGGAGCTGTTAAGTCCAACTGGAGACGAATTGAGAAGCTGGTGGCATTGCGATGGCCGCTTCTGGGAGACAATCCTCTGCTGGATTGGGAGGACAGCATGGACTGCTTTGTGAAGGTGGAAAGTAAGCTACAGGATCAGTATATCGCCCTGTACCGGAAAGCAGAGCAGAAGTATTACAGCAGGATCCGCCCCTCTTGTTCTGCTGCAGGCAATGGATACAATGGCCCAGGAGTAGGATGGGAGGCCATCTGTGTCGACCCCAACTTTGGCAGCAAGGAGGAGAGTAGGTTTTGGGAAATCAGGGATGCCCGGGAGGAGATGATGGGGTTCCAGAATATCCCTGAGCTAGCAGAGGAGCTGGAGGACCTGGTGGAGCAAGAGTGGCATCTGGAGCGAGCTTACCAAGGCCTTATCCGGAAAGTTGCGAGGCATACGGAGGAGGGACCATGGGTGGCCCCCCCATATACTATACCGCAGGAAGACGTGGCCTGGCTGGCCAACCCGCCCTGGGATGGAACAGTCCTTTGAGTCCTGCGACCCGGTGGGGTGGAGAATGAGAAATCTACTTCCCCACCTAGGATCCAATACGTCGGAAGAGACGGTTGCCCAACTTAAACTGTCGGTCGAGCAACAGTACTTTCAAGACATCCAGAGCCCCTGGGTTGCCCCATGCTGGGGGAGTGAGACAGTGATACGCACCAGCCCCTTTGTTACCCCGGACCTGAGGAGTGGGAATTCGCTGCTCCTCAGCCCCAAGAATGCCCCTGTACCAGGGGGTGGGACAACCACCCCCCCTGGTGGACATTTGGCCCCTTCCCCTGTTTTTCCTACTGTTGTGAGTGAGAGAGAGCTCACCAGCAGCCCCAAGAAGATGCTCCCTTTGTTAATGGACACTGCCCTGGAGAAGGAGCAATGTGTGCTCTCCAGGGGCACGGTTGATACGACCCTGAGGAATGGGACTGCGGTCTTCCTCAAGGCAGAGAATGGCCCTGTGGTTTGTGGCCTGAAAGAAGAGGACCCCAGCAGACTGAAGGAGAACAGTGCTGCTGGCCCTCTTGTTGACCCTATGGACTGTGAACTGGTGGGTGGGAATGCATTTCCCACCAGCCCCCCTGTGAACCCTGGCCTGGTGAGTATGAGCAAGCTCCCCAGGGCCTGGGAAACCCCTGTTGCTGTGGATGAGACTCAGGTCCCCACCAGTAGCCCCTGTCCTTCCCCTTTGTTACTGGATACTGCCCTGGAGAAAGAGAAATGTGTGCTCTCCAGGGGCGCGGATGTTATGGCCCTGAGGAATGGGACTGTGGTCTTCCTCAAGGCAGAGAATGGCCCTGGAGTTTGTTGCCTGGAAAAAGAGGACCCCAGCAGACGGAAGGAGAACAGTGCTGCTGACCCTCTTGCTGTACATGTGGACTGTGAACTGGTGGGTGGGAGCGAGCCCACCAGCCCCTATGTGACCCCTGGCCTGGTGGTTGGGAGCGAGCCCACCAGGCCCTGTGAAACCTTGGCTGTGATGAGTGGGACAACAGTCCTCATCAGCAGTCCAAAGCCTGTTGCCCCTTTTCCTGATACCCCAGCCTTGGTGAGTGGGACCACGGTCCTCACCAGGGATGCCCTGGTTGCCCCTGGATCTGTTGACCCCAGCCTGGTGGGTGGGAAGTCATTCCCCACCAGGCCAACTGTTGATCCAGCCCGAGGGAGGGGGACCACCGTGCTCCATAAGGAAGTTGGGAGTTGCCCCAGTTTTGCCAGCAGCCCACAGTCTGTTTGTCCTGGATTGGTGAGTGGGAGTGCGCTCCTCACCGGTCCTCTGGATGCCCCTACCCTGAGCAAAAGAGTCCCCAGTGTTTCCAGTAGCCCTTTGGATGTTGCCTCAGCCCAGGAGAGTAGGAGCAGCATCCTCTCCTATTCCCGTGGGGTACTTGCCCAACCAAAAGGGGGAGATGTCCCCAGCGTCCACCAAGGTGACCCCCAGGCCATTGGGAACCCAGAGACACTGTTGCCAAAAGGAAGTCCACCTTATAGACTGGCTATGGACCCTGAGCCACTGGACCCAGACCCAGGAGGGTCTGACCCCAGCTCTGCCTGGAGCCTGGCCCAGGAGAGGCCTCCCAACTTAGTGACAGCCAGGACCAAGAGGTACACGTTTCACTGGCCCAGGATCAAGGACCCCAGTTTTACTCCTGGCCCCGGACACGGGGCTCGTTTATTTTTTCCAGACCCCAGGACTGTAGGGGCTGGCTGGGGACAAGACTTTTGGGACAAGTACTGTTGTGGACATGGCACTACCAGATTATGTGTCCACTCCAGACAGCAGCGAGCTGACCCGTGTGGATCATGCTGTGGCTGTCGGAGGTGGACAAGGGGGAGATATGTGACGGAACTGTGGCGACCATGGGAGATATTGGTGTGTTAGAGATATGGGATCTCATGTCTTCAGACTATTTCTACCCAAAAGACAAACACCCATAGACTGAGCTTAGCCATAGTTGATTCCAGTACATTGCTGGAGTGCAGAGATAGTGGGGGGTTGGGCTTTGATTCCACTCTACTCCAGGCCTGTGCTAAGGAATGTTAATTGATTCCTGCTGTGCTTCCTTGACCAATCAGAGGCGGTTATTGATGAGCCAGTTAAGAATGTATGATTTCAAGTCTTAATATGCATTCTTATCCTGATAAGGATGCTGGTGGCTGATTGGTCAAGCATGGAAACACTGTCCCAAGTATTCGTTTGCATGCTGATCTAGATAAGAGTCTCTGTAGTGTATATAAGCTGTGTGTTTGAGTCAATAAAAGAGAGTTCTTCCCTTCATCAAGTCTCGGCCGATGTTTGGGAACAGGAGGGTCAGTTTACTATTGGAGTGTTATTCTGAGGGAGAAAGGAACTATAAAAGAGGTATCCAGCTTATGATACAAGGCGTCACGTTACAATGTTCTTCTGCCCAAGATAAGATAGCTTCGACTCCCAACCAAGATGCAAGACTTCTTGTTCCACCTTGATTGTTGATGCAAGCCATGACCGTGGCATTGTCGGACTAAACTCGAACTGGACATCTCTCCAGCTTAAACGTCCAGTACTGGAGATAATGAAATATAGCTCGAAGTCTAGCAAGGAAACCAGGAAGGGTCTGCCCTTCAGCAGATTGAAGAGGTTGAGGCAGCCCTACAGACACAGCTCCACATGAAGAGGAAGAGACACTGACATCTTCAGAAGGTCCGGCTTGCCCTTGTACACTTGGATCACAAACCTCTGAAGTTCCCTGGTGTGAGCCATGGCTAACGGAACCACTTCGATGGAGGATAAGAACTTCTCCACTAGAGAGTAACTTCTTGGCCGAAACTGGATCAGAAGCCAGAATAGCAGACACCTAGTGAGTGATCTGGTGAGCCACCTCGTCCGTGAGAAACACCACGCCCTGTTTGGTGTCGAAGAGAAGGCCCAGAAAGACCAGTCTCTGTGATGGTACAAGATTCGACTTGTCCATGTTGAGGATCCTGAGACAGAATCGCTGAAACACTGTGGGCGATCTGGTGAGCCACCTCGTCCGGGAGGAACACCATGCTCCTCTGAGTATCGAAGAGAAGACCCAGGAAGACCAGTTGCTGGGATGGGACAAGATCCAACTAGTCCAAGTTGACAATCCAACCGTGATGGGTAAGAGCTTGGATGCAGGTCTGAACTTGCCGATGAAGAAGGTCCGCCGAGGCGGCTTTCAAAAGCAAGTTGTCCATGTAAGGAGTCACTGATGCCGTCCCGATGAAGGCCCCCAGAACCCGTTGGAACACCTGAGGAGCCGTCGTCAGACCAAGAGCTGAGAACTGAAAATGCCCTCTGTCGCAGGCAAACCAAAGGTACTGCCTGCTCTCCGGATGAATTGAGATGTGTAAATAAGCAGCCTGTAGATCCAGAGAAGCAAGGAACTCCCCTGGAGACATGGCAGCAATCACTGAACGCAGAGATTCCTGGCGATAGTGAGTCCTGATCACAAAGGAGTTTAAATCCTTCAAATCCAAGATAGGGCGACATCCGCCGCCCTTCTTGGCGACCACAAAGAGGTTCGAATAGAACCCCGAACCCCTCTCTGGAAGAGGCACCGGCTCCAGGAAATCTTTGTCCAGTAGAGCCTGAACAGCGCCATCGAACAGACGTTTCTCGGTACCCTGAGGAGTATGAGAAAGACAAAAATGAAGGGGAGAAAGAGAACAGAAAGGGATCCTGTATCCATCTTTCACCACCTGTAAAACCCATGGGTCCGACACGGAATCCTCCCAAATGCTGTGAAAGTCGCAGATGACCACCCACAGCATGGTGCGGACCGGGTTAGGCGAGTCTAGCCGAAGTAGTCTTGGAAGCCTTGGGCTTGAAGGAGACCTTGAGCTTCCATTGCTGTTTGGGCTTGGAGGAGGTACGCAGAGCTGACGGAACCGCCTGGTTCGCCGGACGTGTCTCATTCTGAAAGGAACGAAAATACTGGTTACGCTTAAGCGGCATTTTCTTCTTAGGGACCAAGGGTAGAAGAGTACTTTTACCCCCAGTGGCCTCGCTGATCAATTCCTTAAGATCAGGCCCAAACAAAGAGGTACCCTGAAAAGGCAAAGAAAGCAAGGTTTTCTTGGAAGCAGTGTCAGCAGACCAAATCTTGAGCCAAAGGGCTCACCTGGCCACCACAGACGTAGTAGAAACCCTAACCATCATGCGGACAGCATCAAAGGCGGCAGCAGAAACATAGTGTTGTGCTTCAGAGATATTGGCAAGAAGACGCAATTTCTCCGAAGTAGGAGCATCCTGACAGACAGTCGTAGTGAGTTGCTCAGTCCAGACTGCAATAGCCCGGTTGACCCATGCAATAGCAAACGCTGAGCGCATAGCAGTACCAACAGTGGCGAAAATTTACTTGAGACAATCTCAAGTTTCTTGTCAGTCCAGTCCTTCAGAGCAGAAGCATCAGAGACTGGCAAGGCAGTAGACAGACAACCTGGAGATAGGGTGCATCCACCTTGGGGGGATGAACCCACTTATTAAACACAGCTTCAGAAAAGGGGTAAAGCTTGGCAAATTTCCTGGACACAGAAGCAGTCTTGTCTGGTGATTTCCACTCTTCAGAAACCAGACGGTCAAGAGTGGGGTTAGGAGGAAAATAAGTAAGGGGCTTTGCGGGCTCCTGAAAAAACATCAGAGGGATCAGAAGGAACTTCTTGAACCAAAGGAATGTTGAGGGTGGTTAATACGGCTCTGATCAGACCCTCAGCAGAAAGGTCAGGATCAGCTTCAAACGGGTCCCCAAGACACCGAGAAGACTCCAGAACCAAACCATCTTCAATATCTGAATCCAACAGCAGTTCCTCCTCAGAGGAATCTGACACATCAGATGCCCCCTGAGGTTTAGGCAGGGAAGATCTGATTTTAGAGGGGGTCTGCCATGTCTGAAAGCCCCCTGTAACTGGGATGGAAGGAGTTGTAAAGTGGACCTAAGGTCCCTAGTCGCAGCCTTAAACTCTTGCACCCAAGCTGGCTCAATACCATGGCTGGAGGTCTCTGGGTTGCTGTCAGGAACTTCAGAACACGCTGGGGATAAGTGACCAGAGAACTCTTTAGGTAGCCCCGAGTGACAGGAAGAGCAATGCACAATGGGGGATACTGAGACCCCAGCCTCCTTAGTCTTAAGGTCTAGGCCCTAGCTCCAGCGGTATAGACATTCTCACAGTGTCAAAACAACCAACTGTACAGTAAATCACTCAAATACAGTGTGTAAGATTAAAATTTCACCCCAGAAATGCTAAATACAGACTTACCTGGCAGGCGAAGGGTTAATCTGCAGAGGAGAGAAGGAGAGTCCAAGCCCTGCATAGGATGCTCGCTAGAAATGCTCACAAAATGGCTGCAGCGACGGGAGCCAATCAGAAAATAGGCGTGAAGCAAGTGCTCATGGGAAATGTAGTTTTTCCCAAAAAAATAGGATTTTAGTCTTACCTGTTAAATCCTTTTCACTTAGTCCATACAGGTTACTGGTACACTGGGAGGCGATCCACACCTTTAAGTAGGCAGGAACATTCTCTAAATGTATGCAGGGGGTGGAGCCTCCCCTCCCTCCTAGGCTGCTCCTCAGTCAGCACAAGCCAGAATGATTTGAGACACTAACACTGACCAGAGATAGAAGAGAAGAAGAAGACCCCTGTGAGCATGCCCCAAAGGACTGCCACAGAATGCCACAGGAGAGCCAAGCATGGTCTCTTGACAGGGTGGGAGACCAGTAACCTGTATGGACTAAGTGAAAAGGATTTAACAGGTAAGACTAAAATCCTATTTTCACTGTCGTCCAATACAGGTTACTGGTACACTGGGATGTCCAAACATTGAGTTTCCCAGAGGTGGGAAGAAAGCAAGGACCAGGCGCAAGGCCCCCAGAGTCACCAGAACCTCTATGAACCCACCGGTCATAGATCCCAACAATCAGAAGTGTCAAAGGACACCAACTAGGGGTAAGAACAGACCCCAAACAAAACACAACACCCTGAACCAGAGCCAACAGGGCTCAACAGTAAGGAAGCACTGAGAATCTCAGAAGAAGAAGATCCTAGACTGGCAAAACTGCCTCCAGGACCTTCCTCCCAAAGCTGGCATCAGCCGAGGCCAGCACATCCACACGGTAGTGCTTCGAAAATGTGTGCACATAGGACCAAGTGGCAGCCCGGCACAGCTGAACAGCAGACGCTTGATTTTTATAGGCCCCAGAGGCCCCAATTGATGATGCAATGGTCACCTTGGATGCCGGTCTCCCTGCTCTATGCCCCTCAGGAATGACAAACAGAGCGTCAGACTTCCTGATAGACAGTGCGATGAACATAAAATTTGAGACAACTCACGACATCCAACAAATGAAGATCCCTCGCCTTGTCAGAGGAAGGGTTAGGACAGAAAGAGGGCACTACAATCTCTTGATTGATGTGAAATTCGGAGACAACCTTAGGCAAAAACTCCTTGGAAGTGCGACGCACAGCCTTATCCTTATGGAACACCAGATAAGGAGGTTTACAAGACAAAGCTTGTAATTCTGCCACCCGGCGAACCGATACAATAGCCAAAAGGAAAGCCATCTTCCAAGATAAAAGGCGCAAAGGAATAGTAGCCAAGGACTCAAAGGGGGGTCGTTGGAGAACCCCCAAAACCAGATTGAGATCCCACTGAGGAGCCGGACTCCTGAAAGCGGGACGTCAGGAATAACAGCAATGCGTTCCTGGAAAAAGACAGAGCGCTGAAGTCTGAACCTTAAGAGAACTCAGACTGAGCCCCTTATCAACACCGTCCTGTAAAAAGGCCAGGACAGTAGGAAGATGAAAATCATGCGATAGATCCCTATCAGCGCACCATGCTACAAATGTCGACCAGACTCGGTGATAAATCTTAGAAGACACAGGTTACGAGCACGTAGCATCGTAGACACCACAGCAGAGGAAAAACCCTTTTTCTTCAAAATTGAGGATTCAACCTCCAAGCCATCAAATGAAGACGATGAACATCCTCCTTCCACAGACAGCCTTGTAGCAGAAGATCTGGACGAGAGGGAGGCGGAAAGGGCTCCGGCACAGACATTGCCATCAGATCCGGATACCAGGACTGACAAGGCCAATTCGGAGCGATCAGAATAACTGAACAACGCTCCATCTTCAGCTTCTGGATGACTCTGATCAACAGTGGAAGAGGAGGAAAGATGTAAGCTAGGGAGAATTCCCAAGGGATTGACAAGGCGTCCACTGCCAGGGCCAGTGGATCCCTCCACCGAGAGCAGAACACTGAAACCTTCCTGTTGTGTCTGGTTGCCATCAGATCCACCACAGGAACCCCCCACATCTGAGTGAGAAGGTGGAACACCTCTGGATGAAGAGCCCACTCTCCGCTGTCGACTGTGTGACGAATGAGAAAGTCTGCCATGATGTTGTCTACGCCTGGAATGTGAACCGCTGAAATGACGGGAACATGAGCTTCCGCCCAAGACAAAATGGCCTTGACCTCTAACCAGGCGGCGAGACTTCTTGTTCCGCCTTGCCTGTTGATGTAAGCCACTGCGGTGGCGTTGTCGGATTCTACTCTGACTGGACAACCCTCCAGCTGAGATTCCCAATGTCGTAGGGCAAGGAAGATCGCACGGAGTTCCAGAATGTTGATGGAGAGGAGAGATTCCTCCAGTCCCCACTTTCCCTGGGCACTGAAGCGACCCAACACCGCCCCCCATCCCAGGAGGCTGGTATCCGTCGTGACCGTGGTCCAATAAGCGATCTGGAAGGATCTCCCTTTCAGGAGATGAGAAAGATCCAACCACCATTCCAAGCTCAACTCGACATGAGGAGGTAGAGATACAGATAGCTTCAGATGGTCTGGACGATTCCTGCACATCTGGATCACGAACCTTTGAAGTTCCCTGGTGTGTGCCATAGCAAACGGCACCGCCTCTATCGTGGAAATGAATTTCCCCACCAGAGAAGTCAATTTCGGTACTGGAATCCGCTTGAGAGCCAGAATCTTTGATACCCGGAGAGCAATCTGATGAGCCACCTCCTCAGGCAGAAACACCATGCACCGCTGGGTGTCGAACAGGAGACCCAGGAAGATTATCTGCTGAGATGGAACCAAGTCTGACTTGTCCAGATTCACAATCCATCCATGGTGAGTGAGTGAGTACAAGCCTGAACCTGCTGGTGAAGGATCTCCGCTGATGTAGCTTTCAAGAGTAAGTCGTCCATGTATGGAGTCACTCTGAAGCCATCCCGATGGATTACCGATATAAATGCTCCCAAGACTCGCTGAAAAACCTGTGGAGCTGTCGTCAGCCCAAAGGGAATAGCCGAAAACTGAAAATGACCTCTGTGGCAGGCAAACCTGAGATACCGCCTGCTCTCTAGATGGATAGGGATGTGCAGATATGCATCCTGAAGATCCAGGGAAGCAAGGAATTCCCCCGGGTACATAGCAGCTATCACAGTGCGCAGAGACTCCTGTCGATAGTGGGTACTCGCAACAAAGGAGTTGAGATCTTTGAGGTCCTAAATAGGATGAGCTCCACCGTCCTTTTTGGCCACAATGAACAGGTTGGAATAAAATCTTGAACCTATGTCCTCTTGAGAAACTGGTTCCAGGACGTCCTTGTCCAAAAGATCCTGAATAGTGTCGAACAGACGCCTTTTTATGGAGTCCTGAGAAGTACGAGTAAAATGGAAGCGAAAGGGAGGAAGGGAAAAGAAAGGGATCCTGTATCCCTCTGACACCACCTGAAGAACCCAAGGGTCCGCCACTGAATCCTCCCAAACCCGGCGAAAGAGGTGAAGCCTCCCACCTACAGCCGGATGTGGACCCGGGTTTGGCGAGTCATGCTGAAGCAGTCTTGGAAGTCTTGGCCTTGGGGGCAACTTTGGGCTTCCAGGACTGTTTGGGCTTGGAGGAGGCGCATGGAGCGGGCGGAACCGCCTGGGACGTGGGGCGTGTCTCAGTTTGGAAGGAACAAAAGGACTGATAGCGCTTAGCTGGGAACTTCTTCTTAAAGACTGAGGGTAGAAGAGTACTTTTACCCCCAGTAGCCTCGCTGATCAATTCCTTTAGCTCAGATCCCAACAGGGAAGTCCCTTGAAAGGGCAAAGAAAGCAGGACTTTCTTAGAAGCGGTGTCAGCAGACCAAATTTTTAACCAAAGTGGAAGCCCTCGCCATCATGCGAACAGCATCAAAAGCAGCGTCAGAAACATAATTCTGAGCTTCAGAAATATTAGCAAGTAATTGTAACTGCTCTGACACTGGCGCATCTTGGCGAACCGCCACAGTAAGCTGTTCAGTCCAGACCGCAATGGCTCAGTTAACCCATGCCACAGCGAAAGTTGGACGCATGGCAGTACCAATAGAGGCAAAAATTGACTTAAGGTAAGTCTCTAACTTTTTGTCAGTCCAATCATGTAAAGCAGAAGCATCAGATACAGCCAAAGCAGTAGATTTGGCCAACCTAGAAACTGGAGCATCTACTTTAGGAGGATGAACCCATTTAGCCAATTCAGTCTCAGGAAAGGGATAAAGTTTGGCAAACTTTTTTGAGACTGAAGAGGACTTATCAGGATTTTTCCACGCATCGGAAACTAAACGTTCAAGAGTAGGGTTAGTAGGAAAGCAAGTAACAGCCTTAGACGGTTTCTGAAACACGTCCGTTGGGTCAAGAGGAGTCTCCTGGCACAAGGGAAGATTGAGGGTGGTCAACACAGCCCTGATCAAACCCTCAGCAGAGAGTTCAGGATCACATTCAAAAGGATCCCCAGCCTATCTGGTAGACTCAATAACTGTACCATCCTCAACATCAGAATCCTGCAACAATTCTTCCTCAGAAGAATAAGAGACATCAGGAGCTCCCTGTGGCTTGGGCAGGGAGGTCCTGACAGTGGAGGGGGTCTGCCATACTTGAAGAGCCCCCTGAACCTGAGAGGGAAAGAGCTGAAGAGTGGATCTGGAACTCTTTCACCCATGTTGGCTCAATAGTGTGACTGGAAGGCCCTGGGTTGCTGCCATGACCTTCCGCACAAGTTGGGCATAAACGACCAGAAAATTCTCTAGGTAGCCCTGAGTGACAGGAGGAGCAAAACACAATGGGGGAAACAGGTACCCCAGCCTCCTTTGTCTTAGGTCTTGTCCCAGGCTCCAGTGGAGTAGACATACTCACAGTGTCAGATATACCCCACAGATAGAAATCACCCAATTAAAGTGTGAAGGATTAAGTATTCACCCCAGAAACATTTAAAACTAAACTTATCTGGCAAGTGAAGGGTTAATCAGCAGAGGAGAGGGAGAAGGTCCGGTCCCTGTGTAGTATACTCAATGAGAAGAACTCACAAAACGTCTGCCGCGACGGGAGCCCATCAGAAAAAGGGAGCGAACCCATCGCTCATGGGAAGCGTAGTTTTTCTCATCAAGTACCCCAAAACAGTGCCCGAAGCCCCCCCAAGTCCCCAACACACTCAAACGTAAAACCGGATGATAGAGCAAGGGAAGACAAATAAAATGAGCCCTCTCTGAAGCGGTTCCAGAGATACGTCCCACACAGTGTAAGCCCATAGAGAGTAAAGGAGCAATGGCGTCTATGCGGGAAAAGCGCGCTTAAAGGCGTTGAACATAATTTCTAATAAAATTATCTCTTAAATTATAAGTTCCATAACACATAGCAAACACATGTTCTATGTAAGCAAACATTACCCAGCCAAGGCAAAAGTTTAAAATGCCCATAAAATTGGAAAACCCAGCAGAGAAAGGGTTAAATCCCACATAAACTGCTCCAAAACACAAGACATACACACATACATTGCATTAGCAAGATATAGAAAAACACCCAATGAGTGCTGGAGTGCACAATGAGAACTCCCAAGTACAAGCCCAATGAAGGGACACTGAGGGACAAGTGGACCTTCGGCACTCAAAGGGTGGCTCACCTTTCTGCTGGACTTCTTTCTTCAGGTTACCAAGATAAGTAAAGAATTACCACAGAGGATAATCCCCAGGGAAGTACTTGAAATCAAGTTGTTCCCTCCTCAGGGCAAAAGGTCCACCAGAAGTACCCTGGAAGCTGTGCTATCCACTTTAAAGAGGGCATTTGACAGCCTTGGTAACCCGCCTAATGGTGGTATTCCATATTTGTAAAAATAACAAAGAAACTAAAATTTGAAGAGAGCTGTTCTCTGCCTGGCGTGAACACACCGAGGAACAAATCATTCTGGCTTGTGCTGACTGAGGAGCAGCCTAGGTGAGAGGGGTGGCTCCACCCCCTGCATACATTTAGAGAATGTTCCTGCCTACTTAAAGGGGCGGATCGCCTCCCAGTGTACCAGTAACCTGTATTGGACGACAGTGAAAGTATCCTAAACAGTGCCCGAAGCCCCCTGAGCCCCCAACACACTTGAACTATAAACCGGATGATAGAGCAAGGGTAGACAAGTAAAATGAGCCATCTCCGAAGTCTCTAGGTTAAACGATTACAGAGATACGTCCCAAACAGTGTAGTCCCATAGAGGTGAATGGAGCAATGGCATCTATGTGGTAAAGTGCGTCTTAAAGGCGCAGTGCACAATTTTTACCCAAATTAAAGTAAACCATGAAAAGGAGTAAAACATCAAGGGAACATGTGTAGACACTCAGAAAACACTAGTCCAGTAGGAAAAGTGCCATAAAACCCCCCAATAAAATGCCAAACCAGCAGTGACAAGGTTAAGTTACCACATAAACCTGCTCCAAACATCCAACAGACTGGAGTGTCCAATAGGAACTCCAGAATACACCCCTGTGCGGAGGGGCACTGTGGGACAAGTGGACCTGCAGCACTCAAAGGGAAGCTCACCTTTCCTGCAGATCTTCTGTCTTCAGATTACCATGCAGCAAGAAGTACCTCAGTGCGTGACTCCTGGGGAAGCACTTGGAATCAAGATTTTTCCCCTCAGGGCTTAAGGTCCGCAAAAAAGCACCTGGATACTGAGCTAGCCACATTGAAGGGCATTTGTCAGTCATGGTAATCCGTCTAATGGTGGTATTCCATATCTGACAGAAAATAAAAAAGGAACTAAAACTATAGCATAACTGTTCTCCACCTGGTGTTGTTGCACCAAAGGAACAAATCATTCTGGATCTGGTCGGCTAGCTGCAAGCCAAGGAGGGAAGGGAGGCTCCACCCCCTGCATACATTTAGAGAAATGTTCCTGCCTACTTAAAGGGGAGGATCGCCTCCTAGAGTTACCAGTAACCTGTACTGGACGACAGAAAAAGGCAATTTTACCAAGTACTCAGAGGACTTAATCCCCACGGGCAACGCTGTGCCCCTTTGCTAGTATAGCATGGATATCGTCATAACAATAGTTTCATGATGGATGACAATCACAAGCTACATTTGACAGGGGTACATTAAAAAGGCATACGTTAAAGCTCAGAGCAAAACACTAGAAATTCTGTAGTACACTAACTTCCCCATAGCAGATAAAGAGTGTATTTGTAACCAGTCATTTCCTTGTCCTTCAGGTCTCCAAGGGCAGCACACCCTACCTTCACTTGGTAGACTAGGAAACATATTAAATGGACCTACCACCAAATAGAACAAAACAACAACCAGAACACCCTTGATGTGTTAATAAAGCAGGAATGTTTGTTTGCGCCCACGGAAGACCTGGAGAAAAAGAAATTAAAAGGTAAAAAAAATTCACAGTTTCCAGGCATCTCACCAATGTCAGCCATAGACTATTTGGATGTAGTATATACTTCTGCGCAACAAATTCATCTTGACAAACTCTACATTCTATAGAATTCATCATGTTGCTTTGTCATCCAATGTAATTACACTACCCATCATTGTGATAAAAACTAAATTGGCTAAAACTCAAATCTAGACATACCCTTCATCTCTCATGCCACGTTTATAACCACTTATATGAAAAGCTACAGTCCTACCTGAGCAGTATTGCCCACTCCAGCTCTAAAAAAAAATAGAGCTGGAGCGGGCAATACTGCTAAAAAATTAGTATTCCCCACTACAAGAAAGAAGCCAGTCAATCCACCTTCTCCTTCAGAGCTCTGAAAGCAGGGAATAACCTACATGAAAAAAAAATGCAGATCTTCTCCCACTATAAAATTCCTAAAAATAACTGCTTCTCTGTATTTAAAGCCACATGTAACTGTAAATAAAAATGTTATTTTTATTATTTATAAACTAGTGTAAAAGCCTGTGTACATGGGCCAAAGTACCTGCATTCGGGCAATTTCTACTGCGCATGACTGCATCGGACAATTTTGGGCCATCTCTACTGTGCACGACTGCATCGGACAAACATACATCTGGCCTTTTATATTATAGGATGTATATATTTTGTTTCTCTATTTGTGTAAATATGTAACTTTGTACTTCAAAAGCTCTCCAGGACATACTTGAAAACGAGAGAAACCTGTCCACTAAATGGCATACTACCTTGATTAAAAAAATCTATTACATACAGAAAGTTAAATATATTAGAAATTATCATAAATCTGCTTCAGTGTCTTACTGTACAGTCTGACTCTAAAACTTCATCCTTACTCACACATGGTCCTGGATTTGCAATAAATATATGCATGAAAATAGGATTTTAGTCTTACCTGTTAAATCCTTTTCACTTAGTCCATACAGGTCACTGGTACTCTGGGAGGCGTAAGTCCCCTTTAATAGGCAGGAACAACTATGCAAATGATTTGCAAGGGGCGGAGCCTCCCCTCTTACTTAAGCCACCTTCTGGCCAGAGCCACTTAGATTGATTTGAGGCCCTAAAACTGACCTCAGGTAAGCAAAAAGAAGACTCCTGTGAGCATGCCCCAACAGTCTCCCACTGAATGCCACAGGAGAGCCAAGACTGGTCCCTTGACAGGGTGGGAGACCAGTGACCTGTATGGACTAAGTGAAAAGGATTTAACAGGTAAGACTAAAATCCTATTTTCACTGTCGTCCAATACAGGTCACTGGTACTCTGGGATGTACAAACATTGAGCTGACCCAGAGGCGGGAAGTAAGGCAAGGACCAGGCGCAAGGCCCAAGTCACTAGAACTGCTATGAACCAGTTAATTACATAGCCCAAACTGTAAGTGTCAACGGACACCAACCAAGGGAAACAATCCCTGAACTAACACAGCACACGGAACCAGAGCCAACCGGGCTCAACAGCAAGGAAGCACTAAGGATCACAGAGCGGAAGACCTAAACAGGCAAAACTGCCTCCAGGACCTTCCTACCAAAACTGGCATCAGCCGAAGCCAGTACATCAACTCGATAGTGCTTAGAAAATGTGTGCACAGAGGACCAAGTGGCCGCTCTGCACAGTTGATCAGCAGATGCCTGATTCTTGTAGGCCCAAGAGGCCCCAATAGATCTGGTGGAATGGGCAGTCACCCTGAAGGGAACGTGCTTATTCCTTAACGTATAAAGTTCACGGATGGTAGGATTAATCCCAGATGCAATAGTTACCTTGGCAGCCGGTCTCCCTACCCTAGGCCCCTCAGGAATGACGAATAGAGCGTCAGACTTCCTGATAGACTCGGTGCGATGAACATAAAACTTAAGGCAACGCACCACATCCAACAAATGGAGATCTCGTTCCTTGTCAGATGAAGGATTAGGGCAGAAAGAGGGAACCACAATCTCCTGATTGATGTGAAACTCGGACACAACCTTGGGTAAGAATTCCTTGGTAGTGCGAAGCACAGCCTTATCCTTGTGGAACACCAGGTAAGGAGGTTTACAAGACAAAGCCTGTAACTCTGCTACCCGGCGAACTGAAACAATAGCCAAAAGGAAGGCCATCTTCCAAGTCAAGAGACGTAATGGAATGGAAGCCAAGGATTCAAACGGTGGTCGCTGGAGAACTCCCAGCACCAAGTTGAGGTCCCACTGGGGAGCAGGACACTTGAAGGCAGGTCGAACATGAGTCACACCTTGAAAGAAAACTTTCACATCAGGAAGGATAGCGATCCTTTCCTGGAAAAACACAGACAAGGCAGAAGTCTGAACTTTGAGGGAACTCAGACTGAGCCCCTTATCCACACCGTCCTGCAAGAAGGCCAGGACAGTGGGAAGATGAAACTCAAGGGATAACTTCTTATCAGTGCACCATGCAACGAAGGTTGACCATATGCGATGATAGATCTTGAAGGACACAGGCTTACGAGCACTAAGCATAGTCGACACCACAGAAGGAGAAAATCCTTTCTTTGCTAGAATCGAGGATTCAACCGCCATGCCATCAAATGGAGAGAGTGAACATCCTCCTTCCACAGATAACCCTGGAGAAGTAGGTCCGGACGGGCAGGGAGCGGGATCGGATCCGATACTGACATGGCCATCAACTCCGGATACCAGGACTGGCGAGGCCAGTTTGGAGCGATCAGGATGACAGGACAGCGCTCCTGCTTCAACTTCTGGATAACTCTGATCAATAGAGGAAGAGGAGGGAAGATGTAAGCCAGGGAGAAATCCCAAGGGATCGACAAGGCATCCACTGCTAGAGCAAGGGAGTCCCTCAACCGGGAGCAAAACACCGGAACCTTCCTGTTGGGTCTGGTAGCCATCAGGTCCACCACAGGCATCCCCCACCGCTGGGTGAGCATGTGAAACACCTCTGGATGAAGAGCCCATTCTCCGCTGTCGACGGTGTGACGACTGAGGAAGTCTGCCATGACGTTGTCCACGCCTGGAATATGAACTGCAGAGATGACAGGCACGTGATCTTCTGCCCAAGACAAAATATCCTTGACCTCCCACCAGGCGGAACCGCTTCTTGTGCCGCCTTGCCTGTTGATGTAAGCCACCGCCGTGGCGTTGTCGGACTCCACTCTGATCGGACGACCGGTCAGTTGAGACTCCCAGTGCCTCAGGGCAAGCCGGACAGCTCGAAGTTCCAGAACATTGATGGAGAGAAGGGATTCCTCCAGACCCCATTTCCCCTGAGCACTGAAGCGACCCCAGACTGCACCCCAGCCCCGAAGGCTGGCATCCGTTGTGACTGTGGTCCAACGAGGAACTAGAAAGGATCTCCCTTTCAGGAGATGAGAGAGATCTAACCACCAGTGCAGACTCGACTCGACATGAGGAGGTAGAGAAACGGACAGATGTTGATGATCTGGATGATTCCTGCACGTCTGGATCACAAATCTCTGAAGTTCCCTGGAGTGGGCCATGGCAAATGGTACTGCTTCGATCGTGGAAATGAACTTCCCCACTAAAGACGACAACTTCGGTACCGGAATTTCGTCCATGTCCAGAATCCCAGCCACTCTGACGGCTATCTGGTGAGCCACATACTCTGGAAGAAACACCATGCATTGGCGAGAGTCGAACAGGAGACCCAGGAACAGAAGCCTCTGAGATGGAACCAAGTCCGACTTGTCCAGATTCAGGATCCAGCCATGACGGTTCAGAGTGTGCATGCACTTCTGTAATTGCTGACGGAGAAGCTCCGCTGAGGAGGCTTTCAGTAGGAGATCGTCCATGTATGGGGTCACTCTGATCCCATCCTGATGAAGCACCGCTATCAAGGAGCCTAACACCCTCTGGAAGACCTGAGGGGCTGAAGTCAGCCCAAAGGGGAGCGCTGCAAACTGAAACTGTCCCCTGTGGCAGGCAATCCTGAGATACCGCCTGCTCTCTGGATGAATAGGGATGTGAAGATAAGCATCATGAAGGTCCAGGGAGGCAAGGAACTCCCCTGGAGACATTGCTGCAATCACAGAGCGCAGGGACTCCTGGCGGAAGTGGGAAGTCACCACATAGGCATTGAGATCTTTGAGATCCAAAATGGGACGAGCCCCTCCGTCCTTTTTGGCTACCACAAACAGGTTGGAATAGAATCCTGAACCTGTGTCCCCCTGAGGAACCGCCTCCAGGACCTCTTTGTCCAAGAGATCCTGAATAGCGTCGTCGAACAGACGCCTTTTTGTGGGTTCCTGAGAAGGACGAGTAAAATGGAACCGAAAAGGAGGAAGGGAGGAGAAAGGGATCCTGTATCCCTCCGACACCACCTGAAGAACCCATGGGTCCGCTACTGACTCCTCCCAAATCCGGCGAAAGATGTGGAGACGTCCACCTACAGCCGGATGCGGACCCGGGTTCGGCGAGTCATGCCGAAGCAGTCTTGGAGGTCTTGGCCTTGGGGGCCACTTTGGGCTTCCAAGACTGTTTGGGCTTGGAGGAGGAGCGCGTAGTGGGAGGACCCGTTTGGGCCGAGGAGCGTGTCTCAGTCTGAAAGGAACGAAAGGACCTATGGCGTTTGGCTGGAAACTTTTTCTTAAAGACTGAGGGTAGAAGAGTACTTTTACCGCCAGTAGCCTCACTGATCATTTCTTTGAGTTCAGACCCAAAAAGCAAATTCCCCTGAAAGGGCAAGGAAAGCAAGGCTTTCTTAGAGGCTGTATCAGCAGACCAAATTTTCAGCCAAAGGGCGCGTCTAGCCACCACAGAAGAAGTGGAGGCCCTCGCCATCATGCGCACAGCATCAAAAGCAGCGTCAGCAACATAGTTCTGAGCTTCAGTGATATTAGCAAGAAGCTGCAACTGTTCAGATACTGGTGCATCCTGGCGAACTGCTTCAGTCAGTCGTTCAGTCCAGGCCGCAATGGCTCTATTAACCCATGCCACAGCAAAGGTTGGACGCATGGCAGTGCCAATGGAGGCAAAAATAGATTTAAGAGAAAGCTCTAGCTTTTTATCCGTCCAATCCTGCAGGGCAGAGGCATCAGAGACAGCCAAAGCGGTAGACTTGGATAGTCTAGAAACAGGAGCATCCACCTTGGGAGGATGAACCCATTTCTCCAGCTCAGCCTCAGGAACAGGGTATAGTTTAGCAAACTTTTTAGAGACAGAGGAAGATCTATCAGGATTCTTCCATGCCTCAGAGACCAGACGGGCAAGAGTAGGGTTAGATGGAAAACAAACAACTGGCTTAGATGGCTTTTTCTGAAAAACATCAGTAGGATCATAAGTGGATTCCTGAGTCAGAGGAAGGTTGAGCGTATTCAGAACCGCTCTGATCAGACCCTCAGCCGAGACTTCAGGGTCACACTCATAGGGGTCCCCAATGGACCTGTTAGATTCAATAACAGTACGTTCCTCAGCATCAGAATCCTGTAAGAGTTCTTCTTCAGAAGAATCAGTTACATCAGGAGCCCCCTGTGGCTTAGGCAGGGAGGTCCTGATGGTAGAGGGGGTCTGCCAGACCTGGAGAGCCCCCTGTATCTGAGAGGGAAAGAGTTGAAGCGTGGATCTGAGATCCCTAGTGGCAGCTTTAAACTCCCTCACCCAAGATGGCTCAATAGCGTGGCTGGAAAGCCCAGGGTTGCTATCTTGACCAGTACAATTAGGGCATAGATCCCCCACATTATCGCTAGACAGCCCAATGTGGCAAGAGGAGCAAAACGCCATGGGGGTAGCAGACCCCCCATCCTCCTTAGACTTGGATCTAGCCCCTAGCTCCAGTGAAGTAGACATGCTCACAGCGTCAATATACCCCACTAATAACACTATCACCCAGAAAAAGTGTAAAGGATTAAAGTTTCACCCCAGAAATGTCTAAATTCTGACTTATCTGGCCAGCGAAGGGTTAATCTGTAGAGGAGAGAGAAGGCTCGGTCCCTGCGTAGTGTACTCGCATAGGAAAAGTACCACAAAATGGCGGCCGTCATGACAGCCAATCAGAAACGAGCGCGAACCAGGCGCTCATGGGAAATGTAGTTTTCCCCATAGAAGTACCCTAAACAGTGCCCGAAGCCCCCCTGAACACCCCACATAAATAAAACACAATCCGGATGATAGAGCAGGAGCCTAGCAGTAAAATGAGCCCTCTCTGGAGTTGCTGTGACAAGCGGTTCCAAAGATATGTCCCACACTGTGAATTCCCATAGAGAGTAAAGGAGACATTGCGTCTGAGCGGGAAAAGCCGCGCTTAAAGGCGCGGAACTCAATTTTTAATAAAGTTTAAGAAAACATTAAAAAGTGCTCAAACAAGAATAAAACACATAAGAAACATAAGTAAACGAATATCCCAAGCTCCAAAACCCAGAGAATATCACAGAAATTGCATAAACATTAAAAATGCAATAAAAACACCCTATGAGTGCTGGAGTGTATTGAAAACTCCCAAATACAAGCCCATCAAAGGGACACTGTGGGGACAAGTGGACCTTCAGCACTCAATGGGTGACTCACCTTTCTTGCAGGACTTCTGTCTTCAGGTGACCATGATGAATAAGGAATAACCCAGAGGTAAATTCCTCAGTAGGGAAGCTGCTCAACACAAGCTGTTCCCTCTTCAGGGCATAAGGTCCACAGGAATCCCTGGAAGCTGCACCAGCCACTTTAGAGAGGGCAATTCACAGCCATGGTCACCCTCCTAATGGTGGTATTCCATATTTGAAAAAAAATAATAAAACACTAAGATGCATAGATGTTCTTCTACCTGGTGTGCAAGGCACTCCAGGAACAAATCAATCTGAGTGGCTCTGGCCAGAAGGTGGCTTAAGTAAGAGGGGAGGCTCCGCCCCTTGCAAATCATTTGCATAGTTGTTCCTGCCTATTAAAGGGGACTTACGCCTCCCAGAGTACCAGTGACCTGTATTGGACGACAGTGAAATGATGCTGCTTGAGGCAGTCTTTAGACGTTTTCCTTGTGCACTTTAGGTGTAGCTTCACAACCTACGGGCTCATGAGCTGAGCAGGAGCCCAGATAATGGGGAAAGACGAATAATACCTTTTGGGGGAGAGGAAGGTGGTATTGGATGCTTTGGGAAGAAAGCTAACAGCTGAAAAGGGAACTTGGGAGATGTTATGAAAATTTGATCTGTTACTACTGTGGCTAGGCAAAGTTTTTTTTTGGTTTTTTTTTACTGTAAATGTGGTTCACAGGCAAAAAAATGTAGGCCAGCTTTAACTTACGACAACGTATGCAAAACATATACATTATCATGCACAAGGTAACTAAATCCTGCACAAATATATTATATACACGCACATGAAAAGAGATTGAGAAGAAAAACATTAGTTCATGTACTACAAAGACAACTGAGTTCAAAACCTGAACAAGACAAGTAGCAATTAATGTAGTTTAGTTTATAGTTATTAAATTAATCAACACAACATGCCCTTTAGAATAAATATACCATGTAAGTTACTTGACTATCACTTTAAGGTCAGTTATTCCAAAAGCGTACAGCTTCCATTCGAGCAAACATATCTGGTAATTCACTGCTCATCTTAAATTTCACATTTGATATACATTCAGTGATTGTATAATTCTTTGGGAACGAAGCATTACTGTTCTATACAAAGGTAAACAATGTACAGAGGCATGAAAAAACTTACTGCATATAGCTTTGGTGGGATTCACTTGTTGTCCTGCAAGGAACTGTAAAAGCTTACGAATATCTACTCTGGCTTCTGCCATACCATCGGGGTCTCTTTCCTGACTACCTTGAGAAGAATCATCAGAAACTAATGAAGAAAAAAAACTCCAGTTATTAATGGATTCATATATTGAAAATAATACATTATACAAAGTGGGGTGGATTGAGTGTTTTTTTTTTTTTTTTAATTAATTTTATTGAAACGAATGAGGATACAGTGGAATCAAGTGTGAGGTATGTTATCAATATAGAATACATGACATAAGCAAGAACAAAATTGACATTTTCAAAAGGAAACTAGGCTGAAAAAGGAAACTAACCAATTGTTGCAAAAACCTAATACAAACAGTATATGTACCAGGGACTATAATCAACTGTGATAACAGCAGTTAGGATATTGAGAGGAGAACCAGGGGATGGCTAGTGGCTGAGTGGTATCACCCAGGAATGTTGCATGAAGGTACCCACTTCAAAAGGCCGATTATTTCAGTCGTTAAGTCTCTGGTGGTGTTTGAGTCTGTACGGTATACAAGGTGGGAAAAGGGCTAAAGGGGGAGAGACAGAGAGAGAGAGGAAGAGGAAAAAAAGAAAGGGAGGGGGGACCCGAGCCTTGGATGGTCTCCAACTGTCATTGCACGAGGCAGGGAGGGCGGCAGAAAATACACGCCTCAGAGTTAGGAAGAATCCACACTGGACTCCAAGGATCCCAGCCTCTGGGGTCACCAGCTCCAAGAATCAAGGAAGCTAGGAATGGTCTTAGAGGAAATAGCGTGCAGTCTCTCCAACTGGTAGAATTGGTTGACTTTTGCTGTCCAGAGAGATAGGGTTGGGACATCTGTATATTTCCAAAATTTAGGGATCAGAACCTTGGCAAGATTAAAAAGAGGGGGAAGTTTGCTCTAGAGAGGAGATGGGATTTTAGTTGTTAAGTGCGACTGAGAAGCTAATAAACAGAGTAGAGGAACGCAAGGAATGGGGGCGTGAAGTTTTCCCTGAAGAACAGCAACGACCGCTTGCCAGAAAGGAGCAATATCTGGACAGAACCACCATATATGTGCCATAGAACCATCTTTGGCCTCGCATCTCCAGCAGCGGTTCTGAACCTCCGGATAAATAAGCGACAGCTTTCTCTGTGTCATGTACCAATTCGAGATTATCTTATAGTTGAGTTTTCTGGTGTAGGAATAACGGGCATATTTGAAGTTTGCTTTAAAAATTCAAATCCATTGTTCCAATCCCACTCGAGCGTTAAGCTCTTTTGACTATTCATGAACAAAGAAGGGCACCTCAGGGGAGGAAGTATCTCTAAGAAGGGCTATCACGGTGCCCGTGCTTTCGCTGGCTACATTGCTATGTCTAACTACTTCCTCATTCTCTCTTATTGGCTACCGTGGATTGTCTCCGCCCAGTCCTAGCCTTTTTATACTGAGTGCTGTCACTTCAGCGCTGCCCTTTTGTGGTGTACCAGTTGCCAGTGCTTGTTCTGTTTATTCGTGTGAATCCTGTGTATGACCCGGACTGCCTGACTATTCTGCCTGATCTATGTTCCTGCTCCGTGTACCGACCCGGCTTGGCTGACGTTCCTGCTCCGTGTACCGACCCGGCTCAATTGACGTTCCTGATCTGTGTACCGACTGGGATTGGCTGACGTTCCTGCTCTGTGTACCGAACCGGCTTGGCTGACGTCCCTGCTCTGTGTACCTCCCGGTACCATTCTACCCTGTTGCCTGCCATTCGGAGGTCCTTCCTCCGTACTGTTGCTGTCCCTGATAGTCACTGTTGCCTGCCATTTGGAGGTCCTTCCTCCTTACCGTTGCTGTCCCTGACAGTCACTGTTGCCTCCATCCATCTCGTGTAGCACTGCTTCATGACCCTGAGATTATAACTTGCGCTGTTATCCTTTCACTACGGTGTTAGGTGTTGTATTGTACCCTGTACTCTTGACCTGCTTGTTACACTTACCGAGGTTGGGTGGCTACTGGGCACCTCGCTTAGCCTCTGGTTCTAGGACACACGGTCCAGGTCTGAGCGTCCGTTTCCTTTATGGTTTGGTACTACAGCGTGTCAGGGTCACAGCTCTGCTCTGTCATCCGGGAGTTTCCTGTGACTGTCCATTGTCTGTACCGGTTGTTCTCATTACACTGCAGTCTGCCTTTGTTGCCTATAAACCCTTCAGTCTGTAGCCTTCTCATACTGCTAGGTATTGTCTGCTAGTCTCCTGTTCCGGGCCTATGTTACTCTGTTGCCTAATCTCTACTGTACTGTGACGTGGGGCCTCCTTTCAGTCACCTACTGGTGATCTACCTATTGAGCTTACTCCCTGCGTAGGGAGCCTCCACTGTTTGTGGCACTCCTAGAACCTGTTGGTGTTCCTGGTCTGTAGTATCAGTGCCCTCTGTGTTACAGCTTCACACAAACTCTGACCTGACCTGTGCCAGTATAGTACCTTGGGTACCTGATGGGCCTGAGTGGGTTACTAGAATCCTTGTAACCTGACCTGTGTCAGCATCTATACCTCTGTATATACTGGACCTGTGTGGGATACTATTCATTTCTGTAGCCTGACCTGTGTCAGTATTGTATATTGTATGTACTGGACCCGAGGGGGTCACATGATCATTGCATTATTAATAAAACTGTGTTTTACCAAACCTTCTGTGTCTGAGTATCTGATAAACCATAACAAGGGCGTGACAGAAGGATAAGGGTCGGAAAGTACATGGAGGATGCAGAATCTGACGTTCAAGGCCCGTCAGGGGTCTGTGCAAGGGTCCTAAAGACTTCAGTCCCTGAATCCAATGTTGAACTTGCAGTAGTGCCCACCAAGGGGCATGTTCGGTACCCACTCATTCTCGAATATCAGCAAAGGGAAGTAAGGTTCCCGCTGGCTTCAGATGAAGTAAGGTGTCCATGAGATTGTCCTACCAGTGAGCAAACATACATTTGGATATACCTGGCGAGAAATCAGGGTTACAGACAAGAGAGACTAGTGGAGACGGAGAGGGAGATAGGTGTAGGGCTGTGTTCAAGTCGCGCCAAGTCCGTAACAGGTGACAAGAATGATATACTCTTTTGCATTCTTGGGGAGAGTACCTGTGGAAGACCACAAGTGTTGAAGGGGAGAGGTACCTCCAAGGTAGTTTGTTAGTGTGGTGCAATATTTAGGTCTTGAGGGAAGAAAGTCAAAGATCTGTGCAAGTGCTATTGCCCTATAGTACCTATGTATATCCGGAAAGTTTAGTCCACCCCTTGATGCATCCCGTGCCAAGACTGAGTAGCTAATTCTGGCTTTCTTATTAGCCCAAATGAAGCATAAAAATATTCTATGTAAATTATCCAGGAATTGCTTAGGGATATGGACAGGGAGGGCGTTGAGAATATACAAAATTTTGGGGAGGATCATCATTTTAAGTAAATTTGCACAACCAAGTCAGGAAATATAAGGACTCTTCCATTTAGACATATCCTCTGAAATAGAAGACATCAGAGAGGATATGTTAAGCTCTGCAGTGGAGTCAAGAGAAGCAGAGGGGTGGATGCCTAGGTATACATCGCAGTGCCCGTGCTATGCTTTCGCCATTTTGACAAATGCTACTTCCTGATACCTTTTTATTGGTTAACGTTATGTTGCTCCTCCCAGTGACAGCCCTTAAATACTCAGTCCTGTCACTTCTGCAGTGCCCTTTCGTGGTGTTCCCGTTGCTAGCGCTTGTTCCGTTATTTTGTATGATTCCTGTGTATGACCCGGACTGCCTGACTACTCTGCCTGTTTAACGTTCCTGCTCTGTGTACCGACCCGGATTGGCTGACGTTCCTGCTCTGTGTACCGACCCAGATTGGCTGACGTTCCTGCTCTGTGTACCGACCCGGATTGGCTGTTGTCCCTGCTCTGGTACCGACCCGGATTGGCTGTCGGTCCTGCTCTGTGTACCGACCCGGCTTGGCTGACGTTCCTGCTCTGTGTATCGACCCGGATTGGCTGACGTTCCTGCTCTGTGTACTGACCCGGCGTGGCTGACGATCCTGCTCTGTGTGTTACTGTCCGGTTGCCTCAGTTACTGCTCAGGCAGTTCTATACTGTGACCCGATCACTCCATAGTGCCTTGTCCTCCCTCACTCCGGTGTGGAGGTCCCGGTTGCACCATGGTACGCTTGGCCTGTTTACTGCTTTACCTGAGGTTTGGTTACTCTTGGGCGCCTCAGTCTGTCTATACTATCTAGCAGTTACCTCAGACCGGAGTGTTCATTAACCCCTTGGACGGCGGTGCTGTGCACTTGGTAACAGTCTATTGCAGTCTCAGTTTGGCGTTACACTGCACCTACCGGTGCTGTGCACTTGGGTCACAGTCTACTGCAGTCTCGGTTTGGCGTTACACTGCACCTCCCAGTGCTGTGCACTTGGGTCACAGTCTATTGCAGTCCCAGTTTGGCATTACACTGCACCTCCTGTTGCAGCCTACCTCTGGTGGTCCAGTAGCCAGTCGCATATCCTGGGCTCCGCTTGCTCCTTTGTGGCTACAGTCGCTATTGTGTCACTCTCTGCGTAGAGAGTGTACTGTGGGCCTTCCACTATTAGGGCCTATCTGCTGTTCCTGGCCTAATAGTACCATTCTGCCACTGTCTCACTGAATCATATGAACTGTACCTGACCTGTGTCAGTATTGTATATTGTTTTACATATACTGGACCTGTGTGGGTTATTTATGTCACTGTAACCTGTCCTGTGTAAGTGTTATAATTGTATTTATATGCTGGACCCGCGAGGGTTACTATTATTCTGTGTGATTTAATAAAACCTTCAGTCTCTGAGTGTACATAAAACAGTTACAGTATAGTATGGAAGAGATAGCCCATTTAAATTGATATAGCTGATTAAGGGAGTGACATGTGGTAGAATCCAAATTAATATTGAGAATTTCAGATTTACTCAGATTCATTTTCGCCTGAGATAAACTTTCATATTCTTGCAGGATAGAAAGAAAAGCAAGAATCAATGTCTGCGGTCGTGATATATAGAAAAGGGAATTGTCTGCATATGCAGAGACCTTAACCCCTTCAGTGCCAGAGGCTTGGGCCATTTCCTGTACCATGTAGGCCAGACACTTTTTCAGCATTTTTGCTATCCTTCTGTTTAGGCTTGATTTACTCTGGGAATTTCTAGTTACATATGGAAAACTATATATTGTTTTTTTCAGAACTAATTGAGCTCTCTCATGGTACCTTGCACGAAGAATCTATTGCATCGTGCAAAAAGCTATGATGTCATAATGACAAAAAAGTGAAAATTTACTTATTTTGCTAAAATCACATACTATGTATCAAAAACATTTACCTTGATTGAAAAAGTTTAAATTATTTGAAAAAGCCCCGCTCCAAGTAAAAAAATACCAAATTTGTATAGTTTTACCTATGTCCATGGCTAGTGTAGAGCCCTAATCACCAGCAGCGCAAAATGACATTTTCAACTTTATGAGCTAAAATGCGCTTTCTAGTGTTTTTGTAGTAAATCTACCCTAAAAAAATGGAATTGCTATATAAAACTATATATTTCTGAAAAGTAGACAACCTGCTGCATCTAATCAGGGGTAACTTGCCTTCTTGCCCCAAGCCTGTTGTGCCCAAATGCTTCCAGAAGGTGGCACTATAGGAAAAAATAGGATTTTAGTCTTACCTGTTAAATCCTTTTCACTTAGTCCATACAGGTTACTGGTACACTGGGAGGCGATCCACACCTTTAAGTAGGCAGGAACATTCTCTAAATGTATGCAGGGGGTGGAGCCTCCCCTCCCTCCTAGGTTGCTCCTCAGTCAGCACAAGACAGAATGATTTGAGACACTAACACTGACCAGAGATAGAAGAGAAGAAGAAAACCCCTGTGAGAATGCCCCAAAGGACTCCCACAGAATGCCACAGGAGAGCCAAGCATGGTCTCTTGACAGGGTGGGAGACCAGTAACCTGTATGGACTAAGTGAAAAGGATTTAACAGGTAAGACTAAAATCCTATTTTCACTGTCGTCCAATACAGGTTACTGGTACACTGGGATGTCCAAACATTGAGTTTCCCAGAGGCGGGAAGAAGGCAAGGACCAGGCGCAAGGCCCCCAGAGTCACCAGAACCTCTATGAACCAACCGGTCATAGATCCCAACAATCAGAAGTGTCAACGGACACCAACTAGGCGTAAGAACAGACCCCAAACAAAACACAGCACACTGAACCAGAGCCAACAGGGCTCAACAGTAAAGAAGCACTGAGAACCTCAGAAGAAGAAGATCCTAAACAGGCAAAACTGCCTCCAGGACCTTCCTCTCAAAGCTGGCATCAGCCAAGGCCAGCACATCCACACGGTAGTGCTTCGAAAATGTGTGCACAGAGGACCAAGTGGCCGCCCGGCACAGCTGATCAGCAGACGCTTGATTTTTATAGGCCCAAGAGGCCCCAATTGATCTGGTAGAATGAGCAGTGACCCGAAAGGGCACATGTTTATTCCGCAATTCGTAAGCCTTACGAATAGTAGATTTTATCCAAGATGCAATGGTCACCTTGGATGCCGGTCTCCCTGCCCTAGGCCCCTCAGGAATGACAAACAGAGCGTCAGACTTCCTGATAGACTCAGTGCGATAAACATAAAATTTGAGACAACGCACGACATCCAACAAATGAAGATCTCTCTCCTTGTCAGAGGAAGGGTTAGGGCAGAAAGAGGGCACCACAATCTCCTGATTGATGTGAAATTCGGAGACAACCTTAGGCAAAAACACCTTGGAAGTGCGAAGCACAGCGTTATCCTTATGGAACACCAGATAAGGTGGTTTACAAGACAAAGCTTGTAATTCTGCCACCTGGCGAACTGATACAATAGCCAAAAGGAAAGCCATCTTCCAAGACAAAAGGAGCAAAGGAATAGTAGCCAAGGACTCAAAGGGGGGTCGTTGGAGAACCCCCAAAACCAGATTGAGATCCCACTGAGGAGCCGGACTCCTGAAAGCGGGACGAACATGAGCCACACCTTGGAAGAAAACTTTGACATCAGGAATAACAGCAATGCGCTCCTGGAAAAAGACAGAGAGCGCTGAAGTCTGAACCTTAAGAGAACTCAGACTGAGTCCCTTATCAACACCGTCCTGTAAAAAGGCCAGGACAGTAGGAAGATGAAAATCATGCAATAGATCCCTATCAGCGCACCATGCTACAAAGGTCGACCAGAATCAGTGATAAATCTTGGAAGACACAGGTTTACAAGCATGTAGAATCGTAGACACCACAGCAGAGGAAAAACCCTTTTTCTTCAAAATTGAGGATTCAACCTCCAAGCTATCAAATGAAGACAATGAACATCCTCCTTCCACAGATAACCTTGTAGCAGAAGATCTGGACGAGAGGGAAGCGGAAAGGGCTCCGCCACAGACATTGCCATCAGATCCGGATACCAGGACTGACGAGGCCAATTCGGAGCGATCAGAATAACTGGACAACGCTCCATCTTCAGCTTCTGGATGACTCTGATCAACAGTGGAAGAGGAGGAAAGATGTAAGCTAGGGAGAATTCCCAAGGGATTGACAAGGCGTCCACTGCCAGGGCCAGTGGATCCCTCCACCGACAGCAGAAAACTGAAACCTTCCTGTTGTGTCTGGTTGCCATCAGATCCACCACAGGAACCCCCCACATCTGAGTGAAAAGTTGGAACACCTCCGGATGAAGAGCCCACTCTCCGCTGTCGACTGTGTGACGAATGAGAAAGTCTGCCATGATGTTGTCTACGCCTGGAATGTGAACCGCTGAAATGACAGGAACATGAGCTTCCGCCCAAGACAAAATGGCCTTGACCTCTAACCAGGCAGCGAGACTTCTTGTTCCGCCTTGCCTTTTGATGTAAGCCACTGCGGTGGTGTTGTTGCACTCTACCCTGACTGGACAACCCTCCAGTTGAGATTCCCAATGTCGTAGGGCAAGGAAGATCGCACGGAGTTCCAGAATGTTGACAAGAGAAGAGATTCCTCCAGTCCCCACTTCCCCTGGGCACTGAAGCGACCCAACACCGCCCCCCATCCCAGGAGGCTGGCATCCGTCGTGACCGTGGTCCAATAAGGGATCTGGAAGGATCTCCCTTTCAGGAGATGAGAAAGATCCAACCACCATTCCAAGCTCAACTCGACATGAGGAGGTAGAGAGACAAATAGCTTCAGATGGTCTGGACGATTCCTGCACGTCTGGATCACGAACCTTTGAAGTTCCCTGGTGTGTGCCATAACAAACGGCACCTCCTCTATCGTGGAAATGAATTTCCCCACCAGAGAAGTCAATTTCGGTACTGGAATCCGCTCGAGAGCCAGAATCTTTGATACCCGGAGAGCAATCTGATGAGCCACCTCCTCCGGCAGAAACACCATGCACCGTTGGGTGTCGAACAGAAGACCCAGGAAGATTATCCGCTGAGATGGAACTAAGTCTGACTTGTCCAGATTCACAATCCATCCATGGCGACTGAGTGTCTGAATGCAAGCCTGAACCTGCTGGTGAAGGATCTCTGCTGATGTAGCTTTCAAGAGTAAGTCGTCCATGTATGGAGTCACTCTGATGCCATCCCGATGGATTACTGCTATCAATGCTCCCAGGACTCGTTGAAAAACCTGTGGAGCTGTCGTCAGCCCAAAGGGAAGAGCCGAAAACTGAAAATAACCTCTGTGGCAGGCAAACCGGAGATACCGCCTGCTCTCTAGATGGGTAGGGATGTGCAGATATGCATCCTGAAGATCCAGGGAAGCAAGGAATTCCCCCGGAGACATAGCAGCTATCACAGTGCACAGAGATTCCTGTCGATAGTGGGTACTCACAACAAAGGAGTTGAGATCTTTGAGGTCCAAAATAGGACAAGCTCCACCGTCCTTTTTGGCCACAACGAACAGGTTGGAATAAAATCCTGAACCTATGTCCTCTTGAGAAACTGGTTCCAGGACGTCCTTGTCCAAAAGATCCTGAATAGCGTTGTCGAATAGACGCCTTTTTGTGGAGTCCTGAGAAGGACGAGTAAAATGGAAGCGAAAGGGAGGAAGGGAAAAGAAAGGGATCCTGTATCCCTCTGACACCACCTGAAGAACCCAAGGGTCCGCCACTGAATCCTCCCAAACCCGGCAAAAGAGGTGAAGCCGCCCACCTCCGGATGTGGACCCGGGTTCGGCGAGTCATGCCGAAGCAGTCTTGGAAGTCTTGGCCTTGGGGGCAACTTTGGGCTTCCAGGACTGTTTGGGCTTGGAGGAGGCGCGCGGAGTAGGCGGAACCACCTGGGACGCGGGGCGTGTCTCAGTTTGGAAGGAACGAAAGGACCGATAGCGCTTAGCTGGGAATTTCTTCTTAAAGACTGAGGGTGGAAGAGTACTTTTACCTCCAGTAGCCTCGCTAATCAATTCCTTTAGCTCAGATCCAAACAGGGAAGTCCCTTGAAAGGGCAAAGAAAGCAAAACTTTCTTGGAAGCGGTGTCAGCAGACCAAATTTTTAGCCAAAGAGCGCGTCTAGCCACCACAGAAGAAGTGGAGGCCCTCGCCATCATGCGAACTGCGTCAAAAGCAGCACCAGAAACATTATTCTGAGCTTCAGAAATATTAGCAAGTAGCTGCAGCTGCTCTGACACTGGCGCATCTTGGCGGATCGCCACAGTAAGCTGCTCAGGCCAGACCGCAATGGCCCGGTTAACCCACGCCACAGCAAAGGTTGGACTCATGGCAGTACCAATAGAGGCAAAAATTGACTTAAGACAGGTCTCTAACTTTTTGTCAGTCCAATCCTGTAAAGCAGAAGCATCAGATACAGCCAGAGCAGTGGATTTAGACAACCTAGAAACCGGAGCATCCACCTTAGGAGGATGAACCCATTTAGCCAATTCAGTCTCAGGAAAATGATAAAGTTTGGCAAACTTTTTTGAGACTGAAGAGGACTTATCAGGATTTTTCCACGCATCAGAAACTAGACGTTCAAGAGTAGGATTAGTAGGAAAACAGGTAACAGCCTTTGAAGGTTTCTGAAACACATCCGTTGGGTCAAGAGGAGACTCCTGGCACAAGGGAAGATTGAGGGTGGTCAGCACAGCCCTGATCAAACCCTCAGCAGAGATTTCAGGATCACATTCAAAAGGATCCCCAGCCTATCTGGTAGACTCAATAACTGTACCATCCTCAACATCAGAATCCTGCAACAATTCTTCCTCAGAAGAATAAGAGACGTCAGGAGCTCCCTGTGGCTTGGGCAGGGAGGTTCTGACAGAGGAGGGGGTCTGCCATACTTGAAGAGCCCCCTGAACCTGAGAGGGAAAGAGCTGAAGAGTGGATCTGAGATCCCTAGTTGCAGCCTTGAACTCTTTCACCCATGTTGGCTCAATAGTGTGACTGGAAGGCCCTGGGTTGTTGCCATGACCTTCCGCACAAGTTGGGCATAAATGACCAGAAAATTCTCTAGGTAGCCCTGAATGACAGGAGGAGCAAAACGCAATGGGGGAAACAGATACCCCAGCCTCCTTTGTCTTAGGTCTAGTCCCAGGCTCCAGTGGAGTAGACATACTCACAGTGTCAGATATACCCCACAGATAGAAATCACCCAATTAAAGTGTGAAGGATTAAGTATTCACCCCAGAAACGTTTAAAACTAAACTTATCTGGCAAGCGAAGGGTTAATCAGCAGAGGAGTGGGAGAAGGTCCGGTCCCTGCGTAGTATACTCGATGAGAAGAACTCACAAAATGTCTGCCGCGACGGGAGCCAATTAGAAAAAGGGAGCGAACCGAGAGCTCATGGGAAGAGTAGTTTTTCGCACCAAGTACCCCAAAACAGTGCCCGAAGCCCCCCAACACACTCAAACGTAAAACCGGATGATAGAGCAAGAGAAGACAAACAAAATGAGCCCTCTCTGAAGTCGCTATGTGAAGCGGTTCCAGAGATACGTCCCACACAGTGTAAGCCCATAGAGAGTAAAGGAGCAATGGCGTCTATGCAGGAAAAGCGCGCTTAAAGACACGGAACATAATTTCTAATAAAATTATCGCTTAAATTAAAAGTTCCATAACACATAGCAAACACATGTTCTATGTAAGCAAACATTACCCAGCCAAGGCAAAAGCTGAAAATACCCATAAAACTGGAAAACCCAGCAGATAAAGGGTTAAACACCACATAAACTGCTCCAAAACTCAAGACATACACACATACATTGCATTAGCAAGATATAGAAAAACACCCAATGAGTGCTGGAGTGCACAATGAGAACTCCCCAGTACAAGCCCAATGAAGGGACACTGAGGGACAAGTGGACCTTTGGCACTCAAAGGGTGGCTCACCTTTCTGCTGGACTTCTTTCTTCAGGTTACCAAGATAAGTAAAGAATTACCACAGAGGATAATCCCCAGGGAAGTACTTGAAATCAAGTTGTTCCCTCCTCAGGGCAAAAGGTCCACCAGAAGTACCCTGGAAGCTGTGCTATCCACTTTAAAGAGGGCATTTGACAGCCTTGGTAACCCACCTAATGATGGTATTCCATATTTGTAAAAATAACAAAGAAACTAAAGTTTGAAGAGAGATGTTCTCCACCTGGTGTGAACACACCGAGGAACAAATCATTCTGGCTTGTGCTGACTGAGGAGCAGCCTAGGAGGGAGGGGAGGCTCCACCCCATGCATACATTTGGAGAATGTTCCTGCCTACTTAAAGGGGCGGATCGCCTCCCAGTGTACCAGTAACCTGTATTGGACGACAGTGAAAATGGCATTTTCTTACATTTCTGCCCCTTCAACTGTGCTGAAATCTGTGTAAACCATGGAGTTTCCAACTGTATTCATTAGCTAGTGCTCTTAGGAGACAAATGACACCTCATTGGTATGAGTTCACCTAACTTAGGGGGGGTTACAAGTACAAAACTACACCTATTGCAACCTCTAATTTTTCTAACATTTTCTCAAACATTACGTGTCTATACAAAAAAAGAGGATTTTAGTTTTACCTGTTAAATCCTTTTCTCTTAGTCCATACAGGTAACTGGTAACTCTGGGTAGGTGATCCGCCCCTTTAAGTGAGCAGGAACAATTCTAGAATTGTATGCAGGGGGTGGAGCCTACCTTCCCTCCTTGGCTGCAGCTAGCCAACCAGCTCCAGAAAGATTGGAGATGCTATTGACTAGATAGTGAAGGAAAGGAAGACTCCTGTGAGCATGACCCCGAAGGACCCCCCAAAGTCTACCACAGGAGAGCCAAGCATGGTCCCTTGACAGGGTGGGAGACCAGTAACCTGTATGGACTGAGAGAAAAGGATTTAATAGGTAAGACTAAAATCCTCTTTTCTCTGTCGTCCAATACAGGTTACTGGTAATTCTGGGATGTCCAACCATTGAGTTTCCCAGAGGCAGGAAGTAAGGCAAGGACCAGGCGCAAGGTCCCCAAAGTCACCAGAGCAGATATGAACCATCAGATCAGAGACAGCCCAACAAAACAACTGAAGTGTCAATGGACACTGAACAGGGGCAACAACACCCCAGGAACTGTTACACAGCACGCTGAACTAGAGCCAACAGGGCTCAAAAGTGAAGGAAGCACCAAGAACCAAAGGAAATCCTAGACAGGCAAGACTGCCTCCAGGATTTTCTTCCCAAAGCTGGAGTCAGCCGATGCCAGCACATCAATATGGTAGTGCTTCAAAAAGGTGTGCACAGCCGATCAAGTGGGTGCCTTGCACAACTGAACAGCGGAGGCCTGATTCTTGTAAGCCCAAGAGGCCCCAATAGATCTTATAGAATGAACCGTGACCTGAAGGGGACAGGCTTCTTCCTCAGCTCATAAGTCTTACGAATAGTGAACTTGATCCAAGAAGCAATAGTCACCTTGGATGCAGGTCTTCCTGTTCTAGAACCCTCAGGAATGATGAGCAGTGCGTCTGATTTCCTGATAGACTCAGTGCAATGTACATAAAACTTGAGACAAAGCACCACATCTAACAAGTGGAGATCCCTCTCCTTGTCAGAGGTGGGGTCCGGGCAGAAAGAGGGCACCATAAATCTCCTGACTGATGTGGAACTAAGAGACCACCTTCGGGAGAAACTCCTGATAAGTATGAAGCACCGACTTGTCCTTATGCAACACCAAATAGGGTGGTTTACAGGACAGAGCATGTAACTCAGCAACACGGCGGACAGACACAATCGCCAGGAGGAAGGCCATTTTCCACGTCAACAGGAGTAGAGGAATAGTAGCCAAATGGGGGGCGCTGAAGAACGTCCAAAACCAAGTTAAGATCCCACTGAGGAGCAGGAATCTTAAAGGCAGGACAAGCATGAGCAACGCCCTGGAAGAAAACCTTGACATCAGGAAGGATGGCAATGCGCCTCTGAAAGAAAACAGAAAGCACAGAAGTCTGAACCTTAAAGGAACTCAAACTGTGGCCCTTATCCACACCGTCCTGCAAGGCGGCCAGGATCGTGTGCAGCTCAAAATCCTGAGACAGGTTCTTGTCAGCACACCAAGACAGAAAAGTCAACCAGACCCGATGGTAGATCTTGGAAGAAACAGGTTTGCGGGCACTGAGCCACCACCCCGGAAGAGAACCCTTTCTTCTTCAATATTGAGGATTCAATTTCGAAGCTGTCAAAGCTAGACGATGATCACCCTCTTTCCACTGGTAACCTTGTAGAGGAAGATCCGGATGGTAAGGTAGCCGGAATGGCTCCGCTACTGACAGATCCAGAAGCTCCGCAAAGCAAGACTGACGAGGCCAGTACGGAGCAATCAGAATAACTGGACACACACTGTGCAACAATGGGAGGGGAGGAAAGATGTAGGCCAGGGGGTATAACCAAGGAATGAATAGCGCATCTACCGTCAGAGCCAGAGGGTCTCTCCACTGAGAGCAGAACCTCGGTACCTTCCTGTTGTGTCTTGTCGCCATCAGGTCGATGTAAGGAGGACCCCATTTGAGGTGGAACACTTCTGGGTGTAGCTCCCACTCTCCGCTGTCCACTGTGTGTCAACTGAGGGAGTCCGCCATGACGTTGTCTACGCCAGGAATGTGCACTATATATATAGCAGGAACGTGTTCTTCTGCCCAGGACAAAATAGCCTTGACCTCCAACCAAGCGGCAAGACTTCTTGTTCTGCCCTGCTTTTTAATGTAAACCATGGCCGTGGTGTTTTCGGACTCTACTCGGACTGGACAGTCTTCCAACTGAGATGTCCAATGAAATAATCTCCCGAAGCTCCAATATGTTGATCGGAAGGAGGGATTCCTCCGGAGACCACCGACCCTGAAAAAAAACTCAAGCGACCCAGGACCGCTCCCCAGACAGAGAGGCTGGCATCCGTCGTCACCGTGGTCCAGAAGGATACCAGGAAGGACTTGCCCTTCAGCAGGTTGGAAAGGTCAAGCCACCGTGACAAACTCAGTTCCACATGAAGAGGAAGAGAAACTGACGTCTTCAGAAGATCCAGGTGTGCAAGGGTCAACCGGATCACGAACCTCTGGAGCTCCCTGGTATGCGCCATGGCAAATTAGACCACCTCTATGGTGGAGATGAATTTACCCACTAGAGAGGATAGCTTCTTGACTAGAACTGGATCCTGAGCCAGAACCGCAGAAACCCTGCGGGAAATCTGGTGAGCAACTTTGTCCGTGAGGAACACCATGCTCTTCTGAGTGTCGAAGAGAAGGCCCAGGAAGACCAGACACTGAGATGGGATAAGATCTGACTTGTCCAAGTTGATGATCCACCCGTGATGGGTGAAAGCATGAATGCATTGTGGACCTGATGATGAAGACGTTCCGCCGAAGGGGCTTTCAGAAGCAAGTCGTCCATGTATGGAATAACTCTGATGCCGTTCCGGTGGAGGACGGACACAAAGGCTCCCAGTACACTGTTGAAGGCCTGAGTAGCTGTCATCAGGCCAAATGGAAGAGCTGAGAACTGAAAATGTACCCTATCGCAGGCAAACCGGAGGTACTGCCGGCTCTCTGGATGAATGGCGATATGTAAATACGCGTCCTGAAGGTCCAGAGATGCAAGGAATTCCACCAGGGACATGGCAGCAACCACCGTCCGTAGACACTCCTGGTGATAATGAGTCTGGGTCACAAAGCAATTGAGAACCTTCAATTCCAAAATGGGATGACAACCGCCATCCTTCTTGGAGACCACAAAGAGGTTTGAGTAAAAACCCATAACCCTGTCCTGAACTGGCACTGGCTCTAGAACATCCTTGTCCAGAAGAGCCTGAACAGCGCCTAACAGACAGCGTTTCTCTGCACAATGAGGCGTGTGAGAAGGACGAAAATGAAAGGGAGGAAGAGAGATGAAAGGGATCCTGTACCCTTCTGTCACCACCTGTAAAACCCATGGGTCCACCACTGAACCCTCCCAAATGCCGTGATAGCGTTGCAGACAACCACCCACAGCAGAGTGCGGACTCAGGTTTGGAGAGTCATGCCGGAGAAGTCTTGGAAGCCTTGGGCTTGGAGGAGACCTTGGGCTTCCAGTGCTGTTTGGGCTTGGAAGAGGTACGCGGAGCTGAGGGAACCATCTGGTTCCCTGGACGTGTCTCACTCTGAAAGGAACGAAAATACCGATTACGTTTAAGTGGCAATTTCTTCCTGGGAACCAAGGGAAGGAGAGTACTCTTACCCCCTGTGGCCTCACTGATCAGATCCTTAAGATCTGGCCCAAACAAGGAGGTACCCTGAAAGGGTAGGAAGAGCAATGCTTTCTTAGAAGCAGTGTAAGCAGACCAGATCTTGAGCCAAAGAGCTCGTCTGGCCACCACAGACATGGTGGGAACCCTAGCCACCAAACGGATGGCATCAAATAAGGTAGCAGAAACATAGTGCTGTGTCTCAGAAATGTTGGTGAGAAGGCGCAACTATTCGAGGTAGGCACGTCCTGACGGACAGCTCGGGTGAGCTGTTCAGTCCAGTCCGCAATGGTGAATGCTGGACGCATGGAAGAACCAGCAGTGGCAAAAATGGACTTGAGGAGACCTCAAGTTTCTTGTCAGTCCAGTCCTTCAGAGCAGAGGCATCAGAGACTGGTAAGGCAGTAGACTTAGATAGCCTGGAAATAGGAGCATCCACTTTGGGAGGATGAACCCACTGAGCAAGCGCTGCCTCAAAGAAGGGATGAAGCTTGGCAAATTTCTTGGACACAGAAGGTTTCCTGTCAGGAGATTTCCACTCTTCAGACACAAGGCGGTCAAGAGTGGGGTTAGGTGGACATTTAAGTAAGGGGCTTTTTAGGCTACTGGAACAGAGGGGTCAGAAGGAACCTCCTGAACTAAGGGATTGTTAAAAGTAGTCAAGACAGCCCTGATCAGGCCCTCAGCGGAAGGTTCTGGATCAGCCGCAAAAGGATCCCCAAAATACTAAGAGGAGCCAAATACAGAACATTCCTCAACATCTGAATCCACCAGCAGTTCCTCCTCAGGGAAGACATGACTGAAGAGGGGACCCTGCCAAGAATGAAATGCCCCCTGTAACTGGGATGGAAAGAGTTGAAATGTGTGACCTAAGGTCCATAGTAGCAGCCTTGAACTCTTGCACCCAAGCTGGCTCTAATGCATGGCTAGAGGTACCTGGAATGCTGTCAGGGACATCAGAAGATGCTGGGCATAAATGACCTGAGAATTCTCTAGGAAGCCCTAGGTGACAGGAAGAGCAATGTGCAATGGGGGATACAGAGACCCCAGCCTCCTTAGTCTTAGGTCTGGACCCAAGCTCCAATGGTATAGACATTCTCACAGTGTCAAATAACCTTACTGTATAAGAAATCACCAAAATATAGTGTGTAGGCTTAAAGTTTCACCACAGAAATTGCTAAAATAAACTGGCAGGCGAAGGGTTAATCTGCAGAGGAGAGAAGGACAGTCCAAGCCCTGCGTAGGATACTCGTTCTGGAAAGAGCACAGAATGGCTGCCATGGCGGAAGCCAATCAGAAACGAGCGCACGAAGCAAACGCTCACAGGAAATGTAGTTATCCCAGAAAAGTACCCCAAAGAGTGCCTGAAGCTCCCTGAGCCCCCAACACACTAGAAACATGAACCGGATGATAGAGCAAGGGCAGACAATTAAAATGAGCCATCTCTGAAGTCACTAGGTTAAACAGTTGCAGAGATATGTCCCAAACAGTACAGTCCCGTAGAAATGAATGGAGCAATGGCGTCTAAGCGGTAAAGCGCACCTTTACTCAAATTTTACAAAATTGAGAGTGTAATTCTAAAATGCCTAAAACAGCATTAGAACATGTGAGGATACCCAAAAAACACTAAACCAGTAGGAAAAGTGTTAGAAACCCCCCCAAAAAGTGCCAATCCAGCAGCTAAAAGGTTAAGTTACCACATAAACCTGCTCCAAAACACCCAACAGACATACAGATAGACCCAATGAGTGCAGAAGTGTGAAATAGAAACTCCAAATGAAAACACCCCTGTGCGGAGGGCCACTGTGGGACAAGTGGACCTGTAGGACTCAAAAGGTTGCTCACCTTTCCTGCAGATCTTCTGTCTTCAGATTACCATGTAGTAAGAAGTAACCTCAGTGGGTAACTCCTGGGGAAGCACTTGGAATCAAGATTTTCCCTCTCAGGGCTTAAGGTCCACAAAAAGCACCTGGATACTGAGCTAGCCACATCTAAAGGCATTGTCAGTTATGGTAATCTGCCTAATGGTGGTATTCCATATCTAACAGAAAAATAAAAAAGTTTCTAAAACTGTAGCAGAACTGTTTTCTTGCCTGTGTTATCTTCATCAAGGAAAAAATCTTTCTGGAGCTGGTTGGCTAGCTGCAGCCAAGGAGAATTGCATACAATTCTAGAATTGTTCCTGCCTACTTAAAGGGGCAGATCGCCTACCCAGAGTTACCAGTAACCTGTATTGGATGACAGAGAAATGGTTATAACAACTACAGAAGTGAAGAAAGGCTACACAAACCATACCATTTGGGAAATAAGACAACCTGGCGCATCTAATGAGGGGTGAATTGCCTTCTTACCCCAACCTGTTGTGCCCAAATGCTTCCATAAGGTGGCACTATAGGAAAAAAGGCATTTTCTTACATTTCTGCCCCTTCAACTGTACTGAAATCTGTGAAAACCATGGAATTTTCAAAAGTATTCATTAGCTAGTGCTCTTTGGAGAAAAATAACACCTCACTGGTATGAGTTGACCTACCTTAGGGGGCGCTATAAGTACAAAACTACACCTATTGCAACCTCTAATTTTTCTAACATTTTCTCAAACATTACTTGTCTGTACAAAATGGTAATAACTATATGTATGTAACTCTGTGAAAACCATGGAATTTTCAACTGCATTCATTAGCTAGTGCTCTTAGGAGTCAAATGACACCCCATTGGTATGAGTTGACCTACCATAGTGGGTGCTAGAACTAGAAAACTACATCTACTACAACCTCTGATATTTCTAACATTTTCTCAAACCTAACTTGCCTGTACGAAAATGGCTTTAACACCTTCAGAAGTGAAGAAAAGGTAGATAAACAATACCATTTTGGAAAGAAGATAACCTGCCCCATTGAATGAGGGGTCACTTGCCTTTTTACCCCTAAGTTAGTGTGCACAACTATTTCCAGAAAGTGGTGCTATAGGAAAAAAACATTTTTTTTTACAGATCAGTTACTTCAAAGATATTAAAATGGTTCAATGGCATGGCATGGGATTTCCTAGGAAGACTTCTTGCAAGCCTAAGAAAAATGGTGCCCCACTGCTGTGGGTTGACATACCAATTTGGGTGACAGGAGCATAGCTACCAGTGAAACAGGGATGGGAAAGCAAACAGTGTATGTGTGATTTTATGGCTAACAGATGAAAGAAGCTAGGGCGTCAGCCGGTGTACGTACGGACCTGTGACTACCAGTGTAACAAAGTGTGTGGGAGGGTGAGGGGTTAGGCAGTGTGTGTGGGAGCAAGGATGGTGGTGGTGGTGGGGGCAGCGTCTGATAGTGTATATGGGGGATCTATGACTACCAGTGTGCACTGTATGTTCCCCTCATACAAAGTTTGATTCCCAGCCTGAATCTAGTGCATACAGGTACTTTGAGTCTACCAGTAGGCAGTGGAACCAGGCTGGGGAATGGGACTGCCAGTTGGCTGTGGAACCAGGCAGGGGAATACTGTACATGAGGGGAGGGGATGGGAGGCATTTTGTGTGCATGCCACAGGAGTGGCCAATGCACTGCAAAGCAATGCGTTGGACCCCCTGTTGCACAGAAAGAGTTTATTTTTTTAAATTATTATTTTGTATTCATACCTCGTTGGGGAGGCGGTGTCCCCCATCAGGGTCTAAAAACAGATTGTGTGTGTCACAGAGGGTCCAACGCATTGCAAAGCACTGCATTGGACCCCCCTGTGGCGCCTGCATTTTTTGGGGCTTTCCCCCCCAATATTTTTGTGTAGACCTCATTGGGGGTATCAGAACCCATACAATGAGGTCTGAAAAAAAATAATCCTTTGTGTGCCACAGGGGTGCCCAGTGGATTGCAAAGCAATGCATTTGGCCCTTGTGGCACACAAAGGGTTAATTTTTTTTTTTTTTTTTTTAAATCGTTACTTTGTATTCAGATGGCCACCAAACAAGCTCTGATTACAAAGTAATGATAAAAAGTCCTGTGTGAGCCACAGGACGGGGGTCTGCATTGTACCCCCCCCTCCCAGTGGCGCACACACGGGGTTAGATTTATTTTTTTAATTATATACCTCATTGAGGGGTATCAGGACTCCTTCTGATGCCCCCCCCCCCTCAGTGAGGCATTAGCAAAAATAGGATTTTAGTCTTACCTGTTAAATCCTTTTCACTTAGTCCATACAGGTCACTGGTACTCTGGGAGGCGATCCGCCCCTTTAATAGGCAGGAACAATTATGCAAATGATTGCAGGGGGCGGAGCCTCCCCTCCTACTTAAGCTGCCTTCAGGCCAGAGCCACTAGATTGATTTGAGACACTAAAACGGACCATAGGTAAGCAAGAATTAAGACTCCTGTGAGCATGCCCCGAAGGTCTCCCACTGAATACCACAGGAGAGCCAAGCATGGTCCCTTGACAGGGTGGGAGACCAGTGACCTGTATGGACTAAGTGAAAAGGATTTAACAGGTAAGACTAAAATCCTATTTTCACTGTCGCCCAATACAGGTCACTGGTACTCTGGGATGTACAAACATTGAGCTGACCCAGAGGCGGGAAGTAAGGCAAGGACCAGGCGCAAGGCCCGAAGTCACTAGAACTGCTATGAACCAGTTAATTACATAGCCCAAAATGTAAGTGTCAACGGACACCAACCAGGGGAAAACAACCCCTGAACTAACACAGCACACAGAACTAGAGCCAACCGGGCTCAACAGTATAGAAGCACTAAGAACCACGGAGTAGAAGTCCTAAACAGGCAAAACTGCCTCCAGGACCTTCCTCCCAAAACTGGCATCAGCCGAGGCCAGTACATCAACTCGGTAGTGCTTTGAAAATGTGTGCACAGAGGACCAAGTGGCCGCTCTGCACAGTTGATCAGCAGAAGCCTGATTCTTGTAGGCCCAAGAGGCCCCAATAGATCTGGTGGAATGGGCAGTCACCCGGAAGGGAACATGCTTATTCCGCAACTTATAGGCTTCATGAATAGTAGCCTTAATCCAAGAGGCAATGGTAACTTTGGAAGCCGGTCTCCCTGCCCTAGGCCCCTCAGGAATGACGAATAGAGCGTCAGACTTCCTGATAGACTCGGTGCGATGAACATAAAACTTGAGGCAACGGACCACATCCAACAAATGGAGATCTCGTTCCTTGTCAGATGACGGATTAGGGCAGAAAGAGGGAACCACAATCTCCTGATTGATGTGAAACTCAGATACAACCTTGGGTAAGAATTCCTTGGTAGTGCAAAGCACAGCCTTATCCTTGTGGAACACCAGGTAAGGAGGTTTAGAAGACAGAGCTTGTAACTCTGCTACCCGGCGAACTGAAACAATAGCCAAAAGGAAGGCCATCTTCCAAGTCAAGAGACGTAATGGAATAGAAGCCAAGGATTCAAACGGGGGTCGCTGAAGAACTCCCAGCACCAAATTGAGGTCCCACTGGGGAGTAGGACTCTTGAAGGCAGGCCGAACATGAGTCACACCTTGGAAGAAAACTTTGACATCAGGAAGGATAGCAATCCTTTCCTGGAAAAACACAGACAAAGCAGAAGTCTGGACTTTGAGGGAACTCAGACTGAGCCCCTTCTCAACACCGTCCTGCAAAAAGGCCAGGACAGTGGGAAGATGAAATTCTAGAGACATCTTCCGATTGGTACACCAAGCCACAAAGGTAGCCCAGATACGATGATAGATCTTGGAGGACACAGGCTTACGAGCACTAAGCATCGTCGACACCACTGAAGGAGAAAATCCTTTCTTCTCTAGAATCGAGGATTCAACCGCCATGCCATCAAATGAAGATGATGAACATCCTCCTTCCACAGATATCCTTGAAGAAGTAGATCCGGACGGGCAGGAAGTGGAAACGGTTCCGCCACTGACATGGCCATCAACTCCGGATACCAAGACTGGCGAGGCCAGTTTGGAGTGATCAGGATGACAGGACAATGCTCCTGCTTCAACTTCTGGATGACTCTGATCAATAGAGGAAGAGAAGGGAAGATGTAAGCCAGAGGAAAATCCCAGGGGATTGACAAGGCATCCACTGCTAGAGCAAGAGAGTCCCTCCGCCGGGAGCAAAACACCGGTACCTTCCTGTTGTGTCTGGTAGCCATCAGGTCCACAGAAGGTACTCCCCACCTCTGGGTGAGTAGGTGAAACACCTGTGGATGAAGAGCCCATTCTCCGCTGTCGACTGTGTGACGACTGAGAAAGTCTGCCATGACGTTGTCTACGCCTGGAATGTGAACTGCAGAAATGACAGGCACGTGATCTTCTGCCCAAGATAAAATATCCTTGACCTCTAACCAGGCGGTGCAACTTCTTGTGCCGCCTTGCCTGTTGATGTAGACCACTGCGGTGGCGTTGTCGGACTCCACTCTGACTGGGCAACCTTCCAGTTGAGATTCCCAGTGCCTCAGGGCAAGCCGGATGGCACGCAGTTCCAGAACATTGATGGAGAGAAGAGATTCCTCCAGTCCCCATTTCCCCTGAGCACTGAAACGACCCAACACAGCACCCCATCCCCGGAGGCTGGCATCCGTTGTGAGTGTGGTCCACTAAGGAACTTGAAAGGATCTCCCTTTCAGGAGATGAGAGAGATCCAACCACCAGTGCAGACTCGATTCGACATGAGGAGGTAGAGAGACTGACAGATGCTGATGATCTGGATGATTCTTGCACGTCTGGATCACAAACCTCTGAAGTTCCCTAGAGTGGGCCATGGCAAATGGTACCGCTTCGATCGTGGAAATGAACTTCCCCACCAGAGACAACAACTTCGGTACTGGAACTCTGTCCAGCTCCAGGATCCCAGCTACTCGGATGGCTATCTGATGAGCCACTTCTTCTGGCATAAACACCATGCATTGGCGAGTGTCGAACAGGAGACCCAGGAAAAGGAGCCTCTGAGATAGGACAAAGTCTGACTTGTCCAGATTCAGGATCCAGCCGTGACGGTTCAGAGTGTGTATACACAGCTGCAGTTGTTGGTGGAGAAGCTCCGCTGAGGAGGCTTTCAAGAGGAGATTGTCCATGTATGGGGTCACCCTGACACCTTCTTGATGAAGCACAGCTATCAAGGAACCCAACACCCTCTGAAAGACCAGAGGGGCCGAAGTCAGTCCAAAGGGAAGAGCTGAAAACTGAAAGTGTCCCCTGTGGCAGGCAATCCTGAGATACCGCCTGCTCTCTGGATGAATAGGGATGTGAAGATATGCATCCTGAAGGTCCAGGGAAGCAAGAAACTCCCCTGGAGACATTGCTGCAATCAATGAGCGCAGGGACTCCTGGCGGAAGTGGGAACTCACAACATAGGAATTGAGATCTTTGAGATCCAAAATGGGACGAGCACCTCCGTCCTTTTTGGCCACCACGAACAGGTTGGAATAAAATCCTGAACCTGTGTCCTCTGGAGGAACCAATTCCAGGACCTCTTTGTCCAAGAGATCCTGAATAGCGTCGTCGAACAGACGTCTTTTTGTAGGTTCCTGAGAAGGACGAGTAAAATGGAACCGAAAAGGAGGGAGGGAAGAGAAAGGGATCCTGTATCCCTCTGACACTACCTGAATAACCCATGGGTCCGTCACTGAGTCCTCCCAAGTCCGACGAAAGATGCGGAGACGTCCACCTACTGCCGGATGCGGACCCGGGTTCGGTGAGTCATGCCGAAGCAGTCTTGGAGGTCTTGGCCTTGGGGGCAACTTTGGGCTTCCAGGACTGCTTGGGCTTGGAGGAGAAGTGCACAGAGGACGGACCCGTCTGGGACGTGGAGCGTGTCTCAGTCTGAAAGGAACGAAAGGACCGATTGCGTTTGGCTGGAAACTTTTTCTTGAAGACTGAAGGTAGAAGAGTACTTTTACCACCAGTAGCCTCGCTAATCATTTCTTTGAGTTCAGAACCAAATAACAAGTTCCCCTGAAAGGGCAAGGAAAGCAAGGCTTTCTTAGAGGCTGTGTCAGCAGACCAAATTTTCAGCCAAAGGGCACGTCTAGCCACCACAGATGAAGTGGAGGCCCTCGCCATCATGCGCACAGCATCAAAGGCAGCATCAGCAACATAATTTTGTGCTTCAGTAATATTAGTAAGGAGCTGCAACTGTTCAGATACCGGTGCATCCTGGCGGACTGCCTCAGTCAGTCGTTCAGTCCAGGCCGCAATAGCTCTATTAACCCACGCCACTGCAAAGGTTGGACGCATGGCAGTGCCAATGGAGGCAAAAATAGACTTAAGAGAAAGTTCTAGCTTTTTGTCCGTCCAGTCCTGCAGGGCAGAGGCATCAGAGACAGCTAAAGCAGTAGATTTGGATAACCTGGAAACAGGAGCATCCACTTTGGGGGGATGAACCCACTTTGCCAATTCAGTCTCAGGAAAGGGGTAAAGTTTAGCAAACTTTTTGGACACTGAGGAGGATTTGTCAGGATTCCTCCACGCCTCAGAGACTAAGCGGGCAAGGGTAGGGTTAGTTGGAAAACAAACAACCGCCTTAGATGGCTTTTGGAAAACGTCAGTTGGATCATGAGTGGATTCCTGAGTCAGAGGAAGGTTGAACGTAGTTAACACAGCTCTAATCAAACCCTCAGCGGAAACCTCAGGGTCACATTCATAAGGGTCCCCAATGGACCTGTTAGACTCAATAACAGTGCCTTCCTCAGCATCAGAATCCTGTAATAGTTCTTCTTCAGAAGAATCAGACACATCAGGAGCCCCCTGTGGCTTAGGCAGGGAAGTCCTGATTGTAGAGGGGGTCTGCCAAACCTGGAGAGCCCCCTGTACCTGAGAGGGAAAGAGTTGGAGAGTGGATCTGAGATCCCTAGTGGCAGCTTTAAACTCTTTCACCCAAGTTGGCTCAATAGCGTGGCTGGGAAGCCCAGGGTTGCTATCACGAAAATCAGTGCATTTAGGGCATAAATCACCAGAACAATCTCTAGGCAGCCCAGAGTGACAAGAGGAGCAAAGCGCAATGGGGGGAACAGACACCCCAGCCTCCTTAGTCTTGGGTCTAGCCCCTGACTCCAGTGGAGTAGACATGCTCACAGCGTCAATATACACCACTTAACAAATATCACCCAGTAAAAGTGTGGAAGATTAAAATTTCACCCCAGAAATGCCTAAAAACTGACTTATCTGGCCAGCGAAGGGTTAATCTGCTAAGAGGAGAGAAGGCTTGGTCCCTGCGTAGTATACTCGCTGAGAAAGAACACCACAAAATGGCGACCGTCAGGATAGCCAATCAGAAACGAGCGCAAACCGGGCGCTCATGGGAAATGTAGTTTTCTCTCAGAAGTACCCCAAACAGTGCCCGAAGCCCCCCTGAACTCCCCACACCCTGAAAACATACACCGGATGATAGAGCAGGAGCATAGAAATAAAATGAGCCATCTCTGAAGTTGCTGTGACAAGCGGTTCCAGAGATATGTCCCACACTGTGAAATCCCATAGAGAGTAAAGGAGCAATGGCGTCTAAGCGGGAAAAGGCGCGCTTAAAGGCGCGGAACACTAAATTTTAATAAAGTCCCACTGAACTTTAAAAAGTACTAAACAGTTACCCAATACATGAGAAACATAAGTAAAACTATACCCAAAGCTCCAAAACCCAGAGAATACCACAGAAATTGCATAAACATGATAAATGCAAATAAAAACACCCTATGAGTGCCGGAGTGCAATGCAAACTCCCAAATACAAGCCCATCAAAGGGACACTGTGGGGACAAGTGGACCTTCAGCACTCAAGGGGTGGCTCACCTTTCTGCAGGACTTCAGTCTTCAGGTGACCATGATGAAGTAGGAATAGACCAGAGGTAAATTCCCCAGCAGGGAAGCTGCTTGACTCAAGCTGTTCCCTCTTCAGGGCATAAGGTCCACAGAAAATCCCTGGAAGCTGCACTAGCCACTTTAAAGAGGGCAATTCACAGCCATGGTCACCCTCCTAATGGTGATATTCCATATTTGATAAAAAAATAACAAAATACTAAGTTGAAAGCATAGATGTTCTCCACCTGGTGTGCACAGCACACAGGAACAAATCAATCTAGTGGCTCTGGCCTGAAGGCAGCTTAAGTAGGAGGGGAGGCTCCGCCCCCTGCAATCATTTGCATAATTGTTCCTGCCTATTAAAGGGGCGGATCGCCTCCCAGAGTACCAGTGACCTGTATTGGACGACAGTGAAATAAAAAATGTTGTAAAAATAAGTGTCCCTGTGAGTGCCACAGGGGTCTCTACCGCATTGCAAAGCAATGCATTGGACCCTTGTGGCACTCAGAAGGTTATTTTTTTTATCATTACTTTGTAATCAGAGCTTGTTGGGGGGCCATCAGGACCACTCATGATGGCCCCCAAACAATCTCTGATTACAAAGTAATGATAAAAGCCCTGTGTGCCACAGGAGAGTGAGGTGCACTGGACCCCCCTGTGGTGTGGCAAACACAGGGTTAATTTTTTTTATTTATTTATTTTTTAAATTATAGACCTCATTGAGGAGTATCAGGACCCCACTGATCCCCCCAAAAAGTCCCCAAAAGAAGTGACTCTGTGAGTGCTTTACAGCACTCGCAGGGTTACTTTTGCTGATTTTTTGTTTTTTTGTTTCATCAGACCTCTTGGGGGACATCAGGACCCCTCCTGATCGGCTGGGAGATATGGCGACCGCAGGAGAGCAAAAGCTATCCTGCCCTTCTCTCCTACCACTGGGTAGGAGTGAATGGGACCGGGGAAACTTTCCTAACGTCATCGGTGACCATATCATCAATGACGTAGGGAGGCTTCCCCCGGTCCCGCCGACTCCTACCCAGAAGTTTGGGTAAGAGAGAGTGGGAAGGAGCAGCTCTGCTTCTTCTTCTTACATATTGATCTCCCAGCACGATCGGCTGGGAGATCAATAACTGGGGAGGCATGAGAAGTGATCCTAATGCCCCCCAAGAGTGTCAGGCTGCATTTCAGCTGAAATGCGGCCACTGCAAGCCAGTTATACTGGCTTATGCAGTGACCGCATTTTAGATGTACAATGTACGAGCATGGCACAGCAGGGGTTAAATGTCTGTGAACCAGAGGTAACCCCAGAAATCCTGTGGTCAGAATGCACCAAGTTAAGGAAAGGTTCCAAGGAAAGGATGAAAAGAATTGGGGACAGGGGGCAACCCTGTCTTGTCCTATTTCGGATGGGAAAAGAATGTGAAGCAGTAACGTTAGCTATCACTCTCGGTGACAGGTTTTTATATAAGCTGAGGATGCTACTGAGTAGGTTAGGGCCAATACAGGAATGTATCAGGACTTCCCATAGGTAAGACCAGTTAACACGGTTGAAAGCTTTCTCCACATCGGTGGAAAGCAGAATAGTAGGTAACCGAGAGGAAAAAGCCTGGTGCATAAGAGATAGCAGCCGAGGTGTTGTGCCTGGCCCCTCTACTGGGTACAAAGCCGCATTGGTCAGGATGTATCAACAAATGGAGATGGGTGCGGAGACAATTAGCCAGGATCTTAGAAAAGATCTTCAGATCAATGTTTAAGAGGGAGATGAGACGGTAGCTCCCACAGAGCATTGGATCTTTGTTAGTTTTGCTAAAACAAAGATGTGAGCCTCTAGTGACTGGCCAGGGAAGGAACCCCCTGTCAATACATAGTTAAAAGGTGTTCAGCATGTGGGGTGACAATTCTGAAGTGAATGTCCTATAATAACTAAGGGAAAATCCATCCGGAACTGGGCTTTTCCCTGCAGCCATAAAGGAAACAGCCTGATGCAGTTCTTCGGCAGTTATCTCAGTGTCGAGTTGGCTAGCTAATTCCTGGGGGAGTGACGGTAAGTTGGCCCTAGCAAAAAGGACTGCATGTTCGCAGGCTTTGCTGCCAGTTCCCCTGTCAGTACAAGGGTTCAGGTTGTAAAGTGCCTTGCAAAATGATCTAAAGACCCTGGAAATCACAGGAAATGCAGATACCATCTTGTCTTCCGAAGTGCAGATTTTGTCAATAGCCGTCAAGCACCTGCGTGTTTGGATTAGTCTCGCCAAGGTTTTCCGGCACTTATTAGCAGACATATAGTGATGATATTTAAGCCACATGAAAGATTTAATGGTCTGATCTCTGAGAAGACCATTTAGTTCGTTTCGCATTAGTCTGCTTATCTCTGTTGGACTCCAGGAGTGAGCTTTTGTGCTTTGATTCCAATGTCTGAATCATGTCAAGAAGAGCAAGCATGCAGCTTCTTCAATACGGCACCTGTGCACCCCAAGTTTGATTAAGTGGCCACTTATGACGGATTTGTGTGCTTCCCATAACATCGAACTGCTAGATTCGCCTTTAGAGTTAAGTTTAAAATAGTCGCAGAGTTGCGCACGGATGGAATCAATATCAGATTGGGGGGAGAATAGTGTTTCATTTAGACACCATGGTTTGAAAGATAGTGATAGAAATGGAGACTGGAGCATGATCTGTCCAAGAGATAGATTCAATGCATGCCACAGTAAGGGAGTGGAGCAGAAATTGAGAGATAAAGAGAAAATCTATACAGCTGTAAAAAGAGTGGGGAGGGGAATAGTATGTACAATCTTTTGTTGTTGGATGTAGGACTCTACAAGCGTCAATAAGTTGATGGTTAGCTAAGCTAAGGTGATTTGCCAAAGGAAGTATCCAAAGCTGGGTCTAGTGCAACATTGAGATCTCCCCCTACTACCAGTCTCCCCCCTAGTTCCTTGTCTAACAGGGACAGGGTCTTTGACAAGAAGGAAATCTGGTTCTTGTTCGGCCCATATTTTATTTATATATATATATATATATATATATATATATATATATATATATATATGCAAAAAGACAAAACAAGGAAAAGCGCTCTGAATAACTATAAATTTATTGCAAACAATAAAATAATTACAAATAATAAAAATATTCCCTTCTTTCTCTATTCCAAAACTGTAAATAAATTTCCAGCTAGAATAGAGAAGCAATAAACCAATAAACAATATAATAAATATAACACCAATATTCTACCTGGACACCACAGTACCAATAACCATGTATCCAGTAGATACGATATACAGTGTAACAACGTAATCAGATTACTGATACAACGTTGTCAAAAAGCTGCTATACAATCTAAAATAATGCTGGCCAGCACTATATAAAAATAAAATATACGTCCTCAATAGAAAAGATGATCCAAATATAAATCCACTGCAAAAGATGCTCTTAGGAAAAACAGCCTAATAGGGATCTCCGCTTAACATAGCAGATCCGATGCCACTTATAATCAGAGTGTTTCGGTAGCGATTCGCTCCACTCTAACTAGTGGTAACCACAGGCCAAATGCTCCGTAAATAACAAGCCGTACTGAGACCTTACTTGGATTCAACTGAGATCACCTTTGCGGTACCCTTTATGGACTCCTCCGTTCGTGTTCAGCATCCATATACACTGCCACGGTCACAAAATCCTCCGTCCTTATACAGATCCAAATGTCTCTATAGACAGAGTCAGGCAAACCGTCACAGGAAGTAGGTCAGACTTGGCTCAGGTTCAATACTAGCGATCCTCTCTGAATCACTTCACAGTAGTTTGTATTCTTGACTTGGCATCTGAGAACACCTGAATATATGATCCCTGCTGTTACTTGTTTGCACAGACAAACTGCAGAGCTGATCTGAGGCTTCCAAACCAGAGAAACAATATAATATGCAGCAATAAAAACAGATACTGGTGCCAACTGCGGGTATAAGCCAACGCGTTTCGTATCACAGATACTTCATCAGGGCTATTACCCCATAATAAGCATAACGGCTATTTAAAACATACATTTAATTGGCTCTCCAATCATTGACCTCCTCAATTAACTCTTCAATAATTAACATCCCAGTGACACATTTCCAAAACAACTCTTAAAGAAAAAGTTTTAAAAGGAAAAATTTCTCTTAAAGGGGAATGACACAAAAAAAGAAAAATATACCATCCTAACCATAAATTAAACAAAAAATGACTAAACAATATATATGACTAAAATTAAAAATAAATAAAAATAGAAATAAAAAATAAAATAAAAATTAATTAATAAAAACAAAAATAAAAATAAATAAAAAATTAAAAATAAATAAAAATACATAATAAAAATGAAAATAAACCCTATATATTAAATGAAGGTACTAACATCTAGCCTATCATTATGTCCCTTAGGAACCAAGGTATCACAATAAAATATCCAAAAACTCTCCTTTTGACACAATTTTTGAAAACGTTGTCCCTGAGACAAAGCTGAAGAAATATTTTCCAAAGGCATTATTATAGTTCCATCAATATTACTATTATGATATTGTTTATAATGTAATGATAAAGGATATTTTGGATCTTCTTTTATTATAGCCCTACGATGTTCGAGAACCCTATCCTTAAGTCTTCTCTTCGTACGCCCTATATATTTTTTATTACAGGGACATATGATACTGTATACTACATAATTAGTATTACAAGTAATATATTGTTTTATCTTATGTATTTTATCTCTTCCATCCCTAAACTCGTTAGTACTATGTGAAATATATTTACACGTAATACATCGCTGACCCCCACACTTATAAACTCCTACCGGTCTAAAAGGATTTTGTACCTGTTGTCCTTTTTAAAAAAATATTTTTCAAATTCTTATTTTTGGTAAAGATGATCCTGGGGACTTTATCAATATTATCCTTCAGTATTGGATCTTGTAATAATAAATGCCAATGCTTCCTCAATACCCTTTTTATATCTTTATGGGCCCGATTATATTTAGTAACAAATTTTGGGGCTCCCTGTCCTTCATTTCTTTTTCCTCTTTTTTTATTATAGTTCTTATTATTGAGGATTTCTTTCCTATCCATAGAAGCTACTTCTTGTAAGGAACCAACCACCAATTTCTCAGGATAACCTTTCGAAATAAATTTATGACTAAGCTCTTCTGATTGTTTATAAAAATCTTCACCTTTTCTAAAATTCCGTCGAATTCTTTTAAATTGGCCCCCTGGTATACCTGCTTTCCACCTATCTAAATGGCAACTCTCATAATGTAAATAATTATTCACATTAGTAGGTTTAACATAAGACTGAGTAACAATTTGCTTACCATCCTGGCTAAGAGTCAAATCCAAATAATTAACACTTTCTTTACTAATGTGATACGTAAATGAGAGACCCTGTTGATTGTTATTCCACTTACAAATCCAATTTTCCAGCTCCAAAGCATCCCCCCCCAGATGAGGAGAAGATCATCAATATATCTTCCGTAGAAGATAAGCCTCGCCCCCATGCCAGCCCCCCACACATGTTCCATCTCCCATGCTCCCATATATGGGTTGGCATAGCTGGGGGCGAAGCTAGCCCCCATGGCCACTCCCCTCACCTGGAGGTAGAATGACTGCTGGAACTGAAAATAATTGGTATTCAAAATAAGACTTATACTATCCAATAGGAAGTGTCTCTTTGTTTTTGAGGCATATCCTGATCTGACTGTAAAAAAACCGGAAATAGCTTTAATTCCCAATTGATGATCAATGCTAGTATAAAGTGATGTGACGTCCACTGTCGCCCACACATAATCACTCCGCCATTCTATGTCATCCAATATCTGAAGGATATGTTGTGTATCCTTCACATAAGATCTAAGTTGGATAACATATTTCTGTAAGAGAGTGTCTATATACTGGGAGAGGTTAGAAGAAACACCACCCATACCAGCCACAATCTGTCTTCCTGGAGGTTTGATTAAACTTTTATGAATTTTGGGGACTTGATAAAAATAAGGCACCCTTGATTCGTTCACTATAATAAATAGTTTCTCATTTTTTGTTATAATACCTTCTGTATATGCCCCATTTATAAGCTTTGTCAATTGGCCCAAATACTTATCTTTAGGATCTACCTCTAACTTGATATAGGTATTTGTATCTGACAATAGACGCAGTGCTTCCTCTAGATAATCATGATAATACATTATGACTGTGGCCCCTCCTTTATCTGCCTCGGTAATATATATATCTTTTTCTTGTTTCAATCTATTTAAAGCCTCAAATTCAAATGGTTTTAAATTAGAACAATATTTATTAATTTTCTTACAGTTTCTATCACAAATCTTTTTAAATTCTTGTATAACTATACTTTGAAAACTTTCAATATAAGGACCTCGATCCTGGTAAGGATAAAGTATGGACTTAGGTTTATATGTAGTATGTATATACTCTGACATTTCCTCATTTTTTACCTCCCCAATATTCAACTGACTTATTTCCTCTATACTTCCATTCTTGCTAAAATATCTTTTTAATGTAAGGGTTCTTATAAATCTATTTAAATTTAAAAATAACTCAAATTCATTGGGAGCTGCCATAGGGGCAAACTTCAAACCTCTCTGAATTAATGCTCTCTCATGAGTACTAAAACTGTGATGTGTCAAATTATATATACCCTCATAATCCAATAATCCATTATCTTGAGTGATTCCCTTATTATTATCTATATCTTTTTTGTCTTTTTTATCTTTTCTAGCTCTAACTAATATCCCCCCCCTTTTTACTACATGTAGATTTTTTCTTTATCCCGGTGATTGACTTCTGGATCTTTTGTGCGCTTGCTTGTCCCGTGTTTGATCCTGTGTCAAAAAATAACTAGATGCAATATTAGATTCTAATTTAGTACCTTGTACTACTTGTGCATACCTTGGTATAGCATTAATCTCAGCTTCTAATAATATAAGAGGATGGGGTGAATCTGGTAATGATGTATCTAACATCTGTAAGGCCTCATATCTATTCACAGTACTTATATTATCCCCTCCCATTAGTTGGGGATTGTTATCTTTTTTAATACCTCCATTTTTACTATTATGTATTAATGGAGTAACCTGTTGATGACTTTGCGCTGTACTATATCGTGAATAAGACCCCTGTATATTACTCTGTACAGTACGTTGGGCACTTCTTTGAACCTGCTCCTGACCTGTTCTATAATTATTATGTGAATTTGTCTTAGAGACTTGTATCCTCTGCTTATTAGAAGGGTTAAATCTCACCTTATTTTGCTTATAGTCCATTTGATCTCTATTAAATTTATTCTGCTTTCTCTCAAAGACACTCTTCTCATATGCTATAATCCTATTGTTAGTACCTTCATCCAACTTCCTAAAATCTACCTTATCCACATGGGTAACAATTCTTCCCTAATCTTTTCTATCTTCCTTGTAACACTCTCCAATTTCTCCTCCCTATATTGTATTATTTTACGCATCAATTAAAAAGAACATTGGTCTATGATCTCATACCACTCAGACTGAAACTTATATATATATTGAATATATATATTTTAAGAAATTCAAAAGGTTTGTCGAATAGAAGACCCTTCACCAAGATCCATCTGCCTTCCTCATCTTTAACAACCTCTGGTTCAATCCCCGGGAGGGATTTCTTTAGAAGTATCCCCACCCCTTACTTCTTTTCAGAAGCAGAGGAGAAATAAGAGATAGGGTACATTTGATTCGAAAATTTGGGCTGAGACGACCTAATGAAGTGAGTTTCCTGTACTAGTATAATATCAGCAGATAGCCTATTAAAATCCCAGAGGGCCATTGAGCGCTTCTCTGGAGAGTTGAGACCCTTGGCGTTTAGTGTTAAAATCTTGAGAAGTTGCATCACAAAGGAAGCAAGTCAAGAACAGGAGGTGACCAAGCCGAGTCTCGGACAGAAGAGGAAGGGAGAAAAAAAGAAGAAGAAAAAAAAAAAAAACCTGGAATGGAGAAAGGGGTAAGTAGCGGATGTTGGTGTATAAGTCAAATCAGAAAGGGGATAAAGGACTTGAAAAGGAGGAAATTCCCTGGGAGGGTCGCCGTACTACCAAAGATAGTTGTCCGAGCAAGAAACAGGTGATATGCAAATGAGAGTCCCGAGACCCATTTGGGGTAGGGACTGTGACAGAACTGATCAGTAAGGATAAAGGGGAGTGAGGAAAGTTGGTCAGTTTGAGGCGTGAGGGTCTGAAATGAGTAGTGGGCAAGAACCCAGCAAAGGGGGAGGGTGATATACGGTGTGGATTAGTCCCGAATAGGGCTACATTGCCATCATCATGTACGTATGGTGCTGACGTCTGTGGGCCTATATCAGGATGAAGAGATGTGCGGGGGTACTAAGATGAAACCTGCAAAGGTCAGTGTCAGGGGTAATAGGACCCATGTGGAACGTCCAAAATAGACCTATGCGGAATGAAAGCAGGAAGGAACCAGGGGAAGGACAATATGTATGACCATCAAGGTCCCACCTGATTGCATCATGCATAATATATCACATTGACTAGCTTAAAGAGCGAAGCCGAATTACTGGTCTATCTGATGTCGCCACAGGGGGGTGGGGATGGGGCTTTGTATCAGTGGGGATTGTGATGTGCTTAAATACAGTAGGTACCAGGTGAGGTCTGCGGTACACCTGCACAGAGAGCAGGAAAAGTACCATAGTCACATTCCTAAAGCCAAAATCTCGCTCCCGTCCCTGAGCATTTTGTAAAGGGTTCCATACAGTATAACTCAAGTGAGCAGCGAGATGCAAAGTGCCCGCATGAGAGGACACCACACAAATAAATTAGCAATCCAAATCATGTGGGGGAGCTGTCCAGAGGCATTACGGTTAGAGTATCATTTGTGGCCCTAACATTTGCTGGGCCGGCGGGACCTTCAGAGAACACTCTGGATGACAATTGGGCCCAGGGTTCACACACCATTAGGAACGATATGGGAAATATAGTGGGTGATAGCACCTCTAAATGTGTTGGGTGAGCTTAGTAGTCTCTGGGCAGGGCCCCCAAACATAATGAAAAAAAAAAAAAAATAAGAAAAATAAGCCCTACGGGAGAGAGCAGGCGCATGAACCATCAGATCATCCCCACTGCCCGAAATCAAAAGGCAAGCTCAGAATTGCCACCGCTCTATCAAAGTAGGGCAGATGGCAGTGAGTGAGGGCAGAACGGATTGTCGGTGTTCCAATAGCCACCCCTCTCCCAATAAAATTGCATACCACCACCCACAAACCTTCTACTAAAGACATTGTACACTAACTCTAATGCAGAGCGCGTGGGTCAGTCCACTAGGGGATAGAATCGCCAGTCCTCCCGCCAGCTCATGGAGGAAGAGGAAGGGAATAAAATGAAAAGGCCAAGTCATCCTCCCAAATATGAAACATTGACCTTATGAATCCAAAACAGTTACTTAAGGGGTCAGAGGACCCCCCAACCCCTGAAGAAGCTAAAGGAGTAAGGTAATGGGAAACTGGCAAGTACATCCCCCAGTGTGACCTCTGGCTCTTAAAGCCCAAAAAACCCCTCTGTCCTTAAAGAGTTCCAAAGCAATAGGGAAAGTAGAGACTATAATGCAGAGGTACACAAAAATATCATAATACTTGTATATTGATGGAATTTATACAATCTAAAGAGATTGTAAGCAACAGTAAATAGTTCAGAAGGAAAGTAACTAGGTCATGACCACCAACCAAATTGGGACAACTAGGTTAACGTCCAAGTGAATCAGGAGGACGTGAACTCTGAAGGTGAGCACCAGGTAGTGTCAGGAGACAGTTCATATCCATACTGAAGCTCAAACAGGGGTGCCTGTTCTCCAAACTGGAAGGGAAACAACACAGTCGGGATGAACTAGCAGACCAGGGTACAGAGTCTCCCATCCTAACAGGTGGAGGAGCAACAGCTCCAGAGAGACACACCAAACAGTCCGAGAGACTGCTCAGGTCCAGGCAGCAGCTTGTCCAGGGGCATCAGTCACTGGCAGATCTAACCTTCTCTGTTTTTTCTTCTTCTCCAGCGATGCTGAAGACCAGTCAGCTCTCTTCTGAGAACGAGGAGGATGTTGCGAGGGTTGTTGAGGGCGCTCTGGTATGGATATGCCCAGTATGGAGCAGAATGTGGGGACCTGGGAAGAAGCACAGAGAACCGCCGATTTCCCACTGAAGGTGGCGTGTAGAGCGAAAGGGAACCCCCACCGATATATGATCTGTAGGGAGCGAAAAGGATCAGTGAGGAGTTTCACGGATCGTCTGAGGAACAGTGTATGTGGAGACAGATAGTTAAAGAGTTGCACTTTGGTGTCAGCATGGAAGACACTTTCCAGGTCCCTACTCTTCCAGATGATGAGGTCTTTTAGGTCTTAACGGTGCACGCATATGATCACATCCCTGGCGGTACCAGAGTTCTCTTTGGGATTAAAGGCCCTATATACACGTTCCAGCCGGATCGGATCAGTAAAGTTGGGGCCCAGGATCGATCTAAATAAATTTTCATTGCTGGTTGCAAGATCTTGTTGGATATTTTCTGTGAGGTTTTTGATGCAGATGTTGTTCAGTCTTCCTCGATTATCGAGGTCATCGACTCTCCGGGTTAGATGGTGGATGATGTCCGCCTGTTCTGTCACGGTTTGTTCCAGGGCATTAACTTGGCCTGTTGCGGCTTTATTTCTCTCTTCCAAAAAAGCTACCCGCTGACCCAAATGAGTGATGGATTCTTTGATCGCAGTGATGTCGGTCTGGAAGGACTGTTTGAGGTCCTCCATATCAGGGCTCAAAATTTCCACTTGCCACTAGCCAATGGAGAGTAGAAATTCAGCCCTGGTGGGTATATTTTGGCTTGCAGTGGCGGGTAACTTATCAGGTGTGGCTAGTAGCAAAGGACTTAAAATTATAAGCCCTGCTCCATATACAGCTTAATATCGTCCTTTGTGACCAACCCCGCCAACATAGCGGAAAGGTCCGACTTAGACACCAGGTGTTCGGCCACCATCCAGTTGAGCTGTGTGATGCACTACACGCTCCCAAAGCAATATCACTCAGGGCTGTGGCTTCCCGCTCAGGTGCAGCCGAAGCTGATGGCGTCTGCGTAACAAGTGAACAGATAGTAGGCCTTGGCAGAGAAACTTTGTGATCTTGCACTCTTTGCCTCTGGATTTGGTCCTTCGACCTCTCATCCGAATGCCCTCGAGGAGAGTGAGTAAAGAGAGAGAAAGGATCAGTCAGATTTGAAGAAATAATGCATCCCAGTCCACATGAGCTCGGAGCTGCTCTAGAACGCGACTGACTCTATTGACGGCTAAACCACGCCCCCGATTGAGGGGGTTATTTTAACCCTTTGAGGACCAGTGGGTTATCCATGGTATTGCTTCACAACAAGCTGGATACCCCTCTGGTGGTCAAAGGGTTAAAACACAGGGTAAAGGGCAATTAAGACTGACATTTATCAAGGTGCAATACCAAATACAAAGTTTGCCAAAACAATCTGCCTTTATCTAGCAAAACTGATTTTGTACATTGTATTTTGTATATTAACCCTTTGAGTGTCAGAGGGGTATGCAACGCATTGCAAAGTAATGTGTTGCATACCCCTCTGGTGCTCAAAGGGTTAAACAAGTTACTTTTGTCTTGTTTAAACAGATATTCACAACCAGCTCATTACATCTAGAGTACCTCTAGCTTCCAGATAAGCCAGTTTTTAGGTACATTTCATCTGTCTTGAGAGATGTAAGCTATTACTATATAAGTAGAGAGCATGTGTAGTTTTTACCTTATGCAATATTTAATAACTGAAAGCCATCTCAATGACCTTTTGGTAAAGTTAACATACCAATATTTAAAAATACTAATTTTTTTATGAACTTGTCAACACACAATAAAACATAAAAAACAAACGGAAAATTATGTAAGAAATCACACTTGCAAGGAGGGGCAGAGCTGACTGCGGACTGTGAAGGACGCATAATAATTGTACTCTAGGGTTTTTAGGGTTATTTCAGCTTCTACACCCCTCTTTGGGGCTCAACTTGTCCACATGTGCTCAGATATCTTGTGGATGATGGGGGTGTTAAAGAAGGGCAGTCTATCTTCCTGCCACGTGGAAGCAGACTGGGACTTCGGCGACCATGCTTAAGGCCTCTGCTGAGTAAGCACCCTCCACTACCACCTCGCTCTGTGATACCTCTGCATCAATGGCCCACACTGAGCCCTCTGCTGTGGATGAGCCAACAGGGGCAGCTACTCTCCTGCCCCTCAGAAGGGAGGACTCTGCCTCTTTCCTAACTAAAGATGACATGAGCTCCTTCATTGGAGGACACGAAGGCCGAACTCAAAGTCAGAACTCTCAGACCTCACAAAAGACGTTACACAGATGGGCCAAAGGATTTGCATTCTGGAAAATGACAGAAGATTCCAAGCTTCCTAGATACAACTCCATCAACTAGGACAAACCCTAATACAACAGGAGGAAACCATCAATCTCCTAACTTTGAAAGTGGATGACCTGGAAAATTGCACCAAGAGGTGCAATAAGAGGATTTTAGTCTTACCTGTTAAATCCTTTTCTCTTAGTCCATATAGGTTACTGGTAACTTTGGGAAGGCGATCAGCCCCTTTAAGTAGGCAGGAAAAATTCTAGAAGTGAATGCTGGGTGGAGCCTACCTTCTCTTCTTGGCTGCAGCTAGCCAATCTCCTCCATTTAGATTTGAGACACTAACTATTGACTAGGTAGTAAGAAGGGAAAGACGACTCCTGTGAGCATGAACCAGAAAGGACCCCTACGTTCTGCCACAGGAGAGCCAAGCATGGTACCTTGACAGGGTGGGAGACCAGTAACCTATTTGGACTAAGAGAAAAGAATGTAACAGATAAGACTAAAATCCTCTTTTCTCTGTCGTCCAATATAGGTTACTTGTAACTTTGGGATGTCCAAAGTAAGGCAAAGACCAGGCGCAGGGCCCCCAAAGTCACCAGAGAATATATGATCTACAGATCAGAGATAGCCCAACAATAATAACAAAGTGTCAATGGATACTAAACAGGGGTATAAACACGCCAGGAACTGTTACACAGCACAACGAACTAGAGCCAGCCGGGCTCAAAAGTGAAAGAGTACTGAAGAGACAGGCAAGACTGCCTCCAGGATCTTCCTCATAAAGCTGGAGTCAGCCGATGCCAGCACACCCACAAAGTAGTGCTTAGAAAAGGTGTGCACAGATGACCAAGTGTCGGCCCTGCACACCTGATCAGCTGAGGCCTGATTCTTGTAAGCCCAAGAAGCCAATAGATTTAGTAGAATGAGCCATGACCCGAAAGGGAACAGGCTTTTTCCTTATTTCGTAAGCCTTACGAATTAGTAGACTTAATCCAAGATGCAATGGTCACCTTGGATACGGGTCTCCCTGCCTGGGGACCCTCAGGAATCACGAACAGCACGTCAGACTGGCGAATAGACTCCGTGCGATGCACACAGAACTTGACACCGCACCTCATCTAACACGTGAAGATGCCTCTCCTTGTCAGATGTAGAGTCAGAGCAGAAAGAAGGCACCACAATCTCCTGATTAATGTGGAACTCAGAAACCACCTTCAGGAGAAACTCCTGCAAAGTGCGAAGCACTGCCTTGTCCTTGTGAAACACCAAAAAAGGGTGGTTGACAAGTCAGGGCATGCAACTCCGCCAAACGGCAAACAGATACAATCGCCAGGAGAAAAGCCATTTTCCACGCCAGCAGGGGTAGATGAATAGTAGCCAAGGACTCAAACGGAGGGCGCTGATGGACACCCAAAACCAAGTTAAAACTGAGGAGCGGGAGTCTTAAATACAGTACGAATATGAGCAACGCCCTGGAAGAAAACCTTGGCATCAGGAAGAATAGCAATGCGCCTGAAAGAAAACAGAGAGAGCAGAAGTCTGAACCTTAAGGGAACTCAAACTGAGGCCCTTATCCACACCTTCCTGTAAGGACAGGAGCGTTGAAAGATCAAAATCCTGGGAAAGGACCTTATCCGCACACCAAGAGAGAAAGGTAGACCAGACTCGATGGTAAGCCTTAGAGGAAACAGGCTTGCAGGCACTAAGCATAGTAGACACCACTCCAGATGAGAAACCCTTCTTATTCAGTATTGAGGATTCAATTTCCAAGCCGTCAAAGCCAGACGATGGACGTACTTCTTCCACAGGTAGCCCTGTAGAAGAAGATCCTGATGGCAAGGGAGCCGAAGGGTACCCGCCACTGACAGATCCAGGAGCTCCAGAAACCAAGCCTGCCGAGGCCATTACGGACCAATCAGAATGACTGGACAGCACTCCAGTCCCAGTTTCCACAGCACCCTGTGTAACATGGGGATGGGAGGAAAAATGTATGCCAGAGGAATTTGCCAGGGAATGGACATGGCATCCACTGCTAGAACCAGAGGGTCCCTCCAGTGAGAGCAGAACGTCAGGACCTTCCAGTTGTGTCTTGTCGCCATCAGGTCGATGCACGGAAGACCTTTCCTCTGAACATTGAGGATGAACACCTCTTGATGCAGTTCCCACTCTCCACTGTCCAAAGTGTGTCGACTGAGGAAGTCTGCCAGAACGTTTTCTGTGCCGGAATATGAACTGCGGATATGGCAGGAACATGTTCCTCTGCCCAGGACAAAATATCCTTGACCTCTAACCAAGCTGAGAGACTCCTTGTTCTGCCTTGCTTGTTGATGCAAGACACTGCCGTGGCATTATCGGACTGGACCCGGACCGGACAGTCCATCAGCTGTCACGTCCAGTGGCGAAGGGCATGAAATATCGCACGAAGCTCCAACATGTTGATGGGAAGGAGAGACTCCTCCAGAGACCACGTCCCTGAGCATTCAAGTGACCCAGAACCTCTCCCCAGCCGGAAAGGCTGGCATCCGTTGTCACTGTGGTCCAGAAGAGACCAGCAAGGACTTGCCCTTCAGCAGATTGGAGAAGTTGAGGCACCACGACAGACTCAGTTCCACATGAAGAGGGAGAGACACTGACATCTTCAGGAGGCCCAGCTGACCCCTGCACACCTGAATCATGAACCTCTGGAGTTCTCTGGTGTGAGCCATGGCAAATGGTACTGCTTCTATGGAGGAAATGAACGTCCCCACTAGAGAGGTTAACTTCTTGGCTGGAACTCGATCGGGATCTAGAACAGCAGAAATCTTGTGGGTGATCCACCGCGTCCGTGAGAAACACTGTGCTCTTCTGGGTGTCGAAGAGGAGGCCCAGGAAGACCAGTCTCTGGGATGGTACGAGACCCGACTTGTCCATGTTGAGGATCCACCCATGGTGGGTGAGTGCATGAATGCAGTCCTGAACCTGCTGATGAAGGAGTTCCAGAGAAGGGTCCTTCAAAAGCAGGTCATCCCTGTATGGAGTGACTCTGATGCCGTTCCGATGAAGGACGGACATGAAGGCTCCCAGCACTCAATTGAAGACTTGAGGAGCTGTAGTCAGACCAAAGAGAAGAGCAGAAAAATAAAAATGTCCTTGGTCGCAGGCAAATCTGAGATACTGCTGGCTCTCTGGATGAATGGCGATGTGCAGTTAAGCGTCCTGAAGATCCAGAGAAGAGAGGAATTCCCCAGGGGACATGGCTGCAATCACCATCCTTAGGGACTTCTGGTGATAGTGAGTCTTGACCACAAAGGAACTGAGGTCCATTAGGTCCAAAATTTTAAAAACCACAAACAGGTTTGAGTAAAAACCCAAACCTGCATCATGAATTGGAACCAGTTCCAGAACCTCCTTGTCCAGAAGGGCCTGGATGGTGCCGTTGAACAGATGTGGTTTCTCTACACCCTGAGGAATGTGAGAAGGAAAAAAACGGAAGGGAGGAAGAGAAGTGAAAGGGATCCTATACCCCTTTGCCAATACCTGTAAAACCCGTGGATCCACCACGGTGTCTTCCCGATCACTGAGCAAGTGGCGCAGACGGCTACCCACAGCAGCGTGGGAATCTGGGTTCGGCGACCTGGGTTTGGAGAGTCATGCCGAAGGAGGTTTGGAAGTCTTGGGTGTGGTGGAGGACTTGGGCCTCCATTGTTGTTTGGGCTTGGAGGAAGAACGCTGAGCCTGGGGAAATGCCTGGTTCGCCAGGCGTGTCTTAGCCTGAAAGGAATGAAAAAGCAGATTATGTTTGGTAGGTGTCTTCTTCCTGGGGACCATAGGCAGGAGGGTACTCTTGCCCCCTGTGGCCTCACTAATCAGATCCTTAAGTTCTGTCCCAAACAAAGAAGTGCCCTGAAAGGGCAATGCTTTCTTAGAAGCAGTGTCAGCAGACCAGATCTTGAGCCAAAGAGCCCGTCTGGCAACTACAGACATGGTGAAAACCCTGGCCACCAATCGGATGGCATCAAACAAGGCAGCAGATACATAGTGCTGAGCCTCAGAGATGCTGGCGAGGAGCTGCAACATCTCAGCAGTAGGAGCTCTCTGATGAACAGCTACAGTAAGCTGTTCAGTCCAAACCGCAATGGCCCTGTTCACCCAGGCCGCAGAGAATGCTGGGCATAGGGAAGTACCAGCGGTGGCAAAAATGGTTTTGAAGGAGGTCTCAAGCTTCTTGTCAGTCTAGTCTTTTAAAGCAGAAGCATCAGCTACTGGCAAGGCAGTGGACATAGATAGTCTAGAAACAGGGGCATCCACCTTGGGTGGATGAACCCACAGTGCTAGCGCCAATTCAGAAATAGGATAAAGCTTAGCAAATTTCTTGGAAGACAGAAGGTTTTCTGTCCAGAGACTTACACTCATCAGACACTAAATGGTCAAGAGTGGGGTTAGGTGGAAAACAAGTATGGGGTCGTCTCTTAGGCTCCTAAAACACATCAGAGGGTTCAGAAGAAACCTCTTGAACCAAGGGAATGTTTAGGGTGTTTAATACGGCCCTGATCAGGCCCTCAGCAGTGGCATCAGGATCAGCATCAGCCTCAAAGGGGTCCCCAAAGAACTGTGAGGAGAAAACTGCAGAACATTCCTCTTCGTCAGAATCCACCAACAGTTCCTCTTCAGAGGAATCTGATACATCAGGTACTCCATGCGGTTTTGGTAGGGAAGACCTGACAGAAGTAGGGGTCTGTCAGGAGTGGAAGACCCCCTGTAATTGGGATGGGAGGAGTTGTAAGGTAGACCGGAGGTCTCTGGTAGTAGCCTTAAACTCTTGCATCCAGACTGGCTTTAGTGCATGGCTGGAGGTCCCTGGGGAAGACACAGGGGCAGCAGTACATGCTGGGCATAAATGACCTGAGAATTCTCTAGGCAATCCTGATTGACATGAGCAATGGGGGACACAGGCACCCCAGTATCCTTAGTCTTAGGTCTGGCCCCAAGCTCCAATGGAATAGACATTCTCACAGTGTCAAAACATTCAAAGTATAAGGAATCGCCAAAATACAGTGTGTATGCTTAAAATGTCACCCCAGAAATCGCTAAAATACACTTATCTGGCAGGCGAAAGGCTAATCTGCTGAGGAGAGAAGGAGAGTCCAAGGCCTGTGTAGGATACTCCTTCAAGGTAAGCACAAAATGGCTGCCGAGACGGCAGCCAATCAGAAACGAGTGTGCGATGCAAGCACTCATGGGAAATGTAGTTTTCCCAGAAAAAGAACCACAACAGTGCCCAAAGCCCCGAGCCTTCCAACAGACACCAAACATTGACTAGATAGTACAGCAAGAGCAGACAAACAAAATGAGCCATCTCTGAAGTCGCTACGTTGAGAGGTTGCAGAGATGTCCAAAACTGTAAAGCCCCACATAAGTGAATGGAGCAATGGAGTCTCTGCAAGAAAAAAGCGCGTGGAACACAAATTTTGCAAAGTTGTAACTATGAATTAATTTTACAACAAACATCACTAGAAAATGTCATCAGATACAAACACTGAACCCAGCAGGGAAAGTGCCAACAACCTCCCAAAAGATGCTAAACCAGCAACCAAAGGGTTAAGCTACCACAGAAACTTGCTCCAAAACACCTGACAGACATACAGATAAATTCAATGAGTGCAGGAGTGTGCAATAGGAACTCCAAAGGAAAACCCCTGTGCAGTGGGGAAGAGTAGGACATGTGGATCTCAGCACTCAAGGGGTTTCTCACCTTTTTCAGCAGATCTTCTGTCTTCAGATTACCGTATATCAAGAAGAAGCCTCAGTGGGCAACTCCTGAGGAAAGAACTTGTAACCAAGATTTTCCCCCCAGGGATTAAGGTCCACCAAAGCACCTGGAAACTGAGCAGTCCACTAGGAAATTGTCAGTGATGGTTATCCGCCTAATGGTGGCATTCCATATCTAACAGAAAAACAAAAAAATAGCTAAAACTATAGCAGAACTGTTCTCTTGCCTGTATATTCATTGAAGGAACAAATCTTATTGGAGGAGTTTGGCTAGCTGCAGCCAAGGAGAGAAGGTAGGCTCCACCCAGCATTCACTTCTAGAATTGTTCCTGCCTACTTAAAGGGGCGAATCGCCTACCCAAAGTAACCAGTAACCTATATTGGACGACAGATAAATACATATCAAGGACTTTCCAGAGACTGTTCCACAGAAATATCTCATTCCTTCCCAGCCCCACCTGTTCGCAGAGCTCCTAGGACACATGAAGGAGCAGGCCATGAAAACAGACAGGGCACACAGAGCCATTCACCCGTGCAGGCCTCTATCATATGCTGCCTACATACTGGCACAATATAGAGATCAAATTTGCTGGCAGCCTGTTGCACCTATATAACAACCTGTCGCCTCATAACCTACAGTAACGCTGCGCCTGCTAACTGACCATCTATGAAACTTGGGGTTCAGGTACCACTGGGGCTTCCCATTTCAGCTGATGGCAGTTCATGCGGGTGCAACAGCTATCAATCGAGACCCCTCTAAGATGCAGGATGTCTATAAGATGTTGGGCCTTGCACCATCTGCCTCTACTCAACTGTCAACGTCTACCCCTATCACTGACAATGCTCTCCCTAAAGACTGCAGGGATCCCTGGACTAAAGGTGGAAGACCAGACTAAGAAGAAGAGGCCATCTGTGGCTGATTTATCAAGATCTCCTCCAAAGGACTGGTGCTGATACATCTCTCTCGTTCGGTGACATGTTTTACGATGTGTATGACCACAGTCTCCTCGAGTTTGAAAAAAAAAACAAAACAAAAAAAAAAAAAACCTATCCTACTGGTCCTGACTTTTCTCAATGATCCCTGGGCATACACAAAGTATGAAATGCTACATGCTAAATAACGGTTTATTTTTTGGTCTTATTTTGTGTTCTCTCCCTCAGTCTTTCATTTACTTTCATCTCCTTGCCCCTTTCCCCTCACCCCTTTTTTATTATATCCACCTATTACCTATCCTGCTGGGCCTATAACTGGAGAGATGGTACCAGTGGGGCTCCACTCTCTTTTCCTAATCCTTACCCTTTACTTTCCCGATCCCTCATAGCCCTTTGAATTGGCCTGCTAGTATGAGATATGGGGTTGAGGGTGGGTTTGTCTCCTGGTCTCCCTGCTTCCTCATTTTTCCCCATTTCACTCCTTCCCGTTTGGTGCTTCCCCATCCTTGGTGCTTGATCCTCTGGGGAAGTGATTTTGTGACCGTGGTTTGGAGGTGATCATTCTTACCTCTTTCTACACCAACATACAAAGTCAAGGATCTTCACCTCATAGTCAAGCATATTTATCTCAAGAGTAGGCTCAGATTTACCTCCCTTTCTGAACATACCTTGGTGGCTGACTGGCTCCCGTACGCCTTCAGTTGGTCTTTGCATAATAATAATCTGTATTTAAGAGACAATGGACCATTTGCTTCAATTGGGGAGGGGAAAAATTTCACTGATTTTATGGTTATTGATAGTTGGATTTTTCTTTTTACAGACAAACTTAGTCTAGTATATCTTGGAGAAAGAAAGACCTGCCTGAGGATAGGCTTCATTATCTCGCGTGAAACGTTTGGGAGTACAAATTCCTGGAATGCCTTGGTTTCCACTTAAAGTTTGGTTATCTAGGGAGGTATTACATTCCTCTTGACGTGCTACAATAGAGGTCTGGAATTTCAGAATAAAGATAAAGACACACTGAACTGAACTACAGTTTATTAAACATGCAATGATTAAACAGGTGATGAGACAAAATAAATCAGAGCTCCTGCCAGAATTAACATTAGTATGAGAGACATACCCCTCTGGGATACAAAAAGGAAAAACTTAAAGGTACTTATCAACCAGGAGCTGTTCATCCGTGTAGGAGAGCCCTCCACACGAAACTCCGTAGTATCGTTACACAAGTGAACAGACAGACCTGACATCCCAAATGGCTCTAAGCAAAGCTGTGTTGAGGAAAGGGTAAAATACAGACTACGCCCTTATAGGTATGCAAGGTATGTCTAACACTACGCATGCGTATGTGCTTGGTTATATAACACTGAATATTGGAGATGGCACTACCTGTCTCTCATAAACACTATGTAAGCTGGCATTGCCTGCCCCTCTGCTGTTGCTAGCCACAAATGCAGAGCATTAACCCCCAACTAACCACGAGGAGATCATCAAAAAACAACATCCCTTACAACATGAAACACACATACATGTCTGTCATCATATATGCAGCTTTTAATCTTTTGCTCCACCTTCTGGAACAAAAAAGTATTGCTACTAAGGACATTAACATAAAGAATATCTTATCTTTGAATAATCAGAGAGTCTATAAAGCTAGTACGACATATTCTAATGATCTGGCAACTCATCCTATCACAGAAGGATGGCATGTGACTTTCTGATATGAGTTTTTACCTTATAAAGGTGGCTAAATGCCAAAGGAAGTGCTTTTTGTTCTGACTTCCATGAAGTGATCAACTAGACCAGAGCCAGAGAATCCTGAGACAAACACGTCTTAATTTGTCTGGTAATTATACATTTCCTTTAAAATTCTGTACAGCCACAAGAATGATATATTTCCTCTATATATGAGGGAAAAATAGTTTCTTAGAGTTTTTCTAAAGTGGAATTGCTACCCATTTTTAGAATTATTTTAATAAGGCATTAATTGCTTTAGTTTATTCTGGGGACTAAACAGGAATAATTACCAAATTTGTCCAGATAATTGTGAGATAGTTTGAAAGCATGTTAGACCAAAATAGTGTTATGTATTAGACTTAAATCTAATTAATAACACCTACAGAACAATATATTTGTGTTTCTGAAAAGGTCATTGGACTTATATTTGATCTGGTGAATTTTATTATTAACCCTTCATTTGCTATTAGGAAAGTTTTGCCATTTGTTTCAGTCTTGGTGTGTGTTTCATAGGATTTCTTTGTTTACACATGTTGTTCTATTGCACGATATTGTGGGCCTAAATTTTGTTCTATTGGGAAAGCTCTTTGGGACAATCTCTCACAGAACAAAAGAAAATGCCATCTTGGGTGGGACAACAGTATAGTCCATAATCTCTGGTTAACCCTTGTAGTGCTGTATGGTGTAGCAAACAGGATATTGCCATAGTAGAATATGTTGCATGAAATGTATTAACATGAGATTTGCTTTCTATTTGATTTATTTCTGAGTATATTCATGTTATAATCTATTATTGGTAATTTTACACCTCATCCAGAAGGTATGCAATATTGAAAACAGTAGATAAATAATTATATTTATCTAATCTGGGACATTTTATATCCCAGATAAGTTTCTACATTTTTATGTGGTACAAGGACATTGTTATGAGACCTGTGTTTTAAGTTCGAACCTACTCACATAAAATCCCTTATTCCTTAATTAGCATAGGTTATACAGGTTTTAGCGCAGGTATTCATATACACAGAAGCCAACGGTATAATCATTAATTGTAATAACAATTAATCCTTTCTATTCTGCTGTATTCATATTGCTCTATTATACCTCTAGATATACCTATGTAAGGTTTGATCCTGTTTATGCTGGGTAATGTTATTCTGTGATATCAGTTTACTGTATGTAAATTCCTTTAGAAATATCTTAGCATATGACTAAGTCATATTAGAAGATATATCTGAGTCATTTGGTGTTCACTTATATTTATATACTGATTATTATTTTATATATATACTAGTGTAAAAGCCCGTGTACACGGGACAAGGTCTGGGTAATGTTAACCCTTTTAGTGCCAGAGGTGTACTCAATGCATTGCTTTGCAATGCATTGCGTACCCCTCTGGCACTCAAAGTGTTAAGAGGCCACTACATCACTACTCCATGCAATGTAGTATTGCGTCGCCTCACTCACGCGATGCAATCATGAGCAGTAGAGACTGCCTGAACTCAGGCAGTCTCTACTGCACATTACTGCATTGTGACAAACAGCCTAACAAATTATTATATAGGATTATATTTTTACTTAAATTATATATATTTTTGCACAAATATGCATCATTTAATATTTTAATCAAATCTGTACTGTGAACTGTGTCAATATCTAGCTTGTGTAAAGATCTCAGATTAATTTAACTACCCATTTTTATCTATTTATGTGAAGATAAACAGTAATAATTGGTTCTCCTGTTAACCCTTTCCTTTCTATATATCCTGGACAACCTTGAATGCAAGGATGCCGAGTATCTCTAAAAAGCAGTCTGGGGTGTTGAGGGAAGCTATCCGATTAAAAACAAAATGCATTGTTCCTAAATGAAACACATTTTGACTCCACTAACCGACGTACATTCCGCAATTCATACTTCCCTAAAGCATGGTACGCCTCAGCTTAAAAAAGTGCAGAGGAGTCACTATTCTCATAGATAAGCATACTCCTTGGTCATGCAAACGGGAATTGATTGACTGAGAGGGCTGTCACTTATTCATTAAAGGAAACATATATTATGAGCCATTCACACTGGCCAATATATAGCCCCTAATTCTTGTGCCACCCAGTTTCTCTAGAGAGTTCTTCACCTTTCAGATCCCTTTAAACATAGCTGTGTAATACTAATGGGGGTGGATTTTAATATTACTTTGGACCCATCATTGGATAAATCCTCTGCATGATCACAATATCTCTATGCAACCTTGAGGAAACTTGTAACTCATTTTTCCCTACTTCGTTTGAAAAATGTATGGAAGTTACTTAATCCATCCACTAAAGACTATACTTTTTACTGAACTCCCCCTAATTCATATCCGTGTTTTGATTACATCTTTCTAGACCAGTCTCAGCGTCAATGTTTTGAAGGTGAACGTAGAGCCAATAACTTTTTCAGACCATGCTCTTGTACGCTTACACCTTATGGTCCCCTCGTTCAGACAGGACAACCCCCCCCCCCCCCCCGGAGGATGCATAACTGACTGTTGGAGGATGCTGGGACACTGCATGTCTTGCTCAATTGCTAGATGAATACTTCTGACTTAACTCTACACTTCACATTTCCGCTCCCCTAGTCTGGGAGACACATAAATGCGTCATACGTGGGGAGCTGATAAAACTGTGTTTGGCAAATAAACATTTCATTAAAGAGGTTCAGAGGCTCTTATCTCTCATACGTGACAAAGAATAGCTATAAGAGTGATCTTTACCCTTGCCGATTCTACTAGTGCTCATAATGAGCTGGCCTCCTCCATACATAGCAGACAACACAAATCCTTTCAATGGCTCAAGTACCGCTCTTTTATGTGAGACAGCAAATCTCTTGCTTGTTTAGTTAAGATCAAGTAGAAGTCTCAATACATTGTGAAAATAAAAGATCATAAGGACACTGTACATATATAATTTCCCTCAAAGGTGGCAACCTTCCATGACTTCAATCGAGATCTGTATAACAATCCTCTATGCGCTAATCAATCACCTCTGTCTGCTTGGAAGCGCACCATTGACAAGTTGCTTGAGAGCTCCAATTCCCCCCTTCTCTCCGAGCAGGATATTTCCGAACTGGAAGTTCCTACCTCCATAGATGAAATTTTGTTGGCAATAAAACTTACCCTCTTAAGGAAAAGTCCTAGACCCGAGGGCTTTGCAATCTCCTACCATCGTAAATTTAGCCCTGTCTTCGCCCTTCACCTATCATGTTCCTTCAACCAAATTGTCACGAGGATCTCCTTCCCCAACATGCTCTCAAGGCCCATATCACTGTTCTCATTAAACCGGGTAAAGACCTGTTGTTATAGATAATTCCAAAATACTGCAACAGCACTAATAAGGCATCAATAATAACACCTGATTATTATAGAGTCCTTTAACAAAGTCTAAGCGTAGACTGTATTTCAGAAATGTAACACCTCCACCTTCTTCAAACGTGTTCTCCTTCCCCGTGCAAGGTGAGTGCAACTAATATAGATCGATAGGGTGTTATTTCGGCACGGTGAAGGAGAACACATTTGAAGAAAGTGGAGGTGTTACATCTCTGAAATACAGTCTACACTTAGATTTGTGTGCGCCTTTTCTTTCTTTTTTCTGTTCTGCAAAGACCTGTTGTTATGTAGCAGTATTAGGCCCATTTCAGTTTTAAACTCTGATATTAAGTTATTTGCCAATATTAATCGCACAGCAACTGAAACAATGCTTACCCTATGTGATTCACTAAGACCAGGCGGGATTTGTCACAGGTGGCGACACAAGGGAAAATACTTCAAAGACACAGAAGGTCAAGCTAATACCCCCCTCTTTCCTGGCATCCATATATGCTGTTTAAGCTTTTGATAGTATCAGTTGTCTATACCTCTTTTCGGTCCTAAAGCACATTGGCCTTGGGTACAGATGCCTTGCCTCCATTATAAGCCTCTACACTGTTCCCACAGCCAGAGTTAAAGTCAATGGCATTCTCATGGAGGCTTTCTCAATTAAAAATGACACCAGACAGATTTGTCCCTCATCTCCAATCATTTTTTATTTTGGCCTTGGAACCTCATTTAAACTCCATTTGCCAATCCTGTAGTATCTATGACACACCTGCATATTCATAAATTCTACATCTCCAAATGAAAAAACCTTTTCATCTCAGGGTATGGGAGGAGAAATTTGACTAAAATGACTTTACTGCCTAGAATTCTCTATTTTTTAAAGGAGAACAATCACCCCAAATAAAGCCCCACCCCCATACAATAATTAGCAATATAGCAATAACCTTGCCAATAGCCATATTAGCCAGCATAATTACAGCGTTAGTTAGAAATCCTACTTCTGCCGAGACTGACGGCCAGGATTCTTCCAATAGGGACATCTGCGCTCCTGTCCATCAGTCCCTTCTGTTATTTTAAGGTACCATGCAAGGCCACCTAGATGAGACCGGGTCTGTAAGCAAAGATGTCTGCGCTGTTGCATGCCCGTCAGTCTTGGCAGAAGTAGGATTTCCGACTAACGTGGTAATTGTGCTGGATAATATGACTATTGGCAAGCTTATCTTTATATGGCTAATTATTTGGGGGGGGGGACTTTATTTGTGGTGATAGTTCCCCTTTACTGCCATACCTGTGTGAATTCCCTCTTATTATCTGCCTGCTACATGTCATGATTACCTCTTATCTGGAAATGGAAAAGACCCAGATTGCCTCTGTCACACCTACGATTAACTCCTATGTCACACCTACGATTAACTCCTAAAGATGGAGGCTTAGGAGTTCTAGATCTTTTAGCTGTGTTATATAAGCTCCCAGACTGCATCCGTACACCTCTGAAAGACTGGACATGATGTCTCCTTCCATTCTCCCCCAACATGGCCTTGAACCGTATTTGTTGTTTGACCCATCTAGGTTCACTGCCTCATGTAAGGACCATATTGTTCTGGGTCATTTGATCTCCCTTTGGAATAATCTAAACCGTAGCCTGACTCTGGTACCCTACACCCTTCCCCACGTATCCCTATTCTACAAAACTCTGCTTTTCCACCAGGCCAGGCTAACCAGATCTTTAAACTATGGGCCTTCAAGGTTTTTTTTGATTACTGTAAGACTTTATGTCGGGTGATGAGATTATAGAAATCGAGGACATGCAACGACTTTCCGGTTTCCCGACCTCTAACTATTGACAGTACTTGTTGTTGAGGGTTATCACCCATACGATCCATCCCCTTCTGAGTCCCTCCTTGGTTCTTCGACAATACTGCATCATACCCTCACTAAATTGCAAAGTTTTCTCATAAACTGCACACCCAAACACAAATCTACTTACATGTAAGAATGGGAGACATAGTTCAAGGCTTTCCTCCACTTGGCCCAGAGGATGTGCCACTCCACAGAACCTTGATATATTCAGCCTCGGACATTTCCACTAAGAAATGTAATTATAAGCTACTCACCAGATGGTACTGCACCCCCTCACTGCTCACGTTCATTTTTATCCATCGATTCCCCCCACCTGTTGGTGCTGTAACTCTGACCCTGGCTCCATGTTACATATCTGGTGGGACTTCACTGGTTTAGGAGGAGGTCTTGGCTCATCTCAGTGCAATTTTCCAAGTTATCCTACATAAAGATCCACTACTTTGCCTATTCGCATCTAAACTCCTGTCACGTATTTGTGGTAACATGAACTATAGATATCTCTTCCTCCAGCTTGAGAATGTTGCCAAATCCATTATTTCCCTGCTTTAGAAATCTACCTCACCATGCCTCTCAAAGTGTCCCTCTGGGTTAGGAAGGTCTCGTTTTTCTGCTTAATGTAGAGACAGCTCTACACATGGATGGAATGGACACTTTCCTGAATATCTGGCAACCTTGGGAAACATATTCGGTGTGATTTGCTGTTGATCTGATACTAAATTGACTGTTACACTGTACAATTTGATGGAGACCTCTCCTTTTTCTTTCCCCATGCCTCTGTTCCTTCTCTTTGTCTCTCTGTTTTCCAGTGCCCACCTTGGGGTTACGAATGCTTTGCACCACTGTTTTAGCCTACTAATCTACACACTACTCCTGCTCCCCCTTCTCCCTCATTTTCCATTTCCATTTCTGACTTCTCTCATTTTGTTCTAGCCCATATTATCTCCTCCATAAGCCCCTTTCTCATGTATACGGCGCACTCACTCCGTACTCTAGATCTGTTCTTTTTGCATTAGACATCATGCACAAATATATTCAAGACTACCACTAATGGCCTTTTATATATATAATATCTATGACTTGTAACCTATGCAACGCATTTTACCTGTATGTAATCACTCTGTTTTGAACATAGTATTACTATCATTCTCTGTGTCTTTTATGATCCTGGCTTGCAAGCACATGTTGTAGACCATACCGATGAAGTAATTATACCGAGATATCCAGATGACATCGCCGTAAGTCGGTTGACTGGATTCTGCCTCTGACAGCTTTACAGCTTGTCAGGCAGAAAGGGGAGGGAGCGGAGGTTTTTGTTTTCTTACATCTCTCAAACCATAATGGTTTGAGAGATGGGAGTAAGGGAGTTACGTATGATTTGCCTATTACTAGCTTTTGGCTTAAAGTTTACCGGGGGGTTACTATCCCTTTAAAAAAGCTGGGTTTAAAATTAAAAAAAACAAAAACATGCTTGCCAGCATACTTAAAGTAGTCGTCATCTTTCTGAAAAAAATATGTTATTACAGAGATTTTATTTGTTGAATAAACAAGGGTAATCCCACTGCTGGGAAATGTTTCACTCAAAAGTATTTTTTTAATCAAACAGCAACAGTGCCAACTAGTGTCCTAAAGTTAATTTTATCTGTTTTGTATTGCACCTGAATCACAGACTAAGGCTCTTATTAAGTTATAAGAATAGACCCTTTTGTTTACCACAATAGAAAATGTCAGCTTTCTCCTGGCTCAAGAAAGATTAAAATGGATATTCTTAACAAGACATGTTACAATGTCACTACATTTTTACACAGTTCAATGAGACCTGATTAACTCAAACTAATAAGGAGGTGGTATCTCTCTGTATGTACTATAGTGTATAAATTTGTTTATGTGGAAGGTGTACAGAGTCTATAAGCTTAAAGGGGAACTACCACCTCTTCAAGAATTTAACCTCAATAAATCCCCATCTGGCGACTAGCAGCTTAGTAGCGCTAGTCGCCAGAATTATTACCTTATTTCAAAGAAATGTGCATTGTTTTGGGGCTGACAGCAGGATGGATCGTGAACATCTTGCCATAATGACGTCCTCGCCTGCGCTCTCAGTCCCTTCCGGACCCGGCCGGCTCCTAGCAACGCCTCCTAGAATTGGCTGGGACTGATAGCGCAGGCGTGCAGACGGCATTATGGCAAGATGTCCACGATCCGTCCTGCTGTCAGCCCCAGAGCAATGCACATTTCTTTGGAATAAGGCAATCATTCTGGCGACTAGCGCTACTAAGCTGCTAGCCGCCAGATGGGGATTTATTGAAGTTAAATTCTTGAAGAGGTGGTAGTTCCCTTTAAATAAAACTTTCAATCTAGTATCATATTAAATACTGTACAATAAATTAAAGTTAACACATGTAATTACCCCAAGGTGGGTTCCCAAGATCTTTGAAATGAGTCGAAACAGATACCAAATCCGTTTCTATCTTCAGGTTAATTTCTCCACTTCTATTTGCTTCAATTACCTTCAAATAAGAAATTATCAATTTGGATCAACATCAAAAAATCCTGAATGGTTCAAACATATACACTAGAAAAATAATACAATAAAATGCAAATAGTTAAATAGAAACACAGCCAAACAAACAAATACAGTGTCTAGCCCAGACCCACTCTGTGTCTAAAGACCAGAGTGGTGCACAAGCACTGAATGCTATAGAAGTCTCCAGTGTTTTCCCTTCCCTTATGTACTATGATTGGTTGGATACTATACTTGGTCTGCTATTTTTCATCAGCCACTTTTCTGCCCATTCATTCAGTTTATCTAAATCCTTCTGCAGAGTAAAAACATCCAGCTCTGTATACAATTCCTTGCACACCTTAATATCATCAGCAAAGATTGAGACACTAATTTCAATTCCCACTTCTAGATCATTAATAAACAAATTAAAACGCGTTCAGGCCCAGGACTGAACCCTGTGGCACTTGAAAAGGTACTCATTCAATGTACAGATATCACCTCCCAAACCAGAGCCTTTTAATTTATGCAGTAACCTGTTGCGAGGCACTGTATCAAAGGCTTTTGCAAAATCCAAGTATACTACATCAAGAGCAATTCCCTTGTCCAAAGTACTACTTACCCTTTTATAAAATGCAAGTATATTAGTCTGACATGATCTATTCTTCATAAAAACATGCTGGCTCCTACGAATAATTATGTTTGTTTTCACAAAGTTTTGAATAATGTCAGTAGGTAACCCTTCTAATAATATCTTACCTACTATGGAAGTCAAGCTCACAGGTCTATAATATCCTGGTTTGGATCTTGCACCCTTTGTGAACAATGGAACTACATACGTTTTGCTCCAATCACAGGGTACTATGCCTGATGAAAGTGAATCAATAACTATTAAAGAATAATGGCTTGCTATTACCAAACTAAGCTCTTTAAGTACCCTTGTGTGTATACCATCAGGTCCAGGTGCTTTATTCACCATAACCTTTTCCAGTATCTTTTGTACTCTATCCTCAGTAAGCCATGTAGATGATGAAGGAAATTCTGTGGTTTTGTTTATTTACCCATAACCTGTCACTGTTGCTTCCTTTATATAAAATGAAGCAAAGAATGTATGTAGGGTGTCAGCCATAGCCTTATCCTTCCTAATCAATTCACCTGTCTCAGTCTTAAGAGGAACAATATCAACTTTGTTATTAATATACTTGTAGAATTGTTTATGATTTTTCTTGCTCTCACTTGCTCTTATTTGCTCCTCAGACTGGGATCCGTGGTGAGCGGGACCCACTCCGTGATAGCTAAGTGCCTTGCCTGTTCCAGGTTCTGCTGTTGTAACCACTACCAGCGGAGATCCTCTCTGGTCTCCTAAGAGAGAAAGAAATCTGCTTAAGATGTTCCAGATTCCAGAACGGATACCCGAGTACATCCTTCTGTAGTTCCTTCGTGTGAAACAGAGTACAGAACCTCATCCAGAGTCGACACCAACCGACCCAACACGATCAAAGGACTCAATCGTTGCTGAGCACCACTCCAGTGCCTGAGTCACTTCCTGAGACAGAAGCAGAACCTTCTCCTCTGGGAAGAAGACCTTCCCCTATCGGGTGTCAAACCTCATACCCAGGAATAACAGGACTAGGGAAGGAATCAGAGAGGACTTCTGCAGATTTAGAATCCACCCGTGATGGACTAGAAGCTGGGCATAGTCCTGAACATGGCAAGGCAAGAGCTCCTCAGAAGAAGCCTTGATGAGGAAATCGTCCAAATATGGAATCAGATGCCCTGTGTGTGAATGAAAGTGGCCAGGGCCATCATGATTTTCTTTTGAAGAGATGTGAATTGGTAATGATTGTAACCCAAAGCAAAGCATAGGTAGTGTTGGCTGTCTGGATGAATTAGTGACGTGCAAGTACACATCCTGAAGGCCCAGGGAGGCCACATATTCTCCCAGACACATAGCTGCGATGACGGAATGCAAAGATTTAATCTTAAAGGCCTCAGCGACCACATATTTGTTGAGGAATTTGAGGTCCAGAATGGAGTGGCATCCCCGTCCTTCTTTGGCACCACAAACAAGTTGTAATAGAAACCTGAAGAGTGCTCGGGGGCTGGGACTGACACCAGCACTTGTTTTTCTGTAGAGAGTCCACAGCATTCTGGACTTTATCTGGATCTTTCATAATCTTTGACAAAAAGAACCAACATGGACAACAAGAGACAAACAGAGGTCTAGTTACCCAAGGGTGCTAAAGCCATTTTTCCTGTAAGGCTGAGGAGGGTCAGCAAATCATTACTCAGTATTTCATACAAGAAATTGGCTATGGAGACTGCAAGGGGGCTTTGGCCCATTTTAGTTCAGGCACAGTCAAAAGAAAATGCCCACAGGAAAAAACAAAAAAAAAAATTAAGAGCTCTTAATTGAATCAAATAGCCTTCTTCTGGGATCAACAGGGGTGTTTTAGCATGGGTTGCACTTGATGAATGCATGTCTTTTTTCAACCTTGTCAACTTTGTGACTATGTATGTAAATAAACAGAATTTTCAGCCAGCTATGCAAAACCTGCTTGATCGAACAAATCATAAAAGGTATAAAAAGTTTCGGTGGGGGCGGAGCAACTGCGGAGGAAGATGGACGCCTGCTGAGCTCGCTCCTTAGCACCTTGCCTCTTTTATGAATCCCTTCTCAACTAAACCTACCTCTAACTACATGTATTAGGAGAGGAATACCACCTAATCCTCCTGATGCCGAACGGCGGATCCCAGACTGCTAAGAAACTACGTAAATCGAGGAAACAAGTTCCCGCGCTTGGTACTGACAGTTTCTCTACTGCGTCACCAGCCTGTGGTGTCTAGTTCGGGTCCTGTGGCGGATGCACCATCTGATTCCTCCACTACTATACCTGTGTCTTCAGATACAGATTCTCCTTCTTGTGTTTCTGGTTCTCCTGGTGGTATGGAGCCAGTTACCAGGGAAGATCTTTTGCTGTTACCGAGCAAAGCCAACTTACTCTCCTTGGCGCCCGATTTTAAATCCGCAGTGCGAGCAGATCTTGCGACCCTCACATTGGAAGTTCATTCTTTGGGAACCAGGATTCATCTCATTGAAGAATCAGTGGAAGGCTTACATACTCAGGTGAATAATGTGGAACAACTGGTTGCTGACCAGCAATACACCATTTCCCAACTGCAATATAAATTGGACGATCTGGAGAATAGGGGGAGACGTAACAACATTCATATCAGGAACTTACCGGAATCTGTGCCCCAAAAGGACCTTCATGCTTGCCTTCAAAAACTTTTTGCACAAATTTTGGTTCTGCCACCGGAGTCGACCGTGATGCTGGATTGTGCACATAGTGCCTTAAATCCTCGCATCGTACTATCTGACCCTCCTAGGGATGTCATCTGTCGACTTCACTATTTCGCAGATAAGGATAAGATTATGGCTAAAGCTCGGTCTATGGACAAAATTTTGTATGCGGGCTGTGAAATTCAACTGTATCAGGACGTTACACCCTTTACCCTTCAGTTGCTGAGATCCTTGAAACCATTTGTAGATCACTTGCGGAACTTACAAATTCACTACAAGTGGGGATTCCCGTTCAGTCTGCAGATTCAACACAATGGACAATCTCATTCTTTGAAACTACCAGAGGAAGTACCAGTCATCTGCACTTCAATGGGTATAGAACTGCCGCCTCTGTCGACTGACAACCGTCGCCAACCTCAGTTTGCTCTAGCTGAAAACCAGAGACTGCGATGGCACTTAGTGGGAGAACCTTCCCCAAAAAAAGAGGAAGAATAAGACTTATTCAGACACTCCTAGAATGTCCGCTGAGATGGAGGCCTCTTAGTTCAGCTGCAACTGGCCTTGTTTGCCAAGTATCCATATTCTGCAAAGGGTTACTGCAAGTCAGCTGTGTTACATTCCCTCATCTCAGCTTTGAAATGCCATCTGCAGACTTATGTCTGCCTTCTCTGTTTGATTTGCTGTGATGGGGGAGTGTATATAGGGTTGATAGTACATTCTAATATGTATTGTTTTTGATGCTCTTGGGAATGTATGTTATGGCTTTGATGTGCGGTGGCTCCTCTCCCTTGTTGGTAGTCAGCGATCAGCAATGGAGAGGACAGCCTGACTGAGTGTTGGCGGGTCTGCAGTGTGTGTTGATGGGCCTCCTGGTATGCTCCAAGCTGCTGGTCTTCCTAGTGTGACTGTGGCATACCTGGGATGCTGGGTTGGTCATCACCCTTTCGGCCCTGACTGGAGATTCCCTTCAGCCTATATATGTTTGACTCGCTGACTCAAGGGTCGGTTTGGGTCCTATTGCATGTCATTTGCTATTCCTCTATTCATGATCGAATTATTGTTCTGTTTTTCTCTGTTAAAAAGGGTTACTATTCTTACTTTCGAATTGTTTAGGGATTTTAAGCATTTTCCAAAGGTGCTTCTGAATGTGTTTGGATTGACAATAATGTTAATGCATATAGCACAAGTATTTCTTTTCGTTCATATTGTTATTGCTGTTACATGTAGCGACACCACCCCCAGGCCTCTGGGCCCGTGTCTCAGTTCTATCCTGAGCTGGCTATCCGCTTGGTGGGATGGACCAGCTCCGGATGCGACACTACTGACTGCGTATGTTAACTCCTGTCTAGTGTTTGGCTTTTTCCTAATTCAGGACTGGTTTTTCTTCTATTGGCTTCGGCTACATCTCTCACTCTACTGTTCATTGGTAGGCATTTCCCATCTAACTATGTATGCCTTTTTTCTCCTTACTTGTGATCCCTTTCACTTTCCCACGTCCTTTCTATACTCCTTCTCACAATGCACGCTCAGGTCTTTGCGCCTCCTATATGGTTTACTATGGTATCTACCCATAAGATAATATCGTACAATGTTAAAGGCCTCAATAGCCACATGAAGAGGTCTATGGTTCGGAGTGACTTGGTTCTTATGCGGGCACAGGTGGTATTTTTGCAGGAGACGCATCTGGCTAGGGACGGTCACCCCTCCATCACCTTCAGAGACTTTCCCAGGGGATGGATGGCTTCAGCACCTGAGAAAAAATGGGGAGTCGCCATCCTGTTTCGCGGGGGGCCCCCTGGACACATGTCGGTGATATGGTTGACCAGATGGCAGGTTTCTGTTTTTAAAGGGCAAGTTAGGGTCACTGGACTATACTTTCGCTAATATATATTGTCCAAATAATGGACAACTTCCCTTTCTTCGTAGGGTTCTGGATCAATTGGACACCTTTCAGTCTGGCACTGTCATTCTGGGAGGTGATTTCAATATCTCTTTATTTCCATCTGAGGACTGCTCATCTAGGAAATCTTCTATATGTCCCTCTATACTATCTGCTGTTGCCAAATTATTTTCTTCTGGTCACCTTATTGATACCTGGAGATCCTTTCACCCTGGAGAATGGGATTATACCTGTTACTCTGCAGTACACAACTCTTATTCTCGCATCGACTATCTGTTCATTTCTCGTCCTCATCTGGATATGGTTTCTTCTACTTCTATAGGGTCTCAGACTATCTCTGATCACTCACCAATTTCAATTACGCTTACTCCTTCCCAGTATTATGAATCTAATATGACTTGGCACTTGAATGACTCTTTGCTAAATGATGTCTCGATCTGTGGCCAGTTGGAAAGGGAGCTGAAGGGTTTCTTGGATTCTAATCTTGCATCTGGTCCCCCTCTTCCCACTGTTTGGGAGTCTCATAAATGTGTTCTCCTGGGCTTATTCATTAAAATTGGGGCATACACTAAAAAACAGCGTACTCAGAAAATCAATGATCTCCTTTCTTCTATTGCGGCTCTGGAGAGGACTCATAAAGCCTATTTGACCCCTGAGGTTCTGTCCCGCTTAACTGCGAAACGTGCACAATTAGCTCAGGTGTTACAGTCAACTTGCCTAAAGTCATTCATGTTGCATAAGTATAGACATTACCTTTTAGGTAATAAATCTGGCAAACTTTTGGCTAAAGTTGTTAAGATCAAACAAGACCAGGCTTACATTAAACAAATCGAATCCAATTCCTCTTCCCTGGCTACCAGAACGGCTGATATTCTTGAAGCTTTTCGGATTTACTATCAGGATCTGTATAATTTATCTTCTTCAGATTCATCATGCAGGGGAAATCAGACCTTCGTTATTAAAGATTTCTTGATGGCGGCGGATGTCCCCAAACTATCTTTGGCAGATGCAGCTTCTCTGGAAGCTCCATTTACTTTAGATGAAGTTTCCCGTGCTCTGAATCAGACTCCTCTGGGAAACAGCCCGGGCCCAGATGGCTTTCCGGTAACTTATTACAAAACTTTCGGTTCCCAACTGCTGTCCTTCATGTTGGACACGTTTGACGCAGTTCTCTCTGGAGCAGCATGGCCTTCACAATCACTTCAATCTCATATTACTGTTCTACCTAAACCTAACAAAGACCCTTTGAACTGCAGCAGCTATAGACCAATTTCGTTGATCAATGTGGATTTGAAATTGTTTGCCAAATTATTAGCTACTCGACTCGGAGCTTTCTTACCAAGTCTTATACACTCTGATCAAGGTCGGGTTTGTATCTGGCCGTCTAGTAAGGGACAACACTGTTAAGGTGATTTCTCTACTCCATTCAGTCAAACAATCCGGTTCAGCTGTGGCCTTTTTATCATTGGATGCTGAAAAGGCTTTTGACAGGGTCAACTGGGCGTATATGGCAGCAGTTCTGAGGTGGATTGGTCTGGGGCCTAGGTTCTTGTCCTCGATTTTATCTCTATATTCAGAGCCTACAGCACAGATCAAGGCGAATGGCGCTCTGTCAGACGGTATCCGAATAACCAACGGCACCAGGCAGGGCTGCCCACTATCCCCACTGATTTATGTCCTGTCTTTGGAACCCTTATTGAATACTATCCGCCGCAACCCCTATATCTCTGGCATCAATGTTGGGTCCGGTGAGACTAAATTGGCTGCCTTTGCAGATGATGTTCTGGTGTCCCTCACTCATCCTATGAGTTCTCTTCCGGAGATCATGGATGTGATTTCTGCTTTCTCACTTTTCTCTAATTATAAATTGAATGTGTCTAAATCTGAAATCTTACACGTTCATATTCCGCAGGAAGATCTCCAAATCCTAACATCCCGGTTCCCGCTTCAATGGACTACTAGCCACCTCTGCTACTTAGGTGTGATCCTTTCCTTTAATCTTTCTGATATTGTTAGCCATACCTTTTACTGTCTCCTGACTTCTTTGGAAGCAGAGTTTCGTAGATGGCACTCCTTATATATATCTTGGTTGGGCAGAATTCAAGTTGTGAAAATGATTGCTTTACCGAAAATTCTATTTCTCTTTCAAACCTTACCTTTGGCTATTCCTAGACGGGTTGTGGCCCAATCTAGGCTTATGTCTTATTTGTTTTTATAAACGTCCTAGATTGTCTAGATGCTTATTGTACACAGCTACCTCCAAGGGGGGCTTGGGGGTCCCAGATCTATACTCATATTATAGAGCTTGCCACTTGAGTTTACTTCTTACCTGTTCACATCCTGATTATGGGAAGGCGGGTGGAGATTTTGGAATGGTCATTTCCAGAGATTGAGGTGAAACACTTATTGTGGGGAAGGGCTGCGGACGTCTCAGCTGCTTGTAAGACACACCCAATATTAGGTCACTTGCTGTCTATCTGGCATTCCCTCAATACTCATTGTGGATGGGCACATTTCCCATCTCCTCTCATGTCTTTGACAGGTAATCCCAGCTTTCCTCCTGGCACTTCAGTATCTGGGTTTTATGCTTGGAGTAGGTTTGGAATCTATCGGATCAGGGATGTTCTTGGGCCTAGGTGGGGCGTCTTGACTTTCCGGGCATTACAGGACTCTGTTGGGCTACCAAACTCTGCATGGTGGAGTTATACGCAACTACACAACTTTTTATGCCGCAATTTTAGTAGAGTTTATGTTACGGACTATTACACTCACTTTGAATCTTCTTTTAGTAAGGGTAACTTTTTATCCAAATCTATATCTGGATGCTACCGACTACTTCTGACTACTCATTCTCCTGCGCGTTGGAATTTTCAACGGGCATGGGAGGGTGAATTAGGTATTCAGGTTTCTGATGAAGATTGGAAGGGAATCTTCTCTGCGAATTTCCGACATGTCTAGCTCCCATCTGAGGGAAACTAATTATAAACTGCTAACTAGATGGTATCTTACTCCTGTCCGTCTCAAAAAGATTTCTCCAGCAGGGTCAGGAGAGTGCTGGAGGTGTCACTCCCATGAAGGTTCCTACCTGCACATTTGGTGGGAATGCGACTTGATCAGGGATTTCTGGAGAAGGGTGTTTCATGATCTGGAGCATCTTTTGGGGCCGTTGCCGGCTGTGTCTCCTGCATTGGTATTACTGAATCTTGTACCGGATCTAGTACTACCGACTAAAATAGCCAAACTGCAATGGGCATTAGCAATCACTCAGGACAGAGAGTGTATACCCTTACATTGGAAATCGGAATCACCACCCACTCATGAGGAATGGAAATATAAACTGAAATCCTTGTTTGAACTAGAAATATTCCATGCCCATGTATTGGGTGACATAGACAAATGTACTGAAGCCTGGCACAAGTGGTTTGTTTTCTTTGACCTGGATGTGCATCGTTGAGGTCTCCTCCTCATTATCTAAGATACTCGAGTTTTGGGATCAGGGGCAGACTGCCCACCTGTTAGCTACATGTTTCTCGAACCCGGGCCCTACTCCACCCTCCTTGGCTTGGATGTCTTCATATTCTCATATTTCCTCTTAGACATTCCCTTTCTGGGAACTTTTTCATCTCTTTTTCTGTTTTTGTCTCTTCCTTTTATTTCTGCTTCTCTAATTGTCTACCTCTTGGTCCATCTCTTTCTATCTTTTCTTCTTCCATAGTATGTCATTTTTCATTTTATTAATGGATAAATTTAGCTTACAAGTTTTATTTAGCACCAAAGATCTGATCCAAGTGAAGATTTGTTTTTGCACCTTTTGACTGTCTGATGAACACTGCATTGTATTTCTTTACTTACTGTAAAGCTCAACTATTGTTGCTCTGCTTACTTGTGTCCCTGATTGGGTAGAAAAGTCCCTCAGGTGACCTATTGTTGTACATTTGATACTTTTAATAAAGCATTTTCTAAACTGAAAAAAAAAAAAAAAAAAAAAAAGGGGTATAAAAAGTTTCATTTACATTATAGTTTTTCATCCAAGCATACAAAACCATAGAAATTCAGGTATATACGGTAGTTGGATAAACTTTAACCCATCACTTTAATGATAACCCAAACTGACTCAGAAAAAATGCAGTACATCACTGCTGATGCTTGATCTACCTCATTAAGTCATTATTTACTACAGCAACACTTTTGTTGAAAGGTGTTTTTGTCATTGAAGTGGATGCCCCTGAAAAGGCAGTTGGAGCAGTCCTGGATCATCTTTTTGCTTTAACTGTCAAACTTATTTCCTGCTTGTTCTTCACCAATAACGTCTTGTCTGCTGAAAGGAATTACAAAGTGGTCAGCAGAGACCTTCTTGCAATAAAAACAGATTTTGAAGTGTCTATTTTTTAGAGTTACTCTAAATTGAATCATGATTAGTCACTGCAACCTTCAATAGCTGCATAATTCTAAAAGGATGAATTCCAGACAGACCCATGTTCAATTTCATCATATCATAGTAAAGGTTTATGAAGCTGAAAAGAGACAGACATTTAGTAAGTTGAACCTCTCCCCTGTTGATCCAGAAGGATTTTTGTGTACTTACTAATAAATAATTTTTTATTTTCAATCTATTGTGGAACACACAACCCATGGGGATATACCAAAGCTTTCCCACCAAGATTCAAGAAAGAGCGAGAAAAACCCTCAGGACTCAGACCATTTCTAAAAAAGGCAAACTGGAATAAATATGAACCTCATGTGTAAACTGACACCAACACAGCAAACCTTGCAACAGGAAAAAAACTTAGTGGCCCACCATGGTGAGCGTTCACATACAGTGAAAAATGCAGATGGCCTCCTAATGCCTGAGGCAGACCAGAACCCAACAAATAAGCTGGAGGCTTTTGGGAAGGTTTCTTGCCTGCCCTAGCATATTTGGGTTTTAGAAGAAGGTGAGCCTGTGTCGCTGTTGGAGTAAGCACCCTGGGTGCATACCCATACTGACTGGGGTAACAAAAAACCATGCTGCTTTCATGGAAAAAAAAAAAAAAAAACAACACTTAGGGGTAAAAAGTTAACAGTGCACTCTTACCCCCAGTAACATTTTCAGTGGCTTTCCTAAATCTGATCTTATTCTTTGTGTTTTGCTAATGTAATACCACACATTGTTTGACTGTTTCTTAGTCAATCATCAAAGACATTTTTAAAATAAGAAATTTTACAAGTATTGCAAAACTTTTTTAGTAGTTAAAAAGTAATCTTTTTTGCCCATTGCTCTTGATTCTGGTTAACATGAGGCAACTACTTTTGTTGCCTTTCTTCAATAATAATATAAATACAACATGTGCATAATACAAAATAGACAATAACTTACTATAAAATTGCTTAGGTTCTTCATTCTTTCCACAACACTCTTCATAGTTTTTAATGTGGGCAAATAAATGCTGACCTATAAAAAAAAAAAATCAAATAAGCATTAAAACAAAGTTTATTTGGGTGCTTAAAGGGATAGTAATGTTTCACAAAAACAGCAGCTCCAATGAATCTTCATGGTATTTGAGCCACAGAGAGTGTTATTTCAATACTGTCAATATATTTAAAAACTCATAGTATAACTTAAAGATTGGCAACCCACTGTATTAGAACAGCTAAGTACTGATTAATCTGGCAAAAGGGATCAATAAAACAAAGTTCTGGGTACATAACAATTAAATACAATATGTCATTTAAACACTGATTTTCCTAAAGCAACATGTGTACGAGGTTATTTGCAGAAAGTGCTGCATAGAAATTGTGTTTATACGGGGGGCGTGGCCTGGCGCACGGCAAAGGTGGCAGCACATTAGGAGCGCTCCGGCGCGATCCGGGATTTAACAGCCTATAAAGCCAAGAGATTTTATTATTTTTTGGGTTGGTGCCCTTCCCTTTATGGGTTAGCACGATGTCCTCCCATAGAAACAAAAGACATCATGAAAATATGCTCAAATTCCTCACCCCGAAGGAAAAAAGGAAGGCCTTGCAGCAGTGGTGACGACGACCTATCGGAGCTGGAGGAGACCGCTTCAACATCCTCCTATGTTACTAACACTACCTCAGGGGACATCAAGTCCATGCTTAGGACACTGAGATCTCAGATTAAGGGAGATGTGAAAGCTATCGCTAATGACCTCCGCAAGGACATCAGAGCTATTGGGGATAGAACATCCCGGGTAGAAGATAAGGTTGACGAGGTCATAGATTCACACAACGCATTGGCGGATCGCCATGCTGCATTGGTGTCGGAGGTTCAATTCTTGAAAGAACAGGTGTGCGACCTAGAGGACCGCTCCAGGCGTAACAACGTGAGGATCCCGGAGGAGGTACAGCCACCGGATCTCAAGACTTGGGCGCAGGACCTTTTCTCCAGTCTCTTGCCGGACTACTCTGATCAGGATCTGCTTATTGATAGAATTCACAGGCTCCCAAGGCCTAAGAATCTCCCCTCGGACGCCCCGAGAGATGTTATATTACACATGCACTATTTTCATATCAAAGAGGAGCTGCCGGAACCCTACTCTGGAATACAGTTATTTGCGGATATTTCTGCAACCACTCTACAGCAGAGGCGTCAGTTCCACCACATAACTACAGCCCTACGTAAAGCCGAGATTAAGTACAAGTGGGGTTTCCCGGTGCAGATTTTGATCATCAGAGAGGGGTTGGTGACTTCGGTGGGAACTCCTGAGGAGGGGGCCCGTGTTCTCACTTCATGGAATATCCCATTTGATGCCTCTCAAGAATGCCCGGCCTTCACGTCTACTGAGAGACTGGACTAATTTACCTGTTCCTGCGTCGATATCGAGGCTGCGGTCTGCTGGGCCTGAACCGGGGACCTCTCACGGATGACTATCAATGGAACGTGGACTGGTGATCGGTGTTCGATTGTCTTACACTGGCTTTTCTATAGTATTGTTACCTGTTCTTTACCTTAGGGTAGATTGGATGCCAGCTATATTTGCCCTCTTGCACAGTTTAGTTTCTTTGCATTTAGTAATGGGCACTGGTGTATAGTTTTAGGAATGTTCCTACACGATGATGTTGGATTTGGGTTACCTGGGGTGCTTATCTGGGAGTTATCCTGTCTGGCCTATGGGTGGGTGGGGAGCAGTCAGCGGACTTGTTTGATGGGGGGTCCTTAAATGGACCAAGGGGAAGGTTTGAGTCTGTTGGCTGCTCTCCACGTATCTGGCTTGATAGGTGTGGGGTTTGGGGAGGATATCGGGAGGGGGTTATATGGATCGGTAGGATCATTGTTTGGTTGCTTTCCCTGTTTGGTTACCAGATGTGAAATGCTAGTTTACTCTTTGTATTATGTATATTATTTGAAATGTTTGGGGGTATGTCATATGATAAATTTAAAAAAAAAAAAAAAAACTCAAAAGGGGATTGTTTATATGATGGTCTGATTAGGATGCCCACTTACTGTCCTCATACCAGGAGTTTTGACCGCCACTCTCTGTGGGGAAGCATCCGACGCTCCTGTTGTCTTACGGCTGGTGGGGGCGCCGGTATGGTTCATTAATCCCACTTCTTGTATGGATGGCGGTCCATTCTCATTTATAAGCAGCACCTTTACTTAAATTGAGTCATACGCTAGTGCCTTGGCTCCCTGTGGCCTAACCACAGGATTGTTTGTATACTTGAATGAATCCTTGGAGACACGATTGGTCTCTCCTACCATGCCTTAACTCAGTGTTGTGCTTACCCCCCACTCATCTGGGTATGGGATTAGTGCCTTATACGTTTCAAGAGCTTGTATATTGGATTTACAAAGCACTGTGGATCTACAGCTCTATGGAGCTGGTATTTTCTTGTTCTATTTCCTTTTCCTTTCACTTTGCCTCTCTCTTTATTTCTCCTCCCTTTCTTTCCCTCCCTGAGTCCCTTTTCTCCTTCCCTTTGTGTTATTCCTTCCTCGTCCTTTGTTGTCTCTTATGTTTTAGCCCCGTACCTCCCCTCTGTGGACCAGGGGTGACTCAGATTGGTTTTGTAGCCAATTGGAAGCCATGGGCTTTCCTTCTACTAGACAGGAAAGAGTTGCTTGCTCGAGCTGTTTTTTGTCCATTCCCATTTTATGGTTCTTAGAATTCTACCTATGAATGTCAAAGGGCTAAATAGCCCCCATAAGAGACGTTTATTGTTTCAGGAAGCTCACAAAACGAAATCACAGATTTTGTGTGTCCAGGAGACTCACTTCGCCGCGGGCAAGGTCCCCTCTGTTTGCGCTAGACACTTTAGCAAGGTCTATCATGCATCTGCTATGACCAAGTGGGCAGGAGTTTCTATATATTTCCACGACTCCCTGGCAGTGCAGGTACTAGAGGTGAAGAGGGACCCTCAGGGTCAATATCTTATTCTAGTTGCTTCCATTAATAACGTCACTTATTCACTGATTAATGTATATGCCCCGAATTCTAATTCGGCCCAATTCATTGGACGTACCTTAGCTAAGGTGGAGCATATATTGTGGGGCTCGCTGGTTCTTTGTGGGGACTTCAACACATTGGTTGACCCTATGGTGGATACCTTGTCTTCGCCCTCTGGGGCTCACCTTAGGTCATTGTTGTCTCAAAGTCGGATACTCTCGCAGACTTTGAAGGAATTTCGTTTGTATGATGTCTGGAGGGCTTGCCATGTTACTGAAAGAGACTATTCCTTCTACTCGCAAGTACATAGGTCCTATTCAAGGTTGGATTATTTCTGTCTTGATAAACAAACATTACAAAGGGTAAGGTCTTGCTCTATAGGTATTATACAATGGTCAGACCATGCTCCAATTCTCCTGGATTTGGTTGAACAGTTCGGTCACTCCGGTCGAGGGACTTGGTGCATCAGTGACCATTTATTGGCAGACGCTAAGGTTAGGTCACATCTGGAGACACTTTTAGTCGAGTACTTTGAGTTGAATGCGGTCTCTGATGTATCCCCAGTAACACTGTGGGAGGCTCATAAAGCAGTTATGAGGGGCCATTGTATAGCTTACGCAGCTAGGGAGAAGAGGAGACGGACAGCGGGACTGGATCAGCTAACCAAGCATTTAGCTGATTTGGAAACTTTACAAAAGGCTCACTATACTAGGGCGAGGGGGAAAAGTATTTTGGAAACCAAACGGGAAATTTCGGACCTGCAACTTTTCCGTACCAAACTTATGCTTAAAAAGCTGCAACAACGATACTATACGCAGGGTAATAAGACGGGTACCCTTCTGGCAAGGAGGCTCCGGAAGCGGGAGGCTAGAATAGCTATCCCACATATTTTCTCTGTATCAGGAACGAAAATCGTAAATCCTGCCCAAATCCCGGAGGCCTTTGCCCAGTACTACGCCTCTCTTTATAATCTACACTTAGATTCACATACTTTACAACCGTCTAGTCAGGATATTGACTCTTTTCTAAGTAGTATACGACTGCCAAGTCTTTCTTCTGCTCAATCTGACCTACTCACCGCTCCCATAGCTGTGGAGGAGATTAAATCTCTTATCAAGTCTCTACCAAATGATAAAGCCCCAGGACCGGATGGGTTTTCTAACTCTTACTATAAATCCTTTAGTGAGGTCCTCTTACCGCATTTGGAGAAGCTCTGTCGCTCTTGTAGTGAGAGCGGTTCCTTTCCGTCTTCTATGCTTTCTGCTCATATTTCCACTCTGCCTAAACCTGGTAAGCCCCCTACTCATTGTCCTAACTTCAGGCCAATTTCTTTATTGAATACAGATGTCAAATTATATGCAAAATTATTGGCTAACAGACTGCGAGACGTGTTGCCTTCTCTGCTACATTACAATCAAGTTGGCTTTGTTCGGGATCGACAGGCCTCTGACAGTACGAGGAAGGTCATCAACGTTATAGAGAAATTGGTGGCCAAGAAAACTCAGAGCCTTCTTCTAGCGGTTGACGCGGAGAAGGCATTTGACCATTTACATTGGGGGTTCCTGCGTGGAGTTTTAGTTAAATTTGGTTTTCCCCTGGAATTTATTAGAGCGGTATTTTCTTTATATTCATCGCCTTCGGCTAGGGTCACTTATGCAGGTTTCTTATCAGAGCCTTTTGTCATATCCAATGACTCGAGACAGGGGTGTCCCCTCTCGCCTATTCTCTACGTGTTGGCTTTGGAACCACTTGCCGAGCTGATCCGTTCCGATCCCCTGATCTCTGGATGTAAATTTGGGCATTTGGAGGTAAAGTTGGGTCTGTTTGCAGATGACATATTGATTACCCTCACTCAACCAGTTACTTCCCTACCTTGCTTAGTGGAGGCTTTGGCCTCGTATGGTAGGGTATCTTATCAAAGTTAACAAGGAAAAAACCCAAGCGTTACCGATTCACGTGGATGCTCCGACTCTTACTCATTTGCAGACTACTTACTCATTTGAATGGAGGACGGATAATCTTTCCTATTTAGGTATCCATATTACTCGAGATTCTGCGACCCTGGCTTCTGTTAATTTGAAACGGGCGTGGGGTTCGGTTCTACAAGATCTCAGGGAGTGGTCTCCTTTGATGCTGTCATGGCTTGGTCGCATTGCTGCAGTAAAAATGTCAGTTTTACCCAAGTTTATTTATCTGTTTAGGACCCTTCCCATTCAAATCTCTCATGCTTTTCTACATGATGTGCAGTCTGAGGTTTTGCGTTTCATTCATGGCTCTCGCCGTTCCAGAGTCTCCAATCGATGGCTTCTTGCTCCGGCTAGGCCTGGGGGTTCCATCATTCCTGTTCTATTACAGAGCAGCTAGGATGGCCCAGAGGATCCAATTTCATGTCAATACAGGGGAAGTAGCATGGGTGGATTTGGAGGACTCGCAGTTCTCCCCACATAGGGTGAGTGATCTTCTGTGGTTACCTACAAAATGGCGGCTGACCACATCTACACTTTTGTCAAGTACTCGACTATCGTTCTCTTTCTGGGATATATATGCCCGAATGGTTCCTGACAGTTCACCCCTGCGACTCCCTTGCGGGCCCTGGACTATGTGATTCCGGAATCCAGTTTTGGTTCTTGGAACGCGGCGGGGATTAGGACCTTAAGTCAGTTAATCTCAGGTGGTTTGTTGAAGTCGTTTAGTGACATACAGTCGAGTTTTGATCTCCCACGGACTGACTTTTATAAATTTCTACAACTACGACATGTATTATCACTGTCCCCTGTAACATGGTCTCTGGCGCCCTCTTTACTGCATTGTTTAGTTAGGTTATGCATGGCACCTCAACTTACTACGGGTTCACTTTCTACTTGTTACAGGATTCTGATTTCCAATGACTACCCGGTGAAGCTTCCCTTTATGTTGAAATGGGAACAAGAATTGGGGTACAGCCTGACGGTAAGCCAGTGGCAGAGAGCAATTTCTATCTCTAACGCTCTTTCGCATTGTACCAACCATTTGGAACTTTCCAGGAAAATCTTGTACAGATGGTATCTAGTACCTGCCCGCTTGGCCCGCATCTATCCAACAGTGTCAAATTTGTGCTGGAGATGTAACTCGGAGGTGGGATCCATGTTGCATATCTGGTGGTCCTGTCCCCGACTATGTTCTTATTGGGACATGGTTTTTGATAAATTAGAATTGCCTAAGACACCAGAAGTGGCACTGTTGCATATTTTCCCCGAGTCCGCTAACGGGTCCGGTGAAGTTTCTGTCTGGACAGATATTGCTTGCGGCGAAGACTCTCCTGGCAAGGGCGTGGAAAACTAGGGATATACCTACTAGTGCGGAGCTGTACCAGCTAGTGTCTTATAATTTAGGAATGGAGAAATTATATTTCGCTTCCACTTTCCGACTTGAGTTCTATAACTTAGTCTGGACTATGTGGTCCAAGGATGGGAGCTCAGACTGATTTGGTGGGTTACCGTTGGTCCATGGAATATCCTACCCTTTTGTCCCTTTTTTGTGTCTTTTGTCACCCCCCTCCATCCCCTTATTTCTTCCTCTTTCTGTTTGCTTTTCTTTCTTTCCTCCTATCTATCTGAATCTGTAGTATCTGGTACTTACTCCACGGGGGCATTGTGATTACTGAATAGTATGTATGTTACTACTGACTATTTGTTGTTCAGAAGGGGTCTTTCCAAGATAATTTCGTTTTGTGTAATTTTGATCGCTGTATATTATAAATACCATGTTAATTACACAATGTCCTTGTGCTTTAACCTGTTAATATTGTGAAAAATTTCTTCAATAAAAATGATATTACGAAAAAAAGAAATTGTGTTTATACTTATCAAGTTTTTATAGTGCCTAGGAATCTTATTGTTTTTTTTTTGTTTTTTTTTTTGTTAATGGGTACAGCTCCTGCCTAATCTGCACTGCGCCAAGAATGTTTTTTTGTGTTGCTGCTTTCACATTTCTAAAATACATTTTTAGCTCTGTTATAGTTCACAAAGGTCGTGTTCTATATGGGCACAGATGTCCGTAAAATATCTGTAAACTAGTGTAGTGTGCTGCACCAAAAGAAAAAAAATATTTATGCAAGGATAATGGTATGTAATATTTTTATTATTGAAAGCATATTATCTAACTATACTCTGCTAGGTGGTAGATACAATGTTAAACAAAAATTTTGCACACCAGTCAAGCCATAAGACTTGCTTTTCCCACAGAAATCTCACATTTGCAATGTTGTTACTACTGCAAGGGATTCTGGATAGGCATATGCAAATACGTTTAACAAGGAATCACCTTTTTGCCTCAAATTCCACTTTATACATGGATCCCTTAGAGTTTGTGTTTGCTGAGCAACAGCTTTAAGACAACTCAGGAAGAGATGCAAAGCCAGTGAACCACTCATGGACGGCCATAAACAGCTACTAATCATACTTTTTATATTTCTGTACAATTTAAAGTATATGCATAGTAATTATATACGTGTTTAAGTATTATTGAAACACTCACCCCTTTATTGTACTCACTATATTCTAATGAGTTGCAAGACCATTCTACAAACATAATATCTGGGGTAATGAGAACTTCTACCAAGTGAAGGGAATAACTGCTCCCTGAATCTTTGTATGGGAAGAAAGGAACAATCTTTTACAATTGGACCCAAAGTGGAGCATGAGAGTTTATTTTTTACGTAATGTTAATGTTACCCATATATTTTATTCTGCAAAACCCTATATGTAAGGGAAGGCACATTCATAAACAATATGCAGAGGCTGTATAATATATGCCAACACAGCATGGTAGAGATGTCAATGATGCAATTCTTGCACTAGAAAATCACTTTTGTGTATGGGATAGAGGTGCCAGGTATTGCTTAATACAGGTTAACCATATGGCTAGTAATATTGCTGTAGCCCATACATACACATTTCAGGATAGATGTGCTAAATCTCTCAGACACAACTTGCTAATATTACTTATGATGATACAGTTAACATATTGGTACAGCCATCTAATATCCATAATAAGGCATGACCCTTTAATGCATTCTAAAGAGTGGAGCTCCCCCCACCCATAATTATACAGTACTGTTAGATTAGATGAAATTCCTGCTGCAGCGCAAGCAGCTCAGTATCAAGCCGAAATAAGTTTCATGTCGGTAATTTTAAATCAGGTAGTAACTAGAGGTACACCTATTGTCCCTGCAGGTGATCAACTTTACTCAAAAGGGATACCGAAGACTAACATTAAATACATATAGGACGTGTTCCCAATATTCCAAGAGGTTCTCAGTAGCCTATAGAGATAGATTGGAGCAGAATCAGACTTGGTTCTATACCTAGCAAATGGAAACCTGGAACTCCAGGAAACCTGATCACTCGAGCGAGAGCTAAACTCCCAGACACGAGACAGGCAGACAGATGTTTCGAAGTAGTGACTCTACCACGGAGTGGTAGGAGGAGTAAGACAGAGAGTAACTAGTACTCCGAAAGAGTCACAGAACCGGTCTACTAGGTAGGCAAAGGGTGGAGGCAAGAGTGTGGAACGTAGCCAGCCGCAATACCAGTAAGTATGTGAAGGCAGTACTGTACGTAGGCTACAGAGTGGAGGGTTACACAACAAGCCCAGGATTTAAAGGATACAGTGGCACAGGATGGAGGCAATGGAGTGAGAGGCAACAAAAAATCTACCACGGAAGTAGCAGCTGCACTACACCAATGGAGCTTGCACACAATTAGCCCAGACAAGTGGTAGTCAGACTGGAGCGAAGGACAGCACAGAGCACAAGTCAGAAAAGCCACAGTCGAGAGCCAAATCGGGTAGTCAGCCACAGCCAAGGTCAAAACAGAGCGGGTAGTCGGACAAGCCAGAGTCATACACAGATCAGGTAGTCAGACAAAGCCACAGGATCGATCAGGAGTAAACATGGCAGCCAAGCAAGGGTCAAACGAGAGCAACACTGAAGAAATGCACAGGTACACCATGAAAGGGTAACAAGTCCTAGCCTCAATGAGGTTTATAAAGCAGTAGAAGGAGGCGGGACCCAATTAGGCCCAACAGAATAGGCCCACAAACAGGCGTCCGTGCCAGTGTCTGTAATATGACTTAGCAATGAGGAAGTAGCCGGAGGCCATGCAGGCCGGCGACCATACAGGGGTAAACTCACAGGATCACTTAGGCTTCAAAGGTAGACTGTGATATACAGGGAATGTTTAAAGTATGTAAAACCTCCTTAATGAGGGTTCAGGGTCAGCTTCAAAGGGGTCGCCATAAAACTAGGAAGAAGCCCCTTCTGAACACACACCATCCTCAGACTCTACATCTGAAGCCCCTATCGAGGAATTGGATAAATCAGGAATTCCAGGGGCCGTAGGGGCTACATGATTGAAGGAAGTAAAGGGATTACAGGATAGAAGAACCCCTTGAAGAGTAAGATGAAACTGTGCAAAAGAGGACTTTAAGTCCTTCATCCAAAGTGTCTCTTGTTCATGGCTGGAAGGCCCTGGCGGAGAAGCAGGGGCCACAGCACAAGAGGGGCATAAGTGAACTGAGTATTCTCTGGGAAGCCCAGTTTGGTATGAGGTACAATAAGGGGGGTCAAAGATGCACCTGAGTCCTTAGCCTTAGGCCTACACCAATGCCTTAATGGATCTGACATCCTTACAGGAGAAAAGTGCCTTACAGTAGACAAAAGAAAAACAAATAAATACTGTTACCCAGATTAAAGAATTCACTCCAGAAAGCCCAATATTTGGTAAGCGAAACGTTAACCTGAGGAGGAGAGTAGAGGAGACCAAGCCCTGTGTATGACACTCGTGTAAAGGGAAAAAGAAAATGGAGACCGAATAGAGAGCCAGTCAGCCAACGGTCTGCAAAACAGGCAATTATGGGAAATTTAGTTTTCCCAATACAGAGTACCAAAGACAGAACTGAAACCCCCAAAACACAAGGGATATCCAACGTAATGTTAGACAAGGGGAGACAAGAAGAACGAGCAGTCTCTCAGCTTGATATATAGAGAGGTTGCAGAGATATGTCTCAAACAGTTTGTCCCATAGGGATCAATGGAGCATTGCGGCTATGCTCCCTTAAAGGCCTGGAATTCAAGTAAACGTCTAAAAACGCCATTATAGCCCAAATAAAGCACAGGGAACACACAAACCCAAAGGGAACGTGTGGAAAAAGGTCCCAACTCGGTAAAATAAGGCTTGGAAAGGGTTAGAAGCCACCAAACAGCCAAAATGCTCCAGAAACCCAGGACAACATAGAAATACCCAACGTGAGTGCAGGAGTTATGAGGAAACACTTCAGAAAGACCCCTGTGAGGAGGGGAACTGTGGGACAAGTGGATCTTGGCACTCAAAGGGTTGCTCACCTTTTTTTGCAGGTCTTCTTACTTCAGATTACCATTGAATGAAAGACGCCTCAGAGAGACTCCTTCTGGAAAGAGAGAGAGAGAGAGAGAGACATGGGTTGCATGGTTCTCTCCCAGGGCTGAAAAGGTCCACAAACAGCGCCTGTAAACTGGGCAATCCACCAGGGGAAGTCAGTAATGGTAATCTGCTTAATGGGCAAATTTTGATACACCATATCTAAAGAAAAATAATAAATAACTAAAAAAGTAAGCAGAACTGTTCACAGCCATCCTACCAGGATGATGGAACAAATATTATCTAGAGGGGAGTGGCTAGGTAGCCTGCTATGGAAGAGGGGGAGGCTCCACCCTGAACTTCTTGAAGAATTTTTCCAGACTACTGGGAGGAGCGGTCACCTCCCCAATGACACCTGTAAGCTATATTGGACGATACAGAAATATTTTTTGATGGAGTGTACCTTGCTCATTCCGCCCATCAGAAACAAACCCTAGTGAATGATTTCTTGCCCCCTGGGTTGTTTATTACCCTTGTAGATGCAACAAATTGGGATTACATAATCTGTTCCCTGTATGTAAAAACCCATGAGAAAGTAACTTCCTTAGCAGATACTTTAAATCAAGTAAATAAAACCAGTGGTATTGTGGCCACTTATTCTCTGGGATTAAGTAATCATGAAATAGTATGGGGCTGCCTTAAACCTTTCATTAGAGGACAAGGCTTACTCTTAGATTCAGAAAGATTAATTCATACTATTATACCAGCAGAAAGAAACCACAGCACACCAGAAATAGTTAAGAATACTTACACTATACTATTGTATGTAAGGACCTCAGAGAAGCTAATGGAACCCCCAGATCTTGGAAGGCAGATAGAAAAGGAAACAAAGGTGGAACCCAAAGTAAATATAACACAAATAAAGGGAGGTTCTGTCAGATCCAAAGTAGTCCTAATATTAAAGAGCCCCCGGAAGGACCCATCACTTTATATAAAGGTGGATTTAAAACTTCTAAGGATGTTCTTCCCGTTACAATCTGAGACCCTTTATTAAAACAGATGACAGATTTAGTCAAGGGAGAGGGGATGTAAGGACTTACCTGTTAAATCCTATTCTCTTAGTCTATACAGATTACTGGTAACTTTGGGTAGGCGATTCGCCCCTTTAATTGTAGGCAGAACAATTCTAGAATTGTATGCAGGGGTGGAGCCTACCTTCCCTCCTTGGCTATAGCTAGCCAACCAGCTCCAGAAAGATTTGAGACAATAACTATTGACTAGATAGTGGAAGGGAAAGAAGACTCCTGTGAGCATGACCCCGAAGGACCCCCCACGGTCTGCCACAGGAAAGCCAAACATGGTCCCTTGACAGGGTGGGAGACCAGTAACCTGTATGGACTAAGAGAAAAGGATTTAACAGGTAAGACTAAAATCCCTTTTCTCTGTCATCCAATACAGGTTACTGGTAACTTTGGTATGTCCAACCATTGAGTTTCCCAGAGGCGGGAAGTAAGGCAAGGACCAGGCGCAAGGCCTCCAAAGTTACCAGAGCAGATATGAACCATCAAATCACAGATAGCCCAACAAAACAAATGAAGTATCAACACTGAACAGGGGTAACAACCACCCAGGAACTGTTACACAGAACACTGAACTAGAGCCAACAGGGCTCAAAAGTGAAGGAAGCACCAAAGAAGATCCTAGACAAGCAAGATTGCCTCCAGGATCTTCCTCCCAAAGCTGGTGTCAGCCGATGCCAGCACATCAAAACGGTAGAGCTTCAAAAAGGTATGCACAGATGACCAAGTGGCAGCCTTGGCAAATGATCAGCAGAGGCCTGATTCTTGTAAGCCAAAGAAGCCCCAATAGATTTAGTAGAATGAGAAGTGACCCAAAAGGGAACAGGCTTCTTCCTTAGCGCGTAAGCCTTACAAATAGTGGACTTGATCCAAGACGCAATAGTCATTTTGGATGCAGGTCTCCCTGCCCTGGGGCCCTCAGGAATGACGAACAGCGCGTCAGATTGTCTAATGGACTCAGTGCAATGCACATAAAACTTGAGACAACGCACCACATCTAACAAGTGGAGATCCCTCTCTTTGTCAGAGGTAGGGTCAGGGCAGAAAAAAGGCACCACAATCTCCTGATTAATGTGGAATTCAGAGACCACCTTTGGTAGAAACTCCTGCGAAGTACGAAGCACCGCCTTGTCTTTGTGAAACACTGAAAAGGGTGGTCTACAAGACAGAGCATGTAACTCCGCGAAACGGCTAATGGACACGATCGCCAGGAGAAAGGCAATTTTCCATGTAAACAGGTGTAGAGGAATAGTAGCCAAGGACTCAAATGGAGGATGCTGAAGAACACCCAAAACCAAGTTAAAATCCCACAGAGGAGTGAGATTCTTGAAGGCAGGGCGAGTATGAGTAACGCCATGGAAGAAAACCTTGACATCAGGAAGGATGGCAATGCGCCTCTGAAAGAAAACAGAGAGCGCAGAAGTCTGAACCTTAAGAAGACTCAAACTGAGGCCCTTATCCTGCAAAAAGGCCAGGACCATAGGCAGATCAAATTCCTGAGGTAGGTCCTTGTCAGCACACCAAGACAGAAAGGTCGACCGGACTTGATGGTAGATCTTGGAAGAAACAGGTTTGTGGGCACTGAACATAGGAGCCACCACCCAATAAGAAAAACCTTTCTTCTTCAATATTGAGGATTCAATTTCCAAGCTGTCAAAGTTAGCTGATGAACATTTTCCTTCCACAGATAACCCTGCAGAAGAAGATCCGGACGGCAAGGGAGCCAAAATGGCTCCACCACTGACAGATCCAGCAGTTTCCGGAAACCAAGCCTGGCGAGGGCAGTACGGTGCAATCAGAATGACTGGACAGCGCTCCAGTCGCAATTTCCATAAAACCCTGTGTAACATTGGGAGGGGAGGACAAATGTAGGCCAGAGAAAATAACCAAGGAATGGATATCCATGCCCAGAGTTAGAGGGTCCCTCCACCTAGAGCAGAACCTAGGAACCTTCCTGTTGTGTCTTGTTGCCATCAGGTCGATGTAAGGAATGCAAATATTGCATTTTAAATAGCGGTTGCTTGAAGCCGCATTTAGCAGGTCGCAGTGTTCAAAAGGTGGAATTGACAATCTCGCATTGCATATCAGCACGAGATGGTCATGTCGTGCCTTTAAACAGCATGATCTGTAAATGTACTAGTATTGCAATTGTCCCGTTGCGATTACTATGTAGTGAAGCAAAAGTAGTATTCGCAACGGGGCAAACCGCTTTTTCAGATGTGAGAGGCAAGACCCTGTCTTGAAAGGAGTCCGTTCTAAATCAGTCATAATTGGCTATAATTGTTTTATATTTTTCACTAAGGAAAGGAAAAGAGTGATATAATGATGGTTTAAATATAATGAAATCAGATATCTTTTATAAGACAAGTTTGGTGGGTGATGCTAAAACTTCTATATGGGAAGTATCCCTAATAGATTTGAGTAAAATAATAGTAATGTAATCTGGGAGTATAGATTTGCACTGCCCTTGTTTCTTCTATGCTCTTCTTTGGGTGCTCATCTATGAGTGTGTGCGTGCATATCTGACTATTTCTGTGTGTCTCTTCCTATCGTTGTATTTCTTTCCATTTCTTTATATATTTTTCTATGTATCTGTCTTTATCTTTGTGCCTGTCTGTCTTTATTTGTGTGTTTCTTTGCATGATTATGCCTGTTGAAGCAAATGTTAAAGTTCTCACTCAAATGAAACTAATCTGCAAAAAAAAAAAAAAAAAGTATATATATACATTTACACACAATGCAAAATATAGGAATGGTCAAAACTTACTTGTGGTGGCTATATGACAGTGTACTATCTAAAAAACGGGGAAGAGAAAGACCCAAAGAATGGTGAAGTTACTGTATCGGAATACAATATGATAAATCAGTGAGAGTTAATAAATGACTACATGAATGAACGAATGCCATCACTTTACATAATCTTGTATTGATGTATAAAACATAATTGTTTTACTGGGTGGTCTATCATACCTATAGTTTTTGATATGCTGGGATGGAGTGAATGAGGCAAAAGATGTACTTTCTTTCATGTACTCATAATTTTAATGGGACCAAATCTAATTTTTACAAGACCCCATCTCGACAGATACTCAGTGAAACAACAACTTTTGCCTTATTTACTTCATCCCATCACATCAAAAACTCTAGGTATGATAGACCACTCAGTAAAACAACTATGTTAGATACATCGATACAAGATTATGTAACATGATAGCCTTCTTTCATTCATTTATTAACTCTCACCGATTTATCTTATTTTTTCAGCTATATTCTCCTCTTTTTGATTGAATTAACATATCTATGATATCCAATATCACGTTACTATATAGATACATATGTGCACTGCCTATCACATCTGAAAAAGCGATTTGTCCAGTTGCAATTACTACTTTTGCTCCAGTACATAGTAATCGCAACGGGGCAATTTCAATACTAGTACATTTACAGATTGCGCTGTTTAAAGGCAAGATATGACCATCTCGTGCGGATATGTAATGCGAGATTGTCATGTCTGCCTTTTGAACACTGCAACCTGCTGAATGCGGCTTCTAGCAGCTCGCTATTTAAAATGCGCCATTTCTAAAGTAAACTGTAAGGAAGACCCCAGTTCTGAACAATGAGGGTGAACACCTATGGGTGAAGTTCCAACTCTCCGTTGCCACTGTGTGTCGACTGAGGAAGTCCACATGACGTTGTCTACTCCAGGAATGTGCACTGAGGATACGGCAGGAACGTGTTCCTCTGCCCAATCTTTCAGCAGATTGGAGAGGTCAAGCCACCATGACAAACTCAGTTCCACATGAAGGAGAGACACTGAGATCTTCAAAAGGTCCCGCTGACCCCTGCACACCTGGATCACAAACCTCTAGTGTTCCCTGATGTGCGCCATGGCAAACGGGACCGCTTCTATGGTGGAGATGAATTTCCCCACTAGACAGGGTAGCTTCTTGGCTGGAACTGGATCTTTACCCAGAACCGCAGAAACCCTGTGGGCGATCTGGTCAGCTACCTCGTCCGTGAGAAACACCATGCTCTTCAGAGTGTCAAAGAGAAGGCCCAGGAAAGGGAAGAGCTGAAAACTGAAAATGCCCTCGGTCGCAGGCAAATCTGAGATACTGCCGGCTCTCTGGATGAATGGCAATGTGTAAATATGAGTCCTGAAGATCCAGAGATGCAAGGAATTCCCCTGGGGACATAGCAGCAATCACCGTCCATAGAGACTCCTGTCGATAATGAGTCCGGATCACAAAGGAATTGAGATCCTTCAAATCCAGAATGGGGCGACACCTGCCGTCCTTTTTGGAGACCACAAAGAGGTTGGAGTAAAAACCCATATCCCTGTCCTGAACTGGAACCGGCTCTAGAACATCCTTGTCTAGAAGAGCCTGAATAGCGGAGTTGAACAGCTGGCGTTTCTCCGCGCCCAGAGGCGTATGAGAAGGAAAGAAGAGAAAGGGAGGAAGAGAGACAAAAGGGATCCTGTACCCTTCCGTCACCACCTGTAAAACCCACAGGTCTGCCACTGAATCCTCCCAGATGGTGTGCTAGTGGCGCAGATGACCACCCACAGCAGAGTGGGGACTTGGGTTCGGGGAGTCATCCCGAAGAAGGCTTGGAAGAGGCCTTGGGCTTCCATTGCTGCTTGGGCTTGGAGGAGGCACGCTGAGCTGAGGGAACAGTCTGGTCCGCCGGACATGTCTCAGTCTGAAAGGAACGAAAATACAGATTACACTTAAGAGGCAATTTCTTCCTGGGAACCAAAGGTAGAAGGGTACTCTTACCCCCTGTGGCCTCACTGATCAGATCTTTGAGATCTGGCCCTAACAAAGAAGTACCTTGAAAAGGTAAGGAGAGCAATGCTTTCTTGGAAGCAGTGTCAGCAGACCAGATCTTGAGCCAAAGACCCCATCTGGAAACCACAAACATGGTGGAAACCCTAGCCACCAAATGGATGGCATCAAATAAGGCAGCAGAAACATAGTGCTGTGCCTCGGAAATGTTGGCAAGAAGGCGCAACATATCAGAAGTAGAAGCACCCTGAAGGACAGCCAAGGTGAGGTGTTCAGTTCAGACCGCAATGGCCCGGTTCACGCAGGCTGCAGCGAATGCTGGACGCATGGAAGTACCAGTAGTGGCAAAAATGGACTTGAGGGAGACCTCAAATTTCCTGTCAGTCCAGTCCTTCAGAGCGGACACATCAGAAACTGGCAAGGCAGTAGACTTCGATAGCTGGAGATATGAGCATTCACTTTGGGAGAATGAACCCACTGAGCAAGTGCTGCCTCAGAGAAGGGATAAACCCTGGGAAATTTCTTGGACACAGAAAGTTTCCTGTCCGGAGATTTCCACTCTTCAGATACAAGGTGGTCAAGAGTGGGGTTAGGTGGAAAGCAAATAAGGGGGCTTTTTAGGCTCCTAAAAACATCAGAGGGATCAGAAGGAACCTCCTGAACTAATGGAATGTTGAGGGTATTCAAAACAGCCATGATCAGGCCCTCAGCCAAGGGCTCAGGATCAGCCTCAAAACAATCCCCAAAAAACTGAGAGGAGCCCACAGCAGACTATTCCTACACATCTGAATCCACCAGCAGTTCCTCCTCAGAGGAATCTGATACATCAGGTACTCCCTGAGGTTTTGGCAGGGAAGACTTAACGGAGGTGGGGGTCTGCCAAGAATGGAAGACCCCCTGTAACTGGGATGGAAAGAGTTGCAATGTAAACCTAAGGTCCATGGTAGCAGCCTTGAACTTTTGCACCCAAACTGGCTCTAAATCATGGCTGGAGATCCCTAGGAAACTCTCAGGGACATCAGAACATGCTGGGCATAAAAGACCTGAGAATTCTCTAGGTAACCCTGAATGATAGGAAGAGCAATGCGCAATACGGGATACAGAAACACCAGCATCCTTAGTCTTCGGTTTGGCCCCAAGCTCCAACGGTATAGACATTCTCACAGTGTCAAACCTTACAATAAAATAAATCACCCAGTAGAGTGTGTAGGACTAAAGTTTCACCGCAGAAATCGCTAAACTAGACTTATCTGGCAGGCAAAGGGTTAATCAGCAGAGGAGACAAAGAAAGTCCAAGCCCTGCATAGGATACTCGTTCTGGAAATGGCACAAAACAGCTGTCACGGCGGGAGCCAATCAAAAACGAGCACGCAAAGCAATCTCTCATGGGAAATGTAGTTTTCCCAGAAAAAGTACTCAAACAGTGCCTGAAGCCCCCTGAGTCCCCCAGCACACAAGAAACATGAACTGGATGATAGAGCAAGAAAAAATGAGCCATCTCTGAAGTCGCTAGGTTAAGCGGTTGCAGAGATATGTCCCAAACTGTACAGTCACATAGGAGTGAATGGAGCAATGGCGCCTATGAGGTAAAGCAGAACTCAAATTTTACAAAATTGAAACAGTAAAATAAAAATGCATGAAACATCACTAGAACATGTTAGGATACCCAAAAAACACTGAACCAGTAGGAAAAGTGTCACAAAAGTACCACATAAACCTGCTCCAAAACATCCAACAGACATACAGATACAGTGAATATAAAAAGTCTACACAACCCTGTTAAAATTCCAGGTTCTTGTGATGTTAAAGAATGAGACCAAGATAAATCACGTCACAACTTTTTCCACCTTTAATGTGACCTATAATGTGAACAATTCAATTGCAAAACAAACGGAAATCGTTGAGGGGGAAAATAAACTCACAATAACCTGGTTGGATAGGTGTGCACACCCTTAAACTAATACTTTGTTGAAGCCCCTTTTGATTTTATTACAGCAATCAGTCTTTTTGGGTAGGAGTTTATTAACATGGCACATCTTGACGTGGCAATACTTGCCAACTCTTCTTTGCAAAAGCACTCCAAATCTGTCAGATCTGTCTCCTGTGCACAGCCCTCTTCAGATCACCCCACAGATGTTCAAGTGGATTCAGGTCTGGGCTCTGGCTGGGCCATTCCAAAATGTTAATCTTCTTCTGGTGAAGCCATGCTTTTGTGGATTTGGATGTGTGCTTTGGGTCATTGTCGTGCTAAAAGGTGAACTTCCTCTTCATCTGCCACAATTGCCTGGTATTTGGAACGGTTCATAATTCCCTCCACCCTGACTAAGACCCCAGTTCCAGCTGAGGAAAAACAGCCCCAAAGCATGATGCTGCCACCACCATGCTTCACTGTGGATATGGTTTTCTTTGGGTGATGTGCAGTGTTGTTTTTGCGCCAAACATACCTTTTGGAATTATGGCCAAAAAGTTCAACCTTGGTTTCATCAGACCATAACACATTTTCCCACATGCTTTTGGGAGACTTGATGTTTGTTACTGCAAACTTCAGCCGGGCTTGGATGTTTTACTTTGTAAGAAAAGGCTTCCGTCTTGCCACCCTACCCCATAGCCCATTCGAATGAAGAATACAGGAGATTGTTGTCACATGTAGCACACAGCCAGTACTTGCCAGAAATTCCTGCAGTTCTTTTAGTTTTGCAGTAGGCCTCTTGGAAGCCTCCCTGACCAGTTTTCTTCTCGTCTTCTCATAAACTTTGGAGGGACGTCCAGTTCTTAGTAATGTCTCTGTTGTGCCATATTTTCTCCACTTGATGAGGACTGTCTTCACTGTGTTCCATGGTATATCTAATGCTTTGGAAATCCTTTTGTACCCTTCTCCTGACTGATATCTTTCAACAATGAAATCCCTCTGATGCTTTTGGAAGCTCTCTGCGGACCATGGCTTTTGCTCTGAGATGCAACTAAGCAAATGTCAGGAAAATCCTACTAGAACGGCTGAACTTTATTTGTGATTAATCTGAGTTACTTTAAATGATGGGAGGTGTGTAATGACTTCTATTTAACATGAGATTGAATGCGATTGGTTAATTCTGAACACAGCCACATCCCCAGTTACAAGAGAGTGTGCACACCTATGCAATCAGGTTATTGTGAGTTTTTTTATTTTTCCCTCTCAATGATTTAAGTTTGTTTTGCAATTGAATTATTCACGTGATAGGTCACATTAAAGGTGGAAAAAGTTCTGACATGATTTATCTTTGTCTCATTCTTTAACATCACAAGAACCTGGCTTTTTAACAGGGGTGTGTAGACTTTTTATATCCACTGTAGACCCAATGAGTGCAGGAGTGTGCAACAGGAACTCCAAAGGAAAACCCCTGTGCGGAGAGGCACTGTGGGACATGTGGACCTGCAGCACTCAAAGGGTTGCTCACCTTTCCTGCAGATCTTCTTTCTTAATACTACCATGTATTAAGAAGAAGCCTCGGTCGGCAACTCCTGAGGAAAGAACTTGTACCCAAGATTTCCCCCCCAGGGCTTAAGGTCCACAAAAAGCACCTGGTTACTGAGCTAGCCACATCTAAGGGCATGGTCAGTTATGGTAATCCGCCTAATGGTGGTACTCATAAAAAATTTCTAAAACTGTAGCAGAACTATTCTCTTGCCTGTGTCTTCACTAAGGAACAAATCTTTCTGGAGCTGGTTGGCTAGCTGCAGCCAAGGAGGGAAGGTAGGCTCCACCCCCTGCATACAATTCTAGAATTGTTCCTGCCTACAATTAAAGGGGCGGATCGCCTACCCAAAGTTACCAGTAACCTGTATTGGACGACAAAGAAATCAGTATAGACAACAAGACAGGGACTCCCGTTCAGACAAGAAAAGTGTCACTTTGACAACTCCTACATCCACTAAAACGAAAGCAGGAAAAATTAAGATCAAATGTGCAGAAAACTGCACCTCAAGAATGAATTTCATTAAACTAAAATTACATTATAGGTTGGAGGAACATTAGGAAGTTTGGACACTCAGGCTGATATTTCCCTAGTCTCACCTAGTACCATACAAGAATAATCCTTACACACTACTATACAGACGCTAGAGGGTGCAGACACACATACTTTTTTTGTACAGACATACAAATAAATGGGAAAAAAGTTTATTTACAATTGAGCATCCTAATTTAGACATTCCTTTCCTGATCGCTCATGATGATATGGCACATTTTATTAAGACTGATCAGATTCTTTACTCTGTATTTTCAGATTGAACTATTAAAATAGATGTAGATGATTTGCTGGAACATCAGATAGCTTCATCATCTGTAAATTCTAAAGATTCCCTAAAGCCGTACCTAAATGACAGATATGTTTTCCAACAATGAGAAAGTCAGGCTGGTCATAGAAAACGCTACATATACAATTATGCCTAAAAATAAAAAGCAAGGTAAGATCAATCATGCCGCTACTTCCAGATTTCAAATTGTTATTAATTACATTTTAAAGCAAGGTGTGTTAAAAGAACAGATGGAAGGGGTGTGTGGCCTGACTCACAAGAGAGAGAGAGAACAGAGCAAAATGCTTTTCTAAGAGTAGTAATGTTGTAGAATATAGTATATAGAATATAGTATATGTCCCTTGCCTCCCAATGTTATAGGCATAAGATGGAATGTAATTCCCAAAAATAAATTTGTAAAAGACTATATATAAAATATAGAGAGACTATATACTGGGAATATTGCTTATAACATGGAGAAAAAAAAATAGGGGAATTGGGTCCTGTTGTTTATATGAAAATAAAAAGGACAAACCAAAACAGGGGAACAATAAAAGCTATATTTTAATGTAAAGAAAATCCCACAAAATAATAAATACTAAATTATATATAAAATAATGCCCATAGAGGCACAGTAGCTAAAAATAACAAATTAAAATTTACTGCATAAAAAAACAATGTTATTAGATCAATAAAATAGTGCCACGGCAAAAAACAGATAATAGTATTAACCCTTTGTGTGCAAAGTAATGTGATGTGTACCCCTCTGGCTCTCAAAGGGTTAAAGACTGCCCCTCTAAGTGTTTCGTGAATTTTCGTGAATTGCCACAATGTGAGTGTCACTTCATCAGGAGTTTAGGATCGTGTCATATCGTATCTCCATTTTTATACTGTAGTTTTGGTGCCTCAAAATCCAGGGCGTGATCAACTGGGAGCTTCCAGTTTTGTGATCCTATCTTACTTCCGCTGGGTGTTTGCGTGTCAGTGTACTCCATTCTGGAACGCATTAATGACACTCATACTCCCACTTCCCTTCTCATCTGACTTAGCAGATGAAATCAAACAAACCCTGAAGACAGAGATATCCATAATTCGAAACAATTTGACCCAGTTAGGCCAGAGTGTAGCCTTCTTGGAAGTGGACTGAAACATTTCTGGAGACCATGCCACTAATCTCAATTTGAAACTAGATGATTTGGATAATCGTGGAGGGAGATGCAATGTGAGGGTAAAGAATTTATCAGAATCCATTCTACCATAGGATATCAGACCTGTTTTAACAGAGTTTTTCAATTCGCTATTGGAAGATACAAAACTGGGCCCAATCCAGCTAGAATGCGTTCACAGGGCCTTGAAGCCCAGAGAAAATGCACTACTTAGAGATGTAGTAGTGTGCTTTCATCATTTTGAAATTAAAGATCAAGTCATGAGGAAAAGTAGAGCTGGAAGTCCATTACTTTGTTCAGGATCTGAGATCCAGCTTTTTAATGATGCATCTCCTTACACATTACAGCTTTGCAGATCATGGATCATCTATCAGAATGTCCAAGTAAAATATCATTGAGGTTTCCCTTTCACCCTAAATGCATCACATAATAGATCTGAGACTACACACACCAAAGGAAATCCCCTCCTTCTTTACAACAATTGGGATCTTTCAACCACCTTCGCCTTCACATTCCTCCACATCACAAGATCAAAGGTCCTAGAAGAAGATGGAGTGGTCTGCAGAGTCCCCAGCAAAGCAGAAAAAGCAATGTAAACTTGAGACAAACTCTGGGATCCCCTAAGCCTCCGCTTATACCCGAGGCGAGACTGTATTAAGTTACTCATGATTCACCAGGCTCCACACGCAATGCCTAGATAGAACTGTTTGTTATAGGCTTACATATGTCACTGAGGTAACCATTGCTTACAAATGTTTAGATGATGACTCATGGCTCTGGCTCATGGTTGGGCCGCGTATGACACCTAGCCGGTTCCAACCATCGAGGTCGGCGGGCAAAATGGGTGCACGACTCCAATTCCACCTACAATCCTGCTTGCCCTTCCCTTTGGTGCTAGCTTCACAGAAGCGACCCCATATCATGTGAGACAGCCATCAGGAGTTTGTCCCAATATATTATATGACACTGACATATGATATAATTTTTTTCCTAACTCTTATTTCACTACTCACAAATTGTTGTGTGCTCTGGATTAAGTGAAAAGTTTGGACATCACTGCATTGGAAAAGTGTTTTTGTGTTTACATCCTAACCTGCAGTAAGAAGGTTAAAGGGTTAAAGTGTAAAAGGTTATGTTTTTCTGGGAGTGTGATTAGTTAATTAAGGGTGGGGTTTGAGAACAATTCCCTGTGTAGGCCTATATAAATCTAGGTACAGGACTCACAGAGCTTGCTCACAAATTGCAGTGTGCTCTGGATTAAGTGCTCAGGAATAAGTGCACAGTTTGTGAAACACAGGAGTTAGAGGAACACAGGTAAATTAATTGCTTACATTTTGTAAGAACTCACATTTGCACCATACATGATGAGCAAGTTTGGAGATCTCACTCAATGCACATCTTGCCATACGTATGCATGCTTGGAACAGCAGTTCCAGGGTCCATACTGCTGTGGCAAGTGTGAGCAAGTGGCCCTTCTAGAAGCTCAGACTGGAGCTCTAGAGAGTCATATTGCAACACTGAGAGATATTGACAACCTTGAGAGGAGTCTCTTGCTAACTGAGCAGAGTCTAGCTGGGTCACCTAGCAAAGAGGGAGGAGATCAGCTAGAAGGGAACCAGGCACATAGCTGGGTGACAGATAGAAGTGGTTTCAGTGGGGGAGGGAAGAGGGCAGCCAGTCCTGAGAGCCAGGAGAAAACCTCCTCTAGCACAGAGGGGATCCAGAGGAAAGTAAAGCCTAGGCAGGTTGTGGTGGTAGGGGACTCCATTATTAGGAGAACAGATAGGGTAATCTGTGGCTCTGATCGCAGCAACCAAATGGTTTGCTGTCTCCCGGGTGCCCGGGTTCGGCATGTTGCAGACAGGGTGGACAGATTATTGGGAGGGGCTGGAGAGGATCCTAAAAGGTAATTTTAGGGATTTAGGCAGTAAGATTAGGAACTGGACCTCCAAGGTAGTATTCTCAGCGATACTCCCTGTGCCATGCACTACGCCAGAGAGACAGTGGGAGATTAGGGAGCTCAATGCATGGCTGAAGTCTTGGTGTAAGGAGGGTTTGGGGTTTTTAGAGCACTGGGCTGATTTTGCTTTGGGGTACAATCTCTATAGTAGGGATGGATTACACCTGAATGCAAGAGGGTCTCAAGTGCTTGGGGAGAGGATGACTAGACTGTTGGAGGAGATTTTAAACTAGGAAGGGGGGGAGGGGCCAATAAATACTGGGATAGATAGTATAGAAAGGGAAGGCGATGTAGTTAATAACCAGGTGGGAGGATCTGGGGGTGGGGTTAGTACAGATGATAGGGAGAAGCCTATAAACCACATCAAAATTAAATCACAAATGGAACACAGCAGTGGCATAAATTGTATGCTTGCAAATGCCAGAAGTTTAACTGGCAAAATAGGGGAACTGGAGCTGGTAGCTGAAACTGAAAACTATGACTTGATAGGCATAACAGAAACATGGTGGGATGACACACATGATTGGTCAATCAATTTGGAGGGCTACATGTTATTTAGAAAAGATAGGTCAAACAAAATAGGTGGTGGGGTCTGTCTGTATGTCAAACCAGCATTATTGCCTCAATTGCGGGAAGATATATGTGATGACAGTAGTGAACATGTGGAATCCCTGTGGGTTGAAATAGTCACTGGGGGTAAAACTGCCCAGAAAATATTAGTGGGTATTTGTTATAAACCACCAAACATTGGTGACCTTGAAGAATCAAAGCTATTAATGCAAATAGAAAGGCTTCTCAAATAGGGAGAACTATAATTATGGGGGATTTTAATTATCCAGAAATAGATTGGAAAAATGGAACAGCTAATTCTGCTAAAAGAAGCAAGTTTCTGAACTTGTTGAAAGACAATTTTTTGTCTCAACTAGTGCAGACCTCAACCAGAGGGAATGCATGTCTGGATTTGGTAATAACGGACAATGAAGAACTTATCTCTAACATCCAAGTTAGGGAGCACTTGGGGAATAGTGACCATAACATGGTATCATTTGAGACTAATTCAAAAAAGCAATTTGCTATGGGTTCCACCAAAACACTGAATTTTAAAAAGGCCAACTTTAGCAGGTTTAATTCATCCCTTGGTCTCGTTGACTGGGATAAAATATTTTCAGGAAAAAACACAGAAGGTAAGTGGAATGCCTTCAAAATAACATTGCAAAAATACACACATAAATTTATCCCTGTTGGAAACAAATACAAAAGAAGCAAATTAAAACCAATGTGGCTAACCAGTAAAGTAATTCATGAAATAAATAAAAAGAAAGCGGCATTTAAAGGGGAACATTCACTTGAAAAAAAAATTGGAGCGCTGGTTATAAGTCCTAATGCAATACCAGGGCTGGGTTTTGTTTTAAATGTACTGACCTGTGAGCCGAGATATTAATGTTTAAAAAGTGCCACTTCCGCATACTGCGGCACCCTGTAAGTGCGGCACGGAGCAGCAGGACTTCCCACTTTGCTCCCAGAAGCCCCAGCGATCGCGTTCTCGCTTCACCTCGGAGCTGTATTGTATTGGGCTAACGTTACATCCGGCTCAGTTTGAGATGCTATGGAGGAAAAGGATTTAAAAGGCTAAAGACTAAAATCCTCTTTTCTCTGTCATCCAATATGACATACAGGTACCATGGGGATATACCAACTCCCAGGGTGGGAAAGGACCAAGTTCCAGTCCCCATGATACCCAAGATCCCAAGAACTATACAGGACGAGAAACAGCCCAAACATAACTATGTGTCAACGGACACTAAACAGCAGCACAGCACACAAGGACAAGAGCCAACCGGACTCAAACACTTAAAGAACGGTGAGGCACAGGAAGGAATAGGTCCTAAACAGGTGTAACAGCCTGCAGGAGCTTCCTGCCAAAGCTGGCTTCAATTGATGCTAGATCAACAAAATACTCTTTGGCAAAGGTGTGCACGGAGGACCAAGTCACAGCCTTGCACAGCTGTTCAGAAGAGGCCTGATTCTTGTAGGCCTAGGAGGCCCCAATTGACCTGTTGGAGTGTGTGGTAACACGTAAGAGAACAGGTTTCTTCCTGAGTTCGTAAGCTTTGCAAATGGTAGAGTTAAATCCAGGAAGCAATAGTGACCTTGAATGCAGCCATACCTGTCTTAGGACCCTCAGGGATGACGAATAAAGCATCTTGTGCAAAGACTCAGTACAGTGCACATAAAATATGAGAGTGCACCACATCCAACAAGTGGAGATCCCTCGCCTTTTGTCAGATTTGGGGTCAGGACAAAATGAAGGTACAACAGTCTCCTGATTAATGTGGAACATGTGAGTTACTCTTCTATTTCAAGCCCTGAACCTACTTCTTTAAAGAGGTCAAGGTTTGTAAGGTGATCCTCTTTCTGTCTGCTTGAGCCAGCTCTCTCGCTTCTTCTGTAGAGACTGCGAGTCTAAGGCTTCTTTATCAGCCTTTTGTCCCACCATCATGATCCAGTCTTCTGCCATTGTAATATACTGACAGAACAGCAATGTTTTGTCTGAAGGTGATATTTGAGCCCATATCTAGTGGTTTATGTTTTGAAATTTTGGATTTACTATATATATCCTATAACAAAATCCTAGAATGCGTCACTCACTGTGTGCGTAACTGCACATGCGCAGTAGGGACTCGCAGAAAGGGCTGATCCGGAGCGGGGAGCTCTGGAAGGATGACAGCCTGTCTGTGCTCCTGGCTCCAGGGCAGCAGCAGAGGCGACTGGGTGACAAACCGCCTCCGCTGCTGCCCTGGAGCCGGGAGCACAGACACGCTGTCAGCCTTCCGCAGCTCCCCGCTCAGGATCAGCCTGTGTATACGGACTTTGTAACTAGTATATGTATATTATATATCATTTCAGAAAGGTCTATCAAAATACTGTTATTCCAGATAACATCACAGAAAAGGCTTTCGGAAGTTGGCAAAATACAATTCTTGAGGCTAAAAAGAAATTGTTTTTAAGAGTCTGATATTTTAAAACATCATTGTTTTTAGCAAAAAGTTTCCATGAAAGGGATATGACAATAATTTGATATTCCAAGCATTTTTAGTAAGACTCACAGATAGAAGATCTTTGCTTTTTCACAAATAAGAATTATTGGATGGTGCGGATAGAGATGGGGAGACAAAGTTAATACAATATATAGTCATGATGGATGTGATTATAATATGGGGCTGAGAAGAGAGGGGTGAAGAAAATGAAGAAAAAAAACCCCAAACATTTATGGAAAAGAGACAGAAAATAGGATTTTAGTGTTCTTACCTGTCAAATCTCATGTAGTCTCTGGCTGTGGCCCCTGGCCACTCCAGTGCCTGTGACACATCCTTTAACAAGAGCTGAATCTTCTCTTGTGTGAGAAACACCTTCCCCTGAAGGGTGTCGAATCTCACACCCAGGAATACAAGAACCTGGGATACAATATGAGAACATTTTCCTCAGAAGCCCAGTATGCCATGAGGAACAGGGGGTAAGGGAAGCCCCGGATTCATTAAGCCTTGAATTTCCCCATATGCCCACTTAGAGTGTCTCTTGTACAGGAAAGTGTGTCTAAAACTAGTTGAACTAGATTAAATATCTCAATTTTCAAGTAAAGCCTCCAGAAAGAACTAAAGAGTACTTATCTGGTATGCAAAGGGTTAATCTGAAGAAGACAGCAAGGAGAGTCAGCCTCTGTGTAGGATAAACAAAGTAGAAGAAAGATGGCCATCAGTAAGTGTGCCAGCCAATAAGAAAAACGAAGGGGGAAAAGGTGAATTATAGGAATTGCAGTCTTCTCCCTTGCTTGTTGCTTATCAATGTCTTTTTGCAAGGCTGTGGCCCACAGCAAGCTCTGTGGACACTCAGAAAGTAGACTGGATGATATTGCATGAAGAGACAAGACGGAAGAGTCCTCTCTGACTGTTGTAGCGCAAATGGCTGTGGAGATATGTCCCAAATAATTTTCTCCCACAGAAGTCAATGGAGCAAATATGGCTGTGGAAAGGCTCCAGTTTTAACCCCTTAATGACCAGGTAAGGCCGTGGAAGGGCTCTGGTTCTTAACCCCTTAATGACCAGGGATGCCCAATGTTGTTTTTTTTTGTTTTTTTACACTTGAGAACCAGAGCAATTTTTAGTATGTGTTTGGTTGAACATTTCCCCTCTAATTCCTTTAATACAGGTACGCAAATTATATACCATTTTGTTTAAAAGATACTCAGGGATTTCTTTTGATGCCACAATTATGGGTACACAAAAAGAGTTGTGAGGAGCACACATCAAGCACAAACAAGATTAAGTGTCTTGCTCTAAGGCATGGTAGCCTCTCAATGGTGCTACAACTCACGTTTTTCACTCCCATGTGCCATTGCAGAAAGGAAATCTCCATATCCATATCAGACTGGTCCCGCCCACAGACAGTCCAGCTCCGAAATGTCAGGCAAATCCTCTCCGCACAAGAGAAACGGCAAAACCACAGACGTACGTTTCGGCCTATGTGAGCCTCGTCAGTGTGGTGCAGCCGAATCCCTCTAGGCACATGGAAGCAAGGGCCCATGCCTGGGATGCCCTTATACTTAGGGAGACAAAAAGAGTCGTGAGGAGCACACATCAAGCACAAACACACATCAAGCACCACACTGACGAGGCTCACATACGCCGAAACGTACGTCTGTGGTTTTGCCGTTTCTCTCGTGCGGAGAGGATTTGCCTGACATTTCGGAGCTGGACTGTCTGTGGGCGGGACCAGTCTGATATGGAGATTTCCTCTCTGCAATGGCACATGGGAGTGAAAAACATGAGTTGTAGCAGCATTGAGAGGCTACCATGCCTTAGAACAAGACACTTAATCTTGTTCGTGCTTGATGTGTGCTCCTCACAACTCTTTTTGTCTCCCACAATTATGGGTATAACATATCACATAGTTTAATTATAATGTAAATATTTGAAAAAAAAACAAAAAACCCTCCACAATATTTTTTATAGGTCTTCCTGTAATGTTTTCTACTCAGTTCATTTTTAACAGGTACTGCATAAACAGTCTGAACGTCCGTTCATACCTCCCAGATGTTCCTTTTTATGGGGAAAGGCATACCCTCTGAGGTGAAAATTCCCATGTCTTTCCCTCCCTGGTTTTCCACTTTTTGGAGATAGGATTTTGTGGACATTGTTCCACAGTAATAAAACTCACATGAACGTTTGTTTAAAGTTAAAAAAGTGTTTATAATTAGTCTGTGCAAATAAAATGCTCTGGTCTTGCCATAAAAGGGAATTTTAGTCTTACCTGTTAAATCCTTTTCTCTTAGTCCATACAGGTTACTGGTAACTCTGGGAGGCGATACGCCCCTTTAAGTAGGCAAGAACATTTCTCTAAATGTATGCAGGGGGTGGAGCCTCCCTTCCCTCCTTGGATACAGCTAGCCAACAAGCCCCAGAATGATTTGAGACACTAAATATTGACCAGATAGTAGAAGGGAAGAAGACTCCTGTGAGCATGACCCTGAAGGACTCCCACATACTGCCACAGGAGAGCCAAGCATGGTCCCTTGACAGGGTGGGAAGACCAGTAACCTGTATGGACTAAGAGAAAAGGATTTAACAGGTAAGACGAAAACCCTCTTTTCTCTGTCATCCAATACAGGTTACTGGTAACTTTGGGATGTCCAACCATTGAGTTCCCCTGAGGCGGGAAGAAGGCAAGGACCAGGCGCAAGGCCCCCAAAGTCACCAGAACCTCTATGAACCAACTGGTCAGAGAAGCCCAACAAAATTAAAGTGTCAACGGACACTGAACAGGGGAAAAACACCCCAGGAACTGTTACACAGCACACTGAACTAGAGCCAACAGGGCTCAACAGCAAAGGAAGCACCAAGAACCTGAGAAGACTCTAGAAAGGCAAGACTGCCTCTCCAGGACCTTCCTTCCAAAGCTGGCATCCACCGAGGCCAGCACATCCACACTGTAGTGCTTCGAAAAGATGTGCACAGAGGACCAAGTGGCCACCCTGCACAGCCGATCAGCAGAAGCCCGATTCTTATAGGCCCAAGAGGCCCCAATAGATCTGGTGGATTGAGCCGTGACCCGAAAGGGAACATGCTTATTCCTCAACTCGTAGGCCCTACGAATAGTGGACTTGATCCATGACGCAATAGTAACTTTGGACGCCGGTCTCCCTGCCCTAGGACCCTCAGGAATGACAAACAGAGCATCCGATTTCTTGACAGGTTCAGTGTGATGGACATAAAACTTGAGACAACGCACCACATCCAACAAGTGGCGATCTCTCTCCTTGTCAGAAGAGGGGTTAGGGCAGAAAGGGGGCACCACAATCTCCTGATTGATGTGAAACTCGGAGACCACCTTAGGTAAAAACTCCTTGGAGGTGCGAAGCACTGCCTTATCCTTGTGAAACACCAGATATTGTGGTTTACATGAAAAAGCTTGCAACTCCTCAACCCGGCAAACAGACCTGATCGCCAGGAGAATGGCCATTTTCTACATCAAGAGACATAGAGGAATAGTAGCCAAAGACTAAAAGGGAGGACGTTGAAGAACGCCCAAAACCAAATTAAGATCCCACTGAGTAGCGGGACTCCGGAAGGCAGGACGAACATGAGCAACGCCCTGGAAGAAAACCTTGACATCAGGAAGGATAGCAATGCGCGCTTGAAAGAAGACAGAAAGCGCAGCAGTCTGAACCTTAAGAGAACTTAAACTGAGTCCCTTATCCACACCATCCTGCAGAAAGGCCAGGACAGTAGGTAGATCAAAATCAAGGGACAGATCCCTGTCAGTACACCAAGACACAAAGGTCGATCAGACACAGTGATAGATCTTAGAAGAAACAGGCTTACGGGCACTAAGCATAGTAGTCACCAGAGCAGAAGAAAAACCTTTCTTCCTTAAAATCAAGATTCAACCTCCAGGCCGTCAAATTGAGCCAATAGACATCTTCCTTCCACAGGTCACCCTGCAGGAGAAGATCCGGACGGGAGGGGAGCTGAAAGGGCTCCGCCACAGATAGAGCCAGGAGCTCCGGATACCAGGATTGACAAGGCCAATCCGGAGCAATCAGGATGACCGGACAACGTTCCATATTTAGTTTCTGCAACACCCTTATCAACATTGGAAGGGGAGGAAAGATGTAGGCCAGAGGGAATGTCCAAGGAATGGACATCGCATCAACAGCTAGAGCCAGAGATTCTCTCCACAGAGAGCAGAACACTGGAACCTTCCTGTTGTGTCTCGTTGTCATCAGATCCACATGGGGCATCCCCCATCTCTGAACAAGGAGTTAAAACACCTCGGTGTGCAACTCCCACTCTCCGCTGTCCACTGTGTGATGACTGAGGAAGTCTGCCATGATGTGGTCTACTCCTGGAATGTGCACTGCGGAAATGACACAAACATGAACCTCTGCCCAGGACAGAATGGCCTTGACCTCTAACCAAGTGGTGAGACTTCTTGTTCTGCCTTGTCAGTTGATGTAGGCCACTGCCGTGGTGTTGTCGGACTCCACTCAGACTGGACAGTCCTCCAGTTGAGACACCCAATGACGTAGAGCATGAAATATCGCTCAAAGTTCCAAGATGTTGATTGGTAGAATGGACTCCTCCATGGACCATTTCCCCTGAGCGCTGAAGTGACCCAGAACAGCTCCCCAGCCTGAGAGGCTGGCATCCGTCGTGACCGTGGTCCAGTAGAGAATTAGAAAGGATCTCCCTTTCAGAAGATTGGAAAGGTCCAACCACCACTCCAAAGCTCAGTTCCACATGAGGGGGAAGGGACACCGACAACCTCTGATGATCTGATCGATCCCTGCACACCTGTATCACAAACCTCTGAAGTTCCCTGGTGTGCGCCATGGTGAATGGAACCGCTTCTATCGTGGATATGAACTTCCCCACCAGAGAAGACAACCTCTGAACTGGGACCAGATCCTGGGACAGAATAGTTGACACCCTGTGGACAATTTGATGGGCTACCGTGTCCGGTAGAAACACCATGCTCCTCTGAGTATCGAATAGAAGACCCAGGAAGATCAGTTGCTGGGATGGGACAAGATACGACTTGTCCAAGTTGACAATCCATCTGTGATGGGTGAGGACTTGGATGCAGGTCTGAACTTGCCGATGAAGAAGGTCCGCCGAGGTGGCTTTCAATAGCAAGTCGGTCCATGTCACTCTGATGCTGTCCCGATGGAGAATCAAGATATCAAGGCCCCCAGAACTTGTTGGAAAACCTGAGGAGCTATTGTCAGACCAAATGGAAGAGCTGAGAACTGAAAATGTCCTCTGTCGCAGGCAAAGCGCAGGTACCGCCTGCTCTCCTGATGGATTGGGATGTGTAAATACGCATCCTGAAGGTACAGAGAAGCAAGGAACTCCCCCGGAGACATGGCAGCGATCCCTGTGCACAGAGACTCCTGATTATAGTGAGTCTTGTTCACGAAGGAGTTTAGATCCTTCAAATCCAAAATAGGGTGACATCCACGGTCTTTTTTGGCTACCACAAAAAGGTTCGAGTAAAACCCCAAATTCCTGTCTGAAGGAGGCACTGGTTCCAGGACATCCTTGTCCAGAAGAGCCTGAACAGCGCCAAACAGACGGCATTTCTCAGCATCCTGAGGAGTACGAGAAAGACGAAAGTGAAAAGGAGGAAGAGAATAGAAAGGGATCTTGTATCCCTCTGTCACCACTTGTAAAACGCATGGGTCCGAAATAGAATCTTCCCAAATCCCGCAAAAAAGTTGCAGACGACCACCCACAGCGGGATGTGGACCCGGGTTCGGTGAGTCATGCCGAAGCAGTCTTGGTAGCCTTGGGATTTGAGGCAGCCTTAGGCTTCCATTGTTGTTTGGGCTTTTGAGGAGGAAAGCAGAGCTGATGGAACCGTCTGGTTCGTCAAACGTGTCTCAGTCTGAAAGGACAAAAGGACCGGTTACGTTTAAACGGCAACTTCTTCTTACCCCCTGTGGCCTCGCTAATCAGTTCCTTAAAATCAGGCCGAAACAAGGAGGTACTCTGGAATGGCAGAGAAAGTAAGACTTTCTTGAAACAGTGTCAGCAGACCAGATCTTGAGCCAAAGAGCACATCTGGCTACCACACAAGTAGTAGAGGCCCTCACATCATGCAGACGGCATCAAAAGCAGCATCAGATACATAGTGTTGCGCTGCAGAGATATTGGCAAGAAGACGCATTTTTTTCCAAAGTAGGCGCATCCTGACAGACAGCCGTAGTGAGTTGTTCAGTCCAGATTGCAATAGCCCGGTTAACCCATGCAACAGCAAAAGCTGGGCGCATAGCGGTACCAACAGAAGCAAAAATGGACTTGAGGGAAACCTCTCGTCAGTACAGTCTTGCTGCACAGAAACATCAGAGACAGTTAAAGCAGTAGATTTAGATAGTCTAGATATGGAAGCGTCCACTTTAGGGGGATGAACCCATTTAGCCAGCGCAGCTTCAGAAAAGGGATAAAGCTTAGCAAATTTCCTGGACACAGAAGCAGACTTGTCCGGAGATTTCCACGCCTCAGAAACTAAATGGTTAAGAGTGGGGTTAGGAGGAAAATAAGTAAGGGGCTTAGCAGGCTCCTGAAAAACATCAGAGGGATCAGAAAGAATACCCTGAACCAAGGGAATGTTGAGTGTGGTTAATACAGCCCTGATCAGGCCCTCAGCAGAGGGTTCAGGATCAGCTTCAAAGGGATCCCCAAGGGACCTAGAAGACTCCAAGACAGTACCATCCTCAACATCAGAATCTAGCAACAATTATTCCTCAGAAGAATCTGACACATCAGGTGCCCCCTGCAGTTTAGAGAGGGAAGACCTGATAGTGGAGGGGTTCTGCCACATTTGAAGCACCCTCTGTATCTGGGATGGAAAGAGTAGTAAAGTGGACCTAAGGTCCCTAGTCGCAGCCTTAAACTCTTGCACCCAAGCTGGCTCAATAGCATTGCTGGAAGTCCCTGGGTTGCTGTCAGGAACCTCAGAACATGCTGGGCATAAATGACCAGAGAACTCTCTAGGTAGCACTGCGTGACAGGAATAGCAATGCGCAATGGGGGAAACTGAGACCCCAGCCTCCTTAGTCTTAGGTCTAGCCCTAAGCTCCAGCGGTACAGACATGTTCACAGTGTCAAAATAACCAACTGTACAGTAAATCACCCAATTATAGTGTGAAAGATTTATATTTCACCCCAGAAAAGCTAAATATAGACTTATCTGGCAGGCGAAGGGTTAATCTGCAGAGGAGCGAAGGAGAGTCCAAGCCCTGCGTAGGATACTCGCCGAGAAAAGCTCACAAAATGGCTGCTGCAATGGGAGCCAATCAGAAAATAGGCGCAAACCAAGCGGTCATGGGAAACTTAGTTTCTCAAAAAGTACCCAAACACTGCCCGAAGCCCCACAACACACTTGAACTATAAACCGGATGATAGCGCAAGGGTAGAAAATTAAAATGAGCCCTCTCTGAAGTTGCTAGGTTAAGCGGTTGCAGAGATACGTCCCAAAAAATATTGTTCCATAGAAGTAAATGGAGCAATGGCGTCTATGCGGTAAAGCGCAGTACACAATTTCAATAAAGGTTAAATTAAAACTTAAAAACGTGTAAAACATCCATGAATCAGGTGTGCACACTTATAAAACACTAACCCACTAGGGAAAGTGCCATAAACCCCCCCAAAACATGCCTAAACCAGCAGACAAAGGGTTAAGTTACCACATAAACCTGCTCCAAATACCCAACAGACATACAGATATACCCAATGAGTGCAGGAGTGCACAATGAGAACTCCCAAACACAAACCTTGTGCAGAGGCGCACTGTGGGACAAGTGGACCTGCAGCACTCAAAAGGTAGCTCACCTTTCCTGCAGATCTTCTGTTTTCAGATTACCATGCAGCAAAAATTACCTCAGTGGGTAATACATGGGGAAGCACTTGGAATCAAGATTTTCCCCCTCGGGGCTTAAGGTCCACCAACAAAGCACCTGGATACTGAGCTAGCCACATTGAAGGGCATTTGTCAGTCATGGTAATCCACCTAATGGTGGTATTCCATATCTGATAGAAAAATAAAAAAGAAACTAGAACTATAGAATAATGTTCTCCACCTGGTGTTGTCGCACCGAGGAACAAATCATTCTGGATCTGGTTGGCTAGCTGCAGCCTAGGAGGGAAGGGAGGCTCCGCCCCCTGTATACATTTAGAGAAATGTTCCTGCCTACTTAAAGGGGCGGCTCACCTCCCAGAGTTACCAGTAACCTGTATTGGATGACAGAGAAATAATTTATTTAGATGGCAATATGTCATCAAGTGACCTACTCCTACACCCAGCACCACTAATTTAAATAAAATTCCCTCCATCTTTGGCTATATCTAATTGCTGTAGCTCTGTTCTCTGCTTCTCTCTTACTCACTGTATCAATGACGATGAGAAAGGCAGAGAACACTGACAAAGGCAATCTGTAGAATACATGCCTTTGCCACTGGGTCAACCGGCAAGTGTATAACCCTTGAATGCTAGAAGTCCCAAAGGTAATGTGTTGGTGACCTCTCTTTTTATCAGGAAGGATACATTGAGATTGTCTCATTTCCAAGAATGTTCCACTCATTTTATCTACTTCAGAAAGATGAGAGCCTGAGTTGACAGGAAGGCTGCTTCCCTGAGTTCTGAACAGATTATACAGCTGGTACATTAACCAACTGAGCTATCTCTCCAGCTACAGTTGTAAAAAGACCCATCTAAATAATTGTGAATCTTTGTGTGTCCCTACCATTTTCTGACAAAATGGTATGAATACCATCTTTTCAAATATTGGGCCACTAAAATTAAAAGGAGCGATTATACAAATAATTAGTTTAACATTATTGTGCATTCCAAATCCCACATTTTTTTCAGGACACAAAAGCAAGTATTAATTACTCACATCAAAGTCAGGTACACTGGGCTCTTTAAAGTCATTCCATAGCCTCCTAGGAATAACACTCACAGGTATGTCATGTGTAACGATGCGACTAGTACTTGATAGAGATGGCTGAAAAAAAAAAAAAAAATTAAAGTTACAGTTTCTTGAAAAGAAAAATTAACTTTCTGAAAGCTAGACATTCCTCATATCGATACTAATGCATACAAATATATTATATATATATATATATATATATATATATATATATATATATAAACACACACATATAAATACATACATACATACATACATACACTTGTATTCAGAATTATTCAACCCCCATTGCAAATCAGGTTTAATGTCAAAATGTACAGACTTTCAGCTGTTTGCAATGAACAAATCAAACAAAAGCAATAGAAATAGCTCAACACGACAAATGCTTCAAGTGGTTTCCCCAAATTCAACTGAAAATGCAACTTATGACTTCTCCAGTTTTAAAAGTATTCAAACCCCTGAATAGAATCCCTCACAACAGCACAAATATGCAAAACAGGTGCTGCCTCAAGCACACCTGACGCAACTTATCAAGGGCTTCATTAGTTGCACCAGGTGTGCTTGAGCTGGAACACATGAAATACCTGAACTGGCTAGGGGTTTGTTGAGTGTCACGTTTGACTGCATGTCAGAAATATGGCTAAGTCAAAAGACTGCTCCAAAAAGTTAAAAGAAGAGATCGTCCTTCACAAACAAGGAACAGGATACAAAAAGAAAGTAAAGGCACTGAATGTTCCTAGAGACACCGTTGGAAGCACAGTTCACAAGTTCAAAGTCAGAGGAACAGTTGTTACACTACCTGGACGGTATCAATGGCTGCAACCAGATTTCTGAGAAGGCAGGTTGAGAAAAACTCAAGTGGCTGCAAAAGGCCTGCAGCAAGACCTGGTGGAAACAGGCACTGAGGTTTCAGTGAGCACAGTAAGGCACATACTAAACACAGAAGGCTTCCATGCAAGAACTCCAAGATGTACACCACTACTGACCCAAAAGCACAAGGAAAGTTGGCTCCAATATGCTCAAAATCATATAAATAAGCCACAGAAGTTTTGGGATTCTGTATTGTGGAGCGATGAAACAAAACTGGAAATTTTCTGCCAGATGGACCAGCGGTATATCTGGAGGAACAAGAATGAAGCATACTCTGAAAAGAATACTGTGCCTACAGTTATGCATGGTGGTGGCTCGGTGATGCTCTGGGGCTGCTTTGCATCCTCTGGCACTGGAAACCTGTAGCGTGTGGAAGGCAAGTAGGATTAACTGACGTATCAGGAAATCCTAGGGGAAAACGTCATGCCATCGGTGAGGAAGTTGAGCCTTGGGCATCATTGGACCATCCAAGAGGACAATGATCCCAAGCACACCTTAAATTTCCCCAAGGCTTGGTTGCAGAAGTAGTCCTGGAAGATTCTACACTGGACAGTCACCTGACTTACACCCAATAGAAAATCTCTGGTGAGATGTGAAGGAGGTTGCAGTATGCAAACCTAAGAATATTACTTAAAGGGATAGTAATACTTCGTTTTATCTTTATTTTATTTTGTAGGCATTAAAAAAACATGAAGAATGATAAGTCTTATCTCTCAAACGTTTATGGTTTGAGAGATATTCACAAGCAAAGTTTCCCCTCCCACCCTGTTTACCCAGTGTAAGCCATCTCTTCTCAGATGTGGAATCTGGTTGTAAGACCAGAGAGATAACAGAAGGGGACAATCTTCTTCCTATGAGAACAATGAAGGCCCTGCCCCCCTTGACAAGTTTTTCAGGTTTTTCCCTTATCTTAATTGAAGATTGTCCCTCTCTGTAGTCTACCTGGGCACCTCTCTTCTGATCTGGCTGAACAGTGTTACATCAGTAAAAGGGGTGGGATGGGGATACTTTGTCATTGAATTACTCCTGAACTACAACTGACAGAATTGAAACAACACTCTCCAAAGTCCAAATACTAAAATGATTAATTAGAGCTGCTTTTATTATGAAACATTACTATCCCTTTAACTGGAGGCCATTGCTCATGAGGAATGGGCTAAGATGCCTCATAAGCGCTGCCAGAAGCTGGTGTCTGGCTATGCATCTCATTTGCAGCAGGTCATGATAGCAAAAGGGTGCTCTACTAAGTACTAAAGATGCTTGCCATGAAGGGGTTGAATAATTTTGAGACTGAAGAAGTCATTATAAGCTGCATTTTCAGTTGAATTTGGGGAAACCACTTGAAGCATTTGTTGTGTTGAGCTATTTCAAATGCTTTTGATTTGTTCATTGCAAACAGCTGTAAGTCTAAATATATATATATACATATATATACACACACACACACACTATATATATGATAGATATATAGATAGATACATAGATAGAAAAGAACAAACAACAGAACTCACTGGACTTGCAAAAATTATGATCATCTTTTTTGCAAGTCCAGTGAGTGCTGATGTTTGTTCTTCTACATGATTTTGTTGCTGGCACCCTGGCACTTATAGACATTGATGTTAGTGCATTCTATATTCCTACTATTATATCTGTCTATAGAGATTATATAAGAAATATTGCAACACTGCATGATATTGGAAACCCAGAAAGGAGCTTGAAGCTCACTAAGAACTGCATGTAGTATGTGCGATTAGTGATGAAGGAAGCTGGGTAACAGTAAGCAGAATAGGTAGTGGGCAGAGGAAGACCAGCTCTGAGTTGACTCATTTCAACAGATTTGCGAGATTATGCGAAGATGTTGATTATGTTAACTCAGAACTGGTATTACTGCAGACAGCCGATTCCTCTAGCAGCCAGGGGACCACTCCATCTTCCAGATTAGATGGCATACAGAGAGTATCCCAAAACCAAGGAAGGTGGTGGTAATAAGGGACCCTATTATTAGGAGGGTAGACATGGTAATCTGTTGCCAGGAACATTAATAAACAGTATGTTGTTGCATGGGTGCTTGGGTTTGGCATAGTGTTGACAGGGCAGACATTATTGGAAGGAGCTGAAAAGGATTCAGCTGTCTTGGTACCAATGACAAAGTTGGACGAAGATGGGGGGGGGGATTGCAAAATTAGAATTTTAGTCTTGCCTGCTAACCCCTCCAAGCCTCCAGTTTCATGATGTGAGAGAACCACACCTAATAGGGACAGCGAGAGACGTAGCACCTGTGAAAAAAGACCCTCGAAGGACTCCCATGCCCAGACAGGAAAGACCAAGAGAGGACCCTTTCTCTGTTTGGGTGACCTATGTTCAATATTGACTAAGAGAAAAGGATTTAACAGATAATACTAAAATCCTACTTTCTTTATCATCCAATATGGCACATAGATACCATGTGGATATGCCAATAGTAGGCTCCCAGAGGTGGGAAGGAGAAAGGAACTCACACCTGTCCCCATGATACCGGAATTCCCTAGGACTATCCAGAATTGGAACAGCCCAAAACAAACTGTGTCAACGGACACTGAGAAAAATAGTACAGCACACAAAAACAAGAGCCACCCTAGCTCAAACAGTTAAACAACAGTAAGATACCCAAAAAGCGAGTTCCTTAGACAGGCAGGACTGCCTGAAGTGTCTTCCTGCCAAAGCTAAACATCCATATGACAGTGTTTGGCAAAGGAGTGCAAGGAGGACCAAGTCGCAGCCTTGCACAATTTCTCAGCCAAGGCCTCATTCGTGTAGGGACAGGAGTCCAAAACAGACCTAGTGGAATGTGTTGTAACTCAGAAGGGGAACAGGTTTCTTCTGGAGTTTCTACGCTCTACAAATGGTAGTCTTGATCCAAGAGGTAATGGTGGCCTTGGAAGCAGCCTGACCAGCCCTGGGACCCTCAGGAATGACAAATAAGGATTCAGTCTTACTAAGAGACTTTGTGCAGTGCACACAGAAATTATTGCAGAGCACCACATCCAGCAGGTGGAGATACCTTTCTTTGGAGCCTGGGCAAAACAAAAGCACAACAATCTCCTGATTGATGTGGAACTCAGAAACCACCTTAGGAAGAAATTCCAGAGGTACGAAGAATTGACTTGTCCCTAACAAAACCCAGGAAAGGCAGCTTGCATGATACACCGAGACCACAGCCAGAAGAAAAGCCATTTTCAATGTCAATAGACACAAAGAAATGGTATAAAAAGGGACTCAAAGGAAGGCCGTATCACGGTTCCGTGATTCTGTCTAGCGATATTGTTACTTCGGGGTTTACTCTAGCTGCATTCTTATAGGTCCTGAGCTACGACTCCTCCCTGGGCTTTGCCTTTATATATGCCCTCCTGTCACTATACCGGTGCCCTTTCGTGGTGTACCCGTATCTAGTGACTAGTAGTTCTCGTTTCCTGTTTCCGTGTATGACCCGGCTCGCATGACTACGCTTAGTGCCTGACCCTCCTGTGATCCGATTCCGTTGCTGACCTTGGACTGGCTGACTAACTCCTTGTGTACCGAACTGGCTTGGCTGAGTATCTGATTCCGTTGCCGACTAGGACTGGCTGACTAACTCCTTGTGTACCGAACTGGCGTGGCTGAGTGCCTGATTCCGTTACTGACTAAGGACTGGCTGACGATCCGTTATCACCGATCTGGCTGGGCTAGTGTCTGGTGGTTTTCCTGACTGGCTGCAGTCTGTGTGCGCCGACCTGGTTGTGCTTCTAACTCTGTTGTTCACGGGACAAGCTTATTACCTCAGTGTACCGATAGGGGGACACCGGTTGCAGACTGGTTACGTTATGTACCTATCTCTCCCACTCGCATACCGCTCCTATAGTCTCCTGGAGCCTGTGGGAGTCCCTGCACTCACCAGTGTCTGTGTTGCCTCCGGTAACCCTGTAATATCTGGGTCCAGCCTGTACCACAGTTTTGCCCGCATTGCCTCAGTTCACCCTATTGGCTTAGAGTCACTATATTGCCAGTATCTGGTGTCTGTTGCCTCCGTTAACCCTAGCATGTTAGGGGTCCGTCACTGCCAGATCCCTGTCTGTGTTGCCTCCGTTTACCCTAGCGTTCTAGGGTTCAGTCACTACCCGAGCCACAGCCGCGTTGCCTCCGTTAACCCTAGAGTGCTAGGGTCCAGTTGCTGCCAGAGTCCATTCAGTGTTGCCTCCATTAACCCTAGTGTTCTAGGGTCTGGCCATTGCCAGAGTACTGTCTGTGTTGCCTCGATTAACCCTAGCGTTCTAGGGTTCAGTCACTGCCAGAGTCCTGTCCGTATAGCCTCCGGTTACCCTACTCTCCTAGGGTCAGTCCTCTGCCAGTGTCTTGCCAGTGCTGCCTCCGTTAACCCTAGAAGTCTAGGGCCTAGTGTCCACTTGTACATTGTTCTTGCTGCCTTCCTTATCGCTAGTCCACTAGGGGATTGCCCTTCAGTTACCCATTGCCTGTGTCACCTATTGCGGTGCAGGGCTGTGGAGGATATTCTTGTTCCTGTACCTTGCTGTGAATCTGCCTACAAGTCCAAGATCATCACACTTACTTTGCTGACTACTACCGTGTGTGTATTTTCACCCTGACCTGAGTCAGATCTGGAAAGTACCTGGTATGGACCTTATCTGGACCTGAGTGGGGCTATTGTGCATTATTTCCAATAAAGCTTTTTAACCTTACCTAACTGTCTGAGTGTTCTTTAACAAACAGTAACAAACCGTGACAGGCCGCTGCAAAACTCCCAGAACCAAATTAAGGTCCCATGGAGGTGTGGGAGCCTTGTGGGCAGGGAAATTATGAGCAACTCCCTGAATGAACACTGACATCTTGAAAGGCTGGCAAACATAGGAAAGCTGCAAAATCTGAACCTTCAAGAAACTCAAGCTGAGTACTTTGTTCACACCACCCTGAATAAAGGGCGAATAAAGGGCAGAACCACTGGAAGGTCTAAATCCTGGGAAGACAGGTCCCTGTTCACACACCAGGAATGAAAAATGGACCAAACCCTATTGTAGGCCTTAGAGGAAACAGGCTTCCTAGCCTGGATCATAGTACAAATGACCTCAGGAGATAAACCCTTTCTCCACAAGATATGGGCTTCAACAGCCATGCTGTCAAAGCCAGCTTTTCCACATCCTCTTTCCAAAGGTAGCCCTGAAGGAGGAGGTCCGGAAACAGCCCTGATAAGCCCCTCTCCAGAGAGGAGAGGTTCAGCCTTGTAAGAGTCCCCATAGGAAAAATACATATCTTCATATCTGTCTAAACTAGTATAAATCACTAGTAACAGTTCCCCAGATGAGTAATATGAGTATGCATTTGAGTAGGATAAGAGAAGTAAAGTGGCAACTGCAAATCAGGCAGCCAATCGGAAGAAGGCATACAAAATGGGAAATTCTTGGTAATGTAGTCTTCTCAGCTGCCATTGCCTAGCAACACTTACAACTCCATCTGTGGGCCCTCATGATACTCAGGACATGAACTGGATAAAAGGGTATGAGGAGACAAGAAGAATGAGCCCACTCTGACCTATGTATGACAAACAGTTGGAGAGATATGTCCCAGAAAAGTTCACATATAAAAATCAATCAAGCAAAAATGACAAAGGTGCGGGAAGCGTCCGTAAAGGAGCCATGGACTGAAAAACTGAAATTCTAAAAGGTACCCCAAATTACCCACTGACTCCAGGGAACATGATGGGGACTTAATGAAACAGGCTCCTTAATGGAAAAGCCTAGGAAAAGCCCCCAACTCAAAGAAAGCAGCAGGGAAGGGGTTAACTAGTCCCAATGCAGCCATCTATTCTCCATAACTTAGGGGAACATAAAATACCCAACATGAGTGAGAGAGCCTGAAGGGTCAGAGGAAACCCCTGTAGGAATATGTACAAGTAGGGAACAAAGTGGACAAAGGCACTTAAAGGGTTGCTCAACAATCTTCACATCCTCTGTCTTCAGGTTACCATTGTGAAGGAAGCAGAGTCTCAGAGAGGCACTAGTGGGAGTGAAAATATGGGTTATAAGATTATTTCCAAGGGCTGCAAGGGTCCAGACAACACCTACATACTGGTCAATTCACTCCAGGGGAAACCCAGTAATGGTAACCCTCCCAATGGGGGAATTGTAATAGTCCCATATTTAAGAAAAAATACTAAATAATCTAAAACTAAGGAACAGTGTTCCAAGCCAGTCTTACCATTCATGAACACATCATAAAACTGGAGGTGGGGAGGGGTTGGCCTGCAGAGGAACAGGAGAGGCTCCATCTTCTTTTGTGTGCTCCACCTTCCAATGGAAAATCAACACCTAGTGGTACCTGTCTTCCATATTGGACGATAGAGAAAAATAATTTAAGGGATTTAGATTGCAAGCTCTTGGCAAGGACCTCATGGGTAGTATTTTCTGAAAAAAATGCCAGTGCAGGTAGGCAGAGGGAGCTCATGGAGCTTAAAAGTGAACTATCACTCCTATATAAGTTTGGCTAAAAGAGGATTTAAGTCTTACCTGTTAAATCCTTTTCTTAGTCCATATAACTCACAGGAACCATGGGGAGGTGACAGCTCCTCCCAGTGGGCTGGAACAATTCTATAGAAGTACATGGGTGGTGCCTCCCCCTCCTCCATATCAGGCTACCTAGCTAGCCCCCACCCAGATAGACTTGTGAAAAGCCTACTAAGACAGCAAGAAGGAAGAGAGGAAAACTCCTGTGAGCAATGAACCCAAGAGGACTCCCACATTCAGCCACAGGACGCTCGGCATGGTCCCTTTCTCTGGGTGGAAGACCTGTCAGTTATATGAACTAAGAGAAAATATTTAACAGGTAAGACTAAAATCCTCTTTTCTCTGTTGTCCAATATGACATACAGTTACCATGGGGATATACCAACATTAAGCTCCCAGGGTGGCAAGAGAAGGAAAGGTCCAAGTGCTGGTCCCCAAGATACCAGAGTTCCCATGGACTATCAAGGACACTGAACATCCTAAACTAACAAAGTTAGTGGACACTGAATGGACACTGAATAACAGATCTTACAGCACACAACAGCAAGAGCCAACAGGGCTCAAACAGTTAAAGAACAGTAAGGCACAGAAAAGAAAATCCTAGAAAGGCAAAGCTGCTTCCAGGACTTTCCTACCAAAGCTGGCTTCAGCTGAAGCCAGAACATCAACGGTAGTGCTTGGCAAAGGTATGCACAGAAGACCAAGTGGCCACCTTGCACAACTGTTCAGCAGAGGCCTGATTCTTGAAAGCCCAAGAGGCCCCAACAGACCTGGTTAAGTGTGCTGTAATGCCAAAGGCAACAGGTTGCCCTCTGAGCGCATAAGCCTTGGGGATGGTAGACTTAATCCAGGATGCAATAGTCACCTTGGATGCAGCCAAACCAACCCTGGGACCCTCAGGGATGACAAATAATGCATCAGTCTTATGGAAAGACGGTGCACATAGAATTTGAGGCAGTGTACCACATCTAACAAGTCAAATTTAGGGTCAGGACAAAATGAAGGCACAACAATCTCCTGATTGATGTGGTACTCGGAGACAATCTTAGGAAGAAATTCCTGGGAGGTATGGAGAACAGCCTTATCCTTGTGAAACACCAGGAAAGCCTGCAATTCAGCAACCCAGTGGACAGAGACCACAGCCAAAATAAAAGCCATCTTCCACCATCTTCCACGTCAAAAGACATAGAGGAATAGTAGCCAAAGTCTCAAAGGGAGGCTGCTGCAAAACTCCCAGAACGAGATTAAGGTCCCACTGTGGAGTGGGAGCCTTAAAGGTAGGGGAAGCATGAGCGACACCCTGAAAGAAGACTTTGGTATTTGGCAAAGCTTCTCTGGTAGAAGACAGAGAGCTGAGGTCCGCACCTTCAAGGAACTAAGGCTGAGACCCCTTGTTCATGCAATCCCTGTCCACACACCAAGAATGAAAAATGGACCAAACCCTATGGCAGGTCTTGTAAGAGACCGGTTTCTTAGCCTGTATCATGGTGGAGACCACCTCAGGAGAAAAGCCCTTCTTCCTTAGGATGGAGGCTTCAACACCCATGCTGTCAAAGCCAGAGGCTCCACGTCCTCCCTCCAGAGATAACCCTGAAGGAGGAGATCCGGTATGCATGTCAGAGGAAACAGATCTTGAACAGATAACGCCACTAGTTCTGGGAACAGTGGCTGCCTGGTCCAATAGGGAGCAATCAGAATGACCGCCGCACCATTCATCAAAATCTTCCTCAGCACCATGGGGATGAGAGGGAATTTGCAGAAATATGTAGGCCAGATGAAAACGCCATGGAATTGACAGAACGTCCACTGCGAACGCCAGAGGATCCCTCCAGCGACAGCATAAGAGCTGAACCTTTCTGTTGTCCCTGGTGGCCATCAGGTCTATCCAGTGGAGGCCACACTTCTGCACCAACAGGTCGAAGACTTCCGGATGGACAGCACATTCCCTGGGGTCCATCAGCTGGAGACTGAGATAGTTTGCCAGGATGTTTTCTACACCTGCACAACGAAGATGGTAGGGACTTGTTCCTCTGCCCAGGCTATAATAGCCTTGACCTCGGACCAAGCAGAAGTGTTTCTTGTGCCACCTTGTTTGTTGATGTACAGGGCTGTGGCATTGTCTGACTGAACTCGGACTGGACATCCCCTCAGCGGAGAAGGCCAGGACACCAGAATGTGAATAGCTCTGAGCTTCAGGATACTGATGGGCAGGAGGGTCTCCTCCGCATACCATTTGGCCCTGCACTCCTAGATGACCCAAGACAGCTTCCCAGCCGTAAAGGATGGAGTCCATTGTCACCAGAGTCCAATATTGGACAACAAAGGGCTTCCCCTTCTCCAGGTTGGATCTGTCCAACCACCAAAGGAGGTCCTGCCCATGCCCAGATGGAGAACCTCTGAAGCTCACTGGTGTGAATCATGGAGTACAGAACTGCCTCCATGATTGATATCAAATGACCGGCCAGAGAGACGAGAACTTGCGCACTGGAATGGAGGTCCACACCAAGGTCCAGCACATCCAACGCATGATCTGCTGAAAGAATCCTCTGTCAGGAAGACCATTCCCTGGCAGGTGTCAAACCTGAGACCCAGGAAAACAAGGTCCTGAGCGTGAGAAAGAGCCGGAGCAGATTTGTCCATATTCAGAATCCACCAGTGATGGAGAAGAATATGCGCATATTCCTGGACTAAGGGGTCCAGAAGGTCCCTGGAAGAAGCCTTCAGAAGAAGGTTGTCCATGTAAGGAGTCACCTGAATGCCCCTGGTATGCAGGTAGGCAATCAATGCTCCTAAGACCTGTGCAAATACCTGAGGAGCAGTGGTAAGCCCAAAGGGCAGAGTGGTGAATTGCAAGTGCCCCAAGGTACAAGTGAACCTGAGGTAATTCTGACTGTCCAGATGATTTGGAACATACAGGTAAGCATCCTACAGATCCAGAGAGGCAAGAAATTCCCCTGCACACAACGCTGCAATGACAGAGCGAAAAGACTCTATCTTGTAGTGACTATGGACAACAAAGGAGTTGAGATCCAAGATAGGGCGACATCCTCCGTCCTTCTTGGGAACAACAAAGAGGTTCGAAAAAAAACCTAAACCTCTCTCTTGAGGTGGAAATGGAGCCAGGACTCCCTTGTCCAAGAGAGCCTGCACCACCCTGTTGAAAAGATGCATCATTTCTTGGCCTAGAGGGGCCCTTGAAAGGAAGAATCTGAAGGGAGGCAGGGATACAAAGTGAATCCCGTAGCCTCCTGAAACCACTTGTAATACCCCCTGATCTGAAACAGAGCCTGCCCAAATGCTTGAAAAATGCTGCAGGTGACCACCCACAGGTAGGTGCAGACCAGGGTTCGGCTCAGTTCATGCCAAAAGAGGTTTGGACCTCCAGTGCTTCCTGGGCTTGGGGAGGGAGCGTAGGGTGCTGGCCTGGGACCCGCTTGGATTCAGACTTTGATGCAGCAAAAACAGAGTTCAGAATAGCTTCCAGCTTTAGTGCCGTGGCATCTGCTAAAGTAAAACAGTAGACTTAGACAGTCCAGAGAGAGGGGGATAAACCTGAGGAGGTGTAGCCCACTGAGCCAATGCCGCATCAGAGAAGGGATACAGCTTAGAAAAACCTCTTGGAAAGAGAAAGATGCTTGCCTGGGGTCTTCCACTCATCTAGAATAAACTGGTCCAGAGTGGGATTAGGCGGAAAAATATTGAGGATCTCTTGCACCTTTGAAAGATGTCAGAAGAAGCCTGGCTCTCAACAGTATTAGCAGGAATCTGTTGGGTAGTCAAAACCACCTTAATAAGACCCTCTGCAGAGGGCTCAGGGTCAGCCTAAAAGGGGTCGTCATATGCATGTTATATGGGCTTTAGTGAAAATGCCGGCAATTGTCGCCTGCACTGATCATCTATCCTACTGGACGGGTGATCAATGCTAAGGGGGTGTCAGGACCCCCCTGAGGTCTGAACTATTTTTTAACATACAATAAACAAAATAACATTTATTACACATATACAGGCAAGTATGCAGCCACATACCTTGCCTATTAACCCTTTGAGTACCAGAGGGGGTTCAAACGCATTGCTAAGCAATGCTTTGTTACCTCTCTGGTACTCAAAGGGTTAAGTGTCGAATAAAGGAGAGTTTCTGTCAAATAAAGGACAGTTTCTGTCAAACATAAGGGAATGAATGAGGAGGAATGGTTAGCATGTCGAATTAGAGCAACAGATTGTCATAATACTAAAGGGGGGTAATATTTCGAAGTGGGGACACTATGCCTGGTGTTAGCCCCATATACATTGCCTGACACCCCCCCCCCCCACACACACACAACCTCTTTTTCCCTTGCTCAGGCAGTGGCCATGGAGATTTGTGGCTAGCAGTGGACAAGAGGAAAAGGCTGGAGAGGGTCAGACAGTGTATATGGGGATCTGTGGTTACCAGTGATCAAGGGAACAAGTGTTGGGGCCAAGCAGTGTATATGGGGTTCTATGGCTACTACTGGGCAAGAGAACAAGGCTAGGGGGCAATTAGCAGCCAAATCCTCATAAATGCTGCATGACCCAAGTCCTGTTCCCCTGTGAATGCACAACATGTATAATATAGGATACGTTGGTTAGGGGATAATTGTGTAATGCTTGGTGTACTATTTCTGTTTACTTTAACCCTTTGAGTGCCACAGGGGTGAGCAATGCACATCCTTATGTCATTAAATGCTGTTCAAGGTGCCTGAAAGCGTTCTCTTTATTCCCCTACTGGCCAAGTAGAGAAGCAGAGTGTGGATGCTGTTCAACTTCAGAACTGTCGTAGTGTTGGAGATGTGTGAAGGGAGGACATGCCTTCCACTTCGACAGCACTTCAACAATCCTGTATGCTAATAGGAGCCTTCTCCTACCCTCCCCTTTCATCTGACAATTTAATGAATATGTCGATTATATCGACACTGCATCAACATTTAGTGCATCTAGGCCCAGGTCTGTGAGCATGCTTAGGGATAGCTACATGTCACAAATGGTGGGTGTATTGGACCTTGTGATAACAAATAATTTAGACATGGTGTCCAATATTAAAGTAGGTGCGAAACAGTGACCACACCATGGTTTCATTTGAGATCAGTTTGACAAAGCAAAACTGTATAGGTTCAACCTATCACAGTATTCAGGCAAAGAAGGACAGACACAATATAAAATTTAAACACTTTTTTTATACATACAGCAATAATAGTTTAGCCCACACATCCCCAGACCACAGGATGATAGGACCCAGGCTCCTACCCAGAACCGCACACTGTGCTCTGCACTGCACTACTGATCGAACACAGACTAGGAAGGAGGCTCGAGGAGAACACCAGAGTGAACAGTATATAGCGTAAGTCACCACTCCGGGTCTCACCACCGCAGGCAACAGGGAGCGAGGACAGGCTAGAGCTGTGGAACACAGAGGCACAGGTCAGGCAAGCTAGGAGTGCCCGGAGCGAGTAGGCAGCCAAAGCCACAGGTCAGACAAACTGGGGACTACACGGAGCAAGTTAGTCGGCCTGAGACACAGGTCAGAACCGATGTGGGTAGTCAGACAAGCCAGGGTCATACACGGAGCGGATTCTCAGATAGGCACGGTCACAACGGAGCGTAAGAGATACTAGCAGAAACACCACGTAAGGGCAATGAGTCCTAGGCCCAAGGAGGATTATAAAGGAGCAGCAGAAGGCAGGACACAATTAGGCAAAACAGAATAGGCCCATAAAAAGGCGTCAATGCCAGTACCTTTTTCATGACGTCAGCAATGCGGAAGTAGCCGCAATCATGCCGGCCGACACCACCACAGAGGAAGGAAGCACAGGATCGCTTAGAGCTCTAAGGGAGACTGTGATAGTTATCTTCACCATGTTAATAGCATTAATGCAACACACATAGGGATAAATCATTTAAAGAAAAAAATACTGAGGAAACATTCAGGTTGCAAAAATATATTCAATGGTATATATCCTTGGGGAACGGATGATAACGGAGTAGATCACAACCAATGTGGTTAAATACAAATATAAAGAAAGAAACTGCAAGGAAAACATAGGCATTTAAACTATTAAAATCAAAGAAATGTATTTCTTGAAATACAGGAGTGAAACAAAGATTGCAAAAAAGGCAATTATGTTAGCAAAATAGATAATGAAATTCAAATTGCACTGGAAAATAAGACTAATCCAAAAAAGTTTATCAAACAAATAAATAGTAAAAAAGTTAGACGTGAGTGCATTGGACCTTTCAGAAATGACATTGGTGAGTTGATTAACCAAGATAAAGGAAAAGCTAATGTTCTGAATACTTTCTTTACATCAGTATAAACCAGGGAATATGAAATGGTAGAAGAGCCTCAAAAACAAATAAAACCACACAATTATCAGCCATTGGGTTAAAGTGGATCTATCACCACTTTACAAGTTTTGTTCAATATGTAGGTTAGCGAAAAAACCAAAACAAAACCTTATTTGCGAGAAAATTACATTTTAAAGTATGCCCAGCAGCCTGCTTCTGGCTAAACTGCTTTTGCCGCACAGCCTCTGCTCCCGTCACTTTCCCCAGCATCCTCTGATAACAGAGGCATTCTGTTAGTAAGCTGGAGCGATCTCACTGGCTAGAGATCGACCTCTGCCAATGAGATCGCTCCAGCTTACTAACAGAATGCCTCCATCATCGGAGGATGCTGGGGAGAGTGACGGGAGCAGAGGCATAGCGGCAAGAGCCATGTACCCAGAAGTAGGCTGCTGGGCATACTTTAAAATTTAATTTTCTCACAAATAAGTTTTTTTTTTGTTTGTTTTTTTTTTAAATAATAAAGTTTTAGATTTATTCGCCAACTGTTCTACATATTGAACAAAACTTGTAAAGTGGTGATAGATCCACTTTAACAAAAGAAGAGGCCAAGGAAGACTGGACAAAATTAAAACTAAAAAAAGAACCTGGTCCTGATGGCATACATCCAAGGGTTCTTCAGGAATGTATAGCAAGACTACTCTTTTTGCTCTTTAACCCCTTAAGGACCCTTGACGTACCAGGACCGTCAAGGGTAAATGTGCTCCAACGACCCTTGACGGTCCCGGTACGTCAAGGGTTAAACTCTTCCATCGCGGCTGCACGGAGCGATGGAAGAGTTCAAGCCGCTTGTTACTAAGTGTCCCGGTATCGGGACACTTAGTAACAAGCGGTAGAAACATTGTTGCAACATGCGATTCGCTTCAAAAGCGAATCACATGTTGCAAAACCTGAATGACAGGGACAGTATTTGTAAATACTGTCCCTGTCAGATCTCTCTGCCTCCCTCCACCTTGCATACTGCTGAGGTGGAGAGAGACAGAGAGACATGGTGTTCCAGTGTACCTGTAAAAAAAAAAAAAAGTAAAAAAAAAGTTTAAATAAAGAAAATTAACCCTTTGATCACTGTTCTGCAGTGATCAATAAGTCCCCCCCCATCTGATCACTCTTGGAGTGATCAATTTGCTGCAGATCAGTGTTTTCTGATCTGTGGGACACCCCCCATCCCCCTTGAATTTTTTTTGATTTTTTTAAAATTTTTAAAAAATTTTAAAATTTATTTTTTTTTTAATAGTAAATATAGTTTAGGTATTTTGGTAGGTAGTTGGGTAGGTTTAGTGTAGACGTGTGTTAGGGAAAGTTTTAGGGATAGATTTAGGTTTAGGGGAAAAAAAAAAAAAAAAAAACCAACCGCCCCCCCAAAAAAAATACAAAAATATATATATATATATATATATATATATATATATATATATATATATATATATATATATATATATATATATATATATAAGCGCAGTTTAGATAGGTAGTTCAATTGGGTTAGGTAGGTTCAGGATATACGTAGGTTAGGGTAAGTTTCAGGGTTAGATTTAGGTGTAGGGATAGCGTAAGAAAAAAACAAACAAAAAAAAAAAACAATAAAATATATATATAATAAGTGCAGTTTAGATAGGTAGTTCACTTGGGTTAGGTACGTTCAGGATATACGTAGGCTAGGGTAAGTTTTAGGGTTAGATTTAGGTTTAGGGATAGCATAAGAAAAAAAAAAAAAGTTTTTTTAGTGGGCAAAATGCAGCGCAGGTACAGTGTTGAAGAGGCATATGCCTTTTTGGCGTCTGACTCTGAGGCAACAGACACTGCGTCAGATTTTAACATAGCGCAGTTTTCAGAAAGTGAGAGCAGCTCTAGTGATGACGCTGGGCCATCTGTCAAGAAAAGACGCACTGCCCCAAGAGCTGCTCTGGCAACTGCCCCAGCACCTGCCAAAAGAACTGCCCAAAGACCTACCAAAATACCTGCCCAAAGAAATGCCCCAAGTGCTGCCCCAAGAGCTGCCCTGGCAACTGCCCCAGCACCTGCCAAAAGATCTGCCCAAAGACCTGCCAAAAGACCTGCCACTCCGGATCCTAATGAATGGGTATTAATTTACGCCACAAATCTCAGAATTCACAGGCAACCCAGGGATTCAAATTGATGTGGAAGGATTTACCCATGATCATTTTTTTGATTTGTTTTTGGGGGAAGACATTTTAGGTGAAATTGTGTCCCAAACCAATTCGTATGCAGCCCAGTATACTGCCGCCAACCCTAAGTGTGAAAAACGCTGGTTTTTTTTTTGTTTTTTTTTTTTTACTTACGTCATGGTTTACGAGGGATTGGTGGTAAAATGGCTGTGTATAAAATTGGAAAACACACCTAAAACGAGAGCCTGGGGTGTCTACTTTCCAAAAATATACACTTTTGGGGCGAAATCTTAAAAAAGAGCACTGTTACACAGCCCCAAATGAGACATGGCACCAGTAACGCAAGCTGTGAAGATTCAAAGTGTGAACCTGGAAACGCGCATGTTCCAATTTGGCCCCCGTAGCTCCCCCAAACCATGAGAAAGCTATGCATATGGGGTATTGCCATACTCAGAAGAAGGAGCTGAACACTAATCAATTCAGTTTATAAAATCTTCACCTATTCTGTGCTTGAAATTCACCTCAACATTGAAGGCAAAGTGTGAAAAATGCTGAATTTTTTTTACTTACGTCAAATTTTCACAGGATTGGTGGTAAAATGGCTGTGTAGAAAATTGGAAAACACACCTAAAACGAGAGCCTGGGGTGTCTACTTTCCAAAAATATACACTTTTGGGGGGAAATCTTAAAAAAAGAGCACTGTTACACAGCCCCAAATGAGACATGGCACCAGTAACGCAAGGTGTGAAAATTCAAAGTGTGAACTTGGAAACGCGCATGTTCCAATTTGGCCCCCGTAGCTCCCCCAAACCATGAGAAAGCTATGCATATGGGGTATTGCCGTACTCAGAAGAAGGAGCTGAACACTAATCAATAAAGTTTATAAAATCTTCACCTATTCTGTGCTTGAAATTCACATCAACATTGAAGGCAAAGTGTGAAAAATGCTGAATTTTTTTTACTTACGTCAAATTTTCACAGGATTGGTGGTAAAATGGCTGTGTAGAAAATTGGAAAACACACCTAAAACGAGAGCCTGGGGTGTCTACTTTCCAAAAATATACACTTTTGGGGGGAAATCTTAAAAAATAGGATTTTAGTCTTACCTGTTAAATCCTTTTCACTTAGTCCATACAGGTCACTGGTACTTCTGGGAGGCGATTCGCCCCTTTAATAGGCAGGAACAACTATGCAAATGATTGCAGGGGGCGGAGCCTCCCCTCCTACTTAAGCCACCTTCAGGCCAGAGCCACTAGATTGATTTGAGACACTAAAACTGACCCCAGGTAAGCAAGAAGAAAGACTCCTGTGAGCATGCCCCAAAGGTCTCCCACTGAATGCCACAGGAGAGCCAGGTCTGGTCCCTTGACAGGGTGGGAGACCAGTGACCTGTATGGACTAAGTGAAAAGGATTTAACAGGTAAGACTAAAATCCTATTTTCACTGTCGTCCAATACAGGTCACTGGTACTTCTGGGATGTACAAACATTGAGCTGATCCAGAGGTGGGAATAAGGCAAGGACCAGAACAAGGCCCAAGTCATTAAAACTGCTATGAACCAGTTAATTACATAGCCCAAACTGTAAGTGTCAACGGACACCAATCAAGGGAACAATCCCTGAACTAATACAGCACACGGAACTAGAGCCAACTGGGCTCAACAGTAAGGAAGCACTAAGGATCACAGAGCGGAAGACCTACACAGGCAAAACTGCCTCCAGGACATTCCTTCCAAAACTGGCATCAGCCGAAGCCAGTACATCAACTCGATAGTGCTTAGAAAAAGTGTGCACAGAGGACCAAGTGGCCGCTCTGCACAGTTGATCAGCAGAAGCCTGATTCTTGTAGGCCCAAGAGGCCCCAATAGATCTGGTGGAATGGGCAGTCACCCGGAAGGGAACGTGCTTATTCCGCAACTTATAGGCTTCACGGATAGTAGCCTTAATCCAAGAGGCAATGGTAACTTTGGAAGCCGGTCTCCCTGCCCTAGGCCCCTCAGGAATGAAGAATAGAGCGTCAGACTTCCTGATAGACTCGGTGCGATGAACATAAAACTTGAGGCAACGCACCACATCCAACAAATGGAGATCTCGTTCCTTGTCAGATGAAGGATTAGGGCAGAAAGAGGGAACCACAATCTCCTGACTGATGTGAAACTCGGACACAACCTTGGGTAAGAATTCCTTGGTAGTGCGAAGCACAGCCTTATCCTTGTGGAACACCAGGTAAGGAGGTTTACAAGACAGAGCTTGTAACTCTGCTACCCGGCAAACTGAAACAATAGCCAAAAGGAAGGCCATCTTCCAAGTCAAGAGACGTAATGGAATGGAAGCCAAGGATTCAAACGGGGGGCGCTGGAGAACTCCCAGCACCAAATTGAGGTCCCACTGGGGAGCAGGACTCTTGAAGGCAGGCCGAACATGAGTCACACCTTGGAAGAAAACCTTGACATCAGGAAGGATAGCAATCCTATCCTGGAAAAACACAGACAAGGCAGAAGTCTGAACTTTGAGGGAACTCAAACTGAGCCCCTTATCAACACCGTCCTGCAAGAAGGCCAGGACAGTGGGAAGATGAAAATCAAGGGATAATTTCTTCTCAGAGCACCATGCAACGAAGGTTGACCATATGCGATGATAAATCTTGGAGGACACAGGCTTACGAGTACTGAGCATAGTCGACACCACAGAAGGAGAAAATCCTTTCTTTGCTAGAATCGAGGATTCAACCGCCATGCCATCAAATGGAGAGAGTGAACATCCTCCTTCCACAGATATCCCTGAAGAAGTAGGTCCGGACGGGCAGGAAGTGGGAACGGATCAGCCACTGACATGGCCATCAACTCCGGATACCAGGACTGGCGAGGCCAGTTTGGAGCGATCAGGATAACAGGACAACGCTCCTGCTTCAGTTTCTGGATGACTCTGATCAATAGAGGAAGAGGAGGAAAGATGTAAGCCAGAGAAAAATCCCAAGGAATCGATAAGGCATCCACTGCCAGAGCAAGGGAGTCCCTCCGCCGGGAGCAAAACACCGGAACCTTCCTGTTGTGTCTGGAGGCCATCAGGTCCACCACCGGCATCCCCCACCTCTGGGTGAGCAAGTGAAACACCTCTGGATGAAGAGCCCATTCTCCGCTGTTGACGGTATGACGACTGAGGAAGTCCGCCATGACGTTGTCCACGCCTGGAATATGAACTGCAGAGATGACAGGCACGTGATCTTCTGCCCAAGCCAAAATATCCTTGACCTCCAACCAGGCGGTGCCGCTTCTTGTGCCTCCTTGCCTGTTGATGTAAGCCACCGCAGTGGCGTTGTCGGACTCCACTCTGATCGGACAACCGGTCAGTTGAGATTCCCAGTATCTCAGGGCAAGCCGGATGGCACGTAGTTCCAGAACATTGATGGAGAGAAGAGATTCCTCCAGACCCCATTTCCCCTGAGCACTGAAGCGACCCAACACAGCACCCCAGCCCCGAAGGCTGGCATCCGTTGTGATCGTGGTCCAACAAGGAACTTGAAAGGATCTCCCTTTAAGGAGATGTGAGAGATCCAACCACCAGTGCAGACTCGATTCCACATGAGGAGGTAGAGAGACTGACAGATGCTGATGATCTGGATGATTCTTGCATGTCTGGATCACAAATCTCTGAAGTTCCCTGGGGTGGGCCATGGCAAATGGTACCGCTTCGATCGTGGAAATGAACTTCCCCACCAGAGACGTCAACTTCGTTACCGGCACTAAGTCCAGTTCCAGAATCCCCGCCACTCGGATGGCTATCTGATGAGCCACATCCTCCGGCAGAAACACCATGCATTGGCGAGTGACGAACAGGAGATTCAGGAACAGAAGTCTCTGAGATGGGACCAAGTCCGACTTGTCCATATTCAGGATCCAGCCATGGCGGGTCAGAGTGTGTATACACCTCTGCAGTTGCTGGTGCAGAAGCTCCGCCGAGGAAGCTTTGAGGAGGAGATCGTCCATGTAGGGGGTCACCCTGACCCCGTCCTGATGAAGCACAGCTATCAAGGAACCCAACACCCTCTGGAAGACCTGAGGAGCTGAAGTCAGCCCAAAGGGAAGAGCTGAAAACTGAAAGTGTCCCCTGTGGCAGGCAATCCTGAGATACCACCTGCTCTCTGGATGAATAGGGATGTGAAGATAAGCATCCTGAAGGTCCAGGGAGGCAAGGAACTCCCCTGGAGACATTGCTGCAATCACAGAGCGCAGGGACTCCTGGCGGAAGTGGGAAGTCACCACATAGACATTGAGATCTTTGAGATCCAAAATAGGACGAGCCCCTCCGTCCTTTTTGGCCACCACAAACAGGTTGGAATAAAATCCTGAACCTGTGTCCTCCGGAGGAACCACTTCCAGGACCTCTTTGTCCAAGAGATCCTGAATAGCGTCGTCGAACAGACGTCTTTTTGTGGGTTCCTGAGAAGGACGAGTAAAATGGAACCGAAAAGGAGGAAGAGAGGAGAAAGGGATCCTGTATCCCTCTGACACCACCTGAAGAACCCATGGGTCCGCCACTGACTCCTCCCAGGTCCGGCGAAAGATGCGGAGACGTCCACCTACAGCCGGATGCGGACCCGGGTTCGGCGAGTCATGCCGAAGCAGTCTTGGAGGTCTTGGCCTTGGGGGCCACTTTGGGCTTCCAGGACTGTTTGGGCTTGGAGGAGGAGCGCGTAGTGGGAGGACCCGTTTGGGCCGCGGAGCGCGTCTCAGTCTGAAAGGAACGAAAGGACCGATTGCGTTTGGCTGGAAACTTTTTCTTAAAGACTGAGGGTAGAAGAGTACTTTTACCGCCAGTAGCCTCACTGATCATTTCTTTGAGTTCAGACCCAAATAGCAAATTCCCCTGAAAGGGCAAGGAAAGCAAGGCTTTCTTAGAGGCTGTATCAGCAGACCAAATTTTCAGCCAAAGGGCACGTCTAGCCACCACAGAAGCAGTGGAGGCCCTCGCCATCATGCGCACAGCATCAAAGGCAGCGTCAGCAACATAATTCTGAGCTTCACTGATATTAGCAAGAAGCTGCAACTGTTCAGACACTGGTGCATCCTGGCGAACTGCGTCAGTCAGTCGTTCAGTCCAGGCCGCAATGGCTCTATTAACCCACGCCACTGCAAAGGTTGGACGCATGGCAGTGCCAATGGAGGCAAAAATAGACTTAAGAGAAAGCTCTAGCTTTTTATCCGTCCAATCCTGCAGGGCAGAGGCATCAGAGACAGCCAAGGCGGTAGACTTGGATAGCCTGGAAACAGGAGCATCCACCTTGGGGGGATGAACCCATTTTGCCAGCTCAGTCTCATGAAAAGGGTACAGTTTAGCAAACTTTTTGGAGACAGAGGAGGATCTATCAGGATTCTTCCATGCCTCAGAGACTAGACGGGCAAGGGTAGGGTTAGTTGGAAAACAAACAACAGGCTTAGATGGTTTCTTTTGAAAAACGTCAGTAGGATCATAAGTGGATTCCTGAGTCAGAGGAAGGTTGAGCGTATTCAGTACAGCTCTAATCAGACCCTCAGCCGAGACTTCAGGGTCACATTCATAAGGGTCCCCAATGGACCTGTTAAGACTCAATAACAGTGCGTTCCTCAGCATCAGAATCCTGCAAGAGTTCTTCCTCAGAAGAATCAGACACATCAGGAGCCCCCTGTGGCTTAGGCAGGGAGGTCCTGATTGTAGCGGGGGTCTGCCAGACCTGGAGAGCCCCCTGTACCTGAGAGGGAAAGAGTTGAAGAGTGGATCTGAGATCCCTAGTGGCAGCTTTAAACTCCCTCACCCAAGATGGCTCAATAGCATGGCTGGGAAGCCCAGGGTTGCTATCTTGACCAGTGCAGTTAGGGCATAGATCCCCCACAGTATCACTAGATAGCCCAGTGTGACAAGAGGAGCAAAATGCCATGGGGGGAGCAGACCCCCCATCCTCCTTTGACTTGGGTCTAGCCCCTAGCTCCAGTGAAGTAGACATGCTCACAGCGTCAATATACCCCACTTTAAACTCTATCACCCAGTAAAAGTGTGGAAGATTAAAGTTTCACCCCAGAAATGCCTAAATTTGGACTTATCTGGCCAGCGAAGGGTTAATCTGTTGAGGGGAGAGAAGGCTCGGTCCCTGCGTAGTGTACTCGCTGAGGAAGAGCTCCACAAAATGGCGGCCGTCAGGATAGCCAATCAGAAACGAGCGCGAACCGGGCGCTCATGGGAAATGTAGCTTTCCCCATACAAGTACCCCAAACAGTGCCCGAAGCCCCCCTGAACACCCCACACTAATAAAACACACACCGGATGATAGAGCAAGAGCTTAGCATTAAAATGAGCCCTCTCTGGAGTTGCTGTGACAAGCGGTTCCAGAGATATGTCCCACACTGTGAAATCTCATAGAGAGTAAAGGAGCCATAGCGTCTAAGCTGGAAAAGCCGCGCTTAAAGGCGCGGAACACCATTTTCAATAAAGTTTAACAAAACATTAAAAAGTGCCCAAACATACTTAAAACACATAAATAAACACTATTCAAGGGTCCAAACCCAGAGAATACCACAGAAACTGCATTAAAACATTGAATGCAAATAAAAACACCCTATGAGTGCTGGAGTGCAAAGCAAACTCCCAAATACAAGCCCAGCAAAGGGACACTGTGGGGACAAGTGGACCTTCAGCACTCAATGGGTGGCTCACCTTTCCTGCAGGACTTCTGTCTTCAGGTGACCATGATGAAGAAGGAATAAACCAGAGGTAAATTCACCAGTAGGGAAGCTGCTTAACTCAAGCTGTTCCCTCTTCAGGGCATAAGGTCCACAGAAAATCCCTGGAAGCTGCACCAGCCACTTTAAAGAGGGCAATTCACAGCCATGGTCACCCTCCTAATGGTGGTATTCCATATTTGATTAAAAAAATAACAAAATACTAAGTTGAATGCATAGATGTTATCTACCTGGTGTGCACAGCACCCAGGAACAAATCAATCTGGTGGCTCTGGCCTGAAGGTGGCTTAAGTAGGAGGGGGGTAGGCTCCGCCCCCTGCAATCATTTGCATAATTGTTCCTGCCTATTAAAGGGGCGAATCGCCTCCCAGAAGTACCAGTGACCTGTATTGGACGACAGTGAAAAAGAGCACTGTTACACAGCCCCAAATGAGACATGGCACCAGTAACGCAAGCTGTGAAAATTCAAAGTGTGAAACTGGAAATGCGCATGTTCCAATTTGGCCCCCGTAGCTCCCCCAAACCATGAGAAAGCTATGCATATGGGGTATTGCCGTACTCAGAAGGAGGAGCTGAACACTAATCAATTCAGTTTATAAAATCTTCACCTATTCTGTGCTTGAAATTCACATCAACATTGAAGGCAAAGTGTGAAAAACGCTGTTTTTTTACTTACGTCAAGTTTACGAGAAAGTGGTGGTAAAATGGCTGTGTAAAAAATTTGAAAACACACCTAAAATGAAAGCTGGGGGTGTCTACATTCCAAAAATATACACTTTTGGGGGGAAATTCTAAAGTGCAGCACTGGAACATAGCCCAAAATGAGTAATGGCACCAGTTAACCAAGATGTGAAAATTCAATATTTGTTCAAAATTGGGCCCCGTAGCTCCCCCAAACCTTTAGAAACCTATGCATATGGGGTATTGCCATACTCAGAAGAAGGAGCTGAACACTAAACAATGCATTTTTAAAAATCTTCACCTATCCTGTGCTTGAAATTCACATCAACATTGAAGTGCAAGTGTGAAAAACGCTGTTTTTTTAACTTACGTCAAGATTTACGAGCGATTTATGGTAAAATGGCTGTGTAAAAAAATTGAAAGCATACATAAAATGAAAGCCTGGGGTGTCTACTTTCCAAAAATATATACTTTTGGGGGGAAATCTTAGAGTGGAGCACTGTTACACAGCCCCAAATGAGACATGGCACCAGTGATGCAAGCTGTGAAAATTCAAAGTGTGAAATTGGAAACGGCATGTTCCAATTTGGGCCCCATAGCTCCCGCAAACCTTGAATAACCTATGCATATGGGGTATTGCCGCACTCAGAAGAAGGAGCTGAACACTAAACAATGCATTTTTAAAAATCTTCACCTATCATGTGCTTGATATCAACAGAAGTATTGAAATGTAAGTGTGAAAACTGCAAAAAAACAAAATATTACCACAATTTTGAAATTTTTTCTGGAAAAATAGCTGCATGAAAAACTCCAAAATTCTCCTGATTATTTACTTTATGTTGTGTAGTTTTCAGAAACATATACCTTTGTGGGACATTTTTGCTTCTGGCACCATCAGCTAAGCTATGATGCTCACATGCCAATTGTTGAGAAATTACAAGTTGGAAATAATGGCATCCATCTTGTAATATTTACCTTGTAAATGTGAGGAAGTGATTGAAATACTAGGCATATGGGGTATTCTTATATTCAGGAGAAGCAAATGAATATATTTAGGGGTATTTTTTTGTCATAAACTAATTGTATGCAAATCCTGACACGAAAATATAAGCAAAATGTTGTTTATTTTTTCAATTTTTTTCCTCTTTTTTTCTATTTTAATCAAATTAAACAATGAGGTATTCATAGAATTGTGGTATAAAAAGAAAGCCCTACTTGTGCTTAAAAAAACAGTATATAATTTATGTGGGTGCACAAAAGGAATTAAAGAGTAAATATGGTTGAACAAAGACATAGTCAAAAAAGTCAAAATTGCTCCGGTCCTTAAGTCAAATCTAACTCAGATTTTCCCGGTCCTTAAGGGGTTAAAGACTCTCTCACCACAGGCTCAGTGCCACAAGACTGGTATAAAGCCAATGTAGTGACTTTATTCAAGAAGAGAATTGAAACAGAACATGAGAATTAAAAACCTATGAGTTTGACTTCGATAGTGGGAAAACAGCTTCAAGGGATAATAAGGTATTATATTCAGGAAATAAGCAGCAATTTAAGCCAACGGTAAAGCAGTAGATCTAGTATATCTAGATTTTGCAGTCATGTGATACAGTGCCACCGAAGAGGCTGGAATATAAAATAAGGAAACTGGGTCTAGAGGATAACTTTGCACCAGTTTAAGGAACATTGGAATATACTGGAGGGAGAAATATTTGTGATAATCTTAAAAAAAAAAAATAGGATTTTAGTCTTACCTGTTCAATCCTTTTCACTTAGTCCATACAGGTCAATGGTACTCTGGGGAGGCGATTCGCCCCTTTAATAGGCAGGAACAATTATGCAAATGATTGCAGGGGGCGGAGCCTCCCCTCCTACTTAAGCCACCTTCAGGCCAGAGCCACTAGATTGATTTGAGACACTAAAACTGACCCCAGGTAAGCAAGAAGAAAGACTCCTGTGAGCATGCCCCAAAGGTCTCCCACTGAATGCCACAGGAGAGCCAGGTCTGGTCCCTTGACAGGGTGGGAGACCAGTGACCTGTATGGACTAAGTGAAAAGGATTTAACAGGTAAGACTAAAATCCTATTTTCACTGTCGTCCAATACAGGTCACTGGTACTCTGGGATGCACAAACATTGAGCTGACCCAGAGGTGGGAATAAGGCAAGGACCAGGACAAGGCCCAAGTCACTAAAACTGCTATGAACCAGTTAATTACATAGCCCAAACTGTAAGTGTCAACGGACACCAACCAAGGGAACAACCCCTGAACTAACACAGCACACGGAACTAGAGCCAACTGGGCTCAACAGAAAGGAAGCACTAAGGATCACAGAGTAGAAGTCCTGAACAGGCAAAACTGCCTCCAGGACCTTCCTTCCAAAACTGGCATCAGCCGAAGCCAGTACATCAACTCGATAGTGCTTAGAAAATGTGTGCACAGAGGACCAAGTGGCCGCTCTGCACAGTTGAGCAGCGGATGCCTGATTCTTGTAGGCCCAAGAGGCCCCAATAGATCTGGTGGAACGGGCAGTCACCCGGAAGGGAACATGCTTATTCTGTAACTTATAGGCTTCACGGATAGTAGCCTTAATCCAAGAGGCAATAGTAACTTTGGAAACCGGTCTCCCTGCCCTAGGCCCCTCAGGAATAACGAATAAAGCGTCAAACTTCCTGATAGACTCGGTGCGATGAACATAAAACTTGAGGCAACGCACCACATCCAACAAATGGAGATCTCGTTCCTTGTCAGATGAAGGATTAGGGCAGAAAGAGGGAACCACAATCTCCTGATTGATGTGAAACTCGGACACAACCTTGGGTAAGAATTCCTTGGTAGTGCGAAGCACAGCCTTATCCCTGTGGAACACCAGGTAAGGAGGTTTACAAGACAGAGCTTGTAACTCTGCTACCCGGCAAACTGAAACAATAGCCAAAAGGAAGGCCATCTTCCAAGTCAAGAGACGTAATGGAATGGAAGCCAAGGATTCAAACGGGGGGCGCTGGAGAACTCCCAGCACCAAATTGAGGTCCCACTGGGGAGCAGGACTCTTGAAGGCAGGCCGAACATGAGTCACACCTTGGAAGAAAACTTTCACATCAGGAAGGATAGCAATCCTTTCCTGGAAAAACACAGACAAGGCAGAAGTCTGAACTTTGAGGGAACTCAGACTGAGCCCCTTATCAACACCGTCCTGCAAGAAGGCCAGGACAGTGGGAAGATGAAAATCAAGGGATAATTTCTTATCAGAGCACCATGCAACAAAGGTTGACCATATGCGATGATAGATCTTGGAGGACACAGGCTTACGAGCACTGAGCATAGTCGACACCACAGAAGGAGAAAATCCTTTCTTTGCTAGAATCGAGGATTCAACCGCCATGCCATCAAATGGAGAGAGTGAACATCCTCCTTCCACAGATATCCCTGAAGAAGTAGGTCCGGACGGGCAGGAAGTGGGAATGGATCCGCCACTGACATGGCCATCAACTCCGGATACCAGGACTGGCGAGGCCAGTTTGGAGCGATCAGGATGACAGGACAACGCTCCTGCTTCAACTTCTGGATGACTCTGATCAGTAGAGGAAGAGGAGGAAAGATGTAAGCCAGAGAAAAATCCCAAGGGATCGACAAGGCATCCACTGCTAGAGCAAGGGAGTCCCTCCACCGGGAGCAAAACACCGGAACCTTCCTGTTGTGTCTGGAGGCCATCAGGTCCACCACCGGCATCCCCCACCTCTGGGTGAGCAAGTGAAACACCTCTGGATGAAGAGCCCATTCTCCGCTGTCGACGGTATGACAACTGAGAAAGTCCGCCATGACGTTGTCCACGCCTGGAATGTGAACTGCAGAGATGACAGGCACGTGATCTTCTGCCCAAGACAAAATATCCTTGACCTCCAACCAGGCGGTGCCGCTTCTTGTGCCGCCTTGCCTGTTGATGTAAGCCACCGCAGTGGCGTTGTCGGATTTCACTCTGATCGGACGACCGGACAGTTGAGATTCCCAGTGTATCAGGGCAAGCCGGATGGAACGTAGTTCCAGAACATTGATGGAGAGAAGAGATTCCTCCAGACCCCATTTCCCCTGAGCACTGAAGCGACCCAACACAGCACCCCAGCCCCGAAGGCTGGCATCCGTTGTGATCGTGATCCAACGAGGAACTTGAAAGGATCTCCCTTTCAGGAGATGAGAAAGATCCAACCACCAGTGTAGACTCCACTCGACACGAGGAGGTAGAGAGACTGACAAATGCCGATGATCTGGATGATTCTTGCACGTCTGGATCACAAATCTCTGAAGTTCCCTGGAGTGGGCCATGGCAAATGGTACCGCTTCGATCGTGGAAATGAACTTCCCCACCAGAGACGTCAACTTCAGTACCGGAACTACGTCCAGTTCCAGAATCCCCGCCACTCGGACGGCTATCTGATGAGCCACATCCTCCGGAAGAAACACCATGCATTGGCGAGTGTCGAACAGGAGACCCAGGAACAGAAGCCTCTGAGATGGGACCAAGTCCGACTTGTCCAGATTCAGGATCCAACCATGTGTGTATACACAGCTGCAGCTGCTGGTGGAGAAGCTCCGCTGAGGAGGCTTTGAGGAGAAGATCGCCCATGTAAGGGGTCACCCTGACACCATCCTGATGAAGTACGGCTATCAAGGAACCCAACACCCTCTGGAAGACCTGAGGGGCTGAAGTCAGCCCAAAGGGGAGAGCTGAAAACTGAAAGAGTCCCCTGTGGCAGGCAATCCTGAGATACCGCCTGCTCTCCGGATGAATAGGGATGTACAGATATGCATCCTGAAGGTCCAGGGAGGCAAGAAATTCCCCTGGAGACATAGCGGCAATCACAGATCGCAGGGATTCCGGGCGGAAGTGAGAAGTCACCACATAGGCATTGAGATCCTTGAGATCCAAAATGGGACGAGCCCCTCCGTCCTTTTTGGCCACCACAAACAGGTTGGAATAAAATCCTGAACCTGTGTCCTCTGGAGGAACCGCTTCCAGGACCTCTTTGTCCAAGAGATCCTGAACAGCGTCGTTGAACAGACGCCTTTTTGTAGGTTCCTGAGAAGGACGAGTAAAATGGAACCGAAAAGGAGGAAGGAAGGAGAAAGGGATCCTGTATCCCTCTGACACCACCTGAATAACCCATGGGTCCGCCACTGACTCCTCCCAAGTCCGGCGAAAGATGCGGAGACGTCCACCTACAGCCGGATGCGGACCCGGGTTCGGCGAGTCATGCCGAAGCAGTCTTGGAGGTCTTGGCCTTGGGGGCCACTTTGGGCTTCCAGGACTGTTTGGGCTTGGAGGAGGAGCGCGTAGTGGGAGGACCCGTTTGGGCCGCGGAGCGCGTCTCAGTCTGAAAGGAACGAAAGGACCGATTGCGTTTGGCTGGAAACTTTTTCTTAAAGACTGAGGGTAGAAGAGTACTTTTACCGCCAGTAGCCTCACTGATCATTTCTTTGAGTTCAGACCCAAAAAGCAAATTCCCCTGAAAGGGCAAGGAAAGAAAGGCTTTCTTAGAGGCTGTATCAGCAGACCAAATTTTCAGCCAAAGGGCACGTCTAGCCACCACAGAAGAAGTGGAGGCCCTCGCCATCATGCGCACAGCATCAAAGGCAGCGTCAGCAACATAATTCTGAGCTTCAGTAATATTAGCAAGAAGCTGCAACTGTTCAGACACTGGTGCATCCTGGCGAACTGCTTCAGTCAGTCGTTCAGTAAGGCCGCAATAGCTCTATTAACCCACGCCACTGCAAAGGTTGGATGCATGGCAGTGCCAATGGAGGCAAAAATAGACTTAAGAGAAAGTTCTAGCTTTTTATCCGTCCAATCCTGCAGGGCAGAGGCATCAGAGACAGCCAAAGCGGTAGACTTGGATAGCCTGGAAACAGGAGCATCCACCTTGGGGGGATGAACCCATTTTGCCAGCTCAGTCTCAGGAAAGGGGTACAGTTTAGCAAACTTTTTGGAGACAGAGGAGGATCTGTCAGGATTCCTCCACGCCTCAGAGACTAGACGGGCAAGGGTAGGGTTAGTTGGAAAACAAACAACAGGCTTAGATGGTTTCTTTTGAAAAACGTCAGTAGGATCATAAGTAGATTCCTGAGTCAGAGGAAGGTTGAGCGTAGTTAACACAGCTCTAATCAGACCCTCAGCCGAGACTTCAGGGTCACATTCATAAGGGTCCCCAATGGACCGGTTAGACTCAATAACAGTGCGTTCCTCAGCATCAGAATCCTGCAATAGTTCTTCCTCAGAAGAATCAGACACATCAGGAGCTCCCTGTGGCTTAGGCAGGGAGGTCCTGATTGTAGAGGGGGTCTGCCAGACCTGGAGAGCCCCCTGTACCTGAGAGGGAAAGAGTTGAAGAGTGGATCTGAGATCCCTAGTGGCAGCTTTAAACTCCCTCACCCAAGATGGCTCAATAGCATGGCTGGGAAGCCCAGGGTTGCTATCTTGACCAGTGCAGTTAGGGCATAGATCCCCCAAATTATCACTAGATAGCCCAGTGTGACAAGAGGAGCAAAACGTCATGGGGGGAGCAGACCCCCCATCCTCCTTTGACTTGGGTCTAGCCCCTAGCTCCAGTGAAGTAGACATGCTCACAGCGTCAATATACCCCACTTTAAACTCTATCACCCAGTAAAAGTGTGGAAGATTAAAGTTTCACCCCAGAAATGCCTAAATTTGGACTTATCTGGCCAGCGAAGGGTTAATCTGTTGAGGGGAGAGAAGGCTCGGTCCCTGCGTAGTGTACTCGCTGAGGAAGAGCTCCACAAAATGGCGGCCGTCAGGACAGCCAATCAGAAACGAGCGGGAAACCAGGCGCTCATGGGAAATGTAGTTTTCCCCATACAAGTACCCCAAACAGTGCCCAAAGCCCCCCTGAACACCCCACACGTATAAAACATACACCGGATGATAGAGCAGGAGCCTAGCATTAAAATGAGCCCTCTCTGAAGTTGCTGTGACAAGCGGTTCCAGAGATACGTCCCACACTGTGAATCTCAGAGATAGTAAAGGAGCCATAGTTACTGAGCGGGAAAAGCCGCGCTTAAAGGCGCGGAACACCAATTTTAATAAAGTTTAACAAAACATTAAAAAGTGCCCAAACATATAGTAACCCCTTAGGGACCCTTGACGTACCAGGACCGTCAAGGGTAAACTTGCTTGAAAGACCCTTGACGGTCCTGGTACGTCACATACTTTTTACTTACAGCGCTCTACCGGGAGCGCTGTAAGTAAAAATGGGGCATGAAATAGACCGCTCCAAGATCGGAGCGATCTGTTTCAAGCCCCATAGTGACGCGCCGATACACGTGACAGGTCACGTGTACCGGCTCGTCAACGTGCCCCTATGCGGACGTTATGGGACGGAAATGTCCCATAATGTCCGGTCCTTAAGGGGTTAAACACATAAATAAACACTAGTCAAGCTCCAAAACCCAGAGAATACCACAGAAACTGCATTAAATCATTGAAATGCAAATAAAAACACCCTATGAGTGCTGGAGTGCAAAGCAAACTCCCAAATACAAGCCCATCAAAGGGACACTGTGGGGACAAGTGGACCTTCAGCACTCAATGGGTGGCTCACCTTTCCTGCAGGACTTCAGTCTTCAGGTGACCATGATGAAGAAGGAATAAACCAGAGGTAAATTCACCAGTAGGGAAGCTGCTTAACTCAAGCTGTTCCCTCTTCAGGGCATAAGGTCCACAGAAAATCCCTGGAAGCTGCACCAGCCACTTTAAAGAGGGCAATTCACAGCCATGGTCACCCTCCTAATGGTGGTATTCCATATTTGAATAAAAAATAACAAAACACTAAGTTGAATGCATAGATGTTCTCTACCTGGTGTGCACAGCACCCAGGAACAAATCAATCTGGTGACTCTGGCCTGAAGGTGGCTTAAGTAGGAGGGGAGGCTCCGCCCCCTGCAATCATTTGCATAATTGTTCCTGCCTATTAAAGGGGCGAATCGCCTCCCAGAAGTACCAGTGACCTGTATTGGACGACAGTGAAAAAAAATTTACTTGACCCCAAGCATGATCTGTAGAGATACTAAAAAGTTTAATTAACATTTTAAAAGTTTTGTGGATTGTTCCAATTTTTTGGGTAATTTTTAATGTGGAAGCAACCCCTGTATAACATGTAAGCACATCAGATATAGATGTAAGGAATTTGGATGAGTTAGTACTGGTGAGCATTTTAAGATGAAATAATTAAGTAACTGTACTACAAGTTATTGAATCTGTTGGACTATTCATGCAAACTCCAATACGTTTGAAGGACTATTAGACCCAGAAAGTGCGGTTCTTAGAGCACAGAGGAAAAATCTTAAAGGTTTTATGAAACAATGTCTTAAGACATTTTGTTGAAAAACTTTATATGAACGTGACCTGTACCCTACCCAATAGACTAAATGAAGAGATGGACCTATGTGCTTCTAATCCATCATCTTCGCTTTCAGTCACTTATGGGTTCATTTTGTAATCTATAGTCATTCACCTTCAGTAGGCTATGGCTCCATTCCCAGAAATTAATCTTATGGCATTTGTTTAGATTAGTAGTTTGCATTTTATTTATTTTCTCTCTCTATGTGTGACGTCTGCATTGGAATTAGACCCAATAAATTCCCCAAAGGTTTAAGAGAAATAGATGCAATATATTAAAAGGTTAAACATCTTTATTAGTGTCGATCTAGGTTGCTGACCCAAAGTGGTTAAACATTGTTAGTTTTTTTTTTTTTCATATGTGGTCTAATTTATTTTTTTTTTTTTTTTTTTTTTTTTTTTTTTTTTTTCCAGAAGAAGGTGGGCACTCCAAAACATCCGTACTATATAGAAAACAACATGCCTGGTGCAGTCTGAAAAATTATGTAACCAATTTGCAAATAAACTAAGTATCAAGCAGCAGGCGCACTCTGAGGTCTTTCAAAAAATAAAAATTAACTTTTATTCAGGTATTAAAATGATCAACGTTTCGACCCCCTTGGGGCCTTCATCAAGACACTATAGCAAACAAACAAACAGCCTTAAATACAGTAAAACATTAGCGCAAAAACCACCCTGAGGCAACCGCAACAGCGTCGCTACGTCCAGTGGAGCGCAACGCAGTGAACCGCAAAGGCAATGTTAACCCTACCATTGCCTTCTTACTGCGTTCCACATAGCTTTACAATCGCCGCGGTTGACATCCTTGGTGTGTATATTTCGCCAATGTACCATGATCAGATCGTTGTATGGAAATTTAATAAAATCTCATATATACAAAAAAACAAAAAACTATGTCTAAGAACTCTCTATTTAACGCTAACAAGGGGGATCGAGAAGAACCGACAAAATGCCCCAGAGGGTCCCTCCAACGTCCATAAATTTACACAGCAACTGAAATCAAAGAATGAATAAAGAAATGGCACTCACTGTGTGGCATGTCCATGTATCAGTGGCTTAGCTCTGTTCGGTCCAACTTCAAGATTCTGTTTTACTTCCTTCTGGGAGTTGATCCGCCACCCATCCGAGGTGGTAATAGGAGCACAATGTTCCGGCATCCAACTTATAACAACCATATAATAATTCAGCTCGTCTTGCGACATACCTAGTGATGTAAATATCGTGGCATCGAGACCTGGCTCTACGTGTGCTGCAGTATAGCAGTCACTCCGGAGTCCGATTATTGGTCACAGCCAAACGTCTTTGATGTCCGAACAAGAACTCCTTCCCTAATCCCCTGGCTCTACGTGTGTTGCCATCCGGCCGACAACACGGAGTCCCATTATGGGGTTAGTGCCATGTAATAACCAATGTGTTGTGGAAAAATTCCAGTTAATTAATATAATCCCAACAGAGTCCAGCCACATCAGGGTCAATTTTCCAAGGTTTTAGGCTCAACAGAATGCACAGGTGGTACCATATATGTTGGGGAACCCAATGGCACCTCACCAAGACCGTGGGGGCAGCGGTCCCGCCACCAGACTAGCGGGGCCGCCGGTCCCACAACCCAAAAAGGGAACCTCGTCCGTTCACGATCCCCCTGCCGCGTATACCTAAAGGGCAGGTGTCACATACATAAATGCATGGGGCACAGGCACTCGCATCATAAAACGGTATTTGAAAATAAAATTAAAAAAAAAAAAAAATTATAAAATATTGCTTTGTCTCAGCAGAGGAGTCAAACAGTGAAAGTTGACAGATATTCACCACAATAAAGGAACCATATACATGAATTATACCCAGGTTATTGGGACTATGGGTATGTCGTCTTCACCCACACACCCTTAATCTCTCTCCTCATAACCCCAAAATAAATAACAAAACTCCACATTTCATCATTATTACATTAATAATTATACAAATGGTAGCAAATATTGAAGGGTATTATAGTAGAGAGAGAAAAAATAGATCCCAATCCCTTGGGTACACATAATTATTCCCCCAATAGTGAACAGCTCATAGAAAGCAATGTAAAGAAAGTTTGTCATTCAAGCCCTTTGGAACAACAGTGTCCAAAACATGTATCCACGTGGCTTCTTTTTGTAACAACAGTCTGCCTCTATCCCCTCCTCTAGTCATAGGGGGCACCTGATCTATAGCCATGTACCGTAAAGTTGGCAGTGGATGATTATATTTGGCGAAATGGGCCGCTACTGGTTGATCCTTAATCTTTGAACAAACTTTTTTATCGGGTTTACGCGTGGCTTCAAGTGCTGCCTTGATTGCTGCCCTGTGATTGCTCATACGTTCTTTGAAAGAATTAGTGGTTTTTCCCACATAATAAAGTCCACAGGGACATAAAACAAAATAAATGACATACTGACTATTACAGTTCAAGTTATATTTAATATATATCTTGAATCCTTTGTGTGGATGTTTAAAAAAGGGTCCTGTCAGCATGAACTTACAAGTGACACATGAGACACACTTGTAGCATCCCTTTCTTGATACTGTTTTATCCATTTTGTAACAAATCTTTGGGTCTGTCTTAACCAATAAGTCCTTCAAATTCTTTCCTCTCCTGTGACACATCATAGGTACATCCTTAGGTATTTGTTTCAATGATGGATCACTGATTATGATGGGCCAGTGCTTTTTAATGCTTGCATTAAGATGGTGTGTGTGGATATTAAAAGTTGTTGGAAATATCATCCTGGCTTCTTTTTTAGATTTAGTTCTGAGAAAACTCTCCGTCCTTGATGTTTCTATTGTAGACTGGATTTGGTCATTGATTAGATTTACATTATAACCTCTCTCCAAAAATCTTTCACCCATCCTTGTTAATTCAGTATTAATCAAAGCCTCATCACTGACGATTCTCCTCAGCCTTAACATCTGTGATTTGGGTAAACTGTTTTTTAGATGGGGTGGATGGTGGCTAGTAGCTTGTAAGAGATTATTTCTATCTGTAGGCTTGTTATAAATCGTGGTCTCTATTCTTCCATTTCTCAACTGTACTAAAACATCTAAAAAAGGAATTTCAGTTGCACTGAAAGTTAATGTCAATTTAATATGTTGATGTTTGATATTTAGCTCAGTCACTAACCTCTCTAAGTCAGCCCCTTCTCTCCACAGAATGAACATGTCATCTATATAGCGAGTATAAACCACCATGTGTTGTCTGAACATATCGTGCGTTTGTAGATTCTCCATCTCATATTTGTGCATATAGGTGTTTGCATATGCAGAAGCCATACATGCTCCCATTGCTGTCCCAGTCTTTTGCAAATAGAATTTATTTTCAAATTTAAAGAAATTCTTGGTCAGGCAGAATTCCAACATTGACAGAAAATAATCAATGGGGGGACCATTGTACAAAGGGTTATTAGTAATCAGGTCACGTACAGCCACCAATCCCTCTGAATGGGGTATGACAGTGTATAGTGACTTCACATCCATGGTTCCAAGGATTACATCTGTCAAATCATTGTCCACTGCCATCAACAATTTTAAAAAATCGCTGGTATCTTTTAAATAATACGGTAAATCCTGAACACAAGGCTGAAGATGGAAATCTATAAACTGTCCAAGGGGATGTAAAGAAGAACCTACAGACTAGTAGGGTCAAAAGTCAAACATTGGTATGTTGTAGTGTCTGCTAATTGAGACATTATTTCATTCCTATAATCGGAATAATTCATAATGACAATTGCCCCGCCCTTATCGGCACTTCTTATGACAATATTTGGGTCGGACGATAATGTTTTTATCGCCTCCATTTCAATTTTAGATAAATTTGAGTATTGTTTCCTAGTGTTGGGAATTGTCATTATGTCTTGTTCCACAAGTCTGTGAAAAGTTTTTATAGAAGGATTGTTGCTAACAGGATCAAAACTTGATTTGGGTCTAAAGGAGGAAAAATAGATATAACTGCAAAACCTCCTCTCCCAAAGACTTAATTTATAATCTCTCATCACATACATTAAGCTTGGGGGAGTTTAGACTTCTTCAGAAAGGACTTTCCTTTGTGCCCACGAATAGACATTCTACTTTTGATTGGCAAGTTGATTTATATAGTTTTTCTCGTAGTTTACGATTAAAAGAACATTTTCCACAAGATATATCTTCCCCATATCAGAATATGCCCTTTAGACCCAAATCAAGTTTTGATCCTGTTAGCAACAATCCTTCTATAAAAACTTTTCACAGACTTGTGGAACAAGACATAATGACAATTCCCAACACTAGGAAACAATACTCAAATTTATCTAAAATTGAAATGGAGGCGATAAAAACATTATCGTCCGACCCAAATATTGTCATAAGAAGTGCCGATAAGGGCGGGGCAATTGTCATTATGAATTATTCCGATTATAGGAATGAAATAATGTCTCAATTAGCAGACACTACGACATACCAATGTTTGACTTTTGACCCTACTAGTCTGTTTAAACTGGAGATTGATAAACTCATTGATTTGGGAAGGAGGGCAGGCTGGTTGGATGAAAGGACGAGTAATTTTTTAACTACTGACCATCCAAAAAAACCTATATTGTATACTTTACCTAAAATTCTCAAGTCCGTTACATCACCTCCAGGAAGACCAATTATTTCTGCCATAGGTTCTTCTTTACAGCCCCTTGGACAGTTTATAGATTTCCATCTTCAGCCTTGTGTTCAGGATTTACCGTATTATTTAAAAGATACCAGAGATTTTTTAAAATTGTTGATGGCAGTGGACAATGATTTGACAGATGTAATCCTTGGAACCATGGATGTGAAGTCACTATACACTGTCATACCCCATTCAGAGGGATTGGTGGCTGTACGTGACCTGATTACTAATAACCCTTTGTACAAGGGTCCCCCCATTGATTATTTTCTGTCAATGTTGGAATTCTGCCTGACCAAGAATTTCTTTAAATTCGAAAATAAATTATATTTGCAAAAGACTGGGACAGCAATGGGAGCATGTATGGCTCCTGCATATGCAAACACCTATATGCACAAATATGAGATGGAGAATCTACAAAGGCACGATATGTTCAGACAACACATGGTGGTTTATACTCGCTATATAGATGACATGTTCATTCTATGGAGAGGAGAAGGGGCTGACTTAGAGAGGTTAGTGACTGAGCTAAATATCAAACATCAACATATTAAATTGACATTAACTTTCAGTGCAACTGAAATTCCGTTTTTAGATGTTTTAGTACAGTTGAGAAATGGAAGAATAGAGACCACGATTTATAACAAGCCTACAGATAGAAATAATCTCTTACAAGCTACTAGCCACCATCCACCCCATCTAAAAAACAGTTTACCCAAATCACAGATGTTAAGGCTAAGGAGAATCGTCAGTGATGAGGCTTTGATTAATACTGAATTAACAAGGATGGGTGAAAGATTTTTGGAGAGAGGTTATAATGTAAATCTAATCAATGACCAAATCCAGTCTACAATAGAAACATCAAGGACGGAGAGTTTTCTCAGAACTAATTCTAAAAAAGAAGCCAGGATGATATTTCCAACAACTTTTAATATCCACACACACCATCTTAATACTCTCATTTATATGAATCTCGACTGACCTGCTCCGAGTCACAGATTTCCTGTTTTATTGATCAATGTGACCTTCCGCAACTTTCATTCGAACATAAACAAATGCTGGATGCTCCTATACTTCTTAGAGAGGTAATGGAGGCTATTCGTGGTTTACCGGCGGGTAAGGCGTCGGGTGTGGATGGTGTGGTATAAGGAATTTGCGGATGTCTTGGCCCCCCATTTCTTGAATACCTTTTATGCTGCTATTGCTGATGGATTTCTTCCGGATTCAATGAATAATGCTTCCATTATTGTATTGCCCAAGCCAGGAAAGGATCCGGAGATTTGTGACTCTTACAGGCCCATTTCTCTATTGACTACAGATGCAAAGATTGTGGCGAAAATCCTGGCTACCAGATTAAATAAAGTTCTAGAAACCATTGTACATGAGGATCAATCTGGCTTTATCCCAGGTAAATGGACATCACACAATCTTAGAAGGTTGTTTATGCACCTGCAACTTCCACACGATAACATCGGAACTCGGGTGATAGCATCCCTTGATGCATCTAAGGCCTTTGACTCTGTCGAATGGCCATAACTTTGGCATGTACTCAAGGGTTTTGGGTTTGGCCCCTCCGTTATTAAATGGATACATACCTTATATAGTAATCCCAGGGCTTCTGAGGTGACGAGTGGACTGAGTTCACAACCATTCTCCTTGCATCGTGGCACTAGACAGGGCTGCCCACTTCCACCCGGCCTGTTTGCTTTGGCCTTAGAGACCCTATCTGTTCTAATTCGTGCTAACCCTCTGATTGGAGGACTCAGTATAGGGGGTAGAGAGGAAAAGCTCGCACTGTATGGGGAGGACATCCTGCTCTTTCTAGGTGATGATGGGAATTCCTTGGTAAATCGAATCTTATTAAAATGATCTTCTTGCCCAAATTTTTGTATATTTTTCAAAATACGCCAGTCCCTATTCCTAAAAAAATATTTCCGACAAATAGACAAAATTATTTCGCATTTTATATGGCGGGGAAGTCGGGCTAGACTCAAACTAACTGCTCTCATGAGACCAAAACGGGAGGGGGAATTGCCTTCTGCTTCAGGATATCGGCTTCAAGAGCCATGTCAAAGCCAGCTTTTCCACAGATGACCCTGGAGCAACAAATCCTGTCTGTGAGGTAGACAGATAGGATCCTGAACAGACAGGCTGACCAAGTCCATGAACCACCCTCTCTTGAGCAAGTAAGGAGCAATCTGAATAATCAACGTCCGTCCATTCCGATTTTTCAGATCACCCTGGGTATGAGAGGAATTGGAGGAAACACACAGAGATGTGAGCTAAACAGAATGGTCACTGTGTCCATCGCAAAAGCCAGATACTTTGAGCAGATTGTTTGAACTTTCCTGTCCTTCCTGGCTGCTATGAGAGATATCACTGGCACTCCCCATAGCTGGACTATCAGGTAAAACAGCTGCAGATGGAGTTCCCAGTTTCCTGGATCTAGCAACTTAGAAAGTCAGCCAGAATATTTTCTACTCCTGGAATGTGAAGGAATGTAATGGCTGGGACATGGGTCTCCTCTCGACTGAGGAGATCCTTCACCTCCGTCCAAGCAACCTCACTGCGAGTTCCTCCATGGCGACTGATGTATGCCACAGCCTTGGTGTTGTCCAACTTTACTCTCACCAGAAACCCCTGTGAGAACTGGGGACCAATTAAGGAGGCCTAGCCAGATCGCCTGGAGTTCTAGAATATTGATGGATAGCAGAATTTCATCCAAACTTCACCTGCCTTGGACACCTAGGTGACCCAGGACGGAACCCTAGCCCCTCAGGCTGGCATCCATGTTGACCAGAGCACAACTTCCGTGATCACAATGGGCCTCCACTGCTCCATGTTTGGCCAATGTAACCACCACCAGAGATAACTGCTGAAGATGCTCCGGATCCCCAGACCAATTCCTGAACGTCCATCTGAAATTCCCTCTTGTGGAATTGTGAGTATGGAACCGCTTCCAGGGCCAACATCAAGCAACCCAACACCCTTATGAAGGCCTTCATCATGGCTGAGGAGCACTGCAGCACCTGAGACAAGTCCTGGAACAGAACCTGAATCTTCTCCTCTGGAAGGAAGACCTTCCCCTGCTACATGCCCAGGAAAACCAGAACATAGGATGGGATTTGAGGGGACTTTTGAAGATTCAGGAACTAGCTGTGGTAAACTAGAATGCGGGTGCAGTCTTGGAGCTAGCAAGCCAAAAGCTCCTCTGAAGGAGCCTTGATGAGGAAGTCTTTCAGATATGGTGCCAGGAAGATGTCCGGTGCGTGAATGAAGGCAGCCAGGACATCCAGGATCTTAGTGAAGATTCTTGCCGCAGAAGCCAGGCCAAATGGCAAAGCTATGAATTGGTAATGAATGGAATTGAAAGCAAAGCACAGGTAGTATTGACTGTCTGGATGAATCTGACGTGTAAGTACACTTCCTAAAGATCCAGGGATACCAGATGCTCCCCCAGACACAAACTGCAAGGATTCCATCTTGAAGCACGTCGCAATTACATACTTGTCGAGACATTTGAGGTCTAGAATGGGATGGCTGCTGCAGTCCTTCTTGGGAACCACAAACAGTTTGGAATAGAAACCTGAAGAGCGTTCAGGGGCTGGGACTGGCTCCACAACCTGTTTCTCCAGCAGAGAGTCCTGGGCCTCCTGAAACAGTCTTGCCTTGTCTGGATCCTTCAAAACCATTGACAAAAAGGACCGATATGTTGGAAGGGACTTAAAATCTATGTGGGACCCTTCTGATAATAACCACAAAACCCACCGGTCCATCACGTAGGAGCCCTAGACAAACAGAAACAGGTCTTTACAGGCAACAATGGACAAAGAATCAGTGAATCATGCAGAAGTGGGTTTGTCAGACAGTGTCACGGAGTGACTAGGAAATAACACCACTGACAAGTACAGATCAACTTAAGATAAAACGTTATTAAATACAATAGAACAGCAAAAGATGACACAATGGTGGAAGCAGCAAATGGCACAGTAGTGGCAGCAATGAGTGACACCAACATGGCAGCAAGAGTGACACACCTTCACGAGACCAGGGAAGAACAGTGAACTCACTTCCTTCACCCTTCACTAGGCAGGCGAGCAGTAATGGAAAGGCCCTGGGAACTCTTAAGGCTTGGAAGGAGGGTAGTGCAGAGCACTTCCACACACACACATTCGGGTGGCACACCTTCACGAGACCAGGGAGGAACAGTGGACACACTTTCCTCACCCTTCACTAGGCAGGCGGGCAGTAACGGAATGGCCCTGGGAACTCTTAAGGCTAGGTAGGAGGACAGCGCAAAGTAACTCCACACACACAGTCTGAGTGGCACACCTTCATGAGACCAGGGAGGAACAGTGGCACACTTTCACAAGACCAGGGAGGAACAGTGGCACACTTCCTCACCCTTCACTAGGCAGGTGAGCAATAACGGAAAGGCCCTGGGGACTCACACAGGCAAGGTGGGAGGACAGTGCAGAGCACTTCCACACACACACAGTCGGCAGGAAAACAGGAAGCACAACAAGACCCAATACTGGGTATACAGTCGACAAGGTAACTGGCACTGGGGCCAAGTGAGGCAATACATACACCGGAACAGCGATGGGAGGTCAGTACACGGACTGGCCGACAAGCGCTGCTAACGGAAGGCACAGGCAGCAAGGATTCCTGATGAGGAATCACAATAGGAGCGCAATGGAGCAAATAGAGAGAGGCAGCCAAGGGTCAGAACCGGATCGGGTAGTCAGATGTCGCCAGTGGTCGGAGCCGGAATGAGTAGTCAGACGTAGCCAGGAGTCAGAGCCAGAACGGGTAGTCAGACGTAGCCAGGGGTCAGAGCCAGAACGGGTAGTCAGACGTAGCCAGGATCAGAGCCAGAACGCGTAGTCAGACGTAGCCAGGGGTCAGAGCCAGATCGGGTAGTCAGACGTAGCCAGGAGTCAGAGCCGGAACGGGTAGTCAGACGTAGCCAGGGGTCAGAGCCAGATAGGGTAGTCAGGCGTAGCCAGGGGTCAGAGCCAGATCGGGTAGTCAGGTGTAGCCAGAGGTCAGAGCCAGATCGGGTAGTCAGGCGTAGCCAGGTGTAAGAGCCAGATCGGGTAGTCAGGCGTAGCCAGGGGTCAGAGCCAGATCGGGTAGTCAGGCGTAGCCAGGGGTCAGAGCCAGATCGGGTAGTCAGGCGTAGCCAGGGGTCAGAGCCAGAACGGGTAGTCAGGCGTAGCAGAACTCGTACACAGGAACAGCAATGGACCAACACAGCACTAGGCTCAGGCACATCATGAAAGGGCAAAGGTAATGAGACAGGCTGAGGTTTAAAAGGCCTAGCAGGTGGGCGGAGAGATGACATCACAAGCATAGTGACCTATAAGAATAGTGCCTCAGCGTAGAGCGACAGTTAGGCAGTAATAATGTCACTGAATAGCAAAACCAGCACAGAGGCAATCACGGGTACCGTGATACATAGGCTTTGAAGCAGACCTTTTGGACTACCAGGCTTGCCTGGGTTTTGCAGCAGAGTGCGTTTGAGAAGTTTGCGAACATTGCGCACCCTGAGCCTCGGTGGGGGGGGGGCACATGAAAAATACACTCCTTCCTTGTTAGAAAGGAATGCTTGATGGAAATCTGAGGCAACAAGGTGCTCTTGCAAACCGTACAGTCACTGATGATCTCATCAGCTCAGGTCCAAAAAGGGACTTGCATTGAAAAGGCAAGGAGACTAGGAGTACGACATGCAGCAACAGAAAATATGGAGGTCTTTGCTGAAAATCTGGCGGATTCAAAAATCGACTCAGATACACAAGTATTGGCCTCCATGATGTTAGTCATCAAAACCAATAAATCCTCCTTGTAAACATAAGCACTTAGAGCATCAGAAAGTTGCTCACCCCAAATGGTAACTGCCCTGTTAACACAGACAGAGGAAAAAAAATAGGTCTTAGTTCTGCCCTTATGGCAGCGAATGAGGCCTTAAGAGGAGATCCATCCTCTTATCCTCCAGCTCCTCGAGTCCTGCTGCATCTGCCTGCTGTAGGGCGATGCTCTTCTTCAGCTGTGAAATGGGGGATCCATAGTAGGGGGAGAAGCCCACTGCGCCAAAGCCTCAGTCAAAAAAGGGTATATCTTATAAAAATGTTTAGAGAGGAAAAGCTTTTATCAGGAGTTTTCCACTCATCCATAAGGATGGGTGGAGATATAGGAGACAACTTCTTACTCCTCTAGAAAATGTCCAGAGTGGAAAGAGACCTGAAGGGTCTCCAGGACTGCTCTGATAAGCCCCACTTCCAAAGGGAGCAGATCAGTGTCGTAGGAACCTCCATAAGAATAGAAAGAATCCATGACTTGATATTCCCAGTGATCCCTGTATACAGGCAAGTGAAGGGTCCTTAAGAGGCTAAACTTTTTTATTTGTATAAGAGTACTCCCTTGTTTCTGTTTTTTCTGGTTTTACTAAAAACTACACCTACCATTTTTTTTTTCTTTCATGTTGTTTACCTACAGTAAAATGGTGATAATTTCAGATTTAAAGAAAAGTACAACATTTTGGAAAGAAGATTACCCACCACTTCAAATGAGGGGTCACTTGCCTTAGTATAAATGTTTCGAGAATACAGAGCTAAAGGAAAAACACATGTATTTTTTAGGTCTACCCCTTCAAAACATACTGAACTTTTTTTTTCAATTATGACATTTACTGATGTACTCGTTAGAAGCTCCTCTCCCAGAGTGAAATGGCAACACTCAACAGCAAGAGCTGACATAACATATTATGGAAGAGTAAAAAATATATCTTTATTGGCTGAGTGGTTCTAAGAGGCAAGCTTTCAAGACAAACTAGGTCTCTTCTTCTGGCATAACAAGAACCTTATTATGCCAGAATAAGATACATAGTTATCTTGAAAGCTTGCATCTTAGAGCCACTCAGCCAATAAATGAATCATATTATTATGCCTACCTGAGGGAGGCGATATTGGGATCTACCTCTTGCTCTCTTTGGAGCCAGATGACAGTTTGCCATCTCAGGCTACAGAGCAGAGCTGCCCTCCCTTAACCCTTTCAGTGTCCTAGGGATGTGCACTGCAAACCCCTGTGGCACTGAAAAGGTTAATGGACACTCCTACAAAGTTAAATAGTTTACTTGGCCTACCTGATCACATATTGTTGTGGCCTTAACTATGTTGGGAGAACTATGCAGGCACTAAGGGACAGGATTGTTGAGCACAGAATTAAGAAAATCAAATGGGTCAGGAGAGTCAGATTGTCCCCAGTCATTTCCTAGCTTGCCCTCAAGCAACGTAAAAAATGTTTGGGTTAGAGGGATAGATTTTACACCTAGGCATCAGACAAAGAGGTTTTTATTACTTTGCAGACATGTACTGGATATATCAGCTGGGGTCCAAATAATACAAATCAATGGCACAGATAAAATTATTAGCTTTTATTGGTGCACAGTAAAACAATGTAACATATCTGAGAAACTGGATGTGTTAACTCAAGATGCCCAAGACCACCATTATGTAATATCTGCTCCACATCAATACTTTTCTTGTTCACACAGTTTAATCGTGACTCATTTATCAGTCATGTCCAAATTACATAAGTTCCCATGTTGTGCTGCACCTGTGTTCATCACATCGGGCACCCAGCTTGGTGGCACATCTGCTGCATCACCAAATGGGGGGTCTCCTGACCCTACATCTGACAAGGAGAGAGATCTCCTCAGCAGATGCCTCACCAAGCAAGCACCCAGTTTTTGAAGTATCCACTTTGGCAAAGCACACACTGATTTACCAAGCATGAGGTCTCCTCTGGAAGCGGATGCTTTGCCAAGCAGACGCCCAGCTTTGCCAAGCACCTGCCTTTGCGAAGCATATGCTGATTTGTCAAGATGGGTGCCTGATGTGATGAACACAGGCACAGCACAATGTGGGGGCTTGTGTCATTTGGACATGAAAGGAATGAGCCACAATTAAAAACCGTGAGCAAGAAACGCATTGATGTGAAGCAGAGAATAGAGATTGATTTTCTTGGAATCCAAGAGTTGACATATTCAATGTCACAGATATGTTGCACTGTTGTTAATTCTCTTTAAAGCCAACTTAACCTATTTACGGATGATGGGTCCGCTTTAACATTTTGAAGTTAGTCTTTATTAATAAGAGAGTCTTGGATAAACCTATAAAGTTTGACTTTTTCGAACTAATCACACATAAAACCATGCTATGATGACAGTTTCCCAAATGCGTAGATACAATATGTGAATACTGGAAACAATGTTGTTGTTTATCACTAGGTCCAAGAAATTATCATTGCTTATTGGTGCTTCCATCTGTCATTAAGACAAACCTGCCACCCTTAGGTGAAGTCGGATTGCACCATTATATATCTGGATAGATCAAATCTCCCATAAGTAAAGTATGCCCAAGATGTGCAGCTTTTTTCATTTGCAGTAGTAATTGGGCCTCATCATTCTCAGCATTACATTTCTATCCATTCAGTAGTTACTACCCCTCAACTTGTACCTCATTTGTATGGATTGAAATGCCATATGGGATGCAAGTAGAACGAAAATACACAAATCCCACTATGCAGCTTTCAGTTTACTGTTACTGTTTTACAAACCTGGACATTTTAAAATTAAAGTGGACATGTTACCTATATAAGTGTATAAATGTAACTCCTTATAACTTGTACTTGGTTTGCAAACATATTAATTAGTAGTTAGGGAATCTAAATTCAGCAGAGCTGACTAAAATCCAATTTTCGCTTTAGTCCAATATGAAACACAAATACCATGGGATATACAAACAGAGGCTCTCAGCATTTGGAAGAAAAAAAAAAACAAAACAAAAAAAAAGGACCTAGTGCCAGTCCCCATGATATTAGAGTTCCCTAGGACTATCCAGAACTAGGAAAAGCCAAAACATAAGTGTCAACGGACACTGAAAAACAAAAGCACAGCATACAAGAACAAGAGCCAACCGTGCTCAAACAGTTAAAGAAAACAGTAAGGCACAGTAAAGAGTATGTGCTTAGACAGGCAGAACTGCCTGAAGGACCTTCCTGCCAAAGCTGGCTTTGTCCGAAGCCAGAACATCAACATGATAGTGTTTGGAAAAGGTGTGCATGGAGGAAGAAGTCACAGCCTTGCACAGCTGTTCAGCAGGGGCCTGATTCTGGTAGGCCCAGGAGGCCCCAATAGACCTGTTGGAGTGTGCTGTAACATGAAAGGGAACAGGTTTCTTTCTGAGTTCGTTAGCCTTGTGAATGATAGGCTTAATCCAGGAAGCAACAGTGACATTGGACGCAACCTTACCTGACCTAGGACACTCAGGGATGACAAACAAGGAATCAGTCTCATGTAAAGACTCAGTATGGTGCACTTAAGACAGAGCACCACATCCAACAAGTGGAGATCTCTCTCCTTGTCAGATGTAGGGTCAGCACAAAAGGAAGGCACAACAATCTCCTGATTCATGTGGAATTCAGAGACCACATTAGGATGGAATTCCTGGGAGGTTCGAAGAACAGCCTTGTCCTTGTGAAACAAGGCTGCACCTCAGCACACAGAGACCAAAGCCAGAAGAAAACCCATTTTCCATGTCAAAAGACGTAAAGGAATGGTAGCAAAGGACTCAAAGAGAGGACACTGCAATACACCCAAAACCAGGTAGGCAGGGAAAGCATGAGCAACCCCCTGAAAGCATACCTTGACATCTGGCAAGATAGCAATGTGTCTCTGGAAAAACACAGATAGAGCTGAAGTTTGACCCTTCAAGGAACACAGTCCTTCGTTCACTCCATCCTGCAAAAAAGGACAGGAAGACCGGAAAATCAAACTCCTGTGAAGACAGATCCCGGTCTACACACAAAGAATGAAAAATGGACCAAACCCTGTGTTAGGCCTTAGAGGAGACAGGCTTCCTAGCCTGGTTCATAGTGGAGATAATCTCAGGGGAGAATGGAAGCTTCAAAAGCCATGCCATCAAAGCCAACCACTCAACGTCCTCCTTCCAGAGGTACCCCTGAAGGAGGAGGTCCGGTCTGAGTGGCAGTGGAAACAGATCCTGAATGGAGAGGCAAACCAGCTTGGGGAACCATGCCCTCCTAGTCCAACAGGGGGCAATCATTATGACAGCAGGACCGTCCATACAAATCTTCCAAAGCACCCTGGGGATGAGCGGAATTGGAGGGAAGATGTAAGTCAGATGAAAGAGCCACAGAATCAACAAGGCATCCATGTCAAAGGCCAGATGGTCCCCCCAGCGAGAACAAAACACTGGAACTTTCCTGTTGCTCTGGTGGCCATCAGATCTATATGTGGAAGACCCCACCTCTGCACCAACAGGGCAAAAACATCTGAATGGAGCTCCCACTCTCTAGGGTCCACAGTTTGGCGACTGAGGAAGTCTACCAGGATGTTACCTACCCTTGGAATGTGCAAGGCAGAGACAGCCGGAATGTGATTTTCTGCCCAAGCCAAGATAGATTTAACCTCTGACCAAGTGGGAGTGCTTCAAGTGCCTTCTTTCTTGTTGATGTAGGCCACGGACGTGGTGTTGTCCGACTGGACGCGTACTGGATGACCCTTAGCTGAAAGGACCAGCACACAAGTGTGAGCCAGATCACCCTGAGCTCCAGAAAATTGATGGACTGAAGGGACTCATCCAAGGTCCATCTGCACTGGATTCCCAAGTGACCCAGAACCACACCCCAACCCCTCAGGCTGGAATCTGTTGTGAAAAACTCCACTCCAGGATCACAAATAGTTTCCCCTGCTCTAGATTGCTCCTTTTCAACCACCAATGGAGAACCTGTCGGACTACTGGAGTAAGGGAGACCCTCAGATGCAGGAGATCCAGATTGCCATGCCAAGAACAGATAAGTCTCTGGAGCTCCCTGGTGTGGGCCATAGAGTAAGGTACCACTTCCATGGTGGATGTCATGTGACCCCCAAGTGTCATGAACTTCTAGATCTGAGACTAGGGCCACTCCAGAGCCTGGGACGCCAGAAGCATAATCTGCTGAATAGATTAATCCTTCAGAAAGACCTTCCCCTGACAGGTATCAAACCTGAGTCCAAGAAACACCAATTCCTGAGAGGGAACCAGAGAAGACTTTTGACATGTGGAGAATCCATCCATGGTAGAGAAGAACCTGAGCACAGTCCTTGACATGCTGGTCCAGAATTTCCCTTGATGGAACCTTCAGCAGAAAGTCACCCATGTAAGGAGTCACCAGAATCCCTTGGGCATGAATTATGGCAATCAGGGCCCCCAGAACACTGGCAAACACCTGAGGAGCCGGAGATAAGCCCAAAGGGCAGAGCGGTGAACTGGTAGTGCTCCGATCCACAGGCAAAACGTAGGTACTTCTGAGTGTCCAGGTGAATAGGGATGTGCAAGTAGGCGTCCTACAAATCCAGAGATACGAGGAAGTCTCATGGGCACATAGCTGCGATGACAGAGAGAAAGGACTCCATCTTGAAGTGAGATTTCTCCACAAAATAACGGAGGTCCTAGATGTCCAGACTAGGGTGCCTGCTGCCGTCCCTCTTGGACAGCACAAACAGGTTTGAATAAAAACCAGAACCTCTGGAACGAGAACTCCCTTGTCCATAAGAGCTTGAATTGCTTCGATGAAGAGACACAACTTTTTCTGGTCCAGAGGAAGCCTGGACTGGAAGAACCTGAAGGGAGGAATGGACTTGAAACCTATTCTTCAACCTTCCGAAACCACCTGCAAAACCCACTGCTCCACAATGGACTTTGCCCATGCGTTGTAAAAATGGCGCAGACACCCTCCCACAAGCAACATCTGACCAGGATTCTGCAAGTTATGCGAAGGCAAAATTCTAGACTTGGGTTTGGCAGCGGCACTCTTGGAGTACCACTGTTGATTGAGCTTGGTGAAGGGGCGCAGGGTGAAGGCCTGAGACATTCACAGATTCAGCCTTTGCATCTCTGTTTGGCAGGGATGAAAAAGATGCTGTTTCCTCTCAATGTCAGGGTGTTTGGAGACCTGAGGTAAAAGGGTGCTCTTGTCCCCCAGTAGCGTCACTGATGATCTGCTTTAGCTCAGGACCAAAAAGAGACTTGCCCTGAAAAGGTAGATAAACCAGTAACTTCTTAGAGGAGAGGTCCGCAGACAAAATCTTAAGCCACAATGAGTGTAGTGCCGTCACAGAAAAGGCATAGGCCCTCAGAGACATCATCAAAAACAGCATCAGTGACATATGTCTAAGCCTCAGACATGTTGGCAAAAAGGGCTAAAAGATCCCCCTTAAGGGTGCCATCTCTGACAGCCTCAGTAAGTTGTTTGCCCCAGATAGCAATAGCTCAGGTGACCCAGGCAGGAGGCCAAAATAGGCCTCAATGCAGCTCCAATGGCAGCAAAATTGAACTTGAGGATAGCTTCAAGCTTCCCATCCATCATGTTCTTAAGAGCCGTAGCATCTGCCAAGGGCAGAACAGTAGACATAGAGAGCCTGGATGTAGGGGGATTAATGGCAGGAGGAGAAGCCCATTGCACCAAAGCTGCCTCAGGGAAGGGGTACAGCTCAGAGAATCTCTTAGTGATAGACAGCTGCCTATCAAGCATCTTACACTCATCCAAGATAACTTGGTCCAGAATGGCATTGGGTGGAAAGACTGTTGAAGACTTTTTACTCCTCTGAAACACATCAGAGGAAAACAGATCCTCATTATGGGTGTCAGTGACCTGAAGGGTCAGCAAGAGAGCCTTAATGAGTCCCTCAGCAGAAGGAGTAGGGTCAGCTTCAAAGGGATCACCGAAGGTATAGGTAGAATCCCCTTCCTCACACTCCCCTTCCTCCGCGTCACCCCCAAAGGAGTCCTCCTCAGATGATTTCGTGAGTGCAATGTCACAGTACTTGTTTCCAGCGCTGCAGCTTCAGCGACGCTCTGCGTCTTTCCACGCGTCATCTGCAGACAAGAGGCTTCAAACATGCTGCAGGCCTCTGTTTTAGGTGTGTTTGTTTCCTGTTGTCTCCTCCTACCTACTTCCTCCCTTTAGCTGCTCCTCCTACCTACTTCCTGTGGAGGGGTTTAAAGGGCAGACTGAGTCCTGACTCAGTCACCCTTACGTTGATGTTCTGAGCAGTTCATTATCTAGTATTCCTGATTCCTGTGTATGATCCAGCTTGTCTGTCCACCCACTCTGGTGTTGACTTGGGGCTCTGTCCACTGCGCATCCAACATTCCATCGCTTAAGTGAATATCCTATCTGGTGCAAACCTGTGGCTCTGGCTGACTACCCGCTCTGTGTATGACTTTGGTTTGTCTGACTATCCTATCTGGTGCTTACTAGAAGGCCATGTCTGTTCGCTCCTAGGGTTGGTTCCGTTATTCAGACAACCTTCCTAGTATTGACCTGGGGCTAGCAGACTCCCAGCTACTGACTGTAGGCTGAGTCAGTATCACTCTTGGGCGTTACCTTACCACAAGACTCCAGCAGGCTGAGGCCTACTCTCGGACAGTGTGGTGGTGATACTGGGAGACTTCTATTCCTGATACAGTACACGCCTTTTCGATCACCCACCGTGTGTATATATTATATTGCATTACTGTTATTATTCTCATAACAAAGTTTATTTTAACTATACTGTCTGACTCCTGGTTCTGCTTGCCAACCGTTAAGTGCAGGTATACCTGGAGTCATAAACCTGAAGATGGTAGGGGGTTTCCATGAATGGAAAACCCCCTGGAGAGACATGAGGAACTATACATAGTAGACAGTCTTTCATCAAGACCGGCTCTTGTTGAAAGCTGGAGGGCCCCGGTGGTGTAGTGGGGGCCACAACGCATGAAGGGCAAAGAGGTCCTGAATACACTCTAGGGAGCCCTGCTTGGCATGAACAATAATAAGCAAGGGGGGGGTCAGAGATGTTCCAAGTACTTTGCTTTAAGTCTAGCCCCATGTCCCTTTGGATCCGACATCCTAACAGGAGTAGTGTCTAAAACAGTATAAAACACCAAATACTGTATCCCAGTAAGATCAATCATCTAAGAAAGGCCCAAAAAGGTACTTCTCTGGCAGGCGAAGTGTTAATCTGAACAGGAGAGCAAGAGGAGGCAAACACTGCATAGGATAAGCAAAAAGGAATAAAATGGCATCTGTAATACCCTCAGTCAACTGGAAGGAAGCTTGGGAAATGGGCATTCTGGGAGTTGTAGTCTTTCCCAGTTGCTGTATCCTAGAAATGCCTAAAATTGTACTCGCGGGGCCTCTAAGACACTGGGGCCATAAGCCAGATGCTAGGGCATGAGGAGACAAAAAGAATGAGCCCTCTCTCAACTCTGTACGTCAAACAGTTGCAGAGATATATCCCAAAAAAAGTTTGTCCCATAGAAGTCAATGGAGCAAGTGTGGCCATGCGGGAAGCATGCCTTAAAGGTGCCATGCACAAAAAATTCTAAATTTCTAAAAAGTTAGCAAAACATCAAAGAGGACATGTGAGGGGTAATAAAAATGCTGAACTCTGAAAGGAGAAGCCAGGAAAAAGCCCTAAACCCAATAAAACTAGCAGGAAAGGGGTTAACTACATCACAAAACAGCCATCCAAGCTCCAGAAACCCAGGGACAAACCAGAATAAAATACCCAACATGTTCAAAACATGTTCAATACTCCAATATAACCCCTGTAGGAAGGGGACCAATTGGACCACTGCACTCAATGGGTTATTCACCAATCTTCAACTTCGGTCTTCAGGTTAACATTATGAAGAACCAGAGCCTCAGAGAAACCCAGTTGTAGAGAGAGAAACTTGGGCTGCAAGATTCTCTCCACAGGGCTGCAAGGGTCAACAACAGCACCTAAATACTAGACAATCCTCCAGGGGAAGCCAGGAATGGTAATCCATCTAATGGGGGAAATTTAACATCCCCAGATCTAAGCACAAAACATAAAATAAGCTAAAAACTAAGCAGAAATGTTCCTAGTCTCCTCACTCTACTGGAACAAATAAAAACTGGATAGGTGGGGCTACAGTAGCCTGATTAGGAGAAAGGAAGACTCCACTTTCAAGACCTTGTCTTTTGAAGTGTTCCAGTCCTACTGAGGAAGGAAGTCTCCTCCCATGGTACCTGTATTTCATATTGGGCAAAAGAGAAAAGTGCATATAATCTTATTTTGTGCATGCTTGTCTTAAATTATTTAGTAGTACGAGGTCCTTCATTGAGTTTTTTTCTGGCTGGCTGATAACATTTTTATATACAAAAAGAATGCAACAAATGAGGGTACTTTTGTTCCAGTCTAAGAAAAGAGAAGGGCTAGAGACTTGAAAAGCATCTTCCCACCAACCAAATAGCAATATTTACTTATTTTTTTTTTTTTTATATGGAACGCTTCACGAATTTGCGTGTCATCCTTGCGCAGGGGCCATGCTAATCTTCTCTGTATTGTTCCAATTTTAGTATATGTGCTGCCGAAGCGAGCACATTTACTTATTTTTTTACCTGTTCCCAGGCAATCAGGGATCACTTGGCCTAGGTGCTATATTGAGTACCCTTCTTTAAAAGATGAGATGTGTAATATTCTTTTAATCTTTAATGTTTAATCTTCTATTAATAAAAGCAGAGGGTGAGTGTGTGTGTGTGTGATCCAGCTGCATGTGACCTCCACATGTCTGAAATTTGTTTGAAATGGAACATTCTGCTGTTCCAAACATACCAGTATTTCCTAGTGCTGGGCGCAGGGACTCCATCTTACTTCCTTTGTTTTACTTTATTTATAGTGTAAAGTTCACGGTACGTGGTGAGGTGAGGTTATAAAACCTTCATCACCAGTATTACAGGAAAGGAGATAATTATTTTACAATGCTACTATTTTGGAGTTGATTAGATTGGATGATATATCTAATTTCCTTTCAATAATATTGGCATGGTCCAGTGAATGTGACCATCACACACAAGTGTGATAAACATATACAGATCCACCACTGGAGAAGTAATACTCAGAGCTGCAGGCCCCATTTCAATTGAGTGCATCTCTGGAGACATCATCCACACTCAAAGGCAAAAATACACTCAAGTGCTGAAGTTTAAAGAAAAGACAGGAACTTCAGGAACAGACAAAATCTGACAAAAATTAAATTAAAATAACCCCTCCCTCAAAAAACCCAAAACAAAAATAACCAGTATCATCTGTTAGGGAGACTCAATATATAAAAATATTTGGCGGGAGTAAAATCAACTACCCCTCTAAGTAACATAGTAACATAGTTGATGAGGCTGAAAAAAAAGACACTAGTCCATCAAGTCCAGTCCATGCCAACACCCCCCCTGCTGATCCAGAGGAAGGCAAATTTAAAAAAAAAAATGGCAGTCAGATAGTTCCCTGGATCAACATCATATCTGCTTTGAAACCATCTGTCATAATTTTCAATATTGTTCTATGCTAGATAGGCATCCATTTCTTTTTTGAAAGCAGTTGCATTATCTGCAAGTACAACATCCCGAGGCAAACAATTCCATAGCTTTACCGCCCTTACTGTAAAGAATACCTGCCTTTCAGTCAAAAACACCTTTTCTGTAGTCTTAATGGATGACATCTCGTTCTTCACTCAGCTCTTTGTGTAAATAATTAATTGGATAGTTCTTTGTATTGACCTTGAATGTATTTGTAAATGGTAATCATTACACCCTTTAGATGTCTCTTCTCGAACGTAAACAAACCCAGTTTGGCTAGTCTCTCTTTATAACTCAGATCCTCCAATCCCTTTTTTAGTTTTGTTGCACGTCTCTGCACCTTTTCTAGTTCAACAATGTATTTTTTTAAGAACTGGCGCACAAAATTGTACTCCATATTCTAGATGAAGCCTAACAAAGGATTTATAGAGAGGTAGGATAATATTAGCATCCCTTGCATCTACACCTCTTTTTATGCAGGCTAGTACCCTATTTGCTCTTGCAGCAGCTGAGTGACTCTGCACACTTCTGTGAAGTATATCAGTACTCATAAATCTCTCTCTAATGAGGATTCCCCAAGTTGTTTCCCATTTATACTATACGTAGCAAGTTTGTTTCTACAGCCCAAATGCATAACCTTACATTTATCTACATTAAATGACATCTGCCACTTTTCTGCCCAGTCAGTTTATCTAAATCCATCTGCAGAAGAAACAACATCCAGCTCTGTATGTATTTTCTTACATAGCTTAATGTCATCAGCCAAGATTGAGACACTACTTTCAACTACCACTTCTAGTTCATTAATACATTAAAGCGGAAGGTTCACCTAAAATCAAATTTTGAGGTGTTTTAACACATAAACCTAGATTAGCGCTGGGTTTTTTGTATTCTCAATCATGTGCTAGTGGAAATATTTAGACTTTAAAATCGGGCACTTCCGCATTCTGCAGGACACTGTATGTCCCGCATGATGCCACAGGACTTCCCAGCAGGGATCGCATTTCCGCTCCCCTTCGTATCTTACAGCAGGCTCTGTTTAAAATGCTACTAAGGTTGCAGCTACAAAGGGGAGTGGGAACACACTCCCTGGGGCAGCTGGGAAGTTCTGAGGCGTCATGCGGGACATACAGAACGCAGAAGTGCTGATTTTAAAGTCTAAATATCTCCACTAGCAGACGATCAAGAATAAGAAAAAAAAGCACTAATCTAGGTTTGTGTGTTAAAACCACAAAAAATATATATCTAGTGTAGGCGCTAAATACCACAAACGTAATGTTACCAATCCTACCAGGTAATTCGAATTACCCCTGAGGACGTGGCTTTTAGCTACACAACACTTAGGGCAAAATACACTTTTTAATCATTTTTTAAGTGTATGTGCACATATATATTTTAGTTATGTATGTCTATTTGTATCCCTAGAGACATGATATAATATAAAAATATTTATTCTAATGGTTATTCGGTCTCTGCATTAGTGAGGTCTACTCCCTAAGGAGTCCTCTATCCCATATAGGATCAAGTTGCAGTTACATCCTATTCTTATCCCTCCATTTGGACTTTGCGGACTTTAGACATCTGTAGTTAGCAGAGATAGAGGTTATTTTTCCATAGGATGAGAAAATAAATCCTGTTTCAAGAGACGGAGGACAAGGACAGGGAAGGGGCCTCACAGATACCTGCACTTTGAGTTACTCAGTGAATGTGATTATATGGAGAGGCTAGTATATGCCTCTGGAACAAGTGAGTAGAAACACTGGGCACAATAAGAGGTGATAATCTACTGTGACGGTTCATCTTTGACAGTCTACTCTTAGAGCGTGTGCACTCTTCTTTTGCATTAAAACACATGCTCAAAATTTGATTTTAGGTGAACCTTCCACTTTAAAAAGCATTGGGCCCGAGACTGAACCCCGCGGCACCCCACTTATAACTTTAGACCAGTTTGAAAAGTTCAATTTACAACGACTCTCTATCTCCCATTTTTTTATTCATCTCAGCACATGAGTAGGAAGATATAATATTAGACAAATAGTGTTATGCCTCATATCAATTCACAAAGCCCCATATTAAGCTACAGTTGATAAGTATTCTCAGTGGTTTACCAAACAGACTTCCATTGAAGTCTATGAAGAGGAATGTAGATGAAACCCTTTATATGGTTATAACAACTGAAATGTAATCCAGGCTACAGTCTACATTGAATCTGTGCTAGACAATCATGCAAGAAAGAACTGAGGACATTTTACATAAACTTCACAAAAACATAAGAGAAATTAGAAGCTTTCTCACTGTGCATCCTAACCTAGGAGCGTACATATATGGAAGAAGTTTTGAAGAAAAATCTACAATAACTGAACCGAATTGAGGTCTTTAATTAAACTCAAAAAAATGGTACTTTCCTTACCAATTCTACTGCAACTGTAAGACATGGGCAATGCTTGTTGGTCAGCTTGATTTTTACTGTTTTGGCATTCTGTGCCGTTTTCAATGCTCTGGATAGGTTTTCAGGGATCAATTCCAAGTATATCTCATTCTGTTCCTCAGATATGCCTTCCATTTGATACTCATCAAAGAAATTGCCCTGAAACGGAAGTGCATAACCAGTACTACATTTATGAAGTGTTCAAATAGAAATCAATCACATTTCAGAGCTAAAACAAAGAATACAAGTTAAAAGGAGATTTATGTATACTTGCTTACAAATCCTTTTCTCTTGGTGCTTGTGGACATGGGGTAAAGATGATACCTCAAAGAGACAGGGCACTTGCAGAACATAGCTCTCTGGGGGCAGAAACTTCCTCCTAGTCCCACTTGACACCTAACCAGCAGAAACAGCTTCAGTTTCAATGTATAGTAGAAATACAATAAAAAAATAAGTTAGACAGGAAGGTGGTCATCACACCAGGGATCCAAAGGACACCTCTACAGCACTTTCAGACCATCCTTGACATTTGTCAGACCAGATCCGTACCGAAAATCCATTAAGCAACTAGGACCAAAGCTAAATCATCCGAGTCTCCAGCACATTGACTCTGTGTGATCCGGGAGCCGCAAATTACTCCCAACCTGCCAGGCTGGCGTCTGTTGTCACTACGTACTCAGGCCAGCATAACAAATTAGTTTACCTTTGATAGGGGCTTTCCTGAAGTGGCGGCAAATATTTACCCTCACCTGGACCAAGGGGGAACATCAAGCAGGAGAGGTGCGATTGCTGTCTAGACCAATTTGTGAGAATGTTCAAGTGTGACACTGGACATATGGAACTGCCTCAAGAGCAGAGATCAGTGTCCCAACACACTCGTGTAATCCCGCACCACTGCTGACTGGCAAGCCAAAACCTGGAACATACACTAGCACACCATCTGAACTTTTTCCACTGGTAGGGAGACCCATCCCTGGAGGGTGTTGAATGGCATGAGACTACAAGAGGATTACTTGAAATTGATCACAAAGCCATGTTGCTCCAGAACGGACATGTAAAACTGGAGACAGAAGAGCTCCACTGAAGGCACCTTTAGCAAGAATCATCCAAATAAGGTGTAAAGGAGATCATTCATGTCAGCAAATGAATATGGCTGGACAAAGTCCCAATAACTTTTTTGAAAACCTGCGGAGCGGATGCCAGCCCAAAGGTGATCCTGGAAGGCAAAGTGATGGAAGAACCGATGATGTATGAGAATAGGCACATGTAGGAATGAGTTTCTTATGTTCAGAGAAGCAAAAACTACCTTGGACACATAGTAGAAATAAGCAAAGGATGTGAACAAAGCAATTGAAATGTTTCAGATTCAAAACTGGACAATAGCCGCCATTGTTCTTCCGGCTATGATAAATACTCAGAAATAACCCTCAGAACCTGTATATCTGCTATAGAGAAAACCCATATATCATGGAAATGACTCAACACCCTCTAACTGCCTGAGGCAATCCAGAAATCCACATTTCATTTGAAGGAGGACATGTCAGTGGAAAGGTTTCCGGGGTAGGCTTCTTGTCTGCCCAGGTCAGTCTGGGTTTAGGGAGTGGGTGGGGCTGGCCCGAATAGGGGTTAGGGGCCTTGGCCACATAAACGTATTAGCAGGGGACAAGACTTGCTCAGAAAAGATGGAGGCTAAGGACTTTCTTCTGCTCGTGGCCAAGCATATATTTGCTCTAGATCTGGTTTGAGAGATAAGGGCCTTCTCAGAAGACTGATCAGCTGACCAGATCTTCAAACAAAGAGTGAATATGCTTCTGCTGCAGAGGGACCCTGGTCCAGTTTATCAAGAACACATTGTATGGACATAGGAATAGCAACCGTAGTAGAAATAAGTCTTAAATGAATGCCAAGCAGGCTATTGCTCAGAGGAAGTGGTCCCTGGAACTACCTTGTAGGGGCCACAGTATAAGATAGGCATAACTGACCAGTTTGACCCTTTATTTATTAAGGGGTTACTGAGGTCCCAAACACATTTTCCACTGGTTACCAGAAAGTCTGGCCAACGACACTGATCAAGGATGCAGTCCTTGCCCTCATACACCAGGAAAACATGAGTATATCCAGTGGCACTGTTGCAAAGTTTATAACATTTGACCCTAAACCTGGAGCGCTTAGAGGGGATTCGATCTTTGGACCCAATCTTACCTTGCATTTCACGTGGGATTCCCCAATGCAGATATTTTTCTGATGTGTGTATACATCTGCAAATTTGTCCTGTAAGTAATTTATTAGGAGGCAAATTTTAAACAACCTGTCATACTGTGGATGTTCTTTTCACAGGCACAGAGTGTTGTCATTGAAATGCATGAAACACAAAAGCATTTCATATCTTCTGCTGATCATTACTTGTGAGAAAATAGGGGTAGCACAGATGGGATTTGTGCTCCAATATGACCTAAAGCTTGGTTTTTTAATTATCCCCACAGCCATTGGGTTCAGAATTATTTTAATTCATTAATATCTGTGGGTTGCCAGGATTTTTGCCTTGCAATGTAGGTTGAAAGATTAGTAGCATTATATTGGGCTGCATACTCGTTGGGGATACAGTGTCCCTCAAGATATTTTCCTCCCAAAATAAATACAAAAACAGACATGGGTAAATTCTGACACACCCACATTAATTCCTGGGTTGGCTGTGAATGCAGGAATTTCAGGACAAAAAGCCAAATGGTGGAATCAATTCCATGGGGTCAGAATCAGTGGAAGTTTATTTGGGTAGTACAGCTCTTTTTAACAGGAGACCCAGCATGATCACTAGAGGAATTACTTAAAGTATCACTAAAGCGAGCTGCATCAAAATCTGATGCAGTATCAGTGGCTTCAGAATCTGATGCCAAAAAGGCATATGCCTCTTTGGCAGTATACACCCCCTGCATTCTGTTACCTACCTACCCTAAACTACTTAATGCCCAATTTCTACTAAATAATTAACCACTCCCACTTACTATATTACAAAACTTACCCACCTATGTGAATACATTTTTTTATAATTATATTATTTTTTTTAAATTAACCAAAGCCTAATTCTACCCAATTCCCCACTAAGTTAACTACCCAAACAAGCTATATAACTAATCCAAAAAAAAATAAAATACCCCAAAGGGTCACTATCCCTATGTAAATACTAAATGTATTTTTTAATTGTTTTTATTTCTATGCCTAAACCAAACTCTAACCCTTACTATATCTAATTTAACACAAACTATCCACCCAATCTATCAAAACAAAAATCTAAATCTAACCCTAAACCTTACCCTAACCCATGTAAACCCTAAACCTACCAAATAATTATATTAACCCCTTAAGGACTGGTGTGCGCACGCGTGGCCAGCACTTAAGGACCACGGGGCATTTTTTTTTTTTTTTTACAATCCAATTCAGGGCTCCCAGTGCAGCCACGAGGGGAGCTCTGAATTCCATGATGTGCCAGGACCGTCCCTGGTCCTTAAAGGGATAGTAATACTTAAATATTACTAATCCCCATATTGTAGGCATGTTAAAAATAATTTAATTGTCCCCAGTGTCATCTCTCAAAGTTCCCCCCTCCCTCCCCCTTCCCTGAAGTCAGCGTTGTAGTCCCTTCATGGGAGGTGATTTTACTTCCTTGGCCCCCTCCCCGCATTCCAGTTTCGATACAAGTCAAGTTCACTAGACAGGAAATCGTGAGAGAGAATAAGAGGTAAGCTACTGTAAGGAAAAGATCCAAGATGAATGCCTACGTCCAGGCGGGAAAGACCAAGCAAGGTCCCTTCTCTAGGTGGAAGACCTGTATTCCATATGGACTAAGGGAAAATGATTTAACAAGGTTTGGCTAAGGCCCCAACAGACCTAGCGGAATGTGCTGTAACACAGAAGGGAACATGTTTAATTCCTGAGTTCGTATGCCCTGTGAATGGTGCGCTTAATCCAAGATGCAATGGTGACCTTGGAAGCTGCCTGGCTTGCTCTACGACCCACAGGGATGACAAACAAGGTATCAGTCTTACGAAAAGACTTGGTACAGTGCACATAAAACTTAAAATAGCGTACTACAATCAACAAGTGGCGATCCCTCTCCTTGTGAGACTCTGGGTCAGGACAAAATGAGGGCACAAAAATCTCCTGATTGATGTGGAACTCAGATCACCTTAGGAAGAAATTCCTGGGTGGTTTGAAGAACAGCCTTGACCTTGTGAAAAAACAGGAAATGTAGCTTACAGGACAAAGCCTGCAACTTGGCAACTCTGCAGACAGAGACCACAGCCAGAAAAAAAGCCATCTTCCACATCCAGAGATGCAAAGGAATGGTTGCAAGGGACTCAAAGGGAGGCCTATGCAAAACACACAAATCCAAATGAAGGTGCCATGGGGGTATGGGAGCATTGTAGGCAGGGAAAGCACGTGTGACCCCCTGAAACAATACCTGACACCTGGCAAGATGGCAAAATATATCTGGAAAAATACAGAGAGAGCAGAAGTCTGAACCTTCATGGAACTCACACTGAGTCACGCCATCCTGCGATAAGGACAGATCCCTGTCTACAAACCAGGAATAAAAAATGCACCAAACCCTGTGATAGGCCTTAGAGTAGTCAGCCTGGATCATAGTTTAGACAACTTCAGGGGAAATCCCTTTCTCCTCCTAATGGTGGCTTCAGCAGCCATGCCATCAAAGCCAGCTTCTCCTGGTCTTCTCTCCTTCAGGGTTACCTATGGAAAATGTCTGGTCTGGATGGCAGTGGACCAGATCCTGAACGGAATGATACACCAGCTCCACAAACCACGCGCTCTTAGTGCAATAAGGAGCAACCAGAATGACTGTCAGACCATCCATCAGAATCTTCCTGAGTACTCTGGGAATGAGAGGAATTGGAGGAAAGATGTAAGCGAGGTGAAAGAGCCATGGAATCGCCATTGCATCCGTGGCAAAGCCCAGCAGGTCCTGCCAGTGTGAGCAAAACACTGGAATCTTCCTATTTTTCCTTGTGCCCATCAAGTCTATCTGAGATAGACCCCACTTCTGCACAATCAGGATGCACTTCTGGGTGACTTAAGAAGGAGACCCCCTAAGAGTATTCAAAATAAGCATTCAAAAATGTGAGAGCTAAAACGTGATGCTTCCGAGCGGTGACTAGCCATAGAAAAGGCCATTGTGCTGTTGTCCATCCTCAGAAGCCGCTCACATTTTGAATGCTTATTTTGAATACTCTTAGGGGGTCTCCCTAAGGGTGAAGGGTAATCTAGATGTGGTCCCCTTGCTCTCAGTGGCAAGGGAATCCAGCTGCACTTCCCTGACGAGGCCCAGCAAGGCTGAAACGTACGTTGGGGTTAGCTGGTGTTCCCGTGCATAGGGGACTTGACCGTCATTCTGGAACTGGAGTGCCTTTTTGGGCGGGATTAGTCTAATATGTATGTGAAAATTTCTACTCTGTAACGGCACTAGAGAGCTAAAACATGACGGTTCTGAGCGGTGACTGTTGTTCGTCCTCACATTTTGAATACTAAGTTGCTGGTGGGCAAGACACTTGCAGTGAAAACGTCTGAACTTTATCTTCTAGCAGAAATATCCATTCCCACACCTCATACCAAGACAGATTAGAACCTGGAATGGAACCAGAGAGGAAAGGAAAAGTCGTCTGCAACTGTAGTGGTGCAGAACACCGGAGAGAAACTTAGATTGGGGATAATATCCAGTCAAGGCCATTCAAACTACTTGTAGGATTAGCCTCTTCTGAATGTGATGACATGGAGGCTCTGCAGCAGAGCCACAATCTCGTTATTTAAAATGAATGACTTCATTGGAATGGTCTAAAAAAGTGTTCTTGCAAACCAGGCGATGTCATTCATTTTAAATAACGAAACTGTGGCTCTGCTGCAAAGCCTCCGTGTCGGCCAACACGGATCTCCTGCTGACCGCTTTACAGCTGACAGCAGTAAACCTCAAACTTTGAATGCACGTATCTCTCTAAGCATAGCGCTTTGAGAGATACTTTTTTTGCATTCAACTCAAATTTTTATGCACTACATAATGCAAAATAGTATTTCTGGGACATTACTGTCCCTTTAAGGGGGATTTTGGGTTCCACAAAGCATTTAGAAAGGACCACTCTGATCTGTTTTGTTTTGCATATACCTTACAAGAACCTTTCTGAATGCGTGAAGAACTAGATGCAGGTCTGAATGTAATAATTTGAAAAATTTGTGATAGTGAACTATAGCTATACACATGGGACTCACAATTTGTGGTATTGTTTTTATTGAATACATAAATAAAATATTATGATTATTACATAAGCAAATAACAAAAACAAACTGCAAATTACCTGGCAGAGCTCACACCACATGCTAACACCTCCATTGGCCACCTTATCAGTGAGAATAAAGTAAAGATTGTTGAGTGCAAGTCGTAGGGTACATGATTTGGTCAACTTTGTTATCGTATTCACCACTCCTACAAAAGAGAAAATTGGAAGCCACAAAATGTTACTAAGATAAACTGCCTACTTTCTTATTTATTTTAATAATTATTATAAAGAAAAGTAACTAAAGAGTCAGTGGAAATCTGGTCACTCTCATTAGCCTTAGAAAAATTGCCAAATCACACAGTAGTTATAGTGCTGAAATGTATTATGTTACTTCAGTTCTTGAAAAAACTGCCACAGTTCCATGATGTTAATCCAATATTTAGAGAACTACTGGCTTTGCTCGTAGAGGAAAGAGAGAAATTTACTAACCGATATTTCCTTTTCTTCTGTGTATCTCCACGTCACATTGCATGATGGGATTTACTTCCTTCCTCCAGCTGGTAGGACCATTCAAAATTAGTTAAATAGGGTACGCCCCCCTGCGTCTTCAGTTATAACTGTCTGTCCAAGCTGAAAAAATATAGCATAAATAGGTTAAGGGTGGGTGTGACGTGGAGATACACAGAAGAAAAGGAAATATCGGTTAGTAAATTTCTCTCTTTCTTCTGTGTACTCCCCGTCACATTGCATGATGGGAATTTCCCAAGCAAATTAAAGAAAAGGGGGGGAGAATACTTATAGATAAATAACAATAACATAACCAAATCATACCATTCATTGTGGGATTACCGCTTGCAGTACTCCTCGTCCAAACTTTGCATCCGCAGATGCTTCTATATCCAGCTTGTAATGTTTAATGAAGGTGGATATAGATTTCCAAGTGGCTGCTTTGCATAACTCCTGAGGAGTAGCATTAGATTTTGTTGCCCATGATGTAGCCATTGCCCTTGTTGAGTGTGCTTTTATCTTAAGAGGAGGGTCTAGTCCAGCCTCCTTATATGCAGAAATTATGCACTGCCTTATGCATCTGGCCACAGTTTGTTTAGATGCTGCCAGGCCTTTACCTCTGCCCATATATTGTAGGAACAACGTGTCTGATTTCCTAAATTCTGCTGTTCTATTGAGATAGATGGAAATACACCTTACTAAGTCTAGTAGATGTAATCTTTGCTCCTTCTCCCCTATAGGGGAGGAACAGAATGAGGGCAATATATCTCTTGATTCTGATGAAAGTCTGAAACTACTTTCCCCCTAAAGGATGGTTTTAACCTGAGAACAACCTTATCCTGATGTAGGGTTAGATAGGGGGCCTGACAACACAAAGACTGCAGCTCATTGACTCTTTTTGCTGACGTAATAGCAGTTAAGAAGACTGCCTTCCAGGTTAAGTGCCTTAACGATACCTGCTCCAGGGGCTCAAAGAGGGGGGAGTCAATAAGTTGAGTCAGGACTAGATTTAAGTCCCAAGCCGGAACAATCTCTCTAATCCTGGGTCGTAATTTCTCTATAGCTTTAACAAATCTCCTAATTAAGCTATCCTCTGCCCAGTGCTTGGTCATAACGGCTGAAAGGGCTGATACCTGTACTTTGATAGAGGCTGGGCTTAATCCCATGTCAAAACCTCTTTGTAAAAATTCCAAAATTACAGGAGCCTTAACCTGGTGCTTATGAATTTTGTTTCTTATAGCCCATACTCTAAAAGTTTTCCAAATCCTATCGTAGATTCTAAGAGTTTACTTCTTTCTACCAGATAGGATGGTGTCAGCTACTTTACTTGAAATACCACGATCTAATAGAGCTTGCCGCTCAACCTCCAAGCTGTCAGCTGGAAAAAACTGGGGTTTGGATGAAGCAAGGGTCCCTGAGACAGGAGGTCCCTCCTGTCTGGTAATCTCCAAGGCTTCTGTCTGGACATTCTGACTAGCTCTGAATACCAAGTTCGTCTTGGCCATTTCGGTGCAATCATGATGACTTCTGCTTTGTCTGTCACAACTTTTCTGAGGACCTCCCTTATTATTGGGATAGGGGGGAAAATGTACGCTAGTGATAAATTCCAAGAATGCTTCAAAGCATCCTGTCCCAATGCTACCGCAGATTTCCCCCTTGTGAAAAACTGAATGCATTTCCGGTTCTCCAAGGTTGCCATTAGGTCTACCACTGGGGTTCCCATTCTTTCGATTATCTGAAGAAACACTTCCTGATTTAGGGACCATTCCCCTGGGTGCACCTTGTTTCTGCTGAGATAGTCTGCTTGTATGTTCTGAACTCCTGCTACGTGGGAGGCTGTGATAGCATTTAAGTTCCTTTCTGCCCAAAGGAATATTTGAGACACTTCTCTGTTTAGGCTTGAACTTCTTGTTCCGCCTTGGTTTCGAATGTACATGACTGCAGTCATGTTGTCCTACCTGACATGTACCACTGTTCTTCTTAGTTCTTGCTTGAAGTGAATTAGAGCATACCTTATTGCTCTGATTTCTAACAGATTTATGTGTAGTTTTCTTTCCTTTGAGTTCCAGGTTCCTTGAATTGCTTTGTTTCCCCCAACTGCACCCCATCCATAAGGGCTGGCGTCTGTTGTGACTATGTTCCATTCTGGGTCTCGCAGTGATGTTCCCTTTTCTAGGTTTTTTCTGTTTGTCCACCACAATAGATCCTGACGCACCTCCCCTGGCAGCCTTATCCTCTGTAAGGGATTCTGCTGATGCTTGTTCCAGTGCTTCAGGAAGTAACACTGTAGATGTCTTGCGTGAAATCTTGCCCAGGGTACCACCTGGATTGCAGACATCATAATTCCTAGGCACTTCATGAATAGGTGTGCTATGTGGCTTTTCTTCTCTCTGAACTTCTTTACTTTCGTGAGTATACTGCATATCCTTTCTTCTGATAGGGTTATCATTGCTGTTTGCGTATTGAATCTCATCCCTATGAATGTCAATTGTTGTGTAGGAATTAGGTGACTTTTCTGAAAATTTATCATCCAGCCTAGGCTTGTAAGATGATCTACCATCAGATTCGTGTTTGTGATGGCTTGGGCCCTTGTTTGAGCTACTAAGAGAAGGTCGTCCAAGTATGGAATTATCAATACTCCTTTTTCTCTTAATGGCTCTATAGCGGCTGCCAGAATCTTTGTGAATACTCTGGGAGCCGTGGATAGGCCGAACGGGAGTACCTTGAACTGGAAATGACAATTTCCTACCGCAAACCTCAGGTATTTCTGTTATTCCTTTCTTATCTGGATATGGAAATATGCGTCCTGCAGGTCTACTTTGGTGAGGAAGCTTCCCGGCAGAACTGATCTTATTACTGATGTAACTGACTCCATCTTGAAGGACCTTGTTGCCAAGCAAGTGTTGAGTTTCTTCAAATCCAGTATTGTTCTGCCCGAACCTGAAGGTTTTGGGACCATAAACAAGACAGAATAGGTTCCTGAGAATTTCTGCTCCCTTGGCACCTGCTGAATAGCTCCCTTCTCTTGTAGAATCTGAATTTCCTTGAACAAGAGGGTCTTCTTCCTTAAGTTCGATGGAATTCTGGATGCTTTGAACCCCTGCGGTATTGGGGTCTGGACAAAGGGAAGCGGATAACCCCTTTCCAGAATCTGTTGGACCCATTTGTCTGATGTTACCCACTGGTTCCGAAACAGATGCAGGCGACCCCCTACCTGCTCTGGAAAGGGATCCCGCCAATCTTCAGAATTCTTTCTTGCCCTGTTGTTTCTTGGGGAAATCTCTGCGATAGCCTCCCCTTGAAGACTGGTATGAAGACTGTTTTCTCTGGTCAAACTGTCTTCCTTGATATCTTCTGGTATCTCGAAAGGAATAAGACTTGTTCTTAAATGCAGCTGACCTTGAGGGGGATCTCCTCTTTTTTTCTTGTGGTAGAAAAGCACTTTTTCCACCCGACACTTTCTTTATGATATCCTCTAGTTGTTCACCGAATAGCATATCTCCTTTGAAGGGTAGATTGACCAGCTTGTTCTTTGATGATGCATCTGCTCCCCATGGCCTAAGCCACAATGCTCTTCTAGAAGATACTGCAAGAGCTGAGGATCTAGCCCCCAATTTAACTGCATCAATAGAGGCATCGCATACAAAATTGTTGGCTTCTTTTATAATTGACAGTCCCCTAGATAGCTTTGATCTTGATGTACCTGAATCAATATCTTCTTCCAAAGTATTGATCCATATACGTATAGCCCTGGATACACATGCTAGGGCCGTGGCTATCTGGATATTACTGCCAATAAGCGAATATTGCCTCTTAAGAGCTGACTCCATTTTCCTGTCCATGGAATGCTTTAATGAGGATCCATCTTCAAGGGGTATGGTGGTATATTTTGCTATCCTGGAGACAGCCGCATCTACTTTAGGTGGAGATGTCCAGTTTTTAACAGTTGCCATATCAAAAGGGTACATTCTACCAAACTTTTTAGTAACTGACGACCGTCTATCAACTTTACTCCATTCACTGGATATAATATCCGAAATAGACTGATGGACTGGAAAACTTAGAGTAGGCTTTTTATTACCTAGAAAGGCCGTATCTAAGATACCTAAGTCCTTTTGCTCCTCTACTAAGCCTAATGTCTTACGGACAGATCTTAGGAAGCCATCAATTCTATCTAGGGAGAAATCACCTGAGTTCTCCACTATTTCACCTTCTTCTTCCTCTGTAGAGAATTCAGACGGTCCCTGACTGTTTCTATCCTCATTATCCTCTGTCCTCTGGGAAGAGGTACCTTCCCCAGGATCTTCTAATCTTTGTTTCTTCCTGGGAGCTAAAGAGTCCTGCATAGCAGAGAAGGTCTCTTGCATAGAGACCTTCATCCAGGATAAAAAAATCCTGGAACTGTCCTGGCATTTCCTGAATGGCTGCCTGCTTAAGGCAATCCTGGCAAAATTTTGCATTATCTGCAGCTGGTAATTTCTTTTCACAATTTGAGCAGGTTTTACTTTTTTGGGGTTTGTCTTCTTTAGAAGGTCCTGCATCTGCTTTTTCCTTGCTGGAAAAGGACTTTGAAGAAGACATTTCTAAAACTTAACCTTTAATCCTACCTATTAAAAGTTATACCTCTAAAAGAAATTGTAACATAAAAGAATCCTTACCTGCCGCCAAACTGCATTCCTTTTATACAGCGTGCGTTCCATTGCTGAAACGCAGACCCAAAACACCACCGGATACATAAGAGGCCGTCTCCGATGGAAACTCTCCTAGTGGCGTGCGTGTCAGGCTGAACTGCATCATGCGGCCTTCCACCTCCTGCACACGCTTCTCGCTTGCCCATTTCCTTCTGCCTTCGCGCCTTCCAGCTTCTACCATTCGGCTGGCCATAGGCGCACGATATGTGTGCAGATCAATTGATGCTGCCAACAGGACGACGCAAGGCTGTTAGTCCGGATCCATTCTTGGCCACTTCTTTCAGTACCGCCGGTGCCACTCCCGCGATAACGCAACAGGAGGAAGGCCACCGCGTTCGGCTCTGCTTAATTTGTGCTGCTGGTTGGATTATTTTGTGCCCTTACCAACTCAGGCACAGAAATCATTGGAAGAAGGCTCTTTACTGCATACATTTAGACGAAGGACATCTCTTTCAACGCTCCGATTCCTCAGGTACTATTTTTTTTTTTTTTTTAGACAGAGGTCAAATCCTCCTGTCCTCCAGCTGTTAGGACTAGAAATAACTGAAGACGCAGGGGGGCGTACCCTATTTAACTAATTTTGAATGGTCCTACCAGCTGGAGGAAGGAAGTAAATCCCATCATGCAATGTGACGGGGAGTACACAGAAGAAATACTACATTTTACTACAAATACAGCATGTTCCCCTTTAAATATTTTCAAACTGCAGAGACATATGCAATAGATACTGTATAAGAGGATTTTAGTCTTATCTGTTAAAGTGGATCTATCACCACTTTACAAGTTATGGTCATTATGTAGAATATTTAGCGAATAATTTTAAAATGTTATTTAAAAAAAAAAAAAAAAAAAAAACTTTATTTGCGAGAAAGTTACGGTTTAAAGTACGCCCAGCAGCCTACTTCCGAGTAAACTGCTCTTGCCCCTCTGCCTCTGCTCCCATCACTCTACCCAGCATCCTCCGATGACGGAGACGTTCTGTTAGTAAGCTGGAGCAATCTCATTGGCTAGCTATCGATCTCTGCCAATGAGATCACTCCAGCTTACTAACAGAACGCCTCCATCATCGGAGGATGCTGGGTAGAGTGATGGGAGCAGAGGCAGAGGGGCAAGAGCAGTTTACTCGGAAGTAGGCTGCTGGGCATACTTTAAACCGTAACTTTCTCGCAAATAACGTTTTTTAAAAATAATGTTTTATAATTATTCACTAAGTATTCTACATAATGACCAGAACTTGTAAAGTGGTGATAGATCCACTTTAAATCCTTTTCTCTTAGTCCATATAACTCACAGGTACCATGGGGAGGTGACAGCTCCTCCCACTGGGCTGGAACAATTCTATAGAAGTGCAGGGTGGAGACTCCCCCTCCTCCATATCAGGCTACCCTACCAGCCCCCACCCAGATAGACTTGTGAAAAGCCTACTAAGTAGGACAGCAAGAAGGAAGGGATGAAAGCTCCTGTGGGCAATGAAACCAAGAGGACCCCCACTTGCAGCTACAGGAGACCCAGCATGGTCTGTTTCACAGGGTGGGAGACCTGTGAGTTATATGGACTAAGAGAAAAGTTACCAGGTAAACAGGTAAGACTAAAATCCTCTTTTCTCTGTCGTCCAGTATAACTCACAGGTACCATAGGGATATATCAACATTGAGCTCCCAGGGTGGGTAGAGAAAGAAGGGACCAAGCGTCGGTCCCCATGGACTATACAGGACAAGGGACAGCCCAAACTAACCAACAGTCAATAGACACTGAATAACTGATAACACAGCACACAAGAACGAGAGCCTACAGGGCTCAAACAGTTAAAGAACAATAAGGCACAGGAAAAATAAAGCCCTAGACAGGCAAAACTGCCTCCAGGACTTTCCTGCCAAAGCTGGCTTCAGCCGAAGTCAGAACATCAACATGATAATGTTTGACAAAAGGTGCACAGAAGACCAAGTGGTCTTGTACAGCTGTTCAGCAGAGGCCTAATTCTTGCAGTCCAAGGAGGCCCCAACAGACCTGGTAGAGTGTGCTGTAATGCAGAAGGGAACAGGTTTCCCTCTGAACTCATAAACCATGGGGATGGTAGACTTAATCCAGGATACGATAGTCACCTTGAATGCAGCCAAAACAGCCCTGGGACCCTCAGGGATGGCAAACAATGAATCAGTCTTGCAGACAGACTCAGTACGGTGCACATAAAATTTAAGGCAAACTACCACATCTAAAAAGTGGAGATCCCTCTCCTTGTCAGATTTAGGGTCAGAACAAAAGGAAGGCACAACAATCTCTTGATTGATGTGGAACTCAGAGACAACCTTAGGAAGGAATTCTTGAGAGGTACAGAGAACAGCCTTATCCTTGTGAAACACAAGGAAAGGTGGTTTGCAGGACAAGGCCTGCAATTCAGCAACTCTGTGGATGGAGACCACAGCCATCTTCCATGTCAAGACGTAGAGGAATGGTAGCCAAAGACTCAAAGGGAGGCCACTGCAAAACTCCCCAAACCAGATTAAGGTCCCACTGTGTACTGAGAGCCTTAGATGCAGGGAAAGCGTGAGTGACATCCTGAAAGAAGACTTTGACATCTGGCAAGATGGCTATGCGTCTCTAGTAGAAGACTGAGAGCTGAGGTCTGCACCTTCAAGGACCTAAGGCCGAGACCATTGTTCACACCATCCTGTAAAAATGACAGGATTGCCAAGAGATCAAACTCCTGTGAGGACAGATCCCTGCCCACACACCACAAATGGAAAATGGACCAGACCCTGTGGTAATCCTTAAGCAAGACCGGTTTCATAGCCTGGATCATGGTGGAGACCACCTCAGGAGAAAAGCCTTTCTGTCTTAATATGGAGGATTCAACAGCGATGCCATGAAGGCCAAGTGCTCCACATCCTCTCTCCAGAGGTAACCCTGAAGGAGGAGATCAGGTCTGAGTGGCAGAACAAAGGGATCTTGAACAGACATGGCCACTAGTACTGGGAAGCAGGGCTTACTGGCCCAGTAAGGGGCAAGGATTATGACGGCCACGCCATCCATCTGACTCTTCCTCGGTACCCTGGGGATGAGAGGGAAAGGCGGAAAAAGAGGTATGCTAGGTGAAACTGCCATGGAATCGACAGAGCATCCACACCGAATGCCAAAGGGTCCCTCCTGTTGTCCCTGGTGGCCATCAGGTCTATCCATGGGAGACACCACTTCTGCATTAGCAGGTTGAATGCCTCTGGGTGGAGTTCCCACTCCCCTGGGTCCATGGTCTGATGACAGATAATCTGCCAGAACATTGTCTACCCCTGGGATGTGCATGCCGGAAATGGCCAGAACGTGTTCTTCCACCCAGGCTAAAATAGCTTTGAGCTCAGACCAAGGAGAAACGCTTCTTGTGCCTACGTGCCTGTTGATGTATGCCATGGCCGTGGCATTATCTGACTGGACCCGGACTGGATAACCCTCAGTGAAGAGGACCAGTACACCAGAGCATGATGAATCATCCTGAGTTCCAGGACACCGATGAGCTGGAGGGTCTCCTCCGCAGTTCATTTGCCCTGAACCCCCAGGTGACCCAGGACAGCTCCCCAGCTGCTGAGGCTGGCGTCCATAGTAACTAGGGTCCAGTCCTGAATAACTAATGGCTTACCCTTTTCCAGATAAGACCTGTCCAACCACCAAAGCAGGTCCTGTCTCACCTCCTGAAGGAGGGAGGCAAGACAGTCCAAGAGATCCGGATTCCCCCGCCAAGCTCGGATGATAAACCTCTGAAGCTCCCTGGTGTGAGCCTTGGAGTACGGAACTGCCTCCATGGTGGACACCATGCAGCCTCTCAGAGACAAGAACTTGCGTACTGGAGCTGAAGTCCACTCCAGTCCAGTCCTCGTGAGAGGGAACTGAGCTGATTGTCATGGGTGGATTCTGAATATTGACCAGAGGAGAATCTGAGCACATTTCTGGACCTGTTGGTGCAGGAGTTCCCTGGATGGTGCCTTCAACAGAAGATCATCCATATATGGAGTCATCTGAATCCCCCAGGTGTGGAGGTAGGCAATCAATGCCCATAAGATTCTTGGGAACACCTGAGGAGCAGTAGTGAGCCCATAAGGCAGCGCGGTGAACTGGAAGTGCCCCAATGCGCAAGCGAACCTGAGGTACTTCTGACTGTCCGGATGAATCGGAACATGTAGGTAGGCATCCTGCAGATCCAAAGAGGCCAGAAATTCTCCCAGACACATTGCTGCGATGACAAAGTGCAAAGACTCCATCTCGTAGTGAGAGCAAGGACCACAAAAGAGTTGAGATCCTTGAGGTCCAAGATAGGGCAACTGCCACCATCCTTCTTGGGAACCACAAAGAGGTTTGAATAAAAACCTAAACCTCTCTCTCTTGATGAGGAACAGAAGCCAGGACTTCCTTGTCCAAGACAGCCTGGACCTCCCCATTGAAAAGACGCAGCTTTTCATGGCCTAGAGGAGACCTTGAGTGGAAGAATCTGAAGGTAGGCAGGGATATGAAGAGAATCCCATAGCCTCCTCAGACCACACACAATACCCACTGTTGCATGCACCCACCCAAGGGAAGGTGCGGACCAGGGTTCTGCAAGTCATGCAGAAGAAGGTTTTGCGGAATTGGGTTTGGTGGAGGAGTGTTTTGACCTCCACTGCTGCCTAGGCTTGGTGCTGACCTGAGATAAACTCTGATTCAGCCTTTGCACTTCGTTTTGGAGGGGACTAAAAAGATGCTGCTTCCCACCAGGTTTTTTGCGCCAGTGGCCTCACTGATGACTTGCATCAGTTCAGGCCCAAAAAGAAACTTGCCTTGAAAGGGGAGAAAAATCAGTGACTTCTTAGATGAAAGGTCAGAAGATCAAATCTTGAGCCACAATATGCATCTAGAAGCAACAGAAAAGGCAGAATCCTTTGCTGCAAGTCTGACCACATCAAAAGGAGCTTCAGTGACATATGTCTGAGCCTCAGACACGTTAGCCAAGGGGACTAAAAGATCCTCTTTAGGAGCACCATTACAGCCTCAGTAAGTTGCTCACCCCAGATAGCAATGGCCCTAGTAACCCAAACAGAAGCCAGTGTAGGCCTCAAGGCAGCACCTATGGCAGCAGTTAGACTTCGGAATAGCCTCCTGCTAGTTATATCGTTCAGTGCTGTGGCGTCAGCCAGGGGTAGAGCAGTATACTTAGAAAGTCTAGAAATAGGGGGGTCAACCTGAGGAGATGTAGCCCACTGAGTCAAAGCCGCTTCAGAGACGGGGTAAAGCTTAGAAAATCTCTTAGAAAGAAAGGCGCCTGTCAGGCGTTTACCACTTTTCCAAGATAAACTGGTCCAGAGTGGGATTAGGAGGGAACATGAGGGACAACTTGTGCCTTTGAAAGAAGTCAGAAGAAGTCTGGCTCTCAACAAGATTAACAGGAATCTGTAGGGTAGTTAAAACCGCCTTAATGAGAGTGCTCAGGGTCAGCCTCAAAGGGGTCTCCATATGCATGGGAAGAAGCCCCTTCTTCGCACTCCCCTTCCTCCAAATCAGCCTCAAAAGAATCCTCCTCAGAGGAATCTGAAAGGTCAGGCATGCCAGGGGCCACAAACCTGAATGAGGTGGGGGGGGTTCCATGACTGGAGGACCCCTTGGAGGGAAAGAGGAAAATGTGCCACAGAGAACTTTAAGTCCTTGACCCAAAGTGGCGGCTGTTCAAGGCTGGGCCCAGGTGGAGTGGTAGGGGCCACAGCGCATGAGGACCATAAGTGTTCCGAGTACTCTTCTAGGGAGCCCCGTTTGGTATAAGGAATAGTAAGAGAGGGGGATCGAAGATGCCCCTGAGTCCTTAGCCTTAGGCCTAGCCCCATGTCCCTTTGGAGCCAACATCCTAACAGGAGAAATGTCTGTCCAGTAAAGGGAACCCCAAATACATGACAAGGAACGCCATCCCACATTGCTAGTAAAATAATAAAAGTACTAAAACTAAGCAGAACTGTTCTCAGCCACCTATCCAGGATCTTGGAACAAGATGACAAATGCTTCTAAAAAAAGAATTCCTACCCATTTTGAGGGGGGGGGGATTAGGATAGAAGTGCTGAATTATCAAGTTTGCGTTACTTGCTTCATGCTGTTGCTGTGGTTTAGACAAACCAGCAATTTCCCCCATTTTTCCCTACCTTTCAAAAGTTATTTTTTTTCACTTAGAAATGTCCTTGTTTTTGAAAGAAATGCATATCTTGCCCATTAAAATATCAAATGGATAAAACATACAGTGCAGACATTACTAATGTTTAAATGTCTATTGTAGTTGGAAGTGGCTGATTTTTAATGGAATATCTACATTTGCTGCAAATGGAGTATTCGTCTATGAAAGCAAGGTTTGAAGGACACAGTCATTACTTAAATTAAAAATAATTATTTATAACCTTGTCAACATCTTGACTATTTCCTATTCATTTTGCAACTTATTTGATGTATGTTTTCATGTAAACAAGGGAATTTCTGAAGTGACCCAAAACATGCCATAGCTGGTGGTAGTGATTTTGTTAGCGGAAATGTAGATTAGAGGTGTATATAATCAGAAGTCTTCACAACATGACTCCACTACAGTCTTTCGTCTAATAAAAGACATGCACCATTGAGTGATTAAACATCCCACCCCAGAAAGATGTCTTGCAGTAACTGTGCCACTGATGTAAGACACAGTCTTGGCATTGTCGGACAGGACCCTCACTGGCCTCCCAGTGAGGTCCAGTACACGATGTCCAGTTGGATCTCCGGGAGTTCCAAGACATTGATGGACTGAAGGGACTCCTCCAGAATCCACCTGCCCTGTATGTATCCCAAGTAACCCAGAACTGCACCCCAGTCACTTAGGATGGGTCTGTTGTGACTAGAGACAGTCCATTCCAGTATTACAAAGGTTTTCCCCTTTTCTAGGTTGTGCCTGTGTAGCCACCACTGAAGGTCCTGGCTGCCTTATGGAGAAAGAGAAATATCTGCCAATTAAAGTGCGCCAGATTTCCGGACCAACTCTGGATGACATGCCTCTGAAGTTCTCATATCCAACAGAGTATGGCACAGCCTGTAGTGTTGAAACTAGTCTGCCCAGCACTTCACATACTTCCTGATCATGTCCGAGGGCCACTCCAGGGCTTGAGACACCTCCTGCATTAGCAAAAGGATTTTCTCCTTCGGTAGGAAAACCTTCTCCTACCACCTACTTTATATATGATGTTCTTTGTCCAGGGAAGATTTAGTTTTATATATGTTGCTTATGTTATTTTGAATACACATGAATAGCTCATTTATACTATATGTATTTTAGGAAAATTGTTTCTGTATATGAATATGTCCTTCATTTCATCTGCTTGTTGGTATCTCGATTTTCAGACAGGTGTATGTGTGATGACATAATTCGGGGGGTTCTCCCTTTGTGTTTTCCCCATTTAAGTTTTAACCAATCAGCACTCTATGGGAATTTATTTAATATGGTGTTTTGCTGGCGATGTTTAATCTATGAGTAAGCGCATGAGTGAGCATTAAATGAGGTTGACTTGTGGGGTTCTATCCTCCTTCACCTCGACTCTATTATGTTTTTCCTTTGAATTTTAACAAGGTTCCAATAAAAGGAAATTTTAAACACGTTCGCAGCTTTTTTCTATTGTTCCTTCATAAATACCAGTGCACAGCTGTAACCATTTGTTTGAATGAATTCTATGACCCGGATAGACGAGAACTGGCACAGTTTAGCACTTGGTGGACGGAGGCTCCAGAAGGAACTGATTGAGGGTGTTTAACAAGGTAATATGATTCTTTTGTGGTGTGTTAAGCATGCATATGTTCTACATTTCGTGATAAAGAGATGAAAACTTCTCCAGTGATATTACTTCTCCAATTCCCATGTTATTCTATGGAACCTATGCACCTATTCCCACTTGGGAAATCTTAGTGCATAGGCACCATAGAACAAACATAGGAATTGGAGAAGTGATATCACTGGAAAAGTCACCTCAAAATCTTAAAGAGGAACATTCCTCCATTAAAAAGTTTTTAGCATAGGATTAGTTATTAACCCCTTAAGGACCGGGAAAATCTGAGTTAGATTTGACTTAAGGACCGGAGAAATCTTGACTTTTTTGACTACGTCTTTGTTCAACCATATTTTCTCTTTAATTCCTTTTGTGCACCCACATAAATTATATACTGTTTTTTTAAGCACAAGTAGGGCTTTCTATTGATACCACAATTATATGAATACCTCATCATTTAATTTGATTAAAATAGAAAAAAAAGAGCAAAAAAATTAAAAAAAAAACAAAAAAAAAACATTTTGCTTATATTTTCGTGTCAGGATTTGCATACAATTAGTTTATGACAAAAAAATACCCCTAAATATATTCATTTGCTTCTCCTGAATATAAGAATACCCCATATGCCTAGTATTTCAATCACTTCCTCATATTTACAAGGTAAATATTACAAGATGGATGCCATTATTTCCAACTTGTAATTTCTCAACAATTGGAATGTGAGCATCATAGCTTAGTTGATGGTGCCAGAACCAAAAATGTCCCACAAAGGTATATCTTTCTGAAAACTAGACAACATAAGGTAAATAATCAGGAGAATTTTGAAGTTTTTTATGCAGCTATTTTTCCAGAAAAAAATTTCAAAATTATGGAAAAATTTTGTTTTTTTGCAGCTTTCACACTTACATTTCAATATTACTGTTGATTTCAAGCACAAGATAGTTGAAAATTTAAAAATATCCATTGTTTAGTGTTCAACTCCTTCTTATGAGTACTATGGCAATACCCCATATTCATAGGTTTCTCAAGATTTGGGGGAGCTACGGGGCCCAAATTGGAACATGCGCGTTTCCAGTTTCACACTTTGAATTTTCACAGCTTGCATCACTGGTGCCATGTCTCATTTGGGGCTGTGTAACAGTGCTCCACTCTAAGATTTCCCCCCAAAAGTGTATATTTTTGGAAAGTAGACACCCCAGGCTTTCATTTTATGTATGTTTTTAAATTTTTTTACGCAGCCATTTTACCACCAATCACTCGTAAATCTTGACGTAATTTTAAAAAAACAGCGTTTTTCACACTTTCACTTCAATGTTGATGTGAATTTCAAGCACATGATAGGTGAAGATTTTTAAAAATGCATTGTTTAGTGTTCAGCTGCTCCTTCTGAGTACAGCAATACCCCATATGCATAGGTTTCTCAAGGTTTGGGGGAGCTACAGGGCCCAATTTTGAACAAATATTGAATTTTCAAGTCCTGCTTAACTGGTGCCATTACTCATTTTGGGCTATGTTCCAGTGCTCCACTTTAGGATTTCCGCCCAAAAGTGTATATTTTTGGAAAGTAGACACCTCCAGCTTTCATTTTAGGTGTGGTTTCAAATTTTTTACACAGCCATTTTACCACCACTTTCTCGTAAACGTGACGTAAGTAAAAAAAACAGCGTTTTTTACACTTTGCCTTCAATGTTGATGTGAATTTCAAGCACAGAACAGGTGAAGATTTTATAAACTGCATTGATTAGTGTTCGGCTCCTTCTTCTGAGTACGGAAATACCCCATATGGATAGCTTTTTCATGGTTTGTGGGAGCTACGGGTCCCAAACTGGAACATGCGCGTTTCCAGGTTCACACTTTGAATCTTCACAGCTTGCGTTACTGGTGCCATTTCTCATTTGGGCTGTGTAACACTGCTCTTTTTTAAGATTTCCCCCCAAAAGTGTATATTTTTTGAAAGTAGACACCCCAGGCTTTCATTTTAGGTGTCTTTTCAAATTTTGCAAACAGCCATTTTACCACCAAGCCTGTGAAAACTTGACGCAAGTAAAAAAAATTCAGCATTTTTCACGCTTTGCCTTCAATGTTGATGTGAATTTCAAGCACAAAACAGGTGAAGATTTTATAAACTGCATTGATTAGTGTTCGGCTCCTTCATCTAATTACGGCACTACCCCATATACATAGGTTTGTCGGGGTTTGGGGGAGCTACTGGGCCCAGTTGGAACATGTTAGTTTCCTTTTACAGACATGCCATTTTTACAGCTGGTGCCTTGTCTCATTTCGGTCTGTTTGGCAATGCTGCAATTAATTTTACCCCCAAAAGTATATTTTGTAGAAGAGTAGACAACCCTGGCTTTCATTCTATTTGCATCTTATCAATTTTTTCGCTGCCATTGTATCACCAATCCCTCCAAAAATCTGCAGTAAGGCAGAGAAACACCATTTTTCACATTTCTATTTTAGTGTTGCTCTGGATTTCAATCACATGATATTTGCAGATTTTTTAAATGCTTTACATTAGTGTTGAGTTACATTGTCTGAGTACGGCAATGCCCCATATGCATAGGTTTGTCAGGGTTTGGGGGAGCTACTAGGCCCAGTAGGGAACATGTGTGTTTCCATTATCAGAGATACATTTTGATAGTGTTAGATCTAAGGAGGGATGTGTTTTGAAAACTAAAAAACAGGATATTTCAGGGGGGAAAAGTGGCCAAATAATAAAAGAACCCTTACAGCACTACTGCATTGTGTCTGAATGGTATTCCTTGAAACAGTCACCAAAGCAGAGGCCAGGTTTGGAAGGGCAATCAGGACAGTAAGTGGTAGTGTCTGTCCTATTCCCTTTCTGTAGCAAACCCTGCAGCGCTTCTGTGGTTTGTTCTTTTGGGGAGTTGGGGGGATTTTATAAATAAAATGTACTAACCCGGGTCTTGGTGGAATTATTTCAGACGCACCTTGAAATAAAAATATGGAAATAAGTTGTAGCTGGTACTGTAAAAAGCTACATCTTTGATTTGGGTTTGCCAGCTTGAAAAGTAAAAATGAATTATGTACAGCAGTCTGCATCATATAGATGGCAACTTTTTTATACCATGCCCTACACTTCCTCATTGCGAGGTATGGCTGCATTAGTTGATCACTCAGATCAACTCCCCCCATGTTTTTTATTATAGTCCCTGATGCAGACTGGCTTTCTCATTACCACTGTCCTGCCACGAACAGTGACTGCCTCAGATCTGTCCTCATGCATTGTGGTCAGCATGTAGACATCTTTTTTGTCCCTAAACTTCACTGCCAGCAGCTCCTGTTAGGACAAAGATAAGGACATCCCAGGTTTTAGTTTGCTATCTACTAGTGTTTTGGGCAACTCCCTGCAATTGCACCTGACAGTGCCACAGGCCACTGTGTCAAAATAAAACAGAGACTTAAATAAAAGGGGGCTGGTGTAATAATTATCAACAAATAATTGATAGCCTTTATTTAATAAGGGGTAAATTAAATCCCAAACTATTTTCCCACTTGTTCCCATAAATTTGGGGCACCCAGGAGGATCAAGTTTGCTGTCCTTGCCCTCATAAATTGTAAAAGCCTGTGTGTAGCCTGTGGCACTTTCGCACAATTTATAAAATTTTACACCAAATTTGGAATGCTTTGAGGGGATGTACTGCTTGAACCCTAACCTGCCTTTGTATTTCATTAGGGATTTATCTACACTAATTTCTTTTTGGGGCATATACACTTGGGCAAACTTTTTCTGTAAATGGCTTATTAGGGGACGAATTTTGTACAGTCTATCATACTGGGGGTGTTCTTTTGGGGGGCACAGGGTATTATCGTTAAAATGCATAAAGTGCAAAATGATTTCAAATCTGGACCTGGTCATAGTCTTGGGGAATATAGGGGTATCACATACGGGGTTTTTGCTCCAGTAGGATCGGATACTTGGCTTTTTTATTATACCCATTGCCATTATTAAGGCCCAGAATTGCTTAAATTCTATGAGGTCTATGGGTTTCCATATTTCTTCCTTAACTACAAAAGCTGTAGGGTTGGCCGCAGTATACTGGGCTGCATACAAGTTGGTTTGGGACACAATTTCACCTAAAATGTCTTCCCCCAAAAACAAATCAAAAAAATTATCATGGGTAAATCCCTCAACATCAATTTGTATCCCTGGGGTGCCTGTAAATTCTGGTATTTGTGGGCAAAAATTGATTGGGGATACCCATTCATTATGATCAGGAGTGGCTGGTGTTGGGGCATTTATTTGGCCAGATCTTTTTGCAGGTGCTGGGGCAATTGCCAGGGCAGCTCTTGGTGCATTCCTTTTGGCAGGTATTTTGCCAAGTCTTTTGGCAGATCTTGTGGCAGGATTTTTTTGCAGGATTTTTGGCAGGCGCTGGGGCAGTTGCCAGGGCAGCTCTTGGGGCAGTGCGTCTTTTCTTGACAGAAGGCCCAGCGTCGTCACTAGAACTGCTCTCACTTTCTGAAAACTGCTCTGTATCAAAATCTGATGCAGTATCTGTTGCCTCTGAGTCAGATGCCAAAAAGGCATATGCCTCTTCAACGCTATAACTGCGCTGCATTTTGCCCACTAAAATTTTTTTTTCTTACTCTAACGCTATCCCTAAACCTAACTCTAACCCTAAAACTTACCCTAACCTACGTATATCCAGAACCTACCTAACCCAAGTAAACTACCTATCTAAACTATACTTATTATATATATATTTTTTGTTTTTTTGGGTTTTTTTTTCCCTAAACCTAAATCTGTCCCTAAACCTTTCCCTAACACAAGTCTACACTAAACCTACCCACCTACCTACCTAAACTACCTAAACTATATTTTAAATCAATTTTTATTAAAAAAATAAATAAATAAATAAATAAATAAAAATTTCAGAGAATACAAGGGGGATGGGGGGTATCCCACAGATCAGCAAACGCTGATCTGTAGTTTATTGATCACTCTAAAAGTGATCAAAGGGTTAATTTTGTGTTTTAACACAGTTTGCAGGAATACTGGAATGCTGGATCGCAATCTGGCACAATCTCTCTCTGTCTCTCTCCACCTCAGCAGTGTGCAAGATGGAGGGAGGCAGAGACATATGACAGGGACAGTATTTACAAATACTGTCCCTGTCAATCAGCGTTTGCAACATGTGATTCGCTCATCAAGCGAATCGCATGTTACAACAAACTTTCTACTGGTTGTTACTAAGTGTCCCGGTATCGGGACACTTAGTAACAAGCAGCCCGCGCTCTCCCATCGCGGCCGCACGGAGTTTAACCCTAAGAGTTTAACCCTTGACGTACCGGGACCGTCAAGGGTCCTTGGAGCAAATTTACCCTTGACGGTCCTGGTACGTCAAGGGTCGCTAAGGGGTTAAAGTAGTAGTTTAGAAAATGTTTTTTTCCTCCGTGTCTCCTTCCCCGGCACTTTAACCAATGGGTCGCGTCCCCGCTAGCTGGCGTTTGGATGTCTGACCCGGAAATCATTTAAGTCACTTCCCCCTCCTCTCTCCAGTCTTTTTTTACGCCAGCTGGCGGAATGGAGAGCGGGACACAGCGTCCCGCATAGAAAATAAAATAAAATTTGTAGATTGCACGTACCGGATGGCGGACCGCGTGGAGTGCCGGTCCAGCAGCGAGCAAGGCGGCTACACATGAGATGGGCACCGGGAGCGAGACCCAGGAGCGGAGGCAGGAAAATCAAGTGGACTACCAGCCCAGGCTTCCCCCCGTCATGGCGGGCACGGGCAAATGCTGCAGAAAGCTGGATCCGAAGGAAGCAGGAGAAGGGTAAGTCCTCCTATTTAAGCTTTCTCCTAATGTGGAAGGGGCAGGCCTCTGCCAATTGCAGCACACATATATATATATATATATACACCCTGAGGCTCTCAAGGTTACACTAAGGGTAGCATAGTTAACAGATTGTTGGTAGTGGTTTTTAGCTGCATTTGAATAAAGTAGTTTTTAAATTAATGCTATTATGGCTACTCCCAAACCTTCCTCCTCTAATGCCAAGGACAAAGTGGATACAAAAGAAGACAAAACTCCTCAGAAGTTTAAAAACTGCTCTGCCTGTCATACAAAAATCCCAGCTTCAGAGTCTAGCAAGCTGTGTCAGGAATGTTCAAGGAAAACTTCAGAACAAGAAGTTCCAGCTCAATTCCAACAGTTTCTTGCATGGATGAAAACATCCATGCAAGAAACCTTTAATTCTATGCAGAAATCCCCAGCTCGCAAGAGAGCGAGAACAGAGGACCCAAAAGAGGGTACATCTCGCAGGGCAGAGGAGGAATTGGATAGCATGCAGGATTTGCCATCTATTTATTCCTCAGAAGAAGGAGGTGAGATTATAGAGAATGAGGGTTCATTCAACCTAGACAAAATGGAACCATTCCTGAAACACCTCCGTAAGATACTAGGACTGACGGAAGAACAGAAGGAACAAGATGTGTTGGATACAGCCTTTTTGGGAAAAAGAAAAGATAGTCCAGTATTTCCAGTCCATCATTCAGTGTCTGATATTGTCAAGGCTGAATGGAACAAAGGAGACAAAAGGGTAGCAGTACCTAGGAGATTTCAAAGGATGTACCCTTTTAAGGAAGAAGATTCTGCCGCATGGGTAGGTCCTCCTAAAATTGATACTGCCATATCCCATATTTCTAGAAGAACTCTTATCCCAATGGAAGACGGTTCATCTCTCCGTGATCCAATGGATAGAAGAATGGAAAGTGCGTTGAAGAAACAGTTTTCATTTCTGGATCAGAATATCAAGGTAGCGACAGCCCTTACTTGTGTATCTAGAACGATAAGAATATGGCTGACAGAGTTGGAAGAAAAAATAGAAACATCAGTATCAAGATCAAAACTCTCTAAAGACGTGGCCATGATTAAGGAGGCTATAGGTTATTCATGTGACGCATCAATGGATTCTATCAAATTATCTGCTAGAGCATCATCTTTGTTGGTAATGGCTCGCAGAGCGCTATGGTTAAGAACATGGAATGCAGATTCATCATCCAAAAATAGGCTGATTTCATTACCTTTTGAGGGATCCAGGTTATTTGGAGAATCACTGGAAGAAATAACCAAAAAGCTATCAGGAGGGAAAAGTGCCATGTTACCGCAAGATCGCAGAAGCAGGTCATCTCCTCCGAAGACAACTTACAGAACAAAAAAGCTATCCTTTCGTGACTCAAGGAAATTCCAACAGAACAGGTCATTCGATAACAGAAGACAGAATTCTGCTCAAGGATACAGGGCAGGATTCAGAAAGGAAATCCCACGAAGGAATCAAGGAAAAAAAGATTCGTTATGAGGATCAGCGGGCCCTCTCTCAGATACCAGTGGGGGGTCGTCTGGCGTATTTCCTATCCATTTGGGAGAAGGAATCAATATCGGACAAGTCAGATACTGAAGAGGGGGTATCCGCTGGAGTTCAAAAGGATCCCAAACATAAAAATTTTCAAAAACTCAAAGACACCCCAGAAAACATCATAGGAAGTCATTCTGGATAATGCAATAAAAGACCTCCTAGAAAGAAGAATTATAGAAAGAGTTCCGAATCAAGAGAAGAAAAAAGGCATTTACTCCATCATATTCCTAGCACCAAAGAACGCAGGAGGATTCAGGACTATACTGGATTTAAAATTCTTAAACAAATTTTTGAAATACAGACCCTTCAAGATGGAATCAGTAACATCAATACTCAGCATGGTAAGACCGAGAACGTTTCTGGCATCCATAGACCTGCAGGATGCCTATTACCACATACCCATACTCAAGACACATCGGAGGTTCCTGAGGTTCCATTACAAGAAACAACATTGGCAGTTCAAAGCCCTTCCTTTCGGATTAATGTCAGCTCCAAGGGTATTTACAAAGATACTAGCAGTAGCTCTGGAAAGATTAAGAAGGAGGAGCATCACAATAATCCCATATCTGGACGACCTGCTGTTGATAGCAGACTCAAGATCACAGGCAAAGAAACATTTGGAAGAATCGATCAGTCACCTGGAGAGATTGGGGTGGAAGATAAATCAACGAAAGAGTCAACTGTATCCAAAACAGCAGCTGAAGTTTCTGGGGATAAAGATAGATACTCTAAGAGACAGAGCATATCTCTCAACCCAGAGAAAAAACAGCATCATTCAAAGAGTCAAGAAGATCACAAAAAAGACATACATTTCATCAAAAGGGTTCATGAGTCTATTGGGAACTCTCACATCAGCCATTCAAATAGTTCCATGGGCAAGAAATTACATGAGACCAGTTCAGAGATGGTTTCTGGCAGAATGGAACGGAAATCCGAGGGACATGTCCCAAAGAATAAGAGTACCGGATCACCTGAAGATAGAATTGAAATGGTGGACAAAGCCAAAGAATCTCAGAAAGGGATTTCTTTTACAGGATCCGGTATGGCAGGTGATTACTACAGATGCCAGCCTGAAAGGATGGGGAGGTCAATACAACAACAAATATGTTCAAGGTCTGTGGTCAACAAGGGAGAAACTCATGCATATAAATCTACTAGAAATGAGAGCATTAAAATACTGCCTTCAAAAGTTCAAAAAAACACTAAAGGGAAAATATGTAAGGGTCCAGTCGGACAATTATGCAGTAGTCATGTACATAAAAAACCAAGGGGGAACTCACAATCCGGCCTTGAGCAAAGAAGCAGAAAAAATTCTGAGATGGGCAGAGTCGAACCTGGCAGGAATCTCAGAGGTACATTTACCAGGAAAGAACAACGTCAGAGCCGATTACTTGAGCAGGAACCTGATAGATCCCTGGGAATGGTCCTTGGACGAGACCCTGTTTCGACAAATAGTGAAGAAATGGGGGAAAATATCAGTAGACCTGATGGCATCATATTCAAACAAGAAATGCCCAAGATTCTTTTCTCGACGGTACCACCCAAGAGCTCTGGGTACGGATGCCATGAGATACAGGTGGAACTACAAGCTGGCCTACATTTATCCTCCAATACCTATGATCATTCATGCTTCCCTTTGGCGTGGTGTGAATGGCTTCTATCATTACATCAAGCTCCAGTTACCATTATACTGAGGTTGTAACCTCAGTATAATGGTAACTGGAGCTTGATGTAACAACAGAAGTCATTTACACCACACCAAAGGGAAGGGTGAATGTACTCCCTGGGGCAGATGGGAGGAGAATTAGGAAGTCAAGGAGAGCTGTGCTGAAGATTCAGTGTGCTGCATTATGCTCACCGCCACAGCTTGAAGATTAAATATCTTTAAAAGTACGTAAGTGGGGAAAAAAAAAACACACATTTCCTAAAACTACTTTAATAACTACATCTATGCTAAAAACTTTTAAGAGGTGAATGTTCCCCTTTAATGCATCTCCCCAATAATCTCTTACCTGCCAATATTTCTCCATTGGCAGCACACAAGACTCCCTCTCCCTGTTCTTTACTGATGTTTTTTGTATTACATTTTTGTCAAGAATCATTACTGCATCAGGATAAATTATTTCCACATGTGAAGATGGCTAGAAGGATGGTCTTTTTTGATTAACTCCCGTTCTATTACTAGGGGCCTGCATCTCTGGTCTGTGCTACCCATGGACACTGTGACATGAAAGGGATTGACAGTAACATTATGCCTGACTATAATATATAGCTACACATATATATATATATATATATATATATATATATATATATATATATGAGGAAGTTCCAGTTAGGACTGAAAACATTTGTCAAAATGCAATAAATATATACTTTTTTCTCCTACCTTGACCTGTGTAGGGTCTCCTCACACCTGGACTCCCAGGCTGGGTATACATGTATAGCACATATATGGGACATGCACCATATTTTGTTACAATGGTATCTGTACCTTAAAGGGATAGTAATACTTCGTTTTATCTTTATTTTGTTTTGTAGGCATTAAAAAACCATGAAGAATGATATGTCTTATCTCTCAAACCTTTATGATTTGAGAGATATTCAAAAGCAAAGTTTCCCCTCCCGCCCCTTTTACCTAGTGTAAGCCGGTCTCTTCTTAGATGTGGAATCTGGTTGTAAGACCAGACAGATAACAGCAGGGGACAATCTTCTTCCTATGAGAACAATGAAAGCCCTGCCCCCCTTGACAAGTTTTTCCCTTATCTTAATTGAAGATTGTCCCTCTCTGCAATCTACCTGGGCACCCCCCCTTCTGCTCTGGTAAAAGGGGGCGGGAGGGGGATGTCATTGAATTACTCTTGAACTACAACTTTGACAGAATTGAAATAACACTCTCCAAAGTCCAAATACTATGATGATTAATTGGAGCTGCTTTTATTATGAAACATTACTATCCCTTTAACTATGTCTTGTGTTACCTGAGGAATTATACATAACCAAATGGATAGCATTATCCTGTAAATGTGGCCTCTAGAGTACAAAAATAAGTAGTTCAGAACTCAATAATCAATTGTTAAAATGTAGCCATAATATATGCCCTGTAGATGTATCCATTCATACTTTGTGCAGCACCATATAAGCATAGAAAAAGTGATGGGGGTCTCAAGCAATAATGTTTTCTGCTCAGAAAAAAGTTCAGTACCAATATCAAAATAAAAGTATTAACACATATAATAACCACTGCTTACCTTACTAGGGCCAGAAAACCCTAATGACTTGTCCGAATGTTTCCCATGTGTATTATTTCAAGACATAACACCTTCAATCAGTCCTGGATGTCAGCTCCAAGGAGGTGGACATGGCAGTTTGCAGTGTGTTGTGCCACAAGTTAAGCAGGCTACTTGCTTCAATTTGAAAAACAGACTGCCTGAAACTGTTAACTCTTTGAGTGCCAGAAAGGTATCCACCAGATAACCCTTTGAGTGTTAGGAGTCTGCTTTTATATGTACATGAGATCCAGGTCTGATTGAAGATGTTCTCTCTTAAACAAAGAGATAATGTTGAGCTCATAAGGGCCATTAGGATTGTTGTTGGACTTTATCATACGTATCCCAGTTGAAACAGAACAACACAAACATATAATAAAGGAAATATTCATTTAATGAGGAATACAGACTGGTGAAGTGGTTCAGGCAGCTCACATCCACAATCTTACAGCGAAATTTCATGGCAAGTCTTGTGTTGCCGGTCTCCCTTCAGTTGCTACACCTTTGCAGACTTTAACTACGGGTCTTCTCTTTTGCTAGGAGGAAGATAAGATATTTTACAAAAAATTGAATTCAGAGACAGAAAAAGCAGATTCGCGATAAGTTTAATAATTACTCCTGATCTGCACAACAGCTCAGCATTATACAAAGTATACTTTTTAGTGCCAAGGGGCGCACAGCGCGTTACAAAGCACCCCTTTCTACACCGAAAGGGATAAAAATACCTTGGGTACACCTCTCGCACATAAAGGGCTAAACGCACTATAAAGTATTGCTGTTGTTTATTTAGCGCTATTGCTTTTTCGGTGTGTTTAACACAAATACCCGTAATGCAAATATATTGCTTAAACAGCGGGGATGTAATATGCCTTTTTCATCAGTGCTTGTTGTTAGCTATTTAAGGACAAGCTCTGATACTTAAAGGGTGTTTATTCATTGATGCAGGAGACGCCTACTCACTGTAAAGCCTCGCTAACATTACAATTGACAAAAGCGGGGCGGGGCGGGGCGCTATAACACATTATAACGAAACAAACATTCGTTATACCTGGGTCTGCTATCTCTCCATGCTTGATTGTCTAACGTGTTCTAAATCCTAAACAGTATTAACAGGAAGTATTCTGTTCCTGACAGCTAGCTCCTCCCCTAACACGTTTACGCCCCTTATGCCTTGGCGCCTTACGTAAAAAAGACCCAAAAACATTTCCACTTTTAGTTAAAGGGTCTTGCAACGCGTTTAAAAACGAGTCATACACCCAACTGACACTCGAATTGTTAATATGTTGAGTCTTAACAATATATATGTTTGTGCACGCTCTTTGGCAACGAAATGGTCACTGCTAACAGCATATAGGTATTTTAAGCGGATACGTACTTTCCAAGTGTCCCCTTTTCCCATATTGGCGTCTCTCTAGCAGGTCAGATTGTGTGGTGCCTGTATAGGTGTATCACGATGGTCAATAGCACTAGAACACCATGGGAGTGATGCCCTAAGGCGTAATAAAACAGAGATTACTTTTCTATTTATATAACTTGTCTAAGTCATATGTAATTATATGCATACCTGGGAACTTCCAGTTGAGGGCTACCCGGAGGGTAGTCCTCTGTTCACCAGGGGGTGACAAAAATGACGCTAATCGCGTCAAAAAGGGTCGGGGCTTGCCGCGACTGAGGGGGGGACTTAACCCTTTGAGTGCCAGAGTGGTACGGAATGCATTGCAAAGCAATGCATTCCTTACCACTCTGGCACTCAGAGGGTTAAAGGTGTCACACAGAAGGCTGGGGACTGAGGATCAGCGGGAGAAAAAGCGGATGTGGCTAGGGTTGCCACCCAGCCGGTATTTTACCGGCAGGCCGGTAAAAAATTGGCTTCTGTCCAATGTTAAGTCTATGGAGGGAATGCCATGGCTGGTATTTTTTGGAAGAAAAGGTGGCAACCCTAGATGTGGCAGAGTTTCAATAGAAACTCTCCACATCCGGAGGAATCAGCCTCTGCCCCGGAGACCCGGTAAAATTCTGTCAGAACCGGAGTCTCCGGGGCAAATCCGGAGAGTTCCCAGGTATGATTATATGGAGCCAATGCCCTACGATTTCTACAACCTTGGAGATCTTAGTGTATATGCTCTATAAAATAAAACTGGAACTGGAGAAGCCATTTTCTCTTTATTATGCCTTACCCCCTAAACTTAAGTATATGATTTATAAATTAGTCTGTGTAAATACAATATTTGGGTCTTGCTTTAAATTATTTATGTGATTACACAAACGTCTGTCATTAGGTCATGAACATACCTGGGAACTCTCCGGTTTTGCCCCGGACACTCCGGATCTCAGACTGAATTACCGGGTTTCCGGGGCAATGTGTGGATCACCGGGTGGGCAGAGTTTAAATAGAAACTCTGCCCACTTGTGCTCCGTCCCACCTGGTTCCTCCCACTCCCCACCCTCTTAGATACATTTTGCAGGGGGTTTTTTGTCCCGCCCCCCTCTGCGACTAAGCCCCGCACCTTTTATGATGCAAACTAGTTGTAGAGCCCGTTACACGGGCCACAGTGCCACTGGCAGCCGGTCGTGGGGCAGTCATGCACAGTAGAGACTGCCCACACCGTGGCTGATACAGTGCCAGCTGGTCGCAGTGCAGTCATGCTCAGTACAGACTGCCCTTCAGAGCTCCCCACTCTGTATCAGCCTCATCACTGGCAGTCTCTACTGTGCATGATTGTGGCATTACACGCGTTTTAGTGAATTATTATATAGGATTGCGTCATTTTCCTCCCAGGTCGGCACTGACAGGGTTACCCTTCGGGTAGCCCTGTTTCAAAACTTCCCAGGTATGGTTATGAAATAACCTATACATCATGGGCAATACCCCAGCTACCAACACTACTTAAAGGGATAGTAACATTTCCTAATCCCCATATTGTAGGCATTAAAAAAAGAAATTAAATGCTCTCAGTGCAATCTCTCAAACCTTTATGATTTGAGAGATAATCGCTCGCAAAGTTCCCCCTCCCTCTCCTTTCCCTAAAGTCAGTGTTCTAGCTGACTGCAAGGGAATCCTGTCATACGACCATCAAAAGAAATCCTTCACTGAAACAGTCTTCTACGTGTGTTTACAAACCAAGCATACACAGAAGACCGTTTCACTAAAGGATTTCTTTTTTTATTAACGCAATCTTGGCTCTGCTGCAGAGCCGCCTCATGCACGTAAGACCTGAAAGGGGAGGGAGGGGGGACTTTGCAAGCGATTATCTCTCAAACCATAAAGGTTTGAGAGATCGCACTGGGGGCAATTCATTTCTTTTTTTTTTCTTTTTTTTTTGAAAGAAAGTTTATTAGAAATTATAGCAGTACAAAGGTACATAATACAACGGAAAAATACAAGATCAAACAATTGTCAAAGGGTCTATAAGAAAACCCAGCTGTGGCAAAATAGAAGTATAAGAACCTTAAGAACAGTGGGCATCGCTTGTAATGATGTGCAGTAAAATTACACCTGGAACATTCATCGGCAGAAACAAACAAAATGCACCAGTATACATATAGTACACAAATAGAAAAGGAAAGGAACGTGAAGAAATAAAAGTACAAAGAAAAGAAAGGGAATGTGGGTTAGCATTGGGTACAGAGCGCTTGGGTCACAACATCACACGAGCATAGAAAGAGTTGGTAATACCATAACAGGAAGAAAAAATAGATAACGGGGAGTCTCAAGTTATATGGTACCCCTTACCTTAGGAAAAATACCAACAATATCAGTAAAAAAGGGAGGAGTAAAAAACTAAAACAGGACATGCATTGAAGGGTTGTCCACCAGCTATCACACACTAGGGGTAAGAGAATGAGAGACAGAGGAGGGGATCAAATTTGGTAACTCAAACCATGGTTCCCAGATCTCATTAAACAACCCCTCACACCCCTGCTGTAAATAAGATAGTTTTTCATATATAGCAATATCATTAACCCTTATTCACCACATCTGGGGGGTAGGAGGTGCAGAGCTCCTCCAGCACAACGGGATACACATCCGGGCGGCATGTAACAAATGTAGAAGTAGAGACCGCTTGGTTGAACATATAGTGGGAGTGTCCACCCCCACGGAGAATAGCAGGAGGGATGGGTCCGAGGGCAGAGACAGAGAAAGAAGAGAATTTATGGTTGTGAGAATGGAATCCCAATATCCACGGATCGCTGGACATGACCACCAAATATGTGTCATCTTGCCTACTCCAGTGCCACAACGCCAACAAGTATTAGGAGTGGTAGGATAAAACGAATGAAGGAGCGCAGGAGTCCTATACCAGCGCAACAAAAGCTTATAGTTGGTTTCAACCGCTGTTAATTTTCTAGAAGAATAGAGGGCACGTTTAAAAGAAACATTCCAGTCATCGTCCGAGATTGAAACCACCAATTCTTCTTCCCATACCAATTTGAATCTAGAGAATGTTGCATCCCCGCCACTAAGAAGCTTGTATAGCTTCGAGAGGATATGTGACATGGGTTGACTAGCCAATGCTGTAGACTCAGGTCTACAGAAAAGTTCAAACTGGGTCAGTTCCCTCAATAAGAAAGACTTCGCATGATGAGTGTTAAGAAAGTGCGAGATCTGCCGATAACCCCAATAATCTTGCGAGTTCAAATCGAAACGATCCTGTAAAGTTGCAAAGTCCAACAAAGCTCCAGCACCCAACAGATCCGCCACCAACAACAAACCTCCCCTGCGCCATCTTAAAAAGGAGGTAGGATGTATACCAGGTTGACCTAGCAAGAATAGCGAACCTAATCCTCGTTGGCTTATAGTTCCAAATAAATGCATTGAAAACATGTTGAAGCAACTTAAGGTATGTATTAGACAATGCAATAGGAACCGTCTTCAAGAGGTACAAAACTATGGGGAGAAAGACTGACTTAAGCACATTAATGCGGCCGTCCAAGAGAGAAAACATGAGCGCAAAGACCGCAAGTCTCGATCTAGTCGAGAGAGAAGTGGCAAGTAGTTGGCTTGGAATAATGAGGAAACCCGAGGAGTGATACGTATTCCCAAATATGGTATGGAGGACCCCACCCATGAGAAAGGTACCTTGGTTCGCAGAGAAGCAACTAAATGCTGGGGATCAGAAATATTTAAAATCTCCGATTTCTGCAAATTGGCCTTAAAATTGCTAACCTGGCCAAAGAGATGTAACTCCTGCAACACTGCCGGGAGAGACACCACCGGATCCGTGAGTAGGAAAATGAGATCATCTGCAAATAAGGCAAGCTTATGCTCTCTGGAAGCCATCGGGATCCCACTTATCAAAGTGGAGGCTCGAACCCTATTTGCCAACGTCTCCATGATCAAAATAAAAATGAGTGGTGAAAGTGGGCAGCCTTGCCTCGTACCATTCTTAAGAAAGAAGGGAGTAGAAAGAGAGCTGTTAACCTTAACCCGCGCCGAAGGGTTAGTATACAAAGCCTTAACATAAGGGTACTCAATGGTTAAAGTACATGTAAATCAATCAGTCTCTGTTGTGGTGTTTGACACACCCAAGGTGGTAATGGAGCAGCAAGTGGTGCTAGATGAAACAACACCGTCAGTCTATTGAACAGAGATAGCTGCTTAGGGTGAGCAGGAACTGAGGCCAGAACACTGCAGAGTTGAGCTTGAGCCAATAGCCCCCACGGCCGTAGTAATGGAGACAGACTACACTGCAAGAGCTTGAGCCAATAGCCCCCACTGGCGTAGTAACGGAGACAAACTACACTGCAAGAACTTGAGCCAATAGCCCCTACAGGTGTAGTAACGGAGACAGACTACACTGCAAGAGCTTGAGCCAATAGCCCCCACGGGCGTAGTAACGGAGACAAACTACACTGCAAGAGCTTGAGCCAATAGCCCCCACAGGCGTAGTAACGGAGACAAACTACACTGCAAGAGCTTGAGTCAATAGCCCCACCGGACGTGTAACGGAGAGCAAACACTGTACGAGCTAGAGCCAATAGCGCCTTCCGCGGGCGCGGTAATGGATACCGACTACACTGCAAGATAGACAGGATGAGCCGCCGCCTATACAAGGCTTTGAAATGTAACCGGCTCAGCAAGTGTAGCGGAAGATAGCAACGGCTCTGCAAGTGTTAATGGAGGCTCAGTGTTTGGAGACAACGGCTCTGCAAGTGTTAATGGAGGCTCAGCGAATGGAGACCGCAGCTCTGCAAGTGTACTGGAGGCTCAGTGAAAGGAGACAGCGGCTCTGCAAGTGTTAACGGAGGCTCAGGGAATGGACACACAGCTCTGCAAATACAAACGGAGGCTCAGTAAACAGAGGCACGGCTCTGCAAGTTTGAACGGAGGCTCAGCAAACAGAGGCAAGGCTCTGCAAGTGTTAATGGAGGCTATAACACGATCAGCCCTGTCACTAGCACAGCGGAAGTCAGAATGTCGCCTCGGCGACACCAAACAGCAGGAAACAGGAATGGTGGCAGGGTCAGCAGTAAGCTGGTTCAGGTCACGGAGCAGGAAGTCAGCCAGGCCAGGTCAGACCACGGAGCAGGGTTCTCAGACAAGCCGGATCAAGTCACAAGCAGGAACGTCAGCCAGGCCGGGTGTTACGGATTTTCTGACACTCAGAACAGGTAGTAAAGTAAAAACACAGTTTATTGAAACAGAATGATAAACAGTGCCCCTAGGGGCCAGTATAAGTAAGAGCAATACTGACAAATACAGACAAAGTATGGGTAATATAAACAGAGGATTAAATACAGCTAAAGGCTGTAGCAACCCCACAGGGTTAACAGGAGCAACTGGTGAGGCTCAGGCTAGATTGGCCAACACCCAGGAGAGATATCAGTCTCTGGAGAACAGTCTCTAGATGTAGAGCCAGGAACACAGGATCAGCACTGTATCACTCTCTAAGCAGAAGCACGATGCGCCGCTGTTGCTCTGAGCTGAGCCAGTACCACCACCGTGGGCTAGGAGGAATGCTACTGCCAAACCTGAAGTAACCAGAATAGGAATCGCCCAGAAGGAGTAGTGAGTAACCCTGCGTGTGCCAAGGATAGTATACAAGCCCTTGGGATGCCACAGTAGATGATAGTTGGCCAAGCTACGAAGAGCCGATGCACAGAGCAGTGCAGATGGAACTGTAAACTTCGAGAGAATGAGAGACGGGCCCGGGACACCCTTCCGGTGTCGCACTGAATCCTATAGCAAGAGCGACCAGACTACCGGCGCCAACCGGCGTGATCATGGTGCACCCCGAACACCGGACAAGCGGAGCTCTGCAAGGACTGGTATAGCGTAAAAGGAGACTCAAAGTGTAACGGCTCAGCGAACCAACAGAAGCTTGGCAAGCTAAACAAGTGGCACGTAATCGGAGACTACAGGCACTGCAAGGGTTAATCTGGTACATTCAAAAGAGCAATGCTCAGCGAGTACTAGGCAGGCAACCTCAGCTACAGCTGAATGAGCGAGAGAGGAACAGAGAAACAGTTCAGAATGTCGCCAGCGTGACCGGAGGACACTGGAGCAGCAACCGGACAGGAGCGATAACCGGAACCGGATGACACAGCCGCAGGAACACCACCGGAGAGCGGATCAATCACGGAGCAGGATCAGTAGCCAGAACCGGGTCGAATCACGGAGCAGGGTCGTCAGCCAGAGCCGGGTCAGATTACAGTACAGGGTCGTCAGCCAGAACCAGGTCAAATCACGGAGCAGGAACAGGAGAAGAGTCAGACTAGCCGGGTCGGTACACAGGAGACACTGGAAATCAGCAACAAGGCGCAGCACAGGAACACCACGAAAGGGCAACTGACAAGTGCCCAAACCCCAGCATATAAAGGCACATCCTGGGCGGGCCAATCAGACTCCTCCAATGCAAAGGTACATAGTCAGAGATTGACAGGGAATCACGGGGACCGTGATACCGGGTCAAATCACGGAGCAGGATTCTCAGACAAGCCAGATCAGGTCACAAGCAGGAACGTCAGCCAAGCCGGGTCAAATCATGGAGCAGGAAACCAGGAGCGTCGTCAATACAGGCCAAATCGGTACACAGGAATCAGGAACACTGGAACACAGCAACAGCAACACTGGCTCAGGAACACCACGAAAAGGCACCTGACAGGTGCCAAAGGCCAGGTATAAAAAGGCCACAATGGGCGGGTCAAACAGGCTCAGCCAATGGGAGCTCCCACAACCGAGAGTGACAGTAAAGGCTCACGGGCACCGTGATAGGCGGAGACGATTCGCCAATACTTTGGCGTAAATTTTGGTATCAACGTTCAAAAGGGAAATCGGTCGAAAGCTGGAACAGACACTTAAATCTTTCCCCGGTTTTGGTAGGACTGTTATATGTGCCTCAGTCATGAGGGTATGTGTCATTGCCCCCAATGGCAGCACATTAAAAGCCTCCACCAAGTGCGGGACCAAGAGATCAGCAAATACTTTATAAAAATGCAAAGAAAATCCGTCAGGGCCTGGGCTCTTGCCCACTGCCATCTGCTTGATAGCATTTAGAACTTCAAAAGCCCCTATGGGATCTTCAAGTTGTAAAGCCTGGGAGGGAGTGAGAGAGGGCAGGTGCGAATCACTAACATACTTGGACTGAATATCCGGAAGACTAGGAATATCACCATCAGGAAGATTATAAAGATTCAAATAAAAATCCCTGAAAGTCTCAGTGATAGAGGGTAGATCACAAACTCGAATCCCAGCAGACTTCTTGATCGAGTGAATCCGTGCAGGAGGAGTCATAGGGGTCAGTTGAGCCATTTCCCACACTTATTGCCCTGTTCGTATGTAAAATGTTTCTGCCAAACAAATGACTCATGGCGAGAAGTAAAGAGCGAGCCTGCTGCCTATGAAGAAGGAGATCTTGTAACACATTGTACTCCCCTCTCTCCTGGTGCCTCCTCTCCAAAGATGTTATTTTTGTGAGAAGCAAATCAAGTTTCTCCTTGGCCTGCCGCTTACGCACAGAGCGAAGCCGTATGCATTCCCCCCTCACTACACACTTTAACGCTTCCCAAACAGTTAACCGCGAAAGATCATTTCCAGTGTTTAATTGTAAGTATTCTGTAATAGTAGAGCGAAGACTAGACACAATAGCCGGGTCTTGTAACAGAGCGTCATCCAATCCCCAACTGCCCGGGACAGAGAGGCACAATGGCAGAACAACCTCTATTTCCACTGGAGCATGATCCGACCATGTGATAGCATTATCACGGTGCCCGTGATTGCTGCCTTTTTCTGTCAGTTACCTGAAGAGGCTCTCCATTGGCTGCCTGCCTTCAGCCCGCCCTGTATTGCCTATTTAAACTGAGCTTGGGCACCCTTTCGTTGCCCTTTCGTGTTGTCTCTATGCTGCCTGCACCTGCATTGTGATCCTGAGCTTCCTGGGCCATTACACTATCCTTGCTCTTCTGTGATTGCCTGAGTTCCTGTTTGACAGCTTCCTCGGTTCCAGCATCCGTTCCTGATCCGGTTGGGGTTGCTGTTCCTGCTGCCGTTTCCTGCTGCCGTTCCTGCTCCGGTTGACTGCCATTGAAGATCTGTTTTCCTGTCTGTTATTGGCTGGGTTCCTGCTCCTGGATCGCCTGCAGTGTGTCTCTCTCTCCCAGTCACCTTGGCGACATTTTCATTTACTTGAGTTGTGCACTCCAGTACGCGGGTACTGGTTCACTCCATGTATACCGGCTGCTTGTTGCACCGGTCGAGGTTATGTCACTCCAGTATGCGGGTACTGGTTCACTCCATGTATAACCGGTTGCTCATTGTGAACTGACAGCACCGGTGGTGACTGGGTAACTCCAGTACGCGGGTACTGGTTCGCTCCATGCACACCGGTTGCTTGTTGCACCGGTAGAGGTTACGTCACTCCAGTACGCGGGTACTGGTTCGCTCCATGTATAACCGGTTGCTCATTGTGATCTGACAGCACCAGTGGTGATTGGGTAACTCCAGTACGCGGGTACTGGTTCGCTCCATGCACACCGATTGCTTGTTGCACTGGTAGAGGTTATGTTACTCCAGTACGCGGGTACTGGTTCGCTCCATGTATAACCGGCTGCTCATTGTGGTTCAGACCACACAGATAGAGATTGTGTACTCCAGTATGCGGGTACTGGTTCGCTCCATGCATAACCGGCTGCTCACTGCACCGGTAGAAGTTCTGTCACTCCAGTACGAGGGTACTGGTTCGCTCCACGATTAGACGGTGGTTGTTCAGTCCTAGACAGCACCGGCAGAGATTCTGTCACTCCAGTAAGCGGGTACTGGTTCGCTCCACGCATACCGGTTGTTGTTCAGTCCTAGACAGCACCGGCAGAGATTGGGTAACTCCAGTACGCGGGTACTGGTTCGCTCCATGTACAAGGTTGCCTGCTGCACCGGTAGAGATTGTGTTACTCTAGTAAGCGGGTACTGGTTCGCTCCACGTATAACCAGCTGCTTGCTGCATTTCTCTCAGCATCGGTAGAGATTGTGTACATTCAAGATAGAGAAGGGACCGCTTCTGAGGTGTGTTGAGTCCCTTTGCATTAATGGAAATAGCCTTAAATTTGTATGCCTTTTCTAAGTGTAATGGTAAGAAAAACAAGCATTCACTACTCGTGGAGCCCTGCCAGAATAACACCAACCCAAATGTATAGGAGAGCAAAAAAAGAAGAAGGAAGAAAAAGAGAATAACAGGCCAGACAGACCTGGTCTGTAGCAAGAGCATGGTTAAGAACCAACAATTAAAACTGTAAATCCAAAATATATATTCAGAACAAAACATCCAACTACAGTGTACAATGGGGGTCCTAAAAGTGTAATAATCAGTAACAAAGAAAATGGCCCAGTAATGGAGGCTAGCATCCAGGTCATAGTGAGATAGTGCCTAATGACCTCTCTCGGAGGGAAAATAACAAATAAACTAATTGTTATGAGTACATAAATACATCCCTGTGAGGGAGAGCAAGATCGGCAAGAGACCATGGCACCCCCCCACACAGGGCAGCCACAGTTCCATACCGAGATGCCCCCTCAGTACCACGCTACAAGGCTATTATACAGTGGGCAGAGGTGAACTAAATAGTGAAAGATAGTCTGATTGACAGGGTGTCCTACCATATAGCAAATAAATATGCTGCACAATAATAAAGCTAAGGTTTAAGTTTTTTTTGTTTTTTTTTATATATAATATCAAATACCCCGCGTCCCAGAGCGGAACCGCGGGAGCCATCCAAATCAACAAATGGCCCCCGCGAGTCCAAACCAAGACCCAGTTTTAGCAGCCATCCACCTGCTAATGGTAGTGTTAGCAAACCCTGTCCCCCCCATTACTCAACTTCCCCGTTTAGAGAGCTGCAATAGCTAACCATCCGGCGGTCAAAAGGCCTACCTGGACGGAAAGTATCCACGCAGTAGTGCATATACAATCCATAGGTCAAAAATGCCAAAAGTATGTAAACATAGATACATAGAGCCCCACCAAGAATTAAACATACCCAAGCAAAATAACAAAGAATAAAATGTCAGATATTAAAGTAGAAATCACGGTTAGAGGACCTCACCAAGATAATACACATCATGAAAGTCCCAGTAAGGATCAAGGGAACGAAGGAGAGAAAACAGGCCCGGCAGCCATGCGCGGTCTCTTCTGCTGCACCGGGATCCACCTCTCCCCCTGGGGCAGGGACACACCTCTGGAAGGATCAGGGCGAGTCGGGTCACGGAGATCCGGTACTGGGGTGAAGTTCAACAATTTACAAAAATCCTGAACCTCCTCCACTTTACGTATAGTATGAGTGCGGCCCTCATAAGTGATAATCATAGCGAAGGGAAAGCCCCATCGGTAAGGTATGACTCTGTTTCTCAGTTCATCCGTAAGTGGCTTCAATTGCCTGCGTTGCTGAAGAGTACGCGGGGATAAATCCTGGAACAGGGTAACTTGCGCATCAGCAACCGGGATAGAACCCAAGTACATGGCACGTTTCATTATTAACTCCTTTTGGGCAAAAGAATGTAGGCAACAAACCACATCCTGAGGCGGGTCCCCAGATTGTCCTCTAGGGCGTAGGGCCCGATGGGCGCGTTCAAGTCGAATGGTGTCACTCGGAACATCCAGCAACCTTCCAAACATCTCCTGAAGAGTCAGGGTAAGGGACGCAGGCAGCACCGATTCAGGAAGGCCGCGTATTCTAATGTTGGACCTGCGACTGCGGTTTTCTAGATCATCCAACTGCGATCGCAAAAGGTCAATAGTCTCATCCTGATAAGTAAGCCTTTGCTGCATACAATCTTGGGTAGTTAAAATCTGGTCTTGCGACTCTTCCAAAGTTTGTACTCTAGAGCCAAGACTGTGCAAGTCAGTGCGTAGATCTGCAATATCGGCCTTGATCGAGTAGTGTACTGAAAATAATAAACGTTCCATGTCAGACCTTGTTGGCAATTCCTCCAATGAGGCCTGGGTCACCAAAGGTGCAAGAGAGTCAGCAGCTTCCAGTACATCCATAGCGTGCGTAGGCGAGGCCTCCGTGGAGCAATTCACGCCTTTTCTCAGCCGCGGCGCGGCTTGCTCAAAATAGGCACCAATGGGCTTTGCCTTCTTCTTCTTTCCCGTCATATAGGTATAGCCACTGGAGAGGAGCACTATAGAAGCTGAGAAAATCTCACTAGACTCGATGAGAGAGTGATGAGACAGCTTAAAGAAATTTCGGGCCAGGAGCTACTGCATCACACGTCCGCCATCTTGGACGTCCAGACACGCCCTCCCATTAATTTCTTTTTTTAATGACTACAATATGGAAATGAGTAAATTTTAAGTATTACTATCCCTTTAAAACAAGTGGCCCAGTTTGGCCAGTTGAGATTTTGGGAAGTATGGGATAAAAAGTTACTTTATTTTATGTCAACAAAATGGCCTATATTTATAAAAGCACATTAGTTATTCTTGAGTAAACTGACTGTACCATAGGGAACAAATAAAAATATACAAATTCCTATGTGCTAGAATAGAGCTTTTTAACCTTCTGAATGTAAGCTATATCTCCAATGTATTGGAGACATCCTCAGCATTCAATGTGGTTAAAGGGACACTATTGTCCCATAAAAAATCTTCTACTTTTGTAGATATTAAAATAATAAGCTAAGTGCCACAAATCATATTTCTCAAACTGCTATGGTTTGAGAGATATTCTCACTGAAAGTTCCCCCCTCCCTCCCCTTCTCTTGATCTCAGAGTCTAGCTGACTGAAGGGGAATCCGGTCTTATGTGCATCAGGCAGCTCTGCAGCAGAGCCGAGATCGCGTTAATAAAAAATTAATTCTTTACTGAAACGGTCTTCTACGTGTGCTTGGTTTGCAAGCATACGTAGAAGACTGTTTCAGTAAAGGATTTCTTTTGATGGTCGTATGACAGGATTCCGCTGCAGTCAGCGAGAACACTGACTTCAGGGAAAGGGGAGGGAGGGGGAACTTTGCGAGTGATTATCTCTCAAACCATAAAGGTTTGAGAGATTGCACTGAGGGCAATTAATTTATTTTTCTCAAACCACTATGGTTTGAGAGATATTCTCACTGAAAGTTCCCCCCTCCCTCCCCTTCTCCTGATGTCAGCGTCTAGCTGACAGAAGGAGTTCCCAGTCCGGGTACCAGCTGGTGGCTCTACAGCAGAGCCGAAATTGCATTATTTCAAAAGAATTACTTCATTGGAAAGGTATACAAAGTATGCCTGGTTTGCAAGCACACTTTGCAGACTATTCCCATGAAGTAGTTCTTTTTAAATAATGCAATTTCGACTCTGTTGATGAGCCTCCTTGAGTTGCACAACTCGCATCTCCTGCTGTCAGCTATCAGGAGAAGGGGAGGGAGGGGGGACTTTCAGTGTGAATATCTCTCAAACCATAGCGGTTTTGTCAATATTAAAATAATAAACTAAGTGCCACAAATCATATTTCTCAAACTGCTATGGTTTGAGAGATATTCTCACTGAAAGTTCCCCCCTCCCTTCCCTTTTCCTGATGTCTCCTTGGGGCAACTAATTTCTTTTTCCTCTGTGTCCAATCCCGTATCTTTTTTATCCCGTACCTCCCAAATTCTCAACTGGCCGAACTGGGCCACTTGTTTTAAAGGGATAGTAATACTTAAAGTTTACGAATCCCCATATTGTAGGTATTAAAAAAAGATATTAATTGCCCCCAGGAGCAAGGAAAAGGTGAAATTTACTCACCGATATTTTGTTTTCCTCTGTGTCCTTCCACGGCAATACTGTGGGTTGTAACGCCTCCCCTCAGCTGGTAGTACCAATAACTTTAAATTGTCAGCTCTGCTCCCGGTCCTCAGTTATTTGGTCCTACCACAGCTGGAGGAAGGAGGTTAAAGCCTCTTCAGTGTGTGTCAGTACATTCTGGCCTTTTTGTGTTCCCTGTTTTATTGTTTTTTGTCTATGCAGTCAGCCTTAAATGCTGATCGCATTCTGCGGTACCTGGTCTCAATGATGGATCTCATGCCCGCTAGTAGCCTGGCCATGGATCCGGGCTCCCCCTCCTGCTCCCTGTTGGTGTCCGGATCGCCCACTTCCCTGGACAACGCTAGAGGAAGCGCGTGGCTTCAATCAAGGTTCCGGGTTCCCATTCTGCCTTGCCGCCAGTATCCGGATCGGCGGTCTCAGTCCCAGCGTGTCTGAAGGCGCGAGTGAATGACGCAGAGCTATGAGCTCCATACAGGAAGTAGCAGGTGTGCATTCCACCAGTGAACCGCACGCCAGGAAGCAAGACCGGGTAGCAGTTCAGTCTAACGGAGGGCTTAAAAAAGCAGCATGGGGGACAAGGAAAACTGTAAGTTATGCTGAATATACTTACTATTATCATTATTGCTTATTGCTGTATTGTTTCTCTGCATCAGCACTGTTTCTGCTTGAAGTTCAATTATGTCTAATGCTAAAGACCACAAGATAGATAGACACGTCTAAAGCTATTTCTGAAGCCAAGGAAGAAAAATCCAGCCAGAAGCCTAAAACATGTGCTGGCTGTGATACTAAGCTAGCTGCCTCTGATACAGCCAAGCTTTGCTCAGAATGCCTTAGGAAGGCGGCGGGGGACGTTATTCCTTCCCAGTTTCAAGATTTCCTGGGATGGATGCGTTCCTCTATGCAGGAAACATTTTCTGCCCTTCAGGCACATGGGTCAACCCCCCAAAAGTAGATGCAGAGGTGGCCCAGATTTCACGAAAGAACCACCATCCTGATGGAAGATGGCACGACGCTGCGAGACCCTATGGATAAGAGAGAGGACAGTGCTCTTAAGAAACAATACTCTACTATAGGTAATAACCTTAAAGGGATAGTAACACTTCGTTTTAACTTTATTTTATTTTGTAGACATTAAAAAAATATGAAGAATGATATAAGTCTTATCTCTCAAACCTTTATGGTTTATGAGATATTCACAAGCAAAGTTCCCCTCCCCGCCCCTTTTTCCTAGTGTAAGCCATCTCTTCTCAGATGTGAGTCTGGTTGTATGACAGTACAGATAACAGAAGGGGACAATTTTCTTTGTATGAAAACAATGAAAGCCCTTCCCCCCTTGACAAGTTTTTCAGCTTTTTCCATTATCTTAATTGAAGATTGTCCCTCTCTGCAGTCTATCTGGGCATCTCCCTTCTTATCTGGCTGAACAGGGGGGGGATACTTTGTTTGTGAATATCTCTTAAACCATAAAGGTTTCAGAGATAAGACTTATATCATTCTTCATGTTTTTTTAATGCCTACAAAATAAAATAAAGTTAAAATGAAGTATTACTATCCCTTTAAGTCGGCTACCGCTATGGCTTGCATGTTCCGAACCTTGCGTCTCTGGCTTACGGACTTGGAAGAAAAGATTGACTCTTCTGTATCAAGATCCCATTTGTTGAAAGAAGTTGCTACAATTAAAGATGCAGTGAACTATTGTTGTGATTCATCATTGGATAACATTAGACTAACAGCAAGATCTTCTGCTTTGGCTATAACTGTGCGTAGGGCTCTTTGGATTAAAGCTTGGGAAGCCGATGCATCCTCTAAAAACAGATTTGTCTCCTTACCCTATACAGGAGTTAAATTATTTGGAGACCAACTGGAAGAAATTATAAAAAAAGTCCTCAGGGGGGAAAAGCCCTTTTCTTCCCCAGGTACGCTGGCAGAGACCATCTTCTCCGAGGTCAGCAAAATTTAAGTGCCAGTTCTTTCGTGAAGCCAAGAGATATAGACCAGGATCATCATATGATCAGAGGAAAAGAGGTTCTAGACAAAACAGCCGCTCAGGAAACAGAAGAGATTTCCAGAGGAAGTCTACTTTCCAACAGAATCAACAATGAAGCCAGCAGAACCCTATCTCTACTTCCAGTTGGGGGCAGGCTGGAAGCATTCCGACAGAACTGGAGATTGATTCATCCAGATTGTTGGGTATCCCAAATCTTAGAGATAGGGTTTGCACTGGAATTTCGGTCTGTCCTGCAGAACTCTTCATTTCAGACTTCAAAGATCAGGCTAAAAAGGAGAGTTCCACAGATGAGAAAGGAGATTCAGAAGCTTCTCCAGAAGGGAATCATAGAGGAGGTTCCTCAGGAACAGAGATTCAGATGTACCTATTTGAATCTTTTCTCTGTTTCCAAACCATCAGGAGAACTCAGATTAATACTAAACCTCAAGACTGTGAATGCGTCACTAAAAATCAGGCGGTTCAAGATGGAGACTATAACTTCAATACTGAAACTGATGCAGCCTCAGTCCTTTTTGACAAGAATCGATCTCCAGGATGCTTATTACCATGTTCCGGTAAGGGCAGCCCATTGAAGGTTCCTGAGGTTCCACATTCTGGGCAGGCATTATCAGTACAAAGTTCTGCCCTTCGGTCTAGCTACGGCTCCTCGAACCTTCACAAAGATCCTTGCCATAGCCATGGCTCACCTAAGATCAAAGGGCATCAGAATTGTGCCTTATTTGGACGACATGCTTCTAATCGCAGACAGTTATCCACAAGCAATAAGGAACACTCAGGCATCTCTAGAACTTCTAGAGGACTTAGGATGGATTATAAACAGAAGCAAAAGTCTACTCTCTCCCACTCAGTCTATCACCTTTCTGGGAGTCAAGATAAACACGGCTCAATCCATGGTATCCCTGTCTACAGACAGACAATGCAGAATCTTGCAAGCAGTCAGAAGCTTCAAGAAAGAGAAATTCCAAACAGCAAGATCATTTGCAAAGTTACTAGGAAACTTCAGCCCAACAAATAGTCCCGTGGGCAAGAGCTCATGGACGCCTAACTCAGGACAACTATTTAAGATTCCTAAAGAAGGATCCGCTCAATTTTTCCTTAAGAATTCCAATACTCCCATCAACAAGGAAGGAGTTACTATGGTGGAGCAACTTGAAAAACATCCAGAAAGGGAAACCTTTGTTGGAACCTCAGTGGGAGATAGTAACGACCGATGCCAGTCTCCAAAGCTGGGGAGGAATTTGGAGACAGAGATCAGTCCAGGGACTTTGGTCAGAGAAAGAGAAGAAGTTACATATAAATTGTCTGGAACTTCTAGCAGTCTGGAAAATGTTACAATCACTACAGAGTCAGTTGACAAAGACAGCGGTACTGATTCGATCCAACAACACCACAGCAGTCAGCTATCTGCTGAAGCAGGGCAGATCAAGGAGCCTCAGACTCAGTCAGCTGGCCCTTCAGATTCTTTACTGGGCGGAACATCATTTGCTGGCCCTAAAGGCAACATATCTGTCAGGAAATCTAAACTCAGAGGCAGATTTCCTGAGAAGAAATTGGATAGACCCAGGGTAATGGTCGCTAAAACTGTTGGTCTTCAGGAAAGTCATAGCGACTCTGGGTACTCCAGTAATAGATCTTATGACTACTACACAGAAAACACAGTGCAGCAGGTTCATCTCAAGATGGAGAACCCCACAGGCTCTATCCCAGGACGCCCTCCAGATGGAATGGAATTATTCACTGGCTTACATATTCCCTCCAATTCCTCTACTCAAGGAAGTGGTAAGAAAAATAAGAAAAGACAGGGCCAGGGTTATTCTGATAGCCCCAAACTGGCCCAGAAAATGATGGTTCTCAGACCTAAAACAATTATCAGTTCAACCCCCGATAGCTCTTCCAGTTATTCCAGATCTCCTTTCACAGGGGCCTATACTTCATCCGGATCCAGCTTTCTTGAACCTGATGGCTTGGAAGCTGAACGGAGCTCTTTGAGGAGTAGGGGTTTGTCGGACACAGTGATCAATACTATTCTGCTAGGTAGGAAGCCATCCTCCTCTCGCATTTATTATAGGGTCTGGTCTATTTTTCATAAGTGGTGTCTATCAAAAAGCCTTAACAGACAGACTATTTTTCCTGAAACCATACTAGAATTTTTGCAGGAGGGTTTCCAAAAGGGCCTGAGACCAGTGTCCCTTAAAGTCCAACTCTCTGCTCTTTCAGCTATTCTGGCATTCCCGTTTGCAGATCAATACATCATCAAGAGGTATATGTCAGCAGTTACAACAATAAAACCCACAATTAGAGAGGTCATCCCTCCATGGGATCTGAACTTGGTCTTATAGCAGCTGTGTACTCATCCCTTCTTCGAACCTTTGGATCAGGTATCTTTGAAACATCTCACTTTGAAGACGGTCCTGTTGACAGCAGTCACATCTGCTAGGAGAATAGGGGAATTACAGGCCCTATTATGTAAATCCCCTTATTTGGTCTTTCATCACGATAAGGTAGTTTTAAGACCAAGACCTTCCTTTAGGACTAAGGTAGTGTCAAGTTTTCATTTAAGTCAGGAGATAGTTCTCCCTACTTTTCCTCCGGATTCACTTCAAAATCCTGATATCCGTCTCAAGAACTTGGATCTCCACAGATGTTTACAGATATACTTAAAGAGGACAGAAATTTTTTGAAAAACTGATGCATTATTTGTGCATTTCTGTGGAAAATTTAAGGGCTCTGCAGCATCCAAGGCATCTATAGCCAGCTGGATTAGAAACTGTATTGGTTTAGCATATCAGTCAGCAGAGAAAGTTCCTCCATTAAGACTTAAGGCTCATTCCACCAGAGCAGTGGCATCTTCATGGGCATTAAAGGCAGTAGCCTCCCCTTCGGAGATCTGTAAGGCCGCTACTTGGTCATCTGCTTCAACATTTATCAGACATTACAGCTTGGACATCCAGGCCTCTGAGGATGCCAATTTTGGCAGGAAGGTGCTTCAAGCAGCCACTCCTGCTAGGACTCTCTACGATAAATCCCATCCCTAGGGATACTGCTCTGGTAAGTCCCACAGTATTGCCGTGGATTGGACACAGAGAAAAAGGTGAAATTTACTCACCAATATTTTGTTTTCCTCTGTGTCCTTCCACAGCACCCACCCTATGGTTTTGGTAAAAGTATCGTTTCCATGTCTCTGCTCTATATGAATCTAAAAGAAAATGTATGCAGGTTGTGTATACCCTTCTAACGGTTGTCTCTCGTTCCAGCTTGGATAAACATATAACTGAGGACCGGGAGCAGAGCTGACAATTTAAAGTTATTGGTCCTACCAGCTGAGGGGAGGAGTTACAACCCACAGTATTGCCGTGGAAGGACACAAAATATCGGTGAGTAAATTTCACCTTTTCCTTGCTCCTGGGGGCAATTAATATCTTTTTTTAATACCTACAATATGGGGATTCGTAAACTTTAAGTATTACTATCCCTTTAAAACAAGTGGCCCAGTTCGGCCAGTTGAGAATTTGGGAGGTACGGGATAAAAAGTTACTTTTATGTCAACAAAATGGCCTGTATTTATAGAAGCAAATTAGTTATTCTTGAGTAAACTGACTGTACCATAGGGAACAAATAAAAATACACAAATTCCCATGTACTAACATAGAGCTGTTTAACCTTCTGAATTTAAAAATAACTACTTCATGGGAATAGTCTACAAATTGTGCTTGCAAACCAGGCATAGTGGTTTGAGAGATAGGATTTGTGGCACGTAGTTTATTATATTAAAGGGATAGTAATACTTGAAAATAATTGTATTTTATATTGTAACCCTTAAAAAAACATGAAAATGATATAAGTCTTATCTCCCAAACCTTTATGGATTGGGAGATATTCACATGTAAAATATAGTAAAATTCTCTTTTCCTGGCTGTTTCAGCCAAGTCTGTCATCTAGTGGACAGATTTGGAATTCGGTCCACAGAGCAACCGGCAGCTCTTTAGCTGTGCGGAGATCGCAATCTTTGAAAAGAACTGCTTAATTGGAACTATCTACAAAGTGTGCCTGGCTTGAAAGCACACTTTGTAGACCATTCCAATTAAGAAATTATTTTTATAGATGGTGATCCCAGCACTTCTGGAGAGGCACAGCCAGTCCGGGGACGGATTCCAAATCTGAAGGGTGGAGCAATGACGTCACTCCAGGGGAAACTTTACTTCTGAATATCTCCCAAACCATAAAGGTTTGGGAGATAAGACTTATATAATTTTTCATGTTTTTTTAAGGGCTACAATATAAAATAAACTTATTTTCAAGTATTACTATCCCTTTAACATCTACAAAAGTAGAAGAATTTTTTTATGGGACATTACTGTCCCTTTAAAAGTCCAATTTAACATTTTTGTCTCCTGTGGTGCAGTTGGTTTACTTCAGGATAACTCCAGTTAGCTTTTATAAATATGGGTTAATGTTCTTTACAATGACTTTGGGATCAGCTGTAAGATGTGAAATGGCCTTACATTTTTTTCCTCAAAATACAAATTTGGACAAAAAATGTATAGTCCATATCATTAGGAGGCGCTAGTGGGATGGAAAGCATTTGTAACTTAATTAGTGTGGCATAGATTCTGTTGCAAGTGTGACAGTTTACCAGTGGTAATTTTCTAAACAAAAGGTACCAGGTCACATTCTTTGTGGATACTGCCTAAAGAAAATGTAAAAGTACCAGGTCACCAACCAGATTTACAAAGACAATGACGTGGTTAAAGACCAATTTGATCGTTGTTGGCACACCAGCACACGTGACCTGTTACGTGTACTGGCACGCCAAAAGGGGGTCTGAGTGATCTTGGAGCAGGCAATTTCAGACCCCATTTCTACTTACAGGGCCCCAGTAGGAGTGCTGTAAGTAAAAAGTATGTGAAGTGCCACAATCATCAGCAGTCCTTAAGGGAAAAATAGATGGTGACAGTCCTGGCACGTCACAGGGTCTTTATGTGGTTAAGCCCTATTTAAATAAATAAAAGGTCTGAGAATTTTCATTTGTTTCCTATTGGTTTGTTCAAGAATTACAGCACTTTAACTCCTTAACCCCTTAAGGACCGGCCACGCTCGCACGAGGCCGGCCATTAAGTACCACGGACCATTTTTTTTTTTTTTTGTGAATCCAGTTCAGGGCTCCCAGAACAGCAGCCGGGGAGCCCTGAAATAAATGACGATCCCGGTGTTAAGGAATGATGACGGTGTTGGCACATCATGACATTTCGTAATCATAGAATGTCTACAAGGTACTTTGTGATCCCCTGGCAGGCCAAACAAAGAAACAAACAAAAAAATGTTCTTTGGTCCTCCAGCGCACCCTACCCCTGATCATCACAGTCCTTAACGACCCATGACGTACATGTACATCACAGGTGTAAGTCCCTAAAGCAGTGATTCTCAACCAGGGTGACGTGGCACTTTGGTTTGCCACGGGCATCAACTTAGGGTGCCTTGTGTTTTCTATAAAGACTAACAAAAATGGATTTTTAAATAAAGAATTATAGAAATGTATGCACAGTATGTTTAGTTATGATATTCTGATTATAAGACCTAATAATACTGTATATTTATGTATTGTACCCTTCATTATGCCCTTGATAAAGTACATTAAATATGTTAGGGGTGCCAGAATGTTCAAGATTGAGAACCACTGCCCTAAAGTACCAAGGACGTACATGTACTCATGGAATTCAGGCCTCCCCACACGGCTGCACACCGTTCGGGGAGCCCTGAATCGGACCGCAAAAAAAAAAAAAATGGTATGTGGTCTGCTGCATGCGAGGGTGGCCGGTCCTTAATGGTTGGGGGGTTAAGAGACACTATCAAAACTGTCTCCATGTTTTAGTGGTCATTGACACTGCTCAGCACTGTATTTTCCACCTTCCCTAGCACTGAAATGGTTAAAGTGTCAGTAAGCAGGGGAGGTAATACAAAGCTAAAACAGGAAGTGTCTGCATGACAAGTCTTAATTAGCATAGTCTATACTTAACTGAAAAACTAGTTTTCTAAATAACAATGTAAATACAAAAAACAGGCGATTTTGGAATCTGTTTCAAAATTATCAGTTGCTTTTTTTAGCGAGTAATTCAACCTTAGTTTTGGATTCTGTTATTGCTTGCGGTTAGCCGTAATATTATTGATATCTGAATTAACCCTTTTGAGTGTCATGTTATCCAATTTGCAATGCGTTGCATACTTCGCTGGCACTCAGATGGTTAATGGGACTTTCATTTCTACCCTGTGAATTAAATGGTTTGCTTTAACATTGACTGGTAAATATGTATCCAGTACATGAATTCGCAGGCATCAATGGGACTTTTTATGTATCCCCCTATTGTCTAGTTCCTATGCTTTTATTAACATTAATGTTTTCTTAATATTTAGGGCACGATGTAATTATCGTCCGTTTTTCTCTTCTACCTATTAGCCTTTTAATTATTACAGCGCTACTAAACCCTCTATGGTGTCACATAATGGCACAGGTGCCGAAATCTAAGATGGCTGCACAGCGTTCCACTACACATGATGACATCGTTGAGTATAACCTGCTTCATACCCGGCAGCCCCTGTGGCTTGTGTTGTTTTGCTGTCTGGTTGCTATAGCTACACTGTAGCGTTGCTGTCACAATTTAGTAGGGATTTCGCTCTGATTCTTCAGTGTGCCGAAAAGACTCCAAGCTACACAAGGTATTTCTGTATTTACTAAAACATGTTTTACGCTATTTTACAGGATTCAAAGACACGAGTTTGCTATAAATGCGGTACTGCTGATGTGACATTCGCGTGTATCGGATACCACCACAACACCTAGTGAGACTAATCCCGATATAATAACTAGGCCAAAACAAAATAAGAAAAAAACTTTGTTTGCAATACTGGGGCCTTCCAGTTGCACCATGTGGTACAAGTACACATTCTTAAGCTGCTGGAGTGGTCTCCAGTGCATTGATTAGCAATGCGTTCGAGACCTCTAGCAATCAGGAGGTTTTAAAGCTCCATTTAAAGGGATAGTAATACTTCATTTTAACTTTATTTTATTTTGTAGGCATTAAAAAAACATGAAGAATGATATAAGTCTTATCTCTGAAACCTTTATGGTTTAAGAGATATTCACAAACAAAGTATCCCCCCCCTGTTCAGCCAGATAAGAAGGGAGATGCCCAGATAGACTGCAGAGAGGGACAATCTTCTATTAAGATAATGGAAAAAGCTGAAAAACTTGTCAAGGGGGGAAGGGCTTTCATTGTTTTCATAGGAATAAGAGTGTCCCCTTCTGTTATCTGTACTGTCATACAACCAGACTCACATCTGAGAAGAGATGGCTTACACTAGGTAAAAGGGGCGGGGAGGGGAACTTTGCTTGTGAATATCTCATAAACCATAAAGGTTTGAGAGATAAGACTTATATCATTCTTCATGTTTTTTTAATGCCTACAAAATAAAATAAAGTTAAAACGAAGTGTTACTATCCCTTTAAGTAAATTGTAATGTTCATTCGTTCTCTGTGTACTTTTGGCTTGTTCCAGATTTGCACCTTTAATGGGACACAAGGTGAAACATTACAACGAGCAGATTATCAAACAAGGAAGGTATCCCCTATTGGTGAAAGTGTTGAAACTTAACCATCTTTACAACATTAAAAATACTTATTTGTTGGTGGAAAAGAAATCGTCACAGAAGCTTAAAGTATCTAAAGGAGGAATAAACGCGCCGCTGTAAATTGAAGTTTATATTAAAAATAAAAAAGGTGTTGCTCATAACTCAGTCACAGAGGTACAGCCATGCACACTGTATCATTTATTTATGTTTTTAGACCAACACTGTGAAACACAATTTCAAATACAGACACACAAAGAGGATTACATTTGATGCTTTGAGAAATCGAGAGAGAAACTATACAAGATCCAAATTTTGTCCTGCCTTTTTAATTAATTTACTGTATTTATGTCACTGTTTGGAACTAAGGTACTGGAAACTGTACCTTTTTTGGCTTTTGATAGTACACTAGTTTTTGAGCGCCTGTTTCATTTTTTGAGATTTTGTGATGTAACTTCAATATCAAATGTTTCTGTGTACTTTTCTGGACCATCAGTTTCTTTTAATAAAACATCCAGTTGGTTATTGTGAACCTGTCGATTTTGGAACAAAACCAGTACTGTGTCACATGTACCATGCATGATTAACATTGTAGTATCTTCTGTATTGAAACTGTCCATAGCACCACGGACAAGGATGACAGGTTTTGAAACCATCTCAAATGCAGTGGGACCACTCTTAGGATTTACTCCTAGGATTTACACAGTGCTCATGTGTATCAGCTACCAACCCATACTCGGGGAGCAAGTCCTATAGAGTTGTGCCACTACCACAACCACCATTGTTGGATATTTGCTGCCCCGAGACCCATGAATCACCCCGTATTCAGAATGGGAATGGGATTTTCTGGTTGATGTAGCTGCTACTGCAGTTGCTGGTATAAACCCTTTGCTGCCTTCGTTTTCACTGTGATTTATTGCAGTTTTTTTTACCCTAACTTTCTCCCTCTCATCCTTCATAATGCAACACTACACTCGATCAATAAACATATCTTTATATTCCTTGACAGAATCCTATTCCTCAGAGAGATTCTACTGATCATCATGACTCCTTGTTGTGACACACTGATCACGGTTTGGCAGAAATTCTGAAATGTTTTGTTTAAAGCGGGGGTCCAGAGTATTGGCAAGAATGTATTCCTCCAAAGGTTTCAGCAGCTGGCATACATCGCACATTAATTGCCATTGCCCAAGTGACAAAGAGGCTACCTTCAAAGCCTTCCAGTTTTGTACTGTGTACTTGCTAATTGCCTTATTCTACTCAAACAAATGCTCTAGTCTGTACAAAGTGGAATTCCACCTGGCAGGGATCTCCATTTTGACCTGGTGATAGGGCAGGTTGTTACTCTTTTGTATGGAATATAATGTGTTGTGTGCACTGTATGAGCAGCTAAAATGGGCACAGATCTTGTGGGCAATATTCAGCATCTCGCCAAGGTTTTGGATTCTGCCAGGAATATAGTCTCAACTAAATCTGGCACATGGGCAAAAGCAGAGTTCATGTACCATATCACGTATTCTCAATGCAGCCATTATGTTGGAACCATTATCAGCAGACATAAAATCAGCTTTTAAGGAGCAGTGTATAAGCCATTCCTCTATCTCTAGTGTACTGAACACATCTATAGGTTTGTGGTACTGTCTCTCAAACATTTGCATGTACAAGGTGGCGTGCAGATGATATGGGCTATCCTTCTGCTGCCTTTTAATCGTACTGCCAGATCCAGAGACAATATTACTGATTGTCACTTGATGCTTGAAGCTACTGTTGCCCACTTGTGATGGGAGGGAAACCCAGTGAACGATCACAGTCATATAGTCTGTGCTCTTCTCACTTGTCCACATATCTGTTATCAGGTGGATATTCTTGCCATATGAGCTTTCCACTCCTTTGCCCACCACACTAACCATCTCACTGTACAAATCTGGCACAGCCATCCTGAAAAAATAACTGTGGCTTAGGATATGCCAGAGAGGAGCTATCCAAGACATCAGTTATCTATTTTCAACAAAAGAATACAGCAGCTTATCCACTGCCAACATCTTGGCAAACTTGCCATTCCACAAGTGTATTTTGGGATTGTTTTTGTGAAGTTTTTGACTCCTTCCCAAGAACTCAGTAAGTGTGGTTTGGCAGTAAAATGCAGAAGAACCCTGTAACTTGATGGCTTTAACAGCATGACGAGAAGAGGTGGTAGTGAGGAAGACAGCATATGTGGGCAGTTTATGACTCTTGTAATCTCCTACAGCAAACTCAGCGTCATATTCATCTGTAGCAGGAGCCATAGGTACACTTCATGACACATCAACATCACTACTTCTCTGGAAACGTTTGGAATGTTGCTGCTGCTGCTAGTTTTAGCACCCCGACCTGTTGATTGTGTGTTTTCCAGTCAGAACTACAGTTGTGCTTCAGGTGGGATCTCATTGAGGAGGTGCCTAGGTATGAGCTTGCTTTCTCCGTGCTCATGTGCGTTTTATACAAACAACAGATATCAAAATGCTTATCTTTTGGATCATGACTGAAGTATATCTATACTGTGAACTTTATTAACTGAAGGATTCCTGAGGGGCTGCTACTATTACTGTGGCTAGATGTTGCAGTTCTACTATTACCAGGTGGTGTCAAATGTGCTGCATTTCCAACAGCAGCAGAGGCACTCATCATAACTAGGGCTGTGACTGTTGATTAACAAAAAAAAACAAAAAAGGAACAGGGAGCAGAGCCATCTAAGTGTGGATCTGCATTAAATAAAGGTTATTTAAAACCCCTGCTTGTGTGCATTCACCAGATCTTCAATGACAAATCAGCCTTCAGAGGAAACTCATCACTTTATCCTTATGACCAAATATCTATTCTATTCAGTTCCAGTAATATTAGATCCAAATCCAGTATTTTAAAATTTTATTGGATAATAACAATTGAAATGTAACATAATAAAAAGTTTGCTTTTCATATCTTATTTAGACACTTTTTCAAGGACTATATTCAATATTATAATAATATTAAACATGCCTTAAATTATTTGGAACTTAAGTACCTTTCAAATCGGAAGGTACCTTTCTGGCATTCTTCCGTGTCTCAGTGCAGTGCGCAGGCGTGAAAATTAACTCTACTCTATGGTTTGTAAGGAAACTCTGTTGTACGATGTATTGTTAGAGCACAAATCGGTCCAACTCCCACAAAGTGTCCGATAGATAGAAAGTAATGTGCTAAGTTACTACTGCTGGAAGCATTACAAAATTACAATTCTTGCACTGAGAAAAGGTACAGATCAACCTAAAAAGGAACCCTTGCATCAATAATAGAAATAGACATTCCAGTAGTCTCTAACTAGTTCAACAAACATATATATGTGCAAAATATCATAAAAATATATAAATAATATCTAATACACAATAATTAAAGTATCTTTAAAATATACAAATACATTTCATATAAAAATTATATAATAAAAGTATCTTTAAAATATACAAATACATTTCATATAAAAATCATATACATAAGGAATATATTTGTAAAGTATAGTAAGACATATCTAAAGAGTGTATCCAAAAAATCGAGATAAATCATTTTAGTATCAATAAAATATACAGCATTTATAAAAATAAAACATACTGGAGTATATTGCATGTATGTGGATGCCATATACACCTGAATAAATGCATACCACACACACATTATACATATCACTCCAGTATACTTTAACACTCTTTATTTAAAACTGATTAAATCCATGGCCTGAATAGAACACTTTATTTTTGCACTCTGAAATAAAATGGGGAAAGCGGTTTTGTATCTATTCAACATTTTGCTAATGTATTATTATTCTGAGGAAAAATCTACCTTAAGTATCCCAAATCAATTTCCTCGTTTATTTGTGTATTTTAAAGATACTTTTATTATTGTGTATTAGATATTATTTATATATTTTTCTGATATTTTGCCATTTTGCACATAGTTATGTTTGTTGAACTAGTTAGAGACTACTGGAATGTCTATTTCTATTATTAATGCAAGGGTTCCCTTTTAGGTTGATCTGGATCTTGTCTCAGTGCAAGGATTGTAATTGAATGAATGAATGAATATGTTTATTTATATAGAGCCACAAGTGTACGCAGCGCTTTACAATTTCAGAGTTTAAACATTACAAGGTTACAGGTGCTTTGTAGAATGAAACATTGGGTGCGATGTCCCTGCCTGTCTCAGTGCAAGGATTGTAATTTTGTAACGCTTCCTGCAATAGTAGCTAAGCACATTACTTCTATCTAGCAGACACTTTGTGCGAGTTGAACCGATTTGTGTTCCAACAATGGAACACACGATAGTTTCCTCACAAACCATAGATTAGAGTCCGTTTTCACGCCTGCGCACTGCACTGAGACACAGAAGAACACCACAAAGGAACCCTCCGATTTGAAAGGTACTTAAGTCCCAAATAATTTAAGGCATGTTTATTATTATCATAATATTGAATATAGACATTGAAAAAGTGTCTAAATAAGATATGAAACGTGTAGGACAACTTTTATTTCTTTTTATTTTTTGTTACATTTCAATTGTTATTATTCAATAAAATAATGAAATACTGTATTTGGATGTAATGTTGCTGGAACTGAACAGAATTGAGATTTGGTCATAAGGATAAACAGATAAGCTTCCTCTGAAGGCGGATTTGTCATTGAAGATCTGGTGAATGTATTCAACTGGGGGTTTTAAATAACTTTTATTTAATACAGATCCACTCTTAAATGGCTCTGTGCCCTGTTCTTTTTTTGTTTTTTTTTCTATAGTCTATGAGGGTTACTGTAGAGACGAGCACTACCACTGTGCTAGAAACTAAGGGCAGTGTCCAAAGAGAAAGAAGGGAACCTGAAGAATACCGCTGTTTATTGCTGAATACCAGAATAGATTCATATGGAGTGCTGAGGAGACTTTCAGTAATTTAAAAATATAAATTTTCTCTATACCAGAACTTATGACCTTATTTTTCATCTGAATAGTTCCTGTGGACATATGGACCTCTATCTTTACTATTTTTGAAATATAGATCAATATATATCTATTTATTATATACAGTAGTATTGAAGGTCCGGCTGCTGCCCCGGAGCCGGGGGCGGTGGGCCATATGGAGCACCCCGCTCTGGATCAGCAGAGCCTCTAACTGGATGCCGGCGTATTCATTCAGTCTCTACTGTGCATGACTGCATCATTCTGGCAGTCTCTACTGCGAATGTGCGGTTATGCGCACAGGGAGCGACTGATTCTAGCACTTTGTTATTTAGATATTTACATTAAGGTTTTAATTTTTTCTGTTAGAAATCGAACCAAGATGTATACACAGGTGTGTTTTATATATCAGTTAACCTATAGCACATAAGTGCTTTTGGATTGTGTATAGATTCTGTGAATGTTGAAAACCTTGCCAGTGTGTGTTTGCATGGCTGAATGGGGTTTTGACTTGGACGATGCTGATGATGACTGACATACACTATTGATATAATTTTTATTATTGAGATTGATTTTATTGTGGTGTTTTATTACCATCATCACCCTCTATTCCCCCTTTTTGGCACATTTTTGGTCTTTGTCTAGGGTCGTGGGAGTATTACCCAGACACATTTGTTGTAGCATGGAGCCTGTGTATCTTATATAGAGTAAGTCCCATTTGGTGGTTTTCAGGTGGGATGGTCATTCCTTGAGTATAGGTTCCAGGCATAAACGTGTTGGTGTTGGTCCAGGGTGTTTTATTACGTTGACATTTTCAGGAGTATTGGAATCTCGATAACAACTTGACAGTTTCAGACTGTTGATCTATGATTTTTATTGATGCATTCAGTGTGATACATTTTAGTAATTTTGCTATATATCCATGATGTATGTGTTTCATATATTGTAATAAATATATTTGGATATTTATTTTTTGGGTCATTTATGCTATTCAGGAGGTGGGCGTAGCTCTTGGTATTGAAATATTCAGGAATATTTTAGGCCCCTCCTTCATATCATATAGTGTCCATCTTTTGTACATCATGTACCAGCTGCCACACAGGTAACAGCACTTCTCTGTATGACTAATCAAATGTGAATCATTGCATTGCATTTAAAATCTTCTGTAGTAAAGACTTGCTAGAGATGTAGAGGAACAGCCCCACCCATGATTTTAAAGGGATTTTTTTAACCCCTTAAGGACCGGGAAAATCTGAGTTAGATTTGACTTAAGGACCGGAGCAATTTTGACTTTTTTGACTATGTCTTTGTTCAACCATATTTTCTCTTTAATTCCTTCTGTGCACCCACATAAATTATATACTGTTTTTTTAAGCACAAGTAGGGCTTTCTTTTGATACCACAATTATATGAATACCTCATCATTTAATTTGATTAAAATAGAAAAAAAGAGCAAAAAAATAAAAAAACAACATTTTGCTTATATTTTCGTGTCAGGATTTGCATACATTTAGTTTATGACAAAAAAATACCCCTAAATATATTCATTTGCTTCTCCTGAATATAAGAATACCCTATATGCCTAGTATTTCAATCACTTCCTCACATTTACAAGGTAAATATTACAAGATGGATGCCATTATTTCCAACTTGTAATTTCTCAACAATTGGAATGTGAGCATCATAGCTTAGTTGATGGTGCCAGAACCAAAAATGTCCCACAAAGGTATATCTTTCTGAAAACTAGACAACATAAGGTAAATAATCAGGAGGATTTTGAAGTTTTTTATGCCGCTATTTTTCCAGAAAAAAATTTCAAAATTGTGGACAAATTTTGTTTTTTTGCAGCTTTCACACTTACATTTCAATAATACTGTTGATTTCAAGCACGAGATAGTTGAAAATTAAAAAATATCCATTGTTTAGTGTTCAAGTCCTTCTTCTGAGTACGGCAATACCCCATATGCATAGGTTATTCAAGGTTTGCGGGAGCTATGGGGCCCAAATTGGAACATGTGCGTTTCCAGTTTGACACTTTGAATTTTCACAGCTTGCATCACTGGTGCCATGTCTCATTTGGGGCTGTGTAACAGTGCTCCACTCTAAGATTTCCCCCCAAAAGCATATATTTTTGGAAAGTAGACACCCCAGGCTTTCATTTTATGTATGTTTTCAAATTTTTTACGCAGCCATTTTACCACGAATCCTTCGTAAATCTTGATGTAAGTAAAAAATTCAGCGTTTTTCACACTTAGGTTTCAATGTTGGTGTGAATTTCAAGCACAGGATAGGTGAAGATTTTTAAAAATGCATTGTTTAGTGTTCAGCTCCTTCTTCTGAGTACGGCAATGCCCCATATGCATAGCTTTTTCATGGTTTGCGGGAGCTATGGGGCCCAAATTGGAACATGCGCGTTTCCAGTTTGACACTTTGAATTTTCACAGCTTGCATCACTGGTGCCATGTCTCATTTGGGGCTGTGTAACAGTGCTCCACTCTAAGATTTCCCCCCAAAAGCATATATTTTTGGAAAGTAGACACCCCAGGCTTTCATTTTATGTATGTTTTCAAATTTTTTACGCAGCCATTTTACCACAAATCTTTCGTAAATCTTGACGTAAGTTAAAAAAACAGCGTTTTTCACACTTTCACTTCAATGTTGATGTGAATTTCAAGGAAATGATAGGTGAAGATTTTTAAAAATGCATTGTTTAGTGTTCAGCTCCTTCTTCTGAGTACGGCAATACCCCATATGCATAGGTTTTCAAGGTTTGGGGGAGCTACAGGGCCCAATTTTGAACAAATATTGAATTTTCAAGTCCTGCTTAACTGGTGCCATTACTCATTTTGGGCTATGTTCCAGTGCTCCACTTTAGGATTTCCCCCCAAAAGTGTATATTTTTGGAAAGTAGACACCTCCAGCTTTAATTTTAGGTGTGTTTTCAAATTTTTTACGCAGCCATTTTACCACCAATCACTCGTAAATCTTGACGTAAGTTAAAAAAACAGCTTTTTTCACACTTTCACTTCAATGTTGATGTGAATTTCAAGCACATGATAGGTGAAGATTTTTAAAAATGCATTGTTTAGTGTTCAGCTCCTTCTTCTGAGTACAGCAATACCCCATATGCATAGGTTTCTCAAGGTTTGAGGGAGCTACAGGGCCCAATTTTGAACAAATATTGAATTTTCAAGTCCTTCTTAACTGGTGCATTACTCATTTTGGGCTATGTTCCAGTGCTCCACTTTAGGATTTCCCCCCAAAAGTGTATATTTTTGGAAAGTAGACACCTCCAGCTTTCATTTTAGGTGTGTTTTCAAATTTTTTACACAGCCATTTTACCACCACTTTCTCGTAAACTTGACGTAAGTAAAAAAACAGCGTTTTTTACACTTTGCCTTCAATTTTGATGTGAATTTCAAGCACAGAACAGGTGAAGATTTTATAAACTGCATTGATTAGTGTTTGGCTCCTTCTTCTGAATACGGAAATACCCCATATGGATAGCTTTTTCATGGTTTGTGGGATCTACGGGTCCCAAATTGGAACATGCGCGTTTCCAGGTTCACACTTTGAATCTTCACAGCTTGCGTTACTGGTGCCATTTCACATTTGGGCTGTGTAACACTGCTCTTTTTTAAGATTTCCCCCCAAAAGTGTATATTTTTTTAAAGTAGACACCCCAGGCTTTCATTTTAGGTGTGTTTTCAAATCTTGCAAACAGCCATTTTAGCACCAAGCCTGTGAAAACTTGACGTAAGTAAAAAAATTCAGCTTTTTTCATGCTTTGCCTTCAATGTTGATGTGAATTTCAAGCACAGAACAGGTGAAGATTTTATAAACTGCATTGATTAGTGTTCGGCTCCTTCATCTAATTACGGCAATACCCCATATACATAGGTTTGTCGGGGTTTTGGGGGAGCTACTGGGCCCAGTTGGAACATGTTAGTTTCCTTTTACAGACATGCCATTTTTACAGCTGGTGCCTTGTCTCATTTCGGTCTGTTTGGCAATGCTGCAATTAATTTTACCCCCAAAAGTATATTTTGTAGAAGAGTAGACAACCCTGGCTTTCATTCTATTTGCATCTTATCAATTTTTTCGCTGCCATTGTATCACCAATCCCTCCAAAAATCTGCAGTAAGGCAGAGAAACACCATTTTTCACATTTCTATTTTAGTGTTGCTCTGGATTTCAATCAGATGATATTTGCAGATTTTTTAAATGCTTTACATTAGTGTTGAGTTACATTGTCTGAGTACGGCAATGCCCCATATGCATAGGTTTGTCAGGGTTTGGGGGAGCTACTAGGCCCAGTAGGGAACATGTGTGTTTCCATTATCAGAGATAAATTTTGATAGTGTTAGATCTAAGGAGGGATGTGTTTTGAAGAATAAAAAACAGGATATTTCAGGGGGAAAAAGTGGCCAAATAATAAAAGAACCTTTACAGCACTACTGCATTGTGCCTGAATGGTATTCCTTGAAACAGTCACCAATGCAGAGGCCAGGTTTGGAAGGGCAATCAGGACAGTAAGTGGTGGTGTCTGTCCGTATTCCCTTTCTGTAGCAAACCCTGCAGCGCTTCTGTGGTTTGTTCTTTTGGGGAGTTGGGGGGATTTTATAAATAAAATGTACTAACCCGGGTCTTGGTGGAATTATTTCAGACGCACCTTGAAATAAAAATATGGAAATAAGTTGTAGCTGGTACTGTAAAAAGCTACATCTTTGATTGGGGTTTGCCAGCTTGAAAAGTAAAAAGGAATTATGTACAGCAGTCTGCATCATATAGATGGCAACTTTTTTATACCATACCCTACACTTCCTCATTGCGAGGTATGGCTGCATTAGTTGATCACTCAGATCAACTCCCCCCATGTTTTTATTATAGTCCCTGATGCAGACTGGCTTTCTCATTACCACTGTCCTGCCACGAACAGTGACTGCCACAGATCTGTCCTCATGCATTGTGGTCAGCATGTAGACATCTTTTTTGTCCTTGTCCTTTTGCTGTCCTTGCCCTCATAAATTCTAAAAGCCTGGGTGTAGCCTGTGGCACTTTCGCACAATTTATAACATTTTACACCAAATTTGGAACTCTTTGAGGGGATGTACTGCTTGAACCCTAACCTGCCTTTGTATTTCATTAGGGATTCATCTACACTAATTTCTTTTTGGGGCATATACACTTGGGCAAACTTTTTCTGTAAATGGCTTATTAGGGGACAAATTTTGTACAGTCTATCATACTGGGGGTGTTCTTTTGGGGGGCACAGGGTATTATCGCTAAAATGCATAAAGTGCAAAATGATTTCAAATCTGGACCTGTTCATAGTCTTGGGGAATATAGGGGTATCACATTCGGGGTTTTTGCTCCAGTAGGATCGAATACTTGGCTTTTTTATTATACCCATTGCCATTATTAAGGCCCAGAATTGTTTAAATTCTATGATGTCTATGGGTTTCCATCTTTCTTCCTTAACTACAAAAGCTGTAGGGTTGGCGGCAGTATACTGGGCTGCATACAAGTTGGTTTGGGACACAATTTCACCTAAAATGTCTTCCCCCAAAAACAAATAAAAAAAAAATTATCATAGTTAAATCCCTCAACATCAATTTGAATCCCTGGGGTGCCTGTAAATTCTGGTATTTGTGGGGAAAAATTGATTGGGGATACCCATTCATTATGATCAGGAGTGGCAGGTGTTGGGGCATTTCTTTGGCCAGATCTTTTTGCAGGTGCTGGGGCAATTGCCAGGGCAGCTCTTGGGGCAGCACTTGGGGCATTCCTTTTGGCAGGTATTTTGCAAAGTCTTTTGGCAGATCTTGTGACAGGATTTTTGGCAGATCTTGTGGCAGGATTTGTGGCATGTGCTGGGGCAGGATTTTTGGCAGGTGCTGGGGCAGTTGCCAGGGCAGCTCTTGGGGCAGTGCGTCTTTTCTTGACAGAAGGCCCAGCGTCGTCAGTAGAGCTGTTCTCAGTTTCTGAAAACTGCTCTATATCAAAATCTGACGCAGTATCTGTTGCCTCTGAGTCAGATGCCAAAAAGGCATATGCCTCTTCAACACTATAACTGCGCTGCATTTTGCCCACTAAAATTTTTTTTTTCCTTACTCTAACGCTATCCCTAAACCTAACTCTAACCCTAAAACTTACCCTAACCTACGTATATCTAGAACCTACCTAACCCAAGTAAACTACCTATCTAAACTATACTTATTGTATATATATATTTTTTTTTTATTATTATTTTTTATTTTTTTATTTTTTTTTGTTTTTTTTCCCCTAAACCTAGATCTGTCCCTAAACCTTTCCCTAACACAAGTCTACACTAAACCTACCCACCTACCTACCTAAACTACCTAAATTATATTTTAAATACATTTAAAAAAAAAAAAAAATAAAAAAAAATTTTTTTTTTTTTTTAAAAATAAAAAAAAAATTCAGAGAATACAAGGGGGATGGGGGGTATCCTACAGATCAGCAGACGCTGATCTGTAGTTTATTGATCACTCTAAAAGTGATCAGATGGGGGGGAACTTGGTGATCACTGTAAAACAGTGATCAAAGGGTTAATTTTGTGTTTTAACACAGTTTGCAGGAACGCTGGATCGCAATCTGGCACAATCTCTCTCTGTCTCTCTCCACCTCAGCAGTGTGCAAGATGGAGGGAGGCAGAGATATATGACAGGGACAGTATTTACAAATACTGTCCCTGTCAATCAGCATTTGCAACATGTGATTCGCTCATCAAGCGAATCGCATGTTGCAACAAACTTTCTACTGGTTGTTACTAAGTGTCCCGGTATCGGGACACTTAGTAACAAGCAGCCCACGCTCTCCCATCGCTCCGTGCGGCCGCGATGGGAGAGTTTAACCCTTAACGTACCGGGACCGTCAAGGGTCGTTGGATCACATTTACCCTTGACGGTCCTGGTACGTCAAGGGTCGCTAAGGGGTTAATGTACTCTCGTGTAGTAAAATGTCCACACTCAGTTATAGCACAGCTTATAAAAAAAAAAAAAAAAAAACAAACATTGCAGCACATGCACACAGATATCCTGTTAACTCTTTGAGTGCCAGAGTGCTTTTCAGTGACCTGAACAACACTCTGGTTAAAGTACATACACATCACAGCACAAATAGAGTTCATAATAAACACTGTTACATGTAGCTCATATTAACAGAGAGGCACCTAATGAATTGCAGCGCACTGCATTGGATACCTTTCTGGCACTAAAAGTGTTAAAACACACTCATATCACAGCAAACCCCCCCCCCCCCAATATCCTGTATGATGATACAATAGGATGTTTGTCCAAAGCCGTCTTGCGCAGTAGAGACTGCCCGAGCTGCAGCCATTTGCAGTAGAGACTGCCCGAGGAAACAAGATGGCGCTGCGGGTAATACAGAGCTGGGCGCTCCGAATTCGGACCGGAGGACTGGACTCCTTTCTGCTCACCTTCCTGGGACTGCTCTGTGCGAGGAAAGAGCAGTACAACCGGCCCTGGTCTGAGGGTGAGGGGCCACCGGGGGAGGCCGCCTAAGACTCTGGTGCTACCAGACTCCTCCTCCCTGGGGTCCACCGCCTGTCTCTGCTCGTGGCTCCGGGGCAGCAGCCGAGGCCTCTGGATGGCACTGTGGTCTGTGTACATGGGCTTTTAAATTAGTTCATGCATAAACAATAAATATACATTATATTCCACAGCATATTAACCCTTGTCCTATGCATTTATTACTATCTGTATAGCATATCTTATTATATCATCCTGATTTTCTGCTGAACACACCCAGGAGCAGCAGTAGAGAGGAGTTATGTTAATCCTTCCCTGCTGCTACCTACATTAACCCCTTAAGGATTGGCTGATTGCACATGCGACCAGCACTTAAGGAACCTGGGCGGCACTTAAGGACCACGCAGGGTGCCCTGAATTCCGTGACGGACCTGGCACATCATGGGTCCTTATGGCTCTCCGACCCATGACGTGGCAGGACTGTTTGAGGTCCTTAAGGGGTTAATGGACCTCCAAACACAGCCATACCGGAGTGAAGGCATGGCTGATGTGGTTATTTTGGCAGGAGGACAAAGCCCCACCAACTCACTGCAGGAGACATACACACACCAAACATAAATATTCATTTATCCATGCAATTCCTTTGCTGCCAGCGGTTACCAAAACAGCTGGGAAGCCACAGTGGTGCCAGTCTCTTTTATACTGTAAGTAATACAAAGTGCCTTGCACTGCTTCTCCCCTTTTTTCCCAGGACCACAAAAAAGATGAATTGATGGAATGGGTAGCGCATCTTGTATTACAAACTGTACATCACTAGGTCAACATGTGTCCCTCAAGCTGGTGTTCTACAATTTTAATTATCTTTAGTCTTCTGGCTGAGGATGATTAGAGTTGTAGCCTAACAGCAGCTGAAAAGCCATATTTCACTGATCACATGATTTCGAAGTACCTGGAGGTAACTGTGGAAAGCATGGAATCAGACTGTACCTGAATTTGTATGCAATCTTCATCTCTCATTACTTGTTGTCTGAGGAGGGCTTAAACCCAGTACAGGCAGCCAATCTATTTTGTCAAATTATAGAATGTTCTTATATTATCTGTGTTAATAATTAACATAGGAATGATATATTATTTTGGTTTAATTATTTGATAGGGGCAGGAATATATAGAACTGTATTATTAAACAACATTTTGTTTTCCCCAAGGAAGAATGAAACAATTGGTAAAGGAACCTTCTGGTGCGCCAAGCAGATATGCTACCTGCGGTAAGTTCTTGCTGTATTAACCCCTTAGATGCTAGTAATGTCTCCAACTTATAGCAAAACACATATGATACTAGGAAAGTAATAATGTTTAATGATGCACCATTCACTTGAGAAAAAAAACAACAACATTTTCTTGTACATTTTTACATAACACAAGCCCTTTCTGTTGCCAGGTAGCTCAATTTCATAAACAAAGCAGGCAAATCCTAAGAGACCTTTTATTTATGCACTGTTTATAATGGAAGTGAGATGCTGCCTGAAACCACAAGTCAATTAGTGCCCTAACAGTTGCAAGTCATATAGCTGTGAATAAATTTCTCCCCCCCCAGCACCACATATTATCATTACACTCCGTACATGCCAAGAATTCAACATAAGTTAGGAAAGTTTATTGCATTAATTGTTTGGGGACAGGGTTTTTGCTAGGTATTGTTTTAGAGGGCTAAAATTTCAAATCTTGTTGCTAGTTTGGAGAACGTAATATTTAAAAGTTATGGTGGGACTTGATTTCATGGTGAGCAAATGCATTCGACTGGCCTAAACCAGGGATCTCAAACCTTTTCTTCAATGGGAGCTTCTTTTAATCAGTGAACATACACTAAGCTACTCTAAAACATTCTATTACAGGACATATAATTATTAGCAGAATAATCCATATTCAGTATAGAGGACAAAACCTGTTGATCTCCTGTGAGTGACAGGTATTCTGATTGATAGTGCCTTTCCATGTATAAGGACACTATCCCATATTACTATGAATGTTTAACATTATTAGAGTAGTTTATAAAACATTTGTTGCGAACCTTTTTTTTACAGCTGGTTAGTGAATATGGGGTCTTGCTGTGGCCCCATATTCTCTCACCTCCTTTGACACCACATACTGCTCACAACACTTACTATATAAGTTATCTTTAAAAAACATGCATATGGGGTACATGACAGCAAGGATGGAAGTTACATAGTAACCATAGTAAATCAAGTTGAAAAAAAAGACACACATCCATCAAGTTCAGCCTTTTCCTCATAATTCAGAGAAATGAGAATTATATAAGCTTTTCTACTGACAAATAAGTTAGTATTTATCTGAACTTCCTGTTGTGCCTACTATTAGATACATTTCCCTTTTTGGTGATCTTCTCTTAAATGTATCCATCGTATGTGCCATTACCACATCCTTGGGCAAAGAATTCCACAATTTAACAGACCTTACTATAAAAAACAAACAAACAAAAAAAACACTTCCTCTGCTGAAGTTGAAATCTCCTTTCTTCTAATCTCAAGGGGCGACAACTGGTTATTTGATCATGCCTTGGAATGAATAGCTCACCAGAGAGATCCTTATATTGGCCTCCCATATACTTGTACATTGTGATAAGATTTCCTCTTAGTCATCTTTTCTTTAGCGTAAATAAAACAAGTTTGTCTAGACGTTCCTCATACATCAGGCCTTCCCTTAATTCATTTTGTTGCTTTTCCCTGTACCCTCTCCAGTTCTAGAATACTTTTTAGAGCTGGTGCCCAAAACTGTACTGCATATTTGAGGTGAGGTCTTACCAATGAATTGTACAGTGGCAACATTATGTTATCCATTTTTGCTTCAATACCCCTTTTTATGGAAGACAGGACTTTGCTTTTGCTACTGCTGTTTGAGACTGGTCACTGCTTCCAAGTTTGTAGTTTACAAGGATTCCCAGGTCTTTCTCTAGCAATGAGTCCCCTAAAATGATTCCATTAAGTTGATAAGTAGCACTGGGATTTTTTCTTCCCAAATGCATGACTTTACACTTTCCCACATTAAACTTAAAATTTGTTTGTGTACATCCCTCTGTAGAGAACAAATATTCGGTTCTGAATTTATTATCCTACATAATTTAGCTTCATCTGCAAATACTGATATTTTGCTTTCTATATCTATTTCCAGATAATTTATACAAATGTTAAAAAGTAGTGGACCAAGTACTGAAATCTGAGGTTCTCCACTCTCCACTTTAACTGTATTGGAGAATTGTTCATTTACAACCACACACTGTTCCCTATCATTCAACCAATTTTCTATCCAATTGTAAAGGCTTATTCCTAATTTCCTTATTACATACCCCGGCCTCCTGTGTGGCACTGTATCAAATTCTTTGCAAATTCTAGGCATACTACATCTACTGCTTTACCATTATCTAGGTTCCTACTTCTTCATTGAAGCTCAAGATTAGTTTGTCACAATCTGTTGCTCATAAAACCATGTTGATTTCTGCTAATAATATTTTTTTTTCTCCTGTGTAACACTGAATATGATCCCTTATTATCACTTATAGCATTTTTCCCACTACAGAGGTCATACTCAGGTCTGTAACTCCCAGATTCATTTTTAGTTCCCTTCTTAAATAAAGGCACTATATTGGCTTTACACCAATCTTGTGGCACAGCGCCTGTGGTGAGAGAATTTTTTAAGAGTAGAAGCAGGGGTCTTGCTAACTCGACACTGAGTTCCTGAAGAACCCTTGATGTATACCAGCAGGACACGGTGCTTTGTCAGTCTTAAATTTGTTCAGTCTTCCCATCACCTCCTCCCAGTAAGTTGGAACAATTCTTCAAGGAAGTGCAGGGTTGGAGCCTGCCTCTCCTCCATAGCAGGCCTCCTAGCCACTCCCCTCTCCAGTTAAGGTTTGTTCCTCGTTCTGGTAGGAAAGCTGTTCTGCTTAGTTTTGGGTTATTTTATTATTTTTCCTTAGATATGGGGTGTCCAAATTCCCCAATTAGGAGGATCAACCAATACTGGCTTCCCCTGATGGATTGTCCAGTTTATAGAATTATGTCTCTCTCTCTCCCTCTCTCTTTCCCTCTCTCCAGAGGGAGTCTCTCTGAGGCTTCTTCCTTGCAATGGTAATCTGAAGACAGAATACCTGCAGAAAAGTTGAGCAACCCTTTGAGTGCCATGGCCCACTTGTCCCACGGTCCCCCTCCACACAGGGGTCATTCTGGAGTCAGTTCATGCCTCCTGCACTCATGTTGGGTAATTCTATGTTGTCTTTCTGGGTTTTTGGAGCATTTGGGCTGTCTGGTGTGTTTTAACCCCTTCCATGCCTTATTGCATTGAATCTGGACTTTTTTTATACACTTTCGCTTTGGGTTTATGTGTTAATTCTGCTTTATTTGAGTTCCAATAGTATTTTGGGGCACTTTTGGAAAATCTTAGTTTTAGACATTTAATTTGAATTCTGCGCCTTTAAGGGTGCGCTTTACCCCATAGCCGCAATGCTCCATTAATCTCTATGGGACAGACTGTTTGGGACATTTCTGTGCAATCGCTCTGCTCACAGAGTTGAGAGAGGGCTCATTCTTCTTTTCTCCCCTTGCCTAACTATCTGGTGGACATTCTAAGTGTCTGGGGGGCTTTGGTTCTGCTTTTTGTACTCTGTATTGGGAAAACTACGTTTTTTTGTGGGCTGTTTGCTGATTGTTTCCCTATGTGGTCACCTTTGTTTCCTCTGTACACGAGTATCATGCGCAGGGTTTGGTCTTCTCAGCTTTTCTCCTCAGGTTAATCCTTCGCTCACCAGATAAGTGTATTTTATGCTTTCTGGGGTGAAATCTTTAATCTGGGTGACACTGTTTACTTTACTGTATTGACACTTTTTGCTCCTGCAGAATGTCGGATCCTCTAGGACAAGGGGCTAGACCTAAGGCTAAGGACTCGGGGGCATCTTTGTCCCCCCTCACATATTGTTCCTCATGCCAGTCGGGGCTTCCCATGGGCTACTCTGGTCACTTATGCCCCACATGCTCTGTGGCCCCTGTGTCTCCACCTGGGCCTTCCAGTTATGATCAAGAGCCTTGGGTCAAGGACTTTATGGCACAGTTTCCTCTTTCTCTTCAGGGGGTTCTTCACCCATGGAGACCTTCCACATCCTTCAGGTTTGTGGCTCCTATGGCCCTGGTATTCCTGATCTATCTGATTCCTTTTTAGTGGAATCAGATGAGGATTCTGAGGATGGTGTGTGTTCTGAAGGGGATTCTTTCCAGTTTCATGGTGATCCCTTTGAGGCTGACCCTTAACCCTTGGCTGAAGGTCTCATTAAGGCTGTTTTAACCACTTTAAACATTCCCTCTACTCCAGTAGAGTCTCAGGGTATTTCTGAAGTCTTCCAGAGGCACAGTAAGTCCTGTACTGTTTTTCTGCCTAATCCCACTCTGGATCAGATTATTCTGGATGAGTGGAAGACTCCTGACAAGTGTCTAGCTCTGTCTAAGAGATTTGCTAAGTTGTATCCTTTTTCTGAAGCTGCCTTGGCTCAATGGGCTACTCCTTCTCAGGTTGATTCTCCCATTTCCAGGCTTTCTAAGTTCACTGCGTTGGCAGCTGCGAATGCTTCTGCTCTTAAGGACTTGACTGACAGAAAACTTGAAGCTGATTTGAAGACTAATTTCACTGCCATTGGTGCATCCACGTGACCCACCATGGCTTCTGCATGGGTCAATAGGGCCATTGCTGATTGGACTGAACAGCTAACGGCTGCTGTCCACAAAGGTTGTAGCGGTTTTCAGATACTCAGACAGCAGGTTTGAATAAAACACAGTTTTATTAAAATAAAGAATAACAAACAAGGTTGCCCTCAATAGGCCACACAGTAGATAGCAAGAGATAAACACAGAGACCTTCACAGGACCAGTATACAGGAGTACAAATAATACATATACTGTCACAGGACAGGCTCAGAATAATGACTGGCAATCAATAGTTGAATACATAGGAATCGTCAGTCTCTGTTGTGGTGTTTGGCACGGCCAGGGTGAATAAGAGGCAGCAATAGGTGCTAGATTGCACAATACCGTAAGTCCACTGATGTTGTTAGCTGCTTGGGTAATGCAGAGACTGAGACAGAACGCTGCAGAGCGGTTAGCGGATAGCCCCCACGGGCATATAATGGAGACTACTGATGCTGCAAGAGCGTGAATCACTAGCCCCCGCGGGCGTGTAATAGAGACCAACCGTACAGTGATAGCTTGAGCCAAATTGCCCCCATGGGCGTATGACAGAGACACTTTGCACTGCAAGAGCGTGACTCGCTAGCCCCCACGGTCGTATAAGGAAAACAACCATACAGCGATAGCTTGAGCCAATAGCCCCACCGGGCGTATAACGGGAACCACCGGTGCAGAAGGTGCTAGAGCCAATAGCGCCTCACAGGCACGTAACCGGATACCGACTACTCTGCTATGGATGACAGTATGAGCCGCCATCTACCAAGGCGCTAGAGCGGCTGGCTCAGCTGGAGCAGCGGGAGTAAACGGCTCTGCAAGAGTTAACATCAGCACCCGGTGGATATTTAGCACAGCAAGTATAATCGGAGGCTCAGCGTATAACGGTATCGCCATGCAAGTGCCACGGAAGACTCAGCTTTGGGTAGTACAGCTCTGCAAGCGTAACCGGAGACTCAGCTTAGTAGTACAGCTCTGCAAGCGTAACTGGCAACTCAGCTCAAGAGACACGGCTCAACAGGAGTTAATTGATACAGAATCGATCAACCAGACTCGAACTCAGCAGGAATCAGAATGTCGCCCAAGCGACAACAGCAGCAGGAACGTCAGCCAGACCGGGTCAGATCACGGAGGAGATTCTCAGACAAGCCAGATCAGAAACGAGCAGGAACATCAGCCAGGCCGGGTCAGATCACGGAGGAGATTCTCAGACAAGCCAGATCAGCAACGAGCAGGAACGTCAGCCAGGCCGGGTCAGATCACGGAGCAGGAACACAGGAGAGTCGTCAGAACAGGCCAAATCGGTACACCGGAAATCAGGAACTCAGCAACAGCAACACTGGCTCAGGAACACCACGAAAGGGCACCTGACAGGTGCCACTAGTCTGGTATAAAAAGGGTCACCAGGGGCGGGCCAAACAGACTCAACCAATAAGGGAGCAGCACAAGAGAGAGTGACAGAGGGAGATCACGGGAACCGTGATAAAGGTACACCTAAAGCTGACCTTTTATCCCTTTTGGCCAGCGTTTCTGATGCTCTCTTTGACGCCCTCCGGCTTGAAGCTAAGGCCTCGGCCTTTACTGTAACTGCTAGGCATATGCTGTGGCTGAAGATCTGGTCCGCAGACTTATTCCCTAAGAAATCAATGATTTCTCTTCCCTTTCAGGGTCCATCTCTTTTTGGCCCTTAAGGGAAGACCCCGTATCAGTGAGGCCACTGGGGGCAAGAGAACATTATTGCCTCACGTTCCTAAACTTAACTCTCAGGTGAAGAGACATTGTCTTTTTCGTCCAAACAAGGAACAACATTTAGGGTGACCCTGGTGGTGTCTTAGGCCCCATGTTCTACCCCCAAGCCCAAGCAGCTGTGGAGGTCTAAACACACCTCCACCAAACTCAAGCCCACCAAACCTTCTTCGGCATGACTTGCCGAACCCTGGTCTGCGGCCAGTCGGGGGTCGACTGTATCACTTTTTGAGGTTACAAGATTCCCTTAAAATCTCTACCCCCCTACGGCTTTTCAGTGGGGGGGGGGGTCCAGTCCCTCTTGGACAAAGGGGTTCTAGAACCGGTTCTACAGCAGGAGAGAGGTTCAGGTTTTTATTCTAACCTCTTTGTCGCCCCCAAGAAAGATGCTGGTTGCTGCCCTATAGTTGACCTCAAGGCTCTCAACAAGTTTGTACCCTGAGGGTATGAATGAGATGGTAGAGAGTTCTTATGACAGTTAATACAGTTTTATCTTATAGTGGTTTTTATATTTATGTATTTTTTTTTCTTTCATCATTCACACATTTATATCATCTATATATGAATTCACATATTTATTCGCACATCATTGACACACATATTCCAGTATATTGGGTCCCATCCACGTGCGGGGTTGACATTCATTTGTACAGTGTGGATACAGTTAGAATTTGGATGGAGATTAATCAAGTGATATGTCCAGAGTGCATGTTATTTGGCTATATATATATATATATATATATATATATATATATATATATATATATATAATTCAGTTTTTCATTTAATAGTTAGTCACACATATCTTTTATAGTTTTTTTTCATAGAGCAATGCCCATATTTATGGGGTACACGTATATTTTGTAATTAGATTCATATATTTGTTTTAGATATAACTACATAGGTAGGTCACGGTTTTGCATCCATCTGTGGGGGCGCATGAAGTATTACCTGTGTGTATTGTGTTTTCTACACACGATGGCAACTGGCGCGTGCCTTGTAGAGGGGTGGAAATCTTTTGGGGTTGGGCACTTGTACCAAGAGATTTGAAAAGTTTATGATAGGCATGGATATATTTGTTATATCTCTTTGGATATATGTCCAGAGTTGTTCAATATCAGGTATATTCCATGATCAATATTTTTGGATGTCTATTTTGTTTTTGGTAATAGTCAAAATTTCAAAATTGGTGACATTTTACTATCATTTCACCATTATTTCACCATGTATTTGAACTACACGTGATTGCAATTAGCGCACACCTTGTAGAAGGGTGATATTTTTGGGTTTGGGTATATGGATCATGAGATTTGACAGTTTATGAGCGACACGGATATGTTTGCAGTATCCCTTTGCATATATATCCAGAGTGTTTTATATTAGGTATATTCCTAGATTAATATATATTTTTTATGTTGCCTTTGCCCTTCGACAATGAGATGGTTAATAAGGGGGCCTTCCAGAATAGGTGATATTTCGCCATCATTTCATCATTATTTTAACCATGTGTTTGAACTATAGAGGTCACATCTATCATGGGGGAAGTTGCTCCAGTTGTTTACTGATTTATGAGCATGTTTTAATGTTTTGTTTTCATATTGTGTTTATTATTTGCGAGATCTATCATGCATTATTGCACGTGAGGATGAATGTTGCATATAGGGTTAATCACACCAGTAGTATATGTGTTGTGATTTGTATTCAATGATGTGAGTTGGATAATTCAATTGGGAACATGGGAAATTAGAATTAATGATTGGTTCATTTGTATTTTCACTGACCAATCGTGAGAAGATCCTGGTTGAATTACCGACAATAAATAAGAGTGTATTGTATAGCAGACCAGTTTGTATTGAGCATTGTATAATCCTCTTGGTAAAGTGGCGTGATAGGCACAAAACATGTAGAGGAATTTTTAGTACTTTTTTAGTATTTTTTTTTTAATAATAAATTTTATATTGATTCGACTGGTCTGCCGTTTTTGAATCTAACAAGCAGCGATTACATTGTGGAGTGTTTGAAAGGGTATATGATGCCTGCTGAAATGGTTCTTTAGCTGGGAGAATCAGCATCCAAAAACCCCTGCCAGCTTTAAGAACCAGTTTCCATTTAGTTGGAGCCAGTTAGATACAATGTGTGGGTGTCTTACATTTTTCCGAAAGGTTGTTTTGTATACAAGATAGCAACCAATAGTACAGCTCTCCTTGCATTCTTTTCTCTGTGTCGTTTCTTCAAAAGCTCATCATAGGGTTTGGTGTACCCTCCATGCTTGGTGTGTGGCTTTGAGAGGATAATCACCAGCCATGTATCATATTGTGAGCTAGGGAGTAAGCTTCAACTGCAGGAACCCCACTATAAGCACCCATGGGAAGACTAAAAGTCAGAGCCCACGCAAGGGAGACCTTAGGAAGGCAGGGGTTGGAAAGAAGAGGGACAGGGGGTGGCTTAAACAACCTCTGTAGATGTAGAGATGTAGAGTGAGGGAGGACAAGTAATCATAAAGTTGTACTGTGTCCCTGGCGGGCTAGCAGCATGATTGAATCCTTTTGATGGAAGGATAGTAGATAATGCACAGCATCCTGCGGATTATCCCCTGAATTGGCTTGGGGGTGTAGGATCCTATGTAGGATGGATTTCAGTTCTGAGGCCACCGCCGATTCTGGGAGATTTTGAACACAGATGTTGTTCTGGCAGCCCCTGTTTTCAAGATCATCCTGCACATAACTATCACGGCGCCCGTGATCTGAGCGACTTTCTGTCCATCTCTCATTTGCCGCTCTCCTATTGGCTGCGCTGTATTGCTCCTCCTAGTGACAGCCTTTTTATACCCTAGGCTGTCACTTGGCTGATGCCCTTTCGTGGTGTACCTGATGCCTAGCGATAGTTCTGTGATTCTGATTCAGTGTATGACCCCGGACTGTCTTACTACGCCATTTGTCATTGCTCCTGATTCTGTGTACCGACTCAGATTGGCTGACGTTCCTGCTTCCTGTTCTGACCCGGCCTGGCTGACGTTCCTGCTCCATGTACTAACCCAGCAAGATCGATGTTCTGCTCCGTGTACCGATCCGGCGAAATTTACGTTCCTGCTTCCTGCTCCGACTCAGCTTGGCTACGTTCCTGTGCTGACTACTGAACCGGTTGGCTTTGGTTCCTGCTCTCAGCTTGTTCATTGGACTTTACCTGGCAGTTCCGGCTGCTTACAGTGCACGGTTCCCTCTAAGTGTGTCTCACATCTCCGGTACTCCGGTACCCTGTCTTATCATTCCAGTGGGCTCAGAGTCTCAGTGTGCCTGTATCCTACTACACCGTGCTACATCACTTGGTCGCCTTAGGTTCAGTTGGGCACATTCCGTGGTTGCCGTTATCCAGACCATATCGATTATTAACCCCTTCTGGGGCACTGCCTCGTATCCACTTGCTAAATTGTGTGCTTCCTACCTATACCCAGGGTGTACCGTTTAGTAGATCTGTTGGGCGCTTCCGGTTGTCTGCCATTTATGTGAGCATATTAACCCTTTGGGTCATATCAACAGCACTGGTGTCGACCTCTCCGTTGGGCCTCCATTTGGCACGAGCTCTGATTTGCCTTTGTAGTCCACGGTGGGCATCCACCGTAGTGGAACCATGCTAGTAAGCTTTGCCTCCGTTACTCAGGTCATTGTCACCGCCTGTGGCGTTAGTGACATTGTACCACAGTCATTGCTAGCCACTCTGTTTGTGGCTCCACTGTATATCATACTCATACACTGTATCACGTTTTACCTGACCTGTGTCGGTATTGTGTTGTGCACTTTACTGGACCCGTGTGGGTAACCACTTGTAACCTGTCTTGTGTCAGTTTATGCTACTTACTGGACCCTTGAGGGTTACATTATTCCTTGTATGCTTCAATAAAGCTGTGTTTTTACCTAAACCTAACGTGTCTGAGTGTACTGAACCGTAACAATAACAGAGCCGCAGAATTTCATCCTCCTGCGATATAAGCTGTTGTTGTACTTCTTGCTGGTAAGTCATAATCGTTTCCACCTGTTCCTCCAAATACACCACTCTGGAGCAAATTTGCAGACATCTCTACTTACTTCTGCAATATCTGCCTTAAGGGCATTGCCCAAAGTACCCACAATCTCTTCCAAGTCTCTCCTAGTAGGTAGGGGATGGAGGTCATACTTTGTAAGGAAGTGCGGCTGGTCTTCCTTGGTGAGGGGGGTGACAGCATTGTCTTTATCCATCAGCGCCATCTTGGATACTGGGGGTATTGTAGAGGAGCTACACAGATTTGATTTATCTTCCAGGTACATAGTGTACATAGTGATCTGTCTTTTTGCATACGGATCCCACTGGGACACTTGTGCAGGTCAGCGGAGCCGAGTTGAGCTGAAAACACATGGCTTAGGGCAGCTAATAAAGGCTGACGAACAGAGAGCTCCTATAGTGAGCATCCATCCATCTCCATAGCATGCCACACCCCTGCACTGTCTTAAGTTTTTTGTGCACCGTACTGATTCTTTAAGTAAGACTGAATCTTTGTCTGTCATCCCTGAGCGTCCAAGGTTTGTAAGCAAGGCTTACAAACTCATAAAGAATCCTGTTCCCTTTCATGTTCCAGCACACTCCACGAGGACTTTTGGGGCCTCCTGGACCTACAAGAATCAGGCCTCTGCTGAACAGTTGTACATGACTGCTACTTGATCCTCTATGCTCCCCTTTGCCAAACACTATCGCGTTGATCTTCTGGCTTTGGCCGAAGGCAGTTTTGGCAGGAAGGTCCTTAAGACAGTTCTGCCTGTCTAAGGGCCTACTCCTTGGTTGGAGTTGGCTCTTGTTCCTGTGTGCTGTGCTATTGTTTTTCAGTGTCTGTTGACACTTAGTTATGTTTGGGCTGTTCCTAATTCTGGATAGTCCTAGGGAGCTCCGGTATCATGGGGACTCTCTAGGTCCTTTATTTTATTTTCCCACTGGTGGGAGACTACTGTTGGTATATCCCATGGTACCTCTATTTCATACTGGACGAAAGAGAATATAGGATTTTATTCTTACTTCGTTAAATCCTTTTCTCTTAGTCCATATGAAATGCAGATTTCCCACCCAGTGAAAGGGGACCTTGCTTGGTATCACTTGGCTAGATGTGGAGTCCTTCTTGGGTCTTCTTACTCACAGGAGCTTACCTTTTTTCTTCTCTCGTTGTCCTGTCTAGTGAGTTTGTCTCATATCAAAACTGGATAGGCAGGGTATCACGATGCCCGTGTTCCTGCTCTGACGGCTACGTTGTTATTCTGCCTAATTTCAATGCCGCTCTCTTATTGGCCTGACATTCTTGCTCCATCCAGGGCTTGCCTTTATATACCCTGTCATGTCTATAACAAGGCGCCCTTTCGTGGTATATCTGATCCTGACGTTTGTTACTGTGTTGCTGTTAACGTGTATGACCCGGCCTGCCTGACGACGTTCCTGGGTTTCCTGTGTACTGCTCCATTACCGACTGATCTGGCTGAGAACCCGCTCAGTTGCTGTACTGATCTGGCTGAGAACCCACTCCGTTACCGACTGATCTGGCTGAGAACCCACTTCGTTGCTCAACTGATCTGGCTGAGAACCTGCTCCATTACCGACTGATCTGGCTCAGAACCCGCTCCGTTGCTGAACTAATCTGGCAGAGAACCCGCTCTGTTGCTGAACTGGTTGAGAACCCGCTCCGTTACTGACTGATCTGGCTGAGAACCCTCTCTGTTGCTAGCCTGTCGGGCTATTGAGCCGTTCCGTTGCTCCTGACCAATCTGTGCTTCCGTTCGTTTGTACCTTTTCTGGCTGAGCCTTTGTCCCATTGACATCCGTGCATGGCTGTGTTTCCTCCGTTGTCCTAGCCTGGCCAGCATTACAATCGATGGATTCCAGTTGCCTTGTTGGGGTGTGCCGCGTGGTGCTATTTTTATCTTGTCGACCATAGGCATAGCATTCGTGCTATAGCCACTTACTCTAACCGCCCGTGTCGGTGTGCACATGGAAGTACCGGTACAGTGCTATCAAGTGCTGACTGAGTGTCACGGTTTTTAAAGACTCTCAGACTTAAGGTTTGGTAAAATTTAACTTTATTAAAAGTTAAAGGCAGTCCCCGTAGGGTAAACATACATAACAATATAACATCAATAGAACATACAAAAGGTTCTACTGGCCTTGCCTAAATACCGGGCAAGGCAACCCAAGTGACAATATAATGACAGGCTCTACCGGCCTTGCCTATACTGGGTAAGGCAACCGTGAGATGATAATTCCGGTTCTACCGGCCTTACCAATACCGGGCAAGGCAGCCCAATGGGATGCTGAATGTAGGCTCTACCGGCCCTGCCAATACCGGGTAAGGCAACCTTTAAGATGGTGAGTTACAAGGTTCTACTGGCCTTACCAATACTGGGCAGGGCAGCCCAAGGAGGTACTGTAGTAGGCTCTACTGGCCCTGCCAATACCGGGTGAGGCAACCTACAGGATGGTAACGTCAAGGTTCTACCGGCCTCACCAATACCGGGCAGGGCAGCCTGAGCAAATAGACCAGCAGTTAGGTGACTAAGACAGCAGAGAGCATAAGTCTAGAGGTCTTACTCAGCAGAAGTCTATAGCCAGGGATAATCAGACAACTGCAAGGAAGTGGACAGCGACTGACCACAGTACTGGATATTCAGGAGCAAACCAACGTCCGCACGTTGGGACTAATGGTAAATAGCGCCACCAGGTTTAAGGAGTAAACCAGCGTCCGCACGCTGGAACCAACAACGATATTGCAACCAGGTTTAGTGGAGCAAACCAGCATCCGCACGCTGGAACCAACAATGTATATCGCAACCAGGTTAGTGGAGCAAACCAGTGACCGCACACTGGAACCAACAATGTATATCTCAACCAGGCGTAGTGGAGCAAACCAGCGTCCGCACGCTGGAACCAACAATGTATATCGCAACCAGGTTTAGTGGAGTAAACCAGCGACCGCCCGCTGGAACCAACAATGTATATCGCAACCAGGTTTAGTGGAGCAAACCAGCGTCCGCACGCTGGAACCAACAATGTATTTCGCAACCAGGTTTAGTGGAGCAAACCAGCGTCCGCACGCTGGAACCAACAATGTATATCGCAACCAGGTTAGTGGAGCAAACCAGCGACCGCACGCTGGAACCAACAATGTATATCGCAACCAGGTTTAGTGGAGCAAACCAGCGACCGCACGCTGGAACCAACAATGTATATCGCAACCAGTTTTAGTGGAGCAAACCAGCATCCGCACGCTGGAACCAACAATGTATATCGCAACCAGGTTTAGTGGAGCAAACCAGCGTCCGCACGCTGGAACCAACAATGTGTATGCAATAGCGAGGAGAACAATGTTGCCAGAGCGACAGCTGGAGCGCGAGACTCGGGCACTCGTACAGGTTAACCCGCGCGGTGCTGGAGCGCAGGAACCCCGGAATACAGGCACACCGGAATGCTGGAACACCGGAACGTTAGCATACAGGAACACCGGAACATTAACGTACAGGAACACTGGAACACCGGGATGTAGCATACAGGAACACTGGAAACAGGCCCAGAGATCTGACAAGCAGGTCAGGCAGAGTGGAGTCAGAAACACCACGAAAGGGCAACCTGGAAGTGCTCAACCTGGGTTTAAAAAGGCTGTGTGAGGAGGGCTAATGACAGACAGCCAATCACGAATACTCAGCAAGTGATAGACACAGAGCAGCACGAATCACGGGCACCGTGATACTGAGTTAGTCAGATCTATCTGTGTCTCCCTCTGCGCTATTGCTGGGCTCACTCCCTGTGGGAGTTCCTGTATACCTATGGGCGTCTCTTGTTAACTCGTTCAGTGCCTAGACTGTCTAGGCAATCCTTGTGCTCCTCGCTGTTGCAGTGCCTGGGCTAGGGCCAGCACTTGCGGTATTACACACTCGGTAGTGTGTGGCGACACTGAGCTCTATTCATGGTCTAGTGGCTTTCGGGCATAGAGACAACAATTGTGCTTTATTCCACTGTCGTGTGAGAGGACACTTGTGGCCTTCCAGTTGTCTGCCTGCGATCCACCCCTAGCGTTCTAGGGTTTACCATCTGTAAGTGGTGGCCTCGGTCACCCTGGGACCCCTGTCCCTTGGTCAGTGTTGCCTTGCTGCCTAATTGGGTTCTGTGACACCCAGGCGTCTGGGTATTGTGCCTGTTACCATCTCCAGGATTCCTGCCATCCTCTGTCCTGCTGTCAGTCCGGGGTCCAGTAGCCTGATCTTTCCAGGTCCTCAAGAGGAGGGTTGCCTGCCTTAGATACCTCCAGTTTTCAGTCATTCTGATTACAGTCATTGCCTCTTTGAATACTATATATTGTTGTTTCGTATTGTGGGCCTGCAGCCTTATTCCTTGTATGCACTTTACTCAATAAAGTCATTTTAACCTTACTGTTCTGTCTGAGTGTTCATCAAAAAAACGTGACACAGGGCTACGGTAGCCTGATAAGGAGAAGGGAAGGCTCCACCTCCAAGACCTTGTCTTTTGAAATGTTCCAGCCCTGCTAAGGAAGGAAGTATCCTCCCATGGTACCTGTATTTCATATGGGCCAAGGATTTAAAAAGGTAGGACTAAAATCCTATTTTTGCAATCTTTGTTGCAATCCCTGTATTTCAATAAATTATTTTCTGTTCCTTCAGACTTAAATAGTAATAGTTGATGTAATAGCTCTTGGCTGTGAGTGGAAAGCCAAACACATAGAATAATTGATATGCAGAAGTTCACAAAAAGCTTTCCAAAATCAAGACGTACAATTAGAGAAATATTACGAAACAATCTCTGTTGGCATTACAGGGAGGTGTGCTGTCTCTCATACAAAAATTGTAGCAGTTTCAGTTTCTGTGGGTAGTCAAGTCAAAGGAACAAAATGTGCTATCTTGTTTTGCCTATGGCCTACAAGAGTTGTGTTATCTCCTTTAGAAGAATTATACGGTAAAATCAATAGATATTAAACTCCAAGAGGAATCAGGAGTCTGGAGAGGCATAAGTAATCCACTAGCACAGGCAGAAATATCTTTCTGCTGAACACAGCGGCAAAATATTGGTAGGTAATGGTAAGGAGGTGGAACTGACTGTTGGTGATTCAGTACATTAGCAGACTTCAAGAGAATATGAATCTGGAAAACCATTCTATGTGCAGATTGATGAGGAGAATGTTACCTTCAGAGTGCCCCAATCAATCACAGGATGATGTGCTTTAAGTCCAAGGATAAGTGGGAAAATCTGAGTGTCAGCAACATCAAAACTTGTTATTTTACTATTCTTTATTTATATAAGGCCAACTTAGTCCTCAGCGCTGTACAATAGGGAATAGACATACAGGGATATTAAATAGTAAATCATATGTGAAGAACATAAGGATCAGAGGGCCCTTCTCGTGAGAGCTTACAGTCTAGAAGAAGGTAGGTTGGACACAGAATGTGTATATGTGTATGTGCTATTGGGTGTAAGTGTCTCTTGCCACATGAGCTGCCGGTCAGTGGGTGGGATAGAGAAGTGCTGTTGAGTGCAGTGGCCCAGGGAAGGGGTGGTTCTTGGTGATAATGTTTATGGAAGAAGTTGATAAGCTTCCCTGAAGAGGTGAGTTTTCAAGGAGCGTCTGAAGATCTGAAGGCTAGGAGAGAGTCTGATGGGGCGGGGGAGGGAATTCCAGAGCTTGGTGCAGCACGGGAGAAGTCCTGTAGGCGGGAGTAGGAGGCTGTAATAAGAGCTGTGGAGAGGAGAAGGTCATGTGCAGAACAAAGATAGCGAGTGGGAGCGTATTTGGAAATGAGAGATGAGATATAGGGGGGTGAGGTGTTAGTAAGGGCTCTATAAGTTAGCACCAGAATTTTGAATTTAATTCTATGTGCTAGTGGGAGCCAGTATAGGGATTGGCAGAGGGGACTGGTATTAGAGACGCGTAGGTGTGGTAGATTAGTCGTACAGCGGAGTTCATTATGGACTGTAGTGGGGTTAGTCAGGTGAGAGGAAGGCCCGTTAGTAGTGAGTTACAGTAGTCAAGACAGGACATAATGAGTAACATAGTAATTCAGGTTGAAAAAAGACTTGCGTCCATCTAGTTCAACCCTTTTCCTATTCCTGTTTACCATCATTGATCCAAAAGAAGGCAAAAAAAACCCTCAATATAGCAATTTCAAATTCTGCCTTGAATGGAGGGAAAAATTCCTTCTTGATTCCAAATGGCAATCAGATTTCTCCTTGGATCAACAAGCCATAACTAAATATTAATCCCAATACTAACGTACATAGCCCTTTATGTTCTGCTCTTTTAAATAAGTATCCAGGCCCTTTTTAAAGGCATCTAATGTATTCGATAGCACCACCTCCTCAGGCAGTGAATTCCATACCTTTATTGTCCTTACTGTAAAGAATCCCTTCCACTGTTGTAGATTAAATCTCTTTTCCTCAAGTCTAAGCGGGTGACCCCTTGTCCTTTGTACTGTTCTGTTAATGAACAGATCTTTGGAGAGCCCTTTGTATGGGCTCTGAATATATTTATATAGTGTTATCATATCCCCACTAAGACGCCGTTTTTCTAGTATGTACAAGTTTAACTTTTCTAGCCTTTCTTTATAACTAAAACTTTCCATTACCCTTACTAGTTTTGTACCCCGCCTCTGCACTCTCTCCAGTTCCATAATGTCCTTTTTCAGAAAGGGTGCCCAGAATTGATCATATCTTCCTCCCTTGAGTCAATACCCCTTTTAATACATGCCAATATCTTATTGGCCTTTGCAGCAGCCAGCTGGACTGCATGCTAGTGCTAAGTCTATTGTTTACCATTACTCCCAAATCCTTTTCATTAGTAGATTTCCCCAGAGAAACACCATTTAAACTATATGTTGCATTTTTATTATTATACCCAAAATGCATAACTTTACACTTGTCTATATTGAATCTCATTTGCCATTTGCCTGCCCAGTTACTCAATTTGTCCAAATCCTCTTGTAATGAAGACACATCCAGTTCAGACTTTATTACCTTACTTAATTTTGTGTCATTGGCAAACACTGATACATGGCTCCCTATGCCCTCTGGGAGGTCATTAATAAATTAAAAAGAAGAGGACCCAGGACCAATCCCTGAGGTACTCCACTTGTCACGTTTATCCAATTGGAGAACTTGCCATTTACTACCACTCTTTGCATTCTATCTTTCAGCCAATTTCCAATCCATGCACAAACGTTTCCCCCTAGGCCTATTTCATTCAATTTGTACAGTAACCTCTTGTGTGGAAAAGTATCAAATGCCTTGGCAAAGTCTAAATAGATCACATCAACCGCTGCTCCCGCTTCTAAATTTTTACTCACTTTTTCATAAAATGCGATCAAGTTAGTTTGACAAGACCTGTCTTTCACAAAGCCATGTTGGCTCCTGCTAATGATGTTCCTATTCCAGCTGAATTCTTGAATATATTCCCTTAGCAACCATTCCAACAGCTTCCCTATCACAGATGTCAAGCTTACAGGTCTGTAATTTCCTAGCTGTGACTTTGATCCCTTTTTAAATATGGGCACCACATCTGCTTTACGCCAATCCATGGGCACCATACTTGAAATAAAAGAATCCCTGAAAATCAAATATAACGGTCTGTCCAGGGCTTGGCTTAGCTCTTTAAGTACCCGTAGGTATATACCATCTGGCCCCGGGCTTTGTCTACCTTAACACCACTCAATTGTTTTAACACCTTTTTTTGTGTTAGCCAGTGCCATGCTTGTTGTGACTGTTCTGTAAAAGTAGTTTGCAGATTCTTGTCCATTGGGTCTTCCTTGGTAAAAACAGAAGAAAAGAAATTATTTAAAATATCTGCCTTCTCTCTGTCCCCCTTGACCATCTCACCCGTTTCAGATAACAAGGACCCAACATTATCAGACTTTAATTTTTTGCCATTAATGTATTTAAAGAATTGTTTTGGGTTGCTCTTGCTCTCCTTAGCAATATTTTTTTCAATCTCCAGTCTAGTTAATTTAACAGCATTTTTACTGTTTTTGTTGGCATTTTTGTATTCTGCAAATGCCTCTGCTGATCCCTCAGCTTTATAATGTTTAAATGCCGCTTTCTTGTTATTTAATTCATGAATTACTTTACTGGTTAGCCACGTTGGTTTTAATTTGCTTCTTTTGTATTTGTTTCCAACAGGGATACATTTATATGTATATTTTTGCAATGTTATTTTGAAGGCATTCCACTTACCTTCTGTGTTTTTTCCTGAAAATATTCTATCCCAGTCAACGAGACCAAGGGATGAGTTAAACCTGCTAAAGTTGGCCTTTTTAAAATTCAGTGTTTTGGTGGAACCCATAGCAAATTGCTTTTTTGAATTACTCTCAAATGATACCATGTTATGGTCACTATTCCCCAAGTGCTCCCTTACTTGGATGTTAGAGATAAGTTCTTCATTGTCAGTTATTACCAGATCCAGACACGCATTCCCTCTGGTTGAGGTCTGCACTAGACAAGTTCAGAAACTTACTGCTTTTAGCAGAATTAGCTGTTCCATTTTTCCAGTCTATTTCTGAATAATTAAAATCCCCCATAATTATAGTTCTCCCTATTTGCGAAGCCTTTTCTATTTGCATTAATAGCTGTGATTCTTCAAGGTCACCAGTGTTTGGTGGTTTATAACAAATACCCACTAATATTTTCTGGGCAGTTTTACCCCCAGTGACTATTTCAATCCACAGGGATTCCACATGTTCACTACTGTCATCACATATATCTTCCTGCAAATGAGGCAGTAATGCTGATTTGACATACAGACAGACCCCACCACCTCTTCTAAATAACATGTAGCCCTCCAAATTGATTGACCAACCATGTTTCTAGTCATAGTTTTCAATTGCAGCTACCAGCTCCAGTTCCCTATTTTACCAGTTAAACTTCTGGCATTTGCAAGCATACAATTTATGCCACTGCTATGTTCCATTTGTGATTTAATTTTGATGTGGTTTATAGGCTTCTCCCTATCATCTGTAATAACCCCGCCCCCAGATCCACCCCCCTGGTTATTAACTACATCGCCTTCCCTTTCTGTACTATCTAGCCCAGTAGTTATTGGCCCTCCCCCCCCCTTCCTAGTTTAAAATCTCCTCCAACCGTCTAGTCATCCTCTCCCCAAGCACTTGAGACCCTCTTGCATTCAGGTGCAATCCATCCCTACTATAGAGAATGTACCCCAAAGCAAAATCAGCCCAGTGCTCTAAAAACCCAGAGCCCTCCTTCTTACACCAAGACTTCAGCCATGCATTGAGCTCCCTAATCTCCCGCTGTCTCTCTGGCGTAGTGCATGGCACAGGTAGTATCTCTGAGAATACTACCTTGGAGGTCCAGTTCCTAATCTTACTCCCTAAATCCCTAAAATTACCTTTTAGGACTCTCCACTTTCCTCTTACTTTGTCATTGGTACCAATATGCACCAAGACAGCTGGATCCTCTCCAGCCCCTCCCAATAATCTGTCTACCCTCTCTGCAACATGCCGAACCCGGGCACCTGGGAGACAGCAAACCATTCGGTTGCTGCGATCAGAGCCACAGATTACCCTATCTGTTCTCCTAATAATAGAGTCCCCTACCACCATGACCTGCCTAGGCTTCACTTTCCTCTGGATCCCCTTTGTGCTAGAGGAACTGTTCTCCCGGCTGTTAGGGAGAACAGTCTTCTCCAGCAATTCCACTTCTGGGTTTGCCTCCCCAACGTCTTCACTTAAATGAGCAAATTTGCTGGGATGGAAAAACTCAGGACTGGCTGCCCTCTTCCTCTTCCCTCCCCCACTGCAACCACTTCTAAGTGTCACCAGCTATGTGCCTGGTTCCCTTCTAGCTGATCTCCTCCCTCTTTGCTAGGTGACCCAGCTAGACTCTGCTCAGTTAGCAAGAGACTCCTCTCAAGGTTGTCAATATCTCTCAGTGTTGCAATATGACTCTCTAGAGCTCCAATCTGAGCTTCCAGAAAGGCCACTTGCTCACACTTGCCACAGCGGTATGGACCCTGGAACTGCTGTTCCAAGCATGCATACATATGGCAAGATGTGCACTGAGTGAGATCTCCAAGCTCTAACTTCTGTGTTGCACTAACTGCTGTGTTTCACAAACTGTACACTTATTCCAGAGCACTTAATAAAGGGCACGCTCTATTTGTGAGCAAGCTCTGTGAGTCCTGTACCTAGATTTATACAGGCGTACACAGGTGATTGTTCACAAACCCCCACCCTTAAATAATTACACACACTCCCAGAACAAACAAGCTTTTAAACTTTAACCCTTTAAGCTTCTTACTGCAGATTAGGATGTAAACCCAAAATCAGTAAATTATGACACTTTTCCATTGCTTGATGTACCAACTGTCCACTTATTCCAGAGCACACTGTATTTGTGAGCAAGCTCTGTGAGTCCTGTACCTAGATTTATACAGGCTTACACAGGTGATGAGTGTTTGGATTAGTATTTTAGTAGTGTTTTGCGTGAGGAAGGGTCGGATTCTAGAGATGTTGTGGAGGTGAAGGCGGCATGATTTGGAGATTGATTGGATGTGAGGAATAAAGGATAGGGTGGAGTCAAATGTGATCCCCAGGCAGCGTGCTGTTGGTGTGATGGTGGTGTTTTTGACAGGGAGGGTAATGTCTGGGGTAGGGCTTGTAGGAGAGGGAGGGAAGATAATTAGTTTGGTTTTGCCAAGGTTAAGTTTGAGTTGAGGGGAGGACATCCAGGAAGACACAGCAGACAGACAGTCAGATACCTGGGACAGGAGGGAAGGGGAGAGGTCTAGGGAGGAAAGATAGATTTGATTGTCATCAGCATAGAGATGATGGTGAAACCCAAAGGAGTTTATTAGTTTGCCCAGGGATGCAGTGTAAATTTAGAAGAGCAAGGGGCTCAGGACTGAGCCCTGAGGCACTCCAACAGACAGTGGGATGGGTGGGGAAGTAGAGCCAGAGTAGGACACACTGAAGGAGCGGTTACAGAGATAGGATGAAAACCAAGAGAGGGCAGTGTCACAGAGACCTAGAGAGTGGAGGGCTTGGAGGAGGAGTGGGTGATCTACTGTGTCAAAGGCAGCTAACAGGTCCAGGAGAATGTGTAGGGAGTAGTGGCCTTTTGACTTTGCGGAGAGCAAGTCATTGGCCACTTTAGTGAGGGCAGTCTCAGTGGAGTGATGAAGACGGAATCCAGATTGCAAGGGATCTAGAAGGGAATGGGAGCAGAGGAATTTAGTGAGCTGGTTGTATGCTAGACGTTCAAGGAGCTTGGAGGCAAACGGGAGTAGAGAAATGAGCCTGTAGTTTGACAGTGAGTTTGGGTCCAGTGAGGGTTGCTTTAGAATGGGTGTGATTAGTGCATGTTTAAAAGAGGATGGGACGGTGCTGGTTAACATAGAGAGGTTGAATAAGTGAGTAAGTGGTAGTGTTAGTAGAGGTGAAAGTTCTTGAGAGTGCTGTGATGGGATTGGGTCAAGAGGGCATGTGGTTAGGTTTGAGAGAGTAAGGAGAAGGGAAACTTCGTCCTCATTGACGGATGAGAAAGAGCTTAGTGTGTATGTGAGGGAGATGGTAGGGCTTTGCTGGCTAGGTGAGAGTGTGTGTCACGGTTTTTGATGAACACTCAGACCCGACTGGTAAGGTTAAAATGCCTTTATTAGGATAAAGTACATACAATGAGTTAGGCCCACAAACCCATAGCAGAACATATATATTGCAATAACAAGCCAGTCCCTTGAGATATAGGAAGAGATGGAGGCAACAGCTGGCTGAAGAGAGTTCTGAACTTGAACCCTAATGACTGGAGGCACGCAAGACAATAGGCAACCCTATCAGAGGCTACGCAGCCCAAGTGCTGGCGGCAGGACTCTAGATGACTAGGAGTCCAGTAGTAGGTAACTGGCACGAGACCCAGACGCCTGGGAGACACTGAAACCAGTAGTAATGAGGCAACACTGACCCTAGGGACTAGGGTCACAAGAAGACCAAGGCAACCTTTTGGTAGGAAAACCCTAGAACGCTAGGGGTGGATCGAGACACACTACACGAAGGCAATTTATATACCCACACACTTACAAAGTGTGATGTAACGCAACAGCTGGCTCTTGAGCCTTAAGGTTACTGCAGGAGGGAATGGAGCACTGACCCTGCCTAGAGGATCTAGGCACTGATAGGGTGTAGAGGTAACGCCCAGAGTGAATACTGCAACTCCCACAGGGAGTGAGCCCAGCTATGAAAACTGGAGGAGGACACAGATGGAGATCAGATTAAATCAGTCAGCGCTATACAGCACTGAACCGGTACTTCGTATGTGCACACCGCCTGCGGAGGTTATTCAGTAAGTGGCTGTAGCACGAATGCTCAGCCTACAGTCGACAAGAGAATGAAAGCGCCACGCGGCGCTACTACAGACAAGCGCAACAGGAAGGCAGCAGAGTGGAATGCTAGCCAGACAGAGGCAACAGAGCAGATTCAGCCAGGCACAGTTAGCAACGGAGTGGGTTCTCAGCCAGATACTGTCAGCAACGTAGCGGGTTCTCAGCCAGATCAGTCAGCATTGGAACGGGTTCTCAGCCAGATCAGTCAGCATTGGTGCAGGTTCTCAGCCAGATCAGTCAGCAACGGAGCGGGTTCTCAGCCAGATCAGTCAGCAACGGAGCGGGTATTGAGCCAGTTCAGTCAGCAACGGAAACAGCAACACAGGATGCACAGGAGCGTCGTCGGGTAGGCCAGGTCATACACGATCAGAGTAACACAGGAACTAACTTCAGGAACAGGTACACCACGAAAGGGCGCCTCAGTATAGACATGACAGAGTATATAAAGGCTGGCCCTGGGCGGAGTCAGGATCACAAGACCAATAAGAGAGAGGCATTGAATCAGGAATAATAATGTTGCCGCCTGTAGCCTAGAGCACCATCACCGTGACAGTACCCCCCCTCTCAACGAACCCTCCCCGCGGAGGAGGACCAGGCTTAGAGGGGAACTTAACATGGAATCGACGCAACAACAAAGGTGCATGAATATCAGACTGCTTGACCCAAAAACGTTCCTCTGGCCCATAGCCCTTCCAATGAACCAGGTACGGGAGTTGACCACGAACCCTGCATGAGTCATAATACTCTGAACCTCATACTCATCATGGTTTTGAATATGGACAGGACCAGGAACCACCGGAGCCGAGGTATAAAGGTTGCAAACCAGAGGTTTGAGTAGAGATACGTGAAAGACATTGTGAATTCGCATATTTGCGGGACGTTCCAAAGCGTAGGAAACAGGATTGACCCGCTGGAGGACTTTGAATAGTCCAACAAACCGTGAGGCAAATTTGTTGCAAGGGGTTTGCAGATTCAGGTTTCTGGAAGAAAGCCACACACGGGCCCCAACCTGAAAAACAGGAGCTGGCAACCTCCTGTTATTGGCATGCCGTTGATAGTGTTGGAAGGACTCACACAGTGAGGTTTGCACTTGTGCCCACGTGGAGTGGAGTTGCCGGATATGTTCGTCAAGGGCTGGCATCTGCTGCGCTTGAAAAGAATTCGGGAGCAAAGATGGTTGGAACCCATAATTGACAAGAAAGGGTTAGCTCCTGGATGAGGTATTAATGGCACAGTTTCTAGCGGACTCCGCCCAAGGTAACAGCTCAGCCCAGTTATCATGGGATTTGGACACAAAGCAACAAATAAATTGTTCGAGCCCTTGGTTAGAGTGCTCCGTGGCCCCGTTAGTCTGTGGGTGGTAAGCAGTAAAGTAAGACAATTGAATGCCCATTTGACTGCAGAAAGCCCTCCAAAATCTGGATATAAATTGGCTGCCACGGTCAGATACAAGCACCTTGGGTACACCATGGAGTCTAAGTACCTCTCTGGCGAATACTACCGCCAGCTCCTTCGCGAAAGGCAGACCAGGGAGGGGCACAAAATGGGCCATTTTAGAAAATCTGTCTACCACCATCAAGATATATGTGTAGCCCTTCAAGACAGGTAATTCACCCAGAAAATCAATGGATACATGAGACCATGGTCGGTCGCAGTTAGGAACGGGCTGCAGAAGACCCACTGGCAGATGCCTTGGCGACTTAGAACGAGCACACACAGTACAAGTGGCAGTGAAGTTGGCACAATCCAATCTTAGAGTGGGCCACCAGAAAATTTGAAACAATGACCAGAATAATTGATCTCTGCCCACATGACCTGCAGCCCGAGAAGCATGATAGGCCTCAAGTAGTCTGGTCCGAAACGGTTCAGCCACAAAGCATTTACCCATGGGCTTTTCGGGAGGAGACTCAGCCTGAGTTGCCAAGATCTCTTGGCCCAGACGAGAAGTGATGCTGGTTCACAATGTGGTCAGGATGCGGTCTTGGGGAATAATTGGTACTGGCTGCACATCAGACTCCAGTTCTGACGCCATTATCACAGTGCCTGTTATTCCTGTCACTCTCAGTTGTGGCTGTCACTGATTTGCTGTCTGAGTTTGACCCGCCTCCTGATGACCTTTTTATACCTGGCTATCACATCTGTCTGATGCCCTTTCGTGGTGTTCCTGAGCCAGTAGTGCTGTTGCTGTGTTCCTGTATTCTGAGTTCCTGTGTACCGATTCGGCTTGTCCTGACCATTCTCCAGCGTACCTGCTTGTGTATGACCCGGCTCGTCTGCGTACCACCCTTGGATCCTGACCCGGCTAGACTGACGTTCCTGCTCGTGTATGACCTGGCTTGTATGACTGCCTCCTACGTGCTCCAACCCGGCCCGGCTGACTTCCTGCTCCGAAGATCGACTTCCAGCTTGTTCCAGTGACCTGCGTTTCTGTTGTCGCCGCCGCGACATTTCCAGTCTCTGCTGCCCGCGTCAGAGTGACTGTCTTGCCTGGTGCTTCCCTCGATTTAGTGCTGTGCCTCGTTCTTTGTGCAGAGTTGTGTGTATGCTGTGGGCCTTCCTCTCTGTGCAGAGCCTTGTAGTAGCGCTGAAGCCTCGAGTAAACGTACATTTTAACTCTTGCAGTGCTGCCTCGAATTCACTCTCGCTATCTCCTGTACGAGCCTCGTTACCCGTGATACTGCTGCTGAGTTGGCCGCTCTCCGTCGGCAACTCTAGTCCACCATTGCAGAGTGTTCACATAGTTGGGCCGTTTGGGCGCTTAAGGCTCTCCGGTATTGGCTACCGACGATATCATTTGACACAGAGTGTTGGCGGAAAGGTTTCAGTGTTGGCTTATCCGGTACTACGCCCGAGGGGGCTAGTGGCTCTTGCTCTCCTATTCCAGTATTCGATTACACTTAAGGAGGCTGTTAGCTCTTGCACCGCCGGCCGGTTTCCGTTACGCCCGTGGGGGCTACTGGCACTTGCACAAACGAAAGCAGTTCCTGTAACTACGCCCGTGGGGGCTAAGTTGATTCCCTTTCTGCTTACTATCCAACACCTTGGCAAGGCAGCTCTATCCTCAGCACTTGATGAACTTTGTCTATACAGCACAGCCCTTTAAACATCCAGGGCGTGTCAAACCTCCACATCTGAGACAGACTGTTATATGGACATTAACCCCTTGGGGGTCAATATCATCCTAGTGCATACTGTTTTGCATTTATGTCTTTTGTGCTATTACCATTGTAAATATCTCAGTTTACTTATCTGTGTATTACCTACCGCCTCTAGAGGGCGTACTTGTGCCTTATTCACTTTAATAAAGTGTGTTTTATTTTCACTTATTTGGTCTGAGAGTCCTAAAAAACCGTGACAGCCATTCACGTAATGCGAGGAAGATGGCCAACAATTCATTATCACCAATCTCGTATACAGATTGCTCTTTGGTCAGTTTTTTCGAAAAGAACCCACAAGGCTTAAGTACCTGACCAGGACCAGACCTTTGTGATAGTACAGCCCCCACGCCTGTGTCAGACACATCCACCTCCACTGTATATGGTAGGTCTGTTTTGGGGTGGGACAGAACCAGTGCCGAAGCAAATGCAGCTTTCAGTGCCTCGAAGGCCTCTTCAGCCTCCTTCGACCATTCTGAAGCCTTAGCCCCCTTATGTGTCAGATCCGTGAGAGGCTTGACAATTCTAGAAAAGTCACAAATAAACTTTCAATAATAATTGGCAAAGCCAAGAAACCTTTGAATGGCTTTGAGGCCGTTGAGACGTGAACAGTTTAACACAGCAGACAACTTCTCCTTATCCATGGAAATGCCCTGCTTAGAAATGACGTATCCCAGTAAGGGTACCATGGCTTTCTGAAATTCACATTTATTGATTTTACAGAACAATTTATTCTCCGTGAGTCTCTGAAGTACTGTAGCCACCTGAGTATGATGTGTATCCAAATCAGGAGAATAAATTAAAATATCGTCTAAATAGACCACTACACAGGACTGTAACAAATCTCGGAGCACATCGTTAATCAGTTCTTGAAATACCGCTGGGGCATTGCACAACCCAAATGGCATTACCAGGTATTCGTAGTGCCCAGTGCGAGTATTAAAAGCGGTTTTCCACTCATCACCTTCCTTGATGCGGATGAGATTATATGCAGCTCTCAAATCTAATTTAGTGAAAATGGTGGCGCCCTTAAGACGGTTAAACAGCTTGGTGATGAGTGGAATCGGGTAGGCACTTTTGATCATCAGCTTGTTGAGACCTCTATAATCAATACATGGCCTTAGTTCACCAGATTTCTTTTTGACAAAAAAAGTCCAGCCCCCGCTGGCGAGGAATGATCTGCGGATGATGACGTTCCAATGCGTCAGCAATATACTCTTCCATTACACGATTCTCCTTGCAGGAGAGAGGGTAAGTTCTGCCTCTAGGGGGCACAGCACGAGGCGCAATATCAATAGCACAGTCATATGCCCGGTGCGGTGGCAAAGTGCTAGCCTCTCCCTTGCTGAAAACATCACTGAAAGACTGGTATTCATGCGGTAGGGAGGTAGAGGTACACAAAATCCTAGTAGGCTGTCGTATACAATGACATATACAATGCTCAGACCAAGCCAATATCTCACATGAGCCCCAATCAGTTCTTGGATTATGCGTCCGCAGCCATGGAAAACCCAAAATGACCGCATAATGTGGTGACTGAATGATTTGAAAAGACAAGGTCTCAAAATGTAATGCTCCAGTCTGCACAGAGAGTGGGCATGTCTTGTGGGTGACCTGAGGAGGCACCAAAGGTCCCCCATCAATAGTTTCGATTTGCATTGGATTAACCAGCTCGACCAAAGGAATATTATGTAATGTGGCAAACTCCTTGTCCATAAAATATCCCGCTGCTCCAGAGTCTATCAGAGCAGATGCAGTAAAGGAGAAGCTGGAGCAGGAAATTACTACATCAACCACCGGTTTGGAGGGAACATCGTCTGGGGACTGCTGAACACCACCTAGGACCTGTCCCCTAAGGAAACCTAGGTGTGTGCGTTTTCCAGCCGTATCGGACAATTGCTCAGCAAGTGTCCTCCTTTAGCACAGTAAAGACACAGACCATTTTTGCGGCAAAAGGACCGTTGCTCCCTTGTTAGTCTCGTAAAACCCACCTGCATAGGTTCAACAGGTTCGGCATGCCCAGGAGGCGCAGGAGGAGAGGGAGGCAAGGGTGGGAGTTCATTCTTGTGCCACTACCCTGTAGGAGGCCTTGGTTTGCGGTCTCTATTTTGCATCCGCTCCCTGATCCGAGTGTCGATAAGATTCACAAATTTGATTAATTTGTCTAGGGTGTTAGGCAATTCACGGGCCGTTATCTCATCTTTGATTCGATCACTGAGACCCTGTGCGAATGCAGCTACAAGGGCCTCATCGTTCCTTCCCACCTTGGCTGCCATAGTGCGGAATTCAATAGAGTAATCTGCGACTGTTCGATTGCCTTGCTTGTCGGATACTCATGATTTGCTTAGCAGCCGAGATGTTGCGCCCAGGAACTTCGAACACACTACAAACGGCCCTCACAAATTCACTGAAATTGGCAGTAATTTGTTTCGCTGTCTCTCAAATAGGGTTTGCCCAAGTTAAGGTTCTGCCTGTCAACAGCGAGATCATAAATCCAATCTTACTCTCAGTCGGAAAGGCTTGATTGAGGAAACCCCTGCACAGGGTAGGTTCTCCATCATATCTTAACGGCAGTGGAGCAGTAGCAGATAGCCCTTTCCATTACGGGTTCGCACTGGAAGTTTGGACCGTCGGCGCCTGAACTGGAGTAGTATCATGGTGCCCGTGCTCTGTCTGCGACATTCTGTCAGTCTACACTCCTGTTCTACTCCTATTGACTGTGCTGTGCTTGCCCCGCCCAATATGGCCTTTAAATACTGGGTTCTGGCACCTCTCCGGTGCCCTTTCGTGGTGTTCCAGTACCAGTGCTTGTTCCTGACTTCAGTTGTTCTCAGTGTATTGACCCGGCCTGCCTGACTACTCTGCATCTCATCTCCTGCTTGTGAACCGACCCGGACTGCCTGACCATTCTGCTTCTCCTGCTCCTGTGTACCGAACCGGCTTGGCTGACGTTCCTGCTCCTGTGTACCAACCCGGATTGGCTGACTTCCTGCTCCGTGTACCCACCCGGCTTGGCTGACGTTCCTGCTACCGTTTACCGACCCGGGTTGGCTGGCGTTCCTGCTCCGTGTCCCGACTAGGATTGACTGACGTTCCTGCTCCGGCAGTGCTCTATGCTACTTAGCCTCCGTTACTGCTCAGGTAGTTTGCCATTACCTGCTAACCTGTTATTGGGCGTTACTCGTATATAAGCTCTCTATCCTAGGTGAGCTTCTTAACAGGCCTTACCACACATGGGACTGTTTACACTTACTGAAGGTCATTAACCCATGCAGTACCGATACACTGGGACTCTGTCAAGATCTGCCTGACCTGTGTCAGTATAACTTGTTATGGACTCTGTATATATACTGGACCCGTGTGGGCATATGTATATGTAACCTGTCTGTATTATATTGAGAATATACTACAGGATCTGTGAGTGTTATTGTATTCCTTATTGCTTAATAAAAATGTGTTTTATCCAAACCGTCTGTGTCTGTGTGTCAAACAAACCGTTACAGGTGGCCACCGAGGATTGAGCAGGTCTGTCCAAGTGTGCGGTCCGCTCCAGAATAGTTTGCACCGCCACTGAAAACTGATCGAGACATTGTTCATACATATCCATTCTCCAATGGATATTCACGGAGCTTCCTTCACCAGAACTGTCTGAGGTCATTGGCCCTTTTGTACTGTCACGGTTTTTGATGAACACTCAGACCCGACTGGTAAGGTTAAAATGACTTTATTAGGATAAAGTACATACAATGAGTTAGGCCCACAAGCCCACAATAACAGAACATATATACTGCAATAACAAGCCAGTCCATTGAAATATAGGAAGAGATTGAGGCAACAGCTGGCTGGAGAGAGTTCTGAACTTGAACCCTAATGACTGGAGGCACACAAGACAATAGGCAACCCAACACTAGTGGACTAGGGATTATCAGAGGCTACGCAGTCCAAGTGCTGGCGGCAGGACTCTAGATGACTAGGAGTCCAGTAGTAGGTAACTGGCATGAGACCCAGACGCCTGGGAGATACTGAACCCAGTAGTAACGAGGCAACACTGACCCTAGGAACTAGGGTCACAGGAAGACCAAGGCAACCGCTTTTGGTAGGAAAACCCTAGAATGCTAGGGATGGATTGAGACACACTACACAAAGGCAACTTAAGTCTCCGCACACTTGCAAAGTGTGATGTAAAGCAACAGCTGGCTCTTGAGCCTTAAGGCTACTGCAGGAGGGAATGGAGCACTGCCCTGCCTAGAGGATCTAGGCACTGAAAGGGTCTAGAGGTAACGCCCAGAGTGAATACTGCAACTCCCACAGGGAGTAAGCCCAGCTATGAAAATGGAGGAGGACACAGATGAAGATCAGAGTAACTCAGTCAGCGCTATACAGCACTGAACCGGTACTTCGTATGTGCACACCGCCTGCGGCGATTATTCAGTAAGCGGCTATAGCACGAATGCTCAGCCTATGGTTGGCAAGAGAATGAAAGCGCCACGCGGTGCTACTACAGACAAGCGCAACAGGAAGGCAGCAGAGTGGAATGCTATCCAGACAGAGGCAACCGAGCGGGTTCAGCCAGGCACTGTTAGCAACAGAGCAGGTTCTCAGCCAGAGACAGTCAGCATCGTAGTGGGTTCTCAGCCAGATACTGTCAGCAACGGAGCGGGTTCTCAGCCAGATACTGCCAGCAATGTATTGGGTTCTCAGCCAGATCAGTCAGCAACGTATCGGGTTCTCAGTCAGATCAGTCAGCAATGGAGCGGGTTCTCAGCCAGATCAGTCAGCAACGGAGCGGGTTCTCAGCCAGATCAGTCAGCAACGGAGCGGGTATTGAGCCAGATCAGTCAGCAACGGAAACAGCAACACAGGATGCGCCGAAGCGTCGTCAGGCAGGCCAGATCATACACGATCAGAGTAACACAGGAACTAACGTCAGGAACAGGTACACCACGAAAGGGCGCCTCAGTATAGACATGACAGAGTATATAAAGGCTGGCCCTGGGCAGAGTCAGGATCACAAGACCAATAAGAGAGAGGCAATGAATCAGGAATAACAATGTCGCCGCCTGCGGCCTAGAGCACAGGCATCTTGATAGTGTGAAAGTGATGAGATTTCATGTCTGATGGAGTCGATCTTGTCCTTGAAGTGGGTGGTGAGGTCTTGGGCGGAGAAGTTAGTGGAAGGGGTTTGCATTGGTGGGGGTAGAAGTGACTTGAAGGTTGAGAAAAGGCTTTTCGGGTTGAAGGAAAGATTAGAAATTAGAGAGGAGAAGTATGACTGTTTGGCCAGGGAGAGGGCAGAGCTATAGGAACGGAGAATGAATTTGTAGTTTATGAAGTCAGCTGTGGAGTGAGATTTCCTGCAATGCCTTTCGGCAGTGCGTGAGCACCTTTGGAGGTATCGCGTTTGTCTTGTGTGCCAGGGTTGTAATGGGGTTGAGCTGGGACGACGTGGAGTTGCAGGTGCAGCTGTGTCAAGGGCTTATGAGTTCTTGCTGACATTCAGGAGTGGCGAGACATAAGGGCTTGGAGTGACAGGATCAGACTTGATAGGAGATCCACCAATCACCTATGTAGGTACAGGAGCTTCTTGTTAGGGAATCTGAATCAAGGTTATAAGTTTTTTATTTTTCAATATCAGCTAGTGTCGCCAGAGTCCATGGTCGCTTAAGTGCAGTGTTCCTGTAGTCCCCACTGCAGAAAGGACAAGGAGGATGCAATGGTTAGGACTGGTAGCAAGATGTAGGCAAGAAGTTGAGGGAGAAGCAGGAACCTGCTTGCCCCGTAGGCCATGATACCGACTTGGGCAGCTACAGAGAAAATGTCTGGAATCCCAGAGTAGAGGCAAAGTTTTAGAGAGAGAAATTGAGCCCATTTCTCAGGAAATGTGTATGACTCTGTTCCTGCCTTAACAACACTTTGGCCTTCTGATTTGGTTCCTGTTCCAGCAGAGACAGAGCATGACCCCAGCTTTACACAACTATTCCAGCCTTCCTTGCTCCTATCAGCCTTCAGTAGCCGCAGCCTGGCATCTACCTCCCCTGGAGATCTTGCTATCAGAGTTCCAGTTGCCTGGACAGTCGCCTGGACAGATCTGTTCCCTTTTTGTACTTGGTTATTTATCCTGCATACTGTTCTGTACTAGTTAAGGAGAGTTGTGCCTAAGTAGCCTTTGTTCTGTACCGGCATCCTCTAATCAGTGCACCCTAGCCTTCACAATCCCCTGCAGGAGAGAAGATGCTGCTTGTGACAGTCTACTCACTCCTAGCAATGCACCATAAGCGATGCTCCCTAGCACTCCTTCTCCTGTAGGTTTCTCTAGTTCTCCAGTCACGTAAGTGTGACACTTAGGTGATGGTCTACCTCGAGGAAGAGTTGCTCTAACTGCTTCAAGTTCTTATGGCCCTGTGTATATGCTGGCTCATCCTAAATTATATGGTTCCATAGAGCTGCATCATACCAGCAGATGTCACCTGTCTATCTTTGGAACTCTGCTGCTTAATCCTCTATGGGATGATGGCCTTGGTGGAGGTCACACCGAGCTACTTCTGCCATTGAAGACTTATGAGTGTCTTCATACAGATGTGACAGGGCTTCATGGAATCTGAAAAGAGTGTTTACAATAGGGCTGTTGTGCCCAAGCTGTTTGCACTTTCTCAAATTCCATAGCACAAGTGTGAGGATTCTGGGAGAAAAGGATTGGAATCTATGTTATCTCTATATTGTGCTAGATCACCAACAAAAGGAGAAGAACCTGAGTTTCTGGCAGATTCTCAATAGGACCCTAAGCTCATCAGAAACAACAGGAGCAGACCCTGATTGAGGTGAATGGCCAGTCTGCCATACTAGAATCTGTCCCTAAAGCTAAGATTGATGTCTTTGCAGTTTTTTTTAAACTTCTGTTTTGAGAAGTCCAGACACTTGGTAATAGAGGCCAGGGCCTGAGCTAGCCCTGTGGGCTCTATGTGTGGCTTAACTGTAATGTCAGGATCTGTATGGGTGATGGAATCCAAAAGTCATAGGTTAGCATCTGTGATCTCTGCACAGTTTAGAGCTACAAGCTTGGTACAGCTTTGGTACGTGTCTCTTAGGGCTCAATTTAATAGGCCCTGTTAAAAAAAAAAAAAAAAATACAACCGTCAGCAGTTTTAAGTCAGTCAGGTATGCAATTACCTGTCCTGTGGCACAAAAAAAATCCACATTGGGTGCAAAATTTGCTCCCATTGGAAGCAATGTAAAAAAAAAAAAGTTGAATTTTTGATTCAGTTCCATGCATTGGGTAGTACCTTGCATTAAGGGACCCCTAAATCATGTTAAAAAACACCAACACTGGAATTGAAGCTGAAAAAAGCTAAAAGAAACAACAACAAAGTGTTAATCCCCCTAAAGCTAATACCATCTCATTAACATTACACACTTCCCTGTAAGTTTTATGTCCTGTTGGGTCTTCTGCACCCTGGTCTTCCTCTTTAATTTTTCTTCTGTAAGCTTCTATCTTCTTCTTCATCTTTGCTCTTCTTCCGTATTTATATTTATCTTTAAACTTTGTGTTGACCTCATAAAAGAAATATAAGTATTAAAATGAATTCCTCCATTAAAGTTTGACTGTGGTAGAAAAAGAGAATAAAAATCCCCCTTCTTGTACCATTCGGGCCGTTGTCCACTCCACACTAAGCAAAATTTGAATAGGGACTGGTTTTTATATGACCAATACCTATTCAAAATGGTTCCCATGCTCCTACTGGCTGGGATTTGGGTTACGCAGGGAACCATGCATCCCAGCCCAATCAGCTGGAGTACTGGATGATAGGGCTAGTATGTGTAAACTTTTTTGATAAAGTTAGGTGTAATGTTGGGCCAAGGTTAGGGTTAGCGTTTGGAAGGGTTACTGTGTTTTTTGGCTCACACTCAATGTTTGACACTGTGTCAAACACCAAGAGTTAGCTAGTTTCCTTTGATGCTCCCTTTTTCATGCTATTTAGCGTGCATTATGGGAATAAAAATATCACAACGAACATTGGGCCGCAAGTTAGGTTCTGTGGGCCAATGTACGTCGTGGTTCATGTTGGCCAGGCAATTGAATTCCTACGATACCACTGTTTTGTATTCATTTTTGCCCTACCGTTGTTATTACAGGTAGCAATTGAATCGAGCCCTTAGGCAGATTTGCCAGTCAAGGTTGGCTGCCTCCTCCTGGACCATTCACCGCTACTTTGCACCTGAATCAGGCAGGGGAAACCAAGAGAACACATTGTCCCCTACCCCTGGTTTTGTACATGACTGCTACTGTTTTTTTTCATTAGATCTGTGAGCCAGCTTTGTTGTAGATGCCCTTTCCACTTACATGCGATGTAGTAAATGGCAAGTTCTCCAGTTGGATAAACGTGATAAGTGGAGTGCCTCAGGGATCTGTCCTGGGTCCTCTTCTTTTTAATTTGTTTATTAATGACCTCCCAGAGGGCATAGGAAGCCATGTATCAGTGTTTGCCGATGACACAAAATTAAGTAAGGTAATAAAGTCTGAACTGGATGTGTCTTCATTACAAGAGGACTTGGACAAATTGAGTAACTGGGCAGTCAAATGGCAAATGAGATTCAATATAGACAAGTGTAAAGTTATGCATTTTAGGTATAATAATAAAAATGCAACATATAGTTTAAATGGTGTTTCTCTGGGGAAATCTACTAATGAAAAGGATTTAGGAGTAATGGTAGACAATAGACTTTGCAGTAGCATGCAGTGCCAGCTGGCAGCTGCAAAGGCCAATAAGATATTGGCATGTATTAAAAGGGGTATTGACTCAAGGGAGGAAGATATAATTATGCCTCTTTACAGGTCCATGGTAAGACCCCACCTAGAATATGCTGTTCAATTCTGGGCGCCCTTTCTAAAGAAGGACATTATGGAACTAGAGAGAGTGCAGAGGAGGTCTACAAAACTAGTAAGGGGAATGGAAAGTTTTAGTTATGAAGAGAGGCTTGAAAAGTTAAACTTGTACACACTAGAGAAACGGCGTCTTAGAGGGGATATGATAACACTATATAAATATGTTCAAGGCCCATATAAAGGGCTTTCAAAAGACCTGTTCATTAACAGAACAGTACACAGGACAAGGGGCCACCCGCTTAGACTTGAGGAAAGGAGATTTAGTCTACAACAGCGGAAGGGTTTCTTTACAGTAAGGACAATAAAGGTATGGAATGCACTTCCGGAGGAGGTGGTGCTATCAAATACATTAGATGCCTTTAAAAGGGGCCTGGATACTTATTTAAAAGAGCATAATATAGAGGGCTATGCACGTTAGTATTGGGATTAATATTTAGTTAGGGCTTGTTGATCCAGGGAGAAATCTGATTGCCATTTGGAGTCAGATGCCTTCTTTTGGGTCAGCGATGGTAAACAGGAATAGGAAAAGGGATGAACTGGATGGACGCAAGTCTTTTTTCAACCTAAATTACTATGTAACTATGTAACAAACAAAAGAAGAGAAAGGCAAGCAGGCACTCATTTACTCTTAAAGGAGAGGCGATATTTATTTCCACAAGCCATATTCCGGAAAAAGTGCATAGTAGTACACTCTCAGTGCAGCTGTGCATGGTGTGAAATTCTAAACACTAAAGTGAACAGCTGCATTAAACACAATGATAACAAAAATACACAAAACAGTGCATTTAAAACACCAGTGAAAATTAAAACTCACAGAGCCTCACAAATTCTACAGATTGGTTACTATTTTCTCATTGGTTAGTGATTGCCCTTTTTATTATAGATGCAACAGATCTGGTTTATCTTAATTCAGTTTTCCATTAGACATTTTTTAATATTCCAAAAATGTAAGTCTCCTTACAAACTTGTATTTTTCCATTTACTACACTGAAGCTGGACTAACTTGCACTCTGTTCTTAACTTTTGGCCCAAAGTTCATAAGTGCAAGATCAAAGAACATTTTATTTATTGCTAATTTAGCATCATATTTTTTAATTGTTGGAACTCTTTGTAATTGCAGAATGGTTTTACCATACTCCTTTGAAACAAACTGAAGCAGCAAGAGAAGTTGCACTTCCTCCTACCTCTCAAATTCCAGGACTGAGTGATCTTGCCGAACCACATAATGAGTCTTCAACTGATAAGAGAAGAAAGTGGATAAGGGATACTGATTCAGATTATGTCAAGTTGGCCAAGCAAGGAGGAAGACCAGGTAAATCAAACTTAGGGTTATTACATGAAATGGAATGTGCTATAATTTATTACTCTATTCATGGTTATCATCTGCCTTAATGCAAACTAAAGTATATGTAATGAGGGAGTTTGATTTTTAAATTCTGGGTAATCCAACTGCACCATAGAGGACTGTAAAAAATGGCATTTATTTAAATGGATCTCTTAACCCATTGCTAGATAATATGTTGGCAACCTTGCTGGCATTCAAAAGGTTAAAAAACCCAATTTCTCTTTCATCTGCTGGGAGACACGGGGCCCATCAGATTAAGGACCCTCAACTAGGAGGCAGGCAATTTAAGAAACAAAAACACTTGAGGAGGGGTTGACTCCGTCACAGCCCTACCTATACTCCGTTTTTAAGACTGGTCTCTACTGTGAACATTGTTTATTTTATTTTCTCTTTCCTCCATTGTGAAACACAGGAACAATGCAGTAAAGTATCATCCACTAGGAGGCATAGCATTTGCATAAAGCTTAATTAGGAGGTGGAGAGTCCTTCCCTGATCGACTTTACCCCTGCCTAAAATTCTCTGTTTCAAACGTGTCCTGGTAGAAGACAGTCAAGATATAGATTCTCTTAGCTATTTTTTTGCTTATTTTCAATCCCCCATTAGAGGGGTAAATCCAAGGCAGTGGACTCGGGGGCTACCCTCACCCCCTCACACATTGTTCCTTTTGCCACATGGGGCTACCTAGGGAGTATTCTTGGTCTCTATGCCCTTCATGTGCAGTGTCCCCTACTACACCATCAGGCTCCTCAAGATCAAGATCCATCATGGGTCAAGACATTATTGTCTACAGTGGCCCAAATCCCTTCACTGTCCAAGGGATACTACATTCATGGAAGCCTATTCCTACCTTTAAGCAGATTGTCCCCATTTCTAAGGGTCATTCGTTGGTTATTGGGGTTTCCTCTGAGGACTAATTACCCTCAGAAGAGGAAGATGATGATGATGGGGAGTATGAGGACATGGATTCTTCCTATTCCTGTGGCGCATCCTATGAGGCTGATCCGCTCCCCTCTGTTGAGGGGCTCATCAGGGCAGTTTTGGAAACCCTTCAGGTCTCTGACACAGCTGATGTGGGAGCTCCAGATATTTTCCAGAGGTGTAAGAAGTCTTCTCCCATTTTTCCTCACAATAACACTCTTGATCAGATCCTTATGGATGAGTGGCTAAAAGGCTTTTCCTCAATAAGCATTTTTCTAAGCTATACCCTTTTCACGGCTGTGGCTTTGGTTCAGTGGGCTTCTCCCCCCCAACGTGGACCCCACCTGTTTCACAGCTGGCAAAGACCACTGCCCTCCCGCTGGAGGATGTATCGGGACTCAAGGAGCTGTCAGATAAGAGGCTGGATTCTATTCTTAAGTCCTCCTTCGAGGCCTTCTTCAAGTACATTGTTACCTCAGATCTCCACCAAGCATCTTTTCCTGGTAAGGAAGGCATGTCTTTTTCATCCCCCCTGCCAAACGGGGGAGCCCAAGCTCTCAGCTCCAAAGGCTATGTCTGACAAGCACACTTCCGCATGACTCGCAGAATCCCCTGATCCATTGTTGCCTGTTGTGCAAGTGTACCTAGAAAAACTGATGCTGTTTTGAAGGAAAACGGTGGTCACACCAAATATTGATATGATTTAGATTTCACTGTCGTCCAATACAGGTCACTGGTACTCTGGGAGGCGTAAGTCCCCTTTAATAGGCAGGAACAACTATGCAAATGATTTGCAAGGGGCGGAGCCTCCCCTCTTACTTAAGCCACCTTCTGGCCAGAGCCACTTCAGATTGATTTGTTCCTGGTGTGCTTGCACACCAGGTAGAGAACATCTATGCATCTTAGTATTTTATTATTTTTTTATTCAAATATGGAATACCACCATTAGGAGGGTGACCATGGCTGTGAATTGCCCTCTTTAAAGTGGCTGGTGCAGCTTCCAGGGATTTTCTGTGGACCTTATGCCCTGAAGAGGGGACAGCTTGTGTTAAGCAGCTCCCCTATTGGGGAATTTACCTCTGGTTCTTTCCCTCCTTATCATGGTCACCTGAAGACAGAAGTCCAGCAAGGAAAGTGAGTCACCCATTGAGTGCTGAAGGTCCACTTGTCCCCACAGTGTCCCTTTGCTGGGCTTGTATTTGGGAGTTTGAATACACTCCAGCACTCATAGGGTGTTTTTATTGCATTATTACTGTTTATGCAATTTCTGTGTTATTCTCTGAGTTTTGGAGCATTGGGTATTCATTTATTTATGTTTCTCATGTGTTTCATGCTTGTTTGGGCACTTTTTAATGTTTTACTAAACTTTATTAAAAATGGTGTTCCGCGCCTTTAAGCGCGGCTTTTTCCCACTCAGACGCAAGGGCTCCTTTACTCTCTATGGGAATTCACAGTATGGGACATATCTCTGGAACCGCTTATCACAGCAACTTCAGAGAGGGCTCATTTTAATTCTAGGCTCCTGCTCTATCATCCGGAATGTGTTTTAATTATGTGGGGTGTTCAGGGGGGCTTCGGGCACTGTTTGGGGTACTTGTACAGGAAAACTACATTTCCCATGAGCGCTTGGTTCGCGCTCGTTTCTGATTGGCTGTCATGACGGCCGCCATTTTGTGGTACTTTTCCTAGGCGAGTACACTACGCAGGGACCGAGCCTTCTCTCTCCTCAACAGATTAACCCTTCGCTGGCCAGATAAGTCCGTTTTTAGAACATTTCTGGGGTGAAACTTTAATCTTTCACACTTTTTCTGGGTGATAGTGTTATTAGTGGGGTATATTGACGCTGTGAGCATGTCTACTTCACTGGAGCTAGGGGCTAGACCCAAGTCTAAGGAGGATGGGGGGTCTGCTACCCCCATGGCGTTTTGCTCCTCTTGCCACATTGGGCTGGATGGCGATGATGTGGGGGATCTATGCCCTAATTGTACTGGTCAAGATAGCAACCCTGGGCTTCCCAGCCACGCTATTGAGCCATCTTGGGTGAGGGAGTTTAAAGCTGCCACTAGGGATCTCAGATCCACGCTTCAACTCTTTCCTTCTCAGATACAGGGGGCTCTCCAGGTCTGGCAGACCCCCTCTACTATCAGGACCTCCCTGCCTAAGCCACAGGGAGCTCCTGATATCACTGATTCTTCTGAAGAAGAACTTTTACAGGATTCTGTTGCTGAGGAACGTACTGTTATTGAATCTAACAGGTCCATTGGGGACCCCTATGAGTGTGACCCTGAAGTCTCGGCTGAGGGTCTGATCAGAGCGGTTCTGAATACGCTCAACCTTCCTCTGACTCAGGAATCCACTTATGATCCTACTGATGTTTTTCAGAAAAAGCCATCTAAACCAGTTGTTTGTTTTCCAACTAACCCTACTCTTGCCCGTCTGGTCTCTGAGGCATGGAAGAATCCTGATAGATCTTCCTCTGTCTCCAAAAAGTTTGCTAAACTTTACCCTTTTCCTGAGGCGGAGCTGGCAAAATGGGTTCATCCTCCCAAAGTGGATGCTCCTGTGTCTAGACTATCCAAATCTACTGCTTTGGCTGTCTCAGATGCCTCTGCCTTGCAGGACTGGACGGATAAGAAACTAGAGCTCTCTCTTAAGTCTATTTTTGCCTCCATTAGCACAGCCATGCGCCCCACTTTTGCTGTGGCATGGGTTAATAGAGCTATTGCGGCCTGGACTGAACGACTGACTGAAGCAGTTCGCCCGGAATGCGCCGGTATCTGAACAGTTGCAGCTTCTTGCTAATATCACTGAAGCTCAGAACTATGTTGCTGACGCTGCTTTTGATGCTGTGCGCATGATGGCGAGGGCCTCCACTTCTTCTGTGGTGGCTAGACGCGCTCTTTGGCTGAAAATTTGGTCTGCTGATACAGCCTCTAAGAAAGCCTTGCTTTCCTTGCCCTTTCAGGGGAATTTGCTTTTTGGGTCTGAACTCAAAGAAATGATCAGTGAGGCTACTGGCGGTAAAAGTACTCTTCTACCCTCAGTCTTTAAGAAAAAGTTTCCAGCCAAACGCAATCGGTCCTTTCGTTCCTTTCAGACTGAGACACGCTCCTCGGCCCAAACGGGTCCTCCCACTACGCGCTCCTCCTCCAAGCCCAAACAGTCCTGGAAGCCCAAAGTTGCCTCCAAGGCCAAGACCTCCAAGACTGCTTCGGCATGACTCGCCGAACCCGGGTCCGCATCCGGCTGTAGGCGGTCGTCTCCGCATCTTTCGCCGGACTTGGGAGGAGTCAGTGGCGGACCCATGGGTTCTTCAGGTGGTGTCAGAGGGATACAGGATCCCTTTCTCTTCCCTTCCTCCTTTTCGGTTCCATTTTACTCGTCCTTCTCAGGAACCCACAAAAAGGCGTCTGTTCGACGACGCTATTCAGGATCTCTTGGACAAAGAGGTCCTGGAGGCGGTTCCTCAAGGGGACACAGGTTCAGGATTTTATTCCAACCTGTTTGTGGTAGCCAAAAAGGACGGTGGAGCCCGTCCCATTTTGGATCTCAAAGATCTCAATGCCTATGTGGTGACTTCCCACTTCCGCCAGGAGTCCCTGCGCTCTGTGATTGCAGCAATGTCTCCAGGGGGGTTCCTTGCCTCCCTGGACCTTCAGGATGCTTATCTTCACATCCCTATTCATCCAGAGAGCAGGCGGTATCTCAGGATTGCCTGCCACAGGGGACACTTTCGGTTTGCAGCGCTCCCCTTTGGGCTGACTTCAGCCCCTCAGGTCTTCCAGAGGGTGTTGGGCTCCTTGATAGCGGTGCTCCATCAGGATGGGATCAGAGTGACCCCCTACATGGACGATCTCCTACTGAAGGCCTCCTCAGCGGAGCTTCTCCTTCAGCAATTACAGATGTGCATGCACACCCTGAACCGTCATGGCTGGATCCTGAATCTGGACAAGTCGGACTTGATTCCATCTCAGAGGCTTCTGTTCCTGGGTCTCCTGTTCGACACTCGCCAATGCATGGTGTTTCTTCCAGAGGACGTGGCTCACCAGATAGCCGTCAGAGTGGCTGGAATTCTGGACATGGACGAGATTCCAATACCGAAGTTGTCGTCCTTAGTGGGGAAGTTCATTTCCACAATCGAAGCAGTACCATTTGCCATGGCCCACTCCAGGGATCTTCAGGGATTTGTGATCCAGACGTGCAAGAATCATCCAGATCATCAACATCTGTCTGTTTCTCTTCCTCCTCATGTCGAGTCGAGTCTGCACTGGTGGTTAGATCTCTCTCATCTCCTGAAAGGGAAATCCTTTCTAGTTCCTCATTGGACCACAGTCACTACGGATGCCAGCCTTCGGGGCTGGGGTGCAGTCTGTGGTCGATTCAGTGCTCAGGGGAAATGGGGTCTGGAGGAATCCATGCTCTCCATCAATGTTCTGGAACTTCGAGCTGTCCGGCTGGCCCTGAGGCACTGGGAGTCTCAATTGACCGGTCTTCCGATCAGAGTGGAGTCCGACAACACCACGGCGGTGGCTTACATCAACAGGCAAGGCGGCACAAGAAGCGGTTCCGCCTGGTGGGAGGTCAAGGATATTTTGTCTTGGGCAGAAGATCACGTGCCTGTCATCTCTGCAGTTCATATTCCAGGCGTGGACAACGTCATGGCAGACTTCCTCAGTCGTCACACCGTCGACAGCGGAGAATGGGCTCTTCACCCAGAGGTGTTTCACATGCTCACTCAACGGTGGGGGATGCCTGTGGTGGATCTGATGGCTACCAGACACAACAGGAAGGTTCCGGTGTTTTGCTCCCGGTTGAGGGACTCCCTTGCTCTAGCAGTGGATGCCTTGTCGATCCCTTGGGACTTCCCTCTGGCTTACATCTTCCCTCCTCTTCCTCTATTGGTCAGAGTTATCCAGAAGTTGAAGAGAGAACGTTGTCCTGTCATCCTGATTGCTCCAAACTGGCCTCGCCAGTCCTGGTTTCCGGAGTTGATGGCCATGTCAGTGAAGGATCCGATCCCACTTCCAGCCCGTCCGGACCTGCTTCTTCAGGGGTATCTGTGGAAGGAGGATGTTCACTCTCTCCATTTGATGGCATGGCGGTTGAATCCTCGATTCTAGCAAAGAAAGGCTTTTCTCCTTCTGTGGTATCGACGATGCTCAGTGCTCGTAAGCCTGTGTCTTCCAAGATCTATCATCGCATATGGTCAACTTTCGTGACATGGTGTTCTGACAAGAAGTTGTCCCTTGACTTCCATCTTCCCACTGTCCTGGCCTTCTTGCAGGACGGTGTGGATAAGGGGCTCAGTCTGAGTTCCCTCAAAGTTCAGACTTCTGCCTTGTCTGTGTTTTTCCAGGAACGGATTGCTGTCCTTCCTGATGTGAAAGTCTTCTTCCAAGGTGTGACTCATGTTCGACCTGCCTTTAAGAGTCCTGCTCCCCAGTGGGATCTCAATTTGGTGCTGGGAGTTCTACAGCGACCACCGTTTGAATCCTTGGCTTCCATTCCATTACGTCTTGTGACTTGGAAGATGGCCTTCCTCTTGGCTATTGTGTCAGTGCGCCGGGTGGCAGAGTTACAGGCCTTGTCTTGTAAACCTCCTTACCTGGTGTTCCACAAGGATAAGGCTGTGCTTCGCACTACCAAGGAATTCTTACCCAAGGTTGTGTCCGAGTTTCACATCAATCAGGAGATTGTGGTTCCCTCTTTCTGCCCTAATCCTTCATCTGACAAGGAAAGAGATCTCCATCTGTTGGATGTGGTGCGTTGCCTCAAGTTTTATGTTCATCGCACCGAGTCTATCAGGAAGTCTGACGCTCTATTCGTCATTCCTGAGGGGCCTAGGGCAGGGAGACCGGCTTCCAAAGTTACCATTGCCTCTTGGATTAAGGCTACTATCCGTGAAACCTACAAGTTGAGGAATAAGCATGTTCCCTTCCGGGTGACTGCCCATTCCACCAGATCTATTGGGGCCTCTTGGGCCTACAAGAATCAAGCTTCTGCTGATCAACTGTGCAGAGCGGCCACTTGGTCCTCTGTGCACACTTTTTCTAAGCACTATCGAGTTGATGTACTGGCTTCGGCTGATGCCAGTTTTGGAAGGAAGGTCCTGGAGGCAGTCTTGCCTGTGTAGGTCTTCCGCTCTGTGATCCTTAGTGCTTCCTTACTGTTGAGCCCGGTTGGCTCTAGTTCCGTGTGCTGTGTTAGTTCAGGGATTGTTCCCTTGGTTGGTGTCCGTTGACACTTACAGTTTGGGCTATGTTATCAACTGGTCATAGCAGTTCTAGTGACTTGGGCCTTGCGCCTGGTCCTTGCCTTACTTCCCGCCTCTGGATCAGCTCAATGTTTGTACATCCCAGAGTACCAGTGACCTGTATTGGACGACAGTGAAAATAGGATTTTAGTCTTACCTGTTAAATCCTTTTCACTTAGTCCATACAGGTCACTGGTCTCCCACCCTGTCAAGGGACCAGTCTTGGCTCTCCTGTGGCATTCAGTGGGAGACCGTTCGGGCATGCTCACAGGAGTCTTCCTTTTTGCTTACCTGAGGTCAGTTTTAGGGTCTCAAATCAATCTAAAGTGGCTCTGGCCAGAAGGTGGCTTAAGTAAGAGGGGAGGCTCCGCCCCTTGCAAATCATTTGCATAGTTGTTCCTGCCTATTAAAGGGGACTTACGCCTCCCAGAGTACCAGTGACCTGTATGGACTAAGTGAAAAGGATTTAACAGGTAAGACTAAAATCCTATTTTTTCTTCTGTTCACTCACTATGCATTTTGTTAGTTGGTAAATATAAACTATTAACATTTCTATTTTTGAAAGCGTTCTTACTTTACAACATTTTTTCACATCTGCCAAAAACTTTTGCACAGTATTATACATGTATTGTAGTGTATTTATGATGGCTTGTATAATCCAGAAGTTTCAGTGGAATGTGACCGCTTTCTTTCCCTTAGGAAAGTGGGCAAATTACACTGAAACATTGGCAAATATTTGCTGCATACAAGCACCATTTGAAAGATGTGGAACACCTATTTATAAGCATGTATTCAGATGTTAAAGAGTCAATGAGTGGCAAGGGAAATGGAGAAAAGCAAATGGAGGGACAACTGACATGGGTGATAGAAAGTGCTTTGTTTGGAAGACAGATAATAGTTGGCATGTATCTCATATGTCCTCCATTCAAGCACGCTACCAAATGTATACTCTTTGTTTGTGATCACACGCCTCTAGGGGTTGCAACCTTTTCCTCAAAAAAATACTGGCCATACTTGTGAGTTGGTGAGGACAGAGCCACACAAGGGAGGAGCCACAAAAGGGGCAAAACCACTCAATGTTGCATAATATCTGCTTATGCTGCAGATTGTTTTTCTGATGGAATGGAAGTTAGGCCTAATACAGAAGGAGGTATGTCTGTCTGCTCTTCTGCATTAAAAACACAGGATGCAGCAGGACAGTGACAGTGAAAGACATCACCAGTTTTTAGCTAGTTTATAAGTCTGTTTTACTCTTCCTTTAAAAACAGTTTTAGGTAACACTATGCCAGTAAGAGAACATTGAAAGCAGTGATTTTAAGAAAGGAACAAAAAAAGCAGTAACTGAAGCAATTGAGGTTAAAACCAACTGCACCAAGGGTAAAAAATTAAACCTAGTGGTATAAAATAAATAATTCTTAAATATGATAACTGTGATATTTAAATTTATAGCAACGTTTATTTGCTGTTAATATTCCTTTATTGTCAGCTGTGTCCAAACTATTAACCAAATTGTTTCTCTACATTTACACCTACATTAAAGGCCTAGGATTAGATTTTAGGTATATAGCATTAACCCTTTGAGTGTCAGAGTGGTATGGAATGCATTGCTTTGCAATGCGTTCCGTACCCCTCTGGCACTCAAAGGGTTAAACAGCTTTACAAGTTCCAGCTGCAAGTTCATTATATGTATATAACAATTTAGTTTAGGTGTCAGTGTTCTTTTAAATGGTAAAATGAATATTTCTCTTGGAATAAGAGGTCCTCAATGTAATAGGCAAAATGAATAAAGTGTGTGACCTTTACACAGCAACCTGATATACCTATTAACAATTTTTCAACTTTGTAGTCTGTTGCTGGACAGTAACATTTTGCTATCAAGAATGTTCAAAAGTCTAAAAAGGACCATAGTTGGGACATACACATGCAGCTTTATTATTATTATTATTATTATTATATTAGATGGATGAGATAACTAAATATAGAACTATAAAATGGACACCAGCAAATACAGGACGCTAAAAACACAGTCCCACCCATATTGTTCAACATCCTATAACCCCTCCCTTTTTTAAAATTCTACTGAGGTAGGATTTTGAGGATTTAACACAGAAGAAGGGGTAGTTTGATATACAATTCTTCAGTGAAGAAATATGCCGCAGACATTAAAAACTGATAGAAGACACAACAAAGATTACATCCTGTAGTATATTTGATCTAAGCATGTTAAGGCTATGGGTCCTACGTTCAAAATAACCTTAGTAATTATGTGACATATAATATGAACTGCACTATAGGTGAAAAAAAATCTCATTAAGATAGGGTTTTTTAAAGTCATTGTTTGCAAGCGAGATCTCCTCACATTAGTATTTTGAGTGCCAGAGAGATATGCAACTCATTGAAGCAATGTGTTACATAGCCCTCTGGCAATCAGAGGGTTAAGATGCGCTCAGTGTGTTTGCGTGAAGTGGGCACAGAAGACCCTCTTCTACCCCCAGGGCAGCATGAGGTGGGCGCAACAGGCCACAATGCCCTGACCTTGAGGGGCCCAAGTTTACGTGTCCCAGGCGCTCATGTGATAGGACTCACGTGTCAGGCCCGGGCTCTGCCCCCACTGTCCTCTTCTTTCTCCTCATATTAATATAAATCGCACGTCATACACCAGTTCCCTCCCTCCCGCAACTCACCTCCTGGTTAAAAGCGTTTACCTCGTCCATTTTGCTGTGGTGAGAGCGTGCGCAGAGCTCTGAAGCCTTCTCTACAGTGAGCACATGATGAGCGTTATCATGCACACAAATAGCGGCTTTTCAGTTGCCAATATAGTAGCTATACCGGCACCTGCTCCAGTGCGCTAATTACCGGCTGCGCCGGTAAAATACCGTCCGGGTGGCAACCTTAAAAGTAGCTGGGCAGTTATGACTTCTGTGCCTGTTGTGTGATAGGATACAATCACTAGCAGAGAGTGGAAGGTTAATTATATGCTTTTTGGGCACTAATTCTGAAAAAAAAAAGATATTCTAAAACTAGAGAGGGCACAGAGAAGAGCAGCAAAATGAACTGAGGTAATTTAGTAACTGAAGTATGAAAACTTCTAATCAAACTTGGTTTATTTAATCTAGAGAAAAGATGCCTAAGAGGGATCTTGTTACTTTGTATAAGTGTATGCAAGGTCACTAGAAGCCTGCTAAAATAAATAGGTGTCACCCATTATTATTAGAGGAAAGTGGGTTTCAACTTTAGCAGAGGAAGGTGTTCTTTACAGTAAGGTTTATGAATTTGTGGCTATATTTAAGAGATGTTTAGATACTATTGCCCAATGTACACTACCTGAAACAGTACTCTGTGGAGGAGCAACTCCACAGAGAATAAGCAGACTGCTAGTTGATATGCAATATACAGAATACACATAGCAGGGATACACTGGGATACAACACAGCAACAACATATAACAACAACAGGTACACAGCAGGGGAGTCCCCAGTAGGCGAGATGGTGGAGATCGCAGAGTGGAGTACGGAGCTTGCTGGATTCGACTAGCCCCTAGACAGCCCAAACTAAAGGTTATGACAGCAAGGTCAGTTTAGTGCCGACCGGAGGAGCCGGCCCACACCAAGGATGACTGCCATGGGGATAGTTACTACTTTCCAGGGTCAAGTAAGGGCGACAGAGAAGGACACAGATAATACCTGCTGTACCAGTCAAAGGTTGCTGCGCAGGAACAGGAGAAGCTGTTGAGATAAAATGGCAGACCTCTGACTCGGGTACAACTGGAAGTTGAAGGATTCAATGCCTGACTGATTGGACTGGAATCCGACTGAAGGTCAAATGGTGAAACAGGAATAGGACAGACTGAAGTTTCAAGTAATTGAACTCCACCTGCTCCGGTGAATGGAGAAATCAGCCAGGTCGGACAGAATGCTATAGCAACTGAATAATCACATAGTTGGTCTAGTAGGGTCGGCAACAGGTGGGCAACGAAGTACATAAACAACAAGAAGGAGCGTAATTGAGAAGGAGAGCTGGAGTCAATAATGCAGAATCAATAACTGGAGGCACAGTACAAAGACTAAAAGCAGAAGAGCAGTCAGGAGACAAGGCCGAGGTTGATTCACAGAAATCTCACTGGAGGGAAAGTCAAACGAACTCAGGAACAGGACTAGAAACACTCACTAGAATGCTTAGATTGTGAGCCAGTACTGAGGAACTGGGACCTAATAGAGGCTCAGGGCTGAGTGTAAAAACCAGGGCAGGAAACAAGGATCCGGCAAACAGAAAGAACCATGACAAAAACCAGGCATGGAATAAGAAAAAAGGTCAAAAAAAGGACAGAACATGACAGGTACATTACTAGCAGAAGGCAGCATACAGGGTTATACTGTGTATTAGTATGTACAACAGGAAGTTCTTGTAAATTACACACATCTTTAAGTCAGGAAGGATTTTGTAATTCTCAGTATCATGGTTATACTGTGGCAAAGGTATAACTGTCATGATCTTCTGCCTGTACAGTTGTTCCTCTGATTCTCTGCCCCTCTCTGTCCTCTGGTTTATCTACCTGTCTTCTTGACAGGTAGGTGCACAGTCTTGGAGCATCTGCCTTGCCACTGCTTGTTTGGCATTGATGTATACTAATTCCATCTTGCTTCCCGACACTCCATTTGTCTGACCCTTGGCACTGCATTTTTGTTTGACTACCCAGCTCCTACCTAAGCTTGCACAACTGTCTCCAGCTTCCCCAAACTTCCTTTATCTGATCTCCTGCTGTTGTCTACAGCTACCCTTGACTATAAGTTTGTCTCTCCCTTGGTTCTGTCTCGATCTTTCTGGCTCTGACCTTAGCAAGTTGCTGACTACCCATATTTTCTTTTTCCCTCTGCTGAGTGATTACCAGTCCTCTGCGCCTGCTTCAGATCCTGCTTGCTACTTCTGCAGAAATCAGCTCCTATTTGCCTACCTACTAGTGGTGAACTTCATTTATTTCTTATCGCCTTGTCCTGCTGTCTTTATTCTGCATGCCCATCACAGCAGTCATTTGTTAAGTCAGTCACTTCATCGTCTACCAAGCACAACACTCTCCGCTAAGGTTGCAGATGCTGTTCATGCTACAAGTTTTACATTTCCCGGCCGGGTGTATAGCTTTGGACTACACTTTGCATTATCAGCTATTCGTGTAAGTGATTGGCTGAATCTTACGCATTGCTTTTATGTTTTTAGTTATGGTTAATTTTTAAGTGTATGGGCACATAATTTTAGTTACCATATTTTATATTGTGTATTTTTTATTTTCTTTAAGATCGAGCTAGTTGTGACCAACTACTGATATAACTGCAGTTTGACTGATTGAGTGCTGAGTTTGATCTGAGCCATCTTGGATGATTAGATGATTATTCATTGAGTGATACTTTGTATCTCCGTTTTTTTGAAGGCTATATATCATCCGTTAAGGCTTGGTGTATTTTAGCTCCCGGTTAACTGCGGTTTTTACTACAGAGTCGGAAGAGGCACGACTCGGGGTTCATTGCTATAACCCTTTGAGTGCCAGAGGGGTACGCAACACATTGCAAAGCAATACGTTGCTTACCCCTCTGGCACTCAAAGGGATAAGCAGCTAACATTTAGAACTCAGTTAAAAGCTGTGTCCATTCCAACTTGCTTTTTTACTCTTTTCTGTCTGGATAGTTCCATTTTTGTCATTGACTGCGTGTACTTTTTGTACCATTGCCAAATTTATCAACAGTGGATATCTGCATGTGAATTAACCACTGTATATTTTATTGTTAGCTAATGTCTGATATACTTGGAGGTGTCTGACTCAATAAGACATTTGTATTGGCAATTTCCCTCCTGATTTTCATATTTACCAAACTTAAATTTGTTTTTTAATAAAGTCAATCTATATTTAACACTGTAGTATTATTTATATTTCCTTTTTTTTATCCAATATATTTTATTATCAGATCGCTCCATACACATCTCATATACAGAAAAATACATGTAAAATCATTCAAATACAGCAAAAATATGTAAACATTTGTAAGAATGAAAAGAACATATGCATATCAGTAGGGTGTACAGAGTCAACCTGAGGTTTTTATTGTTATTCCAAACTCCAATATCCAAAACTCCCAGAATCTAACCTAACTTAAATTTTGCTATACTCCTGTACCCCAATTCCAATTCCTCTCTCTCCCGAACCCGCAGCACCCCCCCACCACCACCTGCCCACCAGCCAGCAATATCACAAGATCTCGATACGTACAGGGTACATACACAATGTCACGCATTAATCATGCATCACAGCCAGTCACGCAACAAGCAGGTATGACCTCAATCAACCATTGCCAACAATCTGCAACAATCTGCACATCATCAAGCGCCACATTATTATCCGCTCTATGCGTCCACCAGTTCTGCCATCTTCCACAGATCTTGTCAAACTTATTCGGATTACCCCGTTGTAAGTATACCAATCTATAGTGTGAATTGCACTGTAAAACTAGATTTATCCACGCCCTGCAATTGGGAACTCTGTTCGACATCCAGTTCAAGGCCACCACCTTTCTCGCCATCACCAATAGCTCACTCAGTAGAGATCTGTCAGTTGCATCCTCAATCTCATCTGGAAAAATAGACAGTAAACAAAGTTTTGGAGTCACAGGACAGGTCTCCCCAGCACCCAGACCACAATACGCATTATTTCTTTCCAAAACCTCCCAACTCAAGGACACTCCCAGATCATATGCAAGTATGTGCCCTGAACATTATCACACCGGAGTCAATACCAGAATTCCCCATTCTATACTGTCTGACCGGCGTATAGTAAATTCGGTGTAGGATATTCAACTGTATCATCTGGTGTCTAGTCGACGTTGCCACCAGTGCTGGTCCCGCTTAGTCAAATCCCATTCGCAATTCTCAAATGGACCCACGTCCATTTCCCATTTGTCCCGTGAAGGGAACTCCTGACACCCCACATGAGATTCCAGCCACTGGTAAATGAAAGAAAGAGGTCTCGAAAACTCAAGAAGCATCAATCTGGCAAGAAGTGGGAACGTAGAAATCATCTGGGCTCGATCACCCCACTGAGCACGAAGAGCATGTCTAATACATAAATATGAGTAAAAGAGATTTTGCGGTAAATGGTATTCGTCATGCAATTGTGCATGTCCAAATCTAGCCCACAAGGGGCCAAAGTCGCTATCAAGTAAATGACGTAGTCCTGCGGCGCCCCATAAGGGGGTATATGGGTCCATTGTGGTGTATCCCAACAGCCCTTTCAACTCCACCCACGCCTCGTATAAGGTTGTTGTCAGCGGAGTCCGAGTTTTAAAAACTGCGGGGCCTCCATGTAAGAACTGGGGCAGCGTATAGGCAGGCTGCAACAATAATGTATCTATCTGAGTAATCTGGTAGCGAGGTTGGGGAGAAACAAAATCCAACGCATATCGACATTGCGCCGCCAAGTAGTACCTATAGAAATTGGGCAATGCAATTCCCCCCTCACGTTTAGGTCTCATGAGGGTAGTCAGCCTAAGTCTAGCCCGACCCCCCGCCATATGAAACGTGAGATAATTTTGTCTATTTGTCGGAAATATTTTTTAGGAATGGAGACCGGCGTATTTTGAAAAATATACAAAAATTTAGGCAAAAAAATAATTTTAATAAGATTCGATCTACCAATAACATTTAAGGGCAGGTGAAGCCATGCAATTGTTTTGTCGTTAAAGTATTGAATGTTGGGTATTAAATTCATCTCCAGAAAGGAGTCCGTCGTTGCTGCCACCCTAATCCCCAAGTATGTACACTCATCCACATATGAAAGCGGGATGTTAGTCGGACAAGACTCCCACAATTTACTATCAATCGGCAGCAAAGAGGACTTAGTCCAATTTATTTGGAATCCGGAGTATGTACCAAAATCATCCACCAATTTTAAAGGGATAGTAATACCTAAAATGTAAAAACAAATATGTTGTAGGGTTTATCCCCCTGAGTAAAACAAGAGTACTGCCACTGCTGAAAGGTGCTTCATTCAAAAGTTATTAATTTTCAAAGATGAATTTTTTAGGTGCAATATCACAGTGGCCTGAAATTGTACAGTGGCGCTGTTGCTACACGATCCTATGGACAGCTCTGGTCTCAGGACCATAAATCTCCATAGGATGGTGTAGCAACAGCGCCACTGTAAATTTTCAGGTCACTGTGATATTGCACCTAAAAAATTCAACTTTGAAAATTAATAACTTTTGAATGAAACATCTTTCAGCAGTGGGAGTACTCTTGTTTTACTCAGGGGGATAAACCCTACAACATATTTTTTTTTACATTTTAGGTATTACTATCCCTTTAAATGTGGTCTCCATCATCCAAAAAGAGCAGGATGTCATCAGTGTATAGTCAAGCTTTTCCTCTCTGCCTTCTACCCTGAGTCCCCTAATCAATGGATTCGCACGAATGAGAAAAGCCAGGGGTTCCAAGGCCAAGGCGAACAGGCCGGGCAAGAGTGGGCAGCCCTGCCTGGTGCCACGCTGCAAGGAGAAGGACTGTGAACTCAGTCCGCCCATCACCACAGAAGCCCTGGGATTGCTATATAAAATATGTATCCATTTGATAAAGGATGGACCAAACCCAAATCCCCTGAGCACATGCCAAAGATATGGCCACTCGACAGAGTCGAAGGCCTTAGATGCGTTGAGAGATGCTATCACGTGAGATCCCATGATATCATGAGAGAGTTGCAGGTGCATAAATAACCTTCTAAGATTGTGTGATGTTGATTTACCTGGGATAAAGCTGGTTTGATCTTCGTGTATTATGGTTCCCAGTACCATATTTAATCTGGTAGCTAGGATTTTCGCCACAATTTTGGCGTCCGTAGTTAATAAGGAAATGGGCCTGTAAGAATCGCATATCTCCGGATCTTTTCCTGGTTTGGGCAATACAATAATGGAAGCATTATTCATAGAATCCGGAAGATGTCAGTCGTCAATAGCAGCATAGAAGGTATTCAACAAATGAGGGGCTAAGACATCCACAAATTCTTTATACCATTCTGTAGGCAAACTACGGATAGCCTCCACCACCTCTCTCAGAAGAATAGGAGCATCCAGCATTTGTTTATGCTCAAATGAAAGTTGCGGAAGGCCACATTGGTCAATAAAACAAGAAATCTGAGACTCAGAGCAGGTCAATCGAGATTCATAAAGTCGAGAATAGAAGCACCGAAATTGTGAATCAATCATCTGTGGATCTAGAACCAGTTCACCCCAGGGTCCCGGAGTGAGGAAACCAATGAAGTCCCCCTGTTTTGAGAAACAAGATGAGCCATTAGCTTCCCTGCCTTATCTCCATTTTCAAAAATATTTTGTTTCAAGTAAAAAATGCAACGGGCACTCAGGTCAGACAATTTTATAGAATACTTTAAGGAGCAAGAAGCAAAGTTAGTATAAGATACCGAGTCCCCTTTTTCTACAAACTGTTTTTCCGCCTCAGCAGCATCTGACTCCAATTCCTCCACTTCCCTAGACCCAAGCTTATTTTTCATAGATATAAGGGATATCAAGGAGCCCCTTGCAGTCGCCTTAGCAGCCTCCCAAACAGTGCCTTGAGCAGCAGTGTCAACATTATTAACAAAATATTCATTCAGATCTTCTCTATGTTTGGACACCAGATGCGTATTAGTCAACCACATGGGACTAAGTCTCCACACTCTAGACCTAGGTATCATGGTGCCCGTGATTGCTACAATTCAGTATCTGTCACCTGTAGGGGGCTCCCATTGGCTGTCTGCCTTCAGCCCGCCTCACATTGCCTTTTTAAACTCAGTCTGGGCACCCTTTGGTTGCCCTTTCGTGTTGTCTTTGACAGCATCCACTTCCTCCATACTACAGTAGCTGATTGGGCCTGTTGCTGAGTTCCTGAGTCGACCTGTTCCTGAGTTCCTGCCTGCTTTGTCAGATCCAGTCCGGTTCCGGTTGTTCTCATCAGTAGCTGATGTTCCTGCTGCCAGTCTGCTTGACCGCGCTTGACCCGGCTGATCTTCTCTGCTGGTTCCTGTTGTTTCCTGCTTCCAGTTCCTGCATCTGTGGCGACATTGTTCTTCTTTCGCTTCGGCAACATTTCCTCTTGTTGGTTCCCAGCGTGCGGATGCTGGTTTGCTTCACTAAGCATTGCGGCTCACATTCAGCCTGTTGGTCCCAGCGTGCGGACGCTGGTTTACTCCATTAGCCTTGCGGCTCACATTCAGCCCGTTGGTAGCAGCATGCGTACGCTGGTTGCTCCACTAAGCCTTGTGGTTAACATTCAGCCTGTTGGTCCCAGCGTGCGGACGCTGGTTTGCTTCACTAAGCCTTGCGGCTCACATTCAGCCTGTTGGTTCCAGCGTGCGGACGCTGGTTTGCTCCATTAGCCTTGCGGCTCACATTACGGTCTGTTGGTCCCAGCGTGTGGACGCTGGTTTGCTCCATTAGCCTTGCGGCTCACATTACAGTCTGTTGGTCCCAGCGTGCGGACACTGGTTTGCTCCATTAGCCTTGCGGTTCACATTAGTCTGTTGGTCCCAGCGTGCGGACGCTGGTTTCCTCCATTAGCCTTGCGGCTCACATTACAGTCTGTTGATCCCAGCGTGCGGACGCTGGTTTGCTCCATTAGCCTTGCAGCTCACAATACAGTCTGTTGGTCCCAGCGTGCGGATGCTGGTTTGCTCCATTAGCCTTGCGGCTCACATTACAGCCTGTTGGTCCCAGCATGCATACGCTGGTTTGCTCCACTAAGCCTTGCGGCTCTCATGCTGCCTGTATGTTCCTAACGTAGGGCGCTGGTTTACTCCCTGACTTGCAGTCAGGTACTTGATGGTTCCGAGTGTGCTGTCCAGTCCTAACAGCATTGATTCCTATAGTATATGGGCACGAGAGTTTCTGATTACAGTGAAACCACTTGACCTGGTAACCTCTATATTCCATCTTACTGTCATTACCATCTGACAGTCTTTAGGTCACTGTGGTTGTCACCTTCCCTTGGGCTGCCTTGCCCGGTATATTGGTAAGGCCGGTAGAACCTTTCACTTTGCCACCTTAAGGTTGCCTTACCCGGTATTGGCAAGGCCGGTAGAGCCTACTTATTGGTATTCCGTCAGGCTGCCTTGCCCGGTATGTTGGTAAGGCCGGTAGAACCTTATACGTTTGCCACCTTACGGTTGCCTTACCCGGTATTGGCAAGGCCGATAGAGCCTACTCATTGGTATTCCGTCAGGCTGCCTTGCCCGGTATAATGGTAAGGCCAGTAGAACCGCTTACTATTCCATCTTAAGGTTGCCTTTCCCGGTATTGGCAAGGCCGGTAGAGCCTACTACACTGGTATCCCGTTAGGCTGCCCAGACGGTATATTGGCAGGGCCGGTAGAGCCTCTTGTTCCAGACTCGCCTGGGTTGCTTTGCCCGGTATATTGGCAAGGCCTGTAGAACCTATTTGCTATTGTCATTATCTTCTATGTATTGTTTGTATGTGTATGAAAACCCTATGGGATTGCCTTTAACTTTTCAGTAAAGTTATGTTTTTACCTAAACCTTATGTCTGAGAGTCTTAGCAAACCGTGACACTAGGTCTCTGGTCTCGCTGTAGCGTTAATAATAGCGGGGAGTGGTCGGAAGCTACCCTGGTCAGAAAACAACAATCTGTAACTAAATTCAAGGTCAACCGATTGACGAACACATAATCAATTCTAAATAAAGTTTTATAAGTAGCTGAGTGACATGAGAACTGCAGGGCCATACATCTATGAATCCCATGTCACCTGTGAGACTGAGGAAGGCATCTCTATGCAGTCTGGAGTCAACAGCCGTCCCACCTAATCTGTCCAAATCAGAATTAGTAGCTATGCTAAAGTCGCCCATACAAACAATATGGTGATGTGGCTTGTCAGAAATGTATATAAGTACGTCTCTAAACATAAACATTCAGTAAAACAAACAGAGCTCCCTGCAATTTACAGGTTAAAAAGAGGTAATGTCCCTGGGGGTCCAACTTGAGGTCGATGAATTCAAATGAAACCAGTTTAGAAATAAGAATGGAAACGCCTCTGGCATGTGGACTATGTGGCATGGTAATGACTTTGTATCCACTGCCTCCTAAGAGACAGAAATCTACTTGCAGAGAGATGTGTCTCTTGCTGCATGACCACCCCTGGAGTCTGTTTCCTGACGTGGTTTAAGACTAAATATCTTTTCACGGCATCATTCAAGCCACGTACATTCCATGACAAAAATTTACAGTTTAGTGCTGCCATTACAGAGATAGATATTATATGTTACATCCCTGGCCATACGGCTGGGCTCGCCGGGGACGAGGAGCTCCCGGTCCAGAAGAGAGAGGAATCCCGGAAACCTAACCCCTATCCGAACATCCCACCCTATCTCTATCACCCCCAACCTGACAGAGATTTTATCCCATAACCAACCCATACCCGCGGCCTGGCAGCCAAAACACCTTCTCCCTCCCTCCCACCCAACACACATAAACAAATTAACTAGTGATCAACAGATCATGTACGATCCCATCTACACCCCCGCCCCCCACAGCAGCAAAATAGAGCAACAGTAAACACACCATCACTTCATAGCAACGGTTGAAGGAGAACTTAATGACCATACTACCACAGCCACCCCCAGAACACAACATCTCCGGGTCAGTAGTAAGCCAATCCCTCGGCTGCAACCCAGCACCACTCCCACCCATCCTCCCTGTCTTAGCATCTCTCGGGCAGATCGGAGGTGTCATCAAATGAGCAGACTTCAACAGCTTCAAGGGGTCCAAGTGCTGGATCATGGCAACACAGCGTCTAACCACTGCCCAAAACATGCAAGACGATACCAGCTTAACAATATTATTCGGAACCGTAACCCAAATTCCTAAAAATAAATATATAGACATATACATATACAGTCAGATATATGTTAGCAATAGCATTGTCAAAACTCAGCAGCAAAGTAAGTCCCCCCGGAGCTACTAGATAGGTCTCCTGTTTAATCACCCCGTCTCAGCACCTCTCGGGCGGATCGGAGGTGCCCTAAACTATGTGAACAAAACTTAATAACTCCAAAGAATCCAGATGCCGAATCACGGCCATACGACATCAAACCACCGCCCAAGATGTGCAAGACAAAACCAGAATATTGAAACATTTCAAAACAGTGTCCACAATGTCAACATGATGGGGAGAAAAAAAAAAGGGGGGGGCAGCTTCTTCCTTCTCAATTTCCCATAAATAGGTACAGAAACATATACACTCAAATATATATATGGGCAATAGCAGTAATGCAACCCAATAGCATAACAGATTCCCCCAAAGCTACTAGATAGTTCCCCCACTTATTCACCCCATCTTGGCACCCCTCGGGCAGATCAGAGGCACTATAGAATATATGAACAGAATCTAACAGCTTCAGCTTCAAGGAATCCAAGTGCCGAATCACGGCGATACAGCATCAAACCACCACCCGAGAGATGCAAGACAATATCAGCAGACCAGTTACAGCCCAGGAAAGTGCCCACAATATCAGCTAGGTGGGGGAAAAAAACAGACACATATACATATACACTCAGATATATGTTAATGATTTTAAAACAGGCATTTAGGCAGGTGTATGGCATTATAACATGTTATCCCTCCCCCAACCTCATCACTCCAGTAGAGATCTCAAAGCAGTTCATCACAGGACGTGAGCCTTGGAGGAGTGGACTTCAGCATTAACAGTGTTCTGCATCCACATTACACAGGGGCCATGGTGTCATGACCCATCGAGCTCAACCCCCATCCAGGTAAATCAGCAGGGGAAGGATCAGTTCAAAAGACCGCCATGGCTGCCGGGGACGGCTCCAGGAGCATCATGAACTAGGGAGACTAAATAGATGAAAACACAGGAATTTGAGACCGTGGTAGCAGTGTCATGAAATGATGAAGTGAATAAATGGCTTCAATGAGTGTCCACCCATTCTCTAGCCTCCGAATCCGACGTGAAGAAGATGGTGTTACCGTCATGGATAATTCTCAATCTAGCAGGAAACAGCATAGAGTAGGAGATGTTTTTCTCTTGAAGTTTGCGCTTCACCTCCACAAACCTACGTCTCTGGCGTTGGACATCAGCCGAGAAGTCTGGATAAAAGGAGATTTGTTGATTTTCGAAGAGAACCTGACCTTTCATCCTGGCCATGCGAAGTATGGCATCTCGATCCCTGTAATTCAGGAGTTTGATAATCATCTGACTAGGAGGTGATCCGGGGGGGGGGGGGGGGGGTCTGGGGCCTGTCGGTAAACGATGTGCCCTTTCAACAGTAAAGGATGGTGAGAGACCCTCTGTGCCAACATGTTACTTTATCCAGGTCTCCATGTATTGCTCAGGGGCACGACCCTCGCGGTCCTCTGGCAGCCCAATTATACAAACGTTACTGTGCCTAGACCTGTTTTCAAGATCATCTACTTTGGATTGCAGAGAGCATACTTGATTCTTTAATTCATCCACCGTGGTAACCACAGGAGGAAGTGTATCCTCCATGGTAGAGATACATTGTCGAACATCAGTGATGCTTTCATGCATAGTTTGTTGGTCTGCACGTAAGAGATTTATCTCCACCTGCACTGTGTCAATTTTGTTGGTCAGGACTGCCTGGCAGGTAGTGATTGCAGACATTATTTCTGTAAATTGGGATTTTGAATCCTCTTCCTCAGAAGCTGAAGACTGAGTCAGCGAGGCGACCACAGAAGGGGCCTCCAGCATGGCCGTGACCTCCTCTGCCGCCATAGCTCTCCTAGCAAATTTACTTAATTTTTTCCTGTATTCTGATGTCTTTTTAACCATACTGGGATTGAGAATGCAAATGTAGGTCAGATCAACACAGGTCACATTCAGCGTAGGGTGGACAGTAGCTGCTGAGGCAAGTAGGTGCAGACGGGACCCCTCAAAGTTCAAATGACATGCATATTTTGTCTTACATCTTTACATTCAAACTGAAGTAAATGAAGAACTGCCAAAATCTAGGGTAAGTAGGGACTCCCAAGACTTAGTTGTGAAGCAGAAGCGTCCCCAGGTCATATATATGAAATGGAGTAAGCAAGCAACAAACAGTATCAGGAGCCTTGATACTCAATTATACATGGGGCAGCAGGGGAGACATATATAGGAAAGAGGACGAACAGGGAAGTTTGCAGCGTTATAATTTGCAGTATCCGATTCTTAAACAGCATGTAAGAGTATTGGCCATGATCAGATAATGGTACCACAACAGGAGGATCTCCAGCCGCACTCGTATCTCAAATGCAGTCCCGCTAGTGGCAGTAAGAGATGACATTCACATCCAAAAGGCAATATTGCAGCCACAGACCACCAAACTCCCTTTATAGCTGCAACATACACAACTTGTGGTCGAAGATGAACAATGATCAGGAACTCATGGCCTCTGCAGCCAAATATACATGGGGCAGAAGAGGGGAATAAATATAGGGAAGACAACAAACAGGGGATCCCACCGTCCAGAGCTATACAAGTGGCCCCACTGTACAAGGTAGAAAGCTCCTCTTTATAGAAGATGATGTTGCAGAAGAAGGATACACAGTAGTAGCTTAAACAGGCCAAGGAGTGCAGCAACAATAGGACTTCCAGCCACCTCTATGGCATCAATGCAGACCCAGCAGTGTAGCTAGTAATGATGTATATATCCAAAAGGCCTCATGGTTACCATAAACCACCGGTTTTCTCTGCAGCCACAAGATATCTTGATTGTAGATAAGCAAGTATAATCTGGTAGTCAAGGCTTAGTTAGCCAATTATACATGGGGCAGAAGGGGAAGACAAAAAAGGAAAGGCAACAAACTGGGGAGTCCACCATCCAAGCTATACAGCTAGCTCTATTGCAAGAAGTGAAATCATTAAAGCTATTGGCAAGGAAAGGGTTACTGGGAAGAAAATAAATAGGAGGGCGCACTAAAATTTAAGAGGACAGTATTTGGCTCATCCCATGCCCTCAGGGGCCACCAGCAGCAACAGAATCAATTACTTACTGAATACAAACGATGGACTGGTATTGGATGTTAAAAACAGCAGAGCCTCCGCATCACCACTGTACCGCTGCCTCCTTTATTCCACCGTTAGTAAAATACATGCAGGCAATCACTGGCGTCAGGTACCGAATCCTCCAGAAGTAATCCGCTTTCATTCAGCGCCCTGTCGGGCGGATGCAACACGCTAGGCCGCAGCTCCCGGCCCAGACGCTCAGACACAGGTACAAGCTCCAAAACAAGAAATGAAGATACCGCTGGATAGACCAGCGGATGGCAAACAGGAATCAGTATAAATATTTGTAAAAATTTATTTGTACGGCAAGGATGACAATGGATAATGGTAAGTCACAGCGGAGCCTCATCAAAAAGTGACCGCTTAGTATGGCTGCCAGACCACGCCCCCATTTATATTTCTTTATGATTGAGATACTTTGTGTTTCTTTTCTATTTTTGTTATAGGGCTATGTGGAGCCCACAAGCACCAAACTCAAATTTTAAAGTGATAATATCCATTTTTTTGTTTGTGTGGTGGAAATGTTTTGGTGGTTGCAACACCGTGGGAGTTGAAGGTGCCAGTGTGTCTCCCTGAAAATATTCACTATATACCTGGATTTCTGCTGATTGAAGCTCTTACAATAAGAGACAATTTATGACTGTTTATTATCTAGCGTCTTCTCCAAAGAACATAACTCCGCTAAGGCTATTACAACGTGGTCAGCCTTATTTAGTCCAGAGCCATCCTCTTAAAGTGCTACACTTAGTTCCACCCTTAAGGGATCTGATCATCTTTTTTATTGTCTCTGCTATTCATCCAGTTCCACAGTTGTAGACCAGAATCATTTTTTGAGCAGGTTCTATCCTTTTGCTTCATCTTCACGTTCCCCTTTAATGTGCATTCATGATCCACTTTTTTTTCACCTGACGGAGTGGCGTTACTTATTAATGGTACACTGGTGTGCTCATCCTAGTCTGGATTCCAGCTAAACGGGGTTGGACAACTGCCTTTGTGGGTCAGCACCTTTACCAATGGTACAAGCCACAGCAAGGGAAAATCAGTTACTGCTAAAGAGCTCAAGCTACTTACTCAGTGCTTCTCTCTCCAGCACCTTCAGTAGCCCTGCTCTGGCTAGGTGATTCCTTGTGCATCCTGACAAGAAGAACTCACCAGCAGATTTGTCATTAAAAATATCCAGAGCAGATTGTTGCTTGAAGTCCTGCTTGTCAACGTGTGTGCATTTCTTGGGTTTGTCTGCTTGTGGCTAGCATACATATTGCAGCGTCATTGAAGTCCATGGTTCCTGAGGTCTACTGGGATTACCTATATGTCTCCAAGAAAGAAGCTGAGAAGCTACCCCCATATCATCCTTATGACTGGCCTATATAAACGTTACCAGGTACTATGCCTTCTAGTTGTTCAAGCCTGAAAACCAAGCTTTGCTATAAAATTGAGGAAAACTTAGCCAAGGTGCTCATCTGGCCGTCTTCATCCCTGGCTGGGCCAGGATCTTTCTTTGTAGCAAAAAAGGTGGGCCTCTTAGGCCCTGTGTGGATTAAAGGGGTTTAAACAAGGTCACTTTCAAAAACAGGGATCAACTACCTTTGATTCTGGAGCTATTTGAAATGCTATGGGGTGCATCCATCTTCATCACGTTGGTCTTGTGTGAGGGCCTACAATTTGGTGTGGATAGATCAATGGGATAAATGGAAGGCAGCCTTCAAAACTAGATATGGCCACACCTCTGTAGTATTCCAGTAGATGGTAACATCTTCCACAACATACCTCTCTCTCCTACAACATACTTCTCTCCTACATAGTTATTTATTTAGACAATATTTAGATTTTATCCCATTCCCTGGAGGTTCATAGAGCAAATGTTCAGGCTGTTTTACATCACCTATGGGACCATAATCTCTATGTTAAAGCGGAACTTTCACCCTCTGTAAAGTCGCCCTCCAATAATTAGGCATATGGCAATTAGCTTCATAATAGTGCTATTATCTCTCGTAAGTACCTGGTTCTGAAGTAATCCTTATTCTTCAGAGACTGACGGCCAGGCTTCTTGCTTTAGAGCCGTCTGTGCACCTGCACCGTCAGTCCCTTCCGGTGCCTTAAGGCACTATGCAATGCCTCCTAGAGGAGACTGGGACAGCATAGGCTTCTCTCAGCCAAGATGTCTGCGTGCAAGCCTGGCTTCTGGTCTCCGAAGAATAAGGATTACGTTTGAGAGATAATAGCACTATTATGAAGCTAGTCACCATAGGACTAATTATTGGAGGGCGACTTTATAGAGGGGTGAAAGTTCGGCTTTAACATGGAGATGTGTGAATCTGAGATGATGCAACTGTCATTCTTGAGTTACCTCATATCACAAGCTGACTCTTAAAAGTAGATTCTTATGTATGAAAGAGAATGGTTATCAGCAAACTGGATAAAAAAATAGATTTCTAGAATATCTCCAGCTACACTTGGCAATCCTGAACTTGGCAAATACGGCCTAGCTATTAATTAGCTCAGTTAATAACAAACACTCTACTATACACAGAAGGCAACGCCCATTAATTAGAAAAATAATAACTAACTGTAACAGAAAAACACTATTAATTCTGTGGAAAAACATTTTAAGACTGTTATTTATGCTATACTTCGGGCTAGAAAAACAGTTTCTTCAAAGGCTTATCATAGGGTTTGGTTCCCCTTCTATAAGTGACTAGTTGAAGAGCCCGTTACACGGGCCACAGTGCCACTGCCAGCCGGTCACGGGGCAGTCATGCACAGTAGTGACTGCCCACGCCGCGGCTGATGCAGAGCGGGATGCTCCTTTGGAGTGTCCCACTCTGTATCAGCCTTGTCACGGGCATTCTCTACTGCGCATGACTGCAGCAAGTGCAGCAGTCTCTACTGCGCATGGCTGCATCGTTACACATGTTTTAGAGAATTATTATATAGGATGTGACAACTGGTGGTCGTAGCCACAACCTTTTTGGCTTCCAGTAGTTTTGGCTTTTCTTCAAGAGGGAGTTCAGCTCTTTCTGTTCTTTTCTATCAGCATATCACCTTGTTTTCTTATGTGCAAACTTTTGTACATGGGGTGGCTCATGCCTACCCTGTCTTTCAGGATCCCACTCCTCTGTGGGATTTGAACATGGATGTTTGAAGTGATTTAGAAGCCTCCTTTTGAACCATTCTTTGTTCTCTGCATTTCTTGATGTATAAGACAGCCTTTCTTCTGGCTATTTTGTCTTTTTGGCATGTAACCAAACTTCAGGATGTGTCTTGTAAGACTCAATTTCTGGTGTTTCACCTGGGCCAGGTGGTTTTGCAAACACCTATGGGTGTTCTACCATGGTTGTTTCAGATTTTTACACCAACCAGGAAATTGTTTTTCCTTCTTTCTGTCCTGCTTCTTCTAACAGACAAGAGCAGGCGCTTCATCTTTTGAATGTGGCCAGGTGTTTGAAGCACTATTTTCAACACATGCAGCCTTTTCAGAAATCTGTTTTGCTTTTTGCAGTTCCTGAGTGCTTGTGTGCTAGCCAGGCTGAGTCTAAGATTTCTGTAACTTCCTGAATTAAGGTAACCATTTGCTAATTATTTATGTCCTCAGGAAGAAGCTTGTACACTTTCAGGTCACAACATATTCACCAGGTCAGTGGGCACATTTTTGGGCCTACAAGAATCAGGCCACTGCTGAGCAGTTGTGTAAGGTGACAATGTAGTAGTCTCTGCACACCTTTGTCAAACACTATGGTGTAAATGTGCTGGCTTTGACTGAATCCAGTCTTGGTAGGAAGGTCTTACAGACTGTGGTACCTATGTATTATTCTTGGTTTCCTATAAGCAGAATTCTTTTGGTTTTCTGGTATTTGGTTTTCCAGTTTGATGTCCATTGACACTTGAGGTTCATGTCATAACAGTTTATTCCCCTGGATGTTGGTGCATGATGGAGGTTTTTTCTTTTTTTCCCTCCCTGGAATCTTGGTGTATTGCTTCGGTATATCCCCATGGTCCCTGAACAGAGGACTCTTGTGTACTTATCGGTTAAATCCTTTTCTCTTAGTCCGTGTGGAATGCAGGACTCCCCAGAGAAAAAAATACTGCTTTGATTCCCTGTGCAGGGGATGGGTCCTCTTGGGTTCTCTGTTCAGGGGATTCCCTTTCTTCTTTCACTTCTCATTTGCTTTCTCTTGACTTTGCTATACATTAAAACTGTGTTTAGCTGGTGGGACTAAATTGGAATGGAGAGGGAGTCTTCACCTCAGAGACCTTTATTGAAGTGCCCTGCTCTCCTGAAGGAGGATACATTACCCCCATGCTTCCTTTGTGTTTAATTGCTGTGATGTAAGTGGTGTTTTTTTGCTTGAAATAACAGATACACAGTGAATACTTGAACGTGTGAATCTTGACTCAGTGTGTAAGTGCAGAAGTGTGGTAAGTGTTGGGAATTTGAAAAACAGGGGATTCAAATACAGTAGATTACACAGGAGAAAACATTTATCAACCTTAGTGTACAGATACTTTTTTTCTGCCTGCCTTTTAGCTTGTGGTAACGGGCATAAAATCAGTGGTAGCATGATTGTTCATTAAACTCAGTGCACAGGCTGCCATATGTTTGCACACCTGGAACAACTGCTCGTATTAGAAATCTGGAGGGGCAAGTTTCAACATTGAGAGAGATGGCCAATCTTGAGAGGAAGGTGGTGGTAGGTAGTTCTTTGGGTGAAGACTGCACAAAGAATGAGCAAGTAGGCAGATGGGTTACAGTTAGACATAGCAAGGGGGCAGAGAAATAGGGAGGACACTCCTGTGGTTACTAACCCTAACAGATTTGCTGCTTTGAGTAATGAAGCTGGGGATGTTGACACAGGAAGGCCTTTGCTGGAGAGGACTGTTCTCTCTAATAGCTGGTACAACAGCTTCTCTAGCATGGTTGTGATCCGGGACTCAGGCAGACCTAGACAGATGGTGGTGGTAGGGGATTATATTATTAGGAAGACAGACAGGGTAATCTGTCGCCAGGATCTCTACAATCGTACAGTTTGCTGTCTCCCAGGAGCTGATGGCTGATTGGTTGATAGATTGTTGGGAGGGGCTGGGCATGACCCAGCTGTCATGGTACATGTTGGTACTAATGACAAAGTCAGTGGAAAATGGAGGTCCGTTAAGAAGGATTTCAGGGACTTAGGGTATAAGCTTAAGCAGAGGCATTCTAAGGTAGCATTTTCTGAAATACTACCTGTGCCACACGCTACATTAGAAAGGCAACAGGAGCTTAGGGAGTTAAATGCGTAGCTAAAGACTTGGTGTAAGCAGGAGGTTTTGGGTTCCTAGAACACTGGGCAGCCTTTTCCCATGGGGGCAATCTTTATAGTCATTTTGGATTGCACCTTAGCGGAAGGGGTGCCATGGTGCTGGGCGTTAGGATGGTTAGAGGGCTGGAGAAGACTTTAACCTAGAAAGGGAGGGGGAGGTTGATGCATCAGGATGGGGAAGGTAGTATAATTGAGGAAATGGGTTATAGAAGGGGCATGGGGGTGGAGAGGGGGAATAGGCTAGATCATCTAATAGGGAGTTGCCATTGTTACAGGATGATAAAAGGCAGATACATTTGATAAAGAAGGAAATCTTTCAGAATGGCAAAATGATAAAATGTATGCATGCAAATGCTCTTAGTTTGGCTGGTAAGATGGGGGAACTAGAAATGCAACACATGAGCAGTATGATCTGATTGGTGTGTCTGAAACCTGGTTAGATGATACATATGACTTAGCAGTCAATCTAGAGGGTTATTCACTTTTTAGGAGTGATAGGGTTCATAAAAGGGGAGGAGGGGTATGTCTATATGTAAAGCATGCCTTAAAACCTATTTTAAGGGAAGATATAAATGAAGGGTCCAATAAAAAGGTAGAGGCCTTGTGGGTGGAAATAAACACCGGGGGCACACATAAAAAAATGTTAGTGGGGATTTGCTACAAGCCACCTAATATTGGGGAGTTGGAGGAAGCCCAGCTTTTATTGCAAATGGAAAAGGCTTCTAGGTGAGCAAAGGTAATCATAATGGGAGATTTCAACTATCCTGAAATTGACTGGAGCAATATGACCTCTGGCATAACAAAGGGAAATCATCTCCTCTGCGATGAATCTGTTCATCTGGCTCGTTACTCATCTCTCTTGTCAATCCTCACCTTTCACTCACTGGATACTAGGTGTATACGCACGTCACACGGTTTGCCACGGGGTGCACGTCAGTGTTTGAACCATAAACAATCCGTGGGAGAGACCTCACCAAGGGAGAGCGGACTCAGAGATACACATGAACAGATTCATCGCAGAGGAGACAGAGGAGCTGAACCCTACTTACATGTAAGTGGTTACTATCTGTCTCTTCCAATATTGTTACTGTATACTGATACAAGGCCATATCCTATTTCTGTTTATGTGGATACGAGGATTGATCTTCACCTCGTAAAGAAGGGACATCAACCAAAGATTTGGGGCAATTCTCCCTGAGACGATTGGGTCCGTTTAAAGAACCATATTGTGATCAAGAGGAGTGGATATTCATAAAAAGTACTTTAACTAAAGACTTACAATAATCAGACTTTAATATTTTGCACTGCTTGAAAACGTGGTGCCATACAGATACATACCATTTAGTATATACAAATTGATGACTATTATGCTATGTTTCACTGCATACATTTTCTGAATACTTTCTAATTCTATCATGGATAATATACTGTTCTTCCTCATGTATGTCATGTATCTATTCGGTTGAAAAAATATATTTTGATACATTAGTTATAATATATATCATACTATATTGTGCATAGATCCCTTAAGCGCCACCAGCACCTTCTCCCTCTTTAAACAATATTATTAGTAGAAATCGGCATGGTTTCATGAAGACTAGATCATGTCAGACTAATTTACTTGCATTTTATGAAAGAGTAAGTAGTAATTTGGACAGGGGGATAGCTGTAGATGTAGTATACTTGGATTTTGCAAAAGCCTTTGATAGAGTTGCTCACAACAGGTTATTGCATAAATTAAAAAGGCTTTGGTTTGGGTGGTGTTATCTGTACATGGATTTAGAACTGGTTAAATGATAGATGGTAGAGAGTTGTTGTAAATGGAATATTTTCAAATTGATCTAAAGTTGTAAGTGGGGTGCCACAGGGTTCAGTCCTGGGCCCAATGCTTTTTAATTTGTTTATTAATGATCGAGAAGTGGGAATTGATAGTAGCATCTCAATCTTTGCTGATGACACTAAGCTATGTAAGAAAATACATACAGAGCTGGATGTTTTTTCTCTGCAGAAGGATTTAGATCAACTGTGTGAATGGGCAGTAAAGTGGCATATGGCATTTAACGTAGATAAATGTAAGGTTATGCATTTGGGCTGTAGAAACAAACTTGCTACGTATACTCTAAATGGGAAACAACTTGGGGAATCCTCATTAGAGAAAGATTTAGGAGTGCTGATAGACGATAGACTTCACAGCAGTGTGCAGAGTCATTCAGCTGCTGCAAGAGCAAATAGGGTACTAGCCTGCATAAAAAGAGGTGTAGATGCAAGGGATGCTAATATTATCCTAACTCTGTATAAATCCTTGGTTAGGCCTCATCTAGAATATGAAGTACAATTTTGGGAGCCAGTTCTTAAAAAAGACATTGTTGAGCTGGAAAAGGTACAGAGACGTGCAAAAAAACTGATAAAGTGATCTGAGTTATAAAGAACTGGGTTTGTTTACATTAGAGAAGAGACTTCTAAGGGGTGATATGATTACCATTTACAAATACATTCAAGGTCAATACCAAGAACTAGCCAATGAATTATTTGCACAAAGAGCTGAGCTAAGAACAAGAGATCATCCATTAAGACTTGAGGAAAGGTGCTTTCGACTAAAACACAGGCAGGGATTCTTTACAGTAAGGGCGGTAAGGCTATGGAATTCTTTGCCTCGGCATGTTCTACTTGCAGATAATGCAACTGCTTTCAAAAAAAGCAATGGATGCCTATCTAGCACAGAACAATATTGAAAATTATGACAGATAGTTTCAAAGCAGATAGGATGTTGATCCAGGGAAATATCTGACTGCCATTTGGAGTCAGGAAGGAATTTTTTTACCCACTTGGGGCTAAATTAGAAATTGCTCCAGAGAGTTTTTTTTGCCTTCCTCTGGATCAACAGGGGTGTTTTTGGCAAGGGCTGGACTTGATGGATACATGTCGTTTTTCAGCCTCATCAACTATGTTACTATGGACTAAGAGAAAAAGGAGTTTCTGGTAAGTACACAAAAATGTTCTTTCTTTTATTGCAGGTAATAGACCATAAAGACTACAAATCACAGAATGTATTTAGTCCATCAGGAATTCTCTTATTCACTTTGACTCTCTCTTGTTCTTATGTTTCTTTCAGTTGCTCACTCCTCACTAGTACTGTCTTGCAGTCATCAGCTCAGTTTTACTCTTTGTGTTCCACCATACGTGAGTCATCGTGCTAACTTCACACTTCTACAGGACTGTTAGGAACACATTTCAAATATTTTATCCAGTCTGTCTAGTTTTATTTGCCATTTCTACTTATAATAAACATCTCTAGAGATATGCAAAGCTAATCCAAATATTCTTTCCAATTGAGTATGGTCTAAGGCATTGGTGGGCAATTTATGGCTCGTCAGCTGTTGAGAACTACAAATGCTATTGCCTGACTTAACAGCTGGAGGGCCTCAAGGTTTCATTCACTGGTCTAGACAGAGAAATGTTGAGCTTGGTATCCCACTAAAAAGAAAAGGCAGATAAATGAGTGTCTGACGGATCAGAAAACAATCTGCAAAGTTTGGATGAGGCATGTTTTTTTAATGGAATTTTAATTTAGTTTAATTTTTCAAAAGGGGATTCTAACCTAAGAGAAAACATTTTGCAGTAATACGAGAGAACGCTAATGGCGAATATGTTTCTAGCTTAAATTTTCAGAGCTAGGGAGATGGTGGTTACTGCAATAATCTGGAGAGGAGGTAGCTTCCAGTCCAGAGAGTAGGGAATCCAAGAAGTCTAAATTAAGAGACTTCCATGTTTTACGAGTGATCCCATCTGACCCTGAAGAAAATTCTGAATTGTCTAACAATCTCAAGATCTGCAATGAATAAGGAGCCCTGGGGAAACTGCACTAAGGTAAGATAAAACCTTCAGTCACAGAAACTTTCCAATTCGTATGGGGCTTTTTTTTGTCAAGCAAGAAAATACTTAGAATAACATAAGTGTTGCAGAGTTTCTGTCACTGGCCCACCTTTGGGAACTGAATGCATTTGATTTCTGCGAAGTGCTGTGAATGGCATGAAACTTGTTGTTGAGAGATGTGCAGTTTTTTTTTTATTCTTGCAAACGCAGAAAAGCTACTCCAAGCCCATGTTTGACAGCCCATCAGTATCTAATCCCAGCATTTATGGGTTGTGTTAACCCCTTCACTACCACGGTCCTGGGAAGTAACGTTTCCTTAAGGATCGCTTTGAAGATTCCGACATGCCGGTACATGTGACCTGTGACGCATACTGGCATGCAGCGCTGGGGATTGAGAGAGACCACTCCAGTCTTGGAGCGGACAATTTCACTCCCCATTTTTGCTTACATTGCTCCCGGAGGAGCGCTGTAAGTAAAATGTATGTGACGTGCTATGACTGTCACGGTCCTTAACGCAAAAACTGCTTGACCGTCATAGCACGGCACGTGCTCGTTTTGGGGTTAAGAATTTCCAGTTATTTAGTAATGCCTTCTGCATAATAGTATGACCTAGAATCTGACAGTCCTATGACCCCCATTGCTTTTTTTATAGGAACAGGATCTCTTGATTGATGCTACCTTTTTATAATGTTCAGATTTTATATCACCTCTGCTGATTATGATGCTTGTCTCATTGTGATTGGCTTATAGTGACTACACAAACACTAGAAGGAGTAGCTGGAGTCTGACTGCAATACAAAGACCGAACACAAGGTAGGCTGAATGGATACAAGCTACAGTAAGACAAAGGCAAGAGCAACACAGCTCAGTCCTCAGTACCCAAGCATGCAACAGCAACTAAGAAGCCTGGACAAACAAAAATGTCTGGAACAAGTCCAAGGATGCAGAACATCAATTCCAATAACCAGGCTGGAACTAGCAGGAAGCAGCATAAGCACACTCAGATGGAGCAGGAAACTGTAAAAAAAGCAATTTAAGGCTGAAAAGATAAGAACAGATTGGTATAGTAACTACAGATTTGTACAGGAGCAAGCAACAGGTAATGCTGTGGACAGAAACTGCAGTGATTCAGCAGTAGGTTTTGTTCAGCTACAGCAGAAACAGGCAGTAATTACCATTGACTGGAATCAGTGCAGGAACAAACAGCAAACAATACTGCAGTCTGGAACTGGACTGGTTCAGCTACAGCAGATCAGTGCAGGAACAGGCAGCAAGCATTACCATGAACTGGAGCAGGACTGGTTCAGCAACAGAGGATCGATGCAGAACCAAACAGCAAACAATACTGAAGTCTCAAACAGAACTGATTCAGCAACATGCCTGGTTCAGCTACATTGGATCAATGAAGGAATAGGCAGCATAAAATACCATGGACTGGAGCAGGACTGGTTCAGCAACAGTGGATCAATCCAGGAACAAAGTGCAAACAATACTGCAGTCAGGAACAGCACTGGTTCAGCAACAGGACTGGTACAGCAGCAGTGGATCAATGCAGGAAAAAACAGCCAACAAAAGCTTAGTCAGTGACAAAAGCTCATCAGTAACTAGAGATCAACAGCAAGCAGCAATAGAATGCACAGGACAAGGCCAAACAGGAAGCTTCGAGAAAGCCCCATTGCAAGTAAAAGGTGGCTCTATAAAGGAGACCAGGTGGTAACAACAAGAGAAGTGTGGCCACTGGGCATACACATCTGTCCAAATGGCCCTGTTCAGCAGCAAGAACATGCCGCACGATCAGTGAGAACATGCCTTAAAGATGTTTGGGATGTATCCGCGTTCCCCAGACTACTTGCTGTAGTAGCTATTGAGGGGGAGAGGAACGAGAGAGGGGGCATAAAAAAGATGGGGGGAAGGTAAATACAGTTGGAGCAGGCCGGCATCCCCAGTCCCACCAATCACAGAGGGGCAGTGACAAGCTCTCTACTTCCCCACTAGGGGTCGGCGTAATTGAGCGACTTCACACAGACTTTGCCAAACCTTGCTTGGAAGTCGGAGAAAAGGGAGGTCAGTTTCTCAGTGGTGCAGATTTCCCTCACTTCCTGGGACAAAGCCTGTCTATACGGAAGGAGAGTTTTTTTCCAATGAGAAGCCAGTAGATTTCTGGCCACCAGTAAAATATGAGATGAAAGTTTTAGGAACGGTGGAGGCAAAGTATTGGGACCAAGACCCCAGAGCATCCACCAGGGGTCTTTAGTTAACTGTGTTTGCGTTATAGCATTCAAGTGTCAGCACTATGGTCCAGAAAGTCTGCGCCACAGGGCATGTCCACCAAACGTGGTCATAAAGAGCCTTTTACAGAGAAGTAGGTACTTCCCTCTTTGGATGTCTGTGATAGACTTCATACAGATTTTCTTCCCCTGCCTTTACTTAGCCATATGAAAAGTAGAATATGTTGGATTGAAAGTGTTATGGCAAGAAACACTTTAATACTTCTCCATCAGCATCTGGTTGTAAAAGAGTTTTCTATGTTGTCCAATATGACATACAGGTACCATGGGGAGGCAATTGCTCCTCCCTGTAGGCTGGAACTTTTCTAGAAAGGAGATGTGTTTGGAGCCTCGCTTCCTCTTTATCAAGCTATCTCACTAGCCCCGCCCCATTTAGACTTGTTCCACAACCAGGATGGAGGCTGAGAACGTTTCTGCTTAGTTTTTAGCATTTTATTATTCTCTATGTTAGATATGGGGTGTTACAATTCCCCCATAAAGTGGATTACCATTCCTGGCTTCCCCTGGAGGATTGTCCAGCTGACAGGTACTGTTGTGGACACTTGCAGCCCTGTGGAGAGAATCATGCAACCATGTTTCTCTCTCCTGACTGGATCTCTCTGAGGCTCTTTCTCTCAATGGTAATCTGAAGAAAGAAGTCCAGTTAAATGGTGAGTACCCCTTTGAGTGGTCAACTTGTTCTAGTGTTGCTTTCCATACAGGGGTCTTCTTGGAGTCTGGAACTCCTGTACTCACGTTGGTTATCTTCTTTGGTTTGATCCTTGGGTTTTTTGGAGCTCGGATGGCTGCATTTATGTAATTAACCCCTTCCCTGCTAGTTTGTCCGGGTTATGAAGCTTATTTTGACTTTTCCCTCTAGGATTGTTTGTTTTTATTTATCCCTATATATTCACTTGGGTTTTTGGGTAAATTTATTCACTTTAGTAAAGTTTATGATTTTTGAGTTCCACACCTTTAAGGCAAGCTTACCACTCACACCAAGGAGCTCAAGAGATTCATTATCAGTGCTTGGCATGGGAATCTGGGCCGCTTGGATCTCAGAGTGTCTTTCTCTCCGGAGGTCAGGCAGGACCTTTGTTCAGGGTACCTGTCACTCCTTGCAGGGTTGCCGATGGAGCCGACAGGACTTTGTGGTAACCGGTTCGGCTGTCCTGCGGCTCTGTTGTACCTTCCTCTCCTCCATGCCGCGTCACCTGTGTGTGTGCACATCAGGACTTTGCTAAAAGACACACCTCTTCCTTTTGTCCCTGTGCGGAGGACCTGACACAGGTCCCCGCCTCTTAGTTGCCCTATATATTGCTAATTAGACCTCTGTGCAGTCGCCCTTGTGTGGTGTCTGCTCAGCATTTTCTGGTTTGCTCTGTATAATTCCTGGTGTCTGACCCTCTGCTTGCCTCTAGACTCTGCTGCCCATTGTTTCCCTGACCCTGGCCAGTCTGACTGGCCACTCCGGTTCTAGACCCTGGCCTGTCTGATTGCCCGCTCTGATTCTTGACCTTGACCTGTCTGACTGCCCTCTCCGATTCTTGATCTTGGCCTGTCTGACTGCCAGCTCCGGTGTTTGACCTTGGCCTGTATGACTGCCCACTCTGGTTCCTGACCTTGGTTTGCTTTGACCTTGCTATTTGGTTATTTCTATGCTGTTATTATATTTAATAAAGTCCTTTTTTACCTTCTATTTGTCTCTCCATGCTTTGTGTACCTGATGGTAACTTGCAGTGCTGCTGTACTTAATCATACTTGCAAATCCTCACATCTTGCAGTGTTGACAGCTCATCATACCTGACAGTACGCAAGGGCCAGGAATAATGAGGGTACAGGGAAACCCCCTGTACAGAACATTCTAGTGAGAATGGACTATGGGGGTTCATGGCTTAACTGGGTCTGCTCCACTTCCCCAACATTTTGGGGGCCACCCAGCTCAATGCAGGTGCTTTCTCAATCAAGTGGGTATCTATCTTGAGATGGTTCCCCAGGCTTTTCCCACAGACAGAAGCAAGGTCGGTTTCTTAATTTCTCTTCTGTCAGACAAGGCTCTGGCTTGGGCAAGCCTGTTTTGGGAAACTGGGAAGCCTCTCATTCGAAACTATGCAGAGTTTGTGGCTTCCTTCAAAATGGTTTTTTGATATCTCCGCTCGCTCAGCCTCCGCTGCCAAACAACTCATGTCCATCAGTCAAGGGAGCAGGACCATGGCTGACTATGTCATTGAATTCCTTACCCTGGCAGCGGAGGTAGGTTGGAATAACAAATCTTTGTTAGCTGCTTTCTCACAGGGCCTGTCTGATGTTATTAATGATGAGACAGCAGCCTGTGATCTCCCCAGTGGCCTAGACGAATTAGTGTCATTTACAATCCTTATTGACACTAGACAGAGAGAAAGACCGTCCTTTAGGGAGCACCTGCCTAGGCCTCCGAAATGTTTGGCTCCGTGTTTCGCTCACCTTCCCATGCCTCCCACTCCTCCTAACTCAGATCCGTCGGGGGTCGAACCCATGCAGCAGGGGTACTCACTCCGTTGAGAAAAGGGCCTTTTGGAGGAGGGAGGGCTTGTGCCTATATTGTGGGAAACCAGGGCATTTGTTGAGGACTTACCCTATCCGGCCAGGAAACGCGAGCACCTAAGGTCCTGTAGGGGGCAGACCTTAGGTGGACTTTCTTTGTCCCCAGAATTCCATAAGGTGAAACCACTTATCACTGTCGTTGTTTCCTGGGCAGGATCCTCTGTGGTCACGCAAGCCCTTGTTGACTCCGGTGCTGCTGGCTATTTTATTGACTGCGCATTTGTTGCCAAACACGTTGTTCCATTGTTATCTAGGTCGTTGCCTCTGGCTGTTGAAGCTATCGATGGTAGGCCCTTGCAACCGGACCATATTACCCATGAAACTGTTCCAGTATCTGTTGCAGTGGGGGCTCTCCATCACAAATTGCTTTAGTTCCAGGTCATCATGTCTCCGCATTACCCAATCGTTTTGGGTTACCCAGTGTCACAACCCTAGTTTTGATTGGTGGTCTTGTAACATTTTGCCATGATTCCCCCAGTGTATTGATTCTTGCCTGTCTGAACCTGCCAGAATGTCCTATACTGTCCCAGTACATTCCTTACAAAATGAATGCCTTGTGTACAGTGATGTGTTCAATAAGGGCTAGCTCCCCAGCCTCCCACAGGCCATCTTATTGTGCAATTGACCTGCAACCAGGGGCGATTCCTTCCATGGGTCGGGTATACCCTCTATCGGTAGCAAAGAACAAGGCTATGGAAGACTATATAGCGGATGCCCTATCCTGGGGTTTTACCCTCAAATCCACCTCCCCTGCCGGGGTGGGATTCTTTTGTGCAGAAGAAGGGCGGCGATTTGAGGCCCTGTATTGACTACAGAGGCTTCAATCGGTTAATGGTGAAGAATGCATATCCCATTCTTCTAATCACGGAATTATTTGACTGCCTCAAGGGGGCAACAGTCTTCACCAAATTGGATTTGTGGGGAGCTTATAATCTTGTCAGAATCAAAAAAGGTGATGAATGGAAAACAGCGTTTAACACCTAGAGCACGCACTACGAATATCTCGTAATGCCTTTCGGATTGTGCAACGCTCCCACTGTTTTCCAAGAATTCATCAATGACATCCTACGTGACTTGTTGCAACAGTGCATAGTCGTGTACCAAGACAACATCCTCATTCATTCTCAGTCCCTAGAGTCTAATCATATGGATGTTATTAGAGTCTTACAAAGATTAAGAGAGAACAGGTTATTCTGTAAGCTCAATAAGTGCAAATTCTATCAATCACAGGTAACCTTTTTAGGTTTACGTGATTTCTACTAAGGACTTTGCCATGGACCCACAGAAACTATCTGCGATTCTACAGTGGCCTCGTCCCATAGGTCTAAGGTCTATTCAACAGTTGTGGGGCTTTGCTATTTATTACCGGAAATGTATCAAGAACGTCTCATCCCTGGTGAAACCTGTCACCAAAATGACTTGTAAAAGGAATGATCCCACAGTCTGGTTCCCATTGGCTATTCAAGCGTTCAAAATATTAAAGGAGGTTTTTGCCAAAGCTCCTATCTTGGTACACCCCAACCCTACCCTACCTTTCGTATTGGAGGTGGATGCGTCTGAGATGGGAGTAGGCACCCTCCTGTCTCAGTGTCCTACTCCAGAAGGTTCCCTACATCCTTGCAGGTTCTTCTCTAAAAAGTTATCCTCAGCTGAGAGTCAATATGAGATTGGGGACAGAGACCTTCTGGCCCTTATCCTGAACTTCCAGGTTCCTACTCAGAAATTGGCTCCTCGCTTTATTGGGCCTTACCTTATTCTCCGGCTGGTTAATCCGGTTGCGTACGCTCTAGACCTCCCGCCCACGATGCATATCTCCAATGTGTTTCATGTTTCTCTCCTTAAACCACTGGTCTGCAATAAATATACCTCCTGGCCAGCACGGCCGTGCCCCATTCTGGTCAACAACCATGAGGAATATGTCATGCAGAGTATTCTTGATTCCATGGTGCCCAGGGGTAAGCTTCAGTACCTTGTCCATTGGAAGGGTTATGGGCTGGAGGAATGCTCTTGGGTCTCGGATCTTGACGTACACGCCCCTACTCTTCTCTGTTGTTTCCATAGACGCTTTCCCTTTAAACCTGGACCTCTTCCTCGGGGGATGGATCTTTGAGGGGAGGGTACTGTCAGACTACCTGTCACTCCTTGTGGGGTTGTAGTAGCTGTCTAATGGCTCTGTTGTGCCTTTCTCTCTTCCGTCCCGGGTCATCTGTGCATGCGTGTGCACATCAGGGCTTTGCTGGAACGCACACCTTTTCATTTTGTCCTCTTGCAGAGGACCTGACACGGTCCCCGCCTCTTACTTGCCCTGTATATTGCCTGTTTAAACCGCTGTGCAGTTGCCCTTGCGTGGTGCCTGCTCAGTGTGTTTCTGGTTTGCTCTGTATGATTCCTGGTTCCTGACCCTCCACTTGCCTCTAGACTCTGCTGCCCATTGTTTTCCTGACCCTCGCCTTTCTGACTGCCAACTCCGGTTCTAGACCCTGGCCTGTCTGACTGCCTGCTCTGATTCTTGACCTTGCCCTGTCAGACTGCCCACTCTGGTTCTTGACCTTGGCCTGTATGACTGCCCTCTCCGGTTACTGACCTTGGTTTGCTTTGACCTCGCTATTTGGTTATTTCTATGCTGTTATTATATTTAATAAAGTCCTTTTTTTACCTTCTGTTTGTCTCTCTGTGAGTGTGTACCTGGTGGTAACTTGCAGTGCTGTTGTACTTGATCATACTTGCAAATCCTCACATCTTGCAGTGTTGACAACTCATCAGTACCTGATAACCTGCTCTGGTGGATGGTCAGGTCCAACCTGGAAGGGGAAAACTTTTATGATTCAGAATTGGACCTTTGTAAAGAAGGACGCCAGTCTGAGGGCCTGGGGAGCTGTACTGGGTCAACTGGGGGATCAGGGCAGATGGACTGCGGAGGAGACCCTACAATCCATCAATGAATGAATGAATATGTTTATTTATATAGCTCCACAAGTGTACGCAGCGCTTTACAATTTAAGGGTTAAAACAATACAGGGTTACAGGTGCTTTGTAGAGTGAAACATTGGGTGTGAGGTCCCTGCCCGAAAGCTTACAATCTAAAGTGGTAATGGGAGACATACAGAGTAGATAAGGGTAAAGTGCTGAATACAGTGCTAGTTCTGATGGTGATAGAGGACATCAGTAAAGTAAATAATTTATAAGACCGTTCATTGTACAACATCAGTGCCTTCTAGCATGTTGAGATTTTATCCATGAGGTGCGTTTTTAAGTGAGATTTGAAGGTTATCAGAGAGGTGCAGTGGCGCAGGTTGGATGGTAGAGCATTCCATAGATACAGAGCAATGAGAGAAAAAGGTTTGATACGTGACAGGGCTGTAGACACAAAAGGAGCTGAGAGAAGACAATCATTGGCCGAACGTAAGTGGCGGGATGGGGTATAACGGGAGATCAGTGTGGAAATGTAAGAAGTAGTAGAGGAGAGTAGTGTCTTGAAAGAGAGAAGTAAGATTTTGTAAGATATCCGGAGATTGATAGGCAGCCATTGGAGAGTTTTGAGGAGGAGCGGGGCAGGGACAAACCTAGGTGACAGAAGAGTAATTTGTGCTGCAGCATTCTGTATTGATTGAAGTGGATGGAGATGGGAAGCAGGAATGCCAGACAGAAGAATGTTGCAATAGTCCATGTGGGAGAGGATGATTGCATGTATAATAAATTTAGCTGTGGAGGACCAGAGGAAGGGACGGACTTTAGCAATGTTACGCAAAAGAAAGCGACAGGATTTAGCAGTGGCATTAATATGAGGGGAGAATGAGAGAGACTTGTCAATTATTACCCCTAGACACCGGGCGTCTGATACTGGATTTATGGTAGTGTCATTTACAGTCACCTGGGAGGGCGCTACAGGGCCAGGCCTAGGTGGGATGAGGAGCAGCTCAGTTCTAGACATATTGAGTTTGAGATGCCTATGACCCATCCAGTCTGAGATAGCCGAGAGACAATCTGTAACTTTAGCCTGGATATCAGAAGTCAGTCAAGGTGCAGATAAATAAATCTGGGTGTCATCTGCATAGAGGTGATATTTAAGAATTGAGTTAATAAATCACCAAGTGTTATTGTGTAAAGAGAAAACAGAAGCGGTCCTAGAACAAAACCTTGACAAACCCCAACCTAGAGTTGGATGGGAGAGGATGAAGAAGTGGCAGAGGAGACACTGAAGGATCTGTTAGATAGATGAGAGGAGAGCCAGTCCTGTGCTGTGTTACAGATTCCTAAGGAGTGAAGAATGCGGAGGAGGAGAGCATGATCAACAGTGTCAAAAGCTGCTGAGAGATCAAGCAGGATAAGTATTGAATAGTGACCTTGAGTTTTGGCAATGTGAAGATCATTGACCACTATTGTAAGAGCAGTTTCAGTGGAGTGAGCAGTGTGAAATCCAGATTGTAAAGGGTCCAGCAGGTCATATGTGTTAAGGAAGTCAAGCAGGCGTGAGTAGGCTAGGCGTTCCAAGAGTTTAGAGGCAAAAGGCAGAAGAGAAATGGGTCGATAGCTAGAGGGCGTGTTACTGTCAGAAGAGTTGCTCTTGAGGATGGGTGTTACTAAGGCATGTTTGAAGTCATCGGGAAAGGTAGCAGTGGCAAAGGAGGAGTTAAAGATTTGTAATAGGATAGGGACTAGTATGGGGAGAGGGGCTGGATGAGGTGAGAGGGGAGCGGATCAAGTGCGCATGTAGTGGACGGAGCGGAGAATAGCAGGATAGTCAGTTCCTCCTCCGTGACTAGTGAAAAAAAGTCCAGAGTGCCAGGAGGGGAATGAGGGAGGCTATGAGGAGATATACATGGTGTATCTGTCATTCCATTGTCTTTGATAAAGTTGCCATGATACGCGTCAGACAGTAAGATAGATTTTTTTTATATTTTTGGGCGATTGTGATGTTTACAGATGACCTCCCAAGATATTTTAAATAAAAAATTTTTTTACAAGCTGGAAGCCATTTTTTACATTGATTTCCTTCTATTTGGATCTACATATATCCTTTGGGTTTCCCGAGCGGAGACGGGAGATTCTCTCTGCCTGCACATTTGTCAGCAATATCCCAAGCTGACCACTTCACTTGTGAGTAGCTACTTGGCACTTAATTCATATTTTTTACATTGTTCTGGCTATATTGCACTATTAAGCGCCTTCTATTTCCCAGTGACTGTTTGCTGATACGTTTGGAGAGAGCGGCATAGGGAGTGCGACCTGAGTGGAGTTTACCATTTAGCTGAGACGGAGGGCAGCTCCTAATTTCCCTCGAGTGTCTTTAAGCTGTCCTACATATAAGTGTATAGACAGCCAATTTGTCTGTGAGTAAGGTCACAGCGGGTGATTTCGGTGGTGGTTCCATCATTGACTATTCAACACAAGGGGCGCCTCTTGTTCCCTTCTCTCTTTTATGTAATTTTTTATGGTGGTATATTATCCTGGATGGAGTCCACCTTGGCTTTGAAGTAGTCAGCAAAGTCTTGTGACTGTATGGAGTTTGTGGGGGAAGCAGATGGAGGGCGGAGGAGGGAGTCAAAGGAAGAGAAAAGGCATCGGGGGTTGGATTTGTGAGTGTTGATTAGTTGTGAAAAGTAAAGTTTTTTGCCGAGGGACAGAGAAGAGTTAACGCAGGAAAGGAGGAACCTGTACTGGAGAAAGTCTGCCAGAGAACCAGATTTTCTCCACAGTCATTCAGCTGAACAGGTACAGGAGCGGAGGAAGCTGGTGTCTTTATTAAGCCATGGCCGCGGGTTAGTTCTGCGAGTGGATCGGAGAAAGAGAGGAGCATTCAGGTTCAAAGAGAAGGATAGAACTGAGTTGTATGTTTTGACAAGGCTGTTAGTGTTAAGATTAATGGGAACAGATGAAAGTCTAGTAGCCAGGGAGGATTGGAGAGCTGTGAAATTAAGGGATTTGAGGTTACACGTGAAGCAAGGAGAGGAAGCAGAGATTGCGGAAGGTGTATAAGTAGTGCTAAATGTTAGAAGATGGTGATCAGATAATGGAAGAGGAGACATATTAAAATCAGAGAGAGCACAGCCTCTAGTAAACACAAGGGCTAGTAAGTGACCATCCTTGTGAGTACTAGCGTTCGTCCACTGGGTTAGTCCAAATGCAGATGTTAAAGAGAGAAAACAGGATGCCCAGGAGACGGAGGGATCATCCACATGGCAGTTGAAGTCCCCCAGAAGAAGTGAAGGTGTGTCTGATGAGAGGAAGAAGGAAAGCCATGATTCAAAGTCAGATAGGAAGTTTGTAATGACAATGTTCAGAGAGGAGCAAACCCACACCTCCCCCACTACCAGTTGAGCATGGGGTGTGAGAGAAGGAGAGACCACCGTAGGAGATTGCTGCCTCTAAAGCAGTGTCAGATTGAGAGAGCCAAGTTTCAGTAATAGCAAGTAAATTGAGGGAGCGGGGGATGTGAAGAGTTAATACCATACCCAGTAAACAGGAGTTGAGATGTTAGCAGGGGTGCAGAGAGACAGATGATATGGGATGTGAAGAGTTAATACCATACTTTGAATGGGGAACCCCTTAAGTGTCACCCTCTAGGGCTGTCACCCTCAATGTTCTGGAATTCCGGGCAATTCGACATGCTCAGCCGTACTGGTCCTCTCCACTGAGGGGATGTCCAGTCCGTGTCCAGCCAGACAACGCCACAACGGTAGCGTAGATCAACAATAAGGAGGCACAAGAAGCACTTCCGCTTGGTCAGAGGTCAAGTCTATTTTTACTTGGCCAGAAGATCACGTTCTGCCCATTTCTGAAGTGCACATTCCAGGGGTGGAAGACGTCCTTGCGAACTTTCTCAGCCGCCAACAGGTGGACCCAGGAGAGTGGGAGCTCCACCCAGAAGTTTTTGACCTGTTATTGCAGTGGTGGGGGGTCTTCCTCAGATAGACCTGATGGCCACCAAGGACAACAGGAAGCTTCGGCTTTTTTGTTCCCATTGGAGGGATCCTCTGGCATTCGCTGTGGACGATTCCTTGGTGCTTTCACCTAGCTTACAAATTACCTCCAATACCTCTCATTCCCAGGGTTCTGAGGAAGATTCGGATGGACGGTTCAGTGGTCATTATTATTGCCTCTTACTGGACCAGGAGGCCTTGAATTTGTGGCCTTCTCCATTCGGGATCCGTTTTCACTACCACTCAGACAGGATCTCCTCCTTCAGGTTCACCTATTGAACGAAGACGTTGAGTGCATGGCTTTGATGGCATGGCTGTTGAATCCTCTGTCTTAAGGAGGAAATGATTTTCTCCTGACATGATCTCCACTATGATCCAGGCTAGTAAACCGATCTCTTCCAAGGCTTACCACAGGGTTTGGTCCATTTTTCAGTCTTCCGGTGATCCTGTCCTTTTACAGGACAGTGTGAACGCAGGGCTCAGTCTTAGCTCCCTGAAGTTCCAGACTTTGGCTCATTCTGTCTTTTTCCAGGGACATATTGCCATCTTGCCTGATGTCAAGGTCTTTTTTCAAGGTGTCGCTCATGCCTTCCCTGCCTATAAGGCTTCCACTCCACAGTGGTACCTTAATTTGAATTTGTGAGTCTTGCAGCAGCCTCCCTTTGAGTCTTTGGCTACCATTCCTCTCCGTCTACTGACGTGGAAGATGGCATTTCTCCAAATTGCAGGCCATGTCCTGCAAACTGCCTTTCCTGGTGTTTCACAAGGATAAGGCTGTTCTTCACACCTCCCAGGAATTCCTTCCTACATCAATCAGGAGATTGTTGTACCTTCATTTTGTCCAACTCCAAGGCTGACAAGGAGAGGGATCTCCACTTGTTGGATGTGGTACGCTACCTCAAGTTCTATGTTCACCGTACTGAGTCTGTATGTAAGACCGACACCTTAGTTGTTATCCCTGATTGTCCTAGGGAAGGTGTGGCTGCGTCCCAGGTCACGATTGCGTCTTGGATTAAGTCTACCATTCTCAAGGGGTATGAACTCGGGAAGAAACCTGTCCCTTTCTGCATTACAGTGCACTCCACCATATCTGTTGGGGCCTCCTGGGCCTGCAAAAATCAGGCCTCTGCTGAACAGCTGTGCAAGGCTGCAACTTGGTTGTCCGTGCACACTTTTGCTAAACACTGTAGTGTTGATTTTCTAGTTTCAGCTGAAGCCAGCTTTGGCTGGAAGGTCCTGGAGGCAGTTCTGTTTAGGACATTTGCATTCCTGTGCTTTACCATTCTTTAACTGTTAGAGCCCTGTTGGCTTTTGTTCTTGTGTGTTGTGATATTGGTTTTCAGTGTCATTTGACACTTAGTTATGTTTGGACTGTTCTTTGTCCTGAATAGTCCTTGGGAACTCTGGTATCATGGGGACTGACGCTTGGTGCTTTTCTCCTCCCACCCGGTGAGCTTAAGGTTGGTATATCACCATGGTATCTGTATGTCATATTGGACAACAGAGAATAAGAGGATTTTAGTCTTACCTTTTAAATCCTTTTCTCTTAGTCCATATGACATACAGGTACCATGGGGAGATGACAGCTCTTCCTTGCTGGCTGGAACATTTCTAGAAAGAAATGTGGGTAAAGCCTCCCCTCCTCCTTATCAGGCTATCCCACTAGCCTCGCCCCAGTTAGACATGAGTCAAGCCTACTAAGCAGGACAGCAAGAAAGAAGAAAGGAAAACTCCTGTGAGCAACAGATGTGGACTTCCACGTCCAGCTAAGCGAGACCAGACTTGGTCCCTTTCACTGGGTGGAAGACCTTTATGGCATATGGACTAAGAGAAAATGATTTAACAGGCAAGACTAAAATCCTCTTTTCTGCTCAGTTGTGGGCCTTCTCCTTTGAGATGTATGTCTTCCTCTCAGCCACATTCAGTGTAAAGTAAACTGGGTCCAAATGCTATAATTGAGCATGTTAAGTGCATCACAGAGTTGGTAACCGCACAGTCTTGCTCCTTATTCTGGAACTTTTCTAAAATCTCATATGTTGCTCTTAATTGAGTGAATTGAATATTTAATAATCAAAGTGCTTTGACACATTAACAGTCTTTCTAGTGCAGAGGAACGGTGTATTGTTCTGGAGCTTGAAGCTGGTGAGGACCCCCAAAAAAGGTCAGAAGGAACGTGTACTACACTATCCACAGAGTGACTGTTGCTTCATATGGTTCTCTCCAACTAAAGTCCATTCTTATATAACCTCTTGTGTATGACTAATGAATATATGTAGATTAGAGTCTAAATGTATACATAAACATATAATCTTATTAAATAAAACGTATTTAATTAATTGAAAAGGAGTATATTAAACAGTGTAATATATACATAAAAAAAGAATATACAACTATACATCCAAAGTGTTTATGTATGAAATGGCATCACAGCAGATGGCTTGACAATGAAGCAGATAATAGTTTTACACTAGAGAAAAGTATTCATATCTAATGCTTCATTCAGGTCCTTTGTGGACAGAGTTCCAAGAATTGGGCACATCCGTTTAGAATCTGTCTCCAATGGATTTGTTCTGCTGCCATAACTAACAACCTGGGTCACTATTATTAAATGTGTCAAAATATTTGAGAACTATATCTTTATTTAAAATATCTCTTCTGTGTTCCAAGAATCATTCACAAAGTAGTTTAATGGTATACCTTAAGTAATAAAAACTTGCATAACTGCAGAGGATGCTATACACTGCATATGGTATATTGCAGTTGAAGGCACTAATGTTATGAATTTTATTGCTCCTATCTTTAAATGTTTTGTAGTTTTAGGATTTTAAGATACAAGCACTAATTGTGATATTCTTCATATTTACTTATACACGGTATTATCATATATTCACTTATTTTATTTTGCTTCCAGTGGGGACACAGGTACCTGGCTAAGCTTTGCTCCACCAGTAGGCAGGCACTTAAAAATTTAACTCTTCCACTCCCTATCTCTAGGTTACCTCATAAGCTTCATCCACTAATCAGTTTTTCTTGGTGCCATCAAGGAGACAGAAGGCATTTTCCTGCAGTAAATTTAGATTTTTTGTTTATTATTTTCCAGAGATGTCATTCATTTTGGCTCGATTTACATTCAAGGGAATTATACATATATTTCCCTTTGGGTCAACAGGTTTTCTGTTAACTAAGCCCTTACTTCTCTTGTAGGTTACATATTGGTACCAATGACAAATTAGGAGGAAGATGGAGGTCCCTAAAGAATGATTTCAGGGATTTAGGGTGCAAGCTCAAGGCAAGGACCTCTAAGGTAGTGTTTTCTGAAATACTATCTGTGCCATGCACTCAGGGAGCTTAATGCATGGCTCAAGCATTGGTGTAGTAAGGAGGGTTTTGTGTTTTTCGAGCACTGGGCTGACTTTTTCTCTTGGGTACAATCTATATGGAAGTGATGGATTGCACCTAAATGGTAGGGGAGTCACCTTGCTAGGGAAGAGAATACTAAAAAGCTTGGATGAGCTTTTAAACTAGGAATGGGGGTATAGAGAACAAAAATTGGGTAGATGGAGTAGATAGGAACTGGGTCCAAGTAAATGATCATGTAGTCAATAGGGAGGAACTCCTAATAAATGAAGATGTAGAAAAAAGGCACGTAGGGGGTAAAATACGTAAAGACTTCAAAATGAATTGTATGCTAGCAAATGCAAGAAGTATGGTAGATAAAATAGGAGAACTAGAATTGCTGGTGGTTAATGAGCATTTGGACATAATTGGTATAACAGATACACATGATTGGGCTGTAAATATAGAGGGCTATTCCCTGTTTAGGGGAGACAGAATTAATAGACAAGGTGGAGATGTGTGTTTATATTTGAAATCAGAGCTAAATCCAATTTTAAGGGTGATATTAGTGAGGAAACTGGCCATAATGTGGAGTCCTTGTAGGTAGAAATTGAGACTAAATGTGGGGTAAAAGGTAAAAAAAAGAAAAAAAAGGTGTTGGTGGGTCAGAGTGCTAAGGAAGCAGAGCAGGTTTGTGAGCATACTTCGGGAAAGCTACATGTCACAAATGGTGGAAGTGCTGACAACAAATAACAATGTATTGGACCTAGTGATAAAGAATAACGTAGAAATGGTATCCAATATTAAGGTAACTGAACATTTGGGAAACAGTGATCACAACATGGTTACATTTGAGATCAGTTTGGCAAAGCAAAACTGTATAGGTTCGACCAAAACTCTTAATTTTAATAAAGCTAACTTCAAATTGTTATGAGCTTCAGTGCAACACTGACTGGGATTAATTATTTAAAGGCAAAAATACTGGGTAAAATGGTCACAATGCAAATTTAGGTTGGAGAAATGTACCCAACAGTATATACCAATGGGGAACAAATGCAAAAGAAGTAGATCACAGCCAATGTGTTTAACTGCACATGAAAAGAAGTAAATGGCAAGGAAAAAAAAGCATTGAAACTATTTAAGTCTAAAGGAACTGAACATTCTTTCTTAAAATACAGGGAGTGCAACAAAGATTGCAAAAAGGCAATTAGGTTAGCAAAAATAGATAATGACACTTGAATTGCAAGGGAGAGCAAGACTAATCCAAAAAAGTTTTTCAAATATATAAATAGCAAAAAACTTAAGAGGGAGTCCATTGGACCTTTCAAAAATGAGATGATTGAGTTGATTAGAGAGAATAAGGAAAGTGTTCTAAACACTTTCTTTGCATCAATATATACAAGGGAACATGGAATGGTAGAAGAGTCTCATCAAGTAACAAAACAATACAATTATCAGATATTGAGGTCATGGAGAGACTGAACAAAATTAAGACTGACAAAGCACCAGGTCCTGTGATGGTATTCATCCAAGAGTTCTTCTGGAACTTAGTGCAGTGTTAGCAAGACCCCTATTTTTACTCTTTAATGATTCTCTCAATACAGGCTCAGTGCCAAAAGATTGGCTAAAAGCCAATATAGTACCTGTATTTAAGAAGGGATCTAAAACAGAACATGGGAATTATAGACCTGTGAATTTGACCGTTCTAGTGGGAAAACTGCTAGAAGGGATAATAAGGGACTATATTCAGGATTACAACATAAAAAAATAAGATCATTAGCAGGAATCAACATGGTTTTATGAGGAATAGATCATGCCAAACTAATCTTTTCCGCTTCTATGAAGAAGTAAGTAGCAACCTAGATAATGGTAAGGCAGTTAATGTAGTATATCTAGATTTTGCAAAGGCATTTGATACAGTGCCACACAGAAGGCTGGGGTATAAAATAAGGAAATTGGGGCTAGTGGATAACCTTTTCAATTGGATAGAAACCTGGTTGAAGGATATGGAACAGTGTGTGGTTGTAAATGGACAATTCTCCAATACAGTTAAAGTTGAGAGTGGAGTACCTCAGGGTACAGTATTGGGTCCACTGCTTTATAACGTGTATAAATGACGTGGAAATAGATATAGAAAGCAAAATATCAATATTTGCAGATGACACTAAATTGTGCACTGTAATTAATTCAGAACAGGATGTTTGCTCTCTACAGAGGGATTTACATAAAATGGCAGATTGGACAAACAAATGGAATATGAAGTTTAATGTGGTGTAAAGTCATGCATTTGGGAAGAAAAAATCCCAAGGCTACTTATGAACTTAATGGAATCATTTTAGGAGACTCGTTGCTAGAGAAAGACCTGGATATCCTTGTAAACTACAAACTTGGAAACAGTGACCAGTGTCAAATAGCAGTAGCAAAAGCAAACAAAAACCTGTCTTGCATAAAAAGGGGGTATTGAAACAAGAGTGGCTAACATCATTGTCCCATTGTACAAATCATTGGTAAGCTCTCGCCTCGAATATGCAGTACAGTTTTGGGCACCAGTTCTGAAAAAGGATATACGTTATATCCTTTTTCAGAACTGGTGCCCAAAACTGTACTGCATATTCGAGGCGAGATCTTACCAATGAGGGTACAGTGAAGAGCAACAAAATTAATTAAGGGAATGGAGGACTTGACTTATGAGGAACGACTAGACAAACTTGGTTTATTTACTGTAGAGAAAAGACGACTAAGAGGAGATCTTATCACAATCTACAAGTATATTAGAGATCAATACAAGGATCTCTGTGGTCAGCTACAACTTACTGCTCCCATCAATGGCACTGATTCCCAGAAGTATTGGTAAGTTGTAAACAGAAAAGATTCATGTCATCCTCAGAGTACAGTCCTGTTCAAAAAAGGTCTGGAGTAATTCATTGATGTAACTGTCCATAATCTTGAAATCTATTAATGTTGCCAAACCTGTTGAAAATGCATCCCATATGTCATCTAAGGTTGTACAGTGATTCAAACCTGTACAGCCTAGATTTGTCAGAGTGGAAACTAAAACCTCACTCTTGAGAAGGAAAGTATTCTCTTAAGATATCAAATACTCCATGCTAAAACCTGTTTTCAGCTCTTTTCTATTTGTGCCCTGCACATTTATAACCCTCAAGGTGTTGTCCTCATTCTACATTGATCAAGAGCTGCTGTTGCCCTAATTGCGTCCTAGCCCACAGGACAGGACAGTTGACTACTTACATTAACTGTAAAGAGATGCCTGAAATATTACTTCCATGCAACTAATTATTTTCAACCATCTGTTTCTATGCCAGAATGTTCTAAAACATGGCAGACTGATTGTGAAAGAGGGTTATTGTTTTGGTTTTTGTTGTAGTGTATTGCAAGCTGCTGTTGATTAATGCAGTTTATGCTGTTTTCTCTCCAGTGATGTATTTTTTAGATCAATTTAGCAAATACTATGATCCCTGTGTCCTCACATTGATACAAGAGAAAAAGGGATTAAAAGATAAAAGTTTTTGCCTTAGTTGATAAGGGGACAAAGGGCATCACGTCTTCATAAAACTTGTAGCCTGTGTTTGGGTGCCCTGCCATTTATTTTATTCTCTGTCTTGGTATCTATTACTCTCTTATGCTTTGTTATATGAAAATTTTCTAAAGGGCACAGCCCAGAGGGAAAGCTAGAGCTAGGGAGTGGGAGGAGATGAGTCCTTGAGATCATTGAGTCTCTCAGTGTCTCCTCCTTGGTACTTGTGCCCCCAATGGATGAGCAGAAAATGATTTATTGTATAGTATAATAAAAATCCATTTTTTATATCAAGATGCGACGAGCACAGCATTGATTTCTATTTGTACAAATAAACATGTACTTGGTGCAGGGGTCATAAATATATAGCTGCAAAGTAGGCACAACTCCACTTTATTTCAAAACATCCATGTTAAATTTGTACCTAGCAGACATAGTACACATCCAAACATGTAATGTATAATTTTATATCTTGATGATCTCTCCATAATAGTCAACAGAATTGGAATAAAACTAATTCCATTTTACTTTCCTTGGTGGTTTTTTTTCAGATTTATTAAAACAAATTACAACTACACCAAAGAAAACATCTCCAGTGTCTTATGCCGTTCCTGATTGGTACACTCATGAGAATTTAACTCCAACACCTGAGCACACTGAGTAAGTATTATGTTATTCATATGAAAGTGCAAATTAGTATTAGCTCTAATACATTGATGTCAAACTGCACTTCAAATGGGTAACATGCATTCATGTTTTAACCCTTTTAGTACAGAATGTTGTGTTATGTGTTGATCACCCCTCCTGCACTAAAACAGTTTTATACAGAAAGCAGAAGTTAAGCAGAAGTACCACCATAGTTAAAGTTGCCCTGCAATAAATAGGCAGATGGCGACTAGCTTAAGAATAGTTAGATAACCTCTCTGAACCAGCAGATTCAAAAGAAATCCTTAATCTTCTGAGACTGATGGCAAGGTTAGTGCAGTCTGCGCACCTGTGCTGTCAGTCCCTTCTGGTGCCTTTCAGCATAGTGCAATGCTTTTTAATGGAAGCAAGTTGTCTGCGCATTGTTAAATCTTGCCACTTTCACTTGCGTAACATTGCTAAAATGTCCCATCCCTTCCTGTGTTCCTCCACAGCCAAAATTCTCACACATGCACTCATCATTTTCTGCATGGACTATCTTCTTCTCTCTGGATTCCTGCATCCCATCTCCATCCTCTTCAATCCTTACAGAATGCTGCAGCACAAATTATCCTACTGTCACCTAGGTTTTGCCCTGCCCCCCTCCTCCTCAAATCTCTCCAGTGGCTGCCTATAAAACTTCGGATCTCTTACAAAATTCTGATTCTCTCATTCAAAACTCTTCTCACCTCTACCCCTTCCTACATTTCCACTCTGATCTCCCGCTATACCCCATCCCGCCACTTATGATCAGCCAATAACAATCTTCTCTCAGCTCCCTTTGTGTCTACAGCCCTCTCACGTATCAAACCTTTTTCTCTCTTGCTCCTTATCTATGGAATGCTCTACCTCCCACTCTGCGCCATTGCTCCTCTCTGATGGTCTTCAAATCACGATTGAAACTACATTTCCTTAACAAAACTTAAACATGTTACATGGCACTCACTTTGTATAACTTGGGCTCTTTATAAATTATATACTTGATGTCCCCTACCCTAATTAGAACTCTGGCACTGTATTCAGCACTTGACCCTTATGCACTCTGTATGTCTCCCATTACCACTTTAGATTGTAAACTTTCGGGCAGGGACCTCACTTCCACTGTACCAATATTTATTTATTCGCTTTCATCAGGCATCGTGCCCTGTGATTGGAGGAAAGCTGATGTAGATTCTATTATTTAAAAAGGGAGCAAGATCCAAACCAGGAAATTATAGACCTGTGAGTTTGACTTCCATAGTGAGTAAGATACTAGAAGGGTTATTAACTCACATGAATTTGTTTATTAATGATCTAGAAGAGGGAATTGAAAGTAGCATCTCAATCTTTGCTGATGACACTAAGCTATGTAAGGAAATACATACAGAGCTGAATGTTTTTTCTCTGCAGAAGGATTTAAATAAATTAAGTGAATGGGCAAAAAAGTGGCAGATGTCATTTAATATAGATAAATGTAAGGTTATGCATTTGGGCTGTAGAAACAAACTTGCAACATATACTCTAAATGGGAAACAACTTGGGGAATCCTCATTAGAGAAAGATTTAGGAGTGCTGATAGACGATAGACTTCACAGCAGTGTGCAGAGTCACTCAGCTACTGCAAGAGCAAATAGGGTACTAGCCTGTATAAAAAGAGGTGTAGAAGCAAGGGATGCTAATATTATCCTACCTCTGTATAAATCCTTGGTTAGGCCTCATCTAGAATATGGAGTACTATTTTGGGCGTCTGTTCTTAAAAAAGACATTACTGAACTGGAAAAGATGCAGAGACATGCAACAAAACTGGTAAAGGGATTGGAGGAACTAAGTTATAAAGAGAGACTAGCCAAATTGGGTTTGTTTACATTAGAGAAGAGACATCTAAGGGGTGATATGATTACTATTTACAAATACATTCAAGGTCAAAACAAAGAACTATCCAATTAATTATTTACGCAAAGAGCTGAGCTAAGAACAAGAGGTCATCCATTAAGACTAGATGAAAGGCGCTTTCAACTAAAACAAAGGCAGGGATTCTTTACAGTAAGGGTGGTAAGGCTATGGAATTCTTTGCGTCAGGATGTTGTGCTTGCAGATAATGCAAGATAATGCATTCATAACAGCAATGGATGCCTGTCTAGCACAGAACAGTATTGAAAATTATGATAGATGGCTTCAAAGCAGATAGGATATTGATCCGGGGAACTATTTGACTATCAATTGGAGTCAGGAAGGAATACACCCCCCCACCACCACACACACACACACACTTGGGGCTAGATTGGAAATGGCTCCAGAGGGCTTTTTTGCCTTCCTCTGGATCAACAGGAGTGTTTTTGGCATGGGCTGGACTTGATGGACGCATGTCTTTTTTCAGCCTCATCTACTATGTTTCAGTTTGCAAAGCACTTGTAACCCTGTATTGTCTAAACCCTTAAATTGTAAAGCGCTGCGTATACACTTGTGTCGCTATATAAATAAACATATTCATTAATTCGGAAGATTATGGATTTCTTTAGAATCATCTCGTTAGAGAGGTAAGCTAACTATTATTAAGTTAGTCGCCATCTGCCTAATTATTGCAGGGCGACTTTAACTATGGTGGTAGTTCTGCTTTAAACAATTATGAGCATGCTATAACTGCACCATGAGGGGCAAATACATTTCCCCAAATTGCCATTGATATAAAAGGGGTTTTTAATCCATTTAATGCTACAGAAATCGTCAACACATCTTTGGAAAGCTCTCTAAGATTCAGTGGGGGAGATTAACTAAAGGTCAAAAAGGTCTCAAAATGTCGATGTCCTGTTGGAGCAGTATCGAAGGCATATCTTACAGTATGCACTAATGTGTCTTTTGACATCACATCCCCATCAGTTCAACAAAAATCTGCCCACATCAACATCCATCTGACATGCCTTCACCAGGTTTATGAATTTTCATTCAACACATTGACAATGGCCTGTTTCCATATGAAAATGAAGCATAATGACTAATTTCCATATGGAAATGCATTATCACAGTGCCTGTGATTCCTGTCACTCTCATCTATGGCAGACACTGATTTGCTGAGTTGGTTTGGTCCACCCCCTGGCGACCTTTTTATACCTGGCTATCACTTCTGTCAGATGCCCTTTCGTGGTGTTTCTGAGCCAGTTATACTGTTGCTGTGTTCCGGATTCCTGTATACCGATTCGGCTTGTCCTGACTATTCTCCAGTGTTCCTGCTTGTGTATGATCCGGTCCGTCTGACTACCACCCTTGGATCCTGACCCGGTTTGGCTGACGTTCCTGCTTGTGTATGACCCGGCTTGTATGACTACCTCCTACGTGCTCCGACCCGGCCTGGCTGACTTCCTGCTCCGAAGATCGACTTCCAGCTTGTTCCAGTGACCTGCGTTCCAGTTGTCGCCGCCGCGACATTATTATCCGCTGTTCCAGTCTTTGTACGGCTGTCTTGCCTGGTGTTACCCCGATCAGTGCAGTGATTCTACCTGTGCAGAGCTGTGTGCTTGTACGCCTCACTCATACGGCAGAGCCTTGCTGTACCGCTGAAAAGCCTCGAGTAAACGTGCCTTTTAACCCTAGCAGTGCTGCCTTGGTACCACTCTCGCTACTCAGTGTGAGCCTCGTTCACGGTGATACTCCTGCTGAGTTGGCCGCTCTCCGTCGGCAACTCTGTACATCCTGCAGAGTATTCACATCCGTTGGGCCGGTTGGGCGCTTTTGGCTCTCTCTCTCTCATTCCAAATACTGGGCGATTCCGTTATACCGAGTAGTGGCAGGCAAAGGCTTCAGCTTCAGCAAATCCGTTTACTACGCCCGTGGGGCTATTGGCTCTTGTACGTCATATCCCAGTGTCCGGTTAAGTCCGAGGAGGCTTGGGAGCTCTTGCATTGCAGGTTGGTTCCAGCTACGCCCGTGGGGCTATTTTCACTCGCACCAGCAGTAACAGTTCCAGTAGGTACGCCCGAGGGAGCTAAGTGGATTCCTGTTCTACTTATTACTGAACACCGTGGCGAGGCAGTCCTGTATCCAGTCTATGGTGAATGTTGTCTCCAGCACAGCTTAATAACACCCAGGGCGTGCCAAACCTTCACATCTGAGACTGACTGTTATCAAGGACTTAACCCTCTGTGGTTATATGCCATTCTACTGCCTTATATTTGTACATTTAATACGTTTGTGCAATTGCATTTGTATCTATCAGTCATCATTGCTGGTGTATATCAATCGCCACTAGTGGGCGGAACTTTGCCTTACCTTACTCTAAATAAATTGTGTTTTATTTCACACACTGGTCTGAGAGTCTTTAAAAACCGTTTCAGTACGAAAGGGCCATGACCTCAGATGGTAAGGGTGAAAGTAATACACAGAACATCCATTGGAGAATGGATGCCCATGAGCAGCGCATAGACCAATTGGCACTGGCTCTACAGACGTTACTCGAACGTACAGTACATTTGGACAAGCCTAGTCCTATTCCGGTGGTCACCCCAGTCCTGACACCGGAAAATCCGCCTATAGTCCCCTCAGCTAACTCGAGAGGGTTAACGGCAGCAGCGCCGTTACCATTAAGATATGATGGCGAACCCTCCCTTTGCAGGGGATTCATTAATCAATTGGAGATATTTTTGGAATTGGCACCCCAGGCATTTCCTAACGACCGTAGTAAGGTCGGCCTTATGATATCTCTGTTGATGGGCAAGGCGTTGGCATGGGCAAATCCATTGTGGGAAAATGCCAGACCCTGCACACTGAACTTTAGAGAATTTGTGTTGAAGTTCAGACGAGTGTTTGAGGTTCCTGGCAGGGCTGCCTCTGCTGCCAAAAGGCTGATGGAAATTCAGCAGGGCGATCGCACACTGGGCGATTATGCAATCGAGTTCCGGACCTTGGCAGCAGAGGTGGGCTGGAACGATGAGGCTTTACTGGCTGCCTTTACCCAGGGTCTCTCCGAGCAAATTAAGGATGAGATAGCTGCTCGTGATGTACCCAGCGATCTGGATGAGTACATCGATTATGTCATGTTAATAGACTCCCGCATCCGAGAGAGACGGTTGGCTAAGAGGGCTAAAGCAAAAAACTATGGCCAGACCAGTTTCCTTAACCCACCCACACCACCCGTTCTTCGATACTTCTGAACCTATGCAGTTAGGGTTCACCAGGCTCTCTAAGGAAGAGAGATTGTATCGTAGGAGGCAAGGCCTATGCCTATATTGTGGCAAACCAGGGCACCTTTTACGCAATTGTCCAGTTAGGCCGGGAAACGAACGCACCTAGGGTACCTTGGGGGACAGGCCCTAGGTGGTGTAGAACAGTCCCTAGATCCTAGCACCACTAAACCCACCATCCAGGTGGTATTCGCTTGGGCAGACAAGGTAATCGAGGTCCTGGCATTGGTGGACTCCGGGGCAGCCGGTTACTTCATGGATCAGTCCTTTGCCGACTTGCAAGGCATTCCTTTATGTAAAAAGGACTCTCCTGTAGCTATTGAGGCCATTGATGGCAGACCCCTGGAGCCTGCGTTTATTACGTTTGAGACAATTCCAGTGACCATGACGGTGGGGGCTTGTCACAAAGAGCAAATTCGGTTTCAGATTATTCGTTCCCCGCACCACTCAGTTATTTTGGGGTTCCCATGGCTACAGGTACATAATCCTCAATTTGACTGGCAGAGATGTGAGGTTAACTCCTGGTCTGAATACTGCAATAAGAATTGTCTCTCTCTACCTGTCAAGATTATGTGTACCTCTCCGGCTGTGCCAACTGAATATGGGCAATTCAGTGACGTGTTTAGCAAAGGAGAGGCCAGCGCATTGCCTGAGCATAGGCCATATGACTGCGCCATTGATTTGCCTCCAGGTGCGGTGCCCCCCAGGGGACGCACTTACCCACTGTCCTGTGAGGAGAATAAAGCTATGGAGGACTATATTGCTGATGCCCTTGAGAGGGGTATCATTCGTAAATCTACATCTCCGGCAGGTGCCGGATTTTTCTTTGTGAAAAAGAAAAGTGGTGAACTCAGGCCATGCATTGACTATCGTGGGCTGAACAAGCTAATGCCTAAGAACGCCTATCCTATTCCACTTATTACAGAATTGTTTGACAGATTAAAGGGCTCTTCGATCTTTACTAAACTTGACCTGCGAGCCGCCTATAATCTGGTCAGAATTAAAGAAGGTGACGAGTGGAAAACGGCGTTTAATACCAGAACAGGGCATTATGAATATCTGGTAATGCCATTCGGCCTATGCAATGCACCTGCAGTATTTCAGGAGTTTATTAATGATATTTTACGTGACCTGCTCCAGTCTTGCGTGGTCGTATATCTAGATGATATATTAATTCACTCTGCCAACCTCTCCCAACATATTAATGATGTTTCAGAAGTCTTGCTCCGACTTCGTAAGCACAAGCTATGCTGTAAACTAGAAAAGTGCGAATTCCATACGTCTCAAGTACCATTCCTGGTTTCGTAATCTCCAAAAATGGCATTGCCATGGATCAGGAGAAGTTGGCAGCAGTCTTGCAATGGCCACGTCCTAAAGGGTTAAAGGCCATCCAACGATTCTTAGGTTTTGCTAACTATTATAGGAAGTTCATCCAGAACTTTTCCTCGATTGTAAAACCTTTGTCAGATTTGACTCATAAGGGCGCTTCTCCCTCTCAGGGGTCCGTGGCAGCTGAAAACGCATTTATTATCCTGAAATCTGCTTTTGCATCTGCTCCTGTACTGTCCCACCCTAATCACTCCCTGCCATTTACTTTGGAGGTTGACGCTTCAGAGGTTGGGGTTGGGGCAGTACTCTCCCAACGTCCTGTGGGAGGTGGCGTCTTGAGGCCTTGCGGCTTTTTCTCTAAAAAATTGTCTAGTGCACAGAGCCACTATGAGATTGGTGACAGGGAACTGTTGGCCATCATCCTAGCACTGAAGGAGTGGCGTCACCTTTTGGAAGGTACTCAGAATCCGGTACTTATCCTTACTGACCATAAGAATTTAACTTATCTCTCCGAAGCCAAAAGACTGTCCTCTCGACAAGCTAGGTGGGCACTTTTTTTGTCTCGATTTAATTTCCTAGTGTCTTACCTTCCTGGCTCTAAAAATATTAAAGCTGATGCATTGTCTCGTCAGTTCGCTTCTGATACTGAGAGGGAGGAGGAACCTGTACCTATCATTCAGCCAGATCGCATTCTGGCCACTATCCGTACCACCATAACCTTGCCCCTGGGGGAGGAGATATTGGCATCACAATCAAGGGCACCCCCTGAGACCCCTGTGGGGAAGTGTTTCGTAGATGAGCCATTCCGTGTTCGTCTGTTGAAAACTTATCACGCTTCTAAAGCGGCTGGGCATATTGGTAGGGACCAACTAGTATGGTCTATTTTGCAATTATTTTGGTGGCCTACCCTGAGAGCCGATTGCGCCTCTTTTACAGCAGCCTGTACCACCTGTGCCCGTGCCAAGACCCCTAGGCATCTCCCTGTGGGCTTACTACAACCGGTGCCCAACGGAGACCGCCCTTGGTCTCATATTTCCATTGACTTCTTGGGAGAATTACCGGCCTCTAGGGGTTATACTTTTATTCTTATGGTGGTCGATAGATTCTCCAAGATGGCACATTTTGTGCCACTGACTGGCCTTCCATCGGCCCAGGAATTGGCTGTAGTCTTTTCCAGAGAGGTGTTCCGCCTGCACGGAGTACCCAGAGTGATTGTCTCCGACCGTGGGAGTCAGTTCGTTTCTAGGTTCTGGAGGGCATTTTGTGGTCAGATGGGCATCCAATTGTCATTTTCTTCCGCCTACCATCCCCAGACTAATGGGGCCGCTGAGCGTGCCAATCAGGGACTGGAGCAGTTCCTACGCTGCTTTGTCACCGATCATCATGACAATTGGGCTGACCTGTTGCCATGGGCGGAGTTTGCCAGGAACTGTGCGGTTAATTCATCGTCCGGGAGCTCTCCGTTTCTCGTTAATTATGGGTTCCAGCCTTGTCTGCTCCTGGACTCTTTCCAGGCACAGCAGATTCCTGCTCTGGACGAGCATTTGGCGCAACTTCGTTCCACTTGGGCACAGGTTCAGAGGTCCCTCAGTCAGTCATTTAGCAGCAGCAACGGCACGCTAATCGGAGACGTCTTCCAGCGGTCTCATTTCAAGTTGGGGACAGGGTATGGGTGTCATCCAGAAACCTCAATTTACAAGTGCCCTCCAACAAACTGGCTCCACCCTCAATGCACATTCACAATGTGTTCCATGTGTCGCTCCTGAAACCCTTGGTGTGCAATCGTTATACTACTACGCCAGTGATTCCTGGGCCGGTGGACGTCCAGGGCCAAGAAGAGTATGAGGTTCAGAGTATTATTGATTCTAGGAGATTTAGAGGAAAGCTGCAATATTTGGTCCATTGGAAGGGCTATGGCCCTGAGGAACGTTCTTGGGTGGATCAAGGGGACCTCCATGCACCTAGATTAGTACGCAGCTTTCACTCTAAATATCCTTTGAAACCCAGGCCTCAATCAGGGAGAGGGGGTCTTTGAGAGGGGGGTACTATCACAGTGCCTGTGATTCCTGTCACTCTCATCTATGGCAGACACTGATTTGCTGAGTTGGTTTGGTCCGCCCCCTGGTGACCTTTTTATACCTGGCTATCACTTCTGTCAGATGCCCTTTCGTGGTGTTTCTGAGCCAGTTATACTGTTCCTGTGTTCCGGATTCCTGTATACCGATTCGGCTTGTCCTGACTATTCTCCAGTGTTCCTGCTTGTGTATGATCCGGTCCGTCTGACTACCACCCTTGGATCCTGACCCGGTTTGGCTGACATTTCTGCTCGTGTATGACCCGGCTTGTATGACTACCTCCTACGTGCTCCGACCCGGCCTGGCTGACTTCCTGCTCCGAAGATCGACTTCCAGCTTGTTCCAGTGACCTTCGTTCCAGTTGTCGCCAACGCGACATTATTATCCGCTGTTCCAGTCTTTGTACGGCTGTCTTGCCTGGTGTTACCCCGATCAGTGCAGTGATTCTACCTGTGCAGAGCTGTGTGCTTGTACGCCTCACTCATACGGCAGAGCCTTGCTGTACCGCTGAAAAGCCTCAAGTAAACGTGCCTTTTAACCCTAGCAGTGCTGCCTTGGTACCACTCTCGCTACTCAGTGTGAGCCTCGTTCACGGTGATACTCCTGCTGAGTTGGCCGCTCTCCGTCGGCAACTCTGTACATCCTGCAGAGTATTCACATCCGTTGGGCCGGTTGGGCGCTTTTGGCTCTCTCTCTCTCATTCCAAATACTGGGCGATTCTGTTATACCGAGTAGTGGCAGGCAAAGGCTTCAGCTTTAGCAAATCCGTTAACTACGCCCGTGGGGCTATTGGCTCTTGTACGTCATATCCCAGTGTCCGGTTGAGTCCGAAGAGGCTTGGGAGCTCTTGCATTGCAGGTCGGTTCCAGCTACGCCCGTGGGGCTATTTTCACTCGCACCAGCAGTAACAGTTCCAGTAGGTACGCCCGAGGGAGCTAAGTGGATTCCTGTTCTGCTTATTACTGAACACCGTGGCGAGGCAGTCCTGTATCCAGTCTATGGTGAATGTTGTCTCCAGCACAGCTTAATAACACCCTGGGCGTGCCAAACCTCCACATCTTAGACTGACTGTTATCAAGGACTTAACCCTCTGTGGTTATATGCCATTCTACTGCCTTATATTTGTACATTTAATACGTTTGTGCTATTACATTTGTATCTATCAGTCATCATTGCTCGTGTATATCAATCGCCACTAGAGGGCGGACCTTTGCCTTACCTTACTCTAATTAAATTGTGTTTTATTTCACACACTGGTCTGAGAGTCTTTAAAAACCGTTACATGCATGATATGAGCCATTATCGTATTCATGGGGTTGTATTTATATGTTAATGAGGCAGACACTTCATCACATTCACTAAACTCCGATAGCAGTTTCTGCTTTTTGGAGTTCACAGTCTGAACTAAGTTGGGAACTCTTTGTAGTTTTCTATGCAGTAACAGTCCTCAATCAATCAGAAGCAGGGAGGGTTGTAAACTGCTGTTGATGTGGAATGGATGCTCTCCCTCACACATCACCAGCAGTAGACAACCCTGAAGTTGGGGAGTATTCTCTGTGCTTCCCCATTGACCTTCAGCACCATGGACAGCATCACGCCCATATCCCTTTGAGTGCCATAGGGATGTGTATTGCTCACCCATGTGGCACTCAAAGGGTGAAAAAAAGTACACCAAACACTACACAATTATCCCTCAGCTCTGTATCATATTTATTCCATACATGTTGTTGTAATGGAAGCTACGTAGGGACCACGTCGCCTTCCGCCGTCGTTCCCGGGTCTCTCCCTCTTGACGCCAGATAAGCGCTGTCGGATGCACTGGTTGAAGTATGGATGGTCAATGAAACAGTCACAGGATCGCTGGAAGCAGGGAAGCACGGGCAGTAGAGAGTGAGACCTCTACTCCCGGTCAAAGGATCACTGGAAGATGTCACAGGACCACAAGGATTAGAAGATGGAGTCCACGTCACCGCCTGACAGCATACGAAGTCGGGTCGCAGGAAGCTGGCAGCAGGCGGTCGACAATTCAGGATACTTGGCGCAGATGGGTATCTGAGTGGACACTTTAGACCATAAGCAATACAAGACTCCAGGACTGCTTGTTCACTCAGAATAAGACTGTCTTTATTGTACCAAACCACACATATTTATACACAGCAAGCACATTGAAACTCATGGGGAAACCAGATACAATGAGAACATAATTCAATCACAATACAGTAGACAAAAGGCCAACAGCAGATGGCTTAACAACCACAATGACTCAGACATGATTACATTACAGATACAAAAGGGCTTGATGAACAAAGACTTGAGGGCTTGAACAAATTACCACACGGTAGGGGGTCTGACTGCAGTTCATAATGGCTTAATTAACACACAGCAGGGAGTCTTGCTACAGTACACATAGCCAATTGAGGGACTTCAATACACATTGGAATAATTTACCCCTCACTACCTATTCCCTTGGAAGCAAGCCACTAGTCTACCACAGGGCAGTTTTGTGTAATAAAGTCCATTCTCCCCATTCACATAAAGTGTATCCAAAGTCTTTTTAGTGCACAACCAGGGCAAAATGTCCACAGTGTCTTTAGCTAAACAGTCTTATGGCCAGACAAGGGCTCAAGTAACGGGTAGGATCCGTTACAGTTGTGCACTCCCAAGGGAAGTTAGGCATGGGGTAAGGCAGCATCTATGGGAATTTGTGGCTACCAGCTGGCCCCCCATCCTTGTTCCCTTCCCTACTGGAACCACAGAACCCCATATACAGTGTCTGACACACTCACCCCAGCCTTGTTTCCTTGCCTACTTGTAGCCACAGAATCCCCATGAGAACTGCCTGGGCCAGGGAAAAGGCTGGGGGTGTCAGGCAGTGTATGTGGGGCTAACACACAATGGTGATGTTCACCATGTTGCCCTACAGTTCTAAGGCAGCATGGAAATTGTGGTTGAGCACTTTTAATGAAAAAGCTCTTGAACTGGATTTCTATGAATGGGCACTTGATCCTTCTCCCAAGTGCTCATTGATAGAAAGCCAGCTTGAGTAGTGAGTAGGAGCTACAAGGGGAAGGAGCTGATCACGTTCCTGGTAATTGCATTGATCACCCATCAGACTGGCCAGCAGATATGGACCACAGGGCATTTTTTTTTTTATGGAGTATTGGATTTCGGGGTCCCTGAGCGCCGTGTAGCCTCGTTGGGACCTTGGAATTCCATGACGTGCCAAGACCGTCACTGGTCCTTAAGTGCCAGACCAGGTGTGACAGTCTTGGCACCTCAAGGGTCTTTAAGGGGTTAATGACTGACCACGTCTGTGTATTTCTCAGTTGAGACATTGTCACAGATTTACTTACGTTAATGAAGTTTAGCTTTTTTTTTAATAATATCAGCACAGAATTTAATTAAAAATGTATGTTTAATCTCACCCAGCATGTCATAAATGGAAATTGATTGAGCAGGCTCAGGAATTTTTCTTTATTTGCCCAAACTGCCTTCATGAGTAATATCAAAATGGAATGAAAACTATCCCTTGGGAAACACTTGTTTCCAGGTAATATTATTTTGTGCAGGGGAACGACCCCAGTCTCTTGGCTTTCAGAAGTGAATTTTATTTAGATACCATACTTGGTTATTTCCAGTTTTGGCACGATGTGCCTAGCCATTTCTGGTAATAGCTGGCCATATCAGTACTGGCCACATTATGCAGGATTCACTCTCACATTTTTTTGTGCGTGTGCAAAATGATATATGAATCCTTGTCTATATATAAAGTTTGAACGGTTTCTGATTCACCATCTTCCATGCCCTTGGGCAACAAGGGGACGGAGTCTCTCACACTGCAGCAAGTTGCCACAGGGCTGTGATTTTGACAGGAGTGGACAGGGAGATGAGGATCTGCCTCCATATCACCTTCTATCTTCTGTCTTAATTCAGTATCTTACCACCTCCTTCCTATGAATCCCACGACTTGCACCAAAAAGGAAGATGGCCTGGGGGAAGGGGACGAAGCCACAGGGCTGCCCACAGTATTCTATGCAACTGGCCCCCTCTCTGTCTACCCGCATGTTCATGCTGAACATTTATACCAACATTAAGCTTGCTACATTCATTTGACCATCACTGTAGTCCACCAGAGACTAGATCATTGTAGTGCCTGTTTTCATTTTTCTCACCACTTTCATCTATAGAAGTGTATTTATGCCTCAGCTGTCACCTCTGAACTTTATTATGTGTATACTTATCATTGTAATGTTAATCCTATGTAGGTTATGTTAATTGTCATCATTAATTTTTATAATTTCTAATAAATTGTTAACTCTTTACCATGTTATAGTTTATTTTTAAAATGGAATACATCTATATAGAGCTCTCTCCTAATTTCATTTTATATTTTTCCCATTTCTTTCTGACTTAGCACACTTTGTCAGATATGATAGTAGATAACTCTTTTAGTAATATCATATACACTACATTACAGTAATTTTTATCATCTGTATGGTGTATCTGAGCAACAACATCAACACAACACAATTTGTATATATATTATTGTCCACATGCACATTATATACTCTGAAATCCCACTGACAATGCTGTGAAGCATTTGCTAGTATTTTATATATTCATAAAATATATCAGTCTATGTTTTCATTTTCAATTAAATGAGCAAAATTGATTTTATTTGATATTCTCTCATCAGAGCACCTTTAAGAAATATCCCAGATTACATGGTTCATGAAGAATTTAACACTGAGGAGAATGATCAGAAATATGAAGGTAAAAGGGGCCCTTTCGATTTTGACCAGAAAACGGTTTGGCAAAGGGAATCCGAGGACCCTGAAAAGGAAAACAACATTGAGAAAAAGGTATATACCAACTCTAAGTGGGAGTTAGAATTTCATGTACAGTTAGTGAATCTGAATCAATAATATTTATTGTTCCAAAACTAGTTTGTTGAACCAAATAACAGTTGATATACATAGCGATTGATATACTTAACCCCGTTCCTAATAATGCTTTTTTACTTTGGTAATAAGCAAATTTTCACAATTTTGATCTGAAATTCCTCCTGGAAGGTGAATTAAACATATTTCTTATTTGTCCCCCATGGCAATTATTATAATGAGTTTATCTTCTCTCTCCAGCTGGTAGGACTGCTCAATTTTTCTACTTAAAAATCTGCTCCACCCCCACTACCTCAGTTATGTCGGTCCTACCAGCTTGGAAGAACAGGAGATGTGCAACAGAAGGAGAAAAAAGTAAGAGAGGAAACGGTCATATTTAAGCATCATAATATGCTATTATTATCGGTCTCTTACTGTCCATCATACATTTGAAGGAAAAAGTAGGCATATTATTGTGTGGTGTTCATGCTTGGTCCTCCTTCCCCCACTAATATCTGTAAGCTGGAAGAATTATGCTGTAAAGCGTTTCACCTCTCTTCCCCCACTAATATCAGTGGGACAAGAGAACCTATGGACCATACCTACAGCTGGGAAGGATCCGTTTCGGTGTATGTTCCACGCTTGAAATGCACGCGATGATTAAAACATCTCCTTTGAATGTTTCCAAGAAGAAGCCAGATGCCACTTGGGGGATTTCTTAAACGTTCTCTGGAGCTAATTTATGGGTAGTATGTGTTCCACACTTGGAACACAAGTTGAATAGAAGGCTTCATGATGCAGTTAAGAGGCTTTTAAGTTTGTTATATGAAGTATCCTTTTGTTTTCTAATATAGTAGTTAGGATGTCTACATCTTCTAAATCTGCACCTTCCAAGGAGAAGGCAGCTGAGTCTCTAGCACCTAAGGAGGACAAAATTCAAAAGCATATAAGGTGTGTATCTTGTGATTACAGATTCATTTAAACTGTGTTAGCAATGCCTTAAAAAAGCTGCTGCCCAGGATATACACTCACAATTCTAGGAATTCCTTTTATGGATGAAAGCATCAATGCAGGAGACCTTTTCTGCAGTACAAGAGGCATCTGTTCCCAAGAACAGGCAGGGTGATGACCCAGAGGAAGGGACATCATCTAGAGTGCTTGATTCTGAAGAGGTTATGAGCCTGCAGGAAGTAATTTTCTGAATACTCCTCAGAAGAGCAAGAAAAGGGAAAATTCAGGGGGAATTAGGCAAGTTTAATTTAGATAAGATGGATGGCTTCCTAAAGAGACTTAGGAAAACTTTAGGTCTTGTGAAAGATCAGAAAGAATTGGGAATCATGCAGCCTTCTTAGGAAGTAAAAAAAAAACATCTCCTGGTTTTTCTGTGCACTATTCTGTCATGGATATGATTAAAGGTGAATGGGAGAAAAAGATCTCAGGTAACCAAGAGATTTGCAAAAATCTTCCCTTTTCTGAGGAAGAAGTTAAGTACTGGGTTAATCTTGCAGAAATAAATACAGCTGTATCTTGTTTAGCTAAACATACCAAGATCCCTATGGAGGATGGGTCATTATTAAAAAATCCACTGGAAAAAGAATGGAATCAGCATTAAAAAAAGCAATTTTCCTTAATATGGCAAAGTGGATTCGGCCTTAGCGTGTGTAGCTAGAACAATGCTTATTTGGCTCTCAAACCTTGAAGTTATTGAAAGAGGTCATCACCATAAAGGACGTTGACAGTTTTGCTTGTGACGTATCACTGGACTTGATCAGGCCATCTGCAAAATCCTCTGCCCTTTCGTCTAGAAGAGCCTTATAAATATAGTATAGAGAAAGAAAAGATAATCTCCAAAGGAAGACTCATAAAAGAGGCACTCCAACCTAGCAATAAAGTCTAAAATATAATAATCTTTATTGGTACAAAAGCATATAAACTCACAGATGATAAGAGTAAAAACAAAAAAGTATGAGAGGGAAACAAGTCAATCCTATTATCATATGACGTAGCAACCCATATCATAATGACAAGTGATCAGAAATAAGTGACCACTATACAATCTTACATGAGTTGCTAACAATCATAATAAATTCCCGCTGAGAGAAACAGTTAATACAATCAAAAAGATATCCGCAAGACTTTACACATGAGGTTAAATACCCTAATAATGCAAAAAGTGTGACTGATGGCATAATAGCTGAAACATGCCCTATACAATATCAAAGTGCAGTAGTGCTATAACATAAAAGAAAAATACAGATCTTGGAGATACTTATCAATAGTTCAAATGTCAAAAGAACAATCAGTGAAGTAAAAGGAGCAGGGGAGTAAATCCCTCTTCAAGCCAACCCAACACGTGTCACCAACAAGTGGCTTCATCGGGGGTAAACAACAGGTAACACCTGGAGAAATGTAAAAATGGTATGAATCAATGAGGACGCTTGATTGTTAATGTGATCAAAGTATTGTATTGAGAAGGGCAGCAGTATACATATACATGTGTGACACTAGATAAAGTATACTAACTAATATGTTATAGTCATACAGATAATTATGATGGACAATCAAAGATGTAATGGAACATACAAAATTCCGTTAATAGCGAACACAAGTCTGTAGCACTTACATAAAGAGAAAAAAACATAATAAATTCTGTAAACCCATAATGATGTCCAACTTACGCATGAACAATTGTAAAAAGAAAGATCTCATGCATTCCATTAAACGCGCTTGCGTCCTCATAGGCAAAAAGAAGCACATAAGATACAAAGTAGTATGTTACTAGGATCCAAAAGCTAATGAATTAAAAAGCATCAATTATAATAGTACAACATATAATCATAGTAATAATCTCACAAAATCATAATTCAATATTAATAAGCAAAAATTTGAAAGAAAGTATAATTATGATTCTGAAGAATGTCCCATGAGACCAAGAATAGAAATGTACATCCCATACATATGTATATAAGTAACATTTGGAATGTTCCAACTTAACCCTACATGAGTCAAAAATTCCTCTATAAAACTGAAAATCAGTACAAAATGTACTGAAAGATAGTAAATATATTATCACTAAGCAAATCCGATATGTACATTGATGATTCTTCTATTTCACCTATGGATGGAAGAAAATTTCAACAAGAGCAAGTGTGCTACCTTTGGATTCTGAAGCGGAAGAGATTTCCAAAATGTAAAATAGTACAATTTTTGGTTCTTAATTTTGTTTGTGAAAATGCATCCTTCTGACAACTTTGTCTATTGGACTTTCAGTTGACTTGTGAGGTTCAAATCTGTTATACCAGGACTTTATAGGACACTCTGTCTGAGAAGGATTAGTTACCAAAAATAAGAAATTAATTATATGTATAGATTAATTTATTGTTAATAACTACATTTCTTCATTTGGATTATTGATTGATATTTGGAGTGTAACTGTGTGGCCTTATGAGGCATTTATGGTATACCCTATAGGATAACTGGCTTTGGAACTTTTCTATTTGGATTTTCAACCACTGATAAACAAGCAAAGTACTTTGATACTGTTTTTGTTATTTTGTATTTTGAAACTAATGTGTGCTTGGGATTTTTCTAACCAAGCTTATTAAGTGTGACCCTGATTGTATCATGTGACTATTGCTTTTTGTAACGCTATATGATTATTTCAACAGTTATATTGGGTCTACAGTCATATGTTTCCTATATTTACAATGTTCTAAGAGCTAGGGTAAAAGCTAATGTACATTTCTTTGTCGTCCAGTATGACATACAGGTACCATGGGGAGGAGACAGCTCCAACCTGTAGGCTGAAACATTTCTAGAAAAAAAGTTGTCGGTGGAGCCTTCCCTCCTTATCAGGCTATCCCATTAGCCCTGCCCCAGATAGACTTGTTCCAGTAACCTGGGTGAAGGCTGAGAACTTTTCTGCTTAGTTTTAGATTTCTTTATTATTTTCTATGTTAGATATGGGGTTCCCTTATTCCTGGCTTCCCATGCAGGATTGTCCAGCTAACAGGTACTGTTGTGGACCCTTGCAGCCTTGTGGAGAGAATCATGCAAACCATGTTTCTCTATCATCCAATATAGCTTACAGGTACCATTGGGAGGCGACAGCTCCTCCCAGTAGGCTGGAACAATTCTTCAAAGAAGTGCAGGGGTGGCGCCTCTCTCTCCTCTATAGCAGGCTATCTAGCCACTCCCCTCCTGTTAAGATTTGTTCCATCATCCTGGTAGGAAGGCTGTGAACAGTTCTGCTTAGTTTTTAGTTATTTTATTATTCTTCTTTAGATATGGGGTGTCAAAATTCCCCTATTTGGTGGATTACCATTATAGGCCTCTGCTGATTAGTTGTGCAAGGCGGCCACTTGGTCCTCTGCCAAACACTACCATGTTGACGTTCTGGCTACTGCTGATGTCAGTTTTGGCAGAAAAGTCCTGGGGGCAGCCTTGCCTGTCTAGGACTTTATTTTTCTGTGCTTCATAGCTCTTTGTCCTTTGAGCCCTGTTGACTGTTGTTCCAGTGTGCTGTGTTACAGTTGTTCAGTGTCCATTGACACTTTGTTTGTTTGAGTTGTTTCGTGTCCTGGATAGTCCGTGGAAACTCTGGTATCATGGGGACCAACGCTTGGTCCTTTCCTTTCTTTTTTCCCACCCTGGGAGCTTAATGTTGTTACATCCCCATGGTACCTGTTAGCTATATTGTAAGATAAAGAAAAGAGGATTTTAGTCTTAACTGTTAAATCCTTTTCTCTTAGTACATATAGATTACAGGTCTCCCACCCAGTGAAAGAGACCATGCTTGGTTCCTGTGGCTGGATGTGGAGGTCCTAATGGGTCAGTGCTCACAGGAGTTTTCTTCTTCTTCTCGCTATCTAGCTCAGTAGGTTTAGTGTCACAGATCTAACTGGAGGGGAGTGGCTAGGTAGCCTGCTATGGAGGCTCCACCCCTGCACTTCTTTGAAGAATTGTTCCAGCCTTCTGGGAGTAGCTGTCGCCTCCCCATGGTACATGTAAGCTATATGGACTAAGAGAAAAGGATTTAACAGGTAAGACAAAAATCCTCTAGTAACTAGTAACCCTGGGAGGCGATCCGCCCCTTTAATAGGCAGGAACAATTCTAGAAGTGTATGCAGGCGGTGGAGCCTACCTTCCCTCCTTGGCTGCAGCTAGCCAACCAGCTCCAGAAAGATTTGTTCCTTGGTGAAGACAACACCAGGTTGAGAACAGTTCTGCTATAGTTTGGGAATCTTTTTTATTTTTTCTGTTAGATATGGAATATCACCATTAGGCGGATTACCATCACTGACAATGCCCTTAGATGTGGCTAGCTCAGTATCCAGGTGCTTTTTGTGGACCTTAAGCCCTGAGGAGGGAAAATCTTGATTCCAAGTGCTTCCCCAGGAGTTACCCACTGAGTTTACTTCTTACTACATGGTAATCTGAAGACAGAAGATCTGCAGGAAAGGTGAGCAACCCTTTGAGTGCTGCAGGTCCACTTGTCCCACAATGCCCCTCCGCACAGGAGTGTATTCATGGAGTTCCTATTGCACACTCCTGCACTCATTGGGTCTATCTGTATGTCTGTTGGGTGTTTGGAGCAACTTTATGTGGTAATTTAACCCTTTAGCTGCTGGTTTGGCACATTGTAGGGGGTTTTCTAACATTTTTCCTACTGGTTTAGTGTTTTTTTTTGGATGTCCTCACATGTTCTGTTGATGTTTTACACTTTTTACTGTTTTACTTTTAAATTTGTTAAATTTGAGTACTGCACCTTTAACCCCTTAGTGACTGGCCGCTTGCGCACACGGCTGGCACTTAATGCCCGCCGAACTTTTTTCCCCATTACTTTCTATGACTTCCTGGACATAACATGTACATTGGATATACAAAGTCTACACACCCCTGTTAAAATGACAGGTTCTTGTGATGTTAAAGAATGAGACAAAGATAAATCATGTCAGAACTTTTTCCACCTTTAATGTGACCTATAACTTGAGCAATTCAATTGCAAAACAAACTGAAATCGTTGAGGGGAAAAATAAAAAACTCACAATAACCTGGTTGCATAGGTGTGCACACTCTCTTATAACTGGGGATGTGGCTGTGTTCAGAATTAACCAATCACATTCAATCTCATGTTAAATAGAAGTCATTACACACTTGCCATCATTTAAAGTGACTCCAATTAATCACAAATAAAGTTCAGCCATTCTATTAGGATTTTCCTGACATTTGCTTAGTTGCATCTCAGAGCAAAAGCCATGGTCTGCAGAGAGCTTCCAAAGCATCAGAGGGATCTCATTGTTGAAAGATACCAGTCAGGAGAAGGGTACAAAAGAATTTCCAAAGCATTAGATATACCATGGAACACAGTGAAGACAGCCATCATCAAGTGGAGAAAATATAGCACAACAGAGACATTACCAAGAACTGGACGTCCCTCCAAAATTGATGAGAAGACGAGAAGAAAACTGGTCAGGGAGGCTTCCAAGAGGCCTACTGTAACATTAAAGGAACTGCAGGAATTTCTGGCAATTACTAGCTGTGTGCTACATGTGACAACAATCTCCCATATTCTTCATATGAATGGGTTATGGGGTAGGGTGGCAAGACGGAAGCCTTTTCTTACAAAGAAAAACATCCAAGCCCGGCTGAAGTTTGCAGTAACAAACATCAAGTCCCCCAAAAGCACGTGGGAAAATGTGTTATGGTCTGATGAAACCAAGGTTGAACTTTTTGGCCATAATTCCAAAAGGTATGTTTGGCGCAAAAACAACACTGCACATCACCCAAAGAACACCATACCCAAAGTGAAGCATGGTGATGACAGCATCATGCGTTGGGGCTGTTTTTCCTCAGCTGGAACCGGGGCCTTAGTCAGGGTGGAGGGAATTATGAACCGTTCCGAATACCAGGCAATTTTGTCAAAAAACCTTCAGGTGTCCGTTAGAAAGCTGAAGATGAAGAGGAGGTTCACCTTTCAGCACGGCAACAACCCAAAGCGCACATCCAGATCCACAAAAGCATGGATTCACCAGAAGAAGATTAACGTTTTGGAATGGCCCAGCCAGAGCCCAGACCTGAATCCAAATGAACATCTGTGGGGTGATCTGAAAAGGACTGTGCACAGGAGATGTCCTCGTAATCTGACAGATTTGGAGCGCTTTTGCAAAGAAGAGTGGGCAGATATTGCCACGTCAAGATGTGCCATGCTAATAAACTCCTACCCAAAATGACTGATTGCTGTAATAAAATCAAAAGGTGCTTCAACACAACGTATTAGTTTAAGGGTGTGCACACCTATGCAATCAGGTTATTGTGAGTTTTTTATTTTTTATTTTTCCCCCTCAACGATTTCAGTTTGTTTTACAATTGAATTGTTCATGTTATAGGTCACATTAAAGGTGGAAAAAGTTCTGACATGATTTATCTTTGTCTCATTCTTTAACATCACAAGAACCTGGCATTTTAACTGGGGTGTGTAGACTTTTTATATCCACTGTACGTCTTCTGTCACTAAGTGACAGTTCCTGTGGGATGTACTTGTACGTCCATTGTCGGGATGGAGTTAAGGCGCGCTTTACCGCACAGACACCATTGCTCCATTCACTTCTATGGGACTATACTGTTTGGGACGTATCTCTGCAACTGTTTAACTTAGAGACTTCAGATATGGCTCATTTTACTTGTCTGTCCTTGCTCTATCATCCGGTTCATGTTTCTAGTGTGTTGGGGGGCTCAGGGGGCTTCAGGCACTGTTTGGGGTACTTTTTGGTAAAAACTACATTTCCCATGAGCACTTGCTTCACACCCTTGTTTCTGATTGGCTCCTGCCACGGCAGCCATTTTGTGAGCGTTTCTGGGCGAGTATCCTACGCAGGACTTGGACTCTCCTTCTCTCCTCTGCAGATTAACCCTTCGCCTGCCAGATAAGTTTATTTTAGTGATTTCTGGGGTGAAACTTTAATCCTACACACTATAATTGGGTGATTTATTGTACAGTAAGGTTATTTGAGAATGTCTGTACTGCTGGAGCTTGGGGCTAGACCTAAGACTAAGGAGGCTGGGGTCTCTGTATCCCCCATTGTGCATTGCTCTTCCTGTCACTCAGGGCTACCTAGAGAATTCTCACTTCACTTATGCCCAGCATGTTCTGCTGTCCCTGACAGCATTCCAGGGACCTCCAGCCATGCAATAGAGCCATCTTGGGTGCCAGAGTTCAAGGCTGCGACTAGGGACCTTGGGTCCACATTGCAACTCTTTCCATCCCAGCTACTGGGGGCCTCTCAGTCTTGGCAGGCCCCATTCCTCTGTCAGGTCTTCCCTGCCCAAACCTCGGGGAGTACCTGACGTGTCATATTCCTCTGAGAAGGAACTGCTGGTGGATTCGGATGTTGAGTTGGGATCCTCTCAGTTTTTTGGGGACCCCTTTTAGGCTGATCCTGAGCCCTCCGCTGAGGGCTGATCAGGGCTGTCTTAACTACTCTTAACATTCCCCTAGTTCAGGAGGTCCCTTCTGATCCCTCTGATGTGTTTCAGGAGACTGCAAAGACCCTTACATATTTTCTGCCTAATCCCACTCTTGACCACCTTGTGTCTGAGGAGTGGAACTCTCCGGACGAGAAACCCTCTGTGTCCAACAAATTTGCCAAGCTTTATCCCTTTTCTGAAGCTGCACTTGCTCAGTGGGTTCATCCCCCCAAAGTGGATGCTCCTGTATCCAGGTTATCTAAATCTACTGCCTTACCTGTCTCTTATGCCTCTACTCTGAAAGACTGGACAGACAAGAAACTTGATGTTTCCCTCAAGTCCATTTTTTACTGTCCGGATCTTCGACTACAGGGTTACCTGTGGAAGGAGGATGTTCATCGGCTAGCTTTGACGGCTTGGAAATTGAATCCTCAATATTGAGGATGAAAGGCTTTTCTTATGGTGTGGTAGCTACTATGCTCAGTGCCTGCAAACCTGTTTCTTCGAACATCTACCATCTTGTCTGGTCGACTTTTTTGTCTTGGTATGCTGACAGGGACCTGTCTCAAGAATTTGATCTGCCTACGGTCCTGGCCTTTTTTACAGGATGGTGTGGACAAGAGCCTCAGTTTCAGTTTACTTAAAGTTCAGACTTCTGCGTTTTCTGTTTTGTTTCAGAGGTTCATTGCCATCCTTCCTGATGTCAAGGTTTTCTTCCAGGACATTGCTTATGTTCGTCCTGCCTTTAAGATTCCTGCTCCCAATGGGATCTTAACTTGGTTCTGGGCATTCTTCAGTGTCCCCCTTTTGAGTCTTTGGCTACTATTCCTCTATGCCTCTTGACATGGAAAATGGCCTTCCTCCTGGTGATTGTGTCAGTTCTCCGTGTCGCGGAGTTGCATGCTCTGTCCTCTAAACCACCCTATATGGTGTTTCACAAGGACAAGGAGGTGCTTCACACTTCTAAGGAATTTTTACCAATGGTATTCTCTGAGTTCCACATCAATCAGGAGATTGTGATGCTCTCTTTCGGCCCTGACCCCACCTCTGACAAGGAGAGGGATCTCCACTTGTTAGACGTGGTGCGTTGTCTCAAGTTTTATGTACATTGCACTGAGTCTATCAGGCAAGAAGCATTGTACGTCATTCCTGCGGGTCCTAGGGCAGGAAGGCCTGCATCTAAGGTCACTATTTCTTCTTGGATCAAGTCCACTATTCGTAAGGCTTATGAGCTGAGGAAGAAGCCTGTCCCTTTCGGGGTCACGGCTCATTCTACTCGATCTATTGAGGCCTCTTAGGCTTACAAGAATCAGGCCTCTGCTGATCAGTTGTGCAAGGAGGCCACTCGGTCGTCTGTGCACACATTTTCAAAGCACTACTGTGTTGATGCCAGCGTTGGGAGGAAAATCCTGGAGACAGTCTTGCCTGTCTAGGCTTTTCCTTGGTTCTTGGTACTTCCTTCACCTTTGAGCCCTGTTGGCTCTAGTTCAGTGTTCTGTGTAACAGTTTGTGGGGTGTTTTACCACTGTTTAGTGTCCGTTGACACTTCATTGTTTTGTTGGGCAATCTCTGATCTGATGGTTCATATCTGCACTGGTGACTTTGGGGGCCTTGCGCCTGGTCCTTGCCTTCTTCCCGCCTCTGGGAAACTTAATAGTTGGACATCCCAAAGTTACCAGTAACCTGTATTGGACAACAGAGAAAAGAGGATTTTAGTCTTACTTGTTAAATCCTTTTCTCTTAGTCCATACAGGTTACTGGTCTCCCACCCTGTCAAGGGACCATGCTTGGCTCTCCTGAGGCAAACCTTGGGGGTCCTTCTGGGTCATGCTCACAGGAGTCTTCTTGCCTTCTACTATCTAGTCAATGGTTAGTGTCTCAAATCTTACTGAAGCTGATTGGCTAGCTGCAGCCAAGGAGGGAAGGTAGGCTCCACCCCCTGCATACACTTCTAGAATTTTTCCTGCCTATTAAAGGGGCAGATCGCCTCACAGAATTACCAGTAACCAGAGTTACCAGTTACTTTTAGGATTTTCTGTTTTTATTTAGAATTTTTGAGTTCCACTTGTTTAAGGGGCTGTTACCTCATGGCCGCACTTGCTCCTTTGACTTCTATTGGACAAACTGTTGTGGGTTTACATCCCCTGTGTTTTGTGGGCCTCGCAAGTGCAAGTTCAGGCGTTGCTAGGTAAAAACAAAGAGAAAAGCCTACAACTCCCAAAATAAACGTTTCTCAGGCTTTCTTCCGATTGGCTGATGATTTTAGAGACGCCATTTTCTATCTTTGCTGGAGTATCCTATGCATGGGCTTGTCTCTCCTTGCTTTCCTTTTTCAGGTTAACCATTCACCTGCCAGATAAGTACTTTCTTGGGCTTTCTGATGTGATATTTTAATCTGGGTCACAGTATTTGGGTTTGTTATACTGTTTAGATTCTATTTCTATTAGGATGTCAGCTCCAAAGGGACATTGGGCTAGACCTAAGGCAAAGGACTCAGGGGCATCTTGGACCACCCTTGCTTACTGTTCCTGTTGCCAAACAGGGCTCCCTAGAGAGTACTCAGGGCACTTATGCCCCTTGTGCCGTGGCCCTTACTACATCACCTGGGCCCTCCAGCCTTGAACAAGAGCCACTCTGGGTCAAGGACTTAAAGTCCTCTATGGCACAGTTTCCTCTTTCCCTCCAGGGGGTCCTCCATTCATGGAAACCCCCTGCCACCTTCAGGTTTGTTTCCCCTAAGGCCCCAGGAATTTCTGACCTCACTGAAACTTCTGAGGAGGATTCTTTTGGGGGTGATATGGAGGAAGGTGAGTGTGAGGAAAGGCATTCTACATATGCTTTTGACGACTCCTTTGAGGCTTACCCCATGCCCTCCGCTAAGGATCTCATTAAGTCTGTTTTGACAACCCTGCAGATCACTACTACCCCTAATGAGTGCCAGTCTTATTCTGATGTCTTTAAAAGGTGCAAGAAGTCCTACATTGTGTTTCCACCCAGACCCTCTCTGGACCAGGTTATCCTGGATGATTGAAAGATGCCAGACAGGCACCTTTCTCTTTCAAAGAGATTCTCAAAGCTGTATCACTTTTCTGAGGCAGGTTTGGCTCAGTGGTCTTCACCTCCTACAGTTGACCCCCTATCACGGTTCCCATGATTACCTGTCACTCTCTGAGGTGGTGTGTTCCTATTGGCAGCGCTTGTTATGCCCGCCCAGTATGGCCTTCTTATACCGGGCCTTTGGCACCTGTCAGGTGCCCTTTCATGGTGTTCCAGTACCAGTGCTTACGTTGCTGTGTTCCTGCATTCCTGTGTACTGATTCGGCTTGTCTGACTATTCTTCTGGTTCCTGCTCCGTGTATGACCTGGCTGACGTTCCTGCTCCGTGATAGATCTGGCTTGTCTGACACTCCTGCTCCATGTATGACCCGGCCTGGCTGACGTTCCTGCTCCGTGGTTGATCCGGCTTGTCTGACGCTCCTGCTCCGTGTATGACCCGGCCTGGCTGACGTTCCTGCTCCATGATTGATCCGGCTTGTCTGACGCTCCTGCTCCGTGTATGACCCGACCTGGCTGACTTTCCTGCTTGGTATCCAGTTTCCTTTGTTCCGGTTCCAGTGTGGCTTTGTCTATGTCGCTTGGCAACATTGTGAACTGTCAGACTTGTGCTTCTTAAAGCTGACCTCCGACTTGCTGAGCTTGTTGCCTCCGTTACCGAGCCTGTCCGTTAACAGTTGCTGTGCTTGTTGTCTCAGATACTGGGCATCCGTTAACACTAGCTGAGCTTGTTGCCTCCGTTACCGAGCCTGTCCGCTGACACTTGCAGTACTTTTTGCCTCTGATTCTGGGCCATCCGTTAACACTTGCTGAGCTTGTTGCCTCCGTTACCGAGCCTGTCCGTTTACACTTGCAGAGCTTGTTGCCTCAGATACCGAGCCTCTCCATTAACACTTGCTGAGCTCTCACCCTCCTTACCGAGCCATCCGCTACATTTGCAGAGCAGTGGGTTTCCGTTACCATCTACCGTTAGCTCTTGCAACGTGACGCTCCATTGGCGCACCGCAAGGGTGCTACTGGCTCTGGTCTTACTCGGCTCTAGCAGTGTTGGGGTATCCGTGTACGTACCACGGGGTGCTACTGGCTCTGGTCCCTTTCAGCTCTGGCAGTACGATTATCCGTTGATGCACCAAGGGGTGCTACTGGCTCAGGTTCCATTCAGCTCACGCAGTGTCATTAACCCTTTCAGCACCGCAGAGTGCCGTGGCTCCAGTCCATTCAGCTCACGCAGTGTGCCTATTCCGTTATGCACGGAGAGTGCCCTTGGCTCTGGTATTATTTAGCTCTAGCACCAGTGTTGGTCTTGCTTATCACCAGTCCTTGAGGACTACTGGGCATTGTCTTACACTCCACATCAGAGACTGATTATTTGCATTGGACTTAACCCTAGCCTTACTCAGTTCCATTGCTTGTATGCAGTACTCTTTATCCATACTGTGTCTGCTATATTACCATATTGCCTTCAGTTACGTGTAATTACCTATTTCTGCCCTTAGGGGGCCGTGTTCCTCATTTATTCTCAATAAAACTGTGTTTTATTTTTTACCTCTGGTCTGAGAGTCTGAATAACCGTTACAGTACGAAAGGGCCATTACCTCAGACAGTAAAGGTGAAGGTAATACACAAAACCTCCATTGGAGGTTGGATATGCATGAGCAACGGTTGGACCAGTTGGCACTGGCTATGCAGACATTACTTGAACGAATGGTACACCTTGACAAACCGAACCTGAATCCGGTGGTCCCCCCATTTCTGACACCGGATAATCCTTCTGGGTTCTCTGCTGCTCCCTCTAGAGGTCTAACAGCAGCGATAGAGGCGCCGTTACCATTAAGATACGATGGCGAGCCTACCCTATGCAGGGGGTTTATCAATCAGTTGGAAATATTTCTGGAACTCACACCACATGCTTTTCCTAATGACCGTAGCAAGGTTGGGTTCAAGATTTCACTGTTAACGGGCAAAGCTCTGGAATGGGCTAATCCTTTGTGGGAGAACGCTAAACCCTGCACTCAGAACTTCAGCGAGTTCATAAGGAAGTTCCGTAGAGTGTTTGAGGTACCTGGTAGAGCCGCCTCTGCTGCCGAAAGACTGATGGAGATACAAATGGGCGATCGTAGTGTGGGCAATTATGCCATAGAATTTCGGACATTGGCAGCAGAGGTAGGATGGAATAATGAAGCGCTAGTGGCAGCCTTTGCTCAGGGGTTGTCTGACACTATCAAAGACGAATTAGCTGCCAGAGATGTACCCAGTGATCTAGATGAATATGTCGATTATGTCATGCTTATTGACTCTCGTATCCGTGAAAGGCGCCTGGCTTAAAGGGCAAGAGCCAGAGGTTATGAGCACGGCAGTCCTTTAAACCCACCATCGCCTCCCATTCCTCCTGATCAAACACCTGAACCAGGTTGTAACGGATCTTATCCGTTACTTGGGTCCTTGTCTGGACCTCGAACGTTTTACCTAAAGACTATAGCCCCTTGGCCTACTTTGACCTCAGATGGGGGGTTTACTATCTTTATGTTAAAAGATTTATGTTTTATGTATTGTCAAATATTGTATGTGTTTAATTATACTTGTCCCTAGGATGTGTATTGTAGCCACTCCAGCCATTTGACTCAAGACCTCCTGCTGGGTGTTAATCAAGTCATTGTATTGAGAACTGTCCTGAGACCCCCTGCTGTGTGTGTTAATCCATTCACACCCCTCAAGTCTTTGTTCAATCAAACCCTTTTGTATCTGAAATGTAATCATGTCTGAGTTATTGTATCTGTTAAGACCATCTGCTGCTGGCCTTTTGTCTGATGTGTTATGATTTAATCATGTTCCCTATTGTATCAGGTTTCCCCATGTGATCCAATGTACTGTACTTGATATAAATATCTGTGGTTTGTGACAATAAAGTGAGTTATGTTTTGGAGTGAACAAGGAGTCCTGGAGTCTTGTATTGCTCATGGTCTAAAGTATCCACTCTGATACCCATCTGCGCCAAGTATCCTGAATCGTTGACCGCCTGCTGCCAGTTTCCTGCGACCTAACTTCGTGGGCTGTCAGGCGGCGACGTGGACTCTTCCCTGCTTCCAGCGATCCTGCGGCTGTTTCCAGTGACTCTCCATACTTCAACTGTTTCATCCGACGGCGATTATCTGGCATTGAGAAGGAGAGACCCGGGAACGACGGCGGAAGGTGACGCGGTCGCTTCTCAGCTTCCGTTACACAGGTGAACCTATGCAGCTCGGATTCACTAGACTTACTAAGGAGGTACGGGCACACCGTAAAAGGCAAGGGTTATGCTTATATTGTGGCAAGGCTGGGCACCTTTTATGCACTTGTCCGGTATGGCCGGGAAACGGACGCACCTAGAGTACTTTGGGGGACAGGCTCTAGGTGGTGTACGACAGTCCCCAGACTCTTGTACACTGAAACCCACCATCCAGGTGGGCTTTTCTTGGGTTAATCAGGCAGTGGAGGTGTCTGCTCTGGTAGACTCTGGTGCAGCGGGGTACTTTATGGATCAGTCCTTTGCCGAACTGCACAAAATTCCCTTGGTCAAGAGGGACACTCCACTAGCCATTGAAGCCATTGATGGGAGACCCCTGGAGCCGGCATTTATCACGTTTGAAACGACTCCTATCAATATGTCTATTGGGGCCCTCCACAGGGAGGAACTATGCTTTCAAATAATTCATTCACCCCATCATGCGGTCATTCTGGGGTTTCCATGGTTACTATTGCATAATCCCCAGTTTGATTGGCAGAGATGTGAGGTTAAATCTTGGTCTGAGTATTGTACTAAACATTGTCTGTCGCAACCGGTTAAGATTTTTTGTACCTCTCCCTCAGTGCCAGCTGAATACAGGGAGTTCAGTGACGTGTTCAGTAAGGGAGAGGCTAGCGCATTGCCGAGCATAGACCGTATGATTGCGCTATTGATTTGCCTCCGGGCATGGTGCCTCCCAGGGGCATGACGTACCCTTTGTCTTGCGAGGAGAACAGGGCCATGGAGGAGTACATTGAGGATGCCCTCAGGAGGGGAATCATACGCAAGTCTACCTCACAGGCTGGTGCCGGCTTCTTTTTTGTGAAAAAGAAAAGTGGCTAGCTGAGACCTTGTATTGATTACCGGGGTTTGAATAAACTCATATCTAAGAATGCCTACTCTATCCCACTCATTATGGAGCTATCTGACAGGCTGAAGGGCTCCTCTATCTTTACCAAGCTTGATCTCCGGGCCGCATACAACCTGATCAGAATCAAGGCCGGAGATGAGTGGAAGACGGCATTCAGTACTAGGTCTGGGCATTACGAATATTTAGTTATGCCATTTGGGTTATGCAATGCTCCTGCCGTATTCCAGGAGATTATCAATGACATCCTTCGTGATATGCTTCAATCTTGTGTGGTTGTATACCTCGATGACATATTAATTCACTCTACCAATGTAACCCAACACATTAAGGATGTGTCTGAAGTTTTACTCCGTTTACGAAAGAACAACTTGTTTTGTAAACTCGACAAATGTGAGTTTCACAGATCCCAAGTACCCTTTCTGGGGTTTGTAATTTCCAAAGAAGGCATTGCTATGAACCAAGAGAAACTGGCAGCAGTCCTACAATGGCCACCTCCTAAAGGGTTAAAAGCTATCCAGCGCTTTTTGGGCTTTGCCAATTATTAGAGGAAATTTATCAAGAATTTCTTTACAATTGTGAAACCCCTGTCTGACCTTACGCATAAAGGCTCTAATCCCTCTCAATGGTCAGTGGCAGCTGGTAAAGCTTTTGAGACCTTAAAGTCTGCTTTTGCATCCGCTCCTGTACTGTCCCACCCTAACCCCGCCCTGCCATTTACATTGGAGGTTGATGCTTCCGAAGTTGGGGTAGGGGCAGTACTTTCCCAACGCCCTGCGGGTGGTGGTACCCTGAGACCTTGTGGGTTCTTCTCTAAGAAGCTCACTAATGCCCAAAGTCACTATGAGATTGGCGACAGAGAACTCTTGGCCATTATCCTTGCATTAAAAGAATGGTGCCATCTATTGGAGGGCACTAGAACCCTGGTGTTAATCCTTACTGATCACAAAAATTTGACTTATCTCTCAGAGGCCAAAAGACTGTCCTCTCGCCAGGCTAGGTGGGCACTGTTCTTGTCTCGATTTAATTTCGTAGTGTCCTACCTGCCAGGCTCTAAGAACGTTAGAGCGGATGCTCTATCCAGACAATTCAGTCCTGACATTGAGAGGGATGAAGACCCTGTACCTATTATTCGGCCAGATCGTATCCTGGCTACTATGCGTACCAGTATCACTTCGCCGCTGGGGGAGGAGATTTTGGCATCCCAGGCTAGGGCACCTCCTGCGACCCCAGTGGGCAAGTGTTTTGTGGATGAGCCATTCCATACCCGGCTCCTAGAAACGTACCACTCATCTAAAGCAGCTGGGCACATAGGGCGGGATCAATTAATATGGTCACTGTCTCAAGTCTTTTGGTGGCCCTCTCTTAGAGCCGATTGTTCCGCCTTCACGGCAGCCTGTGCCACCTGTGCCCATGCCAAAACCCCCAGACACCTCCCAGTGGGCTTATTACAACCGGTTCCTAATGGGGAACGCCCATGGTCCCATATATCTATTGATTTCCTGGGAGAATTGCTGGTGTCCAGGGGGTACTCTTTTATCCTAATGGTGGTTGACAGGTTTTCTAAGATGGCTCATTTCGTGCCTCTCTCTGGTCTTCCAATGGCTCAGGAATTGGCGGTGGTTTTCACCAGAGAGGTATTCCGCTTGCACGGGGTTCCCAGAGTGGTGGTATCGGATCGAGGGAGCCAGTTTGTGTCTAGATTCTGGAGGGCATTCTGTGGCCAGATAGGCATCCAGTTGTCCTTTTCCTCTGCCTACCATCCCCAGACCAATGGGGCCACTGAGCGTGCCAATCAGGGACTGGAACAGTTCCTGCGCTGTTTTGTGACCGATCATCATGTCAATTGGGCCGACCTGTTGCTGTGGGCAGAGTTTGCCAGGAACTGTGCAGTTAATTCATCGTCCGGGAGCTCTCCGTTCCTTATTAACTATGGATTTCAGCCATGCCTGCTCCCGGACTCATTTCAGTCGCAGCAGATTCCAGCTCTGGATGAGCATTTGGAGCAGCTCCGCTCCACTTGGACACATGTTCAGAGGACCCTCAGCCAGTCATTTCAGCGACATCAGCGGCATGCCAATGGCTCCCAGCGGTCTCGTTCCAGGTTGTGGATAGGGTATGGCTCTCCTCCAGGAATCTCAACTTACAAGTACCATCTAATAAGTTGGCTCCCCGGTTCATTGGTCCATTTAAGATCATCCGCAAGGTTAACCCTGTCTCGTACGCACTAGAGCTCCCAGCCTCTATGCGCATTCATAATGTGTTCCATGTGTCTCTGTTAAAGCCCTTGGTTTGCAACCATTATACTACCACCCCGGTGGTTCCTGGGCCGGTGGATGTTCAAGGCCAAGTGGAGTACGAAGTTCAGAGCATTATTGATTCTAGGAGATTTAGAGGGAAGTTGCAATATTTGGTCCATTGGAAAGGTTATGGTCCTGAAGAACGCTCTTGGGTCAACCACGGGGACATCCATGCCCCGAGATTATTGCGCAATTTCCACTCTAAATATCCCCAGAAACCTAGACCCTCGACCAGGGGCTGGGGTCTTTGAGAGGGGGGTACTATCACGGTTCCTGTGATTACCTGTCACTCTCTGAGGTGGTGTGTTCCTATTGGCAGCGCTTGTTATGCCCGCCCAGTATGGCCTTCTTATACCGGGCCTCTGGCACCTGTCAGATGCCCTTTTGTGGTGTTCCAGTACCAGTGCTTCCGTTGCTGTGTTCCTGCGTTCCTGTGTACCGATTTGGCTTGTCTGACTATTCTTCTGGTTCCTGCTCCGTGTATGACCCGACCTGGCTGACGTTCCTGCTCCGTGATAGATCCGGCTTGTCTGACGCTCCTGCTCCATGTATGACCCGGCCTGGCTGATGTTCCTGCTCCGTGATTGATCCGGCTTGTCTGACGCTCCTGCTCCGTGTATGACCCGGCCTGGCTGACGTTCCTGCTCCGTGATTGATCCGGCTTGTCTGACGCTCCTGCTCCGTGTATGACCCGGCCTGGCTGACTTTCCTGCTTGGTATCCAGTTTCCTGTGTTCCGGTTCCAGTGTGGCTTCGTCTATGTCGCTTGGCGACATTGTGAACTGTCAGACTTGTGCTTCTTAAAGCTGACCTCCCACTTGTTGAGCTTGTTGCCTCCGTTACCGAGCCTGTCCGTTAACAGTTGCTGTGCTTGTTGTCTCAGATACTGGGCATCCGTTAACACTAGCTGAGCTTGTTGCCTCCATTACCGAGCCTGTCCGCTGACACTTGCAGTACTTTTTGCCTCCGATTCTGGGCCATCCGTTAACACTTGCTGAGCTTGTTGCCTCCATTACCGAGCCTGTCCGTTTACACTTGCAGAGCTTGTTGCCTCAGATACCGAGCCTCTCCATTAACACTTGCTGAGCTCTCACCCTCCTTACCGAGCCATCCGCTACATTTGCAGAGCAGTGGGTTTCCGTTACCATCTACCGTTAGCTCTTGCAACGTTACGCTCCATTGGTGTACCAGAAGGGTGCTACTGGCTCTGGTCTTACTCGGCTCTAGCAGTGTGGGTATCCGTGTACGTACCACGGGGTGCTACTGGCTCTGGTCCCTTTCAGCTCTGGCAGTACGGGTATCCGTTGACGCACCAAGGGGTGCTACTGGCTCAGGTTCCATTCAGCTCACGCAGTGTCATTAACCCTTTCAGCACAGCAGAGTGCCATGGCTCCGGCCCATTCAGCTCACGCAGTGTGCCTATTCCGTTACGCATGGCAGAGTGCCCATGGCTCTGGTATTATTTAGCTCTAGCACCAGTGTTGGTCTTGCTTATCACCAGTCCTTGAGGACTACTGGGCGTTGTCTTACACACCACATCAGAGACTGATTATATGCATTGGACTTAACCCTAGCCTTACTCAGTTCCATTGCTTGTATGCAGTACTCTTTATCCATACTGTGTCTGCTATATTACCGTATTGCCTTCAGTTACGTGTAATTACCTATTTATGCCCTTAGGGGGCCGTGTTCCTCATTTATTCTCAATAAAACTGTGTTTTATTTTTTACCTCTGGTCTGAGAGTCTGAATAACCGTTACACCCCCCCTGTTTCCAGACTTTCTAAGTCTACTGCTCTGCCTTTGACTGAGGTTACGGCACTCAAAGATATGACTGGTAGGAAGCTGGAGGCTATCCTAAAGTCTAATTTTGCTGCCATCGGTGCTGCCCTGTGGCCTACCTTGGCTTCTGTTTGGGTCACTAGAGCTATCTCCATCTGTGGCGAGCAACTTACTTAGGTGTTCAATAACAGTGCCCCTAAGGAGGACCTTTTAACCTTCTTGGCCAACATGTCTTAGGCTCAGACATATGTCACTGACACTCTTTTTGATGCTGTCAAACTCGCAGCTAAGGCGTCTGCCTTCTCTGTCTCTGCTAAATGCACATTGTGGCTCAAGATTTGGTCTGCTGATACTTATTCTAAGAAGTCACTGGTTTTTCAGGGCAAATCACTCGTTGGCAAAGAGCTGGTCAGAGATGCTCAACTAGGAACGAGCCTTCCCTACAATTGAAGAGGCTCTATAGGAAAAGTGTCCTACCCAGGGTGCAATCTCTTGTTCAGAGAGGACTTACCTGGCATTTCGTGTCTGAACTGCCTTTAGGTAGGGTCAGTATAATGTGCTTTAGGATATTTCTTCTCTGTGAAAGGCACTAGTAAGCTAAAAGAGATTGCACCCTGTGTAGGATACTCATCCAATAGAGCCTCATCAATTCGAGGGCAGGCTTGTGCCTAGTTGAGCATCTCTGACCAGCTATTTGCATATGCAAATTACCCTTGGGATTGGTCACCCTAAGGGTAACGGGAATCCAGACATGGACCCCTTGCTTACAGCGCCTAGAGAGATCAGCTGCACCTCAATGACGAGGCCCAACAAGGCCAAAACTTATGTCTGGGGTTAGCTCTGTCTCTTGTTCAGAGAGGAATTGCCTGGCATTTCATGGCTGGACTGCCTTTTGGTAGGATCAGTGTGATGTGCTTTAGGATATTTCCTTTATGTGAAAGGCACTAGTTGGCTAAAAGAGATTGCACCCTGGGTAGGATACTTATCCTTATCAATTCGAGGGCAGACTCGTGCCTAGTTGAGCATCTCTGACCAGCTATTTGCAACTCACTCTTTGGGCCTGAACTGAAACAGATTATCAGCGAGTCCACTGGAGGCAGGAGCACTCTGTTTCATCAGGTTTCCAAACGCCCTAACATGGCAAGGAAACAGCATATTTTTCATCCCTGCAAAAACAAGGCACAAAGGCCAAATCCGAGCGTGTCTTAGACCAGCACCCCATGCCCAGGCTAGGACACTGGTCTCTTCCAAATCTTACCACAGGGTTTGGTGCATTTTCCAGTCAGGGATCTGTCTTCACAAGAATTTGATCTCCCGGTGGTCCTGTCCTTTTTACAGGATGGTGTGAACAAAGGGCTCAGTCTTAGCTCCTTGAAGTTTCTGACTTCGTCTCTCTTGTGTCTTTTTCCAGAGACACATTGCCATCTTGCCAGATGTCAAGGTCTTCTTTCAGGAAGTCGCTCATGTCTTCCCTTCCTATAAGGCTCCCACTCCCCAGTGGGACCTTAATTTGGTTTTAGGAGTTTTGCATCAAACTCCCTTTGAGTCCTTGGCTACCATTCCTGTGCGCCTTCTGACGTGGAAGATGGCCTTTCTTCTGGCCGTGGTCCGAATTGCAGGCCTTGTCCTGCAAACTGCTTTTCCTGGTGTTTCATAAGGATAAGGCTGTTCCTCGTACAGCCCAGGAATACCTTCCTAAGGTGGTCTCTGAGTTTCACATCAATAGAAGATTGTGGTGCCTTCGTTTTGTCCTGACCCCAAATCTGACAAGGAGAGGGATCTCTCATTGTTCAAGTTCTATCTGCACCGTACTTAGTCTTTACGTAAGACTGATGCCTTATTTGTCATTCCTGAGGGTCCTAGGGCAGGTATGGTTGCGTCCAAGGTCACCTTTGGGTCTTGGATTAAGTCTACCTGTAATGGAAGCTAAGAAGGGACCATGTCGCCTTCCGCTGTTGTTCCCGGGTCTCTCCCTCTGGACGCCAGATAAGTGCCGTCGGATGCACCGGTTGAAGTATAGACGGTCACTGGGAACAGTCGCAGGATCGCTGGAAGCAGGGAAGCATGGAAGAGTCCACGTCACCGCCTGACAGTCCACGAAGCTAGGTCGCAGGAAACTGGCAGCAGACGGTCGACGATTCAGGATACTTGGAGCAGATGGGTATCAGAGTGGACACTTTACACCATAAGCAATACAAGACTCCAGGACTCCTTGTTCACTCCAAAACATAACTCATTTTATTGGCAAAGACCACAGATATTTATACACAAATCTTACATTGTCTCTTATGGGAAAACCAGGTACAATAGGGCTTAATCCAATCATATCACAGTAGACAAAAGGCCATCAGAAGATGGCCTAACAAACACTAAAACTCAGACATGATTACATTTCAGATACAAAAGGGTTTGATGAACAAAAGACTTGAGGGTTTGAACTAATTACCACACAGCAGGGGGTCTGACTGCAGTTCACAATGGCTTAATTAACACACAGCAGGGGGTCTAGCTACAGTACACATAGTCAAATGGCTGGAGTGGCTGCAATACACATCTTAGGCTTTGGAAGGTATTTGCATGCCTACTCTAGGGTTCTGAGTGACCCAGCTTTCACCTCTTGCCCCCGCTGCCGAACGTTAGATCCGGTGGCGCTGATCGCACACCGTGCCAGTACCCGCCGACTGGTAATCGATGAGTGTGTAAATCCTCGAACATACTACATACAATAACTAAAACGTTCAACATACATTAAACATAGTATATGATCCAAAGTTTATGAATTTAAGTCTTTGCTCTTGGGTAATAGCTGGACAGTTCGTACGACACCGCCCAGCATAGAGTCCACATGGTAATAAATGTCCATAGTCTTTGGATAAATAGTTTGAGGTCCAGACAAGGGCTCAAGTAATGGGTAGGATCCGTTACACTACCATTCTCAAGGCTTATGAACTCAGGAAGAAACCAGTTCCCATCTGCATTACACCACTCTCCATCAGGTCTGTTGGGGCCTCCTGGGCTTACAAAAATCAGGCATCTGCTGAACAACTGCGCAAGGTGGTGAATTGATCCTCTGTGCATGCATTCGCCAAACACTATTGTGTTGATGTTCTGGCTTCAGCTTTGGCAGGAAGGTCCTGCAGGCAGTTCTGCTTGTTTAGGGCCTATTCATATGCCTTACCGTTCTTTAACTGTTTGAGCCTGGTTGGCTCTTGTTCTTGTGTGTTGTAATATTGTTATTCAGTGTCCGTTGACAGTTATGTTTGCACTGTTCTGTGTCCTGCGTGGTCCTTGGGAACTCGGGTATCATCTCACATATAGCTCACATCTCCTGAAGAAGTGAGCTGCGCTCACGAAACATGTTGAGACAATATTATTGAGAGATATTATCGATATTATTATTTTATTTTATGCAATAAATAAATTATTTTCATTGGGAAACCTCACTATTTCTTGAGTGGAGCCTCGTTCAAACGCAGCCAGGTCGGGCTTATTACAGCACAAGCCATCTGGGATATCCGGTGAGTGATTCTTATTGTGGGGGCGATATTTTCATCTATAAATATACAGGTTGCCCTTAGAGTATTCTTGTACTTTATAGCTCTCCACTGGGTAATCTTGTGACCACCGAAGTGTCTGCTGCAAACATCAGAAAGAAGGAGAGCCACTCAGAAATACACCCAAAGGGGAGGCGGTTGGAGATTCCATTGTTTGTCTTTCCCTATAGTTCTTATTCAAGGCCATTCTTACAAGAAGTTATCTTGTAAGTAGATCTGAGTACTTTGTTGTATTTTCATCTTTTACAGATGCTACTCTTAGGGAGCCTTGCGCTCTTTTCTCTTCTTTTTGTTTTGTGTAGATATATATTGGGTGCGACTGAGGACACTCAGATTAAGAGCTGCAGACCAGAGAGTATCCAATTGGACTTTAAAATCAAGCCTGTGATATATTGTTTTTGAGCTATTTACAAGGACATAATTTGTGTTAGGTGCGCAGTGTTCTTCTTTCTATGTATTCCTTCAATTTCTAAAATTTGCCTATGCTTATGCAGAATATATTTACTATCTTCAAGTACATTTTATATTGATTTTCAGTTTTATTGAGGAATCTTCTATTCGTGTAGGGTTAAGTTGGAACATTCCAAATTTTACTTATATACATATTTATGGGATGTAAGTTTCAATTCTTGGTATCATTGGACATTCTTTAGAATCATAATTACATTTTATTTCCAGTTTTCTTATTTACAATGAATCTTAATTTTGTGTGATTATTGTTATGTTTATGTTTTGTACTACTGTAAGATTTTGGGTATCACACGTACCTATGAATAATACGCAGGTGTACATTATACCCAAAGTTTTAGGGGAAAACAAGAGTGCCTCTGTATAATACGCACCCTTGTTTTCCCCTGTCACACAAAAAAACATTTCCCATTGCAGCACTGCTTCTGTCCCTCCGTCCTCTCTTACCCATAGCTTCTTCTTCCCCTCTTAGTCCGTCCAGTTTCACACTCTGACAGGGTCCCAGTGGGTGGCATGCTTGCATCTGCCACCCGCTTCCAGCATTGGCCTGTCAGGACCTCTTCTTCCTAGACAATGGTAATGACTTTTGAGGACTGCATAGCTATGCGCTTTGGATCTATGGTATTGCAGTCCCCATAAGACATTAGAATTGGCTAGCAAGAAGAGGTCCTGACAGCTCCTTCAAGCTTGATTGAGTAACACATATAAATTCATCGGGAACCACTGATCTTTCTAGAAGATTAAACAATAGACCCACAATAACAAAAACATGCTTACACACCATTTACATTCATTCACCTTACAAGAAGTCAAAAAATGTATATATGTAGTATATAAACTTCCACACATTATATTTGCAATTGACACACACACACTAAAACATATATATCTTCATTCTGTTCAAGGTATTTGCTTTATGGAGATAAACAAACCTAGCTCATGCATTAAAATAGATTGCAACCTCTACCTGTTCAATTCTGCAGGTTGCCACAAAAAACTATCCATTTCTTTTATATCTGTCCTGATAGCTTTCTCGTGTGTCCTATGTGAAACACAAGAATCATGGGTAAATTTCCCTCTTCCAAAAAGCTCTCTAAGGCGTCAACTCTCTCCTATCTACTTTACCCCTTCATGAGCATTCTCTGTTTTAAAAGTGACGTTAGAGGAGATGAAGGGGCTAATCTATCCCTATTCCTGGCCTCCTTTGGCAGAACTGACCAGTGTACAGGTTTTAAGGACCTGAATCTGTGGAGAATGGCTTGTTTTATCAGACTGTTTCTTCATAGATTCTTTCAACCTTTCCTGTTTCTATAGAACTCTGAAGAGACTGGATTCCTGAGTGCACATGTCCGGTGACTATGTCCCTATTTATCTGTCTGTCAGCCACATTTCTTTGGGGTAATTTATTTGCACTTTATTGTTGGGCTTGTTTGAGCAGCACATCTATGAACAATTGAAAACTTCTATGTTCCTGTCCTTTGTACGAGTGGGATTTTAACCCTGTGCAGCCTATCTATGGGCATTGTTTGCCTGATATGAATTTTTCTCTTTAATTGGGAACAGTCTTTCTCTAGCGTCATTGATGGATGTAGGGACCATGGGTATAGGAGCGTGCTTACAAGAGGCAGGGCACTTTGAACAAAACTCCTCCCACTTCTTTGTACCTATATCCCTTCTCCAATTTTCTGTCCGTTTTACAGTGTGTCCATCAGGAGGTACAGGGATTGCATTTCATGTATTTTGTTTATTTATTATTATTACTTATCACCGGTGTATATTTATACACTAAGCACTAGTGTAGTGAGGAGAGCTTTTGCACAGTATACGCAGTAATACATAGTAGATCCACTGGGACAGCAAATGTTTGAACATGGTTAAAATCCTAACGCCAATGGCTGAGCAGTAAGAAGCATATAAGCAGTCTCCACTGGAAGAAATTGCTCTTATTATTGCACTCGTTTCCATTCAGCTTGGAGGGAAGCTAGGGAAGAGTGCTACAAAGTAAACAAAAGGAAAGTCTGTGCATCAAATCCTGACTTTTACAAATAAACAACCTCTGACTTACTACAAATAAAACAGTGGGGTTTTAGTAACATGTTTTTGGCCAAAGGCATGGAAAACTTGCCTGCACTGTCAAGGCACCCCAGATTCAGGCAAGTCCCTGTCTGCCTACAATCTGTGAACATGTATTTAGTATAATGCAATTAAAAAGCAGTGATTCTTCCTTTCCTCTACTGTGAACAAACCCTTGTGAGGGACTTGAGGGAGGTATTTGTACCCTCCCTAATTCAGATATCACCCAGTTTGGGGAACTACCAACCAAGAGAGGAGGAGCCAAAACCTCCTATAATACATACAAAAATATAAAATATACAGGTTCCTGGCAAGCTCAAAATAACTTTTATTAATAGTGTTCAATTAGTTACATATGTGTATAGTCGGAGAGCAGCAAGGACCAGAGATAGATTAAGGCTCAATAGGGCCCTAGGCAGGGTACTAATTTTGGGCCCTACATCTCTTGATCCAGTACTTCTGACACAGAGTGGTACTAGCAGGTACTGGCATTGTGGCTCTAATGAAAGCGGGAGCAACTGGATGATGCTGGTCTCTTTCAACAAAAGGTGCATCTGACACAAGGGGAAGATGCACTAAGGTGTGATAAAGGGGTGATAAAGTAGAGATGACTTCTCAAGTGATATAATCTCTCCTGTTCCTATGTTGTTATATGGAGGCAGTGGACTAAAATTTCCCAGATGGGAGAAATCTTAATGCATTGTCTCCATAGAATAACATAGGAACTGGAGAAGTTATATCTCTGGAGGTCATCTCCACTTTAACACCTTTTTCACTAGCGCATAACTCACAAGATGTTAGTGGCAACAGTAGCTGGGCCTTTATGTGTGACCCAGTAGTTGCAGTCAGGGTCCCTCATATTGCCATGGACCCTAGGCAGAAGCCTAGGTTGCCATAATGGATGATCCGACTCTGGCAAGGACTATATTTTGGCTATATATACAAAGTAAACAAAAGGAAAATATGTGCATCAAATCCTAACTTTTACAAGTAAACCATATATGACTTAGTACAAATAAAACAGTTTGGTATTAGTAACATGTTTTTGACGAAAGGTATGGAAAGCTTGCCTGCCCTGACAAGGCAACCCAGATTCAGGCAAGTCCCTATCTGCCTACAATATGTTAACATGAATTTATTATAATGCAATTAACCCCTTCGTGACAAATTATGTGCCCAGACTGTGACTGCTGTCCTTGATTTAAGGACCAGTTTCGGTCCTGGCAAGTGTTAACTCTCCCATTGCTGGCTGTTAGTAAGTACCCCAGAATCGGCCAATGTGGTCATTGTTGGTACATGATTCGCTAAAATAGCAAATCACATGTGTTAAAACCCATATGACAGAAGCAGTGTTTGCAAACACTGCTTCTGTCACTTCTCTCTTTCTGTCTCCTCAGAAGAGAGACAAAGACATTGTTACAAAGTGTTCCAACTAGCTACCGATCTTACTTCTTTGTATTAAAAAAAATAGACAAAAATAGATTTTTTCCCCCTTGATCACTGTTAGGACAGTGATCAATTGGTTCCCTCCCTACTTGATCACTAAATGTAGTGATCAATTGTTGCAGATCAGCATTTACTGATCTGTGATATTTTTTCTGCCCCCTCCTCCTTTTAATTTATTTTTTAATAAAAATGTATTTGTTTTAGGAATTCTTTAGGATAGTTTAGATGTGTAGTTTTATTGGGATTAGGTAGGTTTAGTGTGTACGTGGGTTAGGGTAAGGTTTAGTGTTAGATTTAGGTTTAGACATAGGGTTTTGTAAAAAAGAAAAAAAAAATTATATATATATATATATATATATATATATATATATATTATATATGCACACGCACACACACACACATATATAGTTCTATTGTAGGAATAGTGACCGTTTGGGTTTTATTTTCTGCAATTAATTTGGGTCTTTTTTGTTTCCTTGTTTTTGTTTTGTTTTTTTTTGTTTTATTTTAAATTTATTCATACAAACAGAGGCGTCACTAGTGTCGTTGTCATCCAGTGCGGTAACTCATGGTATCACCCCCCTGGATCTCCTCCCATACCATGCCATACAGCATTCTTAGTAATGTTTTTTGTACTAATGTTACTTGTAAATCATAATTCCCTTATATAACTGAATGTAATGGCAATAGTAGTGACATAAACAACTAGCAAAATTAAAATTACACCTTTAAATTACAATAAATACACACAGCCATTGTAGAGGGTGGACAGTGTGTGGAGGTGGACAGTGTGTAGAGGGTGGACAGTTTGTAGAGGGTAGTGTAGAGGGTGGATACTGTTGAGGGTGGATAGTGTGTGAAGGTGGACAGTGACACCTGTACTGTACATTTTGAATATTGGTGCAAAAAGTGGTACGTTCCAGGGGTGGGGGACAAATTCTTACTATTTATGGAAGTAATAATACATTTGCTAATTGGCTACTAGGTTAAAGGGATAGTAATGTCCCAGAAATTTTGTTAGCATTTAGTAGTGCTTAAAAATTTGAATTGAATGCAAAAAACTGTATCTCTCAAACTGCTATGGTTTGAGAGATAGCTGCATTCAAAGTTTGACATTTGCAAGCACACTTTGTAGACCTTTCCAATGACATCATTCTTTTTAAAAAACGCGATTGCAGCTCTGCTGAATAGCCTCAGTGTCAGCCAACACGGATCTCCTGCTGTCAGCTGTAAATGTCAAACTTTGAATGCAGATATCTCTCAAACCATAGCAGTTTGAGAGATACTTTTTTTTTTTTTTTTGCATTCAGTTCAAGTTTTTAAGCACTACTAAATGCTAAAAAAAAAAAAAAAAATTCTGGGACATTACCATACCTTTAAGAAATCCTGCCACTGACTTCCTGGGGGTGGGGGTGAATATTGGTAATCAAAGAAAATAAATGTGCTTCTATTGTACCAGAGGTCCCACTCGGCAGCACATATAGTTATCCGGCCTCCACTCTGCACTCATTATTCATGTTTTGAATGGATCAGATTGTCCCATCACGCAATACCTGCACAGTGGCCACTTTTGTCACAGTCACTTGTCAGAGTGCAATTAGCAGTGACCACTGTGCAGGTATTGCATGGTGGCCCAATCTGATCCATTCAAAACATGAATAGTAAATACAGTTTTGTGCCATTGTGGCACTCAAGGTGTTAAGCTGCAGCTGAGTGGTAGCTGAGAATCACATTTATTATGACATTTATCAGTAACATTCTGCCCCAGCCTCCCATAACTTGCCACTGTGTTTATACATTGACAAGACTTCTTAAAGGGATAGTAATACTTAAAACGTAAAAAAAAATATGTTGTAGGGTTTATCCCCCTGAGTAAAACAAGAGTATTCCCACTGCTGAAAGGTGTTTCATTCAAAAGTTATTAATTTTCAAAGTTGAATTTTTTAGGTGCAATATCACAGTGGCCTGAAATTGTACAGTGGCGCTGTTGCTACACCATCCTATGGAGATTTATGGTCAATTGACCAGAGCTGTCCATAGGATCGTGTAGCAACAGCGCCACTGTACAATTTCAGGCCACTGTGATATTGCACCTAAAAAATTCAACTTTGAAAATTAATAACTTTTGAATGAAACACCTTTCAGCAGTGGGAGTACTCTTGTTTTACTCAGGGGGATAAACCCTACAACATATTTTTTTTTACATTTTAAGTATTACTATCCCTTTAAGTTGGTATCTGGTAAGCACATGATTATTAAAGTCATATGTTTTATGAATTTGGCCCCTACCCCAAGAACCTGTCACTTGCTTGCAAAGTGGAACATACATGATGAGGTTTAAGATTTAGTGAAAGTGGGCCAGCCAGGCACCCGGTGTCCCAAACCAAAGACAAAACCACTTGCCCAATGAGTAAATGCCCCCTGTGCCAGCCTACCCTTGTCCCATGGTCTCTGCACTTACATGGGGATATGGGTGCTCTCGCTTCCTCCCCCTGGCTCTCAGCATCTTCTTTGGCTCTCAGAGCCTGAAAAAAAAATTATCTCATGTCTCTGATACCAGATCTGTACAGAAGGTGTTCCTGTTTGCTGTCTTCCCGCTCACTTCCAGTAGGGCACAATGAGGAACGCAGTGAAGCATCTGTAAGTGACAGACTGTCGCTCTTCCCTTCTCCGACCAGACACTGTTAGGCTGCAGTAAACAGATGGGGTGGCACACGGGCGAGCCAAGCATTCCCTCCTAGCGGTGCTACTGCTAGTGGCTCTGCACCTCTTCTGCCTGCATTCCTATGTTACACATTTGCAACAGCGCTGTCATCCTCGCCGTCATACTCACTAGACAGCCAATGAGAGAGGAGTATCCCAGCAAGCCTCTATTCTCTCATTGGCTGCCATTGCAACTTCCTATTGTGTGTATGCAGTCAAACTGAGTGCCCGAGGACGGCAGCACTGGTGTCACCATGTCACCCCAATTGAGGGTGTCACCCGGTGTTGTCCGCACCCGCTGCACCCCCCCTTGTGACTCCGCTGCATACAAATCATGTCTGAGAAAGTTTATGTTGATCAACAGGTTAAGAAGTGGCAGAGATGTCTCAAGTGCATTGCAAAGCAATGCAATAGACACATGTCCTGAACATACAACTTGATTGTAAGGTACTGCACTATAGGAAAGCACACATAACATGTACACTGTGGCACAGATGTCTCCAGTGCATTGCAGTGAACACATCTCCTGCACATATTACTTAGTTGTAAGGTATTGTACTATAGGAAAGCACACACAGCACATACGGTTGTGCAATCCCAACTCACAATCCACCTAGTGAAGCAAAGCAACATGGCAGTGTTGTTAGGCCATGATGTGAGTTGAACTTAAACAACTGACACCCACCCCTTAGCATAATAGGTGCAGGATTATCCCTAGTCATTCCCATCCATTGTCCTGTTTTCACAGGTGTTATCCAAACAGGTATTTGAGTTTGATGAATAACATGGCAGATGATAGATCACCCCACAGACATACTGTGATTCACATTCTGCTAAGGAAACAAACATCTAACACCTAGCACTGATAATTTGATCCTTGGGATCAATTTGTTTTTTAGGATAACAGACAGGAGAATGGGTAAGCCACTATTCTGGCAAACTGATTACACCAAGCAGGGACAACAAGAGTGGTTAGCAAGTGGGATGTGTTCATAATATGATAAGGTGGAGTAGACTTCTCCAGTGTAATAGCGTTTCCGTTCCGTAGGTTATTTCTGTGGAGGTTAATTCGTAGAGCACATGCACAAACATCTGTCACAACTGAGCAATGTCAGTGCATAGACTCCATTATGTAACATGGGAACTTGGGATGTGATATGCCTGTAGACGTCATGTCCCTGTACCACCTCATTATCACCACCCCCAGCTCCTGCCATCATCATCACTTTTCATCAAGACATCACCAATTCCACTCATATTTAATTAGTGGAGTCCTTTGATGATGTACAACAAATATAAAGTATACCTGAACCATAACTTTGGGTCCATCTGAATATGTTAAATCCAACTTTAATACCCTTTAATATGTCAAGAAATACCTTACAATATAGATATCTTAGCATATTACTTAATGTTTTGCAGACTTTGAGGAACACACAAAATATAGATATTACATAAAATATTTCTACTTCAGTAACACATTTGATCTGCTCAGGAGTTTCACCAAAGGTATTGTTACTTTGAGGATGAGCATTCTTAATGTACAGGTTTTCTAACAAACAGGCTGTTAGGCAACACAGAGATGTGAGTATTCATTATATATGTGACTGTCTGAGTAGAATTTGCTCTGACCTTAAAGTTAAACATCACAACAACAACACAAGCACTTCTTAACACATCAATGGGTGAGATACATGGAAGCAGAGTCATGGCTTCAGGAGAGTTAAGTTGACATCAGTTCCCTGAAGGGTCATGCTGTGGATGCCTGAGGAAAGGGATGACAGGATTTGTAAGTTCACGGTCTTTGTGTCATACAACAGATGAGCCATCATTATACCATTATACCTTTGAATTCTGGGTGAGTGGACAACCCGTTATTTTGTAATATGTTGTCTACCCCTGGGGAGCCCATAAGGCTGGGAACAAGGGGATGTTAAGCAGCCATACGTATGTGTGCCAGAGACATTGTATCAACACTTCGAGTATGTGAGCAGAGCACCATGAGATGGTTGTTTGTCTGCCTACATCAAGACAATAATATTACATGTCTATAAAACCATACATTGAAATGGACTCAAAATTGTGAAGGAATTCACATCAACATTGTACACATTAACACACCATTTTTATGAAGTATTGTCCCGAGTGCTAGTACACCAGGGTTATCTTTTCTCTCTATCAGATATATATATATATATATATATATATATATATATATATATATATATATATATATATATATATATATATATATATATATATATATATATATAAAACTCGATTTCCCCTGTAGCAACCTGACACTTCTTCATCTTGTTTAGCAGAGCTAGTGAATTCATAGTGTGCTTTTCAGTGTGTGTTCGGTTCCTCCTACGTATTATCTTTTAAGCTTTACACAACAGGTTCTCATGAGAACTCAAATTAACATTTCACCCTTATAATGACAGAGTGGTATCTGATGCATTGCATGTGAGATCCCTATCTAGCTACGATGGTGCCATGTATGATATGGCTTTGGCACACTAAATCAGTGTTGTTTGCTATCATTAGTTGAACAGAGTAATGTGAAGAACCTGTGTAATGTGTTCTACCTTTGTTCACATGGGGGATGCATGATACCCTTAAAGTGGCAAAGTTAACGTGGACGGTAGGCTAGCAGATGTCTGACTTCTCAACACCAAGGTGACATGTCCATTCAAATATTAGCTGCATGGGTTTTATACTGCAGGCAGTCTTAGGGCTGTGACTGTCATTGATCCTATGGGATGAAACAGAACATCTTGTGTGGTGTGGTTAGTGTGTTTGCACACATTCCCAGAGGGTGATCATGGACCTACATGAATAGTGTTAGCATCTGTTTTATACTCACAGATGAAGTGGTCCCTGATGAGTCTGTCTCGTATTTGTTCCCCTCTGTGGGTCTTCTCATGACGTGCCCGTGGAACAGGGACCTCCAAAGTGGGCACTGGCTCATCTTCATCCACAAGATGTGTGTCCACAGCTATATTGTGTAGGATGTGTGGATTGTTTATTGGTGTGAGTAGCCACAACTTGCACCCATATCCAGCATCACCTGTGGACAGAGAGTGACATGCTAAGACTGCATTTCTTGTGACTTCGGACAAGGGAAGAGGAGTTAAAAAAAATCTGGTTAAGTATATGAGAGTGTGTTTGGTTTTTTATTAAAGTTTAAAAAAAAAAAAGTTTTTTCATTTTGTGTGGGTATTGTGAGGGTTAAAGAAACCAACTGTTAATTGGGATTTTCTCTGGCCTGTGTGTTTGAGGGTGATTGGCTAAGGGAAGTCACCTGGCTGCAGTTTACTATAAATACAGTCCCCAGGCTCTTTGAGTTTCCATTTCTTGTGACAGCAGACAAGGGAAGAGGCGTTAGAAAAAATCTGGAGTTGGAATAGAATCAGGAGTTGGAAATCAGCAGAGCTCTGAGGTGACAATAATTTCAAGGGAGTTACTGCATTCACATTGAAAGTTGGTTACTTACCTTAGAGTGAGCATTAGAGGACTGTATAAATCTTATTGAATTGTAAAACCAAGCATGAGTGATAGCAGGTTAGACAATCTCACGCAATGCACTTCATGAAATGTTTGAGCACTTGGAGCAATCGTTCCATGGGTCATACTGCTGTGCCAAGTGTGAGCATATTTTCTTTTTAGAGTCTAAGATATTGGATTTGGAAAGAAATATTGCAACATTACGAGACAATGGAAACCTGGAAAGGAGTTTAGAACTCACAGAGCAGGTAGTATGTGGGGTTAGTGGTGAAGAGGGTGGAGTTGTAGAAGAGGAGCAACAGGTAGGCAGCTGGGTAACAGTAAGGAGGGGAGGTAGTGGGCAGAGGAAGAGGAAGGCCAGTTCTGAGTTGAATCAGTCCAACAGATTTGCAAGATTGTGTGAAGATGTTGATGAGGATAGCTCAGAATTGGCAACACTGGAGAGGGCTAATTCCTCTAGCAGCCAGGGGAACAGTCCTCCTTCCAGGCTAGATGGGAAGCAGAGTAGGCAGAAACCAAGGCAGGTGGTGGTGGTGTAATAGGGGACTCTATTATTAGGAGGGTAGATAGGGTAGTCTGCTGCCAGGAACGTGAATGCCGAACAGTATGTTGTCTCCCGGATGCTCGGGTTCGGCATGTTGCGGACAGGGCTGACAGATTGTTGGGAGGGGCTGGAAGTGATCCAGCTGTCTTGGTACATATTGGTACCAATGACAAAGTAGGAGGAAGATGGAGGTCCCTAAAGAATGATTTTAGGGACTTAAGGTGCAAGCTCAAGGCAAGGACCTCTAAGGTAGTATTTTCTGAAATACTACCTGTGCCATGCGCCAGTGCAGGTAGACAGAGGGAGCTCAGGGAGCATAATGCATGACTCAAGCAATGGTGTAGGAAGGAGGGTTTTGTGTTTTTAGAGCACTGGGCTGACTTTGCTCTTGGGTACAATCTATATGGAAGTGATGGATTGCACCTAAATGGTAGAGGAGTCTCTGTGCTAGGGGAGCAGATGCTAATAAGCTTGGATGAGCTTTTAAACTAGGAATGGGGGGAGGGTATAGATAGCAAAAATTGGGTAGATAGAGCAGATAGGAACTGGGTCCATGTAAATGACCAGGGGATGGAGAAAGGGTGGGGATAAATGTAGAAAATAGGGAGGAATTCCTAGAAAATGAAGATGTAGATAAAAGGCATGTAGGGAGTGATATATGTAAAGACTTAAAAATTAATTGTATTCTAGCAAATGCAAGAAGTATGGTAGATAAAATAGTAGAACTAGAATTGCTGGTGGTTAATGACCAATTGGACATACTTGGTATAACATAAACATGGTGGAATGATGCACATGACTGGGCTGTAAATATAGAGGGCTATTCCCTGTTTAGGAGAGACAGGATTAATAGAAAAGGGGGAGGTGTGTGCTTATACTTGAAACCAGAGTTAAATCCAATTTCAAGAGGTGATATTAGTGAGGAAACTGGCCAAAATGTGGAGTCCTTGTGGGTAGAAATTGAGACTAAATGTGGTGTAAAGGGTACAAAAAGGTGTTGGTGGGTATATGCTACAAACCACCAAATATTGATGACAATGTTGAGGCCCAACTGCTATTGGAAATTTAAAAAGCTGTCCAGCTTGGGCATACTGTAATTATGGGAGATTTTAATTATCCAGATATCAACTGGAAAAATAAGACCTGTCAGAGTGCTAAGGGTATTGAATATTAAGGTAAGTGAACATTTGGGAAACAGTGATCACGACATGGTTAAATTTGAGATCAGTTTGGCAAAGCAAAACTCTATAGGTTCAACCAAAACTCTTAATTTTAAAAAAGATAACTTCAAATTATTAGGGGCTTCAATGCAACACGTAGACTGAGATACATTATTTAAAGACAAAAATACTGAGGATAAATGGTCAGAATTCAAATTTAGGTTGTGGAAATGTACCCAACAGTATATACCAATGGGGAATAAATGCAAAAGAAGTAAGTCACAGCCAATATGGTTAAGTGCAAATGTAAAGAAGGAAATGGCAAAGAAAATAAAGCATTGAAACTATTTAATTCTGCAGGAACTGAACATTCTTTCTTAAAATACCGGGAGTGCAACAAAGATTGCAAAAAGGCAATTAGGATAGCAAAAATGGAATATGAAACTCAAATGCAAGGGAAAGTAAAACTAATCCAAAAAAGTTTTTTAAATATATAAACAGCAAAAAACTTAAGAGGGAGTGCATTGGGCCATTCAATAATGAGATGGGTGAGTTGATTACTGAGGATAAGGAAAAGGCTGATGTTCTAAACACTTTCTTTGCATCAGTATATACAAGGGAGCAAGGAATGGTAGAAGAGCCTCAACAAGTAACTAATAAAACAATACAATTATCAGATATTGGGTTAACTCAAGAAGATGTCATGGGTAGACTGAACAAAATTAAGACTGGCAAAGCACCGGGTCCTGATGGTATACTTCCAAGAGTTCTTAAGGAACTCAGTGCAGTGTTGGCAAACCCCCTATATTTACTCTTTAAAGATACTCTCACCACAGGCTCAGTGCCACAAGATTGGTGAAGAGCCAATGTAGTGCCTCTGTTTAAGAAGGGAACTAAAACAGAACCTGGAAACTATAGACCTCTGAGTTTGACCTTTGTAGTGGGAAAACTGCTAGAAGGGATAATAAGGGACATATTCAGGATTACAACACAAAATATAAGATCATTAGCAGGAATCAACATGGTTTTATGAAGAATAGATCATGCCAAACTAACATTTTCAGCTTCTATGAGGAAGTAAGCAGCAACCTTGATAATGGCAAGGCAGTTGATGTAGTATATCTAGACTTTGCAAAGGCGTTTGATACAGTGCCACACAGAAGGCTGGGGTATAAAATAAGGAAACTGGGGCTAGAAGATGACCTTTGCAATTGGATACAAAACTGGTTGAAGGATAGGGAACAGTGTGTGGTTGTAAATGGACAATTCTCCAATACAGTTAAAGTGGAGAGTGGAGTACCTCAGGGTTCAGTATTAGGTCCGCTGCTTTTTAACATGTTTATAAATGACCTAGAAATAGATATAGAAAGCAAAGTATCAATATTTGCAGATGATACTAAATTATGCAAAGTCATTAATTCAGAACAGGATATTTTCTCTCTACAGAGGGACTTGCATAGAATGTCAGATTGGGCAAACATGTGGAATATGAAGTTTAATGTGGGGAAGTGTAAAGTCATGCATTTGGGAGGAAATAATCCCAAGGGGACTCGTTGCTAGAGAAAGACCTGGGTATCCTTGTTAACTACAAACTTGGAAACAGTGACCAGTGTCAAACAGCAGTAGCATAGGCAAGCATAATCCTGTCTTGCATAAAAAGAGGTATTGAAGCAAGAGTGGATAACATTATGTTGCCATTGTACAAATCATTGGTAAGACCTCACCTTGAGTATGCAGTTCAGTTTTGGGCACCAGTTCTGAAAAGGGATATACTAGACCTAGAGAGGGTACAGCGAAGAGCAAGAAAATTAATTAAGGGAATGGAGGACTTGACGGATGAGGACCAACTAGACAAACTTGGTTTATTTACTCTAGAGAAAAGATGACCAAGAGGAGACCTTATCACATTGTACAAATATATGAGAGGTCAATGCAAGGATCTCTGCGGTGAGCTATTTATTCCAACGCCTGATCAGATGACCAGGGGACAACCCTTAAGATTAGAGGAAAGGAGGTTTGGACTTCAGCAGAGGAAGGGTTTTTTTACAGTGAGGTCCATTAAATTGTGGAATTCTTTGCCCAAGGAGGTGGTTATGGCAGATACAATGGATACATTCAAGAGAAGATTAGATACATTTCCAAAGGGAACATATAGAGTTGTACTGTTTATTAGTAAGGAGATCAGGAAGGTCTGATAAAGACTAACTTATTTGGTAGCAGGAAAGCTATAAAATTACTGTGGTATGAGGAGAAGGTTGAACTTGATGGACTTGTGTCTTTTTTCAACCTAATTTACTATGTTACAAGGCCACATGTTATGTGGATGAAGTACTTGTTGTGTGTCATGATTGTGCTAAGCTGTGTTTCCACGATTAGTGCGAGTGCATCTGTGGCTGTGGTGTGGTGTCTGTTGTGTTGACTCACCTAATAGCCATCATCCTGTATAAGTTCCATTCTCAAAGTCTCAAAGAGGAGTGTGTAAGGATATAGGAGTCGTGACAGCTACTTGGATATTTTGCCCAGACATGGGTTATCCTCATAGTGGCATCACAGATCGTCTGTACATTAAGGTAGTGGAAATTCTTCCTTTTTATGTACAGATGTCCCTCTTGTGTTTTTATCCACACATGTGTACAGTCTATGGCCCCCATGACCCTCAGCATGCCTCCCCTTGCGTAGAACTGCTGTTTTACATGTGTCCACTCCATGTCGGTGGTGGGGAAGTGGATATAGCTCCTGGCCTTCCTTTTGAGGGCTGCCAAAACCTTTGCCAATGCCTTTGAATACGTGGGCTGTGACATTCCTGATGCAAAGCCTTCTTTAGAGTGGAAAGATCCACTGGCCATGAAGGGCATGGTGCACATGAGCTTTTGCAAACTGGAAAGGGCACTGTTGGTGTGATAAATGGGGGTCAATGTCATCCTTAACCCCTTAACGACCGGCGGTCCTGGGACATTTCCGTCCCATAAGGACCACATAGGAACACTTGGACGCGCCGGTACACGTGACCTGTCGCGTGTATCAGCGCGTCACTATGGGGCCTGATAGAGATCGGTCCGATCTTGGAGCGGTCAATTTCAGGTCCTATTTTTACTTACATCGCTCCCGGTAGAGCGCTGTAAGTAAAAAGTACGTGACGTACTATGACCGTCATCGGTCCTTGAGTATTTCAAGGACCGTGACGGTCATAGTACGTCACATGTCGTTAATCACCTCATAAAACTGGAGGCTGTGAGATGTCAACCTGTACTTGTCTCTGACCTCATCGTCCACCATTTCCACAATTGTAACCCTTGTACGTGACATCCTGGGTCTGCGCAGACATCTGTCATCGCTGTACTACTCCATAGGTCTCTGTAGTTCTGCAGGTGGAGATGGACGCCTGTCCAACTGTCCAGCCAGAGAATTGGCAGGTGTGCTTGGGTGCGGAAGGTGATCCATAGCCCTTGCACGCCTCATCTCCGCTGTTGCCGCAGAAAACATACCTCTAATCTGTCTCTGAGTGGTCTCACTATAAATGTGCCATGTCTGAGGATGGTGCAATGTCCCTTTAAGACAGTGGTGAGGTGTTGTCCAGTTGCGGTCATGAAGTCAGGAGTGGTCAATGGGAGGGTGTCCAGGTAAGTGTTTGCAGGTGTGTCTCTTGTTTGTGTGATTTGTTGTAATTGTTGTGTAGCTGTTAGGTACATGTGTGACATTTTCAAGTGTGTCCGTTTCCATTGGCTGTTGATGTTGTCCAGATGAGCTTGGTTTGCTGTGGGATTGACAGGCGTGCATGTTGTATGTTAATCCCTGTTGTGCTGGCTTGTGTTGAGACTTTGTGTAGACATTGCATACTTCTCAGTTGTCCCTGTTTAGGAGGGACAGTCCATCTTTGAGACCTAAATTCATCTTTCCCACCCCGGTGTTCCTCTTTTTAAGACTTCAGATGGTGTGGTGTGCATATATGTGTATGACATTGGTCCACAGCAATGTAGTTCACTTTAAATGTTTGTTTACACTTCAGTATATGTGTTTATAAATTAGTCTGTTTAAAAAAATACTTTGGTCTTGTTCTAAATCATTATTCAGTTACACGGAGATGTCAGTAGGTCATTAAGTAACAGTTTGTGACTTAATTGTAGGGCATTGGCATTGTTTGTGTTTATGCTTGGCTTTGCAGGGGTTAATTTTTCCATTTGTGTACGTGTGCTCTGTGTTGTTTGTTGTTCGAGCTTCTTTTTCTCTGTTTTGTTTTGTCCAGTGGTGTTTTTTCTTCTCCATTTTTGTGGTTAATGGCTAACAAAACTGGGTGTTAGATTTGTGCCATAAGATGTATCAATTTATCATCTGTTAGCAGTACCACACACGATTGAATGGCTCTGAGGATTGCTGTTTCATTGTCCTCTATGGGCGATATATTATCATCCTTTGTGGTTCTGAAACTGTTGTTAGCTTTTGTTAAGACGTCTTATTGAATTGCTTACCATGCTTGTAAAACTGCCGTTGGCTGTTTTTTGTTTGTTTTTTTGCCATTGGATGTTATTGAATCGAGCCCTTAATGTGGTGGGTTATTAGCTTTCCAAAAGGGTATGGTTTGTCTACCTTTTCTTAATTAATGTAGTTGTTACAACTGTTTTAGTACAGGCAAGTCATATTTGAAAAAAATGTAAGAAAAATGAAAGATTGCAGATTATTCAGTTTTGTACTACTGGCATCCCTGCAGTAGCTCAGCTAATATCAATGGGGTGCTATTTCCGTCAGAAAAGCAGTAGCTAATAAATACAGTAGTAAAATCCTTGTTTTCAATTATTTCATTACCTTTGAAGGGGTAGAAATGTAAAATAATGCCTGTTTTGTTCCTTTAGCACCAGTTTCTGGAAACAATTGTGCACATCATTTTAGGGATAGAAAAGCAAGTGACCCCTCATTTTATGCTGTGGGTGTCTTCTTTTCAAATAGGTATGGTTTGTCTCAGTATTCTTTGTTTTTGTAGTTGTTACAATCGTTTTAGTATGTCACATTTGAAAACATTTAATTAAAATTAGAGATTGCAGATGGTGTAGTTCTGCTGCCATATCAGTGGGTTGCCATTTTTCTTGGAAGAGAAGTAGCCAATGAATATAGTAATAAATTCCATAGTTTTCAATACTTGTTGTACCTTTGAAGGGGTAGAAATGTAAAATACTGCCTATTTTTTCCTTTAGCGCCACCTTCTGAAAACATTTGTGGACATCAAGCTAGCAGTAGAAAAGCAAGTAATTATGCCTATATATAGTGACTATATATAGTGCATTTTGTTATCTGCTGAAAATGTCAGTAGGAATTCTGTTATGTGCTTTTACCAATTTTGGGCTCCGGGGTAGGACACACATTTGAACAATTATACATATTGGGTATCATTGTACTCAGAAGATATGTGGCATTTAGATTTCATACATTTTTGGCTTGTTAGTCTAAGCTTGCTTGAGATGTTGCACAGTAATTTTTAACAAAATTCCCTTGCTTAATCATTTCATGTAGGAAGACACTTTAACAATTTCTGTGTACTTTCAGGAAATTTATAATTTTATGTAGTTATTGAGTTTTAGGGTAGTTTTACCATGTACCCAATGGAATGTACTTTTTAGGTCATAACGTTGAAAATACCCCTTTGCGCTCCTGTTAATTAGGAGTCTTTGAAAGCCATGCATTTAGGTAAAACTATACATATTTGGTATATTTTTACTCGGTGGGTTCAGGGCTTTTAAAAATAATTGAAACTTTCACAACCAACTTAAACCATTTTGATATATGGTGTATTAGAAAAATAAATATTTATTATTTTTATGTACTAATGACATCATAGCATGTCACACAATGTATAATTTACCTTGTGAAGCACCATGAAAAAGCTGCATTTGTTCCAAAAAAAAAACAACAGTATATAGTTTTCATATATAACTAGAAAGTTACCTCCGGGAAAATGTTGAAATGTTGACAAAGTTCCCTAAACCTCCAGCACTTAATGCTTAAATGCCAAAGAGGCCTCCAACACCGTGATTTTCCCTTTTTTAGTATCCAGATAGTTCAAATACCCATTTTAAAGAATAGTCATTTTATTTTATCCACTCTGGTGCATTCAGTTTGCTGCAGAATCACACCTCTTGAAATCAGCCCTTGAGTGCATACCTCTCTGGCACAAGGGTTAAAATAAGCAGCTATATTTTCCCTAAGAAGAAACAAGTGTGACGTCTTTAAGCAAATAATACTTTTAGTAATTGTTTCCTTTTCAATAAGAGTTCCTTTCTTCTGTGATTCTTTCTTATTCAATTTAACTAAAGCTGTTTTTGTTTTTTTTTCTTTTTAAGCAGGTGAAATTGCCAGCCATAAAACCAAGATTTATGAATGATAACAACATAACACTGTCTGACAAAGGGCCTCCCTCAACAAAACTGAAAGAGGAAAAACTTGGAAAAAAGTGCTTCTTTCCACCTATGTAAGTATAGGGGCAGGGCCATAAATATAACCTACTTGGATAACATAACACACCACACACATACATACATATTATACAGCTGTGTTAGTCTGAATAACATGCTAACACAGGCCTTTGCAATGTATTGAACAGCTCTCTGGTGCTGAGAAGATTAACAGAGAAGCAGTTCAGTGATGCTATTCTTTTCTTGCTGGCTGTCATTTTTAATGATGCCAGTGGCCACCCACCAAGACAAGAAACTGGTCTGATTGTAAGTGATTGCAGAATAGTGCAGAGCTGATAGCCCCCTTGGGTGCTGGGCCCTGACACATCTGCATCCTCTGTACTCCCTGTTGTTACACCCCTGTATTTGGGACAAGTACATTTTCCAAAGTTCCCATTGATATAAATTGGGCTATTAATCCTTTGAATACTAAGGATGTCTCCTGTGTCTTACTTTGCAGTGTGTTGGAGACTTTTCTTGTATTCTAGGGGCTGAAAGACCTATATAAATCAGTGGGAATTTCCATTTCTCTTTAGTTCAATATGAAATACAGGTACCATGGAAAGAGACTTCTTTCCTCAGTAGGGCTGGAACATTTCAAAAGACAAGGTCTTGGAGTTGGAGCCTTCCCTTCTCCTTATCAGGCTACCCTAACCCCTCCTATCTAGTTTAGATTTGCTCCAGTAGAGTGAAGAGGCTATGAGCACCTCTGCTTCTGCTATTTTTTTATTATATGCTTAGATATGGGGTTGTCACAATTCCCTCATTAGGTGGGTTACCATTCCTGATGTCCCCTGGAGGACTGTCCAGTATACAGGTGCTGTTGTGGACCCTTGCAGCCCTGTGGAGAGAATCTTGCAGCACAAGTTTCTGTGTCCTTGCTGGGTGTCTCTGAGGCTCTGGTTATTCATAATGGTAACCTGAAGATTGGTGAGTAACCCTTTGAGTGCCATGGCCCACTTGTCCCACTTGGTCCCCTTCCTTTGGTTGAACTCCTGCACTCATGCTGGATATTTTATAATGTTTTGTCCCTGGGTTTTAGAGCATGGATGGCTGTGTTTTTGAGGTAATTAACCCCTTCCATAGTTTCACAGGATTTGGGGCTTTTTCTTAGCTTTTCCTTTTAGAGTTAAGCATTTTTTACCCCCCACGTGCCCCCTTGGGTCTTGGGCGTTTTGGTAACTTTTTAGGAATTTTGAATTTTTTTGTGTGTGGCGCCTTTGAGGCTCGCTTCCCAAGCAGCTGCACTTGCTCCATTGACTTCTATGGGACAAACTGCTTTGGGAAATATCTCTGCAACCGTCATGCAGAGTTGGCAGAGGGCTCATTCTTCTTGTCTCTTCATGCTCTAGCATCCGATTCATGTCCCCAGTGTCTCAGGGGCCCCGCGAGTGCAATTTTAGGCATTGCTAGGATACAGCAACTGGGAAAGAATACAACTCTCAGAATGTCTGTTTCTTGGGCTTCCTTCCGATTGGCTGATGGTTTTACAGATGCCATTTTATTCCTTTTTGCATATCCTACACAGAGGTTGACTCTTTTTTGCTCTCCTTCTCAGATTAACCCTTCGCCTGCCAGTTAGGTACCTTTTGGGGCTTTTCTAGGGTGAATTATTATTCTGGGATACAGTATTTGGTGTATTATACTGTTTTAGACACTACTCCTGTTTGGATGTCGGATACAAAGGCCCATGGGGCTAGATCTAAGGCAAAGGGCTCAGGAGCTTTTCTGACCCCCCTTGCTTATTGTTGATCATGCCAAATGGGGCTCCTTAAAGAATATTCAGGACTTCTATGCTCCTGATTCACTGTGGCCCCTACTACACCACCTGGGCCCTCCATCAGTGAACAAGAGCCAGTATGGATGAAAGACTTAAAGTCTAGTATGGCACAGTTTCCTGTATCTCTCCAAGGGGTTCTCCATTCATGGAAACCACCTACCACCTTCAGGTTTGTGTCCTGAAAGGCCCCAGGTATACCTGCGCTCATGGAATCCTCTGAGAAGGACTCCTTTGGGGATGACACAGACAAAGAGGAGTGTACGGAAGGGGATTCTGCCTATACCTTTGGTGACCCCTTTGAGGCTGACCCTACTCCCTCTGCTGAGGGACTCACTAAGGCTGTCTTGTTGATCCTTCAAGTCAATGACACCCCTGATGAGGGTCTGTCATCTTCTGATGTTTTCAGAGACACAAAAAAGTCTTCAACCATCTTTCCACCCAATGCCACTCTAGATCAAGTTATTTTTGATGAGTGGAAGACTCCTGATAGGCGACTAGAGATTTTCTAAGCTGTACCCCTTCGCTGAGGCAGCTTTGGCAAAGTGGGCTTCTCCTCCTGCTGTTGACCCCCCCCCCTACATCCAGGCTCTGTTCTACCCTTGGCAGATACTATGGTTCATAAGGACATGATTGATAGGAAGCTTGAAGCTATCCTCAAGTCCAATTTTGCTGCATTGGCGCTGCATTGAGGCCTATTCTGGCCTCTGCCTGGTCACCAGAGCTATTGCTATCTGGGGCGAACAACTACTGAGGCTGTCAGAGATGGCGCCCCTAAGGAGGATCTTGAAACCCTTTTGGCCAACATGTCTGAGGCTCTGACACGTCACTGATGGTGTTTACGAAGCTGTCTGACAGGTCCTATGCCTTTTCTGTGAAAGCACAACACACATTGTGGCTCAAGATTTGGTCTGCAGACCTCTCCTCTAAGAAGTCACTGATTTCTCTTGCTTTTCTGGGCAAGTCTCTTTTTGGTCCTGAGCTAAAGCAGATCATCAATGATGCTACTGGGGGCAAGAGCACCCTGTTACCTCAGGTCTCCAAACGCCCTAACATGGCGAGGAAACAGCATCTTTTTCTTCCCCGCCAAACAGAGGAGCAAAGGCTGAATCCGAGCGTGTCTCAGGCCTTCACCCTGCACCCCTTCACCAAGCTCAAGCAGCAGTGGCACTCCAAGCGTTCTGCTGCCAAACCCAAGTCTAGGAACTCTGCCTTTGCATGACTTGCAGAATCCTGGTGAGGTTGCTTGTGGATGGGCATCTGCTCCATTTGTACAACTAATGGGAAGAATCCATTGCGGACCACTGGGTTTTGCAGGTGGTTTCAGAAGGGTGCAAAATAGGTTTCAGTTCCTGGGCCAGAAAAAAGTTGCATCTCTTCATCGAAGCAGTTCAGTCTCTTCTGGAAAAGGGAGTTCTTGTTCAAGTTCCACCCCAAGAGACAGGTTCTGGTTTTTATTCAAACCTGTTTGTGGTGTCCAAACGGGACGGTGGCATCTGCCCTATTCAGGACCTCAGTTATTTTGTGGAGAATGCTCGCCTCAAGATGGAGTCCTTTCTTTCTGACATTGCAGCTATGTGCCCAGGAGAATTCCTCTCATCTCTGCATTTGCAGGATACCTACTTACAAATCCCTATTCACCTGGACACTCAGAACCTCTGTTTTGCCTGTGGATCAGAGCACTGCCTGTTCACCGCTCTGCTCTTTGGGCTTACCTCTGCTCCTCAGGTGTTTGCCAAAGTTCTGGGGGCAATGATTGTCTTCATTCACACCCAGGGGATTCATGTAACTCCCTGCATGGAGGACCTTCTACTGAAGCCTCCATCAAGGGAAATCCTGGACCGGCATGTCCAGGACTGTGCTCAGATTCTGCCCCACCATGGGTGGATTCTCAACATGTCAAAGTCTTCTCCGGGTCCCTCTCAAGACTTGGACTCAGGTTCGATACCTGTCTGGGGAAGGTCTTTCTGAAGGAGGACTCCATTCAGGAAATTATACTTCTGGTGTCCCAAGCTCTGGGGTGGCCCTTGGCTCCAATCCGGAAGTTCATGACACCATGGAGGCAGTGCCTTACTCTTGTGGCCCACTCCAGGGAGCTCCAGGGACTCATCATCTGCTTTTGTCATGGGAATCCAAATTTCCTGGATCTGAGGGTCTCCCTTACTCCGCAAGTCCGACAGGATCTCCACTGGTGTTTGAAACAGGAACAACCTGGAGCAGGGGAAACTATTCGTAATGTCGGAGTAGATATTTGTCATGACAGATGCCAGCCTGAGTGGCCGGGGTGTGGTACTGGGTCACTTCGGAATGTAGAGCAGATGGACCTTGGAGAAGTGTCTCTTCAGTCCATCAATGTTCTGGAGCTCTGAGCGATTAAGCTTGCTCTTGTGTACTGGTCCCTTCAGCTGAGGGGTTATCAAGTACACATACAGTCGGACAAAGCCATGACCGTGGCCTACATCAACAAGCAAGGACGTGCTCGAAGAGCTCCCACTTGGTCAGAGGTCAATCTGTCTTGGCTCGGGCAGAAGATCATGTACTGGTTATCTCTGCCGTGCACATTCCAGTGGTAGACAATGTCCTGACGGACTTACTCAGTCGCCAAATGGTGCACACCAGTGAGTGGGAGCTCCACCCAGAAGTTTTCGACCTGTTGATGCAGCGATGGGTTCTTCCTCAGATAGATCTGATGGCCACCAGGAACAACAGGAAAGTTCCAATTACTCTAGGGGGAACCCTCTGGCCTTTGTCATGGACGCCTTGTCGATTCCAAGGCACTTTTATTTGGCTTACATTTTCCTTCCAAATCCTCTCATCCACAGGGTGCTTTGGAAGGTTCGGACAGATGGTCTAGCAGTCATAATGATTGCTGCCTATTGGACCAGGAGGGCATGGTTTCTCAAACTGGTTTTCCTCTCCACTCAAGATCCATTTCCACTGCCACTCAGACCGAACCTCCTTCTTCAGAGGTACCTCTGGGAGGACGATGTGGAGAAGTTGTCTTTGACAGCAGTTGAAGCTGTTGAAGTCTCCATTCTGAGGAAAAACTCCCCTGAGGTTATGTCCACTATGATCCAGGCTAGGAAACCTGTATCCTCGAAGACCTACCACAGGTTTGGTCCATTTTTCATTCTTGGTGTGTAGACAGGGATGTGCCTTCACAGGAGTTTAACCTTCTGGTGGTCCTGTTTTTTTTGCAGGATGGAGTGAATAAAGGACGCAGTCTGACTACTTTGAAGGTTCAGACTGCTCTCTCTCTCTCTCTCTCTCTCTCTCTGTTTTTCCAGAGACATATTGCTATCTTGCCAAGTGTCAAGGTATTCTTTCAAGGGGTTGCTCATGGTTTTCCTGCCTACAGGGCTCCCACACTTCAGTGGGACCTTAACCTGGTTTTGGGTGTTTTGCAGCAGCCTCCCTTTGAGTCCCTTGCTACCATTCATTTACGTATTTTGACATGGAAGATGACTTTTCTTCTGGCTGTGGTCTCTGTGAGCAGAGTTGCTGCCTTTGTCCGGCAAGCTACCTTTCCTGGTGTTTCCCAAGGATAAGGCTGTTCTTTGTACCTCTCAGGAATTCCTTCTTAAAGTGGTCTCTGAGTTCCACATCAATCAAGAGATTGTTGTGCCTTTATTTTGTCCTGACCCTACATCCTACAAGGGGAGGGATCTTCACTTGTTGGATGTGGTCCTCTGACTTAAGTTTTGTGTACACCGTACTGAGGCTTTACATAAGACTGATGTCGTGTTTGTCATCCCTGAGGGTCCTAAGGCAGGTAAGGCTGCGTTCAAGGTCACTATTGCTTCCCTTATTGTCTACCACTCACAAGGTTTACGAACTCAGGAAGAAGCCTGTTTCTTTTCGTGTTACAGCACACTCCACCAGGTCTGTTGGGACCTCCTGGGCCTACAAGAATCAGGCCTCTGCTGAACAGCTGTGCAAGGCTGCAACTTAGTCCTCCGTGCACACCTTTGCCAAACGCTATCCTGTCAATACAGGTGGGAAGGTCCTTCAGGCAGTTCTGCCTATCTAAGGGCCTACTCCTTCCTGTGCCTTACTGTTCTTTAACTGTTTGAGCCCAGTTGGCTCTTGTTCTTATGTTTTGTGCTATTGTTTTTCAGTGTCCGTTGACAGTTATATTTGGGCTGTTCCTAGTTCTTGATAATCCTAGGAAACTCCGGTATCATAGGGACAGACGCAAGGTCATTTCTTTTATTTTGCACCTCTGGAAGCCTGCTGTTGGTATATCCCATGGTAACTGTATTTCATATTGGACGAAAGAGAATATAGTCTTTTCTTGTTAAATCCTTTTCTCTTAGTCCATATAAAATACATGTCTCTTACCCAGAGAAAGAGGACTTTGCTTGGCTGGACATGGGAGTCTTACTTGGGTCTTCTTACTCATAGGAATTTACCTTGTTCTTCTCTTGCTGTCCTATCTAGAGAGTTAGTCTCATATCAAAACTGGATAGGCGGAGCTGATAGCTTGATAAGGAGAAGTGAAGGCTCCACCTCCAAGACCCTGTCTTTTTAAATGTTCCAGCCCTACTGAGGAAGGAAGTCTTCTCCCACTACGAGAAAAAGATTTAATAAGGTAAGATTAAAATCCTGTTTTGTTCACTATGTCATATTTGTTTTTTTCCCAATGTTCTACTCTTTAGCTTCATGAAGTTTTTTCTCCAATAGAATCTTAAAGGGATAGTAATACTTAAAATATAAAAAATATATGTTGTAGGGTTTATCCCCCTGAGTAAAACAAGGGTACTCCCACTGCTGAAAGGTGTTTTATTCAAAAGTGATTAAATCTGAAAGTTTAAATTTTTAGGTGCAATATCACAGTGGTCTGAAATTGTACAGTGGCGCTGATGCTATACCATCCTATGGAGATTTATGGTCCATGGACCAGAGCTGTCCATAGGATTGTGTAGCAACAGCACCACTGTACAATTTGTGGCTACTGTTATATTGAACCTAAAAAATTCAACTTTGAGATTTAATAACTTTTGAATAAAACATCTTTCAGCAGTGGGAGTACCCTTGTTTTACTCAGGGGGTTAAACTACAACATATTTTTTTTTACATTTTAAGTATTACTATCCCTTTAATGACTTTTTAATGAGAGGAATAAGAAAAATCAAGTGTTCGCCAATTATATTTTGCATTCTAAAGGTGAAAATATACATAAAAATAATTTAGGGACAGTAATGCTTCATAATCCCTTTTTTAACTAAAGAATTAAAAATACGTTCTCTTAAGTCCAATATGGAACACAGGAACCATGGGGTTGAGCTCCTCCAGGAGGCCAAGGGACTTTAGGGTTTTTGGGGCAGAGACAACCTCCTCTTCCCCCATCTCAACCCCCACCATAATTCCTAGATCTATGTGTTCTGCATCCAAGGTGGAGTGTGAAGTGGTGCTTAGCTTCTCTTTTTCTAGGCTTTTATTCTTTTTTTATTAGATATGGGACTATATAGTCCTCCATTAGGTATTCTTCCATTACTGGCTGCCGTGGAGTTGGATTGTCCAGTTCACAGGTGTTTATGGACCTTTTCCCCTGTGGATGGCTTTATGATGTGTATTTTTTTTTTTGTTTTAAATGCTTTATTGGTAGATAAAGAGCAATACAAGAATAGTATGCATAGAATCATTCAAATAGCAAATCAGATAATAACACATTTACACAATACATTAAGCAAACGGACATCCGATTATACTTCATGTAATGGTAGCATAGGACATACAGCATAATCAATGCTCGAGTCAAATCATAAGTAAACAAACAAGATATACAGAACTATACCCTCAATGCTCAATCCAGGTATCATAAATATGCTCAAACGATCAGTTACGTTAAGCATAGGAATACGAAAGCTTCCAGAAAATGTTGGTCATACTGTATATCTGAGTGAGCCAAAGGCTCAGGAGAGCCAAATAATGAACTAGCTATGACATATAATTGCGATGAGGGGATATAGTAGATCCTGGAGCGTTACAAAGAAATTTCCCTATCTGCTAAACATTGAACCTAGCAATAAACATAAGTAACGACATAGAGACAGAAGTTCAGAAAGGGAAAGAACTATCATGAATACAGAATCTACAAAGTAAGAAAGAATATATAGGTGGAAGAGGTAAAGAAGAATAGAACTACATCCCCAATGCTCAATCCAGGTATCCTAAATATGCTCAAACGATCAGTTACGTTAAGCATAGGAATACGAAAGCTTACAGAAAATGTTGGTCATACTGTATATCTGAGTGAGCCAAAGGCTCAGGAGAGCCAAATAATGAACTAGCTATGACATATAATTGCGATGAGGGGATATAGTAGATCCTGGAGCGTTACAAAGAACTTTCCCTATCTGCTAAACATTGAACCTAGCAATAAACATAAGTAACGACATAGAGACAGAAGTGCAGAAAGGGAAAGAACTATCATGAATACAGAATCTACAAAGTAAGAAAGAATATATAGGTGGAAGAGGTAAAGAAAAATAGAACTACATCCCCAATGCTCAATCCAGGTATTCTAAATATGCTCAAACGATCAGTCAGGGTATATAGTAGATCCTGGAGAGTTAGGAAGAATTCTCTCTATCCACTAAACATATGACCTGTCAGTAAACAGAAGTAACAACATAGGGATAATAGTGTAGGAAGGAATAATCAAGAAGACAGAATCTACAAAGTAAGAAAGAAGATATAGGAGGAAAGATGTAGAGAAACGTGAGCAAAGGAAACAAGCTGCAAGACCTGCTTCTCTGACATACAAGCACATAATTGCCAAGAGGCCGGGGGGGGGGGATTTATATTAAATTGAAAGATGGACATAGGCTTATTTAACTAGCCATACTTGCCAACATTTAGATAAGTAATAACAGGTAGAGGTTATACATCAAATTGAATATAGTATTCTCTGAGGAAATATAAGAGTTGCACATATATATATAACATAAAATCATTAGTGAGCGTGACCCAGTAGGAGTACGAACAATATTTGACAGTCAACTATACTACCCCATATCAAAGTATTGCCTCCTTATACATTAGCACAGTCCCAAGAGACCTGAAGATCCCAATACAGAAAAACATGGCTAATCCCCCCGGGCCCTAGGGGGACCACCCATTGAAGCGGTAAACTGACAGTCAATCTCGGGGTTTGCTACAAAGGGGCACAAGAGTGTTACAGCTTACCTTAGTTTCAGCGTCATCTACAGGTGCGAGACTTCAAGCATGCAGCAGGCCTCTGTTTTATGTGTTTGCTTCCTGTAGTCTCCTCCTAACTACTTCCTCCCCCTGAGCTGGTTCTCCTACCTACTTCCTGTGGAAGGGTTTAAAGGGCAGTCTGAGTCCTGACTCAGTTTCCCTTGCGTTGTTGTTCATATCCGTTCTATTACCTTGGGCTCTGTGTATGACCTGGCTAGTCTTCCATCCAACCTGGTGCTGACGTGGCTCTGTCTGACTATTCTTTTGCTTTTCCCTGTAGTGGACATCCAACCTGGTGCTGACCTGTGGCTCTGACTATTCTTTTGCTTATCCCTATAGTGGACACCCATCCTGGTGCAGACCTGTGGATCTGGCTGACTACCTGAACTGTGTATGACCTGGCTTGTTTGACTACCCCCTCTGGGCATTTCTGTGTCTCCAGTGCTCCTTTCGGATAAGCCTGTGTTGACGGCTTGTATTTATTGGGCTAATCAATCTGCCTCAGTTCCAGCGTTACTGGATACTGGGGCAGCTGGCTGCTTTATGGATTCAGAATTCGCTGCCAGTAAAAACATTCCATTGCTCCCTCTTGCCTCCCCGTTGGCCTAGGAAGCCGTTGATGGCAGACCACTACAACCCTCTCACATTACACATGAGACCGCTTTGTTAACCTTGAGAGTGGGAGACCCTGAAGTTTCAGGTAATTAACTCTGCACACCATGCCATGGTCCTGGAGTTCCCTTGGGACCAGAAACATAACCATAGGCTAGATTGGCACACTTGTGAGGTGGTGAACTGGTCCCCACTATGTAAAAAGTCTTGTCTATCATGCCCCGTAAGAGTAACGCAGGCATCAACTTCCCTCCTTCCAGAGGAGGACACGTCTTTTATAGACGTATTTAGTGAAAGCCAGGCTGGGCTCCTGCCGCCTCATAGACCCTATGATTGTAAGTTGGAATTGCTTCCTGGGAATACACCCCCGAGGGGTCGGGTCTATCCTTTGTCTGTGGAGGAGAATAAGGCTATGGAGGAATATGTGACGGATGCGTTAGCTAGAGGCATCATACGTAAATCCACATCTCCCGCTGGTGCTGGATTTTTCTTTGTCAGAAAAAAGGACGGGGAGCTTCGTCCATGTATTGATTTTCGTGGGTTGAATAAGATTTTGGTCAAGAATGCTTATCCTATTCCCTTGTTCACCAAACTCTTTGACCGAGCCAATATTTTCACTAAACTCGATCTGAGAGCTGCGTACAATTTAGTACAGATTAAAGAGGGACACGAATGGAAGACAGCCTTTAATACCCAGAGTGGGCATTATGAGTACTTGGTCATGCCCTTCTGTTTGTGTAACACTCCAGCTGTCTTCCAGGAGTTCATAAATGATGTGTTAAGAGAAGTTGTGTGTTGGTATATTTGGATGATATCCTCATCCACTCTCCTACATTGGAGACTCATCAGTCTGACGTTTCAAGGCTTCTTAGCCTACTACAGGAGAATAAGTTGAAAAAAAAAAAAAGTAAACTTGAAAAGTGCGAGTTCCACAAATCGCAAGTGACATTCCTAGGCTATATAATTTCCGCTTCTGGATTTGCCATGGACCCCCAAAAAATGTCTGCAGTTGTGGATTGGCCACGTCCTAAGGGACTCAAAGCTCTCCAAAGGTTTTTAGGTTTTACAAATTATTACCGTAAATTCATCAATTCTTTTTCAACTATTGTCAAACCTCTGACTGACATGACACGGAAAGGGGCCAATCCTTCTGAATGGTCACTACCAGCTATTCTGGCTTTTGAAAATCTCAAGGCAGCTTTTGCTGCAGGGCCCATACTGGCACATCCCAATCCCTCCCTACCCTTTACATCAGAGGTGGATGCATCAGCGATTGGAGTGAGCCCCCTGTTGTCCCAGCACACTTCCCCGGGCAAGTCTCCACGTCCGTGTGGGTTCTTTTCCCGAAAATAGTCCTAAGCAGAAATGCTTTATCAAATTGGTGACAGAGAGTTACTGGCCATAGTCCTGGACTTGAAGGAATGGGGGCATTTGCTTGCGGGCTCTAAGGTGCCGATATTGATTCTAACTGACCACAAAAACCTCACCTACCTCTCTGAGGCTAAACGGTTGTCCCCCAGACAGGCCAGATGTGTGCTATTTTTGTCTCGCTTTAATTTTGTGGTTTCCTATCTGCCGGGCTCTAAGAATGTAAGGGCAGATGCGTTATCCAGTCAATTCTGTGCCTTATCACAAGAGGAGGTTACTCCCTCCCTGATCATTCCAGCTGATCTGATACTTGCAACGATTCGCACTTGTATAACGTCCCCGCTTGCAGAAGAGATCTTGGCAGCCCAAGATTCAGCCCCCCGGAGAAACCCGAGGGCAGTTGTTTTGTCCCCGCTCAATTACGTATAAAACTGTTGGAGACGTATAATGCCTCGAAAGTGGCAGGTCACATTGGTCGAGACCAACTAATCTGGTCCATGTCACGTGTATTCTGGTGGCCTAGCCTCAGGGCTGATTGTACCGCTTTCACGGGTGCCTGTATGACTTGTGCTTAAAACAAATCTCCCAGACACCTGCCAGTGGGCCTGCTTCAACCCGTGGCTAATGGGGAACGTCCCTGGTCTCATCTCTCTATTGACTTTATGGTCGACCTTCCTAATTCCATGGGTTATACAGTCATTCTAATGATTGTAGACAAATTTTCCAAGATGGCATACTTTGTGCCAATGAAAAGATTACCATCCACGCAGGAATTGGCGGTGGTTTTCATTAGAGAAGTCTTCCGTCTCCATGTGTTCCCAAAGTGATTGTGTCCGATAGAGGAAGCCAGTTTGTATCCCGCTTCTGGAGGTGCTTCTGTACGCAGATGGGCATTCAATTGGCATTCTCCTCCTTGTATCATCCACAGTCCAGTGGTGCGGCAGAGAGGTCTAATCAAGCCTTGGAGCAATTCCTCCGCTGCTATATCTCTGACCATCACGATAACTGGGTTACCCTGTTACCTTGGGCGGAGTTTGCCCGGAATAGTGCTGTTAACTCTTCCACTAAGAGTTCCCTGTTTTTGGTCAGCTATGGGTTGCAACCCTCGACAACCCCTGAGACCTTCCAGGCACAAGAGATTCCGGCTCTGGATGAGCATTTAAGGGAGCTCCGTTCCTCGTTTGTACAGGTACAGCATACCCTACGTGATTCAGTACAGAGACAAAAGAGACAGACTGACCGTAGACGACTGCCGGCACCTAAGTTTCAAGTAGGAGACAGTGTGGTTGTCGTCCCATAACTTGCACCTCCAGATTCCCTGTGGCAAATTTGCTCCTCGATTCATTGGTCCTTTCCGAGTGCTGCGCAAGATTAATCCAGTGGCTTATGCGTTGGAACTTCCAGCCAATATGCGCATACATAATGTGTTTCATGTTTCTTTACTGAAACCTTTGGTCTGCAACCGGTATACCTCTGCTCCTGTCCGCCCTGCTTCCTTGAGACTTGCAGATCACGAGGAGTACGAAGTCCAAAATATTCTGGACTTCGGGCGCCTACAGTACCTTATTCAATGGAAGGGCTATGGTCCTGAGGAGCACTCCTGGATACCTGCCAATGATGTCCACGCTCCTGTATTGGTACGCAGGTTTCATGCTCGATTCCCTGACAAACCTCGGCCAGCTCAATGGAGGGGGGGCCTTTGGGGGGGGGTACTGTTACAGCTTACCTTAGCTTCAGTGTCATCTATAGGTGCGAGGCTTCAAGCATGCAGCAGGCCTCTGTTTTATGTGTTTGCTTCCTGTAGTCTCCTCCTACCAACTTCCTCCTACCTACTTCCTCCCTCTGAGATGCTCCTCCTACCTACTTCCTGTGGAGGGGTTTAAAGGGCAGTCTGAGTACTGACTCAGTTGCCCTTGCGTTGTTGTTCATATCAGTTCTATTACCTTGGGCTCTGTGTATGACCTGGCTAGTCTTCCATCCAACCTGGTGCTGACGTGGCTCTGTCTGACTATTCTTTTGCTTTTCCCTGTAGTGGACACCCAACCTGGTGCAGACCTGTGGCTCTGGCTGACTACATGAACTGTGTATTACCTGGCTTGTCTGACTGCCCCCTCTGGTGCTGACTTGTGGCTCCGTTTGACTACGCTTATGTTTGTTCCTTATACCAGGCAGACACCCAACCAAGTGCAGACCTGGGGCTCTGGGAGACCAGCTCTGATACTGACTGCAGGCGAGTCAGCTATCTAATTCCATTCTGATTGCAGGAGTGAGTCAGAGTTCGCTCTATTCTGACTGCAGGCGTGAATCAGAGTTCGCTCCATTCTGGCTGCATGAGTGAGTCAGAGTTCGCTCCCTATTTACTGCAGGCCTGATTCAGAGTTCGCTCCCTACTGACTGCAGGCCTGAGTCGGTACATCCGCTATATTGGATCAAGATCTTGTGTTCCTGCTTCTGTTCCTGGTTCTTGCTGAGACTGCCAGTGGCTAAGGCCTAGTCTCTAGCACTGTGGTTTAGCCTTGCATCCTAGTACTCCTAATAGCAGGGTTGCTGGCTTTAACCCTTTGCCTGCCCCTTTGTTCATTTTGTCAATAAAATTGCATTAACTATACTGTACTGACTCCTGAACTTTTCTGGGTATCTGTGACAAAGAGTCTTCAAAGGTTAGAAAATGAGCCTAGGGTCCGCATGTAAAAAGGTAGAATGCCACATAGCTGCAACCAGTATCTTTGCCAAGTGAATAGCCGACATCTGATAGAATCAAGTCAACAGACATCTGTTAAAGCTCAGGAGCAGGTTCACCACCACAACATGTAAGGATGAAGTCCCACAAATGTCCAGCAAATGAGGGATTAGGATTCCCGGGTCCCACACAAAATCACATCCATGTAGCAGCCTACGGTAGGTATAGGACAGAATCGCTCCTCCGGGTTCCAAGAGAAACAGCATGTCAGGCTTCAGGCATCGTAGAGTGGGTGCCAGAGTAATCCGGAGCCGAAGCGAAGTAAGTCCAGGCCAGCTAACCCTGTTTTCTCAGACCGGAGGAAGGATAAGGAGGGAATACATAGGATATTACTCAAATTCAAGCCTCCCTGTTTGCCTGTTAGACAACAACGATAATCGAGGGCCTCATCTTGAGAAGCCATAGTAGATGTAGATTGCACCACACCAGGAACCTGTACGACTACACCACAATTGACGCCACAGATGTCCTGGCCCAAATATTCATTGTCAAACCCCGAGTCCATCAGTGCCTCCCGAATTGTAGCTCGGACTTCATCTAGAAAGATCTTAAGGTCGTCTTTCATCTGTAAAAGTATAAAGTCCTCCTTCAATAAAGGCGGGTCAGGCGCCATGTTCATATAAATGCATATATAGGCTATGAGGCGTACTAACAAAAGCGGATAAAATTATTGACTCCTCGGCCAGACTGTCATGATTTTGATTTTGTACTATCCATATGAGTCCAGAGCTTCAGAGAGAGAAGGTTGTCCCAGAAATAGCAAAATAATTATTTTGGTGTCAGCCGTGTCGTCAGATTTAAATTCTCGGCCTATGAGCTAAGCTAGAAGCGTCTTTCTCCTCGAACAGTTTGCTCCGTTCCCCCTATGATGTGTATTTTTATGGCTAAGACTCCTAGAGATTCTGCCCTATTAAGATGGGAGCCTGAAGAGAGTAGGTCGGTGAGTAACCCTTTGAGTGCCATAATCAATTGTATGTCCCATTCTGAGCCTTGCACACTTTATAGTTTATGCACTCATTTCCTCCTCCTATTCTCTTCTTTAGCCTTGAGGCATAGATGGCTGCAGTAGTTTTTTTTTTAATCTTAATCCTTTCCCTTCTGTTCTGGGTTCTATATATAGATAATCTCATTTATCTATGGGTTATGGGGTTTATGGGGACTTCCAGACACCCCCCCGCATCACTTTAATGTTTATTATTTGTCGCCCCCTGGTATACCCAGGGATTTTGGGGACTTTTCATTCCGGAGGAAGCGGGTGGCAAGCTTGTATTTGCTGCCCGCTTCCTCCAATACCTCTCTCCCCTCCTCATGCTTTGGCATTGTGCCCTGCCTGTCGCACGTTGTACAATTCGTCCCTTCTCACAATGCGCATTGTGAGAAGGGAGGAATTGTACAACGCATTGTGAGAAGGGACGAATTGTACAACGTGCGACAGGCAGTGAGGAGGGGAGAGAGGTATCGGAGGAAGCGGGCAGCAAATACAAGCTTGCCACCTGCTTCCTCCGATGTCTCTCTCCCCTCCACCCGCTTCCTCCAGTGCCTCTGTCCTTTTACTGTCATAAGCCAATGCCCACAAATAAAGCATTAGCACAATATTTGCTGAAGGGAGCGCTGCTGTCAGCGCAAGGTTGTTTCAGCAATACAATATGTCACTCATTTAGTAACCCTTTGAGTGCCAGAGTGGAATGTAGCACACGGCTTTGCAATGCGTTGCGTGCCACTCTGGCACTCAAAGGGTTAATAATGTCCTACTTACTGTGTCCCTTTGTTAGTAGTGTTTTTGCTCCACTCTCCGTTTGAAGGAGAGTGGAGCAAAATTAATTATAGCAATGGGACACAGGAGGTAGGGCATTATGAATGAATGACTCTAAGTCAAAATACATTTATTAATGGCATTTTAATAAAAAATATGTATTAACACACACATATAAACAGGCAAGGTATGTACCTTGCAGATACAAAGAAAAATCCTGAGCAATCAAATAGAAAAATAGGTGGAATTCAGACAATAATAAAAGAATAACTGAATGAAAAATAAACAGCAATGGAACACAGTACAGAATGTAAAGAAAATACAAACTCTTTAGGACAGAATACCCTGAAGGGATATAAAACTCTTAAATGACAATGTATATGTGTAAGTGCCTAGAGTAATAGTAGTACTGGCAGTCACCAATCACTAATAGTCGATGGAGTTGATAGTAAGATACAAAAAGATGAATACAAATGAAATGGATGACAAATGAATAATTAATTAAAAATAATAACAACAATATAGTCCGTATACAATGAATGTAAAGTCCACTGTAAAAAGAAAGAAAAGAAAAGAACAATAGCTAGTAGAAGTAATAAACAATGTCAAATAAAAATAAGATGTCCCAACTTAACTGGATGATGAGTATATGGATGAAAATGAGATGGAATGTCATGTAAGTGGAAGCGTCCACCTTATCCTTAGAAGGTCCACTACTAAATTCGTCAGACACACAGAACTTTCACAAGTCTCCAGACCCAATCCAGGTGCAGCTTATGTAAGGTGTCCTTGGGCACCCGATAGAACAGGTATAATTCCTAGAAATGTAAAACGCAACACGGGAAGGAGGGGAGAAGATAGGGAATAGCTCTAAGTGTAGTATTAAAACATAACTGTGGCTGAATAAAAAGAAATATATATCCAATATCTCTGATATATATAAGTAATAATTTTAATAGGATAAAAAATATAATTGTAGTATACAAAGAAAACATAAACAATATAAAAATATAGGCTAAAAACAAAATGAAGTTAATTCTTCCCCCCGTCTCTCATTCCACTTACTAGATGCCCGTCTTGGGCTTGATGCGTCTCAGGGGTCCCAACCCCTTATCTGCCTCGATACTGTGTTCCTGACGTCCGGATTTACGATCTGTAAATGGATGCACTTCGTGGTATCTAAATCATTCCACTGGAACAAACAGCTCAGTGATGTTGCAATGTGTATTGATGTAGTGCTGAACTGATGTTCGAAGTATCAAGCCAGTCCTTATCGCATCAAATGGATATAATGTATCAAGCCACGTGGAGCGGCGAAACGCTACAATCGCGCTTCCAACAAGGTGTCCAAGTCTCTCAACCGGAAAGGAAACGTCTCACAGGGGGCGGGGAGGGACCCGGCACGAAAGGTCCGAGAGAGGTGGAGGTTAAGAAAGGACTCAATAGGAGGATCCTGTTGCCCCTGAGGAAGTGGATCCGTGAATCCACGATACGCGTTGGGCTATTGAGTCCTTTCTTAACCTCCACCTCTCTGGCTTGATACATTATATCCATTTGATGCGATAAGGACTGGCTTGATACTTCGAACATCAGTTCAGCACTACATCAATACACATTGCAACATCACTGAGCTGTTTGTTCCAGTGGAATGATTTAGATACCACGAAGCGCATCCATTTACAGATCGTAAATCCGGACGTCAGGAACACAGTATCGAGGCAGATAAGGGGTTGGGACCCCTGAGACGCATCAAGCCCAAGACGGGCATCTAGTAAGTGGAATGAGAGAGGGGGGGAAGAATTAACTTCATTTTGTTTTTAGCCTATATTTTTATATTGTTTATGTTTTCTTTGTATACTACAATTATATTTTTTATCCTATTAAAATTATTACTTATATATATCAGAGATATTGGATATATATTTCTTTTTATTCAGCCACAGTTATGTTTTAATACTACTCTTAGAGCTATTCCCTATCTTCTCCCCTCCTTCCCGTGTTGCGCTTTACATTTCTAGGAAAGGTATGTACCTTGCCTATTAACCCTTTGGGTACCAGAGGGCTAGGAAACATGCTAAGCAATGCTTTCCTACCTCTCTGGTACTCAAAGGGTTAATTGTGGAATAAAAGACACATTTGCCCACTACATGGAAGTCCCTGAGGTGGATGTGGATGGGGTTAGTATGTCACATATATGCAATATATGTGACATACTAAGGGGGGGATGTGGAAGGGGGCATTGTGTAGTGCTTGGTGTACTAGTTTTATTGATTTTAACCCTTTGAATGCCACAGGGGTGAGCAGTGCACATCCCTATGGCATTCAGAGCTGTCCATGGTGCTGAAAGCCTTCTCTGTGTTCCCCTACTGGCTGGGTAGGGAAGCACAGAGAATGCTGTTCAGAACTGGCGACGTTGGTTTTGGATTTTCTGACAGAACTTTCTGCTATGGAGTGCTGTGATTGGCTGTGGTGCTAGGTAACATTTTTATTGTGTGTTTTTAGGGAAGATTTTCTATGCAAAGCAGGTTTAAGGTGAACGTGTATTTTGTTGGTCTTCGCTCGTTAGCCTTTCTGAGTAAGGAAGATTTGAATCTCTCTTTACCCAGTTTTGTTTTACTCACGAAGCCAGTTTTTTTCTTCACGCTAGTTTTAACTCCAACATTTGCATCGAGCCCTATGTCTGTCAGCTAGAGCGCTGACGTGGGTAAAAGTGGTGGGAGGAGGGAACTTTAGAAGCTTATTACTCTATCAAACTTTGAGCAACAAAACTTACAGCATTAAATGTATTTTTTAATATGTACAGTATTAAGTATTCTTAAAATAAAGTATTACTATCCCTTTAACCTATCTTTAACCCCTTCCCGACAAGTGACTTACCAGGTATGTCACGCAAAAATGTCAGTGACAAAGGACGTACCTGGTAAGTCACGGAAGTCATTCACTACAATGCAGAACCCCCCTCCCCCCCCCGTCGTTAAGTGCCGTCCGCGTGCGCTCGTGACCGGTCACTAAGGGGTTAAGGGTTATACTCAGGTTTTTGGAGCATCTTCTGAGTAGGAATTAGATTCAGAAAATGATGAGGATATGGACTCCTTTGGTGATTCCTATGAGGCTAATCTTTTTGATGCTGTTGAGGGTCTCATCAGAGTGGTGTTGGATACACTTCATGTCTCTGAGGCCTCTGATGGGGTCCACTTCTCTTGATATTTCCCAGACACAAGAAAGACCGCCCTATATTTCCCCCAATAATACTCTTGACAAAACCTTTTCCCCAATAAACATGTATCTAAACTTTGCCCTTCCATGGCTGTATCACGGTGCCCATGCTCAGGCCGCAGGCGGCGACATTATTATGCCTGATTCACTGCCTCTCTCTTATTGGTCTTGCAATCTTGACTCCGCCCAGGACCAGCCTTTTTAATCCTTTGAGTGCCAGAGGGGTACGCAACGCATTGCAAAGCAATGGATTGCATACCCCTCTGGCACTCAAAGGGATATACTCTGTCATGTCTGTACTGAGGCGCCCTTTCGTGGTGTCCTGTTCCTGTCGTTTGTTCCTGTTTTTCTCTGACCGTGTATGACCTGGCCTGCCTGACGACATTCCTGTGCATCCTGTGTTGCTGCTCCGTTGCTGACTGATCTGGCTGAGAACCCGCTCCTTTTCTGACTGATCTGGCTGAGAACCCTCTTCTTTGCTGACCTATCTAGCTGAGAACCTGCTCCGTTGCTGACTGTTCTGGCTGAGAACCCGCTCCGTTGCTTACTGATCTGGCTGAGAACCCACTCCATTGCTGACTAATCTGGCTGAGAACCCGCTTCGTTGCTGACAGTATCTGGCTGAGTACCCACTCCGTTGCCGACTGTACCGGCTGAGACCCGCTCCGTTGCTATCTGTGCCAGGTTGAACCCGCTCGGTTGCCTCTATCAGTCTAGCATTCCACTCTGCTGCCTTCCTGTTGCGCTTGTCAGTATAGCGCTGCGTGGCGCTTCCATATCTTGCCGACCGTAGGCTAAGCATTCGTGCTATAGCCTCTTACTGTACAACCGCCGCAGGCGGTATGCACATGTGAAGTACCGGTTCTTTGCTGTATAGTACTGACTGAGTTAGTCTGATCTCCATCTGTGTCCTCCTCCGCTTTCATAGCTGGGCTCACTCACTGTGGGAGTTGCAGACTCCTCTCTGGGTGTTTCTTATTGACCCTTTCAGTACCTAGATCCTCTAGTTAGGGTCAGGGCTCCATTCCCTTCTGCAGTAGCCTCCGGGCTCTAGAGCCAGCTGTTGCGTTTCATCACACGTCACTAGCGTGCGGGACACCAGTTGCCTTCATATAGTGTGTCTTGATCCACCCCTAGCGCTCTAGGGTTTTCCTACCAAGTGGTTGCCCTGGTCCTACTGTGAGCCTAGTCCCTAGGGTCAGTGTTGCTTCGTTACCGTTGGGTACAGTACCTCCCAGGCATCGGGGTCTCATGCCAATTACCTGTACTGGACTTCTAGTGTTCTAGGGTCCTGCCGCCAGTGTTTGGGCTGTGTAGCCTCCGCTAGCCCCTAGTCCACTAGGGTTTGGTTGCCTATTGTCTCGTTTACCTCTAGTCATTGTGTTCAAGTCCAGAACTCTCTCCAGCCTGCTGCTGCCTCCATCTCTGTCTATATTTCAAGAGACTAGTTGTTATTGCTATATATGTTCTGTTATTGTGGGCCTAACCTACTGTATGTACTTTATCCTAATAAAGTCATTTTAATCTTACCAGTCGGGTCTGAGTGTTCATCAAAAAAAGTGACAGGCTGAGACGCTAGCCCAGTGGGCTTCTCCCCCAGATCGTGACCCCCACATATCACATCTGGCTAAAAACATAGCCCTTCCCCTTACAGATGCTGCTGGACTGATAAGGATTCCGTGACTAAAGCCAATTTTGCAGCTACTGTGGCAGTTCTAAGGTATATTTTATCCTCTGCTTGGGTCAGTGGACCTATTGCTGTATGGGGAGAACAGTTCTCAGATGCAATGTGTTTTTATGTTGTTAGAGAGACATGCTTCTTATGCTTGCTAACATTATGGAAGCTAATACCTACATCACTGAAGCCCTCTTTGATACTAGGTTTTCGGGCAAATCCTCAGCCTTCTGTGCTCCTGCACGCCATGCCTTGTGTTTTAAGATTTCATCTATGCACCAATCTTCTAAGAAGCCACTGGTGTCCTTGCCATTTAATGGCAAGGCCTTCTTTGGGCATGACCTAAAGCAGATGATTAGTGGTGCCACTGGTGGAAAGAGTACTCTTTTGCCTCAAATTTCCACCAAATGGACCTTTCTGGCAAGGAAAAAGTGTGGATTTCTTTCCCCCCGCCAATCTGGGGAGAGGAGTGTGCTGATCCCTCAGGTGTCCCAAGTGCACTTCTCTTCAAAGCCCAAACAGACTTGGCAGCACAGGAAATCTTCTGCAAGTCCAAGTCTGACAAGCCATCCTCTTCTTGGTTAATGGAGTTCTGGTGTGTCGTTGCCTGTAGATTGTCCTCTCCTCCTTTTTCGAGATGCCTGGGCCTACTCCATAATGGATCAGTGAGTTTTATGGGGAGGGGTGGTATTGGAAGGGTACCCCATAGATTTCAAATCCCTTCCTCTCATTGCTTCTTTTTGTCACAGGTTTTGTGTGACCCAGTGCAAACACACACTGCCTCCTATCTCTACTAGACAAGGTACTAGTCCCAGCCCAAGAGTGCTTTTCAGGTGTTTATTCCAACCTTTTTGTTGTTTGGAAAAAGGATGGTGGTTGCCAGTCATTGTGGACCTGAAATGTCTTAGAGAGATCAGCTGTACCTCACTGACGAGGCCCAACAAGGCCAAAACGTACGTCTTGGGTTGGCTGCTTCTCTTGTTCAAAGAGGAATTGCCTGGCATTTTGTGGTTGCACTGCTCTTATGGCAGGACCAATATGATATGCTTTAGGATATTTCTTCTCTGTGAAAGGCACTAGTGGGCTAAAAGAGATTGCACCCTTGGTAGGAGACCATTCCTATAGAGCCTACAAATTTGTATTGCAGGTTCGTTCCTAGTTGAGCATCTCTGCCTTTTAATATACATAGACCTGAAATGTCTTAACCGATAGGTTTCTTTCCCCTCCATTTTATCAAATTATTGTTTACTAGTTGAAGAGCCCGTGTACACGGGCCACAGTGCCACCCAGCAACAGCCACAGTGCTGTCAACACAGTAGAGACTGCCCACGCCGCGGCTGATACAGAGCAGGGTGCTCTAAATTCAGACCATAGTCGAGGACTGAATTCGGAGTCCCGCTCCATTATCAGCCATGGCACAGGCAGTCTGCTCCATTCACTCCTATGGGACTGTACAGTTTGGGACATATCTCTGCAACCGCTCCACCTAGCAACTTCAGAGATGGCACCATTTTATTGTCTGCCTTTTCTCTATCATCCGGTTCATGTTTCTGTTGTGTTGGGGGACTCAGGGGGCTTCAGGCACTGTTTGGGTACTTTTTCTTGGAAAACTAAATTTCCCATGAACGCTTGCTTCACAAGCTCGTTCCTGATTGGCTCCTGCCGCGGCAGCCATTTTGGGCCATTTCCAGAACGAGTATCCTACGCAGGGTGTGGACTCTCCTTCTCTCCTCTGCTGATTAACCCTTTGCTTGCCAGATAATTCTAATTTAGTGATTTCTGGGGTGAATCTTTAATCCTACATACTATACTTGGGTGATTTCTTACACTGTAAGGTTATTTGACACTGTAAGAATGTCTATACCATTGGATCTTGTGGCCAGACCTAAGACTAAGGATGCTGGGGTCTCTGTATCCCCTATTGCACATTGCTCTTCCTGTCATTCAGGGTTACCTAGAGAATTCTCAGGTCATTTATGCCCAGCATGTTCAGATGTCCCTGAGAGTCTCCCAGGGACCTCCAGTCATGCATTAGAGCCAGTTTGGGTGCAAGAGTTCAAGGCTTCTACCAGGGACCTTAAGTCTACATTGCAGCTCTTCCCATCCCAGTTACAGGGGATCTTCCATTCTTGGCAGAACCCCTCCTCCGTCAAGTCTTCCTTGCCCAAACCTCAGGGAGTACCTGACTTGTCAGGTTCCTCCGAAGAGGAATTGCTGGTGGATTCAGATGCTGAGGAATGTTCAGTTCTGGGCTCCTCTCAGTTTTTTGGGGATTCTTTTGAGGCTGATCCTGAGCCCTCCGCTGAGAGCCTGATCCGGGCTTTCTTGAATATTCTTAACGTTCCCTTAGCTCAGGAGGTTTCTTCTGATCCCTCTGATGTGTTTCAGGAGCCAAAAAAGCCCCTTACGTGCTTTCTACCTAACCCCAATCTTGACCGCCTTGTGTCTGAGGAGTGGAAATCCCCGGAACAGAAAACCTTCTGTGTCCAAGAAGGTTGCCAAGCTTTATCCCTTCTCTGAGGCAGCGCTTGCACAGTGGGTTCATCCACCCAAAGTGGATGCTCCTATCTCCAGGCTATTTAAGTTTACTGCCTTGCCAGTTTCTGATGCATCTGCTCTGAAGGACTGGACTGACAAGAAACTTGGGGTCTCCCTCAAGTCCATTTTTGCCACTGCTGGTGCTGCCATGCATACGGGCCATTGCGGTCTGGACTGAACAGCTCACCCTGGCTGTCCGTTTATCACGGTGCCCGTGATTTGCTGCAGTTACTTGTCTGTCACCAGTAGGGGGCTTCTATTGGCTGTCTGCAGATAGCCCGCCTCTTATTGACTATTTAAACCTGGATTGGGCACCCTTTGAGTGCCCTTTCGTGTTGTTTCTGACCTTCTTGCTATCACTATGCTAGTGATAGCTGGGCCTCTGTTCCAGTGTTCCTGAGTTCCTGATCTCATGTGTTCCTGAGTTCCTGATCTCTACTGTTCCAGTGTTTCCTGCATACTGAAGTACTTCCAGTCCTGGTTCCGGCCTAGTCTCTGGTGTTGCAGTTCCTGCTGAACTTCTCTGCTGTTTTCTGACCTGACTGATCGTTGCTGGTTCCTGTCATCTCATCACCTGTCTTCAGTATCCTGGCGACCTTCTGCCTGGTCGCGTTAGTGACATTGCTACAATTCCGTGTTGGTCCCAGCGTGCGGACGCTGGTTTGCTCCTAAGCCTTGCGGCTATACAAACTCGCTTGTTACACCAGTGTGCGGTCACTGGTTTGCTCCAAAGCCTTTCAGCTATACAAATCTGTGTTGGTCCCAGCGTGCGGACGCTGGTTTGCTCCTAAGCCTTGCGGCTATACAAACTCGCTTGTTACACCAGTGTGCGGTCACTGGTTTGCTCCAAAGCCTATCAGCTATACAAATCTGTGTTGGTCCCAGCGTGCGGACGCTGGTTTGCTCCTAAGCCTTGCGGCTATACAAACTCACTTGTTACACCAGTGTGCGGTCACTGGTTTGCTCCAAAGCCTATCAGCTCTACTAATCTGTGTTGGCCCCAGCGTGCGGACGCTGGTTTGCTCCTAAGCCTTGCGGCTATACAAACTCACTTGTTACACCAGTGTGCGGTCACTGGTTTGCTCCAAAGCCTATCGGCTATACAATTTTGTGTTGGTCCCAGCGTGCGGACGCTGGTTTGATCCTAAGCCTTGCGGCTATACTACTCGCTTGTTACTCCAGTGTGCGGTCACTGGTTTGCTCGCTAAGCCTAACAGCTATACTATTCAGTGTTGTTTCCAGCGTGCGGACGCTGGTCTGCTCCAAAGCCTTGCTGCTTAACGATTCTGCTAATTTGCCAGTTCCATCTGACTGCTGCTATTATCTCTGGGCTGCCCTGCCCGGTATTGGTAAGGCCGGTAGAACCTTTTGCCACATTCCATCTGAGGTTGCCTTACCCGGTATTGGCAGGGCCGGTAGAGCCTACATTGTGTATCTATTGAGGCTGCCTTGCCCGGTAATTTGGTAAGGCCGGTAAAACCGTTACGCTATTCCATCTGCAGGTTGCCTTACCCGGTATTGGCAAGGCCGGTAGAGCCTAAAGACTGTCCTGTCCGGTATATTGACAGGACCGGTAGAGTCTGCCTTCTGTCTGTGCTATATTCTGTATATATATATATGTATGTTATTGCCATCCTAAGTTATCATTTATTATTTCAATAAAATTGATTTTTTTACCTAAAACTTGTGTCTGAGAGTCATAATAAACCGTGACAGTACGAAAGGGCCATGACCTCAGACAGCAAGGGTGAAGGTAACGCACAGAATATCCATTGGAGGATGGATGTGCTCGAGCAACGTTTGGATCAGTTGGCAGTTGCAATTCAAACGATCCTTGAACGCACGGTACCTGCTGACCAATCTAGCTCTAGCCCGGTGGTCTCGCCAAGTCAGACACCGGAAAGTGATACCAGACCCCTAGGGGGTACTGTTAAAGGGTTAACGGCTTCTGCACCCTTGCCGCTAAGATATGATGGTGACCCTAGTCTCTGCAGAGGGTTCATCAATCAACTCGAAATCTTTATGGAATTGACGGCACACGCATTTCCCAATGATCGTAGTAAAGTGGGGTTCACGATATCACTGCTCACTGGCAGAGCATTGGCTTGGGCTAACCCCTTGTGGGAGAATGCTAAACCTTGTACTAAGAACTTTAGTGAATTTGTGCGTTCCTTTCGAAGAGTGTTTGAGCCTCCTGGTAGAACCACCTCTGCTGCCAAACGCCTTATGGAGATACAACAGGGCAGGCGTACAGTGGGCGACTATGCCATCGAATTCCGCACATTGGCAGCAGAGGTAGGTTGGAATAACGAGGCATTATTGGCAGCCTTCTCTCAAGGCCTGAATGACCACATTAAAGACGAAATCGCTGCTAAAGATCTACCTATTGATCTAGATGATTACATTGAGTATGTTATGATAATTGACTCCAGAATACGTGAGAGATCAATTGCCAGAGATCGTAAGTTACGGTCAAAAAATAATGAGCCTAGTAGCATGTTTTGCCCACCCATCCCTCCCTTGGCATTGAAGTCTAGTGAACCAGTACGGGAAACAAGTGAACCTATGGAAATAGGCTTCACTAGACTATCCAAGGCAGAGAGAATATATCGCAAAAAACAAGGGTTATGTTTATACTGCGGTAAAAAAGGGCACTTGCTAAATTCCTGTCCGGTACGTCCGGGAAACGCACACACCTAGGGTATCTTGGGGGACAGGCCCTAGGTGGTGTACAATCGTCCCCAGTGTCGGGCATAATGAAACCCACCATACAGGTGGTATTGTCTTGGGCACAACGCTCTGTGGAGGTTTTGGCCTTGGTTGACTCCGGTGCAGCAGGGTATTTTATGGATAATACCTTTGCTGAATTGCACGGAGTTCCACGCATTGAAAGAGAAAACCCCTTGACTATTGAAGCGATTGATGGTAGACCCTTAGAACCGCCTCAGGTTATATTTGAAACTATGCCATTGTCTATGACTATTGGGGCACTTCACAGAGAAGAGCAGCAGTTTCAACTGATTAATTCCCCGCACCATGCGGTGATATTGGGATTTCCGTGGTTACAGTTACATAACCCACAATTCGATTGGAAAAAGTGTGAAATTGCTGCTTGGTCCCAGTTTTGTATGGACAAGTGCGTCATCCAGCCTATTAAGGTCATGTGCACCTCCTCTGCTATGCCGGATGTGTACCAACAGTTTGGCGATGTTTTTAGCAAAGGAGAGGCTAGTATGCTACCCCAGCATAGACCTTATGATTGTTGCATTGAATTGCAGCCTGGTGCAGTACCTCCGAAAGGACGCACTTATCCATTATCTTGTGATGAAAATAAGGCTATGGAGGATTACATTTCTGATGCCCTTGCTAGAGGGATCATACGTAAATCTACCTCTCCAGCTGGGGCTGGGTTCTTTTTTGTAAAAAAGAAAAATGGCGAATTAAGACCATGCATTGACTACCGGGGCTTGAATAAACTAATGGCAAAAAACGCATACCCAATACCACTCATCACCGAGCTTTTTGACAGGCTTAAGGGCGCTTCGATCTTTACCAAGTTGGACCTACGGGCCGCTTACAATCTGGTTCGCATTCGAGCAGGTGATGAGTGGAAAACTGCCTTTAATACTCGAGCTGGGCACTACGAGTATCTAGTAATGCCTTTTGGGCTGTGTAATGCACCCGCAGTTTTCCAGGAACTGATAAATGATGTTCTGAGAGATATGTTACAGACATGTGTTGTGGTGTACCTCGACGATATACTGATTTACTCCCAAAACATGGCACAGCACATCAAAGATGTATCCGCAGTATTGCTACGACTCCGTGAGAACAAATTATTTTGTAAAATGGAAAAATGTGAGTTTCATAGAACCAGTGTGCCATTCTTGGGGTTCATAATTGGCAATGATGGCATTGCCATGGACAAAGAAAAGTTGTCAGCTGTCCTACAATGGCCAAAACCCAAGGGTCTTAAAGCCATACAGCGTTTCCTGGGTTTCGCTAATTATTATAGGAGGTTTATTAAGAACTTTTCTTCCATTGTCAAACCTCTGTCCGATCTTACGCACAAGGGTGCTAATCCTTCTTGTTGGCCGGTATCTGCTGAGAAAGCCTTTGAGAATTTGAAGCTGGCATTTGCTGCGGCTCCTGTGTTATCCCACCCCAATCCTTTACTTCCATTTACGTTAGAGGTTGATGCCTCAGATATTGGGGTCGGGGCAGTACTTTCGCAGCGACACGAGAAAGGTGGAACTCTCAGACCTTGTGGGTTTTTCTCTAAAAAGTTGACTGTCACTCAAAGCCACTATGAGATAGGTGACAGAGAATTATTGGCCATTATCCTTGCTCTTAAGGAATGGCGTCATTTGCTTGAAGGTACTAAGAATCCTGTCTTAATCCTAACAGATCATAAGAATCTGACCTATCTCTCGGAGGCCAGGAGATTGTCCTCTCGTCAGGCCAGGTGGGCACTGTTCCTGTCTCGATTTAATTTCATTGTATCATATTTACCAGGGTCAAAAAATATCAGGGCTGATGCACTGTCAAGACAATTTGAGGCCGACAGTGACAGAGTGGAAGCACCAGCTCCTATCATCCAACCTGATAGAATACTGGCTACTATACGCACGAGTATCACTTCTCCTCTAGGGGAGGAGATCCTGGCCTCTCAGGGGTCCGCTCCCCATGAAACCCCAGTGGGCAAATGTTTTGTCGCTGAATCATTTCGTACTAGGCTGCTCGAAACCTACCATTCCTCTAAGGCTGCGGGACATATTGGTAGAGACCAATTGTTATGGTCCCTTTCTCAGTTATTTTGGTGGCCTTCCATGAGAAACGATTGTGCCGAATTTACGAATGCCTGTGCCACCTGCGCCCGCGCTAAGACCCCGAGACATCTCCCTGTGGGCTTGCTTCAACCGGTGCCTAATGGCGAACGCCCCTGGTCTCATGTTTCCATTGATTTTATGGGAGAGTTGCCTATGTCGAAGGGGTACTCCTTTATATTCATGGTGGTGGACAGGTTTTCTAAAATGGCTCATTTCGTGCCCCTCCGTGGTCTTCCTTCAGCGAAGGAATTGGCAATGGTGTTCGCCAGAGAAGTATTCCGGTTGCATGGAGTGCCTAGGGTACTGGTGTCTGACAGGGGGAGCCAGTTTGTGTCTAGATTTTGGAGGGCATTTTGCCAACAGATGGGCATACAGCTGTCCTTCTCCTCTGCCTACCATCCCCAGACCAATGGAGCCGCTGAACGAGCTAATCAGGGCTTGGAACAATTTCTCCGTTGTTTCGTTACTGACCATCATGATAATTGGTCCGACTTGTTGCCTTGGGCTGAGTTCGCCAGGAACTGTGCGGTCAATTCTTCATCTGGGAGCTCTCCGTTTCTGATTAATTATGGGTTCCAGCCCTGTTTGCTTCCAGACTCATTTCAGACGCAACAGATTCCAGCTCTGGATGAGCATATCGAGCAACTCCGTTCCACATGGGCACAAGTTCAGAGGGCACTTGGTCAGTCATTTCAGCGTCATCAGCGCCATGCTAATCGCAGAAGGCTTCCAGCGGTTTCCTTTCAGGTTGGGGATAGAGTATGGCTTTCCTCCAGAAATCTCAAGCTGCAGGTTCCGTCTAATAAGTTGTCTCCTCGGTTTATTGGTCCATACAGAGTTATTCGCAAAATTAACCCTGTCTCCTATGCACTAGACCTACCTGCATCCATGCGTATCCATAATGTGTTCCATGTGTCCCTTCTTAAGCCTCTGGTTTGCAATCGCTATACTACCACACCTGTGGTGCCAGGACCTGTTGAGGTCGAGGGCCAGGAGGAGTACGAGGTTCAGAGCATTATTGATTCCCGTAGGCTTAGAGGAAGGGTACAGTACCTGGTACATTGGAAAGGGTATGGTCCTGAGGATCGATCATGGGTGGATAGTACGGACCTTCATGCACCTAGGTTAACTAGGGCCTTTCATGCCAATTACCCGCAGAAACCTAAACCCTATTCTAGGAGAGGGGGTCTTTGAAAGGGGGGTACTATCACGGTGCCCGTGATTTGCTGCAGTTACTTGTCTGTCACCAGTAGGGGGCTTCTATTGGCTGTCTGCAGATAGCCCGCCTCTTATTGACTATTTAAACCTGGATTGGGCACCCTTTGAGTGCCCTTTCGTGTTGTTTCTGACCTTCTTGCTATCACTATGCTAGTGATAGCTGGGCCTCTGTTCCAGTGTTCCTGAGTTCCTGATCTCATGTGTTCCTGAGTTCCTGATCTCTACTGTTCCAGTGTTTCCTGCATACTGAAGTACTTCCAGTCCTGGTTCCGGCCTAGTCTCTGGTGTTGCAGTTCCTGCTGAACTTCTCTGCTGTTTTCTGACCTGACTGATCGTTGCTGGTTCCTGTCATCTCATCACCTGTCTTCAGTATCCTGGCGACCTTCTGCCTGGTCGCGTTAGTGACATTGCTACAATTCCGTGTTGGTCCCAGCGTGCGGACGCTGGTTTGCTCCTAAGCCTTGCGGCTATACAAACTCGCTTGTTACACCAGTGTGCGGTCACTGGTTTGCTCCAAAGCCTTTCAGCTATACAAATCTGTGTTGGTCCCAGCGTGCGGACGCTGGTTTGCTCCTAAGCCTTGCGGCTATACAAACTCGCTTGTTACACCAGTGTGCGGTCACTGGTTTGCTCCAAAGCCTATCAGCTATACAAATCTGTGTTGGTCCCAGCGTGCGGACGCTGGTTTGCTCCTAAGCCTTGCGGCTATACAAACTCACTTGTTACACCAGTGTGCGGTCACTGGTTTGCTCCAAAGCCTATCAGCTCTACTAATCTGTGTTGGCCCCAGCGTGCGGACGCTGGTTTGCTCCTAAGCCTTGCGGCTATACAAACTCACTTGTTACACCAGTGTGCGGTCACTGGTTTGCTCCAAAGCCTATCGGCTATACAATTTTGTGTTGGTCCCAGCGTGCGGACGCTGGTTTGATCCTAAGCCTTGCGGCTATACTACTCGCTTGTTACTCCAGTGTGCGGTCACTGGTTTGCTCGCTAAGCCTAACAGCTATACTATTCAGTGTTGTTTCCAGCGTGCGGACGCTGGTCTGCTCCAAAGCCTTGCTGCTTAACGATTCTGCTAATTTGCCAGTTCCATCTGACTGCTGCTATTATCTCTGGGCTGCCCTGCCCGGTATTGGTAAGGCCGGTAGAACCTTTTGCCACATTCCATCTGAGGTTGCCTTACCCGGTATTGGCAGGGCCGGTAGAGCCTACATTGTGTATCTATTGAGGCTGCCTTGCCCGGTAATTTGGTAAGGCCGGTAAAACCGTTACGCTATTCCATCTGCAGGTTGCCTTACCCGGTATTGGCAAGGCCGGTAGAGCCTAAAGACTGTCCTGTCCGGTATATTGACAGGACCGGTAGAGTCTGCCTTCTGTCTGTGCTATATTCTGTATATATATATATGTATGTTATTGCCATCCTAAGTTATCATTTATTATTTCAATAAAATTGATTTTTTTACCTAAAACTTGTGTCTGAGAGTCATAATAAACCGTGACACCGTTAGGGTGCTCCTACTTCAGATATGTTGCGCCTTCTTGCCAACATTTCTGAGGCACAGCACTATGTTTCTGCTACCTTATTTGATGCCATCCATTTGGTGGCCAGGGTTTCCACCATGTCTGTGGTTGCCAGATGAGCTCTTTGGCTCAAGACCTGGTCTGCTGACACTGCTTCCAAGAAAGCATTGCTCTATTTACATTTTCAAGGTACTTCTTTGTTTGGGCCTGATCTTAAAGATCTGATCAGTGAGGCTGCAGGGGGTAAGAGTACCCTTCTACCCTTGGTTCCCAGGAAGAAAACGCCGCTTAAGAGTAACTGGTATTTTCATTCCTTTCAGACTGAGACACGTCAGGCGAACCAGATGGTTCCCTCAGCTCATCTCCTCCCAAACAGCAATGGAAGCCCAAGTTCTCTACCACTCCTTCTTCGGCATGACTCACCGAACCCGGGTCCCCGCTCTGCTGTGGGTGGTCATCTGCGTCACTACCACAGCATCTGGGAGGATTCAGTGGCAGACCCGTGGGTTGTACAAGTGGTGACGAAAGGGTACAGGATCCCTTTTGTCTCTCTTCCTCCCTTTTGCTTCTTTCCTTCTCATACGCCTCAGGGCACCGAGAAACGCCGGCTGTTCAACAGAGCTATTCAGGCTTTTATGGACAAGGATGTTCTAGAGCTGGTTCCAGTTCAGGACAGAGTTATGGGTTTTTACTCAAACCTCTTTGTGGTCTCCAAGAAGGACGGCTGTTGTCGTCCCATTTTGGATTTGAAGGATCTCAATTCCTTTGTGATCCGGACTCATTATCACCAGGAGTCTCTACGGATGGTGATTGCTGCTATGTCCCCGGGGGGAATTCCTTGCATCTCTGGATCTTCAGGACACTTATTTACACATCGCCATTCATCCAGAGAGCCGGCAGTATCTCTGATTTGCCTGCGACTGAGGGCATTTTCAGTTTTCAGCTCTTACCTTTGGTCTGACTACTGCTCATCGAGTTTTCAACCTTGTCCTGGGAGCCTTAGTGTCCATCCTCCATCGGGACAGCATCAGAGTTACTCCATACATGGACGACCTGCTTCCCTCTGTGAAACTTCTTCATTAGCAGGTTCAGCAATGCATTCACGCTCTCACCCATCATGGGTGGATCATCAACATGGACAAGTCGGACCTTGTCCCATCCCAGCGTCTGGTCTTCCTGGACCTTCTCTTCAACACTCAGAAGAGCATGGTGTTTCTCACGGACGAGGTAGCTCACCAGATCGCCCATAGAGTTTCTGTGGTTCTGGCTCAAGATCCAGTTTCAGCCAAGAAGCTGTCCTCTCTAGTGGGGAAATTCATCTCCACCATAGAAGTGGTCCCGTTTGCCATGGCGCACACCAGAGAACTCCAGAGGTTTATGATCCAGGTGTGCAGGGGTCAGCCAGACCTTCTGAAGATGTCAGTGTCCCTCCCTCTTCATGTGGAACTAAGTTTGTCCTGGTGGCTCAACCTCTCCAATCTGCTGAAAGGCAAGTCCTTCTTGGTATCCTTCTGGACCACGGTGATGATGGATACCAGCCTCTCCGGCTGGGGAGCGGTCCTGGGTCGCCTGAGTGCTCAGGGTCGGTGGTGTCCGGAGGAATCTCCTTCCCATCAACATGTTGGAGCTTCGGGTGATATTTCATGCCTTTTGTCATTGGACATCTCAGCTGAAGGACTGTCCAGTCCGGGTACAGTCCGACAATGCCAGGGTGGAAAAAGAAGTCTCGCCACTTGGTTAGAGGTCAAGGCTATTTTATCCTGGGCTGAAGAACACTTTCCTGCCATATCTGCAGTACACATTCCTGGCGAAGACGTCATGGCAGACTTCCTCATTCAACACACAGTGGACAACAGAGAGTGGGAACTGCACGCAGAGGTGTTCACCCTCATTACTCAGAAGTGGGGTTCAGAGGTTCTGCTTTCGGTGGAGATACCCTCTAGCTCTGGCGGTGGATGCAATGTCCATTCCTTGGTTATTTCCTCTGGCCTACATCTTTCCTCGCCTCCCAATATTGCACAGAGTGTTACTGAAATTGCGACTGGAACGCTGTCCAGTCATTCTGATTGGTCCGTACTGGCCTCGCCAGGCTTGGTTTCCGGAGCTCCTGGATCTGTCAGTGGCAGAGCCATTTTGGCTCCCTTACCATCAGGATCATCTTCTACAGGGTTACCTGTGGAAGGAGGATGTTCATCGGCTAGCTTTGACGGCTTGGAAATTAAATCCTCAATATTGAAGAAGAAACGTTTTTCTTCTGGTGTGGTGGCTACTATGCTCAGTGCCCGCAAACCTGTTTCTTCCAAGATTTACCATCATGTTTGGTTGACCTTTTTGTCTTGGTGTGCTGATAAGGACCTGTCTCAGGAATTTGATCTGCCTACAGTCCTGTCCTTCTTGCAGGATGGTGTGGATAAGGGCTTCAGTTTGAGTTCCCTTAAAGTTCAGACATCTGCCCTCTCTATTTTCTTTTAGAGGCACATTGCCATCCTTCCTGATGTCAAGATTTTCTTCCAGGGCGTTGCTCATGCTCGTCCTGCCTTCAAGAATCCCACTCCTCCATGGGATCTTAACTTGGTTTTGGGCATTCTTCAGCACCCTCCGTTTGATCCTTGGCTACTATTCCTCTATGCCTGCTGACGTGCAAAAAATGCCTTTTCTCCTGGCGATCGTGTCTGTTTGCCGTGTCGCGGAGTTACATGCTCTGTCCTGTAAGCCACCCTATTTGGTGTTTCACAAGGACAAGGCGGTGCTTCGCACTTCTCAGGAGTTTCTCCCGAGTTCGGAGTTCCACATCAATCAGGAGACTGTGGTGCCTTCTTTCTACCCTGAGCCCACCTCTGACAAGGAGAAGGATCACCACTTGTTAGACGTGGTGCATTGTTTCAAGTTTTATGTGCATTGCACTGAGTCTATCAGGCAATCTGACACGCTGTTCGTCATTCCTGAGGGTCCCAGGGCAGGAAGACCTGCATCCAAAAGTGACTATTGCTTCTTGGATCAAGTCCACTATTCGTAAGGCTTACGAGCTGAGGAAGAAGCCTGTCCCCTATTGGGTCACGGCTCATTCTACAAGATCTACTGTGGCTTCTTGGGCTTACAAGAAACAGGCCTCCACTGATCAGTTGTGCAAGGCTGCCACTTGGTCGTCTGTGCACACCTTTTCGAAGCACTACCGTTTTGATGTGCTGGCATTGGCTGACGCCAGCTTTGGGAGGAAAATCCTGGAGACAGTCTTGCCTGTCTAGAATTTTCTTCGGTTCTTGGTGCTTCTTTCACTTGAGCTCTGTTGGCTCTAGTTCAGTGTGCTGTGTAACATTTGGGGTGTTGTTACCCCTGTTCAGTATCCACTGACACTTCAGTGTTGTTGGGCTATCTCTGATCTGATGGTTCATATCTGCTCTGGTGACTTTGGGGGCCTTGCGTCTTGTCCTTGCCTTACTTCCCGCGTCTGGGAAACTCAATGTTTGGACAGCCCAAAGTTACCAGTAACCTGTATTGGACGACAGAGAAAAGAGGATTTTAGTTTTACCTGTTAAATCCTTTTCTCTTAGTCCATATAGGTTACTGGTCTCCCACCCTGTCAAGGGACCATGCTTGGCTCTCCTGTGGCAGACAGTGGGGGTTCCTCGGGGTCATACTCACAGAAGTCTTCTTCCCTTCTACTATCTAGTCAATATTGTCTCAAATCATTCTGGAGCTGGTTGGCTAGTTGCAGCCAAGAAGGGAAGGGAGGCTCCACCCCCTGCATACAATTCTAGAATTGTTCCTGCCTACAATTAAAGGGGCGGATCGCCTACCCAAAGTTACCAGTAACCTGTATGAACTAAGAGAAATGGATTTAACAGGTAAGCTTAAAATCCTCTTTTCTTCCCTATGAAACTTAGTTTTTTCGTGGAAGGGGAAGTACTAAGTCTTTCCACTTCCTTTCTTCTGCACAAGAGGCACCTGCTTGCTTCAAGTCTCTATTTATAGGCTGAAATAGCCCTCCTGATGTTCTGTCTTTAACCTCTTACAGGTAGATAAGTGTTTTTTTTTTTTATTTCTGCCTTATATTCTCTGTTTGGGGGACTTCTGGCTATGTCGGTGCACAAGGGAGACGTGGAAGTCTAATACCACCAGGGCTTCAGGTTTTCCTCATTAAACCTTTGATCTTCATGTCAGACTGGGACTTTACTGGTACATTATGTCCCTCTTGTTCTGTGGTCCTTACACAGCAACTACTGTCCCTTCTCCTCCTGAATATTAGCCTGCACTACTTAAAGTCCTTATTTCTTCTATGAATAATATTCCTTCTTCTGTTAGCAGGGTCCTTGCGTTCCAGACCCAGGACCATCCCTTTTCCCACAAAAAAAAAAAATCTAATATTTTTGTGTGTATGGGGAGAGTCCTCTGGAAGAGGGGGATTCTTCTGATGAGGAGGGGGGAACTGATGACGCTGATTTTGATTCCTCATTTACTCCAGGGGATCCTTATGAGGAAATCCCTGGGTCACCTATTGAGGGTATTATTAGGGCAGTTTTGAAGACCTCTGATTTATGTTCTTCATCTCCAGATATTTTTAAGCAGAGAGAGAGGCATGTTGCACATTTCCCTTCCGATAATTCCTTGGACAAGGTGTTTCTGGATAAATGGAAATTACCTGATAAGAAATGATTAATTTCTAGACAGTTTTCTCTTATATCCCTCCTCTCCTGATGAGCTACAAGTATGTTCCACCACCGCTGCAGTTGACCCTCCAATTTCTCACCTTTCTATGCTTTTACAGTATTGGGGCTTGCAGATTCAGCAGCTCAATATGTGGGACCTCCAAGCAGTCTTTGGTCTCCATTCCATATGTAGGCAAGAAGCTATTTGGCACAGAATTGGAAAAGGTTATTACCCATGCTACTGGGGCAAGAGCACTCTGTTGCTCAAATTATCCCTAAGCATTCCTATTTTCTGCGAAAGACGTGGCTTTCATTACCCTCACCATTATGGATTTTCACCCAGGACATCCAAAAACCGCACCCAAAAGTCCCCTGCTGACAAGTTTACCTCTGTACGACTTACAGGGATCGGGTCTGCCTCAGGCAAACAGAGGTCATCTGCATCTCTTTCACAATACATTGGGTTTTCTCCATGGTGGATCAGTGGGTGTTGCTGGTGATTTTAAAAGGGTATCACATTAGTTTCAAATTCCTTCCTCCTTGTCTCTTCTTTATGTCCAAAGTCCCTAGTGATCCAGTGTGAAGCCTTTTGTTCTTAGACGTAATGTATTCTTCTGTGGGAATGCAGTTTTTGGTACATGTCCCTCCTCATTAAAATTTTTAGGATTCTATTACAACCTTTTCACAGTTCCCAAACAACGACTGTGGCTGCCATCCTATCATGATATCATGGCAGATATGTCTCCAGGGGAGTTTTTTGCTTCCCTAAATATAATGGACACTTATCTGCATATTCCCATTCATGCAGATAATCCGTGTTTCCTTTTCAGTTCACCGCCCTTTCTTTTGGGCTGGCATCTTCTCTGCGAGTTTTTGCAGAAGGTATGGTAACTTTGGCTGCACACATTAATTCTGGGGATTTCTCTTACTCTCTATTTGAACAATCATTTAGTAAAGGGTCCCTCAGAGAAGACTCTGCACTTTCAGCTTCTGACATGCATCTCTGTATTGGAGCAGCATGGTTGGGTAATTAATTTCAAGAAAGGCTCACTGGTTCTGTTTTACTTGGCATGGGATATGTCGCTCTTCAGAGACAGATCTTTCTGCTGGAGTGCAAGATTATTGTTTTTTCGGCAGGTGTCTCTATCCTTACTTCGCCCATTGGCAACTGTGAGGGAATACATGAAGGTGCCGGAGTGTCTGGTTTCTGCCTTTGAGTTAGTCTCCTTTGCCCAAGTCCACACTTGATAAATGCAGCTGGACAATCTGAGGAATTGGTCCAGTTGACAGTGTCATCTCTCCCATCTTGTCTCTTTGAAGCTGGACAAATATAGATCTTCATTGGTGGTTTCAAGAGTCCTATCTGACTTTGAGTTGAACATTGGAAGACCAGTGGTCGCAGCCACATTCCTTAAGTTTTACAACTATTTTGACCTTTCTTTAGGATGGGTTCCAGAAAGGAATTAGTCTCCATTCTATCAAGGTCCTGATTTCAGCTCTATCTGTGCTTTTTTCAGAGGTCTTATTGTAAGATATGTAGATGTATTTCTCCCTAAATTTGTTTCTGACATTCATACTAACCAGGAAAGTGCTAGCCAGGCTGAGACTAAGGTGGCAGTGGCTTCTTGGATCAAGGTGACTGTAACAGACCACAGAAGCTCTCTCTGGGCATATGGATTGTCAGCCCATTGTCACAGGCTTTGCAGAACTTTGAGATGTTATACTGGCGTACAGCTATGCCAGAAAGACTAAAATCATAGCCTGCCGGCTTGCTTTAAAGGGACTGGGCAGTTAGGGGTTAATTATTTGTGTTTGGGCAAGGCTATGTCAAATGTGTATTGTACTGCTGTCTGGTCCAGAGGTTGATTAGGGTTCCACCTACTAAACTCCTCTCTGTTGTGTATCCACTGTTGTCTGTGTGATGGGATTCTGACTGTAAGTAACACCTGGTCCCATTGTGCTGTGTTCTTGATTGTGTCAGTCATACTGCCTGTCACAGCCTTTGCATTGTCCCTTCGTTCATGTGTGTACAGTAGCCCCGAGGGGTCCCATGGTATTGCAAGTCTCTCCACCAACAATCCTTTGCCTCGCTGTTTACCTTTCCCTTCCCACATTGTCTAAGTAATTCAGTCATGTCTGGCCCCATTGTGTTATGTCCACACCATTTGATGTTGCCTACTGTATGGTATTGTATTGTAATGTATCCTCTGTGCTACCACCCTGTCACGGTTTGTTAAGACTCTCAGACGCAGAGTTAGGTAAAAACACAACTTTATTGAAAAGTTAATGCAGCCCCGTAGGGTAACATACACGTACACACATATATATATATATATATATATATATATATATATGTATCTTTATTAGACAGGAATACAATACAAACAATAGCAATATTGGCTCTACCGGCCCTGCCAATATACCGGGCAAGGCAGCCAAGGAATTGGAACTCGTGAGGTGAGGCTCAACCGGCCTTGCCAAGATACCGGGCAAGGCAGCCACTAGACAGGAGGCTAAGACTGGCTCTACTGGCCTTGCCAATACCGGTTAAGGCAACCCAAGGAAACAGGACAGGTTCTACCGGCCTTACCATATACCGGGCAAGGCAGCCAATTGACAGGAGATAAATACCGGCTCTACCGGCCTTGCCAGTACCGGGTAAGGCAACCCAAGGAATAGGACAGGTTCTACCGGCCTTACCAATACTGGGCAAGGCAGCCCATAGACAGGAGATAATGGCAACCACTAGCCTCAGTGACTGGAAGGTGGCACAACAGTCACTATGATGACAAAGAGGCTAAGTCAGTAAGTAGGCCGCCAGCAAAAGAGATAGCGGATGGATGTGGAGCTAACCAGTGCCCTCACAGATGGAACGCCATAACTCTATAGTAGCAACCAAGTGTGCATGGAGCGAACCAGTACCCAGTACGTGAAACACTAACAGTACTGAAACAGCCAGGTGACTAGAGGAGCGAACCAGTACCCTGTACGTGGAACGCTAACAATACGGAGTCAGCCGGGTGGCTAGAGGAGCGAACCAGTACCCTGTACGTGGAACGCTAACAATACTGAGACAGCCGGATGGCTAGAGGAGTGAACCAGTACCCTGTACGTGGAACGCTAACAATACTGAGACAGCCGAGTGGCTAAAGGAGCGAACCAGTACCCTGTACGTGGAACGCTAACAATACGGAGACAGCCGGGTGGCTAGAGGAGTGAACCAGTACCCTGTACGTGGAACGCTAACAATACTGAGACAGCCGGATGGCGAGAGGAGCGAACCAGTACCCTGTACGTGGAACGCTAACAATACTGAGACAGCCGGGTGGCTAGAGGAGCGAACCAGTACCCTGTACGTGGAACGCTAACAATACTGAGACAGCCGGGTGGCTAGAGGAGTGAACCAGTACCCTGTACGTGGAATGCTAACAATACTGAGACAGCCACATGGCGAGAGGAGCGAACCAGTACCCTGTACGTGGAATGCTAACAATACTGAGACAGCCGGGTGGCTAGAGGAGTGAACCAGTACCCTGTACATGGAACGCTAACAATACTGAGACAGCCGGGTGGCTGTCAGGACTGGCTGGTGCAGGTTAACACCTGCAGGGGAGGGAGTGCTAGGGAGCGAGGGTTAGGGTTCGGTGCTGGAGAGTGGTGACTGCCTGCAGTTAGGCCTTGCTGCGGCAAGGGCCGAGGCCAGATGTCTGAACCCCAGTTGAGCCGGGATCCAGACCAGGATGACCTCCCACAGACAGTACAAACTCCCCTGCAGGGGGGAGCGAAGGCTGGAGGGCGGAGACTAGGGAGCGGAGCTGGGGTGCGTAGGACACAAAGTAGCTGAAGCTCCCCAACGGAAAATAAAAACCTAGACCCCTAGAGCAAGACGAAGCTAGGGATGGTTAAACCAGCAGAAGAACGATCAGATTTGCCTGAAAGCGACTGGAGATCTAGACTGGACAATAGACTGCAGATGAGTGGTCAGACTAGCTGGTCACCAACTGGAGGTCAAGACTGGACAAAAGGACTTGGCAGAAGAGTGGTCAGACGAGCCGGTAGGCAACAGGAGGTCAAACAGGACAAATGGAGTAAGCAGAAGAGTGGTCAGAAGTTGGTCAGCAACTGGCGGTCAAGACTGGACAAAAGGACTTGGCAGAAGAGTGGTCAGACGAGCCGGTGGGCAACAGGAGGTCAAACAGGACAAATGGAGTAAGCAGAAGAGTGGTCAGACGAGCCGGTCAGCAACAGGAGGTCAAACAGGACATATGGACTAAGCAGAAGAGTGGTCAGACGAGCCTCAATCGGTACACAAAATTCAACACAGCAAGGAACAGGACTGGACTACAGAGAACCTGCTGGTATCTAGGCAGCAGTGAACACTAGTGAAAGTGCACCAGGCAAATGAGCAGGACACCTAAAATAGTCGCCGGAAGATGACGTCAGGAGCCTAACCACAGACGAAAACCGGAAGTGCAGAGCTGCCTGAGAAGGAGACCTGGCAGAGTCACGGCCGCCGCTGAAGAAGCACGCCGCAAGAGGCAGAAGAGAAAGGCGGAGAAAACAAGTTCTGCAAGAGAAGAGAGCCGCAGCATGAATATGTCGCGGGAGGGAAAGAAGCCTCCGTCGGGAAGGTATGCTGCAGCGAGCACAGAAGACGTGACAGTGGCTAGAGGAGCGGACCTGTACCCTGTACGTGGAACGCTAACAATACTGAGACAGCCGGGTGGCTGTCAAGCAACCAGTACCCGTGTACTGAATAACCGGCAAGATAGAAATGTCGCCAAGGCGACTCAGTAACGTCAGATGACTGTAGGTGAACTGGACAGGAACCAGCAGATGGAAGCAGGAACCAGCATGCAGACGATCAACCGGAATCAGGAACGACGGCGGCGACTGGCAGCAGGAAGCGGTGTCTCAACCGGATGAGCCGGAAGCAGGAACTACTCGGCTGGTAACACTGGAACAGGACGAACACAGGTCGCAGGAACACAGCAGAGGCCCAAGATACTCAGGAACAATGTGTAGACTCAAACAGCATAGAGACAACACGAAAGGGCAACCAAAGGGTGCCCAGGCTAGGTTTAAATAGGCAATACAGGGCGGGCTGAAGGCAGCCAGCCAATGGAGAGCCCCCTACTGGTGATAGACACAAAAGGAGAGCAATCATGGGGACCATGATACACCCCCAAAACAATGTGATAAACTCTGTATAAAAGAGCTGAGTGTTCACTAATAAAATGTTAGTCCTTTGGAACTAACTATTCAGGCAGCATTCTGGATGGCTTAAAGGGGCCCCATAGCTCCCCATTCAGGCATCTTATGTTCCAGCCTTCCAGTGTTCCAGCATTACAGCTACCAGCCTGCTTTCTTCAGCTACCCACCTCGTAGGTGACAGTAGGAGCCCAGCAGTTTCCAATTGATTATGCAGTGCCAGAGATTCAGCCAGTTATCCTGTTTCACCGGAGAGGCTACCAGCTTGTAGCCGCATCCAGGAGGGAGAGACCCAGAACGACAGCCTAAGTCAGCCCAAGGACATAGGCTCCCGTTACACTGGTGGCAGTGGTGGGATCATCTCCCTCATCAGAGTTGGGTACACCAGTGAACCATGGAAGCCCTGGGACCCATGGACTCTGTTGAGCCCAACTGGAGACGCATAGGGGACTTGTTAAAACCTGGCTGGCCGATCCTGGGAAGGACTCCTCTACCGGAGTGGGAAGAGAGTATATACCACTTCGTGGGGGTGGAGAGTGACTTACAGGACCAATATACCGCCCTTTACCAGAAAGCAGAGAGGAGGTACTGCAGTTGAATCCGCCATAAGTGTTTCCCGGCGGGCTATAGATACGACGGCCCATGAATAGGGTTGGAGACTTTTGACTATGCTCACAACTTTGGAAGCAAGGAGGAGAGGTGCTTCTGGGAGATTCGTGACACCTGTAAAGTGATGCTGGCTTTCCAGGACATCCCCGAGCTAGGTGGGGAACTGAATGACCTGGCTGAGCAGGAGTGGCATCTGGAGAGGGCATACATGGGCTTCTGCCGGAGGATCAGAAGTTATATAGAGGGATAGCGGCCACAAGACGTCCTCCATGGTGATTTTGTTGCCCCTGAACATGATGACCTTGGTGGGCTGACGCAATACAGTGCTGCTGGCTATGTTGCCCCTGAATATGAGGACCTCAGCGGACTGACGCAATACGGTGCTGCTGACTTGGTTGCCCCTGAATATGACGACTTCAGTGGACTGACACAATACAGTGCTGCTGACTATGTTGCCCCTGAATATGAGGAGTTCAGCGAACTGAAGCAATACATTGCTGCTGACCCTGTTGCTCCTTAATATGAGGCTCTCAGGGGACTGAAGCCATACAGTGCTGCTGACCCTGTTGCCCCTGAACTGGTGAGTGGGAGTGCGCTCATCACCAGCCCCTGTGAGGTCCCTGCCCTGGTGAGCGGGACCAAGGTCCTCACAAGGGATGACATTTGCCCTAAACTGATGAGTGGGAATCCGTTCCTCATCAGCTCAAACAATGCCCCTGCATTAGGGAGTGGGACAAACGTACTCCCTGATGGGCATGTTGCACCTTCCCCTGCTAACCCTGCTGTGGTGAGTGGGACTCAGGTCCTCACCAGCAGGCCCTATGTTGTTATCCCTGGATTTGTTGACCCCAGCCTGGTGAGTGGGAATCCGCTCCTCACCAGGGCAAGTGATGCCCCTGGATCAGGGAGTGGGACAGATGTCCTCCCTGATGTGCAAGTGGCCCCTTGGCGTGCTAACCCTGCCGTGGTGAGTGGTACTCAGGCCCTCACCAGCAGTCCCTTTGTTGCCCCTGATTATGATGACCTCAGTGAACTGAAGCAACACAGTGCTGCTGACCCTGTTGGCCCCGAACTGGTGAGTGGGAGTGCGCTCCTCACCAGCCTCTGCGAGACCCCAGCCCTGGTGAGTGGGACCAAGGTCCTCACCAACAGCCCCTGTGATATTGCCCCTTTCACTGCTAAATCTGCTGCAGTGAGTGGGACTCTGGTCCTCACCAGCAGCCCCTGTGATGTTGCCCCTTTCCCTGCTAACCCTACCATGGTGAATGGGACTCAGGTCCTCACCAGCGGTCCCTTTGTTACCCCTGAATACGTTGACCCCAGCCAAGTGAGTGGGAATCCTCTCCTCACCAGGGCAAGTGATACCCCTGCATCAGGGAGTGGGACAGACGTTGTCCCTGATGTGCAGGTTGCCCCTTTCCCTGCTAACCCTGCCTTGGTGATTGGGACTCAGGTCCTCACCAGAGGTCCCTTTATTGCCCCTGGTTATGATGACCTCGAAGGACTGAACCAACACAGTGCTGCTGACCCTGTTGGCCCCAAACTGGTGAGTTGGAGTGTGCTCCTCACCAGCCTCTGTGAGACCCCTGCCCTGGTGAGTGGGACCAAGGTCCTCACCAACAGCCCCTGTGATATTGCCCCTCTCACTGCTAAACCTGCTGCGGTGAGTGTGACTCCGGTCCTTACCAGCAGCCCCTTTGATGTTGCCCCTTACCCTGCTAACCCTACAATGGTGAGTGGAACTCAGGTCCTCACCAGCGGACCCTTTGTTACCCCTTAATACGTTGACCCAGCCTGGAGAGTGGGAATCTGCTCCTCACCAGCGCAAGTGATGACACTGCAATAGGGAGTGGGACCAACATCCTCCTTGTGGATTCTATTGCTTCACCCTTGGGGAATGGGATCAGTGTCCTCCCCTGTGCTACTGTTTCCCCTGGACTGGTGAGTGGGAGTACGCTACTCACCAGTCATCTTAATGCCACCATCCTTCCCAGTGGACCCCTGAACCTTGCTCCAGCCTTAGAGACCATGACCCCTGTCCTCTCTAGTGGTCCCCCTGACCATGCCTCAGGGAGTGGGACCTGGGAGCAACGTCATCTCCTTCAACTGTGTGGTACCTGCCATAGAAAAAGGGGAGATGCCTCCATCTACCCACAGTATGGTCCCAAACTGGACCCCTGGAGTACGAACAGGGGCTGCCAGAACTCGCCTGTTCCCAGCTACTGTTTCCCCTGGACTGGTGAGTGGGAGTACGCTACTCACCAGTCATCTTAATGCCACCATCCTTCCCAGTGGACCCCTGAACCTTGCTCCAGCCTTAGAGACCATGACCCCTGTCCTCTCTAGTGGTCCCCCTGACCATGCCTCAGGGAGTGGGACCTGGGAGCAACGTCATCTCCTTCAACTGTGTGGTACCTGCCATAGAAAAAGGGGAGATGCCTCCATCTACCCACAGTATGGTCCCAAACTGGACCCCTGGAGTACGAACAGGGGCTGCCAGAACTCGCCTGTTCCCAGCCCAGTTACATTGGTGGAAACCCCTTTGCCCCATGGAACTCCACCTCATAGACAGGCCCTGGACCCAGAACCAATGGCCCCAGACCCAGCGGAATCTGACCAAAGCTCTGCCCGGATCACGGACCGGCAGAATCCCCCCAGCATGCTGCTAGCCTAGGACCAGAAGCTACCACTTTTTTCTGACCCAGGACAAGGGGCTAATCATTTGTTTCCTGGCGCAGGACAAGGGGCTCCCAAGTTGTTTCCCAGCCCAGGACAAGGGGCTAACCATTTGTTTCCTGGCGCAGGACAAGGGGCTCCCAAGTTGTTTCCCAGCCCAGGACAAGGGGCTTCTGCTGTGTTTCTTAGCCCTGGACAAGGGACTAACCATTCCTTGCTCAGCCCAGGACCAAGGGTTAACCATTTGCTTCATAACCCAGGATAAGGGGCTAATGTTTTATTCCCGGCCCAGGACAAGGGGCTATCCGCATGGACCTCCTGGAGTCCCAAGCCAGCGTCACTGAAAAGGGGGAGAAATGTAACGGACCGCAGTCCGTTACTGGAAGCTCTCTCTAGGCATATGGATTGTCAGCCCATTGTCACAGGCTATGGAGAACTTTGAGACGTTATACTGGCGGACAGCTACGCCAAAAAGACTAAAATCATAGCCTGCTGGCTTGCTTTAAAGGGACTGGGCAGTTAGGGGTTAATTATTTGTGTTTGGGCAAGGCTCCTTCAAATGTGTATTTTACTACTGTCTGGTCCAGATGTTGATTAGGGTTCCACCTACTTATCTCCTCTCTGTTGTGTATCCACTGTTGTCTGTGTGATGGGATTCTGACTGTAAGTAACACCTGGTCCCATTGTGCTGTGTTCTTGATTGTGTCAGTCATACTGCCTGTCACAGCTTTTGTATTGACCCTTTGTTCATGTGTGTACAGTAGCCCCAGGGGATCCCATGGTATTGCAAGCCTCTACACCAACAATCCTTTGATTCACTGTTTACCCTTCCCTTCCCACATTGTCTAAGTAATCCAATTATGTCTGGCCCCATTGTGTTGTGTCCACACCATTTGATGTTGCCCACTGTATGGTATTGTATTGTATTGTATCCCCTGTGCTACCACCCTCAAAACAATGTGATTAAACTCTGTATAAAAGAGCTGAGTGTTCACTATTAAAATGTTAGTCCTTTAGAGCTAAGAAGGAGTCCTGGTGTCCTTATTCTGAATGGTTTAAATGGACCACTTTGTCCCCCATTCAGACAGCATTCCAGTGTTCCAGCATTACAGTAGCTGACAGTAGGAGCCCAGCAGTTTCCAATTGATTATGCAGTGCCAGTGATTCAGCCAGTTATCCTGTTTCACCGGACAGGCTACCAGCTTGTAGCTGCATCCAGGAGGGAGAGACTCAAAACGACGGCCTAAGTCAGCCCAAGGACTTAGGCTCCCGTTACACTAACCAGGAAAGTGCTAGCCAGGCTGAGACTAAGGTGGCAGTCGCTTTTGGATCAAGGTGACCATTCACCAGGTCTATGTCTTTAGGTAAAAGCCTATGTCCTTTAGAGTCACTGCCCATTCCATCAGAGTGGTGGGTGCTTCCTTGGCCTACATGTACCTGGCTTCTGCAAAGAAGCTGTGTAAAGCAGTGCTATGTTTGTCTCTTTACATGTTTGCTAAATACTAGAGTCAGTGTTCTGGCTTTGGCTGAAGACAGTTTTGGATGAGAGATATTGCAGGCCTTTGTGCACGTGTAGGTATCTGGCTCAGGTTACCCCTACTTGCCTTACTCTTGTTCTGTTCTTTGCTATATATTAAAACTGAGCATATGATGGGGTTGAAGTGAAGTACGGAGGGAGTCCCAGCCTCCTGTGGGATGATACTTTAACCCATCATTCCTGTGTTCCATGTGGACTAAAAGAAAAATATTTATTTTGACACAAAAATCCCCTTTTTGGCTTTCTGTGAACAATTATATATTGCAAATATTGATTACAATGATGATGGTCTTCTCTTCTTGAGCGAAGCCCAACTCCCCACTCTTTCCCAACAACACAGAGCATACTAGATGACCGTTACACTGCGGCCGAGGTTGAGGCTGTAATTTACACCCTCAAAAAACACGAATACCAAGGGCCCTATGGTCTTCCCTTGGAGTTTTACAAGACCCTAAGGGGACACGTCACTCAACCCCTGACCTCCCTTTTTAATGACATACTATTAAAAGAGTCGTTACCAGATAACTTTAATTTATTCAAAATCATTGCCCTTCCTAAGTCTGAATTCAAATAGTTCACCTTCCGCACGCCACGCTCAGGTCCTGGTGCAGGTTTATCAAAGGGTCAGTGCCAAGTTATGACCCAGAATACCATACACTAAAGAAAGATGATAACCGCACTCAGATTAAAGGTTAAGCTCTACGGAACATTTTTATTTACACCAAATGCACAACGTTTCAGGGCTTTCCCCTTCGTTAGCACCTGACGAAGGGGAAAGCTTCGAAACGTTGTGCATTTGGTGTAAATAAAAATGCTCCGTAGAGCTTAAACTTTAATCTGAGTGCAGTTATCACCTTTCTTTAGTTTACCCTTCCTAAGCCTGGCAGAGACCATAATATTGTCTCCTTATACAGACCTGTTTCCTTGCAGGACACCGATTTTTAAAATCATGAGCAAAATAATGGCAAACCAAATAAATCTCCTTCTTCCAACCCTAATTTCCCATGAACAGATGGGCTTTGTCCCTGGTAGGCATTTAGTCATGAGCATAAGCATAGCTATAGCCATGACCCTAGCATCTAAAGATGAACCCACTAACCAGAACTTGATTATAAACATAGACACTGAAAAAGCATTTGATAAAGTTTCATGGTCTCACCTCTTTTGTACTCTGCAGCTGCAGGACCCCCAATTCTTGAAATTCATCCATTTGATATACACACTCCATAAGGCCACCGTTACAACTAATAACTTTAATTCTTCACATTTTAACCTACATAGGGGAACAAGGCAGGGCTGTACCTTATCCCCACTTTTATTCAAATTCGCTCACAGACTATCAAAGCATATCTGTAGGAGATGTAGAACACAAACTTTCTGCATTCACAGATGACATTACTCTACATTGGTAATCCTCAGAAGGCCCACCCAGCAATCATTCAGAAGTTATATTACTTTGGGAAGGTCTCTGGCTTCACCATAAATCTAGAAAATCAGAGGCATTATACCCTATTAATAACCCAGCTCCCTGAGATCAGGCTATGCTTTCTTTTAAGTGGTTGTCTACCTCAGCTGCATTTTTCGGCATATACATCCCCAGAACACCCAATCTTTTATACATTCTTAATCTCATACCAGCCATAGATGCTTTATCTCTAGAACTGCAAACATGGAAAACAAATTACCACTGAACTCCATAGCCAGAATTAACCTTATAAAAATCTGCCTCTTCCCTTGCATTTTATACAGATTACAGGTGCTCACCTTGTATATAACAAACACGGATGTCAACTTCTTCCATTAAAATTTTCAGGCATTTATCTGGAATGTAAAATACCAAAACATAGTTTCACCAAACCTCAGCAAACCAAGCGTAATGGGGGTTTCAGACTCCCCAACATAAGATTCTTTAATGTTAGCAGCCTATACAGATATGCAAAAGACTGGATCAATCAGTCTTGTATTTATACAGACTATCGCAGAGACCAAAACTTTGTTCCCCATCTTAACCTTCCATACCTTCCTCATGCTCCTAAAGCCAACACCCCAACATACTGCTACTCCAACCCTCTACTCATACATATATTTTCCTATGTTCTTTAATTTAGACTTTTTGGCAACTTCTAAAACCTTTGTAAATTCTTCTGCATCAAGCTAGGCATTGCTTTTCAGCTGACTTCAGCTCACTTTCATCTAGGGATCTGTACTCTCCACAGACATATAACTAAGCATCATTTGACACAATCTTGTAATTATGCTAGCCTTGAAATGTATGCTAACCAAATGGACTGATACTCACCCCCCCAAGCTAAAGGAACTGCAAAAGGGCATTTTTTACTTTTTTCATAGTCCATTGAAGGCTTAAGGGACCATGGGGGTTAGGAGAGTGCTTTTAGGAGGCAGGGCACTTTAATCAGAACTCCTCCTACTTGTAGGTGGCTATCTCCTCCTACTTCAATATGACAATTAGTTTTCATTTAGCAAAGCCAAGAAGGGAATAGACACTAAAACAGAGCCGCCAGGAATAGCAGGGCATCCTCACCCAATTAGTTTTCTGTGGGTGGGGTGCCCTGCATTCCTCAGTGGACTAAGAGTAAAGCATTTATCGATAAGTAAAAAATCCCCTTTTTCTAACATTATTGAAGGCTGCAGGGAATATGGAGACGTCCCAAAGCAATTCCAAAATTATCAGCGAAGAAAAGAAAACTAATGAACAATGGCCTCCAGAACTTTGCACCAAAAATGGCATCTTGAGATGCAAAAACGTTAACTTTGTACAACTAGTGAATGTGTGAACAGATGACCATGTTGCTGCCTTCCATACATGATCAAGAGTGGCCTGATTTAACAAGGCCCATGGAGTACTGACGATTCTGAAAGGTGCTGGAGCAGATTTCATTTTGTATGCTTATCTTATAGTCTGTTTCATCCATACAACAATGGTTGTGTAAGATGCTGGTCTGCCCTTTTTAGGGCCTTCTGGAATAATGAATAATCCATTGGGTTTCCCAATGGATTGTGTAACTTGGATATAATGTCATAGGCAGCTATTTCTAATGTATGAAGAGATTCCTCCTTTTTGTTGTATGGGTTAGGATACAATGTAGGAAGCTGAGTTACTTTCGGATGGAACTCCGGAACAGTTCTTAAAACGACTTTATCTTGATGGAAGATACAATGAGGGGATGCACAAGATAGTGTGCTGAGTCCTGATGATTTTTTTCCTGAAACAATAGGCGTGAGAAACACTGTTTTGTGGGTCAGGTCTTTAAAAGAGGCTGATGAAAATGGTTCAGATGGAGAGGACTGAATAGCCACTAGGACTTAATTTTAGTCCCATGGTGGAATTGGGTCCCTGTATGGAGGGACTATTCTGTTCACCTCCTGAATGAATGTTTGAATTTCAGGAATAGTGGCTATCTTCTTTTAAATAGAACTGACAATGTTGAAACCTGAACTTCAGTGAGTAAACCGTTAGACCCTACTCAAGGCCTGTTTGTAAGAACTGTAGCAAGGAGGGAATGTGAAAATGTAGTGATTCTATCCCATTGTGATTGCAGAAATAAAAATATATCTTCAAAATACAGTGATTTTGGTTGGTTTTGCGAGTTCTTAACATGGTTTGAATGACTGAATTACTCAGTTCCTTTTTCTTCAATATTTGAGTTTTAAGGTTTATGCCATCAAAGCTAGATTGTGTAAGCTATGGTGGTAAATGGATCCTTGATATATCTCTCAGATGGTGAAACCAAGAACTCGTTGGCCACAGTGGAGCAATGAAAATGATGTGCACTCTCTTTCCATATTTTGAGAAGGACCCTGGGAATCATAGCCTGTGGAGGGAAGACCTATATTATTCTGTAACTCCATGGGGCGTCCACGACTATAGCATGTGGGTCCCTTGCTCTTGAACAGACTATTGGAAGTTTTCATTTTCTTCTTTATGCTATTATGCCTATTTCTGGCACTCCCCATCACCACTGAGCTCCTTCTTCCTCTGTCGCAACCTGACTCGCATCTGGGCTTAGTATATTTCTATAACATATTTTCTCTGTCGTCCAATACAGGTTACTGGTAACTCTGGGAGGCAATCCACCCCTTTAAGTAGGCAGGAACATTTCTCTAAATGTATGCAGGGGGTGGAGCCTCTCTTCCCTCCTTTGCTACAGCTAGCCAACCAGCTCCAGAATGATTTGTTCCTTTGGTGCAGCAACAACACCAGGTGGAGAACAGTTCTGCTATAGTTTTATTTTATTTTTTATTTTCTGTCAGATATGGAGTACCACCATTAGGTGGATTACCATGACTGACAAATGCCTGTCAATGTGGCTAGCTCAGTATCCAGGTGCTTTTTTATGGACTTTAGGCCCTGAGGGGGAAAATCTTGATTCCAAGTGCTTCCCCAGGAGTTACCCACTGAGTTACTTCTTGCTGCATGGTAATCTGAAGACAGAAGATCTGCAGGGAAGGTGAGCTACCCTTTGAGTGCTGCAGGTCCACTTGTCCCACAGTGCCCCCCGCACAGGGGTGTATTCTGGAGTTCCTATTGTACACTCCAGCACTCATTGGGTATAGCTGTATGTCTGTTGGATGTTTGGAGCAGGTTTATGTGGTAACTTGGGGCTCGATTCAAATGTTGGCGTCGCCAGAAAAAACTGGCGACGCTGGTTTTAACGTCAATTGAGCAATGCAAATGTTCTACTAGAAACAAGCGACGCCAGTTCTGAAACACACGTCGCCCGTCGCCAGAACAGCAAGATCTCACCCATAGAGGATAATGTACAAGCGACGCCAAAAGCGATTCAAATGTTGGAGTTAGGGCTAACGCGCGTTAAATTGCAACATTTCTCTCCAGAAATCTAACGCCTATTTTTTTGGGAGAAAAACACACAACTCAGACTAGAAAATCACCTTCGCTGAAAATAAAAGAGAGAAGCAGGTCATTCAAGGACAGAAGCCAAGCATACAGAAGTCAATATTAACCCCTGCAATGCCTAGCAAATACAACAACAAGGCCCACAACAGTGCTACACAACCCCTCCACCCAAAACACACCTAACATGCAATCTGGATATTCCAGGGCATCCCCTGAGGGCACAAGGGAATACCCAAATTAAAATAACATATGCCCAACATCAGGTCCAACTGTGTCAATGACAATGTGGAGAAATGGTGCCTCAAATGTCACATATGCACATCTACCCAAAAATGTGTAAAATCAATATCATCAAACACCAATGCAGAACATAACAACATGGGAAAAGTGACGCACCCTGAGCTGGTACACATGGCACACCAACATCACATGACACCCTGCTTGTGAACCACTGGCCTACACCATACAAACAAGTCACAGACAAACAATAACAATCTAGCAACTCCACAGGGACAAGGGGAACACAAAGCAGCACAACATAAGACATCCCAAAACACCTTGGACCAACAGGGGTTAACACACAACACCACATGCACACCTGTCACTCCAACATCAAATCAACTCACCAATGTAACCTTAGCAGTACATGGAGACAAAACACACACCTGACAGCTACATACCAATTACAAATAATCACACCACTAACCACAGACACACCAGAAAACAATTACCTGGATAACACACACACCTTATCATTAGTCCATTATGACCACATGACTGCTCATTGACCACACCCTACTGCTGTTTAAAAGTTACAGCCCACCCTTCTCAGATGGAGAAAAAAAAAAAAAAAAAACACAACAGAAGAGAACAGAACAACAGTATGTACACATACCTTTACCTGAGGCGACAGCGGAGGCGTAGGCGTGAGAGGGCTAGGGCTCCCCATCCCCCTCCAAGCACCCCTGTGCAACAGCCGTCACCTCCTGCAGCTGTTCATGCTCCAGCTGAAGAGCCATCCCCACCTGGAGGACAGCACCTACCAGCAGCACCTCAGCTGCAACGACAGGATGCCCCCCAGCTGCCACAGGGACCTGTGGAGCAACAGAGGGCTGGCAGACAAATGGCCAGGCCCCGGATATATCGCACCAGGGTAACGCTGCTGGGAATGACTGAGGAAGAAGTCAGGGACAGATACATGCTGACATCCGAGAGCCTGCTAAACCTGTATCAGGTGATCAAAGATGACATAGACCCTGTTTACTCTGCAAACCGTGCCCTGACAGGACTGCAGAAGCTTATGTGTTCCATCCACTTCATGGCAAGTGGAACATTCCAATCCACAGAGGGATATGTGTCTGGAATGTCCCAGTCCACCTGCTCCAGGGCACTGACACAGGTGTTGACAGCACTGAAGAGGAAGGCAAGTGCCTACGTCCACTTCCCTACAACAAACATGGAGTGGGCACGGGTTAAGCAGGCCTTCTACGCCAGGGGAGGAATGCCCAGGGTCATGGGGGCCATTGATTGCACACACATCCGATTAAGAGCCCCTGCACATCATCCACATCTCTATGTCAACAGGAAGAGTTACCACTCAATCAATGTACAGATGGTGTGTGATGCTGGGATGAGGATTACCAATGTGTGTGCAAAATTCCCTGGGAGTTGTCACGACTCACACATCCTCACCAACTCCTCTGTACACAGGGATTTTGAGAACGGTACACATGCAGGAGGATGGCTGTTGGGTGAGTCAACAGAGAACACACACCCCCACATCCACAGGTGCATGCACATGATGCATGTACATACCCATTTCAGTATGTGCATGACACAAAGGGGGGGGAAACACCAAGTGTTGATGAAGAGGTGATGAAGATCAGATGACTCTACCATGTCATCACGTCTGCACCTTCCATGTAATTACATGTTGGTCATGTGCCCACGTCCCTTCAACTGTGGACATCTCTGTGCATAGGCTCCATAGAATAACATGGAATTTGGAGAAGTGATGGACCAGAGAAGTCATCTCCATCACTTCACCTCTACATCACTGCTTTGTGACTCCCCACCCCATGAATACATCATCCATGTAACATGACACCATGTTACTACTCATCTACAGGTGATGCTGGCTATGGGTGCAAGTGTTGGCTGCTCACACCAATCGCAAATCCACAGACACCTGCTGAGGAGCGCTACAATGAGGCACATGTCCGGACCAGGAATGTCATTGAGCGCACATTTGGCCAGCTCAAATCCAGGTTCCGTTGCCTGGATCAGTCTGGGGGCGCTCTGCAGTATACACCTGCTAAGGTATGTGACATCGTCCAGGCATGTGCCTTGTTGCATAACATAGCTGTGGACACACGTCTCATGGAGGATGTGCAGCCACACCAGCCTGTGGAGGTCCCTGTTCCCACTGATGGAGGGGAGGATCTGTTGACAGGGACACAGATGCGAAACAGGCTCATCAGGGACTACTTCACCTGTGAGTACCATGCATGTGTGATTGTGGATGTGCTTGTGGAATGCATGCAAACATGTAAACCAACAATGATTATCTGTTCCACTCCACAGGATGACCCAACAGCATAGTCCTACCATGTCAAGGACATCATCCTTCATCCTCGCATCAAAGGTAAACCATATGGTCCATGTACATCACATACTGAGTTGTACTGATGTGAAACTACATCTACCAAGTTGAACAAAGCCATGACACATGTGGAACCCTGTGAGTCACAGAGGAATGCCCAATGCAATGACATGCAATGGATGCCACATAGCAATACCATGTTTTAACCCCTTGAGGGCCATAGGTGCACACAAAACATTACAAGGCAATCAGTTGTGTACCCCTCTGTCACTCGAATGGTTCAGGGGATAATGGATCAGACTTAGCTAGAATGTGAGCAATGCCCAATGTAGCTGAATGGGGATGGTGGTTGTGTGTGGTGTTGGCTAAGGTATGGCAGTAATGATCCGTTAGTCAGGTTGCAAGGCCTGCCATGCTGACTTGTTTGTGTGTGTATATAGCACAAGGAATATTCCACTCCATTGTTTGACAATGTGTGTTGTCCATGTGTTATGACCATATGAGGTGTTCATCAAGGGGATGGCAAGCAGACATATGTATGTATGTGACACGGACCCTGAGCACACACACCTTATCAGTATGTAGATCGAGATCCATGAAATAGTTCACCTGTTCCAGGGGGCTTGGTTTACGATATGATGTGTGTGTCCACACACATATACATATGTCTGCTAGCCAACACTTTTATCCAAAAAAAATAAGGTCATGATGGCTACACAACACGTTGACAACAAATGGATTGTTCACTCTGTCACATAACAAAGCTGTCACCGTGGAGTGCCAGTAAGGTCTCAAAAGCATTGTTGATCAATGTGTTGTGTACCTCAAGGGCATGATGGTGGTAAAGCAATAGCATGACTGTTGTGTTGATAGTGCATCTACAAATCTCGTTTTCACTCTCTGCAGGCATCTATGGCATGACTCCTCATGGTCCAGCAGTTTGTTCCGGTGACATGTTGACTCGACGTCCATGAGGATCATCTGTTCATGTTGATGTCAATAAAACATGTGATATGACTATCTATCTTGTGTCACTGATTACCTTTCCCATCAGGGTTTCAAAGAGATAGATGATAGTGATACTTGTAATGTTTGAAAATCCATGTAGTAGGGTTTATCACCCTGAGTAAAACAAGTGAACTTCCTTGCTGACAGGTGTTTTATTCCAAAGTGGTTACAGCTCAAAGTTTACATCCATAGATCCAATATCACAGTGGCCTGAATGTGTCATGTGGCGCTGTTGATACAACATCTTATGGACAGCTCCGGTCCCTGCACCATGAATCCCCATAGGATGAAGTTGCAACAGCGCCATTTGACACCTTCAGGACAATGTAATATTTGGTCCATGACTTCAAGCTCTGAGCTCGGATAACCTTGGAAAGAGACACCTTTCAGCAGTGGGAGTTCCCTTGTTCCAATCAGGGTGGTGAACCCAACTACATATATCATGACACATTCCAAGCATTACTATCCCCTTAATTGCGATCATGTTGTTGATGTATGTAATGTGTTCATGTTGTTCAAGTTCAAGTCACATCATGGAACAACATCCTGATGTTGTTTGACTTTCAAATGTCTGTGATTTTAACTTGAACAAACGTGTGTATGTGATGTGTGTGTTCACCCCTGCTGTAAAAGCTTGTGACTCCATTCATCGTGAATGAGTTGTGTTCACTGCATAGCTTTGCAATGCATTGGAGACAACTCATTCCCTGACACCCATGTTAGATGTGAATGAGTTGTGTTCACTGCATAGCTTTGCAATGCATTGGAGACAACTCGGCCAAACAAACCACATATTGGATGAGAAACATGCATGGACACAGATGTAATGAAAAAGTGCAAACATTTATTAAACGGGCCTGAAGAAGGTTGGCCTTACTTCTTTTTCTTGGGAGGGTAAGGGGGGGGGGCTGCAGAGGTGGATTGCCTCTGACTGCGGCGGGTTACCCGTGGGTGTCTGGTGGATGGTGGTGGTGGTGGATCACTGCTGGCTGGAGATGCATTACTGGACCCCTGTTGTGATAGCTGGCCCATGTTGTGGCGCTGGTTTTCCCGCCTGTTTGTTTCTCGCATCTCCACCAGCATGTGTCCCAGCACCTCCATCATGCCGGTGTTAAATTGCGTCTGCTGGGTGTTGGCGACAACCTGTTGTGCCTCCATGGCTCGGAGGCACCCCATGATCCTCCCTATATTCACCTCAATCCTACGCAGGGATCGGGCACACCTCCGTAACACTGTCACCTGCTCACCCTGGACAGCCACACATGCCGCGTCGAGGGCTGCTGTGGGCGCAGGTGACACAGGCGTGGTGGGCATGGAGGCTGGCAGAGGTGGTGGTGGGAGCGGACGACCATGGGGTGCCTCAGGAGAGACTGCAACATGGAAGCTGTGGGGGGATGTGGAGAACCGATCCCCGGACCCCTCACTACCCTCTGTTACTGCAGCCTCAGGATGGGGCACATCTGTTGGTGTGGTTGGGGGTGATGGCGTTGGTGGTGGTGGTGGGGTGAAAACTGTGCGCCCCTGTGGCTGCTGTGGCTCCCCGATCAGGCCAATATGTTGGTAGTCCAGGGGCCACATCATGGATGCCTCCTGGCTTCCGGATCTCCTAAGGGGGGGCTGAGGCCTAGCCCACATGCTGGACTCTGCATGTCCTGGCATCTGGACAGCCTATGGCATTCTGTGCCTCGCCATAGGCTGCAGTGGTGGAGACACGTGGACGCCAGGATCATGCTGGGGCCACTGCTGGGGGCCTTGCTGGGGCCACTGCTGGGGGCCTTGCTGGGGCCACTGCTGCTGCTACTGGGGCCACTGCTGCTGCTGCTGGGGCCACTGCTGCTGGGGCCACTGCTGCTGCTGCTGGGGCCACTGCTGCTGCTGCTGGGGGCCTTGCTGGGGCCGCTGCTGGGGCCGCTGCTGCTGCTGCTGGGGCCACTGCTGCTGGGGCCACTGCAGCTGCTGCTGGGGGCCTTGCTGGGGCCGCTGCTGCTGTGGTTGCTGCTGTGGTGGTGGTGGCAGCACTCCTGAGGTGGTGGCCTCCTCACAGGAGGTTTCCCCGGACTCCTCTGCTCTGGATGTTTGGTAAGCTGTGGGGGCAAATGACATGATGGAATTAGTGATTTGAGCCGTGACATGAGTGCTGCACTACTGTTACAATGACATGTGAACCGTTGAGTGGCAGGATAGTATCCATTGCATAGCTTTGCAATGCATTGGTTACCATCCTGACACACATTGCTTAGCTTGATGTGATCCCATACATTGATTCTTCTAACCTACAGTGTTGTAGATTTGGTCATCATGTGTATCCTGAGCAGTGGGGATGGCAAGGCATATACCTCCTTGCTATCCCCATTCATCATAATACATGTGGTGACCAAAAATAAAACATAACACCTTGAGTGACACAAACCTATTGCATGTCATACACTTAGCTTCAACAACAGAAACACTGTGACCTCTTAACACAACAATGCACCAGTGGTGAACGATGACTACAGAGTCCAACCGATGGTGTCAGCAACAGGAACACACCAAGCACAACAAGCAACATGATCTGTGGTACCCAACAACCTAATCAGCTGGAGGACACACAAACACAACCCAGGACAGACATAATCATAACACACAGCAAACATGTGCATGGTTATGCTGTACTGTTAGGGGTTACTTCTTTGTTTTCCTATGTCATGATGTTGAGCCTAAGCACTGGTGTATCACATGTTGTTTAGATCTCAGTGCATTGGCTCCCAAGGATAACACAGGGATTGCAGGTGTGATGACACTGTTGTTGTCATGTAAACATTGCCACCTCTTTCTGACACCCTAGTGAATGCCCCCCCCCATCAGGATTTAGCCTTGTGAATCACATATGTCCTGCAGAGTGGTGATGGTGGGGAATGTCCCCTGGCCAGCAACACCCTGCAGTCTACATATGATGCAGAATGCTGAAACTTCCACTTGTACTAACTACCTACATGTTCAACACCTAGCTCTGACATGCAGTAACAATACAATATGAAACACACCAATTCCCCTCCTTGCTATTCTCTGATAACCCTTTGGGTGCCAGGGGACTAGACAGTGTTTTGTTGAACAATGCATTGCTTATCCCTGTGGCACTCAAGGGGTTGTGTGCTGACCTCTTTGTCACTCTTTGTATGATATTGTGATACACAGAACATTTAGATCTGTGACTGACACATTACAGTGTGCATTGGATTTGTGCTGTGCATGATGTTGTTTTGGACAGCATGAAGAGGGTTCAATAGGGACTTTAGCATTACCATTCTGGCTGGGTTAGTCAAGTATTCTGTCCTTGTTTGACATCCCTCCAAGCTGTGTGGCTGGATTGTGGTGTGGAATGCTGTCCATGTGTTCAGGTGTCACTGTGTTTGTCTCTGTCTGTTAGGTGTCAGTTATGTGTGATGTGTGTGGGCCTTGATGCACGTACCAGTGGACTGGAGGCTCCTTTCATCCCCAGTGTCGCTCCATCCAGGAACACCATGGACCGTGATGGTGGAGATTGTCCTGCGTACATCCTCCTCCCACTGGGTATATTCCACACGCAGGGGCGGACCACCTCCTGTACCAGCAGCATGCAAGGCCTGCTCACCCATCTTCCTCTTCACCTTCACAATGGGAGACAGAAATGGGAAAAGGGTTGAACTAGATGTACACAAGTCTATTCTCAACATGAATTACTGTGTTACTATGTTACTATCTTACCTTGGCCTTGCAGTCTGTCCACCTTTTTTTCACGGACTCCACTGACCGGCTGCGGCTGGATACAGCATTAACCGCAGCCACGACCTCCTTCCAGGCTGCCTTCCTCCTGGAGCTCAAACCAGCAAGGGGCCCTTTGGAGAACAGGACCCTCTCCCTTGCAACTACAGCCTCACAGAGGACAAGGTTCTCCTCCTCAGAGAACCTGGGCTCTCTCGCCCTTTCCTCCTCCTCACCACCAACAGTTTGTTGAGAGCCTTGGCTGTGGCTCTCCAGCCCTGCCTGCACTGGCCCTGGCTGTGTGTGGTGCAGGGGGTCTACCCCTCGTCCCACTGTCTCTGCCCCTGCACTGGATGTGCCTGCCCTCAGGTGGCTGCCCCTCCGCCCCAGAGATCTCCTTCTCCCTCCCCTACCCTGACCAAGGATGCCCCCCTGCATCTCCTCCTCCTCTCCTCCTACACTCCCCACCCCTCTCTCCTCTCCATTGCTCTCACACCCAGGCACTCACTCAGGCCCTCACACACTCACTCACTCACTCTCTGTCACTCACTTGCACTCACAGACTCACACTGTCAAAAAAAAAATAAAGGTGTGATGTGTTATCAAAATAAAAATGAGCTATGTGTGTGTATTTGTGTTTGTATGTGTGTGATGGATATGTGCAAAAGTGTTTTATGTGTATTTTTATGGTGTCCCAATGCTCTCCAACTCCTATCTGTGTGCTGTGCTCCTCTCTACCTCTCACTCTGTAAAACTAACCTCCACTCCTTGGGTCCTGAGATCTAGCTCTGTGAACTCGATAACAGACAAAGGTGCGTAGGTGATTTTGGGTCTATTTATAGTTTTTTCGACTGAACTTGATACTTTGGGGGGCTGTGATTGGCTGGAGCGCTTGGTAACGTTGGACGTTTCGCTTGTTTTTTGCTTTTGGAGACGTTTCTCGCGTGTTTGGCGTCGACAATGAGGTCAAATATTTGGCGACTCCAGTTTTGTAGTTTTCGTGTGTTTTGTAGGCCGTCGCTCGTTAACTCTTTTGGGTATGGAACATTTGAATCTCACGTTACCCAGTTTGGTTTAACTCGCGAAGCCAGTTTTTTTCTTCACGTTAGTTTTAACTCCAACATTTGAATCGAGCCCTTAACCCTTTCACTGCTGGTTTGGCATTTTATTGGGGGGGGGTTTATGGCACTTTTCCTACTGGACTAGTGTTTTCTGAGTGTCTACACGTTCCCTTGATGTTTTACACCTTTTCATGGTTTACTTTAATTTGGGGAAAAATTGTGTACTGGTGCACTTTACCGCATAGATGCCATTGCTCCATTCACCTCTATGGGACTACACTGTTTGGGATGTATCTCTGCAACCGTTTAACCTAGCGACTTCAGAGATGGCTCGTTTTATTTTTCTACCCTTGCTCTATCATCCGGTTTATAGTTCAAGTGTGTTGGGGGGCTCAGGGGGCTTCGGGCACTGTTTAGGATACTTTTTTGGGAAAAACTACATTTCCCATGAGCACTTGCTTTGGGCCAAAATTCTGATTGGCTCCCATCGCGGCAGCCATTTTTTGAGCGTTTCTAGCGAGTATCCTACGCAGGGCTTGGACTCTCCTTCTTTACTCTGCAGATTAACCCTTCGTCTGCCAGATAAGTCTGTATTTAGCATTTCTGTGGTGAAATTTTAATCTTACACACTGTAATTGGGTGATTTACTGTACAGTTGGTTGTTTTGACACTGTGAGAATGTCTATACCGCTGGAGCTAGGGGCTAGACCTAAGACTAAGGAGGCTGGGGTCTCAGTATCCCCCATTGCACATTGCTCTTCCTGTCACTCAGAGCTACCTAGAGAGTTCTCTGGTCACTTATGCCCAGCATGTTCTGAAGTTCCTGACAGCAACCCAGGGACCTTCAGCCATGCTATTGAGCCAGCTTGGGTGCAAGAGTTTAAGGCTGCTACTAGGGACCTTAGGTCCACATTACAACTCTTTTCATCCCAGATACAGGGGACCTTTCAGACGTGGCAGACACCCTCTAATATCAGATCTTCCCTGCCTAAAGCTCAGGGGGCACCTGATGTGTCAGATTCCTCTGGGGAGGAATTGCTGTTGGATTCAGATATTGAGGATGGTTCAGTTCTGGGGTCCTCTTGGTGTCTTGGGGACCCGTTTGAAGCTGATCCTGACCTCTCTGCTGAGAGTCTGATCAGAGCTGTATTAACCACCCTCAACATTCCCTTGGTTCATGAAGTTCCTTCTGATCCCTCTGATGTTTTTGAGGAGCCCGCAGAGCCCCTTACTTATTTTCCTCCTAACCCCACTCTTGACCGACTGGTTTCTGAGGAGTGGAAATCACCGGACAAGACTGATTCTGTGTCCAGGAAATTTGCCAAGCTTTACCCCTTTTCTGAAGCTGCGCTTGCTAAGTGGTTTCATCCCCCCAAGGTGGATTCACCTATCTCCAGATTATCTAAGTCTACTGCCTTGCCAGTCTCTGATGCTTCTGCTCTGAAAGACTGGACTGACACGAAACTTGAGATTTCCCTCAAGTCCATTTTTGCCACTGTTGGTACCGCTATGCGCCCAGCGTTTGCTATTGCGTGGGTCAACCGGGCTATTGCAGTCTGGACTGAGCAACTCACTACGGCTGTCTGTCAGGATGCACCTTCTTCGGAGAAATTGAGTCTTCTTGCCAATATCTCTGAAGCGCAACACTATGTTTCTGCTGCCGTCTTTGATGCTGTCCACATGATGGCTAGGGTTTCTACTACTTCTTTGGTGGCCAGGAGAGCCCTTTGGCTCAAGATCTGGTCTGCTGACACTGCTTCCAAGAAAGCCTTGCTTTCTCTACCCTTTCAGGGTACCTCCTTGTTTGGGCCTGATCTTAAGGAATTGATCAGCAAGGCCATTGGGGGTAAGAGTACTCTTCTACCATTGGTCCCTAAGAAGAAATTGCTGCTTAAGCGTAACCGGTATTTTCGTTCCTTTCAGAATGCGACACGTCTAGCGAACCAGGCAGTTCCCTCAGCTCCGCGTACCTCCTCCAAGCCCAAACAGCAATGGAAGCCCAAGGTCTCCTCCAAGCCCAAGGCTTCCAAGACTGCTTCGGCATGACTCGCCGCACCCTACTGTGGGTGGTCCTCTGTGACTCTTTCTGTTTCGGACCCATGGGTTTTACAGGTGGTGAAAGATATACAGGATCCCTTTCTGTTCTCTTCCTCCCCTTCGCGTTTGTCTTTCTCATACTCCTCAGGGTACCGAGAAATGTCTTCTGTTCGACAGCGCTGTTCAGGCTCTACTGGACAAGGATGTCCTGTAGCCGGTGCCTCTTTCAGACAGGGGACGGCGGATGTCGCCCTATTTTGAATTTGAAGGATCTAAACTCCTTTGTGACCAGGACTCACTATCACCAGGAATCTCTGCGTACAGTGATTGCTGGCATGTCTCCAGGGGAGTTCCTTTATTCTCTGGATCTACAGGATGCTTATTTATACATCTCCATTCATCTGGAGAGCAGGCACTACCTTCTGTTTGCCTGCGACAGAGGGCATTTTCAGTTCTCAGCTCTTCCATTTGGTCTGATGACCGCTCCTCATGTGTTCCAACGGGTTCTGGGGGCCTTGATATCCATCCTCCACCAGGACGGCATCAGAGTGACTCCTTACATGGACGACTTGCTTTTGAAAGCCACTTCGCCGGACCTTCTTCATCAGCAATTTCAGACCTGAATCCAAGCTCTCACCCATCACGGTTGGATCGTCAACTTGGACAAGTCGGATCTTGTCCCATCCCAGCAACTGGTCTTCCTGGGTCTTCTCTTCGATACTCAGAGGAGCATGGTGTTCCTCCCGGACGAGGTGGCTCACCAGATCGCCCTCAGGATCCGGTTCCAGTTCAGAAGCTGTCTTCTCTGGTGGGGAACTTCATATCCACGATAGAAGCAGTCCCATTCGCCATGGCGCACATTAGGGAACTCCAGAGGTTTGTGATCCAGTTGTGCAAGATTCAGCTAGATCATCAGAGGAAATCAGTTTCCCTTCCTCTTCATGTGGAACTGAGCTTGGCGTGGTGGCTGGACCTTTCCAACCTTCTGAAGGGGAGATCCTTTCTGATTCCCTACTGGACCACTGTGACGACGAACGCCAGCCTCTTGGGCTGGGGAGCTGTCCTGGGTCGATTCATCTCTCGGGGGAAATGGTCCACAGAGGAATCCCTCCTTCCGATCAACATATTGGTGCTTCTGGCAATATTTCATGCCCTGCGTCATTGGGTGTCTCAGCTGGAAGACTGTCCAGTCCGAGTGGAGTCCGACAACGCTACGGCAGTGGCCTACATCAACAAGCAAGGCGGAACAAGAAGTCTCGCTACTTGGCTAGAGGTCAAGGCTATTTTGTCCTGGGCAGAAGATCATGTTCCTGCCATATCTGCAGTGCACATTCCAGGCGTAGACAACGTCATGGCAGACTTCCTCAGTCGTCACACAGTGGACAGCAGAGAGTGGGAGTTACACCCCCAGGTGTTCCAGCTCGTTGTTCATAGGTGGGGGATGCCCCACGTGGACCTGATGGCGACAAGACACAACAGGAAAGTTCCGGTGTTCTGCTCTTGGTAGAGAGACTCTCTAGCTGTAGATGCGATGTCCATCCCTTGGATAGTCCCTCTGGCCTACATCTTTCCTCCCCTTTCCTTGCTGACAAGGGTGGTACGGAAATTGAAGATGGAACGTTGTCCCCTCATCCTGATTGCTCCGTATTGGCCTCGCAATCCTGGTTTCCGGAGCTTCTGGCTGTATCTGTGGCAGAGCCCTTTAAGTTCCACTCCTGTCTGGATCTTCTTCTGCATGGTTACCTGTGGAAGGAAGATGTTCATCGGCTCAATTTGACGGCCTGGAGGTTGAATCCTCTATTTTAAAGAAGAAAGGTTTTTCTTCTGGTGTGGTGACTACTATGCTTAGTGTCCGTAAGCCTGTTTCTTCCAAGATCTATCACTGTGTCTGGTCTACTTTTGTGTCTTGGTGTGCTGACAGGGATCTGCCTACTGTCCTGGCCTTTCTGCAGGACGGTGTGGATAAGGGATTCAGTTTGAGTTCTCATAAGGTTCAGACTTCTGTGCTTTCTGTCTTCTTTCAGAAGCGCATTGCTGTCCTCCTTGATGTCAAGGTTTTCTTCCAGGGCGTTGCTCATGTTCTTCCTTCCTTCCGGAGTCCCGCTTCTCAGTGGGATCTTAATTTGGTTTTGGGCGTTCTTCATCGCCCTCTCTTTGAATCTTTGGCTACTATTGCTCTACGTCTCTTGACTTGGAAAATGGCCTTTCTCCTGGCTATTGTGTCTGTTCTCTGTGTTGCGGAGTGGCAAGCTGTTTCCTGTAAACCGCCATATCTGGTGTTTCACAAGGATAAGGCGGTGCTTCGCACCTCCAAGGAGTTTTTACCTAAAGTGGTCTCCGAGTTTCACATCAATCAGGAGATTGTGATGCCTTCTTTCTGCCCTAACCCCCTCAAGAATTTATGTCCATCGCATTGAATCTGTCAGGAAATCAGATGCTCTGTTTGTTATTCCTGAGGGTCCTAGGGCAGGTAGACCGGGGTCCAAGGTGACTTTTGCATCATGGATCAAGTCCACTATTTGTAGGGCCTACGAGTTGAGGAATAAGCATGTTCCCTTTCGGGTCACAGCTCATTCCACCATTGGGGCCTCTTGGACCTATAAGAATCAGGCTTCTGCTGATCAGCTGTGTCGGGCGGCCACTTGGTCCTCTGCTGTGCGCACCTTTTCAAAGCACTACCGTGTGGATGTGCTAGTTTCGGCTGATGCCAGCTTTGGGAGGAAGGTCCTGGAGGCAGTTTTGCCTGTCTAGGATCTTCTTCTTCTTCTTGGGTTCTTGGTGCTTCCTTACTGTTGAGCCCTGTTGGCTCTAGTTCAGTGTGCTGTGTATCAGTTCCTGGGGTGTTTTTACCCCTGTTCAGTGTCCGTTGACACTTCAGTTTTGTTGGGCTATCTCTGACCTGTTGGTTCATAGCTGCACTGGTGTCTTTGGGGGCCTTGCGCCTGGTCCTTGCCTTCTTCCCGCCTCTGGGGAATTCAATGGTTGGACATCCCAGAGTTACCAGTACCCTGTATTGGAAGACAGAGAAAAGAGGATTTTAGTCTTACCTGTTAAATCCTTTTCTCTTAATCCATACAGGTTACTGGTCTCCCACCCTGTCAAGAGACCATGCTTGGCTCTCCTGTGACAGACGGTGGGGGTCCTTCGGGGTCATGCTCACAGGAGTCTTCTTCCCTTCTACTATCCAGTCCTAGTTAGTGTCTCAAATCATTCTGGAGCTGGTTGGTTAGCTGCAGCCAAGGAGGGAAGGGAGGCTCCACCCCCTGCATACATTTAGAGAAATGTTCCTGCCTATTTAAAGGGGCGGATCACCTCCCAGAGTTACCAGTAACCTGTATGGACTAAGAAAAGAATTTAACAGGTAAGACTAAAATCCTCTTTTCACTGTCGTCCAATACAGGTCACTGGTACCATGGGATGTGTAGTCCCCTTTAATAGGCAGGAACAATTATGCAAATAATTTGCAAGGGGCGGAGCCTCCCCTCTTACTTAAGCCACCTTCTGGCCAGAGCCACCCATATTGATTTGTTCCTGGTGTGCTTGCACACCAGGCAGAGAACAGCTATGCTTCTTAGAGTTTTATTATTTTTTCTTCAAATATGGAATACCACCATTAGGAGGGTGACCATGGCTGTGAATGCCCTCACCCGAAGTGGCTAGTGCAGCTTCCAGGGATTTCTGTGGACCTATACCTGATGAGGGGACAGCTTGTGTTAAGCAGCTCCCCTGTTGGGGAAATTACCTCTGGTTCTTTCCCTCCCTATCATGGTCACCTGAAGACAGAAGTCTGCGAGAAAGGTGAGTCACCCATTGAGTGCTGAAGGTCCACTTGTCCCCACAGTGTCCCTTTGATGGGCTTGTATTTGGGAGTTTTAATACACTCCAGCACTCATAGGGTGTTTTTATTGCATTATCACTATTTATGCAATTTCTGTGTTATTCTCTGAGTTTTGGAGCATTGGGTATTCATTTATTTATGTTTCTCATGTATTTCATGCTTGTTTGGGCACTTTTTAATGTTTTACTAAACTTTATTAAAAATGGTGTTCCGCGCCTTTAAGCGTGGCTTTTTCCCGCTCAGCGGCAGAGCTCCTTTACTCTCTATGGGAATTCACAGTTTGGGACATATCTCTGAAACCGCTTGTCACAGCAACTTCAGAGTGGGCTCATTTTAATGCTAGGCTCCTGCTCTATCATCCGGTTGGTGTTTTATTAATGTAGGGGGTTCAGGGGGGCTTCGGGCACTGTTTGGGGTACTTGCATAGGGAAAACTACATTTCCCATGAGCGCTTAGCTCGCGCTCGTTTCTGATTGGCTGTCATGACGGCCGCCATTTTGTGGTACTTTTCCAAGGCGAGTACACTACGCAGGGACCGAGCCTTCTCTCTCCTCACCAGATTAACCCTTCGCTGGCCAGATAAGTCCGTTTTTAGACCTTTTCTGGGGTGAAACTTTAATCTTTAACACTTTTCTGGGTGATAGTGTTTGTTGTGGGGTATATTGACGCTGTGAGCATGTCTACTTCACTGGAGCTAGGGGCTAGACCCAAGACTAAGGAGGCTGGGGGGTCTTCTACCCCCATGGCGTTTTGCTCCTCTTGCCACATTGGGCTGGATTGCGATAATGTGGGGGATCTATGCCCTAATTGTACTGATAAAGATAGCAACCCTGGGCTTCCCAGCCACGCTATTGAGCCATCTTGGGTGAGGGAGTTTAAAGCTGCCACTAGGGATCTCAGATCCACGCTTCAACTCTTTCCCTCTCAGGTACAGGGGGCTCTCCAGGTCTGGCAGACCCCCTCTACTATCAGGACCTCCCTGCCTAAGCCACAAGGAGCTCCTGATATCACTGATTCTTCTGAAGAAGAACTTTTACAGGATTCTGATGCTGAGGAACGTACTGTTATTGAATCTAACAGGTCCATTGGGGACCCCTATGAGTGTGACCCTGAAGTTTCGGCTGAGGGTCTGATCAGAGCGGTTCTGAATACGCTCAACCTTCCTCTGACTCAGGAATCCACTTATGATCCTACTGATGTTTTTCAGAAAAAGCCATCTAAACCTGTTGTTTGTTTTCCAACTAACCCTACTCTTGCCCGTCTGGTTTCTGAGGCATGGAAGAATCCTGATAGATCTTCCTCTGTCTCCAAAAAGTTTGCCAAACTTTACCCTTTTCCCGAAGCGGAGCTGGCAAAATGGGTTCATCCTCCCAAGGTGGATGCTCCTGTGTCTAGCCTATCCAAATCTACTGCTTTGGCTGTCTCAGATGCCTCTGCCTTGCAGGACTGGACGGATAAGAAATTAGAGCTCTCTCTTAAATCTATTTTTGCCTCTATTGGCACTGCCATGCGCCCCACCTTTGCTGTGGCATGGGTTAATAGGGCTATTGCAGCCTGGACTGAACGACTGACTGAAGCGGTTCGCCAGGATGCGCCTGTATCTGAACAGTTGCAGCTTCTTGCTAATATCACTGAAGCTCAGAACTATGTTGCTGATGCTGCTTTTGATGCTGTGCGCATGATGGCGAGGGCCTCCACTTCTTCTGTGGTGGCTAGACGCGCTCTTTGGCTGAAAATTTGGTCTGCTGATACAGCCTCTAAGAAAGCCTTGCTTTCCTTGCCCTTTCAGGGGAATTTGCTCTTTGGCTCTGAGCTCAAAGAAATGATCAGTGAGGCTACTGGCGGTAAAAGTACTCTTCTACCCTCAGTCTTTAAGAAAAAGTTTCCAGCCAAACGCAATCGGTCCTTTCGTTCCTTTCAGACTGAGACACGCTCCTCGGCCCAAACGGGTCCTCCCACTACGCGCTCCTCCTCCAAGCCCAAACAGTCCTGGAGGCCCAAAGTCGCCTCCAAGGCCAAGACCTCCAAGACTGCTTCGGCATGACTCGCCGAACCCGGGTCCGCATCCGGCTGTAGGCGGTCGTCTCCGCATCTTTCGCCGGTCTTGGGAGGAGTCAGTGGCGGACCCATGGGTTCTTCAGGTGGTGTCAGAGGGATACAGGATCCCTTTCTCTTCCCTTCCTCCTTTTCGGTTCCATTTTACTCGTCCTTCTCAGGAACCCTCAAAAAGGCGTCTGTTCGACGACGCTATTCAGGATCTCTTGGACAAAGAGGTCCTGGAGGCGGTTCCGCAGGGGGACACAGGTTCAGGATTTTATTCCAACCTGTTTGTGGTAGCCAAAAAGGACGGAGGAGCCCGTCCCATCTTGGATCTCAAAGATCTCAATGCCTATGTGGTGACTTCCCACTTCCGCCAGGAGTCCCTGCGCTCTGTGATTGCAGCAATGTCTCCAGGGGAGTTTCTTGCCTCCCTGGACCTTCAGGATGCTTATCTTCACGTCCCTATTCATCCAGAGAGCAGGAAGTATCTCAGGATTGCCTGCCACAGGGGACACTTTCAATTTACAGCGCTCCCCTTTGGACTGACTACAGCTCCTCAAGTCTTCCAGCGGGTGCTGGGCTCCTTGATAGCGGTGCTCCATCAGGATGGGATCAGAGTGACACCCTACATGGACGATCTCCTACTGAAGGCCTCCTCAGCGGAGCTTCTCCACCAGCAGTTGCAGAGGTGCATGCACACCCTGAACCGTCACGGATGGATCCTGAATCTGGACAAGTCGGACTTGATTCCTTCTCAGAGGCTTCTGTTCCTGGGTCTCCTGTTCGACACTCGCCAATGCATGGTGTTTCTTCCAGAGGACGTGGCTCACCAGATAGCCGTCAGAGTGGCTGGGATTCTGGACATGGACGAAATTCCAGTTCCGAAGTTGTCGTCCTTAGTGGGGAAGTTCATTTCCACGATCGAAGCAGTACCATTTGCCATGGCCCACTCCAGGGATCTTCAGAGATTTGTGATCCAGACGTGCAGGAATCATCCAGATCATCAACATCTGTCTGTTTCTCTTCCTCCTCATGTCGAGTCGAGTCTGCACTGGTGGTTAGATCTCTCTCATCTCTTGAAAGGGAAATCCTTTCTAGTTCCTCATTGGACCACAGTCACAACGGATGCCAGCCTTCGGGGCTGGGGTGCAGTCTGGGGTCGCTTCAGTGCTCAGGGGAAATGGGGTCTGGAGGAATCCATGCTCTCCATCAATGTTCTGGAACTTCGAGCTGTCCGGCTGGCCCTGAGGCACTGGGAGTCTCAATTGACCGGTCTTCCAGTCAGAGTAGAGTCCGACAACGCCACGGCGGTGGCTTACATCAACAGACAAGGCGGCACAAGAAGCGGTTCCGCCTGGTGGGAAGTCAAGGATATTTTGTCTTGGGCAGAAGATCACGTGCCTGTCATCTCTGCAGTTCATATTCCAGGCGTGGACAACGTCATGGCAGACTTCCTCAGTCGTCACACCGTCGACAGCGGAGAATGGGCTCTTCACCCAGAGGTGTTTCACATGCTCACTCAACGGTGGGGGATGCCAGTGGTGGATCTGATGGCTACCAGACACAACAGGAAGGTTCCGGTGTTTTGCTCCCGTCTGAGGGACTCCCTTGCTCTAGCGGTGGATGCCTTGTCGATCCCTTGGGACTTCTCCCTGGCTTACATCTTCCCCCCTCTTCCTCTATTGATCAGAGTTATTCAGAAGTTGAAGAGAGAACGTTGTCCTGTCATCCTGATTGCTCCAAACTGGCCTCGCCAGTCCTGGTTTCCGGAATTGATGGCCATGTCAGTGAAGGATCCAATCCCACTTCCAGCCCGTCCGGACCTGCTTCTTCAGGGGTATCTGTGGAAAGAGGATGTTCACTCTCTCCGTTTGATGGCATGGCGGTTGAATCCTCGATTCTAGCTAAGAAAGGCTTTTCTCCTTCTGTGGTGTCGACGATGCTCAGTGCTCGTAAGCCTGTGTCTTCCAAGATCTATCATCGCATTTGGTCAACTTTCGTGACATGGTGCTCTGTCAAGCAGTTGTCTCTTGACTTCCATCTTCCCACTGTCCTGGCCTTCTTGCAGGACGGTGTGGACAAGGGGCTCAGTCTGAGTTCCCTCAAAGTTCAGACCTCTGCCTTGTCTGTGTTTTTCCAGGAACGGATTGCCATCCTTCCTGATGTGAAAGTCTTCTTCCAAGGTGTGACTCATGTTCGACCTGCCTTCAAGAGTCCTGCTCCCCAGTGGGATCTCAATTTGGTGCTGGGAGTTCTTCAGCGACCACCGTTTGAATCCTTGGCTTCCATTCCATTACGTCTTGTGACTTGGAAGATGGCCTTCCTTTTGGCTATTGTGTCAGTACGCCGGGTGGCAGAGTTACAGGCATTGTCTTGTAAACCTCCTTACCTGGTGTTCCACAAGGATAAGGCTGTGCTTCGCACTACCAAGGAATTCTTACCCAAGGTTGTGTCTGAGTTTCACATCAATCAGGAGATTGTGGTTCCCTCTTTCTGCCCTAATCCTTCATCTGACAAGGAAAGAGATCTCCATTTGTTGGATGTGGTGCGTTGCCTCAAGTTTTATGTTCACCGCACCGAATCTATCAGGAAGTCTGACGCTCTATTCGTCATTCCTGAGGGGCCTAGGGCAGGAAGACCGGCTTCCAAAGTTACCATTGCCTCTTGGATTAAGGCTACCATCCGTGAAGCCTATAAGTTGAGGAATAAGCATGTTCCCTTCAGGGTGACTGCCCATTCCACCAGATCTATTGGGGCCTCCTGGGCCTACAAGAATCAAGCTTCTGCTGATCAACTGTGCAGAGCGGCCACTTGGTCCTCTGTGCACACTTTTTCTAAGCACTACCGAGTTGATGTACTGGCATCGGCTGATGCCAGCTTTGGAAGGAAGGTCCTGGAGGCAGTCTTGCCTGTGTAGGTCTTCCGCTCTGTGATCCTTAGTGCTTCCTTACTGTTGAGCCCGGTTGGCTCGTGTTCCGTGTGCTGTGTTAAGTTCAGGGATTGTTCCCTTGGTTGGTGTCCGTTGACACTTACAGTTTGGGCTATGTTATCAACTGGTTAACAGTTCTAGTGACTTGGGCCTTGCGCCTGGTCCTTGCCTTACTTCCCGCCTCTGGATCAGCTCAATGTTTGTACATCCCATGGTACCAGTGACCTGTATTGGACGACAGTGAAAATAGGATTTTAGTCTTACCTGTTAAATCCTTTTCACTTAGTCCATACAGGTCACTGGTCTCCCACCCTGTCAAGGGACCAGTCTTGGCTCTCCTGTGGCATTCAGTGGGAGACCGTTCGGGCATGCTCACAGGAGTCTTTCTTTTTGCTTACCTGGGGTCAGTTTAGGGTCTCAAATCAATATGGGTGGCTCTGGCCAGAAGGTGGCTTAAGTAAGAGGGGAGGCTCCGCCCCTTGCAAATTATTTGCATAATTGTTCCTGCCTATTAAAGGGGACTACACATCCCATGGTACCAGTGACCTGTATGGACTAAGTGAAAAGGATTTAACAGGTAAGACTAAAATCCTATTATTCTCTCCTACTGCTAGTTATCACTGTTTTACAATGATACATTTGAGTATAAAACCTCATATATCTCCCCATATAACCATTGTAGTTGAGATGATGTTTGACTTGTATGTTTGTGGATTTGTATTGTTTGAAAATAATAAAACAGTTTGACAAAGATCCCCTTTTTTCAGGCTCATCAATTATGTTACTATGGACAGAATGCAAGAAAGTGGAGCATTAGCTATTGTTTTAAAGCCATAAATATATATTCTGTTTGTGTTTGCTCATGTTTTGATGTAAGAGGCATATTGCTGCTTTGATGCTGAATAGCACACATAAATTAAAGGCACAGTTAGCACTTTCTAAATTAACAACAAAGTTAGCACCTGCTCTTAAATTAACTGCAACGTTAGCCAGAGGTATGAAATTTTGTGTCAGCTGCTTTGCTGAATTTGGTTCAATTGCTAATCTTGTCAAAAAATGGTGGATATATAGACACGCTTTTTGAAATGCATTTATTAAAAGCACAAACATTCACTAATTCATAAAAACCATGAGCAATTCAGAAACATTTTGTGCCATCAAAAATACATTGTAAATAGTGATTATGCACATTTTTGTGCACAGACCTATGTTAATATCCTACAAATGGGATGCAAAACTGCACTTAGTATTATTCTGTTAATTACTACTACCTTTTGGTATTATACTGTACATTTTTTTATTTCTAAGCCTTTCTATTTATTATTACTCACACACGATAAAGGTTTTTTAAAACAATCTGCAACATTTTTATTTGAACAAAATCTTTCTCTGTTAAATGGATTAAGTAGTAGTAAGTGTATTAAGTTATCTAAAATACAGAGTCATTTATAGTTATACAGAGAAAATATTTTGTATCCATTGCTTGTTTTTGCTCTTCTGTAGGCCAGGATCCAAAAATAATGAAGCTGTTAGCTTCAGCAAGTTGCTGAGCAATGGATATGGAGATGATTGGTTTCAGCAACGCAGTGATCTAGAGAAGTCTTTGCAAAAGTCCAAGATTTTTAAAGGTAAATTGGCAATAAGTTATTGCTTTCATATTCATTTTCATATTTTTTATATATTTACTGAATTTGTTTTATACAGTATTAGACATCAGGTTTTTTTCTTATTTATATGTAAATTAAATTAATATATTACAACTGTTTTCCTAAATAGAATGAGTATCAAGATGTTACAGAGTTATATTTTGTTTTCAGCTTTTGGCAATACATTAATATAACAGTCACTATTATAACAGACCAGGACAATGAAAGTATCAACACTGTAAGGACCAGAAGGTTGTGCAATATATTGCATGTAGTAAGAAGTCAGATGCCAAGATTTTAGTATTATTCATTATCCTAGTTATCCATTAACTATTTTCTAGCAGGATATGAGAATTAAATATCTGGGAGTAGAGAGAGCAAGCACAAGAAAGAGAGGGAAGTCCTCTAAGTGTAGCTATTTTAATGAAAAAATATAACAAATCACAATCTAAAAAAACAACCCTTCTCCCATTTCACTTACATTATGCCCATGAGGGCTTTATGCATCTCAGGGGTCCCTACCCCTATTACGCTTCGTTGCTGTGCTCAGTGTCCAGAATGCTATGGGTTGATGACTTGCTGGCTACTGTGCTGTGATTCTCTCTTGGATGAAGTTCCTCTTTCCCCTGAAGAAGTAGATCTGTTTATCCACGATACGCGTTGGGTCATTTTTCTCCCCCCCCCCCACATTGCACATTAAGTGCCATGTCACTCCCCGCCCCGTGTGAGAATTCTTGGTTCCGATGTAACACACTTGATTGACTGCTCCAGTTAGTGCTGTCTTTGATGGTGTTCAACTCCACATAGAACAGCATAATCTTATGGATGGATCTACTCAGAACTTCCATTTTACTGCAGTAACATCATATGCAGAATATCTCCCGGAGTTACCTCCTAGCATCTAATTACAAGGTGTTTATGGAAATTTATCCAAGAGAGAATCAAAGCACAGTAGCCAGCGAGTCATCAACCCACAGCGTTCCGGAGACTGAGTATAATGTAAGTGCATTGGGAGAAGGGGGGTTTGTTACATTGTAATTTGTTATATTTTTTCATTAAAATTGCTACACTTAGAGGATTTCCCTTCTTTTCCTCTCTTTCCTGTGCTTGTGCTCTCTACTCCCAGATATTTAATTATCATATCCTGCTAGAAAATAATTAATGGATAACTAGGATAATGAATAATGCTAAAATCCCAGATATTTGTTTCTCGTTGGTTTCCCAAGGACACCCATATATTGAGCTGCACCGAGATCTCATTGGAACTCATCCTCATTACTGACTGTTCAGGAACATCATCCATTTCATTTTTTGGATAATTTCATCTCATCCCATTCCATACATTTGAACCTTTAACAGACAAGTTCATCGATATTGTTGTTTTTTTCTTATAATTATATTTCTTCACAAACTGTGATTATTTTTTTTATGAACTATTGAACTGTTTACTTAGGAATCAACTATACTCTTTTCGAGACTGGCATTGCTTTCACTTATTTTATTGATATTTTTTTTTACTATCATTGGTTTATTGATTTATCTATCTGGTCTCTGGAGTTATCTCCTACTGTGATTGCTCTGTTGTGCAAACTTTGCTCTTTAGGATATGAGAATTACTTGCTAAGCCTTGAAGTAGTGGACAGTGTAGTCCAGAAACATGTCGTGTAGCTCTTAGTAGATTCCCTGGTATAAGAAACACCACTCCTCGTCACTGCTCTGTGTGAAAACATGTCTCCAGACACACTGCCAGTGGTACTGTTACGGTTCAGTAAACTCAGACACAGTAGATGTTGGTAAAAACACAATTTTATTTAAGCACACAAGGAATAATGTAACCCTCATGGGTCCAGTATATAGCAGCAAATAACTGACACAAGGCAGGTTACATAGCAAGTTAACCCACATGGGTCCAGTATGTACTATAGGATACACTACTGACACAAGTCAGGTAGCTATGATAGATACAGTGTAATAGAGTCCAGTAATGCCAGTGAAGCCACTGACTCAAAAGCCCAGATAAACGGAGACCCAAAGTCGCCTATAGACAGGGGAAGCGACAGTGACAGGATGGCAGCAGAGAACAGGCAAGGTTCACCTGAACGGAGGGTTGCAATGGTGGACGCCCACACGATACTACAACTGTGTGAGTCAGAGCCCGAACCAGGAAAGGATGCCCTACTGAGACCATCCACCACCGTGTGCCTGTGCCACCCCCGAAGGGGTTAAGGTACGCTATGGTCTTAAGATGGAAGGCAACCAGAAGCGCCCAACTGAACCTAGAGTGGAAGACCAAGCGCACAAGTATACCGGAGATGAGAACAACACTGGTGAAACAAGTAGAGGCACAAGGCACCACCCCCGAAGGGGTTAATGAACACTATGGTCAGGATACAGAAGACTACCAGATACGCCCATCTGAACCCAAAACGGAAGACCAAGCGATCAAGTGAACGGTGTGGAGGAGCAATGACACACTGAGACTCAAACCCACGTTCTGGACTACAAGCGGTAACGGAGAACCGTAGCTCTGGGATGCACAATAACGTGAGAGATGTGCACAGATGGTAGCAGCAGGTACTGACAGATTCTTCGCCCAGCTGGGCACGGAGGAAGCAGGAACTACAGCCAAACCGATTCAGTACACAGCACAGGGACGTCATCCAAGCCAGGTCGGTATACGGAGCAGGGTCGTCGGTCTCGCCGGGTCGGTACATGGAGCAGGGTCATCGTTCTCGCCGGGTCGGTACACGGAGCAGGAACGTCAGCCAGGCCGGGTCAGAACAGAAAGCAGGAGGACCATCCATTATCCTAGAAGATGAAGAATATTTTAGCATGGATAAACTGGAGAGTTTTCTGAAATCCATGAGGAAGACATTGGGTGTAACAGAAAATAGATGCAGCTTTTGTTGGACAGCAGAATCTGGTCAGTTACTGCATTGGCCTGTGTCTTTCATACCCTCAAAATCTAGCTCTCTGAGCTAGAGGGAAAATAGAAACTTCATTTTCCAGGTCCAGACTTCTTAAGGAAGTAATAGTTCCATCATGTAAGCTGTAAGTTTTTCTTGCGATGCCTCCTTAGATACTATTAGATTGCTTGATAGGTCTTCTGCTTTATCCATTACAGCCAATAGGGCCCTATGGATTAGAGTTTGGGAAGCAGATGCCTCGTCCAAGAATAGGTTGGTCTCTTTACCCTTTCTATGACATATGCTTTTTGGAAATCAACTAGAAGCGAGGGGTGGGAAGAGTGCCTTCCTACCCCAGAGAAGATGTTGTAGAGGGATATAGGCCTGGTCAGAGTTATGATCAAAAGAAAAAATGTGTCAGTCCAGAGAGCCAGAAGGGAGTTTCCAAGGAAGGTGCAGTTTTTCAGAAATTCGCAGTGGAAGGAGGTCCCATTTCTTTTTCCTGGTAGGGACAAACTAGAAAATGTTCAAGATGCTTGGTGATCCATTCAGTCCGACAAGTGGGTACAGCAGATAAGAGATGGGGTACCCTTTGGAATTTGAAATTGTACCAACAAGCCAGCAATTCATAATATCTTGCATCATGAACAAAAGCCTCAAACCAAGAATATGTAGTTTGATCAAGGATCTCCTGTCAAGCGAAGTCATAAAAGAAGTTCCCGTAGACCAGAGGGGTTCTGGAATATATTCAGTACTTTTTTCCACTCAAGAAATCTTCAGGTGGTTTGAGGATGATACTTGACCTCAAATGATCATCAGTATAAGATTCAGGATGGAGACACCTTTCTCTGTAATTTGTTCTGTTCTACCTCAAGCATTCCTCACTAGATCTGAAGGATGCATACTACCATATTCAGATTAGACTATCACACAGAAGATTGAGGTTTTCAGATTTTTGGAAGACATGACCAATACAAGGCACTTCCTTTCGGTTTGGCTTCAGTCCCAAGGGTCTTCACAAATATCCTAGCTCTAGTCATGGCTTTCCTGAGGCAGAAAGGCATCCGTGTGGAAATATCCTGCTGATAGAAGAATCCAGGGACAAAGCAGTCCAGAGCACAGCATATTACCTAGCATTTCTCTCAAGCTTCGGTTGGGTAATCAACTAGGAAAAGATCCCATTGTCTCCATCCCAGAATTTAGTGTTTTTGGGCATCCAGTTGAACATCCCTTTTAGAGATGAGACAGATCAGGTTAGTGACAAGGATTCAAACTTTTATTCAAAAAAGGAAATTCTTGAAATTTCTAGGCAATCTCTCCTCAACAGTCCACACTGTGCTCTGGGGAAGGACACACATAAAAAAGACCCAACACAACTTCCTACAGTTCTGGAAGAGACAGACCTGGGACTTCACACAAAGAATTCCCGTAAGGAAGTCCATAAGGTGAGAACTGGCCTGGTTGCTAAAGAGTCAAAACATCTCAAAAAGAAAGCCTTTACAGGATCCAGACAGGAAAATAACAACAGATGCCAGCAAAGTAGGCTGGGGAGTAATTTACAATCTTAGATCAAAAGCATTGAATCGACAATAGCATACATCTACACATAAAAGAGAAAGCCTCATTGCATAATTTATGTCTCCTCAGGTGACACACACATAGAAGAGAATGGCTTATTATATAATTTATGTCTCCTCAGGAGACACACACACAGGGGTGGCAGTAAGGAGGGGATATAGAATTCTCCTCCCTACTAGTAATGCTGGCGATACGGGGTGGAGGGGTGTGTGATTTGGACAGGAGTGGGCAGGGTTTGCCTCCCTCAACTTCCTGCTCAACCAGAAAGAAATATGGCCGACACACACATACACACACACATATATACTTTGACACACATACACACTGTCACTCACTCTGACTCCCAGTGGCCTCAGCAGAACCTGTAGTACAGCCACTGAAGGGAAGCTGCAGCACCAGGGGAACAAAGTGGCACTCAAATGGTTAAGGTAGGTCCTCAATGCTCAATTATTTCTTGACTGTCATCATTTGCCATGCAAGACAGAGGACAGGCAGCCATCAGGTAGACACTTAACCCACTGACTGCCACAGGGTCGTGTATCAAGTTTTACCCCTCAGGGCAGACCAGAAGCATAGGAGGGAGTTTGTTCAAACCCTTCACACTGTAAACTTACATTTCCCTCCCACTTCTCCTCCTTCCCCAGCCTATTTGTAACACTTTTCCTCATTTATGTTAAGCCCCACCCACTTTTAACCCAAATTGACTCATTGGTCTCTACACATCAGTACCACATGAGTCCCCTCCAGGGACTCCACAAATCAAATTTCCCAGGTATGAATACACTTCCCACTGCTATTTAACTGTGACATGCCACTCTATACCTTAACCCACTGAGTGCTGCAGGGTTGCACAACGCATTACAAAGCCCTCTGGCATTCAAAAGGTTAACATGCTGGTATAATACTCCTTTTATTTTCTGCTTTCCATTTGCAGAACCCAAAAACATACGGGCAAAATACTGCAATTCTGCCCCAAAGTAAAGGAGAAATAAAAAATAACATTGATGTAATCCCATACCTCCCAAGTGTCCCTCTTTAGGAGGGACAGTCCCTTTTTGACATCCAAATCCCTCTGTCCATCTTTTCTACCCTTTTGTCCCTCTTTTCTGTAGATAACAATACGTAGTGTGTATCACATTGCTCCACAGCAAAAATTATTTACAATAAAACTCACATAAATGTGTAGTTAAAGGGATAGTAATACTTAAATATTACTATCCCCCATCTTGTATCCCTTCAAAAGTAAAATGAGCCCAGCAGCATCTCTCCAACCTTTATGGTTTGAGAGATATCCGCTTTCAAAGTTCCCTCTTTTTGCCTTTCCCCTGACCTCAGCATTCTAGCTGACAGCAGGGAAATCCTCTCCTGGGATCTGCCGGCGGCTTTTCAGCAGTGCAGAGATTGCGGTAATAAAAAAGAAATCCTTCACTATAAAGGTCTTCTACGTGTGCTTGGTTTGCAAGCACACATAGAAGACCTTTTAATTGAAGGATTTATTTTTTATTACCACGATCTCTGCTCTGCTGCAGAGCCTCCGCCAGTCCCGGAACCGGATTCCCCTGTTGTCAGCTAGAATGCTGACGTCAGGGGAGAGGGAACTTTGAAAGCGGATATCTCTCAAACCATTTGAGTGATGCCGGTGGGCTCATTTTACTCAGGTTTTTGAAGGGCTACACGATGGGGGATAGTCATTTTTAAGTATTACTATCCCTTTAATCTTCAATATATGTGTTTCTGAATTAGTCTGTGTAAATAAAATACTTTAGTCTTGCTGCAAATAATTTATTCAGTTACACAAAGAGCTGTCAATAGGCTTAAACCCCTTATAGACTTTAACCTGCAGGGAAATAATGTACAAGGGAGGAAGGGATGTTGGACGCTTATGCTACTTAAACGGTTAACCCTTGGAGTGCCACAGGGGTATGCAACGCATTGCATTCACAAACCTTCTGCCACTCAAAGGGGTTAAAGGGATAGTAATACTTCTATTAAAGTTTAGCTCCAAGTCTTCTTTATATATTTTTTTTTTAACAGGTAGCACTATATTTCATTACTTATAATGTTGTACTTAAAGGGATAGTAATACTTCATTTTATCTTTGTTTTATTTTGTAGGCATTTAAAAAACATGAAGAGCGATATAACTCTTATCTCTCAAACCTTTATGGTTTAAGAGATATTCACAAGAAAAGTTTCCCCCTCCCGCCCCTTTTACCTAGTGTAAGCCATCTCTTCTCAGATATGGAGTGCAGTCCATAGACCAGACAAATAACAGAAGGGGACAAGCTTCTTTCTATTAGAACAATGAAAGCCCTGCCCCCCTTGACAAGTTTTTCAGGTTTTTCCCTTATCTTAATTGAAGATTGTCCCTCTCTGCAGTGTACTTGAGCACCTCCCTTCTGCTCTAGCTGAACAGTGTTACATCAGTAAAAGGGGCGGGAGGGGGAAATTTTATCACTGAATTACTCCTAAACTCCAACTCAGACAGAACTGAAATAACACTCTCCATCACTCTATCACTTTAAAACAATATTCAAGCAGAAACAATCACCACCTGCCCCTTTTCCTGCATCACTCAGCCTCTCAGTCTGGTCCAGATGGAGTGCGGCAAGGAACAATCTTCAGTAAGCAAAAGGAAAATTCTGCCCTCCTTCATCAAGGGGTTCATTATAGTTACTGAATGAAGATTGTCCCTGGCTGCAACTGGCTGATACAACGACCGGATTCCATGTCTAAGGCGGCCAGAAGGGGCGGGAGAGGGATCTTTTTGGCATTAATGCAGTTTTAACTACAAACACTAAGTAATTAAATATTGCGGTATGTGTTACTAAAACTGTAAAGAAGACTCAGACATACATTTTAATAGAAGTATTACTATCCTTTTAAAACATTATATAGTCTTGACTTTTTGGTATGACCACGTTGGGGTTTTTTGGAGCATTTTTTTCAGCTTCTTTTTTTATGGACAGTGGATGCCCAGGAATATCCCTGTTTTTTCCTCAACTCACGGATGCCCAGCACTCCCTCTCCATGGCCAATGCAACTTCCAGCCCCTAAAGCGCATGCCCAAATTTGTCAAGAAAGGACATTTCTGCAGACACATTTTTGGAATTTCTTCAGGAAGGATTTAGAAAGGACCTGAAACAGATTGCTTCAGGCAAGCAGCTTGAGCCTCTGCAGTCAATTTCTTTGCATTTGTTGACTCTCAGAACCATTTTTCTCACAACTATTACTTTCCTGTTATTCCTCCTATATGTTTTTGATCAGGACAAGGTGGTCCGGAGGACTAAGCCTTCTTTTAGATCTTAAGTCATTTCAGAATTTCTTCTCAGCCAGGAGATTATTCTCCCTTCATTTTGTCCCAACCCTCAAAATGACAAAGGGAATTGCACAATTTAGATTTCTCTTTCATCCAATATGACAAACAGGTACCATGGGGAAGCGACAGCTCCTCTCTGTAGGTTGGAACATTTCTACAAAGAAGATGTAGGTGGAGCCTCCCCATCTCCTTATCAGGCTAGCCTTGCTCCAATTAGACTTGTTCCACAACCTGGATGGAGGCTGAGAACATTTTTGCTTAGTTTTTAGAATTCTATGATTTTCTGTTAGATATGGGGTGTCACAATTCTCCCATTAAGTGGATTACCATTCCTGGGTTCCCCTGGAGGATTGTCCAGCTGACAGGTGCTGTTGAGGACCCTTGCACCTCTGTGGAAAGAATGATGTAACCATGTTTCTCTCTCCTGACTGGGTCTCTCAGGCTCTCTCAATGGTAATCTCAAGAAAGAAGTTTAGTTAAAAGGTGAGTAACCCTTTGAGTGCCACGTTCCACTTGTTCCAGTGTTCCCCTCCATGCAGAGGGTCTTCTTGGATTCTAGAACTCCTGCAGTCATGATGAGTATCTTGTTAGGTTTGATCCCAGGGTTTTGGGAGCTTGGATGGCTACATTAATGTTATTAGCCCCTTCCGAGCTAGTTTCTCCAGGTTTTGGGGCTTATTTTGCCTTTTACATGTAGGATTGTCTGTTTTTATTTATCCCTACATATTCCCTTTGGTATTTGGGTACATTTATTCACTTTTGTAAAGTTTATGATTTTTAAGTTCTGCACCTTTAAGGCAAACCGTTTGGGACATATTTCTGCAACTGTTTGACACACAGAGTTGAGAGAGGGCTTATTCTTCTTGTCGCCTCTTGCCCTACAATCCAGTTCACATCTCCAGTGTCTTGGAGGAATCTGGAGCCCCACGAGTGCAGGTTCAAGCATTGCTAGGTAACATCAAAAGAGAAAACTACAACTCCCAGAAAGCTTGTTTTGCGGGATTTCTTCCGATTGGCTGCTGGTTTAACAGAAGCCATTTTCTCTCTTTGCTGGAGTATCATACGCAGAAGCTTGTCTCTCCTTGCTCTTCTTCTCAGGTTAATAATTCTCCTGCTAGATAAGTACTTTCTTGGGCTTTCTGAGGTAGTATTTTAATCTGGGTTACAGTATTTGGGTTTCTTATACTGTTCAGACATTTTTCATGTTAGGATGTCGGATCCAAAAGGACACGGGGCTAAACCTAAGGCAAAGGACTCAGGGGCGTCTCTGATCCCCCCCCCTTTTCTTAATGTTCCTCATGCCAAACGGGGCTCCCTAGAGAATACTCAGGACACTTATGGCCCTCATGTGCTGTGGCCCCTACTAGTAACATAGTTGATGAGGCTGAAAAAAGACAATCATCCATCAAGTCCAGCCCATGCAAAAAGCACCCCTGTTGATCCAGAGGAAGGCAAAAATAATTCCTCTGGAGCCATTTCCAATCTAGCCCCAAGTGGAAGAAAAACAAACTTTCCTTCCTGATTCCAAATGGCAGTCAGATAGGATCAACATCCTATCTGCTTTGAAGCCATCTGTCATAATTTTCAATATTCAATATTGTTCTGTGCTAGATAGGCATCCAAAGCTTTTTTTAAAGCAGCTGCATTATCAGCAAGCACAACATCCCGTGGCAAAGAATTCCATAGCTTTACAGCCCTTACTGTAAAGAATCCCTGCCTTTGTTTTAGTCGAAAGCACCCAACATGTCTGAGGCTCAGACATATGTCACTGATGCTCTCTTTGATGCTGTCAATCTTGCAGCTAAGGCTCCTGCCTTCTCCGTTTCTGCTAGACACACATTATGGCTCAAGATTTGGTCTGTGGACCTCTCATCTAAGAAGTCACTAATTTCTCTCCATTTTCAGGGCAACTCTCTTTTTTGCCCTGAACTGAAACAGATTATCAGTGAGGCCTCCAGGGGCAAGAGCACTTTGTTGCCTCAGGTCTCCAAACTCCCTATCACGGCGAGGAAACAGCATCTTTTTTCGTCCCTACCAAAAGCAAGCGCAAAGGCCAAGTCTGAACTTGTCTGAAACCGGCATCCCTTGCTAGACCACCAAGCCCAGACAGCAGTGGCACTCAAAGCACACCACCGCAAAGCCCAAGTCTGGTAAGTCTGCCTCCACATGATTTGCAGAATCCTGGTCCACAGCTGCCTGTGGGTGGGCGTCTACACCATTTTTCAAACACCTGGGCAGCGTCAGTTGCAGATCAGTGGGTTTTGCAGGTGGTTTCGGAAGGGTACAGGATTCGCATCAAATCCATTCCTCCCTACAGATTCCTCCAATGCAGAACCCCTCTAGGCCTGGAAAAGCTGCGTCTTTTCAACGAGCTGGTTTAGGCTTTCTTGGACAAGGGAGTCCTGATTCCAGTTCCTCCTCAAGAGAGGTTTAGGTTTTTATTCAAACCTATTTGTGGTGGCCAAGAGGGATGGCTGCAGTCGATCTGTGTTGGACCTCAAGGATCTCAATTCTTTTGTGCATACTGCATGCTTCAAGATTGAGTCCTTGTTCTTTGTCGTCACAGCTATGTGTCCAAGAGAATTACTGGCCTCTCTGTATCTGCAGGATGCTTACTTACATGTTCCGATTCATCAGGAAAGTCAGAAGTACCTCCATTTCCCCTGCCACTCGGGGCACTTCCAGTTCACTGCTTGTCCTTTGGGCTGACGTCCGCTCCTCGGTATTTGCCAGGGTCTTAAAAAGCATGAATTGCTTTCCTGCACACCCCAGTGATTCAAGTGACTCCCTATATGGGCAACTTTCTGCTGAAGCCTCCATCCAGGGAACTCCTGGACCAGCACGTCCAGGGCTGTGCTCAGACTGTCCTCCACAATGGCTGGATTCTAAACATGGAGAAATCTGCTCCAGTCCCCTCTCATGTCCTGGTCTTCCTTGAACTCAGGTTCGATACATGCCAAGCGAAGGTTTTCCTGATGGAAGATTCCATCAAGCAACCCATGTATCTGGTATCTCAAGCTCTGTAGTGGGCCTCAGCTCCAGTCTGCAGGTTCTTGACCATTACAGGCCTCATGGTGTCCACTGTGGAGTTGGTTCCATACTCCATGGCTCACCACAGGGAACTCCAGAGATTCACTATCCGTGAACAACCTCCAAAATTCTATAACTTACTCCTCCCATCCTAAAAATGGGGTCTTATGATTCTTGTCCATCAAATGAGATAGGAAGGCTCCATTTTGAGATCTTTTTTGCTTTCATTTTATTGGCTTACTGGCCTTTTTTTGAGTCCATAGACCTGTGCCAAGTCTCTCACCCCCTGACGGTCTGAAATTCCCCATTAACTCCCCCCCATTGGGTGGATGATGTGGGAGGTCCTGTTATGCAGTGTGGGTTTGGGCCTTGGCATGCTTTGCAGGTCATCCCACCATTTTCACTTTCTGTCTGGCATCTTTCTTCTAGCACCCCAGCCCTTTTCCAAAATGGCCACGACTGGCATCTTTGAGCTCTGATGCCCTCTTGCACACAATTTCTTTTGAAGCCACTCACAAGATTGTCCCAGTTGGTGGCTTTTAATCCAGGTGAAAGCAGTAGTGCTGGGCAGTTCTTAAAGAAGCAGTAAACGTTTTTTATGAAAAAATATATAATTGTAGGGATTTTCCTATTGACTAAAATAAGGGTACTCCCACTGCGGAGAGATTTATATTTCCAGAGTTATTAGAGTTTAAACCCATATTTATTTACATTATCAGTGCCCTCTAGTGGTCAAATTCTAATTAGATTTCCTGTTAGATTCTAATGGAGAGGAAAGTCAGAAAAGTCAGAGACATACAGTTCTCCATAGAATGTAATAGAAACTGCCTGTCACTTCCTGTCAGTTAGAACTATCAGGAAGTAAACACAGTAAATTCACTTCCTGATTATTTGAACTGCTATAAATCTATCTATCTATCTATCTATCTATCTATCTATCTATCTATCTATCTATCTCTCTCTCTCTCTCTCTCTCTCTCTATCTCTCTCTCTCTCTCTCTCTCTCTCTCTCTCTCTCTCTCTCTCTCTATATATATATATATATATATATATATATATATATATATATAAAAGAATAAGCCTCATTGCATAATTTATGGTACCTCACACACAGAACATAATTTATGTCTCCTCAGAAAACAAATACACATTGAACAGAATGCCTCATTACATAATTTATGTCTCTTTAGGAGACACAACTCCCATTGGGTGATTCAATGGTGATGTTACTGTTCCTATGGGGTGATTCAATGGAGGCATGATTATCATACAGGGAATTGGCCCGCCCCCTCCAGCCTGCCCACCACTATCCAACTGACAAAAAAAAAATATAGCTGCCACTCTCTCCTGAAGTAGGGGATATCAATAACTTCTCCTGGTCCACACACACTCTCACTCAGGATCATGACCCCACAAACACACAATTTCACCTCCCACAGATAATTGTAACCCTCCATAAACTCTGTGTCAGTACGAGGGTGTAATGTTTCCATAAAATACAAACTCAGGGATAAACTTAATAGCAACTCTTTTATTTAACTCTTTTCATCTCTTCAGTCAACCTCACTAACTGTCTGTTTTCAACTGTCACTCCTCCACTTCCTGGCCTTTCTCCTTAAAGGGAGAGATATGCTTTGCTGTATGTTACAGAGGGCAAGCCGCAAACACCTCTTTCTATTTGTTCACTCAGCATATTGCTACGTTGCCTCAACTGAAGAGCCACCGTGTGTTATATTGCTATGTTACCTCAACTTAACCCTTTGAGTGACAGAGGGGTATGTAACGCATTGCAAAGCAATGCGTTGCGTTCCCCTCTGCCACTCAAAGGGTTAAGTAAGGAGGAGTTTCTGCTCCCATTGGGTGATTCAATGGGGGTGTGTGATTTAAATCATGCAGGGAGTTGGCCTGCCCCCACTATCCAGCCCGCCCACCACTATCCAAGTAACTGAAAAAACAAAATGGCTGTCACTCGCTCCTACATCACAGACACAAACACATCAGACAAAAAACAAACACGCTCAATCACACACACAATCACACTCTCACACGCACTCAATCACACACACTCACAATAATTCACTCAATCTCACTCAAATCACACACACTCGCTCAATCACACACACTCACATTCATGCAATCACTCACATGCAGTCACCTACATGCAATCACTCACATGCAATCACTCACACTCACTCATACCCCGGGAGCCAGCACGATCCACCTTCCACCATAGTCTCACTCACACCCCGGGAGCCAGCACGATCCACCTTCCACCATAGTATGTGCAATTACCACATGCATTTCAACTATATGAATGAATGCTACAGTGGAGGCATAAGTACAAACACAAACTCATTACAATGACACATAAGTCACCCCCTTATGACTCACTTCTGTGTGTGTGTCTCTGTGTGTGCTGCATGTCTGTATCACTCTCTATGTGTCTGCATGTATGTGTGTACGACGCTCTTTATGCATCTCAGTGCATGTGTGTGCATTTCCATGTGTGTGCATTAATTCCCTATTTAGCCTGACGGACAGTGCCGTCCCACATTGCTAGTTTTAAATAAAACATCTGACAGCAGTGGGAGTGACCTTGTTTTATTCAGCAGAAAAGCTCTATAAAATATGTGTTTTCATAAAAAAAGTGTACTGCTCCTTTAAAGTAACAGGGTTTGTGTGGTTGGCTCTCCTCTTCACCCTGGACTGTATCTACCTGAAGTCTTCCTATGCTCCAACATGTGGTCAATTTGAAGAATGGATGCTAGGTTCAGTTTTTTTCTATTTTCCTACCTGTTTTCCTTTAATGGCCTTTCATGTCTTTTGCAGCCATTCTTCCCATGGATCTTTATTAAGCATTAAATATGCCACTTGTCAAAGGCTTCTGTGTAATTAAAATTTTCATCTTTAGTTTCTATTTTTTTATTTTTAAAAAGAGTGATGCATGGCTGATGGCACTGTTTATTGTCTTGTAAGCCTCCTAAGTAATTTCTTTTTCCTGGTGGTTCCTTGGACATGCCCAGAATTTGCTTTGCCTGTGTGAATATTGCTTTGGAAGGTACGAAGATCTGCAGATCCTACTGGCTAGACTTAGCAAGTGAAGCTTCTTCTACCTCTTGTGAGATGACCTTTCTCATTCTTCAAGCCATGGTGCAAAGACTTCAAGATGAAGCTCACTCTATCCTAGGAATTGACTTAGAGACAGGGATGAAATCTCAGTATCAGAAGACTCTGATCAAGAGATTCAAGCTTTCAGAGATTTCTGCGAACCCTCACAAGGAGTACGATTTGGACAACCTGACAGGTTTTGACATGTAGTTAACTGATCTATTTATTAATGCAGTATGCCAAACTAGGAATCTCCTGTGAGGCATTCATCTGATAGGATGTTTCAAGTTATAGTGTGTCCTTCCCAATCTGTAATCAGAGACGTGATTAGAGAAGAATGAAGATACTTGTAGAGGAGATACAAGATGACTCCCCAGATGCTGAAAATGTATTAATTTTTGGACAAAGATTGCAAACTTTGGGATATCCTGCTTAAGGTGGATGCAGGCATTGTCCGTCTCACCTATAAAACTACCTTTCCTTTGGATGCTGCAGCGTCTTTTAGAGACCCCTTGAACAGAAGAACAGAGAAAGACCTAAAATGCCTCTTTATCTCTATTGAGTCAGAATGCAAGCCAGTGGCTGCTCTTACATCCATCTCAAGAACAGTGAAGATTTGGCTGGAGAACATTGAACAAGCCCATATTCATAGAGAACAAGGTTAAACAATTGTGGATTCCTTAACGGGGGTTAGGCTTGCTCCAGTGTCTATTATTGACTCTTCTGTTGAACTGAGCTGTATCCAAGGCATTGTTTCTAGCTGTAGCAGCCAGGAGGTGACATTGGCTGAAAACTTGGAATGCTGATAATATTTCTAAGTTAAATCTCTGTTCACATGCTGTCTCTGGTAATATGCTGTTTTTTAGCAAGATGTTGGATGTTATTATTGAGAGAGCTTTGGGAGAAGAAGCATTTTTCTCCCTCAGAAAAAGAAGAACCGAAGGCAGGAATTTGGTACCTGGGAAGGCACCCACCAAGTCTCATGCTTGCTGCTATAGCACTCATACCTCAGTGGGTTAAATCTCAAAACTGCTGACAATAGCATTCACATTAAGGATATAGTCAACGGTCGTCTGCTATTCAATTGCTGACTTATAATCATTTACAATAAACATAAATGTGTGCAGCACAGATCAGAGCCAATACAATTATTCTTGTGTTTTATATACACTGCTCAAAAAAATAAAGGGAACACTAAGATTACACATCCCACTGCTCCAAAAAATAAAGGGAACACTAAGATTACACATCCTAGATCTGAATAAACGAACTGACAACAAAATCACACAAAAATTCTCAATGGAAATCAAATTTATCAACCCATGGAGGTCTGGATATGGAGTCACCCTCAAAATCAAAATGGAAAACCACACTACAGGCTGATCCAACTTATGTAATGTAATATCCTTAAAACAAGTCAAAATGAGGCTCAGTAGTGTGTGTGGCCTCCACGTGCCCGCATGACCTCCCTACAACGCCTGGGCATGCTCCTGATAAGGTTGCGGATGGTCTCCTGAGGGATGTCCTCCCAGACCTGGACTAAAGCATCCGCCAACTCCTGGACAGTCTGTGGTGCAACGTGGCGTTGGTGGATGGAGCGAGACATGCTGTCCCAGATGTGCTCAATCGGATTCAGGTCTGGGGAACGGGCGGGCCAGTCCATAGCATCAATGCCTTCCTCTTGCAGGAACTGCTGACACACTCCAGCCACATGAGGTCTAGCATTGTCTTGCATTAGGAGGAACCCAGGGCCAACCGCACCAGCATTTGGTCTCACAAGGGTTCTGAGGATCTCATCTCGGTACCTAATGGCAGTCAGGCTACCTCTGGCAAGCACATGAAGGGCTGTGCGGCTCCCCAAAGAAATGCCACCCCACACCATTACTGACCCACCGCCAAACCGGTCATGCTGGAGGATGCTGCAGGCAGCAGAACGTTCTCCACGGCGTCTCCAGACTCTGTCACGTCTGTCACATGTGGTCAGTGTGAACCTGCTTTCATCTGTGAAGAGCACAGGGCGCCAGTGGCGTATTTGCCAATCTTGGTGTTCTCTGGCGAATGCCAAACGTCCTGCACGGTGTTGGGCTGTAAGCACAACCCCTACCTGTGGATGTCGGGCCCTCATACCACCCTCATGGAGTCTGTTTCTGACCGTTTGAGTGGACACATGCACATTTGTGGCCTGCTGGAGGTCATTTTGCAGGGCTCTGGCAGTGCTCCTCCTTGCACAAAGGTGGAGATAGCGGTCCTGCTGCTGGGTTGTTGCCCTCCTACGGCCTCCTCCACGTCTCCTGATGTACTGGCCTGTCTCCTGGTAGCGCCTCCATGCTCTGAACACTACGCTGACAGACACAGCAAACCTTCTTGCCACAGCTTGCATTGATGTGCCATCCTGGATGAGCTGCACTACCTGAGCCACTTGTGTGGGTTGTAGACTCCGTCTGATGCTACCACTAGAGTGAAAGCACCGTCAGCATTCAAAAGTGACCAAAACATCAGCCAGGAAGCATAGGAACTGAGAAGTGGTCTGTGGTCACCACCTCTAGAACCACTCCTTTATTGGGGGTGTCTTGCTAATTGCCTATAATTTCCACCTGTTGTCTGTTCCATTTGCACAACAGCATGTGGAATTGATTGTCAATCAGTGTTGCTTCCTGAGTGGACAGTGTGATTTCACAGAAGTGTGATTGACTTCGAGTTACATTGTGTTGTTTAAGTGTTCCCTTTATTTTTTTGAGCAGTTTATATCCATATGTTGCTACATAAGGAGCTTATCCACCGTGAGTCTTTCCCAGTATAATCAATACTGTGTTTAAGAGAACAAGTCTATTGTCGGCTAATTCACTAGCCTGTAAATTACTCACATTAGCATGTGCTAAATATATGAGGCTAATTTGGACTATATATGTTAAAACTGAGGAAAATATTGTAAGCCTTCAATATTGCAGGTATCAAATCTAACTGAGAAAATATTTCTTCAAGCCAATGTTACAGCTGATCACTGAACTCAGAGTCTATGGATTTTCAACTACTTAGATGAAATTTTGATCACATCAAAGGATCCAGATCTGGCAGTCAGCTTTTTTGGCTCCAGTCGACTGGCTTCTAACCAGGAGTAAATCCATCTGAATCAAACACAAAAGCTGATGTTTTTGGGACTATTATTCAATTCTCAGAATGGCAGAATTTATTTTAGTACTTGTTGGATTGTAGATCAAGTTTGCATTGTCAGACGAGAGTTCTTCTGGACAGCCAGGCAGTTCATGAAACTTCTGGGACTCATATCCTCTACTTTCCCTGTGGTCAAGATGGTTCATGAGGCCTCTTCAATTGCCATTTCTAGGCCAGTGGGACAGCCTCTTCGATCCTTTGGAAGTGGAGGTATGTGTTCCGGAGAATGTTCTGAGCTTGTGGAAAAAATAAGAAAATCTACTGAATTGTCAGTCCTTAGAGGAACCAGATTGGATGGTACTTACCAGAGACACCAGTGGAAAGGACTGGGGAGCAACATGGTGATCTATCTCCAAGCTCAAAGTCTGGTTCCTGGGCCTTGAGATAGGAGATCCTTAGAATGATAGTCCGGAAATGGGGTATTCACATAATAGATATAATGGCTCCTACTCAGAAGGTGTAGAAATTCTTTGGAAGAAGGTAATTTCCAGATACCCAGGGAGTGGACGCACTAGGTTATTCCTAGGGTCAGGGACTATGTTACAATTTCCTGCCTGTACCTGTAATAGTAAAGGTTCTCTGGAAAATCATTAGGGATCAGGCGGACGTTATCGCCATCATCCCATTTCGGCCCAGAAAACCATGTGTAACACAAACCCAAGGCGCCGGGGCATTCTGAGCCGTCGTTCCGGGTCTCTCTCTGCAGAGGTCGGTCGGCTGAGGACCGTTGAACAATTTCGGTCAGCTGTGGAGCGAAACGCCAAATTCCTTGATTGAGCAGGGAATCAGCTGAGTCGACCCGCTCCGAAGCAACCCCTTCCGATGTTCGACACCGAGCCGGAGGAATCCTACGAATCCAGCACCAAGGAACGGCAGTACAGACGATCAGCACGGAGCGGGGACCGCAGGAGGAGCGAGACAGCGTCGTAAGCTTCAGCAGCAGAATAGTGAATCAGCTCGGTTGCCCTTGAGGGATGGAAGTCAGAGGGGACTCTTCAAACCACCCAGGCAAGAAGTAAACACAGATGTTTACTCCAAACTAACACATTTTATTGCCAAAAAGCACACACTTTTATACACAAAATACACAAAAGAACAATGAACTGGGAGAGGCCAGATATGCTAAGGGCTGGGACTACGCTAGGGGCCAATGAAAAAAGGAGCGACCATACTAAGCAGAATCCGACTGGTCACTTCTCGGGACTAACTTTGAGTAAGGTGGAACATGAGACACAAAGGGCCAGACTTGATGTAATTATTTCCCCGCGGGGGGGGGGGGGGTACAGTTCCCAAGGAGTTCCAATACACATCTTGGCTAACAAGGGCCGATGCCCAGGAGCCATTACTATAAGTTCAAGCTAGCCCATCTTTTGTTCGGCCAATTGTAAGCCCCCGAATGTTCGCTTGACCAATCCTGGCTATGAATGTGGCGGTCGTACGTTACCGGCGCTCCGGGACCCGCCGACATTAACCTTCGAACAAAGTTCCGGGGTTCCGAATAGGGTTCGTACAACCCCAAACCGCCCTAAGGTCGAATACTGTCCCAAAGTCCATAGTTCAATATTCCATCATCGAAACAGAGTTCTGGTGTTCTGAATAGGGCTCATACGACCCCGAACCACCATACGGTCGAATACTGTCCCAAAGTCCATAATTCAATAGTCCATAGTCCCAGTGACAGCTTAGGGCCCGTTACATCATGGTTTCCAGCTCTAAAGATTTAGCAGTCCAGGAATCCTGGATTCTACCATTCCAGAAGATCCTGTTATCACTGGGTTCACTTCTTCATCAAGATGTAAAAAGTTACATCTTGTTGCATGGCTGTGGAGAGGGAAAGGCTTGCTTTGGAAGGACTGTGAGAATTCACTTTCTATCTCTCTTTATGAATGCAAGGAAGACTTAGACGTCCAAGTCTTATTATAGGCCTTGGACAGTTTTTTGTAATTGGTTGGAGGCCAAATGAATCTGTCAAAAGAATCACTATGTGTTTATAAAATTTGGTATTTTTCTAAATAATTTATTCAGTAACATAAAGATGTGCAATAGGTCATCAAGTGACCTTCCCCTAGTCCTGCCCCCAGTACCACCAATTTAAATGAAACTTCAACCCTGTTTAGCTATTTTCAGTGCTGGCTGCTCTGTTCTCTGCTTTTCCCTTCCTCGCAATCACAGTGAAAAAGAGAGAGGCAGAGGCATTGCCTTTGTCATGTGGCTCCACAGCACATGTGATTGCTATAGCAGCGGAGTCACAAGGGAAAGCCTGAAACTGACTGCTCCAGTCCTACAGCAGTTACAACCTCCCCGGCATGATCACAGTGCACCCTGAGGCGCTCCGTGACAATTAACACATGAAGTGCCAGGACAGTCACTGGTGATTAATGGACCAAATTCTGTGACGGTCCTGGCACATCTTTGTACTTTTACGGGGTTACAAAATAGCTAACAAAAAAAGTAACTTATTTGTTACCATCTGACAGTTCCATTGTAAGTGGGGGTTATTTATTAAGAACTTTTAATTGCATTTTTTCTTGTCACTCATAAGCTTTCTCAAACTAAGTTAATTGAACAGTGACTATATCGGACAGTCTGCACATGCTTTAGAAAAGCAAGTTTAGGATTACATTTTAGAAATCTGGATAAAGGGATGTGGCTCTAATTTTTTTTACTGATTGTAGCTTGGACCACTATATTTAAATGTAAACAACAGAATTCCATTTTAGCTGTTATTCTATATTCTTCTTCTAAGTATGTGCACAGCCACATATTTTTTTGTGACTTACAGCTTTTTGTTGCAGCATGCCAATATAATGTATATTCTGTTATTTGCTGTATATATGGTTGATAAATCAATATATTACATTTTTATTTGAATTCTACTTGTGGATACAAATGACTTACATCTCCCTATCTATCTGTGTTTTGCAGGTTAACAGAAGTGCCCACAGGAGTTGACCCTTTCAGAGCACCAGTGTCGATAGAGAAAAAAAATCTTATATTGTTAAGAAGCTCAGTTTGATTAAAGCATTTTATATAGTGAATTAAGTGTAACAATTTTAATTCAAGATTCAACTAATAGTTTAAAACTGCCTTGGTTTAATAGGGGAGATAAATGCCAGTTGTTACACAGTAGAGGACTGAGCATGCTGATACTCACTTCGTTTCTTGTGGGATATTTTACTGAGATGGTTTTCAAAGGAGGCAGAAACCATTTTATTCTACAGTAACTGCTTCACAATCCACTGGAGAAAAAATATCGGTCATTGGATGCAGGAGTTTTACCAAGGTGCTACATGGGGAGAAAGCCTGTCATCACATAGCCGCCCATGGAAAACAGCAGCTCAGTTACTTTTTGTGTGTTCCTCTCAGTGCAGGCACTTTCATTTTCACTTTTCTGTGGCTAAGGGTTATTTGCTGTAATAATTTTCATGCATATATGTAACTCTTGGATGCTGAACAGTTTTCTCTCTAGCATTCAGGGGTTTAAAATGAAAATTCTATTTAGTACAAAAAGCAGCTGCACCAATTTATACATCGAATAATTAAAATAATGTATAAACTTAAGGTGTGTACTGATATATTATTTTAGTGTGAAATATCTTCTCCTTTTAGCAGACTGTATAAAATATTAACCTTATGGCTGCTAGTGAAGTCTCCAGCACATTCTGAGACATCTCCAACATCCAAGGAGTTAATGAAAAGTAAGTGCTATAGATCAGGGATGGGGACCCTGAGGCCATCCAGCTGCTGCCAGACTATGGATTTTATCATTTCCTGCCATTCATTGACTGGTTGGAAATGATGGGAGCTGTAGTCTGGCAGCAGCTAGAGAACTTCATGTTGCCCACCACTGATATAGAAAAGGAGCAAGTACAGTCCATGTAGCAGTCATGTTGATGTAAGTATATACTGGTTATGATGTTAACGCCTTCCTTTATCTTTTTCTGCTTTAACGTGCCTTAATAAAACACATAACTACATTCCAGATTTTCTGTTTCTTTTATTTAACCCTGGTTTATGTAACAAACATTGCCCCTTTATTCAAGATATGAAATTACCAGAAGCAATATAGAAAACATATATTATTAAAGCCAGCAGCAGCACAGAAAAAGAATGAATGTATAACAGTTTGTAAGCTGTGTAACAATTCATAACATTTATATTTCAAACAAAGGCATAAATTACATTGTGTTTGATAAGTGTTGTCACAGGTTTCATATAACTGATTTTCTGTTAAAGTCAATGTAGAAATTTGTAAATGAAACCCTGACTACATTATCAGCAGCAGTGAAATCTAGGCCAAAGTGTGAAGCTTCTCTTGCTTATCATCAGTTGTGTCACAGGAGCAGACCCTTTTCTCTTTCGTCCAATATATAGCTTATAGGTAACTCCAAGAAGGTGATCGCCCTTTAGGTAGGCAGGAACATTTCTTGGAAAGAATGCAGGATGGAGCCTTCCTTCCCTCCTTAGCTGGTTACTAGCCAGTCCCCTCCAGTTAGATTTGTTCCTTGAAGAAGACAGGCAAGAGAACAGTTCTGCTTAGTTTATTTTATTGTTTTCTGTTAGATATGGGATGTAGATATCTCCCATTAGGCAGATTACCATTACTGACTTCCCAGTGGTGGATTTCTTAGTTTGTGGACCTTCCAGCCCTGGGGGAAAACCTTGAGTGCTATGTATTTTCCCTAGGAGAAGCCCACTGGGGCTTCTTATTTTCTCAGTGGTAATCTGACAAAAAAGGTGAGCAACTCTTTGAGTGCGGAGGTCCACTTGTCCCACTGCTTCCCCTCCGCACAGGGGTCTCCTTTAGGACTTCCTACACACATATTCCTACACTCATTTGGGATTATCGTATTGTCAGCTTGGGGTCTTTGGAGCATTTTGGGTTCTCTGTGGTAATTTAACCTCTCCATTGCCACGTTAGGTACTTTGAGGGACGTTTTCACACATTTCCCTTGGGGGTCAGTGTTTTCTGATTATGTGCAGGTGTTTTCCAACTTTTGGAGCACTTTTCAAAAATGTTGTTTATTTGAATAAAAGCTCGCTGGCCAAAATGCTCCATTGATCTCTATGTGAAAGTTTCATTTGGGACATATCTCTGCAACCGCTCCAAGTACTGAGTTCAGTTATGGCTTATTCTTCTTGTCTGCCCTTGTCCTAGACTCAGGGGGATTCAGGCACTGTTTTTGGGTACTTTGAGGGGAACTACATTTCCCATGAACACCCGTTTCACAGGCTGTTTCCTTATTGGCTGACAGTTTGGTTGCCATTTTCTTTCATTCCTCTCACGAGTATACTACGCAGGTCTTGGATCCTTCCTCTCTCTACAGCAGATTAACCCTTTGCTTGCCAGATAAGTGTCTTTTAGCTTTATTTGGGGTGAATTTTTAATCTGGGGCACAGTATTAGGTTATTCATTGTACTGTCAGACACATTATCTTCTGTCAGGATGTCAACCCCCATAGGACTGGACCTAGGGCTGATGTTTCTGGGGCGTCTTTGACCCCCATTAATTGTTCTGCATGCCAAATGGAGTATTCAGGACACTTATGCCCTCTGTGTACTGTGGCCCTTGCATCTACACCAGGGTCTTCCAGCTATGAACAAAAGCCACACTGGGTCAGGGACTTAAGGTCCTCTATGGTGCAGTTTCCTCTTCTTCTCAAGGGGTTCTTCAGTCTTGGAAGCCCGCCACTTCCCTCAGGCATGTGGCCCCTATGGTACCTGTCATTCCTGACTTGTTTGTTTCCTATGTGGAGGAATCGCTGGAAGTTTCAGTGCCCCCATTGAAGTTGACCCTGATCCCACTGCTGAGGGTCTCATTAAGGCAGTTTTGAACACCATAAACGTTCCTATTACTTCGGACCCTCAGTCTACTTCTGCTGTCTTTCAGAGGTGCAAGAAGTTTGGTACTGTTTTTCCGCCTCACCCCACTCGTAACCAGATCATACTGGCTGAGTGGAAGACCCCTGTCATGCGTTTATCTCTGTCTGAGAGACTATCTAAGATCTATCCATTTTCTGACATGGCCTATATTGCCAGTCTTTCCCCTTTATCTGCATGGGTTAATAGAGCTACTGCTGTTTGGACTGACCAGCTGTCTGATGCTGTCCATATGGGTGCTCCTAAAGCTGGCATTTTGATACTTTTGGATGATATCTCTGTGGCTCAGCGCTATCTTACTGATGCTCTATCTGATGCTGTTAGGCTTGAGGCCAAGGCCTCTGTCTTCTCTGTGGCTGCTAGGCGCTCTCTGTGGCTTAAGTTCTGGTCTGTTGACCCGATCTCTAGGCAATCTCTGATTTCTCTCCCCTTTCAGGGTTCATCCTTTTTAGCCCTGATCTGAAGGACATCATTGGTGAGGTTACTGGGGCCAGAGTGCTTGGTTCCTCTTGGCCTCTAAGAGCAATCCTCAGGCACGAAGGCACCATCCTTTTCGTGCTTGTCCTGATGGAATACAGGGGGCTGGCCTGGTGCTATCTCAAGTGCCATGATCCATCCCTATGCCTCCAAAGCACTGGAGACCAAGCAGCTCTTCCACCGAGCCTAACCTCCTTCGGTAGGACTAGCTAAACCTTGGTCCCCGTGCACCTGTTGATGTCTCTCACCAGTACCCTTTTTCTTTTCAGAGTTTCTGCAGACATTGTTGCGGACCCGTGGGCTTTGCTGGTGGTTTCCGAAGGGTATTGAATTCTTTTCAGCTTCCTTCCATTTCTCCCCTGTTCGCTCCCCTCAGGTATCGACACTGCCTTGTCCTTTCCTCAGATCCATTCACAATCTCTTGGAAAAGGAGTATCTGTAAGTGGTTCCTTCACCTGACATAGTTTCGGACTCATGTTCCACCGTATTTGTGGTTTCCAGGTCGGATGGCTGCCACTGTCCTGGACCTCAAAGACCTCGATTCCTTTGTGGTCAAGACTCGTTTTTACCAGGATTTCCTGTGGTCAGTCATTGTGGCAATGTGTCCGGGGGAATTCCTGGCCTCCTTATATCTGCAGGGTGCCTACCTGCACCTTGCTATTCATCCAGAGAACCAGCAGTACCTCAGGTTAATTTGCGACATGGGCACTTCCAGTTGTCTTCTCTCCCCATTGGGCTGACACAGCTCCGCAGGTGTTTATTCGAGTCTTGGGTGTGTTAATTTCTGTCATTTACACAAGGTGGATTTGGGTCACTCCGTACATGGACATCTTGCTCTTGGGGGCTCCTTCCGGGGAACTTCTCCAACAGCAGGTACAGGTCTGCATTCACACACTCACCCTTCACTGTTGGGTTCTGCACATGGGCAGGTTGGACCCTATCCCATCGCTGGGCTTGGTCTCTGGGTCTCGTGTTCGACACCCTGCTGGGCATGATCTTTCTGACTGAGGACGTGGTTCATCGGATCACCTTCAGGGTGTCCTCAGGTCTATTCAGACCAAAACGTTGATCTGTTTGGTGGGGAGCTTGGTTTCCACCATGGGGCGGTGCCATTTTGCGTTGGCTTTCAAGGGGATCCACAGTGGTTTTTGATCCCAGTTTACAAGATCTCTTACAGCTATCAGTCTCTCATCCCTTTCATGTGGTGCTACACCTTCCTTGGTTGCTGAGTCTCTCCAGCCTGCGGAAGGAAGGCCCCTTGTGATCCCATTTGAATAACTGTGTAGATGAATGCCAGCCTATCCGACTGGGGAGCTCTCCTAGGTCACGTGAATGTCCAAGATCCTTGGTTGACAGAGGAATCTTCTCTACCCATCTATGTTCCAAAGGTCAGGGCAATATTCCATACTCTGAGGGGTTGGATCGTCTCTTCTCATGGGTTGCCCAGTGTGTGTCCAGTCTGACTTCCCCTTGACCGTCGCTTACATACAGCGAAGATGCTTCCTGAGTTGCCACATCGTGGACAGTGGTAACTTCACCAGGAGGTGTTCATCATTCAGAGATGGGGTCTTTCCTGGATCGACCTGATGGCAGACTCAACCGGAAGGTTTCGCTATTTTGCTCTTGTTGGATGGACATTCTGGCTTATGCAGTGGATGCTCTATCAATTCCTTGGGTGTTTCCTTTAGCCTACATTTTTCCTCCTCTTCCCCTGCTCCTCAGGGTTCTGAGTAAGCTACGGATGGAGAGGTCTCTGGTTATCCTAGTTGCTCCATACTGGGCCTGGAAACCCTGGTTTCAGGAGTTACTGGACTTGTCTGTGTGTGGACCGTTTTGGCTTCCATGCACACCGGATCTCCTACTACAGGGCTACCTGTGGAGGGAGCGAATGGAGTATCTGGGTTTCGTGGCTTGATGCTTGTATCCTCGTTCTTGTGAAATAAAGGATTTTCTCCTGCAGTGGTCCACACTATGATTCAAGCTCAAAAACCTGTTTCCTCTAGGCTTACTACAGGATTTGGTCTATCTTCCACTCTTGGTGTGCGGACAGGGATCTGCCATCACACGAGTTTGAACTGCCAGATCTCCTGTCCTCATAGGATGGAGTGAACATGGGCCTTAGCTTAAGTTCTTTGAAGGTTCGGACATCTGTGCTCTGTCTTTTTTCAGAGGCGCATTGTCATCCTTCCGGATGTCAGGGTTTTCTTTCAGGGCGTCGCTCATGCCTTCCCTGCCTTTAAGCATCCCATTTCCCAGTGGGATCTTGATCTGGTATTGGGAGTCTTGCAGCAGCTTCCCTTTTGAGTCCTTGGCTACCATTCCTCTTTGTCTGACTTGGAAGATGGCTTTCTTCTTGGCAATTGTTTTTGTTCGCAGAGTGGCTGAACTGCAGGCCTTGTCCTGCAAACTGCCTTTCCTGGTGTTTCACAAGAATAAGGCTGTTCTTCACACTTCCCAGGAATTTCTTCCTAAGGTAGTCTCTGACTTCCACATCAACCAGGTGATTGTTGTGCCTTCATTCTGTCCTGTCCCTAAATCTGGCAAGTAGAGGGATCTCCACTTCTTGGATGTTGTGTGCTGCCTTAAGTTCTATTTACACCGCACTGAGTCTGTTTGTCAGACTGATGCACTCTTTACTATCCCTGAGGGTCCTAGGGCTGGTACGGCTGCATCCAAGGTGACTATCGCATCTTGGATCAAGTGAATGAATGAATATGTTTATTTATATAGCTCCACAAGTGTATGCAGCTCTTTACAATTTAAAGGTTTAAACAATACAGGGTTACAGGTGCTTTGTAGAGTGAAACATTGGGTGGGAGGTCCCTGCCCGAAAGCTTACAATCTAAAGTGGTAATGGGAGACATACAGAGTACATAAGGGTCAAGTGCTGAATACAGTACTGTTCTGATGATGATAGAGGACATCAGTAAAGTAAATAATTTATAAGAGCGTTCATTGTACAATATCAGTGCCTTCTAGCATGCTGAGATTTTATCCATGAGGTGCGTTTTTAAGTGAGGTTTGAAGGTTATCAGTGAGGTGCAGTGGCGCAGGTTGGATGGTAGAGCATTCCATAGATACGGAGCAATGAGAGAAAAAGATTTGATACGTGACAGGGCTGTAGACACAAAAGGAGCTGAGAGAAGAAAATCATTGGCCGAACGTAAGTGGCGGGATGGGGTATAACGGGAGATCAGTGTGGAAATGTAAGAAGGAGTAGAGGAGAGAAGTGTCTTGAAAGAGAGAAGTAAGATTTTGTAAGCTATCCAGAGTTTGATAGGCAGCCATTGGAGAGTTTTGAGGAGGAGTGGGGCAGGGACAAACCTAGGTGACAGAAGAGTAATTCATGCTGCAGCATTCTGTATAGATTGAAGTGGATGGAGATGGGAGGCAGGAATGCCAGACAGAAGAATGTTGCAATAGTCCATGCGGGAGAGGATGATTGCATGTATAAGAATTTTAGCTGTGGAGGAGCAGAGGAAGGGACGGATTTTAGCAATGTTACACAAAAGAAAGCAACAGGATTTAGCAATGGCATTAATATGAGGAGAGAATGAGAGAGACTTGTCAATTGTCACCCCTAGACACCGGACTTCTGATACTGGATTTATGGTAGTGCCATTTACAGTCACCTGGAAGGGCACTACAGGGCCAGGCCTAGGTGGGATGAGGAGTAGCTCAGTTTTAGACATATTGAGTTTGAGGTGCCCATGAGCCATCCAGTCTGAGATAGCCATGAGGCAATCTAACTTTAAGCTGGATGTCAGAAGTCAGTTGAGGTGCAGATAAGTAAATCTGGGTGTCATCTGCATAGAGGTGATATTTGAGATCAAATGAGTTAATAAGGTCACCAAGTGTTATTGTGTAAAGAGAAAACAGAAGAACGGAACCCTGAGGAACCCCAACTGAGAGTTGGACTGGAGAAGATGAAGAAGTGGCAGAGGAGACACTGAAGGATCTGTTAGATAGATAAGAGGAGAGCCAGTCCAGTGCTGTGTTACGGATTCCTAAGGAGTGAAGAATGCGGAGGAGGAAAGCATGATCAACAGTGTCAAAAGCTGCTGAGAGATCAAGGAGGATAAGTATTGAATAGTGACCTTGAGATTTTGCAATGTGAAGATCATTGACCACTCTTGTAAGAGCAGTTTCGGTGGAGTGAGCAGTGCGAAATCCAGATTGTAAAGGGTCCAGCAGTTCGTATGTGTTAAGGAAGTCAAACAGGAGTGAGTAGGCTAGGCGGTCCAAGAGTTTAGAGGCAAAAGGCAGAAGAGAAATGGGTCAATAGCTAGAGGGTGTGTTCCTGTCAGAAGAGTTGTTCTTGAGGATGGGTGTTACTAAGGCATGTTTGAAGACGACAGGAAAGGTAGCAGTGGCAAAGGAGAAGTTAAAGATTTGTAATAGGATAGGGATTAGTGTGGGGGAGAGGGGCTGGATGGGGTGAGAGGGGAGCAGATCAAGTGAGCATGTAGTGGGTGGAGCAAAGGATAGCAGGTTAGTCAGTTACTCATCCGTGACTAGTGAAAAAGAGTCCAGAGTGCCAGGAGGGGAACGAGGGAGGCTAGGACAAGATGTACAAGTTGGTATATTATCCCGGATGGTATATGCCTCTGGAATAATACAAATTCCAATATATCATACTGATTTTATTTGGTATGAAATATTAATGCACTTTATCTATTCATTTTTTGAATCAGAAAAATAATGTGTGTCTGTGGTATCTATTAGAGATACTATGAGACAGGTTTATTGATTGCCATCTGGGGCGAACAACTTAATAAGGCTGTCAGAAATGGTGCCAATAAGGAGGACCTTTTAGCCCTCTTGGACAACATGTCTGAGGCTCAGACGTGTCACTTACCCTCTTTTTGATGCTGTCAAGCTTGCAGCTAAGACTTCTGCCTACTCTGTTTCTGGTAGACACATTGTGGCTCAAAATTTCATCTGTGGACCTCTCATCTAAGAAGTCACTAATTTCTCTCCCTTTTCAGGGCAAACCTTTTTTTGGGCCTGAACTGAAACAGATTATCAGTGAGGCCACCAGGGGCAAGAGCACTTTGTTGTCTCAGGTCTCCAAATGCCCTAACATGGCGAGGAAACAAGGTCTTTTTCGACCCGCCAAAATTAAGCTCAATAGCAGAGTCCGAGCATGTCTCAAGCCCAGCCAGCAGTGGCACTCAGAGAACACCACTTCCAAACCCAAGTCTGGTAAGTCTGCCTTCACATGACTCACAGAATCCTAGTCCGCAGCTGCCTGTGAGTGGGTGTCTGTGCCAGCATTAGTTGTGGATCAGTGGGTTTTGCAGGTAGTTTCGGAACGGTACAGGATTCAAATCCCTTCCTCCCTGTAGATTCTTCCTATCCAGAATCCCTCTGGGCCTGGAAAAGGTGCATCTTTTCAACAAGTGATTCAGGCGTTCTTGGACAAGGGAGTCCTGATTCCAGTTCCTCCTCAAGAGACAGGTTTAGGTTTTTATTCAAACTTATTCATGGTGGTCAAGAGGGACAGCAGTAGTCACCCTATCTTGGGCCTCAAGGATCTCAATTTGTTTGTGGAGACTGCATGCTTCAAGATGGAGTCCTTGCGCTCTGTCATCACAGCTATGTGTCCAGGACAATTTTTGACTTCTATGGATCTTCAGGATGCTTACTTGTATGTCCCGATTCATCAAGAGAGTGAGAAGTACCTCTGTTTCGCCTGTGACTTGGGGTACTTTCAGTTCACCATTCTGCACTTTGGGGTTACCTCTGCTCCTCGAGTATTTGCCATGGTCTTAGGAGCATTTATTGCCTTCCTGCACACCTGGGAGATTCAGATAACCTCCTATATGGACGACCTTCTGCTGAAGTCTCTGTCCAGGGAACTACTGGACCAGCACGTCTAGGACTGTGCTCGGATTCTCCTACACCATGGGTGGATCCTAAATATGGAGAAATCTGCTCCAGTCCCCTCCCAGGTCCTGGTCTTCCTCAGACTCAGGCTTGATACCTGCCAGGGGAAGGTTTTTCTGAAGGAGAATTCCATCCAGCAAACCGTACATTTAGTATCCCGAGCTTTGGAGTGGCCCTCAGCTCCAGGCAGCAAGTTCTTGACCCTTACGGGTTGCATGGTGTCCATTATGGAGGCAGATTCCTTACTCCTTAACTCACACCAGGGAGCTCCAGAGATTCACTATCCGCGCTTGGCATGGTAATCTGGACCTCTTGGATCTCAGAGTGTCTCTCCCTCCGGAGGTCAGGCAGAACCTGCTCTGGTGGCTGGACAGGTCCAGCCTGGAGAAGGGGAAACCCTTTGTAATTCAGGACTGGACCTTAGTGACAACGGACTACAGCCTGAGGGGCTGGGGAGCTGTCCTGGGTCACCTGGGGGTTCAGAGCAGATGGACTACGAAGGAGACTCTGTAGTCCATCAATGTTCTGGCGCTCCAAGCGATTTGTCATGCTCTGGCATACTGGTCCTCTCCACTGAGGCGATGTCCAGTCTGAGTCCAGTCATACAACGCCACGATGGTGGCATACATTAACAAGCACAGAGGCATAAGAAGAACTTCCACTTGGTCCGAGGTCAAGTCTCTTTTGATCTGGGCAGAAGATCATGTTCCGGCCATTTCCGCAGTGCACATTCCATGGATAGACAATGTCATGGTGGACTTCCGCAGACACCAAGAGGTGGACCGAGGAGAGTGTGAGCTCCACCCAGACATTTTAAACCTGTTGTAGTGGTGGGGTCTTCCTCAGATAGATCTGATGGCCACCAGGCACAACAGGAAGGTTCAAATGTTTTGCTCCTCTTGGAGGGATCCTCTGGTGTTTGCATGGACACTCTGGTGATTCCATGGCACTTTCATTTAGGTTATATATTTCCTCCAATCCCTCTCGTCCCCAGGGTGCTGAGAAAGATTCGGATGGACGGTCCTGCAGCCATCATGATTGCCCCGTACTGGACCAGGAGGCCCTGATTCCCAGAACTAGTGGCCATCTTGCCTGATGTCAAGGTCTCTTTTCAGGGTGTTGATCACACTTTCCCTGCCTATAAGGCTCCCACTCCCCAGTAGGACCTTAATCTGGTTTTGGGAGTCCTCCATTTGAGTCCTTGGCTACCATTCCTCTGCGGCTTCTGACATGGAAAATGGCTTTTCTTCTGGCCGTGTGTCACGGGGTGACTAGGAAATTAACACACTGACAAGTACAGATGAACTTAATATAAAACTTTATTAAGTACAATAATGACAGGAAATAAGGAAACAGGCTGGTGGCAACAAATGACACAACAGTAGTATAGTAATGACACGAAGTGGCAGTAGATAGCAACACACCTTCACGAGACCAGGGAGGAACAGTGGACCCACTTTCCTCACCCTTCACCAGGCAGGTGAGTAGTAACGGAATGGTCCTTGGACTACACAAGTAGATGCGAGGATAGTGCGCATACACTGAATGAATGGCACACCTTCACGAGACCAGGGAGGAACAGTGGACTCACTTTCCTCACCCTTCACCAGGCAGGTGAACAGTAACGGAATGGCCCTTGGACTTACACGGTAGATATGAGGACAGTGAAGAGCACTCCCACACACACACAGTCGGCAGGAATAAAAGAGCGCACCAATACCCAGACAGGGTATACAATAGGCTGGTAGCCAGTACTGAGGCTCGTTAAGGCAACACACAAACCGGGACGGCCACGGGAGGTCAAACACACGGAATAACCGACAAGTGCTGCTAAAGGAAGCAAGCACAGAGCGGAAGGCACAGGCAACACGGAAACCAAACCGAGGCATGGAATGGTAAAGGAGCGCAACAATGGAGAGTAAACCAAGAGGCAGCCAATGGTCAGGACCGGATCAGGTAATCAGACGTCTCCAGTGATCGTAGCCGGAACGGGTAGTCAGACGTAGCCAGAGGTCAGAGCCGAAACAGTTAATCAGACGTAGCCAGAAGTCAGAACCAGAACAGATAGTCAGACATAGCCAGGCAACAGAACCGGAACGGATAGTCAGACTTAGCCAGGTGTCAGAACCGGAAGGGATAGTCAGACGTAGCCAGGCGTCAGAACCGGAACGGATAGTCAGACGTAGCCAGGAGTCAGAACTGGAATGGGTAGTCAGACATAGCCAGGTAATACACAGGAACAGTAATGGACCAACACAGCAATAAGCTCAGGTACACCACGAAAGGGCAAAGGTAATGACACAGGCTGAGGTTTAAAAACCCTGACAGGTGGGTGGAGCAATGAACTCACCAACATGGTGATCTATCAGAATAGCGACTCAGCGAGAGCGACAGCTAGGAAGTATATACAGTAATGTTGCTCTATGGCAATTCTGCAAGAGGCAATCACGGGGCACCATCATAGTACCCCCCACTCAATGATCTCCCCCCCCGCGGAGGAGACCATACCTTATTGGGAAATTTCATGTGGAAACTGTGCAACAATCTAGGAGCGTGGATATCATTCTGATCCACCCATGAACGCTCCTCAGGACCATAACCTTTCCGGTGGACAAAATATTTCGTATTCATCCTGATTCTGAATGCATACTGGTCCTGGGACTACCTGAGCAGAAGTGTAACGGTTGCAGATCAGTGGTTTCAGGAGAGAGACATGAAACACATTGTGGATGCGCATATTCCTAGGGAGGTCTAAGGCATAAGACACAGGGTTAATTCTACGGAGCATCTGGAAGGGTCCTATGAAACGTGGAGCCATCTTGTGACATGGCACTTGCAGGTGCAGGTTCTTGGTGGCCAACCAGACTCTATCCCCCACCTGAAAGACCAGAGCAGGAAGTCTCCTGCGATCTGCGTGTCTCTGATATTGCTCTGAGGACCTTCGCAAAGTATTCTGAACCTGTGCCCATGTGAAGCGGAGCTGCTCCATGTGCTCATCCAGAGCCAGAATTTCCTGTGCCCAAAATGTATCTGGGAGCAGAGAAGGTTGAAACCCAAAATTGATCAGGAAAGGAGAGCTCCCGGATGAAGCGTTTATGGCACAATTCCTGGCAAACTCCGCCCACGGCAACAAGTCAACCCAATTATCATGATGGTCAGAAGCGAAGCAGCGCAAGATTTGTTCCAGTCCTTGGTTGGCTCTTTCCGCAGCACCATTGGTCTGGGGGTGATAGGCAGATGAAAATAGCAGTTTATTGCCCATCTGGTCACAAAAGGCCTTCCAAAACCTTGATACGAACTGGCTCCCACGATCAGAAACCACAACTCGGGGTACTCCGTGGAGCCTGATTACATCCCTAGCAAATACCACAGCCAATTCCTTAGAGGAGGGTAGTCCCAGGAGCGGAACAAAATGTGCCATTTTTGAGAATCTGTCTACGATCATTAGTATGACTGTGCAGCCCTTGGATCTAGGCAACTCTACCATAAAGTCTAACGAAATGTGTGACCACAGGCGTTCCCCATTAGGAACAGTCTGGAGTTATCACGGTGCAGTTTCCCTTCATGTCACTCTCGCTTGTGCTGCGCTCCGATTGGTTGAGCCTGTTTGGCCCGCCCCTGGTGACCTTTTTATACTGGGCTAGTGGCACCTGTCAGGTGCCCTTTCGTGGTGTTCCTGAGCCAGTTTTTGCTGTGCTTCTTCCTGCGTTCCTGATTTCCGGTGTACCGACTTGGCTATCTCTGACTACGATCCTGTGTTCCTGCTCCATGATTAGACCCGGTCTGGCTGACATTCCTGCTCGTTTCCTGATCCGGCTTGTCTGAGAACCTGCTCCGTGATTCGACCCGGCCTGGCTGACGTTCCTGCTTGTATCTTGATCCTGCTTGTCTCTTGATCCTGCTTGTCTGAGAACCTGTTCCGTGATTCGACCCGGCTTGCTGACGTTCCTGCTGTGTGACCTATTCCAGTTACTCCGGCCCGGTCTACGTTCCCGCCTTCCCTGTCGCCACGGCGACATTGTGACTGTCCCACTTGCTGTCCTGAGCGGCTGCAGCGGTTGCCGTGCTGTGCTGGTTCCTGCCTCTGAGCCGCTTCCTGCAGAGCTGTGTTCCTATTTTCGAGCCGTTAACCTGTGCAGAGCTGTGTCCCAACTACCGAGCTGCCTATCCGTGCAGAGCTGTGTTCCAACTATCAAGCTGTTAACCCGTGCAGAGCTGTGTTCCAACTATCGAGCTGTTAACCCGTGCAGAGCTGTGTTCCAACTATCGAGCTGTTAACCAGTGCAGAGCTGTGTTCCAACTATCGAGCCGTGCAGAGCTGTGTCCCGGTTCTGGGCCTTCAGTCTATACAGAGAGTTGCTTTGTGCTGAGCCGTTCCTCTCCTTGCAGTCCGGTGTAGCTCATTACCGCGCCCGGTGATGCACGGCTCTGGCTGCTTCTGTGCATGTCTCTGTGGTTACGCCCGTGGGGGCTATTGGTCCAAGCTCTTGCAATTCAGTCACTACCATTACGCCTGAGGGGGCTATTGGCTCAAGCTCTTGCAATCCAGTTCCTTCCATTACGCACGTGGGGGCTAGTGGCTCCAGCTCTGGTAATTCAGTTGTCTCTGTTACGCCCGTGGGGGCTACCATTCAAGTACAGCAGGCTCTGGGTGGCAGGTTCCTTTTTGCTGGACAGTTTCCTCAGTATTACAGACTGTTGGTGTTGAGTTTTCTCCACCATTCACCACCTTTAACACCTTGGGCGTGCCAAACAACACAACTGAGATGGACTGCCTGTCAGTTGCCTGTACTATGTTCTACTATATTGTATATTGATCATACTATTGCCTTCCTGCTGTTACGCAGTGCTACCCATAGGGGGCGTTCTTTGTAATTTATTTTGTTCTTAATAAAATTGCATTTTATTTCACCTACTGGTCTGAGTGTCTTGAAAACCGTGACAGGAGTAGTCATAGAGGTAGATGCCTAGGAGTCTTGGCACGGCGCATATGAAGCAGGCTTCCACGAAGGCTGCACAATCTGCCCTCAGACTAGACCACCAAAATTGCTATGAAATTGACCAAATTAGTTGGTCCCGACCAATGTGCCCGGCTGCTTTGGTTGAATGGTAGGCGTCCAGTAGCTTAGTGCGGAGATTGTCAGCTACAAAACATTTCCCACTGGGTTTCTCGACTGGGGCATTGTTTTGTGACTCCAGAATCTCCTCACCCAGAGGAGAAGTAATGCTAGTATGAATAGTAGCAAAAATGCGATCAGGATGGATAATTAGAACGGGGTCACTTTCAGACTCATGCTCTGGACCAAACTATCTAGACAAGGCATCAGCTCAAGTTTTCTTGGAACCAGGGAGGTACGAAACTACAAAATTAAATCTAGACAGGAATAACGCCCATCTGGCTTGTCTGGGTGACAATCTTTTGGCCTCTGATAAGTACGTTAGATTCTTGTAATCCGTTAGTATTAATACAGGAGCCTTTGTCCCCTCCAGGAGGTGACGCCACTCCCGAAGGGCAAGGATGATGGCCAGCAACTCACGGTCCCCTATATCATATAGGCTTTGGGCCTTTGTCATCTTTTTAGAAAAAAAAAAAACGCAAAGCATCAGGGGTTTGCCAGGCTCCGCTCTCTGTGAAAGAACTGCCCCTACCCCTGTCTCGGATGCGTCTACCTCAAGGGTAAATGGCAAAGCAGTGTTAGGATACACCAATATAGGAGCCTTCGAAAAGGCAGACTTCAGGGCCTCAAAAGCATTGTTAGCCTCGGGAGACCATATCGAATGGTTAGTGCCCTTATGTGTCATATCAGTCAAAGGTTTGACCAAGGATGAGAAATTACGAATGAACTTTCTATAATAGTTCGCAAAACCGATGAATCTTTGTATGGCCTTCAGGCCCACCGGACATGGCCATTGTAACACTGCTGAGAGCTTTTCTGTATCCATGGCAATACCAATGGCAGAGATAACATAACCCAAGAAGGGTACCTGGTCTTTATGAAATTTGCATTTCTCAAGTTTGCAATATCATTTGTTTTCCCTTAGTTTTTGCAGTACTGTATGTGTCTATGTGTCTCGATATCAGGAGAGTGTATCAAGATATCGTCCAGGTATACAACTACACAGGACTGTAGCAGACTTAAGACATCGTTAATGAACTCCTGGAAGACCGCTGGCGCATTGCAGAGCCCAAAAGGCATAACCAGATACTCATAATGGCCACTTCAAGTATTAAAAGCGGTCTTCCACTCATTGCCCTCCTTGATTCTAATCAAGTTGTATGCTGCACGCAAATCAAGTTTCGTGAATATGGAGGAGCCCTTTAAACGGTCAAACAATTCCGTAATTAGTGGAATGGGGTAAGTGTTCTTTACCAATTGTTTAGGCCTCTATAATCGATACAGGGTCTAAGCTCCCCATTCTTTTTCTTTACAAAAAAACCCCAGCCCCCGCGGGCGAGGAAGACTTTATTATTATGCCTCTGGATAATGCATCCGAAATGTACTCCTCCATGGCCTTGTTCTCCTCCACTGATAGAGGATAGGTGTGGCCTTTGGGAGGTACTGAGCCTGGCGTCAGATTAATAGCACAGTCATACAGCCTATGCTTCGGTAACATGCTAGCCTCCCCCTTGCTAAACACCTCACTGAAAGACTGGTACTCTGAGGGCAACAAAGGGGAGGTACACAAAATCTTAATAGGGTGCTGTAGACAGGTCCCTTTACAATAGTCAGACCATGATATTATGTCACACGTCTCCCAATCCACTCTGGGATTATGTTTCTGGAGCCACGGGAACCCCAAAATGTCAGCATGGTGTGGAGACTGGATCACCTGAAATTGTAGAGTCTCCACATGGAGAGCTCCTAGCCTTAGGTTCAGCAGACAGGTCTCATGTGTGACATGGGAAGGCTCAAGAGGACGACCGTCAATAGCTTCTACCGCTAATGGAGACTCACGGGGTGTCACTGGAATATTGTGTTTATTCACGAAATCACCATCAATAAAATAACCAGCCGCACCAGAATCGATCAAGGCTGGGATAGTCACTGAGGAATTAGCCCATGAAATCGCCACCTGAAGAATGGGTTTTCTCGGATCAAGCTCTGGGGACCGACTGACTCCACCTATGATCTGTCCCCTAAGAGATCCTAGGTGCATGTGTTTCCCGGACGCACCGGACATCCTCGTAGCATATGTCCAGCCTTTCCTCAATACAGGCATAGACCCTCTCTGCGGCGGAAGGACCGTTCCTCCCAAAACAACCGTGTAAAGCCAACCTGCATGGGTTCAGCCCTACTAGGCTCTACACTGGGTGGCAAGGGAGGTGAGGGAGGTATGGGTGGGAGCTCCCTGTTAGGTATCAGACACAACTCTTGCCTTGGCCTGTTGTTCTTAAATGTGGACCTTTCTCTTATGCGTGTGTCAATTAGGATGACAAATGAAATTAGATGGTCCAAATCACTTGGTAATTCGCGGGCTGCTATTTCGTCTTTAATTGTATCGTTTAGTCCCTGCGAGAAGGCTGCCACCAGAGCCTCATTGTTCCATCCCACCTCTGCCGCCAATGTGTGAAATTCTATAGCATATTCTGCTACCGTGCAGGTGCCCTGCTGAATCAACATCAGTTTTTTGGCGGCAGAGATGGACCTACCAGGGACATCAAAAACCCTTCGGAAGGCCTCAAAGGAATTGAGAGAAATTGGAAGTTATGGGTTTCACCGTCTCTCATAATGGACTGGCCCTCGCCAAGGCTTTGCCGGTCAACAGTGAAATCATGAAGCCTACTTTGCTTCTCTCGGATTTAAATGCATGAGGAACCAGTTCCAAAAAAATTCTGAGCTGGTTAATGAACCCGCGACATAACATGGGATACCCGTCGTATCTTAGGGGCAGAGGAGCGGACCCAGACAAGCCTCTGCAACACGTATTTTCCACCTGAGTGGTTGTTACTGATGCCGATACCGAGGAGGCCATCAGTGGTTGCCCAACTTTGTCCAAATGTACCGTTCGGTCTAGAAGTGTCTGCAACACTACCGATAATTGATCGAGACATTGTTCCTGCATGTTCATCCTGGACATTATATTCAGCGACTGCCCGCTACTGGTGTCAGTACTGTCAGTGATCATAGCCCTTTCGTACTGTCACGGGGTGACTAGGAAATTATCACACTGACAAGATGAACTTAATATAAAACTTTATTAAGTACAATAATGACAGGAAATAAGGAAACAGGCTGGTGGAAACAAATGACACAACAGTAGTATAGTAATGTAACGGTTTGTTCAACACTCAGATAGAGGGTTAGGATAAAACACAGTTTTATTAAAACAGACACAATGAGAATTACCCTTGATGGGCTATAGCGTAATTCAGCAGAATAGACAGGTGCAATACAGGACTTAGGTCTAGATTTAAAGGCAGCCGTTAAACCAGCCGCTAAGTGAAAAAGGCACATCGCTCGCAAATAATACATGAGTTACGGCAGATTCAATAGCTACTCTACGAGAATAGCTATCGAGCGTAGGCACACAAAAAACACGTAACACAAAAGCCGTTGTCGCTCATGTTAATGCACAACGGGCGGCCAAATCACACGATAACTGCGCTCAAAACAACATCTAACATAACGGCTGCCGTTGTCTAGCAACCATGATTGATGCCAAAACAAATTCAAACACACAGCCAATCACAAAGCCCCAATGTATCAAATAACTTCAAATACACCTATATATACCCAAAAACAACCGCACACACTGTCTGTTATCGAGTTCTTCAGAGCCAGATATCAGGACCCAGGAGCGGAGGATAGTGATCAGAGAGAGGGAGACAGGTGCGTTCATTGGAGGTAGAGGAGTTTTGCAGTTTGGAGAGAGGAGAGAGGTGCACTAAATATACACATATCACACTTTTGCACATATCACATACACACATACAAACACATACACATACATACACATAGTCCTTTTAATTTATAACACCTTACACATTTTACTTTTTATTTTGACAGTGTGAATCTGTGAGTGAAAGTGTGTGACAGAGAGTGAGTGGATCGAGTGTGTCTGTGAGGGCCTGTGGGAGTGCCTGGGTGTGACTGGGTGAGTGATGGCCAGGAGAGGAGGACAGGAGAGAGGGATGGGGAGAGTAGTGGAGGAGGAGGAAGCTCAGGAGGGGATCCCTCAGCAGAGCAGGGCTGGGAGAGGGAGATCCGCAGGGCGGAGGGGGACCCGGCCCACAAGAGCAGGCACACAAAGAAGAGGGACAGAACCTGCAGTGGGACGAGGGGTAGTTCCTGGGGACCACCACACACAGGCAGGGTCAGACCAGGCAGGGCACTCCGGCTCTGAATCCTCACATGCCGGAGCTGATGAGGGCAGAATCAGGGATCCCAGATATACTGAGGAGGAGAACACGGCTCTCGTGGAAGCTGTCCTGGAGAGGCAGAGTGTTCTCCACCCAACGGCAAAGGTCCCTGGCCTGGCAGCGAGGAGGAAGGCAGCCTGGAATCAGATATGCAGCCAGGTGAACGCGGTGGTGACCAATGAACCGGGGAGCCAGCTTATTGGATGGAACTTGCAGATTAAGGTTTCTGGAGGAGAGCCATACCCTGTCCCCAACCTGGAAGGAGACCGCTGGCAGACGTCTACGGTTGGCATAACGCTGATGACGCTGAAATGACTGTCTGAGGGTCCTTTAAACCTGTGCCCAAGTTGAGCGGAGCTGCTCAATATGCTCGTCCAGAGCTGGAATCTGCTGCGACTGGAATGAGTCCGGGAGAAAGCATGGCTCTAAGGGAGGGCCACCAAAATACTTGTGAGAGAGACCATATTAATTGATCCCTCCCAATATGCCCAGCAGCCTTAGACGAGTGATATGTCTCAAGCAGATGGGTACGGAATGGCTCATCAACAAAACACTTGCAAACTGGGGTTTCTGAAGGTGCCGTAGCCTGGATAGCCAAAATCTCCTCCCCCAGTGGCACAGTGATACTAGTACGTACAGTGGCCAGAATACGATCAGGCTGAATGATAGGCACGGGAGGCTCATCCTTCTCTACCTTTGGCCCAAATTGTCTAGACAGGGCATCCGCCCTAATGTTTTTAGAGCCCGGCAGGTAGGATACTACAAAATTAAATCGGGATAGAAACAGTGCCCATCTAGCCTGGTGGGAGGACAACCTTTTCGCTTCTGAGAGATAAGTCAAATTCTTGTGGTCAGTTAAAATTAACACAGGAGTTCTAGTGCCCTCCAGTAGGTGATGTCATCCCTTCAATGCGAGAATAATAGCCAGGAGTTCTCTGTCACCAATTTCATAATGGCTTTGGGCACTCAAAAGTTTCTTTGAGAAGAACCCACAAGGTCTCAAGGTGGCTCCCGCAACTGGGCGCTGAGACAGTACTGCCCCTACCCCTATTTCAGAGGCATCAACTTCCAATGTACATGGCAGGGCAGGGTTGGGGTGGGACAGTACAGGAGCAGATGCGAAGGCAGACTTCAATGTCTCAAAAGCGTTTTCAGCTGCCTCAGACCATAGGGATGGATTAGCACCCTTGTGTGTAAGGTCAGACAGAGGTTTAACAATCATGGAAAAATTCTGGATACATTTCCTATAATAATTGGCAAATCCAAGAAAGTGCTGAATAGCTTTTAACCCCTTGGGTCGTGGCCATTGTAACACCGCTGCGAGTTTCTCCTGGTCCATGGCAATGCCATCTTTAGAGATCACGAAACCCAGGAAAGGCACTTTGGACCTGTGACACTCGCATTTTTCCAATTTACAGAATAGTTTATTCTTGCGTAAGCGAAGCAAGACCTCAGACACATCCTTGATGTGTTGGGATAGATTAGCTGAGTGAATGAGTATGCCATCAAGGTATACAACAACACAGGACTGAAGCATATCACGGAGGATGTCATTAATAAATTCTTGAAATACCGCAGGTGCGTTGCAGAGGCCAAATGGCATAACTAGGTATTCATAATGCCCAGATCTGGTATTAAATGCCGTTTTCCACTCATCCCCAGCCTTTATTCTGATCAGGTTATAAGCGGCCCGTAGATCAAGTTTCGTAAAAATGGAGGAACCTTTTAACCTGTCAGATAGATCCGTAATAAGTGGTATGAGGTAGGCATTTTTGGACATGAGTTTATTCAGTCCGCAGTAGTCAATGCAAGGTCTTAATTTGCCATTTTTCTTTTTCACAAAAAAGAAACCAGCACCAGCCGGCGAAGTAGACTTGCGTATAATCCCCCTCTTAAGGGAGTCATCAATGTAATCTTCCATAGCCTTATTCTCGTCGCACGACAGTGGGTACGTGCGACCCCTGGGAGGCACTACGCCCGGAGGCAAATCAATAGCGCAATCGTAAGTTCTGTACTGAGGCAATGCGCTAGCCTCTCCCTTACTGAACACGTCACTAAATTTGCAGTTTTCAGCTGGCACGGAGGGAGAGGTACATAAAATCTTAACTGGGTGCAACACACAATGCTCCATGCAATACTCAGACCAAGAAGTGACCTCACATCTCTGCCAATCAAACTGAGGGTTATGCAGATGTAGCCATGGGAACCCCAGAATGACCGCATGATGAGGGGAATAGAGTATCTGAAATCGTAATTCCTCCTTGTGGAGGGCCCCAATAGTCATTGTAATAGGAATAGTTTCCATAGTGATCAGCACAGGTTCCAATGGTCTGCCATCAATGGCTTCAATGGCTAAGGGAGAGTCCCTCTTGACCAAAGGAATCTTATGTAACTCGGCAAATGAACAATCCATGAAGTAACCAGCTGTGCCGGAATCCACCAGGCCAGAACCTCAACTGGCTATTTTGGCCATGAAAATACCACCTGGATAGTGGGTTTTTGTGTACTTGGATCTAGGGACTGCTGAACACCACCTAGGGCCTGTCCCCCAAGGTACCCTAGGTGAGTTCGTTTCCCGGATGTACAGGACAAGTGCGTAATAGGTGCCCAGCCTTGCCACAGTATAAACATAGGCCCTGCCTCCTGCAGTGTGCCCGTTTCTCCTTTGTGAGTTTGGTGAACCCGAGTTGCATTGGTTCGCTGGACTCAGGTAAATGGTCAGGAGGCATGGGAGGCGAGGTGGGTTCAAAAGGCTGCTTTGCCCGTAGTTTTTAGGCCATGGCCTACGGTCTTTAGCCATGCGTCTTTCACGAATACGGGAATCAATTAGAATGACATAATCAATGTATTCATCCAAGTCATTGGGTACTTCTCTCGCAGCTATTTCATCTTTGATATGGTCGGCAAGAACTTGAGCAAAAGCTGCCACTAACGCCTCATTATTCCATCTTACCTCTGCTGCCAATGTACGAAATTCTATAGCATAACCACCCACAGTACGATTACCCTGTTGCGCTTCCATCAATCTTTTGGCAGCAGAGGCAGCTCTACCAGGGACTTCAAATACTTTCCGGAACATTCGTACGAACTCCCTGAAATCCTGAGTACAAGGTTTGGCATTCTCCCACAGAGGATTGGCCCAAGCCAGGGCTCTGCCCATTAGTAATGATATCATGAACCCAACCTTGCTCCAGTCGTTGGGGAAGGCATGAGGCGTTAGTTCCAATAATATCTCTATTTGATTAATAAACCCTCTGCATAGGGTAGGTTCACCATCATATCTGAGAGGTAATGGCGCCGCCGACACTAACCCTCTAGTCGGTGCAGCAGTAATCACGGAATGATTTTCCGGTGTCAAAACTGGGGGGACCACCGGATTCTGACTTGGTTTATCGAAGTGTACCGTACATTCAAGTAATGTCTGCATGGCCAGTGCCAACTGGTCCAGACGCTGCTCGTGCACATCCATCCTCCAGTGGATGTTCTGTGAATTACCTTCACCTTTACTGTCTGAGGTCATGGCCCTTTCGTACTGTAACGGTTTGTTCAACACTCAGACACAGAGGGTTAGGATAAAACACCGTTTTATTAACACAAACACAATGAGAATTACCCTTGACGGGCTATAGCGTAATTCAGCAGGACAGGTGCAATACAGGACTTAGACTTATGCCTACACAGGCCCAGTATAATAGTAAGTGAGAGAGTTCATATACTGTCACAGGTCAGGCATGACAGGGTGAATACCCAGCACAGCATGGGTTAAAGTCCCAATAGAATAATCAGTCTCTGATGTGGTGAGTTCTCAGTAACTCCCAGTATGATGGAATAGCAGCGATAAGGAGACTGTAGTGCTAGAATGGAGACAGAGCACTATAGATCTGCCAGGGCAGAGCTGAGACTTATACCCCCTGCCGTAGCAGTAAACGGAGGCCACACAATACTCTGCAAGAGTTGTATGGAATAGAGCCAAGGGCACCCTGCCGGTGCAGTAATGGAGGCAATCAGTACTTTGCACGAGCTGAACGGAATAGAGCCAAGGGCACCCTGCCGGTGCAGTAACGGAGGCAACAGTACTCTGCACGAGCTGAATGGAATAGAGCCAAGGGCACCCTGCCGGTGTAGTAACGGAGGCAACAGTATTCTGCAAGAGCTGAACGGAAACGCAACCAATGGCACACTGCCACAACAGTAACGGATGCCACAGTAAGCTCTGCAAGAGTAAACGGAAGGTTCAGCAATCGGTACACTGCCGTAGCAGTAATGGGAGGCAACAGAAGCTCTGCAAGAGTTAATGGAAGGCTCAGCAATAGGTACACTGCTGGAGCAGTAACGGAGGCAACAGTAGCTCTGCAAGAGTTAACGGGATGCTCAGCGATAGGTACACTGCCGGAGCAGTAATGGAGGCAACAGTAGCTCTGCAAGAGTTAACAGAAGGCTCAGCAATAGGTACACTGCCGGAGCAGTAACAAAGGCAACAGTAGCTCACAAGAGTTAATGGGATGCTCAGCGATAGGTACACTGCCGAAGCAGTAACGGAGGCAACAGTAGCTCTGCAAGAGTTAACGGAGGCAGCACAGACACACTGTCTGGTAGGCCCAGACAAGCGGAAGTCAGAATGTCTCCCAAGTGACACAATGAAGCAGGAACTGGAGAGCCGGGCCGGATCACGGAGCAGGAACATCAGACAAGCTGGGTCAGGTCACGGAGAAGGAACGTCAGCCAGGCCTGGTCGAATCACGGAGCAGGAACCAGAAGCAGAGTAGTCAGACGGGCCAAGTCGGTACACGAGAACACAGCAACTCAAGTCAGCACTGGTACAGGAACACCACGAAAGGGCACCAGACAGGTGCCAGAGCCCAGTATAAAAAGGCCATACTGGGCGGGCCAAACATAACTCAGCCAATAGGAGCGCAACACACAGAGACTGACAGAAAGCACGGGCACCGTGATAAGTAATGACACAAAGTGGCAGTAGATAGTGACATACCTTCACGAGACCAGGGAGGAACAGTGGACCCACTTTCCTCACCCTTTACCAGGCAGGTGAGCAGTAATGGAATGGCCCTTGGACTACACAGGTAGATGTGTGGATAGTGCGGGTACACCACATACAAGGAATGAATGGCACACCTTCACGAGACCAGGGAGGAACAGTGAACTCACTTTCTTCACCCTTCACTAGGCAGATGAGCAATAATGGAAAGGCTCCGGGACTCACACAGGTAGATGGAATAACAGTGCGAGTACTCCACGCATACGGCTGAATGGCACACCTTCACGAGACCAGGGAGGAACAGTGGACTCGCTTTCCTCACCCTTCACCAGGCAGGTGAACAGTAACAGAATGGCCCTTGGACTTACCCGGTAGATGTGAGGGCAGTGCAGAGCACTCCCACACACACACAGTCGGCAGGAATAAAAGAGCGCACCAATACCCAGACAGGGTATACAATAGGCTGGTAGCCAGTACTGAGGCTCGGTAAGGCAACACACAAACCGGGACGGCCACAGGAGGTCAAACACACGGAATGACAGACAAGTGCTGCTAAAGGAAGCGAGCGCAGAGCGGAAGGCACAGGCAACACGGAAACCAAACCGAGGCACGGAGAAGTTGTACCTCTTCCATTTGTGCCTTAACCCTTTGACCGCCAGAGAGGTCCGCAATGCATTGCAAAGCAATCTGTTGCAGACCCCTCTGGCACTCAAAGGTTAAATGTAACTCGGTGGTTTAACCTTTTGAGTGTCAGGGGGATGGAACGCATGGCATACCCCCCTCTGGTACTTAACCCCTTAACGCCATGTGACGTACTATGACCGTCACGGTCCTTGAAATACTGAAGGACCAATTACGTCATAGTACGTCACGTACTTTTTACTAACATCGCTCTACCGGGAACGCTGTAAGTAAAAATAGGGCCTGAAATTGACCGCCAAGATCGGAGCGATCTCAATCAGGCCCAAAAGTGACGCGCCGATACACGCAACAGGTCACGTGTACTGGCGCGTCGGAGTGCATCAACGTGGTCCTTATGGGACGGAAACGTCCCAGGACCACCGGTCGCTAAGGGGTTAAAGGGTCCATTCCCCAGGACAAGGAACGTTTGTATTGCATCGCATTGGTAATCAGCTATTCCCCACATGTGTAGCATAGTGGGGTGGGAACAGCTCTCCAGCACTCAGAGAGTTAACCACCCGAGAGCCGAAGGAACCGTGCAACATATTGCACACTGCCTTAAATGCTCAAATGATCAACTCACCAGTATGAGGAGGCTATGGTGTGCATTGTATTGTCAGCTATTAGCCACTTGAATACCAGGGTATGGTGTGAACATCCTTCTGGTTCACATAGCGTTAAATATTTGAGCACCGGGGGCATGCAACGCATTGGATACCATCTATGGTATTCAAATGGTCAGTTTACTAACACAAGTAGGCATTATAGCGTTAAATATTAACCATTTAAGTGCTGGATTGAGAGAGAACATCAGAATGACTTTTTGATTTCCAGGCTATGCAACACATAGAAGACACGCTGGCACTGAAAGGCTCAATTCACCAACACAAGGAGATTGCCATATGCATTCTATTGTCAATTATTATTAACCATTAGAGTGCCAGGTTGCAATGGAAATATTTCCTAGGCTTTTAATGGAAATATTTCCTAGGCTTTTAATGAATGATTACACTCATTTATACAGGCTGCAAAACTGATCAGAAAGTACAGTAAGAGGTAACATCTGCTATATATGGATTAGTAAGCCAGCGACTACATCAGAGCGCATTCAATATTTAATTAATTGTTTACCTTGTTGACTGCATTGTTAATCGTTACTGGGTTCTGTCTGTCTCTTCCTAGGGCCACCTTTTCAGGAATAAAATCTGCTCATAACAGCCCACCACTAACTCCATGCAATATCCCATGCTGCACATCACAGCCACATGGGCATCCAAACAAGGCATCTAGACTCCACCCCCAGCCATTGCAACTAACTAGTGGTGGCTATTTTAATTGCCTGTTCAGTTCTGTCAGAAAGAGAATAATATGAATGTCATACTGTATGGGCTGTTATGAGCAGATGTTGTTTGGGTACCATCAGGATGGCACAGATGGAAGAGGTACAACTTTACATTTAACCTTTGAGTGTCAGAGGGGTCTGCAACACATTGCTTTGCAATGCATTGAGGACTTCTCTGGCACTCAAAGGATTAAGGCACACATGAGATGTACAACTTTACATAGTCAGTTAGTCTATAGAGATATCTTATTGAAATGTCTCTCTTTTGACATTTCTAATGCTGCGTTTTGATGGTCACCAAATAGAGGGCGACATTTCAATAGGATACCCCCAGAGGCCAGCAAGTTTAAAATATCATTATGCAAGGTATTTCATTAGTAAATTCCAGTCCAGGTTTTGGTAAGTGCACCTAAAGAAAAAAACACATTTAGAATTCCTGGAGTGCAAACAAATGTGAGCAAAACAGCTAAAGGCAAATACACAAAATATTGGTACACTTCCATAATTTATCATTATTAACCCTTTACTCTACAGCATATTGCTTGCATATTACCACTATAATAAAGATGAAGGTTTTAGTCACATAATATAGCTATAATATGCTAAACTTGCAACCACTCTAAGGTACCCCATTATAGGCAAGTCCTAACCTTAACATGCTTTGTTCTATGAACTGTATCCCTCCTGCCTCACTCATTTACTAACCTTAATTTACTTTATTCTGGGAGGTGAATATTTGCCACATTTATTCATTAATGGAGAGACACTCTCTAACAGACATTATATAGTGTCCTAAAGACAATGAACCTTGCACCTGGGGGTGGGAGGAATGCTTAAACCAATACATTTCCAAAAGTACAATTACAGTTCAGGTTTTGTTAAGCACACACAAAAGAAAAACACTTTTGTTAAAACTAACCTTTAACATATATTAAACAATGAATTTTGAATTCTGATCAACCTCATTGACCTTCTGATTTCTTGATATCTAAAAAGCAGAGAAAAGCAGAAAAAAATATGGAGACAATGAGCAGTTGTTCCTCCTGATGGTGACCCAAAATGCCTCTTTAAATATACTCTTTTAAGGAGAATAACAATATATGAATCTTAATTGCATTATTCTAGTTTAAATGTAAAGATTAAGTGGAAACAACATTACACTGTTACATGGATGACAATTTAGACCTGCATTGTGTACACGTTTCATTTTTGTAACAGGGAAACAGCTTAAGTAAGCTCATCTTTTCACTATTATAACCTGACAATTGAACATTACTGCATGAGCACAATTTGCCAGGAAGTAAATGAAGGCTACCAAAACAATTTCAGCACATTTGCTGCAAAGGGATTATTTTTGCCCTTTTCCAGTTACAGATCCTGACCTTTAATGTTAGCAGTGAATGATTTCAAACACTACACAAGCACAGCAGCACACATACATTGAAAGAAATGTGTTCATTCACATTTCCCATTTAAGCTTATACAATGTTCTACATAAAGTACTCTTACTAATACTGACTGCTAAACAGAGGCAGTAATCTGCAGAGCATCACTGTGTAAAATTGCATATTGTAAATTTGTTGTTCTAAATATTCACCCTTTTTTTAAATATAGAACTACCACTACATTTTAATAATTTGTCTTTTTCTTCTTTCTTAAAAAGCAAATCCAGAAACATAGTTTTGATTACTTTTTTTCTTTGAGAGCAACACAGGAATACCCTCAGATAGCTGTACGCAATGTAGAACAGTACTCCTGCAGTTTATTTTATTAGTTACAAGATTGTCATGCATGAGGTCAAAATTAACAAAATGTTTCCCAGTAGGCTTGTTAGGTTGCCAGGGTACAAGTATTGGGTATCCTAACAGAAGGTTATATCAAATGTGGATGTCTCAGACTCTGGATTCCATGAGCTTGAGGCTGCATATGCTGGTTGTATGTGGTCCAGTGTGATCATAAAGGTTATTTTACTTTTATAGGACTTCAGGTTGGTCCTGTAAGATTCACTTGGGTTGGGGAGTTTGGGGCTTTGGAGGTTTCCTTTCATAATTTGTATTTGTTTTATATTTATTCAATTTGCCCTATTATAGGGATATGCATTTATCCTATTGTCTGTGGTTAAGTGTTATGGATCAACAATATTATTTATTAGTGTGCCCTGTAATGCTCTGTTTTGCATGCTCTTTCTCTCTCTAAATCTTTATTCTTGCCATCTCCTGGTTTAGTTTATATTATTACCATGATAGTAGGAGGCACAAAAATTCTGTGGGTGTGTGTAGGGAGAGAGCAGATACAGTTTTAATCATTTTATTGGCAGAGGAGTATGCAATTCATTGCTACTGTCCACTCTCACAAAGTAAACATTTGATATTTGACACCACAGTTGGTCCACTGAACACTGGTAGTCACATAATGACACATACACTGACACCCCAGTCTTGTTCCACTGTCCACTGCTATCCACAAAACTATACATATAGGGCTCTATCCAAATGTTGTAGTTAAAGCCAACATTATGTAAAAAAAGGCCATCGCTACTTAACCAAGACTGGGTAATGAAAGATTCAAATCTCCGTTACCCTGAAAGGCTAACGGGCGACGGCCTACAAAACACACAGAACCTACAAAAACTGCATCACCTAAAATCTGACCTCATCGCTGTCTCAAAACACACGATAAATAACGTGTGATTTGTCCCAATCAAAGAAAGAAGCAAACGTCCGACGTTACCTAGTGCCCCAGCCAATCACAGCACCCCAAAGTATCAAGTTCTTTCGAATAACTATATATAGACCCAAAATAACCGACGTACCTTTGTCTGTGTTTCGAGTTCAAAGAGCTAGATCACAGGGCCCAGGTACGGAGGTTATTGTTTAGAGAAAGGGAGACAGGAGTGTTCACAGCAGTCCGTTTAGGAGTTGGAGAGCATTGTACACTAAGAGACACATAACAAACTTTTGCACATATCCACAACACGCATCCAAACACAAACACACATACACACACATAGCCCATTTTTTTTCATAGTAAACTACATACACTTTTAACTTTTTTTGACAGTGTGAATCTGTGAGTGCAAGTGAGTGACAGAGTGAGTGAGTGTGTGTGTGAGGGCCTGAGTGAGTGTCTGGGTGTGAGTGGGTGAGAGGAATGGAGAGGAGGACAGGAGAGAGGGATGGGGAGAGTAGGAGGAGAGGAGGAAGAGGAGCAGGTCGGCATCCATGGTCAGGGTAGAGGAGGGAGATCCCTGGGGAGAAGGGGGAGCCACACTAGAGGAGTGCAGGGCCTGAGATGGCAGTGGGACGAGGGGTAGGACGTGGGGTGCACCATGTACAGCCAGGGCCATCATAGGTAGGGGGCCTGAGAGCCAAAGACAAGGCTCTCAACCATCGCATGGTGGTGCTGAGGAGGAGAGGATGCATGACCCAAAGTACTCCACCAAGGAGAATAGGGTTCTGGTGGAGGCCATCATGTCATGGGAGTGGATCCTGTTCCCCAGGGGAAAGGTCCTCGGAATGGGGGCAAAGAAGAAGGCTGCCTGGAGGGAAGTGGTGTCTGCAGTCAATGCTGTCTCCAGTTATAGCCGCTCTCTTGAGTCCGTCAAGAAGAGATGGACGGACTGCAAGAGAGTGGTGAAGAAGAAAATGGGTCAGGAGGCGCTACATGCAAGAGGCAGTGGGGGTGGCCGGCCCCTGTGCATCCATTATGAAGACTGGGAGGAGGTGCTGAAAAGGACCACGTCTGAGACTATGGTACAGGGTATCCCAGGATGGTCTGACACCGGAGACGAAAGCAGCCTCCAGGCCACCGTTAAGTGCATCAAAGAGTACATACACAACACACATATCTTGACACCTACCAAGGCCCAACACAGTGACACCTGAACACATGGCCAGCAATCCACACCACAAATCCAGCAACACAGCTTGGAAGAGGTTCAAACAAGGACAGACTATATGACAACCCCAGCAGAAATGGGAATGGTCAAAGCCCTTTTTAACCCCCTTCATGCTGTCTACAACAACATCATTCACAGCACAAAAACAATGCACACCATCATGTTTGAGGCAAATATATAACTGCTATATGTATCACAATGTCATACATAGAGTGACGAAGACGTCAGCACATAATCCCTTGAGTGCTAGAGGGATAAGCAATGTATTGTTTGACAATACATTGGCTAGTCCTCTGGCAGTCAAAGGGTTACAAAGGATAGCAAGGAGGGAAATTGATGTGTTTCTTGGAGTATTGTTGCAGCATTTCAGGCCTAGTCCAAGTGGAATAGTCAAGGTTCAGCTGTCCGCATCATATGTAGCCTGATGGGTCTGGATGGCCAGGGGGAATTCACCGCCATTACCACTCTGCAGGACATATGTGATTACCAAGGCTCAACCATATGTTCTTAGGCCCTAGTGTGTTTGCTGTTGAGGCCTAGGTTTTGGGCATACAATGGGTTAGTGTCACTTCAGGTGTGATGCTTCAGTTTTGTTCACCACATGGATCCTGATGGATGGGGATAGCAAGGAGGTATGCCTTGCCATCCTCAATGCTCAGGATACACATGATGACCAAAGCTACATCACTGTAGTAGAATCAATGTATGGGATCATGTCAAGCTCAGCAATGTGTGTCAGGATGGTAACCAATGCACTGCAAAGCAATGCAATGGATACCATCCTGTCATTCATCAGTTCACATGTCAATGTAACAGTTTTGCATCACTCCTGTCATAGCTCACATAACTAATTACATCATGTATTTCTCCAAACAGCATACATGCCATCACATGGGGAGGACAGTGGAGAAACCTCCACTGAGGAGCCCACCACCTCCAAGGTGCTGCCACCACCACCACCACAGCAGCGGCAGCCCTACTCTGGCCACCAGTCTCCTCCACAGCAGCGGCAGCCCTACTTTGGCCATCAGTCTCCTCCACATCAGAGGCAGCCATATGTTGCCCACTAGGCACCACCACAGCACCAGCAGTAGACCGGCCTCCAGGCACCACCACCACTCATGGGAAGGCACGTGATGTTGGAGACAATCCAAATGCCACCTCCTGGCTAATATCGGCCAACACCCAGGCCCCAGCCTCACGTGTCTCAAGAAGAAAGGCAGGAGGAGAGTTTTGCCTGACTGCTGGACTACAAACATTTGGGCCTAATCGGGGAGCCCCAGCGTCCCCAGGCCCAGGATGTTTTCACCTCACCACCTCCACCCATACTGTCAGTGGGTGGTATGTCGCAGGGGAGTGAAGGGTCTGGGGATGACCTCCAGATTTCCCCACACTCCCTCCACACAGGTTCTCACCATCATGAGGCTCTCCAGGGGCCTCCATTACCACCACCACCACCTCCATCGCCTGAGGAAGAGCCACAATGGTGCATAGGCCATCCACATCGCCAGCCTCCACACCCTCAACTCCGGAGTGGCTCCTGACTGATCCAGGCAATGCAAGCTGGCTTACAGCAGGACACAGGGGTGCTCTGTGGCATTCCTGCTCCCGCCTTGTTAAGGTGCTCCTGCACTGGTGTGTGGAGATTGGCTATTGGTGTGAGCAGCCACAACTTTCACCCATAGCCAGCACCACCTGTGGACAGTGAGTGGCATGCTGACATGGGAATACAATGTTATTTGGATGATGTACACTAGGTCAGTGTTTGCTGGTGTGTCTGTGGTTGGTGGAGTGGTTTCTTGTACCTGGTATATACCTGTCAGGTGTGTGTGTGCGGGTGATGTAGAGTGCATGTTGTGTCTCCATTGGCTGGTGCGGTTGCCTGAGTGTGCTTGCTTTGTTTTGTGCGTGACAGGTGTAATTGTGTTGTTTTTTAACCCCTGCTGTTCAGAGTGTGTTGTGATGGCTTACATTGTGCTGCTTTGTGTTACCCCTGTCCCTGTGCAGTTGCTGGGTTCTTGTCTGTCTGTGACTTGTTTGTATGGTGTAGGCCAGTTGTTCACAACCAGGGTGTCATAGCATGTTGGTGTGCACCAGCTCAGGGTGCCTCACTGTCCCCATGAAGGTATTTTCAGCATTACTAACATTCATTTTACAGATTTTTTTGGGATATGTGTTCAAGGGATAAACTATGCACTATATTCTCCTCATTGTCATTAGCACTATGAGACCTAATGATAACTATATGTTCATTTCTTGTTGGGAATATCCTTGTGACTTCAAGGGGTGCCCTGGGACATCCAGCTTGCATGTTAGGGGTGTCTTGGATGGAAGGATTTTGAACCACTGGTCTAGGCCTTGTTGATGTATTTGCTTGGCATTGCAGGGGTAAATATTTGTCTTCTGTATGCTTGGGTTATGTACTTGTATGAACTGCTTCTCTGTTTTGTTTTCTCCGACGGTGGTTTTTACTCTGAGTTGTGTGTTGTGCGGCTAAAAAACTAGGTGTTACATTTCTGTCAGTAAATGTTGCAATTTATCTTTCATTTGTCCCTACCGCAAACATTTAAATGGCTCTGGGGTTTGCGTTTACATTGCCCTCAATGGGCGATATTTTGATGTGTTTTCAAAACTGTTGTTAGTTCTTAGTTGTGGGAACATTTGCATCTCTTACTTGGCTTTCAAAACCACAGTAGCCATTTTTTTCTGCCAATGCCAACATTTGAATCAAGCCCATAATGTCTGCTTCCCCAGCCTTGTTACACTGTCCACAGTAGTCACAGAACCACACATAAAGTCAGTCACCCCCAGTCTTGTTCCAGTGTCTAACAGTAGTCAAAGAACCACATGTATGTTGTTTGTCAAGCCAGCCATATTCCACTGTCCACTGGTATACACTACACCAAACATACAGTGTCTAACACGGCAGCCTTGTTCCACTTCCACGGTTAGTCACAATACCACACATACACTATTTGATACCCCAACCTTTTTATTGCTAGTCACAGAACCACATATACACTATCTGACACCCCTTGGTAGTGATAGAACCACACACAGACTGTTACGCCAGCCTTTTTCCTCTGACAGTTACAGCTACACATATACACTGTCACCCTGACTTGTTGCATTGTCTCTCCGACAGTCACAGTGCCAAATATGCATTGCTTGACACAACAGAACAGTCTTTTAACCCTTTGAATGTTCAGAAATGCATTGGACACCTCACTCAAAGGTTTCAAGTTTTATCAGGGCACTCCTATTAAAAATACATATGCTCTGGTGTGTTCCTTTTATCAGGCTTTGTCTCTCTCTATGAACCAGTGCACTTGCAATGCCTGCCCACATGTTTCTTTACCACTTTCTGTACTGAGTTGGGAGTAATCAGCTCAGCAAAGGAATAAAATGGTAGGCTCTCCAACTGTAAAAAGTGCTTTGCGGTTTTGCAGGGAGCCAATCCTGATAAAAAGACAAACCTGAGGACCCAGAGTGGTGCCCTGACAACATTTTAATGGACTTTTTTTTTCATTTATTTTTGGTTTGGGGGAGATTAACTCACTCTATCTTGTGTCCTGGCAGACCTGGAACCTCACACTGTGGCTTGGCCTGTAGTTCTGTCTGGAAGTGGGAGGGATCACAGGTTTGAAAGAGGAACTATCACTGTATTGGGTACACCTGTGCACTCAAAGGGTTAAGACACTGCAACCATCTGCAATGCATACACACAAATTAATTGTAAACGAACCTAACAGACTTCCCCATGGTTACAAACCCATGTTTATTAGTGCTTACATGTTCTACCAATGGCGAGTGAAAATTTAGCTCTGGAGAGTAGAAATTCAGCTCTGGTGGGTATGTTTTGGCTTGCAGCGGCGAGTAACTTTTCAGGTCTGACTAGTAGCAAAGGACTTAAAATTACAAGCCCTGGTCTAGGGCATCTGTGCAGCTGATACTATGGGAGAGATGTACTATGGAGTGGTAAATACATGATAACGATGACTTCTCCAGTGATATCACTTCTCTAAGTCCTATATTATTCTATGGAGCCAATGCATGACAGTTTCTACAATTTTGGACATCTTAATGGATAAGCTTTATAGAATAACATAAGAACTGGACAATTGATATCACTGGAGAAGTCATCATGTTATCACGTCTTTTTCTTTCCCATCCAAGGCAGCACATACATGAGAGACCCTTCTCCCCAGGACAGAAAAAGCACAGGTCTAAAGAAGGGTCCACGCTATATAAGTGTCCCTCCTCCGTAACGTACCAGTGCTTTTTCCTGTCCAGGAAGAGAAGCATGTCTTCCATTTATGTTTTTTCCATCCTCAAGGAGGGATGTGGTGTCTACACGGCTGAAGTGCAGTGTGATGAGCCTCCTCAGGAGGAAGAGGATGAGTATTGGGGCAGAGGCTTTCAGGGATGCCTATCCAGGAAAGCCTTAGCGTGCACACACTCTATCATAAGTGTGCATACCCCTTCAGTTTGCGTTCTACTGTTTGTTCCAATAGTACGGTGGACACCAGGCAGTCTTCCTGCTCTCTTTGGCACAACTTGGAGCTTCCCAGCAGCCTGCCAGACCAGTGAGGGAGGTTAATTTAAGAAGACAACAGAGTGGTGAGTTATTTTGTCTTGTTTGATGTTGCTGCTGGCTTCCTGTCTCCTGACCCAGCTGCTGACCAGATTGTGTGGCTCTGCAGTGGATCATGCACCCTCTGACCTATGTAAGTTTCAAGTCTAGGTTGGCTTCCTTCCTGCAGGCCAGTACCTTTGATCTTTTATTGACTTCAGCTCCTTCTGTCATTTCTTTTATCTATTTCAGTGTGTTTGATCCTGAAATTCCAATGGTGAAGCAGCTTCTAAGAAGGCTGCATCTAAGACCAAGCACCACAGATGCCAGCTGGTCTGGCTGGGGAGATCACCTTCATGACCTCCTTATCCAAGAGTCTTGAATGGAAGCAGAATCCAGGTTACCTTCCAGCCTTGGGGAACTCCTGGCAGTTTGGAGATCACTTTGGCATTGGAGCACCATTCTCAGAGGCATGATGGTCAGAATTTAATCCATCAATCATTTTATGGTGGCATATCTAAAATGCCAGGGATAAACCAGGAGCCCATCCTTGCTGAGGCTTACCAGGACCATTTGCTCCTGGGCACAGAACACCCTCCTGCAGTTTTCTGCTACTTACTTCAGGGGCTGATTCATTCAGACTGCTGATTTTTTGAGCTGGCATTAACTGCTGCATGCAGAATGGTCCCTTAACCAAGAAGTTTTTCATCAGATCTCTTTCTCCTGGAGCCTTCCAGAAATTGACCTGATGGCTACCAAGATCAACAGGAAGGTGTCCAGATTCTTCTCCCTGGAACCAAAGGACCACCCAGAGGCTGTAGACACCCTGCACCAACCATGGGTCTTTCCCCTGGGATACATCCCCCCCAATCCCAGTCATACCAGGATGCTGAAGAAACTGAAACAAGAGAAGGCTATTGTAATCTTCATTGCACCATTTTGGCCAGGTTAGCCTGCTTATCGGATCTCCCCCAGCTCTCTTTGAGACCTCCCACCCACCTTCCTCAATGGCCGGATCTTCTCCACCAAGGCCCTGTCCTTCATCCCAATTCCCAGTTCTTCTCGCTGATGGCCTGGATGTTGAATGGCAACTCCTGAGTAGGGATGGGAGCAAATTTTCTCGGTGGAAAATGGCACTTTCCGCTTGCCAAAAAATTTCCAGCAAAAAGTGCAGTTTTTCTGATTTTTCCCGCTTTTTTCTCCTAGCTCATTCCATTGAAATCAATGGGAACATTGAAGTTATATACAACACATAGCAAATATTATTTTATTTCCCAAAGGCATAGTATAAAAGAGGCATGAGGGTGCCTGTGTTGGTGGGGTGTGGGGAAAGAATCAGTTGAACATGGGATGCTTTTTGGGGGGGTTATTTACTGGGATTGGGGGGCTGTTAATAAAAAATAAATCCTAAATAAAATAAAAAAAAAAAACATAAGACATGGTATAAAAGGGCTCTGAGGAGAGTGCCTGTGTTGGTGAGTGGAGTCTGGGGAATGAATCAGTTGAAAAGGGAATTTGTTTTGGGGGGGTTCTTGACTGGTATTAGGGGGACAGTTAATAAAAAATAAATACAAAATAAAATAAGAAATGTGTATGTAAAGTGATAGAGACAGGAACCCCCTGACATAGGCTGCCACTGGGGTGGACTGATACTTGTCTTGCTAGAGTATTTTGTAGAGGATGAGGAAACATTGATTTATAGGACTTAGACTTGTTTGGCAGTAGCCATAAGGAAACATTGATTTGTAGGACCTAGGCTTGTTAGAAACAAACCCCCAAAAATTGTTTATTTTTTTTGTAGGACTATGTCTATTTATTTATTTATTTATTTATAGTTTTAAAGCACAAGCCCTGAGGAAAAAAAATGCCCTACTGGCCTAGTGCCAGCAGGTCATGTTGGCCAGCGGCCACTGTCAGATGTCCTCCTCCTGAGTCTGAGTCCATAACTGCAGAATTTGCAACTGCTGTTCTTGCTGCTGCTGCTGGGATATTTAAGCAGCAGGATGATTAGGCAGCTGAAAGGGAATGGGATCAACAATAGCGGTAACATGGGTGATGAATGATGAAGGATCCACTTGCCACTATCTCCAGTGATGCATCTGAGGCAGTAGCAGCACAATAAGTAGCCCCCATCTCCACCTGCCCCTACTCCAAAATCATGGGTGTGTTGTTATTAGAATATATTTTTTCCCTTTAGAGCAGGAACTGTGGCTCTCATCAGCAACTGCAATGTGCACAGTGTGTGTGGTAAATAACATCTGAGGACACAGCTGTATCCAAACACCATGACACCAGAACCCAAGTACTGCCGCTGTCACTATACCCCTTCTCCAGACCCCGCTAAGGACATATGACAACTTGCTAACAGTTTAGTAGTAATGATGAACCCTCCTTGCCAGCATCCTAGCATATTCTTCTGGATGGAATCTCCTCAGATGTCTCTTGATGACCTGGTATCGATTCTCCTCCACCACACTGGCATGTGTGGTCAGTGCACCACACAGTGTGCAATGGGTAGAGACGAACCACCATTTCCTAACATCAACAGAGTGGCTATCATTTGGCGGGGGAGGTAACAATGAATGCGGTGGACTGGCAGAAGATGTAGTTGTTACATTAAAGGAAGAAAGTGATGGTGAAAGCAAGTTACTTGTTTCGCTCGTCAGTGTCTGTCTGGGTTTTTTTATTCTTCCTCCTCTTTGATCTCCGCCTCGCCTCTTGTTGCCTTTCGGGAGAGTCAGGGGTTACAATAACAGCGGTGCTAGATTTCTGTAATGTGTTTTGGCTTTAACATGTTTGACATAAATGTCATAGTGTCTGTGGACACTGTAGTGAAGAGAAGGAGAGGAGGACTCCCACAGCCAGAGGAATGGTGTGGGCTCCCTTGACCGTTAGTCTGGACGCTCTCAAATGCTTCCCCTGCCACTCCCTTAACACTAGTCCCACCAGCTGCTTCACATCACTGTTGCTACTACTACTTACACCATGCACATCAAATTCAACCGCAGATTCTTCCTCCTCACAGTCACTAGTAATATAAGGATATTGATTACCCCCTCCTTCATTCCTAACACTAACAAGCTGGTAGACCTTCTAAGTAGTAGTAGTAGTACTAGCACTGGCGGGACTGCTTGGGGATGGCAAGCGTAACTTAGGGTCCCCTGCTGTCACACTTGGCATCATCTTCTCCTTCCCCCCTCCTGAGTATCACAAGACACACTATCAGCTTCAGCACTGGTGGCAGCAGCTTCAACACTGGTGGCAGCAGCTTCACAACTGGCAGCAGGCACATCGCTGGTTTCAACAGGGGAAGCAATGGTGGCAGCAGAGGCATCTGACCTCTCCTGCTCTCACTAGTACTACCGTTTTCTCCCTCTCTTCCCATTCCCTTTTCTCCCTCCCTTCATATTCCCTTTTCTCCCTTCCTTTCCATTAAATTTCCCAAGATCCCTTGGGGGTGATTTAGGGGGACTGGAGAGCCTTGGTTCAGTAGTGCTCACTTCCTCCTCCTCCTCAGATTCCAGTTCCCCCTTTTAATATTTTTAAACCTGCTCATAGTGATAGCAGTCACTATGAGCCTCTCCTGCTCAAGTTTTCCTCAACATCACAGCAGAATAGCACAGCACATCTACCTCGTGCTGTAGCTGCTTCTATTGTGTTTGATTTCCGCAAATACGTCACTTTTTTATAGCGACAAGGCAAAAACCACATAAATCAATGGGCGGAAACTTTCTAGCCAATGCGAAAATTTTAATCTCTAGTTTTAAAGCGAATTTTTCAGTGAAAAAACAGACAACAACATGGTTTTTGTGGAATCCATGCCTACAAATTTACCTGGACCGCTCTCATTCCTGGCTGCAATCCTCTGCTCTCCTTTTCAGACCCTTCTAAGGGCAATGGTACTTCCAAACGCTCCATAGCATGCTGGATAAAACAGACTGTCTTCCTCTCATATGAAACTGTAGGGATTGAGCCTCCTCTCTCCTTCAAAGCACACTCCACCAGGGCCTTGGCGGCCTCCTGGGTAGATCAGGAAGAGGCTTCTATGGAGCAGATTTGCAGAGTAACGACATGGGAAAGGGTCCAATACGTTTTGTAAACAGCACCATCTGGATTTCCTTATGGCAGAAGACTCATCCTTTGGACGGTGTGTTCCTCAGGCTGTGGGGTCCTGATATTTCCACCGTTATTAAATCTTTGTTATATCTCATATATATGCTGCCTGGGATGGGAAGGAATGGGTGAATTGCTGCTTAATTGGGAACTCCTTTTCCTTCTAAATACCAGGGCAGCACATAGGTTTCTCACCCTATTAAACCTTCTAGCAGCTCTTGGTCTCCTGTCCTTTCTAATACCACTGGTATGTTAAGGAAGGGTACTTATATAAGGTGGAACCTTCTTTAGACCTGTGCTTTTCCTGTCCAGGGGGAAGGGTCTCTCATGTATGTGCTGACCTGGGATTTAGAAGGAAAAGGATTTCCCAGGTAAGTTGGAATTCACAATATCACGTCTCAATCCATAACTTCCTATGTATCTTTATATTCTGAGCATAGTGCCAGGTTTAAGGACGTTTGTAACTGGGATGTGTACATTTTTTTTACTTGGCAACAGAGCAGATACTAGGACCTCAACACTAATAATCCTATAATGAATTTACAACAATCTTAAGATTCACATAGATTGTAAGCTCTGCAAGACAGGGTTCTCCTAACCTAATGTATGAATACCTACTGTCCCTTCTATTACATAAAAAACAACTGTGATTGGACACTTGCCTTAAAGAAACAATGTAACTATCCAACCTGAGATAAGATTAAACCCCATCTCAGAGACTTAACTCCATTGACACATATATATGAAAGAACAAAGAATGTAGCACACTTTTAACCCCCAGTGTGCTAACATAAATGTGACAATGCAGAATATAACAATATCAAAAAAGGGAAAGAAGAAAAGTAGAATATATACAAATACAAAAGTTGGACATAAGCCACAGAAAAAAAGCATACATGCATACCAACAACCACTTAAATATTAATAATAACAGCAACAATTGCTCTAACAACTCTAGACCTGCAAAGGCCATGATATTATCACAGCAGCACATATACTCTTAGATGGATGCATGCATCCTTATATAGAGAATACTCACATCTTCCAATACATAATAATATCATATATATTCTCTAAATCAAATATTAATTGATGGGTAATAAAACCCACAAATAATGCCACTCATTGATAACTGAACATATACTGTATCAGAAAGCCATACAGCTACTTAATATCAAAAATTGTGGCTGGTGTCCCATTCTGCATTAAGACCAACTGGAACCCTGGTCTTCAGGTTCAGTATCCAGAAAACCTCACGATCATTGAGAAGCCTGGGTATATCCTCACCCCTCCAGGGTAAGCTTACCCTCTCAACGCCGACAAAATTTAAACAAGACAAATCGTCCTCATGGGCCTCATGAATATGTCTAGCCACAGCAGAATCAGGAAGCTGTTTCTCAGTTTGGTAGATATGCTCCCTGATTTCCTGTTGTGATGGTTGAGCGGTACGACCCACATATTGGATGGCACAGCGTGTGCAGGTGAAAAGATACACAATATTGTGAGTGCCACAATTAATGTAGCTACTCCATTTCACCCACAGAGCTTCTAAACCTCTTAGTTTGAATCATATATTGGCAACTCTTGCATCTAGCCACTCCGCATCTGTAAAAGCCCTTATGTTGCAACCAAGTAGGTTGAGCCCTTTGTGACATGAATAAGGTTGATGATACAATGTTACCAATAGTCAGGCTTCTTTTGGCAACAAAACTGCAGTCATCCTTCACAATCTCTGCCAATTTCTCATCAGCATATAACATCGGTAAATATTTCCGAATGATATTACAAACTTGTTTGTATTGGGATCTGTAAGTGGTAATAAACCTTACTTCATTAGTAACCCTCCTGTTGGTATGGATTCCTCCAGCAGCTCCTTCCTTGACCTCTGAAAGGGAGACTCGTAAGCCTTGGTTAGGAGGCCCTCAGCGTATCCTCTTGCTCGAAATCTATGCCCCAGATCCAGAGAAGATCTTACAAATCCCTCTTCTGTCGAACAGATCCTGAGTAAATGCAAGAACTGTCCCTAGGGATATTGTTGATGTGGAAGTGAGGATGAGCAGAGCGGGCATTCAAAAGGCCATTCCCAGCCACAGGCTATCTGACTGACTATCACTCACTTTTAGCATATTACTTAAGGGCAATTAATTTATGCCGGGAACATGGCATCGGAGACCTTTGCACTGAGTGACTTTATCAATACAGAGGAAAGAAGGCAACGTACTGGTACATTATTTGACTTGGGAGATGTGGAACAGCTTACCCAGATGGAAGGGTTGGATTTAAAATCTTTTTCAAGTTGGAGAAGGCTTTAACTAAAGATCGTATATGGTGGGATATTAATATTTTGAATATATATTTAGATGTCAAACACGTCCCCGGAGGATTAAGAATAAAGAAGTATCCGCTTTTTGATACTAAGGATATGTCTTTTATCTCCAAGTGGAATACTGTACTGACGGGATGCTCCTTTAAGATGATGAGCTTAATAATTGAATATAAGCGAGAGGAGTCTACTTCCATTAAGGAGGATATAATTAAGATATGGTTGTTGCTTAAGGAGCAAATGAACAAAGTTTCCTTTCAGGATCTGGATGAGTCTCTCAAGATCTCTCTTAATAAGCTTGACAAAGAGCTATCATTTTTCAAACAATGCAAGTTTATTAGGGACAAACTTGACTACGAGCAAGACTCCGTTTATGTTTGGAAACATTCCCTTAATCGGCCACGCAAGGTCAGGTCTATTCTAAGATCTGAGAGAAGAGTCAGTTTCTCAGTCTCTGACCATTATTCTGAGATACAGACCAGTCATGATGAGTCTGTGAGTTCAAACATAGAGATAACGACCCAAACTAATTTTGTATCATCTGTTGAAAAACATGATTTGGCACCTATAGATTCAGAATCCATGAGTCAATTGCCAAAAAAACGAGAGACCTGAGATCAGGGGCAAGAAAAAGAAGAGAAAGAATACAAAAAAGGTTCAACAAGGAGAGGAGGACGCAGAGTAAGAAGAAAGAAGATATCCAATAAGGAAGAATCAACCTCCTTGCAGGTGCTAGAGATCATCAATTTATCCAGCGTTACACTCTCTCCTGCCCAGTAAAGCGTTTTGAAGTTGGGTTTGAACTATGTCCCGATCAGAGGTTTGATCTGTTCCACACCATCATTGATCTGAATAGATTTGATATCAAGAAGTTTTCTTTTTCAATAATGGTGCGGAAGAGCTTTCTCCAGGCACTGTTCATCCAAGAATGTTGATTAATGCACCAATATACAATCTTGGTTTCAAGGATGTATGTGCGTTGTCTGATTTACAGTCTTCACGAGAAGTCTGTGGTGGATTTGGAAGGCACCCAGCTGGCTGGACACAGGGCTCCATCTGAAATCCAGTTTCTTTCCCTTGCAAGCCAAGAGGGCCCAACTGGATGCCTTCCAAATAGTGGTAGAATGGGAGTTGGTGGTTCTGCATCAGGCATCTCACTCCAAGGTAACCACTAGAAATCTATCCCTTTCTTACAGGGAAGCATTGACCCAAATAAAAAACAATTCAAAAATTGTCATAAGGATGGCAGATAAAGGGGGTTCAGTGGTAGTCCTGGATGCAGTTTTTTACCAAAAAGATGCTATCCGACAGTTGGAAGATACCAACACTTTTAAAGTTTTGCAATTCAATCCTACAGATTTGTATAGAATTGATTTTACCAATATTGTTCAGCTGGGAGATACCTTGGGGATTCTCAACCAGTGAGAAAGGGCAGCCCTCATCCCTGAGAGTCCAGTGGTACCGATCTTCCACCACCTACCGAAGGTCCACAAATCATTGGTTTCCCCTCCTGGGAGGCTAATTGCATCTGGCATTTTCTCACTCAGTGAGCCACTGTCGGACCTGGTGGACTTTTATCTCAAACAGGTGGTGGAGGCGATGTACTCTCAAGGATACCAAACAAGTCCTTGTTGAGATGTCTCATGTACGTTGGGAGAATCATTATTCATGGCTGTCAATGGATGTTGTGGCTTTGTATTCTTCTATACCACATAATTTGACTTTGACAGCCTTGAAACATCAGCTGGAGTTGTTGTCACATTACTCTGAGAATCTCATCATTTTTTTGGTTCAAGCTGTTGAGTACCTCCTATGCCACAACTGTTTTGCTTTTGATGGGGTGTTCTACCTCCAGCGGTGTGGAGTTGCCATGGAGGCAAGCTTTGCCCCATCCCTGGTTAACATCTTTATGGTATGATGAGAGAATGTTCACCTCTTTGGAGCGGGAATCCCCCATCGTGAGAGTATATCGTGGAAGGTACATTGATGACCTCTTGTTTATATGGTGTGGTAGTGAGGAGGAGGTGGTTTCTTTTTTGGGATGTCTTAATAACAGTCAGTTTAATTTAAGTTTCACTTTCTCTTTTGATTCGATCAGTGTCTCCTTCCTCAATTTGTTTTTTACTGGCAGACATGAAACCAAGGAGGTTGTTACTAACAACTATAGGAAGCCTGTGAATGAATGAATGAATGAATATGTTTATATAGTGCCACAAGTGTACACAGCGCTTTACAATTTAAAGGTTTAAACAATACAGGGTTACAGGTGCTTTGTAGAGTGAAACATTGGGTGGGAGGTCCCTGCCCGAAAGCTTACAATTTAAAGTGGTAATGGGAGACATACAGAGTACAGAAGAGTCAAGTGCTGAATACAGTGCTAGTTCTGATGATGATAGAGGACATCAGTAAAGTAAATAATTTATAAGAGCGTTCATTGTACAACATCAGTGCCTTCTAGCATGCTGAGATTTTATCCATGAGGTGCATTTTTAAGTGAGATTTGAAGGTTATCAGAGAGGTGCAGTGGCACAGGTTGGATGGCAGAGCATTCCATAGATACGGAGCAATGAGAGAAAAAGGTTTGATACGTGACAGGGCTGTAGACACAAAAGGAGCTGAGAGAAGACAATCATTGACCAAATGTAAGTGGCGGGATGGGGCATAACGGGAGATCAGAGTGAAAATGTAAGAAGGAGTAGAGGAGAGACGTGTCTTGAAAGAGAGAAGTACGATTTTGTAAGAGATCCGGAGTTTGATAGGCAGCCATTGGAGAGTTTTGAGGAGGAGTGGGGCAGGGACAAACCTAGGTGACAGAAGAGTAATTTGTGCTGCAGCATTCTGTATAGATTGAAGTGGATGGTGACGGGAGGCAGGAATGCCAGACAGAAGAATGTTGCAATAGTTTATGCGGGAGAGGATGATTGCGTGTATAAGAATTTTAGCTGTGGAGGAGCGGAGGAAGGGACGGATTTTAGCAATGTTACACAAAAGGAAGCGACAGGATTTAGCAATGGCATTAATATGATGGGGAGAATGAGAGAGACTTGTTAATTATCACCCCTAGACACCACGCTTCTGATACTGGATTTAGGGTAGTAACATTTACAGTCACCTGGAAGGGAGCTACTGGGCCAGGCCTAGGTGGGATGAGGAGTCGCTCAGTTTTAGACATATTGAATTTGAGGTGCCTATGAGCGATCCAGTCTGAGATAGCCGAGAGGCAATCTGTGACTTTAGCCTGGATATCAGAAGTCAGTCAAGGGCAGATAAGTAAATCTGGGTGTCATCTGCATAGAGGTGATATTTGAGACCAAATGAGTTAATAAGATCACCAAGTGTTAGTATGTAAAGAGAAAACAGAAGCGGTTCTAGAATAGAACCTTGAGGAACTCCAACAGAGAGTTGGATGGGAGAGGATGTAGAAGTGGCAGAGGAGACACTGTTAGATAGATAAGAGGAGAGCTAGTCCAATGCTGTGTTACGGATTCCTAAGGAGTGAAGAATGCGGAGAAGGAAAGCATGATCAACAGTGTCAAGAGCTGCTGAGAGATCAAGTAGGATAAGTATTGAATAGTGACCTTGAGACTTGGCAATGTGAAGATCATTGACCACTCTTATAAGAGCAGTTTTGGTGGAGTGAGAAGTGACAAATCCAGATTGTAAAGGGTCCAGCAGGTCTATGTGTTAAGGAAGTCAAGCAGGAATGAATAGGCTAAGCGTTCCAAGAATTTAGAGGCAAAAAGCAGAAGAGAAACGGGTCGATAGCTAGAGGATGTTTTACTGTCAGAAGAGTTGTTCTTGAGGATGGGTGTTACTAATGTATGTTTGAAGTCATCAGGAAAGGTAGCAGTGGCAAAGGAGGAGTTAAAGATTTGTAATAGGATAGGGATTAGTGTGGGGGAGAGGGGCTAGATGAGGTGAGAGGGGAGCGGATCAAGTGAGCATGTAGTGGAAGGAGTGGAGGATAGCAGGTTAGTCAGTTCCTCCTCCATGACTAGTGAAAAAGAGTCCAGAGTGCCAGGAAGGGAACGAGGGAGGCTAGTAGGAGATGTACAGGGTGGTATATTATCCTGGATAGAGTCCACCTTGGCTTTGAAATAGTCAGCAAAGTCTTGTGGCTGTATGGAGTTTGTGGGGGAAGCAGATGGAGGGCGGAGGAGGGAGTCAAAGGAAGAGAAAAAGCGTTGGGGGTTGGATTTATGAGTGTTGATAAGTTGTGAAAAGTAAAGTTTTTTGGCGAGGGACAGAGAAGAGTTAAAGCAGGAAAGGAGGAACCTTGTAACGGTTTTCAGTACACTCAAAGGCAGGCTGTTTGGCAAAACACAGTTTTATTGAAACCAGACAGAATAAAGTAACCCTCGTGGGTCCAGCAATAGTTAACACGTAATACTGACACAGGACAGGTTACAGAATAACATTAAGCCACACGGGTCCAGTACATATATCTGAGAGCAAATATATATTACTGACACAGGTCAGGTGACAGTTCGTGTGAATCAGTGAGACAGCGATATGAACGTGCTATTAGGCCGGGAGGCTGATAGGCCCTAATAGTGGAAGGCCCAAGAAGCACTCTCTTCTAGAGAGTGACACAATAGTGACTTTGCCACAATGGGTGAGCGAGGTCCTGAAGGAGTCATGGACCTCCGGACAGCACAGTATCACTGTAACCTGAGGAACAGTGTAACGCCAAACCGAACCAGCAGGAACTGCGACCCAAGGATAATGGCACCAGACCGCAAGGGTTAACGGACGCTCAGGCTCCATGGCAACTGCCAGGTGGTGGAGACAAACTGAGGCGCCCAGGAGACCAACCTCAGCAGGCATGTAGTAACGTGCCAAGCGTACAGTGTGCAACCGGGAATAGCTCCTACACGTGGGTATGGAGATACAAGGCACAGTAGCGTAAAAGGGTCGTAGTAGCTGAACGGTTAGAGCAGCAATCGATGCAATCAACCGGGTCTTAGCAAGACCTGGACAGAGCACCGGAAAGTTCCCCAAACCAGATAACCGGACGAGGTAGTGAACTGGGCCTGAGATACACTGAGCAGGAGTCTCAGCCAATCCGGGTCGATACACAGAGCAGGAACGTCCTCCAAACCGGGTTGGTACACTGAGCAGGAACGTCAGCCAGTCCGGGTCCATACACAGAACAGGAACATCAGCCAGACCGGGAGAGTACACAGAGCAGGAACGTCAGCCAATCCGGGTCGGTACACAGAGCAGGAACGTCAGTGTCACGGTTTATTATGACTCTCAGACACAAGTTTTAGGTAAAAAAATCAATTTTATTGAAATAATAAATTGATAACTTAGGATGGCAATAACATACATATATATATATACAGAATATAGCACAGACAGAAGGCAGACTCTACCGGTCCTGTCAATACCGGGTAAGGCAACCTGCAGATGGAATAGCATAATGGTTCTACCGGCCTTACCAAATTACCAGGCAAGGCAGCCTCAATAGATACACAATGTAGGCTCTACCGGCCCTGCCAATACCGGGTAAGGCAACCTCAGATGGAATGTGGCAAAAGGTTCTACCGGCCTTACCAATACCGGGCAGGGCAGCCCAGAGATAATAGCAGCAGTCAGATGAAACTGGCAAATTAGCAGAATCGTTAAGCAGCAAGGCTTTGGAGCAAACCAGCGTCCGCACGCTGGGAACAACACGGAATAGTATAGCCGTTAGGCTTTGCGAGCAAACCAGTGACCGCACACTGGAGTAACAAGTGAGTAGTATAGCCGCAAGGCTTAGGAGCAAACCAGCGTCCGCACGCTGGGACCAACACAGAATTGTATAGCCGATAGGCTTTGGAGCAAACCAGTGACCGCACACTGGTGTAACAAGCGAGCCTGTATAGCCGCAAGGCTAGGAGCAAACCAGCGTCCGCACGCTGGGACAAACACAGATTTGTATAGATGATAGGCCTTGGAGCAAACCAGTGACCGCACACTGGTGTAACAAGTGAGCTTGTATAGCCACAAGGCTTAGGAGCAAACCAGCGTCTGCACGCTGGGACCAACACAGATTTGTATAGCTGACAGGCTTTGGAGCAAACCAGTGACCGCACACTGGTGTAACAAGCGAGCTTGTATAGCCGCAAGGCTAGGAGCAAACCAGTGTCCGCACGCTGGGACAAACACAGATTTGTATAGATGATAGGCTTTGGAGCAAACCAGTGACCGCACACTGGTGTAACAAGCGAGCTTGTATAGCCGCAAGGCTTAGGAGCAAACCAGCGTCCGCACGCTGGGACCAACACAGATATGTAGAGCTGATAGGCTTTGGAGCAAACCAGTGACCGCACACTGGTGTAACAAGCGAGTTTGTATAGCCGCAAGGCTTAGGAGCAAACCAGCGTCCGCACGCTGGGACCAACACGGAATAGTAGCAATGTCACCAACGCGACCAGGCAGAAGGTCGCCAGGATACTGAAGACAGGTGATGAGATGACAGGAACCAGCAACCATCAGTCAGGTCAGGAAACATCAGAGAAGAAGTTCAGCAGTAACTGCAACACCAGAGACTAGGCCGGAACCAGGACTGGAGTAACTCAGCATCCAGGAAACACTGGAACAGTAGAGATCAGGAACTCAGGAACACAGGAGATCAGGAACTCAGGAACACTGGAACAGAGGCCCAGCTATCACTAGCATAGTGATAGCAAGAAGGTCAGAAACAACACGAAAGGGCACTCAAAGGGTGCCCAATCCAGGTTTAAATAGGCAATAAGAGGCGGGCTATCTGCAGACAGCCAATAGCAGCCCCCTAGTGGTGACAGACTAGGAACTGCAGCAAATCACGGGCACCGTGATAGTACCCCCCTTTCAAAGACCCCCTCTCCTAGAATAGGGTTTAGGTTTCTGTGGGTAATTGGCATGAAAGACCCTAGTTAGCCTAGGTGCATGAAGGTCCATACTATCCACCCATGATCGATCCTCAGGACCGTACCCTTTCCAATGTACCAGGTACTGTACCTTTCCTCTAAGCCTACGGGAATCAATAATGCTCTGAACCTCGTACTCCTCCTGGCCCTCGACCTCAACAGGTCCTGGCACCACAGGTGTGGTAGTATAGCGATTGCAAACCAGAGGCTTAAGAAGGGACACATGGAACACATTATGGATACGCATGGATGCAGGAAGGTCTAGTGCATAGGAGACAGGGTTAATTTTACGAATAACTCTGTACGGACCAATAAACCGGGGAGCCAACTTATTAGATGGAACCTGCAGCTTGAGATTTCTGGAGGAAAGCCATACTCTATCCCCAACCTGAAAGGAAACCGCTGGAAGCCTTCTGCGATTAGCATGGCGCTGATGACGCTGAAATGACTGACCAAGTGCCCTCTGAACTTGTGCCCATGTGGAACGGAGTTGCTCGATATGCTCATCCAGAGCTGGAATCTGTTGCGTCTGAAATGAATCTGGAAGCAAACAGGGCTGAAACCCATAATTAATCAGAAACGGAGAGCTCCCAGATGAAGAATTGACCGCACAGTTCCTGGCGAACTCTGCCCAAGGCAACAAGTCGGACCAATTATCATGATGGTCAGTAACGAAACAACGGAGAAATTGTTCCAAGCCCTGATTAGCTCGTTCAGCGGCTCCATTGGTCTGGGGATGGTAGGCAGAGGAGAAGGACAGCTGTATGCCCATCTGTTGGCAAAATGCCCTCCAGAATCTCGACACAAACTGGCTCCCCCTGTCAGACACCAGTACCCTAGGCACTCCATGCAACCGGAATACTTCTCTGGCGAACACCATTGCCAATTCCTTAGCCGAAGGAAGGCCACGGAGGGGCACGAAATGAGCCATTTTAGAAAACCTGTCCACCACCATGAATATAAAGGAATACCCCTTAGACATAGGCAATTCTCCCATAAAATCAATGGAAACATGAGACCAGGGGCGTTCGCCATTAGGCACCGGCTGAAGCAAGCCCACTGGGAGATGTCTCGGGGTCTTAGCGCGGGCGCAGGTGGCACAGGCATTCGTAAATTCGGCACAATCGTTTCTCATGGAAGGCCACCAAAATAACTGAGAAAGGGACCATAACAATTGGTCTCTACCAATATGTCCCGCAGCCTTAGAGGAATGGTAGGTTTCAAGCAGCCTAGTACGAAATGATTCAGCGACAAAACATTTGCCCACTGGGGTTTCATGGGGAGCGGACCCCTGAGAGGCCAGGATCTCCTCCCCTAGAGGAGAAGTGATACTCGTGCGTATAGTAGCCAGTATTCTATCAGGTTGGATGATAGGTGCTGGTGCTTCCACTCTGTCACTGTCGGCCTCAAATTGTCTTGACAGTGCATCAGCCCTGATATTTTTTGACCCTGGTAAATATGATACAATGAAATTAAATCGAGACAGGAACAGTGCCCACCTGGCCTGACGAAAGGACAATCTCTTGGCCTCCGAGAGATAGGTCAGATTTTCATGATCTGTTAGGATTAAGACAGGATTCTTAGTACCTTCAAGCAAATGACGCCATTCCTTAAGAGCGAGGATAATGGCCAATAATTCTCTGTCACCTATCTCATAGTGGCTTTGAGTGACAGTCAACTTTTTAGAGAAAAACCCACAAGGTCTGAGAGTTCCACCTTTCTCGTGTCGCTGCGAAAGTACTGCCCCGACCCCAATATCTGAGGCATCAACCTCTAACGTAAATGGAAGTAGAGGATTGGGGTGGGATAACACAGGAGCCGCAGCAAATGCCAGCTTCAAATTCTCAAAGGCTTTCTCAGCAGATACCGGCCAACAAGAAGGATTAGCACCCTTGTGCGTAAGATCGGACAGAGGTTTGACAATGGAAGAAAAGTTCTTAATAAACCTCCTATAATAATTAGCGAAACCCAGGAAACGCTGTATGGCTTTAAGACCCTTGGGTTTTGGCCATTGTAGGACAGCTGACAACTTTTCTTTGTCCATGGCAATGCCATCATTGCCAATTATGAACCCCAAGAATGGCACACTGGTTCTATGAAACTCACATTTTTCCATTTTACAAAATAATTTGTTCTCACGGAGTCGTAGCAATACTGCGGATACATCTTTGATGTGCTGTGCCATGTTTTGGGAGTAAATCAGTATATCGTCGAGGTACACCACAACACATGTCTGTAACATATCTCTCAGAACATCGTTTATCAGTTCCTGGAAAACTGCGGGTGCATTACACAGCCCAAAAGGCATTACTAGATACTCGTAGTGCCCAGCTCGAGTATTAAAGGCAGTTTTCCACTCATCACCTGCTCGAATGCGAACCAGATTGTAAGCGGCCCGTAGGTCCAATTTGGTAAATATCGAAGCGCCCTTAAGCCTGTCAAAAAGCTCGGTGATGAGTGGTATTGGGTATGCGTTTTTTGCCATTAGTTTATTCAAGCCCCGGTAGTCAATGCATGGTCTTAATTCGCCATTTTTCTTTTTTACGAAAAAGAACCCAGCCCCAGCTGGAGAGGTAGATTTTCGTATGATCCCTCTAGCAAGGGCATCAGAAATGTAATCCTCCATAGCCTTATTTTCATCACAAGATAATGGATAAGTGCGTCCTTTAGGAGGTACTGCACCAGGCTGCAATTCAATGCAAAAATCATAAGGTCTATGCTGGGGTAGCATACTAGCCTCTCCTTTGCTAAAAACATCGCCAAACTGTTGGTACATATCCGGTATAGCAGAGGAGGTGCATAGGACCTTAATAGGCTGGATGACGCACTTGTCCATACAAAACTGGGACCAAGCAGCAATTTCACACTTTTTCCAATCAAATTGTGGGTTATGTAACTGTAACCACGGAAATCCCAATATTACCGCATGGTGCGGAGAATTAATCAGTTGAAACTGCTGCTCTTCTCTGTGAAGTGCCCCAATAGTCATAGACAATGGCATAGTTTCAAATATAACCTGAGGCGGTTCTAAGGGTCTACCATCAATCGCTTCAATAGTCAAGGGGTTTTCTCTTTCAATGCGTGGAACTCCGTGCAATTCAGCAAAGGTATTATCCATAAAATACCCTGCTGCACCAGAGTCAACCAAGGCCAAAACCTCCACAGAGCGTTGTGCCCAAGACAATACCACCTGTATGGTGGGTTTCATTATGCCCGACACTGGGGACGATTGTACACCACCTAGGGCCTGTCCCCCAAGGTACCCTAGGTGTGTGCGTTTCCCGGACATACCGGACAGGAATTTAGCAAGTGCCCTTTTTTACCGCAGTATAAACATAACCCTTGTTTTTTGCGATATAGTCTCTCTGCCTTGGTTAGTCTAGTGAAGCCTATTTGCATAGGTTCACTTGTTTCCCGTACTGGTTCACTAGACTTCAATGCCAAGGGAGGGATGGGTGGGCAAAACATGCTACTAGGCTCATTATTTTTTGACCGTAACTTACGATCTCTGGCAATTGATCTCTCACGTATTCTGGAGTCAATTATCATAACATACTCAATGTAATCATCTAGATCAATAGGTATATCTTTAGCAGCGATTTCGTCTTTAATGTGGTCATTCAGGCCTTGAGAAAAGGCTGCCAATAATGCCTCGTTATTCCAACCTACCTCTGCTGCCAATGTGCGGAATTCGATGGCATAGTCGCCCACTGTACGCCTGCCCTGTAGTATCTCCATAAGGCGTTTGGCAGCAGAGGTGGTTCTACCAGGAGGCTCAAACACTCTTCGAAAGGAACGCACAAATTCACTAAAGTTCTTAGTACAAGGTTTAGCATTCTCCCACAAGGGGTTAGCCCAAGCCAATGCTCTGCCAGTGAGCAGTGATATCGTGAACCCCACTTTACTACGATCATTGGGAAATGCGTGTGCCGTCAATTCCATAAAGATTTCGAGTTGGTTGATGAACCCTCTGCAGAGACTAGGGTCACCATCATATCTTAGCGGCAAGGGTGCAGAAGCCGTTAACCCTTTAACAGTACCCCCTAGGGGTCTGGTATCACTTTCCGGTGTCTGACTTGGCGAGACCACCGGGCTAGAGCTAGATTGGTCAGCAGGTACCGTGCGTTCAAGGATCGTTTGAATTGCAACTGCCAACTGATCCAAACGTTGCTCGAGCACATCCATCCTCCAATGGATATTCTGTGCGTTACCTTCACCCTTGCTGTCTGAGGTCATGGCCCTTTCGTACTGTCACGGTTTATTATGACTCTCAGACACAAGTTTTAGGTAAAAAAATCAATTTTATTGAAATAATAAATTGATAACTTAGGATGGCAATAACATACATATATATATATACAGAATATAGCACAGACAGAAGGCAGACTCTACCGGTCCTGTCAATATACCGGACAGGACAGTCTTTAGGCTCTACCGGCCTTGCCAATACCGGGTAAGGCAACCTGCAGATGGAATAGCATAATGGTTCTACCGGCCTTACCAAATTACCAGGCAAGGCAGCCTCAATAGATACACAATGTAGGCTCTACCGGCCCTGCCAATACCGGGTAAGGCAACCTCAGATGGAATGTGGCAAAAGGTTCTACCGGCCTTACCAATACCGGGCAGGGCAGCCCAGAGATAATAGCAGCAGTCAGATGAAACTGGCAAATTAGCAGAATCGCTAAGCAGCAAGGCTTTGGAGCAAACCAGCGTCCGCACGCTGGGAACAACACGGAATAGTATAGCCGTTAGGCTTTGCGAGCAAACCAGTGACCGCACACTGGAGTAACAAGTGAGTAGTATAGCCGCAAGGCTTAGGAGCAAACCAGCGTCCGCACGCTGGGACCAACACAGAATTGTATAGCCGATAGGCTTTGGAGCAAACCAGTGACCGCACACTGGTGTAACAAGCGAGCCGGTATAGCCGCAAGGCTAGGAGCAAACCAGCGTCCGCACGCTGGGACAAACACAGATTTGTATAGATGATAGGCCTTGGAGCAAACCAGTGACCGCACACTGGTGTAACAAGTGAGCTTGTATAGCCACAAGGCTTAGGAGCAAACCAGCGTCCGCACGCTGGGACCAACACAGATTTGTATAGCTGACAGGCTTTGGAGCAAACCAGTGACCGCACACTGGTGTAACAAGCGAGCTTGTATAGCCGCAAGGCTAGGAGCAAACCAGCGTCCGCACGCTGGGACAAACACAGATTTGTATAGATGATAGGCTTTGGAGCAAACCAGTGACCGCACACTGGTGTAACAAGCGAGCTTGTATAGCCGCAAGGCTTAGGAGCAAACCAGCGTCCGCACGCTGGGACCAACACAGATATGTAGAGCTGATAGGCTTTGGAGCAAACCAGTGACCGCACACTGGTGTAACAAGCGAGTTTGTATAGCCGCAAGGCTTAGGAGCAAACCAGCGTCCGCACGCTGGGACCAACACGGAATAGTAGCAATGTCACCAACGCGACCAGGCAGAAGGTCGCCAGGATACTGAAGACAGGTGATGAGATGACAGGAACCAGCAACCATCAGTCAGGTCAGGAAACATCAGAGAAGAAGTTCAGCAGTAACTGCAACACCAGAGACTAGGCCGGAACCAGGACTGGAGTAACTCAGCATCCAGGAAACACTGGAACAGTAGAGATCAGGAACTCAGGAACACAGGAGATCAGGAACTCAGGAACACTGGAACAGAGGCCCAGCTATCACTAGCATAGTGATAGCAAGAAGGTCAGAAACAACACGAAAGGGCACTCAAAGGGTGCCCAATCCAGGTTTAAATAGGCAATAAGAGGCGGGCTATCTGCAGACAGCCAATAGCAGCCCCCTAGTGGTGACAGACAAGGAACTGCAGCAAATCACGGGCACCGTGATAGTCAGCCAATCTGAGTCTGTACACTGAGCAGGAATGTCAGCCAGGCCGGGTCGGTACACAGAGCAGGAACGTCAGCCAATCCGGGTCAGTACACAGAACAGGAACGGAATCAGGCAGAGTAGTCAGGCAGTCCGGGTTATACACAGGATTCACACGATATAGACAACAAGCACTAAGCAACGGGAACACCACGAAAGGGCCCTGCAGAAGTGACAGGGCTCAGTACTTAAAGGCTACTACTGGGTGGAGCAACATCACGCTAGCCAATAAGAAGGAATCAGGAAAGAATGCTGTCAAAATGTCGCAAGCAATACACTGGCACCATGATAAACCTGTAGTGGAGAAAGTCTGCCAGAGAACCAGATTGTCTCCACAGTCGTTCAGCTGAACGGGTACAGGACCGGAGGAACCTGGTGTCTTTATTAAGCCATGGCTGCAGTTTAGTTCTGCGAGTGGATCGGAGAGAGAGAGGCGCATGCAGGTTCAAAGAGGAGGATAAGACTGAGTTGTATGTTTTGACAGGGCTGTTAGTGTTAGGATTAATGGGAACAGATGAAAGTCCAGTAGCCAGGGAGGACTGGAGAAACGTGAGATTAAGGGATCTGAGGTTACGAGTGAAGCGGGGAGAGGAAGCAGGGATTGCGGAAGGTGTATAAGTAGTGCTGAATGTTAGAAGATGGTGATCTGATAATGGAAGAGGGGAGATATTAAAATCCAAGAGAGCACAGCCTCTAGTAAACACAAGGTCTAGGAAGTGACCATCCTTGTGAGTACTAGCATTTGTCCACTGGGTTAGTCCAAATGCAGATGTTAATGAGAGAAAACGGGATGCCCAGGAGATGGAGGGACCATCCACATGGCAGTTGAAGTCTCCCATTAGAAGGGAAGGTGTGTCTGCTTACAGGAAGAAGGAAAGCCATGATTCAAAGTTAGATACGAAGTCTGAAGCTGTATATGTGGAGGTAGGTGGGCGATAGATGACTGCAACTTGTAGAGAAACTGGAGCAAAGATACAGACAGCATGTGACTCAGAAGAGGAGAGCAGATTGAGGAGGGGGGCGAAATTAGTTTGTAATGACAATGTTCAGAAAGCAGCAAACCCACACATCCCCCACGTTCAGTTGAGTGTGGAGTGTGAGAGAAGGAAAGACCACTGTAGGAGATTGCTGCCTCTAAAGCAGTGTCAGATTGAGAAAGCCAAGTTTCAGTAATAGTAAGTAAATTGAGGGAGCGGGAGAAAAAGAGATCATGCACAGTGTTATATTTGTTAGTAATGGAGCGAGCATTCCACAGAGCTCAAAAAAGGGAAAAATTGAGGTTGAAGGCAGGGAATGGTGATTAGATTTGAATTGTTCCTATGCTGACTGGAGGTAGAGTGTTTGTGAATGGAGATGGGGCCAGGGTTTGGAGAGTTATCTCCAGCTGTCATTAACAGAAGAAAAGAGAGAGACAGGAGATGAGAGAATAATTTGTGTGTATATGGTTTTTGGTTTGTGTGGGGTGGAGGAGTGCAGGAGTTGAGAAGAGTGAGGAGTTGGTGTGTAGATGTGAGTGTGGATGATAGAAGTGAAGGAGAGATATAAACATGGGGTGGAGGAGATGGTGGAGGGTAGAAGGAACCAGATATTTTACCGAGAACTGCAGCCATAGACAAAAGGAATATTAGGTATTTAGGTACTGTTTGTAAAGTGCATGATGTTGAAACACAGTTCGAATGGGCCAAGAGCACCTTCTCATGATTGAGTTTGTTTTGTAAACAGAGTCCATAAGCTGGTGTTATACAAAGAATCTTGAAGTTTAGGAGAATTGCAGAGCTTCCATTTAGATGTATCACAGTGCCCGTGTTATCGCTGGCGACATTGTGACTCTGTGCTACTTCCTGATTCCTTTTATTTGCTCCGCCCAGTGCTAGCCCTTAAATACTGAGCCCTGTCACTACTGCAGTGCCCTTTCGTGGTGTTCCTGTCGCTAGCGCTTGTTCCAGACTTTTTGAGTGAATCCCGTGTATGACCCAGACTGCCTGACTACTCTGCCTGATCACATTCCTGCTCTGTGTACCAACCCGGCCTGGCTGACGTTCCTGCTCTGTGTACCGACCCGGATTGGCTGACGTTCCTGCTCTGTGTACTGACCCGGCCTGGCTGATGTTCCTGCTCTGTGTACCGACCCAGATTGGCTGACATTCCTGCTCTGTGTATCGACCTGGCCTGGCTGACGTTCCTGCTCGGTGTACCAACCCGGATTGGCTGAAGTTCCTGCTCTGTGTATCGATTTGGCCCATTTCCCGCTCCATCCGGTGGTCCAGTTGGAGTATGTGCATCCAGTGCTCGCACTGTCTTCTGACAGTCCTCGGTTGCCTCCTTTAGTCTGCTCTGGCAGTCCTGCTTATTGTGACCCAGTCTTGCATACTCTGCTCCGGCAGTCCTGATTACTGTGACCCAGTCTCCGGTTATTGTACCTCGTGATCCGTTCACTCTGGTGGGTGAGATCAATCAGGTTGCACCACGGTACACTTGATTTGTTCCTTGCTTTACCCGAGGTTGGTTTGTTCCATGGGCGCCTCGGTTGTCCCCACGGCCTTGCAGTCATATTCAGATCTGAGCTTTTCGTTTAACCCCTTGGGGTTGGTGCGGTTGCACATTGGGTCACAGTGTATTGCAGGTTACATTGGCGTTACTCCTTGCTATACAGTATCAGTCACCCTTCACTGTTCTGGCAGTTGGTCAGCATATGGATCAGTTGGCACTGGCAGTACAAACGATATTGGAGCACACCGCTCACTTGGAGAAGCCAGTACAAGTCTCGGTGGTTCCCCCAGCTATGACACCGGGAGCCCAATCCATGATGCTAGCAAACTCAAACAGAGGGTTAATTGCTACCGCTCCACTACAATTAAGATACGATGGTGAACCCACCCTGTGTAGAGGGTTTATTAATCAGTTGGAGATTTTCTTGGAGTTGACCCCTCAAGCCTTTTCTAGTGACCGAAGTAAGGTGGGCTTTATGATACCATTGCTGACGGGCAGAGCATTTGCGTGGGCCAACCCCTTGTGGGAATCAGCCAAACCATATACCAAGAACTTCGGTGAGTTCTTGAGGGCATTCTGTAGAGTGTTTGAAGTCCCAGGAAGAGCCGACTCTGCTGCCAAAACATTTATGGAGATCCAACAAGGGTCCTGTATGGTTGCGGATTATGCCATTGAATTCCGTACACTGGCAGCAAAGGTAGGCTGGAACAATGAGGCGCTGGTGGCAGCATTCGCACAGGGACTCAATGACCGAATTAAAGATGAAATGGCAGCTAGAGACTTGCCAAACGATGAGTTCATTGAGTTTTCCATTTTGATTGATTCCCGCATCAGGGAGCGGATCGTGGCTAAGGACCGCAGACATCGGACCAGAAATTTCAGACAGGCAAGCCAAAGTGTCCCACCCATGCCTCCCTCACCTCCCATGCCTGCTGAGAGTAACCAAAAGAATAATGAACCTTTGCAGTTAGGATTCAATAAACTGACCAAGGAGGAACGGGCTCATCTCTACAGACAGGTCCTCTGCTTACATTGTGGTCAAGCTGGGCATTTGTTGTGCACCTGTCCTATACGTCCGGGAAACGGACGCACTTAGGTTTCCTCATGGGACAGGTCATAGATGGCGTTCAGGAGTCCCCAGACCCTGTGAATCAAAAACCCACATTGCTGGCTGTAATTTCTTGGGCTGAAGTCTCGGTGGAAGTCCCAGCTCTGGTGGATTTCGGTGCAGCCGGATATTTTATAGACAACTCTTTTGCCACTTTACACAAGATTCTGCTGGTTGAAAGGGAATCTCCTTTGGCAATCGAAGCTATTGACGGTAGACCATTGGTACCGGCTCAGATCACCAGGACGGCATTGCTATGGATAAGGATAAGCTAGCAGCAGTTCTGCAATGGCCACGTCCTAAGGGGCTCAAGACTATCCAGCGCATTCTTGGCTTTGAAAATTATTATAGGAAATTAATTTGAAACTTTTCCACGATTGTAAAGCTACTGTCCGATCTTACGCATAAGGGTGCTAATCCCTCCCAATGGTCTGAGGAAGCTGAACAGGCATTTGTGACCTTGAAATCCACTTTTGCTTCTGCTTCTGTGTTGTCCCATCCTAATGCCTCCCTTCCTTTCACCTTGGAGGTAGACGCCTCAGAGACTGGGGTAGAGGCAGCACTGTCACAGCACCTGGACCCAAGGAATGTTCTAAGACCATGTGGGTTTTTCTCAAAAAAGTTGACCAGTGCTCCTGGCAATTATTCTAGCCCTTAAAGAATGGCGACATCTGCTGGAAGGTACAAGGGCTCCGGTGCTAATTCTGACCGACCATAAGAATTGGACGTACCTCTCTGAGGCCAAGAGGTTGTCCTCTCAACAGGCCAGATGGTCCTTGTTTCTGTCTCGTTTCAATTTTATTGCATCCTACCTGCCCGGTTCTAAGAATGTTAGGGCTGATGCCCTTTCCAGACAATTTGGTCCTGAGATTGAGACGGATGAGGTCCCGGAACCCATTATTCAGCCAGATCGCATTTTGGCTACTTTATGTACCAGCATCACTTCACCACTGGGGGAGGAAATTCTTGCTACCCAGTCTACCGCACCCTTCGTAGCCGAGCCTTTTTGTACCCACCTACTAGAAACTTATCACGCATCTTGGGCAGCTGAGCATGTTGGTAGGGACCAATTGATTTGGTCTCTTTCACAGATGTTTTGGTGGCCCTCCTTGCTTACTGATTGCACAGCTTTCAAGGCAGCCTGTACTACTTGTGCCAAATCCCCTAGACACCTCCAAGTTGGCTTGCTTCAACCTGTACCCAATGGTGAGCGTCCTTGGTCCCATGTTTCGATTGATTTCCTGGGAGATTTGCTAGTGTCTAAGGGGTACTCTTTTATTTTGATGGTGGTCGATAGATTTTCCAAGATGGCTCAGTTTGAGCCTATTCCTGGCCTTCCCTCTGCCCAGGAGTTGGCTATTGTCTTTGCCAGAGAGGTATTTCGGTTGAGCTGATAGTGCGAGCCAATTCGTATCCAGATTTTGGAGGGCATTTTGTGACCAGATGGGCATACAATTGTCCTTTTCTCCTGCCTACCATCCCCAGACCAATGGGGCTGCAGAGCATGCCATTCAGGGACTGGAACAATTCCTACTCTGTTTTGTGTCCGATCATCATGACAATTGGGCCGACCTTTTGCCGTGGGCAGCGTTTGCCAGGAACTGTGCGGTTAATTCATCATCTGGGAGCTCCCTGTTTTTCATCAACTACGGGTTCCAACCATTCTTGCTCCCGGACTCATTTCAGATGCAACAGATTCCGGGTCTGGATGAGCATATCAGGCAACTCCGCTCCACATGGGCACAGGTACAGAGGACCTATCACGGTGCCCGTGATTGGCTGCAGTTACTTGTCTGTCACCAGTAGGGGGCTTCTATTGGCTGTCTGCAGATAGCCCGCCTCTTATTGACTATTTAAACCTGGATTGGGCACCCTTTGAGTGCCCTTTCGTGTTGTTTCTGACCTTCTTGCTATCACTATGCTAGTGATAGCTGGGCCTCTGTTCCAGTGTTCCTGAGTTCCTGATCTCATGTGTTCCTGAGTTCCTGATCTCTACTGTTCCAGTGTTTCCTGCATGCTGAAGTACTTCCAGTCCTGGTTCCGGCCTAGTCTCTGGTGTTGCAGTTCCTGCTGATCTTCTCTGCTGTTTTCTGACCTGACTGATCGTTGCTGGTTCCTGTCATCTCATCACCTGTCTTCAGTATCCTGGCGACCTTCTGCCTGGTCGCGTTTGGTGACATTGCTACAATTCCGTGTTGGTCCCAGCGTGCGGACGCTGGTTTGCTCCCAAGCCTTGCGGCTATACAAACTTGCTTGTTACACCAGTGTGCGGTCACTGGTTTGCTCCAAAGCCTATCAGCTATACAAATCTGTGTTGGTCCCAGCGTGCGGACGCTGGTTTGCTCCTAAGCCTTGCGGCTATACAAACTCGCTTGTTACACCAGTGTGCGGTCACTGGTTTGCTCCAAAGCCTATCAGCCATACAAATCTGTGTTGGTCCCAGCGTGCGGACGCTGGTTTGCTCCTAAGCCTTGCGGCTATAGAAACTCACTTGTTACACCAGTGTGCGGTCACTGGTTTGCTCCAAAGCCTTTCAGCTATACAAATCTGTGTTGGTCCCAGCGTGCGGACGCTGGTTTGCTCCTAGCCTTGCGGCTATACAAACTCACTTGTTACACCAGTGTGCGGTCACTGGTTTGCTCCAAAGCCTTTCAGCTATACAAATCTGTGTTGGTCCCAGCGTGCGGACGCTGGTTTGCTCCTAAGCCTTGCGGCTATACAAACTCGCTTGTTACACCAGTGTGCGGTCACTGGTTTGCTCCAAAGCCTATCAGCTATACAAATCTGTGTTGGTCCCAGCGTGCGGACGCTGGTTTGCTCCTAAGCCTTGCGGCTATACTCTCGCTTGTTACTCCAGTGTGCGGTCACTGGTTTGCTCGCTAAGCCTAACGGCTATACTATTCAGTGTTGTTTCCAGCGTGCGGACGCTGGTTTGCTCCAAAGCCTTGCTGCTTAACGATTCTGCTAATTTGCCAGTTCCATCTGACTGCTGCTATTATCTCTGGGCTGCCCTGCCCGGTATTGGTAAGGCCGGTAGAACCTTTTGCCACATTCCATCTGAGGTTGCCTTACCCGGTATTGGCAGGGCCGGTAGAGCCTACATTGTGTATCTATTGAGGCTGCCTTGCCCGGTAATTTGGTAAGGCCGGTAAACCGTTATGCTATTCCATCTGCAGGTTGCCTTACCCGGTATTGGCAAGGCCGGTAGAGCCTAAAGACTGTCCTGTCCGGTATTTTGACAGGACCGGTAGAGTCTGCCTTCTGTCTGTGCCATATTCTGTATATATATATTATGTATGTTATTGCCATCCTAAGTTATCATTTATTATTTCAATAAAATTGATTTTTTTTACCTAAAACTTGTGTCTGAGAGTCATAATAAACCGTGACAGTACGAAAGGGCCATGACCTCAGACAGCAAGGGTGAAGGTAACGCACAGAATATCCATTGGAGGATGGATGTGCTCGAGCAACGTTTGGATCAGTTGGCAGTTGCAATTCAAACGATCCTTGAACGCACGGTACCTGCTGACCAATCTAGCTCTAGCCCGGTGGTCTCGCCAAGTCAGACACCGGAAAGTGATACCAGACCCCTAGGGGGTACTGTTAAAGGGTTAACGGCTTCTGCACCCTTGCCGCTAAGATATGATGGTGACCCTAGTCTCTGCAGAGGGTTCATCAATCAACTCGAAATCTTTATGGAATTGACGGCACACGCATTTCCCAATGATCGTAGTAAAGTGGGGTTCACGATATCACTGCTCACTGGCAGAGCATTGGCTTGGGCTAACCCCTTGTGGGAGAATGCTAAACCTTGTACTAAGAACTTTAGTGAATTTGTGCGTTCCTTTCGAAGAGTGTTTGAGCCTCCTGGTAGAACCACCTCTGCTGCCAAACGCCTTATGGAGATACAACAGGGCAGGCGTACAGTGGGCGACTATGCCATCGAATTCCGCACATTGGCAGCAGAGGTAGGTTGGAATAACGAGGCATTATTGGCAGCCTTCTCTCAAGGCCTGAATGACCACATTAAAGATGAAATCGCTGCTAAAGATCTACCTATTGATCTAGATGATTACATTGAGTATGTTATGATAATTGACTCCAGAATACGTGAGAGATCAATTGCCAGAGATCGTAAGTTACGGTCAAAAAATAATGAGCCTAGTAGCATGTTTTGCCCACCCATCCCTCCCTTGGCATTGAAGTCTAGTGAACCAGTACGGGAAACAAGTGAACCTATGGAAATAGGCTTCACTAGACTATCCAAGGCAGAGAGACTATATCGCAAACAACAAGGGTTATGTTTATACTGCGGTAAAAAAGGGCACTTGCTAAATTCCTGTCCGGTACGTCCGGGAAACGCACACACCTAGGGTATCTTGGGGGACAGGCCCTAGGTGGTGTACAATCGTCCCCAGTGTCGGGCATAATGAAACCCACCATACAGGTGGTATTGTCTTGGGCACAACGCTCTGTGGAGGTTTTGGCCTTGGTTGACTCCGGTGCAGCAGGGTATTTTATGGATGATACCTTTGCTGAATTGCACGGAGTTCCACGCATTGAAAGAGAAAACCCCTTGACTATTGAAGCGATTGATGGTAGACCCTTAGAACCGCCTCAGGTTATATTTGAAACTATGCCATTGTCTATGACTATTGGGGCACTTCACAGAGAAGAGCAGCAGTTTCAACTGATTAATTCCCCGCACCATGCGGTGATATTGGGATTTCCGTGGTTACAGTTACATAACCCACAATTCGATTGGAAAAAGTGTGAAATTGCTGCTTGGTCCCAGTTTTGTATGGACAAGTGCGTCATCCAGCCTATTAAGGTCATGTGCACCTCCTCTGCTATGCCGGATGTGTACCAACAGTTTGGCGATGTTTTTAGCAAAGGAGAGGCTAGTTTGCTACCCCAGCATAGACCTTATGATTGTTGCATTGAATTGCAGCCTGGTGCAGTACCTCCGAAAGGACGCACTTATCCATTATCTTGTGATGAAAATAAGGCTATGGAGGATTACATTTCTGATGCCCTTGCTAGAGGGATCATACGTAAATCTACCTCTCCAGCTGGGGCTGGGTTCTTTTTTGTAAAAAAGAAAAATGGCGAATTAAGACCATGCATTGACTACCGGGGCTTGAATAAACTAATGGCAAAAAACGCATACCCAATACCACTCATCACCGAGCTTTTTGACAGGCTTAAGGGCGCTTCGATATTTACCAAGTTGGACCTACGGGCCGCTTACAATCTGGTTCGCATTCGAGCAGGTGATGAGTGGAAAACTGCCTTTAATACTCGAGCTGGGCACTACGAGTATCTAGTAATGCCTTTTGGGCTGTGTAATGCACCCGCAGTTTTCCAGGAACTGATAAATGATGTTCTGAGAGATATGTTACAGACATGTGTTGTGGTGTACCTCGACGATATACTGATTTACTCCCAAAACATGGCACAGCACATCAAAGATGTATCCGCAGTATTGCTACGACTCCGTGAGAACAAATTATTTTGTAAAATGGAAAAATGTGAGTTTCATAGAACCAGTGTGCCATTCTTGGGGTTCATTATTGGCAATGATGGCATTGCCATGGACAAAGAAAAGTTGTCAGCTGTCCTACAATGGCCAAAACCCAAGGGTCTTAAAGCCATACAGCGTTTCCTGGGTTTCGCTAATTATTATAGGAGGTTTATTAAGAACTTTTCTTCCATTGTCAAACCTCTGTCCGATCTTACGCACAAGGGTGCTAATCCTTCTTGTTGGCCGGTATCTGCTGTGAAAGCCTTTGAGAATTTGAAGCTGGCATTTGCTGCGGCTCCTGTGTTATCCCACCCCAATCCTTTACTTCCATTTACGTTAGAGGTTGATGCCTCAGATATTGGGGTCGGGGCAGTACTTTCGCAGCGACACGAGAAAGGTGGAACTCTCAGACCTTGTGGGTTTTTCTCTAAAAAGTTGACTGTCACTCAAAGCCACTATGAGATAGGTGACAGAGAATTATTGGCCATTATCCTTGCTCTTAAGGAATGGCGTCATTTGCTTGAAGGTACTAAGAATCCTGTCTTAATCCTAACAGATCATAAGAATCTGACCTATCTCTCGGAGGCCAAGAGATTGTCCTCTCGTCAGGCCAGGTGGGCACTGTTCCTGTCTCGATTTAATTTCATTGTATCGTATTTACCAGGGTCAAAAAATATCAGGGCTGATGCACTGTCAAGACAATTTGAGGCCGACAGTGACAGAGTGGAAGCACCAGCTCCTATCATCCAACCTGATAGAATACTGGCTACTATACGCACGAGTATCACTTCTCCTCTAGGGGAGGAGATCCTGGCCTCTCAGGGGTCCGCTCCCCATGAAACCCCAGTGGGCAAATGTTTTGTCGCTGAATCATTTCGTACTAGGCTGCTCGAAACCTACCATTCCTCTAAGGCTGCGGGACATATTGGTAGAGACCAATTGTTATGGTCCCTTTCTCAGTTATTTTGGTGGCCTTCCACGAGAAACGATTGTGCCGAATTTACGAATGCCTGTGCCACCTGCGCCCGCGCTAAGACCCCGAGACATCTCCCTGTGGGCTTACTTCAACCGGTGCCTAATGGCGAACGCCCCTGGTCTCATGTTTCCATTGATTTTATGGGAGAGTTGCCTATGTCGAAGGGGTACTCCTTTATATTCATGGTGGTGGACAGGTTTTCTAAAATGGCTCATTTCGTGCCCCTCCGTGGTCTTCCTTCAGCGAAGGAATTGGCAATGGTGTTCGCCAGAGAAGTATTCCGGTTGCATGGAGTGCCTAGGGTACTGGTGTCTGACAGGGGGAGCCAGTTTGTGTCTAGATTTTGGAGGGCATTTTGCCAACAGATGGGCATACAGCTGTCCTTCTCCTCTGCCTACCATCCCCAGACCAATGGAGCCGCTGAACGAGCTAATCAGGGCTTGGAACAATTTCTCCGTTGTTTCGTTACTGACCATCATGATAATTGGTCCGACTTGTTGCCTTGGGCAGAGTTCGCCAGGAACTGTGCGGTCAATTCTTCATCTGGGAGCTCTCCGTTTCTGATTAATTATGGGTTCCAGCCCTGTTTGCTTCCAGACTCATTTCAGACGCAACAGATTCCAGCTCTGGATGAGCATATCGAGCAACTCCGTTCCACATGGGCACAAGTTCAGAGGGCACTTGGTCAGTCATTTCAGCGTCATCAGCGCCATGCTAATCGCAGAAGGCTTCCAGCGGTTTCCTTTCAGGTTGGGGATAGAGTATGGCTTTCCTCCAGAAATCTCAAGCTGCAGGTTCCGTCTAATAAGTTGGCTCCTCGGTTTATTGGTCCATACAGAGTTATTCGCAAAATTAACCCTGTCTCCTATGCACTAGACCTACCTGCATCCATGCGTATCCATAATGTGTTCCATGTGTCCCTTCTTAAGCCTCTGGTTTGCAATCGCTATACTACCACACCTGTGGTGCCAGGACCTGTTGAGGTCGAGGGCCAGGAGGAGTACGAGGTTCAGAGCATTATTGATTCCCGTAGGCTTAGAGGAAGGGTACAGTACCTGGTACATTGGAAAGGGTATGGTCCTGAGGATCGATCATGGGTGGATAGTACGGACCTTCATGCACCTAGGTTAACTAGGGCCTTTCATGCCAATTACCCGCAGAAACCTAAACCCTATTCTAGGAGAGGGGGTCTTTGAAAGGGGGGTACTATCACGGTGCCCGTGATTGGCTGCAGTTACTTGTCTGTCACCAGTAGGGGGCTTCTATTGGCTGTCTGCAGATAGCCCGCCTCTTATTGACTATTTAAACCTGGATTGGGCACCCTTTGAGTGCCCTTTCGTGTTGTTTCTGACCTTCTTGCTATCACTATGCTAGTGATAGCTGGGCCTCTGTTCCAGTGTTCCTGAGTTCCTGATCTCATGTGTTCCTGAGTTCCTGATCTCTACTGTTCCAGTGTTTCCTGCATGCTGAAGTACTTCCAGTCCTGGTTCCGGCCTAGTCTCTGGTGTTGCAGTTCCTGCTGATCTTCTCTGCTGTTTTCTGACCTGACTGATCGTTGCTGGTTCCTGTCATCTCATCACCTGTCTTCAGTATCCTGGCGACCTTCTGCCTGGTCGCGTTTGGTGACATTGCTACAATTCCGTGTTGGTCCCAGCGTGCGGACGCTGGTTTGCTCCCAAGCCTTGCGGCTATACAAACTCGCTTGTTACACCAGTGTGCGGTCACTGGTTTGCTCCAAAGCCTATCAGCTATACAAATCTGTGTTGGTCCCAGCGTGCGGACGCTGGTTTGCTCCTAAGCCTTGCGGCTATACAAACTCGCTTGTTACACCAGTGTGCGGTCACTGGTTTGCTCCAAAGCCTATCAGCCATACAAATCTGTGTTGGTCCCAGCGTGCGGACGCTGGTTTGCTCCTAAGCCTTGCGGCTATAGAAACTCACTTGTTACACCAGTGTGCGGTCACTGGTTTGCTCCAAAGCCTTTCAGCTATACAAATCTGTGTTGGTCCCAGCGTGCGGACGCTGGTTTGCTCCTAGCCTTGCGGCTATACAAACTCACTTGTTACACCAGTGTGCGGTCACTGGTTTGCTCCAAAGCCTTTCAGCTATACAAATCTGTGTTGGTCCCAGCGTGCGGACGCTGGTTTGCTCCTAAGCCTTGCGGCTATACAAACTCGCTTGTTACACCAGTGTGCGGTCACTGGTTTGCTCCAAAGCCTATCAGCTATACAAATCTGTGTTGGTCCCAGCGTGCGGACGCTGGTTTGCTCCTAAGCCTTGCGGCTATACTCTCGCTTGTTACTCCAGTGTGCGGTCACTGGTTTGCTCGCTAAGCCTAACGGCTATACTATTCAGTGTTGTTTCCAGCGTGCGGACGCTGGTTTGCTCCAAAGCCTTGCTGCTTAACGATTCTGCTAATTTGCCAGTTCCATCTGACTGCTGCTATTATCTCTGGGCTGCCCTGCCCGGTATTGGTAAGGCCGGTAGAACCTTTTGCCACATTCCATCTGAGGTTGCCTTACCCGGTATTGGCAGGGCCGGTAGAGCCTACATTGTGTATCTATTGAGGCTGCCTTGCCCGGTAATTTGGTAAGGCCGGTAAACCGTTATGCTATTCCATCTGCAGGTTGCCTTACCCGGTATTGGCAAGGCCGGTAGAGCCTAAAGACTGTCCTGTCCGGTATTTTGACAGGACCGGTAGAGTCTGCCTTCTGTCTGTGCCATATTCTGTATATATATATTATGTATGTTATTGCCATCCTAAGTTATCATTTATTATTTCAATAAAATTGATTTTTTTTACCTAAAACTTGTGTCTGAGAGTCATAATAAACCGTGACAGGACCCTCAGTACTTCGTTCCAGCGTTAGCAGAGTGACACTAATCGCAGGAGGTTGCCCATGGTCTCCTTCCAGGTTGGGGATAGGATATGGCTATCTTCCAGAAACCTCAACTTGCAAGTCCCTTGTAATAAATTGGCTCCTCGATTTGTCTGTCCCTTTAAGGTTCTCCGCAAAATTAATCCAGTTACATATGCACTGGACCTTCCAGCATCTATGCGGATTCACAATGTGTTCCACGTATCCCTTCTAAAGCCATTGGTATGCAACCGTTATACTACCACTCCTGCAGTCCCCGGTCCTGTTCAGGTGCAAGGTCAGGATGAGTACGAAGTTCAGAGCATCATTGATTCCCGTAGGTTCAGGGGCCGGTTGCAGTACATGGTTCATTGGAAAGGCTATGGCCCTGAGGAGAGTTCATGGGTTAATGTGAATGATCTCCACGCTCCTGTGTTGATGCGCAGATTCCATGCCAAATACCCCCAGAAGCCGGGCCCCTCTCCGCATGGATGGGGGTCTTTGAGAGGAAGGTACTATCACGGTGCCCGTGTTATCGCTGGCGACATTGTGACTCAGTGCTACTTCCTGATTCTTTTTATTGGCTATTGTGGTTTTGCTCCGCCCAGTGCTAGCCTATCACAGCGTCCATGATTCTAGTGACATTTTGGCAGGCTTATTTTCTGGTGCCTTTTCATTGGCTGCGCTGTACAGCTCCTCCCAGTGACAGCCTTTATATACTCTGGGCTGTCACTTAGGGGTTGCCCTTTTGTGGTGTACCTGATACCTAGCGCTTGTTCTGTTTGTTTGATACCAGTGTATGACCCAGACTGCCTGACTACGCTATTAGCTACTGTTCCTGCTCCTGTGTACCGATTTAGATTGGCTGACGTTCCTGCTTCCTGTTCTGACCCGGCCTGGCTGATGTTCCTGCTTCCTGTTCTGACCCAGCCTGGCTGACGTTCCTGCTCCGTGTACCGACCCGGCGAGAACGAAGACCCTGCTCCATGTACAGACCCGGCGAGACCGACGGCCCTGCTCCGTGTACTGACCCGGCTTGGCTGACGTTCCTGTGCTGTGTACCAAATCGGTTTGGCTGTAGTTCCTGCTTCCTCCGTGCCCGGCTGGGCGAAGAATCTGTCAGTGCCTGCTGCTACCATCTGTGCACATCTCTCTTGTTATTGTGCATCCCAGAGCTACGGTACTCTGTTACCGTTTGTAGTCCAGTCCGTGGGTTTGAGTCCCAGTGAGTCAGTGCTCCTCCACACCGTTCACTTGATCTTCCGCTTTGGGTTCAGTTGGGCGCATCTGGTAGTCTTCCGTATCCTGACCATAGCGTTCATTAACCCCTTCGGGGGTGGTGCCTTGTGCTGCTACTTGTTTCACCAGTGTTGTTCTAATCTCCGGTATCTTGTGCGCTTGGTCTTCCACTCTAAGTTCAGTTGGGCGCTTCTGGTTGCCTTCCATCTTAAGACCTATACGCACATTAACCCCTTCGGGGGTGTCACAGGCACACGGTGGTGGATAGTCTCAGTAAGGCGTCCTTTCCTGGCACGAGCGCTGACTCACTCAGTTGTAGTCTCCGGTGGGCGTCCACTGTTGCAACCCTCCGTTCAGGTGAACCTTGCCTGTTCTCTGCTGCAGTCCTGTCACTGTTGCCTCCCCGGTCTATAGGCGACATTGGGCCTCCGTTTATCTGGGCTATTGAGTCAGTGGCTTCACTGGCATTGCTGGACTCTAATACACTGTATCTATCATAGTTACCTGACCTGTGCCAGTATTGTTGTCTGTAGTACATACTGGACCCGTGTGGGTTAACTTGCTTGTAACCTGTCCTGTGTCAGTTATTGCTACTTTATGCTGAACCCGTGAGGGTTAAATTGTTCCTTGTGTGCTTAAATAAAATTGTGTTTTACAAACATCTACCGTGTCTGAGTGTACTGAACCGTAACATACGGTCCGGAGGAGCGTTCATGGGTTGATTCTAAGGACCTTCATGCTCCCAGATTACAGTGCAACTTCCATGCCAAGTATCCCCTTAAGCCAGGTCCCTCTTCTTGGAGAGGGGTCTTTGAGAGGAGGGTACTATCACGGCGCCTGTGATTATGCGACATTTTGACAGGCTTATTTTACTGGTGCTTTCTCATTGGCTGCGCTGTACAGCTCCTCCCAGTGACAGCCTTTATATACCCTGGGCTGTCACTTAGAGTTTGCCCTTTCGTGGTGTACCTGATGCCTAACGCTAGTTCTGTTTGTTTGATACCAGTGTATGACCCCGGACTGCCTGACTATGCTTTTGCTACTGTTCCTGCTACTGTGTACCGATTCGGATTGGCTGACGTTCCTGCTTCCTGTTCTGACCCGGCCTGGCTGACGTTCCTGCTCCGTGTACCGACCCGGCGAGACAGACGACCCTGCTCCGTGTACCGACCCGGCGAGACCGACGACCCTGCTCCATGTACCGACCCGGCTTGGCTGACGTTCCTGTGCTGTGTACCGAATCGGTTTGGCTGTAGTTCCTGCTTCCTCCGTGCCCGGCTGGGCGAAGAATCTGTCAGTGCCTGCTGCTACCATCTGTGCACATCTCTCTTGTTATTGTGCATCCCAGAGCTATGGTACTCCGTTACCATTTGTAGTCCAGTCCGTGGGTTAGAGTCTCAGTGTGTCATTACTCCTCCACACCTATCACGGTGCCCATGATTGCTGCATTCTTGTGTCTATCATCTGTAGGGGGCTCCCATTGGCTGTCTGCCTTCAGCCTGCCTCACATTGCCTTTTTAAACTCAGTCTGGGCACCCTCTGGTTGCCCTTTCGTGGTGTCTCTGACTGCATCCACTTCCACCTTGCTACTGTAGCTATTTGGGCCTGTTGCTGAGTTCCTGAGTCGTCCTGTTCCTGGGTATCCTGCCTGCTGTGTCGGTTCCAGTACCGGTTCCGGTTGTGATCATCAGAGGTTGCTGTTCCTGCTGCCAGTCTTTATTGCCGTTCCTGATCCGGTTGACCATCTCTGCTGGTTCCTGTTCGTCCTGTTTCCAGTTCCTGCATCCGTAATGACATTGTTCCTCGGTCGCTTCGGTGACATTCCTTCTGTTGGTTCTCAGCGTGCGGACGCAGGTTCGCACCACTAGCCTTGCGGCTACACTTCACAGTCTGTTGGTTCCAGTGTGCGGACACTGGTTTGCTCCTTGGCCTTATGGCCTGATACACAGCACTGTTGGTTCCCAGCGTGCGAACGCTGGTTTTTCTCCACTAGCCTTGCGGCTACACTTTACAGCCTGTTGGTTCCAGTGTGTGGACACTGGTTTGCTCCTTGGCCTTACGGCCCGATACACAGCACTGTTGGTTCCCAGTGTGCAAACGCTGGTTCGCTCCACTAGCCTTGCGGCTACACTTTACAGCCTGTTGGTTCCAGTGTGCGGACACTGGTTTGCTCCTTGGCCTTACGGCACATCTCTCTTGTTATTGTGCATCCCAGAGCTATGGTACTCCGTTACCGTTTGTAGTCCAGTCCATGGGTTAGAGTCTCAGTGTGTCATTACTCCTCCACACCTATCACGGTGCCCATGATTGCTGCATTCTTGTGTCTATCACCTGTAGGGGGCTCCCATTGGCTGTCTGCCTTCAGCCTGCCTCACATTGCCTTTTTAAACTCAGTCTTGGCACCCTCTGGGTGCCCTTTCGTGTTGTCTCTGACTGCATCCACTTCCACCTTGCTACTGTAGCTATTTGGGCCTGTTGCTGAGTTCCTGAGTCGTCCTGTTCCTGGGTATCCTGCCTGCTGTGTCGGTTCCAGTACCGGTTCCGGTTGTGATCATCAGAGGTTGCTGTTCCTGCTGCCAGTCTGCATTGCCGTTCCTGATCCGGTTGACCATCTCTGCTGGTTCCTGTTCGTCCTGTTTCCAGTTCCTGCATCCGTGGCGACATTGCTCCTCGGTCGCTTCGGCGACATTCCTTCTGTTGGTTCTCAGCACGCGGACGCAGGTTCGCTCCACTAGCCTTGCGGCTACACTTCACAGCCTGTTGGTTCCAGTGTGCGGACACTGGTTTGCTCCTTGGCCTTACGGCACATCTCTCTTGTTATTGTGCATCCCAGAGCTATGGTACTCCGTTACCGTTTGTAGTCCAGTCCGTGGGTTAGAGTCTCAGTGTGTCATTACTCCTCCACACCTATCACGGTGCCCATGATTGCTGCATTCTTGTGTCTATCACCTGTAGGGGGCTCCCATTGGCTGTCTGCCTTCAGCCTGCCTCACATCGCCTTTTTAAACTCAGTCTGGGCACCCTCTGGTTTACTCCTTGGCCTTACAGCCCTATACGCAGCACTGTTGGTTCCCAGCGTACGGACGCTGGTTCGCTCCACTAGCCTTACGGCTACACCTGACAGCCCATTAGTGCCAGCGTGCGGGCGCTGGTCTGCTCCTTGGCCTTGCGGCCTTGTACGCTGTACTGTTGGTTCCCAGCGTGCGGACGCTGGTTCGCTCCCCAAGCCTTGCGGCTGGGCTATTACTAGTCTGTTCCTTCCAGCGTGCGGTCGCTGGTTTGCTCCACTGCCTTGTGGCAATATTTAGCTGTCTGTTGGTTACCAGCGCGCGGGCGTTGGTTCGCTCCATGACTTGTGGGTTTACTCAAGATCCTGCTTGACGTTTCCTGACGTGAGGGTGCTGGTTTACTCCTTTGTCTCTTTGCTCATGCACTTGATGGTTTCCATTGCGCTGTCCAGTCCTAGACAGCTACTTATTCTTACAGTACACGGGTACTGAGTTTCAGACTATTAGTGAAACCACTGACCTGGTAGTCTCTATCTTACATCTATACTGTCATTGACCATCTGACAGTCACCAAGGTCCCTGTGGTTGTAACCTTCCCTTGGGCTGCCTTGCCCGGTATATTGGTAAGGCCGGTAGAACCTTTTATTATTCCATCTCAAGGTTGCCTTACCCGGTATTGGCAAGGCCGGTAGAGCCTACTCATTGGTATTCTGTCAGGCTGCCTTGCCCGGTATATTGGTAAGGCCAGTAGAACCTTTCATTACTCCAACTTGAGGTTGCCTTACACGGTATTGGCAGGGCCGGTAGAGCCACCTATTACGTTTGTATGTGTATGAATCCCTATGGGATTATCTTAAACTTTTTAATAAAGTTGTGTTTTTACCTAAGCTTACGTCTGAGAGTCTTAACAAACCATGACAGTACGAAATGGCCATGACCTCAGACAACAAGAGTGATGGTAATACACAGAATATCCATTGGAGGATGAATATGCATGAGCAACGTTTGGATCAGTTGGCGGTTGCAATCCAAACTATCCTTGAACGCACTGTACTTGTTGACAAGTCTGGGTCTAGTCCGGTGGTCTCGCCAAGTCAGACACAGGAGAATGAAACAAGGCCCTTAGGGGCTGCAGTCAACGGGTTAACGGCTTATGCACCCTTGCCGCTTAGGTATGATGGTGACCCTAATCTCTGCAGAGGGTTCATCAACCAACTTGAAATATTTATGGAATTGACGGCACATGTGTTTCCCAATGATCGTAGTAAGATTGGGTTCATGATATCCCTGCTGACTGGCAGAGCATTGGCTTGGGCTAACCCACTGTGGGAGAATGCTAAACCTTGCACTAAGAATTTCAGAGAATTTGTGCAATCCTTTCGGAGAGTGTTTGAGCCTCCCGGTAGAACCACCTCTGCTGCTAAACGCCTTATGGAAATACAACAGGGCAGGCGCACGGTGGGCGATTATGCCATTGAATTTCGCACCTTGGCAGCAGAGGTAGGGTGGAATAATGAGGCATTGTTGGCAGCCTTTGCTCAGGGTCTGAGTGATCAAATTAAAGATGAGATTGCAGCAAAAGAATTGCCTACTGACCTAGATGACTATATTGAATATGTTATACTAATTGACTCCAGAATACGTGAGAGACTAACCGCCAGAGATCGCAGCATACCGTCCAAAAACAATGGGTCTAGTAACATATTTTGCCCACCCATCCCTCCCCTGGCATCTAAGCCTAGTGAACCAGTACGGGAACCAGGTGAACCTATGCAAGTAGGTTTCACTAGGCTAACCAAGGAGGAGAGATTATATTGCAGGAAACAAGGGTTGTGTTTGTACTGCGGTAAGAATGGGCATTTGCTAAGATCCTGTCCGGTACGTCCGGGAAACGAACACACCTAGGGTACCTTGGGGGACAGGCCCTAGGTGGTGTTCAATCGTCCCCAGTCTTGGGCACAATAAAACCCACCATACAGGTGGCACTATCTTGGGCACAACGCTCAGTGGAAGTTTTGTCCCTAGTTGATTCTGGTGCAGCTGGGTATTTTATGGATAATACCTTTGCTGAATTGCATGGGGTACCACATATTGAAAGAGAAACCCCTCTTGCTATTGAAGCAATTGATGGCAGACCCTTAGAACCCGCTCAAGTTACATCTGAAACTGTGCCATTATCCATGACTATTGGGGATCTCCACAGAGAACAGCAGCAGTTCCAACTTATCAATGCTCCTCACCATGCCGTAATATTGGGATTTCCTTGGTTACAGTTGCATAATCCACAATTTGATTGGCAAAAATGCGAAATCTCTACTTGGTCTCAGTTTTGCATGGATAAGTGCGTCACCCATCCAGTTAAGGTCTTGTGCACCTCCCCTTCACTACCAGATGAATACCAGCAGTTTGGCGATGTTTTCAGTAAGGGAGAGGCTGGCACCTTACCTCAGCACAGACCATATGATTGTTGCATTGAGATGCTTCCTGGAGTGGTGCCCCCTAGGGGATGCACATACCCATTGTCTTGTGAGGAGAACCAAGCTATGGAAGAATATATTTCTGATGCCCTTGCTAAAGGAATCATAAGGAAATCTACCTCTTCGGCGGGGGCCGGGTTATTTTTTGTAAAAAAAGAAAAATGGCGAACTGAGACCATGCATCGATTACCGTGGGTTGAATAAGCTTATGGCAAAGAACGCTTATCCAATACCACTCATCAACGAGCTTTTTGATAGACTCAAGGGTTCCTCGATTTTCACCAAATTTGACCTAAGGGCGGCATACAATTTGATTTGAATCAGAGCCGGTGATGAGTGGAAAACTGCCTTTAACACAAGATCTGGGCATTATGAATATCTAGTCATGTCATTTGGTCTGTGTAATGCACCCGCAGTATTTCAGGAACTGATCAATGACGTTCTCAGAGATATGTTACACTCATTTGTCATGGTTTACCTTGACGATATACTTATTCACTCCAAAGATTTATCGCAACACATTAAAGATGTGTCTGAAGCATTGCTACGATTACGTAAAAATAAACTATTTTGTAAGTTGAAGAAATGTGAGTTTCACAGAACTAGTGTGCCATTCTTGGGGTTCATAATTGGCAAAGAAGGCATTGCCATGGACAAGGAAAAGTTAACAGCAGTCTTACAATGGCCACGGCCTAAGAGTCTTAAAGCTATCCAGCGATTTTTGTGCTTCGCTAATTATTATAGGAAGTTTATTAAGAACTTCTCTTCCATTGTTAAACCTCTGTCTGACCTCACACATATGGGCGCTAATCCATCTCTTTGGCCAGTGGTTGCGGAGGAAGCCTTTGAAAAACTGAAATTAGCTTTTGCTAATGCTCCTGTGTTATCCCACCCCAACCCATTACTCCCGTTCACTTTAGAGGTTGACGCCTCAGATATCGGGGTTGGGGCAGTGCTTTCTGAACAACACACTAAAGGTGGAATACTCAGACCCTGTGGGTTCTTTTCTAAAAAGTTGACCGGAGCTCAGAGCCATTATGAAACAGGGGAAAGAGAATTATCCTCGCTCTTAAGGAATGGTGTCATTTACTTGAAGGCACAAAAAATCCTGTTTTAATCCTGAAATACTGAGAGCAATGACCCATCAGCATGCATCAAGAAGGAGCGCCCTGCCTCTATTGACCCTTACCTTCCTGATCTGCTTTGGACCTGACTACGAAGGAGCAACCCCTTTTTTGGGACCACTCTCCCTGCCCTGCCTGCAAACCCCCACTCACTGCCCCCCTTGCCTGGGCCACCAGTTCACTTACACTAAAGGCACCACAAAAGGCCAGCAGGAATACACAGTGAAAAAAACCTAGCCTCGATTAGGGAAGTGCAAATAGATGGCCAAGCTTGAAGCAGTGCTGCCAGCCATTCCTCATCTATGGGCCTATGCCTGTCAGCAGCACCTCCTCCCCTCCTACTCCAGCCTTTCATAATTCGCCTAACAGCAAAGTTGGCTGCTACATCCCTCACCCCCTTCAACTTGAGGAAAAAAAAAAAAAGAGATATGGCCACCAATGCTGGACCGCCAGATGAACGTAACCAACAGGGTTAGCATCAGGTACCAGAGCCCAAAACATCAGGGCACCTAGCCTCTTGCAGTCCATGTGCCTGCTCTAATCTGCCACTATGACCAACTACGTACCCCCCGCTCCTTCATATTTTGTATGGCCGGCAAGTTGGCAGCTGCGCCCTCCTCCCTATAAAGGTATGAGAAAAAAGGATGCTACAGCCAGCACCACAGCCACTCTGGCCCTGGAGGCCACCACATCCCTCATGTGTTAATGTTGCAACTGGAAACCTTTCCCAGTGGGAATTACCCTGGATGTGAAGCTCAGTGTTCCCAAGAGAGATTGTTGCCCTCTCAGAGTCATCCCCTCTGCCCCCCAGCATAGGGTAGGTCCCCCGGTGGGTCCCCCCCTCCCCGACTATGGAGGCTTTATCCTGAGGGACTTGGACTAGGCTGGTAATAGAATCTCTCTCCATCCTGAGAAAAGTGAGGTGTGTGGGGGAGGACTGATGTATCATGCAACCACCTGCACTAACTGCAAAGCCTGAGACCATGTGGGCCAGCAAAAATGTATTTAGGTAGTGAGCAATGGCCTGGTTGCTTTCCCTGTTCCCCTGGCCACATTAGAAGGGAGCTGAAGAATTCAGAATATGCACAGGAAATCTCACAGTAATTATCAGTGTAAAATTTGACATGGAAAATGGTGTACATATACATACATATATATGGGACCTACCTGCATACACACCTCTTATATACACATACCTACCCACATATACCAATAAATACATGCATACCCAACCTTACATACATATGAACACCTGCACCAAACATACCTATATACACTTGCCTATCTACATACCCACACACATATACACACACACAAACCAATGTACACAATGAATACACATACATACATACCCATACCCCATACATGCATACCCATATGAACATACACATACACCGACATACAAACACATATACCTACACACATATAACCACATCTTTCCCTACACACACACACATATACACATACATATATATATATATATATATATATACATATATATATATATAAAACAAGTGTACTTAGCTGAGCCAAAGTAGAAGAGACAGCACTCTTAAGACCAAAATTTACACCAAAAGTACAGATCGCTACATGCAGGAAGTCATCACCCTGTGTCACTTAAGAGGGGTTTCCTTACTCTCAAATGCTGTGTGTTGTACGTAATACCTCTGACCCAAATTTACTGCATGAGGGTTTGGTGGCTATGGGTAACCGATTTTTACAGAGGGGCTATAGTTTATCTATAGTCCAGGTGTCACGGTTTTATTGAACACTCAGACAATTGGGTAGGATAAAATAGAAAAGCTTTATTAGGCAGAATAAAGCACACAAGGACCCTCACAGGCCCTAATTCTACAAACAGTAGTAATAAAGTTTGACACAGGACAGGGCATGCAAAATAGCAATACAATAATGAGGCTCTACCGGCCTTACCGAATACCGGGTAAGGCAGCCTAATACTAATGCAACAAGGAACAGAGGAGGCTCTACCGGCCTTACCGAATACCGGGTAAGGCAGCCTGATATCTGGTGCAACAAGGAACTGAGGAGGCTCTACCGGCCTTACCGAATACCGGGTAAGGCAGCCTGATAACTGGTGCAACAAGGAACTGAGGAGGCTCTACCGGTCTTACCGAATACCGGGTAAGGCAGCCTGATATCTGGTGCAACAAGGAACTGAGGAGGCTCTACCGGGTCACAGGCTGAGTGTATAGTGGGAAGGCAGCAGTAACCACTTAGTAACCGGATAGCACTGACTGGAAGTGCTTAACGGAGGCCACAGATAGTCACAGGCTGAGCGTATAGTGGGAAGGCAACAGTAACCGTTTAGTGACCAGATAGCACTGACTGGAAGTGCTTAATGGAGGCCCCAGATAGTCACAGGCTGAGCGTATAGTGGGTAGGCAACAGTAACCGCTTAGTGACCGGATAGCGCTGACTGGAAGTGCTTAACGGAGGCCCCAGATAGTCAAAGGCTGAGCGTATAGTGGGAAGGCAACAGTAACCGCTTAGTGACCGGATAGCACTGACTGGAAGTGCTTAACGGAGGCCCCAGATAGTCACAGGCTGAGAGTAGCACAACTGGAGACAACAATCAGAGAGAACTGACAATAATAACGAGGGCAACAAGATAGCGTAAGTCAGTTAAAGCCTGGATCGGTACACAGAGAGCGGTTGTAGCCACAGTCTGGGGGCTCGATTTAAAGGCAGCCGTTAGTAAAAAAAATCACTAACGGGTGCGTTAAGTGTCATGTTGCAATTCAAAGATCCGTCTAAAGAACAGCTAACGGCATTTGCAGAATCCTAACGATACACTTACGTGCATTCAGTCGCATGGAACAACATACCCCAGAGCTATTCAAAGGCTTGCGGTACTGCTAACGGCTGAAAAAAACACACACCTAACGGGAAAAAGTTAAGACCCACTTTTCTTAGCCGTTAGACATTTAACGGGCAAAACAAAACACCCGTTACATAGGAAAATACACAAAATGCTTACCGCACAACATTGAAAATGGGAAAATTAACCCGTGCAATGCCAAAACAACACAAAAACATGCACACACAACACAAATCACTCCACACACAACAATAACCAACACCAAAGGGACAACGAGTCCATCCCCACCTGGAGGGCAGAGGATGTATAGACGACCACCAAGGCCCAGGGTATACCGACCAAGGGTCACCCTCTTTGGAATGACTGATGATGAGGTCATTGATCGCTACAGGTTGAGGCCTGACAGCATCATTGCCTTGTATGAGGTCATCAAGGAGCAGGTGGATCCCATCTACATCCACAACCATGCCCTAACTGGCCTGCAGAAACTACTCTGTGCCATACACTTCATGGCAAGTGGGGCCTTCCAGTCCACTGAGGGTTACGCATCTGGCATGTCACAGGCCACATTCTCCAGGGTGCTGGCCCAGGTCCTGCCAGCCCTCAAAAGCAAGGCCAGTAGCTATAAACATTTTCCCACCACCGACATGGACTGGATACACGTTAAGCAGGCCTTTTACGCCAGGGGAGGCATGCCCAGGGTCATGGGTGCTATAGATTGCACCCATGTCCGGATTAAGGCCCCAGCACGTGACGCACAGCTATTCATCAACAGGAAGAACTTCCACTCCATCAACGTGCAGATGGTGTGTGACAGCAACATGAGGATAATGAATGTCTGTGCAAAATATCCTGGCAGCTCACATGATGCATACATTCTACAAAACTCCTCAGTCCACAGAGATTTTGGGAATGGAACCTTTACAGGGGGATGGCTAGTGGGTGAGTTCACAAAACAAAATCACACCACATACACAGGCGTACACACCACGCTGCTCAGCATGCACCTGACCTACAGCTACTACGTCCACCACACAAAACATCATTCACACAACATGTGCTCCCTGTCTCACCATGTCACATTACACAGGTGATGCTGGCTATGGATGCAAGTCCTGGCTACTGACCCCTCTGGCCAATCCCCAAACACATGCCCAGGAAAGGTACAACCAGGCTCATGCCAGAACGAGGAATGCTATTGAGCGGACATTTGGGCTCCTCAAGTCAAGATTACGATGTCTGGACCACTCTGGGGGAGCACTGCAGTATGCACCGGCTAAGGTGTGTGACATCATTGTGGCATGCGCAATACTGCACAACATCGCAGTGGACACCAGGCTGCTGGAGCACATTCCGGACCCCCCCATACAGGAAGTGGCCATGGACATCGGGTATGTGGAGGAGACCATGAGAGGGGCACAGATCAGAGACAGGCTCATCACGGAACACTTCACCTGTGAGTATAACACACGCATGCAAACAATCCATGCAAGTCCCCCATCAGTCCTGTGACACTAACCACACTGCACATTTTGTTCTGTCTCACCCCACAGGAACAGTGACACAGCACTGCACTGGCAGTGGACGTGGCAAATTGTGTGTGTGGACTCAAAAACCATCCTCCATTCCACTCTCCACGTTGACATACAGACCCCTAGGATATCATGCACACCCCCAGGAGAAACAAGGTACAACATATTACCCATGTTCATCACCTTACAGGGCTTGATTGACAGCAACTAACTGCATATGCCATGATTATAGCCTGAAGAACCATGCTAGCCCAGTAGCGAAAGAGTATCATCTAATGATATGCATTGGATAATACTCAGGCACATCAGGGGTTAAAGGGACATTAGACTCAATATGGGACCTGTACTGTGCTACAGCTGAGAAGAGCAGCAGAGGAGTTGATGTACAGTGGTATGGTCACACAATGTAGAGGTCATGAGACGTAGATCAGATTACCAGGAACTCCATGCTGACCTGTGAGTGTGCAGACAAATGTGCCCCCGACATGAATACACACATCAACAAATATGTCCTAACAGTTCCATGGAACAATATGACATTGGGTTGCCACTGTCACTTTCACAGTGGCAGCACGTCATTACTTCCATGGAGCTCTCAGAACACTTGTTAAAGTGTGTATACATGTCAGGGGCACAAATCCATAGGGCTGGTGCACATGTCCTAAGTTCCTCACAGAATTGGTTACAGATGAGTACACAACACATTGTCAAGCAATGGTTTGTGTACTCACCTGTAATCAAGAAGATTGAGGGGATTAAAAAGACTAAATTGTTGTTGCTTGATGATCAGTTCAGGTCTACTGCTCCAAATCCTGTCCTCTTGTCCCACAGGCATCCGTAACATGATCCATCCATGTGACTGGATTGATGTCTTGACAACACCTTCATGAAGATCACCGCTTGCTGTTTATGGTGATGTTGTTGGTGATGCAAAGTTTGACCTTAGGTTCACACAAACCTCTACTGGAACATTCTCATATAGACACAGAAAACACTAATTCTTGAGTGTTATAACCTGTACAGTTAGGATGCTCAGCTACAGAGCTGTCAAACCTTGTGGACAACACATGAGCAGGGCAGCAGTGTTACTGAAGTAGTACGATTTAGTTTCAAAGTACATTTAGTGTTCTCATACAGGTGTTCAATGCATATAGGCAATACACACACAAAACACATGTACATTCTAATGTACTTTGAGACACAATAAAGATGAACCATCACCATTCTATCTGTGTCTGTAGGAGGATATATTTGAGAACACATTTGTCAGTGTGTTACCACACCCAGGGTAGAGTATCCCCCATACATGGAAAGGCATCACCCACATCACAGGAGTCCACCACTTGTTTGCCAGTGAGTGGACTCTGTGATGTATCCATGCAAACAGATGATGGTGGCAGTGATGCACCAATGTGTTGTGGGAGTGATAAAGAGGTGATACAGGGGACATACTTCCACAGTGAATACCTGTCCACAGTATCTGTATTGCTCAGTATAATCCATGTTCTGAGATTTTGCTCCACTTTGACATATCTCAGTACATGGGCTATATCAACGAACAAACAGACTAAGTGGACATGTGTTATCACTGGTGAAGTCTGTTACACCCTTAGGGAAACAGCAACTCAACTTACTGGAGACCCCAGTGCTCACCCCAGGATATCAATGTGTGTGCTACACATTGAAATCTTAGGTTAAAAACACTGGCTTCCCCAGTAAGTCAGTTGCACAATGAGTGTGTGAATCCAAGACAATATGGATACATGTCCCATTTATCTGTCCTGCTTACAATGTCCCTGCTAAGTCACAGAGCTGTTTGTCTGGTTATCCCATTAACCCACTGAGTGCAAGAGTGGTCCCCAACGCATTTCTTTGCAATGCGTTGCCTACCACTCTGGCACTCAAAGGGTTAAACACAACATATGATGTAGACGAATGTTCAATGTTGTACCATTTGTTGTGCTAAGGGGTATGTTTTGCTGTTCAAATTCAACACACAACATCGCCATATAACACAGTGGTGTAATATGGCTCCAGGGATGTATTACAAGTTGAATTTGTACAACGGTGTGTGTGTGTGTACCCATGCTGTAGCATCCCACAAACATTTCACCCAGGCAGAGGTTGTGTTCACTGCATTGTATGGCAATGCATTGGAGACAACCCTGCCACCCAATCCATAACTGAAGACACAACAGATCAGACTGGAATAAAAAAAAAATGGTTTCTTTATTGAGGGGAAACCGAACAGGTTGGGCCTTTCATTTTTTCTTCTTTGGGTGGGGGTCCTTAGCCTGGGTGCCAGAGGTGGATGCCCTTGTGGATCTCCTGGTAACCGTCTGCCCCCTAGGTGTTGCTTCAGGGGTAACACTGGAGGGGGTGGTGGTTGCAGTAGACCCCTCGGTGGAACGCAAGTCCTCCCTCTCGACCCTCAGGTTCTCTCTGCGGTTGATCTCCCTTAACTCCATAAGGACCTGTGTCAACATGTCCATGAGACCAGTCCTGAGCTGGTGGAGTAGTGTGTTTTCCCTGGCCACCTCCGACTCCAGGGCTTGGATTCTGGTCTCCAGTTGGGCAATGTTCCTCCTGGATTGCCTCCTGCTCCTGGTGATGTTGCTGTCTGTACTTCTGCTCGACCGGAGTAGTCTTCTTTAAAGGACCATACACTCCGCCTCCATCCCTGTGAGGCGTGCGGTGCTGGAGGTGGATGTGCCCGGTGTCCCTAGTGCTGCTGCTGAGGGTGCTGTTTCCTCCTCTGCTGCTGAGGGTGCTGTTCTCCCCTCTGCTGCTGAGGGTGCTGTGTCCTCCTCTGCTGCTGCTAAGGGTGCTCTTTCCTCCTCTGCTGCTGCTAAGGGTGCTGTTTCCTCCTCTGCTGCTGTTGAGGGTGCTCTTTCCTCCTCTGCTGCTGCTGAGGGTGCTGTGGCTGCTGTTGGAGTGGCTGGTGCAGATGATGGGCATATGCCCACCACATCAAGTGATCCAGAGCTGCCCAAAGATGTGTGTGCTGGTGGAGGTGTGAAAATGTCCCTGGGTAGGGGGCGCTGGGGCTCACCAATCAGGCCCAGGTGTGGGTAGTCCAGTGGCCAAGGGTCATATGGTGGCCACTGATAGGTGCTGGGACCCCACCTGGGATCATACCTTGGGGCATGTTGTGGAGCCATCCAGGAGGGTGGGTTGATCTGTGAGGAATATGGCCCATATTGGGTGGTGGCCACTGTCCCTGGCAGCCATTGTCTCCCTGGTGGTTGTGGTGCTGCTGATGGAGGGTAGTAGCTGGTGGAGGTGGATGGATATGTCCACCTCTCCTCCTGTGGCATCCAGCCACTGTACTGGGGAGGTGCAGCTTGAAGGGGTGGTGCAGACTGTGGTGGTGCAGCTTGAAGGGGTGGTGCAGCCTGTGGTGGTGCAGCTTGAAGGGGTGCAGTAGGTGGTGGTGCAGCCTGTGTTGGAGGGGATGGTGATGGTGGGTAAGGTGACCACCGGCTGGTCCCCTCCTCTGTGTACTCCTCACTGGGGGGTGACATAGCCTTCTCCACTGTCTCCCGCTGGGCTTGATGGCCGTAAGCTGTGTGGAGGAAGAAGATGTTGTGATTAGTGACCTTAGCCATATGTTTGTGGAGACAGTTATACTTTGATATGTGTTGAAGGAAAATATATGTGTTTGGGTTAATCCCCCTGGGTAAACAAGGGTACTCCCACTGCTGAAAGGTGTTGTTTGAGTTATTACGGGTGAAGGTTTCATTTTGAGGTGCAATATCATAGTGTCCAGAAATAGTACAGTGGGGCTGTTGCAACACCCTCCCATGTAGATATCTGGTCCCTGTACCAGAGCTGTCCATATGATTGTGTAGTAACAGCACCACTGTACAATTTCAGGCCACTGGGATATTGCCCCTGACATATCCATGTCTGAGCTGTGATACCTTTTGAATCAACACACCTTTCAGCAGTAGGAATACCATTGTTTAACTGGGGGGGGGGGTGAATCCAACAACATATATTTGTCTTCACAACTTGTAGGGATGGCTATCCCTCCAGGGGGATGGCAAAGGTTAAGTCCACCTTGATGTCAGATTGAAGACATTGTGAGAACAGATGTTGTTCTCTGTTAGTCCTATCCCTCCTAACCTCATTGTTGTTCAGATATTGCTCTATGTGACAGATGGAGATTTCAGTCATTTGTCCACACGAGGGCTTTTCATCAGAGCCCAAATCGCCCCATTTAGAGAACAATACTTAATTGGAATGGTGTACAGGGTGTGCATGGTTTGCAAGCACACTCTGTGGACCATTCCAAAGAGGTATTTATCTCGATATGTTGCGACTTTGGCTCTGCTGAAGAGCCTCCGTGTGGTCAAATGATGGATATCTCCACCTGTCACATAGAGCAATGTCTGTATAACCATGAGTGTTGGAGGGATGGGACTTAGATGGAGACACATCTTTTAACGATGGCAATGATATGACATCATGATGACATTACCCATTGCTATCCCATTACAGTGACACACAAGTAGAAATGGTCATATATGTATGTGGATATGTACCCTTCATATGGATACAGTAATATCCTTCCAAGATGTGATGTCAGAGAGCATTTCATTAGGTGTGATTGCCTAACTGGCTATATATGTGCACCCTTGCAACAAGACATTGTATTGATATGATGGATATGAACATACCTCGTATATCCCATCTATGTAGAGTGTGATATACTATGTATGTGTATTTGTATGGTAGCAATGTAGGTTGATTTGTGATGGGTGCACATATCTGGCCAGTAAGGCAATCACATCCAGTGAAGTGATCTCTGTGTTCACATCGTGTTGGAACATATTTAGTAACATTTGAATCCTAAGGGCAACAATCCAGCCAGTAGTGAGGTATATCTTTGATTGAGGCCTGTTTTTTTCTCTGTGTATGAGCCCATCCATCCTTCTGTGTGAGGCAACCGTACTCAATCCTAGATATCCATCAGTCATGGCCTGTTGGTGACCAAGGTACAATGGTTGCTATTTGTTTCCCATGTGTATCCTGCATAGAGATGCTGGTGTACCATCCATCCATGGCATCAGCACCCCTGTGGATCCATGTGGGAATCAGATATTGGATATGTAATTTCAAGTCAGAGTAAATGATTGCAGCCACAACACCAATGCCTACTTTTTCCAGCTTGAATTCTGTGAAATAGTTTTTGGCCTGTGTGTTGCACCTACAAGCATTTATTCTGTGGGACACTGTGATGTGTGACCTGATGTCACCTTTTTGTGATTCAGTAAGCGGTGATGTTGAACTGATGAAATGAACATGATGGTGACTTCTCCAGTGATCTCCTTTCCCCATTTCTAGTGTTTTCCATGGAGTCTGTACAATGGGACCCTATGAAATTGATTCTTGTTTTGGCATATTCTCCATAGACTAACACTGGTATTGGTGAAGTGAGGGTGTGTGAGGGTTACTTTGTGTCCACCATCTCTCTGTCACCGCTTAGGGAATGTCCCCTGTGTAGCATGTGATAGTTGGCCTATTGACTTGTTTGTTGTCTGGTTAACCCCTTGAGTACCAGAGGGGTTGCCAATGCATTGTTGATCGATGCATTGATGATCCCTCTAGCACTCAAGGGGTTAGGGTGGGGGTGGGGACATGGGTGACATTGTGTGTGAACAGTGATGATCTATGACAGTCGACATTTTGAACATGACGGTTTGTGTATTGCGTGGAATGAGCACAGAGACAGGAGGGTTGAAGTAGGACTTTGACAGGTTTGTCTCAAGTTGGACCTTGCCATTTGTCCAGGTGTTGTGTCCTTTTTTTAACCCTCATGGTGCTGTGTTGGTGCAGTTGTATGGCTGAGTGATGGACATGTGTTGAGGTGTGACTGTGTGTGCAGCTGGTGTTGGTTGCTGTAGTGTGTTGTTCTGTAGTGTTGCACTTACCGGTAGTGTGGAGGCTCCTCTCATCCCCAGTGTCAGTTCCTCCAACGACCCCCTCGATCATGGTCGGAGACATGTTCTGCCGCACCATCTCCTCCCCTCCGCAGAATGTGATGGGCACAGATGGGCCACCTCCGGTGCCTCGGGCTTGCTTGGCCATGTCAGACAGCTTGTTCTTGACCACCCTCCGGCAGTTGCCCCATCTCTTCTTCACAGACTCCACGTCCCGCCTGCATGTAGCCACCGCGTTCACCCGGCTGCAGATCTGGTTCCAGGCTGCCTTGCTCCTCGCTGACAGGCCAGGGACCTTTGCCGTAGGGTGGAGAACACTCTGCCTCTCCAGGACAGCTTCCACGAGAGCCGTGTTCTCCTCCTCAGTATATCTGGGATTCCTGATCCTGCCCTCATCAGCTCCGGCATGGGAGGATTCAGAGTGCCCTGCCTGGTCTGACCCTGACTGTGTGGGGTGCTCCCCAGCAACTACCCCTCGTCCCACTGCAGGTTCTGTCCCTCTTCTTTGTGTGCCTGCTCTTGTGGGCCGGTCCCCCTCCGCCCTGTGGATCTCCCTCTCCCACCCCTGCTCTGCTGAGGAATACCCTCCTGAGCTTCCTCCTCCTCCACTACTCTCTCCATCCCTCTCTCCTGTCCTTCTCTCCTTGCCATCATTCACCCAGTCACACCCAGGCACTCCCACAGGCCCTCACAGACACACTCGATCCACTCACTCTCTGTCACACACTTTCACTCACAGATTCACACTGTCAAAATAAAAAGTAAAATGTGTGAGGTGTTATAAAATAAAAGGACTATGTGTATGTATGTGTATGTGTTTGTGTGTGTCTATGTAATATGTGCAAAGGTGTGCTGTGTGTCGTATTCTGTGCAATGCTCTCCTCTCTCCAAACTGCAAAACTCCTCTACCTCCAATGAACGCGCCTGTCTCCCTCTCTCTAATCACTATCCTCCGCTCCTGGGTCCTGATATCTGGCTCTGAAGAACTCGATAACAGACAGTGTGTGACGGTTATTTTTGGGTGTATATAGGTGTATTTGAAGTTATTTGATACATTGGGGCTTTGTGATTGGCTGTGTGTTTGAATTTGTTTTTGCATCAATCATGGTTGCTAGACAACGGCAGCCGTTATGTTAGATGTTGTTTTGAGCGCCGTTATTGTGTGATTTGGCCGCCCATTGTGCATTAAGATGAGCGACAACGGCTTTTGTGTTACGTGTTTTGTGTGTGCCTATGCTCGATAGCTATTCTCGTAGAGTAACTATTGAATCTTCCGTAACTCATGTATTATTTGCGAGCGATGTGCCTTTTTCACTTAGCGGCTGGTTTAACGGCTGCCTTTAAATCTAGCCCTGGATCGGTACACAGAGAGCGGTAGTCAGCCAAAGCCTGGGTCGGTACACAGAGAGCAGTAGTCAGCCAAAGCCTGAATCGGTACACACAGAGCAGTAGTCAGCCAAAGCCCAGATCGGTACACAGAGAGCGGTAGTCAGCCAAAGCCTGGATCAGTACACAGGAGCAGAACAGGAGCAAGGTCAGACGGAAACCGGATCAACACGGAACAGGAGAACTGAATAACGTAAGGTCAGGAACACCACGAAAGGGCACCGGCCTAGTGACAGGAGGGCATATATAAAGGCTAGCCCTGGGAGGGGCTAGCCAACTAGCACCAATAAAAGACAGCAAAGCACAAACTTGGAAGTCAGAATGTCGCACAAGAATCACGGGCACCGTGATACCAGGATGCTGTTGAGAGGGCAACGTGTTTGGATAGGTCTCTCCTTTTGTCTTCTGAACAGATTGATCTGTACAAACTACCTACAAAACTGTATCGCAACAAATCAAAGCTTCCGTGTTACTGTTCTGGCCCATTCTGGAGGGTGACCCCAGGTTCAGTTTAAAAAAAAAACCTTTATTTTGTTACCGGAGGGGTAGGAATCTTAGGGACATGCTTATGCAGACTGACCCAATAAATAAATACACACACAGCAAGAATTGGTTGGTACGTCCCAGTGGCATATACAAGTGTCGTGGCTGTACTAACTGTGGTAATATTATTTTGGGCAAGACATACCCGCAGCCACACAGCAAAAAAGACGTTCCTGATTAAGGATTACCTGGACTGTGACAGCAAATTTGTTGAATACATTATCATCTGTCCATGTGTATTATTTTATGTGGGGAAGACAATCACAGCTTTGAAGGAACACATTAATAACCATAAAAGTTCCATATGTAAGTCATTGGAAGGAACATTGGACACCAAAGACAGTGCCAAACAACCGGTGGCTCGACACTTTAGCATTGTCAAACACAAACTATCTGACTCCAAGCTTATTCCAATTGTGCAGATTAAAACTCCAATACATGGAGGAAATTGCCATCAACTACTCTTGCAGATGGAAGTGAAATTGATTTACCAGCTGAATACACTACACCCCAAGGGACTCAATCATGAATTGCAATTGAGCTCTTTTCTTTAACAAAGGGATGGATATAATTTGCTGGTGGACCCTCTGTGACTAAATCATGAGGCTCTACACCCAGTCTCTCCCTATGAAGGGTGATGGTAATCTATGAGTCTTCCTGTTAATGACTTCTGCTTTGGATGAGTTAAGATGCCTACCTGTGGAATTGCTGTCCTTCCCTACATAGTGTTCTTTATGACTATTCAATACTCACTATTTGGAGTTGATGAATATCTCTGGATCTGAATGAACAAATTTCATATTTTGTTTAACCCTCTGGAGGGAGATCATATTGACTGGTATCTGTTATGGACTGTGCGTGGTATCGAGTCTTTTCCCAACAGCAGATTTAAAAGCCGTTTTATACTTAAGTTTGCATACCCTGTGGGTTTATTGACGTTAGTTAAACATTATTGTATGTGGCATTAAGCTATGTGTGTTAATTCCTATGTGATTTTATTCTTCTCCTCCTTGGGCTGAGTTCAGCGCCCATATTAACCCCTTAAGGACCATTGTCGTGCCAGGACTGTCACGGCTGTCCGGCACTTAAGGACCAATGACGGTCCTGGCACGGCATGGAGTTCAGGGCTCCCGTTGCGGCTGCATGCCGCTCCGGAAGTCCTGAACCGGAAGCACTAATAAAAAAAAAATGCCCCGTGGTCCGCAAGTGCCGGCTGCGCGTGTGCGCGCCAGTCCTTAAGGGGTTAAGTGAACACATCTTTGAGGAGTGGTGGTATACGCGGGCAGCCTCTACTACGAATTACTGAATCGTGACAAACATCCTAGAGAATTATTATATAGGATAATTAATTCAGACATTTATTATTAGTTAGATAATTTATATTATGATTTCACACATTTTCCATCTAAAAAAATTATTTTTAGAATGTTTGTTTACCACTCTACTACTATTTATATTTTTATTTCAACATTTTACACATTGCACAGTTATTTCTAGTAGTACATTTTAAATCAAGAATCACAATTATTTTTCATTCGTATATATTAGTTCCTCCAACTAGCATCTTGCCATCTTGCTTCATATCTTGTATCATATTCAGGTTTCACTTTTTTCATTACAATATATTACTTTAAAGGTTCTTTTGTAAGGTTTCTTGTCAGGCATCATTTATCTTATTTGTTTTCTGAATCCATATTAGTTTTACCTTTTATTTTCACACATATATTTTTCCATTTTTTTTATCTTAATTTGCTACTATTTTTATCACATTTGATATTGTATCCTTAAGTGTATACTATATATGCAGTCTGATTTTTTTAATATTTTTATTACCTGTTCTTATGAAATATCTTTACCACTGAATTAATTGCCTTACATATAATATTATTTTGCATAAAATCTTCAAAATACATTATTTGGGATGTTTTTATATTATTCTAATTGGTATGAGATCCCTAAGTATAGGTGGATGGATGAGGGTCAACAGATGATCAGAGGGTATGTATTTTTGCACACCTTTTTAATAACTTTCTATTTGGCTAACAAAAAAATTATTTTATTTTCATTTGTTACAATAAAAAATTCTGAAGGGTATACAAATAAATTAATAAATTAATTGTTCAGAAAATTTCATATATTGTCTTTTGAAAATGTGATATGCCTAACTAGATTTTATCTAGAGCAATCTCTTAATACCTTTTATATTAATCTGATTTTATTATTTTTTACTTTTAACATTTTCCCATGTAAACATTTATTACGTACTATTAAGGTGCTTTAAACTTGAACTGTTTCATTACTGTATTTGCAGCTCTACAAATTGAGTGATCCAATGATATCATGTTAAGTAAATAAATCTCAATCACATACACAATCCTAATATGTAATGGTTACTTACATCCACTTGATTGATAACGTCCTAATGATCCTAGCAGCAACTTAGAAGGGAATATGTAAACAGTACACCAGATGTTTTTTCTCCCTTTGTTTGTTTGTTAAATGATTTTATATTTTGCAAATTATTCCAATAAATTATCTTTTTGCTTTTTTGTTCTCGATAAAAGGTTTAGTCACGAAATGTGGAACTTAAGTAGAGCTTTAGTATTTGTTTTTTAGAGTTTAATTATTTATTGAATTTCATATTTATTTTAATTTACCTACTTGTGAGTTGCCTACAACATGCCTCTCCAGTGGAACTCTGAAAGTGTGGCTTCAGAGCAGAGAGGCTGAACTTCCCATGGTATCGGTCCCCAATGTGCTGGGGGATTAACAACATTTCTAAAATCACTCCAAGAGAAAACTCTAGAGTGCAAAGCCCACCTTAACATCAAGGACAGATAATAGACTAGAGAGGGTAGAAGAGGAGACTCTATTTATAGTGAATGTATATTTAGTTTTCTGTCCTGTCAGCTGTATGGGGCTTAGCTTACCTATTTGCCCAACTCACTGATTGATAGAGGTATCTCCAGCATATTGGAGTAGATTCACTAAGCAGTGATAAAGTGGATATGACTTCGCCAGTTTATGACTTCTCCAACTTCTATGTTATTCTATGGAGCCTATGCACTAAGATTTCTTCAACTCTGGAGATAGAATAACATAGGAACTGGAGAAATGATATCACTGGAGAAATCATATGCACTTTCCCCCTTGTTTTTTAATTCACTATAGCTTTTTGTAACATCCAGGGGAAGATAGTGTTGACAACGATGCCTGGGAAACAGTGTATTTTTTCATATGCTCTGGATCTCCCTCCAATATAGCAGTCCAAGCTGCTGGATGATTGCAGTGTTCGGGTTTGGATGTAAAAATAGTTTAATAGATAAGGCAATGGCTTTACCAAAAGGTGTTGTTCTTGTAAACACCAGATTTTTATATAGATCTTACAATCACCACATGAAGGGACAAACTGTTGATGCTGCACAATGGATGTACAGACATTATGGCTTATTTGTGACATCAAATGCTGACCAGACATATGTCGTTAAGAAATTCCTGAACTGAAATTCCTGAACTAAATATTCATAGATTTTAATGATACAGTCACTTTATGTTGCTAGAAACAACTTTTGACTGTATTTTATTTTTGTACACTATTCTGTAATATTGTTCATGAGCATGCATTTATGCTCTGAAGTAATATTAAGCTAAACTGGTCACTAAAGTTTCTGCAAACATTACTTGGCTCATTTGAGACACATCACCTTTACAGAAGCATATGATCTGATAGATTACAACAGGGGCATCCAAGTTTCTTCAGTTCTGGGCCACATGGCCAGAAATCTATTCGTGTAAGGGCTGCATTCTTTTTTTTATTATTACTGAAAACACTGGTTAATTATAGCCCATTAACTACTGAAAATATGAATTTCAGTAGTTCAGTCCTGGGCCCAATGCTTTTTAATTTGTTTATTAATGATCTAGAAGAGGGAATTGAGAGTAGAGTCTCAATCTTTGCTGATGACACTGAGCTATGTAAGGAAATACATACAGAGCTGGATGTTTTTTCTTCTGCAGAAGGATTTAGATAAACTAAATGAATGGGCAGAAAAATGGCAGATAACATTTAATGTAGATAAATGTAAAGTTATGCATTTGGGCTGTAGAAACAAACTTTCCACATATACTCTAAATGGAGAATGGGGAATCCTTGTCAGAGAAAGATTTAGGAGTACTGATAGACGATAGACTTCACAGCAGTGTGCAGAGTTACTCAGCTGTTGTAAGAGCACATAGGGTACTAGCCTGCATAAAAAGAGGCGTAGATGCATGTAAGGATGTAAGCTTACTGAAGCCTATCTCTGGGTGGGAGGAGCCACCCAGAGATTAGCAGGAAGCTATATACTCTAAGAACAGCGAATATGGATCCCAGAATGCAGGGAATCAGTAGATAGGCCAAGGATAGCTTTATTAAGATAATGCAAGTCCAGTATAACAAGCCAGAGGTCAGGGCAGGCTGAGATGATGCAAGTCCAGTGTAACAAGCCAGAGGTCAGGGCAGGCTGAGATGATGCAAGTCCAGTGTAACAAGCCAGAGGTCAGGGCAGGCTGAGATGATGCAAGTCCAGTATAACAAGCCAGAGGTCAGGGCAGGCTGAGATGATGCAAGTCCAGTATAACAAGCTAGAGGTCAGTACCTGAGATTATACAAGTCCAGCGTAGCAAGCCAGAGGTCAGTACAGGTTGAGATATAGCAAGTCCAGCGAAGCAAGCCAGAGGTCAGTACCTGAAATTATGCAAGTCCAGAGAAACAAGCCATAGGAGGTTGGATGGAGGACCCCAGGAGAAAGGCTGGCTGGAAGAAGCTGGCTGGCCTGGAGGACTGCAGGAGAAGGCTGTGCTGGCTGGCCTGGAGGACTGCAGGAGAAGGCTGTGCTGGCTGGCTTGGAGTACTGCAGGAAAAGGCTGTGCTGGCTGGCTTGGAGGACTGCAGGAAAAGGCTGTGGAGAAGGATGCAGAGCCTGCAAGCAGGAAGAGGCTGGAGCTCGAAACTGCGGCAGGTATACCGCCCGGGACTCAAGCGACAACTGAGCGCCGAGTCCCGGTTGCCGCCAGTTTTAAAAAGAACGCCGGGCGCCCAAGGAATGACGTCGGTGCGACGACCGACGTCAGGCCTCGCTACTGCGCATGCGCGAGGACGCGCGCATGCGCCCAGCCGTCCTGAAGCCAGTAGAGCTACTGGCAAGGACGGCGAGGGCGAGGGACCTGACAGTTCCCCCCCTTTACGACCAACCTCCGGGTGGTCAGGTCAGCAGGTCGGTCTGGATGCTTCTGATGAAAGTTACGAATACAGGCCATGGTGTTGAAGTTGCCTGCGGGTTCCCAGGAGCGGTCTTCTGGGCCGTACCCCTTCCAATGTACCAGGTATTCCAAACGGCCCCGACGAAAACGAGAGTCTAGAATCTCTTTGACCTCGAACTCATCAGGATCTGTAATAGAAACAGGGACAAGAAAGGCGAACATGTGAAGAGGACAGCCATACTTTATCCCCAATTTGTAGTTCAGGTCCTCTCTGTCGGTGTTTATCAGCATAATGTTTATAGTCTTGCTGTGCAGATCTCAGAATTTGACTTAACACATGATGAGACTGCTGTAATTGTTGTATTCGTTGATTAGCCTCTGGGACTGGAGTGATGGGAGTGAGTCCTGGTAGAGCTGCCGGGTGGTATCCATAGTTGGCCAAGAAAGGAGAGTTTTTAAGGTACTGTGATAATGATTATTATAAGCAAATTCTGCCATGGGGAGTAGGTGGTACCAATTATCTTGTAAGTGAGAAGAGAAGCAACGTAAATACTGTTCCAAAGTCTGATTGGTCCTTTCTGTCTGCCCATTTGTTTGTGGGTGATATCCTGAAGATAGGTTACTGGTAATTTGAAGACCGGCACAAAATGCTCTCCAGAATTTTGATGTGAATTGGGAACCTCTGTCTGAAGTAATGGATTGTGGTACTCCATGAAGACGGAAGATTTCCTGCAGATACAAAGAAGCGGTTCGGCTGGCTGAGGGTAGACCTTTGCTTGGGATAAAATGAGCCATCTTGGTAAATCGGTCTACTACGACCATAATGGTATTATGTTGGTTTGAACCTGGTAAATCCACAATGAAATCAATTGTTACATCTCTCCAAGGACCAGAAGGTATGGGTAAAGGATGGAGCAAACCGGATGGTTTGGCGTGTTGGCTTTTAGCTCTGGCACAAGTGTCACAAGAGGATACGTAGTGATTGACGTCCTGCTTTAAGTTTGGCCACCAGAAATACCGCTGAATGGCTTCTAAGGTCTTTTGGATTCCCCCGTGGCCTGCAACAGGAAGATCGTGAAACTGGTGAAGAGTCTCTTGACGGACAGATTCAGGGACAAAAACTGTATCTTGCTTATACAATAGGCCATCAGTGAAGGTTAAGGCGTATAGTTGTATCAAACGAGGAGAAGGAGTGGTGGCTTGTTTGATACGTTCCAGTAAGTTGGTGGTGACAAGGAGGAATTGACGTGGTTACAAAATTGTATCAGGAAGTGCAGTAGTATTGGAAGGTACCGTATACATCCTGGACAAAGCATCTGCTTTCAAATTTTTTGAGCCCGGTCTGTAGGTGATGTGTAGTTGGAATCGTGCAAAAAACATTGCCCATCTGGCTTGACGAGGTCGTAATCTGCGGGCTGATTGGAGATATTCTAGATTTCTGTGATCTGTATATATTGTAATAGGGTACTCTGAACCCTCTAATAAGTGTCTCCATTCCTCCAAGGCGCATTTAATAGAGAGCAATTCCTTGTCTCCCACATCATAATTTTGTTCGGCAGGTGTGAGACGCCTGGAGTAGAAGGCTACTGGATGTAAACGATCTTTAATGCCCATATGTTGCGACAGTACTGCCCCTGTAGCGATATTAGAAGCATCAACTTCTAAAAAGAAAGGTTTATTGACATCAGGTTGTTGAAGAATAGGTGCTTGCGTAAAGTGAAGTTTTAAACGGTCAAAAGCCTGTTGGGCTTCAGGAGTCCACTGAAAACTGGCATCCTTCTTGGTTAAACATGTGAGTGGTGAAATACATTTTGAGAAATCCCGGATAAAGTGTCGGTAGAAGTTGGCAAAACCAATGAACCTCTGAATTGCCTTCTTGTCAGATGGTATGGGCCACTTCAGTATAGCTGTTATCTTACGAGGATCCATCTCTAACTGCCCTGGGGAGACAAGGAAACCTAGGAATTCGATCTTAGACACTTCAAAAGAACATTTCTCCAATTTAGCGTACAAACCATGTGTACAAAGCCTAGTTAACACTCTCCTGACATGACTGCGATGTTCCTGTAGTGAATGTGAGAAGACAAGAATGTCGTCTAAGTAAATGACAACAAACTGATCCAGAAGATCCCGAAAAACATCATTTACAAAATGCTGAAACGTTGCAGGAGCATTACATAACCCGAAGGGCATCACGGTGTATTCAAAGTGTCCATATCTGGTTCGGAAGGCGGTCTTCCATTCGTCTCCCTTGCGGATGCGAACCAGGTTATATGCTCCTCGCAGGTCGATTTTTGAGAAGATCTTTGCGGTTGACATGCGTTCAAACAATTCTGGGATCAGTGGTAACGGATAGCGGTTTTTAATGGTAATGGCATTGAGTTCCCGATAGTCTACGCAGGGGCGCAGACCACCGTCTTTCTTGGGTACAAAGAAAATCCCGGCTCCAGCTGGAGAAGTGGAAGGTCGAATAAATCCTTTCTCCAGATTTTCAGAGATGTACTCTCTAAGATGTTGCAGTTCTGGTCCGGATAGAGGATATATATGTCCATAGGGGATAGTAGATCCAGAGAGAAGTTCGATAGGACAATCATATGGTCTATGAGGTGGAAGAAGGTCAGCCCCTTTTTTATCAAACACATCTGAGAAGTCCTGATAGACCATGGGTATGGTTGGCGTTGTAACACAGGTCAACAGTTTAGGCTCTGTTTTGATAAGACATTTTTCTCTACAGTGGGTGGAAAGAAAGGTTACCGTCTTGGAAGACCACTCGATATGGGGGTCGTGAATTTGTAGCCATGGAAGACCCAAAATAAGAGGAAACAAAAGAGATGGAACAACTTCAAATTTAATCTCTTCTCTATGATTTACAGCAGTGAGAAGATACAGAGGTAAAGTCTCATAAAGAATGGGACCTGACTGTAGGTAGCTTGCATCCGCCATCTGAAGTGTGAACGGTTGGGTTTTGCGTTTGATGGGTATGCCCAAGGATAAAGCTGTCTCCTGGCTCAGGAAACAACTACTGGCTCCGGAATCTATGATGGCCGACACCTCACTCTGCTGTGTGTTCCACTGTAGAATAACAGAGAGGGATATGTAAGAAGAAGTGGGCAACAGAATAGGAGCGGATGATGTTGCAGGTAAAAAATGCCTACCTTGGGAAGGCCGTGGTCTGGTATCACAGGTCCTGAGATGGTGACCCCCTTTTCCGCAATAGAGGCAAAGATTTAGAAGGCGTCTACGGTCTCGTTCGGCTTTAGATAGAGGTCCCCGTAGAACACCCAGCTGCATAGGCTCCTCTGTGGTGGTGACAGTAGCAGGTGGTTGAGATGAAGCTGGAGTACGATGGGGAGGAGAAGAAGTGGCAGAGCGTTCACGCCGCCGTTCTCTCAAGCGGCGGTCAATTTGTATGGAGAGATGAGTGATCTCGTCTAGTGTAACTGGTATAGGTACTCTAACCAGTTCGTCCTTCAGGCTTTCAGATAGGCCTAGACGAAATTGATCCATGAGTGCGGCTTCATTCCACTTTGAATCAATTGACAGACGACGAAAGTCAGCAACGTAGTCCTCAACTGGGCGTCTCCCTTGAGTTAGGGACCTTAGTGCTACTTGAGCTGAGGCCGTTTTAAAAGGGTCATCGTATAATGCATCCATAGCCTGCCGGAAAGCCTGCCATGTAGTTAATACAGGACTGTTGGTCTGTAAGAGGTGATGGGACCAGCCCTGTGGTTCTCCTCCTAACAATGTGATGGTAGTACGTACTTTGGTGAAGTCAGAGGCATAGGTACGTGGGTTGATTGAGAACAGTAACTCACAAGCCGTAATGAAGGACCTGTACCGGGCTCTATCCCCATAAAATCTTTCAGGCAGGGGAACACGAGGTTCTGGAGCGGAGTTCATCTCAAGGCTAGGAAGGGGTGGTGTAGAACCACCTGCTGCTTGGGTTAAACTTGGTTGAAGGTCCTGTAGTTGCTGTTGGAGATGTGTTTGGTTGGCCTGTAAATCCTGTACAGAAGCAGTGAGAGCAGCTATCCGACTACCCAGGGTATTTAAGGCTTCGAGTAACCCCGCGGGTTCCATAACAATTTTGAGGCTCAGTTGTTACTGTAAGGATGTAAGCTTACTGAAGCCTATCTCTGGGTGGGAGGAGCCACCCAGAGATTAGCAGGAAGCTATATACTCTAAGAACAGCGAATATGGATCCCAGAATGCAGGGAATCAGTAGATAGGCCAAGGATAGCTTTATTAAGATAATGCAAGTCCAGTATAACAAGCCAGAGGTCAGGGCAGGCTGAGATGATGCAAGTCCAGTGTAACAAGCCAGAGGTCAGGGCAGGCTGAGATGATGCAAGTCCAGTGTAACAAGCCAGAGGTCAGGGCAGGCTGAGATGATGCAAGTCCAGTATAACAAGCCAGAGGTCAGGGCAGGCTGAGATGATGCAAGTCCAGTATAACAAGCCAGAGGTCAGGGCAGGCTGAGATGATGCAAGTCCAGTATAACAAGCTAGAGGTCAGTACCTGAGATTATACAAGTCCAGCGTAGCAAGCCAGAGGTCAGTACAGGTTGAGATATAGCAAGTCCAGCGAAGCAAGCCAGAGGTCAGTACCTGAAATTATGCAAGTCCAGAGAAACAAGCCAGAGGAGGTTGGATGGAGGACCCCAGGAGAAAGGCTGGCTGGAAGAAGCTGGCTGGCCTGGAGGACTGCAGGAGAAGGCTGTGCTGGCTGGCCTGGAGGACTGCAGGAGAAGGCTGTGCTGGCTGGCTTGGAGTACTGCAGGAAAAGGCTGTGCTGGCTGGCTTGGAGGACTGCAGGAAAAGGCTGTGGAGAAGGATGCAGAGCCTGCAAGCAGGAAGAGGCTGGAGCTCGAAACTGCGGCAGGTATACCGCCCGGGACTCAAGCGACAACTGAGCGCCGAGTCCCGGTTGCCGCCAGTTTTAAAAAGAACGCCGGGCGCCCAAGGAATGACGTCGGTGCGACGACCGACGTCAGGCCTCGCTACTGCGCATGCGCGAGGACGCGCGCATGCGCCCAGCCGTCCTGAAGCCAGTAGAGCTACTGGCAAGGACGGCGAGGGCGAGGGACCTGACAATGCAAGAGATGCTAATATTATCCTACCTCTGTACAAATCCTTTGTTAGGCATCACCTAGAATATGGAGTACAATTTTGGGCACCAGTTCTTAAAAAAAGACATTGCTGAACTGGAAAAGGTGCAGAGACCTGCAACAAAACTGATAAAGGGATTGGATGATAAGAGATATAAAGAGAGACTAGCCAAACTGGGTTTGTTCACGTTAGTGAAGAGACATCTAAGGGGTGATATGATTTACAAATACTTTCAAGGTCAATACAAAAAACTATCCAATTAATTATTTACGCAAAGAGCTGAGCTAAGAAAAAGAGGTCATCCATTAAGACTAGAGGAAAGGTGCTTTCGACTGAAACATAGGCAGGGATTCTTTACAGTAAGGGAGGTAAAGCTAGTGAATTATTTTCCTCATGATGTTGTACTTGCAGATAATGTAACTGCTTTCAATATATGCCTATCTAGCACAGGACAATATTGCAAATTATGACAGATGGCTTCAGTGCAGATAGGATGTTGATCCAGGGAACTATCTGACTGCCATTTGGAGTCAGGAAGGAATTTTTTTACCCACTTGGGGCTAAATTGGAAATGGTTTCAGAGGGCTTTCTTTGCATTCCTCTGGATCAACAGGGGTGTTTTTTGGAATGGGCTGGACTTGATGGATGCATGTCTTTTTTCAGCCTCATCAACTATGTTACTATGTAATGTTGGTCATCCATTAATTAAAGTAAAACACTCCACGTGTACAATTATACACATAAAGTATTACATAAACCTGTTCCTAGAAGGGTAACAGTAACTGATGTCTCAATATCCTATGAACTCTCAATTTCGTAATGTTAATCTAGTGCAAAAAATGTTCACATAATGCAGCCATAGGAATATGTGCTTTTCTTTGTATAACCTTTTTATTTTATGAAAATCATTTCAAAACAAAGTTATGCTGTCTGTAAAAATAGAGTTGAAAAGTCAAGAGAATTCACTGGCATTTATTCATAAAGCTAAAGACATACAAATATAGTTCAAAGCAGCTGTGCCATAGGGGTAAAATGACAATATATCCTTTTAAATCAGGGGCACTTAAAAAAAACAAACAAACAAAAAAACACGACACATTGCAGAGCTTCTCTGATACTTGAATAGTACGGAAATTTGTAATTTACATAAGTGTCCATGATTTAAAGGTATAAATGTTCAACTTATATCTGATATAAATACATTATCCCAAATTTAACCCAGTGAAAGCTAGAGAAGTCACCAGTGCATTACTCTGCAATATGTTACAGACCTCCCTAGTAGGGTGACCACATGTCCTGGATTGTCCAGGATAGTTCCTGATTTTAAATATGTGTCCCATGTCATTAGCAGCCCCCTTCTAGGACAATACAAAATCCCAGAATTAAGACTCCAGAGCACAGAGTTCTAATCACTAGAAGGAGAACTGCCCATTGTCTACTGTAACACAAAGTGATGCCTCTTCTGGGCTACAAGAAAATGGCTTCCAGACAGAGCTCTAAACACTAGAGAGAAATGAGCCTTGATCCTAACATCAAACTGCAATGCAATATTCTTGCAGGGTAATACTAGTCTAACTAAGGCTTTGGTCATGATGTACATTATCTCACCACAGGCTTAGCTTTGTGTCACAGCAGTCAATTGGCATTTCTCCTTCTAGTATTCTGTGGTGCGCCGAGAAAGAGCAGGTTGTGCACTGGTGTCCAATGATGTAGAGTGACTACTCCTACATAGTTGCACTAGAGCTGAGGACAGTACTCTGCTGGTCTCATCTTAGCAATGTCCCTGAATGGCAGAATGGAAATGTGGTCACCCTGCTCTCTAGCAATCAAGGGGATCCAAATGCTCCTTCCCCCCTTATTTTCTGTATGGTTTGCACCAGAATTGAGCCTCTTTAGCTTGATGACGCAGACCAGTTATGCCTTATGTATAAAAGAGCAACTGTGGAGTAAACCACCAGCATTGTAGAGGATAAATACACATTTATATTTGATTATACTGGGTTTTAACTCCTTGAATGTCAGAGAGGTTCAAATGCATTACTTTGCAAATCATTGGAAACCTCTCTGGCATTCAAGGGGTTAAAATAGCTATTTAAATCAATGGGAATGTATATTTGTCCCCTATAGTGAAGTTAATTTGCCCCACCATTGCTCCAATTTCTTTTTATGCTTAAGTTAGCAGTGCTGCGGCAGACATATTCAGCAACTGGAGGGCTAGGGAGTGCTTAATGGAAACGAATGACGTCTTCAAGGTCAAACACAAATAGCAACATGGACATCAATATATATATTTTTAATTAAGTTACTAGATACAGGTCAGCGTTGGGCTTAATGCTCTTGCTGAGCTCCTAATGATAAAGGTAGAAATGGGCTGCGCACTAATGTTGTGCATTAGATGCACACAAGCCCAAGGTCTTCTGGAAATCGAACTCGGCTCCTGACTACTGCTACTGCTGTGTTTACTTATAATTAAATATTATTATAAAACACCATAATGCTAAAAATAGTACACACATTTAGCTACAATTCACCATATCAAATGAATGCAACTGTATTGATATATAGATTTCTAATCATATCTATTCAGAGAAAGAAAAGCTATGCAACTTTCATCCATATAAAGAGTAGAACATTTACCAACCCATGACAGAAGACAATCAGTTAATACACTGAGCATTCTGCAAAATTTAACATGATTATCTAAATTTACGTGATGTTAACCCTAATCCAGACGGGTGTGCAATGCATTGCTCTGCAAAGCATTGGACAGACCTCAGGTTAACCTTCGGAAACATGTTATTCTGAGACCATTTTACATCAACCCACATGGTGCTAGTGACATTTACGTATTCCTAAACAATACGTTGGAAACTTATTTAGTATCTAAGAGTTTAAAACACTCATCCACTCATCTGTCATTACAGATACCGATAAAACCGATTTTCTCGTTGACAGGATCTGACTCATATCCAACTATCAACTCCCATCCGCTCATTTATGCAACCACCAGCCTGCAAACGTGACGTCACAAGTTCAGGAGCAACCCTGAGAAATTCCGTTCGAGGGTGCAGTGACGACGTGTTGGACGTTTTCTGAGGTGCAACTGCTAAATCCCAACAGAATCAGTTAACAGGTAGGCAATAAGGGCGATAAGAGTGATGACATAGTCAGACCCCTCAAATGTTAAGAGTTTACAATGTCCAGAAAGGTGCTTCTGAACGTATTGCATATAATGAAAATAAATAACTGCAGGGCATAGGTAGCTAAAAGTGACGTTGTCTATGACGTTTGTAACAAATTGAAAATGTTGCATTTTATTAAAAACAAGCCCGTTGTGCGTAAAATATCAATAATAAAAACTATACATGTAGAGCACGTATACCGTCAGTAATAATTTCCCCTGAACTGTGACATGTTTGTGGGCGTGTCAGGTTGCTTGGCAGTGACAGGGCTGGTCCTATAGATGGAAGAAAGGTACAACCTCCTACTGCACCCTGCAGTCTGCGGATGGGTGTACTTTACTGCACACACAGGACACATGATCACTGTATAGGTTTGTTTTAATGTGGTAAAGGCTTTGCATAATCAAGAATTAATGTTTAGAACTTAGGTTATGTAAAAAAAGGTAAATACCATACATTAGAATTAAGGAGAGAGACTCGGCAAAGTGAAAGTGGGCTTGTATATCTGATAAGAATCTCATCTGTGTTTCGTTATTGTGGTCAAGGAAGGAGCTCCTTTCTGAAAAACGGTAAGGATTATGCACTACACATTTTTTTTTTGTAATTATACCTTTTAATCTGAATAACAGATGTGAAAATAATATAAACATAATGTTGTGGAATGTTTTCTTAAATAATAATACTACTACTAATATTATTTATAAATATATATATATAATATATCCTATATAATAATTCACTAAAATGTGTGTAACGCCGCAGGCATGCCCAGTAGAGACTGCTGCGCCTGCTGCAGTCATGCGCAGTAGAGACTGCCGCGGCTGATACAGAGCGTGGTGCTCTGAAGGAGCATCCCGCTCTGTATCAGCAGCTGCGCGGGCAGTCTCTACTGCACATGACTACCCCGCGACCGGCTGCCAGTGGCACTGTGGCCCGTGTAACGGGCTCTTCAACTAGTATATTATATATAAAAATTTGGGCAAGCAAACACACCATACTTTTAACTGCAGCCATTTGATGCTTCACAATTCATTGTTTCTCTAGTATCAGGGTGATTTAAAGGGATAGTAATGTTTCACAAAAGCAGCAGCTCCAATTAATCTTCATGGTATTTGAGCCATAGAGAGTGTTATTTCAATACAGAGTTGTGGTTCAAGAGTAATTGAAGGATAAAGTTTCCCCTAGAGATGCACCGATACCAATTTTTAGGACCGAGTACGAGTACCGATACTTTTTTCAAGTACTCACCGACACCAATTACCGATACTTTTTTTGCGATCATTTGCCAGTTATCCAAGTACCTAAAGCGTATATATATATATATATATATATATATATATATATATATATACTTTAGGTACTTGGAAAACTGGCAAATGACCACAAAAAAAAAGTATCGGTGAGTACTTGAAATACATGTACACACACACACACACACATACATACACACACCACCTCTTGACTCTCCCCTTTTGCCTCTTTCTCCCCCTCTTGAGCCCCCTCCTTTTGCTCCATTCTTCCCCTCTTGATTCCCACCTTTTGCCTTGGCTTTTTCTCTCCCTTTTGATCCCCCTTTGTCCCTCTCCTTGACTCTTGATCCCACTCTTTGCCTCTCTCTCTCTCTCTCCTGATCCCCCCTCCTTTTTGCCTCTTCTTGGTCCCCCTCCTTTTGTCTCCTGATCTTTCCTCCTTTTGCCTTTATTTTTTTTCTTTTTCTTAGTCCCTTTCGCCTATTTTTCTCCCTCTTGACCCCCCTCTCTGCCTCTTTCATCACCCGCTCGATGCCCCATCTTGCCTCCCTTACCCTCCTCTGCCGGGTGATCGCTGTTCTCTCGCGAGCCCCAGCAGAGGTCAGCGTCGGAGCGTTGCTATGGTAACCCGCGGCAACGCTCCAATGCTACAGAAGGGAGAGAGGCAACCGGGGAGCATTGTGAGCAGCTCCCCAGGCTCCCTCTCTGCAGCACCGACCCTGACACAGGGTATCGGTGCTGGCATCGGACGCATTTGCACGAGTACAAGTACTCGCGCAAATGCCGGTATCGGCACCGATACCAGTATCGGTATCGGTGCAACCCTAGTTTCCCCCTCCCGCCCCTTTTACCTAGTGTAAGCCATCTCTTATCAGATGTGGAATCCAGTCCATAGACCAGACAGATAACAGTAGGGGACAATCTTCTTCCTATGAGAACAATGAAATCCCTGCCCCCTTGACAAGTTTTTCAGGTTTTTACCTTAGCTTAATTGAAGATTGTCCCTCTCTGCAATCTACCTGGGTACCTCCCTTCTGCTCTGACTGAGCAGTGTTACATCAGTAAAAGGGGCTGGAGGGGAATACTTTGTCATTGAATTACTCTTGAACTACAATTCTGACAAAATTGAAATAACACTCTCCAAGGTCCAAATACTATTATGATAATTAGTTAGAGCTGCTTTTATTATGAATCATTACTATCCCTTTAAGGCCCAATTTAAATCAATGATGTTATTCATTACATATTTTTTTTTTTAAATGCAGAATCCCTGCACGTCTTTGCTATAAATGTCCCAGTGGATGTTCACAATATATTTTGGCATGGTCGAAGTTTGATTCATTAAGTCAATAAAATAACACATACAAGATAGATGCACAGCAATAAAAAGATCTAAAATCTAATAATACAAACAATATAAGAATAGCAGGATCTCAAGAATAATCTCAAACAGAATATAATTATTCTAACTCTAGAAAATTATTTATTATACATATCATCTTCAGAACCATCCAAAAAATGTGTGCAAAAATATAATCAGGTGATGGGTACTAGTAGACTGGCACTCCCTCTACTCTCCAAGACAGACTGCCACTGGTCTGTCCCAAACAATATTCTTCATACGAAATATCGCATCTCATCACTCCCTACAATTCATGGTTGGTGTTACGCTCCAATACAATACATATGAATATTTCAAACAAAAATAATGTCTAACCCCATGTTGGTTTAGAAACACACATGGAGACAGATATCACTAGAGCAACTACACCTTGTAAATTCCACCGAAATGGCACCTGCAAAGGCGTCTTTTAAAAATAAAAATTGTACACAAATAATATAAAAAAATTCCCTACAGACTTGCTGTACAGTTTCATAGGAAACTACACTAACCTGCTTGTCTAAAAAAGTTCTAACACTAAACTAATGATCGATCATAAAAAAATAAAAATGTATAAAAAAAATGCGCAGACACTTTTTATCCTCCGCTGTATCCAAATATGTAGTACTTCAGTGTGTGAAAGACCTGAAAGCCAAAAAGTGGATTCTTTATTAACCCCTTAAGGACCGGAGGTTATGGGACATTTCCGTCCCATAACGACCGCATAGGGGCACTTTGACGCGCCGGTACACGTGACCTGTCACGTGTATCGGCGCGTCACTACGGGGCTTGAAAGAGATTGCTCCGATCTTGGAGCGGTCTATTTCATGCCCTATTTTTACTTACAGCGCTCCCGGTAGAGCGCTGTAAGTAAAAAGTACGTGATGTACCATGACCGTTATCGGTCCTTGAGTAGTTCAAGGACCGTGACGGTCCTGGTACGTCAAGGGTCCCTAAGGGGTTAAAGGAATGGACTGTCCTGATTAATAATAGAGTATATGTTACAATTAACAATGCATAATCAGTATATGATTCCTTTATAAGTTGTTACACGATCTGTCCAACCAATAACAATTTGGTGGACTATATCCACATTGGCAAGAGCTATATCCTGGACAGTAAATATTAGTGCAGGCATATGTTGCTTCACTGGCATAAAGATATTTTACAAGACATTCAAAGCAACCTCATCAGGTCTTTAGCATCTGGGTTACTGTAAAGGGAGGTACTTTTTGTGGTCTCCTTATGGGTGACCAAGGGCTAACTCTCTGCACGTAGCAGAATAAACAGCAGAGAAACAGGTATGCAACACTCAATTATCCTGCACTATGATAGGCTTATATCATATCAATTAGGGCGTAGTTTGTATGTACCCGACATTAATAAGTTGAGACACATCTCTAGATTCTCAGAGCCATCTTAAGACATAGAGAGTATGTATCTAATCTCAAGCCTGTGTGTTTAAAGGGATAGTAATACCTAAAATGTAAAAAAAAATATGTTGTAGGGTTTATCCCCCTGAGTAAAACAAGAGTACTCCCACTGCTGAAAGATGTTTCATTCAAAAGTTATTAATTTTCAAAGTTGAATTTTTTAGGTGCAATATCACGGTGGCCTGAAATTGTACAGTGGCGCTGTTGCTACACAATCCTATGGACAGCTCTGGTCTCAGGACCATAAATCTCCATAGGATGGTGTAGCAACAGCGCCACTGTAAAATTTCAGGCCACTGTGATATTGCACCTAAAAAATTCAACTTTGAAAATTAATAACTTTTGAATGAAACATCTTTCAGCAGTGGGAGTACTCTTGTTTTACTCAGGGGGATAAACCCTACAACATATTTTTTTTTACATTTTAGGTATTACTATCCCTTTAAAAGATTGTTGCTGTGGAGGCGTATGGAGAGCTCTCCCATACTGATGAAAACCGCGGTGGTAGCTAAGTATCTTTTATGTCCTTTTTTGTAATGCATATTTAATAAACAGTAGTTATAGTTTTCACTACCACTGTGTTTGTGTGTGTCTCTTTATCTTTAGTGGAATTCAGGAACCTAGCTTAACACTTGGCGCTGCAAGCAGGGTTTCACTAAAGATAAGGGATTGCGTGGTAGTGACGACATGTTTAAAAAAATTGAAGAAACTGAATCTGACCCGTGCAGGGAGTAGGTGCAAGAAGGCACCATTATCAGCATGGGCTGAGCTGAGGTATTCTGCAGCAGAGCAGAAAGCTGCTGTGCATACTGGGTGGATTTTGTTGCAAGCCTTACAAGACATACAGAAGGAATATGTAACTGTTAAAGGGGAATATCAAGCTTTACAGGATAAATGTATTATGATGCAAAGTACATTACGGGAGCAGCAAAAGAGACTAGAACAAATGGGGGAAGTTATGCTTCGTATGTGGTGAGTGCTGTGGCTCAGGAGAGAAAGAGGCAAAGAGGGAAAAGAAGGTTGATGTCTCCCCAAAGCACTGTCCATGTACGAACATTGGTAGCAGAGGAGAAGCGAGATGAAATTTACCAATGGGATGGGCTGTCCGATGAGGAAGGTGAATCGGATGGTCAATCAAATGCTCCAGAGTATGGGGCGTGACCTATTGTTACTAAACAACAGCAGAAAGAATTGACTAATCGTGTGCAAACCCATCAGGCACCAGTGGATGAAGGGGTGAGGTTGCTGCAGCTGTGCCAGCTACTTCTGCTGCTGCGCAGGAACAATATACTGAGGAAACATGGTCATATTCAGCTACAGAGTTAGCAGAATTAGGCAAGACATACAAACAGACAATGCATAAAAATCTGCTGGCATGGGTTTTGCTTCCCTGGGATGCTGGTGGTGAATGTGTTACTCTGACCAAAGAAGAGGTGGTAGGATTGGGTAACATTTGTGTAGATCCTTTAATCAGATTGCAAGTGCGACGAGCTAGGGATACAAAGGAGCCCTTCACTCTGTTGCATTTGATGTGTGATTCTATAGCCCAGGTACATGACCATCTGATTGAATTAATAGATCTGACATCATGGAACTCAGGGGATGGCATTCAGAGACTGTGGGAGATGGCATGTGTGGCTGGATGTCAACGAATAGTGGATGAGCGGGGGAGAATTTGGGTGAAGAAAGACTGGCAAGGACCAGATGCAGAGCAGTTTGTGCCTTTGATGTGTAACAAGCTTTTGCAGTCTGCTCCACCAAGATACAGGGCTCCATTGTTCGCTTTACTGGGTGCTCATACCTTTGGTGTGGCAGTGTACTCAGCTAGTGGTCTTATGGGACGATTGAATGCTCTTGACCGGGGTCAGACACAGCCAGTGGCAAAGAATCGACCCGTAGAGAACAAGGCAGGTGGAAATGGTTCCAGAGTGAATGTGTCTCATCGACAACTCTTAATGGACTTGTTAGCGAGTGGAGTACCTCAAGAGGTGATTGATGGAATACCTACACATGCGTTGTTGAAATGCTGGCAGGAACTGAAGTTGGAAGGGAATTTACAAACAGCCAGACTCAAAAAGGTGGCAACTAATGATGTAGAAATAGGTGGGGAAGGTGACGTGAAACCAACTGACACACTCCCTGTGACACCCACAGCTCCACCCCCACCAATGACTACGCTATACACAGAAGCATTTGATGCATTACATGAACACACACGGACGTGGATGATTCCTGAATCTTTATGAAGTGCTGGCCGGTCCCTGTCCCCAAGCCCTACTGTTTTGCATATAGCAGTACTGAAATCAGGGGACCGCTGCCCATATGTTTGTGATTGGGGACACTGTAGGAGACCACAATATGTGACAGCCTTGCTGGATACTGGGGCAGAAGTGTCTCTGTGTCACAGCAATGTGAATAAGTACACTAAGAGTTGTGCTGTGGTTGAGAGAGTAGGAGGACAGAAGATACCTGTGTACTGGGTGCAGTGCTGAATGCAGATAGGGAATGGTCCTATATTCCAAGCAGAGATTCTGCTCTCTGTTCTTCCAAATAATATTCTGGGAATGGATATTTTGATGGGACAGATTATATACACTGAGACAGGGTGTTACACTTTCGGCTCTATAGTCCGTACTTTGTCCCTTTCAGCACTTCAGCCAATAGTCTGGAGACATACCGAATAGACCCCAGTATATATCCCACTGCCAGTAGAACCGAGCAATCTCCAGCAGTACCGCATTCCTGGAGAACATACAGAAATTATAGAGACTATTCAAGGCCTTGGTGTGTTGAGGCCTGCTGCCAGGTCCTACAATGGTCTAGTCTGGCCTGTGAAGATGCCAGACAGGAGTGGGCGTATAACTGTGGGCTATAAAGAACTGAACAAAGTGACACCCCTGCTAGCAGCCGCTGTCCCAGACCTAATATTAGTGAAGAGGACTGCACAGACTACTGCTCAATGGCATGCGGCCAGGGACTTACAGGCTATGGGGTCACTCCGGTGTCAAGTATACTGGGACACCGATGATGTTATGTTGTTTGGTGATATGGAGAAGCAAGTGGTCAAAGACATGGATGAAGCACAAGTCCTGCTGGGTTTTTTGGTTTTCTGGAGGTTCCTTGTGTCCTACCTGGGATTGTTCCTGCATCCCATCTATGATGTAACCTGGAGAAAGACTGTGTATTACTGAGATAAAGCACTGGCTTCAGTCAAAGAGGCTGTATGTGTCAACAGCAATTTAGACCTCTTCCCACTAGTGAAATCTGATCTATCTATACGTGACTGGGTGCGTCAATACGGCCTTGCGGCTCGCACAGCAGTTGTGCAGAATCAGACCCTACAGTCATGGAAGTGGTGTCTGGTAGAGAGAGGCAACCTAACCGGATAAGACACTGCTGCTATCACAAAACACTTGGCAGGTTTTGTGAATCGTAAATCCGCATGGGACTTACAATGAGACAGAAGTTCCGGCACAGCCATATAAGGCTGGCTACTGAGCAGCAAGACCAATGGACAATCAAAGAAAAACCCCCATGGGGTGGTACTGGGTTGTGGCAGATCTTGTAGGCACAAGATAACAAGTGGCCCGTTGCTGTGGGACATGCTAATGGACATACTGGTCTCTTGGAAAATGAAATGGCTGACAGTGTGGCACAGATCTCCTCCCAGACTATGAATGGACTGTTGAAGCTGGGGGATTGGGCTCATGCCCAGGGTGGACACAGAGGAGCATTAACAATCTATCAGTGGATTGATTTGAATGAAAGCTCCCTGACTATGGATCAAGTGAGAGAGATTGTGGTCAAGTGTCTCTTTGGTCAGGCTATACAGAAGGAAAAACCAAAGACCACCTCTGGACAAAGAAATCAAGGCATCACAGGTGGTGAAGTCTGGCAGATGAGTTTCCTCAGGCCCCTACCACAGGAAGGTCAAAAGCTGAAACTAGTACCTCTGATCACTAAGTTCTATGGAACTCTTGTGGAAATTCTAATAACACTGACATGTTGATGAAGAAGTGGGCTCCAACACAGGATGTGCATTGGGTGTGCCATATCCCTTTTAACCCGCAGGAAGCGGGTATGATTGAAAGAATGAATTAGGCCGTAGTTTGTATGTACCTGACATTAACAAGATGAGACACGTCTCTAGATTCTCAGAGCCATCTTGAGACATAGATAGTATAGAGTGTGTATCTAATCTCAAGCCTGTGTGTTTAAAAGATTGTTGCTGCGGAGGCGTATGGAGGGCTCTCCCATACTGATGAAAACTGCGGCGGTAGCTAAGTATCTTTTATGTCCTTTTTTGTAATGCATATTTAATAAACAGTAGTTATAGTTTTCACCACTGTGTGTATGTGGCTCTTTATCTTTAGTGGAATTCAGGAACCTAGCTTTACAGTTACTTTTCTCTTAAACTGGACAGTTGTCAATCACTTATCTTCAACAAATGGGAGGCGCTTCATACACATCCCCTGTTACGGGACACTTCCCTCCAGCAAGTACAAGGTGCATGTATCAGATCAACATGAAACAATCTCACCAATATTATGTATGCTCCTGTGCAGCGTCTTCTCTCCCAGTCTTGATATACGTTGTCCCTGCTTCCATTTGATTATCCGTCGGCTGTCAAATAGTGCAGGTTAGCGTCTTTCCTGTAGCATTAGCAATAGCATTTCTTTTCCTGTTCTGGATTTACGCCAATCTTGCTCAGCCTGTCTTTCTATATGTTTATAAGAGTGACAAAGCTACTTACAAATTGCTCCACGTGTCACCCCCGTTGAGGGGGTCCGCATCCGCCGAACACCCACTCATGACGCTGCTGATGACCTCTAATCCGGTGCCACAGATTTTCAGCCACTTTTTTATTTCGGCTTTTTGCCGAAAATGCCATTGTCGGCCGAAACATTTCGGCCACTGAAATTTTGGTGCACCTCTAATATTTGGTATATTTGTATTCAGGGGGTCCAGGGCTTTTAAAAATAATTTAAACTTTCATGACCACAGAATTATTATTTATATATAGTATATGATATTAGCAAAATAAATAATGTGTTTTTTTCATACTTATGACATCATAGCTTGTCGCACAATGTATAATTTACTTCATGTGAGGCAACATGAAAAAGATGAATTTGTTTTCCATATATAAATAGAAAGTTACTTCTGAGAATCATACCTAAACAGATGAATAGCAAAATGTTGAAAAATTGCCTGGCTTCATTGGAGGATAACATTCTCTAAACCTCTGGCACTCAAAAGGTTAAAGCAGAACTATCATGCTAATAGCATTGCCCCCCAATATATTTCTAAAGTAACTATATGCAAAGCCTTCTTGTTCTTAAGCTCAATAAGTCAGTGGTATTGCTGGAAAAACACTTCATTTGCAGGCATCACTACCAGTGCTGGCAGTGAACGGGACAGACAGCGCAAACTCAGAGGTACATTTCCTCTAAGATGTCTGTACTGTCTGTCTTCTGGTTCCTGCAAATGAAGTGTTTGTCCAGCAATACCACGGATTTATTGAGCTTGAGATCAAGACAGCTTTGCATATCGCTATGTTAGAAATATAGAGGGCAGTGTTATTAGCATGATAGTTGCGCTTTAAGAGGAGTAAGTACAGAGGTAAACAACAAATAAAGAATTGTCTGCAGAATGTTTTACTTAACCCCTTAAGGACCAGCGGTCTCGGGGTGTGCGGTCCTTTAAGGACCAGATAGGAAACTTTGACATGATGTCCCATGTGACTGATCACGTGGGGCGGCACGCCGAACGGGGGACTGAAAGAGATTGCTCCAGTCTTGGAGCGATCAACTTCAGTCCCCGGTATTACTCACTGTGAGTAAAAGTACATGACGTGCCAGGGCTGTCACTGGTCCTTAAGTGCCGGACCAGTGTGACGGTCCTGCCACGTCAGTGGTCCTTAAGGGGTTAAAGGGCTGAACAAAAATATGGGGCATGGGAATAAATATTTGGGTACTATTGGCAATACTGGAAATGACAGCCCTCAGGAGAACCTCATGAAGATTTAAAATGCCACTTAAAATTGTCAAATAGTGTACAACTAGATCTGTGGGCTTAGGCATTGATCCAATTGCCTCCGATGGGCCAAAAAACACTCAACGGCATTTCTTCAAGCATGGTAAGCAATCCATTCCTATGCTATGAAGAAATACCGGCTAAAAAGCACACACCTCGAGAGCCCCTTGAAACATCTCTCTTGAAATATGCCATTCAATTTCATGCGTTAGCCTTAAGATACCGTAAGGGACCCACTTTAATGGGTTAAAATCTGCACCCAGTTTTTCTGGGTGAAGAGTCCTTTAATGCTTCTTAACCCTTTGAGTGCCAAGTGGGTCCAACAGCTATACCTGCTGTGCGAAGCTCGTATGTTTTCCAGGTAAAATGCGGTCATTGCATAAGCTGGTATAAATGGCATGCAATGGCCGCATTAAAAAAAAACTGTGCTTGGCACTCTTGGGGGAGGGGGGCATGAGGAGTGCCCGTTATTGATCATGCTGGGAGGTCAATATGCACATCCCTCCTGTCCTACCCGAACTTCCATGTAGAGTGGGCGGGATCGGGGGAAACCTCCTAAAGTCATCAGTGACACTCACCAATGACGTTAGTAAGCTTTGCCCGATTGCGTTTACTCCTACCGGAGGTGGGAGAGAAGGGAAGGAGAGCTTTTGCTCTCCTTCAGTCGCCATATTGATCTCCCAACAATCGGCAGGAAAATCAGTAACTGTGGGGACATCAGGAGGGGCCCTGATGTCCTCCCAGTAGGTATGACACTAAAAAAGAAATACATAAAAGTATACAAAAATTAACCCTGTGAGTGCCACAGGGGTCCCAGCTCATTGCTTTGCGATGTGCTGGAGACCCCTGTGGCATTCACAGGGTCAATTCTTTTAGCCCATATTTTTTTTACTAAGACCTGAGGAGATGTCCTGAAGCCCCCCAGTGAGGTCTATAAAAAAAAAAATTAACCCTGTGTGTGCCACAGGGGAGGGAGTTCATTGCAGACCTCTCCTCCAGTGGTATATACAGGAATGTTTTCATTATTTTGTAATCAGAGTTTGTTGGGGGGACATCAGGAGGGTTCCTGGTGTCCCCCCACAAGGTCTGATAATAAAAAAAAAAATATACAAAAATTAACCCTGTGAGTGCTGCAGGGGTCCCCAGCAAAGCAATGCGCTGGAGACCCCTGCGTCACTCACAGGGTCAGTTCTTTTGGTCAATATTGTTTTTTACTAAGATCTCATTGGAGACATCAATAGGGGTCATGATGCCCCCAATAAGGTCTATAATAAAAAAAAATGAAGAAAAAAAAATAATCCTGTGTGTGCCACAGGGGTGTCAAATGCAGACCCCCTTCCTGTGGCACACACAGGACTTTTTTTTGTTGGGTGGGTCCTGATGCCCTCCAAGCTATGAATAAAAAAGAAAAAAAAAAAAAAAAAAAAAAAAATATATATATATATATATATATATACTAGTTGAACAGCCCATTACACGGGCCACAGTGTCACAGCCACCCGGTCGCGGGGCAGTGACGGGCAGTAGAGACTGCCTGCACCACGGCTGATACAGAGCTGGACGCTCCTTCGGAGTGCCCAGCTCTATCAGCCGCGGCGCGGGCAGTCTCTACTGAGCATGACTGCAGCACACGCAGCAGTGTCTACTGCGCATGTCGCGGCGTTACACACAATTTAGCTAATTATTATATAGGATATATATATATATAGTAACCCTCTGTGTGCCACAGGGTTCCAATTCATTGCTTTGCAATGCATTGGCCACCACTGTAGCAGACAAAGTATTTTTTTTTTTAATTTCATTTTTATTTTATTTAGACCTCATTGGTATGGCATCAGGGGTTCCGATGCCCCCCAACAAGGTGTTAAAAAAAAAAAAGGAAAACCATACGTGCACCACAGGGGGGTCCAATACAGTGCTTTGCAATGCATTGGACCCCCATGTGACATACACATTTATTTATTTTTTATCTTGCCCTTGTTGGGGGTCATCAGGAGTGGTCCTGATGCTCCCCAGCAAGGTATGAATAAAAAATAATAAAATAAAAAATTAACCCTTTGTGTACCACATGGGGTCCAATGCATTTTTTTCTTTTTTCTCCCCATGGTTTTTTATTCAGATCTCAATGTGAGGCATCAGGAATAGTAGGGGTGCACCGAAATTTCGGTGGCCGAAATGTTTCGGCCGAAAATGGCCTTTTCGGCAAAAAGCCGAAATAAAAAAAATGGCCGAAAATCCTTGTCAGCCCGCATCATCACGCGCCCCTGCGGGCCGTGATGACATACAGACAGAGAAGAGGGCAGAGGCACCGGAAGAGAAGCGCTTGCTGCCAGCAGACTGATCGTTACTGTCTGGCAGCAAGCGCTTCTCTTCCGGTGCCTCTGCCCTCTTCTCTGTCTGTATGTCATCACGGCCCGCAGGGGCACGTGATGATGCGGGCGGGCAGGAGGGAGCTCAGAGCCAGCCAGCCAGCCGCAGGGGACCGGGAGAAAGAGAGGTACAAAGGGGGAGAAAGTACATAGGGGAGAAAGAGATGCACAAGTGGGAGAAAGAAGTACATGGGGGAGAAAGAGGCACAAGGGGTAGAAAGAAGTACATGGGGAGAAAGAAGTACATGGGGGAGAAAGAGGCACTAGGGGAAGAAAGTGAGGCACAAGGGAGAGAAAAGTACATGGGGGAGAAAAAGAAGTACAAGGGGGAGAAAGAGGCACATGGGGGAGAAAGAGGCACATGGGGGAGAAAGAAGTACATGGGGGAGAAAGAAGTACATGGGGGAGAAAGAGGCACTAGGGGGAGAAAGTGAGGCACAAGGGAGAGAAAAGTACATGGGGGAGAAAGAGAGGCACAAGGGGGAGAAAGTGAGGCACAAGGGAGAGAAAAGTACATGGGGGAGAAAGAGGCACAAGGGGGAGAAAGAGGCACAAGGAGGAGAAAGAGAGGCATAAAGAAGTACATGGGGGAGAAAGTGAGGCACAAGGGGGAGAAAGAGGCACAAGGGAGAGAAAGAAGTACATGGGGGAGAAAGAGAGGCACAAGGGGGAGAAAGAAGTACAAGGGGGAGAAAGAAGTACAAGGGGGAGAAAGAGAGGCACAAGGGGGAGAAAGAGAGGCACAAGGGGTAGAAAGAGGCACAAGGGGTAGAAAGAAGTACATGGGGGAGAAAGAGAGGCACAAGGGGTAGAAAGAAGTACATGGGGGAGAAAGAGAGGCACAAGGGGGAGAAAGAGAGGCACATGGGGGAGAAAGAAGTACATGGGGGAGAAAGAGAGGCACAAGGGGTAGAAAGAAGTACAAGGGGGTAGAAAGAGAGGCACAAGGGGGAGAAAGAGGCACAAGGGGGAGAAAGAGGCACAAGGGGGAGAAAGAAGTACAAGGGGTGAGAAAGAGAGGCACAAGGGGGAGAAAGAGGCACAAGGGGTAGAAAGAAGTACAAGGGGGAGAAAGAGGCACAAGGGGTAGAAAGAAGTACAAGGGGGAGAAAGAGAGGCACAAGGGGGAGAAAGAAGTACATGGGGGAGAAAGAGAGGCACAAGGGGGAGAAAGAAGTACATGGGGGAGAAAGAGAGGCACAAGGGGGAGAAAGAAGTACAAGGGGGAGAAAGAGAGGCACAAGGGGTAGAAAGAAGTACATGGGGGGACAAAGAAGTACATGGGGGAGAAAGAGAGGTGCATAGACCCCATAGTAAAATAATAACAATGATGCATGTTAACTGTGTAAAGTTTTTTATTCTACTGTTTGTTTTTAACACTCAGTTTGTTCATTAAATAATGAAAAATTAGCATATTGTTTTTTTTATCCAATTAATCGAAAAAATAATTTTATAAAAACCTTTTTCAAAGTCAAGGTTTAAATACATTCATAATGCATATTTTAAAACCCTATCTCTGACTTTGAACCGGTTTTGACAAAATTATCTTTTAAAACTTGTTTTTGTTTGTAAAATAGTAACATCTTGGCCATTGCTGGGCAGTCATAAGAATCTCATTTCTCCACTACCAGAAATGAGATTCTTATGTTTGCCCAACCCTGGCCAAAATATTTTTTTTCCTTTTTACAAACAAAAACATAATATAACAGGCTAAGTTTATGAAAACTTTTTAAAAGTCAGGGTTACGGTTTTAAAATATGCATTAAAGTCATTTTCGGTTTCGGTTTCGGTTTTCGGCCAAGTGCATCCTGACGTTTCGGTTTCGGTTTCGGTTAAAAATTTTCATTTCGGTGCACCCCTAAGGAATAGTTCTGATGTCTTCCAACGAGGTCTACACAAAACTATTTTGTGGAAAAAAACACCAAAGAACCTGTATGTGCCACAGGTGGGTCCAATACACGTGCTTTGCAATGTGCTGGACCCCCTGTGGCACAAACCCAAATTTTTTTCCTCATTATTTTTTATTCAGGTATTGTTGGGGGTATCATACATGGTACTAATGCCCTCCCAGTGAGGTATAAATAAAAAATAATAGCTAACAAAAAATTAACTCTTTTTGTGCAACAGGGTGTCCAATGCATTGGATACCTCTGTGGCATGCACACCTCATATCCTCCCCACGTACCGTACTCACCAGCCTAGTTCCACAGCCCACTGGCAGTCCCATTCCCCCAGTCTGACCCCCCCAGCCTGGCTCCACTGCGTACTGGTAGACCCAAATGCCAGTACACACTGGATTCATGGGAATCAAACAGTGTATGTGGGGTACTTAAGTGCACACTGGTAGTCACAGATCCCCCATATGCACTATCTTACCACCTCCATCGCCATACTTGCTCACTGCCTACTGGTAGATATACCCACATGCACTGCCTGTCCCTCCCCCTCCCCCCACCTGGTTTCACTGGCAGTCACAGGTCCTCACATACACTGAATGACCACTGATAGCCATAGAATCCCACATACACTGTTTGCTTCCCCATTCTTGTTCCACTGGTAGCCACGCTCCTGGAACCCAATATGGTATGTCAACTTACAGCAGTGGCGTACCATTTTTTTAGGCTGGCAGGAGGTCCTCCTAGGAAAGCCCATGGTGTTGAACCATTTTCGTGTCTTTCAAGTGACTGATTTGTAAAAAAAACAGATTTTTTTTTCTGTAGCACCACATTCTGGAAATAGTTGTGCACACTGACTTAGGGGTAGAAAGGCAAGTGACCCCTCAATATATGTGACAGTTTATCTTCTTTCCAAAAAGGCATGGTTTCTCTACCTTTTCTTCACTTCTGTAGATGTTAAAACCATTTTCATACACACAAGGAATGTTTGAGAAAATGTTAGCGATATCAGAGGTTGTAGTAGGTGTAGTTTTGTACTTCTAGCACCCCCTACGGTATATCAGCTCATACCAATGGGGTGCCATTCTTCTCCAGAGAGCACTAGTTAAATAATACAGTTGGAAATCCAATAGTTTTCACAGATTTCTGTACATCTGATGGGACTGTAAACATTTATGCACACCAGGATTGGAGTAAGAAGGCAAGGGATCCCACATTGGATGCAACAGGTTATCTTGTTTCCAAAATGGTATGGTTTATCTATCTTTTCTTCACTTCTGTAGGTGTTATAATCATTTTTGTACAGGCAAGTCAGGTGTGAGAAAATGTTAGAGAAATCAGAGTATGTAAAAGATGTAGTTGTGTACTTCTAGCACCCCCTACAGTATGTCAACTGATACTAAAGGGGAGTCATTCTTCTCCTAAAGCTCTAGCTAATGAATACAGTTGGAAATTCCATGGTTTTGACAGATTTCAGTACATCTGAAGGGACAGAAATGTAAGAAAATGCCTTTTTTTCATTATCGAGTAGAAGCATTTGTGCACACCAGGGTTTGGGGAAGAAGGCAACTGACCCCTCATTAGATGCGGCAGGTTGTCTTCTTTCCAAAATAGCATGGTTTCTGTTTCTTGCATATCTATTATGGTTATAACCATTGTAGTGCAGGCAGATAATTTCAAAAACAGAAGTGTCAGGTTTAGGTAAGTGTTCCTAACACCCCAATATTGTATGGTGACCCACACAAATGGGGTACCATTTTTCTCCTGTTGATAGCAAGTACTGAATACAGCAGGAAAACAGAGAAGAAGACAACGGTGCAGGTAGACTATAAGTGTAGTATATTTGAATTCTATAATGACCTTCACCTTCACCCAGCATGCTCAGATTGAAATCTTACTCACAATTTTTTGAGGCTACGTTCAATACCGCTTTAAGTATTCAGCGCTTTCCTGGTATAAACCTCAGGTCGGTTTTACTGAAGCCACTCCCCCGCTTCGCTCCTCTGAGTCACCGTCCCCTTTCAGACTCAGGTGATCATTTCTCCAAACTCCCTTCGAGGTTCTTTTCAAAGTAGTGTTTTACCAGGACATAATTGTTTCACTGGTTACCTACCGTAGTCTTGTAACTCTGTAGCTTTATAGCTCGGGTAACTCTTTCGTGGTAATTAGTATTTAATATTATTTATGTTAAAAGATAGTGAGTAGATTGCTCTGGGTTATACAATATAGAAATTATTTTATTTTTCAACAAAAATTTACATTAAAATACGCTCAACGCGTTTCGTGAAAATAGCATTCACTTCTTCAGGAGATAAACGATACATCATATTTTCAAACATCTTTTATACTAACATCATAGAATTCAAATATACTACACTTAGAATCTACCTATGCCTTTGTCTTCTTTGTTTTCCTGCTGTAGATTTTCGTAAGGGTTCCCATCCCTTAGTTCAACGAGCTGCAAAAGATCTTTCACTGGACATTTCAAGAATTGGTGAACTGTTTCTAATGTAACATATCTTATATTTTGGACTTAAGTCTCCTGTGTTTATAGTTTTTTTATCTCCACAAATTAAAGGCTTTATATTGGTGCTGGTATACAGGCTATCACTTTGGGATCTAGTCTCTTCTAGGAGATAATCGATCCCAAACGGAAGAACCTGATTTTGTTTTTTGTGAATACAGCAGGAAATGTTATGGTTTGTTATTGGTCTGGTAATAAGGCCCATCTGGATCATCAGATCTCTCTCTCTCTGGAGGCCAGCAGGTACCTTCAGTGGTTTTGCGCACATGCAACCTGGAACAGGGGAACAAAGCAATGGATTCTAGTCATGCTGGAGGTGCATTCATGGGTCACTTAGGTGTCCAGGGCAGGTGAACTGCGGAGGAGTCACTGCAGTCCATCAGTGTTCTGGAACTCAGGACGATCTGCCTGGCCCTTGTGTACTGGACCTCTCAGTTGAGGGGACATCCAGTGAAAGTCCAGTTGGACAACACCACGGCTGTGACTTACATAAATTGTCAGGGGCACTTGAAGTGCCGCCACATGGTACGAGGTATGGTACATTCTGGGTTGGGCAGAAGCCCACATTTCGGCCATCTCCACTTTTCACATTCCAGTGGTAGAAAACATGCTGGCAGATTTCCTAAGTCGCCAAGACTTGGATCCTGGAGAATGGGAACTCAGTCCGGAAGCATTCAACCTGATTGTGCAACAGTGGGGTGTGCTAACAATACATTTGATTGCCACAAGGGACAACGGGAAGATTTTAACCTTTTCTACCGGAAGGGGGATCCTGTGGCCTTTGCCACGGATGCAATGTAGATCCCTTGGAAATTCCACATTGCTTATGTCTTTCTGACAATTCCCCTGATTCCCAAAGTGCTCAGGAAGATCAGGATGGACGGTGCAACCTTGATTCTATTTTTGCTTACCTGGTCAGTCTTACCATTCAGGATACGCTCCCACTTCCTCCCAGGCCGGGCCTCCTTCTCCAGGGTTACATTTGGAATGACAAAGAAAGAAAAGGGGAGCTTCCTAGTGCAACATTCACTATTATGTACACCTTCACCAGTAGACCACAGTACTCACAATATTGATAACCACTGTGAGTGGTCTGTAAAACTGATGAGGGACTCCAGATTGCCCCCACACAATCAGTCCTCAATAGAAGGTAAATGTTGCTTCCCAACATACAAGGAGGACCCTCAGGACCCTTGATGAAAACACAGAAGAACAAAGTCATAAGGAGCACAAACCACCAATAAAAATATCAACTGTAGATGTAGAAAATCAACCAGGTACTCACAAATGATCTTGCTGATGGTCGGTTGTGAGAACAACCAACAAATTCGAGCAGGGTTTTAGAGCCACCCCTCCATGGCTATCATCTCCCTCAAGAAATAAAAATCCGGATCCACTTATAATGATAAAGTTTTAATGTATAAAAAAATGTATATATGCCAATAATATAAAACACCAGTAATGTGCCTATACTGACATGTTTCGAAGCTACAGCTTCTTCTTTAAAAGATTAAATAGGCAATTGGCAACAGTATACAAATATACAAAAGCATATACAAATATATAAGATCAAAAAAATCAACATTCAACTACCGCTTTGAAGGCATTCTTATACTGCCAATAAAACAAAACCTTGTCTGGAAGCCCCTGTGTAATCAAAGATGCACGTATAGACACCAAATGACACGTAACCACACGAGCGTGTACAGTTGCCAAATAATGCCGCTTTCCAACCTGGAACACATACTTCCAAATAATGGCATCTAAACCTGATCATGAATAAAGTGTGTAAAGTGCGAAAAGCTTTGCTCGACGAGATGCTGCACTGTTACATCTACTGGTCTGCAACCCCATGAATGTAAGTCTCTTCATTTAGTGTTTGAGGATTTGGAATTCTTTTGGAGACACTTTGTGAAGTTTTATTCTATTTTCTACAATAAAATCTGTTTTTATGAATATGGTTTTGTCTGTGGAAGTGCATTTTCTTCTGTGTCCTACTAGAATATCAAGCCATGGCTGAGAAGTTGTGCAAGGCAGCGACTTGATCCTCCTTACACTACCTGGTACCATGGTATTCTCACAGGAGCTTCCTTCTTCTTCTTTTTCCTGCGTTGTTGGTGTGGCTTTAGCCACATCATAACTGGAAATGCAGGGCGGGGAAGGATTGAGCTGGAGGAGTGGCTAGGAGTCTCCATCCACAAGTCGCTGTCTGTGTCCTGCCACGCAGAAGAGGGATTCAACCCCAAGGTACCTGTGTTCCATATGGACTATAGAGAAAAGGCTTTAACAGGTAAGAACACTAAAATCCTATTTTTTCCAGCCACATATCTATCAGAAAAATAATAAAAATTCTAAAAGAGAAGTGTCTCTGTCTGTGCATTCACCTCAGAAGACACATCATACTGGGGATGCAAGACATGGTTGTCTTGCCCTCTAGAAGAGGGACTTAACCCCATGGTACCTGTATTCCATATTAGACGTAAGAGAAATAAATATTCCTATTTGGCTTAGTAAACAGTAGTCAGACCAATAGCCAATCTAACCTATCGATTCTCCCGAAAGATCAGAGGGAAAAAGGCCCTGATGGGTATTGCATGCTTTTTAAAACTAGTAAATTAGAACAGCATAACCATAGCTATTTGAGTTTAACCCTTTGAGTGCCAAAGGGGTACGGAATGCATTGCAAAGCAGTGCATTCCGTTCCCCTCTGGCACTTAAAGGGTTAAAGAAGTTGATGGGAGGGACATTTATGGAATTCCATTTGAAACTGCCAGCAGCAGGAGATAGGTGCATATGTACAGTAGAGATCATCCAGAGCTGTTAGTTATAGTGACTGGCACTGGTAGGAGTAGACATCGGCTGTTCCACCCCTAGTTTTAATGTAAGTGTACCAGGGCTGTGTCTCCTCTCTCTTCTTCCACTCTGTGTGTCAGAGAGAGAGAGACAGAGAGAGAGAGAGTGTGTATGTGTGTGTGTGTGGTTGTATATGGTACTGGGAGCCCAGGACTCCCATACTTAAACTAAGACCCTCACAGTACCCCCCCATATTTAAATAACTAGGACTCCCCTTATTCCCCTTCCCATCCCTATCACTCCTCTTCTCCCTCCACTATTAAACTTGCCATCTGTTTGCCCCAGTAAATCCTCCCTCTCTCCGTACTTGCATTCAGTTGGATGCTCTTCTCATTGTACTTTTAATCATCAAGTGCCAGAGAGGTGAGCAGTGTACTGCATCGGTTGCCTGTCTGGCAATCAGTGGTTAAACCTGTGAAGAAGAGGTTTTTATGCTTACTCTGCTGCTGTGGCTGCAGGCAGAATGCAGGCACAGAATATCAATCCTGCTGCTTGACTGGCAGTCTGTGCGTGGAATGATGGTGTGGTAGCTGGAGTAAGATGGTGGCTTACTAGTATTAAGATGGTAGGGGAGTGGGATTGTGATGGTGGGAATGTAAGATTAATATGATAGGTGAGTGGGATTGGAATTGGGGGGATGGAACTGAGATGGCATATTGTTTGAAATAAGATAAAGTGAGATTGAGGATCACAAAAGAGGTGATGAGAAGCAGTAGTAGAGACAGTGCTTAGACATTGAGAGATGGACAGACTGAAGGAAGATTGAGTATCAGAGAGGAGGTAAAGAGAAGGAGTAAATAATTATAGTAAGTACACTCTTTTTTATTCTTGTGGGTGGCTCATAAAATAACTTTTTTATTAAAGGATATAACGTAAAAGGAAGATTAAGACATTTCTTGTAGTAATCCATGTCTTTAATGAAAGCATAAATAATTTGATTTACGTTTTGTTAAACTTTTTTTCTGTTTAACTCCCAGATGAGATTGTCATAACCAAGTCCAAAGCTATAATATCAGAAAACACAGTTCTAGTTTGAGGAATATAAGTGAATCTGCTTTTATGATACTAATATGTAATTGCCTCCATATGGATTATATCTGGAGGAATGTTGAATCTAGGTCTATGAAGAGCAGGGAGTAGTTTGCATCACTTTTCTGCCATGTCTTACTTTCCATGCAATCTTGCAGTGTGGGAGTTACATAATATCTGTTGAAGCAAAATGTTCCTCTCTGTTTTGCTTGTAAAACTTGCTATTGAAATGGATGTGAGAGCACAGAAACAGGATTCTTGGTATTTATGCATTTACAACTTCATATGCCACTGACAAAAGATGTGAGTGAAATAAGAATTAATTTTCTACACGTATTACAATTTTGCTGTTATAATTTTTAATGTTGGTATTTTGATGATACTTGAAAATGTATAGAAGGTAAAAACAGTAAGGAGAATGAAAATTTGTAGTGTTATCAATAGGTGAATTGAAATGTAAAACAAATATGCATTATATATGGAATTTAGATCAATATGAGTTCAGCAATGTGACTCAGAACTTGTACATTTACCTGTAATTAAAAGGAGTTCATGCGGAGTGGAAAGTGATACATGGAAAAATAAATGTGATCAATTTTATGCCAGCTAGTTAACTTTGAAATAACAGTAACTTTTCAATACAGGCTAAAGACTTCAAGCTAATACAGTTACCTGCAATTAATAGGAATATTACATGGAGGCAAAGCAATATGTATGATATTGTTTTACCTGGACCACCAACATAACGGCTCTGAACTTTTTAATTTATCTTTAATTAAAAGGGACATAACATGGAGGTAAGATGAGGAGTGCTAAATTTAATGAGTTAGATCAGTTTGAAGTCAGTTTCTTAACTGAACTTCAGAACTGACAGGTCACTTGTACTTGGGAGTAATGACTTTGAAGTAGAAAATGTATATTAAATTGGAAAGGAATTCTAACATGGCATAAAAACAATAAGGTATTTCAATTTGAATTCGGAATTGACTAATTACTTGCTGTCCAAGGTAGATAATTGGTAACATTATCATAACCTTTTTCAGGGGATACATCTGGAAGATGTGTATTATAGAGCTAAGTTAAAATCGTTTTTGAGCTGCTAAATTAATTTTTTTGACTGTTCAATTACATGGGGGGATGCTTTACATGTAGTTGAAAAATAATGTAAAATGGAATGAAAATAATATGATTTAAGTTTGTTCAGTTAAGTCACCTGCAGGTTGACTCAGTCACTTTGAATTTCAGAACTGTTAAGTTAGCTGGAGGTCATGTTTATGTCTAATTGGTGTGGTTATCATATGGTCAGTAAGCCAATCAGAATGTTGTTGCTGGTCAAAAAGGCAGTAAATGATTTTAATTAACATTCAATGACAAAAAAAACCCCAAAGTTACGTTCCCAATCAAATGCTCAAAAGCCAGGAAGTACAAGTTCTTGGAATTAAACTTCAAGCACAATATGCTTTGGTGATGACATCAGACATGACATCACAAATTATATCACATAGAAAAAGAGCTGGCACACTCAAGACTTTTCTTAAAGTGATATTTTACTTAGTGTCAGCATTTCAATGTTAGTTCCAGATTTTCTTCAGGACAAATAAAGTGATCCCATCCCCTCTTATATGTACATAATCTGAGTCAAGACCTGCCATCTCTCAGTCCAACGTTATCAATAATGTCATCACGTGCCCCCTTGTTTACCATAGTAATATACAGTGTATAATCATCCATTTGTACATACTGTCCAACTTTTAAGCAGAGTGAAGACATAGGTGTATTGTATATGTACATAGCCAGAAACACGTCCAGAAGAGATTGGCAGTTCTTGCCGATGCTCTCTTGATCTGTTATCAGACATAATTTAATATCACCAATTCAGGAATAAATCCCCTTTCTTGTGGTGTCAATAATTCCCAGGTTGTTTTAGTTCCCTTTTTTAAATAAAGGCACTGCATTAGCGTAATGCCAGTCTTGTGCCACTGATCCTGTGGTGAGAAAGTCTTCAGATATTAAAAAGAGTAGTCTTGCTAACACTTCACTAAGTACCAGGAGAACCCTTGGATTCACACCATCAGGGCCAGGTAATTTGTCAGTCTTAATTTTATCCAGTCTTCACTTGATTTCTTATTGTGTTAACCCAATATCTGATAAAGGTATATTTTACTTGTTATTTGTTGAGGCTTTACTACCATCTCTTGTTCCCTGGTATATAATACAATAATTTGTTCATAACTTCAGCCTTTTCCTTATCCTTCCTAATCAACTCACCCATCTCATTTTTGAAAGGTCCGGTGCTCTCCCTTTTAAATTGTTTGCTTTTTTGTGGATTTGAAAAATATTTTTTGAATTAATTAATTTTCTCTTGCAGTTCAAGTTTCATTATCTATTTTTGCTAACCTAATTGCCTGTTTGCAATCTTTGTTGCACTCCTTGTATTTCAAGAAATAGTTTTCTCTTCCTGTGGACTTAAATAGTTTAAATACCCTTTTTCCTTGCAATTTCCTTATTTATATTTAAGTTTAACCACTTTGGTTGTGATATACTTATTTTGCATTTGTTCCCCAAGGGTATGTACTGCTGAATATGTTTTTGCTAAATTTTAATTCAGACCATTTTTTTTCTAAGTGCATTTTCCTTTAAATAATTTAACCAAGACTATGTGCTACATTGATGCTGTTAAAATTTCGAAGTTAGGTTTCTAAAAGTAAGAGTTGTGGTTAATCCTATACAGTTTTACTTCCCCCGGCTACCTGATCCACTTCTCCCCCCCACAAAACTCCACACTGTCTGAGCCCTCCCCTCAGCCTGGTTCACTACCCACTGGTTATAACAGATCCCCGCATAAATGTTCTGACCCCCCCCCAACCTGGTTCCACCACCCAATGGCTCTCACAGATCCTCACATACCTTGTCTGATGCCCAAGCCTTGTTTTACTCTCATTTTCAGTCACATATCCCCACATACAATACCAAACCCCCAAGTCTGGTTCCTGCCAACTCTCACGAAGGGGCGAAGTTGTAGAATGCGCGTTGCCAGGCAGGGGACAATGCTGATGGGTAAGGAGAGGAGAGAGGTATTGGAGGAATTGGGCAGCAAATACAAGCTTGCCACCCGCTTCCTCCGATATGTCTCTCCCCTCCACCCGCTTCCACCAATGCCTCTGTCCTCTTCAATGTCAGCAGCCATCAGATGTTAATAAAAGTATATCAAGGGAGCACCGCGGAGGGCTGCTTCCTCAATCGTTTCTTTACTAGATTCAGTTATTCATAATGTCCTACTTACTGTGTCCCATTGCTATTAGTACTTTTGCTCCAATCTCCGTTTGAAGGAGAGTGGATCAAAAGTACTAATAGCGATGGGACACAGGAGGTAGGGCATTAGAAATGAATGAATTCAAGTAAATATGTGTTAAATAAACGTATTTTAATAATAAAATGTGTAAAACACACACACACACACACACACACACACATATATATAGGCTAGATATGTAGTCCATACCTTGCCTATTAACCCTTTGTGTACCAGAGAGGTAGGAAACATGCTAAGCAATGCTTTCCTACCTCTCTGGTACTCAAAGAGTTAAGAGTTGAATTTCAGACAGATTTGTGGACTAAATAGCAGTACCTGAGGTGGATGTGGATGGAGTTAGTATGTCCCATTTATGCAATATATGTGACATACTAAGGGAGGGGATGTGGAAGGGGGGCATTGTGTAGTGCTTGGTATACTAGTTTTCTTTATTGTAACACTTTGAATGCCACAGGGGTGAGCAGTGCACATCCCTATGGCATTCAAAGCTGTCCATGGTGCTGAAAGCCATCTCTGTGTTCCCCTACTGGCTGGATAGGGAAGCACAGAGAATGCTGTTCAGAACTGGCGACGGTGGTTTTGGATTTTCTGACTGAACTATCTGCTATGGAGTGCTAGGTAACATTTTTATCGTGTGTTTTTAGGTGAGATTTTCTATGTGACTCAGGTTTAAGGTTAACGTGTATTTTGTTGGTCATTGCTCGTTAGCCTTTCTGGGAAAGGAAGATTTGAATCTCACGTTACCCGGTCTTGCTTAACTCGCGAAGGCAGTTTTTTTCTTCACGTTGGTTTTAACGCCAACATTTGGATCGAGCCCTAAGTCTTCAGGATCTCAGTGCAGTGTTAGCAAGACTCTTCTTTTTACTCTTCAACCCTTTGAGTGCCAGAGGGGTAAGCAACACATTGCTTTGCAAAACGTTTCATACCTCTCTTGCTCTCAAAGTGTTAAATATTCTGTCACCACAGGGTCAGTGCCACAAGACTGGTGTAAATCCAATGTAGTGCCTCTATTTAAGAAGGGAACTAAAACAGAAACTGGGAATTTTAGACCTGTGAGTTTGACCTCTGTAGTGGTAAAACTGCTAGAAGGGATAATAAGGGATTATATTCAGGATTACTCTGCAAAAAATAAGATTATAAGCAGGAATCAACATGGTTTTAGGAGGAATAGATAATGCCAAACTATTCTTTTTCAGTAAGTAGCAACCTAGATAATGGTAAGGCAGTTGATCTAGTATATCTACAGGACTCAAAATTTCAAGTCCTGAACTGCTAGCCAGGCCTGAAAAGTTACTCGCCACCAATTTCCACGCCTAGCCCCACCCATATCACTGCCTTTAACTCCACCCAAATCCCCGCCTTTAACCCCACCCATCTCATGGTCTAACAATTGCATCACTGTAACAGATCAGGCTATAGAGGTACTTCTATTAAAAATTCAGGTTCAGCTGCAATAACTTGTGAATAAACTTCTATCAACAGTTGTAATTTCCATGTTTTAAAAAGTATAATTTAAAATAGGTATTTGGATATAACCAGCAACTCTTTGAATGACAGCTAGTTAAAACCTTCTTTTAAACACAGTAACATTACATACTTGACTGCTCGGAGATGGGCTAGTACTTTAGCCTTACAACCACATCCCAGTTCAAAATGGATTAAGAATAATGCAGTTGTACAGCATCTCCAAAGAGAAATAAACAGACACACACACGCATACACACACAAACTCACATAAACACACACTACGCACACACAGACACACACACACATATATGCATATACACAAGCGCACAGACACACACTCATATGCATATACACAAGCACACACACTCTCTCTGTCTCTTTTACACACGCACACACACTTACACCCATACACTCACTCTTACACACACAAACTCTGACACACACACACACACTCCCTGGCCCTCTGCAAAGGTGAGATTCCATATATATTTCACTGGAAAATTCACATTATTCGTCCTATATAAAGGGCAGGTGATTGTGCAAAGATTCCCCCCAAGCCAACTAGAAGTGACACCTCAAATAAACAGCAAGGGGTCCCTAGGCCATTATATGCTGGAGAGGTCTCCAGACCCTTGCTTTGCAATGCATTGAGACATGGCTAACACCAAGAGGATTCAATTTTTAATCCAAAGCATTGTAAAGCAATGGACTGGAGACCTCTCCAGCAAATAATGTACATTGGGCCTTTCTGGCAGAGACAATTTTTATTGTTGCAACTCATAACAGGACTGGTGCAAGGATTTTTGCCACTTAATTTTGCCCCCCCCCCCTTGGGTGGCATCTCTCGCTCCTCAGTTTCTTCACATAGCAGCCACTGAGGTACGTGCACATACCTCCCAACATTTCAAACAGTCAAAGAGGGACACTTTTGTTTAGGTAGTGTTGCTGGGGATGTGGTTGGTGGTCCATAAGCTTCCAAACCAAGTTACAACAGGAGTGTGTAACACAAATGACATCATCCTCAAACAGGGGAAAGTAGAAAGAGGTATTAGGGAGATCATTCTGATCAATTCAATCCTTCAAATACCCCTAAAGGATTGTGGTAATTATTTGATCTCATATCTGACCCCCTTAGCATGAGACCTTACTGGGTGGAGAGTAGATAAAGGTTCATTAGATCCCCCTCCCTTTATATAAAAAGCACCATAATGGCAGACTGGGATTGGAGTAATGTGGTCATTGGACTCCACAACTTTTAGTTTGGCCTAAAACCTACTTGTACTATACCTCCCATCAGCCTCTGTTGATCAGTTCCCATCTGAGGATGATGGGAGCTATAGTCCAAAAACAGGAATGCCACATGTTGCTCTGCCTTTCAGATATACGTGGTACTGCCTCTCGGTCTTTGCCCTCTCCGTATGCATATTCAAAAACAAACCTCTCCAAGCTGCGCAACCCACACTGGATACATCACCATGCTCCTAGTCCTGATACGCACGGGTGCACAAGCTGCTATCTTACAAAATGGAATGTTGACAGACAGTCAACTCTGTACCTGGTCAGATAGGGAGACCCCAGTTGGTGGTCATCTGCTGATGATGCTGTTAAAGAGCTGGCTTAGCATCCGTGTGCTGCTCAGACTGCAGCCAGCTAATGAGCAAGACTTAGGAGGCAGCCAAAGGTGGAATACATTCATACATTTTGTGCGAGTAATAACTGGGATTAGGACGTCGCTCCATGCCTAACTTGGAGCCTCTGCCCAGCATGTCTGCGCTGCCTGCTGTCCCTTCCCATATCCCGACTTCCTGGTAACCTGAAAATAGAGGCTGCTGTGCAACTTCATGTAACCATCGCCGCTCCATTTTTCTTTATACGCTACATTACATAGTAAGGGCAAAGTTGTTAACCCTTTGGGTGCCAATGAGGTGTGCAAAGCATTGCTTTGCAATGAGTTTCTCACCTTTATGGCATTCCAAGGGTTAAACTGCTGTTGAGCAGGGACTCTGGTAGGGTCTGGATCACGGGTATTGGGCAGTAATAGTGTGAAGCGTCAGTGCAGCACAGAGCACGGTGGCCGGTGGCTGATTTAAATAGGTGCGGGTGGGCCAAACAACAGGCAGGCAAGCGGGCGGACGCACTGGCACATTATAATAATATTGATGACAATTTTCCACTCGCACTCACTCAATTTCTCCTCGCCAAATGCGAGGAGGCGAGTGGAAATTTTGAGCCCTGATATCTATATGTTCCAAAGGCATTTGATAGAGTTCCACACAGGAGGCTGGGGTATAAAACAAGTAAACTGGGGCTGGGGATAACCTTTGCATTTGATAGAAAACTGATTGAAGGATAGGGAACAGTTTTTTGTTGTAAATGGACAATTCTCCAATACAGTTTAAGTTGAGAGTGGAGTACCTCAAGGTTTAGTACTTGTTCCACTGCTTTTTAACATGTTTATAATTGACGTGGAAATAGATATAGAAAGCAAAACATCAATATTTACAGATGACACTAAATTAGCAGGATAATAAATTCAAAGTAGGATATTTGTTCTCTACCGAGGGATTTACATAAAATGGCAGATTGGGCAACCAAATGGAATATGAAGTTTAATGGGGGGAAAGTTTAAAGTCATGCATTTGAGAAGAAAAAATCCCACTGCTACTTATGAACTTAATGGAATAATATTAGGCGACTTGTTGCTAGAGAAAGACCTGGGTATCGTTGTAAACTACAAACTTGGAAACAGTGACCAGTGACAGATAGCAGTAGCAAAAGTAAACAAAGTACTGTATTGCATAAAATGGGTTAATGAGGAAAGAGTAGATAGCATAATTTGCCATTGTAGAAATCGTTAGTAAGACCACACCTCAAATATGCTGTGCAGTTTTGGGGACCAGTTTTGAAAAAGGATATTCTAGAGAGTACGTCGAAGAGCAAAAAAATTAATTAAGGAAATGGAGAACTTGATGTATGAGGAACAACTAGACAAACTTGGTTTATTTACTCTAGAGAAAAAAATGATTAAGAGGAGATCTTATCAAAATGTACAAGTATATGAGAGGTCAATACAACGATCTCTCTGGTGGGTTATTCATTCCAAGGCCTGATCAGATAACCAGGGGACACTCCTTGAGATTAGAGGAAAGGAGGTTTCAACTTCAGCAGAGGAAAGGTTTTTTTTTACAGTAAGGGCTGTTAAATTATGGAATTCCTTGCCCAAGGATGTGGTTATGGCAGATGATACAATGGATACTTTTAAGAGAATACTAGATACAGTTCTTTCAGAAGGGAACATACAGGGTTATACTGTGTATTAGTAGGCAAAAGAAGGTGTGATAAAGACTAACATATTTGGCAGCAGGAAAGCTATATAATTCTCATATCTCTGGGCTATGAGGCAAAAGATGAACTTGAGGGACTTTTTTAACCTAATATACTATGGGCTCGATTTAAAGGATTGTATTGAAATATGAGGTAGGGACAAACTGAGTACTGACCGACATAATAACATTTCTAAGCCGGTATTTAAAGGCCCTACCAGCTAAAAGCACAAGGGTCTTGTGGCCAAACATCCGTTTTGTGCGTTAAGTTCCCAAAACGCTGCTAAATAGCAGCAATATTGTGAACTTCACAGTAAAAAAGCTATCGGTGTCTGACACACTGCCAAGCACCGATCATTAATTTATTTGTGGTCGGGCCTCCCAGCTGAATATGGATATCTCGATAATGAGTGGTCCCTAAGGGGTGCCACCTCTGGGCACTTTCAACTTCCCAGGGAAGAGTCGGCATAGTTAGCCTGTTAGAGAGCTTACCTTAGTATGTAGTTTAAAAAGTAGGGGGTTCAAAGGGGGGGCTCAACACAAATTAAACTCCAGTGGGAGGGGCTGCTGCTTGTTTTTAAAGGCTTGCAGTCCCTCCAACAAATTCAGGCAAAGACTTATATTTGTGGTTGGGGCTTCCAGCTGAATATGGATAGCTCAATGATGAGTGGTCCCTAAGAGGTGCTGCCCCTGGGCACTTTCACGTTCCCAGAGAAGAGTTTACATGGTTAGCCTGTTAGAGGCCAAAAGAAGAAGAGCAAAAAGACTAAATGTCGAAAGCATGTTTGGAATGATGCGGTAGCATGAGTAACATTTAAGAGCATATGAGCGATTAAAGCATGAGGAGCGTTGCCTCCCCAGTCCTTGCATAATGTGTGTGGAGACTCCTCCTTTCCCCATGGAAGGAGGACCCAAGTACTGATGTAGATTGGGTATCCTGATCTGTTTATAGAGAATGGTGTGGAGTATAGTAGATAGGGGACTGTCTGGCTTGGCTAGGATAGTACTATAAGTTGGCTATGAGCCAAGATATGATGATACTCTGAGCGCAGTGAATGGACATCATTGATAATTTGTGGAGTAGATAGAATATCGATGCATGCCCTGGTCTGATTGGTTTAACCTGGGAATGAATGGGGTGAAATGAATGTTTTATGGATTGATAGGGTAGCTAGATGATCAATATTGTGCTGTACTCTCCCCTGGCCACTGATAGCCAAAAAGGGGTAGGTTTAATTGCTGCCCAGAGAATGATGTTGATGCAGTGGTCAAATTGATAGAATGGAGAAAGATGTGTGGTAGACTTCAAGTAGGCCAGTGATAGGTAGATGGATATGGAATGAGCGTGATAGACACTTGAGTAATCCTATCAAGAATGATTAAGCGGTATTTGGAGCGTAACGAAAAAGTGATGATGTAGAAGTGCTCTTTGAGACTGCATTTTCAAGTGACTGCAGGGGCAAGTGGAGGAGTTAGAAATAATCTGGTTAAGTACATGAGAGTGTGTTTGGTGTTTTATTATGGTTTAAAAAAAAAAAAATTGTGTGGGTATTGCGAGGGTTAAAAACCAACTGGTATTGGGTTTTTCTCTGGCCTATGTGATTAAGGGTGATTGGCTAAGGGAAGTCACCTGGCTGCTGTGTAACTATAAATACAGTCCCTAGGCTCATTTGAGCGTGCTCTTTGAGACTGCATTTTCAAGTGACTGCAGGCAAGTGAAGGAGTTAGAAAGAATCTGGAGTTGGACTAGAAGCAGGAGTTGGAAATCAGCAGAGCTCTGAGGTGACGATAATTTCAAGGGATCTACTGCATTCACATTTAAAGTTGGTTACTTACCTTAGAGTGAGCATTAGAGGACAGTATAAATCTATTTGAATTGTAAACCCAAGCAAGACGGATAGCAGGTTAGGCAATCTCACACAGTGTACTTCTTGTCACGTGTTTTAACACTTGGAGCAATCATTCCAGGTGTCATACCTCTGTGCCAAGTGTGAGCATATTTTCTTTTTAGAGTCTAAGATATTGGATTTGGAAAGAAATATTGCAACATTGCGACACATCGGAAACCTGGAAAGGAGTTTAGAACTCACAGAGCAGGTAGTATGTGGGGTTAGTGGTGAAGAGGGTGGAGTTGTAGAAGAGGAACAACAGGTAGGCAGCTGAGTAACAGTAAGGAGGGGAGGTAGTGGGCAGAGGAAAAGGAAGGCCAGTTCTGAGTTGACTCAGTCCAACAGATTTGCAAGATTGTGTGAAGATGTTGATGAGGATAGCTCAGAATTGGCAACACTGGAAAGGGATGACTCCTCTAGCAGCCAGGGGAACAGTCCTCCTTCAAGGCTAGATGGGATGCAGAGTAGGCAGAAACCAAGGCAGGTGGTAGTAATAGGGGACTCTATTATTAGGAGGGTAGATAGGGTAATCTGCCGCCAGGAACATGAATGCCAAACAGTATGTTGTCTCCCAGGTGTGCGGGTTCGGCATTGTCAGTCTCTGAGTAGGGTCAAGCAACTTAAAGGACTCAGGTTAACCAGTTCACAGTTCCTCTGAGTTTGAGACTGGATCAGCAGGTACTAGGAGGCTCGGGAAGGTTCAAGACCGTAGTCAGACTGCAGGACAGAGTTCCCTTTAATCGAAGGCCTCGAGGTTAAGATAAGGTTCGAGGCAGGTTCGAGGTCTTGGGGTATCGATAATGTTCGAGACAGGTTCGAGGTCTTGGGGTATCGATAAGGTTCGAGACAGGTTCGAGGTCTTGGGGTATCGATACGGTTCGAGGCAGGTTCGAGGTTTATGGACTACGAATCCTCTATTCTCTGCTGAATCGAGTTTGGACTCGAGGCCCAGGAAACTGGAAGCAGGTAAGGGGAATACGAGTTCCTACACCCTCGACTGGCCAGGGGCAGTCACCGGGGCGGCCGGTGATGGCAACCCAAACCAGTCGGAGCCCCAGAGGTGAAGGAACGGTAGACTGGAACCAAACCTTGAGAGCAGCTGGAGGGACTCTCGTTGCGAGGCAGAAAGTTCCGAATGGAAAGCGTAGTCCGAGAATACTGGGTCAGGCCGGAATCGAATCAGTAACCAAAGGAGCAGACAGAGACGTGGTCAGGCAAAGCTGGGGTCAAGATCCACGGGCAGAAGACAAGACTAGGTCGGTATTCATGCAGGGTTCGGTACACGGAATCGGCAAACACAGGAACTCAACGACAAAGGTTTCTCTCAGACTTTTGGCGCTAAAATCGAGCAAGGGTTGATGGAAGATCCAGGTACATAAAGCCTATAGCCGCCAATAGGATTATAGGTAGGAGGAGCAGTCAGGAGCAGCATGACAGTGCCCCCCCTTCAATGGCCGACCTCCGGACGGCCTGGAGCATCAGGATGCAGTCGATGAAAGGTCCGTACAAGGACCAGAGCATGGACCTCAGTAGCTGGCACCCAGGAACGATCAGCAGGACCATAGCCCTTCCAGTCGACCAAATAGTGTAATCGGCCCCGAGATAGCCGAGAATCCAGAATCTTGCTGACCTCATATTCTGGATGACCGTCCACCAGAACAGGAGCAGGAGGAGTGGCCGGTTGGTAGAAACGGTTCTTAACCAAGGGACGTAGAAGGGAGACATGAAAGGAATTGGCCACCTTCATGGTTGATGGTAAATCAAGAGAATAGGTGACAGGAGTGAGCTGAGTCTTGATAGGAAAAGGTCCAATGAACCTGGGACCCAATTTACCAGAGGGCTGCTTCAAGCGAAGGTGTTGGGTGGAGAGCCAGACCTGGTCACCAGTCTGGTATGAAGGAGCAGGTTGCCTTTTCTTATCCGCCGAGGACTTATAACTGGAAGAAGCGGCTGTCAAAGAGCGATGAACAGAAGCCCACTGAAGACGGAGATTCCATACTCTATTATCAGCTTCGGGAACATCGGATACCGGGAGGTTGGGCAACATCTGAGGGATTGGCGAAGGTTGAAGAAGCCCAACAGGCCTCTGATTGGATGGTTTAACTTGTGTACAAAGAGTGCAAGCTTTGACGTAGGCTACCACATCTTGTTTCAAGGAAGGCCACCAGAAGCGTCTAAGAAGAAACTCAGTATTTTTGGTAATGTCTGGGTGACCAGCCATAGTAGAGTGGTGCGACCATTTTAAGAGAGAGGACCGAAATCTCTTGGGAACAAATAGCAGATGACCGGGTTTCCCTTGAAATCGTCCACTGAAATGATGTTGAAGAAATTTGATCCTTTGTATTATGGACAATGATAGAGAGGCCACAATATGATCGGGAGGAATTATGGGTTCAGGAGGAGGTTCTGGTTCAGTTGTGAAGAGAGGAGGCAAGGCATCCACCTTCAGATTCTTAGGTCCCAGTTCAGATAGAAGAAGTGATTTTCCTCTAGGAGGCACGGTTCCGGGTAAGAAGTCAATAGGACAGTCTCTGTAGGGTTTAGGAACAGATTCCTCAGGAGTGGTTATGCAACCCACAAGGCCTGGTACAGGTATCTCAGAAAGGCAGTTAGAGTAGCAGGAAGAACCCCAATTCGTCAACTGGTCAGAACTCCAGTCAATTACTGGATTGTGGCGGCGAAGCCAAGGAAGTCCCAAAATCACTGGAACGGAAGGGCACTCTATAACGTCGAGGTGAATTGTCTCTGAATGAAGGGTGCCAGTCCGAAGAAGTAGTAATTGAGTTTCATGGGTAACGAGGCCCTTTCCCAGAGGACCCCCACCCACGGTAGAGACCCGCAGGGGTTTGGTTTTCTGGACAAGCGGTATAGAGTGCCTGGAAGCGAATCCAGCATCAAGGAAGACCCCTGCCGCACCTGAGTCCAAGAAGGCTTTAGTGGAGACTGAGCCCTCCGCCCAACTTAACCGAACAGGAACCATCAAACGGTTTGTGTCAGACGGAGAGATTTTGTGTATTACGCCTAGGGAGTTGTCTCCATGGTTCCCTAAACTTTGGAAGTTTCCCGGACGGGTCGGACACTGGCGTAGGAGATGGCCCTTGAGGCCACAATAAAAGCAAAGTCCCTGACTTCTTCGCCGGCGTTTCTCCTCCTCAGGGAGTTTAGTCACAGACCCAATATCCATAGGTTCAACAGAGGTCTGTAATGTCTCGGTGGGAGAGGATAATCGAGGAACAAAATCAGATTTATGGCGGCGGAAGCGATCTCTCTCAAGCTGTCGCTCGATTTGCCGACGATCTAATTCTAAACAGGTAGATATCAGACCCTCCAGATCCTCCGGTATGTCTTGATTAACTAGAGCATCTTTGATGCGTTCGCTCAGACCCCTGCGAAAGGCGGCTCGCAAGGCTCCATTGTTCCAGTCGGTTGCGTAGGAAAGTGTTCTGAACTCTACTGCATATTCAGCCACCGTGCGAGTGCCCTGTTTTAGACACAGTATACTGGCTTCTGCAGATGCCTGTCTTCCAGGTAGATCAAATACGGTCTTAAAGGCAGCGATAAATGCATTGGAGTCATCAAGAAGAGAAGATCTGTTCTCCACCAGAGGGGAAGCCCAAGCGAGGGCCTTATCAGTCAATAGAGAGATTATGAATGCCACCCTAGTAGAATGAGAGTTAAACGAATGAGGCAAGGTCTGAAAATGTAACCGGCACTGGTTCAAGAATCCACGACAATGTTCAGGTCAGCCAGAGTATCTCTCTGGTAAGGGTATCTTGGGTGGCTTGTACCCTGAGGTGGCTCCTGTAGACCCTGTGGCCCCAGGGGGCTGTGGTGGAGCTTGAGCAGGGGTAGATGGAGAGAATGTTTGCAACATTTCTATCATAGCATCCAGCTTATGATTGAGGGTTTGTAGTTGTGCTGCATGGGTAGACAGAACTTGCTCCTGTTGTTCCTGTCTGGAGGCTATGAGGGAAGCCTCAGCAGCATCCATTTTACTGGCTCGATTTTACTGTCAGTCTCTGAGTAGGGTCAAGCAAGGTAAAGGACTCAGGTTAACCAGTTCACAGTTCCTCTGAGTTCGAGACTGGATCAGCAGGTACTAGGAGGCTCGGGAAGGTTCAAGACCGTAGTCAGACTGCAGGACAGAGTTCCCTTTAATCGAAGGCCTCGAGGTTAAGATAAGGTTCGAGGCAGGTTCGAGGTCTTGGGGTATCGATAATGTTCGAGACAGGTTCGAGGTCTTGGGGTATCGATAAGGTTCGAGACAGGTTCGAGGTCTTGGGGTATCGATAAGGTTTCGAGGCAGGTTCGAGGTTTATGGACTACGAATCCTCTATTCTCTGCTGAATCGAGTTTGGACTCGAGGCCCAGGAAACTGGAAGCAGGTAAGGGGAATACGAGTTCCTACACCCTCGACTGGCCGGGGCAGTCACCGGGGCGGCCGGTGATGGCAACCCAAACCAGTCGGAGCCCCAGAGGTGAAGGAATGGTAGACTGGAACCAAACCTTGAGAGCAGCTGGAGGGACTCTCGTTGCGAGGCAGAAAGTTCCGAATGGAAAGCGTAGTCCGAGAATACTGGGTCAGGCCGGAATCGAATCAGTAACCAAAGGAGCAGACAGAGACGTGGTCAGGCAAAGCTGGGGTCAAGATCCACGGGCAGAAGACAAGACTAGGTCGGTATTCAAGCAGGGTTTGGTACACGGAATCGGCAAACACAGGAACTCAACGACAAAGGTTTCTCTCAGACTTTTGGCGCTAAAATCGAGCAAGGGTTGATGGAAGATCCAGGTACATAAAGCCTACAGCCGCCAATAGGATTATAGGTAGGAGGAGCAGTCAGGAGCAGCATGACAGGCATGTTGTGGACAGGGCTGACAAATTATTGGGAGGTGCTGGAAGTGATCCAGCTGTCTTGGTATATATTGGTACCACTGACAAAGTAGGAGGAAGATGGAGGTCACTAAAGAATGATTTCAGGGATTTAGGATGCAAGCTCAAGGCAAGGACCTCTAAGGTAGTATTTTCTGAAATTCTGCCTGTGCCATGCGCCAGTGCAGGTAGGCATAAGGAGCTCAGGGAGCTTAATGCATGGCTCAGGAACTGGTGTAGGAAGGAGGGTTTTGTGTTTTTAGAGCACTGGGCTGACTTTGCTCTTGGGTACAATCCATATGGAAGTGATGGATTGCACCTAATGGTAGAGGAGCCTCTGTGCTAGGGGAGAGAATGTTAAGAAGCTTCGAGGAGCTTTTAAACTAGGAATGGGGGGAGGGTATAGATAGCAAAAATTGGGCAGATAGAGCAGATAGGAACCAGGTCCAAGTAAATGATTAGGGGGGTGGAGAAAGGGTGGGGATAAATGTAGTAAATAAGAAAGGAACTCCTAGTAAATAAAGATGTGGATAAAAGGCATGTAGGGAGTGGTATATGTAAAGACTTAAAAATTATTTATATGCTAGCAAATGCAAGAAGTATGGTAGATAAAATAGGAGAACTAGAATTGCTGGCAGGTAATGAGCAATTGGACATAAATGGTATAACAGAAACATGGTGGAATGATACACATGATTGGTCTGTAAATATAGAGGGCTATTCCCTGTTTAGGAGAGACTGGATTAATAGAAAAGGGGGAAGTGTGTGCTTATATTTGAAACCCGAGCTAAATCCAATTTTGAGAGGTGATATTAGTGAGGAAACTGGCCAAAATGTGGAGTCCTTGTGGGTAGAAATTGAGACTAAATGTGGTGTAAAAGGTAAAAAAAAAAAGGTGTTGGTGGGTATATGCTACAAACCACCAAATATTGATGACAGTGTTGAGGCCCAACTGCTATTGCAAACAAGAAAAATTGCCCAGCTTGGGCATACTATAATTATGGGAGATTTTAATTATCCAGATATGAACTGGAAAAATGAGACCTGTCAGAGTGCTAAGGGTAGCAGGTTTGTGAACATACTTCGTGAAAGCTACATGTCACAAATGGTGGAAGTGCCAACAAGAAATAACAATATATTGGACCTAGTGATAGCGAATAACACAGAAATGGTATCCAATATTAAGGTAAGTGAACATATGGGAAACAGTGATCACAACATGGTTACATTTGAGATCAGTCTGGCTAAGCAAAACTGTATAGGTTCAACCAAAACTCTTAATTTTAAAAAAAGCTAACTTCAAATTGTTAAGGGCTTCAATGCAACACATAGACTGGGATACATTATTTAAAGGGGAACTTTCACCTACACACATGTTTGCTTTAATCCACGTACATTACCGATTCAAACTGTGCTGTGTTTTGGTTTTTTAAAAAACGCAATAGAAAATAAGTTTGAGGGTTTACCTTTTCCCTCTTGATGTATTCTCATTCTTATCGGCACAATTTGTGCTGATGAGAATACTTAACAGATCCTCCTCCCCGCTGGTCTGTCAGTAAGCTGGAGAACTCTCATTGGTAGAGATCGATATCTAGCCAATGAGAGTACTCCAACTTACTGACAGACCAGCGGGGAGGAGGATCTCCTGTATTCTCATCGGCAAGATGGTGCTGATCAGAATGAGGAGAAGAGGGATAAAGTTAACCCTCAAACTTAATTTCTCTTGCGTTTTTTTTAAAAACCGAAACCCAGCACAGCTTGAATCGGCAATGTAAGTGGATTAAAGCAAACGTGTTTAGGTGAAAGTTCCGCTTTAAAGACAAAAATACTGAGGATAAATGGTCAGAATTCAAATTTAGGTTGCGGAAACATACCCAACAGTATATACCAATGTGGAACAAATGCAAAAGAAGTAAGTCACAGCCAGTGTGGTTAAAGGGATAGTAATGTTACATAATAAAAGCAGCTCTAATTAATCATCATAGTATTTGGACTTTGGAGAGTGTTATTTCAATTCTGTCAGAGTTGTAGTTCCAGAGTAATTCAATGACAAAGTATCCCCCTCATGCCCCTTTTACTGATGTAACACTTCTCAGCCAGAGCAGAATGGAGGTGCCCAGGTAGACTGCAGAGAGGGACAATCTTCAATCAAGATAAGGGAAAAACCTGAAAAACTTGTCAAAGGGGGCAGGGCTTTTATTGTTCTCATAGGAAGAAGATTGTCCCCTGCAGTCATCTGTCTGGTCTATGGACTGCATTCCACATCTGAGAAGAGATGGCTTACACTAGGTAAAAGGGGTGGGAGGGGAAACTTTGCTTGTGAATATCTCTCAAACCATAAAGGTTTGAGAGATAAGACTTATATTGTTCTTCATGTTTTTTTAATGCCTATAAAATAAAGATAAAACGAAGTATTACTATCCCTTTAACTACTCATGTAAAGAAGGAAATGGCAAAGAAAAAAAACATTCAAACTATTTAAGTCTGAAGGAACTGAACATTCTATCTTAAAATATAGAGAGTGCAACAAAGATTGCAAAAAGGCAATTAGGGTAGCAAAAATAGAAAATGAAACTCGAATTGCAAGGGAAAGCAAGACTAATTCCAAAAAGTTTTTCAAATATATAAATATCAAAAAACTTAAGAGGGAGTGCATTGGACTATTCAAAAATGAGATGGGTGAGTTGATTAGTGAGCATAAGGAAAAGGCCAATGTTCTAAACACTTTCTTTGCATTAGTATATACAAGGGAGCAAGGAATGGTAGAAAAGCCTCAACAAGTAACTAATAAAGCAATACAATTATCAGATATTGGGTTAACTCAATAAGATGTCATGGGTAGACCGAAGAAAATTAAGACTGACAAAGCACCGGGTCCTGATGGTATACATCCAAGGGCTCTTAAGGAAGTGCAGTGCTAGAAAAACCCCTATATTTACTCTTTAAATATTCTCTCACCACAGGCTCAGTGCCACAAGATTGGTGAAGAGCCAATGTAGTGCCTCTATTTAAGAAGGGAACTAAAACAGGACCTGGAAATTATAGACCTGTGAGTTTGACCTATGCAATGGGAAAACTGCTAGAAGGGATAATAAGGGACTATATTCAGGATTACAACACAAAAAATAAGATAATTAGCAGGAATCAACATGGATTTATGAAGAATAGATCATGCCAAACTAACCTTTTCAGCTTCTATGAGGAAGTAAGCAGCAATCTTGATAATGGCAAGGCAGTTGATGTAGTCTATCTAGACTTTGCAAAGGCATATGATACAGTGCCACACAGAAGGCTGAGGTATAAAATAAGGAAATCGGGGCTAGGAGATGACCTTTTCAATTGGATACAAAACTGGTTGAAGGATAGGGAACAGTGTGTGGTTGTAAATGGACAATTCTCCAGTACAGTTAAAGTGGAGAGTGGAGTACCTCAGGGTTCAATATTAGGTCCGCTGCTGTTTAACATGTTTATAAATGACCTAGAAATATATATAGAAAACAAAATATCAGTATTTTGCAGATGACACTAAATTATGTACGGTAATTAATTCAGAACAGGATAATTGCTCTCTACAGAGGGATTTATATAAAATGGCAGACTGGGCAAACAAATGGAATATGAAGTTTAATGTGGGGAAGTGTAAAGTCATGCATTTGGGAGGAAATAATCCCAAGGCTACTAATGAATTTAATGGAATCATTTTACGGGACTCGTTGCTAGAGAAAGACCTGGGTATCCTTGCCAACTACAAACTTGGAAACAGTGACCAGTGTCAAACAGCAGTAGCAAAGGCAAACAAAATCCTCTATTGCATAAAAAGAGGTATTGAAGCAAGAGTGGATAACATCATTTTACCATTGTACAAATCTCTGTAAGACCTCACCTTGAGTATGCAGTGCAGTTTTGGGCACCGGTTCTGAAAAAGGATAAACTAGAACTAGAGAGGGTACAGTGAATAGCAACAAAATTAATTAAGGGAATGGAGGACTTGACGTATTAGGAATGACTACACAAACTTGGTTTATTTACTCTAGAGAAAACACGACTAAGGAGACCTTATCACATTGTACAAATATATGAGAGGTCAATGCAAGGATCTGTACGGTGAGCTATTTATTCCAAGGCCTGATCAGGTGACCAGGGGACACCTCTTGAGATTAGAGGAAATGAGGTTTAGACTTCAGCAGATGAAGGGGTTTTTTACAGTAAGGTCTGTTAAATTGTGGAATTCTTTGCCCAAGGAGGTGGTTATGGCAGATACAATGGATACATTCCTTTCAAAAGGGAACATGCAGTGTTATACTGTTTATTAGTAAGCAGATCAGGAAGGTCTGAAAAAGACTAACTTATTTGGTAGCAGGATAGCTATACAGTTCTCATGTAACTAGGGTATGAGGCAAAGATTGAACTTGATGGACTTGTGTCTTTATTCAACCTAATTTACTATGTTACTATATAAGACAAAATGGTGAGGAATGCTTGAAATGAATATGAAGGTGAGTGACTTGTGTGAATGGATCAAGGGGCGCATGTAGAGAATGTGATTGTGACTTCGGGTGAAGTATGATAGGGCTGATTTGCTAGTAAAATTCTGAAACGATTTCCATGTCTGGACGTACAGCTTCCTGGTGCTGGGAGTGAGAGCTTGTGGATGGAATGTGAAGTGAATTGATTTGTATCGTGATGAGGTCCTTGACTTCAGAGGATGGAAAGGTAGCTGGAACGGTGTATGGTGGAACTGGAAGAAGACCTGTAGTTAACCAGAATTTAGCATTGGCTTCTTGTGATGCAAGTGGCATGCAGGAGGTTTCGATGAAGGAATTGTAAAGCAATACCATGTGACCTGCTGGTAGACATCACATATGTATACGAGGAGGCGAATCTACCCTATTTATGGCTGGGATGAAACTATGTTATCTGCATGGAATGTGACAGCTTGTGACACCGCAATATGACTGGTGCGAGTATGGGATATTGCGAACGGTGGTGAAATAAGAGAAAACTGGGGTAGGTTAGATTGGATAGGAGGGTTAGGAGATGAATGTAAAGGTCCTTCTAGTGGGATAATTCCAGAAGCATACTTGTATGCATGAAGAGGGACTGCGGCTGATGTTTGAGAGAGAGGGCGTAGTGAGTGGTGGGTATCCTTTGGCCTCTGTGAGGAGATAAGGTGTGTGTGGGGGGGAGAGTCCTTCAGCCTCTGCCAAGAGGTAAGAGTGTGCGGGGGGTCCTTCGGCCTTTGAAGAATTTAGGAGTGGTGCAGGTTCATCAGCCTTCTAAAGGGGCATGGAATTGAGGGGTGCATTGGCCTTTTCATGGAGGCAAGGACGTATGCAGATCCCCCGTGAGGACAGCGAGGAGGGAATCCTACAGCTTCTATGAGAGGTAAAGAGTGATGGGGCCCTCAGGTAGAGAGTATCATGGATGCCTGAATGTGAAGATGGAAGTGGTTGTGCCCCAATTGTGTCATTGAAGGAGAAAAGGAAGGGTGAAGGATTCAACATCTAGGCGTTCTCAGCGTAGTGGCAAGTACGGATGGAACTCGAGAAGAGGGAGGGGGTGGATAGGATCCTTTGTGCCAGGAGAAGACGTAATGAGTAATTGGGTCGTGTGGCCTCTGGTGCTCCAACCTTAGTAAGGACATGGGGAGTGGCGAGGGTCCATCAGCCTCTGCAACAAGGTATTGAGGGTCTACAAGCAGGAGAAACGGTCCTTCGGCCTATGCGAAGATGTAAAGAGAAACAGGGTCCTTCTGCCTATATGAAGACATAAGGAGAAACGTGGATAAGAATCTATGAGAGGTAAGGAAGACACGAGAGTCTTTCGGCCCCTTGGTGGGGTGAGGATGGCCTAAATCTTGGAACAGGTGCCGAAACCCAAGCTGAATGTTACATCCTTTCCGTCTGCTGTAGCCATGGAGCCTCCTTGTATTGCGTGAGGATTTGTACACAATTTAGCTGCACGGGATCCAACCGCTGACCCACAACTGTCTGAGCGTAATGGGGACACGCGATGGCAGACATACACGTGTCACTGACCTTCAGTATATATCGCCACATGCATGTGTCTAGTGTGCTTGGGCAGCCTAATATTGTCAAATAAATGAAATCCTGGTGCTTGGAGAATCATAGTGATAAATCGGGTCGTACTTGGAGCTTGGAAGTTGGAGTGAGTGGCAGTGCTGGCTGAATCTGGAGGCTAGTCCTGTTGGCTCTAAAATGGACCTGTAGGTAATGTTAAGCATGAGTAAATGCTTACTCTGTAGTGAATAACTCTTGATGTATTTGGGGGGATGATCTACTGTGGCCTAAAAAGGGGAAAAAGTTGGCAACAATGACAAAAAAAAAAAAAAAAAGTTGGTTGGGATGGTGAATGTAGGGATGATGCCGGGTAGTAAGGGAGATGACATGATGGATGAAAATCTGATCTGTGCTGAGGAAGCTACTATAAAGTTTGAGTTTGATGTAGCACTGCACATGCTGGGATGATTGAAAATGTGTTAATGCTGTTAAGAGTCCGGTCCATGCAGTAGCAATAATAGAATGACTTGGCCTAGACCTGGTAACTTAGATTTACTTGGGATGGAGTGGCGCGGGATGTATGGATTGGGATAAATGCTCTGCTCACTGACTGTATTGGGCTACTGGAGTGGCACCTGTGTGGCGACGAGTCAAGATATGTTATGCATGGTGTGTCCAGTGCAGAGAGTGGGCTTGAGACAGAACTGAATGGCCCTCCCATATGTGGACTTATGCAAAGTGACTCAGGACTGAGCTGGTTTCCCCTGGATCCCTGGTCAGTATGGAAGTGATATTTAATGATCTCTGGCAAAGATAATCTTGTATAAACAAGCATGTGAACGTAAAAGTCTGAAAGTACATTGTCTCAGTGTATACTAAGGTAGAGAAACTAACTAATGATGGTGAATGGTATGACTGGAGGCAGTGCACTGACTGATCTGCTTCTCTGCCTAATCGGGGCCCAGAAGAGGCTTTCCGCTTCCAACAGCAGACAAACTGCTGACAAGGAAGGGCTGAATGGGGTGGGGGAGAAGCTATGCCTGTCAGTTGTGTTGGTGTACCGGAATCCCATTGTTCATGGCTACAAATTGCCCAATGGAGGATCCGGTGGTAGGGAGGACTGGAAGCTGGATTTGAGGAGAGGGTAGTGGAAATGCTGGAATTGGCCCTGAGCCCCAGGGGAAGAGACGTGGTCTTCTAAATTTCTCCTGGGAGAAAACCCATGTCTCCTGGAACCGTCCAGGTTGTTCTAGGTATAAAGTCTCCCTTCCTCTGGCGTAGGAATGCTCTGAAGGGAGATTTTTTTTGGGTGGATATTACTTGTATCCTTATGAAGGTGAGGAAGAGAGCATGAATATATGGATATATGGGGTACCTGTGTAAATAATGAGCCGGGTGACGGGGTAAATTACTTGATGGCTGATTGGATGGCTCTGAAGGCCGTAAGATGATAGAGAAACATTGGTGCACACCAGGTTAAGGGTAGAAAGTCAAGTGACAGCTCATTTGATATGGTGGGTTACTGTCACAGGCCCAGATGGAGACAGTACAGGTACTTCCCTCAACTTACACAGGTCAGGTAGGAACAGTATACCAAAACAACATGCAGACTGATAGCCAGACAGCAGTTGCCCTAGAGTGCTAGGGTGAGGTGGCGGCAGCGACCTGCTGGTAGCGTCACTGGAGCCCTAGAACGCTAGGGTAGAATAGAGGCCCAAGACTCACAGCTACTGGCAGCAAGGACCCTAGAACGCTAGGGTGTAAGGAGGCCCAAGACCCACGGATACTGGCAACAACGACCCTAGAACGCTGGGGTTGTAAGGAGACACATGGACCACGGATACTGGCAGCAAGGACCCTAGAACGCTAGGGTTGTCAGGAGGCAGAAGACTCATGGATATTGGCAGCAAGAACCCTAGAATGCTAAGGTTGTAAGGAGGCAACTAACCCACGTATGTGGCAGCAGCAACCCTAGACGCTAGGGTGAGATGGAGGCAACAGACCCCGAAAGGCAACGGGTGTCCGGTAGTACGTGAGGGTACCTGAGAAGGACCACCACACTTTAGTTGGCTCTTGAGCCCTAAGGCCACAGCGGTACAGTAAGGCAGGGTGAGATAGTGAACCGGACCTAGAACTCTGGGGTGATAGCAAGGTTCAACAAAGGTGGTCTTACGCCCAGTGGATTGCCTAGAACTCCCAACCAGGAGTGAGCACAGCTAGTGACAGTGGTAACAACGGATATGTCAGTAAGGGAACGAGTAACTCAGCCCGACTGTTAACAGCACGGAATGTGGTACTCTGTATGTGCACACCGCCAAGAGGCGGTTGAAGCCAGTAAGCACTGCAACAGCAGCGGGTGCTCAGCCAAAGGGTCAGCAACGTAAGCGGGTTCTCAGCCAATCCAGTCAGCAATGTTAGCGGGTTCTCAGCCAGTCCGGTCAGCAACGGATGCGAGTTCTCAGCCAGTCCAGTCAGCAACGTAAGCGGGTTCTCAGCCAGTCCGGCCAGCAACAGATGCGGGTTCTCAGCCAGTCCAGTCAGCAACGTAAGTGGGTTCTCAGCCAGTCCGGTCAGCAACAGATGCGGGTTCTTAGCCAGTCCAGTCAGCAACGTGAGCGGGTTCTCAGCCAGTCCAATCAGCAACAGATGCGGCAGTAGTACAGGATACACAGGAACGTCATCAGGCAGGCCAGGTCATACACGAACAGAGAAACAGCAGTAACTAGCACTAGGTTCAGGTACACCACGAAAGGGCGCCTGAATAATGACATGACAGGGTATAAAAGGACTGGCCCTGGGTGGAGTTAGGTCCAGGGACCAATAAGAATTCAGCATAGTAAACAAGTAAGTAGAAATGTTGCCGCGCAGCAGCCAGGATCACGGGCACCGTGATAGTTATCTTCTTTCCAAAATAGTATGCTTTGTTTATCTTTTCTTGATTTCTGTAGTTGTTATGAATTAATTACAGGCAAGTCATCTTAGAAAAAAAATGAGAGACTGTAGTTGGTGTAGTTTTGTGCTTCTGGCATTTTTTATCATAGTAGCAGTACCTAATGGATATAGTAGGAAATTCCATTGTTTTCAAAATTTTCACTACATTTGAAGGGGTGGAAATGTAAAAAAAAAATATTTCATTACATTTGAAGGGGTGGAAATGTGAAAAAGAAAAAGCAATTTTTTCTTTCTGGAAACGTTTGTGCACCCCAGGCTAGCAGTAGAAAGGTAAGTTACTCCTCATTTGATGCAGTGTGATATACACTTTCAGAAAATATATATTTTATATATAGTTATATAGCTGACTTAGGGTAGTTTTACTATGTAACCAATGAAATGTGCATTTTTAGTTCATAAAGTTGAAAATACCATTTAATGTAGACAGTTATGGTAATTAATCCTTAGGCTAGTCTTGTACCTATCATAGAGGTTTTTAAATTCTTGTATATGATAATCTTCTGCTACTTTTGGTAGTACGTATGCATATTATCTATGTCTTATAAATTCTAATTTTAGATGATGTCCACTTATTCTTGTATTTCTAATTTTTTTGAAAGTTGTGCATGTGTGTGTCTTCGGCCTAGATTCACGAAAAGTAGATGATTTTGTTGATGTGTTCCAAACACCTGAACATTTTGATGTACACTCACATTGACATATACACTGAAATTTAGGTCTGGGAGGTGAGGGGAGGAGAAGGTCCCTATTAGCTAGCATACAGGATGGTCAAAGTGCAACACTGAAGTCTGACAGCATGCTCTCTGCTGTCCCACTTGATCACTAGGGAAGTGAAATGAATCCTTTCAGCACCATGGACAGCTTCACTCCCTTATCCCTTTGAGTGCCATAGGCATGTGCATTGCTCCCCCTGTTGCACTCAAAGGATTTAAAAAAAGTACACCAAGCACTACATAATTATCCCCTTAGCTCTGTATCATTTTTGATACATGTGCACTGTCATGGGAACAAGGCTGGGGATCAGGCAGCATCTATGGAGATTTGTGGTTACCACTTGCCCCCTAGCCTTGTCCCCTTGCCCACTGGTAGTCATAGAACTCCATACACACTGCCTGGCTCCTAGACTTGTTCCCTTTTCCACTGGTAGCCACAGATCCCATGCAGAAGAAGGCTGGGGGTGTTAGTCAGTGTATGTGGGGCTAACACACAATATTGATGTTCCCCATGCTGTCCCACAATATACAACTCTGACATGCTGCCCCCCCCTTAGCAAAATTCAACATTTAATACCATATAAATCTGACATACTGCCCCACAATCTATAAGTCCAACATGCTGCCTCCCCCGGCAAAATATGAGATATATTGCATGTGATGGAACGCCGTCACTTGTGAACTAGGGGCCCTTTTGGTTTGGGGGGGCCCGGACTGGGAGCGGCCATTTGGCCATACAGAAGCATGGGTCAAACTACAAAATGGAGAAGGGTAGCGGCCAGACTCCAAGGTTGCACCGAGTCTGAGACTTTATTACGTATTGGGGGTGGGGCAATGGCTACCTGGGACAGCATCTGGAGACTGGGAGTCAAATGTCTTATTGCCTCACCCTTTGTGTGCTGTCTTATTGTTTATATGCAAAGTAGGTTTCCTGGGGTTATGTGTTTCCATTGTTTCTTTGTGAAACCGATTGTATTATGTCAGTTACTGATGTAAATGTAATTACCTTAGCAGATCTGATAGAGGACTGTGTGTTTGTATTCTATTGTGTGTTACTGTAATTAAATCTCAGTAAGATTGGGGGTTTTGTGAATCTTCGAGATCGGGCTGACATAGGTGGCTTGGCCGCTGGGAAGAAACTGTTTGGACAGGTGTGCCTGGTCGGGGCACAGGGGACCTGTCACATTGCCCTCACACAGTTAACCCTTTGAGTGCCAGCGTTGCTTTGCAATCCGTTTTCATACCGTTTTGGCACTTAAAGGGTTAATTGACAAAATATGCTACTGCATAACTTGTGCTTCAAAGCAAAAAAAAAATAAATCCTTTTTGTTTAACCCCTTAACGACCCATGATGTACATGCACGTCATGAGGTTGAGGTCCCTAAAGGACCAAGGACGTACATGTACGTCATGGAATTCCGGGCTCCCCGCGTGGCTGCAGGCCGTTTGGGGAGTCCGGTATCAGATCAACAAAAAAACCCCGAATGCTCCTGATGACCCCTCCTGATGCCCCCCTGTCATTGATCACCTATCTCTATTCATTCATTTTGGGTATTATGGCGTTGATCCAAATGTTGGCGATGGCTGTTTTTTTCTGCCGACGACATTTTTTCCAGCACAGTAAGCTATTCAAATGTCTATGCTGTGAAAAAATACCGGCAAAAAAAAGAGCCATCGTGTGTTAAAGTTAAGAGGTGTTTTCATCCATTGAAAATTATGAAAACACCGTAAATAGCAATTCAAATGTCTGCGTTAGCCAAGAAAAGGCGATAAGGGACTCAAGTTATCGCAGGAAAGTTAAGACCTATTTTTTTTTTTTTTAACTTGAGTCCCTTATCTCCTGTTTAAACAGCTGACGCAGAAACTTGAATTTAAAAAAAAGTCCTCAGTGGATGTATTCATATGGGGCTCTAAGCCCCTTATCAATACATCCATAGGATGAAAAATGTTTCATAAGTTAGTAGAATTAACCCTATGAGTGCCAGTGGGATGTAATTCATAGGGTTAACCCGACTAAGTAAAAAAAAAATCACATGACAAGTAACACTTACTATTACTCCTTATGTCCAGCGGAGTCCTCAGCTTTCTGGTCATCTTCTGTCCTTCTTTCTTCTCTTCTATCTTCTTGCTGTAAAACACGAAAAAAAAGTATAAGTTAAAAGCATACATGCGGCACACTAATACATAGTTTAACCCCTTGAGTGCCAGAGGGGTACGTTGCGTACCCCTCTGGGGCTCAAAGGGTTAAGTTATGCAGTAGTGTGCCAGTTGTCAAAATATAAATGCCCCCATGCATATTAAATCTTTCTAAATTATTCCAAGCCAATCGACAGAATAATGCGCCACCCGCCCCCTTCATGTCCACGGGCCGAAGCCCGCTCTGGTCTGAGGGAATTAGAATTGAAGCTGCCCTTATATATGGACAGCCTTACTTGTAATTCTCTCACAGCCTTTGGCTGGGATATGCTTACGCACCCCCAGCCAATCAGTTTAAAGCACATCCGCTCAAAGCTGGCTGGGAGGTGCGTAAGCATATTCGAGCGGGCATCAGCCCGTGGACATGAAGGGGGGGGGTGGCGCATTATTCTGTCTCCGGCGCCAGCCCATCGGCCTCACACAGCGGCGGAGACAGCGACAAATTATATATAAATGCTAAGTATCATTTTGGACATTTTACATATGGGAATACGATTCTTGGAATAATTTAAAAAGATTTAATATGCATGGGATCATTTATATTTTAACAACTGGCACACTACTGCATAATTTAACCCTTTGAGTCCCAGAGAGGTACGCAACGCATTGCTTTGCAATGCTTTGCTTACTCCTCCAGCACTCAAGGGGTTAAACTATGTATTAGTGTTCCGCATATGTATGCTTTTAACTTACACTTTTTTTGTGTGTTTTACAGCAAGAAGATAAAAGAGACTAGAAGAAAGAAGATAGAAGGAGACAGACAGTGGATGACGGGTAAGTGTAACAGATTATTTAATGATAGGTGCTTGGTAGTATGTCAGGCACTGATCGTTAGTTTTTTTTTTCCTTTGAAGTTCCCAAAACTGCTGTTGTTTAGCAGCATTTTGGGAACTTAACGCACAAAACGGACGTTTGGACACAACACCAGTTTTGTGGCTTAACTTTCATTGTGCTTGATGCCGGTAGGACATTTGAACACTGACCAAGACATTTTATTTTGTTGGTCGGTATCCATTTTGCCCTACCAGCATTTTTTTATAACAACATTTGGATTGAGCCCTATGTTCCTAGTCTTTTCCCTAAGTCAGTGATTCTCAACCAGGGTGCCATGGCACTTTGGTGTGCTGCGGACATCAATTTAGGGTGCCCCGTGTTTTCTATAAAGACTAACAAAAATGGACCTCTAAATAAAGATTTATAGAAATTAGTATGTACAATATGTTTAGTTTTGTTACTATGATTATAAGACCTAATAATAACTGTATATTTGTGTATTGTACCCTTCATTATGCCCTTGATAAATTACATTAAATATGTTAGGGGTGCCCCGAATGTTCAAGATTATGTGTTAGGGGTGCCCCGAGCAAAAAAGGTTGAGAAACACTGCCCTAAGTTATGCAGCATGGATGGCTGCTTTAATGAAGTTAACCCCTTCCCTGCTGGTTTCCCTGGGTTTGGGGCTCTTTCCAGAGTTTTCCCTTCAGATTTATGCATTTTTATTACTCCCCACATGTCCCCTTGGGTCTTTGGGTGTTTAAAACAACTTTTTAAAATTGTTGTTATTTTTGGGTGCATGGTGTCTTTAAGGTGCACTTCCCGCCGCAGTCTCACTTGCTTCATTGACCTCTATGGGACAAACTTCTCTGGGACGTATCTCTGCAACCATTTGTCATACAGAGTACAGAGAGGGCTCATTCTTCTTGTCTCCTCATGCCCTGGTATCTGGTTCACATCCCCAGTGTCTTGGAGGCCCCTGGTGCCCCAGGAATGCAGTTGTAGGCTTTGCTAGGTAACAGAAATATTGAAGACTACATTTCCCAGAATGCACATTTCACTGGCTTTCTTCCGATTGGTTTCTGGTTTTACAGACACCATTTTACTTCTCTCTCTCTTGCGTATCCCATGGAGAGGTTGCCTCTCCTTGATCTCCTTCTCAGATTAACCCTTTGCCTGTCAGATATGTACCTGTCTGGGCTTTTCTTGGGTGAATTATTATTCTGGGATACAGTTATTAATATTTAATACTGTTCTTAGACACTACTCCTGTTAGGATGTCGGGTCCAAAGGGACATGGTGCTAGACCTAAGGCAAATTACTTAAGGGCGTCTTACTTACTTAATGGTCCTACTTACTTAATGGTCTTACTTAATGCCAAGCGGGGCTCCCTGGAGAGTACTCGGGATCTTTATGCCCATCAGGCATTGTGGCCCCTACTACCCCACCGGGGCCCTTCAGCCTTGAACAAGAAATAGTCTGTTGAAAGACTTGAAGTCCACTATGCCACAATTTTCTCTCTCTCTCTGCAAGAAGAATACATGATGTGCAGGAGGGGAGGGATGTACTGAAGAGGGAGATTAGCTCAGAAGGTGGTGTGCAGGAGTGAATACGTGCGGGTGGGGAAGATGTACAGAACAGTAGCAATAAGTGTGTGAATGATCACATCAGTTGTGAGGGAGAATGTGACACCAAACCTTTGCAGTGCTACAGATATGAAATTTCTTGCTTCTAGTGTGTGGCTGCATGGATGGAGAATTCTTGTCACGTGTCAGGCACGGATGGAGATTTCTTTCATGTGTCATTGTTCTTCTTTTATTAATAGAGATGCATCATGTCTATTTCTGCACCCCAATGCATAGACTAGCATTTATCTAAACTAAAACTTATTGCCACTTTTTTTGCATATTCACTCAGTATTAGGGGTGCACCGAAATGAAAATTTTGTACCGAAACCGAAACATCAGGATGCACTTGGCCGAAACCCGAAACTGAAAAAGGACTTTTTTTAGTTTATAGGGCTAACAAAAGAAACAAAAAATATAGTAGAGCCAGTGCAATGGCACAGTCAAAGTGAAAGTTCCATGAGCTGAAGGTTACCAATACTGCTCGCTAAACAGGTCTACAAGTCCCAGGGTGCATTGCTTTAATATAATTTGACTCTAAAATTTACAATATAACATAACACTGTATGGATTAAAATATCAAACTAAATATGCAGTGTTCTGCAAAATAAATGGCTTGTAATCTATGAAAAGTTCTCTGGACAAAGTTTTGTCAGAGCCTCGTTATGTTGTCAGTGTCCTCACTTCTGCGCTATGCTCCCAGAAAGTTATAGTTACATAGCGATGGTTTTGCGCAATCATTGCCCTCAGTTCTGCAGCATGCTCTTGAACGTGTTATTTCTCCACTTTAAAAGTTGCTATCTTCACTTTACTACAAGTCTAGGGCTGCAACTAACGATTATTTTGATAATCGATTAGTTGACCGATTATTTTATCGATTAATCGGATAAAAAACCCAATATGCTAACTTTTCATTATTTAAAATGATTTAATGAACAAACTGAGTGTTAAAAACAAACAGCAGAATAAAAAACTTTACACATTAACATGAGTCATTGTTATTATTTTACTATGGGGTCTATGCACCTCTATTTCTCCCCCATGTACTTCTTTCTCCTCCTTGTGCCTCTTTCTCCCCCCTTGCACCTCCCCCCGTACTTCTTTCTCCTCCTTGCACCTTTCTCCCCCTTGTGCCTCTCTTTCTCCCCCATGTACTTCTGTCTCCCCCTTGCACCTCTCTGTCTCCCCCTTGCACCTCTCTGTCTCCCCCGCAAGTCTCCCCCTTGCACCTCTCTGTCTCCCCCTTGTACTTCTTTCTTCCCCTTGCACCTCTCTTTCTCCCCCTTGCACCTCTTTCTCCCCCTTGCACCTCTCTTTCTCCCCCTTGCACCTCTTTCTCCCCCTTGCACCTCTCTTTCTTCCCCATGTACTTCTTTCTCCCCCTTGCACCTCTCTTTCTTCCCCATGTACTTCTTTCTCCCCCTTGCGCCTCTCTTTCTTCCCCATGTACTTTTCTCCCCCTTGTGCCTCTCTTTCTTCCCCATGTACTTCTTTCTCCCCCTTGCGCCTCCTCTTTCTCCCCCTTGCGCCCCTCTTTCTGCCCCTTGCGCCTCTTTCTGCCCATGTACTTCTTGCTCCCCACTTGTGCCTCTTTCTCCTCCTTGTGCCTCTCTTTCTGCCCCTTGCGACTCTCATTCTCCCCATGTACTTCTTGCTCCCCATGTACTTCTTGCTCCCCACTTGTGCCTCTCTTTCTTCCCCATGTACCTTTCTGCCCCTTGAGCCTCTCTTTCTGCCCCATGTACTTCTTTCTCCCCCTTGCACCTCTCATTCTCCCCATGTACTTCTTTCTCCCCTTTGTACCTCTCTCTCTCTGTGTAGACTGTCGTTCTCTGTGTCACTGCTGCACTCGAGTTGGCGGGCTAGGGGGTATTCTGAGTGACATCCGGTCCCCTGTGGCTGGCCGGCTCTGATTTCCCTCCTGCCCGCCCGCATCATCACGCTCCCCTGCGGGCCGTGATGACATACATACAGATAAGAGGAGGAGGGCAGAGGCACCGGAGGAGAAGCGCTTGCTGCCAGAGTCCAGACTGATCAGGAGGTATCCATTGAATTGGTCGCAATGTAAATATGGTGGATTTGCGCACCGCACAAAACATATCGCCTGGATTAAAAGGGTGACATGATAATCTCGCGCTGCATGTGAGCGCGAGATTATCATGTTGCCTCATTAAATTCCACACAAATCATTATAGACCATTCGGGAGGAGAAAAAAACGCGCACATTGTGTTTAATGAGGCTTATCTTCAGAAGCAGCCTCTCTGCACAAGGATAGATTGGATTAACCCTTTGAGTGCCAGAATGCTGTGTTGTACACCCCTCTGGCAATCATAGGGTTAAAAGCGTGCACACAAAGCCACATCACAGTGCAGTACCAATGAACTAAAGACACACTAAGTCTATCTCAGAGTGAAAAGGCACATCAACCCGCCACCTTGTGTTCTATGACTGCACCAGCCACATCTACACACAACTACCACTGTAAGCATGTAGGCTGGTCTCCTTCTGAATGTCCGTCTCTTTGGTGCGCGGAAGGGGCTGGCGAGTGAGACACTAGCTTAATAGCTCCATCTATTAGATGCCTGATGAAGCCATGTAATACTGGCCGTCCATCCAGTTTTGCCTGCTAATCTCTTTAGTGTGTGGAAGGGGAGCCCACGGGATACAGCTCTGTACTGTACTAAGTGATAGACCGCTCTGTGCCCTGAGATACCCCTCTCCCCAAGCGGTCTATCACTCAGTACAGAGCTGTCTCTCCTGGGCTCCCCTTCCACACACACTAAAGAGACAGATGGACAAGCAGAATACAGGGCGGGGAGAGAGAGTGAGGCAGCGTTCATTCACAACTCTGTTTAGCACTCAAACAAAGCTATGTTCGGCACCAGGCAAGGTAAGGATGATGGGACTTGTAGTATAGTGAAGATAGCAACTTTTAAAGTGGAGAATTAACACGGTCTGAGAGCATGCTGCAGAAGCGAGGACACTGACTGAACATAACAAGGCTCTGGCAGTTCACGGAGCACTGAGAGAGCTTCCCCTGTTTCGGCTCCCCGTTTCGGCCATTTTTTTTATTTCGGCTTTTTGCCGAAAATGCCATTTTCGGCCGAAACGTTTCGGCTACCGAAATTTCGGTGCACCCCTACTCAGTATATCCAAATCTTTTTGCAGAGAAAAAATATTGTGCTGTAGAAGGTGTGAAATGGACGCTGACTTCAACAAACATCTCTATATACAGGACATTGCAGATATAATGCAAACAGTATGAAGATGGACAGACAGGTTCGATAGACATTTTAGATAAACAGGATAGACAGATAGACATGTCTGGGTAACTCAATTTGTTAAAGAAATTAAGAGGCACTTATTCCTAGGGCATAGGGCAGGGTTCTGCTTTAATGTCTCTTCTCCCCATTCACTCACTTGCTGCATTACCGGGATGTTGAGTGAGTTAAGTTGTGACATTTTAGCTCACTCAGTTTGACTGAACAGATGCTGCTTGACTCCACAAGATTAATTCATCATGGAGGTGGAAGAGTCAAGTGGAAACAGCAATGAAAAGAGAATCATAGTAGGAACTGGGATATTGGAATTCAGGTCCTAATAAACAGGACCAACATAAGTGCATGTGGAAGAGAAGATGCAGGATTATTTGCAATTAAGATGTGAATGCTAGTTTTCTCATATAAAATGGAACAATTAGAAGGTGTAAATATAGTCTTGCAGAATTATTTTAGCTCCCCTTTCCCTGTAGCACAGTCTGCTTCACATTTTGTTTTAATACCTAGTCAGAACTACATTTCAAATGAGGGCACTTTAGCCTTAAGGATTCCGTTTTGAGAGCCAACTTAAAGAAATAGTGATTAGCTCTTAATATTACTTATAACACATATAAAGATAGAATGTGGACTATGTATTATAAATGCTGTATGTTTGATGGCCTGTAAAATTCTCCATAGGTCTTAGGAATTTTACTTTTTATCTGTCATTATAGTTAGTATTTTTATTTGGATGCCTCCTCCAGTGTAGAATTTGCATCTTTACTGGAAACTGCTACACCCAGTAATATCAAGTTTCTTTCTTTGATGATCTTGAGGGCATCTTATTTTTGTATAATAAAGTATTTCTACTTACTCCTATTTTAAAGTACAATTTTAATTATACTATTTTGTATTCTAAATTCCATTTTAATCTAATAATCATTTTTTATTTTATTTTGATAGCGTTTTACATTCAAGGCTTCAAATGGCGCCCGTAGTTACAGCTAAGAAGGCAAAACATGAACAATCAGCCTCAAAGTAAGTATTGTATACTGATATTTTCACTGATCAGCAAAATATATACAGAATCACAATGTAAAGTTAGATTACCTGTAAAATTTGAAATTGTCTTAAAATTTTAAATTGTCTTAAAAAAATGGAACTTTGATCTTAAGCTTAGAATTTATGCAAGATTAATAATATGTTTTTCTCTGTTGTCCAATATAGCTTACAGGTAACTCTGGGAAGGCGACAGCCCCTTTAAGTAGGCAGGAACAATTCTTAGAAAGAATGCAGGGTGCAGCCTTCCTCTCCTCCTTCGCTGGTGACTAGCTAGTCCTCTGCCAGTTAGATTTGTTCCTTGTACAGAGAGGCTACAGAGAACAGTTCTGCTTAGTTTTTAATTTCTTTTTTTATTTTCTTGTTAGATATGGGGTGAAGAAATCCCCCATTGATAACCATTACTGACTTTGCAGTGGTGGATTGCTCAGTTAACAGGTGCTGTTGTGGACCTTCCAGCCCTTGGGGGAAAACCTTGAGTGCAATGTCTTTTCCCTTGGAGAAGCCCACTGAGGCTTCTCCCTTTCTCAATGGTAATCTGAAGGCTGAAAACCTGCAAAAAAGGTGAGCAACCCTTTGAGTGCTGAGGTCCACTTGTCCCACTGTTTCTCACAGGGGTCTCCTTTTTGAGTTCATATATATACGTACTCCTGCACTCATTTGGGTTGATCCTTATGTCTGCTTAGAGTCCTTCCTTTCCATGTTAGGTGCTTTGGGGGACGTTTTTCATTCATTTCCCTTAGGGTTTAGTCTTTTCTACTGTTGCTCAGGTGTTCTTTTTGTGTTTTACAAGTTTTGGAACACTTTTGAAAATTTTCTTTTATTTGAATTCCAGCTTTACTGCATAGCCACAATGATCCATTGATCTCTATGAGACAGATTCACTTGGGACATATCTCTTCAACCGCTCCATGTACCGAGTTCAGAGACAGCTCATTCTTCTTGTCTGCCCTTGCCCTACACTCCAGTGCACATCCTTAGTGTCTTGGGGGGCTTGGGGGGATGCAGGCACTGTCTTTGGGGTTCTCAGAGAAAACAATGTTTCCCATAAATGCCCCGTTTTGCATGCAGTTTTCTGATTGGCTTCCAGTTCAGTCTCCATTTTCTTTCTTTTCCTCTCATGAGTATCCTACACAGGATTTGGATCCTTCCACTCTCCTCCTCAGGTTAACCCTTCACTTGCCAGATAAGTGTATCTTATTTTTTCTGGGGTGAATCTGAGACACAGTATTGGGTTTTTCCTTGTCCTGTCAGACACTTTATCTCCTGTCAGGGTGGCAGACCCATTGGGACCTGGGGTTAGACCTAAGGCTGGGGTGTATTTGATCCTCATTACTCATTGTTCCTCATGTCAATCAGGGCTCCCTAGAGAATACTCAGGTCATTTATGACCGTCATGTGCTGTGGCCCCTGTGTCTCCACAAGGACCTTCCAGCCATGATCAAGAGCTAGCTTGGTAGTAGGACTTAAAGTATACCTTTATACCGTTCCATATGCACCTTCACTGTGTCCTCCAGTCCTGGAAGCCCCCGGCATTATTCAAGTCTGTGGCCCCTAAACCTCAGGGTATCCCTGATGTGTCAGATTCCTCTGATGAGGAACTATTGGTGTATTCAGATGAAGGTGAGTGCTCTGAAGGAGCTTATTCTTAATTTTTTGGGGACCCCTTTGAGGCTGACCCTGAGCCCTCTGCTGAGGGTCTCATTAAGGCTGTCTTAGATACCTTAAATATTCCTGCAGTCTCTGAGGAACCCCAATCTACTTATAATGTCTTTCAAAGGTGCAAGAAGCAGTGTACTGTCTTTCCACCTAATCCCACTCTAGGCCAGGTTGTCCTGGATGAGTGGAAGACCCCTGACAAGCATTTACCTCTACTTAAGAAATTTGCTAAATTGTACCACTTTTCCGAGGCGGCACTGGCTCAGTGGGCTTCTCCTCCTAAGGTTGACTCCCCTATCTCGTAAGCTTTCTAAATCCACGGCTTTGCCTGTGGCAGATGCTTCTGCTCTCAAGGATTTGACTGACAGGAAGCTGGAGGCTATTTTAAAGGCCATAGTTGCAACCATAGGTGTGTCCATGAGACCTACCTTTGCTTCAACCTGGGTAAATAGGGCCATCGCTAAATGGACGGAGCCGCTAACAGAGGCTGTTCATCAGGGTGCCCCTACAGCTGATCTTCTACATCTTTTAGCTAACATTTCTGAAGCTCAGCATTATGTTACTGATGCTATCTTTGACACTATCAGACTTGAGGCCAAGGCCTCTGCTCTGTCTGTGGTTGCCAGATGTTCCCTTTGACTTAAGATCTGGTCTGCTGACTCGATCTCCAAGAAATCTTTGGTCTCACTTCCCTTTCTGGGCAAGTCCATTTTTTGGCCCTGAGTTGAAGACTCTTATTAATGAGGCCACTGGGGGCAAGAGCACTTTGTTGCCATTGATTCCTAGGAAGAACCCTCAGGTCCGCAGGCACCGTCTTTTCCCTGCCTACCAGGGTGGTTCCTCAGGCTCCAGATAGCAGTGGAGGCCCAAGCAGTCTCCACCAATCCCAAGCCCACCAAATCGACTTCGGCATGGCTTGCCAAACCCCTGTCCGCACACGCCAGTGGGTGGTTGTCTGCGGCACTTTCTCAGTGTTTGGGCAGACACAGTTGTGGATCCGTGGGTTTTCTAGGTGGTTTCTGAAGGGTACAGGATTCCCTTCAGATCCCTTCCTCCCTTCAGGTTCTTCCCATCTATACCCTCAGGAACTGTAAAAGCTTCATCTTTTCAATGGGGCCATCCATGCTGTCCTGGACAAGGATGTTCTGGAACCGGTTCCCACACCAGAAATAGGTTTGAGCTTCTATTCCAACCTATTCATGGTTTCCAAGAAGGATGGCGGCTGCTGTCATATTCTGGACCTCAAGGATCTTTGTGGCTAATACTCATTACCACCAGGAGTCCTTACGGTCAGTCATTGCAGCGATGTGTCCAGACATTCGCTTACGACAAGGGGCACTTCTAGTTTTCATCTCTCCCCTTTGGTCTGACCACAGCTCCGCAAGTGTTTATTTGAGTCTTGGGTGCGTTGATTTCTGTCATGTACACAAGGGGAATTCGGTTCACTCCGTACATGGATGACTTGCTATTGAAGGCCCCTTCTGGGAACTTCTCCAACAGCAGGTACAGGACTGCATTCACACACTCACCTTTCATGGTTGGGCTCTGAACATGGACAAGTCGGACCCAATCCCATCGCAGAGGTTGGTCTTTCTGGGTCTCCTATTCGACACCCTGCAGGACATGGTCTTTCTGATGGAGGACGTGGTTCAGCAGATCACCAACAAGGTATCCTCCGTTCTGGCTTGTGAGTCCATTCAAGCCAAGAAGTTGACCTCTTTGGTGGGGAAATTGATTTCCACCATGGAAGCAGTACCATTTGGCTCACACTGGGGAACCACAGAGGTTTGTGATCCAGGTTTTCAAAGGGAATCCAGATCTCTTGAAGCTATCAGTCTCTCTTCCTTTACATGTAGAGCTGAGTCTTCCTTGGTGGCTGAGTCTCTCCAACCTGTGGAAAGGGCTGTCCTTTTGTGTCCAGTCAGACAAAGCCACAGCTGTGTCTTACACCATCAAGCAAGGCTGCACCAGAAGTCTTACGGCTTGGTTGGAGATCAAGGCTATTTTAACCTTGGCAGCAAAACATGTGCCTTCCATATCCGCAGTACGTATTCCAGGGTAGACGTCTTAGCCGACTTTCTAAGTTGCCACACCATTGACAACGGAGAGTGGGAGCTTCACCAGGAAGTGTTTGACCTTATCGTTCAGAGATGGGGACTTCCCTGGATTGACCTGATGGCCACCAGACACAACCGGAAGGTTCCGATATTTTGCTCTCGCTGGATGGACCCTCTGACTTACACAGTGAATGCTCTGTCAATTCCTTGGGAGTTTCATCTATCATACACTTTTCCTCCTCTTTCCCTAGTCCCCAGGGTTCTGAGGAAGCTATGAATGGAGAGGACGCCGGTCATCCTAGTTGCTCCATACTGGCCTCAGCAACCCTGGTTTACGGAGTTGCTGGACCTGTCTGTGTGCGAACCATTTAGGCATCCACGCAGACCGCATCTCCTTCTACAGGGCTACTTGTGGAAGGAGAACGTGGAGCGTCTGGGTTTGATGGCTTGGCGATTTAATCATCATTCTTGAGGAAGAAAGGATTTTCTCCTGAAGTGGTCGCCACTATGATTCAAGCTGGTAAACCTGTTTCTACTAACTCTTACCAAAGGATTTGGTCTATCTTCCACTCTTGGAGTATGGACAGGGATCTGTCCTCACAGGAGCTTAATCTGTCGACTGTCCTGTCCTTTTTACAGGATGGTGTGAACAAAGGCCTCAGCCTGAGTTCTTTGAAGGTTCAGACATCGGCTCTCTCTGTCTTTTTTCAGAGGCACATCACCATTCTCCAAGATGTCAAAGTTTTCTTTCTCTGTCGTCCAATATAAGTTACTGGTATCTCTAGGTAGGCGATCCGCCCCTTTAAGTAGGCAGGAACAATTCTAGAATTGATTGCAGGGGGTGGAGCCTACCTTCCCTCCTTGGCTGCAGCTAGCCAACCAGCTCCAGAAAGATTTGTTCCTTGGCGAAGACACAGGCAAGAGAACAGTTCTGCTATAGCTTTAGACATTTTTTATTTTTCTGTTAGATATGGAATATCACCATTAGGTGGATTACCATAACTGACAATGCCCTTAGATGTGGCTAGCTCAGTGACCAGGTGCTTTTTGTGGACCTTAAGCCCTGGGGGAAAAATCTTGGTTACAAGTTCTTTCCTCAGGAGTCTCCCACCGAGGCTTCTTCTTTAAACATGCTAATCTGAAGACAGAAGATCTACAGGAAAGGTGAGCAACCCTTTGAGTGCTGCAGGTCCACTTGTCCCTCAGTGCCCCTCCGCACAGGGGTGTTTCATTTGGAGTTCCTATTGCACACCTTCACTCATTGGGTCTATCTGTATGTCTGTTGGGTGTTTTGGAGCAGGTTTATGTGGTATCTTAACCCATTAGCTGCTGGATTGGCATTTTTTTGGGGGGGTTTCCTACCGGTTTAGTGTTTTTTTTGGGTGTTTTAACATGTTCTAGTGATGCTTTAGGTATTTTACTTTTACACTTTCAACTGGCCCACTTTACCGCATAGACGCCATTGCTCCATTCACTTCTATGGGACTGTACTGTTTAGGACATATCTCTGCAACCGTTTAACCTAGTGACTTCAGAGATGGCTCATTTTACTTGTCTGCCCTTGCTCTAGCATCCGGTTCATGTTTCTAGTGTGTTGGGGGGCTCAGGGGGCTTTGGGCACTGTTTGGGGTACTTTTCTGGGATAACTACATTTCACGTGAGCGTTTGCTTCGTGCGCTCGTTTCTGATTGGCTTACGCCGTGGCAGCCATTCTGTGCTCTTTCCAGAACGAGTATCCTACGCAGGGCTTGGACTCTCCTTCTCTCCTCTGCTGATTAACACTTCACCTGCCAGATAAGTTTATTTTAGCGATTTCTGGGGTGAAACTTTAATCCTACTAACTATAATTGTGTGATTTCTTATACAAGGTTATTTAACACTGTGAGAATGTTTATACCACTGGAACTTAGGGCCAGACCTAAGACTAAGGAGGCTGGGGTCTCTGTATTCCCCATTGCGCATTGCTCTTCCTGTCACTCAGGGCTACCTAGAGAATTCTCAGGTCACTTATGCCCAGCATGTTCTGATGTCCCTGAAAGTATTCCAGGGACCTCTAGCCATGCATTAGAGCCATCTTGGGTGCAAGAGTTCAAGGCTGCTACTAGGGACCTTAGGTCAACATTGCAGCTCTTTCCATCCCAGTTACAGGGGGTCTTTCATTCTTGGCAGGCCCCCTCCTCAGTCAAGTCTTGTTTGCCCAAACCTCAGGGAGTACTTGACGTGTCAGATTCTTCTGAAGAGGAAATACCGGTGGATTCAGATGTTGAGGAATGTTCTGCTGTGGGCTCCTCTCAGTTTTTTGGGGATACTTTTGAGGCTGATCCTGAGCCCTCCGCTGAGGGCCTGATCAGGGCTGTCTTGACTACTCTTAACATTCCCTTAGTTCAGGAGGTTCATTCTGACCCCTCTCATGTGTTCCAGGAGCCTAAAAAGCCCCTTACTTGCTTTCCACCTAAACCCACTCTTGACCGCCTTGTGTCTGAGGAGTGGAAATCCCCGGACAGGGAACTTGCCAAGCTTTTTCCCTTTTCTGAGGCCGCTCTTACTCAGTGGGTTCATCCTCCCAAAGTGGATGCTCCTATTTCCAGGCTATCTAAGTCTACTGCCTTATCGGTCTCTGATGCATCTGCTCTGAAGGACTGGACTGACAAGAAACTTGAGGTCTCCCTCAAGTCCATTTTTGCCACTGCTGGTTCTGCAATGCGTCCAGCGTTCGCTGCTGCATGGGGAACCGGGCAATTGTGGTGTAGACTGAACAGCTCACCCTGGCTGTCTGTCAGGATGTTCCTACTTCTGATAAGTTGCGCCTTCTTGCCAACATTTCTGAGGCACAGCACTATGTTTCTGCTGCCTTATTTGATGCCATCCATTTGGTGGCTAGGATTTCCACCATGTCTGTGGTGGCCAGAGGAGCTCTTTGGCTCAAGATATGGTCTGCTGACACTGGTTCTAAGAAAGCATTGCTCTCCCTACCCTCTCATGACTCACCAAACCCGGGCCCACACTCTGCTGTGGGTGGTCATCTGCGACACTATCACAGCATTTGGGAGGTTTCAGTGACGGACCCATGGGTTTTACAGGTGGTGACGGAAGAGTACAGGATCCCTTTCGTCTCTCTTCCTCCCTTTCGCTTTCTTCCTTCTCACACGCCTCAGGGCGCAGAGAAACACCGTCTGTTCGACAGCGCTATTCAGGCTCTTCTGGACAAGGACGTTCTAGAGCCGGTTCCAATTCAGGACAGAAGTATGGAGTTTTACTCGAACCTCTTTGTGGTCTCCAAGAGGGACGGCAGCTGTCGTCCCATTTTGGATTTAAAGAATCTCAGTTCCTTTGTGACCCGGACTCATCATCACCAGGAGTCTCTACGCACGGTGAATTCTGCCACGTCCCCTGGGGAATTCCTTGCATCTCTGGATCTTCAGGTTGCATACGTACACATTGGCATTCTATCACGGTGACTGTGATCCTAGCGGCAGGGCGACATTGTTACTTCCGGGTTTCTCCTTGCACGGTTCTTATTGGTTATTGGGCTCTGGCTCTGCCCAGGGTTAGCCTTTTTAAACTCACTCCTGTCATCTTTTCAGAGCCCTTTCGTGGTGTACCTGTACCTAGCGTTTGAGTTGCTGCTTGTTTCTGCTCTGTGTATGACCCCGCTCGTGTGACTTCGCTCCTGTTGCTCCTGTGTTATTGCTTTCCATTGCTGACTAGGACTGGCTGACTACCTCTGTGTGTACCGATCTGGCTTTGGCTGAGAACCCGTTCCGTTGCTGACTAGGTCTGGCTGACTACCTCTGTGTGTACTGATCTGGCATTCTGGCTTCTGACCCATCTGGGTGCGTACCCTGTGCTCTGTTACTCTTGCTCTACTTGGCCGGTCCCTAGGTCACCTGGGAGACTGTGTTTTGAGTAGCTCCGGTCACTTGCAAGTATCCTATTTGTGCTGCCTCCGCTATTCCTAGTGTTCTAGGGACTCAGTCACTTGCCAGTGTCCTGTCTGTGCTGCCTCCGCTATCCCTAGCGTTCTAGGGACTCGGCCATTTGCCAGTGTCCTATCTGTGTTGCCTCCACTATCCCTAGTGTTCTAGGGACTCGGTCACTTGTCAGTGTCCTATCTGTGTTGCCTCCACTATCCCTAGCCTGCCAGGGACTCTGTCACTTTCCAGGGACCTTTCTGTGTTGCCTCTGCTACCCCTAGTCTTCTAGGGAATTGCCTTGCAGTTACCTACCTCCAGAATAGGAGGGCCTTTCCGCGGTTTGGTACTGCTGTGGCTTACTCTGTTCTAGTTACCAGTCGACGGATCAAACCTACTTAGTTCTTACTGTTTATTTTGCTTGCCTATCATTTCTGTTCATCCTGACTTGTGTCAGATTTGGGAAGTACCATGTTACTGTCCTTATCTGGACCTGAGTAGGGTGATTCTTACTTGCTAATTTATTATTCTCAATAAAGTTGATCTTAACCTTACCTAATTGCCTGAGTGTTCTTACTAAACTGTCATACATTCATCCAGAGAGCCGGCAGTACCTTTGATTTGCCTGCAACAGGGGACATTTTCAGTTTTCAGCTCTTCCATTTGGTCTGACGACTGCTCCTCAACCGTGTCCTGGGAGCTTTAGTGTCCATCCTCCACCGGAACGGCATCAGAGTTACTCCATACATGGACAACCTACTTCTGAAAGTCCCTTCTGCGGAACTTCTTCATCAACAGTTTCAGCAATACATTCATGCTCTCACCCATGACGGGTGGATCATCAACTTAGACAAGTCAGATCTTATCCCATCCGGGCTTCCTGGGCCTTCTCTTCGACACTAAGAAGAGCAGGGTGTTCCTCACGTAAGAGGTGGCTCACCAGATCGCCCACAGGGTTTCTGCGGTTCTGGCTCAAGATCCAGTTCCAGCCAAGAAGCTGTCCTCTCTTGTGGGGAAATTTATCTCCACCATAGAATCGGTCCCGTTTGCCATGGCGCACACCAGGGAGCTCCAGAGGTTCGTGATCCAGGTGTGCAAGGGTCAACCGGTCAGTGTCAGTGTCTCTTCCTCTTCATGTGAAACTGAGTTTGTCATGGTGGCTCGACCTCTCCAACCTGCTGAAAGGCAAGTCCTTCCTGCTATCCTTCTGGACAATGGTGACGATGGATGACAGCCTCTCCGGCTGGGGAGAGGTCCTGGGTCGCCTGAGCGCTCAGGGTCGGTGGTCTCCGGAGGAATCTCTCCTTCCGATCAACATATTGGAGCTTCGGGCGATATTTCATGCCCTTTGACTTTGGACATCTCAGTTGGAAGACTGTCCGGTCTGAGTAGAGTCTGACAACGCCACGGCTGTGGCTTACATCAACAAGCAGGGCGGAACAAGAAGTCTCGCTGCTTGGTTAGAGGTCAAGGCTATTTTGTCCTGGGCAGAAGAACACGTTCCTGCCATTTCCGGAGTGCACGTTCCTGGCGGAGGCAACGTCATGGCGGACTTCCTCAGTCGACACACAGCGAACATCAGGAGTGGGAGCTGCACCCAGAGGTGTTCAACCTCATTGTTCAGAAATGGGGTCTTCTTTACATCAACCTGATGGTGACAAGACACAACAGGAAGGTACCAAGGTTCTGCTCTCGGCGGAGAGACGCTCTGGCTCTGGTGTTAGATGCGATGTCCATTCCTTGGTTATTCCCTCTGGCCTATATCTTTCCTCCCCTTCCAATGTTGCACAGGGTATTATGGAAATTACGACTGGAGCGTTGTCCAGTTATTCTGATTGCTTGTACTGGCCTCGTTAGTCTTGGTTTCCGGAGCTTCTGGATCTGTCTGTGACGGTTGCCATTTCGGCTCCCTTGCCGTCCAGATCTTCTTCTACAGGGCTACTTGTGGAAAAAGGATGGTCATCGGCTAGCTTTGATGGCTTGGAAATTGAATCCTCAATATTGAAGAAGAAAGGGTTTTCTTCTGGTGTGGTGGCTACTATGCTCAGTGCCCGCAAACCTGTTTCTTCCAAGATCTACCATTGTGTCTGGTCGACTTTTCTGTCTTGGTGTTCTGACAAGGACCTGTCTCAGGATTTTGATCTGCCTACGGTCCTGACCTTCTTGCAGGACGGTGTGGATAAGGGTCTCAGTTTGAGTTCCCTTAAGGTTCAGACTTCTGCACTCTCTGTTTTCTTTCAGAGGCGCATTGCCATCCTTCCTGATGTCAAAGTTTTCTTCCAGGGTGTTGCTCATGCTCGTCCTTCCTTTAAGATTCCTGCTCCTAAGTGGGATCTTAACTTGGTTTTGGGCGCTCTTCAGTGCCCCCCATTTGAGTCTTTGGCTACTATTCCTCTACACCTCTTGACATGTAAAATGGCCTTTCTCCTGGCGATAGTGTTTGTCCGCCGTGTCGCTACATGCTCTGTCCTGTAAACCACCCTATTTAGTAGTAACATAGTAAATTTGGTTGAAAAAAGACACAAATCCATCAAGTTCAACCTTCGCCTCATACCTCAGTAACTGAGATTTTATAGCTTTCCTGCTACCAATTAAATTAGTCTTTATCAGACCTTCCTGATCAGCTTACTGATACAGTATAACTCTGTATGTTCCCTTTTGAAATAAATGTATCTAATCTTCTCTTAAATGTATCCATTGTATCTGCCATAACTACCTCCCTGGGCAATGAATTCCACAATTTGACAGACCTTACCGTAAAAAAACCCTTCCTCTGCTGAAGTCTAAACCTCCTTTCCTCTAATCTCAAGGGGTGTCCCCTGGTCACCTGATCAGGCCTTGGAATAAATAGCTCACCGCAGAGATCCTTGTATTGACCTCTCATATACTTGTACAATGTGATAAGGTCTCCTCTTAGTCGTTTTTTCTCTAAAGTAAATAAACCAAGCTTGTTTAGTCGATTCTCATATGTCAAGTCCTCCATTCCCTTAACTAATTTTGTTGCTCTCCGTTGTACCCTCTCTAGTTCTAGTATATCCTTTTTCAGAACTGGTGCCCAAAATTGCACTGCATACTCAAGGTGAGGTCTTACCAATGATTTGTATAATGGCAAAATAATGTTATCCACTCTTGCTTCGATACCTCTTTTTATGCAAGACAGGACTTTGTTTGCCTTTGCTACTGCTGTTTGACACTGGTCACTGTTTCTAAGTTTGTAGTTGACAAGGATGCCCAGGTCTTTTTCTAGCACCGAGTCACCTAAAATTTTTCCATTAAGATTATAAGTAGCCTTGGGATTGTTTCCTCCCAAATGCATGACTTTACACTTCCCCACATTAAACTTCATATTCCACATGTTTTCCCAATCTGACATTGTATGTAAGTCCCTCTGAGAGAGAAAATATCCTGTTCTGAATTAATGACTTTGCATAATTTAGTATCATCTGCAAATATTGATATTTTGCTTTCTATATCTATTTCCAGGTCATTTATAAACATGTTAAAAAGCAGCGGACCCAATACTGAACCCTGAGGTACTCCACTCTCCACTTTAACTGTACTGGAGAATTTTCCATTTACAACCACACACTGTTCCCTATCCTTCAGCCAGTTTTGTATCCAATTGCAAAGGTTATCTCCTAGCCCCAATTTCCTTATTTTATACACCAGCCTTCTGTGTGGCACTGTATCAAATGCCTTTGCAAAGTCTAGATATACTACATCTACTGCCTTGCCATTGTCAAGGTTGCTGCTTACCTCCTCATAGAAGCTGAAAAGATTAGTTTGGCATGATCTATTCTTCATAAAACCATGTTGATTCGTGCTAATGATTTTATTTTTTGTGTTGTAATCCTGAATATAGTCCCTTATTATCCCTTCTAACAGTTTTCCCACTACAGAGGTCAAACTCACTGGTCTATAATTCCCAGGTTCTGTTTTAGTTCCCTTCTTAAATAGAGGCACTATGTTAGCTCTTCGCTAATCCTGTGGCACTGAGCCTGTGGTGATAGAATCTTTAAAGAGTAAATATAGGGGTTTTGCTAACACTGCACTAAGTTCCTGAAGAACCCTTGGATGTATACCATCAGGACCCGGTGCTTTGTCGGTCTTAATTTTGTTCAGTCTTTCCATGACATCTCCTTGAGTTAACCCAATATCTATTAATTGTATTGTTTTATTTGTTACTTGCGGAGGCTCTTCTACCATTCCTTGCTCCCTTGTATATACTGATGCAAAGAAAGTGTTTAAAACATCGGCCTTTTCGTTATCCTCACTAACCAACTCACCCATCTCATTTTTGAATGGTCTCCAATGCACTCCTTGCTATTTATATATTTGAAAAACTTTTTTGGATTAGTCTTGCTTTCCCTTGCAATTCGAGTTTCATTATCTATTTTTGCTACCCTAATTGCCTTTTTGCAATCTTTGTTGCACTCCCTGTATTTTAAGAAAGATTGTTCAGTTCCTTCAGACTTAAATAATTTGAATGCGTTTTTTTTCCTTGCCATTTCCTTCTTTACATGTGTAGTTAACCACATTGGCTGTGACTTACTTCTTTTGCATTTGTTCCCCATTGGTATATACTGTTGGGTACATTTCTGCAACCTAAATTTGAATTCTGACCATTTTTCCTCAGTGTTTTTGCCTTTAATTAAAATATCCCAGTCTATGTGTTGCATTGAGGCCCTTAACAATTTGAAGTTCGCTTTTTTAAAATTAAGAGTTTTGGTTGAACCTATACATTTTTGCTTTGCCAGACTGATCTCAAATGTAACCATGTTGTGATCACTGTTTCCCAAATGTTCTCTTACCTTAATATTGGATACCATTTCTGTGTTATTAGTGATCACTAGGTCCAATACATTGTTATTTCTTGTCGGCGCTTCCACCATTTGTGACATGTAGCTTTCACGAAGTGTGTTCAAAAACCTGCTACCCTTAACACTCTGACAGGTCTCATTTTTCCAGTTGATATCTGGATAATTAAAATCTCCCATAATTATAGTGTTCCCAAACTGGGCAGCTTTCCTCATTTGCAATATCAGTTGGGCCTCATCATTGTCATCGATATTTGGTGGTTTGTAGCATATGCCCACCAACAACTTTTTTTTACCTTTCACACCACATTTAGTCTCGATTTCTACCCACATGGACTCCACAATTTGGCCAGTTTCCTCACTAATATCACCTCGCAAAACTGGATTTAGCTCCGTTTTCAAATATAAGCACACACCTCCACCTTTTCTATTAATTCTGTCTCTTCTAAACAGGGAATAGCCCTCTATATTTACAGCCCAGTCATGTGCATCGTTCCACCATGTTTCTGTAATTCCAATTATGTCCAATTGTTCATTAACTGCCAGAAATTGTAGTTCTCCTGTTTTATCTACCATACTTCTTGCATTTGCTAGCATACAATTAATTTTGAAGTCTTTACATATATTAATCCCTACATGCTTTTTTCTTCACCTTCATTTACTAGGAGTACCTCCCTACTGACTAAATTTTTCCCCACCCTTTCTCCACCCCCCTGGTCATTTACTTGGACCCAGTTCCTATCTGCTCTATCTACCCCATTTTTGCTATCTATACCCACCCCCCCTTTCCTAGTTTAAAAGCTCCAACAAGCTTCGTAGCATTCTTTCCCCTAACACAGAGGCTCCTCTACCATTTAGGTGAAATCCATCTCTTCCATATAGATTGTACCCAAGAGCAAAGTCTGCCCAGTGTTCTAAAAACCCAAAACCCTACTTCCTATACCATTGCTTGAGCGATGCATTAAGCTCCCTGAGCTCCCTCTGCCTACCTGCACTGGCGCATGGCACAGGTAGTATTTCAGAAAATACTACCTTAGAGGTCCTTGCCTTGAGCTTGCATCCTAAATCCCTGAAATCATTCTTTAGGGACCTCCATCTTCCTCCTATTTTCTCATTGGTTCCAATATGTACCAAGACAGCTGGATCACTTCCAGCCCCTCCCAATAATCTGTCAGCCCTGTCCGCAACATGCCGAACCCGAGCACCTGGGAGACAGCATACTGTTCGGCATTCACGTTCCTGGTGGCAGATTACCCTATCTACCCTCCTAATAATAGAGTCCCCTATTACCACCACCTGCCTTGGTTTCTGCCTGCTCTGCATCCCATCTAGCCTGGAAGGAGGACTGTTTCCCTGGCTGCTAGAGGAATCAGCCCTCTCCAGTGTTGCCAATTCTGAGCAATTCTCATCAACATCTTCACACAATCTTGCAAATCTGTTTGACTGAGTCAGTTCAGAACTGGCCTTCCTCTTCCTCTGCCCACTACCTCCCCTCCTTACTGTTACCCAGCTGCGTACCTGTCGCTCCTCATCTATAACTCCACCCTCTTCACCACTAACCCCACATACTAACTGCTCTGTGAGTTCTAAACTCCTTTCCAGGTTTCCAATGTCTCGCAATGTTGCAATATTTCTCTCCAAATCCAATATCTTAGACTCTAAAGAGAAAATATGCTCACACTTGGCACAGCGGTATGACCCCTGGAACGATTGCTCCAAGTGTTCAAACATGTGACAAGATGTGCACAGCGTGAGATTGGCTAACCTGCTATCACTCATGCTTGGTTTTACAATTCAAATAGCTTTATATTATCCTCTAATGCTCACTATATGGTAAGTAACCAACCTTAAATGTGAATGCAATAAATCCTTGTAGGACATTTGTTCTCTGTAGTAGGGGAGTCTGGGGGCACAACTGGGGAGAAGAAGAAAGGAAGGAGATTGATTCCTTCTAACTCTTCACCTGGAACAAGTCACTTGTAATAGCAGTCTCACAGAGCCAGCTCCACAGAGCCAATGGACTGTATTTATAGTAACTAGCAGCCAGGTGAAATCCCTTAGCAATCAGCCCTAATCACACAGGCCAGAGAAAAACACAGTAAACAGTTTTTTTAACTCTTGCAATACCCACACAAATTTTTTTTTTTTTTTTTTTTTAAACCTTAATAAAATACCAATAAAACACCAAACACACTCTTATGTACTTAACCAGATTCCTTCTAACTGTTCCCTTGGAACCAGTCACTTGTAATAGCAGTCCCCTATATTTGAATTCCCCCTGTTTTAAATTCCCGTACTTACCACACTTCTGCACTTGAATTCCCCCTGTTTTAAATTCCCGCACTTACCACACTTCTGCACTTGAATTCCCCCTGTTTTAAATTCCCGCACTTACCACACTTCTGCACTTACACACTGATGCAAGATTCACACGTTCAAGTATTCACTATGTATCTGCTATTTAATTCATGAATCCACCAATTACAAACACAGCAATTAGTCACTCCCACCACACCAGACTTCAATTATTAGCTTGTCTCACAGCAAAGAGATGGAAAACAAAACCCAGAGATTTGTTTTTTAACCTCTCCTTTACCGCACTACACCACACACAATATACTTATTCTATTTTTCCAGCAAGTATCCAAACTCAGTCTTTCAGGGCACAGGTCACTGATCAACTTACAGAGCTCTCTCACTCCTTGCTATTTAATCCAGGAATCCACCAATTACAAACACAGCAATTAGTCACTCTCACCACACCAGACTTCAATTATTAGCTTGTCTCACAGCAAAGAGAGGGAAAACAAAACCCAGAGATTTGTTTTTTAACCTCTCCTTTACTGCACTACACCACACACAATATACTTATTCTATTTTTCCAGCAAGTATCCAAACTCAGTCTTTCAGGGCACAGGTCACTGATCAACTATTTGGTGTTTCACAAAGACAAGGAGGTGCTTCCCACTTCTCAGGAGTTTCTCCCGAAGGTGGTCTCTGAATTCCACATCAATCAGGAGATTGTGGTGCCCTCTTTCTGCCCGGACCCCACCTCTGACAAGGAGAGGGATCTCCACTCAAGTTTTATGTACATCGCACTTAGTCTATCAGGAAATCTGACGTGCTGTTCGTCATTCCTGAAGGTCCTAGGTATCACGGTTCCCGTGATTACCTGTCACTCTCTGAGGTGGTGTGTTCCTATTGGCCCAGTATGGCCTTCTTATACCGGGCCTCTGGCACCTGTCAGGTGCCCTTTCGTGGTGTTCCAGTACTATTGCTTCCGTTGCTATGTTCCTGCGTTCCTGTGTACCGATTCGGCTTGTCTGACTATTCTTCTGGTTCCTGCTCCGTGTATGACCCAGCTTGGCTGACGTTCCTGCTCCGTGATTGATCTGGCTTGTCTGACGTTCCTGCTCCGTGTATGACCCGGCCTAGCTGACGTTCCTGCTCCGTGATTGATCCGGCTTGTCTGACGCTCCTGCTCCGTGTATTACCCGGCCTGGCTGACTTTCCTGCTTGGTATCCAGCTTCCTGTGTTCCGGTTCCAGTGTGGCTTCGTCTATGTCGCTTGGCGACATTGTGAACTGTCAGACTTGTGCTTCTTAAAGCTGACCTCCCACTTGCTGAGCTTGTTGCCTCCGTCACCGAGCCTGTCCATTAACATTTGCTGTGCTTGTTGTCTCAGATACTGGGCATCCGTTAACACTAGCTGAGCTTGTTGCCCCCGTTACCGAGCCTGTCCGCTGACACTTGCAGTACATGTTGCCTCCGATTCTGGGCCATCCGTTAACACTTGCTGAGCTTGTTGCCTCCATTACCGAGCCTGTCCGTTTTCACTTTGCAGAGCTTGTTGCCTCAGATACCGAGCCTCTCCATTAACACTTGCTGAGCTCTCACACTCCTTACCGAGCCATTCACTACATTTGCAGAGCAGTGGGTTTCTGTTACCATCTACCGTTAGCTCTTGCAACATTACGCTTCATTGGCGCACCGGAAGGGTGCTACTGGCTCTGGTCTTACTCGGCTCTAGCAGTGCTGGGGTATCCGTTACGCACCACGGGGTGCTACTGGCTCTGGTCCATTTCAGCTCTGGCAGTACGGGTATCCATTGACGCACCAAGGGGTGTTACTGGCTCAGGTTCGATTCAGCTCACGCAGTGTCATTAACCCTTTCAGTACCGTAGAGTGCCGTGGCTCCGGTCCCATTCAGCTCACGCAGTGTGCCTATTCAGTTACGCACGGCAGAGTGCCCTTGGCTCTGGTATTATTAGCTCTAGCACCAGTGTTGGTCTTGCTTATTACCAGTCCTTGAGGACTACTGGGCGTTGTCTTACACACCACATCAGAGACTGATTATTTTCATTGGACTTAACCCTAGCCTTACTCTGTTCCATTGCTTGTATGCATTGCTCTTTATCCATACTGTGTCTGCTATATTACCATATTGCCTTCAGTTACGTGTAATTACCTATTTCTGCCCTTATGGGGAGGTGTTCCTCATTTATTCTATATAAAACTGTGTTTTATTTTTTACCTCTGGTCTGAGAGTCTGAATAACCGTTACACTAGGGCAGGAAGACCTGCATCAAAGGTGACTATTGCTTCTTGGATCAAGTCCACCATTCATAAGGCTTATGAGCTGAGGAAGAAGCCTGTCCCTTTCAGGGTCACGGCTCATTCTACAAAATCTATTGGGGCTTCTTGGGCTTACAAGAATTAGGTCTCCGCCGATCAGTTGTGCAAGGCGGCCACTTGGTCGTCTGTGCACACCTTTTCAGAGCACTACCGTGTTGATGTGCTGTCATCGACTGATGCCAGCTTTATGAGGAAGATCCTGGAGGCAGTCTTGTCTGTCTAGGGTTTCCTTCGGTTCTTGGTGCTTCCTTCACTTTTGAGCCCTGTCGGCTCTAGTTCAATGTGCTGTGTTCCTGGGGTGTTGTTACTCAATGGTTGGACATCCCAGAGTTACCAGTAACCTGTATTGGACAACAGAGAAAAGAGGATTTTAGTCTTACCTGTTAAATCCTTTTCTCTTAGTCCATACAGGTTTCTGGTCTCCCACCCTGTCAAGGGACCATGCTTGGCTCTCCTGTGGCTGACTGTGGGGGTCCTTCTTGGTCATGCTCACAGGAGTCTTCTTTCCCTTCACTATCTAGTCCAGTGGTTCTCAAACTTTTTTTGTTGGGGGCACCCCTAACACATAATCTACAACTTTTGGGGCACCCCTAACATATTTAATGTACTTTATCAAGGGCATAAGAAGGGTACAATACATAAATATACAGTTATTATTAGGTTTTGCAATCATAATAACAAAACTTAATCTATTGTGCATAACAATTTCTATAAATCTTTATTTAAAAGTCCATTTTTGTCAATCTTCATAGAAAACATGAGGCACCCTAAGCTGATGTACGTGGCACACCAAAGTGTCACGGCACCCTGGTTGAGAATCACTGATCTAGTCAATAGTTAGTGGTTCAAATCTTTATGGAACTGGTTGGCTAGCTGCAGGCTAGCTGCTAGGAGGGAAGGTAGGCTCCACCCCCTGCAATCAATTCTAGAATTGTTCCTGGCTACTTAAAGGGGCGGATCGCCTACCCAGAGTTACCAGTAACCTGTATGGACTAAGAGAAAAGGATTTAACATGTAAGACTAAAATCTTCTTTTCAAGGTGTCACTCATGCTTTCCCTGCCTTTAAGCATCACACTCCTCACTGGGACCTTAATCTGGTTCTGGGAGTCTTGCAGTAGCCTACTTTTCGTCTCCTGACTTGGAAAATGGCTTTTCTTTTGGCAGTTGTCTCAGCTCGCAGAGTCGTTGAACTGCAGGCCTTGTCCTGCAAACCGCCTTTCCTGGTGTTTCACAAGGATAAGGAGCTTCTTCGTACCTCTCACAAATTTCTTCCTAAGGTGGTCTCTGAAGTCCACATCAATCAGGAGATTCTTGTGCCTTCCTTTTGTCCTGACCCCAAATCTGTCTGACAAGGAGAGGGGTCGCCACTTGTTGGATGTGGTGCTTTGCCTTAAGTTCTACGTGTACCACACTGAGTCTGCCTGTCAGACTGATGCACTTTTTGTCATCCCTGAGGGTCCCAGGGTGGGTAAGGCTCCGTCCAAGGTGATTATTGCATCTTGGATCAAGTCAATCATTCGCAAGGCCTATGAACTCAGGAAGAAACCCGCTCCTTTTCTAATCACATCTCATTCCACTAGGTCTGTTGGGGCTTACTGGGCCTGTAAGAATCAGGCTTCTGCCGATCAGCTGTGCAAGGTGGCCACTTGGTCGTCTGTGCACACCTTTGCAGAAACACTACAGTGTTGATGTTATGTCTTAGTCTGAAGCCAGCTTTGGCAGGAAAATCCTGGATGCAGCTCTGCCTGTCTAGGACTTTGTTTCCTGTGTCATAGAGATCTTATCTGTTTTGCCCTGTTGGCCCTTGTTCAGTGTGCTGTGTTTACAGTTCAGTATTCCGTTAACACTTTGTTTGTTTGGGCTATACTGACCTCTGATTAGTCCATGGGAGTTCTGTATCATGGGGACACGTGCTTGGTCCTTGCCTTCTTTCCCATCACTGGGAACTTAATGTTGGTCCATCCCAGAGTTACCTGTAAGCTATATTGGACGACAGAGAAAAGAGGATTTTAGTCTTACCTGTTAAATCCTTTTCTCTTAGTCCATATAGCTTACAGGTCTCCCACCCTGTCAAGGGACCATGCTTGGTTCTCCTGTGGCTGAATGTGTGAGACCTTTCATGTTCATGCTCACTGGAGTTTTCTTTCTTTTCCTTCTTGCTATCTAGCTAGCTAGGTTGATTGTCTCAAATATAATTGGGAGGGGACTAGCTAGTCATCAGCTAAGGAAGAGAGGAAGACTCCTTTCCAAGAATTGTTCTTGCCTACTTAAAGGAGCTGTCTCCTTCCCAGAGTTACCTGTAAGCTATATGGACTAAGAGAAAAGGATTTAACAGGTAAACAGCTAAAATCCTCTTTTCTAACAGAACGCGGTGTGAATGCGTGAAATGTCGGCTCATAGCATACTGACCCTCTACCTTATATCATACCATGAGTGCATCTGTGCCTATGCATATGTATGAATCCAGTCACACCAATAAAGATCACCTAGGCATCTGGGAACTTTACACATGACCCAGGATCTTGTTTTAAAGCCTAGATTCTCTTACGTCCAATATAGAGCACAGGTACCATGCGGTTGAGTCCCTCTTTGGAGGGCAAGAGACATCTTAAAAATACAGAGTCTTGTGGTGGAGTTTCCTAGCCACTCCTTCAGCTCAACCCTTCCGTGCCCTGCATCTCAAGTAATGATGTGTCCTCTGAGGTGAAAACATGGCCATCGACACTTCTCTTAGTTATTTTAGATCTTTTATTATTTTCTGATATATATGGGGCTGTCAAAATCCCCTCATTAGGCAGGTTACCATTACTGTGCTTCTCCTGGATTGTACTGACCAGTGTGCAGGTGCTGTGTGGACACTTCACCGTGTGGTGGGAATCTTGCAGCCCAAGTTTTCCCTCCCAGCAGAGTACCTTGGGGCTCTGCTTCCTTCACAATGGTAATCTGAAGAAAGAAGATTGGTTAGTAACTCTTTGAGTGCCTTGGTAATTTTGTCCATATTTGGTGCCCGAGGAAGGCAGAATTAGGCCAGCCTAAACACCTTGGACCTGGATTATCACCCTGTCTGCCTGTAGTAATCCACCAATGGGAGTCACTATCTAAGTGATTGTGAGACTGTATGTGGGCGTATTGGTCTGCACCTAGACAGAAAGTGACTACATCCACTTTGCACATATGTACAAAGGTATTCCGAACAATAATGACTGCTCTGTGCTGTCGATATATCTGTCTGCACCTGAGGCAGGCACATGGACATACTAAGGTAAAGTGACATTTTCACCTTGCATCTGCAATTTAGTGCAATGCTGACGATACATAGGAGTAGAAAAATTAGGCGATCTATGCACCTGTTTCCCTGTACTTAGTTCAGGCAAGTCAGTAGAGGGCATGGCCCTTCCTGTTGCTCTGCTTTAACCTGTATGTCCCCTACTGCATCCAAACACACCCCACATGCAAACACCCACCTTAACCCCTCCATTGCAATGTGAGTTCAATGCCTTACAAACTCTCTGGCAAGGGAGGGATTGATGCACATCACTGTAAATAAAACATCCTATCTTAACCTGACTTTAGTGGTATTGGGGATGTTAATGGTTGAAAAAGCATTTTTTTATTCAATTTAAGGCTAATACGGCCTTAACTAACTTTTTTTTGGGGGGTGCAATATCTTTACATGTCTCCATCCTGATCAGATCAGGAATGAGAGTTATTACTATATTGTATTGTTTTTATGAGTTTTATGTATATATTTTTACTCTTACATCCAATATGGAACACAGTAACCATGGAATTGAGCTCCTCCTCCAGGAGGGCAGGCCGCATCACAAAAGATGGACTTTGGGGAGGAGACTTCTCCTCTTCAAATCCATTGCTGTGTGAAGCAGAAATGAGTGCAGTGGCCATCCTCTTAGTTTTCTTTAGGATTTTTTTTATTGTTTTATCTTTAGATATGGGTCTGTATAGTCCACCATTAGGCAGGCTCCCACCATTGGCTTCCCCGGAGTTGGATTCTCCAGTTCACAGGTGTTTTGTAGACCGTTTTCCCTGTGGAGGTTGACTTTCTGACAAGTCTTTTCCTCAGGGTTGAGTGTTTTAGAGATTCTACTCTTCCTAAGATGGGAATCTGAAGACAGAAGATTGGTGAGTAACACTTTGATTGCCTTGGTCCACTGTGTGTCCCATGCTGAGCTTTCTCACACACTGTATGCTTTCTGTATTATGCACTCACATTCAGCCCTTGTTTTCTCTGCATTGGTCTGGGAGTAAAGATGGCTGCAGTATAAAGTTGAAGGTTAGCCTTTTCTCTACTGTTCTGTAATGTTTTTGGTGTAATGTATGGTTTATTATGTTTTGGGGGATTATTTCCACTCCCCTATCAGTTTAAGATTCTTTATTTCACACCCCTACCCTGGTGACTCCAGGGGGTTTCGGGATTTTTGATTGATTTTAACTTTTACTCATCTTTTAATGGTGTGGATCCTTTAAGAACCTAAGCCTGTCTACGGCCATCCTTGCTCCTTTCATTTGAATGGCTCTTTCTTCTTGTCTCCTCATGCTCTGTCACATGATTTACTTTAAGAAGACTACATTTCCTATAGTCCCCTGTTTCTCTGGCCTTTTTCTGATTGACTGGAACACTTACTTGCTTATCCTATGCAGCGGCTGACTCTCCTGCTCTTCTCTCCAGTATAAAGGGGAACTTTCACCCCGCAATAACTTAACGTTGACTTATTGCTCACCTGGCGACTAGCTGCTTAGTAGCGCTAGTCGCCAGCAATATTACCCGGTTCTTCAGATATAGGCTTTTTGCCGATGGTGACAGGAGCAGGAAGCACGGACGTCTCTTCACAGTGACGTCCGTGCGCCTGCGCTGTCAGTCCCTTTTGCACCGTGTGGATAAGTACTTTTTTAGGTCTTTCTGAGGCATTGCTTTAAACTGGGGATTTTTAAGTAGATTTTACTAGTTTCAGACACCTTCTCCTGAACATGTCTGTCTCTAAGGGACATGGGAAAATCCAAGACTAAGGGTTCAGGTGGGTTCCCTTAGTCCCCTCACTCACTGTTCCTCATGCCATGCTGGACTTCCAAGCAGGGGAGGACTGACCAGTCGGGCATTCGGTCACGGACCGAGGGCCCGCGACCGAGGGGGGCCCGCCGCTGTTGCCACCACCAGCATTTATAATTTTATATGAACTCTCTGCCTGTCTGCAGTTTAGTTTTTAAAACATGCTCCTCCCCTCAGTAAGGCCGCATAAAGCCACTCTCATGTCTCACGGTACATGCAACATATCAACGCGTCTTGCTGCCAGACTCACTCCATCACTGTCCGGCAGCAAGCGCTTCTCAGCAAGTGCCGGTACTCTGCTCTACACATGCCTACGCGATCTCTTGGTCTGCATGGCATGCGAATTATGTCATCACGGCCCGCCGGGGCTCGTGATGATGGGGGAGGGGTGGGAGTTGGCGGAGTCAGAGTCAGCTCAGGGGATATCAGCCCTCCAAGGAGGATGCACGTCAGGGTCACCAACCCAAGAAGGATCAGCACTGAAGGACTCACTCACCCCAGGCCCCAACCAGAAATCTGCAGCACAGCAGTGAATAGTGACACTGAAGGAAGAGTGACCCATGCAGCACACACAGCACAGGTAAGCCAGTACCAGTTATGGCACAGTCAGGACCCGGACAAGAGTGTGTTCAAATACAATTCTTCTTTAAAATAGCTGAAATCATTGGAATGGAGATGCAGCTGTCTTTCCTATAAATATTAAGCTGCCTGTGCTGAGAATCCTCCCATGGAAATGCTGAAACTAAACGATGCAAGTTTGAGCTGCTATAAGTTTTGGGAGATAGTGTAATTTTTTTCAGCAGAAAAAAAAATCATGTGCAAATCAGCAACTGGGTTTAACTAATGCATCATTTCCTTGTAAGGTAGGTATTAAGTCACGCATTACAAGGACATAATGACATAATCAGTTAGAACCAATAGCCAATTTGCTCAATGTAGTATACTTCGGCAGTGGGCTGTCATTGTTTTTTGTTTGGTGGTTGGTGGTGCATCAGACATCAAACAGATGTGTCAAAGTCATAGACAGTGTGGAACAAGGCACAAATAGGGGAGCCTTGTCTGATCCAGAGGTATTAGCATTAAATAAGGCTGGTGACCACTAACAGAATGTAATTTGTGTGTGTGTTTGAGAGTATCAGTCTGTTTTAGTGAATGCAGACAGGGGAAGCTCTGTGTATAAATGATTACCAGCAGGGGACATTGGACTATCTAGCTGTTGAGACGACAACCCTCCAGGGAGCTGCTGATATAGAATGACTGATGTTTTAGTCTCCAGCAGATGCAGAGCCAGAATTCCTACCCATGCTCTATGGGACAGCATCAACTGACTGCAACCTTCCTCTCATACTTCCACAGCACACTGTAAGCATGTTGTCTTTTTGATCGCAAGCTCTCTGTTTCAATTACCATTGTGTGCATTGAGCTATTAGTTCTAACTGATGCAGTATTTCCCTGTAATGTCTAAGTACCAACATTAGAAAGAAATAATGCATCAATAAGAAGCTGTAGCCCTTTGCACAGTGTGGTATAGCTCAGCAGCAGTGAGCTATATTACCTGAGACACTGCATTATGTGTGAACATCTAATTTAGAATTGTAATGTTTTTACCTGGTGACTGGGGGATGCTAAGTGTCTTTCACAGTTACTGAGCAGTCCCAGTCAGTGAAGAACAGACTACGTCATTCACAGTTCAACCCAGTAGCTACTGTGTTGGTCCTGCCCAGTTCTTGTTGTGTGACTGACTGTACGGCTGCTCCCAGACTCCACCCCTGCCATCTCGCTCATACATCAGCCAGCCAATTAGAGAGGAGCATCAACACTGCACACCTCTCACTGGCTGGCAGAGCAGTTTGCTTAGTGTCCACAGTCGAGGTCGCTGGTGGGCCATTGTCTCATAGAGTGAGGTAGCAGCCATCATCGCAGCACAGATTGCTTCTACATATGTGTGTCATTACCGTTCATAGGAGTTTGGCCCTATGTATGAGTCAGAGAGAAGTACCTGAGGCTTTATACCAGGGCCACTAATTTTCCCGGAGGGGGTAGGTCAGGACCGAGATGTAAATTAAAGGACTGTCCCAGGCATTACAGACAAATGGTCATCCTACCCCCCAGGGCCATCCAGTACCCCCCCAGGACAATGATGTCATTGGGCAGGGCTTAGGATGTCATGGAGTGAGGGGCCCAGACCTGTTTTTGGACCAGGGGCCTTGAGTCCTGTCAGTCCACCCCTGCTTCCAAGTGAATATTCTGGGTCTGTATGCCTGTCATGCACTGTGGCCCTTACCACTTTACTGGGGCCCTTCAGCACTGACCAAAAGTGATCCTGGATAAACACTCTGCTATCATCAGTGGCAGTTATCCCTTCTTCAGTTCAAAGGGATCTTGGAAACTTTACCCACTTTTAAAGTGTTAGTAATGTCTATATTTTATAGACGCTAATATTGCAGCTATTATAAAATGAAATTAAACAACCCCAGTGCCATCTCTCAAACCTTTATGATTTGAGAGATATAGAAGGCTAATGTTCCCTGCTCTCTCCGCTTTCCCTGACGTCAGCTGTAAGTTGATGCCAGGATATCCTGGTCCCGGGATAAGCAAGCAACTCTTCATCAGAGCCGAAATAACAAAATGCAAAAAGAAATACTTCATTGGAATGGTCTAAAAAAAAGGTGCCTGCAAACGAGGCACACTTTGTGGACCGTTCCGACAAAAGTATTTCTTTTTACATTTTGCTGTTTTGGCTCTGCTGAAGAGCCTCATCGAGTCGGCTGACTCGAATCTCCTGCTGTCAGCTTTACAGCTGACAGCAGGGAAAGTGGAGGGAGTGGGGAACTTTAGCCTTCTATATCTCTCAAACCATAAAGGTTTGAGATATGGGACTGGGGTTATTTAATTTCATTTTATAATAGCTGCAATATTAGTGTTTATAAAATATAGATATTACTAACATTTTAAAGGGTTAGTAATGCCCAAAGATAACTTTATGTTTTATTGTAGATTTAAAAAAAATAAATTATCTGTAGCAAATCTGCCTTCTATGCACCTCCATGCCCTGAAGTCCCCCGATTAGGCAGCCGGAGGCTCCATCCAGTGGGCAGCTTGCTTGCCTTTGCTGCCCACTTTCTCATAGTAACACTTCTAATTTTACATTCCTTACCAGTGTGAATGTTTTATTTTTATTTCTCATACTGGCACAATTATAACATCTAACAGAGCCACACTTAGAATTGCCGCTTAATGTACATTAAGCGGCAGTTATACATGTGGCTCTTCTAGGTGTTAACTGTAGTAGCAGTAGTAGCAGATTTATAGTTTATCTTCTCCAATGTGGGTGCAGTATGCAGTACTTGGAGAGGACCATTAGATGTGTGCGGGAAAGAATAGGAGAACACCGCGCTGACATTGCTAATAAGCATGCTGTATCCCAGCACTTTGCAAAATGTCCAATGGGAAATATTGTTAATCTCAGAGTGACAGGTATAGAGGTGATTCCTACTGTTTGTGTCAGTAGATTTTGGTCCTTATGCGTCTACAGTCTTCAGCCTTGCCCATTTCTTTGTACTCCTTCAAAAGAGCTTGGACAGCATACCTGGAAACCCATCTGCCTTAAAGTTTCTGCCTGGGAGAGACCTTGGTGATGCAGTATAACTACCTTGTGTTTTGTTGCTATGCTCGATCTTGCCATAGTGTATGGCATTAAACTGTCTTCAGCAACCTCACCTTGTCAGCTGAGTTTGCCTGTTCCTCATCTAGTTTTATTCCTCCTACACAGCTGTTTCTGTTTCAGTTAATGATTGTGTTTCAATTGATGATCATTAGCACCTGTTTGGTATAATTGTTTAATCATACATCTCACTATATGCCTACAAAATCCCTGATTTTGTGCAAGTGTACCTAGAAGAATTGATACTGTGGTGGTTACACCAAATATTTGATTTAGAATAAATATACCGTTTGAAAAATAAAAATGTAAGTGAAATATTACTTTAGTTTTAATAAACCCTCTTTGTGTGCTGCTTCACTGTCGTTGGTGATGGAGGAGGCAAGAAGAAGAGAAGACAGACACCCCCCTCTTAGGTACCATGACCACCCCGCCTAGAATCTGACATATGTTATATAATTACATAATTTTATTCTTAGAAGTTAACTTTAACAACCACTTTCTTTCAGTTTGTTACCTCATAGTAAAGTACCATAAAGCAAATAATTAGCTTATTTGTTACTGAAGGATTAATTCCCCAGTGAAGTCCTCACAGACAGTCATCCACCGACTGCTAGTCTTCTTGTTCTCCCTAAATAAAATGTATTGCTAATTCTCCATCTAAATGGTGCACACATTCAGTAACAGCAAATATTGTAACTTTTTCTCTTGCTGCTTGAATTTTCAGAATGTGTGCATTTCAGATAATAAATATTGTACAAAGAAAGCATACTGATCTTTTCATTTCCTGTCATCTGTACTACATATTTTGATACTAATGGGAAAGGTGAAAAAGGTCATGTTATTTTTATCATGGGAACTTTTCTATCTGTCGTCTAGGGATTATTCTTTCAAAGAATGCCTTCCTTAGTAATTTCATTTGATGCAGTGTTACCAATTTTTTTTTGTGTGTGTAGTAAGTAAAACAATGTTTAAATTGGTCTTGCAACATCTGGTACAAAGGTAAAAATGTAAGAGGCATCTGACATGGAAAAAAAAAACACTCTCCTCTCTGGGGCTAGTATGATAAATGCACAGACCTGAGTGCACAGGTTCTGCAACAGACTGACACTGTCAGATACATTTCTACTTGCCAATCAGTTGTATGTGACAACTCTAAAGCCAGTAGGAATCATCAGCCTTTGCAGAGCTCCCACTTTCAGTTCTTGGAAGGAGAAGCCCAAAAGGGTGGACCTATGCATGGAGGGGGTGTATGTAGCTGCTCCCATGGCTGTGAATAGAAGCATTTTACTTGATCTCTAAAATATATGTTTTAATACATAATGTTTATGCACTTTACACTAAAAATGTTAGTATCTTTGAGTACAATTTAAAATTGCCTTTTAAGATTATATAACGACTTCCTGAATCATTTTAATATTACATAAAGAATAACTATGATTTGACTTTATAAATGTTGCTTAAAATCAAACCATATGTGATACTTAAGTGAACAAACTAATTTTCAGCCTACTTTAACATCTCAAAATAATATTTTGTCTTATATTTGAATACCAAAAATTTAATTTACTTGCAGAATAAAAAGACATCCAGAAAAATACAGTATTATAGCGTTAAATTCTCATCTGCAGGACTGTGCTTAGCAATAGAAATCCTTGTTTTTTTTTAAGTAATTTGAATGTGTTTATATTTTTATATAGGGAAAGTTCCATCCATTTATCAAATCCTCATCTAGAAAAAATGAAAGATGACATATTATACCATTTTGACCTTGGGACTGGTACTCATGATTTTCAAGCCATGTTTGGTGATGTGAAGGTAAGATATAGTACTCTTAGCAAGCAGAAAATTAAGAGTGACTACAACAGGGGTGAGCAACATTAATTCTCAAGAGCAGCAAACAGGAGGGGACTACATCTCCCATCTTCTCCAACCAGTCAGCTGATGGTTGCTATGATGGGAGTTGTAGTCCCCAACAGCTGGAGTTCCAATAAACTGACTACCCATACTTTAGTTACCATAGCATTGGAAACTGCTCTATTCTTATAATTGTAATAATAAATGTAAATAGTAATATAGGGCAGACCGAATGGATTGTTCAATATTTTATTTATCCCTAGGTGCTACCTTAACATAAAGATTAAAATCATTCAAAGGAAGAAGGAGAAATAATGTGTTGTTACTGGTGCATATTAAAATGTAATCTTTTACTGAGTATAAGTAAAATATTTATATAAAACACTCTAACACAAAAATATATTTATTTAAAATTTCTCATATACATTGTGGGCGCTTATTAAGGATAATTCCAATCTATAGCATATAGTCCATGCCCCTATAATGCTTGCAAGTCAGGCATAGGGGCCAGAGCTTAGAGCCCAAGTCCAGTTATGTTCAAGTGGGAGGAAGTCTTATCAGGTCTACATGGCTACACCTCTGAAGCAGGCATTTTGTATGCTGAAATGCGTTAGGTGGTAATCTGGTATGTCCCACTTCGTATGATCTGTTGAGGGATATCCCCAGACTGAGTAGCTGGTATGTTGGACACCTCTGACTGGCACATTCCTTTTCAGTCAGAGGAATGGAATGTTGTTTTTCTCCCACCGACAATTATGTTTTTGTTTTTATCATTCAGAAATCTTTGTTGGTAATTACAATACAGTTTTTGCTCTGTTGAGACATTTCTGGCATGCAGCGATCTTATGGCCCCTTTTTATATTTAATGTAGATACAATTTACAAGACTTGAGTTCCAATCCCAGTTGATTATTCAGTGTCTTATAAAGAATTATTGTTTAACATCAGTACTGCTGTACTGCAGAATACTGATTTAGTTAACGAATTCAATTTGTGTATAAATATATTAACAGGGATAAATAAAATGAGGCAGAAACATTTAAAATGCACCCATGTAGGTACACTATAAATGAGAGCTAGCATGTCTTCTTATGTACAGATGCCTTTGTACAGGTGTAGTCTGTTTTTGCACATCCAGGTGTTGCCTGGTTGGGGATCATGGGAAAACTAGTCAACAACTAGAGGAAAAAAATGACTACCCCTATCTTACTACATACAGCGGCTCAATTCCTCTAGCATTCAAACTCTAAACGTACATCCCTTTTAAGCTACTTCTGGAGCAAGGAGCAGTGAAGAAGACATTTTGAACCTACTGTATTTTGGGCAATCCAATAGGAACACTTCATTCTTGAACTATTGCACATAACCAGACTCCTTTTATCAAAATTAAGTCTAGATTACATTGCAGTTAAAAAGTTAACAAGTGTTTCCCTTCAATTTTCTCCATAAGAGAATCTGTAGGATAAAGATAGAGATACCTTAGTAGCAAAATAATACTAATTAGGCTGAAAAATCACATGGGTCCATCAAGTTCAGCACATGCTATATCCCACTTTTTAAGCAGTGGAATGAAAAGCGAAACCCATATTGAAACTATTTCCAATTAAGCTCCATGCAGGTAAAAAATGTCCTTCCTGACTCAGAAAGGTAGTCAGATATTTCCCTGGATCAACACCCCATTTGTTTTGAAACCAACTGTCATAATTCTTAATACTTTTCTGAGACAGAAAGGTGTCCATTATTTTTAGAAAGCAACTATAGCATCTGAAAAGCATCCAGAGGCAAAACATTCCAAAAGTTTACGGCCCTTAATGTAAATAATCCCTGTATTTGCTTTAGTTGAATGCACCTTTCCTCTAATCTAATGAATTACCTTGTTTATTTATTTCAACACAATGCTTTGGATACATCTCTGGCACTCAGAGGGATAATATAAAAGATAGAAAAAAACACAGAGTGCCCAATAGTGTAGCACTATTAACAGAACATTAATAAGTTGAAAGAACAAAATAGGTACTTACAATTTCCTTAGTCAGCATAAGCTGATACTTGAGCATACGGAGAATTTCACCCATCTCTGTTCGGGTCAAGACGTGTCTGGTCCAGAAGAAACAAGAGTGATGGTGGCTCCAACATGATATATCCAAAATTTATTGCATGAGAAAACAGCATAAATAAAAACAAGACAGAAAACAGAATACAGCAATAAAAATATGGCCCAATATTGACTACGGAAGAAGCCATGAAACATTCCACATTTAGTAATCCTATGTTATTCTCCATTGGATGAAATAGGCAAAGATCTCCCAGTGCGACACAAACTACCGGTTCAGGCTCTGGTGTCCATATACAAACAATACACTTCCGGACTCCACTTATATAGATAAAGTTACGCTGAGGCCTAGCAGCAAGGTGTTCCCCACAGCGCCACCATCCAAACTGGTAAAACAGAGATACTGCTACTAGTATCTTGCCTCCCAAGCGTAACACATCCCCTTTAAAAAAATCGAATGAAGACAGGATAAAACATATAATATTTATTGAATTGTTGGACACATAGCATAAAAAGCAGCAAAACAGGACTTACATACACTCATGACAGTTCATTCCTAATGCGTTTCAGAGACACATGGCCTCCTTCATCAGAGGATAGGACCGCCCTCCTCAAACTATCTTTATATAGACACATATCTAATGACATCACATTATCTCTGAAACAACCGCAGGACCTCTTAATATGCTACCAGGGAAGCCCCTCTCCAAATACAAACCTGAAAAGGAAAGCTCACCAGGCAGCAACAGAGCTTCCTGCGACTGTCACACAGATATACAAACATGTGAAATAAAGTCACAAAAACAAATAAATAAATAAAATTGACAATCCTAATTAAAGGAGTATCACAAGAATAAAAAAAAAAAGTGATACAAATCCAGGCAAGGGAGGAGAGAGAACTTGCAATTTTATCCTACATAACAATCAAGATCCTATTCTACATTGAGACCATAAGGTCTCTTAGTCTGTAACTGAAAGATCCAAAAAACTTCTCTCCTATTTATTTTTGCAAGCCTATCTCCTCCTCTCGGCGGGACTGTACACTTTTTTATTCCCTGAAAAGAAAAGAACGATCTGTCAGCATCATGTTCTTTTAAAATATGATTAGCAACTTGTGATCTGCCATCCTTTCTATCTAAAGAATTTAGATGTTCTCTAATTCTTATTTTTAAAGGGCGAATGGTGCGGCCCACATATTGCTTGCCGCACTTACATGTTACCAAATACACAACATATCTTGAGTTACAGTTAATAAAATCATTTACATGATATACCCTCCCTGTAACCTTTGACTCAAATGTATTTGATTTTACCACATAAGCACAACACATACATCTACTTTGTGCACAACAAAACATCCCTTTTATCGTCAACCATTGTACTGTTGTAATTGTAATTGTAATGTTGATAACATCTTACTTGACTATGAAGAACAGCGATGTTTGATGGATATATTGGATATGAGACAGACAGGGGCAGAACCTAGGATTGTACATACTGGGTTCAAGTCCAGGTCTGGTTTCTATCCGATACAACAGAGAGGCCATTATATTGATCTATATCAGAGGTTGGTGGAGTCTGATCTCGTGGAGTTGTCCCGCAAGGTCTCTTGCTCGTCCAAGTACAACAATATGAGTTTTATACATCGTCAAGCCTTGAAATCTATTTCTGACAACAGAGATATAGTGGTCAGGAATTCTGATAAGGGAGGTTCAGTTGTTGTTTTGGACGCGCAGAGATATAGGGACGAGGCGATGAGGCAACTCACCAACCTTGAAGATCATGAAGTGCTGACCTGTGATCCTACCAAACGTTTTCAGGTAATTTTGAGACAACTTTTGCAACGAGGTATAGATTTAGATATTTTATCTAAAGAAGAATTTGAGTATTTATATTGTGAAGAGCCGGTTACTCCGATTTTTCATATGTTGCCTAAAGTTCACAAGACACTTGTCGACCCTCCGGGTAGGCCCATCGTTTCAGGGATTGGTTCTCTGAACAAGGGCATATCCGGATATGTTGACGAGTTCTTGTTTCCTATGGTTTTAGAGTTGCCATCATACTTGCAAGATACGAGAGATGTTTTGAGGGCTTTTGATGGTTTTTTATGGAAAGATACATTTTTGTGGGTGACGTTAGACGTGGTAGCTCTGTATTCATCTATTTTGCATACTGTAGGTCTTGGAGCTCTAGATTATTGGTTTATTACTTTGGGAGTTCTTCCTCGAGTGCAGCAACTGTATCTTCTGGATTGTGTAAGATACTTGTTACATCATAATTTTTTTACTTTTGATGGGATTTTCTTTCTTCAGAAGCGTGGCACTTCTATGGGGGCACGTTTTGCGCCCTCATATGCCAACCTAGTTATAGGTTGGTGGGAGCGGTGTCACGTTTTTGGAGAGGGGTCCCATCAGAGGTGTATTAAGAAATATCTTAGATATGTGGATGATATATTAATGGTTTGGAATGGTACAGAGGATGACTTGCTGCACTTCGTGGAAGCTCTCAATATAAATCCTTATAATTTGACTTTTACGTTGAATTTTCATAAGTCAAATATACATTTTTTGGATCTCAACTTATATGTCGGAGAAGATGGTATAGTTCAAACTTCTATGTACTATAAGCCTAATGCAGGTAATGCTCTTTTATGTGCTACTTCATGTCATCCACGGAGCCTGATTGTTAACTTACCAGTGGGGCAATTTTTACGCATTAGACGTATTTGCTATACATTTGAAGATTTTGAATTTCATGCAGATATTTTAAAGGATAAATTGAAGAATAGAGGATATTCGTTGGGTGAAATTGAACGAGCATATGAGAGAGCAAAAGCTACATCTAGACAAGATTTGTTGATATCTAAAAGATCTAGAGGTAGACATCCTCGCAATCAGAATGGTAAACAGGACGTGCCTAGTTTTATCACTAAGTACAGCAATAATGCACCACAGATTCAAAATATCATTAAGAAGCATTGGCGAGTATTGTGTCAGGATGAGAAATTGGTACATCTGAAACACTGCTCACCTAAAGTTGTTTTTAGAAAAGGGAGGAGTATAGCTAATATAGTTTCTCCCAGTATGTTTTTGTCTAAAAAACCAGTACAATGGTTGACGATAAAAGGGATGTTTTGTTGTGCACAAAGTAGATGTATGTGTTGTGCCTATGTGGTAAAAATCAAATACATAAGTTTTTTGGATCTTTCAGTTACAGACTAAGAGACCTTATGGTCTCAATGTAGAATGGGATCTTGATTGTTATGTAGGATAAAATTGCAAGTTCTCTCTCCTCCCTTGCCTGGATTTGTATCACTTTTTTTTTTATTCTTGTGATACTCCTTTAATTAGGATTGTCAATTTTATTTATTTATTTGTTTTTGTGACTTTATTTAACATGTTTGTATATCTGTGTGACAGTCGCAGGAAGCTCTGTTGCTGCCTGGTGAGCTTTCCTTTTCAGGTTTGTATTTGGAGAGGGGCTTCCCTGGTAGCATATTAAGAGGTCCTGCGGCTGTTTCAGAGATAATGTGATGTCATTAGATATGTGTCTATATAAAGTTAGTTTGAGGAGGGCGGCCCTATCCTCTGAAGAAGGAGGCCATGTGTCTCTGAAACGCGTTAGGAATGGACTGTCATGAGTGTATGTAAGTCCTGTTTTGCTGCTTTTTATGCTATGTGTCCAACAATTCAATAAATATTATATGTTTTATCCTGTCTTCATCCGATTTTTATAAAGAGGATGTGTTACGCTTGGGAGGCAAGATACTAGTAGCAGTATCTCTGTTTTACCAGTTTGGAAGGTGGCGCTGTGGGAAAGATCACCCAGTGGCAACTGAGGAAATGGAACAAGTCTACAGATCAGGTAAACAATAGCGATCACATTAATTTCAGACAAGAGGCCAGCAATAATGCAAGTCACGAGAGCACCTCTTAGCATAAATATCCAGAAACACATTGTATCAGCAATAATTTATAAAAACTAACATATATAGTATTCCACAAACAATTCTTACTTATTATCCTTTTACAAACTGCCAACTAATGGTCCAAGATTTCACAACTTATCTTCAAAGAACCTAATAAATACAATTAATAATTGATGTAATAAAGTAATAAACTCCAAATAGGAAGTCAAGCGGTGGCCCCACAGCTAAAACTCTGACAGCATATAATTCTAAGTACACTGAGCTGATCAACAAAGGGCATGTATATTCGACATGAGACATCAAATTATAACTGAATTGAATAAAATATATATAAAAATATAAAATAATAATCAAAATGACAAGATAGAGGGATAATGAAAAAGAAAAAGGGGAATGACAAATATGAATTATGAAAATTGAATACGGGAATGAGTGTAATGAGTAGGATATGTATGAGTATTGGAAATTTGAACTACGTAAGTGTAAATTAGGATAAAAAAATAATATGTTGTGAATATAGAATGGGATGTATAAACTACATAAATGAAAGTGAATGAAATGCGGTGCTTGAATAAGATGAGATAGTAGTCAGTATTATGTGGATGTATAAAAACTAATAATAAGTTATGAACAATGTGAAATGGGACAAGGAAAGGGTGTGAAGAGCTGGAAACTAGGATGTGGGGCAGAGAGAACTGAGAATGCTGTAATATGGAGAATGTGAAGCATGATAACAGATTGAATGTAGAAAAAAATAATTGAACAGAACAAAAAGAGCATTCACAATGAGTCTAAGCTCACGTTGGTGCAAAAAAAAAAATGACATACTAACATGCACACAAACACACGCAGCCCTTCATTATGTCGGTCGGTGTGGTCATGTATATAAAATTAAATAAACACCAGCATATATTTTCACTTAGAAGTGGATTCAATCATCTTATTCAAACCCTGTGGGGAAAGTGTAGCTAGACGGAAAACCCAACAGGATTCATGATTATTAAGATGTTGAGTCTATCATAACTGCTAGATGGAAAAATACATTCTGTTGATGTGATAACTAACCCTGTGGGATCTTTGGTGTTCCCGAAAGTGTCTAGGCATGCTGTGTAGCTTCAAAACTGGTCAGAATGTTTCTCCTATCCTGACCAAACCTTGGGGGAAGATGTATAAATAGCCTTCTTTGTGTATATTTAAGAATTGTTGCTAAAATTCACAACTCCTGGTAATATTTATAAAGGGGTAAAGTCACATCTATAAATATATGTTTCTCTGTCATCCAATACAGGTTACTGGTAACTTTGGGTAGGCAATCCACCCCTTTAACTAGGCAGGAACAATTCTAGAAGTGAATGCAGGGGGTGGAGCCTACCTTCCCTCCTTGGCTGCAGCTAGCCAATCAGTAAGATTTGTTCCTTGGTGAAGACACATGCAAGAGAACAGTTCTGCTATAGTTTTAGCTATTTTTTTATTTTTCTGTTAGATATGGAATGCCACCATTAGACGGATTACGTTAACTAACAATGCCCTTAGATGTGGCTAGCTCAGTATCCAGGTGCTTTTTGTGGACCTTAAGCCGTGGGAGGAAAATCTTGGGTTCAAGTTCTTTCCTCGGGAGTTGTCCACTGAGGCTTCTTCTTCTTAATACATGGTAATCTGAAGACAGAAGATCTGTAGGAAAGGTGAGAAACCCTTTGAGTGCTGCAGGTCCACATGTCCCACAGTGCCTCTCCGCACAGGGGTTTTCCTTTGGAGTTCCTGTTGCACACTCCTGCACTCATTGGGTTTATCTGTATGTCTGTTGGGTGTTTTGGAGCAAGTTTCTGTGGTAGCTTATGCCTTTAGCTGCTGGTTTTGCATCTTTTGGGGGTTTATTGGTACTTTCCCTACTGGGTTCAGTGTTTTTGGGTCTGCTAACATGTTCTAGTGATGTTTCATGTAATTTTAATTCATAGTTTCAACTTTTCAAAATTTGTGTTCTCACTTTACTGCATAGACGCCATTGCTCCATTCACTTCTATGGGACTGTACTGTTTGGGACAAATCTCTGCAACCGCTCAACGTAGCGACTTCAGGGATGGCTCATTTTAATTGTCTGCCCTTGCTTTGTCATCCAGTTAACACTTTGCGTGTGTTGGGGGTTCAGGGGGCTTCAAGCACTGTTGGGGTACTTTTTCTGGGAAAACTACATTTCTCATGAGCGCTTGATTTGCGCACTCGTTTCTGATTGGCTCTTGTCGGGGCAGCCATTTTGTGCCTTTTCCTGAACGAGTATCGTACGCAGGGCTTTGACTCTCCTTCTCTCCTCTGCAGATTAACCCTTTGCCTGCCAGATAAGTGCATTTTAGCGATTTCTGGGGTGAAAATTTTATCTTACAAATTGTATTTGGGTGATTTCTTATACTTTAAACGTTTTGACACTGTAAGAATGTCTAATCCGTTAGAGCTTGGGGCCAGGCCTTAGACTTAGGACACTGGGGTCTCTGTGTCCCCTATTGCACATTGCTCCTCATGGCAATCAGGGTTGCCTAGAGAATTCTCAGATCATTTATGCCCAGCATGTTCTGATGTCCCTGAGTCTCTCCCAGAGTCCTTCAGCCATGCATTAGAGCCAGTTTGGGTGCAAGAGTTCAAGGCTGCTTCTAGAGACCTTCGGTCTACATTGTAACTCTTTCCATCCCAGTTACAGGGGGTCTTCCACTCCTGGCCGACCCCTTCTTCCATCAGATATTCCCTGCCAAAACTGCAGGGAGTTCCTGACATATCAGATTCCTCTGAGGAGGAACTGTTGGTAGATTTGGATATTGAGGGAAGTTCTGCTGTGGGCTCCTCTCAGTTTTTTGGGCACCCCCTTGAGGCTGATCCTGATCCCTCGGCTGAGGGCTTGATCAGAGCTGTCTTAACTGCCCTAAACATTCCCTTAGTTCAGTAGGTTTCTACAGATCCCTCTGATGTATTTGAGGAGCCTAAGAGGCCCTATACTTGTTTTCCACCTAATTCCACTCTTGACCGCCTTGTGTCTGATGAGTGGAAGTCTCCGGACAGGAAACCTTCTGTTTCCAAGAAATTTGCCAAGCTTCTCTGAAGCGGCGCTTGGTCATTGGGTTCATCCCCCCAAAGTGGACGCTCCTGTCTCCAGGCTATCTAAGTCCACTGCCTTGCCAGTTGCTGATGCGTCCTCTCTAAAATACTGGACTGACAAGAAACTTGAGGTCTCCCTCAAGTCCATTTCACTGTCGTCCAGTACAGGTTACTGGTAACTCTGGGAGGCGATCCACCCCTTTAAGTAGGCAGGAACATTTCTCCAAATGTATGCAGGGGGTGGAGCCTCCCCTCCCGCCTTAGCTGCTCCCAGTCAGCTTGATGCTAGAATGATTTGTTCCTGGGTGTGTTCACACCAGGTGGAGAACATCTCTCTTCAGTTTTAGTAGTTTATTATTTTCTGTCAAATATGGAATACCACCATTAGGCGGGTTACCATGGCTGGCAAATGCCCTCTCCAAAGTGGCTAGCTCAGCTTCCAGGGATTCTCTAGTGGACCTTATGCCATGATGGGGGAACAACTTGATTTCAAGTACTTCCCTGGGGGATTATCCTTTGGGGTAATCCTTTCTTTGCATGGTGACCTGAAGACAGAAGACATGCAGAAAGGTGAGCCACCCTTTGAGTGCTGAAGGTCCACTTGTCCCACAGTGTCCCTCTTTGGGCTTGTATTTGGGAGTTCTCATTGCGCACTCCGGCACTCATTGGGTGTTTTTATATATACTTATTGATTGTATATGGGTGTTTGTCTGTGAGTTTTGGAGCAGTCTGTGCATTTTAACCCTTTGTCTACTGGTTTGACACGTTTATTAGGGGTTTTCTTACACTTTCTTTATGGGATAGTGTTTTCTCCTCAAGTACATGTGTTCCATATGTGCTTTTAACCTTTTGATTCTTGGGGTTAATTTTATTAAATTTTATGTTCCGCGCCTTTAAGTGCGCTTTTCCCGCATAGCCGCCATTGCTCCTTTACTCTCTATGGGCTTACACTGTTTGGGACGTATCTCTGGAACCACTCCACTTAGCGATCTCAGAGTGGGCTCATTTTGTTTGTCTTCCCTTGCTCTTTCATCCGGTTCTCTAGTCAAGTGTGTTGGGGGACTTGGGGGGCTTCGGGCACTGTTTTGGGGTACTTTTTGAGAAAAACTACGATTCCCATGAGCACTTGCTTCGCGCCTTTTTTCTGATTGGCTCCCGTCGCGGCAGCCATTTTGTGAGTTCTTCTCATCGAGTATACTACGCAGGGACCGGACCTTCTCCTCTCCTCCGCTGATTAACCCTTCGCTTGCCAGATAAGTTTAGTTTTAAACGTTTCTGGGGTGAATCTTTAATCTTTCACACTTTAATTGGGTGATTTCTGTCAGTGGGGTATATCTGACACTGTGAGTATGTCTGCTCCGCTGGAGCTTGGGACTAGAACTAAGACTAAGGAGGCTGGGGCCTCAGTTTCCCCCATTGCGCATTGCTCCTCCTGTCATTCAGGGCTGCCTAGGGAATTCTGTGGTCATTTATGCCCAGCATGCTCAGAAGGTCCTGACAGCAACCCAGAGCCTTCCAGCCATGCTATAGAGCCAGCTTGGGTGAAAGAGTTCAAGGCTGCAACTAGGGACCTCAGGTCCACTCTTCAACGCTTTCCCTCTCAGGTACAGGGAGCACTGCAGGTATGGCAGGCCCCCTCTACCATCAGGACCTCCATGCCTAAACCACAGGGGGCCCCTGACATGTCTGATTCTTCTGAGGAAGAATTGTTGCTAGATTCTGATGCTGAGGATGGTACTGTTATTGAGTCTACCAGGTCTGTTGGTGACCCCTTTGAATGTGACCCTGAATTTTCTGCTGAGGGCCTAATTCGGGCTGTTCTGTCCACCCTCAACCTTCCCTTGAGTCAAGAGGTTCCCTCTGACCCAACTGATGTCTTTCAGAAACCGGCAAAAGCTGTTACTTTATTTTCCTCCTAACCCTACTCTGGAACATTTGGTTTCCGATGCTTGGAAGAATCCTGATAAGTCTTCTTCAGTCTCAAAAAAGTTTGCTAAACTTTATCCCTTTTCTGAGGCTGAACTGGCTAAATGGGTTCATCCTCCCAAGGTGGATGCTCCTGTGTCTAGACTGTCTAAATCAACTGCTTTGCCTGTTTCTGATGCTTCTGCCTTGCAGGACTGGACGGATAAAAAGTTGGAGGTTTGCCTCAAGTCTATTTTTGCGTCTATTGGCACTGCTATGCGACCGGCCTTTGCTGTGGCGTGGGTTAACTGGGCCATTGCGGTCTGGACTGAGCAACTCACCAAGGCGGTCCGTGAGGACACGCCGGTTTCAGAGCAGCTGCGTTTGCTTGCCAATATTTCTGAAGCGCAGAACTATGTTTCTGATGCTACCTTTGATGCTGTCCGCATGATGGCTAGGGACTCCACTTTTTCTGTGGTGGCCATGCGCGAGCTTTGGCTTAAGATTTGCTTTCTTTGCCTTTCCAGGGAACTTCCCTGTTTGGTTCTGAGCTCAAGGAGCTGATCAGTGAGGCTACTGGAGGTAAGAGTACCCATTTGCCCTTGGTTTTCAAGAAAAAGTTGCCGGTTAAGCGTTACCGGTCCTTTCGTTCCTTTCAGGCAGAGGCGCGTTCGTCCTCCAAGACAGTTCCGTCCGATCCTCGCCCCTCCTCCAAGCCCAAGCAGTCTTGGAAGCCCAAGGTTGCCTCCAAGTCCAAGGCTTCCAAGCCTGCTTCGGCATGACTCGCCGAACCCGGGTCCGCACCCTGCCGTGGGTGGACGTCTCCACCTCTTTCGCAGGGTTTGGGAAGCATCCGTGTCGGACCCATGGGTTTTACAGGTGGTCTCAGAGGGTTACAGGATCCCTTTCTTTTCCCTTCCCCCCTTCGTTTTCATCTCACTCGTTCTCCGCAGGATGCAGAGAATCTGAGGTTGTTCGAAGGCGCTATTCAGGATCTCTTGGACAAAGAGGTCCTAGAGCCAGTGCTTCCTGGGGACATGGGTTCGGGGTTTTACTCCAACCTTTTTGTGGTATCCAAGAAGGATGGCGGGGGCCGTCCCATCTTGGATCTCAAGGATCTCAATTCCTTTGTGGTGATGTCTCACTATCGTCAGGAATCTCTGCGCACTGTGATCGCCGCCATGTCCACAGGTGAGTTCCTGGCTTCTCTGGACCTACAGGATGCGTATCTACATATCCCCATTCATCCAGCGAGCAGGCAGTATCTGAGGTTTGCCTGCGCCAGGGGTCACTTTCAGTTCTCAGCTCTTCCTTTTGGGCTGACAACTGCTCCCCAGGTTTTCCAAAGAGTTCTGGGGGCTTTGATTTCCGTCCTTCATCGGGATGGAGTGAGAGTGACTCCGTACATGGACGACTTGCTTTTGAAGGCAGAGTCTGCGGATCTTCTTCACCGGCAGGTTCAGACCCGCATTCAGGTACCCACTCGCCACGGATGGATTGTGAACTTGGACAAGTCGGACTTGACCCCATCTCAGAGCCTCATCTTCTTGGGTCTGCTGTTCGACACTCAGAAGGGCATGGTGTTTCTGCAGGAGGAAGTAGCGCATCAGATTGCTCAGAGAGCATCGAGGGTCCTGGCTCTCGAGTGGATTCCAGTTCCGAAGTTGCTTTCCCTGGTGGGGAAGTTCATCTCCACGATAGAGGCGGTGCCATTTGCGATGGCACACACCAGGGAACTTCAGAGGTTCGTGATCCAGATGTGCAGGGATCGTCCAGATCATCAGAAGTTGTTAGTATCTCTTCCTCCTCATGTGGAGCTGAGCTTGGAATGGTGGTTGGACCTTTCCCATCTCTTGAAGGGGAGACCCTTTCGGGTACCCTACTGGACTACGGTCACGACGGACGCCAGTCTCTCGGGCTGGGGAGCTGTCCTGGGTCGCTTCAGCACTCAGGGGAAGTGGTCCTTGGAGGAGTCTCTTCTATCCATCAACATCCTGGAACTTCGGGCGATTTTCCATGCTCTACGCCATTGGGAATCTCAACTGGAGGACTGTCCTGTCAGAGTGGAATCCGACAATGCCACAGCCGTGGCTTACATCAACAGGCAGGGCGGGACAAGAAGTCCCGCCGTGTGGCTAGAGGTAAAGGCCATTCTGTCCTGGGTGGAGGTCCATGTTTCCGCTATTTCTGCGGTGCACATTCCAGGCGTAGACAACGTCATGGCAGACTTTCTCAGTCGTCACACAGTCAACAGCGGAGAGTGGGAGCTCCATCCGGAGGTGTTCAAGCTTCTGACTCAGATGTGGGGTGTTCCTTTCGTGGATCTGATGGCGACCAGACACAACAGGAAGGTTCCGATGTTCTGCTCCAGGTGGAGGGACTCGCTGGCTCTGGCGGTTGACGCCATGACGATTCCTTGGGTGTTTCCCCTAGCCTACATCTTTCCCCCTCTTCCAATGTTGATCAGAATGATCCAGAAGCTGAAGGAGGAGCGTTGTCCGGTCATCCTCATCGCTCCAAACTGGCCTCGTCAGTCTTGGTATCCGGATCTTCTGGCTCTGTCGGTGGCAGAGCCATTTCTTCTTCCATCTCGCCCAGATCTGATTCAGGGCTATCTTTGGATGGAGGACGTTCATCGTCTCCATTTGACGGCCTGGAGGTTGAATCCTCTATTTTGAAGAAGAAGGAGTTTTCTTCTGCTGTGGTTTCTGCCATGCTCCGTGCTCGTAAGCCCGTTTCTTCCAAGATCTACCACCGGGTCTGGTCGATCTTTCTCTCTTGGTGTGATGACAGGGACCTGTCTCACGATTTTCACCTTCCTACTGTCCTGGCTTTTTTGCTGGACGGGGTGGATAAAGGACTCAGCCTGAGTTCTCTTAAAGTTCAGACTTCAGCTCTTTCTGTTTTTTTCCAGGAACGCATTGCTATGCTTCCTGATGTCAAGATCTTCTTCCAGGGCGTTGCTCATATGCGTCCCGCTTTTCGAAGTCCGGCTCCTCAGAGGGATCTTAATCTGGTCTTGGGAGTTCTTCAGCGTCCTTCTTTCGAGTCCTTGGCTACGATTCCTTTACGCCTTTTGTCTTGGAAGATAGCCTTTCTTTTGGCCATTGTGTCTGTCTGCCGGGTGGCGGAGTTACAAGCCCTCTCCTGTAAACCTCCTTATTTGGTGTTCCACAAGGACAAGGCGATCCTTCGCACCTCCAAGGAGTTTTTGCCGAAGGTGGTTTCTGAGTTCCACATTAATCAGGAGATTGTAGTGCCTTCTTTCTGCCCTAACCCCTCTTCTGATAAGGAGAAGGATCTCCATTTGTTGGATGTTGTGCGTTGTCTCAGGTTTTATGTGCATCGTACGGAATCCATCAGGAAGTCTGACGCTCTGTTCATCATTCCGGAGGGTCCTAGGGCTGGGAGACCGGCATCCAAAGTGACTATTGCATTTTGGATTAAGTCTACTATTCGTAAGGCGTATGAATTGAGGAACAAGCATGTTCCCTTCAGGGTTACGGCCCATTCTACCAGGTCCATTGGGGCCTCTTGGGCCTACAAAAATCAAGCGTCTGCTTATCAGCTGTGCCGGGCGGCCACTTGGTCCTCTGTGCACAACTTCTCGAAGCACTACCGTGTGGATGTGCTGGCATCGGCTGATGCCAGCTTTGGGAGGAAGGTCCTGGAGGCAGTTCTGCCTGTCTAGGATCTTCTTCTTCTGTGGTCCTTCGTGCTTCCGTACTGTTGAGCCCTGTTGGCTCTAGTTCGTGTGCTGTGTAACAGTTACTGGGGTTTGTTTTTACACCTAGTTGGTGTCCGTTGACACTTCTGTTTTGTTGGGATCTCTGACCAGTAGGTCCATGGAGGTCCTGGTGACTTTGGGGGCCTTGCGCCTGGTTCTTGCCTTCTTCCCACCTCAGGGTAACTCAATGGTTGGACATCCCAGAGTTACCAGTAACCTGTATTGGATGACAGTGAAAAGAGGATTTTAGTCTTACCTGTTAAATCCTTTTCACTTAGTCCATACAGGTTACTGGTCTCCCACCCTGTCAAGAGACCATGCTTGGCTCTCCTGTGGCAAGTTGTGGGAGTCCTTCGGGGCATGCTCACAGGAGTCTTCTTCTCCTCTCCTTTCTCTGGTCAGTTAGTAGGGTCACAAATCATTCTGGCATCAAGCTGACTGGGAGCAGCTAAGGAGGGAGGGGAGGCTCCACCCCCTGCATACATTTGGAGAAATGTTCCTGCCTACTTAAAGGGGCGGATCGCCTCCCAGAGTTACCAGTAACCTGTATGGACTAAGTGAAAAGGATTTAACAGGTAAGACTAAAATCATCTTTTTTGCCACTGCTGGTACTGCCATGCGTCCAGCGTTCGCTGCGTCATGGGTGAACAGGGCCTTTGAGGTCTGGCCTGAACCGCTTACCCTGGCTGTCCATCAGGGTGCTCCTACTACGGATATGTTGGGGCTTCTTACCAACATTTCTGAGGCCCAGCACTATGTTTCTGCTGCCTTATTTGATACCATCCATTTGGTGGCAAGGGTTTCTACCATGTCTGTGGTAGCCAGATGAGCTCTTAAGCTCAAAATCTGGTCTGCTGACACTGCTTCCAAGAAAGCTTTGCTCTCATTGCCTTTTCAAGGCACCTCTTTGCATGGGCCTGATCTTAAGGATCTGATTAGTGAGGCCACAGGGGGCAAGAGTACCCTTCTGTCTATGGTCCCCAGGAAGAAGACGCCTCTCAAGCATAATTGGCTTTTTTGTTCCTTCCAGACTGAGGCACGTCCGGTGAACCAGGTGGTTCCTTCAGCTCCGTGAACCCAGGTCCCCACTCGGCTGTGGGTGGCCGACTGCGTCACTACCACAGCATCTGGGAGGATTTAGTGGTACACCCGTGGGTTCTACAGGTGGTGGCGAAAGGGTACAGGATTCCTTTCGCTTCTCTTCCTCCCTTTTGGTTTTTCCCCTCTCATACACCCCAGGGTGTAGAGAAACACAGTCTGTTAAATGGCGCTATCCAGGTCTTCCTGGACAAGGATGTTCTGGAACCTGTTCCAATTCGGGACAAAGGTACGGGTTTTTACTCAAACCTCTTTGTGGTCTCCAAGAATGACGGCGGCTGTCAAAGGTTCCTCGATTTTCACCAAGTTGGACCTACGGGCGGCATACAATTTGGTTCGAAATCAGAGCCGGTGATGAGTGGAAAACTGCCTTTAACACAAGATCTGGGCATTATGAGTATCTAGTCATGCCATTTGGTCTGTGTAATGCACCCGCAGTATTTCAGGAACTGATCACTGACGTTCTCAGAGATATGTTACAGTCATGTGTCGTGGTGTACCTTGACGATATACTTATTCACTCCAAAAATTTGTCGCAACACATCAAAGATGTGTCTGAAGTATTGTTACGTTTACGTAAAAATAAATTATATTGTAAATTGGAGAAGTGTGAGTTTCACAGAACTAGTGTGCCATTCTTGGGTTTCGTAATTGGCAAAGAAGGCATTGCCATAGACAAAGAAAAGTTAACAGCAGTCTTACAATGGCCATGGCCTAAGAGTCTTAAAGCTATCCAGCGATTTTTGGGCTTCGCTAATTATTATAGGAAGTTTATTAAGAACTTCTCTTCCATTGTTAAACCACTGTCTGACCTCACGCATAAGGGCGCTAATCCATCCCTTTGGCCAGCGGTTGCGGAGGAGGCCTTTGAAAAACTGAAATTGGCTTTTGCTAATGCTCCTGTGTTATCACACCCCAACCCATTACTCCCGTTCATGTTAGAGGTTGATGCCTCGGATATTGGGGTTGGGGCAGTGCTTTCTCAACGTCCTATTAAAGGTGGAACACTCAGACCCTGTGGGTTTTTCTCTAAAAAGTTGACCGGAGCTCAAAGCCATTATGAGATAGGGGACAGAGAATTATTGGCCATTATCCTCGCTCTTAAGGAATGGCGTCATTTACTTGAAGGCACAAAAAATCCTGTTTTAATCTTGACTGATCATAAAAATCTGACTTATCTCTCTGAGGCCAAGAGATTGTCCTTTCGCCAGGCCAGATGGGCACTGTTCCTGTCCCGATTCAATTTCATTGTATCATATTTGCCGAGATCTAAGAATGTTAGGGCTGACGTACTATCAAGACAATTTGAGGCTGAAATTGACAGAGAAGAGGCTCCAGCACCTATCATTCAACCCGATCGAATATTGGCTACTATACGTACTAGTATCAATTCACCACTAGGGGAAGAGATCTTGGCCTCCCAGGCCTCCGCTCCCCATGAAACCCCGGTGGGAAAGTGTTATGTCGCTGAGCCATTCCGTACTCGATTACTTGAAACTTACCATTCCTCTAAGGCCGCGGGACATATTGGCAGAGACCAATTGTTATGGTCCCTTTCTCAGATATTTTGGTGGCCTTCTATGAGAACAAATTGTGCCTATTTTACCAATATCTGTGCCCGTGCTAAAACCCTTAGACACCTTCCGGTGGGCTTGCTTCAGCCGGTACCTAATGGTGAACGCCCCTGGTCTCATGTTTCCATTGATTTTATGGGAGAATTGCCCATGTCTAGAGGGTATTCCTTCATACTGATGGTGGTGGACAGGTTTTCTAAAATGGCTCATTTTGTGCCCCTCCGTCGCCTTCCCTCTGCTAAAGAATTGGCAATGGTGTTTGCTAAGGAGGTGTTTCGGTTGCATGGAGTACCCAGAGTACTGGTGTCCGACAGTGGGATCCAGTTTGTGTCCAGGTTCTGGAGGGCATTTTGCGAACAGATGGGCATACAACTATCCTTTTCCTCCACTTATCACCCCCATACCAACGGAGCCGCTGAGCGTGCCAATCAAGGTTTGGAACAGTTCCTGCGCTGTTTCGTTACTGACCATCATGACAATTGGGCCGACTTGTTGCCTTGGGCAGAGTTCGCCAGGAACTGTGCAGTCAACTCCTCATCCGGGAGCTCTCTGTTTCTGATTAATTATGGGTTCCAGCCCTGTTTGCTCCCGGATTCCTTTCAGACACAGCAGATTCCAGCTCTGGATGAGCATATTGAGCAACTCCGTTTCACATGGGCACAAGTTCAGAGGGCACTTGGTCAGTCATTTCAGCGCCATGAGCGCTATGCTAATCGCAGAAGACTTCCAGCGTTCTCCTTTCAGGTTGGGGACAGAGTGTGGCTTTCCTCCAGGAATCTTAAGCTTCAAGTCCCATCTAATAAGTTGGCTCGTCGGTTTATTGGTCCTTACAGAATTATTTGCAAAATTAATCCTGTTTCCTATGCTTTGGACATACCTGCGTCCATCCGCGTTCATAACGTGTTCCATGTGTCTCTCCTTAAACCTCTCGTATGCAACCGTTATACTACTAACCCTGTGGTGCCAGGGCCTATAGAGGTTGAAGGTCAGGAGGAGTATGAGGTGCAGAGTATCACTGATTCCCGCAGGCTTAGAGGAAGGGTACAGTATTTGGTTATGGTTCTGAAGACCGATCTTGGGTGGATAGTAAGGACCTTCATGCACCCAAATTACTGCAGATCTTTCATTCCAAATACCCTCAGAAACCCAGACCCTATTCTAGGAGAGGGGGTCTTTGAAAGGGGGGTACTATCACGGTGCCCGTGATCGCTGCATTTCTCTGTCTATCACCTGTAGGGGGCTTCCATTGGCTGTCTGCCTTTAGCCCGCCTCACATTGCCTATTTAAACTGAGTTTGGGCACCCTTTGGTTGCCCTTTCGTGGTGTCTCAGACTGCATCCACTGTCACCATGCTACAGAAGCTTGATGGGCCTTTTTACTGTGTTCCTGGTTTCCTGAGTTCGTCCTGTTCCTGAGACTCCTGCCTGCTGTACTTGTTCCACTGCCTGTTCTGGTTGATGTCGTCCGAGGTTGCTGTTTCCTGCTGCCAGTCTCCGTTGCCGTTCCTGATCCGGTTGACCGTCATTGTGCTGGTTCCTGCTCATCTCCTACGTCTGGTTCCTTCATCTGTGGCGACCTTGTTCCTCAGTCGCTCCGGCGACATTTTCATTTGTTGGTTCCCAGCGTGCGGACGCTGGTTTGCTCCACTGCCTTGCAGCTACTACACTACTAGTCTGTTGGTTACTAGCGCGCGGGCGCTGGTTCTCTCCTTTGCCTTACGGCTCTATACACAATTATCTTTTGGTTCCCAGCGTGCGGACGCTGGTTTGCTCCAATGCCTTGCGGCTGCTACACTACTAGTCTGTTGGTTACCAACGTGCGGGCGCTGGTTCGCTCCTTTGCCTTTTGGCTTAATACTCAACTATCTGTAGGTTCCCAGCGTGCGGACGCTGGTTCACTCCACTACCTCACGGCCTACTGTATGCAATGTTGGTTCCCAGCGTGCGGACTCTGGTTCGCTCCACTGCCTTGCGGCTACTGTACTCTAGTCTGTTGGTACTAGCGCGCGGGCGCTGGTTTGCTCCGTTGCCTTACGGCTCTATACTCTACTATCTGTTGGTTCCCAGCCTACGATATCTTCAGCCTGTTGGTTACCATTGTGCGGGCGCTGGTTCGCTCCATTGCCTTTTGGCCTACTATTTACTCAGTCTGTTGGTTCCCAGCGTGCGGGCGCTGGTTTGCTCCACTGCCTTGCTGCTTACTTGTATTAGAGTGTTGGTTCCCAACACGCGAGCGTTGGTTCGCACTATGACCTGAAGGTCTACTTACATCCATCCTGTTGGTTTCCAGCGTGTGGGCGCTGGTTTTCTCCTCTGCCTCACGCCTTACGATTCATATAGTCTGATGGTTCCCAGTGCGCTGTCCAGTCCTAGACAGCTAGTTATTCCCTCGGTACACGGGTACTGGTGTGTGCAGACTACCTGGTAATACCACTGGGCCTTGTAGTCTCTACCTACCATCTCCATACTGTCATTGTCATCTGACAGTTATTGACAGTTATAGTGTGGTTGACACTTCCTCCTTAGGCTGCCTTGCCCGGTATATTGGTAAGGCCGGTAGAACCTTCTATTATTCCACCCTGAGGTTGCCTTACCCGGTATTGGCAAGGCCGGTAGAGCCTACTATTATGGTGTTCCGTTAGGCTCCCTTGCCCGGTATATTGGCAGGGCCGGTAGAACCTGTATTCTCCTGACTGTCTATTAGGCTGCCTTTCCCGGTATATTGGCAGGGCCGGTCGAGCCTGTATTCTCCTGACTGTCTATTTGGCTACCTTGCCCGGTATATTGGCAGGGTCGGTAGTGCCACCTTTTCATTGCTTGCCCAGGCTGCCTTGCCCGGTATATTGGCAGGGCCGGTAGAGCCTGATTCGCTATTGCTACTACCTATTTACCATTCTATGTTATGCACTTGTATAAAATCCTATGGGATTATCTTAAACTTTTCAATAAAGTTGTGTTTTTACCTAACCTTGCGTCTGAGAGTCTTAACAAACCGTGACAACTTTCTATTTGTAGTTTTTTTTAATTATATTTATTAATTATTAAATGTATTTATTTGGTTCTTTAAAGTTGTCATGACATCTCGGACCATTAGTTGTCAGTTTGTATAACAATAATAAGTAAGAATTGTTTGTTGGTAGTATATGCTGATACAATGTGTTTTGGAATGTTTGTGCAAAGTGGTGCTCTCGTGACTTGCGTTATTGCTGGTTATGGGTGCTTCACCCCGCCTTCTCGCCTGAAATTAAAGTGATCACTATTGTTTACCTGATCTGTAGGCTGATCCAGTTTGAGAAAGTGGTGGTTGTCAAAGCAAAATGTGTCAGTCAATATTGGGCCATATTTTTATTGCCGTATTCTGTTTTTATTTATGCTATTTTATACAATACATTTTGACACATTGGAGTCACCATCACTCTTGTTTCATCTGGACCAGACAACTGTGTCCCAAACAGAGACAGGTGAAATTCTCTGTGTGTTCAAGCATCCGCTTATGCTGACTAAAGAAATTGTAAGTACCCATTTTGTTCTTTCGACTTATTAATGCTCTGTTAACGGTGCTACACCAATGGATGCTCTCTCTGTTTTTTGTATCTTTGTATATGTTGCACCACTTGGGGAGTGAGTCACAGATGAGTAGCCTAGATACATATTGGATTACATCTCTCATACATTGCTGATAGCTTAGATACATATTGGATTACATCTCTCATACATCGCTGATCTTGGTGCAGCCTGATATTCCCAGGTTACGCTTGTAGCTGTTTCCTGCATAAGTAGGAAACAGCCATTCATTTTGTTAGTATTCACTCACTGTGGTGCATTGTGGAGGCATTTGTTTGTTGATTTCAACACAAGGGGTGCCCCTGCTTTTCCCTGTTTGTTTGTCTTTTTCAAAGGGATAATGGATAACCTCATGTTTATTTATTTAGAAGGTTTTTATAAGGGAAATTTTATTGTTTACTTTTCTGTTTTCAAGTATGTTCTGGAAAATCTTTCTCAGCTTGATGAGTAAATAGTTTCTCAGAGTTCTTTCTTTTGACCTTGAATATATTTGTAAATGGCAATCATATACCTTACATGCTTCTTCTCAAATGTGAGCAAAGCAATTTTGGCTAGTCTCTTTTTATAACTCAGGTCCTCCAAACCTTTTATCGGTTTTGTTGCACATCTCTGCACTTTTTTGTATTCTTTGTTTTTTTTTTAAGAACTGGTATCCAAAACTGTACTCCAGATTCTAAATGAGGCATTACCATGTATTTACATAGAGATAGAATTATGTTTCCATTCTTTGCATCTGTACACCTTTTTATACATGATGGCAACGTATTGGCTCTTGTAGCAGCTACGTGACACTGCACGCTGCTGTGAAGTCTTTTGTCTATCAGTACTAAATCTTTCTCTAATGAGAATTCCCTAAGCAGTTTTCCATTTAGTGTATATTAGCATGTTAACATAGCAACAGTAGATACGACTGAAAAAAGACATGCGTCCATCAAGTCCAGCCCATGCCAAAATGTTTGTTAATGAAACCCCAATGCTAACCTTTACATTTGTCTATATTAGTGTCATCAGGAAAGATTGAATTGAGCATCAGCATGTGCATTGAATCTGTGGTAGTGCCCTGTCAGGACCTCCTGACACGTTAACCAAGTTACATGGAGGAGCTCCAGGAGCGGAAGAAGCGGGAGGTGAATGCAAGAATGCTTCCCGCTACGGAGTGTTTGTGGTTTTTTTCACTCATGTATAATATGCACCCCCCCCCCCCGCTTCTCATGAGGTGGAATGGGGTAAAAATGTGTGTATTGTACCCCAAAATTTATGGTAAAAAGCATTAAGCTCAGTACTTAACCTTTTGACACTCTAATTAGTACTTTAGACCAACTTAGAAAACTTCCATTAACAACATCTCTATGCAGCCTATCATGTAAACACACTTTTAATTGATGTAGCAAAATGTTTGGAGCCTTATTATCAAAAGCTTTTGCAAAATTCAAGTAACAATACCCTTGTCTATGTTACTACTTACTCTTTTATAGAATGCAAGTAAGTTAGTTTGACATTATCTATTCTTCATTAAACCATACTATTTCCTATTAATGTTGCTGGCCTGTGCATAGTCCTGAATACTATACACATAGTAAATTAAGTTGAAAAGGCACAAGTCCATCAAGTTCATTCTTTCCCTCATATCCACAAAAATGAGAATTGTTTAAGCCTTCCTGCCACCAAAATGAATATTAGTGTATTTACCACAACATCTTGTTTTACATACTAATACACAGTAAAACACTGTATGTTCCCTTCTGAAACAAAAATGCATTCCATCTTCTCTTAAATATATCCATTGTATCACATCATTACTACTTCCTTGGCCAAGGAATTCCACAACTTAACAGATCTTACAGTAGAAAACCCTTCCTCTGCTGAAGTTGAAACCTCCTTTACTGTGATCTTAAGGGGGTGGCCCCTACATATTTCATCAGGCCATGGAATAAAAAGCTCATCAGAGAGTTCCTTGAATTGACCTCGCATATACTTAATCAATGTTACAAGATCTCCTCTTAGTCGTCTTTTCTATAAAGTAAATAATCCAAGATTGTCTAGACATTCCTCATAACATCTGCTGCATATTTGAGGTGAAGTCTTAAATTATGTTATCCACTCTTGCTTCAATACGCCTTTTTCTGCAAGACAGGACTGTGTTTGATTTTGCTACTGCTGTGTAACATTGGTCACTGTTTCCAAGTTTGTAATTTACAAGGAATCTCAGATATGTTTCTAGCAACAAGTCTCCTAAAATGATTCCATTGAAGTGGATCTATCACATATAGAGAAGTAATGCTCATTAGTTAGAGCATTTAGCGAAAAATATTAACATGTTACTAATTTAAAAAAAAAACAAAAAACTGTTTTCTGCACAAAAAAGGGATTTTAATCCTTTAAATGCTTTATGTTCAGGACAGCCTTATGCCTATCCCATACATGCTTAAATTATGTGACTTTATTAACTTCTACTACTTCTGCTGGTAGGCTTTTCCACATATCTATTACCTCTTTTTTTTCTTAAACTTCTTTACATTACATCTAAGCCTGTGTCCCCCTATTTTAAGACTATGGCCTCTTGTCCTAACATTTTTACTAATTTGAAATGTAATCCCTCCTTAACTGTTGAATCCCTTCATGTATTTGAATGTTTATATCATATCCCTCCTCTATCTTCTCTCCTCCAAGCTATACATGTTCAGATGTTCAGTCATCTCCATTTTACCACCTCTTTATAACACCTTAATGCATCAGCCTCAAAGTAATTTGCTGAATAGTTTCTCACTTTAAAAACTGTGCAAAAACTGTGATATAATCTGCTAAGATAACATTTAAATTGTAATTTTTCTTTCTTTTTGGTGAATTTTCCCTCAGTTTGTGTGTGTTGGAGGAAGCCCATCTCGAATGAAAGCATTCGCTCAGTACATAAATGGAGAATTGAAGTTGGGGGACCCCAAGGCTGATATTGCTAACATATGTGCAGGAACCGATCGATATGCTATGTACAAAGTTGGACCTGTACTTTCAATTAGTGTAAGTTGGATATTCTATATGATTAATATTAATATTTGAATTTGAGATATATTGTTGATATATTTTAAATGACAAATGTTAGATTACATTTCCTGTTGTGTGATATCTAGAAGTTCCAAACTATCATTGCTTACTTGGGCATTAGTTGCGCCTTCAAATCTTTAGAATCCCAGAACTGAGACTGCTGAAAGACCAGGAAGATATGTACAAAGGGAAGATAATCATCTATTGTGAATGAAAGTTCTCAAATGTATGTATTATGAATTAGAATTAATTATTGAATTATGAATTAGAGAGCGTTCACTCAGTTGAGAGATTTTCATGCCTGAGTTAATTAATATCCTCCGAGAATTAATAAGCAATGTTGAGAATTGAACCTCATAGACAGTTTTCTTGAAAGGGACAGCTTTAAGATAAATATTAATTGTATATACACATAATTATAACTGAATATAAAGAAAACAAGAAGCACCTCTGTAATTTTTGCAACCATATTCTTAAGAGGCCCAACAAATATAGCGATAAATATAAACTGTATGTTTATGATATTCCTTTACTCATACCCTAAAAAGATTTGTGTTATTTTAACATGAAGTATTTTAGTTAAAGCGAAACTAACACCGCTCATCTGTAGTAATTCCCTATTTGGCGACTAGCTGCTTAGTAGCGCTAGTCGCCATAATTATTACCTCTTCATGAAGAAATTTGAAGTGATCCTCCGCTGACAGGCAGGATGGAGCGTGAACATCTTGCCCTAGTGACGTCCGCGCGCCTGCGCTGTCAGTCCCAGAAGGCTGTATGAGGCGTTGCTAGGAGCCATTCGGCTCTGGAAGGGACTGACAGAGCAGGCGCGCGAGACACCGACAGCAGAAGCGTCAGGAGCCGCACATGAAACCAGAAGGCGGCTGAGCCGCCAGGATGCGGGACGCGGCCAAGCCGCGACAGAGGCTCAGGATGTGGCTGGAGCCGCTGGAAGATTAAAGGGATAGTAATACTTCGTTTTAACTTTATTTTATTTTGTAGGCATTAAAAAAACATGAAGAATGATATAAGTCTTATCTCTCAATCCTTTATGGTTTATGAGATATTCACAAGCAAAGTTCCCCTCCCCGCCCTTTTTACCTAGTGTAAGCCATCTCTTCTCAGATGTGGATCAGGTTGTATGACCAGACAGATAACAGAAGGGGACAATTTTCTTTGTATGAAAACAATGAAAGCCCTTCCCCCCTTGACAAGTTTTTCAGCTTTCACTGTCGTCCAATACAGGTCACTGGTACTCTGGGAGGCGTAAGTCCCCTTTAATAGGCAGGAACAACTATGCAAATGATTTGCAAGGGGCGGAGCCTCCCCTCTTACTTAAGCCACCTTCTCGCCAGAGCCACTTAGATTGATTTGTTCCTGGAGTGCTTTGCACACCAGGTAGAGAACATCTATGCATCTTAGTGTTTTATTATTTTTATTCAAATATGGAATACCACCATTAGGAGGGTGACCATGGCTGTGAATTGCCCTCTTTAAAGTGGCTGGTGCAGCTTCCAGGGATTTTCTGTGGACCTTATGCCCTGAAGAGGGAACAGCTTGGGTTAAGCAGCTTCCCTACTGGGGAATTTACCTCTGGTTTATTTCCATTTCATCATGGTCACCTGAAGACAGAAGTCCTGCAGGAAAGGTGAGTCACCCATTGAGTGCTGAAGGTCCACTTGTCCCCACAGTGTCCCTTTGCTGGGCTTGTATTTGGGAGTTTGCAATGCACTCCAGCACTCATAGGGTGTTTTTATTTGCATTTCAATGTTTAATGCAATTTCTGTGGTATTCTCTGGGTTTTGGAGCTTTGGGTATTAGTTTACTTATGTTTCTTATGTGTTTTATACTTGTTTGGGCTATTTTTAATGTTTTATTAAATTTCCCGCTCAAACGCTATGGCTCCTTTACTCTCTATGGGAATTCACAGTGTGGGACATATCTCTGGAACCTCTTGTCTCAGCATCTTCAGAGATGGCTTATTTTAATGCTAGGCTCCTGCTCTATCATCTGGAATGTGTTTTATTTATGTGGGGTGTTCAGGGGGGCTTCGGGCACTGTTTGGGGTACTTGTAAAGGGAAAACTACATTTCCCATGAGCGCCTGGTTCGCGCTTGTTTCTGATTGGCTGTCATGACGGCCGCCATTTTGTGGAACTTTTCCTAAGCGAGTACACTACGCAGGGACCGAGCCTTCTCTCTCCTCAACAGATTAACCCTTCGCTGGCCAGATAAGTCCGAATTTAGACATTTCTGGGGTGAAACTTTAATCCTTTGCACTTTTTCTGGGTGATAGTGTCATTAGTGGGGTATATTGACGCTGTGAGCATGTCTACTTCACTGGAGCTAGGGGCTAGACCCAAGTCTAAGGAGGATGGGGGGTCTGCTACCCCATGGCATTTTGCTCCTCTTGCCACATTGGGCTGTCTAGCGATAATGTGGGGGATCTATGCCCTAATTGTACTGGTCAAGATAGCAACCCTGGGCCTCCCAGCTACGCTATTGAGCCATCTTGGGTGAGGGAGTTTAAAGCTGCCACTAGGGATCTCAGATCCGCTCTTCAACTCTTTCCCTCTCAGGTACAGGGGGCTCTCCAGGTCTGGCAGACCCCCTCTACCATCAGGACCTCCCTGCCTAAGCCACAGGGGGCTCCTGATGTGACTGATTCTTCTGAGGAAGAACTCTTGCAGGATTCTGATGCTGAGGAATGGACTGTTATTGAATCTACCAGGTCCATTGGGGACCCCTATGAATGTGACCCTGAAGTTTCGGCTGAGGGTCTGATTAGAGCTGTTCTGAATACGCTCAACCTTCCTCTGACTCAGGAATCCACTTATGATCCTACTGAGGTTTTTCAGAAGAAGCCATCTAAGCCTGTTGTTTGTTTTCCAACTAATCCTACTCTTGCCCGTCTAGTCTCTGAGGCATGGAAGAATCCTGATAGGTCTTCCTCTGTCTCCAAAAAGTTTGCTAAGCTGTACCCTTTTCCTGAGACTGAGCTGGCTAAATGGGTGCATCCTCCCAAGGTGGATGCCCCTGTTTCCAGGCCATCCAAGTCTACCGCTTTGGCTGTATCTGATGCCTCTGCCCTGCAGGATTGGACGGATAAGAAACTGGAACTTTCTCTTAAGTCCATTTTTGCCTCTATTGGCACTGCCATGCGTCCAACCTTTGCAGTGGCGTGGGTTAACAGGGCTATCGCGGCCTGGACTGAACGACTGACTGAAGCAGTTCGCCAGGATGCACCAGTGTCTGAACAGTTGCAGCTTCTTGCTAATATTACTGAAGCTCAGAATTATGTTGCTGACGCTGCTTTTGATGCTGTGCGCATGATGGCGAGGGCCACCACTTCTTCTGTGGTGGCCAGACGCGCCCTTTGGCTGAAAATTTGGTCTGCTGATACAGCCTCTAAGAAAGCCTTGCTTTCCCTGCCCTTCCAGGGGAGTTTGCTTTTTGGGTCTGAACTCAAAGAAATGATCAGTGAGGCTACTGGGGGTAAAAGTACTCTTCTACCATCAGTCTTTAAGAAAACGTTTCCAGCCAAACGCAATCGGTCCTTTCGTTCCTTTCAGACTGAGACACGCTCCTCGACCCCGGCGGGTCCTCCCGCTACACGCTCCTCCTCCAAGCCCAAACAGTCCTGGAAGCCCAAAGTTGCCCCCAAGGCCAAGACCTCCAAGACTGCTTCGGCATGACTCGCCGAACCCGGGTCCGCATCCGGCTGTAGGTGGACGTCTCCACATCTTTCGCCGGATTTGGGAGGAGTCCGTGGCGGACCCGTGGGTTCTCCAGGTGGTGTCAGAGGGCTACAGGATCCCTTTCTCCTCCCTTCCTCCTTTTCGGTTCCATTTTACTCGTCCTTCTCAGGAACCTACAAAGAGACGTCTGTTCGACAACGCTATTCAGGATCTTTTGGACTAAGAGGTCCTGGAGGTGGTTCCTCAGGAGGACATAGGTTCAGGATTTTATTCCAACCTGTTTGTGGTGGCCAAAAAGGACGGAGGGGCTCGTCCCATTTTGGATCTCAAAGATCTCAATGCCTATGTGGTGACTTCCCACTTCCGTCAGGAATCCCTGCGATCTGTGATTGCAGCTATGTCTCCGGGGGAATTTCTTGCCTCCCTGGACCTTCAGGATGCTTATCTCCACATCCCTATTCATCCAGAGAGCAGGCGGTATCTCAGGATTGCCTGCCACAGGGGACACTTTCAGTTTGCAGCGCTCCCCTTTGGGCTGACTTCAGCCCCTCAGGTCTTCCAGAGGGTGTTGGGCTCATTGATAGCTGTGCTTCATCAGGATGGAATCAGAGTGACCCCCTACATGGACGATCTCCTACTAAAAGCCTCCTCTGCGGAGCTTCTCCATCAGCAACTTCAGAGGTGTATGCACACTCTGAACCATCATGGCTGGATCCTGAATCTGGACAAGTCGGACTTGGTCCCATCTCAGAGACTTCTGTTCCTGGGTCTCCTGTTCGACACTCACCAATGCATGGTGTTTCTCCCAGAGGATGTGGCTCACCAGATAGCCATCCGAGTGGCTGGGATTCTGGACATGGACGTAGTTCCGGTACCGAAGTTGTCGTCTTTAGTGGGGAAGTTCATTTCCACGATCGAAGCAGTGCCATTTGTCATGGCCCACTCCAGGGAACTTCAGAGATTTGTGATCCAGACGTGCAAGAATCATCCAGATCATCAACATCTGTCTGTTTCTCTTCCTCCTCATGTCGAGTCGAGTCTGCACTGGTGGTTAGATCTCTCTCATCTCCTGAAAGGGAGATCCTTTCTAGTTCCTCGTTGGACCACAGTCACAACGGATGCCAGCCTTCGGGGCTGGGGTGCAGTCTGGGGTCGCTTCAGTGCTCAGGGGAAATGGGGTCTGGAGGAATCCCTTCTCTCCATCAATGTTCTGGAACTTCGAGCTGTCCGGCTTGCCCTGAGGCACTGGGAGTCTCAACTGACCGGTCTTCCGATCAGAGTGGAGTCCGACAACGCCACGGCGGTGGCTTACATCAACAGGCAAGGCGGCACAAGAAGCGGTTCCGCCTGGTGGGAGGTCAAGGATATTTTGTCTTGGGCAGAAGATCACGTGCCGGTCATCTCTGCAGTTCATATTCCAGGCGTGGACAACGTCATGGCAGACTTCCTCAGTCGTCACACCGTCGACAGCGGAGACTGGGCTCTTCATCCAGAGGTGTTTCACATGCTCACTCAGCGGTGGGGGATGCCTGTGGTGGACCTGATGGCTACCAGACACAACAGGAAGGTTCCGGTGTTTTGCTCCCGGTTGAGGGACTCCCTTCCTCTAGCGGTGGATGCCTTGTCGATCCCTTGGGATTTCTCCCTGGCTTACATCTTCCCTCCTCTTCCTCTATTGATCAGAGTTATCCAGAAGTTGAAGAGGGATCGTTGTCCTGTCATCCTGACCGCTCCAAACTGGCCTCGCCAGTCCTGGTATCCGGAGTTGATGGCCATGTCAGTGACGGATCCGATCCCACTTCCTGCCCGTCCGGACCTACTTCTTCAGGGATATCTGTGGAAGGAGGATGTTCACTCTCTCCATTTGATGGCATGGCGGTTGAATCCTCGATTCTAGCAAAGAAAGGATTTTCTCCTTCTGTGGTGTCGACTATGCTCAGTGCTCGTAAGCCTGTGTCTTCCAAGATCTATCATCGCATATGGTCAACTTTTGTGACATGGTGCTCTGATAAGAAGTTATCCCTTGAATTTCATCTTCCCACTGTCCTGGCCTTCTTGCAGGACGGTGTGGATAAGGGGCTCAGTCTGAGTTCCCTCAAAGTTCAGACTTCTGCCTTGTCTGTGTTTTTCCAGGAAAGGATCGCTATCCTTCCTGATGTGAAAGTTTTCTTCCAAGGTGTGACTCATGTTCGACCTGCCTTCAAGAGTCCTGCTCCTCAGTGGGACCTCAATTTGGTGCTGGGAGTTCTCCAGCGACCACCGTTTGAATCCTTGGCTTCCATTCCATTACGTCTCTTGACTTGGAAGATGGCCTTCCTTTTGGCTATTGTTTCAGTTCGCCGGGTAGCAGAGTTACAGGCTTTGTCTCCTTACCTGGTGTTCCACAAGGATAAGGCTGTGCTTTGCACTACCAAGGAATTCTTACCCAAGGTTGTGTCCGAGTTTCACATCAATCAGGAGATTGTGGTTCCCTCTTTCTGTCCTAATCCTTCATCTGACAAGGAACGAGATCTCCATCTGTTGGATGTGGTGCGTTGCCTCAAGTTTTATGTTCATCGCACCGAGTCTATCAGGAAGTCTGACGCTCTATTCGTCATTCCTCAGGGGCCTAGGGCAGGGAGACCGGCTTCCAAAGTTACCATTGCCTCTTGGATTAAGGCTACTATCCGTGAAGCCTATAAGTTGATGAATAAGCATGTTCCCTTCCGGGTGACTGCCCATTCCACCAGATCTATTGGGGCCTCTTGGGCCTACAAGAATCAGGCTTCTGCTGATCAACTGTGCAGAGCGGCCACTTGGTCCTCTGTGCACACTTTTTCTAAGCACTATCGAGTTGATGTACTGGCTTCGGCTGATTCCAGTTTTGGAAGGAAGGTCCTGGAGGCAGTCTTGCCTGTTTAGGTCTTCCGCTCTGTGATCCATAGTGCTTCCTTACTGTTGAGCCCGGTTGGCTCTGGTTCCGTGTGCTGTGTTAGTCCAGGGATTGTTTCCCTTGGTTGGTGTCCGTTGACACTTACAGTTTGGGCTATGTTATTAACTGGGTCATAGCAGTTCTAGTGACTTGGGCCTTGCGCCTGGTCCTTGCCTTACTTCCCGCCTCTGGATCAGCTCAATGTTTGTACATCCCAGAGTACCAGTGACCTGTATTGGACGACAGTGAAAATAGGATTTTAGTCTTACCTGTTAAATCCTTTTCACTTAGTCCATACAGGTCACTGGTCTCCCACCCTGTCAAGGGACCAGTCTTGGCTCTCCTGTGGCATTCAGTGGGAGACCGTTCGGGCATGCTCACAGGAGTCTTTCTTTTTGCTTACCTGAGGTCAGTTTTAGGGTCTCAAATCAATCTAAATGGCTCTGGCCAGAAGGTGGCTTAAGTAAGAGGGGAGGCTCCGCCCCTTGTAAATCATTTGCATAGTTGTTCCTGCCTATTAAAGGGGACTTACGCCTCCCAGAGTACCAGTGACCTGTATGGACTAAGTGAAAAGGATTTAACAGGTAAGACTAAAATCCTATTTTTTCCCTTATCTTAATTGAAGATTGTCCCTCTCTGCAGTCTACGTGGGCACCTCCCTTCTGATCTGGTTGAACAGGGAGGGGATACTTTATTTGTGAATATCTCTTAAACCATAAATGTTTGAGAGATAAGACTTATATCATTCTTCATGTTTTTTTAATGCCTACAAAATAAAATAAAGTTAAAACAAAGTATTACTATCCCTTTAATGTGGTCAGCTGGAGCAGCTGCCGCACAGGTACCCTGACACTCGGACAATTAATAATCAAGTTACTAAACACCAAGCATCTATCTGTTGTGTTTGACTGCACTGTCTCAAGTTACACAATAAAGACTTGACTTCTCATATTGGTTGGTCTCTTGATCGTTATAACTGTGAAGTAGAAAATCCATAGACTTATAAACCTAACCTGCTTATCCTTAAAAAGCAGTAGAACTTAAGGGTGCAAAACACGAACTTAACTAGTCCTACAAAATTGGGTACTTCAGCTAAGCCATCTGTATAAGCAAACACTTATATAAGTTTTGTTGGCTCTGCAACTTAGGTATAAAATTACCTATATGACTGCACTACACCCAACTATTGAGGAAATCCCTTAGGTTCTCATTACTATGATTCAGCTGAGTGTAATTCTCTTCTTCCCATTTAGTGGACTTAGTTCCATTTTTTAATTTATACTTGTACACTTTCCAGCAATGTAGAGAGTTATTTTGGTTGGTTACCATTTTAATTGAATTAATAAAGATTTACCTTTAATACTGACTCTATACTTATATGGGCATCTGGTCTCCTTTACAGCACTCAGACTGACTAGTATAGGCTCGGTTGAATTTATTTGTAAACTCCTTTTCTCTTAGTTGCTTCAGTAGGTTGAGACCTGCTGCACAAATTACTGCATTTACACCTTCTCTCAAGTTATCTGACTTCACTGGTTGACAGTCCTTCCTGTTCTTCGACTCCAAGTCGATTTTCTGTTTCCTACTGTACTTTCTCTGGTGGCAGTATTAGTAGCTACTCATTGACCCTTCTATTCGAAGTTCTGTTGGTGTACTTACTTTGTTGCTCAGTTCCCAGCTATCTGACTGAGCCAAACTGTTACTACTGTTTCATCTGCTATACCCTGTGCAGAACCTGCGTCATCTGACCTCTTGCATATAGGATCCACTCTTCTGCTTAGATTGGGCAATCCTTGTGGTTTCTGGAGAGGTTCATCCGGGTCTGATTCCCAGCTCCTCTGTGGCTGGATATCTTGCCTTGCGGCCAGGCTGCAGCAAGTACACTCCAGTAACTGCCACTGCTCTCCAGTACTGAACTCAAATCCATGCACTCTAGCTTGTGGTTGTCCATCTTTCCAGTTGTGCCACTACAGACTTGACAGCAGCACATAAAATGATCAAAGCACAAAGAATAATATTAAAGGAACCTATATCACAATGAGGAGTTAGCTTCAACTGCATCCAACAACAAAGTATTTCACAGAGGTGAAAAGTCCCAGAATATTGCGTAATACTCATGTGAATGTTTTTGGAGAGTGCAAACCAAATGTAGAAAATACACTGAATAAAAGACTTTATACAGGTTAATGACAGGTGACATCTCAAAAAAACACACATTTTCCAGGGCTCAGCAACAAAATTAAAGAGTTATATGCTAAGTACTATTGACCAGAAAAAAAAGTACATGAATAGGGGTGATAGTGAAGGGGAATCATGTATGGTCAAATTCCCACTGCAACAGGACTGTAAAGGTCTAGGTCCAACGACAGGAGACGGCCCCAGAAAATAGGAGTTTATCAGGGAGCAGGCTGTCAAAGGGTTATACAGCAGGCCAAAATTACACCCTGTTTTAGGTGTCCAGGTGATTAGGGGAGGTTTCTTGTTGTGGGCAGCACTCTTTGAGGGTCAACAACTCTCTTCAGCATCCAGTCCAACATATATGATGAGTTTTTTTTTTTTGGTAGCAACACCCATCACTTGATGGGATCTATGCCCTCCTCACATAGGATGTATCATAGTGTGCTTGGCAGATGTGCTGCCTGCTTCCCTGTGTTTCTCTTTGTTGCTGTCTGGTGGTTACGGGGCAGGCACATGTCTGTGACGTGCGCTTATTTATACGCACAGAGCCTATTCATCTGATTGGTTCCCGCCTTGTGTGTACCTATTTGAACACCCCTGGCCCCTGTACCAGTTGCCCTTATGTGGTGTTCCAGTTAGTCTCGTTTGTCTGCTCTGTTTCATTTTGACTCTTGCTTGTTCTCCGATCATGCTGTGTGTATGACCCCGGCTTGTCTGACTATCCACATTGGTGCTACCTGTGGTTCTGGATGATTCCACTCCGTGTATGACCCCGGCTTGTCTGACTGTCCACATTAGTACTGACCTGTGGCTTTGGCTGACTACGCGCTCTCTGTATGACCCCGGCTTGTCTGACTTTCCACATCAGTACCGACCTACGGCTCTGGCTGACTACTTGCTCTGTGTATGACCCTGGCTTGTTTGACTATCCACATTGGTACTGATCTGTGGCTCTGGCTGACTACTCGCTCCGTGTATGACCCCGGCTTGTCTGACTATGCACCGGTGTGGACCAGTGGCTCTGGCTGGCCACTTGCTCCTTGTTGTCCCCGGTTGTCTGACTATCCACTTGGTTCCGGCCTGTGGCTAAAGCCTACTACTCGCTCCTTGTTTACCCAGTTGTCTGACTATCCTCTCGGTTCTGAACTGTGGTACAGGCTGACTACTCGCTCCTTGTGGCCTACGCCTGTCCGACTGTTCATAGTAAGGTACTGTGGCTGTGCTTCCTTTTCTCCAACTGCCACTATCTGCCTCTAGTACCGTACTGTAGGACACATATATCTCTGTGTGCTTGGTCCTACCTACAGACAGAACCATAGGCTAGGTTCTACATTCCGCTTCCTATTCGAGTAGCAAAGGCCTCTAATGTCAGTCTGGCTAGTAGACTGTGGTCTATTTGTCATACTGTTCGGGGGGGTTACAAGGGCATTGCCTATGATATTTGTATTCTAATAAAGGTGGTTTTATTTCAGATTACTTGTGTCTGACCTTCTGTTTGTACTGGTTACCGTGACAGTACATAAGGACCAATGAGTATTGAATGTACAGGCAATCCACCTTCTCCAAGCATCCTGTCCACGATGGACTCCCAGGATCAATGCATTGATCAGTTGTCCTTGGCCATGCAGACATTATTAAACCATATAGCGCACCTTGCTAGTTTTGCCTGGCAACCAGTGGCCTTCCCAGACTCGGCACTGGCTGTTCTTGCTAACCCTGAAACTGGTGTTGCTAGAGGGTTATCTGGGTTTGCTCCATTACCCCAGCTCTATGAGGGGGAACGTACACTCTGCATGGGTTTCTTACTCATCTAGGGATTTTCCTAGAGATGGTACCGCATGCATTTCCAAGCGAGAGGAGTAAGGTGGACTCCTGATTTCTTTCCTGTCGGCTAAGGGATTGGCATGATCCTGTCCTCTCTGGGAGACAGACAAACCCGTAATTTACAATTTCGCAGAATTTGTGGCCTCTTTCCAAAGAGTCTTCGATCTTCCTGGCTGGGCGACCTCCGCTGCCAAACAGTTGATGACCATCCGCCAAGACACATGTACAGTGGTGGAGTACGAGATACAATTCCGTACCCTGGCAGCGGAGGTAGGAAGGAACAATGAAGCACTAGTAGCCGCATTTTCCCAGGGTCTATGTGACTCGATCAAAGACGAGATTGCAGCCCATGAGCTGTCGAGTGATCTGAAGGAGCTGATTTCTGTTATCATTATGGTTGATATGCGTATCCAGGAGAGACCATTGTTCAAGGAACGTATGCATCAGCCTTCACCTTGGTTGGCACCTAGCTTTGTGAACCCACCCTATCCTCCCTAGCCTCTCATGCCTCCTAGTTTGGACTCCAATAGAGAAGAACCCATGCAACTAGGCTTCACGCGCCTGTCGGTGAAGGAGAGGGCCCTGTTTGTGTTGCGGAAAGCCTGGTCACCTGTTACGCTCGCACTTAGGGTTACATAGGGGACAGACCCTAGGTGGAGTTTCACAGTCCCCAGAAATTCTTCAAGGCAAACCGATCCTTGAGGTAGTTTTGTCTTGGGGCGAGTCCAGCCTTACTAGACTCAGGGGCCACTGAGCTTTTCATTGACGCAGATTTTTGCAGCCCACGATTCGATTCCACTGCTTCCTCGCTCATCTCCATTGGCTATTGAGGCTATTGATGGGAAAACCCCTACAACCAGCTCAGATTACCCACGAGGCTCCGTAAGGGTAGGGGCACTCCACGTGGAGGCCTTACAGTTTCAGGTCATCCATTCTCATCACTACGCCATTATCTTGGGCTTTTCCTGGTTGCAACTGCACAATCCGATGGTTGATTGGCAAACGTGTGACATTGTGTCTTGGTCTCCGCAGTGCACTAAGTCTTGCCTACAGCAGCCTATGAGAATCTTGTGTACCTCTACCTCGTTACCTGCTGAGTATCAGTCTTACAGAGAGGTGTTTAACAAGGTAGAGGCCAGTATGTTGCCACCGCATAGGCCGTACGATTGTACTGTTGATCTAGTTCCGGGCGCTAGACCTCCTAGGGGCCGGGTGTATCCCTTGTCGGTGGAGTGCAAATAGACTGTGGTCTATTTGTCATACTGTTCAGGGGGTTACAAGGACATTGCCTATGATATTTGTAATCTAGTAAAGGTAGTTTTATTTCTGATTACAGTCTGACCTTTTGTTTGTACTGGTTACCGTGACAGGATGGATTCACAAGTGCTGTTATGTGTGTGTGGTAAGGCAAGAGATTGAACACCACCACCACAACATCAGTTGGTGGGTTTACTATCAGACTACAAAAAACAACTATAGTTGTTTTTCCATTAAGACCCTTAGGATATAGATTGCCCAATCTGTGTATCGAAAGTTCCTTCCTTTGGAGAAGTTTGCGTCCCTTTCTCTACTTGAAGTGCTGCCACATGGCATGAAGTGAGGTACACTCTAGATTGGGCAGAAACCCATATTCCAGCCATCTACGCCGTTCACATTCCAGGAGTAGAAAATGTGTCACCAAGACGTGGATCTGGGAGAGTGGAAACTGAATACGGAAGTATTCAACCTGATTGTGCAACAGTAAGAGTAGAATACAGACGGGCACCCTTAGATTTCAAGTGCCTAGAGAAATCAGCTGCACCTCACTTGAATAGGCCCAAGAATTCCGAATGTACATTGAGGGTTAGCTGAGTCTCTCATTCAGAGAAGTATTTTGCATGATATTTTATATGTGGACTTTCTCCTGGGAAGGACCAGTTTAATATACTTCAGGATATTTCTTCTTTGTGTACGGCATGTATACGGTAAAAGAGATTGCACCCTGGGCATTATACCAGTCCTACCTAGTTGATCCTCTCTGACTGCCCCTTTGAATATGTAAATAACCTTTTGGCTTGGTCACCCAAATGTAATAGGGGGTAATAAAGACATGGACCCCTTACTCACCAGTGCCTAGAGAAATCAGCTACATCTCACTGATGAGGCCCAAGAATTGCCTGGCATTTCATGTCTGGAGTCCTAGGCTAATGTAAAAAGAAGCTGTAAGAATGCTTTCAAAAATAGACATGTTAATAGTTTATTTTTATCAGTTAACACAATGCAGTGAGTGAACAGAGGAAAAATCTAATCAATATCTGACGTGACCACCCTTTGCCTTCAAAACAGCATCAATTCTTCTAGGTACACTTGCACAAAGTCAGGGATTTTGTAGGCGTATAGTCAGGTGGGTTGAAACATAATCATTAACTGAAACAGAAATAGCGATATTGGAGGAATAAAACTGGATGAGGAACAGCCAAACTCAGCTAACAAGATGGTGTTGCTGCAGACAGACACAAGGTAGTTATACTGCATAATCAAGGTCTCTCCCAGTCAGAAATTGCAAGGCAGACAGGGTTTCCAGATGTGCTGTCCAAGCTGTTTTGAAGACGCACAAAGAAACAGGGAACGCTGAGGACCGTAGAAACAATGGTCTGCCAAGGAAACTTAGTCCAGCAGGTGAAAGATACATCATGCATACTTCCCTTCAAAATCAGATGTCCAGCAGTGCCATCAGCTCAGAATTGGCAGAAAAAAAGTAGGATCCTGGTACAACCATCTACTTTCTGGAAAAGTCTGGTCAGAAGTGACTCAACTATGCACAAAAATATATGAACTGGAGTGCAGAAAAATGGCAGCTGGTGCCTTGGACTGATAAGGCAAAGTTTTAAATATTTGGCTGTAGCAAAGGTAGTTTGTTCGCTGAAAGACTGGAGAGAGGTACAAGAGTGATGGTGGAGGTTCCTTGCAAGTTTGGGACTGCTTTTCTGCAAATGGAGTTGGGGATTTGGTCAGAATTAATGGTCTTTTCAATGCTGAGAAGTACAAGCAGATACTTATCCATCATGTAATATGCATAGCGACAATAAAGTCCTCACATAAATCTCAAGGGATTTCAATAGAGAGAAACTGGGTGGGCATGAGGCATCTTGTGAAGATGGACAAAAATTAATTGTCCGTGGCCTATGCACCCTGAGGAAGATGTGAGAACGTCTCTGTTCTACTATTGGTGGACTCATAGGGATGTGATTTTGACAGGAGTGGCTAGAGGGCCATAGGCTCCCTGGCCACTCATGCCAAAATGTCTGCAAGAAATTGAGCTGGGCAGTGATTTTGACAGGAGAGGGCAAGGAGCCAAAGGCCCACTTCTGTCAAAATCACTGCACAAGTTTCCACTCCTAACAAATTTTCTGTGTCGTCATCTCTCACCTCCCCTCTATTCACCTCCTCATCATGCCTTGTGTCTCTTCCATTTGACTCCTCATCACATCTTCCCTCCCTCTCAATCGTCACCTCCCTACCCGTTCCCCTCCTCCTCATCATGTCATCCCTCCTCCCATTCACCAACTTTGCTGCCTTCCTACTCTCATCCTCCATTTTGCTGCTTTATCTGTGCTTTCTTCAGTACTTAATCACCACCTTACCTTCTCCACACGTATTGAGGACATAGTCTCATTCCTCAAACAAGACCATACTCAACAGCATTTTAGCAAAAATGGCTTCCACTGTTTCCCGCGCTGGCACCCAATTCCCATGACTATGGGCCCACCTCCTTTTCCTTATGTACATCATGCATGCACACCAATATTGAAGACCATTCCAATCAGTGCACCATAACCTAACTTCCCTATTGACAATTGCCATTTCAGTAATGGAAACACATTACATACAGTAACAGAGCACTCCCTTCAACATTTTCTACCTACATTATTTTAAAGCAGATTTTTCTTTTCTTTGCAAAAGTTTTCTCCTTTTCGCCAATGCAAAATTTTCCTCATTTTTGCCAATGGCAACTAATTTTTTGCGTATGTTTCCTATGGTGCAACATTTCCCACCACAAAATTACTTCTTCTGACAGCTGCAGTGAAGAAACAAGTAGCTGAAAATCAAAGGTGTGAGTCCTACAGCAACATTTGCCTTGAAAAATGTATTAGAATGCAGAGTGCATTTGTTCTTTGCCGACAACACTAACTTCCTGCTTAAGTGACACTGGCACATATTCATGATTATATTAAGAGATAAAAATTATAACTAAAAAGCAAAATCAACAACTTCTTTCCTCAGACCTCCCCACCACGGAGACAATAACAGCAAGATCAGCAAGGAAATTGGACTGCAGCTGCCTATGTCTTTCAAATCAATTCAATTGAACAGAATGTTGAGGCATTTGGGGTCAACCTCCTTTGCTCCCTTCTCACACCCCCAGAAACATCCAGCACAGTAATAATATCAGCAAGATCAGCAAGGAAATTGCTGGGACGGTAGCTGCCTATATCTCTCAAATCAAATCAGTCAGATAGTCTGCTTTAACGGGAAACTAATATAATGTTAAAGCCCAGCCATTTCCTAGTTAATTGCTGTTACAGATGTAGTGAAGGTTAGTGTCATTTTTTTGCTGATTTTCTGCAATCTGCAATTCAAGAAGAATCCCTAAAGGTTGAATTGTGTTACAGTGCATCTAGATGGTTACAAGCTGTGAACCTAATGAGGCACCTGTTGTTTTCTCTGCTCCTATTCATGTTCCTTTTATGTGCCTATTTAAAAACACATGTGTTGTCATGTGCTCCCTTTTATGTGTACAATGTGCACTTTATTAGTCATCTTTCCTACTGTGTCCTATTCACCTGCTTTATTGAGGGCCCATTTAGATTGATAGAGTGCTCTTAATGCAAGGCAAAATGGAACCTTTTCATCACAGCACCATAACTTGAATTTGTTGCCTTTTTTTTCTCCAAATAAAGTGCTACGACAGTTGATAGATCTGTACTCCTACCTCCTGGAAGTGGCAGCATTATAAACATATAGGCCCCGCTTCTTTATTATTATTTTCTTCTTCTTTACTATAAAATAAAATGTCAGTGTAATTTTTTAATAATTAAAAAATGCCTCCAAGATACGCCATAGTTAACGGGTTAAATGCAGTGTGGCATATTATTTAAAAATAAAATTCATCCAGTCCTTTTACAAGACATAAGTAAAATATTGTTATCCATAATAACAAAGATATTTTCATGCTGGATTAATTTTATTTCTAAAGAATATGACACGCTGCATTTAACCTTTTGAGTGCTGGAGGGTTACCCCTCTGTCACTCAAAGGGGTTAACTATGGCATATCTTGGGGGCATTTCTTTTATTAAAAACTTACTTTGACATTTTATTTTATAGGAAAGAAGAAAGAAGATTAGAGAAAACAGAAGAAGGAAGATAGAAGAAGACGGATAGTGGATGACAGGTAAGTGTAAGTGTTAGGTTAGTGTTACGGGTAGTATTGTTTCACTTTACTGTTAGGGATAAGCTAGGGTTAGTGTTTGGGAGAGTGATTCTGTGTTTGAGCTTGACTGTATGTTAGCTTTTTTCCTTTGATGTTCCCAATATTCACACTAGGGGATGTGGTTCAATACCTGACTGGGCAAAATGTTCTTGCCAGAGGACAATATTCTTCAGGTCATGCAGGATGTGTCCCAAGCTCTGGTATGGGAGTACATGAGGGTTCTGAGCTGCCTAGTGTATACCCTACCCTACCCTACTGTCAGGTGCACACCAGGGAACGCCAGAGACTTGTCATCCTGATGTGGTACAGGAATCTGGATCGCCTGGATCAGCAGCTCTCCCTCTCTCTGGAAGCCAGACGGGATTTGCAGTGGTGGTTGCAGCAGTGCAGCTTGGAACAGTGGAAGCTGTTTGTGATTCCTGAATGGACTATGGTCACGGTGGATGCCAGCCAGAGTGGTTGGGGTGCAGTTCTGGGGATCCAGGGCAGATGGACTGTAGAGGAGTCTCTTCAGTCCATCAGTGTTCAGAAGCTCAGGGCAATCTAGCTTACTCTTGTTTACAGGACTCCTCAATTGAAGGGTCATCCAGTAAGAGTCCAATTGGACAATGCTAAAGTAATCAGGAAGATCCAGATGGACAGTCTGATGGTAATTTTGGTTGCTTCTTATTGGACCAAGAGGGCGTGGTTTGCAGAACTGGTGTTTCTTTCCATTCAGGATCCATTTCCACTGCCACCCAGACCAGACATCCTCCTCCAGGCCTACCTCTGGAAAGAGGACATGGAGAATCTGGCTTTGATGACATGGCTGAAAAAGCTACCATCCTGAGGAGAAAGGGGTTCTCTCCTGAAGCTGTCTCCACTATGATTCAGGCTAGGAAGCCTGTCTCATCTAAGGCCTAACACAGGGTTTGGTCCATTTTTCATGCTTGGTGTGTGGAGGGGAGATCTGTCATCACAGGTCTTTGGCCTCCCAGTGGTCCTATCCTTTCTTCAGGATGATGTGAACAAAGGAATCAGTCTGAGTTCCTTGAAAGTTCAGACTTCTGCTCTCTATTTTTCCAGAGGCATATTGCTATCTTGCCAGATGTCAAGGTGTTCTTTCTGGGGGTTGCCCATGCTTTGCCTGCCTACAAGATTCCTACACCTCCTTGCGACCTTAACTTGGTTTTGGGTGTATTGCAGTGGCCTCCCTTTGAGTCCCTTGCTACCATTCCCTTGAGTGTTTTGACGTGGAAGATGGGTTTTCTTTTGGCTGTGATTTCTGTCCACAGAGTTGCTGAGCTACAGGCCTTGTCCTACAAGCCACTTTTCCTGTTTTTTCACAAGGACAAGGCGATTCTTCAAACCTACCAGGAATTTCTTCCTAAGGTGGTCTCTGAGTTCCACATCACTCAGGAGATTTTTGTGCCTTTATTCTTTCCTGACCCTGAGTCTAACAAGAAAAGGGATCTCCACTTTTTGTATGTGGTGCGCTGTCTCAAGTTCTATGTACACCGTACAGAGTCTTTTCTTAAGACTGATGCCTTGTTTGTTATTCCAGAGGGACCTAGGGCAGGTGAGGGTGCTTCCAAGGTCACCATTGCCTCTTGGATCAAGTCTACCATTCATAGGGCATACAAACTCAGGAACAAACCTGTTCCCTTCCATGCTGCTTAATATTGAGGTTTGCATCATTTAAAAAATACAAAGAATGTAATACAATCAGCAAACAAGAAATTAAGCTAGCTAAAATTGAAAATGAGTGAAATATTGCAAAACTGAGCAAGAAAAACCCTAAACAATTCTACAGGTATATTAATAACAAAAAAGCTAAGGTTGATATTGGTCCTCTTAGGACTGAGACATCCTAAATACATTATTTGCTTCAGTATATAAAGTATTCAGTATATAAAGGAAGCGGCAATGACAGGCTATGGGGAAACAGACAAAACCACAGAGTTTCCTCCATCATGTACATGGCTTACTGAGGACAAGGTCCAAAAGAGACTGGAAACGGTTATGGTGAATAAAGCACCTGATCCTGATGGTATACACCCAAGGGAACTTAGTTCAGCAATAGCAAGACCATTATACTTAATATATACTGATTCACTTTCATCAGGCATAGTGCCCTTGACTGTGTAGGAATCAGCATGGTTTTATGAGGAATAGATCATGTCAGACTAATTTACTTGCATTTTATGAAAGAGTAAGTAGAAATTTGGACAAGGGAATTGCTGTTGATGCAGTATACTTCGATTTTGCAAAAGCCTTTGATACAATCCTCACAACAGGTTACTGCATAAATTAAAAGGCTTCGGTTTGGGCTGTGTTATCTGTACTTGGATTGAGAAATGGTTAAATGATAGATGGCAGAGAGTTGTTGTAAATGGAACCTTTTCAAATTGGTCTAACGTTATAAGTGGGGTGCCACAGTGTTCAGTCCTGGGCCCAGTGCTTTTTAATTTGTTTATTAATGATCTAGAAGTGGAAATTGAAAGTAGCATCTGAATCTTTGCTGATGACACTAAGCTATGTAAGGAAATACATACAGAGCTGGATGTTTTTTCTCTGCAGAATGATTACGATAAAATGAATGAATGGACAGAAAAGTGGCAGATGACATTTTATATAGATAAATGAAAAGCTATGCATTTGGGCTGTAGAAAAAAACATGCTACATATACTCTAAATGGGAAACAATGTGGGGAATCCTCATTAGAGGATTTAGGAGTATTTATAAATAACAGACTTCACAGTAGTGTGCAGAGTCACTCAGCTGCTGCAAGAGCAAATAGGGTACTAGCCTGCATAAAAAGAGGTGTAGATGCAAGGGATGCTAATATTATCCTACCTCTGTATAAATCTTTTGTTAGGTCTCATCTAGAATATAGAGTACAATTTTGGGCGCCAGTTCTTCAAAAAAGACATTACTGAACTGGAAAAGGTGCAGAGACGTGCAACAAAACTGATAAAGGGATTGGATGATAAGAGTTATATATAAAGAGAGACTAGCCAAACTGGGTTTGTTCACATTAGAGAAGAAACGTCTAAGGGGTGATATGATTACCATTTACAAATACATTCAAGGTCAATACAAAAAACTATCCAATTAATTATTTACATAAAGAGATGAGCTAAGAAAAAGAGGTCATCCATTAAGACTAGAGGAAAGTTGCTTTTGACTAAAACAAAGGAAGGGATTCTTTACAGTAAGGGAGGTAAAGCTATGAAATTCTTTGCCTCAGGATGTTGTACTTGCAGATAATGTAACTGCTTTCAAAAAATCAATATATGCCTATCTAGCACAGGACAATATTGAAAATTATGACAGATTGCTTCAATACAGATAGGTTGTTGATCAAGGGAACTATCTGACTGCCATTTGGAGTCTGGAAGGACTTTTTTTTACCTACTTGGGGCTAAATTGGACACAGCTTCGGAAGGTTTTTTTTTCTTCCTCTGGATCAACAGGGGTGTTTTGGCATGGGCTAGACTTGATGGGCACTTGTCTTTTTTCAGCCTCATCAACTATGTTAGTATGTTACAGCACATTCCACCAGGTCTGTTGGGGCCTCTTGTGTCTACAATAATCAGGCATCTGCTGAACAGTTATGCAAGGCTGAGACTTGGTCCTCCATGTACACCTTTGCTAAGCACTATCGTGTAGATGTTCTGGCTTTGGTTGAAGCCAGCTTTGGCAGGAAGGTCCTTCAGGCCCATCTAAGGACCTATTTTTTCCTGTGCTTTACCGTTGTTCAACTGTTTGACACTTGTTTAATTTTGGACTTTTCCTGGTTCTGGATAGTCCTGGGGAACTCTGGTATCATGGGGACCAGGGCTAGGTCCTTTCTATTATTTCCGACCTCTCGGAGCCTAATGTTGGTATATCCCTGTATTCCATATTGGACGAAAGATAACATAGGATTTTAGTTGTACCTTGTTAAATCCTTTTCTTTTAGTCCATATAGAATACAGGTCTCCCACCCAGAGAAAGGGACCTTGCTTGGTCTCTCCTGTCTGGACATGGGAGTCCTTCTTGGGTCTTTTCCTCACAGGAGCATACCTCTTCTTCTCCTGCTGTCCTATCTAGTGATATCATAACTGATAGATGGGGGCTGGGTCAGCCTGTAGAAGGGAAGGGAAGGCTCCACCCTCAAGACCTTGTCTTTTTGAAATGTTTCGCCTTCCATGGAAGGAAGATCACCTCCCCATGCTACCTGTATTCCATATGGACTAAAAGAAAAGGATTTTACAAGGTAAGACTAAAATCCTATTTTTTGTCTTTTTTACTTTCTGTATCATTGGGTTAGTCAACTTTTCTGGCATGGAGTATATTTTTACGAGAGGTTTAATTGCCTGTAGAATCATGGTCCATCTTCTCTTCCATGTTTGGTTTTATGCATAATAGAGTATCTAACTAGATTTCCTTATAAACTTTATAACTTAATTTTATGATGCGTTGGCTGCCTCTAGAATCATGATCCCTCTTCTCTTCCATGTTTGTGTTTAAAAGTAATAAATAATCTAACTAGATCTCCTTATAAGTTCCTTTTTTAGGGGTTTAAAAATGTTTTTTCTTACTTTTTGTATGTAATAATGGTGTTCTTTAGGCTGCTTCCTTAGCTTGAATTGTTTGTCCTTTCTTACTAGTGAGGGTTCTTCTTTGTTCCCTAACAGATGTGATTTACTTAATCAAGATATATGTAATCCATAAGTATTTCTAGGGATTTTCGTAATCCAGATGTATTTCTAGTTTTTTTTCTAATCCAGATATATCTCCAGTGAGTTTTGTAATCCAGATATATATAATGGTCTTTGTAAGCTATGTATATTACCAGTGATTTTTTGTAATCCAGAAGTATTTTCTGTGATTTTTGTAATCCACAAGTAGTTTGGTATTTTCAATCTCTTATTTAAATACTAGCCTACTGTTTTGTCATGTTCCCTGTAACCATTTTGTTTCACAGCTCCTCTGTAACTAGCAGCAGGGGGTCTCCATTGATCCCAAGTGCTGAACTTTTCAGAAACTGTTTGGATTTATTAGGTTTGTTATTGTTGCAGTTTTCAAACATTGTTGCAGTTTTATTTTCAATATTTTTATAGCTATTATTAAGGGTTAGTGGTGGGTTTAATTTGGTGGGTTTTCATCCACTATTTGTCTTCCGATATAAGACTGATGGTATAGTTGTTAGGGCACATATGTCTTAAACATCCTAAGAGCTCCCAGGTTATCTGTGCTGTGGAAACTGCTGTCCAGTAATGCCTTCTTTAATATACAATCACTTGAAACCTTACTGACAAAGACTTACACGCCAAGATCATAGTGTCTTCCTGCACCTCTTCACTTAGCTAGACTCTCTAGACTTTGGCTTAGGGTACACTACAGGTGATAAATGTTGCCACTGATTTTATCTCACATATTGTCTATGAGGAAATACCTAACCAATGATAAAATTATCAACTGCAATTTTAACCAGGCCTTTGTCTGCTGAAACTGGTCTTTACAAATTTAGAACTTCTTTGATATCTGCTGAATGTCAGAGAGGATCAATTTTCCAGCATCAGTACATTTTCCAGAAGTCTGCTGTTTACTTCATCAGTGGTTCATGTTTAAGAAGTCATGAGTTTTTCTTATATGACACACTTGGGCCTTAATTGGAAGTAACTTCAATTTAAGTTTTCTTTTGCCTTCCTCTGAAGGAAGTATACATGGGGATCTGTGTTTACCAGTGGACAAGGGAACAAGGCTGGGGGCCTAATAGTAGCTAAAAATCCCCATGGATGCTGCCTGACCCCCAGCTTTGATTCCTTGGGAGTGCACATGAATAATATATGATACAGAACTAAGGGGATAATTGTGTAGTGCTTGGTGTGCTTTTTTAGCCCTTTGAGTGCCACAGGTGTGAGCAATGCACATCCCTATGGCATTCAAAAGGATAAGGGAGTGATGCTGTCCATGGTGCTGAAATGATTATCTTCAATCCCTTAGTGACAAAGTGGGGCAGCAGAGAGAATGCTGTCTGACTACAGGGTTGTCTACTACTGGTGATGTGTGATAGAGAACATCCCTTCCACATTGGCAGCAGTTAACAACCCTCCCTGTTTATGAATGACTGAGGGCTTTTACTGCATAAGTAGGCAAAGTTAAGACTGTGAACTCTGACAGAGGCTGCTATCAGAGTTTAGTGAATGTGGTGAAGTGCTACTTTAACATATCAACACATCCCCTTGCATATAATAATTGGTCTTTATCCCAGATTTGCATATGGAAATTTGTAATTATGCCTTCTTTCCATATGGAAATAGGCCATTGTCAATGTGATGAGTGAAAATTCGTAAATTGTCGGATGGATGTCGATGTGGGCAGATTAATGCCAGACTGATGTTGCTGTGATGTCAAAGCCACTTAATGAATACTGTCCATGACACTGCTCCAACAGGACATCGACATTTTGAGCACTCTTCGAACTTTAGTGAATGTAGGCCATTCTCTGCCTATTAGATGCCAGAAGAATTAACATTCCACGTAATAAACTCTTTTGGGTACTTTTATAGTTATGTATATATATATATATATATATATATATACTATTCAATGTTGTTTTTATCCCTTTATTCCTGAAAGGGTTAAAGGGACACTCACACATACTGCTTCAGTATTATATTGGAACAAACATGTGAGGGCTCTCTGCAGATCGACAAGCTGTACTTCACCTCCTCCAGACTGTGGAGAAGCTTCCTTTGACTCCAGGGAGAGTCCTCTGGAACATGTTATGTGACTAAAACCTTAAATTTATTATAGCTAATGACAATTTAAAATTTCAAGAATCAAATTTAACACGTTTGTTACAGATGCACACATATGTCCTATGCTGTCAGTGATCATGAATAATATTATAGTTTTTAAGATTTTACTCACCAGCACTTAATATTTTCAAATATAATGATTTTGATACATAAAAAAATGTTAACATGTTATACATTGCCATATTAAAGTCAATTTAAAACAATGATTCTTCCTTCCTCGTTTTAGCATGGCATGGGAATTCCATCCATTTCTATAATGCTCCATGAATTGATCAAGTTGCTGTATCATTCCAAATGTACCAATGTCACTGTAATTCGCATCGGGACATCGGGTGGCATAGGTAAAACTATTATATGCTGATGAAAACATTCATAGTAAAGCATACTGTATATTGCATACATAGAGACAATATAAAATTATACCACACAGATATTTAATGCATGCAGAGTTTTCAGGGTCATTGATTACATGGTGTATGAACTGAGTCAAATACCTTTACTGTTAAAACTTTCTAATGGAAGTCATTAGCCCATTGGTAATGGTCTCCAGCTCATGCACACAGTACAAAGTTTGTTGCACCCTATTATTACCACAGTTGAGCAGGGAAGAAACTTGTAAAGAAACACTTTAGGAGGAATGGGATTTAAAGGGATAGTAATACGTAAAAAATATTATCCCCTATCTTATAGCCAGTAAAAAAACTGAGTTAAATGAGGCCAGCTGCATCTCTCAAACCTTTATGGTTTGAGAGATATCCACTTTCAAAGTTGTGCTTTTTGCCTTTTTCCCTGACTTCAGCGTTCTAGCTGATAGCAGGGGAATCCTCTCCTTGGATCAGGTGGCGGCTCTGCAGCAGAGCCGAGATCGCGTTTATAAAAAAGAAATCCTTCATTAAAAGGTCTTCTACATGTGCTTGTTTTTTTTTTTCTTTTATTATTATTAACTCGATCTCAGCTCTGCTGCAGAACCTCTGCCGGGACAGGATTCCCCTACTGTCATATAGAACGCTGACGTCAGGGGAGAGGGAACTTTAAAAGCAGATATCTCTCAAACCATAAAGGTTTAAGAGATGCCGCTGGCCTCATTTAACTCAGTTTATTACTGGCTACAAGATGGGGAAAGTAGTTTTAAGTATTACTATTCCTTTAAAAATCATTGTCACTACCAGTGGCACAGGGGAACGTAACACATTGTTTTGAAATGCGTTGCTTACCCCTCTGGCACTCAAAGGGTTAAAGAACATAGAAAAATACTGTATGTACTTTAGAAAATTGAAATGAGCTTATTTTCCTCATTTCAGACATCAGATTGAAAATATACAATAATATATTACAAATCAAATGAACAACAATTACAGCATATCATGTACTTCAAGCTAATCTCCCTAAAAATCCAGTATTTTATTCTGGATCCTAATCATAATCATATTTTTGTAATGCATATCTAGAAGCCCATTATAAATCACTACTTATTGAGTCTTTTTGCTTGTTCAAGATTTTAATTAATAATCTATTGATGTTAATACCAGCACCTCTTATTTACAGAAACTCTTATCTCTAGAAATTTATTGAAATTAGCATCTAATCTATTCTCACTAATGAGACATCTTTTAGGGTAGCCTTATAACATATCAGCTAAAAACAACCTTCAGTTTGTTTTATCCTTTTTTATATAGAAAACAATTTTTATAGATATTTACATTTATAGACTATATTAATTAAGGTATGCTATGCAGGCACTTACCATCTTAGCCCTACAAGTTCCCCTACTCACTAACACTTAATTCTTTCAGTGCTCAGGAGGTGGGTAATACAAAGGGTTAAAGTGGATCTTAAGATAGATTTCTTTTGTTTTGTACTGAATTAAGACATGCTTATATGTTGTACTGATCATTTGTCTGTAGTTTTTGAGAAAATAAGGATTATTAAGCTAGCCACCACCTGCCTAAGTATGGAAGGGCGACTTTAGTTCAGGTGGTAGCTCCGCTATAAAAATAAATAAAAACTGGGCTACTTATTTGTTTGTAAAACAAATACATTTTTCAAATGAACGCAGGCGCTTTAAGCTAATTAGTTTTTGTGCTGGGCCTCATTTTATTCTATGAATGAATGCAGAGGGAGCCCACACATTGGAATAATTTCTAGTAGCACAGTGTGCTGAGGTTCGCCTCAAACAGAGCTAACTAGCACACTATGTAGGAAATTGACATAAAACGCCACACTGTGCTATAAAATGTAAAGTATACTTTACCTGTCAAAAGTGCCCAGGAATAAAGTTATCGCTGATCTTCCTAGACTGATGGCCAGGTTAGTGCACCTTGCGCGCCTGTGCCGTCAGTATCTTCCTGAACCGTTTGGGCTAATGCAAGGCTTGTGAAGGATGATGGAGACTGAAAGTGCAGGAGCGTAGACAATATGTCTGTGCTGATCCCTGGCTTCCGGTCTCGGAAGTTCAGCGATAACTTTACTCCTGGGCACCTTTGACGGGTAAAATATGGATTATTAAACTAGTCGCCACCTGCCTAAGTATGGCAGGGCGACTTTAGTTCAGGTGGTCATTCCGCTTTAAAACTAATTCGTTATCTTAAGGTGATATCCTATAAATAACTCACAATCTATTTTTTTTAAATAAAAAATGGTTAATACAACATATAGGGGACTTTAAAAGCTTTCTAAATCACGGAAATTGTTCTCCTCTGTTGGCATATTTTAACAAACAAGGACCCTAGGGTTCCGTACAATTCAAATTTATTACTATGTTTTCAACTTGTTATACCAATACATATATTTTACTGATACTACCTCGGAGTACATTACACACAACAGTAGTGATCTTTTAAATGTTCAAATAAAAGCAAACTGTGCTAGCATATAATAAATATTTTTATCTTTGCTATAGGTCTTGAGCCAGGCTCTGTGGTCATAACAAGCCAGTCAGTGGATGCCTCTTTTAGACCTCAGTTTGAACAGATTATACTTGGAAAAACCGTAGTCCGTAATACAGAGCTGGATGCTGACTTAGCACAGGAATTGGCTGATTGCAGCAAAGAGATCAATGAGTTCAATACAGTCATTGGAAATACGATGTGCACGTTGGATTTTTATGAAGGTATATAGAGCACATATTTCAAGTGGTACACAATGTGATAAAAAAACATTTTCTGCATTTTTTAAATATACAGTTTAGTATGCAGTGAACTCAAAATCCTTGGGCACTGGCTGCTGAAGTGGGTTGTAAGTTTGTGTAGCAGTTCATATATGTAGCTCTTGTCTTGAGAAGACATAAATATGCCATCTCCTTGCATAAAATCTTCAAATAAAAAAATAGGACTGCAGTTTTATGGGACAGTAATGTCCCATAAAAATAATTTATTTTTCTTTAATCTACCAAAGCAGCAAATCCTATCTGTCGAACCTTTACAGTTTGAGAGATATTCGCCGCTAAAGTTCTCTGACAGCAGGAGATCTGTGTCGGCCGACATGATGAGGCTCTCCAGCAGAGCCGCAATAGCGCGATTTAAAAATAAATACTTCTTTGGAATGGTCTAAAAAGTGTGCTTGCAAACCAAACACACTTTGTAGACTGTTCCAGTGAAGTATTTCTTTTAAAATCTCGCTATAGCGGCTCTGCTGAAAAGCTGTCTGTCGGTCCCCAGACCGGGAACTCCTGCTGTCAGCTTACAGCTGACATCAGGAGAAGGGGAGGGAGAGGAGAACATTAGGACCGAATATAGAGATGAGATTTGCAGCACACATTTTTTTTTTTTTTTTTTTAATCTGCAAAACAAAAAAACATGTTTATGGGACATTAGTGTTCCTTTAAGGATGGCTACATCTGTAAGCGACTAATAGCACATATGCCATAGTGATATTTTAAATCCCTTGGCATCCCAATTGCATTTTGTCCCAAAAGACAAAAAACCAAAGGAGCGCCAATAGTGCAGTATTGTTATTAGTACAACAATCGATTGATTGATCTTTTTCGTTTATACTCACATTAAGGTTTGGCCAGGTCCTTGTTATCAAGGATACTGGCTCACTAGCCTACAGAGAATATTCTCGTCTCCGTTCGGGTATACAGCTCATCAGCAGATCAAACCACAGGCGGAGGCTCCAAATGTTCCGAATTTGTCTTTTGGGATTGATCATACCGTTTGGGGAGAACGAGGAAGACGTTGAGCAGCCGAGAAGGATACTGTGACTGGAGACAGTGAACTACTCCAGAAGCTTTTAAGTTGGATTAGACGTATGTCTTCTCCAACATACTCATTTTGCGAGCATACATCTTTATGATATTATTGGTGGTGGTTATTAATATCCAACTGATACACACAGGGGCACCCTGTTTTCTTTCCCTCTCTTCTTCTTTTGACAAATGCATTTTGTAGCAATGTGCTGGAGATGTTTCTAGCAGCCATGGGATTAAGGTCCTACAAATAGGTCATCAGTGTAGAACAATTGTGGAGTTTACACTGGCCTCCTTTTTCAGCCTGCAAAAGTTTTGAGTCCTTCTGGTGTAGTTTATTACTTTTCTACTGTATAAAAAAAGGAATGCTTACCACAACCTGAACTGGAGAACCTGGGTACTAACTACTACAACTCAAAATGGCTGTTCCTAAATAAAGTCTTGTAAACTAGTTGTCATTTTTTTTTTCCAGGAACATAACAGTTACTGTCCTACTACTCATTCAAGCCTCTCTTGATGTATAAAGAAACCGGTAGCACCACTGTAAGGAATACAGGGCAAACTTACAAAAAAAAAAAATTAACTTAAAAATATTCAGTATCTCGGTTACATTTATAAAGTTTCTTCAGAAACCAAAGCTACTGAATGTAATTGAAAATTTGGGCATAGGCTTGACCATCATCCATATTAGGTAACTCATTGAGTGATAATGACTTCTTGGGAGCAGTCATGGCTTTTTTTGACCCTGAATGCTTCCCCATCGCATCATGCACACTCATAGGATTTGAAATTGAGAGCATTTATCTTCCAGTCAAGCTGCTGTTCACAGCATAACCCTGTACCAGAAATCTGACTTGATGAATGGATGCCACTGTGCTCTTGAGCAAAGATGTAATTCACCTGTGCCTTCTCAGCTGGACCGCCAGGAAACTGGCTGTAGTAGGAGCTTGAGGGACCATTACTAGCACAGTTATTAGCCTCTAAAGGTGCTACTAACTGGGCATCACTAGAATAACCCATGTGGAAATATTTTTGATGCGTGATCACCCAGTCAACCAGCATGAATCTAACATATATTCAAACAGAACAACAGGGGGGTGCCCACAGGGTAATATTATCTAAACATGATATCTTTTACATGAAACAACTAGGGGAATCCTCATTAGAGAAAGTCTTATTACAAACAGTAGAGAAAAGAGATATTAACCAGTCATTTAACAATTTAACTCTGATAATGGATACTTTAATAAAATAATTAAACATCACTGGCATATTCTAAAACAACATACAATTCTTCCTCTATATTACCAGCGAAACCAAACATTATTTATAAAAAGTAAGGAATTTGGGCAATATAATTGCCAAATGATTAGAAAAGGTTCTATAAATAATCCTGTAAAATATGTGGTTAAATGGTAATATTGAGGGATTAAAAACATAATTTCCAAAAATCACTAATTTTGTTTCTTGTACAAATTACAAGTTTGTTGGTGTTGAAAGAGTCCACAGAGATTGGAGGGAGGGGCAATCATTTGGCAGCCATGTCTAGAATGGAGTCCAGGTGGATTTTTGATATGGATACATTACAACCGAGAGGTCTGAATGCGGATTTGGAACTGTTTGTTTTTATGTAATTGCTTATTAAAGGATTGTATTGAATATAGGTAAAGGTATGCAATCCACCTTTAAGAATTTGGCGGGTATTTAAACATGGCTTTTGTTTAGTTTTTTATTTAATATTCAGTCTTGAAAAAAGAAGATGTCTTTTCCAAAATGCATTGACAGACAGTTTTTAAAATTGTGCGGACCAATTACCATGATTTACATTAGTGAAGAATATGATTTAGTGAACATCACCATACCTCCATATAGGAGAGAGCTTTAGAACATTGGGAGATCGGTTGCTTTTGGCTGTTTTAATACATCTAAAGACCATATCCATTCAAGCTTATAAGTTCAAGTAAAGATGTTGGTGGTGAGTGAATTTAACCCCTTCAGTAAAGGAAGTGCACATATTGACTGGTCCCAGGTGGCATTTGTTTTGAACTGGTCTCTCCAGGACCTATATAGTCCTATTCTTTTCTATCTTCTTTCTTTCTTGTATTAATATCCTGTTCCATAGAAGGAGGAGGCAAGTTTAAATATACGTTGATGTGAATAGTGGAAATTACTTCACGAAGAAGTGTCGGTAGATACTAAATGCGTTGAACAGTTGAATTTTATTTTGACACTTCATCTTTGCTCAATATTATATTTGTCTGGAGGCACTGTAGTTGTATTTCCTCCTATTTCCAGGTTTCTCCAGAAGATCCGGATGGACAGTGCAACAGTAATTCTCTACGCTCCTTATTGGACCAGGAGGGCATGGTTTGCGGACCTGGTCAGTTTGTCCATACAGGACCTGCTTCACCTTCCTTCCAGGCCAGACTTCCTTCTCTAGGGATACCTATGGTACGAGGATGTGGAAAGCTGACTTTGATGGCATGGCTGTTGAAGCCCACATCTTGAAGAGAATAGGGTTCTCCACTGAGGTAATTTCCAGTATGATTCAGGCCCGTGAGTCTGTATCTTCTAAGGCCTATCATAAGGTATGGTCTGTTTGTCCTAAATAGTGCACGGACAAGGCTGTGTCCTCACAGGACTTTGATCTTCCTTTGGTGTTATCCTTTCTCCAGTATGGCGCGAACAAAGGACTCCGCTTGAGCTCCCCCCCGTGGGACCTTAAATATTCTTGGGAATACTACAGAGGCCTCCCTTTGAACCCCTTGCTTCCATTCCTCTGCGTCAGCTTATGCTCAAGAGGGCCTTTCTGTTGGCAATGGTCTCTGTCCACAGAGTTGCAAGCCACCTTCCTGGTTTTCCATAAGGATAAGGTGGTTCTCTCAGGAGTTTCTTCCGAAGGTGGTTTCTGAATTCCACATTATTCAGGAGGTTGTTTTGCCTTCCTTCTGTCCGGACCCTAAGTCTGACAAGGAGAAGCATTCCATTTTTTAGATGTTGTGCGTTGCCTTAAATTTTATGTGCACTATACTGAGCGTTTTTGCAATGCTGACCCACTTTTTGTCATTCCTGAGGGTCCTGTGGCAGGTTAGGTTGCGTCCAAGGTCACAGTTGCCTCTTGTATTAAGGCTACTATGCACCTTGAGAATAGCTCAGGAAGAAACCTGGTCCCTTCAAGGTCACAGTACACTCCACTAAGTCTTTGGGGGCCTCTTGGGCCTACAGGAATCAAGCATCTGCTAAACAGTTGTGCAAGTCAGGGACTTGCACAACTTTGCTAAGCACCACCATGTTGATGTTCTGGCTTTGGCCTGGAAGGTCCTGCAGGCAGCTCTTCCTTTCTAGAGACCTGCATACTTGGTTGCCTTACTGTCATTCGGTTGTTTGAGCCTTCTTGGCTCCTCTTCTTGTGTGCTGATAGTTCAGAGTCCATTGAAACTTTCTGTTTGGGCTATTCCAATTCTACATACTCCTGGGGAACTACGGAATCATGAGGACAGGCGTAAGGTTCTTTCTCCTTTTTTCCCATTTTTAGGAGCTTAGTGTTGGTATATCCTCATGCTACCTTAGTTCCATATAGGACGTAAGTGAAAATAGGTTTTTATTGTTCTTATCTGTTAATTCCTTTTCTATTTTCCCTTTAAGAATGGGAGCTCACCCACCTCCATCTTTGCTATATTGATTTCTATGGGAAAGAGTGAGCTCTGTGTTCTTGTCTCCTCATGCTCTTTCATGCGGTTCACATCCTGAGTGTCCAGGGAGCTCATGGTGATTCCACAAACAGACTGTAGGCATTGCTTGGCAACAGCATCAGAGAAGACTACATTTCCCAGAATACCCATTTTGCAGGCATTCTTCCGCTGCCTAGTTTGTAGTCACCGTTTTACTTCTCATTGGTTATCCTATGCAAAGGCAGACTCTTCTTGCTCTCCTCCAGATTAACCCTTCACTTGCAGATAAGTATATTTTCTGGGCTTTAAAGGGTGCTTTGTCAGTCTGGGATTCATTTCTAGTAGTTTATACAAGTGTGGGACACGTCTGTTGTCAGGATGTGTTACTCTAAGGGGTATGGGGGTAAATCCAAGGGGTGTCCCTTACCCCCTCACCTATTGTTACTCATACTAAACGGGGCTCCCTAGGGAGTATTTGAGCTATCTCTACCCCTCCTGCGTTGTGTCCCCTACTATTCCACTGGGGCCCTCCAACACTGAACAAAATTCCATTTTACCTTCAGGGGGTACTTCAGTCATGGAAGCCTCCTACTACTTATGAATCCACTGTATCTCAGTGCGTTCCTCAGATCCTAGGGGCTTCCTCAGAGTAGGAACTGTCATAAGGGGAAGATGAAGAGGGGGACTGAAGGAACTGAACATTTATTTCTTAAAATGTAGGGGGTACAACAAAGATTGAAAAAGACAATTAGCTTAGCAAAAATAGATAATGAAACTCGAATTGCAAGGGAGAGAAAGACTAATCCAATATATATATAAATAGCAAAAAACTTAAGAGGGAGTGCATTGGACCTTTCAAAAATGAGATGGGTGAGTTGATTAGAGAGGATAAGGAAAAGGCCAATGTTCTAAACACTTTCTTTGCATCAGTATATACAAGGGAACGTGGGATTGTAGAGCCTCCTCAAGTAACAAATAAAACAATACAATTATCAGATATTGGGTTAACACAAGAAAAGGTCATGGGAAGATTGAACAAAATTAAGACTGGCAAAACACCGGGTCCTGATGGTATACATCCAAGACCCCTGCAGTGCCTCTATTTAAGAAGGGAACTGAAACAGATCCTGGAAAGTATAGACATGTGGGTTTGACCTCGGTAGTGGGAAAACTGCTAGAAGGGATAATAAGGGACTATATTCAGGATTACAACACAAAAAATAAAATCATTAGCAGGAATCAACATGGTTTTATAAGGAATAGATCATGCCAAACTAATCTTTTCAGCTTCTATGAGGAAGTAAGTAGCAACCTAGATAATGGCAAGGCAGTTGATGGAGTATATCTAGATTTTGCAAAGGCATTTGATACAGTGCCACACAGAAGGCTGGGGTATGAAATAAGGAAATTGGGGCTAGAGGATAACCTTTGCAATTTGATAGAAAACTGGTTAAAGGATAGGGTCTGGCGTGTGGTTGTAAATGGACAAGTCTCCAATACAGTTAAAGTTGAGAGTGTAGTACCTCAGGGTTCAGTATTAGGTCCACTGCTTTTTAACATGTTTATAAATGACGTGGAAATAGATATAGAATCAAAATACCAATATTTGCAGAGGACACAAAATTATGCAGCGTAATTAATTCAGAACAAGATATTTGCTCTCTACAGAGGGATTTACATAAAATGGCAGATTGGACAAACAAATAGAATGTGAAGTTTAATGTGGGAAAGTGTAAAGTCTGCATTTGGGAAGAAAAAATCCCAATGGTACTTATGAACTTAATGAAATCATTTTAGGGGACTCGCTGCTAGAGAAAATCCTTGTAAACTACAAACTTGGAAACAGTGACCAGGGTCAAATAGCAGTAGCAAAAGCAAACAAAATCTTGTCTTGGATAAAAAGGGGTATTGAAGCAAGAGTGGATAAGATAATTTGGCCATTGTACAAATCATTGGTAAGACCTCACCTTGAATATGCAGTACAGTTTTGGGCACTAGTTCTGAAAAAGGATATACTAGAACTGGAGAGGATACAGAGAAGAGCAACAAAAGTAATTAAGGGAATGGAGGACTTGACGTATTAGGGACGGCTAGACAAACTTGTTTTATTTACTCTAGAGAAAAGACGACTAAGAGGAAATCTTATCACATTGTCCAAGTATATGAGAGGTCAATACAAGGATCTCTGTGGTGAGCAGGGGACACCCCTTGATATTAGAGTAAAGGAGGTTTAAACTTCAGCAGAGGAAGGGGTGTTTTAGAGTAAGGTCTGTTAAATTGTGGAATTCTTTGGCCAAGGAGGTGGTTATGGCAGATACAATGCATAAATTTAAGAGAAGATTAGATACATTTCTTTCAAAAGGGAACATACAGGGTTATACTAAATATTAGTAGGCAAATCAGGGAAAGTCTGATAAATGACTAACTTATTTGGTAGCTGGATAGCTATACAGTTCTAATGTCACTAGGGTATGAGGCAAAGGTTGAACTTAATGGACATGTGTCTTTATTCAACCTAATTTACTATGTTACTAATGTGAGTGTATGGATTCTTCCTACTCCTATGGGGACTCTTATGAGTCTGACCCCCCTGCCGTCAGCTGAGGGACTCATTAGAGCGGTCTTGGAAATGCTCCAGGTCTCTGACACCTCTAATGAGGGATCTTCAACTACTGATGTCTTCCAAAGGCATAGAAAGTTTTCACCCTTTTTTCCTCCTAGTGCCACTCTTGACCAGATCCTTCTAAAAGAGTGGAAGACCACAGACAAATGCCTGTCTATCATCAAGCGGTTCTCTAGGTAGTACTCCTGCGTATTTTTCTTCCCCCACCAAATGGAGGAGCAGAGTCCGCAAGGTTCGCAGGGTTCTCACACATGCTCCTCCTCCAAACCCAGACAGCAGTGGCAGCCCAAGTGAGCAGCTTCAAGAGCTAAGTCTGTCAAGCAGTCTTTCACATGATTTGTAAAATATTTTTCGGGCTGCCTGGGAGTCCTGAGTCGTGGAGCAGGAGGTTTTGCGGATAATATCAGAAGGGTACCACATAGATTTCGGATCTCTTCCACCATATCGCTTCTTCTTGTCAAAGGCATGGTTGTTTCAGGAGGCAATGGATTATCTGCTGGCAAAGAAGGTTCTGATTCCGGTACCTCCCATGGAGCACGGTTCAGGTTTCTATTACAACCTCTTTGTGGTTCCGAAGAAGGATAGTAGTTGTTGTTCCATTTTGGACCTCAAATGTCTCAACAAATATGTGGTGTCTACATGCTTTAAGATGGAATCTTTGCATTCTGTCATAGCAGCAATGTGTCCAGGAGAGTATCTGACATCCCCTGTACTTTCAGGATGTGTATCTACAAACTCCTATCCACCCAGACAGCCAACAACATTTGTGATTTTCCTTTGGCTTGGATCATTACCAGTTCACAGTTGGCACAAAGTGGAACAGGGGAAACCCTTTGCGATACCAGAATGGACTCTGGTCACAATGGAGGCCAGCCTGAGTGTCTGGGGTGCAATTCTGGGTTATCTGGGAGTTCAGGGCAGGTGGACTCTGGAGGAGTCTCTGCAGTCCATAAATGTCTTGGAACTCTGGGAGATTAGCCTGGCACTTGTGTACTGTACCTTACTCTAGAGGGGTAAACTGGTTAGGGTACAGTCGGACGGCTGTGACTTACAAGAATCACCAAGGGGGCACTCGCAGTGCAACTTGGTTCGAAGTGAGGTACATTCTGAGTTGAGCAGAAGCCCACGTTCCGGCCATCTCCTCTGTTCACATTCCATGTATAGAAAATGTTCTGCTGGACTTCTTAAGTCATCAAAGTGTAGATCCAGGAGTGGAAACTCAATCTGGAAGTATTCTACCTGATTGCAAAAAATTATGTGTGTCAAGGATAGATCTCATGGCCATCGACAACAAGAAGGTTCCGACCTTCTGTTCCAGGACGGGGGATCCTCTGGCCTTTGCAACGGACGCAATCTTGATTCCATGGAACTTCTACCTCACTTATGTTTTTCTTCCATTTCCTCTCATTCCCAGGGTACTCCGGAAGATCAGGATGGATGGTGCAACCTTGATACTGTTTGCTCCTTATTGGAAGGTGTGGTTTGAGGACCTGGTCAGTCTTTCCATTCAGAACCCTCTCCAACTTCCTCCCAGGCTGGACCTCCTGCTCCAGGGCTACCTGCGGCACAAGGATGTGGAAAAGATGGCTTTGATGGCATGGCTGTTGAAGCCCACATCTTGATGAGGAAAGGTTTCTCCGCAAGTTTGTCTCCTCTAAGGCCTACCATAAAGTTTGGTCTAATTTTCATAAGTGTCGTGCAGACAAGGCTGTGTCCTCACAGGAGTTTGACCTCTGTTTTGTGTTATCCTTTTTTCAGGTTGGTGTGAACAAAGAACTCAGCTTGAGCGCCTTAAAGGTTCAGATTTCAGCACTCTCTCTGTTTTTCCAGAGATAGATTGCCACTATTTCGGATGTCAAGATTTTTCTTCAGGGGATGGCTCACACTTTCCCTGACTTTAAGGACCCCACTCCTCCATGGGACCTTTATTTGGTTTTGTGAGTTTTGCAGAGACCTCCCTTTGAGCCCCCTGCTTCCATCCCTCTGCGTCAGTTGATGCTCAAGATGGCTTTTCTTTTGGCAGTAGTCTTAGTCTGCAAAGTCACTGATGTGCATGGTATGTCTTGCAAACCACCTTTCCTGGTCCTTCATAAGAACAAGGCGGTGCTTTAAACCTCTCAGGAGTTTTTTCCTAATGTGTGTTCCACATCAGGAAAGAGATTTCCTTCCTTTTATCCTGACCTCAAGTCTGATATGGAGAAGGATCTCCATTTGTTGAATGTGGTGAGATGCGTTAAATTTGATGTGCACCGTACTGAGCCTTTTCACATGGCTGACTCTCTTTTTGTCATACCTGAAGGTCCTAGGGCATGTCAAGCTGCTTCCAAGTGTCACCACGTGTGGTATAGCGACCCATGTGGTGCCGTCACTGGTTCAGTAGCTAGAGAGAGATGCTAGGGAGCGTAGCTTGGGATCAGTGACGGCGTGCCAGGAACTCCCTTGCTGCAGCTGAAGCTGTGTAAAGGTGCTCGTCACAAAACCAGATTGTTCCACCCCAGTATGAACCAGGCCGACTGGACAAGCTGGACAAATGGACGGAAGGTACAAGCTTAGTCTGACAAGAGGAAGGACTGGAAACGGAGGACTGGAGACAAGCCGTAGGTCAGGAACTGAGCCAAAGGTCAAGCCAGGGACTGGAGCCAAGCTGTAGATCAGGAACAGAGTCAAAGGTCAAGCCAGGGACTGGAGACAAGCCGTAGGTCAGGAACAGAGCCAAAGGTCAAGCCAGGGACTGGAGACAAGCCGTAGGTCAGGAACAGAAGCACAAAGAGAGTTTGTGGAATTGGCACCCAAACCCTGGGGTAGCTCGTTTAAATAGTAGCAGCTGCCAATGGAAGAAGTTGTGAGGGGGGTTCGTCTGGGAGCCATGCGTGATGGAGGAAAGCCAGTCCAATGGAGCACCGGATCGGACACATGCGCAGCCGCCCAGGCAGAAGTTAGCAGCGCCCTGCGCATGAGCGGCCGGGCGGCTGGCGAAGACCTGGAAGAACTGCCGGCCATGAGAGAGACGCTGCCCAGGGGAATTCCTTGCATCTCTGGATCTTCAGGACGCATATTTACACATCGCCATTCATCCAGAGAGTCAGCAGTAACTTAGATTTGCCTGCGACCGAGGGCACTTTCAGTTTTTAGCTCTTCCCTTTGGTCTGACTACAGCACCTCAAGTTTTCAACCATGTCCTGGGAGCCTTAGGGTCTGTCCTCCACTGGGACGGCATCAGAGTTACTCCATACATGGATGACCTGCTTCTGAACGCCCCCTCTGCGAAACTTCTTCATCAGCAGATTTAGCTATTCATTCACGCTCTCACCCATCACGGGTGGATCATCAACATGGAAAAGTCAGATTTTGTCCCATCCCAGGGTCTAGTCTTCCTGGACCTTCTCTTCGACACTCAGAAGAGCATGGTGTTTCTAACGGTCAAGGTAGCTCACCAGATTGCACACAGGGTTTCTGCGGTTCTGGCTCAAGTTCCAGTTCCAGCCAAGAAGCTGTCCTCTTTAATTAGAAAATTTATCTCCACTATAGAAGCGGCCCCGTTTGCCATGGCACACACCAGGGAACTCCAGAGGTTTGTGATCCAGGAGTGCAGGGGTCAGCCGGACCTTCTGAAGATGTCAGTGTCCCTCCCTCTTCATGTGGAATTGAGTTTGTCATGGTGGCTCGACCTCTCCAATCTGCTGAAGGGCACGTCCTTCCTGGTATCCTTCTGGACCACGATGACGACGGACGCCAGCCTCTCCGGCTGGGAGCGGTTCTGGGTCTCCTGAGTGCTCAGGGTCGGTGGTCTCTGGAGGAATCTCTCCTTCCCATCAACGTATTGGAGCTTTGGGTGATGTTTCATTCCCTATCATAGTGCCGTGATTCTGTCTGAGCGACATTGTTACTTCCGGGTTTATAGTAACATAGTAGATAAGGCTGAAAAAAGACATGCATCCATCAAGTCCAGCCCATGCCAAACACACCCCTGTTGATCCAGAGGAAGGCAAAAAGAGCCCTCTGGAGCCATTTCCAATCTAGTCCCAAGTGTGTGTGTGGGGGGGAATTATTCCTTCCTGACTCCAATTGGTAGTCAAATAGTTCCCTGGATCAATATCCTATTTGCTTTGAAGCCATCTGTCATAATTGTCAATATTGTTCTGGGCTAGATAGGCATCCATTGCACGCACAACATCCCAAGGCAAATAATTCCATAACCTTACCGCCCTTACTGTAAAGAATCCTTGCCTTTGTTTTAGTCGAAAGCACCTTTCCTCTAGTCTTAATGGATGACCTCTTGTTCTTAGCTTAGCTCTTTGCATAGATAATTCATTGGATAGTTCTTTGTATTGACCTTGAATGTATTTGTAAATGGTAATCATATCACCCCTTAGACATCTCTTCTCTAATGTAAACAAACCCAGTTTGGCTAGTCTCTCTTTGTAACTCAGATCCTCCAATCCCTTTATCAGGTTTGTTGCACGTCTCTGCACCTTTTCCAGTTCAGTAATGTCTTTTTTTAGAACAGGCGCCCAAAATTGTACTCCATATTCTAGATGAGGCCTAACCAAGGATTTGTACAGAGGTAGGATAATATTAGCATCCCTTGCTTCTACACCTCTTTTTATGCAGGCTAGTACTCTATTTGCTCTTGCAGCAGCTGAGTGACTCTGCACACTGCTGTGAAGTATATAATCTATCAGTACTCCTAAATCTTTCTCTAATGAGGATTTCCCAAGTTGTCTCCCATCATTTAGAGTATATGTAGCAAGTTTGTTTCTACAGCCCAAATGCATAACCTTACATTTATCTACATTAAATGACATCTGCCACTTTTCTGCCCATTCACTTAGTTTATCTAAATCCTTCTGTAGGGAAAAAACATCGAGCTCTGTATGTATTTCCTTACATAGTTTAGTGTCATCAGCAAAGATTGAGATGCTACTTTCAATTCCCACTTCTAGATCATTAATAAACAAATTAAAAAGCATTGGTCCTAGGACTGAACCCTGCGGCACCCCACTTATAACCTTAGACCAATTTGAAAAAGTTCCATTTACAACAACTCTCTGCCATCTATCATTTAACCAGTTCTCAATCCATGTACGGATAACACAGCCCAAACTGAAGCCTTTTAATTTATGCAGTAACCTGTTGTGAGGCACTGTATCAAAGGCTTTTGCAATATCCAAGTATACTACATCAACAGCAATTCCCCTGTCCAAATTATTACTCTTTCATAAAATGCAAGTAAATTAGTCTGACATGATCTGTTCTTCATGAAACCATGCTGATTCCTACTAATGATATTGTTTGTTTTCACATAGTTCTGAATACTGTCAGTTAATAACCCTTCTAGTATCTTACTGTAAGCGTTCACGCTTACCTTCTAGGGAACTGGCTGCTCTGTGCCCTGTTCGGCAGCCGGTCCCCATGTCGTTCCGGATTCAGGCTTCCTGTGCCTGTGCGTGTGTCTGCATTGCTCTGGCTCCCTCTGCTGGCCGGCTGAGTCAGGCACGCATCACTGGGGGATTCCTTGAGTGACGTGTGCAGCCCTTAACGTTACAGTACTCCACCTTCCTGGGGTGGAGCTTAAAGTACTTAAACTGCCTGGACACTAACTCACTTGCCCTTTCGTGGTGTTCAGTGCAGTTGGCTAGTGTTTTGTGTTTCTTGGTTTGTCTGACTGCCCGTTCTGGTGCCAACCTTTGGTTTGTCTGACTACCCGCTCTGTGTATGACCCCGGCTTGGCTGACATTCCTTCTGGTGTGGACCTGTAGCTCTGGTAGACTAACTCCTCTGTGTATGACCTTTGGCCTGGCTGACTATCCGACTCTGGTACTGACCTTTGGCTTTGTCCAACTACCCGCTCTGTGTATGACCCTGGCTAGTCCTACCTATTTGGTACGACTTGCGGCTGTTTCTGTATTGCTCCGTGGGTCTTGTTTGTCTGACTACCCACCTTGACGCTACCTGGGGTTGTCCACTGCGCACCCAGCATACCAGTACTCCAGTGGATAACTGGTAGGGTACTCCTGGTGGTCCCGGCAGACGTCTCCGTGTCCTGGTTCATCTACTGAGGCGTTCAGGTGCGGACCTGTAGCACAGTAGGCTTTTCTGGATCCTTGGCTGTGCAGGTGCAGACATGCATGTAGTAGCCTTTCCTTGTACCTTGTCTGTCCAGGTGCGTACCTGGTGCTTTGTAGCCTTTCTCTGAACTTTGTCGGTACAAGTGCGTACCTGAGGCAGCTTTTCTCCACCCTGTCTTCAGGAGCTCAGATCGGTGCTTCCACCGCTGCTAGCCTTCGTTATATCTGCCATATAGTATTTAATGCTGTTTCCGTTCTTGTGTATGTGCATATCCTAATAAAGAGTGCGTTACCTACAGTACTTGTCCGCTTGTCATTTTTGAGTCCGTGACAGTACGAAAGGGCCATGTCTACGGATGGTACTGGTAACCCTTTGGCACAGCACCTACTAGCCAGGGTGGAGGCTCAGGATCAACGAATTGATCAAATAACATTTGCATTACAGACCCTGTTAAACCGTACTGCACACCTTGACTGTCCTGTCGGACAACCGGTGCCCCCCCCCCCCCCCCCCCCCCCCCCGTTGCTAACCTGGCACCGACAGTGCAAGCCGCTCCTGATGCAGGCGTGATCAGGGGTTTTTCCAGTCGGGCGCCGCTTTCTGAGCGGTATGGGGGAGATCCATCCCTGTGTCGTGGTTTCCTAAACCATTTGGGCATTTATATGGAAATGGTACCGCAAGCATTTCCCAATGAGCGCAGCAAGGTCGGATTACTAATTTTACTTTTGTCTGGCAAGGCATTGGCGTGAGCCAATCCTCTTTGGGAGAACGAGAAACCCATCATTCATGATTTTGTTGGGTTTGTGGCCGCATTTAAACGTGTGTTTGACATACCCGCCTGCTCCACCTCTGCTGCTAAACAATTAATGTCTATCCCCCAGGGCAGTCGTATGGTGTCCGAATATGCAATAGAGTTTCGCACATTGGCAGCGGAGGTAGGATGGAATAATGAGGCGTTGGTAGCCGCCTTCTCACAAGGGCTAAACAACGTAATCAAAGACAAGATTTCAGCCAGAGAATTGCCATCAGATCTAGACGATTTGATTTTGTTTATCATTTTGATTGATACTCATATCAGAGAGAGACCGTCATTTAAGGAGCGTCTACAGAGGCCTCCAGTTTGATTGGCACCGACGTTTAATTGCCCACCCATTCCTCCCTCACCTCCCAAGCCTCCTAGTTCTGACCTAGGAGGGGGGGAGCCTATGCAGTTGGGATTTACCCGACTGTCGGCACAGGAAAGAGCATTCCGCAGAAGGGAAGGGCTGTGTCTTTATTGCAGTAAACCCGGACACTTGTTGCGCAATTGTCCCATACGTCCGGGAAACGGGCGCACCTAGAGTCACATAGGGGACAAACTCTAGGTGGGGTCTCACAGTCCCCAGGAGATTTCCAAGAGAAAACCACTCTGGAGGTCAACCTTTCTTGGGCCAAGTCCTCTGTAATAACCCTGGCCCTAATTGATTCTGGAGCAGCGGGTCACTTCATTGATGCAGGTTTTGTAGAGAAACATGCCATTCCTGTATTGCCACGGGCATCTCCACTGACGGTAGAGGCTATTGATGGCAGGCCATTACAACCGCCTCAGGTGACTCATGAGACCATTGCTGTAGACCTATTGGTGGGAGCCCTACATCATGAGACACTCCAGTTTCAGGTCATAAACTCCCCACATCATGCAGTCATTCTAGGGTTTCCGTAGCTTCTCAAACAGGATAGACTGGCACAATTGTGGCATCTTGTCTTGGTCTCCACGTTGTACAGAGTCATGCCTGACTTGTCCTGTTAGAATTTTGGACCTGTCTCCTTCCTCCTCCACCTCCTCCTCCACCTTACCTATGAAGTATCTGTCCTTCAGGGAAGTTTTCAACAAGGTACAGGCCACGACTCTTCTGCCTCATAGACCGTATGACTGTGCTATCGAGTTGGTGCCAGGGGCAATTCCTCCTAAAGGTCGGGTTTACCCCCTTTCCTTGGCCGAAAACCAGGCCAGGGAGGATTATTTGGAGGACGCCCTCTCTAGAGGAATTATTAGGAAATCCACCTCCCCGGCAGGTGCAGGGTTCTTCTTCGTAAAGAAGAAGGATGGCGAATTGAGGCCGTGTATTGACTACCGGGGGCTCAATAAAATTATGATCAAAAATGCATACCCCATTCCACTGATAACAGAGTTATTTGACCGGCTGCGTGGATCAACGGTCTTTACTAAGCTTGATTTACGGTCCGCATATAACCTGGTGCGTATCAGAAAGAACGAGGAATGGAAGACAACATTCAACACCAGGAGTGGTCACTACGAATATCTGGTAATGCCTTTCGGTCTGAGCAACGCTCCCGCTGTCTTCCAGGAGTTCATTAATGATGTGTTACGGGACCTTTTGATGAATTGTGTGGTCGTCTACCTGGATGACATTCTCATCCATTCCCCAAATATTGAGCAACACCGTACAGATGTGGCAAAAGTGTTATTACTCCTAAGGGCTAATCATCTTTTCTGTAAATTGGAGAAATGTGAATTTCACCAGTCCCAGGTGACCTTCCTGGGGTATGTAATTTCGTCTTCTGGGTTGGCTATGGACCCTGGGAAACTGTCGGCAGTACTCCAATGGCCTCTTCCTATGGGACTCAAAGCTATTCAAAGATTCCTGGGCTTTGCCAATTATTATCGAAAATTCATAAGACACTTTTCGACTATTGTCAAACCTATTACGTATATGATGCACAAGGGTACTAATACCTCTGAATGGTCTCCTGGTGCTCTGCATGCCTTTGAAACACTCAAGGCAGCTTTTGCGGCTGCTCCGCTTTTGAGACACCCCAATCCTAAGTTTCCATTTATTCTGGAGGTTGACTCGTCTGAGATGTGAGTAGGCGCCCTCCTGTCTCAGCGGTCATCTCCTGATGAACTGTTGCTGACGTGTGGGTTTTTTTCTCACAAAATCTCTAAGCCAGAGACCATGTATGACGTTGGAGATCATGAATTGTTGGCCATTATTCTGGCGTTACGTGAATGGCGACATTTACTTGAGGGCACTCCCGTTCCATTTTTGATCCTTACTGATCACAAAAATCTGTGTTACTTTTCTGAGGCAAAACGCTTGTCCTCACGACAGGCTCGATGGGCATTATTCCTGTCGCGCTTTAATTTTGTGGTATCTTATCTGCCTGCTACTAAAAACATTAGGGCTGATGCCCTGTCCCGTCAGTTTGGGTCCTTGTCTAAAGAGGAGTGTGATCCTACGCCTGTGATTTCACCGGATCGTATTCTGGCAACCATTCGCACCAGTATTACTTCCCCTCTGGGGTCTGAGATATTGGCGGCCCAGGGGATGGCCCCAGCTGAAAAACCGCAGGGGAAATGCTTTGTACCCGAAACCTTAAGGGCCAAACTATTGGAGACCTACCACTCCTCTAAAGCAGCTGGGCATATTGGCAGAGATCAATTGTTTTGGTCCTTATCACGATTACTCTGGTGGCCCAGCATCCGTAAAGATGTATCTGCCTTTGTGGCAGCATGTCAGACTTGTGGGATAAACAAGACTCCTCGGCACCTTCCGGTGGGCCTCCTGCTTCCAGTACCTAATGGGGAGAGTCCTTGGTCTCACATCTCCATTGATTTTATGGTGGAATTACCTTCTTCTGACGGATTTACGGTCATATTAATGATTATGGACCGATTTTCTAAAATGGCTCATTTTGTAGCTCTTTAAAGGGATAGTAACACTTCGTTTTAACTTTATTTTATTTTGTAGGCATTAAAAAAACATGAAGAATGATATAAGTCTTATCTCTCAAACCTTTATGGTTTATGAGATATTCACAAGCAAAGTTCCCCTCCCCGCCCCTTTTACCTAGTCTAAGCCATCTCTTCTCAGATGTGAGTCTGGTTGTATGACAGGACAGATAACAGCAGGGGACACTCTTCTTTGTATGAAAACAATGAAAGCCCTTCCCCCCTTGACAAGTTTTTCAGCTTTTTCCATTATCTTAATTGAAGATTGTCCCTCTCTGCAGTCTACCTGGGCATCTCCCTTCTGATCTGGTTGAACAGGGGGGGATACTTTGTTTGTGAATATCTCTTAAACCATAAAGGTTTCAGAGATAAGACTTATATCATTCTTCATGTTTTTTTAATGCCTACAAAATAAAATAAAGTTAAAATGAAGTATTACTATCCCTTTAAGAATTACCGTCTGCCCAGCAATTGGCTAAGATCTTCGCCAAGGAGGTCTTGTAGCTCCATGGAGTGCCTAAAGTAATTGTATCAGATCGGGGAAGCCAGTTTGTGTCACGTTTTTTGGAGGGCTTTCTGTGCGCAATTGGGCATCCAGCTCTCCTTCTCCTCCGCTTATCACCCTCTAATGGTGTGGCAGAGAGATCGAATCAGGCATTGGAACAGTTCTTACGCTGTTATATCTCGGATCATCACGATAATTGGGCGAGCCTGTTACTGTGGGCGGAGTTTGCCCCGAATTGTGCCATGAATTCATCTACTCAGAATTCCCCATTCATGATTAACTATGGCTTTCAGCTTTCTGTACTTCCTGAGTTATTTGAGGTGCAGAATATTCCTGCTCTGGAGGAGCATTTAAGGGAACTCCACTCCACATGGGTACGGGTACAAAGAACCCTGCAACGGTCCAAACTACAGCAAAAAAGACAGGCTGACCGCAGACGATTGCCAGCACCAGTATTTCAGGTGGGGGAGAGAGTCTGGTTGTCCACACGAAACCTGAACCTACAAGTACCTTGTAGAAAACTGGCTCCCCGGTTTGTGGATCCTTTCCGTGTCCTGCGTAAAATCAATCCAGTCACCTACGCTCTAGAACTGCCAGCCAATATGCGCATTTACAATGTATTCATTACTAAAACCTTTGGTCTGTCACCGGTATACTTCTGCTCCTGTACTCCCTGCTCCCGTGAGAGTTGCAGATCACGATGAGTATGAAGTACAGAGCATTCTCGATTCTCGTAGGATACGAGGTCAATTACAGTATCTTGTACATTGGAAAGGGTATGGACCTGAAGAGCGTTCCTGGGTTTCTGCTACTGATATGCATGCTCCCACACTCATACGACAGTTTCATTCACGTTTTCCATCTAAGTCTCGGCCGCCTCCGCGCCGGGGGGGGGGGGGCGTTGAGGGGGAGGTACTGTAAGTGTTCATGCTTACCTTCTAGGGAAGCGGCTGCTCTGTGCCCCGTTCGGCAGCCGGTCCCCATGGCGTTCCGGATGCAGGGTTCCTGTGCCTGTGCGTGTGTCTGCATTGCTCTGGCTCCCTCTGCTGGCCGGCTGAGTCAGGCATGCGTCACTGGGGGATTCCTTGAGTGATGTGTGCAGCCCTTAAAGTTACAGTGCTCCACCTTCCTGGGGTGGAGCTTAAAGTACTTAAACTGCCTGGACACTAACACACGTGCCCTTTCGTGGTGTCCAGTGCAGTTGGCTAGTGTTTTGTGCTTCTTGGTTTGTCTGACTACCCGTTCTGGTGCCAGCCTTTGGTTTGTCTGACTACCCGCTCTGTGTATGACCCTGGCTTGGCTGACATTCCTTCTGGTGTGGACCTGTAGCTCTGGTACACTAACTCCTCTGTGTATGACCTTTGGCCTGGCTGACGATCCGACTCTGGTACTGACCTTTGGCTCTGTCCGACTACCCGCTCTGTGTATGACCCTGGCTAGTCCTACCTATTTGGTATGACTTGCGGCTGTTTCTGTATTGCTCCGTGGGTCTCCTGTTTGTCTGACTACCCACCTTGACGCTACCTGGGGTTGTCCCCTGCGCACCCAGCATACCAGCGCTCCAGTGGATAACTGGTAGGGTACTCCTGGTGGTCTCGGCAGACGTCTCCATGTCTTGGTTCATCTACTGCGGCGTTCAGATGCAGACCTGTAGCACAGTAGGCTTTTCTGGATCCTTGGCTGTTCAGGTGCGGACCTGCATGTAGTAGCCTTTCATTGTACCTTGTCTGTCCAGGTGCGTACCTGGTGCTTTGTGGCCTTTCTCTGAACTTTGTCAGTACAGGTGCGTACCTGTGTTATCCTTAGGTGCGGACCTGAGGCAGCTTATCTCCACCCTGTCTTCAGGAGCTCAGCTCGGTGCTTCCACAGCAGCTAGCCTTCGTTATATCTGCCATATTGTATTTATTGCTGTTGCCGTTCTTGTGTATGTGCATATCCTAATAAAGAGTGTGTTACCTACAGTACTTGTCCGCTTGTCATTATTGAGTCTGTGACACTTACCCACTATGGAAGTCAAGCTCACAGGTCTATAATTTCCTGGTTTGGATCTTGCTCCCTTTTTAAACAATGGAACTACATCAGCTTTCCTCCAATCACAGGGCACTATGCCTGATGAAACTGAATCAATAAATATTAAGTATAATGGTTTTGCTATTACTGAACAAAGTTCCTTAAGTACCTTTGGGTGTATACCTTCTGGTCCAGGTGCTTTATACACTATAATCCTTTCCAGTCTCTTTTGGACCTTGTCCTCAGTAAGCCATGTAGATGTTGGAGGAAATTCCATGGGTTTGTCTGTTTGCCCATAGCTTATCATTGCTGCTTCCTTTGTATATACTGAAGCAAAGAACATATTTAGGGTGTCAGCCATAGCTTTATCCTCACTAATCAATTCACCTGTCTCAGTCCTAAGAGGACCAATATGAACCTTAACTTTTTTGTTATTAATATACTTGTAGAATTGTTTAGGGTTTTTCTTGCTCACATTTGCAACGTTTCTCTCATTTTCTATTTTAGCTAGCTTAATTGCTTGTTTGTTGATTTTTTTACATTTTATTCTGGCTGTATTCTTATTGACTCTGTGCTGATGACTCCTCCCTGGGTTTGCCTTTAAATACGCCCTCCTGTCACTATACCGGTACCCTTTCGTGGTGTACCCGTATCTTGCGACTAGTAGCTCTTGTTCCTGTTTCTGTGTATGACCTGGCTCGCCTGACTACGCTTAGTTCCTGATGCTCCTGTGATCCGATTCCGTTGCTGACCTTGGACTGGCTGACTAACTCCTTGTGTACTGAACTGGCTTGGCTGAGCATCTGATTCCGTTACCGACTAAGGACTGGCTGACTAACTCCTTGTGTACTGAACTGGCTTGGCTGAGTGTCTGATTCCATTACTGACTAGGACTGGCTGACTACCCTGTTTGTACCGATCTGGCTGGGCTAGTGTCTGGTGGTCCCTCTGACTGGCTGTGTATTCCGTGTGTGCCGACCTGGTTGAGTTCTAGTTCCGTCACTCACGGGATTAGCTATTACCTCCGTGTACCGATCAGGGTGACACCGGTTACTGACCGGTTACGTACCCTTCACTCCCGCTCGCTTACCGCATTACGCCTGTTAGGCCTACCGCTCCTATAGTCTCCTGGAGCCTGTGGGAGTTCCATCACTCACCAGTGTCTGTGTTGCCTCCGGTAACCCTATAGTAGGGTCCACGCCTACGCTCACCCTAGTGGTCTAAGGTCATTATACTGCCAGTATCTGGTGTCTGTTGCCTCCGTTAACCCTAGCGTTCTAGGTCCCAGTCGCTGCCATAGTCCAGTCTGTGTTGCCTCCGTTAACCCTAGAGTTCTAGGGCCAAGCCTCTGCCAGAGTCGTAGCCGTGTTGCCTTTGTTAACCCTAGCGTGCTAGGGCCTAGTTCTGCCAGAGTCCCATCTGTCTTGCCTCCGTTAACCCTAGTGTTCTAGGGTCAAGCCGCTGCCAGAGTACTGTCTGTGTTGCCTCAGTTAACCCTAGCGTTCTAGGGTTCAATCACTGCCAGAGTCCTGTCCCTGTTGCCTCCGTTTACCCTGCTACTAGGGTCAGATCTCTGCCAGAGTCTTGCCAATGTTGCCTACCTTAACCCTAGTCTAGGGTCTAGTGTCTCCCTGTACACTATCTGTGCTGCCTCTGATATCCCTAGTCCTCTAAGGGATTGCCCTTCAGTCACCCATCGCTTGTGTCACCTATTGCAGTGTGGGGCTGTTGAGGATATTCTTGTTCCTGGCACTATCTACGAATTTTCCTGCAGGTTCAAGATCATCACACTTATTTTGCATATTTACTGCTGTGTATGATTCTCACCCTGTCCCATGTCAGATTTGGAAAGTACTTGGTACGGACCTCATCTGGACCTGAGTGGGGTGATTGTGCATTATTTTCAATAACGCTTTTACCCTTACCTGAGTTTTCTTTAACAAACCGTGACATTCCCTTCGTCATTGAACATCTCAGCTGGAAGACTGCCCAGTCCGGGTACAGTCCGACAACACCATGGCCGTGGCTTACATCAGCAAGCAGGGCAGAACAACAAGTCTCGCCGCTTGGTTAGAGGTCAAGGCTATTTGTCCTGGGCAGAAGAACAGGTTCCTGCCGTATCCGCAGTGCTTATTCCTGGCGTAGACAATGTCATGGAGCACTTCTTCAGTCGACACATAGTGGACAGCGAAGAGTGGGAACTGCACCCAGAGGTGTTCACCCTCATTGTTCAGAAGTGGGGTCTTCCTTACATCGACCTGATGGCGACAAGACACAACAGGAAGGTTACGAGGTTCTGCTCTCGTTGGAGGGACCCTCTAGCTCTGGCGGTTGATGCAATGTCCATTCCTTGGTTGTTTCATCTGACCTATCTTCCCCACCTCCCAATGTTGCACACGGTGTTACGGAAAATGCGACTGGAATACTGTCCAGTCATTCTGATTGCTCTGTACTGGCCTCGACAAGCTTGGTTTCTGGAGTTGCTGGATCTGTCTGTGGCGGAGCCATTCAGGCTCCATTGCCATCCGGATCTTCTTCTACAGGGTTACCTGTGGAAGGAGAATGTTCATCGGCTAGCTTTGACTGCTTGGAAATTGAATCTTCAATATTGAAGAAGAAAGGTTTTTCTTCTCGGGTGGTGGCTACTATGCTCAGTGCCCGCAAACCTGTTCCTTCCAAGATCTACCATCGTGTCTGGTCGACCTTTCTATCTTGGTGTGCTGACAAGGACCTGTCTCAGGAATTTGTTCTGCCTACGGTCCTGGCCTTTTTTGCAGGATGGTGTGGATAAGAGTGTCAGTTTGAGTTCCCTTAAGGTTCATACTTCTGCTCTCTCTGTTTTCTTTCAGAGGCGCATTGCCATCCTTCCTGATGTCAAGGTTTTCTTCCAGGGGGTTGCTCATACTTGTCCTACCTTCAAGAATCCCTCTTCTTGGTTTTGGATGTTCTTCAGCATCCTCCATTTGAGTCCTTGGCTACTATTTCTCTACTCCTGTTGACATGGATAATGGCCTTTTTTGGTGTTTCACAAGGACAGGACGGTGCTTCGCACTTCTCAGGAGTTTCTTCCGAAGGTGGTTTCGGAGTGCCACATCAGTCATGAGATTGTGATGCCTTCTTTCTGCCCTGACCCCACCTCTGACAAGGAGAGGGATCGCCACTTGTTGGATTTGGTGCGTTGTCTCAAGTTTTATGTACATCGCACTGAGTCTATCAGGCAACCTGACGCGCTGTTCATCATTCCTGAGGGTTTCATGGCAGGAAGACCTGCATCCATAGTGACTATTGCTTCTTGGATCAAGTCCACTATTCGTAAAACTTACGAGCTGAAGAAGAAGCCTGTCCCCTTTTGGGTCATGGCTCATTCTACAAGATTTATTGGGGCTTCTTGGGCTTACAATAATCAGGCCTCTGCTGATCAGTTGTGCAAGGCTGCCACTTGGTCATCTGTGAACACCTTTTTGAAGCACTACCATGTTGATGTACTGGCATTGGTTGATGCCAGCTTTGGGAGGAAGATCCTGGAGGCAGTCTTGCCTGTCTAGGATCTTCTTCAGTTCTTGGTGTTTCCTTCACTTTTGAGCCCTGTTGGCTCTAGTTCAGTGTGCTGTGTAACAGTTTGGGGTGTTGTTACCCCTGTTCAGTGTCCTTTGACGCTTCATTGTTTTGTTGGGCTATCTCTGATCTGATGGTTCATATCTACTCTGGTGACTTTGGGGGCCTTGCGCCTGGTCCTTGCCTTACTTCCCTCCTCTGGGAAACTCAATGGTTGGACATCCCAAAGTTACCAGTAACCTGTATTGGATAACAGAGAAAAGAGGATTTTAGTCTTACCTGTTAAATCCTTTTCTCTTAGTCCATACAGGTTACTGGACTTCCAGCCTGTCAAGGGACCATGCTTGGCTCTCCTGAGGCAGACCATGGGGGTCTTTCGGGTCATGCTCACAGGAGTCTTCTTTCCCTTCCACTATCTATTCAGTAGTTAGTGTCGCAAATCTTTGAGATGTGTCCTGCCTTCCAGAGGAGGGACTCTACCACAATGTATTAGTGTTCCATATGGACTAAAGAGAAAAGGATTTAACAGTTAAGAACACCAAAATCCTATTTCCCATTATTGAGAGAAATTGCTTAAATCATTTTCTGGCAGTTTTCTGTATCTGCACTAGTTGTGTGAAAGCAATCATGGGCAAAATCATGATATAATATATGTTTCCATATCTTTTGATGTCTTGGCAAAAAAATTATAAGATGCATATTTACAAATGGTCCTAAAGAAATACTATGTTATCCCAAATATAAATAGGTCTAAAGCAGATATGGGTAAACTAAGAAATAAAAAGGTAAAAACCTGGTTAAACAAATATATATATAGCAAAAATGTAATCAGTCAGTAACATGGTCATAAAGGACTTACAATCAAATAAATCTGACTTTTCCTGCATCTTCTTCCAACCTTGTCAGAGACTTCACCCCTCCTCAGGCTTCTTTGCAATTTTTTGCTAGTAGGCTTTGAAGTTGGTCCTTTAGTATGCTATGATTTTTTATCTAGAGATTGAAACCTATTTTTCAAACTTCCAAATGGACTTTCAACTGAAATGCAGGATTTTGCATATGTCTGTTTTGTTCTAGGAAGGAGGTTATCGAAAAATGTTAATATATATATATATATATATATATATATATATATATATATATATATATATATATATGCTAGTTTTAAAGCCCGTGTACACGGGCCAACACTGGCGGCGCTGTAGTCATGCACAGTACTGACTGCCCGTGCTGCTGCTGATACTGAGCGGGGCGATCCGAATTCAGACCATAGTCCTCTCTGCGGCGGGGGCAGTCTGTACTGTGCATGACTGCAGCTCGCTCAGACATCTCTACTGCGCATGATGGCTTCTGACAAACATCCTTAGCGAATTATAATATAGGAGATATATATATATATATATATATATATATATATATATATATATATATATATCGTCACTTATAAACATTATATAAAGGTATCAATCACAATGACATATCTAATGAGGTGGCATGTCTTAATACTTTGTTTTAATATGTAACACACTTTAAAAGTTTTTTGAATGTAAAGTTACTACATTGATAATCCACTTGAAAAATATAGTTGCAGTGCCAGATAATTATGTATAAGTTGGATATTATACTTATCAGCCAACCAACTACCCTAAATTGTGCCAGACATCATTTCATACATAGTATACTGCTAAGAGATGTATGGATCTTGCATACTTCCTGGACAGACAGACAGTATATACAGGATTTTACATGTGCCATCACAGATACTCTGTAGGAAAGAGAGGTTGGTCACAGCTTACGTTTATCACTAATATTGCTGTTGCTTGCAAGCATAACAGCCAATCTGCTCTATATGGGCCCAGTAAATATCCACAGGAAAGCAGCATACTTCTTTTCCTATGTTTACAATAATGTACACTTTCACATGATAGGACCCCTTGTGAATTGAAATGTTTTACTATGAGGAATGCAAATACCCATATGGATGCAGTCAGTGGTTATAATAATATTTGGAAGGCCTGTCAACTCATGAAAACCAAAATTCAGTGTCTGACAGCAAGCTTCCTAATGTGGGAAATAAAGAAATTATGATTTTTAATGACAGCTAAGAACTTCATTATAAAAAAGAATATTGAATAATCGACTTTGCCTTAATATCAGCGCATTACTATCTCTTTAAGTAACACAAAGAACAGGGGAGGTACAGAATGTCCAACAAATATCATCTTGGCTGTCTAAGACCATTATGCAAATATTTGATACTTGCAAGGATGGTATTCATGGGGTTAATCTATAATCATTGAGGGTTATTACTAAACTTCCAGCATGCCTATGTGGTAGCCTTAGTTCTCTGAAATATAAATGTTACATTTTTTTCTAATAAAGGTCAAGCTCGTCTTGATGGTGCATTCTGCTCATATACCGAATCAGAGAAAATGCAGTATCTAAAAGCAGCATATGAAGCAGGAGTAAGAAATATTGAGATGGAGTCTTCAGTGTTTGCAGCAATGTGTAATATTAGTGGACTAAGAGGTAAGATTTTGAATATGGCTTTTATTTATAAATTATATTACATAACTTTATGTATCTTTTATATCACAAATGTTTTCATTATAATTTTGATTTCTTTCCTAAGTAACCTGGCTGATAGACAAAATGATGTAAGGGATGGAAGAGATGCTGTGCTTCAGAGAGAAGTGTGGGTGTTAGAGGGGAATGGAAGTCATGAAAAAGAGTTGAAAGGTTGTAGCAGAAATAATAAAGGTGTAAAGAAAATAAAATGTTGCCAGTAAGTGAGGCTGTATTTTTAAATCCTTTCCCTGCCTTACTATACTTCTGAGATTTGGCCATTTGTGCATTGTCAAACTGTACAGTGCCATTTCAGCTGTGTTTTCCTAATTACAGCTTCACAGTGCATTAGAGAGCACTCTACCATTCAAGCCGTTAAAACCTTTTTAAATCAATGGACATTTTGCTGACTTTTCATTTCACACTTGGTCACACTAAGGATCGTGTGCTAAAAAAAACAGGAAGATAGAGTTTAGGAGTATCTGAGCCACTTACTTACACATTTCTACTAAGGCTGTACTATACCATAACCTGTACTATATAAGCTCAATAGAAACTCCCTCCTGTGGCCATTCAGCAAAATAGATTTTGCAGCTAGTAGCTATCTGTTGTGTTGAAGCTCCCTTCAGTTGATATGAGAGGTGAGTGCTGGAAAACTACACTGTAATGTCAGATTGAGGCTGGGGACATTAGATGGGCAACTGGATGAGATCCAAGCACTTCAGTGGGACAGGAGCAGAGAAGTAAGAGTTCTTCTTTGAGCATCTGATCTAGGAGGGTGTCCCAGGCATGGGCCTTTTCTCTCCAATTGCCTGGAGGGAATAAGCTCAACACTGATGAAACCAACTAAAGTCATTGGTTGAGCTGTTTCTCTTGTTCCGAGAGGGTGGGAACAGACTTTGCAATAGCACATGGAAGTGAAAAAAATGTGACTGTGTAACACCTGAGGGGTCACCTTGCCCAGTAATAAAACACTAGATTTTATTTGTCCCTAGTGTGCACGTCTTTCACGGTGCCCGTGATTTGTGCTGTTCAGTGTCTGTCACTTGCTGAGTAATCATGATTGGCTGTCTGTGATTAGCCTATCATGGTGCCCGTGATTCGTGCTGTTCAGTGTCTGTCACTTGCTGAGTAATCATGATTGGCTGTCTGTGATTAGCCCTCCTCACACAACCTTTTTAAACCCAGGCTGAGCACTTCCAGGTTGCCCTTTCGTGGTGTTTCTGACTTCACTCTGCCTGACCTGCTTGTCAGGCTTTTGGGCCTGTTCCTGCTGTACTTGCTGATCCTGTGTTCCAGTGTTCCTGTATGCTAGCGTTCCGGTGTTCCAGTATGCTAGTGTTCCGGTGTTCCAGTGTTCCTGGGTGCCTGTATTCCAGTGTTCGTGTGTTCCAGCACCTCGCGGGTTAATCTTACTGAGTTCCTGAATCTCCTGCTCCAGCCGTCGCTCCGGCGACATTGTTCTCCTCGCTGCTGATCATACATTGTTGGCTCCAGCGTGCGGATGCTGGTTTACTCCACTAAAACCTGGTTGCGATATACATTGTTGGTTCCAGCGTGCGGACGCTGGTTTACTCCACTAAAACTTGGTTGCGATATACATTGTTGGTTCCAGCGTGCGGGCGCTGGTTTACTCCACTAAAACCTGGTTGCGATATACATTGTTGGTTCCAGCGTGCGGACGCTGGTTTACTCCACTAACCTGGTTGCAATATACATTGTTGGTTCCAGCGTGCGGACGCTGGTTTACTCCACTAAACCTGGTTGCGATTACATTGTTGGTTCCAGCGTGCGGACGCTGGTTTACTCCCCTAAACTTGGTTGCGATATACATTGTGGGTTCCAGCCTGCGGACGCTGGTTTGCTCCATTAAACTGGTTACGAGATACACTGTTGGTTCCATCGTGGAGATGCTGGTTTACTCCATTAAACTTGGTGGCGACATTTACTGTTGGTCCCAGCGTGCGGACGCTGGTTTACTCCATTAACCTGGTGGCGTTATTTACTGTTGGTCCCAACGTGTGGACGTTGGTTTGCTCCTGAATGATCCAGTACTTTGGCCAGGTCGCTGTCCACTCCTATGCAGTCGTCTGATTAACCCTGGTAATAGACTTCTGCTGAGTAAGACCATAATTCCTATTTCTCTCTGCTGTCTTAGTCATCTGACAGCTGGTCTACTCGCTCAGGCTGCCCTGCCCAGTATTGGTAAGGCCGGTAGAACCTGGTACGTTACCATCCTTAAGGTTGCCTTACCTGGTATTGGCAGGGCCGGTAGAGCCTACTACAGTACTCCTTTGGGCTGCCTTGCCCGGTATTGGTAAGGCCGGTAGAACCTTGTACATCACCATCTTGAAGGTTGCCTTACCCGGTATTGGCAGGGCCGGTAGAGCCTCCATTCCGCATTCCTTGGGCTGCCTTGCCCGGTATTGGTAAGGCCGGTAGAACCAGTATATGTCATCTCACGGTTGCCTTACCCGGTATAGGCAAGGTCGGTAGAGCCTGTCATTATTACTGTCACTTGGGTTGCCTTGCCCGGTATTTAGGCAAGGCCGGTAGAACCTATTCTATTTGCTATTACTGTTGTATTGTTATGTATTTTACCCTACGGGGACTGCCTTTAACTTTTAATAAAGTTAAGTTTTTACCAATCCTTAAGTCTGAGAGTCTTCAAATCCGTGACAGTACGAAAGGGCCATGACCTCAGACAGTAAGAGTGACGGTATCGCACAGAATATCCATTGGAGGATGGATACGCTCGAGCAACGTTTGGATCAGCTAGCGGTTGCTATCCAAACTATTCTTGAATGCAGTACGGTACTTGCTGATAAGTCCGGTTCTAGCCCGGTGGTCTCACCAATTCAGACACCGGAGAATGAGTCTAGGTCCCCAGGGACTGCAGTCAAAGGGTTAACGGGTTCTGCACCCTTGCCGCTGAGATATGACGGTGACCCTCAACTATACAGAGGGTTTATCAATCAACTTGAAATATTTATGGAATTGACGGCACATGCATTTCCTAGTGATCGCAGCAAGGTTGGGTTCATGATATCCCTGCTGACTGGCAGAGCATTGGCTTGGGCTACCCCACTTTGGGAAAACGCTAAACCTTGCACAAAGAATTTCTGTGATTTTGTGCAATCCTTTCGAAGAGTATTTGAGCCTCCTGGTAGAACCACCTCTGCTGCTAAACGTCTCATGGAGATACAACAGGGCAGGCGCACGGTTGGCGATTATGCCATTGAATTCCGCACCTTGGCAGCAGAGGTAGGATGGAATAACGAGGCCCTGTTGTCAGCCTTTGCTCAAGGATTGAGTGACCAGATTAAAGATGAGATCGCAGCAAAAGATTTACCTACTGACCTAGATAATTATATCGAATACGTGATTTTAATTGACTCCAGAATACATGAAAGATTAACCGCCAGAGAGCGACGAGTACGGTTAAAAGATAATGGGTCCAGTAGCATATTTTGCCCACCCAACCCTCCCTCTGCATCCAAACCTGGTGAACCCATACAGGAACCAAGTGAACCTATGCAGGTGGGTTTCACTAGGTTAACTAAGGAGCAGAGAAGGTATCGCAAGACACAAGGATTATGTCTGTATTGCGGTAAAAATGGTCAACTTTTAAGATCTTGTCTGGTACGTCCGGGAAACGAACACACCTAGGGTACCTTGGGGGACAGGCCCTAGGTGGTGTCCAATCGTCCCAATTGTTGGGCACACTTAAACCCACCATACAGGTGGTATTGTCATGGGCACAACGCTCAGTTGAGGTTTTGGCCTTGGTTGATTCTGGTGCAGCTGGGTATTTTATGGACAATACCTTTGCCGAATTGCATGGGGTACCACGGATTCAGAGAGAAACCCCTCTTGCTATTGAAGCAATTGATGGCAGACCTTTGGAACCCGCCCAAGTTACTTTTGAAACGATGCCCTTGTCCATGACTATTGGGGCTCTTCACAAGGAAGAGCAGCAGTTCCAATTGATTAATTCTCCTCACCATGCCGTGATTTTGGGCTTTCCTTGGTTACAGTTGCACAACCCACAATTTGATTGGCAGAAATGTGAGATTGCTGCTTGGTCTCAGTTCTGTATGAATAATTGCGTTACCCACTCTGTTAAGCTCTTGTGCACCTCCCCTTCACTACCGGATGTCTACCGGCAGTTTAGCGACGTTTTCAGTAAGGGAGAGGCTGGTGCCCTGCCTCAGCACAGACCATACGATTGTCGCATAGAACTGAGTCCTGGAGCAGTACCACAGAGGGGACACACGTATCCATTGTCTTGTGAGGAGAACCATGCTATGGAGGAATACATAGCAGATGCCCTCAGTAGAGGGATCATAAGGAAATCTACTTCTCCGGCCGGCGCCGGGTTCTTTTTTGTTAAGAAAAAAGTGGCGAACTGCGACCATGCATAGACTATCGTGGGCTGAATAATCTGATGGCAAAGAATGCCTACCCAATACCACTCATCACCGAGCTGCTTGATAGACTTAACCCCTTAGTGACGGCCGCGTGCAGACGCGGCCATCACTTAACGTCCGTCTAACTTTTTTTTTTTTTTCCTAAAAGAATCCGGCGTCCCCGAACGGCGTGCAGCCGCGCGGGGAGCCGGATTTCCGGGACGTACATGTACGTCCTCTGTCACTAAGTGACAGCCACACAGGACGTACATGTACGTCCTGTGTCGCGAAGGGGTTAAGGGGTCCTCGATTTTCACCAAATTGGACCTAAGGGCAGCCTACAATTTGATACGTATCAGAGCCGGTGATGAGTGGAAAACTGCCTTCAATATGAGATCTGGGCATTATGAATACCTAGTCATGCCATTTGGTCTATGTAATGCTCCTGCAGTATTTCAAGAACTGATCAATGACATTCTTAGAGATATGCTACAATCTTGTGTTGTAGTCTATCTTGACGACATACTTATCCACTCCAAAGACCTGTCACAACACATCAAGGATGTGTCTGAAGTCTTGCTGCGCTTACGAAAAAATAAATTATTCTGTAAACTGGAGAAATGCGAGTTCCACAAAACCAGTGTACCGTTTCTGGGGTTTATAATTGGCAAAGACGGCATTGCCATGGATAAAGAGAAATTGACGGCAGTCTTACAATGGCCTAAACCCAAGAGCCTCAAAGCCATCCAACGGTTTCTGGGCTTCGCCAGTTATTACAGGAAGTTTATTAAAAACTTCTCCTCTATCGTGAAACCTCTGTCTGACCTCACGCATAAGGGCGCTAACCCATCCCTCTGGCCGGTGGCTGCTGAAGAGGCCTTTGAGAAGTTGAAGGTAGCCTTTGCTGAAGCGCCTGTGTTGTCCCACCCTAATCCACTACTTCCCTTTACCTTAGAGGTTGATGCCTCAAATATTGGGGTCGGGGTGGTGCTCTCTCAGCGACAGGTTAAAGGCGGTACATTCAGACCCTGTGGATTCTTCTCAAAAAAACTGACTAGTTCTCAAAGTCATTAAGAGATTGGTGATCGAGAATTACTGGCCATTATCCTCGCTCTCAAAGAATGGCGTCATTTACTTGAAGGCACAAAAAACCCCGTTTTGATTGTAACTGATCACAAGAATCTGACGTATCTTTCTGAGGCCAAGAGACTGTCTTCTCACCAGTCCAGATGGGCACTGTTTCTATCCCGATTCAATTTCATTGTATCATACTTGCCCGGATCAAAGAATGTTAGGGCTGATGCTCTGTCTAGACAATTTGAAGCGGAGGTTGACAGAGAAGAGGTACCAGCACCTATCATTCAACCTGATCGAATATTGGCTACCATACGTACTAGTATTACTTCACCACTAGGGGAGGAGATTCTGGCATCCCAAGCCTCTGCTCCTCATGAGACTCCAGTGGGCAAATGTTTTGTCGCTGAGCCATTCCGTACTCGATTACTTGAAACCTACTACTCCTCTAAGGCTGCGGGACATATTGGTAGAGATCAATTGTTCTGGACTCTCTCTCAGCTATTTTGGTGGCCTTCTATGAGAGCAGATTGTGCCAATTTTACGAATGCCTGTGCCACCTGTGCCCGTGCCAAAACCCGTAGACATCTCCCTGTGGGCTTGCTTCAGCCGGTGCCTAATGGTGAACGCCCTTGGTCTCACGTCTCTATCGACTTTATGGGAGAATTGCCTAGGTCTAGAGGGTACTCCTTCATATTGATGGTGGTAGACAGGTTTTCTGAAATGGCACACTTCGTACCCCTCCGTGGCCTTCCTTCGGCCAAAGAACTGGCAATGGTATTCGCTCGAGAAGTGTTTCGGTTACATGGAGTACCCAGGGTGCTGGTATCTGACAGGGGGAGCCAGTTTGTGTCCAGATTCTGGAGGGCATTTTGCGAACAGATGGGCATACAGCTATCATTTTCCTCTGCATATCATCCCCAGACTAACGGGGCTGCTGAGAGGGCCAATCAAGGATTGGAACAGTTTCTGCTATGTTTTGTGACTAACCATCATGATAATTGGGCCGACTTGTTGCCTTGGGCAGAGTTCGCCAGGAACTGCGCAGTTAATTCTTCCTCCGGGAGCTCTCCGTTTCTGATCAATTATGGGTTCCAACCCTGTCTGGTCCCGGATTCCTTTCAGACACAGCAGATTCCAGCTCTGGATGAGCATATAGAGCAACTCCGTTCCACATGGGCACAAGTTCAGAGGGCATTGGGCCAGTCTTTTCAGCGACATCAGCGTCATGCCAATCGCAGAAGGCTTCCAGCGGTTTCCTTCCAAGTCGGGGATAGAGTATGGCTGTCCTCCAAGAATCTAAAGCTCAAGGTCCCATCTAATAAGCTGGCACCCCGGTTCATTGGTCCGTACAAGATCATTCGCAAAATTAACCCTGTTTCTTATGGAATTACCTGCTTCTATGCGCATTCATAATGTATTCCATGTGTCTCTCCTTAAACCTCTGGTTTGTAACCGTTATACTACCACACCTGTGAGGCCAGGTCCTGTTGAAGTCGAGGGGCAGGAGGAGTATGAAGTACAAAATATTATTGATTCCCATAGACGTAGAGGAGGGGTACAGTATCTGGTGCATTGGAAAGGTTATGGTCCTGAGGATCGTTCCTGGGTAGCCAGTAAGGACCTTCATGCACCCAAGTTACTATGAATATTTCATGCCAAATACCCTCAGAAGCCTAGACCCTACTCTAGGAGAGGGGGTCTTTGAAAGGGGGGTACTATCACGGTGCCCGTGATTCGTGCTGTTCAGTGTCTGTCACTTGCTGAGTAATCATGATTGGCTGTCTGTGATTAGCCCTCCTCACACAACCTTTTTAAACCCAGGCTGTGCACTTCCAGGTTGCCCTTTCGTGGTGTTTCTGACTTTACTCTGCCTGACCTGCTTGTCAGGCTTCTGGGCCTGTTGTACTTGCTGATCCTGTGTTCCAGTGTTCCTTTATGCTAGCGTTCCGGTGTTCCAGTGTTCCTGTATGCTAGTGTTCCATTGTTCCTGGGTGCCTGTATTCCAGTGTTCGTGTGTTCCAGCACCTCGCGAGTTAATCTTACTGAGTTCCTGAATCTCCTGCTCCAGCCGTCCCTCCGGCGACATTGTTCTCCTCGCTGCTGATCATACATTGTTGGCTCCAGCGTGCGGACGCTGGTTTACTCCACTAAAGCCTGGTTGCGATATATATTGTTGGTTCCAGCGTGCGGACGCTGGTTTACTCCACTAAAACTTGGTTGCGATATACATTGTTGGTTCCAGCATGCAGGCACTGGTTTACTCCACTAAAACCTGGTTGCGATATACATTGTTGGTTCCAGTGTGCGGACACTGGTTTACTCCACTAACCTGGTTGCGATATACATTGTTGGTTCCAGCGTGCGGACGCTGGTTTACTCCACTAAACCTGGTTGCGATTACATTGTTGGTTCCAGCGTGCGGACGCTGGTTTACTCCCCTAAACTTGGTTGCGATATACATTGTTGGTTCTAGTGTGCGGACGCTGGTTTGCTCCATTAAACCTGGTTGCGAGATACACTGTTGGTTCCATCGTGGAGACGCTGGTTTACTCCATTAAACTTGGTGGCGACATTTACTGTTGGTCCCAGCGTGCGGATGCTGGTTTACTCCATTAACCTGGTGGCGTTATTTACTGTTGGTCCCAACGTGCGGACGTTGGTTTGCTCCTGAATGATCCAGTACTTTGGCCAGGTCGCTGTCCACTCCTATGCAGTCGTCTGATTATCCCTGGTAATAGACTTCTGCTGAGTAGTACCATAATTCCTATTTTTCTCTGCTGTCTTAGTCATCTGACAGCTGGTCTACTCGCTCAGGCTGCCCTGCCCAGTATTGGTAAGGCCGGTAGAACCTTGTAAGTTACCATCCTTAAAGTTGCCTTACCCGGTATTGGCAGGGCCAGTAGAGCCTACTACAGTACTCCTTTGGGCTGCCTTGCCCGGTATTGGTAAGGCCGGTAGAACCTTGTACATCACCATCTTGAAGGTTGCCTTACCCGGTATTGGCAGGGCCGGTAGAGCCTCCATTCCGCATTCCTTGGGCTGCCTTGCCCGGTATTGGTAAGGCTGGTAGAACCGGTATATGTCATCTCATGGTTGCCTTACCCGGTATAGGCAAGGTCGGTAGAGCCTGTCATTATTACTGTCACTTGGGTTGCCTTGCCCGGTATTTAGGCAAGGCCGGTAGAACCTATTCTATTTGCTATTACTGTTGTATTGTTATATATGTTTACCCTACGGGGACTGCCTTTAACTTTTAATAAAGTTAAGTTTTTACCAAACCTTAAGTCTGAGAGTCTTCAAATCCGTGACAACGTCACACTTTTATTTTCTTTTGTATTCTCTCTAAATAGAAGGTTATCACAGGCATGGAATACAAGGCCATGTCTCTTGTGAACTTAGATGGAGTCAGCTGCACATCCCTGACAAGGGCAACATTTCTTGCCCTTTTTGCACCAGTACTGGTGTTGATATACCTGGGAACTTTGATTTCTGGACTCTCTGGAGGGGAGTCCTGAGGTGCCTGCTGGGTCAGATAAATGAGGTCATTGGTGGCACAAAAATGGGTGGAGCTTAATTGTGAGTTTGCAGGCTTAATCATGAGTGGAGTGGGTCTTCATAGACCTGCGTGGGAGTGGGAGGAACAGACTGTGAACGAGCAGTAGTGGAAAAAGTTTTATGAAAAACTCCCCACATCTGGAGAATCAGCCTCTGCCCCAGATACCTGGTAATGAATAGCAAAAAACAAAGTCTCTGAGGCAAATCTGAAGAGTTCCCAGCTATGGTTGTTGAAGGATAGCTGCGGAATTTCTCCCCTTGACTTTGGAGCATTTGTACTTAGTACCTTAAAGGGATAGTAATACTTAATATGTAAAATACATGTATTGTAGGGTTTATCCCCCTGAGTAAAAGACGGGTACTCCCAATGTTGAAAGGTGTTTTATTCAAAGGTTATTCCAGCTCAAATTATAATTTTTTAGGTGCAGTATCACAGTGGCCTAAAATTGTACAGTGGTGCTGTTGCTACACCATCCTATGGACAGATCTGGTCAGTTTACCATAAATCTCTATGGGATTGTGTAGCAACAGCTCTTTAGTACAATTTTAGGCCACTGTGATACTGCACTTAAAATTTCAGGTTTGAGATATAATACCTTTTGAATAAAACACCTTTCAGCAGTGGGAGTACCCTTATTTTACTCTGGGGGATAAACATATTATTTTTTACATTTTAAGTATTACTGTCCCTTTAAGACTCATGCTACAGTTGGGAAAAGTACTATCCAAAGTAAACAGGGAAAGAGAATCTATGGCAGTGACCACAAACTCAAACATCAAGGTTTATGTGTTTAAAGAAATGAGAGGCATCAAGTACATTGTGAGCATACTGCTGTTTGGACTGTTCCAGCTAGTTGGAGAGAATGTTTTGGCATTCCAAGATTACCGTGCATGAGGAGTTTATGACTTCACCTTGGCCATTTTTAAAAACATTGCACAATCCAGACCTTTAACTAATTCAGTTAATGTCAAGGGTCCATAGAAGAGGCCTCTAGTTAATAAAGAATTGGTCCACCTACTTGCTGACTTAATGTTTCTCCAAGAGACACATTTTGACATTAACACGCAACCTAGCTTTTCCCCTATGGGGACAGTCCTGCTTCTGAGAAGAAGAGGGAATAGCTATCGTACTATATAAAAACTACCCGTGGACATATATTGATTGACTGATTGCATGGCTGGCCCCCATTGCAGATGCCTTTTTTTAAAGGTACCTTATCTGGCTACCCAGTCATCTTTGTAAATCTGTTTGCTTCTAATTCCACTCATTTTCACTTCTTTCAGTCAGCGTTGCAGGCTCTTGAGTCCTTTAGGGCTCAGGTGTTAGTAGTGGGAAGTGGTTTAATATTTCTCTAAACCCATCCCTGGACCGCTCTACTCCCCAACCCATCCCATTACCAGGCCCAGGTCAGACGAATTGCCAGGCTGTTGTGGGACTGCTGGTTGATATCAGGAGAGCTTTTTACCAGACAAACTACACATTTCATTCACACCCTCTTCTCTCCGCTGCTACTGATGACTAGAGTACTTACTCATCAGGCAGTATACCACATGGGGATGGTGACTTGGACTGAGATGAACATGATGGATCATGCTCCTATATCTGTCACAGTCTCCCTGCCTGACTTTTTGAAACCCCGGCCTAAGTGGAGACTTTACAAAACTTTGTTACATGATCCATCAATTATTACAAGATAGAAACTGTACTTGCACAATATTTTCTTCCAGTGACTCCTGAAGTCACCAATCCCTACATCTACTACATTCGAGGGATCTTTTTGTCCCCTGTGCCTGGAAGCAGCGGAAAAACAGGAAGGTCATGGATGGGCTCCTGAGGATCATCTGTGACTTAGAAGCATAGCATAAATCTTTACTAGAACACCAGGTTTTAGACAATCTAACGACAGAGAGGAGTGAACTATCCCATCATCTCCAGGGCCAATCCCTTAAATCTTTCATGTGGATCAAATATTAACAATATTTCTCTGTTGTCCAATATAGCTTACAGGTAACTCTGGGAAGGCGATCACCCCTTTAAGTAGGCAGGAACAATTCTTGGAAAGAATGCAGGGTGGAGCCTTCCTTCCCTCACCAGCCAATCCCCATCAGTTAGATTTGTTTCTTGAACAGGACAGGCAAAAGAACAGTTCTGCTTAGTTTTTAGTTTATTTTATTGTTTTTTGTTAGGTATGGGGTGTACAAATCTCCCATTAGGCGGATTACCATTACTGACTTCCCAATGGTGGATTGCTCAGTTAACAGGTTTGTGGACCTTCCAGCCCTGGGGGAAAACCTTGTGTGCTATATCTTTTCCCTAGGAGAAGCCCACTGAAGCTTCTTCTTTTCCCAATGGTAATCTGAAGACAGAAGACCTGCAAAAAAGGAGTGAAACCCTTTGAGTGCTGAGGTCCACTTGTCCCACTGTTTCCCCTCCACACAGGGGTTTCCTTTTGGAGTTCCTACACACATTTGAGTTTATCTGTTTGTCTGCTGGGGTCTTTGGAGCATTTTGGCATCTCTTTGGTAATTTAACCCCTTCCTTGCCATGTTAGGTGCTTTGGGGGATGGTTTCACACATTTCCCTTGGGAGTCAGTGTTTTCTAATAATGTACATGTGTTTTCTATGTGTTTTCCAACTTTTGGGACACTTTTCAGAAAATTTGTTTATTTGAATTCCGTGCCTTTAAGGCATGTTTTACCACATTGCCGCAATGCCTTGATTTCTATGGGACAGTTTTATGTGGGACATATCTCTGCAGCCACTCCACGTACCGAGTTCAGAGATGGCTCATTCTTCTTGTCTGCTCTTGTCCTACACTCTGGTGTATGTTCTGAGTGTGTTGGGGGGCTCAGAGGGATTCGGGCACTGTTTTTGGGTACTTTGAGGGGAAACTACATTTCCCATGAATGTCCGTTTCGCGGGCCATTTTCTGATTGACTGCCAGTTCTGACACCATTTTCTTTCTTTCCTCTCAAGAGTATCCTTCACAGGGCTCGGATGGGTCCTCTCTCCTCAGCTGATTAACCCTTTGCTTGTCAGATAAGGGTATTTTAGCTCTTTCTGGGGTGAAATCTTAATCTGGGACACAGTATTTGGTTTATTCTTTATACTTTCAGACACCTTTTCTCCTGTTAGAATGGCAGACCCATTGGGACTTGGGGCTAGACCTAAGAATAAGAATACTGGGGTGTCTGTGCCCCCCACTGCACGTTGCTCCTCATGTCAATCAGGACTTTCTAGAGAATACTCAGGCCATTTATGCCCTTCATGTGCCGTGGCCTTCATCTCCGCCAGGCCCTACCAGCCATGTTCAAGAGCCACCTTGGGTGCAAGAGTTAAAATCTACTCAAAGTTTCCTATGCACCTTCATGGGGTCTTCCAGGCTTGGAAGCCCCCGCATTATTCAGGTCTATGGCACCTAAACCTCAGGGTTTTCCTGATGTATCCGATTCCTTTGATGAGGAATTGGTGGATTCAGATGAGGATGAATGTTCTGAGGGGGTTTACTCTCAATTTTTTGGGGACCCTTTTGAGGCTGACCCTGAGCCCTCTGCTGAGGGTCTTATCAAGGCAGTCCTGGGTACCTTGAACATTCCCCCTGTTTCTGAGGTGGAATCCCACTCTTGACCATGTTGTCCGAGAGGCAGAGAGAGACATTTGTCAGGGGTCTTCCAAAGAGATTTGCTAAGTTGTAAACCATCTCTGAGGCGGCCTTGGCTCAGTGGGCTCTTTCTCCTAGGCTTTCCAAATCCATGGCTTTGCCTGTGGCGGATGCTTCTGCTCTCAAGGATTTGGAATAGGAAGCTTGATGCCTTTCTGAAGGCCTCATTTGCAACCATAGGTGCGTCTCTGTGACCTACCTTTACTTCAGCTTGGGTGACTAGGGCCATTGCTGTATGGACGGAACAGCTTGCTGAAGCCGTTTGTCAGGGTGCCCCCACAGCTGACCTGCTGCTGCTTTTGGCTAACATTTCTGAAGCTCAGCATTACATTACTGATGCTATCTTTCACATTATCAGGCTTGAGGCTAAGGCCTCTGCCCCGTCTGTGGCTGCCAGACGTTGCCTTTGGCTCAAGATCTGGTCTTCTGATTCAATTTCCAAGAAATCCTTGGTTTCTCTTCCCTTTTTGGGCACTTCCCTCTTTGGCCCAGAGTTGAAGACTCTCATCACGTTACTAGAGGCAAGAACACCTTGTTGCCCTTGGTTCCCAAGAAGAAGCCTCAGCTTTGCAGGCACTGTGAGGCTAGCAGGGCGACCCCGGCGATTCCTCAGGCCCCACTCCTGCACCAAGCCCAAACAACAGTGGAGGTCCAAGCAGTCCTCCACCAACCCCATATCCACCAAGCCTTCTTCTGTGTGACTCGCCGAACCCTCACACGCCAGTGGGTGGCCGTCTGTGCCATTTTCTCAGTGTCTGGACAGACGCTGTGGCGGATCCGTGGGTTTTACAGGTGGTTTACGAAGGGTACAGGATTCCGTTCACTTCTCCTCCTCCCTTCAGGTTCTTCCATTCTCACTCACCTCAGGGACTGGAAAGCTTTGTCTTTTCAATGGGACCATCCAGACACTTTTGGACAATGACGTTCTGGAACCAGTTCCCGACCCAGAAATAGGTTTGGGCTTCTATTCCAACCTATTTGTGGTTTCCAAGAAGGACGGCCGCTCTCTAGGATCTCAATTCTTTGTGGTCAAGACTCATTACCACCAGGTGTCCTTAATGTCGGTGATTGCAGCAGTGTGTCCAGGGGAATTTCTGGCTTCCTTGGGCCTGCAAGATGCCTACCTACACATCACTATTTATCCAGAAAGCCAGCAGTACCTCTGGTTCGCTTGCGCCAAGGGGCATTTCCAGTTTTTGGCTGTCCCCTTTGGTCTGACCACATCCCCCCAGGTGTTCATTTTGTGCTGGGTGCATTAATTTCTGTTATGCAGAGAGGAGTATCTGGGTAACTCCTTACATGGACGACTTGCTCTTGAAGGCCCCGTCTGTGGAACTCCTTCAGCAGCAGGTTCAGGACTGCATCCACATTCTCACCCATCGTGGGTGGGTTCTGAACATGGACAAGTCAGACCTTATTCCTTCACAGAGATTGGTCTTCCTGGGTCTCCTGTTTGATGCCTTGCAAGGCATAGTATTTCTGACGGAGGATATGGTTCAACAGATCACCACCAAGGTTTCCTCAGTCCTGGCTTGCAAATCCATTCAGGCCAAGAAGTTGACTTCTCTTGTGGGGAAATGAATTTCCATGATGGAAGCAGTTCCTTTTGCAATGGCTCAAGTTAGAGAACTACAGAGGTTTGTAATTCTGGCTTGCAAGGGGAATCCAGACCTGTTGTGGCTGTCACTCTCTCTTCCCTTGCATGTGGAGCTGAGCCTTCCTTGGTGGCTGAATTTCTCCAACCTGCAGAAGGGAAGGCTGTTTGTGATCCCATTCTGGACCACATTAACGACAGATGCCAGCCTCTCTGGTTGGGGAGCGATCCTGGGTCACCTGAATGTCCAAGGTCGATGGTCAGTGGAGAAGTCTGTCCTACCCACTAATGTTCTGGAACTCTGGGCGATATTCCATGCTCTGAGTTACTGGTTGTCTCATCTCGAAGGCTTTCCGGTTCGCATCCAGTCAGACACGGCCATGGCTTACATCAACAAGCAGGGCGGCAGCAGAAGTCGTGCAGCTTGGTTGTAGGTCAAGGTTATTTTAACCTGGGCCGAAGAACATGTTCCTGCCATCTCCACAGTATATATTCCAGGCGTCGAGAAGTCTTAGCTGACACACAGTGGACAATGGAGAATGGGAGCTTCACCAAGAGGTGTTCGACCTCATCGTCCAGAGATGGGGACTCCCCTGGATTGACCTGATGGCGACCAGAGACAACAGGAAGTTTCTGACATTTTGCTTCTGCTGGAAGGATCCTCTACCTCTCCCAGTGGATGCTCTGTCGATCCCTTGGCAGTTTCCTCTAGCCTACATTTTTCCTCCTCTTCCCCTGCTTCCCAGGCTGCTGAGGAAGCTACTGATGGAGAGAACTCCGGTCATTCTAGTTGCGCCATATTGGCCCTGGCAGCCTTGGTTTCCAGAGCTATTGGACCTGTGTGCGAACCTTTTCGGCTTCCATGCAGACCGGATCTCCTCCTACAGGGCTATCTGTGGAAGGAGAACGTGGAGCATCTGGGTTTAACGGTTTGGCGGTTGAAGCCTCAGTTTTGAGGAAGAAGGGTTTCTCTCCTACAGTGGTAAGCACTATGATTCAGAGTGAACAAGGGCCTTAGCCTGAGTTCTTTGAAAGTTCAGACATCTGCTCTCTCTGTCTTTTTTCAGAGGTGCATTGTCATCCTTCTGGATGTCAAAGTTTACTCTCTCCACAGGCTCAGTGCCACGAGATTGGCATAAAGGCAAGGGAATTAAAACTGGATCTGGGAATTATAGACCTGTGAGTTTGACCTCTGTAGTGGGAAAACTGCTAGAAGGGATAATAAGAGATTATATTCAGGAATATACCACAAAACATAAGATTATTAATAGGAATCAACATGGTTTCATGAAGTAGTAACCTAAATAATGGTAAGGCAGTTGATGTAGTATATCTATATTTTGCAAATGCATTTGATACAGTGCCACACAGGAGGCTAGGGTATAAAATAAGGAAACTGGGGCTAGGGGATAACCTTTGCACTTGGATAGAAAACTGGTTGAAGGATAGGGAGCAGTGTGTGGTTGTAAATGGACAATTCTCCAATAGAGTTAAGGTTGAAAGTGGAGTACCTCAGGGTTCAGTACTAACTCCACTGCTTTTTAAAAATAACAGTATTTGCAGATGGCACAAAATTATGCAGGGTAATACATTCAGAATAGGATATTTGTTCTCTACAGAGGGATTTACGTAAAATGGCAGATTGGGCAAACTAATGGAATATGAAGTTTAATGTGGGAAAATGTAAAGTCATGCATTTGGGAAAGAAAAATCCCATTGTTTATTACAAACTAAATGGAATCATTTTAGGGGACTCGTTGAAAGAGAAGGACCTGGGAATACTTGTAAATTACAGATGTGGAAACAGTGACAAATGTCAAATAGCAGTAGCAAAAACAAAGTTCTGTCTTTCATAAAAAGGGTTATTGAAACAACAGTAGGTAACATAATTTTGCCATTGTACAAATCATTGGTAAGACCTCACATCAAATATGCAGTGCAGTTTTGGGCACCAGTCTGAAAAAAATCTCTGCTCGATGTCCAGTGTCCTCATTGGGTGCTGGCGATTCCCAGGATATAAACAATAAATATGATAAAAATAGAGAGTTCCCGAACGGCTGATTCAATAAGAAAAAATATTTATTAAAACAATTAATCCAGGGGGCGGAGCAGCCACGTCGGAAGATGGATGCTTGCTGAGCTTGCTCTGGAGCACCTAACTGCTTTTATGCTTCCCTAAACAGCTATCTACCATACATGTTACTTCAGCCTGATAGTGGGGGAAATCTCCCTTGGATATACTGATGCCGAAGGGCAAGCTTAAGACCGCTAAAAAACACCACCAGCAGAGAAATCAGACTCCCGCGCTTGGCCCGAATATTGCATCTCTGCTGCGTCATCAACCAGAAGTGCCACGAAGGGAGAAGACGATGTATGCACTTTTGGGCTCAACTTCTCTCGCTGAAACTTTGTCAGAAGAGTCTGACACTATTGTGAAAGGTTCGACTAAAGCTATGGAACCAGTGATGCATGAAGATCTTTTGTTCTTGCCGAGCAAAGCAGACTTGCAGTTGCTAGCTCTGGTTATAAAATACGCATTAAAGGCGGACATAGCTGCACTGAGTGCTGAAGTTCACTCCCTGGGGGGCGAGGTTTCACCTCATCGAACAATCCATGGAGAGCTTGCATAATCAGGTCCACAATATGGAACAGCTAATAGCGGATCAACAGGATTCCTTATCCACACTTCAATATAAGCAAGACGACCTAGAGAACAGAGGGCGTCTGAACAGTTTCCACATTCGGAACTTAACCGGAGTCGGTTCATCAGGAAGATCTTCTGGCCTGTATCCAGAAACTATTCTCTCAGATCCTAGACTTGCCTCCGGACTTGACCCTGATGATTGATAGGGCACATAGGGCTGTGAAGCCGCATACCTCAGCGTCTGACCCACAGAGGGATGTAAAATGTAGGCTTCATTATTTTGCGGACAAGGACAAGATTATGGCAAAATCTAGGTCCATGGACACAATCTCTTATGCGGGCTGTAAGATTCAGCTGTATCAATATGTCACAACTTTCACTCTGCAGCAAAGGCGAGCTTTGAAACCCCTTGTGGACCACCTGAGGAATCTGCAGATTAAATACAAATGGGGTTTCCATTCCATAATGGCCAGTCTTACTCTCTGAAACTCCTGAAAGAAATCCCAGTGGTATGCACTTCCCTAGATATTGCGTTACCCCCACCTCCTGCTGACAACAGGCTTTTTTCACAGCTCCAGTTGGCAGACAATCGAAGGTTAAGATGTCACTTGGTTGGGGAGCCATCCCTGAAGAAGAGGAAGAACAAGTCACCCTCGGAAGGACTAGGGGCCCCAGTGGAAATGGAGTCCTCATGAACCAAAGGCTGATAAACTCTTTTGCTAAGTACTCCTGCTTTATTGACCAATGTTATGTTTTTTTAACCTAATTGTACTATCATCATTGCCTAACTAGGGGGTCCGGCAGTGGGGATTCCCCATATTCTACAAATGCTCCTTCATCTCCCCATTATATATATATGGTTTCACTGCATTTTTTGGCCGTCACTTTTGAGGGGGACCTACTCCCCTGAATATGTCTGCAGCCTTACATTGCCCTTATATACTTGAGAGTGACTACTCATGGGTTTCCTTCACACAACACCGTTGTGGTATAGGGAGGACACCAGAAGCATTGGGCTAGCATTCAAAAGGCCTCTCTATTGCAGGCGGTGGGTGGGATGGGTTGGAGGGGGGGAGGTACATATTAGCAGGTATGTATTATAGAAGTTATAGGCGTATTACTACTGTCTCACGCCTTAGGTTTTGTTCATATATTGAGGGGTGATGGTCTCTTATACCCATTCCCATACTGTGATATTAGGGGGTTGAGGATTTCCTTTAATTTGCGGGTTTGGTAGTTATTGAGGTAACGCTGGACCTGGGACATGTACTACTTGATGGGACCTGCTGGTGTGCACACTCCGCTATATCACAGTTCCTGGTATCCTCCGTGCTCACATATATGGTGGCCTCAGTCGTACTTTTTATATGGTTTGTACTTACCTGTCTGCACTCTTTAGGATCAACTGATCATCTCTATTCAGGCCCGGATTTACATATCAAGTGCCCCTAGGCACAGAACCCTCTGGCGTTCTTAGCCCCACCCCTAACCACACCCTCTCATATTTAAGCACATCCCTCTTTTTTGGCCACACCCATTTTTAGATCTATTATTCATACAATGTGGAAATTTTACAGAGGACGATGATACCATAAGTGACCTTTGAACATACAGGCACTTTGAAAAGTGTACAATGTGTATGAATTATATACATGTGCATGCAGCACAGAGAACAACCAACATATAGGTCAATTGAGAGGACTTATGTAAATAATTTCCTAATTCTCAGCATCAAAATGACAGAAAAAAAATAATAAAAATGCTGAGCAAGTGTCAAGAGTTTTCATAAGTTCTATAAACTTACATTTGAAAATCAACATTTATTTTATAAGGATATTTTGTGTGTGTGTAACAATATTTTTATTTTATCCTTTTTAGTGCCAGAGGGGTGCCCAACACGTTGTGTTGCATTCTAATTCTCATAAAATGCAACGCTGTAAAAAATATATTATTCATTATATAGCCTACCTAGCCTTCTAATCTGCAGATAGTTGTGATCTCTGCAAAACTGGACCTGTAGTTGTATGTTACATGCTTTAACTCCTTTGACCCTCCACCAGATAGGATGTCCTGATAAGAAGCACCTTAACACTGCATGCAGAGTGAACAGTTGTTGCAGGCGGGCTGGCATCATTAAATATAGTGGGCATGTACAACAATGGTAGAAAACCTTGAGATCCTCTAGCTGTTGAGGACATCATCTGCCATCATTCTCAGGCAGCGAGCTGATGGGAATTGTAGTCCTGGATAGCTAGAGTGACTCAGGTTGCTTATCCCTGTTTATACCTGCTATTGTGTCTCACACATTTTGTGGTTGTATCATGCACACATCTGTTAAAGACAACCACCAGTGGCAACTGGTGGTGCAGACTGTGTACAGATTCGATGCCCATGAATGTTTAAAATAAATGTTGCTGTGGTGGCCCACAACTCCTCTTGTCTCTCCTTTCTCTGGTAGAGAACAAAAACACTGAGTGATAAGATTAAGAAATCCCAGTTCAACTCCCCCAACAGCAATAACTGTGCTTGTCTAAGCACTATGTGCCTTTTTTCCATAGTCTAAGCTGTCAGTGATTCCCAGCACAGTTTGGTTCAGGAAGCAATAACCAGGACTGCTCTGCCCCTCCAGTATTGATTACCCTTCTCCAACATTATAACAAGCTGGACCACATGTATAATACAGAGTTTAAGTGCTGCTGAAAGTATCCATCTCCAAGACAGTGAAAGTACTCACTGCTCACACTCACCTGCAAACAAAAAACTGTGGGGCATTCAAAGAGACCAAGCAAATTCAAAGCTGCTAGATGGATTTGCTGTGCTGTCCAGTCTTCTCTTTGAATGCCCCACAATTCAAAGATAACAATCCAGGCAGAGATCTCCCCTTTTCTACACTTAGCCAGGGCTCGATCTTTCTGTCCCCCAGCCAGCTCCACAAACAATCCGCTCGTAGGAGCAGAACCTCCAGACAACTAACAAAGCAGTCTGTAAACTACACACGAGACTCAGTACTACCGGCCCCTAACTTGGAAAGTCAAGCCACTATGCTGTATAAGAGATCCACCTCTGCATCATAGTTCTTCATCTAGTGAACTTCCCACTTGTTAGAACTGCTCACACATGACGTCACACCTGACCGTTCAGGACTAGAAATCGGGTGGATGTGAGAAAGACTTAGCGCTTGAAACATGATGAGGGGGTGGATAATGTAACCTTTCATAAGCAGTACCTTCTTGTAGTGGGTGACTTCCTGCCTTCAGCTTTTGGAGTTGTGAGGCAGCAGGTTGAATGGGTGGGTTGTGGATGGATCAGTGGGCATGACTGGACACTACCAGGCGCCCCTAAAAATCGGGAGCCCTAGGCCAGTGCCTAGTTGGCCTACTGGTAAATCTGGCCCTGTCTCTATTGTTGCTTTCCTATTGAGACTTTGCTGGAATTTGATGTCCCTCATTGTTTGTTATCTGTTTACTGTAGCTCATTTACTCTTTGATATTCTTAGTACTAATACCACCCCCAGGCCTCAGGGCCCTTGTCACATTCTCCCAATGAGATGGCCCGCCACCTCACATGAATGGCCAACTTGGGACGCGACTGTTCCATGTTCTCATTTGTACTTTTATCCAAAGTATCTTAAGATGTATTACTTGTATTGCATCTCTTTATTTCTGTTGGCTTGCACAACTATGTGCTATGAGAGGCAGCTCTGTTCTTTTAGTCTATTCTCACTTACTGCTCTAACCTTCCCCTTTTCTACTCCACTCTTTCCTCTACCCCCCTTTTTTCTTCCCCCCTCCTCATCTGCAGGTTAGGTATCCCCACTCCTGTTCTATGAAATATGGCATCCAGTTGCAAAGTAATATCTTAAAATGTTTAGGGCCTTATAGCCCCAAGAAACGCTCTATGGTTCGGAGGGAATTGATTAGATTACAAGCTCAGGTGCTGTTTTTGCTGGAGACGCATCTAGCTAGGGACAACCACCCCTTAATTACTTCCAAAAACTTTCCTAAGGGCTGGGTTGCCTCCACTCCTGAAAAAAAGAGAGGCGTGGCTATTCTGTTCCGAAGGGGGGTTCCCTGGACACATGTCGGCGCTATGGTGGATCCGTATGTTAGGTTTCTATTCTTGAAAAGGAAACTGGGTGCCCTAGAGGTTACCCTAGCTAACTGCCTGAACCAGGGCCAGCTGCCATTTCTCCGCCGCATTTTGTGCCAACTGGATCCTTTTCAATCTGGCACCGTTATTTGAGGCGGAGACTTTAATATACCCTTATTTCCAGTGGAAATCTTTTCTACGGCCCTCTTTGCTTTCTGCCGTTAATAAATTGCTCTCCTCTCGTCACCTTAAAGATATCTGTAGGTCTTTCCATTCTGGGGAATGGGATTATACTTACTATTCAGCGGCCCATAAATCTTATACACGTATCAACTACCTTTTGATCTCTAGGTATCATCTGCATATGGTCTCTTCCACTTCTATTGAAACCCAAACTATATCTGACCATGTCCCCATTTCATTGACATTTTGCCCATCCCAATTCTTTAGATCCAACATTACTTGGCACCTAAACAAATTATTACACCAAGGTGCAAAGATCTGTGAACAGATTGATAGGGAACTGGATTGTTTCCTGGAGACTAACCTAGATTCCGGACCTCCCTTACCCACTGTCTGGGAATCACATAAATGTGTGTTCCGAGGATTGTTTATTAAGCTTGGTGCCTATTGCAAAAAACAGCAGGATCAGTATATTGATGCTTTTCTTGTTTTATAAACCTCTAAATATATATATATATATATATATATATATAACGTGGATGTGGTAAAATAGTGTACCAACAAGGACTTTAAGAAAATTGAGGTGTTTGTTGTTCAACGTTTCGGCTCAAACAAGAGCCTTTCTCAAGACAACCCAACAGGTGAAAAATATCTGACTTAAATACTACAACCTAATTGGGATATCGGTGTTAAGGCAATTAACACACCTGTCTATATCAATTAACTTAGTCTTGATAGCATCTAGCCGACGGCGTGATAATTAAGTAAATCAGAAGTTCTTATGAAACATAGAAACATAGAATTTGACGGCAGATAAGAACCATTCGGCCCATCTAGTCTGCCCAATTTCCTACTGTGTAAAAAAAAAACACACGACCTCAAACCTTTTTTGGTCCTTGTTCTTTTCTTATGTTAAGGACTGCCTTATGCCTATCCCATGCATGCTTAAATTCTGTCACTGTATTGACATCTATCACTTCTGCTGGTAGGCTATTCCACTTGTCTACTACCCTCTCAGTGAAGTAAAACTTTCTTACATTACATCTAAACCTGTGTCCCTCTAGTTTTAGACTATGGCCTCTTGTCCTAACGTTTTTACTCTTTTGAAATATACTTCCATCCTGTACTTTGTTGAATCCCTTCATGTATTTGAATGTTTCTATCATATCCCCTCTCTCTCTTCTCTCCTCCAAGCTATACATATTCAGATCCTTTAGTCTATCCTGATATGTTGCTTCAACAATTAATGCTTAACACTTCCATCCCTAATTAACCCTAAAGCATGACACAGAATGAAAATTAAAATAAAAAAGTATAGAAAGAAATATAGAAAAAACTGCAAAGTATGAATCACACTTTTCTTATGGGACCGTGCATGTAAGCAAAATTGTGGAGATTATAGCAAAAAAACACGAGTAAAACGTAAAATGAAAAGATTAAATAAAAAGAGAAAATATAGCAATAATATTCATCAGAGGCATATATTGTGAATCAAAAAATGTGAATCTATCGAGGCACACTAGGGCCAGTATGTAGAACTGTGCTTTAAACATAATATGTCCATATATGGTAGTATTTTTAAGAATTGTTTGCCGTGCTGGACGTCTCTTTAAAACCTACTATAATTCAATTGGTACAAGTTCCTGAAATGTCAAGTGCATTCTGTAGGCAGTGATTGATAGTTTATTTAGTTATCAGTCCTCATTGTGGAATATGCCCCTGGATTCTTCGTGCGTTGTGTCACACAAACAGCACAAAGTCCTATTACAGGGCCAATTCAAAGTTTATGTTCTTAATGTCTCTGCATTAATCCCGTATATGGCAGGGTAGTTGTGACAAGATCCAATACTCATCTGAGATGGTAAACGGGAAAATCCAAAGTACTGAACCATAATACAGTATAAAGCAGGTCCTTGGACACCATCTGGTTTGTTCCGCGTTAGTGGGATTATAATGCATTCATTTGAGTGGTGAGAAATTGTGAGTGCACATGAGGACGCTTGAATAGAAGCAATCATGCCCTGGCTCTGTTATCATGGAGCAAAAGTCTAAAGAAGCAGAATGTGTAGTAATGAAAGAGCAAACACACGTCATATGCATAAACCTAATGTGTGGGTATCGCTGCTCCAGATTGTCTGACACGATTTAACCCGCACAATACCAACAAGTATCTCAAGGGGTAATAACGAGCCAACAGGCCCCCAGACTTAGTGAATGTGGCATAAACCATAAATGAACATGTCTGTCATTTGTATGACTGAATAAATCAAGAGATGCCTATGATAAAATGATCCCCAGATAAAGAATATTCTTTTGAATGAATCATTGGGACTGGAAACTGGTTACTTTTAGTCACAAATGGGTGAAATGCAGGCAATGCAAAAACATCCATAATGCAAAAGACTATCACGTTCACCTTATTGAAAGTTATGAGTTATAAGAAACAATTGAGTGATAGTGTCTCGTTGAGACCTTTAGGTGCAACAGTGTCAAGGTAGTCTATCCATTTCACTTCTTTTTGTAGAAGTATCTTCCCCCGATCACCCCCTTGTGTGAGGGGTGGTATTCAATCGATTATCATGTATTTCAAAGAAGGTAGAGGGTGGTTGAACTTTGCAAAGTGTTGTGCTACTGGTTGTTCTTGAATATTAGACGCATCTTTTTGGAACTGCCTTTAGATTGAATTGCTGATTTAATTGCTGATCGATGATTAGCCATTCTTTCTTTAAATGTAATGGCTGTTTTGCCAATGTACATTAGACCACACGGGCATAAGATTATGTATATAACAAATTGGCTTGTGCATGTCACATTATGCCGTATTGGAATATTGTGTCCTTTGTGGGGATGTTTAAAAAATCTACCGGCAATCATGTAATTGCATGTAGTGCATGAAAGACATTTATAGCACCCTTTGATAGGAGTTGCTTGCTGGCGATTGTAGGATTTAACAGATTCCATTTTCACTAATAGATCTTTGAGATTTTTTCCTCTCCTGTAACAAAACTGTGGGGTAGTTTTCATTATCTCTGGTAATGAGTTGTCAGAAGCTATGATGGGCCAGTGTCTTTGAATACTTTGTTTCACTTTGGCTGTTTCACTATTATATGTAATTTGCAAATGTAATCTCGTATCGGTATCTTTTCTGTCCTTATTAAAACATGCGGATCTTGAAGTGTCCTTAACTTGGAGCTTTAGTTGTTCAATTAAACCTTTGTCATAACCCCTTGATATAAATTTGTCTCCCATTTTGTTAAATTCCAAATCCAATTCAGAGTCATTGCTCACTAGTCTTCGTACTCGCAAGAATTGTGATTTTGGTAGGCTCTTTTTCAAATGTTCTGGATGGTGACTAGTGTGGTGGAGAATATTATTCCTGTCAGCTGGTTTTGTATAAATGCTGGTGTGTAAATGTTCCCCACTTTTCCTAACCAAAACATCTAAAAACTGAATTTCTATGTTACTGGTAGTTAACGTGAGATGAATATGAGTATGTGCCTGATTCAGATCATTCACCAACGTCTGTAATTCATCTGTAGATCCTTTCCATAAAATGAACATATCATCTATATACCGTCTGTATATTACAGTGTATTTTTGAAAGAGAGTATGTTTTTCCAGAAAATCCTTTTCATAGCTGAACATGTATATATTAGCGTATGAGGGTGCCATGCATGCTCCCATCGTTGTACCAGACTTTTGTAAGTAAAAATCGTTCTCAAATTTGAAATAATTTCTGGTCAAGCAAAACTCAAGCAAAGAAATAAAAAATTCAGCCGGTGGACCTTTGTACAATGGATTGTCAATGATCAGTTTGCGTACCGCCTCTACACCACCTTCATGCGGGATGACGGTGTAGAGTGATTTAACGTCCATTGTTCCCAAGATCCATTCCTCATTGACTAGTGCTATAGATTCAATAAGTTGTAAAAAATCATTGGTATCTTTTAAATAAAATGGTAGTTTCTGGACACAAGGTTGTAAAAAGAAATCTAGAAATTCACCCAAGGGGTGTAAAATAGATCCAATGGCAGAAATTATAGGTCTGCCTGGTAGTTGTGCCAATGATTTATGGATTTTGGGTAATGTATAAAGTATTGGTCTGAATGGATGTTGTGTTGTCAAAAATGTACTTATATGTTGATCCAGCCAACCTGCTGACACCCCTAATTGTAGCATCTAGTGCTTTTTTATACTTGTGGGTTGGATCTGATGGCAAACGGATATATGTCTTAGCATCAGCCAACTGTGTCAAAATTTCTTCTTTATAATCAGAGTAGTTGAGCAATACAATTGCACCACCTTTGTCAGCTGATTGGATGACAATTGTTTTGTCATCAGATAATGTTTTTATGGCCAATCTTTCTTCTGTACTGAGGTTGGAATATGTTTTTTTACAAGTTTTTTGGTGCAATGTGTCTCTCTCCACCATTCTTTGAAAAGTTTTTAAAGATGCATTGCTACTTTGTGGGTCAAAAGATGACTTGGTTTTAAAATGGACTGGAGTCTCTCTTTTGTTTGGTTGCTTATTAAAGAATTCTTTGAATCTCAATGTTCGATTGAACTTGTGGAACTCCACACGCCAATCAAATCTTGAGAAAGAATTTGTAGGTATAAAAGATAAACCCTTTTGTAGAAGTCTAGTTTCCCCCATTGTAAGAGTGTGGGAAGATAGATTGTATATTATGGTTTTGGTAGGGGGGGTTTTGTTGTGGGATCTATTTTTGTTCCAACCCCCCCCCCCCTTCTTGTCCTCTTCCTCGTGCTCCTCTTGCGTTCTCTTGGGCCCTTTTGGTCACCTCTAAAAAGTGCTTTCTGTGGAACTAGTGTCTGTTTCAGATTCTTGGGATGAGGACAGCGTATCTTCCTTATCTGTTAAACCTGGAAACCTTGGTTTTCTACCGGGTCTAGTTCTGTTGTACTTTCTCTTTATGTCTCCTTCTCCTGTCAACCATCTATATACTCTGTATTCTTTATAATCCTCCAACACTTTATTAAATTTTTCCCTTTTGTATTTTGCAAGTTTGTTTTTATAGGTTTCTACTTGTTCCTCTAATTTCTTTAACCAATCAGTACCTTTATCTGCAATTAGAGTTTCACTGTGTTTATTCTCAAAGTCTAAGATGTTTTTCCTTACCTCACTAATTTCAGTGTTAATCTCCTCCACCACCAGAACCATAAGATCCAGGGAACACTGGTTTAAAATGCCTGTCCACTTCTTGCAAAAAGTTGAACTGGTTCTTTCGATAGTAGGTATGTTTCGGATCTGGAAACCTTGAGGAATTTTCTTTTCTCGATGATATTCTGATAGCGTTATGCCATGTAGTAATAAATCCACTTCACGTTTTTTAGCCTTGAGGATTTGATGGTACAGTTCTGTAGGGGTTGCCTTACCATACGTTGTAGTGAAATTGTCCTTAAACAGAATGGAGTCAATGGTAGTCGGATCTATTTTGTAAGTTACTGCCTTCATGTCTCTTCCTTCTGCTTGTTCAAAAAAGCCTTCCATGGGATAGAAAATTGAAAAGCGGGAAATAGGTCCTTTGTAGACAAATGTCAGATGGAATGCTTGGGAACTTAATTTCTTAATTGTTGCGGGTGCACCATAAAGCTATTTAAGCCATATGTATGTAAAAGAAAAAATGGGCACTCCGATACTTTGTGAGTAAATTCTGAAATGCCTTGGTGCTGTGTCCATTCAATTTACAACGTGGATGTGGTAAAATAGTGTACCAACAAGGACTTTAATAAAGCACTCGCAGGACTTTCGGAATGAAGAAAAGTGAGGTGTTTATTGTTCAACGTTTCGGCTCAAACAAGAGCCTTTCTCAAGACAACCCAACAGGTGAAAAATATCTGACTTAAATACTACAACCTAATTGGGATATCGGTGTTAACGCAATTAACACACCTGTCTATATCAATTAACTTAGTCTTGATAGCATCTAGTTGACGGCGTGATAATTAAGTAAATCAGAAGTTCTTATGTTGCTTCAACAATTAATGCTTAACACTTCCATCCCTAATTAACCCTAAAGCGTGACACAGAATGAAAATTAAAATAAAAAGTATAGAAAGAAATATAGAAAAAACTGCAAAGTATGGATCACACTCGCCTTATGGGACCGTGCATGTAAGCAAAATTGTGGAGATTATAGCAAAAAAACACGAGTAAAACGTAAAATGAAAAGATTAAAGAAAAAGAGAAAATATAGCAATAATATTCATCAGAGGCATATATATCGTGAATCAAAAAATGTGAATCTATCGAGGCACACTAGGACCAGTATGTGGAACTGTGCATTAAACATAATATGTCCATATATGGTAGTATTTTTAAGAATAGTTTGCCGTGCTGGACGTCTCTTTAAAACCTACTATAATTCAGTTGGTACAAGTTCCTGAAATGTCAAGTGCATTCTGTAGGCAGTGATTGATAGTTTATTTAGTTATCAGTCCTCAATGTGGAATATGCCCCTGGATTCTTCGTGCGTTGTGTCACACAAACAGCACAAAGTCCTGTTACGGGGCCAACTCAAAGTTTATGTTCTTAATGTCTCTGCATTAATCCCGTATATGGCAGGGTAGTTGCGACAAGATCCAATACTCATCTCAGATGGTAAACGGCAAAATCCAAAGTACTGAACCGTAATACAATATAAAGCAGGTCCTTGGACACCATCTGGTTTGTTGCGCGATAGTGGGATTATAATGCATTCATTTGAGTGGTGAGAAATTGTGAGTGCACATGAGGATGCTTGAATAGAAGCAATCATGCCCTGGCTCTACGTGTGCTGCACTGTGCAGACATCACGGAGACCTATTACGGGCACGGTCAATTACTGCCTCGGCTAAGAATGCTTATGGTAGGTAGTCTCCAGAGTAACAATCCAATGTTTAAACCAATATCTGGAAGGTCTCTATATGAAATGAACAGTCATCAAAGAGACTAGTCCAGTCACGGGCACAGAAATATAATTGTGGTGCCTGACATAAATATAGGGTGATACTGTCTATCCATCATGCTGGTCCCAAGTGTATGGAGAGTGGCTGATCCCAAATCTTATTAAAATCAACCCAGGAAGGCAAAAGTACTTAGCCAATGAAATATGTAATCATGGAGGAAAAGTCTAAAGAAGCAGAATGTGTAGTAACGAAAGAGAAAACACACGTCATATGCATAAACCTAATATGTGGGTATCGCTGCTCCAGATTGTCTGACACAATTTAACCCGTGCAATACCAACAAGTATCTCAAGGGGTAATAACGAGCCAACAGGCCCCCAGATTTAGTGAATGTGGCATAAACCATAAACGAACATGTCTGTCATTTGTATGATTGAATAAATCAAGAGATGCCTATGATAAAATGACCCCCATATATATATATATATATATATATATATATATATATATGTATTTTTTTTTTTTTTTATGCAGTTGAGGGGGAGTGCTTGCGTTTATTTGCATCTCTTGGGCAGCTGGGGGTTATGGAGTTCTATGCTCCCTGCCCTTTCTACTTGGCGGGCTGTGGGGCGGTTGGGGGGCAGGTTCGTGCTCCTGGGTTGGGTGGCGGTACCGGGAGATGGATGTCTCGTCTGGGCTGTGTACGACATGAGCCTGGTTTGCAGGTGCTTACTGTGGTCTTCTTCGGTGGGGTGTTCGGTCTTGGGGTGTAGGTGTATCAGCAGTGCGGGGGAGCCTCTTCTAGGCGGGTGGCCTGGGCCTGGGTCTGGCGGCTTTGCAGCTCGCTGAGCGGGGGGTGGGGGTCTTTGTTTTTCTGTATCTCTTGGGCTGTCTGGGGGGGTACGGGTGGGTGCGGGTGCTCTCTTTTGCCTGTGTCTATTGTATGGTTAGTGTTTTGTTTGATTTTTTTTTACCTCCTGACATAATTATATCTTTGGAGTAAAAGAAAGAGAAGGAAAAGAGATGAAAAATAAAGTGTTATTTAAAAAGGGCATTTTGTAGAAATTTGGGGGCGAATCCCCTGTGGGGATAGATTAGAAGGGAAAAGGAGGTAATGTTATTTATTTAAATAAGGGGGAGGGATATCTAGGGTAGGGGAGATTGCATCAGCGAGAGCTGATGCAGGCTTAACTTAAGGGGATTTGGTGAAATATTTTTCTCGTACCACGTGATATACAGGGTTGGCCCCTGAATTAGAGAGTTTTGTTTATATATATATATATATATATATATATATATATATATATATATATATATATAGTCAGGATGGATTGACATGTTTTGGATTCACGGTAAATGATTTAATGGTGTGAGGGAGTGATTAATAATAATGAATGTTGAAACATAACTGGATGAAATCACTGACTTGTTTTGAATAGTTGTGAAATTCATGTGCATATTATTGTCACAGTGAGATTAATACAGGGTTAGTAGGAAGTTAGTAGAGTTGAACTGATGTTAAGTTGAGTAACAGTGCCTGGGGGTGGAGATTTTTTTTTTCTCTCTCCTATTTGATGTTCTTTTCTCCCCTTTCTCTTGATTGTTTACTAGGGAAAGGATCATAAGTTACTTAGGGCTCAGCCCGTTACCTTTCCGTTGGGTACAGAGAAGGTGTGTTTTTTGTCTCATCTGGCCCGCGGGAGGGGTCTTCTTCCCAGCGGGTGTCCCGGTTGGGAGAACACTGGGAGGAATAGGGGAGAGCCCGCTAGAGAAGGAGTGAGACGAGTAAAATGTCAGATGGGTTGGCCAAGGGGCAAGAATTTCCCTTATGGGCCAGAGAGGTTGGATGGGATTGAGGAGTATTTGGGTGTGTTAGAATGTAAGGACGTGTGGATGTGTAGTGGTAATGGGAGAGAGGGAGGATCCTTTCTAGATAATGGTAGAGTAAACGAGGTATTAGGGTAGTATCAATCAATGCACAAGGTTTAAATTCACCTCAGAAAATAAGTAGATTGTTTGGCTTCCTGAAGAAAGAACATGTTCAGACATGCAGTGTAGAGGAGACCCATTGGTGTAGAGCAGACAGTTATCAGGTAAGATCAAGTCTTTTTCCAATTATTATAAGTGATTATCTACAAAATAATAAAAAAAGAGTAGTAGCAATAATGTTTGCAATGAATTTGTCTGTAAACATTAAATTTAAAGAAATTGATGAAGAAGGATGGTTCTTGATTCTTATATGTGAGATCAATAATAAAATGTACACACTTGTAAATGTATATGCACCAAATGGTACTCCCATGAGGTTCTTCTCTAGGCTTCTTAAGAAAATTGGTAGGGTTAAACAAGGTACCTTGTTGATGCTTGTAGATTTTAACTGTGTGGCTGATTCTGTGATGGACAGATCCTCAGTGGGATGTGGGCGTTACGGTAGGAGTGTTAAAAATCTTTCTAGTAGATTTAGTAAGCTTATAAGGGGAGCACTGTTGTTTGATGTATGGAGAGTGTACCATCCAGAAGAGATGGATTATACCTTCTTCTCTAGTAGACACTATATGTATTCAAGAATTGATTTGTTCCTGGGGGATCTGTTGGTGGTTAATAAGGTGAAGAAAGTGTTTATTGTAAACATTGTTTGGTCAGATCATAATGCCCTGATTTTAGATATGAGGGAGGATTATAAGACTATAAGAGCAGATTGGAGATTAAACAATAGTTTGTTAAAAAACTCAAGAAACAAGGAAGAAGTTGTGTATGCCACAGACAATTATTTTAAAGAGAATAGTAGTGGGGAGACAAATCCCGCAAAAGTATGGTGTGCATACAAGTGTGTGTGTTAAGAGGAGTATTAATAAAATTGGGTATAATTGCAAAAAAAAAAAAAGACCCCGCCAGCCCTAGCAGAGCTATATATAAGGCTAGATGACTTAATTAAAATTAATAAAAAGGCTCCCCCAAGAGATGTTTCCAATAAAATAGCAGATATTGAAAAGACAATTAATGATCAGGTTATGGAGAAAATTAATAGTAATCTAGAGAAATTGAAGATTAAATATTACCATAAAGGGAATAAGGTTGCTAGACTTCTCACAAATCGGATTAAAAAAGATAAGATAAGGAAGTCCATAACTAAAATTTTTTATAAAGAAGAGGTTGTTAAGACTCCAGAGAGAATCGGTAAAATATTTCAGGACTTTTATGAGAAGCTATATAACTTGAGTGAATGTCCACTAAGGTCAGATATAAAGCAATATCTTAGTAGTAAAAAACTCCCGAAGTTAACAGAAGAACAGGCTAATAGGCTCAATGCCCCATTTGGAATGGGGGAGGTGATTAAGGTAATAGACAGTTTAAGACCAAGCAAGTCTCCAGGGCCCGATAGTTTTAACAACATGTTTTACAAATTGATGAAGAGCAATATTAGTAATGAGCATACAAAGACTTTTAATTGTTTTGCTGAAACAGTGGTGGTACCACGGGATATGCTGAAAGCAAATATTATCCCTATCTCAAAACAATGGATGCATAGTATGAGAGTGACTAATTTCAGGCCCATTTCGTTACTCATATGAAAATCTATGCAAGTGTGTTGACGAATAGAGTCAAGGAGGTGATCTCAGTTTTGATAAACTCTGATCGGGTAGGGTTCGTTCCTGGTAGGTCACCTACTAATAAAATTCATAGGATAATAGATGTATTAGATCTGAGTAGAAAAAAGAAGATTACAATGGTCATGCTGGCTCTAGACGCAGAGAAAGCGTTCGACCGAGTTAACTGGAAATTTATGGTTTTGGAGGGCACTTCCTTGACTCTGTTCTTGCCTTGTATTCAGAACCAACTGCTAGGATTAAAGGGATGGGCTTTGTATCAAGGGAATTTAAAACTTCGAATGGCACCAGGCAGGGGTGTCCATTGTCGCCATTGTAATACGTTATGTCGATGGAACCCCTGGCTGCTGCCATAAGAGAGAGTGTTACTATAAAAGGAATTGGTACGAAACAAGGGAGTGTAAAAATAAATTTGTACACGGATGATGTACTCACTACAGTTGAAGATCCTGAAGCTTCTCTGTGGGAGGATATGAAGGAAATAAAGAGATATAGCAAGGTCTCTAATTATCTTTTAAACATAGATAAGACACTACTAATGACTGTGAATTTTTCGAAAAGAAGTGAGAGAAGGTTGGGAAAAGGATTTTGGTTTTAAAGGGGTGAATGAGTTTCAATATTTAGGAATTTTAATATGTGGGGATTTAAAAAGGATTTTGGAAATTAATTTCCTGCCACTATTAAAACAAATTAATAAAAAACTGCATGGATGGAGGAGTGTGGAGATATCTTGTTGGGCAGGATAAACATAGTGAGAGCATATATGTTACCTAAATGGACATATAATGTGCCAGTTAGCTGGTTGGATTTGATCCAAATGGCTTTTAGGAAATTTATCTGGTTAAATAAAAAAACGAGTGTGAACCAAAGATGTGCCTCTTTAAAACTGAAAGAAGGAGGGTTGGGGATTCCTGATATTTATCATGAATATGAAGCTAGTAGACTTATGCATGCTCTGATCTCACAAAATTTAGCATCTAGAGAAGAAAGATGGTATCATATTGAGAAGGAAATCTCTGGGTGTAGGGATATTAGTGCTATATTTTGGGCCTGTAATGAGATAGGTAGAAGGGAACAAAAGAAAGGGACACAGTCTGCGGTATTGTCACATATTCTGAATTTCTGGAAAAAATTTAAGACCATGACAATGAATACTACAGACCTGGATTTAACTGAGTGGGAATTAAAGGGGTTTAAGACAATTGGGGACTTGATTGTGGAAGGGGGATTGAAATCTTTCCTGAGACTAGTTGAAGAATATCAGTTGACTAATAGGCATGTTTTTACCTATTTAAGGGTTAAATATTTTGTATGTTCCCAAATCCCAATGGGTAGGTTGGAAAGGACAGAGGAGTTGGAAAAAGTGATGGCACTGGAATTTAAGGATCATCTTATGTACAGATGTGCCAAAATAATAGCAGGGTTGAAAAGAAACATAGGAATTGTTTCAGTTAAGAAATGGAAGAGATATTTAGGTTTATTAATTTCTAGACATGTTTGGAATAGTTCTCTTGGTCTAAAATATAAATATGTGCAATGTTTGGATTTAAGAGAGATTCAATTTAAAATTAATAATAGAACTTATTTAGTACCAGTTGTTTTAGCAGAGATGTCCCCCTCGAATCTACAAAACTGTTGGAGGTGTGGATATAAAAAGTGAAATTTTTGCATATATTTTGGCAGTGTGATTTTATTAAGGACCTGTGGCTTTATATTGGAAAGATGATAAATTGTTTATGTAAGACTAGAATTAATCTAAGTCCGGAGACTGCTCTTTTGCACATGGGTATAAAAAAATTAAGACAGAAGATAGAACTATTGTTTTACATGTTCTTTTGACAGCTAAATTGATTATAACTAGAAATTTGAGCTCTGTTGGTCCCATTACATGGGATAAACTTAAATTTTATCAGATTTTTTTTCAATCTAAAATGGAGAAAGGTATTTTCTCTGTCGTCCATTACAGGTTACTGGTAATTCTGGGAGGCGATCCGCCCCTTAGTAGGCAGGAACATTTCTCTAAGTGTATGCAGGGGGTGGAGCCTCCCTTCCCCCCTTGGCTGCAGCTAGCCAACCAGCTCCAGAAAGATTTGTTCCTTCGGTGCGACAACACCAGGTGGAGAACAGTTCTGCTATAGTTTTAGATTCTTTTTTATTTGCTGTCAGATATGGAATATCACCATTAGGCGGATTACCATGACTGACAATGCCCTTCAATGTGGCTAGCTCAGTTTCCAGGTGCTTCCGGTGGACCTTGAGCCCTGAGGGGGAATATCTTGATTAAAGGTGCTTCCCCAGGAGTTACCCACTGAGGTACTTCTTGCTGCATGGTAATCTGAAGACAGAAGATCTGCAGGAAAGGTGAGCTACCCTTTGAGCGCTGCAGGTCCACTTGTCCCACAGTGCCCCTCCGCACAGGGTTGTGTTCTAGAGTTCCTATTGCACACTCCTGCACTCATTGGGTATATTTGTATGTCTGTTGGGTCTTTGGAGCAGGTTTATGTGGTAACTTAACCCTTTCACTGCTGGTTTGGCACTTTATTGGGGGGTTTTATGGCACTTTTCCTACTGGACTAGTGTTTTCTGGGTGTCCACACATGTTCTCTTGATGTTTTACACCTTTTCATGTTTTACTTTTAATTTTGGTAAAAATTGTGTACTGTGTACTGTGTACATTGCTCCATTCACCTCTATGGGACTATACTGTTTGGGACGTATCTCTGCAACCGTTTAACCTACCGACTTCAGAGATGGCTCATTTTATTTGTCTACCCTTGCTCTATCATCCGATTTATATTTCAAGTGTGTTGGGGGGCTCAGGGGGCTTCGGGCACTGTTTGGGATACTTTTTTGGGAAAAACTACATTTCCCATGAGTTTGCTTCGCGCCTATTTTCTGATTGGCTCCTGTCGCGGCAGCCATTTTGTGAGCGTTTCTAGTGAGTATCCTATGCAGGGCTTGGACTCTCCTTTTCTCCCCTGCAGATTAACCCTTCGCCTGACAGATAAGCATATATTTAGCCTTTCTGGGGTGAAATTTTAATCTTACACACTATAACTGGGTGATTTACTGTACAGCTGGTTATTTTGACACTGTGAGAATGTCTATACCGCTGGAGCTTGGGGCTAGACCTAAGACTAAGGAGGCTGGGGTCTCAGTTTCCCCCATTGCGCATTGCTCTTCCTGTCACTCAGGGCTCAGAGAGTTCTCTGGTCACTTATGCCCAGCATGTTCTAAAGTTCCTGACAGCAACCCAGGGACCTCCTTCCATGCTATTGAGCCTGCTTTGGTGCCAGAGTTTAAGGCTGCGACTAGGGACCTTAGGTCCACATTGCAACTCTTTCCATCCCAGATACAGGGGGCCTTTATCTAATATATAATCTCTAATATCAGATCTTCCCTGCCTAAACCTCAGGGGCACCTGATGTGTCAGATTCCTCTGAGGAGGAACTGCTGTTGGATTCGGATGTTGAGGATTGTTCGGTTCTGGAGTCTTCTCGGTTTCTTGGGGACCCCTTTGAAGCTGATCCTGACCTCTCTGCTAAGGGTCTGATCAGGGCCGTCTTAACATTCCCTTAGTTCAGGAGGTTCCTTCTGATTCCTCTGATGTCTTTCAGGAGCCTGCTAAGCCCCTTACTTATTTTCCACCTAACCCCACTCTTGACCGTCTGGTTTCTGAGGAGTGGAAATCATTGGACAAGACTGCTTCTGTGTCCAGGAAATTTGCCAAGCTTTACCCCTTTTCTAAAGCTGCTCTTGCTAAGTGGGTTCATCCCCCCAAGGTGGATGCACCTATCTCCAGGCTATCTAAATCTACTGCCTTGCCAGTCTCTGATGCCTCTGCTCTGAAGGACTGGACTGACAAGAAACTTGAGATTTCCCTCAAGTCCATTTTTGCCACCGTTGGTACCGTTATGCATCCAGCGTTTGCTATTTCATGGGTTAACCGGGCTGTTGCGGTCTGGACTGAGCAACTCACCACGGTTGTCCGACAGAATGCACCTACTTTGGAGGAATTGCGTCTTCTTGCCAATATGTCTGGAGCGCAACACTTTGTTTCTGCTGCCGCCTTTGATGCCGTCCACATGATGGCTAGGGTTTCTACTACGTCTGTGGTGGCCAGGCGAGCCCTTTAGCTTAAAATCTGGTCTGCTAACACTGCTTCCAAGAAAGCCTTGCTTTCCCTGCCCTTTCAGGGTACCTCCTTGTTTGGGCCTGATCTTAAGGAATTGATTAGCGTGGCCACAGGGGGTACTCTTCTACCCTTGGTCCCTAAGAAGAAATTTCCGCTTAAGCAAAACCGGTATTTTCGCTCCTTTCAGAATGAGACACGTCCGGCGAACCAGGCTGTTCCCTCAGCTCTGCGTACCTCCTCCAAGCCCAAACAGCAATGGAAGCCCAAGGTCTCCTCCAAGCCCAAGGTCTCCTCCAAGCCCAAGGCTTCCAAGACCGCTTTGGCATGACTCACCAAACCTGGGTCCGCACCCTGCTGTGGGTGGTCGTCTGCGACTCTTTCACAGCGTTTGGGAGGATTCAGTGGCGGACCCATGGGTTTTACAGGTAGTGAAAAAAGGGTACAGGATCCCTTTTTATTCTCTTCCTCCTTTTCGCTTTCGTCTTTATCATACTCCGCAGGGTACACAGAAACACCGTCTGTTCGACAGTGCTGTTCAGGCTCTCCTGGACAAGGACGTCCTGGAGCCAGTGCCTCTTCTAGACAGGGGTTTGGGGTTCTATTGGAACCTCTTTGTGGTCACCAAAAAGGATGGCAGATGTCACCCTATTTTGGATTTGAAGGATCTCAACTCCTTTGTGACCCAGACTCACTATCGCCAGGAATCTCTGCGCACAGCGATTGCTGCCATGTCCCCGGGGGAGTTCCTTACTTCTCTGGATCTTCAGGATGCATACTTACACATCTCTATTCATCCAGAGAGTTGGTAGTACCTTCAGTTTGCTTGCGACAGAGGACATTTTCAGTTCTCAGCTCTTCCCTTTGGTCTGACGATGGCTCCTCAGGTTTTCCAATGGGTTCTGGGGGCCTTGATATCCGTCCTGCACCGGGACGGCATCAGAGTGACTCCTTACATGGACGACTTGCTGTTGAAAGCCACCTCTGCAAACCTTTTTCATCAGCAAGTTCAAACCTACATTCAAGCGCTCTCCCATCACGGATGGATCATCAACTTGGACAAGTCGGATCTGGTCCCGTCCCAGCAACATGTCTTCCTGGACCTTCTCTTCGATACACAGAAGTGCATGGTGTTCCTCCCAGACAAGGTGGCTCACCAGATCGCCCACAGGTTTTCAGCGATTCTGTCTCAGGATCCTGTTCCAGTTCAGAAGCTGTCTTCTCTGGTGGGGAAGTTCATATCCACGATAGAAGCGGTCCCATTTGCCATGGAGTACACCAGTGAACGCCAGAGGTTTGTGATCCAGGTAGAGCCTCCAAGGATGTCGGTTTCCCTTCCTCTTCATGTGGAACTGAACTTGTCATGGTGGCTAGACCTTTCCAACCTGCTGAAAGGAAGATCCTTTCTGATCCCCTTCTAGACCACGGTGACGACGGATGCCAGCCTCTCGGGCTGGGGAGCTGTCCTGGGTCGCTTCAGCACTCAGGGCAAATGGTCCACAGAGGAGTCCCTCCTTCTGATCAACATACTGGAGCTTCAGGCGATATTTCATGCCCTGCGTCATTGGGTGTCTCAGTTGGAAGACTGTCCAGTCCGAGTGGAGTCTGACAATGCCACGGCAGTGACCTACATCAGCAAGCAAGGAGGAACAAGAAGTCTCGCTGCTTGGTTAGCGGTAAAGGCTATTTTATCCTGGGCAGAAGAACATGTTCCTGCCATATCCGCAGTGCACATTCCAGACGTAGACAACGTCATGGCAGATTTCCTCAGTCGTCACACAGTGGACAGTGGGAGTTAGACCCCCAGGTGTTCCAACTCGTTGTTCAGAAATGGGGTATGCCTCACGTTGACCTGATAGCAACAAGACACAACAGGAAGGTTCCAGTGTTCTCTAGACCCTCTAGCTCTAGCTGTTGATGCAATGTCTATCCCGTGGATATTTCCTCTGGCCTACATATTTCCTCCCCTTCCCATGTTGACCAGGGTGTTACGGAAATTGCGGATGGAACGTTGTCCAGTCATCCTGATTGCTCTGTATTGGCCTCATTAGTCCTGGTTTCTGGAGCTTCTGGCCATTTCGGTTCCCCTCCCTTCCTGATCTTCTTCTGCAGGGTTACCTGTGGAAGGAAGATGTTCACCGGCTCTCTTTAACGGCTTGGAGGTTGAATCCTCAATATTAAGGAAGAAAGGTTTTTCTTCTGGTGTGGTGGCTACTATGCTTAGTGCCTGTAAGCCTGTTTCTTCCAAGATCTATCACCGTGTCTGGTCGACTTTTGTTTCTTGGTGTGCTGACAGGGATCTGTGTGACGATTTCGATCTACCTACTGTCCTGGCCTTTTTGCAGGATGGTGTGGATAAGGGCCTCAGTTTGAGTTCTCTTAAGGTTCAGACTTCTGTGCTTCCTGTTTTCTTTCATAAGTGCATTGTCGTCCTTCCTGATGTCAAGGTTTTCTTCCAGGGCATTGCTCATACTCGTCCTGCCTTCCGGAGTCCTGCTCCTCAGTGGGATCTTAATTTGGTTTTGGATGTTGACCCTTTGAGTCCTTGGCTACTAATCCTCTACATCTCTCCTGGCAATTGTGTCTGTTCGCCGTGTTGCGGAGTTACAAGCTCTTTCCTGTAAACCACCATATCTGGTGTTTCACAAGGATAAGGCGGTGCTTCACATTTCCAAGGAGTTTTTACCCAAGGTGGTCTCTGAGTTTCACATCAGTCAGGAGATTGTGGTGCCTTCTTTCTGCCCTAACCCCTCCTCTGACAAGGAGAGAATTCTCCACTTGTTGGATGTGGTGCTTTGTCTCAAGTTTTATGTCCATCGCACTGAATATGTCAGGAAATCTGACTCTCTGTTCGTCATTCCTGAGGGTCCTAGTATAGGAAGACCTGCATCCAAAGTGACTATTGCATCATGGATCAAGTCCACTATTCACAAAGCCTGCGAGTTGAGGAGTAAGCATGTTCCCTTTCGGGTTACGGCTCATTCCACCAGGTCAATTGGGGCCTCTTGGGCCTATAAGAATCAGGCTTCTGCTGATCAGCTGTGCAGGGCGGCCACTTGGTCCTCTGTGCACACCTTTTCGAAGCACTACCGTGTGGATGTGCTGGCTTCGGCTGATGCCAGCTTTGGAAGGAAGGTCCTGGAGGCAGTCTTGCCTGTCTAGGATCTTCTTCTTAGGTTCTCAGTGCTTACTTGCACCTGGTCCTTGCCTTCTTCCCGCCTCTGGGAAACTCAATGGTTGGACATCCCAGAGTTACCAGTAACCTGTATTGGACGACAGAGAAAAGAGAATTTTAGTCTTACCTGTTAAATCCTTTTCTCTTAGCCCATACAGGTTACTGGTCTCCCACCCAGTCAAGAGACCATGCTTGGCTGTCCTGTGGCAGACCGTCGGGGTCCTTCGGGGTCATGCTCACAGGAGTCTTCTTCCCTTCTATTATCTAGTCATAGTTAGTGTCTCAAATCTTTCTGGAGCTGGTTGGCTAGCTGCAGCCAAGGAGGGAAGGGAGGCTCCATCCCCTACATACACTAAGAGAAATGTTCCTGCCTACTAAGGGGCGGAATGCCTCCCAGAGTTACCAGTAACCTGTATGGACTAAGAGAAAAGGATTTAACAGGTAAGACTAAAATCCTCTTATGGTTCAAAACTATAGTGTAAGTCAGAAAAGGAATAAATGGGAGGAATGGATCCAACAGATAGAGAATTTCTGAGAATGAATTTAAGGAGCAATATCTAAGAAAGGATTAGGCCTAGGAGTGTTGATATATCTAATGAGTAAATGTAGAAGATGGGGAGCCTCCCTCCCCCCTGTAGTATGATTGGTATGAGTGGGGTATGTGTGGTGTGGTTTTTTTTGTCTCCTTCTCTCTTCTTGTGGGATTGCGATATAAGAGTGACAAAAGGAATATCTAGGGTGGTCCCAACGGAAGGAAAAAGATTAAAGTAATAGTGTAGAGGTTGGGGGTGTAGGAGTAAATGAGGAGGAGGATGTTATGAGAAGTTTAGTATTTTATATGTGTATGGGATGGTTGTAATGGTGAAGTATGTATTCTTTTTCTATTAAAATAAACTTAAAAAGAGAAAAAAAATGCTCTTCTTGATTATATTGCGGTTCTAGAAACAACTCATAAATCATCTCAATCCCTGGAGGCTCTACTCCATTTGAGTATCACTGCATTTATCTCCAGTTTGATAAAACGGGTGTTAACATTTAGCACCTGCAATAGAATCTGGCCCTAAGTCAGGTAAACTTCTGGCCAAAGTAAAAAAACCTAAACAGGATCAGACTTATATATCACTGATTAAACCAGATCACTCTGCTATTGTTTCTGACGTCATTTTAGCTGCATTTTGGAACTATTACCAACGTCTTTATAACCTGACTTCGACCTAGGCTTTGTCCTTGGATGCTCAACCGACCCTCATACAGGATTTTTTACTTCAAGCAAACATTCCCAAGCTTTGTGAAGAAGAGATTGTATCCTTAGAGGCTCTGTTCACTTTGGAGGAATTCTCCCATGCACTTGGACAATCTCCTCTGGGGAAGAGTCCTGGACCAGACGGATTTCCCTTGACTTAGAATAAAGATTTCAGGGCCAAACTTCTCCTGTTTATGCTGGACACATTTAATGCAGTTCAGTCAGAAACAGCTTGGCCTTCGCAGTTGCTTCAATCTCATATCACTGTTCTCCCTAAACCTAATAAGGACCCTCTACTTTGTGGAAGCTACAGACCAATATTGTTGATTAATGTTGATTTAAAATGATTTGCAAAACTGTTAGCAGTTCAGCTTAGTGCCTTACTGCTGGGTATTGTTCATAATGACCAGGTGGTATTTGTCTCTGGGCACCTAGTTAGAGATAATACTGTCAAGGTGATATCTCTGCTCCATTCAGTCAAGCTGTCAAGTACGCCAGCGGCTTTTCTATCATTGGATGCTGAAAAAGCTTTTGACAGGGTAGGTTGGCCGTATATGGAAGCAGTCTTGAGGTAGATTGGACTGGGTCCCAAGCTCCTCTTCTCTATCCTCTCTTTATATTCTGAGCCTACAGCACGGGTGAAAGCCAACGGAGCCTTGTCAGATTGCCTTAAGATCTCTAACGGCACCAGACAAGGGTGCCCTTTGTTTTCTTTAATCTATTTCTTATCCCTGGAACCTCTGCTAGCCTCTATCCGGCAGCATCCCCAGATTACTGGGGTCACAATCAATTCCCAGGAAGTGAAATTGGCGGCAGTTGCAGACGATGTCTTGGTTTCTCTTACTCATCCTAAACATTCTCTTCCAGCACTTTTAGACATACTCTCTTCCTTTTCGTCTCTTTCGAATTATAAACTCAACCTGACTAAATCTGAAATACTACATATCCATATTCCTGCTGGGGATCTTCCAGACTTGACGAGTCAGTTTCCGTTTCAATGGACCACCAGACAAATTCGGTATCTTGGCATCGTTTTAACCTTTGATTTGGTGGCTCTAGTCAACCTTAATTTCTCTTGCATCCTTAGAAACTGAATTTCAGAGATGGCACACCCTATATATATATTGGATGGGAAGAGTACAAGTTGTGAAGATGGTTGCCCTCCCTAAAATCCTGTTTTTGCTGCAGACTATATCTTTGGATGTCCCTAGGAGAATAGTGTACCAAGTACAATCTCAAATAATGTCCTTTATCTGCTTCTATAAACGTCCGAGATTTCCTAGGAATCAGTTGTATCAGGACCCCTCAGGGGATGGTCTAGGGGTCCCTGATATCTGGTCCTATTACATGGTATGCCATCTGGGGCTAATTCTAACATGTTCGCATCCCGGTAGAAACATTGAAAACCTCTGACCCCGGGGCGACAGTGTGTCAGCTGATCTGGAGTAGGCCCTCCAATTGAAAAAAACATCCTATTATAGGCCACTTGTTGTCTTTCTGGTATTCTGTGAATGCCGCTTATGACTGGGCCCCCTTTCCTTCTCCTCTTATGTCTCTTAGGGGGAATCCAAGCTTCCCACCTGGCCTATCTGGGCTAGCGTTCCTCTCCAGGCTGGCATGCGTAGTCCCTAGAGTGGGGATGTACTTGGCCCGGGAGGCATACTGACCTTCCGGGATCTGCAAAGTAATACCCTGCTCCCTACTCTGAATGGTGGTGATTCACCCAACTGCATAGTTTCCTACATGGCAATTTCTCCGGGTTTTATGTTTCCACCTATCTTACCCAATTTGAGTCCCCCTTGAAAAAGAATTGCTTCCTTTCCAAGACCATATCCAGGTGCTATAATTTTCTTCTTGCTTCATCCTCTGCCACGAGCTGGGGCTTCCAGGTCTCATGGGAGAGAGAACTGGGTCTGCGACTTTCGGTGGAAGAGTGGAAAGGGATCCTCTATATGGCCGACCGTCATGTGTCCTGTACCCTCTCATGGGAAACTAATTATAAATTGCTGACTAGGTGGTACCTCACCCCTTCCCGACTAGCTAGGATTTTCCCATCTGTATCTGGGAGTTATATGTCTCATTCCCCACTACCTTCCAAAATTGCCAAGGTACAGTGGATGCTGGCCATCACTCAGGTGAGGGTATGCATCCCTTTACATTGGAAAAGTGAGTCACCTCCCACACACAGATTGTGAGCCTTATTCGAGTTGGAGAGGCACCATGACCATGTCTTGGGTCAGCTTTTTGATTTTGCTATTTCCAGAGGAAAGTGGTACACATTCTTTGGGATGCCTGAAGATTCTTGAATAGAGCTCCCCTTCCCCGTCTTTCCCTCTGTGGCCTGTGTAGGCGGTCCAGTATATCTCCTTCCCCCTTCCCTCCCCCACCCCTCTTCCTCTCTTTTCTCTCTCTGGATATTCTGTAATTTGCCTCTTTACCAATGACCATAAGTTATCTTATGTAGTATTTGTAATATATAAATATTGTTACGTTTGCAGTTTACACATTTTGGGTTTATCTCAATGTCTGAGTTCAGACTGACACTTTATTTGTCCTTGTGAACTGTATCACCAGCCGATTGGGTAGACAATCCCCACAGCTGACATATGCTTGTATGTATTACCTTTTAAATAAAGTTTATTTTCAACTCAAAAAAGTAAAAACAGTTAATACAAAAGACCACAGATTAGTATCTAGCTCATTTTGTGGTGTGTGTATACCACCCCTTCATCAGAGATTGGGTTGATGGGAGAGCCGTAGAGACAGTTCAGCCCATTAATCTTGTACACTCTGGGGATCTATCTTAAATGAAAGCTGGATCTGTGTTGGGTCCCTCAGTAAAGAGAAGGGGATGGATAAGGGGAATTACCTTTTCTGGAACTGTGGGTGGGTAACCTGAGTAGGACAGAATACACAGTGGATGGTGGATTTGAAGATCCCTTTGATGTTTCCTTTTTTACTTGGTGTGTGTGGCCTCTCTCAGGTGTAATACATGGAGACATTGATGGAAAGAAAGAAATAGCAGTACATTTATTCTGCATGGTGAAAATGGATTAGTTAAAAAATTGGATCAATTAATTACTTGTCCTTCAAAATAGAAGTGTTCCATATAGTAAAAAAAAAGATGAACTCTTTAAACAAGTAGTATTTAGCACAGATATATAGTAAAAAAAACATAGCAATATTTTAAAGCAGGTTGCAACTCCTATTTTCTTTATGAAACAATCACATGCAACAGCGAACAACTGCTGACAATTATTTAGAGTAGCACATTATGACCCAAAATGTATCTATATTTATAAATCATGTAGTCTGTGGACAATAACTTCCAGGGGAAGAAGTGACATAGTTGATAAGGCTGAAAATAGAAATGTGTCCATCAAGTTCAACCCATGCCATATCACCCCTGTTGATCCAGACGAAGGCAAAAAAAAACAAAAACAAAAAAACATTGAAACCATTTCCAATTAAGCCCCAAGTGGGTAAAGAAAATTACTTCCTGAATCCAAATGGCAGTCAGATCTTTCCCTGGATCAACATCTTATCTGTTTTGAAACCAACTGTCCCACTATTGTTCTGTGGTAGATATGTATCCATTACTTTTTTGAAAGCAGAGTATCTGCAAGCACAGAATCACAAGGCAAATAATTCTTAACTGTACTGCCCTTAGTGTACAAAATCCTTGGCTTTATTTAGTGGCTGTTCTATGCCTATAAAATTGTGTGTGATCTATCCACATCATGGTATCTTTAAGGAAATTGAAGGAGAGGAATGTTCTGTTATTATTGCTGAATATTCTGTGCAAGTTTCAGAAATCATTACAAAGTCTTGTAGTTTATATTAATTAAAATAATGTTAAAGTAAAGCAGGACTTCAAATCCCATAATTCATCTGCTACATCCCACTGAGACAAATAGAAGCGTTTGTACTGGCAAGAAAAAAAAAAGTTGCCAGTGTTAAAAAGGGAATTTGGAATAACATTTTATGTTTGTGTGTTTATATATATATATATGTGTGTGTGTGGTGTGTATTATAAGACTAGCACATAATATTTTTGCATACTGCCCTTTTGTCATTTTTTTTTATTCTGGCCACTACCATACAGGAACAAGGAACAACACTTAGCAGCTATATTACTGTTGACAGCTGTTTTGTGCAAGTTGTAATTTTCTAAAACCAGATTGAGGAGAGAAACTATTTAAATGTCTCCAAAGCCCATAACCCCGTCCATCCTAGTGCCAGGTACTGTTTACTTTTTCAGTGGAACAAGCTTTTATTAGTAGTAGAAAAAAGTCATTTTTGTATAATGGGAAAACCTGGATTCACTTCATTGTTGATGCACTATGTCTGTGAAAGCGATAAAACAAAGACACTATTGTGTTTCTTGGAACGTATGAACTGACAATTTGCATCTATGTGTGGATCTCATCAATAATTTATCATGTACTTTGAGGGACTCACATTACTGCTGCTTAAGCATACATTTGTATTTTTTCAACTTATGTTCATTGCACTGTTGGGGCCTTTGTTTACAGTGGGGACATATAGGGCTAGATTTAAAGGTTTGCTGCTAAGTAAAAAAAGGCACATTGGCCGCAAATAACTCATGACTTACGGCAGATTTAAAGGTAAGAGTACAAGAATAGCTATCGAGCGTAGGCACAACAAAAACACGTTACACAAAAACCTGCGTTGCACCTATTTTCATATCACTTGCGTCCCAAACTCCCGTTAAAACACAACTTAAGTCAAAATGTAACATTACGGCTGCCATTGGCTAGCAACCCTGATAGATGCACAAACAAAATTCAAACCTACAGCCAATCCCAAGGCCCCAAAGTAGCAAAAATGTTCAAATACACGTATGTATACCCCAAAATAATGGTCACACCTTGTCTGTGTTTCGAGTTTTGGCGAGCTAGATGACAAGACCCAGGAGTGGAGGATAGCGTTTAGAGCGAGGGATACAGGAGCTTACATTGGAGGTAGAAGGAGTTTACACATTTTTTAAACTTTTGTTTGACAGTGTGAATCTGTGAGTGAAAGAGTGTGACAGAGAGTGAGTGGGATTGAGTGTGTCTGTGAGGGCCTGTGGGAGTGCCTGGGTGTGAGTGGGTGAATGATGGCAAGAGGGATGGGGAGAGTAGTGGAGGAGGAGGAGGAAGGTCAGCCCTGAGCAGAGTAGGGGTGGGAGAGGGAGATCCGCAGGGCGGAAGGTGACCAGGCCAAGGAGAGCAGGCACAAGGAGGACAGGGACAGAACCTCCAGTGGGACGAGGGGTAGTTCATGGGGACCACCACACACAGGCAGGGGCAGAGCAGGCAGGACATTCTGGTTCTGAATCCTCGCATGACGGAGCTGAGGGGGAAAGGATCAGGGATCCCCGATATACCAAGGAGAAAAACACGGCCCTCATGGAGGCTGTGCTGGTGAGGGAGACCATCCTCTTCCTGAGGGAGAGGGTCCCTGGTCAGTCTGCAAGGAGGAAGGTGGCATGGAACCAGATATGTGGCCAGGTGAATGCTGTGTCCAATTGCAGAAGGGACATGGACTCAATAAAGAAGAGATGGGCAAGAGGGTGGGCACGAACAAGTTGGCTGAAATTGCCAAGCACGCCTGAGGCACCAGAGGTGGCCCACCTGTTCAAATCACCTTCAGTGGATGGGACAAGATGGTGCGGCAGAACATGTCCGACACACTCATTGAGGGGGTCCCTGGAGGATCGGACAATGGTGAAGAGAGGAGCCTCCACACTACGGGTAAGTGCATCATCCCATAACCACACACCACATCAAACCACACACCCATCACACACAATCACATCCCAGCATATGCCCATCATTCATCCACACAACTGCACCAACACAGCATTCAAACAGGACGCAAGACAAGGACAAATGTCTAGGTTCAACAAGGCCCAAACCTGTCTAACTCCCTGGTTAACCCTCATGTTGCTGTGCTGATCACATACAATACACATAAACCATGTTCAGAAAAGTTTTGTATGTTAAACAGCAGAACTGCTCCAACACAATGTCACCCATGTACCCACAGGGAAACCAGGACATAATCCCATGAGTGCTAGAGGGATTATCAATGCATCAATCAACAATACTTTGGCAACCTCCCTGGTACTCAAAGGGTTAACCAGACAACAAACACAAGTCAATAGGGTAACAATTACATGCTACACAGGGGACATTCACTAAGCGGTGAAAAAGAGCTGATGGAGAGAAATGTACACTTACTTCACAAATCCCAATGTTAGTCTATGGAGAATATTCAGTAACATGAATCAAGTTGCAAAGGTCACATTGTATAGACTCCATAGAAAACATTGCAAATGGGGAAATGAAGATCACTGGAGTACTCAGCATCATGTTCAGTTAATCAGGTCTACATAACCGCTTACTAAATCACAAAAAGGATGGATCAGGTCACACATCACAGTGCCAATGAGAATAACTGGCTGTATGTGCAACACACAGGCCTGAATCAATTCCACAGAATTAAGGTGAAAATGTAGGCCTTGGTGTTGTGTATGCAATCATTTACTCTAACTTGAAATTACATATCTCACATTTGATTCACACATGGATCCTCAGGAGTGCTGATGCCATAGATGGATGGTACACCAGCCACTATTTGCAGGATACTTATGTGAACCAAATATGAACCATTGTAGTTTGTTCAATAACAGGCCATGAATTATGGATATCTATGATTGAGTATGGCTGCCGCACTCAGAAGGATGGATGGGCTCATCCAGAAAATAAAAAACAGGCCTCAGTCAAAGATATCATTCAATACTGGCTTGATTGTTGCCCTTCAGGATTCAACTTGAACAGACCTCATGGACATGATCCTGTCAAGTACATCAATCTCTAATTGCCAGGGTGGTATCCCATGCATCACAATGCAATGCATAGGATACCATCATGACAGAGAGTGACATGTAAAATCAGACAAAATCTTGTATTGTACAGGATAAACTGATAACATAGATATGAATATCACTTGAATCACACTGCAGATCTGTTAAAAAAAGATATGTACACAAAGAAAAACGGTCAGATATGGATGTGTATATGTACCTTTCAAATGGGTACAAATATGTCCCAACAAGATGTGAACCCAGAGATCAGTTCAGTACGTGTTATTGCCTTACTGGCCATATATGTGCACCCTTAACAAACTAACTGTTATTGATATCATCAAAATACACATCCCACCTTACTTAGATGGGACATACGAGGTATGTTGTTATTTATGACATCAATAAAAGTTAGTTTGTGATGGGTGCACATATATAGCCAGTAAGGCAATCAAACGTACTGAACTGATCTCTGGGTTCATATCTTGAAAGTATATATTTGTACCCATATGAAAGGTACATATCTACATACATATCAGACCATTTTACTTCCTGTGTACCTTTAACTGGATAGCAATGGTTAATTTCACCTTGATGTAATATTGTAGGCAATGTAAAAAGATGTGGTTCGATGTTAGTCCTATCCCTCCAACCCTCATGGTTAGACAGATATTGCTCTATGTGACAGATGGAGATTTCAGTCATATGACCACACGGACACTCTTCAGCAGAGCCAAAATTGCCCCATTTAGAGATCAATACTTAATTGGAATGGTCTACAAAGTGTGCCTGGTTTGAAAGCACACTCTGTGGACCATTCCAAAGAAGTATTTATCTCTAAATGGGGCAAATTTGGTTCTGCTGAGTAACCTACATGTGGTCAAATGACTGAAATCTCCATCTGTCACATAGAGCACTATCTGTCTAACTATGAGGGTTGGCGGGATAGGACTAACATCGAACAACATCTGTTTTCACAATGCCTACAATATGACATCAAGGTGAAATTAACCATTGCTATCCCGTTAAAGGGATAGTAATCCCTAAAATGTGAAAAGACAAATATATGTTGAAGGATTCATCCCCCGAGTAAAACAATGGTATTCCCACTGCTGAAAGGTGTTTCATTCAAAAAGTATCACAGCTCAGACTTGAATATTTAAGGGGCAATATCCCAGTGGCCTGAAATTGTACAGCGGTGCTGTTACTGCACTATCATATGGACAGCTCTGGTCCCGGGACCAGAAATCTACATGGGATGGTGTGGCAACAGCGCCACTGTGAAATCGCACCTCAAAATTAAACTTTTACCTGTAATAAGTATAAAACACCTTTCAGCAATGGGAGTTCCCTTGTTTACTCTGGGGGATTAAGCCAACAACATATACTTTTGTTTTCAACATTTTAAGTATTTCTGTCCCTTTAGTACTATCATGGCTACGTTTACTAATCACAACATCTCATTTCTCCACACAGCTTACGGCTCTCCAGCACAGCGGGAGCCCATGGAGGAGGCTACGTCACCACCCAGTGAGGAGTACACAGAGGAGGAGAACAGCTGGTAGTCACCATACCCACCATCCTCATCTCCTCCAACACAGTCTGCATCACCACTTTCTGAACCACCACAGGCTGCAACACCACAGGCTGCTCCACTACAGGCTGCACCACCACAGGCTGCTCCACTACAGGCTGCACCACCACAGGCTGTTCCACCACATACTGCACCACCACAGGCTGCTCCACTACAGGATGCACCTCCACAGGCTGTTCCACCACAGGCTGCTTCTGGTCAAGCCACAGCACAGATGAGAATATCACCAGGAGCCGGAGGGAATCCCAGAGGAAAACCAACAAGATAGAGGCAAGGATCCATGCCCTGGAGTCGGAGGTCTCAAGGATCAACACTCAACTCTATCAGCTCCACACGGGGGTGATGGACATGTTTGCACAGGTGCTGGTGGAGTTGAGAGAACAGAACCACAGGGAGAACCTACGGTTAGAGAGGGAGAACCTGCATTCCACAGAGGGGTCCACTGCACCCACCACTCCCTCCAATGTAACCCCTGAAGCCACACCTAGGGCTCATAGTGTGACAAGGTGATCATCCAGGGCATCCACCTCTGACACCCAGTCTAAGGCCCCCCCTCCAAAAAAAAAAAATAAAATAAAATGCTCAACTTGTTATCTTCCCCCTGAATAAAGGAACATTGTGCTTTTGAATTCTGTCTAATCTGCTTTGTATTTAGTTGTAGTTTGGGTGGCAGAGTTGTCTCCAATGCATTGCCAAACAATGCAGTGAACGCAACTTCTGCCTAGGCAAAATGTTTGTGGTATGTTACAACATGGGTGTGTGAACCGTTGTCCAAATTCAACTGGCAATCCATCCCTGAAGCCATATAACACAACAGTGTTATATGGCGATGTTGTGGGTTGAATTTGAACAACAAAACATAACCTTTACACAACAGCTGATGCAACACTGAACATTCATCTGCATCAATTGTTGTGTTTAAGGGGATAACCAAACAAACAGCTATATTACTTTACAGTGAAATAACAAGCAGAACAGATGTAACATTATTCAATACAGTCTTTGATTCAAACTCTTATTGTGCAGCTGTCACGGAGTGACTAGGAAATAACAACACTGACAAGTACAGATGAACTTAAAATAAAACTTTATTTTAAATACAATAGTGGCAGCAATGATGACACAATAGTGGCAGCAACAAATGACACACTTTCACAAGGCCAGAGAGGAACAGTGAACTCACTTTCCTCACCCCTCACTAGGCTAGTGCGATAGGCCCGTGTCTGTACCCAGACGATAGAGTAACTCAGGCAACGGAAGCAAGTAGCTCCAGACACTGGGCACACAGTAGCGACTCTTAACTCCACCACCTCCACGAGGCCAGGTGAGGACAGTGCAAGACACTTCCTCAACCCTTCACTGGGCAGGTGTTGCTAGATCCGAATGGCCCTAGGAACCTTCACAGACAGATGGGAGGACAGTGCATGGCACTTCCACAATCTCAGTCGGCAGGAGAATGAAGCACAACTATACCCTAACGCCATAGTATACCAAAGGCAAGGTAAACGGCAATGGAGGGCTAGGTGATACAACACTCAAACCAGAATGACCACAGGAGGTCAGTAACACGGACTGGCCGACAAGGCAACACAAACCAGAACAACCACGGAAGGTCAGTACACTGACTGACCAAAAAGAGCCGCCAGAGGTAGCGAGCGCTGTAATAGGTAGGCACAGGCAGCAAGGATCCCAATAGCCGAGGTTGGGTAGCCAAGGCTGGTAATCGCAAACAGAACGCAACAGAGGGAGAGTAACTGGAGGCAGCCAGGGGTCAGAGCCGGATCGGGTAGTCAGACGTCGCCAGTAGTCAAAGCCGGAACGGGTAGTCAGACATAGCCAGCACTAGGCGCAGGTACACCACGAAAGGTTAAAGGTAATAGGACATTCTGAGGTTTAAAAGGCCTGAGAGGTGGGTGGAGAGATGACATCACAAGCACAGTGACCTACAAGAACAGCGCTTGCATAGAGCGACAACCAGGAAGTAACAACGTCTCTGCCACAGCAGTTACCCACTGGAGGCGATCACGGGCACGGTGATAGCAACTGACTTACTGGGGAACCCAGTGTTCATCATAGGATTTCAATGTGTAGCACACACATTGAAACCCTGGGGTGAGCATTGGGTTCTCCAGTAAGTTTAGTTGTAGTTTTACTAAGGTTGTAACACACTTCACCAGTGATAACGCTTGTCCACTTAGTCTGGTTGTTCGTTGATGTAGCCCATGTACTGAGATATGTCAAATTAAAGCAATCTCAGAACATTGATTATATTGAGCAACACAGAAACAGTGTACATGAAATCACTGTGGAAGTATGTCCCCTGTATCACCTCTTTATCACTCCCAACACACATTAGTGTGTCACTGCCATCATCTCTTTGCATGAATACATCATAGAGTCCACTCACTGGCAAACAAGAAGTGGAATTGTGTGATGTGGGTCATGCCTTCCCATGTATGGGGGATACTCTAGCCTTGAGTGTGGTTACGCAATGACAAATGTGTATTCCAAAATTCCATCATACAGACACAGAATGAATAGTGATGGTTCTTCTTTATTGTGTCTCAAAGTACATTAGAACGTACATGTGTTTTCTGGGTATATTGCTTATATGCATTAAACACTTGTATGAGAACACTAAATGTACTTTGAAACTAAATCTTACTACTTTAGTAACACTACTGTCCTGCTCATGTGTTGTCCACAAGGTTTGACAACTCTGTAGATGAGCATCCTAACTGTACTGGTTAGTACACACATGAATTTGTGTTTTCTTTGTCTATATGAGAATGTTCCAGTAGAGGTTGCTGTGAACCTCAGGTCAAACATCACCAACGCAATCACTTGAAACAGCAAGGGGTGAGCTTCATAGAGGTGTTGTCAAGACATCAATCCAGTCACATGGAAGATCTTCAGTTCAAGGATGGATCATGCTATGGATGCCTGTGGGACAAGAGGACAGGATATGGAACAGCAGCCTCAAACTGATCATCAAACAACAACAATTTCGATTTCATAATCCCCTCAATCTTTTTCGTTACAGGTGAGTACACAAACCATTGCTTTGTAATGTGTTGTGTACTTGTCTGTAACCCATTATGTAGAGAACTAAGGAAATGTGAACCAGCCCTATGGATATGTGCTCTTGACATGAATACACACATCAACAAGTATGTTCTGAGAGCTCCATGGAAGTATGAATTTGGGCTGTCACTGTGAGGGTGACAGTGGCAGCCCAATTTCATTTGTTCCACACAACTATTGGGACATTTGTTGATGTGTGTATTCATGTCAGGGGCACATATCTCTGCACACTCACAGGTCAGCACGGTGTCCCTTGAGATCTGATCCACGTTTCATGACTTCTATGTTGTGTAACAATACCACTGTAGATCCTCCCCTCTGCTGCTCTTCTCAGCTCTAGCACAGTACAGGTCCCATGTTAACTCCAATGGCCCTTTAACCCCTGGTGTGACAAAGTGTTATCCAATACATTGCACTGGATAACACTCTTTCGCTACAAGGCTACCATGGTTGCTCTGGTTATGATCATGGCAAATCAAGTGAGTTGCTGTTAATCAAGCCCTGTAAGTTTACGAACATGGTACGTTGTTTCTCCTGGGAGTGTGTGTGATATCCTTGAGGTATGTATGTCAACATGGATAAGGGAATGGAAGATGGTTTTGTAATCCCCACACAAATCTGCCACGTCCATGGTGTGTATGATGTTTGGGGCCATACTGCTGCCAATGCAGTGCTGTGTCATTGATCCTGTGGGGTGAAACAGAACATCATGTGCGGGGTGGTTAGTGTGTTGGCACCAGTTCACAGGACTGATGGGGGACTTGCATGGATTGTTTGTATGGCTGTGTTATACTCACAGGTAAAGTGTTCCGTGATGAGCCTGTCTCTGATCTGCACCCCTCTCAGGGTCTCCTCAACATGGCCGATGTCCATTGGCACTTCTGGTATGGGTGGGTCCTGGATATGATCCACCAGCCTGGTGTCCACTGTGATATTGCGCAGTATTGCACACCCTATTGTGATGTCACACACCTTTCCAGGTGCATACTGGAGTGCCCTCCTCAAGTGGTCCAGACATCTGAATCTGGACCTGAGGAGGCCAAAAGTCTGCTCAATGACATTCCTCTTTGTGCCATGAGGCTTGTTGTATCTCTCCTGGGCATCTGTTTGGGGATTGGCGACCGGGGTCAGTAGCCAGGATTTGCATCCATAGCCAGCATCGCCTGTATAGGTTCCATTCTTGAAATCTCTGTAGACTGAAGAGTTTTGGAGAATGTACAAATGATGTGAGCTGCCAGGATATTTTGCACAGACATTCATAATCCTCATGTTGCTGTCACACACCATCTGCACGTTCATGGAGTGGTAGTTCTTCCTGTTGATGTAGATATGTGCATCACATGCTGGGGCTTTGATACGGACATGGGTGCAATCTATAGCACCCATGACCCTGGGCATGCCTCCCTTTGCGTAAAAGCCCTGCTTGAGATGTATCCTCTCCACGTCGGTGGTGTGGAAGTGTATATAAGTACTGGCCTTGCTTTTGAGGGATGGCAAGACATGGGCCAGCACTCTGGAGAATGTGGCCTGAGACATGCCAAATGCATAACCCTCAGTGTACTGGAAGGCGCCACTTGCCATGAAGTGTATGGCACAGAGGAGTTTTTCAGGCCAGATAGGGCATGGTTGTGTATGTAAATGGAATCCACCTGATCCTTGTTGACCTCATACAAGGCAATGATGCTGTGCGGACTCAACCTGTAGCGATCAATCACCTTGTCATCGGTCATTCCAAAGATAGTGACCCTTGGGCGGTATACCCTGGCACCTGGTGGTCGGCTATCCATCCTCCGCTGCTGCAGTGGTCCCTGTGGCAGCTGGGGAGCATCCTATTACTGCAGCTTTGCATCTGCAGGCAGGTGCTGTCCTCCAGGTGGGGATGGGCACCTGTGTGTCTGTTGAGCCAGAGCCTCCTCACTTGCAGCAGGTGAAGGCTGTTGAATAGGTGTGCCTGGGGGTTGCTGGTGTTCCCTAGCTCTCTCCCTTGCACGCCTTCTCCACAGTCTTCACAACAATATGTAACCCAACATACTGATTGTGTTCTCTATCTCTCTCTATCTCCCTCCCTGAGTGGAAAACAAGCCACAAGTGAGTGTGGTGAGTTGTCCCTTTAAGTACTTCATAGGGCGTTGTGTAGGTGTGGTGATGAGGTGAGTGCTGACCAATGGGAAGTTGTTTATTGTCAAGGTAAGTGTTTGCAGGCATGTGTGTGTTATAAGATGTGGTTGTTGTGCTTGGTATGTATCTGCCATTTGCGGGTGTGAAGTTGTGGGGTACAGGTTGCGTCTGGATCGCATGGTGATGTTGCACAGGTGAGCTTGTTTTGTATTTGCAGGTGTCCATGTCATGTGATAACCCTCATTGGTCCGTGCCATGTTGTGTTGGTGTTTTTTTTTAAGTCCTTGTCCCAGTGGTATTGCTTGTTGTGTGTGAGAATGATTTGTGTTGTCTGTCTATGTTTTTGTGTTGTTTTGGCATTGCACGGGTTAATTTTTCCATTTACATGCTTGTGCGGTAAGCATTTTGTGTGTTTTCCTATGTAACGGTTGGTTTTTTTTGTTACGTGTCTACCTGCTAAGAAAAGTGTGTCTTAAGTTTTGTCCGTTAAGGGTATCTTTTTTCAGTCGTTAACTGTACCGCCAATGTTTGAATGGCTCTGGGGATTCTTGTTCCATGTGTTTCAACTGCTGTTAGCTATTCTTTAGGTGGATCTTTAAATTGCTAAATACAACTTAAAGCACCCGGTAGTGCTTTTTTTGGCTAACGGCTGCCTTTAAATCTACCCCATAGTTTTTTCTTCATTTCAGTTTGCCAATATTTTATTTAAACAATAAAATCTACTACCGGATGGTAGAGAAAAAAGTATTCTCAATACTGCACACCTATTGGATGACTGTAGGATAAATATGCTTGTAATGAGAGAATTTGCATTGTGTTCAAAGGAATAAAAAACAAATTGTATTAATTTTGTTTAAAACATATAATTAACAGGTTAATTTTTCCATTTACGTGCTTGTGCGGTAAGCATTTTGTGTGTTTTCCTATGTAACGGTTGGTTTTTTTTTTGTTACGTGTCTACCTGCTAAGAAAAGTGTGTCTTAAGTTTTGTCCGTTAAGGGTATCTTTTTTCAGTCGTTAACAGTACCGCCAATGTTTGAATGGCTCTGGGGATTCTTGTTCCATGTGTTTCAACTGCTGTTAGCTATTCTTTAGGTGGATCTTTAAATTGCTAAATACAACTTAAAGCACCCGGTAGTGCTTTTTTTGGCTAACGGCTGCCTTTAAATCTACCCCATGTTTTTTTCTTCATTTCAGTTTGCCAATATTTTATTTAAACAAGAAAATCTACTACCGGATGGTAGAGAAAAAAGTATTCTCAATACTGCGCACCTATTGGATGACTGTAGGATAAATGTGCTTGTAATGAGAGAATTTGTATTGTGTTCAAAGGAATAAAAAACAAATTGTATTAATTTTGTTTAAAACGTAAAATTAACGGGTTAATTTTTCCATTTACGTGCTTGTGCGGTAAGCATTTTGTGTGTTTCCTATGTAACGGTTGTTTTTTTTTTGTTACGTGTCTAACTGCTGAGAAAAGTGTATCTTAAGTTTTGTCCGTTAAGGGTATCTTTTTTCAGTCGTTAACAGTACCGCAAATGTTTGAATGGCTCTGGGGATTCTTGTTCCATGTGTTTCAACTGCTGTTAGCTATTCTTTAGGTGGATCTTTAAATTGCTAAATACAACTTAAAGCACCCGGTAGTGCTTTTTTTGGCTAACAGCTGCCTTTAAATCTACCCCATAGTTTTTTCTTCATTTCAGTTTGCCAATATTTTATTTAAACAATAAAATCTACTACCGGATGGTAGAGAAAAAAGTATTCTCAATACTGCACACCTATTGGATGACTGTAGGATAAATATGCTTGTAATGAGAGAATTTGCATTGTGTTCAAAGGAATAAAAAACAAATTGTATTAATTTTGTTTAAAACATATAATTAACGGGTTAATTTTTCCATTTACGTGCTTGTGCGGTAAGCATTTTGTGTGTTTCCTATGTAACGGTTGTTTTTTTTTTGTTACGTGTCTAACTGCTGAGAAAAGTGTATCTTAAGTTTTGTCCGTTAAGGGTATCTTTTTTCAGTCGTTAACAGTACCGCAAATGTTTGAATGGCTCTGGGGATTCTTGTTTCATGTGTTTCAACTGCTGTTAGCTATTCTTTAGGTGGATCTTTAAATTGCTAAATACAACTTAAAGCACCCGGTAGTGCTTTTTTTGGCCAACGGCTGCCTTTAAATCTACCCCATAGTTTTTTCTTCATTTCAGTTTGCCAATATTTTATTTAAACAATAAAATCTACTACCGGATGGTAGAGAAAAAAGTATTCTCAATACTGCACACCTATTGGATGACTGTAGGATAAATATGCTTGTAATGAGAGAATTTGCATTGTGTTCAAAGGAATAAAAAACAAATTGTATTAATTTTGTTTAAAACATATAATTAACGGGTTAATTTTTCCATTTACGTGCTTGTGCGGTAAGCATTTTGTGTGTTTCCTATGTAACGGTTGTTTTTTTTTTGTTACGTGTCTAAGTGCTGAGAAAAGTGTATCTTAAGTTTTGTCCGTTAAGGGTATCTTTTTTCAGTCGTTAACAGTACTGCAAATGTTTGAATGGCTCTGGGGATTCTTGTTTCATGTGTTTCAACTGCTGTTAGCTATTCTTTAGGTGGATCTTTAAATTGCTAAATACAACTTAAAGCACCCGGTAGTGCTTTTTTTGGCCAACGGCTGCCTTTAAATCTACCCCATAGTTTTTTCTTCATTTCAGTTTGCCAATATTTTATTTAAACAATAAAATCTACTACCGGATGGTAGAGAAAAAAGTATTCTCAATACTGCACACCTATTGGATGACTGTAGGATAAATATGCTTGTAATGAGAGAATTTGCATTGTGTTCAAAGGAATAAAAAACAAATTGTATTAATTTTGTTTAAAACATATAATTAACGGGTTAATTTTTCCATTTACGTGCTTGTGCGGTAAGCATTTTGTGTGTTTTCCTATGTAACGGTTGTTTTTTTTTGTTACGTGTCTAACTGCTGAGAAAAGTGTGTCTTAAGTTTTGTCCGTTAAGGGTATCTTTTTTCAGTCGTTAACAGTACTGCAAATGTTTGAATGTCTCTGGGGATTCTTGTTCCATGTGTTTCAACTGCTGTTAGCTATTCTTTAGGTGGATCGTTAAATTTTACCACATGACAGGAGGCTTCGTATTTTGCATAATCTTTCTTTACTGAATCTCCATAGCAGCACAGTAACCAATCACAAAACAGAAACAGAAAGTATAAATAGCCTGGTATATGCAGACTACCTCCTCTTTCTTGCTGCTCCAACAAGCTGCACAGGTCAGAGTTTTTTGATCCTTTCTAAGGTTGTCTTAATGTTTGTGATTTTGTGTTTCTCATGCAAACAATTTTTTCCTTACATTACCTTTGCTCATTTAGTGTGATATCTGAGGAATTGTTCCTTGTGTTTTGTTATAATAGATAATACTGTTTAAAACTGTGAAATTTGGGTTTTGGCTGCCTGTTTCCCTGCTCTCTATACAGCCCGTTTTTACTTCTAACAGTCTTTTTCATGTTTGGTGGTACCTTGCCTTAGTTGCAGGTTTTGTAATCCTCCACTGTTCCCCTGTGAGCTTTGTGGGGCGTTTGCACTGCTGGGCTGTGTAGGGTGGAGGTTCGCGGCTGCCAACGCTCTCATTTATTTACCCGATTCTTGTTCCTCTCACTTGTTGTTGGTTGCGGTCCGCGGACCGTGCTTGTGCTTGCGGCGGCCATCTTGAATCTCATCTCGCGAGATTCTCGGCGGCCATCTTTATTGTTGGCTCCGCTCTGCAGCTGGGTTGTTCTAGCTTCGGAGCGGTGTGCCTTCTGTTAAGTCTGCAGATTTCTTCGCCTGTCGCATTGTTCACACCTATGGTCTGATCCTGTAATATAGGTGTGAACAGTGCGTAGCAAACATTTTATGGGTAACTGTTAATGCCAAGGAGGCTTTATATTGTTTCAGTTGTTGATACCTGGGTGAGCCCCGTGGTACATCTGGGGTGAGCCCCCCTTCATTTGCATACCTAAGTCCTTTAATACGTGGGTGAGCCCCACTTTTCTTTTAAGTGAGCCACATTACTGGCATAACTGTTGAACAGGGCGACTGTGTCACTGTTTCACTTTCATATTTGTGGGTGAGCCCCACTGTTATTAGGGGTGAGCCCCCTTCTTTCACCTCTTCTGTTTGTACCTTTTGGTTACTGGTGATCTACCACAACCGTGCTGTTCATGGGTTTGTAACAAACAAATAAACAAAAAAAAAAAAAAAAAACGGGGTGAGCCCCCTTTTCCTTTCTTTGAATGCTCTGTCATTCCGCTATTTACAGGGAGTGTTGTCTCCTTTATTCTGGGTGAGCCCCAGCCTGTACCTTCTAGGGACTCACCCACTGTTATTCACTTGGGTGATTTCTCCCTGTCCTTATGCTGGATTTTTGTCCCCCTTTTTTTCAGGTTGTCTCACCTATATCTCCAGATCGTCGGCACAAGTATGAGTGCTCCTTCTTCTGACTTACAGGCCCTTATTGATGCGGCTGTCGCTGCGTCTGTGGAGAAGGTGCTGTCCAGGGTTCTTTCTCAAGACTCCGCTTCTGCTTTCCCTGCAAGAGATGTGGGCCCCTCTCTTTCCAATGAATCTAAATCAGATGATCTGACTGGGAAACGTGATGGCAAGGGGAAGACGCCGTTGAAGCGTCCCCGGCGTGAGGAATCTTCCGCTCCTGTCCTCCAGTCTCCTCATTCTTCTGATGATGACACCTACTCTCCTAGGCCTTTGGCGGTCATGGACGAATGGTGTGCTGCCTCAGGATCAGAGGACAATCTCTGGGATAATGCTCCTGGTTCTTCTTCCTCTTGTTTTGTGAAGGAGACTACGGTGGATGCACCTCCTGTTGTCCCGCAGGATAGTTCTTTTCCGGAAGAAGACCGTTTCTTGGATGCACGTGGGGTGCCACTATTTGATCCTCGCTCCATTTGCCATCCAAGATCTTCAGAGTGGTGTCTGCCTGACCACTTGGCCCGCTTCGTCCATTTCTGGTTACATCAGTCTATGGACCGGGAAGTGAGGGGTCGTCTGCGCACGGAATGTCCTAGGCCAGTTCTTCCGGACAAGGTTGCTGCCACTCCTGATTTTGACCCCACCGTCCTCACTTTTATGGCTCGTTCTGGCCGGGATCCACGCAAGGGCATAGAGAAAGGTCTCAAGGCCTCTCAAGATAAATTGTTGGACATTCTGGGTCCTCTCGCCAAGATGTTGTTCTTTGCTGACCAGGCTCTGGAACACGGCAACTCTTTGGATGCTAATGCTATTAGAGAATGGGCTCAACGGTCTATATGTCTTCTGGGAAATGCTAATGAAGCTATTTCAGCGGAGAGAAGGAAGGCTGCCCTGCTGAGGATCGACCCCAAGTTGGCGGAGTTGGGTTCAAAAGAATTGGGTCCTGCAGCCAACGGATTACTTTCTGATGATCAATTTATTGCCAAGCTCAAACGCCATGTGAATTTATTCACCACCCTCAACAAGGCGCAGTCTTCTATGCGTCAGGTGTTCCGCCCTACATCTTCAAGGGGTGTTTTTGGAAGGGCTGGTCGGCAGCGGGGCCGTGCCACCAGCAGGTTCTGGACCTCAGGCCCCCGCTTCACTCCATCCTCACCAGGATTCTTCCCTTCAACTCCCTACCGGGCCACTACTTTCTCCAGAGGGGCGGACAGAGCGAGAGCTCACAGAGGCAGAGGCCGGGCCAAGTTTCCAGCAGGTAAGCTTACCGATTTCAAACCCTGTTACAACTTCCCCAATGCTGTTTACCGCTGGAAAAATCTCTTTTCATTTGCAGGCATGGCAAGAAATTTCTTCGGACGCTTGGGTCCTTCAGTGCGTTCAAGGATATGTCATCGAGTTCCAGTCTCCTCCGGTGCAGATGAGCCCGCCTCCCGCTTCTCTTTTTTCGACGCGGGATCAGGAATTGATAGACAAAGAGATCATCTCTCTTTTTTTCCAAAGGCGCCGTTCAGTACGCTCCAGACGAGATGGATTTTTTCAGCAACATTTTTCTTGTTCGCAAAAAGACAGGGGATTTTCGTCCGGTCATCAACCTGAGACGGCTCAACGCCTTTGTAGTTTATCGTCATTTCAAGATGGAAGGCATCCATCTTTTGCGGGATCTTTTGATCCAGGGAGACTGGTTTGCTCGTCTGGATCTGAAAGACACGTATCTTTCTGTTCCGATCCATCCGAGTTGTCGTCCTTTCCTTCGGTTCCGCTGGCAAGGTCGTCCGTGCCAGTTTACCTGCCTTCCTTTCGGTCTCAGTTCGGCTCCATGGTGCTTCACGAAATTGCTGAAACCAGTGGTGGCTCGTTTGAGGGCTCTGGGCGTTCGTTGCCTCATTTACCTCGACGATCTTTTGATCTTTTGCAACGATGCTGCCAGACTTCGATCTCAGATGCGCTTTGTGGTGCACTTTCTGGAGTCCTTGGGGTTTGTCATCAACGTGGAGAAATCGGCGTTGGAACCCTCTCAGGTGGTACAGTTTCTGGGCTTCTAAATAGATTCTGTTCGTTGCCTTCTTCGGCTTCCGGTGTCAAAAGTGCCGGCAATCCGAAAGGAAATTCGCCGCGTTCTACGCATGCCTCAAGTTCCATTGCGTTTGCTAGCTCGTGTAGTCGGTCTCCTTTCTTCCTCAATTCAGGCAATCTTTCCAGGACTGCTTCATTATCGGGCATATGCAATGCTTGAAGACTCATCATCTTCGTTTGGGCAGGTCCTACAATCATTTAGTGGATCTGTCTCCGGAGGTTCGTGCAGAACTTCGTTGGTGGCTCCTTCACATGCAGGCCTGGAACGGCCGTGCAGTTTTTGGACCTTCCCCAGACTTTGTAGTGGAATCGGACGTCAGTCTTTGGGGTTGGGGCGCCCATTGTGCAGATCTGGCCACAGGAGGTCCTTGGTCTGTGGCGGAAGAAGGTCTTCATATCAATTGCTTGGAATTGATAGCGGTGTCTTTTGCGGTTCGCAGTTTCGCCAAAGACGCCGAGGGCTGTTGCATTCTCCTACGCATGGACAATTTCTCAGCAGTGCAATACATAAACAAGCTAGGAGGCGCCAGGTTGCGAGTCCTGACGGAGGCGACAAAGGAACTTTACAAGTTTTGCTTCAGCCACAACATTTCTCTGCGGGCGGAGTATCTTCCGGGGGTTTCCAACTTCACGGCGGATTGGTTCTCCCGACATTGAAGAGACACGAGCGATTGGAAGCTGGATGTATCACTGTTTCATCGTCTGTGTCTCCTCAGGGGTCCTTTACGCTTGGATCTGTTTGCTTCCAGAACCAATCGTCAACTACCGACATACTTCAGCTGGCTCCCGGATCCGGACTCCAGGGCAGTGGATGCTTTCCTTCAGAGGTGGCCGACTCAGGGGGCGTATGCGTTTCCTCCGTTTGCGATGCTGGCGAGAGTCTTACACCAGGTTCGCGTTCAACAGGTGAGCATTCTTTTGGTTACTCCGTTGTGGCTGAGTCAGCCATGATACCCAGACCTGCTGGAGTTATTGTGTCAGGATCCTCTTCTTCTTCCTTTGCATCCTCTTCTCCTTTCGGATCCTCAAGGGAATCCCCATCCTCTCGTCCTTCAGGAGCGGCTACATCTGGTGGCCTGGGCGATTTCAGGGGTGCATGGGCAGTCGATGGATTATCGCAGGAGGCTAGGAAACTCTTGTGGGATTCCTGTGCCCCTGGTACAAGATGGTCTTATATGTCCGCCTGGAATGCCTGGTCTGGCTGGTGTTTGGAGAGGGGTTGCGATCCCTTTACGGCACCTGTGACGGCCATCCTGAATTATTTATCTTTTCGTTTTTCTTCAGGTCAGTCGGTTCGTTCGCTGAATGTTATTCGTTCAGCTATTTCTGCTGCCCATGTTCCGGTTGCGGGTGTTCCCGTGGGACGCGATCCCTTAGTTTGTCGGCTCTTACGGGGGATCAAGTTAGCTAGACCTCCGGGACCTAGGTATTCTAGTTTTTGGGACGTGGACGTGGTTCTGCGGTTCTTACATAATTGGCCTTCTAATGATTGCCTGTCCCTTAGACAGATATCAGCTAAACTTAACATTCTTCTTTGTCTAGTTTCTTTTCGCCGAGTTTCGGATGTACGGGCTTTTGATGTGGACGGCTTTTCCGTGCTTCCTGAGGGGGTGTCTTTCTCTATTTCTCGTCGTACTAAGTCTGATTCTGTTTCGGTGTTTTATCCTTTTTTCCGGGAGGTCCCTCAGCTTTGTGTGGTGGAGGTCTTACTTCGTTATGTTCAAATGACGTCTTCGTTACGTTCTTCTCCTTCGGGACAACTTCTCATCTCTTACATTAAACCTCATAAACCTGTTTCCACTACTACTTTGGCTCGGTGGATTCGTTGGGTTTTATCCATGGCGGGGGTAGATTCTAATTTTGGTGCTCATTCTGTTAGAGGGGCTGCTGCGTCTGGTGCAGCATTAGCTGGGGCATCTCTTGCTGACATCTTACGTTCCGCCGATTGGTCTAGGGAGCACACTTTTCGCCTTTTTTATTTTCGACCTCCGGCTCATGCGTCACAAGTGTTGGTGTCTTAGCGTTAAAATTGCAAAATACGAAGCCTCCTGTCATGTGTTAAAATTGTAGATTATGTTAGCGTTAGTGTAGTCATAATCTTAATTTTAGTAATGACAGGAGGCGAGTATTTTCCCTCCCAGCCCTTCCCTTTTTTTCCTTATTTCGTGCTTAAGGGGTAAGTACTGTCTGGTTCCTAGGGGTTTTTTGGTTTGATGATGTTCAATGTTTTGTATTGCTTGTTAAAATGATTTTAAGCTGCTTCTTCTTGTATTGATATACATTTTCCTTTGATTCACATGATATTTATTTGTGTACACTGTTTTGTTTCGTTCAGTGATCTTTCACAAGTCTCTCCTTCTTTTTTTTAGTGTGATCTGCTTCCGGTGACGGACGGGAATACTGGTGGTTAGAGGATCGTCTTCAGGAGTTTGCTGTTCATTTTGTTCTTTCCATATGTCAGCTTGTTGTTTATGCTGCGAAAGAGGAAGTAGTCTGCATATACCAGGCTATTTATACTTTCTGTTTCTGTTTTGTGATTGGTTACTGTGCTGCTATGGAGATTCAGTAAAGAAAGATTATGCAAAATACTCGCCTCCTGTCGTTACTAAAATTAAGATTATGACTACACTAACGCTAACATAATCTACAATTGCTAAATACAACTTAAAGCACCCGGTAGTGCTTTTTTTGGCTAACGGCTGCCTTTAAATCTACCCCATAGTTTTTTCTTCATTTCAGTTTGCCAATATTTTATTTAAACAATAAAATCTACTACCGGATGGTAGAGAAAAAAGTATTCTCAATACTTCACACCTATTGGATGACTGTAGGATAAATGTGCTTGTAATGAGAGAATTTGCATTGTGTTCAAAGGAATAAAAAACAAATTATATTAATTTTGTTTAAAACGTATAATTAACGGGTTAATTTTTCCATTTACGTGCTTGTGCGGTAAGCATTTTGTGTGTTTTCCTATGTAACGGTTGTTTTTTTTTTTGTTACGTGTCTAACTGCTGAGAAAAGTGTGTCTTAAGTTTTGTCCGTTAAGGGTATCTTTTTTCAGTCGTTAACAGTACCGCAAATGTTTGAATGGCTCTGGGGATTCTTGTTCCATGTGTTTCAACTGCTGTTAGCTATTCTTTAGGTGGATCTTTAAATTGCTAAATACAACTTAAAGCACCCGGTAGTGCTTTTTTTGGCTAACGGCTGCCTTTAAATCTACCCCATAGTTTTTTCTTCATTTCAGTTTGCCAATATTTTATTTAAACAAGAAAATCTACTACCGGATGGTAGAGAAAAAAGTATTCTCAATACTGCACACCTATTGGATGACTGTAGGATAAATGTGCTTGTAATGAGAGAATTTGCATTGTGTTTAAAGGAATAAAAAACAAATTGTATTAATTTTGTTTAAAACATAATTAACGGGTTAATTTTTCCATTTACGTGCTTGTGCGGTAAGCATTTTGTGTGTTTTCCTATGTAACGGTTGGTTTTTTTTGTTACGTGTCTAACTGCTGAGAAAAGTGTGTCTTAGGTTTTGTCCGTTAAGGGTATCTTTTCTCAGTCGTTAACAGTACCGCAAATGTTTGAATGGCTCTGGGAATTCTTGTTCCATGTGTTTCAACTGCTGTTAGCTATTCTTTAGGTGGATCTTTAAATTGCTAAATACAACTTAAAGCACCCGGTAGTGCTTTTTTTGGCTAACGGCTGCCTTTAAATCTACCCCATAGTTTTTTCTTCATTTCAGTTTGCCAATATTTTATTTAAACAAGAAAATCTACTACCAGATGGTAGAGAAAAAAGTATTCTCAATACTGCACACCTATTGGATGACTGTAGGATAAATGTGCTTGTAATGAGAGAATTTGTATTGTGTTCAAAGGAATAAAAAACAAATTGTATTAATTTTGTTTAAAACATATAATTAACGGGTTAATTTTTCCATTTACGTGCTTGTGCGGTAAGCATTTTGTGTGTTTTCCTATGTAACGGTTGTTTTTTTTTGTTACGTGTCTTAACTGCTGAGAAAAGTGTGTCTTAAGTTTTGTCCGTTAAGGGTATCTTTTTTCAGTCGTTAACAGTACTGCAAGTGTTTGAATGGCTCTGGGGATTCTTGTTCCATGTGTTTCAACTGCTGTTAGCTATTCTTTAGGTGGATGTTTAAATTGCTACATACAACTTAATGCACCCGGTAGTGCTTTTTTTGGCTAACGGCTGCCTTTAAATCTACCCCATAGATTGTTCTTCATTTCAGTTTGCCAATATTTTATTTAAACAAGAAAATCTACTACTGGATGGTAGAGAAAAAAGTATTCTCAATACTGCACACCTATTGGATGACTGTAGGATAAATGTGCCCGTAATGAGAGAATTTGTATTGTGTTCAAAGGAATAAAAAAAGAAATTGTATTAATTTTGTTTAAAAAGTATATTTAACAAAAGGGAAAAAGGAATGGAAGAGTGAATTGTGTGATTTTCATTGTAGATCTACGACAATATACAGCATCTTTTAGCAGCGAGTTCAAAATTCTCTCACACAGCCTGATCGTATAGCAGTCTACCAATCAGGCCATTTGACCTTGGCTTCCAGTGATGAGAAATAATAGGAATTAATTGTTGTTACATCTGTTTATTGTACAGATCGCCTATCGTGTACTTACCCTGCTATTGTTAATTTTAAGGACAGTATTGTTGTGATCCAGTTCTTGCTTTAATAGAGGGTATATCCACATTCGTTCTGGTTATTTAGATTTTTAACCTATTTAATAGGCTTGATTGGTAGACCTCAAATCATAAACAAATATCCAGGCGATCCCACAATTCCCAAATATACAGTACCAGCACTCAATAATTAAGTAAATAATAGTGTCCTTATAAAGGAAAAATCTTCTACTTGCTTGTAGATAACTTATACGTCTCAAACGTTCACCAGATACACGGACAAGAATGCAAAAGAAGAAGAAAAAGAAAAAAGTCCCATCAGATAAAAGTATACAAAATATCCAAAAAAACGATAATATCCACTTACATTTAAGCGGTTACTGTTGCACGGTCTGTAAAGTTGTCTCCGTATCTCCCACGCTCACTCTCCTTTAATCAGCGTTATCTCAATATGATCCAAAGAACTCTATCGAATTCCGCACTATTTTCATGTATTCTCTCCGGGAATACGTAGAAATATAGGGATATGGCACACTCAGTATGACTCCACAAAAATCTCACGAAATAATGATTATCCACTCACATAATCAATGCTCTTAAGCCCGCGTGATCATCCACTGTTGTTTTTTCTCCAGTAACCATACACCTCCAGTGGATAATCCTCTACGTGTGTGTTCCAACGTAATTCACCACATCTCCTATTGAATACACTCTCCGTATCTCACGGCAATATGTGCGCCTCTTAAAAACGTATAGATTGAACTGGTTGTAAAACTGTCTTTATTTGAAAAATAAATAAAAGTTACACTTAGTAATGCATGTAAAAAATATTATTCTTGACTCTTCTCAGTGGTCGGGGATTCATACCACTGAGAAGAGTCAAGAATAATATTTTTTACATGCATTACTAAGTGTAACTTTTATTTATTTTTCAAATAAAGACATTTTTACAACCAGTTTAATCTATACGATTTTAAGAGGTGCACATATTGGCGCTAATGAGATACGGAGAGTGTATTCAATATGAGATACGGAGAGTGTATTCAGTAGGAGATGTGGTGAATTACGTTGGAACGCACACGTAGAGGATTATCCACTGGAGGTGTATGATTACTGGAGAAAAAACAAGAGTGGATGATCACGCGGGCTTAAGAGCATTGATTATGTGAGTGGATAATTATTATTTCGTGAGTTTTTTGTGGAGTCATACTGAATGTGCCATATCACTATATTTCTACATATTCCCGGAGAGAATACATGAAAACAGTGAGGAATTCGATAGAGTTCTTTGGATCATATTGAGATATGCTGATTAAAGGAGAGTGAGCGTGGAAGATACGGAGACAACTTTACAGACCGTGCAACAGTAACCGCTTAAATGTAAGTGGATATTATTGTTTTTTGGATATTTTGTATACTTTTATCTGATGGGACTTTTTTCTTTCTCTTCTTCTTTTGCATCCTTGTCCATGTATCTGGTGCACGTTTGAGACGTATAAGTTATCTACAAGCAAGTAGAAGATTTTTCCTGTATAAGGACACTATTATTCACGTTATTATTGCGTGCTGGTACTGTAGATTTGGGAATTGTGGGATCGCCTGGATATTTGTGTATGATTTGATGTTTTTCTGAACTATTTTGAGTAAAATAGTAATTTAGGCTGAACCCTGTGAATTCCCTACGGATTATAATCACTGAACTATAGAGATATACAGCGCCGAAATGTATATATAATAATTTGATTGGTAGACCGGTATACGATCAGACTGCGATCTACTATGAAAATGAATAAATCACACAATTCCCTCTTCCATTCCTTTTTCCCTTTTGTTAAATAGATCTTAACCCCTTAAAGATCCTTGACAGTACTGGCACGTCATGGGTATATTTGCGTTAAGGACCTATGACGTGCCAGGACCATCATGGAATCCAGGGCTCCCCGTGCGGCTGCACACCATTCGGGGAGCCTTGAACCGGTTGACAAAAAAAAAAATTGCCTGTGGTCCTTAAGTGACGGCCGCATGCGGGATCGGATGTCCATAAGGGGTTAAACAAAATTAATACAAATTGTTTTTTAGTCCTTTGAACACAATACAAATGCTCTTATTACAGGCACATTTATCCTAGTCACCCATTTATGGTCACAAATTTATGACCATTTGAGGACAATAGCTGTGCAGTATTGAGAATACTTTTTTCTCAAACATCTGGTAGTAGATTTTCTTGTTGTAATTTTATTCTCATTGCACCCTTTGCTAACAAAATATAAAGCTAAAATCCTCTCTACATGAGTAGCGCTATCATTCACCCTTTCCAGGGTCATTCTGTGATTGTTGAATATTTTATTTAATGTCTAACAGAATTAACATGAATTGTATATATTATCTTACATGTCTCTAATATATCTCTCTCTTTTTATAGCTGCTGTGGTATGTGTAACACTTCTGAATCGTTTGGAAGGAGACCAGATAGCCAGTTCGCATGATACTCTTGCAGAGTATCAACAAAGACCTCAGAAACTGGTTGGTTTCTTCATCAAGAAACAGCTTACCCAAGACTAAGCCAGGATTCCCAAATATGACCAGGAGCTATGTTTTAATCCTTTCATTACTGCTATGGCACTCAAAGGTTAAGCTATATTTACATGTTAGTATAGTAAATATGTTAGATATACAATGAATATATTTTGGATAGTAGAGTTGTATATAATGGAAAATATCTGGTTGCTCTAATCTGGTAACATTTATGTACTAGAATGTTTTAGATTTAATAAATATAATCAATTTAATTAGTATTTAATATATTTATTACTTTCAGAAAAAAGTAAGAATGTATATGTGAAAAAACAAGAATAATAAAGTGGATTCAAATATTTACCATTAAACTTGGAGACTAAAGTGCTACATACAGTATGTACTCTAGGCTAAATCAGAATAAGCCTGACAAGCAGTGCTAGAAAATACTTGATATTCCAAAAAGTTAAAAAGTAATAATTAACCTTTTGAGTGCCAGTGGGGTACGGAATGCATTTCAAAGCAATGCATTCCGTACCTCTCTGGCACACAAAGGGTTAATAGCTGAAAAATTTATTTAAAATGCTGTTTATTAAATAAATCATATACCGTAAAATCTCAGGTATAATACGCACCTGTGTATAATACGCAGGTGTATATTATACCTAAGATTTTAGGGGAAAACAAGAGTGCCTATGGATAATATGCATCCTTGTTTTCCCCTTACTAAAAAAAAATCTGAGCTGTCAGATACCTTCCCTCCCTTCCCCAGCGGAATCCTCAAAAAGGAAACAGCCAAGTGATAGGTAGATTTTTCAGGCAGTAATCGCAGCTCTTAACCCTCCTCTATCCCACGAGTGTCTGTGGGATTGCTAAACCACATCTTGGCACTTGAGATGACTTCCTTACCTGCACTTAGATCCCCATCTTCCCTGTGGGCGCCCGCTTCCCTTCAGTGTGCTGTCAGGAAGAAGGTTCTGACAGGGCATTGAAGGGAAGCGGGTGGCAAATGCAAGCATACTGCCCGCAGGGAAGATAGGGATCTAAGTGCAAGGAAGGATTATTCTGAAAGAGTATAGATTCTAATTAACTGATTATACACTGCAGACTGAAGGACTAGCGTGGCCGAATGAGTAGCATATTATTTATATATACCCATAATATGTCATGTCTCCAAAGTCATCTCAAGTGCCAGAATGTGTTTTGGCAATCCCACAGACACTTGTGGGATAGAGGAGGGTTAATCGCTGGGATTAGTGCCTGGAAATCTCCTACCAATCACTCAGTTGTTTAACTCTTTGAGGATTGCGCTGGGGGAGAGAGGGAAGGTATCTGGCAGTCCTATTTTTGTTTGTATCAAAAACTCTTGTGTATAATACGCACCCCCCACTTCACATAAGGTGAAGAGGGGTAAAATTGTGAGTGTTATACCTGAGATTTTATGATTATCTGTTTGTTTTGGACATGAGAATATGATTCTATTCTTCTTAGTTTCTATTATACACAAACATACATTATCTCTGTACACTAGCAAAAATGGCCTCACGTTGAACATTCACACTTATGTTATTGCTCTCTCTCCTTTTCTCTGTGTATGCCTCACTTGGGTGTTCTGTCTTGTGTACACACTTTCGTGTGTTTTCTCTTTTGTAGATTTTGTCTTGCATGTGCTTTCTCTGGTATACACTCTCATTTTCTCAATTGCATTCTTTGATGTGTGAGGCCTTTTGTCTGTGCTTTCCCTCTCTTGCATGCTCTGACTGGATGTTTTTCATGCACCCATGTGTGCATTCTTTCTTTTGAGTGTACCACTTCTCTGCCTTTTGTGTGCTCCCTCTCCTGTGTATGCACTCTTGTGTGATCTCTTTCAGTGTCTCTTTGTCTGTGTCTCTCTTAATCTGTGTCTTCTTTTTTGTTTGTCTTTTTCTGTCTGTCTTAGAACGAAGATGATAGACATGTTCACAAGCCCTGTTGTAGAAATTTGCAAATGTAGAAAATACATCCCAGCACTCTTGGTATTATAAAATATCCAAACTTTATTAAAGGATTAAAAACAGACAAATAAGAAATGCTAATTCGTGGATTTCCCAAACAAGTTGTGAAGGAAAGTCAGAATTTTATTAAAGACACGGAGGCGAATATTATGCAAATAACCTTCTCCACTGCCTCCTCAGCAGCAAACAATGTTTTATCAAATGTAGAAAAAATAAAGAAAATTTCACAGTAACAATAGTAACCGCCCCCCACCAATGACGATGAACCCCACGTCATAACAGGGCAGTAACCCAAGATTCCGCCTCTTTCTTGCGAATGTAACTCATCCCACACTGGAACCGTTCATCACTTCAGAGGTCTGGAATCTAGTAGAAGATCGTCTGTAGTTTCAGCTAGTCAAGGCCGCAGTCATCATACCCAGGAAGGGAGGGGGGGTATCACGGTGCCCGTGATTGCTGCAATTCAGTGTCTATCACCTGTAGGGGGCTCCCATTGGCTGTCTGCCTTCAGCCCGCCTCACATTGCCTTTTTAAACTCAGTCTGGGCACCCTTTGGTTGCCCTTTCGTGGTGTCTTTGACAGCATCCACTTCCTCCTTGCTGCAGTAGCTGATTGGGCCTGTTGCTGAGTTCCTGAGTCAACCTGTTCCTGAGTTCCTGCCTGCTTTGTCAGTTCCAGTCCGGTTCCGGTTGTTCTCATCAGTAGCTGATGCTCCTGTTGCCAGTCTGCTTGTCCGCGCTTGATCCGGTTGATCTTCTCTGCTGGTTCCTGTTGTTTCCTGCTTCCAGTTCCTGCATCTGTGGCGACATTGTTCTTAATTCGCTTCAGCGACATTCCCTCCTGTTGGTCCCAGCGTGCGGGCGCTGGTTTGCTCCATTAGCCTTGCGGCTTTCATTTCAGTCTGTCGGTCCCAGCGCGCGGACGCTTGTTTGCTCCATTTGCCTTGCGGCTCACATTACAGTCTGTTGGTTCCAGCGTGCGGACGCTGGTTTGCTCCATTAGCCTTGCGGCTCACATTACAGTCTGCTTGGTCCCAGCGTGCGGACGCTGGTTCGCTCCATTAGCTTTGCGGCTCACATTATAGTCTGTTGGTCCCAGCGTGCGGACGCTGGTTTGCTCCATTAGCCTTGCTGCTCACATTCAGTCTGTTGGTCCCAGCGTGCGGACGCTGGTTTGCTCCACTAAGCCTTGCGGCTCTCATTCTGCCTGTATGTTCCTAATGTAGGGAGCTGGTTTACTTCCTGACTTGCAGTCAGGTTCTTGATGGTTCCGAGTGCGCTGTCCAGTCCTAACAGCATTGATTCCTACAGTATATGGGCACGAGAGTTCTGATTACTGTGAAACCACTTGACCTGGTAACCTCTATATTCCATCTTACTGTCATTATCACCTGACAGTCATTAGGTTACTGTGGTTGTCACCTTCCTTTGGGCTGCCTTGCCCGGTATATTGGTAAGGCCGGTAGAACCTTTCACTTTGCCACCTTAAGGTTGCCTTACCCGGTATCGGCAAGGCCGGTAGAGCCTACTTATTGGTATTCCGTCAAGCTGCCTTGCCCGGTATATTGGTAAGGCCGGTAGAACCGCATACTATTTCACCTTAAGGTTGCCTTGCCCGTATTGGCAAGGCCGGTAGAGCCTACTACACTGGTATCCCGTTAGGCTGCCCAGCCCGGTATATTGGCTGGGCCGGTAGAGCCTCTTGTTCCAGACTCGCCTGGGTTGCTTTGCCCGGTATATTGGCAAGGCCGGTAGAACCTATTTGCTATTGTCATTATCTGCTATGTATTGTTTGTATGTGTATGAAAACCCTATGGGATTGCCTTTAACGTTATGTTTTTACCTAAACCTTACATCTGAGAGTCTTAACAAACCATGACAGGGGGATAGATAAGAGAAATTCCAGAAGTCCCTGGATACTTTAGAGATTCACCCTGACGGAACAAAGAGAAAATATAATAAGGGAGGGAAAATAGGGAGGGATAATATTTGCCTCTGTGTCTTTAATAAAATTCTGACTTTCCTTCACAACTTGTTTGTGAAATCCACAAATTTTATGGCAAGCACAGAGGCTTCATATTATGCAAGTTTAAAGCTGTATCAAAACACAAGAATTAGAGATTATGTAAGACTAAATTAGAGACATGTTCAATGGGTCTAAAATAAAAATCCCTAAAAGTGGATTCCCTAGACCAATCAGCTGCTCGCAGGATGTCTTCCAGATGTTCACCAGCCTGTAGGGCCATGGATGCCATAGCACCCCTGGAAGAGTGAGCTCCGAAAAAAAATATGTCAATACCGGCTAGTTGCATCACCCACCTAACCCATCGGACCAAGGTAGCCGCGGATACCGGTAAGAAAGGTTTGCGGAAGGAAATAAGAAGTTGGGATCCGGATGGATTCCGAAGGGAAACCGTCCAGTCTTCATATTCCTTCAAACAGAGCACCACACATAATTGTGGCTGGGAAGGAAAAGAGGGATACCTGACTACTCGAACCCCTGTTTTAGTGCACCTAGAAATTCGGAATTGCACATGCCAGTAATGACTGAGCTGAGTCCGAAAGGCCGCTGCTACCCGGGGGACTCCCGAGAGTGACCAAGCCAGAAGGTGCCAGTCTCCGGACGCTAACATTTCATGAGGCGCACCGGAGGGATCCAATAGAAGATGGGGAAACGAGGGGAGGAGAACGTCTGCTGACATTTCTAGAAGTGGAGGGAACCACGGTTGCATCGGCCAAAAGGGCGTCACCAACATCACTGTCGCCTTCTGGCGCCGAATAGTCAACAGAGTCCTGGGTATCATTGCAAACGGAAGAAAGGCATGTGTTCCCGGCACCCATGATTGCAGGAAGGCTTCTGTAGCTAGTGCCTCCAGGCCCGGACGCCAGCTGAAAAACTGAGGAAACCTCCGATTCAGGCGAGAGGCAAAGATGTCGACCTGAAAGGGACCCCAGGCCTGGTGTAATTGGGAAAAAATCTCTGAGTGGAGCATCCAATCGCTGTGATCGGCCAGATACCTCGAATTTCAATCTGCCACTGCATTGGAAAGTCCAGGTAAGTGTTCCGCGAGGACTGTGACATTGCGGTCGAGGCAAAAATGCCAAAAATCCTTCGCCAAGTCTGCCAATGGTTTGGATCTCGTGCCACCGAATCGGTTGATGTATTGTACTGCAGAAACATTGTCCATTTTCAGCAGAATGCAGCAATGGTCTTTTGCCAAACTCTTCAGAGCAAAAGATCCCGCCAGAAGTTCCAGGCAGTTGATGTGTAACCTCCTCTCCTGGGGAGACCATTTCCCTCTGGTAGAGAGGTCTCCTAAACGAGTGCCCCAGCCAAGCATACTGGTGTCGGACTCTATTACGAGGTCTGGTATCATGCCGAAAATTGCCTTGCCATTCCAGGCGTCGAGGTGTTTGAGCCACCAGATGAGTTCTTCTCTGGCATCTGAAGACAGAGTGATAATGTCCGTGTAACCTAGACCTCTGCGCAGATGGAGCATTTTTAGGCGCTGTAAGGCCTGATAGTGCAGGGGGCCTGGAAAAATGGCCTGAATTGATGCCGACAAGAGGCCCACCACTCGAGCCAGTTTCCTCAGTGAAAACTGTTCTAACCGAAGAATGGAGCGAATTTCCTTGCGGATCGCCCAGACTTTTGACCCTGGAAGGCTCAGGGATGCCTGCAGAGAATCTACTATGAATCCCAGAAATTGGATGCGTTGGGACGGGATCAACTCGGATTTCTTCCAGTTGATTAAGAACCTAAGTCTGTTAGAAGATGGATAGTCCATTCTGCATGGGTGTAAAGAAGGGAGCGATCTTACGACATTATGAGTATGTCGTCTAGATAAATAATAAGTCTCACTCCGTGATTCCTTAGCGAGGCGACCACTGGTTTGAGGGGTTTTGTGAAGCACCAGGGAGCCGAGGACAAGCCAAATGGCAGGCAAGTGAATTGCCAGGTCTGATCGTGCCAACGGAACTAAAGAAATATTTGGGATGAAGGTGCCATGGGCACCGTCAGATAAGCATCTTTGAGATCTATTTTGATCATCCAGTCCGATGGGAGTAGTAGGTCCCGAAGTATATGGATGCCCTCCATTTTGAAATGCCAATAAAGAACACACTCATTTAGAGCCCTTAAATTTATGACAGGGTGCAGGCCTGAGTTCTTTTTCCCCACTAGGAAGATATTGCTTATAAACTCTGCTGGTCCGGCTGGAGCCTGTCGGATTGCACCTTTGCGCAGCAAATTGCTTACTTTGGAATCCACCAGGGTGGCATCTGTTGCCGAAAAATGAAAAGGATGGGGAGGGACTGTCTGGCATGGGGGAACATAAAATTCTATATGATAGCCCCTGACTGTTTGTAATATCCAATTGTCTGAAGTCAGTTTGCTCCATTGATGGAAAAAACGGGAGAGTCTGCCTCCCACTTTCCCAGGAAAAAAAGGGATAAGGGGTGGAAGGCTTAACAGTAAAGGAGCGGGAAGGAAGGTGTCCCCTGCCAGATCGTGTCCTCCAGGATCTTCCTCGTGGTGGGAAAAAGGGTCCCTGCTGTCTAAGTTCCATTGGGGTTTGACCCTTGAAACTAGGGTATATTGGATATGAGGGGCCCTGCATTTGCTGGCTGGATTGACGATTCCGGCCAGAAGAGCGACCCCTACTTCTTCCGGCCTTGGTAAAAATGTTGGGGTTGAAAACTTTCTTCAGTGAGGATTGAGCCCTATCTAGGGCTGTAAAGGAGGAAACAAATTATCCCAGCTCCTTAATAAAGGAATCCCCAAATAACTGTCCCTGGGCCGAAGGACCAGGTTCCGATGTAGCCATGTCTGCTAATTTAGGATCAAGCCTTAGTAATAGTTTTCGTCGCCTTTCAGAGGCCAGAACTGAATTAGCATTGCCTATTAGGCAAATGGATCTCTGCACCCAGCCACGGAGAATATGCACATCAATGGGGGTGTCTGATAGTAAGGCGTCCTCGGATAATTCGAATATCTTAGTAATCGGACCTAAAGAGTCCAATAGCTTGTCCTAGCACGACTTTAGTGCCTTGTCTAGTCCTTTTCTGGGATCTCTGTCCGTCTTAGACATGAATTTCACCAATCTGGTGTCCAATTCCGGGGTGTTACAGACCTTATTAGGGATAAGCGGATGTGGGCATTCGACTCTCAGTTTATTCCTCGTGGCCTTGCTCATAGGCTTGCGGACCCAAGTCTCTAGATACTGCGCTATATGCGGTCGTGGAGACCATTCAGATGAGCGAGGATGTTTTATGCCCTCTGGGTCAAATAGGGGCTTGCCTTTGGCATCAAGAATATGTGGGATAGCTGGTTCCGCAAGGGTAACAGTATCTGTCTGGGATCTACTCTTTTTTGGGGGAGACACCTTAGAGTCTTCTTCCTCACTGGATGATGGGGCCCAATCCATATCCGAGGATTCCTCACTGGGAGAGGAACAAAATGAATCAGGTTTTAACCTCCTCAGGTTCTTATCTCTCATGTTTTTTCCCTCTTGAGAGGAGGGTCTGGTGTGTGTATTTAAGTCACACTGTTCCAAACAGCTGTCTAGGAGCGGAAACTCAAAGGGTGATGACACAGAGGATGGGTCATCCGAGGTTGTCAGATTTATGTGTCGCCTTTTCCGCGAGCACTTACCCCCTTGGGTAGTAGGTTCCTTACGGGGCAGAGGGCCTGAATCTCCGGTTGACTGAAAAGCCAAGGTGTTGTTCCCCACACCAGGGGTCTCAATGGTATTGCTCATGGTGTTATGCCCCACACCCGGGGTCATAGATTGGAGATGTGGTGTAGAGGAAGCCCTCATAAAGGGGGTCTGCCTTTGCATGGCATCAGCAAAGGATTCTGCAAAAGTCGCCGATAACTTTTGCATGGCACTTTGGACCGATAATTCCATGAATCTAGCAAAAGAATCTGATCCAAAAGGATTGGGCATCAGGGAAGAAGTTTCTCCTGTGGTTTGACCTGTTTGGGGATCACTAGATGCTCTAGATAAGTCCTGCTGGTCATTGCAGGAAAAATATTGATTATTACTATCTGAGCGATGGCTAGACATAATTTAATGAAAAATAATGTAATTCTCTATATCTGGTAATATATAAATGAAATTTAATTCTAATGCTGTACTGGGAATTGAACCAAGGAAGGAAGCAAGCTAAACCTGTGATCTAGCCACTACACTATGTCCTACAATAAGAAGCCAGCCTAGCACAGATTAAAGAGGCTACAGGCGACTAAGCCAACTTAAATAGACTATGTCACCCTGCACATGCGCATAAAGTGGTGATAGACGCCAAGGGAAGTCGCGCGGATTACAGGCGCGAGTAATGGCGTCCTGCCAAGGAAGGAGAAGAACCCCGTGTAGTTGAGGGGACGGCCAGAGCTACTTGGGCTCCCGGAGAAGCTAAATTCGCTTGGAAGAAATAGAAAACGGGGAAAAAATGGAAATTCAGTAAGCAAAACATTTAAAGCTATACACACATAAATTTGAAACAACAACAGTGATAGTAGAAACAGAATCTAATATAGTGTATATACTAATTGAGGGGACAAATACCTCCAGCCTATAATAAAGAGTTAGATATACATGAAAGAGGGGTAGAAAGCCCCCCTAAGAGACAAATTAGGGGCAAAGCCCCAGCATAGAAAAGTATATACATAAAGTTTATTTAACAAGTATTTTAAAGTGTTTTAACCAGGAGAAAACAAAATTACTTAACTTTAGAGGAAGAAAGAGACAGAGTCTTGGGTTACTTCCCTCTTATGATGTGGGGTTCATCGTCTTTGGTGGGGGGTGGTTACTATTGTTACTGTGAAATTTTCTTTATTTTTTCTACATTTAATAAAACATTCTTTGCTGCTGAGGAGGCAGTGGAGAAGGTTATTTGCATAATATGAAGCCTCCGTGGTTGCCATAAAATTCCAAGTCTTGTAGTGTGATTCAGATCACAATTAGAATGTATCACTGCATACACAAACAAAATTTAATTGCAACAGACAAAACATTCCACATCTTTGATTAGCAGCTGACATAGATACAGATTTTGACTGCAGTAAATGACAATGTGGCATATCAAGTTTGTCCATTGCCATACATAATTAAAATACACAGAGTTACATACTTCTCAATATAGACTTATGTCTCTCCCAGGTATTTTTGAATTCCTTAACCCCTAGAGTGCCAGCTACTTACAGCATACGAGATGGCACAGCTGTACCTGCTGTGCCAAGCTCGTACGCTGTAAGTGTTAAATGCGGCCACTGCATAAGCTGGTATAACCAGCATGCAGTGGCCGCATTTAAAGAAAAAAAACTGCCTAGCACTCGTGGGGGGACATGAGGATCACTCCTCATGTCCCCCCAGGTATTGATCTCCCAGCCGATCACGCTGGGTGATCAATATCTCAGAAGGAGAAGCGCAGCTTTTGGTCTCCTTCAGTCGCCATATTGATCTCCCAGCACAATCGGCTGGGAGATCAATAACTGTGGGCATATCAGGAGGGGTCCTGATATGCCCCAGCAAGGTCTGAGAATAAAGATAAAAAAAACAAACAATCAAACAATGCGCTGGAGACTCCTGTGGCACTCACAGGGTCAATTGTTGTAGCCCATATTTTGATTACAGAGACCTCATTGGGGGACATCACGAAGGGTCCTGAAGCCCCCCAATGAGGTCTATAAAAATAGACCAAAAAAAAATTAACCCTGTGTGTGCCACAGGGGAGGGGGTTCATTGTAGAGCCCCCCTCCTGTGGCACACATAGGAATATTTTTAGTATTTTATAATCAGAGTTTGTTGGGGGGAAGTCAGGAGGGTTCCTGATGTCCCCCCACAAGGTCTGATAATAATTAAAAAAAAAATAAATAAAAAAATTAACTCTGTGAGTGCCGCAGGGGTCCCCAGCGCATTGCTTTAGTAACATAGTAATTTAGGTTGAAAAAAGACTTGCGTCCATCTAGTTCAACCTCTTCCTATTCCTGTTTACCATCGTTGATCCAAAAGAAGGCAAAAAAACCCCCTCAATTAGTAATTTAAAATTCTGCCTTGAATGGGGGGGGGGGAAATTCCTTCTTGATTCCAAATGGCAATCAGATTCCTCCTTGGATCAACAAGCCCCAACTAAATATTCATCCCAATACTAACGTACATAGCCCTCTATGTTATGCTCTTTTAAATAAGTATCCAGGCCCCTTTTAAAAGCATCTAATGTTTTCGATAGCACCACCTCCTCAGGCAGTGAATTCCATACCTTTATTGTGCTTACTGTAAAGAAACCCTTCCGCTGTTGTAGATTAAATCTCCTTTCCTCAAGTCTAAGCGGGTGGCCTCTTGTCCTGTGTACTGTTCTGTTAATGAACAGGTCTTTGGAGAGCCCTTTGTATGGGCCCTGAACATATTTATATAGTGTTATCATATCCCCTCTAAGACGCCGTTTCTCTAGTGTGTACAAGTTTAACTTTTCTAGCCTTTCTTCATAACTAAAGCTTTCCATTCCCCTTACTAGTTTTGTAGCCCTCCTCTGCACTTTCTCTAGTTCCATAATGTCCTTTTTCAGAAAGGGGCCCAGAATTGAACAGCATATTCTAAGTGGGGTCTTACCATGGACCTGTAAAGAGGCATAATTATATCTTCCTCCCTTGAGTCAATACCCCTTTTAACCCCTTAGTGACGGCCGCGTGCAGACGCGGCTGTCACTTAACGCCCGTCTAACATTTTTTTTTTTTTTCATTAGAATCCGGAGTCCCCGAACGGCGTGCAGCCGCGCGGGGATCCGGATTTCCTGGACGTACATGTACGTCCTCTGTCACTAAGTGACAGCCACAGAGGACATACATGCCAATATCTTATTGGTCTTTGCAGCTGCCAGTTGGCACTGCATGCTACTGCTAAGTCTATTGTCTACCATTACTCCCAAATCCTTTTCATTTGTAGATTTCCCCAGAGAAACACCATTTAAACTATATGTTGCATTTTTATTATTATACCCAAAATGCATAACTTTACACTTGTCTATATTGAATCTCATTTGCCACTTGCCTGCCCAGTTACTCAATTTGTCCAAATCCTCTTGTAATGAAGACACATCCAGTTCAGACTTTATTACCTTACTTAATTTTGTGTCATCGGCAAACACTGATACATGGCTCCCTATGCCCTCTGGGAGGTCATTAATAAACAAATTAAAAAGAAGAGGACCCAGGACAGATCCCTGAGGTACTCCACTTATCATGTTTATCCAACTGGAGAACTTGCCATTTACTACCACTCTTTGCATTCTATCTTTCAGCCAATTTCCAATCCACACACAAACATTTTCCCCTAGGCCTATTTCATTCCATTTGTACAGTAACCTCTTGTGTGGAACTGTATCAAATGCCTTGGCAAAGTCTAAATATATCACATCGACCTCCGCTCCCGCATCTATATTATTACTCACTTTTTCATAAAATGCGATCAAGTTCGTTTGACAAGACCTGTCTTTCACAAAGCCATGTTGGCTATTGCTAATGATATTCCTGTTCCAGCAGAATTCTTGAATATATTCCCTTAGCAACCTTTCAGACAGCTTCCCTACCACAGATGTCAAGCATACAGGTCTGTAATTTCCTGGCTGTGACTTTGATCCCTTTTTAAATATGGGCACCACATCTGCTTTACGCCAATCCATGGGCACCATACCTGAAATAAAAGAATCCCTGAAAATCAAATATAACGGTCTGGCCAGGGCCTGGCTTAGCTCTTTAAGTACCCGTGGGTGTATACCATCTGGCCCCGGAGCTTTGTCTACCTTAACACCATTCAAATGTTTTAACACTTTTTCTTGTGTTAGCCAGTCCCATGCTTGCTGTGACTGGTCTGTAAAAATAGTCTGCAGATTCTTGTCCATTGGGTCTTCCTTGGTAAAAACAGAAGAAAAGAAATTATTTAAAATATCTGCCTTCTCTCTGTCCCCCTTGACCATCTCACCTGTTTCAGATAACAAGGACCCAACATTATCAGACTTTAATTTTTTGCCATTAATGTATTTAAAGAATTTCTTTGGGTTGCTCTTGCTCTCCTTAGCAATATTTTTTTCATTCTCCAGTCTAGCTAATTTACTAGCCTTTTTGCAGGTTTTGTTGACATTTTTGTATACTGCAAATGCCTCTGCTGATCCCTCAGCTTTGTAATGTTTAAATGCCGCTTTGGCTTTAATTTGCTTCTTTTGTATTTGTTTCCAACAGGGATAAATTTATATGTGTATTTTTGCAATGTTATTTTGAATGCATTCCACTTACCTTCTGTGTTTTTTCCTGAAAATATTTTATCCCAGTTAACGAGACCAAGGGATTAATTAAATCTGCTAAAGCTGGCCTTTTTAAAATTCAGTGTTTTGGTGGGACCCATACTAAATTGCTTTTTTGAATTTATCTCAAACGATACCATGTTATGGTCACTATTCCCCAAATGCTCCCTAACTTGGATGTTAGAGATAAGTTCTTCATTGTTGCTTTGCAATGTGCAGGAGACCCCTGTGGCACTCACAGGGTCAGTTCTTTTAGCCCGTATTTTTTTTTTACTAAGACCTCATTGGAGGACATCAGGAAGGGTCCCGAAGCCCCCCAATGAGGTCTAAAAAATAAAAATGAAGATAAAAAAAATTAACCCTGTGTGTGCCACAGGGGAGGGGGATTCTTTGCAGACCCCCCTCCTGTGGCACACACAGGGCTATTTTTCACTGAACTGTAATCAGAGTTTGTTGGGGGGACATCAGGAAAGGTCCTGATGTCCCCCCACAATCTCTTATAGTAAAAAGTCAAATTTAATTAAAAAAAAATAACTCTGAGTGCCGCAGGGGTCCACAGAACATTGCTTTGCAATGCACTGGAGACCCGTGTGGCACTCACAGGGTCAATTCTTTTGTGACATATTGTTTTTTTACTAAGACCTCATTGGTGGACATCAGGAAGGGTCCTGAAGCCCCCCAATGAGGTCTAAAAAAATGGAAAAAAAATTAACCCTGTGTGTGCCACAGGGGAGGGGGATTCTTTGCAGACCCCCCCTCCTGTGGCACACACATGGCTATTTTTCACTGAACTGTAATCAGAATTTTTGGGGGGGACATCAGGAAAGGTCCTGATGTCCCTCCACAATCTCTGATAGTAAAAAGTAAAATATAAAAAAAAAAAAATCAAACTGTGAGTGCCGCAGTGCTCTGCAGAATATTTCTCTGCAATGAGCTGGAGAGCCCTGTGACAGTCACAGGGTAAATTCTTTCGGGGCATTTTTTTTTAAGACCTAATTGGGGGACATCAGGAAGGGTCCCGAAGCCCCCCCCCCCAATGAGATCTATAAAAAAAAAGGAAAAACAGGACTTTTTTTTTTTACTACTGCTTTACATTCAAAGCTTGTTGGGGGGCCCTAAGGCCACCCAACAAGCTATGAATAAAGAATATATATTTTTTTAAAATTAACCCTCTGTGTGCCACAGGGGGTCCAATGCATTGCATTGCAATGCATCAGACACCCCTGTGGCATGCACACAAAATGACTCCAATCCCCCCGCCCCCGTACCCTACCCACCAGCCTAGTTCCACAGCCCACTGGCAGTCCCATTCCCACAGTTTGACCCCCCCAGCCTGGTTCCACTGCCTACTGGTAGACCCAATTGCCAGTACGCACTGGATTCAGGCTGAGAATCAAACAGTGTATGTGGGGGACTTACAGTGCACATTGGTAGTCACAGATCCCCCATATGTACTTACCTCCCCCACCACCACTGCCATACTTGCTCTCTACCCACTGGTAGATATACCCACATACACTGCCTGACTCCTCGTCCCTCCCCCCACCTGGTTTCACTGGCAGTACAGGTCCTGACCACTGATAGCCAAAGAATCATACATACACTGTTTGCTTCCCCATCCTTGTTCCACTGGTAGCCTTGCTCTTGGCACCCAATATGGTATGTCATCCCACAGCAGTGGGGTACCATTTATTGTAGGCTGTCAGGAGGTCCTCCTAGGAAATCGCATGGTGTTGATCCATTTTCGTATCTTTGAAGTAACTGATTTTTAAAAAATATTTTTTTCACTGTCGTCCAATACAGGTCACTGGTACACTGGGAGGCAATCCGCCCCTTTAATAGGCAGGAACATTCATTCAAATGTATGCAGGGGGTGGAGCCTCCCCTCCTACTTAAGCTGCCTTCAGGCCAGAGCCAAGCTAGATTGATTTGTTCCTGTGTGCTGTGCACACCAGGGGGAGAACATCTCTCATTCAACTTTAGTTTTTTATTGTTTTCTTTCAAATATGGAATACCACCATTAGGTGGGTGACCGTGGCTGTGAATTGCCCTCTCCAAAGTGGCTAGTGCAGCTTCCAGGGATTTTCTGGTGGACCTTATGCCCTGAAGAGGGAACAGCTTGAGTCAAGTAACTTCCCTGCTGGGGGGATTTTCCTCTGGTTAATCTCCTTTTAACATGGTTACCTGAAGACAGAAGTCCTGCAGAAAGGTGAGCCACCCTTTGAGTGCTGAAGGTCCACTTGTCCCCACAGTGTCCCTTCTCTGGGCTTGTATTTGGGAGTTTGCTTTCTGCACTCCAGCACTCATAGGGTGTTTTTATTCATATTGCTTGTAATTATGCAATGTTTGTGGTATTCCCTGGGTTTTGGAGCATTGGGTCCTTATTCTCTCATGTTTTCCATTGTCAAAAGTGTGTTTGGTGTACTTTTTACTTTTAGTATACTTTATTAATATTTAGTGTTCCGCGCCTTTAAGTGCGCTTTTTCCCGCATAGACGCCATTGCTCCTTTACTCTCTATGGGATTTCACAGTGTGGGACGTTTCTCTGGAACCGCTTGTCACAGCAACTTCAGAGAGGGCTCATTTTGTTGGTCTTCCGGTGGCTAGATTCAGTGTGTTGGGGGTTTGGGGGGGCTTCGGGCACTGTTTAGGGGTACTTCTGAGGAAAACTACGTTTCCCATGAGCGCCCGTTTCGTGCTCGTTTTCTGATTGGCTCCCGTCGCGGCAGCCATTTTGTGGTGTTTTTCTCAGCGAGTATACTACGCAGGGACCGAGCCTTCTCTCCTCTCAGCAGATTAACCCTTCGCTGGCCAGATAAGTCCGATTTTAGGCATTTCTGGGGTGAAACTTTAATCTTTAACACTTTTACTGGGTGGTTTTATTAGGTGGTGTATATCTGACGCTGTGAGCATGTCTACTCCACTGAAGTCAGGGGCTAGACCCAAGACCAAAGAGGCTGGGGTGACCATTTCCCCCATTGCGTTTTGCTCCTCTTGTCACTCTGGGCTGCCTAGAGAATTTTCAGGTCATTTATGCCCAACATGTGCAGAAAGTCAGGATAGCAACCCTGGGCTTCCCAGCCATGCTATTGAGCCAACTTGGGTAAAAGAGTTTAAAGCTGCCACTAGGGATCTCAGATCCACTCTTCAACTCTTTCCCTCTCAGGTTCAGGGGGCTCTGCAAGTCTGGAAGACCCCCTCCACAATCAGGACCTCCCTGCCTAAGCCACAGGGGGCTCCTGATGTGTCTGATTCTTCTGAAGAAGAACTTTTGCAGGATTCTGATGCTGAGGAAGGCACTGTTATTGAATCTAATAGGTCCATTGGTGACCCTTATGAATGTGACCCTGAAGTTTCGGCTGAGGGTTTGATCAGAGCTGTACTTACTACGCTTAACCTTCCTTTGACTCAGGAATCTACTCATGATCCAACTGATGTTTTCCAAAAACCATCAAAGGCCGTGGTTTGTTTTCCTACTAACCCTACCCTTGCCCGTTTAGTCTCAGACGCATGGAAGAACCCTGAAAAATCCTCTTCTGTGTCCAAGAAGTTTGCTAAACTTTATCCTTTTCCTGAGACTGAACTGGCAAAATGGGTTCATCCTCCTAAAGTGGATGCTCCTATTTCTAGGTTATCCAAATCTACTGCCTTAGCTATGTCTGATGCTTCGGCCCTGCAAGATTGGACAGACAAAAAGTTAGAGATTTGCCTTAAATCCATTTTTGCCTCTGTTGGCACTGCCATGCGTCCAACTTTTGCAGTGGCGTGGGTTAATAGGGCCATTGCGGCCTGGACTGAGCAATTGGCTGAGGAGGTTCGCCAGGATGCTCCAGTGTCTGAGCAGTTGCAGCTTCTTGCTAATATGTTAGAAGCTCAAAATTATGTTGCTGATGCTGCTTTTGATGCTGTGCGCATGATGGCGAGGGCCTCTACCTCCTCCATAGTAGCTAGACGTGCTCTTTGGTTGAAGATTTGGTCTGCTGACACTGCATCTAATAAAGCCTTGCTTTCTTTGCCCTTTCAGGGGTCCTTACTGTTTGGATCTGAACTTAAGGAGATGATTAGTGAGGCCACTGGTGGCAAAAGTACTCTTCTGCCATCGGTGTTCAAGAAAAAGTTTCCAGCCAAACGCAATCGGTCCTTTCGTTCTTTCCAAACTGAGACACACTCCACGCCCCAGACAGGTCCGTCTTCCACGCGCTCCTCCTCCAAGCCCAAACAGTCCTGGAAGCCCAAAGTTGCCCCTAAAGCCAAGACCTCCAAGACTGCTTCGGCATGACTCGCGGAACCCGGGTCCGCATCCGGCTGTAGGTGGACGTCTCCACATCTTTCGCCGGGTTTGGGAGGAGTCTGTGGCGGACCCTTGGGTTGTTCAGGTGGTATCAGAGGGATACAGGATCCCTTTCTCTTCCCTTCCTCTTTTTCGGTTCCATTTTACTCGTCCTTCTCAGGAGCCTACAAAAAGACGTCTGTTCGACAACACTATTCAGGATCTTTTGGACAAAGAGGTCCTGGAATTGGTTCCACCAGAAGACACAGGTTCAGGATTCTATTCCAACCTGTTTGTTGTGGCCAAAAAGGACGGAGGTGCTCGTCCTATATTGGATCTCAAGGATCTCAGTTCCTTTGTTGTGAGTTCCCACTTTCGTCCGGAATCTCTGCGTTCAGTGATAGCAGCAATGTCTCCAGGGGAGTTCCTTGCCTCCCTGGACCTTCAGGATGCATACCTTCACATCCCTATTCATCCAGAGAGCAGATGGTATCTCAGATTTGCCTGTCACAAAGGCCACTTTCAGTTTTCAGCTCTTCCCTTTGGTCTGACTTCAGCTCCTCAGGTCTTTCAGAGGGTATTGGGAGCTTTGATTGCTGTGCTTCATCGAGATGAAGTCAGGGTGACTCCTTACATGGACGATCTGCTCCTGAAAGCCTCATCTGCGGAGATCCTTCACCAGCAGCTGCAGTTGTGCATACAGACACTCAATCGCCACGGCTGGATTGTGAATCTGGACAAGTCAGACTTGGTCCCATCTCAACAGCTCCTCTTCTTGGGTCTCCTGTTCGACACTCAGCAGTGCATGGTGTTTTTGCCGGGAGAAGTAGCTCATCAGATTGCTGTCCGGGTGGCCAGGATTCTGGAAATGGACAGGGTTCTAGTACCAAAGTTGTCTTCTCTGGTGGGGAAGTTCATTTCCACGATAGAGGCGGTGCCTTTTGCCATGGCACACACCAGGGAACTCCAGAGGTTTGTGATTCAGACTTGCAGATTCTCATCCAGATCACCAGCATCTCTCTGTATTGTTGCCCCTTCATGTAGAGCTGAGCTTGGAGTGGTGGTTGGACCTGTCTCATCTCCTGAAAGGGAGGTCCTTTCGGGTTCCCCATTGGACAACAGTCACGACGGATGCCAGCCTCCGGGGTTGGGGGGCAGTGTTGGGTCGTTTCAGTGCTCAGGGGAAATGGGGTCTGGAAGAATCTCTTCTCTCCATCAATGTTCTGGAACTTCGTGCCATCTTTCTTGCCCTGAGGCACTGGGAATCTCAGCTGGAAGGTTGTCCAGTTAGAGTGGAGTCCGACAACACCACCGCAGTGGCCTACATCAACAGACAAGGCGGCACGAAAAGTCTCACTGCTTGGTTAGAGGTCAAGGCCATTTTGTCTTGGGCAGAAGCTCATGTGCCCGTCATCTCAGCGGTACACATTCCAGGCGTAGACAACGTCATGGCAGATTTTCTCAGTCGTCATACAGTCGACAGCGGAGAATGGGCGCTTCACCCAGAAGTGTTTCTCCTTCTCACCCAGATGTGGGGGGTACCAGTAGTGGATCTGATGGCTACCAGACACAACAGGAAGGTGCCAGTGTTTTGCGCCCGGTGGAGGGACCCTCTTGCTCTGGCAGTGGATGCCTTGTCAATCCCTTGGACGTTTCCTCTGGCTTACATCTTCCCTCCTCTTCCTCTGTTGATCCGAGTCATCCAGAATCTGAAGGTGGAGCGTTGTCCTGTCATCCTGATCACTCCAAATTGGCCTCGTCAGTCCTGGTATCCGGAACTGCTAGCCATGTCTGTGACGGATCCTGTCCCGCTTCCTGCACGTCCAGATCTACTTCTTCAGGGATATCTATGGAAGGAGGATGTTCAGCATCTCCATTTGATGGCTTGGAGGTTGAATCCTCAATTCTAAAGAAGAAAGGGTTTTCCTCTTCAGTGGTGTCTACGATGCTTAGAGCTCGCAAACCTGTGTCTTCCAAGATCTATCATCGCATATGGTCCACCTTTGTAGCATGGTGTACTGCTAAGGATCTGTCTCTAGATTTCCATCTTCCCACAGTCCTAGCCTTTTTACAGGATGGGGTTGAGAAGGGACTCAGCCTGAGTTCTCTCAAGGTTCAGACTTCAGCTCTGTCTGTGTTTTTCCAGGAAAGGATTGCTATTCTTCCTGATGTTAAGGTTTTCTTCCAATATGTGGCTCATGTTCGGCCTGCCTTCAAGAGTCCTGCTCCCCAGTGGGACCTCAATCTAGTGCTGGGGGTTCTCCAGAGACCCCTGTTTGAATCCTTGGCTTCTATTCCTTTGCGTCTCTTGACCTGGAAAATGGCCTTTCTTTTGGCTATTGTCTCAGTTCGCCGGGTAGCAGAGTTACAAGCTCTGTCTTGTAAACCTCCTTACTTGGTGTTTCACAAAGATAAGGCAGTGCTTCGCACTTCCAAGGAGTTTTTACCCAAGGTTGTCTCCGAATTTCACATCAATCAGGAGATTGTGATTCCCTCTTTCTGCCCTAACCCTTCCTCTGACAAGGAAAGAGATCTCCATTTGTTGGATGTTGTGCGTTGTCGTAAATTTTATGTTCATCGCACTGAGTCTATCAGGAAGTCTGACGCCTTGTTCGTCATTCCTGAGGGGCCTAGGGCAGGGAGACCGGCATCCAAGGTAACTATTGCCTCTTGGATTAAATCTACCATCCGTGAAGCCTACAAATTGCGGAATAAGCATGTTCCCTTCAGGGTTACTGCTCATTCCACCAGATCAATTGGGGCCTCTTGGGCCTATAAGAATCAGGCATCTGCTGATCAGCTGTGCAAAGCAGCCACTTGGTCCTCTGTGCACACCTTCTCGAAGCACTACCGTGTTGATGTACTGGCCTCGGCTGATGCCAGCTTTGGAAGGAAGGTCCTGGAGGCAGTTTTGCCTGTTTAGGACTTCTACTCTGTGATTCCTAGTGCTTTCTTACTGTTGAGCCCGGTTGGCTCTAGTTCAGTGTGCTGTGTTAGTTCGGGGGTTATATTTTCCCCCCCTGGTTGGTGTCCGTTGACACTTCTGTTACTGGGCTATATGATTAACTGGTTCATAGCAGTTCTAGTGACTTGGGCCTTACGCCTGGTCCTTGCCTTACTTCCCGCCTCTGGGCAGCTCAATGTTTGTACATCCCAGTGTACCAGTGACCTGTATTGGACGACAGTGAAAATAGGATTTTAGTCTTACCTGTTAAATCCTTTTCACTTAGTCCATACAGGTCACTGGTCTCCCACCCTGTCAAGGGACCATGCTTGGCTCTCCTGTGGCATTCAGTGGGAGACCTTCGGGGCATGCTCACAGGAGTCTTCCTTTTCCTTCTTACCTCTGGTCAGTTTAAGTGTCTCAAATCAATCTAGCTTGGCTGTGGCCTGAAGGCAGCTTAAGTAGGAGGGGAGGCTCCACCCCCTGCATACATTTGAATGAATGTTCCTGTCTATTAAAGGGGCGGATCGCCTCCCAGTGTACCAGTGACCTGTATGGACTAAGTGAAAAGGATTTAACAGGTAAGACTAAAATCCTATTTTTTTCCTGTAGCACCACATTCTGGAAATAGTTGTGCACACTAACTTAGGGGTAGAAAGGCAAGTGACCCCTCACTAGATGTGGCAGGTTATCTTCTTTCCAAAATGGTATGGTTTCTCTACCTTTTATTCACTTCTATAACTGTTATAACCATTTTCATACACGCAAGAATGTTTGAGAAAATGTTAGAGAAATCAGAGGTTGTAGCAGTAGTAGTTTTGTACTTCTAGCACCCCCTACGGTAGGTTAACTCATACCAATAGGGTGCCATTCTTCTCCTAAGAGCACCAGCTAACAAATACAGTTGGAAATCCCATAGTTTTCACAGAAATGTAAAATATAATTTTTTTTTCTTATATCGGCTCCTTCTGGAAACATTTATCCACACCAGGATTGGGGTAAGAAGATAATTGACCCCTCATTAGATGCGACAGGTTATCTTCTTTCCAAAATGGTGTGGTTTATCTACCTTTTCTTCACTTCTGAAGGTTTTATAGCCATTTTCGTACAGGCAAGTTAGGTTTGAGAAAATGTTAGAAAAATCAGAGGCTGTAGTAGGTGTAGGTGTAATTTTGTACTTTGTTACTTGGTCAGTTCATACCAATGGGGTGTAATTTTTCTCCTAAGAGCACTAGCTAATGGATACAGTTGGAAATTCCATGGTTTTTACAGATTTCAGTACATTTGAAGGGTCAGAAATGTAAGAAAATGCCTTCTTTTTTCATTAGCGCCACCTTCTGTAGGCATTTTTGCACATCAGACTTGGGGTAAGAAGGGAAGTTACCCCTCATTAGATGCGGCAGGTTGTCTTATTTCCAAAATGGTATGGTTTGTGTACCCTTTCTTCACTTCTCTAGTTGATATAACCATTTTTATATAGACAAGTAATGTTTGAGAAAATGTTAGAAAAATTGGAAGTTGTAGTAGGTGTCTTTTGCACTTGTAGCGCCCCCTGAGGTAGGTCAACGCATGCCAATGGGGTGTCATTTTTCTCCTAAGAGCACTAGCTAATGAATACAGTTGGAAATTCCATGGTTTTCACAGATTTCCGTACATTTGATGGGGCAGAAATGTAAGAAAATGCCTTTTTTTCATTAGCGCCACCTTCTGGAGACATTTGTGCACACCGGGCTTGGGGTACGAAGGCATGTCACCCTTCATTAGATGCAACAGGTTGTCTTATTTCCAGAAATATATAATTTTATATAGTTATTCCACTGTTTTAGGGTAGATTTACCACAAAAACTCTAGAACATGCGTATTAGCTCATAAAGTTGAAAATGTCATTTTGCGCTGCTGGTGATTAGGGCTGTACGCTAGCCATGGACGTAGGTAAAACTGTACAATTTTGGTATTTTTTTACTCGGGGGACTCAGGGCTTTTTCAAATAATTGAAAGTTTTTCAATCAAGGTAAATGTTTTTGATACATAGTATGTGATTTCATCACTTTTCACTTTTTTTGTCATTATGACATCATAGATTTTTGCACGATGTAAAATTCTCTTCATATAAGGTACCACAAGAAAGCTCAATTTGTTCTGAAAAAAACAATATATAGTTTTCCATATGTAACTAAAAATCACCAGAGTAAATGAAGCCTAAATGGAAGGATAGCAAAAATGCTGAAAAAGTGTCTGGCCTGCAGGGTACAGGAAATGGCCCAAACCTCTGGCACTGAAGGGGTTAATAAGATATATACCTCCCACCTGTGCTGTAAGTTATACTTAAGTATAATTATTCTTGATTTTTTTAATCCTCTAACTTTAGATCATGACCTCTTGTGCTAAGTATTTCTCTTGCTGTGAAAAAAGCTTCCCTCCTGAGATATATTAATATATTTAAAATTTTCATCCTTCTCCCAGCTTTCTTCCAAGCTCTACATATTGAGGGCTTGAAACTATTAGCCCCGCTAGTTCTTTAAACTTGCGGTGGTGGTTTTGACAGCACAATTTGCTGTACTATTAACTGCGTTGTCAACAACCACTGCCATGCAAAAATGTCCAAAGGATACAAAATTTGCTCCCATTGGACATGACATAAAATAAGTAGAATTTGCTATCCTATTGCATGCATGCGGTGGCTTCATCACATGTTAAGGACCGAACTTTTCATGGTGAAAAAACTGCACCATGAAAAGTACATGCAGAGTCCCTAACGTGAGGTGAAATCCACTGATTATGTGTTAGATAAGTGGTTTCCAACATGTGGAGGAAAAAAAGAAAAATATTAACCTTATGAGTGCCAGTGAGGTATACAGCTCGTTGTAGAGCATTGCATACCCCACTGGCACTCAATATTGGGTTAATCTATCAAGAGTTAATGTGCAGAAAAATAAAAACTTACCAGTAATCCTGATGTCCAGCAGGCTTCTGGCCATCTTCTTCTTTAACCTTGTCTTCTTTCTTCTTTTCTTTTTTTCTGTTCAATCTTGTTAAAAAAAAAAAAAAAAAATCTAGTTCTGTTTTTTAGTATAAAAAATAAAGGCCCCCCCAAGATACCACATTTAGCCCTTTGAGTACTGGAGGGGTATCCCTCTGGCGCTCAAAGGTTTTAAAATGTGTGGGATCTGTATTTCCTTTTTGTTTTAAAAATAACATTTCTTGTAATGTCCTTTTTGTTATTACAAAAAAATGCTGGCCAATGTACCCCCTTGCCGCCACTGTGTCCGCTGGCAGCTGGCATGTAAAGTAGCAGAGCCCCCGCATTCATACCTCTCGGGCCATTGCCCAAGTCAGACTTCAAGAATTTTAAACAGAGACTTGCTTTTGTATGATAGTCTCTGTTCAAAATAATTGGCAGTCTATCACGGTGCCCGTGATTCCTCTGGTTGCAACATTGCTAGTTTTTTCCTGTTTTTTTCCATACTGCATACTTATTGGTGATCTACACTGACTCCTCCTATCGATTGCCTTTATATTCTTGGCGCCGTCAGTATGGCGGCACCCTTTTGTGGTGTACCAGTATCTTGTGTTTGTTCCTGTGGTTCCTGGTATCCTGTGTATGACCCGGCTAGACTGACTACGTTCCTGTTTGATCGACAGTACCTGACTTCCGTTGTGACCCAGCTCGGCTGACTATCCTACTCCGTGTACCGACCCGGCTTGGCTGACTATCCTGCTCCGTGTATCGACCCGGCTTGGCTGACTATCCTGCTCTGTGTACCGACCCGGCTTGGCTGACTATCCTGCTCCGAGTTCCTACTCGGCTATCCGTTGTCCTCCTCCGAGAGTGCCTGTCCAGCACTGTGTCTCCTCTCCCTGTGAACCGATATTTCCCGGTCACCTTGTGCTACTTTGTTCCTGACACTCCGGTGTTGGGGAGCATCCTCAAATACCCGCATCTTTGTTACACTTGATCCAGCACAGCTTGTCGCTCCATCACTACAAGGTTGACTGCTTCTCCCTGGGTGCCTCGTTAGTTCCCTGTCTGTGCGGCCTTAGGGCCTGGTTGGGGTCTGAAGAGTCCCTTACCTTGTCTAGGGTTGGTGTGTGGGTTAATGAGTCCGGTCACAAGCTGGTTGCCTTAGTCCCTTGGGTTGGTTCGGTTGCCTTGCCAATTACTGTCAGTATCTCTTTACCACCTAGCATACTATGGGTTCGGTTGCCTTGCCACTTACTGTCAGTATCGCTTTACCACCTAGTGTACTAGGGATTCGATTGCCTTGCCACTTACTGGCAGTATCACTACACACATAGTGTACTAGGTGTTCTGTTGCCTCTCAGCTCCAGTCAGTCTTGCTGACCTCACTAGCATACTAGGGATCCTGTTGCCTTGCAGCATACTGTGTGTCTCACTGCTATCCCTAGCGTTCTAGGGATCCTGTTGCCTTGCAGCAGACTGTGTGTCTTGCTGTTATCCCTAACGTTCTAGGAGTCCTGTTGTCTTTCCCGAACTGTCTACTCCAGATACTCCCTAGCGCTCTAGGGAGATTGTGTTGGGGGTCCTCCTCCTGACTACGGCCTGCTAGCTCCGGTTGTTGGCCTAATCGTTCCTGCTACCACCCTGTGGTATTCTCCGTTTCTGGACTAGATTCTGTCTGCTGCTGTACTAGTCCAGACCCTGGGTTATTCTATGGATACCTTTCCTTGTCTGCTTAACTGTTCCTGTATCAGTTGCCTGTTTTACGTTTATATTATCTACTGTTCTAAATGTCTTACAGTACTTGTTCTTTGCTTAATAAAACTGAGTTTTACTAAACCATACGTGTCTGAGTGTCTGAAAACTGTAACACAGTCTCCATTTGGCTGGGATGTGTGTTTATGCACCTCCCAGCCAATTAGCTTCTAGCGGGGTTCATCAAACAACTAGAGTTGGCTTTTTTCATTTGATGTTCACACAATTTTCACTATTTAGAGAGAGTTGTGGGAACAAAAACTAATAATGAGTGTTGGTTGGCCACCAACTCTTGTTGTTCCATGTACCTCGCCAGCTATAGAATAGCTGAGGTACATAGGTGGGTTTAACGTTCAGTCTTTTTTTTTTTTCCATTACCCCCATTTTTATCTGTGGTAACAGGATCGAGCCCTGAGTTATTTGAGTTGATTCTGATACCCTTTGTCATGAATATCCTGCACCATTTCAGTGGCTCTACTTGGAACTGCCTCCAATTCATTCATGCCCTTCTGTAGATATGGTCACCAGAACGGTACATAGTACTCCAGGAGCTCTATTCTATTAGTGCCACCAAAATAAAATGGCAACAACAGTTTTGAAATCACCTGTGCTGGGAACAACCAATGAGAGCTAAATATGCACAAATCCCACTAGATTTTCACCTATAGAAATCAGTGACACAACCCTGGCCATATGTTATTCTGTTGTATATGGCCATTTGAGGGGACGCATGTTGTGCCAGTATTTCTGTGCCTCTCACAACCAGATGTCGCATCCCCAACACATGTTAAAATCCACCATAGTATACGATACGGCAGTTAAAACACACCCATGCAGTTGGCTGAGGCATTGCAACATCAGAAACCACAAGATGAATTAATATGGAGCTAAAGCCTAAGTCTTACAAAACTATTTTTCTCTGGGCTTGTGTTTGACAAGCCTGTATACTGCAAAACAAAAAAAAAGGGTTACGACCTACAATCAATGTGGCAGATATGTATGGTGGTGGACTGGCGTGGTGTGACAGCTATCTATATTATGTATATATACACATACAGTTGTAATCAAAATTATTCAACCCCCATTTCAAATCAGGTTTATTGTCAAAATGTACACACTTTCAGCTGTTTGCAATGAACAGATCAAACAAAAGCAATTGAAATAGCTCAACACAATGAATGCTTCAAGTGGTTACCCTAAATTCAACTGAAAATGCAACTAATCTCAAAATTATTCAACCCCTTCATGGCAAGCATTTTTAGTACTTAATAGAGCACCCTTTTGCTGTTATGACCTGCTGAAAATGAGATGCATAGCCAGACACCAGCTTCTGGTGGTTCACTTTTAAAACTAATCATGCATTAATCATATTGTAATTATAAAAATGGTGACCTGAGAATCTCGCAATGCATAAAAGCGAGAGATTCTCAGGTTGCGCTATGAAACCTCACAATCCAAGTCAGTGCAGAGGACTCACTCACCCCCACCCCCACATGGTGCTGTTCCCTTCTAGGAGGCCATGTGGTGCAAGGGTTGCTGTCTTGTCAGCTTCATGCTTTATTGTATTTGGCCGAAATCAAGTATGCACTTATCAGTGGCGATGCAGCACTTACTATTTTGGGTTTCTTCGTGGGTCAGTGTCCTGCAGCTTAACTCAACAGTGCTAATGTGTGATTAACCCTTGGAGTGGCAGATGGGTATGCAACTCATCGCTTTGCAGTCCGTTGAGTACCCATCTGGCACTCAAAGGGTTAATTTTTGACAGGGGAGGACAGGGACAGTGCACATAATTCTAGAATCAACATACTTGTATTTTCATTACTCTGTATTCCTTTCACTGTCCTGATGCTGGACTCGGCTTTGATAATGTTACCTTCTAGCAGCGCCTCCACGTTATTGACAGCATTGTGACTCTGTATTGCTTACTTCCATTTCCATTATTCAGTCAAAACTGCACTCATATTTTATGGAAGGACATCTCTATCTTCTCCGGGCTCTCTCTCCTCTGCGTGCTCCCTGCAAATAGAGGTACATGACTCAGAGAAGGGGAGATAGAGTCTGGTGAAGATAGAGATGTTCTTCCATAAAATATGAGCGCAGTTTTGATTGAATAATGAAAATACAAGTAAGCAATACAGAGGCACAATGCTGTCAATAACGTGGTTGTGCTGCCAGAAATCCTGGCTAGCTTGTAAATGACTACAGAAATAATTATCCAAACTAATGCCAAGGCATCACTGACTTGCTCTAAAAAGTTATAGTCAACATACAGAGATGCGAACGCTGGATACACTGGGTGGAGCGAAGGGGAGAGAGAGCCGGGCAGCGCTCTGAGGATAAGTGAACAGTGGATACTTTCAATTATTGTATTAGGCTTGTGAAGCATCATACTGGTGGAGTGGATGGGACAAGACACTCAAGGGGTTAACTTTTTTTGCAGAGCGGATGAGACAAGGCACTACCTTCTGGCAGCGTATCCACGTTATTGACAGTATTGTGATTCTGTATTGCTTACTTCCATTTTCATTATTCAGTCAACACTGCACTCATATTTTATGGAAGGACATCTCTATCTTCTCCGGGCTCTCTCTCCTCTGCGTGCTGCCTGCAAATAGAGGCGACATTTCATTATGCGACATGAGAATCTTGCGCTCTCCTACAGTGTGAGATTCTCATGTCGCCCTTTTAATCAGGGTGACATGTTCAATGCTGCCTAATGTCGCACACTGTTTTGCATAATATTTTAAAAAGATACCCTTCTGGCAGCGCTCATGAGGAATTGTAGCCCATTCCTCATGAGCAATGGCCTCCATTTCAGTCATATTCTTGGGCTGGTATGCTGCAACCACCTTCTTCAAATCCCACCAGAGATTTTCTATGGGGTTCAAGTTAGGTGACTTTGATGGCCACTGTAGAATCTTCCAGAACTTATTCTGCAACCAAGCCTTGGTGGAATTTGCTGTATGCTTGGGATCATTGTCCTGTTGGAAGGTCCAGTGACACCCAAGCTTCAGTTTCCTCACAGACGGCATGACGTTTTCTCCTAGGATTTCCTGATACTTCAATGAATCCATCTTGCCTTCCACACACTGCAGGTTTCCAGTGCCAGAGGATAGAAAGCAGCCCCAGAGCATCACCGAACCACCACCACTGTAGGCAGAGTGTTCTTTTCAGCATATTCTTCATTCTTCTTCCTCCAGACATACGCTGATCCATAGGGCCAAAAAGTTCCAATTTTGTTTCATCCCTCCACAGAACAGAATCCCAAAATTTCTGTGGCTTATTTATATGATTTTGAGCATATTGGAGCTGACTTTTCTTGTGCTTTTGGGGCAGTATGGAAACCTTCTGTGTATAGTGCGCACCTTACTGTGCTTACTGAAACCTCAGTGCCTGTTGCCACCAAGTCATGCTGGTCTATTGCAGTCACTCAACCTGACTTCTCTGAAATCTGGTTGCAGCCGTTGATAGCTTCCTTTTTCTGCCCTATCCAGGTAGTGTAACCACTGTTCCTTTGACTTTGAACTTGCAAACTATGCTTCCAGTGGTGCCTCTAGGAACATTCAGTGCCTTCGCTGTCTTTTTGTATCCTGTTCCTTGTTTGTGAAGGGCGAAGATCTCTTCTCTTTACTTTTTGGACCATTCTTTCTAACATGCAGTCAAACGTGACACTCAACAAATCCTTAGCCAGTTGAGGTATTTCATGTGTTCCAGCTCAAGCACACCTGGTGCAACACACTCCTTTTTTAAGAATCAGTACACGTTCTCAGACAAGCACCATAAAAGGAGACCTAACCCCAGAAGGAGCAGGAGGGGGCGCCAAAGGAGCTATACCCAAAGAGAAAAAGAGCAAATAATTTTCAATTTAAGTAAATATACTTTGAATCAAACTGAAATAAATATCTAGAGGTTTAACTTTTGTACCTACTATGAAACATGACCCTATACATTTTGACATTGAACTACATAAATTCCAAAGAAACATGAAACTAAGGGATTATTTTAAAAACTCAAATGATTCCAATACAACACATAGTAAGTTTAGACCAACAAGTACCTTTTAGCCTGTTAACACGAACTCGTCAATTAAAACATTCACAAGGTTACTTGAATGTGAAAATGACAAGATAACACTTACCAATAAAAGGCATTTCTATAATATCACTAAAAAAGAAAAAGAAGCCATTAAAACTCTCGCGGAAAATCCAAATATAATTATAAGACCGGCTGATAAGGGTGGCGCTATAGTCAATTTGGACTATGAACACTATAGACAGGAAATCCTGGAACAATTAAATGATGTTTCAACTTATGCCCCTTTGGAAAAAGATCCCACCATTAATGATAAAAAAATTATAGATCAAATAATAAATGTTGCTAAATTAAACAGATGGATTGATGTCCAGACAGCTAAGTACTTGATGACAGATAATCCCAAGATACCTGTACTATATACATTACCTAAAATACACAAGCATGCCACTTTACCACCTGGACGTCCCATAATCTCGGCTAGAGGATCATTATTACAACCGTTGGCTTGTTTTGTAGATTTTTATCTGCAACCGTTACTCCCTTTTATCCCTAGCTATATTAGGGATACTTTGGATTTTTTGTTGAAACTCAAAAATCTTGACCCTCTAGAGGACAACATCATACTAGTGACTATGGATGTGTGTAGCTTATACACGGTTATCCCCCTGAATGAAGGGATCAAAGCAATAGAAACCATATTGATTGATCATCCGTCGAGTGAACGTCCACCTAACAGGTTTCTTCTTGAACTTTTAGAGCTATGTCTGACACTTAATTTTTTCAAATTTGAAAATAAATTTTTCAGACAAATCTCTGGGACAACGATGGGGAGTTATGTAGCCCCAGCATATGCCAACATTTTTATGTATGAATATGAAAGAACTCATATATTTAATGAATATCATGGGCAGATTCTTAAATATTTTCGATTCATAGATGATATATTTATGATTTGGCAGGGCAATATGCATGACCTTCAGATGTTTGTACAAACTTTGAATACATTACCTAGTAGTATACGGTTTACTATGAAAGCTGACTACAGGACTGTTGATTTTTTGGATGTTTCCTTGAGGTTAGAGGATGGTCACATACACTCAACCGATTTTAGGAAACTAACTGACAGAAACACGTTGCTCCATAGGAAGAGCTTTCACCCAAACATACTATGAAAGGACTACCGTATTCCCAAATGATTAGAGTTTTACGTAACAATAGTAATCGTCAGAATGCACATATTCAGCTTGAGGAATTGAAAAATAGATTCCTTGAAAGAGGCTACTCTGAAGCAGAAATTGACTTACAATTACAACAAGCGCTTAAATTTACTCAGGATGAATTGTTACAACCAAACTACTGAAAAATCTAAACTCAATAAATTGGTATTTCCTTTCATGTACACTATGGCTCATCAACAAATAGCAGAGGCCGTCAGGAATTATTGGGATATTTTAGCCACGGATCCCACAGTACCAGAAATATTTGCAACACAACCTATGCTTAGTTATAAAAAAGGACCCAATTTGAGGGATCTTCTTGTGAAATCTGACCCCATCCATTGCTACACACATGTAAAAACGACCTGGCTGAGTCAGACTAAAGTCGCGTGCTACAGATGTATGGATTGCATTACCTGAAGAAGTATGCTCACAGGAGACCATTTCATTAATCCCATTAATGGGACTAAGATCAATATCAAATACAGATTGACATGCACCAGCATGTTTGTAATATACTTTATCATTTGTCCTTGTAAGAAATTATATGTGGGACTTACTTCTACTACTTTTAAAGAACGTATTGCCAATCACAGAGCCACTATTAATAAAGCGTATGCGGATAAAACTAGTGACAAACCAGTAGCCCGTCATTGGCTTGAGCAGTCACATCCTTTATCTTCATTCAAATGTATGATTTTTGACCACGTACCACCCCTACCTAGAGGAGGCGATAGAATTAAACTCCTACATCAGAAAGAGTTTAAATGGGCGACTTCGAACCCTCACTCCATATGGGCTGAATGAGAAACTATCTTACGCCTGCTTTTATTAATAGGATGAGCGGCCCCTTCGTCTGGTCTATGGCCAGGTTTTTGATTTATTCAATGAACATTATTCTATCATATGGAATAATATCTAGGATAGTCATAGTAATGATGTTTCAAAAGGATCTACATTCAATTATGACCTGCAAGAAATATAAATTCCTGTGGATTACAAATTTCATCACTTGGATGACTATTGTCGCATGGTGGGGAAGGTTTCCATCCTTAGAATTGGTTGGATATAAACACAATGGATATGGAACCTATAAATCCCTGAGAGGGTACCCATTAAGTCCATGGACAAATCTCCAAGTTGTTTCCTCTACAAAAATCCAGTGGATTACAAATCTGATTACTTGGATGACGATTGTCGCATGGTGTGGAGGGTTTTATCACGGTCCCCGTGATCCTGTGTGTCACTCTCAGCTGTGCTGCTCCCTGATTGGTTGAGCTGTGTTGGCCCACCCCTGGTTACCTGTTTTATTCTGGCCACTGGCACTTGACAGGTGCCCTTTCGTGGTGTTTCTGAGCCAGCGTTGCTGTTGCAGTATTCCGGTGTTCTGATCTCCCGTGTACCGACTAGGCCTGTACTGATGACGTTCCTGTGTTCCTGTTCTGTGATTGACCCGGCCTGGCTGACTTCCTGCTTGTTGCTGATCCGGCTTGTCTGCGAATCTCCTTCGGCATCCGGCCCGGCTGACGTCCTTCCTCCGTTACTGATCCGGCTTTTCTGCAAGTCTCCTACGTGTCCTGACCCGGCCTGGCTGACGACTGACTCCTGTGCTTGCTTCAGTTCCTGCCGTTCCGACTGACGGTTCCTGTTGTCGCCTTGGCGACATTCCGATAGCTGCAGTGTGTGATTGAGCCTCCATTTCACCATTGCTGAGCCGTATTGTTTAGCTTAGCTTAGCTGAGCCTTCCATCTGATTGTTGAGTAACGTGTGCTGAGTCTGGACCATTACTGTGCTGTGTCGTTATATTGTGCCTAGACACTGGTGTTGCCTCCATCCTATTACTGCCACTCTTTCCATCAATTGCCTTAGCCTGTTATGCTGTTTCTGTGAGCCGGCCACTTGTGGGCCTCGGTATTTGGCGGCTCTCCCTTGACAGAGCAGTGGTTCCGTTGCGCCAGTTGGCTATTGGCAAGCAGAATTGCAACCAGTGGTCTCCGTTACGCCCGTGGGGGCTATTGACACAGGCATATACGATACTATTGGTCTCCGGTTATGCCCGTGGGGCTATAGGCTCAAGCAATCACGATACTAGTGGTCTCCGGTTACACCCGTGGGGGCTATTGGCTCAAGCAACCACAATACTAGTGGTCTCCGTTATGCCCGTGGGGGCTATTGGCTCAAGCAATCATGATACTGTTGGTCTCCGTTACGCCCGTGGGGGCTACCACCTTATCACTCTGCAGTTCCAGTTCTAGTCGCAGCTCTATTCTACAGCTTCACACAATGGATGGACTTTAGGTGCTATGACCTAGCACATATCGCTATATACAGCACCAAGGCCGTGCCTAACACCACATTTGAGACTGATTACCAGTACTATTAACCTCTTGTTCCCTGTTTTGTGCTCTATATGGTGATTTATTCCCTGTAGTACCAGGTATTTCCGCCTATATTCTGCTTATGTCAGTACTGCCCCAGAGGTGGCCTTGTCATTAATTTTTGCTTTAATAAAATTCTATTTGTTTTATCTAACCCACTGTCTGAGTGTCTGAAAACCGTAACAGTACGAAAGGGCCATGACCTCAGATAGCAAGGGAGATACTGGCACACAGAATATCCATTGGAGAATGGATGTTCACGAGCAGCGCCTCGACCAGTTGGCACTGGCCTTGCAGACCTTACTTGAGCGAACGGTACACCTAGACAAACCTAATCAGAATCCGGTGGTCACCCCAGTCTCGACACCAGAAAATCTGCCTGTAGTTCCTACTACACAGTCCAGAGGGTTCACGGCAGCGGCGCCGTTACCGTTAAGATATGATGGCGAACCTACCCAATGCAGAGGCTTTGTCAACCAATTGGAGATATTCTTTGAGCTCACGCCTCAGGCATTTCCTAATGATCGAAGTAAGGTTGGGTTCATGATCTCCCTATTAACTGGCAAGGCGTTATCTTGGGCGAATCCTCTGTGGGAGAATGCCAAACCCTGCACTCTGAACTTTAAGGAGTTTGTAAGACAGTTCCGCAGAGTGTTTGAGGTACCTGGTAGAGCCGCTTCTGCTGCCAAGAGGTTAATGGAGGTACAACAGGGAGATTGTACCTTGGGAGATTACGCAATTGAATTTCGAACCTTGGCAGCAGAGGTGGGCTGGAATAATGAGGCATTAGTCGCAGCTTTTGCCCAGGGCCTGTCAGAATCCATTAAGGATGAAACTGCCGCCAGAGACGTGCCTAATGATTTGGATGAGTACATTGATTATGTCATGCTTATTGACTCCCGCATTCGCGAGAGGCGGATGGCTGAGAGGGCGATATCCAGGAATTATGGGCATTGCAGTCTTTTGAACCCACCCTCGCCACCCTTTCCTCCTGAACGTACAGCTGAAGCTGGGGAGCCAATGCAGCTCAGGTTCACCAGAATAACAAAGGAGGAAAGGGCACACCGTAAAAGAATGGGCCTATGCCTATACTGTGGTAAAGCTGGGCATCCAGTTGTCGTTTTCTTCCGCCTATCATCCCCAGACCAATGGAGCCACTGAGCGTGCCAATCAAGGACTGTTGGGCCGACCTGTTGCCTTGGGCGGAGTTTGCCAGGAATTGTGCAGTCAATTCATCGTCCGGGAGTTCCCCCTTTCTCATTAATTATGGGTTCCAGCCCTGCCTACTCCCTGACTCGTTCCAGGCACAACAGATTCCAGCTCTGGATGAGCATATCGAGCAGCTTCATTCCACTTGGGCACAGGTGCAGAGGACCCTCAGCCAGTCATTTCAGCACTACCAGAAGCATGCCAATTGTAAACGGCTGCCAGCGGTTTCCTTTCAGGTGGGGGATAGAGTATGGCTTTCCTCCAGAAATCTCAAGTTGCAGGTGCCTTCCAATAAACTGGCACCTCGGTTCACTGGGCCATTTAAAGTTATCCGCAAGGTGAATCCAGTCTCATATGCATTGGAACTTCCAGCTTCTATGCACATATATAATGTGTTCCATGTATCTCTGTTAAAACCATTGGTTTGCAACCGCTACACTACCACTCCAGTGATTCCTGGGCCGGTGGATGTTCAAGGCCAGAAGGAATATGAGGTTCAGAGTATTATTGATTCTAGGAGATTTAGGGGGAAGTTGCAATACTTGGTCCACTGGAAGGGATATGGCCCTGAGGAACGCTCCTGGGTAGATCAGAGGGACCTCCACACGCCCAGGCTGTTGCGCAACTTCCACTCTAAATACCCTCAGAAACCAAGACCTCCGGCAGGGAGAGGGGGTCTTTGAGAGGGGGTTACTATCACGGTCCCCGTGATCCTGTGTGTCACTCTCAACTGTGCTGCTCCCTGATTGGTTGAGCTGTGTTGGCCCGCCCCTGGTTACCTGTTTTATTCTGGCCACTGGCACCTGACAGGTGCCCTTTCGTGGTGTTTCTGAGCCAGCGTTGCTGTTGCAGTATTCCAGTATTCTGATCTCCCGTGTACCGACTAGGCCTGTACCGACGACGTTCCTGTGTTCCTGGTCCGCGATTGACCCGGCCTGGCTGACTTTCTGCGTGTTGCTGATCCGGCTTGTCTGCAAATCTCCTACGGCATCCGACCCGGCCCGGCTGACGTCCCTCCTCCGTTACTTATCCGGCTTGTCTGCGAATCTCCTACGTGTCCTGACCCGGCCTGGCTGACGACTGACTCCTGTTCTTGCTTCAGTTCCTGCCGTTCCGACTGACGGTTCCTGTTGTCACCTCGGCGACATTCCGATAGCTGCAGTGTGTGATTGAGCCTCCATTTCACCATTGCTGAGCCGTATTGTTTAGCTGAGCCTTCCATCTGATTGTTGAGTAACGTGTGCTGAGTGTGGACCATTACTGTGCTGTGTCGTTATATTGTGCCTAGACACTGGTGTTGCCTCCATCCTATTACTGCCACTCTTTCCATCAATTGCCTTAGCCTGTTACGCTGTTTCTGTGAGCCGGCCGCTTGTGGGCCTCGGTAGTCGGCGGCTCTCCCTTGACAGAGCAGTGGTTCCGTTACGCCCGTTGGCTATTGGCAAGCAGCATTGCAACCAGTGGTCTCCGTTATGCCCATGGGGGCTATTGACACAGGCATATACGATACTATTGGTCTCCGGTTACGCCCATGGGGCTATAGGCTCAAGCAATCACGATACTAGTGGTCTCCGGTTACGCCCGTGGGGGCTATTGGCTCAAGCAATCACGATACTAGTGGTCTCCCGTTACGCCCGTGGGGGCTATTGGCTCAAGCCATCACGATACTGTTGGTCTCCGTTACGCCTGTGGAGGCTACCACCTTATCACTCTGCAGTTCCAGTTCTAGTCGCAGCTCTATTCTACAGCTTCACACAGTGGATGGACTTTAGGTGCTATCACCTAGCACATATCGCTATATACAGCACCAAGGGCATGCCTAACACCACTTTTGAGACTGATTACCAGTACTATTAACCTCTTGTTCCCTGTTTTGTGCTCTATATCTGGTGATTTATTCCCTGTTGTACCAGGTATTTCCGCCTATATTCTGCTTATGTCAGTACTGCCCCAGAGGCGGCCTTGTCATTAATTTTTGCTTTAATAAAATTCTATTTGTTTTATCTAACCCACTGTCTGAGTGTCTGAAAACAGTAACAGGTTTCCATTTCTAAAACTAGTTGGATATGAATATAATAGACATGGAACCTATAAGATACCTATTAAGTCCATGGACAAGTCTCCAAGTTATTTCTTTGACATAACACAAAGTGTAAGTAGATCATAAATATTTGGATGCATCTAATAAGTTTGAAAAGAAGATCACCACGGATATGGATCTATAAATTAATTAACGGAGCATTACATATGTGTATTCCTGACTTTATCATTATGGAATGGGGGTATTGAGGATTAAGACTTTCCATTTGACTAGCCACAGTTTAATAATGGATCAGACTTTTTGCGTATATACAATATCAGCTCTTTACATAACACCGGAATCGTCTCCTCTAGGAGGACTATGTTTAGATTCAAAACGTATATAAATCTATGGAGTTTAAGATTATCCTATGTTCATACAAAATGATTATATAATGTGTGAAGTTTACTTTGAATGTTTAATCCAAATTATATGGAGTTATCGGTATTCTTATATCACATCAAGTTTCCTGATACACCCGGCCCCGGCATTCGGAGTGCGGGTACATCATTTTTGTTTTTTTCCTTTAGACCTATTGATATGGATCAGATGCGATTGTGAACTGGTTATCAATATTTTCTATCTCTTATTAGATCTTGTTTAGTATGACTTAGTTGGTATTAGGGATCTATTAGTATATCATAGTATCGGGTGCCGCCACGGTGATCATATGTATTCCTTTTATTTTGACTTAGGTATTGCATTCCTGTCTACATAATACAAAGTTTTTCAATAATGGGAGACAATGATTCACAGTAGGCGGCTCATTGGTACTTATATTGGGTCCGATACATTACTTATGTGCTGACATTCAGGCTCTGTTTGTTCTTTTCGCATTAATAATAATCATATATGAGAGACATTGATCAGATTGCCTTTGGAATGTTTATTTTTGACAAAGCTTAATTTTTGATGTTGGCGTGCCTCTGATTTAGCCATGTAATCCCACACCGCACTTGTTTCATTTATTCAAATAAAAAATTCTTTAGACCCGATAGTGCTGAGCGATGTTAGGGAGTCCAGGGCTGTATTGAGCGATAAGCCATCACTTCACATCTGTTTATCTTATGTATCTTTATTCATAGGGTTTGCCCTTCCATTTGATCTAATACTTATACATTACTTATATGCTGTCATTCATGTTCTGTTTATTCTTTTCGCATCAGTAACTATTATATATGAGATATATTGATTAGACTGATTTTGGAATGTTTATTCTTGACAAAGTTAAATTTTTGATGTTGGCGTGCCTCCGATTTAGCCTTGTAATCCTACACCGCACTTGTTTTGATTATTCAAATAAAAATTCTTAGTCTCAATAGTGCTGTGCGATGTGAGGGAGTTCAGGACTGTATCGAGTGGTAAGCCGTCATTTCACATCTCTCTGTCTTATGAATTTATTTTTATAGGGTTTGTTCTTCCATTTGATTTAACGTTTATATTATTTTAACAGTGGGTAATGATATATTGTTGCATTCAGCGCGATTATTGGTTAATGCAGATGTCATTCAATTTACACCTTCACGCTTCACTTGTGATTTTAATTAAGTCAATTAGTGCATTTTGGTGCCCTTACAGGCGTTTTTGAATGTTCATTTAGTATTTAAGGGAGTTCCCTGCTGGTGTTGTGCTATCTTGATAAAGGCTATGTAATATAGCCGAAACGTCGATTACAATAAACATCGTTTAACTTTTTTGCTTCAAGTTCCTGAGAGTGCTGTCTATTACTTTAATCTTTGGATTTAATCTTTCGCTGGATTGCACCCAGGCATCAATGTGAGTACTAACAGTGAGTACCACTGATTTGGATTTGATATATATATATATATATATATATATATATATATATATATATATAAAGAAACAACAGCTCACAGCGCTAACTCACCTTAGTGCATTTTGTATTATGCATATACACACATATATTGTCATGCACTAAGGTGAGGTAGCGCTGTGAGCTGTTGTTTCTTTCTGTTTCTGCCTATCTCTTTTAGCTTATTCTAGCAGCTTCTCAGTCTCACTAATATTACACATGAATGTTTCATTGCACCAATTATTTTCTTTACATTCTAGGCCTTTAAGAGGTTAACTTTGGCTTTTATACACTCTGTCTGTTTCCATCTGATTATTCCTTCTGTGCCCTGTGGAGGTGGTTACATGTTACCTATAAAGGCTGCCAGAGTTTCAGTTCTTTTGCATAGGTATCCACTCAATGCAGGCACACAAGGCAAGTCCTCTTTTACACTTTTTTAAATATTGTTTGTTACTTGTTTTTAATTGCATACGTGGGGACCTCCACTCATTCAACAGTATATATATATGTACTCTGGTTGATGTTGTTCCTGCTGCTGCTGCTGATGTAAACCCTTTTCTACCTTCCTTTTCACTATGCTTTCTAGCACTTTCTCTCATCGTCCACAATGCAACCCTCCACTTGATATATAAGCATATATTTATATTCCTTTAGAGATTCCAATTCATCAGAGAGATGCTGCTGATCATGACTCCTCAAATGGTTTCAGTAGCTCACATACATCCCACATTAATTACCATTGCCCTGGCTCCCTCCAAAGCCTTCCAGTTTTGTACTGTACATTTGCTAATGGCCTTATTTTGCTCATACAAGCACTCTGCCATGTACAAAGTGGAATTCCACCTCGTAGAGACATCCATTTTCAGCTGGCGATGGGGCAAGTTGTGTGCACTGCATGAGTGGCTAAAATGGGCACATATTTTGCAGGCGATGTTTGGATTCTGCCAGGAAACTAGTCACAACTAAATTTAGCACATGGGCAAAGCAGGGTACATGCACCATATCACATATTCTCAACACAGTTTATGTTGGAGCCATTACCAGCAAAACATGAAACCAGCTTTCAGTGATGATGGGGGCACAGGAATGCCTTTGCTGCAAATGACTTTTCTCTCTAACAGCTGGGAGAACAGCCCCTCTAGCACTGATGGGATCAGGGACTCGGGCAGACCTAGACAGATGGTGGTGGTAGGGGATACTATTAGGAAAACAGGGTAATCTGTTGCCAGGATCGCTGGCTACTGTCTCCCCAGTGCTTGGGTTTGACATCTTGCAGATCATGTTGATAGATTGTTGAGAGGACTGGGTATGACCGGCTGTCATGGTACATGTTGGTACCAATGACAAAGTCAGTGGAAAATGGAGGTTCGTTAACCCCTTAAGGACCAGTCATGCGGAGACACAGCTGGCACTTAAGGACCACGGATCTTTTTTTTTTTATTTGCGCAACAAATTCAGGGTCCCCAAGAGGCGTGCATCCGCAGGGGGACCCCTGAATTCCATGACGTACATGTACATAATGGGTCCTTTACGCACATTCTCCCAAGACGTCCTTAGTCCTTAAGAGGTTAAGAAGTATTTCAGGATTTAAGATATAAGCTTAAGCCGAGGACCTCTAAGGTCGTTTTTTTCTAAAATACTACCTGTGATAATCGCTACATCAGAAAGGCAATGGGGGATTAGGGAGTTAAATGCATGGCTCAGGAGTTGGTATAAACAGGAGGGATTTGGATTCCTAGAGCACTGAGCGGTCATTTCTCTTTATAGTCAATATGAATTGCAACTTAGCGGAAAGGGGGTCACGGTGCTAGGAGTTAGGATGGTTAGAGGGTTGGAGGAGAATTTAAACCGGAAAAGGCGGAGGGTGATGCAACACAGGATGGGAGAGGTAGTATAATTGAGATAACGGGGCATGAGGGTGGCGAGGGGGAATGTGCTAGGTCATCTAATAGGTTCCAGTGTTACAGCCTGATAAAAGGCAAATACATTTTACAAAGAATGTATTTTTTCAGAATATCAAAAAATTTAATATTTATGAATGTAAATGTTTGTTGTTTAACTTGTAAGATGGAGGAACTAGAAATGATTGCACTGTATGGGCAATGTGATCTAATCAGTGTTTCTGAAACCTGGCTAGATGATACCTATAACTTGCCAGTCAATATAGAGGGTTATTCACTGTTTAGGAAGGATAGAAGTAATAAAAGGGGAAAAAGTAATGACTATATGTAAAGCATGACTTAAAACCCAGTATTAGGGACAATATAAATTAAGGATCCAGTGACAATGTAGAGGCCCTGGGTTGAAATACATACTAGGGGCACACTTAATAAAAATGTTAATGGGGATTTGCTACAAGGCTCCTAATATTGGGGAGTTTGAGGAAGCCCAAAGTTTACTGCAAATGGAAAAGGTTTCTAGGTCAGGAAATGTAATCATAATGGGAGATTTCAACTATCCTGAAATTGACTGGAGCAATATGACTTCAAACAAAACAAATGGAAATACATTTTTAAGTATGAGTAATGACAATTTTATGTCCCAACTTGTATAGGAGCCAACTAGAAAAGAGGTCTTGCTTGACCTAGTGCTCTCAAACAATTCTGATATGATTAACATCATGCAAGTAAAGTAACATTTAGGATGTAGTGACCACAATATGGTATCCTTTGAAATTTGTTATGAGAAACCCAATAGCAAGGGTTTAACCAAACCATTAAATTTAAAAAAGACTTAATTTTACAAAGCTAAAAGTAGTATTAAAGGATATTCGGTGTGATGTAATATTCAAAGATACAATTGCACAAGAATCAAGGAATTTGTTCAGAATGCTCTTATACAAATATACGCATCATTATATACCATTAGGGAATAAACACAAGAGGAGTAATATGAGACCAGTGTGGCCTAATAATGAGATTTGCATGCTAATGAGTAGACTTATAAAGTTTTTAAGTCAGATAGGTCAGATGCATCATTTAAAAAATCTAAAGAATGTAATAAAATCTGAAAACAAACAAATAGGCTAGCTAACACTAAAAATTAGAAAAGTATTGCAAAAGAGATCAAGAAAAATCCTACACAATTCTACAAGTATATTAATAAGAAAATGATTAAGTTTGATATTGGCCCTCTAAAGGCTGAGACAGGTGAATTGATTAGTGAAGATAAAGATGTGACTGACACCCTAAATGCATTATTGGTTTCTGTATATACAACGACAGGCTATGGGCAAATAGAAAAAAAACACAGATTTCCTCCATCATGTACATGGCTTACTGAGGACAAAGTCAGAAAGAGAATGGAAAATGTTATGGTGAATAAAGCACGCTGACCTGTATACACCCAAGGGTACTTGTCCACGCATCTGTTATCAGATGGATTCTCTTTCCGTATGAGCTTTCCAGCCCTTTGCCCACCACACTAACCACCTGTTTGTACAATTCTGGCATAGCCGTCCTGGAAAAATAACCGTGGTGGGATATGCCAGCAAGGAACTATACATTACATTAGTTCTCTAAATCCTTGGTTTTCAACAAAAGAACATGGCAGCAGGTCCACTGCCAACATCTTGGTAACCTTGACATTCTACATGTCTACTTTTGGGATTATTTTTGTGCAGTTTTTGACTCCTTCACAAAAACTCAGTAAGTGTGGTTTGGCAGTACATAACAGAGGAATCCTGTAACTTGATTGCATTAACAACATGATTACAGGAGGTGGACACAGTATGTATGAGCAGACTATGATTCATGTTATCTCTTACAGCAAACTCAGTTGTACTCCTCTGCAGCAGGAGGCATAGGTGGTATTTTTAATTAACAAAGTCTTGGGACACTCTCTGACAAATCAACCTCACTGCATCTCTTATGTGCCCCAGAGTGCCAGGAACATATAAGAGTGCTTCTTCTACTGCTACTTGTGGCACCTCTGACCTGTGGTTGTGCTTCACGTGGTATCTCATTGAGGAGATGTGAATCTGATTTCCCTCTGCTCACACAGACAACAGCAACATTCTTAGCTTTTGGATTATGAGTGAAGTATCTCCATACAGTGGACTTCAGGGTTCCTGAGGGGCTTCTACTACTACTACTGGGGCTAGATGTTGCTGCAATTGTGCTACTACTAGGAGTCACAGGTTATTGCACTTCCAACAGCAGCAGAGGCACTCATTATAAGTATGATTGTGGATGTTGATAATCTGTATTGTTGCTGATGGATATTCAACACTGTTGTGTGTGTGGCTTGGAAGTGGTGACAATGCTGATGATGACTGACAAGATGACTGTGTATTCTTTGCTTGTTCAGGGTCAGACTTTCCATTTGTTTTCTCACACAGTTTATAGACAGGCATAGTGCAACTTTTCATTGGTGGAAGACGGAGCCTTTGCATTTCAGATAACGTTTTGGCCTTGTTATCATCTCTCTCACTCTTAACTTCATCTATATCTGAAGAAGAGGAGGATGCTGGAGGGGTTAATTCTAGATCTGCATCATCATCATTAGTAATTATAAGGTCATTCGCAGTATCACCATCTGCTTCTTCCCCACTACTTTTACATTCCTCTAAGCTTTTAGAGGTCTCAGGCAATTTAAATATATTTCCCCTTGAGGAATTTTCACAACGTTTGCTACTACTTTCAGGATAGGTGTTTTTGTGCTTGTCTTCTCACTGTCAGATGCAGCATTTGTTTGAGCTGCTACACCTCCTTGGAATGTAACTAGTCTTCAGTGTTTTTAGATGGGTTTTTAATAGTACTAAAGCTGGTGGATATTTTGGTGGGACTTTGACAAACTGTATCCTCCTTGGAAGGAGAAGGATCTATTTTACACTCTGCAGCATCAATGGCTGCAGTGAGTTTTTGGATTGACACTTTTCTCACACATTCCTGCACTGCTCCTAGTCCTTTCTCTATCCCCTACCCCTTGTATATCAGTCTGCCTCTGTCACAGCTAATGTCAGGATCCCCACCTCTGTCATCTATGAGTTGTTTTTTATATTTGTTTTTTTTTGTTTGTTTGTTTTTAATTAGCTCCCCCCCATCACTGTCAACAAAAAATACACTCTCTGTTCAACCACCTCTTTCCTCAGACCCCTCTAGCACAGAGATATCAGCCAGGTCAGGAAGAAACTTGTATCACCTGTGCCATACTTGGAAACAAGAGACAATCTCAATATATTCTTTTTTGATAAAATGCTTCCTGCCAGATCAGGCAGAAACTTAGATCACAGCTGCCTGTGTTAGTATGGAACAAAGGTACCATGGGGTTGAGATGCTCCTTTGGAGAGCAGAACACATTCTCCAAAAATTGTTGTGGGTGGAGGCTACCAGCCTCTTTTCCAGCTCAACCCTAGCCTGCCTCCAGTTATGATTTGTTCTCTGAGGTGGAATTATGGCCAGAACATTTCTCTTACTTTTAGATTTTTTTTATTGTTTTTTTCTGTTAGATATGGGACTGTTAAAATTCCACCATTAGGCTTGTTACCATTAGTAGACTTCCCCTGGAGTGGATTGACCAGTGAGCAGGTGTTGTGTGGACCCCTGCAGCTCTGTGGATAGAATCTTGCAATGCAAGTTTTCCCTCCCAGCAAAGTTATCTGGTTCTCTGTTTCCTTCACAATGAATACTTGAAGATTGTTGAGTAACCCTTTGGGTGTCTTGCTCCTACTTGTACCTCTTCATACAGAGGTTTTCTTTGAGCCCTTGGGCTCTTGCACTCATGTTGGGTATTTTATTCCTGTAACTGTTCATTCCCTGAGTCATGGAGCAAGGACTGGTTAACCCCTTCCCTACTATTTTTTCTGGGCTTTTTTCTTAGGTGTCCCGCACATGTTCCCTGGGGTCATTGGGTCTTTTGGAAGTACCTCATATTTTGTTCTTTAAGAACGCTTCCTTCGCCTCTCCATTGACTTCAATTTGAAAAATCTCTGCAGCTGTTTGACATACAGAAGTCTAAGTGGTCTCTTTCTTCTTGTCGCCTCATGCTCTTTCATCCGGTTCCCATCCTGAATGTCTTGAGGGTCAGTGGCAGTCCTTGGACTGAGTTGTAGGCCTTGCTAGGCAATGGCAACAGGGGAGACTACATTAGTCAGAATACCCGTTTTGTGGGCCTTCTTCGGATTGGCTACCTGTTTTTCAGTCACCATTTTACTTCTTTCATGCTTTTCCTATGCAGAGGCAGACTCTCCTTGCTGTCCTCCAGATTAACCCTTCACCTGCCAGATAAGTACTTTGTTTTTCTTGTGTGAACTATTATTCTGGTTGTGATTTATCTTAGTTTAGACTCTACTCCTGTCAGGATGTCGGATTCTAAGGGACATGGGTCTAGAGTAAGGACTCAGAGGTGTCACTTCCCTCCATGCTTACTGTTTCAAATGGGGCTCCCTAGAGGGTATTCTGAATCTCTCTGCCTGTCCTGTGGCCCCTACTCTCTGCCAAGCCCCTCCAGCACTTAAGAGCCAGCTTGGGTGATATAAGACCCCTGATAGGAGGTTGTCTATCACCAAGAGATTTTCACTGTCGTCCAATACAGGTTACTGGTACACTGGGAGGCGATCCACCCCTTTAAGTAGGCAGGAACATTCTCTAAATGTATGCAGGGGGCGAAGCCTCCCCTCCCTCCTAGGCTGCACCTCAGTCAGAACCAGCCAGAATGATTTGTTCCTCGGTGTGTTCACACCAGACAGAGAACAGCTCTCTTCAAGTTTGGAATACCACCATTAGGCGGGTTACCAAGGCTGTCAAATGCCCTCTTTAAAGTGGATAGCACAGCTTCCAGGGTACTTCTGGTGGATCTTTTGCCCTGATGAGGGAATAACTTGATTTCAAGTATTTCCCTGGGGATTATCCTCTGTGGTAATTCTTTCCTGATCTTGGTAACCTGAAGACAGAAGTCCTGCAGGAAAGGTGAGTCACCCTTTGAGTGCCGAAGGTCCACTTGTCCCTCAGTGTCCCTTCATTGGGATTGTAATTGGGAGTTCTCATTGTGCACTCCAGCACTCATTGGGTGTTTTTATATATCTTGCTAATGCAATGTATATGTGTATGTCTGAGTTTTGGAGCAGTTTATGTGGGATTTAACCCTTTCTCTGCTGGGTTTTCCTATTTTATGGGCATTTTCAACGTTTGCCTTGGTTGGGTAATGTTTGCTTTCATAGTGCATATGTTTGCTATGTGTTATGGTACTTTTACTTCAAGAGAAAAGTTTATTAGATTTAATGTTCTGCGCCTTTAAGCGCGCTTTTCCCTCATAGACGCCATTGCTCCTTTACTCTCTATGGGCTTACACTGTGTGGGACGTATCTCTGGAACCGCTTCACATAGCGACTTCAGAGTGGGCTCATTTTATTTGTCTTCCCTTGCTCTATCATCCGGATGTATGTTTGAGTGTGTTGGGGGATTCGGGGGGCTTCGGGCACTGTGTTAGGGTACTTGGTGAGGAAAACTACGCTTCCCATGAGCGCTTGGTTCGCGCTCTTTTTCTGATTGGCTCCAGTCGCGGCAGCCATTTTGTGAGTTCTTCTCATCGAGTATACTACGCAGGGACCGGACCTTCTCTCTCTCTCTCTCCTCTGCTGATTAACCCTTCGCTTGCCAGATAAGTTTAGTTTTAAACGTTTCTGGGGTGAATATTTAATCTCTCACACTTTAATTGGGTGATTCCTATCTGTGGGGTATATCTGACGCTGTGAGCATGTCTACTCCACTTGAGCCTGGGACTAGACCTAAGACGAAGGAGGCTGGGGTATCTGTCTCCCCCATTGCGTTTTGCTCCTCCTGTCACGCAGGGCTACCTAGAGAATTTTCTGGTCATTTATGCCCATCTTGTGCGGAAGGTCATGGCAGCAACCCAGGACCTTCCAGTCACACTATTGAGCCAACATGGGTGAAAGAGTTCAAGGCTGCAACTAGGGATCTTAGATCCACTCTTCAGCTCTTTCCCTCTCAGGTTCAGGGTGCTCTTCAAGTATGGCAGACCCCCTCCCCTGTCAGGACCTCCCTGCCCAAGCCACAGGGAGCTCCTGACGTCTCTGATTCTTCTGAAGAAGAATTGTTGCAGGATTCTGATGTTGAGGATGGTACAGTTATTGAGGCTACCAGATGCATTGGGGACCCTTATGAATGTGACCCTGAACTCTCTGCTGAGGGTTTGATCAGGGCTGTGCTGACCACCCTCAATCTTCCCTTGTGTCAGGAATCTACTCTTGACCCTACGGACGTATTTCAGAAACCTTCTAAGGCTGTTACATGTTTTCCTACTAATCCTACTCTTGAACGCCTAGTCTTTGATGCGTGGAAAAATCCTGATAAGTCCTCTTCAGTCTCAAAAAAGTTTGCCAAACTTTATCCTTTTCCTGAGACTGAACTGGCTAAATGGGTTCATCCTCCTAAAGTGATGCTCCGGTTTCTAGGTTGTCTAAATCTACTGCTTTGGCTGTATCTGATGCTTCTGCCTTACAGGATTGGACGGACAAAAAGTTAGAGACTTGTCTTAAGTCTATTTTTGCCTCTATTGGTACTACCATGCGTCCAACCTTTTCTGTGGCGTGGGTTAACCGGGCCATTGCGGTCTGGACTGAACAACTCACTGTGGCGGTTCGCCAAGATGCGCCAGTGTCAGAGCAGTTGCAACTCCTTGCTAATATTTCTGAAGCTCAGAACTATGTTTCTGACGCTGCTTTTGAAGGATCCCTTTCTTTTCTCTTCCTCCTTTTCGGTTCCATTTTACTCGTCCTTCTCAGGACCCCACAAAAAGGCGTCTGTTCGACGACACTATTCAGGATCTTTTGGACAAAGAAGTCCTGGAACCAGTTTCTCCAGAGGACACAGGTTCAGGATTCTATTCCAACCTGTTCGTTGTGGCCAAAAAGGACGGTGGAGCTCGTCCTATTTTGGACCTCAAAGATCTCAATTCCTTTGTTGTGAGTACCCACTATCGACAGGAATCCCTGCGCACTGTGATAGCTGCTATGTCTCCGGGGGAATTCCTTGCCTCCCTGGATCTTCAGGATGCATATCTGCACATCCCTATCCATCTAGAGAGCAGGCGATATCTCAGGTTTGCCTGCCACAACGTTCATTTTCAGTTTTCGGCTCTTCCCTTTGGACTGATGACAGCTCCACAGGTTTTTCAGAGAGTCTTGGGAGCTTTGATAGCAGTGATCCATCGGGATGGCATCAGAGTGACTCCCTACATGGACGATTTACTCTTGAAAGCTTCATCAGCAGAGATCCTTCACCAGCAGGTTCAGGCTTGCATTCAGACACTCACCCGCCACGGGTGGATTGTGAATTTGGACAAGTCAGACTTGGTTCCATCTCAGCAGATACTCTTCCTGGGTCTCCTGTTCGACACTCAGCGGTGCATGGTGTTTCTACCGGAAGAGGTGGCTCATCAGATTGCTCTCCGAGTATCAAAGATTCTGGCTCTCGAGCGGATTCCAGTGCCGAAATTAACTTCTCTGGTGGGGAAATTCATTTCCACAATAGAGACGGTGCCATTTGCCATGGCACACACCAGGGAACTTCAGAGGTTCGTGATCCAGACGTGCAGGAATCGTCCAGACCATCTGCAGCTGTCTGTCTCTCTACCTCCTCATGTCGAGTTGAGCTTGGCATGGTGGTTGGATCTGTCTCATCTTCTGAAAGGGAGATCCTTCCAGATCCCTTATTGGACCATGGTCACAACAGATGCCAGCCTCCTGGGATGGGGGGCAGTGTTGGGTCGCTTCAGTGCCCAGGGGAAGTGGGGATTGGAGGAATCTCTCCTCTCCATCAACATTCTGGAACTACGTGCCATCTTCCTTGCCCTGAGACATTGGGAATCTCAACTGGAGGGTTGTCCAGTCAGAGTAGAGTCCGACAACGCCACCGCAGTGGCCTACATCAACAGGCAAGGCGGAACAAGAAGTCTCACCGCATGGTTAGAGGTCAAGGCCATTTTGTCTTGGGCGGAAGCTCATGTTCCCGTCATCTCAGCGGTACACATTCCAGGCGTAGACAACGTCATGGCAGACTTTCTCAGTCGTCACACAGTCGACAGCTGAAAGTGGGCTCTTCATCCAGAGGTGTTTCTCCTTCTAACCCAGATGTGGGGGGTTCCTGTAGTGGATCTGATGGCAACCAGGCACAACAGGAAGGTTTCAGTGTTCTGCTCTCGGTGGAGGGATCCACTGGCCCTGGCAGTGGACGCCTTGTCAATCCCTTGGGAATTCTCTCTAGCCTACATCTTCCCTCCTCTTCCACTGTTGATCAGAGTCATCCAGAAGCTGAAGATGGAGCGTTGTCCAGTCATTCTAATCGCTCCGAATTGGCCTCGTCAGTCCTGGTATCCGGATCTGACGGCAATGTCTGTAGCGAAGCCCTTTCCGCTTCCCTCTCGTCCAGATCTTCAGCTACAAGGCTACCTGTGGAAGGAGGATGTTCATCGTCTTCATTTGATGGCTTGGAGGTTGAATCCTCAATTTTGAAGAAAAAGGGTTTTTCCTCTTCTGTGGTGTCTACGATGCTACGCGCTCGTAAGCCTGTGTCTTCTAAGATCTATCATCGAGTCTGGTCAACTTTTGTTGCATGGTGAGCTGATAGGGATCTATCGCATGATTTTCATCTTCCTACTGTCCTGACCTTTTTACAGGACGGTGTTGATAAGTCTGAGTCCCCCCAAGGTTCAGACTTCAGCGCTCTCTGTCTTTTTCCAGGAACGCATTGCCGTTATTCCTGACGTCAAAGTTTTCTTCCAAGGTGTGGCTCATGTTCGTTCCGCCTTCAAGAGTCCGGCTCCTCAGTGGGACCTTAATCTAGTTCTGGGGGTTCTCCAACGACCTCCCTTTGAGTCCTTGGCTACTATTCCTTTACGCCTTTTGACCTGGAAGATGGCCTTCCTTTTGGCTATTGTGTCAGTTCGCCAGGTGGCTGAATTACAAGCCTTGTCTTGTAAACCTTCTTATCTGGTGTTCCACAAGGATAAGGCTGTGCTTCGCACTTCCAAAGAGTTTTTGCCTAAGGTTGTCTCCGACTTCCACGTCAATCAGGAGATTGTGGTGCCCTCTTTCTGCCCTAACCCTTCCACTGACAAGGAGAGGGATCTTCATTTGTTGGATGTAGTGTGTTGTCTCAAATTTTATGTTCATCGTACTTAGTCTATCAGGAAGTGTGACGCTCTGTTCATCATTCCTGAGGGGCCTAGGGCAGGGAGACCGGCATCCAAGGTGACCATTGCATCTTGGATAAAATCTACTATTCGTAAGGCTTACGAATTGCGGAATAAACATGTGCCCTTTCGGGTCACTGCTCATTCTACCAGATCAATTGGGGCCTCTTGGGCCTATAAGAATCAAGCGTCTGCTGATCAGCTGTGCCGGGCGGCCACTTGGTCCTGTGTGCACACGTTTTCAAAGCACTACCGTGTGGATGTGCTGGCCTCGGCTGATGCCAGCTTTGGGAGGAAGGTCCTGGAGGCAGTTTTGCCTGTCTAGGATCTTCTTCTTCTGAGATTCTCAGTGCTTCCTTACTGTTGAGCCCTGTTGGCTCTGGTTCAGTGTGCTGTGTTTTGTTCTTGGGGCCTGTTCTGACCCCTTGTTGGTGTCCGTTGACACTTCTGATTGTTGGGATCTATGACCGGTTGGTTCATAGAGGTTCTTGCACCTGGTCCTTGCCTTTTTCCCGCCTCTGGGAAACTCAATGTTTGGACATCCCAGTGTACCAGTAACCTGTATTGGACGACAGTGAAAATAGGATTTTAGTCTTACCTGTTAAATCCTTTTCACTTAGTCTATACAGGTTACTGGTCTCCCACCCTGTCAAGAGACCATGCTTGGCTCTCCTGTGGCATGCTGTGGGAGTCCTTTGGGGCATGCTCACAGGGGTCTTCTTCTTCTCTCCTATCTCTGGTCAGTGTTAGTGTCTCAAATCATTCTGGCTGGTTCTGACTGAGGTGCAGCCTAGGAGGGAGGGGAGACTTCGCCCCCTGCATACATTTAGAGAATGTTCCTGCCTACTTAAAGGGGCGGATCGCCTCCCAGTGTACCAGTAACCTGTATGGACTAAGTGAAAAGGATTTAACAGGTAAGACTAAAATCCTATTTTCTAGACTGTACCCGATTTCAGAGGCAGCTTTGGTGCAGTGGGCTTCTCCCCTTCTTTGAGACCCCCAAGTATCCAGGATTGCAAAGTCCACTGCTCTGCCTTTGGCAGATGCAGTGGTACTGAAAGATGTGGCGGATAAGAAACTTGATTCTATCCTCAGGGCTAATTTTGCGGACAGTGAGGTTGCATTAAGGCCTTTTTTTCCCTGGGTTAACAGGGCTGTTGCCAGAGGAGGATCATAAATGCAAATACAAGGCTTAGTGAAGGAAGAGCAGAATGATTCTAATGTGACTGTCAGTGAGCACAAGGAGGATATTGTTACTGAGATGCCTCCTTGAGCAGGTGGGTTTCAGGAGATGTTTGAAAGTGATTAGTGTGGATGATTGGTGAATGGTGATAGGGAGGGCATTCCAAAGTTGAGGGGGAGCCAGTGGCAAAGATTGCAGCCGAGAGATGGCTTGAGTTGTATAGGGTGAGGACAGAAAGGGGTGTAGCGGGAGATAAGAGCAGAAATGTAAGATGGTGCTGAAGAGGAAAGAGACTTAAAGAAGAGGAGAAAAATTTTATAAGAAATACTAGATCGTATAGGTAGCTAATAGAGGGATTTCAGGAGCGGATGAGAGCTAAGGTATCTGGGAGCAAAGGTAGTTAGTTATTCTAGCAGCTGAATTGAGAACAAACTGAAAAGGTGAAAGATGAGAGGCAGGAAGATCAGAGGGTAGAATATTCCAGTAGTCGAGACTGGAGAGAATGAGGCTGAGTGAGATTTTTTGCAGTTGACGTATTTTGGCAATATTTTTCAGGAATACCAGAGAGTAGAATTTTGTGCTTTATCCCCACCTGGATGTACTCAGTTTTAAAAGGGACTCAGGCTCACTGCAGGACAAAAACTATATTAGCTAGCCTTCTTTTTATTTTTTTTCCTGATAGGTATACAGGTATATAATACCCTACTAATTGGGCTCTGTTATACCTCCTGCCTACACCTGACTCTCCAGTATCAGGGATTGGCTGCTGGGAGTTTATAGGGGCGTCTCTCCCTTACCCTGACACCTGTTTTTCAGACTAAGGGCTCGATCCAAATGTTGGCGTCGCCAGAAAAAACTGGAGACGCTGGTTTTAACGTCAATTGAGCAATGCAAATGTTCTACTAGAAACAAGAGACGCCAGTTCTGAAACAGACATCGCCCGTCGCCAGAACAGCAAGATCTCACCCATAGAGGATAATATACAAACAACGCCAAAAGCTATTCAAATGTTGGAGTTAGGGCTAACTCGCGTTAAATTGCAACATTTCTCTCCAGAAATCTAACGCCTATTTTTTTTGGAGTACAGCACACAAGTAAGAGTAGAAAACCCACATCTCCAGTTCTGAACAGCATTCTCTGTGCTTTTCCCTACGCAGCCACTAGGGGAACACAGAGAAGGCTTTCAGCACCATGGACAGCTTTGAATGCCATAGGGATGTGCACTGCTCACCCCTGTGGCATTCAAAGGGTTAAAATCAATAAAACTAGTACACTAAGCACTACACAATGCCCCCTTCCACATCCCCCCCCCTTAGTATGTCACATATATTGCATATAAGGGACATACTAACCCCATCCACATCCACCTCATGGACTTCCATGTAGTGGACAAATCTGTCTTTTATTCCACAATTAACCCTTTGAATACCAGAGAGGTAGGAAAGCATTGCTTAGCATGTTTCCTACCCCTCTGGTACCCAAAGGGTTAATAGGCAATGTATGGACTACATACCTTGCCTATATATATATGTGTGTTTGTGTGTTTTAAACTTTTTTTTAATTAAAATAGTATTATTAGACAGTTTAACTTAGATCTCATTCATTGTTAACCCCCTACCTCCTGTGTCCCATTGCTATTAGTACTTTTGCTCCACTCTTCTTCAAACTGAGAGTGGAGCAAAAGTACTAAAAGCAAAGGGACACAGTAAGTAGGGCATCATTAATGGTTGAGATCTAAATTAACCCTTTGAGTGCCAGAGTGGTACGCAACGCATTGCAAAGCAATGCGTTGAGTACCACTCTGGCACTCAAAGGGTTAACATACAACTGAGGGAGCAGGCTGCACTGTGAGTGCAGCGCTCCCCTCATCTATATTTATGAATGATTACTTTATTAATAATTCCCTTGCTGCGGGCGGCTGTGAAGCCCGCAGCATAATAAAACTCCTAGGCATTGGAGAAAGCGGGAGGAGGGGACAGAGACATTGGAGGAAGCGGGTGGTAGGCTTGTACTTGCTGCCCGCTTCCTCCAATACCTCTCCTCACGCGTTGGCTTTGTGCCCAGCTGCCTGGTCGCCTTGTGCAAATCGTCCCTTTTCACAAGGCGTTGTAATTGTACAACGCCTTGTGAAAAGGGACGATTTGCACAAGGCGACCAGGCAGCTGGGCACAAAGCCAACGCGTGAGGAGAGGTATTGGAGGAAGCGGGCAGCAAGTACAAGCCTACCACCCGCTTCCTCCAATGTCTCTGTCCCCTCCTCCCGCTTTCTCCAATGCCTAGGAGTTTTATTATGCTGCGGGCTTCACAGCCGCCCGCAGCAAGGGAATTATTAATAAAGTAATCATTCATAAATATAGATGAGGGGAGCGCTGCACTCACAGTGCAGCCTGCTCCCTCAGTTGTATGTTAACCCTTTGAGTGCCAGAGTGGTACTCAACGCATTGCTTTGCAATGCGTTGCGTACCACTCTGGCACTCAAAGGGTTAATTTAGATCTCAACCATTAATGATGCCCTACTTACTGTGTCCCTTTGCTTTTAGTACTTTTGCTCCACTCTCAGTTTGAAGAAGAGTGGAGCAAAAGTACTAATAGCAATGGGACACAGGAGGTAGGGGGTTAACAATGAATGAGATCTAAGTTAAACTGTCTAATAATACTATTTTAATTAAAAAAAAGTTTAAAACACACAAACACACATATATATATAGGCAAGGTATGTAGTCCATACATTGCCTATTAACCCTTTGGGTACCAGAGGGGTAGGAAACATGCTAAGCAATGCTTTCCTACCTCTCTGGTATTCAAAGGGTTAATTGTGGAATAAAAGACAGATTTGTCCACTACATGGAAGTCCATGAGGTGGATGTGGATGGGGTTAGTATGTCCCTTATATGCAATATATGTGACATACTAAGGGGGGGGGATGTGGAAGGGGGCATTGTGTAGTGCTTAGTGTACTAGTTTTATTGATTTTAACCCTTTGAATGCCACAGGGGTGAGCAGTGCACATCCCTATGGCATTCAAAGCTGTCCATGGTGCTGAAAGCCTTCTCTGTGTTCCCCTAGTGGCTGGGTAGGGAAGCACAGAGAAAGCTATTCAGAACTGGAGACGTGGGTTTTGGATTTTCTGACTGAACTTGATACTTTGCAGTGCTGTGATTGGCTGTGGTGCTAGGTAACATTTTTATCGTGTGTTTTTAGGTAAGATTTTCTATGCGACGCAGGTTTAAGGTTAACGTGTATTTTGTTGGTTATCGCTCCTTAGGCTTTCTGGGTAAGGAAGATTTGAATCTCACGTTACCTGGTCTTGCTTAAGGAGCGAAGGCAGTTTTTTTCTTCACGTTGGTTTTAACGCCAACATTTGGATCGAGCCCTAAGCTTGTGATTCCTGCTGTGAAGTTGTTTTCTGATTCCGTTGCTGACTACTGCCTGACTTTTGATCCTGCCTCCGGATTTCCGTGCTGTACTTGAAAGCATTCTATTGATGTTACCTGGTATTGACCCTGGCCTTCCACCTGACTCATCCTACCTCTTTAGCCCTTAGGTACCGCTTCTGTCTGCTTGTTGCTGACCCGGCCTGGCCTAGGACTTTTCTTCGGATCACTTTTGCTCATTGCTCCCTTCTCAGTGGGATCTTTGCAGACTATTCCCTTTTTGGAGGTTATTGCTTGTCTCCTTTGTTCCTTTTCTGTCGGTCCCAGAGTTCCCTCTTGCTACCGTGTCGGTAGTGAAGATTTTCTTGTTCTTACCTTTTTTAGTGGCAGCTGGAGTGCCACTCCTTGTGGGGAACAGTTACCCCGTCAGTCTATCCGACTGCTTTTGGCTTCCTTCTTGCTCTGCCTGCCGGGTCTACCTGGACTCAGCCTCTTGCTAGCGGCTGTCTGATCTGCATCCTGCCCGATCCTTACCAGAGGCAGCCTGCATTCAGCCATATCAGGCTGCACCGGACTTACAGCCACCTCGGCTGCTACGTCTCCCTACACCTCCCTTAGCCCAGTCTAGTTGTAGCTAGACGGCAGGAGAGTCTGGGCTGAAGTTCTACTGCCTCATTCCAGTCCTCTGGCTCCAACATCCTATCACAGCCAATCAGGCTGCTACTGTATCTGCTGATCTTCCAGCCCAGGCTAGCCGTAGATAGACGGCTTCACCGTGCAAGTACAGCTTATTGGGCTGCTCCGTTTTAATGCTTCTCTGGTAGCCCAGACTAGCCGTAGATAGACGGCTGGGAGTCTAGGGCTGGAGTATCATCCTTTGCTCTCCATCATTGATTTCAGCTTACCTCATCAGGCTGCCTCCTCTCTTCTTTTGCTTGCCAGAAGCTGGAAGAACCCTTTTGTGTCCAGTGAGTCTTAGGAGGAGGAGGAAGAAGTGACCACTACCAGCATTGAAGGGTCTGCATGCCCTAATTCCCCAGACCCAATGCTGGTCATTCCCCCTAAATCACCCCTAGGGATCTTGGGGAAATTTATCTTACAGGAGGAAGAGGGTAATAGTGAGCAGTACAGGTCAGCTGCCTGTGCCTGCTGACAGTGCTGTGTCTTCTGCCAGTGTTGCCCCTGCTGCTGTCATGCCCCTCTAGCTCCTACCTCCATGTGCCAGCCATCCGCTGCTGCTGGGGGCTTCCCAGATGCTCCGCTGAGTAGGCCGAAGCCGCGGCATCGAGTAGCAGCGTCTGCCCACGGTTGCGGTCGCGGTTGCGATAGTGCAGTAGGCCTAAGCCATGGCCTAAAGTTGAAGGAGTCTCCAGGGAAGGTATCCACAGGGTGCCCAGATCAAACCATGGTGTTGTACACCTGTAGGGGGGAGGTGAAGCCTGCCTCTCTCATCAACTGTCCACCAATAGTGTGCCTCCAGGTAAACATTGAGGCAGGTGCTGTGGTTGCACACCCCTCTGTTGGCCAATCCAGTGAGAGGTTTGTTCAGCAGAGGGGAGGGGTGAAAACCCACGACACTATAAAACCCCCTCAGGCTGTGTCCACTTTGCTTCAGTGTTCCAGAACTTTGGTTCCTGTGTGCTCTAAGCTTCCAGTGCTCAGTGCCTCTTTCCTTGCTGTGCTACAGACCCTCTGCTGGATTTCCCATTGCCTGACCTTCTGCTTGCCTCCTGGACTTCCCTGCTTGCCTGTTTCATGACCTTGGCTAGTTTTACTGATTCTGCCTGATTGCCGCCTGCCCTGATCTTCTGGACTTTTTTTGACTACGCTTTGCTTAACCCTTGCACTCCCGTGCTGTCACTCCTACCTAGGTGTTCTACCTGTACACCTCTGTGGATCACCTGGTAGGGGTGTCTGGCAAGAAATAGCATTCCCTGCTCCTACGCTCCAACCATAACAAGCCTGACAGCTGCCACCAGTGCTGCGTCTGCTGCCAGTGCTGAACCTGCTGCCAATGTGTCTTTAATACTCAGGAGGGGGGGGGGATGATGTCAAGTGTGACAGCAGGGGATCCTAAGTCACACTTGCCATCCCCAAGCAGTCCTGCCACTAGTACTACTACTAATAATGTGCAACAGCTTGTACAGAGTATTAGGAGTGAGGGACGGGGTGATCATCATATCATTAGTCTAATACGGAGGTTATCCGGTACATAACATTTCCTATTAGGCTTTTCTGGGGAAGCCTGGGACTGGGCAGAGAGAATCTGTTCTCCCAAGGGATAGATGAGGTTCGTATGGATAGTTGCCAGAATGTGCTCAGGAGGAATCACTGGCAAGGGCAAAGTTTCCTCCTTGGAGGGGGTGGAAAATTGAAGTGACAATGCATCGGCCTTGGTATTTTTTGTACCAGGGAGGTACGAAACAATAAAATTAAATTTCAGCAGAAACAGTGCCCACCTGGCTTGCCTGGGAGACAACCGTCTGGCCCCCCATAGAAAAGTGAGGTTTTTGTGGTCGGTCAGAATAAATACTGGAACGCTAGTACCTTCTAACAGATGCCTCTTTTAAAGCCAGAATAATGGCCAGTAATTCTCTGCACTCTGCTGGGGATAACTTTTTGGAAAATAACCCACATGGGTGCAAAGGGCCTTCAGGAGTAGGACGTTAAGACAAGACAGCGCCTACTCCTGTCTCAGATGCATCAACCTCGAATATAAATGGTAAGTCATGGTTAGGATGAGCCAATACTGGTGCCGCAGCAAAGGCTTGTTTCAGGGTATCAAATGCCCGTATGGCCTCAGGTGACCAATAGAGAGGGTCACTTCCTATTCTGGTTAGGTCCAAAATGGGTTTCACTATGGATGAAAAGTTTTTAATGAATTTACAATAATAATTAGCAAAACCCAGAAAACATTGTTTGGAGCGCAACCCAATAGGACGAGTCAAATCTAATACAGCAGATAGATTGAGTGGGTCCATTACAAAGCCAGCTGTGGATATTACGTAACCAAGAAATATGACCTGAGTCTGGTGAAACTCGCACTTCACCAATTTGCAGAATAGCCCATTCTCACGCAACTTTTGAAGGACTCCTATGACATCCGACCAATGGGTTCCGAGGTATGAAGAATGGATCAAGATGTCATCAAGATAGACTACCACACATTGTTGCAGCATGTCCCGAAGGACGTCATTAATGAACTCTTGGAAAACTGCGGGAGCATTACAGTATCTGAAGAGCATGACTCGATACTCATAATTCCCACTCCTGGTATTAAATGCTGTTTTCCATTCATGACCCTCTTTTATTCTTACAAGGTTATAAGCTCCTGTCAAATCAAGCTTACTAAACGTTATGGAATCTTTCAGACAATCAGAGTTCCGTGATCAGAGGAACGCGGTATGCATTCTTTACGGTCAGGTGTTTGGGACCCCTGTAATCGATACAAGGTCTCAACTCACCACTCTTCTTCTTTACAAAGAAAAAGCCAACGCCCGCTGGGGAGTTGAACTTGCTTATGGACCCCCAGGAAAGCACATCCGCAGCATTTTCCTCCATGGCTTTGTTCTCTGCAATAGACAGAGGGTAAAAGTGTCAGATGGGTGGTATGGCACCCACCTGAAGGTCTATAGTGCAATCGTACCAGTGAGGAGGCAGGGTGCCAACTCGTACTTTGTCAAAATCCTCATGGTACTCCTGAAACTCCTCTGGCAGCTGGGATACCAAGGCCGTACCCATGAGTCTGAGGCAAATTGAGTAGACCAAGACAAAATTTCATCCCTAGGCCAATTGAGAACCGGATTGTGCTTTTGCAACCAAGGAAACCCCAATACTACAGGATAATGTGGGGAGGTAATTACCTGTAATTGAATAGTCTCATTATGGAGATCCTCAACAGCCATGGAAATGGGAATCGTCTCATGGGTAATGTGCACAGGTTGAAGGGGTCTACCATCAGTGGCTTCAATAGCCAGTGGAGTGGATCGTACCTGCACGGGTATAGAATGTTCGGATACAAAGTTACTGTCAATGAAATAACCGGCCGCACCAGAATCCAAAAGGGCCTGAATGGTAACAGAGGATTCAGCCCAGGACAGAACTATCATAAACCAGTGTTTTTTCTCTATCAGTCTCTGTTGGATTCGGAAAGCCCACCCAAGGACCATAGGTGCAGGAGGTTCGGATGTGTAGGGCACAATCTCAGCAGATGTCCCTTTAGGCAACAATAGAGACAGCATCCCTTCTGCTTCCTAAAGACCATTTCTGCCTCAGAAAGACGTGTGAAACCCAGCTGCACAGGTCCCACACCAGCGGAAGAAACACCACCAGGAGGCATGGGAGGTGAGGGATGCATGGGAGGGGATGAAAACATGGGTGCCATAGGAATAGGAGGCCTCCGCAGGAGCTCCCTATAAGAGGGTCCCTCATGGAGCCTAGTGTCTATTAGTAGGAGGAAAGACTCTACTAGGTCCTCGAGCTCATTAGGCAAGTCTTGTGCTGCAATTTCATCCTTGATGCTGTCAGAAAGCCCATGTGAAAATGTAGCCACAAGTGCCTCATTATTCCATCCAACCTCTGCCACTCAGGTACGGAATTCGATAATATATTCAGCAACTTTCCGACTGCCCTGCCTAATGGACATTAGTTGCATTGTAGCAGAGGTGGAGCACCCTGCAACATCAAATATCCTGCGGAAGGTGACAACAAATTCAGAGCAATTTTTTATTACTGGTTTCCCATTCTCCCATAACAGTTTGTCCCAGGCTAGAGCTTTGTCAGAGAGTAAGGATACAAGGAAGCCAACCTTAGCTCTGTCAGTGGGAAATGCCTGTGGAACCAACTCGAAGTAAATGCCAACTTGGTTCAAACACCCTCTGCATTGTTCTGGATTGCCCCCATAGCGCTGAGGAAGCAGGACAGATCCAGTCATGCCTCTGGCTACTGAAGGCTTGGCTGCGACTGTGACTACCTGAATGGAACAGGCAGCGGGAATGGGCATAGAGGCAGCTACAGGCGGACAAGGGACGCCAGGATCCAGGTGTGCCGTGAGAGCTTGGAGCTTTTGTAAGGACATGGCAAAATGACCCATAAGGCGGTCCTGCTGCTCTATCCTAGCAGAGATGTTAGGATAAGGTGGGTTACCAGCACTGTCAGGATTCATGGCCCTTGCATAATGTCAGGGAACCAAGAAAACCAGACGGAAACAGGAGATGCTGGTAAATAAAATACATTTTATTAAATAATAAAATTAATACCAAAAATAAATGTGAAGCACAATCCGGAATCATAGTCAAAAATTCAAGCCAGGAATCAAAGCAAAAACAGCTAGTCAGACGAACCAAGTCAGGCGCACAGGAATCAGCGGTGTCAGGAACGGAAGCCAGAATCAAGAACCAGATGAATCAGTCAGCCAGGCCAGGGTCATACACTGGAACAACAGCAGGAATACACAGGGAGGTCATAGACCACGCAAGGGCAGAGAGATACTGAACCTTAACAGCTAAATAGCCGGAGCACAGCAAGAAGGGGCTGGCTTATTGAAAGGTAACTGTAGTAACTAAGATTGACAGACAGTAGTAACTTATCAGCTGAGTAAGCCTGGGACAGGGAAGTAAGGCTGCTCGTTAGTGATCAGCTGAGGTGTGTACCTGTATTGCTGAGCAAAAAGCAATAGTGGAGTGGGGTAAAGAGGGAGAACCCTGATAGAATCAACACCTTTGCAACACCTGTCTTTTTCATATAGTATTATTTAGTCCAGGGAGTGAGGCTTTGGACTCCCAATGAATGAAGAAATCTCAGGGAAACAGTCCTCCTAGGTACAGGCCACCAAAACCAGTAAGAAACACAGAGCCCCAAGCAGTAAGCCTCTTGGCATATATTCATTCATTGTAGGATCACCAGGGAAAGGGCACCTGTGTGACTTCTTATCAGGATCCAGCAGTCTTCCAAATAGTGTGCTCATGGGATCTTGCACATGCTTACGGGATCAACAGCAACCTGTCGATAGGAACATACATCGTGTTAGATTCCCCTTCTAGTAATACCAAAAAAGTAGCATCCCTGGCCAGAATATCACCTGTCATTGTCTTACTATTTACCTCTGTTGGCAATACCTTGACCTTTGCACCCACTTCTAACACCTGTAGTTTCTCGATAATGTACTGATCTGTTACCACAATGGTTATCCAACAAATAACCTCCCCCTATTTCAGGGTCCCTGGCTTGGTAGGCTTAACAGTGACCACATATTCACCGAAACCATCAACCCATGCATCCTCATTCCAGGTACACCAAGTGATGATACTGGAGTGTGGAGTAAATTTTATTTTATACATGGGAGAAACATCAAGAATCCCAGTATAACAGCCCACAGCTCCAACCCCATTAGGTGTGCCCTTCACATCAGTGGGAGCGGTCATAACCACTCTTTCCTTGTCTCGTGGTAAAACCATTGTTGTGCAGATAACCACCCTTGGTTGCTGATCCCTTCTGTCCTGACCCAATATTCTCTCTAAGGGGGGTGACGTCCTGAATAAGGTGGCCATTCAACAGGATAATCACATAATCCAGCACCCTATTCCACCCCCGTTGAGTGTGTGTGGGAGTCAGCTTGCATATTTGTTCTTCAGCAAGCCATTCATTCTTTCAATCCGGCCTGCGGATAAGGGATATGGTACACCCAGTGCTCATACTGTGTCCTGAGCCACTCCTTGACCATTTTGCCAGTGAAATGAGTCCCACTATCAGTTTGTATTTCCACAAGAGTTCAATAGAACTTAGTGATCAGATGTAACAGTTTCAGTGTTGCCTTTTGATCTGCAGGCTTGGAGGGGCAGACCACCAAGACTCACAAGTAGATATCTGCTGCAGATGCACAGTGGAACACATGACCTGCTCTCTGCAGCAGAGAACCAATCAAATTTAGCTGCCATACTTCACCACCCGTGATGTGTCAATATATATTTGTCCATTGGAGGCCTTCAGCTTTCTCTTCTGTACAGCTTGACAAATGGGACACTTGGCAACAATGTCCTTTGCTTGATCCATAGTCACAGGGATACCCTTCCATTTGGCCCACTGATAGGAAGCCAGCGCCCCTCTGTGTCCACCCTGGGTATGGACCCATTCCCTCAGCTGCAAAAGTTTGTCCATAGTCTGGGTGGAGATTTGTGCCAAACTGTCTGCCATCTCATTTTCTGGATGACCAGTATGTCCATCAACATGTCTCACAGCAATAGGCCACTTGTTGCCTTGTTCCCAGAGGGTTTGCCACAGCTCAGCTCCACCCTATAGGGATTTTCCTTTGATTGTCCATTGGTCTTACTGCCAAGTAGCCATCCAGGTGGTTAAGCCCTTATACACGGCCCAGTTGTCTGTGTACAGAATCAGTGGTCTATTAGTCTCTTCAACTCAGCCAGTTGGCTAGACCCTCCTTCTCTGGTCTCATGTAGGATGGTGTCCATTGATGGCTGGCATGCAGCAGCCATCCAGACCCATCCTTTAGTAGTGACTGATGCAGAGCCATCAGGGAACCAGGCATATTGCTTCTATTCATCAGGCATCTGTTCCCAAACTTCTGCCTCATTATAAGGCCCACCACACTCTTGAATGGGAGGTAACTCTGGCTCTACTGATTCACTATCCACAGCACCTGCCAAGCGTTATCGATATCAGCAGTCCAGTCAGGTTGCCTCTTTCTGCTAGATACCACTTGCATTTCGGTAGGGTCTGCTTCTGAGCAACTGCTGTGTGAGCCACAAGCTGTCTTGATGCACCCAGTTACTTAAGGCAGATCTATTTTCATTGGTGGTATGTGGCCTAATTTGTTGTTGACACATACAGCATCCTTGACTGAAGCCAGTGCTTCTTCCTGCTCTTTGCCCCTATAGTACACAGTCTTTTTCCAGGTCACATTATAGATAGGATGCAGTAACAATCTCAGATGGGGAACAAAGGACCTGCAGAAACAGAAAATGCCCAGCAGGGCTTGTGCTTCCTTGATGCTTTCCTTCAGACTACCAATAGTATCCAAGTCTTTGGTCACTTGCTCTTCCGTGTCACCAAAGAGCATGACATCATCTGTGTAATGGTATACTTGTCATCGGAGTGGCCCCGTGGCCTGTAAGTCTCTGGCTATTAGTCAACAATGAATAGTTGTCGAATGTAAATATCCTTTTGGCAGAACTAGCAGTGTGTATTGCCATCATCCCAGGGGAAGGTGAACTAGTCCTGGGACTCAGGGGCAATGGATATGGAAAAGAAGACATTGTGACAGCATGCCATTGTGCAGCAGTCTGTGCAGTCCTTTCCACCAATGATATCATGTCTGGAACAGCAGCTGCTAGCGGGGGTGCCACTTTGTTCAGTCCACTGTAGTCCATGGTCATATTCCAGCTCCTGCCTGGTTTCTTCACAGGCCAGACTGGACGGTTGTAGGAGGTGGCAGCAGACCTCAACACGCCAGCTTGGAGTAGGCCTTGAATAGTCTCTGTCACTTTTGTATGTCCTCCAGGAATGCGGTATTGCTGGTATGGGTTGTACACTGGGGTCCATTTAACATGCCCCCTGACTATTGGCTGAAGTGCTGAAAGGCACAAAGTATGGACTGCAGGATATTGTCTGGTAATTCAGAGATCAAGATCCCTGCTGGGAATATGGGACCTTCCCCTATCTGCATTCGGCACTGCACCCGTTACAGAGGTGTCTTCCGTCCTCCTAATCCCTCAACCATAGCACAGCCCTTACTGTGTGTTGCCCACATTGCTGTGAAACACTTCTGCCCTAATATCCAGCATGGCTGTTACATATTTGGTCTCCTAGGATGTCCCCATGCAATGTCACTCTTACATATGGGTGGCAGTCTCTTGGTTTGAGTACTGCTATTTGCATAACAGTAGGGTCTGGTGACGGGGACCAGTCGTTGTTTCATAAGGGCTGGGAACTGTCTATGTCTGTTGGTGCTCATGTAAGGCATTGTATGCTTCTGCATAAGATGGATGTGAAATCAAGGTGTGGGGCAACAGGTTCTGCTCATACTGGTCCAACACCCCCAGCCTCCCCAAGAGGCTACTGACTGCGACATTTGAATGAGTACTGGTCAGCCGACCCAACACAGCAAACAATGTAGCTTTATACTAAGGTGGAGCACTTTGTAACAACTTATTACACATTAAAGTGACAGACAGTTCACTGTCAGTCCCCTTCCAATCCCTCAATACAGCAAGGGAATTGTTCTGGGTCGGCACACAGACACAATCACTTACACATATCATTTCTCTTCATGTCCTCTCCTAAAGTCTGCCAAGGGGTTTTGTCAATCAGCTAAAGTGGGTTCTCATATACCTGGGCAATGGAGTCACGGATCAAGTGTAACAAGGTGAACGATTCATCAGTATCCCCGGCCTGCTGCATATGCAAGTGTACCAATGGATCTGAGCAGACACTACCCAAGCCTACGGCTTCCTCCTTTGTCAGTGTGACACAATCACCCCCCACCTCCCAGGCACGGAAAAGCCAATAAATTCTCATTGGTCTCCTGCATAAACTTAACCCCTAACTCAAACAACTCACTGGCAGAATATGAGTGAGACTCCTCAGTTCTTTGGCCGCAGTGGATGAGGCATCAGCAGCAGCAGCTCCAGCAACAGTGTGCCCTTCAGCTGCTGCTGAAGGTGGGGCAACTCAATTGGTAACCCCCTTCCACAGCTTCCAAGTAACAATGGGTCTAGATAGAAACTCAACTGCCCCACTATCCATCTCCTCATCAGAGCCAAACCCATTTTGCTGGTCTCTCAGGGTACATTGCAACAAGGCACACTTCTGGACTCCTTGCAGTTCATGTTTAGTGCCCTCATACTGTTCCTGTAGTAACTGGAGCACCTGCTGCATAATCCACCCTAAGTGGACAATGGCTTTCTGCTCCCCCATTGTATCGTGAGAGAGACAGCAGCTGCACAGGGGTCAGCCAACTGCTGCACAGCAACACAGTTATGGCATTCCCGTGCTATCGGGGCCCATGGCCCTAAGCCAACAACCCAGCGTGGGAGTGTCCCTCCCCCCAGCCTTTTTTTCTGAAAGCTTTTCTGTAAGCTATCAAACATGAAAACTCTCTGGTATTTACTATGCCAAGTGTTTCAAGGATTCTTTTGGATTCTAAAGTAAATAAACAGAGAGACACATTGGTAAATTTATTCATTTATTTTATTTAGACGTTTTACCAGGAAGAAAACATTGAGATTTACCGTAGTGTTTACAGCAAAGAGTTGCATATTTGCACAAATTCAGAGATATTATACATATATATATACACACACACACATATATATCCCATATTTTATTATCAATAAAAATATCATATTCAATTAGCATATAATACTTATCAGCCAATGATTTCAGCGTGTATGGGAGAGCCCCTGGATGGATCTGATCACCGCCCATACAATCTTGCACAGGCACATAGCAGGACACGTCTCATGCATGTTCCCGATGAAGCTCTAAACCAGCCCCTACATCACACAGCTCTTATACCCTTTATCACCCACTGATCAGGATGCTTTCACCTATCAGATTACACGGTTAGAGTCAACAACCTATGTCACCATTACGTTCCTAGCTCATGCTCTGCAGCTGTGGGGGTTAATACAGTCTGCAAAAATCATCACTTCTATTATTGCTACATAACCTTGAAAATGTAACATGCACAGAAAGCAGTTGATAAACATGTTATGCACAGAAGATTTGTAAGAACCGCATTAACTCCTTATGAACCCCTGATTAAAAAACACAAAACCCTTATTAACCTCTGATTAACTCCTTCTTGCTTCGGATGGACCATATTTTATACATCCTCATACAGGGGTGTTGCCACAAAGTGGTATTACACTAGTGACTGTGTGTCTCCTTCTTTGTATGTGACAAATAGAGGAATAAATTCCATATTTCTTCTGTATTTTTATTTTTGAAAATAACATGCCATTGAATGTCCTCTAACACTGCTTTTAGCATAGTAAAAGTTACTGTTCTAGTTATTATAATTGTAAAGGTACCAGGATTTACCAGACCCTTATGGGGTCATCGGTTGCTGTACTGCTGCTGCTGCTCTCCCGCTTCCATGGTTGGCTGGAGCCCTGCTACTTCCTGGCAATCTGGATACTCTGGTAGGAACAACTGGATGCTGCTCTCTGGTGGACCGACGGAGCTAATGAATATAGCTTCAAAACCCCAGGTGGGGTCTCCAGGGCCAACATGCCATTGGTCCAGTGAGGCAAATAAATTTGCTTGGCTGGGGGTGGGATTTAGGAATCCCCAGCCCAAGCTTTCTCCAGAAATACAGACGAGGAGGGTATTAAGGGGGATAGAATAGAACAGACTTTATTAATGAATCACGCTGCTTATATACACTTCCAGACACTCTTATCAAGATTGAATGCAAACTATGGCTTGGAAGTGTCTTGGTACACTTAGGGCTTGGAACAGTGGTGTCTAAGTTGACTAATCAGGAGAGGTTATTTACCGTCCACTCAGAGTACTGTTTTCAATCCATGCTGATAAAGGAAGCACAGAATCAATCAACATTCCAACCTTTCCTTTGTTGTTTCAGTCAAGCTGTTAGCTGAGCATACTGGGAAACACAGAAAATATACCAAACTTTAACATGAGGGACAAAGGAGTATACTGTAAGTAGGACATGGCAGCAAGCAGCAGAGTGATGGGCTTAACCTTGATTTTCTTGGCACTCTGGTTTCCCACTGCCAAAATCATTTACATGAATCACAGTGTAATACCACAAATACACACACACACAATATTACATTCTACTATACAATGAACAATATTTAAGATGCTATAGTCCTTGAGGTGAATGTCACCACACTGCCCTATGCTGATTCTCCCACATGTGCCATAAATCACTCTGGTCACTATTATTGCCCTTTATTTATTGAGTGCTTAAAGTGTAAGTAATGTCCAAAAAATGTTAAATAGTTTTGTAGAGGCTAAAAAAATAATCGCAATGCCACAAACCACATCTCTCAAACCGCTATGGTTTGAGAGATATAGGCAGTCAAAACTCCCCCTTCCCTCCCCTTCACTTGTTGTCCGCTGTAAAGCTGACAGAAGGAAATCTGTGTCGGTCGACACGATGAGGCTCTTCAGCAGAGCCAAAATCCCATTATTAAAAAATAATTACTTCATGTGAAAGGTCTACAAAGTGTGCAATGCAATAATTTTTTTAGCCTCTACAAATCTATTAAACATTTTTTTTGGACATTTCTAACACTTTAAATCTTCTTCAGCTTTGTACAAAACGGGCAAGAAGAGTGTTCCATGACATACAGAAACCGACTAAAACAATAGTAGTGAGGATCATGCTTGTAAGGGCTTATATTCTAGAGGGTAAAGGAACATTAATGATAAGGTGTCATCATCACTATTTTTGCTATTATATTATAGAGTTGTTTTTGTCACATGTGCCTTTACCTGTCCAGATCACCTGACAAGGTCCGTTCTCTCATTCGCTTTCTCACCCCTTAAATACCTGGATATCTGAGTACCTGATGCTCCTTCTTTGTGCTTCTTGAGTTGTCGAGGATATACAAAAGAAACAGAAGACCAGGAACTGTATATCTCACATAAAATAAATAAACAATATAAAAATATAGATCTGAGATCTTGTACACAGTCTAGCTATGACACACGTTTTAACAGGGAATAGAATTGATTAAAAAAAATCAATTATTCATATTCGTGAAACAATATATGTAATTTTATTTAAGAATAAATAAAATGTGATATATAAAATAGAGTAATAATCAGTGAATTGGAATGTAATGGTATACAAAGTTGACTCAGTACAGGACTCACAGAACTTGCTCACAAATGGAGTGTGCTCTTTACTAAGTGCTCTGAAATAAGTGAACAGTTGGTGCATCACAGCATTGGAAAAGTGTCATACTGATTTTGGGTTTACATCCTAACCTGCAGTAAGAAGGTTAAAGGGTTAAAGTTTAACCCATTAAGGACCCTTGACGGTCCTGGTACATCATGGCTGGATTTGCGTTAAGGACCAATGACGTACCAGGACCGTCATGGCTTAAATGATAGCAGCGTGCCTCCGTGCACACTGCTATCATTAATGCCAGGCTGAGACTGAGCACTCCGAGACGGGGTCGTTCAGTCTCAGCCCTTCTTGCTTGTGCCGGTTCATGTGATCGCCGTAGCAGCGATCACATGTACCGGCATAGTGAGAGACAGAGGCAGCACAGAAAGCATGCTGTCTGTGCGTGTCTCGTCTGCCTCTGTCTCCCTTGCTATCAAAGTAAGGGAGACAGAAGTAGACAGGAGACACCTAGTAGCAAACGAAAATACAGCAGCTGGGGGTATTAACCCCTTCACTGTTGGTGCCAGAGTCTTGCTAAATGCAGGTCAATTTCTGACCTGCAATGAAATTTTTTTTTTTTAAACCACAACACACTTTTTTTTTCACAAAAATATTTTATTTAAAAAAAAAAAAAATCGAATTAATATTGGAAGTGTGATTGTTGTGGAGCCATGTAATACACTTATACACACTGCTAAATGTCACGGATAAAAAAAGTGTCAAAATAGGGTGGGAAAAAGGGACATGGGGATTTTCACCCAAGGGGGGGACAGTGGCCATTTTAAACTGCACATTTTGTAGGTATGACTGACCGGTCATACCTTTCATGCAGTCGCCATAAAAATGTAACCCTTTGTGCCCAATTGATCCCAAGGGAAAAACCAAAAATGGTATGTTTTTTTACATTTTTTTTACATTTTTTTTTTAATTTTTAATAAAGTAAATGGTGGGTTATCCATATATGTAGGGTATCAAATGAAATCCCTATTTGTGCTTAAAAAAACAGTATATAATTTATGGGGGTGGGATAAAAGACTTAGAGGGAAAACACTGTGGAACAAAGACATAGTCAAAAAGGTCAAAATTGCTCCGGTCCTTAAGTGAAATCCACCTCAGATTTTCCCGGTCCTTAAGGGGTTAAAAGGTTGTTTGGTCTGGGGAGTATGTGTAATTAATTAAGGGTGGGGTTTATAAGCAATCACCTGTGTAGGTCTGTATAAATCAAGTTACAGGACTCACAGAGCTTGCTCACAAATAGTGTGTTCTTTACTAAGTGCTCTGAAATAAGTGAACAGTTGGTGCATCACAGCAGTTAGTGCAACACAGGAGTTAGAGAAACAAAGGTACATTAATTGTTTACATTTTAAAGAACTCACATTTGCACCATACACGATGAGCAAGATTGGATATCTCACTCAGTGCACATCTTGCCATATGTATGCATGCTTGGAACAGCAATTCCAGGGTCCATACCGCTGTGGCAAGTGTAAGCAAGTGGCCTTTATGGATGCTCAGATTGGAGCTCTGGAGAGTCATTTTGCAACACTGAGAGATACTGACAACCTTGAGAGGAGTCTCTTGCTAACTGAGCAGAGATCAGCTAGAAGGGAACGAGGCACATAGTTGGGTGACAGACGTGGTTGCAGCTGGGGGGGGGGGGGAGGAAGAGGGCATCCAGTCCTGAGATTTTCCGTCCCAACAAATTTTCTCATTTAAGTGAAGATGTTGGGGAGGCAGACCCAGAAGTGGAATTACTGGAGAAGACTGTTCTCCCTAGCAGCCGGGATAACAGCAACTCTAGTACAGAGGGGATCCAGAGGAAAGTGAAGCCTAGGCAGGTTGTGGTGGTAGGAGATTTTTATTATTAGGAGAACAGACAGGATAATCTGTGGCTCTGATCACAGCAACCGAATGGTTTGCTGTCTCCCGGGTGCCCGGGTTTGGCATGTTGCTGACAGGATGGACAGATTATTGGTAGGGGCTGGAGAGGATCCTGCTGCCTTGGTGCATATAGGTACCTATGACAAAATAAGAGGAAGGTGGAGAGTCCTAAAAGGTAATTTTAGGGATTTAGGGAGTATGATTAGGAACTGGACCTCCAAGGTGGTATTCTCAGAGATACTACCTGTGCCATGAGCTACACCAGAGAGACAGCGGGAGATTACAGAGTTCAATGCATGGCTGAAGTCTTGGTGTAAGAAGGAGGGCTTTGGATTTTTAGAGCACTGGGCTGATTTTGCTTTGGTGTACAATCTCTATAGTAGGGATGGATTGCACCTGAATGCAAGAGGGTCACAAGTGCTTGGGGAGAGGATGGCTAGACGGTTGGAGGAGATTTTAAAATAGGAAGGGGGAGTGGCCAATAGATACTGGGCTAGACAGTATAGAAAGGGAAGGCGATGTAGTTAATAACCAGGTGGGTAGATACAGGGACTGGGTTAGTACAGATGATAGGGAGAAGCTTATAAACCATATCAAAATTAAATCACAAATGGAATATGGCAGTGGCATAAATTGTATGCTTGCAAATGCCAGAAGATTAACTGGTAAAATAGGGAAATTGGAGCTGGTAGCTGAAATCGAAAACTATTATTTGATTGGCATAACAGAAACATTGTGGTGTGGCACACATGATTGGTCAATCAATTTGGAGGGCTACATGTTGTTTAGAAAAGATAGGTCAAACAAAAGAGGTGGTGGGGTCTGTCTGTATGTCAAACCAGCATTATTACCTCATTTGAGAGAAGATATATGTGATGACAGTAGTGAACATGTGGAATCCCCGTGGGTTGAAATAGTCAATGGGGGTAAAACTGCCCAGAAAATATTAGTGGGTATTTGTTATAAACCACCAAACCTTGGTGACCTTGAAGAATAACAGCTATTAATGCAAATAGAAAAGGCTTCTCAAATATGGAGAACTATAATTATGGGGGATTTTAATTATCCAGAAATAGATTGGAAAAATGGAACAACTAATTCTGCTAAAAGATTAATTCAAAAAAGCAATTTGGTATGGATTCCACCAAAACACTGAATTTTAAAAAGGCCAACTTTAGCAGGTTTAATTCATTCCTTGATCTCGTTGACTGGGGTAGAATATTTTCAGGAAAAAACACAGAAGGTAAGTGGAATGCCTTCAAAATAACATTGCAAAAATATACATATAAATGTATCCCCTTTGGAAACAAATACAAAAGAAGCAAATTAAAACCAATGTGGCTAACCAGTAAAGTAATTCATGAAATAAATAACAAGAAAGCAGCATTTAAACATTATGAAGTAGAGGGATCAGCAGAGGCATTTGCAGAATACAAAAATGCCAACAAAACCTGTAAAAAGGCTATTGAATTAGCTAGACTGGAGAATGAAAAAAATATTGCTAAGGAGAGCAAGAGCAACCCAAAACAATTCTTTAAATACATTAATGGCAAAAAATTAAAGTCTGATAATGTTGGGTCCTTGTTGTCTGAAATGGCTGAGATGGTCAAGGGGGACAGAGAGAAGGCAGATATTTTAAATAATTTCTTTTCTTCTGTTTTTACCAAGGAAGACCCACTGGACAAGAATCTGCAAACTACTTTTACAGAACAGTCACAGCAAGCATGGGAATGGCTAACACAAGAAAAACTGTTAAAACAATTCAGTGGTGTTAAGGTAGACAAAGCCCTGGGGCCAGATGTTATACACCCACGAGTACTTAAATAGCTAAGCCAGGCCCTGGCCAGACCATTATTTTTGATTTTCCAGTATGGTGCCAACGGATTAGCGTAAAGCAGATGTGGTGTCCACATTTAAAAAGGGATCAAAATCCCAGCCGGGAAATTACAGACCTGTAAGCTTGACATCTGTGGTAGGGAAACTGTTTGAAGGGTTGCTAAGTGAATATATTCAAGAATTCATCTTGAACAGGAATATCATTAGCAGGAGCCAACACTGCTTTGTGAAAGACAGGTCTTGTCAAACTAACTTGATTCCATTTTATGAAAAAGTGAGTAAAAATATAGATTTGGGAGCAGTGGTTGATGTGATCTATTTAGACTTTGCCAAGGCATTTGATACAGTTCCACACAAAAGGTTACTGTAAAAAATTGAATGAAAGAGGCTTAGGGGCAAGCGTTTGTGCATGGATTGGAAATTGGCTGAAAGATAGAATGCAAAGAGTGGTAGTAAATGGGAAGTTCTCCAATTGGATAAACGTGATAAGTGGAGTATCTCAGGGATATGTCCTGGGTCCTCTTCTTTTTAATTTGTTTATTAATGATCTCCCAGAGGGCATAGGGAGCCATATATCAGTGTTTGCAGATGACACAAAATTAAGTAAGGTAATGAAGTCTGAACTGGATGTGTCTTCATTACAAGAGGATTTGGGCAAATTGGGCAACTGGGCAGGCAAATGGGATTCAATATAGACAAGTGTAAAGTTATGCATTTTGGTTATAATAATAAAAATGCAGAATATAGTTTAAATGCTGTTTCTCTGGGGAAATCTACTAATGAAAAGGATTTGGGAGTAATGGTAGACAATAGACTTAGCAGTAACGTGTAGTGCCAGCTGGCAGGTGCAAAGGCCAATAAGATATTGGCATGTATTAAAAGGGGTTTTGACTCAAGGGAGGAAGATAATATTATGCCTTTTTACAGGTCCATGGTAAGACCCCACCGAGAATATGCAGTACAATTCTGGGTGCACTTTCTAAAAAGGGACATTATGGAACTAGAGAAAGTGCAGAGGAGGGCTACAAAACTAGCAAGGGGAATGGACAGTTTTAGTTATGAAGAAAGGCTAGAAAAGTTAGACTTGTATACACTAGAGAAAAGGCGTCTTAGAGGGGATATGATATCACTATATAAATATGTTCAGGGCCTATACAAAGGGCTCTCCAAAGACCTGTTCATTAACAGAAGTGTACAAAGGACAAGGGGCCACCCGCTTAGACTTGAGGAAAGTAGATTTCATCTACAACAGCGGAAGGGATTCTTTACGGTAAGGACAATAAAGTGCAGGGTAACCCAGCTTTGGCAATTTGACTTTTAAAAAAGTAATTTGCTTCATGAGGTAGGGGGCCAATTGAGAGCACTGGGGGCTAAGTATATTTCCTGTTATGGAAAATATCCCCTCACTCTGGACAGTGGTTGGGGGGCAAGAAAGCAACTCCTGGGCTACCAGGGACAAAGTAGGCCACACAGCCCTCTTGTTATCCCAGAAACCCAAGGGATCTGTACTTGGGGGCAAAGAAGGTTCTGCAAGGTAATCCTTAACCTCAAACCCAGCACTTTTTCTATTGATGGGGAGCTGTTTGTTTTGTCCGAAGCATAATCTGTCCATTGCCTCAGCATAAAAAGCAGCAGCTGCTCCATCGGAACAAGATGAAGTGCTTCTGCCGCTGCTACCGATGTGTCCCAAAATACTACCAGACTCCTACATCTCATCTGCGGATTCTTCTCCCACCTCCTGTGACTGCATTCTGTTCTTTCTTTGCCCCTCATGCACCCTCGCTATCAATTGTTCCCTCCACACAGTGAGGGAATTAGAATGAAGTGCCATCTTGCCTTTGATTCGAGGATCGCAAATTGTGGCAAGCATCAACTCGGGACAATTGTCCATGCGCTCTTCCATGTGCTGAGTCAGTTCCTTTTCAGCCTCATTAGAAGGGCAACAACATCAGGAATTATATTACCCTCAACACCAGGCAAGCATTCCCTATGGTAAAGGAAATCGTCAATTTTTAACGAGAGGTGTGTGAAGAGGGGAATGACTTCAGCCAGGCTAGTGTTCTCTTTGCTTAAAATTTCCATCAAAGCACGAAAAGTCATGAGGACTGTCACTACCTGTTCCACCAGGGCCCAGTCAGCCCTGCCCTGTGTTGTTAATGCCAATGAAATGATGACATGACATTGCGTGAATTGCCTTTTTCTGTTCCAGGATATGCTTTAGCAAATCTAAATTGGAATTTCCACTTGGTCCCAACATCTTGTTTCAGGCGGTGCTCTGGAAGGTTTGGCTTTTTCTGTTCCTCCCTGAGGAGCTGGCTATCTTTGAAGCTCAGATGGAAGTATCCAGCAATTTGTAAGCATGTCTCCAGAATTGCTGACAACCTTACAGTGTTACTGCCGTCCTCAAGAGTAGCCTTCACTACCAGATGCAGGACATGCACTGACCAGCTCACACCCACAAATCTTCCATCTCGGAGAGCCTTTATCATGTTAGCTTCACCATCAGTTAACACAAACCCCATTTGTGCCTGTGTTCCTGCCTGCTCCCCTAGCCACTGTGCCACCATGTTCTGCAGTGCTCTGCGAATGTTATCTGAGGATTGCTGCTGATCCATTACCTCAGCAGAGAGGAGGAAAGAGCAATGCCCCTGCTTGGCTACTGCACCTGAACTTGTTGTTGGTGATGTGTCTTACAACACATTGGGCTGCCACCAATGCGCTGTCGATGACAGGAAGGCATGCTGGCCAGTCGGAGCACTCCATAAGTCAGAGGTAAAATGCACTGACTGCTCACCGGCCTTTCCTAGCATGTCCTTAAAAAGACCAATGCATGACCAGTACAGTGAGGGCACTATATTTCCTCTAAATGTGGTGTGGGATGGAATTTTATATCGGGGTGCAAAAGTTCCATAAGTTGCTGGAAGGGCTCCCTGTCCACCTAATTAAAAGTAGCACCCACAATGGCTATGAGCTGTGCAAGGAGGCATGTGATTTTTCTGGACTGCTGTCTACACATCCCCTTGGAATGAAACCCACCAAAATCTTTCAGTGTGGCCTGTATTGATTTTGGGATGGGCTGTGACTGCCTTCTGCTCCTACTAGGACCAGATGTGGCATGATCCCCCTGCCCTTTCTGCTGCCTACTGGTGGTGAGTGTGACACTGGTATATGCAGTACTGCCACTTTCTGCACTTATCAACACTGACTTGTGGTAGTTGTTCATGTGTTGGTTCATCCCGGAGGTGGATAGATGACCCAAAACCCTCCCACGGCTGACTTCCCTGACACAAAATTAGCATTTTGCTAGCCAGCCATCACTATGGGAAGCAGGGGAAAAAATCAAGCTCATGGGAATAATTAGGTCAGTGGAAAAATCAAGCTCAGGGGACAAAGCTTAGGAGGCCTTGATCCCTCATATTCTTCTTCTACCTCTTGTAGGTTTGGACAGGAAGAAAAATCATCATCAGAAGATTTTGCGGAGACATGCTGAATTCCCTCTCCTGCCTAGTGGCTACCGGGAAATGGTAAACTATCTCCCTCAATAACCATTTCTGGAGAAGATATGGTTTCATTGGCAGTGACAGTGGTGGCAGTAAAAATGTTATCCAAATACTGCAATAATTTCCATTTGGGCTGCTTACACGGACATTTGCTGTAAAAATCCCGCCTTGATACTGCCTGCAGTGTCTGACCAGTAGTGTTACGCGCTCTAGGTGTCCCCAGGTTTATACAACTGGCTGTAGCAGAGGTGGTGACTAAACTGGCAGTAGCACTATCATTGTACAGGTGGTTCTGGGGGATCATCACGAAACAGCTGACGAAACACAGGTGACAGCTGCTTAGTGGTCTCAGAGGAGGACCTGACCTCTCTACCCTGCTAGTAGAGGAAGAACGACCTGCAGTTCACTTCATATTTTTATTTTTTGGTCTGGAGTGCTGCTGCTGAGTCTGACTATGACTTGACTACTAGTACTACTGAAAGTACTCTTCTTTACCCATCTGCTGCTGCTAGCTCTGCTTGAAGGCAACTGCACTGTGGTGGTGTTGGTGGTTGCTGGGTCATTGCAGCTGGTACCAGGACGAGGAACATCAAATCCATTACAGATAGGTAGGTAGTGTACTATAATATTTGAAAATTTTAAAACATGGCCACACGACAACTGTCAGACAGGAACAAAGGTGACTCTCCCTTACAGGGCAATAAGGTACTAGGCCTGCCTGAAAACTATTCAAACAAATTCCTAATATTTTTAATATTTTACACAGGAATAAAGGTGACTCTTCCTTGCTGTGGCAATAAGATAATAGGCCTACATGCCTGCCTACACAACTGTGAGACTGGCTGTGTCACTCTGAAAACTATTCAAACGAATTCCTAATATTTTTAATATTTTACACAGGAACAAAAGTGAATCTCCTTTGCGATGGCAATAAGGTACTAGGCTTGCCTACACAACTGTGAGACTGGCTGTGTCACTGAAAATTATTCAAACAAATTCCTAATATATTTCATATTTTGAACAGGAACAAATGACTCTCCCTTGCGATGGCAATAAGGCACCCTGCCTACCTACTGTCAGACTGGCTGGTGTGTGTCTCTGAAAATTATTTAAATTCCTAATCCTATATAACAATTCTCTAAGATGTTTGTCAGAAGCCGTCATGTGCAGCAGAGACTACCCGCACTGCAGTCATAAGCAGTACAGACTGCCTGAATGTGCTGCGTCTGATACAGAGCAAGGCGCTTCGAATTTGGGCCAGAGTCCTCTCTGTGCACCTTCCTGGGACCACTTGGTGAACAGAGAGGCTGCGGGTACCAGCCGAGGCTGCTGGGTGGCACTGTGGCCCGTGTACATGGGCTTTTAAACTAGTATTTTTAATATTTTACGCAGGAACAAAGGTGACTCTACCTTGCGGTGGCTATAAGGCACCCTGCCTACCTACACAACTGTCAGACTGGCTGATGTGTCACTATTCAAACAAATTCCTAATATTTTTAATATTTTGCAGAGGAACAAATGACTCTCCCTTGTGGTGGCAATAAGGTACTAGGCCTGCCTTCCTACACAACTGTGAGACTGGCTGTGTCACTCTGAAGACTATTAAAACAATTTCCTTTTACCCCTGTGCGTCTCTTTAAGATGGGTAGGGAGGATAGTGACCGGTGCAGGAGGTGTGGGGAGTCAGGCGCCGCTTTCCTACATTTGCTGTGGGCGTGTTCTCCGGTTAGAGCATTTAGAGAGGAAGTATTACATACTCTGTCGGATCTGGTGCAATGGGATGCACCGTTCTCCCCCAAGCTATGTGTGTTCTCTATTCTCCCCGATCAGCTTTATTCAACTCCTCATGTTGTACTACTGAAGGAATTGTTGGTCAATGCACGAAAGGTGGTGGCACAGATGTGGATGTCGGATCAACCTCCCAGACACACCCAGTGGATGGCCCTTGTGACTAGTAATATACCTCATTACAAGGGACTCTATCTACCCAAGGGATTCCCGAATAAATGTTATCTTATATGGGGTTCCTGGACCTCTTACTGTAATTCTAGAACACTTTACCGATGAAGGATGTGAATTGGATCCTCCTTGTGTTCTTTTTCTGTGTGCTGTATGCTCATACTGCTGGCTGTAGGTTATGGGAAATATTGAGAAATAGGCTGCGCTCGCCTCCCGGGGAGGGAGGAGGGGGTATAATGGGAGTGTTGGTGTGGGGTTGGGGTGGGGTAGGGTAGTTTCAGTTTCAATTTAGTTTAGTTCTCCACAAAAAACATAAAACAGAATTTGACTGTTATATCCCTGTGTTATGACACTTCTTTGACTACCTATATTGTATCCTATTCAGATGACGTGTATTGTCAATGATTTTGTAATGCCTTATTTACTGTCCTCTTTAATAAAAATGATTTAAAAAAAAACAAATTCCTAATATTTTTAATATTTTGCAAAGGAACAAATGACTCTCCCTTGCAGTGGCAATAAGGCACTAATGCTGGCTGACTGCCTAAGCCTAATGCTACTTGCCTGCCTACACAAAAACTGGACACTCTTTATCTCCTTCTTCTCTCTCTGAACTCCAACAACGTACTAACAGGAAACGCAGGTTGTCTGGGTGTCTGACATGTCATTAGTCCAACCCCTATCACGATACGAAGAAGCTAATTGGACTAGGAAGGGAGGGAAAGTATCGTGTGCACGAGTAGTCGTCACCGAATTTCCGAAATTTTTGACGACATTTTGGACCAGGACTGTTCGAATTCAGGTTTTTTTTTTCAAATGACCCTTGCCTTTCAGCCACCCTGAATGACGCCGAATGACCTCTTATTCGTCGAATTCCGAAGCCTGATGAACCGATTTGCACAAGCCTAGTGTTTAGATATGAGTAAAGAAATGTTCAGGGGAGCTGTGTTGAACAGAACTTTACAGGCCATTGTGAGGATGGCCATTATGCTTTTCTGTTCAGATTATAGTTTGTAGACATTAATATTAGAAAGTATTAATGTACTTCCAAGATAATATTTTGTTACTAAAACTGCCATTGTTAACAAGACATCATAATTTACAGATTCACTACATATTCTGTCATTTTATATATCTCAGAGGTAGCAATACTTATGAATAATTGTAAGCAAAGGTCTTTCAAAGCTAAAGTGTCAATGCCATCTACTGGACTATTTTATTACTTCAACATAAAAATAATTATATTGCAAAATCACATTTGCAATATGTGCATTACGTGAAAAATAGCTTTGCAATGCACTGCACACCTCACCTGGCACTCAGAGGGTCAATTTTAACCCTGACAAGAATGGGACTTCTTGCAGGCTTTGTTAAAGTGAGTGTCATAGTATAACAAAAATAAGTTTATTCATTGTTCCATAGCCTCAGACATCTGACAAAAGAAAAATGTACACTCAGAGCTACTTCCGCCTCACAAAATACAAGACACACACACACGCACACATACAAATTGGGAGCTGTTGTCAGCAAGCGCAACATAATTGATGAGGCTCAAGTTCAGCCTTTGCCATTTCACCCATTTTGATCGAGAGGAAGGCAAAAAAACAAAATAACACTCAAAACCCGTACTAAATCCATTTCCAATTAAGCCCCAAGTGGGTAAAAGTGGGTAAAAAATTAAAGCATCTAAAGTATCTGCACACTGCAAAACAGTCTCCTAGGTCAAAGAATTCTGCCAGCTAACTGACTTTACTATTAAATAAACCCTGCCTTTATTTTAGTCTTATCAGATGACCCCCTGATTATTAATCTGGCAAATGGCTACCTGTATTGGACTTGAATGTATTTGTAAATAGTAATCATATTTGCAGTTAGACATAAACATTCAAGAAAAACAGACAAGTACAATCTGGCATACTGTGTGTACACACGTGCACACACACACACACAGACATACACACACTCTCTCTCCTTGATCCTCAAGAACATGGGGGATAAGCAAACTGCCGATTATGAAGCTAACACAGGTCTATCCTCAATCTATACTGTACTGTAGGACTTAATACCGCAGATAAGTTGGGAAGAGCGAGACAAGCTGTTCCTGAAATGTTTACATTAGCTTCATATAGAAACAGACAGAAAAAACAGGGAGTTGCTTATAGTTGCAAGGAAGGTGGGTATGATTTCTGAAAATAATGACTCTGGTCATGGTTATTGCAGCTTGTGCAATAAATCAGATGATCCTCCTTCACCTGAGGATGCTGTTTGCAAAAGTGACATAAAAAATTCCACCACTGACAGTTGTAGTAGTAAACCTTTTAAAAACAATAAAGATGATTCTACTGTTGTTGTTAGAAATATATGAAATTAGTGGGGAGAAAGCAGATGCTGCTGCTGATGATAACCTAATTATTGATGATGCTCTAGAATATGTCCCTCTTCTGTCATTCGCTTATTTTGATGAGGTAGAGAGTGGGAGTGATCATATAGCAAAAAAAAAATAACTGAAAGGAAAAGCTCAATCTTTCACCGCTGCAAAAGGAGAAATAAGTCTTACTCTGTAAATATGCTTAAAAATACACTCACAATCTCGGTCATCAACATCAGTTTCATTGTTTCGAAGTCCATCTCCCTCTCAGTCAAATTCACAATTGTTGACTTAGCAGTAACCAAGCTAATCCAAATCCACAAACCTATCTATTTTGTTGCTTCTGTTTGTTTTCAAAGTGCAGCACCACTGACACCTACTTCTAGATCTATTGCAACATCTAGCCCCTGTAGTAGTAGTAGTACCCCAGGAACCCCTTAGTTTATGAAATCGATATGTTACTATGTGTTGCCTCTGTAAAAATCGCGTGAGCAGGGGAGAAATCAGGATCAAGCACATAATCATTGAGATCCCACCTGAAGCACTGCCACAGATCTTATTAGGAGACAAACCAGCAATACATAGTAACATAGTTGACGAGGCAGAAAAAAGACATGCATCCATCAAGTCCAACCCATGTGAAAACACCCCAGTTGATCCAGAGGAAGGCAAAAAAAAACCCCCAAACCCTGAAGCCATTTCCAATTTAGCCCTAAGTGAGTAAAAAAAATTCCTTCCTGACTCAAAGTGGTCATTAGATAGTTGCCTGGATCAGCAACCTATCTGCATTCTGCATCATAATTTTCAATATTGATCTGTTCTAGATAGGCGTCCATTGCTTTTTTGAAACCAGTTACATTATCTGCAAGTACAACATTCCGAGGCGAAGAATTCCATAGCTTTACCTCCCTTACTGTAAAAAATCCCTGCTTTTGTTTTAGTCAAAAGTGCCTTTCCTCTAGTCTTAATGGATAACTTCTCTTTCTTAGCTCAGCTCTTTGCGTAAATAATTCGTAGGATAGTTCTTTGTATTGACCTTGAATTTATTTGTAAATGGTAATCATATCACCCTTTAGACGTCTCTTCTCTAATGTAAACAAACCCAGTTTGGCTAGTCACTCTCTTATAACTCAGATTCCTTATCAGTTTTGTTGCATGTCTCTGCACTTTTTCCAGTTCAACAATGTCTTTTTTAAGAACTGGTGCCCAAAATTGTACTTCATATTCTTGATGAGGCCTAACCAAGGATTTATATAGAGGTAGGATAATATTAGCATCTTGCATCTACACTCCTTTTTATGCAGGCTAGTACCCTATTTGCTCTTGCTGCAGCTGAGTAACTCTGCACGCTGTTGTGAAGTCTGCCATCTATCAGGCATGCTTTGCATGCAGATTTTGTAGACCGTTCCAGTGAAGAATTTCATTTTCGATCTCGCTATCTGGCTTTGTTGAAGAGCCCCCGGCTGGTCCCTGGACCAGAATCTCAGTCTGTCAGTTAGATGCTGACGTATGCGAAAGGGGAGGGGGGGTAGACTTTATCGGAGTATTTCACTCAAACGATAAATGTTTGAGAGATCGGACTGGCAGCAATAAATTTATTTTTCTAATATCTATGATATTAAATTTACTTATAATAATCCATTACTATCCCTTTAAAGTCATGCTTTAATTATAGCCTTGTGTGCTCAGAAAAGGAATAACTAACTTTAAAGCCTATAGGAAGTCACCTGACTTATGTGTGTATATGTATGAGTTTGTTTGTTTTCTTGAAAGACGCAAAAACATTAAAGGGGAACTTTCACCCCTTAATAACTAAATCTCCCCTTACTGCTGACCTGGCGACTAGCTGCTTAGTAGCGCTAGTCGCCAGAAAACTTACCCCGTTCTCAAGATTTCGCCGTTTGAAAGGATCAGGAAGCACGGACGTCTCTTCACAGTGACGTCCGTGCGCCTGCGCTGTCAGTCCCTTGTGCACCGTACGGTGCATATGGTGCACAAGGGACTGACAAGGGACTGACAGCGCACGCGCACGGACGTCACTGTGAAGAGACGTCCGTGCTTCCTGATCCTTTCAAACGGCGAAATCTTGAGAACGGGGTAAGTTTTCTGGCGACTAGCGCTACTAAGCAGCTAGTCGCCAGGTCAGCAGTAAAGGGAGATTTAGTTATTAAGGGGTGAAAGTTCCCCTTTAATAAACTATTTGTGTATTCTTTCACAGTGGTCTGAGTGTTTTTCCCTGTGTGTAAAAGTAAAAACATACGTGTGCCTATTAACTTGTGTGTTAGGGTACTTTATAAACATGTATGACTGCTCTGCTGTTAGATTTTTTTTTTTTTTGAAATATAGTTTATCAGATCACTCCATACACATACAAAGAAAGAGGTACATGTAATATCTTTCAAATACAGCAAGAGTATGCAAGCATGTATAACAATAAAAAGAACAGATGCATATTAACAGGGTGTACAGAGTCGACCTGAGGTTTTTGTAATAATTAAACCCAAACTCCAACAATCTAATCTAACTAAGCTAAACTATAACCCCCGATCCCAGTTCCTCTCTCCCCCGAGCCCGCAGCACCCCCCAACCCCACCCACCAGCCAGCAAGTCCACAAAGACCTGATATGTACAGGAGTCACACACAAGGGTACACAACAAATACACGTCACCACCATCCACACAATAAACGAATATGATCACAATCAATCAGCTCCAATAGATTGCACATCATCAGGAGTTTCAGCAGCTGTTAGATTATTTTAATTCGAAACACTTTTGTATTGCATACAGTACAAACTTTAAATTATATTTAACTGAGAGCATGAATTCCCTGACTAAAAGACTTACTGCTTTGATGGGGGATGGAAGGCCCAAGTATGGGGCAGCTCCTCATTATGCTACTAACATGGATAAGTGGAATGCCATAGGTGAGGAGTTAGTGCATTACGGAAGTCCTGTGTACCTAGAGGTTTGGGAAGATGTAGGAAATATGGCACTTAAAGTTAACTTACGGATCTATCCTAATAAGGAGAGCAGAGCTGCATCAGAAGTGGGCTGGATTATTTTGCATGCTTTGAAATGTGAGGTAATTAATCAACAGACCCTAGAAAAGGAACTAGTAGAGGTGAACCAGAAATTGTTTGAGACTAATAATGCCCGTAAGGAAGATACTACTACCTATTTAGTAACAAACTGAACAGTAGTTGTTCCCATAGGGGTAATGTGCCATATACCTCCAGAAAGGTGAGAACACTGACTAAAGGGCCCTCTGGGGACCCAGAGCAACTTTTCTTTTCCTCCTCTGAAGAAGATGAGTACTCAAAATACTCATACATTTCCTCAGATGATGATGATGAAAAGGTTGTAATGCTCAGCCACTCATCACCCAGCAGTGGAAACAAAGGATACACGGGGACCGTGATGGCAATGAGAACATGCATGAGAGTGCATGTGATGAGATCAAAGAGGTGGTACAAGGTTACTCTCAGTTAGCGCTAACCCAGATTATCAAGCTCTATAAGCAGATTTTAGATTAAATTATTGGTAAATAGCTGTTGCGTGAATAGGATACTGGGCAGAAAAGATTATTCTTAACACTGATAAAGCTGTCAGTATAGGACAGCTCACAGCCAATCCACAGGTTACACAGGTGTTGAGACTGGTGAGGCATTTCCAGGGTAATTTTAGCTTAATAGACATCATTAAATATGCATTGCTAAAGGTTTTCCCAAATCACACCAACATGGAACCACATACACCATGGCGAACTACCAGGGAAGCTATAGTTAGACTCCGCATTATAGGTTGTGTTCAGGTTTAGATAAAGACCAGTGTCAGAAGAACTCTGGGTCATTGCAGACAGAAATGGAGAGAACTGATGGGACAGCCGATCCTCGGCACGAAGCGTGTTACCCATCTTGGCTGAGGATCAAAGGCCCCAGGTCCCGCTGACTGTTTCATGGGGCGAAGAGACCACCCACACCAACGTTTTAGCCTTAGTGGACACTGGGGCTGAGGTAACAGTGTCGCAGGGTAACCATTCCTAATTTGTAGGTCCCATCATCTATATAGAGGGTCTAGGGAGAAAAGTAACTAAGGCATTACAAACAACAGTCACATTAGCCATAAACAAGGGTCCCCGATGTATGGCTAATGTTTTTGGTTTCTGAATTACCTGTCAATATCTTGGCGATAGATATATTGTTAGGGTATAGAATAGAGATGCAATGTGGGGGTGGTTCAACTTTGGCTTTCCTCACAAAACCTCCTAGGTCAGCGCATTTAAGGAGGTGGTGAGGGTAAATGCAAACTGGACCCGTGTGGTTATTCCCTGTCCTGGTAGTCCAGTAAGACTGAAACAGTATAGGCTGCCGGGAGGGTTGAAACAAATCAGTGAGACAATGGCTAAGCTATTAAAGTCAGGTGTGGTTTGTCTTGAAATTAGCCTTTTAATGTTCCTGTGTTTCCTTTTAAGAAGCCGGATGGTTCTTGGAGCATGATGATAGATTACAGGGGACTCAATAGATTGGCACTGCCATTGAATGCTGTAGTCCCTGATATCATCTCTGTCATTGAGGACATAGCCAAACAGGCCAGGGAGTGGCATGCAGTGATTGATCTAGTGAATGCTTTCTTTTTAATTCCCATTGCACTGGTGTCATAAGATCAGTTTGATTTAATCTGGGAAGGATGTCAATATACCTTTCAAGTTGTGCCCCAAGTATACTTATACTCTCCCACCATATGCCATGGACTGGTTACCAGAAAGTTATTCCAATGCAACTTGAAAGTACCTAATTACCACTACATCGATGACATCATGATCACTGGAACTAAAGAGGAAGTGGGGCAAACATTGACTGTTTTAATTAATCATATGTCAGCCAGAGGATGAGGTATCAACAAAGACAAAGTGCAAGGAACTGACCAGGAAGTCTCTGGGCAGGTCCTATATGAAGGATTTCCCAACCTGTGCTGGATACCATACAAAACACTCCAACACCAAAGACTTTGAAAGATGCTCAGAAGTTTCTCGGTGCCCATGGATATTGGAGATCCATTATTCCTCATCTCGGACCTATATTACCTCCCATATACAATGTTACTCACAAAAAACTGCATTTGTTTGGGGGCACATACCAAAAGACAACATTTAAAGCAGCCAAGGAAGCCTTTTACAATACAATGGTTTTGGTTCAATGAAAGCTGGGTTCCCTTTTCAACTTGACATAATGGTGACCAACAATGTGCTGTCCTGGAGCTTATGGCATCCCAACGAAGTTAAAGGCCAGCGGGCAGTATGAATTGGGTTCTGGTCCAAGCATACACTGCCCTGTAGCATGTAGATCCAATGACATTAATGCCCCAGTTTATGTGAAAACAGACTTACCAGCGCAGGCCGGGTGAGTGGTGAAGGCTTACTGATCCGTGCAGAGGTGGTCCAAAGTCAAACGCTCATGAAGTGTAAATGGTACCTACAAGAACAAAGTGGAACACAAGCTGGGGAAATCAAGGATTTAACCAGGCTTCTCACTGGTCTTGTGACATATGAAACCTTGTCACATCCAAATAACTGCAAGATACCTGTGTTACAGCATTCTCCAATTAAGACCCCTCTGCCTTATGAGGGCTTACAAGACTGTCAGAAACCAAATGCATGGTTTACTGATGGATCAGTTGTGATGACTCGCAAAGCAAGACACTGGATGGCTGCAGTCTACAATCTATACAGAGAGGTGGTGATCCAGGAGCAAAATAAAGGCGGTTTAATTCAATATGCTGAACTTGTTGCCATAGCCATCTTGCTTGAAGAAACTGATTCCCAGGAACTCTTTATCTATACGGACAACTGGGTATTCTACAAAGCTTGTATTACATGGATGACTACATGGAGAGACAACTATTAGCATATACATGACAAACAAGTATGGAGAGGTGTGGAACTTTGGGAAAGATCTGGGCAGCTGATTCAAATCGGACACGTGAACATCCACGTGTCCGATTCAAATCGGACACGTGGATGTTCACGTTACCAAAGGACTGGATGACCCCAACATGATCGCAGATGAACTGGCCTGAATTAGGAACCTGAATACCAGTGATCAAGACCCTGTGGATCCCGTTCTAATTCATACGGCTACCTGGGTACATGAGACCAAAGGACATTGAGGCGACAAAGCTACCCCAGAATGGGCCAGTGCAAGAGAACTTCTTGTCACTCTAGAACTCGTGACCACTGCTAAGCAAGCATGCCCCATTTGTAGTGAAGTAAAAAGGTGGCCCCTTACTACCCAATCAAGGGGGCACTTGAAGAAGGGTATTTCAGCGGGACTCATTGGTTCTCTGCCAAGGGGTAAAGGAGGATTGATGTATTGTTCTACCACAGTGGACACATGCACAGGACTGATGAGAGTACTCCCATGTAAAAGTGCTAATCAAGCCTCTACCCTGTAGATGCTGCAGCTTCTGGTTACTGCATACGGTATGCTCAAAAACATACAAAATGATATTCATACTCACTTTACCCATCAGTTTGTTGATCAATGGGCTCAAGAGCCTGGTATTAAATGGATATTATATATCCTCTATCATCCTCAAGCTGCGGGGCTGATTGAAAGGTGCAATGGGCTTTTGAAAGAACAGATTCGGAAACTATCCCCAAGCAGGTCTTTAAGGGGGTGGGATAAAGGTATTACACAGGCACTGATGATTCTAAATAACCGACCAATAGGTCATGCATCTCCCTATGATAGGCTCACCTAGAAATGATGATCCAAATATTAGTTTAAGATTAACATTCACAGTGGACCTCACCAAATCAGTGGGAAAAAATTATTTTCAATTACTCTAAGGAACCATTATGAATTTGCAGGTTCAGATCATGGGAGGGATTGCAGAAGTTAATCCTTCCAACAGGAGGCGATATGCCTCACGCAACGGGGTAACCCTAATGCTCAGAGATGAATTAATAAAGGAGGGCTGGAGCACAATGGGAAGTGTGAGTGTGGATGGACGAATGTGGAGTGCATCTTTGTCTAGGAATTACAAAAGTAGGATGACTGGTAGTACAGTTTTAGGAGAGGTGGCCCATAAAATATTGGTATCCTGGGGTGAGGATCAACAAGTAAAGTGGGGTCCAAAGTGTGGGTATTACCACAATCAACTGATCAACACAGACAGAAAAGACAGGTTGTTTCAGATGGTCCTGGTATTACTAAACTTGTATGATTAAACGGTGATTCTAAACATGTTTTCCTTCCATCCAATAGATTGGTGGCCATCTAGCCCTGCTGCACCCATGGTCGTCCAACACATTCATGAACCTTCTGTACAGTTATGCAAAAGTGAACAACTCCTCCCTGACTGTTGGATTTGCAGAGCCATTCCCGTCAGTGAGAAAGGAGGTTACCTATTCCTCTGAGTCCCTTGGTCACATCGAGAAATACGACAACTCTCTGGACAACACACTGGACTCTATTAAAAAACTGTCTCAGGAGCAGGTACAAATCAGGCGGTAGCTCTCCAAAATCACCTAGCCCTGGACTATGTTATTCCCACCAAAGGAGGAGTTTGTGGCCAGTAGGAAAAGAATGCTTCAGTTATGATTTATCAAAACTGACAGCAATTAAAAGACAAAATCCATGAAGCACTGGATGTTGGACTATCTGGGGAAGTTTGAGAAATACTATTGTACATGGGATGTTAACCCCTTAAGGACCCTTGACGTACCAGGACCGTCACAGTCCTTGAACTACTCAAGGACCGATGACGGTCATAGTACGTTACGTACTTTTTACTTACTTTTTTTTTTTACTCTACCGGGAGCACTGTAAGTAAAAATAGGGCCTGAAATTGACCGCTCCAAGATCGGAGCGATCTCTATCAGGCCCCATAATGACGCGCCGATACACGCGACAGGTCACGTGTACCGGCGCGTCCAAGTGCGCCTATGCGGTCATTATGGGACGGAAATGTCCCATGACCGCCTGTCCTTAAGGGGTTAATGTAGTAATTAATATATATATATATATATATATATATATATATATATATATATATATATATATATATTTATATCTTCCGGCAATGTAATGAATACTAATACTAGAGCGCTACCTATCCAGTAACATAGTAACATAGTAACACAGTAATTTAGGTTGAAAAAAGACTTGCGTCCATATAGTTCAACCCTTTTCCTATTCCTGTTTACCATCATTGATCCAAAAGAAGGCAAGAAACAACCCTCAATATAGCAATTTAAAATTCTGCCTTGAATGGGGGGAAAAAAGAAATTATTTAAAATATCTGCCTTTTCTCTGTCCTCCTTGACCATCTCACCCGTTTCAGATAACAAGGACCCAACATTATCAGACTTTAATTTTTTGCCATTAATGTATTTAAAGAATTTTTTTGGGTTGCTCTTGCTCTCCTTAGCAATATTTTTTTCATTCTCCAGTCTAGCTAATTTAATAGCTTTTTACAGGTTTTGTTGACATTTTTGTATTCTGCAAATGCCTCTGCTGATCCCTCGGCTTTGTAATGTTTAAATGCCGCTTTCTTGTTATTTATTTCATTAATTACTTTACTGGTTAGCCACATTGGTTTTAATTTGCTTCTTTTGTATTTGTTTCCAACGGGGATAAATTTATATGTGTATTTTTGCAATGTTATTTTGAAGGCATTCCACTTACCTTCTGTGTTTTTTCCTGAAAATATTTTATCCCAGTCAACGAGACCAAGGGATGAATTAAACCTGCTAAAGTTGGCCTTTTTAAAATTCAGTGTTTTGGTGGAACCCATACCAAATTGCTTTTTTGAATTAATCTCAAACGATACCATGTTATGGTCACTGTTCCCCAAGTGCTCCCTAACTTGGATGTTAGAGATAAGTTCTTCATTGTCAGTTATTACCAAATCCAGACATGTATTCCCTCTGGTTGAGGTCTGCACTAGTTGAGACAAAAAATTGTCATTCAACAAGTTCAGAAACTTGCTGCTTTTAGCAGAATTAGCTGTTCCATTTTTCCAGTCTATTTCTGAATAATTAAAATCCCCCATAATTATAGTTCTCCTTATTTGAGAAGCCTTTTCTATTTGCATTAATAGCTTTGATTCTTCAAGGTCACCAATGTTTGGTGGTTTATAACAAATACCCACTAATATTTTCTGGGCAGTTTTACCCCCAGTGACTATTTCAACCCACAGGGATTCCACATGTTCACTACTGTCATCACATATATCTTCCCGCATTTGAGGCAATAATGCTGGTTTGACATACAGACAGACCCCACCACCTCTTTTGTTTGACCTATCTTTTCTAAATAACATGTAGCCCTCCAAATTGATTGACCAATCATGTGTGTCATCCCACCATGTTTCTGTTATGCCTATCAAGTCATAGTTTTCAGTTTCAGCTACCAGCTCCAGTTCCCCTATTTTACCAGTTAAACTTCTGGCATTTGCAAGCATACAATTTATGCCACTGTTGTGTTCAATTTGTGATTTAATTTTGATGTGGTTTATAGGCTTCTCCCTATCATCTGTACTAACCCCGTCCCCAGATCCTCCCACCTGGTTATTGACTACATCGCCTTCCCTTTCTCTACTATCTATCCCAGTATTTATTGGCCCCTACCCCCCTTCCTAGTTTAAAATCTCCTCCAACCGTCTAGTCATCCTCTCCCCAAGCACTTGAGACCCTCTTGCATTCAGGTGCAATCCATCCCTGCTATAGAGATTGTACCCCAAAGCAAAATCAGCCCAGTGCTCTAAAAACCCAAAGCCCTCCTTCTTATACCAAGACTTCAGCCATGCATTGAGCTCCCTAATCTCCCGCTGTCTCTCTGGCGTAGCGCATGGCACAGGTAGTATCTCTGAGAATACCACCTTGGAGGTCCAGTTCCTAATCTTACTGCCTAAATCCCTAAAATTACCTTTTAGGATTCTCCACCTTCCTCTTACTTTGTCATTGGTACCAATATGCACCAAGACAGCTGGATCCTCTCCAGCCCCTACCAATAATCTGTCCACCCTGTCTGCAACATGCCGAACCCGGGCATCCGGGAGACAGCAAACCATTCGGTTGCTGCGATCAGAGCCACCGATTACCCTATCTGTTCTCCTAATAATGGAGTCCCCTACCAACACAACCTGCCTAGGCTTCACTTTCCTCTGGATCCCCTCTGTGCTAGAGGACATGTTCTCCCAGCTGTTAGTGAGAACAGTCTTCTCCAGCAATTCCACTTCTGGGTTTGCCTCACCAACATCTTCACTTAAATGAGCAAATTTGTTGAGATGGAAAAACTCAGGACTGGCTTCCCTCTTCCTCTTCCCTCCCCCACTGCAACCACTTTTAACTGTCACCAGCTATGTGCCTGGTTCCCTTCTAGCTGATCTCCTCCCTCTTTGCTAGGTGACCCAGCTAGACTCTGCTCAGTTAGCAAGAGACTCCTCTCAAGGTTGTCAATATCTCTCAGTGTTGCAATATGACTCTCTAGAGCTCCAGTCTGAGCTTCTAGAAGGGCCACTTGCTCACACTTGCCACAGCGGTATGGACCCTGGAACTGCTGTTCCAAGCATGCATACATATGGCAAGATGTGCACTGAGTGAGATCTCCAAGCTTGCTCATCATGTATGGTGCAAATGTGAGTTCTTAAAAATGTAAACAATTAATTAACTGCTGTGTTTCACAAACTGTGCACTTATTCCAGAGCACTTAATAAAGGGCACACTCTATTTGTGAGCAAGCTCTGTGAGTCCTGTACCTAGATTTATACAGGCCTACACAGGTTATTGTTCACAAATCCCACCCTTAATTAACTACTCACACTCCCAGAAAAACACAACCTTTTACACTTTAACCCTTTAACCTTCGTACTGCAGGTTAGGATGTAAACAGAAAAACATTTTTCCAATGCTGTGGTGTCCAAACTGTTCACTTAATCCAGAGCACACTGCAATTTATGAGAGAGTAAGTAACTTCAGTGTAGTATATGGTATAGGTCCATTAGATAGAATGTTGTGGACACAGTTAAAGTCACAGCAATTTTATGACTAAATTGCATCCATTACATGGTTAAAGTTGGAGCAATTTTGTGACTAAATTGCTTCTATTTTTACTTTCCTACAACCAGAACTCACTAAGTTATAGACTATAGATAACCATTTAACAGACCAGTTCTTTGTCTGTTTTGGCAGGCAAAAGACCAAAAAACGCCCAGGAACAGCATTGTAGGAGTTATAGGGGGGAGGGAAAAGGACTGTTCTAGACAGAAAAAGTAGACTGGCTGTATCGTTTTTCGTTCTTTAATACTATGTTTCAAGGAAACCCCTTGAGTAACCAACGTATAGTGTTTCTATTATAGTTGTTACAGATTGTGTTTATTTGCACTGTAGTAAGTAATTGTCTAGTTAATATTAATAGGGTTTTAGCTAGAATACATTTGATAATATACAGTATTTTTTTGTGTGAAGGAAGACTACATTGAGATTGTCTCTCGTTTTCAAGTATGTCCTGGACTCATTTTATCTACCTCAGAAGGGTGAAAGTCTGAACTGACCTTACCAGATCTAGAACCTGTGATCTTGCAGCTTGAACAGATTCTTCAGCTGGTGCATTAACCAACTGAGCAATCTAACCAGGTTTTTATATATATTTTATATATTATTAATGTTATAATATTATTGTTTTTATTCAATATTTTTGCTTATTGCCTGTACTCGGGTGTCATTGTGTCAGTTGTGGTATTAGTCATTAGAACAAAATTCTCTGGATATGCCTTCATGCATCAGCAACGTCATGCAAGAACCATTTTGGCTGAGACCTCATGAACATTCACACACATAAATAACTTATTCTGGGTGTAAGTTTAATTCTTGCGCAAACTTAATTTTAGCTATGCATTTATTTTATATATTGTACTCATCTATTTTGTAGATGCTGCATGTCTCATTTGCTTTGTGTTGCTATGGTTTAGTCTAAGTTTTGGCACACAAGCAAGCATAGTTTGTGCTTTTCAGAAGCCATAAGCCGCGGTACACTATTAGCCAGTGTTTCCTCAATTTAGCGGTTTTGGTTTAGACGCCACTTGCGTCCACTTACGTTGCAATTGGCCATAAAGTTAGCGTGACTGTGTTTTGGGGTGCAAGCCTGCCAGCCATGCACTTTTGAGTAGCTTGCCCATGTGTCTATTGTTAGACGCTGTCTCCGTCTATTTAAGATGCAGGTTTAGCCATAAGTTTAATGCAATGGATGTATGTGTTCATTTGCGCCAATTCCTGAGCAAAGAATTTCATCCACCGGAATTCACCAACAACAGTCTGTCACTGATTCACACTGTCAAAATAAAACATAAAATTTGGTAAAATGTTTTAACCCCTTAAGGACCGGGAAAATCTGAGTTTGATTTGACTTAAGGACTGGAGCAATTTTGACTTTTTTGACTATGTCTTTGTTCAACCATATTTTCTCTTTAATTCCTTGTGTGCACCCACATAAATTATATACTGTTTTTTTAAGCACAAGTAGGGCTTTCTTTTGATACCACAATTATATGAATACCTCATTGTTTAATTTGATTAAAATAGAAAAAAAGAGGAAACAAATTGAAAAAAAACAACATTTTGCTTACATTTTTCTGTCAGGATTTGCATACTATTAGTTAATGAAAAAAAAATACCCCTAAATATATTCATTTGCTTCTCCTGAATATAAGAATACCCCATATGCCTAGTATTTTAGTCCTTTACTCACATTTACAAGGTAAATATTACAAGATGGCTGCCGTTATTTCCAACTTGTGATTTCTCAACAATTGGCATGTGAGCATCATAGCTTAGCTGACGGTGCCAGAACCAAAAATGTCCCACAAAGGTATATGTTTCTGAAAACTACACAACATAAGGTAAATAATCAGGAGAATTTTGGAGTTTTTCATGCAGCTATTTTTCCAGAAAAAAATTTCAAAATTGTGGTAATATTTTGTTTTTTTGCAGTTTTCACACTTACATTTCAATACTACTGTTGATATCAAGCACATGATAGGTGAAGATTTTTAAAAATGCATTGTTTAGTGTTCAGCTCCTTCTTCTGAGTACGGCAATACCCCATATGCATAGGTTTCTCAAGGTTTGGGAGAGCTACGGGGCCCAAATTGGAACATGCGCGTTTCCAGTTTCACACTTTGAATTTTCACAGCTTGCATCACTGGTGCCATGTCTCATTTGGGGCTGTGTAACAGTGCTCCACTCTAAGATTTCCCCCCAAAAGTATATATTTTTGGAAAGTAGACACCCCAGGCTTTCATTTTTTGTATGTTTTCAATTTTTTTACGCAGCCATTTTACCACCAATCGCTCGTAAATCTTGACGTAAGTTAAAAAAACAGCGTTTTTCACACTTGCACTTCAATGTTGATGTGAATTTCAAGCACATGATAGGTGAAGATTTTTAAAAATGCATTGTTTAGTGTTCAGCTCCTTCTTCTGAGTACGGCAATACCCCATATGCATAGGTTTCTCAAGGTTTGGGAGAGCTACGGGGCCCAAATTGGAACATGCGCGTTTCCAGTTTCACACTTTGAATTTTCACAGCTTGCATCACTGGTGCCATGTCTCATTTGGGGCTGTGTAACAGTGCTCCACTCTAAGATTTCCCCCCAAAAGTATATATTTTTGGAAAGTAGACACCCCAGGCTTTCATTTTATGTATGTTTTCAATTTTTTTACGCAGCCATTTTACCACCAATCGCTCGTAAATCTTGACGTAAGTTAAAAAAACAGTGTTTTTCACACTTGCACTTCAATATTGATGTGAATTTCAAGCACATGATAGGTGAAGATTTTTAAAAATGCATTGTTTAGTTTTCAGCTCCTTCTTCTGAGTACGGCAATACCCCATATGCATAGGTTTCTCAAGGTTTGGGGGAGCTACGGGGCCCAATTTTGAACAAATATTGAATTTTCACATCTTGGTTAACTGATGCCATTACTCATTTTGGGCTATGTTCCAGTGCTGCACTTTAGAATTTCCCCCCAAAAGTGTATATTTTTGGAATGTAGACACCCCCAGCTTTCATTTTAGGTGTGTTTTCAAATTTTTTACACAGCCATTTTACCACCACTTTCTCATAAACTTGACGTAAGTAAAAAAACAGCGTTTTTCACACTTTGCCTTCAATGTTGATGTGAATTTCAAGCACAGAATAGGTGAAGATTTTATAAACTGAATTGATTAGTGTTCAGCTCCTTCTTCTGAGTACGGCAATACCCCATATGCATAGCTTTCTCATGGTTTGGGGGAGCTACGGGGGCCAAATTGGAACATGCGCGTTTCCAGGTTCACACTTTGAATCTTCACAGCTTGCGTTACTGGTGCCATGTCTCATTTGGGGCTGTGTAACAGTGCTCTTTTTTTAAGATTTCCCCCCAAAAGTGTATATTTTTGGAAAGTAGACACCCCAGGCTCTCGTTTTAGGTGTGTTTTCCAATTTTATACACAGCCATTTTACCACCAATCCCTCGTAAACCATGACGTAAGTAAAAAAAAACAAAAAAAACAGCGTTTTTCACACTTAGGGTTGGCGGCAGTATACTGGGCTGCATACAAATTGGTCTGGCAAACAATTTCACCTAAAATGTCTTCCCCCAAAGACAAATCAAAAAAATGATCATGGGTAAATCCTTCCACATCAATTTGAATCCCTGGGTTGCCTGTGAATTCTGAGATTTGTGGGCATAAATTGATACCCATTCATTAGGATCCGGAGTGGCAGGTGTTGGGGCATTTCTTTGGGCAGGTCTTTTGGCAGGTCTTTGGGCAGATCTTTTGGCAGGTGCTGGGGCAGTTGCCAGGGCAGCTCTTGGGGCAGCACTTGGGGCATTTCTTTGGTAGGTCTTTGGGCAGATCTTTTGGCAGGTGCTGGGGCAGTTGCCAGGGCAGCTCTTTGGGCAGCACTTGGGGCATTTCTTTGGGTAGGTATTTTGGTAGGTCTTTGGGCAGTTCTTTTGGCAGGTGCTGGGGCAGTTGCCAGAGCAGCTCTTGGGGCAGTGCGTCTTTTCTTGACAGAAGGCCCAGCGTCATCACTAGAGCTGCTCTCACTTTCTGAAAACTGCGCTATGTCAAAATCTGACGCCGTGTCTGTTGCCTCAGAGCAGGCATATGCCTCTTCAACGCTGTACCTGCGCTGCATTTTGCCCACTAAAAAAACTTTTTTTTTCTTACGCTATCCCTAAACCTAAATCTAACCCTAAAACTTACCCTAGCCTATGTATATCCTGAACCTACCTAACCCAAATGAACTACCTATCTAAACTGCACTTATTATATATATATATTTTTTTTTTTTGGGGGGGGGGGTTTGGGGTTTTTTGGGTTTTTTATTTTTCTTACGCTATCCCTAAACCTAAATCTAACCCTAAAACTTACCCTAACCTACGTATATCCTGAACCTACCTAACCCAATTGAACTACCTATCTAAACTGTGCTTATTATATATTGTGTTTTTTTTTTTGGGGGGGGTTTGTTTTTTTTTTTTTTTCCCCTAAACCTACATCTATCCCTAAAACTTTCCCTAACACACGTCTACACTAAACCTACCCAACTACCTACCAAAATACCTAAACTATATTTATTATTAAAAAAAAAAAAAAAAATTAAAAAATTTTTTTAAAAAATGCTTAAAAAATCTAAAAAAATTCAAGCGGGATGGGGGGTGTCCCACAGATCAGAAAACACTGATCTGCAGCAAATTGATCACTCCAAGAGTGATCAGATGGGGGGGCACTTATTGATCACTGCAGAACAGTGATCAAAGGGTTAATTTTCTTTATTTAAACTTTTTTTTTTACTTTTTTTTTTACAGGCACACTGGAACACCATCTCCCTCTGTCTCTCTCCACCTCAGCAGTATGCAAGGTGGAGGGAGGCAGAGAGATCTGACAGGGACAGTATTTACAAATACTGTCCCTGTCATTCAGGTTTTGCAACATGTGATACGCTTTTGAAGCGAATCGCATGTTGCAACAATGTTTCTGCCGCTTGTTACTAAGTGTCCCGATACCGGGACACTTAGTAACAAGCGGCTTGAACTCTTCCATCGCTCCGTGTGGCCGCGATGGAAGAGTTTAACCCTTGACGTACCAGGACCGTCAAGGGTCGTTGGATCACATTTACCCTTGACGGTCCTGGTACGTCAAGGGTCGCTAAAGGGTTAAACAAAACACTATGTGTGTGTTTGTATTCTTGTATGGCAAATGTGCAAAGGTGTAGCTACGAGTGTAATTCTTTCTGCTCCCAACTCCTTCTACCTGTCTCCAATGTATACTCCTCTCTCTCATTCTACCACTTTTCTCCTCTACTGGGTCCTGTGCTCCAGCTCGCAAAAACTCAAAACACAGACAAGGTATGTCAGTTCTTGGGGATATATATATATATATATATATAAAAGCAAATATACAAAGTATTGGTGCACATCCAAATTTTCATCACCATTAATCCTTTACTCTGTGGCATTGTGCCTGCAGATCACTACTATATTAAAGATGAGGATTTAGTTACATTATATGGCCATAGAATGCTAAGCTTGACACCAACGCCAAGGTACCTCATTTTGGCAAGTACCTAAGCTTAATATGCTTTGTCTTATGAGCTGAATCTCTCCTACTTTAGGCATTTATTAACCTTAATTTACTTTATCCTGAGAGCTGAGTCTTGGTCAGCTTTACTCATTAATGGAGAGAGACTCTCTGACAGGCATTATATAGTATACCAAATTCAAGAACAGCCACTCGAATCTGGTTGGTTGGGATGTGAAGAACATCCCAGCCAATGGCAGTGAGGGCAATAGAAGTGAGCCTGCTCTTATATAAAGGCAGGCTCACTTAAAATGCCCTCAGTGTGTTACGGGCATCGGCCCGTACACAGCTAATGAGGATAGTCGTGGGACATTTCTGTCTCCGCCGCTGCTGCCCTCGCGGCCGCTCCAAGCGGTGGAGACAACAAATATAAGCTAAGTAACATTGGACATGTGTGAATTACATTGATTGCTGTATCTATGGACCTTTTTATTCATGGGCATGTATTTTATGGGGCATTACATGGAGGCATATGTGGCTATATGTATGGGACACTAAGATTACACCCTTTGAGTGACATTGAGGTACGCAACGCATTGCTTTGCAATGCGTTGCGTACCCCTCTGCCACTCAAAGGTTTCTGGAATGTATTTGTCCATGCTTAATGTTAATATATTTCTTTTTTTTCACAGAGAGAAGGCGGAAGACTGAAGAAAGGAGACAGAAGGATGAGAAGACAGAAGAGAAGGACCAGCAAGCCGAGGGCTCTGCTGGACATCAGGATTAATGGTAAGTATAACTTGTAATGTGTTGTTGTTTTTCACCCTATGAATGCTGGTGGGGTAATTATACCCTGCTGGCACTCATATGGTTAATTCTACTAACTTTTGACACAATTTAGGCACTTTGGATGTATTGATGTGGGGCTTGGGGCCCCATATCAATACATCCACTGAGGACTTTGTTTTTTTTTTTTTGCCAGTTAACAGCTGCGATAGCTGGCAAAAGATCCGATGAGGGACTCTACGGCCAAACAAACTGGGTCTTAAATTTTAGGCGATAATGAGTCCCTCTTCGGATCTTTTTCAGCTAACGCAGTCTATTAAATGGCAAAGTGGAGCGTTTTTTTTTTGTTTCTGTGGGCCAAAACACAAGTTAGTGTAGCGGCCGGTACACTGGATGAACTGCCGTTAGCAGTTAATTACATGGCCCTTTGAATGGTCTGCTGCACATAAAGACACCCGTTAGTCTTTTTTTTGGCTAACGGCTGCCTTTAAATCGAGCCCATACAGTGAGAAACACACAGGCATACAGAGACACACACAGAAGTGAGTCATAAGGGCGTGACTTATGTGTCATTGTAATGAGTTTGTGTTTGTTCTTATGCCTCCACTGTGGCATTCATTCATATAACTCAGTACACATGGTTGTGATCTATCGGTTTCATCTATGCAGGTGAGGTCTCCAGTGCATCAGAACTCTTCTTACCTAAAAGTGCAGACTGTGTCCATCATTATAGACATTTAAACCCTCATTAACATATGTGTCATAAACCAGTGAAATAATGACATTTACTGCTCTATGGGGTATAATTAGAATTTTATGTATGTATGACATATCTAATTTAATTTCCATATCTATAATACTCCAGGTATTCGTCTGTCCAATTTCTATGCAGTTTATTTTAATATTCTGTATCCTTGTCCTTTTTTTTCACATGGGGGTCTATACTCTACATTTCTGCATAATTGTGATGTCACTGATTGGGGGAAGCTGACTTTTGGCACCCTCATTCTGGTGAAGGGTTTAAAAGGCAACATGTAATTATGTACCATATCCTGAGGAAGGCTTGCAAGATACACCCGAAACTTTGATCAAATAAAATAATTTTTATTTCACATTCTTCAGTGAGGTGCTTATGTCCGTCTGAATCTCATATACTTTTTCAAATTTCATCAATACCCAGTGTGGTTAATAATTCATGTAAATGTACCTATATATAAAAAATACACACACACAGTTCAATGGTTCATTTTCTTATGAGCAGTATTTAGTATAGAAGTAAAAACACAGATATTTACATTCAGAGTGCAATTCCTTCAAACTATACTAGGCAAACCCCTTCTTTCATCAAGTACCCACAATCAAACCCAATGTTACCTGATATTCCAAACTGTCCACCAAACAGAGGGGATGGGAAGGCAAGAAATGGGGGAGGGGAGAAGACACAGGAGGACAGACACAGCCTGGAATTCATAGGATCAGAAGAGAACTCCCTTGAGCAGCTGTGTGCTCTATCATTTAACAACTTCCTAGCCCCACCCCTTATTTCCTATTGGCTAAATGATATGATGTCACAAAACACACACCCATCCATTTTCACCATGTGGACAGATCACCACATTCCCCCACTTTTTCTCGTCCTATGTTACCCAGTTCCAAAGGGCTAGATTTAAAGGGATAGTAATACTTAAAATGTAAAAAAAAATATGTTGTAGGGTTTATCCCCCTGAGTAAAACAAGAGTACTCCCACTGCTGAGAGGTGTTTTATTCAAAAGTTATTAATTTTCAAAGTTGAATTGTTTAGGTGCAATATCACAGTGGCCTGAAATTGCACAGTGGCGCTGTTGCTACACGATCCTATGGACAACTCTGGTCAGTTGACCATAAATCTCCATAGGATGGTGTAGCAACAGCACCACTGTACAATTTCAGGCCACTGTGATATTGCACCTAAAAAATTCAACTTTGAAAATTAATAACTTTTGAATGAAAGACCTCTCAGCAGTAGGAGTACTCTTGTTTTACTCTGGGGGATAAACCCTACAACATATTTTTTTTTACATTTTAAGTATTACTATCCCTTTAAAGGCAGCCGTTAAACCAGCCGCTAAGTGAAAAAGGCACATTGCTCGCAAATAATACAGGAGTTACGGCAGATTCAATAGCTACTCTACGAGAATAGCTATCGAGCGTAGGCACACACAAAACACGTAACACAAAAGCCGTTGTCGCTCATGTTAATGCACAACGGGCAGCCAAATCACACGATAACAGCGCTCAGAACAACATCTAACCTAACGGCTGCCGTTGTCTAGCAACCATGATTGATGCCAAAACAAATTCAAACACACAGCCAATCACAAATCCCCAATGTATCAAATAACTTCAAATACACCTATATATACCCAAAAATAACTGACACACACTGTCTGTTATCGAGTTCTTCAGAGCCAGATATCAGGACCCAGGAGCGGAGGATAGTGATTAGAGAGAGGGAGAGAGGCGCGTTCATTGGAGGTAGAGGAGTTTTGCAGTTTGGAGAGAGGAGAGCATTGCACATAATACGACACAGCACACCTTTGCACATATTACATACACACATACAAACACAAACACATACACATACATACACATAGTCCTTTTATTTTATAACACCTTACACATTTTACTTTTTATTTTGACAGTGTGAATCTGGGAGTGAAAGTGTGTGACAGAGAGTGAGTGGATCGAATGTGTCTGTGAGGGCCTGTTGGAGTGCCTGGGTGTGAGTTGTTGAGTGATGGTGAGGAGAGCAGGACAGGAGAAAGGGATGGGGAGAGTAGTGGAGGAGGAGGAAGCTCAGGAGGGGATCCCTCAGCAGAGCAGGGGTGGCAGAGGGAGATCTGCAGGGCGGAGGGGGACCCGACCCACAAGAGCAGGCACACGCAGAACAGGGACAGAACCTGCAGTGGGACGAGGGGTAGTTGTTGGGGAGCACCCCACACAGGCAGGGTCAGACCAGGCAGGGCACTCCGGCTCTGAATCCTCCCATGCCGGAGCTGACGAGGGCAGGATCAGGGACCCCAAATACACAGACGAGGAGAACACGGCTCTCGAGGAAGCTGTCCTGGAGAGGCAGAGTGTTCTCCACCCGACAGCGAAGGTCCCTGGCCTGTCAGCGAGGAGGAAAGCAGCCTGGAACCAGATCTGCAGCCGGGTGAACGTGGTGGCTACATGCAGACGGGATGTGGAGTCCATCAAAACGAGATGGGGCGACTGTCGGAGGGTCGTCAAAAACAAGATGACAGAGCTCGCCAAGCACGCCCGAGGCACTGGAGGTGGACCAGCAGTCCCTATCACCTTCTGCGGCTGGGAGGAGATGGTGCGGCAGACCATGTCCCCGACCCTAATCAAGGGGGTCATTGGAGGAACTGACACTGAGGATGAGAGGAGCCTCCACACTACCGGTAAGTGCAACACTACAGAACAACACACTACAGCAACCAACACCAGCTGCACACACAGTCACACCTCAACACATGTCCATCACTCAGCCATACAACTGCACCAACACAGCACCATGAGGGTTAAAAAAGGACACAACACCTGGACAAATGGCAACGTCCAACTTGGGACAAACCTGTCAAAGTCCTACTTCAACCCTCCTGTCGCTGTGCTCGTCACACACAATACACAAACCGTTATGTTCAAAATGTCGTCTGTTAAATATCATCACTGTTCACACACAATGTCACCCATGTCCCCACCCCCACCCTAACCCCTTGAGTGCTAGAGGGATCATCAATGCATCAATCAACAATGCATTGGCAACCCCTCTGGTACTCAAGGAGTTAACCAGACAACAAACAAGTCAATAGGACAACGATCACATGCTACACAGGGGACATTCACTAAGCGGTGACAAACAGATGGTGGACACAAAGTAACCCTCACACACCCTCACTTCACCAATACCAGTGTTAGTCCATGGAGAACATGCAACAACAAGAATCAAGTTTATAAGGTCCCATTGTACAGACTCCATGGAAAACACTGGAAATGGGGAAAGGAGATCACTGGAGAAGTCATCATCATGTTCACCCCATCAGTTCAACATCACCGCTTACTGAATCACAAAAAGGGGGCATCAGGTCACACATCACAGTGTCACACAGAATAAATGCTTTTAGGTGCAACACGCAGGCCGAAAACTATTCCACAGATTTCAAGCTGGAAAAAGTAGGCCTTGGTGTTGTGGCTGCAATCATTTACTCTGACTTGAAATTACATATCCCATATCTGATTCCCACATGGATCCACAGGGGTGCTGATGCCATGGATGGATGGTACACCAGCCACTCTTTGCAGGATACACATGGGAAACAAATAGCAAACATCATTATCCCTTGGTCACCAACAGGCCATGACTGATGGATATCTAGGATTGAGTACGGTTGCCTCACACAGAAGGATGGATGGGCTCATACACAGAGAAAAAAACAGGCCTCAATCAAAGATATCCATCACTACTGTCTGGATTGTTGCCCTTAGGATTCAAATGTTACGAAATATGTTACAACACGATGTGAACACAGAGATCACTTCACTGGATGTGATTGCCTTACTGGCCAGATCTGTGCACCCATCACAAATCAACCTACATTGCTACCATCCAAATACACATACATAGTATATCACACTCTACGTAGATGGGATATACGAGGTATGTTCATATCCATCATATCAATCCAATGTCTTGTTGGATGGGTGCACATATATAGCCAGTAAGGCAATCACACCTAATGAACTGCACTCTGGCTTCACATCTTGGAAGGACATTACTGTATCAATATGAAGGGTACATATCCACATACATATATGACCATTTCTACTTGTGTGTCACTGTAATGGGATAGCAATGGGTAATGTCATCAAGATGTCATATCATTGCCATCGTTAACAGATGTGTCTTGATCTAAGTCCCATCCCTCCAACACTCATGGTTATACAGATATTGCTCTATGTGACAGGTGGAGATATCTATCATTTGACCACACGGAGGCTCTTCAGCAGAGCCAAAGGCGCAACATTTCGAGATAAATACCTCTTTGGAATGGTCCACAGAGTGTGCTTGCAAACCATGCACACCCTGTACACCATTCCAATTAAGTATTGTTCTCTAAATGGGGCGATTTGGGCTCTGCTGAAAAGCCCTCGTGTGGACAAATAATGACTGAAATCTCCATCTGTCACATAGAGCAATATCTGAACAACCATGAGGGTAGGAGGGATAGGACTAACAGCGAACAACATCTGTTTTCACAATGTCTACAATATGACATCAAGCTGGACTTAACCTTTGCCATCCCCCTGGAGGGATAGCCATCCCTACAAGTTGTGAAGATAAATATATGTTGTTGGATTCACCCCCCCCCCCCGAGTTAAACAGTGGTATTCCTACTGTTGAAAGGTGTGTTGATTCAAAAGGTATCACAGCTCAGAAATGGATACGTCAGGGGCAATACCCCAGTGGCCTGAAATTGTACAGTGGTGCTGTTACTACACAATCATGTGGACAGCTCTGGTACAGGGACCAGATATCTACATGGGAGGGTGTTGCAACAGCCCCACTGTACTATTTCGGCCCACTGTGATACTGCACCTCAAAATGAAACCTTCACCTATAATAACTCAAACAACACCTTTCAGCAGTGGGTGTACCCTTGTTTACCCAGGGGGATTAACCCAAACACATATAATTTTCTTCACCACATATCAAAGTATAACTGTCTCCACAAACATATGGCTAAGGTCACTAATCACAACATCTTATTTCTCCACACAGCTTACGGCCCTCAAGCCCAGCTGGAGACAGTGGAGGAGGCAATGGTACCCCCCAGTGAGGAGGACACAGAGGAGGGGACCAGCCGGTGGTCACCTTACCCACCATCACCATCCCCTCCAACACAGGCTGCACCACCACCCACTGCACCCCTTCAAGCTGGACCACCACAGGCTGCACCCCTTCAAGCTGGACCACCACAAGCTGCACCTCCCCAGTACAGTGGCTGGATGCAACAGGAGGAGAGGTGGACCCATCCAGCCACCTCCACCAGCTACTACCCTCCATCAGCAGCACCACCACCGCCAGGGAGGAAATGGCTGCCAGGGACAGTGGCCACCACCCAATATGGGCCATATGCCTCCCAGTTAAACCCACCCTCCTGGATGGCTCCACAGCATGCCCCAAGGTATGATCCCAGGTGGGGTCCAAGCACCTATCAGTGGCCACCATATGACCCATGGCCACTGGACTACCAACACCTGGGCCTGATTGGTGAGCCCCAGTGCCCCGTACCCAGGGACATTTTCACACCTCCACCAGCACACACATCATTGGGCAGCTCGGAGTCACTAGATGTGGTGGGCATATGCCCATCATCTGCACCAGCCACTCCAACAGCTGTCACAGCAGCCATAGCACCTCCAGCAGCACCAGAGCAAACAGCACCCTCAGCACCAGAGCAAACAGCACCTCCAGCAGCACCAGAGCAAACAGCACCCTCAGCAGCAGAGCAAACAGCACCTCCAGCAGCACCAGAGGAAACAGCACCCTCAGCAGCAGAGGAAACAGCACCCTCAGCAGCAGTGGAAACAGCACCCTCAGCAGCAGAAGACTCAGCACCCTCAGCAGCAGAGGAAACAGCAGCACCAGTGACACCGGCCACATCCACCTCCAGCACCGGACGCCTCACAGGGATGGAGGCGTAGTGTATGGCCCTGCAGAGGAGACTACTCCGGTCGAGCAGGAGTACTGACAACAACATTACAAGGATCAGGAGGCAATCCAGAAGGAACATTGCACAATTGGAGAGCAGGATCCAAGGCTTGGAGTCGGAGGTGGCCAGGGGGAACACACTACTCCAGCAGCTCAGGACTGGTGTGATGGACACTTTAACACAGGTCCTTGTGGAGTTGAGGGAGATAAACCGCAGGGAGAACCTGAGGATGGAGAGGGAGAACTTGCGTTCCACTGAGGGGTCTACTGCAACCACCACCCCCTCCAGTGTTACCCCTGAAGCCACACCTAGGGGGCAGAGGATTACCAGGAGTTCAACAAGGGCATCCACCTCTGGCACCCAGGCTAAGGCCCCCCACCCAAAAAGGAAAAAATGAAAGGCCCAACCTGTCAACTTTCCCCTCAATAAAAAAAACTTTTTTTTTGTATTCCTGTCTTATCTGTTGTGTCTTCAGTTATGGATTGGGTGGCAGGGTTGTCTCCAATGCATTGCCATACAATGCAGTGAACACAACCTCTGCCTGGGTGAAATGTTAGTTGGATGTTACAACATGGGTTCACACACACACCGTTGTACAAATTCAACTTGTAATACATCCCTTGAGCCATATTACACCACTGTGTTATATGGCGGTGTTGTGTGTTGAATTTGAACAACAAAACATACCCCTTAGCACAACAAATTGTACAACACTGAACATTTGTCTACATCATATGTTGTGTTTAACCCTTTGAGTGCCAGAGTGGTAGGCAACGCATTGTAAAGAAATGCGTTGGGGACCACTCTGGCACTCAGTGGGTTAATGGGATAACCAGACAAACAGCTCTGTGACTTAGCAGGGACATTATAAGCAGGATAGATAAATGGGACATGTATCCATATTGTCTTGGATTCACACACTCATTGTGCAACTGACTTACTGGGGAAGCCAATGTTTTTAACCTAGGATTTCAATGTGTAGCACACACATTGATATCCTGGGGTGAGCACTGGGGTCTCCAGTAAGTTGAGTTGCTGTTTCCCTAAAGGTGTAACAGACTTCACCAGTGATAACATATGTCCACTTAGTCTGGTTGTTTGTTAGCCCATGTACTGAGATATGTCAAAGTGGAGGAAAATCTCAGAACATGGATTCTACTGAGCAATACAGATACTGTGGACAGGTATTCACTGTGGAAGTATGTCCCCTGTATCACCTCTTCATCACTCCCACAACACATTGGTGCATCACTGCCACCATCATCTGTTTGCATGGATACATCACAGAGTCCACTCACTGGTAAAACAAGTGGTGGACTCCTGTGATGTGGGTGATGCCTTTCCATGTATGGGGGATACTCTACCCTGGGTGTGGTAACACATTGACAAATGTGTTCTCAAATATATCCTCCTACAGACACAGATAGAATGGTGATGGTTCATCTTTATTGTGTCTCAAAGTACATTAGAATGTACATGTGTTTTGTGTGTGTATTGCCTATATGCATTGAACACCTGTATGAGAACACTAAATGTACTTTGAAACTAAATCGTAATACTTCAGTAACACTGCTGCCCTGCTCATGTGTTGTCCACAAGGTTTGACAACTCTGTAGCTGAGCATCCTAACTGTACAGGTTAAAACACTCAAGAATTAGTGTTTTCTGTGTCTATATGAGAATGTTCCAGTAGAGGTTTGTGTGAACCTCAGGTCAAACTTTGCATCACCAACAACATCACCATAAACAGCAAGGGGTGATCTTCATGAAGGTGTTGTCAAGACATCAATCCAGTCACATGGAAGATCTTCGGTTCAAGGATGGATCATGTTACGGATGCCTGTGGGACAAGAGGACAGGATTTGGAGCAGTAGATCTGAACTGATCATCAAGCAACAACAATTTGGTCTTTTTAATCCCCTCAGTTTTCACAGTTACAGGTGAGTACACAAACCATTGCTTGACAATGTGTTGTGTACTCATCTGTAACCAATTCTGTGGGGAACTAAGAACATGTGCACCAGCCCTATGGATATGTGCCCCTGACATGTATACACACATTAACAAGTGTTCTGAGAGCTCCATGGAAGTAATGACATTGTGCTGCCACTGTGAAAGTGACAGTGGCAGCCCAATGTCATTTGTTCCATGGAACTGTTAGGACACATTTGTTGATGTGTGTATTCATGTCAGGGGCACATATGTCTGCACACTCACAGGTCAGCATGGAGTCCCTGGTAATCTGATCTACGTCTCATGACCTCTACATTGTGTGACCATACCACTGTACATCCACCCCTGTGCTGCTCTTCTCAGCTGTAGTACAGTACAGGTCCCATATTGAGTCTAATGTCCCTTTAACCCCTGATGTGCCTGAGTATTATCCAATGCATATCATTAGATAATACTCTTTCTCTACTGGGCTAGCATGGTTGCTCAGGCTACGATCATGGCATATCCAGTTAGTTGCTGTCAATCAAGCCCTGTAAGGTGATGAACATGGGTTATATGTTGTACCTTGTTTCTCCTGGGGGGGTGTGTGTGATATACTTGGGGTCTGTATGTCAACGTGGAGAGTGGAATGGAGGATGGTTTTTGAATCCACACACACAATTTGCGACGTCCACTGCCAGTGCAGTGCTGTGTCACTGTTCCTGTGGGGTGAGACAGAACAAAATGTGCAGTGTGGTTAGTGTCACAGGACTGATGGGGGACTTGCATGGATTGTTTGCATGCGTGTGTTATACTCACAGGTGAAGTGTTCCGTGATGAGCCTGTCTCTGATCTGTGCCCCTCTCATGGTCTCCTCCACATGCCCGATGTCCATGGCCACTTCCTGTATGGGGGAGGTCCAGGATGTGCTCCAGCAGCCTGGTGTCCACTGCGATGTTATGCAGTATTGCGCACGCCACAATGATGTCACACACCTTAGCCGGTGCATAGTGCAGTGCTCCCCCAGAGTGGTCCAGACATCGGAATCTTGACTTGAGGAGGCCAAATGTTCGCTCAATGGCATTCCTCGTTCTGGCATGAGCCTGGTTGTACCTTTCCTGGGCATGTGTTTGGGGATTGGCCAGAGGGGTCAGTAGCCAGGACTTGCATCCATAGCCAGCATCACCTGTGTAATGTGAGTGACATGGTGAGACAGGGAGCACATGTTGTGTGAATTATGTTTTGTGTGGTGGACGTAGTAGCTGTGGGTCAGGTGCATGCTGAGCAGCGTGGTGTGTACGCCTGTGTATGTGGTGTGATTTTGTTTTGTGAACTCACCCACTAGCCATCCCCCTCTAAAGGTTCCATTCTCAAAATCTCTGTGTACTGAGGAGTTTTGTAGAATGCATGCATCATGTGAGCTGCCAGGATATTTTGCACAGACATTCATGATCCTCATGTTGCTGTCACACAGCATCTGCACGTTGATGGAGTGGAAGTTCTTCCTGTTGATGAATAGCTGTGCGTCACGTGCTGGGGCCTTAATCCGGACATGGGTGCAATCTATAGCACCCATGACCCTGGGCATGCCTCCCCTTGCGTAAAAGGCCTGCTTAATGTGTATCCAGTCCATGTCGGTGGTGGGAAAATGTATATAGGTACTGGCCTTGCTGTTGAGGGCTGGCAGGACCTGGGCCAGCACTCTGGAGAATGTGGCCTGTGACATGCCAGATGCGTAACCCTCAGTGGACTGGAAGGCCCCGCTTGCCATGAAGTGTATGGCACAGAGTATTTTCTGCAGGCCAGTTAGGGCATGGTTGTGGATGTAGATGGGATCCACCTGCTCCTTGATGACCTCATACAAGGCAATGATGCTGTCAGGCCTCAACCTGTAGCGATCAATGACCTCGTCATCAGTCATTCCAAAGAGGGTAACCCTTGGGCGGTATACCCTGGGCCTTGGTGGTCGTCTATACATCCTCTGCCCTCCATGTGGGGATGGACTCCTGTGTGGCTGCTGAGCCAGAGCCTCCTCACTTGCAACAGCTGAAGGCTGTTGATGAGGCGTGCTTGGAGGTTGCTGATGTTCCCTAGCTCTCTCCCTTGCACGCCTTCTCCGCAGTCTTCGCAATAATATGTAACCCAACATACTGTTTGCTCTCTCTATCTGTCTCTATCTGTCTCTCTCTCTACCTCTCTCTCTCTCTATCTCTCTCTCTCCCTCCCTGAGTGGAAAACAAGCCACAGGTGAATGTGTTGTGTTGTCCCTTTAAGTACTTGCTAGGGCGTTGTGTAGGTGTGGTGATGAGGTGAGTGCTAACCAATGGTGTGTTGTTTTTGTCCATGTAAGTGTTTGCAGGTGTGTGTGTGTTATAAGATGTGGTGTGTTGTGCTTGCTACGTGTGTGCCATTTGCGGGCGTGCAGTTGCGGGGTGCAGGTCGCGTGTTGATGTTACCCAGGTGAGCTTGTATTTGCAGGTGTCCGCTTTGTGTGATAACCCCCATTGTTCCGTACCATGCTGTGTTGTTGTTTTTTTGTGTGTCGTTGTCCCTGTGGTGTTGGTTGTTGTTGTGTGTGGAGTGATTTGTGTTGTGTGCATGTTTTTGTGTTGTTTTGGCATTGCACAAGTTAATTTTCCCATTTACATGGTTGTGCGGTAAGCATTTTGTGTATTTTCCTATGTAACGGGTGTTTTGTTTTGCCCGTTAAGTGTCTAACGTGTGAGAAAAGTGGGTCTTAACTTTTAGCCGTTAGGTGTGTCTTTTTTTCAGCCGTTATCAGTACCGCAAGCCTTTGAATAGCTCTGGGGTATGTTGTTGAATGCGTCTGAATGCACGTTAGCTGTTCTTTAGACGGATCTTTGAATTGCAACATGACACTTAACGCACCCGTTAGTGATTTTTTTTACTAACGGCTGCCTTTAAATCTAGCCCTAAGTATCTTCCCCCAGGGCAGGGAAACCCAGCGGGTGCGAAAAACCTTTTTGAGGTGAAAATTCACCCACCGTCCCTGTGGAGCAATTTCCTCAGCGACATGAGCTTCCCTGCAAACTTCCTAGGTTGGATACTTATTCTAACATCCGTCTTTAATTGCACACTTCTGTACAAAATATACACATATTTACAAGATTCTATGTTCAGTTCTTTGCTAAAAGGTCTCTACAGGACTGTGACCATGGTCAGTTTATGTTCATATGAACGATTATATGTGAGTCATCTGTCTCCCATCACTCTGTTTAGCATCGGTAGATTCCAGCAGTCGAGGCCCAGGATATTCATTGGGATCCACATCCCAGTCATGTTGCAACTACTCCAGAAATGGTTCCTTGTATTCCCATTTCCCTTGGTTCTGGACCGCTATTGATGCTGTTACAGACATCTTAAAGGAAGTGAACAAAAATTAAAATCCCACCATACTGGAATATTTGAAAAACATGTCAATTCAACTCTATGGAATGTGATTCAACTATACTTTATGGATCTCTCATCATATCATTCCAATGCTATATGTTAAAATGCCTTCCTCCCACAAACTCCAAATACACTTATGCCAGAGCATGCCATTCACCCTCTTAATTTAAATTGATGTTGCCACTTACTATTTGTTTTAACTGTTCCATACAAGATCACCCATTCCCAGGTCTGTCCTGATTCTGATGGTAATCTGAACATAGTTCTCCCCCTCTATCTCTCTTATACCCTGTGTACACATACATACATATAATTCTTGCTCTCTATGAACATGCATTGTATGTAACAAAATTCCCTTCTTTCCCATTGTGATACAATGTATACTTAGTCCAGTGAGGAAGTTCCACCATTGTCCATCAATGAGTTCCATATCTATAATATATAATTAATGCTGTTAGAGAGAGAGAGATAGAGTGAGATAGAGAAATAAGAGAGCAAAGAAACCGATGATAGAGAGAGAAAAACAATTTATAGCAAAAGAGAGAAACAAAAGCAGAGAGAAAGAGAGAGAGAGAAACAAACAAAAGAAAATTAAATCCTGAATGGAAGTCCTGTCTCTGTCTGCTTTTCAACTATTTTCAATCCTGCTTGTCTCCTGGAGAAATGAGAAACAATAGAAAGTTAGTATCCCCCCCTCCAGAACCCACACATTAACTCCCTGGGATATGTGGGCTTATTGTGAGCTAAACCGCAAAGTTTATACCCACAACAGAGTTCGTCACCATCCATCCCTGTACACACCTATACAACTTTTTTTTGCCCCCTCCCATTCCTAAAAACAATAAAACAATTTTATATTACAGACAAAACAACCAATTGCAATCTTACTGCACCCTCCCCTCACTATAACATTATGAGATTGATGAAAATTAGAGATTGAAAGGGAAAAAACAATTATATTTAAGTTGTCTCTGAGACCACTGGCAAGTCACCTTGCTCAAGATGGCATAATTCTGCCTCAAGCCTGGTAAGTTGCTCTCTTAAGAGATCACGTTCAATTTTTATTTTAGTGTAATCTCTTTCTAGATTTTCATGTTCTCTTTTCAGAGAAGAAAATGGTCTCCATGTCCCAAAATTGTCTTCCACACCTCTTTTATTATTTCCCTCAATGTGTGCTCCTTTTCCTGGCCAATGTTCGTTTTCTGTGCCTCCCTCAAAAATTCCCTCATCTCTTATCCTCCAGTTTTCACTATCTCTCTTTCTCTTTGGTGCATCCCATCTCTGCTTAAGGGGCCTTACTGATGAGACTGTGCATACCCATTCAGTGTATGGGTGGTCAAGCCACCACTTATCTGCTCTCAGTAGTATCAGTTCTAAATTGGTGGGGGTTGGATCAAACAACCTCACAAATTCCTGACATTACCTAGGAAGAGAGTCCAGAACTCTTGCTACGTGTGCTAATGAGCCCTGTGCCATTGGTCGCTGTGGCTGATGCAGGGTGCACCAGAACAAAACCCTTTGTGCCACCTCACGAGGTCTCTCTGTTTGCATCACGGTAATCTGACTTACCTCTTTTTATATACTGTTTACATAAAAATTAGTCGCTGTTATTCTTCCTGCCTGATCAGACACACTTGTATTGAAGCCTAGCAATCTGCTAGCCATAGGACCCAGGGCCTGTTCTAACAGCTCAGTCTACTCTGCTAAGGTGAGCCCTCCATTTTTGGCTCTTTCCACCCCTCTCTGGAACCAGCGGGTAAAATCATTAAAGTTAGAAGTTGGCATAGCACCCCACCATTTTTGGAAGTTGTCCATGTCCCCCATGGGACGTGTCTGCATGGTAAACTCTGTGGACATCTGTCTTGCGTTAAATATTTTAGAAATTATGACAGGTGCTTGCTGCAAACAACATGTATCCGCTGGGATATTGTCTTGCTTAAAACCCCTTGATGGTCCCTCACCTTCTGCCCCCAATGAGTTCAAAGCTGGGTACAGCTTTGGACTGTCCTTACATACCACCTCCTGTTCTTCCGCTACTCTATTATTTCTGCATTCAGTTACAGTATGCTGTAGTTCATTAACTGTAACTTGATATTTATCACACTTTTCTTCCATCTGTTTCAACTCAGTTTTTAAGTTGCCAACCATAGTAGTTGTTCCCAGGGCAGCTGACTTCAGAAAATCATTATATTCATGGGTGTTAGATAACTTCTCTGTTAATATCCCTTAAAGGGATAGTAATACTTCGTTTTAACTTTATTTTATTTTGTAGACATTAAAAAAAATGAAGAACGATATAAGTCTTATCTCTCAAACCTTTATAGTTTAAGAGATATTCACAAACAAAGTATCCCCCCCCTTCAACCAGATCAGAAGGGAGGTGCCCAGGTAGACTGCAGAGAGGGACAATCTTCAATTAAGATAATGGAAAAAGCTGAAAAACTTGTCAAGAGGGGAAGGGCTTTCATTGTTTTCATACAAAGAAAATTGTCCCCTTCTGTTATCTGTCTGGTCATACAACCAAATTCACATCTGAGAATTGATGGCTTACACTAGGTAAAAGGGGCGGGGAGGGGAAACTTTGCTTGTGAATATCTCATAAACCATAAAGATTTGAGAGATAAGACTTATATCATTCTTCATGTTTTTTTAATGCCTACAAAATAAAATAAAGTTAAAACGAAGTATTACTATCCCTTTAACTCTTGGACCATATCCGCTAAACCAGCAATAGCTATAACAACTGCCTGTACCACCATGGCTTTTTGCTTATTTGAATTATATTCCTTACTAGTTACCACTTGAGTTAGAACATTCATAAAACCCTCAAATTTGCCACATTTTGGGTCTGTGGAATCAGGGAGTACATATGGGCCATTATGTCTAAAGATACCATCCCTGAAATAATCACGTACTTCAGTGGAGAAATAGTTTGCTCCTGGAAAAGACATCTTAAACCCTGTGATATTTCCTACAATCTTTGTTAATAAAATAATATACTTGTCAACAAGCAACCTATTTAACAACACTTTGAAGAGCCAGAAGACAAACCCAAAATGGCCACCGATTAACAAACAATGCCTAACAAGAAACTGCCCATTCACACATTTCATTTTAACAAAGTAATATTTATGTCTTAAAGGGATAGTAATACTTGTTTTATCTTTATTTTATTTTGTTGGCATTAAAAAAACATGAAGAACGATATGTCTTATCTCTCAAACCTTTATGGTTTAAGAGATATTCACAAGCAAAGTATCCCCCCCCCCCGTTCAGCTAGATCAGAATGGAGGTGCCCAGGTAGACTGCAGAGAGGGACAATCTTCAATTAAGATAAGGGAAAAAGCTGAAAAACTTGTCAAAGGGGGGAGGGCTTTCATTGTTTTCATACAAAGAAGAGTGTCCCCTGCTGTTATCTGTCTGGTCTTACAACCAGATTCACATCTGAGAAGAGATGGCTTACACTAGGAAAAAGGGGCGGGAGGGGGAAACTTTGCTTGTGAATATCTCTTAAACCATAAAGGTTTGAGACATAAGACTTATATCGTTCTTCATGTTTTTTTAATGCCTACAAAATACAATAAAGTTAAAACGAAGTATTACTATCCCTTTAAACCCAACATATAACTATGAGACAACAAAATGTGGTCAGTTGTGATCTATCCATTCAACAGTGTATTTTAACAAAAATAACATTTGCTGCCTCAGATGACACAGTTAAAGGCAAAAACCCAAAACAAAAAAAACATAATCATTTACAAGGAATTACCTATATGGGTGTGCCTCCTGGAAACTGCTTTAAACATGCAAATGGACAGCACTAGACACAGAAGAGGCCTCCTTTAATAATAGGGTTGCTGTAACTTCCCCCACAGGTAAACACAGCTATTTATCCTTTTAAGCAAAAAGAAAAAAAAATAATAAACAAAATACCAGTTTCACTTAAAAACCAACACCAGTTATAACAACAAAATGTGTACTTCTGAAAATGACTTTCACCCCACAGAATTACCCAAGCAGACCCACAATATACCCCACAAAAGAAATAAATGAATAACAAGTTTTGCTCTCTTTAAGATGGACCCTTCTAGTAAATAGAACAAATGATACACCCTTTCAGGGAGATCAGCCAAGAATGGGCCTATGTTATTTTAGCAACAAAAATGGCAGCAATGGAGAGAAGCCAACTAAAGACACAGTTAAGAATTTATCAAGTAGAACCTCAAAGACTATCATTTTAAATTAAACTACACAACCGTATGCAACAGTATGAAACTAGGCAAAAATGGCTAACAGGAAAATGTTAATACAACTTTTCCTTTTTACCAAATAATAAAAATGTAATGTTAACAACTGAAAATGCACAAAAGTTGGCTAGACCTGATTCCTTGCACTTTGGTTCCAATGATGGACATGTGGTTTAAACTATAGCACGTCAGAAAACCAACTTCTATTAAATGCAATCTGTGTTAGTAAAATAAACTATTTTTAAACAAGCAAACTATTTAGCACCCCTTCATAGGCCACAAACAAAGCTTAAAGCCAAAGTATACTTATGAGCCAACCTAATGTGTTAACATTTATATATATATATTTTTTAGACCTAGTGTTAGTAAAAAAAAACTTTTGTAGCCACAGCCCATCCAACATGGCCACTGCTTTTTTTTTTTTTTTTTCCAGGGACACTGGCTTAGGCCTCAGCGTGATCTCTCAATTCAGGCCTACAAACTGCTTTTAGTATGCAAATTAAAAACTCTCCAAGCAAATAGAACAGGGCTACTTTAAGAAACCATATGCTGCTGTATGCCCTCCCCCACAAGCAGAGAAAAAAAGTACAGATACAAAGAAACAAAACCCTGAATACCTCCAACACAGTTGAACCCAGAATTCTAGGACACTGAAACACTCCCAAATATGTAATGTATTTTAAATCTGTTACCCCCTATGCAGCTAGGATTTAAGCCTCCAACACAATAAAACAAAAACCAAATCAGTCCCACAACCCTATGCACTTTAAAGGGATAGTAATGTTTCATAATAAAAGCAGCTCTAATTAAGCATCATAGTATTTGGACTTTGGAGAGTGTTATTTCAATTCTGTCAGAGTTGTAGTTCAAGAGTAATTCAATGACAAAGTGTCCCCCTCCCGCCCCTTTTACTGATGTAACACTTTTCAGCCAGAGCAGAAGGGAGGAGCCCAGGTAGACTGCAGAGAGGGACAATCTTCAATTAAGAGAAGGGAAAAAACTGAAAAGCTTGTCAAGGGGGGCAGGGCTTTCATTGTTTTCATTGTAAGAAGACTGTCCCCTGCTGTTATCTGTCTGGTCTTACCACCAGATTCCCCATCTGAGAAGAGATGGCTTACACTAGGAAAAAGGGGCGGGAGGGGAAACTTTGCTTGTGAATATCTCTTAAACCATAAAGGTTTGAGAGATAAGACTTATATCATTCTTCATATTTTTGTAATGCCTACAAAATAAAATAAAGTTAAAACGAAGTATTACTATCCCTTTAACATCAAATAAAACACTAAACAATACACCCTTATGCAAATTTTCCCTTATCTCACTCCCATTTCCCTTAAAAAGGTTTTGCACTCTAGAAATTAAAAACCTGTGCCTTCTAAAATAGCACCCTGTAGAAGTCCAAACCTTGTGGTCGCCAATTATGTGGTTAATAATTCATGTAAATATACCTATATATAATAGATACACACACAGTTCAATGGTTCATTTTCTTATGAGCAGTATTTAGTATAGAAGTAAAAACACAGATATTTACATTCAGAGTGCAATTCCTTCAAACTATACTAGGCAAACCCCTTCTTTCATCAAGTACCCACAATCAAACCCAATGTTACCTGATATTCCAAACTGTCCACCAAACAGAGGGGATGGGAAGGCAGGAAATGGGGGAGGGGAGAAGACACAGGAGGACAGACACAGCCTGGAATTCACAGGATCAGAAGAGAACTCCCTTGAGCAGCAGTGTGATATGATGTCACAAAACACACCCCCATCCATTTTCACCATGTGGACAGATCACCACACCCAGGCAATTGCCAAATTAAGCAAGAGTGCTTCCTTGAATCTAATTATATATATATACTTTGGTGTGTTGTGATTGACTGTGAGTTTGAACCTGTGTTGACAACATTCATCTTCACTAGATAACGTAAACCACTATCTTTTTTCCTTGCCATTAGATGTCATTAGATGTATTGTACATTAATTATTGTCTGACTGGGATGCACAGTGAGGTGATAAAAGGTGCAATGCAGGTTTTTGAGCTACGTGGATTTGTTGGACCTATGCTTGTTAGCCATTCTTGCAAACTACGTATTGAATTCAACGTAATTAAAATTATTACAGAATGTTGGCAGTTTTTGCCTTAACGGCTGTTTTAACAGACACAATTGAATCGAGGCCTTAGTTTGCAGAAAATTTCTTCTAAACAAGCAGAAAATAGTTTTTTAGATATTGCGTCTCTTTGTCGAATTACTTTTTCTACGTTGATCTGGACTTAATCATTGTTGACCTGCAGTTACATTTTCATATATTGATTACAGGATATTGATGTAAGCTCTGTCTATTCCTTAGCTGATCATGGCATCGATTATTGAGAGATGCTGGAGAGATGGCTTAGTTGGTTAATGCACCAGCTGTAGAATCTGTTCAAGCCACAAGGTTGCAAGTTCTAGTCCCAGCAAGGTTAGCTCAGCCTTTCACTCTGAGGTAGATAAAATGAGTCCAGGACATACTTGAAAACAAGATCCAATCTCAATGTGTTCTTCCTGGTAATATATTTTCACAAAAAAAATTGCTTGCTTTTTCAAATCGGGGGTCCGACTCAGTAGGAGCGTAGACATTGAAAATAGTCACAGGAGAACCCTGAATCTCTCTGCGCAATAAAAGATACCTGCCAATCGGGTCACATATCACCTGTGTGACTTGAAAACCTACCGTGTTACATATCAAAATTGACACCCCATTCCTTTTCTGGGGACCCGAGTGCAAGTGCAAATGATAACGTCTATCCCAATATTTTAGAACAGCATCGGAGCGAAAATGAGTTTCCTGCAAAAAGATAACATCAGCCCGGATAGAAACATAGTTTCTGATAGCCATTCTACATTTTTGTGGAGCATTTAGGCCCTTCACATTATGGGACACCATCCTCAGGGCTGCAACAGAAGTAGAAACATCACTGTGTCCGTCAGGCAATGGGCCCTGGGGAGACAACGGATCCGGAACAGCCATGACCACAAAAGGCCTTGTATGAAAAACACAAGAGTTGAGTTAGGGGCAGCGGAGTGGGGGAGAAAAAAAAAAAAGTCCAAGAAAGAAGAGAAAAAAAGGAGGAAATAGAGTCAGGGAAGGAAGAGTAAGAACAAGGAAGGCCTAGGAAAGGCAGGGAGAGGTTGGAGATCACAAGGAAGGGGGGCACTCAACAAGTGCCGTAGTGATCGTCCACACAGAAACACAGGAGCTGAACTGGGACTCAAGAGCAACCAGCCACACCTCCAGTTGCCCCAGTGGAGGAAAAGAAAAAGCGAAATGCCCACATAGAGGGTAACAAAGGTTCAAAAAGCTCAGCAAACCAAACAGCAATAAATGAACAGGTGCGATAAATCCAACAGAAAGCTGATAACCCAAAGCAGCACCCTCTTCGCACTCGGACACGCCCACTCTGGATAACAAAAGAACTCTCCAATTGAGTGAGCAAACTGGGAACAGGAAGAAAGGAGGAGATAGCAAGCCCACAAGGGTCACCAGGAGTGTCCACACACAACACATGTGCTGCTTGGGAAGGTCCCGGAGATCCACCCCACCATCTATAGGTCAGACTAAACCCCCCTCCCTCACAGTACGAAAACCAATCCAAATCTATATCTAAATTCATCCAAAGTGAGCGTGTCCCCCCAATAAAGTATGCTGCTTCAGAATATAACTCAGCAGGGTGAGAAAGGCTTAAAAAATAAGCACTAAGGCATAAACAAGGGTAAACATGCGATTAGAAATACCCTAAAGAGAAACCTGCATAGCCAGAGGGGAGTACAAGCAGTCTGTAGCACCACACCCACCCAATGCGAACAGGACACGGGGAATCCGTGTAGCACCACAGAGAGCCTCAACCCAGAGACCTAAAGATATCTCAATACGCCTCACGCCTAGAATGCAGTCTCCAGCTGCACAATGGGCAAAAAAGCTGCACCCCATACGCCAAACAGTCGAGACATATAAAGAGAAATCGGGAACAAAACAGGGCTAAAATATAAGAGTCAGGCACTATGTGCAGGAAAAACAACTAAACCAACAGTACGTAGGATATAGCCTTGGAGGTACGAGGCAAAGGGAGATACAGATCCCCCGTGGCAACCCGGAGCCCCGCTCAGGAGCACACCACAGCGCCACAGAGGAGCAGAATCCCCCAAACCCATCCAAGTACCTCACAGTCCACGCCCCAGGTGTACCACACAAGTGCCCCAAGGGCATCCGAGAGCACACCCAGCGCGGAGACAGCGCCGCAAACATATCAGGGAGGTAAAAAATAAAACAGAGACGCATCAGAATGAAAACCCAAGACAAGGAAGGAGGGGGAACAGAGGAGGGGCGAGGGGCATAAAGGTGCAGGGCCTCCACAGGGAGACATGTAGAGAGAGGTATCATGTATAATCCAAGTCCTCCAACCCAACTAACCAAAAACCCTAAGAGGACCACTGGACACCAGTTAGGCTTGCAGGAATACCCAAGCTATCCATGAACATAAGGGCCAAACATCCCAGACCTCATAGCTGTAGCAAGTATAAAGTGCAAGTTAAATGGACAAACTCCCTAGGGAAGCAAGGGGACACCTGATGGGGGAATGAGGGGTAAAAGAAATGGGTAGGAGAGCGGGCAGAGGGACATGAACTATAGAGGAGAGCACCTTCAGAAAGGGAAACACCCGTGTAAGGAAGGCCCTGGGAGCAAGCCGACCACCTAACCCCACAGTATCCCGGGCAGGGGAAAATGAGGGAGACCCAACCAACCCCAAATAAACAGATAAAAGCAAACAACAGGGGAGATCCAGATTATAGGGAGGAAAGTCAGCTAGCTCCCAAATGTCAAAGAAGTCTCAGTGTAGCAGGGAGGAACCTGAATCAATCCAACGATCCCCAGTAGTTGGGCCAGCAGGACAGTCCTAGCCATACATGCCCATCAAGGAAATCAAGTCAGATAGCAACACCATTCATGTAGGGCAATAAGGCCACATAATTTGTACATCCCGGTAGCGACATCCATCCCAGGTACTCAACCAGCAGTATCTTCCTGGTCCCTGGGGATATAATCTTCATACAAAGCTCAAACCTCAGGCGAGCCCCAGACGGTGAAGAAAAGATGCACACTCAGAGGGATTACGGAGAGTAGCCTGAGCCTCATTCCTCAAAGCGACCAATTGGAAGGGAAAACCCCATCTGTATGAAACATCTTGGCTGCGAAGTAATGAGGTAAGTGGACGTGAAGTGCACCATTTCTGTAGCGTTGTTGGGGCTAAATCTGCAAACAGATGTTGAGTGATGCCATCCATTGAAACAGACCCTAGCCTAGCTAGTTTCATCACTGCCTCCTTAGTGGAGTAATATGTAAAGCAGATCTCTACATCCCGCCGGGGAGCATTCAGAGCCGGCTTCGGTCGCAGGGCCTGATGCGCACGATCCAGAGCTAAAGAAGAGGCAGAGAGATCCAGAAGCATGGTCCCAAATATTTGCAGAAAAACTCATTCAAATCTGTCACAGATTCTGGGATGTCACGGATCCTCAAGTTGGACCGCCTGGATTTGTTGTCTAAGTCCTCCAGGGCGTCATGCAGCCGTCTGTTTTTGTCTTGTAGCTGTCGGACTTCATCAGAGAGTGCGGAATGCTGCTGCACCATATTGGTAGATCTAGTTTCCAAGGCCGAGCTGAAATCTGTTGGATCTCCACTTGTAGCAACATGACGCTAGACTGGAGTTCAGCAGACAGGTCCTGCTTAACCGAGAGCAGAAGGTCCTGCAGGGAATCTACATCTTGCTTCATGTATTAGGGAAGTGAGTCAGATCGCAGAGTCCCACCAGAAGGCCCCGGGGCACCCGAGTCCCATTTTTGAAAAAGTCGGCTGGACAGGCAGACTTTTGGGATCGTGTGGCCCTTTGTCTTGTGGCAGGGTTAATAGTGGGTATTTCGCTAATAATAGCTTAGAATGGTGACTGGAGCGAGGGAGCCTCAGCGAGATGCGACCATACTCTTCAAGCCCCAGGCCATGCCCCCCCTTATGTATTTATTTTTTAAACAAGACAGATAATTCTTAAACAGGGAGGGCGGGTGGGCACTTAGCTACCTCAAAAGGTCCCATTCATCTGAGGTAAAGCCAGCGTGAGCGGTGCTATAAATAAGCTTCCCTTCCCACCCTGCAGCAAGCCCAGTGTAAGACACTTACAGAGCCAATGCCGCTGCAGGCCGGGAAGAAACAACCAGTGCCCTGGACTGAAATTTATAGGTGAAGTCCCCTTCATAAACTTGCTTATTTAAACAAAGGAAGGGGGGGACCCCAAATCCATGAGGTCCCTCCCTTATACCTGTCGGTCCCTTTCATGCAAGATGGATGTCCACCCCTCCCCCCTTTAACTTAAATCACATATCTACAAATAAAACACACACAAACACAACTGGATAAATGGTGGTAAGTCCGCAGTTCTTTATTGAAATTATTAATAAAATTAAACTTATTAAATTAAACCATTATAAAATCATGAAACCAATCTTACCAGCCCTATCAGCCTGATAAGTTCCATTTCACATATATACCATAACCAACTCCCCCCTATCAGCCAGGAGTCACAACTAAATAAATATCATCTTATTTACAAACCTCCACAGCCAGGACCTGTGGTTTACCGCAGTGGCTGAGTACCCTCCACTGCGCTTAGAACTATTTCAATTAACGACTGAATACCTAAATTAAAAATATCTAGGCCAATGTCAGACAAATGAATCCCATCTCCTCTGTAAAGGCCACTACCACCAGTTTCCAGGTTAATATGTCTGTAAAAGAAACCATTCAACTGTGTAAATATATTAGATAAAAATCTTTTGACCTTCCTTCGTGTTCGTTCTAAAGGCCTCAACTCTCTTTCTTGAATACATCTTAACCTAGGCATAATCTTAGAGAAAGTAAGTATCGCTGTAGGAAAATATATCAACACTCTGCTCAATGTTTCTTTAACTTGAGAAAGCAGCTCAACAGATTTTATAGACCCCAAGTCAAAACTTAAATTCTCGCCGTATGTACAGATAAGCGCTGTTTTCCAAGACCAATACACAAATGAATGGCCTATAATCCAAGTGTCCAAAGGTCTTGAACCGAAAAGAAAAGAAAAAACTAACGTAAAGCATGCATTCTACTAATACTTAAATGACGGCGAATATACATTTTATATCTGTCAGATTTCCAACAACTGATTTTCTTAATAACCTCAACCCCCATACCTGCAGTAAAATCTTCAGTTGCTGCACCTATGCGAAATGAATGTAAAGATAAATTCTGCCCCGACAGACCAAGTTTAGACAAACATGACAAAATTACCTTGTTAAATTGAAATTTAGAAACTGGGGAACCATTTTCATGAACAAAGAAACTGCCCTAAACTTTAGGTCTAATCTGCAGATACCTTTTTATGCTTGACACTGGGCATAACTCTGAACCTTCCAATTCATTCAAACGAATACATTCACCTCTTCCTTCCTGATCAGTCTTTGATTGCTGGATAAAAACTGCTAACTTACCATTCTCCAAAACAACATGCTGGTATAATAACAAACTATGCTCTTTTTTGTTCTTTGAAACCACCTCACCTACCCTAAAAGCTCCAAAAAAGGAAAACAAAAACAGCGCCTGAAATAAAGTCACCTCAAAATTATCTTTTCCCACTGACTGTAATATTACCAACAAATTAATTAACAAACCAGGAGATACTGGCTTCTTATTATCGTTGATGACCTTACCTTTATCATAACCCTTTAGAACCCTTTTAAGAACAAAACAATTAGAGCTAATATGAATATTCAACAACTTACAGAAAAAATTAAGACCTGTCAGTCACCTCTTAATAGCCGCACTTGACAGTTCGTTTGATATCAAAATTTGTACATAGTCCAACAAACATTCCTCATTAAATAACAGCGGATCCGCCGCTCTGTCTTGTCTCATCCTGTACCACTTGTTCCATGCCGCTACGTATCCTGCCCACGTCGATGGTGCCAATAAATTAATAATATAAACACTCATGTCCACTAGATTAATTCCCACAGGTGTTGCGGACATGGGTGACCTTGCGGGTTTGCCTGAGGTGCCAGCTCCCGAAATCTGCACATCTGGAGGTGAGACAATGCATCAGCTATGTCATTATCATAACCAGCTATATGTTTCATTTGTAACCAAATGTTCAAAGTTAAGCATCTCAACACTAAATGCCTCAGCAAAGAAACAACTGGCTGTGATTTTGCAGATAATCTGTTTACTGTATACACTACACTAAGATTATCACAAAACATTGTTTTTTTTTTTTTTATTCACAAAATGCTGACCCCATAATTCTATAGCAACTAAAATTGGAAACAATTCAATCAATGTTAAATTCTTCTTGTAACCGAGTGACTCCCAATTCTCAGGCCATGCTTGTGCACGCCATTCGCCGTCCCAAAAAACACCATAATCAACATAATCTTCACTAATCTGATCATTCAAGGAGGCCCCAGGCAGATAAGAAAGATGGTGAATGAGCCGAAAGGAGCCCTCCTCTTTTTTAGGTACCAAACCCAATGGAGACAATCTGAAGTTATTAAAAAGGGGAGACAGGAACGGGCCTTGAAACCTACCCAGCTCTACTTTTCTCTTTATTTTTTCCCATGCTATCTCTGGATTCTCCTCCAATGAGTTCAAATTATCAACCCATTACAGCTTGCTGACTGGGCAGATAGGCAGTTTGAAACCCTTTTGAAATCCTAGCCTAATTAAGGAAGCCCTTTCCCTGTTTGGGCAATGCTCTAACCATGGGAGCATGTTTTTCAATATCAATGGAGTTGATGTTTTTTGGAAAGTTAAGTTTTGTTCCTGTCTGTTGTGTTGCCAACTGTTTCCTGAAGCAACGAAAACTAGGGTGTCCTCTGTTGCATATTAAACAATTATTTGGGTATATAAATTGTGATTTGTTGAAAGCCTAACAGACACCCTTCTTTTGAGCCTGAACAGATGACGTTTGCGATCTGTGCAAACAACTTGTTGCCTGCTGCAACATCAACAATACCCACAGTACTACGTCTTTTTGTCCCCAGGTTACCAATGTGTGTACCGCTAACTTTTGGTGGAACTGCTCGTCATATGTAAATCAAGAAATTCCTCCAAAAGTTCTAAAATCTTCAAGTACGATCTCGACATGCTGAAACATGCCAGAGCAGCACTCAGGTTGTTTCACACCCATAACAGAGGCATAGATGCAGAAAGCTTGCAACCAGTTATTAAAATTTCTTGCAATTGGCCTCCTTCTGTCCATCTCTGATTTATCATCACTTTTCTTTGCTATAAACTCCTTAGAGGCAGAGAGTAAAGATAGCAAATCAAAAAACTCTCTTTTCCATATTTTCTCTTTTATTTGAGAGGACAAATGGAGACCAAGAGGGGAACTATTGAAAGTTAAAACATATTTTTGAACTAAATCCGCAATACCTGGGAAATTTTTTTCTTCAACTGGTTTCTTAGAACTAAGACTAGTACTAGTCTCCCAAACACTGGAAACACTTTTATTAACATTACCTAATTGATCTAAAACTTTCTGAAGGGAGCTTACTACTTCCTTTAAAGCATTAACATTGTTTAATACATTACTCTCACCACTTTGATGTTGTGTTGCTTGAAGCTCAGTTGATCTGATTTCTCTATCTTCACTACAGGACTGCTGCTGCTGATGCTGTATGCTCTGTACTTGCTGAGGAGGTTGGATGAGCTGGATCTGAGGAAACTGCTGCAACGACGGTGATTGCTGAACAACCTGTAAAAGGGGAAGAGATGGGACAGAGGGGGAATGAAGGGGCGAAATGAGAATGAGGGGAAAATTGGGGCTGAAATGAAGGCTGAGCCAAAGGGCTGGGCAAAGGCTGAGACTTTGCAGGATGGGGAAAATGATGAGAAGGAGGGGATGTGACCTGAGGGACATCTTTATTGGAAGGACAGATTAAGTGAGGGGATGCAGAGAGGCGCCTCCTGCAACTCCTATGCTTAAAAGATGACAGTTCAGGTGAGAAAGGGTGCTTAAGAGTTCTTCTTCTTTTATTCTTTCTTTCAGCTGGAACACAAGAAACCTTGGGTGTTCCAGCACTTAAACTCCTCCTGTGAGATGATGCAGACACTGAACAGCTCTCTGCTCCTCCTCTCAGCTGACTTGGAGGAAATGATGGAGAGTCACATGATGATGCTGCCAAGCCAGCCTCCGATGCTTCTTCTGTCACACATATTACTGGAGGTGGTGAAGAGACCAGACCAGAAGTTGATTGGGCAGAAGTAAGGCAATCCATCAGCCAGGAACCATCTCCACATTGAATAGCTTTCTGTTTCAGTGCTTCTAGCAACTGAAACAACTCTGCAAACTCAGACATTTTTTTTTTTACTGTTTTTTTTACAAACAGAACGCTCCTCGCTTAGCTACCTCAAAAGGTCCCGTTCGTCTGAGGTAAAGCCAGCATGAGCGGTGCTATAAATATGCTTCCCTTCCCACTTTACAGCAAGCCTAGCGCGAGGCACTTACTCACTGCCTCTGCAGGGCGGGAAGAAACAACCAGAGCCCTGGACTGAAATTTAAAGGGGAAGTCCCCTTCATAAACTTGCTTATTTAAACAAAGGAAGGGGGGGCCCAACTCCATGAGGTCCCTCCCTTATATATGTCAGTCCCTTTCATAAAATACAATTATTATTATGGTTATAGTTTATCGTAACATCAATAAAAACAATGTATTTTAGAAAATAATAACTGTTTACTTAGTTCTGCTGTTTTTTTTACTTTTATAGGTGTTTTATCTAGTTTCAGTCAGTCTTTGTGTCTGTATTGTAGCGGCTTTCCAACTTAAAGCTTTTACTGTTTGAGAAAACCTGACGGCCTCTGCACTCCTGCTGATCCTTTTTGGGTATGTGATTTTAAATTCTGCTCAGGAATTATAGCTTGTTCTCTGCACATAGAAATCTTTAAAGTTTACTCAGACCTGCTGTTGGGAGCATGATTTCCTTCATACTATGGCTATTATATTTTCATTTGGGAAATCAAATGAAAACTGCACTTGCAACATAATGTTGAGAATCGTATTTGGAAAATGGAGGAAGATTTATTTGCCACTAATGAAGCAGACACTGGACACATATTTTAAAAATGCTCATGCTGTTCAGTTTCTATAACCTGTTTGTTCCATTCTATTGATTATATGTTTTTCTACACTGAGAAGATATTTCATTGCTGAAAATAGTAATGTTGTCAGCTAGTAGTAGAGAACAACAGTAGAGGCTCAATGTTTCCCACTGTCAATTTATTAATCTTAACAAAACTTCCCATAGCTTAGTTCATGTAGTATTATTTTTTTAAAGTAAAGTTGTTTTCATCTTGTTCAAACATTGTTGTCTTTATGTGTATTGTAAAGTCCTTCATGGCAAAATGAACATGTTCATCTTCTAAAAAAATAAATAAATAAATTATTTTTCAAGATTACAATACAAATCTATTATCTATGTGCTTTTTTATTTACCTTGATATTGTTGTCAAATATTTTATATATATATATATATATATATATATATATATATATATAGTATCCCCTATTGTTAATATTAAATATTAATTAAACAAGAAAAAATGTTTAACATAGATGAAACACTTTAGCTCTGTATGCACTATCAATTATAGTAACGCTGGCTAAATAATTAGTTGGATGTAAACAACATTAAAGTTCTCACTCAAAGGCAGGAGAAATCACTTTTAAAGTTCAGCAAACATTAACTTTGCTCATCTGTTCTTTGTTGATGACATTATAGACAACATCAGAACTAATATAATTAATTAGATTAATACAAATGCAAATAAAATGTAGGATGCAAAGCCATTAAGTAGAGTTAACATTTTAGGAAATTTAAATTTCCCAGCTTTGCTTTATTTATGGGATAATGGAAACATTGGCTTTACTTTTCTCGTCTTTTAATTTCAATAGTATTTTTTATTACCATTTACTTGAATTAATATTTTTGTTTTATTATACATGCTTCTTTCTTTATTTTATTTTGGTAAAGGATGGTACTATGTTACTTTTCAACAAAAGAGACTCACTTCCACCATATGGTTCAATTAAAAACAACTTTATTTATTTAACAGTGTTTAAAAGGTAAAATACCTGACATGCACTGTAACTGAAGTTCTAAAAAGGCTTTGTGGCTGGGCACAAGCACACTGGGTGCTTCTGACTGCCATCAACATGTTTCACATATATTATGCTTACACTTGACCAAACACGAGCCAGCATATTAGATGGAAATCAAACTTATAGTGAGTGCAATACAATTGCCAATCTAATTAATGATGTAACTTCTTTATGGTGTCCAAAGCAGAGCACAAATCATTGTTCACAAGCTACAACAAGCCACACACTGTTTACCCCTTCAGTACTTAAAGAAGCACAGTTAGCACAATAATCCATGTCCATTAGCCTAGTCAAAATAATAACGTGTCTCAATGGGCAAGGATATTATTCAGTTCAATAGTATGTATCTAGCATATGTAATAAATGTGTCAAATGTGGATTGTGTTCACTCACAGAAAAGTGATTGTCTGATAGATAATGAATAGTATATTACAGAAAAAGAATGCTCACACTTCAAGGCTGAGTAATCCACCAATGTAAAGAATACAGATACAGACTTAGACAATTAAAAATATTAAATCAATTAAATGTATAAAACAAATATACAAAGTCTACAAATACATAGAGACTTTTCACCCATAAATCTGAAAACTCCTTGTCGCAAATATAGATATTATTTATACACTTATATCCCAGCATCACTAAAAACAATGGCTAGTACAGGATAAGAGCATGTCAGACTGGATGGACTAAACATAACAAATCACATCGTATTCCTTTTTTAATCCTAAGGGGTATCGGTTTTTTAAAGTAAACATCCAAAAAAACTCACTCTTGGACAGTTTATCATTCAAGATACCGCCTCTAACTCTCTGTATTCCTTGCACACTCAAATGTTGTATTTTATACTCATTAGACTTAAAATGCATAGCAACATTTGATCTAAACTGGTCACTCCGTATATTGTTTAGATGTTCGTTCATGTGTTCTCTGAGACTTCTTGTGGTCTTGCCCACATATTATATGCTGCAACTGTTACAACTGTCAGAAAGTAAATCTCTCCCCTCATAGCTCAATTATCATAAGTCCTCATTGTGAAGGACCTTCCAGTTGCGCTTGGAATGAAAGTGTTCCCCATCCTAACCAGTTTACAGGATACAAATCGTGAGCTACCACATCCATAGTGGCCAACCAGGACCTTTGCGCATTCTTGTTTCTAGTAAATAAACTGGGTGAAATAACTGTTGATATTGTTCATGCTTTTCTGGAGGCAAACATGAATCCACTAGCTACAACTTTTCTTAGACCCTCATCTGCATTGAGAAATGGTAAATGTGTCTTTGCAATTCTCTTAAAGGGGAACATTCACATGACACAAACTTGTGTCCACTGGCTTTCATTAATATAACTTAGAGTTGGGATTTTTTTTTTACTCTTACTTACCTAGTATTGCAGATATTAAGACTTATAATCAGGCAGTTCCGCCTTGTGGGGCACACAGTATGTGCGGCACAGCAGGTCAGGACTTCCCACCTCCCTCCCAACTGCCCCAGGTGTAGTGTTACAGTAAGCTCCGTTTACCATGTTATTGAGCTTGCTATAATGCTCCACTGTGCCGCACATACCGTGTGTCCATTTCAGATATCCCCTCTGTAAAATAACATACATATAGGTTTTTAGCATGTGTCTCAAATAATTGGTCAGTAGAACAGTTACAACAAAGTCTTATAAACTGACCTACAGGTACCTCCTGAATGGTATGAATGGTATGCTTATGCTCTCAGAAGACTATTACCTGATACTGGTTTCCGGTATATGTCAGTGGTGATTACTTCTGTGGTTTCATCAATGTGTAGATCATTAGATCCCAAAAATTGATCTTAACTGAACTGAACTCATAGGTGAACCCCAAGTTTGGTTCATTATCATTCAAGTATAACATGAATGACTGTGTATCTATATCATCCCCATTCCAAACCAAAAGGAGATCATCGATGTATCTCCCATACCAAATCACCCTCTTCCTCAAAGGGTTCCCATCTCCAAAGATAGCATATGAGGGTACAAGTTTTGCCCCATTGATGTCCAGTGCCTTTGGAGATAGAAACCACCTTCAAACAAGAAGTAATTATGGGTAAGGCGATACTCCACTGACATAATAAAATAGATATAATTAATTAAATAGATATAGAAAGCAAAATATCAATATTTGCAGATGATACTAAATTATGCAAGGTCATTAATTCAGAACAGGATATTTTTTCTCTACAGAGGAACTTACATACAATGTCAGATTAGGCAAACAAATGGAATATGAAGTTTAACGTGGGGAAGTGTCATGCATTTGGGAGGAAACAATCCCAAGGCTACTTATGAACTTAATGGAATCATTTTAGGGGACTCATTGCTAGAGAAAGACCTGGGTATCTTTGTTAACTACAAACTTGGAAACAGTGACCAGTGTCAAACAGCAGTATCAAAGGCAAACAAAATCCTGTCTTGCATAAAAAGAAGTACCGAAGCAAGAGTGGATAACATTATTTTGCCATTATACAAATCATTGGTAAGACCTCAACTTGAGTATGCAGTGCAATTTTGGGCACCGGTTCTGAAAAAGGATATACTAGAACTAGAGAAGGTACAGCGAAGAGCAACAAAATTAATTAAGGAATGGAGGACTTGACACATGAGTAGCAAATAGACAAACTTGGTTTATTTACTCTAGAGAAAAGATGACTAAGAGGAGACCTTATCACATTGTACAAGTATATGAGAGATCAATACAAGGATCTCTGCGGTGAGCTATTTATTCCAAGGCCTGATCAGGTGACCAGGGGACACCCCTTGAGATTAGAGGAAAGGAGGTTAAACTTCAGCAGAGGAAGGGGTTTTTTACGGTAAGGTCTGTTAAATTGTGGAATTCATTGCCCAAGGAGGTGGTTATGGCAGATTCAATGGATATATTTAAGAGAACATTAGATACATTTCTTTCAAAAGGGAACATACAGATTTATACTGTTTATCAGTAGGCAGATCAGGAAGGTCTGATAAAGACTAACTTAATTGGTAGCAGGAAAGCTATAAAATTCTCAGTTACTGGGGTATGAGGAGAAGGTTGAACTTGATGGACTTGTGTCTTTATTCAACCTAATTTACTATGTTAGTATGTTACTAATAAGAAAGTCTCTTTACTGTTCAGAATATCCACTATGCCGTGTTTAGTTATATTCCAATACCACCAAGCCCAATTGATGGAGGAATATAGCGATCACACCTCAGCCACCTGTACTGTGGCTGCCAGTCTATTTTTTGCTTAATTACATGAGTGGTATCTTCCAAATAACTGAAAAGCCTCAGCATACCTGGCTGCAGATACTGATCGACCCATCCCCATAAAACCTCATTAAGAAAGCCAGTACCTGAGATCAATAGGTATCCCTTCTGGCTGCCTAAAGTTTTTGTGTACCTTTGGAAGGTGATGGAAAATGGGTATAATGGGTCCTTCAACAAGCACACTGTCAGTTTCCCTTTGAGTTAACACATCCATAGAAACCCCTCTCAATAATAAAGACCACTTTCAGATAAAAATCTTTATTCTCCTACTGTCTCATAAACTCTCTATGATAATATGAGGCATTTAAGACTACTACTGATATGCCTTTATCGGCATTTTTTATCACTATTTGTTTGATTTTACCCTAATTCTGTAATGCTAATTTTTCTTTCTACAAAGACCCTATGTTCAGTGGGAGATACACAGATGTCACTTTCTGCTCGTTGCACCATGTTTTGGTGCTTGAGACACATTTCCTCTTTTGTTGTTTCTCTCTTCCATCCCTTTGAGTATGTTTCTTCTTTTTTGTTTCCTGGACCTCAAGGATGATCTCCTCTGTGGAGGAATTATTGTCACTTGTGGTATCGGTTCTGTGAATACTTGCATTTTCTCCTCTCTGTCCACAAATAAAAAAAGATGATGACGAAGATATATTTGAATTGGAAGCAGATGAAGAGACATCTGTTGGTTCAAACTGCATAGTATCGAATTCTATACTTGAAAAACTCCCTCGTTTCTGGGCTGGATAAGATTTTAATATAGATCTCTAACCATATTTTTTTCCTCGAGTATGGATGTTTCTTTTGCAATTATAGATATTACCTAAATCATAATCATCTGTATTATGCTTAAGCTTTTTTTTTCATGTCCATTACTTTCTTTTCCAATTCCTCTAGACAACTGGAAAGTTTCTGATCCAATGTTTGGAACTCTTTTACTTCTTTGTATATCATTTCTTCTTCTTGTTTCACTTTTATTCCATTTTTTAATTTTTCTAAGACTTCTTGTTTATAATGGATTATGAGATCCATCAAAGAATTGGAACATTGAGGTAATAATTGTATTTCTTTTATCCATACAAACTGTGTCCTCTTTTATGAAGATAGGTATCTTTTTAAAGCAAAGGCCTCTAGGTATTCTTTGCACTTTGACATACTGTTGTAATGTAGCAATTTTACCACCAAATATGAGTTTCCTTCATTATTAATCTTTCAACATCTTGAAAAAAATGATAATAAAGTGGGTTTCTCAGTAGTTGGGGGATCCAAATCATTATCAACAAATACTTGATATAGGTTAGAGAGTCTCAGTGTTGTATATTTTATCACGCACAAACATCTGCTTGTCCTCACCTCTTGGGATTGTGTTTCGTTAAACCCCTGACTAGCTCTATTGGTTTGGCTCTCCATATTTAGTGCGTTTCTTCAGAATGTACATACTATTCCAAAAGTATCTTCAATGTATAAAGCATGGTGAATATGAATATACAGTACTGTGCAGAATTCTTAGACAGGTGTGAAAAAATATTGTAAAGTAAGAATGCTTTCAAAAATATACATGCTAATAGTTTATTTTTTATCAATAAATAGCATGACATGGAGTGAACAGAAAAAAATCTAAATCAAATCAATATTTGGAGTGACTACCCTTTGCCTTCAAAACACCATCAATTCTTATATTCTTATATGTACACTTGCTCATTGTAATGCTGCAGAATACATTTGAGGCCATTCAGATATCTCCCTGATAGTATTGCATGATGGATAAATATCTGCCTGTTTGTCTCAGCATTGAGGAGACTATTAATTCTGACCAAATTCCTAACTCCATTTGCAGAAATGCAGACTGAAACTTGCAATGAACCTCCACCAGTCATCGCTGTTGCCTGCAGACACTCAATCTTGTACCACTCTCCAGCCCTTTGGCAAACAAACTACTTTCTGCTACAGTCAAATTTTGACTCATCAGTCCAGAGCTCCTGCTGCCACTTTTCTGCACCGCAGTTCCTATGTTTTTGTGCATAAGTCACTTGGCCTTGTTTCCACGACGTATGGTTTTTTGGCCGCAAGTCTTCCATGAAGACCACTTCTAACCAGACTTCTTGGGACAGTAGATGGGTGTACCAGGGTCCCACTGTTTTCTGCCAATTCTGAGCTCATGGCAGTGCTGGACATCTTCTGATTGTGAAGGGAAGTAAGCATTATGTGTTTTTCATCTGTTGCACTAAGTTTCCTTGGCCGACCACTGCGTCAGTGGTCCTCAACATTACCTGTTTCTGCTTCTTCAAAAGTGCTAGGACAGCTCATCTGGAACCCCCTGTCTGTCTTGAAATTTCTGCCTAGGAGAGACCTTTCTGATGCAGTATAACTAACTTGTGTCTTGTTGCTTTGCTCTGTCTTTCCACGTTGTATGACTTTTGATATTAAACTGTCTTCAGCAACCTCACCTTGTTAGCTGAGTTTGGCTGTTCCTCACCCAGTTTTATTCCTACTACACAGCTGTTTCTGTTTCATTTATTGATTGTGCTTCAACCTGCATATTATATTGATGATCATTAGCACATGTTTGGTATAATTGTTTAATCATACTTCTGACTATATGCACCTAAAAGAATTGATGCCGTTTTAAAAGCTGAGTGGTCACACCAAATATTGATTTGATTTATTTTCTTACTGTGAGCATAAGGAAAACCCTGCCCCCACAACAGGTTTTTCAGGTTTTTCCTTATGCTTACTGAAGATTGTCCCTCTCTGTGATTTTTCCGGACAATCTTGATGTTCTGAAGTAAGCAGTAAAAGGGGTGGGAGGGGAATACTTTGTCATTCAATTACTCTTGAACTACAACTCTAACAGTATTGAAATAACAGCTTCCATGGCACAAATACTATGAAGATTAATTAGAGCTACTGTTATTGTGAAACATTATTATCCCTTTAAATAAAAGCAAAATTATATTTGATATAGAGTGCAAGATGTAAACAGAACAATTACTTTGTTGTGTCTTTATGATACCATAGCTGGTTGCACAATGCAATATTCATTTTGGGTAGGGCACCAGGAAAAGGCTCAATTTGTTCTGGAAGAAAACAACAATATATGATTTTTCTATGGGGATTATACCTAAATAATTAGACAGCATCAAAGTAAAAATATTTCTGACCTAAAAAAAATACCAAACGCTTCTGGCAAAGAAAGAGTGAAAAGGTTAAATATCCATGGACATTAATTTAATTCTGCCCTGGGCTTTTCAAATTACATCTTATTTACAATGTTATTAATGCAAGTAATTATATTAATTGTCTTTCCATCTATGATGTAATCAGAAAAGCACAGGGGTAGTTGTGTTATTATTTGCAGAAATATAACCTGCTTTCTCTTTTGTCCAATAAGGAACACAGGAATCATGGGGTTGAGCTCCCTCCTTCAGGAGGGCAGTACACTTCAAAAAGACGTGCTCTGTGAAGAAGCTGGAGGTGCAGGGGCAATTCTCTTAGTTTTATAGTTTAATATATAATTTTTTTCTTTAGATATGAGGCTGTATAATCCTCCATTAGGCGGGTTCCCATGACTGGCTTCCCTGGAATGGGATTGCCAGTTCACAGAAGATTCTATAGACCATTTCCCTGCAGAGACTGACTTTATAACAAGTCTGTTTGTCATACCTGAATCTCTCTAAGATTTTGCTCTATTTAGATGGGAGCCTGAAGACAGAAGATTGGTGAATAACCCTTTCAGTACAATGGTCCTATTCTATGTCCCACTATGCTCACTTCCACAACTTGTGTGGAAGTGTTAGGCTCTCTTATTCTTTAAAATAAATATAATAGGTGAGCACTAGGGTTAAACATACCTGGGAAGTAAAACCGTGTGCAAACACACACAGGGAGCCTATATGATCAAAAAACGTATATCCTAGACAAAAATAAACAAAAAAGTGATCACATGTTGGCACTCATACTTCTCCAACTTTATTAGAGAAAAAATGTAAAAATCTACATATATATATCAAATCATAAGTAATATAAATACAACATGACTTGTTAGACCCCCAAAAATAAGAGACTCCCCCACCATCCCCCCTATAATACATCCCCAAGACCATAAATAAAAAATGCTACATAAAAAGTAAGCCAGTCCATATAAGAAGGAAGTCAACCAAGCCCAGCAAAAAAACAGAGACGATGAAAAAGCTTGCAAGTATAAAGTTAGTAACAGCCAGGCAAAAAGCAGCAGTTATCTTCCATAAAGCAGCAGCAAAAATCCAGCAGTGGCATATACATATAGATAGGCTATGAAGATCAGCAGTGATGAATAGCGTTCAGCTTACACAAGCGGAGAAGCAGTAAATACACGGAAAAATAATTATAGAGCAAATATATCTGCCATGAAGATCAACATATTCTCATAACGGAGATCTCAGACGCACAAGCAATACATAACGCGGGAGACATTACCACCAATACACCTCACCACTTGGTGTGTTCTTTAATCCGGATCAATGCCTGTTCATGTCCACATCCGCTCTCTTCAGCGTCTTCTCCTGTCAGATTCCAGTCTCGACTGAGGCAGTGAGATCCCAAACATCTCCAGTAATGTCAGGTGTCTATAACTGCTTCACGTGTCCATAACTGCTATAATCCACGCTCAGTAGTATATGCTAGGCAAAGCTTCCTTCCCATATAGAAATAGCCTTCCATGTAACATGTAGCCAAAAAGTAATCTTCAGCAATGCGTTTCGCCCCCTAATATGGGGCTTTCTCAAGATGAACTATCAATTGAGATTACCTCTACTTCCTCAAATGCTCTCAAAACGGAAGTCCTTAAAATTCAAATAAACCAATCACATACCTAAGCCTTTATCTTAAAGGGATGTAAGTCTTCGCTCACCCCAGGTACCGAACAGACATGGATCATATTTTTCTTCATTTCTTAAAGCCACAGTACCCTCAAATTCACTCTAGTTCAAATACTAAGGAGCACAATTTGAAGATTAAAGTAACATGTTAAACTTCATTTCCTCACTGAGACCATACTGTCACATAGCTCCCAATGTAAATATCCATCTAGTCTCCTTTTGCAATAGTAATCTATCAAAATCCCCCCTTCTTATACTTTTCTTTGGTTGTACTATCCCCATCACCCTTAGCCCCTCTGGAGATCCAGCATGTGTCTCACAGAAATGCCGGGCAATGGGGCTCTCCAACCGTTTATTATGAACATCACCCACATGTTCCAAAATTCTTCTTCGTAATTGTCTCCTTGTTTTCCCAGCATAAATACATTAACAAGGACAAGTCAGTACATAAATTAGTCCCTCAGATTTACAATTCAAAAATTGTCTAATAGAATAGACCTGTGTTTTCATAGCATTATGGAATTGTTTACCCACTTTCACATATTTGCAGGCACTACATGACCCACATTGGTACAAACCCTGACCCCCGATGTTACTTAACCAACAGGGAGATGGTTGTTGAATAAATTCAGACTGTACCAAAAGATCCCTTAAGTTACGAGACCTTTTTGCCACCATTGAGGGACACAGCCCCACAATCTCCTTCAATACATTATTCAAACTCAAAATATGCCAATGTCTCTGCAATATTCCTCTCACACTTGACCACTGATTCCCATACTTAGATATAAAACGAACACATTCCCTCTGGTTCTTATTTATATTTTTACTTGAATTATCAAATATAAGTTTATCACGGTCATATTGCAGAGCCCTTCTATAACATCTCGTTAGCAATTTGTTGGGGTATCCTCTCTCCCTAAAACGTTTAATCAAATCTTGGGCCTGTAATTTAAAATCCGAAATATTCGTACAATTACGCCTATGTCACGGTTTGTTAAGACTCTCAGAAGTAAGGTTAGGTAAAAACACAACTTTATTGAAAAGTTAAAGACAATCCCATAGGGTATTTATACACATACAGACAATACATAGAATAGGCAAATGTCCAGAACTGTAGCAATACAGGTTCTACCAGCCTTGCCAATATACCGGGCAAGGCAACCTGGATGAATACCAATAGGTGGCTCTACCGGCCCTGCCAAATACCGGGCAAGGCAGCCTAACGGAAATCGAAGAATAGGCTCTACCGACCTTGCCAATATACCGGGCAAAGCAGCCTGATAGAATAGATGTAGTTGGCTCTACCGGCCTTGCCAATACTGGGTAAGGCAACCTTGTGATGGAATAATAGGAGGTTCTACCGGCCTTACCAAATATACCGGGCAAGGCAGCCAGACGGAATACCAAGGCAGTGGGCTCTACCGGCCTTGCCAATACCGGGTAAGGCAACTTTGAGATGGAATAATAAAAGGTTCTACCGGCCTTACCAATATACCGGGCAAAGCAGCCCAAAAGGAAGGTGACAACCACAATGACCTCAGGGACTGTCAGATGGACAATAGACAGTAGAGACAATATAAAGGCTACCAGGTCAGTGGTTTCACTAGAGTTTGACACTCAGTATCCGTGTACATCAGAATGGTAGCTGTCTAGGACTGGAAAGCGCACTGAGAAGCCTCGAGTGCAATAGCAAGAGACAAGGAGTAAACCAGTGCCCTTACATAGGAAAACATCAAGTATAATATTGAGCAAACCCACAGGTCATGGAGCGAACCAACGCCCGCGCGTTGGTAACCAACAGACGATAAAGAGTGCAAGGTAGTGGAGCAAACCAGCGACCGCACGCTGGAGGGAGCAAGCTAGAATAGGCAAGCCATCAAGTCAAGGAACAAACCAGTGTCCACACACTGGTACCAACAGGCTGATAAGTAAAGCCGCACGCTGGGAACCAACAATATCAGGTATAGGCCGCAAGGCCAAGGAGTGAACCAGTGTCCGCATGCTGGGACCAACAGGCAGTCAAATGTAGCCACAAGGCTATTGGAGCGAACCAGCATCCGCACGCTGGGAACCAACAGATAGCGTATAGACCGCAAGGCCAAGGAGCGAACCAGCGCCAACACGCTGGGACCAACAAGCTGTAAATGTAGCCGCAAGGATAATGGAGCGAACCAGCGTCCGCTCGCTGGGACCAACAAGCTGTAAATGTAGCCGCAAGGCTAATGGAGCGAACCAGCGTCCGCACGCTGGGAACCAACAGATAGAGTATAGGCCACAAGGCCACGGAGCGAACCAGCGTCCGCACGCTGGGAACCAACAGTATTGTATATAGACTGCAAGGCCAATGGAGCAAACCAGCGTCCACACTCTGGAACCAACAGGCTGTGAGCGTAGCCGCAAGGCTAAAGGAGCAAACCAGCGTACGCACGCTGGAACCAACAAGCTGAGTGTAGCCGCAAGGCTAATGGAGCAAACCAGCGCCCGCACGCTGGGAACCAGCAGGATAGCGACTGTCACCGAGGCGACTGATGACAATGTCACCACGGCTTGCAGGAACCGGAAGCAGGAAACGAACAGGAACCAGCAGGGATGGACAACCGGATCAGGAACGGCAGGAGAAGACTGGCAGCAGGAACAGCAACCTCTCACGATGACAACCGGAACCGGAATGGAACTGACACAGCAGGCAGGAACTCAGGAACAGGATGACTCAGCAACTCAGGAACACAGCAACAGGCCCAAATAACGACAGTAGCAAGGAGAAAGAGGCTGCTGTCAGAGACAACACGTAAGGGCAACCAAAGGGTGCCCAGACTGAGTTTAAAAAGGCAATGTGAGGCGGGCTGAAGGCAGACAGCCAATGGGAGCCCCCTACAGGTAATAGACATATGAATGCAGCAATCACGGGCACCGTGATAGCCTAAGGTGAAGAAATTGGCCCCGAGGGATTCCCCGTTTTTGTTGTTCAAGATGGTGACTATTAAAATGTAGAAGGGTATTGCAAAATGTCTCCTTACGATATGTTGATGTCTTAATCACATCATCCTCCCTACAAATGCGGAGATCTAAAAACTTCCCCATTTTGGTATTCACATTCATGGTCAGCCTCAAATTCAATTAATTAAGGTTTAAGTTATTGACAAACTCAACTAATTCCTCCTCAGATCCATTCCAGATCAAAAAGATATCATCAATATAGCGTAGCCAGAGGGCCACGTGTTCCCCGAACCCACGTTCGCACGCCACCACATGCTGCTCCTACCAGCCGAGTTTTAAGCAAGCGTAGGTCGGGGCACACGTGGCCCCCATGGCCACACCTCTACATTGTCTATAAAATTTCTCATCAAAAACAAAGTAATTATTTGTCAAAACAAAATCCAACAGTTGTAAAATAAATTCATTCTGTCCTGTAAATATATTACTTCTCATACTAAGATATTCACCACAGGCCTGTAAACCACATTCATGGGGAATCGAGGTGTACAGGACTCCTCATCCAGTGTAACCAGAAGGGAGTCCCTGTCCACCGCCAAACCCACGAGATGGCGCAAAACGTCCCTGCAGAGACTGACTTTATAACAAGTCTGTTTGTCATACCTGAATCTCTCTAAGATTTTGCTCTATTTAGATGGGAGCCTGAAGACAGAAGATTGGTGACTAACCCTTTCAGTACAATGTATCACGGTGCCCGTGCTTTCCTGTCACTCTCTGTGCTGGGGCTCGTCCATTGGAGGAGGCTGATTGGCCCGCCCAGGGTGTTCCTTTATATTGGGCTTTATGGCACCCGTCAGGTGCCCTTTTTCTTGGTGCGCTATTGTTGCTGTGATCCTGTATTCCTGTGTACCGACTCGGCTCGTCTGACTACTCTACGTTCCTGCTCCGTGATTGACCCGGTTCTGGCTGACTTCCTGCTCCGTGATTGACCCGGCTCTGGCTGACGCGCCTGCTCCGTGATTGACCTGGTTCTGGCTGACTTCCTGCCGAGATTGACCCGGCTCCGGCTGACTTTCCTGCTCCATGATTGACCCGGTTCTGGCTGACTTCCTGCTCTGTGATTGACCCAGTTCCGGCTGACGTTCCTGCTCCGTGATCGACCAGCTCTGGCTGCAGTTCCTGCTCCGTGATCCTTCCAGTTCTGCGTTCCGCTTCAGCCTGGCGACATTCTGAGCCTGCTCGCAGCTAGCACCAACTGATCACACTTTCGTTACTCTGTGGCCTCCGTTTCTGAGCCTGTTGGTTACCTCCGTTTACTGAGCCTGTGAGTGATTACTACCGAGCTGTGGCCGTTGTGTCTGTGCCTGTCTTAACGCTTGCTGTGCCGGTTGCCTCTGTTATACCGAGCCGTTGCATACGCCTGCCAAGCTTGTTGCCTCCTCTACTGAGCCTCTGATACACCTGTTGAGCTATTATCTGCATACTGAGCCTAGCTTTACATTGCAGAGGTGTATACCTGTTCGGTGCCGTTCTCCAGTGTGTTGCACCGCGTGGTGCAAAGGGCATTCCGATACTCTGGCAGTGAAAGCTCCATGTCAGCACCGGAACGGTGCTTTGGCTCAGGTCCTTCTCGCTCACTGTGTGGTTCCATCCATCCGCACTTGGTTGTGTGTTGGCTCTAGTATTCAGCTTGGGCAGTGCTTCCTCCATTACAGCACCTAAGGGGTGCTAGGCTCAGGTCCCATTGGCACTCGCAGTGTCCACTTCTACCGCACCAGAGGTGCTTCCTATTCTGGCTCCATTGGCTCAGGCAGTACCTCTCCTTGTTGCTCACCCCTGTAGGGGCATTGGCTCTTGCTACAGTTGGTTACTCTATAATCCTGGGCATTTCCAGACCGAGATCTGGTCGTGATTCAGTTTGGTCGCTCTGCTTGAGCTAGCTGCTACACTACTACTACTAGGACTGTTATTTAATTTTAATAAAACTGTGTTTTATCTCTAACCCTGTCTGAGTGTCAGAAAACCGTAACACAATGGTCCTATTCTGTGTCCCACTATGCTCACTTCCACAACTTGTGTGGAAGTGTTAGGCTCTCTCATTCTTTACCTCACTTGTCTGAGTAACATAGATGGCTGCACTAGTCTTTTTTCCCATATGAATAATTTTAGTACTGTTTAGAGCATTTATAGCTATTATGCTTATTAATTACGCTTTTAGAATTGCCAAAGTCATTTTTATCTTTATTAATTTCCTTCCTCTGCACTAAGGGGTTTTTGGAACTTTTTAGTTTGTTTTATAAAAGTAAATTTTTGTTGCATGGCCTCTTTTAGAACGTGAGCCCACATAATTCTAACCGTCTATGATACATAGACTTTAATGGGAAAACTTGTGTGGGACATATCGCTGCACTTGTTTACGCTGGGGTCAGAGGTGCCTCTTTCCTCTCCTCTGTTCATACTGTATCACATGATCAGGGATCTGACAGTCCAGTGAACAGCCATGCTTCGTGGCTGGAGAGCCATTAATTTCCTGCTTACAGCAATGGAGAAAAACTGCATTGCCCAGACTCATGTGTGTCCCAGGCTTGCTTCTGATTGATTAGGTGACTTTTTCTGACTACAATTTTACTTCTCCATTGCTTATACTATGTAGAGGCTGAATATCATACTCTCTCTCTCTTTCTTCAGTTTAACCCTTTGTATACCAGATATATGCTTTATTGCTGCCTGGGGATTTTGCAATTACATTTAATTAGCTTTTAACTAGTTTTAGCTGTTTCTCTTGAAATGTTTGACCCTAAGGGGCATATGGGGAAAATGAAGGATTCAGAGGCTTATTTAACCCTCCTAACTTACTGTACCTCATTACACTCTGGGTTTCCAAGGGAATATTCTGGGTTTCTATATCCCTCCTGTACTGTGGCCCCTACTACACTGCCCTGGGCCATCCAACACTGATCAACTTTGGTTAAAAATCTGATGTCCTCCATGGCATCCATTCCATCTTCCATTCAGGGGTTCCTCCAGTCTTGGAGACCCATGACGCCCATCAGACAGATTGAGATTGTGTTTAGGGAACATTCCCTAGTAATGGTGGCATCACCTGATGAGGAACTGGATACAGATGAGAAAGATATGGACTCTTCCTTGCCATTTGTATATTCCTATGAGGCTGATCCTGTCCCATCTGCTGAGAGACTCATCAGAGCGGTGTTGGAGACCCTTGAGGCCTCTGATGGGGAAAGGGTGGGGGTTGTTTTCTTTTCAACAACACCCTTAATAAGATTGCAAGAAATTCTATAACCCTTCTTACCAAAAGTACAATTATTCTTTTGGGTAGTTGTGACTACGAAAACATACAACAAGTGCTAATAATGAAAATGATTATATTACGTACAAAAACAAAATACTGTTACAGTCTGGATGGTATATACATTAATTAACAGTTAGTATGACCAATCTTCTGTAGAAACAAAATAAATGAACATGAGCAAAACAAACCAACACACCAATCCTAACACTACAATAGAACAATATCATTAGAGTGTGTATTTGTCACGGGTAGTAGGTTTCTTCAACTGTTGCTTGAGGGCGACGCTTGGTTGCGGAGCTCGGGATCGGAGACAGTTTCCCCTAACCCTTGCTGTGGCCGAAGCTGAGTTAAAGTTGCTGGCCACAAAGCGAAATGCCCAATCCTGGTTGAGCCGGGACCATGGCCTGGATAGGTATAGGGGTGTCACAGTGCCTTGTTTCCAGCATCACCGTTTCAGCAACGCTCGGCATCTTTCCACACATCATCTGCAGGCAAGAGGCTTCAAGCATGCTGCAGGCCTCTGTTTTATGTGTGTTTGTTTCCTGTAGTCTCCTCCTACCTACTTCCTCCCTCTAGCTGCTCCTCCTACCTACTTCCTGTGGAGGGGTTTAAAGGGCAGACTGAGTCCTGACTCAGTCACCCTTACGTTGTTGTTTTGAACAGTTCATCTTCTAGTATTTCTGATTCCTGTTTATGATCCAGCTTGTCTGTCCATCCATTCTGGTGTTGACCTGTGGTTCTGTCTGACTATTCACCTTGCGTTCAGATTTGGCTCAGATATCCTTTCTGGTGCAAACCTGTGGCTCTGGCTGACTACCTGCTCCGTGTATGACTTAGGCTTGTTTGACTACCAACTCTTGTGTTGACCTGGGGCTCTATCCACTGCACATCCAGCATTCCATCTCTTCAGTGGATATCTTTACTGGTGCAAACCTGTGGCTCTGGCTGACTACCCGCTCCATGTATGACCTAGGCTTTTCTGACTACCCACTCTGGTGTTTACCTGGGGCTGTATCCACTGCGCATCCAGCATTCCTTCGCTTCAGTGGATATACTTTCTGGTGCAAACCTGTGGATCTGGCTGACTATCCGCTCAGTGTATGACTTTGGCTCGTCTGACTATCCTATCTGGTGCTTACTAGAAGGCTTTGCCTGTTCGCTTAGTTTGTTGGCTCCATTATTTAGACATCCTTCCTAGTACTGACCTGGGACTCTAGCAGACTCCTAGCTACTGACTGCAGGCTGAGTCAGTATCTCTTGGGCGTTACCTTACCATGACACTCCAGTGGGCTGAGGCCTGGTCTCAGACAGTGTGGTGCAGACTGCTATTCCTGATACAGTGCTCGCCGTTTCAATCACCCACTGTGTGTATATTTATATATTGCATTACTGTCATTAGTTGCATAATAAAGGTTCTATTAACTATACCGTCTGACTCTTGGGTTTGCTTGCCAGCCGTAACAAGGGGTACACCATGTAACCAAAGAACCTACTGGTCAGAAGGATCCTCGTGCAGAAGCTGGGAGGCGGCTCACGATATGGTTGGAACAGGAAAGGGTCTAAAGGCTGAGCAGCCACTGGAAAGTGCAGGATATGCAGAAAGGAAACAAAGGAATGACAACACAACCCTGAATGTCAGAGAAAGATGTCAAGCTGAGAGACAGACTGAGAGACAGACTCAGGGATACCCTCCAAGGAGGCAGGGACCCAATGAGGAGCCTAGGTGACCCTGAGAGTAGCGGACTACTCTAGGAAGGTGCCCAATAGCTAAGCTCCCTACACAAACCCAACAGTGGGGTAAGACTGCCAACAATGGATCGGTGGGGAAAGAACAGACCAAGAGGCCCAGAAGGAACAGCACCCTAGTAGCTCCAGACAGGCTAGGACTGTCAATTACTCAATCCTGGCCAAACGCTGCCCACAAACTAAAAGCCCAAACAATGCCAGTAAAACACCAGCTAGCAAGGCAACCACTCCACGCAGCAGCCCAGAAGGAGAAGGGAGGATCGCACGTCCAAGGTCGTCAGTCGCCCGTCCTCAACACTAACACAGCGGGGTGGAGCTACGGGGTGAGCCTGCAACAAGAGAGGGCTGATACACTGATACCCAAAGTAGGGAGGCAGGGACAATCGGGCGGCTGCCCAAGGAAAGCGCAAACCGTCCTGGCACAGGAAGGAGAGCGAGGAGAGGAGATGGAGGTAAGGACGCCATGAACAAAACAAGGTCAGTCAATCCTCATCACCGGGGGCATTGGAAACCAAAGGAGCAAGCCAGAGGAATAGTTAAAGAACACGCCAAAGGTCACCAGGGGCAGATCAAGCAATGGAGGAAAGGCAAGCCAAACAACTAGAATGGAACAGAGTCTGGAAAACGGAGCAAACTGGTAACACCAAAACATGCTACAAAGCTTGAGTAATCGGGCGACGGCCAGGCGCGAAATCAGAGCAATTAAACCCTGACCCACCAATGAGAACAGACCAGTCCCAGAGTGATCTGGGAGAACACAGAATGATGGAAAAGAGTAGGCATCGTGACACTACCCCTCACCCAAAGAAAATCCCTCCGGGCGTCCAGGCTTAGATGGAAAGGCACGATGAAAAGCAGCCATAAGGGTGGGGGCATATACATCCTGTGCTGGAACCCAAGATCGTTCTTCTGGGCCATACCCTTTCTAATGCACCAGGTACTGAAGCGAACGCTGGATTCTTCGGGAATCCAGAATGCGTTGGACTTCGAATTCTGGTTCACCGTTCAACATGACTGGGGGAGGGGGAGGCTTAGTACGAGAATAGCGAGACTAAGTGTAGGGTTTCAACAAGGAAATATGAAAGGAGTTGGGAATATGTCAACCTGCCGAAAGGGCCAATTTAACTGGAGAAGGGACCTGAAGAACTTTAAAAGGGCCCACAAAACGAGGACCAAACTTAAGGGATGGGACCCATAAACGGAGATGTTTAGTTGATAATCAAACGTTGTCTCCGGAAGATAGAACAGGACCAGGGGAGCGGGGATGATCAGCGGCACGTTTCTGAGCAGCTGTGGCCGCGGATAGCCGAGATTGAACAGAGGTCCATAAGGCCTGGAAATCCTGCACCAACTCATCAGCAGCTGGTACCCCAACTGGGTTGCCCCAAGGAATGGAACAGGGATGATATCCCAAGGCAGCGAAAAAAGGGGAGCACTGCAGGGAGTCATGAAAACGATTGTTAAAGGAGAATTTTGCAAAAGGCAGAAGGTCCACCCAGTTGGGCAGTGTAACATTCATATTTTGACGCAAAAATAATTCCAGAGACTGGTTCGTCCGCTCCGATTGGCCATTAGTCTGTGGATGGTAGGCCGATGAAAATTGGAGGGAGATACCCAGCCTGGAGCAGAATGCATGCCAGAATTTCGAAACAAACTGGGATCCCCGATTAGAAACAATACGAGTGGGGGTGCCATGAAGGCGAAAGATCTCTCAAACAAAAATGTTGGCCAGTTCTGAAGAAGAGGGAAGCTTGGGAAGGGGCATGAAGTGAGCTGCCATGGAGAAACGATCAACAACAACCAATATAGCAGTACAACCCTTAGAATGGGGAAGGTCCACTATGAAATCCATGGCCTCATGGCTCCATGGGGAGGAGGGAATAGGCAGGGGACTGAGGAGACCAGCAGGACGGTGATGCGGGGTCTTGTGTTGGGCACAATTAGAACAAGCAGTGATAAAGTCCGTGACATCCTGACAGAGAGAGGGCCAACAAAACTGAAGCTGGAGTAGTTCAGTAGACTTCTTAATCCCAGAGTGACCAGATGTCAGGGCGCCATGACACCAAGCTAGGAGTTCCACACGGAATTGAGGGGACACAAACAGGGTGTGTCTTGGTTGAGAAGGGAGAGAGGTGACCCCTGAAGAGTACATATCTTCTCCAAAGTGGAGGAGGATAAGGTGGCCAAGAAACGAGAAGAGGGAAGAATCGGTTCAGTAAGAGCAAGAGAACATGCTTCAACCTGCCGAGACAGAGCGTCGGCTTTGATGTTTTTAGAACCTGGAGTATAAGTAATTACAAAATTAAAATTAGTAAAAAATAGAGCCCAATGTGCCTGTCTTGGATTAAGGCGTTTGGCCGACTCTAAGAATTGGAGATTTTTAGGATCCGTAAATACCAGGACCGGTAACTCTGAACCTTCAAGCAGGTGTCTCCATTCTTGAAAAGCAAGCTTGATAGATAACAGTTCATGATTCCCCACATCATAATTGCATTCAGCGCTAGAGAAGAGCTGTGAAAAAAAGAACAAGGATGGAGCACTGAAAAGTCTGGGTGGTGTTGAGAAAGAACGGCACCGGCAGCCAGCTCAGAAGCGTCACCCTCCATGATGAACTGTCTTGTAGAATTGGGAAATCTTAATATGGGAGCGGAAGTAAAGGCAGTTTTAAGGGTATCAAATGCTTGGAGGGCCGTATCGGGCCAGCGGCGGGGGTCAGCACTCATCTTGGTAAGAGCCGTGATGGGAGATATAATCCAAGAAAATTTCTGATAAATTTCTGATAATAGTTTGCAAGTCCAATAAAGCATTGGATGGCTCTTTTATCAGTAGAAATAGGCCATTGGGAAACTGCCTGGACCTTAGATGGGTCCATCTCAATACCATCCTGTGATATGATATATACTAAGAAGGTCAAACGTGTTTTCTCAAATTCACACTTAGATAGTTTCACAAGAAGGTTATGATCTCAAAGACGTTGGAGGACTGAGCAAACTTGGATCCGATGAGTAGTAATGTCGGGAGAAAAAATCAAAATATCAGCCAAGTATACCACCACATGGCACAACAGCATATCACGGAAGATTTCATTGATAAAACCGTGGAAGACGGCTGGGGCATTACAAAGCCCAAACGGCATCACAAGATATTTGTAATGGCCGTATTGAGAATTGAAAGCCGTCTTCCATTCGTCACCATGTTTAATACGAATGAGATTATAAGCTTCATGCAAATCCACTTTAGTGAAGAAGGAAGCTCTTTGGAGTCTATCCATCAATTCGTCAATAAGAGGCAGGGGGTAACTGTTCTTAATAGTGACTTTGTTCAAACCCCTGTAGTCAATACCGGGGCGGAGGGTCCCATCTTTTTTTTAAACAAAGAAGATCCCTGCCTCTGTGGGAGAGGATGAAGGTCGTATGAAGCCCTAGGCTAGATTCTCCTTGATGTATACTGCCCAGGCTCGTCTTTCGGGGGGGGTGAAGCAAAAATGTACGCCCTTTAGGGAGATTGGTGCCAGGTAAAAGGTTGTTGGCACAGTCCGAAGATTGACTGGAGACAAATTATCACGGTGCCTGTGCTATGCGGGCAACATTCTGTCAGTTTCCTCTATTTATCTCTCTCATTGGTTGAAGTGACTTGTCCCCGCCCAGTATTTGTCCTTAAATACTGGGCCTTATCACTTATCCGGTGCCCTTTCGTGGTGTTTCCGTACCAGCGCTTGTTCCTGTATTTCGTGTGATCTCTGTGTACCGACCCGGCCTGCCAGACAACTCTGCATCTTGTTACTGCCTGTGTACCGACCCGGACTGCCTGACTATTCTGCAATCTCGTTTCTGTCCTGTTCTCACAATCCCCAGTTTGACTGTCAGACTTGCGAGACAACGTCCTGGTCTGAGTATTGTATGGGGCATTGCGTTTCTCATCCAACTAAAATCATGTGTACCTCTCCCTCCTTGCCGGCTCAGTACCATCAATTCAGCAACATTTTTAGTAAGGGAGAGGCTAGCGTTTTGCCTCAGCATAGGGCGTATGATTGCGTTATTGATCTGCCTCCTGGTGCCGTTCCTCCCAGAGTTCGCACGTACCCACTGTTGTGCGAAGAGAATATCTTAGATGCCCTCAAGCGAGGCATTATCAGAAAGTCAACCTCGCCCGTGGGGGCTGGTTTCTTTTTTGTAAAAAAGAAAAATGGCGAGTTAAGACCCTGTATCGATTACCGTGGGTTGAATAAGCTTATGTCTAAGAATGCCTATCCGATACAACGCATCACTGAACTGTTTGACAGGTTGAAAGGTTCCTCTATTTTCACCAAGCTAGACCTACGGACGGCATATAACCTGATCAGAATAAGAGCCGGAGATGAGTGGAAAATGGCGTTCAATATCAGATCTGGGCACTACGAATAGTTAGTGATGCCTTTTGGACTATGTAACGCACCCGCAGTGTTCCAAGAATTTATTAATGACATTCTCCGTGATATGCTACAGTCTTGCGTAGTAGTTTATCTGGATGATATACTTATTCACTCGTCTTGTTTGTCTCAACACATCAGGGATGTGTCTGAAGTTCTGCTCAGATTACGAAAAAATAAATTATTCTGTAAAATCGAAAAATGCGAGTTCCATCGGTCCATGGTGCATTTCCTGGGCTTTGTGATTTCTAAAGATGGCATTGCTGTGGACAAGGATAAACTGGCAGCAGTGTTGCAATGGCCACGATCCAAGGGACTGAAAGCTATACAGCTCTTTCTTGGCTTTGCCAATTATTATAGAAAATTTATTCAAGATTTTTCCACGATCATTAAGCCATTGTCCGACCTTACGCATAAGGGTGCCAACTCCTCCCAATGGTCTGAGGCAGCAGACCAAGCTTTTAATACACTCAAGTCCACTTTTGCATCCGCTCCTGTGCTATCCCACCCCAACCCTTCTCTTCCATTTACCCTAGAGGTTGATGCCTCTGAGACTGGGGTAGGGGCAGTGTTGTCACAACGTCCGGCCTCTGGGACTGCACTAAGACCACGTGGGTTCTTCTCCAAAAAGCTGTCTAGTGCCCAGAGCCATTATGAGACTGGGGAGAGAGAACTCCTGGCTATTATCCTCGCTCTTAAAGAATGGCGTCACTTACTGGAAGGTACTAGGACCCCAATATTAATCCTGACTGAACACAAAAACCTGACATACCTTTCAGAAGCTAAGAGGTTGTCATCACGACAAGCCAGATGGGCCTTATTTCTGTCCCGCTTTAATTTCATTGTATCTAACTTGCCTGGTTCCAAGAATGTTAGGGCAAATGCCATGTCTAGGCAGTTTGGCCCAGAGTTAGATAAAGATGAGGTTCCTGTACCCATCATTCAGCCTGATCGCATTTTGGCTACCTTACGTACCAGCATCACTTCACCTCTGGGGGAGGAGATTCTCGCTACCCAGGCTACTGCTCCCCCTGACACCCCTGTGGGCAAGTGCTTTGTAGCTGAGCCATTCCGTACCCGTTTACTCGAGACATACCACGCATCACGGGCAGCAGGGCACATTGGGAGAGATCAATTGATTTGGTCTCTTTCACAATTGTTTTGGTGGCCTTCCCTACGAGCTGACTGCACCACATTCACTGCAGCTTGCACTACATGTGCCCGGGCCAAGTCCCCTAGACACCTCCCAGTTGGTTTACTTCAGCCAGAACCTAATGGCGAGCGTCCTTGGTCCCACGTTTCTATTGATTTTCTGGGGGAGTTGCCAGTGTCTAGGGGCTACCCTTTTATCCTGATGGTGATCGATAGATTTTCCAAAATGGCCCACTTTGTACCTCTTTCTGGCCTTCCCTCGGCCCCGGAGTTGGCTATCATTTTTGCCAGAGAGGTGTTCCGGTTGCATGAGGTACCCAGGGTGTTGGTGTCAGACTGTGGGAGCCAATTTGTATCTAGATTTTGGAAAGCATTCTGTAACCAGATGGGCATACAGCTGTCCTTTTCATCTGCCTACCATCCCCAGACCAATGGAGCAGCTGAGGGTGCCAATCAGGGATTGGAACAATTCTTATGCTGCATGTCCGATCATCATGATAATTGGGCCGACCTGTTGCCATGGGCAGAGTTTGCCAGGAACTGTGTGGTTAATTCATCATCCGGGAGCTCCCCGTTTCTCATCAACTACGGTTTCAGCCATGCTTGCTCCCGGACTCATTCCAAACGCAGCAGATTCCAGCTCTGGATGAGCATATCGAGCAACTCCTCTCCACCTGGGCACAGGTTCGCAGTAATTCGTTCCAGCGGTATCAGCGCCACACTAATCGCAGACAGCTGTCAGCGGTCTCCTTCCAGGTTGGGGATAGGGTATGGCTATCCTCCAGAAACCTCAATCTGCAAGTTCTGTGTAATAAGTTGGCTCCCCGGTTCATTGGTCCCTTTAAGGTGATCCGCAAAATTAACCCTGTTTCGTACGCTCTGGAGCTCCCAGCATCCATGCGGATTCACAATGTGTTCCATATATCCCTTCTGAAACCTCTGATATGCAACCGTTACACCACCACTCCTGTGGTCCCCAGTCCTGTTCAGGGTCAGGAGGAGTACGAAGTACAAAGTATTATTTATTCACAGAGATTTCGAGGAAAATTGCAATACTTGGTCCATTGGAAGGGCTATGGCCCTGAGGAGCGTTCCTGGGTTGATCAGAGTGACCTTCATGCTCCTAGATTGTTGCACAGTTTCCATTCCAAATACCCTCGGAAACCAGGTCCCTCTTCTAGGAGGGGGTTCTTTGAGAGGGGGGTACTATCACTGTGCCCATGCTATGCGGGCGACATTCTGTCAGTTTCCTCTACTGATCTCGCTCATTGGTTGAAGTGACTTGTCCCCGCCCAGTATTTGTCCTTATATACTGGGCCTTGTCACTTATCAGGTGCCCTTTAGTGGTGTTTCCGTACCAGCGCTTGTATTTTGTGTGATCTCTGTGTACCGACCCGGCCTGCCAGACGACTCTGCATCTTGTTCCTGCCTGTGTACCGACCCGGACTGCCTGACTATTCTGCAGTCTCGTTCCTGTCCTGTGTACCGACTCGGATTGGCTGACGTTCCTGCTCTGTGTATTAACCCGGCCCGGCTGACGTTCCTGCTCTGTGTACCGACTCAGATTGGCTGACGTTCCTGCTCTGTGTACCGACCCGGCCCGGCTGGGTCCCTGTGGTTGGGTATCCCTCCTGTTGTGACAGGATCCTCGCCGTGCCCGGACAGTCACTCTCTGCAGTCTAGTCTCCGTTGCATCAGTGTCGCCAGTGGCAACATTGCTGTGTGTTCTTCCATCCGTGCAGTCCCCGGTTGGGTGCCTCTCCGGGCAAGTCACCCTAGTGACCGTTACTGCTACGGCAGTCCACTAGTTGCCTGGTCTCCGTTACTGCTATGGCAGTCCACAAGTTGCCTGATCTCCGTTACTGCTACGGCAGTCCACAAGTGGCCTGGTCTCTGTTACTGCTACTGCAGTCCACAAGTTGCCTGGTCTCCGTAACTGCTACGGTAGTCTACAAGTTGCCCTGGTCTCCGTTACTGCTACGGCAGTCCACAAGTTGCTCTAGTCTCCGTTACTGCTACGGCAGCCCACAAGTTGCTCTGGCCTCCGTTACTGCCACGGCAGTCCACAAGTTGCTCTGGTCCCGTTACTGCTTGGGCGTTACTCGAGATTGTGCTCTCTCCTCAAGACTGAGCTTCTTAAAGGGCCTCACGCTATTAGGGCCTGTCAGTCCTCCCGGCCTAATAGTAACCCATTCAGTGCTGTCTAACTTGAGTATCACAAAAAAACTGCCTGTCCTGTGTCAATATATGGTATGCTCTATTACTTGTATATACTGGACCCGTGTGGGCATACTTTATTGTAACCTGTCCTGTGTCTGTACTATATTGCTGTTATATTACTGGACCTGTGAGGGTTATTGTTATTACAACTGTTCAATAAAACTGTGTTTTATCCAAACCTACTGTGTCTGTGTGTCAAACAAACCATTACACAAATACATCTAGAAAAGAGGAATATGAGGCAGGAAAATTCAGAAACGATGGAAGTAAATTCGTCTACTGGGTGTATCTGCTGGATACATGACTGAAAACAAGCAGAGCTCCAGGAAACAATTTGCCCAGTACCCCAGTCCAGAGTGGGATTGTGAGTCCTTAGCCAAGGCAAACCCAGAATGATAGGGGTACGAGGATCCGAGATGATATCGAACACCAAGATTTCAGAGTGCAAGACTCCTGTCATAAAACGAAGCAGGATGGTTTCTTGAATAACTAACCCCCCCCCCAAGGGTTTACCATCCACCATAGAAACTAACAGTGGAACAGATTTGGAGGAAAGAGGGATACCGTATTGGGAATGTGATTTGTCATTAGGGAGCTGCTGAGAAGTAATACTTAGATAATTCCCTCCTGCAATCTCTAAGTGTCCTAGTTTTCCAATTTGGAAGGGGTAGGGCAGGTGGGACATTGTCTTAAGAAATGTCCCTTGGAGCCGCAGTATAAACACAGACCCTGATTACAATGGTGTTGCTTCTCAGTCATAGAGTTTAGAAACTCCCCCTGTTTCCATAGGTTCTTCAGAGGTCATGATTTCCAAACAGAGGGAACGGGTGGGTGTAAAATGCCGAGTACAATGGGCAGCCTCTCTTTCGAGTTGTCTCTCATTGAGGCGTCTATCAAGTTCAAGGCAAACAGAGATAAAATCTTCCAGAGAGTCAAGAATTTTAGGACATGTCAAGGCATCCTTGAGTCTCTCTCCTAGGCCTCTACGAAAGGTGGTTTTGAGAGATCTTTTGTCCCAGTTAGTCTCATATGCCAACTCAATGGCATACTGACTGATTGATCTGATACCTTGACCTAAGTCTAATAGAGATGCTTCCGCAGAAGTTTGGCAGCCTGGCATATCAAAAATTAGTCAAAAGCTCTTAAGAAACTCCTCAGAATTCAACAACAAAGGGGAATCTTTCTCGACTAGAGGTGATGCCCAAGCCAAAGCTTGATCTTTCAAAAGGGAAATAATAAATGAGACTCTAGCTGCATGGGTATTAAAGCAATGGAGAAGAGTGCGAAAGTATAACGAAAACTGGTTCAGAAAACCCCTACATACTTTGGGGTCTCCACCATAACACTCAGACAGGGGAAGTTTAGGTGCTCGGGGAGTCATGGTTTCTTCTGCTCCACTGGTTCCAGACGCTGTAGCTCCAGCACCCAAGGTAGTAAATGAAGTTGACTCTCGTAACATCTCTAGAATGGCGTCCCTCTTTCTTTCAAGACTTAGCAGATGATTTTCATGAGATGTGAGAATCTGTTCCTGCTGGTCCTGTCTGACTACAATGTGAGCTAATTCTGCAGGATCCATAGAACTGGCCCGATTATTCTGTCATGGCTAGTAGGTTTCTTCAACTGTTGCTTGAGGGAGACGCTGGGGTGCGGAGCTCAGGATCGGAGACTGTTTCCCCTAACCCTTGCTGCGGCCAAAGCCGATTTAAAGTTGTTGGTCACAACGCCAAATGCCCGATTCCGTTGGAGCCGGTACCCTGGCCTGGATAGGTACAGGGGTACACTGTGTAACCAAAGAACCTACTGGTCAGGAGGATCCTCGTGCAGAAGCTGTGAGGCGGCTCTCGATATGGTTGGAACAGGAAAGGGTCTAAAGGCTGAGCAGCCACTGGAAAGTGCAGGATATGCAGAAAGGAAACATAGGAAGGACAACACAACCCTGAATGTCAAAGAAAGATGGCAAGCCGAGAGACAGACTCAGGGGTACCCTCCAAGGAGGCAGGGATCCAATGAGGAGCCTAGGTGACCCTGAGGGTAGCAGACTACTCTAGGAAGGTGCCCAACAGCTAAGCTCCCTACACAAGCTCAACAGTGGGGTAAGACCGCAAACAATGGATCGGTGGGGAAAGAACAGACCAGGAGGCCCAGAAGGAACAACACCCTAGTAGCTCCAGACAGGCTAGGACTGTCAATTACTCAATCCTGCCCAAACGCTGCCCACAAACTAAAAGCCAAAACAATGACAGTAAAAAACCAACTAGCAAGGCAATCATTCCACACAGCAGCCCAGAAGGAGAAGGAAAGATTGCAAGTCTGAAGTCGTCAACCGCCCATCCTCAAAAACACCAACACAGCGGGGTGGAGCTACGGGATGAACCTGCAACAAGAGAGGGCTGATACACGGATACCCAAAGTAGGGAGGCAATGACGATTGGGCGGCCGCCCAAGGAGCGCGCGAACCTCCTTCCACAGAAAGGAGAGCAAGGAGGGGAGAAGGAGCTAGGGACATCACAAACAAAACAAGGTCAGTCAATCCGCATCACCGGGGGCATTGGAAACCAAAGGAGCAAGCCAGAGGAATAGTCAAAGAACACGCCAAAGGTCACCAGGGGCAGATCGAGCAATGGAGGAGAGGCAGCCAAACAACTAGGACGGATCAGGGTCTGGAAAACGGAGCCAACTGGTAACACAAGAACATGCTACAAAGCTCGAATAATCGGGCGACGGCCAGGCTCGAAATCAGGGTAATTAAACCCTGACTCACCAATGAGAACGGACCAGTCCCAGAGCAGGCTGGGAGAACACAGAACGAGGGGAAAGAGTAGGCATTGTGACAGTATTGGCAAGAAATACACAGAGTCCAAGGTATATTTACCAACATCAGGTAATGTTCTGCAGAAATATGGAGTCCTCTCAGCTCTGGCCTCTTTCTGGAAGTCTCCCTCCAGAAACTGCTGGTTTTTAGTGAGATTTCTCCCTCTTTTTATACAGTTTATAAGAGAGGTTTTCCCTCTACATCAAAGAGACTCCTTTTATGACCATGCGTCAATATAGGAAAAGATTGATAGCTGACACACTATTTTATCAGTCTTCCTGTCTTTTACCAATCTTCCTGTCCTTTGTATAAGCAAGTAGGGATGTCTCCAGGTTCTTTCGTCCTAAAGCAAAGCCTTTATACTTTGTCTTGATGAAAAACAAAAGTTGCTTTGCATCTGTCCCTTGTTTATGTCTCTTTCAAAACATTCTGAACTATCATTTGATGATGAACAAGTCAGTTTGGGCATCCATCCTTTGTTTATTTACCTCTTTTGATCCACTCTTTTAAGGATGCCCCATGGTTCCAGATTGCAGTATTGTTTCTTTTATGGCCATGCTGTAGACCCCTGGAGGTGGACTTTGCATGTCTGAAAACAACGGCCTTGTATTATTTATACCTTTTCTACTGTTTGTTTTTCATTTGCTGTTTTCAACTGATTTTTAGACTCTGTGCATTCTTTCCCACACCCCTGATTCTATGAATATTACATAACATATGAAAAATAACAAACACCAATAATCCTATATTTTGCCATTGTGAATGAGAGCAGACATAAACCTATCTGAATACCTAGTAACAGTTTATGAGTTCTTCATATGATTTCCTTATATATAGTTTATAAGTCTTAAATATGCATTTCTTACAAGATTATCCTAGGAGAGTTGAAAACTCCATATAAAAGTATTTTCCTTAACAAGCTTATTTCTAAACTCTACCCTTTTACAGCTGAGGCATTAGCACAATGGGCTTCTACCTCAGTAGTTGACCCCCCCCCCCCATCTGATGCTTAGCCAAAACACAGATCTTCCATTTCCATATGCTGCTGTCCTTAAGGTTCAGGCTGGAAATGCAAATTGTGCTGTTACGGAGGAAGCTCTGTGGCGCATCTTTGTGTCAGTGTGGGTTAATAGAGCTATAACTGTGGTGCACATCTTTATGAAGCAATGCACTCTGAGACTTCGAGGGAAGAACTTTTAATCAAACTAGCTAACATTTTGGAAACCAAATCATATACTATTGAAGCCTTCTTTCTCTGTTGCTGTGTGTTGCGACTTACAGTTAAAGATTTGGTCTGTGGACCAATCTTCCAAGAAATCACTGGTTTTCTTGCCATTTGAGGGTAAAACCCTGTGTGGGTAAAACCTAATTCAGATTATTAGTGATGCAAAAGTATCCTCTTGCCATATATTTCTTCTAAAGTTTTCTTTCTGGTGAAGAAGGCATGTGGATTTCACCCCCCCAGAACACACACACCAATCAAGGGTGCAGAGAGTTTAAGCCCTTCAGATCATCCAAATGTGACACTCCACAAATAGCAGACAGATTTGGCAGAACAGGAAATCTGCTTCAAGGTCTAACAAGTCAATCTCCACATAACTAGTTGGAGTTCTGGTCCGTCATTGTCTGTAGTTGGTCATCTCTTCCATTTTTCAAGGTTCCTGGGTGGACCAGTGGGTTTTGTTGGTGGTTTCAGTAGGGTACCACATAGATTTCAAGTCCCTTTTCCCTGTGGATGCCGCTCTACTCTGGCCTTTATGGGCTCGATTCCATTAACAGAGCTAAAACCGGCGTTACAAGAAAAACAAAAGCAACGTGAATTTTGTAAACATGTGTTACAGTGGGGCAAAAAAGTATTTAGTCAGCCACCAATTGTGCAAGTTCTCCCACTTAAAAAGATGAGAGAGGCCTGTAATTTTCAGCATAGGTACACTTCAACTATGAGAGACAGAATGGGAGGAAAGAATACAGGAAATCACATTGTAGGATTTCTAATGAATTCATTGGTAAATTCCTCAGTAAAATAAGTATTTGGTCACCTACAAACATGCAAGATTTCTGGCTCTCACAGACCTGTAACTTCTTCTTTAAGAGTCTCCTCTGTCCTCCACTCGTTGCCTGTATTAATTTCACCTGTTTGAACTTGTTATCAGTATAAAAGACACCTGTCCACAACCTCAAACAGTCACACTCCAAACTCCACTATGGCCAAGACCAAAGAGCTGTTGAAGGACACCAGAAATAAAATTGTAGACCTGCACCAGGCTGGGAAGACTGAATCTGCAATAGGCAAGCAGCTTGGTGTGAAGAAATCAACTGAGGGAGCAATTATTCGTAAATGGAAGACATACAAGACCACTGATAATCTCCCTCGATCTGGAGCTCCACGCAAGATCTCACCCCGTGGTGTCAAAATGATCACAAGAACGGTGAGCAAAAATCCCAGAACCACACGGGGGGACCTAGTGAATGACCTGCAGGGAGCTGGGACCAAAGTAACAAAGGCTACCATCAGTAACACACTATGCCGCGAGGGACTCAAATCATGAAGTGCCAGACGTGTCCCCCTGCTTAAGCCAGTACATGTCCGGGCCCGTCTGAAGTTTGCTAGAGAGCATTTGGATGATCCAGAAGAGGACTGTGCGAATGTCATATGGTCAGATGAAACCAAAGTAGAACTTTTTGGTAAAAACTCAACTCGTCGTGTTTGGAGGAGGAAGAATGCTGAGTTGCATCCGAAGAACACCATACCTACGGTGAAGCATGGGGGTGGAAACATCATACTTTGGGACTGTAATTCTGCAAAGGGACCAGGACGACTGATCCGTGGAAAGGAAAGAATGAATGGGGCCATGTATCATGAGATTTTGAGTGAAAACCTCCTTCCATCAGCAAGGGCATTGAAGATGAAACGTGGCTGGGTCTTTCAGCATGACAATGATCCCAAACACACCGCCCGGGCAACGAAGGAGTGGCTTCGTAAGAAGCATTTCAATGTCCTGGAGTGGCCTAGCCAGTCTCCAGATCTCAACCCCATAGAAAACCTTTGGAGGGAGTTGAAAGTCCGTGTTGCTCAGCGACAGCCCCAAAACATCACTGCTCTAGAGGAGATCTGCATGGAGGAATGGTCCAAAATACCAGCAACAGTGTGTGAAAACCTTGTGAAGACTTACAGAAAACATTTGACCTCTGTCATTGCCAACAAAGGGTATATAACAAAGTATTGATATGAACTTTTATTATTGACCAAATACTTATTTTCCACCATAATTTGCAAATACATTCTTTAAAAAGAATTCCTGTATTCTTTCCCCCCATTCTGTCTCTCATAGTTGAAGTGTACCTATGATGAAAATTACAGTCCTCTCTGATCTTTTTAAGTGGGAGAACTTGCACAATTGGTGGCTGACTAAATACTTTTTTGCCCCACTGTATGTCAGTATTCTATTGTAGAACCACAGTAAAACAAAACTGGCGTAGTCAGCACATTTCAGAGAACTAATAAAACTGGCACTGTCCACTTTTTTTCGACTGCCGCCTACAAAAAATGTGTAAAATGTAAAAGTCCAAGAAATAGGCGTACATTTGAAGACAGAAAGATATAGTTCAGTGTTAGATGTGTTCCCCTCATTATCAAAATCTGACATAGAGCGCCCCCCTTTGACATATTAACCCCCCCTTTTAAAAGTTGACTTGCAGTGCTTTCTTTCAGCACTTTAATTCGACTTATATTGTTCACATTCCACATTTTAACCCTTCTCCTTCAAAATTCGACTTACAGTGCTTTCTTTTACCACATTAATTCGACAAATATTATACATTTGACATCTTAACCCTTCCCCTTGAAAATCTGACTACAGTGCTCCCATGACTTTCTTTCACCATTTAAATTTGACAAATATTGTTCACATTCAACATTTTAACCCTTACCCTTTAAAATTCGACTTATAGTGTTCCAATGACCTTCTTTTTCCATTTTAATTCAAATAATATTGCTCCCATTCCACATTGTTTACTCTCCAATTTTACTGCAAAATACAGACTCTTTATGCGTCACAGTGATTCCTGTACAAGAATGTATAACTTGCTGTGCTAAGTGTGAAAGACCTCTCACTCCTTCTATTTAACGGCTAAACCCATTTGATGTGTTACTGCTACAGTAAGAAGTGATACTAACCCCTCCTTTACTTTTGTAAGAAAGGTTACTGAATAAGTGTGACCCAATTTACATAACAATAAGTGAAACTGTTCTAAATAGGAGTCTCCTTTTTATAATAGTTTCACTTATGAGTGATGCAATGACAAGGATGTGTGTGCCCAGACTTTGACAGTTTACAGTCCTGGCCTTTCTGCAAGATGGTGTAAATAAGGGCCTTGGTCTAATCTCTATTAAGTCACAGAACTCAGCTCTTTCTGTCCTCGTTCAGAGGTGTATTGTGACCTTTCCAGATGTTAAAACTTTTTTTTCAAGAGGTGGCTTGTGTTGTCTTCCTTTCAGAGACCCCATGCCTTCATGAGACCTCAACCTGGTTTTGAGCATCCTTCAGAGACCTCCTTTTGAATCTCTTCCTTTGTGTTTTCGTGTTTTTTGAAGTTCAAAATGTCTTTCCTTTTCATCATTGTCTTTGTATGGAGGGTTGTTGAGTTGCAAGTTCTGTCTTGCAAACCTCCTTTCGTGATTTCTCTTCAGGAAAGATGGTACCTTCCTCAAAGCAGGAGAAGGATCTTCACTTGTTGGATGTGGTATGATGCTATAAGTATATTATTTTCTGCAAGGCTGATTCTCTCTTTGTCATTCCCAAGGGCCCAAGGGAGGGTCAGGTAGCATCCAAAGTCAACATTGCTTCTTAGATAAGGAATAGAACTACCATATGCTAGCATACTTGATCAAGAAGAGACCTATTCCCTTCCAAGTCACAGCAATAGATCTGTGTGTGCTTCCTGGGTCTACAAATACCAGGCCTCTGCTGAACAGCAGTGCATGGCTACTAAGTCGTCTTCCTTGCACATGTTTACCAAACATAACCATGTCAATGTTTTTCTCATCTGAGGCCAGCTTTGGTCAGAAGGTCCTTCAGGCAATTTTGCTTGTCTTAGGATGATTTCTTTTTACTCTACTGACATGTTTTTGTTCAGTAAATTGTTGGCTCTTGGTTGGTTGGTTTGCTGTATTAGTTCGGTGTCCACTGGCACAGAGGTTACATTCAGCCAGTTTAGTCCTGTGGAATACTGGTGTCCTATGGGGAGAGTGAGTTTTATCTCCTTTCCCTCACCAGAACTTTGTGGGATACTCTAATATACCCCCATGGTTCCTGTGTTTTATATTGGACATAAGAGAAAATAGGATTTTAGTGAACATACCATTAGTCCTTTTGTCTTTAGTTCATTCGGAATACAGGACTCCCACCCGGAGAAAAACTCCCCAATGCTCCTTTACTCTTAGTGTCTTAGTCTAGGGGGTTTTCTTCTCTTCTTCCCCACGCCGTTTATTTCTCTGTGGTTCTTATCACACATGAATCTGGATAGAGCTGGGCACTGAGCTGGAGACAAGAGTCTTGAATCCATTATTCCTGAATTCCACATATACTAAAGGAAAATGATTTAATTATAAGTTCACTACAATCCTATTTTTGTTTGTTTGTAAGTGAACTTTATTGTACACCTTAGCAAAAGTTTTTGCCCTTCAATATTTATTTAGAATTTCCCTGGTAACCAAGTGACTTTTTTCAAATTCCCATCATCCATAAAAAGTTCAAATATTTTTACATAAGCTATTTACTCTTTTAGAAAATGATTATGAAACAAAACAAATATAAATAAGCACAATAGGTTAGAAAGGTTACAGTTTTAATCTGATGATCAGCAAAATAAATCTGAGAGGAAATGAAATGCTCAGCATAAAATATCTCAGACTAATAAGGAAAATGTTAATCCCTCAGCACAAATTAATCAATGCACTGGGTTATATAACTATTTATAAACTAATATCATGCAGAAAGGGATGAGTAAAGAGGTAGAATTTTAGAAGAAATGTATGTAAAATAAACTTAATAGAATAATATATTCATATAGTCTCAAAGTAATCATGACAAAATGTACACCCATATCTATCTATCTATCTATCTATCTATCTATCTATCTATCTATCTATCTATCTATCTATCTATCTATCTATCTAAAGATGGTACCATGTTAGCCAGTAGAGTAGATAGGATTCAGTGTAACAAAACACTCATAAGAGTGATATAAAGGTGATACCTTTTAATGGCTAACTGAGGACATAGAAAGTGCAAGCTTTCAGGACACTAAGGCCCCTTCTTTAGGCAAGGTTAACTAATAAAGCTAGACTAACACTACATTTATATTTACAGAGTTTGAAATACATTTGACACATATTATATGAGTACACAGTGGGGGTCAACTTAGTAAACATACAGTGTACATAATATGAAATAATATGAATAGGGCTAGATAAATGTCATGGGAACAAGGACATGTTAATTAACACAGAGATGTGAAGGCTTAAATCCCTGTGCAAGTATACCTAGGAAATCTGTGGCTATTTTGAATGCAAAGGGTAGGTACACCAAATAGTGATTTGATTTAGAATTTTCTTCTGTTCACTCACTATCATTTTGTTAATTAATACAAAACTGTTAACATGTCTATGTGTGTGTGTTTCTTTTCCTTTGGGTGTGCTTACCAAACCCTGGACTGGAATTGTACTTTTGGAAGTTTTGACCAGCTTCTATTGGTTCAAGCACCCCTCCCACCCTCAGGTGCAATGTTCAGTGCCTTTAGGACTGTCACGGTTTGTTAAGACTCTCAGACGTAAGGTTAGGTAAAAACACAACTTTATTGAAAAGTTTAAGATAATCCCATAGGGTATTTATACACATACAGACAATACATAGATTAGGCAAATGTCCATTACAGTAGCAATTGAGGTTCTACCGGCCTTGCCAATATACCAGACAAGGCAACCTAGATGAATACCAATAGGTGGCTCTACCGGCCCTGCCAAATACCGGGCAAGGCAGCTTAACAGAAACCTAAGAATAGGCTCTACCGGCCTTGCCAATATACCAGGCAGGGCAGCCTGATAGAATAGATGTAGTTGGCTCTACCGGCCTTGCCAATACTGGGTAAGGCAACCTTGTGGTGGAATAATAGGAGGTTCTACCGGCCTTACCAAATATACCGGGCAAGGCAACCAGACGGAATACCAAGGTAGTGGGCTCTACCGGCCTTGCCAATACCGGGTAAGGCAACCTTGAGATGGAATAATTACAGGTTCTACCGGCCTTACCAATATACCGGGCAAGGCAGCCCAAAAGGAAGGTGACAACCACAATGACCTCAGGGACTGTCAGATGGCTACCAGGTCAGTGGTTTCACTAGAGTCTGACACTCAGTATCCGTGTACATCAGAATGGTAGCTGTCTAGGACTGGACAACACACTGAGAAGTCTCGAGTGCAAGAGCAAGAGACAAGGAGTAAACCAGTGCCCTTACGAGGGAAACATCAAGTATAATATTGAGCAGACCCACAGGTCATGGATCAAACCAACGCCCGCATGTTGGTAACCAACAGACGATAATGTAGCACTAGGTAATGGAGCAAACCAGCGACCTCACGCTGGAAGGAGCAAGCTAGGATAGGCAAGCCATCAAGTCAAAGAACAAACCAGTGTCCGCACACTGGTACCAACTGGCTGATAAGTAAAGCCGCAAGGCTATTGGAGCGAACCAGCATCCGCACGCTGGGACCAACAAGCTGTAAATGTAGCTGCAAGGCAAATGGAGCAAAACAGCGTCCGCACGCTGGGACCAACAATCTGTAAATGTAGCTGCAAGGCTATTGGAGTGAACCAGCGTCCGCACACTGGGACCAACAAGCTGTAAATGTAGCCGCAAGGCTAATGGAGCGAACCAGTGTCCGCACGCTGGGAACCAACAAGCCGTAAATGTAGCCGCAAGGCTAATGGAGCGAACCAGAGTCCGCACGCTGGGACCAACAAGCTGTAAATGTAGCCGCAAGGCTAATGGAGCGAACCAGCGCCCGCACGCTGGGACCAACAAGCTGTAACTGTAGCCGCAAGGCTAATGGAGCGAACCAGCGTCCGCACGCTGGAACCGACAGGCTAAATGTAGCCGTAAGGCTAATGGAGCAAACCAGCATCCGCACACTGGAACCAGCAGGATATCGACCGTTGCCGAGGCGACTGATGACAATGTCGCCACGGCTAGCAGGAACTGGAAGCAGGAAACGAACAGGAACCAGCAGGGATGGACAACCGGATCAGGAACGGCAGGAGAAGACTGGCAGCAGGAACAGCAACCTCTCACGATGACAACCTGAACCGGACTGGAACTGACACAGCAGGCAGGAACTCAGGAACAGGACGACACAGCAACTCAGGAACACAGCATCAGCAACTCAGGAACACAGCAACAGGCCCAAATGACAACAGTAGCAAGGAGAAGGAGGCTGCTGTCAGAGACAACACGAAAGGGCAACCAGAGGGTGCCCAGACTGAGTTTAAAAAGGCAATGTGAGGCGGGCTGAAGGCAGACAGCCAATGGGAGCCCCCTACAGGTAATAGACACATGAATGCAGCAATCACGGGCACCGTGATAGTACCCCCCTTTCAAAGACCCCCTCTTCTAGAATAGGGTCTGGGTTTCTGAGGGTATTTAGCATGAAAAATCCGCAGTAACTTGGGTGCATGAAGGTCCTTACTGTCCACCCAAGATCGGTCTTTCCAATGCACCAAATACTGTACCCTTCCTCTAAGCCTTCTGGAATCAATGATACTCTGCACCTCATACTCCTCCTGGCCCTCAATCTCGACAGGCCCTGGCACCACGGGTGTAGTAGTATAACGGTTGCATATGAGAGGCTTAAGGATAGATACATGGAAGACATTATGAATGCGCATGGATGCAGGTATGTCCAAAGCATAAGAAACAGGGTTAATCTTACGGATAATTTTGTACGGTCCAATAAACCGAGGTGCCAACTTATTAGATGGGACTTGAAGCTTAAGATTCTTGGAGGAGAGCCATACGCTGTCCCCAACCTGGAAGGAAACCGCTGGTAGCCTTCTGCGATTGGCATGGCGCTGGTGGCGTTGAAAAGACTGACCAAGTGCCCTCTGAACTTGTGCCCATGTGGAACGGAGTTGCTCAATATGCTCATCCAGAGCTGGAATCTGCTGTGTCTGAAAGCAATCCGGGAGCAAACAGGGTTGGAACCCATAATTAATCAGAAACGGAGAGCTCCCGGACGAGGAGTTAACCGCACAGTTCCTGGCGAACTCTGCCCAAGGCAACAAGTCAGCCCAATTGTCATGATGGTCAGTAACGAAACAGCGTAGGAACTGTTCCAAGCCTTGATTGGCACGTTCAGCGGCTCCGTTAGTCTGGGGGTGATAAGCGGAGGAGAAGGATAGCTGTATGCCCATCTGTTCGCAAAATGCCCTCCAAAACCTGGACACAAACTGGCTCCCCCTGTCGGACACCAGTACTCTGGGTACTCCATGCAACCGAAACACCTCTTTAGCAAACACCATTACCAATTCTTTAGCCGAGGGAAGGCCACGGAGGGGCACGAAATGAGCCATTTTAGAAAACCTGTCCACCACCATCAATATGAAGGAATACCCTCTAGACGTGGGCAATTCTCCCATAAAATCAATGGAAACATGAGACCAGGGGTGTTCGCCATTAGGAACCGGCTGAAGTAAGCCCACCAGGAGATGTCTAGGGGTTTTAGCACGGGCACAGGTGGCACAGGTATTAGTAAAATCGGCACAATCTGATCTCATAGAAGGCCACCAAAATAACTGAGAAAGGGTCCATAACAATTGGTCTCTGCCAATATGTCCCGCAGCCTTAGAGGAATGGTAAGTTTCAAGTAATCAAGTACGTAATGGTTCAGCAACAAAACATTTGCCCACCTGGGTTTCATGGGGCGAGGAGGCCTGGGAGGCCAGGATTTCTTCCCCTAATGGTGAAGTGATACTAGTACGTATGGTAGCCAACATTCGATCAGGTTGAATGATAGGCGCTGGTGCTTCTTCTCTGTCAAGTTCAGCCTCAAATTGTCTTGACAGTGCATCAGCCCTAACATTCTTGAAGCCTGGCAAATATGATACAATGAAATTGAACCGGGACAGGAACAATGCCCATCTGGCCTGGCTAGAAGACAATCTCTTGGCCTCAGAGAGATAAGTCAGATTTTTATGATCCGTCAGGATTAACACAGGATTCTTTGTGCCTTCAAGTAAATGACGCCATTCCTTAAGAGCGAGGATAATGGCCAATAATTGTCTGTCCCCTATTTCATAATGGCTCTGAGCTCCGGTCAATTTTTTTGAAAAGAACCCACAGGGTCTGAGTGTTCCATCTTTAATGTGTCGTTGAGGAAGCACTGCCCCAACCCCAATATCTGAGGCGTCAACCTCCAAGGTGAACGGGAGTAATGGGTTGGGGTGGGATAACACAGGAGCATTAGCAAAAGCAAATTTCAGTTTTTCAAAGGCTTCCTCTGCAACTACTGGCCAAAGAGATGGATTAGCGCCCTTATGCATGAGGTCAGACAGAGGTTTAACAATGGAAGAGAAGTTCTTAATAAACTTCCTATAATAATTAGCGAAGCCCAAAAATCGCTGGATAGCCTTAAGACTCTTAGGCCGTGGTCGTTGTAAGACTGCTGTTAACTTTTCCTTGTCCATGGCAATGCCTTCTTTGCCAATAACGAACCCCAAGAATGGCACACTAGTTCTGTGAAACTCGCATTTCTCCAATTTACAAAATAATTTATTTTTTCGTAATCGTAGCAATACTTCAGACACATCCTTAATGTGTTGCAACAAATCTTTGGAGTGAATAAGTATATCGTCAAGGTAAACCACGACACATGACTGTAACATATCTCTGAGAATGTCATTGATCAGTTCCTGAAATACTGCGGGTGCATTACACAGACCGAATGGCATGACTAGATATTCATAATGCCCAGATCTTGTTTTAAAGGCAGTTTTCCACTCATCACCGGCTCTGATTCAAACCAAATTGTATGCCGCCCATAAGTCCAACTTGGTGAAAATCGAGGAACCCTTGAGTCTGTCAAAAAGCTCGGTGATGAGTGGTATCGGATACGCGTTCTTTGCCATAAGCTTATTCAACGCACGGTAATCGATACATGGTCTCAGTTCGCCATTTTTCTTTTTTACAAAAAAGAACCCGGCCCCCGCCGGGGAGGTAGATTTCCTTATGATCCCTCTAGCAAGGGCATCAGAAATATATTCTTCCATAGCTTGGTTCTCCTCGCAAGACAATGGGTATGTGCGTCCCCTAGGGGGCACCACTCCAGGAGGCAAATCAATGCAACAATCATATGGTCTGTGCTGAGGTAAGGTGCCAGCCTCTCCCTTACTGAAAACATCGCCAAACTGCTGGTATTCATCTGGTAGTGAAGGGGAGGTGCACAAGACCTTAACTGGATGGGTGACGCACTTATCCATGCAGAACTGAGACCAAGCAGAGATTTCGCATTTTTGCCAATCAAATTGTGGATTATGCAATTGTAACCAAGGAAATCCCAATATTACGGCATGGTGAGGTGAGTTAATCAGTTGAAACTGCTGCTCTTCTCTATGGAGAGCCCCAATAGTCATGGATAATGGCATAGTTTCAAATGTAACTTGAGCGGGTTCTAAGGGTCTGCCATCAATTGCTTCAATAGCAAGAGGGGTTTCTCTTTCAATCCGTGGTACCCCATGCAATTCAGCAAAGGTATTATCCATAAAGTACCCAGCTGCACCAGAATCAACCAAGGCCAAAACTTCCACTGAGCATTGTGCCCAAGATAGTACCACCTGTATGGTGGGTTTTATTGTACCCAAAACTGGGGACGATTGAAAACCACCTAGGGCCTGTCCCCCAAGGTACCCTAGGTGTGTTCGTTTCCCGGACGTACTGGACAGGATCTTAGCAAATGCCCATTCTTACCACAGTACAAACACAACCCTTGTTTCCTGCGATATAATCTCTCTTCCTTGGTTAGCCTAGTGAAACCTACTTGCATAGGTTCACCTGGTTCCCGTATTGGTTCACTAGGCTTAGATGCCAGGGGAGGGATGGGTGGGCAAAATATGTTACTAGACCCATTGTTTTTGGACCGTATCCTGCGATCTCTGGCGGTTAGTCTCTCACGTATTCTGGAGTCAATTAGTATAACATATTCAATATAGTCATCTAAGTCAGTAGGCAATTCTTTCGCTGTGATCTCATCTTTAATTTGGTCACTCAGGCCCTGGGCAAAGGCTGCCAACAATGCCTCGTTATTCCACCCTACCTCTGCTGCCAAGGTGCTAAATTCAATGGCATAATCGCCCACCGTGCGCCTGCCCTGTTGTATTTCTATAAGGCGTTTAGCAGCAGAGGTGGTTCTACCAGGAGGCTCAAACACTCTCCGAAAGGACTGCATAAATTCTCTGAAACTCTTAGTGCAAGGTTTAGCATTCTCCCACAATGGGTTAGCCCAAGCCAATGCTCTTCCAGTCAGCAGGGATATCATGAACCCAATCGTACTACGATCATTGGGAATCACATGTGCGGTCAATTCCATAAATATTTCAAGTTGGTTGATGAACCCTCTGCAGAGATTAGGGTCACCATCATACCTAAGCGGCAAGGGTGCGGAGGCAGTTAACCCCTTAACTGCAGCCCCTAAGGGCCTTGTATCGTTCTCCAGTGTCTGACTTGGCGAGACCACCGGACTAGACCCAGACTTGTCAACAGTACAGTGCGTTCAAGGATAGTTTGGATTGCAACCGCCAACTGATCTAAACGTTGCTCATGCATATCCATCCTCCAATGGATATTCTGTGTATTACCATCACTCTTGTTATCTGAGGTCATGGCCCTTTCGTACTGTCACGGTTTGTTAAGACTCTCAGACGTAAGGTTAGGTAAAAACACAACTTTATTGAAAAGTTTAAGATAATCCCATAGGGTATTTATACACATACAGACAATACATAGATTAGGCAAATGTCCATTACAGTAGCAATTGAGGTTCTACCGGCCTTGCCAATATACCGGGCAAGGCAACCTAGATGAATACCAATAGGTGGCTCTACCGGCCCTGCCAAATACCGGGCAAGGCAGCCTAACGGAAACCTAAGAATAGGCTCTGCCGGCCTTGCCAATATACCGGGCAAGGCAGCCTGATAGAATAGATGTAGTTGGCTCTACCGGCCCTGCCAATACCGGGTAAGGCAACCTTGTGGTGGAATAATAGGAGGTTCTACCGGCCTTACCAAATATACCGGGCAAGGCAGCCCAAAAGGAAGGTGACAACCACAACGATCTCAGGGACTGTCAGATGACAACAGACAGTAGTGACGAATATAAAGGCTACCAGGTTAGTGGTTTCACTAGAGTCTGACACTCAGTATCCGTGTACATCAAAATGGTAGCTGTCTAGGACTGGACAACACACTGAGAAGTCTCGAGTGCAAGAGCAAGAGACAAGGAGTAAACCAGTGCCCTTACGAGGGAAACATCAAGTATAATATTGAGTAGACCCACAGGTCATGGATCAAACCAACGCCCGCGCGTTGGTAACCAACAGACGATAATGTAGCGCTAGGTAATGGAGCAAACCAGCGACCGCACACTGGAGGGAGCAAGCTAGGATAGGCAAGCCATCAAGTCAAGGAACAAACCAGTGTCCGCACACTGGTACCAACTGGCTGATAAGTAAAGCCGCAAGGCTATTGGAGCGAACCAGCGTCCGCACGCTGGGACCAACAAGCTGTAAATGTAGCTACAAGGCAAATGGAGCAAACCAGCGTCCGCACGCTGGGACCAACAATCTGTAATTGTAGCTGCAAGGCTATTGGAGCGAACCAGCGTCCGCACGCTGGAACCAACAAGCTGTAAATGTAGCCGCAAGACTAATGGAGCGAACCAGCTTCCGCACACTGGGAACCAACAAGCCGTAAATGTAGCCGCAAGGCTATTGGAGCGAACCAGCGTCCGCACGCTGGGACCAACAAGCTGTAAATGTAGCTGCAAGGCAAATGGAGCGAACCAGCGTCCGCACGCTGGGACCAACAATCTGTAAATGTAGCTGCAAGGCTAATGGAGCGAACCAGCGTCCGCACACTGGGACCAACAAGCTGAAAATGTAGCCGCAAGGCTAATGGAGTGAACCAGTGCCCGCACGCTGGGACCAACAAGCTGTAACTGTAGCCGCAAGGCTAATTGAGCGAACCAGCGTCCACACGCTTGGAACCAACAGAACAGTATATAGGCCGCAAGGCCAATGGAGCAAACCAGCGTCCGCACGCTGGAACCGACAGGCTAAATGTAGCCGTAAGGCTAATGGAGCAAACCAGCATCCGCACACTGGAACCAGCAGGATATCGACCGTTGCCGAGGCGACTGATGACAATGTCGCCATGGATAGCAGGAACTGGAAGCAGGAAACGAACAGGAACCAGCAGGGATGGACAACCGGATCAGGAACGGCAGGAGAAGACTGGCAACAGGAACAGCAACCTCTCACGATGACAACCGGAACCGGACTGGAACTGACACAGCAGGCAGGAACTCAGGAACAGGACGACACAGCAACTCAGGAACACAGCATCAGCAGCTCAGGAACACAGCAACAGGCCCAAATGACAACAGTAGCAAGGAGAAGGAGGCTGCTGTCAGAGACAACACGAAAGGGCAACCAGAGGGTGCCCAGACTGAGTTTAAAAAGGCAATGTGAGGCGGGCTGAAGGCAGACAGCCAATGGGAGCCCCCTACATATAATAGACACATGAATGCAGCAATCACGGGCACCGTGATAAGGACACTATATAATGCCTGTTGGAGAGTCTCTCTCCATTAATGAGTAAAGCTGACAAAGATTCAGGTCTCAGGATAATGTATATTAAGGTTAGTTATTGCCTAAAATAGGGGAGATTCAGCTCATAAGGCAAAGCATATTAAGGTTAGGAACTTGCCAATATTGAGGTACCTTGGCGTGGTGGCAAGCTTAGCATTCTATGGCCATATGATGTGCCTAAATCCTCATCTGTAACATAGTAGTGCAGAGTAAAGCGTTAATGGTGATGAAAATTTGGATGTGAACCAATATTTTGTGTATTGGTCTATATATATAAAAAATGTGTTCTTGCCATGGCATAAGGGATCAAAACACTTGAGTGAGCAGGACCTCAGGGGCACCATCCCCAAGAATAAACTGCTTAATGTATTGTAGTGTGTGCTAGTCACACCGCTTTGGTTTTGCATGCTTCCTAAACAGTATGGTATCCCAGGCATGGGCCATTGCTCTTTGTGTCCTTAGACAGAATCAGCTGCACCTTACTGACAAGGCCAAAGGTATGTCTGGGGTTTTGAGGTTTATTTTATGTAGAGAAAATTTCCCCAGGTATACACTTGTCTGTTAGACAAATAGAAGACATAAAGATATGTTCTCCCCAAATGACTGAATATGCACTAAGTACCTTAATTTGGTCTGATACTGTGGACTGGAACAGCAGTCATATGTCTTTCAGTGGCATATCCACTTTTAACGTTTGATGTGTAATAAGGATCAGCTTAATTACTGCAGTGTGCAATAAAAAAATGATTTATTATAAAAATAAAGTGCAAAGTGTATAAAAACTCTGATGTTCCTCATTACGCATCAAAATGCTAGAAGAGGATATGCCACTGAAAGACACACGACTGCTGTAATGGAGAACCTGAGCTGTTCCAGTCTACAGTATCGGACCAAATGAAGATACCTAGTTGATTTTCAATTTTTTATTTCTTCCTATATGAACTGTAGGGGTGATAAAAAAGTGAAGATTTTTCTCTTTGTTCATGAATGTTTTCTCCTTTTCTCAGTGCAAACGTTTCCTCCTTTTCACCAATTTCAAACAATTTTTTTGGCTATGTTTCCTATGGTGCAACATTTCCCACCATGATATTACTTCTTCTGAGGGCTGCAGTGGAGAAATAAGGACCTGAAAGTCAAAGTTGGGAGTTCTAGAGCAACACTGGCACATGATGATGTCATATATATATATATATATCCTTGATGAAGGTTACTATAATGTAGCCGAAACTATCGATCTGCTGAATAAACATCATTGTCACCACGAATAAAGACCTGAGAGTGCTTTTTTCAATTGGAATATATTTTGCATCTTGGTTGAATTCATAGCACCCAGGCAATTGACTTTTGCAGCGTGAGTGCTTCTCAATTGACTTTTATATATATATATATATATATATATATATATATATAGTCCTACAGCAGTTTTTTTACCATCATGTAATGTCACAGGAACCACCGGGCCCTTGGCTTGTGGCAGGGCCTGGGGGCCAGCCCCTTCCTACAGACTCTGTGGACTGTTTTAACCAGTTTTAAGACTATTGGAGTTAATATTGCTATGTAGAACTTTTGGACGTTATATTGACAGACAACTATGCCAAGAGGAGTAAAAATAATAACCTGCTTTCAGGTAACTGGGCTGTTAGGAGTTAATTATTTGCATTTACCTAAAGTTACTTGCAATGTGTATTGTAGTCTCTCAAGACAATGCATTGTGATCTGTACTGAGACCCCTGCCGTGTGTTAATTCATTCAAGCCCCTCAAGTCTTTGTGTCCATTGTCTGAGTTCAGCAACCCTTTTGTGTGTGAAATGTAATCATGTCTAAGTCATTGTACTTGTTAGACCATCTGTTTACTGTATGGTGATTAGATTATGTCCCTATTTTATCTGCTTTGACCAGGTATTTGAATGCAAGGTTTGAGTATAAATATGTGTGGTTTGTTTCAATAAAGAGATGTGCCACAGGGATTGAACCTCGGACCCTTTCTGTTCAACATCTTCACCAGTGACATCCCGACAGATATGCACAAGACCGACCTGGCACTGTATGCAGACGATGTTGCAATCATCTCCCAGTCATTCAGCAAAAAGGAAGTGGCCAAGAATCTGCAAGCATCATTAAATACCATCTCAACCTGGTACAGCGACTGGTGGATAGAACTCAACATCAGCAAGACAACAGCAACGCTGTTCACCAGAAAGAAGATCAAGGAGCACCCACACATCAGCCTCAATGGGGAGACCATCAAGTGGGAGAGCAGCAGCCGCTACCTCGGTGTGACCCTGGATAGCAAACTCAACTGGGGAAGCCATATTGAGAATGCTCAGCAGAAAGCAACAGGAAAGATGGCAGCACTGTACCCACTCCTGAAGACCAAGTCCATGCCACTCCGGACAAAGATCAACATCTACAAGGCAATCATCAGACCTACCCTGACGTATGCCTGCCCAGCATGGATCACTTGCCATGAGCAACACCGGAAGAGTCTTCAGAGAGTCCAGAACAAGGCCCTGCAGATATCGTCTGGAGCTCCAAGATTCGTAAGGACAGCTGACCTTCACAGGGAGCTGGACATTGAGATGTTGGACGAACACCTAGCAAAGCTGAGTAAGAACTTCTGCCAAGGACTGGATCAGAACCCGAACCCTCTGATCAGAAAACTCACTGCCACCACTGCAAAACCCCTTCGACCGCTACCCGCGGCCCATCACAGCGAAGACCCTGTGAAACCAACCCAACTGTGACAAGTAAACACAGACCAAGAAGAATCCAAACCTGCGACTTAAAACCCAACCCGAGAAGATGGAGTAGTGAGGCTCAAGCCTCGGTATCCAAAAATCACCGCTGATGGATAAAATCTATCAGCAAGAAGAAGACGACTGGCAATAAAGAGAGTTCTTGTCTTAACCTACACTGGTGTTGTCTGGTGGGTTAAGCTTGCTGTATCCAGAGTGTGGTTCTGGTTACTCTGACACTGGTTCTGCCTGGTGATTCAGAGTACATTGCGGTATGCTGCGGGAGCCTCTGCTGGTGGATTCTGGGAAGAAGTGATCCTTGACGGTGACACCAACGCTGGGTGTCCGTTGGTACCGTCACAATGTTTGTGTCAAATGTAAGCTATCCTTCTTCTCAGATTACTAATACACATCACTTTTTGGTTAAGTCACTCTCAACTTCATCTGTATCTGAAAAAGAGGAGAATGTTGGAGGGATATATTCTAGATCTGCATCATCAGTCATCATTATGTCATCCTCAGCATCACCACTGCCCGCCGCTTCTTGCCCACTATCCTTATATTCCTCTATGCTTTTAGAGGTGTCAATGTCTTTTTACTTTTTCCTTTCGCAAAGTTCGCTCCAGCTTTGAGTACATGTTTTTTGGTACTTGTTTTCTCACTGTTAGATGCATCAGTTGGTTTAGCTGCTACACCTTCCTCCATTATGCCATTGCCATCATCAACATTAGAATGCAACTTGTTGTTATCTTCAGTATTCTGCTTAAATTCTTTTTTGTACTGGCAGTGGTGGTGGAACTTTTGGTGGAACCTTGACAAACTGCATCCTCCATGGGAGGAGAGGGATCATCATCATCACTCATTACATACACTGCAGCAACTATGGCTTCAGTTAGTTTTTGAACTACCACTATACTCCTATGTCTCTGCACTTCTCCACCTTTCCCCCTACCCCTTGTGAGTTTACTGGACACTACTCAACTACTGTGTGAGTTTTTACTCTCTACAGTATACAACTGATGGAGTGTGATGTCTTGATTTAGCCTTCAACAAAATCTGCAGTCATCTGCTGTTTATCAAGTCTGCCTCAGTGACACAGCTCATGTCAGGCTCCCAGTCAGCTGTCAGTCACCTAATATATTTATTTGTTTGTTTATTTACTATTTTTTTAGTTTTTATATTTTTATTTTTTAAGTTATAACTGAAAAAGAAAATCAAGAGCTTATTTCCCCAGACTTCCCCAGCACAGAGACAATAACAGCAAGATCAGCAAGCAAACTGGACCCCTGTGTCTTGTCAGTCAGTCACACCAAATGTTGGCATATTTGGGGTCAACCTCCTTCCTCCCTTCTTCTCCCCCAAAGTGTGCCCAGACTCCCCTAATACAGAGAACAAATGTCCAACCTAAAGGACTCGCTAAACTAAGCTTCAATTCCCCTTTATTTGCCTGTTTTCTCTAGCTCAAAAACATGCTGTCTCCTCTCATAAACACAGAATGGCACACTGTGAGAACCTGACACCCTTTTATATACCTGCAGGAAAAGGAGGGAAAACTTTGATGTGGAGGTTTTTCTTCCCATTGATTTTAATGCAATGAGGCAAGTGAAAAAAGAGTGAAAATGGCATTTTTCACTGAAAATTATTTACCTAGTGGGAAGTGCCATTTTTTGCCTATTCTGGTTCGAGGCAAAAATTTTCACTCATCCATAATGAACTCTCTTTTGCTGCATTGCTAACAGACAGGTATATACCTGGGAAAATAATAATTATGCACTCAACCTATATATCTCCTACAATTGTAAATTGAGGAGTGTGTGACTGATTCATATTGATAAGGTCTGGCGTTAGCATTGCAATTATTTGTGGCTCTACAAAGAATATATTTTGTATGTAGACATTTGCCTGACATTTTGGTGCTGGTATAAATATAAACATGTATTGTCTTCAATGGCACATTGAAGTGAAAATCATGACTGACAGCATCTGATGGCAACTGAGGGGTATCATCCCCCAAAATAATCTGCCTTGTTTTATTCATTCTCAGTGTGCTTTTGTCACACACCTTTTGTTTTGCATTGCTTGTTATTGCTGCACAGTATCACTGCCATAGTATACCAATGCTTTATGTTAGATTTTAATGCAATGTTCAATAAAATGAGATTTAGTAGTTTAGGAGCAATTTCCAGCCCTAACAAACTCTTCAAATGTGATCTAAATTTGTTAGGTGTGGGGGGAAAAAAGGTATGGAACAAAAAGTATTTTCCCATTATACATTTTTATGCCATTACAAAACTTTCATCAGGACAACAGCCAAATCTAATGAGTTGATAGACACCAAATTCCACATATGGACATATCTTAAGGAGTACTATTCAATTATATCTAATGTTTAAAAATCATACTGGAGAAATGTCAGTCTAAACCTACAGATTTGCTTATTTACAGTACTACTTGAGCAACCCAAACATAGAGATTTAAAGGAAAAAATAAATTAAATACTATAAAGGGGCACAGCTACATAAGTTTGAAATTGTCATTTGTTGATATAGCTGTTTAGACACATTGAACATCTAAAGCTATTTTAGTGATGCATTGCATACAAACTAACAAAAGGTAGATAATCATGGCTCTGCATTACTTGATATGATAGTCAAAAGGAGAAGAAAAATAACCTCTAACCTCACAAGGAACAAGGCTCCTCAAAAGGATCTGAATGTTCCTGCTACCGACTGCAAAGAGGTTCCTGGAAAAGAAACTAAGACAAAAAGTATTTGTACAAAGTATACTCCTATAACACACACATTAATCTAAACAAAATACTTCGTTTTCTTGCAAAGAGTAAGACAAAACTCATGTCCATTTGGGTAATTGCCTGCCACTCATCCATATAGAACGTGATACCTACAATCATTAAATGATACTCTTACCAATGAGGCAAGTCAAATCTCCTTCAATCATGCTTCTACTCATGTAACACATGTTCCCACAAATGCTAATACTAAAAAATGTTATTTTACTATTCTACTCTTTAGTCATAAACCATACTTCAAAATTATACAGGTACTTGAGCACCCTTGTATAACCATTACTATAAACAAAGGGCATTGCATATATTATGTACCATTATTGGTATTCATTTATTATACATTTGTAATTCTGGTAGGTGTGCTTCTCTTTCTTTGCCTGCAGGAAGCAATTACAACTCTTGCTAAAACTGTATGATCATGAGTTATCACAATTATAAAGAAATAGGACCACAACTCATATAAAGAAAAAGGTCAGAACTATCATGGTGCCCGTGATTTCCTCCAGTGTGTAATTGCTGTAGCATCGACATTGTTACTTCCTGGCTGTCGCTCTATGCAAGTTGCTGTTCTTATAGGTAACTGTTGTTGTGATGTCATCTCTCCGCCCATCTGCCAGTCCTTTTAAACCTCAGCATGTCCAATTACCAGTGCCCTTTCATGGTGTACCTGAGACTAGTGCTGTGTTGGTCCATTTCTGTTCCTGTGTATTACTCTGGCTCCGTCTGACTACCCGATCCGGCTCTGACTCCTGGCTACGTCTGACTACCCAATCTGGCTCTGACTCCTGGCTACGTCTGACTATTCGATCCGGCTATGACTCCTGGCTACGTCCGACTACCCGATCCGGCTCTGACTCCTGGCTACATCTGACTACCCGATCTGGCACTGACTCCTGGCTACGTCCGACTACCCGATCCGGCTCTGACTCCTGGCTACATCTGACTACCCGATCTGGCACTGACTCCTGGCTACGTCTGACCACTCTTCCTCTGTTGCATTCCGCTTACGATTGCTAGCCTCGGCTACCCAGTCCGGCTACTGTGATCCTTGCTGTCTGGGCCTACCATGCTCACTACCCCGTTAGCAGTGCTTGTTGGTCAGTCTGTGTCACTGACCTCCCGTGATCTGTCTGGTTTGGGCGCCTGCCTCGGTCAGTCCGTGTCACTGATCTCCTGTGTTCTGTCCGGTCCCAGTGTTGCCTCACCTAGCCTACTAGGTGCTGTTTTGCCTTACCTAAGTATACCCTAGTGGTAGGGTATAGTTGCGCTATGATTCACCTGCTTGGTGTGACTAAGGAAGTGCCGTGCAATGTCCTTCTATCTATCTGCGAAGGTTACCTAGGGCCGTTCAGTTACTAGCTACACCTGCCTAGTGAAGAGTTGAGGAAGTGTCTTGCACTGTCCTCACACCTGGCCTCGAGAAGGTGGTGGGGTTAAGTCGCTACTGTGTTGCTCCAGAGTTCTGGAGGTACTCACTCCTGTTGCCTGAGTACTCTAGCATTAGGGTACAGATGAGAGTTTTACCACACTTGTCTAGTGAAGGGTGAAGAAAGTGTGCACTGTTCTTCCCTGGACTCATGAGAGTGTATTATTCTTTACTGCCACTATTTGCGTTTAAAATAAAGTTTATTTTAATTTTATCTGTACTTGTCAAGTGTCGTTATTTCCTAGTCACTCCGTGACAAGAACATATATATCATATACGGGGTGTCAACAAATCCTCAAAGCTATAGACTACAAAACAAAAAAGAAAAACAGAGAGGATGCTTGGTGTAGCACTTGACCAAGTATAAATAGTATTAAAATATGAAGACACAATAGCATGACCCTATAGCCCATCCAACCCACATCTGCCTATAGTATATAACATAATAACTGTAACACAAAACCATAAAGGAAAAAAATAAAGATTAAAAACCATGTAGACCATCATGTAAAGGTAGACACTTGCAAAATAACACAAGAGTCTATATGACTATGACATGGATAAAGGATGAAAACATGATGGAAAATGAGGGATGAAGAGTATGTCCAAATGTAATAGTCATCCACAGTACCTACAGCTGGAGAACCAACTCATCCACCAACTCAGTCAATGAATGATAAAGAAAATATTGGTAATGGAGTGATGAGTTGTAAATAGATATCAAAGGACAAAAAAGCAGCTGAGTCTGGCTGCCAACTCATAAATTCCATCATATACAGGGAAGGAATATAAATCTCACCCTTCTTTACCTTATAACGTTTAGGATCCAACTTGCCTGTCAGAGTAGTATCAGGGTAATGACGCCACTCACAAGTTGCAAATGAAATAATCTCATCCTTTGAAATGACTCCAAAATGGATTGTGTAAAAGATCTTCATTTATAACTGGATAATTTCCATAACATCAGCCCTTATACAGTTAAGATAAAAATAGGTCAATATGACTGGCTCTGTGAAACTGTGGCCACATAGCTAAATCAGCCAATACGTTTCACCTGTTCTCCACCAGGCTTTATCAAGGGAAACACATCAAACATATGGGTCATACTACTTACATAATCCACAGTGTAAGTGAAGACACATTGTCATATTAACCAAAGCAAACATTTTATACATTTCAAGTTAACGTGAAACATGCTCTTGTGCTCAGGAAATGCCTTATATCAATCATTAAAATATTTTAATCAAATTATCAGTGGAAATGTATAAACTAACATTAAATTGATCCATAAACCACATTGATCAAGCAGTTCTTCTAATTTGCATGATGTAGCCAGTGATGATGTGGGCCTCTATCCCCCCATCGGAGCTCCCCATTCCATCTCTTTGTCCCCTCTCTGGACTTTTGTCTTACCTGTTTCTCTTTTCGCCTGCTTCTAGATCGCTCTTTCTTTTTCACTATTTCGCTGTCATATCCTATTTACATCTTTCAATTATTTGTGTCACACTGGCTCTTATCACCATTGACAGCTTTCCTATGTGCTGCATTCTCTAGAACATTGTGATAGTAACATAGCATGTCTTGTGACACTGTCTTTTTATTGTGACTACTCTATTCCCGTTGTTCAATGCTTTATAACCAAATAAAGAGACACTTTAGAACTTCAACATTTATAGCATAGGATTTCTATGACTGCAAGATTTCCCGCCACAATATTACTACTCCTAAGGTGAAAGTGGAGAAATAAATAGCAGAAAGTAAAAGTTGCGAGTCCTACAACAACATATGACTTGAAAAAAATGTTAGCAGGCTGAATGCCTTTATCCTTTGCCCATAACACTTACTTCCTGCTTAAGTAACATTGGCACAACCATCCTTAAAAAATAACTACAGCTTGTCAGTCACAGGAAGGAAAGCATCCTAACAGTGTGGGACATACAGCCTGCAATTTAGTTACCTTATCATATTATAGTTGTACTGCTATTTTAAATATATCTTTCTTAGTGCTTGGGCAAACAAAGATGGTGAAAAAAGGCTTAAAACTCATACTCTACACTCAAGTGAAAATATTTAATTGGGAACAGTAGACAAAATGTTGTCACCACAAAGTGTTTGTATGATGCCAAATCAATGACCAAATACCAATGTTCTGGATTCAATATTCAATATTCATGTTCAGTGCAGAACATGTTTTCCTTTTAAACAGATAGATAGATAGATAGATAGATAGATAGATAGATAGATAGATAGATAGATAGAAATCAGACTCTAATAATAAAAAGCAAAAGCTCAAAAAATGTCAACATAAAATCTGTTGAAAACATGTATTACAGGTAACAGAATCCAAAACATATTATGTTACTTAAAGGGATAGTAATACTTCATTTTAGCTTTATTTTATTTTGTAGGCATTAAAAAAACATGAAGAACGATATAAGTCTTATCTCTCAAACCTTTATGGTTTAAGATATATTCACAAGCAAAGTATCCCCCCCTGTTCAGCCAGATCAGAAAGGAGGTGCCCAGGTAAACTGCAGAGAGGGACAATCTTCAATTAAGTTAAGGGAAAAAGCTGAAAAACTTGTCAAGGGGGGAAGGGCTTTCATTGTTTTCATACAAAGAAGATTGTCCCCTGCTGTTATCTGTCTGGTCTTACAACCAGATTCACATCTGAGAAGAGATGGCTTACACTAGGAAAAAGGGGGAGGGAGGGGGAAACTTTGCTTGTGAATATCTCTTAAACCATAAAGGTTTGAGAGATAAGACTTATATTGTTCTTCAGGTTTTTTTAATGCCTACAAAATAAAATAAAGATAAAACGAAGTATTACTATCCCTTTAACTCTAAAATGTATCAAAACATGTTAAAGTTTATGTAATAAGTAGAAACGAAGCTACTTAAAGTTAACCTTTTGAACCAAGAGGTTTCTGAATCAGGCTTCTGATCCTTTTAAAATCAACCCTTTGAGTGGCAGATGTGTGAGTAGGGATAGGAGAAAACAGGACTTTCTGATTTTCCCCACAGGAAATTCCAGCAAAACTTTTGTGGGTGAATTTCCACCCTATTGGCTGTTTCGGGTGGGAATTTCTTGCAACACAGAATATTCAACCACCCTATACTATTGATTTTTGGAGCTGAGAATGTCCTTTCACATAGAAAAGCAACCCTTAATTTCTTTCTGGCCTATACTATGAAAGACAAGATTTTTCCACAGTTCAATTTGGGTTTTGTTAGGAGAGAGAGAGAGAGAGAGAGAGAGAGAGAGAGAGAGGAGTAGAGGTAAGCAGCTGTTAATAAATGAAAATTGTGATTCCTGAAATTTGTGTTATGTGCGAGTTACTGTTAGGTTAGTGAGGACCAGTCATATTGTTTGAGTTAGTCTTAGAGTAGTGATGGACATTCAAAATGTGTAAGTTAGTGTTAGGGCAGTGAGGGTTAGTCAGATTGTGTGAGTTAGTGTTAGAGCAGTTATGGTAAATTACGTGTGTAGTGTATTGATTGTGTTTAGATTTTGTTGTTTTTGCAATCTTGGATTAGATTTATTGAGACTGTTTTGTTTTGTTTTTTTTGTTTTTTTTTAAACAGACAAATCTCCAGTGAAGTTAAAGTTGCAGGTGAAGTACCACAGGGTTCAGTACTTGGTCTTCTGCTTTCTAGCATGTTTATAATTGACCTGGAAATAGATACAGAAAGCAAAATCAATATTTACAGATAACACTAAATTATGCAGGGTAGTAAATTCAGGACAGGATACGTGTTCTCTACAGTGGGTTTTACATAAAATATCAGATTGGGCAGACAAATGGAATATGACTTTTAATGTGGGAATTTGCAAAACCATGCATTTGGGAAGAAAGAAAATCCCAGTGCTTTCTATGAACTTCATGGAATAATTTTAGTGTACTCGTTGCTACAGAAAGACCCGGGAATACTTCTAAACTGCAAACTTGGAAGCAGTAACCAGTATCAAATAACAGTAGCAAAAGCAAACAAAGCCCTGTCTTGCATAAAAATTGGTATTGAAGCAACAGTGCATAACATCATTTTGCCACTGTACAAACTTTTGGTAAGACCTCCAATATGCAATGCAGTTTTGGGCACCAGTTCTGAAAAAAAAATATTCTAGAACTGAAGAGAGTACAGTGAAGAGCAACAAAATTAATTAAGGCAATGGAAGACTTATAAGGCACGTCTAGACAACATAGTTTATTTACTGTAGAGAAAAAGATGACTAAGAGGAGATCTTATCACAATGTACAAGTATTTAATAGGTCAATACAAACATCTCTCTGGTGAGCTTTTCATTCCAAGGCCTGATCAAATAACCAGGGGCCACCCCTTGAGATTAGAGGAAAGGAGGTTTCAACTTAAAGGGATAGTAATGTTTCAAAATAAAAGCAGCTCCATTTAATCTTCATAGAGGTAAAAAAGAGAAAAAAAAAGTGCACTCGGTATCGCTCACACATCGGCCAACCACAATGCAGAATAAATGGACTAAAGAGCCCTAATATTTGGTCATATTGCAGAGTGGTGTTACAGGGGAAAAAAACATAACAAATTACTAATACAGATAGCCCTGCAGTACTAGCACTCTGCTAGTACTGCAGGGCTATCTGTATTAGTAATTTGTAATCTTCATAGAGTTTGGGCCAGGTAGAGTGTTATTTCAATAATGTCACAGTTGTAGTTCAAGAGTAATTGAATGATAAAGTATCCCCCTCCTGCCCTCAGAACAGAAAGTTGGTGTCCAGATGGTTTGCAGAGAGGGACAATCTTCAATTAGCATAAGGGAAAAACCTGAAAGACCTGTCAAGGGGGGCAGGATTTTCATTGTTCTCACAGTAAGAAGATTGTCCCTTGTTGCGAGATGTCTGGTCTTAAGACCAGATTCCACATCTGAGGGAATGTGGCTTACACTAGGTAAAAGGGGTGGGAGGGGGATACTTTATCATTCAATTACTCTTGAAGAACAACTCTGACAGTATTGAAATAATACTCTCCATGGCCCAAATACTATAATGATTTATTGGAGCTGCTTTTATTTTGAAACATTACTGTCCCTTGCAGTAGAGGAAGGGTTTTATTACAGTAAAGACTGTTAAATTGTGGAATTCCTTGCCCAGGGATGTGTTAATGGCAGATACAATGGATACATTTAAGAGAAGATTAGGCACATTTCTTTCAAGAGGGTACATACAGGGTTATACTATGTATTAGTAGGCAAAACAGGAAGTTAAGACTAACTTATTTGGCAGCAGGAAAGTTTAAATAATTCTCATTTCTTTGGGTTATGAGGCAAATGTTGAACTTGATGGACCTGTGTCTTTTTTCAACCTAATTTACTATGTTACTATGTTACATTCCTAAGTATGTTAGGAATTGTTGGAGATTTCCCTACTTTGTTAGTGTGTAGGGTACCCAATATAAGGGATAAATTAGTGAATAGTAATTTTGGTCCTTCAAAATCGGGAAGCACACGATTGAATAAAAATCAGAAGCATGTGAATTTATTGAGAAGCATGTAAATTAATTCAACAAACTAAAACTTTTTCTAACTTGTTGCCTCTTCATAGTATAAAATAAGGAGTATGATTAATTGTAGGACTAAGGGAGTGATATACCAGCTGAATTGTCCATGTGCTAAAATTTCCATGGAGAAAACAATTAGGGAACTTAGGAGGAAAAAATCTTGGAACATAAATATGACATAAAGAGGTACAATGTTGATAGTCCAATTTCAAGGCATTTTAATGAACGTAACAGGGGTAGTGCAAGTGATTTAAGAGCTGTTGGCATTGCACATTTGTCTATTAATATTTGTAGAGGGGATTTAAATTGGAGGCTGTTACAATATGAAACTCATTGGATATACAATTTGGGGTCATTATTAGGGATGGGCAAAAATTTTCACCTCAAACCAAATTTAGCAAATAATGGCAATTTCCAGCTAAAAGTACTGTCATTCCACCTTTTTTCTCCTAGCTCATTCCATTGAAATCAATGGGAACATTGAATTTACACACAACACATACCAAATGTTATTTTATTTCCCAAAGGCATGAGGATAACTGTGTTGGTGGGGTATGGGGAAAGAATCAGTTGCACAGGGAATTTTTTTTGGGAGGGTTTGTTTACCAGGATTGGGGGGAGGGGCAGTTAATAAAAAAATAAATAATAAATATAATGAAAAAAAAACCTTAAGACAAGTTATAAAAGGGGTCTGAGGAGTGTGCCTGTGTTGGTGGGTGGAGTCTTGGAAAAAATCAGCTAAACAGAGAATTTGTTTTAAGAGGTTTGTTGACTGGTATTGGGGGGGGCATTTAATAAAAAAATAAATAAATAAAGTAAAATAAGACATTTGTATGTAACTTGATAGAGCCAGGGACCCCTGACGCAAGCTACCACTGGGGTAGACTGATACTTGACATGACAGAGTATTTTGTAGATGATGATTTGTAAGATTTGAGGTCCAAGTCCTGAGGAAACATTGATTTGTAGGACTTAGACTTGTTTGGCACAAGCCCTAAGGAAACACTGATTTGTAGGACTTGGGTTTGTTAGAAACAAGCCCCCCAAAATTGTTTATTGATTTGTAGACCTACGTTTTTTTTTTGCTTTTCTTTTAAAGCACAAGCCCTGATAAAAAAATGCCCTACTGGCCTAATGTCAGCAGGTCATGTTGTGTTGGCCAGTGGCCACTGGCCATTGTCAAATGCCCTGATATAGATTCAGAATTTTCAACTGCTGTTCTTGCTGATTCTAAGTTGTTTAAACAGCAGGATGATTAGGCAGCTCAAAGAGAATGGGATCAACAACAGCAGTGATATGGGTGATTGTGATCATGGTTCCACGTGCCACTACTAGCTCCAGTGATGTGCCTGAGGCAGCAGCAGCAACTAGCCTCTACCACTTCAGGTATTTGTGAAGAAAAGAAGTTGGCCAATAATTCTTCTTCACCTGCCTCTCCTCCAAAATCATGGGTGTGTTGTTACTAGAATACAAATGTTTCCCTTGAGAGCAGAAACTGCCTCTCATTAGCAATAAATACCACCTGGCGCAACTCTATCCAAACACTATGACACCAGAAACCAAGTACTGCTGCTGTCACTATACCCCTTGTCCACACCCCTCTAAGGACACATGACTACTTACTGACAGTTTAATAGTAATGATGAACCCACCTTGCCACCAGCTTAGCATATTCTCTGCGGGATACGATTCACTTTTAAATGGTTGCATTTTAAAGATCGTGCAGCTGCATGCCACATTCAACATATCGTCTGGATCAAAAAGGCGACATGAGAATTTAGCTCTGCATATAAGAGCGAGATTCTCATGTCACCTCTTTAAATGCTGCATACAGCAGTAACTCTGCTCTTTTCCCCAGAATTGAAGAGCTGACATCGGAAGAGTGGATGGAGCAGCTGTGCCTGCTGCCAGTGCTGAACCTGCTGCTAGTGTGTCTTGTAATACTCAGGAGGAGGGGGAGGAGAAGATGATGCCAAGTGTGACAGCAGGGGACCCTAAGTCACAATTAACATCCCCAAGCAGTCCCCCCAGTGGTAGTACTACCACAGTGCTTAAAATTTAAAGACCTTTGCTGCTAGCCAGACCTGAAAAGTTACTCACCACTGCAAGCCATAACAGACCCACCAGGGCTGAATTTCTACTCACCAGGGCTAAATCTTCACTCGCCATTGGCTAGTGGCGAGTGGAAATTTTGAGCCCTGCTACTACTACTAAGAAGGTCCAGCATCTTTTTAGTGTTAGGAGTGAAGGAGGGGGTAATCAATATCCTCATATTAATAGTGACTGTGAGGAGAAAGGCTCTGGTTTCTGAACTTGATGTGGTTGGTGTTAGTAGTAGTAGCAGGTGGTGGGACGAGTGTTAGGGAAGTGGGGGGGGGGGCATTTGAGAGCATCCAGACTAGCAGTCAAGAAAGCCCACACAATTCCTCTGGCCCTGCGAAACCCATTCCCCTCACTACAGTGTCCAAGTGGAACATGATCTTGAAGAGGCCAGAACTGTTGGAGGAGAGCAGGAACAGAAATAATACCACCACCAACACCAGGAGCACAGATCATCTGCTTGTGCCTGCTTCTACTGCTGCCAGTCTGCCTTCTTGACATCACCAAGAAATGACAAGTGTGACATTAGGGGACACTCTGTCACATTGCTTGTCATCTCCTCCAACCAGCAATGAGATGTGTGTAATAGAGCAGCAGCAACAGCACATAAGGACTAGTGGTGGTGGTGATGATGATGCTGGAGAAGCTGGGGTGGAAGAGACACTGATGGCCTTTTTAGTAGAAACTGAGAAGAAATGGGAGACAGGGATGAAGTTGGGTATCACCACCACCACTAGCAGTGAGCTTTTGGAATTTGCAGAATTTGCAACTGCTCTAATTCCTGCTGCTGAGATGCAAGGGCAGCAGGATGCTGAGGAGCAAGTTAGTTTGCCACAGACCACTGTGGACACAGTGGAAATGGGGTCAACAAATGATGCGGGACAATGACAGGTTCCACTTGCCAGGCGCAGCAATACTCCTGGTCCTAGTGATAGTTTTGATTCTGAGGCAGTAGCAGCAACAGCAGCATCATCCGCTGCCACAGACAGTGAAGGGGAATGTGGAGGACAAGAATAAAGAGGCAATTCTTCTCCACCTTTTCCCTATCCCTCCCCACTTAAGTCATGGGTGTGGGACTATTTTTATCTTGGAGCAGGCACAATGCAGTCATCACCAACGGCACTGTACACAATTTGTGACATGTAAGTGAGAAGAGCAAAGGAGCAAACACACCTTGGTACAAGTGCCCTGATATCACACATGAAACATGTTGAAACAAACATGTTAAAGCCAAACACCTATCACAGAAAACAAGCACCGCTGTTGCTGTACCCCCTGACTCTCCAGAATGGCAACAAGAGGCAAGATGGAGATCAAAGAGGAGGAAGAATAGAGAGACCCAGGCATAAACTGGAAGTTTAATTGTGAGTGAAACAACTAGATCCACATCACCTTCTTCCTCTAGGTTAACTACATCTTCTGCCAATCCACCTTGTTCATCATTACTGTCACCGTTTTCGGGCAAAGGACAGACACAATTGTAAAATATAAATAACCACCTTTATTTATAATGTACATCAACTAATAGTATAGCCCACACAACCCCAGAACTTAGGATGATAGGACCCAGGCTCCTACCCGGAGCTGCACACTATGCTGTGCACTGCAATACTGCGAGATACTGGAGACTAGGCCCGAAGTGCGGATGAAATATCAGAGGGGATAGTACTGATGCACCAGTCTCCATTCCTGGTCACGTGACCGGAGGCAACAGGGAGCAGGCCTGAACCACGGAACACCAAGACTGATTGTCAGGAACTGTAGGAGGTTACTGAGCAAGTACTCAGCCAGAGCCACAGGTCAGACAAGCCAGGGACTGCACGGAGCGATAGCCAGCAAGAGCCAGAGGTCAGACAACCAGAGACTACACGGAGTGAGATAGTCAGCCAGAGCCACAGGTCAGAACTGATGTGGGTAGTCAGACAAGCCTGGGTCTACACGGAGCGAGTTAGTTAACCAGAGCCACAGGTCAGGACCAAACTGGGTAGTCAAACAAGCCGAGGTCACAACGGAGCACAAGAGACACTAGCGGAAACACCAAGTAAGGGCAATCACTCCCAGGCCCAGGGAGGTTTATAAAGGAGCAGGAGAAGGCGGGACCCAGTTAGGCAACACAGAATAGGCTCATAAACAGGTGTCTTTGCCAGTTCCTGTTTCATGATGTCAGTAATGCGGAAATGGCTGCAAATATGCCAGTCGACACACCACAGAGGAAAGAAGCACAGGATCCCAAGGGAGACTGTGATAGTTACCTCCCCCACCAAATGATAGCCACTCTGTTGATGTTAGGATGTGGCAGTTTGTGTCCTCCGCTTTACACATTGTGTGGTGCACTGACCACACATGGCAGTGTGGTGGAGGAGAATCGCAAGCAGGGCATCACGCGGCATCTGAAGAGATTCCATCACACAGAATATGCTAAGATGGTGGCACGTCAGCAATTTGTCATGTGTCCTTAGCGGGGTGCCCTCAGATGTTTTTTTTACCACACACACTGTGAACATTGCAGTTGCTGATGAAAGGCACAGTTCCTGCTCTCAAGGGAAACATTTCTATTCTAATAACAACACACTCATGCTTTTGTAGGAGGGGCTACTGGTGCAGAATTATTGGCCAACTTCCTTTTGTCTCCACATATACTGGGGGCTACTAATTATGCTGCTACCGCCTCAGGCGCATCACTGGAATTAGTCGTGGCAAGTGAAACCTTCACCATTCATCACCCATGTTTCTGCTATTGTTGATTCCATTTCCTTTCAGCTGCCTAATCATCCTGATGCTTAAACAACTCAGCATTAGCATCAAGAACAGCAGGTGCAAATATCACAATTATGACTCAGGACGGAGGACATTTGACAATGGCCAGTGGCCAGTAGGGCATTTTTTTTCCCTCAGGGCTTGTGCTTTAAAAAATAAAATCAAATTAAAAAAAAAACAAAAACATAGTCCTACAAAAGACAAACAATTTTGGGAGCTTGTTTCTAACAAACCTAAGAGCTACAAATCAATGTTTCCTTAGGGCTTCTGCCAAACAAGCTTAAGTCCTACAAAACAATGTTTCTTCAGGGCTTGTGCCTGTAACAACAAATCTAACAAATCATCCTCTACAAAATACTGTATCAAGTCAAGTATCAGTCCATCCCAGTGTCAGCATACGTCAGGGGTCCCTGTCGCTATCAATTTACATACAAATTTCTTATTTTACTTTATGTATTTTTTTTTATTAACTGTCCCCCCAATACCAGTCAAGAACCCGCTCAAAACAAATTCCCTGTTCAACTGAGTCATTCCACAGACTCCACCCACCAACACAGGCAGCCTCTTCAGACCCCTTTTATACTATGTCTTTGTATTTAGGATTTATATTTTTTTAACTGCCCCCCTAAAAAAATTCCATGTTCAACTGATTCTTTCCCCGCACCCCACTAACACAGGCACCCTCATGTTCCTTTTATACTATGCCTTTGGGAAATAAAATAATATTTGCTATTTGTTGTGTGTAAATTCAGTGTTCCCAATGATTTCAATGGAATAAGCTAGGTGAAAAAAGTGGAAAATCTGCACTTTTCATTGGGAATTATTCGCAAAGCGGGAAGTGCCATTATTCGCAGATTTCAGTTTGAGATTAAAATTTTCACCCATCCCTAATCCTAAACACAAGGGACAAAGCTAGAGCATCCCAACAAGAGAATCTCTTAAAATGAGGCACTCCATCCAGAATAAATTAAATAAAGTTTTTATTATTTGGTACAAAAACAGAATAATCACAAAATCAGCTTAAAATCAATTAAAAACAGAGCCACCTGGGGATTCATGGTGCAAAAAATATATGCAATATTGATATATAATGACTCAAACATTTATTTGAAAAAATGTACAGTCAGAATGTATAACACATTCAAAGAACCATAATATCACATAATATAATATATTGGTACCACCACTAGATATAAATGGGCTTAGTGCAAATACACAAACAAACAAGCAGTAATCCTCCACAGAAAGTATCGCTTAAAAAGATGACATTACAATGTATAAGTACAACATGAATAGTGATGAAACAAACACCCAAAATATCTTACCAATACCCAAAACAATCAAAGTAGTGGAACACAGCACCAACTACAGTCAATCCCGGTGGATGTCCGTCCCAATGTGTATTGCCACGAATGGCTTCGTCCCCTGACTGTTACATTGTAGTGTCATATTTTTAGGTAATACTTTCAATGGAGGATTACTGCTTGTTTGTTTGTGTATTTGCACCAAGCCCATTTATATCTAGTATATATTATATTATGTGATATTATGGTTCTTTGAATGTGTTATAAATTCTGATTGTACATTTTTTCAAATACATGTTTGAGCCATTATATATCAACATTGCATATATTTTTTGTGCCATGAGTCCCCCTGTGGATTTGTTTTAATTGTTTTTAAGCTGATTTTGTGATTATTCTGTTTTTGTACCAAAGAATAAAAACTTTATGTGATTTATTCTGGATGGAGTGCCTCATTTTAAGAGATTCCCTTGTTGGGATGCTATAGCTTTGTCACTTGTATTTTGCATTAGTGGTCGAATCTCAGAGTGCACCCTGCTAATAAGTATTATATTTCCAGATATATTATATTTACTAGTGCTGGCAAATTTTTGTTTTTGTCCATCCCTAATCCTAACATCTACAGAGTGGATATAACTTGGCAGGGGACATAACGCTGAATGAGGTGGCTACCCTAGAGGAAGAAAGTGAAGGCGAGCTAGTTGTTTCACTCGTCATTGAACTTCTAGTCTCTGCCTGGGTTTCTCTGTTCTTCCTCCTCTTTGGTCGCACCTTGGCACAACCGCCCTGAAAACACACATGAAACACAGGACACCATGACATTTATGTGAAACATATTAAAGCCAAACACCCACCAAAGAAATAAGGGACCGCTGTTGCTGTACCCCCTGACTCTCCCCATAGGCAGCAAGAGGTGAGGTGGAGATCAAAGAGGAAGAAGAACAGAGAAACCCAGCCAGAGGCTGAAATTTTCACGGCTAGTGAAAAACCTGGCTTGCCATCACCTTCTTGCTCTAGGATAACAACATCTTCTGGCTATCCACCACGTTCATCTTTACCTCCCCCACAGGTTGATAACCATTCAATAGATGTGGGGATGTGGCAGTGTAGTGGAGGATAATCACAACCAGGGCATTAAGTGTCATCTGAGGCGATTCCATCCCAAAAAATATGATAAGCTGGATGCTGGGAGGGTATATCATTATTATTTAACTGTCTGCAAGTTGTCATGTGTCCTTAGTGGGGAGTGGACAAGGGGCATAGTCACAGCAGCAGTACTTGGTTTCTGGTGGGGGGATTTCACATTGGGAGTTGTTTGATGTGAGTGCAGATGTGCCCATTTTTCTGAATCCTTCCCTTATTTACCACACCCACGCACATTGCAGTTGCTGATGAGAGGCACATTTCCTGCTCTCAAGGCAACAATTTCTATTCTAATAACAACACACACATGTTTTTGAGGAGGGGCAGGTGGAGACACAGTATTGGCCAATTTCTTCTTTTCTCCACATATACCTGAAGTGGAGGGGGCTTGTTATGGTGCTGCTACTGTCTCAGGTGCATCAATGGAGCAAGTTATGGCAAATGGAACCTTCATCATCCATCACCCATGTTACTTCTGTTTTTGACTCCACTCTCTTTGAGCTGCTTATTCATCCTGCTGTTTAAACAACTCATGAGCAGAAGCAAGAACAGAAGTAGAAAAGTCCACAATTACACCAGGGCATTGGACAATTGCCAGCGGTCAATGGGCAACACAACATGACCTGCTGGCAGTAGTGATACAAAACAATAAACAATTTTTGAGGGCATGTTTCTAACAAGACTAAGTCATACAAAGCAAAGTTTCTTTAGGACTTGTGCCTCTAATAAGTCTAAGTCCTACAAATATTGTTTACTCAGGGCTGGTGCCTAACACAAGTCTAAGTTCCTAAAACTAATCAATGTTTCCTCAGGTTTTGTGCTTAACACAAGTTTTATTTCCTACAACTATTCCTACAACTATTTTCCTATGAGCTTATGCCTCTAATAAGTCTAAGTCCTTCAAATCAATGTTTCCTCAGAGCTTGGGCCTCTAGCAACAAGTCTAAGTCTTACAAATCATCCTTTACAAAATATTCTATCCTGTCAAGTATTAGTATGCCCTAGTCACAGCTTACGTCAGGGGGTCCCTGTCTCTGTCACATTACTTAACAATTTCTTATTTTTTTTATTTATTTATATTTTTTATTAACTGTTGCCCCAATACCAATGAACAACCACCCAAAAAAACCCTGTTCAACTGATTTTTCCCCAGGCTCCACCCACAAACGAAGGCACACTCCTCAGTTCCATTATTCACCGGTTTTGGTTTGAGGAGAAAATTTTCACCCATCCCTAATACCTAATACAGCCTTCTAATAAATACAGTGCATATGATACCTACATACTCTATATGTTATGATGCTGCCTATTGTATGTAATTCATAGGTATTCATTGTCTATACAATAAAAATATTGTTTCTACTGTTTTTAATGCATACTGCAATAAATAGAAATGTGCCATATAAATAATGGATGCCTACTGTATGTAACACACAGGCAATCATAATCTATAGGTTATCTATAGATAAAATCCAATGTATGCATTATGCCTTCAGTTGTAAACTCTGTGGTATAAAACCTTGCATTTTATATATCTGTGGTATAATGTATCTTACTTCACATCATAAATCATTAATGCCATTTAAAAAATTAGCAAAAGGGGTTGGGTTGGGATGGTGGCTGGAGCGAACGTGGAAATGGGCTGCTTTCACAGTATGAGCAGACAACACATATAATCACATAAGATACAGCTTTGTCTTCAAAATTTATAGCATATTCAGTTGAGGAATAATGGAGTAAAAGCTTACAGAGAGTTAAAATGCATCTGAAAACAAGAATGTTCTCCCAGTTGTATGTGGCTAGCTAATAATAGGTACCATTAATTTGTTTTTATCTTGCCTTCTTCTGAAAGCACAGACAGCCAGAACCATTAGAGGAAGATGAAATGGGTGATTCATTCTCCTACTTCAAATCAAATTGATTTCTTAAAATAGAGGACAGTAGCCCTGCTTGTTGCTAATCGGTGCCATTAGTATTGCATTTTGAACTTTGTCTTAATCCATTTGTTTTTCACTTTGTATTTTAGAATCCAAAGATGAGATTCACAGCAACTTTTAATGAACCACTTAGGGGCAAGCAAAACATTGTGAACAATGTTTAAAGTACAACTTTTTTATGAAGCCTTATATATTTACATTTCTGTGAGTACACCTTTAGTAGCAAAGGGGTTAAAGGAGCATTATGGTACAGTATAAAGAACATTTTGTAATTCTGGCAAATATGCATGTGAAACTATTTGCACTTCTCAATTACTTCTTCATTTGGGAGAATGCTGATGTTAGTGCAAGAGTGGACAGGATAATTTTGCAGCTCTTCAAACTGAATATATATTTAAAGTTTTGGCTACCAGATACATATATACATTACTAACATTAGAAAATTTGGCTGAATAGAAATTTTACAGACTTAACCTGCTTGCTTTTCTCTTTGACACCCCATCCTCTATGACCACTCCTCAACTACTACCTTTATGTTACTGAGTTATGATTATGAATACAATCTTCAGTTACAGTGTCAGTTGCAAGCAAAAAAAAATCTGCAAGCACATTGGTGACATCTTATCCAACCATTGGGACATGCTTAAAGGATAAACATAACATGGATACTTTCTTATCATCAGATATTCTCCTTTGGTAGAATATCTGTTGATGAAACAAAAGCAAAAACAGAAAAAAGCCCACAGCTGTTGCTCACCATAATATATAATGTAGTGAATTAAATAAGAAAAGTATTAAGTAACTGGCATCTAGATAGCAGCAAGGAATGAAAGGGTTCTCCAGTACCCCCAAAAACATTGAGCCGAAATGCAACGTGCATATACAAAACAAAGAACAAACCTGTGCTCCTCTATACCAATGTGCAAATGTGCGCCCTGAATTAGGCATATATACTAACTGTGCATATTTGTGTGGTCTGACTTAGGCATATATAATAAATGAGGATTTAGACCATAATTTGGCCAAAGAATGTTAAGCTTGCCAACCCCATCAAGGTAACTCAAGATCTGGTACTGTCTCTAATGCACCTTTAAATCCCTATCTAAGTTAAAAATAAAAATTAAAAATATAAGGCTTTGATAAGATGTTATAAGTAAATGCGTAGCTAAGTTGTTGATGACTTGAATGAACAATACTTAAATGGTAGTGTGTACAATTAAAAAGCAAGAGGACAAAGAACTATTTTGAAAGGTGTAAAAAAAGAGGATGTGACTGATATAAAATATCTGTTGATGAAGTTGGGGCTGCATTTTGAGCCTTGATGTGTCCGTTGTAGATCCGAATTGGTATCAGAAAAAAAGACCACTGGTGCTCCCTCATTGGTACTACCAGATACACTTAACTGCTGCACTGAAGTTTTGTAGTTGAATGTTTGACTGTGCACAGCCTTCATAGACTGTAATGAAGGTTTCCAAACTGCATGTGCAACCCACAACCCAGCCAGATGCACACTAAGGGAGCCAGTTTTCTGTGGATGCAGATGGCTGACAGCACAGCCCAAGGATTTTTAATGCGCTCTCTCATTATGGCCAGGGACATTTAATACATTGGCTTACATGGGGCTCAATTCAGTTACCTCCGTTATGAAAATCAAACGACCATCGGCATTCTTAAGTGACAGTTAGGTATTCTATTACCTGAGCTGTGACAAACTGCTGAGCAGTAAAAATGCACAACAGAAGCTAAATTAGCGCCCAATGACAACAATGAAAAGGCAGATGAATTTGACATTCAGTTACATGCTGTGGCTAGTAACAAGTATTAAGGACTCTCATTTTTGCTCATACCCACTCTATACAACACCTTTCATGACATTTTCAATTTAGAGATTGAGCTACAGACCTGGAAATTAACAGGAAAACTAATCTACAGATCTTGCAATCTGTAGAAGAATTGATTCACATTTTGTCACAATTTATAGAGGCTAACCTTTCTTGCAATACATAATGTGTCCTTACATGGTGCTATCATCTCCATTTAGGTTTATACATATACATAAACAAACATATACACAATCAGACTCAGGCTTGTTAGAGGCACAATCCCAGAGGAATCAGTGATTTGTAGGATTTAGGACATATGTTTGTTCCATCTGTAGCTTAAACCTTTCAGTGCCACACAAAAAGTATATTGCGAACCAGGAGATGACAGGCTGTCCACAAGCCATCTAAAAGTCCCTTATAATGATAATATTATACATGAGCAGTACACTGAGGGATTTAATGAAGGCTGGATCCAGAGTCAGGTATGCTGGCTATTTGATGCGACATTTAAGGGGGCCACATGAGAATCTTGCAGGGTGTCAGAGCCACCCTTCTGGGAGCCCAGTCTCACCAGAAGAAATCTTTTAACAAACATCACACTGCTGCACCAGAAGATGGTACTGGAGACATGGTCTGGCTTTCAAAGAAGAATGTCAAGCTCCACCAACCTTCTGATAAGCTTGATCCTCACCAAGATTCTCCAAAGCATCCACCAGATGTCCTACAAACTGGAGATTTCTCCAAACCTTGAGATCTTGCTTACCTACAATTTCTCTTTGCTCAAGCCCTGTAAACATAACAGACTTGTTTACTATGCACTTCCGCCTCCTGTGTCTGTGGATTCACATAAGGAATTTGTCATTGGTAAGATTCTGGATTCACACTTCTCTAAAGGTACCCTTCAGTTTTGGTAAACTAGAGGGGTTATGACCCAGAAGAGTGTTCCTGGGTCCTGGCTTCTAATGACCAATCTTCTGCCTAGAAGATACCTTCTCATCTGGAATTTCCACCTTAGCGCTGTTTAGGCTCCCCATATGTGTCCATGGAGGGTGGAGGGTAGTGTAAGAATTCAGTCCAGAAAGTCCTTCTCTGCTGTTATCTGTAGCTCTACCTGTTTACCTGGACACACCTGCTATATTCTTGCCTGCACTGCTTTTGCTGTCATCCAGTCTGTTTCCAGAACACTTTTCCAACATGTTCTTTTAGTTTCACCCTGCAGTACCCTACCACAAGTTTTGATGCTGTTTTATTTTCTTGTGCTGTTTGTGCTAATATAATTGTAAGTAGTGGTTTGTAAGGTGGCAACCCTATAAAAAAATATTTGTAATATCTTTAATGTGGGGTTGGGTAAGGAACCTTGTCCTGCTTCACATTTCTTCTTTTTTTGAATTGAGACACTACATATAGGGCTGTTTTTTATTTGGTGTGGGTCCTGTATGGATTAACCCTTATTAATGGAATCCAGCTATTATATATTGCACCGTTTCTTTAAGTTTTTAATGTATATTTATATAATAAAAAACGTTTTCTAATCCTCATTTGCTACCTTTGTTGTTTTTTTTGTATGATCAGTACTCTTATCCCATTACCGATAGTAACTTTTTATCTCTAGGATATACATTTATTTTTAGTTGTTTTTTTTAATATACACATCACTTAGGTGGGAGTGGTGTACTATATCTTTTAGCAGCTAGATATGTATTTATGTATGTAATTTAGATATTTTTCTTCTCACATATATATTTGTATTGACTATTGATTGCTCATCTTGGTTTATTTTTTCTTTTTCGGTTAAAATATATTTCTATATAGATCTATCTAAAATTGGAGCACCATTGACACACACTTAGCCCATGTTGAAATGTATCAAAAGGTATTTATTAAAAACAGTATGTTAAAAACTATCTCCAGTACTAACTATCCCTTTAAGAATAACTTGCAATCGTTAACTATATTCCTGTCCCTGGAGACCATGGAAACCCATGTGCTCTTGGTATAATGGCGCCTTAGCTTAATCACTATGCGCCTCCCCTCTCCCAGTACAGATAATAAAGTAATCAATATAGATACAGCCTATAATATAAAGTGCATATACCCAAATGCAATAAAAATAAATATAAAAAATATATATATTCTGTATCTGTGTTGCAATAAATATATATATTAACTGCAGTGAAAAAATATAAATAAAATATAGTTCACATGCTAAAGCCCAACAAAATTCCACTGTATAATCCGTGTAATTGATTTCAATCGAACTAAATCCAGTAGTGCCCCTAATCCAATTGTGAAATTTCAATTAAAAATGTGTCCCATTAGTGATCAATAAATATATATACTGTATCCAATAATAACTCTTTTCATCTTGCAAGCTCTGGATAAATTCTGACACTATCACTCTGGCACAGGATTTATGACCTCTTCTGTACCAGGGAGTAGAGACTAGAGCTAAGTGTGTGTCAACAGCGCTCCAATTTTAGATCGATCTATATATGTTTTCAAATATATCTTGTAGTGCCGATTGTGGGCAGCCTTTAAGATTGTTAAAAGAAAGTGCTCTGGAATAAGCTATGAATTTTCTGGCTCACAAATTGCAATGTGCTCTGGAATAAATGAACAGTTTGGACATCACAGCATTGGAAAAGTGTTATAAAGTGTTATAATATACTGATTTTGGGTTTACATTCTAACCTGCAGTAAGAAGGTTAAAGGGTTAAAGTTCAAAGGGTTGTTTGTGCGGGGAGTGTGAGTAATTAATTAAGGGCGGGGTTTGTGAGCAATCACCTGTGTAGGCCTGTATAAATCTAGGTACGGGATATTATGAAAAGAAAACAAAGGTGCAGCCAATCAGCATATGTACCTGTGTACCTCCAGCACCCTAAAAGGTCAGAATAGGAAAACTGAAAAAGAAACTGACTGTAACATAACATAAAGGGAACTTAAATATGAAGTGTCAGTTGAAATGAGTCCAGATGGAGGGACACCGAGCAGAGCACACCATTTAAGGCCCACTGGGAGGTAAAAGCTGACTCACAGTGGCAAGGGCTTGGGTGTACTCTGCTCGGATATGGGAGCGCACAAATGCCCGGAACAAATCTTCAGGCTTCATTGGAACCTCCCCTGACAGCACCCGCTTCCTGGTCACATAAATGGCCATCTTAGCTTGTGCCAGGAGCAGGTTTATGAGAAAGTCCTCAGCCCTACTGTGCCGGGACACTGTGCGCCCAAAAATGAAAAGGTGTGGAGAGAAGTGCAGCCAGAACTGCAGGAGGAGTCCCCTCAGGAATGACAAGAGGGGCTGCAGTCGGCTGCACAAGAAGTAAATATGAAAAACAGACTCACCCCTGCCGCAAAATGGACAGGCGGCAGGGGAGTCCGTGAAACGGGCCAGGTACTCCCCTGTGCTTAGTGAACCATGGAGCACTCTCCAACTCAAATCCCCGATGGGTCTGGGCACCAAGGTGGAATAGAGTGCCCTCCACCGGGGTCTCTCGCCCACGTCAAACACTCACTGCCAGATGGTGTCTGGGCGACCGACGAGGGCGAGAAAGTGCACTGTGTGGAGCACGAGGGAATACAGCCTCTTCCTCGGCATGCCATGGAAACATGCCGAGGGTATCACCCCCAACCGGCTTAAGTTGGGGGCTGGAGAAGCCAAGGGAGACTGACGAGGCTTTGGTTGTATACTCACAGCCGGAGGCGAGGGTTCCACAGGTAGATGTGGCTCTCCGGCCTGTAAGGCCTCGTCAATGAAGGTACGCGAGTCGGGGTGGATGGCAAGCTTGATCTCCTGGAACAAACGGTACGGAACTCTGGGACTTTGGAAACACATACGGTGCATAAGCACATTGGGCTCCACCCAGTCCGCTCGTTCACAGTCCAGGAGATCCCCGACTCGGGTCATCCGTGCTTGGCGAAGGAGACGACATATGCTAGGGGCTTCCAACATCCGAGCCCCCACAGCTGGATTATATAGCAGGGGCTCCGCTAGAATGTCTGCCCCCTGCGCTGTGCCCTGCCTTGACACGGAGACCATGCTCCAGGCCTTGAGGGTTTCCCGGTAGTATGCCGGCAGCACTAAGAGGTCGCTCCCAAACCCCTCAGGCTTGATGATGAATAGTTGCCGGTCATACCCCATATTGCACAACTGGCGATAGAAGCTGGAGGCCAGTGCGCACCACTGCGGTGAAGGGTCTGCGTACAGGTATCTCTGCAGGTACTGGAGGCGGAAGGTGTGTACTTGAGTGCGTATACACACCATTCCTTGACCGCCCTCTCCCAGTGGGAGTGTAACGGTTTTTAGGACACTCAGACCAGTTGGTAAAATTAAACACAATTTTATTGAAGGAAAAATAATGCAAACGATCGCCCTCTACAGGCAGCAGGAATAATAAACTGTAATGAAAGGGATAACCCAAAGGTTCAATACACAGAATAAGGTATACACACTATCTAGGAACAGATAATGGTAAACTGACACAAAGAGTTAAATGCAATAATCAATCAGTCAGTCTCAGATGTGGGGGTTTGGCATGCCCAAGGTGGTAATAGGAGCTGCTGGGTAGATATAGCCAGCACAGAGTTCTTTGAGGTATAATGCCGTAACCAATCTGTGACCAGTTCTAGATTCAGCAGAACAGTGACCCGAAATAGCCCCCGCGGGCGTACCCATTGTGACAACTGATTCTGCAAGTGCAAGAGTGGATAGCCCCCACGGGCATACTAGGTCTTAGCCTGAAATGCACAAGCTGGCATTTAGCTCCCACGGGCGTATAACCGGAGACCAACGTTAACGATAGTTGAGCCAATAGCCCCCACGGGCGTAGACCAACAGGAACCTGCCAGAGCTTGGAGCCTGCCCTTTGCTGCAACACGAGCCAGTAAGCCACAACGGAGTCCACCGGTAAACTGAACGTTAGACCAAGAGCCAATGGCGCCCAACCGGACCAACTTAACATGACTACTCTGCAGTTGTATTGCTTGAGTCGCCGTCCACACAAGTGGCCGACTCGGCAGATGTAGCACAGCGAGTAAGGCTCTAAACCGGGGAGTGAAGGCTTTGCGAGAGTAAGCAGCACTGCAAGGGTTAAAATGCACGTTTAACAACAGAAGACTCAGTATGGTATCGTAGCTCTGCAAGCGTACGGAGGCTCAATAAAGGAAGCACAGCTCAGCAAATCAGCACGGAACTCTGCACTAATCGGAGGCAACCAAAGGCTGAAGTGGTCACACAGCAGTTGGGTAACAGCAATGGCAGAAGAAGAATGTAGCGACGGCGACAACAGGAACAGGCAGGTCACTGGAACAGGCCGGTAGTCGATCACGGAGCAGGAAGTCAGCCGGGCCGGGTCGTAGCACGAAGGAGGTTCTCATACAAGCTGGATCATACACGGGCAGGAACTTCAGCCAAGCCAGGTCAGGAAACGGAGGTGGTTCGCAGACAAGCTGGGTCAATTACTATCAGGAACACTGGAGCGTAGTCAGGACAAGCCGAGTCGGTGCACAAGAATCCGGAACACAGGAATACTGCAACAGCAAGGCTGGCTCAGAAACACCACGAAAGGGCATCTGACAGTTGTCCAGGCCAGGCATAAAAAAGTCACCAGGGGGCGGGCCAAACCAACTCAGCAAATCAGAGTGTAACACAAGCGAGAGTGACAGGAGGATCACAGGCACTGTGATAGGGAGGCACTCCACACCCGCAGAGACCCAATGCTTCCCCATCCAGAGAAAGTCCAGCAGCATTCTCTGGATTTTGCTGATGAACATAGGGGTCGGGCTAAGGCAGATCAGCCGGTGCCATAGCTTTGAGGCCACCAGCTGGTTGATCACCAAAGCCCTCCCCGTAGGGAAAGCAGTTTCACAAGACCCCTCCACAGTCCCATCCGAGAGAGGACTCGTTCCTCTAGTTCTTTCCAGTTTGCAGGGACTGTGGGATTCGCAGCGGACAGGTAGACCCCAAGGTATTTCAAAGCTGTAGCCTCCCACTTGATGCTACGGAAGGTGGGAGGCAGGGAGTCTACCTGTATGGGACCCTCTAAAAGGCCTGTGCATTTTGACCAGTTGATCTGAGCAGAAGAGGCAGCTGTATAAACCTCTTGGCATTCTTTAGCCCACTCCAGATCAACTGGGTCTTGGGCACGAGGAGTACATCATCGGAATATGCTGAAAGGACCACCCTTATGGCTGGCTCCTTCAGCACCAGCCCTGTGAGCCTCTTCCTTAACCGGCATAGGAAGAGCTCAATGGCTAGTGCATATAGGTGTCCAGACAAGGGGCATTCTTGCCGTACTCCTCGTCCAAATACCAGGGGTGCAGTTAGGGACCAGTTGATCTTATTTAAACACTCTGCAGAGGCATACAGCGTCTTAAGGTAGCCCACAAAGTGTGGGCCAAAGCTGTATGCATGCAGACTAGCCATGAGATATCTGTGATCCACTCTATCAAACGCCTTCTCCTGGTCTAGTGAGAGAAGGGCGAGTGACAGACCAGTCCTGCGGGCATAGCAGAGCAAATCCCGGACCAGAAAGATATTATCAAAGATGGTCTGGCCCAGGATTGTATAGGACTGGTCTGAGTGGACCACCTCTGCCAGCACGGACCTGAGCCTTAAGGTGACAGCTTTGGCTACGATCTTATAATATTTGCTGAGCAGCGAGACTGGTCACCAGTTTTCGATAAGGTGGAGATCCCCCTTCTTGGGCAGCAAGGCCATTACTGCCCGTCGACAGGAAAGGGGCATCTCACCAGTCTCGAGGGCTTCCGTTAGGACCAGTTGGAAATCAGGTCCTAGAGTCTTCCAAAAGAATTGGAAGAACTCTACGGTCAGTCCGTCCAGCCCCAGAGATTTGACATGGGGCAATAGACTGAGGGCTTCAGAGAGTTCAGCTAGAGAGATGGCTGATCCAGCCTCTCTCTTCCACCCTCGCTGACAGTTGGAAGCCCATCCCATAGCACCTTGCAGGCATCTGGAGAGATGGGATCCGGAGAGTCCAGGTTTGCATAGAATCTCCGGGCCCTGTCCCGGATGCTCTCCAGATCCAAAAAAGGGGCACCGTCCTCCGTGAGGAGGCAGGTGATATGTCTACGGTTAGCCCCCCTCTTCTCCAGTCCGTAGAAGAGGTGTGAGCCTCGATCCATCACCCAAAGGAATCTCAAGCGGCTTCGCACGAAGGCTCCCTTAGCCTGGTGCCGTTCCAGGTGACAGAGAACCTCCTTCCTCTCTACGTATTCGCGCTGCAAGGCTTGATCCCTAGATTCAGCAGCCAGCCTTTGCTCGAGGCCAAGCATCTCCCCCCGGAGTGCCTCAATCTCGGCATTGCGCTGACTGCTCACACCCCTAGTATACTCCTGACACAAGAATCTCAAGTGCACCTTGCCCACGTCTGACCACTGACTCAGCGTGGCACAGTCACCCTTGAAACCCCTCCAGTCCGCCCACCTCTCCCGGATCAATGCTGCAAAGCCCTGGTCCTCCAACAAGGTATTGTTGAAGTGCCAATAGGCGGCTTTTGTCGCCGATGACGCGGGTGACAGCTTCACGGACGCACAGTTGTGGTCCGTGAACGGAGCCAACCCAATGGCACTGGACTGGGCCCGTGACATGTAGTGGCTAGATATATAAAGCCTATCGATCCTGGAGTGGGACACTCTACCATCTCTCACACTGACATAGGTGAAAGTGTCTGATGCCCCTGGGTGCTGTTCTTGCCAGATGTCGACCAGGGAGTACCGGGTGATGACCTCCCTCAAGACCGACGCGGATGGTGGATAGTGCTCTGTCCCGACATGGTCCAGAACTTCGAGGGTGCAGTTGAAGTCACCCCCGATAATCAAACACTCATCCGCATCGACTGTCTCCAGATAGGTCGACAAGCTAGCAATGAACCTCACCCTCTCCGGTCCTGCAGAGGGTGCATACACGTTCAGCAGACTAAGTGGCTAAAGAAAACCATGCCCTGCCACTCCAGATGTCAGTTGGCTTTAGCCTCCGGAGTGGTATGGGTCTCTTGCAGGAAGCTCACAGAGTACCCCCCTTGCTGTAGATAGGAGAGTACCTGGAACCTGCAAAACCCATCCCTACAGCCATTGGTATTAAGAGTGCTGATGCTCAGAGCCATTACTGTGTGTCAGGAAGTTCTTTCGTCCCATCTCCTAGCGAGGCCTGATGGGACAGACACAAATTTAAGAACTTGCAAGCGCGGATATGTTCGGCAGACCCGAAGTTCTTGGCCCGATTGCTGGCCCTAAGATATTCTCTGAGAGAGTGGACGATTAACGGCAAATCATTCCACCTCTAAAGGTCCAGGCGCACCTTCTTTTTATTTTGTCCACGAAGGGTGCTCTCAAGGAAAGCTGTTATTTCCTTGGCAGGGATGACAGGGCTAGGTGTAGGTATTGAGGCTGTGGAAGCCTCACTGCCATCCCTGGGTTCCTCCTCGCTGAGTACTTTATAAACCCCCTTCTCCTCTAAGGGGGTAAGCCTTCTCAGCTTGATCTTAACACTCCCACTTCTAGATGTCATTGAAGTGGGGTCTAATAAACCCTTCGCGACTGAACCCTGAGAGGAATGTTGTGCCCCCTTGCTAGTACTAGGGGCACACTCAGGGGTAGCTGGTTGAACGGCGGCAGATGGCTTGGTGACATGAGGAGCTTTGGAGGCCTTATATGCCTCCTCAGCCTTCTCCACCGCCGCCTGCGCAGCTTGGATGATGCCTCGGTTTGGGTCAGTTGATGAAGTCGGAGGAGGGATCTCCGAGGTTGTAGCAGTCACCTCCACGGTATTAATAGGAGGGACTGCTTGGTCACCGTCCTCCATTACCACTTCCCCTTTTGCATCACCCTCCCCTGGATTTTCCCCTACAGGGTCCTGAATGTGCGTTATGCTTAAGTCTATCGCCTCCAGGAGTGGCATATCCTGGGGAGATGGTATTACCCCAGTGTCGCCACTGGAGAGTGACCCTGGAGGGAGAGGCTGACTGTGGTCCCCAAAGCTCAGCACCTTAGGGACACTAACTGCCCATTCTGCAGGGGCTTTATTGGGCTTCCCTTCATACATCAGGGGCATGACAAGCTGCATAGCTATTGGCTGGACCTCTGCCCCTGTCTCCTCAGGGAGACCCTTATTCCCCTGCACATTCCCCAGACCCTTGGCCACATTATCCCCCGCCAGGTCTGGGGGGAGAGGTGTGTGGTCTGTCCCTGGCTGGCTGAGATTAATAGCCAGGTCAGACAATGTCACCACTTGAGGAGGCGATGGATGGCTCCTCTTTTTAACTTTGGAGGAATAGGAGATAAGCTCCTCCCATTCCTCCAGTGTCCCCCTATTGGTTTTATATTTCCTCTTTCTTGGGGCTTCATTCTTAGAAGAGGAGGTTCTGCCACTACCCGTGCCCTCTTTAGAGGGCTGAGATCTTTCCTCCCTCCCCCCATCCCCTACACTTGTAGAAGTGTTTATACTTGGGGCGGGGGGGATGGCACCGGGGCAGCGGCAACACAGGGAGTAGTGGCGACATTCTTCTCCGTCCTTCCTTTTGCTGCAGCCCCAGCGGTAGCTGCAGCTACTGATGTTTTTGGTGGGGAGGAAGGAGGCATGGAGGCTGCGGTGGTGGGCTTTGGAACAGCCTCCTTATAGCTCTCTGAAGGGGTTTTTTTCCCTTTTGAGGGCCCTGCCACAGTTTTCTTAGCAGGGCTGGGTGCTGTACATGAGGTGCTCGGTACTGGCACTGGAGCTGGGGCTGATGTTTTAGAACGCCACCCCTTGGGGCAGCTCTGACGTGTATGCCCCAGCTCCTTACATGCAAAGCACCTCACTTCTTCTGTGCTGTAAAATATACGGTACAGCACCCCCTCAAAATGAACCCCAAAGGACCCTTCAATACTGTCTGCACCCCGAGGCAGGAGGACTTGTGCCTGCCTCTTAAAACAGAGCACATGCCTAAGTGCTCTCTCTTTGCAGCCCAGGGGAATCTTAGTGATTTTTGATTTTAACTCCCCCAGGCTTGCAAGTGGGGGCGCAGCAAAGGGTCAGGTAGGAAGGGGGGCACATTAGATAGTACAAGTCGTGTGCCCATCCCTTCCAGGGGTTCCACAGGGATATAAGTCCCCCCTAGTGTGAGCCCCCTCTGCACCAAAGTATGTGCAGCAACCAGTGTACGTAGAAATAGTACAGCTTTGCCGTACATTTTGCTGGCTGCTACAACTGCAGAGGGACTCACAACATCAGCTGCAGCCTTTACATATGCCCCTATGCTGTGAACCCCAGACATGATACATCTTACTCCATGCCTCCTAGATAGCTGCTCTCCCCCAGAGTTGTTGTGACTGGGGGTGGCACTAACCACCTGTGCAAAAGATCTAGTAGTAGGTGCTACAGTGGCAGTGCCAGTAGGAGCAGCCTGAGTGGAGACAGAGGGAGCCTGAGGTCTGAGGGCTTGCTGTCTGTGACACTGCAAGGCCGCAGCTGGTATTTCCAGGATCCCTTATTCCATCTTTGGGATCCTGAGGCCTCTTTATGCCCTTCCCCATTTTAAATCAAAAGAAAGAAATAAAATAAAAGGATGGAATTTTTATTTATATATATATATATTCTTTTTGTTTTGTTTGTTTGTTTTTTTAAAGAGGGAGGTGAGAGAGAGGGAGAGATGCAGTGCTATGCACTTGGCGCTGGGAGGGTTATCAGAAGAAAGGTGTTTTAAATCTCTGTCCCTCCCAGCGGCTTTAATCTCTCCCTCAGAGACAATTAAATAAAAAGAAACTTAAAGGGATAGTAACACTTCGTTTTAACTTTATTTTATTTTGTAGGCATTAAAAAAACATGAAGAATGATATAAGTCTTATCTCTCAAACCTTTATGGTTTATGAGATATTCACAAGCAAAGTTCCCCTCCCCGCCCCTTTTACCTAGTGTAAGCCATCTCTTCTCAGATGTGAGTCTGGTTGTATGACAGTACAGATAACAGAAGGGGACAATTTTCTTTGTATGAAAACAATGAAAGCCCTTCCCCCCTTGACAAGGTTTTCAGCTTTTTCCATTATCTTAATTGAAGATTGTCCCTCTCTGCAGTCTATCTGGGCATCTCCCTTCTGATCTGGTTGAAGAGGGGGGGAAACTTTGTTTGTGAATATCCCTTAAACCATAAAGGTTTCAGAGACAAGACTTATATCATTCTTCATGTTTTTTTAATGTCTACAAAATAAAATAAAGTTAAAATGAAGTATTACTATCCCTTTAAACATAAAATAAATTTTCCCCACCACCCACCAAACCAAAAAGTGTTCAAAAGAAAACAAAACAACTGAAATCAATTAACTAATTAACTAAACACCAGGAGTGGGGGAAGAGTCAGGGGAGTGCTGCTGGGTTGGAAGCCCACAGGAAGTGAGCCTTTTCTGGGGAAGAAACTCAAGCTTCCTGGGGCTTTAAACTTAAATAAAACAAATCAAAAGAATTAAACTAAAACAACTTTTTCTTTGCAAACAAAAAGAAAGAGGGAGAGCTGCAGTGCTATGCACTGGCACTGGGAGGGTTAACAGTAAAGAAAGATGTTTGAATTCTTTCCCTCCCAGCTGATTGCTTCTCTCCCTCAAAAATAAAATTAAATTCAAAAATAAACTTAAACAGAAAATAAACTTCCCCACCACCCACCAAACAAAAGTTTTTCAAAATAAATAAAAGAATCAAATTAAATCAAATGAGAAAAAAGACCCAGCAGCGGGGGATGGGTCAAGGGTGTACTCAATAAAAAATAGCCCACAGAAAGTGAGCCTTCTTGGGCAAGAAGCTGCAGCCTCCTGGGACTCAAATTAAAAGCGCAAAAATCAACTAAAATGTTTCCCAATTTCCCCAAAAAGAAATAAAACCTAAACTAAACTCTTTCCCAACTAAACTAACTAAAAAAGAAAAGCAAAAGAAAAGAAAAACTCCCCTCAAAGAGGCCTTTTCAGAGAGCTCCCTAACACACAACCTCTCTCCTACAACCTCAGTCACTATCTAAGTACAGGATATTAGAAAAAGAAAAGAAGCGTGCCTGCCTTATAGGCAAGCCAGCCAATCAGTAGAGGAAAGAATTTTTTTTTTCCTTCCTTCCTCCCTCTAGACCATTAACCCCCTGACTGCCAGAGGAGCAAGCAGCGTGCCGTAACACGCCGCGCACCCCCAGCACCCAGAAGAACACAGAATATTAGAAAAAGAAAAGAACGGTGCCTTCCTTATAGGCAAGCCAGCCAATCATCAAATGGAAATTTTTTCTTTTTCCTTTCCCTTTCCTCATACATTAACCCCCGAGTGCCATAGGAGCAAGCAGCATGCCATCAATCAACACGCCTTGCTCCCCCAGCACCCAAAAGGTCAGAAAAAGAAATCAGAAAAAAAAAACAAAAACAAAAAAACTTAACTGTAACTTAAATATGGAGTATTAACTAAAAAGAATCCAGAGGGGGGACACCGAGCAGAGCACAACACTTAAGGCCCAACGGGAGGTAAAAGATGACATACTCCCAGTGGCAAGGGCTTGGGTGTACTCTGCTCAGATACGGGAGCGCACAAATGCCCGGAATAAAGCTCCAGGCGTCATTGGAACCTCCCCTTTATGAGGAGGTCCTCAGCCCTACTGTGCCGGGACACTGTGCGCCCAAAAATGAAAAGGTGTGGAGAGAAGTGCAGCCAGAACTGCAGGAGGAGTCCCCTCAGGAATGACAAGAGGGGCTGCAGTCGGCTGCACAAGAAGTAAATATGAAAAACAGACTCACCCCTGCCGCAAAATGGACAGGCGGCAGGGGAGTCCGTGAAATGGGCCAGGTACTCCCCCGTGCTTAGTCCACCATGGAGCACTCTCCAACTCAAATCCCGGATGGGTCTGGGCACCAAGGTGGAATAGAGTGCCCTCCACCGGGTTCTCTTGCCCACGTCAAACACTCGCCACCAGATGGTGTCTGGGCGACCTACTAGGGCGAGTAAGTGCACTGTGTTGAGCACTAGGGAATACAGCCTTTTCCTCGGCATGCCATGGAAACATGCCAAGGGTATCACCCCCAACCGGCTTAAGTTGGGGGCTGGAGAAGCCAAGGGGGACTGACAAGGCTTTGGTTGTATGCTTACAGCCGGAGGCGAGGGTTCCACAGGTAGATGTGGCTCTCCGGCCTGTAAGGCCTCGTCAATGAAGGTGCGCGAGTCGGGGTGGATGGCAAGCTTGATCTCCTGGAGCAAACTGTACCGAACTCTGGGACTTTGGAAACCCATACGGTGCATAAGCACATCGGGCTCCACCCAGTCCGCCCGTTCATAGTCCAGGAGATCCCTGACTCGGGTCATCCGTGCTTGGCGAAGGCGACAACATATGCTAGGGGCTTCCAACATCCGAGCCCCCACAGCTGGATTAAATAGCAGGGGCTCTGCTAGAATGTCTGCCCCCTGTGCTGTGCCCTGCCTTGACACGGAAACCATGCTCCAGGCCTTGAGGGTTTCCCGGTAGTATGCCGGCAGCACTAAGAGGTCAGTCCCAAACCCCTCAGGCTTGATGATGAATAGTTGCCGGTCATACCCCATATTGCACAACTGGCGATAGAAGCTGGAGGCCAGTGCGCACCACTGCGGTGAAGGGTCTGCGTACAGGTATCTCTGCAGGTACTGGAGGCGGAAGGTGTGTACTTGAGTGGGTATACACACCATTCCTTGACCGCCCTCTCCCAGTGGGAGGCAGTCCACACCCACAGAGACCCAATGCTTCCCCATCCAGAGAAAGTCCAGCAGCATTCTCTGGATTTTGCTGATGAACTCAGGGGTCGGGCTAAGGCAGATCAGCCGGTGCCATAGCTGTGAGGCCACCAGCTGGTTGATCACCAAAGTCCTCCCCCTTAGGGAAGGCAGTTTCGCAAGACCCCTCCACAGTCCCATCCGAGAGAGGACTCGTTCCTCTCGTTCTTTCCAGTTTGCAGGGACTGTGGGATTCGCAGCGGACAGGTAGACCCCAAGGTATTTCAAAGCTGTAGCCTCCCACTTGATGTTACGGAAGGTGGGAGGCAGGGAGTCTACCTGTATGGGACCCTCTAAAAGGCCTGTGCATTTTGACCAGTTGATCTGAGCAGAAGAGGCAGCTGTATAAACCTCTTGGCATTCTTTAGCCCGCTCCAGATCAACTGGGTCTTGGGCCACTAGGAGTACATCATCGGAATATGCTGAAAGGACCACCCTTATGTCTGACTCTTTCAGCACCAGCCCTGTGAGCCTCTTCCTTAACAGGCATAGGAAGAGCTCGATGGCTAGTGCATATAGGTGTCCAGACAAGGGGCATTCTTGCCGTACCCCTCGTCCAAATACCAGGGGTGCAGTTAGGGACCAGTTGATCTCAATTAAACACTCTGCAGAGGCATACAGCGTCTTAAGGTAGCCCACAAAACGTGGGCCAAAGCCGTATGCATGCAGAGTAGCTATGAGATATCTGTGATCCACTCTATCATACGCCTTCTCCTGGTCTAGTGAGAGAAGAGCGAGTGACAGACCAGTCCTGTGGGCATAACAGAGCAGATCCCGGACCAGAAAGATATTATCAAAGATGGTCCGGCCCGGGATTGTATAGGACTGGTCTAAGTGGACCACCTCTGCCAGCACAGACTTGAGCCTTAAGGTGACAGGTTTGGCTACGATCTTATAATCCGTGCTGGGCAGCGGGACTGGTCGCCAGTTTTCGATAAGGTGGAGATCCCCCTTCTTGGGCAGCAAGGCCATTACTGCCCGTCGACAGGAAAGGGGCATCTCACCAGTCTCGAGGGCTTCCGTTAGGACCAGTTGGAAATCAGGTCCTAGAGTCTCCCAAAAGAACCTGAAGAACTCTACGGTCAGTCCGTCCAGCCCCGGAGATTTGCCATGGGGCATTAGACTGAGGGCTTCAGAGAGTTCAGCTAGAGGGATGGGCTGATCCAGCCTCTCTCTTCCACCCTCGCTGACCGTTGGAAGCCCTTCCCATAGCACCTTGCAGGCATCTGGAGAGATGTGATCCGGAGTGTCCAGGTTTGCATAGAATCTCCGGGCCCTGTCCCGGATGCTCTCCAGATCCAAAAAAGGGGCACCGTCCTCCGTGAGGAGGCAGGTGATATGTTTACGGTTAGCCCCCCTCTTCTCCAGTCCGTAGAAGAGGTGCGAGCCTCGATCCATCACCCAAAGGAATCTCAAGCGGCTTCGCACGAAGGCTCCCTTAGCCTGGTGCCGTTCCAGGTGACAGAGAACCTCCTTCCTCTCTACGTATTCGCGCTGCAAGGCTTGATCCCTAGATTCAGCAGCCAGCCTTTGCTCGAGGCCAAGCATCTCCCCCCGGAGTGCCTCAATCTCGGCATTACGCTGACTGCTCACACCCCTAGTATACTCCTGACACAAGAGTCTCAAGTGCACCTTGCCCACATCCCACCATTGACTCAGCGTGGCAAAGTCACCCTTGAAACCCCTCCAGTCCGCCCACCTCTCCCGGATCAATGCCGCAAAGCCCTCGTCCTCCAACAAGGTATTGTTGAAGTGCCAATAGGCGGCTTTTGTCGCCGATGACATGGGCGACAGCTTCATGGATGCACAGTTGTGGTCCGTGAACGGGGCCAACCTAATGGCACTGGACTGGGCCCGCGACATGTAGTGGCTAGATATATTATCGCGGTTCCCGTGATCAGTTCTGTCACTCTCACTTGTGCTGCTCCCTTATTGGTTGAGCTGTGTCGGTCCGCCCCTGGTGACCTTTTTATTCTGGCCATTGGCACCTGTCAGGTGCCCTTTCGTGGTGTTTCAGAACCAGAGTTGTTGTTCGCTGTGTTCCTGATTTCCGGTGTACCGATTTGGCCTGTATTGACGACTCTTCTGTGTTCCTGCTCGTTGCTGATCCGGCTTGTCTGCGAACCTCCTCTGTGATCTGACCTGGCCTGGCTGACGTTGCTGCTCATTGCTGATCCGGCTTGTCTGCGAACCTCCTCTGTGATCCGACCCGGCCTGGCTGATGTTCCTGCCCACTGCTGATCTGGCTTGTCTGAGAATCTCCACTGTGAACTGATCCAGTCCGGCTGTTGTCTGATTCTGCTGTGTCGCGCCTGTTGTTCGAGACTGCACCTTAACCCTTGTGCTGCTGTGTTGCCAGTTTCGCTTTCTGAGCTGTACTACTAGCTGAGTCTCCCTTTAAGCTTGCAGAGCTGTACCATCAGGGCGATACCGATACGCTGAGCCTCCGATTACTTATTGTGCCTTATCTCCAACTGGGTGCTGTGTTTAACTCTTGCAGAGCTGTAACGCTTACACTACTCTTGCTGTGCCGGCTGCTTGGGCCTTGGTAGACGGCGGCTTATATTGTCATTCCTTAAGCAGAGTAGTCGGTTCCGGTTACATACCGGGTGGTCTCTTGGCTCTTGCACTGTTGCACCGGTGGATCCGTTATACGCCTGTGGGGGCTACTTGGCTCTAGCTATCATTGTATGGTTGGTCTCATTTACACGCCCGGGGGGGCTAACGATTCATGCTCTTTCAGCTTAGTAGTCTCCGTTATACGCCCGTGGGGGCTAACGACTCATGCTTCCATATTACCGGTGGTCTCCGTTATACGCCCATGGAGGCTATTCGCTATTGCTCTAAAGCGTTCTGGGTCAGTCTCTGCATTTTCCAAGCAGCTTGCTACATATTGGACTGCTAGTTCTGGACTTCTCGCACTTATACTGCCTTCTCATCACCTTGGGCGTGCCAACACCACAACAGAGACTGATGAGTTCTATGTGTTAACTATTGATTGCTTATATCAAGTTGTGCCTGTCCTGCGACAGTATATACACCATCTGTATCCTGTATACTGGCCCGGTGAGGGTCTATGCACCTATTCCTTGCCTATTGAGGGCGATCTTGTTCTTTACTTTTGTTAATAAAACTGTGTTTTATTCAAACCTGCTGTCTGAGTGTCTGAAAAACCGTTACATATATAAAGCCTATCGATCCGGGAATGGGACACCCTACCATCTCTCACCCTGACATAGGTGAAAGTGTCTGATGCCCCTGGGTGCTGTTCTCGCCAGATGTCAACCAGGGAGTAGCGGGTGATGACCTCCCTCAAGGCCGACGCGGATGGTGGATAGTGCTCTGTCCAGACACGGTCCAGAGCTTCGAGGGTGCAGTTGAAATCACCCCCGATAATCAAACACTCATCCGCATCGAACGTCTCCAGATAGGTCGACAAACTAGCAAAGAACCTCACCCTCTCCGGTCCTGCAGAGGGTGCATACTCGTTCAGCAGACTAAACGTGCAGCCTAGCTCTCGGACCCGGAGATGCAGCAGACAGCATGGGATAACAGCCTTCACACTCAGCACTTCAGGCTGAAAGGACTATGAGAACAGGGTCACCACTCCACATACGCCGAAGTGAAGTGGCTAAAGAAAACCCTGCCTCGCCACTCCAGATGCCAGTTGGCTTCAGCCTCCGGAGTGGTATGGGTTTCTTGCAGGAAGACTACACCCCTTGCTGTAAATAGGAGAGTACCTGGAACCTGTGAATCCCATCCCTACAGCCATTGGTATTAAGAGTGCTGATGCTCAGAGCCATTACTGTGTGTCAGGAAGTGCTTTCGTTCCATCTCCTAGCGAGGCCTGATGGGACAGACACAAATTTAAGAACTTGCGGGCGCGGATATGTTCGGCAGACCCGAAGTTCTTGGCCTGATTGCTGGCCCTAAGATATTCTCTGAGAGAGTGGATGATTAACGGCAGATCATTCCACCTCTCAAGGGCCAGGCGCACCTTTTTATTTTGTCCGCGAAGGATGCTCTCAAGGAAAGCTGTTATTTCCTTGGCAAGGATGACAGGGCTAGGTCTAGGTATTGAGGCTGTGGAAGCCTCACTGCCATCCCTGGGCTCCTCCTCACTGAGTACTTTATAAACCCCCTTCTCCTCTAAGGGGGTAAGCCTTCTCAGCTTGATCTTAACACTCCCACTTCTAGATGTCATTGAAGTGGGGTCTAATACACCCTTCGCGACTGAACCCTGAGAAGAATCTTGTGCCCCCTTGCTAGTACTAGGGGCACACTCAGGGGTAGCTGGCTGAATGGCGGCAGATGGCTTGGTGACATGGGGAGCTTTGGAGGCCTTATATGCCTCCTCAGCCTTCTCCACCGCGCAGCTTGGATGATGCCTAGGTTTGGGTTAGTGGATGAAGTCGGAGGAGGGATCTCCGAGGTTGTAGCAGTCTCCTCCACGGTATTAATAGGAGGGACTGCTTGGTCACCCTCCTCCATTACCACTTCCCCTATTGCATCACCCTCCCCTGGATTTTCCTCTACAGGGTCCTGAATGGGCGTTATGCTTAAGTCTATTGCCTCCAGGAGTGGCATATCCTGGGGAGTTGACATTACCCCAGTGTCGCCACTGGACAGTGACCCTGGAGGGAGAGGCTGACTGTGGTCCCCAAAGCTCAGCACCTTAGAGACATTAACTGTCCATTCTGCAGGGGCTTTATTGGGCTTCCCTTCATATATCAGGGGCAAGACAAGCTGCATAGCTATAGACTGGCTGTCTGCCCCTGTCTCCTCAGGGAGACCCTTATTCCCCTGCACATTCCCCAGACCCTTGGCCACATTATCCCCCCCAGGTCTGGGGGGAGAGGTGTGTGGTCTGTCCCTGTCTGGCTGAGATCAATAGCCAGGTCAGACAATGTCACCACTTGAGGAGGCGATGGATGGCTCCTCTTTTTAACTTTGGAGGGATAGGAGATAAGCTCCTCCCATTCCTCCAGTGTCCCCCCATTGGTTTTTTATTTCCTCTTCCTTGGGGTGTCATCCTTAGAAGAGGAGGTGTTGCCACTCCCCGTGCCCTGAGGTCTTTCCTCCCTCCCCCCATCCCCTACACTTGTAGAAGTGTTTATACTTGGGGCGGGGGGGGGGGGTGGCACCGGGGCAGCGGCAACACAGGGGGTAGTGGTGACACTCTTCTCCTTCCTCCCTTTTGCTGCAGCCTCAGAGGTAGCTGCAGCTAATTATGTTTTTGGTGGGAGGAAGGAGGCTTGGAGGCTGTGGTGGTGGGCTTTGGAACAGCCTCCTTATTGCTCTCTGAAGGGGGGGGGGTTCCCTTTTGAGGGCCCTGCCACGGTGGTCTTAGCAGGGCTGGGTGCTGTACGTGAGATGCTCAGTACTGGCACTGGAGCTGGGGCTGATGTTTTAGAACGCTGCCCCTTGGGGCAACTCTGGCGTGTATGCCCCAGCTCCTTGCATGCGAAGCACCTCACTTCCTCTGTGCTGTAAAATATGCAGTACAGCACCCCCTCAAAATGAACCCCAAAGGACCCCTCAATACTGTCTGCATCCCGAGGCAGGAGGACTTGTGCCTGTCTCTTAAAAGAGAGCACATGTCTAAGTGCTCTCTCTTTGCAGCCCAGGGGAATCTTGGAGATATTTGATTTTAACTCCCCTAGGGCTTGCAAGTGGGGGTGCAGCAGAGGGTCCGGTAGGAAGGGGGGCACATTGGATAGTACAAGTCGTGTGCCCATCCCTTCCAGGGGTTCTACAGGGATATAAGTCCCCCCCCAGTGTGAGCCCCCTCTGCACCAAAGTATGTGCAGCAGCCAGCGTACGTAGAAATAGTACAGCTTTACTGTACATTTTGCTGGCTGCTTCAACTGCAGAGGAGCTCACAACATCAGCTGCAGCCTTAACATATGCCCCTATGCTGTGAACCCCAGCCATGATACATCTGACTCCATGCCTCCTAGATAGCTGCTCTCCCCCAGAGTTGGCATGACTGGGCTGTCACTAACCACCTGTGCAAAGGATCTAGTAATAGTAGGTGCAACAGGGGCAGTGCCAGTAGGAGCAACCTGAGTGGAGGCAGAGGGAGCCTGAGGTCTGGGGCTTGCTGTCCGGGACACTGCAAGGCCGCAGCTAGTATTTCCAGGATCCCTTATTCCATCTTTGGGATCCTGAGGCCTCTTTATGCCCTTCCCCATTTTAAATCAAATAGAGAAATAAAATAAAAGGATGGAATTTTTATTTATATTTTTTTTGTTTTGTTTTTGTTTGTTTTTTAAAGAGAGAGGTGAGAGAGAGGGAGAGGGAGAGATGCAGTGCTATGCACCTGGCACTGGGAGGATTAACAGAAAAACAGGTGTTTTAAATCTCTGTCCCTCCCAGCTGCTTTAATCTCTCCCTCAGAGACAATTAAATGAAAAGAAACTTAAACATAAAATACATTTTCCCCACCACCCACCAAACCAAAAAGTGTTCAAAAGAAAACAAAACAACTAAAATAAATTAACTAATTTAGTAACACCAGGAGTGGGGGAAGGGTCAGGGGAGTGCTGCTGGGTTTGGAAGCCCACAGGAAGTGAGCGTTTTCTGGGGAAGAAACTCAAGCTTCCTGGGGCTCTAAAAATAAATAAAACAAATCAAAGGAAATAAACTAAAACAAATTTTCTTCTTAAACAAAAAGAAAAAAAAAGAGGAAGAGCTGCAGTTCTATGCACCGGCACTGGGAGGGTTAACAGTAAAGAAAGATGTTTAAATTCTTTCCCTCCCAGCTGCTTTCCTCTCTCCCTCAAAAATAAAATTAATTTCAAAAATAAACTTAAACAGAAAATAAAGTTCCCCACCACCCACCAAACAAAAGTTTTCCAAAATAAATAAAATAATCAAATGAAATCAAATGAGAAAAAAGACCCAGCAGTGGGGGATGGGTCAGGGGTGTGCTCAGGAGAAAAGAGCCCACAGGAAGTGAGCCTTCTTGGGCAAGATGCTGCAGCTTCCTGGAGCTCAACTTAAAAAGTGCAAAAATCAACTAAAAATTCTCCCAATTTTCCCCAAAAAAGAAATAAAACCTAAACTAAACTCTTTTTCAACTAAACTAACTAAAAAACAAAAACAAAAGAAAAGAAAACTCCCCTCAAAGAGGCCTTTTCAGAGAGCTTCCTAACACACAACCTCTCTCCTATACCCTCAGTCACTATCTAGGTACAGGATTCACAGAACGTGCTCACAAATACAGTGTGCCCTTTACTAAGTGCACTGTAATAAATGTATAGTTTGTGAATCACAGCAGTTAATTAATTGTTTACATTTTTAAGAACTCACATTTGCACCATACATGATGAGCAACCTTGGAGATCTCACTCAGTGCACATCTTGCAATATGTATGCATGCTTGGAACAGCAGTTCCAGGGTCCATACCGCTGTGGCAAGTGTGAGCAAGTGGCCTTTCTGGAATCTCCGATTGGAGCTCTAGAGAGTCATATTGCAACACTGAGAGATAATGACAACCTTGAGAGGAGTCTCTTGCTAACTGAGCAGAGTCTAGCTGGGTCACCTAGCAAAGAGGGAGGAGATCAGCTAGAAGGGACCAGGCACATAGTTGGGTGACAGTTAAAAGTGGTTGCAGTGGGGGAGGGAAGAGGAAGAGGGCAGTCAGTCCTGAGTTTTTCCATCCCAACAAATTTGCTCATTTAAGTGAAGATGTTGGTGAGGCAAACCCAGAAGTGGAATTGCTGGAGAAGCCTGTTCTCTTTAACAGCCGGGAGAACAGCTCCTCTAGCACAGAGGGGATCCAGAGGAAAGTGAAGCCAAGGCAGGTCGTGGTGGTAGGGGACTCTACTATTAGGAGAACAGATAGGGTAATCTGTGGCTCTGATCGCAGCAACCGAATGGTTTGCTGTCTCCCGGACAGGGTGGACAGATTATTGGGAGGGGCTAGAAAGGATCCAACTGTCTTGGTGCGTATTGGTACCAATGACAAAATAAGAGGAAGGTGGAGAGTCCTAAAAGGTAATTTTAGGGATTTAGGGAGTAAGATTAGGAACTGGACCTCCAAGGTAGTATTCTCAGATATACTACCTGTGCCATGTGCTATGCCAGAGAGACAGCGGGAGATTAGGGAGCTCAATGCATGGCTGAAGTCTTGGTGTAAGAAGGAGGGCTTTGGGTTTTTAGAGCACTGGGCTGATTTTGCTTTGGGGTACAATCTCTATAGTAGGGATGGATTGCATCTGAATGCAAGAGGGTCTCAAGTGCTTGGGGAGTGGATGACTAGATGGTTGGAGGAGATTTTAAACTAGGAAGGGGGGAGGGGTCAATAAATACTGGGCTAGATAGTATAGAAAGGGAAGGTGATGTAGTTAATAAGCAGGTGGGTGGATCTGGGGGTGGGGTTAGTACAGATGATAGGGAGAAGCCTACAAACCACATCAAAATTAAATCACAAATGGAACATAGCAGTGGCATAAATTGTATACTTGCAAATGTCAGAAGTTTAACTGGTAAAATAGAGTAACTGGAGCTGGTAGCTGAAATCGAAAACTATGACTTGATAGGCATAACAGAAACATTGTGGGATGACACACATGATTGGTCAATCAATTTGGAGGGCTACATGTTAGTTAGAAAAGATAGGTCAAACAAAAGAGGTGGTGGGGTCTGTCTGTATGTCAAACCAGCATTATTGCCTTATTTACAGGAAGATATATGTGATGACAGTAGTGAAAATGTGGAATCCCTGTGGGTTGAAATAGTCACTGGGAGTAAAACTGCACAGAAAATATTAGTGGGTATTTGTTATAAACCACCAAACATTGGTGACCTAAAGAATCACAGCTATTAATGCAAATAGAAAAGGCTTCTCAAATAGGGAGAACTATAATTATGGGGGATTTTAATTATCCAGAAATAGACTGGAAAATGGAATAGCTAATTCTGCTAAAAGCAGTCAGTTTCGGAACTTCTTGAATGACAATTTTCGTCTCAACTAGTGCAGACCTCAACCAGAGGGAATGTGTGTCTGGATCTGGTAATAACTGACGATGAACAACTCGTCTCTAACATCCAAGTAAGGGAGCACTTGGGGAACAGTGAGCATAACATGGTATCATTTGAGATTAATTTAAAAAAGCATTTTGGTATGGGTTCCATCAAAACATTGAATTTTAAAAAGGCCAACCTTAGCAGGTTTAATTCATCCCTTGGTCTGTTTAATGGGATAGAATATTTTCAGGAAAAAACACAGAAGGTAAGTGGAATACCTTTAAAATAACATTGCAAAAATATACATATAAATTTATCCCTGTTGGAAAAAAATACAAAAGAAGCAAATTAAAACCAATGTGGCTAACCAGTAAAGTAATTCATGAAATAAATAACAAGAAATCAGCATTTAAACATTATAAAGCTGAGGGATCAGCAGAGGCATTTGCAGAATACAAAAATGCCAACAAAACCTGTAAAAAGGCTATTAAATTAGCTAGACTGGAGAATGAAAAAAACATTGCTAAGGAGAGCAAGAGCAACCCAAAAAAAATCTTTAAATACATTAATGGCACAAAATTAAAGTCTGATAATGTTGGGTCCTTGTTATCTGAAACGGCTGAGATGGTCAAGGGGGACAGAAGGAAAACCCACTGGGCAAGAATCTGCAAACTACTTTTACAGAACAGTCACAGCAAGCATGGGAATGGCTAACACAAGAAAAAGTGTTAAAAGAATTGAATGGTGTTAAGGTAGACAAAGCCCCGGGGCCAGATGGTATACACCCACGGGTACTTAAAGAGCTAAGCCAGGCCCTGGCCAGACCGTTATATTTGATTTTCAGGGATTCTTTTATTTCAGGTATGGTGCCCATGGATTGGCGTAAAGCAGATGTGGTGCCCATATTTAAAAAGGGATTAAAGTCACAGCCAGGAAACAACAGACCTGTAAGCTTGACATCTGTGGTAGGGAAGCTGTTTGAAGGGTTGCTAAGGGAATATATTCAAGAATTCAGCTTGAACAGGAATATCATTAGCAATAACCAACATGGCTTTGTGAAAGACAGGTCTTGTCAAACTAACTTGATTGCATTTTATGAAAAGTAAGTAAAAATATAGATGAGGTAGAGGCGGTTGATGTGATCTATTTAGACTTTGCCAAGGCATTTGATACAGTTCCACACAAAATGTTACTGTACAAATTGAATGAAATATGCTTAGGAGAAAACGTTTGTGTGTGGATTTGAAATTGGCTGAAAGATAGAATGCAAAGAGTGGTAGTAAATGGCACGTTCTCCAGTTGGATAAAGTGATAAGTGGAGTACCTCAGGGATCTGTCCTGGGTCCTCTTCTTTTTAATTTGATTATTAATGACCTCCCAGAGGGCATAGGGAGCCATATATCATTGTTTGCTGATGACACAAAATTAAGTAAGGTAATAAAGTCTGAACTGGATGTGTCTTCATTACAAGAGGATTTGGACAAATTGAGTAACTGGGCAGGCAAATGGCAAATGAGATTCAATATAAACAAGTGTAAAGTTATGCATTTTGGGTATAATAATAAAAATGCAACATATAGTTTAAATGGTGTTTCTCTGGGGAAATCTACTAATGAAAAGGATTTGGGAGTAATGGTAGACAATAGACTTAGCAGTAGCATGCAGTGCCAGCTGGCAGCTGCAAAGGCCAATAAGATATTGGCATGTATTAAAAGGGGTATTGACTCAAGGGAGGAAGATATTATTATGCCTCTTTACAGGTCCATGGTAAGACCCCACCTAGAATATGCTGTTCAATTCTGGGCGCCCTTTCTGAAAATTGACATTATGGAATTAGAGAGAGTGCAGAGGAGGGCTACAAAACTAGTAAGGGGAACGGAAAGTTTTAGTTATGAAGAAAGGCTTGAAAAGTTAAACTTGTACACACTAGAAAATCTGCGTCTTCGAGGGGATATGATAACACTATATAAATATGTTCAGGGCCTATACAAAGGGCTCTCCAAAGACCTGTTCATTAACATAACAGTACAAAGGACAAGGGGCCACCCGCTTAGGCTTGAGGAAAGGAGATTTAATCTACAACAGGGGAAGAGTTTCTTTACAGTAAGGACAATAAAGGTATGGAATTCACTGCCTGAGGAGGTGGTGCTATTGAATACATTAGATGCCTTTAAAAAAGGCCTGGATACTTATTTAAAAGAGCATAACATAGAGGGCTATGTACGTTAGTATTGGGATTAATATTTATTTAGGGCTTGTTGATACAAGGATAAATCAGATTGCCATTTGGAATGAAGAAGGAAATTTTTCCCCCCATTCAGGGTAGAATTTGAAATTGCTATATTGTGGGGGGTTTTTTTGCCTTCTTTTGGATCAACGATGGTAAACAGGAATAGGAAAAGGGTTGAACTAGATGGATGCAAGTCTTTTTTCAACCTAAATTTCTATGTTACTATGTTACTATGAATTAAAAAAAAGACACCATTTATGAAAATAAAAAAGTTATGTTGAGGTAGATAAAAACATTGTTTACAGATGTCATATGTATGCCATATCACCTCTGGCAAGCCAGAGGTAGGAAAAACAACTTTAAAGCTATTTCCAGTGAAGCTTCATGTGGGCCAAAAAGAATCCTTCCCTGACCTCAAATGGCAGCTGGATATTATGCTGCGGATCAACATCCTAGTTCACCTTCCTTTATTACTATATTATTCATAAACCTTAATCAATGGTCTTAGAACAGTGTTCTATGGTAGCAACCTTCCTCGTCCTCCTCCTCAGTGCTGCTACTTAGAGGACTGGTGTTTTTTACTCTCACTGTCAGATGAAGAAGATGGTTGAACTGCTACACCTTCCTCCATCATGCCATCTACACTAGAATTTCTTCTGAGTTCTTACATTTTTTTTTAATATTTCTGGTGGTGGTGGAACGTTTTATGGGACTTTGACAAACTGCCTCTTTAGGAGGAGACAGATCATCATCATTTATTGACCATGCTGCAGCAACCATGGCTGCAGTCAGTTGTTGGACTACCACTTTACTAAAATGTCCTTGCACTGCTACTACCCCTTCTGCCGTACCCCTGCTACTAGTAACTTTTTTATTTTTACAGTGAATTACACAACAAAGCTGATTGTGTGTCTGTGTGATGTCTTGCCCTTTACAAAATATTATAACTCTTTTAGTATCAGTCTGCCTCTGTCACAGCTCATGTCAGTCACATATCAGTCAAACTATTTTTATTAAATTTTTATTTTTTATGTAGTTTTTTTTAATTAAATGTCACTGTCGCTATCAATGGCATAAGAACAAAGAAACAAACAAAAAACAAACACACATCTTTTTTCCCCAGACTCTTTAAACACATAGATAATAACAACCAGATCAGGAAGGAACTTGGATAACAGTTGCCTGGTGTTACCAGTCAGTCACTGAATCTCCTTTTGCTCCATTCTCACACCCCCACACTCCCTTATCACAGACAGATCAGAAGGAACATGGATCAAGGTTGGCTTTCTTCCCAGTCAGTCTCACAAAATTTTTAGGTATTTGTGGAATTTGCTCCCTTCTCACCTCCATCTGACTCCCCTAGCACAGAGATAACAGCCATATCAGGAAGGAACTCGGATCACAGCTGTCTGTCTCAGGCAACAAAGATTTTGTGTCAGTCTCCTTTCTCCCTTCACAGTCACCCAGACTCTACTAACACAGAGAACAAATTGTCAACAAGATTTCCTAACTACCCTTCAAATTTGCTTTATTTGCCTATCATAAGTTTCTCAAAATTCTGAGACCACTTTTATACTATGTATGAGGGAAAAGAAGGGAAACTTGCCAAGTGGTAGAGGAAATACAGGCTTTTGCTTTGAAACAAAACGTTTCACCCATCCCTAGTCATCACTTTGTAGTGGCATGGCATTGGAGAGTCCAATGTACCTTTCACCTTCTTACTTGCAGCTTTTAGTGGCCTAAGCTTAAACCTGACATTCTAACCTTTGTAGCATCCTGTCTTGTTTGTATCCAAACCAAGAAACTTTGAGCTAAACCAGTGGGCCTTCTTCAGCCACTTTCTATGCTAACTCTACCCTGGACCCATCTAATGATTAATTTCATTGTAGATATTAAGGTATGACTGTTGCCTTGGTCAAAATGCACTGCTTTTCTAAACATGGTCACTTTGTGTCTCTTTCTGTGTTACCTGCTTGAAAAAAACTGTCTGACCTGTTTGAAAAATAAATCTATCACTTCCACCGAGTTCCTGAACAAATAGTTTCTAACAGAGGCACTCGGTTTGTGTCACAATTCTGGGGGGCCTTCTGTAAAATACTTTTAATTGATTTGCACTTTTCAACTACCAACAACCCTCAGTCTAATGGTCAGATAGATTAGACCACAATCTGGAATAGCTTCTTTGGTGCTACTGTAATGAGATAACGGGATGTACTCACCATGGAAGGGTATCCTTTTAAAAGGTTGCATGCAGGAGAGCATGTGACCAAATAATGCATTAACCATGTCGCCATGATAAAATGCTCTCTGCAGCAGCAGGCTTGATAGTAAGTTAGTATTGCCCACCAACATATGGCCCCCTATCATCCAGATTTATCTGCAGATGAGCTATACTTTTTCGTTCCCTATTTCTACATACTCTTTGACTGTTACTATTTGTTATTGTTTCTGCATTTGTCCTGCCTAGTAACCACTCTCTGCTCTGTTGGTCCACCTCCTGTCCTGTTAGCCAGCATGACAATTGGCTAAATGAGCCAATAATAGATCTAAAGTACTGAATTATATTTTGAAAATCTCTGAAAGAGAGCATTGGACTTAGGGAGAATGATAATATTGTTATAAGAAAATTCAGATAAGTGGGGCAGTGTAGTGTTTTTCCCGACAGTGAATATTATAGAAATAAGGCCTTCGGCGGCTCCACAACGGAGAACGCCATTTGATTCAGTCTGCTCCAATATGCTGTGCGATGAACAGGAGACCTCAGACCTCTGTGAGTTGCAGCGCTGGCGCGCGCACCCGGTATCACGGGTTGGGCGATTTAGCCACCGCTGTAATTACTCACGGAGTCTCTCCCAGCACTTGCTGATCCAGCATTTTGGATAAATCAGATAAGGTTGTTCCTTGATAATTAGTGAAACAAACAGTATCCAAATACATGTAAAAAGATATGGGCTTTATCATGTTTTTAATTTCACCACCTCGCTCCTGTACATCTGATTTCTCTGTGGCCAATGGGAGATGTCAACTCGAAGCACCATCCAATGGAATGCTTCTGAGTGATGACATCACCATCTGCATGAGCAATGCCAGGGTACATCGAAGGAATAAGAGGGAGGTGAGTTCCCACAATGGTTGTCTTGAGAAAGGTCAGACTTTGACCGAAACGTTGACCTGACCTGTAGATTATAATTTTGCTAATAAATATTTCTTCAGTAAAGTCCCACTGGTGCTGCCCCATTTTTGAACTTTATATATATATATATATATATATATATTACAAAACACTTCTGTGATCACGGTGATCCGTGTGCCGATTAATCCACCTTTAACCTCTTCTTATATGCAGTCAATTTGATCGCTACTATCCTATACTCGTATAGTGTACTGAGCCCCAAAAATCTACCAAATCCAATACTGTAGGAGAGCGCTCAAATGGACTGTACAAATTTATTAAAATTACATCCAATAAAACATGTAATAAAACATATATATAATAACACTGCTACTGACAATGTAACCACTGAAAAAATGCTAATAAACAGACTAGTAAACAGTCTATAGCTCCGGAGCTGTATATACGTTGGTGCACTTAAATCCAAAGTGGTAACAACCGTCTATATATAGCGTCCTACAATGATAAAATTCTCAGCTATATATGGACCGCATCTTATCGGATACTGATTAACACACCAGAGTGAGATGAGGGATAGCGGGCAGCCACTCTTCCAGGTATGAGCAATGCACTAAGACTCTCCCGTCTACTTCCAAATTGGGACAACTGATCTATCGGGTCGCTGTGGCTGGCAACTATAAGATTAAAGTTACCTCCAACTGACGATCCCACCGTACAGTGTCCTCCTCCTTTCTGACCACGGGCAGAGTATTCTCTCGGCAATGCTCCCGTTCACTGGTGCGCTCCCATCTCTTTGTTACACCTCCTTCTCTCTCTATGTAACCACTAAATATGCTCCCGTTCACAGGTGCACTTCCATTTCTTTCTTCATCTCCTTCTCTTTCTTTGTAACCACTAAGTATCCATTACACTCGATGCGGTCACAATGAGGGAGAAATTCAATCACAAACACCCCTCCGTTGTACTGGCAGTAACAATGTCACATATATTTCTTCAAATAATAATCCTCTCAATAACAGAGTAATCTTCTCTTCCGACTAGTTTCGTGCTCAAATCGCACTTCCTCAGGGAACTTCTCTTTTCCCAGCAGTATCCACAACTCAGTTTCTTCTCTGTTTGTGGGTTGATCCCTGAGGACTTGGAGCCGCAACTTGACCTGGTCCCTGAAGAGCTGTTCTGGGGGGGCAGGACTTTGCCTCAGTGTCTGTAACACTCCTTGCGGGCATCTTCCCACATCTCCAGCCTAATCAAGGATCTCCATTACAGGCACTTCTCCTCTGGAACCAGCCCTACTATCACTGGAAGGGCGACTTCAACTCTGTGTTCAAAGTCCCACATCGGAGCTTCCCAATCACTCTGCTGTGATACCTTTCTTCTGCTCCGCTTAACACCCCTTGTAGCAAGGCATCCATGCCAGCCATTCACTCTCCATGGCTCTCTGTTGGCTCTTCCTCGCCAGGGAACAATTTAACTTCTCCATTGTGGTTTGGATCCTTTTCAAAATGGAAGAAGCAGATCCCAGCCCTTAACACCAATGAGACGGGTCCCCTGTGCCCTGACTGGGCACACCCGTATGAACAGCTTCCCAGCGGCCAAACCACCAATGTCAGCCCGATCTCAAAGATTCGGTCTGCTAACACCTTTTCCGCATGAACATCAGACAACATATGATGCTTGAGGTAAAAACAGGAATGCCTTTATCTGGACACATACAGGGTCTATATATTTGTCTGTGAGCACAGTCAACCACCAGTAGCAGGTATGATTCACAAAACCCCCAATCTTACTGAGACTTAATTATGGTAACACAAAATAGAATACAAACACACAGTCCTTCTATCAGGTTTGCTAAGGTAATACATTTACATCAGTAACTGACATAATACAATCGGTTTTCACAGAGCAACCAATGAAAACACATTATTCCAGGAAACCTACTTTGCATATCAACAATAACACAGCACAAAATGGGTGAGGCAATAAGACATCTGACTCCCAGTCTCCAGAAACTGTTCCAGGTAGCCACTTCCCCACCCCTAATACGTAATAGAGTCTCAGGCCCGGTGCCACCTCGGAGTCCAGCCAACACCTTTCTCCATTTTGTGGTTCAGTCCATGCTTCTGTATGGCCAAATGGCCACTCCCAGTCTAGGCCCACCCCTGTTCACAAGTGACGGCGTTCTGTCACAGCAGTGTCCATGGGGATTTGTGGCTACAAGCTTCATCCCACCCTTGTTCCCTTGCTGACTGGTAGCCACATATGCCCATTTACACTCTATGACTCCCACAGACTTGTTCCCTTGTCCACTGGTAGCCATAGATGCCCATTAACACTTTGACCCCTCCCAGCCTTGTTTGATTGCCTTCTGGTAACCACAAATCACCATGGACAATGCCTGGGCAAGAGAAAAAGGCTGGAGGGTGTCTGTCAGTGCATATGGGGGCTAATGCATAAAGGTGATATTCCATATTGTGCTCCACAATGATTATGTTGGACATGCCACCACAATAATTATATTCGACGTGCTTCCACCGACCATGAATATGATTGACATGCTGCCACCCACACTGAATATGATTGACGTTGGTCCACAATTTTTCCTCAGTCGACATGATGCCCCACAATCTTTCCACATTGGACATGATGCAGTAAAATGCTTCCCTATTCTAGCACGGTTTTTACTATACATATGATTGCTCTCATTATCATGGGAGTGTGTATATTTCTTGGAAATGCATATAATCCTGCACTATGCACCTTTTTTGGGAGTTTATTTAGTTTAGAAGAAAATCAGACCTCTCTAGGGGACTCAAGTGGGTCTTAAGGATCTTCCTAACCAACCCATATATCTGTAGAATGCTGGGTTTAAGAGAATGAGGTGATCACCTTCCTGGTCGCTGCTATTGAATAGGTGATCAATGCTAGGGCGGCATCAAGAGGGGTCCCAATGCTCCCCTCAAGGTCTGATTTCTTTTAAATAAAAATGTCTCATAGTGCAGGATTAAAAGATCCTGCACATGTGCATTTTTTGAAAAATATACACATGATTGCTCCCATGCTAATGGTAGAGATTGCGTGTATTCTAAAAATTATGCCAGAATGGAGAAGCTACCAGTGGGCTCCCATGCTAACAGGAGCGATTGTGTGTATTGTAAAAATTATGCCAGAATGGGGAAGCTACCAGTGGGCTCCCATGCTAATGGAAGCGATCGTGTGTATTGTAAAAAATATGCAAGAATGGAGAAACATTGTGGGGCATCATGTCAGATGGGGAAACATTGTGGGCTAGCATGTCGAATGAAGAAGCACTGTGGGCGGCAGTATGTCTAACATATTCATTGTGGGGGCAGCATGTTGAACATAACTATTGTGAAGTCAGCATGTCGAACATAATAATTGTGAAGGCAGCATGTTGAACATAATTATTGTGGGGAGAATGGGGAACATCACCATTATGTGTTAGCCCCATATACACTGACTGACACACCCCAGCTTTGTTCCCTTGTTCAGGCAGTGTCCATGGGGTTTTGTGCCTACCAGTAGGCAAGGGAAGAAGGGTGGGGGAGTTCAGACAGTGTAAATTGGGTTCTATGGCTACCAGTGGGCAAGGGAACAAGTACTGGGACCAGACAGTGTACATGGGGTTCTATGGCTACCAGTGGGAAGGAGAACAAGGCTGAAGGGCAGCGGGTAGCCACAAATCCCCATGGATATTGCCTGACCCCCAGCCACATCCCTTTGAGAGTGCATAACATATATGACTAAGAAAAATGATACAGAGCTGATTGTTTACTGCTTGCTGTACTTTTCTAACCCTTTGACTACCACAGGGGTGTGCAATGCACTTCATGATGCTGAAAGGAACCTCTCCACTCCCCAGCTGACCAAGTGGGGAAGAAGAAAGAATGCCCTCTGACTTCAGGGTTGTCTACTGCTGGTGATGTGTAAGAGAGGGCATTGCTTCCTCACTGTCAGCAGTTCAATAACCCTCCATGCTTATGATCGATTGAGGTCTGCTACTGCATAGGAAACCACAGGGAGATCCCAACATCATCATCTTCAAGTATGCAAAGTTGGGACTGTGATCTCTAACAGCAGATAGCTATCAGAACTTAGTGCATGTGGTCAACAGCCACATTAACATACAAACACACCCACATGAATATGATAATGACTCATCTTGCATTTCCATATGGAAATAGGCCATTATTGATGTGGTAATTGAATATTTGTAAACCTGTTGAAGGCATGTCAGATTGATGTCGATGTGGGCAGATTTTTGTATGATTGATGGGGATACAATGTTTGATGCATATGAAGATGTGCCTTTGACACTTGTGTGACAGGATATCACCATTATGAGTCCTTTTCGAACTTTAGTGCATCTCAGCCTTAGACTCTAAGGATTCTTGGGTTCTGGAGGTGTGGAAAATACAGGTTTCTGGAAACCAAATTCTGGAACCACACTTCTCCATGCAAAATCTGGTCATCCTAAACATCAGTTGAGAGGGATACCTAAAAGGTAATTTATGCTTTTACACTGAAATTGCTTGACAGTTGAGAGGTTTGGTGCCAGTCTGCCAAAGAGTAAAATAGAGTTTTTTGCAAAGGACTAAACTATGCTTCACATGGACAGACTCAATTCACTGGGAAATGGGGGTGAAGGGGTAGGTAGTGGTGATTATTTTGTTGCTGAGGTGAATTTAGGTACTTTTGAAAGTGATCAATACAGTGAAATATGCACTATTATAAGGTCCAGATTTCTACTAATTAAGATTAATATCCTAAGGGCTAGATTTAAAGGCAGCCGTTAAACCAGCCGCTAAGTGAAAAAGGCATATCGCTCGCAAATAATAAAGGAGTTAAGGCAGATTCAATAGGTACTCTACAAGAATAGCTATCGAGCGTAGGCACACAAAAAACACGTAACACAAAAGCCGTTGTTGCTCATGTTAATGCACAACGGGCGGCCAAATCACACGATAACTGCGCTCAAAACAACATCTAACATAACGGCTGCCGTTGTCAAGCAACCATGATTGATGCCAAAACAAATTCAAACACACAGCCAATCACAAAGCCCCAATGTATCAAATAACTTCAAATACACCTATATATACCCAAAAATAACCATCACACACTGTCTGTTATCGAGTTCTTCAGAGCTAGATATCAGGACCCAGGAGCGGAGGATAGTGATTAGAGAGAGGGAGACAGGAGCTTTCATTGGAGGTAGAGGAGTTTTGGAGTTTGGAGAGAGCATTGCACAGAATACGACACATAGCACACCTTTGCACATATTACATACACACATACAAACACAAACACATACACATACATAGTCTTTTTTTTATAACACCTTACACATTTTACTTTTTATTTTGACAGTGTGAATCTGTGAGTGAAAGTGTGTGACAGAGAGTGAGTGGATCGAGTGTGTCTGTGAGGGCCTGTGGGAGTGCCTGGGTGTGACTGGGTGAGTGATGGCGAGGAGAGGAGGACAGGAGAGAGGGATGGGGAGAGTAGTGGAGGAGGAGGAAGGTCAGGAGGGGATCCCTCAGCAGAGCAGGGGTGGGAGAGGGAGATCCGCAGGGCGGAGGGGGACTCGGCCCACAAGAGCAGGCACACAAAGAAGAGGGACAGAACCTGCAGTGGGACGAGGGGTAGTTGCTGGGGAGCACCCCACACAGTCAGGGTCAGACCAGGCAGGGCACTCCGGCTCTGAATCCTCCCATGCCGGAGGAGACGAGGCCAGTATCAGAGACCCCAAGTATACAGAGGAGGAGAACACGGCTCTCGTGGAAGCTGTCCTGGAGAGGCAGAGTGTTCTCCACCCGACAGCGAAGGTCCCTGGCCTGTCAGCGAGGAGGAAGGCAGCCTGGAACCAGATCTGCAGCTGTGTCAACGCGGTGGCTCCATGCAGGCGGGACGTGGAGTCCATCAAAAAGCGATGGGGCCACTGCCGGAGGGTGGTCAAGAACAAGCTCTCAGAACTCTCCAAGCACGCCCGAGGCACTGGAGGTGGCCCACCTGTCCCTATCACCTTCTGCGGCTGGGAGGAGATGGTGCGGCAGACCATGTCCCCAACCCTGATCGAGGGGGTTGTTGGAGCAGCTGAAACTGGGGATAAGAGGAGCCTCCACACTACCGGTAAGTGCAACACTACATAACCACACACTACAGCAACCAACACCAGCTGCACACACAGTCACACCTCAACACATGCCCATCATTCATGCACACAACTGCACCAACACAGCACCCTGAGGGTTAAAAACAGGACACAACACAAGGACAAATATCAAGGTCCAACTTGGAACAAACCTGTCCAAGTCCTACTTCAACCCTCCTGTCGCTGTGCTCATCACACACAATACACAAACCATGCTGTTCAAAATGTCGACTGTCATAGATCATCACTGTTCACACACAATGTCACCCATGTCCCCACTGGGAAGTCAGCACTTAACCCCTTGAGTGCTAGAGGGATCATCAATGCATCAATCAACAATGCTTTGGCAACCCCTCTGGGACTCAAAGGGTTAACCAGACAACAATCAAGTCAATAGGCCAACGATCACATGCTACACAGGGGACATTCAATAAGCGGTGACAAACAGATGGTGGAGAGAAATTCACCCTTACACATCCTCACTTCACCAATACCAGTGTTAGTCTATGGAGAATATGCAATAACATGAATCAAGTTGCTAAGGTCCCATCGTATAGACTCCATAGAAAACACTGGAAATGGGGAATGAGATCACTGGAGAAGTCAGCATCATGTACACTCCATCGTGTCGACAACACTGCTTACTGAATCACAAAAAGGATGGAGCAGGTCACACATCACAGTGTCACTGAGAATAACTGCTTGTATGTGCAACACACAGGCCTCAAACAATACCCCAGAATTAAAGGTGGAAAAAGTAGGCCTTGGTGTTGTGTTTGCAATCATTTACTCTAACTTGAAATGACATATCTCACATCTGATTCCCACATGGATCCTCAGGGGTGCTGATGCCATGGATGGATGGTACACCAGACACTGTTTGCAGGATACACATGGGAAACAAATATCAACCATTGTACCTTGGTCACCAACAGGCCATGAATGATGGATATCTCGGATTGAGTACGGTTGCCTCACTCGGAAGGATGGATGGGCTCATACTCAAAGAAAAACAGGCCTCAATCAAAGATATCCCTCACTACTGGCGTGATTGTTGCCCTTCAGGATTCAACTGGAACACACGACATGAACAGGATTCTGTCCAGTTCATCAATCTCTGATTGCCAGGGTGGTATCCCATGCCCTACAATGCAATTCATAGGATATGATCCTGACAACCAGAGAGTCACCTGTCAAGTAATGAAAAATTGTGAATTGGACGGGATCAGCTAAGAAGATAAGGTTGAATAACACTTGATTCCCACTGCACATCTGTTCAAAAAAGATATGCACACAAAGGAAAATGGTCAGATATGTACCTTTCAAATGGCTCAAAATATATCCCAACACGATGTGAACCCAGAGATCATCTCACTGCCTGTGATTGCCCTACTGGCCAGATATGTGCATCCATCAGAAACTAACTTACATTGATACCATCCAAATACACATACCTAGTATATCCCACTCTACGTAGATGGGATATACGAGGTATGTTCATATCCATCATATCAATCCAATGTATATTTTGATGGGTGCACATATATAGCCAGTAAGGCAATCACACCTACTGAAATGATCTCTGGCTTCATATCTGGAAAGGATATATTCATATCCATATGAAAGGTACACATCCACATGCATATATGACCATTTATCCTTGTATGTAACTGTAATGGCATAGCAATTGTTAATTTCACCAACATGTGGATCCATGTTAGTCCTATCCCTCCAACCCTCATGGTTAGACAGATATTGCTCTATTTGACAGCTGGAGATTTCAGTCATTAGACCACACGGAGGCTCTTCAGCAGAGCCTAAATTGCCCCATTCAGAGATGAATACATCTTTGAGATGGTCAACAAAGTGTGCCTGGTTTGCAAGCACACTCTGTTCACCATTCCAATGAAGTTTACATCTCTGAATGGGGCAATTTAGGCTCTGCTGAAGAGCCTCCGTGAGGTGAAATGACTGTCAAACATGTTAAAATGACTGTCAAATAGAGCAATATCTGTCTAACCATGTGGGTTGGAGGGATAGGACTAACATCGATCCACATCTATCTCTTACGATGGCTACAATATTACATCATGGTGAAATTAACCATTGCTATTCCGTTAAAGGGATAGTAATACCTAACATGTGAAAAGAAAAATATATTGCAGGGTTCATCCCCCGAGCAAAACAAGGGTATTCCCACTGCTGAAAGGTGTTTCATTCAAAAAGTAGCACAGCTCATAGTTGACTACTCCAGGGGCAATATCACAGTGGCCTGGAACTCTACAATGGCGATGTTGCTAGACCATCCTATGGACAGCTTACGTCCAGACGCCATAAATTCCCATAGGATAATGTAGCAACAGTGCCAATGTAGAACTTCAGGCCACTGGGATATAGCACCAAAGCAATTCTATTCTGAGCTGGGAGACTTTTTGAACAAAAACCCCCTCCAGCAGTGGGAGTACCCTTGTTTCACTCAGGGTGATAAACCACACAACATATATTTCCCTTTCCGCATTTCATGTATTATTATCCCATTAATCCCATCATGGCTACGTTTACTAATCACACAATCTCAATTCTCCACACAGCTTATGGGCCTCCATCGCAGCAGGAGCCCGTGGAGGAGCCGACCACACCACCCAGTGAGGAGTATACAGAGGAGGGGACTAGCAACCACCACACCTCCTCCCCAACTGGCTGCATCACCACTGGCTGCCTCTCAACTGCCTGCCCCTCAACTGGCTGCCCCTCAGCTGCCTGCCCCTCAACTGGCTGCACCACCACAGGATGCTCCACAAATGTACAGCGGCTGGATTCAGGGGGAGAGATGGATGCATCCCACTACCTCCGGGAGCTATTACCCTCCAGCAGCAGCACCACCACCACCAGGGAGGCAATGGCTGCCCGGGAATGTGGCCACCAGCCAATATGGGCCATATTCCACCGAGATGGATCTACCCTCCTGGATGGCTCCCCAGCATGGCCCCAGGTATGATCCCAGGTGGGGGCCAAGCACCTACCACTGGCCAAGGTATGAACCTTGGCCACTTGACTACCAACACCTGGGCCTGATTGGGGAGCCCCAGCGCCCTCAGCCAAGGGACTTGTTCACCCCACCACCTCAACCAGCACAGACATCAGTGGGCAGCAGTGGGTCCCTTGATGTGGTGGGCACCCACACACCGTCTGTGCAAGCCACTCCACCAACACAAACAGCAGTAGCAGCCACAGCACACCCAGTACCAGCAGAGGAGACAGCTGAGGCTGTGGAAGCAGAGGCTGAGGAAACAGCTGAAGCTGGGGAAACAGAGGCTGAGGAGACATCTGAAGCTGGGGAAACAGCACATGTGTCACCGGCCACTCCCATCTCCAGCAGTCAACGCACCACAGATCTGAAGGCTGAGTGCATGGCCCTTCAAAGAGGACAGCTCCGGGCAACCCACGCCACCAACGACAACCTCACGAGGAACCGGAGGGAATCCCGGAGGAACGCGAACAGGTTGGAGACCAGAATCCAAGCTCTGGAGTCAGAGGTTGCCAGGGGGAACATACAACTCCACCAGATCCATACGGGGATGATGGACATGTTTGCACAGGTGCTCGTGGAGTTGCGAGAGATTAACCGCAGGGAGAACCTGAGGATGGACAGGGAGAACCTGCGTTCCACAGAGGGGTCCACTGCACCCACCACCCCTTCCAGTGTTACCCCAGAAGCCACACCTAGGGGACAGAGGGTGACAAGGCAATCAGCCAGGGCATCCACCTCTGGCACCAAGTCTAAGCCCCCCCCCAAAAAAAAAAAAGAAACATTTATTATATTGAGCAACACACAAACCGTGGACATCATATCACAGTGGAAGTATGTCCCCTGTATCACCAGCTAATCACTCACAACACACATCAGTGTATCACTGCCATCATGTCATTGCATGTATACATCACAAAGTCCACTCATGGTCAGGCAACTAGTGGACTCCTGTGATGTAAATCATGCCTTCCTTTGTATGAGGGATACTCTAGCCTTGGGTACGGTTCCACATTGACAGGTGTTTGATCCAACATTCATTCATACAGACACGGATTGAGTAGTTATGTTTCTTGTGTATTTAGCCAATATGCATTAAACACTTGTATGAGCACAAAACGGTACATCTGAACTAAATAGGAATACATTAGAAATGCTAGTGAACTGCTCATGTGTTGTCCACATAGTTTGGCATCTGTGTATGAGCAGTCTTACTGTACAGGTCTGATACCTGGATGTTAGTACACACATTAATTCGTGTCCATATGTGAATGTTCCAGTAGAGGTTGCTGTGAACATCAGGTCAAACATTGCATCACCAACACAATCACTTGAAACACCAAGGGGTGAGCTTCATGGAAGCGTTGTCCAGACTTCAGTCCAGTCATATGGAAACTCCTCTGTTCAAGGATGGATCGTGCTATGGATGCCTGTGGGACAAGAGGACAGGATTTGGAACATCACCCTCGAAGTGATCGTCATGCAACAGCTACAACATCATGATCCTCTTAATCTTTCCCGTTACATAAGTCTACACAAACCACTGCTTTGTAATGTGTTGTGTACTGGTCTATGAACCATCATGGGGGGAACTAAGGGGATGTTAACCATCCTTAGGGATATTTGCCCCTGACATGGTAACACACACCAACAAATAAATCCTAATAGCTTCCTGACAACAATATATATGGACTGCCACTGTCAGAGACAGGACAAATATGTTTGGTTCATGGAGCTAGTAGGACATATTTGTTAATGTGTGTATTTTTTTCTGGTGCACATATCACTGCACACACACACACAGGGCAGCATGGTGTCCATGGAGATGTGATCCACATTTCATGAGCTCCATGTTGTGTAACACACTATTACTGTAGATCCACCTCTCTGCTGCATTCTTCAGCTGTAGCAAGCTACTGGTCCCATGTCCCCTCGAATGCCCCCTGAACCCCTTATATGACAGAGTGCTATCCGATGCATTGGCTTGGATGAGACTCCCTTGCTACAGGGGTACCATGGTTGCTATGGGTCTGATCCTAGCAGAACACTTTAGTTGGTGCCTAGGGATATGCTGAACAAGGTTAAAGTGTTGTACCTTGGTTTCCAGGGGGGGCATACATGATATCCTTGAGGTAGCAGTATCAACATGGACGACAGGTTGTCAGATGTATTCGGAATCTCTAGGCCCAATCTGACTGGTCCACGGAATAGTTGATGCTGGTGGTCCATACTGCAGCCAGTGTCAGGGCTGTGTCACTGATCCTGTGGGGTGAAACAGAACATATGTGTTGTGGTGGGTGTGTATGCATGGATTGTGTGCATACATGTATTATATTCACAGCAGAAGTGATCCCTGATCAATCTGTCCCTTGTCTGCATCCCTGTTGGGGTTTCCTCACACTCAACGATATCCACAGGGTCTTCAGGTCTGGGTGGGGGATGGACGTCGTCGATGAGTCTGGTGTCCACCGCGATATTATGTAGGATGGCACATGCCACGATGATGTCGCAGACCTTGCCTGGTGCATACTGCAATGCTCCCCCCGATTGGTCCAGACATCGGAATCGGGACTTAAGGAGGCCGAAGGTCCGCTCAATGGCATTCCGTGTTCTGGCATGAGCCTGGTTATATCGTTCCTGGGCATCGTTTTGGGGATTGGCGACCGGGGTGAGGAGCCATGGCTTGCATCCATAGCCAGCATCACTTGTGGAAAGTGAGTGACATGGTGTGACAAGGAGCACATATTGTGTGAATGATGTTTTATGTGGTGAACGTACTAGCACATGTGTATGTGGTGTCATTTGGTGCTGTTAACTCACCCAGAAGCCATCCGCCTGTATAGGTCCCATTTTCGAAATCCCTCTGCACAGATGAATTTCTGAGTATATGTGAATTGTGACAGCTCCCGGGAAATTTCGCACAGACATTCATGATGGCCAGGTTGCTGTCACACACCATCTGCACATTCATGGAGTGGAAGTTTTTGCGGTTCAGGAACATATGTCCCTGACGTGCTGGTGCTTTGATACGGACATGGGTGCAATCTATTGCACCCATGACCCTGGGCATGCCTCCCCTTGCATAGAAGCCCTGCTTCAGATGTGTCCACTCCATATCGGTGATGGGGAAATGTATGTAGGTACTGGCCTTGCCTTTGAGGGCTGGCAAGACCTGGGCCAGCACCCTGGAGAATGTGGCCTGGGACATGCCAGATGCGTAACCCTCTGTCGACTGAAAGGCGCCACTTGCCATGAAGTGTATGGCACACAGGAGTTTTTGAAGGCCAGTTAGAGCATGGTTGTGGGTGCATATGGGATCCACCTGATCATTGATGACCTCATACAGGGCTATGATGCTGTGTGGCATCAACCTGTAGCGATCAATAACCTCGTCATCGGTCATTCCAAAGAGAGTGACCCTTGGGCGGTATACCCTGGGCCTTGGTGGTCGTCTATGCATCCTGGGCTGCTGCAGGGGTCCCTGTGGCAGCTGGGGAGCTTCCTGTTGCTGCAGCTGTGCATCTGCAGGCAGGTGTCCTCCGGGTGGGGATGGGCTTCTGTGTGGCTGCTGAGCCAGAGCCTCCTCACTTGCAACAGGTGGAGGCTGTTGATCAGGCGTGCTTGGAGGTTGCTGATGTTCCCCAGCTCTCTCCCTTGCACGCCTTCTCCGCAGCCTTCGCAACAATATGTAACCCAACATACTGTTTGCTCTATCTGTCTCTATCTGTCTCTCTCTCTCTCTCTCTCTACCTCTATCTATCTATCTATCTATCTATCTATCTATCTATCTATCTCTCTCCCTCCCTGAGTGGAAAACAAGCCACAAGTGAGTGCGTTGAGTTGTCCCTTTAAGTACTTGCTAGGGCGTTGTGTAGGTGTAGTGATGAGGTGAGTGCTAACCAATGGTGTGTTGTTTTTGTCCAGGTAAGTGTTAGCAGGTGTGTGTGTGTGTTATAAGATGTGGTGTGTTGTGCTTGTTATGTGTGTGCCATTTGCGGGTGTGCATTTGTGGGGTGCAGGTCGCATGTTGATGTTGCCCAGGTGAGCTTGTATTTGCAGGTGTCCGCTTTGTGTGATAACCCCCATTGTTCCGTGCCATGCTGTGTTGTTGTTTTTTTGTGTGTCGTTGTCCCTGTGGTGTTGGTTGTTGTTGTGTGTGGAGTGATTTGTGTTGTGTGTGCATGTTTTTGTGTTGTTTTGGCATTGCACGGGTTAATTTTCCCATTTACATGGTTGTGCGGTAAGCATTTTGTGTATTTTCCTATGTAACGGGTGTTTTGTTTTGCCCGTTAAGTGTCTAACATGTGAGAAAAGTGGGTCTTAACTTTTAGCCGTTAGGTGTGTCTTTTTTTCAGCCGTTAGCAGTACCGCAAGCCTTTGAATAGCTCTGGGGTATGTTGTTGAATGCGTCTGAATGCACATAAGTGTATCGGCCGTTAGGATTCTGCAACTGCCGTTAGCTGTTCTTTAGACGGATCTTTGAATTGCAACATGACACTTAACGCACCCGTTAGTGATTTTTTTTTACTAACGGCTGCCTTTAAATCGAGCCCTAAGTCTGTTTTGACTAATAGTTATAAATGTATCCTAAAATTGTCGAGGTATAATCTGGTGGCACCTAGTTTATTTGAAAGAGTAACTTTAGATGTGGAGCAAATGTGTGTTAGGTTTGCAAACATAGGAAGGTGTCTGACCACTTTGTAGGTAGTAAGGGTGGAAAAATATATAAACTGGAGTATTATTAAATGTAATAGCAAAAATGTTATCTGTTTACATGTAGGGTTAGTTATGTACAATATGTAAGTAGATCGTTGCACCTTTTAAAATCTTATGAAAACATTTAAATGATATAGATAAAGGCAAAAAGAATCAGCAATGGCAAAACAAGTTCTAGAAGAACATAATGGAGATATAAGCTGTGCAGAGTTAAGGGGTAGCAATATGGCATCCTTGGTGAAGAGAAGCAAGGCAATGTGGATTTTGAGATTAGGCAAACACATTTCTGTAGAAAGGGTGGGTGAAAGGTCCCATGATGTTCCCAAGATGTTCCAGAGAAACATCCATGAAAAGCATGTTGTTGTCAGCTTTTTTCGGCCATTGGAAAAAACATTTTGCTATTTTTTCAATGGCAAGAAAGTTTTCGTCCCTTTAGTCACGTTTTTCACCTTTTCGCTATAAAAAGTGCCATTTTCCAGAAAGGAAAACACAATAAAGAAGGAGAGATGTGCTAGGCTGTTGAGCTATGAGTTGGTTTGCAGATTGATGCAGGAGAGGCTCAAAGTGACTGCTATCATTATAAGCAAGATTAATAACAATAAAAAGAGGACTTGGAAGGACCGTTAAGTGACCACTACCACCAACATGAAAGGGTCTGGATGCCCAGGTTCCCCAGTCCCAATGCTGGCCAGTCCCCCTACATCCCCCCTAGGGATCTTGAGGACATTTTTGTCAAGGTTATAGGAAGAAGAAGGTAGGACAGTGAGAAGGACAGGTCAACTACTTATGCCTGCTGTCAATGCTGTGCCTGCTGCCAGTGCTGCCACTGCTGAACCTGATGCCAGTGTGTCTTGTAATTCTGAGGAGGGGGGAATGAAGGAGATGATGCCAAGTGTGACAGCAGGGGACCCTAAGTCACACTTGCTATCCCCAAGCAGTCCTGCCACTAGTACTATTACTAAAAAGGTCCAGCAGCTTGTACAGAATTTTAGGAGTGAAGTGAAGGAGGGGATGATCATATTACTAGTGAGGAGCAAGACTCAGAAACTGAAATTGATGTGGTTGATGTTAATAGCAGTAACAGTGATGGTGAAGCAGTTGTTGGGACTAGCATTACGGGGGTGGTAAGGGAAATAGTGCAGAACAGTCAGGCTAGTGGTCAAGGGAGTAGGGATGGGCGAAAGTTGTCGCCGTGTTCCCGTGAGAAATTTTGCGAAAACCACGTTGTTATCCACTTTTTTGCAGGAAAATCCGCTTTAAAACTAACGCTTAAAATTTTTGCATCTTTCGCACATTGGCCAAAATCTTTCACCGTTTTTTCAATGGCTAGAAAGTTTCTGCTCATTGATTTATATTGTTTTCGCACTTCCGCTATAAAAATGTGACGTTATCGCTGAAGGAAGCCACAATAGAAGCAGCTACAGAGCGAGGTAGATGTGCTGTGCTGTTCTGCTGTGATATTTTGGAAAAATTGAGGCAGGAAAGGCTCATAGTGACTGCTATCCCCCTAAATCACCCCAAGGGATCTTGTGGAATTTAATGGGAAGGGAGAAAAGGAAAGGGAGGGAGAAAAGGGAATGGGAAGGGAGGGAGAAAAGGGTAGTACTAGTGAGGGTAGGACAGATCAGCTGCCTGTTCCCGCTGCTAGACGTGCTGCCTCTGCTGACACCGTTGCTGCCCCTGTTGAAATCAATGCGTGCCTGCTGCCAGTGCTAAACCTTCTGCCACCAGTGCTGAAGCTGCTAGTGTGTCTTGGTATACTCAGGAGGAGGAGGAAAGGAGAAGATGATGCTAAGTGTGACAGCAGGGGACCCTCTGTCACATTGCTCATCACCTCCTCCAAGCAGCAGTGAGATGTCTGTAATAGATCAGCAGCACGTAGGGATTAGTGGTGGTGGTGGTGTTGGAGAAGCTGGGGTGGAAGAGACATTGATGGCCTTTTTATCAGAAACTGAGAAGGAATTGGAGACAATGATGAGGATGGGCATAACCACCACCATCACTAGCAATCAGTTTTTGGAATTTGCGGAATTTGCAACTGCTCTAATTCCTGCTGCTGCAGAGATGCAAGGGCAGCAGGATGCTGAGGAGCAAGCTAGTGTGCAACAGACCACTGTGGACACTGTGGGAATTGGGTCAACAAGTGATGAGGGACTAGGACAGGTTCCACATTCCAGCACCAGCAATACTCCTGATCCTAGTTGCAGTGCTAAATATGAGGCAGTAGCATCAACATTATCTGCTGCCACAGAAAGTGAAGGGGAATGTGGAGGACAAGAAGAAAGAGGCCATTCTTCTCCACTTGTTCCCTATCCCTCCCCCCAGAAGTCATGGGTGTGGGACTATTATTCTCTTCCTGCAGGCACAGTGCAGTCATCATCAACAATGGTACAGTGCAAAATTTGTGACAAGTTAGTAAAGAGGGGAAAGAAGGGAACACACCTTGGCACAACCTCCCTAATAACACACATGAAACACAGACACCATGACATTTATGTCAAACCTGTTAAAGCCAAACACCAATTACAGAAATGTAGCACTGCTGTTACCGTACTCCCTGACTCTCCAGAGGGGCACCAAGAGGTGAGGTGGAGATCAAAGAGGAGGAAGAATAAAGAAACCCATGCAGACACTGGAAGTTCCATGGCAAGCGAAACAACTAGCTCGCCATCAACATCACCTTCTTCCTCTAGGGTAACAACTACATCTCCTGCCAGTCCATCTTGTTCATCGTTACCTTCCCTGCCAAATGATAGCCACTCTGTTAATGTTAGGATATGGCAGTTCATCTCTACCCATTGCACACTGTGTGGTGCAGTGACCATACATGCCAGTGTGGTGGAGGAGAACCGATACCAGGTCATCAGGTAGCATCTGAGGAGATTCCATCCAGCAGAATATGCTAGGATTCTGGCAGGGAGGGTTTATCATTACTATTAAACTGTCAGCAAGTTTTCATGTGTCCTTAGCGGGGTCTGGACAAGGGGTATAGTGACAGCGGCAGTACTTGGGTTCTGGTCTCATGGTGTTTGCCCCCAGATGTTATTTACCACACACACTGTGCACATTGCAGTTGCTGATGAGAGCCACAGTTCCTGCTCACAAGGGAAACATTTCTATTCTAATAATACACCCATGATTTTGGAAGTGTGGCAGGTGGAGAAGAATTATTGGCCAACTTCTTCATTTCTCCACATAGACTGGGGGCTACTTATTGTGCTGCTACTGCCTCAGACGCATCACTTGAGATAGTTGTGTCACATGGAACCTTCATCATTCATCACCCATGTTACTGCTATTGTTGATCCCACTCCCTTTCAGCTGCCTAATCATCCTGCTGCTTAAACAACGTAGCAGCAGCAGTACGAACAGCAGTTGCAACCAGAGGCATAACTAGAAGCCACCGGGCCCTGGTGCAAGAATTGCCATGGGCCCCCCGACCACATTGGCCCCAGACCCCCTCAACCACATTGGCCACCTCCACATTGCCCCCCAATCACCAAATTGCCCCTTCATCTCCACATTGCCCCCATCTCCACAATGCCTCCATATTTCCAAATTGCCCCTTCCACAATGTCCCCTTCATCTCCACAGTGCCCTTTCCACAATGCCCCTTCATCTCCACATTGCCCCTTCCATCTCCACAATGCCCCCCATCTCCAAATTGCCCCTTCCACAATGCCCCATTCATCTCCACAATGTCCCCTTCATCTCCACATTTCCCCTTCCTCTCCACGTTGCCCCTGCCACAATGCCCCCTTCCACAATGCCCCCTTCCACATTTCCCCTTCCACAATGCCCCTTCATCTCCACATTACCTCTTCCACAATGCCCCTTTTATTTCTACAATACCCCTACCTCCAGTCCCTGGTGGTCTAGCAGCGTGCCTTGACAGATCTGTGCCTCCTTTGGCACAGATCTCTACAACTGAAGCTCCCGCGTGCCGCTCTAGTAATGCAGAGGCTGGGAGATGATGTCATCTCCCAGCGCTCTGTATAACTAGAACCGCCGTAGTGGGAGTTGCTGCGGGCGAGGGGATCGCGGGGGGTGGCTGGGCCCCTGGAGTGACAGGCCCGGTCGCAGGTGCGACCCCTGCAACCCCTTATAACGGTGCCCGTGATTCATGCTGCTCTGTGCCTGTCACTTGCTGAGTATTCGTGATTGGCTGTCTGTCATTAGCCCTCCTCACACAGCCTTTTTAAACCCAGGTTGAGCACTTCCAGGTTGTCCTTTCGTGGTGTTTCTGACTCCACTCTGCCTGACCTGCTTGTCAGATCTCTGGGCCTGTTTCCAGTGTTCCTGTATGCTACGTTCCGGTGTTCCAGTGTTCCTGTACTTTAATGTTCTGGTGTTCCAGTGTTCCAGTGTTCCTGTACGTTAATGTTCCGGTGCTCCAGCGTTCCTGTATGCTAACGTTCCGGTGTTCCAGTGTTCCAGCATTCCTGTGTGCCTGTATTCCAGGGTTCCTGTGCTCCAGCACTGTGCAGGTTAACCTGTACGAGTTCCTGAGTCTCGCGCTCCAGCTGTCGCTCCGGCGACATTGTTCTCTTCGCTATTGCATACACATTGTTGGTTCCAGCGTGCGGACGCTGGTTTACTCCACTAAACCTGGTTGCAATATACATTTTTGGTTCCAGCGTGCGGACGCTGGTATACTCCACTAAACCTGGTTGCGATACACATTGTAGCTTCCGGCCTGCGGACGCTGGTTTACTCCACTAACTGGTTGCAAGATACATTGTTGGTTTCAGCGTGCGGACGCTGGTTTGCTCCAGTAAACCTGGTAGCAATACACATTGTTGGTTCCAGCGTGCGGACGCTGGTTTGCTCCACTAAACCTGGTTGCAATACACATTGTTGGTTCCAGCGTGCGGACGCTGGTTTACTCCACTAAACCTGGTTGCGATTTACATTGTTGGTTCCAGCGTGTGGATGCTGGTTTACTCCACTAAACCTGGTTGCGATATACATTGTTGGTCCCAGCATGCGGATGCTGGTTTACTCCACTAAACTGGTTGCGAGATACTTTGTTGGCTCCAGCGTGCGGACGCTGGTTTGCTCCACTAAACCTGGTTGTGATATACATTGTGGGTTCCAGCGTGCGGATGCTGGTTTGCTCCATTAAACCTGGTGGCGCTATTTACCATTAGTCCCAACGTGCGGACGTTGGTTTGCTCCTGAACATCCTGTACTGTGGTCAGTCGATGTCCACTTCCTTGCAGTTGTCTGATTATCCCTGGCAATAGACTTCTGCGGAGTAAGACCTCTATGCTTACGCTCTCTGCTGTTTTAGTCACCTGACAGCTGGTCTACTTGCTCAGGCTGCCCTGCTCGGTATTGGTGAGGCCGGTAGAACCTTGACGATACCATCCTGTAGGTTGCCTCACCCGGTATTGGCAGGGCCGGTAGAGCCTACTACAGTACTCCTTTGGGCTGCCCTGCCTGGTATTGGTAAGGCTGGTAGAACCTTGTAATTCACCATCTTTAAGGTTGCCTTACCTGGTATTGGCAGGGCCGGTAGAGCCTACATTCAGCATTCCATTGATCTGCCTTGCCCGGTATTGTAAGGCCGGTAGAACCGGTATACGTCATCTCACGGTTGCCTTACCCGGTATAGGCAAGGCCGGTAGAGCCTGTCATTTAAACTGTCACTTGGGTTGCCTTGCCCGGTATTTAGGCAAGGCCGGTAGAACCTATTGTATGTTCTATTACTGTTGTATTGTTATGTATGTTTACCCTACGGGGACTGCCTTTAACTTTTAATAAAGTTAAGTTATTTTACCAAACCTTAAGTCTGAGAGTCTTCAAAAACCGTGACACCCCTATTGTTACACCACTGGTTGCAACTCAGGACTTAGGAGGACATTTGACAGTGGCCACTGGCCAACATGACCTGCTGGCATTAGGCCAGTAGGGCATTTTTATTTTTTTCTCAGGGCTTGTGTTTTGAAAAAAATAAAAAATAAATAAATAATTAAAAAAAACCCTACTACTACAAAAAAAATAAACAATTTTTGGGGGGTTTGTTTCTAACAAGCGTAAGTCCTACAAATCAGTGTTTCCTTAGGGCTTGTGCCAAACAAGCTTAAATCCTACAAATCAATGTTTCTTCAGGGCTTGGGCCTCTAATAAGTCTAAGTCCAACAAAGGCTTCTAACAACAAATCAAACAAATCATCCTCTATAAAATACTCTATCAAGTCAAGTGTCAATCCAACCCAGTGGTAGCTTATGTCAGGGGGTTCCTGTCTCTATCACTTTATATACAAATGTCTTATTTTATTGATTTAGTTTTTTATTAACTGTCCCAGCAATAGCAGTCAAGAAACCCCCCCAAAACAAATTCCCTGTTCAAATGAATCATTCATAGCACACTTCAAACACAGACACTGTGACATTTATGTGAAACATAAAAGCCAAAGACACCCTCCTCAGACCCCTTTTATACCATGTCTTATGGTTTTATTTTATCTTATTTAGGATTTAATTTTTATTAACTGCCCCCCAATCCCAGTAAACAACCCCCCCAAAAACCATCCTCTGTTCAACTGATTCTTTCCCGAACCCCACCAACACAGGCACCCTCATGCCCCTTTTATACTATGCCTTTGGGAAATAAAATAATATTTGCTATGTGTTGTGTGTTACTACTATGTTCACATTGATTTCAACTGAATGAGCTAGGCGAAAAAAGTGGAAAATCTGCACTTTTCACGGGAAATTTTTCACCAAGTGGAAAGTGCCATTTTCTGACGATTGTAGTTTGAGGCGGAAATTTTTGCCTATCCCTACGAGGGAGCTCACAACATACCATGAACTTGTGAGTCCCCTTCCACCATGGCACTGTCTAGGTGGAACATTATCCTGAAGAAGGCAGAATTGTTGCCTAACAATTTGTGACAAATCAGTGAAAAGGGCAAAGGAGAAAATGCACCTTGGCTCAAGCACCCTGATAACACACTTCAAACACAGACACTGTGACAATTATGTGAAACATAAAAGCCAAAGACACCCTCCTCAGACCCCTTTTATACCATGTCTTATGGTTTTTATTTTATCTTATTTAGGATTTCATTTTTATTAACTGCCCCCCAATCCCAGTAAATAACCCCCCCCAAAAACCATCCCCTGTTCAACTGATTCTTTCCCGAACCCCATCAACGCAGGCACCCTCATGCCCCTTTTATACTATGCCTTTGGGAAATAAAATAATATTTGCTATGTGTTGTGTGTAACTACTATGTTCACATTGATTTCAATTGAATGAGCTAGGCGAAAAAAGTGGAAAATCGGCACTTTTTGCTGGAAATTTTTCACCAAGCGGAAAGTGCCATTTTCCGACGATTGCAGTTTGAGGTGGAAATTTTTGCCTATCCCTATGAGGGAGCCCACAACATTCCCTGAACTTGGGAGTCCCCTTCCCCTAGGGCGCTGTCTAGGTGGAACATTATCCTGAAGAAGGCAGAATTGTTGCCTAACAGCAATAATACCACCAGCACAAGGAACACAGATCAGCTGCCTGTGTCTGCTGCTACTGCTGTCAGTCTGCCTTCTTTAGGTCAACAAAAATGGCAAGTGTGACATTAGGGGACCCTCTGTCACATTTATCATCACCTCCTCCAACCAGTGAGATGTCTGTAATGGAGTAGCAGCAGCACGGAGGGACTGATGGTGGTGGTGATGATGATGGAGAAGTTGGGGTGGAAGAGACATTAATGGCCTTTTTAGCCCAAACTGAGAAGGAATGGGAGACAGGGATGTTATCACCACCACCACCACCACCAGCAGTGACCTTTTGGAATTTGCAGAGTTTGTTACTGCTCTAATACTTGCCTCTGAGTTGCAAGGGCAGCAGAATGCTGATGAGCAGGCTAGTGTGCAACAGACCACAGTGGACACAGTGGGAATGGGGTCAACAAGTTATGCGGGACTGCTACAGGTTCCACTTGCCAGCAGCAGCAGTAATACTCCTTGTCCTAGTTGCAGTGCTGATTCTGGGGCAGTAGCAGCAACAGCAGCAACATCATCCTCTGCCTCAGCCATTGAAGGGGAATATGGAAGAGAAGGAGAAAAAGGCCATTCTTCTCCACCTTTCCCCTCCCCCGAGGCCCTGTTGTGGGACTATTTTTCTCTTGGGACAGGCACAGTGCAGTCACCAACAATGGCACTGTGCACAATTTGTGACAAATCAGTGAAAAGGGCAAAGGAGAAAATGCACCTTGGCTCAACCGCCCTGATAACACACTTCAAACACAGACACTGTGACATTTATGTGAAACATAAAAGCCAAAGACATACCATAGAAATCAGGCACCACTGTTGCTGTACTGTCTGACTCTTCTTGACTCTCTCCAAAGTCAACAAGAGTTGAGGTAAAGATCAAAGAGGACGAAGAATATAGAAACCCAGCCAGAGGTTGAAAGTTCAATGGTGAGGAAAACACCTGGCTCGCCATCACCTTGTTGCTCTATGGTAACTACATCTTCTGGCGATCCACTTCGTTCATCTTTACCTCCCCCACCAGTTGATAGCCATTCAGTAGATGTCAGGATGTAACAGTTTGTATCCATCCATTGCACATTCTGTGGTGCACTGACCACACATGGCAGTGTGGTGGAGGATAATCACAACCAGAGCATAAAGTGGCATCTTAGGCGATTCCATCCCACAGAATATGCTAAGCTTGTGACAGGGAAGGTTCATCACTATTATTAAACTGTCTGCAAGTTGTCATTGTCCTTAGCTGGGAGTAGACAGGGGTGTCATGGTTTTCAGGCAAAGAAGGACAGACACAATAATAAAATGTATAACCACGTTTATTAAGTACAGAAATAATAGTATTAGACCACACAACCCCAGACCACAAGATAATAGGACCAGGTTCATAGCCGGAGCAGCACACTGTGCTGCGACTGCACTACTGCAAGATACTAGGACCAAGGTGCGGATGGAACACCAGAGAGAACAGTAACTGATGCACAAGTCTCCAACCCCGTCATGCGACCGGAAGCAACAGGGAGCAAGAGCAGACCTGAACCACGGAACACTGAGACTGATGGTCAGGCACGTTTGGAGAATACAGAGCAAGTAGTCAGCCAGAGCTACAGGTCTGACAAGCTGGGGACCAGACGGAGTGATAGGCAGCAGGAACCAGAGCTCAGACAAACTGGGGACTAAACGGAGCGAGTAGTCAGCCAGAGCCACTGGTCAGAACCGATGTGGGTAGTCAGACAAGCCAGGGTCTACACGGAGCGAGTTAATCAGCAAGAGCCACAGGTCAGAACCATAGTGGGTGTCAGACAAGCCGGGGTCATACACGGAGCGAGTTAGTCAGCCAGAGCCACGGGTCAGAACCATTGTGGGTAGTCAGACAAGCTGGGATCATACACTGAGCGAGTTAGTCAGCCAGAGCCACAGGTCAGAACTGTAGTGGGTAGTCAGACAAGCCGGATCATACACAGAGCGGATTCTCAGATCATGCACGGGTCACAACGGAGCACAAGAGACACTAGCGGAAACACCACGTAAGGGCAATGACTCCCAGGCCCAGGGAGGTTTATAAAGGAGCAGGAGAAGGCGGGACCCAATTAGGCCACACGGAATAGGCCCATAAGCAGGCGTCCTTGCCAGTGCCTGTTTCATGATGTCACACTGCAGAAGCAACTATGCTGGCCGACACACCACAGAGGAAGGAAGCACAGGATGGCCCAGACCTCTAAAGTGGACTGTGATAAGGGTGCATAGTGACAGCAGCAGTACTTGGTTTCTGGTAGGAGGGTTTCACATTGGGGACCCTAACTATCATGGTATTTGAATAGAGTTATGCCAGATATTTGATATCAGTACATATGTGCCTATTGTGACCAGTCCTTCCCTTATTTACCACACACACTGTGGACATTGCAGTTGCCGATGAGTGGTACTGTTCCTACCCTCAAGGGAAACATTTCTATTCTAGTAACAACATGCCCATGCTTTTGGAGGAGGGACAGGTGGAGAAAAATTATTGGTCAACTTCTTTTCTCCACATATAGCTATTTTTGGGGCTTCTTTCTAATAAGCCTAAGTCCTACAAATCAATGTTTCCTCAGGGCTTGGGCCTGGCAAAAGTCTTATTTCCTACAACTAATTAATGTTTCCTAAGGGCTTGAGCCTCTAATAAGTCTAAGGCCTACATATCAATGTTTCCTCAGGGTTACACATCATCCTCTACAAAATACTTTATCCTGTCAAGTCTTCCCCAATTGCAGCTTACTTCAGGGGATCCCTGTCTCTGTCATGTTATGTACCAATTTCTTATGTCATTTTATTTATTTGCATTTTTTATTAACTGTTCCCCACCAACACAGGCACCCTCCTCAGACCCCTTTTATAACATGTCTTATGCTTTTTTTTAAAATGTGTTCAGAGCTACAACGTGAAAAACAACGTACGCATACATATGAATGTGCTATATATCCCCTGACCACAAGTACAGGGGATCGTGAGCATTAAGTGAACCTGGTATGAGGGCAAAAAGAAGAAACAATACATAAAGTTGTTGCAAAATAACTGTTTATTACTTGCATTGATTGCAAAGGAGTACTGAAAATTAATGAGACAGGGAACAGAGAGCATTCTTAATTTCCAACCTGTGGTTGTGGACATATCTTGTGAAGCAGTTAGACTTCCAAAAGTTGAATGATATGTGAAGAAACTTGGTGCCAGGAACCGGAAGTAGTGGCACCGATCCTGAATGAGTGACCTGATTAGCAAAGGGGATTTACATCTAGCCGGGATAGTAGTGATCTAATATAGTGGATGAAGGTGGAAATTTTTAAAGCTACAATTGGCATTGGAAGGAGTGGTGAAGAGATGGGTTTGTGTGCCAAAAATGTTGTGAGATCCCGGAGTGAGCTAACTGGACACCAATTATCCTTAGTGGGGTGAAAACTAACTCTGGACTGAAAATGATGCTAGCCAAGGTGTTAAAAGGAGTGTGTGAAAATGAGACAGTGTATTCATTGGGATGTAGGAAACCATAGAACGCAAGGTAAATAATGGCTAACAGGCCATGGTTGGTGAGGGAATCAAAAGGATTGGAATTGATATTCCTTGATATATAGGAATTATGGAGTAGTGAGTGGGGTGAGTGAGCAGCAGGGCCGGACTGGCCTACCGGGATACCGGGAAAATTCCCGGTAGGCCGGCTTCCCTGGGGCTGCTGCCTTCATGAGAACACGCTGCCTCCATTGCACTGTTTGACTCTGACTGACAGTCCAGTAGACGCGGCTGTCAGTCCTCCTCCTTCTTCAAACAAATCCTCTATCTGTTCTCGCGGCCGCAAGGTGACAGGACTGCGGCCGCGAGAACAGATAGAGGATTTGTTTGAAGAAGGAGGAGGTCTGACAGCCGCGTCTACTGGACTGTCAGTCAGAGTCAGACAGCACAATGGAGCCAGCCGGCTGGGTCTAACTCTAGACCCAGTGACATCAGACGCAGCACGCAGGCTATGCTGAGGTGAGAGTGCTGCGTGACTGCATTTACTTACCAACGGGCTGCCCGCACTTAAGTTAAGCCCCACTACCGCGCCACAGAGACAGATTGACTGACGCCCAGGCCAGACAGAGCTCGCTGAGCGGGAGGCAGCAGAGCAATACAGAGTCGGACAGCAGCCAGACTCTGTTTGAAGGCAAGAGTGGGGAAGGGAATTGGGAAATGGGGAAACTGTAACAGGCACAGCTGCCTAACGGGCAAAAAGGGGAGTGAATGACATCATCAAGTGGCGGAGAATTAGGCAAAGGGGGATCAAGAGAGGAAAGAGGGGGCATCAAGTGCAGGTCAGGTGAAAGAGGAAGAGAGAGGTGGGGCAAGAGGGACAAAAAGACTGGCAATTGGGGAAACTGTAACAGGCGAAAAGGGTAGATCATTCAAGAGAGGGAGAAAGGCAAAAGGGAACAAGAGAGGTAAGAGGGGGCATCAAGAGAGGGTGAATGAGGCAGAGGGGCTCAAGAGGGAGAAAAAGAGGCAAAGGGGAGAAAAAAGAGGCAAAAGGAGGAAGGATCAGGAGGCAAATGGAGGGGGATCGGGAGGAGGATAAAGAAGCACAGGGTGGGATTAAGAGTCAAGAAGGAGAGAGAGAGAAGCAAAAGTAAGGGGGGATCGAGAGTCAATGAGGATCCAGGGAGGGAAAGAAAGAGTCAAAGGGGAGAAGGACCAAGAGGCAAAAGGGTGGGATCAAGAGTCAAAAAGGGGAGAGAAAGGCAAGAAAAAAAATGCCATTATGCTATGGGGCTGGTAAGCCATTTTTTCCAGGGCTGGTTTTTATTCCCAGTCCGGCCCTGGTGAGCAGACAGAAGGTGTAACATGAAAGATCTGCCTTGAGGTAATATCATTGTAAGGAAGTTGAGGTGGCCTAAAATAGATTGGAAGAGGGCAAGAAGAGAGAAGAAAACAGGAGTGTAGTAGTAGTATGTAAAGGAAGTTGAGGTGGTCTAAAATAGATTGGAAGAGGGAAAGAAGAGAGAAGAGAGAAGAAAACAGGAGTGTAGTGTAGTATGTAAATACACCACTTAAAACACCAGTAGGTAGATACTCACAAAATGAGATGCTGTGAAACCACTTATGTAGACCACAGCTATAATCGCTTATTGGGACATATATCAGTCCCTCAAAGAGATGATCTGTGGTCATACAGATGGGCTGCTCCTCATCAAACTCTATCTCTCAAATAGTCAATGAATGCAGATACATAAAAAAAAACAAAAAAGAGAGGGTGCCCAATAGTGCAATAACGTAAAATATAAAATGAATAAATCCAAAGGATTTTACTCACAAAAGAAGATGGTCAGAACTGATTCTGACTATAACAGCAGGTGGAGATATTAACCCATCTGTACTCGGGTAGCCCAGGTCCTGGAGTCTCTTGGTTATTGTCCAAAGTTGTTGACAATCCTCCCACAGATGGTGACCAAGAGTAATACTTCAAGGATAGATGATGTATATGTTGAAATCACAAAATGAAGAGAAATAAAACAAGAGAAACACTAAACGAAAACAAAAACAGCTCCTAAAAGATGCAAAACGTTTAATAAAAATGTATTACTATTGATCTATATATATATCCCAAAGCTGTCACTACTCTATTTGGGATTCAATCCATCAGTCAATGTGGAGGTTTTTATCTACCCTTAACAATCATTGTAACAATGAGGATAGCTGGTATACTTCAGAAGGACCAAAGCGGACTGAAAGAAGTTGGCAGCAGGTTGGGAGAACACAGAACGTTGGTGATCAGATAGAGGGACTGTGTGATATGCATAAAGCCCAAGAAGGGCAAATGTGAGTGAAAAATCTATATTGTTTTTACTCCATTATTTTTTTATTAAAACATCTACACTTAGATTGGTTTCTTCTTTTTGTTTTTGTGCTCTGTGTGTGAGTTGTTACAGATCCAGATTCGTTATTTCAAGTGGACAAGGCCACTTTTTCAACTCAATTTTCTGCTGCATTTGACAAGTTTTGAAATCATCTTCATTCATCATCATTCCATCTTCATCCTGACTGTGCATCATTTCAACTTAATTTCATCTCATCCTATTAATTCATTTGGTAAATGTACATTTCATTTCTCATTCCATTTATCATTTTATAACTGACTAATTGCTAACCCGTGGACAATATTTTCATCATTCACCATTTATTATTATTATTATTATTATTATTTAATTTTACCCTTCTATTTTTTTTCCCTTCCCTTTTCCTATTTTGTATGAAAATCTTTTACTCTTCCTGGATATTTGTTTTTTTGAATGTCCTTATGTTTAATATCTAATTTGTTTCTAATTTGTTTTTACATCAGTCTATCTGGTGGCTTTTTGTGTTTTCTTCTGTTTTGCTTAGGATTGCAGTAGAGCAGATGAACAAAAAAGAATATATGATGTGTAATAGATGTGAGTGATTAAAAGAAAAATAGTCGTGAAAGCTGGATTAGTAATGAAAAAAGTATAAATGAAATATAAGACACACAAAGTATGATATTTAGCTATGTGTGTATGTGGGTGTGGTTAACCTTAAAATCCAAGTAGCAATATGGGCAGACCAAGAAGTCTCCGTTATACTATAGGAGGATCATCATGTGATCGACCAACACCACATCTCGCTCCCACACGTGCATACCCTGCAGACCATATTGCAAACCAAGGATAAACATAAAAATAGAAAAAGCAAAATAAGGTGGAAATTTTTAAAGCTACAATTGGCAATGGAAGGAGTGGTAAAGAGATGGGTTTGTGTGCCAAAAATGTTGTGAGTTCCCGAAGTGAGCTAACTGGACAACAATTATCCTTAGTGGTGTGAAAAGTAACTCTGGACTGAAAATTATGCTAGCCAAGGTGTTAAAAGGAGTGTGTAAAAATGAGACAGCATATTGATTGGGATGTAGGAAACCATAGAACGTGAGGTAAATAACGGCAAACAGGACATGGTTGGCGAGGGGATTGGAATTGAGTAAAGTGACTAACCACCTGAAAAGTTTGCCATCTATAGGGAGGCGAGTATGAGGTACTGGAGTAGAAGATTTGGCTATGCCTTTAAAGAACAGCTTAATTCTGTAAAAGGGAAAAATATTAGGTAGATGAGGAAACAAAAGACTAAAGTGGTGCTGTATCCCGGCTAGATATAATTTAATGGTAAATTGAGAAAATTTCAGATATGTAAGACAGTAAGAAATGAATACAAGAGTGGTTTGGACAGAGTATGACTGTGGCGTGTTAATGAGAGCTAAGAAAGTATTGAAAGCCCTCCAGGCCCTAGCATAATTTATTTTAGTGTTAGCTATTTATTATATCTTCTGAATTAGCAATGTGGTGATTCACCACAAGTAGCAATATGGGCAGACCAAGAAGTCTCCTTTATACTATCGGAGGATCATCATGTGATCGACCAATACCACATCTCGCTCCCACACGCACATACCCTGCAGACCATATTGCAAACCAAGGCTAAACATAAAAAATAGAAAAAGCTAAATAAAAATGATAAAATTATATAAATGTGAATGTGTGTCAATCTCTGTAAATATATATATATATATATATATATATATATATATATAGAGAGAGAGAGAGAGAGAGAGAGAGAGAGACTGGTTCAAAAATTGTGACTGATGTGTATTAAACAACTGGATGATATATCGAAAGATGAAAGCAATTATATAAAAAAAACCTACCATGTAAAAAGACAGTGTTTAGAATATTATTGTGATACATGATGAATGAATGTTGTTAAAAGAAACAGTACAAAATGAAATAAAATAAAGAGGTGAGGAAATGTGGATATAAAACTATAAGATATTTGTGAGGATCTGAAAAGATTTGTAATAAATGTGAACTAGTAAATTATAGTGTTGTAGTGTGGTCTACTCTAGATGTAAATTTAAGGGTATATGTGTACACATATATTTGAGGGTTTATATGTAAGCATATTCTAATAAAAAAAACATAAACAGATAGTGGCCATCCATATCTAAAAAGATGTATAATAAGTGTGAACTAGTAAGTAATAGCGGTGTGGTGTAGTCTAGATATAAATTGGATGTATAAGTGCACACACATATATATGAGGGTACACATTTACTCATATCCTAAGTTGGAACAAGAAAAGACAGTGGCTATCCATATCCACCAGTAAGTACATACATGTATATGAACACTCAAAAAATCTAATACTCCTCAAGGGTTGGAATGGGTGGTCTCTATAATCTTGTTAAGACCATCTGATGAAAGTGTGGAGAGTCTATATATCCAAAAAGATTTGTGATTATTAAGTTTATGTATTCTATTATAATTGTTGGAAGCAAATATCTGTTCTGTTGGTAAACCCCTTAAGCCCTGTGGGTTTTTATCATGGTATATGGCAAAATGTATAGACACGCTATGTAAAAGGAAACCTTTCTGGATTTTTCTTTTGTGTTGACCTAATCGTGATCTAAATTTTTGTGTAGTATGTCCAATATGCTGTAACCCACAGGGGCAGGTGAGTAATTATATAGCAAACGATGTGCTACAATTTATCATGCTTTTAATATTGAAATGTTCTCCTGTAAAAGTAGATGTAAAGGAACTGAATTTTTCAGGAACAAATGGACAAGTGAGACATTCGCTAGACAGATACCTAAAAGATCCCTGAATCAATTTATTCCTAGATTCCAAGGATACTCCACCATCTGAGACCTGTAAAGTTTATTGACCACTGTACGGGAGTGCTCTCGGGACCACCACAGCAAAAAATCCACTTCCAATAATTAAAAACACTTACAGTTTTATTGAAATAAACATATAAAAATCATCAAACATGCTTCCGATCCCCTCACGGGGAAAATGGGATGCTATGATTAAGTGTTTGTTAATACACGAAACGCGTTAGGCGGTGTGTGTAGCATCCCATTTTCCCCGTGAGGGGATTGGAAGCATGTTTGATGATTTTTATATGTTTATTTCAATAAAACTGTAAGTGTTTTTAATTATTGGAAGTGGATTTTTTGCTGTGGTGGTCCCGAGAGCACTCCCGTACAGTGGTCATCTAGTTTGTTGAAATCGTTATTGCTGCGATTGACGGGAGGAGCACCGGGTCCACCGACCCTCAACGATAGGGGTGAGTTCATTCCAGTCACTGTTATATGATCAAGGAGTAGAAGATAGTGCTGTAGCGGTCACTTTTTTGAATGTTTGCTGTAAAGTTTATTGTCTAAAGTTTATTGTTATTGGCGGTTGTAATTTGATTAGTGGACTTGGACGTAAAATGAATGGGTGACAGAATGTTCTTGCTTTCCTATATGTAACTTTAGGTTGGTGAGGCAGAAGTTTTTTTTTCAGAAAAGGGTGAGTTACGAGTATTGGTGAGTGTTTACTAAGAATATTAACCCTTTGAGTGCCAGAGTAGTACGCAACACATTGCAAGGCAATGTGTTGTGTAGCCATCTGGCACTCAAAGGGTTAAATATATCACCCATTAGAACATTATGTTTTGTGGTGAAGATGGGGCACTCAGAAAATGTACTCTGTCTCTCTCTCATAATAGTATAATTATTCACATGATCATCAGACTTAAAAGCTCTAACCCTCCTATATGAATCTGAAATAAAATGCATAGGATATGACTTTTGGATAAATCTGGTCTCCAATATCTTAGCCTGTTATCACAGCGTACCTTAATTCCAGCTCCGCCACATCAGGTGATGCTGGGAACCTGGGATCTGGAATGATGCTTCAGCCACTCCAGGCCTCTGGCCTAGGCATGCTGGGTGCCTCCAGTGGCCATCCGTGTCCTATCCCTAGATGGCGAAGCCACTAAGAATGAAGGAGGGTTGGAGACTGTAGTGGACGCATCTCTGCTCCGATGCGTCACTTTCGGGCGTGAGGCTGCGTATTGATGCAGGCCTCAGTCTTATGTAATTGGTCTTAGGAGTCTTAGTCTTAGAAGACCTGTGGCTCTGTTTGACTATCCTATCCATGCTCTACCTTATCTCTTGGACATCCAGTCTGGTGCAGACTTGTGGCTCTGGCTGACTATCCGCTCCATGTTTTGACCCTGGCTTGTCTGACCATCCAATCTGGTGCTGTCCTGGGGCTCTGTCCAACTATCCCCTCTGTGTTGCCTCCTGACTAGTGGACATCCTATCTGGTGCAGACCTATGGCTCTGGTGAACTCCAGTTTTGCTGACTGCAGGCGTGAATCAGTAGTCTCCCTTATTGCCATCCTATGGGGAGACGGCCTTCTCCTTACTGATTGCAGGCGTGAGTCAGTAGTCTATTCTGTTACCATCTTTAGGGGAAACAGTTTTGGTCTATTCTATGTTATTCTGGGCGACTGAGACTACCATTGGCTTCGGCCTAGTCTCTTGCAGTTTGTTTGACTTGGAAGCAGCCTCCTATTTCTGATAGAGTCTCTAGCCTCTTTAGTCACAAACTGCTCCCTCCTGATCCATTCTGTATATATTCTAATAAAGGTGTTTTAACTATCCCGTCTGACTCTTGTTTATTCTTGAATCTCCATGACACCTGTATATAGTAGTCTTCCAAACTGAAACATTTTATCCGTGTTTTTATTGACAGACTTAAAATAGGTATGTGAAAGAATAGGAAAACCATCTCTACCCTCTAGTTCTAAATCCAAAAATTGTATGGTGGAACTATGAAACGTGGAAGTGAAAGACATCCCCCATATATTGTTGTTAAGATAATCAACAAAGTTGGAAATCATAGAGACATCACCACGCCAAATGATGATATCATCTATGTAGCTTCAGTAGAGCACCAAGTTCATGCCTTATGGGTTGGAATCATAGATCTTATGTTGTTCCAGTAAACCCATAGAAAGGTTATCTTAGGTTGGTGCGAACTTGGTGCCCATAGCCATATTCTTAACCTGCGAATAAAATTTCCCATCGAATTAAGACAAATTATGAGTAAATATAAATTAGATCACCTGTAAAATGAATTTTATTTGTTTGCTTGGCATTAGTAGATCTTGATAGAGGAAGTTAAACAACTGAAATCTGAATTCCAGATGAGGGTGCTCAGTAGGGACAGTAAATGGGAATAGTCTCTCAGATAAGAGGGGAGTCCCAATACTAACCTTTGCAGATGGAAATCCACGTAAAATGACATGTTAGAAGTGATCGAGTCTATGCCAGATATGATGGGTCTTCCTGGAGGAGAGGAGAGAGACTTATGTACTTTAGGAAGATGGTAATGTACGGCCACTTTTGGTTGGTGGACATATAAATAGTCCCGCTCACTCTTCTCCAGGATACCATCCATATAAGCCTGCTTGACCAACAAGCTCATCCCACTCATATAACATACAGTGGGATCGCCCTTCAGCACTGAATAATATTCAAAATCACCAAAGATTTGATTGGCCTCGGAGATACAATCTTCATGATGTTGAATAAAAAAGCCCCACCCTTGTCGACTTCCTTAATGATAATGGAGTGATTAGATCTCAGAGTGTTTAAAGACTCAAATTCTGCAGCTGTCAAATTCCAACATGAGGGACAGAGGAACTAGTGATAAGAGACTTAAAATCACCCATCAACAAACTGAGAAACGTATCAACAAAGCTACACCTGCTCTCAGTGGGATACAAAGTGGAATGGTACTTCAGACCTGAGGGAACATTGCCTTTCAAGAAAAATTCAGTATGATGGTCAACATAAGGTATAATCTCTCTACCAACATCATCCCACAAAGTGTTACTAGTAATCACAGCCACACAACCACTATTGGGCCCCAAAGACTTCCTAGCAAAATACTTTTTCTGGGACAGTTTGCGCACAAAGTCATTAAGGTCCACATACAAATCAAACAGTTCTGGGTATGAAGAAGGACAATAAGACAAACCCTTGGACAAAAGAGTAAGTTCAGCTTTATTGGGGGTATAATTAGATATATTAATTACATTATTGTCTATTGTGTCCTCCAATTTTGTGTTTTTGTGGACCATTGCATCTCCCTCTTTGCTCCTGGACTGATCTTTTGGATGACTGTTCTGCTCTCAATGGGAGGAACCTGTTGTGGTCTCCCCACCATCTGAAATCTAGCGGGGGTACCACCTGAGGTCCCAATCCCAAAGAAGAGCAGGAGGAGGTGGATGAACTTTCTGAATCTTGGTCACTAACTGAGGTTGGGGTAAAACTAGAGTTAAACTCCTGGTGGATTGGATTCTTATCCCCAGGAACATGATTGTTGTTTTCATTGGACTTAATATTAGTTGAATTAGTAAAACGGTCATTACTTCTCACATCCACACTACCTACAGAACTTGATTTAGTAGGCTGAATTATGGTGTTATATTTAGGGTTTGAAGTTGTAGAAGCCCTCTTATGATTTGAGGGTCTGTTAAAATTAACCTCATTATTGGTATGTCTAGTAGGATTAGTTCTCAAAGATGGATTTCTAATATCTCTTTACCATTGGTTGTTTCTATAATCCCCCCCCCATTTCTTCTTAATTTATTTTTTTTTGCATTCCATGAGATTTATCTAATGTTACCTACATTCTTATTTGTACGTTCCTCCATCGCAGCAAACTGAGTGTCACCATATTTTTTTTACATCTTTAATGTTTGATTCAATGTCCTTTTGAATAATATTAATCTTATTTTCCTATGTGTTATTAATAGCTACATAAAAGATGTAGAATACATATCAAGGACATTGTACCAATTTTCAATAAAAGTTTGTTCATTTTGAAAATTGGTAATATGTAAATCCACAGTCTTTTTGAGATCATCTGTGCTCCCAAATATTTTTTGAGAGTTTCTACATCCCAATAATAACATTCGATTTTCAGAAGATTTTCTAATTCACAAAAGGATTTACTTAGATCTTCTTCTTCGTAACTCCTCCCACAATATACTCATTGCTAAGATATGATCTAGTAGTTGACAAATCTCTATAAAATTGCATATTAGATGACAATAACAACCAACAATGCAAAAAATACAAAAACTACCAAAACACAATGAGGAGTTGATTCAGTACAAATCACAAAAATCAGTGCATATAATGATACACTTTACCGTCTTTAAAAGTTCTGAAATCAGTGAAGATGGATCTTAGATGTTACGGGGGCTGCACTCCACTTCGGAAACCTCCAGTAAAACTATAGAAAAGGACAAGAAGAGAGAAGAACACAGGAGACTCCTCCTAGTGTAGTCAACACAAAAGACATATCCAGAAAGGTTTCCTTTTACATAGCATGTTTAAACATTTTACCATATACATTAAAAAACACCCACAGGGCTTAAAGGGATAGTAATACTTCGTTTTATCTTTATTTTATTTTGTAGGCATTAAAAAAAACATGAAGAACGATATAAATCTTATCTCTCAAACCTTTATGGTTTGAGAAATATTCACAAGCAAAGTTTCCCCTCCCACCCCTTTTACCTAGTGTAAGCCATCTCTTTTCAGATGTAGAATCCAGTCCATAGACCAGACAGATAACACAAGGGGACAGGAGACTCCTCCTAGTGTAGTCAACACAAAAGACATATCCAGAAAGGTTTCCTTTTACATAGCATGTTTAAACATTTTACCATATACATTAAAAAACACCCACAGGGCTTAAAGGGATAGTAATACTTCGTTTTATCTTTATTTTATTTTGTAGGCATTAAAAAAAACATGAAGAACGATATAAATCTTATCTCTCAAACCTTTATGGTTTGAGAAATATTCACAAGCAAAGTTTCCCCTCCCACCCCTTTTACCTAGTGTAAGCCATCTCTTTTCAGATGTAGAATCCAGTCCATAGACCAGACAGATAACACAAGGGGACAATCTTCTTTGTATGAGAACAATGAAAGCCCTGCCCCCCTTGACAAGTTTTTCAGGTTTTTCTCTTATCTTAATTGAAGATTGTCCCTCTCTGCAGTCTACCTGGGCACCTCCCTTCTGCTCTGGCTGAGCAGTGTTACATCAGTAAAAGGGGCGGGAGGGGGATAGTTTGTCATTGAATTACTCTTGAACTACAACTCTGACAGAATTGAAATAACACTCTCCAAAGTCCAAATACTATGGTGATTAATAAGAGCTGCTTTTATTATGAAACATTACTATCCCTTTAAGGGGTTTAACAATAGAACATATATTTGTTATTATAATAGAATATGTAAACGTAATAATCGCAAATCTTTTTGGATATATAGACTCTCCACACTTTCACCAGATGGTCTTAACGAAATGATAGAGACCACCCATTCCAAACCTTGAGGAGTATTAGATGTTTTTTGGTGTTTATATACTAGCTATGTACTTACTTTGATGGATATGAATGGCCACTGTCTTTTCTTGTTCCAAATTAGGATATGAGTACATGTGTACCTTCATATATATGTGTACACTTATACCTCCAATTTTTATCTAGAGTACACCACAACACTATTACTTACTAGTTCACACTTATTATACATCTTTTTAGATAGCCACTATCTGTTTATGTTTTTAATTAGGATATGTGTACATATATGTACCCTCATATATATTTGTGCACATCCTATATAATAATTCGCTAAGTTGTGTGTAACGCCCGACATGCGCAGTAGACACTGCTGCGCGTGCGGCAGTCATGCACAGTAGAGACTGCCCGTGCAGGGGCTGATACAGAGCTGGGCGCTCTGAAAGAGCGTCCAGCTCTGTATCAGCCGAGGCGCGGGCAGTCTCCACTGCGTGTGACTGCCCCGCGACCGGCTGCCAGAGGCACTGTGGCCCATGTAACGGGCTGTTCAACTAGTATACTTATAATTTACATCTAGATCACACTACAACACTATAAATTACTAGTTCACATTTATTACACATCTTTTCAGAGCCACACAAATATCTTATAGTTTTATATCCACATTTCCTCACCTCTTATTTTATTTAGTTTTGTTCTGTTTCTTTTAACAACATTTATTCATTATGTATCACAATAATATTCTAAACACCGTCTTTTTACATGTAGGTTTTTTTATATAATTGCTTTCATCTTTCGATATATCATCCAATTGTTTAATGCACACAATTTTTGAGCCAGCCTATATATATATATACCTGCCTGTGCAGTGCATGTGCCCGGGACAGGCTACTTGTCACGGTTAGTTAAGACTCTCAGACTTAAGGTTTAGGTAAAAACATAACTTTATTGAAAAGTTAAGGCAATCCCATAGGGCTATCATACACATACAAACAATACAAATAAGCAAATGACCATATGAATAGGTTCTACCGGCCTTGCAAATAATACCGGGTAAGGCAACCCAGGCGACTAGACGAAATAGCAGTAGCAGGCTCTACCGACCTTGCCAATACCGGGTAAGGCAACCGTGAGATGGTAACGTACCGGTTCTACCAGCCTTACCAATACCGGGCAAGGCAGCCTGAGGGAATACTGTGAGTAGGCTCTACCGGCCCTGCCAATACCGGGTAAGTCAACCTAAAGGATGGCAATGTGAATAGGTTCTACTGACCTTACCAATACCGGGCAGGGCAGTCCAAGAGAGGAGACCTTCCTGGAACCAACTGACTGTCAGGTGACAATGACAGTAGGATGGAAGAGGTAGCAACTAGGATAAGCGGTCTCGCTCAAGCAGAAGTCTCATGCCAGAGAACTACAAGACAACTGCATAGGGACTGGACAGCAACTCGGACCTCACAGTACCTGACTACAGTCAGGGAGCAAACCAGCGTCCGCACGCTGGGACCAACTGACAGGAATGTGAACCGCAAGGCGTACTGGAGTAAACCAACAGGAGTAATGGTACAAGGTTAATGGAGTAAACCAGCGTCCGTACGCTGGGACCAGCAGTAGTATATCCACCAGGTTTAATGGAGTAAACCAGCGTCCGCACGCTGGACCCAACAGTGTAAAGGCCACAAGGTTTAATGGAGTAAACCAGCATCCGCACGCTGGAACCAACAATAGTATAAGCCACCAGGTTTAATGGAGTAAACCAGCGTCCTCACGCTGGAACCAACAGTAATATAATACACCAGGTATAATGGAGCAAACCAGCGTCCGCACGCTGGAATCAACAGTAGTATAAGCCACCAGGTTAAATGGAGTAAACCAGCATCCGCACGCTGGAACCAACAGTATTATAAGCCACCAGGTATAATGGAGTAAACCAGCGTCCACACGCTGGAACCAACAGTAGTATGCACCTCCAAGTTTAATGGAGTAAACCAGTGTCCGCACGCTGGAACCAACAATAGTATAGGCCACCAGGTTTAATGGAGTAAACCAGCGTCTGCACGCTGGAGCCTACAGAAGGAATATCGCCGGAGCGAAATGAGAGCAATGTCGCCTCAGCGACTGCAGACAGGGAACCACTGAGACCAGACAGAGGATCAGCCGGAACGAGCACCGCTGAACTGACAGGCGACCGGAACATCAGCAACCACGGAGAACAACCGGAACCGACTGGAATGACAAGCAGGCAGGTACACAGGAACAGGTAGACTCAGGAACTCAGGAACTCTGAAACACTGGAACACTGGAACTCTGGAACTCTGGTACTCTGGAACTCAGGCCCAATCAGCATGGCAGGCAGGACAGAAAAGATACTGTCAGAGACACCACGAAAGGGCAACCAAAGGGTGCCCGGACTGAGTTTAAAAAGGCAATGTGAGGCGGGCTGACAGCAGGCAACCAATGGGAGCCCCCTGCAGGTGATAGACACTGGATAGCACCAATCACGGGCACCGTGATACTACTCTTACGCTGCGGGTACCTTGGTTAGAGTCCTAACCGGAGCAGGAAGAGGATGGAGAGGGACAGCTGTTGATCGGAGAGAGGTGAGAGCATGGGGAGGAAGTGTCTTAAAGGTTGGGATGATAAAGAAATAGGTAATGTTTTGGGAGTCAGACACATTATTGATGGATGTTGGTGGTGGGGGAGTGGTTAAGCGGAAAGCAGACGTGATGCAGGGCAGTCCTATCATGTATGTATGTGTGCTGGTATGCGAATATCCCTAGGGTAGGTAACTTGAAGCTCTCCAGTTTTCTTGTACTACAGCTCCCAACTTTTATAGTGAGGATGATGGGATTTATAGAGCTACAATATCGAAAGAGCTGCAGGTTTCCACCCCTCAAAACTGCCAAGGAGCAGCCTGTAAAAGTGGACCTCCCATCCTGAGAGAAGTTTGACAACCCCACAGCGTTCAACCCAAGCCTACAGATTCAAAGTTATTTGTCGCGTACAGAAATATGGATGTGTGCCTCTGTGTGTGTCATTCATTGAAACTAAAGCTGCCCAATTAAACAAATGCATATAAACCCTTTCTGTGCCAAAAGGGTTAATATGCATTTGTTTTATCGGGCAGCTTTTGTTTCAATGAGTGACAGACACAGAGGCACACACCTATACTACTGTACAAGGCAAATAACGTGGATTCACCTGCGGGGTTGGGTTGAAGCAATGTTAAAAAAATTGAAATGAGAATCTCACTCTTGTATGCAGGGCGAGATTCTCATTTCACCCTTTACTGAATATGTAAATATAACTATATGTTAATATAAATCATTGGTACCATTGGCACTGGCTTATTCCATGTGTATTTATGGAAGTCATTTACATCTTATGTTTTTAACACTGTGTGTGAGACCTACTAATAATTGTATTTACCCATTTGAGTACCAGAGAGGCATCTAGTGCATGGCAACACAGTGCATTGGATATCCAGTGCATTGGATATTTTTCTAGCACTCAAAGGGTAAAATATTTGCGCTTCAAATTGCCCAAACAGTAGTAGGGGTGTCTTGAAAATGCCACACTGTGTGTTAGGGGTGTCTTGAGCCATAAAAAAAAATAAATAAAAAAAAATCAGTCATTGTACTAGACATGATAAATAGGCCTTGAAGAGCTCGCTAGCATTAAAAAATTTTAAATAAATCGGAGAAACAATTTTCCATGCACTACTACGTAGTTTTGCTTTGTATGTAAAATACAGTCTGCTGGTCACAGAGTGATAAATGCAAAGAGAAATAATTTGCCCTGCGTGCAGTTTTCTTTTGCATTCTTCAGTTCCTAGCCAGGGGTTGCAGGAAGTTTGCAGTGCACAGCTTCCTCCAAAATCCACACACGTCATGTGTCTTTAAAATAGGTCTAAACATATGGATTATTCAACAAGCCTTGTTATATAAGAAAATCTGTTCTTGCGTTAACTCTTTCAATGCCAGATGGGTATGCAATGTGTTGCACACCCTCTGGCACTCAAAAGGTTAATGTTATGTATGCAACTTTTTTTTTTAATTTGCATTTCTTTTAACAGTTTGGATGTTGGTGAAGTAATGAATGCATTGTACAGCAATCTGCTGGAGATCTCTTGCATTCAGTTGATATGCTGAATAACACATAGAAAAACAGTGTTGTTTCATCAAAGAGAACTTGAGATGGGATAAGGCGGGATATGTGTGTGGTTAAAGGCGGGGGATATGGGTGGGGCTAGGCGTGGAAACTGGTGGCGAGTAACTTTTCAGGCCTGGCTAGTACTTCAGGACTTGAAATTTTGAGGTCTGAGATATATATATATATATATATATATATATTTACAGGGATCGACACACATACACATTTACATAACTTTATCATTTTTATTTTGCTTTTTCTTTTTCTATTTTTATGTTTAGCCTTGGTTTGCAATATGGTCTGCAGGGTATGTGCGTGTGGGAGCGAGATGTGGTGTCGGTCGATCACATGATGATCCTCCGATAGTATAAAAGAGACCTCCTGGTCTGCCCATATTGCTACTCAGATTTTATGGTTAACCATACCCTACATACGACTATTTTTCTTTTTTTTATATTTAAAGTTTTTTTTATTGAAGAATAAAACCATAATACAATAGAAACAAAATATATGCAGCAGCGCACAAGACTGGTAGTTATACAATGATAAAGAGCTAAATGTAACAATGGCTGCTATAAAGTTGAAAATCAAAGGAGATCCGCAGTCCCCACTGCTGTAAATATGGGCAATTGTAGAGCGATTATTAGCAACAGTCAGTGCTCACAGAAACCAAAGAAGAAAGAAAAGAGGAAAGAACAATAAGTATAAGAAAGAGGAAGGAAACCAGATGGTGCAGAGAAAAGGGAAGAGAGAGAGGAAGGGAGGGAGGGAGAGGAAGAAAGGGACATATTGGGTTGCTCCGGTTCTTTTAAAAATACCCTAGAGATAACACGCAGAGCACTTACAACTGAGTCGCATACTATATAAATAGAATTAAACGGATGACATAGACAGTCAGTGGTTCCAAGTCTCAAAAAAGGAGGCTGAATCGCATCTCCTAAAATGAAGTGGTTTTTCCAAAAGGACCAGCTCTGAGAACCTCTGAAGCCATTCCTGGAGGGAGGGCGGGGTGTCTGACTTCCAGCATCTGGGGATGCAGAGTTTAGCTGCATTGAATAGATGAGTTAAAAGGCGAACAGCATTTAGGTTTTTAGTGATATCTGGAGGAAATAGATAGAGGCAAACTATCTCAGTGGAGAGAGTCAATTCAAAAGAAAGAGCCTTGGAAATTACTTTGGCAACAACACTCCAGTAGGGCTGTATCCTGACACAGGACCACCACAGGTGGAACAGTGACCCACCAGGCTGGCCACAGCGCCAGCACACATCTGGAACAGACAGGTAGAATCTGTGAAGAATGTCAGGGGACCTGTACCATCTCGTCACCAGTTTAAAATTCATTTCTGCAGTAAGTGAATTCCTAGAGCTAAAAAGGGCCGAATTGAGAATCTTTTTTCCACAGAGAATTATCAATATCTATACCCAAAGCACCACTCCACTTGGCTCTTCTAGACATGGCAGGAGGAGAGACATCAGAAATGAGGAGATTGTAAAAAGAAGAAATATTTCTACGATTAGGTGCAAGAAATATTTTCTCCAAGGAAGTAAGATGTCGGAGGAGGGAGGACTTGGCGGGATGGGAGGTAAGAAAACTGTGAATCTGGCGATATTGCCAGTATGCCATCAAGGGTAAGTCAAGGCTACCTGAAGGTCCACAAAAGAACATAGTTGGGACCCAAAAGGTAGTGCATGAACACTCAAGTTCCCATTCTGCTGCCATGCAAAAAAGTCAGTGCCTTGGAGTCCAGAGGGAAAGTCAACATTGTAGATAATAGGGGTAAGAGGGGAAGGAAAAGAAAAAGGAGATGGATGAGAGTGTAATATCGTAGTCCAGGTTTCCAAAAGAGAGAAGAGAAAGGAAGGGAGCTTAGGCAGTTTCTTTAGAGAAAGGTCAGACCTACATAAGAGTCCCTCTAATGGAGCAGGGGAGATCTGATCCCTCTGGATCCGAATCCACTCCTTGTCAGCAGTGGAGTGGAACCTGTGTGCAAAGAAGGATAAATGGACAGCTTAATAATACTTAGTTATTAGTGGTAGGTCCAAGCCCCCCCTCACGATGCCTGAATGCCAAGTTGCATATTAAATCCCAGGGGGAACCACCCCTCCAGATAAACGAGTGGAAAAGTCACTGTACAGAGCAAAGGAACAACCTAGGGAGGCAGATAGGGACTGTTTGGAAAGTGTATAACAGTTTGGGAATCACCACCATTTTTAGCAAATTAATCCGTCCCGACTACGAAAGGTAAAGAAAGGACCATCTCTTGAGATCTTTTTCAATACACTGCAGAAGAGCGAGATAGTTCAGTGAATATAACACAGAAGTTTGTGGACAGAGAAGCATGCCCAGATATTTGAAATGTTTGGGGGCTTTGCAGAAGGGAGTCGTCTGCAGGAGTTGATGAAATTCTACCTCTGGGAGAGAAGGAGTTCACACTTATCTAAGTTTGGGGAGAAACCAGAGAAACTCCCAAAATGCTCTAGCTCTGTGGGGACCTGAAGCGAGGAGACCTCCAGATAGGTAACCGTGAGCATCAGGTCATCGGCAAACAAGGCCAGTTTGTTTTCAGTAGACCCTGTGAAGACCCCCCTGATCGCTCCATTGGACCACACAGCATTAGCCAGGACCACCATGGTTAGAATAAACACCAGGGGGGAGAGAGGGCACCCCTGTTTTGTGCCACTCATAAGAAAAAAGGATGAGAAAGAAAAGCATTCAACCTGATGTGTGCACACGGGTTTGAATACAATGCCTTGATCCAGGCTAGGAATACAGGACCAATTCCAATGTGAGACAGAGTGACATCAATAAATGGCCACGCCCACTACTAAAAAGACATCATCAACATGAGAGCTATGAATAACATCCACCAGCTGGATGAGTTTGATGGTATTGTCCCAGGCCTCTCAGCCCAGAAAAAAAGCCAGTTTGGTCAGACGAGATAAGGAAGGGCAAGAGTGGTTTGAGTTTGGATGCCAAGATTTTAGCATAAATTTTTATATCTATATTTAACAGTGAGATGGGTCAAAACCTAGCTGACAGCAAGGGGTCGTTACCCTCCTTAGGGATCTGTTCCTCTGTTAGTTGGGGATGATCCAAAATTCACCTACAGGTCATGAGTAGGAGTAAGTTTAGGAGTATTGGTGGAATGAATGGAAGCAGAGATGTCCTTCATAGGAGGTGAGGAAGTAGGTGAGAACAGATTGTACAAGCTCTGATAGAAAGTATGTAGGGTTTCCAAAATGGAGGGGAAATCTCTCACAACATCCCCTGAATCGGTTTTAAGACCGCAAATAATAGCAGGGGATGATGAAGGCCTAGATTGATGAGTTAACAGTTTACCACATTTGTTACTGAACTCATATGTGGACACCCTCTGCCAGTTGTGAGCCCATCTAGTACTGCTTTAGCCTCTGAGCGTAGGAGAGACAAGCGCCGGACCAACTCCTGATCAGGGCGTAAGTAAGACAGTAAGCCAGAAGAAAATAATCTTCTATTACATTCAATGAAGTCCTTGATTTCTTGGTGAAGCATTGTGCAGAATTCCGCAACATCATGAGCAGAGGTGGGCATTCTCCAGACCCTGGAATGGGGCAGGGCCATAGGAATGGCAAGGGACAGGAGACTGGGGAGTGATCAGACCAGGTTCTGGGCAGGATTTCTGCACCAGAAGAAAAATGGAGGTGAGACTGGGAAAGAAAAAGGTAGTCAAGGCGAGAGGAGGAATGATTAGGATGAGAGAAAAAGGTAAAGTGAGATGAGGGGGTGGAAGTGCGCCATGTGTCCAGCAGACCCAAATCTCTAAAACCCCTGTGAATATGGGCCAAATGGGATGATGTGATGCAAGATCTCCCAGTAGACGAGTCAATTGTACGGCATAGAGAAATGTTAAGGTCTTCCCCCAAGACGGTCAGGCCCTCAGCAAATGATCAGAAAGCCTCAAAGCCTCAAGTGTAGTGGTGAGAAAGGAGGGCTAATTGGCATTTGGGGAATAAACAGAAGCCAAAGACACAGTCAAATAGCCCAGTGTCCCCTTCAGGAATATGCTCCTGCATTCACTATTTGCATCCAGCACAGTAAGGGGTAGAGACCTGTGGAGTAAAATATCCACTCCATGTTTTTTCTCTGAAAAGGAGCTATAATATTGTCTAGAGTAATGTTTAAAAAAAGACGGTTCTTCCCCCTGAACAAAGTGGGTTTCCTACAGAAATATGATCTGAGGCCCCAGTCGCTGAAAGTCTTGAATCAGAATATGCCTTTTATGAGGCAAAATTAAACCCCTGGCGTTAATGATAAGAATATTAAGGGGGAGGGAATCAGGCATGGTAAAAAAAAAAAAAAGGAAACCAGCTTGCTGCACAACACAACTTTGACAAGGAAGTTGCCCCAGGAGAAACTAACACCTGACCAGCCATATGAGGGAAAAGGAAGGGAGGGAAGGGGGAGAGGTGTAGGGGAAGAATATGACAGGATAAGAAAGTCAAAGGTAGGAAACAATAGAGCAGAAAAAGCCTTCCAAGAGGCCGATGAGGAGGAAGAAGAACAGAAAAAAGGGGGACACCAGTGGTATCCCCCAAGGCCCAACAAACAGTCAGGTACTCCAGGGACACCCCCAGGAACCCCCTCAGCAAATAACAGAAACAAACAAAAAATAACAATACAACATTCACATAATTGTACAGAATGAAGCAGTAAGGCTGTCTCACGTAAGATGAATAAACATATCTAAAAGTAAGCCATGACAATAATCATGGGGTATGTGACCAAAAGTGATGGCATCTCGAGGACCACAAGGCCCCTAATGACAAGGTGTAGGGTAGGAGCCCAAGGGTAGTGTAGTTGAACCCCCCCACACCTCAAGTCAATGGTAACCCGTAAATATAAAACTATAGGATAATTTAAATGTTGGCAAGCAGTGGTGGGAATGATGATAAACAGCAGAGGAAGGGGAGATGGAACAGGAGGGCCTAGAAAGCTACAGCAGAATACTCCACAAAAGGTGTCTCACAGTACATACATCTGAGCAATTTTGCTTGTTTTTTTTCCTTCTCGTATTACTTCATACAGGCCATCATTTCATCTCTCCCACCTCATCATATGTACATCAGTACTAAAATAATGGGCATAATCAAAATAAGGATTCAAGAGGGGCATTGAGAGTTTACAGATGGCGGAATTAGTGGGAAAAAGCACGGTGAGGAAAGGGATCACCCCCCCGAGAGAAGGGTAACCCCAGGCTCATGCCAAATGTAAGGGGTAGCATAAATTCAGGCAAACACCTGAAAGGAGAGCCAACGGACAGCCCTCCCCCATGGCTGGCGCCCCAAACAGGCGTGGCAAGTGCAGGTCGCCAGCTGCCCACCGGCCCCCAGCTAAAAAAAACCTGGGTGACACAGAAGTAACAAAACAACTGAAGTAGCATAGTCCATGAGAGAACTTGTTGAGGAAATTTTGCGGGTAGGAAATACCCATGTAGGCAACATTTATCTGCCAAAAAAGGAGGATAATCAGCTGCAAAGTCTGTCCACAGTCTAAGGTGTCAGGCTGTTCGAGGACACTCAGGACTACGCCGTTTCTGTGGAACAGATGACCAGCTAGGCCTGTAGGGCATGTTCTCACACCGACCAGGGCCCTGGTAGGCAGGTAACTCCAGAAGCTGTGGAATTTCCAGTTGCTTGCAAACACCCTGAACATCATCCAGGCCTCTGACCAGCAGCATGGAACTGTTTCTCGGGATTACAGGGAAAACGGAAACCCCCATCTATATGGGACATCGTGGGCGCGGAGGGCATCTGTCAATGGCCGGAATGAACTCTGGAGCTGCAGCATTAACGGAGAAAGATTGTTGAACAGTTGAATATCCACCCGTCATGCTGTAGCGATTGGGTAGCTCAGGCCGCTCTCATTATTGAATCTTTTTGTTGAAAAGAGGCCAAATAAAAGATGACATCACTGGGCCTACCTCAAGGCCCTATGGACACGCTTCAGTCTGATCTCAGTAGAGTGTATGTGCAGTAATGAAGACAAAATCTGCTGTAGGGCTCCGGTGAAGACCGGGAGGGCTATGGTTTCAGGCAAATTGCGTACCCTAATATTGTTCCGTCAACCCCAGTTCTCTACATCATCCAGCTGGAGCTGTAGGTGGTGAATCTCCTCGGCCTGTGATAATAGAGTTTTTTGCATCGCATGTTGGGCAGTAAGTGCAGTTTCTGTGGACTCCTCTGCGTCTAGAATACACTCCCCAATCTGATGGACGTCTTTACCCATGTCGGAGATATCGGAGCAGAGGGATTCCTTCAAAGTATCCAAAATATTTTCAATGTCCGCCTTGGAGGGCAGAAGCTTAATGTCCTCTTTAGTGGTAAACAATCTCAAGTCTATTTGTTGAGTGGTGCCAGATGGAGTTCGAGGCCGCAGGGCCTGAAGGTCGCTACATGGGTTCGTTCTCTTTCCCTGCTGTGAACATCTTGTAATGGTGTGAAGGGTAAGTGGGTTGGGTAGGATCGGTAAAATTCTCCCTCAAATAAGCAGTAATCTTGGTTCCTCTCTTCTTTTCAGGGGACATCGCCCCTTGAGCCATCAAAAGCAGGTAAAAAGTCACCATGTATCAGATAAGAACCCCTTTAGTACAGACAGAGCCAGGAGCTCCTCTAACATGCAGCCATCTCTGTTAGTTACCAAAACACCTTATTCAGTTGTTTTATTTGTATTCTTTAGATGTCATCATTCATCAGCCTAATAGGTGAAGATGAGTAAAACACTTCATATACTACATATCTTTAATTGTTTTATACATTTTTTCACTCTGGTATTTGTTTTGACTTTTAAGATATTGATGTTATCATATATATAAACTTAAGTCAGGATTTTATCAGGAATTGATGGACATGGATGAATCTATACAGAATTTATTTTGAGTTTATAAAAAATAATATGATAATTCTGGGATATTTCTGAATTATATTATTTTATGATTGAGGGTTGTGCCGTTGGATCCGAAATTCCTTTACTCTCTCCTTATGATGATTTGATTTTGCATCGCATTTCATATGTCGATCGGTTTGGAAAGGGTTTGTTGCGAGTATATGTAGATGGGGGTTTTCTCCTGATATTGATTAAAGTGGAGATAATCTATTAAATGACACTCCGCTGTTCATTTTATATTTTACATTTATATTTGTGTCATTGTGTTTATTCCATATGTTTGTACATTGGATTTTTAGCGTCCTGCAGATTTTTTGCCCTTAAAACACACACATATATGTATATATTTATTTATATATTTTCTTTGTTGGACATGTATCATATATTTATATTTGGTTGATATTAACCCCATCTGTCTGTTTGTTTGCATCCGCTGTTTGGCAGTCTTGTACTCGTATCTTAATGTGTGCCGGCTTCCGTTTCACCTGATGCGATTCCAGTTTATGCCAACCAATGGATGCGATCATGGGGATTTTTAAATCCCGATCACTGTAACGGCTCCTGTTTGATTGTACTGTCTCAGATGAAGCAGTGGGTTCACTGTGAAATGCATTAGACTTTTTTTTTAATCATACATATATGGATCAATATTAATAATTTATTATTAAACATTTTGTATCTTTTTGGAGCCATTTTTGTTTTCTTTTTTTTTTTTAATTCTCTTCATTTTGTCATTTCCACAGATACATCATCTATCCTTGAAGTACTACCCTTGGTCACCATCTGTGGGAGGATTGTCAACAACTTTGCACAATAACCAAGAGACTCCACGACCTGGGCTACCCAAGTGGAGACTGGTTAATATCTCCACCTGCTGTTTCAGTCAGAATCAGTTCTGACCATCTTCTTTGTGAGTAACATCCTTTGGATGTATTTATTTTATATTTGATGTCATTGCACTATTGAGCTCCCTCTCTTTTTTGTTTTGTTATGTATCTAAAATAGATTAGAGCTCTGTGAACGAACATGGCTGTTGTGAAAAATTATGAATTAGGGTTCAAATATCCTTGGGCTGTTTTGGGGACAATAAGCCAAGTGAGTGGCAGAATAGTAAAGCTGCCTCCAGTAGATGCCCTGTAGATGTCACAGTGAATCTTAGATAGGAATCAACTTGAAGGCTTCAGAGACATCAGTTTTTGACAGCCAACAGTTTCTACCTCATTGAGTAATATGGAAAAAGGCATTGTCAATGAAAGAATGTTCCATAGAAAATTCTTCTGATGGAATCAATGAGTTAACACTGGGGTGATGTGATGCATGTTTGGATGAAAAATTTGTGATCAGTCTATGTTTATTGGGATTGAATGTTTTGGAGATAATCCCAATTGAGTTGATTCTCCATATTGGTAAAGGAGGGGAGGTGAAGGGACCAATCATAAAACCTTTCTGGACTACAGTTACTAATAATTCATCCACTACCTAGGGAGCTGAGAAGGCCGACTGCAAATTGGGGCATTCTATGGAAGAAGAAGGACATGAAATAATACTCGTATGAAAACTCTGGGTGAAACCTGATATAAGGTACTGAACCAGACTGTGGTCCATAAATTATGAGAGCAGAGACTTTAAGGCTGAAATATTGACCAGTGATGTCATTTTTTGTAGCTGACATTCCTGGGACAAATGGCGCGGGAGTGTGCCTTGTGGCTCAGGGAGCAAATATGCAACAATCTGCAGACACAATAAAAGCAGCCTTTACTGTTAAATTGCAAATGGGAGAGTTTCCCAGATAATGTATGGGAGGTCCTAGTTTATCTTTGGGAGGGAGCATGGGGTGAACTGGTGATGGGGAATGGCAAGAAAGGACCCCTGAAGTAGATAATCCTTTGGAATCGGCAACTGAAGGGGCCACTGGGCAAAGATACTATGTAAGTGAATTACAATTTTGACAAGTGGGTGGCATGAGACCGGCAAATGCCTGCAAAACAGTTCATTGTCAAGACAGCTCCAGTCCAAGGTGAAATTAAATTGGGCCAGAGATGCAGCTGCCTTGGTGGCAAGTGACTTGTGGTAATCATAAAAAGCTGACCCGCCATATCTATAGCCCAAGTCCACAAGCAGGAACATGTAATTATCCATTTCCTGTCTGCGGAGTAGGAATTATGAGCCCAGAATGTTTCTGTACACACTGAAGGCCAGCACAAACTCTGGAATCATGAGTTTATGACAAAGACAAGGTATCACGGTGCCTGTGATTGCTGCCTTTACATGTCAGTTACCTGTAGGGGGCTCTCCATTGGCTGTTTACTTTCAGCCCGTCCTGCATTGCCTATTTATACTGAGCTTGGGCATCCTTTGGGTGCCCTTTTGTGTTGTCTCTATGCTGTTTGCCCCTGCATTGATTTCCTGAGCTTCCTGGGCCTTGTCGCTGTTCCTGCTTGCCTGTGGTCATCCAGTTCCTGCTTCCTAGTCACCTGGTTCCTGCATCCGTTCCTGATCCAGTTGGAGTTGCTGTACCTGTTGCTGTTTCCTGATACCGTTCCAGATCCAGTTGACCGTCTGCAGAGCTGTACCTCTTCATCCTCGGCTGGGTTCCTGCTGTATCATCTACCGGGTGCCTGTCTCATCCCGTGGACTGGGCAACATTTTCATTCACCTGATGGTTTCCCAGTACGTGGGTACTGGTTCGCTCCACTGCAACCGGCTGCTGGTGCACCGGTAGAGTCACTGCTTACTCCAGTACGCAGGTACTGGTTTGCTCCCCTGTAACCGGCTGCTGACGCACCAGTAGAGTCTCTGCTTACTCCAGTATGCGGGTACTGGTTCGCTCCACTGTAAACGGCTGCTGTTGCACCGGTAGTATCATTTGTTATTCCGGTACGCGGGAACTGGTTCCCTCCACTGTAACCGGCTGCTGTCACACCAGTAGAGTCATTGGTTATTCCGGTACACGGGTACTGGTTCGCTCCACCGTAACTGGCTGCTGATGCACCTGTAGAGTCACTGCTTTCTCCAGTACACAGGTACTGGTTCGCTCCACTGTAACCGGCTGCTGTGCACCGGTAGGGACTTTGGTTATCCCGGTACACGGGTACTGGTATGCTCCATTTATCGGAGGCTGTTCAGTCCTAGACAGCCCGACAGATTGTAGGTTTCCACCAGTACGCGGGTACTGGTTCGCTCCCTGTTTAAACCGGTAGCTAATTGCACTATCTATCAGTACCGGTTGTGACTGTGGTACGCTACTTGTATTTGTTCCATTCATGTGTGGCTGGTAGTCTACTCCATTCTGTATATCCAGTGGGCCTTGCTTGTCATCTTAGGTGACTGGTGTCTCCACCTAGCTAGTCACCTCGGCCACCTGTGCTGCCACCATTGTCAGCAGTCTAGGCTGCCTTGCCTGGTATTTGTAAGGCTGGTAGAACCTGATCGTTCCATTCCTCCTTGGGTTGCCTTACCCGGTATTAGCAAGGCCGGTAAAGCCTCATTACTCGCAGTCTCAGTTTCTTGGCTGCCTTGCCCGGTATATTGGCAAGGCCGGTAGAGCCTTCACTATTCGTGGTACCTGTCTCCAGGCTGCTTTGCCCGGTATATTGGCAAGGCCGGTAGAGCCTCTTCTTCATTGCAGTTGTCTCCAGGCTGCCCTGACCGGTATATTGGTAAGGCCGGTAGAACTTGTTACCATCTTGTGCCAACTAAGGTTGCCTTACCCGGTATTGGCAGGGCCGGTAGAGCCTGTGTTTCATTCCATGTATCAGTACTATGCTACTATGTAAATCACTCTATATATTGTATGTGTATGCTACCCAATAGGGTTTCCTTTAACTTTTCTATAAAGTTGTGTTTTTACCAAACTATGTGTCTGAGAGTCATAACAAACCGTGACAGTATGAAAGGGCCATGACCTCAGATAATAGGAGTGATGGTAATACACAGAACATCCATTGGAGGATGGATGTACATGAGCAACGACTGGATCAGCTAGCGGTAGCGATCCAAATTATTCTTGAACGCACTGTACTCTCAGATAAGTCTGTTCCGAGTCCGGTGGACCCCCAGGTCAGACACCGGAGATCGATACCATGCAGTTAAGGGGTTAACTGCTACGGCCCCGTTGCCACTCAGATATGATGGTGATCCAAACCTGTGCAGAGGGTTTATCAACCAACCTGAAATATTTATGGAACTGACTGCGCATTCCTTTCCCAGTGACCGCAGCAAAGTTGGGTTTATGATATCCCTCCTGACTGGTAGAGCCCTGGCATGGGCCAAACCTTTATGGGAAAGTGCAAAGCCTTGCACAAAGAGTTTCAAGGAATTTGTGCAGTCTTTTCGGAGAGAGTGTTTGAACCCCCTGGTAGAACCACCTCTGCTGCTAAACGCCTCATGAAAATACAGCAAGGCAGGTGTACGGTTGGTGACTATGCCATTGAATTCCGCACCTTGGCAATGAGGCGTTGTTGGCAGCCTTCGCCCAAGGTCTGAGTGACCAGATTAAAGATGAAATTGCAGCTTAAGACTTGCCTATGGATCTAGACGATTATATTGAGTATGTTATCCTAATTGATACCCGGATCTGTGAAAGACTGACGGCAAAAGATCGAAGGCTAAGGTAAAAAAATAACGGAACTAGCAGTACAGTTTGCTCACCCATCCCTCCCTTGGCATCTAAACCTATTGAACAGTTACGGGAATCTGGTGAACCTATGCAACTGGGCTTCACCAGACTAACCAGGGAAGAAAGAACGTATCGCAGAAGGCAGGGATTGTGTTTATACTGTGGCAAGAGTGGGCACCTGCTAAGATCCTGTACTGTACGGCCGGGAAACGAACACACCTAGGGTACTTTGGGGGACAGGCTCTAGGTGGTGTTGAATTGTCCCCAGGTTTGAACACATTGAAACCCACCATACAGGTGGTACTATCTTGGGCAAAACGCTCAGTAGAGGTTTTGGCCCTGGTGGATTCCGGCGCAGCTGGATACTTTATGGATAATACCTTTGCTGAATTGCATGGGGGTCCACGTATTGAGAGAGAATCTCCTCTTGCTATTGAAGCCATTGACGGCAGACCCTTAGAACCTGCACAGGTTACCTTTGAAACAATGCCATTATCTATGACCATTGGGGCACTTCACAAGGAGGAACAGCAGTTCCAACTTATCAATTCTCCACACTACGCAGTCATTCTGGGTTTTCCTTGGTTGCAGCTTCATAATCCACAGTTTGATTGGCAAAAGTGTGAAATCACGGCTTGGTCTCAGTATTGTATGGAGCATTGCATATCCCACCCGGTTAAGATCTTATGTACCTCCCCTTCACTTCCAGATGAGTATCAACAGTTCAGTGACGTATTCAGTAAGGGAGAGGCTGGCACCCTACCCCAGCACAGATCTTATGACTGCAGTATTGATTTGCCTCCAGGGATGGTGACCTCTAGGGGATGCACGTATCCATTGTCTTGTGATGAGAACCAAGCTATGGAGGAATATATTTCTGATGCCCTCGAGCAAGGGATTATAAGAAAATCCACCTCTCCAGCAGGGGCTGGATTCTTTTTTGTAAAAAAGAAAAATGGCGAATTGAGACCATGCATTGATTACCGTGGCCTAAACAAGCTTATGTCTAAGAATGCTTATCCAATACCACTCATCACCGAGCTATTTGACAGGTTAAAGGGCTCCTCAATCTTTACTAAATTGGACTTGCGAGCTGCTTATAACTTGATCCGGATCAGAGCTGGTGATGAGTGGAAAACTGCCTTTAACACTAGATCGGGGCACTACGAATATCTAGTCATGCCATTTGGTCTTTGTAATGCACCCGCAGTATTTCAAGAATTAATCAATGATATACTCAGAGATATGTTGCAGTCCTGTGTGGTTGTCTACCTGGACGACTGTCACGTTTTGTTAAGACTCTCAGACGAAAGGTTAGGTAAAAACACAACTTTATTGAAAAGTTTAAGACAATCCCATAGGGTATTTATACACATACAGACAATACATAGAATAGGCAAATGTCCAGAACTGTAGCAATACAGGTTCTACTGGCCTTGCCAATATACCGGGCAAGGCAACCTGGATGAATACCAATAGGTGGCTCTACCGGCCCTGCCAAATACCGGGCAAGGCAGCCTAACGGAACCGAAGAATAGGCTCTACTGGCCTTGCCAATATACCGGGCAAGGCAGCCTGATAGAATAGATGTAGTTAGCTCTACCGGCCTTGCCAATACCGGGTAAGGCAACCTTGTGATGGAATAAAAGGAGGTTCTACCGGCCTTACCAAATATACCGGGCAAGGCAGCCAGATGGAATACCAAGGTAGTGGGCTCTACCAGCCTTGCCAATACCGGGTAAGGCAACCTTGAGATGGAATAATAAAAGGTTCTACCGGCCTTACCAATATACCGGGCAAGGCAGCCCAAAAGGAAGGTGACAACCACAATGACCTCAGGGACTGTCAGATGGACAATAGACAGTAGTGACGAATATAAAGGCTACCAGGTCAGTGGTTTCAATAGAGTCTGACACTCAGTATCCGTGTACTCGCATTTCTCCAATTTACAAAATAATTTATTTTTACGTAATCGTAGCAATACTTCAGACACATCCTTAATGTGTTGCAACAAATCTTTGGAGTGAATAAGTATATCGTCAAGGTAAACCACGACACATGACTGTAACGTCTCTGAAAACGTCATTGATCAGTTCCTGAAATACTGCGGGTGCATTACACAGACCAAATGGCATGACTAGATACTCATAATGCCCAGATCTTGTGTTAAAGGCAATTTTCCACTCATCACCGGCTCTGGTACGAACCAAATTGTATGCCGCCTGTAGGTCCAATTTGGTGAAAATCGAGGAACCCTTGAGTCTGTCAAAAAGCTCGGTGATGAGTGGTATCGGATAAGCTTTCTTTGCCATAAACTTATTCAACCCACGGTAATCGATACATGGTCTCAGTTCGCCATTTTTCTTTTTTACAAAATAGAACCCGGCCCCCGCCGGGGAGGTAGATTTCCTTATGATCCCTCTAGCAAGGGCATTAGAAATATATTTTTCCATAGCTTGGTTCTCCTCACAAGACAATGGGTATGTGCGTCCCCTAGGGGGCACCGCTCCAGGAGACAAATCATAACAACAATCATATGGTCTGTGCTGAGGTAAGGTGCCAGCTTCTCCCATACTGAAAACATCGCCAAACTGCTGGTATTCGCCTGGTAGTGAAGGGGAGGTGCACAAGACCTTAACTGGATGGGTGGCACACTTATCCATGCAGAACTGAGACCAAGCAGAGATTTCACATTTTTGCCAATCAAATTGTGGATTATGCAATTGTAACCAAGGAAATCCCAATATTATGGCATGGTGAGGAGAGTTAATCAGTTGAAACTGCTGCTCTTCTCTATGGAGAGCCCCAATAGTCATGGATAATGGCATAGTTTCAAATGTAACTTGAGCGGGTTCTAAGGGTCTGCCATCAATTGCTTCAATAGCAAGAGGGGTTTCTCTTTCAATCCGTGGTACCCCATGCAATTCAGCAAAGGTATTATCCATAAAGTACCCAGCTGCACCAGAATCAACCAAGGCCAAAACTTCCACTGAGCGTTGTGCCCAAGATAGTACCACCTGTATGGTGGGTTTTATTGTCCCCAAGACTGGGGACGATTGAACACCACCTAGGGCCTGCCCCCAAGGTACCCTAGGTGTGTTTGTTTCCCGGACGTACCGGACAGGATCTTAGCAAATGCCCATTCTTACTGGAGTACAAACACAACCCTTGTTTCCTGCGATATAATCTCTCTTCCTTGGTTATTCTAGTGAAACCTACTTGCATAGGTTCACCTGGTTCCCGTACTGGTTCACTAGGCTTAGATGCCAGGGGAGGGATGGGTGGGCAAAATATGTTACTAGACCCATTGTTTTTGGACCGTATCCTGCGATTTCTGGCAGTCTCCACGTATTCTGGAGTCAATTAGTATAGTCATCTAAGTAAGTAGGCAATTCTTTCGCTGCAATCTCATCTTTAATTTGGTCACTCAGGCCCTGGGCAAAGGCTGCCAACAATGCCTCGTTATTCCACCCTACCTCTGCTGCCAAGGTGCGAAATTCAATGGCATAATCGCCCACCGTGCGCCTGCCCTGTTGTATTTCCATAAGGCGTTTAGCAGCAGAGGTGGTTCTACTAGGAGGCTCAAACACTCTCCGAAAGGACTGCACAAATTCTCTGAAACTCTTAGTGCAAGGTTTAGCATTCTCCCACAATGGGTTAGCCCAAGCCAATGCTCTTCCAGTCAGCAGGGATATCATGAACCCAATCTTACTACGATCATTGGGAAACACATGTGCGGTCAATTCCATAAATATTTCAAGTTGGTTGACGAACCCTCTGCAGAGATTAGGGTCACCATCATACCTAAGCGGCAAGGGTGCGGAGGCAGTTAACCCCTTAACTGCAGCCCCTAAGGGCCTTGTGTCGTTCTCCAGTGTCTGACTTGGCGAGACCACCAGACTAGACCCAGACTTGTCAACAAGTACAGTGCGTTCAAGGATAGTTTGGTTTGCAACCGCCAACTGATCTAAACGTTGCTCATGCATATCCATCCTCCAATGGATATTCTGTGTATTACCATCACTCTTGTTATCTGAGGTCATGGCCCTTTCGTACTGTCACGGTTTGTTAAGACTCTCAGACATAAGGTTAGGTAAAAACACAACTTTATTGAAAAGTTTAAGACAATCCCATAGGGTATTTATACACATACAGACAATACATAGAATAGGCAAATGTCCAGAACTGTAGCAATACAGGTTCTACCGGCCTTGCCAATATACCGGGCAAGGCAACCTGGATGAATACCAATAGGTGGCTCTACCAGCCCTGCCAAATACCGGGCAAGGCAGCCTAACGGAAACCGAAGAATAGGCTCTACCGGCCTTGCCAATATACCGGGCAAGGCAGCCTGATAGAATAGATGTAGTTGGCTCTACCGGCCTTGCCAATTCCGGGTAAGGCAACCTTGTGATGGAATAAAAGGAGGTTCTACCGGCCTTACCAAATATACCGGGCAAGGCAGCCAGATGGAATACCAAGGTAGTGGGCTCTACCGGCCTTGCCAATACCGAGTAAGGCAACCTTGAGATGGAATAATAAAAGGTTCTACCGGCTTTACCAATATACCGGGCAAGGCAGCCCAAAAGGAAGGTGTCAACCACAATGACCTCAGGGACTGTCAGATGGACAATAGACAGTAGTGACGAATATAAAGGCTACCAGGTCAGTGGTTTCACTAGAGTCTGACACTCAGTATCCGTGTACATCAGAATGGTAGCTGTCTAGGACTGGACAGCACACTGAGAAGCCTCATGTGCAAGAGCAAGAGACAAGGAGTAAACCAGTGCCCTTACATAGGGAAACATCAAGCATAATATAGATCAGACCCACAGGTCATGGAGCAAACCAACGCCCCCGCGATGGTAACCAACGGACGATAATGGAGCGCTAGGTAGTGGAGCAAACCAGCGACTGCACACTGGAGGTAGCAAGCTAGAATAGGCAAGCCATCAGGTCAAGGAACAAACCAGTGTCCGCACACTGGTACCAAAAGGCTGATAAGTAAAGCCGCAAGGCTATTGGAGCGAACCAGCGTCTGCACGCTGGGAACCAACAGATAGCGCATAGGCTGCAAGGCCAAGGAGCGAACCAGCGCCCGCACGCTGGGATCAACAAGCTGTAAATGTAGCCGCAAGGCTAATGGAGCGAACCAGTGTCTGCACGCTGGGACCAACAAGTTGAAAATGTAGCCACAAGGCTAATGGAGCGAACCAGCGTCCGCACGCCGGGACCAACAAGCTGTAAATGTAGCCGCAAGGCTAATGGAGCGAACCAGTGTCCGCACGCTGGGAACCAACAGATAGAGTATAGGCCGCAAGGCCAAGGAGCGAACCAGCGCCCACACGCTGGGAACCAACAGTATTGTATATAGGCCGCAAGGCCAATGGAGCAAACCAGTGTCCGCACGCTGGAACCGACAGGCTGAATGTAGCCGCAAGGCTAATGGAGCAAACCAGCGTCTGCATGCTGGGAACCAGCAGGATAGCGACTGTCGCCGAGGCGACTGATGACAATGTCGCCACAGCTAACAGGAACTGGGAGCAGGAAACGATCAGGAACCAGCAGGGATGGACAACCGGATCAGGAACGGCAGGAGAAGACTGGCAGCAGGAACAGCAACCTCTCACGATGACAACCGGGACCGGACTGGAACTGACACAGCAGACAGGAACTCAGGAACAGGACGACTCAGCAACTCAGGAACACAGCAACAGGCCCCAATAACAACAGTAGCAAGGAGAAAGAGGCTGCTGTCAGAGACAACACGAAAGGGCAACCAGAGGGTGCCCAGACTGAGTTTAAAAAGGCTATGGCAGACAGCCAATGGGAGCCCCCTACAGGTAATAGACACCTGATTGCAGCAATCATGGGCACCGTGATAACGACATACTCATTCATTCCGAAAATATGTCACAACACATTAAAGACGTGTTTGAGGTGTTGCTCCGCCTACGCAAATACAAATTATATTGTAAATTGGAGAAGTGCGAGTTTCACAAAACCAGTGTGCCATTCTTGGGTTTTGTAATCGGCAAAGAAGGCATTGCCATGGATAAAGAGAAACTAGCGGCTGTTCTGCATTGGCCACGGCCTAAGGGTCTAAAAGCCATCCAGTGATTTCTGGGTTTCGCTAACTATTATGGAAAGTTCATTAAGAATTTTTCTACAATTGTTAAACCTTTGTCTAACCTTACGCACAAGGGTGCTAAACCATCTCAATGGTCAGTGGCTGCGGAAGAGGCCTTTGAAAAATTGAAATCCGCTTTTGGTAATGCTCCTGTGTTATCCCACCCCAACCCATCTCTCCCGTTCACATTGGAGGTCAATGCCTCAGAGACTGGGGTTGGGGCAGTACTTTGTCAACGACCTGTTAAAGGAGAAACTCTCAGACCTTGTGGGTTTTTCTCCAAAAAGTTGTCCGGGGCCCAAAGTCATTAAGAAATAGGTGACAGAGAACTACTGGCCATTATCCTTGCCCTGAAGGAATGGCGCCACCTACTAGAGGGCACAAAAAAACAGTATTAATATTGACTGACCACAAAAACTTGATCTACCTCTCTGAGGCTAAAAGATTGTCATCATGTCAGGCCAGATGGGCACTGTTCCTTTCTCGATTCAATTTCATTGTATCCTACTTGCCATGGTCCAAGAATGTTACAGCTGACACTCTGTCAAGACAATTTGAGCCCGAAACTGACAGAGAAGAGGTCCCAGCACCTATCATTCAGCCTGATCGGATATTGGCTACACTACGTACTAGTATCACTTCACCACTAGGAGAAGAGATTTTGGCCTCACAGGCATCAGCTCCCCCAGAAACTCCAGTGGGCAAGTGTTTTGTTGATAAGCCATTCCGCACTCATTTGCTTGAAACATATCATTCCTCTAAGGCTGCAGGACATATTGGCAGAGATCAATCTCACAGGTCTTCTGGTGGCCTTCTATGGGAACTGACGGTGCTGATTTTACGAATGCCTGTGCCACTTGTGCCCGTGCCAAGACTCCTAGACACCTCCCGGTGGGCCTACTCCAGCCGGTACCTAATGGTGAACGCCCCTGGTCCTACGTTTCCATTGATTTCATGGGAGAATTGCCAGTGTCTAGAGGGTATTCCTTTATACTGATGGTGGTGGACAGGTTTTCTAAAATGGCTCATTTTGTGCCCCTCCATGGCCTTGCCTCTGCTAAAGAATTAGCGGTGGTTTTCGCTAGAGAAGTATTTCGATTGCATGGAGTACCCAGAATGCTGGTGTCCGACCGGGGGAGCCAGTTTGTATCCAGATTTTGGAGGGCATTTTGCGAACAGATGGGCATACAATTGTCCTTTTCCTCCACCTACCATCCCCAGACCAATGGGGCCGCTGAGCATGCCAATCAGGGATTGGAGCAGTTCTTGCGCTGTTTTATTACTGACCATCATGATAACTGGGCCGACCTGTTGCCCTGGGCAGAGTTCGCCAGGAACTATGCAGTTAAGTCTTCATCCGGGAGCTCCCCGTTTCTGATTAATTATGGGTTCCAGCCTTGTTTGCTCCCGGATTCATTTCAGTCATAGCAGATTCCAGCTCTGAATGAGCATATCGAGCAGCTCCGCTCCACATGGGCACAGGTTCAGAGGGCACTTGGTCAGTCCTTCCAGTGCCATAAGCGCCATGCTAATCGCAGACGATTGCCAGCGGTTTCCTTTCAGGTTGGGGACAGAGTATGGCTTTCCTCCAGAAACCTTAAACTTCAAGTCCTGTCTAATAAATTGGCTCCGCGATTTATTGGTCCTTATAGGGTGGTCGCAAGATTAACCCTGTCTCGTATGCTTTGGACATTCCTGCGTTCATGCGTATTCATAATGTGTTCCATGTCTCTCTCCTCAAACCTCTGGTTTGCAACCGTTATACTACCAACCCTGTGGTGCCAGGGCCTATAGAGGTTGAAGGTCAGGAGGAGTATGAAGTTCAGAGTGTCATTGATTCCCACAGACTTAGAGGAAAAGTGCAGTATTTGTACATTGGAAGGGTTATGGTCCTGAAGAAAGATCATGGGTAGATAGTAAGGACCTTCATGCTCCCAAATTACTGCAAATTTTCCATTCCAAGTACCCTCAGAAACCGAGACCATCTTCTAGGAGAGGGGGTCTTTGAGAGGGGGGTACTATCACGGTGCCTGATTGCTGCCTTTACATGTCCGTTACCTGTAGGGGGCTCTCCATTGGCTGCTTGCCTTCAGCCCGCCCTGCATTGCCCATTTAGACTGAGCTTGGGCATCCTTTGGGTGCCCTTTCGTGTTGTCTCTATGCTGTTTGCACCTGCATTGAGTTCCTGAGCTTCCTGGGCCTTGTCGCTGTTCCTGCTTGCCTGTGGTCATCCAGTTCCTGCTTCCTAGTAGCCTGGTTCCTGCATCCGTTCCTGATCCAGTTGGAGTTGCTGTACCTGTTGCTGTTTCCTGATACCGTTCCAGATCCGGTTGACTGTCCGCAGAGCTGTACCTCTTCATCCTCGGCTGGGTTCCTGCTGTATCATCTACTGGGTGCCTGTTTCATCCCATGGACTGGGCGACATTTTCTTTCACCTGCTGGTTTCCCAGTACGCGGGTACTGGTTCGCTCCACTGCAACCGGCTGTTGATGCACCGGTAGAGTCACTGCATACTCCAGTACACGGGTACTGGTTCACTCCCCTGTAACTGGCTGCTGACGCACCAGTAGAGTCTCTGCTTACTCCAGTACGTGGGTACTGGTTCACTCCACTGTAACCGGCTGCTGTTGCACCGGTAGTATCATTGGTTATTCCGGTACATGGGTACTGGTTCGCTTCACTGTAACCGGCTGCTGGTGCACCGGTAGAGTCTCTGCTTACTCCAGTACGCGGGTACTGGTTCGCTCCACCGTAACCGGCTTCTGATGCACCGGTAGAGTCACTGCTTTCTCCAGTACGTGGGTACTGGTTCGCTCCACCGTAACCGGCTGCTGATGCACCGGTAGAGTCACTGCTTTCTCCAGTACGCGGGTACTGGTTCGCTCCACTGTAACCGGCTGCTGTGCACCAGTAGGGACTTTTGGCTGTTCAGTCCTAGACCGCTCGACAGATTGTAGGTTTCCACCAGTACGCGGGTACTGGTTCGCTCCCTGTTTAAACCGGTAGCTAATTGCACTATCTATCAGTACCAGTTGTGACTGTGGTACGCTACTTGTATTTGTTTCATTCATGTGTGGCTGGTAGTCTACTCCGTTCTGTATATCCAGTGGGCCTTGCTTGTCATCTTAGGTGACTGGTGTCTCCACCTAGCTAGTCACCTCAGCCACCTGTGCTGCCACCATTGTCAGCAGTCTAGGCTGCCTTGCCCGGTATTGGTAAGGCCGGTAGAACCTGATCGTTCCATTCCTCCTTGGGTTGCCTTACCCGGTATTGGCAAGGCCGGTAAAGCCTCATTACTCGCAGTCTCAGTTTCTTGGCTGCCTTGCCCGGTATATTGGCAAGGCCGGTAGAGCCTTCACTATTCATGGTACCTCTCTCCAGGCTGCTTTGCCCGGTATATTGGCAAGGCCGGTAGAGCCTCTTCTTCATTGCACTAGTCTCCAGGCTGCCCTGACAGGTATATTGGTAAGGCCGGTAGAACCTTTTACTATCTTGTGCCAACTAAGGTTGCCTTACCCGGTATTGGCAGGGCCGGTAGAGCCTGTGTTTCATTCCATGTATCAATACTATGCTATTATGTAAATCGCTCTATATATATTGTATGTGTATGCTACCCAATAGGGTTTCCTTTAACTTTTCTATAAAGTTGTGTTTTTACCTAACTCTGTGTCTGAGAGTAATAACAAACCGTGACACAAGGATCCTTGGCCTTCAATGTGATAGGGACCTCACTGCAGCTGATGGTCTTACGCTCTGTGGGATTTTGTGAAATCAGAAGCAGTGAAACCAGAGTCACTTCCTTACCCTCAATAATGTCCCGACAAAGGTGTTGTGGGACCATATGTGCTGTTGTAATGCAAGAAGGTTCTGTCTGAACCACTGGGGCATCAACTGGAGCACTGACCATAGATGAACTTGATGGTGACAGGGTGGATGTGCAAAACACTTTTTGGAAAAACATCAGTCTGACCCAAAACAACTTAAAGCCTGGGGTCTGCAAAGGGTTAATTTGGGTATACGAGGTGGAGACCTTGATAAAGAACTGTTAAAAAGAGAGAATAGATTTATTTTCTTACTTGGCACTATGGCCCCATTTGGCCTTAATGAGGAATTGCAATTAAGTGTCCATTTATAGTAATCATATTGGTGAAATCTTAAGCTATTAGTAATTTGAATTTAAAAGTGTAAAATTCTCTTCTTGAAATTATAAAGTCTAAACTGTAATAGCTCTCAGCCTGTGTACGATCCGGTAGAGATCTATGTGCAATAGTTTGCTTCAATTTGTGACTTTGAATGGATTGTTGGTAATCCATTCAGGAACATAAATGATGATAATTTAAATTCTTTTCCTACGTTGTATGCGATATGTTAAAATCGCATAATATAATATATATACACTGCTGCAGTTAAATGAAAATAATCTGAATGGGTTAAATTCCTCAGTATAGAATTGGTTGGTGATTGCCTCTTTCAAACCAACCAATTACTGTTAATGCTGTAGTTTAAAAAAGAGCGCTTGAAACGGCATCCTTTGGATGTACGAGACTGTGATCAAGCCGTTGTGCGAAACGCGCGTCAGTTTATTTTAGGATGCTGACTTGATTGTCGGCATCCATGTCCAGCGTCTATGTGTATTCTTAAGATAGTCTATAATATGGGATGCAGTTCGTATATTTAATAGTTATATGTTTAGCAGCAGAGACATATTAGTATCTACATATTAAACCAAACACTGTAGCAAGATTCTCTGGCAATCCGGAATCAGCCCCGGTAACAATTGAGTCAGGGTACAGACCTCTACATACATCTAGATATTCTAGATAGACACAGTGTTTCGATTCGCTTGATCATTAATGTTGATCTATGAAGAACTTATACCTTTGGAGGGTTAATGCGAAGCTTATAACATCCCGGTCAAATGCTGAGTAATGTTTAGTTGTTGGGAGCGTGGACTTAAAGCAATTGAAGCATTAGCGAGAAATATCCTGTCCTGCATGCTACAAACTATTAGAATTATTAGTTTAAAGATTTGTCCTGATGTTTGATGGCTATCCTAGTCCTATTCAATATTAATAGAGGGTACAGACTAACTATTTTTTGAGATTTGAGGAGTTTCTAAGTAAAATAAATATTTTTAACCCCATGAGTACTATAGTAGATAAATATTAAAAGCGATTATGGGATGTTAGTCGATTTAACAATTTATGTTAACCCTCTCAGCGATATATATGATACATCTTTAATGGACAAATACCTAGAATATATCTAGGATACTTTATTGCATCCCCTATTTATATATGGCTAATGTAATTTTATTTTTATCCAATGATTGGGACAATTTTTTTAATTGGATGAATAAATGTTAAGTTTTATTTAACACTTTTCCCATTTCCCCAAGCTCCATTTTTTGGATTCGGAAATGAATAGGGTGGAATATAGATGGTGTGCTTAGATATATAGGGTGTCTTTTTCTTTCTTTTTTGGATGTGCTCCAAATTGGAGACTCTGGACTGTATATCTTGCACAACTGAAATAATGTTAGTCAGGAGCTGAGAGATCTGACTGAGGGGTTCAGGGTGGGGAGGGGAAGGGGCTGGGGATTGAGGGGAAAAAGGATAGGGTAGAGAACTGTAGTGTGAGAGGGAAGAGGGAGGAGGTTATATAGCTTCACCTTTGTGGCTGAGGATGGATAAGTGATGCCCAGTCTAGATTACTACTGAGTCAGCCTGGCCATCATCCAGGCTCTATGAGAGGACCTGATGCTGCTATGGGAGCAGACTCTCCCTGCAGGGGGCAAGATGCCTGAGGTTTCTGTATCTGAAACGCCAGCAGCTGTGGCATTTTCTGTGTTGTCTGAAGACATTACCTAGAAAAAATGATAGTATGACAACCAAAAGAAATGTTTTTTTTTTTAGACCTTCGGGCCCCTATGAAAGGGTAAGGTCTTGCTAGTTATCCTATAATACCAATTGATAGACATTCCAGTGGTCTTTCTTCACGTTTCTCCATAGATGAAAAAACCCAGTGACTGAAATGAATCTATCTGTACAACGTAGAGAATAAAGAATATGAGCCGGGTAACAGGACGGTTAGTAACCTAATGCATAGTGGAAGATAAAAGAGAAAGTAACAGAAAAAAAGAGAGGTGAGGGTACAAACTGCTTCTAAATAGTAAAAGAAGTGAGAAAACTGAAAAACAGAGAACCAAACACATCCTCTACCCTAGTAAAGGTGGCGGAGGTGAGTGTACATAATAAACTGTAAACTATCCCTTCGGCCTCTTTGAAGTGGTAAGGAGGGTGATAAATTACCAGTAATTGCTTGGCCTATGGGTCTGAGTGAAAAAGAGTGAAACTATCCTTCAGCCTCAAGGAAGAAGTAAGGAGGGTGTCAAAAGCTATGCAGTGTAACATACCAAGCTGAATCATATAAGTGAAACAAAAATGTGGGCTATCCTTCGGCCTCTCAAAGAGGTAAAGAGGGTGATACATAAATGGAATACAAGAACCTACATATAAAAATGATGAAGAAGAAGAATAGGTTAAGTGCAATAATCCTTCGGCCTCTATGAAGAGGTAAGGATGATGATATGATTATGAGCGAATCTGGTTCTTTGATGATGTGATAAGATTTTTTATCCTTCAGCAACTGAGAAGAGGTACAATAACAGAGTAGGATTGTGGTAAATATTCTTAACAATGTGAATATGACATGGGAGTGATGTGAAGGGAACTAATGGTACACTTTTTACAATGAAAGAGAAACTGAGACAAGGTGACTCTTAAGGTCCTCCTAACTTGATCAATGAATTAACTAACTAATAAAGGAAGGGTGAGGGAAATGCCATACAAAAATAGGGATGGGCAGAAGGAGATACATAAAAGACTGATTACAGTACCGCTGTACCACTCTACCACTTAGTGAGATGAGGTAGTGTGTGTGTGTGTGTGGGGAGGGGGGGAGGATTCTACATATACCATGAGGAAATATTCACACTGTACAACCTAATGAATTGGGGGGGATTTCTGATCTAGCAAATTATGTGGTTGAAAATCCTGACAACTGCACAATGATATATCCTAAATTTAAGAAGAAGAAACCATACGGGTGCAAAACCGTGTATATCCTGAAAATGGCAAAATGATGGTTGATTGAGGTAACTGGGTTAACCTATTCTGGTGTGTAGTGTTTAGTAATGTGATACAGCAGAGAAATTCAAACTAAAGGACACAGAGCCCCTGCAAAACACACATAACTAATAATCAGAGTAAGTAGAAATGGAAAGAGCAGGGGATACTTCAGCACCCTGTCTGACACACACTAATGTGAGGATACCTACTGCAGCTGCCTGCCAATCTGCTATCATAGATAGAATAAAGTGTAAAAGAGGAGGGGGATGCTGGCAGCACTGTGGGGATCACTATATGTAATATATATTTATATATATCTAGGCATAAAGTGTAAATGTGGAATGGAACATCAAATGAATACGCAGCTATAGAGATTTTGTAATTCCTACTAACATCTATCTAAGCATACTATCACAGTGCCCGTGTTATTGCTGGCGACATTATGACTGTGCTTCTTCCTGATACGTTCTTATTGGCTAACGTGGTGTTGCTCCACCCAGTGATACTGAGCCCTGTCACTTTAGCAGTGCCCTTTCGTGGTGTTTCCGTTACTAAGCGCTTGCTCCAGAATTCGTGTGTTTCCTGTGTATGACCTGGACTGCCTGACTACTCTGCCTGTATCGTTCCTGCTCTGTGCACCGACCCGGATTAGCTGACATTCCTGCTCTGTGTACCGACCTGGCCTGGCTGACGTTCCTCCTTTGTGTACCGCCCCGGATTGGCTGACGTTCCTGCTCTGTGTACCGACCCGGCCTGGCTGACGTTCCTGCTCTGTGTACTGATCGGGTCCTGCTTACTACCCCATCCGGTATCCGGTTGAGTGCCATACTCCAGTCTCTCTGTCCATGGACAGATCCTCTGTTGTCTCCATGGCTGCTCTGGCAGCCAGTTACTGTGACCCGGTGTTGTAGCGTCCTTCGGTAGCACCACGGTATGCTTGACCTATACTGCTCTAGCTGAGGTTGGTTTTTCCTGGGTGCCTCAAGCTTTCTCCATACTGGTAGTCGATTCTAGGTCTGAGCGTTTGTTAACCTCTGTGGGTTGGTGCCTGGCACATTGGGTACAGTCATTGCAGTCGCTGATTGGCGTTACTCTGTGCCTCTGTGGCAGTCCTCCTTTGGCAGCTCCGGTAGTCTACCTGTTGTCCAGGGCCTTCGTTGCTGTCGCGGCCTTAGTCACCATTGTGTCACTCTCTGCGTAGAGAGTGTACTAAGGGCCATTGTACTATTAGGGCCTGCCTGTCCTCCCGGCCTAATAGTAATCACTATCCGCACTTCGTTTGGATTCACACGAATTGTACCTGACCTTTGTCAGTATAGTATTGTATATATTATATACTGGACCTGTGTGGGTACTAATAACTGTAACCTGACCTGTGTCAGTATTGTATTGTATATATATACTGGACCTGTTTGGGTATTTTGTACTGCTACCTGTCCTGTGTCAGTAGTATACTGTTGCATACATACTGGACCTGTGATGGTTATTCTATTACTGTAGTTCTTCAATAAAACTGCATTTTACCTAAACCTTCCGTGTCTGAGTGTCCATAAAACCATTACACATATAATATGAACATTGGCATAATATGGAACAACACTTATGCAATAAACTGGTGGATATAAATAGTATGCACAGAAAATTCAGTTGATAAGTATTCCTTAAGTTCAATAGGTATATCCTAGAATGTCTTAAAGAAAGTTCAGATTCTTGAATGTTTGTCAGTGGTATCGATTGCCCAAACCTAGGTTACAGGTGATTTGCTCCACTGTTTGATAGGGGATATTCCCTAGATGGTATTAAATCTCCCGTATCCACATAGAAAAAAGTGGAAAGATTTGTATCAGTTTTTTGTAGCAAATACATACAGAGTAAAAATAATATCCACTTACATGTAAGTAAGATGAGGTGCTCCAGTTATTCCTCCAGCGGGTAACTCCGCTCGTGTCACACAGTTCCTGCAGATTTTTCCGATTTACCACAGATCTGTTCCCTTGATCTGAGGGTTCGTGTGTGTGTTGGTCCTTCCATTACTCCTCCACTGGGTTCTCTGTTTCACGTAACAAATGTACTGCAGATTTCTCCAGTGTGTCAGGGATGCTATCCATAGTACTTAAAAGTCATCCGTGATATCAGCAAATGATAGGATTAATCGGGCAATGGTAAAAATGCGTTTATTGAATTTTAAAACGAGAGTCAGTATACAATAGTGCAATATCACCTCCGGTAAAACACACTATAATCGGTCTGCTCCCTGAAAGCACAGGACAGCCTGCGTCTAATGTGATACAAAGTTGCCAGACCACGATATGGCCCTAATGTGGAGAGAACACTAGAAGGCAGACCTTAGTATATCCAAACCGGTGATAGATAGAGCAACCACCCAACGCGTTTCGTGTGTTGAGCACTTCCTCATGGGTAAAAGAAATGTATGAGCCTAATATGTGGTTTATATAGTAAGGTCTCATAAGGTGAACTTGTGTTAATTGATTGCTTCCTAAGTCACTCACTGACTGCATCCGGTAACTCTTAAAACCCAAATTAACCCTTTGGTGACAGAAAGGCTATGCAAAACTAATTGTGTCTAAAATGCAATAGATCTATGGAAATATAAATATTATAGTAATTTGGCTGAATGTGCTAAACATATAAATAATAAAAATAAGTAAGAAACCAAACTTAAAAAGGATACATACTACTAGTATTATTATACATAGTCAGAAATGAGCTATACAACATTAATCAAATCTAGATTCGTACATATCTGCTTGATAACGTAATTAATGTGACATAGATGTGAGGTGGTAAATGAGGGGGAGAGAGACACCTATTCTGCAGCTTATGACTGGCTAGGAGACTTACCAGAAATGCTGCGTCTGCTAGAATGACAAGATTGGAGACCTGTAAAGCAGCTGGAAAGAGGTCACAAATGAGAATAGTAAGGCTGAACCAGAAGTTAATGGCAATTCGGATGCAAATGACCCTCACTAAGTGGATGCCTAAGGAGGAGTTGGAGGGGTATAAGAGGACCTACCATCTCCTGCCACAAATACAGACACTTCCTTAAACTTGTATTTATTTTTTTTATTAACATTTGCTATGTATTGTGTATAAATTCAATCTTCCCATTGATTGCAATGGAATGAGCTAGGCGAAAAAATTGGAAAATCTTAACTTTTCACTGGAAATTATTCACCAAGAACGAAGTACCTTTACCCACCAATTTTGGTTTGAGTTGAAAATGTTTGCACTTCTCTATACAAGAGGTTTACATTCAGAATGCCATTTCAGTTATATTTTCTTATCTTATTTGCCTATTAATTGTTCACTGATCGCACAAGTGACATGTTGGATTATCTGTGCCCATTAATCATCTACATTAATGAAAGAAACATCATTAGAACAATCATCAGTGATTAGGTGGTTTAATTCTGCCAAATATTGTAATCAGAATTTTGTTAGAGAGTAAGAAGTGTGCCTACCTGCAAATTATGTCATCTTGGTATCACATTTTTTATTTTTTATTGAATAATTGCTGAATGTTTGTGTACCTTTAATGCACACTTTATGTAAAAGTGATTTGGGTCTTCAAGCAAGTTGAACTGAAATGTCTTGTGAGTCATGTTTGATTTTTAATACTTTGGTAAAGTATTGTGCTTTTTAATTAGCAATGGGACATGAAGTATGAAGAAAACAAAGACTGAAATATATGAACTGCAGACTTTCCATTTTTCCTTGGAATATATCCACACGTACTAAGCCCTCCAGTCTTGTCCTACATTAGCCGTAGTGCCACACATGGCGAAAAGTAAAATTTTTGCATGGTTTACTTTTGAGGAAAAATGTTTCACCCATTCCTACTGAAGAGTAATTAATGTGCTTTATTATATTAATAATAATAATAATAATAATTTACATTTAAAATTCACTTATAATTATAGCAAAACAAGTATATTATTTTTTGGATTTGGAGCTTTAAAGGGATAGTAATACTTAAAATGTAAAAAAAAATATGTTGTAGGGTTTATCCCTCTGAGTAAAACAAGAGTACTCCCACTGCTGAAAGGTGTTTCATTCAAAAGTTATTAATTTTCAAAGTTGAATTTTTTAGGTGCAATATCACAGTGGCCTGAAATTGTACAGTGGCACTGTTGCTACACGATCCTATGGACAGCTCTGGTCCCGGGACCATAAATCTCCATAGGATGGTGTAGCAACAGCGCCACTGTACAATTTCAGGCCACTGTGATATTGCACCTACAAAATTCAACTTTGAAAATTAATAACTTTGGAATGAAACACCTTTCAGCAGTGGGAGTACTCTTGTTTTACTCAGGGGATAAACCCTACAACATATTTTTTTTTTACATTTTAAGTATTACTATCCCTTTAACATGTAGGAGGAAGAATACAGACTGAAAATCATTTTAAAAAGGTTAACACCAATACGTATATATTGAGATAATGAGCTGCCATCACATACTGTGGTTATATAATATTCAAAAAGGCCAATTAAAAGAGTAAGGGAAAACCTGTTCAGATGTTAAAGTTTATGAAACACAAACTAGGATTTTCAAACATATTTGAGGAAAATAGTTAACCTAAATAGAGTAAAAGGGTATGATAGAAAATGTAAAGTAGTTAAAGAAAGTGTATTAAAGAGTAAAAAGGAGAATAAATGCAGTCGATTGCAGTATGTATGGAGATTATCATAGGGATGTCATGGGGGGCATAAGCATTAGCATATAATTAAGGAAGTTGATTTCTTGAAAGAGGTTGTTCTCAGTAATCACACATTTGTTTTTACAAAAGCACTTTCACTGAGAAATAAATTAGTACCTAGTATATTCTTTTTATGTAGGAAAAACAGTTTGGGTTCTAATGAACTGAGATGCATAAATTGTGAACAATGCAAAGCTGGCATATAAATTCCAAATAAACAGGATTTTGTTGTAATCTAATGGGTAAAAAAATTAAATTAAACTGACAAATTATAAATCTAGATATGTCCTTTACATGCTCCTTTATCTGTGTGGACAACACTGATGCAGGAGCATACAGGCAATATAAATAGAAAAAGTAGAAATATTTAGTCCCACTGTATTGCAATAAGGGCCACTATTTGGTATAATAAAGTATATATATAAAGGTATAAAAGGTTATTTTTAACTGGAGGGGTTAATATGTTAAAAAATGAACACTAAGAGAATAGTTTTGGATTTACACATTAAAAACCAGAACATACATTTAAAGGTAGAAATGGATATAGCATTATATTTAGATTTAATTAAATGGATTAATGGATCCTTGGCATTAGTTTTATTGTAGGGGTAATATTTTATTTTTACTTGTACATTATTTTCTTTTCTTTATTGAAGTCACTTACATTTGTTGTAGTTTTTTTCTACAAAATGGACTTTTAAATGGTGATTGATGGGGTAAGTGTGTAAAGGGGAGAATTTTGAGTAGGGGAGGGCTGGCAACATTTGCCCTGGGGGGCAAGTACAATGCAATAGCTGACACAAGAAAAAGTGTTAAAACAATTAAATGGTGTTAAGGTAGACAAAGCCCCGGGGCAGGATGGTGTACACCCACGGGTACTGAAAGAGATAAGTCGGGACTGGCCAGGCCAATATTTTTGATTTTCAGGGATTCTTTTATTTCAGGTATGGTGCCAACGAATTGGCGTAAAGCAGATGTGGTGCCCATGTTTAAAAAGGGATCAAAATCCCAGCTGGACAATTACAGACCTGTAAGCTTGACATCTCTGGTGGGGAAAATGTTTGAAGGGTTGCTTAAGGAATATATTCAAGATTTCATCTTGAACAGGAATATCATTAGCAGGAGCCAACATGACTTTGTGAAAGACAGTTCTTGTCAGACTAAATTAATTGCATTTTATGAAAAAGGGAGTAAAAATATATATTTGGGTGCTGTGGTTGATGTGATCTATTAAGACTTTGCTAAGGCATTTGATACTGTTCTACACAAAAGGTTACTGTACAAATTGACTGAAATAGTCTTAGGGGCAAACATTTGGCATGGATTGGAAATTGGCTGAAAAATAGAATGCAAAGAGTGGTGGTTAATGGGGAGTTCTCAAGTTGGACAAACATCATAAGTGGAGTACCTCAGGGATCTGTACTGGGACTTCTTCTTTTTAATTTTTTTTATTAATGAGCCATGTATCAGTGTTTGCAGATGACACAAAATTAAGTTTGAACTGGATGTATCTTCATTACAAAAGGATTTGGACAAATTTGGTAACTGGGCAGGCAAATGGTACAGTGCTAGCCATAGAAATACAGGAGGCAAATATAGTCAAGTTGATACCTTTATTGGCTAACTAAAAAGATTTAGGATGCACGCTTTCAAGACCTCTTAGGTAGGGATGGGTGAAAATTTTTGCCAAACTGAAATCCGCTTGATGAATAATTTCCAGCTAAAAGTGCAGATTTTCTGCTTTTTTCTGCTTTTTTCACCTAGCTCATTGTGCATTGAAATCAATGGGAAGAATTTTTTTTTCTCCACCACACAAAAGTTTTCTCTAGTTTTCTACAGCCATATAAAAGGGTGTCAGGCTCTCACAGCATGCCATTCTGTGTTTGTGAGAGGAGAGAGCAGAATGTTGTATGAGCTAGAGAAGATAGGGGAATTGAACTTTAGTTTAGGGAATCTTATAGGTAGGACATATGTTCTCTGTATTAGGAGAGTCAGTGGGGGCACTCTGGAGAGAGGAAGGGAGGAAGAAGGTTGACCCCAAAATTCCACTTGACTGACTGGCAAGACACAGGCAGCTTGGACCTATTTGCTTGCTGATATTGCTGTTATTGTCTCTGTGCTGGATGGGGAAGTCTGGGGAAAGAAGTTGTTGATTTGATTTTTCAGTTATACATTTTTTTGGACAGACTGTGACAGTGATAAGACAGGGTGGACAACTTAGTAAAGATAGAAAAAGAATAATAAAAAATAAAAAAGAATAAAGAAATAAACAAAGAACTAAATATATTAGGTGACAGTGACAGACAGCTGACTGGGCTTAGGCAAGAGATCATACTCCATCAGTTGTGTTGTGTAGTGTAGAGTAAAAACACACACAGTAGTTGAGTATTGTCCAGCAAACACACAAGAGTAAGGGGGAGTGGGAAGTATGGAGCATTGCAGGGACATGAGAGTAAAGTAGTAGTTCAAAAACTGACTACAGCAATGGTTGCTGCAGCGTGTGTAATCAATGATAGTGATCCCTCGACTCCAAGGGAGGATGCAATTTGTCAAGGTCCCAGCAATACTTCCAGCACCACCAGTGTCAGTATAAATAAAGAGCCATATATGAACACTGAAGATGACAACAAGCCGCATTCAAGTGTTGATGATGGCAATAGCATAATAGAGGAAGGCATAGCAGCTGAACCATCTGCTGCATCAGATAGTGAGACAAAAAAGCACCAAAACACCTGTCTTCAAAGTAGTAGTGAACTTTGTTACAGTAAAAGTAAAAATAAATTGTAAAAGCTTAGAGGATTATAAGGGTAGTGGGCAAGAATAGTCAGGTGATGCTGATGCTGCTGAGGATGACCTAATGATGACATGATGATGATGCAGATCTAGAATATACCCCTCCAACATCCTTCTCCTGATCAGATACAGATGAAGTTGAGAGTGAGGATGATGACATGGCTATAAGATTAGTAGAAAGACAAAGGCTGAATCTTCCACCACTAAAAAGGAGCACTGTGTCTGCCTATAAACTGTTTGAGAAAACCAATGGAAAGTCTGACCCTGGACAAGCACATATGTCAAAAAGTACACAGTCACCCTGTCAATCATCATCAGCATCACTGTCTCTTCAAAGTCCAAGTCGCAGTCAGCCACACACATACCTGTTTTGAGTACCCAGCAGCAGCAACAACAACAGCAACACAGGTTATTAACATCCACAATGTTAGATATGATGAGTAGCTCGGCTGCTGCTTTAAGCGCTGCACCTTTGACACCTAGGAGTAGTGGCAGTAGAATTGCATCAATATCTAGCCCCAGTAGTAGTAGTAGCACCTCAGGAACCCCTCAGTCCATGATGTCCACAGTATGGAGATACTTCAATCATGATCCTTGTAAGGGAAGCTGAGAAGGGACCGCATCGCCTTCCACCGTTGTTCCCGGGTCTCTCCCCCTCGACGCCAGACAGGCGCCGTCGGATGCACTGGTTGAAGTATGGATGGTCAATGGAACCAGACGCAGGATCGCTGGAAACAGGGAAGCATGGAAGAGTCCACGTCGCCGCCTGACAGTATACAAAGTTAGGTCGCAGGAAACTGGCAGCAGGCAGTCGACGATTCAGGATACTTGGCACAGATGGGTATCAGAGTGGATACTTTAGACCATAAGCAATAGAAGACTCCAGGACTCCTTGTTCACTCCAAACATAACTCACTTTATTGGCAAAGACCACAGATATTTATACACAAATCTTGAATTGCGTCTTATGGGGAAATCAGGGACAATAGGACTTAATCCAATCATATCACAGTAGACAAAAGGCCAACAGAAGATGGCCTAACAAATACAATAACTCAGAGATGATTACATTTCAGATACAAAAGGGTTTGATGAACAAAGACTTGAGGGTTTGAACTAATTACCACACGGCAGGGGGTCTGACTGCAGTTCACAATGGCTTAATTAACACCCAGCAGGAGGTCTTGCTACAGTACCCCTTTGATCACTGGCTTGAGGGACTGCAATACACATTGGAATAATTAACCCCTCACTGCCTATTCCCTTGGAAGCAAGCCATGTGTGTAATAATGTCCATATCCTCATTCACATACAGCGTACACAAAGTATTTTTGGTGCATAACCAGGGAAAAATGTCCACAGTTTTTGGTTAAACAAACTTATGGCCAGACAAGTGCTCAAGTAACGGGTAGGTTCCATTACATTTCTCTCCTTTTTTTGTACCAAGCCAGCGGTTGTGGTAGTAAGTGCTGGCTTGGGACTCTGGAAGAGCCTCACTGTGTTGAGCCCCTTGTCTGGAGCTGGGAGTCCATTTGAGTCTCTTGTCCTGGGTCAGGAAAAACATCAGCCCCTTGTCTGGGCCAGGAAAAGAGTTGAGTCCTTTTTGTGAACCAGGGGAAAACGTCAGTCTCTTGTCCAGGCCAGGAAACAGCAGGTGTGCCCCTTGTCCTGGGCCAGGAGTAAAGCTGAGGCCCTTGGTCCTGGGCCATGGGAACTGGTGCCTCTTGATTTTAGCTGGCACTAAGTTGGGAGGCCTCTCAGGGCCCATGCTCCATGCAGAGCTGGGATCAGGCCCTCCTGGGTCTGGGGCCAGTGGCTCAGGGTCCATAGCCAGTCCATATGATGGATCTCCCTTGGGTAATTGTGTCTCTGAGTCCTCAGTGGCCTGGGGGTCAATTTGTGGAATGCTGGGGACATCTCCCCCTTTTGGTGGGGCAAGTACCCCCAGTGACAGGAGAAGATGCTGCTCCCACTCTCCTGGACTGAGGCAACATACAGAGAACTGTGCGCAACGTTGGGGACTCGTTTGGCCAGGGTAGGGGCATTCAAAAGACTGGTGAGGTGCGCACTCCCACTCACCAATCCAGGGCATGCAGACTCTGTGCTGAGAGTAAAACTGGGGCAAGACCCAACTTCCTTAGGGAGGACAGTGGTCCCACTCCCTTTGGCTGGGTCAACAGAACAAGGGGGAACAAACGGTGGGCCACTGGCGAGGACTGCTGTCCCACTCACCACAGCCAGGGTTTCACAATGCCTGGTGGGCACATTCCCACTCACTAGGCTAGGGGTCACAAGGGGGCTGGTGGGGAGCGCATTCCCACCCACCAGTTTGCAGGTTACAGGGGCAACAAAAGCATCCTTGGTGAGGACCGTGGTCCCACTCACCAAGAGATGGGGATCTCCAGCAAAGGGGCAACAACTGGTGGGCTGGTGATGAGGACTGGTGTCCCACTCATCACTGCCAGGGTCTCGCAGGGCCTGGTGGGCTCACTTCCACTCACCAGGCCAGGGATCAAAGGGGAACTGGAGAGCTCTCTCCTACTCTCAAGGCTGGGGTTCTTAGGGAAAGTTGCAGGATTGCTGGTGAGGCACACCTTCTCCCTCACCAGTTCAGAGTCCATGTGGCCACTGGGAAGGACTGCTGTCCCACTTCCCATGGCAAACTCCTCCGTGACCCTGGGGAGCACACATCCTTCCTTTTCCAGGGCAACAGCAACAGTGGACGGACTGGGGCTGCTGGTGGGGATCTGCGTCTCCTTCACCACAGCAGGGGTCTCCCAGGCCCTGGTGAGTTCACTCCTACTCACCAGGCCAGGGTTCACAGGGGGGCTGGTGGGGCACTCCTTTCCACCCACCAGTTCACAAAACATATCCACAGGAGGGCCAGCAGTACTGCTCTCTTGTAGCCTGCTGGGGTCCTCCTCTTGTAGGCCATCAGTCGCAAGGCCCTTCTCTGCCTTGAGGGAGACCGCAGTCCCATCCCTCAAGGCGGCATCATCCGTGGCCCTGGGGAGCGCACACTGCTCCTCTTCCAGGGCATTTTCCACAACAACAGGGGGCATCACTTTGGGGCTGCTGGTGAGCTCTTCCACACTCACCACAGCAGGGGGTTCACAGGGACTGATGGGCTCTCTCCTACCCATCAGTTGGGGCACAACATTGCTGCTGGTGGGGACCTGCATCTCATCCACCGCAGCTGGGAAAGCAGGGAAAGGGGCAACATGCCTATCAGGGGAGACGTCTATCCCATCCCCTGATGCAGAGGCATCTTGTTGGCTAAGGAGAAACGCATTCCCATTCCTCAGCTCAGGCGAAACATCATCCAGGGGCAAAGGGGCATCAGGGAGGACCGTTGTCCCCTTCCCTGATGTAGGGGCACCACAAGGGGCACTGGTGAGGAACGAATTCCCACTCATCAGTGTGGAGCGAACAGGGGCAGTCTCATCCAGGGCATCCTCTTCCCTGAATTCCTCCTCGGATGGATTACCCCTCCAGTCTTTTCCCTCTACATATCTTCTGATCCTCCGGAACAGGCCCATGTATGCCCTCTCTAGGAGCCATTCCCGCTCAACCAGGTCATCTAGTTCCCCTCCTAGCTCGGGGATATCCTGGAAACCCAGCATCGCTTCCCGGGCATCACGGATCTCCCAGAAGCGCTTCTCCTCCTGGCTTCTGAAATCAAGATCATCATCAAAAGCCTCCCACTCTATTCCTGGGCCGTTGAATACATATTGCGCTGGAAAACTCCTATGGCGAATTTGACTGCTGAACCTCCTCTCCACTTCATGGTGAAGGACGGTATATCTGTCATGTAGGTCACTCTCCACCTCCACAAACCGGTACATACTCTCTTCCCACTCCGGTATAGGAGTTCTTCCCAGGATAGGCCAGCGTAGTTCCAACAGGTCCCCTAAGCAGCTCCAGTTGGGCTCGACAGCGTCCATGGGTCCCCAAATATCTGCCATGTCTCACTCGATGCACCCGTTGAACGAAGGAGAAATCCCACCGCTATGCCACCAATGTAATGGAAGCTGTGAAGGGACCGCGCCGCCTTCCGCCGTCGTTCCCGGGTCTCTCCCCCTCGATGCCAGACAGGCGCTGTCGGATGCACCGGTTGAAGTATGGATGGTCAATGGAACCAGTCGCAGGATCACTGGAAGCAGGGAAGCATGGAAGAGTCCACGTCGCCGCCTGACAGTATACGAAGTTAGGTTGCAGGAAACTGGCAGCAGGGAGTCGACGATTCAGGATACTTGGAGCAGATGGGTATCAGAGTGGATACTTTAGGCCATAAGCAATACAAGACTCCAGGACTCCTTGTTCACTCCAAACATAACTCACTTTATTGGCAAAGACCACAGATATTTATACACAAATCTTGCATTGCCTCTTATGGGAAAACCAGGGACAATAGGGCTTAATCCAATCATATCACAGTAGACAAAAGGCCAACAGCCCTACAGGAGGAGGGGGCTGTCAGTCCTCAGAAGTCGCACTTCTTGCTGAAGTGTGATGATGAGGGTAACATCCCAGAGCAAGTCATACACCCTGCACCACAGAGACTTTTAACAGGGCACAGATTACCCTCTAACAGGGAGTCAATGATCAAACCTAACAGGAGGACAATGCCCACACTGAGTAGGTTTGAACAAGAGGAACAGTCACCTTTAGTTGAAGGAACTAAAATAATAAGATTTCTTAGGGATACCGTGCCAGTTTTCCACAGAAAATCTAAAATATCCATTGTGAATCATTTAGACCGTTATACTAAAACACTTACATCACTAGGCCTTCATTCTGACCGTCACAAAATGTATTACATGCCTTGGGTTTTTGATGTTGCAGAGAATTTATTTTTCAGTTCTTTAGCTAAGATGGATATCACTACCTGGGATGAAACAGTGGAACAGATAATCCTAGCTTTTGGTCCTTATGAAACCCGCCATGAGGCTAAATGTGCTATATATGCACTAAAATGTAGGCCAGACCAGGACCCCAGGCAATTCTTGTCAGAGAACTATAAAAGAAAGTTTGAAATGGCGATCACTGAGTACACAAATTATGTATAAGTTGCTCAAACGTTAGAATATATTCAATAAGAACAATACACAATTGTAACCATTAAATAATAATAATGAATAATATTGCTAAATGCAGTCCATAAATCCACTTAAAAACAGTACTTGATAATAAGAATGGAGGATGGGATTGAATGGATGAAATGAGTGAAACGTCAAATGGAAGTTAGTAGATGAATCGATGGTGATGATGGTTTCAAATGTTCCTGTTAGTCATTCACCCCAAATGTGCGATATCTGGCAGCTGTCAATTTACCCGGAGTCCTCTTGGGTTAATGCATACGTGTAAAAACAAAAAGAAGACAGCGCACAGAGTGAAGGGTACAGGGATAATGTGTGTAAGACTTATGCTCGGCACCTATAGGGTTAATAGTTACATTTACATTTGACCGATTCTGCAGGAATCCATCTGCTAGGGAGGAAACCACCAGACTGGCTTTTTCTAGTTTTTTATCTGTGTATTGCAAAAGCTGTTAGAGTATGCTCAAGGTTGTTATGCTAGAATGTGCCGAGTCTCAAAACCCCCCCCACAGGGGAGGAGATGGGTGCTGGAGTAACTGGTATCTGCAATCTCTCCCCTTCCCCCCCCTTCCTGTGAACAAGTTTTGCTTTTCTGTTTTTTATAATTTTCTGTTCTATGTTGAAACTGTGAAACTGTGCACCTCGCCCCTCCCTGTAGGGGAGGGGGCTGTATAGGGCTATAAATGCTATGTATGATAAGAATAAAGGGAGAGCTTGTATTGTATACGCTGTTGTGTGTGTTTCTTTGCAAACTTTACAGCTTCCCAGTATACTGGTAAATTGACATAGATTCCATAGACAGACTGATAATAAGAGGGTGAAAGGTATCTCTTCAGGCAGCGATCCAGGAAATTGCCCCAACAGATGGTGGAGAATGCGGGCATGTGTATCTAAGGGTAAGTGACTTTATGTTGTCGCCGCCCCAAGGATCACACTGCCTTGGCATGTTACAAGCGCGCTATATAAATATAGATTGCAGTAATGGCAATCAGGAATATAGACTGCAGTAATAGCAGTCAGGAATATAGATTGCAGTAATGGCAATCAGGAATATAGATTGCAGTAATGGCAATCAGGCATATAGATTGCAGTAATAGCAGTCAGGAATATAGATTGCAGTAATAGCAATCAGGGTTAGAGTCACAGTAATGGTGACCGAGTCACAGTAATAGTGATTCAGGACTAAGGTAGTTGGAGACAACCACAGGATTAGGATATTGGTAGTTCAGGATAGCCACAGTAATGGTGGTCAGAGTCACAGTAATGGTGACCGAGTCACAGTCATAGTGACTCAGGAGAACTACAGGTTAAAATTAGTGGTTCACAACTACAGGAATATTAGGCAGCAGAACACTCTCCACTATAGGGTCCCTCTGTGAGTCTATGTCAATAAGTCTATTGTTCTGTCCTCTCTTGTCTGTCAAATTGTTTTGTGATACTATATGGTTACTATGCACTTGTGTTGAAATATGGATGTTTGTAGAGATGTCAATTAAGTATTGTATCAAAGGATATTAGAGGCTAAGAATAAGTATTGTGTTATTGTGTGCTGTCCCCGGTTCAGGTGAAGGTAAGCACTGGGACCGGGTGTTATTCCAGGTGAAGGTGAGCACCTGAATTTTTACTCCTTTTCTTTTCCTCGTTTATTTGACATTGTGATTGCATTGTATTGTACAACTTGTTGTAAGATGGGTGGTCAAGAGAGTAAGACCCCAGAAATAGGTGAGGATTGTATACATTATGTAGAGAGACTGACAGGGGGTTCCTATTACACTATTCCATTTGTGTCTAATTTGGCGGGGAGTCTGGTCCTGCAAGATACCACCCACTGACTTTCTTCCCTGATCACTGGGAAAATTTACAACTGTCTCGTATTTGTTGCGCATGGCTAACCTGTTTACATACATGTTATGTGTCGTTTGTCTGGGGTAGATACGTGCCCTGTTCCGGAGGGATATAGTAAGTGAGCACAGAAAGAGGGAGAGTGTGTGGATTATTGATATCAAAATCAGGTACTAACACATTATGCATTCATTTAGTGACAGCTAGGCAGGGGTTAAGCCGCCATGCTTGTAAAATGTTGATGCTATGAGAAAGTTAGCGCAGCTCTGATTCCCCCTCCCTTCTCTTTCATTCTGCCTCTCCCCCTTGTTCTCTCTGTTCTTAGATAAGACACAAGTAACGGAATTTCAAGGTCACCAACGCTGCTGTTTTCTTAAAGGTCCTGTTGTTAAGATGTTGTCTAGTAGCTGGGAACTAACAGCTGACAGGGGCAGGTTTTTGTACATTTATGTGGAAATGTATTGCCAGGATCAGGTACTGGTAGGCCACCAGTAATTAGCCTGGACAGGCACACGGTATTGGTTCTGAGATAAAATGTTGCAACATTTAGGTAAATTTAGGTAAATTCAATCCTAATTTTGTGTAATCAATTGTATGGATCCAAGCAAGTAAAATATGGATTTGTTAAAGAAATTACCAATGTGTTATAGATAATAGAACTGAAATTATGTTCTTGAGTGAGAAGAGGCAGGAATGTGGGGGCTGTCTTGCTGGAAGTGTCTGAGGGGGTTTTGGCATTGGTCTTACCGGTTCAATGGTTCTCAGTGATCTAAGACCGAGTAGTCCAGCCAGTCCACCCGGCACGGTCACGGGCACCCCTTCCTCTCCTGTTTTGACTTCTTGGGAAACATATGTTTCAACTGAAGTGGTGCACCCAATGTGTATGTGTATATATGTGTATATATGTATATGTGTTCAACTGAAGATTTGTTGAATTGTGATTTAGCCTCCATTAGAACAAATTGTAGTTATGTATATGTGCCCTTTGCAACCTGTTGTCTGTTAATTAGAGAAACAACAGTCCTGCTTTCTCTGAAAATGACAGGAAGGGGTTAAATGCATGTGTGCTGATTCTCTCCCACTATGAGACGATCGCGTAGCATCAGACCCCTCCCTCTCCTGTGTAATTCCTTCCCAGTTGTAATAATGTTATGGGGGAATGAAAGAGAAAAGATTGTTGATACATATAGGAAATTAACTTCTAATGAAATTAGAGACAGATAAGTAGGGACTGCAGATGCATTCCCTCTTAATGACGTGACTGATAATGTATTATTGTTTTACTGTTTTCTGATCCTGGGGTCCGTGCGGATATGTGGGGAACCTCCTTTGAATCTTCCTGGGGTGCAGTAGGTTGTGCAGCAGAGGGATAAGTCCCTTGCCGCATCTTTGCATGGATTTAGGGAAACACTGAGAGTGTGTTGAGCGAGCCAGTAAGTGAAGTAATGGAGAAAGAAAGGACAGAAGTTATGTACAGAGATACAGAGGGAGACACAAAGACTGCAGATATTGAAGGACCATGTAAAGTTTAATGCTTTAGCAATTGCAAGGAAAGTTGGCACTGTTGAAGCAGGTAGAAAGAATAATGTAAGTGGTACAGCGAGATCTAAGCAGGTAGGAAAGAATACATGTTTTTACTGTAAACAGGAAGGACATTGGAAGTGAAATTGCCCCAAGCTGAGAAATAAGTATAGATATACAGACAGAAATCCCCAGGAAGAAGGTGTATCTGTTAGTGGTGATGCAGACAGAAATGACTCACCTCATAAGACAGAATAGGAAGGGATCAGGATCAGATTTTTTTTAGCATTATCCTATAGTGCAGGAGGGTGGAATTCATAGTGAAGGAAACTATCAGTATAGTAGGGGTGGATTGAATTCCCTCCTCTATGCCATATATACAACCTATGGAAGTTACCATAGAAGGGACTATGGTCCAAGATGGTTTTCTCCTATCAGAGTCATGCCCCATTGCACTGTTGGAAGGGATCTGTTGACCAGATGGAGGACAGAGATAACTTTTGACGCTGACAAGATAGAGGTATATGTACCCGACTATTATGACTTGACTTTCCAGATGGCACTGAGACACACTTCCCAGGATAGTCATGATTCAGACATCCCGGAGGAGGTTCTGCGCTCAGTGCCCTCTGCTGTTTGAGCAGCTGGAAAGCCAGGGGTTGGTAGAGATGCCCGACCCGTTATTGACTTGCAGCCTAATGCAGGACCGGTCTAGGTCAGATAGTACCCCATGAGCAAAGAGGCTAGGCAAGGGTTAAGCTAATAGTGGCCAATATTTTGACTGAAGGATTGTGTGACAAACTGACTATGATTCTCCTGATACGATAGTATGGGATGAACTGAAGCGGGTGCTGATGTTCGCCCCTGCTTTAGCTCTGCCAAAACCAGTTACCCTATTGACCGAGGACATAAATGATCCTCCAGAGCATGACTGTGTAGACGCCCTGGAGGAAGTGACTTTACCCAGACCAGATTTGTACAAAGTAAGTTAGAAACTTGTTGGGATTTGTGTGTTATATACTTGTAAAATAAATCCTAAAATGTGACATATTCTAATCACTGGGGCCAGGCAATGGGCTTGGGTGTCATTTGAACGGCTCCAGATAGATTATATTGGGTTGCTTTGTAGCCTGTACTGGGATTTTAGTATGCTGTTGTAATAGTTGATTAATTGTTTACGTGGTTAGAGACATTTCTTTTGAAAGGAGCTACTGCGGGATCAGTAGCTAAGGTGTTAATAAGAAAAGTAATTCCAAGGTTTGGTTTGCCTTGAGTTATTGAGTCAGACCATGGAACACATGTTACAGCTGAAATTGTTAAAAGTAATTGTGTCACTCTAGGGGTGGACTGGAGATATCATACCCCCTGGAGGCCTCAATCCTCTGGACAAGTTGAGAGGATGAACCAGACTCTTAAGCGCTCTCTGACCAAACTATGTACTAAACTAAGACTCAAATGGCCAGAGGCGCTTCCCCGTGCCTTGACTCACTTCACGGTGACCCCTTCCAAATCCTTAAAAGCTTAGTCCTTATGAGATCCTCTTTGGTAGGCCCTGGAATAGGATTGTGATGTATCAAGGACCTACCTTAGAGATTGGTAATCAGCAGATTATGGATTATGTAACTGCTTTGCAGCATACCCTTTCTTTTCTTCACAGATTTTCTGTTCAACAGCCTTTGCTTTCGGCTGGCCCAGTGCATGTTTCCAGATTGGAGAGTGGGTATGTGTACAGACATGGAGAACAGAGTGTTTGGAGCCCCAGTGGAAGGGTGCATTGCAGCTTCTGTTGACAAGTTACAGCGCAGTCAAGCTGCATAAAGGAAAGACCTGGATATACCACGCCAGAGTGACAGCTGCACCAGAGCCTGAGCAGGATAAAGGCCCTGTGCCCTCCCAGTGCCCAGCAGATGCCCGGAGGGAGGCAGAACAGGGTGAAGGTCTGAGGCTTTTGTTCCGGAAATACCAGCAAGTAGGCTTATTGCATCGTCTACCTCCGTGGGACCAGTAAGCAGGCTTATTGCATCGCCTGCCACCGTGAGATCATCAAGTAGGTGTCTTGACTGGCATAATAATCCCTGACCACCTGCCTACGTCGGACAAGACCATCATGAAGATCCATCCCTTTGGAAAGCTAGCACCCTCTGGCAGTGAACGTGCCCTGCTTGGGGAGGTGCCCCTAAAGATAGAAAATGATGGTCTAATGTGTATTAACATTATAAGTGTGGGGGGTGGAAGGCTGGCTTATATATGCCACTTATGTCTCACCCTCACTCACGTAAGGATTTCTAAATGGCCACCTCTGCACTGGGGTCAGATGGACTGCAGAGACACCCCAGAGACCTGGAAGAACTCCAATGTCCGGATCTACTTAGCACCAGCATGTTATGAACATTACGAACTTTTGCTTGTGCAACATGGTCAGCCCTACTGACGTTATGACTAGTGTTGAGCGAGCATGCTCGGCCGATGCTCGGATCGGCTCGAGCATCGCTCTGCTCGGCACATGGCGGTACTCGTACGAGTACCGCATGTGCTCGCCCGCCATGTTCGGGTCTCCTCCCCGCACGTTTTGCGGCTGCTGCGCAGCCAATAAACGTGCAGGGAGGCTCTGACATCAGTGTAATGCCAGCAGCCATGTTGGCTGCTGGCATTACACTGATTGGCTGGCCAGAACCCGTGGTCGGGTGCTGTATAGCACCTGACCAGCGAGTTCGGCTCAGTCTTAGCCAGGGAGAGATGAGGATAGGAAGGGAAAGTCAGTGTAGGGAGAAAAAAAGCGATTGTGAAAAAAAAAGAACCAAAAGTCCTTTTTAGGACTACTGTGTGTGGGGGCAGCAGGTTATTTTGTGTGGGGGGAAAAAAACAAAAAAACAAAAAAACATATATTCTGTTTAGTGTGCAAAGTTGCAGATTAGAGCACATTCTGTTTAGTGTGCAAAGTTGCAGATTAGAGCACATTCTGTTTAGTGTGCAAAGTTGCAGATTAGAGCACATTCTGTTTAGTGTGCAAAGTTGCAGATTAGAGCACATTCTGTTAAGTCTTCAAACTAAAATATCACATATTCCATTCAGTGTGCTTCGCCGCAGTTTAGCAGCACATTCTGTGTACTGTGCAGAGTTGCAGAATAGGAAGAAATACTGTTAAGTCTTCAAACTAAAATATCAAAGTCACATATTCCATTCAGTGTGCTTCGCCGCAGTTTAGCAGCACATTCTGTGTACTGTGCAGAGTTGCAGAATAGGAAGAAATACTGTTAAGTTTTCAAACTAAAATATCAAAGTCACATATTCCATTCTGTGTGCGTCACCGCAGTTTAGCAGCCTATTCTGTGTACTCTGCACAGTTGCAGAATAGGAAGAAATACTGTTAAGTTTTCAAACTAAAATATCAAAGTCACATATTCCATTCTGTGTGCGTCACCGCAGTTTAGCAGCCTATTCTGTGTACTCTGCACAGTTGCAGAATAGGAAGAAATACTGTTAAGTTTTCAAACTAAAATATCAAAGTCACATATTCCATTCTGTGTGCGTCACCGCAGTTTAGCAGCCTATTCTGTGTACTCTGCACAGTTGCAGAATAGGAAGAAATACTGTTAAGTTTTCAAACTAAAATATCAAAGTCACATATTATATTCAGTGTGCGTCACCGCAGTTTAGCAGCCTATTCTGTGTACTCTGCACAGTTGCAGAATAGGAAGAAATACTGTTAAGTTTTCAAACTCAAATATTAAAGTCACATATTCCATTCTGTGTTCGTCACCACAGTTTAGCAGCCTATTCTGTGTACTCTGCACAGTTGCAGAATAGGAAGAAATACTGTTAAGTTTTCAAACTCAAATATTAAAGTCACATATTCCATTCTGTGTTCGTCACCGCAGTTTAGCAGCCTATTCTGTGTACTCTGCACAGTTGCAGAATAGGAAGAAATACTGTTAAGTTTTCAAACTAAAATATCAAAGTCACATATTCCATTCTGTGTTCGTCACCGCAGTTTAGCAGCCTATTCTGTGTACTCTGCACAGTTGCAGAATAGGAAGAAATACTGTTAAGTTTTCAAACTAAAATATCAAAGTCACATATTACATTCAGTGTGCGTCACCGCAGTTTAGCAGCCTATTCTGTGTACTCTGCACAGTTGCAGAATAGGAAGAAATACTGTTAAGTTTTCAAACTCAAATATTAAAGTCACATATTCCATTCTGTGTTCGTCACCGCAGTTTAGCAGCCTATTCTGTGTACTCTGCACAGTTGCAGAATAGGAAGAAATACTGTTAAGTTTTCAAACTCAAATATTAAAGTCACATATTCCATTCTGTGTTCGTCACCGCAGTTTAGCAGCCTATTCTGTGTACTCTGCACAGTTGCAGAATAGGAAGAAATACTGTTAAGTTTTCAAACTAAAATATCAAAGTCACATATTATATTCAGTGTGCGTCACCGCAGTTTAGCAGCCTATTCTGTGTACTCTGCACAGTTGCAGAATAGGAAGAAATACTGTTAAGTTTTCAAACTCAAATATTAAAGTCACATATTCCATTCTGTGTTCGTCACCGCAGTTTAGCAGCCTATTCTGTGTACTCTGCACAGTTGCAGAATAGGAAGAAATACTGTTAAGTTTTCAAACTCAAATATTAAAGTCACATATTCCATTCTGTGTTCGTCACCGCAGTTTAGCAGCCTATTCTGTGTACTCTGCACAGTTGCAGAATAGGAAGAAATACTGTTAAGTTTTCAAACTCAAATATTAAAGTCACATATTCCATTCTGTGTTCGTCACCGCAGTTTAGCAGCCTATTCTGTGTACTCTGCACAGTTGCAGAATAGGAAGAAATACTGTTAAGTTTTCAAACTCAAATATTAAAGTCACATATTCCATTCTGTGTTCGTCACCGCAGTTTAGCAGCCTATTCTGTGTACTCTGCACAGTTGCAGAATAGGAAGAAATACTGTTAAGTTTTCAAACTAAAATATCAAAGTCACATATTCCATTCTGTGTGCGTCACCGCAGTTTAGCAGCCTATTCTGTGTACTCTGCACAGTTGCAGAATAGGAAGAAATACTGTTAAGTTTTCAAACTAAAATATCAAAGTCACATATTACATTCAGTGTGCGTCACCGCAGTTTAGCAGCCTATTCTGTGTACTCTGCACAGTTGCAGAATAGGAAGAAATACTGTTAAGTTTTCAAACTCAAATATTAAAGTCACATATTCCATTCTGTGCTCGTCACCGCAGTTTAGCAGCCTATTCTGTGTACTCTGCACAGTTGCAGAATAGGAAGAAATACTGTTAAGTTTTCAAACTCAAATATTAAAGTCACATATTCCATTCTGTGTTCGTCACCGCAGTTTAGCAGCCTATTCTGTGTACTCTGCACAGTTGCAGAATAGGAAGAAATACTGTTAAGTTTTCAAACTAAAATATCAAAGTCACATATTATATTCAGTGTGCGTCACCGCAGTTTAGCAGCCTATTCTGTGTACTCTGCACAGTTGCAGAATAGGAAGAAATACTGTTAAGTTTTCAAACTCAAATATTAAAGTCACATATTCCATTCTGTGTTCGTCACCGCAGTTTAGCAGCCTATTCTGTGTACTCTGCACAGTTGCAGAATAGGAAGAAATACTGTTAAGTTTTCAAACTCAAATATTAAAGTCACATATTCCATTCTGTGTTCGTCACCGCAGTTTAGCAGCCTATTCTGTGTACTCTGCACAGTTGCAGAATAGGAAGAAATACTGTTAAGTTTTCAAACTCAAATATTAAAGTCACATATTCCATTCTGTGTTCGTCACCGCAGTTTAGCAGCCTATTCTGTGTACTCTGCACAGTTGCAGAATAGGAAGAAATACTGTTAAGTTTTCAAACTAAAATATCAAAGTCACATATTCCATTCTGTGTGCGTCACCGCAGTTTAGCAGCCTATTCTGTGTACTCTGCACAGTTGCAGAATAGGAAGAAATACTGTTAAGTTTTCAAACTAAAATATCAAAGTCACATATTCCATTCTGTGTGCGTCACCGCAGTTTAGCAGCCTATTCTGTGTACTCTGCACAGTTGCAGAATAGGAAGAAATACTGTTAAGTTTTCAAACTAAAATATCAAAGTCACATATTATATTCAGTGTGCGTCACCGCAGTTTAGCAGCCTATTCTGTGTACTCTGCACAGTTGCAGAATAGGAAGAAATACTGTTAAGTTTTCAAACTCAAATATTAAAGTCACATATTCCATTCTGTGTTCGTCACCGCAGTTTAGCAGCCTATTCTGTGTACTCTGCACAGTTGCAGAATAGGAAGAAATACTGTTAAGTTTTCAAACTCAAATATTAAAGTCACATATTCCGTGTAAGATGAAGAAGGCGGGTAAAAAGGGACGGGGAAGTGGACGTGATCCTGATAGTTCAGGGCGCGGGTCAGGACGCGGAGAAACTGTGCCTGGTGCCAGAGCACAAGAAAGAAAGACATCCACCATACCTAGCTTCATGTCTCATTTCACAGGGCGTCGCAGGACATCACTCTTGAGGTCCGACCACTGCGAACAGGTGGTCGGTTGGATGTCAGCTGATACTGCTTCCAGTCGGTTAAGCACCATCCTGTCTTCCACCAAGTCCACTCTCAGTAGCCAAGAGTCTGGTCAACATAATCCTCACTCTGATCATCCTTCCTCCCACCATACACGGTCTGGTCAAAGAAGTGATCCCACACTGGGATATAGTGAGGAGCTCGTCTCATCACCAATCCTTCATTTGACCCTCTCTCCAAGCACGCTTGCAGAGGAACATGACATCTTGTGCCCTGATTCACAACCTCTAGAGGGTACCCAATCACAAGAAGATGACAGATGTGAACGGCATTTAAGGTCAAAGGAAGTAGTGGATGATGATGATGATGATGAGACACAGTTGCCATTAAATCAACCACTATTACCGTCTCAAGACCTTGTTGAGGAGAATGTTATACAGTTGTCAATGACTGAGTATGTGGTGGGATCAAGACATGAGGAGGATGATCAGAGTGAGGAAGTGGAGGAGGACTTGGTGGACGATGAGGTGACTGACCCCACCTGGGAAGGTGTAGAGCAGAGCGATAACAGCAGTCCTGAGGGTGAGCCATCTGCAGCACCGCAACAGGCTGGAAGAGGCAGTGGTGTGGCTACAGAAAGAAGGCGGACCGCACCAAACCGGCCCGCAAATGTTCCACGGAGCACCCCCTTGCGTAAATCTACCTTGCCAAAGGGTAGGTGTTCCGCGGTATGGCGTTTTTTTAAGGAAAGTGCGGACGACAAAAGAATTGTAGTTTGCAACCTGTGCCACACCAGAATGAGCCGAGGCATGAACACTAGAAACCTCACCACCACCAGCATGATCCGACACATGGCATCCAAGCACCGTAATAAGTGGGAGGAACGCCTGGATCGCCCATCTGTGTCTGCAGGCCACACCACTGCCTCCTCTTCCCCTGTTTTCGGTGCCGGCCAATCGCCTGTCGAAGGCGCAGGCCCGCATACCTCCCGCCCTGCACCTGTACCATCTGAAGCACCATCAGCGACCACATCCACTTCCCTGTCCCAGCACAGCGTCCAAATGTCGTTACCCCAGGCATTTGAGCGCAAGAGAAAATACCCAGCCACCCACCCACAGGCCATAGCACTAACCTCACACCTTTCCAAATTACTGGCCATCGAAATGCTGCCATTTAGGCTTGTGGACACTGAGTCCTTCCGCAGCCTGATGGCAGCAGCTGTCCCTCGGTACGCGGTCCCCAGCCGCCACTACTTTTCCCGGTGTGCCATCCCCGCATTACACCACCATGTGTCCCGTAACATCACCCGTGCCCTGACCAACGCAGTTACTGGGAAGGTCCACTTAACGACTGACACATGGACAAGTGCTTGTGGCCAGGGACGCTACATTTCCCTGACGGCACACTGGGTGAATGTCGTGGAGGCTGGGAGCGACTCGGACCCTGGGATGGCACGGGTGCTACCCACGCCGAGGATTGCGGGCCCTACCTCCATCAGGGTTTCCGCCAGCACCTACGTTATTGGCTCCTCCTCCTCCGTTTCCACCTCCGAATTCTCTACACGCAGCGCCACTCCCCCATCAGCCAGTAGCTGGAAGCAGTGTAGCACTGCAGTGGGGAAGCGTCAACAGGCCGTGCTGAAGCTGATCTGCCTTGGGGACAAACAGCACACGGCCTCAGAGCTGTTGCAGGGGATTAGTCACCAGACCGAGCAGTGGCTCTCGCCACTCAACCTGCAACCAGGCATGGTTGTGTGTGATAATGGGCGTAACTTGGTGGCGGCTTTGGAGCTCGGCAAGCTCACACACGTACCATGCCTAGCGCATGTATTTCATTTAGTGGTTCAGCGATTTCTAAAAACCTACCCCAATGTGCATGATCTCTTGACCAAGGTGCGCCGCGTGTGTGCACATTTCCGTAAGTCATCTACAGCTTCGGCCGGCCTGTTGAAGCTGCAGCAGCGCTTACAATTGCCAGCTCACCGGCTGCTGTGTGACGTGAGCACGCGCTGGAACTCCACCTTCCACATGTTGGCCCGGCTTTGTGAGCAGCAGAGGGCAGTAGTTTAGTACCAGCTGTTACACGGTCGTTGCCTCTCCGTTCAACTTCCTGTAATCAGAAGTGAGGAGTGGGAATGGATGTCAGACCTCTGCGAGGTTTTACGCAATTTTGAGGAATCGACACAGATGGTGAGCGGCGATAACGATATTATCAGTGTAACCATCCCACTTCTGTGTCTACTGAAACGCTCGCTGCTCACAATTAAAACCGACGCTTTGCATGTGGAAGAGGTGGAAATGGGGGAGGAAGAGCTTACACAAGGTGATAGCCAGAGCACCCTCACTTCGTCTTCTCAGCGACAATTGGAGGAGGCGGAGGAGGAGGAGGAGGAAGATACGGTTGCCTCCGCTACAGAGGGTAGCCATGGAACTTTAGTTACATCTCTTCAGCGTGGGTGGGCAGAAGAGGAGGAAGAGGATGAGGATATTGAGAGTCATCCTCCTGGTGAGGACAGCGAAATCTTGCCTGTTGGTACTCTGGCACACATGGCTGACTTTATGTTAGGCTGCCTTTCCCGTGACCCACGCGTTGTACGCATTTTAGACAACACGGATTACTGGGTGTTCACCCTTCTGGACCCCCGCTACAAAGAGAATTTCTCATCTCTCATTCCTCCGGTGGAGAGGACAAGCAAAATGGTGCAATACCAGAAGGTTCTTGTTGAAAAATTGCTCCAAAATTTTCCATCTGACAACGCTGGCGGCAGAGTACGTGCTACCTTGGCCAACCGAGAAGGGGAGAAAAGGGGAGCACACAGCAGTTCCGACAAAGGCAGGGCAACACTCTCCAAGGCGTGGGACACCTTCATGACACCCCGCCAGCACCCTCACCCTGATGCGCAGCCTAGTGTCACAAGGAGGGAAAAGTTTTGGAAGATGGTGAAGGAGTACGTAGCAGACCGTGTCAGCGTCCTCAATGATCCCTCTGTGCCTTACAACTACTGGGTGTCCAAGCTGGACACGTGGTATGAACTGGCACTCTACGCCTTGGAGGTGCTGGCCTGCCCTGCCGCCAGCGTTCTGTCTGAGCGGGTATTTAGTGCTGCTGGTGGCATCATAACAGATAAGCGTATCCGCCTTTCCACCGACAATGCTGATAGGTTGACACTTATAAAAATGAACAAGGCCTGGATTTCCCCTGACTTCTCCACTCCACTGGAGGAAAGCCCCGGGGGAACATAAACTCACTTTATATATGTTATTTACAATGATGGGAATACTCTGTATTCCCATTCACCCCTTCCACCCAAAAAACGGGTATATGGTTGACTCTTAATCTTCTCATCCTCCTCCTCCTCTTCCATATGCCCTGTGCTATAATTTTTATATAGGGCCAGCTCACCAGCGGGCCCTGTGATATAATTTTTATATAGGGCCAGCTCACCAGCGGGCGCAGTTTGACAATTTTTGTATAGGTCAGCTCACCAGCGGGCCTTCTCATATAATGTTTTATTGGGTCAGCTCTCTAACGGGCCCTCTCATATAATGTTTTATAGCGTCAGCTCACTAGCGGGCCTTCGCATATAATGTTTAGGATGGTCAGCTCTGCAGCAGACCCTCACCCATAATGTTTTAGATGGTCAGCTCAGCGCACGTTTCCCTCTTAATCATGGCCTCAGTTCAATAAAATCAAGGAAATTTTTGGGAGAATTTGCCTCTGCGCACGTTTCCCTCTTAATCATGGCCTCACTTCAGAAAATCAAGGAAATTTTTGGGATAATTTGCCTCTGCGCACGTTTCCCTCTTAATCATGGCCTCACTTCAGAAAATCAAGGAAATTTTTGGGATAATTTGCCTCTGCGCACGTTTCCCTCTTAATCATGGCCTCACTTCAGAAAATCAAGGAAATTTTTGGGATAATTTGCAGATGATATACAAGTAAATATACAGCAAATATTGTTTGGTAACAATTTTTCGCCTAAAGTCGTTTTTATTTTCCTTTTTGTGTGTTTTATGGTCAGTCTGTAAAAATGGCGTACTACGGGCGAAAGATCGTTCCCAGCAGCGATGTTGGAGTCCAAGATGCATCCAGACATCCTCCCTATGCTGTCCCTGAACCATTTCTGTGGTGTTTCCATCCTTTTCTGCCCTTTTCCTATGGACCAGGCACCCTCCCCTCATCAGAGCAGGGGGTGCCTGGTGTAATGCTCGAGTCCTCCCATTGACTTCAATGGGGCTCGGGTGCTCGGCCGAGCACTCGAGCCTCCGGGGGCGCTCGGTCAGAGCACCCGAACACCCGAGCATTGGGGTGCTCGCTCATCACTAGTTATGACCACTTGCCTCATCAGCGTGCCTGTTTCGCTAGCTGTAATCCAAAAGTATTATTGTTCTTTATGTCCTATTTAAGTTTTTTGCTTTGCCTCATTGCCAAAAGGTGTAGTTCCCCTGGGTCAGGTCCTTACACCCAGTATTTAAGGCACCTCCACAGTCCTGCACCACTATATGATGATGCCTTATCCAGGTTGTAAGATTTGTGTGAGTCCGGGTACGCCCGGACTCAAAGAAGGGATTGAAAGGATTGTATAACATATAGAAGGGTTAAATATTCTTAGGGTTAAATTGTTTGTGTAACAAGTCATTCCATATTTGTCAAACAGGCCATGTTAACATTATAAAGGGAGTCTGGTTATCAAACTGCTGCTCTGTTGCTGTGCATATCACGCCCGTAACTCCCCTGCCAATCTGTATGCCCCTTACTTGAAAATGTTATCCCGCCGCCCTACCCCTCCCACCCCTTGCTATGATGATATCCATGGCCCAGTGTAACCCCCAGAGTTTAGTTTGGTGAATCAGTTTAGTACTGATTCAAAGAAGGGATTGAAGGGTACAGGGATAATGTGTGTAAGACTTATGCTCGGCACCTATAGGGTTAATAGTTACATTTACATTTGACCGATTCTGCAGGAATCCATCTGCTAGGGAGGAAACCACCAGACTGGCTTTTTCTAGTTTTTTATCTGTGTATTGCAAAAGCTGTTAGAGTATGCTCAAGGTTGTTATGCTAGAATGTGCCGAGTCTCAAAACCCCCCCCACGGGGGAGGAGATGGGTGCCGGAGTAACTGGTATCTGCAATCTCTCCCCTTCCCCCCCTTCCTGTGAACAAGTTTTGCTTTTCTGTTTTTTTATAATTTTCTGTTCTATGTTGAAACTGTGAAACTGTGCACCTCGCCCCTCCCTGTAGGGGAGGGGGCTGTATAGGGCTATAAATGCTATGTATGATAAGAATAAAGGGAGAGCTTGTATTGTATACGCTGTTGTGTGTGTTTCTTTGCGAGCTTTACAGCTTCCCAGTATACTGGTAAATTGACATAGATTCCATAGCAGACTGATAATAAGAGGGTGAAAGGTATCTCTTCAGGCAGCGATCCAGGAAATTGCCCCAACACAGAGAATCTCTAAGTGTAGATGTTTAATAGACAATGGAACATATATAAATAAATAAACAGTATATTGGTTCTTAATATAAAAAGTGGTCGGATTATACCGCATTAACCATATTTCAATGCTGAGAGGTAATGAACTACATGAAAGGAGAACAGTTCCGCATGTAACAACTGGGACACTAAACGGGACTTTTAATGCTGAGATCTATGCAGAGTCACTGGATCATATGGGAGAAATAAAGAAACTACATAACAGTCAGATATATGTTATGCGCTCACCAGATGCCTTCTTTCATAAAGGACCCGTCTAGCAGACGACTTGGTGATCTGTTAGAGGTCTCCGTTATCCGTGCCGTCCTCCTGGTTACCCTGTCTCCACAGTGAGATTCTTGTTCTCATAATCACTCGTCAGCTAAACTGGTACTGCGTTATCTGACACACCACTTTCAAACAATTTAAAATTTCCAATAAAATCAACGCGTTTCGGGAATCAGCGTTCCCTTTCTCAAGATTCGGAAAAGTTTTCCGAACTGTTCTCCTTTCATGTAGTTCATTACCTCTCAGCATTGAAATATGGTTAATGCGGTATAATCCGACCACTTTTTATATTAAGAACCAATATACTGTTTATTTATTTATATATGTTCCATTGTCTATTAAACCTCTACACTTAGAGATTCTCTGTGCGCTGTCTTCTTTTTGTTTTTACAATTCTTGTCAGAGCTCAAATGTGCCTATATCCTTGCAGATAAGGATGCAGATTTTCACTCATATGAGTTTAGGGAACTATTCTTTAATGCTCTGCCTAGGTACATGAAAACTAATCTAGCTAGGGATTATTCACCCCTGTTATCACTAGATTGGTTACTCACTCAAGCTATTAAGCTGTATAATGCCCAGCAGAATGAGAATACCCCAGCTAGGGACAAAAAGCCTGCCTCCCAGTGTGTAGCAGAAACATTGGTTGAGGAAAGTTTACCCTTTGAATCTGGCAAGAGAACCTATGCAGAGGTGTTAAAATCTCCACAGGTTCATAAACAGGCACCAGGACAGAAGGGACCTGCCTCTGTTAGTTCCCAGGGGTCTAATAACTCAAATGGTCAGAAACCATTTTTCAGAAGATCCCAGGGATACAACAAAAACTAAAATAGATCCAAGTTTCCCAGGAGGTTCAAAAAGAGTAAAAACTCTAATAATTAGGGGGCCCAGCAAAATCAGCAAAATAATAAGTCTGATTCTGTGAACCAAGGTCAGAAGCAGGTAAGTCTTAAGGTCCAGGTTACCAACCTAACCGATATGATGGCAAAAATGATGACTACTATGGCACAGCTTGGCCAAAGTCCCAGTTCTGATACCCAGCAAGGATCTAACCCTTTTTTAGGGACAGCCCCAGGAGTGGTGACTGCCACTCAATAACAGAACAGGGTAATGGTAACCAGGCCTTAGGGGAAAAGAATAACATTGCTTTACCCTATGTAAGTCCTACAATAACCGATGATGTCTTAGCCAACAGGAATGTTAACCCATTTTCTTTACAGGATGTAAATGCTTTGTGTGACTCTAACATTTCTTCCTTATCTCACCCACAGCCAAGTACACATAAGTCCATCCCTGATGATGTCACTTCTTTTCCCTGCATTTCTCCAGAACAGGTTGGAGGAGGAGGAGGAGTGAAGGGGGATGCTGCAGCTGTACAACATGACCTGGTGGTCAGCAAGTCTGCTCCTGTAAATTCAGGAATTAACCCTTGCAGACAGTGGAGGGATTATAAGACAATTTTACATCGTAATTATTTATGTAAACTGCATGAATATAAAGGAAGATACTTTATTGATGTTACATTACAGGGGCTTGATGACCTAATTATTTCCAGTCTCCTAGATACAGGGTCACAAGATACCATCTTATCTAGCTCCCATTACCATCAAATTATGGAGGAAGCTCCTGTAAAGCCTGTATTAAAAGCATTTGATGGATCCCTAACAAGTGTAGGAGGTAACCCCTTAAACGTATTGGGAACCATATGGCTAAAATTTAAAATCGGTAATAAATCATTCACCCATATAGTCATAGTAATTGGGATCCCCTATAACAGGTTAATTATAGGTGCTGATTTACCACAGCAATTAAAGCCCATTATAGACTAAGTGAATGTTATACAATTGTCTTTTACCCAGATAATTCTGGAGAAGGTAGTGGTAAGTAATAAGACTTACCATGATCTAAAGACCACCACAGGGAATCTGCCTATAAGGTTTATATCCCTATTAATGGTGAAAGTGTAGAAAAGTGGGTTCATATAAACCAATTGCGTGCTTGTCACCCCAAATCTCAGTTACAGATCATAGAAGGAGAAGCGGAAGAAGAACAAGGATCCTAATGAATCATTGGATGGATGAGTATCCTTGATTGTACAAATGACATTGTCATATTTGATTCTCTCTTTTGTCTGTCTGTGTGGCATGTATGTTCTCCACTAACAATCTAACATATCTCGTCAACAAATGGTTTGATGCTCTATGATTCTCTGAACATGTTGTTATGCTAATTTTTTTTTCCTTTTGACAAGGTTTTGTTTGTAGCATACAGCTGAGGGTCATTCCTCTATAAAAGGGGGAAGAGTAGAGACAGAGAGTGTTAGTTTATGATAGTTTAGCTTAAGGCTAGCAAGGGCCACAAGCAAACTGGTGCAAAATCAATATACAGTAATCATAACAGTACCATGGTCATAGGGATACTGATTAAAACTGTATTGTCATGTATGGTTGCATGCAACAAATGTTTCAATATGAGATCACTCATTCGTCATTTATTTTAGACCAAAGAGTTCTTAAAAGAGTGAGGTCAATTGACAGTTGCCATGGTTATGGATGTCAAGACCAAGGCTGTGATGTGGATCATCCTACTTCGATGACAGGAGTTCCAGCCAAAGCCAAAGCCATGATGTGAATCATCCTTCTTCTGTGACAGAAGTTCCGGACACAGCCAAGTGGGGTTCCAGTGCCTTTATCAAGAACCATTGGGCAAGAGATGCCAGAGACCATCCTAACAGAGAAGAATTTGGATCCTAGAGGAGTCTTGCCAACCTGTTCCCATAAATCACCATCCAAGAAGAAATTAGATATTTCTACCATCACCTGTTTCCAAAACTGGGAGTCTGATATGATCTGCGTGCCTTTTTAGCTCAAGACAAACCTATGGAGATCCTTGAGTAGGCCAAGCAACTATTCGTATTAGACACAACGTCTTCCTATCAACAAAATTTGTATATTGATTCCCTAATCAGAAAGATTGTTCCAATTATTGAAGAGAACAATAAGTGCCTCGTCTTTTGGGAACAAGCAGATGCCATTAAGTAGTTAATGAACTGAAGCGAACTGTATTAACTTCAGAGAAAATCCCAGTCACAGGAAGTAGATGACAACAGTCTCCTCCAGTTTAGCAATAATATTTTAGAACTTTTATCAAGTTAGAACATTTTTTGGTAAAAGGGGGATTATGTCAGAGACTTTGTCCTGGGGGAGCATAGAGGGTTAACTCTAATAGTAGAGATTAACTGAAATTCTGTTTAAAATGTGTTCAGATTCTCTCCTCTTTAAGACAAAGAAATAACTAACTGACAGTAATGGTGATAAATTGAGTTGCCAGACAGTTTTGGTGCCTAGCAAATAATTTTATCTTATGAGAAAAATACTCCCCTATGAGAACGTCTAAAAAAATGGCAGATTTATATGACGTTTAATGCCCTCTTATATACATCATTGATGATATAAAAATTGATTATATGTAAGATGTTAAGTAGAGTAAGAGTGCCCTCTAGAGTCTTGAGAGCGTCATGACTGGGGTATCCACATTCCGTGAATAATTAGTATTATATTAACATCCAATCAGGGCATACTGGTGATGTCACGGTATAATGATATGGATCTTTGTCCAATCATTAGAAAGAGGTGGGGATTACTGATAAGGCAAAAATTGCCAATATAAAGCCAAAATACTCTGAGTTCAGGGCTTCACTGCTGAAAAAGAAAACTCCTGGGGGCTTCATGACTCCTGAGGAAAACTCATAACAGCTTTTAGATTCCTGACAAAAGAAGGCTCTGACAACACATGATCCTGCCATCTCACAGAGAAATGCAAAGAAATCTTGATTGGTAACTATATCATTTATTCATTTAGATTCATTTAATCTAGAATTTCATAATTTTTCTTCTGTTGAAGAAACTTAAATAGTCTTATAATTGTCTTAAGTGGACTGGCCAACCATTTGGGATAATTTATAGTAAGCTATATTTAGCGCTTAAATTCTGGAAGTAATAGGATCTATATATCTTTATTGGGAAATTGTTATATTTTGCCAAACAGTGTAATACAGTATATAGCATGGGTTATCTATATGAGCTAATATAAATCTTGGTATTCCTAGAGTAATATCTTGTGGTTCTGGGAAGATTATAATAGTTAATATTTGATATAGGATATTCTTTGAATCCAGTTATTAACCCTTTAACCGCTATTTGTCTGTTGTTAATGGTATTTTCTTTGGAATTCTCTGTATATGTGCTAGGCTTATATTTTGTAAATTGGAGGTATTCACTCTAATAGACAAAATAACTTCTGGGTGTGGCACCTATTTTAAATGAGTGGATTAACCCTTGGAGTGCCTATAGGTTTTATATGTGTTGCTATAGTCATAATTATGATATATGTTGCATGAAGTTGGTTACTTTATAGACATATGTTACTGGATTAATTCTGGTAGATTATTTGTATAATCTTTGATTGACTATATTAATTGTAATTTATATATTTTATTCAGAGGTATTCAATATTGAATTCATTAGATAATTAAATTATAGTGATTTAAATCTGGGATTCTATTCCAGTTATTCCCTAAATTTGATTATTATTGAGATATGATACAAGGAATTGTTAGAGGAATTATTTAATTAATCTCACAATACCCCTTACATCATAATTAGCATAGTCTATACAGTTTCTGGGGCAGAGGTATTAAGAGACACTGAGGCCAACTGTATTATAATTAATTGTAAGAATCAATTAACTTGTTCTATACTACTGAATGCAATTATTGTTATTTATCACGGTGCCCGTGATTGTTGCATTTCCCTGTCAGTCACCATTAGGGGGCTCTTATTGGTTGTCTGCCTTTATCCCTCCTTAGGCTGCCTATTTAAACCTGGGTTGGGCATACTATTGTTGCCCTTTCGTGGTGTCTCTGACCGCTTCAGCTTTGAACAAGTTCCAGTATTCATCAATACCTGTACCTGAGTCCTGAGTTCCAGAATGCATCCGTTCCTGAATCTTCTGTCTGCAGAGTTGTTCCAGTGTGTTCCGGCCTAGTTCTGTGAGATGGATGTTTCCTGCTGATCGCCTTCATGAAGCTTTCCAGTATGCTTGGTTTCCTGCGAGTTCCTGTCGTTGCTTGTCCAGCCAGATGTATTCCTGACGTCTGATCGCCTTGGCGACATCCTTACTCCAGTACGGTAGCTGGTTGCTCCCAAAGCCTTGCGGCTACACATTATTGTTGGTCCCAGCGTGCAGACGCTGGTTTGCTCCCAAAGCCTTGCGGCTACACATTATTGTAGGTCCCAGCGTGTGGACGCTGGTTTGCTCCCAAAGCCTTGCGGCTACAAATTACTGTTGGTTCCAGCGTGCGGACGCTGGTTTGCTTCCAAAGCCTTGTGGCTATACCTTACTGTTGGTTCCAGCGTGCGGACGCTGGTTTGCTCCCAAAGCCTTGCAGCTACACATTACTGTTGGTTCCAGCGTGCGGACGCTGGTTGCTCCCAAAGCCTTGTGGCTACACATTACTGTTGGTTCCAGCGTGCGGACGCTGGTTTGCTTCCAAAGCCTTGTGGCTATACCTTACTGTTGGTCCCAGCGTACGGACGCTGGTTGCTCCCAAAGCCTTGCAGCTACACATTACTGTTGGTTCCAGTGTGTGGACGCTGGTTGCTCCCAAAGCCTTGCAGCTATACCTTACTGTTGGTCCCAGCGTGCGGACGCTGGTTTGCTCCCAAAGCCTTGCGGCTACACATTACTGTTGGTTCCAACGTGCGGACGCTGGTTGCTCCCAAAGCCTTGCGGCTATACATTACTGTTGGTCCCAGCGTGCGGACGCTGGTTTGCTCCCAAAACCTTGCGGCTACATATTATTGTAGGTCCCAGCGTGCGGACGCTGGTTTGCTCTCAAAGCCTTGCGGCTACACGTTCTGTTGGTCCCAGCGTGCAGACGCTGGTTTGCTCCAAAGCCTTGCAGCTACACAATACTGTTGGTCCCAGCGTGCAGTCGCTGGTTTGCTACAAGCCTTGTGGCTATTTACATTGCTGTTGGTTCCAGCGTGCGGTCGCTGGTTTGCTCTACGAGCATTCTGAATGTTCTCACTGTTGAACGTTACTGAGTGAGTTCTGTTGGGCTGCCTTGCCCGGTATTGGTAAGGCTGGTAGAACCTGGTATCATTCCATCTGTGGGTTGCCTTACCCGGTATTGGCAAGGCCGGTAGAGCCTTTGTGAGATTATTGTGCTGCCTTGCCCGGTATTGGTAAGGCTGGTAGAACCTGGTATATATTCCATCTGCAGGTTGCCTTACCTGGTATTTGCAAGGCCGGTAGAGCCTACAGCATTAGATCAACGGCTGTCTTGCCCGGTAAACTGGCAAGACCGGTAGAGCCTTGTTAGCTCTTTGGGCTGCCTTGCCCGGTATTGGTAAGGCCGGTAGAACCTGGTACTACTCCTTCTGCAGGTTGCCTTACCCGGTATTGGCAAGGCCGGTAGAGCCTACTAGGTTTGATCATTGGCTGTCTTGCCCGGTAAATTGGCAGGACCGGTAGAGCCTGTATCTGTATTTCGCTATATTTGTATGTTGTACGTCATGTTGGAATCCTAAGGGATCACCTTTTAAATTATTTCAATAAAGTTGTGTTTTTACCTAACTTTGTGTCTGAGAGTCGTAATAATCCGTGACATTATTATACCTCTGAATATACCTATGTGTGGTTAACCCTTGCACCGCTGGTAATCCTCATGGTAATAAGTGTGGTTTGGTTTTCTATGTACCTATTATAATTGCTAATCACTTATATATTTCATTGTTGCTGATACTTGTATATATATTGTATTTTAATAAAATATATATTTTTGCACAAATATGAAGGATTGATTCTTGTGATCAATTCGTTACTGTGAAGTAGCGTGTCAATACACAATACAGATAAAGTTCTCGAATTATTTTATTGTCAATTGCCTATTTAAGTGAAGAAATCCAGCCTGAGTGGTTCTCTGTTTTAACCCTTTGGATACCTTCATATAAATAGCCCGACAAAAAGGATATTATGGAACTGGAGAAAGTGCAGAGGAGGGCTACAAAACTAATAAGGGGAATGGAAAGTTTTAGTTATAAGGAAAGGCTAGAAAGTAAACTTTTTACACACTAGAGAAACAGCTTCTTAGAGGGGATATGATTACATTATATATATATGTTCAGGGCCCATACAAAGGGCTCTCCAAAGACCTGTTCATTAACAGAACGGTACAGAGGACAAGACGCCACCTGCTCAGACGTGAGGAAATGAGACTTTGTCTGTAACAGCAGAACAGGTTCTTTACGGTAAGGACAATAAAGATATGGAATTCACTGCCTGAAGAGGTGGTATTATCGAATACATTAGATGTCTTTAACAAGGTCCTGGATACTTTTTTAAAAGAGCAGAACGTAGAAGTCTATGTATGTTAGTATTGGTATTAATATTTATTTATTGCTTCTTGATCCCAGGAGAAATCTGATTGCAATTTAGAGTCAAGAAGGAATCCCACCCCATTCAAACAGAATTTTAAATTGCTGGAATAATGGTTTTTTTTTGCAGCAGTAAAGAAGAATAGGAAAAGGGTTGAACTTGATGGACGAAAGTCTTTTTTCAATCTAAACTACTATGTAACTATGTAATTTTGTTAATTTGTAATTGGCATTAAAGTTGCAAATCTAGACAAGTAATTCCACCATGCTTATGATTGAAATGGTGCTTTACTAATGATATCACAGAGCTTACAATTGAAATGGGGCTATAATAGTGATACCACAAAGCTTACAGTAGAAATAGAGTCACACAAGTGATACCACAAAGCTTACAACTGAAATGGAGCTAAAATAGTGATACCACAGACCTTGAAATTGAAATGGCTCTTTGTGATACCCCAGACTTTACCATTAGCCACTGGTAGTTACAGAACTACACACATATGCTTTATGATATCCTAGACTTGTTCCATTGACCACTGGTAATCATAGACCCCCACATGCACTGTATGATACCCCAGCATTTTTACACTGGTAACACTAGAATCTCTCTCTCTCTCACACACACACACACACACACACACACACACACACAGAGTCAGATACCCTAGCACTGTTGTATTGGCCACTGGTAGCAACAGAATCACACACACATACTTTTCCCACTGGCCCCAAGCAGCCACACATCCACTGTCATATACACCAGATTTGTGCCACTAATAGCACCAGAACCTAACACTCATATCCACTCATATCCAAGCATTGTGTCACTGGCCTTACCAGAACCACTCTTAAATTGACAAATCCATTGATCTGCCAGGCAGTCCACTATGATGCTTGCTTCGCCAGGCATGGAGCTGCTCTACCCACTGCATTCTTCTGACTCTTCTTGTTGGCTCTGTCAGATAGAGGTCATTACATAGCCAGTAGTAATTAAAAGGGCAATGTACATGATGCAGGTGCATCAACTTCATTCTGGAGAGATAAGAATCTCAAGTGTGTCGTAAAGGGTAGGTGGGCATCACTACTTACAGCTGTACTGCTGAGTTGTCTGTAGCCCCTCACTCCGATTTTAAGTGATTTTCCAAACAATATCTGTCTCCCACATGCACTCAATAACAATTGGCACACATGCAAAGCTCCACTGTAACACACAGAGCCCTCCAACCCAATACACAAGCTAACATACACATTTAAATACCGGCACATACACATGTATACACAGACACACACATTAACATATTGGCAAAAACACACTGATACACTAGCACACATGAAATACACTAGCACAGTAACACACATGCTGTCCCCAACACACACATGCATATGCTAGCATACACATGCACACCCTGGCACATGCATGCATGCATACACTAGAACATACATTCACAATCTGGCATACACACTTGCACACACTAGTACACAAACTAATGCCCTGCTGGCACACACATGCATATACTAGCACACTTATTCAAACCCTGACACACACCTGCATACACCAGCACGCATGTATGCAACTTTACTACCTGAAATACGCTTACATAAATAATCCACATACACATAGTAACATAGAAATTTTGGTTGAAAAAAGACTTGTGTCCATCTAGTTCAACCCTTTTCCTATTCCTGTATACCATTGTTGATCCAAAAGAATGCAAAAAAAACCCTCACTACAGCAATTTCAAATTCTGCCTTGAATGGGGGGGAATTCCTTCTTAATTCCAAATGGCAATCAGATTTCTCCTTGGATCAACAAGCACTAACTAAATATTAATCCCAATACTAACGTACATAGCCCTCTATGTTCTGCTCTTTTAAATAAGTATCCAGACCTTTTTTAAAGGCATTTAATGTATTCAATAGCGCCACCTCCTCAGGCAGTGAATTCCATACCTTTATTTTCCTTACCGTAAAGAAACCCATCCGCTGTTGTAGATGAAATCTCCTTTCTTCAAGTCTAAGCTGGCGGCCCCTTGTCCTTTGTACTGTTCTGTTAATGAGCAGGTCTTTGGAGAGCCCTTTGTATGGGTCCTGAACATATTTATATAGTGTTATCATATCCCCTCTAAGACGCTGTTTCTCTAGTGTGTACAAGTTTAACTTTTCTAGCCTTTCTTCATAACTAAAACTTTCCATTCCCCGTACTAGTTTTGTAGCCCTCCTCTGCACTTTCTCTAGTTCCATTATGTCCTTTTTCAGAAAGGGCGCTCAGAATTGAACAGCATATTCTAGGTGGGGTCTTACCATGGACCTGTAAAGAGGCATAATAATATCTTCCTTCCTTTAGTCAATACCCCTTTTAGTATGTGCCAATATCTTATTGGCCTTTGCAGCTGCCAGTTGGCACTGCATGCTACTGCTAAGTCTATTGTCTATGTTGGCTCCTGCTAATGATATTCCTTTTCAAGCTGAATTCTTGAATATATTACCTTAGCAACCCTTCAAACAGCTTCCCTACCACAGATGTCAAGCTTACAGGTCTGTAATTTCCTGGCTGTGATTTTGATCCCTTTTTAAATATGGGCACCACATCTGCTTCACGCCAATCTGTGGGCACCATACCTGAAATAAAAAATCCCGGAAAATCAAAAATAATGGTCTGGCCAGGGCCTGGCTTAGCTCTTTAAGTACCCATGGGTGTATACCATCCAACCCCGGGGCTTTGTCTACATTAACACCATTCAATTGTTTTAACACTTTTTCTTGTGTTAGCCAATCCCATGCTTGCTGTGACTGTTCTGTAAAAGTAGTTTGCAGATTCTTGTCCACTGGGTCTTCCTTGGTAAAAACAGAAGAAAATAAATTATTTAAAATATCTGATTTCTCTCTGTTGCCACTGACCATCTCACCCGTTTCAGATAACAAGGACCCAACTTTAATTTTTTGTCATTAATGTATTTGAAGAATTTTTTTTGGTTGCTCTTGTTCTACTTAGCAATCATTTTTTTATTCTCCAGTCTAGCTAATTTAATTGCCTTTTTATAGGTTTTGCTGACATTTTTGTATTCTGCAAATGCCTCTGCTGATCCCTCAGCTTTATAATGTTTAAATGCCGCTTTCTTGTTATTTATTTCATGAATTACTTTACTGGTTAGCCACATTGGTTTTAATTTTTTCTTCTTTTGTATTTGTTTCCAACGGGGATACATTTTTATGTATATTTTTGCAATGTTATTTTGAAGGCATTCCACTTTCCTTCTGTGTTTATTTCTGAAAATATTCCATCCCAGTCAACGAGACAAAGGGATGACTTAAACCTGCTAAAGTTGGCCTTTTTAAAATTCAATGATTTGGTAGAACCCATACCAAATTTGCTTTTTTGAATTAATAAACGATACCGTTTTATGTTCACTATTCCCCAAGTGCTCCCTTACTTGGATGTTAGAGATAAGTTCTTCAATGTCCGTTATTATCAGATCCAGACACGCATTCCCTCTGGTTGAGGTCCACGCTAGTTGAGACAAAAAATTGTCTTTCAACAAGTTTAGGAACTTACTGTTTTTAGCAGAATTAGTTGTTCCATTTTTCCAGTCTATTTCTGGATAATTAATATAGACACTGTTACTTTTTCATTCCTACTTTTAGCTAGTTTCTAAGTCTGTGTGCTGCAAGGTCATTCAGGTAACAGGATTATCTTAGCTGTTTTTTCCTAAAATCAATAGATAAATAGATTACTAAAATAACATATTGTGATGAGTCTCCAAAGCAAACCACTCTATCTGCATATCATAAACCCTGCCTGATATAAGGGTACTTAACACATGCTGTCACTAACTGGCTGCAAGTATACACAGTGGTGCTTTCTGTTATATTTGTGTCATGCAGCCCAGTGCACACTGACTCCACATGCTGCTTACAGTAGGGTAGCAACAAGCTTCCCTGTTTATTATAGCCACAACAGGAATCTTAAGAGAGGGAGAATGCCCTTCTATGCCTAGTTCATCCTCACTCCTGGGGTACTCCTGGTGCCAATAACTGCCCCTCCACTGTGTGCACAAATTATGCAGCCACTTATGTTACTATGTAACATAGTCCCCTTCTCTAATCGGTATCTCTATGGTGGTGTCGTCTCCTCCTCCTCCAGGGTATGACTTCCTCCCCTGGATATCGCTAGGTTTGTGGGTGTACTTAATGTCCATTGACTTTATTAGTCAGTAGTACTAAGGCACGGGTTGGGTATCAGCATACAAAGTTATTATAAACAAATAAAATAATTAAATAAAATAGCAATGCTAATATTGCTTAAAACAAACAGATAATACCACTCTAACAGTTACTGCTCTACGCGATTCATAAGACCAGCTTACTTTCTCAAGAGCCCAGAGAAGCTTTGAGGTGTAAACCTATCTGGGGTTTAAACCAGGCGTGTTGATACTACTGAGAAGCAGTTATAACTTCTTGAACAAGTGAGTACTGATTCTAGAGCACGTGGTGAAGGTGGAGGGTCAAGAATTTGAATATACTACACTTAGTGGGGACCTTTTGCTCTGTTTTTTTTTGTTTTTTTTTTCTTCTTTTAGTTATATTACTGGGAACCCTTGCCCATCAAACAGCTGCATAGGACCTCAGAGAACTTTTTGGAATCCCTCCGATACATTATAGAAGGACTATTTGTGAGAATATAAAAAACTGAAAATTGTAAACATTGTATACTATAACTATTAGTTGTGGCACTTCCTGGATTATCCGAGGGTTGATACTTGCAGTACTGTCATACCCAAGAGATATATAGCTATTATTATTATGCTGTGCCACTTAAAAGGGATGTCTGGAACCTTAGATCTTGAATTGAATGATGAGGGAGATCACTTTCTTAATTTCCAGTAGACTATACTTGCTCTCCAACTCCCCACCAGTCATTCAGAATGATTAGCTGTTTAATAGTAGTGTATAAAGCTGTGGTTCTCGACATGTGTCCTCAGTGACCACTAACAGGCCAGGATTTGAGGATTTCCTTGTTAGAGCTCAGTGAATTAATCAGTTTGAATGATCTGATCAATACACCTGTGCTCCAGCAGGGAAATTCCTAAGTCCTGGCCTGTTAGAGACCACTCAGGGCACAGTTTGAGAACCTCTGTTATAGAGTATTTATCTTCCAAATAGACACAGCATAGCTTTTTCCTTTCAAATAGTTAACATTGCTTAATTTCTTAAATAATTTCCATTTAATCAGCTTTGTAATTTCCTCTAATTAAAAGTCCTGTCAGTTACTTTGAGACACAACCTGGTTTTATATGTAGAATAATACAGTTGTCATTCAAGCTATTTCTTTTTCATCTGATCTTAATTCAAAGTCATATCTGCTGTGAATTTTAATTACAATAAAAATTGTACTGACTCTGGTTTACCTAAATGTTTCTTCTACAGTAGCGTTTCTTTGGAAAATGTAATGTAATGTTTTATAAAATGTATATTTTTATTGTATCCCAAAATCCGAAGTTCTTTATTTAGAAAACAAAAAAAAAAGAAAAACTTTGTGAAACACATACTGCAACATGATGGTGATATCATTAGTAGAATGTGTATTTAAATGGATGAGACATAGAAGGGACATTCCTAAACACATTTTCATAAAGTATTGGTAGCATTTAATATCATGATGAAAGGATAAGGTTGTTATTTTAAATGTAGGATGCTTATTAAAAGTATTACTGCAGGACAGTATCTTAATAAATTATAACATACAGCAGGGGTTTTAAACTTCCTGTTTTAAGACTGGCAACAGTAAATTAGATTATTACTGCCTGTAGAGGGTGCAGCAGATGACATGTAGCGCTCAATATTTTTTTTCATCCGGGAATTAGCAGCACAGGATATCGTAGATTCATCACAAAGATGCAATGCTTTATGAACAGTTTTTTTTTTTTTTTACCTCGCATTGTCATAGGAAGTTTAAAGGACAGCTAGATTGATCCCTATGGCATATCTGCTCCTCAGGAAACAGAGCCGTTGTTTAGCACTGGCTGATAACAGGAGAGGACAATAGGGGTCTGAAAAGAAACTGGGAAGAGACTGAAATGTTAGACTGAAGTCTTGTAGTTCACCTTCTTGTCCTGCGTGATGCAGGTCCCCATAGACAATCTGTATCCAACTTAAAAGACCAACATAGTGGATTTATTGTGGCTGATAGTGACTGAGAGCCACATAGTTCTGGGTTGACTTCTAGCCAATGTGGTCAGTTTTCCGATACTCCCACTCAAACACCTAATAGGAGCCAAAAACAAAAATCCTTAGGCATTTTACTAGATCTTCTCCAAAAGGGAGCTCTAAATACATTATTACTATTAGGGATGGGTGACACTTTTTGCATCAAAAGTGATACAGAAAGACAATGGCACTTCATACTGCATGGGAAAATTCCTGCTACAATGTCAATTTTCTGCTTTTTACCGCCTGGCACATTGCTTTGAAATAAATGCTAAGGCTGAATTTCCCCCCACATAGAAATTTGCCCTTTGTTTTCTTAAGGGACAGTCTAAAAGAGATGTCAGATTCCCGCAGCATACCATACTGTGTTTGTGAAAAATAATGAAAGCACCATGTTTTTTGAGCTTGTTAAGAAAGGCAAATTATGTGAAGCTACTGTGTAGTATAGGTAGTCTTTTGGATGAGTAATTTGTTCTCTGTGTTAGTGGTGCATGGGGGACTCCGGTGGAGTGTGAAGAGAGAAAGGAAATATACCCAAAATACTCACAATTCTTTTATGACAGAGACAGGCAGGTGACCCAAGTTCCTTCCTGAGATAGCTTTTCTCTGTTTGAGGAGAGTTTAGGGTTGTGTGAAGGGAGAAAATAGATTAAACCCAAATACCAATAAATAAAATGTGACTGAGAAGATACAGGCAGATTCCTTCCTGAGCTTGTTGAACCACTGTCAATGCCTGACTATTCAGCAGAATAACACTCAATAGACAGGCAAGTTCAATAGGAACTGACTCCTTCAACAGACAGAAGAATCTTACAAAATATGCTAGCCCCTCTTTCATCATCTACAAATAAATAAATAAACACTGCAGTAATGTTGTGAGAGAGAAATTAGCAGCTGAAGTCCTCAGGACATTAGCTATAGGCAAAGAGGGGAAGGAGCAGTTGCACAGGGAGTGTGTGTTCTTTTTTTATATAGGCAGTGATAGGGACAGTTAATTAAAAAGAATGTTTAAAAAATAAAAATAGTTTAACTGATAGGTGACAAAGACATGAGCTGTGATTGAAGCACACACTAGTTTAATAATGTCCAGCAAATGTACTAGGGACAGTGGTAGGGGGAAGGAGTAGGATTTCAAAAAGAGAGAGTCAGTGCTAAACATTCACAACTTTGAAAATACACTCTGAAGATAAGTATCAACTCACTGAATCAATTGAGGTGGTACACCAAGTCAGCTCTTCATCGCTGGACAAAAAGTATTGACACAAGAAGCAAATGGTATGGGATCAGCCTCTAGTCGGTGGCTTGTTGTAGATAGAAACGGCTGTGACTCAGAGATAATAAAAACTTGCAAACTTTATTCATATATTTAAAAGGACAGTGTAGTCCAACACGGAGAGAGCAGGATGCTCAAACACAACAAGTTGGTTAGATGAGAATCATCTGACACGTTTCTCGCTGCATAAGCACTTCATCATAGATACAATGTAACTCCAAACGTCCTTTTAAAAACCCTTTTTCCACATTATGATTGGGTGTTACAATTCAAAATCTCAACTTAACCAACCAATAAGTGATGTGGATCTATCGTGTTTCCAGGAAGATGGCTCCTATTTATACTACGCTGCACCTGTCTGGCAGGTAACGCGTACACCGAAGGTGACTAGAGAATGGGGTTAACAATGGGGTTTGATCACTCGTTCAAAGGGAAAAATAGCACTATATTGTTCTACCATGCATTTGCCCCCTGCTCCATAGCAATACCCTAAATTACAAACAGAAATTGAGATATAATTAAATATAAACACATCACTGTTAAATGGCAAGACTAAGATCCAATCTAATGTACAAAAATATGTAGGTGTGTGTGCCATATTATGAATCCTAATACAAAATAAACTAAATATCTATAATAGGTTAAAGTAAATTAAACCCTACATAATTGCCCTCCAAACTGGCTAAACTGAGTAGTCTGGCTGGTATAAAATGAATACCTTCAAACTAGACAAATACTCTAATATCCACTGATAAAATATAATACCATATAATGTTATAGGTAACAACAATAATAATCATAATCATAATAACAATGCACAAAATAAAATTTATATATGCCAGTTTATGATGTTAATTTCTCTCACTGTTGTTTATATCAATGGATATGTCCGGTTCTAGGTGTTTGCCTTCTAACTCAGTAGCTGCCAACCAAACCAATGTGTCCATAGGGCATACCCTCAATTGGCAGGATCGAGTGGGATTATCAGAACAAATAGCTAATGTCCCACTCGGCATTGAGTCCAGCTGGGACCCTGGTATCTAGGTGCAATATCCAGAAAGCCTCACGCTCATCTAGCAATCTGGACATGTCACCCTCTCTCCAGGATAACACCACTCTCTGTATGCTGACAAACGCCACTCCCGCCAGATTGCCTTCATGGGCATCATTGATATGCCTGGTGACCGCTGAACCTACCAGATGTTTCTCCATTTGGTATATATTGTTGTTGTTGTAAAAGCCTACCAGTCTGTCCAGCATACTGTATCCGGCACATTTTGCAGGTGAAGAGATATATAACATTCTTAGTGCCACAGTTAATGTAGCTCTTGATGTCATACTCCGCTCCTGCTACTGTGCTTGTAAACTTCTTTGTCGGAATCATATACTGGCAGCTTTTACAACGAGTTGCGGAGCATTTATATGTGCCCTTATAATATAACCATGTAGGTTTGGGTGAATCTGACATATATAAACTTGGTGACAGTATATTACCAATAGTTGTTCCTCTTTTGTTTACAAATTTACAACCATCTTTTGTCAGGTCTGCCAATCTCAGATTGGCCTGTAATACTGGTAGATATTTCCATATTATGTTGCAAACCTGTCAATATTGTGGACTAAAAGTGGTTATAAACCTCACTACACTGTTGTCCATATTCTTACTCCTGGTTGACATACTCATTAGTGTTTCCCTTGATTGACCATGGGCATGTGCTTGAACCTTCTCTAATAGGTTTTCTGCATACCATCTCGTTCTAAACCTCCATTTGAGATCCACTGAACATTTAAAAAAACTCTTTCTCTGAGCAGTTCCTACGTAGCCGCAGGAACTGCCCCTTGGGTATATTGTCTATCTGTGAATGGAGGTGAGCTGATTGGGCATGCAGCAAACCATTACCAGCTACCGGTTTATGGTAATTCTCAGTGACCACCCTGGTCATATCACTATTGCCTATAAGGGTCAAATAAAAAAAATGAGCTTTGGAATGATCCAACGTGTAAGTGAACTTTAAATTAAGGGCATTCTTATTGAGGTCTTCTAAAAAAGATATCGCTTCCTCTCTGCTGCCTGACCACACAAAAGGTCATCAATATACCTCTCGTACCACCTGATTCGCTCTCGATGAGACGTGGGTATATTCCCACCATGCCATAAAGATGTTCACTAAAGAGGCAACCCCACATCTTTGGAGGTAGAACTCCTCATCAAAAGCGAAAAAATTGTGGCAAAGGAGGTAATCCACCTCCCTGACCAAAAAATCAAAAAGTTAGTCTGAGTAGTGTGATAACAGCAACAGTTGGTGCTTCAATGCTATCAGAGCCAGTTGGTGCAGTATTGATGGATATAGGGCCCCTACATCTGCTGATAGCCATGAATAGTTGGACCTCCAATCCATCTGAGCCATTTCAATCAGTACTTCTTTGGTATCCCTAAGGGCACAGGGCAATAATTCCACCACTGGCCCAAGATAATAGTCCACAAAATCCATCAGCAGCTCATTAATAGAGCCAATGTCGGAAACAATCGGCCTCCATGGAGGGGAGACCAAAGATTTGTGAACTTTGGACTGGTGGTGGAAGATAGGAACCACCGGGCTCTGGGGGATCAGTGCTGCCCTTTCTTGTTGGTTAACAATACCCTTATTAACACCCATTTGGATAATCCTAGACAGCCGTATTCGATATTCGGTCGTGGGATTATATCCCAAGGTAGCATAAGTATCCACATCCCCAACTGACGAATGGCTTCATTACGATAAAATGATGCATCCAGCATGAACACTGCACCTCCCTTGTCCGCCATTTTTATGACAATCCGGGAGTTATTGCGTAACTCAGACAATGCCTGTTTATCTACAAGGGAAAGATTCCTGGTGGCCATGCTGGAATTCGAAGCCCGGTGTAAGCCCACTAGCTCCTGTTCTACTATCTACTGGAACAGAAACAGAGTTGGGCTCCCTTCACCTGCCGGGGGAAGAACTTGGACTTTGGATGAAGGCCCATTTCCATAGTGCCCAAGCTGGTGTAATGTCCAAGCTGGAGTAATTCCAGACATATCACTAAGGGTCTGCAGATCCGTAACTGTACAGATCTCCTTAAAACCAAATTTGGTCACAGGGGCATTGACCAGGGATCTAGGATGGATGACATCAGAGATGGCTTCCTCCGCACCATCATTATAAAAATATTTTTGATAGTTAAGGCTCTCACAAACCTATTAGGATCCATGATGGTGCGGAACAAGCCAGAACGCTGATCTGGGACAAAATTAAGTCCAAGCTTCAATACTTTCTCTTTTGCCAAAGAAAGGGTCACGCTGGATAAATTGATGATTTCTAGTGTTTGGACTGAAGATGGTTCTGCCTCAGGTCATATCTTCATCCTTCCTCTCCTACTACCTCCTCTCTTTGTCTTGATCTGCTTATATTTTTCTTCTTCTTTTTTCTGTGTTTGATTCCAGACTGCTCGTTTTTTGCTGATTGTCTCCCCATTTCTGAAACGCCACTATTCAGATCAGGTTTAGCTACCGAGGATATTTGATTTGACTCAATGCTTTCCTCATGGCTGGCATTCAATTAATCTTCTCTGCTTAAAGCTTCAATAAATTGATCTGAATCCCGAAAAGCTGACTCTGTTATCTGTATAGTGGGAGGTATATCTTGCTCGTCGAGATCGACTCTGTGAGCGCTTCCAAAGATACACAGTATCCTGCTCATAGTTGGACTTGTCTCTTATGTATTTCCTTTGTTTGAACAGAGATAGTTCTTGATCCAGTTTTTTCAAAGTTGTCTTTAATGTAGCATCCAAGTCCTGTAATGAAGCACGATTGGATTGCGCCTTTAAAGATGTTTGCAACTTGATAATTTCTTCCTTAATGGAAATTGATTCATCCCTCTTATAATCCACTATTAATCCAGTCAGCTTTAGGGAGCATTCTGTTAGTTCCATATTCCATTTGGTAATGAAGGATGTATCTTTAATATCAAAACTTGGATATATTTTAATTCTAAGTCCCCTAGGAATACATCTGCCTTCCAGGTATTTATTGAGGGTGTTCACATCCCACCATAAATGAAGATCCTTCATCAAAACCTTCTCTAGTCTGATAAACAATGTTTTAACATCCAAACTCTGAGTCTGTGTAGTTGACTCCATTTCTTCTGACTCAAAGAAAATATCAATCCTATGTCTTCACTCTTCTGTGTCAATTACTTCACCTAGTGCAAAAGTACCCGCTCCCAACTCTGTGGCCATTTTAATATGGCAATTGTATCACACTGACATGATAATCTTAAACAGTCTCACATCCAGTCAATCTCCAACTCATGCCGCCTCCACCTCCGCAACATCTCTAGAATCCGACCCTTTCTCACAGAAGACACTACCAAAATTCTAATCCAAACACTCATCATGTCCCGTCTTGACTACTGTAACTCTTTACTAATTGGCCTGCCTATCACCCGACTAACCCCGCTACAGTCCATAATGAACTCTGCTGCAAGACTAATCTACCTCACTCATCGCTTCTCTAACACCACACCCCTCTGTCAGTCCCTACACTGGCTCCCGTTAGCATACAGAGTAAAATTCAAAACTCTGGTGCTAACTTATAGAGCCCTCACTAACACTGCATCCCCCTATATTTCATCTCTCATTTCCAAATATACTCCCGCCCGCCATCTTCGCTCTGCACATGACCTTCTGCTCTCCACAGCTCTTATCACATCCTCCCACTCCCGCCTACAGGACTTCTCCCGTGCTGCACCTGAGCTGTGGAATTCTCTCCCCCGCCCCATTAGACTCTCCCCCAGCCTTCAAATCTTCAGACGCTCCCTGAAGACTCACCTCTTCAGGGAGGCCTATCAACTGCCTCCATAAACATCATCACCAAGATTCACCCCTTGCACGAACTACTGCACTCAACGGCACTTCTCACTCCCACCCATTGACTGGCAGTTCATGTGGCAGGAGGCACTTAAACACAATAGCACTTACTCCTTCTGTATCAAACCTACCTTCCTCTAGACTGTAAGCTCTCATGAGCAGGGCCCTCTGATCCTCCTGTTCTACACATCTGATTGTACTATTTAATACCTCTGTATGTCTATTCCCCAATTGTACAGCGCTGCGGAATTAGTTATATATCTCACCTAACCTAGGCCCCCCTTCCATTCTCTCTTGTACCACAGAACCCACTCACACGCGCAACACTCACAACCTAATAACCGTACCCCGTCACCTAACCTCCCCCCCCCTTTTGTTTTGGTCTCTGGAACGCCCGCTCTGTGTGTAACAAACTAACAGCTGTTCACGATCTGTTCATTTCTCACTCCCTAAACCTCCTTGCCATCACTGAAACTTGGCTCACATCATCAGACACTGCCTCCACTGCCGCACTCTCATATGGAGGCCTTCAATTCACACATACACAACGAGGCCTGGCAAAAGACATGGAGGGGGAGTAGGCATCCTGCTGCCCCCTAACCATATATTTCAGGTACTCCCCACTGTTCCCTCTCTCTCCTTCCCTACATTTGAAGCTCACACACTTCGCCTCTTCTCTCCCTTCCCCCTGCGTGTCGCTGTCATATACAGGCCACCTGGTCCCACTGCACAATTCCTTGATCACTTCACCTCCTGGCTCCCTCACTTCATGTCCTCTGATGTCCCTACTCTCATCATGGGTGACTTCAACATCCCTATAGATAATCACAACACCCCCCCTGCCCTCAAACTCCTCTCCTTAACAACCTCCTTAGGCTTATCGCAGTGGACCAGCTCTCCCACACACAGTGATGGTCACTCCCTCGACTTGATCTTCACTAACCTCTGCTTGGTCTCCAACTTCTCTAATGTCGCCTTTCCCCTCTCTGACCACCACCTCCTCACCGGTAACCTCATCATACCACGCAAACCCATCACCCCTGCCACAATCAAGCGCATGCGGAGAAATCTGCATACTCTTGATAAGCAACAATTTTCCACCTCCCTGCAGCCTCTTCTCAACCCCATCCTCACACTTACTTGCCCAGACAAAACTACTGCTCTCTAAACAGCACTCTCACTTCAGCCCTTGACATCGCTGCACCTGCAACTCCACGTCACCCACGCACAACCCCACTTCAACCCTGGCACACAAGACTAACGCGATACCTCCAAAGGTGCTCACGCACTGCTGAAAGGCACTGGAGGAAATCGCGCTCCACAGCTTACTTCACACACTACAAATTCATTCTCCGTTCGTATAGCTCTGCCCTCTCCCTGGCTAAACAGTCATTCTTCTCCTCTCTAATTTCTAATCTTTCCTCCAACCCCAAACGCCTTTTTTCAACCTTCGCATCTCTTCTAAACTCACCAACACAAACACCTTCCACTAACTTCTCTGCCCAAGATCTCGCCAACCACTTCAAGAACAAGATTGAATCTATCAGACATGACATTTCATCACTACCACCCCCACCCAGCCAGCCCAGCCCTGTCGCCTCTCCCACATACACACTAAGCTCCTTCCCACCTGTTACTGAGGATGAAGTCTCCCTTCTCCTCACTCGCTCAAAACTAACCACATGCCCTCTCGACCCAATCCCATCTCAGCTCACCCAAGAACTCTCCCCTCTACTAACTCCAATCCTTACTCACTTATTCAACCTCTCTTTGTCAACCGGCACCTTCCCATCCTCTTTCAAACATGCACTAATCACTCCCATCCTAAAAAAACCCTCCCTGGACCCAAACTCACTGTCAAATAACCGGCCAATTTCCCTACTCCCGTTCGCCTCCAAGCTTCTCGAGCGCCTTGCATATAACAGGCTCACTAAATTCCTCTGCTCCCATTCCCTGCTAGATCCCTTGCAATCTGGATTCCCCCCTCATCACTCCACTGAGACTGCCCTCGCTAAAGTGGCCAATGACTTGCTCTCAGCCAAGTCAAAAGGCCACTACTCCCTACTCATTCTTTTGGACCTGTCAGCCGCCTTTGACACAGTTGATCACCCACTCCTCCTCCAAGCCCTCCACTCCCTAGGTCTCTGCGACACTGCACTCTCCTGGTTTTCATCTTATCTCTGCAACCGCTCCTTCAGTGTTTCCTACTCCGGCTCCACTTCCCCACCCCTCCCACTGTCTGTTGGTGTGCCTCAAGGATCAGTACTGGGACCCTTGCTCTTCTCAATCTACACTGCTTCCCTTGGAAAACTAATAAACTCCTTTGGGTTTCACCATCATCTCTATGCTGATGACACCCAAATATATCTTTCCTCCCCAGACCTCTCCCCTTCCCTCCTGTCCCGAGTGTCTGACTGTCTGTCTGCTGTGTCTTCCTGGATGTCCTCCCATCAACTCAAACTTAACCTTGGCAAAACCGAACTAATTCTCTTCCCTCCATCTACAACCAGCCTTATCCCAAATATTACCCTCACCGTTAACAACACTTCCATCACACCAACCCCTACAGCACGCTGCCTGGGGGTCACATTTGACTCTGCCCTATCCTTCATTCCTCACATCCAGTCAATTTCCAACTCATGCCGCCTCCACCTCCGCAACATCTCTAGAATCCGACCCTTTCTCACAGAAGACACTACCAAAATTCTAATCCAAACACTCATCATGTCCCGTCTTGACTACTGTAACTCTTTACTAATTGGCCTGCTTCTCACCCGACTAACCCCACTACAGTCCATAATGAACTCTGCTGCAAGACTAATCTACCTCACTCATCGCTTCTCTAACACCACACCCCTCTGTCAGGTCCTACACTGGCTTCCATTAGCATACAGAGTAAAATTCAAAACTCTGGTGCTAACTTATAGAGAACTCACTAACACTGCATCCCCCTATATTTCATCTCTCATTTCCAAATATACTCCCGCCCGCCATCTTTGCTCTGCACATGACCTTCTGTTCTCCACAGCTCTTATCACATCCTCCCACTTCCGCCTACAGGACTTCTCCCGTGCTGCACCTGAGCTGTGGAATTCCCTCCCCCGCCCCATCAGACTCTCCCCCAGCCTTCAAATCTTCAGACACTCCCTGAAGACTCACCTCTTCAGGGAGGCCTATCAACTGCCTCCATAAACATCATCACCAAGATTCACCCCTTGCACGGACTACTGCACTCAACGGCACTTCTCACACCCACCCACTGAGTGGCAGTTCATGAGGCAGGAGGCACTTAAACGCAATGCACTTACTCCTTCTGTATCAAACCTACCTTCCTCTAAGACTGTAAGCTCTCCCGAGCAGGGCCCTCTGATCCTCCTGTTCTCCACATCTGATTGTACTATTTAATACCTCTGTATGTCTATTCCCAATTGTACGCTGCGGAATTAGTTGGCGCTATATAAATAAAGAATAATAATAATAATAATAATACCTGCAAGTAGTACAATTGTAACATCTAGCCCCAGTAAAAGTAGTAGATCCTTAGAAGCCTCACAGTCTAATCTAAAGATACTTTCATAATCCAAAAGAAACACATGATGTTATCCGTTGTCTGTGTAAGAAGCATGTGAGCAGAGGGAAAACAGGATCACACCTGGGAATATTCTCCATGAGATCCCACCTGAAGCACAACCACATATCTGGTTGGGAGACATACCATCAACATGTCAGAAGTGCCACTACTAGCAGGAGTAAGTATTATTATATTAATGACATTGAGATACAGCACAGAAAAAGACAATGCAAAGCTTGACATATTTGGTGGGGAAACTGTTTGAAGGGTTGTTAAGGGAATTCATCTTGAACCGGAATATCATGAGCAGGAGCCAACAAAGCTTTGTGAAAAGACAGGTCTTGTCAGACTAACTTGATGAATTTTATGAAAAAGTGAGTAAAAATTCAGATTTGGGTGCGGCAGTTGATGTGATCTATTTAGACTTTGCCAAGGAATTTGATATGGTTCCACACAAAAGGTTACTGTACAAATTAACTGAAATAGGCTTAGGGGCAAATGCTTGTGCATGGATTGGAAGTTTGCTGAAAGATAGAATTCAAAAAGTGGTGTAAATAGGAAGTTCTCCAATTGGACAAATGTGATAAGTGGAGTACCTCAGGGATCTGCCCTGTATCCTCTTCTTTTTACTTTGTTTATTAATGATCTCCCAGAGGGCATAGGGAGCCATGTATCAGTGTTTGCAGATGACACAAAATTAAGTAGGGTAATAAAGTCTGAACTGGATGTGTCTTAATCAAAATGTCACGGTTTCTTACGACTCTCAGACACGAAGTTAGGTAAAAACACAACTTTATTGAAATAATTTAAAAGGTGATCCCTTAGGATTCCAACATGACGTACAACATACAATTATAGCGAAATACAGATACAGGCTCTACCGGTCCTGCCAATTTACCTGGCAAGACAGCCAATGATCAAACCTAGTAGGCTTTACTGGCCTTGCCAATACCGGGTAAGGCAACCTGCAGAAGGAGTAGTACCAGGTTCTACCGGCCTTACCAATACCGGGCAAGGCAGCCCAAAGAGCTAACAAGGCTCTACCGGTCTTGCCAATTTACCAGGCAAGACAGCTGTTGATCTAATGCTGTAGGCTCTACCGGCCTTGCCAATACCAGGTAAGGCAACCTGCAGATGGAATATATACCAGGTTCTACCGGCCTTACCAATACCGGGCAAGGCAGCCCAATAATCTCACAAAGGCTCTACCGGCCTTGCCAATACCGGGTAAGGCAACCCACAGATGGAATGATACCAGGTTCTACCGGCCTTACCAATACCGGGCAAGGCAGCCCAACAGAATTCACTCAGTAACGTTCAACAGTGAGTACATTCAGAATGCTCATAGAGCAAACCAGCGACCGCACGCTGGAACCAACAGCAATGTAAATAGCCACAAGGCTTGTAGCAAACCAGCGACCGCACGCTGGGACCAACAGTATTGTGTAGCCGCAAGGCTTTGGAGCAAACCAGCGTCTGCACGCTGGGACCAACAGAACGTGTAGCCGCAAGGCTTTGAGAGCAAACCAGCGTCCGCACGCTGGGACCTACAACAATCTGTAGCCACAAGGCTTTGGGAGCAAACCAGCGACCGCACGCTGGGACCAACAATAATGTGTAGCCACAAAGCTTTAGAGCAAACCAGCGTCTGCACGCTGGGACCAACAGTAATGTATAGCCGCGAGGCTTTGGGAGCAACCAGCGTCCGCATGCTGGAACCAACAATAATGTGTAGCCGCAAGGCTTTGGGAGCAACCAGCATCCGCACGCTGGAACCAACAGTAATGTGTAGCCGCAAGGCTTTGGGAGCAAACCAGCATCCGCACGCTGGGACCAACAGTAAGGTATAGCCACAAGGCTTTGGAAGCAAACCAGCATCCGCACGCTGGATCCAACAGTAATGTGTAGCCACAAGGCTTTGGGAGCAAACCAGCGTCCGCACACTGGAACCAACAGTAATTTGTAGCCGCAAGGCTTTGGGAGCAAACCAGCGTCCGCACGCTGGGACCAACAATAATGTGTAGCCGCAAGGCTTTGGGAGCAACCAGCTACCGTACTGGAGTAAGAATGTCGCCAAGGCGATCAGACGTCAGGAATACATCTGGCTAAACAAGAGACGACAGGAACTCGCAGGAAACCAAGCGTACTGGAAAGCTTCGTGAAGGCGATCAGCAGGAAACATCCATCTCACAGAACTAGGCCGGAACACACTGGAACAACTCTGCAGGTAGGAGATTCAGTAACGGATGCATTCTGGAACTCAGGAACACAGGTACAGGAACTGATGAATACTGGAACATGTTCAAAGCTTAAGTGATCAGAGACACCACGAAAGGGCAACAATAGTATGGCCAAACCAAGTTTAAATAGGCAGCCTAAGGAGGGATAAAGGCAGACAACCAATAGGAGCCCCCTAATGTTGACTGACAGGGAAATGCAACAATCACGGGCACCGTGATAGTACCCCCCTTTCAAAGACCCCCTCTCCTAGAATAGGGTCTAGGCTTCTGCGGATATTTAACATGAAAAGCCCTAGCTAACCTAGGTGCATGGAGGTCCTTACTGTCCACCCATGATCGATCCTCAGGACCATAACCCTTCCAATGCACCAGATACTGTACCCTTCCTCTCAGCCTTCGGGAATCAATAATGCTCTGTACTTCGTACTCCTCCTGGCCCTCAACCTCAATAGGCCCAGGTACCACGGGTGTAGTGGTATAACGGTTGCATACAAGAGGCTTAAGAAGAGACACATGAAACACATTATGGACGCGCATAGATGCAGGTATGTCTAGGGCATAGGAAACAGGATTAATTTTGCGAATCACTCTGTATGGACCAATGAACCTAGGAGCCAACTTATTGGACGGAACCTGGAGCTTAAGATTTCTGGAAGACAGCCACACTCTATCTCCAACCTGAAAGGAAACCGCTGGAAGCCTTCTGCGATTAGCATAGCGCTGATGACGTGGAATTGACTGACCAAGTGCCCTCTGAACTTGTGCCCATGTGGAATGGAGTTGCTCGATATGCTCATCCAGAGCTGGAATCTGCTGAGTCTGAAAGGAATCCGGAAGCAAACAGGGCTGAAACCCATAATTGATCAAAAACTGAGAGCTACCGGATGAAGAATTAACCGCACAGTTCCTGGCGAACTCCGCCCAAGGCAACAAGTCGGCCCAGTTGTCATAATGGTCAGTAATAAAACAACGCAGAAATTGTTCCAAGCCCTGATTTGCCTGTTCAGCGGCTCCATTGGTTTGGGGGTGGTAAGCCGAGGAAAAGGACAACTGTATGCCCATCTGTTCGCAAAATGCCTTCCAGAATCTAGACACAAACTGGCTCCACCTGTCAGACACCAGTACCCTGGGTACGCCATGCAACCGAAATACTTCTCTGGCAAACACAATTGCCAATTCCTTAGCCGAGGGAAGGCCACGGAGGGGCACGAAATGAGCCATTTTCGAAAACCTGTCCACCACCATTAATATGAACGAATATCCTCTAGACAAAGGCAATTCTCTCATAAAGTCAATGGAAACATGAGACCATTGGCGCTCGCCATTAGGCACAGGTTGAAGCAAGCCCACCGGGAGATGTCTAGGGATCTTAGCACGAGCACAGGTGGCACAGGCATTGGTAAACTCGGCACAATCATTTCTCATAGAAGGCCACCAAAATAGCTGAGAAAGAGACCATAACAATTGGTCTCTACCGATATGTCCCGCAGCCTTAGAGGAATGGTACGTCTCCAGTAAACGAGTACGAAATGGTTCAGCAACAAAACATTTGCCCATCGGGGTCTCCTGAGGTACAGAATCCTGGGAAGCCAAAATGTTCTCCCCTAATGGAGAAGTGATACTAGTATGTATCGTAGCCAATATTCGATCGGGTTGAATGATAGGTGCTGGTGCCTCCATACTGTCACTTTCAGCCTCAAATTGTCTTGACAAGTCATCAGCCCTAACATTCTTAGATCCCGGCAAATATGACACAATGAAATTAAATCGAGATAAAAACAACGCCCATCTGGCCTGACGAGCAGACAATCTCTTGGCCTCAGAGAGATAAGTCAGATTTTTATGATCCGTCAAGATTAAGACAGGATTTTTTGTGCCTTCCAATAAGTGTCGCCATTCCTTAAGGGCAAGGATAATGGCCAATAACTCTTTGTCCCCAATCTCATAGTGGACCTGAGCTGAAGTCAATTTTTTCGAGAAAAACCCACAGGGTCTGAGTACTTCACCTTTATTATATCTTTGAGAAAGTACTGCCCCAACCCCACTATCCGAGGCATCAACCTCTAATGTGAATGGAAGCAAAGGATTGGGGTGGACTAACACAGGAGCCTCCACAAAAGCCAGTTTTAGTTTACGAAAGGCCTCCTCAGCACCTACTGGCCAACAAGATGGATTAGCGCCCTTATGTGTAAGGTCAGACAATGGTTTAACAATGGAGGAAAAGTTCCTAATAAACCTCCTGTAATAATTAGCGAACCCCAAGAATTGCTGTATAGCCTTAAGACTCTTAGGTTGTGGCCACTGTAGGACTGCAGTCAATTTTTCTTTGTCCATGGCAATGCCATCCTTGCCAATCACAAACCCCTGGAATGGCACTCTAGTTCTATGAAACTCGCATTTCTCTAATTTGCAATAGAGCTTATTCTTTCGTAGCCGTAGCAATACTTCAGACACATCCTTAATGTGTTGTGACAAGTTTTGAGAATGAATCAATATATCGTCAAGATAAACCACAAAGCAAGACTGTAACATATCTCTGAGCACATCGTTTATCAGTTCCTGAAAAACTGTAGGTGCGTTACACAAGCCGAATGGCATGACTAGATATTCATAGTGCCCAGATCTTGGGCTCGATTTAAAGGCAGCCGTTAACCAAAAAAAACACTAACGGGTGCGTTAAGTGTCATGTTGCAATTCAAAGATCCGTCTAAACAACAGCTAACGGCAGTTGCACAATTCCTACGGCCGCTACACTTACGTGCATTCAGACGCATGGAACAACATGGAACAACATACCCCAGAGCTATTCAAAGGCTTGCGGTACTGATAACGGCTGAAAAAAAGACACACCTAACGGCTAAAAGTTAAGACCCACTTCTCACACACGTTAGACACTTAACGGCCAAAACTAAACACCCGTTACAGAGGAAAACACACAAAAGGCTTACCGCACAACCATGTAAATGGGAAAATTAACCCGTGCAATGCCAAAACAACACAAAAACATGCACACACAACACAAATCACTACACACAAAACAACAACCAACACCACAGGAACAATGACACACAAAAAAACAACAACACAACATGGCACGGAACAATGGGGGTCATCACACAAAGCGGACCCTGCAAATACAAGCTCACCTGGGCAACATCAACACGCGACCTGCACCCCACAACTGCACGCCCGCAAATGGCACACACAGAACAAGCACAACACACCACATCTTATAACACACACACACACACCTGCAAACACTTACCTGGACACAAACAACTCTCCATTGGTCAGCACTCACCTCATCACCACACCTACACAACGCCCTAGCAAGTACTTAAAGGGACAACTCAACACACTCACTTGTGGCTTGTTTTCCACTCAGGGAGGGAGAGAGAGAGAGAGAGCGCGCTAGAGAGAGAGAGCTAGAGAGAGAGAGGTAGAGAGAGAGAGAGAGACAGATAGAGCAAACAGTATGTTGGGTTACATATTGTTGCGAAGACTGCGGAGAAGGCGTGCAAGGGAGAGAGCTAGGGAACATCAGCAAACCCCAAGCACGCCTCATCAACAGCCTCCACCTGTTGCAAGTGAGGAGGCTCTGGCTCAGCAGCCACACAGGAGTCCATCCCCACCTGGAGGGCACAGGATGTATAGACGACCACCAAGGCCCAGGGTATACCGCCCAAGGGTCACACTCTTTGGAATGGCTGATGACGAGGTCATTGATCGCTACAGGTTGAGGCCTGACAGCATCATTGCCTTGTATGAGGTCATCAAGGAGCAGGTGGATCCCATCTACATCCACAACCATGCCCTAACTGGCCTGCAGAAACTACTCTGTGCCATACACTTCATGGCAAGCGGGGCCTTCCAGTCCACTGAGGGTTACGCATCTGGCATGTCCCAGGCCACATTCTCCAGAGTGCTGGCCCAGGTCCTGCCAGCCCTCAAAATCAAGGCCAGTACCCATATACATTTTCCCACCACCGACATGGACTGGATACACGTCAAGCAGGCCTTTTACGCAAAGGGAGGCATGCCCAGGGTCATGGGTGCTATAGATTGCACCCATGTCCGGATTAAGGCCCCAGCACGTGACGCACAGATATTCATCAACAGGAAGAACTTCCACTCCATCAACGTGCAGATGGTGTGTGACAGCAACATGAGGATCATGAATGTCTGTGCAAAATATCCTGGCAGCACACATGATGCATACATTCTACAAAACTCCTCAGTCCACAGAGATTTTGAGAATGGAACCTTTACAGGGGGATGGCTACTGGGTGAGTTCACAAAACAAAATCACACCACATACACAGGCGTACACACCACTCAGCTCAGCATGCACCTGACCCACACCTACTACGTCCACCACACAAAACATCATTCACACAACATGTGCTCCCTGTTTCACCATGTCACTCACATTACACAGGTGATGCTGGCTATGGATGCAAGTCCTGGCTACTGACCCCTCTGGCCAATCCCCAAACACATGCCCAGGAAAGCTACAACCAGGCTCATGCCAGAACCAGGAATGCTATTGAGCGGACATTTGGGCTCCTCAAGTCAAGATTCCGATGTCTGGACCACTCTGGGGGAGCACTGCAGTATGCACCGGCTAAGGTGTGTGACATCATTGTGGCGTGCGCAATACTGCACAATATCGCAGTGGACACCAGGCTGCTGGAGCACATCCCGGACCCCCCCATACAGGAAGTGCCCATGGACATCGGGCATGTGGAGGAGACCATGAGAGGGGCACAGATCAGAGACAGGCTCATCACGGAATACTTCACCTGTGAGTATAACACAGGCATGCAAACAATCCATGCAAGTCCCCCAGCAGTCCTGTGACACTAACCACACTGCACATTTTGTTCTGTCTCACCCCACAGGAACAGTGACACAGCACTGCACTGGCAGTGGACGTGGAAAATTGTGTGTGTGGACTCAGCAACCATCCTCCATTCCACTCTCCACGTTGACATACAGACCCCAAGGATATCACGCACACCCTCAGGAGAAACAAGGTACAACATATTACCCATGTTCATCACCTTACACGGCTTGATTGACAGCAACTAACTGGATATGCCATGATTAGAGCCTGAACAACCATGCTAGCCCAGTAGTGAAAGAGTATTATCTAATGATTTGCATGAGAAGGGACATCAGACTCAATATGGGACCTGTACTGTGCTACAGCTGAGAAGAGCAGCACAGGGGTGGATGTACAGTGGTATGGGCACACAATGTAGAGGTCATGAGACGTAGATCAGATTACCACGGACTCCATGCAGACCTGTGAGTGTGCAGACGTATGTGCCCCTGACATGAATACACACATCAACAAATGTGTCCTAACAGTTCCATGGAACAAATGACATTGGGCTGCCACTGTCACTTTCACAGTGGCAGCACAATGTCATTACTTCCATGGAGCTCTCAGAACACTTGTTAATGTGTGTATACATGTCAGGGGCACATATCCCTAGGACTGATGCACATGTCCTTAGTTCCCCACAGAATTGGTTACAGATGAGTACACAACACATTGTCAAGCAATGGTTTGTGCACTCACCTGTAACTGTGAAAACTGAGGGGATGAAAAAGACTAAATTGTTGTTGCTTGATGATCAGTTCAGGTCTACTGCTCCAAATCCTGTCCTCTTGTCCCGCAGGCATCCGTAACATGATCCATCCTTGAACTGAAGATCTTCCATGTGACTGGATTGATGTCTTGACAACACCTTCATGAAGATCACCCCTTGCTGTTTATGGTGATGTTGTTGGTGATGCAAAGTTTGACCTGAGGTTCACACAAACCTCTACTGGAACATTCTCATAGAGACACAGAAAACACTAATTCTTGAGTGTTGTAACCTGTACAGTCAGGATGCTCAGCTACAGAGTTGTCAAACCTCATGGACAACACATGAGCAGGGCAGCAGTGTTACTGAAGTATTACAATTTAGTTTCAAAGTACATTTAGTGTTCTCATACAGGTGTTCAATGCATATAGGCAATACACACACAAAACACATGTACATTCTAATGTACTTTGAGACACAATAAAGATGAACCATCACCATTCTATCTGTGTCTGTAGGAGGATATATTTGAGAACACATATGTCAATGTGTTACCACACCCAGGGTAGAGTATGCCCCATACATGGAAAGGCAACACCCACATCACAGGAGTCCACCACTTGTTTGCCAGTGACTGGACTCTGTGATGTATCAATGCAAACAGATGATGGTGGCAGTGATGCACCAATGTGTTGTGGGAGTGATGAAGAGGTGATACAGGGGACATACTTCCACAGTGAATACCTGTCCACAGTATCTGTATTGCTCAGTATAATCCATGTTCGGAGATTTTGCTCCACTTTGACATATCTCAGTACATGGGCTAACGAACAACCAGACTAAGTGGACATGTGTTATCACTGGTGAAGTCTGTTACACCCTTAGGGAAACAGCAACTCAACTTACAGGAGACCCCAATGCTCAGCCCAGGATATCAATGTGTGTGCTACACGTTGAAATCCTAGGTTAAAAACATTGGCTTCTTCAGTAAGTCAGTTGCACAATGAGTGTGTGAATCCAAGACAACATGGATACATGTCCCATTTATCTATCCTGCTTATAATGTCCCTGCTAAATCACAGAGCTGTTTGTCTGGTTATCCCATTAACCCACTGAGTGCAAGAGTGGTCCCCAACGCATTTCTTGACAATGCGTTGTCTACCACTCTGGCACTCAAAGGGTTAAACACAGCACATGATGTAGACAAATGTTCAGTGTTGTACAATTTGTTGTGCTAAGGGGTATGTTTTGTTGTTCAAATTCAACACACAACACCGCCATATAACACAGTGGTGTAATATGGCTCCAGGGATGTATTACAAGTTGAATTTGTACAACGGTGTGTGTGTGAACCCATGTTGTAGCATCCCACTAACATTTCACATAGGCAGAGGTTGTGTTCACTGCATTGTATGGCAATGCATTGGAGACAACCCTGCCACCCAATCCATAACTGAAGACACAACAGATCAGACTGGAATTAAAAAAAAAATGTTTTCTTTATTGAGGGGAAACTTAACAGGTTGGGCCTTTCATTTTTTCTTCTTTGGGTGGGGGGCCTTAGCCTGGGTGCCAGAGGTGGATGCCCTTGTGGATCTCCTGGTAACCCTCTGCCCCCTAGGTGTTGCTTCAGGGGTAACACTAGAGGGGGTGGTGGTTGCAGTAGACCCCTCAGTGGAACGCAAGTTCTCCCTCTCCATCCTCAGGTTCTCCCTGCGGTTTATCTCCCTCAGCTCCACAAGGACCTGTGTTAACATGTCCATCACACCAGTCCTGAGCTGCTGGAGTAGTGTATTCCCCCTGGACACCTCCGACTCCAAACCTTGGATCCTGCTCTCCAATTGGACAATGTTCCTCCTGGATTGCCTCCTGCTCCTGGTGATATTGCTGTCAGTACTCCTGCTCGACCGGAGTAGTCTCCTCTGAAGGGCCATACACTCCGCCTCCATCCCTGTGAGGCGTGCGGTGCTGGAGGTGGATGTGCCCGGTGTCCCTGGTGCTGCTGTTTCTTCCTCTGCTGCTGAGGGTGCTGTTTCTTCCTCTGCTGCTGAGGGTGCTGTTTCTTCCTCTGCTGCTGAGGGTGCTGTTTCTTCCTCTGCTGCTGAGGGTGCTGTTTCTTCCTCTGCTGCTGAGGGTGCTGTTTCTTCCTCTGCTGCTGAGGGTGCTGTTTCTTCCTCTGCTGCTGAGGGTGCTGTTTCCTCCTCTGCTGGAGGTGCTGTTTCCTCCTCTGCTGGAGGTGCTGTTTCCTCCTCTGCTGGAGGTGCTGTTTCCTCTGCTGCTGGAGGTGCTGTTTCCTCTGCTGCTGGAGGTGCTGTATCCTCTGCTGCTGCTGAGGGTGCTGTGGCTGCTGTTGGAGTGGCTGGTGCAGATGATGGGCATATGCCCACCACATCAAGTGATGCAGAGCTGCCCAGAGATGTGTGTGCTGGTGGAGGTGTGAATATGTCCCTGGGTAGGGGGCGCTGGGGCTCACCAATCAGGCCCAGGTGTGTGTAGTCCAGTGGCCAAGGGTCATATGGTGGCCACTGATAGGTGGTGGGACCCCACCTTGGATCATACCTTGGGGCATGCTGTGGAGCCATCCAGGAGGGTGGGTTGATCTGGGAGGCATATGGCCCATATTGGGTGTTGGCCACTGTCCCTGGCAGCCATTGCCTCCCTGGCGGTGGTGGTGCTGCTGATGGAGGGTAGTAGCTGGTGGAGGTGGATGGATGTGTCCACCTCTCCTCCTGTGGCATCCAGCCACTGTACTGGGGAGGTGCAGCTGGAAAGGGTGGTGCAGCCTGTGGTGGTGCAGCTGGAAGGGGTGGTGCAGCCTGTGGTGGTGCAGCTGGAAGGGGTGGTGCAGCCTGTGGTGGTGCAGCTGGAAGGGGTGGTGCAGCCTGTGGTGGTGCAGCTGGAAGGGGTGGTGCAGCCTGTGTTGGAGGGGATGGTGATGGTGGGTAAGGTGACCACCGGCTGGTCCCCTCCTCTGTGTCCTCCTCACTGGGGGGTGACATAGCCTCCTCCACTGTCTCCTGCTGGGCTTGACGGCCGTAAGCTGTGTGGAGGAAGAAGATGTTGTGATTAGTGACCTTTGCCATATGTTTGTGGAGACAATTCTACTTTGATATGTGTTGAAGAAAAATATATGTGTTTGTGTTAATCCCCCTGGGTAAACAAGGGTACTCCCACTGCTGAAAGGTGTTTGAGTTATTATGGGTGAAGGTTTCATTTTGAGGTGCAATATCACAGTGACCAGAAATAGTACAGTGGGGCTGTTGCTACACCCTTCCATGTAGATATCTGGTCCCTGTACCAGAGCTGTCCATATGATTGTGTAGTAACAGCACCACTGTACAATATCAGGCCACTAGGATATTGCCCCTGACATATCCATGTCTGAGCTGTGATACCTTTTGCATCAACACACCTTTCAGCAGTACGAATACCATTGTTTAACTCGGGGGGGGGGGGGGAGATCCAACAACATATATTTGTCTTCACAACTTGTAGGGATGGCTATCCCTCCAGGGGGGTGGCAAAGGTTAAGTCCACCTTGATGTCAGATTGTAGACATTGTGGGAACAGATGTTGTTCTCTGTTAGTCCTATCCTTCCTACCCTCATGGTTGTTCAGATAATGCTCTATGTGACGGATGTAGATTTCAGTCATTTGTCTACACGAGGGATTTTCAGCAGAGACAAAATCAACCCATTTAGAGAACAATACTTAATTGGAATGGTGTACAGGGTGTGCATGATTTACAAGCACACTCTGTGGACCATTCCAAAGAGGTATTTCTCTCTATATGTTGTGACTTTGGCTCTGCTGAAGAGCCTCCGTGTGGTCAAATGATGGATATCTTCACCTGTCACATGGAGCAATATCTGTATAACCATGAGTGTTGGAGGGATGGGACTTAGATCAAGACACATCTGTTAACGATGGCAATGATATGACATCATGATGACATTACCCATTGCTATCCCATTACAGTGACACACAAGTAGAAATGGTCATATATGTATGTGGATATGTACCCTTCATATGGATGGAGTAATATCCTTCCAAGATGTGATGCCAGAGAGCATTTCATTAGGTGTGATTGCCTTACTGGCTATATATCTGCACCCATCCAACAAGACATTGTATTGATATGATGGATATGAACATACCTCGTATATCCCATCTACGTAGGGTGTGATATACTATGTATGTGTATTTGGATGGTAGCAATGTAGGTTGATATGTGATGGGTGCACATATCTGGCCAGTAAGGCAATCACATCCAGTGAAGTGATCTCTGTGTTCACATCATGTTGGAACATATTTAGTAACATTTGAATCCTAAGGGCAACAATCCAGCCAGTAGTGAGGGATATCTTTGATTGAGGCCTGTTTTTTTGTCTGTGTATGAGCCCATCCATCCTTCTGTGTGAGGCAACCGTACTCAGTCCTAGATATCCATCAGTCATGGCCTGTTGGTGACCAAGGTACAATGTTTGCTATTTGTTTCCCATATGTATCCTGCATAGAGATGCTGGTGTACCATCGATCCATGGCATCAGCACCCCTGTGGATCCATGTGGGAATCAGATATGGGATATGTCATTTCAAGTCAGAGAAATGATTGCAGCCACAACACCAATGCCTACTTTTTCCTGCTTGAATTCTGTAAAATAGTTTTCGGCCTGTGTGTTGCACCTACAAGCATTTATTCTGTGTGACACTGTGATGTGTGATCTGATGCCGCCTTTTGTGATTCAGTAAGCGGTGATGTTGAACCGATGACATGAACATGATGGTGACTTCTCCAGTGATCTCCTTTCCCCATTTCCAGTGTTTTCCATGGAGTCTGTACAATGGGACCCTATGAACTTGATTCTTGTTTTGGCATATTCTCCATGGACTAACACTGGTACTGGTGAAGTGAGGGTGTGTGAGGGTTACTTTGTGTCCACCATGTGTTTGTCACCGCTTAGTGAATGTCCCCTGTGTAGCATGTGATCGTTGGCCTATTGACTTGTTTGTTGTCAGGTTAACCCCTTGAGTCCCAGAGGGGTTGCCAATGCATTGTTGATCGATGCATTGATGATCCCTCTAGCACTCACGGGGTTAGGGTGGGGGTGGGGACATGGGTGACATTGTGTGTGAACAGTGATGATCTATTACAGTCGACAATTTGAAAATGAAGGTTTGTGTATTGTGTGTAATGAGCACAGCGACAGGAGGGTTGAAGTAGGACTTTGACAGGTTTGTCCCAAGTTGGACGTTGCCATTTGTCCAGGTGTTGTGTCCTTTTTTTAACCCTCATGGTGCTGTGTTGGTGCAGTTGTATGGCTGAGTGATGGCCATGTGTTGAGGTGTGAGTGTGTGTGCAGCTGGTGTTGGTTGCTGTAGTGTGTTGTTCTGTAGTGTTGCACTTACCGGTAGTGTGGAGGCTCCTCTCATCCCCAGTGTCAGTTCCTCCCACGACCCCCTCGATCATGGTCGGGGACATGTTCTGCCGCACCATCTCCTCCCAGCCGCAGAATGTGATGGGCACAGATGGGCCACCTCCGGTGCCTCGGGCTTGCTTGGCCATGTCAGACATCTTGTTCTTGACCACCCTCCGGCAGTCGCCCCATCTCTTCTTCACAGACTCCACGTCCCGCCTGCATGTTGCCACCGCGTTCACCCGGCTGCAGATCTGGTTCCAGGCTGCCTTCCTCCGCGCTGCCAGGCCAGGGACCTTTGCCGTCGGGTGGAGAACACTCTGCCTCTCCAGGACAGCTTCCACAAGAGCCGTGTTCTCCTCCTCACTATATCTGGGATCCCTGATCCTGCCCTCATCAGCTCCGGCATGGGAGGATTCAGAGCCGGAGTGCCCTGCCTGGTCTGACCCTGCCTGTGTGGGGTGCTCCCCAGGAACTACCCCTCGTCCCACTGCAGGTTCTGTCCCTGTCCTGCGTGTTCCTGCTCTGGTGGGCCTGGTCCCCCTCCGCCCTGCGGATCTCCCTCTCCCACCCCTGCTCTGCTGAGGGATCCCCTCCTGACCTTCCTCCTCCTCCACTACTCTCCCCATCCCTCTCTCCTGTCCTCCTCTCCTTGACATCACTCACCCAGTCACACCCAGGCACTCCCACAGGCCCTCACAGACACACTCGATCCAGTCACTCTCTGTCACACACTTTCACTCCCAGATTCACACTGTCAAAATAAAAAGTAATATGTGTAAGGTTTTATGAAATAAAAGGACTATGTGTATGTATGTGTATGTGTTTGTGTTTGTATGTGTGTATGTAATATGTGCAAAAGTGTGATATGTGTATATATAGTGCACCTCTCTCCTCTCTCCAAACTGCAAAACTCCTCTACCTCCAATGAACGCGCCTCTCTCCCTCTCTCTAATGACTATCCTCCGCTCCTGGGTCCTGATATCTGGCTCTGAAGAACTCGATAACAGACAGTGTGTGGCGGTTATTTTTGGGTATATATAGGTGTATTTGAAGTTATTTGATACATTGGGCCTTTGGGATTGGATGTGTGTTTGAATTTGTTTTGGCATCAATCAGGGTTGCTTGACAACGGCAGCCGTTATGTTAGATGTTGTTTGGAGCTCAGTTATCGTGTGATTTGTCCGCCCGTTGTGCATTAACATGAGCGACAACGGGTTTTGTGTTACGTGTTTTTTGTGTGCCTACGCTCGATAGCTATTCTCGTAGAGTAGCTATTGAATCTGCCGTAACTCCTGTATTATTTGCGAGCGATGTGCCTTTTTCACTTAGCGGCTGGTTTAACGGTTGGCTTTAAATCGAGCCCCTAGTGTTAAAGGCAGTTTTCCACTCATCACCGGCTCGAATCCGAACCAGATTGTATGCCGCCCGTAAATCTAATTTAGTAAAGATCGAAGAACCCTTAAGTCTGTCAAAGAGCTCGGTGATGAGTGGTATTGGGTAAGCGTTCTTAGCCATCAATTTATTCAATCCACGGTAGTCAATACACGGTCTCAATTCGCCATTTTTCTTTTTCACAAAAAAGAATCCAGCCCCTGCCGGAGATGTAGATTTCCTTATGATCCCTCTAGCAAGGGCATCAGAAATGTAATCCTCCATAGCCTTATTTTCATCACAAGATAATGGATATGTGCGTCTCCTTGGGGGTACTACTCCAACAGGCAATTCAATACAACAATCATAAGGTCTGTGCTAAGGTAAGGTGTCAGCCTCTCCTTTGCTAAAGACATCACCAAACTGCTGGTATTCTTCTGGTATTGCAGAGGAGGTGCACAAAACCTTAATAGGCTGGGTGACGCACTTATCCATACAAAACGGGGACCAAGCCGAAATTTCACACCTCTGCCAATCAAATTGTGGATTATCCAACTGTAACCAAGGAAATCCCAATATTACTGCATGGTGCAGAGAATTAATAAGTTGGAACTGCTGCTCCTCTCTATGGAGAGCCCCAATAGTCATAGATAAGGGCATAGTTTCAACTTGAGCAGGTTCCAAAGGTCTACCATCAATTCGAGGTACCCCATGCAATTCAGCAAAGGTATTATCATAAAATACCCTGCTGCACCAGAGTCAACCAGGGCCAAAACCTCCACTGACGTTGTGCCCAGGATAATACCACCCGTATGGTGGGTTTCAGTGTTTCAGACACTGGGAACGATTGTACACCACCTAGGGCCTGTACACCAAGGTACCCTAGGTGTGTACGTTTCCCGGACGTACTGTGCACGATTTTAACAAGTGCCCATTCTTGCCACAGTACAAACACAAGCCTTGCTTCCTGAGATAACTTTTTTCCTCCTTGGTTAACCTAGTGAAACCTAATTGCATAGGTTCAGCTGGTTCACGTACAGGTTCACTAGGTTTAGATGCCACAGGAGGGTTGGGTGGGCAAAATGAACTACAAACCCCCAGATTTTTTGACCGGAATCTTTGGTCTTTGGCGGTAGCTCTTTCCCATATTCTAACATCAATCAATATAACATATTCAATATAATCATCAAGATCAGTAGGCAATTCTTTAGCTGCAATCTCATCCTTAATCTGGTCATTAAGACCATGAGCAAAAGCTGCCAACAACGCCTCGTTGTTCCACCCCACCTCTGCTGCCAATGTGCGAAACTCGATGGCATACTCGCCCACAGTACGCCTGCCCTGTTGTATTTCCATAAGGCGTTTGGCAGCAGAGGAGGTTCTAACAGGAGGTTCAAACACTCTCCGAAATGATTGCACAAATTCTCTGAAGCTCTTAGTACAAGGTTTTGCATTCTCCCACAATGGGTTGGCCCACGCCAATGCTCTGCCAGTCAATAAGGATATCATAAACCCAATCATTGCGATCATTGGGAAACACATGTGCCGTCAATTCCATAAATATTTCAAGCTGGTTGATGAGCCCTCTGCATAGCCCTGGGTCACCATCATATCTGAGCGGTAAAGGTGCAGAAGCCGTTAACCCTTTCACTGCAAGCCCTAATTGTCTGGTCTAATTCTCTGATATCTGACTAGGCGAGACCACTGGACTGGCTCCAGACTTGTCAGCAAGTACAGTGCATTCAAGGATAGTTTGAATTGCGATTGCCAATTGAACCAAACGTTGCTCACGCATGTGCATTCTCCAATGGATATTCTGTGTATTACCATCACTCTTACTGTCTGAGGTCATGGCCCTTTCGTACTGTCACGGTTTATTACGACTCTCAGACACAAAGTTAGGTAAAAACACAACTTTATTGAAATAATTTAAAAGGTGATCCTTTAGGATTCCAACATGAAGTACAACATGTAATTATAGCAAAATACAGATACAGGCTCTACCGTTCCTGCCAATTTACTGGGCAAGACAGCCAATGATCAAACCTAGTAGGCTCTACCGGCCTTGCCAATACCGGGTAAGGCAACCTGCAGAAGGAGTAGTACCAGGTTCTACCGGCCTTACCAATACCGGGCAAGGCAGCCCAAAGAGCTAACAAGGCTCTACCGGTCTTGCCAATTTACCGGGCAAGACAGCCATTGATCTAATGCTGTAGGCTCTACCGGCCTTGCCAATACCAGGTATGGCAACCTGCAGATGGAATATATACCAGGTTCTACCGGCCTTACCAATACCGGGCAAGGCAGCACAATAATCTCATAAAGGCTCTACCGGCCTTGCCAATACCGGGTAAGGCAACCCACAGATGGAATGATACCAGGTTCTACCGGCCTTACCAATACCGGGCAAGGCAGCCCAACGGAACTCACTCAGTAACTTTCAACAGTGAGTACATTTAGAATGCTCATAGAGCAAACCAGCGACCGCACCCTGGAACCAACAGCAATGTAAATAGCCACAAGGCTTGGAGCAAACCAGCGACCGCACGCTGGGACCAACAGTATTGTGTAGCCGCAAGGCTTTGGAGCAAACCAGCGTCCGCACGCTGGGACCAACAGAACGTGTAGCCGCAAGGCTTTGAGAGCAAACCAGCGTCCGCACGCTGGGACCTACAATAATCTGTAGCCGCAAGACTTTGGGAGCAAACCAGCATCCACATGCTGGGACCAACAATAATGTGTAGCCACAAAGCTTTAGAGCAAACCAGCGTCCGCACGCTGGGACCAACAGTAATGTATAGCCGCAAGGCTTTGGGAGCAACCAGCATCCGCACGCTGGAACCAACAATAATGTGTAGCCACAAGGCTTTGGGAGCAAACCAGTGTCCGCATGCTGGAACCAACAGTAATGTATAGCCGCAAGGCTTTGGGAGCAACCAGCGTCCGCACGCTGGAACCAACAGTAATGTGTATCCGCAAGGCTTTGGGAGCAAACCAGCGTCCGCACGCTGGGACCAACAGTAAGGTATAGCCACAAGGCTTTGGAAGCAAACCAGCATCCGCACGCTGGAACCAACAGTAATGTGTAGCCGCAAGGCTTTGGAGCAAACCAGCATCCGCACGCTGGGACCAACAGAACGTGTATCCGCAAGGCTTTGAGAGCAAACCAGCGTCCGCACGCTGGGACCTAGAATAATCTGTAGCCGCAAGGCTTTGGGAGCAAACCAGCATCCATACGCTGGGACCAACAATAATGTGTAGCCACAAAGCTTTAGAGCAAACCATCGTCCGCACGCTGGAACCAACAGTAATGTATAGCCGCAAGGCTTTGGTAGCAAACCAGCGTCCGCACGCTGGGACCAACAATAATGTGTAGCCGCAAGGCTTTGGGAGCAACCAGCTATCGTACTGGAGTAAGAATGTCACCAAGGCGATCAGACGTCAGGAATACATCTGGCTAGACAAGCGACGACAGGAACTCGCAGGAAACTAAGCGTACTGGAAAGCTTCGTGAAGGCGATCAGCAGGAAACATCCATCTCACAGAACTAGGCCTTAACACACTGGAACAACTCTGCAGACAGGAGATTCAGGAACGGATGCATTCTGGAACTCAGGAACACAGGTACATGTACTGATGAATACTGGAACATGTTCAAAGCTGAAGTGGTCAGAGACACCACGAAAGGGCAACAATAGTATGCCCAAACCAGGTTTAAATAGACAGCCTAAGGAGGGATAAAGGCAGACAACCAATAGGAGCCCCCTAATGGTGACTGACAGGGAAATGCAACAATCACGGGCACCGTGATACACAAGAGGATTTGGATACATTTGGTAACTGGGCAGGTAAATGGCAAATGAGATTCAATATAGACAAGTATAAAGTTATGCATTTTGTGTATAATAATAGAAAAGAAACATATAGTTTAAATGGTGTTTCTTTGGGGAAATCTACTAATCAAAAGGATTTGGGAGCAATGGTAGACAATAGACTCAGCAGTAGCATGCAGTGCCAGCTGGAAGCTGCAAAAGGCCAGTAAGATATTGGCATGTATTAAAAGGGGTATTGACTCATGGGAGGAAGATATTATTCTGCCTTTTTACGATTCCATGGTAAGACCCCTCCTTGAATATGTTGTGCAATTCTGGGCACCTTTTCTTGAAAAAGGACTTTATGGAACTAGAGAAAATGCAGAGGAGGGCTACAACACTAATAAGGGAATGGAGAGTTTTAGTTATGAAGAAAGGCTAGAAAATAAACTTTTACACACTAGAGAAACAGCGTCTAAGAGGGGATATGATAACATTATATAAATATGTTCAGGGCTCATACAAAGGGCTCTCCAAAGACCTGTTCATTAACAGAACAGTACAAAGGCCATGGGGTTACCCGCTTAGACTTGAGGAAAGGAGATTTCTTCTACAACAGCGGAAGGGATTTTTTATGGTAAGGACAATGAAGATATGAAATACACTGCCTAAGGAGGTGGTGATAGTGAATACATTAGATGCCTTTAAAAAGGGCCTGGATACTTTTTTTAAAAGAGCACAAAAAAGAGGGCTATCTATGTTAGTATTGGGATTAATATTTATTTATTGCTTGTTCATCTGAGGAGAAATCTGATTGCCATTTGGAATCAAGAAGGAATTCCTCCCCCCACACACTGAAAGCAGAATTTGAAATTGCTGTATTGAGGGTTTTTTTTGCCTTCTTTTGATTCATCAACGGTAAACAGGAATAGGAAAAGGGTTGAACTTGATGGGTGAAAGTCTTTTTTCAACCTAAAGTACTATGTAACAATAAGGCCAGCATAGTATCAATCTAGGCATACATAATAGCTGAGAAAACACAGAGAACAATAAGAGGTACAGGTCAATCATCCCAAAGCACCTATGAGTAATTTTATTCATTTTGTAAAAAGGACCCCAATAACAAGAGAAAAAAAAGGGGGTGGGAGGGGGAGGGAAAAAGGGAAAGTCTCTCTCCACTCAAGGAGGCCGCCACTCCCAGCACCCCCGGTGTACCATCCCCATCAGTGAATCTAGGGAGAGGGGTCCGTCCTAAAGTGAGATATCTGAGCTCCCCAAATCATAGGGAACCCATGTGAGGTCCCTTTGTCAGTGTATACTAAGCAATAGTGTGGAAACTTTTGGGCCACCAGAAATACTCAATGATCATGTGAGTGCAGAGTGGAAGACATCCACACCATGATAACTATTTTACATGCCATAACCAATGTCTCCCTCAAAAGAAATTTAACAGGGTGAGTATCCGTTTCATCTTGGAAAACTGACAGGATACCCAGCTTCTCAGTTGGGGGAATTGGTCTGCCCAGGATCTCTGACAGAGAGAAGAAGACAGCTCCCAAAACCTGAAGACGTCAGGACAGTCTCATACAAGGTGCAAAAATGTACCAGTGGTTTGAGAGCATCTGTCACGCAAGTAGTTAGTTATCCCTAGTATGCATCCAATATAATCTTACTGAGGTAAACTACACCCTGTGAAGACTATTCAGTTGGATGAGCTGATGTTGGGCATGTAATGATCCCCCATGTGGATTAATCTTGGCCATGGACCACTCCCACTCCTCCAGCACACCCAGGTCACCCTCTCATCTCTGCCTAAGGAAGAGATACCAATGCAGGGCGTAAGCATCAATGCACTGGTAAATAAAGCACACAAGTCTTTCCACCCATTTAGATAATGAAGAAGAGTATGAGCGGAACCGCTCAATAACGGGCACTCGCTCCCCCCTCTACACCCAAAGCTCATGGCACGGATGGAGATACGAATAAAAAAAAGGATACTGAATTTCCTGTGAAGCTGTTCAAATTACTTCAAGCTACCATCAATAAGTAAGTGTTCTAACATCATAAAACCATATCTGGTCCAGGTGGGTCCAAAGTCCAGACCGTATACATGTTTCATAGTCATATTAGTCCATAATGGGGTGGACAGGTCATGACCCACACAGCCCACCACCTCCTGCATCATCCCCCCTCCCACTCCCCGTATACTGCATCTGCCACATACGTAACCATGCTACTCACCGTCAGACCCATAGTGAACATCTGGGGATTCTCACATACCACAGATTCCTGGGTTTCTGGGTTAGACCAGGCCCTGTGCTGCCAAGTAGTATCTATAAAAGTCAGGCAAAGCAATAACTCCCTCTGATTTAGGCTTAAGCAGTGTCAACAGCTTGATTCTGGGCTCCCTCCCTTTAGTTTTATACCGAAAGTAATCTATTAGTGGAACAAGATTGTCTCTGATGAACATGGTGGGGGAGCCAGAGACCAAAATCCCCAGTTGTTTGAAGGTGTCTGAGATTAACATTGTACTGGAGGACAAACGGTCCAGAAGAAACAGGTAGACCAGTTAATGGGGAGCCCAGAATGAAGCCCAAAAGTGTTCACTCATTCTAATAAGGTTGCTATGGATGAGCGCGTGTCTCCCAAAAAAAAGAGCATGTTGTTTGCATAGAGAGCAAGCTTCTTAACTCGATCTCCCAGACAAAGACCAATAATGTTAGGATCAGACCATATACTAGCAGCCAGGGTCTCTAACACCAAAACGAAAATCCACAGTGCTCGGGACAAAATCTGGGGAAGAAATGCTCCCCATGTGGACTGAACCCACAGGCTGTGCATAGAGGGTGTGGATCCAGTGAATAAAGGCTGGCCCAAAGCCAAATTTTTCAAGTACGGCCAACAAGTGTTCCCACTCCACTAAGTCAAAGGCCTTGGCTGCATTGAGAAAATCAATAGCCCTTTGACCCTGTTTATCATGAGGAATCTGAAGATGGGCATCCAGCCACCGGAGATTATGAGCTGTTGATTAGAGTAGTCTGTAGTTTAGAGATAATGAATTTAAGCTGAGTCACCAATATCCTAGCCAGTATCTTGACACTCGTGGTTAGGAGTGAGATGGGATGATACAACTCGCAGAGAGTTACATTCTTCCTCAGTTTAGGGAGTATAATGATGGAAACCTTGTTCATTGTGGGAGGAAGGGAGCAAGAGTTGAGAGCTGATAGAAAAGCAATGTGAAGTTGAGGCGCAAGGACATCAATGTATTTCTTATACCCCTCTGTAGGTAAACCATAAACGCCTCTGGATTTGCCATTCAGTATGACCTGTATAGCTTCAACCATGTCTCTCAAAAGAATAGGGTAGTCCATGAATTGTCTGTCCTCATGTAATAATGATAGTAGGGAGCATTCTAATAAATAGAGCTGAACATCCGCTGCCAACTTATTCAGTTGAACTGGTATAGGCTCTGTAAGAAAGTTTCAAATTTACTGTTGATGTCCCTATCCAAGGTGAGTAAATGACCCTAATCACTGTAAAGATGTAGGAGCTGTGGTTTTTTATCAAGATTATAGCACACCAAGTGGGCCAGCATCTTGCCTGCCTTGTCAGTGCTCAAAAACACATTGACAGACATGAGACAATCTGGTGCAATTGACCTCTGAGAGACATAGGTTACGGTTTAGAGTTGCAGTTACATATGCGGCATAGGAGCCCAAAGCACCCCCCCCCCCCATCAGTGACATATGCCCGTTCCACCTCCCAGACTTCATGCTCCATCAGTACGGCCCTTTGTGAATGTGGACGCGAGAGCCCAGGGAGCCCCGAGAACAAGCCTTGGCAGCCTCCCACACCATATTATTGCCTACCGATCCAGTGTTAATATAAAAATAATGTCTCCAGCATGAGGGACAGCAACAGCGTCTATATACATCCACGAAGGTCACATTGTCCAGGTGCGATTGCTCAGGTCGCCTCCAGAATCCAAGAAGAGACATTCTAGAAAGATACTCTCACCCCATGATACTTCCATGGGCAGCCCCAGAAGCAAACTCATGGTCAATGAGGGACAGGGTATGATGAGGGAAGGAGTGGCAGGAGTACCCACCATCTGTAGGTTGAAGGGTGCACCAATCATCAACAAGTACCATGTCCCCCACCCAACTGTTGAATGTCAATATTTCCGTAACACCCCTTAGTTGATAAAGGTCATGATCCAGGATATTGTTAAAGTCGCCCATACAAACCATGCAATGTCCAGGCCTGGAAGAAACGAACTAGGTCAGAGAATGGGGGGGGGGTGCATTTGGGGTATTCTCCTTTGCTCCCTTCTCATATCCCCATACATCCCTGTCCCTGACACAGAGATAACAGCCTTCTCATGTGCAAACCTATATATGGGTAATTTTGAGGAGCATTTTATTTATGGGACTGATAAATGTTTTCGTGACCATTTAGTAGCATACCATCGCTAAATTGATGATTTACTCTTTATATTGTCTGGTACAAAGGATCTCTTTGTCTTGTTTGTCCAGTTCTTGAATATGAATTATTTAGGATTAAATTTCACTTCTGAATTTCAGGAGAAAGAGATTACCTTTCTGGACTTAAAACTGACTTAAAATATACCATCTATTGACTCGACTGTTTATCGTAAGCCCTGTGCAGGAAATGCTTTGCTACATGCATGTTCCTGCCATCCAAGGCATACTATACGTGGGATACCCATTAGCCAATTCCTGAGGGTTCACAGAAACTGTTTTACAGCTTTTGATTTTGAGCTCCAATCAGCAGAACTCAGGAGGCAGTTTTTGAGTAGGAGGTATCCCAAGGATCTTTTGGATTTTGCATATAGCAAGGCTAAAAATATAGACAGGGAGACACTTATATACAATCAGTCGAAAGGTCGAAATACAAAAAAGAAAAAATCTTACTGTCAAGCCGCCCGCCAGGGACTAACCACCCGCAGAACACACACTAGTGCGGGCAGGCGGCTCCTACCTCTCAGCCGTCCATCACGGCGGCTGCCTCTTCCTGCTGGCGGCAATAAGGAATCCCGGGCATCGCGGCACTTGGCTCTGCCCCCTACAACCTCAACATGCCCCCAGTCCAGCCTATAAAAGCCCAGAGCTCCCTAGGGGCTTTGCTCAGTTACACTGTGCTTAACAAAGTGATCAGTCGCCTCTTGTCTGCTCCTTCCCCCAGTTTGACCTATGGTTCTGACCTTTGACCTCCTTGTAATCCTCCTGATTCGCTGGCTCCCTACCAGGTTCATCTCTCTGGTATCCTGACTTCAGCTTGACCCTCTGAACTCCACTGATCTCTGATATCCTGACCTCGGCTTGACTCTCTGAATTCCGCTGCTCTCTGGTATCCTGACCTCAGCTTAACTCTCTGAACTCCACTGCTCTCTGGTATCCTGACTTCGACTTGACTATCTGAACTCCGCTGCTCTCTGGTATCCTGACCTCGGCTTGACTATCTGAACTCCACTGCTCTCTAGTATCCTGACCTCAGCTTGAACATCTGAACCCTGCTGCTCTCTGGTATCCTGACCCCGGCTTGGCCTACGGACCCTCTCCCACCTACCTGTTGCCCATGCTTGCAGTCTACTCCAGGAAGGGGTCTATAGTCAGATTCAGCCCTCTTCCTGTGTGCTGCCTCAGCAAGGGTGACAACTTGCTTCTGGGTTCCTGCTTCTGAAAGTGAGTACGCTTCCGCTATATCCCTGACAGAGTAATTGAGCCCTCATGGAACCCGCAAGTTTCCCCGAAGCTGTCACCGCGCTCTCCCGCCAGCTCGCTGCCCTAGCACAGACTATGGAGGACTTGCAGGCTGGACAGACTCATCTCCAACATCAGCTACGTGATCTTCAGACCTGTCCCGCTCTGCTGGCTACTCCTCCACTGCCTCCAACAGGTACACTGCCCTCTGATGGAGTCTTCACCCCGGAACCCAGGATACCCCTTACAGATCGCTTCACTGGGGACCGTACCAAGTACTGGACTTTTATCACCGCATACCAGGTGGTGTTCTCTGTCCAACCAAGAACATACGCCTCAGATTTTGTTAAAATACGGACTGTGATATCATTGCTTACTGGGGAACCCCAGACCTGGGTTCACCAACTGCTGCATCCCAACGATCCCATCTTGAGCTCCTGGCACTCCTTCCTCCATGCTATGGACTCTCTGTTTGATGATCCCCTTTGGGCCTTTGCTGCTCAGGCCGCCTTGAGAACCCTACAGCAAGGACAGAGACCAGTGGAGGAGTACATCATGGAGTTTTGCACCTTGGCCATTGAAAGCACCTGGAATGAACCCGCTCTATTAGATCAGTTCCGTCTAGGTTTGTCTGAGGCTCTGAAAGACGAACTAGGCACGAGAAGGGATCCCCCCATCCCTTGAGGAACTCAACGATCTGGTGCTTCGGATCGACTGCAAACTCCGTGAGAGGATGAGAGGAGACTGGAGCGTACTAGCCAAGGTGTTCCGCCTCCAAGATGTCCTGCAGTGTCTGCACCAACGTCCAGTGCCCCAACTCCTACAACATCCTCTGCGGAACTAATGCAGATCAGTCTTGCACATGGTCCCCTCACCGACGCTGAAAGAGCATACAGGCGTACTAATGACTTGTGTCTCTATTGTGGGAAACCAGGCCACGTGATACGATCCTGTCCCCGTAGACCCCGTACTCCCATGGGTAAGACCCTCTTTTCTGATGTCTATCTTGGTTCTACCTCTGTTGGTGGCTCTCCTCACCTCTCTGTGGCTCTGTCATTGCAGTGGACCAGTGACAGCATCTCTGGAGCCAGCTCCTGCTTCATTGACCAGGTATTCACCAAACAACTCCAGATACCTACCCGGTCTAAACAGACTCATGTTTTTGTTTGAGTGGTTGACCGCTCTCCCCTGCTTTCCAGACCAGTTACACAGGAGACAGTACCGCTACAGATGACCCTGGGCAGTTGTCATACCGAGAGAGTGGTCTTCAGTTTGGTACCCTCTCCGCTGTTTCCGGTTATACTGGGACTCCCATGGTTGCGCCTGCACAACCCTGCCATCAACTGGGGTGCGGGTACCCTCTCATTCCTATCAGGATTCTGCTGACAGCACTGCCTGAAAACACCGTCCACCCTTCTCCTCTCTCAAGAATGGACTACAGAACCCATCTCTGTACCGGAGCCTTATCGTGACTATCTAGACGTCTTCGACAAAAGAAAGGCTTATCAACTGCCTCCTAAGAGCAGCTATAATTGTCCAATTGATGATCTGCCTGGTGCCCCGATACCCTTTGGGAGGATCTACCCTCTTTCCAAACCCGAACTGCACCTTCTCAAAGCTTATATCGAGGAGAACCTAGAGAAGGGTTTCATCTGGCCGTCTACGTCGCCAGCAGGAGCAGGTATCTTCTTCATGAGCAAAAAAGATGAGGGTCTTCGTCCATGTGTGGATTATAGAGACCTGAACAAGATCCTGACAAAAAATCGCTACCCTCTCCCTCTGATCCCTGAACTCCTTGACCGCGTGAAAGATGCCACTGTGTTCACCAAACAAGACCTCCGAGGGGCCTACAACCTGGTCCATATCAGACAAGGGGACGAATGGAAGACCGCTTTCCCTAGTAGATACGGATACTTCGAGTACCTCATAATGCCGATTGGACTTTGCAACGCCCCAGTCCCATTCCAGCATTTCCTGGATTCCTTCCTAGTGATATACTTGGATGATATCCTAATCTTTTCACCCACAATCATGGATCACCGCATGCATGTTCGAAGGACCCTGCAGCGCCTCTGTGAACATCATCAAGTGCTTGTTTGAGACCTCTACTGTCAGTTTCCTCGGCTTTATCTTGGCACCTGGGAAGATCAACATGGATCCCAAGAAAGTATTAGCTGTGTTGGAATGGCCTGTGCCTACTGATAAAAAAGCGGTTCAGCGGATCATAGGGTTTGCTAACTACTACTGGAAATTCATCTTTAATTTCTCCCGCATCATCGCTCCCATCACTGCCTTGACCTGGTGGCAAGCCATACTATTTAAATGGACAACTGAAGCTCAAATCGCATTTGACCAGCTCAAACAAAGATTCACCTCTGCTCCTGTGTTAACGCAACTCAACACCACACTGCCCTTCTACATTGAAGTAGACACATTAGACCTTGCCTTGGGCGCCATCCTATCACAATTCCATCCTGACACAGGCCAACTGCATCCACCGTCTCTCTCCAGCAGAAGAGAATTATGGCACCGGTGATAAAGAACTCTTAACCATAAAACAGGCATTGGAGGAGTGGTGACATCTTCTTGAAGGATCCCCACATCTGGTAACCGTGTACACGGATCATCAAAATTTAGAATACCTCTGAGTTGCCGGCCGATTGTGCCCCCGTCAAGCCAGGTGGGTGCTGTTTTTCACCCGTTTCAACCTGCACATCACGTACAGACCTGGTGTCCGGAATACCAAGGCCGATGCTCTCTCTGGGCTTCCCGTCCTTCCGAATCACAAACCTGCATCAGATGACACCATACTCCCCGCAAGCATCTTCTTGACCATGTCAGCTAATATCATGGATCAGGTCCGTTCATGTTCTGCCAACATTTCATACCCAGACACCACACCACCTATTCAACGGTCTAACGGTCTTCTCTACTACAAGAAAGTGATATTCGTACAGGTTACCAATCTTACAAAGATGCCATGACTCCCTTTTTGCCAGCCATGAGGGAATAAAAAAAGACACTGGACCTCCTACAAAGGCATTTTTGGTGTCCTACACTCCGACAAGACGCCACCCACTTTGTAGGTTCATGCCAGGTCTGCAACAAACCAAAGTCTCGCGCACTAGACCCATTGGTCTGTTGCAGCCTCTGCCTATACCCTCCATGCCCTGGTCCGATATCTCTATGGACTTTATTGTTGACCTTCCTCAATGTAATAAACATGACACCATCATGGTAGTCGTCGATAGGTTCACCAGGATGGCACACTTTATACCGTAATAGGACTTCCTTCTGCCAGCTCTACTGCATCCCTGTTCCTCTCCTCAATATATCAACTCCATGGCTTACCCAAAACCATTACCACAGATCAAGGGTTCAGTTCCTTCTGTCGGAACCTGCAAATCCAACCATCCCTGTCCACCGCCTTTCAACCGCAAACTAACGAACAGACGGAGAGGACGAGTCAGGTTCTTGAGCACTACCTCCATTGTTACACTACATATCTACAAGAAGACTGGCTCCAATACCTACCCACTGCCGAATTTGCGTATAACAAACGTAGACACCAGTCTACACTGGATTGGATTTCACCTGACCAGGTTTCCTGGATTTCCTACTGACCTGTCGGTACCAGAAGCCTCTCACTGAAACACCTGTCTCACTCGGCAGTTCCAGACCATGAAGCAAACACTCCTACATGCTCAGAAATACCACAGAAAGCAGGCCAACAGGCTGCGCGCTACTGCCCCCACTTATCGCATAGGCGACAAGGTGTGGCTCTCCACAAAAAACATCTGGTTATCCTGTCCATCCAAGAAACTAGGTCCCAAGCTCCAGTTGCCACGGACTTACCAAATACACTCTGTGTTTCATGTGTCACTGCTCAAGCCCTATGTGGCTAACACCTTCCTGGGACGCCTGCCAACGGCCCCAGCCCCTGTCCTGGTGAATGGTGAAGAGGAGTTCATAGTTCACTGAATACTTGACTCCCGATGGCACAGGGGTGTTCTTGAATACCTCTTCCGTTGGAAGGGTTATGGCCCGGAGGACCGGTCTTGGGAACCTGCTAAGCACGTCCACTCCCCTTTGTGTGTTAGACTGTTTCACAAGCGGTACCATACTTGCCCTGCTCCTAATCACGTCTGGAGGTCATGCCTTGGGAGGGGGTACTATCAGGCTGCCCGCCTGCGGACTAACCACCCGCCGAACACATACTAGTGCGGGCAGGCGGCTCCTACCTCTCAGCCGTCCGTCATGGCGGCTGCCTCTTCCTGCTTCCCGCTGTTCTCCGCAGGACAGTGGCCACCCAGCATGCCACAGGAGAGGATCATGACGGGCACACATCCAGCCTCCACTGTGTGCACTTCCTGTTGGTGGCAATAAGGAATCTCGGGCATCACTATGGCAATGTGGCACTCGGCTCCGTCCCCTACAAGCTCAACACGCCCCCAGTCCAGCCTATAAAAGCCCAGAGCTTCCTAGGGGCTTTACTTCCCAAAGTGATCTGTCGCCTCTTGTCTGCTCCTTCCCCCAGTTTGACCTCTGGTTCTGACCTTTGACCTCCTTGTAATCCTCCTGATTCTCTGGCTCACTACCAGGTTCATTTCTCTGGTATCCTGACCTCAGCTGCTCTCTGATATTCTGACCTCGGCTTGACTCTCTGAATTCTGCTGCTCTCTGGTATCCTGACCTCAGCTTAACACTCTGAACTCCGCTGCTATCTGGTATCCTGACCTCGGCTTGACTATCTGAAATCTGCTGCTCTCTGGTATCCTGACCTCAGCTTAACTCTGAACTCCGCTGCTCTCTGGTATCCTGACCTCGGCTTGACTATCTGAACTCCGCTGCTCTCTGGTATCCTGACTTCAGCTTAAACCTCTGAACCCCGCTGCTCTCTGGTATCCTGACCCGGGCTTGGCCTATAGACCCTCTCCCACCTACCTGTTGCCCATGCTTGCAGTCTACTCCAGGAAGGGGTCTATAGTCTGGTTCAGCCCTCCTCCTGTGTGCTGCCTCAGCAAGAGTGACAACTTGCTTCTGGGTTCCTGCTTCTGAAAGTGAGTATGCTTCCGCTACATCCCTGACACTTACGGTGATGTACCTAGGTTCATTACTAACTACAGTCTAGAATATAATCAGATCAAACAGATTGTTAAGAAACATATGCCCATTTTACGTGATAATCAGTTAAGGTTAAATTCAGAAACTGGATGTAGGTTTGTCACTAGGAGAGCTCCAACTCTGGGAAGTCTGTTATCCCCAAGTTTATACAGACACACACCGCGACCCACACCCACGGTTGGGATGTATGGCTGTGGAGCGCGGGTTTTTTTGGTGTGTAAGTTTATAATTAAAAGTTCAGAATTTAAGAGTTCACTTAATGAAAAAGCTTTTCGTATCAAACAATATATTAACTGTTGAACAAGTTTTGTTGTCTATCTTGTTACATGCTTAAAATGTTTAAAACTGTACATAGGCAAGACTTTACGTCCCTTAATGAACAGAATAAAAGAGCGTGTGCTGTCAATTAAACATAAAGATATTACAAAACGCTTGGGATGACATTTTTTAGAATGTTCTGATGGGGATGTTAACCACTTCTCATTTCAGGGGATAGAAAGGATCACTCCACATGAGATACGTGGGGACATACAAATGGCTTTGGATAAAGCCGAAGTCAAGTGGATCCTTTATCTGTCCACTAGGAAACTCAATGGGCTTAATTCTGAACACGATGTCGGTCTATTTATTCACAAATGATTTATTCTTCTATAAATCTGTTATTTGTGAATTATATATTTATTCATTTGTTTTGTTTACACTATGACTTTTGAACATTGTGGAATGAATTAGTTTTTTTATTTTTATATACTAGCAATTCATTTGACATAAAATCTAATTTTATATGTGATTGTTTAATGGAGTTACCATAACAATAATACATTTTCCCAGGATACTCGTTTGACTTATACAAATGATACAGGTTTTATTTTGTATCTAGGTCAATACAAAGAACATATTATACTTGATTGTGAATTGAAGGGATTATAGAATTAAGTTTGAGAGTGATAGATACTAGATTCCTGAATATTTATACATTCAATTTACACTAGTGGGGGGCAGCTGATACACAGAGAGACTAAGGGCTCGATTTAAAGGCAGCCGTTAGTAAAAAAAATCACTAACGGGTGCGTTAAGTGTCATGTTGCAATTCAAAGATCCGTCTAAACAACAGCTAACGGCAGTTGCACAATCCTTAAGGCTGATACACTTACATGCATTCAGACGCATGGAACAACATACCCCAGAGCTATTCAAAGGCTTGCGGTACTGCTAACGGCTGAAAAAAAGACACACCTAACGGCTAAAAGTTAAGACCCACTTTTTTTAGCCGTTAGACACTTAACGGCCAAAACAAAACACCCGTTACAGAGGAAAAGACACAAAATGCTTACTGCACAACCATGTAAATGGGAAAATTAACCCGTGCAATGCCAAAACAACACAAAAACATGCACACACAACACAAATCACTCCACACACAACAACTAACACCACAGGGACAACGACACACAAAAAAACAACAACACAGCATGGCACGGAACAATGGGGGTTATCACACAAAGCGGACACCTGCAAATACAAGCTCACCTGGGCAACATCAACACGCCACCTGCACCCCACAAATGCACACCCGCAAATGGCACACACAGAACAAGCACAACACACCACATCTTATAACACACACACACCTGCTAACACTTACCTGGACAAAAACAACTCACCATTGGCCAGCACTCACCTCATCACCACACCTACACAACGCCCTAGCAAGTACTTAAAGGGACAACTCAACACACTCACTTGTGGCTTGTTTTCCACTCAGGGAGGGAAAGAGAGAGAGATAGAGAGCGAGAGAGATAGAGATAGAGAGAGACAGATAGAGACAGATAGAGAGAGCAAACAGTATGTTGGGTTACATATTGTTGCGAAGGCTGCGGAGAAGGCGTGCAAGGGAGAGAGCTGGGGAACATCAGCAACCTCCAAGCACGCCTCATCAACAGCCTCCACCTGTTGCAAGTGAGGAGGCTCTGGCTCAGCAGCCACACAGGAGCCCATCCCCACCCGGAGGACACCTGCCTGCAGATGCACAGCTGCAGCAACAGGATGCTCCCCAGCTGCCACAGGGACCCCTGCAGCATCCCAGGATGCATAGACGACCACCAAGGCCCAGGGTATACCGCCCAAGGGTCACTCTCTTTGGAATGACCGATGACGAGGTTATTGATCGCTACAGGTTGAGGCCACACAGCATCATAGCCCTGTATGAGGTCATCAAGGAGCAGGTGGATCCCATATGCACCCATAACCATGCTCTAACTGGCCTTCAAAAACTCCTGTGTGCCATACACTTCATGGCAAGTGGCGCCTTTCAGTCGACAGAGGGTTACGCATCTGGCATGTCCCAGGCCACATTTTCCAGGGTGCTGGCCCAGGTCTTGCCAGCCCTCAAAGCCAAGGCCAGTACCTACATACATTTCCCCATCACCGATATGGAGTGGACACATCTGAAGCAGGGCTTCTATGCAAGGGGAGGCATGCCCAGGGTCATGGGTGCAATAGATTGCACCCATGTCCGTATCAAAGCACCAGCACGTCAGGGACATATGTTCCTGAACCGCAAAAACTTCCACTCCATGAATGTGCAGATGGTGTGTGACAGCAACCTGGCCATCATGAATGTCTGTGCGAAATTTCCCGGGAGCTGTCACGATTCACATTTACTCAGAAATTCATCTGTGCAGAGGGATTTTGAAAATGGGACCTATACAGGCAGATGGCTTCTGGGTGAGTTAACAGCACCAAATGACACCACATACACATGTGCTAGTACGTTCACCACAGAAAACATTATTCACATAATATGTGCTCCTTGTCACACCATGTCACTCACTTTCCACAGGTGATGCTGGCTATGGATGCAAGCCATGGCTCCTCACCCCGGTCGCCAATCCCCAAAACGATGCCCAGGAACGATATAACCAGGCTCATGCCAGAACACGGAATGCCATTGAGCGGACCTTCGGCCTCCTCAAGTCCCGATTCCGATGTCTGGACCACTCGGGGGGAGCATTGCAGTATGCACCAGGCAAGGTCTGCGACATCATCGTGGCATGTGCCATCCTACATAATATCGTGGTGGACACCAGACTCATCGACGATGTCCATCCCCCACCCAGACCTGAAGACCCTGTGGATATCGTTGAGTGTGAGGAAACCCCAACAGGGATGCAGACAAGGGACAGATTGATCAGGGATCACTTCTGCTGTGAGTATAATACATGTATGCACACAATCCATGCATACACACCCACCACAACACACATGTTCTGTTTCAACCCACAGGATCAGTGACACAGCCCTGACACTGGCTGCAGTATGGACCACCAGCATCAACTATTCCGTGGACCAGTCAGATTGGGCCTAGAGATTCCGAAGACATCTGACAGCCTGTCGTCCATGTTGATACTGCTACCTCAAGGATATCATGCATGCCCCCCTGGAAACCAAGGTACAACACTTTAACCTTGTTCAGCATATCCCACAGCTCCCTAGGCACCAACTAAAGTGTTCTGCTAGGATCAGACCCATAGTAACCATGGTACCCCTGTAGCGAGGGAGTCTCATCCAATCCAATGCATCGGATAGCACTCTGTCATATAAGGGGTTCAGGGGGCATTCGTGGGGACATGGGACCAGTAGCTTGCTACAGTCGAAGAAAGCAGCAGAGGGGTGGATCGACAGTAATAGTGTGTTACACAACATGGAGCTCATGAAATGTGGATCACATCTCCATGGACACCATGCTGCCCTGTGTGTGTGTGTGTGTGTGTGTGCAGTGATATGTGCCCCAGAAAGAAATACACACATTAACAAATATGTCCTACTAGCTCCATGAACCAAACATATTTGGCCTGTCTCTGACAGTGGCAGCCCAAATATATTGTTGTCAGGAAGCTATTAGGACATATTTGTTGATGTGTGTAACCATGTCAGGGGCAAATATCCCTAAGGATGGTTAACATCCCCTTAGTTCCCCCAATGATGGTTCATAGACCAGTACACAACACATTACAAAGCAGTGGTTTGTGTAGACTTATGTAACGGGAAAGATTAAGAGGATCATGATGTTGTAGCTGTTGCATGACGATCACTTCAAGGGTGATGTTCCAAATCCTGTCCTCTTGTCCCACAGGCATCCATAGCACGATCCATCCTTGAACAGAGGAGTTTCCATATGACTGGACTGAAGTCTGGACAACACTTCCATGAAGCTCACCCCTTGGTGTTTCAAGTGATTGTGTTGGTGATGCAATGTTTGACCTGATGTTCACAGCAACCTCTACTGGAACATTCACATATGGACACAAATTAATGTGTGTACTAACATCCAGGTATCAGACCTGTACAGTAAGACTGCTCATACACAGATGCCAAACTATGTGGAAAACACATGAGCAGTTCACTAGCATTTATAATGTATTCCTATTTAGTTCAGATGTACCTTTTTGTGCTCATACAAGTGTTTAATGCATATTGGCTAAATACACAAGAATCATCACTACTCAATCCGTGTCTGTATGAATGAATGTTGGATCAAACACCTGTCAATGTGGAACCGTACCCAAGGCTAGAGTATCCCTCATACAAAGGAAGGCATGATTTACATCACAGGAGTCCACTAGTTGCCTGACCATGAGTGGACTTTGTGATGTATACATGCAATGACATGATGGCAGTGATACACTGATGTGTGTTGTGAGTGATTAGCTGGTGGTACAGGGGACACACTTCCAGTGTGATGTGATGTCCACGGTTTGTGTGTTGCTCAATATAATCAATGTCCTGAGATTGCTGTAGGTTGTCATATCTCAGTACATGGGCTACATCAACAAAAACAACCATGTGGACAAGTGTTATCACTGGTGAAGTGTGTTACAACCTTAGTTAAACAACAACACAACTTAAAGGGATAGTAAACCTTGAAAATAAGTTTATTTCACATTGTAGCCCTTTAAAAAACATGAAAAATTATATAAGTCTTATCTACCAAACATATATGGTTTGGGAGATAAGACTTATATCATTTTACATGTTTTTTTAAGGGCTACAATATAGAATGAACTTATTCTCAAGGTTTACTATCCCTTTAATACATAAGCCAATGCTCAGCCTAAGGTTCCAATGTGCGTGCTACACAATGAAATCTTAGGAAGATCATTGGGTTATGCAGTAAGTTAGGCTGTGATTCAAACTCCTGTTGTGCAACTGACTTGCTGGAGAACACAATGCTCACCCTAGTATCACAATGTGTAATACACACATTGAGATCCTAGGGTGTACATTGTGTTCCCCAGTATGTCAGCTGCACAATAGAATTTTGATTTAAAGACCATATTGATGCATGTTCCATCTGTCATGCTTGTTATTTCCCTGCTAAGTCGCATAGCTGTTTGTTTGGTTTTCCCCTCAAACACAACAATTGATGCAGACGAATGTTCAGTGTTGCACCAGTTGTTGTGCTAAGGGGTATGTTCTGATCAAATCTGACACACATCATGGCCATGTAACACTGTCGTGTTACATGACTACAGGGATGGGTTGCCAGGTGAATTTGGACAACGGTGTGGGTGTGTGTGAACCCATGTTGTAACATCACACAAACATTTCCCCCAGGCAGGAGATGAGTTCACTGCATTGTTTGGCAATGCATTGGAGACAACCCTGCCACCCAATCTATAAGTGAATACACAGCAGATCAGACAGGATTCAAAAGCACAATTTTCATTTATTGAGGGGGCAGATGACAGGTTGGGCCTTTCATTTTTTTTTTTTTTTTGGGGGGGGGGGCCTTAGACTTGGTGCCAGAGGTGGATGCCCTAGCTGATTGCCTTGTCACCCTCTGTCCCCTAGGTGTGGCTTCTGGGGTTACACTGGAAGGGGTGGTGGGTGCAGTGGACCCCTCTGTGGAACGCAGGTTCTCACTCTCCATCCTCAGGTTCTCCCTGCGGTTAATCTCTTGCAACTCTACAAGCACCTGTGCAAACATGTCCATCATCCCCGTATGGAGCTGGTGGAGTTGTGTGTTCCCCCTGGCAACCTCTGACTCCAGAGCTTGGATCCTGGTCTCCAACCTGTTCGTGTTCCTCCGGGATTCCCTCCGGTTCCTCGTGAGGTTGTCGTTGGTGGCGTGGGTTGCCCGGAGCTGTCCTCTTTGAAGGGCCATGCACTCAGCCTCCAGATCTGTGGTGCGTTGACTGCTGGAGATGGGAGTGGCCGGTGACACATGTTCTGTTTCCCCAGCTTCAGCTGTCTCCTCAGCCTCTGTTTCCCCAGCTTCAGCTGTCTCCTCAGCCTCTGTTTCCCCAGCTTCAGCTGTCTCCTCAGCCTCTGCTTCCACAGGTTCAGCTGTCTCCTCAGCCTCTATCTCCCCAGCCTCTGCTGTCTCCTCTGCTGGTACTGGGTGTGCTGTGGCTGCTACTGCTGTTTGTGTTGGTGGAGTGGCTTGCACAGACGGTGTGTGGGTGCCCACCACATCAAGGGACCCACTGCTGCCCACTGATGTCTGTGCTGGTTGAGGTGGTGGGGTGAACAAGTCCCTTGGCTGAGGGCGCTGGGGCTCCCCAGTCAGGCCCAGGTGTTAGTAGTCAAGTGGCCAAGGGTCATACCTTGGCCAGTGGTAGGTGCTTGGCCCCCACCTGGGATCATACCTGGGGCCATGCTGGGGAGCCATCCAGGAGGGTAGATCCATCTCGGTGGAATATGGCCCATATTGGCTGGTGGCCACATTCCCGGGCAGCCATTGCCTCCCTGGTGGTGGTGGTGCTGCTGCTGGAGGGTAATAGCTCCCGGTGGTAGTGGGATGCATCCATCTCTCCCCCTGAATCCAGCCGCTGTACATTTGTGGAGCATCCTGTGGTGCGGCAGGCAGTTGAAGGGCAGCCAGTTGAGAGGCAGGCAGCTGAGAGGCAGGCAGTTGAGAGGCAGGCAGTTGAGGGGCAGCCAGTTGAGAGGCAGGCAGCTGAGAGGCAGGCAGTTGAGGGGCAGGCAGTTGAGAGGCAGGCAGCTGAGAGGCAGGCAGTTGAGAGGCAGGCAGTGGTGATGCAGCCAGTTGGGGAGGAGGTGTGGTAGTTGTAGATGGTTCCCAGTGGCTAGTCCCCTCATCTGTATCCTCCTCACTGGGTGGTGTGGTTGGCTCCTCCACGGGCTCCTGCTGCGATGGAGGCCCATAAGCTGTGTGGAGAATTGAGATTGTGTGATTAGTAAACGTAGCCATGATGGGATTAATGGGATACTAATACATGAAATGCAGAAAGGGAAATATATGTTTTGTGGTTTATCACCCTGAGTGAAACAAGGGTACTCCCACTGCTGTAGGGGGTTTTTGTTCAAAAAGTCTCCCAGCTCAGACTAGAATTGCTTTGGTGCTATATCCCAGTGGCCTGAAGTTGTACATTGGCACTGTTGCTACATTATCCTATGAGAATTTATTGCGTCTGGACGTAAGCTGTCCATAGGATGGTCTAGCAACATCGCCATTGTACAGTTCCAGGCCACTGTGATATTGCCCCTGGAGTAGTCAACTATGAGCTGTGCTACATTTTGAATGAAACACCTTTCAGCAGTGGGAATACCCTTGTTTTGCTCGGGGGATGAACCCTGCAATATATTTTTCTTTTCACATGTTAGGTATTACTATCCCTTTAACGGAATAGCAATGGTTAATTTCACCATGATGTAATATTGTAGGCATTGTAAGAGATAGATGTGGATCGATGTTAGTCCTATCCCTCCAACCCACATGGTTAGACAGATATTGCTCTATTTGACAGTCATTTTGACATGTTTGACAGTCATTTCACCACACGGAGGCTCTTCAGCACAGCCTAAATTGCCCCATTCAGAGATGTAAACTTCATTGGAATGGTGAACAGAGTGTGCTTGCAAACCTGGCACACTTTGTTGACCATCTCAAAGATGTATCCATCTCTGAATGGGGCAATTTAGGCTCTGCTGAAGAGCCTCCGTGTGGTCTAATGACTGAAATCTCCAGCTGTCAAATAGAGCGATATCTGTCTAACCATGCGGGTTGGAGGGATAGGACTAACATGGATCCACATGTTGGTGAAATTAACAATTGCTATGCCATTACAGTTACATACAAGGATAAATGGTCATATATGCATGTGGATGTGTACCTTTCATATGGATATGAATATATCCTTTCCAGATATGAAGCCAGAGATCATTTCAGTAGGTGTGATTGCCTTACTGGCTATATATGTGCACCCATCAAAATATACATTGGATTGATATGATGGATATGAACATACCTCGTATATCCCATCTACGTAGAGTGGGATATACTAGGTATGTGTATTTGGATGGTATCAATGTAAGTTAGTTTCTGATGGATGCACATATCTGGCCAGTAGGGCAATCACAGGCAGTGAGATGATCTCTGGGTTCACATCGTGTTGGGACATATTTTGAGCCATTTGAAAGGGACATATCTGACCATTTTCCTTTGTGTGCATATCTTTGTTTGAACAGATGTGCAGTGGGAATCAAGTGTTATTCAACCCTATCTTATTAGCTGATCCCGTCCAATTCACAATTTTTCATTACTTGACAGGTAACTCTCTGGTTGTCAGGATCATATCCTATGCATTGCATTGTAGGGCATGGGATACCACCCTGGCAATCAGAGATTGATGAACTGGACAGGATCCTGTCCATGTCGTGTGTTCCAGTTGAATCCTGAAGGGCAACAATCACGCCAGTAGTGAGGGATATCTCTGATTGAGGCCTGTTTTTCTTTGAGTATGAGCCCATCCATCCTTCTGAGTGAGGCAACCGTACTCAATCCGAGATATCTATCATTCATGGCCTGTTGGTGACCAAGGTACAATGGGTGATATTTGGTTCCCATGTGTATCCTGCAAACAGTGTCTGGTGTACCATCCATCCATGGCATCAGCACCCCTGAGGATCCATGTGGGAATCAGATGTGAGATATGTCATTTGAAGTTAGAGTAAATGATTGCAGACACAACACCAAGGCCTACTTTTCCCCCCTTTAATTCTGGGGTATTGTTTGAGGCCTGTGTGTTGCACATACAAGCAGTTATTCTCAGTGCCACTGTGATGTGTGACCTGCTCCATCCTTTTTGTGATTCAGTAAGCGGTGTTGTCGACATGATGGAGTGTACATGATGCTGACTTCTCCAGTGATCTAATTTCCCCATTTCCAGTGTTTTCTATGGAGTGTATACGATGGGACCTTATCAACTTGATTCATGTTATTGCATATTCTCCATAGGATAACATTGGTATTGGTGAAATGAGGATGTGTAAGGGTGAATTTCTCTCCACCATCTGTTTGTCACCGCTTAGTGAATGTCCCCTGTGTAGCATGTGATCGTTGGCCTATTGACTTGATTGTTGTCTGGTTAACCCTTTGAGTCCCAGAGGGGTTGCCAAAGCATTGTTGATCGATGCATTGATGATCCCTCTAGCACTCAAGGGGTTAAGTGCTGACATCCCAGTGGGGACATGGGTGACATTGTGTGTGAACAGTGATGATCTATGACAGTCGACATTTTGAACAGCATGGTTTGTGTATTGTGTGTGATGCGCACAGCGACAGGAGGGTTGAAGTAGGACTTGGACAGGTTTGTTCCAAGTTGGACCTTGATATTTGTCCTTGTGTTGTGTCCTGTTTTTAACCCTCAGGGTGCTGTGTTGGTGCAGTTGTGTGCATGAATGATGGGCATGTGTTGAGGTGTGACTGTGTGTGCAGTTGGTGTTGGTTGATGTAGTGTGTTGTTATGTAGTGTGGCACTTACCGGTAGTGTGGATGGTCCTCTCATCCCCAGTGTCAGCTCCTCCAACAACCCCCTCGATCAGGGTTGGGGACATATTCTGGCGCACCATCTCCTCCCAGCCGCAGAAGGTGATAGGGACTGCTGGTCCACCTCCAGTGCCTCGGGCGTGCTTGGCGAGCTCTGAGAGCTTGTTCTTGACCACCATCCGGCAGTCGCCCCATCTCTTTTTGATGGACTCCACGTCCTGCCTGCATGGAGCCACCGCGTTGACCCGGCTGCATATCTGGTTCCAGGCTGCCTTCCTCCTCGCTGACAGGCCAGGGACCTTCGCTGTCGGGTGGAGAACACTCTGCCTCTCCAGGACAGCTTCCACAAGAGCCGTGTTCTCCTCCTCTGTATACTTTGGGTCTCTGATCCTGGCCTCGTCACCTCCGGCATGGGATGATTCAGAGCCGGAGTGCCCTGCCTGGTCTGACCCTGACTGTGTGGGGTGCTCCCCAGCAACTACCCGTCGTCCCACTGCAGGTTCTGTCCCTGTCCTGCGTGTTCCTGCTCTTGTGGGCCGGGTCCCCCTCCGCCCTGCGGATCTCCCTCTGCCACCCCTGCTCTGCTGAGGGATCCCCTCTGAGCTTCCTCCTCCTCCACTACTGTCCCCATCCCTCTCTCCTGTCCTCCTCTCCTTGCCATCATTCACCCAGTCACACCTAGGCACTCCCACAGGCCCTCACAGACACACTCGATCCACTCACTCTCTGTCACACACTTTCACTCACAGATTCACACTGTCAAAATAAAAAGTAAAATGTGTAAGATATTATGAAAAAAAAAGGACTATGTGTATGTATGTGTATGTGTATGTGTTTGTATGTGTGTATGTAATATGTGCAAAAGTGTAATATGTGTCTAGTAAGTGCACCTCTCTCCAAACTCCAAACTCCAAAATCTCCTTCTACCTCCAATGACTGCTCCTTTCTCCCTCTCTCTGATCGCTATCCTCCGCTCCTGGATCCTGATATCTAGCTCTGAAGAACTCGATAACAGACAGTGTGTGACGGTTATTTTTGGGTATATATAGGTGTATTTGAAGTTATTTGATACATTGGGGCTTTGTGATTGGCTGTGTGTTTGAATTTGTTTTGGCATCAATCATGGTTGCTTGACAACGGCAGCCGTTATATTACATGTTGTTTTGAGCGCAGTTATCATGTGATTTGGCCGCCCGTTGTGCATTAACATGAGCGACAACGGCTTTTGTGTTACGTGTTTTTTGTGTGTCTACGCTCGATAGCTATTCTTGTAGAGTACCTATTGAATCTGCCGTAACTCCTGTATTATTTGCGAGCGATGTGCCTTTTTCACTTAGCGGCTGGTTTAACGGGAGCCTTTAAATCTAGCCCTAAATGTGGAACGATCCAGCAGTGTATCAACATAGGAGTTGAAATTGCCATATTAATTTTAACTTCTTGCCCTTATATTGCACTCAAATACCATGTGAATTTGTTTTTCTTTTTGTGTTTATTAATCTCATAACATCCTCACTTTCTGTACATTTTGATAATACAGAGAGGGATTAATTATATTACTTAACAGCGGGAGGTGCTGGAGAACTTACAATTACAGAAAACAATTTGTGTGGCCAGCACTTGTGCAGTTAGGGCTTTCTTTGTTGCTGGTTATAATTAGGGATGGGGAAAAATGAATTTACACACAACACATAACAAATATTATTTTATTTCCCAAAGGCATAGTATAAAAGGGGCATGAGGGTGCCTGTGCTGGTGGGTGTGGAGAAAGATTAATTTAAACAGGTAATGTTTTTTTGGGGGGGTATTTACTGGGATTGGGGGCAGTTAATAATAAAAAAAAATCCTAAATACAATTAACCCCCCCCATAAGACATGGTATAAAAGGGGTCTGAGGAGGGTGCCTGTGTTGGTAGGTGGTGTCTGGGGAATGAATCAGCTGTACAGGGAATTTGTTTTAGGGGGTTTTTGACTGGTATTGCGGGACAGTTAAAAAAAAAAAAAAATAGTAAAATAAGTAATTTCCATGTAAAGATAGAGACAGGAACCCCCTGACATAAGCTGCCACTGGGATAGACTAATACTTGACGTGATAGAATATTTTTTAGAGGATGATTTGTTGTTAGAGGCCCAAGCCCTGAGGAAACATTGATTTGTAGGACTTAGACGTATTAAAGGCACAAGCCCGGAAGAAACATTGATTTGTAGGACTTAGGGTTGTTAGAAACAAACCCCCATAAATTGTTAAATTTTTTGTAGGACAATTTTTTTTTGTATTTTTTTGTATTTATATTTTAAAGCACAAGCCCTGAGGAAAAAAAATGCCCTGCTGGCCTAGTGCCAGCAGGTCATGTCATGTTGGCCACTGGCAAATGCCGTGATGTAGATGCAGAATTTGTGACAGTTGTTCTTGCTGCTGCTGCTGAGTTGTTTAAGCAGCAGGATGATTAGGCAGCTGAAAGGGAATGGCATCAGCAGTAACATGTGTGATGGATGATGAAGGTTCCACTTGCCACGACTAGCTCCGGTGATGCGCCTGAGGCAGTAGCAGCACAATAAGTAACCCCCAGTATATGTGAAGAAAAGAAGATGTTGGCCAATAATTCTTCTCCACCTGCCCCTCCTCCAAAACCATGGGTGTGTTGTTATTAAAATAGACATTTTTCCCTTGAGAGCAGAAACTGTGCCTGTCATCAGCAACTGCAATGTGCACAGTGTGTGTGTTGTAAATAACACCTGGGGGCACAATTGTATCCAAACACCATGACACCAGTAACCAAGTACTGCTACTGCCACAATACCCCTTGTCCAGACCCCACTATGGACATATGACAGCTTGCTGACAGTTTAATAGTAATGATTAGTGATGAGCGAGCACCCCAATGCTCGGGTGTTCGGGTGCTCTAACCGAGCACCCCCTGAGGCTTGAGTGCTCGGCCGAGCACCCGAGCCCCATTGAAGTCAATGGGAGGACTCGAGCATTACACCAGGCACCCCCTGCTCTGATGAGGGGAGGGTGCCTGGTCCATAGGAAAAGGGCAGAAAAGGATGGAAACACCACAGAAATGGTTCAGGGACAGCATAGGGAGGATGTCTGGATGCATCTTGGACTCCAACATCGCTGCTGGGAACGATCTTTCGCCCGTAGTACGCCATTTTTACAGACTGACCATAAAACACACAAAAAGGAAAATAAAAACGACTTTAGGCGAAAAATTGTTACCAAACAATATTTGCTGTATATTTACTTGTATATCATCTGCAAATTCTCCCCAAAATTTCCTTGGTTTTCGGAAGTGAGGCCATGATTAAGAGGGAAACGTGCGCAGAGGCAAATTCTCCCAAAAATTTCCTTGATTTTCAGAACTGAGGCCATGATTAAGAGGGAAACGTGCACAGAGGCAAATTCTCCCAAAAATTTCCTTGATTTTATTGAACTGAGGCCATGATTAAGAGGGAAACGTGCGCTGAGCCGACCATCTAAAACATTATGGGTGAGGGTCTGCTGCAGAGCTGACCATCCTAAACATTATATGCGAAGGCCCGCTAGTGAGCTGACGCTATAAAACATTATATGAGAGGGCCCGCTAGAGAGCTGACCCAATAAAACATTATATGAGAAGGCCCGCTGGTGAGCTGACCTATATAAAAATTGTCAAACAGGGCCCGCTGGTGAGCTGGCCCTATATAAAAATTATATCACAGGGCCCGCTGGTGAGCTGGCCCTATATAAAAATTATATCCCAGGGCATATGGAAGAGGAGGAGGAGGATGAGAAGATTAAGAGTCAACCATATACCCGTTTTTTGGGTGGAAGGGGTGAATGGGAATACAGAGTATTCCCATCATTGTAAATAACATATACAAAGTGAGTTTATGTTCCCCCGGGGCTTTCCTCCAGTGGAGTGGAGAAGTCAGGGGAAATCCAGGCCTTGTTCATTTTTATAAGTGTCAACCTATCAGCATTGTCGGTGGAAAGGCGGATACGCTTATCTGTTATGATGCCACCAGCAGCACTAAATACCCGCTCAGACAGAACGCTGGCGGCAGGGCAGGCCAGCACCTCCAAGGCATAGAGTGCCAGTTCATACCACGTGTCCAGCTTGGACACCCAGTAGTTGTAAGGCACAGAGGGATCATTGAGGACGCTGACACGGTCTGCTACGTACTCCTTCATCATCTTCCAAAACTTTTCCCTCCTTGTGACACTAGGCTGCGCATCAGGGTGAGGGTGCTGGCGGGGTGTCATGAAGGTGTCCCACGCCTTGGAGAGTGTTGCCCTGCCTTTCTCGGAACTGCTGTGTGCTCCCCTTTTCTCCCCTTCTCGGTTGGCCAAGGTAGCACGTACTCTGCCGCCAGCGTTGTCAGATGGAAAATTTTGGAGCAATTTTTCAACAAGAACCTTCTGGTATTGCACCATTTTGCTTGTCCTCTCCACCGGAGGAATGAGAGATGAGAAATTCTCTTTGTAGCGGGGGTCCAGAAGGGTGAACACCCAGTAATCCGTGTTGTCTAAAATGCGTGTAACGCGTGGGTCACGGGAAAGGCAGCCTAACATAAAGTCAGCCATGTGTGCCAGAGTACCAACAGGCAAGATTTCGCTGTCCTCACCAGGAGGATGACTCTCAATCTCCTCATCCTCTTCCTCCTCTTCTGCCCACCCACGCTGAAGAGATGGAACTAAAGTTCCATGGCTACCCTCTGTAGCGGAGACAACCGTGTCTTCCTCCTCCTCCTCCTCCTCCTCCTCCTCCTCCGCCTCCTCCAATTGTCGCTGAGAAGACGAAGTGAGGGTGCTCTGGCTATCACCTTGTGTAAGCTCTTCCTCCCCCATTTCCACCTCTTCCACATGCAAAGCGTCGGTTTTAATTGTGAGCAGCGAGCGTTTCAGTAGACACAGAAGTGGGATGGTTACACTGATAATAGCGTTATCGCCGCTCACCATCTGTGTCGATTCCTCAAAATTGCGTAAAACCTCACAGAGGTCTGACATCCATTCCCACTCCTCACTTCTGATTACAGGAAGTTGAACGGAGAGGCGACGACCGTGTAACAGCTGGTACTCCACTACTGCCCTCTGCTGCTCACAAAGCCGGGCCAACATGTGGAAGGTGGAGTTCCAGCGCGTGCTCACGTCACACAGCAGCCGGTGAGCTGGCAATTGTAAGCGCTGCTGCAGCTTCAACAGGCCGGCTGAAGCTGTTGATGACTTACGGAAATGTGCACACACGCGGCGCACCTTGGTCAAGAGATCATGCACATTGGGGTAGGTTTTTAGAAATCGCTGCACCACTAAATTAAATACATGCGCTAGGCATGGTACGTGTGTGAGCTTGCCGAGCTCCAAAGCCGCCACCAAGTTACGCCCATTATCACACACAACCATGCCTGGTTGCAGGTTGAGTGGCGAGAGCCACTGCTCGGTCTGGTGACTAATCCCCTGCAACAGCTCTGAGGCCGTGTGCTGTTTGTCCCCAAGGCAGATCAGCTTCAGCACGGCCTGTTGACGCTTCCCCACTGCAGTGCTACACTGCTTCCAGCTACTGGCTGATGGGGGAGTGGCGGTGTGTGTAGAGAATTCGGAGGTGGAAACGGAGGAGGAGGAGCCAATAACGTAGGTGCTGGTGGAAACCCTGATGGAGGTAGGGCCCGCAATCCTCGGCGTGGGTAGCACCCGTGCCATCCCAGGGTCCGAGTCGCTCCCAGACTCCACGACATTCACCCAGTGTGCCGTCAGGGAAATGTAGCGTCCCTGGCCACAAGCACTTGTCCATGTGTCAGTCGTTAAGTGGACCTTCCCAGTAACTGCGTTGGTCAGGGCACGGGTGATGTTACGGGACACATGGTGGTGTAATGCGGGGATGGCACACCGGGAAAAGTAGTGGCGGCTGGGGACCGTGTACCGAGGGACAGCTGCTGCCATCAGGCTGCGGAAGGACTCAGTGTCCACAAGCCTAAATGGCAGCATTTCGATGGCCAGTAATTTGGAAAGGTGTGAGGTTAGTGCTATGGCCTGTGGGTGGGTGGCTGGGTACTTTCTCTTGCGCTCAAATGCCTGGGGTAACGACATTTGGACGCTGTGCTGGGACAGGGAAGTGGATGTGGTCGCTGATGGTGCTTCAGATGCTACAGGTGCAGGGCGGGAGGTATGCGGGCCTGCGCCTTCGACAGGCGATTGGCCGGCACCGAAAACAGGGGAAGAGGAGGCAGTGGTGTGGCCTGCAGACACAGATGGGCGATCCAGGCGTTCCTCCCACTTACTACGGTGCTTGGATGCCATGTGTCGGATCATGCTGGTGGTGGTGAGGTTTCTAGTGTTCATGCCTCGGCTCATTCTGGTGTGGCACAGGTTGCAAACTACAATTCTTTTGTCGTCCGCACTTTCCTTAAAAAAACGCCATACCGCGGAACACCTACCCCTTGGCAAGGTAGATTTACGCAAGGGGGTGCTCCGTGGAACATTTGCGGGCCGGTTTGGTGCGGTCCGCCTTCTTTCTGTAGCCACACCACTGCCTCTTCCAGCCTGTTGCGGTGCTGCAGATGGCTCACCCTCAGGACTGCTGTCATCGCTCGGCTCTACACCTTCCCAGGTGGGGTCAGTCACCTCATCGTCCACCAAGTCCTCCTCCACTTCCTCACTCTGATCATCCTCCTCAAGTCTTGATCCCACCACATACTCAGTCATTGACAACTGTATAACATTCTCCTCAACAAGGTCTTGAGACGGAAATAGTGGTTGATTTAATGGCAACTGTGTCTCATCATCATCATCATCATCCACTACTTCCTTTGACCTTAAATGCCGTTCACATCTGTCATCTTCTTGAGATTGGGTAGCCTCTAGAGGTTGTGAATCAGGGCACAAGATGTCATGTTCCTCTGCAAGCGTGCTTGGAGAGAGGGTCAAATGAAGGATTGGTGATGAGACGAGCTCCTCACTATATCCCAGTGTGGGATCACTTCTTTGACCAGACCGTGTATGGTGGGAGGAAGGATGATCAGAGTGAGGATTATGTTGACCAGACTCTTGGCTACTGAGAGTGGACTTGGTGGAAGACAGGGTGGTGCTTAACCGACTGGAAGCAGTATCAGCTGTCATCCAACCGACCACCTGTTCGCAGTGGTCGGACCTCGAGAGTGATGTCCTGCGACGCCCTGTAAAATTACACATGAAGCTAGATATGGTGGATGTCTTTCTTTCTTGTGCTCTGGCACCAGGCACAGTTTCTCCGCGTCCTGACCCGCGCCCTGAACTTTCAGGATCACGTCCACTTCCCCGTCCCTTTTTACCCGCCTTCTTCATCTTACACAGAATATGTGACTTTAATATTTGAGTTTGAAAACTTAACAGTATTTCTTATTATTCTGCAACTCTGCAGAGTACACAGAATAGGCTGCTAAACTGCGGTGAAACACACTGAATGGAATATGTGAGTTTAATATTTGAGTTTGAAAACTTAACAGTATTTCTTATTATTCTGCAACTGTACAGAGTACACAGAATAGGCTGTTAAACGGCGGTGAAACACACTGAATGGAATATGTGACTTTAATATTTGAGTTTGAAAACTTAACAGTATTTCTTATTATTCTGCAACTGTACAGAGTACACAGAATAGGCTGTTAAACGGCGGTGAAACACACTGAATGGAATATGTGACTTTAATATTTGAGTTTGAAAACTTAACAGTATTTCTTATTATTCTGCAACTGTACAGAGTACACAGAATAGGCTGTTAAACGGCGGTGAAACACACTGAATGGAATATGTGACTTTAATATTTGAGTTTGAAAACTTAACAGTATTTCTTATTATTCTGCAACTGTACAGAGTACACAGAATAGGCTGTTAAACGGCGGTGAAACACACTGAATGGAATATGTGACTTTAATATTTGAGTTTGAAAACTTAACAGTATTTCTTATTATTCTGCAACTGTACAGAGTACACAGAATAGGCTGTTAAACGGCGGTGAAACACACTGAATGGAATATGTGAGTTTAATATTTGAGTTTGAAAACTTAACAGTATTTCTTATTATTCTGCAACTGTACAGAGTACACAGAATAGGCTGCTAAACTGCGGTGAAACACACTGAATGGAATATGTGACTTTAATATTTGAGTTTGAAAACTTAACAGTATTTCTTATTATTCTGCAACTGTACAGAGTACACAGAATAGGCTGTTAAACGGCGGTGAAACACACTGAATGGAATATGTGACTTTAATATTTGAGTTTGAAAACTTAACAGTATTTCTTATTATTCTGCAACTGTACAGAGTACACAGAATAGGCTGTTAAACGGCGGTGAAACACACTGAATGGAATATGTGACTTTAATATTTGAGTTTGAAAACTTAACAGTATTTCTTATTATTCTGCAACTCTGCAGAGTACACAGAATAGGCTGCTAAACTGCGGTGAAACACACTGAATGGAATATGTGAGTTTAATATTTGAGTTTGAAAACTTAACAGTATTTCTTATTATTCTGCAACTGTACAGAGTACACAGAATAGGCTGTTAAACGGCGGTGAAACACACTGAATGGAATATGTGACTTTAATATTTGAGTTTGAAAACTTAACAGTATTTCTTATTATTCTGCAACTGTACAGAGTACACAGAATAGGCTGTTAAACGGCGGTGAAACACACTGAATGGAATATGTGAGTTTAATATTTGAGTTTGAAAACTTAACAGTATTTCTTATTATTCTGCAACTGTACAGAGTACACAGAATAGGCTGCTAAACTGCGGTGAAACACACTGAATGGAATATGTGACTTTAATATTTGAGTTTGAAAACTTAACAGTATTTCTTATTATTCTGCAACTGTACAGAGTACACAGAATAGGCTGTTAAACGGCGGTGAAACACACTGAATGGAATATGTGACTTTAATATTTGAGTTTGAAAACTTAACAGTATTTCTTATTATTCTGCAACTGTACAGAGTACACAGAATAGGCTGTTAAACGGCGGTGAAACACACTGAATGGAATATGTGACTTTAATATTTGAGTTTGAAAACTTAACAGTATTTCTTATTATTCTGCAACTGTACAGAGTACACAGAATAGGCTGCTAAACTGCGGTGAAACACACTGAATGGAATATGTGAGTTTAATATTTGAGTTTGAAAACTTAACAGTATTTCTTATTATTCTGCAACTGTACAGAGTACACAGAATAGGCTGTTAAACGGCGGTGAAACACACTGAATGGAATATGTGACTTTAATATTTGAGTTTGAAAACTTAACAGTATTTCTTATTATTCTGCAACTGTACAGAGTACACAGAATAGGCTGTTAAACGGCGGTGAAACACACTGAATGGAATATGTGACTTTAATATTTGAGTTTGAAAACTTAACAGTATTTCTTATTATTCTGCAACTGTACAGAGTACACAGAATAGGCTGCTAAACTGCGGTGAAACACACTGAATGGAATATGTGACTTTAATATTTGAGTTTGAAAACTTAACAGTATTTCTTATTATTCTGCAACTGTACAGAGTACACAGAATAGGCTGTTAAACGGCGGTGAAACACACTGAATGGAATATGTGACTTTAATATTTGAGTTTGAAAACTTAACAGTATTTCTTATTATTCTGCAACTGTACAGAGTACACAGAATAGGCTGCTAAACTGCGGTGAAACACACTGAATGGAATATGTGACTTTAATATTTGAGTTTGAAAACTTAACAGTATTTCTTATTATTCTGCAACTCTGCAGAGTACACAGAAAAGGCTGCTAAACTGCGGTGAAACACACTGAATGGAATATGTGACTTTAATATTTGAGTTTGAAAACTTAACAGTATTTCTTATTATTCTGCAACTCTGCACAGTACACAGAATAGGCTGCTAAACGGCGGTGAAACACACTGAATGGAATATGTGACTTTGATATTTTAGTTTGAAGACTTAACAGTATTTCTTCCTATTCTGCAACTCTGCACAGTACACAGAATAGGCTGCTAAACTGCGGCGAAGCACACTGAATGGAATATGTGACTTTGATATTTTAGTTTGAAGACTTAACAGTATTTCTTCCTATTCTGCAACTCTGCACAGTACACAGAATAGGCTGCTAAACTGCGGCGAAGCACACTGAATGGAATATGTGACTTTGATATTTTAGTTTGAAGACTTAACAGTATTTCTTCCTATTCTGCAACTCTGCACAGTACACAGAATGTGCTGCTAAACTGCGGCGAAGCACACTGAATGGAATATGTGACTTTGATATTTTAGTTTGAAGACTTAACAGTATTTCTTCCTATTCTGCAACTCTGCACAGTACTCAGAATGTGCTGCTAAACTGCGGCGACGCACACTGAATGGAATACGTGACTTTGATATTTTAGTTTGAAGACTTAACAGAATGTGCTCTAATCTGCAACTTTGCACACTAAACAGAATGTGCTCTAATCTGCAACTTTGCACACTAAACAGAATGTGCTCTAATCTGCAACTTTGCACACTAAACAGAATGTGCTCTAATCTGCAACTGTGCACACTAAACAGAATGTGCTCTAATCTGCAACTTTTCACACTAAACAGAATATTTTTTTTTTTTTTTTTTTTGTTTTTTTCCCCCCACACACAATATAACCTGCTGCCCCCACACACAGTAGTCCTAAAAAGGACTTTTGGTTCTTTTTTGTCACAATTTTTGTTTTTTCCTCCCTACACTGCCTTTCCCTTCCTATCCTCAGCTCTCCCTGGCTCAGACTGAGCCGAACTCGATGGTCAGGTGCTATACAGCACCTGACCACGGGTTCTGGCCAGCCAATCAGTGTAATGCCAGCAGCCAACATGGCTGCTGGCATTACACCGATGTCAGAGCCTCCCTGAACGTTTATTGGCTGCGCAGCAGCCGCAAAACGTGCGGGGAGGAGACCCGAACATGGCGGGCGAGCACATGCGGTACTCGTACGAGTACCGCCATGTGCCGAGCAGAGCGATGCTCGAGCCGATCCGAGCATCGGCCGAGCATGCTCGCTCAACACTAGTAATGATGAACCCTCCCTGTCAGCATCTTAGCATATTCTGCGGGATGGAGTCTCTTCAGATGGCGCTTGATGCCCTGCTTGCGATTCTCCTCAACCACACTGCCATGTGTGGTCAGTGCACCACACAGTCTGCAATGGGTGGACAAAAACTGCCACATCCTAACATCTACAGAGTGGCTATAATTTGGTGGGGGAGGTAACGATGAACGAGGTGGATTGGCAGAAGATGTAGTTACCCTAGAAGAAGAAGGCAATGACGAGCTAGTTGTTTTGCTCATATTGGAATTTCCAGTCTCTGCCTGAGTTTCTCTACTCTTCCTCCTCTTTGATCTCTGCCTTGCCTCTGGTTGCCTTTCTGGAGAGTCAGGGGGTAAAGCAACAGTGGTGCTTGATTTCTGTGGTGGGTGTTTGCCTTTAACATGTTTGACATAAATGTCATGGTGTCTGTTTTTCATGTGTTATCAGGGTGGTTGTGCCAAGGCACGTTCCCTCCTTTCCCCTTATCACTGACTTATCACAAATTGTGCACAGTGTCATTAGTGATGACTGCACTGTGCCTACCCCAGGAGAAAAATAGGCCCACACCCATGACTTCAGGGGATAGAGAACAAGTGGAGAAGAATGACCTCTTTCTTTTTCTCCTCCACATTCCCCTGCACTGTCTGTGGCAGCAGATGATGTTGCTGCTGTTGCTCCTACTGCCTCAGAATCAGCACTGCAACTAGGACCAGGATTATTGCTGCTGCTGGCAAGCAGATCCTGTCCTAGTCCCACATAACTTGTTGACCCCATTCCCACTGTGCCCACGGTGGTCTATGGTACACTCACTTGCTCCTCAGCATCCTGCTGCCCTTGCAACTCAGCAGCAGAAGGAATTAGAGCAGTTGCATATTCTGCAAATTCCGAAAGCTCATTACTATTGGTGATGGTGATGCTCATCCTCATCCCTGTCTCCCATTCCTTCTCAGTTTCTGCTAAAAAGGCAGTCAATGTCTCTTCCACCCCAGTTTCTCCACCATCATAATCACCACCACCACTAGTCCCTACATGATGCTTCTCTTTTACAGACATCTCACAGCTGATGCAATGTGACAGAGGGTTCCCTAATGTAACACTTGTCATTGTATTACTCCTTGTCATTTTATTACCTTCTTTTATTATTTTTAAACCTTCTCATAGTGATAGCAGTCACTATGAACCTCTCCTGCCTCAATTTTGCCTCAAGATCACAGCAGAACAGCACTCTGTATCTACTTCTAATGTGTTTCACCTCCACAAATAAGTCACATGTTTATAGCGAAAAGGTGAAAAACACTTAAATCAATGGGCGGAAACTTTCTAGCCATTGAAAAAATGGCAAAGAATTTTGGCCAATGGGCGAAAATTTGAAGATTTTAATCACTGGTTGTAAAGTGGATTTTCCTGCGAAAAAGCGGACAACAATGTGGTTTTTACAGAATTTCTCACTGGAACATGGCGAGAGCTTTTGCTCACCCATACTCGTGATGCAACTGGACCTCTGCATTTTGCAAGCCATTTTGTCCAAAATGTGCCTGTGAAATACAGAGTCCACTTTGTCCCTGATCCTGTCTAGCAGATATTTGTCCATATAGCAGACAAGTCTCAGTAGGCATATTTGGCAAGCTGTGGCAAGGCAAGCTGTAAAAGTGTGCGTGACCTTGTCTGCAGCATGAGTCGCATCATGGCACAATGTTGGTGTGCTTCCTGTTTAGTTTTCAGTAGTGATGCATTTCCTGATTGGACTGTGGGAAAAAATGACGCAATTTTGATGCAGCAGAACATAAGGCAGCACTATTAAGTGTGATGCAGTTTTGACGCAGCCATTTATGTGGATGAAGTTTTGATGCCCTTAATGTGCCCTTGTTTAATATGTGTGCACCTAAGATGTGAAGTTAAATGTCACATATGCGACCTTAATGTGCCCTTAACGTGCCCTTATTATGTTTGCGACATAAAGATGTGCACCCTTAGTATGTGTGCAACATAAAGGTGTGCGTCCATTATTTGTGTGTGACATAGTGAAGATGTGAGCAACATTTTGACTCAGGTGACATATAGAAGGCAACATGTTGTGCTAGGCGATATACTGAATGCGTAATTGTTTGGCAATCGACAATGTTAATGCATCCCTTTTAAGCTGGCGACCAAAGAAATGTGACATTTTGATACACGCGTGCGTGCAACATTTCGAAAGGATACCAGAGGGAGGCATGGTATAGCTTTGTGTGTGTGTATATGTATATATATATATATATATATATATATATATATATATATTTATCCTAAATAATAATTTGCAAAAAAGTTTGTAACAATGCAGTCATGCGCAGTAGAGACTTCTGCGCGTGCTGCAGTCATGCGCAGTAGAGACTGCCCATAACATGGCTGATATGGAGTGGGGCGCTCTGAAGTATCAGCCGTGGCGTGGGCAGTCTCTACTATGAATGAATGCTCTGTGACCAGCTGGCACTGTGGCCCGTGTACATGGGATCTTCAACTAGTATATATATATATATATATATATATATATATATATATATATATATATCGTTTGCATTTCCTTGTTAAAATACCAATCTGATTTAAGGGTCCAGCGAAGGGACCGGTGTGTTTTTGTGCATTTACATGAAAATGTATTGCCGGAGTAAGGTAGTAGCCTTGACAGGTACAGTTCTCAGACAAAACATTTAGGTAAATTAAACCCTGATTTTGTGTAATCAAATTTATGGCTACAAGCAATTGAAATTAAGGATTTGTAAAAAAATTTGTCAGTGTGTTACAGATAATAGAATTGAGATTATGATCTTGATTAAGAAGGAGCAGGAATGTGGGGGCTGTCCTTTTGAGAATGTCTGAAGGGGTTTTGGCATTGGTCTCACTGGCCTACCAATGCTCAGGGATCCTGAAGTCTGGGACCGGATAGCCCAGCCAGTCTATTCAGCACACCCTTCTCCTCCTGTGTTAACTCCTCTGGAAACATGTGTCTCAACAGATGGTAGTGCTCCCGATATATATCCAACTGAAGATTTGTTGAATCTTGATTTAACCTCCATAGGAACAAATTCTAGATATGTGTATCTGCCTTTTTACAACTACTGACCTCATTAACCTCATTAAATAGAAAACCAATAATCCAGTTTTCCCTGAAAGTGACAGGAAGGGGTTAAATGCATGCATGCTCTAATTCTATGAGATGATCGCTCAGCAGCATCAGACCCCTCCCTTCCCTGTGAAATTCCTATGCGAACTAACTGAGGAGGGGATGAAAGAGGATTATGGATACTTATAGGAAATTAATTTCTGATGAAATTAGAGACAGACAAGTAGGGATTGTAGATAATACATTCCATCTCAAAGACCCGAACTGGGAGCCTAATGATGCAACTATTAATGCATTGAGGTTTTATTATTCTCTGAGTCTGAAGTCTGTCCGGGCATGTGGGGAGACTCCTTTAAAGGGATAGTATTTCCATAATATAACTAAAGCTAATCTTGTAGGCGGTAAAACGTTAAACTAAATACCCAAAGTCCCATCTCTCAAACCTTTATGGTTTGAGAGATATTCGGGACCAAAGTTCCCCCCTCCCTACCCTTCCCCTGACATCAGCGCTCAAGCTGACTGCAGGGGAATCTGGTCCCGAGACCGTCTGAGGCCCTTCAGCAGAGCTGCTATCATGTTTCTGAAATAGAGAGAAATAGAGAGATGGGACTTGGGGTATTTAGTTTAACTTTTTACCGTCTGCAAGATTAGCTTTAGTTATTTTATGGCAATACTATCCCTTTAATCTTTCTAAGGTACAGGAGATTGTACAACAGAGAGATGAGTCCCCAACTGCATTCTTGCATAGACTTAGGGAAATACGGAAGAGTGCATATTTAGACCTCAGTGCCGCTGAGAACTGAATTACTATATTGACGTTGTTTTATAACACAAAGCTATCAAGACAGTCAGAAGAAATTGAATATGACTGAAAGTGTGTTGGGTAAGTGAAGTAATGGAGAAAGCAAGACAAGTGTTTAGGTACAGAGATATAGAGAAAGATAGTTGGCACTGATGAAGGAGGTAGAAAGAATAATGTGGTACAGCGAGATTCAAGCAGGAAGGAAAGAATACATGTTTTTACTGTAATCAGGAAGAGAAATTGCCCCAAGATGAGGAATAGGAATGGACAAACAGACAAAAATTACTCCCCTAAAAAGACAGAATAGTGAGGATCAGAAGCAACCTATTTAGTATTGTTCTACAGTGCCAGAGGGTGGGATTCTTAGTGAGAAAGCTACCAGCATAGAAGGGGTGGATTGAAGTCCCTCCTCTGTGCCATTTATACAACCTATGGAAGTTACCATAGAAGGGACTATGGTCCAGCATAGTTTTATCCTATCAGAGTCATGCCCTGTTGCACTATTAGGAAGGGATCTGTTGACCAAATTAATGGTATCTTTTGACACTGACAAAATACCTGAGTATCATGAATTGACTTTCCAAATGGCACTGAGATACACTTCCCAGGATAGTCATGATTCAGAAATCCTGCAGCAACTGGTACGCTCAGTACCCTCTGCTGTTTGGGCAGCTGGAAAGCCAGGGGTTGCTAGAGATGCCCAGCATGTTGTTATTAACTTCCTAATGCAGGACCAGTTTAGTTCAGACAGTACCCCATCAGCAAAGAAGCTAGGAAAGGGCAAAACCCAATAATGGACAAATGCTGACTAAAGGATTGTATGACTGACAGGATAGTATGGGATAAACTGACTGTGTTTGATTTTGACAGTCTGAAGTGGACAGTGATGTCTGCCCCTGCTTTTACTCTGCCAAATCCAGCTAAGTTATTCATCCTTTTCACCCATGTGGAGAATGGGGTAGCTGCAAGGGCACTTACCCAGGAATGTGGAGGCACCAACCACCTAGTGGCCTGTCTGTCTAAGCAATTGGATCTGGTAGACAGGGGTTGGCCTGCCCGGGCTTTGGTGACCATGTTGATGACTGATGCACAGAGATTGACCCTTGGGAGTAAAGTGTTAATGAAGGCTAACCATGCTGTGTGTCAATTTATGAACCAGGGGGTAGCCAAATTCTTGACTCCCACCAGGTTAGCACAATATGAGACACTGCAGCTACATTGCAGGTAGTAACTTTACCCAGACCAGATTTGAGTGAGGTACCTCTCCCCAACCCAGAATTGGAGCTGTCTGCAAATGGTTCCAGCTTGGTTAAGGACGGTCAGAGATACACAGGTTACGCAGTAGTCACACAACATTTCACCATTTCAGCAGAGAGACTGCACAATAGACTTGTGCACGGGCAAAATTTTCGGTAAAATTCAAATTCGTACGAATTTTTTTTTTTCTAATTCGGATGATCCTAATTTCGGACCGGGCCTATTCGATTCGGACGAAATTCTGATCCACTCCGAATTATTCGGCCGAATTTAACATGGGTTAAATTATAGCAGTGCGCCTCCGTGCACGCTGCTATCATTATTTGCAGACAGGGTGTGCATTTAGAAAAAGATCCATCCCAAAAACGGACATTGTCATACATTGAAAGTCTGTGCATGCCTCTACTCTAGCATGGGATGCCAGTCACAATGCAAACGTCGAACATCGAAAACCCATGCCTGTCATTCAATTTAGCATGTTCGAACATCGAAACCCCATGCCTGTCATTCAATTTATCATGTTCGAACATCGAAACCCCATGCCTGTCCTTCAATCTAGCATATGTTCGAACATCGAAACCTCATGCCTGTCATTCAATTTAGCATATGCTCGACATCGAAAACCCATGCCTGTCACATCCTACTCAACATAAGTGGTCGACTCGAATATGGACAAACTACATGTCACATTCTATGTTAGTACATGGGTAAAGATTAAGGTTTCATTTTCTGGTACCAGCCTCCTACCCTACTGTCCCTCTTTAGTACCCAAATTCCTCTCTCTCGTTTTCCTATCCTGATTTCCCCTCATATCAGATAACTCTATGTGTATATACATTGTAGAGTTTCATACTACATCAAGAATAAACATCAATGATTGTAATGTGATAGATGTAATGTGTTAACCCTTTGAGTGCCAGAGTGGTACGCAATGCATTGCAAAGCAATACGTTGCATACCACTCTGGCATTCAAAGGGTTAAAAAGAAAAATTGAGACATTCTGTTGTGAAGAAACTGCAACACAGGAGAGAAATAAAAAAAAATGCTTGACATCTATACTGAAGAGGGGTCCACAGCATTGTCTTAGTAAAGCAATATCACCGTTTTCCGTGAGTGTGCAATACAGGGCTCTACGGTAATTGCTGGGCATTTCCCAATGTCATAATCAGGGGATGATGGGAGTTGTATTCTAACTACTGTTAGGAAACACATAAGTGATGCACATTCATCTCCCACCTAGAAATTATTTACACACGAGGCAACTCCCCCAAGTAATACCTAGCCCCTTTCCAAGTGAAAGGACTTCCAGAAAGGCTTCAGATCTCTTAGTGACTCACCTGTTATTGCCAGTCAGCGGGACCCGGAGAGTAGGAGGGGGTGATGCTATGGCTGCACGGCACGGTGCTCTTAGTTGGTCACTTGTCGCAATGTTGAAGCTCAGCCCGGCCAGCACCTTCTGGGTGGAGACACCTCACAGCAATCCTGTTCAGGACACATCATGCACTGTTGTGCACTCATACTAGGGATCCCAAATGTTTAGACTCATTTTGTACAGGGGGCACCCTCCTGTATTTGTAAAACCTCTCTAGCAAATCTGGGATGGTAGACCTATTTACTCAAGTCTTGACTTTAGGTGGGTGATAAACAATACAAAATAGGCATAATGTTTCACTATCACATAATTCACGTCACTGAAGCAGCCAGCAGGCATCACCACTGAGTGAGCATAGGGCTGCCCGGCTGCTGACAGTCACACTGATGGGACACCCTGCAACACAGAAATGGCGGAAGAGCACAAAATAAACATGCTATGGGACGGCAAATTGCAGCCCCTGTCAAAGTGCCGCCTGGGTCCATGGACCCATTGGGACCCATGTAAGGGCCGGCACTGTATTCGAACAAATACCTAATATTTTTTTATATTTTGCACAGGTACAAATATTACTTGTTCTTGCAGTGGCAATAACTGGAACTAATGCTGGCTGCCTACCTATGCCTAGCCTAATGCTACCTGCCTGCCTACACAACAACTGTACACTCTCTAATCTCTTCTCTCTCTGAGCTCCAACAACCCAATGAGGAAATGCAGGCAGTCTGTCTGTGTGACTGTGTCATTAGTCCAACCCCCATCATGAAACGAAGAAGGCTATTCGAATACAGACAAAAGAGGGAAGTAGTGCATGAAACGGAGAATGGAATTGGACTAGAGACATGGAGGGAAAATTATGGAGGGAAAGTAATTGAGCGCGCACAGGAAGTACAAAATGTCCTGGTCAAAAGTAGTCAAAATGTCTCCGAATGACCCCATTTTCGACGAAATCCGAATGTCTCCGAATGAATTCGCACATATCTACTGCACAATTATCTCTCAGCTCAGGGTGCTGAAATCATTGCATTGACTACAGCATTGCAATGTGCTTGAGACCAATCTGTAAATATTTTCCCTGATTCAAAATATGGTGTTGTACATGCTTTTGCTGTTTTGTGGAAAGAGAGGGGTGTTCATCACAGCTGTTGGTAAAGAATTATTGGAAGCTTTACTTCTGCCTCACCTGGTATCTTTCATACAATGCAGGGCCCCCAGTAGGGAGAGTCAGATGTAATCTAGAGGAATAATATAGCAGATTTAGCCTCCAAAGAAGCTGCCATGGTCCCTATCTCCTCAGAATATCTGGTAATCCCAAACAATGAGATAGATTTGACAGAGGTGCAACTTGTATATACCCCTGAGGAGAAAGAATTGGCAAAACGGCACCATGCCAAGTTGATTGGTAGTTGATGAATTAGCCCAGAGGGCAGGGTATTTCTGCCTAGGATGGTCATGGTGCAGATTCTGTGTAATTTGCATGAGAAGACTCATCAGGGAAGTGATGCTATGACAAACACCTTGCTGAAGATAGCTGCAGGACCAAGAAAATTGTTAGGACTTGCTTGATATGCTTTCAAATAAATTCTAAGATGTGAGAGATCCCAATCAATGGGGCCAGGCAATGGGCTTATGTGCCCTTTGAAAGGCTCCAGATAGATTACACTGAGCTGCCACATGTACACGGATTTAAGTATCTTTTGGTAATAGTTGACCAACTGTCTAAGTGGCCAGAGGCCTTTCCCTTGAAAATACCTACTGCAGGACAAGTAGTTAAGGTGTTAATGAAAGAAGTTACCCCAAGGTTTGGCTTACTAAGAACTATTGAGTCAGATCACAGACATTTTAAAGACTGTGGCCTGGATTCTATTGCAGGTCATAAATAACCTGTTATATCAAATATTTTCCTATTGAAGTCTATGGGGAAAACTGGAGATAAAAGCAGTGATAAAATTAGCACCAGCAATAGAATCCAGCCCTGTGTGTACTACTTGGGGGGTTGAATGGAAATATCACCAAAATGTGTACTGAACTTAAATGGACAGAGGCGCTCCTAAAAGCTCTTACCTGCATCAGAGCAACCACCCCTCAAAGGCTCTAAAGTTGATCCCCTATGAAATTTTTTTTGGTAGGCTATGGTGTAGTGTTAACACAAAACAGGGACCTACCCTAGAGATTAGTAATCAGCAAATTAGGGACTATGTACATAACTGCATAGCCGTTTGCTCACTCTTCTCTTCACAGGTATTCAGTTCCATGGCAGCCATTGCCTTTAGACTGGGCCTGTTCATGCTTTCCAGCTGGGAGAGTGGGTGTATGTCAAACAGATAAGCATGTACCAGCTTGGAAAGGTCCATTCCAGATCTTGCTGACCAATTACAGTACTGTCAAGCTACCCAAAGGAAAGACCTGGATACATAACACCAGAGTGAAAGCAGCTCTGGAGCCCAAGCAGGATAAAGGCCCAGCTCCCTCCCATCACCCAGCAGATGCCCAGTGGGAGGTGGAACGGGGTGAAGATTTAAAGATTTTGTTCTGGAATACCAGCAAGTAGGTGTTTTTATGAGAACAATAAATCCCTACCACCTACCAGCAAGCAGGTCTTATTGCTGAGGTTATTTAACCTTGCCTGCCTATGTGAGACAAGAACATCATGAAGATCCACCCCTTTGGCAAGCTGGCAACTCCTGGCACTCAAAATGTCCTGCCCTGGGAAATGTCCATAAAGCTTACTAATGGTGCCATGGTGTGTATCATAATACTGACCTTGGGGGTGGTTGGCTGGCCAATGTATGCAATCTATGTCCCACCATCACCCACATGCTGCCTCCTGAATGCCACCTCTGCACTGGGGTCAGCTGGACTGAAGAGAGACCCCAGAGCTTTCCCAGACCTATAGACATAAGAGAACTTTAATGTGCGGATACACTTGGTCCGATGAACTTTTGTTTATCTCGCATGGTCAATCCTGCTGACATTCTGACCACCTGTCTTATCAGTATACCTGCAACATTCTCAGTACTCCAGAGTCATCTCTTTGATGTAAATACTACCTCATCCAATAAATAGTCCCAAATGGAGGTTGTTACCCTGACAGAACTTGCACCCTCTTGTTTTTGTCCTATGGTACCCGCACTTACATATTATGGTTCAATATGACCACTATCCACACTATTGCAGTTGTTAATGCTGAACTATGTTTTTCTTTTGCTGCTAGTACCAAAGATGCTAAAGCGAAGTCGTGTCTTTCGGAATCTAATAACATGTTGTGTAATACCACTGTACAGATTTAATTTTTCTATCTCTATTTCAAGTTACCTCTAGTTTGGTTTCTTTCTTGTGGAAATACCTCATATTCATACATTCCAGGTATTATTACAGGGAGACCATATGCACTCAGTAGGCTTAGGCTCCTACTCCCATCCCGTCATGTATTGAACCAGGAAAACATTAGAAAGAAAAGGGATTACTTGATTCTCCTCCCTGAGGAGTATAACAAAGCAGAATATCTCTCTCTTGGTGTATCACCGTTAGGAATACTTGGTTTCGTGATCTATAACACCAGAGTTATAAATACCCTTGCCTGTGCCTTAGTTAAAGCTATTAATCACACGTCCCAAGCTCTAGAGGGACTCTTAGCGATGCCCAGTGATGATGCATCTATGATGCATCTTTACAATATAAAGCAACTATTAATTACCTATTGTTTAGACAGAATCATTGTTGTGAGGAGTTCCCTAGTAGGCGTTGTTTCTACATTTTAATCATTCCAATGGACAAGGTTTGTGTGATATTGTCAAGGGTATCAATAAAGACATAGCCTGGCCACTAAGTTTTGAGCGTGTCAGACAATATACCATGGGCATTTTATGTGCTGCTTTTCTAGTAATTTCTGTTTACTGTTGTGTCCAATGCCTTTCCACCCTCATTGAACGCCTTTGCCCATCCTGGCTATACAATTTTGGGTGGTTCAGGCAGTTAATTATAGCCATCTTAAGTTTTATAGTACTATTAATTACTATGTGTTGTATTCACTGTTTGCCTGCAATAACAGGGTCAATTGAGTGGACATACGAGCTAATGTATATTGATCTATGTCCAAGGGGAGGATTGAAAGTGATAGAAGGAGTTTAACTGCCATATTTGTAAAATTTTCATGCTTGCTACCTTTTTGCTACCTTTAAGTAAATAGTTAGACAAGTCTTCACAATATCTCATTAGGCATCTGCATCTTACTAAGTGATTTTATTTTTCAAAGAATCATGTGATGAAATGAGAAGAAAGGGGGATTTGTATATTTCCATGTGTTAAATAAAGAACAATTTGGAAATAAAAGGCATAAAATCATCATGCTGAATGTGTGAATTCTAGATGTATTATTATGTGCAGCAACACATTTCCTAATAGGTATTTTGTTAAGGTTCATATAAAAAACAATGCTTGAAACAATTTTTGTGTTAAGTACAAAACTGTACTTAGCATTATAACAAACAGAACACAAATCTGATGATTATCTGACTGGAAGAATAAAAGTGGTACATTTAGGCCTTTCGTGATTTGTTAGAAAGAGGATAAAAAATCATATAATCTGTAAACAAGAAAAATCATTTTTGTCAATTAAAAATTATAAAGTGGCTCATTACTGCCATTTACCAAAAGTGCACAAGGATCAAATTAACCCTCCTGGAAGAACGATGATATCAGGGATAAACTCTATAACATCTAACCTTTCAGAGTTTATTGATTACCACCTACAACCATATGTAATGAATCTTAAGTCACATTTAAAGGATCCATTGGATCTTTTGAATATTTGTGATACAATAACATGGCAAGATAATTATATGTGGATATCATTTTATGTGTTGTCGTTATATTCCAATATTACTCATTGTTATGGTTTAGAGGCAGTAAAGTACTATCTTAAAGAAGATTTTTAAATGCCTTCAAAACAGAGGGATTTTATTCTGGATGGAATACAGTTGTAACGGTTTTATGGACACTCAGACATGGAAGGTTTAGGTAAAATGCAATTTTATTGAAGAACCACAATATTAGAATAACCCTCGCGGGTCCAGTATGTTATACAATACAATACTATACTAACACAGTCAGGTTACAGTTATTAGTACCCACACAGGTCCAGTATGTATATATGCAATACTATACTGACACAGGTCAGGTACAATTCATGTGAATCCAAATGAAATACGGATAGTGTTATTACTATTAGGCCAGTAGGACGAGCAGGTCCTAATAGTATAATGGTCCTTAATACACTCTCTACGCAGAGAGTGACACAATGGCGACTAAGGCAGTGACAGCAACGAAGGACCTGTACAAACGGTAGACTACCGGAGCTGCCAAAGGAGGACTGCCACAGAGGCACGGAGTGACGCCAACCAGTGACTGCAATGACTGTACCCAATATGCCAGGCACCAACCCACAAGGAGTTAACGAATGATCAGACCTAGAATCCATAACAGTATGGAGCAAGCTTGAGGCGCCCAGGAAAGACCAACCTCAGCTAGGGTAATATAGGTCAAGCGTATCATGGTGCTACCGAAGGACACTGCAACACCGGATGTCGTAACACAAGACACAATACTGATCGGGTCACAGTAACTGGCTGCCGGAGCAGCAACGGAGGCAACAGAGAATCTGTCTGTGGACATAGAGAGACTGGAGTATGGCCCACAGCCGGATACCGGAAGGGTAGTAATCAGGACCGGATCGGTACACAGAGCAGGATCGTCAGCCAGACCGGGTTGGTGCACAGAGCAGGAACGTCAGCCAATACGGGTCGGTACACAGAGCAGGAATGATACAGGCAGAGTAATCAGGCAGTCCGGGTCATACACAGGAAACACATGAATTCTGGAGCAAGCACTAGTAACGGAAACACCACAAAAGGGCACAGCAACAGTGAAAGGGCTCAGTATATAAGGGTTATCTGTTTTATTGATGCTCAGAGACAGTAAGTTAGGTAAAACACAGTTTTATTGAACAAACTTAAAAAGGCAATAACCCTCACAGGTCCAGTAATATATACACAATATAGTACTGACACAGGACAGGTTACAGTAGTAAATACCCACACGGGTCCAGCAATTGTACAGACAGCAATAACAATATACTGACACAGGTCAGGTAATACGTGTGATTCTCAAATGAGGCAGCAGTGAACGGGTTACTAATAGGCCAGGAAGACTGACAGGCCCTATTAGCGCGAGGCCCTTAAGACTCTCGTTTGGGAGGGAGAGTATAAACAGCTAGTAATGCCACAAGAGTAAGCGAAGGTCCTTAGTAAACTTATAGACTGCCGTAGCAGGAGCGGAGGACAGACTGTATGCCCAGAGGATTCCCAACAGAGACTACAATGCCAACAACCGGTGGAGAACGGCCCTTTCCCCAGTGGGGATATACGAACGCTCAGACCAATGTTGACTACCGAGGTGGATAGTAGCCTGAGGCACCCAAGGAAGACCAACCTCAGCTGATGGCAGGAGTATAGGTGTAGCGTACTGTGGCACAGAATGGAAGGCTCACACCGGAGTGTCGCCCACGCGACACGGAATGTAACAGAGACCAGGCTGCAGGAATGATAATGCGGTGGGCAACACTGCCCAGATGCCAAGCCCAGTGAGAGCCACAGAAGGAGCAGCAGGCAATCCTGGACAGATAGTGAGCGGAGGCCCAACAGGTCGGTACACAGAACAGGTACAACAGCCAACCGAAATCGGTACACCAAGCAGGAATGTCAGCCAATCCGAGTCGATACACAGAGCAGGAACGTCAGCCAGGCCGGGACGGTACACAGAGCAGGAACATCAGCCAATCCGAGTCGGTACACAGAGCAGGAACGTCAGCCGGGCCGGGTCAGTACACGGAGCAGGAACGTCAGCCAATCCGGGTCGGTACACATAGCAGGAACGTCAGCCAGGCTGGGTCGGTATACAGAGCAGGAACAGATGCTGTAGAGTAGTCAGGCAGTCCGGGTCATACACTGAGATCACACAAGAAACTGGAACAAGCGCTGGTACAGAAATACCACGAAAGGGCAACAGCGAAGTGACAGGGCCCAGTATTTAAGGACAAATACTGGGCGGGCCAATACCACTGCAACCAATAAGAGCCAGCTGTGAACAAGACTGACAGAATGTCGCCAGCATAGCATGGGCAGAGTGATAGTACCCCCCCTCTCAACGACCCCCTCTCCCAGAGGAGGGACCGGGTTTCTGAGGGAATTTCTAATGAAAAGTACGCAGCAACCTGGGAGCATGGAGGTCATTCTGATTGACCCAGGAAGGTTCTTCAGGGCCATAGCCCTTCCAATGGACCAAGTATTGTAGTCTCCTTCTGAACCTTCAGGAGTCAATGATAGTTTGCACTTCGTACTCCTCCTGACCTTGCACTTGGACAGAACCGGGGACCGCAGGAGTGGTAGTGTAACGGTTGCATATAAATGGCTTAAGGAGGGAAACGTGAAACACATTGTGAATACGCATGGATGCTGGAAGGTCCAGAGCATACGAGACAGGGTTAATCTTTTGGATAACTTTAAAATGGGCCAATGAACCGGGGAGCCAACTTATTACAGGGAACTTGCAAATTGAGGTTTCTGGAGGATAACCATACTTTATCCCCAACCTGGAAGGAGACCGCTGGCAAACGTCTACAGTATCACGGTTCCCGTGAGTCCGCTGTCACTCTCTGCTGTGGTGATCTCTCATTGGCGGAGCTTATTTAGCCCGCCCAGGGTGGCCTTCATATACCGGGCCTCTGGCACCTGTCAGGTGCCCTTTCGTGGTGTTCCCGTACCTGTGCATCCGTTGCTGTGTTACTGCGTTCCTGTGTACCGATTCGGACTGTCTGACTACTCTTGTTGTTCCTGCTCTGTGATTGACCCAGCTTGGCTGACGATCCTGCTCCGTGATTGACCTGGTTTGGCTGACGCTCCTGCTCCGTGATTGACCCGGCTTTGCTGACGTTCCTGTTCTGTGATTGACCCGGCTTGGCTGACGTTCCTGCTCCGTGACCTGCTTCCTGTGTTCCAGCGAGATTCTGATTATATGTCGTCCGGCGACATACTGAACTGTGTATGCAGTGCTGTGCAGACTGATCACCCATTTAACCCTTGCAGAGCTTGTTGCATCCGCTACTGAGCCTGTCTGTGAACACTTGCAGGGCTTGTTGCCTCCGTTACCGAGCCTGCCCGTTAACACTTTGAGCTTGTTGCCGCCGTTACCGAGCCTGTCAGTCAACACTTGCTGAGCTTGTGCCTCCGATACTGAGCCGTCCGCTTGCATTTGCAGAGCTTGTTGCCTCTGCTACTGAGCCTGTCATTAACACTTGCTGAGCTTGTTGCCTCCAATACCAAGCCTGTCCATTAACATTTGCAGAGCTATTGTGGCCTCCGTTAACTGTGCTTCCACCTTACCCCTTATGAGCACAGCATAGCAGTTGTTGCACCGCGTGGTGCTATTGGGCATTCCTCTAGCTCTTGCAGTGTTTGTCTCCATTAATGCACCAGAAGGGTGTCTTGGCTCTGGTCTTATTCAGCTCTCGCAGTGTTGTGACTCCGTTACTGCACCTAGGGGTGCTAGTGGCTCTGGTCCCATCTAGCTCTTGCAATGTCTCTGACTCCGTTACCGCACCTAAGGGGTGCTATTGGCTCTGGTCCCACGTGGCTCTTGCAGTGTCTCTGACTCTGGCATGGGCTAATCCCTTGTGGGAGAACGCTAAACCCTGCACTCAGAACTTCAACGAGTTCATAAGGAAGTTCCATAGTGTGTTTGAGGTACCTGGGAGAGTCGCCTCTGCTGCCAAAAGATTGATGGAAATACAAATGGGCGATCGTACAGTGGGCGATTATGCCATAGAATTTCGGACATTGGCAGCAGAGGTGGGATGGAATATCGAGGCACTCGTGGCAGCCTTTGCTCAGGGGTTGGCTGACTCCATCAAAGATGAAATTGCTGCCAGAGATGTACCCAGTGATTTAGATGAATATATCGATTATGTCATGCTTATTGACTCTCGTATCCATGAAATACGACTGGCTAGAAGGGAGAAATCCAGAAGCTATGGGCACAGCAGTCCTTTAAACCCACCCTCGACTCCCATTCCTCCTGATCGAGCATCTGAACCGGGCGAACCAATGCAACTCGGGTTCACTAGACTTACAAAGGAGGAACGGGCGTACCGTAAAAGGCAGGGTTTATGCTTATATTGTGGCAAAGCTGGGCACTTACTACGCACTTGTCTGGTACGGCCGGGAAACGGACACACCTAGGGTACCTTGGGGGACAGGCCCTAGGTGGCGTACAACCGTCCCCAGACTCCTGTACACAGAAACCCACCATCCAGGTGATATTTTCTTGGGCTGGCCAGTCTGTGGAGGTATTTGCTCTGGTAGACTCTGGTGCAGCAGGGTACTTCATGGATCTTTCCTTTGCCGAACTGCATAAAATTCCTTTGATTAAAAGGGACACTCCGCTAGCTATTGAAGCCATTGAAGGTAGACCATTAGAACGGCATTTATCACTATGGAAACGACTCCTATCACCATGTCTATTGGGGCTCTCCACAGGGAGGAGGTACTTTTTCAAATAATACATTCACCCCATCATGTGGTCATTCTGGTGTTCCCATGGTTATTGTTGCACAATCCCCAGTTTCATTGGCAAAGATGTGAGGTCAAATCATGGTCTGAGTATTGTACTAAACACTGTTTGTCGCACCCAGTCAAGATTTTGTGTACCTCTCTGTTACGGTTTTCTGACACTCAGACACTGGTATAGTAAAAACACAGTTTTATTGAAATAAAAATGAATGAACAGTGCCCCTGGGGGCCAGGAATGGTAAAGGTGAGATACAGGCCCAAATGAGTATAGCAGAGTTAAACAGCTCAGGTAAGCAAATATACAGGGTTAAATGTGGAGAAATAGACTGTTTAGTAAACTGATTGGCCAACGCCCAGAAGTTGATATCAGTCTCTTGATGGTGCAGAGAAGGGTGTATTGTGTGACTGAACTAATCACTCTCAGATACCTTTGCACATAAACGCCCAGGTTGACCAACGAATGCCCAGGGCTGAGCTTATACCACCTTAGTGGAATAATCTGGAGTAAAGCCAGTGCAAGAGCAAACGGACCAGAACCTGAATCGCCCTCAATATTGTCACGGATATAACCCTGCGTGTGCCAACGGGAGAAGAGCCGTACACACCCCTTGGGTGCCAGAGCGGAGCAATCACTGCACAAGCAATAATGAGCCAAAGTAAATGGTGATACGGAATATGGCTAACACATTGAGCACTTAGTGACCGGAACCGGGACACCCCTCTGGTGTCATGCGGAGCACATACAGCAAGAGCCAGTGGAGGTACCAACACCAACAGGCGCGGTCACGGCGCTTAACGAGCACCGGAGAGGACAACAGCTCTGCTAGTGCAAATATGTAGGCAAGGTCGGAAAGGCACAGGCTCGCAAGTGTTAACAGGCTCAAACGGAATACACTGGCTTGGCAAGTGAAAGAGAACAGGCTCAGATATCGGAGGCAACCGGCACAGCAAGGGTTAATACAGGTTCGGTAAGGAGACTACAGCTCAGCAGTGCTATGGAACAGGCTCAGACAATGGCCCAGTAAACTAAGAGAAAATTAGCCAGAGCAACACAAACACAGTTCAGAATGTCACCAGCCGGCGACCAGGATCACACAGGAACTCAGGAACAATCACAGTGTAGGACTCCAACCGGAACCAGGTCAGTACTCGGAGCAGGAACGTCAGTCAGAGCCGGGTCAATCACGGAGCAGGAACGTCAGCCAGAGCCGGGTCAATCACGGAGCAGGAACATCAGCCAGGGCCGGGTCAATCACGGAGCAGGAGCGTCAGCCAGAGCCGGGTCAATCACAGAGCAGGAACAACGGAATGGTCAGACTAGCCGAATTGGTACACAGGAATGCAGAAACACAGCAACAAAGCGCAGGCTCAGGAACACCACGAAAGGGCAACTGACAAGTGCCCAAAACCGGGTATATATAGGAACATCCTGGGCAGGCCAATCAGCTTCCTCCAATGCACAGGTAACACAGCAAAGATTGACAGGGAATCACGGGGACCGTGATACTCTCCCTCCGTGTCAACTGAATATTGCGAATTCAGTGACGTATTCAGTAAGGGAGAGGCTAGCGCATAGCCTCAGCATAGGCCGTATGATTGCAATGTCGATTTGCCTCCGGGGGTGGTGCCTTCCAGGGGTCGGACGTACCCTTTGTCCTGCGATGAGAACAAGGCCATGGAGGACTACATTGAGGATGCCCTCAAGAGGGGAATCATACGCAAGTCTTCCTCACCGGCTGGTGCCGGTTTCTTTTTTGTGAAAAAGAAAAATGGCGAACTAAGACCATGTATTGACTACTGTGGACATGCCCAAGAATGCCTATCCCATATCACTCATTATGGAGTTATTTGACAGGTTGAAGGGCTCTTCTGTCTTTACGAAACTTGATCACCGGGCCGCGTACAACCTGATCAGAATTAAGGCTGGGGATGAGTGGAAAACAGCATTCAATACTAGGTCAGGGCACTACGAATACTTAGTGATGCCATTTGGATTATGTAATGCACCTGCCATATTTCAAGAGTTTATCAATGACATCCTCTGTGATATGCTTCGTCTTGTGTGGTCGTATACCTTGATGATATATTGATACACTCTGCTAACCTAACCCAGCACATCCAGGATGTGTCTGAGGTTTTGCTCTGTTTACACAAGAATAAACTGTTCTGTAAACTAGAAAAATGTGAATTTCACAGGTCCAAAGTACCCTTCCTGGGGTTCGTGATATCTAAAGATGGCATTGCCATGGACCAAGAGAAATTGGCAGCAGTCCTACAGTAGCCACGTCCCAAAGGGTTAAAAGCTATCCAACGCTTTTTGGGCTTTGCCAATTATTATAGGAAATTTATCCAGAAATTCTCTACTATTGTGAAGCCTTTGTCTGACCTCATGCTTAAAGGCGCTAATCCCTCTCAATGGTCCAAGGCAGCTGAAAACGCTTTTGAGACATTAAAGTCTGCTTTTGCATCTGCTCCTATACTGTCCCACCTCAATCCCGCCCTGCCATTCACATTGGAGGTGGATGCCTCCGAAGTCAGGGTAGGGACAGTTCTTTCCCAACGCCATGCGGGAGGTGGCAACCTGAGACCTTGTGGGTTCTTTTCCAAGAAACTCTCTAGTGTCCAAAGCCATTATGAGATTGGTGATAGGGAACTCTTGGCCATTATCCTCGCATTGAAAGAATGGCAACATTTATTGGAGGGCACAAGAACCCTGGTGTTGATCCTTACTGACCACAAAAATTTGACATATCTCTCAGAAGCGAAAAGGCTGTCCTCTCGCCAGGCTAGGTGGGCACTGTTCTTGTCTCAGTTTAATTCCATAGTGTCCTACCTGCCAGGTTCTAAGAACATTATGGCAGAAGCCCTGTCCAGGCAATTTAGTCCTGACATTGAGAGGGATGACGAACCTGTACCTATCATTCAGCCAGATCGCATCTTGGCAACAGTGCGAACCAGTATCACTTCGCCACTGGGGGAGGAGATTTTAGCATCGCAGGCAAGGGCACCTCCAGAAACCCCAGTTGGCAAGTGCTTTGTGGATGAGTCATTCCGTACCCGTCTGCTTGAGACTTACCACTCATCTAAGGTGGCTGGGCACATTGGGAGGGATCAGTTAATATCGTCTCTCTCACGAGTATTTTGGTGGCCTTCCCTTAGAGCCGATTGTTCCGCATATACTGCAGCCTGTACTACCTGTGCCCGTGCCAAGACCCCCAGACATCTCCCATTGGGCTTACTCCAACCGGTGCCTAATGGTGAATGCCCATGGTCCCACATATCCATTGATTTCCTGGGAGAATTGCCTGTGTCTAGGAGATATACATTTATCCTGATGGTGGTTCACAGGTTCTCTAAGATGGCTCATTTCGTGCCCCTCTCTGGTCTTCCTTCGGCCCAGGAATTGGCAGTAGTTTTTGCCAGGGAGGTGTTCAGCTTGCATGGGGTTCCCAGAGTGGTAGTGTCGGACCGAGGGAGTCAGTTCGTGTCTAGATTCTGGAGGGCATTCTGTAGCCAGATGGGCATACAATTGTCCTTTTCCTCTGCCTACCATCCCCAGACCAATGGGGCCACTGAGCGTGCCAATCAGGGACTGGAGCAGTTTCTGCTCTGCTTTGTGACTGATCATCATGACAATTGTACTGACCTGTTGCTGTGGGTGGAGTTCGCCAGGAATTGTGCAGTTAATTCATCGTCCAGGAGCTCCCCGTTCCTTATCAATTATGGGTTCCAGCCGTGTTTGCTCCCAGACTCATTTCAGTCACAGCAGATTCCAGCTCTCGGAGAGCATATGGAGCAGCTCCGCTCCATTTGGGCACAGGTTCAGAGGACCCTCAGCCAGTCATTCCAGCGACATCAGCGGCATGCCAACAGTAGACAGCTGCCAGCGGTCTCCTTCCAGGTTGGGGACAGGGTATGGCTCTCCTCCAGAAATCTCAATCTGCAAGTGCCATCCAACAAGTTGGCTCCCCGGTTCGTTGGTCCGTTCTAAGTCATCCGCAAGGTTACCCTTTTTCGTACGCACTGGAACTCCCTGCATCTATGCGCATTTACAATGTGTTCCATGTGTCTCTATTGAAACCCTTGGTATGCAACCGTTATACTACCACTCCGGTGGTTCCTGGGCCGGTGGATGTTCAAGGCCAAGAGGAGTATGAAGTCCAGAGCATTACTGATTCTAGGAGGTTTAGAGGGAAATTGCAGTATTTGGTCCACTGGAAAGGCTATGGCCCTGAAGAGCGTTCTTGGGTCAACCAGTAGGACCTTCATGCCCAAAGGTTACTGTGCAATTTTCACTCTAAATATCCTCAGAAACCTAGACCCTCTACTAGGGGAGGGGGTCTTTGAGAGGGGGGTACTATCACGGTTCCTGTGAGTCCTCTTTCACTCTCTGCTGTTTTGCTCTCTCATTGGCGGAGCTTGTTTAGCCCGCTCAGGGTGGCCTTCATATACCGGGCCTCTGGCACCTGTCAGGTGCCCTTTCGTGGTGTTCCTGTACCTGTGCATCCATTGCTGTGTTCCTGCATTCCTGTGTACCGATTCGGCCCGTCTGACTACTCTTGTTGTTCCTGCTCCGTGATTGACCCGGCTTGGCTGACGATCCTGCTCCGTGACTGAGCCGGTTTGGCTGACGCTCCTGCTCCGTGATTGACCCGGCTTTGCTGACGTTCCTGTTCTGTGATTGACCCGGCTTGGCTGACGTTCCTGCTCCGTGACCTGCTTCCTGTGTTCCAGCAAGATTCTGATTATATGTCGCCCGGCGACATTCAGAACTGTGTATGCAGTTCTGTGCAGACTGATCACCCATTTAACCCTTGCAGAGCTTGTTGCATCCGCTACTGAGCCTGTCCGTGAACACTTGCAGGGCTTGTTGCCTCCGTTACTGAGCCTGCCCGTTAACACTTGCTGAGCTTTTTGCCTCCGTTACCGAGCCTGTCAGTTAACACTTGCTGAGCTTGTTGCCTCCGATACTGAGCCGTCCGCTTGCATTTGCAGAGCTTGTTGCCTCCGCTACTGAGCCTGTCATTAACACTTGCTGAGCTTGTTGCCTCCACTACCGAGCCTGTCCGTTAACACTTGCAGAGCTATTGTTGCCTCTGTTAACGGTGCTTCCACCTTACACCTTACGAGCACAGCATAGCAGTTGTTGCACCGCATGGTGCTATTGGGCATTCCTCAAGCTCTTGCAGTGTTTGTCTCCGTTAACGCACCGGAAGGGTGTCTTGGCTCTGGTCTTATTCAGCTCTCGCAGTGTTGTGACTCCGTTACCGCACCTAGGGGTGCTAGTGGCTCTGGTCCCACTTGGCTCTTGAAGTGTCTCTGACTCCGTTACCGCACCTAGGGGTGCTATTGGCTCTGGTTCCGTTCAGCTCTTGCAATACTGTTGGGCATCTCGATAATCGCCTATTCCTGTAGTGTATCAGTTCTGTCTCACTGCTAAGGTGCTTTCCACCTCGCACCACTGCCGGGGCTTTTATTACCATCTACTTGGCGTTGGCTACACACCACAACAGAGACTGATTACTTACATTGGGCTTTAACCCTTATACCTCTTCTGCTTGCAGTTATATACCAGTATTGCCACAAGCCATATTGTGCCTGTATAGACATCCACTATCCTATCCATATACGTGTTACTACCTATTCTAGCCCCTAGGGGGCAGTGTTCCTTGTTTTCGCTCAATGAAACTGTGTTTTATTTTAACCTCCGGTCTGAGTGTCTTTAAAAACTGTTACATACGGTTAGCATGGCGCTGATAATGCTGTAACGATTTACTGAGGGTCTTTTGTACCTGTGCCTAGGTGGAGCGGAGTTGCTCTATATGCTCCTCCAGAGCTGGAATCTGCTACGTCTGAAATGAGTCCGGGAGCAAGCATGGTTGGAACCCGTAGTTGATGAGGAACGGGGAGATGAATTAACCGCACAGTTCCTGGTGAACTCTGCCCATGGTAACAGGTCGGCCCAATTATTATGATGATCGGACACGAAACAGCATAGGAATTGTTCCAACCTACCTCTGCTGCCAATGTACGAAATTCAATAGCATAATCCGCCACTGTACGTGAGCCCTGTTGTATCTCCATTAATCTTTTGGCAGCAGAGGCGGCTCTACCTGGAACTTCAAACACTCTGCAGAAGGCACGCACAAACTCCCTGAAGTTTTGTGTACATGGTTTGGCAGATTCCCACAAGGGATTGGCCCATGCCAGGGCTCTGCCCGTCAGTAACGAAATCATAAAGCCCTCCATAGCTCGGTCATTCAGAAAGGCTTGGGGAGTTAGCTCCAGGTATATCTCTAGTTGGGTAGGTTCGCCATCATATCTTAGAGGTAATGGAGCTGTGGCGGTTAACCCTTTATTCGAGGCCACTTGCGTCTGGGATTGAGCTCCAGGTGTTGAAACGGGGGAGACCACTGAAGCTTGAACCGGTTTATCTAGATGAGCAGTGCGTTCTAGTATAGTTTGTACTGCCAGTGCTAACTGGTCCAAATGCTGCTCATGTAAGTCCATCCTCCAATGGATGCTTTGTGCATTCCCTTCACCTGTACCGTCTGAGGTCATGGCCCTTTCGTACTGTTACGGTTTTATTGACACTCAGAGACAGTAAGTTAGGTAAAACACAGTTTTACTGAAGGAACTTAAAATGGCAATAACCCTTACTGGTCCAGTAATATATACACAATATAGTACTGACACAGGACAGGTTACAGTAGTAAATACCCACACGGGTCCAGCAATTGTACAGACAGCAATAACAATATACTGACACAGGTCAGGTAATACGTGTGATTCTCAAACAAGGAAGCAGTGAACAGGTTACTAATAGGCCAGGAAGACTGACAGGCCCTATTAGCGCGAGGCCCTTAAGACTCTCACTTGGGAGGGACTGCCGTAGCAGTAGCAGAGGACAGACTGTATGCCCAGAGGATTCCAAACGGAGACTACAGTGCCAACAACCAGTGGAGAACGGTCCTTTCCCCCGTGGGGATATACGAATGCTCAGACCAATGTCAACTGCCGAGGTGGATAGTAGCCTGAGTCGCCCAAGGAAGACCAACCTCAGCTGATGGCAGGAGTATAGGTTTAGCGTACCGTGGTACAAAATGGAAGGCTCACACCGGAGTGTCGCCAGCGTGACATGTAACGTAACGGAGACCAGGCTGCAGGAATGATAATGCTGTGGGCAACACTGCCCGGATGCCAAGCCCAATAAGCTGTGAACAAGACTGACAGAATGTCGCCAGCATAGCACGGGCACCGTGATATTATCACTGGGTGGAGCAACCCCACGTTAGCCAATAAGAATGAATCAGGAAGGAGCACAGTCATAGTGTCTCCAGAAATAATACGGGCACCGTGATAGTACCCCCCTCTCAAAGACACCCCCCACGTGAAGAGGGACCCAGTTTCTGCGGGTATTTGGCATGAAATCTGTGCAGCAACATAGGAGAGTGGAGGTCACTCAGGTTCACCCAGGAATGTTCCTCAGGGCCATAGCCCTTCCAATGAACCAAATACTGTACTCTCCCTCTGAACCATCGGGGGTCAATAATACTTTGGATTTCGTACTCATCCTGACCTTGCACCTGAATAGGACCGGGGACCGCAGGAGTGGTAGTATAACGGTTGCATACCAGTGGCTTCAGAAGGGATACGTGGAGCACATTGTGAATCCGCATGGATGCTGGAAGATCCAAGGCAAATGAGACAAGGCTAACTTTGCGGATAACCTTAAAGGGGCCAACAAAATGAGGAGCCAATTTATTACACGGGACTTGCAAATTGAGGTTTCTGGAGGATAGCCATACCCTATCCCCAACCTGGAAGGAGACCTCCAGCAACAGTCTGTGATTAGAGTGACGCTGATAACGCTGGAACGAAACACTGAGGGTCCTTTGTACCTGTGCCCAAGTGGAGCGGAGTTGCTCGATATGCTCATCCAGAGCTGGAATTTGCTGCGTCTGGAATGAGTCTGGGAGCAAACATGGCTGGAACCCATAATTGATGAGAAACGGGGAGCTCCTGGAAGATGAATTAACTGCACAGTTCCTGGCGAACTCTGCTCACGGTAACAGGTCGGCCCAATTATCATGATGATCGGACACAAAACAGCGTATAAATTGTTCCAATCCTTAATTGGCACGCTCAGCGGCCCCATTAGTCTGGGGATGGTAGGCAGAAGAAAAGGATAACTGTATGCCCATCTGATCACAGAATGCCCTCCGAAACCTGGACACAAATTGGCTCCCTTGGACCGACACCAGCAACCTGGGTACACCATGCAACCAAAACATTTCTCTGGCAGAGACAACAGCCAACTCCTGGGCAGAGGGAAGGCCAGGAAGAGGTACAAAATGTGCCATCTTAGAAAATCTGTCGACCACCATCAGAATAAATGAATACCCCCTAGACACTGGCAATTCTCCCAGGAAATCAATAGAGACATGGGACCATGGATGCTCACCATTTAGCACTGGTTGAAGCAAGCCACCTGGGAGATGCCTAGGGGACTTGGCATGAGCACAAGTAGTGCATGCTGCCGTGAAGGAGGTGCAATCCGCAAGGAAGGCCACCAGAATAACTGTGAAAGGGACCAGATAAATTGGTCCCTGCCAATGTGCCCTGCTGCCCGAGATGCATGATAGGTTTTGAGTAGGCAGGTATGGTAAGGCTCAACTACGAAACACTTGTCCACTGGGGTATCAGGAGGTGCGGCAGACTGGGTAACAAGAATCTCCTCCCCCAGTGGCAAAGTGATGCTGGTCCTCAGGGTAGCCAAAATGCGATCTGGCTGAATAATGGGCACCGGAGTCTCATCTTCTCTGGACCAAATTGCCAGGACAGTGCATCTGCCCTAACATTCTTGGAACTGGGCAGGTAGGATACAATGAAATTAAAACAGGACAGAAACAAGGCCCATCTGGCCTGTCGAGAGGACAATCTCTTCGCCTCAGAAAGGTAGGTTAGGTTTTTATGATCTGTCAAGATCAACACCGGAGTTCTAGTACCCTCATGTAGGTGTTGCCATTCTTTAAGTGCTAGAATAATCTCCAAGAGTTCTCTGTCCCCAATTTCGTAATTACTCTGAGCACCAGACAATTTCTTTGAGAAGAAGCCACAAGGTTTCAGCATACTCCCTGGTTCCAAGCGCTGTGACAATACTGCCCCTACCCCAGTTTCGGAGGCATCAACCTCCAAAGTAAATGGAAGGGAGGGGTTGGGGTGGGACAGTACAGGAGCAGAAGCAAATGTGGATTTCAGAGTCACAAAGGCTTGTTCAGCTTCCTGATGTCACGGTTTGTTTGACTCACAGACACAGAGTTAAGATAAAAACACAGCTTTATTGAAAAAATAATAAAGAACCCTCACAGGTCCTGAACATCAACATATGTTACAGACACACAACAGGTTCAAGTAATATAGCATACAATGTACACATATATAGGCTCTACCGGCCTCACCAAAATACCGGGTAAGGCAGCCTAGAAGATGGTGCAATAGGACAGGAGGCTCTACCGACATTACCAATATACCGGGCAAGGCAGCCTAAACTGGTACAGCAAGGAACTGAGGAGGCTCTACCGGCCTTACCAAAATACTGGGTAATGCAGCCTAATTGGTACAACAAGGAACTGAGGAGGCTCTACTGGCCTTACCAAATACCGGGTAAGGCAGCCTATGACTGGTGCGACACAGTGTAGCGGAGGCCCTACCGGTGCTATAATGGAGGTAGCAAAGCAGCCAGTAAGATGGAGTGGAGCAACCAACTACTGTACACCAGCGCATTCACGGAGGCAGCACATGCGACTGGAGGTTCAGAGTGGAGCGAACCAGTGCCATAAACTGAGCAACACGGAGGCCCTACTGGTGCTATAACGGAGCCAGCACTAGCAACCGGTGTCAGAGTGGAGCAAACCAATTACTGTGTACCAGCGCAATCACGGAGGCAACACTTGTGACTGGAAGGACAGAGTGGAGCAAACAAGTACCACGTACTGGACAAATATGGAGGCCCTACCAGTGCTATAATGGAGGCAGCACGAGCAACTGGTGACTGAGTGGAGCAAACCAACTACTGAATACCAGTGCAATCACGGAGGCAACACCTGCGACTGGAATGTCAGAGTGGAGCAAACCAGTACCACGTACTGGACAAACACGAAGGCCCTACTGGTGCTATAACGGAGTCAGCACTAGCAACCAGTGACTGAGTGGAGCAAACCAATTACTGAATACCAGTGCAATCATGGAGGCAAGACAAGCCTGTGGGCAGCGGTGTCAAACCAGGAAGGCACCGGAAGTCAGAATGTCGCAGAGGCGACCAGAGTCAAAGCAGAACACAGCCAACTCGGGATCCAGGAACAGGAACGACAGCCAGGAACAATACAAGAGAGTAGTCAGGCTATCCGGGTCGGTACACAGGCGCTGGAAAAGGAGAGAAGTCAGGCAGGCCAAGGAAGTACACTGGAATCCACAGACAGGCATTGCACTGGCATAGAAACACCACAAAAGGGCAGTGAAAGGGTGCAGGAGCCCAGTCTATATAAGCAACACTGGGTGGGCTAACCACAGGCAACAAATGGGAAGCACCCATTCTAACTGACAGGAAAAACAAGCAATCACGGGCACCGTGATACCTGAGACCATTGGGAGGGGTTAGCACCCTTATGCGTGAGGTCGCATAGTGGCTTCACAATCATGGAAAAGTCTTTAATGAATTTTCTGTAATAGTTGGCAAAGCCAAGAAAGTGTTGGATAGCCTTGAGCCCCTTGGGACGTGGCCATTGCAGGACTGCTGTCAAATTATAAGCCGTACGTAAGTCTAACTTAGTGAAAATGGAAGAGACCTTCAACCTATAGAAAAGTTCCGTGACGAGTGGTATTGGGTAGGCGTTTTTAGACATGAGTTTATTTAACCCACGATAATCGATGCAAGGACGTAACTATCCACTTTTCTTTTTGACATTTGTGCTGGTACCAACGGTCTGCCATCGATGGCTTTGATGGCCAATGGAGATTCCCTTTTGACCAGCGGAATCTTGTGTAATGCAGCAAATGAATTGTCCATAAAATATCCAGTTGCACCAGGGCCAGAACCTCCACTGAGATATCTGCACAAGAAATTACAGCCTGGATGGTGGGTTTCTGATTCACTGGATCTAGGGACTTCTGAACGCCACCTAGGGCCTGTCCCCCAAGGTACCCTAGGTGCGTCCATTTCCTGGCCATACAGGACAGGTACGTAGCAAATGCCCAGCTTGGCCACAATATAGGCAGAGGCCCTGTCTGCGGTGATGAGCCCGTTTCTCCTTGGTTAGCTTAGTGAAACCTAACTGCATCGGTTCACTACTCTCTTGATTACGCTCAGGAGGCATGGGAGGTGAGGGAGGCATGGGTGGGAAACTTAGATTTGCCTGTCCCCAATTTCTGGCACGCTGCCTACGGTCCTTGGTTGCCATTTGCTCTCTTATGCGGGAATCAATTAGTATGGCAAAATCAATGAATTCGTCCAAATCGCTTGGCAGGTCTCTGGCTGCCGTCTCGTTCTTAATACGGTCACACAGTCCCTGAGCAAAAGCTGCCACCAACGCCTCATTGTTCCAGCCTACCTCTGCTGCCAGTGTACGAAATCAATGGCGTAATCAGCAACCGTACAAGACCCTTGCTGGATCTCCATTAGTCTTTTGGCAGCAGAGGCGGCTCTTCCAGGAACCTCAAATACTCTACAAAATGCCCGTAAGAACTCCCTGAAGTTCTTAGTACAAGGTTTGGCTGATTCCCACAAGGGATTGGCCCATGCCAATGCTCGGCCCGTTAGCAACGAGATCATAAAGCCCACCTTACTTCAGTCACTAGGAAAGGCTTGAGGAGTTAACTCCAGGAAAATCTCCAGTTGGTTATTGAACCCTCTGCACAGGGTGGGTTCGCCATCATATCTTAATAGTAATGGAGCGGTGGCAGTTAACCCTTTACTCAGGCTGGCTTGCGTCAAGGATTGAGTTCCCGGTGTCGTAACGGGGGAAACCACCGAGTCTTGTACTGGTTTATCTAGGTGAGCAGTACGCTCTAGTATTGTTTGTACGGCCAAGGCCAACTGGTCCAAATGCTGCTCATGCAACTCCATCCTACAATGGATGCCTTGTGCATTGCCTTCACCTGTACCGTCTGAGGTCATGGCCCTTTCGTACGGTAACGGTTTTATGGACACTCAGACACGGAAGGTTTAGGTAAAATGCAATCTTATTGAAGAACCACAATATTAGAATAACCCTTGCGGGTCCAGTATGTTATACAATACAATACTATACTGACACAGGTCAGGTTACAGTTATTAGTACCCACACAGGTCCAGTATGTATATATGCAGTACTATACTGACACAGGTCAGGTACAATTCGTGTGAACCCAAACGAAATACGGATAGTGTGATTACTATTAGGCCAGGAGGAAGAGCAGGCCCTAATAGTATAATGGCCCTTAATATACTCTCTACGCAGAGAGTGACACAATGGCAACCAAGGCAGCGACAGCAACGAAGGACCTGGACAAACGGTAGACTACTGGAGCTGCCAAAGGAGGACTGCCACAGAGGCACGGAGTGACGCCAATCTGTGACTGCAATGATTGCACCAACCCACAAGGGGTTAACGAACGCTCAGACCTAGAAGCAATACCAGTATGGAGCAAGCCTGAGGCGCCCAGGAAAGACCAACCTCAGCTAAGGCAGTATAGGTCAAGTGTACCGTGATGCTACCGAAGGACACTACAACACCGGATGTCGTAACACAAGGCACAATATTGATTGGGTCACAGTAACTGGCTGCCGGAGCAGCAGCAGAGGCAACAGAGGATCTGTCTGTGGACAGATAGAGACTGGAGTATGGCCCACAATCGGATACCAGAAGGGTAGTAATCAGGACCGGATTGGTACACAGAGCAGGATCGTCAGCCAGACCGGGTTGGTACACAGAACAGGAATGTCAGCCAATCCGGGTCGGTACACAGAGCAGGAACGATACAGGCAGAGTAGTCAGGCAGTCCGGGTCATACACAGGAAACACACGAATTCTGGAGCAAGCACTAGTAACGGAAACACCACGAAAGGGCACAGCAGCAGTGACAGGGCTCAGTATATAAGGGTTATCACTGGGTGGAGCAACCCCACGTTAGCCAATAAGAATGAATCAGGAAGGAGCACAGTCATAATGTCTCCAGCAATAACACAGGCACCGTGATAACAGTACATGTTAAGTCACAATTATTTTTTATTTAAAAAAAAAATAGAGGTACAACTATGGGGACTAGATTTGCAGCCAGCTACGCCAACCTATTTATGGGTTGGTTCGAAGAACAAAATATCTGGAATAACAATCCGATGGGTGCAAATCTGGCCCTCTATAAAACATTTATCAATTACATCATTATGATCTGACAGGGAGATCTTGAATCAGCTAATACCTTTTTCCAACATATCCATAGTAACAATTTGCATATAGGTTTCACTATGAACCTGGGAAGGGAAGATAATATGATTGACTTCCTGGATGTTACGTTAAAAGGTATCTCCAATCCAAAAATTACTGCATATATATATTTAAAAAAAAATGACACTAGTAGCCATTTACATTACAAAAGTGGGCATTCTAATAGTTGGGAAAAAATACACCTTATAGCCAGTTCAAACGAATATGACGAAATTGTAGTAATTTAAAGGATTATGACCACCAAGCTAATCCTGTATATAATAATTCACTAGGATGTTTGTCAGAAGCCGTCATGTGCAGTAGAGACTGCCTGAACGCACATAATGATGGGAGCATTCTGTGCTTTCGGGCAGTCTCTACATTGCATGACTGCATCGTCGGCAGGATGCAGAGCAGGACCGGCCTCTTAACATCACCAGGACCTTGGCCCGTGTACATGGGCTTTTACACTAGTATATTAATAAATAGATTCTTTCAGAAGGGCTACCCAGAACAATTAGTCTATAATGCTTTTTTTAAAAGGTAGAAGTCTGGATAGGTCGTTAACATTGGAAAATACCTCAAATTTTAATCATAGAAATATATCCAGAATCTCATTCAAACCTACATTTATTATACAATATAACTGTGCGCATGTCACGGTTTGTTAAGACGCTCAGACAAAAGATTTAGGTAAAAGCATAACTTTATTGAAAAGTTAAGGCAATCCCCATAGGGTTCACATACATTTACATACAATATAATAGCAATAGAGAAATAGAACAGGTTCTACCGGCCTTGCCAGTAATACCGGGCAAGGCAACCCAGGCGGCTATAAGGGATAGCAATAGCAGGCTCTACCGGCCTTGCCAATACCGGGTAAGGCAACCGTGAGATGAAATATACCGGTTCTACCGGCCTTACCAATACCGGGCAAGGCAGCCTCAGGAAATGCTGTGGGTAGGCTCTACCGGCCCTGCCAATACCTGGTAAGGCAACCGTGAGATGGAATGTACCGGTTCTACCGGCCCTACCAAAACCGGGCAAGGCAGCCTTAAGGAACACTGTGAAGAGGCTCTACCGGTCCTGCCAATACCTGGTAAGGCAACCGTGAGATGGAATGTACCGGTTCTACCGGCCTCACCAATACTGGGCAGGACAGCCTCAAAGGAGGAGACCAACAGGTGCCAATGGTTGTCAAGAGACAATGACAGGAACTCGAACCAACAGAACTTCACTGTAGTATGGAGCAAACCAGCGTCCGCACGCTGGGACTAACAGTATAGTAAGCCACCAGGTTAACGGAGTAAACCAGCGTCCGCACGCTGGGACCAACAGTATAATATGCCACCAAGTTTAATGGAGTTAACCAGCATCCGCACGCTGGGACCAACAGTCTAATATGCCACCAGGTTTAATGGAGTTAACCAGCGTCCGCATGCTGGGTCCAACAGTATAATATGCCACCAGGTTTAATGGAGTTAACCAGCATCCGCACGTTGGGACTAACAGTATAATATGCCACCAGGTTTAATGGAGTTAACCAGCGTCCGCACGCTGGGACCAACAGACTAATATGCCACCAGGTTTAATGGAGTTAACCAGCGTCCGCACGCTGGGACCAACAGTCTAATATGCCACCAGGTTTAATGGAGTTAACCAGCGTCCGCACGCTGGGACCAACAGTATAATATGCCACCAGGTTTAATGGAGTTAACCAGCGTCCGCACGCTGGGACTAACAGTATAATATGCCACCAGGTTTAATGGAGTTAACCAGCGTCCGCACGCTGGGACCAACAGACTAATATGCCACCAGGTTTAATGGAGTTAACCAGCGTCCGCACTCTGGGACCAACAGTCTAATATGCCACCAGATTTAATGGAGTTAACCAGCGTCCGCACGCTGGGACCAACGGTATGATATGCCACCAGGTTTAATGAAGTTAACCAGCGTCCACACACTGAGACCAACAGTATCAGCAGCCACCAGGTAAATGGAGTAAACCAGCGTCCGCACGCTGGAACGACACAGTGAGAATATCGCCGGAGCAATGTCGCCTAGCGACTACCGGATGGGAATACTGAGACCAAATGAAGGTGGAGCACAGAGAGCACCGCTGAACAGACGGGCAACCGGAACTAAGCCGGACGGAACAACCGGAGCATCAGCCGTCACGGAGGAAACCAACCGGAGTGGCAAACAGACTGGTAACAGGAACAGGTGGAATCAGGAACACTGGAACTCAAGACTCTGTAGCTCTGGACTCTGGGAAGCTGGAACAGGCCCAAACAGCATGACAGACTGGAACACAGGACTCTGTAGCTCTGGCTCTGGAACTGGCCCAAACAGCATGACACGAAGAACAAAAAGGTACTGTCAGAGACACCACGAAAGGGCAACCAAAGGGTGCCCGAGCTGAGTATAAATAGGCAATCAGAGGCGGGCAGAGAATAGGCAGCCAATGGGAGCCCCCTGCAGGTGATAGAAAGTGTATAGCACCAATCACGGGCACCATGATAGCACAAGACATTGGAACATTCTGAAAAATGAAATTACAGCCTCACATTGACTATAAATGAGCCAGGAATTGAATTTGAAAACCATCCTGGCTCCAAGTAAATTTTAAAGTGTCAAATCCAATTATCTGCAAGCTAATTGTGATAATATTTCTAATAATAGTTATAATAATGTTTCTTCTTTTTTGTCTGTAAAAGGTGGTTTTAAATGCAATAAAACAAGATGTCACACCTGTAATTTTATTGCAAATAGAGAAATCACTTTTAAATCTAATAGGACCAGATATATAAACTATTAAGGATTATAGAACAAACCATAAACCGCGCTCCTCCAGTATACTAGTGTCACGGATTTGAAGACTCTCAGACTTAAGGTTTTGTAAAATAACTTAACTTTATTAAAAGTTAAAGACAGTCCCCGTAGGGTAAACATACATAACAATACAACAGTAATATAACATATAATAGGTTCTACCGGCCTTGCCTAAATACCGGGCAAGGCAACCCAAGTGACAGTTTTAATGACAGGCTCTACAGGCCTTGCCTATACCGGGTAAGGCAACTGTGAGATGACATATACCGGTTCTACCGGCCTTACCAATACCGGGCAAGGCAGCCCCCACGGAATGCCGAATGTAGGCTCTACCGGGTTTAGTGGAGTAAACCAGCATCCGCACGCTGGGACCAACAACGTATATCACAACCAGGTTTAGTGGAGCAAACCAGCGTCCGCATGTTGGAACCAATAATGTATCTTGCAACCAGTTTAGTGGAGTAAATCAGCGTCCGCACGCTGGGACCAACAATGTATATAGCAACCAGGTTTAGTGGAGTAAACCAGCATCCGCACGCTGGGACCAACAATGTATATCGCAACCAGGCTTAGTGGAGTAAACCAGCGTCCGCACGCTGGGACCAACAATGTATATCGCCACCAGGTTTAGTGGTGTAACCCAGCGTCCGCACGCTGAGACCAGCAATGCATATTGCAACCAGGTTTAGTGGAGTAAACCAGCGTCCGCACGCTGGGACCAACAATGTATATCACAACCAGGTGTAGTGGAGTAAACCAGCGTCCGCACGCTGGGACCAACAATGTATATCGCAACCAGGTTTAGTGGAGTAAACCAACAAAGTATGATCAGCAGCGAGAAGAACAATGTCGCCAGAGCGACGGCTGGAGCAGGAGATTCAGGAACTCAGTAAGATTAACCCGCGAGGTGCTGGAACACAGGAACACTGGAACTCAGTAAGATTAACCCATGAGGTGCTGGAACACAGGAACACTGGAACTCTGGAACACAGGAACACTAGCATACAGGAACACTGGAACACAATTCGTAAAATTGGCACAATCTGCTCTCATAGAAGGCCACCAAAATAGCTGAGAGAGAGACCAGAACAATTGATCCCTACCAATATGTCCCGCAGCCTTAGAGGAGTGGTAGGTCTCAAGTAATCGAGTACGGAATGGCTCAGCGACAAAACATTTGCCCACTGGAGTCTCATGAGGAGCAGAGGCTTGGGATGCCAAAATCTCCTCCCCTAGTGGTGAAGTAATACTAGTAAGTATGGTAGCCAATATTCGATCGGGTTGAATGATAGGGGCTGGTACCTCTTCTCTGTCAACCTCTGCTTCAAATTGTCTAGACAGAGCATCAGCCCTAACATTCTTTGATCCCGGCAGGTATGATACAACGAAATTGAATCGGGATAGAAACAGTGCCCATCTGGCCTGGCGAGAAGACAATCTCTTGGTCTCAGAAAGATACGTCAGATTCTTGTGATCAGTTAGAATCAAAACGGGGTTTTTTGTGCCTTCAAGTAAATGACGCCATTCTTTGAGAGCGAGGATAATGGCCAGTAATTCTCGATCACCAATCTCGTAATGACTTTGAGCACTAGTCAGTTTTTTTGAGAAGAATCCACAGGGTCTGAGTGTACCGCCTTTAACCTGTCGCTGAGAGAGCACCGCCCCGACCCCAATATCTGAGGCATCAACTTCCAAAGTAAAGGGGAGTATTGGATTAGGGTGGGACAACACAGGCGCTTCAGCAAAAGCTACCTTCAACTTCTCAAAGGCCTCTTCAGCAGCCACCGGCCAGAGGGATGGGTTAGCGCCCTTGTGCGCGAGGTCAGACAGAGGTTTCACGATAGAGGAGAAGTTTTTAATAAACTTCCTGTAATAATTGGCGAAGCCCAGAAATCGTTGGATGGCTTTGAGGCTCTTGGGTTTAGGCCATTGTAAGACTGCCGTCAATTTCTCTTTATCCATGGCAATGCCGTCTTTGCCAATTATAAACCCCAGAAACGGTACACTGGTTTTGTGGAACTTGCATTTCTCCAGTTTACAGAATCATTTATTTTTTCTTAAGCGCAGCAAGACACATCTTTGATGTGTTGTGACAGGTCTTTGGAGTGGATAAGTATGTCGTCAAGATAGACTACAACACAAGATTGTAACATATCTCTAAGAACGTCATTGATCAGTTCTTGAAATATTGCAGGAGCATTACATGGACCAAATGGCATGACTAGGTATTCATAATGCCCAGATCTCGTATTGAAGGCAGTTTTCCACTCATCACCGGCTCTGATACGTATCAAATTGTAGGCTGCCCTTAGGTCCAATTTGGTGAAAATCGAGGACCCCTTAAGTCTATCAAACAGCTCGGTGATGAATGGTATTGGGTAGGCACTTTTTGCCATCAGCTTATTCAGCCCACGATAGTCTATGCAAGGTCACAGTTCGCCACTTTTTTTCTTAATAAAAAAGAACCCGGCACCGGCCGGAGAAGTAGATTTCCTTATGATCCCTCTACTGAGGGCATCTGCTATGTATTCCTCCATAGCTTGGTTCTCCTCACAAGACAATGGATACGTGCGTCCCCTCGGTGGTACTGCTCCAGGACTCAGTTCTATGCGACAATCGTATGGTCTGTGCTGAGGTAGGGTGCCAGCCTCTCCCTTACTGAAAACGTCGCTAAACTGCTGGTAGACATCAGGTAGTGAAGGGGAGGTACACAAGACCTTAACAGGATGGGTAACGCACTTATCCATACAGAACTGAGACCAAGCAGCAATCTCACATTTCTGCCAATCAAATTGTGGGTTGTGCAACTGTAACCAAGGAAAGCCCAAAATCACAGCATGGTGAGGAGAATTAATCAGTTGGAACTGCTGCTCTTCCTTGTGAAGAGCCCCAATAGTCATGGACAAGGGCATTGTTTCAAAAGTAACTTGGGCGGGTTCCAAAGGTCTGCCATCAATTGCTTCAATAGCAAGAGGGGTTTCTCTCTGAATCCGTGGTACCCCATGCAATTCAGCAAAGGTATTGTCCATAAAATACCCAGCTGCACCAGAATCAACCAAGGCCAAAACCTCAAATGAGCGTTGTGCCCATGACAATACCACCTGTATGGTGGGTTTAAGTGTGTCCAACAATGGGGACGAATGGACACCACCTAGGGCCTGTCCCCCAAGGTACCCTAGGTGTGTTCGTTTCCCGGACGTACCGGACAAGATCTTAACAGGTGACCATCTTTACCGCAGTACAGACATAATCCTTGTGTCTTGCGATACCTTCTCTGCTCCTTAGTTAACCTAGTGAAACCCACCTGCATAGGTTCACTTGGTTACGAAATAGGTTCACTAGGTTTGGATGCAGAGGGAGGGTTGGGTGGGCAAAATATGCTACTGGACCCATTATTCTTTAACCGTACTCGTCGCTCTCTGGCGGTTAATCTTTCACGTATTCTGGAGTCAATTAGAATCACGTATTCGATATAATCATCTAGGTCAGCAGGTAACTCTTTTGCTGCAATCTCATCTTTAATCTGGTCACTCAATCCTTGAGCAAAGGCTGCCAACAGGGCCTCGTTATTCCACCCTACCTCTGCTGCCAAGGTGCGGAATTCAATGGCATAATCACCAACCGTGCGCCTGCCCTGTTGTATCTCCATGAGACGTTTAGCAGCAGAGGTAGTTCTACCAGGAGGCTCAAATACTCTCCCTGAAAGGATTGCACAAAATCACAGAAATTCTTTGTGCAAGGTATAGCGTTTTCCCAAAGTGGGTTGGCCCAGGCCAATGCTCTGCCAGTCAGCAGGGATATCATGAACCCAACCTTGCTGCGATCACTAGGAAATGCGTGTGCTGTCATTTCCATAAATATTTCAAGTTGATTAATAAACCCTCTGCATAATTGAAGGTCCCCGTCATATCTCAGCGGCAAGGGTGCAGAAGCCGTTAACCCTTTGACTGCGGCCCCTGAGGGCTTAGACTCATTCTCCGGTGTCGGAATTGGCGGGACCACCGGGTTAGCAAGTACCGTGCGTTCAAGAATAGTTTGGATAGCAACCGCTAGCTGATCCAAACGTTGCTCGTGCATATCCATCCTCCAATGGATATTCTGTGCGTTACCGTCACTCTTAGTGTCTGAGGTCATGGCCCTTTCGTACTGTACCGGATTTGAAGACTCTCAGACTTAAGGTTTGGTAAAATAACTTAACTTTATTAAAAGTTAAAGACAGTCCCCGTAGGGTAAACATACATAACAATACAACAGTAATATAACATATAATAGGTTCTACCGGCCTTGCCTAAATACCGGGCAAGGCAACCCAAGTGACAGTTTTAATGACGGCTCTACCGGCCTTGCCTATACCGGGTAAGGCAACCATGAGATGACACATACCGGTTCTACCGGCCTTACCAATACCGGGCAAGGCAGCCCCCACGGAATGCCGAATGTAGGCTCTACCGGCCCTGCCAATACCGGGTAAGGCAACCTTAAAGATGGTGAATTACAAGGTTCTACCGGCCTTACCAATACCGGGCAGGGCAGCCCAAAGGAGTACTGGAGTAGGCTCTACCGGCCCTGCCAATACCGGGTGAGGCAACCTACAGGATGGTATCGTCAAGGTTCTACCGGCCTCACCAATACTGGGCAGGGCAGCCTGAGGGAGTAGACCAGCTGTCAGGTGACTAAGACAGCATAGAGCATAAGTATAGAGGTCTTACTCAGCAGGAGTCTATTGCCAGGGATACTCAGACAACTGCAAGGAAGTGGACAGCGACTGACCACAGTACTGGATGTTCAGGAGCAAACCAACGTCCGCATGTTGGGACTAATGGTAATAGCACCACCAGGTTTAATGGAGCAAACCAGCGACTGCACGCTGGAACCAACAATGTATATCGCAACCAGGTTTAGTGGAGTAAACCAGCGTCCGCACGCTGAGACCAACAACGTATATCGCAACCAGGTTTAGTGGAGCAAACCAGCGTCCGCACGCTGGAACCAATAATGTATCTCGCAACCAGTTTAGTGGAGTAAACCAGCGTCCGCACGCTGGGACCAACAATGTATATCGCAACCAGGTTTAGTGGAGTAAACCAACAAAGTATGATCAGCAGCGAGAAGAACAATGTCGCCAGAGCGACGGCTGGAGCAGGAGATTCAGGAACTCAGTAAGATTAACCCGCGAGGTGCTGGAACACAGGAACACTGGAACTCAGTAAGATTAACCCACGAGGTGCTGGAACACAGGAACACTGGAACTCTGGAACACAGGAACACTAGCATACAGGAACACTGGAACACAGGATCAGCAAGTACAGCAGGAACAGGCCCAGAAGCCTGACAAGCAGGTCAGGCAGAGTGGAGTCAGAAACACCACAAAAGGGCAACCTGGAAGTGCTCAGCCTGGGTTTAAAAAGGCTGTGTGAGGAGGGCTAATCACAGACAGCCAATCATGATACTCAGCAACTGACTGACACTGAACAGCACCAATCACGGGCACCGTGATAACTAGTGATTAGTGTGCCCTATATTGGGCATATATAATAACACTGTGCATAAAAATGAGGCATTAGTGCCAACCTTTTTAGGCCCAAAAAAGAGGGGGTAAGCTTGCCAACCGCATCAAGGTTCCACATTTGTGGCAAGTACCTACTCTCAACACTTAATCCCTATCTAAATAAAATAAAATAAAAATAAATTAAAAATGTTCCCTGAAGAGATGTTATAATAACGCGTTGGAGGGGGACCCCTTTTCCTTATATTTTGTTAGATGTATGTAGGTCCCCATGTATGCAATTAACCCGTTAAGGACCGGGAAAATCTGAGGTCGTTTTCGCTTAAGGACCGGAGCAATTCTGACCTTTTTGACTATGTCTTTGTTCAACAGTGTTTTCCCTCTAAGTCTTTTATTCCACCCCCATAAATTATATACTGTTTTTTTAAGCATAAATAGGGCTTTCATTTGATACCCTATTTATATGGATAACCCACCATTCACTTTATTAAAATTAAAAAAAAGGTAAAAAAATGTAAAAAAAACACCATTTTTGATTTTTCTCTTAGGATCAATTGGCCACAAAGGGTTAAATTTTTATGGAGACTGCATGAAAGGTATGACCGGTCAGTCATACCTACAAAATGCGCAGTTTAAAGTGGCCACTGTCCCCCCTGGGTGAAAATCCCCATGTCCCTTTTTCCCACCCTATTTTGACACTTTTTTGTCCCTGGCATTTGGTGGTGTATATAAGTGTATTACATGGCTCCACAACAATCACACTTGTAATATTGTTAATTATATATATTTTTTTAAAATAAAAATGTTTTTGTAAAAAAAAAAAAAAAAAAAAAAAGCGTGTTGTGTTTTGCTGCCTCTGTCTGTCACTATGCCGGTACATGTGATCGCTGATACGGCGATCGCATGAACCGGAGGAAGGAAGAAGGGCTGAGACTAAATGCCCCAGTCTCGGAGCGCTCAGTCTCAGCCTGGATTTAATGATAGCAGCGTGCACGGAGGCACGCTGCTATCATTTAAGCCATGATGGTCCTGGACTGTCATGGGTCGTTAAGGGTATAACAACCCATGACGGTGCAGGACTGTCATGGGTCCTTAAGGGGTTAAAAACAACGGACAAACAATTTAAAAAAAATGTGAGAAAAGGACTTGTGTACCTGTATTAGGGAGAGATCACCACACAAGAACTGGAGCTCACAGCCCTTACAGGCAATCACCCCCACAGGTCACATGTGGAAAAATCAGTTGGAAACTAGCAGAATGTTAAAACCCAAATTAACCTCTTAGGGCCTGAAATAAGAAAAATAAATAAAAAGTAAGGAAGAGGTTAATTTTTTAGACCTTACCTTTAAAGGTGTAGAGCATAGTATCATTACTAAGAATTATATCAAGCCTACTAATACGAATAACTATTTGCATTACAAGAGTAGCCATTTAAAACAATGGAAGAAAAATATACCTATAGGACAATTTAAAAGAATTAAAAGGAATTGTAAACAAATAACAGACTACACAGTACAAGCAATAGAATTAAAAAATAAATTTATAGAGAAAGGTTATCCAGAGGAAGAATTAGAGAAGACTTACCAGGAGGTGTTGGGGTTGAGTAGAGATGAGATGTTGATACCTAGGGAAAAAAAGATTAATAATAAGATAGATAGTAGTAGACCAATATTTGTTACACAATATAATAACTCACATTGTAAGATAAAAAATATTTTGAAAAAACACTGGCGGATACTGCTCCAGGACCCGTCACTTAAACATGTTTTGGGGAGTGGTCTTGAGGTAGTGTTCACCAAGAATAGAAATTTAAAAGAAATATTATCAAGGAAAAAACCTGGAAAAATGAAAAATATTATGACAAAGAAAAATAAATTGAGTTTAAAACAAAATGGAGTATTTAAATGTGGTATGAACCGTTGTATTACATGTACATATATAAAACATAAAGAAACATATTTTTTGGATTATCAAAAGAATAGGATTTATATTAGACAACATATAACATGTAATAGTAGATATGTGATATACAAAATTACTTGTCCATGTGGGTTAAGTTATATAGGAAGAACAAAAAGAAAGATGAAAGATAGATTTTTGGAACATAGAAGGGCTATTATGAATTCTGATATTAAATACCCATTAACAAAGCATTATCAGAGATATCATAATAAATCAAAGAAAGATACTACTATTATGGCATTAGAACATATTTCTGACACACTCAATGAGGGCGAAAGGTTCAGTATGTTATGTAGGAGAGAAACATACTGGATCTTTAAATGCCAAACTTGTTCCCAAATGGATTTAATGATAAAATAGATGTCCATACATATATTGGTACTTAATAAGTTCAGGGAATATTAGGAATGTATTTTATATATGTTCATTATTGTTTCCATCCATGTGTGTTTTAAGTATTTTGAATATGGCATTTATATTTGTTTATATTTTTTGTATTTTTTGTTTATATTAGTTAATGTCTTTGGGCCCGTGGGGATGCTCTGCTGGGATACAATGGTCAGTTTATAGTTGTGACATTTAGGTATTGTTTACCTTATATAATTTTTTTTTTTTTAAATCCGTGGTGTCCCATTTTGAACATCTTTACAAATCAGTTAAAGGACATTTTGCTTTTTTTATGTTATGTTTTTCATATATGTATGTTAAAGGATACTTGTGTTTCATATCTCTCACTAGTAAGGGTTAACACCTGAGATGTGGGAAAAGAAATTAAAGCTAATGATTTGTTACGTCATTATGGCGCCAGAATGGTGCTAAAGAATATAAGGAACGCTAAACAATGCTCACATCAAAATCCCTGAAGAAGTTCCGTTGATACGGGACGAAACGCGTTGGAGTCTGCTGTTTTTAGCGCTATTTTATATTACAAGTGGAGATGCTACAGTGTATATAAGTCCCAATTTGGAGAAATACAGAGAAGATACATTGATTTGAATCTTTCCATTACTTACAGGATATTGTAACGAGAGGCTGGTGTGTGGATGGTGTCTAGGACGGGAGGTCTTATCCATTACAGCTACTCAGGTGCATGGGATCCGAGCTTGAAGGCTTTCGGTGGGGGAAGAAATCCATCGGAAGTATTTATACCTTTCTTATTCGAAGTAGGTTGTTGACCTGTTACATCTAGCCACATTTGGTTATAGTGTGGCAAGGGAGAGAATTATATCCCGAATAAGCGGCAATTGAGGAGAGTGGTATTGCCGGGAAATTTATCTGGTCACACTTTCAAGTGAACTCAATAATAAGATATATGAATGTTTCCAGTACCATAGGATTATATAGTGCACGAGTGAGATACTGATATAGACCTGCCCGCGACACATAACTTCCAGCCTTAGCGGTTTTTAGAACATCACCTCTATATCTGGAATTATTATCTACTATATTGTCATCCATAGATATACTTCAAGTTTGGAGACACAATTGCATCTCATTTTGTTTTTTGTATTATTATTATTTTTTAAGTGCACATTTTTTAGCTCCGGAGCTATTATTGTATTATTATATATTTTTTAGCGCATACATATGATTTATATTGTTGACTGAGATTATTGATATGTGTAATATTAAATATTGATACTTGTAAAGTACAGTTTTAAGCGCTCTCCTTGGTGTAGTAGTTTATACACACATATATATATATATACATATATATTCTTTACACATTTAGGTGAGTTAGCGCTAGAAGTTGTCTTTTCTGTCGATTAAGGATTATATGTCATGTGAATCAACATATGTAATATACCTAATAACCTGTCAGTGCGACCGTCAATATGTAGGTTGCACAACTCAGCATCTTAGAACTAGATTAAGACAACATATTAGGAATATAAAAAATGTTTTTTTACATGGACCATCGAGACATGTGATCACACAACATAATTCTGACTTTAGTAAATTGAGGATTCTTCCAATTGAAAAAAATCAAAGGATCGGATAAACACCTCAGACTCAATAGACTTATCAACAGAGAGTCGTTTTGGATTTTTTCCCTCCATACTCTTAAAACTGAAGGTTTAAATGAGAGAATAGAATCTACAGTTGATTAATATAAATATAAATATGGGAGATCTTTTGAGACACACATCAGAAGTATCATTCATGGGGGATACATACATTTCTGCTGGCCCCTAAGGAAGTTCTGTTTCATGTTGTCTCTTTATAACACCAGAAGTATAGCTTCATTTAACAATAACACAATTAAACATAAATATGAAGTTTCATTATTAACTGCAAGTGTCCACAAACTAAAGTCCTGTTTTTTTAAAATTTGGTTTATATTACTTAATGGTTTGCTTTATATTCGTGTTTTATTGAGACAAATACTCTTGTAGTTGTGGATGAGATACGTGAATAAACATTATAGGAGAGAAATATGAAATATGTATGCTGCTATTATAGGAAATAGACCACCCTCTTTTGAAGAGTGACAAATATACGTTTGTGTGTGAGTGTATATAATTATATTGTAAATTACACGTGAGGATTGAATACCAGTTATGTTTTTGCTTCTTGTACCTTGCATCTGAGATTGGACAGCCTTGGAAACAATTGTTTATTTTGATGCTTTTTAAGTTTTGCACGATTTTCCCGTTGATCTATACTTTGCATGTGGATAGTTACTTTAATCTTTTTATGTCACAACAAACATGTAAAGCGATTGGAAAAGCTGGACTAATTATCGCCAACAGATAGCAAATATCAGGATATTAATTGTCTCCGAGGTTGTTTAATTCTCTTTGTTATATTGTTTATATTGTACCACAGATTATGTAATGTATCTATTCTCTATTCTATGTATATAGCATATTATGTGACAATTGTGAGATCTGAAGCAGCCAGATTTTGGAACCAGACACTGAGTTTGGATTGGGGTTAAATTAAGGATCCATCTTGGACCCAATGGCTTCATTTCCTAGTTTTTAAATCTTGGCGTTTTGGATTGATTTTCTTGTTATGATAATATACTCCTGAAGAAATAATATTTTGTTATGAAAAGAGTTGAACTATATATATAGGTCTACTAACCAGAATTGTTTTAAACATATATTTGTGTTCTAAGTTGACTGTTTTATTTTTTAAAATAAATTAGTAATTTTTAACATTACATGGTGTATAAACACCTTTTTTATAGACTAAATACTCTATGTCTGCATAAAGATCTTTTGGATTGCCCAAATGAGGACCATTTGTAGCCGAGTGAAGGCAGTTTGCAAAAATGCCCCACACGAGATAATAGTCGTAGGAAACCCATGTGAACTTTCAAGTGGCCAATTACAGGTCAAAAAATTAAAGTCACTTAATTTGTCATACTAACATTTTGATTGACTGCAGTTCACACATGCATTAGATACAATCAAAGGAAATAACCAGTGATTTAAGATTGCTATACCAACTCCTAGAAGTCAAACCACCGATGACTAATTAACCTGAAAAGTGGAAATCTGTAAAGCAATGAGTAGTATACAAGAATTTTGAAAATATCAAGTGAATTTGCTACCACATGAAAACTTTACTTTTCACCTTTTATGGAAATTCACAAAAAAAGTGGCAAATTGCTGGTTTTTCCTCAAAAATTCTAGAGCAAAAAAGTGAAAACCAACAAAGAAAAAAGTGGCTTATATCTTTAAAAGTCAGAGTCAGCAGAACTCAAGAAGTGGACCAGAAAGTAGACAGCAGAAGACAGAAAAAGGTAACAAAATGAGGAAGGGAGTAGAGAAAATGAACTTCCCCTGGAACTAGAAGTCTGCTGGGGAGAAGAGGAGGCTGAGAATGAAGGCTTGGGGATTAACCACAATTACCACATAATCCAGATTGTTTCTCAGCTAGGACAGACATTGCCAGACCATGGGGGTTATGCACTATGGCAGGGCTATCCAAGTCCAGTCCTCAAGGGCCACCAACAGTACAGGATATAATGATTTCCCTGATTAAGTACAGGTGAGTCAGTCAAAATGACACTGATTAACTCACTTGTGCTTAATCAGGGAAATCCTTACATCCTGGCCTGCTGGTGGCCCTTGAGGACTGAACTTGGACAGCCCTGCACTAAGGTATGATAAAGAGGTAATAAAGTGGAGATGACTTATCCAGTGATATCACTTCTCCAGTTCCTATGTTATATTATGGAGACAATGCACTAACATTTCTTCAACTTTAGAGATCTTAGTGCATTGGCTCCATATAATAACATAACACAAGGACTTGAAGTGATATCACTGGAGTTTAGCACCTTATAATGCCTTAGTGCATAACTATTCAAAGTAAGAGGAAATATATATGTATGTATTCTTGACAAGTGGGCTGTATATGTAGAGATGGTCAAAATATTTTGCCTCAAAAGAGAAACAGGAGAAAAATGGCACTTTCTGACAAGCTGGAAATATTTAGTGAAAAGTGCAGTTTTCTTGGCTAGCTCATTGCATTTAAATCAATGTAGACATAATTTTTACCCACCACATGGCAAGTTTCTCTTCTTTTCTCAAATACATATAAAAGGGTGTCAGGTTTTCACAGCATACCATTCTGTGTTTGTGAGAGGAAGAAAAAGCAACACATTTTTGAGTTAAAGAAGACAGGCTAATAAAGTAGAGTTGAAGCTTAGTTTAGGGAGTTTTGTAGGCAGGAAATATGTTCTCTGTAGTAGGGGTGTTACGGTTCAGTACACTGGGACACGGTAGATGTTGGTAAAAACACAATTTTATTAAGGCACACAAGAAATGAAGTAACCCTAACGGGTCCAGTAACAACAGTAGAAACTGACACAGGACAGGTTACAAGCAAATTAACCCACATGGGTCCAGTATGTAATATACACACAATACTGACACAGGTCAGGATAAAGAGTTTGATACAGTGTATGAATGTCCAATGTACCCAGTGACACCACTGGTAGTTATGTGTAACGAAGGCCCAATGTCGCCTATAGGCAAGGCGACAATGACAGGACTGCAACAACAGGCGCTGGACGCCTGTAAGAGGATGCAATGGTGGACGCCCACCACGATACACAGGCTGGTAAGAGCTCATACCTATACGGAGGCCCTACCGGAGCAGCCCACCACCGTGTGCACGTACTACCTTAAAGGGTTAATGTGCGAAAGTATAAATGGATGGCAACCGGAAGCACACAGCGGAACCAAATGGAGAGTAATCGCATACTGTAACGGAGCCCAGCAAAACCCAGAGTGGTAGTAATAAAATGAGGCCCTTCCCCCGAAGGGGTTAATAGCGCTATGGTCTGGAAAATGGCAACCACCGGCGGCGCTCAACTGAACCATAATAGACCAAGCGAATGCAACACGGTGTGGAGGCACAATGAGACTCTTGACCACTGGTAGAGTATACTGGCAACCGGAATAACGGAATACAAGGAGGCCCAGTTAAGCTGTAATGATGCCAGGCAGGCAGCAGCAGGAACAGTTCAGAGGAGCCCAACCGGCACAGCAGAAGCAGGAACCACCGCCAAGTCGATTCAGTAAACAGCGCAGGAACATCAGCCAAGCTGGGTCGGTTCACGGAGCAGGATCCTCAGAAGCGCCGGGCCGGTACATAGAGCAGGATCGTCGGTCTCGCCGGGTCGGTACACGGAGCAGGAACGTCAGCCAGGCTGGGTCAGAACAGGAAGCAGGAACGTCAGCCAATCCAAATCGGTACACAGTATCAGGAACAAGACAATGGCGTGGTCAGGCAGTCCGGGGTCATACACTGGATCAGAACAGCAAAAACTAGCGCCAGGCATCAGGTACACCACGAAAGGGCACCAGCAAAGTGATAGCCCAGGGTATAAAAAGGCTGTCACTAGGAGGATCAGTACAGAGCAGCCAATAGGAGAGCAGATGCAGCGAGATTGACAGAATGTCTCCCAGATAACGGGCGCCGTGATAATGGGAGTCTGTGGGACAGGAAGTGAGAAAGGAGTTTGACCCAAAATACCCCAAAATTCAGTGCAACTGACTGAGAAGACACATGCAGCAGTGTTCCAAGTTTCTTCTTGCTCTGGCTCTTATCTCTATCCTATGGGAGTCTGGGAATGTGAGAAGGATGCAAAGGAGGTTTATTCCAAATACCCTCAAATTGTGATGATCTGACTAGGGATGGGCGAAAATGTTTGCCTCAAACCAAAATCGGCAAATAATGGGATTCCTGCTTAGCAAATAATTTCCAGCGAAAAGTGCAGTTTTTCCGCTTTTTTCGCCTAGCTCATTGTGCATTGAAATCAATGGGAATATTGAAAGTGCACAGTGTAAACAAGGGAAGGACTGGGGACAATGGGTATGTTTGCATTCAAATTAAACACCTGGCACAACTCTCTCCAAACACCACAATGTGAAATCCCCCCACCAGAAACCAAATACTGCTGCTATCACTATGTCCTTTGTCCGCACCCCTCTAAAGACACATAACAAAGTGCTGACAGTTTAATAGTAATGATAAACCCTCCCTGCCACCAGCTTGGCATATTCTGCGGGATGAAATTTCCTCAGATGCTGACTGATACCCTGCTTGTGATTCTCCTGCACCACTCTGCCATATGTGGTCAGTGCAACACACAGTGTGCAATGGGTGGACACGAAATGCCACATACTAACATCTACAGAGTGGCTATCACTTGGCGGGGGAGGTAATGATTAATGAGGTGGATTGGCAGAAGATTTAGTTACCCTAGAGCAAGAAGGTGATGGTGATCTAGTTGTTTCACTCAACATCAAACTTTCAGCCTCTGGCTGGGTTTCACTATTCTTCCTCCTCTTTGATCTCTGTCTCACCTCTTGTTGCCTTTCTGGAGAATCAGGGGGGACAGCAACAGTATTGCTTGATTTGGTGCGTGTTTGGCTTTATCATGTTTGACATAAATGTCATGGTGTCTGTGTTTCATGTGTGTTATCAGGGCAGTTGTGCCAATATCAGTCCTGTTGTAACACAGCTAGTAAATTAGTTAAAGAGGAACCTAAGGGGCAGGACAAGGAGACCCTAACCCTAGTGCTAAACTAAGCTGGAATAGGGGACCCTAACTCTAGCACTCAAGGACAAGAACTACAAGTGGGTAAAAAACAGACCTAGCAGAAGTGCACAGATACATATATATATAAAGAGGAAGCACTATATATATATATATATATATATATATATATATATATATATATATATGAAACACAAGAGAAAAAACCATATACATGTATATATAAAAATCTATACAGGGGAGAAGAGAACAGTACCAGACATCTGGAAGCAGGGTGCACTGGACTGAGAGATCCAACAGCTTGCTAGGAGGTCAGATAAGCAAACAGGAGCTAGGGAGAGTAGCAGGCCCAAGGTCCAATCAGCAGGAAGCCAAGGTCAGGGCAGGCTGAAGAGGCACAGTGGTCAAGAGGTAGCCGAGGTCAGGGCAGGCTGAAGAGGCACAGTGGTCAAGAGGTAGCCGAGGTCAGGGCAGGCTGAAGAGGCATAGTGGTCAAGAGGTAGCCGAGGTCAGGGCACACTGAAGAGGCACAGTGGTCAGGAGGTAGCCGAGGTCAGAACCGGGAGATCAGAAAGTAACAAGAGGGAGCAAGGAACACAGCACCAAGAACTGAACTCAATAACTGAGCGCTGAACCCCGGAAGCGTGCTCCTTATATAGCAGAGCCGGCATTGGAAGCGAGGCTGTGAGGTCGTTGTGCACGCTAGTATGCTGGGCGTGCGTCGGGACGCCTGCGCCTGCGCAGAAGTGCCGAAGAGGCCAGCAACGGATGTCACGTCCTCCCCGTCGGCCGACGGGACCCGGCGAGGTACCGACATCCAAGGTGTGTTCCCTCCTTTCCCCTTCTCACTCACTCACAAGTTGTGCACTGTTTTGTTGTTGATGACAACGCTGTGCCTTCCCGAAGAGGAAAATAGTCCCACACCCATGACTTCAGGGGGGAGGGAAAAGGTGGAGAAGAATTGCCTCTTTCTTCTCCTCCTCCACATTCCCATTCACTGGCTGGGTCAGAGGATGATGTTGCTGCTACTGCCTTAGACTCAGCACTGCAACAAGGACCAGGAGTATTGTTGCTGCTGGCAATTGAAACCGGTCCTAGTCCTGCATCACTTGTTGACCCCATTTCCACTGTGTCCACACTGGTCTATGGCACACTAGTCTGCTCCTCAGCATCCTGCTGCACTTGCAGCAGGAATTAGAGCAGTTTCAAACTCCAGCAACGGATGTCGCGTCCTCCCCGTCGGCCGACGGGACCCGGCGAGGTACCGACATCCAAGGTGTGTTCCCTCCTTTCCCCTTCTCACTCACTTGTCACAAGTTGTGCACTGTGTTGTTGTTGATGACAAAGCTGTGCCTTCCCGAAGAGGAAAATAGTCCCACACCCATGACTTCAGGGGGGAGGGAAAAGGTGGAGAAGAAGTGCCTCTTTCTTCTCCTCCTCCACATTCCCATTCACTGGCTGGGTCAGAGGATGATGTTGCTGCTACTGCCTTAGACTCAGCACTGCAACAAGGACCAGGAGTATTGTTGCTGCTGGCAATTGAAACCGGTCCTAGTCCTGCATCACTTGTTGACCCCATTTCCACTGTGTCCACACTGGTCTATGGCACACTAGTCTGCTCCTCAGCATCCTGCTGCACTTGCAGCAGGAATTAGAGCAGTTTCAAACTCCACAAATTCCAAAAACTCACTGCTGGTGGTGGTGGCGATGCCCATCCTCATCCCTGCCTCCCATTCCTTCTCAGTTTGGGCTAAAAACGCCATCAGTGTCTCTTCCACCCAAGCTTCTCCACCATCATCATCAACACCATCACCAGTACCTCCATGCTGCTGCTGCTCTATTACAGACATCTCACTGGTTGAAGGAGGTGAAGATACATGTGACAGAGGGTTCCCTAATGTCACACTTGCCATTTATTGGTGACTTGAAGAAGGCAGACTGGCAGCACAAGCAGCAGGCACAGGCAGCTGATCTGTGCTTCTGGTGGTGGTGGTATTATTGCGCTTAGGCAATTATTCTGCTTTCTCAGGATCACCACCTGGACAATGCCGAGAGGCGAAGGGGATTCCCAGGGTCAGGGGAATGGTGATTGCTCTCTCTCTCTCTTTTTTTTTTTTTTTAAATAATTTATTAAACAGATACAAAAACACACACACACACATATTTCATTACCTATATATACATACTTAAATCCCTTGTGGACAGGAAGGAGGTCCCTACATGACTCCATCAACAACCGCACCCATGCAAGGAATATTGCCTTCATTACAAATCTGTTACTTCCCGATATACTTGGTCACTAACTTTCCTTATTTTTGTTGACATATTTGAAGACCAATAGACCCCTTGTTCCATTTTCAATTGCCATTTTAATTGTGACAAATTGTACAGTTGTCACCCGGCTGGGATGATTTCCATCCTCTTGCTAACAATAACTTAATAGCTGCAAAACAGTGTATTACTAAAAAGTCCTGTTTCAAAGTTAGTGAAGGCCAAAATAGATTCAACAAAGCTAGTTCTGATTTTTTTTTTGTAAAGAAATGTTGAAATAATTTAAAAGAAAATTTAAAACCACATCCCACGCATTTCTAGTCTTTACACAAGTCCACCATATATGATAGTATGTTCCCTTCGCATTACCACAGCCCCAACATATATCTGACAATTGTGGATTCATTGTGGAAATTTTTGTTGGTACACAATACCATCTATTCATCAACTTAAACTGGTTTTCCACGAGAGCAAGATCATGAATATATTTATTAATTCTATAACAGGCTTTACTCCAACCTGTAATACTTATTTGTTTATTTAGATCATTTTCCCATTTTTTTAATTATCTTAAGCTAATCCCCCATTATCATCTTCCAATAACTCTATTAATTTAGAACAGTTAGAGAAAAGACTCTTATTATCCGTCCTTAAAAATACATTCTTTAATACTGATATTATTTCATCATTACTATGCCATAGATATTTAGAAAGAAAACCCTTCATCCTCAAGTATGAAAAGATCTCTGATCCAGGTAATCCATAGTTTTCTGTTAATTCTTCAAAAGGCCTAATTTCCAAACCTGTTATCATCTGTTCTAATTTTAATATACCACATGATTTCCACTTCTTTATAGATAGATCTTCCATATTATAAGCAAGATACTGTATATTAACGAATGTTGAAATCTTTTCTTTGAGATGTAATTTTTCTTTTATTTTAATGAATTCAGGAAGGATTTGTTCTAATATCCAACATTTCTTATTTACTCTTTCTAATAATAGGCATGTTAGATGAGAAATTCCACACATCTTTGCTTCTATTTCATACCATTTTTCCCCACTGGCCAAAGACAGCTGCATATGAAATAAAATGCTTGCTATATATAATCTGTGGATAATCGGAAAACCTGTTCCACCACGCTTAGTTTTTTTTTTTGCCAATCTGGTGGCACTAATTCTAGGTACTTTCCCCCACCAGACAACATTTCTAAAACCAGTCTGGATAATATCCAACCAAATCTTAGAAAACCTTAAAGGCAACATCCTAAATAAGTAAATCCACCTTGGTAACATATAGGCTTTAATTATATTTATTCTTCCCCACCAGGAGATTTCTTTATACCCCCATTCTTTCAAATTTGTATTGGTCGCCTATAACACTTTCAAACAATTTATCTCAACAATTGCTCTCTTGACCACTAGTCTGGCTGCTCTCATGCTTCCCCTACCACTCTCCTAACACTAGTCCAACCAGCTGCTTTGTCATCACTGTTACTACCAGTAACACCTCATCACAGTCTCTAGTAATATGATGCTCACCCCCTCATTCACTCCTAACACTAACAAGCTGCTGAACCTTCTTAGTAGCAGTACTAATGACGGGACTGCTTGGGGATGGCAAGTATGACTTAGGGCATCATCTTCTGCCGTCCACTGAAAATTAGTAGGCACACTGGCAGCAGGTGCAGCCCTGGCAGCAGGCACAGCTCACATTACTACTACCATCTTTTTCCACCCATGAGAACTGCCATCATTGGTTTTGGGGAACCAGGGCACCCACTGGTCACTTCCTCCTCCTTAGACTCCCTGGATGAATAATGGTCCTTCCAGGCTTTTCTTATTATTAAACTTATTCTCTATGCTCACTATGAGCCTCTCCTGCCTCAATTTTGCAACTGAACTCACAGCACAACAGCCTAGCACCTCTGTCTTGCTCTGTAGCTGCTTGTATTGTGTTTCACTTCTTGGAAAATGGCATGTTTTTATAGAGAAAAGTTGAAAAACGTGATTAAAGAGACAAAAGCTTTCTAGCCATTGAAAAACTTTTTGCCAATGGGAAAAAAAGGCGAAGATCTTGTTCACTTTATTTGAAAGTGGATTTGCCAATGAAAAAGTGGACATCCATGTGGTTTTCGCTTATTTTTTCATGGGTTCACGATAGACACTTTTGAGCACCCCTAGTACTTGGCACACTCTAATTGTCCCTCATGGAGTGTCTCTGCCTGACCATTAAGCATCTACAGAATTAGTGAACCCCTTCTGAGAGTGGTCGCCATCGTAGTGCTTTACACCAACACCAGTGCCCCCCTGCAGCTGGACCTGTTGCATATACCTGGAAGAGATGGGGTACCCACTTCTTGCAACCCTGTGGATAATCGGCTGCTGCTTGCCAACTAGCTACATCTCGGGGAGAGTTTCATTTCCTGTCTTACATTTTGCTGATTTTATGTGTTCAGCTCCCATGCTGATGGTTTAATTTTGTATTACGTAGGCCTTCAGTGTAACCTCATGTTATGAATTGGTCTATAGAGCTCACATTGCGCTATTATCCTGCCTCTTTGTAATGGCTGCTGGCTCATTCCATCCTTCCTCTTGCCCTTTTTTAATTAACCAGCTTTAAGTCTGCTTAAGAGTGCTGAAATGGGTAAGAAATCTTGTGAATATAAATCTAAATTGATCAAATTTGCCAGATGCCAGAATGCCGATGAACTGGAAGCTAGTATGGAAGACAATTCTGTTCCAGCATCTCCTGCACAATCGTCTGGTTCTGAGGACTCTGCCAAGTCCCACTTTGAAAAGCTCATGGCAGCCATCGCCAACTGACAATCAGTTTTAACTGCCAAAATTGATATTCTACATGTAGGCATGAACCTATTAAGGGCAGATCAACAAACAATGAGAGAAAACATCCTGGATGTGCAGAGGAAGGTATTGACAGTTGAGTATGTCATTCCTCTTGTTCAGGAAGGGGTGCACACCTTACAATCTCAGATGTAGGCCCTAACCCACAAGATGATCTGGAAAATAGACCTTGCTTTTGCAATATACGAATTATCGGCCTGCCAGAATTCTGTTAAGGAAGATTGACTGACTAATTTCTCTAAACCTGGATAAGAAGCACCCTGTGTACGCAGAGCCTTTCCAACTGCTTTGTCATTGAGAGAGCCCACCGATTACTGTCTGCATCCCTGCCTCCTGGGGCTCCACCTTAGACCCATTATCGTGAAGCTCCTAAATTTAAAATACTGTGATGCTATTCTACAACTCTCTAGACAGAAAGGCCAACTATCTTATGAAAATCACCTAGTTTCTATTTTCCCTGATTTCTCAGTGGATATCAAGAAACAACTGAGTAAATTTCAAGATGTCAAGAAGCGACTACAGGAGAGGAATATACCTTATGCTGTGCTGTTCCCTGCCAAACTCCATGTCACACACGCTAACCGCACCCACTTTTTTATATCTGAAATGAGGGCTTTGTCCTGGTTGGAGAGACTTTATGCATGATCTGCTGTGAATGACCCTCTATCAACTCCTAATGGATATGCTGCTGTCCCTGCTCTTCTGTGCGGGCAGTGCTGATGAGGGAGGCTGGATGGTCTCCTCCTCACTTATTGCACTCAACAAGTTGTATGTGTCTGATATGCCCACCTTGTTGGTGCATGGGTCTAGCGAACCACCCGTTCAGTCTTACTCTTCTGGACTTGACCCTGTTAGGTGGGATGGCAGGTGCAGGACGGGTGGGGGGAGAGGGGTTCAATATAAAGTATGCTTTTGATTGTTATTTTGTTCTCAATATATATGCATATCTGACTATCTTTATATCTCGCCTGAGTTGTGTTTATGCCATATAACATATTCTTTGTATAATGTAAATGTTATTATGTCTCCTGGGGGTGGGGGAGTGCTTTTCTCTGCCTTTGGCCCATTGTGTCTAGTTGCCAGTCCCAGTGGTCATGGGCTATTTACCATGTTCCTCTTCCCATTAGTGTTGGCTGGTGGTGCACGGCTGGGTCTCCAAGGTGTCATAGAGTGTCCCCCCACCTTTTTTTCCCCCTCTCTCCCCTCCCCACATATATGTATGCATGCATTGATATTTCTTTGTGTAGTTTGAGCTGTACTCATATTAGTGATGATTACATCTTAGGTAATACTCTTGTGTAGCCGGAAGTGGGCGACAAAATCTCTTGGATGATATTGTTATGCTACAGGTATACTGTGTTTGTTATTATGCATCTTTTTGCTCCTTGACGTTTCTGAATATGGCTGTGGCTGTCCACCATGGATCATTTTCTCACTCTCTGGAAAGTTGTGCCTAATTTATCAGGTTCACTCACGAGGGGTTATCCCCTGAAGAGCTTCTTCAGTTAAATTGGGGTTCTTGACAGACTCCTCCAGGGGCTTATCCTTGGTCAGTGGTGCACGTCCCAGGCCTGTCTCTTTTTAATTTTACTGATATGCAGGATTGTGTATTTGCTAGGGATGGGTGAAATTTTCACCTCAAACCAAAATCAGAGAATAATGGCACTTCCCCACCACATGAAAGTTTTCTCTACTTTTCCTGCAGGCATAAAAAAGGGTGTCTGGCTCTCACATTATGCCATTCTGTGTTTGTTAGAGGAGAATACAGCACATTTTTGACATAGATAACATAGGCAAATAGAGGGCAACTGAAACTTAGTTTAGAGAGTCTTTTAGGTAAGACATTTGTTCTCTGTAGTCTGGGGGCACTTTGGCAGAGAAGAAGGGAGGAAGGAGGTTGACCACTGGGGTCCAGTTTTCTTGTTTATCTTGCTGTTATTGTCCCTGTGCTGGGGAAGTCTGGGATAATAAGTTTTTGATTTTGTTTCTCAACTACAGTTTTTTTTTGTCTTCCCCAGTAGCTGTAAATTTGAACCTTGAAAAAGGCATAGACTGCAACTTCTCTATACTTAAAAGGCTCGAGATATTCATCTCCAATACAAATCCTCAAAAGAGATTGAATGCTTTGACCAAGAGTGCATTCCCTGTCACTCCAACACCTCTCAAAGCATCTGAGAGATCGACTCCATCAGCATTTCAACTGACTCAAGAGGGAGTAGGATCTTATAAACAATTGCAACCACCAACATGTGTTAAGTCTCTAGCAAACCCTATGACATAGGAGACGGCTGACTGAATTGGACTTTTCAGCTAAGCATCCAGCATACTGCAAATCATCCTTACCCAGCTATCCATAACGCACAAGGGAACAATTTGATCATACAGATTGCCTGCATCCTAAAGTGGGGATCAAATATTGAGGATCCAGAGACACTGCAGCACCAGAGAGTAAAAGTCCAGCCAAAGGACTCCATTGCATTGCGGAGCATCAAAAACAGAATCAAGATCTACACTTCAGTTGTGATGATGATGCCTGAATTTTAGCCATGTATCTATAACTGCTGAATACAAGACTTCCTGAGAGTACACCTGTACCATATTCTTCTACTTTCTATACACACATTTATTGCCTATTAGGAGTGGGTGAAAGGTTCCGCCGTGTTCCTGTGAAAAAATCAGCAAAAACCATGTTGTCTGGTTTTTCGTGGGAAAATCTGCTTTAAAAACAGTGATTAAAATCTTTGCGTTTTTCACCCATTGGCCAAAATTCTTCAACATTTTTTCAATGGCTGGAAAGTTTCTGCCCATTGATTAACTTGTTTTTTGCCTTTTTGTAATACAAATGTGACGTATTCCAGGAAGTGAAACACAATAGAAGCAGCTTCGGAGCAAGGTAGACGTGCTTTGCTGTTTTGCTGTGATCTTTTTGCAAAATTGAGCCAGAAGAGGCTTATAGTGACTGCTACCACTATGAGAAAATGTAAAATTAATAAAAGGAGGAACTGGAAGGTCCATTATGTGTCCACTGAGTCTGAGGAGGAGGAGGAAGTGAGCACTACAGAAGCAATGCTGGCCAGTCCCCCTAAATCACCCCTAGGGATCATGGGGAAATTAATGTCAAGGGAGGTAGTAAAGGGTAGTAGTGAGAGCAGGACAGGTAAGCTGCCTGTGCCTGCTGCCAGTACCACCAATGCTGTCCCTGCTGCCAGTACCAACAGTGCTGTGCCTGCTGCCAGTACTGCCACTGCTGCAACCAGTGCTGTGTCTGCTGTCAGACATGCTGTCCCTACTGCCACCTGTGCTGTGCCTGCTGTCAGTGCTGAATCTGCTGCCACCAGTAATTTACCTGCTGTCAGTGTGTCTTGTAATGGTTGATGTTAGTAGTAGTAGTAACAGTCATGGTGAAGCAGCAGGTTGGACAAGTTTTAGGAAAGTGGTAGGGGAAGCAATTGAGAGCGTCCAAACTAGCGGACCAGGGAGCCCACACCATTCCTCTGACCCTGGGAGTCCCCTTCCCCCCATGGCATTTTTCCATGTGGAACATGATCCTGAAGAAAGTAGAATTGTTACCACCGCAATAATACCACCACCACCAGGAGCACAGATCAGCTGCCTGTGCCTACTGCTAGTGCTGCCAGTCTGTGTTCTTCGTGTCAAAAGTAAATGGCAAGGGTGACATTAGGGGACCATCTGTCACATTTCTCGTTACCTCCTCCAACCAGCACTGACATGTCTGTAATACAGCAGCACATAGGGACTAGTGGTATTGGTGATGATGATAGTGGAGAAGCTGGGGTGGAAGAGACATTGATGGCCTTTTTAGCAGAAGCTCAGAAGGAATGGGAGACAGGGATGAGGATGGGTGTGGTTAACAATTAATGTAAATATACCTTTATATAATAATAAATACACACAACTTCAATGGTTCGTCTATTTATGAGCAGTATTTAAGTATCATGATGCCTGTGATTTGGCCTGCTTATGGTGTTACCTGTCATGTCCCCATTGGTGGATGAGCAGCGGCATTGCTGGTTGCTGTCGTCTGACTGCTGGCCTCTGTGTTGTGGGCGCACATCACTGACATCGCGCTCCCTGTTTTGTACCTTTGGCACTAATTGCCCAATGTCCTGCATTCTCCGTTGGCCTTATATGGGGCCTGAAGAATAAGCTTCCATGCCCTTTTGTGGTGTACCTGCAAATTGCTACCATTGTCTCTCGTTTGACCCATGCTTGGCTTCCGATTATCCTCCGGCTTGATCCTTGGCTTTGTCTGACTATCCGCTCCGTGCATGACCTAAGCCTTGTCTGACTACCCGCTCCCTGTATGACCTGGCTGTGTCTGATTACTCACTCCGTGTATAACCTAGGCTTTGTCTGACTACCCGCTCTGTGTATGACCTGGCTGTGTCTGACTAACCGCTCCGTGAATTACCTAGGCCTTGTCTAACTACCAGTTCTGTGCTTGACCCTGATTCAGGCTGACTATCTGATCTGTGAATTTCATGGCTGACTATCTGATCCGGTTTTGACTTGTGGCTCTGTCTGACAACAGGCTCCGTGCATAACCCCAGTATTGTCTGACTTCCACTATGTCTCGATGGACTGTTGCTGTCTCTTGCTCCTTACAGCCTAGAGTATCCGTACCTCCCTGGTACTGTTCAGCAGTCTCTGGGTTAGTCTCACCTAAGGTATTGCTTGGTTCGTCTACGATCCGGCATCCCCAGACTAGCATTACCTCCTGGCTACTACCGGCTAGTCACCCCGGTCTCGCTCCTGTACCTGGATCCCTAGCTCTCTAGGTGTCCACAAGTATTCGCTCAGCCTTGGCGATCCGTGGGCAGAGATTGTAGCTCAGTGTCAGCTCCTGGGTAGTGGACTGTACACTGTACTCATGCCTGTCCCTGGGAAGGCTGGGGAAGTGTATTCACTCTTGTACTTTTATCTTAATAATCTGATTAAATTCCCCTGTACCTGTTGTGTACTTATTATCCTAAGTGTACCGTGACAGTACGAAAGGGCCATGAGTACTGAAGGTACAGGTGAACCAGTTCAGAACATTTTGGCTGGAATGGACACACAGGATCAAAGGATTGATCAATTGTCATTTGCCATGCAGACGCCCCTGAACCAAACCGCACACCTTGGTCAGGCCACTCGACAACCAGTGTCTCCCTCAGATTCCACACCAGTGGGATCTGCTAATTCTGAGACAAGTATGGCCCGTGGGCTATCCAGTACCACTCCCCTTCCTCAACGCTACGAGGGGGAGCCTATGCTCTGTAGATGGTTTCTTAACCAAGTGGGCATATTCTTGGAATTGGTACCACATGCATTTCCAGTTGAACGAAGTAAGGTCGGTTTCATGATTTCACTTTTATCTGGTAAGGCACTGGTATGGGCCAATCCATTTTGGGAAACAGGGAAACCCATTGTATCTAACTTGATGGAATTTGTGGGCAAATTTCGCAGGGTCTTTGATGTTCCAGCCTGAGCAGTATCCGCAGCTAAACAACTTATGACCATACGCCAGGGCGCACATACGGTAGCCGAATATGCTATAGAATTTCGTGTCCTGGCAGCTGAGGTGTACTTGTAGCTGCATTTTCACAGGGTCTGAGTGACTCAATTAAGGTTGAAACGGCAGCCCGTGAGCTGCCGGAGGAGCTGAATTAATTCATTACTTTCTCAATTCTAATTGGTACCAGACTCAGAGAGACACCTTCGTTCAGAGAACGTTTGGGTAGGCCTGCTACGTGATTGGCACCTCACTTTATTCTCCCACCAGTCCTCCCTTGCCTCCTGGTCCTGAATCCATCAGGAGTGAACCTATGCAACTGGGGTTCATGTGCCTTCAGGGGAGGAGAAGACTTTCTGTAGGAGAGAGGGCCTCTGCCTATACTGTGGTAAGGCAGGTTACTGGTTGCGGTCTTGTCCCGTCCAGCTGGGAAACGCTTGCACCTAGGTTGTGTCAGGGACAGACTCTGGGTGGAGTTTCACAGTCCCCGGATCATCTGCAAGGGAAATCCATCTTGAGGTGATTGTATCTTGAGCCGCATCTTCGGTAACAGCTCTGGCCTTAATAAACTCCGGAGCTGCTGGTTATTTTATGGATGCTGAGTTTGCAGCCGAGCATGCTATTTCATTGGTGCCACGTTCCTTTCCACTGGCCATTGAGGCTATTGACGGGAGACCATTGCAACCGTCACATGTGGCACATAAGATGTGTCCTTTGTCTTTAAGGGTAGGGGCTCTCCATGTGGAGACCCTACAATTCCAAGTAATAAAGTCTCCTCACTATGCTATCATTTTGGGGTTCCCCTGGCTACAGACACACAACCCCAGGATAAATTGGCAAACGTGCAACATTTTGTCTTGGTCTTACCACTGTGCTGAGTCCTGTCTACAGCAGCCTACCAAGATCCTTTGTACTGTTTCCTCATTACCTGCAGAGTACCAGTCCTTTAAGAATTTAATAAGGTTGAGGCTAGTACATTATAAAAAAGCCCTTCTGAAGTTGAATTCTTAGACGTGAAAATATATGTGGAAAATGAGGAATTAAAAACTAGAACCTGTAGAAAATCTACCTCGTGTAATACATTACTACGTGCGACGAGTCATCACTTACCTTCTCAGATCGGTGGTATTCCTTATGGACAGTACCGCCGATTGAGAAGGAATTGTAGTGATTTGACAAATTATAAAAAACAGGCAAAGGATCTAACTAGAAGATTTTTTTTGATAATAGAGTTCGATTTATAACTAGATATTGTACCCATTGGCAGGTTCTGAGATCAGTTTTGGTGAAACATTGGAACATCGTAACACAAAATACAATCATTAGGAAAATTGTTGGTGATACACCAGCCTTAGTGGCATGGAGGGCACCCAATCTGAGGGATGGACTAGTAAACAGTTATTATGACTCAGCGAGAGAGTGTAAAACATGGCTTGACAAGAAACAAATGTATGGAACATTCAGATGTGGTACATGTATGGCCTGTAGATTTGTTAAAAAAACGGATGTTTTTTACATTTTTGACAACACACAGAAATTTAGAATAAAATCCATGATCAACTGCAGAACTCGGAGGGTGGTGTATCAGTTGATATGTCCTTGTAAGAAGATATACGTGGGTAAAACGAAGAGGGAGTTTAGAAGGAGAATACTTGAACATAAGTGTGATATAGGAAATGCCAAAGTGGAGAGTTCTATAGCTAGGCATTTTCTGGAGTTCCATAAACGTGACTCTGGTGAGTTAAAAATAATAAAAGAGGAGGTGATTTGGATGTAAAGCTTTTGAGATGTGAATCTAAATGGATATATACCTTGGGCTCATTGTCTCCCCAGGGGTTAAATGAGGAACTACAGTTTAATGCATTTCTTTGAGTATACATAATTTGGATTTATCTGTATGTGAAGTCCACACATTGGTTTAGGTATTGTAATAATGTGGAAAGTAGTATGCGAATGTGGTTATTTGTATATAGCTCCCAACATTGGATAATTGAAAATGTGAAGGAGAAAGGGAGGTCCAGTTATTTGATTGTGGGGACGGACGGAGTGATGTATTCATTTGGGAGAGGAGGTATGGCAACATGATGGATGGTTGCCAGGTTGGTTTATGGTCTCTTCCTAGTGTAATTGTCCCTGCACACAATCCATGAACTGGCAACAATATAAAAGCTTGGAGGGACATAAGATATATTATCCACCTCGTCTGAGGCATTGACCCCTTTTAGTGTGCCGGGTGGGCGCCGAGTGTAGTGTGGATGGTTGCCAGGTTGGTTTATGGTCTCTTCCTAGTGTAATTGTCCCTGCACACAATCCATGAACAGGCAACAATATAAAAGCTTGGAGGGACATAAGATATATTATCCACCTCGTCTGAGGCATTGACCCCTTTTAGTGTGCCGGGTGGGCGCCGAGTGTAGTGTGTTGAGGTGCAGTCCCTGGCGGTCTGGCGCATGGGGAGTTAATATCCGGCTAAATACTTTGTAATTTTGGGTCTCGTTTTCTATATGGGGATATGTTACTATTTGTTTGGTAGGAATTATTTGTTTATTTGTTTGGTAGGAATATACTGGAGTGCCCTGACAGCCTTAAACATATGTATTGGTTTGTGTTAGAATAATTACTATGGGAACCCCTTTCAAACTAAAAACTTCCGGGATTCGTTGGGATACAAGGTAGTGAACCGGATGTAATATGGTGAACAGTCTTGAGAAAGCCCGTGGATATGTGGACAAAACGTGTTGACTATATGAGACATGCACTGATTCTGGTGCTGGAGACGTATATTTTGCTGTGAAGATAATTTCTTGTGGAGGGAAGATTTCAAGGAGATGATGACATGAGTCTCTGATAAAAGTATGATGCAGCGAGATGAATGAATATGGGCGTTATGAGAAGTGATTTGTGAGTGGCGGTGGGCTCCGTGGAACGGAATGTAAGGTACCCGGCTATGCTATAAGGCTATGTGGGTATGAAATATATGACCTAAGAGGAAGATCATATTGAAATAAGTCTATTATATATATACTACCTGCCAGACTCAATCTCTAACATATTGAGGTGATTACGACCAAGGATATATATTGGATACAGTGTGGATTTAGATGCATTATTGACAGAGACCACAAGCTTGGTGAATATTGAAATTGTTGTACTGTTTGTCATCATCAATCATTTTCATCAGCTCCATTGTTTATCATCTATCATCCATCAACCATTCCATCAATTTGTATCCATATCCCTCCATTTTTTGGATGTTTTTGTATTTTAATTTTTCTTCATTAGCTTTATACACTGGCGCCAGTGCTTTTTTTGTTTTTAGTGGAGGGGTGGGTGGATATATAGGGTGGGGGGTGTTTGGGGGGTGTAGTCTGCATTGGACTTGGAAGATGCTGCGGGGTTTTATGAACTCAATCTTGTATTTTTTTATGATTTGAAATTATTTTGTTGGATGTTACTAATAAATATTATTTATCATAACTGTTGATTTGGTGATCATTGCCAACAATAGAGGGTAAGTGCTTATTATAGTCCTACTTTGTCTTTTTTTTTTTTTCTTTTTTTGAGGCTAGTACATTGCCGGCAAACAGACCATATGACGATTGATTTGATACCATGTGACATACCTCCAAGGGGGCGAGTGTATCCTCTGTCGGTGGAGGAGAATCGGGCTATGGAGGATTATGTGACTGATGCTCTGGCCAGAGGGTTTATTCACAAATCCTCCTCCCCTGCTGGTGCAGGATTCTTTTTCGTAAAGAAAAAGGATGGGGAGTTAAGACCTTGTATTGACTTCATTGGGCTGAATAAACTAATGGTGAAGAATGCTTACCCACTGTAACGGTTTGTTTGACTCACAGACACAGTTAGGATAAAAAACACAGTTTTATTGAATACAATAATACAATAAGAACCCTCACAGGTCCTGTAATATACAACGTATAGTACAGACACACGACAGGTAACATTTAGGCCCACACAGGTCCAGCACAAATATAGGAGACAAACAGTTTATGCTGTCACGGGTCAGGCAGAGGATAAGGTTTCCAGGTTTCAGCAATGTAGGAGTTAAAGTTCATCAAGGCAGGAAAACAGTCCCACATGTGAAGGTATTTAACTGATTCTTAAACACGCCAAAGTCTGCATTCACTGACAGTTACCAGTCCACTGAGGTAACAGGAGCGATACCGGTGCAGACACAGAGGCAACACTTGCAACCGGTTTGACAGAGTGGAGTGTAAGCCAAAGGCGATGTACTGGAGCAATCACAGAGGCAATACTTGCAGCCGGTTATACAGAATGGAGCGTAAGCCAATGGCAATGTACCGGAGCAATCACGGAGGCAACACTTGCAGCCGGTTATACAGAATGGAGCCTAAGCCAATGGCAATGTACCGGAGCAATCACAGAGGCAACACTTGCAACCGGTTTGACAGAGTGGAGCATGAGCCAAAGGCAAAGTACCGGAGCAATCACAGAGGCAACACTTGCAACCGGTTAGACTGAATGGAGCGTAGCCAATGGCAATATACCGGTGCAATCATGGAGGCAACACTTGCAACCGGTTAGACTGAATGGAGCGTAGCCAATGGCCATGTACCGGTGCAATCATGGAGGCAACACTTGAAACCGGTTAGACTGAATGGAGGACTAGGCCAGAGGCATTCCGTAGAGCCTAAATGGGACAACACTTGGCAAGCTGGCGGGAGCAGAAGTGCCAGACCAATCAAGGCACCGGAAATCAGAATGTCGCCGAGGCGACAAGGACCCAAACAGAAATCAGCCGAGTCAGAGCACAGGAACAGGAACGTCAGCCAGGCCGGATCAGAACACAGGAGCAGGAACATCAGCCAGGCCGGGTCGGTACACAGGAGCAGGAACGTCAGCCAGTCCGGGTCGGTAAACAGGAGCAGGAACGTCAGCCAGGCCGGGTCTATACACCGGAGCGGACACTGAAGAATAGTCAGGCAATCCGGGTTGGTACACAGGCGCAGGAACTGGAGAGTAGTCAGGCAAACCAAGTCGGTACACTGGAAACTATTTGAGCAAACGTAGCACTGGCACAGGAACACCACGAAAAGGGCAATGTGTGGGTGCAGGAGACCAGTATATAAAGGCCATACTGGACGGGCTTAACGCAGGGCAACCAATGAGAACCACACATAGGATAACTGACAGAAACATATAAACAAGGGATCACGTGCACAGTGATACCCATGCCTTTGATTACAGAATTGTTCGATCAAATTAGGAGTTCAACGGTGTTCACTAAGCTTGATCTGAGGGCCGCTTACAACCTTGTAAGAATTAAGGAAGGAGACGAGTGGAAATCGGCATTTAATACTTGCAGCGGACATCCTATATAATAATTCACTAATGTATGTTTGTCAGAAGCTGTCATGCGCAGTACAGACGGCTGCACATGCTGCAGTCATGCGCAGTACAGACTGCCCGCGCCATGGCTGATAAAAGAGCGGGGTGCTCCGAATTCAGACTACGGTCTGAATTCAGAGCACCCCTCTCCATTATCAGCTGCGGAGCGGGCAGTCTCTACTGTGCATGATTGCACCGCAGCCGTTGCTGCCTGGCACTGTGGCCTGTGTACACGGGCTGTTAAACTAGTTATGAATATTTGGTAATGCCATTCGGTTTATGCAATGCTCCGGCTGTCTTCCAAGAATTCATTAATGATATACTGAGAGACCTACTGCAAAGAGGTATAGTGGTCTATTTGGACGATATTGTCATCCATTCACAGACCTTGGCAGCACATCGAGCGGATGTCGCGTTGGTCTTGCAACATTTGAGGGAGAATAAGTTGTTCTGTAAATTGGAAAAATGTGAATTCCACAAATCTCAGGTGACATTCTTGGGTTATGTGATTTCCTCATCTGGGCTGGCAAAAACTTTTGGCAGTTCTGTAGTGGCCTCGTCCGGTGGGGTTAAAAGCCATACAGAGATTTTTGGGTTTCACAAACTTTTATAGGAAATTTATAAGAAACTTTTCCACGGTGGTTACACCACTCACAGACTTGACGCACAAAGGTAAAATCCATCTGACTGGTCACCCAGAGCACTACAGGCATTTGACAATTTGAAGGCTGCCTCCTATCTTGTCCCACCCCAATCCCACCCTACCCTTTACATTGGAGGGTGACACATTTGAGTCAGGAGTAGTCACTCTCCTGTCCCAGTGCTCGGCTCCTGGTAAAACCTTACTTCCATGTGGGTTTTTTTCTAAGAAATTGTCTAGGGCTCAGTCTGTATGACATTGGGGATTGTGAACTCCTGGCCATTATTCTTGCGCTGCGAGAATGGCATTACCTACTGGAGGGGACAAGTTCCCCAATCTGGATTCTCACAGACCATAAGAATCTGACGCATCTGTCTGAAGCAAAAAGACTGTCTGTACGGCAGGCCAGATGGGCGCTGTTTCTTTCAAGATTAAATTGTGTGGTCTCCTATCTTCTTGGTACTAAGAATGTGCAAGTGAATGCTCTTTCCCAACAGCTTGGGTCTGATCCCGAGGCTGAGAGCCCTCCTGTGCCTGTCATTTCCTGTGACCATATTTTGGCCACCATTTGTACAAGCATTACCTCACCCTTGGGTGAGGAAATTTTGTCCTCTCAGGCTGATGCTCCAGTAGATAAACCCAGTGATAAATGCTTTGTCCCCGAGCCACTTTGTACTTGGTTACTGGAGACATATAGGGTTGGAACAGTTTCTACACTGCTTAATTTCAGACAATCTTGATATCTGGGTGACCTTGTTACCATGGGCTGAGTTTGCCAGGAATTGTGCCGTGAGCTCCTCCTCTCAGAATTCTCAGTTTCTGATCAATTATGGCTTTCAACCGTCTTTGGTTCCCGAGTCCTTTGAGGTACAAGACATTCCGGCTCTGGATGAACATTTTAGGCAACTCTGCTCCACTTGGGTACGGATTCAGAGAGCCTTGCAGAGGTCCACACAGCGCTATCAGAGACACGCAGACCGTTGACGACTTCCTGCTCTGGTCTTTCAAGTATGGGAGAGGATATGGTTATCTTCTTGTAATCTGATCCTCCAAGTACCTTATAGGAAACTGGCTCCTCATTTTGTAGGTCCATACTGGGTTCTTCAGAGAGTCAACCCTGTCACGTATGCCCTGGACCTTCCTGCTGGTATACGCATTCACAACGTATTCCATGTATCTTTACTCAAGCCATTGATTTGTAATCGCTATACTTCTGTGCCAGTCCATCTTGGGCCGGTAGATGTTGAGGGTCAAGAGGAGTATGAGGTGCAAAATATTTTAGACTCACATAGAGTCAGAGGACACATACAATATCTTGTACACTGAAAGGGTTATGGGCCGGAAGAACGTTCCTGGGTATCCAGTGGCAATATCCATGCTCCTGCCTTATTCTGTAGGTTCCATTCTCTGTTTCCTTCTAAGCCTGGTCCTCATTCGTGGGAGAGAGGTCATTGAGGGGTGGGTACTTTCACGGTGCCCTTGATTTGATGGATGAGCAGCGGCATCGCTGGTCACTGTCATCATACTGCTGGCCTTTCTGTTGCGGGCTCGTGTCACTGATCTCACGCTAGATGTCTTGTACCTTTGGCACTAATTGGCCGATTAATGTCCCACCTTCTCCATTGGCCTTATATGCAGCCTGAAGACTGAGCTTCTGTGCCCTTTCGTGGTGTACCTGAGCATTGCTACTGTTGTCTCTCGTTTGACCTTTGCTTGGCTTCCGATTATCCTCCAGCTCGATCCTCGGCTTTGTCTGACTATCCGTTCCATGTATGACCTAGGCCTTTTCTGACTACACGCTCAGTGTATGACCTTGCCGTGTTTGACTACCCTCTCCATGTATGACCTAGACCTTGTCTGACTACCCGTTCTGTGCTTGACCCTGATTCAGGCTGACTACCCGCTCTGTGAGTTTCGTGGCTCTGGCTGACTATCTGATCTGGTTTTGACTTGTGGCTCTGTCTGACTACCCACTCCATGCATGACCCCGGTATTGTCTGACTTTCACTCTGTCTCAATCGGCTATCTCTGTCTCTCGCTCCTTACAGCCTAGAGTATTCGTACCTCCCTGGTACTGTGGTGACTTCCTTCCATTCGGCAGTCTCGGGGTTAGTCGCACCTAAGGTATTGCTTGGTTAGTCTACGCTCCAGCATCCCCAGACTAGCATTACCTCTTGGCTACTACCGGGTGGTCACCCCGGTCTCGCTCCTGTACCTGGATCCCTAGCTCTCTAGGCTTCCACAAGTATTGGCTCAGTAGAATCATAGGCTGGTTCTACCACCTTGCTGCCTTGGCGATCCGTGGGCAGAGACTTAGCTCAGTGTCAGCTCCTGGGTAGTGGACTGTACACTGTCATCACGCCTGTCCCTGGGAAGCTTGGGGATGTATAGTCTCTTTTGTACTTTTATCTTGATAAACTGGTTAAATTCACCTGTACCTGTGTTGTGTGTTTATTATCCTAAGCGTACCATGACAAAAAGTTAAGATATTTACATTCAAGAGTGCAATTCCTTCAAACCATTTTAGGCACCTTATTCTTCCCCTTATTGCATTAAGTTACCCATATAATTACCCAATGTTACCTTGAGATGTCCAGCAAAACTTTGATTCCAGGCCAGGAATGGGAAGGCAGGAAATGGGGGAGGGGAAGAAGACACTGGAGGAGAGACACAGCCTGGAATCTCAACAGGATAAGAAGGAAACTAGCCAGAGCAGTCTTTGCTCCATAGTTTACCTACTTTCCATTCCTGCCCCTTATTTTCTATTGGCTAAAGGCTATGATGTCACAAAACACGCCCTCATCCATTTTCACCATGTGTAATGTCACCACAATGGGCATCACCACCACCACCACCAGCAGTGAGCTTTTGGAATTTGCAACTGCTCTAATTCGTGCTGCTGATGATTTGCAAGGGCAGCAGAATGCTGAGGAGCAAGACAGTGCACCACAGAACACAGTGGACATAGTGGGAATGGGGTAAACATGTTATGCGGGACTACTACAGGTTCCAATCACCAGCAGCAGCAATACTCCTGGTCCTAGTTGCAGTGCTTGTTCTGAGGCAGGCCAGCTGTCACGGTTTGTTAGACTCTCAGACACAGAGTAAGATAAAAATCAAACTTTATTGAAAAGTTTAATGGGAACCCACACGGGTCCAGAACATACACACATATCACACGTACATAATGATTACAAACAGTTGTATTAGCAAGATACAGAATGTAGGCTCTACCGGCCTTGCCAATATACCGAGCAAGGCAGCCTGTAAGCTGGCACAGTGGAATGGAGACAGGCTCTACCGGCCTTGCCAATATACCGGGCAAGGCAGCCTGGAGGGTAACAATCAATCTGAATACAGCTCTACCGGCCTTGCCAATATACCGGGCAAGGCAGCCAGGAGGACAGAAGGACAGCTCCACTAATGCTGAATAGATGGAATAGCAGCATAAGATGGAACAGTGGAGCAAACCAGTATCGTCACCAGGGAAACCAAACCGGTTCTATAAAAAGAATCAACAACCGGTAGTGTGGAGTAAACCAGTATGGTGTAATGGACAACAATAGTGTCTGACCGGTTCTATACAGCGAATCAGCAACCGGTAGTGTGGAGTAAACCAGTATGGTGTACTGGGCAACAATAGCGTCTAACCGGTTCTATACAGCGAATCAGCAACCGGTGAAGAGTGGAGTAAACCAGTACCATGTACTGGGAGACAGCGAAGCCCAACCGGTTCTATAAAGCGGAATCGGCAACCGGGGAATGGGGAGAGCCCAGTAACATGTATGGATAACAATAGCGTCTAACCGGTTCTATACAGCGAATCAGCAACCGGTAATAGTGGAGTAAACCAGTACCACGTACTGGTAGACGGAACGCCCAACTGGTTCTATAAGCGGAGTCAGCAACCGGTAATATGGAGTAAACCAGTAAGGTGTAATGAACAACAATAGCGTCTGACCGGTTCTATACAGAGAGTCAGCAACCAGTAATGTGGAGTAAACCAGTATGGTGTAATGGACAACAATAGTGTCTGATCGGTTCTATACAACGAATCAGCAACCAGTAAAGTGGAGTAAACCAGTATGGTGTAATGGACAACAATAGCATCTGACCGGTTCTACACAGCGAATCAGCAGCCGGTAGTGTAGTAAACCAGTATGGTGAAATGGGCAACAATAGTGTCTAACCGGTTCTATATAGCGAATCAGCAACCGGTGAAGAGTGGAGTAAACCAGTACCACGTACTGGGAGACAGCGAAGCCCAACTGGTTCTATACAACGAATCAGCAACCAGTAGTGTGGAGTAAACCAATATGGTGTAATGGACAACAATAGCTTCTGACCAGTTCTATACAGCGAATCAGCAACAGGTAGTGTGGAGTAAACCAGTGATCAGAATGTCGCCCAGGCGACCCAATAGTCAGTTGATGAAGTCAGGATACAGCGCAGTAGCAGCAGACAAGCCAGGACGCCCACAGGAACGGCAGGACTGCCAGCCAGGTCAGGAACGGAGCAGGAACATCGGCAACACGGGGTCAGGAACAGAAGCAGAAACGGCAGGCCAACTGGATCTGGACGCAGGCAGGAACCACGCAGGAGAGGCACTGACTACTGGAGACCGCTGACACTGGTAACAAAGGGAACAGGCCCAAGGAACAGGTACTGGAACAGGCAGGTGACTACTGACATAGAGACACCACGAAAGAGTAACCAAAGGGTGCCTCAGCCCAGTCTATATAGGCAATACTGGGCGGGTAAAAGACAGGCAGCCAATGGAGAGTACACACACCTGACAGCAGAAGTCAGCAATCACGGGCACCGTGATACTAGCATACAGAGGGGAATGGGAATGCAGGAAATTGTGGATGGGAAGGAGACACAGGAGTAGAGACACAGCCTGGAATCTCAACAGGATAAGAAGGAAACTAGCCTGAGGAGTCTGTGCTCCATGCTTTACCTACTTTCTAGCCCCACCCCCTTATTTCCTATTGGCTAAAGGCTATGATGTCACAAAGCATGCCCCCATCCATTTTCACCATGTGCAATGTCACCACATTCACCTATTTTTACTCTTCCTATGTTGCCCAGTATCAAAATATCTTTCCCCAGGGCAGGGAAATCCAGTGGGAGCAAAAAACATTTTGAGGTGAAAATTCACCCACCGTTCCTGAAGAGCAATTCCCTCAGAAACATGAGCTTCCCTGCAAACTTCCTAGGTTGGATACTTAATCTGACACCCATCTATAATCGCACATTTCTATACAAAATATACACATATTTACAAATTATACGTTCAGTTCTTTGCTAAAAAGTCTGTACAGGACTGTGAACATGGTTAGTTTATGTTTGTATGGATGATTCTATACTAGTCATTTGTTTCCCATCACTCTGTTTAGCATCGCTAGATTCCCTGCAGATGAGACCCAGGATAGTCATTGAACTCCACATCCCAGCAACTACTCCAGAAATAGTTCCTTGTATTCCCAATTCCCTTGGTTTTGGACCTGCTATTGATGTTGTTCCAGACATCTTAAAGGAATGAAAATAATTAAAATCCCACCATACTGGTATATTTGAAAAACATGTCAGTACAACTCTTTGGGAATGTGATTCAACTATACTTTTTGTGGATCCTTACCATGCTATCTGTCAGAAAACACCTTCCTCTCCCAAACAATTATTTGAGCATGCCAGAGCATGCCATTCACCACCGATATTTAAATTGATGTTGCCCACTTACTATTTGTTATAACTACTTCATACAAGATCACCAATTCCCAGGTCTGTCCTGATTTTGATGGTATGCTGAACATAGTCCATCCCCTCTCTATCTCTCTTTTACCCTGTGTACACATATACATACACATAATTCTTGCTCTCTATGAACATGCATTGTATTTAACACATTCCCCTCCTTTCCCATTGTGATACAATGTATACTTAGTCCTGTGAGGAAGTTCCACCATTGTCCTTCACTGAGTTACATCTCTATAATATATAATGAGTGCTGTTAGAGAGAAAGAGAAAGAGAGAGATGGAAAAAAAACTTTTAGAGAAAGAAACAAAAGCAGAGAGAAAGAGAGAGACAAACAAAAGAAAATGAAATCCTGAATAGAAATCCTGTCTCTGTCTGCTTTTCAACTATTTTCAATCCTACTTGTCTCCTGAAGAAATTAGAAAAAAAAAGTAAAAAAGTTAGTATCCCCTCCCCAGAACCCACACATTACCTCCCTGGGATATGTGGGCTTATTGTGAGTTAAACCGCAAAGTTTATATCTACAACAGTGTTCACCATCCATCCCTGTACACACATATCCACCCATACAACCTTTATGTGCCCCCCAATTCCTAAAAACACAATTTTATAATACAGACAAAACAGCCAATTGCAATATTACTGCACCCTCCCCTCTCTATAAAATTATGGGAATGTGCAAACATAGAGATTGAAAGGGAAAAATAATTATAATTTAAGTTGCATATGAGACCCCTGTCAAGTCACCCTGATTAAAGTGGCATAATTCTGCCTCAAGTCTGGTAACTTGCTCTCTTAAGAGATCATATCCAATTTTTATTTTAGTGTAATCTCTTTCTAGATTTTCATGTTCTCTTTCCAGAGAAGAAAATGATCTCCAGTCCCAAAATTGTCTTTCACATGCCTATTTTTATTTCCCGCAATGTTTGCTCCTTCTTTTCCCGCTCAATGTTCCTTTGCTGTGCCTCCCCCAAAAATTCACTCATCTCTTATCCTCCAGTTTTCTCTATCTCTGTTTCATTGTGGTGCGTCCCATCTCCACTTAAGGGGCCTTACTGATGAGACTTCACATACCCGTTCAGTGTATGGGTGGTCAAGCCACCACTTATCTGCTCTCAGTAACAAAAGTTAAAAATCTGTGGGGGTTGGCTCAAACAACCTCACAAATTCCTGACATTGCCTAGGAAGAGTGTCCAGAACCCTTGCTATGTGTGCTAGAGAGCCCTGTGCCATTGGTCGCTGAGGCTGACTCAGGGTGCACCAGAACAAAACCCTTTGTGCCACCCCATGAGGTCCCTCTGTTGGCATCATGGTAATCAGACTTACCTATTTTTCTATTTTGTTTATATAAAAATGAGTCACTGTTCTTCTTCCTATCTGATCAGACACACTTGCATTGAAACCTAGCAATCTGCTAGCCATAGGACCCAGAGCTTCCTCTAACAGCTCAGTCCACTCCTCTAAGTGGAGCCCTCAATTTTTGGCTCTTTCAACCCCTCTCTGGAATCAGCAGGTAAAATCATTAAAGTTTGAAGTTGGCATAGCACCCCACCATTTTTGGAAGTCGTCCTTGTCCCCCATGTACATGGGACACATCTGCATGGTAAACCCTGTGGACATCTGTATTGTGTTAAATATTTCAGAAATTATGACAGGTGCTTGCTGCATATAACCTAGATCCACTAGGATATTGTCTTGCTTAAAACTCTGTGATGGTCCGTTACCTTTTGCCCCAAATGAGTTCAAAACTGGGTACAGCTTTGGACTGTCCTTACATACCACCTCCTGTTCTTCCGCTACTTTATTAATTCTGCTTTGACTTACAGTATACTGTAGTTCATTAATTATAATTTGATAATTATCACACTGTTGCTCCATCTCTTCCAACTCCGTTTTTAAGTTACAAATCATAGTGTTTGTCCCCAGGGCAGCTGACTTTAGAAAATCATTATATTCATGAGCTTCATATAACTTCTCTGTTAAATGTATATTTATATCCCTCAATATCCCCTAAACCACCAATTGTTACAACAACTGCCTGTACCATCATCACTTTTCGCTTATTTGCATTACACTCCTTACTAGTTACCACTTGAGTCAGAACATTCATAAAGCCCTCAAATTTGCCACATTTTCGGTCTGTGGGATCAGTAAGTACATATGGGCCATTATGTCTAAAGATATCATCCCAGAAATAATCACCTACTTCAGTAGAGAAATAGTTTACTCCTGGAAAAGATATCTTAAACCCTGTGATATTTCCTACAATCTTTGCTAATAAAATAATATACTTTTAAACAAGCAACCTATTTACCAACACTCTTGAAAAGCCACAAGACAAACCCAAAAATGGCACTGATTTACAAACTAGACCTGATTGGCTAACAGGAAACTGTTAATTTAAACGTTTTCTTTTTTAACAAAATAATAAAAAATGTAATAAACGAGTAAAAAACAGTTCAATGACCCACTAGGGGCTCGATTCTATTACCAGCGTTAAAATAAAACAGGACCTATGTTTTTTTAAGTCAGTTTTTGCTATCCTATTACCCAACTTGTGAAAGCAAAATCAGCGGTAATTATACTTATCATGACCCCTCATGACACCCTCCCTAGCATGGGGGTGACAATTGCCCCCTTTATTAATTAAAGAGCATATAACCTGTCATGGTCCCAGCAAGGAAACACAGGACAAGTACTTCAAGGTAACACCAACTTTATTAAGGCAGCAACAATACAGGAATATCACAAGGCAGTAAATCAATATGCAAGATTAAAGAGAAGCATACAATGGAGCAAGAGACAACTACCAGGAATAGAAGTCTGCTACCGTGTGATTCTCTAGATAACGGTGTCCCAGCAACGGAACAGGAGAGTCTGCAATACCACAGGTCCGCACCTGGGAGAAGCCAGACAGCATAGTAACATAGTAGTAACATAGTAGACACAAGTCCATCAAGTTCAACCTTCGCCTCATACCTCAGTAACTGAGAATTTTATAGCTTCTCTGCTACCAATTAAATTAGTCTTTATCAGACCTTCCTGATCAGCCTACTGATAAACAGTATAACTCTGTATGTTCCCTTTTGAAAGAAATGTATCTAATCTTCTCTTAAAGGGATAGTAACACTTCGTTTTAACTTTATTTTATTTTGTAGGCATTAAAAAAACATGAAGAATGATATAAGTCTTATCTCTCAAACCTTTATGGTTTATGAGATATTCACAAGCAAAGTTCCCCTCCCCGCCCCTTTTACCTAGTGTAAGCCATCTCTTCTCAGATGTGAGTCTGGTTGTATGACAGTACAGATAACAGAAGGGGACAATTTTCTTTGTATGAAAACAATGAGAGCCCTTCCCCCCTTGACAAGTTTTTCAGCTTTTTCCATTATCTTAATAGAAGATTGTCCCTCTCTGCAGTCTATCTGGGCATCTCCCTTCTTATCTGGCTGAACAGGGGGGGGATACTTTGTTTGTGAATATCTCTTAAACCATAAAGGTTTCAGAGATAAGACTTATATCATTCTTCATGTTTTTTTAATGCCTACAAAATAAAATAAAGTTAAAATGAAGTATTACTATCCCTTTAAATGTATCCATTGTATCTGCCATAACTACCTCCCTGGGCAATGAATTCCACAATTTGACAGACCTTACCGTAAAAAAACCCTTCCTCTGCTGAAGTTTAAACCTCCTTTCCTCTAATCTCAAGGGGTGTCCCCTGGTCACCTGATCAGGCCTTGGAATAAATAGCTCACCGCAGAGATCCTTGTATTGGCCTCTCATATACTTGTACAATGTGATAAGGTCTCCTCTTAGTCATCTTTTCTCTAGAGTAAATAAACCGTTTGTTTAGTCGTTCCTCATATATCAAATCCTCCATTCCCTTAATTAATTTTGTTGTTCTCCGCTGTACCCTCTCTAGTTCTAGTATATCCTTTTTCAGAACTGGTGCCCAAAATTGCACTGCATACTCAAGGTGAGGTCTTACCAATGATTTGTATAATGGCAAAATAATATTATCCACTCTTGCTTCGATACCTCTTTTTATGCAAGACAGGATTTTGTTTGCCTTTGCTACTGCTGTTTGACACTGGTCACTGTTTCCAAGTTTGTAGTTGACAAGGATACCCAGGTCTTTCTCTAGCAATGAGTCACCTAAAATTATTCCATTAAGTTTATAAGTAGCCTTGGGATTGTTTCCTCCCAAATGCATGACTTTACAATTCCCCACATTAAACGCGATAAGGGTAACCAAAGTCCTAGGTCCGCACCTGGGAGAGCTGGCAACTTGGGAGGCAACATGAACAAGCCTGCACCAGATTTGTTATCTAACTGAACGGAAGGCCACACACAAGGTGTTTAGATAGACCCACAGGTCAGCACTAGATTGGGTGGTCAGATACGCCAGAGGTCATGCACAGAGTGGGTCGTCAGCCAGAGCCACAGGTTTGCACCAGGAAGGATGTCCACTGAAGTGTTGGTATGCTGGATATGCAGTGGACAGAGCCCCAGGTCAACACCAGAACGGATAGTCAGACAATCCAGAAGTCTCACACAGGGCGGGTAGTCAGCCAAAGCCAGGAGTCATACATGGAACTGTTAGTCTGCCAGAGCCGTAGGTCTGCACCAGAATGGATGTCCAACAAGCCACGGGTCATACACTGAGCGGGTAATCAGACAGAACCACAGGTCAGCACCAGATCAGTTAGTCAGACAAGCCAAATAATACACTGAGCCCAAACACTAGAACTGCACTGGACACCAACTAAGCCCTGTATCCAGGCAGTTAAAATAGGAAGGAAGGGAGGAAGAGGAGGAGCAGCCAACAGGTGGCTGTCACTTTAAATGGAGCACACCTCCATGCTTTTGGACGTGCGCCTAATACTGACGTCACCCGCCGCCGTGAGCCAGCTGGAGAGGTGGTTGAGCTGCAACCTGCATACCAGTGGCTGAGCCGCCAACACACAATGAATCTGCCTCAATGGAGGCACAACACAGGATGGACCATGTGGCTGCAGATATCACAGTTGTGTAGTGACTGGGAGGCCTACTAGCTTACTGCCACAACAAAGGAGAATCATCATTGCTCCAGTGTTACATTTTAAAATTCAACTTAGGAGTGTGTTTGAATAATTTGTAGAGTGACACAATATCACAGTTGTGTAGGAACTGGGAGGCTTACTAGCTTACTGCCACCGCAAGAGAGAATCATCATTGTTCCAGTGTAAAATATAAAAATTCAACTTAGGAGTGTCTGCCTCGCACCAGTATTCCTCAGTTGTTGTGCCCATCTGCTGACTGAGTCCTGCCTGGTCCAGTGTTCTGCAGTTTTCTGCTGGCTACATCTCCAGTGTTGCGGTCATCATGAGCATGCCTCGCTCCAGTCTTCCTCAGTTGCTGTATCCATCTACTGACTGAGTCCTGCCTGCGTCAGTGTTCTGCAGTACTGGCCACATCTCCAGTGTTGCTGTAATCCTTTGTTTAGTAGTCAAGAATTTAGGAAGACCCATCATTTCAGGAATTGGCACACTCACAGAGAATATTTCTGGCTGGGTAGAAAATACCCTGAAAACCCTGGTTAAACGAACACCCAGCTTCCTTCAAGACACCACGGATCTCTTGAACTAACTAGCAGACTTGGGCCCCATTCCAGAGAGCACCATCCTTGCCACTATAGATGTAGAATCCCTTTACACCAACATTCCACACAGATGGCACAGCAGCATGCCAAGAATATCTGGAAACAAAAAACACAGCCACGGAACCAGTAACAAAACTCATACACTTTATACTCACCCACAACTACTTCAAGTTTGGACAGGACCTCTAACTTCAGAAAATGGGGATTGCAATTGGTACACGAATGGCACCACAATATGCCAACTTGTTTATGGCAAAGTTAGAAGAGGCACTCATGCACAAACATGAACTTCCTAGAGACGACTATTAGTATTCAGAAGAACTCCATCCACACATCCTTGTACAGTAAACTAACGGACAGACCAACCTACCTGAAAAATGATAGCTTTCACCCAAAACACACAAAGAACTCCATCATATACAGCCAAGCCATCAGATACAATCGCATCTGTTCTGACATGGCGGACCGTGACAAGCACCTCCAGAAACTCAGAGGAACTTTATAAAACAGGGTTGCAGTGCAAGGATTATTGACAGTCAGATACAGAAAGCTACTCAGATACCAAGAAAAGATCTGTTGAGCTACAAAGAACAGTATAAGGGAAACTGTGTGCCACTTGTTGTCACTTACCACCCCCAGGTTGAAGCTCTGCACAAAATATCAAGAGAACTTCAAGCAACCTTACATACAGATGAAAGACTTAAGAACATATTTCTACAGCCTCCCTTACTCTCCTTCAGACAGCCTCCCAATTTAAAACAACTGATGGTAAGAAGTGACCTGAACAAACATTTACAAAATGGCACATTACCCTGTCTACAAAGTAGGTGTAAAACCTGTGCACACATTTATACAACAGACAAGATACACATACCAAGCACCCAGTTACACCATAAGATCAACAGTAATTTCACCTGCAAATCATCCAATGTAATATACCTCATCATGTGTGCAAAATGCACAACAACTCTTTATGTGGGGGAAACAGGACAGAAATTACATAAGAGGTTTAATTTCCACAGATACAGCATTAACAACAAAAAGACACCAGTGGAAGAACATTTTTGCCAAAGTGGACACATTGTCAGGGACATTAGACTGACTGTACTGATGGGACAATTTCGCACTCAGAGGGACAGAAAATTATGGGAAGTAAAATTAAAGGGATAGTAATACTTCATTTTATCTTTGTTTTATTTTGTAGGCATTAAAAAAACATGAAGAATGATATAAGTCTTATCTCTCAAACCTTTATGGATTGAGAGATATTCACAAGCAAAGTTTTCCCTCCCTCCCCTTTTACATAGTGTAAGCCATCTCTTCTCAGATGTGGAATCTGGTTGTAAGACTAGACAGATAACAGAAGGGGACAATCTTCTTCCTATGACAACAATGAAGGCCCTTCCCCCTTGACAAGTTTTTCAGGTTTTTCCCTTATCTTAATTAAAGATTGTCCCTCTCTGCAGTCTACCTGGGCACCTCCCTTCTGATCTGGCTGAACAGTGTTACATCAGTAAAAGGGGCGGGAGGGGGATACTTTACTCTTGAACTACAACTCTGACAGAATTGAAATAACACTCTCCAAAGTCCAAATACTATGATGATTAATTAGAGCTGCTTTCATTATGAAACATTACTATCCCTTTAATGCTACAATTTGACTCTGACTTATGGGCTGAATATAGACAGAGAGTTTCTGTCACATTATCACATTGTGAATTAACTTTTATGACAGTACCTCTGGGACCATAAATACCTGGACTCAGAGGAAGAATGCAATTTAAATCACATTCTCTTCCATTGACTGATCAAAGAAACAGTATCTGGACTAATGTTCTTATCTGATTTCCATTATAAACAATGTAATGTGTACTTGTATTTATATTTATCTGTATAACATGCCTGAGGAAGAGACCTAAGAAGTCTTGAAAGCTTGCATTTTAAATCTGTTTAGTTAGCCAATAAAGGTATGAACTTTACAAAATTTTTGCCTTCTGTATTTCTACTGTTAACATGGTACCAACTCTCATCTATTAGTTTTGTAGTCTAACTCTATTCTAAGAAAAGTCTTATGTCTATGAGTCTGCTTCAGGCTTCCTGTATGATTTTCGTATTGTTATCCAACGGTACCTTTTTTAGTTGGAAACGGGATGAAGTCAAAGACGATATAGTCCCAACATCGGATCCCAAAGACATTTGCCACATATTGACTACTAAAATCACACTCTTGCAAACAAGTGGTGGCATCAGTAAACTCCTGCCTGCTCCAGGCTTCCTCAGTTTTGTAGTCTAACTCTAATCTAAGAAAAGTCATGTCTATGAGTCCTGCCTACTCCAGGCTTCCTCAGTTTTGTAGTCTAACTCTAATCTAAGAAAAGTCATATATATTTATCTACTGAGTCCTGCTTGCTCCAGGCTTCCTCAGTTTTGTATTTTAACTCTAATCTAGGAAAAGTCATATATATTTATCTAGTGAGTCCTGCCTGGTCCAGGCTTCCTCAATTTTGTAGTCTAACGCTAATCTAAAAAAAGTTGTATGTCTATGAGTCCTGCCTACTCCAGGCTTCCTCAGTTTTGTAGTCTAACTCTAATCTAAGAAAAGTCGTATATATTTATCTACTGAGTCCTGCCTGGTCTAGGCTTCCTCAGTTTTGTAGTCTAACTTTAATCTAAGAAAAGTCGTATGTCTATCTATCTACTGAGTCCTGCGTGCTCCATGATGTCAGATTTTCTTGGTTTGTGCTGCTCAGCACATCTCCAGTGTTGCTGTCATCCTCAGTTTTGTAGTCTAACTCTAATCTAAAAAAAGTTGTATGTCTATGAGTCCTGCCTACTCCAAGCTCCCTCAGTTTTATAGTCTAACTCTAATCTAAGAAAAGTCATATGTCTATGAGTCCTGCCTGCTCCAGGCTTCCTTGGTTTTGTAGTCTAACTCTAATCTAAGAAAAGTTATATATAATTATCTACTGAGTCCTGCCTGCTCTAGTGTTCTGTAGCTTGCTGCTGGATACATCTACAGTGTTGCTGTCATCCTGAGTCCGCCCTGCACCAGTCATACTCATTCTTCGTTCTTCCTTCGAATAGCTACATCCATGCTTCATCTACAGTACCATAAGGCTTAAGCTCCACCTTACCCTGTTCCACTGTCTTCATTTAGACCCTGGAAATGATTCCACTTATTTTTATTTATCTAATTTTTAAAAGCAGGGTGAATTCGGCCAAATAATTCAGATTCATTCCGAATTTCGTCCGAGTCAAACAGATCTACAGAATAATAAAAATTGATCCAAAATTGAATTTTACTGATTTTTTTTTCCATGTACAAGACCAGTAGATTTAAAGGGATAGTAATACTTCATTTTAACTTTATTTTATTTTGTAGGAATTAAAAAAACATGAAGAATGATATAAGTCTTATCTCTGAAACCTTTATGGTTTAAGAGATATTCACAAACAAAGTATCCACCCCCGTTCAACCAGATCAGAAGGGAGATGCCCTGGTAGACTGCTGAGAGGGACAATCTTCAATTAAGATAAGGAAAAAAGCTGAAAAACTTGTCAAGGGGGGAAGGGCTTTCATTGTTTTAATACAAAGAAAATTGTCCCCTACTGTCATACAACCAGACTCACATCTGAGAAGAGATGGCTTACACTAGGTAAAAGGGGCGGGGAGGGGAACTTTGCTTGTGAATATCTCATAAACCATAAAGGTTTGAGAGATAAGACTTATATCATTCTTCATGTTTTTTTAATGCCTACAAAATAAAATAAAGTTAAAACGAAGTATTACTATCCCTTTAATGTTCCTATTGATTTCAATGGAATGAGCTAGGCGAAAAAGGCAGAAAAATAGCACTTTTAGTAGGAAATTATTCACCAAGCAGGAAGTGCCATTATCCTCAGATTTCATTTTGAGGTGAACATTTTCCTCCATCTCTATTGCCTATATTGACCACCTACTATATTTTTTTATACTTGCCTGTTTTTGATAGATTTCAAAGTAGTGATCAAGACAGAAAAAATGTGGAAAAATATCCAGTAAAGAGGGAAGTGCAATTTTTTTTTCCTGTTTCACTTTTGAGGCAAAACATTTCACCTATTCTTTTTCCTTGCTCCAAGATGAGTGTTTGTCTATCTATAATAAAAACTTCTTATTTCATTTACCAGTGTATATTATAACCCAATATACTTCCTACTTCTATAAATCCATCTAATCATTTCTCATGTATGTATCCATTGTTTCTGCATTAAACATTTTACTAGGTTAATAATTTTACAATTTAACAGATCTTACTGTAAAAAAACAATGACATAACTTTGTTGCTCTTCTTTCACCAGCTCCAGTTGTAGTATCCCTTTTATTAAGAGATACCTAACACTTTACTAGGTGAAACTTCATTAAAAATCTGTACAGTGGCAAAATTATGTTATCTACTCTTGCATCAACCCTACTTCTTGTACAGGATAGTATTTTGTTTACTTTTTTGCTACTGTTTGACACTAATTACTTTTGCTAGGTTTGTACTTTTTAAGTATTCCAAGATCTTCATTCAATAAATAGAGTGTTCACAATGAGTTTCATAGTAACGTAATTGATGAGGCTGAAAAAAGTCATGTATCCATAAAGTCCAGCTATGCATTGTGCTGAAGTCTATAGGACTTAGATGTGCTAGTGGCCCAAGTCCTGAGGAAACATTGATTTGTAGGACTTTCCAATTATAGGATTAGACTTGTTAGAGGCCCAAGCCCTAAGGAACAATTGATTTGTGGGACTTAGACTTGTTATGCATCTTTAACTCCCCCACCGGTTGATAGCTGTTCATGGGATGTAATGATGTGGTGCAAGGACCACACATGACAGTGTGGTGGAGGATAATCACAACCAGGGTGTAAATTGGCATCTGAGGAGATTCCATCCTGCATAATAAGCTAAGCTGGTAGCAGGGAGGGTACATCAATATTATTAAACTGTCAGCAAGTTGTCACATGTTATTAGTGGAGAGTGGACAATGGGCATAGTGATAGCAGCAGTACCTTGTTTCTGGTGGGATGACACTGGGGAACCCTAAGCATCATGGTGTTTGGATACAGTTATGTCAGGTGTTTGATCTGAGTCCAGATGTGCCCAATGTTCCCAGTCCTTCCTTATTTACCACACACTGTGCACATTGCAGTTGCTGATGAGAGGCACAGTTCCTGCTCTCAAGGGAAAAAAATCTATTCTGTTCTAAATTTCTATTTCTAAATTTCTATTATAACAGGCTGTTGCCCAAGCCTTTCCGTGGAAAAATTTAGAGACTGACTTTCATATGGTCAGTCTCTGTTCAAAATAGTTCCCAACCTACCATTGGCTGAGATGTGTGCTTAAGTACATCCCAGCCACTCAGCTTCTAGCTGGTTTCATCATTCCCTCTAGCACTCAAAGGGTTAAAAAAACATCTTCATATATATTTTTTTTTACTATATCCAATTTTTGGTGGTTAATAAACTGTATTTTGAATTTTCATCATCTCTATACCATTCCTTGTTTATATATATCATAACATTTTCATTTAGTGACCTCACCCCTTTTATTTTATTTCAAATATTGAATAAGTACAGCTTTGTGCTCATCTTGTAATATTTACAGTGTAAATGTGAAAGATTAAAATCCTAGTCATATGGAGTACTCCCATATTCAGGACAAGAAAATGAATATATTTGGGGCCATTTTTTTTTCATATGCACTAATTGTCTAGAAATCGTAACAGGAAAACATATATGTAAAATGTGTTTTTTTAATTATTTTTTCCAATTTTTATATTTTAATCAAACTAAATGATGGGCTATACCTACAAATATGACATCAAAAGAAAAAACAAATTATCCTTCAAAAAATGGTATAACATTTGTGTTGTTATACTAAATGGATTAGAGAGAAAATATTATAATGAGTCGACATTCTAAAAGGCTCAAAATTGCTCATCCTCTAATGTAAAAAAGCCCTTGTCACCAAGGGGTTAAAAACAATGCTGCCCACTGTCCAGTAAAATCCTTGAACTACAAATTTCCTGTTTATTCCTTGCATTGAAATGAATGATAATAATTGATCTCCCCTCAAGTGGAAAATTTCCTCCATGTATTCCCCCTGTGCTAGTATAAAGGGGGAGCAGCTAAATTATTCATGTTAGTTAATATAGGCAGACATGCAATGGAAGGTAGCTATAGTTACTTGGTAGGAGAGCTGGTGATAGCCACTGCCAAATGTTCTCTGAGTGTAGGTGAGAAGGCAGAGTTAAAACATTTTGATTAATAAGTGACCAACAGCCAGACAGTATGTCATTCCACCATGGACAAAGTCTAAAAGAGACTGGAAAAGGTTATAGTGAATAAAGTACTTGGAACTAATGACAGACATCCAAGGGTACTTATGCTAATAGGTAATAGCAATACCTTCATATTTAATTTTTCTTGATGTACTAACATCAGGCATAGTGCCCTGTGACTCGATGAAAATAAATGTTTTGCCATCATTCAAAAAGGGTACTCCCTTTTCCATTTAAAAACATATATTATTGGGAAGTAGCTTTATAATGCTGAGCAGCAGATTCAACACCCTTCCCTTTCAAAATAACACATTGAAATACAAATTAGATGTCTTGTTTTTTATTGTTTGCACTGTGGAATATAATATATATTACATTAAATACACTACAGTTTAACATATGACATTCATATCTTAGTTTATTAATTTTTCAATGATAAAGTGTCTTGTTATTAGCCATTTTAAATTTTCATAACAAACATCCTTTAGTGGAATAATTCTAATTAGTCATTTAAATAATTTTCTACAGCTGCTACAGAATAGTAAACTATTTAAAGTCCTTCAAGAAATTTATCCCTGAAATTATTAAATTGTTCCAGTGAAATATCATTATTAAATTATGCAATTAAAATTCCATTAAGCAACACCGTAACCAAGTTCTGTCTCATATATTTTTAGATTTCAGGAACACTTGTTGAAGTGATAATTCTATTTTGTATTTAACTGATATATCAAATTATAATGCTATTAAAAGGGATGCAAACAGATATAGAGAGTAAAATTGATTGGGTTTCAGCTAATAATTATGAAAATTAGAGAAGGAGCATTTCAAACTAGTATATTTATTACTAGTATATTTATCTAATGCATATTAATGTGGGATTTGCTCTGTAATAGTGTGGTGAAAGTAATTTAGATTGATTTATGATGTTTTCACTTGAGCCATATATTTTGCAAAGGCATTGACTTAGCTGGATAATATCTTGTAGTTTTGTGAGTTCTATATCATGGGCAAGAAATGTTTTCTGAATACTTGTATTAACATAATTTGAGAAAATACATATTTTACTAAAACCTAAAGAATGTGTAAGAAATATCCATCTAATTATTAATTATTAAAATGCCCTGAATTTATTAAACTGCCCTAGATTTTTTGGTACTGTTGTTGAAATATTTGTGTGATCATGCTGAAGAACTGTGAGATGGTATATCAAAAAATATATTAAAGGGGATCTCTCACCTTTTTATAAAGTAGCCTTAATCTGAATCCTCCCATGGCTTGAATCTGTGATCTTGTATTTTGTTTGTAATATACTGCTGTATTCTCTGAGATATTAGTTTTTAAAGTAAAGCCATGACATCAGTTAAGTACTGGCTCCCCAAAACTTGCCTTCTTCCCTCCTCCTCCGATAACTGAGGATTGTGGCATGTGAACTCATGCTCTCTCTTGCTAATACGCATCCAGGTCATTGTGTACGCATTGACTGAGCACATGAATAGGCATTGACTGAGCGAGTTCATGTGCTCAGTCATTTATTAAAAGTGCAACCAATTGTGTTTTTTCCTCACAAAAGCAGGACTTTTCCTTAATCGATGCTATTGATATCTTCTACAGACACTTCAATTTTCCCTGCCCAAAAATATAGAGATTGACCTTGTAGAATGTGCTTTCTACTACAAAGCTGGCACTTTTGAGCATGGTAGGGCTTTTCTATCCATCTGCTATTAATAGTTTGGATACTGCTGAACTCTTTTTGTGACTTTATGGGACTATGTGCAGCCTTGAAATGTACAATAGGAGGTTCTTTCCATATAGAACTTAAGCCTCCTCGCCATATCTGAATTATGTTACTTCAGATATTCTTCATCAACTGCATATGACACAAAAGTCAATAAGGTCTTATCTGTGAGGGGGAAAATGTGACATTTTGAGCAGGAAGTCCAAGGCAGACCTCAGGTCTTCATTGTATGAATGGAACCTTGTAAAAATCTCTTTGGCAGAAAGGGCTTGTAATTTGACCACTCTCTTTGCTGAGTAGACTGTAAAGCATATGGTCTCTTCTAATGACAGCTTGCCAGTATTGGTAATAGGCTAAAAAGGTACATTAGTCAAGATGTCTTTCACCATAGAGAGATACCATGAAAGTGTTAAATTCTCAACTGGATGCTATTAGGGATGGGCAGAACTTTTCACTTCAAAAGTGCAACAGGAGGAAAATGGCACTTCCCATGGATCAGGAACTGTTTTGCTAAAAGTGCAGATTTTCCACTTTTTTTTTTGCCTTGCTCATTGCATTAACCCCTTAATGGTAGATTTGTGTTAAGGACCCATTATGTGCCAGGACTGTAATGGAATTCAGGGCTCCTCTCGTGGCTACACGCCGTTCGGGGCGCCCTGAACCGAATGCAGCAGAAAAAAAAACTCTTAAGTGACGGCCATCCTTAAGGAGTTAAAATCAGTGGGAAGATTACATTTCTCTGCACTGCATGGCAATTTTCCCTTCTTTTTCCACAGCCTCCTGAGGAAATGGTTGGACTGACCATGAAACCCATAAAGGATTAATTTTGTTGTTTTAATATTGGTATATACCTATTTATAATTTTAGCTGTGTCAGCCATAGACTTATCATCACTAATCAACTCACCTTTCACAGTATTAAGTGTACTGGTCTTTCATTTTCAATTTTATCTAGGCTAATTGCTTGCTTGCAGATTTTATTACATTCCTTATATTTTTTGAGCGATGCATCTAACTAGTCAGACTTAAATAATTAAAAAATCTGCTTTTCATTTCTCTGCAAAAATCATTATTACGCTACATTGGTCTCAATATGCTCCTCTTGTGCCTTTTCCCCAAATGTTATATATTTACACATATATTTGTCTAAGAGCATTTTAAACAAATTCCATGATTTGTGTGCATTTTTATCTTTGAAGATTACATACCACTGAATATCCTTTAACCCTTTGAGTACCTGGGGTATAGAAAGCACTGCTTTTAGCTTCGTAAAATTAACCTTTTTGAAATTGAATGTTTTGGTTAAACCCTTGCTATTGGGTTTCTCATAACACATTTCAAAGGATACCTTACTGTGTCACTACTGCCTAAATGTTCTTTTAGCTGTATACAGTATATCATGTCAGAATTGTTTGAGGACACTAGTTCAAGCAAGGCCTCTTTTGTAGTTGGCTCTTCTACTAGTTTGGACATAAATTTGTCATTAATCATACTTAGAAAATAATTTCCCTGTGTTTGTGCTAGAACTCATATTTCTCCAATCAATTTCTGGATACTTGTAATCTTCCATTATGATTAAATCCCTGACTGAGCAGCCTTTTCCATTTGCACTAACAGTTGGGCTTCCTCAGACTCGCCAATATTTGGTCACTTGTAGCAATCTCCATTAACATATTTTGATTATGGATGCCCCCCATGTGTATTTCAGTCCACAGGACCTCTACATTCTCACTGGACCCTTCATTTATATCTTCCCTTATACTACGTTTTAAGGCACATTTTACATATAGGCACAACCTCCTCCCCTTTTATTAACCCTATCCATCATAAAAAGTCAATAACCTTCTAGATTGACTGCCATTTTACTAGCTAGGCTAAATGAATTTTCATGCATACATTTTATCTTATTGCCATTCTGAAAAATTACATTCTTTGTAAAATGTATTTGCCTTTTTCCAGGCAACATTGTAACATTGGCACCTCCGTATTAGATGAATTATTCCAGTCCACCTCTCCACCCCCATGATGACCCTTCTCTAATCCCTTTTCCTCACTTATACTACCTTCCCCATACTGTGCGCCGTGGCAGCTTTCCTGTTAAGGTGCAATCCTTCTCGAATATAAAGATAGCCCCAAGTGAAAAGATCTCCCAGTGTGCTAGGAACCCAAAACCCTCTTGCTTACACCAAGTCTTTAGCCAGTCATTGAACTCATAATCTCCAGTTGACTTTCTGATGTAGCATGTGGCACAGGTAGTATTTCAGAAAATACTACCTTAGAGCTACTTTACTTAAGTGACATATGAGTAAAGTGGTAGTACAAAAACTGACTGCAGCCATGGTTGCTGCAGTATGTGCAATAAATGACAGTGATCCATCTTCTCCCGAGGATGATGCAGTTTGTCAAAGTCCCACCAAAATGTCCACCACCACTACCAGCACCATTACTATTACTAAAAAATACTGCAGATGACAACAAATCACATTCTAGTGTTGGATAATGGAAGAAGGTGTAGCAGCTCAACCAACTGCTGCTTCTAGCAGTGAAACAAACAAGCACAAAAACACCTGTCCTGAAAGTAGTAGTGAATGTTCTGAAAGTAAAAGTAAAAACAGTTTGAGACCTCTAAAAGCATAGAGGAATATAAACGTAGCAGGTAATGTTGAGGGTGACCTAATGATGACTGATGATGATGTTGTAGATCTATAATTTGTCCCTCCAGTAGCCTCCTCTTCTTAAACAACATCAATGGTTATTGGCGACTTGATGAATCAGTCTTGTGCCCTTTTATATATTTTTTTAAATCAACATCGATGTTTATTTTATTTGGTCATATTCTATAATAAGAACTTTGTATACCAGATAGTGTGGATGCTTCTTGGAGTTTGAAGTGAGTGGAGCAAAAGGCTGTTTGACAACAAGTGAGGACGGTGAGATTTCCCCATCTGCTTGAATGTCAGCTTTGGTTATCCCCTTTGCTGACCATTGAGAAATGCGAGTACATTCCACATTATTTACTTCAAATACAATATTCTGGCAATACTTCACTACTGGGTGCTTTCCCATGCGTTTTCTTTTTGGAGACAGTATGGAGATACTTCACTCACAATCTAGAAGCTAAGCATATTCATGTCTGGTAGCTTCTCAACGGGATCCCATCTGAAGCAACAACTACAACAACAGCATGCAGATGCCACAACTAGCAGTAGCAGCACAACTAGCAGCAGCATAAAGACTCCAAAAAGTCCCTGGGGCTCTGGGGCACATAATAGAAGTCGTGATGTTAGTGAGGTGTCAAAGAGTGTGCCAAAAGTTTGTTCATTCCAAACATCACCTATTTTTCCTGCTGCAGAGGAGTATGACTCTGACTTTGCTTTAGGAGATGGCAAGAGTCATAGACTGCCCATACATGCTGCCTCCACATCTACCACCTCCTCTAGTCAGTTTATTAAATCAATCAAGTTACTGGGTTTTTCTGCCCTGTATTGCCAACCCAGACTTACTGAATTCTTTTGAAGCAGTCAAAAACTTCACATAGACAAACCCAAAGTATGCCTGTGGAATGGCATGGTTGTAAAGATGTTGGGAATGGACATGCTGTATTCTTTTGTTGAAATCCAAGGATTTAAAGAACTGATGTTATGTGTAGCTTCTCTCTGGCACATCCCAAACTGCAGTTATTTATCTAGGATGGCTGTGCCAGAATTGTACATGGGTGGTTAATGTGGTTGGCAAAGGGCTGGAAAGCTCATATGGGATGAAAATCCAGCTGACAATCAGGGCCGTTGCTAGCATAAGACGGCTTAGGCAGCCGCCTTGGCGCCGCAGTGAAGGGGCGTCAAAACGGGGAAAGTTGCACATTTTTTTTCCATGTATTTATTTTTTATATATATATATCTGCCGCAAAGGAGTGCTGATTTACGCTACTAATTGCTCCCTTGCTGTGTCTAGGATGTGACACACGCTGGCAACCAGACTTCTTCTTCATGGTACATATTAATACATGGCTACAGGGGCGTTGCTGAGGGTGGGGCTGGAGCCCCGAGTGCGTCAGTGGGCAGCCCCAAATCCAGACCTTGCCATGTGTGTTTCTGTACCCTGTTCGGATTCAACCACTGCGAGGAACAGGGGACCTGTATGTGATGATCCATATGATGCGCAGCTGTGCATTGCACGCTGGGGATTTCTTCAACTGCTGGGGCGCCACTTTCAAACTTGCATTGAGGGTCTGAGTCCTCAGAACAAGTTTGAAAGTGGTGCCCCAGCTGATGAAGAAAGCCCCAGCGTGCAACGCACAGCCGCGCGTCATATCACATACAGGTCCCCTGTTGATCGCAGTGGTTGAAAGCGAGCAAGGGAGAGTTACACAGATGTCAGGGTCTGGATTAAACAGAGTCACACAACAAGGTTCAAAGGTACTGTGTGTCTGAAAGTGACCTGATTGAGCAGTGGTTAACTCTTTAAGTGCAAGAGGGTTAAGTGACCCATTTTTTATTATTGCACAGAAGAGGTGGATGATGGTCTTTACATCTTGTGTTCTGCTGAAAGATCACTGTTTATAGTAGCATTTCTATGTGCACTGATACATCTAAATAAACCAGAGCAGATGGGAAGCAGGAGATACCTGAGACCTGAAAAGGATGACAAACTCATAGGATGCATGGGTTATCATCACAGCTACCTACCTCTACTGAGGAATAGCATATGTTATTAGTAGTCAATAGTAGGACAACTCCTCGCAAGAGGAGTGGGATACTGATAATGCACTGAAACTTCCTTAAGGAACATATCATGTCAACAAAACTATAAAACCCTGCAGTTCTTTTAAATAAATCCTTTAAGGACCATATAGGTGTTCAACACACTGTATATCAAAGCGTTATAAGCCCATCTGATCCTTAAAGGGTTAAATATATAGTTTATAAACAAAATTATGTAGGGCTACTAAATCAACCCCATTTGCCAGATCACCCCTTTTCAAATAACCTATTTGAAAAAAATGCCTGCAGCATTGATCCATAGGAACCATTGCAAACTAATAATTAATGACTGGAGCCCTGCAGCAAGCATTTTGCATATGAGTTTTATTTTCAAGGGCTAATCTGTCAAGCCTGACCCCATTGTATGCTAAAGATGTAACCAATGCATTGCTTAGCCTAAGTGGTCAAATTACAGACATCGTACTTACAAGTAAGGGCTCTGTCATACTCACACACATTGACACTTATACACATATAGGGAACACACGCATTAACACACATATATTTATACTAGTTGAAGAGCCCATGTACCTGGGCCACGGTGCCACCCAGCAATGGCCACGGTGCAGTCATGCACAGTAGAGACTGCCCTCACCACGGCTGAAATGGAGCTGGGTGCTCTGAATTCAGACCGTAGTCACAGCACTCGCAGCCATCTCTACTGCGCATGACGGCTTCTGACAAACAATTTAGCTAATTATTATATAGGATAGTGAACAAACACATTGATACATACACACATAGAGAACACATACATTGACACTTAGACACACATATAGGGAACGCACACACACACACACTGACACTTATACACATACAGGGGCGGGGCATAAAGAGGCAGGACACAAGGGGTGGAGCCAAGGGGGTGGTAAAATTAGGTTTTGCCTAGGGTGGCAAAAATCCTTGCACCAGCCCTGCTGACAATAGAGTGGGGCATACTTTTTGACTGTGACTGCTCCCTGGGCTTCCATCCCACCACCAGTGAGCAACATTAATTTACAGCATCAGGTGACAGCCAGTAATCTTGCCCCAGGTTCAGGAAGTATGATTAAAAGGCATAAGAAGCATAGCCGATACCACTGGCAAGCCATCTTGTGCATGCAGAGTTATGAGAGACAGTTACACAAAGCCATAGCTGTATTAAGTAAATTAGGGCAGGTGATAGGAGAATGGCTTATACTCTGCTCCTTAAAAGCTGGTGGTGTGTCTGCTGATAATCACTTCAACATAATAGCTGCTTTGCCCATTCTCTAAATTTGGTTGTGACCCAATTCTTAGCAGAATCTGAAACCCTTAGAGGGATACTGAATATCTCCTGCAAAATCTGTGCCCATTGTACCCTCTCTTACAGTGCATGTAATGTGTTATATTCCATACAAGAGCATTACAACCTGCCCCATCCCCAGCTGAAAATGAAGGTTCCTGTCAGGTGAAATTCTACTTTGTACATGCTAGAGCATTTGTATAAACAGAATAAGGCCATTATAAAGTACACAATACAAAACTGGAAGGCTTTGGAGGAAGCCTCTTTGCATTCTGGGCAATGGAAACTGATGTTTGATGTATGTGAGCCACTGAAACCTTTTGAGGAGGCAACCATGCTGATCGGTCATGTAGTGGCAGGAATTAGTGAAATTTGTCCACTGATATATTTACTGCAGAAAAAGATGAAGAGCATGAGGAATCCTACCATAATGACAACACAAACATGCAAATATATGTTAGCATGCTTTGAGCAAGTGTCACGGTTTGTTATGACTCTCAGACACAGAGTTAGGTAAAAACACAACTTTATTGAAAAGTTAAAGAAAACCCTATTAGGTAGCATATACATACAATATATATATAGAGCGAATTACATAGTAGCATAGTACTGATACATGGGATGAGATATAGGCTCTACCGGCCCTGCCAATACCGGGTAAGGCAACCTTAGTTGGCACAAGATGGTAACAGGTTCTACCAGCCTTACCAATATACCAGGCAGGGCAGCCTGGAGGCTAGTGCAATGAAGAAGAGGCCCTACCGGCCTTGCCAATATACCGGGCAAGGCAGCCTGGAGACAGGTACCACGAATAATGAAGGCTCTACCGGCCCTGGCAAGGCAGCCAAGAAACTGAGACTGCGAGTAAAGAGGCTTCACCTGCCTTGCCAATACCGGGTAAGGCAACCCAAGGAGGAATGGAAACGATCAGGTTCTACCGGCCTTACCAATACCGGGAAAGGCAGCCTAGGCTGCTGACAATGGTGGCAGCACAGGTGGCCGAGGTGACTAGCTAGGTGGAGACACCAGTCACCTAAGATGACAAGCAAGGCCCTCTGGATATACAGACGGAGTAGACTACCAGCCACACATGAATGGAACAAATACAAGCAGCATACCACAGTCACAACCGGTACTGTTAGATAGTGCAATTAGCTACCGGTTTAAACAGGGAGCGAACCAGTACCCGCATACAGGTGGAAACCTTCAATCTGTCGGGCTGTCTAGGACTGAACAGCCTCCGATAAGTGGAGCATACCAGTACCCGCGTACCGGAATAACCAACGACTCTACCGGTGCAACAGCAGCCATATACAGTGGAATGAACCTGTACCCGCGTACTGGAGTAAGCCGTGACTCTACCGGTGCATCAGCAGCCGGTTACAGTGGACCGAACCAGTACCCGTGTACTGGAATAACCAATTACTCTACCGGTGCAACAGCAGCCGGTTACAGTGGAGTGAACCAGTACCCGCTTACTGGAGTAAGCAGTGACTCTACCGGTGCAACAGCAGCCGGTTACAGTGGAGCGAACCAGTACCCGCGTACTGGAGTAAGCAGTGACTCTATCGGTGCTTCAGTGGCCGGTTACAGTGGAATGAACCAGTACCCGCGTACCGGAATAACCAAGGACTCTACCGGTGCAACAGCAGCTGGTTACAGTGGAGCGAACCAGTACCCGCGTACTGGAATAAACAATTACTCTACCAGTGCAACAGCAGCCGGTTACAATGGAGCGAACCAGTACCAGCGTACTGGAATAACCAATGACACTACCGGTGCAATAGCAGCCGGTTACAGTGGAGCGAACCAGTACCCGCGTACTGGAATAACCAATGACTCTACCGGTGCAACAGCAGCCGGTTACAGTGGAGCGAACCATTACCCGCGTACTGGAGTAAGCAGTGACTCTACCGGTGCTTCAGCAGACGGTTACAGTGGAATGAACCAGTACCCGCGTACCAGAATAACAAAAGACTCTACCGGTGCAACAGCAGCCGGTTACAATGGAGCGAACCAGTACCCGCGTACTGGAATAACCAATGACACTACCGGTGCAATAGCAGCTGGTTACAGTGGAGCGAACCAGTACCCGCGTACTGGGGAACCAGCAAGTGAATGAAAATGACGCCCAGTCCACAGGATGAGACAGGCACCCGGTAGATGATACAGCAGGAACCCAGCCGAAGATGAAGAGATACATCTCTGCAGACGGTCAACCGGATCTGGAACGGTAGCAGGAAACAGCAACAGGTACAGCAACTCCAACCGGATCAGGAACGGATGCAGGAACCAGGCAACTAGGAAGCAGGAACTGGATGACCACAGGCAAGCAGGAACAGCGACAAGGCCCAGGAAGCTCAGGAACTCAATGCAGGTGCAAACAGCATAGAGACAACACGAAAGGGCAACCAAAGGGTGCCCAAGCTCAGCCTAAATAGGCAATGCAGGGCGGGCTGAAGGCAAGCAGCCAATGGAGAGCCCCCTACAGGTAACTGACATGTAAAGGCAGCAATCACGGGCACCGTGATAGCAAGATCCTTGTATAGTTTCCATTAAAAACATTGAGGAATACAATCTTGCAACTCTGCTGGACCCCAGCTTTAAACACAAAGTTTCAAAATTTCTGCCAGACCTTGATCAGTTTGTCACAAGGAGTCATGATGATCAGCAGAATATTTCTGAGGAATCTGATTCTGTCTTGGAATATAGAGATATGCTTAATGGTCGAGTGGAGGGTTGCATTAAGGAACAAGAGGGAGAAAGTTAGGGCCAAAAAACTGCTAGGAAGCATAGTGAAAAGGAAAGCAGCAAATGGTTTATACCAGCAAGCGCTGAGTCTGAGTGTGTTTTTAATGCAGCTAGTTATATTGTAAATGACCATAGGACAAGGATATCAATCAGCAATGTTAAAAATGAAGCAACGACTAATACTATCTGAGTATCACACAGCAGAAGTGGACAAAACCACATGTGACAGGGAAAGCCTGGCCACATGTATTATTATCTGCAGCACAAAGGATAAGGAATATAAAGAGGAGGAATGTAAAGGGTTGCTACTATTGGTATCCTGTCACGGAGTGACTAGGAAATAATGACACTTGACAAGTACAGATAACATTTAAAATAAACTTTATTTTAAATACAACAGTGGCAGTAAAGAATAGTACACTCTCACGAGTCCGGGGAAGAACAGTGCACACTTCCTTCACACTTCACTAGGCAAGTGTGGTAACTCTCATCTGTACCCTAACGCTACAGTACCCGGGCAACAGGAGCGAGTATCTCTGGAACTCTGGAGCAACATAGTAGCGGCTAACGCCACCAGCTTCTCCAGGCCAGGTGTGAGGACAGTGCAAGACACTTCCTCAGCCCTTCACTAGGCAGGTGTAGCAGTAACTGAACGGCCCTAGGTAACCTTCACAGCTGAATAGAGGGACAGTGCACGGCACTTCCTTAGTCACACCAAGCAGGTGACTCATAGCGCAACTATACCCTACCGCTAGGGTATACCTATGCAAGGCAAAACTGCACCTTGTAGGCTAGGTGAGGCAACACTGGGACTGGACAGAACACAGGAGATCAGTGAAACGGACTGACCAAGGCAAGTGCCCAAACTAGACAGATCACGGGAGATCAGTGACACGGACTGGCCGAAGCAAGTGCCCAAACTAGACAGATCACGGGAGGTCAGTGTCACAGACTGACCGACAAGCACTGCTAACTGATAGCGAGAGCGGTAAGGTAGACCCAGACAGCAAGGATCACAGTAGCCGGGCTGGGCAGCCAAGGCTAGCAATCGTAAGTGGAACGCAACAGAGGGAGAATGGTCAGACGTAGCCAGGAGTCAGAGCCGGATCGGGTAGTCGGACGTAGCCAGAGTGATACACAGGAACAGCAATGGACCAACACAGCACTAGGCTCAGGTACACCACGAAAGGGCACGGGTAATTGGACATGCTGAGGTTTAAAAGGCCTGGAAGGTGGGCGGAGAGATGATATCACAACAGCGGTGACCTATACGAACAGCAGCTTGCATAGAGCGACAGCCAGGAAGTAACAATGTCACTGTTACAGCAATTACACACTACTTGCAATCACGGGCACCGTGATATATCCTTTTAAGAGGCTGCATGCAAAAGAGCGTGCGACCACATGACACCTTCACTATGTTGCCATGATAAAAATGGTGACATGAGAATCTCGCACTGCATGACAGCGCAAGATTCTCATGTTGTGTACTGTATGTCGCATAAAATAATTATAGAGCCGGTAGCTGAAATTGGCGTTACTTTAAGGGAGCTTCCACAATGTAGGTGACAGGCTCCCTTTAAATCCTTGTACAAAACAACTTCAGTATTTACCTACTCTAGCTTCACTGTCAAATGAGGATGTATCTAAAGCTCTTATCGCCTCTCCACTTACTGTCAACTCACTTGCTATTCTGACTCTGAGCGCTGCCCCGTCTCTCTACCCTTCATATTGTGGAAGCATTTTGCTAGAGCAGCTCAAGAACCATCAAGAGGAGAAGGAAGAGCTGACAATAAGTAGAGAGGAGATGATAAGAGCTTTAGATAGATCCTCAGTTGATGATGAAGGCTAGAGTAGGTAAATAGTTAAGTTGGGGAAGATGTGTTGTGCCAGGATTTAAAGGAACCCTGTCATCTAAATTGTGGAAGCTCCTTTAACATAACACCAATTTCTTACTACTAACTCGGCTACCAGCTCTATAATTATTGTATGCAACGTGAAGTACGTGACATGTGAATCTCGCCTATCATGCAGTGCGAGATTCTCATGTTGCCATTTTTATCATGGCAACATAATGAAGGTATCATGTGGTTGCACGCCTTTTTGCTAGCTGCACGCCTTTTTGTGTGCAACCTTTTAAAAGTGAACCGCTATGGGATCACTGCTATGAACACCAATTAATGTGTATCCATAACCTGTGACTAATGATAGCTTACATTAGACTAAAGATGATAAAGGTAATAATCGGAATCATGTTGAATATATATAAATCTTTCTCTGCACTCTCTTATGTAATCGAACCTTAGACCTGGGTACTAATCAACAAGGTGATCAAATATCAAAATCCATAGAAAAATTGCACTCTTCATAATGGTGAAAAGTGTGCTGGTTTATTTCATCAATGTTTTGGTCCTAATTTGTGTTTTTAGCACGATGGAATAAACCAGCACCGTTTTTATACAGAGTACAATTTTTTTAATATGTATTTTGATATATACATATATCGTGTACTGGGCAAAAGTCTTAGGCAGGCATGAAGACAGGCATGAAATAATGCTGTTTGTAAGAATGCTTTCAAAAATAGTCATGTTAATAGATTATTTTATTAATTAAGAAAATGCATAGTGAGTGAACAGAAGAAATATCTAAATCAAATCAATATTTGGTGTGACCACCCTTTGCCTTCAAAACAGAATCAAATCATCAAGGTACACTTGCGCAGAGTTTGTTAAGGAACTCGGCAGGCAGGCTTTCCAAACATCATGGAGAACTAACCACAGTTCTTCTGTGGATTTAGGCAGCCTCGGTTGCTTCTCTCTCTTCGTGTAATCCCAGACAGACTCAATGATGTTGAGATCAGGGATCTGTAGGAGTCATGCCATCACTTCCAGGACTCCTTGTTCTTCTTTACACTGAAGATAGTTCTTAATGACTTTGGCTGTGTTTGGGGCCAATCAGATGCCTCCCTGATGGTATTGCACAATTGATAAGTTTCTGCCTGTACTTCTCAGTATTGAGGAGACCATTAATTCTGACCAAATGCCCAACTCCATTTACAGAAATGCAGCCCCAAACTTGCAAGGAACTTCTGCCATGCTTCACTGTTGCCTGTAGACACTCATTCTTGTACCGCTTTCCAGTCCTTCGGCAAACAATCTGCCTTCTTCTACAGCCAGATATTTCAAATTTTGAGTCATCAGTCTAGAGCACCTGCTGCCATTTTCATCATCCCAGTTCCTGTGTTTTTGTGCATAGTTGAGTCACTTGACCTTGTTTCTGTGTTGAAGGTATTGTGTTTTGGCTGCAGATCTTCCATAAAGACCACTTCTGACACAGGCTTCTCCAAACAATAGATGGGTGTACCAGGATCCCACTGTTTTCTGCCAATTCTGAGCTGATGGCACTGCTGAACTTCTTCCGATAGCAAGAGAAAGTAAATATGATGTGTCTTTCATCTGCTGCACTAAGTATCCTTGGCCGATCACTGCATCTATGTTCCTCAGCGTTGCCTGTTTCTTTGTGCTTATTAAAAAGAGCTTGGACAATGCAACTGGAAATCCCTGTGTGCCTTGAAATTTCTGCTATGCTCAGTCTTGCGATGGTGTATGATTTTTGACATTAAAATATCTTCAGCAACCTCACCTTGTTAGCTGAGTTTGGCTGTTCCTCGCCCTTTTTTTCCCTGTCTACACCGTTGTTTCAGTTAATGATTGTATTTCAACCCACATATTAAATTGATGATCATTAGTACCTGTTTTGTATAATCATTTAATCATACACCTGACTAAATGCCTACAAAATCCCTGAACTTGTGAAAGTGTACCTAGAAGAATTGATGCTGTTTTGAAGGAAAAGAGTGGCCACATGAAATATTGATTTGATTTAGATTTTTTTCTTTTGTTCGTTCACTATCATTTTGTTAATTGATAAATATAAACTATTAACATGCCTATTTTTGAAAGCATTCTTACTTTACAGCATATATATCTGCAAATACACAAAATATTGGTGCACATCCAAATTTTCATCACCATTAACCGTTTACTCTGTGGCATTGTGCATGCATCACTACTATAATAAAGATGAGGATTTAGTCACATTATATGGCCATAGAATGCTAAGCTTGCCACCAACGCCAAGGTACCTCATTTTTGTCAAGTACCTAACCTTACTATGCTTTGTCTTATGAGAAGAATCTCTCATATTTTAGGCATTTACTAACCTTAATTGACTTTATCCTGAGAGCTGAATTTTTGTCAGCTTTATTCATTAATGGAGAGAGACTCTCTGACAGGCATTACATAGTGTCCTAAATACAATGAACATTGCACCTGGGAGTGGGAGGGGTGCTTAAACTAATAGAAGCTGGTCAAAGCTTCCAAAAGTACAATTCCATTCCAGGTTTTGGTAAGCACACCCAAAGAAAAAAAAAGACATTTTAACTTGCTGGATTGCAACCAATGTTGACATTATATATATATTTATATAAACATCTGATAATTGGCACTCAAGTTACAGTTGAAATAACAATTTGCCAGGTGCAATAGAAATATGTAGTATACAGAAAATATGCTTTATGCAATATAGAGTCTACAGATGGCTCGGTGATCAAAATTGACAAATTTGGTGCAGAAGAAAAGTCAACAGACCAAAAAGTCAAAAAGTCGATGTTTGACTGGTACTCCTGATGTGTCCACAGGAGTGATTCCAAGGATAAACACAAGGAATACAATATCAAAGGTCTATTTTTTAGAGAACCCCCCCAAATTGCTGTTGATACACACAGGAGTGGGAGAAGGAGAAATTACATCAGAAGAGTCAAAAAGGAGGACAGCACTGGAGCCAGAAGCTCATACAAAAGGGGCAAGAACAAGTAACATCTGCCATTTACAACCTATAAAAACATCTGGAGAGGAAGACCTTTAAAATAAGGGATTATTGTTCCCATTACAAAATACGAAAGATACAATGTTTATTGTTTTAAAATGGATCGCTTAATGCGACTAAGAGAACAGTATGGATGCCATACTACTAAAATATCTTTGAAATATACTTGATTTAAACTTAAGAGTAGATACGTACCACAGTCTTGCAGTCCTTCCATCCACACTTTTGATATGCTAATAAAGAGTGATATGGAAACATCTAATGTCAATCAAATTAGAGTTCACCCCAATTTATCCATGGAGGATACTGTAATATGATCACACTATCTGCATATATCCTGTGGATAAGGGAGGTGCAGATGTATTACAAAACTATAGCTAGGATCTAAATGAACATCTCAATGAGGGTGATACAGAATCCTACCAAAGAAGTGATGACACTCATCAAAAATATGGTTGAGTTAGGTTTGGGTAATAACTGGATTACAGACCAAGAGGGCAAATACTTAAGAGAGAAATTCCCAGTTTGCCCAATCCTTTATTGATAACTGAAAATTCATAAGTCCATTATTTGCCCACCCATAGTATCTGCTCAGAATAGTGTATTACAGCCCGTTGGAAAATGTATTGATTCCCATATGCAAACAACTATACACAGTTTACCAAATTACATGAAAGAGTTAAGTTACCTGATGGTGAAATACTCCTTATTTCTATGGATATCAGGAGTCTTTAAACAATTATCCCACATGAAGAGTGTATTGATGTAGTGAGACAAATCCTAAGTACATCTGGCAAGTATGGAGGTCCACCTATTGAATTTCTTTTGGCATTATTGGAGATATGTTTGACGTTTAATTTCTTTCAAATCAAAGGAAATTATTATATGCAAAAGTCGGGTACTTCAGTGGGAGCAGTGATGGATCTAGCGCAGAGGTTCTCAACCCATGTCCTCAGTGGCCACTAACAGGCCAGGACTTAGGAATTTCCCTGCTAGAACACAAGTGTGTTGATCAGAGACTCAGTCATATTGATTAACTCCCCTGTGCTCCTAAAAGGAAATTCTCAAATCCTGGCCTTTTAGTAGCAACTGAGGGCACAGGTTGAGAACCACTGCTCTAGCGTTTGCTAATGCTTACATGTATGTATACAAAGAAAAATACATCTGTTCTAGATGTCATCAGAACATTCCATTATAATGAAGATTTATCGATGATTTGTTGATTGGGCAAGTGTCACAGACAATAATGGTCTGGTTCGGTTGGAGAGGCTATGCTGATGGAGCCAAATGTAAGTAAAGTGGATACCCCAAGGCAGTGGGTAGAAGGGAAAGTGCACTAAGAGAAGGACCTATAGGGAGAATGCCAAACAGGGAAAGGGAACGAGAGAGAGAGAGACAGAGATAGAGAGAGACAGAGATAGAGAGAGACTGAGCACAGGTCTAGGCCTCAGTACGGGCTGGGACTGCAGTAATCACCAATACCCAGAGAACAGTGAAATAAGCAATGTACAACAGCTAGGAGTTTGTTAACCAAAGCGGTACTCACTGTGAAGAGGCAGACAGGGTATAGATGCATGGTCAGATGGGCCGTGGTTACCGGGACCTCCAGTAACAAAGGGAGGAGGCACAATCAGAGTTGGATATATGAGCAGAGGTCAAAACCTGAAAAATGGAGCAGTGGAGAGAACTAAAAATCTGAGTCAAAAGGGGAGCCAGAGATAAGAGCCAGGAGATCAAAAAACCATGTGACAAGCCAAAGTAAAAAAAAAAATGAACCTGGAAATAGTAAACTAAGTTCAATAATCGGGCTCCACGCAGACAGGGGAAGCTAGTTAAAAAGACAAGAGGACCAATGAGAGCAAACAGGGTGGAGCTGAACTGAGGGAGAGAGGACAAACATAGAGGTAAGGAATAGGGAGAAAAATCCCTAACTCTGACAGCAAGGACATGAAGCTATATGCCCCCAATTTAAAGATTACCTTGATGGACTAAACTCACCGGTCAAAATGACATATAACTTTGATGCCTCATCTACTGAATTTCTAGATTTGAGAATTACTTGTGAAGGTAACAAATTAAGTTACACTTTATACTACAAGAGTACCGATAGAAATACTCTGTTGCACTACAACAGTTTCCATCATCCTGCACTCAAGGACTCCTAAATCGCAATTTACATGTGTTATTAGAAATAACTTCAAAATAATCAATCGTGATGTGCAAATGGAAGAGATGACCAACAGGTTTATAGTTCAGGGATATCCTCACAATAGACTGGAGAAAATAAAGACACAGCTTTTGGAACAATGTCCACCTAAAAGTGCATATAAGAAGGAAAGAATGATTTTTACAATTAAATACACTGTTGCTGCCCATCATTTTTCAGAAGATTATTCAATACATTTGGCCCATAGTATCTAAGGACCCATCACTACCTACAGTCTTCTGAGAAAAGCACATGATTGGGTTCAAAAGGGGAGTTAGCTTGAGAGGTTTATTATAACTGACTCTGAGGCTAGTTATAAAAATAAAAAAGTACTTGGCTCCCTACTGTATTACCAGGATGCTACAAGTGCTCGGGATGCACCATTTTTGGAGCAATGAGTAAAACTAAGACATTCACTTACCCGCATACCAATAAATCATATAAGATAAAACGTCAAATTACTTGTATGAGTAATATACATGATTACATGCCCCTGTGGCCTTGCCTATATTGGCAAGACAGAGCGAACTTTGAAAGAGCATATGGCAGGACATCGTTCTCCTATTAATGTAGCCTTTATGGACAACGAAACAGATAAACCTGTGGCTAAACATTACCTGAAGATGTGACATGCTCCTACAAATTCTTCTTTTGTGGACTGATCATATACCTCCTCTACGCAGAGGCGGAAATAGAGCAAGACTACTCCTTCAAAGGGAATGTTATTGGATACGAGAACTGAACACTTGAATAACCAATTAGGCTGCTTTCTATCAAGACAGGGGAGAATTCATTGGATGTTTGATTTATTGGTTTCGATTTTTTTTCATCTTGATTTATTTTATTTATTTTTCTTTTTTTGTTTTTCATTTTTCTCTTTTATAGGTTTATTTTATTTTTATTATTATTATTTTTTTATGATCATAATGCATGAATCTTGCCCTTTCGCCTGTTTTCATATGCTCCTTGTGTTTCTCTCTCTTGGGTATTCATCTATATTCTCAGATTCCATCCTATTCATATAGCTACATTGTGGTTATTTTTAATACCACTAGCTGGGACTGTTTTTTTTTTGTTTTTTTTTTTCATTTTTGTTTTCTGTTTGTATCATTGGATCTCTATGAGTATCTTTCTCGTGGGTTCTGTCCATCTTCTATGAAGTCACGTTCGCGGGTATTGGATCACCATGGGTGAGTTAGCTATTTATTCTTTGTTTGTTTATTGCTCATGTTGGCTTGACAAAGGTCCTAATAGTGAACCGAAACGTTGCTGTATTTATTAAAGTTTATTATTTTTTGAGTCCGTGAGTGCATAGCATCTTTTTCTGTATATATATATATATATATATATATATATATATATATATATATTGAGAGATAGTGAGAGAGAGATAGATAAATAAATTACACTAGTCCACCACATTCATTGTAGATTGTAAGTAACCATTATTTTTCTCTGTATAAATAATGGCTAAGCAGTATAGCATCACGCTTACAAAACGGCTTAAAAATATTTGTGTTTGCAATGTGCAGGACTAAGGCTAGTCAAACACAAGTGGGATTGATGGATCAGCTTCTGGGACTAGCTGTATGAACCCTAATGCTGAGGGTGAAAGGGAAGTGGGCATCCAGACTTCCATTTGCATATCTGTCTCTCATTCTTTTTCACTTTCTGCTAAAAATTCCCTCATTCTCTCCTCCACCTCAGCTGCTTTATCATCACCATCACCACCAGTCTCTTGCTGCTGCTGCTGTTTGGAGTGGGACTGGTTAATGATGACAAATGTGACAGAGTTTCCCCTACTATAACACTTGCCATCTATTCAGATGAAGAAGGCACAATGGCAGCACTTGAAGCAGGCACAGGCAGCTGATGTGTGCTGCTGCTCATTCTAACCAGTTCTGCTTCTTTAGCATAATTCCCCAAAGAGACAATTCTGGCGGAATGGGAATCACAGGAGTATTTGGTCTCACTTTACTGGTAGACTGGATGCCCACTTCCCTTTCACCCTCAGCATTAGGGTTCATAGAGCTAGTCCCAGCAGTTGCTCAATCAACCCCACCTGTCTCCTGATGGTAGTGGGATTGCTTGGGGATGACAGTTGTGACTTAGGGTCCCCTGCTGTCCCACTTGCCATCATCTCCTCCTCCTCAGAATTAGAAAGCACACTAACAGCAGTAGAAGCCGGCACAGGCAGCTGACCTCTGCTGCTCACACTGCTACCTAGTTCTCCCTGTGCCTTTGTTGAATTTTTCCCCAGATGCCAAGTGAACATGTTGGAGGACTGAGCATCAATGAGATTGGGGAATGTGGGCTACCAGACCCTTCAGTGCTGGTGGTGGTGACTTCCTCCTCCTCTGTGTTTCTGGACACATCACTGTCCTGCCAGCTCCTTCATTTTTATTAGGATGCTCATAGTGTCAGCCAACATATATTTCACTAAATCAATTGAAAATCCCCTTCTACCCTCTCTGTCTCTCTAGCTGCTTTATCTCCAATTAATGGAAACATTTTAGCAAAACATGTTTTGGTGTAAGTTAAATGGAGACATTTTTTATGTTTTTGGTATGGGTGGAATCGCTCTCAAAAAAGTGGAGAATCATATAATTTTTGCTGAATATCTCACAAGAACAAAATGGGTCCTTCTGCCCATCCCTAGTCTCTAGAATTAAAAAGGACCCTTTCATGTGTGTGTGTTTATTTTAAATTATTTTTATTGAAACAAATGTTTTCTCTTATCAGAAGAAATAACAAGACACACATGTTCATGCAATCAATAGGTCATGCACAGCAAGGAATATGCATGAAAAAGATGATAATCCATGCCAAAACCCCTCCCATGTTACAGAACCATTTTTGCCACAAAAGAAAAACAGGAGAAAAATGGCAGTTCTTGCAGAGCAACAACTTTTTGGTGAAAAGTGCTGTTTTCCCACTTTTTCCCCTAGCTCATTGCAATGAAATCAGTGGGGGCTGAATTTCTACAGAGCACATGGCAAGTTTCCCTTATTTTCCTTCAGGCATAATATTTAAGGGGGTGCATATTCCCACAGCGAGAGAAGAAAGTAGAACTTAGTTTAGGGAGTCTTGTAGGCATGACATTTGTTCTCTGTATTAAGAGAGTCTGGTGGACAGGAAGGGCACAAAGGAGGTTGATCCCAAATACCCCAAAATTCTGTCTGACTGATCGTGCTGTTTTTATATCTTTTAGACATGTCTGGTGGTGTGAGTGAGAAGGGAGCAAAGGAGGTTGACCTCAAATACCCCAACATTATTTCTAACTGATTTAATTTGAAAGACACAGGCACTAGCAGCTGTGATCAAAGTTCTTTGCTGATCTGGCTGTTATTATTTCTGTGCTTGTGAAGTATGAGGAAAGAAGTTGTTGTTGAAGAGGTTTTTTCCTGACAGTGATAGAATAGAGTGTACAACAGTTTAAATACAAAAAAAAAAAAAAAAAAAAAAAAAAAATATATATATATATATATATATATATATATCTATCTATCTAAAAAAAAAATAAGGTGACAGCTGAATGGAACCCTGACATGATCTGTGTGACAGAGGCATATTTGATTGGTACTAGATGAGATTAAGTATTTTGTTGAGGGCCAAGGCAAGTCATCACACTCCATCAGTTCTGCATCAGTTCTGTTGTGCACTTTACAGTAAAACACACACACAGTAGTTGAGTAAAGTTCAGAAAATGCACAAGAGGCAGGGGAAGAAGGATGAGGAGTAGGGGCAATGCAGGGACATGAGAGTAATGTGTTAGTCCAAAAACTGTAAGAAGAAAACTGAAGACAACGAGTTGCATTATAGTGCTGATAATGGCATAATGGAAGAAGGTGTAGCAGCTCAACCAACTGAAGCATCTTACAGTGAGACAAACAAGCACCAAAGCACCTGTCCTCAAAGTAGTAGCAAACTTTGTTAAAGGAAAAAGGTGAAATTTCTTACCGTTATTTCCTTTTCCTCCGTGTCTCCCCACGGCGCTTTGAACAAATGGGTTCGCGTCCCCTCTAGCTGGTGTTTGGATGTCTGACCGGAAATTATTTAAGTCACTTCCCCCTCCTCTCTCCATTCTGCTTTTGCCATAGCTGTAACATATAGAATCTCCAGAGCTTAATGGGGGGGGGGGGGGGGTGCGCCGTGGGGAGACACGGAGGAAAAGGAAATAACGGTAAGAAATTTCACCTTTTCCTCCGTGTCTCCTTCCCCGGCGCTTTGAACAAATGGGTACTCCCATAGCTGTATCTACGGGCGGGTACCATCAAACAGAATATGCTTAATCTACATCATATAATTAAAGTAGTATAAATTTATATCACATGATAACTCATACATTATTATAGTATACATGGTCATACACATAATAAAATAGTGCCTATTTCCTATGTGCCCTTTAACTTGATTCAATTCCATAAGGATACATACATAGTAAAGTAGACTAGGTCTTACCAGTCAGGGGTTTACTGCTGCCTGCAATACCTTTGTGCCAAATCTTGTATCCTCAGTTGCTTGAATGTCCAATTGATAATGACGCATGAATGTAGAAACTGACGACCATGTAGCCGCCTTGCATATTTCTTCTGGTGATGCCAGAGCTCTCAAGGCCCATGATGTTGCCATGGCCCTGGTAGAATGGGCTTTGACCAACCTTGGAGGTTCAACCCCTGCTTCCAGATAGGCTGTCTTGATACATTCTACAATCCATCTAGAAATGGATGGTTTCGATGCTGCTGTGCCCTTAAATTTCCCTTGGTGGTGGACAAACAAGGAATTGGATTTTCTTATTAACTTTATTCTTTCTAAGTATAAATTAATGACTCTTACCATGTCCAACTTGTGCAAGTCCACTTCTTCTGGTCCTTTTGGATCAGGGAAAAAGGATGGTAACACTATTTCCTGATTCATATGAAAATCCGAAACCCCTTTGGTTTTGAAACCTGCTTTGGTTCTTAGCACTACCTTATCTGGGTGGATAGCCAAGTAGGGTGGTTTTGTAGACAGAGCTTGAAGTTCCCCCACCCTTCTAGCAGAGGTGATTGCCGTCAAAAATACCACCTTCAAAGTGATATATTTTATAGATGCTTCTTCCATAGGTTCGAATTTAGGTGATTTTATCAATTGATTAAGGACTAGATTCAAGTCCCAAGTAGGCATGGTCTCCCTTATTCTTGGTCTCGCTTTCTCTATAGCTCTTATGTACCTTTTTATCAGTTGATATTCCGCATACTGTTCTGCCATGATTGCAGATATTGCTGAGACCTGAACCTTGATAGATGCTGGTCTTAATCCTCTTTCATAACCTTTTTGAAGAAATTCTAACAGAACTGCTGTAGAAATATCTTTTCTTGATATATTGTTTTTGCTGCACCATTCTGTAAAAACTGACCAGACCCTACAGTACACTCTAGATGTAGATTTCTTTCTTCCCAGGAAGATTGTATTGATCACTGAATTGGATAGGCCTTTCATCCTTAAGTACGCCCTTTCAGCCTCCACGCCGTTAGTTTGAAGAATTGAGGATTCTGATGTAGTACTGGTCCCTGGTTCAAAATGTTGTTGTAACGTGGTAGTTCCCAAGGAGTGTCTATGGATAACCTCACCAGCTCCGAGTACCAGGTTCTCCTTGGCCAGTTTGGAGCTATCAATATTGCATTGGTCCTGTCCCTCCTTATTTTCTTTAATACTTGAGTGATCATGGGTATTGGAGGATAAATGTAGACCAGCTTGTAGTTCCACTTGTATCTCATGGCATCCGTACCCAGAGCTTTTGGGTGGTACCATCGAGAAAAGAATCTTGGGCATTTCTTGTTTGAATATGATGCCATCAGATCTACTGATATTTTCCCCCATTTCTTCACTATTTGTTGAAACAGGGCCTTGTCCAAGGACCATTCCCTTGGATCTATTAGATTCCTGCTCAAGTAATCGGCTCTGACATTGTTCTTTCCTGGTAGATGTACCGCTGAGATTCCTGCTAGGTTCTTTTCTGCCCATCTCAGAATTTCTTCTGCTTCTTTGCTCAAGACCGGACTGTGAGTTCCTCCTTGTTTTTTTATGTACATGACCACTGCGTAATTGTCCGACTGGACCTTTACATATTTCCCGTTTAGTGGTTTCTTGAATCTTTGAAGGCAGTATTTTAATGCTTTCATTTCTAGTTGATTTATATGCATGCATTTTTCCTTTGCTGACCACAGTCCTTGGACATACTTGTTCTTGTAATGGCCTCCCCATCCTGTCAGACTGGCATCCGTAGTAATCACCTGCCATGCCGGATCCTGAAGAAGAAATCCCTTCCTGAGATTCCTTGGCTTTGTCCACCATTTTAATTCCATCTTCAGGTGATTTGGTACTCTTATTCTTTGAGACATGTCCTTTGAATTCCCGTTCCATTCTGCTAAAAACCACCTCTGAACTGGTCTCATGTGATTCCTTGCCCATGGGACTATTTGAATGGCTGATGTGAGAGTTCCCAACAGACTCATGAACTCTTTTGACGACATGTATGTCTTTTTTGTGATTTTCTTGACTCTTTGAATTATGCTGTTTTTTCTCTGAGTTGAGAGATACGCTCTGCTTCTTAGAGTATCTATCTTTATTCCTAGAAACTTCAGCTGCTGTTTGGGAAACAGTTGACTCTTTTGCCGATTTATCTTCCATCCCAATTTTTCCAGGTGATCTATTGATTCTTCCAGCTGTTTCCTTGCCTGTGATCTTGAGTCTGCTATCAACAGTAGATCGTCCATATATGGGATTATAGTGATGCCCCTCCTTCTTAACTTCTCCAGAGCCACTGCTAGAATCTTTGTAAATACCCTTGGGGCTGACATTAAACCGAAAGGAAGGGCTCTGAACTGCCAGTGTTGTTTCTTGTAATGGAACCTCAGGAACTTCCGATGCGTCTTGAGTATGGGTATGTGGTAATATGCATCCTGTAGGTCTATGGATGCCAGAAACGTCCCCGGTCTCACCATGCTGAGTATTGATGTTATCGACTCCATCTTGAAGGGTCTGTATTTCAAAAATTTGTTTAAGAATTTTAAATCCAGTATAGTCCTGAATCCTCCTGTGTTCTTTGGTGCCAGGAATATGATAGAATAAATGCCTTTTCTTCTTTGTTGATTCGGAACCTTTTCTATAATTCTTCTTTCCAAGAGATTCTTTATTGCATTGTCCAGAATGACTTCTTTTGATGCCTTCTGGGGGGTCTTTGAACTTTTGAACTTTCTTGTGTTTTGGATCTTTGAGAATTCCAGCGGATCCCCCCCCTCTTCAATATCTGGCTTGTCCAATTGTCCGATATTAATTCTTTCTTCCAACTGGATAGGAAATATGCCAGACAACCCCCCACTGGTATCTGAGAGAGGGCCCGCTGATCCTCATAATGAATCTTTTTTTCCTTGATTCCTTCTTGAGACTTCTTTCCTGAATCCTGCCCTGTATCCTTGAGCAGAGTTCTGCCTTCTGTTGTCAAATGACCTGTTCTGTTGAAATTTCCTTGAGTCACGAAAAGGTAGCTTTTTTGTTCTATAAGTTGTCTTCGTGGGAGATGACCTGCTTCTGCGATTTTGCGGTAACATGGCACTTTTCCCTCCTGACAGTTTCTTGGTTATTTCTTCCAGTGTTTCTCCGAATAACCTGGATCCCTCAAACGGTAATGAAATTAGCCTATTTTTCGAAGATGAATCTGCATTCCATGTTCTTAACCATAGCGCTCTGCGAGCCGTTACCGACAATGCTGATGCTCTAGCAGATAGTTTGATAGAATCCATAGATGCGTCACATGAGTAACCTATTGCCTCCTTAATCATGGCAACATCTTTAGAGAGTTTTGATCTTGAAACTGATGTTTCTATTTTTTCGTCCAACTCTGTCAGCCATATTCTTATAGTTCTGGATACGCAAGTAAGAGCTGTTGCTACCTTAATATTTTGCCCCAGGAATGAAAACTGTTTCTTCAACGCACTTTCCATTCTTCTATCCATTGGATCACGGAGAGATGAACCATCTTCCATTGGAATAAGAGTTCTTCTAGAAATATGGGATATAGCGGTATCAATCTTGGGAGGACCTACCCATGCGGCAGAATCTTCTTCTTTAAAAGGGTACATCCTCTGAAATCTTCTAGGAACAGCTACCCTTTTGTCTCCTTTATTCCATTCAGCCTTGACAGTATCAGATACTGAATGATGTACTGGAAATACTGGACTATCTTTTCTTTTTCCCAAAAAGGCTGTATCTAACACATCTTGTTCCTTCTGTTCTTCCGTCAGTCCCAGTGTCTTGCGGAGGTGCTTCAGGAATGGTTCTATTTTATCTAAATTGAATGAGCCTTCATTCTCTATGATCTCTCCCTCTTCTTCTGAGGAATAAATTGATAGTAAATCCTGCATGCTATCCAATTCCTCCTCTGTCCTGCGAGATGTACCTTCTTCTGGGTCTTCTATTCTCGCTCTCTTGCAAGCTGGTGATTTCTGCATGGAATTAAAAGTTTCTTGCATGGATGTTTTCATCCATGCAAGAAACTGTTGAAATTGGGCTGGAACTTCTTGTTCTGCAGTTTTCTTTGAACATTCATGACATAGCTTGCCAGACTCTGAGGATGGAATCTTAGTATCACAGGCAGAGCAATTTTTAAGCTTCTGGGGAGTTTATTCTTCTTTTGTATCCACTTTATCCTTTGCATTAGAGGAGGAGGGCTTAGGAGTAGCCATCAAAGCATTAAATTAAAAAATTATTTATTCACAATCATCTAAAAACACTGGCAACAATCTGTTAAATGAGCTACTCTTGGATTTACCATGATAGCCTCAGGGCCTATATATATATATGCTGCAATTGGCGTGCGTTTCACTGATGGAACGCAGAGGCCTGCCCCTTCCACAATAGCCGAAAGCACAAATAGGAGGACTTACCCTGTTCCTGCTTCCTCCTTAATCAGCTTGCAGCCTTGCCCGTGCCCGCCATGACAGGGGGGAAGCCTGGGCTGTCAATCCATATGTTCTTGATACCTCCGCTCCCTGGTCTCGCTCCCGGCGCCCTTCTCCTGCTGTGCGGTCGGACCGGTATTCCACGCGGTCCGCCATCCGGTACGTGTCCTATATTATATTTTTTTATTTAGTTTCATGCGGGACGTTGTGTCCCGCTCTCCATTCCGCCAGCTGGCGTAAAAAAAGACTGGAGAGAGGAGGGGGAAGTGCCTTAAATAATTTCCGGTCAGACATCCAAACGCCAGCTAGCGGGGACGCGAACCCATTTGTTGAAAGCGCCGGGGAAGGAGACACAGAGGAAAGCAAAAATACATTGTTTGAAACCTCTAAAAGCTTAGAAGAATATAAAGGTAGTGGACAACAAGCGGTGGGAGATGACCTAGGATGACCTAATGATGACTGATCAATATATCCCTCCAGCATCTTCCTCTTCTTCATACACAGATGAAGTATAGAGTGAGAGAGATGATGATATGGCCAGAAAGTTAGCTTAAAGACAAAAGCTCAGTATTCCACCACTGAAAAGCACTGCCTGTTTATAAACTGTTAGAGAAAACAATAGACAAGTCTGACCCTGGACTAGCAAAGATGCCCAAAAATACACAATCATGGCTGTCAATCATAATAAGCATCATCACCACTTCCAAGTCCACGACCCACTCAGACAGACACACTACTAGCACTGAGAAACCAGCAGAGATTATGAACATCCACAGTGTTAGTTATGATGAGTACCTCTGCTGCTGTGGTACGTGCTGAACCTTTGAGACATAGTGGAAGTAGTAGTAGTAGGAGTACTAGTAGCAGTAGTAGAATTGTATCAGCACCCAGCCTCAGTAGTAGTAGCAATCCCTCAGGAAGTCCACAGTATGGAGGTACTTCACTCATGATCCAAAAGCTAAGAATGTTTTATCTGTTGTCTGTGCAAAAAGCACATGAGCAGGAGGAAACAGCCTCACACCTAGGCACCTCCTCAATGAGTTCTCACCTGAAGCACAACCACAGGCCTGAATGGGACACATTGTCAGCAGGTCAGAGGCCATCTAGCAGCAGCAAAAGTACTCCTAAATGTTGTGTCAGGGGATACATATTAGTGAGCTCCCTTAGCAGTGGGCTCAGTGCCAAGTTGAATAATAATGGGGAAAGTGGGCATCCCTGCCTAGTACACCACTGCTTACCTTTGAAAAACCCAGCTTGCTCTGGCAAGACAATCGATGGGGAAAACATGGTCAGTGCAGTGGCCACAATTTTGTTTAGAATTTTAAAATCTGAGTGGCAGGAGATTGGACAGTAGGACAAGACCAGATGTGGGGTTTTATTCAGTTTGGGGAGGACGATTATTCTAGAGTGATCAAAATGTACTGGGATTGTGCCCAATATAAAGGTCAGTAAGAGGGTTAGTAATTTCTTTAGAGAGAGTTTTGCAATATTCCAGAAGCAGCCCATCTGGCCCAAATGTTTTATTATTTTTAAAATTGCTCAATGCCTTTTTGACCTCAGCCGCAGCTATGGTAGAGTTCAGTAGACTTTGCTGCTCTGGTGATAGCACCAGGAGGTCCAAGGCTCCTTGTAAGTCAGATTCCAAACCAATATCAACAGCCCTTGCACTATAGAGGTGTTTGTAATATACAGCAAATTTTTCATTGATCTCTAGGGTATTAGTTATAATATCATTAGCGCCATGTATAATGTATATGGTGGTTCCCCCTTTTGCTGCTTTTACAAGCAAGATGAGAATCTTGTTGGAACCATCTGCACATTTTGTCTTAATTGTGGTATGGTTTTCAAAGTTTCATACGCTTCTTTGGCAGCTTTATGAAGATATGTATTAGTGCTTGTAGTATGACGTAAATATCATCTATAAGCCTTTGTCAGTGACCTTTGCAGCTGAGTTACTTTAGTTTTGGTTTCCTTCTTCCTCTTTTCTACAAAGGAAATTATATGTCCTCTTAAAAATGATTTAGTGGTCTGTCAGTTTAAGAATGGATCTGATTTATGCTGATTGTTGGTCAGCTCATATTCTCATCACAGAACAAAAACAAAAAGTCAGCACACCAGTAATATCTAAGTTGTAGTTATGATTGTATGCTATGACACACATACACTGATAGAACCATAGAAAAGGATAGTTAGAGAAATGTGTGTATGGCTCAAAACAGATGAGGCATACAAAAGCTGTGTGGCAGGAGAGTGAGCAGCACTCAGAAGCAAAGTGGTCAGATGGGGGATAAGTCTCTAATGGTGTAAATATTGGGGGTCATCTGTGGAATATAGGAGTGTTAGAGGTGACAATTGAGGAATTAGGTTCAGGGATCTGTATTGCTGGTATAACATGTGACAAATTAGTAGAGACAAGTGGATACTTTTGTATCCTATATCAACACAATATTGTGCTTACCTGATGGTTTCTTGTACGTATGCTTTAAATCACCACTCGCACTTCATCTGACCTTGTTCTAGTCACTCAAGCTTCTTCTGTCCTTCCCTCTTGAAAGAATTGCACATCCCTTGTGTTTATTCCCTTTGCTCTTCGCTCTTCTCAATACTCGCTCAACCAGCCTGGTTGGGAAACAAGTCTTTCCAAGACAGTGTGGATAGGTGTAAAAACTATTTATTGTATAATGGTAATATATAAATTCTACAAACAAAAAAATCAAACAAAATTAATTCAATAAATGACCATAAAAAATTAAATCAATGCGTTTTGGGATCTCAAACATCCCTTCATTTAAATTGCTGAAAATAGTGGGACTTCTATCTAAACCTCACACATCCAATCCAGTTTTACAATTTGGTTCTGGATCGTTTCATTCATAAATCCGTTCTCCCTGTGATTTTTGTTAGTCGATTTATAGATAGTTTATAGTCCCTGATCCTCTAGTCATTTTACAAAATCTGATCTATATGTCAAAGTGACAATGGTTGCTGTTATTTATAGTGAGCCCAATACTTTGGATACTTCCCCATTATTGAGACCTCAAGTAAATCCTTCCGACAAAATGTGGTTAATACCCACCATCACCTTATAAACAAACAGTCTTATGTAGATGTGAAATCTGTACTGATGAAACACAATATTTTATTATTAAATAAAACAGCAAAAAGACCAGACAGATATAGCACAAGATACTAGGTCTTGTGAGTCTGCCAGTGAGTTACCAATGACCAATGAACAGGATGCCATGATCTAATTAAACAATCATTGATGATGAGAGAAAGATATAGATTGGACAGTCATGAATCACTGTTAAGTAAGACACATATTGATCTATTGATCTATAACAGTCATAGACTTCTCCAATTCCATTCTATTTTCTCTTCTCATAAAAAAAATCAAGCACTTTGTTCAAACCACCAGGGGTCAGTGTATTGAGTCTGAATCTCCAATAGCTCTTACATTAGCATAACCTTTGAAATGTATTTCTCCCTCTCATCATGGGTATGATATATTCCAATCCCATCACAGAGATATATTTGATATATTTGAATTTTGGACAGATAAAGCAATGTCAAGATACAGAGGGGGAGATTCACTAAGAGGTGATAAAGTGGAGATGACATCTCCAGTTGTATGTATGTATATCTTTATTTATATGGCGCAGTGTACACAGCACCTTACAATAGATGTATGTTACAATAAATAAGAGGGTATAAAATAAGTGTCGCATTCATAAAAACAATAGGAGAGAGATCCTTGCCCCAAGGAGCTTACAGTCTAAATGGGTAATAGGAGACAGACAACAGGGTATGAGGATGTCAGGTGCTGAGATTACAAGTGCTGAATTTGGCCACAGATAGTACTTGGTCCTAATCCTCAAGAAGATAAGATTTCAGGGTAGACTTAAATGCAGAGGGGGATTATTCAAGACGTAGGGAGAGAGAGGTATGGATTTTCATAGGTAGGGGGCAGAAAGTAATAAAGGTTTGAGACGGTAGAGGGCAGAGGATGTGAATGGTGCAACAAGAAGGACGTTGTGTGTTGAGCAAAGGAGGCGGCCAGGAATATAAGAGGAGATGACGGAAGAGATATAAGGAGGGGTAACAGTGTGGAGAACATTAAAGGTGAGACGAAGGACTTTGTAAGTAATTCATAGCTGAATAGGGAGCCATGACACACCTCTAAGAATACTGTGAACAGGTTCAGTTTTTGGGGAGATTGTGATGATTCATGCAGCCAAGTTTAAAACAGGTTGCCTAGGCCAAAGACGGGTAGCAGGGAGGCCAGTTAGTAGTTTACCATTTCTTCAATTCCTATGTTATTCTATGGAGCCACTAAGATTTCTTCAACATTGGAGATCTTGCTGCATAGGCTCTACAGAATAACATAGGAGCCTCTCTATCACCGCTTAGTGAATCTCTGCAGAGTGTTTTGTGTTTCTAGCAACCATACTTTCAGAGATCTAATTGTCCTTCCCACATATTAGGTGCCACATGTACATTCTATCAGATATTCAACATTGTCTGTTCTGCAATTCACAAAATGCCTCATGAATTAATTTTCTTAGGGGTTATAGGAAGAGAAGGAATTAGTCTTATCTGTAATCTGGTTAAGTGTGGTATAGTATGCACATATTTATAATTTCCAATCAAAGCTTGATCATCCATCATATTCTGCAACTTAGGCAGATTTTTTTCTTTCATTATCATTGATGGAGCCAGTCTGATTTTGAAGTCTGGACCTTTTTTAAAAACAAATTTTGGTTTATGTGGAATTATATGTTTCAGAATTTTAAAACCATCCAGTATGTGCCAATGTGTTATGGTCCTGGACTGAATTATGAATATTAATATACAAATATCAATATTCTAATTAAGATATAAATCACAACATTAATATTTATTTGATGTTCAGTATATCAGTTGATTATGTGGAATGCATACACAGAAAACAGGTGTTATGTTTTATAATATACTTTACTGTGACATCTGGCATTAAAGCAATAGATCTAAAGGGTAACTACTACAGTTATAGCACACAGCTTAATGGTTAAACAGCACACAAACTACTTCTTCTAAGGAAGAAATATAACAGTTGTACTCATTCCAGTTACTGCAATAATATCCTATCCATACAAGAATTCTTTGGATTCCAGAGTAGGGGGGGTGAAAGGTCCTGTTGTGTTCAAAAAAATCCTCAAAAAACAAGCTCTCTCATCTATATTAACATGTTTTTTGCCATTTCCCTATAAAAACATGCAATTTTTCCAGGAAGTGAAGCACAATACAAGCAGCTACAGAGCAAGAGAGAGAGGTGCTAGGCTGTTGTGATGTGAAATTAATAGCAACATTGAGGCAGGAGAGGCTCATAGTGGCTGCTATCACTAGAAGCAAGTTTAATAACAATAAAAGGTGGACCTGGAAGGACTGTTATGAATCCAGTCAGTCTGAGGAGGAGGAGGAAGTGACCAGCACTACCAACATGAAAGGGTCTGGATGCCCTGGATCTCCAGACTCAATTCTGGCCAGTCCCCCTACATCACCCTTAGGTATCTTGGAGAAATTTATCTAATGGGAGGAAGAAGAGAGTAGTAGTATGAGGACAGGCCAGCTACCTGTGCCTGCTGCCAGTGCTGCCCCTGCTGCCACCAATACTGCACCTGCTGCCAATGCTGAACCTGCTGCCAGTGTACCTTTTAATTCTCATAAGGGGGGAAGGAGGGGATGATGCCAAGTGTTACAGCAAGGGACCCTAAGTCACACTTGCCATCCACAAGCAGTCCTGCAACTAGTACTACTACTAATAAAGTGAAGCAGCTTGTTAGTGTTAGGAGTGAAGGGGATGATCATCATATTACTAGTGATGGAGGGAGACTCAGGGACCGAAACTGATGTGGTTGCTGCTAGTAGTAGCAACAGTGATGGCGAAGTAGCTGGAGGGACTAGCGATAGGGGAGTGGTAGGAGAAGTAATGCAGAGCATCCAGACTAGCGGTCAAGTAGGCCCACACCATTTCCCTGACCCTGGGAATCCCCTAGCTAACCATTATTTTAAAAGAGATTTAAAAAAAGTTTACAACTTCCACTGAATGTGACAGATGTGTAGAGTGGTGGTGGACTGGTGTGATTGATGGCAGATGGTAGCCACCCTCCAAATCCCTCATCCTGTGTGCTACTGTTAATAGTGCATGTGCCATGTCTTTCCTTTGATTTGTGATTTTGTCTACTTTCGCTATCTGACAGTCAGATTGTATTAGATGTTGGTTTATATTAGAAATCTTAGTCTCTCAACACTGCTGTTTGATAGCCATGTTCTAAGGTATTTTACAATATAACCCACTGCACTGAAAACCCACTCAGATTCCACACTTACTGGTGGGCATTTACGGGTTTCCACAGCAGTACGTCAGTGCTGGCCACACACTGTTTTGTTTGCCAGTACTGGTAGCCCATGGGGGTTATAATTTCTGCTGAGAATGTAGCTATCCTGAAAGTATGCTGAAGCCATCTCACATACAGTGGGACAACTCCTAGGAGCTACATAGTTTTCCTTTGTATCAGTATCCCAAATACAGGGTGCTCTGGAATAAGTGGACAGTTGGTTATAATATACTGATTTTGGGTTTACATCCTAGCCTGCAGTAAGAAGGTCAAAGGGTTAAAGTTTAAAAGGTTGTTTGTTCTGGGAGTGTGTTTAATTAATTAAGAGTGGGGGTTTGTGAACAATCACCTGTGTAGGCCTGTATAAATCTAGGTACAGGACTCACAGAGCGTGCTCACAAATACAGTGTGCTCTTTACTAAGTGCTCTGAAATAAGTGTACAGTTTGTGAAACACAGCAGTTAGTGCAACACAGAAGTTAGAGGAACAAAGGTAAATTAATTGCTTACATTTTTAAGAACTCATATTTGCACCATACACGATTAGCAAGCTTGGAGATCGTACATCTTGCCATATGTATGCATGCTTGAAACAGCAGTTCCAGGGTCCATACCGCTGTGGCAAGTGTGAGCAAGTGGCCTTTCTGGAAGCTCAGACTGGAGCTCTGGAGAGTCATATTGCAACACTGAGAGATATTGACCTTGAGAGGAGTCCCTTGCTAACTGAGCAGAGTCTAGCTGGGTCACCTAGCAAAGAGGGAGGAGATCAGCTAGAAGAGAACCAGGTACATAGTTGGGTGACAGTTAGAAGTGGTTGCAGTGGGGGAGAGAAGAGGAAGAGGGCAGCCAGTCCTGATTTTTTCCATCACAACAAATTTGCTAATTTAAGTGAAGATGTTGGGGAGGCAAACCCAGAAGTGGAGTTGCTGGAGAAGACTGTTCTCCTTAAATAGTTGGGATAACAGCTCCTCTAGCACAAAGGGGATCCAGAGGAAAGTGCAGCCTAGGCAGGTCGTGGCGGTAGGGGACTCTATTATTAGGAGAACAGATAGGGTAATCTGTGGCTCTGATTGCAGCAACTGAATGGTTTGCTATCTCACGGGTGCCCGGATTTGGCATGTTGCAGACAGGGTGGACAGATTATTGGGAGGGGCTGGAGAGGATACAGCTGTCTTGGTGCATATTGGTACCAATGACAAAGTAAGAGGAAGGTAGAGAGTCTTAAAAGGTAATTTTAGGGATTTAGGGAGTAGGATTAGGAACTGGACCTCCAAGGTAGTATTCTCAGAGATACTACCTGTGACATGCACTACACCAGAGAGACAGCGGGAGATTAGGGAGCTCAATACATGGCTGAAGTCTTGATGTAAGAAGGAGGGCTTTGGGTTTTTAGACTGCACTGATTTTGCTTTGGGGTAGAATCTCTATGGTCCTGTAGAGAAAGAAGTACAACAAAGAGGCTCTTCCTCGAGTGATATCGTCAATTTAAATGTGCTGGTACCTCACCACCCCCAATAAAATGGTACTCACAAACAAATCAGCAGAGAAGCTCAGGGGTTAACAAAGCTGCCCGTTGACCAGCTATATGAAAGCTTATCCTAGGCGGCTCTCCCAATGCCTGCACTCTCGAAGGGATATATGAAGCAAACAGCAAACAAAAAGGAGGCACCAATAGTGCCTTATCAGCACTTATAATGATATAATATAAAATAAAGGTGATACACTCACATTTATGGCTATGTAAATACATATGTATAGACACAGCTTCAAGGCATACAGGGATTATCTTACCGTCCCTGTTCAGTATCGTCAGGTGGAACTCGTAAACCTCTCCTCTGTGGAATCTCCAAAGGAATAAAAAAAACACTCCAAAGAAGTCCAAAGAGCTAATCTGGGCCCTGGCCAGACTGTTATTTTTGATTTTCATGGATTCTTTTATTTCAGGTATGGTGACCACAGATTGGCGTAAAGCAGATGTGGTGCCCATATTTAAAAATGGATTAAAGTTACAGATCTGTAAGCTTGATGTATGTGGTGGGGAAACTGTTTGGTGGGGAATATATTCAAGAAATCATCTTGAACTGGAATATCATTAGCAAGAGCCAACATGGCTTTGTGAAAGATAGGTCTTGGCAAACTAACTTAATTGCATTTTATGAACAAGTGAGTAAAAATGTAGATTTGAGTGCTGAGGTTGGTGTGATCTATTTAGACTTTGTTAAGACATTTGAAGTGGTTCCACAGAAAAGGTTACTGTACAGATTGACTGAAATAGGTTTAGGAGCAAACTTTTGTGCGTGGATAGGAAGCTGGCTGAAAGAAAGAATGCAAAGAATGGTGATAAATGGGAAGCTCTCACATTGGATAAATGTGATGAGTGGCTTACCTCTGGGATCTGTCCTGGGGCCTCTTCTTTTTAATTTGTTTATTAACAATCTCCAAAGGGGCATAGGGAGCCATGTATCAGTGTTTGCTGATGACACAAAATTAATTAGGGTAATAAAGTCTGAACTAGAAGTGTCTTCATTACAAAAGGATTTGGACAAATTGGGTAACTGACATACGGTAAATGAGATTCAATATAGACAAGTGTATAGTTATGCATGTACTAATGAAAAGGATTTTGGAGCAATGGTAGACAATAGACTTAGCATTAGCGTGCAGGGGCAGCTGGTAGGTGCAAAGGCCAATAAGACATTGGCATGTATTAAAAGGGGTATTGACTCATGGGAAGAAGATATTATTCTGCCTCTTTACAGGTCTGTGGTAAGACCCCATCTTGAATATCCTGTTCAATTCTGGTTGGTTACCTTTTCTGAATAAGAGCTTTATGGAACTAGAGAAAGAGTTGGGCTACAAAACTAATAAGGGGAATGGAAAGTTTTAGTTATGAAGAAAGGCTAGAAAAGTTAAACTTGCACACACTAGAGAAACAGCGTCTTAGAGGGGATATGATAACATTATATAAATATGTTCAGGGCCCATACAAAGGGCTCTCCAAAGACCTGTTGATTAACAGAACGGTACAAAGGAGAAGGGTCAGCCGCTAAGACTTGAAGAAAGGAGATTTCATCTGCAACAGAAGAAGTGATTCTTTATGGTTAGGACAATAAAGATATGGAATTCACTGCCTGAAGAGGTGGTGCTATTTAATACATTAGATGCCTTTAAAAGTGGCCTGGATACTCTTTTAAAGGAGCAGAATATAGAGGGCTATGTATGTTAGTATTGGGATTAATATTTATTTTGGACGTGTTGATCAAGGAGCAATCTGATTGCCATTTGGGGTGAAGAAGGATTTTTTCCCCCATTCAAGGCAGAATTTGAAATTACTGAAATAAGGGTTTTTTATTGCCTTCTTTTGGATCAACAGTGGTAAACAAGTCTAGAAAAAGTGTTGAACTTGATGGATGCAAATCTTTTTTCAACCTAAACTACCATATAACTGTATGTAACTATGTAAAATGTCTCAACAGCTCACATACATCAAACATTAGTTGCCATTGCCCAGGTGTCAAAGAGGGTCTCTCCAAAGCCTTCCAGTTTTGCAGAATGTACTCCCTAATTACCTTATTTTCTAGTACAAATGCTCTAGTATAGTATGTACAAAGTGGAATTCCAACTTGTAGAGACTAGGGATGGCAGAAAATTTTCATCAGAAACTGAAATTGGCGAAAAATGGCACTTCCACTTGGTGAAAAATTTCCAGCAAAATGTCTCATTTTCCAGCTTTTTTTTGCCTATCTCATTGCATTGAAATTAATGGTAGAAACATTTTTCTCCACCACACGAACATTTTCTACAGCCATATAAAAGGGTGTCAGACTCTCACAGTGTTCCATTCTGTGTTTGTGAGAGGAGAGAGCAGCATGTTTTTGAGCTAGAGGCAAATAAAGGGGAATTGAAGCTTAGTTTAGGGAGTTATTTAGGTAGGATATTTGTTCTCTGTAGTAGGGGATTCTGGGGGCACAATGGGGGAGAAGAAGGGAGGAAGGAGGTTGACCCAAAATACCCCAAAATTTGGTGTCACTGACTGGCAAGACACAGGCAGCTGGGGTCCAAATTGCTTGCTGAATTTAGTTTTATTGTTTCTGTGCTGGGGAAGTCTGGGGAAAGAAGGTGTTGATTTTGTTTTTTAGTTATATTTATATTTTTTGAACTAACTGTGATAAGATAGGGTGGATAACTTAAAAAATAAATAAAACAATTACAATAAAAAAACACATATATTATTAAACAAATAAATATGTTAGACAGCTGACTGGGAGCTCTGTGACTGAGGCAGACTTGATAGACCGCAGACGACACTGAGAATTTTGTTGAGGGCCAAGGCAAGACCTCACACTCCATCAGTTGTGTATTGTAGAGAGAAAAAACACACATAGTAGTTGAGTAATGTCTAGCAAATGCACAAGTGAGAGGGAGAAAGGTGGAGCAGTGCAGGGAACTAGGAGTAAAGTGTTAGTACAAAAACTGACTGCAGCAATTGTTGCTACAGCATGTGCAATAAATGATGATGATCCCTCTCCTCCCAGGGTGGATGCAGTATATCAAGGTCCCACAAATCATACCACACCAGTCCCCCACCACCACTACCATACACATATGCCACATTGTAGGTTGTACTTTATTATTTTTAATCACTTGACATCATCATGAATATGTGTCAGTGTCATTTAAGCAGGAAATAAGTCTTGTGGATAAAGGACAAATGTACTCTGCATGCTAACAATTTTTTTAAGGTATATGTTGCTGTAGGACTCACAACTTTGCCTTCCAGCTACTTATTTATCCACTACAGTCCTTGGAAGAATCAATATTGTGCTGGGAAATGTTGCACCATATTAAGCATAGGAGAAAAATGTGTTGGAATAGGCGAAAAATGTGTTAGAAGAGGCAAAAAATTTGCTGGAATAGGCGAAAAGGAGGAACATTTTGCATTGGGGAAAAGGAGAACATTTTCAGTTGGTGATGGGGCAGGTTGTTACACTCTTGTCTAAAATATAATGCATTGCATGCACTGTAAGAGTGTGGGCAATATTCAGCATATTCAGCATATCTCTGAAAGTTTCGGATTCTGATGGGAATCTGGTCAAAGCAAAATTTAACATGGACAAAGCAAGGTACTTGTATCAAATCAAAGAGTAACAAAACAACAGTTCAGAAAGAGTCTTTGAGTGTAGTATTTTATGAGGACTATGAGGACTTTGAACCTTCACTTTCACCCTTGTGCTCTCCAAACAAGGTACTCAGATTTTTCAGAATCTAAAAATACAGCATCAGGTACATAGTGCTCCCCTGGAATAAACCCCAGGATGATTTTGTGAAGAGGAGTTTGCCTTTGCAACTTGAGAAGGGACAAGTGGATAAATATTCCCTTCATGAGAATATCAATGCCAGTGCATCCATGACACCGGTGTCACATGCTCCATGATTACACATATTTATCTTACACATGATAATATTGATTTAGCCCTCTGTACTCTTTTAATTCCTACTTTCACTGTGTTTCTTCTATTTCTTGGTCCATCCATGGATGCAGTTCGTGTGACATAAGTGGACATTTTTGAGCTCAGTATTGAATTACCACCAACATGTAATCGCACTACTGCTAACTTTCCTTTACCTTTACCCCTGCACTTGCCATGTTTGATTGATTTTTGTTAACATACAAATCACTGCTGGTAATGATAGATGGAATAATGTTTTTCCCTGCTATTGTGTGATCTATGTTACTATTAAGGTCAATCTCTGTCACTATTACTACACTCATCCCACCACACACCCTGCAACTGCAAGCTCTCTCTTTGCCATATCACAATTCTCTTTCTCTCTCAAGAACTACTAAAGTTGCATTTTACAGTATTGTATAGGAAAGACTTAGGTTGACTTTCAAAAACACAATCTCTACAGTTTGCAGCAAAATAACAAAGCACACAGCAATGACTAGTACACCAGTGCAGCACCACGTCTCAGGGAATCCTTCCCTTCCTTGCTCATCTAAATAACCTTCCCTTTTTTTCTCACCCACACCCAGAAAACAACTTGAATTGCCTCTCTCTAACAAAACTATAACACTTCCACAAACATTCATTTTTGTATAAAGCCAGTAAAATCAGAATATGCTGCTCTCTCTCTCAGTCCAAAGCAGAGACCAACAACCTACGGGATCCTGACTACGGGTGGGCAAGAAGTCAGAAAAATTTCCCACATGATATTTCACAAAAAATATATATTTTTCGCAAATGTTCACTCCTTTTTGCCAATGCCAATATATTTTTTTGTCTTGTTTGCTATGATTGCAACATTTCCCACCACAATATTACTTTTCCTGAGGGCTGAAGTAGAGAAATATATAGCTGAAAGTAAAAGTTGTGAGTCCTACAACATATGCCTTAAAAGGTTATTAACAGGCTGCAGGGCCGGTGCAAGGATTTTTGTCCACATAGGCGAAGGTGCATTTTGAATGCCCCCCCTCCACCGCCAATCCACCAACCTCCTTCCGACCCGGCCACAATCCCCCCTTCCCCCGACCATGCCACAATCCCCTGCCCCTTGTGCCCTACCCTAAAAATGGCCCTGGCACTCTTTTTATAAATGAACATGTCTGGGGTCATATACACTTAAGTATCCTAGACTGAAACATTTCTCCATTTGTTCTCTGCAATCTAAAATACAGTCCTACATATGCTCTGAGGAAGCAGCCATTCCCACCCTTTCCACTGCTCCGTACGATTGTCAATCAATGCATTACAACCACTTTTGGTACTCAAGAGGTAAACCAAAAATATTACACTTCTCTGTATTAACTCCTTGGATTTTAGAGAAGTCTCCATTAGATAGCTCTTGCCTCCATGTCGTTCATTAAAAAAGTGCAATTCTGCTACACTGTGATACCACAGATCTTATATTTTAAATGAAGCTACACAGATATCACAGAGCTTACCACTGAGGCAAGAGTTGGGATAAAGAAGCAAGAGGGGATAAAGAGGCAAGATGGGGATAAAGAGGCAAGAGGGGGAGGAAGGGGCAAAAGTGAGACAAAAAGGGATAAAGAGAAAGAGGAAAGGGGAGAGAAAGAGGGGCAAGAGGGGGATAAAGAGGGGCAAGAGGGGGATAAAGAGGGGCAAAAGGGAGAACGAGACAAGAATGGACTAAAAAGAAAGAGGCAGAATGGAGAGAAAGGCAAGGGGGAGAGAGAAAAGTGATGGAGAAAGATAAAGTGACAAGAGGGAGAAAGAGTTAAGAATGAAATAAAGAGAAAAAAGTAAGGGAGAGAAGAGAGTCTCTCCCCCCTTCCCTCTGTACCTCTCCCCCCCTTGTGCCTTCTCCCCCTTGCACCTCTCTTTCTCTCCCTTGTACCTCTTTCTCCCCTCTGTACCTTCTCCTCCTTGCACCTCTCTTTCTCCCCCATGTACTTCTTTCAGCCCCCCTTGTACTTCTTTCACCCCTTTGTGCCTCTTTCTCCCTCCTTGTACTTTCACCCTCTGCACCTCTTTCTCCCCTTTGTACCTCTCTCCCATGTATTTCTTTCTCCCCCATGTACTTCTTTCACCCCACCTTGTCCCTCTTTCTCGCCCCGTGTACTTCTTTCACCCCCTTGTGCCTTCTCCCCCTTGCACCTCTCTTTCTCCCCCTTATACCTTTCTCCCCTCTGTACCTCCCCCCCTGTACCTCTCTTTCTTCCCCCTATGTACTCCTTTCTCCCCCCCGTAACTCTTCCTCCCCCTTGCACCTCTTTCTTCCCCCTATGTACTTCTTTCTCCCCTCTGTACCTCTTCCCCATGTACTTCTTTCTCCCCTCCATTGTGCCTCTTTCTCCCCTCTGTACCTCTCCCCCCTTGTACCGCTTCCTCCCCTTGTACCTCTTTCTTTCCCCATGTACTTCTTTCTCTCCCCCCTTGTGCCTCTTTCTCCCCTCTGTACCTCTTCCTCCCCTGTACCTCTTCCTCCCCCTTGCACCTCTTTCTTCCCCCTATGTACTTCTTTCTCTCCCCCCTTGTGCCTCTTTCTCCCCTCTGTACCTCTTCCTCCCCCGTACCTCTTCCTCCCCCTTGCACCTCTTTCTTCCCCCTATGTACTTCTTTCTCTCCCCCCTTGTGCCTCTTTCTCCCCTCTGTACCTCTTCCCCCCCTTGCACCTCTTTCTTCCCCCTATGTACTTCCTTCTCCCCCCCATTGTGCCTCTTTCTCCCCTCTGTACCTCTTCCCCCTATGTACGTCTTTCTCCCCCCCCATTGTGCCTCTTTCTCCCCTCTGTACCTCCCCCCCTTGTGCCTCTTTCTCCCTTCTGTACCTCTCCCCCCCTTGCAAATCTCTTTCTTCCCCCTATGTACTTCTTTCTCTCCCACCCCCAGTACCTCCTTATGCCTCTTTCTCTTCTCGACACTGCCCGCACTGATGACAGCCGGGACCGCGTCACACGCGGAGATGCTGCGTGGTGCATGCTGGGGTTTTCTTCCTCAGTCTGGGCACCAATTTTAAACTTGCACTGGCCTCAGAACAGAGGAAGGAAAACACCAGCATGCTTCATGCGGCATCTCCGCGTGTGACGCGGTCCCGGCTGGAGCCTGTTATCATTGTGGGCAGTGGGAAGAACATTAAAAAAAAAAATCTTCCTGTTTTGGCGCCTCTCCGCTGCGGCGCCCTAAGGCGGCTGCCTAAGCCGCCTTATGGTAGCGCTGGCCCTGACAGGCTGAGTGCCTTTGTCCTTTACCCACAACACATCAACAACACCTCTATTATGTTGATTTTTCAGCATAAGAAATGGAAATGAAACACTGGTTACACAAAACATATTTCATAATTGGCATAATAGCTGTTTTCTATCCCCAATCAAGGTCTAGACACTTTTTAACCCCTTAAAGACCTCCTGATCCAGACCATGGACTGCTATCCCAGAATTCCATTATAGGTTCTTAAGTGCAGGGACTGACGTGATGGTCCTGGCATGTCAAGGGTCATTAAGGGGTTAAATACACTAGCATAACATAGTAAATTAGGTTGAGTAAAGACACAAGTCCATCAAGTTCAACCTTTGCCTCATACCCCAGTGACATGAGAATTGTATAACTTTCCTGCTACCAAATAAGATTTATCATTATCATTTATCAGACCTTCCTGATTTGCCTACTAATATACAGTATAACCCTCTATGTTCCCTTTTGAAAGAAATGTATCTAATCTTCTTTTAAATGGTCACTGTTTCCAAGTTTGTAGTTTACAAGGATACCCAAGTCTTTCTCTAGCAACACGTCCCCTAAAATGATTCCATTAAGTTCATAGTAGCCTTGGGTTTTTTTTTCCCAAATGCATGACTTTACACTCTCCCACATTAAACTTCATATTCTATTTGTTTGCCCAATCTGCCATTTTATATAAATCCCTCTGTAGTGAGCAAATATCGTGCTCCAAATTAATTACCCTGCATAATTTAGTGTCATCTGCAAATTTTGATATCTTGCTTTGTATATCTATTTCCAGGTCATTTATAAACATGTTAAAAATCAGTGGACCTAATACTAAACCCTGAGGTACTCCACTCTCAACTTTAACTGTACTGCAGAATTATCCATTTACAACCATTTACAACAGTGTTTTGATTTGTTTTTTTGTGAGGACAACCTATGGGATGGGACCTTTTTCTTATTTTTAATAGACTGGCGGTCTTTAAGGGGCTTGGAATATTGTTTAAAATGTATTCCATTAAAAATCTCACTGTGTGCAAAACAAGTTTGATTTATTCTTTGTGATATTTGTTTCTATTTACGTTTATGAATAAAGACAATACAAAATTAAAAATGTTACTGATCAATAAATATAAGTCATCTGAGACTGTGAATAGGAAAAATGGCTAAATTGTGCTTGGACCTTCCTGTGATATAGATAAATGACTGATAAAGAGCCAAACTAATACATTTGTGGTTCCCTGGATGAGCCTGTAACCCAGGGAAGAAACAGCATGGTCAGCCTGTATAGAGGCCAAAAAGGAATGAAACAAGTTAAGAACAAGAATGTATTACTTACATAATTACAGTGCACAAAGTTGAATAAATGGAAATATAACATTAATATGTTAATTAGGAAAGGACCAATCAAACTGGGTGAGGTATGTAACAGGTAAAACATGTAGACTGCCACCTCCTCAGCCTCTGAATGATACGTGGGTGGTCCCTATTTGAAAGGAGTGACCTGATTATAGTGAAGGATTAAGGTCTAAGCGGGTGAGTAGCAATCTTAGGTATTTAGAAAAAATAGAAGTAAAAAGTAGACCATCTTATATTGGAGGAGAGAACTATTAGCAGGATAGTCTTTGAGAAATGTGGAAAGGTGCTTCAGAGCTGTGAAAGGGCACCGGTAGTCATGCATTGAAAAGAAGGGGATGATGGCACTTTATTCAGCTGAACTGTTGTAGAGTGATTGAGATAGAGAAAATAATGATCTTGATGAGATTTATGGGGGTTATGGGGGTTATGGGGGTAATCAAGAGTGCGTACTGAACTGGCCTGCCTGAGAGAGCCAAAAAAGCTAAGAGGATGGCGGCTTACAGGATCACATTTGATTATCGAATTGGTGCGAGCTGAGGAGGTCGGATAACTGCCCGAAAAGAGGGCTGGTGATGGGTAGTAGTTTATGTACAGGTGTATGAGGGAGTTTGTGCAGACTTTTAAGGAACAAGTTGATTTGGTAATTAGACAGGATAGATATTTGGTGAGAAAATTGGAGGGCCAAGTGGTGCTGGATGCCCGAAAGGTAGAGCTTGACGGTAAGAGAGGACAGTATAAGGTTGGAGTGGCAGTAAACTGCGAAAACTAGAATGACTGATGAGGAAAATGGATTTGGATGCTGGGTAGTAGATAGAAAAGCCTGAAATGAGGACCATGCCTTTGAGTACTCCCTTTGAGTATTGGGAGCCAAGGCTGCGTGAATGACATTATATGCATCACTGATAAATTTGGTTATGGCATGATGAGGTCCTGGAATTAGGGAGGGTGTGACAGATGAGGATAGGAGGATGTTGAAGAAGACCTGCAAATTAAAGGGAACAAAGAGTCAGTTGCTGTGTTTTGGAAACCTGGAATGAAGGAACCGTAGATAAAGTATTTATGGTATAATGAAAAGCAAGTGAGTGTTCGAAAAAACATCATGATAGGCTGGGAAGGGGATCTACCTTTGGTTATGAGGTGTGAGGTAGCAGCATTGTCAGTTATAAAAGTAACTACTTTGCCTGGCCAGAGATGATCCCATAGGGTTGATGCTGCCAAAATAGGAGTCGTTCTGCAGCTAAGGCTTGGAGAACTAGTTCTCCATGTAAATGGCTGTGAAACCACAGTGAGCTGAAGCATCTGAAAACACTAGCGAGGAAGAATGGGAGAAAGATGGAGGAAACATGATGCAACCGTTCCAGTAAGAAATTAATCTACACCACATGTACAGGTTTGATCTTGCTAACAGAATAATATTGATATAAGAATTACAGTCTGTTGAGGAAGGCAGGAGCTGTAGCAGTGGCCTGTGATAAGTATAGTGAAATTATGGAGTGAATGCATGTAAGCTTGTCCTGTGGGAGTCTGGCCTCCAATTTTACTGTATTAAGGATGATCCATTACTATAAAGCCTGTTTCGTTTGTTTTTAATAAATTTTGATTTTTTATTAATACGGCTACATACATTTTTTATTTTTGCTGTCATATTATATATATATATATTTTTGATCATATCGAGATTGCCTGCTAAGGACAGACAGAAGGACTACAGAAAGGTTAGAGGATCGGTACCCAAGTAGGGACAGTTAAAGTACCCTGCAAGCTATAAAAGTTGATTGCTAGTTGTCAGCAACATACTATTGTGAGTGTATCTCTATTAGATGTTCAAATTGGTTGATTGCACATTGGATAACACACTATAGGCGCACCTCCATTTTTCTGTTTTCTATGCATGTTTGTTCTTCCATGTTGTGGTTGATTGTCTCTGGAAGTGGAGCTGCAGGCGAGTATTGTTAGAGGGGGCAGTAGATATTATATCCCCCAAGCCTTTTACGCTGAACAATATATAGTGTTGTGTTCAGCTATGTATTTTGTGAGTGATTTTCTTTTTGTGATGGTGGGTGATACCCTTATTTGAAGATATTACACCAGGAGCGCTTCCTGTTGTTTTCCTTTTCTTTTTACTCAGATCAACGAGTTTCAACGGAACCTTCCACCTTTCTCATGAGTAAGTGAATATAGGAGGCAAATATAGTCAAGTTAATACCTTTATTGTCTAACTAAGCATATTTAGGTTGCAAGCTTTCAAGATCTCTTCCTCAGGCATGTTATACAGATATGAAAACATCTCTCTTACATACAAGTACACATTGCATTGCTTACAATGGATATCAGATAAGAAAGCTCAGTCCAGACCCAGGTTATTTTGATCAGTCAAAGGTAGAGGAGTGATGTAAATTCCAGTCTTCCTCTGAGGAGTCCAAGGTATTTATGATCCTAGTGGGACTGTTGTAAAGGTTAATCCACACTGTGGTATGAATTCTCCATCTCTGTTCAGGCCATAATAGAAACTATTAAACTGCAGTATTAATTTAACCTTCCATATTTTTCTGTCCCTCTGAGTGTAAAACTGTACCATCAGCACAGTCAATTTAATGTCCCTGCCACTGTGTCTATTTTGGCTAAATGTTCTCCCAATGGTGTTTCTGTCTTTTGTTATTGACTATTTGCCTCCTGTATTTCTATGGCTAACACGGTACCATCTCTCAAGTGAGTGTAGGCTGTGTTCAATCAAGCAGTCAATGAGATGAGCATGTCAGTATTTGATTAATTGATTGGAAGTTGAAACAAAAACACACTCTCTCCACCCAAATCAACCATAGGGATACTGTCAGTCACTGAGATGGACAAAACACAGAAGTAGTTCGAGACACGACAGGATGGCCTAGTCGAAGGCTTTCGAGGCAGTTCAATATTAAAGAGAAATAGTGGGCCAAACCAGGGAGGTTCAAAGACGTAGAAGTTCTAGTGGAATGAAGAAGTCGTAGACTTTGAGTCGAAAGGCAGAGAGTTGGAGTCGTCAACTACGGGTCGAAAGTCTGAGAGACAGGCCTTCACTGGGCAGAGTAGTTGACTTGGCGGGAAGGTCGACGGACTACAACTACCACTGCTCTCAACTAGTCTGAGGTTAGGAGGAGTAGACCAGATGTCAGGTACGACCCCGTTGACTAGTTGGATAGGCGAGAAGCAGGGAGTTGTCGACTACCTACACCCTTGACTGACCAGGGCAGTCACCGGAGCAACCGGTGATGGCAACCCAACTCAATCAGAGAGCCTGAGGTGTAGGGTCGAGCAGACTGGAGTCAGACAATTGACTGAGAAGTGTGAGAGTCAGATCTGGACGAATAGATCAGTCTGAGTCAGAGCCTGGGAACAGCTGAAGGGACTCCTGATGCACAGCAAAAAGGAGTAGTCAGGAAGAAGTGTGGTCGAGGATAGCCGAGGTCAAGCCAATTCGGAGACAAGTAGCCAGAGATAGTTAGATGGAGACATAGTCAGGTAGTCAGGGGAATGAAATGTGCCTGCTTAGAGAAGCGGTCAACTACTATCCAAATCACAGTACAGTGGTCTGAAGGTGGCAAATCTGTAATAAAGTCCATAGTCAGGTGAGTACATGGAGGCTGAGGAACTGGTAGTGGTTGAAGGAGTCCAGAGGGTCTCAGATTGGACTGCTTATTCTGAGCAAAAAGAGTACAAGCTTTGACATGGGCTTCCACGTCTTGTTTTAAAGAAGGCCACCAAAAGCGTTGAAGAAGAAGCTCAGTATTTTTAGTAATGCCTGGATGACCTGCCATAGCGGAGCGGTGTGACCATTTTAGGAGAGGGACCCGGAAACGCTTGGGAACTTATAGGAGATGAGCGGGTTTCCCTTTAACTCGTCCACTGGAATGGTGTTGGAGAGACTAGATCCTCTGTATTATGGATAATGATAGACAGGCCACAATATGTTTGGAGGGTATTATGGGTTCAGGAGGCAGTTCCGATTCGGAAGTGAAAAGACGAGATAAGCATCTGCCTTCAAATTCTTAAATCCTGTATATATGTGATAATAAAATTAAAACGGGTAAAGAAAAGAGCCCATCGAGCCTGCCTTGGATTCAGGCATTGTGCTTGTTCCAGGAACTGAAGGTTCTTGTGGTCAGTCTGTATAATGACCAGGACTTGAGAACCCTCCAACAGGTGTCACCACTCTTCTAAGGCCATTTTAATGGCCAAAAGCTCACAATTTCTGGCATTGTAGTTCCTTTCAGCAGAACTGAACTGTTTGGAAAAGTATGAATAAGGGTGAAGGAGGTTAGTGACCTCGTCCCTCTGAGAAAGGACAGCACCAGCTCCCAATTCAGAGGCATCTTATCACGGTGCAGTGATTCCCCTACTGTCACTCTCACTTGTGCTGCGCTCCGATTGGTTGAGCCTGTTTGGCACGCCCCTGGTGACCTTTTTATACTGGGCCATTGGCACCTGTCAGATGCCCTTTCGTTTTGTTCCTGAGCCAGTTTTGCTGTGCTGTGTTCCTGCGTTCCTGATTTCCGGTGTACTGACTTGGCTTGCTCTGACTACGTACCTGTGTTCCTGCTCCGTGATTTGACCCGGCCTGGCTGACGTTCCTGCTCGTATCCTGATCTGGCTTGTCGGAGAACCTGCTCCGTGATTTGACCCGGCCTGGCTGACATTCCTGCTTGTATCCTGATCTGGCTTGTCTGAGTACCTGCTCCGTGATTCGACCTGGCTTGTATGACGTTCCCGCTCCGTGACCTGCACCAGTTACTTCTGCCCAGACTATGTTCCAGCTTCCTCTGTCGCTGAGGCGACATTTTGACTTCCTCCAACTACTGTCCTTAGCAGCTGCAGTTGTTAACCTGTGCTGAGCTGAGATCCTGCTACCGAGCTGTTCCCTGCAGAGCTGTGTTCCAACTATCGAGCCATTAACCCGTGCAGAGCTGTGTTCCAACTATCGAGCCGTTAACCGTGCAGAGCTGTGTTCCAACTATCGAGCCATTAACCCGTGCAGAGCTGTGTCCCGGTTCTGAGCCTCCAGTCTGGTACAGAGTGTTGCCTTTGTGCTGAGCCGTTTCCCTTATACCACTATTACTGCTGAGCCGGTCCGGTAGGCCTTGTGGCGATGGTTCATATCTCTCCTTGCAGTATAGTGTAGTTCGTTACCGCACCCGGTAGGCGCACGGCTTTGGCTGCTACTGTGCAAGTCTCTGTTGTTACGCCCGTGGGGGCTATTGGCTCAAGCTCTTGCAATCCAGTTGCTTCCGTTACGCCCGTGGGGGCTATTGGCTCAAGCTTTTGCAATCCAGTTGCTTCCGTTACGCCCGTGGGGGCTATTGGCTCAAGCTCTTGCAATCCAGTTCCTTCCGTTATGCCTGTGGGGGCTAGTGGCTCAAGCTCTTGCAATCCGTTTGCTTCCGTTATCACGCCCGTGGGGCTATCGGCTCAAGCTCTGGCAATCCACTTGCTCCGTTATTACGCCCATGGGGGCTACTGTTAAAGTGCAGCAGTTTCTGGGTTGCAGGTTCCTCTTTGCTGAACAGTTATCTCAGTATTATGAACATTTTGGAGTCCTCTCCACCATTTACTGCCTTTATCACCTTGGGCGTGCCAAACACCACAACTGAGACGGACTGATTACTGTGTTAACCCTTGTATCTCTGTACTCAGTATCTGCCATTTGCCTGTGCTGTTTATATCTATATCTGTATATTGGTCATACTATTGCCTTCCTGCTGCTATGCAGTGCTGCCTATAGGGGGCGATCTTTGTCATTTATTTTGTTCTTAATAAAACTGTGTTTTATTTCACCGACTGGTCTGAGTGTCTTGAAAAACCGTGACACATCTACTCAATGAGAAAGGTTTTAGTGGGGTCTGGATAACGTAACAAAGGTGCAGAAACAAATAACTTTTTTAATCATTCAAAGGCCTTGACAGCCTCAGAGGACCAGACTTTGGGATTTGCATTCTTTCTGGTGAAAGCTACTATGGGGGGCAACTATGGCAGAGAAGTTTTTTTTATGAATGTATGTAATAGTTTGCAAATCCTAGGAAACATTGCACGGCTCTCAAGGTGGTTGGTCGTGGCCACTGTGAGATGGACTCCACTTTAGAAGGATCCATCAGGAGACCAGAGTCGTAAACTATATATCCTAGGAAAGGAAGCTGGGAGGTTTCAAAGATGCATTTTTCAGTGCGGATGTGTTCTCTGTGTTCGTGAAGAGATGATGAAAAGATCAATATATCAAGATACAAAGCAGAATGTCCCTGAAGATCTCATTGATGAAGTGTTGGAACATGCGGGTGCGTTGCAGAGCCCAAAGGGCATGACGAGGTACTCATAGTGGCCGTACCAGGTATTAAAGGCCGTCTTCCACTCGTCACCATCTTTGATTCAAATCAGATTATATGCCCACGTAGATCCAACTTAGTGAAAATTTTTGCATCCTTCAAAACATCAAAGAGTACTGGGATCAGAGGCAGCAGATATCTGATTTTAATAGTCACCTTGTTTAGGCCCCTAGAGTCAATACAAGGTCTCAAGGATCCATCTTTTTTGGATACAAAGGGGATGAATGTCTAATGAAACCTCTGGCCAAGTTTTCTTGTATATATTCCAAAAGGGCCTTATTGTCCGGTTCAGACAGGAGGAAGGTTCTTCCTCTGGGAGGCACAGTACTGGGCAATAAATCAACTGGACAGTCAAATGATCTGTGCGGTGGTAGTTATGCTGCCTAAAGTTTAGAAAAAACATCAATAAAGTCTCTGTAAGGTTTGGGTATAGCATCCTTGGGAGCGGTTACAGATATCCTAGTTAGACAGTTAGAATAACAGGAAGGACTCCAGCTCGTCAACTGATCAGATCTCCAATCGATGATTGGGTTGTGGCGGCAGAGCCAAGGAAGACCCAATATCACCAGAACAGAAGGACAATTTATGACATCAAGTTGAATAGTCTCTGAATGAAGAATACCAGTTTGGAGAAGAAGCTGTTGTGTTTCATGGGTAACGAGGCCCATTCCCAAAGGACCCCCATCAACAGTAGAGACCTGCAAAGGTTTGGCTTTCTGAACAAGCGGAATCGAGTGTCTGGAGGCAAATCTAGCATCAAGAAATACTCTGGCAGCACCTGAGTCCAAGAAGGCTTTTATGGAGACTGTGCCCTCCAGCCAACTCAAGAGAACCAGAACCAAGCAGTTTGGGTAGGTCAGAGAGGTCTCTTGTTTCAAGCTTAAGAAGTCTTCTCAAAAGTTCATTAAGCTGAGGAGTTTCCTGGCCGGGTCGGGCACTGGTGAAGAAGATGGCCCTTATGGCCACAATAAAAGCAAAGTCCCTGATTTCTTCACAGGCATTTTTCCTCCTCAGTGAGTTTAGTCAAAGACCCAATATCCATAGGTTCTGCAGGGGTCTGGGATGCCTCGGTGGAAGAAGATGATCGTGGAACGAAATCTGGTTTGTAGCGGTGAGAGCGATCTCTTTCTTGTTGCCGCTCTAGTTGTAAACGGTCTAGTTCTAAACAGACAGATATCAGACCCTCCAGATCATCTACTTGTGAATAGTATTTCCTCTATAGGCCTGGGGGTGGGAACAATTTGCCTATATAGGAGGGCTGGAGTGTACACAGCCCTTTTGGGTGGGCACCCACATCCCAGGCCTGTAATAAGCTTTCTATATGTTAGGTAAGTCCCACTTTATACTTGTTTTTAATTGCACACATTGTGTACATTTTATACATGTTCAGAGAACCTACAAGACATACATAGATTGTACTTATAGGGTCCATACCAACTAGTTTTGTGATACTTCTTCAGGGCTTGTTTTTAATTCCACTTTTAATTTACATAGGTTGGTTCAGTATATTAGTGTAGTTACTCAACAAATATTGAGGTACTGTGATGGGGTTGGTGAGCTTACATCTTTTGGCCAAAATATAACTAAGTCCTCAATTTTAATTATATAGAGTTATTATAGATTCTTAGCACAGGGCACATTATAGCACTATTGTGTGGAGTATCGCAGGGCTTCTTTCTGTTTGTTTGTACTTGTACTTTAAGCCTTGGCTTAAATTCTTGGGGGGCTGGAGAACCCTTCTAGTCCTTGCAGCCTTCTATACACTAGTTATTAATTAATTTGCACTATATGTATCACATGGATATATTAAGGTTAGTTAGCGCTTGGAGCTTTTTTCTTTTCATATATATATATATATATATATATATATATATATATATATATATATATATATATATTAGCAGTTTTGGATGGCATTGCCCGTCTCTTTGGTAATTTTTTAAGCAATGCTTAACAATTTAAGTGTCAGATGGATACACAACACATTGTAATGCACTGCATTCCCCATCTGACAATGTAAAATAACAAACAAAATTAATATCTTGTAATACCTTTTTCATTGGACTAACAGAATTATGGATTGACAAGCTTTCGGGATAAACTCCCTTTCTCAAGTCTAAAGCATTTCTGAGCACAGGGACACAGAATTCACAGTTAAAACAGTTAATACATTGAATTCAAAGCTGTGTTGTTTGCAGGGGTTAACACAGCAGGACTGCTGATAAGACAGGGACCAAGAGAAAATCCACACTCTTCTTGCAGAGGGTCGTAAATACCCTGTGCAAGGCAGAGTATGGGTGGGAGGGAAGAGAAAGAGAAGAAAAATACAGGAGATGGTATGGGAGGAGAGAGAGTTAAAAAAAGATTGCACAAATTATGAATGTTACAGTACCAACAATCCAGTATGGGCATGCAGGCCTATATACAACTTGTGCCCATATAGGTAGAGATATATGTATACACATACACATAAATATATACATATGTACATACACGCACATACACATACATACATACACCCACATAAACACACATATATACACACACACATATGCATATACACATATACACACGTGTACATACACACACACACATACATACATACACATATACACGCATGTGTACATGCACACACATACATACACATATACACAAATATACATACATATACACACACATATAAATGCATATGCACACATACCCATGCAATATATCTATACACACACACACACACACACAAATATACATGTATATAGCATATACACATATACATATAAACACATTCATATGGACACATACATATACATAAATGCATATACCTAAATACATACACACAATATGTAAGAATGCATACTAAAACATATCTATACACAAGTACATATATATATATATATATATATATATATATATATATATATATATATATACATACTTGTGCATATACATATACGTACGTATACATACATAAACACATACATAGATGCATACATACCTACATGTACATATATGCACATAAACCCATATATACATATAGAATACTCCACCCACATATATATACACCTGCAAGTATAAGAGTATGGGAAAGCATATGTCAGTACATATACTTAATATGTTAATAATAATATGAAAACTGTCATTAGAATGTATGTTAACATGTGGCTATATATGAAAAGTAAGATAATGATAGAGGTGTCATGTGAAACTATCCCACTCCCGCCCCTTTTACTGATGTAACACTGCTCAACCAGAGCAGAAGGGAGGTGCCCAGGTAGATTGCAGAGAGGGACAATCTTCAATTAAGATAAGGGAAAAACCTGAAAAACTTGTCAAGGGGGGCAGGGCTTTCATTGTTCTCATAGGAAGAAGATTGTCCCCTGCTGTTATCTGTCAGGTCTATGGACTGCATTCCACATCTGAGAAGAGATGGCTTACACTAGGTAAAAGGGGTGGGAGGGGAAACTTTGCTTGTGAATATCTCTCAAACCATAAAGGTTTGAGAGATAAGACTTATATCGTTCGTCATGTTTTTTGATGCCTACAAAATAAAATAAAATAAAGATAAAACAAAGTATTACTATCCCTTTAAGTGGATTGGATTACAGATTGTCAAAAACACATTCCTGTATACCAAAGATGCTGGAAGTCGAGGACGAATACATAGTTTAGTTATTTAGCACTTTAATTAATTATGATGGTCAGACTGCCAGTGAGCTAACACACAGCTACCTGAAGTTATTTGTAATTGAACTTAGTTTAAACTTAGTTTAAACATGCTACAGCTGCATTCATTAAATAGAACAAAATAATTGTATGGAAATACACATACTCACAAGCACAAACCATAACCATGTCCACTTTAGATGTAGTTCAGTAGTTATATAATTTGATAAGATGAGGAAAGGCAGTCCCCCAGGGGACAATCATCCTTTTGGTAGCTGAGTGGCTTGTCATGCACAAAATTCATCTGAACAACAAATTTGCCCAAGGAATTGCAACTGCTAAGAAAAAAAATGTGCTCAGCACTAACCACATATTTAGCAGAAGAAAAAAAAGAATGTTTCAAAATTAAACTCAGTGGGGTAAATGTATAAAAGTGGTCTAAAAGTGCAAAAAAGTTTAATATTCAAAAAAGTTGCTTAGAAAGTTATTACCTCATGTTATTGTGGCGTAAATTTGGGTACCAATTTGTTATAATGAATGGAGTATTTTTCACCTTTTTTATACATCTCTTGTATCTTAAACTTTGATCTTACTAATTTTTTCAACTTTTACAGATTTTGTTATGCAAATGACGTACTTTATAAAAATATTCTCATAAAGGTGGTTTTGCATTGCACTGCTTGCATTTGCATTATTTGATGAGCTAACCTTGATCAACTGGCACTTTTATAAATCTCCCCCAAAGAAAGTGATTGTGAGAAAAAAAGAGCACCTTTTAAATGTAGCACTACCGTAATATGGAAACGTTATCTCATATGTCAAAAATGTAACTTCCTCCTCTACCTGCTTGTAGTTGTATGTCACCCATCCTATACTTAGATTGTAAGCTCTACGGGGCAGGGACCTCATATACTAATGTATACTCAACCGGTGTCCCATTATGATTGTCTATATCATTACTTAATAACCGCACTTATTGTACCCCTTCTATACTAAATGTAAACTGTAAATGGCTAAATACACCTGTTGATGCTATATAAATAAAAATATAAATACATGCAGTGCCGTGCAAAAGTCTTAGGTAGGTGTGAAAAAATGCTGTAAAGTAAGAATGCTTTCAAAAACAGACATGTGACAGTGAGTGGAAAGAAGAAAAATCTAAATCAAATCAATATTTGGTTTGACCACTCTTTGCCTTCAAAACAGCATGGATTCTTCTAAGTAGGAAAAAAGAAGAGAGGTTACGCAAGCGAGCCTATAATGTAACAGCACCAATGTCCACTATCTTTCTTAAAATGTCCCACTTTCAAATCAGACTTGCTTGTAGAGATAATGTCCCACCTCCAATTGTATATGTAAAATAAGATTCAAAAGAGACAGAAACCAAGAATCAGTGATGTCATCAAATACAAATAAAGAGGAAATAGTATCCACTCATATTTCAGTATCTTTGCTTGCGTAGTCCTTTAAATCTCCTCTGGACACCAATGACTGCCGATCTATAGGCTTCCAATAAAGATCTTATGTCCTTCTCCACCATCGATCGCCATATATAGATCGAGATTTACCTCTCCCAAATGGAGATATATATAGACAGAATATTTAATGAGCTCTTGCCCTCCTCCACACTTACACCTAAGGCTCCCGTAATCCACTGTATTGTAGTCTTCCTGTGTCTCAAAGGAGATCCTGATGTTACACACAAGCAGTAGAGAAGTTAAAAGGTGTATACTAAACTCTAACTTATTCACAATATATAATATAAAATACTACCCAGTGGGGCAACAATTTAAAATATTCAAACAATAAAACACAATAAAAAGCTTCTAAGGTTGTATATCCTTCAGCGCAGTGTCAATTAATAACAGAATACGCAAGTGGAGGCGCTTCAGCTGTTAGTATTAAGCCCGTCAAATATGTCACCAATAGTTTCTTGGAATCTGTCCACAGAATGCGGGTGGGTCTTGCTGCTTTAAGACTATACAGGAGAATACAACTTTTCTCCAATTCAATAAAAAATTGTACGGCAAAAGTCTATAGCGCCGACCCCCTCCACAACATAGGACCACCTAGAACAAAGTAGAGACAATAGGGCAATACCCTAATGCCACTATAATAACTCACTCGGAATAGTCTATATTTATAACAAATATGCATATTTTATTATACGAATATGCAATGAATCTGATATAAAATAGATAAGTTACTACATAAAATGCAGCATAGTAATAAAAATCATACTCAATAATATGACTAATAATTGACACTTCTAGCGAATCCAAATAATGCAACACAAATCATTCAGATATCGACAGAACTCGTCACCTATATTGGATCCTGCAGTGTATTTACAAAACTATAAAGCATACAAAATCTTAAATAAAAATTGGACAAATAAATAACACATAAAATTTGCAAGTATCTCTCTCATTGGTATTAATCTCCCTGCCAGGAAATGAAAAGACTCTCCGCTGCAACACGTTTCACACAGAAACCAGTGCTTTATCAAGCAGACAAACAATGGAGCATATACCTAATTGAGAGGTACCGGCTATATAAAACACTTAATTAATCCCATGATTCTTAGCAAATTCGTCCAAATCCTGTGGAAACCCTCACAGGTCATAAGCCTTCTAGAATAACTGAAACATGCATAAATGATAATTTACAACAAATATACACTTAAAAGCTACTCCACAAACATCATACTGAAAAACCACGTATATTCATTACAATAATTCCATCACCAAATTCATTACAAAAAGGAACCCAATTTAATATTCTCATTTAACCTTTTAGGTGTCAGAGTATCAAGGGTATAAATCCAATACGCTTCGCGTTTGTTCAATATTATATCAAAGTCACCTCTCCGAAGATCCGGTTTTACCATATCAAAGGGAAAGCTTTTTAACCCTTTGGGATCTGGATTGTGTTCCTCCGAGAAGTGATGCGATATTGAATGAGTAAGTAAGCCATTCCTGATATTCCTCTTGTGCTCACTAATTCTTGTTTTGAACATTCTCTTAGTCCGACCCACATATTTCAAACCACACGGGCACTCCAAGAGATATATAACTCCCGTGCTGTTACAGGTTACAAAATCTTTTATTGGATACTCATTCTGTTCTTAGTCACTAAATGTATTCACTTTTTTGGGACAGTTTGCACATGAGGAACATCTTCCTCAATAGTGCCAACCTTGCACCTGTGACTCACTGCATAAGCCCAAGTTCTTATTTATCTTCCTAATATTCTTATTCTTATTCTGACTTTCCTTATGCATTCGCAATACAGTGGGAGCTAGAATATTACGCAAATTGGGATTCTTTTTGCATACAATTGTGACCCTTTCTGGAATTATATCTTTAAGAACCTTATCTTCCTTTAAAATAGGCAAAAAATGATCCAAAATTCTTTGGACCAAATGCACTTGGGGAAAAAAACTGGTACTCAGTACCAATCCATACTTATTATCTTTTCCCTCATTCACCTTCTCCCAAATTTCACCCCCTATTTGGTTGATTTTAAACTTATTATTCTTTTTAGCCTTTAAAGGGATAGTAATACTTGAAAATAATTGTATTTTATATTGTAGCCCTTAAAAAACATGAAAAATGATATAAGTCTTCTCTCCCAAACCTTTATGGTTTGGAAGATATTCACTTGTAAAATATAGTAGAATTGTCTTTTCCTGGCTATTTCAGCCAAGTCTGCCATCTAGTGGATAGATTTGGAATTTGGTCCACAGAGCAACCGGCAGCTCTTCAGCAGTGCCGAGATCACGATCTTTGAAAAGAACTACTTAACTGGAACTATCTACAAAGTGTGCCTGGCTTGAAAGCACACTTTGTAGACCATTCCAATTAAGAAATTATTTTTAAAGATGGTGATCTCAGCACTTCTGGAGAGGCACAGCCGGTCCCGGGACCGGATTCCAAATCTGAAGGGTGGAGCAATGACGTCACTCCAGGGGAAACCTTTCTTCTGAATATCTCCCAAACCATAAAGGTTTGGGAGATAAGACTTATATCATTGTTCATGTTTTTTTAAGGGCTACAATATAAAATAAACTTATTTTCAAATATTACTATCCCTTTAACTTCTTATTACAAAGGGACTTATTTGTTGTTATATATTTCTTTTGGTCCTTCCACAACTCCTCATTTTTACCTTTTTTGCAAATCTTATTTTTACCTTTACCCTAAGTCGTTCTCACCTTTTCCTCTACATTTCCATTTTTAGTTTTACTTTGTTTCTTTAAATTAACCCTTGTATACAATAGATACCTAATCAGTCCATGGGTATCCTTCTCCCTCTCCTCCATAATATTAAACTTCATAGGGTTTACCAGAGAATGTTCACCAAGTATTTGTCTGAACTTTTAATCTTCATCTGAGTGATCCATATTAATATTGATATACTTAGAACGATCCGAATACAGAACAAATAGGAAATCCTCATAAACCTTTCTAGAATCATAACCCCTCTCAACAAACCTCTGTATCAGAAGACCCCCCTGTTTCCAGTAGTCTGCCAATTTGGAACAGTTCCTGCGAATACGCATAAACTGCCCTTTGGGTATATTATCTAGCCGCTTTTTAGAATGGTTACTGAAATATGGGATGTACGTATTCTGATCAACAGGTTTAAAATGAGTGCGGGTAAAGATCCTGCCTTCTTCTACATATAAACACAAATCCTGAAATACTATTTCCCTTAGGCTATATTCAAAAGTGAATTTAAGCCCAAACTCATTGACATTTAATGCATCAAAAAATAAATTCAGTGCTGAAACTCCTCCCCTCCATACCATAATAATATCTTCTATATACCTCCGATATATTATAATGTTCTGCAAAAACTTGTTGTTATCCCAAATACACATATCCTCCCAATACGACAAAAATACATTTGCAAAACTAGGGGCAAAGCGACTCCCCATCATCGTGCCCTTAGTTTGCACAAAAAATTGCTTATTGAATATAAAATAATTAGTCCATTAATAACAGGGCAAGCATCTTGTCAGACAACTGTTGCGGGCTTATGGCCAATTAACCAACAATTTGTAGTCCGGCAACCGCACCTCTGAAAACAGGCAAAACAGACAACGATACAAAAGGCACCCTAAATAACCGGCCCAGCACGTTTCATGCACAAGTTGCACTTCCTCAGGGGAATCAAGATCTTTACAGTTCCCTAACTCCTATATAAAGGAAGTAGCATCATGATGTTCACATCCGCCTTTTGTTAATTAATTGATTGCATCCTAATTAGTAACCCTTTGTTTTCATTCACGTAAATAACAATTTAAATCTATAACAATGTTCAGTCCTGCAGGGGATAAAGTTTTCAATTTATAGATCCACTCGGTCTCTTTTTTTTAGACAGAGTTGATCATACTAGACCCTCTCCAGTGTACTTGTACAATGTCTATAGCAGCAAAAATTAGACCCGTCGAATCTCTGTTATGATGTTGGGCAAAATGGTCTGACACACTATGTGTCTTTAACCCCTTCTTAATATAACATGCTCCGTTATCCTTGTATATAGATTTCTAATTGTACGTCCTACATATTGGAAGCCACAAGGGCATTCCAAAAAGATAAACTACGTGTTGACTCCTAGGGCTCGATTTAAAGGCAGCCGTTAACCAAAAAAATCACTAACGGGTGCGTTAAGTGTCATGTTGCAATTCAAAGATCCGTCTAAACAACAGCTAACGGCAGTTGCACAATTCCTACGGCCGATACACTTACGTGCATTCAGACGTATTGAACAACATACCCCAGAGCTATTCAAAGGCTTGCGGTACTGATAACGGCTGAAAAAAACACACACCTAACGGCTAAAAGTTAAGACCCACTTCTCACACACGTTAGACACTTAACGGCCAAAACTAAACACCCGTTACAGAGGAAAACACACAAAAGGCTTACCGCACAACCATGTAAATGGGAAAATTAACCCGTGCAATGCCAAAACAACACAAAAACATGCACACACAACACAAATCACTACACACAAAACAACAACCAACACCACAGGAACAATGACACACAAAAAAACAAGAACACAACATGGCACGGAACAATGGGGGTCATCACACAAAGCGGACCCTGCAAATACAAGCTCACCTGGGAAACATCAACACGCGACCTGCACCCCACAACTGCACGCCCGCAAATGGCACACACAGAACAAGCACAACACACCACATCTTATAACACACACACACCTGCAAACACTTACCTGGACACAAACAACTCACCATTGGTCAGCACTCACCTCATCACCACACCTACACAACGCCCTAGCAAGTACTTAAAGGGACAACTCAACACACTCACTTGTGGCTTGTTTTCCACTCAGGGAGGGAGAGAGAGAGAGAGAGAGAGATAGAGATAGAGAGAGAGAGAGAGAGACAGAGACAGAGACAGAGACAGAGAGAGAAAGAGACAGAGAGAGAAAGAGACAGATAGATACAGATAGATAGAGACAGATAGAGAGAGCAAACAGTATGTTGGGTTACATATTGTTGCGAAGACTGCGGAGAAGGCGTGCAAGGGAGAGAGCTAGGGAACATCAGCAAACCCCAAGCACGCCTCATCAACAGCCTTCACCTGTTGCAAGTGAGGAGGCTCTGGCTCACCAGCCACACAGGAGTCCATCCCCACCTGGAGGGCAGAGGATGTATAGACGACCACCAAGGCCCAGGGTATACCACCCAAGGGTCACACTCTTTGGAATGGCTGATGACGAGGTCATTGATCGCTACAGGTTGAGGCCTGACAGCATCATTGCCTTGTATGAGGTCATCAAGGAGCAGGTGGATCCCATCTACATCCACAACCATGCCCTAACTGGCCTGCAGAAACTACTCTGTGCCATACACTTCATGGCAAGCGGGGCCTTCCAGTCCACTGAGGGTTACGCATCTGGCATGTCACAGGCCACATTCTCCAGAGTGCTGGCCCAGGTCCTGCCAGCACTCAAAAGCAAGGCCAGTACCCATATACATTTTCCCACCACCGACATGGACTGGATACACGTCAAGCAGGCCTTTTACGCAAAGGGAGGCATGCCCAGGGTCATGGGTGCTATAGATTGCACCCATGTCCGGATTAAGGCCCCAGCACGTGACGCACAGATATTCATCAACAGGAAGAACTTCCACTCCATCAACGTGCAGATGGTGTGTGACAGCAACATGAGGATCATGAATGTCTGTGCAAAATATCCTGGCAGCACACATGATGCATACATCCTACAAAACTCCTCAGTCCACAGAGATTTTGAGAATGGAACCTTTACAGGGGGATGGCTACTGGGTGAGTTCACAAAACAAAATCACACCACATACACAGGCGTACACACCACTCAGCTCAGCATGCACCTGACCCACACCTACTACGTCCACCACACAAAACATCATTCACACAACATGTGCTCCCTGTTTCACCATGTCACTCACATTACACAGGTGATGCTGGCTATGGATGCAAGTCCTGGCTACTGACCCCTCTGGCCAATCCCCAAACACATGCCCAGGAAAGCTACAACCAGGCTCATGCCAGAACCAGGAATGCTATTGAGCGGACATTTGGGCTCCTCAAGTCAAGATTCCGATGTCTGGACCACTCTGGGGGAGCACTGCAGTATGCACCGGCTAAGGTGTGTGACATCATTGTGGCGTGCGCAATACTGCACAATATCTCAGTGGACACCAGGCTGCTGGAGCACATCCCGGACCCCCCCATACAGGAAGTGGCCATGGACATCGGGCATGTGGAGGAGACCATGAGAGGGGCACAGATCAGAGACAGGCTCATCACGGAATACTTCACCTGTGAGTATAACACATGCATGCAAACAATCCATGCAAGTCCCCCAGCAGTCCTGTGACACTAACCACACTGCACATTTTGTTCTGTCTCACCCCACAGGAACAGTGACACAGCACTGCACTGGCAGTGGACGTGGAAAATTGTGTGTGTGGACTCAACAACCATCCTCCATTCCACTCTCCATGTTGACATACAGACCCCAAGGATATCACGCACACCCCCAGGAGAAACAAGGTACAACATATTACCCATGTTCATCACCTTACACGGCTTGATTGACAGCAACTAACTGGATATGCCATGATTAGAGCCTGAACAACCATGCTAGCCCAGTAGCGAAAGAGTATTATCTAATGATATGCATGAGAAGGGACATCAGACTCAATATGGGACCTGTACTGTGCTACAGCTGAGAAGAGCAGCACAGGGGTGGATGTACAGTGGTATGGGCACACAATGTAGTGGTAATGAGACATAGATCAGATTACCACGGACTCCATGCAAACCTGTGAGTGTGCAGACATATGTGCCCCTGACATGAATACACACATCAACAAATGTGTCCTAACAGTTCCATGGAACAAATGACATTGGGCTGCCACTGTCACTTTCACAGTGGCAGCACAATGTCATTACTTCCATGGAGCTCTCAGAACACTTGTTAATGTGTGTATACATGTCAGGGGCACATATCCCTAGGACTGATGCACATGTCCTTAGTTCCCCACAGAATTGGTTACAGATGAGTACACAACACATTGTCAAGCAATGGTTTGTGCACTCACCTGTAACTGTGAAAACTGAGGGGATGAAAAAGACTAAATTGTTGTTGCTTGATGATCAGTTCAGGTCTACTGCTCCAAATCCTGTCCTCTTGTCCCGCAGGCATCCATAACATGATCCATCCTTGAACTGAAGATCTTCCATGTGACTGGATTGATGTCTTGACAACACCTTCATGAAGATCACCCCTTGCTGTTTATGGTGATGTTGTTGGTGATGCAAAGTTTGACCTGAGGTTCACACAAACCTCTACTGGAACATTCTCATAGAGACACAGAAAACACTAATTCTTGAGTGTTTTAACCTGTACAGTCAGGATGCTCAGCTACAGAGTTGTCAAACCTCATGGACAACACATGAGCAGGGCAGCAGTGTTACTGAAGTATTACGATTTAGTTTCAAAGTACATTTAGTGTTCTCATACAGGTGTTCAATGCATATAGGCAATACACACAGAAAACACATGTACATTCTAATGTACTTTGAGACACAATAAAGATGAACCATCACCATTCTATCTGTGTCTGTAGGAGGATATATTTGAGAACACATGTCAATGTGTTACCACACCCAGGGTAGAGTATGCCCCATACATGGAAAGGCATCACCCACATCACAGGAGTCCACCACTTGTTTGCCAGTGACTGGACTCTGTGATGTATCCATGCAAACAGATGATGGTGGCAGTGATGCACCAATGTGTTGTGGGAGTGATGAAGAGGTGATACAGGGGACATACTTCCACAGTGAATACCTGTCCACAGTATCTGTATTGCTCAGTATAATCCATGTTCGGAGATTTTGCTCCACTTTGACATATCTCAGTACATGGGCTAACGAACAACCAGACTAAGTGGACATGTGTTATCACTGGTGAAGTCTGTTACACCCTTAGGGAAACAGCAACTCAACTTACAGGAGACCCCAATGCTCAGCCCAGGATATCAATGTGTGTGCTACACATTGAAATCCTAGGTTAAAAACATTGGCTTCTCCAGTAAGTCAGTTGCACAATGAGTGTGTGAATCCAAGACAACATGGATACATGTCCCATTTATCTATCCTGCTTATAATGTCCCTGCTAAATCACAGAGCTGTTTGTCTGGTTATCCCATTAACCCACTGAGTGCAAGAGTGGTCCCCAACGCATTTCTTGACAATGCGTTGTCTACCACTCTGGCACTCAAAGGGTTAAACACAACATATGATGTAGACAAATGTTCAGTGTTGTACAATTTGTTGTGCTAAGGGGTATGTTTTGTTGTTCAAATTCAACACACAACACCGCCATATAACACAGTGGTGTAATATGGCTCCAGGGATGTATTACAAGTTGAATTTGTACAACGGTGTGTGTGTGAACCCATGTTGTAGCATCCCACTAACATTTCACATAGGCAGAGGTTGTGTTCACTGCATTGTATGGCAATGCATTGGAGACAACCCTGCCACCCAATCCATAACTGAAGACACAACAGATCAGACTGGAATTAAAAAAAAAATGTTTTCTTTATTGAGGGGAAACTTAACAGGTTGGGCCTTTCATTTTTTCTTCTTTGGGTGGGGGGCCTTAGCCTGGGTGCCAGAGGTGGATGCCCTTGTGGATCTCCTGGTAACCCTCTGCCCCCTAGGTGTTGCTTCAGGGGTAACACTAGAGGGGGTGGTGGTTGCAGTAGACCCCTCAGTGGAACGCAAGTTCTCCCTCTCCATCCTCAGGTTCTCCCTGCGGTTTATATCCCTCAGCTCCACAAGGACCTGTGTCAACATGTCCATCACACCAGTCCTGAGCTGCTGGAGTAGTGTATTCCCCCTGGACACCTCCGACTCCAAACCTTGGATCCTGCTCTCCAATTGGCCAATGTTCCTCCTGGATTGCCTCCTGCTCCTGGTGATATTGCTGTCAGTACTCCTGCTCGACCGGAGTAGTCTCCTCTGAAGGGCCATACACTCCGCCTCCATGCCTGTGAGGCGTGCGGTGCTGGAGGTGGATGTGCCCGGTGTCCCTGGTGCTGCTGTTTCCTCTGCTGCTGTTGAGGGTGCTCTTTCCTCCTCCTCTGCTGTTGAGGGTGCTCTTTCCTCCTCCTCCGCTGTTGAGGGTGCTCTTTCCTCCTCCTCTGCTGTTGAGGGTGCTCTTTCCTCCTCCTCCGCTGCTGAGGGTGCTCTTTCCTCCTCTGCTGCTGTTGGGGGTGCTCTTTCCTTCTCTGCTGCTGTTGAGGGTGCTGTGGCTGCTGTTGGAGTGGCTGGTGCAGATGATGGGCATATGCCCACCACATCAAGTGATGCAGAGCTGCCCAGAGATGTGTATGCTGGTGGAGGTGTGAATATGTCCCTGGGTAGGGGGCGCTGGGGCTCACCATTCAGGCCCAGGTGTGTGTAGTCCAGTGGCCAAGGGTCATATGGTGACCACTGATAGGTGGTGGGACCCCACCTCGGATCATACCTTGGGGCATGCTGTGGAGCCATCCAGGAGGGTGGGTTGATCTGGGAGGCATATGGCCCATATTGGGTGTTGGCCACTGTCCCTGGCAGCCATTGCCTCCCTGGCGGTGGTGGTGCTGCTGATGGAGGGTAGTAGCTGGTGGAGGTGGATGGATGTGTCCACCTCTCCTCCTGTGACATCCAGCCACTGTACTGGGGAGGTGCAGCTGGAAAGGGTGGTGCAGCCTGTGGTGGTGCAGCTGGAAGGGGTGGTGCAGCCTGTGGTGGTGCAGCTGGAAAGGGTGGTGCAGCCTGTGGTGGTGCAGCTGGAAGGGGTGGTGCAGCCTGTGGTGGTGCAGCTGGAAAGGGTGGTGCAGCCTGGGGTGGTGCAGTAGGTGGTGATGCAGCCTTTGTTGGAGGGGATGGTGATGGTGGGTAAGGTGACCACCGGCTGGTCCCCTCCTCTGTGTCCTCCTCACTGGGGGGTGACATAGCCTCCTCCACTGTCTCCCGCTGGGCTTGACGGCCGTAAGCTGTGTGGAGGAAGAAGATGTTGTGATTAGTGACCTTAGCCATATGTTTGTGGAGACAATTCTACTTTGATATGTGGGGAGGAAAAATATATGTGTTTGTGTTAATCCCTCTGGGTAAACAAGGGTACTCCCACTGCTGAAAGGTGTTGTTTGAGTTATTACGGGTGAAGGTTTCATTTTGAGGTGCAATATCACAGTGTCCAGAAATAGTACAGTGGGGCTGTTGCTACACCCTCCCATGTAGATATCTGGTCCCTGTACCAGAGCTGTCCATATGATTGTGTAGTAACAGCACCACTGTACAATATCAGGCCACTGGGATATTGCCCCTGACATATCCATGTCTGAGCTGTGATACCTTTTGCATCAACACACCTTTCAGCAGTAGGAATACCATTGTTTAACTCGGGGGGGGGGGATCCAACAACATATATTTGTCTTCACAACTTGTAGGGATGGCTATCCCTCCAGGGGGGTGGCAAAGGTTAAGTCCACCTTGATGTCAGATTGCAGACATTGTGGGAACAGATGTTGTTCTCTGTTAGTCCTATCCCTCCTACCCTCATGGTTGTTCAGATAATGCTCTATGTGACGGATGTAGATTTCAGTCATTTGTCTACACGAGGGATTTTCAGCAGAGACAAAATCAACCCATTTAGAGAACAATACTTAATTGGAATGGTGTACAGGGTGTGCATGATTTACAAGCACACTCTGTGGACCATTCCAAAGAGGTATTTCTCTCGATATGTTGTGACTTTGGCTCTGCTGAAGAGCCTCCGTGTGGTCAAATGATGGATATCTTCACCTGTCACATGGAGCAATATCTGTATAACCATGAGTGTTGGAGGGATGGGACTTAGATCAAGACACATCTGTTAACGATGGCAATGATATGACATCATGATGACATTACCCATTGCTATCCCATTACAGTAACACACAAGTAGAAATGGTGATATATGTATGTGGATATGTACCCTTCATATGGATGGAGTAATATCCTTCCAAGATGTGATGCCAGAGAGCATTTCATTAGGTGTGATTGCCTTACTGGCTATATATCTGCACCCATCCAACAAGACATTGTATTGATATGATGGATATGAACATACCTCGTATATCCCATCTACGTAGGGTGTGAAATACTATGTATGTGTATTTGGATGGTAGCAATGTAGGTTGATATGTGATGGGTGCACATATCTGGCCAGTAAGGCAATCACATCCAGTGAAGTGATCTCTGTGTTCACATCATGTTGGAACATATTTAGTAATATTTGAATCCTAAGGGCAACAATCCAGCCAGTAGTGAGGGATATCTTTGATTGAGGCCTGTTTTTTTGTCTGTGTATGAGCCCATCCATCCTTCTGTGTGAGGCAACCGTACTCAGTCCTAGATATCCATCAGTCATGGCCTGTTGGTGACCAAGGTACAATGTTTGCTATTTGTTTCCCATATGTATCCTGCATAGAGATGCTGGTGTACCATCGATCCATGGCATCAGCACCCATGTGGATCCATGTGGGAATCAGATATGGGATATGTAATTTCAAGTCAGAGTAAATGATTGCAGCCACAACACCAATGCCTACTTTTTCCAGCTTGAATTCTGTAAAATAGTTTTCGGCCTGTGTGTTGCACCTACGAGCATTTATTCTGTGTGACACTGTGATGTGTGATCTGATGCCCCCTTTTGTGATTCAGTAAGCGGTGATGTTGAACTGATGAAGTGAACATGATGGTGACTTCTCCAGTGATCTCCTTTCCCCATTTCCAGTGTTTTCCATGGAGTCTGTACAATGGGACCCTATGAACTTGATTCTTGTTTTGGCATATTCTCCATGGACTAACACTGGTACTGGTGAAGTGAGGGTGTGTGAGGGTTACTTTGTGTCCACCATCTGTTTGTCACCGCTTAGTGAATGTCCCCTGTGTAGCATGTGATCGTTGTCCTATTGCCTTGTTTGTTGTCAGGTTAACCCCTTGAGTCCCAGAGGGGTTGCCAATGCATTGTTGATCGATGCATTGATGATCCCTCTAGCACTCAAGGGGTTAGGGTGGGGGTGGGGACATGGGTGACATTGTGTGTGAACAGTGATGATCTATGACAGTCGACAATTTGAAAATGAAGGTTTGTGTATTGTGTGTAATGAGCACAGCGACAGGAGGGTTGAAGTAGGACTTTGACAGGTTTGTCCCAAGTTGGACGTTGCCATTTGTCCAGGTGTTGTGTCCTTTTTTTAACCCTCATGGTGCTGTGTTGGTGCAGTTGTATGGCTGAGTGATGGACATGTGTTGAGGTGTGAGTGTGTGTGCAGCTGGTGTTGGTTGCTGTAGTGTGTTGTTCTGTAGTGTTGCACTTACTGGTAGTGTGGAGGCTCCTCTCATCCCCAGTGTCAGTTCCTCCCATGACCCCCTCGATCATGGTCGGGGACATGTTCTGCCGCACCATCTCCTCCCAGCCGCAGAATGTGATGGGCACAGATGGGCCACCTCCGGTGCCTCGGGCTTGCTTGGCCATGTCAGACATCTTGTTCTTGACCACCCTCCGGCAGTCGCCCCATCTCTTCTTCACAGACTCCACGTCCCGCCTGCATGTTGCCACCGCGTTCACCCGGCTGCAGATCTGATTCCAGGCTGCCTTCCTCCGAGCTGCCAGGCCAGGGACCTTTGCCGTTGGGTGGAGAACACTCTGCCTCTCCAGGACAGCTTCCACAAGAGCCGTGTTCTCCTCCTCACTATATCTGGGATCAATGATCCTGCTCTCATCAGCTCCGGCATGGGAGGATTCAGAGCCGGAGTGCCCTGCCTGGTCTGACCCTGCCTGTGTGGGGTGCTCCCCAGGAACTACCCCTCGTCGCACTGCAGGTTCTGTCCCTGTCCTGCGTGTTCCTGCTCTGGTGGGCCTGGTCCCCCTCCGCCCTGCGGATCTCCCTCTCCCACCCCTGCTCTGCTGAGGGATCCCCTCCTGACCTTCCTCCTCCTCCACTACTCTCCCCATCCCTCTCTCCTGTCCTTCTCTCCTGGCCATCACTCACCCAGTCACACCCAGGCACTCCCACAGGCCCTCACAGACACACTCGATCCAGTCACTCTCTGTCACACACTTTCACTCCCAGATTCACACTGTCAAAATAAAAGGTAAAATGTGTAAGGTGTTATAAAATAAAAGGACTATGTGTATGTATGTGTATGTGTTTGTGTTTGTATGTGTGTATGTAATATGTGCAAAGGTGTGCTATGTGTCGTATTCTGTGCAATGCTCTCCTCTCTCCAAACTGCAAAACTCCTCTACCTCCAATGAACGCTCCTGTCTCCCTCTCTCTAATCACTATCCTCCGCTCCTGGGTCCTGATATCTGGCTCTGAAGAACTCGATAACAGACAGTGTGTGGCGGTTATTTTTGGGTATATATAGGTGTATTTGAAGTTATTTGATACATTGGGGCTTTGGGATTGGCTGTGTGTTTGAATTTGTTTTGGCATCAATCATGGTTGCTTGACAACGGCAGCCGTTATATTACATGTTGTTTGGAGCTCAGTTATCGTGTGATTTGGCCGCCCGTTGTGCATTAACATGAGCGACAACGGGTTTTGTGTTACGTGTTTTTTGTGTGCCTACGCTCGATAGCTATTCTCGTAGAGTAGCTATTGAATCTGCCGTAACTCCTGTATTATTTGCGAGAGATGTGCCTTTTTCACTTAGCGGCTGGTTTAACGGTTGCCTTTAAATCGAGCCCCTACTCTCTTACACATTATACATTTTTCTATTTCATAATTTTGTCCTGTCTTATTTGATTTAAAATGTTTGGTTACACGTTGTTTAACTTTACACGTTCTGCAGGCCATGCACCTGCCACATCTATAGAAACCTTTTAAGGATTGTTTAAAGAATGAACTAGTTTGTGGTTTCATATAATTTATATAACTAGGTACCAGGCGTTGTTTGAGGTTATTAGAACTTTTATATATAATTTTAGGTTTCTCGGTTAAAACGGTTTTTAAATCTCCATCTTTTAATAAAAAAATATATTTTTTTAATTTTTTCAGTTTCTGTATGATCACTGTTATGCTTCGTTATAAAGTAAGGTCCCCTTCTATTCTATCATTAATTCTCTTCTAGTTACACTTGCACTCAGTTTGTTAAAGAACTCGGCAGGTAGGTTGTTCCAAACATCTTGTAGAATAAACACCAGTTCTTCTGTTGATTTAGGCAGGGTTATTTGCTTCTCTCTCTTCATGTAATGCCAGACAGATTCAATGATGTTGAGATCAGGGCTCTGTGGGGGCCATACCATCACTTCCAGGACTTCTTGTCTGAAGATAGCTCTTAATGACTTCGGCTGTATGTTTAGGATCATTGTCATGCTGCAGAATAAATTTGGGGCATATCAAATGCCTCCCTTATGGTATTGCATGATGGATAAGTATCTGCCTGTACTTCTCAGCATTGAGGAAACTATTAATTCTGACCAAATCCCCAACTCCATTCTCATAAATGCAGCCCCAAACTTGCAAGGAACCTCCAACATGCTTCAATGTTGCATGAAGACACTCATTCTTGTACCGCTCTCCAACCCTTTGGCAAACAAGCAGCCTTCTGCTGAAGCCAAATATTTCAAATTTTGACACATCAGTCCAGAGCACCTGCTGTCATTTTTCTATACCCCAGTTCCTATGTTTTCATGCGTAGTTGAGTCGCTTGGCCTTGTTTCCATATAGGAGTTATGGCTTTTTGGGCGCAAGTCTTCCTCGAAGACTACTTCTGACCAGACTTCTCCGGACAGTAGATGGGTTACCAGGATCCCACTATTTTTTATGCCATTTCTGGGCTGAAGGCACTTCAGATTGTAAAGAGAAGTAAGCATGATGTGTCTTTCATCTGCTGTACTAGGTTTCCTTGGCCGACCACTGCATCTACAGTCCTCAACTTGCCCATTTCTTTGTGTTTCTTCAAAAGAGCTTGGACAGCACGGCTGTCTATTTTTGAAAGAATTTTTACTTTAACGCATTTTTTCACACCTGCCTACATATTGAGCACAGTACTGTACATAAAAAAAAGGGATCCCTTGTCAACTGTGTCTGTTGTACTTGCAATTAGGGATGGGCAAAAGCACTCGTTGTATTCTTGAAAGAAAAACCACATGGTTCTCCACTTTTTAGTAACATATTCCACCCTTAGCAAAACCTATAAAAATGTCTTTGTTTTGCATTCACCAAAATTTATTTTGCCTATGTCTTTCAATGGGAACAAATTTCCCTCCCGTTTACTATGTATATTTTGCATTTTCGTGACAGAATTTAACAATACAAGAAGTGAACTGGAGAAATAAGCAGCTAGACAGAAGGTGATTTTAAAGCAGTATATTAAGTAAAATATGGGCACAGAGGCTCATAGTGTTGGCTAACACTATGCTCACTTGTAAAAAAAAGGAGGAGCTGGAAGGACCATGATGTCGCCAGAGGATCAGTAGAGGAAGTGACCATTAGGGATGGATGATAAAAGGGGTCTGACGAGGCTGCCTGTGTTGGGTGGAGTCTGGGGAAAGAATAGTTTGGGGGACTGGTATTGGGGGGACAGTTAATAAAAAAATTGTATATTAAATTAAAAATAAAATAAAATAAGAAATTAGTATATAACGTGACAGAGACAAGGACCCAGTGAATGGGGTAAACAGATACATGACGGGATAGAGTATTTTGTAGAGGAAGATTTGTGAGACTTAGACTTGTGTTAGGCCGAAGCCCAGAGGAAACATTGATATGTAGGACTTAGGCTTGTTTGGCACAAGCCCTAAGGACCAGGTGTGGGCAAAAGGTCCCGTCATGTTACACTGAAAAAATCAGTGAAAATCACATCGTTGTCTGCTTTTTTGCGGGAAAATCTGTTTTAAATACAGTTATTAAAATCTTTGCAGTTTTCTCCCATTGTAAAAAATTTTTCAACATTTTTACAATGCCTATAAAGTTTTTGCCCCTTGATCAATGTGTTTTTCACCTTTTCTCTATAAAACCGTGTCATTTTACAGGAAGCGATACAATAAAAGCAGCTACAGAGAAAGAGAGACATACTGTGCTGTTCTGCTGTGAGTTAGTAACAAAATTGAGGCAGGAGACGCTCATAGTGATTGCTATCACTATGAGCAAGTTTAAGAATAATAAAAGGAGGAGATGGAAGGACCCTTATGTGTCCAGTGAGTCTGAAGAGGAGGAGGAAGTGATCACTATAGGCCCAATGCTGGGCAGTACCCCTAAATCACCCGTAGGGATCTTGGGGAAATTAATTTCAAGGGAGAAAGAAGAGGGTAGTAGTGAGAGCAGTACAGGTCAGCTGCCTCTGCCTGCTGCCAGAAATGGTGAGCCTGCTGCCAGTGCTGCCCCTGCTGCCACCAGTATTGTGCCTGCTGCCAGTGCTGAACCTGCTTCCAGCATGTCTTGTAATTCTCAAGAGGAAGGGAAGAAGATGAAGCCAAGTGTGACAGCAGGGGACACCAAGTCAAACGTGCCATACCCAAGCAGTCTCACCACTATTACTACTATAGTACTAACTACTATACTACTGTTAAGAAGGTCCTGCAGCTTGTTAGTGTTAGGAGTGAAGGAAAGGGGTGATCATCATATTACATCTAATGACTGTGAGGAGGACAACTCAGGGGTTGAAATTGATTGGTTGTGTTAATGATAGTAACAGTGATGGTGAAGCAGCTGGTGGGACTAGCATTAGGGGATTGGTAGGGAAAGCAATGCAGAGTGTCCAGACTAGCGGTAAAGGGAGCCAACACCATTCCCCTGACCCTGGGATTCCTCTTCCCCTCTCTGCATTGTCCAGATAGAATTATCCTGAAGAAGGCAGAATTGTTGCCTAGCAGCAATAAAACACCACCAGGAGCATAGATCAGCTGCCTGTACCTGCTGCCATTCTGCCTTATTCAGGTCAACAGAAATGGCAAGTATGACATTATGGGACCCTCTGCCATATTTCTCATCACCTCCTCCAACTGGTGAGATGTCTGTAATAGAACAGCAGCAGCAGCACGGAAGGACCAGTGGTGGAGGTGATGATGATTATTGTGGATAAGCTGGGGTGGAAGAGAAATGGATGGCCTCTTTAGTCCAAACTGAGAAGGAATGGGAGAAAGGGATGAGGATGGGCATTATCACCACCACGAGTAGTGAGCTTTTGGAATTTGCAGAGTTTACAACTGCTCTAATCCCTGCTGCTGCTGAGTTGCAAGAGAAGCAGGAAGCTGAGAAGCAGCCTAGTGTGTCACAGACCACTGTAGACACAGTGGGAATGGGGTCAACAAGTGATGCAGAACTAGAACAGGTTCCACTTGCTAGCAGCAGCAATACTCCTGGTCCTAGTTGCAGTGCTGATTCTGAAGCAGCCAGTGAAGGGGAATGTGAATGAGAAGAAGAAAGAGGCCATTCTTCTCCACCTTATCCCTTCCCTTCATGGGTGTGGGACTATTCTTCTCTTGGGGCAAGCACAGTGCAGTCATCAACAACTGCACTGTGCACAATTTGTGAAAAGTCATTGAGAAAGGGAAAGGAGGAAACACACCTTGGCAGACATGAAACACAGACACCATGACATTTATGGAAACATGTTAAAGCCAAGCACCCACCACAGAAATCGAGCACCTCTGTTGCTGTACCCCTGACTCTCCGTAGCTGGGTGGGACTTGGACATTAAAGTGGTAATGATGCTGATGATGACGGACAGGATAACTGTGTATTTTTGAGCATATTTGCTTGTCTACGGTCAGACTTTTCAATTGTTTTCTTAAGCACTTTATACACAGGCACAGTGCCATGGCTGTAGTCAGTTTTGGGAATTCCACCTTACTCACATGTCCCTGTACTGCTCCTAATTCTTTCACACTAGATTTTTTGCTTTTTTCGCCCATAAACACTACATAAAATATTTTCAGTTTTTGCCATTGTCAATAAAATTCCCACCAGAACGTTGCCATATTTCACCTATGTTTGCTATGACTGCAACATTTGTCACCATAATGTTACTTCTTCTGAGGGCTAAAGTGGAGAAATAAATAGCTGACAGCCAAAGTTATGAGTCCTACAGCAACATATGCCTTGAAAAAATCATTAGCAGGCTGAGTGCCTATGTCCTTTGCCCACAACACTAACTTCCTGTTTAAGTTACATTGACAACTTGGAAAATATTCCAGGTGGGTGCAACACATTACATTAGCTATGTAAAGCCTCTGTTTTCAACAAAACAAAAGGGCAGTATGTCACAATATTAAAATAAATAAATAAATAAATATATAAATAAAAAAGGTACAATCAACAATGTGGCAGATGTGTATGTTGGTGGTGGTGGACTGGTGTGGTGTGATTGATGTGTGTGCACATAGATATACATATAATATATTCCTACAGAAGTTATTCCAGTTATCATGTCAAATGTATCCTTATTCTCAGATTATTGATACACATTACTTATTAGTCATAGCAGTGGTTCCATGTGTGGTAAGTGGCAGCAATACTTCCCTCCTCCTCATCATCATCTGTGGTGCTGTTAATACACTGTCATGTTCATTTTCAAGAATGTTAGGACTTGATTCAAATGAGTCTGTTAAAAAGGTGGGTAGGGCAAATTGGATACCGACTGACAAAAGAAAATGTCTAAGTCAGTATTCTATTGTTCTACCAGCTAAAAGCACAACGGACATTAGGCCACAGAAAAGGTCTTGTGGACATACGTCCGATTTGTGCATTAAAGGGGAACTTTCACCCCGCAATAACTTAAGGTTCACTTATTGCTCACCTGGCGACTAGCTGCTTAGTAGCGCTAGTCGCCAGCAATATTACCCGGTTCTTCAGATATCGGCTTTTTGTCGATGGTGACAGGAGCAGGAAGCACGGACGTCTCTTCACAGTGACGTCCGTGCGCCTGCGCTGTCAGTCCCTTTTGCACCACACGGTGCAAAAGGGACTGACAGCGCAGGCGCACGGACGTCACTGTGAAGAGACGTCCGTGCTTCCTGCTCCTGTCACCATCGACAAAAAGCCGATATCTGAAGAACCGGGTAATATTGCTGGCGACTAGCGCTACTAAGCAGCTAGTCGCCAGGTGTGCAATAAGTGAACCTTAAGTTATTGCGGGGTGAAAGTTCCCCTTTAAGTTCCCAAAAAAGCTAAGTAGCGGCAATATTGGGAACTTCAAGGAAAAAAGAGAACAAACAGTGCCTAACACACTGTCAAGCACCGATCGTTAGCTTATCTGTGTTACACTTATCTGTCATCCACCGTCTGTCTCCTATCTTCATTCTATATCCTCTTCTTTCTTCTCTCTTGTATCTTCTCTTCTGCCTTCTCTTCTTTCTTCCGTCTTCTTGTCATGTAGCTGTAGCAAAAAAAGAAAAGTCTAATAAATAACCAGCACACTCATACATAGTTTAACCCCGAGCATATAATGAATTGCAGAGCAATGTGCTGTGTACCTCTCTTGGGCTCAAAGGATTAAACCAAGTATGAGTGTACGGGTGATGATCCAAAAATATGCCTCCAGTTATTAAGATGTTTCCCCTTTTGTTGATATAAATACTCAATATATGTTCCAAATAAAGATATGCTTCCCTATTTCTCTGCCGCTGTGTATGGCCACTAAGGCGACTGGCGGAGAAATTAATGTGCAGCACAGACCCCCGTCCTTCCCCCATGGGCCGATGACGGAATTTGAACAGAGACTGCCTTTATATATGGGCAGTCTCTTTTCCAATTTCCTAACAGCCATTGGCTGGGATGTGCTGCACATTAATTTTTTCCATCTCCTCCACCTCTGTGGCCACACACAGCGGCAGAGAAATAGGGAAGTATATCTTTATTTGGAGCATATATTGGATATTTATATAAACAAAAGGGGAAACACTTTATTAACTGGAGGCATCTTTTTGGATCATCACCTACACACTCATACATGGTTTAACCCTTTAAGCCCCAGAGAGGTACGCAACATGTATGCCTCTGGCACTCAAGGGGATAAACTCTGTATGAGTGTGTGGGTTATTTGAGGAAAACATTTATTTAGGCTTTTCTTTTTTGTTGCAGCTACAAGACAAAAAGACAGAAGAAACAAGAGAAGACAGAAGAGAGGAGAGAATATGGACAGTAGCTGATCAGGATGCAGAGGACTCCCCTCGACATCAGGATTAATGGTTAATGTTACTTTTTATGTGATGTTGATTTGTACCTTAGTTAGGTTAACCCTATGAGTGTGGGTAGGTTGATTATAAACCACTGGCACTCATAGGGTTAATTCTACTAACATTTAACAGTTATTAGGCTTTGGATGTATGGATATGGGGCTTAGGGCACCATATGAATACATCCACTGGGGTCTTAAATTTCCTGCAATAAAGTGAGTCCGTTATTGGACCTTCATGGATAGTGCAGTGAATTGAATTGGAAATTCCTGTGTTTTCATTATTTGCTATGGGAAAAAACAAAAATGTCTTACTTTTTTGCCAGCATTTTTTCACAGCACTGGTAATTGAATTGCTTACCGAGTTTGAAAAATCCTGTTAACAGAAAAAACAGCCGTTGGACACAACTGAATCGAAGCCTTAGTCTTCCAAAATTGCTGCTTGATAGCCGTATACCATGGTCATTCAAATTGTAACCAGATGCACTGAAAACCCGCTCAGTCTCAATGCTTGCTGGAGGACAACTAAGGGTTTCCATTGCAGTACAATTTAATGCTGGTAATACACACTGTTTTATTTGCCAGTAGTCTATGGGGTCATTGTTTCTGGGGTCACTAGTAATATGGCGATTACCCCCTCCTTAATTCCTAACGCTAACAAGCTGCTGGACCTTCTTAATACTAGTACTAGCACTGGCGGGACTGCTTGGGAATGGCATGTGGGACTTAGGATCCCCTGCTGTCACACTTAACATAATATTCTCCTTCCCTGCAACTGAGTATTACAAGAAACACTGGCAGCAGGTTCAGCACTGGCAGTAGGCACAACACTGGTGACAGCAGGGGCAGCACGTCTCACAGCAGGCACAGCACTGATGGCAGCAGGCACAGCACTGGTGGCAGCAGGTTCAGCACTGGCAGTAGGCACAGCACTGGTGGCAGCAGGCACAACACTGGTGGCAGCAGGTTCAGCACTGGCAGTAGGCACAGCACTGGTGGCAGCAGGGGCAGCACATCTGACAGCATGCACACCACTGGTGGCAGCAGGGGCAACATGTCTGACAACAGGCACAGCACTGGTGGCAGGAGGAGCAGCACTGGCAGCAGGCACAGCACTAGTGGCAGCAGGGGCAGAACGTCTGACAGCAGGCACAGCACTAGTAGCAGCAGGCTCAGCTCGTCTGAAAACAGGCACAGCAATGGTGGCAGCAGGGACAGCATGTCTGGCAGCAGGCACAGGCAACTGCCCTGTCCTGCTCTCACTACTATCAACTTCTTCCCTTGATATTCATTTCCCCAAATTCTTAGGGGTGATTTAGGTGGACTGTCCAGCATTGGTTCTGTAGTGCTCACTTCATCCTCCTCAGACTCAGTGGACATATAAGGGTCCTTCCAGTTCCTCCTTTTATTAGTTTTAAAGTTTCTCATTGTGATAGCAGTCACTATGAGCCTCTCCTGCCTCAATTTTGCAAAAGCAAGTCTACCTTGCTCTGTAGCTGCTTCTATTGTGTCTCACTTCCTGGAAAATGTCATGTTTTTATAGCGAAAAGGAGAAAAACATGTTAACTAATGAGCGGAAACTTTCTAGCCATTGAACAAATGGTGAAGAATTTTTGCCAATGGGCGTAAAATGCGAAGATATTAATCACTGTTTTTTAAAGAGGATTTTCCTGTAAAAATGCAAACACTAAAATGGTTTTCATGGATTTTTTCACTGGAACACAACAGGACCTTTCTCCCACCCCTAGTTATAAACACTAGTACTTACTTCATTGCTGCACTCATTCAGATAACTGGTAATCTTTCATTTTATTTATAACAGTCATTCACGTGACATCCTGAGTGTATTTCTGATTCAGCGATTTAATATTAATTATAACACAGTTCCAACTTTTTTTTACCTCTATCATTATCCTTGAGGGTAGTTTAGTATCTCTTATTATATGATAGTGTTTATAATATTTAACAAATCATTCAGCATGTGTCTATTGCTTTTTGTTATCATTTTTTTGTTTGTTTTTTTATTCTTCAATAATTCCCTTTTTCCTCTGTGATCCTTCTTTCCAATGATCACATTGGGTTTTTCAGGAGTGCGTTTTTAGTGTTATGTCTTTTTCTCTGTGTGTGGGGATCAGTTCTTTTAACTCAGCTATATATAAAAGGATTGTGTTTATTACTTAATTCCTTTATTAGTATTATCACACTTATGTGTGATGTGGTAGATCACTACATTACAATGCACAAACAATTGCTGCATAAAAGAGTGGATCATGTTATGCCTAGAAAGTAAAGCTATAAATTACATCCTTATTAATGCTTAATAGATAATTGTGATGCCAGGCTAATAAATGTATCACTATGTATCATTATGATTTGCTATAGCATAAAAAATAAAGAAAACACTATGGTAGAGATGTGAGAGGAGTGATTTATAATGCTCATATCTCTCTGACCATTATGTATACAGAGCTCCCCTGAAAATATTGATTATATTATAATGGTCCACAAAGTAATCTAAATTGTTAAAAAGGTTAATTACTGGTGGGTGGAAAAGAATTCTCATCCTCTGACTGTAATGAAAGTATCAGTCACAGTTGCTGTAGACCCCAGCTACTCACACTGTTGGTTCCCCCAAGGAATAGTACAACCCAGTTACCACCCAACATGTTCTGGCATCTGTAATGCCTGCTAGTCTGAAGCAGGCATTACAGATACCAAGACATGTTAGGTAGTAACTGGGGTGTCTCGCTTCTTAACCCCTTAAGGACCACATGACTAGGGATGGGTGAAAATGTTTGCCTCAAACTGAAATAGGAGAAAAATGCCACTTCCTGCTTGGCAAAACATTTCCCGTGAAAAGTACAGGTTTCCTGCTTTTTTTTGCCTAGCTCATCGCATTGAAATCAATGGGTAGAAAAAATGTTCTCCACCACACAAAAGTCTTCTACAGCCATATAAAAGGGTGTCAGGCTCTGACAGCATCCCATTCTGTGTTTGTGAGTGGAGAGAGCAGCATGTTTTTAACCCCTTAATGACCGGCCGCGCGGCACATTGCTGTCACTTAAGGACCAGAAAGCATTTTTTTATGTTTTCAGTTCTGGACTCCCCGAACGGTGTGTAGCCGCGGGGGGGAGCCCAGAATTCCATGACAGTCATAGTACGTCATGGGTATTTAACTCAGATCTACCCATAACGTATTATGACCGTCAAGGGTCGTTAAGGGTTTAAGATACAGAAGATAGGCAAATAAAGGGGAATTGAAGCTTAGGTTAGGGAGTCATTTAGGTAGGACATTTGTTGTCTGTAGTAGGGGAGTCTGGAGGCACAATGGGGGAGAAGTAGAGAGGAAGGAGGTTGACCCAAAATACCCCAAATTTGGTGTAACTGACTGCAAAGACACAGGTAGATGGGGTCCAAATTGCTTTCTGATTTTACTTTTATTGTCTCTGTGCTGGGGAAGTCTCGGGAAAGAAGCTGTTGATTTTGTTTTTTTAGTTATATATATTTTTCGTACTAACTGTTATAAGATAGGGTGGAAAACTTAAAAAAAATACATACTGACTGGGAGCACTGTGACTGAGACAGACTTGACAGACAGCAGACAACATTGAGAATTTTGTTGAGGGCCAAGGGAAGACATCATACTCTATCAGTTGTGTACTGTAGTGAGTAAAAACATACACAGTAGTTGTGTCTAGTAAAAGCACAAGTGGGAGGGGGAAGGTGGAGCAGTGCGGGGACGTGGGAGTAAAGTGTTAGTACAAAAACTGACTGCATCAATCTTTGCCTCAGAATGTGCAATAAATGATGCTGATCCTTCTTCTCCCTGGGGTGGATGCAGTTTGTCAAGGTCCCACCAATCACACCATGTCAGTCCCTCACCATCACTACCACACACAACTGCCATATTGTAGGTTGTACTTTATTTTTTATTGACATCATCATGAATATGTGCCAGTGTCACTTAAGCAGAAAGTAAGTGTTGTGGGAAAAGGACAAATGCACTCTGCATGCTAAGACATTTTTCAAGATACATGTTGCTGTAGGACTCACAACTTTGACTTCCAGCTACTTATTTATCCACTACAGCCCTCAGAAGAAGTAATATTGTGCCGGTAAATGATGCACCATATTAAACATTGGTGAAAAATGTGTTGAAATTGGAAAATAATGTGTTGGAACTGGCGAAGAATTTGCTGGAATAGGCAAAAATTAGGAACATTTTGCATTGGAAAAAAGGAGAAAACTTTCACAAAAAAAAGAGAAAAATCGTCCTTTTTTTTTCCTCAAAGTCATGCGGGAATTTTAGTGACTAAAGTGGGTTTCTGACAAATTTAAAGAACATATAGCTGATGTTAAATCATGAAAGGCCCTACACCATTCTCTCAGATTCAAAACCTTTTCCTAAGAAGAAATAACCGGAAATATATCTGGAGATTTGGGAAACTTCACCAATTTTAGACTTCTAGGCAACAATCACTTTATCTATTTTTGAGCCTTTAAATATAATATCAGTTACTAGATATATCCTCTGAAGGTCTAAATATTGCCTTAATAAGAAAATTCTTAATTCTAAGATAGTTCAATATCTCTGCTTTGGACAATTGAAATTCTTCTGTTAACTAAGAAAATGATTTGGGTCTTCGAGCCTTCATCAGATGTTTTATATACAGTGAGGGAAAAAAATTATTTGATCCCCTGCTGATTTTGTACGCTTGCCCACTGACAAAGAAATGATCGGTCTATAATTTTAATGGTAGGTTTATTTGAACAGTAAGAGATAGAATAACAACAAAAAATCCAGAAAACGCATTTAAAAAAAGTTAGAAATTGATTTGCATTTTACTGAGTGAAATAAGTATTTGACACCCTATCAATCAGCAAGATTTCTGGCTCCCAAGTGTCTTTTATACAGGTAGCAAGCTGAGATTAGGAGCACTCTCTTAAAGGGAGTGCTTCTAATCTCAGCTTGTTACCTATATAAAAAACACCTGTCCACAGAAGCAATCAATCAATCAGATTCCAAACTCTCCACCATGGCCAAGACCAAAGAGCTGTCCAAGGATCTCAGGGACAAGATTGTAGACCTTCACAAGGCTGGAATGGGCTACAAGACCATCGCCAACCAGCTTGGTGAGAAGGTGATAACAGTTGGTGCGATTATTCGCAAATGGAAGAAACACAAAATAACTGTCAATCTCCCTCGGTCTGGGGCTCCATGCAAGATCTCACCTCATGGAGTGTCAATGATCATAAGAATGGTGAGGAATCAGCCCAGAACTACACAGGAGGATCTTGTCAATGATCCCAAGGCAGCTGGGACCATAGTCACCAAGAGAACAATTGGTAACACACTAAGCCGTGAAGGACTGAAGTCCTGTAGTGCCCGCAAGGTCCCCCTGCTCAAGAAAGCACATGTACAGGCCCGTCTGAAGTTTGCCAATGAACATCTGAATGATTCAGAGGAGAACTGGGTGAAAGTGTTGTGGTCAGATGAGACCAAAATCAAGCTCTTTGACATTAACTCAACTCGCTGTGTTTGGAGGAGGAGGAATGCTGCCTATGACCCCAAGAACACCATCCACACGGTCAAACATGGAGGTAGAGACAATATGCTTTGGGGATGTTCTTCTGCTGAGGGGACAGGACAACTTCACCGCATCAAAGGGATGATGGACGGGGCCATGTACCATCAAATCTTGGATGATAACCTCCTTACCTCAGCCAGGGCATTGAAAATGGGTTATGGATGGGTACTGCAGCATGACAATGACCCAAAATACACAGCCAAGGCAACAACGGAGTGGCTCAAGAAGAAGCACATTAAAGTCCTGGAGTGGTCTAGCCAGTCTCCAGACCTTAATCCCATAGACAATCTGTGGAGGGAGCTGAAGGTTCGATTTGCCAAACGTCAGCCTCAAAACCTTAATGACTTGGAGAGGATCTGCAAAGAGGAGTGGTACAAAATCCCTCCTGAGATGTGTGCAAACCTGGTGGCCAACTACAAGAAACATCTGACCTCTGTAATTGCCAACAAGGGTTTCGACACCAAGTACAAAGTCATGTTTTGCAAAGGGGTCAAATACTTATTTCACTCGGTAAAATGCAAATCAATTTCTAACTTTTTTGGAATGCATTTTTCTGGATTTTTGTTGTTGTTATTCTGTCTCTCACTGTTCAAATAAACCTATCATTAAAATTATAGACTGATCATTTCTTTGTCAGTGGGCAAATTTATAGAATCAGCAGGGGATCAAATAATTAACTGTATCCAAAAACTTTCCTCCAACAGGCATCAAGATTCATATCTGTAATTTTTTGTTCAAGCATTAATATAAAAGAGGAGGATGGCTCTACTCTTTTAGTCATCAATTAGTTTGCTTCAAAAGACAGCCAAAATTATATTCCATAATTTCATATATATTTCTTTTTATATAGATACTCGGATATACAAAGTTGGACTCTGCCCACACAAAATCATAATCTGTTTTTATTTTTTCTATGGTGTTCCCATCCAAGTTAATATACAAAAAGGTATTTTTACTCACATTCATTTTATAATTTGAGACCAATCCATAATCCTTAATCTTAGACATCAAATATCTTAATGAGCTCAGCAGGTTAGTAATAGTAAGTAATACGTCATCAGCATATAGGCTAATATTTAACTCCTGATGTGTAGTAGGATATCCCCTTATCATAGAATTATTTCTGATGTTTATGGCCAGGGGTTCCATAGATATGATGTACAGGAGTGGAGACAGAGGGCAACCCTGCCTAGTTCCATTTTTAAAATTAAACCAGTTAGAACAGATAGTTAGAACCACTGTTCTTGCTAACGGATTAATGTAAAGTGACCTAATCGCCCTTGGTATCCACCCCTGTACACCAAACGTCAGTAAGGAGCTACTCATAAAATCACAACCAACCCGGCAGAATACCTTTTCTGCATCGTCCGACATAGCAAGCAAAGGGATTTCCTTTTTCTGAGCTGCATCAATTATATCGATCATCCTTCTTATATTTATATAAGAAGATCTACCTGTAATAAAACTCACTTGGTCTAAATGAATCATAGTTTCCATAACTTTTTTATCCTAATCACCAAAATTGACAAAACAAATTTAATGTCCACATTAATCAACGAAATAGGTCTGTAATTAGTTACATAGGTAGGACACTTACCTTTTTTAAGAATGGGTAATACATTAGCTCTTGTCATCTCCTCAGGAAAATAGCCTTTAAGAGCTATGCTATTAAAAGCACCAGCCAAATGTTTCTTAAACTGTGACCCAAACAGTTTAAAAGCAGACTACTAAACTCATTGGGCCCTGGGGTCTTATAGTTCAGGAGTATCACGGTTCCCGTGATTCCTTGTCACTCTCTGTTGTGGTGCTCTCCCATTGGCGGAGCTTGATTGGCCCACCCAGGGTGTCCCTTTATATACCGGGCCTATGGCACCTGTCAGGTGCCCTTTCGTGGTGTTCCTGTACCTGCGCATTTTGTTGCTGTGTTCCTGCGTTCCTGTGTACTGACTCTGCCTGTCTGACTACTCTGTTGTTCCTGCTCCGTGATTGACCTGGCTCTGGCTGACGTTCCTGCTCCGAGATTGACCCGGCTCTGGCTGACGTTCCTGCTCCGTGATTGACCCGGCTCTGGCTGACGTTCCTGCTCCGTGATTGACCCGGCTCTGGCTGAAGTTCCTGCTCCGTGATTGACCTGGCTCTAGCTGACGTTCCTGCTCCGTGATTGCTTACAGTGTTCCTGCGAGATTTGGATCTCTTTGCCTGGCACCATTCTGAACTGCGCTTGCAGTGTTGCACTGACTGATCACACTTCCTCTACAGAGCTTGTGGCCTCCGTTACTGAGCCTTTCTGTACACTTGCTGAGCTTGTTGCCTCCGTTACCGAGCCTGTTAGAGAACACTTGCTGTGCTTGTTGCCTCCGTTACCGAGCCTGTCTGTGTACATTTGCCAAGCTTGCTGCCTCCGATTCTGAGCTGTTTGACACTTGATGAGCTTGTTGCCTCCACCAACGAGCCTATCCGTTTACACTAGCAGAGCAGCTATCTCCAACTACGGTGCTCGTTTCCTTGCAGTAGTTACACTGCGTGGTGCTATTGGGCATTCCATTAGCTCTTGCATTGTGTTACTCTGTTTCGGCACTGGAAGGGTGTCTTGGCTCTGGTCTCCTAATGCTCACAGTGTTGTACCATCATACCGCACCAGGGAGTGCGTTTGGCTCACGTTACATTTGCTTGTGCAGTGTCTCTTCCGTTACCACACCTAAGGAGTGCTCCTGGCTCTGGTTCCATTTGCTTGTGCAGTCTCTCTTCCGTTACCGCACCTAAGGGATGCGCTTGGCTCCGGTCCCATTGGCTCTTGCAGTGTCTCTCCTCCGTTACCGCACCCAAGGGGTGTTATTGGCTCTAGCTCCAGTCAGCTCTTGCTATACTATTGGGCATATTACAGTACAGCTATCTTGTAGTGATCCAGTTCAGTCTCACTGCTAGCACTTGCTTTCTGCACTACTACCTGGACTGTTTATATTCACCGTGCGTTGGCTAATCACCACAACAGAGACTGATTATTTGTATTGGGCATTAACCCTTTTACCTTCATTGATTTCTGTTGCAAGCTATTTGCTTCTACTATATTGGGCCTGTCCTACATCCATTACTTGTCTGATACGTGCTATTACCTATTCTGGCCCCAAGGGGCACTGTTCCTTATTTTTACCTCAATAAAACGGTTTTATTTTTAACCTTTGGTCTGAGTGTCGTAAAAAACGTAACAAGGAGACCATGAATTACTTCCTTCACTTCTAAAGCTGTTATGGGTATATTTAGGCATTCTCTTTGATTAAATGATATCTGAGGGGTACCTTTCTTTGCCAAATAACAGTCTGTCTTGTCTTGAGAAATATTATTTTGCAAATTATAAAAGTTTCTCACTCAGACCAGCAGGTTAAAATAAAACACAGTTTTATTAATAAAACAAGAAAGACCGCCCTCTATAGGCAATACAGCATAACAGAAAGAACAGTGGTTTACAGATGCCTTCTCAGGCCCAGTATACTGAGGAAATAAATATACATATACTGTCACAGGACAGGCATAGAAACATAAGGTTACTCAATGGTTAAAGTCCATGTAAATCAATCAGTCTCTGTTGTGTTTGACACACCCAAGGTGGTAATGGAGCAGCAAGTGGTGCTAGATGAAACAACACCGTAGTTTATTGAACAGAGATAGCTGCTTAGGCAGAACAGGGACTGAGGCCAAATATTCTGCTAGAGATGAGCTAGAGCCACAAGCCCCCACGGGCTTGCAACAGAGATAACCACACCGCAAGAGCTAGAGCCAATAGCCCCCATGGGCCTAGCAACGGGGACAAACTACACTGCAAGAACTAGAGCCAATAGCCCCCCATGGGCATTTAACGGAGACTAATATCACTGCAAGAGTGAAGATACCAGAGCCAATAGCCCCCACGGGCGTAGCAACAGAGACAAATCACTGCAAGAGCTAGAGCCAATAGCCCCCACGGGCGTAGTAATGGAGGTTAAACACTGTAAGAGCTTGATCCAATACCGCCTCCAGCGGGCGTGGTAATGGAGACCGACTACACTGCAAGATAGACAGAAAGAGCCACCGCCCTGTACATGGGCTCTGCAAGGTAACCGGCTCAGCAAGTGTAGCGGAAGACTCAGGGCAACGGCTCAGCAAGTGTTAATGGAGGCTCAGAGAATGGAGACAGCAGCTCTGCACATGTATTTTGAGGCTCAGTGAACAGAGACAACGGCTCTGCAAGTGTTAACGGAGGCTCAGGGAATGGAGAACAGCTCTGCAAGTGTTAACGAAGGCCAAGACACGATCAGCCCTGACACCAGCACAGCGGAAGTCAGAATGTCACCTAGGCGACACCAAGCAGCAATGGCAGGAACAGAGGCAGGGTCAGCAATGAGCCGGTACGGGTCACGGAGCAGGAAGTCAGCCAGGTCGGGTCAGATAATGGAGCAGGATTCTCAGACAAGCCGAGTCAGGTCACAAGCAGGAAACAAGGGGCGTAGTCAAACAGGCCAAATCAGTACGCAGGAACACTGGAACACAGCAACAGCAACACTGGCTCAGGAACACCACGAAAGGGCACCTGACAGGTGCCAAAGGCCAGGTATAAAAAGGCCACAATGGGCGGGCCAAACCACCACAGCCAATGGGAGCGCCCACAACCAAGAGTGACAGATAAGGATCACGGCCACCATGATAGGAACACCACAAAAGGGCACCTGACAGGTGCTAGAGGCCCGGTATATGAAGGCCATACAGGGCGGGCCAAACAAAGCACAGCCAATGGGAGCGCACCACAACAAAGAGTGACAGAAAGATCACGGGAACCGTGATAGTACCCCCCTCTCAAAGACCCCCTCCCCTAGCAGAGGGTCTAGGTTTCTGGGGATATTTAGATTGGAAATTGCGCAACAGTCTAGATACATGAAGGTCCTTCTGATCGACCCAAGAGCGTTCTTCAGGGCCATAGCCCTTCCAATGGACCAAATATTGCAATTTCCCTCTAAATCTCGTAGAATCAATAATACTCTGAACTTTGTATTCCTCTTGGCCTTGAACGTCCACCGGCCCAGGAACCACCAGAGTGGTCGTATAGCGGTTGCATACCAAAGGTTTCAATAGGGACACATGGAACATATTATGTATGTGCACAGATGCTGGGAGTTCCAATGCATACGAGACTGGGTTAACCTTGCGGATAACTTTGAATGGACCAATGAACCGAGGAGCCAACTTATTAGATGGTATTTGCAGATTAAGATTTCTGGAGGAAAGCCATACTCTGTCCCCAACCTGGAAGGAGACCGCTGGCCGCTGTTTACGATTGGCATGCCGCTGATGTCGTTGGAATGACTGACTGAGGGTCCTCTGAACCTGTGCCCAAGCGGAGCGAAGCTGCTCAATATCCTCGTCCAGAGCTGGAATCTGCTGCGACTGAAATGAGTCCGGGAGCAGGCATGACTGAAACCCGTAATTGATGAGAAATGGGGAGCTCCCGGATGATGAATTAACTGCACAATTCCTGGCGAACTCTGCCCACGGCAACAGGTCAGCCCAATTGTCATGATGATCGGTCACAAAGCAGCGCAGGAACTGCTCCAGTCCCTGATTGGCATTCTCAGCGGCCCCATTGGTCTGGGGATTGTAGGCGGAGGAAAAGGACAATTGAATGGCCATCTGGCTACAGAATGCCCTCCAGAATCTGGAAACGAACTGGCTCCCTCGGTCAGACACCACCGCTCTGGGAACCCCATGCAAACGGAACACTTCTCTGGCAAAAACCAATGCCAATTCCTGGGCTGAAGGAAGGCCAGAGAGGGGCACGAAATGAGCCATCTTGGAGAACCTGTCGACCACCATAAGGATAAAAGTGTACCCGCTAGACACTGGCAAGTCTCCCAGGAAATCGATATGTGGGACCATGGGTGTTCGCCATTAGGCACAGGTTGGAGTAGGCCCACTGGGAGGTGTCTGGGGGTCTTGGCACAAGTACAGGTGGCACAGGCTGCAGTGAAAGCGGAGCAATCGGCTCTAAGGGAGGGCCACCAAAATACTTGTGAGAGAGACCATATTAGTTGATCCCTCCCGATGTGCCCAGCAGCCTTAGATGAGTGATATGTCTCAAGCAGACGGGTACGGAATGGCTTATCCACAAAACACTTGCCAACTGGGGTTTCTGGGGGAGACCTCGCCTGAGATGTCAAAATCTCTTCCCCCAGTGGCGAATGATACTAGTACGCACGGTAGCCAGGATACGATCTGGCTGAATAATAGGTACGGGTTCCTCATCCCTCTCAATTTCTGGCCCGAATTGTCTGGACAGGGCATCTACCCTAACGTTCTTTGAGCCTGGTAGATAGGATACTACAAAATTGAATCGGGAAAGAAACAGTGCCCACCTAGCCTGGCGGGAGGACAGCCTTTTCGCTTCAGAGAGATAGGTCAAATTTTTTTGGTCAGTTAGCATTAACACTGGGGTTCTGGTGCCCTCCAGTAGGTGACGCCATTCTTTCAATGCGAGAATAATAGTCAGAAGTTCTCTGTCACCAATTTCATAATGGCTTTGGGCACTAGAGAGTTTTTTTAGAAAAGAACCCACAAGGTCTCAGGGTGCCACCCCCAACAGGGCGCAGGGAAAGTACTGCCCCTACCCCGATTTTGGAGGCATCGACTTCCAAGGTAAATGGCAGGGCAGGATTGGGGTGGGACAGTATAGGAGCAGATGCAAAAGCAGACTTTAATGTCTCAAAAGCATTTTCAGCTGCCTTGGACCATTGAGAGGGATTAGCGCCTTTAAGCATGAGGTTAGACAAAGGCTTCACAATAGTAGAGAAATTCTGGATAAATTTCCTATAATAATTGGCAAAGCCCAAAAAGCGTTGGATAGCTTTTAACCCTTTGGGACGTGGCTACTGTAGGACTGCTGCCAATTTCTCTTGGTCCATGGCAATGCCATCTTTAGATATCACGAACCCCAGGAAGGGTACTTTGGACCTGTGAAATTCACATTTTTCTAGTTTACAGAACAGTTTATTCTTGTGTAAACAGAGCAAAACCTCAGACACATCCTGGATGTGCTAGGTTAGGTTAGCAGAGTGTATCAATATATCATCAAGGTAAACGACCACACAAGACTGAAGCATATCACAGAGGATGTCATTGATAAACTCTTGAAATATGGCAGGTGCATTACATAACCCAAATGGCATCACTAAGTATTCGTAATGCCCTGACCTAGTATTGAATGCCGTCTTCCACTCATCCCCAGGCTTAATTCTGATCAGGTTGTAGGCGGCCCGGAGATCAAGTTTCGTAAAGACAGAAGAGCCCTTCAACCTGTCAAATAACTCAGTAATAAGTGGTATGGGGTAGGCATTCTTAGACATGAGCTTATTCAGTCCATGGTAATCAATACACTGTCTTAGTTCGCCACTTTTTTTTTCACAAAAAAGAAACCGGCACAAGCCGGGGAGGTAGACTTGCGTATGATTCCTCTTTTGAGGGCATACTCCATGTAGTCCTCCATAGCCTTGTTCTCATCGCAGGACAATGGGTATGTGCAACCCCTGGGAGGCACCACGCCTGGAGGCAAATCAATAGCGCAATCATACGGTCTGTGCTGAGGCAATGCGCTAGCCTCTCCCTTACTGAATACGTCACTGAATTCCCTGTATTCAGCTGGCACGGAGGGAGAGGTACATAAAATCTTGACAGGGTGCGACAAACAGTGTTTAGTGCAGTATTCGGACCATGATCTGACCTCACATCTCTTCCAATCAAACTGGGGATTATACAATAGCAGCCATGGGAACCCCAGAATGACCGCATGATGAGGAGAGCGGATTATTTGAAAATGTAATTCCTCCTTGTGGAGGGCCCCAATAGACATAATAATAGGAATTGTTTCCATAGTGATAAATGCAGGTTCCAAAGGTCTTCTGTCAATAGCTTCAATGGCTAAGAGGGTGTCCCTTTTGACCAAAGGAATTTTGTGCAATTCGGTAAAAGAACAATCCATGAAGTAACCGGCTGCACCAGAATCTACCAGGGCCAGCACCTTCACAGGCTGATCAGCCCAGGAAAATACCCCCTGGATGGTGGGTTTCTGTGTACTTGAGTCTAGGGACTGCTGTACGCCACCTAGGGCCTGTCCCCCAAGGTACCCTAGGTGAGTCCGTTTCCCGGCCGTACCGGACAAGTGCGTAATAAGTGCCCTGCTTTGCCACAATATAAGCATAAACCCTGCCTTTTGCTGTGCGCCCGTTCCTCCTTCGTAAGTCTGGTGAACCCGAGCTGCATTGGTTCACTAGGTTCGGGTGAACGGTCAGGAGGAATGGGAGGCAATGGTGGGTTTAAAAGACTGCCATGCCCATAGCTTCTGGATCTCGCCCTTTTAACCAGGCGTCTTTCACGAATACGGGAGTCAATAAGCATGATATAGTCAATGTATTCGGCCAAGTCACTGGGTACATCTCTGGCAGCTATTTCATCTTTGATGGAGTCAGTCAACCCCTGAGCAAAAGCTGCCACTAACACCTCGTTATTCCATCCCACCTCTGCTTCCAATGTCCGAAATTCTATGGCATAATCGCCCACGGTACGATCACCCTGAGGCGGCTCTACCAGGAACCTCAAACACTCTGTGGAACTTTCTTACGAACTCACTGAAATTCTGAGTGCAGGGTTTGGCATTTTCCCACAGAGGATTAACCCATGCCAGAGCTTTGCCTGTTAACAAGGATATCATGAACCCGACCTTGCTCCGGTCGTTAGGAAAAGCATGAGGCGTCAGTTCCAAGAATACCTCTAATTGATTAATAAACCCCCTGCATAGGGTAGGTTCGCCATCATATCTCAATGGTAACGCCGCCGCCGCCGTTAGGCCTCTGGTTGGTGCAGCAGGACCCACAGAATGATTGTCCGGTGTCGAGACTGGGAGGACCACCGGATTCTGATTAGGTTTGTCAAGGTTTACCGTACGCTCAAGTAATGTATGCAAGGCCAGTGCCAACTGGTCCAGGTGCTGCTCATGCACATCCATCCTCCAATGGATATTCTGTGTATTACTTTCCCTTTGTCGTCTGAGGTCATGGCCCTTTCGTACTGAAATGGTTTTGTAAGACACTCAGACCAGGAGGTAGAATAAAACACAGTTTTATTAAAAAAAAACAAACAAACAGAAAAGCTGCCCCCTATAGGCAGTATAGTATGACAGTAAATTGACAATAATGTACAGATGCCCTCTCAGGCCCAGTATACAGGGAATTTAATATATACTGTCACAGGACAGGCATAAGCAAGCATTTCAGGTACAACATGGGTTAAAGTTCATGGAAAGCAATCAATCTATCATGGTGTCCGTGATTGCTCTATTTCTATGTCTGTCACCAGTAGGGGGCTCTCGATTGGCTGTCTGTCTTCAGCCCGCCCTGTATTGCCTATTCAAACCTAGCCTGGGCACCCTTTGGTTGCCCTTTCGTGTTGTCTCCTTGCTGCTGTGTTTTTCACTGTTCCTGAGTATCCTGGGCCTTTGCTGTGTTTCCTGTGACCAGTGTTAACCCGTTCCAGTTCTTCCAGTTCGAGAGTTCCTGCTGACGTTTGATCCAGTTGATCCTCCACCTTCTGCTGCCAGTCTTCCCAGCGTCCTGATTCCGGTTGACCGTCTGTCTGCGGGTCCCTGCTTCCTTCTGCTGGTCCTCCGTCCAGTCCTGTTTGCTTTCAAGACGTTCCTGAGTCGTCTTGGTGACATTGTTATCTCTCCAGCTAGCTTACTGGAGACACAAGCCATCCGGCTGTCTCATGTGTATAGCGTTCCATGTAATGGGTACTGGTTCGCTCCGTTAGCCACCAGGCTGTCTCATGTGTATAGCGTCCCACGTACTGGGTACTGGTTCGCTCCGTTAGCCACCCAGCTGTCTCATGTGTATAGCGTCCCACGTACAGGGTACTGGTTCGCTCCGTTAGTCACCCGGCTGTCTCTTGTATAGCGTTCCTTGTACAGGGTACTGGTTCGCTCCTCCAGCCATCCGGCTGTTTTAGTGCTCAAGCCACCCGGCTGTCTCATGTGTATAGCATTCCACGTACAGGGTACTGGTTCGCTCCTCAAGCCTTCCGGCTGTTTTCAGTATTCAAGCCAACCGGCTGTTGCATGTGTATAGCGTTCCACGTACTGGGTACTGGTCCGCTCCAGGCCATCCGGCTGTATCTACATCATTGCATTCCTCATACAGGGTACTGGTTCACTCCACCAGCCACCTGGCTGTACCAGTATTATAGAGTTCCATGTACAAGCTACTGGTTCGCTCCATTCAACCTTGACTGCTCTATCTGTTGTGATGCTTCTAACTGAGAGAACCTTGCTAGCTCAATATCTTCATTACATCTATTGCTGGCGGCTTATGTACTGACCTAGCCTCTTTGGTCATAAGTGATTGTTTTTTGCTTACCAGTCACTTTACTATCGGTATTACATTCATCCTGTCATTGGGCTGCCTTGCCCGGTATATGGTAAGGCCGGTAGAACCTCTCCCGTTTCCTGGGGTTGCCTTACCCGGTATTGGCGAGGCCGGTAGAGCCTGTTTATTCTCCTGTCAATTGGCTGCCTTGCCTGGTATATGGTAAGGCCGGTAAAACCTGTCCTGTTTCCCTGGGTTGCCTTACCCGGTATTGGCAAGGCTGGTAGAGCCTGCGCATTTCCTGTTAATTGGCTGTCTTGCCCGGTATATGGTAAGGCCGGTAGAACCAGTCCTGTTTCCGTGGTTGCCTTACCTGGTATTGGCAAGGCCGGTAAAGCCTCACCTCAAGTTCCTGTTCCCGGTATATTGGCAGGACCGGTAGAGCCAATATTTCTCTATTTTGCATTGTATTTCTATCCAATTCAAGATATATGTGTGTTCGTGTATATTTCCCTAAGGGGTTGCATTAACTTTTCAATAAAGTTGATTTTTATCTAAACTCTGTGTCTGAGAGTCTTAACAAACCGTGACACAGTCTCTGTTGTGGTGTGTTTGACAATGCCCATAAGATGGTAAAGGAGCGAGACTGTGGTGCAAGATATAAGAGCACCAATAATAAGGGCAGAACTGAGACTACTACTTGTGCTGAGTAGGGAAGTGAGGCCACAATACTCTTCTAGAGCTAGCACATGTGAGCCACAAGCACCTGACCGGTGTGGTAACGGAGACCAAGTACACTGCAAGAGCTGAGGTGTTAAGAGCCAATAGCATGCAACCGGTGCGGTAACTGAGACCAGGTTACACTGCAAGAGCTGAGGAGTATAGAGCCAATAGCACCCAACCGGTGCGGTCATGGAGACCAAGTACACTGCAAGAGCTGGGGTGTAAATAGCCAATAGCACCCAACCTGTGCGGTAACGGAGATCACTGCAAACAGCAAGGGTAACGGAAGCTCAGTGTTACCGGAGGCCACAATGCTCTGCAAGTGTAATCGGAAGGCTCGGGGAACTGAGGAAACAGTGCTCTGCAAGTGTTAACGGAGGCTCAGTGTAACGGAGGCAACAGTGCTCTGCAAGTGCTAACGGAGGCCCAATGTAACCGAGACAACAGTGCTCTGCAAGCGTCAATGGAGGCCCAGTGCAACGGAGGCAACAGTGCTCTGCGAGAGTCAGCGGAAAGGCCCAGTGAATCGGAGGCAACAACCCGGTCTGCCCCATGTCAGCACAGCGGAAGTCAGAATGTTGCCCAAACGACACAGGACCAGGACAACAACTGGAACACAAGCAGGGTCGTCAGGATAGCCGGGTCAGGTCACGGAGCAGGAACGTCAGCCAGGCCGGGTTGAATCACGGAGCAGGAACCAATGAGAGCAATCAGACGAGCCAAGTCGGTACACAGGAATGCAGGAACACAGTAACACTGGTACAGGAACACCACGAAAGGGCACCTGACAGGTGCCAGAGGCCCGGTATATGAATGCCATACTGGGCGGGCCAAACAAAGCTCAGCCAATGGGAGTGCACCACAACAAAGAGTGACAGAATGATTACAGGAACAGTGATACAGGGTCTGTGTTGCCTCGCTCCTCAGGGTTCTGTGCCTCCCAGGCGTCTGGTTTGTGCCAGCAGTGTTGCATCGCTCCTCTGGGTTGTGCCAGTCACTTCCTCCTGGACCATCTGCCATCAAGGTCCTGAGGTCAGCTCTGTCTGTGTCACCTGCTGCCCATCAAGTCCAAGCCAGAACCTCTGTTGCCAGAGATTGTCATTATTCACACATACATCGCTATTACTGGCTTGTTATCATTGTATATACCTGCCTGTATTTCTGCTCTGTTTGTGTGGGCCCATAGGCCTATCTATGTGTATGCTCTTGATTTCAATAAAGTTGTTTTAACCTTACCAAACTGTTCTGAGTGTTCATCAAAAACTGTGACACTGATTTAGTATTATGGAAGTTTCAGCAGGTGCATCTACTTGGGCAGCCCGTATTTTCTCCCCAAGGAGAGACGTTATGCTGGTACGTAAGATGGCCAGTACTTTGTCCTGAGGAATAATAGGACAAGGAGGACTCTCTTCTTTAGCGCCCGAGAACTGTCTGGATAGGGCATCAGCCTGGACATTTTTACTACCTGGTAGGTACAAGACCACATAATTAAAACAAGACAAAAATAAGGCCCATCTGGCCTGTCTTGGAGACAAGTGTTTAGCTTCAGACAAGTAGGTAAGGTTTTTATGATCCGTGAGGATTAGAACTGGCATGGAAGTTCTCTCAAGCAAATGCCTCCATTCTTTGAGAGCCAGTATTATCGCCAGAAGCTCTCAATCACCAATCTCATAATTGTATTCCTCAGAACTTAGCTTCTTCGAGAAATACCCTCACGGGTGCAACTGGCTCTCAAGAGTAGGACGTTGAGACAGGAGGGTTCTTACTCCTGTCTCAGATGCATCGATCTCAAGTATGAATGGAAGCTTGGGTTTCAGGTGTGCCAAAATAGGTGCTGCGGCAAAAGCAGCTTATAGTGACTCAAATGCCCTGACGGCTTCCGGGTACCAATGAGTTGAGTTACCTTCTTTTTTGGTCATGTCGGTAAGGGGCTTTACAATAGAGGAAAAATTGCAGATACATTTCCTATAGTAGTTCTCAAACCCTAGTTAATGATGAAGGGAGCGGAGGCCTATGGGTTGCGGCCACTCGAGAACAGCCGAGAGTTTTTCAGGGTCCATAGTGAAACCAACCTCTGAAATTATGTACCCCTAGAAGGTGACCTGTTTGCGGTGGAACTCACACTTCTCTAATTTGCAAATAGGTTATTTTCTCTTAGTCTTTGCAGGGCTTGGTTTACATCTGCGTGGTGGGTTTCCATGGAGGAGGAATTAATCAGAATGTCCTCTAAGTATACTACCACTCACTATTGGAGCATGTACCGGAAGACATGATTCAAGAAATCTTGGAAAACCGCGGGAGCGTTGCTGAGACCAAAGAGCATTACGAGGTATTCGTAATACTCGCTCCTGGTGTTAAATGCGTTTTTCCATTCGTGGCCCTGCTTTGTCTGTACCAAATTATACGCCCCTCACAGGTCGAGCTTGGAAAATACCTTAGACCTTTTCAATCGATCGAATAGCTCAGTAACCAGTGGAACAAGGTTTTTAACCGTGATACGATTGAGACCCCTGTAATTAATACAGGGTCTCAGTTCACCACTCTTTTTCTTCACGAAGAAGAATCCGGCCCTGGCAGGAGAGGAGGACATGCGGATGAACCCCCGGGACGGCGCATCAGCAACATACTCCTCCATGGCCTTATTCCGCGTGACAGAAAGAGGGTAGACTCGACCTCGGGGAGGTGTGGCACCTGGTTGTAGTTCAGTGGTACAATCATATGGGTGGTGAGGCGGGAGCTCACCCTCCCGGCCCTTATCGAATACATCACAAAACTCTTGGTATTCTTCAGGCAACAAAGAGACCTAGGATGTGGTTAGCACACTCCCCACTTTTACTAGGCATGTCTTGGAACAGTTGGGTGACCATGCCATGACTTCAGCCCTTACCCAATTGACTGTGGGATTGTGTTTGCACAACCATGGATAACCCAGGATCACAGGATAGTGAGGAGAGTGGATCACCTGCAATTTTAAGGTTTCGTGATGGAGAGCCTCTACAACCATAGACAAAGGAGCAGTTTCATGGGTAACCTGCGGTGGCTGTATGAGTCTACCATTAAGCGCATCAAGGGCAAGTGGAGTAGTACAGCTGCAATGGAATGGAGTGCTTCTGGGCGAAGTCACTATAAATAAAGAGGCCCTCTGCACCGGAGTCAATAAGTGCCTCTGAAGAAATGGAACTTTTGCCCCAAGAGAGCCCAACGGAGACTAGTGGTTTATCCGGATGGATATCCGGGGACGTTGAGACGCCACCTAAGGTCTGTCCTCTACAGGACACTAGGTGCGGCCATTTCCCCGGAGTAAAGGCACAGGCCCTCTCTCCTCCTCAAGGCCCTTTCCACAACTGAAAGGCAAGTGAACCCAATCTGCATGGGCTCCACATCACCTGAGGTTTCGAGACTAGGCGGTGTGGGAGGAGAGGGAGGTGTGGGATGCCTCCGCAAGCGTTCCCTAAAGGAAAGTCTCTCAAGGATTCAGAAGTCAATCAGAATACAATATGAGACCAGTTCCTCTAAATCACTGGGAAGGTCCCAGGCTGCAATCTCATCTTTAACCGTATCTGAAAGCCCATTAGAGAAAGCAGCCATGAGAGACTCATTATGCAACCAGTCGGAAACTGTCCTAGTACCCTGCTGGATGGACATTGGGTGATTGGAAGCCGAGGTGGAGTGGCCCAGTATATCAAATACTTTTAAAGGATGCCACAAACTCAGGGTAATTGTATACAATAGGTTTCTGCATCTCCCAAAGGGGAGTAGCCAAAGCCAAGGCCCTGTCAGAGAGTAAGGAAATCACGAGGACCACCTTACTCCTATCAGACGTAAGGACTGTAGTACCATCTCCAGATAGATTCCAACCTGGTTTAGAAAACCTCTGCATTGGTTAGGGTCACCCCCATAAATCTGGGGATGCGAGGCAGACCCTGTCATACCTCTAGCAACATTAGAATCACCATTGGCAACCAGAGCGGGAACAGCAGCAGCTACAGGGTCAGCCTTTGCCCAGGACCACTGAGGCTGTGGAACCAGATGCTCAGTACGGAGCAACAAAGCCTGGAGGGCTGCAGCAAACTGGTCCATGCGCTGGTCTACCTGGTCCAGTCTGAAAAAAATATTCGGTGGATTGCCTGTGTCTCCTGAGTTCATGGTCCTTGTGTACTGTTAGGGACCAGGAACCAGACAGGACACAAGAGGTAAAATGCAATACACCTTTATTATTGCAACAAAAACAGAAACATGATCCAAGTGCATAAACCAAAAGACACGCCAGGTTCAGGAACCAAGACACGTATTCAGCTGAGCCGGAGTCAGGAAACCAGAAATCTGTGATGTCAGGAACAAGTCAAGGGTCAGAAGCACAGACGTCAGCAAAGTCTGGAATAAGCCGAGGGTTTGTAACACAGCAAACAGGAGCACAGGAAAATCCACAGCAGCCAGCAGCAACAGGTCAGCAAACAAACATAAGGACAATGGGGAAGTGAGCCAAGCTGCTATAATTGCCCTGAGAGGGTTGGCTGATAACAGTCAGGTGAGTAATCAGAGAGGTCAGCTGATTCAGCCTGAGCCAGAAACTCAGAAGACAGCAGCAGTGGATAGCAGATATCCTCTTATAACATATTTAAATGTACACCAATTATTAGCTAGTGAGGTCTCAGAGGGATTATTCTCTTCAAAAAATCGATTTATAGTTTCTTTTAAACATTTTTCATTATCTTTACTATATAACAAATGATCATCTAGTCTCCATGTTGTTCTTGTATTGGTGTTAATCTTATCTTTAAAGTCAGCCATTAGAATTAGACTTGTGCAAATTCATTCGGAGACATTCGGATTTCGTCGAAAATGGGGTCATTCGGAGACATTCATCCAATCCGAAACTCAAGGGTCATTTGGAAAAAATGATCCAACTCCGAACAGCCCAGGACCGAAATTCGTCAAAACTTTCGGAAGTTTCGGCAATCGACAAATTTCCAAAAGTTTTGACTACTTTCGACCAGGACTTTTTTGTACTTCCTGTGCGCGCTCAATTACTTTCCCTCCATAATTTTCTCTCCATGTCTCTAGTCCAATTCCATTCTCCGTTTCATGCACTACTTCCCTCTTTTGTCTGTATTCCAACAGCCATCTTCATTTCATGATGGGGGTTGGACTAATGACACAGTCACACAGACAGACAGCCTGCATTTCCTCATTGCGTTGTTGGAGCTCAGAGAGAGAAGAGATTAGAGAGTGTCCAGCTGTTGTGTAGGCAGGCAGGTAGCATTAGGCTAGGCATAGGTAGGCAGCCAGCATTAGTTCCAGTTATTGCCACTACAAGAGCGAGTAATATTTGTTCCTGTGCAAAATATAAAAAAATATTAGGTATTTGTTCGAATACAGGGCCGGCCCTTACATGGGTCCCAGTGGGTCCATGGACCCAGGCAGCACTTTGACAGGGGCGGCAATTTGCCGTCCCCTAGCATATTTATTTTGTGCGCTTCCGCCAGTTCTGTGTTGCAGGGTGTCCCATCAGTGTGACTGTCTGCAGCCGGGCAGCCCTATGCTCACTCAGTGGCGATGCCTGCTGGCTGCTTCAGTGACGTGAATTATGTGATAGTCAAACATTATGCCTATTTTGTATTGTTTATCGCCCACCTAAAGTCAAGACTTGAGTAAATAGGTCTACCGTCCCAGATTTGCTAGAGAGGTTTTACGAATACAGGAGGGTTCCCCCTCTATGAAATGAGTCTAAACATTTGGTATCCCTAGTATGAGTGCATGACAGTGCATGATGTGTCCTGAACAGGATTGCTGTGAGGTGTCTCCACCCGGAAGGTGCTGTCCGGGCTGAGCTTCAACATTGTGAAGAGTGACCAACTAAGAGCACCGTGCCAGACTTAATCTGCAGCCATAGCATCACCCCCTCCTACTCTCCGGGTCCCGCTGAATGGCAATAACAGGTGAGTCACTAAGAGATCTGAAGCCTTTCTGGAAGTCCTTTCATTTGGAAAGGGGCTAGGTATTACTTGGGGGAGTTGCCTCATGTGTAAATAATTTCTAGGTGGGAGATGAATGTGCATCACTTATGTGTTTCCTAACAGTAGTTAGAATACAACTCCCATCATCCCCTGATTATGACGTTGGGAAATGCCCAGCAATTACCGTAGAGCCCTGTATTGCACACTCACGGAAAACGGTGATATTGCTATACTAAGACAATGCTGTGGACCCCTCTTCAGTATAGATGTCAAGTATTTTTTTTTATTTCTCTCCTGTGTTGCAGTTTGTTCACAACAGAATGTCTCAATTTTTCTTTTTAACACATTACAGCTATCAGTTTACAATCATTGATGTTTATTCTTGATGTAGTATGAAACACTACAATGTATATACACATAGACTTATCTGATATGAGGGTAAATCAGGATAGGAAAACGAGAGAGAGGAATTTGGGTACTAAAGAGGGACAGTAGGGTAGGAGGCTGGTACCAGAAAATGAAACCTTAATCTTTACCCATGTACTAACATAAAATGTGACATGTAGTTTGTCCATGTTCGAGTCGACCACTTATGTTGAGTAGGATGTGACAGGCATGGGTTTTCGATGTTCGAGCATATGCTAAATTGAATGACCGGCATGGGTTTTCGATGTTCAAGCATATGCTATATTGAAGGACAGGCATGGGTTCTCGATGTTCGACGTTTGCATTGTGACTGGCATCCCATGCTGGAGTAGAGGTGACATGCACAGACTGGTAATGTACGACAATGTCCGTTTTTGGGATGGATCTTTTTCTAAATGCACACCCTGTCTGCAAAGAATGATAGCAGCGTGCACGGAGGCTCACTGCTATAATTTAACCCATGTTAAATTCGGCCGAATAATTCGGAATGGATCAGAATTTTGTTCGAATCGAATAGGCCCGGTCCGAAATTAGGATCATCGGAATTAGAAAAAAAAAATTTGTCCGAATTCGAATTTAATCGAAAATTTTGCCCGTGCACATGTCTAATTAGAATACAATGGTCTGAGCAGGTATTGTTTTTTTATAATTATATTTTTGACTCTACTAACCAAATTCAGGGAATGTGAAAGATGCATTTTTGACAAATGGGTATAATCCCTTTCTTGGGGGTGATAAATCCGCCAAACATCAAAAAGATCAAATTTGTTAAGCATTTTATTCAGTGCACTGGCATGATTTTTGATCTTTTTATCAATAACTCCACCCTTACATAATTTTTTGTCAATTTCTGTGTCTAACACACAGTTAAAGTCTCTGGCAATGACACATCCAATTTTAATCTTTTCAACTAACTCTAAAATCTTATTCAATAGATTCACTGGAGTTATATTAGGCAAATACACATTTACCAATGTATAATGTTCATATCACAGTGCCCGTGATTCCTTGTTTTTATTATTCTGTCAGTTATCCAATGTGAGGTCCTTATTGGTTGCCCTGTGTTTAGCCCGCCCAGTATTGCCTTTATATACTGGGCTCCTGCACCTTATCACTGCCCTTTCGTGGTATTCCTGTGCCAGTTCTACCTTTGTATTGAGGTTTCCAGTGTACCGACTTGGCTTTCCTGACTACTCTCCTGTTCCTGCGCCTGTGTACCGACCCGGACTGCCTGACTACTCTCCAGTGATTGTTCCTGTGTACAGACCCGGATTGGCTGACGTTCCTGCTCCTGGATTCCGACTCAGCATCTCCCGTTGTGGTCCTAGTCGCCTCGGCGACATTCTGACTTCCGGTGCCTTACTGGGTTTGGCACCTCTGCCCTGCAGGCTTGCCTGTCTTCCATTTTGCTCAGAGCGCCTCTGGCCTAGTCCTCCTTTCCGTAACCGGTTGCCAGTGTTGCCTCTGTGATTGTACCGGTATACTGCCATTGGTTGCTCCACTCTTTCATAACCGGTTGCATGTGTTGCCTCCGTGATTGCACCTGTATACTGCCATTGGTTTGCTCCACTCTGTCTAAACCGGTTGCGAGTGTTGCCTCCGTTATAGCAACGGTACATTGCCATTGGCTACACTCTGTCTTAACCAGTTGCAAGTGTTGCCTCCGTGATTGCACTGGTATACTGCCATTGGTTTGCTCCACTCTGTCAAAACCGTTTGCAAGTGTTGCCTCCGTTATAGCACCGGTACATTGCCATTGGTTACGCTCCACTCTGTCAAAACTGGTTGCAAGTGTTGCCTCCGTTATAGCACCGGTACATTGCCATTGGTTACGCTCCACTCTGTCAAAACCGGCTGCAAGTGTTGCCTCCGTTTAGCACTGGTACATTGCCATTGGTTCCGCTCCACTCTGTCATAACCGGTTGCTATTGTTGCCTCCGTGTCAGCACCGGTAGCACTCCTGATTACTTCAGTGTACTAGTAGACTGTGGACTCTATCTGTGGCATCTTCTAGAAGCAGCTAGAACACATGGGACTGTTCTCCGTTCCTGATGAACGTTAACTCCTGCATTGGAAACCTTATCATTAGCTGACCTGTGTCAGCATAAACTGTTTGTCTCCTATACATATGCTGGACCTGTGTGGGCATAATTAACCTGTCGTGTGTCTGTACTATAAGATTTATATTACAGGACCTGTGAGGGTTCTTTATGTATTATTGTCTTTAATAAAACTGTGTTTTTTATCTTAACTCTGTGTCTGTGAGTCAAACCGTTACAGTTCATCATTTATATTGCATTGCAACTATCCGATATCTCCCTTCAGGTCATGAATTTTATACTTGACTTCTAATTGGGCCGTTTCAGAAAAAACATAGCAACTCCTCTTTTTTTTTTTTTTTTTTTAAATGTTAGAAGCATGAATAACTGTTGGGAACCCCATACCCCCATATCTTATCTGTCTGTCTCTAATGAGTCTCTTGGAGAAATCCCATCTCCACTTGCTTTTTCAACAGAAAGTTATAGACAATGGAATGCTTCTGTAGAGAATTCATGACCTGAACATTGACTGAACAAAATTTAACCATCTGGTCTCACTGGTCTCTCCCCAGACATCCCCCGGTAGCCAAACATATAAGAAAAACATAAAGACAGACACATAACATCTTCCACTGAGACTAAATTTAAGAATCAGTGTATTCTCCCCCCAAAAAAGATTTGGGAATGTCTTCAGGGCCCACGCCTGAAGCATTCCCTTCGTGCTTACACAGATATAGCACAAGACCTATGTCTAATTTAAGACATGTGGTGGGGAACAAGAGCAATCTTGATGGAACCAAAAAAAAAAAATTACAAATAAATTAAGGGGGAGATCCCCCTCAACATTATAATCATTTATATGTTTATTTTATCCAGAATACTAAGTTATGAGTAGCTCAAACCATTAGCAGCTAAATATATACACTCCCATCCATCATCCTGTAGACTAAATACCGACAAGCATCTGTAACTGGCATAATCCCCCCCCCCCAAAAAAAATCTTAAATTCTATAAACCAACCTATTCCAACTTCTTATCCACCATTTATGTGTACATATGTCCACACCATAAAGTTCTCATATGATGTAAATTACTCTGTATAGTGAATATTATCATTACAATTCTAATACAAACTTATTGCTCCCCTACTCATTCTCCTTTCCTCCCTTCCCTCACAAAGTTACTCATACAAAACAACATATTCCTTAAGGACTATTACCCAACCTATTCCAACCTCTTATCCATCATTTTTGTGTACATATGTCCACTCAGTTAATGTACACCCCATAAAGTGTTCTCATATAATATAATTACTCTATATAGTAAACATCTTACCATTCTTATACAAACTTATTACCCCCTTTACTCTCATTCTTCCTCCCTCCCACATATCTAAAAAAAATCTATTTCTCGTGCATTTTCTCATCTATTTTCATAAATGTATTACTTAATAACCAAACATTCCCTTATGTGATACCCTATTTGCCACAATTTAATTACCACTCGAAAACCATCCACATTCTAAACAACTAGCATTTCTTATTAAATCTCAATAGTGATCCTTGATGTGACGCTTAATTCCTATCTCCCTCTATTATTATATTATGCAGATAACCTACATCTTATTACTAAAAGAGGAGAAAGAGAGGAGAGAGAGAGAAAAGAAATTTATATATATAAATACTAAGTCCCAAAATTCACCCATGGCCATATTAATTGGTCAAAATTCACCAATAAAATATATCAGATTCTTAAATGTACCCCTAAACCACCAATATTGGTGGAAAGTATACCGATATCCCCAAATGTCCTCATATTCTTACTAAAACTACTTAATTTGCATCCCTCCCTTTTTGTCAATTGAGACATCATGCCATATGATAAATAAACCAGTATCCCCAGTTGCATTCATGACCATGGGTTAACAGATATAACTACAATAATAAATATTACATACTTAAATTTATCCCAATGCAATCAATATCAGCAATACTATATAATAAAAAAAGGCTTAATAATGTTTAGTTTCTTTCGCCACCCATATCAACATTCAATAATCCAATAGAGGCATGATCATGTTCCTGTGTCTAGTTTCAAAGATTTACACCAGTTTTCCAATGTCTCTGGAGAATCAAAACTTCTAGTTTGACCATTCCACCATACTCTTAGATTAGATGGAAAACCCCAGCTGTACTTAATGTTATTTTGCCTTTAGGAAAGTAAACAGGTTGAGAATCCTCTCCTCCAACTTCTTGTCTGGTATGACAGATCTTGATAAACTTGAATATCTCCATATTTGCCCTTTGCAAATCTATTATCTCTTTTGGAGCTAAGGACTTGTACTTTAAATAGAAAAGAATGAACGTTTATAATAACATCTCTAGCGAAGTCTTCTGACACCCCCTAACAAGTGGTGATATCTCTCCATGATGCTATTCAGATCTTCCAGCTTAAGGTCCATATCTCTAGATAAATCCAAGAGGTATTCCTTCAATTGGTCTTGCATTATAGACTCCGTAACATTACGGAATTGGAGGTTAAACCTCCTTGATCTATCCTCCAAATCTCTCACTTTCTGCTCCAATATGACCAGTTTCTTAGAGAAATTTGTAGTAGTATCCTTCAGAGATGAATACTTAGTATCCAGTTTCTCCAGTTTTAGTTCTACGGAATTCACCTTAAAGGCCAAGTCTCTTAACTCTTCTTTCATTTTCAAGGAACCTTTAGAGATGTTTTCAAACTGAGTCATAACAAATTCCTGAGAGGCCGAGGAGGTTATACCTGTACTAGTCTGCCCTTGAGCTTCTTGGGAATCGTCTAATTGGGATATGGCAGTAAAGTTCAGGTTTTTCCCAGGTTTCCCTTTATCCAAAATTGGTGAAAAAAAGTCAGATGCTTTTCCCCCTTTTTTATCTTTCATTTCGTTTTTTCTCCATTTTAGTTTGATCTTTAGTCTGCTCTTTATTCGTAGACATTTTTCTTAGATATTGGGAAAAGCCTCTTCAAGTTAGATATGAGTCGATTTGTTTGTACTACCAGACTAAATCTTGGTTGTCTAAGCACTCAAGCCAGAATCGTTCAGTCACCTGTCAACACACCCCTATGCACTCTGTATAGGTATTGCAACATATTAAGAGAGTTCTAAGCAATAGTGCTATTACTGTAATATAGACTAGATTGTATTGCCACCATCAATCTTGCTTTTTTTCTTTTTTTTTCGCTTTTTTCTCTTTACTTTCTTTTCTTCTCTTTCTCTTTTTAAGAGCTGCAAAAATAATCTCTATGTAAATATCACAGCATTTTAGAGAAGAGCCACTTAACAGTTGTTCATGAGTGGATTGTGTTATACTAATTATAGCAAAGCAGATATTAAGATGTATTTATAAATCCTTATTCTGTCCCACACTATGGGCTAGATTTAAAGGCTCCCGTTAAACCAGCCGCTAAGTGAAAAAGGCACATCGCTCGCAAATAATACAGGAGTTACTGCAGATTCAATAGGTACTCTACGAGATTAGCTATCGAGCGTAGGCACACACAAAACACGTAACACAAAACCCGTTGTTGCTCATGTTAATGCACAACGGTCGGCCAAATCACACGATAACATTGCTCAAAACAACATGTAACATAACGGCTGCCGTTGTCTAGCAACCATGATTGATGCAAAAAACAAATTCAAACACACAACCAATCACAAAGCCCCAATGTATCAAATAACTTAAAATACACCTATATATACCCAAAAATAACCGTCACACACTGTCTGTTATCGAGTTCTTCAGAGCCAGATATCAGGACCCAGGAGCGGAGGATAGTGATCAGAGAGAGGGAGACAGGAGCATTCATCGGAGGTAGAAGGAGATTTTTGAGTTTGGAGTTAGGTGCACTTACTATACACATATTACACTTTTGCACATATTACATACACACATACAAACACAAACACATACATACACATAGTCCTTTTATTTTAGAACACCTTACACATTTTACATTTTATTTTGACAGTGTGAATCTGTGAGTGAAAGTGTGTGACAGAGACTGAGTGGATCGAGTGTGTCTGTGAGGGCCTGTGGGAGTGCTTGGGTGTGAGTGGGTGAATGATGGCGAGGAGAGGAGGACAGGAGAGAGGGATGGGGAGAGTAGTGAAGGAGGAGGAAGGTCAGGAGGGTATCCCTCAGCAGAGAAGGGGTGGGAGAGGGAGATCCACAGGGCGGAGGGGGACCTGGACAACGAGAGCAGGCACACGCAGGACAGGGACAGAACCTGCAGTGGGACGAGGGGTAGTTGCTGGGGAGCACTCCACACAGTCAGGGTCAGACCAGACAGGGCACTCCGGCTCTGAATCCTCCCATGCTGGAGCTGATGAGGGCAGGATCAGGGATCCGAGATATACTGAGGAGGAGAACACGGCTCTTGTAGAAGCTGTCCTGAAGAGGCAGAGTGTTCTCCACCCTACGGCAAAGGTCCCTGGCCTGTCAGCGAGGAGGAAGGCAGCCTGGAACCAGATCTGCAGCCGGGTGAATGCGGTGGCTACATGCAGGCGGGACGTGGAGTCTGTGAAGAAGAGATGGGGCGACTGCCAGAGGGTGGTCAAGAACAAGATGTCTGACATGGCCAAGCAAGCCCGAGGCACCGGAGGTGGCCCATCTGTGCCCATCACATTCTGCGGCTGGGAGGAGATGGTGCGGCAGAACATGTCCCCGACCATGATCGAGGGGGTCATTGGAGGAACTGACACTGGGGATGAGAGGAGCCTCCACAGTACCAGTGAGTCCAACACTACAGAACAACACACTACAGCAACCAACACCAGCTGCACACACAGTCACACCTCAACACATGTCCATCACTCAGCCATACAACTGCACCAACACAGCACCCTGAGGGTTAAAAAAAGGACACAACACCAGGACAAATGGCAAGGTCCAACTTGGGACAAACCTGTCAAAGTCCTACTTCAACCCTCCTGTTGCTGTGCTCATTACACACAATACACAAACAGTCATGTTCAAAATGTCGACTGTCATAGATCATCACTGTTCACACACAATGTCACCCATGTCCCCACCCCCACCCTAACCCCTTGAGTGCTAGAGGGATCATCAGTGCATCAATCAACAATGCATTGGCAACCCCTCTGGTACTCAAGGGGTTAACCTGACAACAAACAAGTCAATAGGCCAACGATCACATGCTACACAGGGGACATTCACTAAGCGGTGACAAAGAGATGGTGGACACAAAGTAACCCTCACACACCCTCACTTTACCAATACCAGTGTTAGTCCATGGAGAATATGCCAAAACAAGAATCAAGTTCATAGGGTCCCATTGTATAGATTCCATGGAAAACACTGGAAATGGGGAAAGGAGATCACTGGAGAAGTCACCATCATGTTCACTTCATCAGTTCTACATCACCACTTACTGAATCACAAAAAGGGGGCATCAGGTCACACATCACAGTGTCACACAGAATAAATGCTTGTAGGTGCAACACACAGGCCGAAAAGTATTTCACGGAATTCAAGCTGGAAAAAGTAGGCATTGGTGTTGTGGCTGCAATCATTTACTCTGACTTGAAATTACATATCCCATATCTGATTCCCACATGGATCCACAAGGGTGCTGATGCCATGGATGGATGGTACACCAGCATCTCTATGCAGGATACACATGGGAAACAAATAGCAAACATTGTACCTTGGTCACCAACAGGCCATGACTGATGGATATCTAGGATTGAGTACTGTTGCCTCACACAGAAGGATGGATGGGCTCATACACAGAGGAAAAAACAGGCCTCAATCAAAAATATCCCTCACTACTGGCTGGATTGTTGCCCTTAGGATTCAAATGTTACTAGATATGTTCCAACATGATGTGAACACAGAGATCACTTCACTGGATGTGATTGCCTTACTGGCCAGATCTGTGCACCCATCACAAATCAACCTACATTGCTACCATCCCAATACACATACATAGAATATCACACTCTACGTAAATGGGATATACGAGGTATGTTCATATCCATCATATCAATCCAATGTCTTGTTGGATGGGTGCACATATACAGCCAGTAAGGCAATAACACCTAATGAACTGCTCTCTGGCATCACATCTTGGAAGGATATTACTGTATCCATATGAAGGGTACATATCCACATACATATATGACCATTTCTACTTGTGTGTCACTGTAATGGGATAGCAATGGGTATTGTCATCATGATGTTATATCATTGCCATCGTTAAAAGATGTGTCTCCATCTAAGTCCCATCCCTCCAACACTCATGGTTATACAGATATTGCTCTATGTGACAGGTGGAGATATCTATCATTTGGCCACACGGAGGCTCTTCAGCAGAGCCAAAGTCGCAATATATCGAGATAAATACCTCTTTGGAATGGTCCACAGAGTGTGCTTGCAAACCATGCACACTCTGTACACCATTCCAATTAAGTATTGTTCTCTAAATGGGGCGATTTGGGCTCTGCTGAAAAGCCCTTGTGTGGACAAATGACTGAAATCTCCATTTGTCACATAGAGCAATATCTGAACAACCATGAGGTTAGGAGGGATAGGACTAACAGCGAACAACATCTGTTCTCACAATGTCTACAATCTGACATCAAGGTGGACTTAACCTTTGCCATCCCCCTGGAGGGATAGCCATCCCTACAAGATGTGAAGATAAATATATGTTGTTGGATTCACCCCCCCCCCCCGGTAAAACAATGGTATTCCTACTGCTGAAAGGTGTGTTGATTCAAAAGGTATCACAGCTCAGACATGGATATGTCAGGGGCAATATCCCAGTGGCCTGAAATTGTACAGTGGTGCTGTTACTACACAATCATATGGACAGCTCTGGTACAGGGACCAGATATCTACATGGGAGGGTGTTGCAACAGCCCCACTGTACTATTTCTGGACACTGTGATATTGCACCTCAAAATGAAACCTTCACCCGTAATAACTCAAACAACACCTTTCAGCAGTGGGAGTACCCTTGTTTACCCAGGGGGATTAACCCAAACACATATATTTTTCTTCACCACATATCAAAGTATAACTGTCTCCACAAACATATGGCTAAGGTCACTAATCACAACATCTTCTTCCTCCACACAGCTTACGACCCTCAAGCCCAGCGGGAGACAGTGGAGGAGGCTATCTCACCCCCCAGTGAGGAGTACACAGAGGAGGGGACCAGCCGGTGGTCACCTTACCCACCATCACCATCCCCTCCAACACAGGCTGCACCACCACCTACTGCACCCCTTCAAGCTGGACCACCACAGGCTGCACCACCCCTTCAAGCTGGACCACCACAGGCTGCACCACCCCTTCAAGCTGCACCTCCCCATTACAGTGGCTGGATGCCACAGGAGGAGAGGTGGACATATCCATACACCTCCACCAGCTACTACCCTCCATCAGCAGCACCACCACCGCCAGGGAGGCAATGGCTGCCAGGGACAGTGTCCACCACCCAATATAGGCCACATTCTTCCCAGATCAACCCACCCTCCTGGATGGCTCCACAACATGCCCCAAGGTATGATCTCAGGTGGGGTCCCAGCACCTATCAGTGGCCACCATTTGACCCTTGGCCACAGGACTACCCACACCTGGGCCTGATTGGTGAGCCCCAGCGCCCCCTACCCAGGGACATTTTCACACCTCCACCAGCACACACATCATTGGGCAGCTCATGATCACTTGATGTGGTGGGCATATGCCCATCATCTGCACCAGCCAAACCAACAGCAGCCACAGCACCCTCAGCAGAAGCAGAGGAGGAAACAGTACCCTAGCAGCAGCAGAGGAGGAAAGAGTACCCTCAGCAGCAGCAGAGGAGGAAACAGCACCCTCAGCAACAGCAGAGGAGGAAAGAGCACCCTCAGCAGCAGCAGAGGAGGAAACAGCACCCTCAGCAGCAACAGAATCAGCACCCTCAGCAGCAACAGAATCAGCACCCTCGGCAGCAGAAGAATCAGCACCCTCAGCAGCAGAGGAAACAGCACCCTCAGCAGCAGAGGAAACAGCAGCACCAGGGACACCGGGCACATCCACCTCCAGCACCGCACGCCTCACAGGGATGGAGGTGGAGTGTATGGCCCTTCAGAGAAGACTACTCCGGTCGAGCAGAAGTACAGACAGCAACATCACCAGGAGCAGGAGGCAATCTAGGAGGAACATTGCCCAATTGGAGACCAGAATCCAAGCCCTGGAGTTGGAGGTGGCCAGGGGGAACACACTACTCCACCAGCTCAGGACTGGTCTCATGGACATGTTGACACAGGTCCTTGTGGAGTTAAGGGAGATCAACCGCAGACAGAACCTGAGGATGGAGAGGGAGAACTTGCTTTCCACCGAGGGGTCTACTGCAACCACCAACCCCGCCAGTGTTACCCCTGAAGCAACACCTAAGGGGCAGAGGGTTACCAGGAGATCAACAAGGGCATCCACCTCTGGTGCCCAGGCTAAGGCCCCCCTCCCAAAAAGGAAAAAATGAAAGGCCCAACCTGTTAAGTTTCCCCTCAATAAAGAAACCATTTTTTTTGGATTCCAGTCTGATCTGTTGTGTCTTCAGTTATGGATTGGGTGGCAGGGTTGTCTCCAATGCATTGCCATACAATGCAGTGAACACAACCTCTGCCTGGGTGAAATGTTAGTGGGATGCTACAACATGGGTTCACACACACACCATTGTACACATTCAACTTGTAATACATCCCTGGAGCCATATTACACCACTGTGTTATATGGCGATGTTGTGTGTTGAATTTGAACAGCAAAACATACCCCTTAGCACAACAAATGGTACAACATTGAACATTCGTCTACACCATATGTTGTGTTTAACCCTTTGAGTGCCAGAGTGGTAGGCAATGCATTGCAAAGAAATGCGTTGGGGACCACTATTGCACTCAGTGGGTTAATGGGATAACCAGACAAACAGCTCTGTGACTTAGCAGGGACATTACAAGCAGGACAGATAAATGGGACATGTATCCATATTGTTTTGGATTCACACTCTCATTGTGCAACTGACTTACTGGGGAAGCCAATGTTTTTAACCTAGGATTTCAATGTGTAGCACACACATTGATATGCTGGGGTGAGCATTGGGGTCTCCAGTAAGTTGAGTTGCTGTTACCCTAAGTGTGTAACAGACTTCACCAGTGATAACACATGTCCACTTAGTCTGTTTGTTCGTTGATATAGCCCATGTACTGAGATATGTCAAAGTGGAGCAAAATCTCAGAACATGGATTATACTGAGCAATACAGATACTGTGGACAGGTATTCACTGTGGAAGTATGCCCCCTGTATCACCTCTTTATCACTCCCACAACACATTGGTGCATTACTGCCACCATCATCTGTTTGCATGGATACATCACAGAGTCCACTCACTGGCAAACAAGTGGTGGACTCCTGTGATGTGGGTTATGCCTTTCCATGTATGGGGGATACTCTACCCTGGGTGTGGTTACGCATTGACAAATGTTTTCTCAAATATATCCTCCTACAGACACAGATAGAATGGTGATGGTTCATCTTTATTGTGTCTCAAAGTACATTAGAATGTACATGTGTTTTCTGTGTGTATTGCCTATATGCATTTAACACCTGTATGAGAACACTAAATGTACTTTGAAACTAAATCGTACTACTTCAGTAACACTGCTGCCCTGCTCATGTGTTGTCCACAAGGTTTGACAACTCTGTAGCTGAGCATCCTAACTGAACAGGTTATAACACTCAAGAATTAGTGTTTTCTGTGTCTATGTGAGAATGTTCCAGTAGAGGTTTGTGTGAACCTCAGGTCAAACATTGCATCACCAACAACATCACCAGAAACAGCAAGGGGTGATCTTCATGAAGGTGTTGTCAAGACATCAATCCAGTCACATGGAAGATCTTCAGTTCAAGGATGGATCATGTTACGGATGCCTGTGGGACAAGAGGACAGGATTTGGAGCAGTAGACCTGAACTGATCATCAAGCAACAACAATTTAGTATTTTTTCACAGTTACAGGTGAGTGCACAAACCATTGCTTGACAATGTGTTGTGTACTCATCTGTAACCAATTCTGTGGGGAACTAAGGACATGTGCACCAGCCCTATGGATATGTGCCCCTGACTGGTATACACACATTAACAAGTGTTCTGAGAGCTCCATGGAAGTAATGACATTGTGCTGCCACTGTGAAAGTGACAGTGGCAACCCAATGTCATTTGTTCCATGGAACTGTTAGGACATATTTGTTGATGTGTGTATTCATGTCGGGGAGGGGCACATATATCTGCACACTCACAGATCAGCATGGAGTCCCTGGTAATCTGATCTACATCTCATGACCTCTACATTGTGTGACAATACCACTGTACATCCACCCCTCTGCTGCTCTTCTCAGCTCTAGCACAGTACAGGTACCATATTGAGTCCAATGTCCTTTTAACCCCTGATGTGCCTGAGTATTATCCAATGCATAGCATTGGATAATACTCTTTCGCTCCTGGGCTAGCATGGTTGTTCAGGCTATAATCATGGCATATCCAGTTAGTTGCTGTCAATCAAGCCCTGTAAGGTGATGAACATGGGTTATATGGTGTACCTTGTTTCTCCTGGGGGTGTGTGTGAAACCCTTGGGGTCTGTATGTCAACGTGGAGAGTGGAATGGAGGATGGTTTTTGAATCCACACACACAATTTGCCACGTCCACTGCCAGTGCAGTGCTGTGTCACTGTTCCTGTGGGGTGAGACAGAACAAAATGTGCACTGTGGTTAGTGTCACAGGACTGATGGGGGACTTGCATGGATTGTTTGCATGCGTGTGTTATACTCACAGGTTAAGTGTTTCGTGATGAGCCTGTCTCTGATCTGTTCCCCTCTCATGGTCTCCTCCACATGCCCGATGTCCATGGCCACTTGTATGGGGGGGTCCAGGATGTGATCCAGCAGCCTGGTGTCCACTGCGATGTTGTGCAGTATTGCTCATGCCACAATGATGTCACACACCTTAGCAGGTACATACTGCAGTGCTCCCCCAGAGTGGTCAAGACATCGAAATCTTGACTTGAGGAGCCCAAATGTCCGCTCAATAGCATTCCTCGTTCTGGCATGAGCCTGGTTGTACCTTTCCTGGCCATGTATTTGGGGATTGGCCACAGGGGTCAGTAGCCAGGACTTGCATCCATAGCCAGCATCACCTGTGTAATGTGAGTGACATGGTGAGACAGGGAGCACATGTTGTGAGAATGATGTTTTGTGTGGTGGACGTAGTAGCTGTGGGTCAGGTGCATGCTGAGCAGCGTGTTGTGTACGCCTGTGTATGTGGTGTGATTTTGTTCTGTGAACTCACCCACAAGCCATCCCCCTGTAAAGGTTCCATTCTCAAATCTCTGTGGACTGAGGAGTTTTGGAGAATGTATGCATCATGTGAGCTGCCAGGATATTTTGCACAGACATTCATTATCCTCATGTTGCTGTCACACACCATCTGCACGTTGATGGAGTGGAAGTTCTTCCTGTTGATGAATAGCTGTGCGTCACGTGCTGGGGCCTTAATACGGACATGGGTGCAATCTATATCACCCATGACCCTGGGCATGCCTCCCCTGGCGTAAAAGGCTTGCTTGATGTGTATCCAGTCCATGTCGGTGGTGGGAAAATGTATATAGGTACTGGCCTTGCTTTTGATGGCTGGCAGGACCTGGGCCAGCACCCTGGAGAATGTGGCCTGTGACATGCCAGATGCGTAACCCTCAGTGGACTGGAAGGCCCCACTTGCCATAAAGTGTATGGCACAGAGTAGTTTCTGCAGGCCAGTTAGGGCATAGTTGTGGATGTAGATGGGATCCACCTGCTCCTTGATGACCTCATACAAGGCAATGATGCTGTCAGGCCTCAACCTGTAGCGATCAATGACCTCGTCATCAGTCATTCCAAAGAGGGTGACCCGTGGACGGTACACCCTGGGCCTTGGTGGTCGTCTATACATCCTTTGCCCTCCAGGTGGGGATGGACTCCTGTGTGGCTGCTGAGCCAGAGCCTCCTCACTTGCAACAGGTGAAGGCTGTTGATCAGGTGTTCTTGGAGGTTGCTGATGTTCCCTAGCTCTCTCCCTTTCACGCCTTCTCCGCAGTGTTCGCAACAATATATAACCCAACATACTGTTAGCTCTCTCTATCTGTCTCTCTGTCTATCTCTCCCTCCCTGAGTGGAAAACAAGCCACAAGTGAGTGTGTTGAGTTGTCCCTTTAAGTACTTGATAGGACGTTGTGTAGGTGTGGTGATGAGGTGAGTGCTGACCAATGGAGAGTTGTTTTTGCCCAGGTAAGTGTTTGCAGGTGTGTGTGTGTGTTATAAGATGTGGTGTGTTGTGCTTGTTATGTGTGTGCCATTTGCGGGTGCGCAGTTGTGGGGTGCAGGTCGCGTGTTGATGTTGCCCAGGTGAGCTTATATTTGCAGGTGTCCGCTTTGTGTGATAACCCCCATTGTTCCGTGCCATGTTGTGTTGTTGGTTTTTTGTGTGTCGTTGTCCCTGTGGTGTTGCTTGTTGTTGTGTGTGGAGTGATTTGTGTTGTGTGTCCATGTTTTTGTGTTGTTTTGGCATTGCACGGGTTAATTTTTCCATTTACATGGTTGTGCGGTAAGCATTTTGTGTATTTTCCTATGTAACAGGTGTTTTGTTTTGCCCTTTAAGTGTCTAACGGCTAAGAAAAGTCTGTCTTAACTTTTTGCTATTAGGTGTGTTTTTTTTTCAGCCGTTACCCATACCGTAATCCTTTTAATAACTCTGGGGTATGTTGTTCCATGTGTCTGAATGAACGTAAGTGTATCGGCCGTTAAGATTCTGCAACTGCCGTTAGCTGTTCTTTAGACGGATCTTTGAATTGCTACATGACACTTAACGCACCCGTTAGTGATTTTTTTTTACTAACGGCTGCCTTTAAATCGAGCCCTATGAGTGTTGGCCTGATCACCTTGCACGGGACTGCATTCCCGGTGAAATGTTTTGCCCAACTGGGCCTGAATTGGAAATGGTTTCAGTTTTTTTTGTCTTCCTCTCATTCAACCGGAGGTGATACATCATGGGATGACCTTGATGAACGCATGTCTTTTTTCAGCCTCCTCAATTATAAAAGCATATGTCATTTTTTCATTTTCATTAAATATTTTTGTACACTTAAGCCTGACAGAAGCTTGAAGTTTCATTATATCTATGTGTGTGAGAGCTCAGTATGGAACACAGCATCTGAAATGTGGACTTAAATTCACTTCCTGCTATTCTGGTTATGATATTAACTAAGCGTATCTCATAACTAAGGTTTTGTATATGCAATACATTAATTCTCATTAATTAAATGCCACAGTTAATTTACTTTTAATGCTATCTACAAATGGCAAACCTTTTAACATTTATAAAATAAATATAAAAAGCTCTATGGCATATTACCAAATAACTATTTTTAGAAAATGAGGATAATGAACAAGTTCAAATAAGAAATTACTATAACTGGCACCTTTGGTGAAGACAATTACTTAGCATAACATTACCCACTATAATTACATCTTAATTATACTGAGTAATGTTATATGCCTCCTGTCAAAGCTGCTAATTTTGCCTCACAGTTTTACTTTTGTTCAAATGTGTATACTGGAAAATCCCTTTATTTCAAAATAGCTGTATTGCCAGCAATAACTATCTTTTATGCAGGTTTTCTGGAGAATTTCCAAAATTATAGCGTAGTATTAAAAATCAAAGCAGAGATCACAAATCTTTTAGTGTATACAGCAATGTGCAAATATTTTATACAGGTGTAAAAAAAGTTAGAATGCTTTCAAAAATAGACATGTTTTTACATATATAGTTACATAGTAATTTAGGTTGAAAAAAGACTTGCGTCCATCCAGTTCAACCCTTTTCCTATTCCTGTTTACCATCGCTGACCCAAAAGTAGGCATCTGACTCCAAATGGCAATCAGATTTCTCCCTGGATCAACAAGCCCTAACTAAATATTAATCCCAATACTAACGTGCATAGCCCTCTATATTATGCTCTTTTAAATAAGTATCCAGGCCCCTTTTAAAGGCATCTAATGTATTTGATAGCACCACCTCCTCCGGAAGTGCATTCCATACCTTTATTGTCCTTACTGTAAAGAAACCCTTCCGCTGTTGTAGATTAAATCTCCTTTCCTCAAGTCTAAGCGGGTGGCCCCTTGTCCTGTGTACTGTTCTGTTAATGAACAGGTCTTTTGAAAGCCCTTTATATGGGCCTTGAACATATTTATATAGTGTTATCATATCTACTCTAAGACGCCGTTTCTCTAGTGTGTACAAGAGTTAAACCAAATCATTATTTGGTGTGACCACCCTTTTCCTTCAATACAGCATCAATTCTTCTAGGTACATTTGCACAAAGTCAGGGATTTTGTAGTCATATAGGACCAGATTTAAATTCAAACCCACAGCCAATCCCAAGACCCCAAAGTATCAAATATGTTCAAATACAGATATATTTAGGCAAAAATAACAGTTCCACCTTGTCTGTGTTTCAAGTTTTGGCGAGCTAGATCACAGAACCCAGGAGCGGAGGATATAATTTAGAGCAAGGGATAGAGGAGCTGACATAGGAGGTAGAAGGAGTTTTGATTTTTGAGTTTGGAGAGGAGAGATCTTCACTTAAATAAACACATAGCACACATTTTCACATAATACATGCACCCATGCAAACACAAACACATACACAAACATACTTTTTTTTTAATAACACATTACAAATTTTTCATACTTCATTTTTCCAGTGTGAATCAGTGAGTGACAGAGTGTGACAGAGAGTGAGTAGGATCGAGTGAGTCTGTGAGGGCCTGTGTGAGTGAGTGATGGCTAAGAGAGGAGGACAGGAGAGAGGGACATTGCCATCGGCTTACGCTCCATTCTGTATAACCGGCTGCAAGTGTTGCCTCCATGATTGCTCTGGTACATGACCTTTGGCTTACGCTCCACTCTGTCAAACCGGCTGCAAGTGTTGCCTCCGTGTCTGCACCGGTAGCGCTCCTGTTACATCAGTAGACTGGTAACTGTCAGTGGATGCAGACTTTGGCGTATTTAAGAATCAGTTCAATACCTTCACATATGGGACTGTTTTCCTGCCTTGATGAACTTTAACTCCTACATTGCTGAAACCTGAAAACCTTATCCTCTGCCTGACCCGTGTCAGCATAAACTGTTTGTCTCCTATATTTGTGTTGGACCTGTGTGGGCCTAAATATTACCTGTCATGTGTCTGTACTATACGTTGTATATTACAGGACCTGTGAGGGTTCTTATTGTATTATTGTATTCAATAAAACTGTGTTTTTTATCCTAATTCTGTGTCTGTGAGTCAAACAAACAGTTACAGGTATCAACTTGATTGTAATCTAGGTTCTTTTTTATTATTGGAGTAATTGAAGAATTTCCTCAAGGTCATTTTCCTTATAAATTTGTGGATATCTACAAATAACTCCGATCTCATTAGGCTTTATATTGGGTGCAAATTTTAATCCTTTCCTTAATAGGAAAATATCATCACTAGATAACTCATAATGGGACAGATTGAAGATACCTCCTATTTGTATTCCACTGGATCCTGGTTCCTCCTTTTCTTTTCTCTTATTTCTATGCTTTCCTCATCTTGTTCTGTGGTTCTTTTTCATCTGTTAGAAATTTGTGGGGTCAGTCTCTTTCTCCCTGTTCCATTCTTTTCATAGCCAGGCCTGGATCGGAGTTCTTGGGTCCTGTGACAAAAAAGTTGTTTGCTTTGTGTGCCATTTTTCTTAGGGTTGGCACTTAACTGGTTGTACGTCTGATTCCGATTGTTCAACTGTGTCGAGGAAGAGATATATGTACTGGCCCTTTAATCGTCAGCGATATCCCTGCTTGAGTAGATGTAGTGGATTATTTTTTTCTTAATTTCCTTGGTTTCGGTACTGGAGGGGTATGTGCAGGATTCTCCTTGTTGTTGGCGTCGTCCCTCTGGTCTTCCTTATTTGGGTGTATACTCAAATTCCCTCTGATTATATTACTTACGTTGTTGGTAATACTGTTTGTAGATACTATGGGAGTATGATTGGTCATGTGATTATCTGGGACTACTGATTGAATATGCCCATTTGATTGTTTAACTTGATGATGAGAATTATTTCTGTGGTTGATATCCCTTGGTTTATTACTGTGCAATATGGTTCTTTCCTGTGTGTGGCAATATTGGTAGTTATAGGGATATCTCTGTTGGGGTCTGTTCTTCGCATTGTTCCAATGTCTAATCTGTCCAGATGAATAATCTTTTTCATCTCTGGATAGTTATTTCTGTTTTCGTTCAATGTTAAGTTTTTCATATTGTTACACTCGTTCATTATTTAGTTTATCTAATGATACAAACTCATGTTCTTCCTTATATTGGTTCAAACGATTTTTAGCTGTTTCTATCAACTCTATAGTATGGTTAAGTTTATGTTCTTTGTTAGCTATAATTAAAGCCATCAAGTCAAAAGAGCATCTGTCCAAGATGTTATTCCACCCTTCATAAAATTCCTTTTTGTTTTTCCCAAAGGACGGTTCTTTCATAATGTGAAAGCCTCTTGGTATTTGTTTAATCTCAATGTATTTTTGAAGTGTGACAATCTCCCACCACTGAGACATTTCAGTCTTTAGAAGTTTTTCTAGATCTTGAAATATTTTCTTGAAATCTTTGTTATCATAGGGAGAGGCTTGTTGTTGATTATTGGTATTGTCTCTAAAAAATTGTGTTTTAAGGTTTTCCCTTCTCCTGGATCTATCCAGGCAGTGGAGCACTATACAATACCTGGAGAAGAATGCAATACGTCGGAAGAACCATCAGACCACTAAAACGAATATTCTTGGAGGACAGAAATAATATCATGAAGAATAAACAAAAACATACAGTAAGCACGGCATTGCAATAGTTGTCCTAGTTTCAAATCCATAGAAGACATCACTATCATGGGAATTGAACACATCAACCCCACCATCAGAGGGGGAGATAGATACAAACTTTTAGCAAAAAGAGAGAGCTATTGGATCTTTAAATTACATACCATCCATCCAGAAGGAGTGAATGAAGAATTAGATCTATGGTGCCTATAATCAGACAGAACCCTCTAATTTTCATTCTCAAAACAGCACTATCCACCCCTTTTAGGATTAATTTGAGTAATTAACCCAAGATGGTTTATCACATTAAAAAATTTTCCCACCATCATTCTTCTTCTAGTAATTGCCCACACTTAGGCTGTTAGCTTTTAAACTATCAGATTACCCAATTTATGTAATCCAGCTCTCAATAAGCTTTTGCCACTATTAGATACAGTACTATCAATTTCAACCACATTACCAAATTAATCTTAACCCATACCAGGTTCTCTAGGTTCAGACATTTCATTTCATTCTCCCCTAACATTTAGAGGTCACTTTATGTATAGATTATGGTCGACCACTACCCACCAGGTCATACTAGGTTGCCTATTTGCTTATTTTTGCATTTTATCTTTAAATGTGTGGTTATTTTGGGGTCTGACTAGTTTGCTCATCATTTTATTTATTCTAAGGTGAGGACCGATTAGCCTTCGCCCTCTCTGGTGACACTTGGGGAAGTGGGAACACCGAGTCCTCTATTCCTCTACATAAGATTTACACACTTCAGTTTATAGAAATACATGTTACTATTCTGATTGGCTAGCGGGACTTTAAATAGCACTCACGCCATTTTGGCGCCATATTCAAATTTCTTAGAGTTCCTGGCAAAGGGGTAACACAACCCCAAAACGTGTTGAATTGTACCAAGAATATATCTGATCAAACTCTAAAAAGTTCAGATTCAGCGATTCCCTAGGTGACTAGGACTTTTAGATATATACCTGCACTACAAGAACAAGACCAGGATTTGTCAGATCAGCAGCAGAGACTGAGTCTCCACCACATTGCACAGCAGTTTCGGACAGGTCAATACACGGAGAAATACAGCACCCAGACAGACGGAACATATGATTCTACAAAAGATAACCGGATATGCATCTGATAAAGAAAACATCTGGTTAGCAGATTTAATATATTGGGTTTCCATCCGCTGCCAGCTTGTCACAGTGTGACTAGGAAATTAACACACCGACAAGTACAGATGAACTTAATATAAAACTTTATTAAGTACAATAAAGACAGGTAATAAGGAAACAGGTTGAGGCAACAAATGACACCCACAGTAGTATAGTAATGACACGAAGTGGCAGTAAATAGTGACACACCTTCATGAGACCAGGGGTGAACAGTGGACTCACTTTCCTCACCTTCACCAGGCAGGTGAGCAGTAATGGAATGGCCCTTGGACTACACAGGTAGATGCGAGGATAGTGCGGGTTCACCGCATACATGGAATGAATGGCACACCTTCACGAGACCAGGGAGGAATAGTGAACTCACTTTCCTCAACCTTCACTAGACAGATGAGTGATAATGGAAAGGCCCTGGGACTCACACAGGTAAATGGAATAACAGTGCGAGTACTCCTCGTATATGTCTGGATAGTGCACCTTCACGAGACCAGTGAGGAACAGTGGACTCACTTTCCTCACCCTTCACCAGGCAGGTGAACAGTAACGGAATGGCCCTTGGACTTACACGGTAGATGTGAGGGCAGTGCCGAGCACTCCCACACATACACAGTCGGCAGGAAATGAAAGAGCGCACCAATAACCGGACAGGGTATACAATAGGCTGATCGCCAATACTGAGGCTCGGTAAGGCAGCACGCAAACCGAGATGGCCACGGGAGGTCAAACACACTGTATGACTAACAAGCGCCGCTAACGGAAGCGAGCGCAGAGCGGAAGGCACAGGCAACACGGAAACCAAACCGAGGCACGGAATGGTAAAGGAGCGAAACACCGGAGAGTAAACCAAGAGGCAGCCAATGGTCAGAACCAGATCGGGTAATCGGATGTCTCCAGTTGTCGTAGCCAGAGTGGGTAGTCAGAAATAGACAGGAGTTAGAGCCGGAACGGGATAGTCAGACGAAGCCAGGAGTCAGAACCGGAACGGGTAGTCAGACGAAGCCAGGAGTCAGAACCGGAATGGGTAGTCAGACGAAGCCAGGAGTCAGAACCGGAACGGATAGTCAGACGAAGCCAGGAGTCAGAACCGGAACGGATAGTCAGACGAAGCCAGGAGTCAGAACCGGAACGGGTAGTCAGATGTAGCCAGTAGTGATGAGCGAGCACCCCAATGCTCGGGTGTTCGGGTGCTCTGACCGAGCACCCCCTGAGGCTCGAGTGCTCAGCCGAGCACCCGAGCCCCATTGAAGTCAATGGGAGGACTCGAGCATTACACCAGGCACCCCCTGCTCTGATGAGGGGAGGGTGCCTGGTCCATAGGAAAAGGGCAGAAAAGGATGGAAACACCACAGAAATGGTTCAGGGACAGCATAGGGAGGATGTCTGGATGCATCTTGGACTCCAACATCGCTGCTGGGAACGATCTTTCGCCCGTAGTACGCCATTTTTACAGACTGACCGTAAAACACACAAAAAGGAAAATAAAAACGACTTTAGGCGAAAAATTGTTACCAAACAGTATTTGCTGTATATTTACTTGTATATCATCTGCAAATTCTCCCAAAAATTTCCTCGATTTTTCTGAACTGAGGCCATGATTAAGAGGGAAACGTGCGCAGAGGCAAATTCTCCCAAAAATTTCCTTGATTTTCAGAACTGAGGCCATGATTAAGAGGGAAACGTGCACAGAGGCAAATTCTCCCAAAAATTTCCTTGATTTTCAGAACTGAGGCCATGATTAAGAGGGAAACGTGCGCAGAGGCAAATTCTCCCAAAAATTTCCATGATTTTATTGAACTGAGGCCATGATTAAGAGGGAAACGTGCGCTGAGCTGACCATCTAAAACATTATGGGTAAGGGTCTGCTGCAGAGCTGACCATCCTAAACATTATATGCGAAGGCCCGCTAGTGAGCTGACGCTATAAAACATTATATGAGAGGGCCCGCTAGAGAGCTGACCCAATAAAACATTATATGAGAAGGCCCGCTGGTGAGCTGACCTATATAAAAATTGTCAAACAGGGCCCGCTGGTGAGCTGGCCCTATATAAAAATTATATCACAGGGCCCGCTGGTGAGCTGGCCCTATATAAAAATTATAGCACAGGGCCCGCTGGTGAGCTGGCCCTATATAAAAATTATATCCCAGGGCATATGGAAGAGGAGGAGGAGGATGAGAAGATTAAGAGTCAACCATATACCCGTTTTTTGGGTGGAAGGGGTGAATGGGAATACAGAGTATTCACATCATTGTAAATAACATATATAAAGTGAGTTTATGTTCCCCCGGGGCTTTCCTCCAGTGGAGTGGAGAAGTCAGGGGAAATCCAGGCCTTGTTCATTTTTATAAGTGTCAACCTATCAGCATTGTCGGTGGAAAGGCGGATACGCTTATCTGTTATGATGCCACCAGCAGCACTAAATACCCGCTCAGACAGAACGCTGGCGGCAGGGCAGGCCAGCACCTCCAAGGCGTAGAGTGCCAGTTCATACCACGTGTCCAGCTTGGACACCCAGTAGTTGTAAGGCACAGAGGGATCATTGAGGACGCTGACACGGTCTGCTACGTACTCCTTCACCATCTTCCAAAACTTTTCCCTCCTTGTGACACTAGGCTGCGCATCAGGGTGAGGGTGCTGGCGGGGTGTCATGAAGGTGTCCCACGCCTTGGAGAGTGTTGCCCTGCCTTTGTCGGAACTGCTGTGTGCTCCCCTTTTCTCCGCTTCTCTGTTGGCCAAGGTAGCACGTACTCTGCCGCCAGCGTTGTCAGATGGAAAATTTTGGAGCAATTTTTCAACAAGAACCTTCTGGTATTGCACCATTTTGCTTGTCCTCTCCACCGGAGGAATGAGAGATGAGAAATTCTCTTTGTAGCGGGGGTCCAGAAGGGTGAACACCCAGTAATCCGTGTTGTTTAAAATGCGTGTAACGCGTGGGTCACGGGAAAGGCAGCCTAACATAAAGTCAGCCATGTGTGCCAGAGTACCAACAGTCAAGATTTCGCTGTCCTCACCAGGAGGATGACTCTCAATATCCTCATCCTCTTCCTCCTCTTCTGCCCACCCACGCTGAAGAGATGGAACTAAAGTTCCATGGCTACCCTCTGTAGCGGAGGCAACCGTGTCTTCCTCCTCCTCCTCCTCCTCCTCCGCCTCCTCCAATTGTCGCTGAGAAGACGAAGTGAGGGTGCTCTGGCTATCACCTTGTGTAAGCTCTTCCTCCCCCATTTCCACCTCTTCCACATGCAAAGCGTCGGTTTTAATTGTGAGCAGCGAGCGTTTCAGTAGACACAGAAGTGGGATGGTTACACTGATAATAGCGTTATCGCCGCTCACCATCTGTGTCGATTCCTCAAAATTGCGTAAAACCTCGCAGAGGTCTGACATCCATTCCCACTCCTCACTTCTGATTACAGGAAGTTGAATGGAGAGGCGACGACCGTGTAACAGCTGGTACTCCACTACTGCCCTCTGCTGCTCACAAAGCCGGGCCAACATGTGGAAGGTGGAGTTCCAGCGCGTGCTCACGTCACACAGCAGCCGGTGAGCTGGCAATTGTAAGCGCTGCTGCAGCTTCAACAGGCCGGCCGAAGCTGTAGATGACTTACGGAAATGTGCACACACGCGGCGCACCTTGGTCAAGAGATCATGCACATTGGGGTAGGTTTTTAGAAATCGCTGCACCACTAAATTAAATACATGCGCTAGGCATGGTACGTGTGTGAGCTTGCCGAGCTCCAAAGCCGCCACCAAGTTACGCCCATTATCACACACAACCATGCCTGGTTGCAGGTTGAGTGGCGAGAGCCACTGCTCGGTCTGGTGACTAATCCCCTGCAACAGCTCTGAGGCCGTGTGCTGTTTGTCCCCAAGGCAGATCAGCTTCAGCACGGCCTGTTGACGCTTCCCCACTGCAGTGCTACACTGCTTCCAGCTACCGGCTGATGGGGGAGTGGCGCTGCGTGTAGAGAATTCGGAGGTGGAAACGGAGGAGGAGGAGCCAATAACGTAGGTGCTGGCGGAAACCCTGATGGAGGTAGGACCCGCAATCCTCGGCGTGGGTAGCACCCGTGCCATCCCAGGGTCCGAGTCGCTCCCAGCCTCCACGACATTCACCCAGTGTGCCGTCAGGGAAATGTAGCGTCCCTGGCCACAAGCACTTGTCCATGTGTCAGTCGTTAAGTGGACCTTCCCAGTAACTGCATTGGTCAGGGCACGGGTGATGTTACGGGACACATGGTGGTGTAATGCGGGGATGGCACACCGGGAAAAGTAGTGGCGGCTGGGGACCGCGTACCGAGGGACAGCTGCTGCCATCAGGCTGCGGAAGGACTCAGTGTCCACAAGCCTAAATGGCAGCATTTCGATGGCCAGTAATTTTGAAAGATGTGAGGTTAGTGCTATGGCCTGTGGGTGGGTGGCTGGGTACTTTCTCTTGCGCTCAAATGCCTGGGGTAATGACATTTGGATGCTGTGCTGGGACAGGGAAGTCGATGTGGTCGCTGATGGTGCTTCAGATGGTACAGGTGCAGGGCGGGAGGTATGCGGGCCTGCGCCTTCGACAGGCGATTGGCCGGCACCGAAAACAGGGGAAGAGGAGGCAGTGGTGTGGCCTGCAGACACAGATTGGCGATCCGGGCGTTCCTCCCACTTATTACGGTGCTTGGATGCCATGTGTCGGATCATGCTGGTGGTGGTGAGGTTGCTAGTGTTCATGCCTCGTCTCATTCTGGTGTGGCACAGGTTGCAAACTACAATTCTTTTGTCGTCCGCACTTTCCTTAAAAAAACGCCATACCGCGGAACACCTACCCCTTGGCAAGGGAGATTTACGCAAGGGGGTGCTCCGTGGAACATTTGCGGGCCGGTTTGGTGCGGTCCGCCTTCTTTCTGTAGCCACACCACTGCCTCTTCCAGCCTGTTGCGGTGCTGCAGATGGCTCACCCTCAGGACTGCTGTCATCGCTCGGCTCTACACCTTCCCAGGTGGGGTCAGTCACCTCATCGTCCACCAAGTCCTCCTCCACTTCCTCACTCTGATCATCCTCCTCAAGTCTTGATCCCACCACATACTCAGTCATTGACAACTGTATAACATTCTCCTCAACAAGGTCTTGAGACGGAAATAGTGGTTGATTTAATGGCAACTGTGTCTCATCATCATCATCATCATCCACTACTTCCTTTGACCTTAAATGCCGTTCACATCTGTCATCTTCTTGTGATTGGGTAGCCTCTAGAGGTTGTGAATCAGGGCACAAGATGTCATGTTCCTCTGCAAGCGTGCTTGGAGAGAGGGTCAAATGAAGGATTGGTGATGAGACGAGCTCCTCACTATATCCCAGTGTGGGATCACTTCTTTGACCAGACCGTGTATGGTGGGAGGAAGGATGATCAGAGTGAGGATTATGTTGACCAGACTCTTGGCTACTGAGAGTGGACTTGGTGGAAGACAGGGTGGTGCTTAACCGACTGGAAGCAGTATCAGCTGTCATCCAACCGACCACCTGTTCGCAGTGGTCGGACCTCGAGAGTGATGTCCTGCGACGCCCTGTAAAATTAGACATGAAGCTAGGTATGGTGGATGTCTTTCTTTCTTGTGCTCTGGCACCAGGCACAGTTTCTCCGCGTCCTGACCCGCGCCCTGAACTATCAGGATCACGTCCACTTCCCCGTCCCTTTTTACCCGCCTTCTTCATCTTACACGGAATATGTGACTTTAATATTTGAGTTTGAAAACTTAACAGTATTTCTTCCTATTCTGCAACTGTGCAGAGTACACAGAATAGGCTGCTAAACTGCGGTGACACACACTGAATGGAAAATGTGACTTTAATATTTGAGTTTGAAAACTTAACAGTATTTCTTCCTAGTCTGCAACTGTGCAGAGTACACAGAATAGGCTGCTAAACGGCGGTGACACACACTGAATGGAATATGTGACTTTAATATTTGAGTTTGAAAACTTAACAGTATTTCTTCCTATTCTGCAACTGTGCAGAGTACACAGAATAGGCTGCTAAACGGCGGTGACACACACTGAATGGAATATGTGACTTTAATATTTGAGTTTGAAAACTTAACAGTATTTCTTACTATTCTGCAACTGTGCAGAGTACACAGAATAGGCTGCTAAACGGCGGTGACACACACTGAATGGAATATGTGACTTTAATATTTGAGTTTGAAAACTTAACAGTATTTCTTACTATTCTGCAACTGTGCAGAGTACACAGAATAGGCTGCTAAACGGCGGTGACACACACTGAATGGAATATGTGACTTTAATATTTGAGTTTGAAAACTTAACAGTATTTCTTCCTATTCTGCAACTGTTCAGAGTACACAGAATAGGCTGCTAAACGGCGGTGACACACACTGAATGGAATATGTGACTTTAATATTTGAGTTTGAAAACTTAACAGTATTTCTTCCTATTCTGCAACTGTGCAGAGTACACAGAATAGGCTGCTAAACGGCGGTGACACACACTGAATGGAATATGTGACTTTAATATTTGAGTTTGAAAACTTAACAGTATTTCTTCCTATTCTGCAACTGTGCAGAGTACACAGAATAGGCTGCTAAACGGCGGTGACACACACTGAATGGAATATGTGACTTTAATATTTGAGTTTGAAAACTTAACAGTATTTCTTCCTATTCTGCAACTGTGCAGAGTACACAGAATAGGCTGCTAAACGGCGGTGACACACACTGAATGGAATATGTGACTTTAATATTTGAGTTTGAAAACTTAACAGTATTTCTTCCTAGTCTGCAACTGTGCAGAGTACACAGAATAGGCTGCTAAACGGCGGTGACACACACTGAATGGAATATGTGACTTTAATATTTGAGTTTGAAGACTTAACAGTATTTCTTCCTATTCTGCAACTCTGCACACTACACAGAATGTGCTGCTAAACTGCGGCGAAGCACACTGAATGGAATATGTGACTTTGATATTTTAGTTTGAAGACTTAACAGTATTTCTTCCTATTCTGCAACTCTGCACAGTACACAGAATGTGCTGCTAAACTGCGGCGAAGCACACTGAATGGAATATGTGACTTTGATATTTTAGTTTGAAGACTTAACAGTATTTCTTCCTATTCTGCAACTCTGCACAGTACACAGAATGTGCTGCTAAACTGCGGCGACGCACACTGAATGGAATATGTGACTTTGATATTTTAGTTTGAAGACTTAACAGAATGTGCTCTAATCTGCAACTTTGCACACTAAACAGAATGTGCTCTAATCTGCAACTTTGCACACTAAACAGAATGTGCTCTAATCTGCAACTTTGCACACTAAACAGAATGTGCTCTAATCTGCAACTTTGCACACTAAACAGAATGTGCTCTAATCTGCAACTGTGCACACTAAACAGAATGTGCTCTAATCTGCAACTTTGCACACTAAACAGAATATTTTTTTTTTTTTTTTTTTTTGTTTTTTTCCCCCCACACAAAATAACCTGCTGCCCCCACACACAGTAGTCCTAAAAAGGACTTTTGGTTCTTTTTTTTCACAATTTTGGTTTTTTTCCTCCCTACACTGCCTTTCCCTTCCTATCCTCAGCTCTCCCTGGCTAAGACTGAGCCGAACTCGATGGTCAGGTGCTATACAGCACCCGACCACGGGTTCTGGCCAGCCAATCAGTGTAATGCCAGCAGCCAACATGGCTGCTGGCATTACACCGATGTCAGAGCCTCCCTGCACGTTTATTGGCTGCGCAGCAGCCGCAAAACGTGCGGGGAGGAGACCCGAACATGGCGGGCGAGCACATGCGGTACTCGTACGAGTACCGCCATGTGCCGAGCAGAGCGATGCTCGAGCCGATCCGAGCATCGGCCGAGCATGCTCGCTCAACACTAGTAGCCAGGAGTCAGAACCGGAACGGGTAGTTAGATGTAGCCAGGAGTCAGAACCGGAACGGGTAGTCAGACGTAGCCAGTTAATGCACAGGACCAGTAATGGACCAACACAGCAATAAGCTCAGGTACACCACGAAAGGGCAAAGGTAATGACACAGGCTGAGGTTTAAAAACCCTGACAGGTGGGTGGAGCGATGACCTCACCAACATGTTGACCTATAAGAATAGAGACTCAGCGAGAGCGACAGCCAGGAAGTAAATAATGTCACACTTATGGCAATACTGCAAGAGGCAATCACGGGGCATAGTGATACAGCTGAATAAATATTTCTCATTATCCTACTATAGTCTGATACTAACTCTTTCCTCACAAGCACTTACCCTTATCCAGTGGGTTATTGCGCTCGGAAAGAAGCTTTAGACCTCTGATCCGTAATTTATTAAGTCCATACCTTGTATCACACACAAGTGTTACAAATAGATGGTTCATCATTGTATATAGTTGAATTGAATCATACAGTAACACTATCAATAGTATATTCAGAATTCCCATTGTATGGGGCTCCGTGTTTTATTTTCATTTTTATTTTATTTTTCAATCACATTTTTTCTTTTCCTTTTTTACATTTTAAGCACAGTTATGTAATTTCCTAAATACTAATAAATTATTATTATTTTCATTTTTAATTAAAGCCATTTTAAGTATCAACCGGTTATTTCATTTATTGCTAGTTACTCTTGTTCCTTATACGACACTTAGATCTCTGGTGCACTGTCTTCCCCCCCTTCTTTTGTATTTGCTTGTACCTGCTCGAGTTGACTCCGGGCCACTGATGGCAGCACAGAGATACATTGTGTTTTACAATTGAGACCCTGCACTAGAGCTATCAAATCATAATATTCTAATACCCCATTTATATCATCTTCGTCTGTTACTTGGGGATACCAACCCTATATCACTCGTATCCATCATTTGTGGAGACTTACATCATTCCATCTTTCATTTCATACAAATGACAGTTTAAGACACTCGGACTTTCACAGAACTGGTATTTAGAACTGTAACTTTTTTACTTTTTTCATCTTACTTTTATTTATCTTACACACATTTTTTATATATGATTATGTTTATATAAACATTACAGGGTGAGTCATTTCTCCAGCTTGTTTATACATTATATGTATGCATTTGTATCCTGTATTTTCTATTCCAGTTTTCTTAGTATTTTGATCTGGTTCTAGTGTGGTATTTTACTGTCGACTATTTTCTATATTTTATATTATATATTGTATAATTATCTTTGTAAGCATCTATAGACATTTAAGCTCCTCATTGACCCCTTCTGTGTCTGTATGGTGAGCGCTCCCATCGGTTCCATTTCTATTAATCACAAAAAGTTACCTACACATATTTTCTGCATTCACGGGTTATTTGTATTCTCACTCTTGATCTGAGCACATAGCCACACCCCTGTACCAACTCCTGATTCTGCTGTGCCCTGCTATGCAACTCACAGTGAGGTAGGTAAGGAGGGAGACGTGCAGATTCTTGTTTTAATAACTTTCTTTTAGGAAATATAAAATGCATGTAAATTAGCAAAATGTTTATTTTAACATGATGAATTGATTTAGGTAAAATTAATTACTTACTTAACAAAATAACTTGATTGCCCATTTAAAGTTAGGCCTAAACTTTTCACAAAAAAATAGATAGCTAAGGCCTAAAACATAATACATTTTTAGGGCCAGTTAGGTACATTACCTCAAAAATAAGCGATAGGTTAATAAAATTCTCTGCATCTCTGAATTAAAAAAAAAAGGCAAATGGATCAATTCATTGTATATGTATGTTTGTGATGTGTGATGTATATGTGTGTGTGTATATATATATATATATATATATATATATATAAACAGGGCTTGTGTGTGTGTGTATATGTACGTACATATGCACATACACACAGGGCTCAAAATGTCCACTAATTTCCTTGCATTGCGCAAGTGGAAACTGTGTGAGGGCGAGTGGAAAATGGCCCAACAGCGGAAGTGGGCATGATGTGTTGCTGGGTATGGGGCCCATTTACACCTCCCTGGGTTGGTGAGGAGATCACAGAGATCTCCCTTGCTGGCCCAGTATCAGTTCATCACCTATGGGGAGAGTTTGGTCAGCTGGTAATCAAAGCAGTAATGGACGTCTTATAATGTGGCATCCCATTAATGCTGCACACAAGGATTTCAGGATTCCATATGTGAGTGATGGGAGTTGCATTCTGACATTCTTGTTCATGAGTAGTATTCTGTTAGATTAGCCAGTTCATCAGAATAGCCAATAACGTCACTTCCAGAGATGTCATATCTGCTTATTTCGCTGATTTTCACTTACTGTGTGATTTGTCGATATCCATTAATGCGCATGCGTAACAGCATAATTTTACTGTAATTGGATATTATAATAGCGGCATAATTATATATTATAATTATTTATTTAAATTATGCCACTATATTATAACATGGAAGTGGATAGTCAGCCAATCAGTGATGCTGACCACCCGGATGCGCAGTAAATGTGATTGTCAAATATGAAAGACAAAAGAGCTAACAGCGCTAACTCACCTTAGTGCATAACTATATATGTGTATATCTGTATAATACTTTATAATTATTTATTTATTGTTCATAAAGTGCCATTGATAAAATTGGGGTTACTGAAGTGTGCATCAAGGAATGAGAGGGTTGTCCAGTCCCCCAAACATCAGGCCAGAGCCCAAAGTGCAAATAAAAAACAGACAGAAAACCTGCGCTCCTCCAGTCTAAATGTGAAGAGTGTGCCCTGTGTTAGGCATATATTATAATACTGTGAATAAATTTGAGGCATTAGTGCCTACATTTTTGGCCCAAAAATGACATTTAAGCTTACCAACAGTGCCAAAGATTGTCAAATATGACAGCTTTCAATAGTACAGTCTTAAGTAGCATGCACATTAATGGCGATCAACAAATCTATTGGCTAGGGAGAAGTATGCGTGCAGTAATGAAACTTGGATGAAATAAGCGGATATGATGTCACCGGAAGTGTTTTGGCTATTCTGATGAATTGGCTAATCTGACAGAACACATCTTGTAACATCACTAGAGATGCTGCAACATGTATTAACTGCTGAAGCATGGCTGAGTCAGGCATGCGCAATTAGCATTCCCTGTATACCTAGGAATCGGACACCAGTTACATAAGTGTCATGGAAAACAAGGACCAGAGAAACAGGTAAACATGAAAAAAAACCAACATTTATTTGTTTTTTTCATCAGTGTTTAATTCAAAAGTAATGCTTTTGAAGGAGACAGTTGTCTCAAAGTGATGCCTGTCCCTTGAACATTTTTGTATACTAGTTTGTTATATTTATAACTCAATGGTATATGCATTTTAATTACCCTTTTGATTTGTAAAAATGATTCACCTTAAAGTTATTGCTTTTTAGGGGTAACTAACTTTTAATTTGTTAATTTTGTTGTGGTGTAGTCACAATAAAGAAAGTTCAGCACATGGATTGTGAGGTGTATACATAAAGTCAATTCAGAGTGAAAGTTTTAAAACAAAAATTTTATTTATGAATTTATTTTAGGAGGTAAAGCTGGCTTAGGCTGACCAGACCTCACCTTTAACCAGGGACACATAGGACATAGACATATTTCATGACTGCAATGAAATCAAAGCAGCCCTGCAGTATGCATTTTTCATAAGTGTTCCCTGTTAAAGGTGAGGTCTGGTCACCCTAAACTGGCTGCTTTGCAGCTCAATCAGTTATAGAGCTACTTAATGAGACAGTTTTCTCAGAAGGTATGCATATTAGGGTGACCAGACCCCACCTTTAACTGGGAACACATGACAAATGCATACTGCAGGGCTGCTTGATTTCAATGCAGTCCTGAAATATGCCTATTTCCTATGTGTCCCTGGTTAAAGGCGAGGTCTGGTTAGCCTAATGCATATCCCTTTAAGCCCCATTAAGCAAAATCTCAGCATATAAATGAGGAAAATAAAATATTCCAAATTGTGTTACACCAATAAGATATAATGCTTTGTTACTCCTTGATTTCCCTGAACTCTATATCAGATCATGTGATTCCTACTCGCCTCTCTTCACACAACCTCCAAAGTGATTGTAAAATGCCAGCACCAGAAAGAAAAACTTACACAAACAGCAGCGAGCAATGAGATGAAAATTCAGCCACAGTGACCTCTGTGGTGGGATGACTGAATTGCACAAAATATTTTTAAAATGAACCAGAACTTGCAGCAGATTTGCAGCAAATTTTCAAATCAAGTTGATCTGGAGACTTGTAGTGCAGACTAGCTGCAACTGTGCAACAAACTTGTGAAGCTTGGCAAGTCAAGCAATAGCTTAGCAAGCCATTTTCAAACTTGCAGCTCAATTGCTTGCTATCTGGGATTGTGCTGGAGCTACGTTGGGGGATGGTGGGACAGCATGTCAGAGGACTGGCAGGCTCTCCTCCTTCTCTTCGCAGGCCTATGATGGGTTAATTGTATGCATCACGGTTTCTCTAAGTTTTTCCCTTTTAGCTTAGAGTGGGTCTGTCTTGCTAGCAAGATGGGTTTTAGGTATTCTTTGGTTACCTTGGTCCATGACACCAAGTTTTTGGACCTGCATGTGGATTGGAATGACTGGCTTTGGGCCTTCACCCCTGGCCTTCACAGCCAAGTTGTGGTTATACTGGTTGGCACCTAGAGCGTATTACGTTATAGGGATCCCATCCATGATTTTACTTGCTCTTTTTTGTTTCTTTCTGACTCTTTTCTCACTTTCCTTCCTCTTCTGTTCTAGTCACCGCCTTACTCGAATTTACCTCTCCCTGCTCCCTACTCGAGGTCGACCTGGACTGCTTAGTGTGGTGACCTTTTGCTTCCTGAATTCTGGGATGTAGGATGACACAGACACCACTGGTAAAGTCCCTTAAATTGCTGTCAGTCAATGCCAAAGTTTTGAATGTACCAGAAAAGAGGTCTATGGCACTTAGGGAATTTTAAAGACTTAGAGTGGATATTCTCTTGGTGCAGGAGACCAATTTCCACAGCCTTAGGCCTCCAGGGTTCTCTAATGCACACTAACCTACGGGGTGGTTTGCATTGGCTGAGAAAAAAAAGAGGTGTGTTACAATCCTGATTCACAGAGATGTGCCATGGGTTCTACAGGGCTCCCTGATAGATCCTAATGGGCAGTTCCTTACTATTAAGGGCACGCTTTTTGATGCTCCATATTCTATTGCCATGGTCTATGCCCCAAATGCTGGACAGTCTTCCTTTTTCTCCCCTTTTCTCTCATCTATTGAAGAATTTAAAAATGGGCTTCTTTTAGGGGGAGATTTTAATGTTCCTTTGGAGCTGAAAACTAACACGTCTAGAGGTCACTCTGCTGTGATTACTAAAATTAAGGAGAAGCTCAGGGATCTTCATCTGATTGATACTTGTTGACACCTTTTTCCTACAGGTCGTCAATATTCTTTCTATTCCTCTTGCTACGTGAGATATTCCCAAACTGACTACTTGTTCATGGACCATTTCAAAATCCACACCCTGCAATCAGCTGATATAGAGCCTATCACTTGGTCAGACCATGCTCTGGTGTGGGTACAATTCTATATCTCTGCATAACCAGAGGACCCTAATGTTTGGAGGCTCAGTGAACTTCTATTACAGAATCAGGCAGTTGTGGATGATGTTTGATCCTCTCTAGGCAATTACTTCTCCTCTAATGACACCTCTGACATATCTCAGACAGTCCTTTGGGAGGTGAACAAGTGTGCAATTAGGGGAGACTTCATTAAATGGGGTGCCAGGCATCAGTGAGAGCAGTTACGACAAGTGGAGTCATTGTGGAGCATTTAGCTTCCGGTCCTGACGTTGACTTCCAGCAGCTTACTTAAGCTCAGTCTGACCTGGCTCAGCTTCACCATTCCTTTACTCTGTGCTCCTTCCATTGGGCAAAATACGACAGATATATAGCGGGCAATAAATGCAGGAGGATGTTGGCTAGGGTAATTAAGATCAGGTGACGTAAGACATTTATTAATCAGATTAACGATACATCCAATGTTATGTAGAAATCATTCCCTGTGATGGTCAATGTCTTTTGTTCCTTCTATAATTGTCTGCATAATTTGGCTTAGTCTTACCCAGGCCTTCAGCATCCTTCTTTGGTGGAGAAAATAAGGTCCTTTCTACAATGCTCAGGCATACCCCGCTTGCCGCAGGAGACTTTAGACCTTTTGGAAATCCCATTCACCCTTCAGGAACTTGTGATAACTATTAAATCTCTCTCTCAGGGTCGTACTACAAATGCTAGGTTGACATTCTTGCTCTTCATATTCTGAACTGGTGTAACTCCATTGCTAGCGGTTCATCTTTACCTCCTCAGGCACTGGAGGCTCATAAAGACCCTTCCTGTTGTGGCAATTATCACTCTGTTTCACTCTTGAACTGTTATGTGAAGCTATTTGCGAAACTGATTGCTGCCCACTTTCCACCATGCCTGTCTGACATTTTACATCCTAATCAGGCAGGTTTTGTCCCAGGTCGGGAGACCAGGGACAATACAGCTACTGTAATATCACTCATGCACTCGGCCTGCCAAACTGGTCCTCCGATCCTGTTGGTCTCAGTTGATGCAGAAAAGGCCTTTGACAGGTTGGGATGGTCTTACCTGAGGGAGTTGTTACAATGGGTAGGATTGGGACCGAGAGGTTTACAGAGCATTCTCAGTTTATATGATTCTCCTTCAGCTAGGGTGAATGTAAATGGCTTTCTCTCAGATCCCTTCCGGATTTCTAATGGGACCCGGCATGGCTGTCCTTTATCCCCGTTGGTTTTTGTCTTAGCCCTGGAACTGCTGCTGAATCTGGTTTGCCTTGACCCAGTTATTGAGGGGATCTTAGTGACCGGTGGGCACGCAAAGGTCGTTAGCTATGCTAACGACATGCTTTTCCCTATTACCAAACCGACGTTGTCCCTGCCTCTCTTGATTGAATCGTTGGATAGTTATAGTACAATTCCCATTTCAAGATCAACTACAGCAAGTCTGAAATACTGGACATTGGAATTCTGGAACGGGTCCTAAGTACCTTGAGGCATGCCTTTCCCTTTGCATGGTCCAATGGCTGTATTAGATATCTTGGAATATATCTTACAAACCACATCTCAACCATTGTCCCTACAAACATCTCGGAACTTACGTGGAATATAGCTCCTGATCACAAGCAGTGGCATTCCCTAACGATCTCGTGTTTCAGGAGGATCAATCTCCTAAAAATGATTGTTCTACCTAGGATAAGAGACATATTTACTTGCATCCCATTGGCTATTTTGGTGGCTCTGCTATCTAAGCTCCAGTCTACCCTTACTACATTCATTTGGCATTATAAATATCCAAAGCTGGGTCTCTCTAGGCTGGTTCTTCCCCTCTCTGGGGGTGGTTTTGGAGTTCTTAGTGTTGTCTCCTTATGTTATATGGTGGATATTTGTAAATTGTTAGATTGCTTCTACTATCCTGGGAAAGAATGGATTAGGGCTGCTTTTTTGGGTTTGGAATCTATGGATCCACTAAGTGCTCTTTGGTTGCATCCCTCCTCATTTCCAGGCGCATGTCGAACACACCCGGTCCTAGGTCATCTAATAGACGTATGGAGGTGTGCAAATGGCCCATCTTCTTTGGCCCCTTATTCATCTCCCTGTACCTCAATATATGGACAGCCGGACCTCTGCCCTGGGACAGTGCATTCCTCCTTTCTGGAATGGAAAAATAAGGATGCCCATACCCTCCAACTATTGCTACAGGATGTCTTTTGAATCAAGGCTGACAGATGGTATCTTTTGGAAACATGCCTCTTTCAAGATAAATAACCTTCTTGTTTCATCCCAGTCTCCCTCAAAACTGTGGTACCTTTAGCAGTGGGAGTCCAAAATGGGGATCTAATGGACCATCAAAGAATGGCTGAGGGTATATGTGCACCTGATGAATTTGGCTATGCATGTTGCTTATAAAGAATTAAACTTCAAAATATATGCGAGGTGGTATAATACGCCACAGCATCTATATAAGATGGTCTCGTCTTTCTCTGACCGTTGCTGGAGATGTGGATCGACAGCTGGAGACATGCTACACATCTGTTGGTCTTGCTCCATTATCACCCCTTTTTGGGGATGGGTACATGAGGTTATGCAGAAGTTAGCTGGGATAAGTATTTCCTTCTCTCCTGCCTTCTTTCTTTTCTCTATAGTGGACTCGGTTGTGGTGCTCTCCAAATCTTTGGTTTCACCCCTGATGTATTTGCTTAATGGAGCCGTGTCCTTAGTCCCACTTCACTGGAAGGACCCATCTCCTTAGTCTCTCTCTGAATGAACAATAAAGGTCAGGTACATAGCTGAGATGGAAAAGGCACATGCACTCTCTGTGGGTAGGATGGAATCCGTTCTTGACATTTGGGACAAATGGCTAGACTTTGACAAGGACTGACAAGGTGTTATGACTGAGATACTTATGGGCTTCTGGTCCACTACTGATTATTATCTTCATACTTCCTCTTTACTTCAGTGAATCACTATAGAGCTACATCATGGTGGTTTTGTTATATGGTGCCATCTTATGATACTAGCTTTTTACTACTGATCCTATGTATTTTTAGTTTGTATATGTTCCTCATGTGATTTTTATTTTGTGTATTCTGACAATATTTTTTCAATAAAGGTCTTTTGAAATAGACTTACTGCCAGCTTGTCTGTTTTTATTTAATTATTCTTCATATGGCCTGTGGGAGTGGGAACATTTTGCCCATAAGGAGGACTGGTGGATCCACAGTTCTCATAGATGGGCATCCACTAACTGCAGGCCTACAGTGTTATCTTTATAACAGGCAATTTCTTCTTGTACACCTTTTTAAACTGTTGTATGTCTTTTGATGTTAATTGCAAACATTGGGACCCCCAAGTAGGGATGAGTGAGTTGTCGCCATGTTCCCGCGGGAAATTCACAAAAACCATGTTGTTATCCGCTTTTTCGCAGAAAAATCTGCTTTAAAACTAGCACTTAAAATTTTCTTATCTCTCGCCCATTGGCCAAAATCTTTCACCATTTTTTTAATGGCTAAAAAGTTTCTGCCTATTTATTTACGTTGTTTGCACCCTTATGCTATAAAAACATGACGTTTTCACTGAAGGCAGACACAATAGAAGCAGATACAGAGCGAGACAGATGTGATGTGCTGTGCTGTGATATTTTGCAAAAATTGAGGCAGGAGAGGCTCATAGTGACTCCTTTCATTATAAGCAACAAAAAGAGGAACTGGAAGGACCCTTATTATGTGTCCACTCAGTCTGAGTCTGAGGAGGAGGAAGTGGCTAGTAGTACTGAACCAATACTATCCAGTCCCCCTAAATCACCCCAAGGGATTTTGGGGAATTTAATGAGAAGGGAGGGAGAAAAAGGATTTGGAAGGGAGGGAGAAAGGTGTAGTACTAATGAGAGCAGGACAGGTCAGCTGCCTGTGCCTGCTGAAAGACATGCTGTCCCTGCTGCCAGTGCCACCATTGCTGTACCTGCAGCCACTAGTGTTGTACCTGCTGCCAGATGTGCTGCCACTAGTGTTGTGCTGAACCTGCTGCCACAAATACTTTGCCTGCTGCAAGTATTTCTTGTATTACTCAAGAGAGGAAGGAGAAAATGATGCCAAGTGTGACAACAGGGGACCCTCTGTCACATTGCTTGTCACCTCCACCAAGTATCAGTGAGATGCCTATAATAGAGCAGCAGCACGTAGGGACTAGTGGTGGTGGTGGTGGTGGTGTTGGAGAAGCTGGGGTGGAGAGACATTGATGGCCTTTTTATCAGAAACTGAGAAGGAATGGGAGACAGGGATGAGGATGGGCATCACTACTACCACAACAATCAGCTTTAGGAATTTGCGGAATTTGCAACTGCTCTAATTCCTGCTGATGCTGAGATGCAAGGACAGCAGGATGCTGAGGAGCAAACTAGTGTGCCACAGAGCACCGTGGACACAGTGGGAATGGGGTCAACAAGTGATGCAGTACTAGGACAGTTTCCACTTGCCAGCGCCAGCAATTCTTCCGGTCCTAGTTGCAGTGCTAAGTCTGAGGCAGTATTAGCAACATTATCAGCTGCCACAAAAAGTGAAGGGGAATGTGGAGGAGAAGAAGAAAGAGGCCATTCTTCTCCACCTGTTCCCTATCCCTCCACCCAGAAGTCATGGGTGTGGGACTATTTTTCTCTTCCAGCAGGCACAGTGCAGTCATTATCAACAAGGGTACAAAGCAAAATTTGTGACAAGCTAGTGAGAAGGGGAAAGGAGGGAAAACACCTTGGCACAACCTCCCTGATAACACACATGAAATGTATACACCATGACATTTATGTCAAACACGTTAAAGCCAAACACCCATTACAGAAATCTGGCACCGCTGTTACTGTACCCCCTGACTCTCCAGAAAGGCACCAAGAGGCGAGATGGAGATCAAAAAGGAGGAAGAATAAAGAAACCCAGACAGACACTGTAAGTTCCATGATGTGCAAAACAAATAGCTCGCCATCACCATCACCTTCTTCCTCTAGACTAACAAGTACATCTCCTGCCAATCCACCTCTTTCATCGATACCTCCCCCGCCAAATGATAGCCACTCTGTTAATGTTAGGATATGACAATTCATCTCTACCCATTGCACACTGTTTGGTGCACTGATCACACATGCCAGTGTGGTGGAGGAGAATGGATACCAGGCCATGAGGTAGCATCTGAGGAGATTCCATCTCACAGAATATGCTAGGATTCTGGCAGGGAGGGTTCATCATTACTATTAAACTGTCAGCAAGTTGTCATGTGTCCTTAGTGTGGTCTGGACAAGGGGTATAGTGACAGTAGCAGTACTTGGTTTCTGGTGTCATGGAGTTTGGATACAGTTGTACCCCCAGGTGTTATTTAGCCACAGTTCCTGCTCTCAAAGGAAAAACATATATTCTAATAACAACACACCCATGATGATTTTTGAGGAGGCGCAGGTGTAGAAGATTTAATGGCCAGCTTCTTCTTTTCTCCACATGTACTGGGGGCTTTTTATTCTGCTGCTACTGCCTCAGGCGCATCACTGGAGTCAATCATGGCAAGTGGAGCCTTCATCATCCATCTTCCATTTCACTGCTATTGTTGATCCCATTCCCTTTCAGCTGCCTAACCATTCTGCTGCTTAAAAAACTCAGCAGCAGCAGTATGAACAGCAGTTGCAACTCAGGAGGACATATGACAGTGACCACTGGCCAACAAGACTTGCTGGCATTAGGCCAGTAGGGCATTTTTATTTTTTTCTCAGGGCTTGTGTTTTGAAAAAAAAACAAAAAAAAAAAACTAGTCCTACCAAAAAATAAATGTTTCCTTAGGGCTTGTGCCAAACAAGCTTAAGTGCTACAATTCAATGATTCTTCAGGGCTTGGCCCTCAAATAAATAAGTCCTACAAAGGCCTCTAACAACAAATCAAACAAATCATCCAGTACAAAATACTGTATCAAGTCAAGTATCAGTCCACCCCAGTGGTAGCTTATGTCAGGGGGTTCCTGTCTCTATCACTTTAAATACGAATGTCTTATTTTATGATACTGATTTATTTTTTTATTAACTGTCCCCCAATAGCAGTCAAGAACCCCCCCAAAACAAATTACCTGTTCAAATGATTAATTCATTCACCAACACAGGCACCCTCCTCGGACCCCTTTATACCATGTCTTATGGTTTCTATTTTATTTTATTTTATTTTGGATTAATTTTTTTTATCTGTCCCCAATCCCAGTAAACAACCCCCCAAAAATCATCCCCTGTTCAACTAATTCTTTCCCCACACTCCACCAACACAGGTACCCTCATGCCCCTTTTATACTATGTCTTTGGGAAATAAAATAATATTTGCTATGTCTTGTGTGTAACTTCTATGTTCCCATTGATTTCAATGGAATGAGCTAGGCGAAAAAAGCAGAAAATCGGCACTTCTCGTGGGAAATTTTTCGCCAATCGGAAAGTGCCATTTTTCAACAATTTCAGTTCCAGGCAGAAATGTCCTCCCATCCCAACCCCCAAGCATCAAAAACACTATATTTAAAGGGTTCCCCCCCACCAGTGCTTTTATTATAACATATTCTCAGGGACTGTTTTTAATTTAGATAGGGCTTTACAGGTGTACTAGAGTAGGTACTTGCCATATATTGAGGTACCTTGATGGGGCTGGAAAGCTTAACAATATTTGGCCAAAATTTGGAACAAAATCCTCATATTTATCAACACAGTATTATCATATATTTCCAACACAGGGCACACATTTGCATCTTGTATAGAGAAGCGCAAGTTTGTCTTTTTGTCTTGCATTTGCACTTTAAGTTTCGGCCTAATACTTGGGGGACTAGGGAATCCTTTCATTCTCTGCTGCTATCTATACATTTACAACATTATTCTATGTGAATTATGGTGAGTTAGTGAATCACTAATATAACAAACAAGTATTTTATTGCACTTTTCTTTTTTATATCTAGAGGCCTTCAAAGATATAGCTATTGGCCTGTCCATGGCTTGCATACACCTTGTCTGTTTAATTTAATTAATTATTCCACATATGGCCTATGGGGGTGGGAACATTTTTACTATAAGGAGGGCTGGTGGATCACCAATTAGCAAATTCAAAGAGTCATTAGCACACAGATCAAATAAATATGTGGAGCATCCATGACATAAAATACACCAACCTTTATTCCTCGATATATAAAAAAACAGACATGTAAATGCACACACGTAGCAATGAAGGGATAGGGAGGAGACATAAAACAGAACTTATGTATGGAAGGTTCACAGACCCGACGTGTTTCGTGCTGGCTAGCGCTTATTCATGGATAACAGTTGTTAACAATTAACCTACTTAAGTAACCTCCCAAGTCTAATGATAGGTTAAAATTACAAATGTAACAGGAATCCCCAATGGGGGATTATCCCATACAATAAAAACACTTACCATACATATTAACCTCTACCCTGCCGGAATAATCTGGAGGAGAGACAAATCATAAACGGAAGAAAGAAAGGAGAGACCCATCATGAATAAAACAAAAATAAAAATAAAAGTACCATATGGGGGTGTCATGGGGTTAAAAAATATAACCTATGTCCCATTCAGAATTCAGACCAGATGGAACACGGGTACCAAGATGAAAAATCCAAAAAGCCTCGCATTTGGCAATAAGGGATGACAAGTCACCCCCTCGCCAAGGGAGTTTAATCTTTTCAGTGCCCTGAAACTCAAACGACACCAGTCTACCCCCATGACACTCCAATATGTGCTTGGCCAGTGCAGAGTCAGTCTTAGCCCGCTCTATTTGAGCAATATGTTCTCTGATACGATGTTTCAAAGGTCGTATAGTACGGCCCACATATTGCTTCGAGCAGACTCTGCATGTAATAAGATATACAACACCCTCAGAACTGCAATTGATATAACCCACAATCTTGTAGCTGACACCCTTGACAGTACTGGTAAAACTATTCAAAACTTTAGCGTATTGGCAACATATACAGACTGTTGCTCCACATCTATAAAAGCCTGAATGTTTTAACCACGTAGGTTTTGCCCGTTGGCTCATAAATAGACTGGGAGACACCATATTACCCACAGTCAAACCCCTCCTTGCTACAAAGTCACATCCATCACGGAGAATGTCATCCAACTTAGTATCTGTATGCAGCAATGGTAAATGCCTTTTGATCACCCCACAGATAGAACCAAATTGGGAGCTATAATCCGTGATGAATCTCACATCACATCTAGTAGGGCGAGATACATCCCGTGGTTTGTCCCTGATCAGATCAGCTCTATCTTGGGACCTAGCAAACAGGATAGCCTCGTCCAGAAGTCTCTCTCCATATCCCCTCTCAACGAAACTCTGCCTAAGGTCAAGAGCTGCTTGCTCAAAAGCAGCTTCAGAGGAACAGTTCCTGCGCAAACGCAGGAACTGTCCTTTAGGTATATTGTTGACCTGGAATCTGGGATGCGCCGATTTGGCATGTAGGAGACCATTACTGGACGTAGGCTTCCTGTATATGCTAGTATGAATCCCACAAACTGCAGGGTCACCCCGAAGGGTAAGATCAAGGAACGGAATCTCAAATGCCCTCCAGGTGTGTGTGAAATGCAGGTTCAAATCATTATGGTTCAAACTCTCCACAAAATCCTCAGCCTGGGCACTGGTACCACCCCAAATGAACAAAAGATCGTCAATGTACCTCCCATACCACAAAATCAAATCGCGATGTGGGGTATCACCCCCAAAGATGTGGGTTGCCTCCCACCAACTCATATAGAGATTGGCAAAAGAGGGAGCAAAACTTGCCCCCATAGTAACCCCACATCTCTGGAGGTAAAAAACCCCATCAAACGCGAAGAAATTGTGCGACAGGAGGTACATTGAAGAAGAAACTAAAAAATCAATCAGAACCTTATCATACATGGAGAAATGTTCCAACTGAGACCGAAGTGCCACCAGACCTTTATCATGAGGGACAGAAGAATACAGGGCCGCAACATCTGCTGTCACCCAAGAGAAGCCATCACGCCACAGTGTGGTAATTAGTTCAAAACCTCAAGTCTTTGTCCATCAACCTTTTTGTATCTGAAATGCAATCATGTCTGAGTTATTGTGTTTGTTGGGCCATCGTCTGTTGCCCTTTTGTCTACTGTGAAATGATTGGATTAAGCCCTATTGTACCTGGTTTCCCCATAAGAGGCAATGCAAGATTTCTGTATAAATATCTGTGGGCTTTGCCAATAAAGAGAGTTCTGTTTTGGAGTGAACAAGGAGTCCTGGAGTCTTGTATTGCTTATGGTCTAAAGTATCCACTCTGATACCCATCTGCGCCAAGTATCCTGAATCGCCGACCGCCTGCTGCCAGTTTCCTGCGACCTAACTTCGTGGACTGTCAGGCGGCGACGTGGACTCTTCCCTGCTTCCAGCGATCCTGTGGCTGTTTCCAGTGACCGTCCATACTCCAACCGGTGCACCTGACGGCGCTTATCTGCGTCGAGAAGGAGAGACCCAGGAACGACGGCGGAAGGTGACGCGGTCCCTTCCAGCATCCGTTATATTGGTGGCATAGCGGTGGGATTTCTCCTTCTTTCATCGGGTGCATCGAATGACACATGGCGGAGATCCTGGGCCACGACGGCATGTCGCCAGACTGGAACTTCATTAAGTTTGCGCTGGAGGAACTCTGGATAACGCTGATAGCGAGGAAAGGGGACCCGGTCGACAAGGACCCGGTCTTCCGAGCGATGGAAAAGCTAATGCCCTTCCTGGGACCACATCCGTCGATTGAAAGGATTGATCGACTTATGAAGGCGGTACGTGCACGTTACCACAGTGCACTGCAGGAACGCTGTGCAATTACTCTGGCCGTGGTGAGAGGGGATACATTCCTCACCAGGCCCTGTGAGGACTATTGTGTGGACTTTGCATCGGGGAGCGGGACAACTGTCCTCTTTGATGAACCTGTAGCCCTGGATATGGGTAACTCTGAACTAGGGAGTGGGGATGCGTTCTCCCTCAGCAATGTGGAAGGTGACCTGGAGAAGGAGCACTGTGTGCTCCCCAGGGATATGGATGATGCATCCTTAAGGGATGGGACCACGGTCTCCCTCAAGGCAGAGCAGGGCCCTACGGTGAATGGCCTGGAAGAGGAACCCAGCGGACTGCCCCAATGCAGTGCTGCTGCTGGCTCTGTGAACCTTGTGAACTTTGAACTGATGGGTGGGAATGCGGTCCCCATCAGCCCTTGTGAATCCCCTGCTGTGGTGGGTAGGAGTGAGCACACCACCCCTTGTTTTGCCCTGACGCTGGTGAGTGTGGAAGAACTCACCAGCAGCCCCAAAGAGATGTCCCCTGGTTTGGGGGAGAATGCCCTGGGAGCGGAGCCGTGTGGGCTCCCCAGGGTCATGGATGCTGCCGTCTGGAGGGATGGGACTGCGGTCTCCCTCAAGGCAGAAAAAGGGACTGTTAATAATGGCCTACAAGAGGAGGACCCCAGCAGGCTGGGAGAAAGCAGTGCTGCTGGCCCTCCTGTGGATATGGATTGTGAACTGGTGGGTGGGAATGCGTTCCCCACCAGCCCCCCTGTGACCCCTGGCCTAGTGAGTAGGAGCGAGCTCACCAGGGCCTGGGATAACCCTGTTGCTGTTGCCCTGGAGAAGGGGAAGAATGTATTCTCCAGGTACATGGATAAGATGGCTAGAAGGATTGAGAGTGCCCTCCTCCCCAAGAGAAGAGATGGCCCTGATGTGAGGGGCCAGAAAGAAGAGGGGTCCAACACACTGCCTCACTGCAGTGCTGCTACTGCCCCCGAAGACCCTGGATGTTGCCCCAAGACCCCATTTCCTCCTGTGGATTTGAACTGTGAACTGATGGGTGGGAATGCGTTCCCCATCAGCACCCTTGTAACCCCTGGCGTGGTGCGTGGGAGCGAGCGCACCAGGCCCTGTGAAACTCTGGCTGGGATGAATGGGACAACAGTCCTCATCCCCAGCCCAACGATTGTGCCCCCTGAATTCCCTGAGTTCTGCATGGGGGGTGGGAATGTGCCCCAGAACGTTGCCCCAGCACAGGGGAGTGGGACAAACATCCTCTCCTGTCCCTCTGGGGCACTTGCCCAACTAAAAGGGGGAGATGTGCCCCTCTCCCCACACTTTGATTCCCAGGTCCCTGAGGATTCAGAGATCCACCGTATGTACTGGCTCTGGACCCTGAGCCCCTGGCCCCAGACCCAGGAGGGTCTACCCCAGCATTGCCTGGAGCATGGCCCAGGAGAAGCCGCCCAAGTTGGTGCTCGCCAGGACCAGAAGGCACCTATTTCCCTGGCCCAGGATCAAGGACCAAAGTTGTACCCCTGGCCCAGAACAAGGGGCTTGCTTATTGTTTACTGGCCTGGACAAGAGACTAACATTTTCCCCTGGTTCACACAAAGGACCCAACTCCTTTCCTGGCCCAGACAAGGGACTGATGTTTTTCCTGACCCAGGACAAGAGACTCAAATGGACTCCCAGCTCCAGCCAAGGGGCTCAACTCTGTGAGGCTCTTCCAGAGTCCCAAGCCAGCACTTACTACCGCAACCTCTGTCTTGGTACAATAAAAGGGGAGAAATGTAACGAATCCTACCCGTTACTTGAGCCTTGTCTGGCCATAAGTTTGTTTAACCAAAAACTGTGGACATTTTTCTCTGGTTATGTACTAAAAATAGTTTGTATATGTTTTATGGGAATGAGGAAATGGGCTGTATTACTGCCCTGTGGTAGACTGATGGCAGTGAGGGGTTAATTATTCCAATGTATATTGTAGTCCCTCAAGGCACTGACTATGTGTACTGTAGCCAGACCTCCTGCTGGGTGTTAACTTAACTATTGTGAAATGCAGTCAGAACCCCTGCAGTGTGGTAATTAGTTCAAAACCTCAAGTCTTTGTCCATCAACCTTTTTGTATCTGAAATGCAATCATGTCTGAGTTATTGTGTTTGTTGGGCCATCGTCTGTTGCCCTTTTGTCTACTGTGAAATGATTGGATTAAGCCCTATTGTACCTGGTTTCCCCATAAGAGGCAATGCAAGATTTCTGTATAAATATCTGTGGGCTTTGCCAATAAAGAGAGTTCTGTTTTGGAGTGAACAAGGAGTCCTGGAGTCTTGTATTGCTTATGGTCTAAAGTATCCACTCTGATACCCATCTGCGCCAAGTATCCTGAATTGCCGACAGCCTGCTGCCAGTTTCCTGCGACCTAACTTCGTGGACTGTCAGGCGGCGACGTGGACTCTTCCCTGCTTCCCTGCTTCCAGCGATCCTGTGGCTGTTTCCAGTGACCGTCCATACTCCAACCGGTGCATCTGCGTCGAGAAGGAGAGACCCAGGAACGACGGCGGAAGGTGACGCGGTCCCTTCCAGCATCCGTTGTATATACGACCTTTGAAACATCGTATCAGAGAACATATTGCTCAAATAGAGCGGGGTAAGACTGACTCTGCAGTGGCCAAGCACATATTGGAGTGTCATGGGGGTAGACTGGTGTCGTTTGAGTTTCAGGGCACTGAAAGGTTTAAACTCCCTTGGCGAGGGGGTGACTTGTCATCCCTTATTGCCAAACGCGAGGCTTTTTGGATTTTTCATCTTGGTACCCGTGTTCCATCTGGTCTGAATTCTGAATGGGACATAGGTTATATTTTTTAACCCCATGACACCCCCATATGGTACTTTTATTTTTATTTTTGTTTTAGTCATGATGGGTCTCTCCTTTCTTTCTTCCGTTTATGATTTGTCTCTCCTCCAGATTATTCCGGCAGGGTAGAGGTTAATATGTATGGTAGGTGTTTTTATTGTATGGGATAATCCCCCATTGGGGATTCCTGTTACATTTGTAATTTTAACCTATCATTAGACTTGGGAGGTTACTTAAGTAGGTTAATTGTTAACAACTGTTATCCATGAATAAGTGCTAGCCAGCACGAAACATGTCGGGTCTGTGAACCTTCCATACATAAGTTCTGTTTTATGTCTCCTCCCTATCCCTTCATTGCTACGTGTGTGCATTTACATGTCTGTTTTTTTATACATCGAGGAATAAAGGTTGGTGTATTTTATGTCATGGATGCTCCACTTATTTATTTGATCCGTGTGCTAATGACTCTTTGAATTTGCTAATTTGCAATATTTCCCGTGGTTGGAGAGTGGGATCTATTTATGCACCGGATTATGCCAGCGCTTGTTTATATGTTTTCTATTTAACAGTGTCTGTAGCGTGCATCCATATATCGTTCTGGTGGATCACCAGTCCTCCTAGATGGGCACCCACTAATGTCAGGCCTACAGAGTTTTCTTTACAATAGACAAATCCTTCTTCTACACCTTTTTAAAGGGATAGTAATACTTTAATATTACTAATCCCCATAGTCTATCTATTTAAACAAGAATTTAATTGCCCCCAGTGTCATCTCTCAAACATTTATGGTTTTAGAGATAACCGTAAGCAAAGTTCCCCCCTCCCTCCCCCTTCCCTGAAGTCAGTGTTGTACTGACTGCAGGGGAAGTCTGTCACACGACAAGCTTGCAGCTCTGCAGCTGAGCCGAGATCGCGTTAGTAAAAAATAATTATTTCACTGAAACAGTCTTCTATGTGTGTTTGGTTTGCAGGCACATGTAGAAGACCATTTCAGTGACTTTTAGTAACACAATCTCGGCTCTGCTGCAGAGCCGCCTGATGAAAATAAAAATGGATATCCCTGCAGTCACTACAATGCTGACTTCAGGGAAGGGGGAGGGAGGGGGAACTTTGCTTATGGTTATCTCTCATAAGGGTTTGAGAGATGACATTGGGGGCAATTGAATTATTTTTTAAATAGCTACACTATGGGGATTAGTAATACTAAAGTATTACTATCCCTTTAAGCTGAGTCCCACCCCTCCAATTCTTTTATTAAAACATCTATTCAGGGACTGTTTTTAATTTAGATAGGGCTTTATAGGTGTATTAGGGAAGGTACTTGTCATATACTGAGCTTACCTTGATGGGGTAGACAAGCTGAAAAATGTTTGACAAATTTTATAATGAAATCCTCATATTTATTAACACAGTAGTATTATATATGCCCAATACAGGGAACACATTTGCATCTTGTATAGAGAAATGCAGGTTTGTCTTTTTGTCTTGTGTTTGCACTTTTGCTTTTGGCCTAATACTTGGGGGACTAGGGAACCATTTTATTCTCTGCTGATATCTATACTTTTATGACATTATTTATTCATTATATGTATGTATGTATGTATTATGGTAAGTTAGAACTTTGAGCTATTCTTTTCTTCCTGCTTTTACACATCCTCTCTGCTCATTCTGGCTGATTCTTCACTTATTCTACTTAATATCTAATTTTCCACCCAAATATTTTATAATTTTCCTTTTTTATATCTAAATGCATACACCTGTGGAGGTGGGAACATTTTGCCTATAAGGAGAGCTGGTGGATCCTCAGTCCTCTTGGATGGGCACCCAATAACTGCTGGCCTACAGAGTTTTCGTTTTGCCACGGTTCCCAGGAATAAACCAGGAGTCGGTACGGTAAACAATCTTTTATTAGAATAATAACAGTAATGCAGGTAAACAGATAACACACAGAGGGTGATCAAAGAGGCAAGCACTGTATCAGAAATAGCAGTCCGCCAATAGATCCACCACACTGTCCGAGACTAAGCCTCAGCCCACTGGAGCCTCAAGGTAATTCGGAATGCCCAAACGACTAGCACTGACTCGGCCTGCAATCAGTCTAGGATTCTGATTATCATGGTGCCTGTGATTCTGCAACAGGGCGACATGTTTACTTCCGGGTTTTCCATGCAAGGTTCTTATTGGCGATTGGGCTCTGGCTCCACCTACGGTTAGCCTTTTTAAACTCTCTCCTGTCATTCTTTCAGCGCGCTTTCGTGGTGTACCTGTACCTAGCGTTTGTGTTGCTGCTTGTTCCTGCTCCGTGTATGATCCGGCTTGCCTGACTACGATCCTTTTGCAACTGTGTTCTGATTCTGTTGCTGACTAGGACTGGCTGACTACCTCCGTTTGTACTGACCTGGCTTTGGCTGAGTATCCGATTCCGTTGCTGACTAGGACTGGCTGACTACCTCCGTGTGTACCGACCTGGGTTTGACTGAGTATCCGATCCCGTTGCTGACTAGGACTGGCTGACTACCTCCGTGTGTACCGACCTGGCTTTGGCTAAGTATCCGATTCCATTGCTGACTAGGACTGGCTGACTACCTCTGTCTGTACCGACCTGGCTTTGGCTGAGCATTCGATTCCGTTACTGCTAGGACTGGCTACTACCTCTGTGTGTACCGATTTGGCAGTTCTGTCTTCAGACCTATCAGGGTGCATACCCTGAGTTCCGTTCCGTCTACTCTCTGTTACAGTAATACCGCTACAGCACCTGCTTGGCCTGTCACTCCCACAGTCAACTGGGAGACTGTGTTGCGAGTAGCTCTGGTCGCTTGCCAGTATCTGTTGTGCTGCCTCCGCCATCCCTAGCGTTCTAGTAACTCGGTCACTTGCCAGTGTACTATTGTGTTGCCTTCGCTATCCCTAGAGTTCTAGGGACTTGGTCACTTGCCAGTGTCCTATCTGTGCTACCTCCGCTAACCCTAGTGTTCTAGGGACTTGGTCACTTGCCAGTGTCCCATCTGTGCTGCCTCCGCTAACCCTAGCATTCAAGGGACTTGGTCACTTGCCAGTGTCCTATATGTGTTGCCTCCGCTATCCCTAGCTTTCTAGGGAGTTGCCCTGCAGCTACCCACCTCTATAGTAGGGCCTTGCCGCGGTGTAGTGCAGTTGTGGTTTTCCTTGTTCCAGTGACCTTTGTATGGATCAAGTGTCACGGTTTGTTTTGACTCTCAGACACAGAGTTAAGATAAAAACACAACTTTATTGAAAGTTTAAAGAAAACCCTCACGGGTTAGACATACACATATATCTCAACACGTAATTAGTACAATGCAATGGTGAACAGTGGTACAGTGAATAATAATAGAGGCTCTACCGGCCTTGCCAATACCGGGTAAGGCAGCCTAGAATAGGCACAATATGGAAATAGGCTCTACCGGCCTTACCAATATACCGGGCAAGGCAGCCTGTAGAATAATACAACGAGAGAGAAGGCTCTACCGGCCCTGCCAATATACCGGGCAGGGAAGCCTGGAGACTGGTAAAACAAGAGAGAATGCTCTACCTGCCCTGCCAATATACCGGGCAAGGCAGCCAGGAGACTGGTACAACGAGAGAGAAGGCTCTACCGGCCCTGCCAATATAGCGGGCAAGGCAGCCAGGGGACTGTTACAACGAGAGAGAAGGCTCTACCGGCCCTGCCAATATACCAGGCAAGGCAGCCAGGAGACTGGTACAAGAGAGAAAAGGCTCTACCGGCCCTGCCAATATACCGGGCAAGGCAGCCTTGGGCCCAGAGGCGACAAGTACTGGTACAGGAGTGTAAGTGGCCTCAGCGACTGAGAAGTGGTGGAGCAAACCAGTCGCACATACTGGACTACACAGAGGCCTACCGGTGCTATATAGGTGTCAGCGAGCAGCCGGTTAATAGGAGCAAACCAGTACCCGCGTACTGGACGACACAAAGAGACTACTGGTGCTGTGTGGAAAGCAACAAGCAACCGGTGATATATGGAGCGAACCAGTACCCGCGTACTGGTGTACACATTGACACTACCGGTGCTGTATGGGAAGCGGCAAGCAACCGGGGATATATGAGGCGAACCAGTACCCGCGTACTGGAGTACACATAGACACTACCAGTGCTGTATGAGAAGCAGCAAGCGACTGGTGATATATGGAACAAACCAGTACCTGCGCACTGGAGTACAAATATACACTACCGGTGCTGTATGGGACGCAGCAAGCAACTGGTGATATATGGAGCGAACCAGTACACGCGTACTGGAGTACACATAGACACTACAGGTGCTGTATGAGAAGCAGCAAGCGACCGGTGATATATGGAGCGAACCAGTACCTGCGCACTGGAGTACAAATATACACTACCGGTGCTGTATGGGACACAGCAAGCAATCGGTGATATATGGAGCGAACCAGTACCCACGTACTGGAGTACACAATGACACTACTGGTGCTGAATGGGAAGTAGCAAGCAACCGGTGATATACGGAGCGAACCAGTACCCGCTTACTGGAGTACACATTGATACTACTGGTGCTGAATGGGAAGAAGCAAGCAACCGGTGATAGATGGAGCGAACCAGTACCCGCATACTGGAGTACACAGTAGCACTACCGGTGTAGTATGGGAAGTCGCAAGCAACCGGTGATAGATGGAGTGTACCAGTACACGCGTACTGGAGTAGACAATGACACTACTGGTGCTGTATGGGAAGCCGCAAGCAACCAGTGATAGATGGAGCGAACCAGTACCCGCGTACTGGAGTACATATAGACACTCAGGGATGAAAATGTCACCCAGGCGACATGAGGATGGAGAACTCTGCACACGATCCAGAAGCAGGAACAGACAGCCAGGCCAGGACAGGAAGCTGGAACAGTAACGGCAGACGACCGGAATCAGGAAAGTCAGCCCAAACCGGATCAGGAATGGAGGCAGAAACCACTTCAGAAGAGGAGGCTGTCAGGCAGGTAAGCAGACGGAATCTGGAAGGTAGTGTATGCAGCAAAGGCCCAGGGAACTCAGGAAAAGGATGCAGGTGGCTATAGACATAGAGACACCACGAAAGGGCAACCAAAGGGTGCCAGAACCCAGTCTATATAGGCAATACTAGGCGGATTCAAGACAGGCAGCCAATGGAGAGCCTTCACAGATAACTGACAGGAGAAGGAAGCAATCACGGGCACCGTGATATCAAGCCAGTATTGTTCTACTGTTGTTATTGCCCACTGATATTTCTGTCCATCCTGAACTGTGTCAGATTTGGGAAGTAACACGGTACTAACCTTATCTGGACCTGAGTAGGGTGATTGCTTTTGTCATTTATTTCTCAATAAAGCTTTTCTTAACCTTACCTAAATGCCTGAGTGTTCTTACAAAACCGTGACAGTACGAAAGGGCCAATGACCTCAGACAATACAGGTGAAGGTAGCTCTCAGATTATCCATTGGAGAATGGACTCGCATGAGCAACATTTGGATCAGTTGTCACTGGCCATGCAGACCATTCTGCAGCATACCCCAGTTTTGGCACCGATGGCACAAGCTATGGCTCCAAGTAATCCAGGTAGAGGGTTGTCCGCAACGCTCCTCTCCTTTTGAGATATGATGGGGAACCTATCTTATGCCGTGGTTTCCTGAAACAGATAGAAATTTTTTTGTAACTGGTACCTGTTACGGTTTTCTGACACACAGACCAGGATGTAACGTAAAATACACTTTATTGAAATAAAAATGAACAACACTGCCCCTAGGGGCTAGTAAAGTAAAGAACAGGCAATATGAACAAAGGATGGAGTAAACTACAAACAGTAGTGCATAGAGGGTTAAGTGGAGCAACTGGTAAGGCTCAGGCTAGATTGGCCAACGCCCAGGGGATATAAAGCAGTCTATGGTAACAGTCTTTAAATGTAGATCAGGAACTCAGGAAAAGCGCTGTAACACTCTTGAAGCATAAACAGGATGAGCCCCTGTTGCTCTAAGCTGAGCCCGTACCACCACAGTGGGCTTATGAGGATTGCAACTGCCAAATTGATGTAACCAGAATAGGAATCGCCCTGAATGAGTATCGAGTAACCCTGCGTCTGCCACTGAAGTATGCCAGCCCTTGGGAGGCCACAGTAGAACGGAATTGCCCAAGCTATGAAGAGCCGATGCACAGAGTAGTGCAGTTGGGATAAAACACTTTGAGCGAATGAGGTACTGCCCAGACACCCACAAGGTGTGACCCAGAATCCTTGTTGCAAGAGCGAATGGACTACCAGTGTCAACCAGCGTGATCACGATGCTCACCGGGCATCGAACAGGCGGAGCTCTGCAAGGACTGGTATATCGTAAAGCGGAGGCTCAAATGTGTTAAGGCTCAGAGAATCACCGGAGCTTGGCAATGAATCAAATGGCACGTAATCGGAGGCTACCGGCAGTGCAAGGGTTAATCTGGTACATTTGAAATGCTCAACGAGAACAAGGCAGGCAACCTCGGCTGCAGCGTAATGAGCTAGGAAACAGAGAACAGTCAGAATGTCGCCAGCGCGACCGGAGTACACAGGAGCAGCAACCGGACAGGAGCAGTAACCGGACAGGAACAGTAGCCGGATCCGGATGACTGAGTCGCGGGAACACCACCGGAGAGTGGAGCAGTCACGGAGCAGGATCAGGAGCCAGAACCGGGTCGAATCAAGGAGCGGAGTCATCAGCCAGAGCCGGGTCGGATCACGGTGCAGAATCGTCAGCCAGAGCCGGGTCAGTTCACGGTGCAGGGTCGTCAGCCAGAGCCGGGTCAGTTCACGGTGCAGGGTCGTCAGCCAGAGCCGGGTCAGTTCACGGTGCAGGAGCAGAAGGAGAGTCAGACTAGCCGGGTCGGTACACAGGAGACACTGGAGATCAATAACAAGGCGCAGCAACACAACACCACGAAAGGGCAATTGACAAGTGCCCAAGCCTCAGTATATAAAGGCACATCCTGGGCGGGCCAATCAGACTCCTCCAATGCAAATGAATACCTACAGAGATTGCCAGGGAATCACGGGGACCGTGATAGTACCCCAGGCTTTCCCGAGTGAGAGAAGCAAGGTGGGATTCATGATATCCCTGTTGACAGGCAGAGCACTGGCATGGGCTAACCCGATCTGGGAGACGGTCAAACCTATTACTACAAACTTTGCTGAGTTCGTAAGGGCCTTCTGTACTGTATTTGAGGTTCCTTGGCACGCCACCTCTGCAGCAAAATGATTATTGTAAGGCTATTGGTTAGCCTGGAGTTGTGGGAGGGCCGGTTGGAGACATTTATACCAACCTCAATCCTTTCCTCGGGACTGCGCAGAGCTCCGACTGAGGTCTGTGTTAATCGTCAATTCTCTTAGACTAAGTCACGTTCACATCATCTCAACGCGACCATGTGTACAGCCACACACAGTCAAACACGCGATCACCCCAAGTGCTCCTCTTGCAGGCTGGTTTTCCTTCCACAAGCATTGAAATTTACTGCAGTCAAGACCGGGTTTGATTTCACATACGTCTATTTACTCCTCTGGTTTATACTACAATGTAATCTCGATCGTACAGCTGCTCAGGCATCCTCTACGACAGCCAACACTTGTCTTACGGTAATGTATATATTTTGTATTTAGTTTCTGAAGTTCGATTAATCACAAGCGAGACAGGTTCTCTAGGCCAGCATACTACTTACCAGATAAATCTGGTTCACTTGGTGTATCCTGTGTTTTGAATATTGCGCAAACCTGTGCTGTAATGAAAATGTACTATACCTTCCTTACTGGTTGCATTGTTACAGAAGCATAACAAGTATCACAGGCAGTATTTGGCTGTTAAGCGTTTCATTTCATCACTCAGGTTCATTCTTTACAGTTTAGATTCGTGGGGTTTTGGCTTCCGACTTTGAGGTGAAGGCACTTCAGACTTCAGACTGCAAGTAACTGTGTTTTTTTTTTCATATCGGAGTCTTCACACAAGTTTGGCGGAACTTTTCATTTATTGACTCTACTAAGATTAGGTAGGGTAGGTTTTTTATTTTTTCTAAAGTCTTTCGGTCCCTGTCTTTTAGGGTAGGAATGGAGGAGAAGTCCAGTCCCCCGGGAAATCTTGTGTATTTCCCCTCAGCCCAACGCATAGTTAGCATACCTCCTCCTGGTCTTTTTTAGGTAGGACATCACGGATAGCCAGGTTTTTTCTTTTGAGTTAGATAACACCGCCAGTTACTTTCCCGCCTACCGCTTAGGCAATCGCCCCTCGGTCCAAATCATAGGTACTTCTGGTTGGTATTTATATTTTAGGGCCTCACCTTCCCCACATATATAGCTCAGTTAGGGCTTTTTGAGCTATCCTTTTCTCTAGCCAGTTAAGCATTCAGGTGACCGACAGCAAATAAGTAATGCCTATTCACTTATTTGCACCTTATCTCTGCAGGTTATAGGATCAAGCATGTCGGTCACTTCGGACAGTTCAACCATGCCAGAGATGCAGGACACATCTGGGCCAGCGTCTAACTTTTCATCCCCTAACTTATATAGAGCCTGGACTGTAGCTAAGATTATTAAGGAATTACAATTCAGGGGCATTCCTTACCCCGCTACAGCTAGGAAGCTGAATTGTTTAAGCTCCTATTCTCCCCTACCTTGACACCAAGACATAGCACTAGCCATAGTCCAGCTCCTTCAATATCTCAATCCACTTCAGATTTGGCTGATCTACAGGCTTCAGTGGCTACTCTGGCGGAATCAGTAGCCTCTATACATGCTCGGTTGGACGAATTGGGAAATCCACCATCGGGCCATCAGGTGGCTCAGATGGTTTTGTCCAGGTATCTCTTCCAGTCCAGCCTGCTCAGCGATAGGGAGCCCCGTTCCTACCGTCTCGCCAGCCCATTTCATTCCTAACCATTTGAGGAAGGATATTATTGAGGGCAAGGATATCAATCTGGTATTCTTATTGATATCCTCCCATGACAGTGTTGAAAATTTACCAGTTAAATTTTTTAGTGCCTCCTATTATGTCCAATTATGGATACGTCTCTCAGTTTCCCCTGGGATTGAGGTGAGGGTAGAGTTAGGATAAGCTTAGTGGGATAGGAATTATTTAAGCCGGTCCAGTCTTCGGGGAAGGTTATATGGTTCAGTAGCAGTTTTTCAGTACTTTGCTATAATCACTAGTCCTAGGTACAGGTTGACAGTGTAGGTACTGATGTTTTTCAGGTTTAGCATATGAGGCAATTTGTTAATCTTGCACTTTTAGGCCTTTTTAAGACACACGAAGGCGGTCTCAAGCATCAAAGGTAAGGTATTTCAATTTGAAGCTTTTATGTTGCCGTTTAGTGTGTGTGAATATGTTTACTAACTTATGTTGCCACTCAATATGTAATCTGGATATAGCATGCATTTAGGACAGATCTGGTGTCCCAATCTCAGAGGTGTTAAGATATCAGAAGTTAGGGCGTTAGCTACTTCTGGGATAAGGGCAGGTATGGAGCTCCATCATTTAGGAAGCTCCTACGTTCAGGTCACTCACGGAGATCTTTGTAGTCATTTTGCCATGATACTTCTCGATTAGGTTTATAGGGTATTATTGGTTATGTTCTTGTACGTTCTGAACTAGGTATTCTACTAAGGAATCGCATATGTGTATTTCCTATAGAGATACTGTTTGTCATTCAACTTAGTATCTCATGTTTCATTTCAGTCTCCTCATATCAGAGACAGGAATACAGCTTTGAGCGTGATTTTTATCCTGTTCAGTAGGTCCCTATTGTTATAGTTAAGTTCTACATCTTGACTTTTGGGGCTAGGGCATCTAGACTAAGCATTACGGGTCTCAATCTCAGAGGTATCTAGATAATCTGAAGTTGGAGATGTAGCTACTGCGGTTACAGGGGCAGGAAGGGAGCTCTGGCATTTATGAAGCTCTTATGTTGATAGTCGCACACGGAGATCTCTTCATGTTTTTTCATCATCATTCTTTACAGTTAGGTTCCTAGGGTTATATTAGTACGTTCTCGTATGTTTTAAACTAGGTAGTCCACAATTAAATCTAGTGGGTTTTATCTCACACCGAGATACTGTTTGTCATTAAAATCAGTATCTTGTCCTCATTTCAGACACGCATACAGGCTTGAGCAAGTTACTTTCAGAGGCAGAGTTAGGTTTAGGTTATGTTAAGACTGCTAGTTTGTCTTTTAGGATAGTTAGGGGAAGGCTACAGCTTAGTCCCGTCCCACGTTTCCCTCGGCCCAACTCATAGATAGAGCCTTCTTCCTAGTTTTCTTGATAGACAGGGCTTCACCTGTCACACCCACTCTATAGACATAGGGTCTTATACTGCTTAAGATTATTCGTCACCGCGAGACCAACACCCCTCAGCCTATCGCATAGGCCTCACGCCCATTGGTCCAAACCACAGGTAGCGTCTCGCATCAGCCGCTTAGCACTAGAGAGGGACTCACCAGTCACCATATACAAGTTAATTATTTTCTCTCTTTTTCACTAGGCAGGGGGTCACGAACCAGCAGCATTATAGGAATATATTAAGTATCATTAATCAGTTTTGTTTACAGGATCATCATATGTAAGGAAGATCCCTCACAATGGAACCAGTGGCGTTACCGGAAGAATTTACATAATAAAATCCGGTAGCGGAACATGCGGGTAAGATACTGCCATGACACCGCTCTATGGCTTTACAGGGTGTCTGGGGAAAAAGGATGTTATTTGCCTTATGTTCGGGACTAAGGCAGTCAAATTGTGAGTTAATTTGGCAGAGTAGTTGCATTAGTGTCATGGCAAGACAGACTACCACCTTCAGACGTATCATGTGTTACATACCTGGCCCGGATGTTATGACGTGTGCCATGTTTACGAAGCTACATATGGGAGGTAGTATTTCAAGTTTCTCACCGTTTCCACCATACACGTCAACTATTGACTGGGCTAGCTTTTCTGTGGTAGGGTGCCACATGGTGTTCTGCCTTTACATCTTTTTGTCCATTTATATACTAGTTATGCATATTTTATCTTATTTTGTTAATCCGTCTTGGCAGGTATCAAACATCTTTATCAACACAACTACTACAGTAAGTTACACTCTCGCACACTCCTACGATTGATCATGTGAGGTATTGTAAGTAGTCTTTCACTTGACACCTTAGATTGTATATTTTTGGAGCAGTTGGGTAGACAGCTCACTACCCTTCGGTCATCAGCCCTCCTTTTAGTTACATTTGCTCCACCTTTCTTATGGCTTCTGTTAGATTTCAGGGGTTACCAGGCGGGGGGTTATCCAGTATCAGGTTATTTCAGTACTCTTTCTTTATTCGCGTTGGATATAGATCTACGGTCATGATCACTGTGGATTCATGGTCCTTTTTGCCCACTCTTAGGCCTACCTTACAGGTCGGAATGGGCAATAGGCATCCGACATACACCTTATCATCATAGTCTCTCCTAGGCCCGACCACAAATGTAAGGCTATTGGTTAGCCTGGAGTTGTGGGAGGGCCGGTTGGAGACATTTATACCAACCTCAATCCTTTCCTCGGGACTGCGCAGAGCTCCGACTGAGCTCTGTGTTACCCACCCAACCCAAAGCCCTTTTCTCAGCTCCATCAATTTAATTTTTTTTTTTTTTCTTTCTTATACACGTGGGCCCACTCTTAGGCCTACCTTACAGGTCAGAATGGGCAATAGGCATCCGACATACACCTTATCATGATAGTCTCTCCTAGGCCCGACCACAAATGAGAATCCAACAGGGCACACGTACAGTTGCAGACTATGCAATTGAATTTTGCACGCTTGCTGCAGAGGTTGGTTGGAACGATGAGACACTTGTGGCAGCTTTTGCGAAAGGCCTCAATGATGAAATAAAAGATGAAATCGCTGCTCATGAGTTGCCGGAAGAGATGGACAAATTCATTCAGTTTGCTACCTTGATTGACACTCGAATAAGGGAAAGGAACCTGTATAAAGACCGTAAACAGAGAACTCCAAATGGGTCGTTGCCCAGCTCTAGTGTCCCACCCTACCTCCCTCACCTCCTTTTGCCACAAGCAATAGTATTGAGCCTATGCAGATAGGCTTTACACGATTGTCTAAGGAAGAGCGGCTCTTCCGCCTCAGACAAGGCTTGTGTCTGCATTGTGGGAAAGCTGGACACTTGTTGCAGTCATGTCCAGTGCGGCCGGGAAACTAACCTAGGGTCCAGTAGGGGACAGGTCCTAGGTGGTGTATATCAGTCCCCAGAGGGCACATAATATAAACCTGTGGTGGAGGTCATGGCATCCTGGGCAAGGTCTTCCTTTACTGCTCCTGCCTTGATTGATTCCGGAGCAGCTGACTATTTTATGGATAAGGAGTTTGCTGACCTGCATAATATTCCATTGGTTGAGATGGAATCCAAATTGGACATTGAGGCCATTGACGGAACACCTTTGGTCCCCCCCAGGTTACTCAGGAGACATGTCCATTGGTGATCCGTATTGGAGCGCTTCATACGGAGACTTTGAGGTTCCAGATTATTCAGTCTCCTCACTATGCGGTAGTTCTGGGCTTTCCATGGCTGCATACACATAATCCCAGAATAGACTGGAGGTCCTGCGAAATCCTGGCTTGGTCTGACTTTTGTATGGAACATTGCTTACGGCAACCTACCAAGATCTTATGTACCTCTCCCTCATTACCGCTTGAATACCAGTCATTTAGCGATGTGTTCAGTAAGGGAGAGGCTAGCACTTTGCCACAACATTGGCCATATGACTGTGTTATTAATATTGTGCCTGGCTCCATGCCTCCTAAGGGCAGAACCTATCCATTGTCCTGTGAGGAGAATCAGGCAATGGAGGAATAAATCTCTGATGCTCTGGCTCGCGGCATAATTCGTAAGTCTTCCTCGCCTGCGGGGGCTGGATTCTTTTTTGTCAAAAAAATAATGGGGAACTCAGATCCTGTATTGACTATAAAGGTCTGAATAAGATAATGATCAAGAACGCTTACCCCATCCCACGCATTACGGAGTTGTTTGATCGACTCAAGGGCACTTCCATTTTCACCAAATTGGATTTAAGGGCAGCATATAACCTAGTAAGGATCAAAGAGGGTGATGAGTGGAAATCCGCTTTCACTACTCGAACAGGGCACTACGAGTATTTAGTGATGCCCTTTGGGTTATGCAATGCTCCGACAGTATTTCAGAAGCTTATAAACAATGTTCTTAGGGACATGTTACAGTCCTGTGTAGTGTTTTACTTGGACGACATTTTGATTTATTCTCCTGATTTGGAGACGCACCGTAAGCATGCCACTGCAGTGTTGCAGAGGCTTGCCACACTACGTACCAGTATCACATCCCCATTGGGTGAGGAGATCTTGGCATCCCAGGACAATGCGCCTCTGGAGAAACCCATGGGCAAGTGCTTTGTGGCTGAACCATTCCGGGCCAAGTTGATGGAGACGTATCATGCCTCTCGTGTGGCTGGTCACGTGGGCAAAAATCAATTGATCTGGAACTTGTCCCAAATGTTCTGGTGGCTTATATTAAGGGCTGACTGTGCTGCATTTACTGCAGCCTGTGCCACTTGTGCTCGCTCCAAATCCCCAAGGCACCTTCCAGTTAGGCTTTTACAGGCTGTTCCTAATGGTGACCTCCCATGGTCACATGTATGTATCGATTTCATGGGAGAATTGCCTGTATCTAATGGCTACACAGTTATACTTATGGTGGTTGATAGAATGGCCTACTTTGTGCCGCTGCCTGGCTTGCCATCGGCTAAAACATTGGCCATGGTGTTCGCGAAGGAGGTGTTCTGACTCCATGGAATCCCCAAGGTCCTGGTCTCCGATCACGGGAGCCAATTTGTGTCCAGGTTCTGGAGGGTGTTCTGTAACCAAATGGGTATCCAATTGTCGTTCTCGTCTGCATACCATCCCCAGACCAATGGGGCCACTGAACGCTCCAATAAGGGATTGGAACAATTTCTACGCTGTTTCATTTCCAATCATCACGACAACTGGGCTGATTTGTTGCCATGGGAAGAGTTCACCAGGAATTGCGCTGTTAACACTTCTTCTGGGAGCTCACCCTTTCTTATCAACTATGGGTTCCAACCATGCTTGCTCCCAAATACCTTCCAAGCACAGCAGATTCCAGCTTTGGATGAGCACATTAGGCAACTTCGCTCCACTTGGGCACAAGTTCAGAATTCCCTACGTGACTCTTCAATGGTACCAGCAGCATGCCAATAATAGAAGGTTGCCTGCCCCTGTATTCCAGGTGGGGGACGGGGTATGGTTATCCTCCAGGAACCTTAAGTTGCAAGTTGCCTGCAATAAGTTGGTCCCCAGAACCTTTGGTATGTGATAGATGCACTTCTACTCCTGCAGTCCCTGGTCCGGTTCGTATTCAAGACCACGATGAATATGAGGTGCAGAGTATTTTGGATTCACGTAGATTCCATGGGCAGATCCAATACTTGGTTCACTGGAAGGGATATGGTCCAGAGGAACGCTCATGGGTGAACCACTCTGACATCCATGCTCCACTACTGTTACGCAGATTCCACGCCAAGTTCCCATTGAAGCCAGGACCTCCTCCATGGGGAGGGGGTCGTTGAGAGGGGGGGTACGATCACTGTGCCCGTGATTCTGCGATAGGGCAACATGTTTACTTCCGAGTTTTCCGTGCAGGGTCCTTATTGGCGATTGGGCGCTGGGTCCGCCTACGGTTAGCCTTTTTAAACTCTCTCCTGTCACCCTTTCAGCACCCTTTCGTTGTGTACCTGTACCTAGCATTTGTGTTGATGCTTGATCCTGCTCTGTGTATGACCCAGCTCGGCTGACTACGATCCTGTTGCGTCTGTGTCCCGATTCCGTTGCTGACTAGGACTGGCTGACTACCTCCGTTTGTACCGACCTGGCTTTGGCTGAGTATCCGATTCCATTGCTGACTAGGACTGGCTGACTCCCTCCATGTGTACCGACCTGGCTTTGGCTGAGTATCCGATCCCATTGCTGACTAGGACTGGCTGACTACCTCCGTGTGTACTGACCTGGCTTTGGCTGAGTATCTGATTCCGTTGCTGACTAGGACTGGATGACTACCTCCGTGTGTACCGACCTGGCTTTGGCTGAGCATTCGATTCCGGTACTGCTAGGACTGGCTACTACCTCTGTGTGTACCGATTTGGCAGTTCTGTCTTCAGACCTATCAGGGTGCGTACCCTGAGTACCGTTCCACCTACTCTCGCTTACAGTAATACCGCTACAGCGCCTGCTTGGCCTGTCACTCCCGCAGTCAACTGGGAGACTGTGTTGCGAGTAGCTCTGGTCACTTGTCAGTATCTGTTATGCTGCCTCCGCTATCCCTAGTGTTCTAGGGACTCGGTCACTTGCCAGTGTCCTGTTGTGTTGCCTCTGCTATCCCTAGAGTTCTAGGGACTTGGTCACTTGCCAGTGTCCTATCTGTGCTGCCTCCGCCATCCCTAGCGTTCAAGGGACTTGGTCACTTGCCAGTGTCCTATCGGTGTTTCCTCCGCTATCCCTAGCCTTTTAGGGAGTTGCCCTGCAGCTACCCAACGCTATAGTAGGGCCTTACCGTGGTGTGGTGCAGTTGTTGTTTTCCTTGTTCCAGTGACCTGTCTACGGATCAAGCCAGTATTGTCCTACTGTTGTTATTGCCTACTGATAGTTCTGCCCATCCTGACCTGCGGCAGATTTGAGAAGTATCACAGTACTTACCTCATCTGGACCTGATTAGGATGATTGCTTTTGTCATTTATTTCTCAATAAAGCTTTTCTTAACCTTACCTAATTGCCTGAGTGTTCTTACAAAACCGTGACACTGATAGAGCCCCAGATCCGCACTAGGATGCATGTCTGTGGAGCGGGGACCAACACACGGAGGAAACAGACAGAGCCCCCTAGTCAGCACCAGATAGGATAGTCAGACAACCGGGTTATACACGGAGAGGGTAGTCAGCCAGAGCCACAGGTTTGCACCAGATAGGATATCCACTGAAGCGTTGGTATGCTGCAAGCGCAGTGGACAGAGCCCCAGGTCAACACCAGAGTGGGTAATCAGACAAGCCAGGTCATACACAGAGCAGGTAGTCAGCCAGAGTCACAGGTTTGCACCATAAAGGATGTCTAAGCCAAATTGGAACGCACAAGGAGAATGATCAGACAAAGCCACAGGTCAACACCAGAATGGATGGACAGACAGGCCGGGTCATACACAGTTCAGGTAGTCAGCCAGAGCCACAGGTCCACACCAGATTGGGTGTCCACTACACAATGGGAGCAGGCAAAAGTGTAGTCAGACAGAGCCACAGGTCAGCACCAGAATGGATGGTCTGACAAGCCAGGTCATACATAGAGCCCAAGGGAAACAGAACTGTATTGCACAACAACGCAAGGGCAACTGAGTCATGACTCAGTCTGCCCTTTAAACCCCTCCTCAGGAAGTAGGTAGGAGGAGCAGCTCAGAGGGAGGAAGTAGATAGGAGGAGACTAGAGGAAGCAAACACATAAAACAAAGGCCTGCTACATGCTTGAAGCCTCATGCCTGCAGATGTCGCTGAAATCAAGGAAAGCTGTAACATCCTTAAAACAGGCAAGTCCTTATTCTACACCTTTTTAAACTGTTGTATGTCTTTTGTCTTTATTTGCAAACATTGGGACCCCCCAGCTCACATGCTTCTTACACAGACAACAAATAGCATCATGTTTAACTTTTGGATTAAGGGAATGCATCTACATAGTATAAACATCATAGCTGGAGAAGTTCCTTAGGGGCTACTACTACTACTACTGGGGCTAGATGTTGCATTTGTACTAGTTAAGGAGCTGCACTTCCAACAGCAGCAGTAGCATCATCTTAGCTAGGGATGGATATAATGTTGATGACTTGTGTTGCTGGTGGTTACACAACACTAATATGTGTGGCTGGGAGAGGGTTGAATTTGGAAGTGAGGATGATTCTGATGATGAATTACAGTATGATTGTGTAATTTAGACATATTTACTTGGACAGAGTTAGACTTTACAATTGATCTATGGAAGAGTATATAAGCAGTCGCAGCACTCCTATTCAGTGGTGAAATATTGAGCCTTTGACTTTCAGCTACTTTTCTGGTCATGTCATCATCTCTTTCAATCTCAGCTTAATCTGTATCTGAAGATGAGGAGGATGCTGGAAGGATATATTCTAGATCAACATCATCATCAGTAATTAGGCCAGCCTCAGCATCAGTCCCACTAGTTTTATATTCCTCTAGGCTTTTTGAAGTGTCAAAGTTTCTTTTTTCTTATTACTTTTTCCCTTAGAGTGATTTTCAGCACATTCTCTACTACTTTGAGGAATGGTATATTTACTCTCATTGTCAGTCAGTCCTGCTTGATTGGAAGTGCCATTTTTCTTCTGCTTCAGTTTGACATGAAAAATGTTGCCAGTCCCTAATTGGAAGGTATTAGTTCACATTTACTATTGCTGAAATTATGTAATTATGTAACTTCTTTCCTGTGCTATTTTTTCATAATTGGACCCCACAAAAAAGGGAACATTTTTTTCCTACTTACCGTTATTTTCCTTTCCTGGTCATTTCCATGGCAGCATTCACCAAAGGGGTAAATCATCTCCACAACCAATCATATAGGAAACAACAAACACAAGTAAAACTATAAATCCCACCCCCTTAGCAGAACCCAGTGTCTGAATTATAACGCAAAATAAATCGCAAGGGCGGGATTTGGTGAATGCTGCCATGGAAATGACCAGGAAAGGAAAATAACGGTAAGTAGGAAAATTTTTTTCCCTTTTCCTGGTCATCCATGGCAGCCTATTCACCAAAGGGTAGTACCCAAGCACAAAGAAAAGAAAGGGCGGGACACATAAACTGCTTATAAACGTAACCAAGACATGTTATAAAATATAGCTAAAAATATAGCTAAGGACCAGACCCAACAGATTACCAATATATATAGCCAGACAAAAAGGCAATTAAGGGAGCAAACTAACCTTAAAAGACAAATCAATTGCCAGCAGAACACTAAAAAAATAATGCTGTCGTCCCTAGGATGACGTCAGAGCCTGAGATGCTGGGAGATGACATGAGTAGGAAGCCTTCAGATGAATGCACAGTGCAGCAGAGCAGGAAGCGACCAAGAACAAATTCCCAATAAATGCTATCCCCAAAGGGATAGGACTGAAATGCCCCGACCGCTAAAGGGCCTCCTCCACGTAATCCCACGTTGGGAACGGAACTAGAGGAGCTCCAGCACCAGGGAGTGAGAGACCTGATGCTGGACCGAGTCAGAGCCAACTCTAGGGTAAGTCAAAAGAAAACTACATTCCCCTGAATGGGAGTTCACTATCTGACCTTGAGGAAACAAAAAAAGACACTGGGTTCTGCTAAGGGGGTGGAATTTATAGTTTTACTTGTGTTTGTTGTTTCCTATCTGATTGGTTGTGGAGATGATTTAACCCTTTGGTGAATAGGCTGCCATGGATGACCAGGAAATGAAAGATTTTGTCACATACTAGTTATTTCACCCTTTGAATGCCAGAACTAGCCACCCCAGTGGAACTCAAATGGTTAATATTTATGAAAACTCAAGCTAATTATATATAGAACCTTATTCTAAACAAAAGGATTTAAGCAAGTTATGTTTATTGCTAATCCTTACCAAGATGAATAAAAAGTTATGACTTTATATTTTTTGAAGTGTAAATTACTTTTATTCCTTTGATATAAATATGTGAATGGGCTATTACTATTCTAGGCAAATGTTACATAGAAGTACTGCATAGTTTACAAAAGTGTTGCAGGCAGTGCAAGATAAAACAGATGGAAAGAAAAAGGTCAATCTAGTATACAGTGTTTGAATCTGGAAAGTGAAAGAATAGAGGACGGGAAGCATGCCCAAGAGCTTTACCAACAGATGGAGATGTAAGGCAGCAGGAAACCTCCTGAAAAGTCATAAGCACAGTACAAAGAACTTAAATGTGCTATAATCAAACTTCAACAGGAAATAGGTTTTTCAACATAGTGTACAACAATATTAAATGTATAATGCACATAGGATTTTTTTTATCATTTCTGTCATTATAATTTTAACTAACTGATTTAGGGTTAGGTTTAAAGGCTCACGTTAAACCAGCCGCTAAGTGAAAAAGGCACATCGCTCGCAAATAATACATGAGTTACGGCAGATTCAATAGGTACTCTACAAGAATAGCTATCAAGCGTAGGCACACACAAAACACATAACACAAAAGCCATTGTCTCTCATGTTAATGCACAATGGGCGGCCAAATCACACGATAACATCACTCAAAACAACATGTAACATAACGGCTGCCGTTGTCTAGCAACCCTGATTGATGCAAAAACAAATTCAAACACACAGCCAATCACAAAGCCCCAATGTATCAAAAAACTTAAAATACACCTATATATACCCAAAAATAACCGTCACACACTGTCTGTTTTCGAGTTCTTGAGAGGTAGATATCAGGACCCAGGAGCGGAGGATAGTGATCAGAGAGAGGGAGACAGGAACATTCATCGGAGGTAGAGGAGTTTGGAGAGAGGAGAGCATTGCACATAATAAGACACATATCACACCTTTGCACATATTACATACACACATACAAACACATACACATACATACACATAGTCCTTTTATTTTATAACACCTTACACGTTTTACTTTTTATTTTGACAGTGTGAATCTGTGAGTGAAAGTGTGTGACAGAGAGTGAGTGGATCGAGTGTGTCTGTGAGGGCCTGTTGGAGTGCCTGGGTGTGAGTTGTTGAGTGATGGCGTGGAGAGCAGGACAGGAGAGAGGGATGGGGAGAGTAGTGGAAGAGGAGGAAGGTCAGGAGGGTGTCCCTGAGCAGAGCAGGGGTGGGAGAGAGAGATCCGCAGGGCGGAGGGGGACCCGGCCCACAAGAGCAGGCACACGCAGGCCAGGGACAGAACCTGCAGTGCGATGAGGGGTAGTTGCTATGGAGCAACACACACAGTCAGGGTCAGACCAGGCAGGGCACTATGGCTCTGAATCATCCCATGCCGGAGCTGACGAGGGCAGGATCAGGGACCCCAAATACACAGAGGAGGAGAACAAGGCTCTCGTGGAAGCTGTCCTGGAGAGGCAGTGTGTTCTCCACCCTACGGTGAAGGTCCCTGGCCCATCAGCGAGGAGGAAGGCAGCCTGGAACCAGATCTGCAGCTGGGTCAACGTGGTGGCTCCATGCAGGCGGGACGTGGAGTCCAAGAAAAAGAGATGGGGCGACTGCCAGAGGGTGGTGAAAAACAAGATGACCGAGCTTGCCAAGCACGCCCGAGGCACTGGAGGTGGCCCACCCGTCCCTATCACCTTCTGCGGCTGGGAGGAGATGGTGCGGCGGACCATGTCCCCGACCCTGATCAAGGGGGTCATTGGAGGAGCTGACACTGGGGATGAGAGAAGCCTCCACACTACCGGTAAGTGCAACACTACATAACAACACACTACATCGACCAACACCAACTGCACACACAGTCACACCTCAACACATGCCCATCACTCATCCATACAACTGCACCAACACAGCATCCTGAGGGTTAAAAACAGGACACAACACTAGGACAAATGTCAAGGTCCAACTTGGGATAAACCTGTCACAGTCCTACTTCAACCCTCCTGTCGCTGTGCTCATCACACACAATACACAAACCGTTATGTTCAAAATGTCATCTGTTAAATATCATCACTGTTCACACACAATGTCACCCATGTCCCCACAGGGAAGTCCGCACCTAACCCCTTGAGTGCTAGAGGGATCATCAATGCATCGATCAACAATGCTTTGGCAACCCCTCTGGGACTCAAAGGGTTAACCAGACAACAAACAAGTCACTAGGCCAACGATCACATGCTACACAGGGGACATTCACTAGGCGGTGAGAAAGAGATGGTGGAGACAAAGTAACCCTCACACACCCTCACTTCACCAATACCAGTGTTAGTCTATGGAGAATATGCAACAACAAGAATCAAGTTGATAGGGTCCCATTGTACAGACTCCATGGAAAACACTGGAAATGGGGAAAGGAGATCACTGGAGAAGTCACCATCATGTTCACTTCATCAGTTTAACATCCACGCTTACTGAATCAAAAAAAGGGTGGATCAGGTCACACATCACAGTGTCCCATAGAATAACTGCTTGTATGTGCAACACACAGGCCGAATTCTATTCCACAGAATTAAAGGTGGATGAAGTAGGCCTTGGTGTTGTGGCTGCAATCATTTACTCTAACTTGAAATGACATATCCCACATCTGATTCCCACATGGATCCACAGGGGTGCTGATGCCATGGATGGATGTTACACCAGCCGCTCTTTGCAGGATACACATGGGAACCAAATATCAACCATTGTACCTTGGTCACCAACAGACCATGAATGATGGATATCTAGGATTGAGTACGGTTGCCTCACACAGAAGGCTCATACACAAAGGAAAACAGGTCTCAATCAAAGATATCCCTCACTACTGGCTTGATTGTTGCCCTTAGGATTCAAATGTTTCTAAATATGTCCCAACACGATGTGAACACAGAGATCAGTTCACTGGATGTGATTGCCTTACTGGCCAGGTATGTGCACCCATCACAATTCAGCCTACATTGCTACCATCCAAATACACATACATAGTATATCACACTCTACGTAGATGGGATATACGAGGTATGTTCATATCCATCATATCAATCCAATGTATTGTTGGATGGGTGCACATACATAGCCAGTAAGGCAATCACACCTACTGAACTGCTCTCTGGCTCCACATCTTGGAAGGATATTACTGTATCCATATGAAAGGTACATATCCACATACATATATGACCATTTCAACTTGTGTGTGACTGTAATGGGATAGCAATGGGTAATGTCATCATGATGTAATATCATTGGCATCATAAAAAGATGTGTCTCGATGTAAGTCCTATCCCTCCAACACTCATGGTTATACAGATATTGCTTTATGTGACAGGTGGAGATATCTGTCATTTGACCACACGGAGGCTCTTCAGCAGAGCCAAATTCACAACATTTCGAGATAAATACCTCTTTGGAATGGTCCACAGAGTGTGCTTTCAAACCATGCACGCTCTGTACACCATTCCAATTAAGTATTGTTCTCTAAATGGGGCGATTTGGGCTCTGCTGAAGAGCCCTCGTGTGGACAAATGACTGATATCTACATCTGTCACATAGAGCAACATCTGAGCAACCATGAGGGTAGGAGTGATAGGACTAACATTGAACAACATCTGTTTTCACAATGTCTACAATCTGACATCAAGGTGGACTTAACCTTTGCTATCCCCCAGGGGGATAGCCATCCCTAAAAGTTGTAAAGACAAATACATGTTGTTGGATTCACCCCCCAAATTAAACAATGGTATTCCTACTGCTGAAAGGTGTGTTGATTCAAAAGGTATCACAGCTCAGACATGGATATGTCAGGGGCAATATCCCAGTGGCCTGTTACTACACAATCATATGGACAGCTCTGGTACAGGGACCAGATAGCTACATGGGAGGGTGCTGCAACAGCCCCACTGTACTATTTCGGGCCACTGTGATATTGCACCTCAAAATGAAACCTTCACCCGTAATAACTCAAACAACACCTTTCAGCAGTGGGAGTACCCTTGTTTACCCAGGGGGATTAACCCAAACACATATATTTTTCTTCACCACATATCAAAGTATAACTGTCTCCACAAACATATGGCTAAGGTCACTAATCACAACATCTTATTTCTCCACACAGCTTACGGCCCTCAAGCCCAGCGGGAGCCAGTGGAGAAGGCTATGTCACCCCCCCAGTGAGGAGTACACAGAGGAGGGGACCAGCCGATGGTCACCATACCCACCCTCCCCATCCCCTCCAACACAGGCTGCACCCCTCCAAGCTGTACCACCACAAGCTGCACCCCTCCAAGCTGCACCTCCCCAGAATGCCACAGGAGGAGAGGTGGACCTATCCAGCCACCTCCACCAGCTACTACCCTCCATCAGCAGCACCACCACCATTGCCAGGGAGCCAATGGCTGCCAGGGACAGTGGCCACCACCCAAAATGGGCCATATGCCTCCTAGATCAACCCACCCTCCTGGATGGCTCCACAGCATGCCCCAAGGTATGATCCCAGGTGGGGTACAAGCACCTATCAGTGGCCACCATATGACCCTTGGCCACTGGGCTACCCACACCTGGGCCTGATTGGTGAGCCCCAGCGCCCCCTACCCAGGGACATATTCACACCTCCACCAGCACACACATCATTGGGCAGCTAAGAATCACTTGATGTGGTGGGCATATGCCCATCATCTGCACCAGCCACTCCCACAGCAGCCACAGCAGCCACAGCACCTCCAGCAGCAGCAGAGGAAACAGCACCTCCAGCAGCAGAGGAAACAACACCTCTATCATCAGCAGAGGAAACAGCACCCTCAGCAGCAGAGGAAACAGCAACCTCAGCAGCAGACGAAACAGCACCCTCAGCAGCAGAAGAAAGAGCAGCACCAGGGACAGCGGGCACACCCACCTCCAGCACTGCACGCCTCACAGGGATGGAGGCAGAATGTATGGCCCTTCAGAGGAGACTACTCCGGTCGAGCGGGAGTACAGAGAGCAACATCACCAGGAGCAGGAGGCAATCCAGGAGGAACATAGCCCGACTGGAGACCAGAATCCAAGCCCTGGAGTTGGAGGTGGCCAGGGGGAACACACAACTCCACCAGCTCAGGACTGGTCTAATGGACATGTTGACACAGGTACTTGTGGAGTTGCGGGAGATCAACCGCAGGGAGAACCTGAGGATGGAGAGGGAGAACTTGCGTTCCACGGAGGGGTCTACTGCAACCACCACCCCCTCCAGTGTTACCCCTGAAGCCACACATAGGGGGCAGAGGGTTACTAGGTGATCAACAAGGGCATCCACCTCTGGCACCCAGGCTAAGGCCCCCCACCCAAAAAAGAAAAAATGAAAGGCCCGACCTGTTAACTTTCCCCTCAATAAAGAAACCTTTTTTTTTGGATTCCTGTCTGATCTGTTGTGTCTTCAGTTATGGATTGGGTGGCAGGGTTGTCTCCAATGCGTTGCCATACAATGCAGTGAACACAACCTCTACCTGGGTGAAATGTTTGTGGGATGCTACAACATGGGTTCACACACACACACACACACACACACCGTTGTACAAATTCAACTGGAAATACATAATTGGAGCCATATTACACCACTGTTTTATATGACGATGTTGTGTGTTAAATCTGAACAACAAAACATACCCCTTAGCACAACAAAAGATACAACATTGAACATTCGTCTACATCATATGTTGTGTTTAACCCTTTGAGTGCCAGAGTGGTAGGCAACGCATTGCAAAGAAATGCATTGGGGACCACTCTGGCACTCAGAGGGTTAATGGGATAACCAAACAAACAGCTATGTGACTTAGCGGGGACATAACAAGCAGGACAGATAAATGGGACATGCATCAATATTGTCTTGGATTCAAACACTCTTTGTGCAACTGACTTACTGGGGAAGCCAATATTTTTAACCTAGGATTTCAATGTGTAGCACACATTTTGATATCCTGGGGTGAGCATTGGGATCTCCAGTAAGTTGAGTTGTTGTTTCCCTAAGGGTGTAACAGACTTCACCAGTGATAACACATGTCCACTTAGTCTGGTTGTTCGTTGATGTAGCCCATGTACTGAGATATGTCAAAGTGGAGCAAAATCTCAGAACATTGATTATACTGAGCAACACAGATACTGTGGACAGGAATTCACTTTGGAAGTATGTCCCCTGTATCACCTCTTTATCACTCCCACAACACATAAGTGTATCACTGCCACCATCATCTGTTTGCATGAATACATCACAGAGTCCACTCCTGTGATGTGGGTGATGCCTTTCCATGTATGGGGGATACTCTATCCTGGGTGTGGTTACGCATTGACAAATGTGTAATCAAATATATCCTCATAAAGACACAGATTGAATAATGATGGTTCATCTTTATTGTGTCTCAAAGTACATTAGAACGTACATGTGTTTTCTGTGTGTATTGCATATATGCATTGAACACTTGTATGAGAACACTAAGGGCTCAATGTAAAGGCAGCTGTTAGTAAAAAAAATCACTAACGGGTGCGTTAAGAGTCATGTTGCAATTCAAAGATCCGTCTAAAGAACAGCTAACGGCAGTTGCAGAATCCTTACGGCCGAAACACTTACGTGCATTCAGACGCATGGAACAACATACCCCAGAGCTATTCAAAGGCTTGCGGTACTGATAACGGCTGAAAAAAGACACACCTAACGGCAAAAAGTTAAGACCCACTTTTCTCACACGTTAGACACTTAACGGGCAAAACAAAACACCCGTTACATAGGAAAATGCACAAAATGCTTACCGCACACCCATGTACATGGGAAAATTAACCCGTGCAATGCCAAAACAACACAAAAACATGCACACACAACACAAATCACACCACACACAACAATAACCAACACCACAGGGACAACGACACACAAAAAAACAACAACACAACATGGCACGGAACAATGGGGGTTATCACACAAAGCGAATGGGGGTTATCACACATGCAAATAGAAGCTCACCTGGGCAACATCAACACGCGACCTGCACCCCACAACTGCACGCCCGCAAATGGCACACACATAACAAGCACAACACACCACATCTTATAACTCGCACACACCTGCAAACACTTACCTGGACAAAAACAACTCACCATTGGTTAGCACTCACCTCATCACCACACCTACTCAACGCCGTAGCAAGTACTTAAAGGGACAACTCAACACACTCACTTGTGGCTTGTTTTCCACTCAGGGAGGGAGAGAGAGAGATAGAGAGAGATAGAGAGAGAGAGAGAGACAGATAGAGACCGATAGAGAGAGCTAACAGTATGTTGGGTTACATATTGTTGCGAAGACTGCTGAGAAGGCATGCAAGGGAGAGAGTTAGGGAACATCAGCAACCTCCAAACACGCCTCATCAACAGCCTTCACCTGTTGCAAGTGAGGAGGCTCTGGCTCAGCAGCCACACAGGAGTCCATCCCCACCTGGAGGGTAGAGGATGTATAGACGACCACCAAGGCCCAGGGTATACCGCCCAAGGGTCACCCTCTTTGGAATGACTGATGACGAGGTCATTGATCGCTACAGGTTGAGGCCTGACAGCATCATTGCCTTGTATGAGGTCATCAAGGAGCAGGTGGATCCCATCTACATCCACAACCATGCCCTAACTGGCCTGCAGAAACTACTCTGTGCCATACACTTCATGGCAAGCGGGGCCTTCCAGTCCACTGAGGGTTATGCATCTGGCATGTCACAGGCCACATTCTCCAGAGTGCTGGCCCAGGTCCTGCCAGCCCTCAAAAGCAAGGCCAGTACCTATATACATTTTCCCACCACCGACATGGACTGGATACACGTCAAGCAGGCCTTTTACGCAAGGTGAGGCATGCCTAGGGTCATGGGTGCTATAGATTGCACCCATGTCCGGATTAAGGCCCCAGCATGTGACGCACAGCTATTCATCAACAGGAAGACCTTCCACTCCATCAAACGTGCAGATGGTGTGTGACAGCAACATGAGGATCATGAATGTCTGTGCAAAATATCCTGGCAGCTCACATGATGCATACATTCTACAAAACTCCTCAGTCCACAGAGATTTTGAGAATGGAACCTTTACAGGGGGATGGCTAGTGGGTGAGTTCACAAAACAAAATCACACCACATACACAGGCATACACACCACGCTGCTCAGCATGCACCTGACCCACAGCTACTATGTCCACCACACAAAACATCATTCACACAACATGTTCTCCCTGTCTCACCATGTCACTCACATTACACAGGTGATGCTGGCTATGGATGCAAGTCCTGGCTACTGACCCCTCTGGCCAATCCCCAAACACATGCCCAGGAAAGGTACAACCAGGCTCATGGCAGAACGAGGAATGCCATTGAGTGAACATTTGGGCTCCTCAAGTCAAGATTCCGATGTCTTGACCACTCTGGGGGAGCACTGCAGTATGCTCAGGCTAAGGTGTGTGACATCATTGTGGCGTGCGCAATACTGCACAACATCGCAGTGGACACCAGGCTGCTGGAGCACATCCCCCCCATACAGGAAGTGGCCATGGACATCGGGCATGTGGAGGAGACCATGAGAGGGGCACAGATCAGAGACAGGCTCATCACGGAACACTTAACCTGTGAGTATAACACACACATGCAAACAATCCATGCAAGTCCCCCATCAGTCCTGTGACACTAACCACACTGCACATTTTGTTCTGTCTCACCCCACAGGAACAGTGACACAGCACTGCACTGGCAGTGGACGTGGCAAATTGTGTGTGTGGACTCAAAAACCATCCTCCATTCCACTCTCCACGTTGACATACAGACCACAAGGATATCACGCACACCCCCAGGAGAAACAAGGAACAACATATTACCCATGTTCATCACCTTACACGGCTTGATTGACAGCAACTAACTGGATATGCCATGATTATAGCCTGAACAACCATGCTAGCCCAGTAGCGAAAGAGTATTATCTAATGATATGCATTGGATAATACTCAGGCACATCAGGGGTTAAAGGGAAATTAGACTCAATATGGGACCTGTACTGTGCTAGAGCTGAGAAGAGCAGCAGAGGGGTGGATGTACAGTGGTATTGTCACACAATATAAAGGTCATGAGACGTAGATCAGATTACCAGGGACTCCATGCTGACCTGTGAGTGTGCAGACATATGTGCCCCTGACATGAATACACACATCAACAAATATGTCCTAACAGTTCCATGGAACAAATGACATTGGGCTGCCACTGTCACTTTGACAGTGGCAGCACAATGTCAATACTTCCATGGAGCTCTCAGAACACTTGTTAATGTGTGTATACATGTCAGGGGCACATATCCATAGGGCTGGTGCACATGTCCTTAGTTCCCCACAGAATTGGTTACAGATGAGTACACAACACATTGTCAAGCAATGGTTTGTGTACTCACCTGTAACTGTGAAAATTGAGGGGGATTAAAAAGACTAAATTGTTGTTGCTTGATGATCAGTTCAGGTCTACTGCTCCAAATCCTGTCCTCTTGTCCCACAGGCATCCGTAACATGATCCATCCTTGAACTGAAGATCTTCCATGTGACTGGATTGATGTCTTGACAACACCTTCATGAAGATCACCCCTTGCTGTTTATGGTGATGTTGTTGGTGATGCAAAGTTTGACCTGAGGTTCACACAAACCTCTACTGGAACATTCTCATATAGACACAGAAAACACTAATTCTTGAGTGTTATAACCTGTACAGTTAGGATGCTCAGCTACAAAGTTGTCAAACCTTGTGGACAACACATGAGCAGGGCAGCAGTGTTACTGAAGTAGTACGATTTAGTTTCAAAGTACATTTAGTGTTCTCATACAGGTGTTAAATGCATATAGGCAATACACACAGAAAACACATGTACATTCCAATGTACTTTGAGACACAATAAAGATGAACCATTACCATTCTATCTGTGTCTGTAGGAGGATATATTTGAGAACACATTTGTCAATGCCTAACCACACCCAGGGTAGGGTATCCCCCATACATGGAAAGGCATCACCCACATCACAGGAGTCCACCACTTGTTTGCCAGTGAGTGGACTCTGTGATGTATCCATGCAAACAGATGATGGTGGCAGTGATGCACCAATGTGTAGTGGGAGTGATAAAGAGGTGATACAGGGGACATACTTCCACAGTGAATACCTGTCCACAGTATCTGTATTGCTCAATATAATCCATGTTCTGAGATTTTGCTCCACTTTGACATATCTCAGTACATGGGCTATATCAACGAACAAACAGACTAAGTGGACATGTGTTATCACTGGTGAAGTCTGTTACACCCTTAGGGAAACAGCAACTAAACTTACTGGAGACCCGAATGCTCACCCCAGGATATCAATGTGTGTGCTACACATTGAAATCCTAGGTTAAAAACATTGACTTCCCCAGTAAGTCAGTTGCACAATGAGTGTGTGAATCCAAGACAATATGGATACATGTCCCATTTATCTGTCCTGCTTGTAATGTCCCTGCTAAGTCACAGAGCTGTTTGTATGGTTATCCCATTAACCCAACTGAGTGCAAGAGTGGTCCCCAACGCATTTCTTTGCAATGCGTTGCCTACCACTCTGGCACTCTAAGGGTTAAACACAACATATGATGTAGACGAATGTTCAATTCAACGCACAACATCGCCATATAACACAGTGGTGTTATATGGCTCCAGGGATGTATTTCCAGTTGAATTTGTACAACGGTGTGTGTGTGTGTGTGTGTGTGAACCCATGCTGTAGCATCCCACAAACATTTCACCCAGGCAGAGGTTGTGTTCACTGCATTGTATGGCAATGCATTGGAGACAACCCTTCCACCCAATCCATAACTGAAGACACAACAGATCAGACTGGAATAAAAAAAAAATGGTTTCTTTATTGAGGGGAAACTTAACAGGTTGGGCCTTTCATTTTTTCTTCTTTGGGTGGGGGGCCTTAGCCTGGGTGCCTGAGGTGGATGCCCTTGTGGATCTCCTGGTAACCCCCTGCCCCCTATGTGTTGCTTCAGGGGTAACACTGGAGGGGGTGGTGGTTGCAGTAGACCCCTCAATGGAACGCAAGTTCGCCCTCAGGTTCTCTCTGCGGTTGGTCTCCTTTAACTCCACAAGGACCTGTGTCAACATGTCCATGAGACCAGTCCTGAGCTGGTGGAGTAGTGTGTTCCCCCTGGCCACCTCCGACTCCAGGGCTTGGATTCTGGTCTCCAATTGGGCAATGTTCCTCCTGGATTGTCTCCTGCTCCTGGTGATGTTGCTGTCTGTACTTCTGCTTGACCGGAGTAGTCTTCTTTGAAGGGCCATACACGTCTCCATTCCTGTGAGGCGTGCGGTGCTGGAGGTGGATGTGCCCGGTGTCCCTGGTGCTGCTGTTTCCTCTGCTGCTGTTGAGGGTGCCCTTTCCTCCTCTGCTGTTGAGGGTGCTCTTTCCTCCTCTGCTGCTGCTGAGGTGCTGTGGCTGCTGTTGGAGTGGCTGGTGCAGATGATGGGCATATGCCCACCGCATCAAGTGATGCAGAGCTGCCCAAAGATGTGTGTGCTGGTGGAGGTGTGAAAATGTCCCTGGGTAGGGGGCGCTGAGGCTCACCAATCAGGCCCAGGTGTGGGTAGTCCAGTGGCCAAGGGTCATATGGTGGCCACTGATAGGTGCTGGGACCCGACCTGGGATCATACATTGGGGCATGTTGTGGAGCCATCCAGGAGGGTCGGTTGATGGATGAGGAATATGGCCCATATTGGGTGGGGGCCACTGTCCCTGGCAGCCATTGTCTCCCTGGTTGGTGGTGGTGGTGCTGCTGATGGAGGGTAGTAGCTGGTGGAGGTGGATGGATATGTCCACCTCTCCTCCTGTGGCATCCAGCCACTGTACTGGGGAGGTTCAGCTTGAAGGGGTGGTGCAGCCTGTGGTGGTGCAGCTTGAAGGGGTGGTGTAGCCTGTGGTGGTGCAGCTTGAAGGGGTGGTGCAGCCTGTGGTGGTGCAGCTTGAAGGGGTGCAGTAGGTGGTGGTGCAGCCTGTGTTGGAGGGGATAGTGATGGTGGGTAAGGTGACCACCGGCTGGTCCCCTCCTCTGTGTCCTCCTCACTGGGGGGTGAGATAGCCTCCTCCACTGTCTCCCGCTGGGCTTGACGGCCGTAAGCTGTGTGGAGGAAGAAGATGTTGTGATTAGTGACCTTAGCCTTATGCTTGTGGAGACAGTTATACTTTGATATGTGTTGAAGAAAAATATATGTGTTTGTGTTAATCCCCCTGGGTAAACAAGGGTACTCCCACTGCTGAAAGGTGTTGTTTGAGTTATTACGGGTGAAGGTTTCATTTTGAGGTGCAATATCACAGTGTCTAGAAATAGTACAGTGGGGCTGTTGCTACACCCTCCCATGTAGATATCTGGTCCCTGTACCAGAGCTGTCCATATGATTGTGTAGTAACAGCACCACTGTACAATATCAGGCCACTGGGATATTGCCCCTGACATATCCATGTCTGGGCTGTGATACCTTTTGAATCAACACACCTTTCAGCAGTAGGAATACCATTGTTTAACTGGGGGAGGGGGATCCAACAACATATATTTGTCTTCACAACTTGTAGAGATGGCTATCCCTCCAGGGCGATGGCAAAGGTTAAGTCCACCTTGATGTCATATTGTAGACATTGTAGGAACAGATGTTGTTCTCTGTTAGTCCTATCCCTCCTACCCTCATGGTTGTTCAGATATTGCTCTATGTGACAGATGGAGATTTCAGTCATTTGTCCACACAAGGGCTTTTCAGCAGAGCCAAAATCGATCCATTTAGAGAACAATACTTAATTGGAATGGTGTACAGGGTGTGCATGGTTTACAAGCACACTCTGTGGACCATTCCAAAGAGGTATTTCTCTCGATATGTTGCGACTTTGGCTCTGCTGAAGAGCCTCCGTGTGGTCAAATGATGGATATCTCCACCTGTCACATAGAGCAATATCTATATAACCATGAGTGTTGCAGGAATGGGACTTAGATCAAGACACATCTTTTAACGATGGCAATGATATGACATCATGATGACATTACCCATTGCTATCCCATTACAGTGACACACAAGTAGAAATGGTCATGTATGTATGTGGATATGTACCCTTCATATGGATACAGTAATATCCTTCCAAGATGTGATGCCAGAGAGCATTTCATTAGGTGTGATTGCCTTACTGGCTATATATGTGCACCCATCCAACAAGACATTGTATTGATATGATGGATATGAACATACCTCGTATATCCCATCTACGTAGAGTGTGATATACTATGTATGTGTATTTGGATGGTAGCAATGTAGGTTGATTTGTGATGGGTGCACAGATCTGGCCAGTAAGGCAATCACATCCAGTAAAGTGATCTCTGTGTTCACATCGTGTTGGAACATATTTAGTAACATTTGAATCCTAAGGGCAACAATCCAGCCAGTAGTGAGGGATATCTTTGATTGAGGCCTGTTTTTTCCTCTGTGTATGAGCCCATCCATCCTTCTGTGTGAGGCAGCCGTACTCAGTCCTAGATATCCATCAGTCATGGCCTGTTGGTGACCAAGGTACAATGTTTGCTATTTGTTTCCCATGTGTATCCTGCATAGAGATGCTGGTGTACCATCCATCCATGGCATCAGCACCCCTGTGGATCCATGTGGGAATCAGATATGGGATATGTAATTTCAAGTCAGAGTAAATGATTGCAGCCACAACACCAATGCCTACTTTTTCCAGCTTGAATTCTGTAAAATAGTTTTCGGCCTGTGTGTTGCACCTACAAGCATTTATTCTGTGTGACACTGTGATGTGTGACCTGATGCCCCCTTTTTGTGATTCAGTAAGCGATGATGTAGAACTGATGAAGTGAACATGATGGTGACTTCTCCAGTGATCTCTTTTCCCCATTTCCAGTGTTTTCCATGGAGTCTGTACAATGGAACCCTATGAACTTGATTCTTGTTTTGGCATATTCTCCATGGACTAACACTGGTACTGGTGAAGTGAGGGTGTGTGAGGGTTACTTTGTGTCCACCATCTGTTTGTCACCGCTTAGTGAATGTCCCCTGTGTAGCATGTGATCATTGTCCTGTTGACTTGTTTGTTGTCAGGTTAACCCCTTGAGTCCCAGCGGGGTTGCCAATGCATTGTTAATCAATGCATTGATGATCCCTCTAGCACTCAAGGGGTTAGGGTGGGGGTGGGGACATGGGTGACATTGTATGTGAACAGTGATGATCTATGACAGTCGACATTTTGAACATGACTGTGTATTGTGTGTAATGAGCACAGCGACAGGAGGGTTGAAGTAGGACTTTGACAGGTTTGTCCCAAGTTGGACCTTGCCATTTGTCCAGGTGTTGTGTCCTTTTTTAACCCTCATGGTGCTTTGTTGGTGCAGTTGTATGGCTGAGTGATGGACATGTGTTGAGGTGTGACTGTGTGTACAGCTGGTGTTGGTTGCTGTAGTGTGTGGTTATGTAGTGTTGCACTTACCGGTAGTGTGGAGGCTCCTCTCATCCCCAGTGTCAGTTCCTCCCACGACCCCCTCGATCATGGTCGGGGACATGTTCTGCCGCACCATCTCCTCCCAGCCGCAGAATGTGATGGGCACAGATGGGCCACCTCCGGTTCCTCGGGCTTGCTTGGCCATGTCAGACAGCTTGTTCTTGACCACCCTCCGGCAGTCGCCCCATCTCTTCTTCACAGACTCCACGTCCTGCCTGCATGTAGCCACCGCGTTCACCTGGCTGCAGATCTGATTCCAGGCTGCCTTCCTCCTCGCTGCCAGGCCAGGGACCTTTGCCGTCAGGTGGAGAACATTCTGCCTCTCCAGGACAGCTTCCACGAGAGCCGTGTTCTCCTCCTCAGTATATCTGGGATCCCTGATCCTGCCCTCATCAGCTCCGGCATGGGAGGATTCAGAGCTGGAGTGCCCTGCCTGGTCTGACCCTGCCTGTGTGTGGTGGTCCCCAGGAACTACCCCTCGTCCCACTGCAGGTTCTGTCCCTCTTCTTTGTGTGCCTGCTCTTGTGGGCCGGGTCCCCCTCCGCCCTGCGGATCTCCCTCTCCCACCCCTGCTCTGCTGAGGGATCCCCTCCTGACCTTCCTCCTCCTCCACTACTCTCCCCATCCCTCTCTCCTGTCCTCCTCTCCTGGCCATCACTCACCCAGTCACACCCAGGCACTCCCACAGGCCCTCACAGACACACTCGATCCACTCACACTCTGTCACACACTTTCACTCACAGATTCACACTGTCAAAATAAAAAGTAAAATGTGTAAGTTGTTATAAATTAAAAGGACTATGTGTATGTATGTGTATGTGTTTGTATGTGTGTATGTGATATGTGCAAAGTGTGATATGTGTCTTATTTAGTGCACCTCTCTCCTCTCTCCAAACTGCAAAACTCCTCTACCTACAATGAACGCGCCTGTCTCCCTCTCTCTGATCATTATCCTCCGCTCCTGGGTCCTGATATCTGGCTCTGAAGAACTCGATCACAGACAGCGTGTGACGGTTATTTTTGGGTATATATAGGTGTATTTGAAGTTATTTGATACATTGGGGCTTTGTGATTGGCTGTGTGTTTGAATTTGTTTTGGCATCAATCATGGTTGCTAGACAACGGCAGCCGTTATGTTAGATGTTGTTTTGAGCGCAGTTATCGTGTGATTTGGCCACCCGTTGTGCATTAACATGAGCGACAACGGCTTTTGTGTTACGTGTTTTTTGTGTGCCTACTCTCGATAGCTATTCTTGTAGAGTAGCTATTGAATCTGCCGTAACTCCTGTATTATTTGCGAGCGATGTGCCTTTTTCACTTAGCGGCTGGTTTAATGGCTGCCTTTAAATCTAGCCCTAAATGTACTTTGAAACTAAATCGTACTACTTTAGTAACACTGCTGTCCTGCTCATGTGTTGTCCACAAGGTTTGAAAACTCTGTAGCTGAGCATCCTAACTGTACAGGTTATTACACTCGTGAATTTGTGTTTTCTGTGTCTATATGAGAATGTTCCAGTAGAGGTTTGTGTGAACCTCAGGTCAAACATTGCATCACCAACAACATCACCAGAAACAGCAAGGGGTGATCTTCATGAAGGTGTGGTCAAGACATCAATCCAGTCACACGGAAGATCTTCAGTTCAAGGATGGAACATGTTATGGATGCCTGTGGGACAAGAGTACAGGATTTGGAGCAGTAGACCTGAACTGATCATCAAGCAACAACAATTTTGACTTTTTAATCCCCTCAATTTTCTCAATTACAGGTGAGTACACAAACCATTGCTTGACAATGTGTTGTGTACTGATCTGTAACTGATTATGTGGAGAACTAAGGACATGTGCACCAGCCCTATGGATATGTTCCCCTGACATGTATACACACATCAACTAGTGTTCTGAGAGCTCCATGGAAGTAATGACATTGGGCTGCCACTGTGAAAGTGACAGTGGCAGCCCAATGTCATTTGTTCCATGGATCTATTAGGACATATTTGTTGATGTGTGTATTCATGTCGGGGGCACATATGTCTGCACACTCACAGGTCAGCATGGAGTCCCTGGTAATCTGATCTACGTTTCATGACCTCTACGTTGTGTGACAATACCACTGTACATCCACCCCTCTGCTGCTCTTCTCAGCTCTAACACAGTACAGGTCCCATATTGAGTCCAATGGCCCTTTAACCTCTGATGTTCCAGAGTATTATCCAATGCATAGCATTGGATAATACTCTTTCGCTACTGGGCTGGCATGGTTGCTCAGGCTATGATCATGGCATATCAAGTTAGTTGCTGTCAATCAAGCCGTGTAAGGTGATGAACATGGGTTATATGTTGTACCTTGTTTCTACTGGGGGTGTGCGTGATATCCTTGGGGTCTGTATGTCAATGTGGAGAGTGGAATGGAGGATGGTTTTTGAATCCACACACACAATTTGCCACATCCATGGTATGGTTGATGCTTGGGGCCATGCTGCTGCCAGTGCAGTGCTGTGTCAATGTTCCTGTGGGTTGAGACAGAACATAATGTGCAGTGTGGTTAGTGTCACAGGACTGATAGGGGACTTGCATGGTTTGTTTGCATGCCTGTGTTATACTCACAGGTAAAGTGTTCCGTGATGAGCGTGTCTCTGATCTGCGCCCCTCTCATAGTCTCCTCCACATGGTTGATGTCCATGGGCACTTCAGGTATGGGGGGGTCCTGGATGTGATCCAGCAGCCTGGTGTCCACTGCGATGTTGTGCAGTATTGCGCACGCCACAATTATGTCACACACCTTTGCAGGTGCATACTGCAGTGCTCCCCGCGAGTGGTCCAGACATCTAAATCTTGACTTGAGGAAGCCAAAGGTCCGCTCAATGGCATTCCTCGTTCTGCCATGAGCCTGGTTGTACCTTTCATGGGCATGTGTTTGCGGATTGGCCACAGGGGTCAGTAGCTAGGACTTGCAGCCATAGCCAGCATCACCTGTGTAATGTGAGTGACATGTTGAGACAGGGAGCACATGTGTGAATGATGTTTTGTGCGGTGGACGTACTAGCTGTGGGTCAGAAGCATGCTGAGCAGCGTTGTGTGTATGCCTGTGAATGTGGTGTGATTTTGTATTGTGAACTCACCCAAAATCCATCCCCCTGTAAAAGTTCCATTCTCGAAATCTCTGTGGACTGAGGAGTTTTGTAGAATGTATGAATCATGTGAGCTGCCAGGATACTTTGCACAGACATTCATTATCCTCATATGGCTGTCACACACCATCTGCACGTTGATGGAGTGAAAGTTCTTCCTGTGGATGAATAGCTGTGCTTCACGTGCTGGGGCTTTAATAAGGACATGGGTGCAATCTATAGCACCCATGACCCTGGGCATGCCTCCCCTTGCGTAAAAGGCCTGCTTGACATGTATCCAGTCCATGTCGTTGGTGGGGAAATGTATATAAGTACTGGCCCTGCTTTTGAGGGCTGGCAGGACCTGGGCCAGCACTCTGGAGAATGTGGCCTGTGACATGCCAGATGCGTAACCCTCAGTGGACTGGAAGGCCCCACTTGCCATGAAGTGTATGTCACACAGTAGTTTTTGCAGGCCAGATAAGGCATGGTTGTGGATGTAGATGGGATCCACTTGATCTTTGATGACCTCATACAAGGCTATGATGCTGTCAGGCCTCAAACTGTAGCGATCATTGACCTCATCATCGGTCATTCCATAGAGGGTGACCCTTGGGCGGTATACCCTGGGCCTTGGTGGTCGTCTATACATCCTCTGCTGCTGTGGAGCATCCTGTTGCTGCAGCTGTGCATCTGCAGACAGGTGCTGCCCTCCAGGTGGGGATGGACTCCTGTGTGGCTGCTGAGCCAGAGCCTCCTCACTTGCAACAGGTGAAGGCGTTGATCAGGCGTGCCTGGAGGTTGCTGATATTCCCTAGCTCTGTCCCTTGCGCGCCTTCTCCGCAGTCTTCACAACAATATGTAACCCAACATACTGACTGCGCTCTCTATCTCTCTCTCTATCTCTCTCTATCTCTCTCTCTATATCTCTCTCTCTCCCTCCCTCCCTGAGTGGAAAACAAGCCACAAGTGAGTGTGTTGAGTTGTCCCTTTAAGTACTTGATAGGGCGTTGTGTAGGTGTGGTGATGAGGTGAGTGCTGACCAATGGAGAGTTGTTTTTGCCCAGGTAAGTGTTTGCAGGTGTTTGTGTGTTATAAGATGTGATGTATTGTGTTTGGTATGTGTCTGCCATTTGCGGGTGTGTAGTTGTGGGGTGCAGGTCGCGTGTTGATGTTGCACAGGTGAGCTTGTATTTGCAGGTGTCCACTTTGTGTGATAACCCCCATTATTCCGTGTCATGTTGTGTTGGTGTTTTTTTGGGGTCCTTGTCCCTGTGGTGTTGCTTGTTGTTGTGTGTGACAGTGATTTGTGTTGTCTGTCCATGTTTTTGTGTTGCTTTGGCATTTCACGGGTTCATTTTTCCATTTACATGTTGTGCGGTAGGCATTTTGTGTATTTTCCTATGTAACGGGTGTTTTGTTTTGCCCCTTAAGTGTCTAACGTCTAAGAGAAGTGGGTCTTAACTTTTTGCCGTTAGGTGTGTCTTTTTTTCAGCCGTTAACAGTACCGCAAGCCTTTGAATGGCTCTGGGGAATGTTGTTCCATGCGTCACAATGCATGTAAGTGTATCGGCCGTTAGGATTCTGAAACTGCCGTTAGCTGTTCTTTAGACGGATCTTTGAATTGCTATATGAAACTTAACGCACCCGTTAGTGATTTTTTTTTACTAACGGCTGCCTTTAAATCTAGCCCTAAGTCTATATAAGAAAAGACCATAGTGCACCCAGGTGTCAGCATATCTTTCACAATATGTACCCCAAAACTTGTTTAAACAGTTAGCAAAAACTCTCTTGTGAATGCTATTTACCAACAGAATTTCTTAAAGTTCTAAATTGTTTGAACAGTCAAACAATTTAGAGCTTTTTGATCATCGAGGGGACTCTGCCTTCTAAATGAAGCATTCCAAGTTAAGTTAAGCAGGAGGACTTAAGCATGAGCAGGACTTGGGCAGGAGAGGGGTTACAGGAGCCACTGGAGAAACAACACCTCACATATTAGCTCTGCAAGGAAGGATCAAAAGTGCTGACTTGAATGAGGACACTACAGTCCTCTTCAGGTACCAGCTATGGATGGGTGAATATTTTCACCTTAAACTTAAATTTCCCATGAAAAGTGCATTTTTTTCTGTTTTTTCCTGCATTTTTTGCCTAGCTCATTACATTGAAATCAATGGGTAGAAACATTTTTCCACAGCCATATAAAAGGCTGTCAGGCTCTTACAGTATGCCATTGAAGCTTAGTTTTAGAGAGTAATTTAAGTAGGACATTTGTTCTCTGTAGTAGGGGAGTCTGGGGGCACAATGGGGAGAAGAAGGGAGGAAGGAGGTTGACCCAAAATATCCCAAAATTTGGTGTGACCGACTGGCAAGACACAGGCAGGGGTTCAAATTTGTTTGCTGATTATACTTTTATTGTCTCTGTGCTGGGGAAGTCTGGGAAAGAAGTTGTTAATTTTGTTTTTTTATTTATACAGTTTTTTTGAGGACTAACTGTGATAAGATATGGTGGAGACCTTAAAAAAATAAATAAATAAAAAAGCATAAATAATTAAACAAATAAATATATTAGACAGCTGACTGGGAGCTCTTTGACCGAGGCAGACTTGATAGACAGCAGACAACATTGAGAATTTTGTTGAGGGTCAAGGGGAAGACATCACACTCCATCATTTGTGTACTATAGAGAGTAAAAACAAACAAGTAGTTGAGATATGTCTAGCAAATGCACAAGTGGAAGGGGGAAAGGTGAAGGAAGTGCAGGGGCGTGGGAGTAAAGTGACTGCAGCAATGGTTCCTGCAGCATGTGAAATAAATTATGATGATCCCTCTCCTTCCAGGGTGGATGCAGTTTGTCAAGGTTCCACCAATCATACCATGTGACATCATCATGAATATGTGCCAGGGTCACTTAAGCAGGAAGTAAGTGTTGTGGGCAAAGAACAAATACATTCTGCATGCTAACACATTTTTTAAGGTATATGCTGCTGTAGGACTCACAACTTTGACTTCCAGCTACTTATTTCTCCACTGCAGCCCTCAGAAGAAGCAATATTGTGTTGAGAAATGCTGCACCATATTAAACATGGGCGAAAAATGTGTTGGAATAGGAAAAAAATGTTTTGAAATAGGAGTAAAATGTGTTAAAATAGGAGAAAAATGTGTCGAATAGGCGAAAAATTTGCTGGAATAGGTGAAAAGAAGGACATTTTGCATTGGAGAAAAGGAGAAATCTTTAGTGAAAAAAAGAGAAAAATCTGCAGTTTTTCTTGAAAAGTCATGCGGGAAATTTTTCTCACTGTTCGCCCACCCCTACTGGCTAGTATGAGCAGCAGCACACAGCTGCCTGTGCCTGCTGCCAGTGTGACTTCTTCTTCAGCAGTAAGAAACTGGTGGTGGTGACAGTAATGAGAGTAAGGGTGATGGGGGATCAGCTGGGGTGGAAGGGAGAATGCTGGCCCTTTTAGCAGGAAGAAAAAAGGAATGGGGGATAGAGATGCAATTGGGGATGGCATCACCACCAACACCAGAATTGACATTGCAGAGTTTCAAAGTTTGTTGCTGCTGTATTCCTGCTGCTGAGTCACTACTACTTAGTGATTTGGGACTAGGACAGGATCCACTTGGCACCAATAATCTTGGTCCTAGTTGTAGAGCTGATTCTGAGGCAGCAGCATCATCATCATCATTATCTGGCCCAGCCAGTGATGGAGATTGTGGAGAATAAAAAAGAGGCCATTCTTCCCCACTTGTCCCCTCCCTGAAATCATGGGTGTGGGAATATTTTCCTCTTGGGACAGGCACAATGCAGGCATGAGTGACTGCACTGTGTACTATGTGCGGCAAATTAGTGAAAAGGTAAAGGAGGGGACAAACCTTGACACAACTGCCCTCCTAAAACACATGGAATACAGACACCCCAACATTTATGTGAAGCATGTGAAAGCCAAACCCCCATAAAAGAAATCAGGACCCGCTGTCACTGTGGCCTCCAACCCTCCCCAAGGGCACCAATAAAGTCTGCATCATCAGCATTTTCTTGGGCTAGGGTCTGAACATGGGAAGATGTTGCAACTTTCCCCACCCCAGTACCCTCAAGGTCCTCTACCTCCTTCTCTTCTGGCATACAAACTCCACCAATGAAAACCTCCCCCACCAGATGATAGCGGTTCTATAGATGCAAGGATGTGGCAGTTCATGTCCACCCTCTGCACATTGTGTGGTGGACTGTAGGGATGGGGGAAAACTTCAAATCAAAATCGGGCACTTCCCTCTTGGTGAAAATTTTCCAGCAAAAAGTGCCATTTTCCCTATTTTTTGCCTAGATCATTACATTGAAATAAATGGGATGAAAGATTTTTCCCCACCTCTTCGTTTCCTACAGGCATATAAACGAGTGACAGGCTTTCACAGCATGCTATTCTGTGTTTTGAGAGGAGAAAGCAGCATGTTTTTGAGCTAGAGAAGATAGGTAAATAAAGGGGAATTGAAGCTTAGTTTAACCCCTTAAGGACCGGGAAATCTGGCCGAAGACGAGACTCAACGACCAAAAATTTTGCTCCGTTGCGTTCCGGACACCCCAAACGGCGTGCAGCTGCGGGGGGAGCCCGGAACTCGATGACGGTCATAGTACGTCATGGGTCGTTAAGTCAAATCGACCCTTGACGTACTATGACCGTCAAGGGTTGTTAAGGGGTTAAGGAGTCTTTTAGGTGCATTAGGGACATTTGTTCTATGTATTAGAGGAGTCTGAGGGCACTATGGGGGAGAGGAAGGGAGAAAGGAGGTTGGCCCCCAAATACCCCAAAATTCGGTGTCACTGTCTGGCAAGACACAGGCAGCTGGTGTACAATATGCTTGCTGATCTTGCTGTTATTGTCTCTATGCTGAGGTAGTCTGTTGATTTTGTTTTTTAGTTATATATATATATTTTTGGACAGACTGTAATAATATAGGGTGGAAAACCTAAAATAATAATAATAATATAAAAACTAAACAAAAAAATAAACAAATATATATTTGGTGACAGACAGTTGACTGTGAGCCTGATGTGAATTGTGTGACTGAGGTAGACTTTATAGACAGCAGACTACATTGAAAATGTTGTTGAGGGCCAAGGCAAGACATCACAATCCATCATGTACTGTAGAGAGTAAAAACACAGACAGTAGCTGGGTAATGTCCAGCAAATGCACAAGGGGCAGGAGGAAATGAGGAGCAGTGCAGGAATGTGGGAGTAAAGTGGTAGTTCAAAAACTGAAGGCATGGTTGCTGCCGTATGAGCAATAATTGATGATGATCCCTCTCCTGCCTGGGAGGATGCAGTTTTTCAAGGTCCCACAAAAAGTTCCATCACCACCATCGACAGTACAAAAAAAATATATATGAAGAACACTTAAGATGACAATGAGTCACAATCTAGTGTTGATGATGGCAATGGCATAATGGAGGAAGGTGTATCAGGTGAACCAACTGCTGCATCTGACAGTGAGACAGATAAGCACCAACCCAGCTGTCCTCTAAGTGGTAGCGAACTTTGTGAAAGTAAAAGTAAAAAGACATTATTTGACACCTCTAAAAGCTTAGAGGAATAAAAGGGTAGTGGGAAAGTATCAGCAGGTGATGCTGATGCTGTTGGTAACCTAATGATTAGGGATGGTTGAAAAATTTAACCTCAACTGAAATGGGTGAATAATGGCACTGCCCACTTTGCGAATATTTTCCAGAGAAAAGTGCAGATTTTCTGATATTTTTGCCTAGCTCATTCCATTGAAATCAATGGGAACACTGAATTTACACACAACACATAACAAATATTATTTTATTTCCCAAAGGCATAGTATAAAAGGGGCATGAAGGTGCCTGTGTCGGTTTGATATGGAGAAAGAATCAGCTGAACAGGGAATTTTTTGGGGGGTTGTTTACTGGGATTGGGGGGCAGTTAATAAAAATAATAAATCTTAAATACTATTAAAAAAAACCCCATAAGACATGGCATAAAAGGGGTCTGAGGAGGGTGCCTGTGTAGGTGGATGGAGTCTGGGGAAAGAATCAGTTGAACAGAAAATTTGTTTTGGGGGGTTCTTGACTGTTAATGGGGGGGCACAGTTAATAAAAAAATAAATCAATAAAATAAGACATTTGTATGTAAAGTGATAGAGACAGGAATCCCCTGACATATGCTGCCACTGGGGTGGACTGATACTTGATAGAGTATTTTCTAGAAGATAATTTGTTAGATTTGTTGTTAGAGGCACGAGCCCTGAAGAAACATTGATCTGTAGGACTTAGGTTTGTTAGAAACAAACCCCCCAAAAATGTTTGTTTTTTTTGTAAGACTATGTTGGGTTTTTTTTGGTTTTTTTTTGTATTGTTTTCAAAGCACAAGCCCTGAGGAAAAAAAATGCCCTACTGGCCTACTGCCAGAAGGTCATGTTGTCCAGTTGCCACTGGCAATTCCATAATTGTGGAATTTGCAACTGCTGTTCTTACTGCTGCTGCTGAGTTGTTTAAGAGCAGGATGATTAGGCAGCTCAAAGGGAATGGGATCAACAATAGCAGTAACATGAGTGACGAATGATGTAGGTTCCACATGGCACGAATAGCTCCAGTAATGAGCCTGAGGCAGTAGCAGCACAATAAGTAGCCCCCAGTCTATGTGGAGAAAAGGAGAATTTGGCCAATAATTCTTCTCCACTTGCCCCTCCTCCAAAATCATGGGTGTGTTATTAGAATAGACATTTTTCCCTTGAGAGCAGGAACTGTGGCTCTTATCAACAAATGAAATGTGCACAGCATGTGTGATAAATAACACCTGGGGGCACAACTGTATCCAAACACCAGGACACCAGAAACCAAGTACTGCCACCGTCACTATAACCTTTGTCCAGAACACGCTAAGGACACATGACAACTTGCTAACAGTTTAATAGTAATGATGAACCCTCCCTGCCACCATCTTAGCATATCTCAGGATGGAATCTCATTAGAGGCCACTTGATGCACTGCTTGCGATTCTCCTATACCACACTGCCATATGTGGTCAGTGCACCACACAGTGTGCAATGGGTGGACACGAACTGCAACATCCTAACATCAACAGAGTGGCTATCATTTGTCGGTGAAGTTAACCATGAACTAGGTGGATTGGCAGAAGATGTAGTTACCCTAGAAGGTGATGGTGATGGCGAGCTAGTTGTTTCACTCGTTATGGAACTTCCAGTCTCTGCCTGGGTCTCGCTACTCTTCCTCCTCTTTGATCTTTGCCTCTCTTCTTGTTTCCTTTCTGGAGAGTCAGGGGGTACAACAACAGCGGTGCTTGATTTCTGTGTTGGGTGTTTGGCTTTAACATGTTTGAAGTAAATGTCATGGTGTCTGTGTTTCATGTGTGTTATCAGGGCACTTGTGCCAAGATGTGTTCTCTCCTTTCCTCTTCTCACTGACTTGTCACAAATTGTGCACAGTGCTGTTGGTGATGACTTCTCTGTTCCTGCCCCAAGAGAAAAATAGTCCCACACCCATGACTTCAGGTGGGAGGGAAAAGGTGGAACAGGTTGAAAAGAATGGCCTCTTTCTTCTTGTCCTCCACATTTTCCTTCACTGTCTGTGGCAGTGGATAATGTTGCTGCTGTTGCTGCTACTGCTCAGATTGAGCAGGAGTATTGCTGGTAATGGCAAGTGCAACCTGTCCTAGTCCCGCATTATTTGTTGACCCCATTCCCACTGTGTCCACGGTGGTCTATGGCATACTAGCTTGCTCCTCAGCATCCTGCTACCTTTCCATTCAGCAGCAACAGGAATTAGTGCAGATACAAATTCCTCAAATTGCAAAATCCCTGTCTCCCATTCCTTCTCAGTTTCTGCTTAAAAGGCCATCAATGTCTCCTCCACCCCCCAGCTTCTCCAACATCATCATCACCACCACCACCACTAGTCCCTATATGCTACTGCTCTATTACAGACATTTCACTGCTTCTTGGAGGGGGTGACAGAGGGTACCTTAATGTCACACTTGGCATTTCTTTTTGACCTGAAGAAGGCAGACTGTCAGCAGTAGCAGTAGGCACAGGCAGCTGATCTGTGCTCCTGTTGGTGGTGATGGTATTAATTCTGCAACTGCTCTCCCCAAACACCAGTTCTGGCCTCTTAGTTTTCAGGATCATGTTCCACTTGGACTCTTTAGTGAAGTGAAGGGGAGAGTGTGGGCTCCCTTGACTGCTAGTCTGGATGCTGTCAAATGCTTCCCCTACCACTCCCCTAACAATAGTCCCACCGGCTGCTTCAGTATTACTGCTACTTCTACTAACACCAACACCAACCACATAAAAAAATAATAATTAAAAAAGGTGTTAAAATCCTCAATGGATATGGCAAATGAGTATGAAGGTGGTGGACTGTTGTGGTGTCATTGATGTATAGCTCTATATAGATTTATAGTACTGTGAAAAAGTCTTAGGCAGTTGTGAAAAAATTCTGTAAAGTAAGAATGCATTCAAAATAGACATGTTAATATTTTATATTTATAAATTAACAATGTGAGTGAACAGAATCAAAATCTAAATCAAATCAATATTTTGGTGTCACCATCCTTTGCCTTCAAAACAACATCAGTTCTTCTATACTTGTACAAACTCAGGTATTTTTTAGGCATATAATGATGTGTATGATTAAACAATTATACCAAACAGCTGCTAATGATCACCAATTTAATATGTAGGTTAAAACACAATCATTAACTTAAACAGAAACAGCTATGTAGGAGGAATAAAATTGAGTGAGGAACAGCCAAACCTAGCTAACAAGGTGAGGTTGCTGAAGACAATTTAATGTCAAATGTCATACAGCATGGCAAGACTGAGCATAGCAACAAGACTCAAGATAGTTATACTGCATCAGCAAGGTTTCTCCCAGACAGAAATTTCAAGGCAGACAAGGGTTTCCAGATGTGCTGTCCATGTGCTCTGGACTGATGAGTCAAAATTTGAAATATTTGGCTGTAGCCGAAGGCACTATGTTCTCCAAAAGGCTGGAGAGTGGTACATGAATGAGTTCCTGCAGGCAACAATGAAGCATGGTGGAAGTTCCTCGCAAGTTTGGGGCTGCATTTCTGCAAATGGATTTGGCAATATGGGCAGAATTAATGCTATCCTCAGTGCTAAGAAGTACAGACAAATACTTATCCATCATGCAACACCATTAGGGAGGCATCTCATTGGTCCCAAATTTAATCTGCAGCATGAAAAGGAACTCAAACATACAGCCAACGTGATTATGAACTATCTTCAGTGTAAAGAAGAACAAGGAGTCCTTGAAGTGACTATATGTCTCCCACAAAGCCCTGATGTCAACATCATTGAGTCTGGGATTACATGAAGAGAGAGAAGCAACTGAGGATGCCTAAATCCATGGAAAAACTGTGGTTAGTTATCTAAGATTTTGGACAACTTACCTGCTGAGTCCTGTTTTGAAGGTAAAGGGTACTTTGGTACTGCAAGTAATGGGTAGTAGCTTCAGGGATATGTACCAGAAGAGTATGGAGGAGGGATGGTAAAGCATTTGCTATGAGTTGCCTGTAAATTCAATGTTCCCATTGATTTCAATGGAATGAGGTAAGCGAAGAAAATTTTAAAACAGCACTTTTCGAGAAAAATTATTCACCAAGCAGGAAGAACCTTTATTCACCGATTTTACAGTACTTTGAAATGAAAGTTTTTGCCCATCCCTAGTCACAAGCCCTGATGAATCATATCAAAGAGTATTTTTATCTATCAGGCTTTTTAACATCAGAAGCCCTGAGGAATCAGAGAAAATGTTTATGTTTATAATGTAGGACTTAGGCTTGTTAGAAACAAGTACCCCACATTTTTTAGGCCTCTGATTTGTGTTCAAAGAACAAGCACTGAGGAAAAAAATATGCCCTACTGACCTAGTATCAGCAGGTCATGTTATAATGGCCAGTGGCCACTGACAAATACCCCTGTGTCATTGTGGTATTTGTGACTACTGTTCTTCCTGCTGCTGGATAATTAGGCAGTTCCAAGGGAATGGGATCAACAACAGTAGTAATATGGGTGATGGATGATCATGGTTCTGCTTGACACTACTAGCTCCAGTGATGCTCCTCAGGCAGGAGCAGCACCACAACTAGCCCCCACGAAGTTGGCCAATAATGCTTCTCCCTGTGCCCTTCCTCCAAAATCATTGGTGTGTTGTTGGAATATGATTTTTTTCTCTTGAGAGCATCAACTGTGACTCTCATCAGCAATTGCAATGTGCACAGTGTGCGTGATAAAAAAATGAGGGGCTGGAAGGGGCTTACGTCAAACACCTGGCATACCTGTAACCAGATACCATGACGCTTGAGGTCCCCAGTGTTGAATCCTCCCATCAGAAACCAAGTACTACTGCTGTAAATATGCCCCTTGTCCTGCTAAGACATGCTATGACAACTGACAGACAGTTTAATAATAATGATGAACCCTCCCTGCCAACAGCTAAACATATTCTGTAGGATGGAATCTCTTCAGATACCACTTGATTCTCGGGTTACGATTATCCTCTTATCATGGTGCCCGTGATCCTTATCTGTCACTTTTGGTTGTGGGCACTCCCATTGGCTGAGCTGGTTTGGCCCGCCCATTGTGGCCTTTTTATACCTGGCCTTTGGTACCTGTCAGGTTCCCTTTTGTGGTGTTCCTGAGCCAGTGTTGCTGTTGCTGTGTTCCAGTGTTCCCGCTTCCTGTGTACCGATTTGGCCTGTTTGACTACGCTCCTTGTTTCCTGCTCCGTGATCTGACCCGGCCTGGCTGACGTTCCTGCTTGTGACCTGACGCGGCTTGTCTGAGAATCCTGCTCCGTGATCTGACCCGACCTGGCTGACTTCCTGCTCCGTGACCCGTACTGACTCATTGCTGACCCTGCCTGTGTTCCTGCCGTTGCTGCTTGGTGTCGCCTAGGCGACATTCTGAATTCCACCGTGCTGGTGGCAGGGCTGATCATGTCTTGACCTCCTTAAACACTTGCAGAGCCGTGCCTCTGTTCGCTGAGCCTCCGTTAACACTTGCAGAGCTGTTCTCCGTTCCCTGAGTCTCCGTTTACGCTTGCAGAGCTGTGTCTCCATTCCCTGAGCCTCCGTCAACACTTGCAGAGCCGTTGTCTCCATTCACTGAGCCTCCAATTTACACTTGCAGAGCTGCTGTCTCCTTTCACTGAGCCTCCATTAACCCTTGCTGAGCCGTTGCCCTGAGTCTTCCGCTACACTTGCTGAGCCGGTTACCTTGCAGAGCCCATGTACAGGGCGGTGGCTCTTTCTGTCTATCTTGCAGTGTAGTCGGTCTCCGTTACAGCGCCTGCGGGAGGCGCTATTGGCTCTAGCACTTACAGTGTTTAATCTCCGTTACTACTCCCGCGGGGGCTATTGGCTCTAGCTCTTGCAGTGATTTGTCTCTGTTGCTACGCCCGTGGGGGCTATTGGCTCTGGTATCTTCGCTCTTGCAGTGATACTAGTCTCCTTTAAACGCCCGTGGGGGCTATTGGCTCTAGCTCTTGCAGTATAGTTGTCTCCGTTGCTACGCCCGTGGGGGCTATTGGCTCTAGCTCTTGCACTGTGGCTATCTCTGTTGCAATGCCCGTGGGGGCTTGTGGTGTTAGCTGATCTCTAGCAGAGTATTTGGCCTCAGTTCCTGTTCTGCCTAAGCAGCGATCTCTGTTTAATAGACTGACGGTGTTGTTTAATCTAGCACCACTGGCTGCTCCATTACCACCTTGGGTGTGTCAAACACCACAACAGAGACTAATTGAGTTACATGTACTTTAACCATTGAGTACCCTTATGTTTCTATGCCTGTACTGTGACAGTATATGTATATTTATTTCCTCTATATACTGGGCCTGAGAAGGCATCTGTAAACCACTGTTCTTTCTATTATGCTGTATTGCCTATAGAGGGCGGTCTTTCTTGTTTTATTACTAAAACTGTGTTTTATTCTAACCTGCTGGTCTGAGTGTCCTACAAAACCGTTACACCTCCACCACGTTGCCACGTGTGGTTAGTGCACCACACAATGTGCAATGAGTGGACACGAACTTCCACATCCTGACATCCACAGAATCACTATTAGATGGTGGGGGAGGTAATGATTAATGAGGTGAATCACCAGAAGATGTAGTTATGTCTTCCCGCGGCTGGACCCTAGAGCAAGAAGGTGATGGCGAACCAGGGGTTTCTTTCGCCATCAAACTTTCAGGCTCTGGCTGAGTTCTCTATTCTTCCTCCTCTTTGACTTATGCCTCTTGTTGATTTTGCAGAGCGTCATCACAGGGTACAGCAACAGCGGTGCCTGATTTCTTTGTTGGGTGTTTGGCTTTAATATGTTTCACATAAATGTCATGGTGTCTGTATTTCATATGTCTAATCAGGGCAGTTGTACCAAGGTGCATTACCTCCTTTCCTCTGTTCTCTGATTTGTCACAAATTATGCCCAGTGCCATCACCGATAACTGCACTGTGCTTGCCTCAAGAGAAAATAGTCCCACACCCAGGACCTGGGGGGAAGGGGAAAGGTGGAGAAGAGTGGCCTCTTTGTTTTTCTCCTTCACATTCCCCTTCACTGGCTGTGGCAGAGGATGCTGTTGCTGCTGACACTGCCTCTGAATCAGAACTGCAAATAGGACCAGGAGTATTGCTTCTGGCAAGTGGAACCTATCCTCATCCCACATCACTACTGCATGGCCCCATTCCCACTGTGTCCATGGTGGTCAGTGGCAAACTAGCCTGATCTTCATCATCCTGCTGCCCTTGCAACTCAGCAGCAGCAGAAATTATAGCAGCAGAAAATGCCACAAATTCTGCAATCTCACTGCTGATGATGATGCCCATCCCCATTTACATATTTGTCTCCCATTCCTTTTCTTTTTGGGCTAAAAAGGCCGTTAATGTCTTTTCCACCCAGGCTACTCCACCATCACCCTCAACATCATCAGCACCACCAGTCCATCCTTGCTGCTCCACCTGCTGCTCTATTACAGTCTCACCAGTTGGAGAGGATGACAAAATGACAGAGGGTCCCCTACTATCACATATGCCATCTCTTGAGCTGAAGAAGGCAGAATGGCAGCACAGACAACTGATCGTTACTCATGGTGGTATGACTGCTGCTAGCCGTCATTTCTGCCTTCCCCGGTATCATGTTCCATAGGGACAATGCTGGGGGAAGCAGAATCACAGGGTGAAGGGGATGTTGATGGTAGAGATGGGTGAATGTTGTCACCGTGTTCCCGTGAGAAATTTCACGAAAACCACATTGTTATCTGCTTTTTCACGGGATAATCCACTTTAAACCTAGAGCTTAAAATTTTCTCATCTTTCACTCATTGGCCAAAATTTTTCGCCATTTTCTCAATGGCTAGAAAGTAGTCGCCCATTGATTTACGTTGTTTTCCCACTTCCTCTATAAAAATGCGATGTTTTCGCTGAAGGCAGACACAATAGAAGCAGCTAGAGAGCGAGATAGACGTGCTGTGCTGTTCTCTTGTGATAATTGAGGCAGGAGAGGCTCATAGTGACTGCTATCACTATGAACAAGTTTAAAAATATTAAAAGGATGAACTGGAAGGACCCTTATGTGTCCACTGAATCTGAGGAGGAGGAAGTGACTAGCAGTTCTGAACCAATGCTGTCCAGTCCCCCCAAGGGATGTTGGGGGATTTAATAAGAAGGGAGGGAGAAAAGGAAATGGGAAGGAAGGGAGAAAATGGAATGGGAAGGGAGGGAGAAAAGGGTAGTACCAGTGAGAGCAGAAAGGTCAGCTGCCTGTGCCTGCTGCAAGATGTGCTGCCCCTGCTGCCAGTGCCACCATTGCTGTACCTGCAGCCACTAGTGTTGTACCTGCTGCCAGATGTGCTGCCACTAGTGTTGTACCTGCTGCCACTAGTGTTGTACATGCTGCCCCTGCTGCCAGTACCACCTTTGCTGTACCTGCAGCCACTAGTTTTGTACCTGCTGCCAGACGTGCTGCCCGTGCTGCCAGTGCCACCATTGCTGTACCTGCAGCCAATAGTGTTTTACCTGCTGCCAGACGTGCTGCCCCTGCTGCCAGTGCCACCACTGCTAAACCTGCTGCCAGTGCTGAACCTGCTGCCAGTGCTGAACCTGCTGCCACCAATACTTTGCCTGCTGCTAGTGTTTCTTGTAGTACTCAGGGGGGATGGAGTAAATTATGCCAAGTGTGACAGCAAGGGACCCTAAATCACACTTGCCATTCCCAAGCAGTCCTGCCAGTGCTAGCACTACTGCTACTAAGGTCCAGCAGTTTGTTAGCATTAGGAGTGAAAGAGGGGGTAATCAACAATATCCTCATATTACTAGTGACTGTGAGACTGAGGATGAAGACTTTGCAGCTGAACTTGATGTGGTTGGTGTTAGTAGTAGTAGCAGTAATGGTGAAGGAGCCGGAGTGGTAGGGGAAACATTTGAGAGCATCCAGACTAGCGGTCAAGGGAGCCCACACCATTCCTCTGGCTCTGGGAGTCCCCTTCCCTTCACTACAGTGTTCAAGTTGAACATGATCCTTAAGAGGACAGAACTGGTGTTAAGGGAGAGCAGGCTCAGAATTAATACCACCAGCAGGAGCACATATCAGCTTTCTGTGCCTGCTGCTACTACTGGTAGTGCTAGTCTGCCTTCTTCTTCAGGTCAAAAGAAAATGGGAAGTGTGACATTAGGGGACCCTCTGTCACATTGCTCGTCACTTCCTCTAAGCAGCAGTGAGATGTCTGGAATAGAGCAGGAACAACAACTGGATGTAGGGACTAGTGGTGGTGGTGATGATGATGCTGGAGAAGCTGGGATGGAAGAGACATTGATGGCATTTTTAGCAGAAACTGAGAAAGAATGGGAGACAGAAATGAGGTTGGACATTACCACCACCACCACCACTAGCAGTGAGATTTTGGAATTAGATGAATTTGCAACTGCACTAATTCCTTCTGATGCTGAGTTGCAATGGAAGCAGGATGCTGAGGAGCAGGCTAGTGTGCCACAGACCACCGTGGATACAGTGGGAATGGGGTCAACAAGTGATGTGGGACTAGGACAGGTTCCACTTGCCAGCAGTAGCAATACTCCTGATCCTAGTTGCAGTGCTGAATCTGAGGCAGTAGCAGCAACATTATCCACTGCCACAGACAATGAAGGGGAATGTGGAGGACAAGAGGAAAGAGGACATTCTTCTCCATCTGTTCCCATCCCCCAGAAGTCATCATGGGTATGGGACTATTTTTCTGTTGGGGCAGGCACAGTGCAGTCATCAGCAATGGCACTGTGCACAATTTGTAACAAGTCAGCGAGAAGAGGAAAGGAAGGAACACACCTTGGCACAAGCGCCCTGATATCACACATGAAACACAGACACCATGACATTTACGTCAAACATGTTAAAAACAAACACCCACCACAGAATCAAGCACCACTTTTGCTGTCCCTTACTCTCCAGAAAGGCAACAAGTGGCGAGGCGGAGATCGAAGAGGAGGAGGAATAGAACAACCCAGGCAGAGACTGGACGTTTCATGACAAGTTAAACCACTAGCTCTCCATCACCTTCTAGGATAACAACTACATCTTCTGCCAATCCACGTCATTCATCTTTACCTCCCCCGCCAAATGATAGCCACTCTGTTGATGTTAGGATGTGGCAGTTCGTCTCTACCCATTGCACACTGTGTGGTGCACTGACCACACATGCCAGTGTGGTGGAGGAGAATCGCAATCAGTACATCAAGCGGCATCTGAGGAGATTCCATCCTGCAGAATACGCTAAGATGGTGGCAGGGAGGGTTCATCATTACTATTAAACTGTCAGCAAGTTGTCATGTGTCCTTAGCGTGTCTGGAAAAGGGGTACAGTGACAGCAGCAGTACTTCGTTTCGGGTGTCATGGTGTTTGGATACAGTTGTGCCCCCAGATGCTATTTACCACACACACACTGTGCACATTGCAGTTGCTGATAAGACCTGCTGTTCCTGCTCTCAAGGGAAAAAATATATTCTAATAAAAACACAGCCATGATGATTTTGGAGGAGGGACAGGTGGAGAAAATTTAATGGACAACTTGTTCTTTTCTCCACATAGATTGGGGGCTACGTATTGTGCTGCTACTGCCTCAGACGCATCACTGAAGCTAGTTGTGGGCGGCAAGTGGAACCTTCATCATCCATCACCCATGTTACTGCTATTGTTGATCCCATTCCCTTTCAGCTGCCTAATCAGCCTGCTGCTTAAACAACTCAGCAGCAGCAGTACGAACAGCAGTTGCAACTCAGGACTTTTGACAGTGGCCACTGGCCAAAATGACCTGCTGGCATTAGGCCATTAGGGCATTTTTATTTTTTTGTGCTTTGGAAAAAAAAAATAGTCTTACAAAAAAATAAACAATTTTTGGGGGGTTTGTTTCTAACAAGCCTAAGTCCTACAAATCAATGTTTCCTTAGGGCTTGTGCCAAACAAGCTTAAGTCCTACAAATCAATGTTTCTTCAGGGCTTGGGCCTTTTATAAGTCTAAGTCCTGAAAAGGCCTCTAACAACAAATCTAACAAATCATCCTCTACAAAATATTATATCAAGTCAAGTATCTGTCCACCCCAGTGGCAGCTTGGGGTGGACAGATCTATCACTCTATCTATCTATCTATCACTCTGTCACTTTAAATACAAATTGCTTATTTTATTTATGTATTTATTTTTTATTAACTGCCCCCCCAATAGCAGTCAAGAAACCCCCCAAAACAAATTACCTGTTCAAATGATTCATTCATTCACCAACACAGGCACCCTCCTCAGACCCCCTTTAAACAATGTCTTATGGTTTCTATTTTATTTTATTTAGGATTTGTTTTTTATTAACTGCCCCTCAATCTCAGTAAGCAACCCACCCCAAAATCATCCCCTGTTCAACTGATTCTTTCCCCTCATCCCACCAACACAGGCACCTTCATGCCCCTTTTATTCTATGCCTTTGGGAAATAAAATAATATTTGCTATGTGTTCTGTGTAACTTCTATGTTCCCATTTATTTCAATGGAATGAGCTAGGCGAAAAAAGTTGCAAAAAGTGGAAAATCTGCACTTTTTGCTGGAAATATTCCACCAATCGGAAAGTGCCATTTTCCGCCAATTCCAGTTTGAGCGGAAATTTTCGGCCTTCCCTAGGTGAAGGCTCCATTGACTGCTAGTCTGGCAGCTCCATTGACTGCTAATCTGGCAGCTCTGCATTCCTTCCTCTTCCACCTCAACATCAGTAGGAGGATCTATTGCAGTCATGCTAGTCCCACCGGCTGCTTCACTATCACATTAACCAAATCAATTTCAGTATCACAATCATCACTATTGCCCCCTCTCTCACTCCCAACATTCTGAACCTCAAGCTGGATCGAGTGGGACTGCTTGGAGAGGGCAACTTGTAACTTAGGGTTCCCTGCTGTCACACTTACCATCATCTTTTCCTACCTCTACTGAGAATCACAAGACATACTGGCTCACACTACTACCCTCTTCTTCCCCTGCCTGTGACACTGTTTTCCCCAAGATCCCTAGAGATGATATGGGGGACTGGCAATCTTTGGGTCTGGGAAATCAGGGCATCTAAACCATTCAATGCTGGTAGTGGTCACTTCCTCCTCCTCCACAGACTCACTGCACGTATAACTGTCCCTCCAGCTCCTCCTTTTTTTTGTAATCAAGCTGCTCATAGTGATAGTACACACTGTGTGCCTCTGCTACTTTAATTTTTCACAATTTTGCACATCACTAGGCCTCCCTCTCGCCAGCAGACAGAGAAAACATGAGGAACATGTAAGTAAAGGGGCAAAAAGTTTGTAGCCGTTGGAAAAAAATATCTAAATATTTTTGGTAATGGGCAAAAAAGGCAATGATTTTAAGGGCCTTATTTAGAGTGGACTTTTCACCCAGCTCTACTTGCTATGGATCCAGGGAAGCTGTCTGCCCTTACTGAATGGCTTCTATCCCTCAGTCTGGAGGATATCCAATGGTTTATTGGTTTTTCCAATTATTACCACAAATTCCGTAAAGGCTTCTCTGCTGTGGTATTTCCCATCAATTAGAAGTGGCTGGTCAGTGACATACGTCAGAAAGTCAGCAATAACAGCATGCAGGGAAATTGGACCTGTCCCAGTTCAGGATAATAACAGGATCTTCACCAGTGGTATACAGGGGATGCCAAAAACGAACAAGCTGCTCCAAAATCAGTCTTCCAAAATATATTTATTTGTATATAAAATATATATAAAACCAAACAGAATAAAAACCAATTGCTACAAATAAAATAACGTTTCGCAGCTACAAGCTTCAGCCACTTCTAAGTGTGAGTACCTTTTCACATTACTATCATGTTTGGTGCCTAAAAGGTTAACAGACACTATTAGGGCGTCCTTTCTGTTGTTTTTTGTCTTCTATATGCTTCTGAGTCTGTGACCGGTTGATGATAAGGAGCAGCCCATATAATCTCCAGAAGATTGAGAATCCTGGAATGCTGTTTGTGGGGGCAGTTGACTAAATCCCACCTGCTTGAAAGTCCAGTGGACATATATATGCAACATTGGCCACTTTAAATTGTGAGTATATCAACTGAGATCCAAGGGAAGGGGAATATTTAAACTGAGGATACTACACTAGGAGCGCCTTCTGTTTGTGCTTTTTTCACAATTTCCCATCAATGCCATGACACGTAAGGTAGCGGATCTGCACCATTGGAGTCCTGAGGCTTTGCAAGCATCCAAGGCCTTGAAGTCAGCTTTTTTTTCCCTGCCCTTAGCTTCATGTATCTGGATCTGTATGCTCCTTTTGTTTTAGAGGTTGATGCATCTGACACAGCGGCCACTGCTCCTGGGGTTCTTCATCCCTGTTCATTTTTCTCTCAACGTTTCTCACCTGTGGAGAGAAATTATGATACTAGGAACAGGGAACTTTTGGTGGTGAATCTAGCTTTGAATGATGGTGGTACTCGCTTGAGGGATTACCTCATATAGTCACAATTCTTACTGATCACCAAAACCTTAAGTGTCAAGTCTCTGCCAAGCATTTAAATGCCCACCAGGCTCGTTGGGCCTTATTCTTTTCCCGCCTTAATTTAGTTATTTTCTTACGAGACATAGAATGTTAAGGCTGATGCCTTACTCTGCCAGAATGACTCTTCTGGTGTCTCTCAGCCTATTCCTGAGCCTATAGTTCATCCTGTCTGGGTAATCTGTCTTTTGTCAATGGCTTTCCTGACCTGCCCATCAATCAGGACTTTTTTTTAACTTTCAATGTGTACTACATGCAAGATGCGTTTCATTGTTGGGGTAATTTTTCCGTGATGGACGGACATATAGGTTTCCTCCGCACCATAGATCTCCTCTCTCGTTACTTTTGGTGGCCTGAGCCGAAGTCCGATGTCTAGTCTTTCATCTCTCCAAACTGTGCCTGCACGAAGATACCTAGATCTTGGCCTGTGGGGCTCTTTCAACCTCTGCCGTTCCCTGCTCTTCCATGGACACATATCTACATGGACTTTGTGGTAGATCTGTCCTCCTCCAAGGGAAATACCATCATCTGGGTTGTAGTGAATAGGTTGTCCAAATAGGGGCATTTCATGTCATTACCCAAACTTCCCACTTCCGTAGAGTTGGCTGAGCTCTTATTCGGGAGATGCATGCCTTCATGGAATACCGTAACACATTACAACTGATCACGAGTCACAATTTGTGTCCCATTTCTGGAGAACTTTCTGCTCTAAGCTTGTTATCCATCTTCAACATTTGCCTGCACACCACCAGCAGATGAATGGGCAAACTGAAAGGTTGAATCAGAGCCTAGAGCACTTCCTCCAGTGCTACTGACTGGACCTGGTTGTTACCCTTGGCAGAGTTACAACTGACTTCTGCAGTCCTCTTTTAAGTGCTCTCCTTTCTTTGTGGCTCTTGGTTACATCCCTCTAGCTTTGACACTCTGCTCCTCTGTATCCAAAGTTCCCTCTGCCAAGGTTCAGATCTGTAATCTGTCTGACCATTGGCAAGCTATTTGATGCACTCTTTTGTCATCACAAATGTGGCAGAAAGTAGTGGCTGATTGACATCATTCCTTGGCTCCTAGGAAATCTAGTATGGCTCTCTGCCAAGAATATTCACCTTCACCAGCCATCTGACAAACTTGGTCCTCGTTATCTAGGGCAGTTTAAGGTTCACACCAGTCTCTCTGTGGTCTCTTACAGTTTAGTCTTACCTAGGATCTTGAAAATACATCCAGTCTTTCACGTATCCTTACTTAAAGGGATAGTAATGTTTCATAATAAAAGCAGCTCTAATTAATCATCATAGTATTTGGACTTTGGAGAGTGTTATTTCAATTCTGTCAGAGTTGTAGTTCAAGAGTAAATCAATGACAAAGTATCTCTCTCCCGCCCCTTTTACTGATGTAACACTGTTCAGCCAAATCAGACGGGAGGTGCCCAGGTAGACTGCAGAGAGGGACAATCTTCAATTAAAATAAGCGAAAAACCTGAAAAACTTGTCAAGGGGGGCAGGGCTTTCATTGTTCTCATAGGAAGAAGATTGTCCCCTTCTGTTATCTGTCTGATCTATGTACTGGATTACACATCTGAGAAGAGATTGGTAACACTAGGTAAAAGGGACGGTAGGGGAAACTTTGCTTGTGAATATCTCTCGATCCATAAAGGTTTGAGAGATAAGACATATATTGTTCTTCATGTTTTTTTAATGCCTACAAAATAAAATAAAAATAAAAAGAAGTATTACTATCCCTTTAAGCCATATGTTCAGGCTCATGCCTCTCATCCCTCCGGTCTCCATGGACGAGTCTAAAGAGTATATAATAGATGACATCATGGATTCTTGTGTCTTCCACAGTACTTTACTTTGTTAACTGGAAGGGCTAAGGCTCAGAAGATTGTGCTTGAGTGGTGGCCTTAGACATCAATGCTCCCTCTCTGGTTTGCTGATTCTACTGGTCCTTTCTGGCTAAACCGTCTTTGGACTCCTGGAGGTGATCCCTTCGGGGAGGGATCATGTTATGTTCTGCCCATTTTTCTTTGCTTTTTCAGAATCCTACTGTGTGTTTTTATTTGTATTCCGTTGTTATCTGGATCCTGGTTCCCTGTCTTGTCTTGAGTTTGCTCTGAGCCTTAATAGCGCCTCAGTGCATCTGAGAGAGGAACGATCAAAGAGTTCCTGGTCATGGCACTTAGTTTCCTGTCTTGTTCCTGAGTGTTATCTTGTTTATTGACCTGTCTTTTTCTTCATCTTTCCTCCTGTTCTGCTATTTTACTGTGCTCATCTGATATTTTGAACCGACTTTGGCTCAGTTTGACCATTACTTCATCTACTGCCCTGTACTGCGTTTCCTGCCCATTTTTGATCTTGCTTGATCTGTCTTGTCCAACTTCACATTTGATCTTAATGGGCTTCTATCTTCCCTAACATCAGTCAATCATTGAAAACAAGAGAAGAGAAGAGCGCAAAATCTGAGAGCACGTCTGTATGGGAAAGTATTCCAACTACTGTGCTGTAATGTACTTACAAGATATATTCTTGTAAGCAGCCACATACGATCAGTTATAGAATTCGCCTCAGGGTATATCTTCGCATTGTTCAAAAGACTTCAGAGACCGTCAGATCTACTTGATGAACCGATATGCACAGATACCCTCCAACAAGACAAATTGAGACACAAAGACGAAAGTCCTCTAAGTGTAGTATGATGTAAACAGCATATGGTAATGCCCCCAAAAAATTGCCCTACTCACCAAACTTAGGAAGCAATAAGCATACACATAAAGGAATACGTCTGATAGATTACGTCCAAATACTTTATTCCAACGCGTTTCGTGTGACTCAGCGCACTTCATCAGGGAACAGTATATACAGTATACTGTATATACTGTTCCCTGATGAAGTGCGCTGAGTCGCACAAAATGCGTTGGAATAAAGTATTTGGACGTAATCTATCAGACGTATTCCTTTATGTGTATGCTTATTGCTTCCTAAGTTTGGTGAGTAGGGCAATTTTTGGGGGGCATTACCATATGCTGTTTACATCATACTACACTTAGAGGACTTTCGTCTTTGTGTCTCATTTTGTCTTATTGGAGGGTATCTGTGCATATCGGTTCATCAAGTAGATCTGACGGTCTCTGAAGTCTTTTGAACAATGGGAAGATATACCCTGAGGCGAATTCTATAACTGATCGTATGTGGCTGCTTACAAGAATATATCTTGTAAGTACATTACAACACAGTAGTTGGAATACTTTCCCATACAGACGTGCTCTCAGATTTTGTGCTCTTCTCTTGTTTTCTGTGCACTAGTTCTGCAAGGGTCTAGTTCAGGACACCAACAGAAGAAGCTGCATATCTGGACACTTTTTAATATTTTTAATATCTGTGTTTATTTTTATTATTTATTCTTACATATTGATAATACAGCCCAGTAGGAGTGCACCAGTTATTATTATCAGTCAATCATTGACCACCTTGACCACCAGTCGAACTTCTACTATCGTTTTCTCTGTATTCTCAGTTGAAGCTTCAGGCCTCTGTGTTCCTGTACAACAACTATGACTATACCTCAGGTGGGTTATTTGTTCCATATCCTTTACAACCTCAGTGGTAGATGCTATTCTATGTGTTGTCATCTGGGGTTCAGGTCAGCTCCTCTGGTTGGCAGTAAACTGGCCTTGGAGCCAGCATCTCTAACATGGCCTAGGCCACCGCAAGCAACCCATAGAGAAGCCACCGCCAGCTAGCTACGGACTCTAGTCTTCACTCCAAAGCATCTGGAACACTGGGTCCTGTCTTGCAGTATACATGTATTGTTTGTTGTACTATTGGTATATTATTTATATCAAATAGCAGTTTATCATCTCTTTATGGGGAATCTAAGTTGCAGAGTCTAACCAGGCAGCTCGCATTGGGTGCTTAGTCTGTCAGATCATCACAGAGCATTATTGATTGTTTACTGATATCCCGCACTAAGTTGTATATTATGGTTTGATTGCCCATTAGACAATTACTTGACAGTGGCTCTGACAACTGATCCTTGGCATCTGATCTATTAATTTAGTGGAATATATTACTAGGGAGAGGTCTGAAAATGTTGTGTTTAAATGGGAACCAGGTAATAGGGATATCTCAGCTTCATATAAAATATTTATTTGAAGGTGACTCTGTGAAGTGCCAATCAATATGGGAAGACATGACAGGCAAAGTGTGGATGACACTAGTTGGAATAATCTGTTTCAAAGAATAGCCATGTGTAGTGTAAATGTGAACCTTTGTGAACAGTCATTTCGAAAACTTAATTTAACTGACTTGTTTCCTACTAAATTGTCCCACATGTATACGTATGCTGTAGATGATGGTTTTCAGGATTACAGGGGGCTGGGACCTTTCCTTCATATTTGAATGTAATGCCCTAAGGTAAAGGAGATTTTTGAGAGGTGACAAGGTTACTAAGGAAACTGTTCAATAACCAATATCATAAACCCCTTAAGGACCAGCGCGATCTTGTGCGGCCAGCACTTGCGGACCACAGGGCTTTTTTTTTTATTATCCCTTCTGGTTCAGGGCTTCCGGAGCAGTGTGCAACCGCGCCGGGAGCCCTGAACTCCATGCCGTGCCAGGATCGTCATTGGACCTTAAGTGCCAGACCGCCATGACGGTCCTGGCATGGCAATGGTCTTTAAGGGGTTAAATATATGGGAATTGTTATTAGGGACAAAGATTAATATTTTGACTAAATTTGAGGATAAACTGCATACTGCATCCCAGTGGATAACAAAGGTGATTACCTGGAGGGGAATTTTGGGTAAGATTATTTCTATTTGTATGACTGAATATATGTATTCTATTGAGTGTGATGCATATGATACCTAGCAAAAATCTGGTTTCCATGGTTAAATAGCCCCTATAGTAATAATTCCTAGTTTCCTGGGATGTGGTAATATGGCACGATAAAAATATATTTTGTTACCTTCAGCCACAGACTTGTTTTTATATATGGTTTAGTACATTTTGTTTGTTATAATTTGGATTTTAATGAGCTCACATCCACCTAAGCCAGATATTTCAATCTTAATTTTGTACATTTTTAGCTCTCCATTAATTTGTATATTTGCTTGCGTAGAAAGGTACTGCAACTTATTTTACAGTGGGGTAATAATAGGGGTCGCACCTGTGACCGGGTCCGTCACTCCTGGGGTTCTGCCACCCCCTGAAACCCCATCGACACATATCCGCGTCCGCAGCAACTCAGCTGATCTCCCGGCACTCTAGTAATGCAGAGCGCTGGGAGCTGACATCATCTCCCAGCGCTCTGCAGGAGCAGGTAGGAGATGGACACAGGGCAATGTGAAGAATGTGGTGAGGGGGGCCAGGCCTATGGCAATTTCTGCACCAGGGCCCGGTGGCTTCTAGTTATGACACTGCTATTTTACATTATTTAGGTTATCTACTTTTATGGTTTTATATGGTTGTTGAGCTGTTTTGCATATACATTTATTTGTCTAAATAATTGTAACGGTAGCTACAAATTGACGTGTTGATATTTTGTGTATGATATTAAGAAATAGGCATTTTTGCATACTGATGACATCATAACTTTTTATATGATGCAAATTGTACTTCAATTGAGGTGTCATTTAAAGCTGAACTTATTCTGAAAAAATCAATTAATAGTTTTATATACAGAACTATAAAGTTACACAGATAGACAACAAAATGATGAAAGTAGCTGGCTTTAGTGAGTGCTTTAGATCCCTTGCAGGCACTCAAAGAGTTAGTCATTAATCATTTATAAATAGCTGTGCCTGCTGAAATCATGTAACTTTTAACAGCTGCAGAACTATTTATTATTCAGTGAAGGCTGTTATATACCTCTATATGACTCCTTAATGCTGACCTCGGCTAACATCTTAACCAGTCACCAAGCATTTTTCTCTTCCAAACCTAATTTCACTCTCCCTTCTCTCGTCCATTTTATCTCCTTTGTATTATTTTTAAAATCTCAATAAAATATTTTTTTAAACACACAGATGTATTGAAATGTATATATTTTATGTACTCTGCCCACTGGGGGATTTATGATATATTTATTACTGGGAGTAGTAAAAAAAATATATGCTTGTGCAAAACTGCAGCAACAGCAATGGTAGTTACATTTTGCACAATAGTCGTCAGCATCTGAAACTAAACCTTAGATTCTTAATATAGCCCTTGAGTTTTAAAGATTGCCCTGATTAACCACTATTTGAATATATATGAATAATACCTTTAACTGTGATATTCTTAAACCTGAACCTGTTTTATTCATCAAGGACTAAAGCAACATTAAGAAACTCTGTCACTAAACAGATCTGTAGTAAGATTTTTATTTTTTGCTACAGCATTCAAAGGTTAATTTACTCTACATTTATTAATGGGCACAATGAACGGCAATTAAGTGAGTCTTACATTATACTGATATTACCATAATAGTATTTATATTTTGCATGTCAGCTGGAGAAAAATTATATTACACAGCCAACAAGTTAAATATATTGCTAATTACAATATATGTTAAAAATTGTACCCAATATTTAATGGTCTATTGGATTTATTACTTGAATATACACAAGCAAGAAAAATTGTAGTGGATCAATCAGAAAAGCAGTACATAATTCTTCACTTAAGAGCCCCTACTGTAACTATGTTCAGTGCTATTTAACTCAGTTGACCATATTAAAGTGATGGGTCAAAACCTAACCATTACTAGTATAAATACAACTACAGATAGGTGCATTTTTGTCTCTACTTCACCAAGTTAGTGATGTAACCTGTATTTATTATGAAGAGCAGTCTAAATAAATTCAAAGATTTATGTGTGAAACTAACAATGAACAAGTTGACAATAATGCGTGTGCTGCAACAGTTTTTATCTGAATAATACCAATTTCTCTACATTTGACTCAACATCCCAGTGTGTGTCAGTTTTGATTGGTACCATCTTCTTTTATACTGCAATGAAATGTGAAGACCATACCTTAATTCATCAATCACTTATACACAGTTAGCTCTTCATTCTGTGCCTGCTGAAATTCTATTACTATTAACAGCTCAAGAACTATTTATTATTTGGTCAAAGCTGTTGTGCTTCTAAATGACTCCTTAATGCTGCTGACCTCTGCCAAACTCTGTATTAACCATAAGGCAATTTTCTCTCTTCCAACCTTATTTCCTTATTCCACACTTTTTATTTCTGCCCCTTACATTTTCCTTTGTGTTAAATTTACAATCTCAGTCTATTTAAGAAATACAACTGTAGTCACATGTATATTTTTGTACTCTGCTCAATGGTTGATTTAATCTACCTTGATTAATGACCAATCAAAAACAATTCAGTAATTGATGTGAAACTGAAATAACAATGGTAGTACTTATATTTTGCGGGCTAGCCAATTTCAGATGAAATTAGAATGTTAACAAACAAGATAAAATATGATTAAAGACACTTTAGCAAGTTTTATATTTTATGTATACCACCCAAGTGGTTGGTTTATGCTATATGTATTATGGGGCATTGTAAAAGCAAATTCCACGATTCCTTGTGAAGCTGAAATTATAACACCAGTATCACTAATATTTTACATGCTATCCCTGAGCAGATTAAATTAGAGAATATCCAATAAGATGTACATGCTACTAAGTACACTTTTACATAAATTGTACTGAAATGTTTCTGTATGACACTAAGTAGGTGATTATACTACCTTTAGTATGAGACATACAGTAGTCAAGGACATTGAAGGATTATTTTTTTGTTGAATTGACCACGTATATATGTTTTAGACATTTTGCACTCTAGGAAAAGATTGTAGACAAATGCTAGCCATGCTATATTAAATCATTTGATAAAGACTTAAAGCAACACTAACATCTATATATATATATATAAAAAATGACTCCTTACATCTTTAATATTAGTAAGCCATTTTAGCACATCCTAATGTGTACTTGGCAGTGGGCACCTCCATGTGGTAGAAAGAGACCTCACTACCACATCATTCTTCTGCAGAGACAAAGTGGTCATTTGCAAGAACAATTATTTCTGTAAAAAGATTGTTCAGAAATTACTGTTAGCTCATTCAGAGGCCTCTCCAAATCCTTCCAGTATTATCCTGATAAGCCCATGAGGAGCACCTTGCAGACAGGGCACCTGAGTACCCAGCAAAATGGGCAATAGCTGCTTCTGTGGACTTGCAGTGGGGTTCTAGTGGGATCTCTCTCTGATGCACATATCCCAGCTCCCCCGAACACTTTAGGAGGCTTCATGATGGTGTGCATATACCAAAGAGGTTATGAGGTCATGTTTATATGTTGATGTTAGTGTTCCTTAAAAGATTAGCATGTTTTTGACACAATTATATATGACTGGAACTGGTATTCTATGATAACAAACCATATCCATTCACTGTAAAAAATATATATAAAAGCTGAGTGATTATTAAATCTTTACCAAGCACCTCTGAAGCACATATGGTCAGGCTATATAAGTGTCCTACCTAGTCTACCTACCAAAAGTGCATTGCATCCAGTCTACCACACTGCTTTTCAACATAGTACATTCAATTATAAAAAATAGGGCATGGAGACTGAGTTTTCCATAAAACAATTTGAGCTAACATTCTTTGGATACTGATCTATAAATTGTGTTATCAATTACTTATAGATAGGAATGGGAAAAATGTACTATTGTGTTCTCATGAGAAATGCAACTAAAACCATGTAGTTCTCTACTTCTTCTCTAGAAACTCCACCCTTAGCAAAACCCTTAGAAAGTATCCATTTTGCCTACACCCAAAAATATTTTACTATGTCTTTCGATGGCTATACACTTCCAGCCCTTTTACTGTGTGATTTGAAAGTTAGTTTATTGGCAAAATAAGGCTTGCAGAGGCTCATAGTGTTGGATAATAAATATATAGTGACATTTGCAGTGACATTGCAAAGTTTGCTGCTGCTGTGGTATGTCCTGCTGCTACAGAGTCATAAGAGACAGATATTGATCAGCATGCTGATGATGAGCAGGCTAATGTGCTACAAACCACTGTGGGCACAGTGGGACTGGGTTCCAGCAGTAGTGATGAGGGACTAGAACAGGTTCAACTCACCAGCAATAATCCTCATCCTAGTTCTATTGCTCACTGCTGATTATGGAGGAGCAGCAGCAGCAGCAGCATCCTCTGCACCAGCCAATGAAGGGGATTATGGAGAAGAATAAAGAGGCCATTCTTCTCCACCTGTCCCCTCCCTGAAGTCATGGATGTGGGAATATTTTTCTCTAGGGGCAGACACATTTCTCTCATCAGCGACAACTCTGTGCACTATGTGTTACAAGTCAGTGAAAAGTGGAAATCAGAGGACACACCTTGGCACAGCCACCCTCATAAAACACATACAATACAGACACCATGACAATTAAGTGAAGAATGCTAAAGGCAAACCTCCACAAAATAAATCAGGAGCCACTCTCATTGCACCACAGACCCCCGTCCCTCCCCAAGGGCTACAAGCATGTAGGTGGAAACTGAAGAGGATAAAGAGTAGAAAAACTCAACCTGAGCCTGAAAGTTTGATGGCGAATGAAACATCTGGCTCATCATCACATTTTTGCACTAGGGTCCGGGCATGGGAAGACGTAGCAACTGTCCCTGCCCCAGCATCTTCAGGTCCTCTACCTCCTCCTCTCTTGGTGTACCACCTACCTCATCATTATCTCCCCCACCAGCTAGTAGCGATTATCTAGATGCGAGGATGTGGCAGTTTGTATCCACCCATTGCACATTATGTGGTGTGCTGACCACATTTGGCAATGTGGTGGAGGCTAATCAGAACCAGGGGATCAAGGAGCATCTGATGAGATTCCATCCCACAGGATAAGCTAAGGTGGTGGCAGGAAGGATTCATCATCATTATGAAGTCTGCCAGTTGCCACGTGTCCTTAACGGAGAGGCAAATGGCATAGTGATAGCAGTACTTGGTTTCTGGGGAGTTGATTGATTTTACATTGCTGACCTAAGCATCAAGGTGTTTGGTTGCAGTTGTGGCAGTTATTTGAAAGCAGATGTGTCCATTGTTCCCAGTCCTCCCCCTTTTTCACAACTTTCCCACACACACTGTGCACATTGTAGTTACTGATGAAAGGCACAGTTCCTTCCTGCTGTTAAGTGAAAAAATAGTATTCCAATACACCCATGATTCTGGAGGAGGAGCAGGAGGACTATCATTATTGGCCAACTTCTTTTCTCCAGATAACCTGAAGTGAAGTGGGCTAGTTGTGGTGTTGCTACTGCCCCAGGTGCATCACTGGAGCTGCTGGCAAGTGGAATCATCATCATCTGTCTCATAACACTGTTGTTGATCCCATTCCCTTGGAGTTGTCTAAACATCCTGCTGCTTAGGCAACTCAGCAGCAGTAAAAACAGCAGTAAAAACAGCAGTCTCACATGCAATGGAACCTCTCCTAGGAGCTACACTGCATTCCTGTCTATCAGTTACCATACTCACTGAGCAAGTCCCAAAAAGATGTGTTGCAACCAGTGCCACCACCATTGCAAATGTTTAATTGCTGCTCCTGAGACCCATGAATCATCCTGTGCTCAGAAAGGGAATAGGGTAAATTGGTTGATAATGTAGTTGTTGCTGCTGGTATACAGCCTTTGCTGCCTTCCTTTTCATTATGGTTTCTAGCAGTTTTTTTAACCTGTCTCCCTCTGACCCTCCACAATGCAACTATCCACTTGATTAATAAGCATATATTTATATTCCTTGACAGAATCCCATTCCTCAGAGACATGCTTCTGATCACTATGACTCTTTGTAGATGGAAATTTTGCATTTAAAGCAGGGGTCCAAAAATTGGCAAGAATGTATTCCTCATTTCTTTTAATGTACAATATGAGATGATCTTGCTCAAAGTACTCAGACATGTAGGAGGTGGTGGAGGCAGCAAATGTGAGCATGGGCAGTCAATGTGACTCTTGCCATCTCCAACAACAGAATCATAGTCATGAGTCATAATCCTCTGCAGTAGGAGCCATAGGTGTTATATCAAATAAAAAACTAGTTCCCTCTTTGACCTATCAACATTACTTCTCTTATGTGCCCCAGAGCCCTGTGAACTTTTAGGAGTGCTTCTGTGGCTGCTAGTTGTGGCACCTCTGACCTGCTAATAGTGTGTCTCAGTCAAAATTGTGGTTGTTCCTCACGTGGGATCTCACAGATGAGGTGCCTAGGTGTGAGCCTGTTTTCCCCCTACTCACACGCTTTTTACACAGACAACACAGATAGCAACATGCTTAGCTTTTGGAACCTGAGACCCACTGTGGATTTCATATACTGAGGGGTTCCTGAGGAGCTGCTACTACTTGGGCTATTAATTCTACTAGTAGGGATGGGAGAAAACTTTTGCCTCAAACCAAAATTGGCGGAAAATGTTACTTTCCTCTTGGCAAAAAATTTCCTGTGCAAAGTGCAATTTTCCTGCTTTTTTCGCTTAGCTCATTGCATTGAAATCAATGGGAAGAAAAATTTTTCCTCACCACATAAAAGTTTTCTCTACTTTTCTACAGCCATATAAAAGGGTGTCAGGCTCTCACGGCATGCTATTCTGTGCTTGTGAGTGGAAAAAGCAGTATGTTTTTGAGCTAGAGAAGATAGGCAAATAAAGGGGAATTGAAACTTAGTGAGTTTAATGAGTCATTTAGGTAAGAAATTTTTTCTCTGTAGTAGGGAAGTCTGGGGGCACAATGGGGGAGAAGAAGGGAGGAAGGAGGTTGATCCCAAAATCTGGTGTGACTGACTGGCAAAACACAGGCAGCTGGGGTCCAAATTGCTTGCTGTTTTGCTTTTATTGTCTCGTGCTGGGGAAGCCTGGGGAATGAAGTTGTTGATTTTGCTAGTTGGTTATAGACTGGCTGTGATAAGATACAGTAGACAGCTTAAAAAAAATAAAAATAAAATATTTACAAAATTAATGCATAAACAATTAGACAAATGCATATATTAGGTGACAGACAGCTGACTGGGATTCTGATGTGAGCTTTGTGACTGAGGTAGACTTGATAGACAGCAGACAACATTGTGAATTTTGTTGAGGTCTAAGGCAAGACATCACACTCCATCAGTTGTGTACTGTAGACAGTTAAAACACACACAGTAGGGGGGCGTGGCCAACCGTTGCAGTGGAAGCATGGCGCTGAGCTCCTCGAGTAGAATTGGATTTTGTGTGTGATATGCTTGAATTGCTGGGGTTAGAGCACTAGTTTGATTCAGTCTACCTTTGGGACACCCGACGAGGTGAACCGGTGACATTTTGAGCCATTCAGCTCACGGAAGCAGATTTGACCGATTGCCTGGATGAGATTGGGCCTTGTGCGCCTGAACCACTGTGAGGGACGGATCTATTCTGCTACATCTACCCATCTCCTGACGGCACTCTCTGATATAACGCATGTGGATGTAATTCTCTAAAACTGTATCGATCATTCTCGGGGAACCGTGTGGCGTCCTGTCCAGATACAGAGCTTCCCAGGTACTTTACAACTCATGATCTCACCCTCATCCGTAAAGTGATTTTGCCGCTGGTGCTTGTCACAATAAAATTGGTTCTTGGATCTTAATGTGAATTCGTTATTGCTTCACAATCCCCAGTTGTGTGATTTACATATTTTCCTCTTACCCCATGTAATCTGAATACAATACTAGCCCCAGAGCAACCATTACATTAGAGCTATTTTACAATGGCTGATGTTTAAACAAAAAATCAGCTAAAGATAAACCCAATAAATCTGCGGCTTCTGGGTCTTCATCCTGTTCGAGCACCTCTCCTAATATGCCTAATAATAAAGGTGATACAAATGCAAGTCCTGTCCAATTTCTCACAAGGGAAGTCTTAACTTCTTTACCTATCAAAGAAGATCTTCAGTCTCTTTTGACTTCAATGAGTGATTCCATTAAGAAAGATCTTAAAAGTAACATAGCTGAACTCCGCTCTGACATGAGAGGTTTGGGATTTAGAGTCAAAGTCTAGAGGATATGCAAGAAACTATACTGAACGATCAACACAGTACCCAACAAATGATCACTTCTCAAGAAGAGTCTTTACAACAGCTTAATCTACAAATAGATGACTTGGAGAAGAGAAGCAGGTGAAATAATATTCGAGTTAGAGGTCTGCCTGAATCTATCCTGCCTAGAGACTTACGCTCTACTTCTCAATCACTCTTTATAAAGATCCTACAAAAACCAATGGATTTTGAGATTGAAATAGCAAGAGTGCATAGAACTTTACACCCCAGATCTCTCCAAACTGATAAGGCAAGAGATGTACTTTGCTGTCTTCATTCCTTTTCTGCTAAAGAAGACATTATGTGGAGGGCTAGGCAACTCGTCACTGACATTCGAGGGAAATAACCTTCAGTTTTTCAATGACTTATCCACCCGTACTATACAGATGAGAAGAAATTGAAGCCCTTAACAGATTCTTTACAGGAACAACACATTATGTATCATTGGGGATATCCTTTCTCTTTGACCATAACATATGAAGGGAAATCTACCAGCATAAGGTCCCCCATGGAAGTGTGATCCCTCTGTGAAGCCATTTAATACCTCTGTATGTCTATTCCCAAATGTACAGCACTGCGGAATTAGTTGGCGCTATATAAATAAAGAATAATAATAATAATAATAATTGTTTTTCCTAGCATTCCTTTAAAGGATTTGGAAGATATCTCTGATACTCCATGTAGACCACCTTTACCACAACGGATTAGATGGACCCATGTCCCATCTAGGAAACATGATCCATTAAGAGCTCAACCTGCAGAAGAAGCCACACCACCAACATAAAGATGTCACTTTAGTACACTCATGTATTGGTCACTGTAAAACATTATTTTGGTAAAAAATTAAAAGGGGCCATTTAAATGTACCTTTAGGAACCCAAGACCCCCAAATTTAATTCCATCCTGTTTATTTTGAATGTTATTGTGAGCATTGTATATTATCTTGTTTTTGATGGACTTATTTCATTCAATGTTCTTTTTTTGAACCTGGAGCTCTTCGTACTCCGATTTACTCTAGTTCTATATTACTTTGTTATCAACAATTTTCATGCTCTTTAACCCCTTAAGGACCGGGAAAATCTGAGTTAGATTTGACTTAAGGACCGGAGCAATTTTGACTTTTTTGACTATGTCTTTGTTCAACCATATTTTCTCTTTAATTCCTTGTGTGCACCCACATAAATTATATACTGTTTTTTTAAGCACAAGTAGGGCTTTCTTTTGATACCACAATTATATGAATACCTCATCATTTAATTTGATTAAAATAGAAAAAAAGAGCAAAAAAATTAAAAAAAAACAACATTTTGCTTATATTTTCGTGTCAGGATTTGCATACAATTAGTTTATGACAAAAAATACCCCTAAATATATTCATTTGCTTCTCCTGAATATAAGAATACCCCATATGCCTAGTATTTCAATCACTTCCTCACATTTACAAGGTAAATATTACAAGATGGATGCCATTATTTCCAGCTTGTAATTTCTCAACAATTGGCATGTGAGCATCATAGCTTAGCTGACGGTGCCAGAACCAAAAATGTCCCACAAAGGTATATCTTTCTGAAAACTAGACAACATAAGGTAAATAATCAGGAGAATTTTGAAGTTTTTTATGCAGCTATTTTTCCAGAAAAAAATTTCAAAATTGTGGACAAATTTTGTTTTTTTGCAGCTTTCACACTTACATTTCAATATTACTGTTGATTTCAAGCACGAGATAGTTGAAAATGTAAAAATATCCATTGCTTAGTGTTCAACTCCTTCTTCTGAGTACGGCAATACCCCATATTAATAGGTTTCTCAAGATTTGGGGGAGCTACGGGGCCCAAATTGGAACATGCGCGTTTCCAGTTTCACACTTTGAATTTTCACAGCTTGCATCACTGGTGCCATGTCTCATTTGGGGCTGTGTAACAGTGCTCCACTCTAAGATTTCCCCCCAAAAGTGTATATTTTTAGAAAGTAGACACCCCAGGCTTTCATTTTATGTATGTTTTAAAATTTTTTACGCAGCCATTTTACCACGAATCTTTCGTAAATCTTGATGTAAGTAAAAAATTCAGCGTTTTTCACACTGAGGTTTCAATGTTGGTGTGAATTTCAAGCACAGGATAGGTGAAGATTTTTAAAAATGCATTGTTTAGTGTTCAGCTCCTTCTTCTGAGTACGGCAATACCCCATATGTATAGGTTATTCAAGGTTTGCGGGAGCTATGGGGCCCAAATTGGAACATAAGCGTTTCCAGTTTCACATTTTGAATTTTCACAGCTTGCATCACTGGTGCCATGTCTCATTTGGGGCTGTGTAACAGTGCTCCACTCTAAGATTTCCCCCCAAAAGCATATATTTTTGGAAAGTAGACACCCCAGGCTTTCATTTTATGTATGTTTTCAAATTTTTTACGCAGCCATTTTACCACGAATCTTTCGTAAATCTTGATGTAAGTAAAAAATTCAGCGTTTTTCACACTGAGGTTTCAATGTTGGTGTGAATTTCAAGCACAGGATAGGTGAAGATTTTTAAAAATGCATTGTTTAGTGTTCAGCTCCTTCTTCTGAGTACGGCAATACCCCATATGCATAGGTTATTCAAGGTTTGCAGGAGCTATGGGGCCCAAATTGGAACATAAGCGTTTCCAGTTTCACACTTTGAATTTTCACAGCTTGCATCACTGGTGCCATGTCTCATTTGGGGCTGTGTAACAGTGCTCCACTCTACGATTTCCCCCCAAAAGCATATATTTTTGGAAAGTAGACACCCCAGGCTTTCATTTTATGTATGTTTTCAAATTTTTTACGCAGCCATTTTACCACAAATCTTTCGTAAATCTTGACGTAAGTTAAAAAAACAGCGTTTTTCACACTTTCACTTCAATGGTGATGTGAATTTCAAGCACAGGATAGGTGAAGATTTTTAAAAATGCATTGTTTAGTGTTCAGCTCCTTCTTCTGAGTACGGCAATACCCCATATGCATAGGTTATTCCAGGTTTGCGGGAGCTATGGGGCCCAAATTGGAACATTCGCGTTTCCAGTTTCACACTTTGAATTTTCACAGCTTGCATCACTGGTGCCATGTCTCATTTGGGGCTGTGTAACAGTGCTCCACTCTACGATTTCCCCCCAAAAGCATATATTTTTGGAAAGTAGACACCCCAGGCTTTCATTTTATGTATGTTTTCAAATTTTTTACGCAGCCATTTTACCACCAATCACTCGTAAATCTTGATGTAAGTAAAAAATTCAGCGTTTTTCACACTTAGGTTTCAATGTTGGTGTGAATTTCAAGCACAGGATAGGTGAAGATTTTTAAAAATGCATTGTTTAGTGTTCAGCTCCTTCTTCTGAGTACGGCAATACCCCATATGCATAGGTTATTCAAGGTTTGCGGGAGCTATGGGGCCCAAATTGGAACATGCGCGTTTCCAGTTTCACACTTTGAATTTTCACAGCTTGCATCACTGGTGCCATGTCTCATTTGGGGCTGTGTAACAGTGCTCCACTCTAAGATTTCCCCCCAAAAGCATATATTTTTGGAAAGTAGACACCCCAGGCTTTCATTTTATGTATGTTTTCAAATTTTTTACGCAGCCATTTTACCACAAATCTTTCGTAAATCTTGACGTAAGTTAAAAAAACAGCGTTTTTCACACTTTCACTTCAATGTTGATGTGAATTTCAAGCACAGGATAGGTGAAGATTTTTAAAAATGCATTGTTTAGTGTTCAGCTCTTTCTTCTGAGTACGGCAATACCCCATATGCATAGGTTTCTCAAGGTTTGGGGGAGCTACAGGGCCCAATTTTGAACAAATATTGAATTTTCAAGTCCTGCTTAACTGGTGCCATTACTCATTTTGGGCTATGTTCCAGTGCTCCACTTTAGGATTTCCCCCCAAAAGTGTATAGAGTAGAGTAGACACCTCCAGCTTTCATTTTAGGTGTGTTTTTAAATTTTTTACACAGCCATTTTACCACCACTTTCTCGTAAACTTGACGTAAGTAAAAAAACAGAATTTTTTACACTTTGCCTTCAATGTTGATGTGAATTTCAAGCACAGAACAGGTGAAGATTATATAAACTGCATTGATTAGTGTTCGGCTCCTTCTTCTGAGTACGGAAATACCCCATATGGATAGCTTTTTCTTGGTTTGTGGGAGCTACGGGTCCCAAATTGGAACATGCGCGTTTCCAGGTTCACACTTTGAATCTTCACAGCTTGCGTTACTGGTGCCATTTCTCATTTGGGCTGTGTAACACTGCTCTTTTCTAAGATTTCCTGCCAAAAGTGTATATTTTTTGAAAGTAGACACCCCAGGCTTTCATTTTAGGTGTGTTTTCAAATCTTGCAAACAGCCATTTTACCACCAAGCCTGTGAAAACTTGACGTAAGTAAAAAAATTCAGCATTTTTCACGCTTTGCCTTCAATGTTGATGTGAATTTCAAGCACAGAACAGGTAAAGATTTTATAAACTGCATTGATTAGTGTTCGGCTCCTTCATCTAATTACGGCAATACCCCATATACATAGGTTTGTCGGGGTTTTGGGGAAGCTACTGGGCCCAGTTGGAACATGTTAGTTTCCTTTTACAGACATGCCATTTTTACAGCTGGTGCCTTGTCTCATTTCGGTCTGTTTGGCAATGCTGCAATTAATTTTACCCCCAAAAGTATATTTTGTAGAAGAGTAGACAACCCTGGCTTTCATTCTGTTTGCATCTTATCAATTTTTTCACTGCCACTGTATCACCAATCCCTCCCAAAATCTGCAGTAAGGCAGAGAAACACCATTTTTCACATTTCTATTTTAGTGTTGCTCTGGATTTCAATCAGATGATATTTGCAGATTTTTTAAATGCTTTACATTAGTGTTGAGTTACATTGTCTGAGTACGGCAATGCCCCATATGCATAGGTTTGTCAGGGTTTGGGGGAGCTACAAGGCCCAGTAGGGAACATGTGTGTTTCCATTATCAGAGATAAATTTTGATAGTGTTAGATCTAAGGAGGGATGTGTTTTGAAAAATAAAAAACAGGATATTTCAGGGGGGAAAAGTGGCCAAATAATAAAAGAACCTTTACAGCACTACTGCATTGTGCCTGAATGGTATTCCTTGAAACAGTCACCAATGCAGAGGCCAGGTTTGGAAGGGCAATCAGGACAGTAAGTGGTGGTGTTTGTCCGTATTCCCTTTCTGTAGCAAACCCTGCAGCACTTCTGTGGTTTGCTCTTTTGGGGAGTTGGGGGGATTTTATAAATAAAATGTACTAACCCGGGTCTTGGTGGAATTATTTCAGACGCACCTTGAAATAAAAATATGGAAATAAGTTGTAGCTGGCATTGTAAAAAGCTACATGTTTGATTGGGGTTTGCCAGCTTGAAAAGTAAAAAGGAATTATGTACAGCAGTCTGCATCATATAGATGGCAACTTTTTTATACCATGCCCTACACTTCCTCATTGCGAGGTATGGCTGCATTAGTTGATCACTCAGATCAACTCCCCCCATGTTTTTATTATAGTCCTTGATGCAGACTGGCTTTCTCATTATCACTGTCTTGCCACGAACAGTGACTGCCACAGATCTGTCCTCATGCATTGTGGTCAGCATGTAGACATCTTTTTTGTCCCTAAACTTCACTGCCAGCAGCTCCTGTTGGGACAAAGATAAGGACGTCCCAGGTTTTAGTTTGCTATCTACTAGTGTTTTGGGCAACTCCCTGCAATTGCGCCTGACAGTGCCACAGGCCACGGTGTCAAAATAAAACAGAGACTTAAATAAAAGGGGGCTGGTGTAATAATTATCAACAAATAATTGATAGCCTTTATTTAATAAGGGGTAAATTAAATCCCAAACTATTTTCCCACTTGTTCCCATAAATTCGGGGCACCCAGGAGGATCAAGTTTGCTGTCCTTGCCCTCATAAATTCTAAAAGCCTGGGTGTAGCCTGTGGCACTTTCGCACAATTTATAAAATTTTACACCAAATTTGGAACTCTTTGAGGGGATGTACTGCTTGAACCCTAACCTGCCTTTGTATTTCATTAGGGATTCATCTACACTAATTTCTTTTTGGGGCATATACACTTGGGCAAACTTTTTCTGTAAATGGCTTATTAGGGGACGAATTTTGTACAGTCTATCATACTGGGGGTGTTCTTTTGGGGGGCACAGGGTATTATCGTTAAAATGCATAAAGTGCAAAATGATTTCAAATCTGGACCTGTTCATAGTCTTGGGGAATATAGGGGTATCACATACGGGGTTTTTGCTCCAGTAGGATCGAATACTTGGCTTTTTTATTATACCCATTGCCATTATTAAGGCCCAGAATTGCTTAAATTCTATGAGGTCTATGGGTTTCCATTTTTCTTCCTTAACTACAAAAGCTGTAGGGTTGGCGGCAGTATACTGGGCTGCATACAAGTTGGTTTGGGACACAATTTCCCCTAAAATGTCTTCCCCCAAAAATAAATCAAAAAAATTATCATAGTTAAATCCCTCAACATCAATTTGAATCCCTGGGGTGCCTGTAAATTCTGGTATTTGTGGGGAAAAATTGATTGGGGATACCCATTCATTATGATCAGGAGTGGCAGGTGTTGGGGCATTTCTTTGGCCAGATATTTTTGCAGGTGCTGGGGCAATTGCCAGGGCAGCTCTTGGGGCAGCACTTGGGGCATTCCTTTTGGCAGGTATTTTGCAAAGTCTTTTGGCAGATCTTGTGACAGGATTTTTTGCAGATCTTGTGGCAGGATTTGTGGCAGGATTTGTGGCAGGTGCTGGGGCAGGATTTTTGGCAGGTGCTGGGGCAGTTGCCAGGGCAGCTCTTGGGGCAGTGCGTCTTTTCTTGATAGAAGGCCCAGCGTCGTCAGTAGAGCTGCTCTCAGTTTCTGAAAACTGCTCTATTTCAAAATCTGACACAGTATCTGTTGCCTCTGAGTCAGATGCCAAAAAGGCATATGCCTCTTCAACGCTATAACTGCGCTGCATTTTGCCCACTAAATTTTTTTTTCTTAATCTAACGCTATCCCTAAACCTAACTCTAACCCTAAAACTTACCCTAACCTACGTATATCTAGAACCTACCTAACCCAAGTAAACTACCTATCTAAACTATACTTATTATATATATATTTTTTTTTTTAATAATTTTTTTTTTATTTTTTGGGGGTTTTTTTTTGTTTGTTTGTTTTTTTCCCTAAACCTAGATCTGTCCCTAAACCTTTCCCTAACACAAGTCTACACTAAACCTACCCACCTACCTACCTAAACTACCTAAATTATATTTTAAATCAATTTTTAATAAAAAAAAAAAAAAAAAAAAAAAAAAAAATTCAGAGGATACAAGGGGGATGGGGGGTATCCCACAGATCAGCAGACGCTGATCTGCAGTTTATTGATCACTCTAAAAGTGATCAGATGGGGGGGAACTTGATGATCACTGTAAAACAGTGATCAAAGGGTTCATTTTTAGGTTTATTTGCAGGTTTTTCACTCAGGAACACTGGAACACACTCTAACACGAAGTCTCTCTGTCTCTCTCCACCTCAGCAGTGTGCAAGATGGAGGGAGACAGAGATATATGACAGGGACAGTATTTACAAATACTGTCCCTGTCAATCAGCATTTGCAACATGTGATTCGCTCATCAAGCAAATCTCATGTTGCAACAAACTTTCTACTGGTTGTTACTAAGTGTCCCGGTATCGGGACACTTAGTAACAAGCAGCCCGCGCTCTCCCATCGCTCCGTGCGGCCGCGATGGGAGAGTTTAACCCTTGACGTACCGGGACCGTCAAGGGTCGTTGGGTCGCATTTACCCTTGACGGTCCTGGTACGTCAAGGGTCGCTAAGGGGTTAATTACTTTTATTCAAGGGATGACTGTTGTGTTTAGAAATATACTATTTTTACTCAGACTGGTAGATAACAATACAGATAAGCTCTGTAAGTTCTTCTTCTTTCAAGTAAATGTCCGACACCGATAAAATTAAAATCTTGTTGATCAATGCCAAGGGCTTGAATTCCGTTTATAAAAGGTCCATTCTACTACAAAAATGTAACTGCTATAAAAAAGGGCAAATATGTTTAATTCAGGAAACACATTTTGATAAAAATAATCTTCCGCATTTATGCAATAAACAATACTCTAGACTATACACTAGCTCAGCCTCTCAAAAAAAGAGAGGCGTGGTAAATTTGACTGATAATAAAACCCCCTTTGAATTGACCAACATGTTGTGTGATGAAGACGGTAGATTTTTATTTATAAAAGGTTTGATTGGTGTTGTGAAAATTACTACTGCCAATATTTATACACTCAATACTAATCATATTTCTTATCTAAGCCAAACGTTGGAGACATTACATACTTTTCAAGAGGGCCTCTTGATGTTGGGAGGGGACTACAACACACCTCTGGATCCCTGCAGAGATTGCTCAAAAGTTTCCTCTTCTTTCCCAGACCTTCATTTTATTAAACTAAAGAAATTACTTTTGAAATTCAAATTAATAGATTCTTGGGGCATGACATATATAGTTGATAGGAATTACACTTTTTTTCATCAGTTCTCAACCTTTATATGAGAATAGATTTCCTGTTTCTCAATCAACCATTCATACATTATCTTACTGATGCCAAAATCCACTCAATAACATGGTCGGACCATGCGTCGATAAAAATGGTTTTAGATCTCCAGCTTAAATTTGAAAAACCTTATATGTGGAGCTTAGACCCAAGCCTTTTAAGAAATAAAATGTTTATTGACCAAATCAAATCTTCCCTAATATCCTTCTTATAATTTAATGATTATTCAGATACTTCTATGCTTAATATTTGGGAAACTTTGAAATGTGTCAAAAGAGGTGAATTTATGAAAATTGCTTCACATCAGAGGAAGTCTTATCAAAAGGAAATGGACATTCTTCTTGATAACATTTCTAAACTTGAATTTGATCATAAAAATTTCGATATCTTCAGCTATTGGTTAGACACCTTTTGCAAAAATCAGTGGATACCTCCTGTATGCGTATTAAAAGCAAATTCTATGAACACGGTAACAGGTGTGGGAGACTATTGAGTCAAATGACTAAAAATGATACTACTAAGAACCATGTTCATCAGATACAGAACAGTGATGGTCACTTAGTAAAAGAATACCCAGATATAGTTGATGCTTTTAAAAAATACTACGCCACTCTTTATAATCTTCACCCTGATACTGGTCAACCCTCCCAGATAAATATTATAAATATATCTCTGATTCAGGTCTTTCCAAACTCTCATCTGTCCAATCAGATGAACTAGATTCAGAAATAGTAGAAGATGAGCTATGGACAGCCATAAATCAAATGTCCACAGGTAAAGCACCTGGGCCGGATGGTTATTCCACTACTTTTTATAGAACCTTTTTCCCTGAAATTAAAAATCTTCTCCTAAGAACTTTTAACTTAATCCCCTCTGATGTATTGAACCATCCAGCATTAACTGAAGCATATAATACTGTAATCCCCAAGGAAGGTAAAGATACTAAATTATGCTCCAGTTACAGACCAATATCTCTGTTAAATGTAGACATAAAGATTTATGCCAACATTTTTGCTAATAGATTAAAATCTTTTATTCCTAGGCTGATCCATGCAGACCAGTCAGGCTTTGTCCCTGGTAGAGAAGCCAGGTACAATACTATTAAGTTAACTAACTTGATAGATGCTGCTAACAAATATGAAGTCCCCTCAATCTTACTATCTATAGATGCCGAAAAGGCATTTGATAGGATTAACTGGGACTTTTTAAAAACTACACTTACACATATTGGTCTGGGCCCTTGGATGCTACAAACCCATCTGCTAAGGTCAGAGTTAATAACTCTTTGTCCAGTTCGTGCTGTCTGGGGTATGGAACCAGACAGGGTTGCCCACTGTCACCACTTTTATTTATATTAATGATGGAGTCCTTTGCAAATAGAATTAGGGACAATTGTGCAATTAAAGGACTTAATATCAATTGCCAATAATTTAAATTGACTTTATATGGGATGGACTTATTTTTTCACTCTCCTCCCCTGAATTATCACTTCTTCCTTTGATAGAGGAATTAAACATGTTTGGTAGGCTCTCCTTCTTTAAAGTTAAAGGGATAGTAAAACTTGCACATTACTAATCCTCATATTGTAGCTTTGTTAAAAAAAAGCGTATTGCTCCCAGTGTCATCTCTCAAACCCTTATGGTTTGAGAGATGATAGCGCTCAAAGTTCCCCCGTCCCTCCCCCTTCCCTGGGAATTCCGGACATCTCAAGATACTACCATTCAATACAATTATCCACTATCTGGAATTGGTTTCATCCCTCAAGGTCTAAATTATGGGTTCAGATGCAACAATATACTCTTTTTGATACAGAATTAGAACAACTTCCTTGGGTTTTTAATACAAATATAGCTTTATCTAAAAAAAACATCCATTAGTCAAAGCCAACCTTTCTTCTTGGAGTAAATCTTTGCTGACCTACCTAAATCTAACTGATGATCAGTCCCTGCTGCAATCAGTGACTTCCTTAGTGGAAATGCCACTAGATTATACCGATCTGGATCTTGCCCGGTGGAAAATTAATAACAAATTTCTCATAGGGCAATTTATAGAAAATGGTGAAATTAGATCATTAAGCTCTTGACCTCCACTCTAATGATGAAACTATTTACTTGACAGTTACAGATTGGTTGAGAGATGGTGATGATATAAAACGGTTTCTGAGACCTCTTACACCTTTTGAAAGAGTTTGTATAGATGATCAACCTTTAAGTCGACCTATTTCTCAATTGTATAAAATTTTAATGGATCAGGAACCGTTGTTTCTCTCTCAGAAATCTTACTGGGAAATAGAAACAGGAACTAGCATTTCTATTGAGGAATGGAATCAGGCGTTATTGAATGAACTCAACTCTTCTAGAAATATACTTACTATAGAGACTAACTATAAAATTATAACAAGATGGTACAGGACCCTGGAATGCTTACACAAATTATATCCAAATATTGATTGTCACTGTTAGAGATAGTGCAGTGGGTACTATGACCCATGTTTGGTGGAACTGCTCATTAATTTCCTCATATTGGAATGCAATTTTAAATGACAATTTAAAGATTACTAATTTAAATATCTCAGAAGGCCCTTGTGTAATTTTACTAAATATGTATCATAAAATGAATCCACGAATATCTTTCAAGGGATCTCTACTTCAACACTTATTGAATGCTGCGAAATTATGTATTCCCATTTACTGGAAAAACACATCTCCACTTTCTTTTTCTGATTGGGAAAGAAGAGCGTTCACTATTATGGTGCTGGAAAAACTCCACACTGTGATGGCAATTCCAAATTTACTTCATTATGGCAACCATGGCTAGATTATATTAATGGGCCTTGATTGCAAAATACGTTTCCTTAACTTTACACATATGACAGTTTATAGTCTATTTCCAGTCTGGTGCTACTATTCTAATTTTCAACAATTCATGCTCTGTATATTGTAAACATTACTTGAGTGACTATTTTAATTTGTTTTATTTTGTTTTATTTTATTTTATGTTTAGTTCTTGTTTCTTTATTTCAATTTTTGTTCATTTTTTGGCGCATTTTTGTGTCTTGATACATTTAAGACATGACTGAATAAGAATTCTATCAAGAGATGGGCAATATTGTGTATGCCATGCCATGTTATTTCTCTTACACTTATTATGGATATAGATATGTAAACTCTTATCTTTCATTTCATGTCATGTCTATTCTTGAAATGCCAATAAAAATTATTATACAAAAAAAAAACATACACAGTAGTTTTATAATGTCCGGCAAATGCAAATGAGAGGGGGGGGGGAGGTGAAGCAGTACAGGATGTGGAAGTAAAGTGGTAGTTAAAAAACTGTGTCACCATCACTACTACTGCTGGTATACGCAGGCCCCCTGTGCTGTGTTGTGCTGTGGACAAGGCCGCATAAAGATGCTGGCTGCGAAGCCAGATGACCCCCTTCAGTTGAGCTGAAGACGGTCCAGGATAACGCATTGTGAGGACTAACTCTACCAGCCCCAGGGAGAGTTTATATAAAATATCATAAAATAGAAATCACCAGATGAAGCTCTGCAAAAGAGGGCAGCACAGGACAGGTTGGCAAGACACTCCTAGGAGCTGAATGGAGTCCCTAAACAGAAGTCCAGAAACACAAAGGTCCAGCAATCTGGACACAGAAGGAACTTGAACAGCAGAGGGCAGTTGGCCTGAATGCACAAGAAGACAAGGAGTAAGAGAATATCCAGGGGCAGGCAAGGTCAGAAACTAGCAAGTTTGGCAGGTACAAAATTGTCAGGCAGAAAACGTGGTCCAGGGGTAGGCAGGGTAAGCAACTATCAGGCCAGGAGGTACTAAACCAGCAGGCAGAAAATTGTAGTCGAAATGGCAAGCAGGGTCAGCAACAATGTCAGGCGAATAAATACACAAAACGGTAGGTAATAAAAGAATCCAAGAGGGAAGGCAACACAAAAGCTATACTGAATGCTATAATCACACTCCAAGATAACTGGTGCACATTCTATGAAGGCCCACACCGAAAGTGATATAACTGCTAGGAGTGCAGTGAGGAGAAAAAGAGAAGAAGCACTTGATGGAAATAGTGCTCCCACACACAGCCTGGTGCAGATGCAAAGAGCAGCATGACAGATTGCAGCCATGGTTGCTGCAGCATGTGCAATAAATTATGATGATCCCTCTCTTTCCAGGATGCAGTTTGCCAAGGTCCCACCAATCACACTATTCCAGTCCCCCACCACCACTACCATACACATCTGCCACATTGTAGGATGTATTTTTTTTATCACTTGACATCATCATGAATATTTGCCAGTGTCACTTAAGCAGGAAGGTGTGAGCAAAAAGACAAATGCTAACAAAATTTTCAAAGCATATGTTGCTGTAGGACTCACAACTTTGACTTTCAGCTATTAATTCTCCACTACAGCCCTCAGAAGAAGTAATATTGTGCTAGAAAATGTTGTACCATAAGAAACAAAGTTGAAAATTTGTTTTGGAATATAGAGAAAATGTGTTGGAATAGGAGAAAAATGTGTTGGAATAGTTGAAAAATTTGCTGGAATAGGCGAAAAGGAGGAACATTTTGCATTGGAGAAAAGGAGAAAACTCTGCCCCTGCTGCTGTTGGAAGTGCAGTACCTTTGACACCTAGTAATAGCAATAGACAAGGGTGGGCGAAAAGTGAGAAACATTTCCTGCATGACTTTTCAGGAAAAACGGACGATTTTTCTCTTTTTTCATATAAAGTCACAGGAAATGTTTCTCACTTTTCTCCCACCCTTATCTACTGCTACTATTAGGTGTCAAAGGTGCTGCACTTCCAACAGTAGCAGAGGCACTAATCATAGCTAAAGTTGTGGATGCTGATAAGCTGTGTTGTTGCTGCTAATTACTCAACACTAGTGTGCGTGGCTGAGTGGGGCTTGGACTTGGAAGAAGTGAATTGCTGATGATGACTGATAGGAAGACTGTGTATTTTTGGCCATTTTTATCCAGGGTCAAAGTTTCCATTTGTTTCCTCTAACAGTTTATAGACAAGCAAGATGCTCCTTTTCAGTGGTGGAAGACTGAACATTTGCTTTTCAGCTAACTTTCTGGCCATGTCATCATCTCTCTCACTCTCAGCTTCATCTGTATCTGACTAAGTGGGGGATGCTGGAGACATATATTCTAGATCTACATTATCATCATCAGTCATCTTTAGGTCATCCTCAGCATTGCTCTGCCACTTCTTGTCAACTGCTTCTATATTCCTCTAAGCTTTCACAGGTCTCAAACAATTTATTTTTACTTTTATTTTCATAATGTTCAGTACTGCATTCAGCCCAGGTGTTTTTGTGTTTTTTTTGTTTTACCATCAGATGCTGCATTTGGTTGAGCTGCTACCCCTTCTTATCCCAGCACTAGAATGTGACTCGTCATGTTCAGTGTTCTTACATGTTTTTTTAACAGGATTGGTGCTGGTGGTGTTTTAACTTTTGGCGAGACTTTGACAAACTGCCTTCTCAGGAGAGAAGGATAATTGTAATTGATTGTACATGCTGCAGCAACCATGGCTGCAATCAGTTTTTGGACTACCACTTTACTCATATGTCCCTGCCCCATGTGTTTTTTCTGGTCATTACTCAGTTACTGTCTATGTGTGTATGTGATTTTACTGTAAAGTACACCTTACAACTGATGGAGTGTCATATCTTGCCTTGGCCCTCTGCAAAATACACAATCTCGTCTAGTATCAGTCTGCCTCAGTCACACAGCTTATGCCAGGGTTTCTTTTTTTTTTGTTTAACTCTTTGTCTCCCCATCTCTATCACTGTCAACAAAAAAACACATAAAAAAGTCCTGTTCTTTTCCATACTGTCAGGGTAATTGCGGTTGTCGGCACTTCTCGCCCTCCATTCTACCGGCAGGGTTACCGTTGCCAGGGTTGATGCTCTGCATCCTCTCCTATATCCTAGGAGAGGTTTATGTGCCTGTCTTCAGTTGCCTCTTCCTGTGCAATGCCGCTGGGACTGGCCTGGCCGAGGTTCAGTAGTCCCACGGCTCCTTGCTGCTTCCAGGTATGTCACGATGGGTGATGCATGTGCATCCTCGTTGAGTTGTCATTCGTATACTTTATGCTCTTTGGCTTGGCAATCCTCCACGAACTCCTCCCACGGTTGGCCTTTAAATTACCTGCCTGAATGCTAACTGGTCGCCCTTACATGGTGTCTGTTAGTGTTACTCTGTGTTTGGTGCTGACCCTTGGCTTGTCTCAGTTGTTCTTGACTTCAGGGGGTCCAGGGGACAGCTTCAATATCTGGTTCATTGGAAGATTATGGCCCGGAGGAACAGCCCTGGGTGGCATCTTCTGACGTTCACACCTCTACACTTCTCCGACGGTTTCACAAACACTTTCCTTCAAAACCTGGTCCTTCTCTTTGGGGGAGGAGCCACTGAGGGGAGGATATTGTCAGGGTACTTTCTTTGTGGTCGCTTCTCGTCTTCTCTTCCACCCACAGGGTTAGCATTGCCGGGGTTGATGCTCCTCGTCCTCTCCTCCTTCCTAGGAGAGGTTTATGTGCCTGCCTTCAGTTGCCTCCTCCTGTGAACTGCCGCTGGGACTGGCCTGGCCAAGGTTCGGAGGTACTGCAGCTCCTTGCTTCCAGGAACATCACTAAGGGTGATGAGCGTGCATCCTCATTGAGTTGTCACTCATATACTTTATGCTCTTTGTCTTGACATTCCTCCGTTGACTCTTCCTGCGGGCTAGCCTTTATATTGCCTGTCTGCACGCTAACCGGTTGCCCTTACATGGTGTCCATTAGCGTTACTTGGTGTTCAGTGCTGACCCTTGGTTTGTCTCAGTTGTTCCCTGGTGTTTGATTCTTGGCTATGATTCTGATTACTCTCCTGTCTGGTATCCTGACCCTGGCCTGGCTAACTACCTACTCTGGCTCCTGACCCCTGGCCTGGCTGACTACCTACTCTGGCTCCTGACCCCTGGCCTGGCTGACCACCTACTCTGGATCTTGATTCCTGGCCTGGCTGACTATCCTTCTTGGTTCCTGAGTCCTGGACTGGCTGACCACTCGCTCTGGTTCCTACTGTGGCATTGGCTAAGGTATGTGGTATCCTTCTTGTTATCTGTAAATAAACTTTATTTTCATTTACTTGGTCTCTTTGTGATTTATGTGCCTGTGTACTAATCAGTGCTTGCTGTAACATCATACTGTGTCACCTTGGTATCAGCAGTATTGAATAGGGATGGGAAAAAAACTTCCACCTCAAACTGAAATCGGCGAAAAATGGCACTTTCCGCTTGGTGAAAAATTTACAGCCAAAAGTGCCGATTATCCACTTTTTTCGCCTAGCTCATTCCATCGAAATCAATGGGAACATAGAAGTTACACACAACTCATAGCAAATATTATTTTATTTCCCAAAGGTATAGTATAAAAAGGGAATGAGGGTGCCTGTGTTGGTGGGGTGTGGGGAAAGAATCAGTTGAACAGGGGATGATTTTTGGGGTGGTAGTTTACTGGGCTTGGGGGGCACTTAATAAAAATGAAATCCTAAATAAAATAAAATAAAAACCATAAGACATGGTATAAAGGGGTCTGAGGAGGGTGCCTGTGTTGGTGAATGAATTACTCATTTGAACAGGGAATTTGTTTTAGGGGGTTTCTTGACTGCTATTGGGAGGACAGTTAATAAAAAAATAAATAATTAAAATAAAATAAGACATTTATATGTAAAGTGATAGAGACAGGAACCCCCTGATATAAGCTGTCACAGGGGTGGACTGATGCTTGACTTGAAAGAGTATTTTGTACAGGATGATTTGTTTGATTTGTTTTTAGAAGCCTTTGTTGGACTTAGACTTATTAGAGGCCCAAGCCCAGAAGAAACATTGATTTGAAGGACTTAAGCTTGTTTGGCACAAACCCTAAGGAAACATAGATTTGTAGGACTTATGTGTCACGGTTTTTTAAAGACACTCAGACCAGTATGTAAAATAAAACACAGTTTTATTTAGCAATAATAACACATAAGGTCGCCCTCTAGTGGCGGTTGGGTGTACATCAACGATAGTGACTGGAAAATACAAAGTTAGATGCACAAACGGAATACAAGTACAACTGTACCACAGAGGAAGGGGTATAACCCCAGAGATTTAAGTCCTTGATAAATAACAGTTTCACAGGGAACTGTTTGGCACGCCCTGGGTATAAGTAAGCTGAGCTTAAGGTAACCACAGAGGGTTAAGTCCTTGATTATGATCAGTCTCTTAAGTGGATGCTTGGCACGCCCGAGGTGTAGATAAGCTGTACTGAAGAAATGTTCACCATCAAGTGGATAAGGACTGTCTCGCCACGGTGTGTAGTAAAGCAGAGCCCAATAGCCCCCCACGGGCGTACCTACTGGAATGGCTACTGCTAGTGCAAGTGATCTTTAGCCCCACGGGCGTGTATCGAACCGGCCTGCAATGCAAGAGCTCCCAAGCCTCCTCAGACTCTACCTGACTGAGTATAACGAGACAGGGCCAATAGCCCAACTGAAGTAGTACCGGAATGCTAGTGCTGAAGCCTGTGCCCGTCACCACTCGGTATAACGGAATTGCCCAGTGTATACAACGAGAGAGAGAGAGAGAGCCAAAGCGCCCAACCGGCCTAATCGGAAGTGAACACTCTACTGGGATGGTATCGAGTTGCCGACGGAGAGCGGCCAACTCAGCAGGAGTTTCACTATGAACGAGGCTCACACTGGAGTAAGGAGAGTGGGACCGAGGCAGCACTGGTAGGGTTAAAAGGCACGTTTACACAAGACTTTTCTGCAGTAGCACAGCACTGCTGTCTGAGTGAGGCGTACACAGCTCTGCACGATTGTAACACTGCACTGCACGAAGTAACACCAGGCAAGACAGCCACACAAGTACTGGAACAGTGGATGATAATGTCGCGACGGCGACAACCGGAACGTAGGTCTTCTGGAACACGCTGTAGGTTGATCTTGCAGAAGGAAGTGAGCCGGGCCGGATCGGAGCACGTAGGAGGTAGTCGTACAAGCCGGGTCATACACAAGCAGGAACGTCAGCCAAGCAGAGTCGAGATCCGGAGGAGGTAGTCAGACGAGCCGGGTCATACACAAGCAGGAACACTGGAGAATGGTCAGGGCAAGCCAAATTGGTACACAGGAATCAGAAACGCAGCAACAGAACAACTGGCTCAGAAACACCACGAAAGGGCACCTGACAGATGGAATAGTCAGGTATAAAAAGGAAACCAAGGGGCGGGCCAAACCAAGTGAACAAATCACCCTTGACCATAGAAAGGAGTGACAGCTAGATCACAGGCACTGTGATATTATGATTGTTAGAAACACACTCCCCCCCAAAAAAAAATGTATATTCTTCTGCAGGACTATTTTTTTTTTTTCTTCAAAACATAAGCCCTGAGAGAAAAAATAAAACTGCCCTACTGGCCTAATGCCAGCAGGTCATGTTGGCCAGTGACCACTGTCAAATGTTCTCCTGAGTCCTGAGTTGCAACTGCTGTTCGTACTGCTGCTGCTAAGATTTTTAAGCAGGAGAATGATTAGGCAGCTGAAAGGGAATGGGATCAACAATAGCAGTGAAATGCAAGATGGATGATGAAGGTTCCACTTGCCACGACTGGCTCCAGTGATGCTTCTGAGGCAGTAGCAGCACAATAAATAGCCCCCAGTCTATGTGGAGAAAAGAAGACGTTGACCATTAATTCTTCTCCACCTGCCCCTCCTCCAAAATCATGGGTGTGTTGTTATTAGAATATATTTTTTTCCCTTGAGAGCAGGAACTGTGGCTCTCATCAGCAACTGCAATATGCACAGTATGTATGGTAAATAACATCTGGTGGCACAACTGTTTCCAAACACCATGACACCAGAACCCAAGTACTGCCGCTGTCACTATACCCCTTGTCCAGACCCAGCTAAGGACACATGACAACTTGCTGACAGTTTAATAATAATGATGAACCCTCCCTGCCAGAATCCTAGCATATTCTGTGGAATGGAATCTCCTCAGATGCTACCTAATGACCTGGTATCGATTTTCCTCCACCACAAAGGCATATGTGGTCAGTGCACCACACAGTGTGCAATGGGTAGAGAAGAACTACCATATCCTAACACTAAGAGAGTGGCTAAAATTTGGCAGGGGAGGTAACGATGAATGAGATGGACTGGCAGGAGATGTACTTGTTACCCTAGAGGAAGAAGGTGTGCCTTTCTGGAGAGACAGGGGGTACAGTAACAGCGGTACTAGAATTCTGTAATGGGTGTTTGGCTTTAACATATTTGACATAAATGTCATGGTGTCTGTGTTTCATGTGTGTTATCAGGGAGGTTGAGCCACGGTGTGTTCCTGTTAGGAACCAGGAACCAGACAGGACACAAAAAGGTAAAATGCAATACACCTTTATTAGTGTAACAAAAACAAAAGCATGAGCCAAGAGCATAAACCAAAAGACACGCCAGGGTCAGGAATCAAGACAGGTATTCAGCCGAGCCGGAGTCAGGAAATCAGAAGTCTGTGATGTCAGGAACAAGCCTAGGGTCAGAAGAACAGAAGTCAGCAAAGTCTGGAAGAAGCCAAGTGGTCTGAAACACAGCAAACAGGAACACAGGAAAATCCACAGCAGCCAGCAGATACAGGTCAGCAAACAAACACAAGGACAATGGGGAAGTGAGACAAACTGCTACAAATACACTGAGAGAGTTGGCTGATAACAGTCAGGTGAGTAATCAGAGAGGTCAGAGCAGGCAGAAACCAAGGCAGGTGGTGGTAATAGGGGACTCTATTATTAGGAGGGTAGATAGGGTAATCTGCCGCCAGGAACGTGAATGCCAAACAGTATGCTGTCTCCCGGGTGCTCGGGTTCGGCATGTTGCGGACAGGGCTGACAGATTATTGGGAGGGGCTGGAAGTGATCCAGCTGTCTTGGTACATATTGGAACCAATGACAAAATAGGAGGAAGATGGAGGTCCCTAAAGAATGATTTCAGGGATTTAGGGTGCAAGCTTAAGGCAAGGACCTCTAAGGTAGTATTTTCTGAAATACTACCTGTGCCATGCGCCAGTGCAGGTAGGCAGAGGGAGCTCAGGGAGCTTAATGCATGGCTCAAGCAATTGTGTAGGAAGGAGGGTTTTGGTTTTTTTAGAACACTGGGCAGACTTTGCTCTTGGGTACAATATATATGGAAGAGATGGATTGCACCTAAATGGTAGAGGAGCCTCTGTGTTAGGGGAGAGAATGCTAGGAAGCTTGGAGGAGCTTTTAAACTAGGGAAGGGGGGGTGGGTATAGATAGCAAAAATGGGGTAGATAGAGCAGATAGGAACTGGGTCCAAGTAAATGACCAGGGGGGTGGAGAAAGGGTGGGGAGAAATTTAGTCAGTAGGGAGGAACTCCTAGTAAATGAAGGTGAAGAAAAAAGGCATGTAGGGATTAATATATGTAAAGACTTCAAAATCAATTGTATGCTAGCAAATGCAAGAAGTATGGTAGATAAAATAGGAGAACTAGAATTGCTGGCGGTTAATGAGCAATTGGACATAATTGGAATAACAGAAACATGGTGGAACGATGCACATGACTGGACTGTAAATATAGAGGGCTATTCCCTGTTTAGAAGAGACAGAATTAATAGAAAAGGTGGAGGTGTGTGCTTATATTTGAAAACAGAGCTAAATCCAGTTTTGCGAGGTGATATTAGTGAGGAAACTGGCCAAACTGTGGAGTCCATGTGGGTAGAAATCGAGACTAAATGTGGTGTGAAAGGTAAAAAAAAGTTGTTGGTGGGCATATGCTACAAACCACCAAATATCGATGACAATGATGAGGCCCAACTGCTATTGCAAATGAGGAAAGCTGCCCAGTTTGGGCATACTATAATTATGGGAGATTTTAATTATCCAGATATCAACTGGAAAAATGAGACCTGTCAGAGTGCTAAGGGTAGCAGGTTTTTGAACACGCTTCGTGAAAGCTACATGTCACAAATGGTGGGAGCGCCGACAAGAAATAACAATGTATTGGACCTAGTGATCACTAATAACACAGAAATGGTATCCAATATTAAGGTAAGAGAACATTTGGGAAACAGTGATCACAACATGGTTACATTTGAGATCTGTCTGGCAAAGCAAAAATGTATAGGTTCAACCAAAACTCTTAATTTTAAAAAATCGAACTTCAAATTGTTAAGGGCCTCAATGCAACACATAGACTGGGATATATTATTTAAAGGCAAAAATACTGAGGAAAAATGGTCAGAATTCAAATTTAGGTTGCAGAAATGTACCCAACTGTATATACCAATGGGGAACAAGTGCAAAAGAAGTAAGTCACAGCCAATGTGGTTAACTGCACATGTAAAGAAGGAAATGGCAAGGAAAAAAAAGCATTCAAATTATTTAAGTCAGAAGGAACTGAACAATCTTTCTTAAAATACAGGGAGTGCAACAAAGATTGCAAAAAGGCAATTAGGGTAGCAAAAATAGATAATGAAACTCGAATTGCAAGGGAAAGCAAGACTAATCCAAAAAAGTTTTTTAAATATATAAATAGCAAAAAACTTATGAGGGAGTGCATTGGACCATTCAAAAATGAGATGGGTGAGTTGGTTAGTGAGGATAAGGAAAAGGCCGATGTTTTAAACACTTTCTTTGCATCAGTATATACAAGGGAGCAAGGAATGGTAGAAGAGCCTCCGCAAGTAACAAATAAAACAATACAATTAATAGATATTGGGTTAACTCAAGGAGATGTCATGGGAAGACTGAACAAAATTAAGACCGACAAAGCACCGGGTCCTGATGGTATACATCCAAGGGTTCTTCAGGAACTCAGTGCAGTGTTAGCAAAACCCCTATATTTACTCTTTAAAGATTCTATTACCACAGGCTCAGTGCCACAGGATTGGCGAAGAGCTAACATAGTGCCTCTATTTAAGAAGGGAACTAAAACAGAACCTGGGAATTATAGACCAGTGAGTTTGACCTCTGTAGTGGGAAAACTATTAGAAGGCATAATAAGGGACTATATTCAGGATTACAACACAAAAAATAAGATCATTAGCACGAATCAACATGGTTTTATGAAGAATAGATCATGCCAAACTAATCTTTTCAGCTTCTATGAGGAGGTAAGCAGCAACCTTGACAATGGCAAGGCAGTAGATGTAGTATATCTAGACTTTGCAAAGGCATTTGATACAGTACCACACAGAAGGCTGGTGTATAAAATAAGGAAATTGGGGCTAGGAGATAACCTTTGCAATTGGATACAAAACTGGTTGAAGGATAGGGAACAGTGTGTGGTTGTAAATGGAAAATTCTCCAGTATAGTTAAAGTGGAGAGTGGAGTACCTCAGGGTTCAGTATTGGGTCCGCTGCTTTTTAACATGTTTATAAATGACCTGGAAATAGATATAGAAAGCAAAATATCAATATTTGCAGATGATACTAAATTATGCAAAGTCATTAATTCAGAACAGGATATTTTCTCTCTACAGAGGGACTTACATACAATGTCAGATTGGGCAAACATGTGGAATATGAAGTTTAATGTGGGGAAGTGTAAAGTCATGCATTTGGGAGGAAACAATCCCAAGGCTACTTAAAAACTTAATGGAATAATTTTAGGTGACTCATTGCTAGAGAAAGACCTGGGTATCCTTGTCAACTACAAACTTGGAAACAGTGACCAGTGTCAAACAGCAGTAGCAAAGGCAAACAAAATCCTGTCTTGCATAAAAAGAGGTATCGAAGCAAGAGTGGATAATATTATTTTGCCATTATACAAATCATTGGTAAGACCTCACCTTGAGTATGCAGTGCAATTTTGGGCACCAGTTCTGAAAAAGGATATACTAGAACTAGAGAGGGTACAGCGGAGAACAACAAAATTAATTAAGGGAATGGAGGATTTGATATATGAGGAACGACTAAACAAACGGTTTATTTACTCTAGAGAAAAGATGACTAAGAGGAGACCTTATCACATTGTACAAGTATATGAGAGGCCAATACAAGGATCTCTGCGGTGAGCTATTTATTCCAAGGCCTGATCAGGTGACCAGGGGACACCCCTTGAGATTAGAGGAAAGGAGGTTTAAACTTCAGCAGAGGAAGGGTTTTTTTACGGTAAGGTCTGTCAAATTGTGGAATCCATTGCCCAGGGAGGTAGTTATGGCAGATACAATGGATACATTTAAGAGAAGATTAGATACATTTCTTTCAAAAGGGAACATACAGAGTTATACAGAGTTTATCAGTAGTTATACAGAGTAGTTATACAGAGTTATACAGAGTTTATACAGAGTTTATCAGTAGGCTGATCAGGAAGGTCTGATAAAGACTAATTTAACTGGTAGCAGGAAAGCTATAAAATTCTCAGTTACTGAGGTATGAAGCGAAGGTTGAACTTGATGGACTTGTGTCTTTTTTCAACCTAATTTACTATGTTACTATGTTACTATGATTCAGCCTGAACAGAAAGTCAGAAGACAGCAGCAGCGGATAAGAGAGCACTAGATTAGCTCAGACAACAGAATCAATAGGCAGAAAGGAAGCAGCTCAGCAAAACCTTGGCAGTACCCCATCTTAATGACCCCTGACCCAGCGGGGTAGGACCAGGTTTATGGGGAAAGCGTGCATGGAAAAAACTGAGGAGGGTAGGGGCATGTACATCTGCAGCTGGAACCCATGAGCACTCTTCTGGACCGTAACCCTTCCAATGGACCAAATATTGAAGACTCCCTCGGAACCTACGAAAGTCAGCTATGGATTGGACCTTGTACTCCTCATGGCCATCAAAGGGCACCAAATAAGGTCAAGGAGTGACCGTAGTGAAACAATACCAGAGGGTTCAGCAGCGAGACGTGGAACACATTGTGTATCCGCATATTGGGAGGAAGGTCTAGGGCATAAGCCACAGGGTTCACATGTCGGAGGATACGGAAAGGCCCCACAAAACAGGGAGCCAGTTTCTGAGAGAGCACTTGGAGGTAAAGATTTCTGGAGGATAACCAGACCCTCTCCCCGACCTGGTAGGAGGGTGCGGGTAGGCGTTTACGATTAGCCTGGAGCTCCTGAGATTGTTGTGAGCGTTGCAGTGATTCTTGGACCTGCACCCATGTGGAACAGATTTGTTGGAGATGATCCTCTAATGCTGGGATCCCCTGGGGAGCGATAAAATCTGGAATCATGGAGGGTTGATACCCATAATTCACCATGAAAGGGGAGAGCCGGGTAGAAGCCGAGACAGCACTGTTATGAGCAAACTCTGCCCAAGGTAGCAGGCCCGACCAATGGTTCTGATGGCCTGAGATGTAACACCACAGGAATTGCTCCAAGTTCTGCTTAGCCCTTTCTGCTGCCCCATTTGATTGAGGGTGATAGGCCAAGGAGAAGGAAAGTTGGATACCTAGTTGCGCACAGAAGTCCCTCCAGGATCTCAAGACAAACTGGCTACCCCGGTCAGAAACTATGACTTTGGGAACTCCGTGTAGCTGATAGACCTCTTTGACAAAGACCGTAGCAAACTCTTTAGTGGATGGAAGTTTTTTGAATGGTATGCAATGAATCATTTAGAAAATAGGTCAATGACCATGAGGATGACAGTTTGAGGTCGACTATGAAGTCCATGGCAATGTGTGACCATGGCTTCTCCCTATTGGGTATGGGTTGGAGAAGGCCCACTTGAAGGTGATGGGGTGATTTGGTCTGCGCACAGACTAGACAGGCAGTGACAAAGGCAGCAACATCTTTGCTGAGTTCTGACCACCAGAAGAGACGGGAAGCCAACCAGAGGAGTTGGTTCTTTCCGGGATATCCTGCTGATTTTAGTCTTATGGTAAGTTGCAAGCACCTTGGTAAGAAGGTCAGTAGGTACAAAATAGCACCCAGTGGGAGTCTCAGCAGGTGCATCTACTTGGGCGGCCTGTATTTTCTCCCTAAGGGGAGATGTTATGCTGGTACGTATGGTGGCCAGTACTTTGTCTTGAGGAATAATAGGACAAGGAGGACTCTCCTCTTTAGTGTCAGAGAACTGTCGGGATAGGGCATCAGCCCAGACATTTTTAGTAATACAAGACCACATAATTAAAACAAGACAAAAATAAGGCCCATCTGGCCTGTCTTGGAGACAAGCTCCTAGCTTCAGACAAGTAGGTAAGGTTGTTATGATCCGTGAGGATTAGGACTGACATGGAAGTTCCCTCCAGCAAATGCCTCCATTCTTTGACAGCCAGTACTATCTCCAGAAGCTCTCAACTGCCAATCTAATAGTTGCACTTCACAGAACTTAGCTTCTTCGAGAAATACCCATACAGGTGCAACTGGCTCTCAGGAGTAGGACTTTGAGACAGAAGGGCACCTACTCCTGTCTCAGACACATCAACCTCAAGTATGAATGGAAGCTCGGGTTTCGGGTGTGCCAAAATAGGTGCTGTGGCAAAAGCAGCTTTTAGTGACTCAAATGCCCTGATGGCTTCCGGGGACCAGTGAGTGGAGTTACCATCTTTTTTGGTCATGTCGGTAAGGGGTTTTACAATAGAGGAAAAATTGTGGATAAATTTCCTATAGTAGTTCGCAAACCCGAGGAAATGTTGAAGGGAGCGGAGACCTACGGGTTGCGGCCACTCGAGAACAGCCAAGAGTTTTTCAGGGTCCATAGCAAAAATGACCTCTTAAATTACGTGCCCCAAGAAAGTGATGTTTTTGCGGTGGAACTCATACTTCTCTAATTTGCAAAATAGGTTATTTTCTCTTAATCTTTGCAGGACTGGGTTTACATCTACCACCACGCACTGTTGGAGCATGTCCCAGAGGGCATCATTCAAGAATTCTTGGAAAACCACAAGAGCATTGCAGAGACCGATGGGCATTATGAGGTATTTGTAACCTATTGATACACTTCATCTCAAGTATGGATATATATTATTGATCCTGGAGGAGATTGCTAACCTCTAGTTCCTCATTAAGGCCCTTAGGGGCCAGCGTATCCAGGTATATATCCAATGTGCCTCACTGCGGCATAAAGTAGAGAATCTATTAGAACTGGACGAAAGAACATGTTTAATACCTATAACTTTGAAATTGCTTATCCTTCCACTATCACAATTATTAAAATGTCTTGGCACTGTATGGTCTTCCAATGTCTTGCTTATGTGGTATCTGTGCTCATAGGCATGATCTCTAAGCACTCTAGTGGTCCTTCCTGCATATTGAATTCCACATCTACAACTCATAACATAGATCACAAACTTGGTTTCGCAGGTAATGAGATTTTCGATATTAAAAGTATTGTTATTCACATGGCTCTGGACACTTGTAGCTCTATTGGTTACAAATTCTGCTATGTAAACATCTGCAAATACTCACTGGGGCCCTAGAATTGAAGATACCTTTTTGTCAGAATTATCATTCTTTTTTTTATTTTTTGGTTGACTTCTTGCTACGTGATCACGTATCTTTCTGGCTTTCTTGTAGGTAATTCTTGCTTTATTAGTAAGAATATTCTGTAAAAGGGGGTCCTTTTTCAGGATACTCCAATGTTTTTGGATGATATTATGTATCACAGATGATGCTGCATTGTACTGCGTAATGAGGGGCGGTGCTCTTTTTTTATTTGCACCTTTATTTTTCTTCTGGAGAATATCTTCCCTTTCTAATTTCATAGCTCTTTTTTTTGTGCTGATTTTATAAATATAAGGCTTTGCCTTGAATTGTGGGAGGGGCTGAAATGCCTTCTTATATGGCAGCAGTGTCTTCCACTGGGCGCCTAACGTCTCTGAGTGTCTATCGCCTACGTCATCAGATCGCGACCAAGTTACTTCCGCTAACCGCATCAATAAAGGGCAGAATCTGCCAAAGCACCGTAAGTCCACATGACAATTCAGTTAGTTACTTTATCTCACATCATCAAGCTCTGTTAAATCTTACCATTTTATGTTATTTCCGTCACATTGTAGGTGAACCCGAGGGTTCATTAGCCCGTTCAAATGATCCTCCTCCCTCCTACTACAGGTACCTTGTCTGCTTATTCACAGAAGTGCAGCAAGAATACAGCGTATATCTTATTATCATTCTACACACTATTCACTTATTACAGTCTTATAACATATTTTCATATATTATCCCTGCTTTATAGCATTATAGTATAATTATTAACTCATGCGATTAAGCGGCAGTCAATTGCTTTTATATCAGATTGTTTGCACCACATATTATATCATATTCTATTTATCTTTTATTACTCTATGCTCAGAATGTACTCCTACTGTACTCCTACTGTCATGAATATTGCAGTTTCACCTAGTTCATGCTGGCTTATTATTATTTCAGAGATTGATGCATTCTGTACCATCCTTCTCATGGTCCATACCAATTACAAGTTTCGTTAAGTAAGCACCATTGTCAGGCTAGTCAAAGTTTGGCTCCTGTCCAATTTTATCCTGAAACATTACGTATTTCTACTTTCAGGTGGCTTTCAGTCTTGATTAAGGTAATAATCCACTTACTAGTTTCCAGCTATTTACTGCACATACCTTTCCTCCCCCGGCACCTTTTCCCTTGGCTGTTCAGCAGCCTAGACAAAAAAACCCCAACCTTTCCCCCCCTCTCCCACACAACGTACATTTACGTGTTTTTCATAATTCTCCTTGTCACCTTAGTTACTCATGCCTTGAGCTTTTGCATGGTGGCAGTCTTCTGGCAGGTCCAACATATTCACTGTAATTGGCCTAGGCAGGCGCTCCACTATCCTTGCTGGGTGCAGGGTTCTTGAGAAGCTTCCCTTACCTCTTCCAGAGGCTGAAGGTTGGTCGTTCAAATTTGTCCTATTCAGAGCCTGGTTATTCTAGTCTCCGGTTTAGCCTTAGGTGTTTCATGTATGTCCCACACATTAATATAGTCGTCTCAATCAGTCTAACTCATCGTTTTGTTCCTTGGCGGAAGAGATTAGCGTGGCTCCTCTTCACCAAATGAGCACCCCCTCCTTTGATTGAGGGTTTTGTGCCCACTGGCTGAGTTGGCTTCCTCATATGTAACAAGGTTCAATATCATATTCATTTGCCTCGGGCAGGCCGAAGGTATGTGGCCCTTCATTTCCCATCTCCTTTTAGAGTTTGGGATTGGTTGGCTTCATGCCGAAGGTACCACGTATACACCTTACCTCTGCACAGAGGCCGAAGGTTATCTTAAATGTTATACCTTACCTCCGCTCAGAGGTCGAAGGTAGTTCCTCATGCACAGTTAATTGTCACTCCTCCCTCTCTTCAGAGGCCAAAATTGTTGGTTATGATAGCCTTTCACTCACAATGTCTTGTCATTTTCATATCTCTGTTCTTTAAAGACAGCAGATTGTCTAACGTCATGCCTTACCTCCTCACAGAGGCCGAGGTTGTCCTCACTGACATTGTCTCGTCCGTCACACTTTCTTCTTTAGTAAAAGAAGGCTGTCTCTCGTCAACACAATTACCTCCTATTAGAGGCCGAAGGTTATTTCGTTATCCACCATTACACGCTTAGAGGCCAAAGGCCATCAGATTGTCTTACTTCCACAAGAGGGGCTCATAGTCCTTAATGTGACCAATTATATTCTTAATGATACAACCTTCTTAGCCTATGTCACATTCACGTTTTGCTAAATTCTACTTTATTTAGCCTGCTTTTTTAGGGCAGGGGGGATTTGTTCTTTCGACCTTGGGGAAGGCAGACCAAGGCCCTTATTAGCAGTCATTTAGTCACCCAGGCAAGGGATCCCCCGACGTTACCCTGTTTTGGAGGCTACGGTATTGTACATATACATGCAGTGGTTTTCCATCATTTCATATAGTACTAACCTACAGTCCACTAAAACCCTCACTTCCTATCTAATTATTCATCCTAGTCCCCGGGCTATTAATCACCAAGGTCACTAATTCCATTTGCTAAGTACTAATTATTTAGTAGATCTTTATTAAGTTCATGACTTTTTACATAGGTTTACAGATGGAAGAACAAGATATCCAACTACCTACTGACTACGAAATCCAAGAAACACAAGCTCCACCCACCCCAGCTCCTTCTACTCCAGCTTCAAGAGGCCCTATTCTTAAAAACTGGACAGTCCCTACACTGATGGCAGAATTATCAAGGCTCCATATCCCTTACCTCTCATCAACCAGGAAGGCAGAATTGTTCTGTCTCCTCTTTCCTTCCTCATCCATACCCCCCTCCATCTCCCAGCATAGCCACACCTAGTCCCCCTCCATCACCATCAGTCAGCCATTTGATTTACATATTGGAACTCCTGACCAACCTGGGTTCGGCTATGACAGACATACAATCCAGGCTGTCAGTCATAGAGAGTACTACATGGACAGCTGACAGGTATTCCAGCAGCAACACTTACACCTCAGCCAGGTAGCTTGTTGAATCCTTCTCTTTGCATTACACCAGCTCATTTGATTCCCCAACATATCAGGAGAGATATTACTGAGGGGAAGGATGTCAACTTGGTTTCACTTCTCATCGCCTCACAAGACCTCATGGAACAACGTACTGTAAGCTGCAGTGAGGTCTCAGTTACCTTAAAAACTAAAGACCCTAGACTCAACCGTAAATTGTCAATAGCCAAATTTGTGTTAGCATTCAGCATATATAGGGATATTCTGTGCTCCTCATTTCCTCATCGTAGAGAAGAAATGGACCATTACCTTTATCTCATAGTGGATCTTGCCTATAAATATGGCGGATCCACTTTCTACGATTATCACAGGGCCTTTGCAGCCAGGCTCAGTTTAACTTTCTATGCGATTGGAGCCAGCTGGACCGCAAACTTTTCTGCTGGCTCTTCGCTGGTTTCAAAGTTCCTACTTGCCCAGCCTGTTAATCCGGATATCACTCCTCTAATCTGTGTCCAGAGTCAGTAGCTAAAACTTCTTCCCTCCCTAGCTCAGCAGCCTCCCCCAGCCCTCCACCTCCCAAGCAGGCTTACCTTCATCAGATAAATTAGGATGCCCTATCCACTATATTGGCAACTCTCCTATTTGCAATAATTTTAACTCTAAAGGTTGCTTTTTCAGCACTTGTAGAATGATCCATGCCTGTTCCGCTTGCAAACTAGGCCATTCACGTGCCATATATTCTAAATTCAACTCTGGCAATAAAAGATCTGGACCCATTTATTTAAGTTGTCTCGAGTCTTTTCTTTCCAACCATCCAGAGAGACACCTAGTGAATTTCATAATTAACGGTTTGCAAAAAGGTTTCAACATAGGAGTCATCACTTACCCAACCGTATCTCTAGTATTTCCCAATCTGCAATCAGCTTTGGCAGAACCGGAGGTGGTCATTTCAGTTCTATCTAAAGAATTTGCAAAGGTTACCTCTTACACCCTTTTCTCTCACCCCCATTTCCCATTTGACGGATCAATCCTATTGGCTAGGCCACTAGGAAATTTTCCTCGAAGAAAAGACTCATAGTAGACTTCTCCGCCCCACATTAAGCCCTACAACCCAGCATCAATAACCTAATTCCTTCAGAAGCCTATTCTTTGCAATATGCCAAAATCAAGGACACCATTACACCAATCAAACAAGCCCAACCTTGTTGTATTTTATCCAAGACAGACATCGTATATCCTTTTAAGCTACTACCAGTTCACAAACCATTCTGGCACCTACAAGGCATCAAATGGGCAGAACAGTATTATTTTTACACAAGACTTACCTTCGGCTATAAAAGTAGCCCCAAATTGTTTGACACTTTCGCGGACATCATCTGTTGCATATTTTTGAACCAATACCATGGCCAATCAATTCTGCACTACCTTGATGATTTTCTAGTAGTAGAACCATTTACAGAATCACCCACAGCTCTAGCTAATCTTCTGTCAATCTTTTACCAGCTTAATATTCCTGTAGTGTCTGAGAAAACTCAAGGTCCCTCAACCTCAGTCAAATTCTTAGGGATCAACCTAGACTCAGTCAAACTGGAAACTACACTGCCTATGGACAAATTAAATCACATCCAAACCATTATATCCCATTTTTCAAGACAAGAATCCTTTTCAAGGCAGGAGCTCCAATCATTACTAGGTCACCTAAATTCTGCATTAAAAATTATTCCACAGGGTCGTTCATTTATTTCTCATCTCTTACAACTTTTTTCACCCCTACCTGATTCCCAAAGCAAGGTTTCACTTAATCACAATGCATTATCAGACCTCACTATGTGGACCAAATTCCTCAAATTTTGGAACGGCCATATCATGTTCCCCCCACAACCATCTATTTCTTCCCCCCAAATTTTTAAAGACGCCTCTGCTAACAAAGGTTTTGCTGCCATATACAATACTCATTGGTTTGCAGAGAATTGGTCACCAGAAACTTTCAGAATACAGCAGTTCTCGGTTTCCTCTCCATTATTTGAACTATACCCCATAGTGGCAGCAGCAGCCTTTTGGGGCCACCTCTGGTCCGGCAAAGCAATCACCTTTTTCACTGACAACGCTTCCCCTGCCGCCATCATCAGCAAGGGCAGATCTCCTTCCCCTCATATAATGATGCTCCTCAGGAAATTGACATGGATTTCACTGTACTATAACTTTTTTATATACTCATCATTCATTCCAGGTATTACTAACCAAGCAGCTGACGCACTTTCTCGGTTTAAATTTCAGGAATTCTTCAGACTCATGCCATCAGCAGACCAACATCCAAGTCACCCTCCTCCTTACAATGAGCTAATCCTACTTTAAACCATTTCACAGAAATAGCTCAATCCATAATGATGCAAGCACTAGCTCCTAGTACCACTAGAGCTTACAATAAAGCTTGGTTGACTCTCCAGACATTCATATCACTTACTCAACCTACTCGCCCCTTTTCAACTTCTACTATTTTGGCTTTCGCAGTCTACTGCTTCACTTCACTGCAGTTATCACCAGTCACCATCAAATTGTATTTAGCCGGCATACAGCATCACATGGCATTCCGTTTTCCTCACCATCCCTCACTCTTCACCAATTTTCAAATCAAAATGTTTCTCAAACAGTTATTCAAACTCCCCACATCTCAAGCATATGCCTGGCTTTTTTTTGGCTTCCTAAGGTTGGGGGAATTCACTGCACGTTCACGTACATCACCTGTCATCCATAAATCGCAGCTAACCTTTCACTCAGACCACTGTCCTTCTTACTCACTCTAAGACAGACCAATCTCACAAGGGCTCCTATGTTACATTCTACCCTACTCATGATAACTGGTGTCCTTTTACTACACTCTCCAAGCTTTCCTATCTCACCAGGCATGCATAGAAAGGCCTCTTACCTACGCAGAGTTCACCAAACTTCTTCGTAAACTCCTAAATCATCTCGGTTTATATGGTAATCACTACTCTGGCCACTCATTTAGGATTGGGGCAACATTGTCCGCTTCCAAAAACCAGGTCCCAGCCCATATCATTCAGAGGTTGGAAAGATAGTGTTCTAACGGTTTCACCAATTATATCTACAAAACAGTCGAAGAAATCACCTTGGCCCTGACCACCTTATTCAAATGAAATCCTTAATTGTTTAATAAACGTTTTTGCAAGCTTACACAAATTTAAGGCTTTGCCTTGAATTGTGGGGGGGCTGCAATGCCTTCTAAAATGGCAGCAGCATCTTCCACTGGACACTTAACATCTCTGAGCCCCCCCATCCCCCGATTCTTCCTCTTTTTCAATATTCCATCAGGCTGGCCTCTTACCAGTCTATCCCATTCATTTCAGCCTTAGGGGGTATGTCATCTCCGCAGAAGGCCTAACCATGGATCCCAGCAAGGTCAGTGTGGTATTGAACTGGAGGGTCCCACAGACCACGAAAGCCATCCAGCGCTTTGTGGGTTTCTCCAACTACTACTATAGGAGATTCATTAAGAACTTTTCTAGAGTCATCCAGCCCATCATTCGCCTGACTTGCAAAGGAGCTGACCCCTCCTCTTGGTCGCAGGAAGCACTGGATACCTTCCTTCTGTTCAAACAAGCCTTCACCTCCGCACCACTTCTCTCTTATCCGGATCCATCATTACCTTTCATAGTGGAGGTAGATGCTTCTGAACTCGCTGCAGGGGCAGTTCTGTCCCAGCGATCCAGAGACTCTGGTACGTTACACCGTTGTTCCTATTTCTCTCGCCGCTTTTCCACGGCCGAGAGCAACTACGATACCGGCAATAGGGAGTTGCTCGCCATCAAGCTTGCTCTTGAAGAGTGGCACTACCTGTTGGAAGGAGCTACTCATCCAATCAGTATCTTGACTGACCACCGGAACCTGGCGTACTTGGCGTCTGCCAGGTGCTTGACTCCGAGACAGGCCAGATGGTCTTTATTCTTTTCCAGATTTGATTTCACCATCTCTTATATTCCTGGAACCAGGAATCTCAAGGCAGACGCTCTCTCCCGTTTACACGACGAGAACTCTACTGTACCAGTGGTTCCTGAAACTATTGTACCCCCTACACGTGTCCTGGGGTCCCTGTCCACCTCACTCTTCAAGCGTATCAGAATGGCTCAGCCACCTGTTGACATCAACGCTCCTTCCAATCCTTTACTGTTTGTTCCTGAGGAATATAGACATGCAGTCATGACCTGGGCCCATCAATCCCATGTAGCGGGGCACCCGGGAGTGGAGAGAAACTCATGAGCTCCTCTCCCGCTACTTCCGTTGGCCTACGTCCTGTTCAAACGTCTCCCTCTGGGTCCAAACCTGTCCATTATGTGCTAGGATGAAGACACCTCGTGTCCGCCCTGTGGGGTTACTGGTACCCCTTCCTGTTCCTACTCTGCCTTGGACTCAGCTGGCCATGGATTTCGTGGTTGATCTGCCGGTCTCAGCCGGGATGACCACAATCTTGGTGATTATCGACCGTTTCTCGAAACAGGGACACTTTATTCCACTGCCTAAATTGCCCAGTGCTTCTGAACTCGTAGACATCTTCATCTCCCACGTCATACGGCTGCATGGGGTACCACTCCACATCACTTCGGATCGTGGTTCCCAATTCGTCTCCAAGTTCTGGAGGTACTGTTGTGCCAGATTAGGAATCACCTTACATTTCTCCTCCGCCTATCACCCGCAAACCAACGGGCAGACGGAACGCCTAAACCAGGCTTTGGAACACTATTTGCGGTCCTACTGTAATCATCAACAGGATGATTGGGTTAGCCTCCTACACTGGGCAGAATTCTCCTACAACTCCCTCCACCATTCCTCGTTGGGATGTTCGCCCTTCTTTGCGGTCCTGGGGTATAACCCACGTGTACTCATTCAGGCTCCCGGGGTACTGTTGGTCCCAGCTGTGGAGGCCAAGGTACGGTCCATGACAGAACATTGGAACTCCGTACGGACAGCACTGTTGCAAGTGCAGATCTGTCACAAGACTGCTGCAGATCGTCGGCGTACCCTGGCACCCCTGTATAAAGTAGGGGACCGTGTATGGCTGTCCCCGAGGCATATCCGCTTGTCCCAGCCTTCAGCTAAGCTAGGCCCCAAATACCTGGGCCCCTTCCGTATCCTTCAGCGACTGTCACCAGTATCGTATCGTCTTGCTCTGCCTCGCAGCCTACGAATCCATCCTGTCTTCCATGTGTCCCTCCTGAAGGCTTTCCTGACATCTGTAGCTCCCTCTTCCGGTCCTCGGCCTCCGGCACTGGTGACGGTTGATGGTCAGGAGGAGTATGTGATCGATGGCATCCTGGACTCTCGTCGCTCCCGTGGCTGACTTATGTATCTTGTGAACTGGAAAGGATACGGTCTAGAGGAGCGTTCCTGGGTGCCTGCGGTGGACGTGCACCCCCCCCGCCTTGTTGCGCTCCTTTCACCACTCCCATCCCGATAGGCCTTTCCGTTAGGCTCCGGAGGCGCCTCCTGGGTGGGGGGCAGTGTCACCCTCGCTCCTGTTCCGGTTGCAGTGCGGGGCTTCTTTCTGTTCCGGTTCTCTTCCGGCTTCTGACGCCGCCGCGTCATGTGCGTCGTGATGTCATCCCGTTGTGCCTATTTTCTGAAGCTCTGGACAGACACTGGTGCACTCTGATTGTGTTCCAGTTGTCACAGCCAGCCATGTTGAATCACTGCAAGCCTCATCTGTGTATGACCTAGCCTGCCTTGACTACTCTCTCTGCCAGCCACCTTGGAAACCTGCAAGCCACTTCTGTGTATGACCTAGCCTGCCTTGACTACTCTCTCTGCCAGCTACCTTGGAAACCTGCAAGCCACATCTGTGTATGACCTAGCCAGCCTTGACTACTACCTTTGGCTTACTCCCTGACCTCGCATCTAACCTGGTCCAGCCGTTCCAGTTTCAGGACTCCTGCTGTCGTTCTCTCTGGACAGGTCAGTCTCTCTTACTCCCTTACTCCTTGTCTATCACTCCTAGGACAGTTTCAGCCTACAGGCCCCCGCTCTCTATCTCCGCTCCCCACTCCTCGCTCTCTAGCATTCACTCTCCCCCACAGGAGAGTAGGTGCTGTCAGTAGGGTACCATCCAGGGCTCACTTCCAGCTCCTCTGGGGTTTGTCATCCAGCCTTGCGGCTGGCACCTTTACCCGGCCTAGGCCGCAGCACGGTACTCGTACTGACAGCCAACGCACGCCGAGCATCACACCCAACTCTGCACTCCCTAGCACTCCCTCTCCTGCGGGTTCCGTCCCGCCTGGTGTTTCTGTTCAGACATCTATCTACTGGGTCCTGCCTGCTCAAGTGTTCTGCAGTTTGCTGCTGGCTACATCTACAGTGTTGCTGAGTCCGCACTGCACCAGTCATCCTCAGTTTTGTAGTCTATTGTAACAAAAGTCATATATCTATCTATCTACTGAGTCCTACCTGTTACAATGTGTCAAAGTAGTTAATGTAAATGCAAGAGACAAGTATATAAATTGAACGCCACCTTTATTAAATAAGCACAGGTAAACAGAAATGCAACAGATCAAATCCTAGGGTGAGAATGAACCCAAAGCCAGAGCAAGTGGTTCCTACCAGAAATAGGAGACTGCTCAGGAGGGTCTCACTAGAGATAGCCGAGAACCAGGGATATGACCCAGCCAGAACTAGGACAGGAACAGGTAAGGGCAATGCCCAAAGGCAACAGGAGTAGTTCTAGGCTGGAGCCCAGGTCTGCACTAGAATGGATAATCAGACTTAGCCAAGGGTCATACAGGGAGTAGTTAGTCAGCCAGAGCCACAGGTCAGCACCAAAATGGATAGTCAGACTACTCCAGGAGTCAAACACGGAGCCGGTAGTCAGCCAGAGCCACAGGTCTGACCCGAATTGATAGTCAGACAGCCAAAGGTCATGCACGGCATGGAGAGTCAACCAGGCAAGGGTCATACACAGAGCAGAGATTTAGCCAGGCAAGGGTCAGCACAAGATCAGACACAGGCTAATCAACTATTGCACTGGACACCACATAAGGGCAACTGAGATGGTGTCCTGGCAGTTTACAAACCCTAGAGCAAACATGGAGGTGGAGCACACAACAAGCCCCTATAGCTTTAAGGAGTATGTGCGACATCACTGGGGCTTCCACAGATGACACGTGCCCGCTCGAGGATGCGGAAGTAGCCGCAGCATGACAGCTGCGAGGAAGAGAGAATCTGCCAGTCTGCCCAAGTAAGTCCCACATGAGAGGTCGGCTGATCCGCTGCCGGCTGCTCCAAAGTCACAAGCTGTGTCACAGTGTTCTGCAGTTTGCTACTAGCTACATCTACAGTGTTGCTAACATGGTAAAGGCTCTCTGGGATGGCAGATTTGTGGGTGTGCACTGCTCAGCACATCTTCAGTGTCATCATCCTGAGTCCGCCCTGCACCAGTCATCCTCAGTTCTGTAGCCTAACGCTATTCTAACAAAAGTCGTATCTCTATTAGTGTTGAGCGAGCGTGCTCGGCCGATGCTCGGATCGGCTCGAGCATCGCTCTGCTCGGCACATGGCGGTACTCGTACGAGTACCGCCATGTGCTCGCCCGACATGTTCGGGTGAAGAGGATCTGTGCCGGAAGAGGCACAGATCCGAAGACGCTCCGCTGGACCACCAGGGAATGGAGGTACGGGGGCATTGCGGAGATGAAGGGGGCATTGCGGAGATGAAGGGGGACATTGTGGAAGAGGGGCATAGACTCTATGCCCCTCTTCCACAATGTCCCCCTTCATCTCCGCTATGCCCGTCTTCCACAATGTGCCCCTTCATCTCCGCTATGCCCCTCTTCCACAATGTCCCCCTTCATCTCCTATGCCATAGAGGAGATGAAGGGGGACATTGTGGAAGAGGGGCATAGCGGAGATGAAGGGGGACATTGTGGAAGAGGGGCATAGACTCTATGCCCCTCTTCCACAATGTCCCCCTTCATCTCCGCTATGCCCCTCTTCCACAATGTCCCCCTTCATCTCCGCTATGGCATAGGAGATGAAGGGGGACATTGTGGAAGAGGGGCATAGCGGAGATGAAGGGGGACATTGACCAGGCACCCTCCGCTCATCAGAGCAGGGGGTGCCTGGTTTAATGCTCGAGTGCTCCCATTCATTTGAATGGGGCTCGGGTGCTCGGCCGAGCACTCGAGCATCAGGGGGTGCTCGGTCAGAGCACCCGAGCACCCGAGCATCGGGGTGCTCGCTCATCCCTAATCTCTATCTATCTACTGTGTCCTGCTTGCTCCAGTGTTCTGCAGTTTGCTGCTGGGTTACATCTACAGTGTTGCTGTCATCCCGAGTCCGCCCTGCACTAGTCATCCTCCATTTTGTATTCTATTCTAACAAAAGTCATATTTCTATCTACTGAGTACTGCCTACTTCAGTGTTCTGCAGTTTGCTGCTGGCTACATCTACGACGTTCCAGTCATCCTGAGTCTGCCCTGTACCAGTCATCCTCAGTCTTCCTTCTTCCTTCGAATAGCTACAACCATGCTTCATCTATAGTACCATAAGGCTAAAGCTCCACCTTACCCTGTTCCATCGTCTTCATTTAGACCCTGGAAATGATTCCCTTTATTTTTATTTATTTAATTTTGATTTTTTTATTGTATATTGTAAAGTATTTAAATTCAGCCAAATAATTCGGACTATTGCAGAATTTCGTCTGAGTTGAACACGTTCTGTCCGAAATTCAGATCCTCGGATTAAAAAAAAAAAAAAAATTGTCTGAAATCAAATTTTACCAAATTTTTTTTGCTGTGCACAAGTCTAAAACACAGAGTGGCATGCTGTGAAAGCTGCGTGGAACTAGTTTTGCTGGGACCTTGACAAACTGTATCCTGCCTTGGAGCAGAGAGATCATCATCATTGATTGCACATGCTGCAGCAACCATTGCTACAGTCAGTTTTTACTTCAGTAGACATCTCACTATTAAATAAAGGATTTAAATTTGCCCCGCATAGTAGACCAAATGAATTTGAGCTATTTATAGACGTTCATAAATTTGTGAGGAAACTCACTTTAAAAAGATACTTTTCAAAGAAAGAAGGAGAAATAAAGGATTCTCAGGAAGAAGAATCAGCAGGAACATCAATAGATGATGAAACGCTAACTAATACTTTGTTGAACTTATGGCTAGAGAACATGCAGGAAGAAAACCCTGACTCTAATAATACTTCACCAACAGGGGCACATTTTAGACACACAGCTTTAAAACCAGTTTCCAAATTTAACCCAATCCAAACTAGAGGACGCCACCTGGAGATTTTTCTGGAATTAGTAATTAAAGATATTAAAAAACTATTCCAAACCCCTTTGAAGATTAGATATAATCTTTCTAAGAAAGAGAAATCGAGCCTAGATAAACTGATGAAAGAAAACTCACTGGTATTCAGACAGGCAGATAAGGGAGGAGGTGTTGTCATCCAAGACAAGAAAGATTACCTCAGGGAATCAAGAAGACTACTTGAAGATAAAGAATTTTATGAATTATTGACGGATAATCCAATCAATACATATAAAAAGAAATGTGATCTACTTATATTACAAGCATTCAAGGGAGGTATCCTTAACAAACAGGAATATGCTTTTGTAACAATACCTTACCCGATAATACCGATTTTCTATCATATTCCCAAAATCCATAAAAATATACAAAACCCACCTGGACGTCCGATAATATCAGGTATTCAATCTTTAACAAGTAATCTGTCTGAATATATTGATCATCTACTTCAACCATATGTTCAAAATACTCCCTCCTATATTAAAGACACCACACATATACTTCAAAAACTACAGAACTTACAATGGAAAAAAGGATATCTACTAGTCACCTGTGATGTGACATCTTTATATACCATAATAGAACATAATGCAGGTATAATAGCAGTTGAGAAAATATTGAGAAGAGACAAAGAACTGCCACCAGAACAGATAGAATTCATTCTAGATGGAATAGCGTTCATATTACACCACAATAATTTCATGTTTGATGGCAAACATTACCGACAGATTAGGGGGACAGAAATGGGAACACGTTTTGCACCCAGTCATGCCAATCTATTTCTAAGTATGTGGGAAGAAGAACACATTTGGAATAACCACATCCAAAATATGGAAATGTATGGGCGCTATATTGATGACATCATTCTGGTTTGGAAAGGAGGAGAACAAGCACTCGATGATTTTATTACTTCTATCAATGACAACCAACTGGGCTTGCATTTCACTCACACAAGTAGCCCAATCTCAGCTGTCTTTTTAGACTTGCAAATTATTATAGACTCTAATGGGGAGATCTGTACAAGTACATATCATAAACCAGTTGATGTCAATGGATTTATTGAAGCTTCAAGCAACCATCACCCAAAATGGCTTCAAAGCGTACCTTACAGCCAATTCCTTAGACTAAAAAGAAATTGCACAAAGGAAGAGAACTTCCAAAAAGAAGCAAGTTCTCTTAAAAAGAAATTTTTGGAAAAAGGCTATCGAGAAACCACTACACAACAAGCTCTTGAAAAGGCTTCTAATATACCAAGGAAACATCTTCTGTTGGACAAAGGAGAAAACTCGAAAAACTCCAAAACCCACAATCAACAATGCAATAAACCAGAAATTCCGTTTATCACCAGATTCACATCGGCAGCCAAAAGTGTGGAATTCGTTATTAGGAAACATTGGGACATATTAGAAGGAGATAAGATCTTAAGGAAAATCCTTCCAAAGAAACCATCTTTTGTATATAGAAAATCTTCGGACCTTAAGAAGCAATTAGCTCCATCTTTGATTAATCCCAACTCTCAAAGGACACAACACCAAACCAATTTATTAGGAAATCCAGTATTAGGAACATACAAGTGTGGTCACAATAGATGCACCACCTGTGAACATATCCAGGATTCAAGTAAAACATTCTCCTCAGCGCATACAGGGGAAGTGTTCAATAATAGACAATTTATTAACTGTACTTCAGAATTTGTGGTATACCTCTTGGAATGTGCCTGCGGATCACAATATATTGGAAGGACTACAAGACCTTTGAAAAGAAGATTTTTGGAGCATAGAAACAACATCATAAAAAATAACAAACAACATACTGTATCTAAACATTGTATTAATTGTCCTGCTTTTAAAAAAATTACTGATCTAAAATTAAAAGGAGTGGAATATATTCCACCTACACTAAGAGGAGGTAATAGGGTCAAAAAACTATCCAAACAAGAGAGCTATTGGATTTTTAAACTACAGACACTATCACCTACGGGTTTGAATGAAGAATTAGACCTTTGGTGCTTGTAGGTGTATATCAAGTAGTCATATTTATTATTAAAACATAAATTAACAGACCCTTCCCTTATTTAAAGAACTAAACCAAAGGATTACTAAAATTTCTATTAAAATTTTCAGTTTAATTAATAAGGACCCATTCATTAAAATCACTATCAGGGGTCTAAAGGGGGAAAAAATTAGGAATCTCTCCTATAACAGTACAGTAAACCATATCTTTTTAGGATATAGTATAAACGAAATTTAAAAGTTAAAAAGTAGGAATGTCTCCAGAATTCTGTAAATATTAACTCACTGTTGGCAAAAACTGTGAAAATTGCAGTTATAAAGCACAGTCAATCTATTTAAGCCTCATAATATACCCTAATATTGAAACCTATCTGTAGGACTAGAATCATTATCTTTAGTCCCACTATCATATAATAGGTCCTTGTCCTGACACAGTGAAGACAAAATAGAGCCCTCAATTATCAGAGACAGACTCGGGTCTATCACAAGATATAGGCAAATTTGATCTATTTGTGCCATCATGATATTATATTAACTGTGGTGTTCAGAATATGTCTCTTTCTCATTTTCACAAGTGTAATTACTAGATTTGAGTCGCATGTAACAATGAGGAAGATACGAGATCAATGTGTCACTTTTTTGTTTATTGTTAATTATTATGATTTAAACATTATATTGTTACTTAGTAGCATTTGACCTTTACTATATGGATTTTGATTGGACCAAAGAACAATTAAAGCTCGCGGTCTCCTTTTGATCGTGAACAGTCAATCTTGAGAAAGGGAATTGAGTTCCCGAAACGCGTTGATTATTACCACTGTTATCACACATCCTATTTTAAATTTGTGACCGCTATCTCTGGGAGCGGTAAATAACATCAGAACTATACACTAAAGTCACTTGAAGAACGGACGAAACAGGAGGACCGGACGAAATATAACAGTTTTCAGCCGCCACCGAACCTGCCACTCAAGCGCACTAACTATACGTCTCCTTATGTGAACCAATCCCAACGGAGACACGCTCACTTTGGAAGGAGAGACGAATCACTGGCTAAGTCGGTAGATCAAGAGGCCCGGACAGAACACGGGAGTGATATCACCCGCCACCGGACCCGCCATTGGAGTGTGTTGACTACGGGTCTTATTACAAGTAACTATCTGGTGAGCGCATAAAATTATTTATTTCTCCAGACCGCTCTATATTTCATGTGTCCTGTGACTTAGTTTTATCTGAACGGGGTGAAGTGTATTAGACTCCCGGTTCCAGCTATCCTCCTCTCTGTGAGCCATGCCCGAGAGAATCATATAGTGTGTATTTAATTACACTAGGGTCCACAAGGCCCATAGACTTTTAAGATTTTATTATGTTTTATTAATGTACCATAGCTTTTTCCAACTATTTTATTATATTTTTTTATTTGATAATAAATATGTGTTTTTCATTTTACTGTTTTGCGATTTCCATATTCACATTTATACTACACTTAGAGGTATTCCTTTGTGCGCTGTCTCTTGTGTTTTTTCCTTTTTCTATATTGACCCGAGTGGACTCCGGGAATTTAGACAAGCAGCCAAACCCTCTCTGGATACAAGAATCATTAAATCTTTTCTGTTTTACTAACTGAACCATCAAATAACGATCATCCATCAATCATTCCATTTATTTCATCCATCTATTTCTGCTTATATTGGGACATTTCAGGACTCATACCTTTTCATCTCATTATTTTCCACTTCATCTGGACTATTATGATTAATACTGTATGTATGACTAACTTTTCTCTATATAAGAACCTATAAGTGAACGTATTATCAATTGACTTATATTTCCTGTTTCATGTTCATGCATTTCCATTGTTGATAGTGCTTCTCCTTCTATCCACTGTACAACCTTTGTGTTTATTGTATTTAGATGTATATTATAGACCTACAGTGAGCGCCACTATAATATAGTTTTCTTTTGTATGCTGTGAAAGCTGCCTGGAACTAGTTTTGCTGGGACCTTGACAAACTGTATCCTCCCTTGGAGCAGAGAGATCATCATCATTGATTGCACATGCTGCAGCAACCATTGCTACAGTCAGTTTTTACTTTACTCTCATGTCCCTGCAATGCTCCACCCCTCCCCCTCCCCTTGTGCTTTTGCTGGAAATTACTCAACTACACTGTTTTTTTACACTACAGTACACAACACAGCTGATGGAGCTGTATGATGCCTTGCCTAAGCACGGTCAATTGTCTGTCATTGCCACCTAAAAAAATATAACTGAAAAATAAAATCAGCACCTCCTTTCCGCAGACTTCTCAACCCAGCACAGAATCAATAACAGCAAGATCAGCAAGCAAATAGGTCCCCACCTGCCTGTATCTTGCCAGTCAGTCAATGTGAATTTTGGGATATTATTTGGGGTCAACCTCCTTCCTCCCTTCTTCTCCCCAGAGTGCCCCACACTAATACAGGGAACAAATGTCCTACCTAAAAGATTCCCTAAACGAAACTTCAATTCCTCTGTCTTCTCTAGCTCAAACAAGGTGCTGCTCTCTCTTCTTACAAACACAGAATGGTATGCTGTGAGAGTCTGACACCCTTTCATATGGCTGTAGAATACTTTCGTGTGGTGGAGAAAAAAAATTCTTCCCATTGACTTTAATGTACAAGGAGCTAGGCAAAAAAAGGGGGGGGGAGCTTAAAACGTGCACTTTTTGCAGGAAATTATTTGCCAGTCGGAAAGTGCCATTAATCTCCGATTTCAGTTTGATTTTCGCCCATCCCTAATCAGCAGTTAAGCACATGCATTTGGGGAATCATCGCCAACGTTTTTTGCTGGAAATTTGTAGCTAGAAAGTTGAGTCCCTTAACGCATGTTACTAGCCACCTCAAGTAATTGTAAATTCAACTCATTTCCCATTGCTTCCTATGGGAGCAACTTTAGCAGCCCAAGTACATTTTTTCCATTTGGTAGTGTGTCACAGCACGGGTAATTGCATACCTGACTGACTTAAAACTACCAATGGTACCTTTTGTTTTATCGCTATGAATTGGATCGAGCCCCCTAGTGAACACAATGAGAAAGGGCCAAGTGTCAGGTATAAAGTAAAGCAATAATATATTTTTTAAAGTATGACTAAAATAGTATCCGTTACAGATAATATATTTAATATATTAAATGCTTTGCAATGCGCTGTGTACTTTCCTGGCACTCAAAGGGTTAAGTAATGCTTACAATAATAAAAATGATTACATATTATCAGTATTGATTCTCAGTATATATCTCTCTTCAGTACTAATTCATTGGATCAATCTTATTCTTATATACATTTTTATCAGGATGATGTAACTATCTGGAGTAGGAGCCACTGACTATCAATTTTAGCACAATTAATAACTGTTATTGCGCCAAGCAGATATAAAGGTCATAATGGTTTTACATTTCCTGAATCCTGATAATGTTTCTATTTTATCAAGTGTATGGTTCTTAGTGAAAATTAGGTTATGTTCTGATGTGCAGTTAGGCTACAATTAAATTTCATACAGCATATGTATAGATAGAATTAGCTTATGACCTGTTTTCAGCAGCTTGCAGCTGCAAAGGATCAGAAAGTCTAGCAAAAATCATTTATCATTATTGTGGCTGCTTGTTTTATGTTCGTGGCTTTGGGTGAATTAATTTGGCGCAAAAGGTTGCACAATAGCAGCTGTGTTAAAATCAATGTAGTTGTGAAGAAACTGCAAACTCACACCATGTGCTTTTTACAAAATGGCGTCCTCAACCATGTGGAGACAGGCTGGGGCCTAGCAAGATGGAGTCAGACCATGTGTTTGCTCTGAGATAAAATCTATGAGCAAGGCCAGGGCCTACAACTTGCTCACACCACACAAACCCCAACACAGCTATTAGAAGCAATATGAATTTGCCCACACCCAAAAAGCCAACCCTTTAATTAAAGGATATATCCAGAGAAATTTGTCCTAATGACCAATACCACAATTAACACAATAACACCCCAGTACTAGCAATAAGCAATAATATTTAATAACAAACAATAATATTAACAATACACTGTATATTATCAAATATATTCTAGCTAAAACATCTAATAATATTAACTAGAGAATTACTTACTGCAGTGCAAATAAAACACATAATACAACAATTATAGTAGAAAACACTATACGTTGGTTACTAAGGTATTTTTCCTAGAAATATTATAGATAGTATGAAAATAATAGAGAGATACTTAGTTTCTATACTCATCTATCTGGAACAATGAGGATGGTGCTGCAGGGGAAAAATAGGCCAGGATCCTGGAACAGTTCTTGGGGCCTAGGCAAAGCATGGCCCCCTTGCTGCTGGTCACATCTCCCTCTCCATGGCTTTCCTGCTCCAAGACCCTTCTTCCCCAAAAGACCTTCCAAGACTGCCCCCTTTGACTCTCTGCACACCTCTCTTATTGTTGGCAAGCCCCACCCATCTCCAGCCCACTTTACCTGATTGACACACCCCTCCTCCCCTTCTCCTAGAAGGAAGAGAAACAAAAGAGGATCTGGTCTTTGTCATTTTCCCGCCCAAACAGAACAAAGGAAAATGGTGGAGAGCAAAAAGTGGGATGAATGACATGAGAACATAACCATGCAATGGATACAGTGTTGCTGCAATTTGCTGCAATTTATTTGTGTCCATAACATTCCACCTCTTGGTCCCATGTTATAAACCACACTAAAGTCGCTCACTGGATAGGTAGGTCACTGACTTCCCAAATCACCCAAATAGTCCAACGTCTGATGTTTCCTGGAGTTTGTCTATTATAGCTGTCAGTTTCGATGGATCATAATTAAATTCGCCTTCATAGTTCACAATATAACTGCAGCATTATTTTCCTACCAGCCAGCAAACTCCTACTTTGGCAGTAAGAACAGTCCAGGGCTAGGCGATTTTGGAGAGCTACCGCCCTGATTTGTAGCTGCTCATAAGACAGTTTGGTAGTAGAGTCCAGTGTTGTGTCCAGAGAGTTGTCTCATTTCTCGCTGGGCCCACGGGACTCCAAGGAACGGGTACCCTCCTTCCTCACTGACGGGGATGGTGCTGCAACAGTCAGAGGAGTTGTCCACTCTTGCATAGCTGGCCAAGGGGTTCATGAATGTGTTGGACGATCAAGGATTCAGAGGAGCTAGCCAGCCACCAATCTATTTGAGGGAAAGAAGATAGGTACAGAATCACCATTTCATAATACAACTTTAGTATTACCAGGACCATCTGAAATAACCTCTCTTTTCTGCCTGTGCTGATCAGTGGATCGCGGTAACACCCACACTTTGGACCCCATGAGCACTTATTTATCCTCATCCCAGGATAACAAGATTTTATGGGGTACCCAGGCTGCCACCTCTCCTAGGATTGTACCAGCAATTAACCTACTTGGGTCATTCCTAGACAGAGATGCATTCATCCATCCACACTCAAACTCCCTGTTGTGCTCCAACCCTCTTTGGTCAGTTTTTTAGTGAGCACTAAGGTTACCTCTTGTTCCTGGAGGCATATTGACTCCTATGGGAAAGACTAACTTCTGTTAACCTCTCCCACTACCAAGAGAAAAAATAAAATAAAATGTTAGTTTAAATTGAAATATGGGGTGGCTACCAGTACATGTCAACCCGCAAACTAACAAATGGATTGTCATTACATGTAAGCCGGGCATATAGAGATAAGTTCTGTTGGTCAGTCATGTAAAATCCTAAAAGCCTGTGTAAAAGTTCTATCCCATCCCTTCTATGACATACTTGGGGATAGTGTATGAATCTGTCCTTTCAAAAGCCCATTGCACCTTTTAATCAACCCCGAGGCTTGGGGTGATATGGGATAGCCTGCGCCCATTGTTGGACTGACCAGCAAAGCAAGTACCGGTGTCAGTTTTGAAAACTATACGGGAAGTCTTCATTTTGGTCTTCAGGTTCCTTATTTGAGTCAGTTCATCCGTAGTTTTATTGAGGTTCATTTCCCCCACAACTCTTGGCATTAGTCTTGTTCAGGCGGCTGCCCAAATCTTCTCCCAGAGTTCTGTACCTCCCCACACTAAAGTTCCATGTAATAAGCCAAAGGTAGTCTCTTTATATCGGCATACTTCTGGTAATTTGAATCACCTGTATCTTGCTCTTATATCACCACCTCTCCATACGGATTGCATGTTACAACAGTCCAGTGTCTTTTGTTCTTTGCAGGGTATAATTCCTCATATGGCAAAGTTGACTTGATTGGAGAAAGCTGTAATGCAGGTATCTTCCAAGTATTTGGATGTGGCAAGAATTCATATGTCGCGAGACCATTGAAGCTTTGTTAATCCACCTTGCTCTTGTGCATACCATTTTCCACTTCATAAGAGTTGGACTCCTGGCCCACCTCTGCATGGATAGGTAGGCCTCTTCACCCCAAGTGGTTGGGGCCTTTAATGTCACAGTCTCTAAGAGGTATTGGAAGTTGGCTTGATTCTCTGGCAACCGGATCATGGCATGTGGCGGGGGAGTGTAGATAGTGTTGGGGCATCAAAGGTATATTAGCTTCCTTCCCAAGTGGATGCAAATGGAATTTTGTGACTCAGGTGCAATGAGAATTGGAAAAGAAAGTATCCACTATATCAATCGCTGCATGCCACCCCTGTGTCTGTTTGGCTGTCATAAATGACAGGGACGATACTGGGGACTGCAGCGCTCAATGGCGGTGCCACTCTATTGAGTCCCCAATAATCTATCGTTCCACACCAAGAAACCGTCTGGCTTCTTAACAGGAATCACAGGAGCGTTTAAAGAGCAAAATTGCAGGATGAACTAAAACTGACTAATCTGATTTCTTTCAACCCTCCTGGTAGCCCTTGTTGGACTACAGGGAGGGAGAATGACAACAGGTGTCCAGTTTGTATTTCCTCTCACCACCTCCCATGCCGCATGAACATAAAAGGGTTTGTGAGGAAAGCCAAAATCTGAACATCTCTCAACTGCATCTCTATTATGCGTCCTAACAATATATCTACCCCCAAGATATTGTCAGGAAATTGGAAACCCAAAATATTATCCATAAACCCAGGGGCCCTTTGTTTATGGAATATGTGACTGTGGTTTGTATAGCCTTAGTTACTCTTTCCCCTAGACCCTCTCTGTGAAATGATGGGGCCTACAAATTTGGAAGGGTTACCTGTAACACTGTTACCTCGGCCCCAGTGTATACTAAGGCTAAAACCTAGGTGTGGTTGGTTTCCTTTCCCCACCCTACAGTCAAAGGAACATGGGGCTGTCGATCCCCAGCCTTGATGGGTAACCTTTTGCTGGGGATTGGCCGTCCCATGGGTCCATTCCGTCATTGTCCGCTATGGCACATAATGGGTACAGGGATTTTGTTTTCCTAGGATGGGGAACAGGAGGACAGGAATTAGCAACAGGAATATTAAATTCAGATGGTGTGTATATCAGATTTGCTTCATTAGTGAGAGTTTTAGAAATAGGTACATTAATATGTACCTTTCTCTTAAAAGCTTTCCACCTTTTGAACAAGACATGATTTGACCTTTTTTTTAGCTCATCTACATTGACACCAGCTTTAACAAGATCTACCATCATTTCTTTCCTTGACACCTTTGTGTGTGTGGAAGCATCCTGTTTATTATTCTTCTTAGGTTTATCAATAGGTGGTTTCCCTTCATCCTTCCTTTCTGGCTTGCTAGCCATGGAGACACCCCTTTTCTGATTAACCTTTTCCTCTGTTTTGTATTCCCCCAATTCTGCTAAACCTTTTGTACTCACAAAAATCTGACCATTTTCTGCTGTACCATTTATCATTGACAGAGGGGACCCTCTTTTAGCATTTACCGACTCATGTCTATCACAGTCCCTGTGTACCCTTCGTTTTCTCTGCTGGGTGATGAGTGGGCGAGCTTTGAAGCTGTCCACCTTTTCGTCATCATCAGAGGAGGAAACATATGAGTATTTTGAGTACTCCTTTTCTTCAGAGGAGGATAAGAAGAGTGACTCTGGGTCCCTGTAGGGCCCTGTAGTCAGTGTTCTCACCTTTCTGGTGGTGTATGGCACTTTACTCCTGTGAGAGCGACAACGGTCAAGTTTATTGATTAGCCGAGTATTAGTCTCCTGTAATTCAGTCTTACGGGCATTGTTATTTTCCAAACATTCATTTGATATTAACAATTTTTGTCTTACATCAGCTAAATCTCTTTCTAGGGCTTGTCTCTTTACTACCTCATTTTTTAAGGCATGTAAAATAATCCACCCCACTTCTGCCGCAGCTCTGCTCTCATGTTTAGAATAGACCCCTAAATCAAGCTTAAGTGCCATACCTCCTATCTCTTCCCCAACCTCTGGGTACACTGGAGCACTGTGACGTACTAGCTCATCTGCTATGGCATTCCATCTACCCATAGCTGTAGCCCAATGTGGTACAGCCCCAAATTTGGGTCTTTTGCCCCCAATCAATGCACTCAACTTCTTCTTAAAGAAACCCATTCTCTCAGTCAGAATCTCAAGCGCAATCAGACGGTAGGACAATCACGTGTTTGTAGTGAGCCTAACTAGTATGTGTTGTACCACTAACAAATACACACTCAGGCCGCACTTATGTGTTTTTATTTTCACTCATGGGAAAACACTCAAACTAACAGTGAAAGTCACAGAACACACAAACTGTGGAATGTTTTTTTTCCTGCCCTTCTAGAAAACAAACAAACTCATACATAACGCATACATCAGTCTTGGGAATTGTAGTACAAGTATTTGAAGTCACCTGTCTAGGTACAAGTGCTAGTGACTAGTCAATTGTCCACTGCAATGGTACAATGCTAGTTAGTCACCTGCCTAGGGAACAAGCGCTCAAAGTCACCTGATACAGTATGATGTTATGTAGGTAATAATCCAGTTTATCCAGACATATTACTTTGGGCAGTGTAGAATTAATCCCCCATCAAAGCACTCAGTAATTCATGCTCTCAGGAAATTCATGCTCTCCGTTAAATATACTTTAAAGTTAGTATTGTAAACAATACACAAGTGTTTCTAATTAAAGCAATTTAACAGCAGAGCAGATATGCGTGTTTAACCAAGTACCTGAACACAGGTTAGCAGGCACACGTATGTTTTTACTTTCACACAGGGAGAAAACACGCAAACCACTATGAAAGTTACAGAACACACAAACTGTTGAATGTTTTTATGCCTTTGAAGAAAACAAACAAACTCATATACACACACCTGAACGTCAGGTGACTTCCTATTAGGCTTCAAAGTTAGTTCTCCCAATGAAAGGGCACACAAGTTTTATAATTGAAGCACTACTTCAAAGTTAGTGACATCTCCACAAAGGCAAATGGTACAAATGCTAGTTAGTCACCTGCCTCAGGCGTTCAAGTCACCTGTCTAGGTACAAGTGCTAGTGACTAGTCAATTGTCCAATGTAGTTACCCTCTATGGAAAGCACACAAGTCTATAATTGAAGCGTGACTTTAAAGTTAGCCACTTCTCTGCAGAGGCACACAAGGATTTAACTGAAGTAGGACTTCAGAGTTAGTTACACTCTACAGAGAGCACACAAGAGTTAATTAAAGTCCCTTTAATAGGAAATCTTGACAGTACAGAGATATGCATATGCGCAATAAATCTAGACACACTAGAAATATCACGTCCGGCAATTGCAGAACCTTGACCTAAACGGTTACAATTAAAATGCCTCAAAGTTAGCACTCCTCTAATGAGAGCACACAAGGGTTAATTGAAGCAGTGTAACTGTAAACGCTCCCTCTTGCCTCTGTATATATCTATACCCATACACATACACAATACCCAGACATAAACATCACAATACCCAGGCACGTATCATATATGCAATACAGACAAAACAGGTAACTGTAATATGAGCACTGATCTATACACTTTGAAGTTTGAAACTCCTCTATGAGGGCCCCACAAGTCTATAATCAAAGCATGAAAAGTACACCTATTATAATTCAAGAGTATTCCAGCGCACAAATCCTCTTTTAGTGAATAAGCCCCTTGCAGTGTGACAATACTAAAACCCACCACTCTTGTCGTAGTGTGGTACTGGCACACAAAAATAACTTGGGACGCTTACTTACTAAATTGCCCAGGAAAAAAATATTAATTAAAAAATGTATTTTTTAACAAAATATTAATTTCTAGGAAATATGTCAATAACGGTTATTAATCATTAATATTAATAATTTCTGCGAATACCCTGCTCAACTACGCCATTTGTTTTATGTTCGTGGCTTTGGGTGAATTAATTTGGCGCAAAAGGTTGCACAATAGCAGCTGTGTTAAAATCAATGTAGTTGTGAAGAAACTGCAAACTCACACCATGTGCTTTTTACAAAATGGCGTCCTCAACCATGTGGAGACAGGCTGGGGCCTAGCAAGATGGAGTCAGACCATGTGTTTGCTCTGAGATAAAATCTATGAGCAAGGCCAGGGCCTACAACTTGCTCACACCACACAAACCCCAACACAGCTATTAGAAGCAATATGAATTTGCCCACACCCAAAAAGCCAACCCTTTAATTAAAGGATATATCCAGAGAAATTTGTCCTAATGACCAATACCACAATTAACACAATAACACCCCAGTACTAGCAATAAGCAATAATATTTAATAACAAACAATAATATTAACAATACACTGTATATTATCAAATATATTCTAGCTAAAACATCTAATAATATTAACTAGAGAATTACTTACTGCAGTGCAAATAAAACACATAATACAACAATTATAGTAGAAAACACTATACGTTGGTTACTAAGGTATTTTTCCTAGAAATATTATAGATAGTATGAAAATAATAGAGAGATACTTAGTTTCTATACTCATCTATCTGGAACAATGAGGATGGTGCTGCAGGGGAAAAATAGGCCAGGATCCTGGAACAGTTCTTGGGGCCTAGGCAAAGCATGGCCCCCTTGCTGCTGGTCACATCTCCCTCTCCATGGCTTTCCTGCTCCAAGACCCTTCTTCCCCAAAAGACCTTCCAAGACTGCCCCCTTTGACTCTCTGCACACCTCTCTTATTGTTGGCAAGCCCCACCCATCTCCAGCCCACTTTACCTGATTGACACACCCCTCCTCCCCTTCTCCTAGAAGGAAGAGAAACAAAAGAGGATCTGGTCTTTGTCATTTTCCCGCCCAAACAGAACAAAGGAAAATGGTGGAGAGCAAAAAGTGGGATGAATGACATGAGAACATAACCATGCAATGGATACAGTGTTGCTGCAATTTGCTGCAATTTATTTGTGTCCATAACACTGCTATAAAATTATTTGATGCTAATAACACAAATCAAATGATGCCTGTAACAGTACTGATTCAACCTTATTGGTGAGCACACTCTGACAATTAATGATAGTAGCAATTAGCTCTGTAAAGTGTGAGGCTGATGCATCTTCTGCTCCAAGTGATTGTGTTGGTGAGTCAAAGGGCAACTGACCCAGTACCAGTGCCCTCATCTCTTAATCAGCTGGAAAAGTTGCTCAACTTTGACTTGTATTCTCCAATCTTCTTGCCCATATCTCCAGCTTATCTGAATGAAGACCTAAGAAAAGTAGTATATGGTAGAATGTAGCCCCATGGTATGTACAGAACTTCCGTCACCTGTGTTAGAGCACCATGTGGAGCACTGTCAGTAAGGAACTAGGCAGTCAAATTAAAACAGACCAGACCAGACTATGTAGGGATATTAAACAGCTTACCAGTGCCAAGCAACACTTTGTCTTCTTTTCTCACCTCATCCCTTCCTTCACTCCCAACAATTCATGACTCTTATAGCATTGTGTGCAATGAGGGATTAGTATGGGTCAACGATACAGACTTCCCCGTCTCCTCTTTGGCCTTCAACCTGATAGTACCTCCAACTCTCTTTCTTCCAATCTGTCTCCCAGCCCCCAGTATGTATGCTGTCAGTGCAATGGGTATAACACAATGGGTAGTGTTTAGTCATACTGAGCCCCTATTTACACCTCTCCTTCCTTATGTTAAGGTCTTCCCCCCATGTTTATGCCCTGGAGTTCAGTACTGAGGCCTATGCAAAGTCAGCCAGGGGATCATATCATCTAAGCCCTTCCTTGGGAAAGCTATTCAGTGGGTAATTAGGCTAGAGAACACAGAATCAAATGTGAAGTACTTGCATGCATAGTAAGTGAAAGCAGGCCTCTCACATATCCGGACTGACAACTTTATCCTTTGTAGCTCAGTAGCTCATGTGGCATCAGAAGAGCTCTGACCTCCCTCCGTAAGTCCGAGGCAAATTTCTGAGGGCCTTATATAATGTATCAGGTAAGTGGCACCTCCAGAGATTTGTGCGATGTCCCATCTGTACTTTACCCCATCCACAGGCACTCATCATCTACTGCACTAGTTTGCCCCAAAATAAAATCAGAGTGGTGTGGGTAGTGATTTCTGCTCAGATTAGGGCATGGTCAGTTTTGACAGGTAAAATGAGAATTATTAAGCTAGTCACCACCTGCCTAAGTATGGCAGGGCGACTCTAGTTCAGGTGGTAGTTTCTCTTTAAAGGGACAATAATGTTTCAAAATAAAAGCATCTCCAAATAATCTTCATAGTATTTGGGCCAGAGAGAGTGTTATTTTAATACTTTCAGAGTTGTAGTTCAAGAGTAATTGAATGATAAAGTATCTCTCTCCTGCCCCTTTTACTGATGTAACACTACTCACCTCAAAACAGAAAGGTGGTGTCTAGATGGCTTACTGAGAGGGACAATCTTCAATTAACATAAGGGAAACACCTGAAAAACCTCTCAAGGGGGGCAGAGTTTTCATTGTTCTCACAGTAAGGAGATTGTCCCTTGTTGTGAGCTGTCTAAAGACCAGATTCCACATCTGAGGGGAAGTGTCTTACACTAGGTAAAAGGGGCAGGAGGGGGATAATTTATCATTCAATTTCTCTTGAACAACTCTGACAGTATTGAAATAACACTTTCCATGGCCCAAATACTTTGTAGATTAATTAGAGCTGCTTTTATTTTGAAACATGACTATCTCTTTAAGATGTCTACCCTTCTATTTTACTCTGTTTTCCTTCAGTTGTCAATATCTTATTGCTCACAGTAGATATTTCTCTAATAGAAATACAAAAGTTTTACTCAGCTGGTGACTTTGGACAAGAGGTTACTGGCAGTAGATAAATATGATATGAAGAGCATGATGGGGAGAGACAGGGAGCAGTGTGTCTCTTCAGTCATCAACCTCTTATAGCCTTAAGACCTTTAGAGGTCCCATCTAAGCTATGTCAAGGAAGGTCACAGCTATAATTTTCTATGCCCAAATATTTACATTTATTACATTAATAAAAAATATATACAGTAATATGCAAAAGATTTTGGCAGGTGTGAAACTGCTGTAAAGTATGAATGCTTTCAAAACTATACATGTTAATAGTTTATATTTATCAATTAACAAAATGCATAGTGAGTGAACAGAAGAAAAATCCAAATCAAATAAATATTTGGGGTGACCACACTTTGCCTTCAAAACAGCATCCATTATTCTAGGTACACTTGCACAGTATCAGAGATTTTGTAGGCATATAATCAGGTGTATGATTAAACAATTATACCAAACAGGGGCTAATGATCATCAATTTAATATGTAGGTTGAAACACAAACTACATGCGGCTGATCGGGTTGATAGATTGTTGGGAGGGGCTGGGCATGACCCGGCTGTCATGGTAAATGTTGGCACTAATGACAAAGTCAGTGGAAAATGGAGGTCCGTTAAGAAGGATTTCAGGGACTTCGAATATAAGCTTAAGCAGAGGACCTCTAAGGTAGTGTTTTCTAAAATACTACCTGTGCCATGTGCTACATTAGAAAGGCAACAGGAGATTAGGGAGTTAAATGCGTGGCTAAAGACTTGGTGTAAGCAGGAGGGGTTCGGGTTCCTAGAACACTGGGCAGCCTTTTCCCTTGGGGGCAATCTTTATAGTCGTGATGGATTTCACCTTAGCAGAAGTGGGGCCATGGTGCTGGGTGTTAGGATGGTTAGAGGTCTGGAGTAGACTTTAAACTAGAAAGGGGGGAGGGTGATGTAACACAAGATGGGGAAGGTAGAATAATTGAGGAAATGGGATTAGAGAAGGGGCATGGGGGTGGAGAGGGGGAATGGGCTAGATCATCTAATAGGGTGTTGCCATTATTACAGCCTGATAAAAAGGCAGATACATTTGACAAAGTAGGAAATCTTTCAGAGAGGCAAAATGATAAAATGTATGTATGCAAATGTTTTGTAGTCTGGCTGGTAAGATGGGGGAACTAGAAATGAGTAGTATGATCTGATTGGTGTGTCATTAACCTGATTAGATGATAAATATGACTTAGCAGTCAATCTAGAGGGTTATTCATTTTTGAGGAGGGATAGGGTTAATAAAAGGGGAGGAGGGGTATGTCTATATGTAAAGCATTTCTTAAAACATAGTTTAAGGGAAGATATAAATGAAGGATCAAATGAAAAGGTAGAGGCCTTGTGGGTTGAAATACACACTGGGGGCACACATAATAAAAAATGTTAGTGGGGATTTACTACAAGCCACCTAATATTAGGGAGTTGGAGGAAGCACAACTTTTTCTGCAAATGGAAAAGGCTTCTAGGTTAGCAAAGGTAATCATAATGGGAGATTTCAAATATCCTGAAATTGAGTGGAGCAATATGACCTCCGGCACAACAAAGAGAAATCATTTTTTAAGTATGATAAATGATAATTTTATGTCCCAACTAGTAGAGGAGCCAACTAGAAAAGAGACCTTGCTTGACGTAGTGCTCTCAAACAATTCTGACATGATAAACAATGTACAAGTAAGGGAACATTTGGGTAGCAGTGACCACAATATGGTATCCTTTGAAATTTGATATGAGAAATCCAATAGCAAGGGTTTAGCAAAAACATTCAATTTCAAAAAGGTTAATTTTACAAAGTTTAAAGAAGTATTAAAGGATATTCAGTAGGGTGTAATTTTCAAAGATAAAAATGCATCACCATGGATTGTATTTAAAATGCTCTTAGACAAATATACACGTCAATAGATACCATTGGGGAATGAGCACAAGAGGAGTAAAGGGAAACCAGTGTGGCTTAATAATGAAGTTTGCAGGGAAATGAGAAATAAAAACAGGCTTTTAAAGTGTTTAAGTCAAACAGGTCAGATGCATCATTTAAAAAATATAAAGAATGTAATAAAATCTACAAACAAGCAATTAAGCTAGCTAAAATTGAAAATGAGAGAAATATTGCTAATGAGAACAAGAAAAACCCTAAACAATTCTACGAGTATATTAATAACAATAAAGTTAAGGTTGATATTGGTCCTCTTAGGACTGAGTCAGGTGAATTTATTAGTGAGGATAAGGCTATGGCTGACACCCTAAATACATTCTTTGCTTCAGTATATACAAAGGAAACAGCAATGACAGACACAACAACGGAATTTCCTCCATTAGTTGCATGGCCTATTGAGGACAAGGTCCAAAAGAGAGGGTTATGGCGAATAAAACACCTGGACCTGACGGTATACACCCAAGGGTAATTAAGGAACTTAGTTCAGTAATAGCAAGACCATTATACTTAATATTTATTGATTCACTTTCATCAGGCATAGTGTCCTGTGACTGGAGGAAAGCTGATATAGTTCCATTGTTTAAAAAGGGAGCAAGATCCAAACCAGGAAATTATAGACCTGTGAGTTTAACTTCCATAGTGGGTAAGATACTAGAAGGGTTACAAACTGACACTTTTCAGAACTATGTGAAGACAAATAATATTATTAGTAAAAATCAGCATGGTTTCATGAAGAATGAATCATGTCAGACTAATTTACTTGCATTTTATGTAAGAGTATGTAGTAATTTGGACAGGGGAATTGCTGTAGATATAGTATACTTGGATTTTGAAAAAACCTTTCATACAGTTCCTCACAACAGGTTATTGCATAAAGTAAAAGGCTTCGGTTTGGGCAGTGTTATCTGTACCTGGATTGAGAACTGGTTAAATGATAGATGGCAGAGAGTTGTTGTAAATGGAACCTTTTCAAATTGGTCTAAAATTATAAGTGGGATGCCACAGGGTTTAGTCCTGGGACCAATGCTTTTTTAATTTGTTTATTAATGATCTAGAAGTGGGAATTGAAAGTAGCATCTCAATCTTTGCTGATGACACTAAGCTATGTAAGGAAATACATACAGAGCTGGATGTTTTTTCTCTGCAGAAGGATTTGATAAACTGAGTGAATGGGCAGTAAAGTGGCAGATGTCATTTAATGTAGATAAATGTAAGGTTATGCATTTGGGCTGTAGAAACAAACTTGCTACATATACTCTAAATGGGAAACAACTCGAGGATTTCTGATAGATGATAGACTTCACAGCAGGGTGCAGAGTCGCTCAGCTGCTGCAAGAGCAAATAGGGTACTAGCCTGCATAAAAAGAGGTGTAGATGCAAGGGATGCTAATATTATCCTACCTCTGTATAAATCCTTGGTTAGGCCTCATCTAGAATATGGAGTACAATTTTGGGTGGCAGTTCTTAAAAAAGACATTGTTGAACTGGAAAAGGTGTAGAGACGTGCAACAAAACTGATAAGAGGATTGGAGGATCTGAGTTATAAAGAGAGACTAGCCAAACTGGGTTTGTTTACATTAGAGAAGAGACGTCTAAGGGGTGATATGATTACCCTTTACAAATACATTCAAGGTCAATACAAAGAACTAGCCAATGAATTATTTACACAAAGAGCTGAGCTAAGAACAAGAGGTCATCCATTAAGAAAAGGCGCTTTCGACTAAAACAAAGGTAGGGATTCTTTACAGTAAGGGCAGTTAAGCTATGGAATTCTTTGCCTCGGCATGTTGTACTTGCAGATAATGCAACTGCTTTCAAAAAAGCAATGGATGCCTATCTAGCACAGAACAATATTGAAAGTTATGACAGATGGCTTCAAAGCAGATAGGATGTTTGTAACGTGACGCCTTGTATCATAAGCTGGATACCTCCTTTATAGTTCCTTTCTCCCTTAGAAAGACACTCCAATAGTATACCGAACCTCCTGTTCCCAAACATCAGCCGAGACTTGATGAAGGGAAGAGCTCTCTTTTATTGACTCAAACACACAGCTTATATACACTACAGAGACTCTTATCAAGATCAGCATGCAAACGAACACTTGGGACAGTGTTTCTATGCTTGACCAATCAGTCACCAGCACCCTTATCAAGATAAGAATGAAGATGAAGACTTGAAATTATACATTCTTAACTGGTTCATCAATAACCTCCTCTGATTGGTCAAGGAAGCACAGCAGGAATCAATTAACATTCCTTAGCACAGACCTGGAGTATAGTGGAAGCAAAGCCCAACCCCCACTATCTCTGCACTCTAGCAATGTATTGGAAGCAACTCAGTCTATGGTTGTTAGTCTTTTGGGTAGAAATAGTCTGAAGACATGAGATCCCATATCTTTAACACACCAATGTCTCCCATAGTCGCCACAGTTCCGTCACAATTTTGATCCAGGGAAATATCTGACTGCCATTTGGAGTCAGGAAGGAATTTTTTTACCCACTTGGGGCTAAATTAGAAATTGCTCCAGAGGGTTTTTTTTACCTTCCTCTGGATCAACAGGGGTGTTTTTGGCAGGGGCTGGACTTGATGGACACATGTCTCTTTTCAGCATCATCAACTATGTTACTACGTTACAATCATTAACCAAAACAAAAGAATAAAACTGGGTGAGGAACAGCCAAAATCAGCTAACAAGGTGAGGTTGCTGAAGACAGTTTAATGTCAAAACTCATAGAACATGACAAGACTGAGCACAGCAACAAGACACAAGGTAGTTATATTGCATCAGCAAGGTCTCTCCCAGGCAGAAATGTCAAGGCAGACAGGAGTTTCCAGATATGTTGTCTAAGCTTTTTTTAAGAAGAAGCACAAAGAAACAGTCAACGTTGAGGACCATAGACACAGTGGTCAATAATGGAAACTTGGTGCACCAGATAAAAGACACATCATGCTTACTTCCCTTCAGAATTGGAAGATGTCCATCAGTGCCATCAGCTCAGAATTGGCAGAAAACACTGGGACCCTGGTACACCCATCTACTGTCTGGAGATGCCTGGTCAGAAGTGGTCTTCATGGAAGACTTGTGGCCAAAAGCTATAACTCTGACGTAGAAAAAAGGCCAAGCTACTCAACTATGCATGAAAACAAAGGCACTGGGGTGCATAAAAAAGGGCAGCAGTTGCTCTGGACTGACTATAGCAGAAAGCAGTTTGTTTGCCAAAGGGCTAGAGAGTGGTACAAGAATGAGTGTCTGCAGGCAACAGTGAAGCAAGGTGGAGGTTCATTGCAAGTTTGGGGCTCCATTTCTTCAAATGGAATTGGGGATTTTGTCAGAATGTAATGGTCTCCTCAATGCTGAAAAGTACAAACATATACTTTTACATTATGCAATAACATCAAGGAGGCATCTGATTGGCCCAAAATGTATACTGCAGCATGACAGTGACCCCAAACATACAGCCAAAGTCATTAAGAAATATTTTCAGTGTAAATAAGAACAAGGAGTCCTGGTGGTGAAGGCATGGTCCCCACAAAGCCCTGATCTAAACATCACAGAGTCTGTTTGGGATTGCATGAAGAGAGAGAAACAACTAAAGCTGTGTAAATCCATAAAATAAATGTGGTTAGTTCTCCAAGATGTTTGGAACAACTCCCCTGCAGAGTTCCTTAACAAACCGATGCTGTTTTGAAGGCAAAGGGTGGTCACACCAAATATTAATTTTATTTAGATTTTTCTTCTGTTCACTCATTATGCATTTTGTTAATTGATAAATATAACCTATTAACATGTCTATTTTTGAAAGCATTCTTACTTTACACCATTTTTTCACACCTGCCTAAAACTTTTGCACAGTACTGTACATAAAGGTAAAAACCCAAGAGGCTTTAAATTAAAGGATATACATTAGGCTAACAAATGACACAATGACACAGGAATTCCAGGAAAATCTCATACCATTAGATAACATGTAGATCTGGGCAGTATCTTACTGGAAGAACCAACCAGTAGAACAGATAAAGGCATTTAGAATTCACAGTGGCTTTTGGCCTGTAATTTCTTCCAGAAGGTCTCACTGTATCCAGCTGTGACATCACACTTCCTCTCCTTCCTTTCTCTTTGGCAATTCTTGAACAAAACTTCCTGTCCTGGCTGTAGTAAATGGCTCTGCCTCCACAGCCCTGAGACAACCAAGTACCTGTCCCCCTGAAGCCACATCCAGAATGACACACCTACCTTGCAAATTAAATAGTTAAGAAACTGTCCTCTTTGACTAACTGGCCTGGACACTCTCATTCACACTGTCACATAATTCACTAAATCAGATTTTATACATTGTCTGGGCTATCAGGCAATATCTTAAAGGATGTAAGGCCAAGCACAGAAAACGTTTTCTTTAATAACCAAGTCCCTTATAGCATTAGCATCTATAGCCTCCTCCCCCTCCATCCACATTTTACTCAATCTACCTAGCCTTCTCCACAAGTCCATGTAACTATTTAAGCTTTCTCTGGTGTACCTCCTGAATTGACACCTGAAAGTTTCTGGGTTACAGTTAAAGGCTTCAAGCAGTACCAGTCTCATAGCATCAGAGAGTAAAGGAAGACCTGCCCTTCTATAACAGCTCTGACAGAACCAGTTAGGAGGCTAAGGATTCTCAGTGAACTTTTCTCTTCAGGTACATTAGTGTCGATACAAACCCACCTCAAAAAACTCAAGGTATCCCAGAAGTTCATCCTTAACCTCCACTTACGGTGGCATATTTATTTAGAAAATGTTTTACCAGGAAGAATACTTTGAGATTTCTCTCGTTTTCAAGTATGTCCTGGACAGTTTTCAGTAGAGGGTTGCATATTTACACAAATTGAGAAACATTATATATTACATGTTATTAAATATACATATGAATATACATACATATGGAAATTTTAAAATTATAAACAGTTACACTCTGTTTTTAGATATAGAGAAGCATTTACTTTTAAGGATTTTAGACTGGGAGCATATTTGATTATTTCAGGCAGATTGTTCCTGGCCTTTGGCACTCTGAAGGAGAAGGCAGATCTTCCTGCTTCTTTCTTGTATTGTGGTATATGTAGCGAGTTGTTTGCGGTGGAGCGGAGGTTATACTTAGTATGGAGAGCAGGAGTGAGCAAACTGCTCAGGTAGTGTGGTAGTTTTCCAGAGAAGTGGTTGTGTACTAAGCAAGAAAGGTGAAGGGCACGTCTAGATTTGAGTGATGACCAGTTTAGTTTTTTAACATATCACAGTGATGAGTAGTGTAATTACATTGGAGGCTAAAGCGGCATATTGAATTATACAGGGTGTCAAGTTTACTAAGATGGATTTCTGGCGCTGGAGCATAAACTACATCACCATAGTTTATGACAGGCAACAACATCTGTTGCACAATACGTTTTCTAACCAGGGGACTTAAACATGATTTGTGTCTAAAAAGAGTACTGATTTTGGGATAAAGCTTGGAGGTTAACTTGTCAATATGATGTCCAAAAGTGAGGTTGGGGTCAAGCCACATACCAAGATATTTGTAGGAGTACACTGGGGCCAATTTACGATTAGACTCCGTTACAATGGATAGGTGGGTATTGCCGAGATTACGCAGTTTGTGCTTTGTGCCAAATATCATTGGGACAGTTTTGTCTGTGTTTAAGAATAATTTGTTCCTTGCTATCCATCTTTCAACCTTGTAGAAATCATGTTGTAATATGGCCTCAAGGTGTGATATGTTTGAGTTTTTAGTATAGAGAATGGTGTCGTCTGCATACATGTGTACTGAAGATGATTTGCAAACCTTGGGCAGATCATTTATAAAAAGAGAAAATAGAAGAGGGCCAAGAATGGAGCCTTGAGGAACGCCACTTATTACTTTGAGCGGAAGGGAGTCATTGCCAGCAACTGACACATACTGCATTCTGTCTGATAAATAGGATCGGAACCAGTTTAGAGAATTATTACCCAGTCCTGATCTTTGGAGTTTATATATAAGAATATTATGGTCTACTGTGTCAAAGGCCTTGGCAAAATCTAGGAAAATGGCTCCTGTGAGGTCACCATTTTCCATGCCCGTCTGGATATCGTTGGTTACTTTTAGGAGGGCCGTGACTGTTGAGTGATTTGGTCGAAAGCCTGATTGAAGTGGGGTGAAAAAACTGGTCTGTTGGTAATATTTATTTAGTTGCACGTGTACACATTTCTCTAGGATTTTGGATAAAGTGGGGAGTAGGGATCTTGGTCTGTAGTTTGATACTACATTTTTATCCCCACTTTTGTTGATAGGCACAATTCTAGCCACCTTCCAGGATTTGGGCATGTACCCTGTTGCCAAAGAGGCATTAATTAAAGATGCAATCAGTTTGGCCATTACCATAGCACTGAGCTTTAATAGCATTGCTGGTAGTTTGTCAGGGCTAGATTGGCATTTCATTTTTGGATTGAGGAGGTGATCATATATTTTGCTTTCATTTACTGGTATGAAATTTAATTCATTTTCAGAATTGGACCAGGTAACAGGTGCCAGTGAATGTTCTGTAGATGGCTGAACTTCTGAGTTGTCTTTTTTTTATGTAATCAGGGTGGTGGCACATCCAACAAAGTAGCTGTTAAATGCATTGGCTATGGCTATGGGGCACTGTATTGTTTCATTATCTACGATTATAGTTGATGGGTGAGTATGATTAGGAGGGTTATAGAGGTTTTTAATAACCTTCCAAAAGTTGGCTGGCTTTGAAATGTTACTCTTTAAGTTAAGTAAAATATTGTGCTTTTGCTAATTTAGTTTGTTTTGTACATGTATTCCTTAATTGTCTGTATGCAGTGTGATCATATGTGGAGCCGGTTTGTTTAAATTTTGTCCATAAGGCATCTCTGAGACTGTGTAATTGAATCAAGTCAGCTGAAACCCAGGGTAGATGTGCCCCCCTAACCCTGACCTTCCTTAGTGGGGCATGTGTATTACAGACCTGTAAGAATTCAGAGTTAAAAAATTCTATCGCTGAGTCTAGGTCTGGTATTAGCTGTATTCTCTGCCATGAGCAATTTCTTAAATCATTTAGGAAGGACTGAAGATTAAAATTTCTAAATGATCTCGTGAGTATGACTTTGGAACATGACTTGACTGGTTTTATTTTATGGATACAGTAAACTATGGAGTGATCACTAAACACATTTGCTAGTACACCTGAATCTTGGATTCTGCTTGTGCAAGATGAAAGGATCCAGTCTAGCAGAGTATGGTTGGATGTTTTAAGATTTATGCGAGTAGGGGAGGATATTAGTTGTGATAAGTTCAATGTTTTAAACAATGAACAAAATTTTTCATTCCTGGAGTCTAGCCAATTAATATTAAAGTCTCCAAGAACCATCAGCTCGCTTTGAGTGGCAATCTCCTATTAAAAAGCATAAAAGCCGCTCTTGCTTAAACAAATCAGTGCACAGAGGGACTAGCCTGTTATTTGGGCTATGCAAGAGGACACAACAACCCCCCTCTCCAACACAACCAAGAACCTTCCTTGCTCATTTTCTTTTGCTATAGCCTGAGCTCCTTCAGTTCTACCAGGTTCTCCTTCCCCAAGATCACATGAGCGTTCTGGAGGGCAGTTGGGACCCATAGTACCTTGGTTCTCTTAGGGTGGGTTTTCAAGGACCCCCTCCAAGAAAGGGAGATTCAGATGAAGATGAGATTCTCCTTCTTCTCTAATGGGTGCTTGGCTGTTGAACCTGGTGAGAAGGGGACCCCAAGCCCAAACAGGACACATACTATCTGAGCATAATATATTAAAATATATAATTAACCCTTTAAGAGTCAGAATAGTGTTCAGTGCATTGCAATACCCTGGAGTAATTACAGGTGTCCCTTACCCTTTATGGGTTCCATTGACTGACAGTTTGAATGCTAGAAAGTATTTCTTGCTTTTTTATCTAGGGCAGTTTAATAAATGTACTCTGCCATTATCACACACTTGCACCATATCTCATTATTTGTGTACAGTACCTTAGACATAAACATGAGAGTGAAAGTGTAATTATGCACCACAAAATTGCAATACCAATAGTGTTGGGAATTATAGTTTTGTTTTTATAACATTGACATTGATTTTTATGTAAAATCCTTCTCTTTAAAGTATCTTTCATGACTCGTGATTTCAGCATGTAGGCCTCTGCCTGCATCATCTTTCTTTTCTTTCTCTGAATTCATTCTACATCTTGTTCTTCACAGTTCAATGATCCATTAACAAAGACGAGTAAATACACCAGAGATGCATTAGCTGTAAAAATAAAAAAAGAGGCACATCGCTTTTCTTTGTAAAAGGTCTTCCTATTACAAAATGTGAAGAATGGAAAAAGGGCTCATTAACTTCTACAATGAGAGCCAATTAGTTTGGATTCTGAATAAGAAAAACTGCATTATGATATGTAACTGAATTCTGGAGTGTTCCTATTAAAGTTAAGGGTCATATAACAGTCTTCATCTGAATTGAAATGCATGCAGGGGTTGGAATACAAAAGGAAAAATAAATAAATGTAAGCAGGTAGAAAAAATGTCAATGATACCATTATTTATCACATTCTAACAATAACATATAAAAGTAAAACCCTTTGATATCAAACTGTAAATTAACCCATTGCAATGCCTTAGAAATGTCTCTGATGTTCAGTGGGTTAACTTGTCGCTTTTCTCTAGCCAAACAGTTAAACTGGAACCAAAACTGTTCTGTCTCATGCAGTGTTAATACGCTGGAAAGCAATTTTTAGATGTAGCAATTAAAGTGAAAATCTATGCTTAGTTACACATTTGCCTTTTTTTTAAACAATTTTTATTGACTATTTTCAAGTCATGACAAAGAGTAAAACATTTGAATAAACAGATGCAGGCTATGCGTGACATTTTTTGTTTGTTATAAATTAACATTAAGCACAACTGACCCATCAATTAAGAGGCTTAAAAATCTGAATGAATCTACAAAACTGTTCAATCTGCAGAGATGTCACATGGCGCTCGATTCAATATCCACCTTTAAAAAAAAAAAACTCAACAAAGGTAGTTTTGCAAGCAAATTTGCCATATTGTGAAATATCAACATGAGCTAACGAATGACAAAGGCCAGAAATATTTCACCCATTGAGATCAATGGAACAGTTTTACCCATTTGTGATTCATTTGGGTGTGGTGTAAACAGATTAATTAACTCACAGTAATCCTGCACCTACTCCTACTTTTTTGGTGTACAACACACAACAAAGCTTCAAAACACCCTTTGAACAACACAAAGCAGAGAACATATAACTTGCACAACATGCAGGACATAGGGCAAAGGCAAAACTAACCCCTGGAATGCCAAGGAACAACTGGTCAAATGTGCATTTCATACGAATAAGTATTGGACAATAAACATTAACCCTTCAATCCCCTGAGGAACAAAGGTTTTGCAAACCAAACTCACGAATGCCCTGCACAACAGGGGTTAACATATATGTTCACACAGCACAATATGCACACCTGTCATTTATTAAGCAACCAAAGCCTGGCTGTGTAGGATCACTAGCCAAAGGAAAGCCAAGATGCACCAGACAATGTTGCACATGCACCTGACAGCAATTACACCAAAAACATTCAAGCAATAATAGCCATGCCGGCATACACTCACCTGGACAACACACTAATTCCCATTGGTCCCTGGTGACTGCGCCTGGCCAAGACCTAACCACTATTTTAAAGGGAAATCCCACCATCCTGAAATGTGGAGTGTTTACAATAAGATCACTCAGATAGCGATTAAGAGCATTATGTTTCCTTTACAATACTTGCAAAGACATCAGGGAAGGGGGCATACAAGGGCTAAGGAGTTCCATGATCCCCCAAACAGACCTGCACATCTTTGGTCTTTTGCAAGCCCGGATGCTCTGTCTGGCAATCTCCACCTGGAGGACAAGGCCAAGCAGCAGCACCTGAACTGCTGCAACCAGATCTACCCCAGCCACAACTGCCACAGGAACCTGAAGAGCAGTTCAGGGAGGATAGATGACTGCCAAGACCCAAGATATACAGCACAAGGCACTCTTTGGAATGGTTGAGGCTGAAGTGAGAGACTACTATAGCTACACATGACACCATCATAGACTTATATGAGGTCATCAAAGATGACATTGACCCAATAGACAGTAAGAACTGTGTCCTATCCAGCATGGAGACGCTGCTGTGTGACATACATTTTATGGACACTGGAACCTTCCAGTCCAAAGAGGGATATGTATCTGGGATGTCCCATCCTATCTGTTCCAGGGTGTTGGCTCAAGTGTTGACAGCTCTCAAAAGGAAGGCCAGGAGGTACATCCACTTCCCATCCACCCACATGGAGTGGGCAGTGACAAACAGGAGTTCTGCACAATGAAAGGCATACCTGGAGTCAAGGGATCATCGATTGCACATATGTGAACAAAAGAGCTCCTCCACATGAGGAACATGTCTACATAAATCACAAGCATTTCCAATCCATCAACATCCAGATGGTGTGTGTGATGACAAGATGAGGGTCAACCATGTCTGTGCTTCCTATCTTGGCAGTTGTCATGACTCCTGCATCCTCAGGTACTCCTCATCTACCGGGCCTTTGAGAATGGAACCTAAACAGGATAATGGCTTTTGGGTGAGTGGCTAATGTACACATCACATCACATCTACAGGGGCACGCATATAATTAATGACAACACACCTTAGCCAGGGTGATGACACACAAGAAGTATATCTCCATTACACAACATCATCCACATAACCGTGTGGTCTATGTGTCATGATGTCACTTATCTTCCACAGGGAATGCAGTATATGGCTACAAACCATGGTTCCTCATACCTGTCCCAAATCCACAAACACCTGCACAGGACTGCTTCAGTGAGGATCACGTTAGGACAAGGAATGCTATTAAATGCACCTTTGGCCTCATCAAAACAAGATGGTTCCTGGATAACTCAGGGGGGAGATCCTCAATATGCGCCACCAAAAGTCTGTTATATCATAGCATGTGCCATAGTCCACAATATTGCAGTCAACACACATTTAGTGGATAATTTTGATCCTCAGCCCATTAATGAGCTGTTTGTTCTCCAGTCTGAGGATGAGGAGACCCTGAGAGGGGCAGAGACATGAGTCAGGCTCATCAGGGACTTCTGTGAGCACAATACATGAATCAAACATGATGCATGTATGACCATGATTATGCATGGGGAATGTGTGAAAACTCACTCACACAAGACATAATGAAATCGTCCACTCCACAGGATGACTGAGATTCACATGAGCCTCCAGCCTTGAAATTGCTGCTGGAACATCGCAGAGCTGTCACCGTAATAAACAGGTAGCTGCTATTCAATGGATGGGTCTAATTGAGGCTGTGAATTCAGCTGACATCTGGAATTCCATTAGGGCATGATGACAATGTCCCGGCACAAGACACAAGCTTCTGCTTCATGGGGGTTAGTTAATTTACTAGGTTATATATTGCTATAATGTCCAGTTCACACATTCATTTGGGGGGTTATCATCCCAAAGCAATGTGTTGAATACCCGTCTGAAACTCAAAAAGGTAATGATGTTTAATCCTTTGAGTGCCAGAGAGGTATGCAGTGTATGTGTCATTCCTTCCTACATGCATCCAGGGCATGACCCATCATGGAACAGAGGAATGTCCAAGTGACCCTGGTGGCACACTGATTCCACTTCCATACAGTGCTTCTTCTGCTGCTTCTTAGTGCTGCTGTATGTTAATACAATATGGCAAAATGTCATGTCACTGACATGAGCCATATGGTAGGACTTGATGAGGGCACATCTGTTCCTGCACTATGTAACAAAGGAGAGACAAGACCAATCCCCAAAGAGCCATTTAAATGTGTTGGCCCTGACACAAAGTTGATGTATCTGAGATCATCCATACCATGAAGTGCAAGATGTTGAGGACTCGCACAACATCCATATGTTTTTGAAACTCATGGGACATCATCTGAAATCCACAGACACTAGCAACAGTTTTCTCCATGCTGTGCAGGCACCTCCTGGAGAAGCATCTGGTCTCCCTCAGTAGCATCTTGTGGATGGCGATGTACACCTCATCCAGGCAAGAGAGAAAAAAAAGAGCACAGACATCTGAGAGTGACCACCTGATAAAAAAGAGCTATTTGCTTTGATATGTTGCACTTACAGGATACTTTCTTGCTTCTGTGCACCTAATAACATCACATTCCAAATCAAGGCAATCCTCTTGGTTAGTCAGAGCAAGATTGTATCTTTTACTGATCCTCTGGTTATAATTCTGTCTCCGGTCTCCAATAGAACCAGTCACCAGTTATGTACCCAGGTCATCTAACAGGCCAAAATCTGGCATTCTACCAGTGGGAAGCACATTAAGTGAACTTCCAGTATGGATCTAGAAGAACTGCTTCTTTCTGTGATGCAATGATTGTGCACCTCAATGTTTAGCCCAGCAGCATGTCCCCGCTTGAAATGAAGCAGGTATAAAGATCCTCTGGTGTTAGTCCGTGGTGCCCGTGACTGCCTCTGTGCTGGTTTTGCTATTCAGCAACATTATTGCTGCCTAACTGTCGTTCTACGCTGAGTAGCTATTCTTATAGGTAACTATGCTGGTGATGTCATCTCTCCTCCCACCTGCTAGGCCTTTTAAACCTCAGCCTGTCTCATTACCTTTGCCCTTTTGTGGTGTACCTGAGCCTAGTGCTGTGTTGGTCCATTGCTGTTCCTTTGTACGAGTTCTGCTACGTCTGACTACCCGATCCGGCTCTGACCCTGGCTACGTCTGACTACCCGTTCCGGCTCCGACCACTGGCTACGTCTGACTACCCGATCCGGTTCTGACCCTTGGCTGCCTCTTTCTATTTCCTCTGTTGCGCTCCTATTGTGATTCCTCATCAGGAATCCTTCCTGCCTGTGCCTTACACATAGTGCTCGCTTCTGTTAGCAATGCTTGTCGGCCAGTCCGTGTACTGACCTCCCATGGCTGTTCCGGTGTGTGTATTGCCTCACTTGGCCCCAGTGCCAGTTACCTTGTCTACTGTATACCCAGTATTGGGTCTTGTTGCACTTTCTGTTTTCCTGCCGATTGTGTGTGTGTGTGGAAGTGCTCTGCACTGTCCTCCCACCTTGCCTGTGCGAGTCCCCAGGGCCTTTCCGTTATTGCTCACCTGCGTATTGAAGGGTGAGAAAGTGTGCCACTGTTCCTCCCTAGTCTTGTAAAAGTGTGCCACTGTTCCTCCCTGGTCTTGTGAAGGTGTGCCACTCAGACTGTGTGTGGAGTTACTCTGCACTGTCCTCCTACCTAGCCTTAAGAGTTCCCAGGGCCATTCCGTTACTGCTCGCCTGCCTAGTGAAGGGTGAGGAAAGTGTGTCCACTGTTCCTTCCTGGTCTCGTGAAGGTGTGCCACTCGACTGTGTGTGTGGAAGTGCTCTGCACTGTCCTCCTACGAAGCCTTAAGAGTTCCAAGGGCCTTTCCATTACTGCTTGCCTGCCTAGTGAAGGGTGAGGAAAGTGAGTTCACTGTTCCTCCCTGGTCTCGTGAAGGTGTGTCACTCTTGCTGCCACATTGGTGTCACTCATTGCTGCCACTACTGTGTCATTTGCTGCTTCCACCATTGTGTCATCTTTTGCTGTTCTGTTGTATTCAATAAAGTTTTATCTTAAGTTCATCTGTACTTGTCAGTGGTGTTATTTCCTAGTCACTCTGTGACAGGTTCACATTGAGGTGCTGCTGATGCTTCTTCTCCTTGCTATGTATCTGTCCCTTGACTGTTGGTTCTCTCATGGTCTGCGTGTGTCTCTAATTCTGTAGCTGATAGTGAGCCATATTTATAGACAGGTGTGAGGGGGCTAGCATGTGATGCATTTGAGTGTTATCCTTCTGCCATCACCACATCTATGTCTCCTCACTGACTGTAGATTCATGTTCCCCTGGTTCAGTCTGTAATGGTGGTGTATTGTGTACGTGGCTGTGGTCTCTGTAGCTCACCTAAGAGGCCAAGATGGTGGTATTTGACTCACCATGGGTCATATACTGTGGTCATTGGGATGTGTTGCCTTCCCACATGGGTTGTGGCTGCAGGCTGCTGTGTTGCTGTGTAGGCATCCAGCTGTATGTCTATGGAGGGGGTATGGGGACACCCATATTGCTGTGTTCTGGCACTGCTGGGCATTCAGTGGGATCCCATTGGTGATGGGGGCATCCAGTGCTACTCAGATGTTGGAGGCATCTATCTCTCTTGTGGAATCCACTGGTGTGACTCCTGCAGCATTCAATCTTGGTTGTTGTGAGTGGCAGCATGTACTGTGAATTTGGTGGTGGTGGCATCCAGCTGGTGCCTTCTGCTGGCTCTTCAGGGGCTGTGTCACTGGTGATCATCATCTTCTCCTCCTTCTGTAATTTCAATGCATGGGATACCTTCCAGGCGCTCAATGATTGAACAGCTTAAGAGGACCTGTACATTGATATAAGTGACCTAAAGTGGTTGAGCTTTCATTATCATATGTATGGAGATGGCAAGGACGTATGCATACATGTTGTGGATGTATTATGTCACATAAGCGACACATATGTTTGAATCCAGGGGTAGTCAACTGTGGCTACACAGATACTGTGACAGTGAGCACCATTTCCATTATCCACAATCATATATCATGTCCTTGTTAAGATGTGAGCATTGTGGTTCTTTAACGGTATGTTTTGTAAGTGTTGCTAACACAAGTATGAGTGTTTGTTCCAGCATCACATATTGAATGTGTGTTTATTATAGTTATACTGGCGGGTGAAACATGTGTCCTCCAGCTGCTTGTGTTGATGTGTTCCCCCATCAATGTGTTTTTTTAGTTGCATTGCCTGTGTGAGGTACTGTCATTGTCACAACTTTGTTGTCATAGTTATGGCAACAGTGCAAATATGTGATTTGATGCCATGGGGATATTGTGCACACAGCATATCTGTTGGATTGTCAAGGGTGTGCTGACCCCTGTAGAACTGTGTGACATGACCCTTGTGTTCATCATCTGTGAGTGCCAGAGGGGCACCCAACACATTGCATGTAAAGTGTTGATATCCCTGTTGAAACATGTGTAACATAACAGGTGTTTGTATTATATTGTGATGGCAATCATTGTTTGTGTGACGTAAGTATGTTTGAGCAACGCAGCACCGATGGGGTTAAACTTGCACTTAGACATGATTTGACCTGCTACAACATCACATTTTGGGTTTGGATATACAGCATTATCACCTTGTTTGAACTTGTCAGCACTGTGTTGGTCAACTTGGGGAGCTCAATGTTGGTCATGTGTTCAGCTGGCACTGTTTTGTGCCGTACTAGTTAAGAGACTTTGTATGATGGACACTTATGGCTATACTGAATTACCAGGAGCCTGGAGGCTGCTGTCATGTCCTTTGTCACAGCCTCCTTGGATCCCCTCAACAGCATTATTGGAGAAGTTCTGTTGGAGTATCTCCTCCCAAGCACTGAAGGTGATGTTCACTGGTGGACCACCTTCAGTGCCACTCGCATGCAGGGCCAGATCTCCCATCTTGTTTTTGACATTTTGCTTGCAGTCTGTCCAGCGATTCTTAATGGAGTCTGTGGAACGCTTATACTTGGACACCATGTTGAGTGCATTCTGAACCTGACACTAGGAAAGCTTCTTCCTTGCACAGATCTCTCTGGCCTTTTCATGTGATGAATAGTATGTGCTCTGTTCTGCTCATGAGAGTACATGGGGTCCTGAAATCTGTCCTCCTCCTATGCAGTCTGGGATATATCAGAACTGTATGTGGCAGTTTGGTGGTCAGGCCCTACCTGCACTGTGCCTGGATGTGTATGTTACTGTACCACATCCCCTCCAGTCCCCACTGCCATGTCAGTCCCAAGCTGCTGTGTACCTGCCTGTTGCTGGGTACCCCTCAACCCATCTGGGATTACCTTTTGTTGTTCCTTCTCTCCTTCGCCTCTCCCCATCCCTCCAGCCTTGCAAAAATTTTTGTAAAGTTGATACCTTTATTGGCTAACTAAACAGATTTTTTTTTTTTAAATATATTTTATTATCAGATCACTCCATACACATACAAAGAAAAAGGGTACATGTAATATCTGTCAAGTACAACAAGCGTATGCAAACATTTATAACAGATAAAAGGAACAGATGCATATTAATAGGGCATACAGAGTCGACCCGAGGTTTTTATAGAAATTCAACCCAAACTCCAAACATCTAACAAAACTAAGCTAAATCTACACCCCTCGATCCCAGTTCCTCTCTCCCCCAAGCCCGCAACACCCCCCAACCCCCACCCACCAGCCAGTGTCAGCGCAAGATCCCGTCATAGATAGGAGTCAGACACAAAGATGCACAACAAGTACATGCCACACACATCCACACGGCAAGTAGATATGAATCAATTAGATCCGCTCCACAATGTTATACATTGCCGGGAGCTACGGTAGTGTTTGCTCTAGCTCTCCACCAGGTCTGCCACCATCCCCAGATCTCATCAAACTTAGGCAGAGTACCTCGGTGTAAGTAAACCAATTTATAACATGGAAAACACTGTGAAACCAGGTTTATCCACGCTATACAATTGGGAGCTCTTTTTGACATCCAGTTCAAGGCCACCACCTTTCTCGCCATCACCAAGAGTTCACACAGGAGAGATTTGTAATTAGCATCCTCAATCTCATCGGGGAAGATAGACAATAAACAAATCTTTGGAGTCACAGGAACATGTCTTCCCAACACCAGGGTCACAATACGCATTATCTCCGACCAACACCTCCCAACCTCAGGACACTCCCAAATCATATGCAAATACGTGCCTCGAACATTATCACATCGATGGCAATGGTCAGTACCAGAATTCCCCATTTTAAACAGTCTGATTGGTGTATAATAAATTCTATGCAGAATATTCAGCTGTATCATTTGATGCCTAGTCGATGTCGCCATCTGAGCTGGCACCTCCTTAGCCATGTTCCACTCCCAGTCCTCCAATGGGCCCAAATCCAGTTCCCATTTATTCCGTGAGGGAAATTCCTGATATCTCATGTGAGATTCCAACCACTGATAAATAAAAGAGAGAGGTCTCAGAGGCTCAAGGGTTATCAATCTAGTAAGAAGCGGGAATGTAGCAATCATCGGTGCTCTATCACCCCACTGTGCTCTAAGAGCTTGCCTGGTACATAAATTAGAATAGAAAAGATTGTGTGGCAGGCCGTATTCATCATGTATCTGTGAAAAGGATTTCAGCTGGTTATCATGATACAATTGTCCTAGAGTATTAATCCCAAATCTAGCCCACAGAGGACCAAACTCACTACCAAGTAAGTGATGTAACCACGCGGCGCCCCACTGGGGGGTGTCCGGGTCCATGGCCACATATCCCAGCAACCTCTTCAGCTCCCCCCAAGCCTCATATAGAGTTACAGCTAATGTAGTCTGAATTTTAAAAACTGCGGGGCCGCCATGCAAGAACTGGGGTAGCTCATAAGTAGGTTGCAATAACAGTGCGTCTATCTGAGTAGTTTGATAGCGAGGCCTGGGGGAAACAAAATCAAGCGCATAACGACATTGCGCTGCCAAGTAATACCTGTAAAAGTTGGGCAAGGCAATTCCCCCCTCACGCTTCGGTCTCATAAGAGTAGTCAACTTGAGTCTAGCCCGATACCCCCGCCATATGAAATGTGAAATAATTTTGTCTATTTGTCGGAAATATTTTTTAGGAATAGGGACTGGTGTATTCTGAAAAATATATAAAAACTTGGGCAAAAAAATCATTTTAATAAGATTCGACCTACCAATAACATTTAAGGGCAAGTGAAGCAATGCCATTGTTTTATCATTATTTTTTTTATTTATTTTTTTTAATTTTATTAAACACATACACATAACTTACAAGGATACATACATATTTCCATCAATTCACAAAACATATTTTACCCCTAGTGGACATAAAATTAATCCTTCCATAACTCTACCTTAGACCACCAATCCGTGCGGGGATAATACCTGCCTTATAACTCTTCAACCTCCCAGTATATCTGGTCACTGACCACCCTCATTTTTGCTGACATATCTGGAGACCAATAAACACCTTGTTCCATTTTTAATTGCCATTTTAATTGTGACATGAATTGAACCATAGTCACTGGCAAGGAAGATTTCCAACCCCTCGCTAACATCTTAATAGCTGCAAAACAATGTGTTATTAAATACTCTTGTTTCAAGGTTAGTGAAGGCCAAAATAAATTCAACAAAGCTATTTCAGGTTTCTTCTGTAAAGAGATGTTGAAATACTTTACCAGAAAATTAAAGGCTATATCCCATGCCTTTCTAGCCTTTGCACAAGACCACCAAATATGATAGTATGTACCTTCCCTAGTACCACAACCCCAACATATTGCAGACAACTGTGGATTAATTTTAAATATCTTTGTAGGTACAAAGTACCATCTATTCATCACCTTGAACTGATTTTCCACAAGAGCCAAACCATGAAGAAATGTATTAATTCTATAACAAGCTCTATTCCAATCCACCATATTTATATGCATGTTAATATCTTTTTCCCATTTTTTAATTATCTTCTCTAATCCTCTATTACCCTCTTCTAATATCTCGACTAATTTAGAGCATTTAGCAAAAAGCTTCCTATCATCTACCCTTTCAAATAAATTCTTCACTGCTACTATTATTTCTTCCTCACTCTGCCATAAATGTCTAGAGAGAAATCCCTTTATCCTCAAAGATTTCAGATCCAGGTAATCCATAATTTTCTGTTAGTTCTTCAAAGGATCTAATCTCCACACCTTTTAGTATCTGTTCTAATTTTAATATACCACAAAGTTTCCACTTCTTTAAAGATAAATCTTCCATGTTATAAACGAGACATTGTATATTAGCAAACCTTGGAATTTTTTCTTTAATATGCAATTTTCCTGTTATCTTGTTCCATTCCGGCAAAATTTGTTCTAATATCCAACATCTCTTATTTTGTCTCTCTAAACTATTGTTTGAATGAACATCCCATAATAAACATGTTAAGTCGGGGATTCCGCACATCTTTGCTTCTATTTCATACCATTTTTCCCCATTGCCCTGAGGCGACTGCATTCTACACACATGAAACAAAATACTTGCCTCATACAACCTATAAATAATCGGAAAGCCCGTCCCACCACATTTCGTTTTTTTTGCCAGTCTAGTAGCACTAATTCTCGGCACTTTCCCCCGCCAACCAAAATTTCTAAAACCAGTTTGAATAAGATCCAGCCAGCTTTTCGTAAACCTTAATGGCAACATCCTAAACATATAAACCCATCTTGATACAACATAAGCTCTAATTATATTTATTCTACCCCACCAGGAAATTTCTTTGTACCCCCATTCTTTCAATTTTTTATTTGTCTCCTGCAATATTTTCAAACAATTAACCTCCACAATTCTTTTGAAATTCGCTGGAATAACTATCCCTAGATATGTATAAGATTTTCTTGTATAATCAAAAGCATACAATTGTTTAATGTCTAACTTCTTTTGGGGGTCCACATTATGAAACTGCACTACCGTTTTACTAATATTTAATTTATAGTCGGCTACATTGCTATATCTACCTATCTCTTCCATTAACTGAGCTAAAGACTCCGTTATCCCCCCAATTGTAAGTAGAACATCATCCGCAAATAAGGATATCTTTGCGATCACATTACCAATCTGAAATCCTTTCATTTTATTGTTTTGTCTAATATGTGCTGCAAATGGCTCTATTGATAATATATACAATATAGGAGATAACGGACATCCCTGTCTTGTTCCATTTCTAAGATCGAACACTCTGAACACAAACTTGGACCTACTACTCTAGCTTGAGGTTGACTATATAGTGCTCGTATTGCTCCCATAATCCATCCTTCCAAACCAAATCTCTGTAAAGTGGCAAACATGAAATCCCACCCGACCCTGTCAAACGCCTTTTCAGCATCTAATGACAGGGTCAGGAGGGAAATCTGTGATTCACGAACCATATCCAGTATATTCAGCAGCCTTCTAAAGTGATTACATGATGACCTATTCTTCATAAACCCAATCTGATCCATATCAATAATTGTTGAAAGAATCTGATTCATACGTTCTGCCAGAATTGCAGCATAAAGTTTCGCATCTACATTAATTAACGATATAGGGCGATAACTCGCTAAGTCTGCCGGATCCTTATCCTTTTTCAAAATTGGGAGAACATTAGCTTGAATAAATTCCATTGGAGCCTCCCCTTTATTTGCTATTTCATTAAACATTTCCACCAAATGATCTCTCAATACATCTTTATAAATCCTATAAAAACAATTGCTAAACCCATCCGGACCAGGGGTTTTAAACGGAGACAGCCTACCGATTACCTTTACTACCTCATCAGAGGATATTGGGGCATTCAATAATGACAGCTGGGCAGAAGATATCTGTGGGAGAAAAATCTCAGTCAAATATTTCTTAATCATATTTTGCGATACCAAAGTGGGAAGATTATATAATCCTTCATAAAATCGTTTGAATGCAGTCCCTATCTCTTCTATGAGTCCCATATTTATCTATAATCACAGAGATCCTAGCCTTAACTCTTTTATCTCGAAGCTTATTAGTTAATAACTTATTTGGGCGATTCCCTCCATAATACCTTATCTGTACTTTTTCCATATTTTTCATTACTTTATCCATTTCTTTTATTTTTATCTCCGATTTTAATTGTTCAATCTCGCCCTGTTTAATTCTTGTAGGATGTATTTTATACTCACATTTTAATTTAAATAACGCGATATACAGCTCATTCAATGATTTACCTTGTGCCTTCCGTATCTCATAATTAAGCTTCATCAATACCCCTCTTATAACTGCTTTAAATGCACACCAAATTGTGCTTTTCGATAAATCACCATGGTCATTCTCCTGAAAAAAATACTTAATACTATCCTCTATCAATTTCCTATTCTGTTTATCTCTTAAAATAGAGTCATCCAACTGCCATGTTGTAAATACTTCTTTTTCCACCTTATCTTTAATCTGCAACACAACCATATTATGATCAGACCATATTGTTTCCTTTATTTCAATTCTTTCGGTAATGTTAACTATTTGACTATCACCCAACACTAAGTCTATCCGAGAGAAAGACATATGCACCTGTGAAAAATACGTAAAATCCTTCTCATTTACATGGTATAACCGCCAAATATCGAACAAATCCATTTCCTTCAACAATTTGTTGAAAGACTTGGATTGCTTCACTAAATTATTGTTAACTTGATCATTGCCACTCACCCTTTTGTCTAGTTCCTTATCCAGAAAACAGTTAAAATCTCCAACCAACAACAACTTACCCTTCTTTATCCTTTCTATCTTTTCCCATATCCCACGTAGAGTCGCAATTGGAGCCTGATTCGGCAGATACACATTAACTAACGTAAAAACATGACCTTCTATTTTACCTATTATTATAATATATCTGCCTTCATCATCCACCAACTGGAACTCAAGATCCAACTGTATATCCTTAGAGAAAAGTATCGCAACACCCCTTTTTTATTTTCTGGCAAAGAAGAATGTATAATTTGGCCAACTCTACCTTCCCACCATTTCAAGTCTTCAGACTTCTTCCAATGGGTCTCCTGTAAACACACTATTTGTGCCTTTACTTTATTAAATAATTCCACAACTTTATATCTTTTATACATCGTATTTAATCCCCGCACGTTTAGTGTCACCAATTTAACCATATTCACCTCCCAACAACCCCCTCCCCATCCACAGGGGTATACACATCGTAATATCCAGTATGTATCCACATTTATAATACAAATAGATATACAACAAAACCAAACAAGACATATTACTACACATAACAAAATTAAACCTTCTCCTGGCGTAACCACCAAGTTTAGGCCCTACCCGCCGCTGCTTACACGGCCGGATTCTCAGTTCCCTTAGAACTCACTGCAGGTGCCAAGTTCTTATCCGGATATTACATCTCAAACAACAAAAATATATATGAAGCGTTTGAATGACAGCGATGCTCTACGTCGAGGCAAAAACCCCACAAATTACCGTCCCAGGACCAGGAAAACACCCCACCCAACATCCCCAGTCCAACCCACTACACCCCTACCATCCCCATCATAACATACAACTGGGGTCGCCCTTGACCTAGAGCACCGCTATCCCTTCCATTAGGGAGTGCCGTAGAAAGAGGAGCAGGGGACGTAAGACCCCCTACACCTACCCTCCTAGTCCATCTCAATCTAATCCCTCCCTAAACACCCTAGTGCTCCCCATGTGAACGCTAATTATTATAATTCACCTAATCTGGGCCTAAACAATTTTATACCCCTTCATAAATTCTACCTCAACCTTCTACACATCAGTACAACTTATAGCCCATTTAAACACCCAACGTTTAATCCACTCACTTTATTAATAGTGATCCCCCTAGTGACATTCTTCATACTTCACTACACCTCAATAGTGCTGAGCAATTAATGTGAGTCCCTAAATTCTATCACTGCCTTCAACACCTCTCTTATAATCTATTTATTATAATCTTATATACCCCTGTAACACCCTGTTACTCCAATCAGTGCACATTGTGATCTCCCCAAAATTACACCATACCCCCTAATTCAGCTAGACAAAAAAAAAAAATGGTCTACATCTACACCTTACCCCCCCAACCTCTCTCTCTCTATACCAACTCCCTACTTTTCAGCCATGAACCTAAATCTTCCTGACTCCTAAATGTGAAAGCTTCCTTCTCCCACAAAGCTATCACACTTACAGGAGACCCCCATCTATACCGTATATTATTCTTTTTCAATATTTTCAAAGAAGGAGAAAAAACAATCCTTTTCATTCTAGTCTGATAGGACAAATCCTGATAGATTAAAATATCTTTAAACATGTCATTTTTTACATTGACAGTTCTTTTTGCTTGTAGAATCTCCTCTTTGTCCCTAAATGACAAGAAATTCACCATCACATCTCTTGGAACCTTACTAATTATATGCTTCGGTTTACTTATACAATATATTCGTTCCATCTTATAGTCCCACAACTCTGTATTAATCCCTAATTCTCTGAGGAAGTTCATTAAATAATCTTTCAGTTGATCTTGCAAAATAGTTTCTGGAATATTTCTAAAACGTAGATTTTTTCTTCTTGATCTGTCCTCTAGATCCGCCACCTTCAACTCCAATTCCTCTATTTTCTTCCTCAGAGCCTCCTTGTTACTTTCCATACTTTGTTGACAAATCTCCAAGTTCGCTATCTTCTCCTCCATCTTTACCAAATGTGAAAAAACCACCTCTATCTCCGACTTGATTTCTGTTGTACTCTTGTTAATCTCTTGTTTCAAGCTTATTAATTGAGTTTCCAAACAATCCTTAATAAATTCTTGAGATGCTACACTTTCCATACTTCCAATAGGTGTCATAGAGATCTCTCCCTGCATTGTTTTTTTTGTCGCTATAGAGGTCTCAGCAGCTTTTGGTGAGAAAAAATTTACTGAACGTCTGTCATTTTTTATTTTTTCCTTGTCCTCCTTTTTGTTCTTATCTTTTTTAATACTATTATTTTTTGGAGGCATATTCACTTTAATAAAAACATAGACTCCCACCAAGGGTATGAACAGTGTATATGGTGCCAATTCTTGCCATCAAATAATTGAACACTACCCACTGAACATTAATAAGTTACACTGGTACAGCTGATTTCTACCATACTGTACATCTCTAATACCATAGGCAAGGATCTTATATCTTCGCACCGCTATATCACTTGTCTTCATCTCATAGTATCAGTAGGTTTATACAACATAATAAAACATTGTAGGCACTTATCTGTTTCGCTTGAAAGTCTCCATGTCTTTAAATAATCCAGTTGTCCATAGAATATAATCTTAGCCAACTCCCCGCAATCGGCCATCTCAAACTTGTCTCCAGAGTGTATACCTCAGCTCCATTCCTTTACCTTTAAGCAGGACTTTATAGCATGTAGAGCCTTATGTTTCAAATAGGGTGTCCCTCCAACCATCACACTTTACCAGCTTTACTATTCCACTGCAGCACCCCCAACCGCGGCATCCAGGGAGAAAAGGAAGAGCCTTTATTTCGACCGCAGGGCCCATCCAGCAGACAGATCTTAATGGTTTCACATTTTTTTTTTTATTTCAGCCACAAGACCATCCGTCCGCCACACTTTTTCAACTCCACTGGGCCTCAGCGTCTCTCCTTCACCACCTTCCCTCAACCTCAACCTCCTCTCCGCACCGTTGACACCGTCAATTTCGGCCTCTACTGCAACACCTTGCCGCCTGCATCATCACACACGCAGAGGTAATTGGATCTACCGATGCCAGAGACACTTCCACGTTCTAGCGGAGGCAGCCGTCGGATCATGGCCATGCTTCACCGCTCTCCTCTACATCCGGCGTCTCGGCACCGCCAATGATGACATCCGCTTACATCATCTCCCCCCCCCATTGTTTTATCATTAAAAGATTGAATAGTAGGCAACAAATTCATCTCCAAAAAGGAGTCTGTCGTTGCTGCCACCCGAATCCCCAAATAAGTACAGTCAGCCACATAAGAAAGTGGGACGTCCGGTGAGCGAGACTCCCGCAGACCACCATCAATCAGGAGCAAAGAGGACTTAGACCAATTGATCTGAAATCCGGAATATGTACCAAAATCGTCCACCAGTCGCAAAGTAGTCCTCAGGGAATCCCCATCATCACCAAGAAAGAGTAGAATGTAATCGGCATACAGTGCAATCTTTTCCTCTCTGCCCTCAATACTGAGTCCATGGATCAACGGATTAGCACAAATCAAAACAGCCAAAGGTTCCAGGGCCAGGGCAAACAAGCCGGGTGAGAGCGGGCATCCCTGCCTAGTCCCACGATACAAAGAAAAGGGCTGTGAACTCAGTCCACCCGTCACCACAGAAGCTCTGGGGTTAGCATACAAGATATGTATCCAATTAATAAAGGATGGACCAAATCCAAAACCTCAAAGCACATGCCAAAGATATGGCCATTCGACAGAGTCAAAGGCCTTAGATGCATCAAGAGACGCTATCGCCCGAGTTCCAGTGGTTTCATGTGGAAGCTGCAGGTGCAAAAATAATCTTCTAAGGTTGTGGGATGTTGATTTGCCTGGGATAAAGCCAGTCTGATCTTCATGTACGATGGTTACCAACACAATATTTAATCTGGTAGCCAGTATTTTCGACACGATTTTTGCATCCATAGTCAAAAGGGAAATATGTCTGTAAGAGTCGCAGAGCTCCAGATCCTTCCCTGGTTTAGGCAATACAATAATGGAAGCATCATTCATGGAAACAGGAAGATGTCCGTCATCTATGGCAGTGTAAAAAGTATTCAAGAGATGAGGGGCCAAGATATCCACAAACTCCTTATACCACTCTGCAGGAAGACCATCCACACCCAAGGCCTTGCCTGCCGGCAAACCATGAATCGCCTCCATCACCTCTCTAAGAGTATAGGAGCATCTAGCATGCGTCGATGTTCCAAGGAGAGTTGCGGAAGATCACAATGATCAATAAAATGAGATATCTGGGACTCAGAGCGGGTTAGTCGAGACTCATATAAATGAGAGTAGAAGCGCTGGAATTGCAAATTAATCAGACGCGGGTCGAGTAGCAATTTACCCCCAGAATCTCGGATTGAAGAAAGCAACAGAGTCTCCCTATGCTGGGGAACAAGGTGAGCCAAAAGCTTCCCCGCCTTGTACCCATTTTTAAAGATATTTTGTTTCATATAAAAAACATTCTTTCACCACACCTTGTACCTGCACTTATAATACTCCTCCTAGTGTCTCTGTTTGTCAATATGAATTCAGCCTAGATTGTAAGCTCCTTGGGGCAGGGTCCCTTTCCTAGTGTATGATTCCCTTGCTGCACTTTCCCTCACAAATAATGTAATGATTGTACTTAACCTTAATGCTCTTAACCCCAGTTCTGTCATTTTTGTATTGTATTATTTCAACTTCTGTAAAGCGCTGTGTACATGTATGGCGCTATATAAATAAAGATACATACATTCAGTTCAGAAAGTTTTACAGAGTATCGCAACGAACAAGAAACAAATTTAGTGTAGGACGCCGAATCCCCACTTCCCACAAACTGTCTTTATGCCTCAGCAGCCTCCGACTCCAGAACCTCGACTTCTCTAGATTTAAGGTTATTTTGCGTAGATATAAGAGATATCAGAGAACCCCTCGCAGCTGCCTTGGCAGCCTCCCAAACAATACCCTGAACAGCAGAGTTGACATTGTTGGCAAAATAGTCACATAAATCTTCTCTATGCCTAGACACCAATTGCGTATTAGTCAACCATACGGGACTAAACCTCCAAACTCTGGGCATAGATCTCTGGTCTAGATGTAAAGACAATAATAGCGGGGAATGGTCGGAGGCCACTCTGGTTAGAAAACAGCAATCCGTAACCCAATTCAAACACATAATCAATTCTAGATAACGTTATATAAGTAGCTGAGTGGCAGGAGAATTCCCGGTCCTGCGGATGGAGAGTCCTCCATACATTTACAAGTCCCATATCGCCCACAAGATTGAGGGAGGCATCTCTATGCAATTTGGAATCAACCGCCATCCCACCGTCTATCAGAGACATATATAAGCATGTCCTGGAGAACTGATGGGTCAAAAGGTGGTGGAATATAAACATTCATTAAGACAAACAGAGCTCCCTGCAGCTTACACGTTAGGAAGAGGTAACATCCCTGTGGATCAGTCTTAAGATCAAACACCCCTGGCATATGTGGAGTATGTGGCATGATAATGACTCTGTATCCAGTGCCTCCTAAGAGACAAAACTGTACCTGCAGTAAGATGGGTTTCCTGCAACATAACCACCCCTGGAGTCTGCTTCTTGATGTGGTTCAAAACTAAAGATCGTTTTACAGCATCATTCAGGCCTCGCACATTCCAGGATAAAAATTTACAAGTTAGTGGTGTCACTACTGAAATAAGTGGAATGTGTTACACCCCTGGCCACATGGTGGGATCTGTTGGGGGCGAGGAGCGCCCGACCCAGAAGAGAGAGGAATCCCGGAAACCTAACCCCTAACCAAACAACCCACCCTATCTCTATTACCCCCAACCCGACAGAGATTTTTTCCCTTAACCAACCCATTCCTGCCGCCTGGCATCCAAAACTACTATCCTTCCCTCCCACCCACCCCGCATTAACCAATTAACTAGAAATTAACCAGAGCACATATAGTCCCATATGCACCCCCCGCCCCCCACGGCGGTAGAATAATGTTGAATTAAACACATCGTCACCCCATAACATCCAGCACCATATACCTTAACGATCATATCAACAGAGACATCTCTGGGTCAAGACATTTTCCGTTAAGTAGGAAGCCCGTTAAGAGGAAGCCAACCCCCCGCTCTCTATCAAGTGCCATCTTCACCACGCCCCCCATCCCAGTACCCCCTAGGCAGATCGGAGGCCACATTAAATAATCAGGCATTGAGCAATGTCAAGGAATTCAAGTGCCGAACCATAGCTATGCCTCAGTATACCACTGCCCAGAGGTTGCGAGGCGAGAGGAACGCAACAAAGGAGAAGCAATCAATACACCCATAATTATACCTCTAAACATATATATGAGAACAATAACAATAATACAGCCCAATATCAAAATAAATGTCCTCATAACTACTAGAGACAATGCCTCATTCAAGCACAGCAGCTAAGCATCCCCCGGGCGGGTCAGAGGCATCATTAAATTACGGAAACAAAAGTAAACAGCTGCAATAAGAAAAAAAAAGGGGGGTTAATAGGTGCAGCATCCACCCACCGCCCGAGGGATGCAAGAAAGAGACTACAAAGCAGCATCCCTTCAGAACAGAGTCCACAGCAGTAGCATGGTAGGAGAGAGAGGGGAAGGAAAAAAAAAAAAAAGGGGGGATACCCCTCCCCCTCCCTCCCCCACAAATAAACGCATAAGTACATACAAGCGCTGGGGTTGTCAAAACAGGCATACAAGCAGGCTAACAGAGTCATAGCATGGTATCCCTCCCCCAACCTCATTACCACATTAGAGAACCAAAGGCAGTCCGTCACAAATCATAAGTCCCGGAGGAGTCCCGGAAGGGCGGAACCCATCTTCAACCCTGTTCCATATCCACAGTGCACAGGGGCCACGTCCCCACGTCCCACCAAGCTCAGCCTACATTCAGGTATATCAGCAGGAAGAGGGTCAGACCAGGTAACTGCCATGAATCTCAGGATCTGTTCCAGTGTCCAATGAGAATCAGGGAGAAGAGAAAAATATGAAAACTCAGGAATTCAAGACCATGGTAGCAATGTCAGGAAATGATGACGTGGTGAGATGACCTCAATGAGTGTCCACCCATTCTCTAGCCTCCAATTCTGACGTGAAGAAAATGGTGCCACCGCCATGAACAATTCTCAATCTGGCAGGAAATAACATGCAGTAAGAGATATTCTTTTCTCGAAGCTTGTGCTTCACCTCTGCAAACCTGCGCCTCTGGCGTTGAACATCAGCTGAGAAATCCGGATAGAAAGAGATTTGGTGATTTTCAAAAAGAATTTGATTTTTCACTCTAGCCATACGAAGTATGGCATCTAGATCTCTGTAATTCAGGAGCTTAAGTATCATCTGATGGGGAGGAGATCCAGGAGGTCTTGGGCCTGTCGGCAATCGATGCGCACGCTCAACAGTAAAGGATGGTGAAAGACCCTCCGTGCCAACATGTTCCTTTATCCAGGATTCCATAAACTGCTCAGGGGCATGGCCTTCGCAGTTCTCCGGCAGCCCAATTATACAAACATTATTGCGTCTAGACCTGTTTTCAAGATCATCCACTTCAGATTGTAGAGATCATACCTGATTCTTTAGTTCATCCACTGTGGTAACCATAGGAGGAAGCGTGTCCTCCACAGTAGAGATACGTTGCCGGACATCTGTAATACTTTCACGCAGGTTCTGTTGATCTGCACGTAGAAGATTAATCTCCACCTGCACTGTATCAATTTTGTTGGTCAGGACCGCCTGGCAGGTAGCAATTGCAGACATTATTTCTGTAAATTGAGATTTGGAATCATCTTCTTCAGAAACTGAGGACCGTGACAGCGAGGCCACTGCAGAGGGGACCTCCAACACAGCCGCACCTCCTCCGCTGCCATACCTCTTCTAGCAAATTTACTTAATTTCTTCCTATATTCTGATGACTTTTTAACCATAGTGGAAGCAAGAAATCAAGTACAGGTCAGATCAACATAGACCAAATTCAGAGTATGGTGGATAGTTGCCGCTAAGGCGGGTACGTGCAGACGGGACCCCTCAAAAGCTGAAACAGCATACATATCTGAACTCATATCTTTACATTGGACACCCAGGGCCACATATGTTATGAAGCAGACAGCACGTGTGACTCTGTTATATATATATACGGGGCAGAGGAGGGAAACATATATAGGAGAGGCAGTGAACAAACAGGGGGAATCCGTGTCAATGCATTGGTTGAGCCACGGAGCAGCGAGGGAGCCAGGAATCTTCCAACTTCTCTTACAGCTTATCATTTATACATGGGGTAGCAGGGTGGAACATATATAGGAGAAAAAAAATGAACAAGGGGACTCTGTAGCAAGTGAAGATGGTTGGCCACAATTAAGCAGCAGTGTAGCACCAATAGGCCCTCCAGCCACTCCCGCGTCTTCAAGCACATCAAGAGCTCCAGTAGGCAGCAAGTTAGGGGGTAAGCCTATTGGCAGGGGAAGTGCACTGGGAGGAAAATAAAAAATGGAAGGTGCACTAATATCATAGAGTCTGTCATTTAAGGCTTAATTAGCCATTTATACATGGGGCAGAAGAGGGAAACAAAGTAGGAAAGGTAACATACTGGGGAATCCACCATCCAAAGCCTTGCAGCCAACTGAATTGTAATGAACAGAGTTAAAATTAACAGTAGCAGGCTCTACCACCATTCCACAGCCACCAGACACAGCACATCAGTAGCAGGTAGAGTTTGCCCATGCAAGGTAGGCAGCCACTTACTGGGCACAAATGTGGGATCTGCAGTTGGTATTTGTATTAGCAGGGCCTCCATGTCACCTCCGCACTGCCACCTCGCGCTGTATCCAAATTAGAATGAGGATCAGAGCTCGTAGAAGTCGTCCACACACGCTCGGCGCCCCGCCGGGTGGAATTGATGCGCTAGGCTGCGGCTGCAGGCCCAAGTGCTCGAGCGCCGCCGCGGTCCTCAGAAAAGAAAAATAACAGCTTGATTAGGTAGCTCAGCAGATGGGGAGCAAGGATTGAGCAGTAAGATTCTAAAAAAACAACCCCGCTGCAAGGATGGCAGCGGATAATAATCCTCTGTAATGGAGCCTCTTCAAAGCGTGACCGTCTAGTATGGCTGCCAGGCCACACCCCCTCAGCTAACTAAACAGATTTAAAATGCAAGCTTTCAAGACTTCTTAGGTCTCTTCCTCAGGCATGTTATACAGATAAATATGAAAACTTCTCTCTTAAATACAAGTACACATTACATTGTTTAGAATGGAAATCAGATAAGAACATGAGTCCAGATACAGATTCCTTGATCAGTCAATGGTAGAGGATGTGATTTAAATTGCATTCTTCCTCTGAGTCCAGGTATTTATGATCCCAGAGAGACTGTCATAAAAGTTAATTCAGAATGTGGTAATGTGACAGAAACTCTCTGTCTCTATTAAACCCATAGGTCAAAGAGTCAAATTGTAGCATTAATTTTACCTTCCATAATTTTCTATCCCTCTGATTGCGAAATTGTCCCATTAGTACAGTCAGTTTAATGTCCCTGACACTGTGCCCAGTTTGTCAAATATGTTCTCCTACTGGTGTCTCTGTCTTTTTGTTGTTAATGCTGGATCTGTGGGAATTAAGCCTCTTATGTAATTTCTGTCCCGTTTCCCCCACATAAAGAGCTGTTGGGCATTTTTCACACATGATAAGGTATATTACATTGGATGATTTGCAGGTGAGATTACTGTTGTGCTGTAACTGGGTGTTCGGTATGGGTATCTTTTCTGTGGTGTAAATGTATGCACAGGTTTTACACTTACTTTGTAGGCAGGGTAATGTGCCATTTTTTTAAATTTTTGTTCAGGGCACTTCTTACCATCAGTTGTTTTAAATTGGGAGGCTGTCTGAAGGAGAGTAAGGGAGACTGTGGAAATATGTTCTTAAGTCTTTCATCTGTATGTAAGGTTGCTTGAAGTTCTCTTGATATTTTGCGCAGAGCTTCAACCTGGGGGTGGTAAGTGACAACAAGTGGCACACGGTTTCCGTTATGCTGTTCTTTATAGCTCAACAGATCTTTTCTTGGTATGTGTGTAGCTTTCTGTATCTGACTGTCAATAATCCTTGCACTGTAACCCTGTTTTATAAAGTCTCTTCTGAGTTTCTGGAGGTGCTTGTCATGGTCGCCATTTCAGAACAGATGCCATTGTATCTGATGGCCTGGCTGTATATGATGGAGTTCTTTGTGTGTGTGTTTTGGGTGAAAGCTATCGTTTTTCAGGTAGGTTGATCTGTCCGTTGGTTTATGGTACAAGGATGTGTGGATGGAGTTGTTCTGAATACTGATAGTCATGTCTAGGAAGTTAATGTTTGTGCGTGAGTAACTGAGTGTTAGATTGATACTGGGGTGGAATGCATTGTAATTTTTGTGGAATTTGAGAAGTTCCTCTTCAATGGAGGTCCAGATGATAAGAACATCATCTATGTAGTGGAGATAGACCAGGGATTTTGTCTGGCAGGTGGACAGGAAGTTCTCTTCTAACTTTGCCATAAACAAGTGGGCATATTGTGGTGCCATTCGGGTACCAATTGCAGTCCCCATTTTCTGGAGGTAGAGGTCCTGTCCAAACTTGAAGTAGTTGTTGATGAGTATAAAGTGTATGAGTTTTGTTACTGGTTCCGTGGCTGTGTTCTTTCTTTCCAGATATTCTTGGCATGTTGCTATGCCATCTGTGTGTGGAATGTTGGTGTAAAGGGATTCTACATCCATAGTGGCAAGGATGGTGCTCTCTGGAATGAGGCCCAAGTCTGCTAGTTTGCTCAAGAGATCCGTGGTGTCTTGAAAGGAGCTGGGTGTTCATTTTACCAGTCATTTCAGGGTATTTTCTACCCAGCCAGAGATATTCTCTGTGAGTGTGCCAATTCCTGAAATGATGGGTCTTCCTGGGTTTCCTTCTTTGTGTATTTTTGGTAACATGTAGAAAGAGCCTGCTTTTGGATCTGCTGGTATTAGGGGCCTTATATGTTCTCCAATATTGGAGGGCAGTTAATTTTGATCATATTGAGTTGTTTTGTATATTTTTTGTGGGATGCTCTTGTAATTTCATATAGTATATTTCATCAGAGAGTTGCCTATTTGCTTCTTGAATGTAGTCTGCAGTATTCATAATAACAACAGCTCCCCCCTTGTCCGCAGGCTTAATAATGATATCCTGGTTATTCTTTAGTGACTGTATGGCTTTCTGTTCCTTGTGGGTTAGGTTGGGTGTTTGTTCACATTATTTCTCCAGTATTTCTGCAGTTACACTGTTTCTGAAGTTATCTATGTATCTGTCCAGTGTAGGGATACTACTACCTGGTTTTGGAGTCCAGGTCGATCTTTTTGTGGGTGCATTGATATTATGATGTTGCTCTGTGGTGTTGGCATCATCGTTATCCCTGCAGCCTTGACTCATTTCCCTGTCATCTGACTACTACTCTTCTAGCTCCTCTCACACAGCCACTCACACACAGTCACACAAACAGATGCACTTGGTCAGACTCACTCTCTGGCACTCCCTTGCACTTAATGAATCACACTGTAGTTAATCAAAATAAAAATGTGCTGTGTCCAAAAACAAATGATGTTTGTGTTTGAGTGTGTATGTTATGTGTGAAATATGTGCCAAAGTGTATTATGTGTATTTTTAAAATGCAATTCTCTCTGCTCCCCACTCCAAGTCTACCTATCTTCAATGAGTGCTCCTGTAGCTCACTTTTGCGATGCCTATCCTCCTCTCCTGGTCCCTGTGCTGTAGCTCTGAAAACCTCCAAACACAGGCAATGTGTGTCTGTTATTCGAATGGACTTTTTACTTTGGTGTGTTGTGATTGGCTATGATTTTGTGTTTTGATAATGTTTTTCACAACACCTGAAACGTCGAACGTTAGCTCCTTTTCTTTGAAGATGATGTATCTGGCATTGTCTAGCGACTGAAATGAACACATGGAGAGGTAAAAAAGGTGCGATGCACATTATGAAGAGGAGTCCATATGTTTGTGTGGCCTACGCTCGTTGTCCATTTTGATAGATGGCTTATTGAATAGCTGCACTATAGACATGGCTAACATTCGGTAATACTTTTTGATTTACCAATTGTTTTATTGTGCCTTATTGAATCAAGCCCTAGGTGTCGTAAGAGCATCAAGAAAAAAAGGGAAACAAGCTGAGGTAAAGTGAAGATTTTTCTTAAGTCTACAAAACAAAGGGGAGTCTCCCAGTGTGGTTAAAATTTGAGACATTAAAAATACACAGCTGCTCAGTGGACATGGTTCCTGCTAAGTTCTCACATGCTCCAAATACTGTCAAGTTTGTGGAGAGAGTATTAATTAACCATTTCATGGACTTAACTATGAGATGTGTGAGATCTTTTGCTCTAAAGAGGGGAAGCATTTTCCTTCCATAATTAAGTGGCAAGGCACCTTGAAGCAGAAAGGATGATTAATCAAAGCTTCACTAAGAGTTTTTAACAGATTAGTGGGATAGCCCCAAAAACTAGAGCAATAGGATTCATAGGAAAAGATAATGTGGTGACTAGGGATGGGTGAAACAGTTTTCCTAAAAAGCAAAAAAGGTGAAAATGGCATTGCATTGCAGGATCATTTTCATGAAAAGTGCCATTCTCCAGCTTTTTTTCTGCCCTGATCATTACAATGAAATAAATGGTAAGAATGAATTCCTCCCTCACCCATGTGAAAAGTTCCCCTTCTGTTCTTGCTGGATTACCATGAAAGGAGTTGAAGTTTAGTTTAGCGTAACAGGTTATCCAAGGTCTTTCCTGATCTTCTGTGACTAAAAATTATACATTGCAGACTGACTCTTAAGAGTCAGACAAGTACAACTGACACTGACTCCTTCAACAGCTTTAAAAAGGGTGACCAATATATTACCTAATGTCTATTTTCATCATGTATGGAAAAAGTAAAACTGCAGTGACACTAGGAGAAGGCTGAGGTATAAAATAAGGAAATTGGGGCTAGTAGATGACCTTTGCAATTGGATACAAAACTGGTTAAAGGATAATGAACAGTGTGTGGTTGTAAATGGACAATTCTCCAATACAGTTAAAGTGGAGAGTGGAGTACCTCAGGGTTCAGTATTAGGTCCGCTGCTTTTTATCATGTTTATAAATGACCTAAAGATAGATATAGAAAGCAAATTATCAATATTTGCAGATGACACTAAATTATTCAGGGTAATTAATTCAGAACAGGATAATTGCTCTCTACAGAGGCATTTATATAAAATGTCAGATTGGGCAAACAAATGGAATATGAACTCTATATGGTCTAGTGCTCAAATAGTAGTAGGGACTCAACCACATGCAAAGACAGAGGCAACAGAGTACACCAAAAATAGTCTAGACACTTTTAATATCATATAAAAATATCACAAATTCTAAGTATTGCAATACTAATAAAAACATCAACAATATACAGATAAATAGTAACAGATGTATCCTACTCCCTCACCATAAAGGGAATATTATCATCTGTATCTAATAAAATTGCTGGGATCTCTCTCCAAGGCACCAGGAGTACATACAAAAACTCGGATGCCACAGATAAGTCCCTCAAATTACTTTAAACAATGTTGCCACTGCACCGATACGGTTGAAACCTTAGCAACACAGTATCCCTAATTAGTCACATTTAACACAATACAAGACATGCTGCCTAATCCTACACTGCAGAATACCCCAAACCACTTTCCCTATCTATATACCAGTATATAAAAAATATGACAAATAAAAAATATCAAAAAATAAAAATATAGATGCAGCATGTCTTAAGCGCTCACAACTTCAATGCTTATTCAGCATCACCTAAGTTCCTTAAAGGGAACATAGGTTTTAACAAATATATTAAAATATAACAGTCACTGGATTATTATATCTGTATCACAACCAGGATCCGGATTCGTGGTACAACCAGGAGGAATGTTGTGTCCACACATAAACATTAACGATCTTCATAAAGGCATATTTTATATACTTTTGACAGATCTCAAATCTCAAGAGTATTATGCATCTTGTACTGTGTATGGGTTCTAAATATGTGCCTTATATAACATTCACCAGCTATACAGTAGGCTATATCCTTAACCCTTCACTTATCTGATGTTACTCGTAGTCCCCAACTGGATTGCCTCTCATTGACCTCGATCGTCACCTCTCAATTTGTTGCAGACAAATAACAGCATCTTCTATCCCTCCTTCCCACGATACCTCCACCACAATATCTCTTTTTAGTCTTAACCAGAACCTCTTGGTTGTTCCAAATGAAAATTCTGGCATCTTCCCACGCCTATCTATCGTGACCTCTGCTTCTCAGATATTCACGAATGGATGTTTTTTCCATGTCACGTGATATCACTGTTTCGTACTCCTTTAGTTTAACTACTTCCACCGATGTAAAATAATCTGCTTCACACCGCAAAGTGATTCACCGTAACCCTCATTCACTGCTATTTAGATGTCACTCTCGCTGGCACTCCGCATCCCCCTCCAACGCGTTTCAAGGCTCTACCAGCCTCTTCCTCAGGGAGTCAAAATTGAAATAAATAAAACCTTTGACCTTTCCCTATATAACCCTATACTCCTCCCACCAAATAAGCTCCAGCTGTAATCACACGAATAATCCCATTACCATGAATAACTCAATTGCAAAAAAATAAAATCCAAGTTAATGCATGAATTTCTAATAAGTCATACTCATTCCAATTTCACATATATATATATGCGATAAAAATAAACACACACTACTGGTTGAACAGTCAAAAGCCCCACCTCTTTGGAAACATATTAATGCCATTGATATCACAATCTCATGTGACATAACTATACCCACTAATCTTTAATACATACTCATAGCCTAAGTGACTACTACCCCCCTAATCCTAATAGCCTATACAATAAATGTGAATATGATAGTGTTAATACAAACTCACATCAAATAAAAATACCCTCTTACACTAACAATGGACACCAATATGCCTAATATACCCAAAAATTACTAATACTAAATATAGCCATTCACTAGTGTATCCAATATGATATATTATAAATCTACTTAAAAAATATGTAAGTGCCCTATTCTACTATTATACCTTATATTAAATATATCCATTTTTACCAAATTCTTAAGTGAATTTTTACCTATATCCATGACCATATATGTATTCTATACCAAAACATGTGTACATCAAAATAAAACTTCCAATTAACCTAAACTACATGTTTCCAAAGATGTGGAGCTCCACACATTCCACCATAAAAATACATAGGGACACGACTGGAGGATATAGTATAAAAATATCCCAACCCATGAAAACCTCACCTTCCTTATGAACCATGTCCTCTCCAGAAAAAAAATACAAAAATCCAAAAATTTCCACTTCAGCATTTAAGCCAAAGGGTACTAGGGTGTTCATATTATAGATCCATTCACTTTCCCTTTGTGACATTTCCCTAATAAAATCACCCCCTCTCCAAGGTCTCTGTACTACATCAATTCCACAAAATCTAATTTTTTCTATACTTGCCCCTTGACATTCTAAAAAATGAGAGGACAAACTATGTTTAGTGAATTTATTCCTAATATTATAAATATGCTCATGTATTCTCTCTTTTAGTTGCCGTTTGGTCCTACCAATATATTGTTTCATACATTGATATTGAATCATATAAATTACACCCTTTGTATGACATGTTATCTCTTGCTTAATCTTAAATATCTCCCCTGTTGAATATGACCTAAATGCCTTTCGTTTGTATTTTTACGACATCCCAGGCAACCTTGGCATTTTCCACACTTGTAAAAACCTATAATACCTTTTAGACTTGTGCACGGGCAAAATTTTCGATTAAATTCGAATACGGACTAATTTTTTTTTTCTAATTCGGATGATCCTAATTTCGGACCGGGCCTATTCGATTCGAACGAAATTCTGATCCATTCCGAATTATTCGGCCGAATTTAACATGGGTTAAATTATAGCAGTGCGCCTCTGTGCACGCTGCTATCATTCTTTGCAGACAGGTTGTGCATTTAGAAAAAGATCCATCCCAAAAACGGACATTGTCGTACATTGCCAGTCTGTGCATGTCACCGCTACTCCAGCATGGGATGCCAGTCACAATGCAAACGTCGAACATCGAGAACCCATGCCTGTCATTCAGTTTAGCATATGTTCGAACATCGAAACCCCATGCCTGTCCTTCAATATAGCATATGCTCGAACATCGAAAACCCATGCCTGTCATTCAATTTAGTATATGCTCGAACATCGAAAACCCATGCCTGTCACATTCTACTCAACATAAGTGGTCGACTCGAACATGGACAAACTACATGTCACATTCTATGTTAGAACATGGGTAAAGATTAAGGTTTCATTTTCTGGTACCAGCCTCCTACCCTACTGTCCCTCTTTAGTACCCAAATTCCTCTCTCTCGTTTTCCTATCCTGATTTACCCTCATATCAGATAAGTCTATGTGTATATACATTGTAGTGTTTCATACTACATCAAGAATAAACATCAATGATTGTTTAAACTGCAGTATGTGTGTCTAAACTAATTTGTGTATTGAAAATACATTGACCCCATCGCGACAAGTGACTTACCAGGCACGTCCCGCAAAAACTGTCACTTAGTGACAGAGGACGTACCTGGTAAGTCCCGGAAGTCATTCGCTAGAATGAAGAAGAAGAAAAATCCGTTGTTAAGTGCCGGGCGCGTGCGCGCGCGGCCGGTCATTAAGGGGTTAATCTTGTGCTAAATCATCACCTCACTTAACCCTTCTCAGAGACTGACAGAATTGGAACGAAGTGCCAACTTGTCTTTGATTCGAGTATCGCAAATTGTGGCAAGCATTAACTCGGGACAATTGTCCATGCGCTCTTCCATGTGCCGAGTAAGTTCCTTCTTCAATCTCCTTAGAAGGGCAGCAACATCTGGAAGTATATTACCCTCAGCACCAGGCAAGCGTTCCCTATGGGAAAGGAAATCATCCAATTTTAAGGAGAGGTGCGTGAAGAGGGGAATGACTTCTGCCAGACTAGCGTTCTCTTTGCTCAAAAGTTCCTTCAAAGCACGGAAAGGCGTAAGGACTGTCACTACCTGTTCCATCAGGGCCCAGTCAGCCCTGCCCAGTGTTCTGTTACTGTCAATGAAATGGTGACATGACATTGCATGAATTGCCTTTTTCTGCTCCAGGATACGCTCTAGTATATCTAAGGTTGAGTTCTATCTGGTCCCAACATCTTGTTTTAGGCGGTGCTCTGGGAGGTCTGCCTTTTTCTGTTCCTCCCTGAGTAGCTGGCTATCTTTGACGCTCTGATGGAAGTGGCCAGAAATTTGTCGGCACGACTCCAGAAGTGATGACAACCTTCCAGTGTTACTGCCATTCTCAAGAGCAGCCTTCACTACTAGATGCAGAACATGCGCTGAGCAGCGCGCACCCACAAATTTGCCATCCCAGAAAGCCTTGATCATGTTAGCTGCACCATGAGTAACCACAAACCCCATTTGCACCTGTGTGCCTGCCTGCTCCCCTAGCCATTGCTCCACCATGTTCTGCAGTGCTTTGCGAATGTTATCTGAGGTGTGCTGCTGATCCATTACCTCAGCATGGAGGAGGAAAGAGAGGTACCCTGTCTGCCTATACAACTGTGACACTGGCAGTGTGACTCTAAAGATTATTCAGACAAATCACTTGTATTTTGTATGTTTTTAATAAAACCAACACAGGTGACTGTCCCTTGAGGTGGCGAAAAGGCACGCTTCCTGCCTATACAGCTGTGACACTGGCAGTGTGACACTGAAGATTATACAAACAAATAACTTGTATTTTTTATATTTTTAATAAAATCAACACATGTGACTCTCCCTTGCGGTGGCTAAAAGGCACCCTGTCTGCCTATACAACTGTGATACTGGCAGTGTGACACTGAAGATTATTCAAACAAATAACTTGTATTAGGAATAATTTAAATAAAACCAACACATGTGGGTCTCCCTTGCGGTGGCGAAAAGGCACGCTGCCTGCCTATACAACTGTGAAGCTGAAGATTATTCAAACAAATGACTTGTACTTTTTATATTTTTTTAAGAAACACAGATGACCCCCTTGCGGTGGCGAAAAGGCACCCTGCCTGCCTATACCCTTACACTTGGTTGAACTTGGTGTCTACAGACATATTGTAAATTAGAGAGAGCACATTTACAGCCCCTGGTGACTTGGGATGGAAGAAAATAGGAAGATGAGGTAAATAATAAGCCATTATCTATCTCAGAACCACAGCGTCCTACCCCTGGGCCCTGGGTGAACTCACTTACGGTCTCAGCTCAGAATTCAGCAGGACAGAGTCACAGCAACAGTCAGCTCATGCATGGTCTCACACCACACGCACGGTACACACCCCAACCAGCCAATGTGGATGGACCATATTGAGTGAGCAAATATGCTCCTCTTTAATTGGCTGGTGATGCGATGGTGCGTGTGGGTTGGCTGTGAGGCATAGCACACTCCGGAACTGAGCCTGGTGGTGTGTCTGTGTGGACTGACACTGACTATCACATGATTCACATCACTGAAACAGCCAGCGGGCACCGCCACTGAGTGAGCATAGGGCCACCCAGCTGCTGAGAGTGACAATGATGGAACATACTGAAACACAGACCTGGCGGCTTTGCTACACTAGGAGCCACAGAACAACATCTACACTGTCTGCTCCCAGTATGGTACCACTAGTAGGCAAAGAATGAAACATACATTTTCTGACACCCTAGCCTTGTTACACTGTCCTCTAGTAGTCACAGAACCACATATACACTGTATAATAGCCACAGCCTTGTTCCACTGCCCCAGTGGTTGCTGTAGAACAGTATTTCTCAACTCTTGTCCTCAGGACCCACTAACAGGCCAGGATTTGATGATTTATTTGTTAGAGCACAGGTGAGTTAATCAATGTGCATGAGCCTCTGATCACCACACTAGCAGAGAAATCCCTAAGTCCTGGTCTGTTAGTGGGTCCTGAGGACAGGAGTTGAGAAACACTGCTGTAGAACCTACATGCACTGTTTCCTTAGTGGCATTCTACTGGTAGCCACAGCACCACATATAGACTGTCAGACACCCCACCCTTGTTCCATTAGTAGCCATAGATTGTAATTACATTGTCTGCTTCCCCAGCCTTCTTCCACCTGCAGCAACATCCTGCCAAAAAATAAAATGTTTTCTGTTTTTTTAATGGAATATAGTATATATGATACATTCACTCCAAATATAATGCATGTATAATCTATGAAGAATATGTTCATAAAATGGTTTTCACTATTTGACTGTTTAAAAAATGTTTACAGGTTTAATTTTAAGACTCTGGTCATTTTACCATAATGCACACCTGCCAGCTGTCCCAGCAGGCTCTTTTGGTCCCTGACCTTAACATTGAAATGCAATCCAATATTTTCTGTGCTTGTCATCCATAGATGAACAGGTTACAATCTTACCAGTGTTTGCTATTATTATTTAATTAAAGGATTAAATAATTACATGTAGTATTATTGTATAGGTAATATCCAACTGTATTACTGTAGATGTAATGTGTTAAAAAGAAAAATTGAGACATTCTGTTGTGAACGAACTGCAACACAGGAGAGAAATAAAAAAAAAAATGCTTGACATCTATACTGAAGAGGGGTCCACAGCATTGTCTTAGTATAGCAATATCACCGTTTTCCGTGAGTGTGCAATACAGGGCTCTACGGTAATTGCTGGGCATTTCCCAGCGTCATAATCAGGGGATGATGGGAGTTGTATTCTAACTACTGTTAGGAAACACATAAGTGATGCACATTCATCTCCCACCTAGAAATTATTTACACATGAGGCAACTCCCCCAAATAATACCTAGCCCCTTTCCAAGTGAATGGACTTCCAGAAAGGCTTCAGATCTCTTAGTGACTCACCTGTTATTGCCAGTCAGTGGGACCCGGAGAGTAGGAGGGGGTGATGCTATGGCTGCAGATTAAGTCTGGCACGGTGCTCTTAGTTGGTCACTCGTCACAATGTTGAAGCTCAGCCCGGCCAGCACCTTCCGGGTGGAGACACCTCACAGCAAACCTGTTCAGGACACATCATGCACTGTCATGCACTCATACTAGGGATCCCAAATTTTTAGACTCATTTCATAGAGGGGGCACCCTCCTGTATTTGTAAAACCTCTCTAGCAAATCTGGGATGGTAGACCTATTTACTCAAGTCTTGACTTTAGGTGGGTGATAAACAATACAAAATAGGCATAATGTTTCACTATCACATAATTCACATCACTGAAGCAGCCAGCAGGCATCGCCACTGAGTGAGCATAGGGCTGCCCGGCTGCTGACAGTCACACTGATGGGACACCCTGCAACACAGAACTGGCGGAAGCACACAAAATAAACATGCTATGGGGCGGCAAATTGCCGCCCCTGTCAAAGTGCCGCCTGGGTCCATGGACCCACTGGGACCCATGTAAGGGCCGGCCCTGTATTCGAACAAATACCTAATATTTTTTTATATTTTGCACAGGAACAAATATTACTCACTCTTGCAGTGGCAATAACTGGAACTAATGCTGGCTGCCTACCTATGCCTAGCCTAATGCTAACTGCCTGCCTACAGGACACTCTCTAATCTCTTCTCTCTCTGAGCTCCAACAATGCAATGAGGAAATGCAGGCTGTCTGTCTGTGTGACTGTGTCATTAGTCCAACCCCCATCATAAACGAAGAAGGCTATTGGAATACAGACAAAAGAGGGAAGTAGTGCATGAAACGGAGAATGGAATTGGACTAGAGACATGGAGGGAAAATTATGGAGGGAAAGTAATTGAGCGCGCACAGGAAGTACAAAAAAGTCCTGGTCGAAAGTAGTCAAAACTTTTGGAAGTTTGTCGATTGCCGAAGCTTCCGAAAGTTTTGACGAATTTCGGTCCTGGGCTGTTCGGAGTCAGATATTTTTCCGAATGACCCTTGAGTTTCAGATTGGTCGAATGTCTCCGAATGACCCCATTTTCGACGAAATCCGAATGTCTCTGAATGAATTCACACAAGCCTAATACCTTTTAACCAATTACCAGACACATTTCTTTCATTCTTTTGTACAGTAGGAGCCAGTTTTGTTCCCAAATTTTCTGCCTTCGTAAATAAAATTGTACGTTTATTGGGCAATAATTCCACTAGTACTCTATCCTCCTTAAGTATATTCCAATGTCTATTGATAATTTGTCTAATTTTATGATGACCTGAATTAAAAGGCAAAACAATAGATATATCTTTATCTTGGGTATTTCGTATTTTCTCTTTCAATACTGTCTCTCTCCCAATCTCTGTAATTTGCCTTTGACAACCCTCCAGTATTCGTTGTGGATAATCCCTTTCTTGAAACCTATTTTTTATTATATTAACTTGTTCCTCGAATACCTCTTTATCTGTACAGTTACGTTTAATCCTCAACATTTCTCCCTTGGGAACATTGTTCAACCATGGGGGGAAATGACAACTATTTAAAGCAATATAACTGTTACAGTCAACCGGCTTAAAGAAAGTTTTGGTCTTGACCTTTCCTGCCTCAACATAAATACATAAATCTAAAAATTCAACTTCTTTTTTACTTGATTTTATTGAAAATTTCAAATGAAACTCATTATCATTTACATAGTTGATAAACTCATCCAAAGATTCCGATGTTCCACCCCATATGAAGAAGACATCATCAATATATCTCCGCCATAGCACCAGGTCCGAGCCAAACCTTAAATTACGCCAAATGTACTGGTCCTGGACTGGAGGTCATGATACATAGGGAAGATGCCGGAATTTTCATTTGGAACAACCGAGAGGTTCTGGTTAAGACTAAAAAGAGATATTGTGGTGGAGGTATCGTGGGAAGGAGGTATAGAAGATGCTGTTATTTGTCTGCAACAAATTGAGAGGTGACGAACGAGGTCAATGAGAGGCAGTCCAGTTGGGGACTACGAGTAGCATCAGATAAGTGAAGGGTTAAGACATGTGGATATAGCCTACTGTATAGCTGGAGAATGTTATATAAGGCACATATTTAGAACCCATACACAGTACAAGATGCATAATAAGCTTGAGATTTGAGATCTGTCAAAAGTAAATCAAATAAGCCTTTATGAAGATCGTTAATGTTTGTGTGCGGACACAACATTCATCCTGGTTGTACCACAAATCCGGATCCTGGTTGTGATACAGATATAATAATCCAGTGACTGTTATATTTTAATATATTTGTTTTGATCATTGCCTTTAAGGAACTTTTAAATATACCGGTATATAGATAGGGAAAGTGGTTTGGGATATTTTGTAGCGTAGGATTAGGCAGCATGTCTTGTATTGTGTTAAATATGACTAATTAGGGATAGGGATACTGTGTTGCTAAGGTTTCGACCGTATCGGTGCAGTGGCAACATTGTTTAAAGTAATTTGAGGGACTTATCTGTGGCATCCGAGTTTTTGTATGTACTCCTGGTGCCTTGGAGAGAGATCCTGGCAATTTTATTAGATACAGATAATATTCCCTTTATGGTGAGGGGGTAGGATACATCTGTTACTATTTATCTGTGTATTGTTGATGTTTTTATTAGTATTGCAATACTTAGAATTTGTGATATTTTTATATGATATTAAAAGTGTCTAGACTATTTTTGGCGAACTCTGTTGCCTCTGTCTTTGCATGTGGTTGAGTCCCTACTACTATTTGAGTGCTAGACCATATAGAGTTTATTATGTTTTTTTGTTGAACCTTTTTGGAGTAGGGGTGTCACGGTTTTATTGAACACTCAGACAACTGGGTAGGATAAAATAGAAACACTTTATTAGGCAAAATAAAGAGCACAAGGCCCCTCACGGGTCCAAACTCTACAAACAGCAGTAATAAAGTTTGACACAGGACAGGGCATACAAAATAGCAATACAATAGTGAGGCTCTACCGGCCTTACCGAATACCGGGTAAGGCAGCCTAATACTAATGCAACAAGGAACAGAGGAGGCTCGACCGGCCTTACTGAATACCGGGTAAGGCAGCCTGATATCTGGTGCAACAAGGAACTGAGAAGGCTCTACCGGCCTTACCGAATACCGGGTAAGGCAGCCTGATATCTGGTGCAACAAGGAACTGAGGAGGCTCTACCAGCCTTACCGAATACCGGGTAAGGCAGCATTATATCTGGTGCATCAAGGAACCGAGGAGGCTCTACCGGCACACAGGCTGAGTGTATAGTGGGAAGGCAACACTATCCGCTTAGTGACCGGATAGCACTGACTGGGTGTGCTTAACGGAGGCCACAGGTAGTCACAGGCCGAGCGTATAGTGGAAAGGCAACAGTAACCGCTTAGTGACCGGATAGCACTGACTGGGTGTGCTTAACGGAGACCACAGATAGTCACAGGCCGAGCGTATAGTGGAAAGGCAACAGTAACCGCTTAGTGACCGGATAGCACTGACTGGGTGTGCTTAAAGGAGGCCACAGATAGTCACAGGCCGGGCGTATAGTGGAAAGGCAACAGTAATCACTTAGTGACCGGATAGCACTGACTTAGTGTGCTTAACGGAGGCCACAGAGAGTCACAGGCGGAGCGTATAGTGGGAAGGCAACAGTAACCGCTTAGTGACCGGATAGCACTGACTGGGTGTGCTAACGGAGGCCACAGATAGTCACAGGCTGAGCGTATAGTGGAAAGGCAACAGTAACCGCTTAGTGACCGAATAGCACTGACTGGGTTTGCTTAAAGGAGGCCACAGATGATCACAGGCTGAGAGTAGCACAACCGAAGGCAACAAATCAGAGAGAACTGACAATAATAGCAAGGGCAACAAGATAGCGTAAGTCAGTTAATGCCTGGATCATTACACGGAGAGCGTAAGTCAGCCAAGGCCTGGATCTGTACACAGACAGCGGTAGTCATCCAAAGCCTGGATCTGTACACAGAGAGCGGTAGTCAGCCAAAGCCTGGATCGGTACACAGAGAGCGGTAGTCAGCCAAAACCTGAATCGGTACACAGGAACAGAACAGGAGCAAGGTCAGATGGAAACCGGATCAACACGGAACAGGAGCACTGAATAACGTAAGATCAGGAACACCACGAAAGGGCACCGGCCTAGTGACAGGAGGGCGTATATAAAGGCTAGCCCTTGGAGGGGCTAGCCAGCTAGCACAAATAAAAGACAGCAAAGCACAAACCCGGAAGTCAGAATGTCGCACAAGAATCACGGGCACCGTGATAGTACCCCACTCTCAAAGACCCCCCCTCCTGCCTTGAGGGGGTCTGGGTTTGCTAGGAAACTTGGCATGGAATCTGCGCAACAGAATAGGAGCATGAATATCAGAGTGGTTAACCCATGAACGTTCCTCTGGACCATAACCCTTCCAATGCACCAAGTATTGGACCTGGCCACGGAATGTACATGAATCCAGAACACTCTGTACTTTATATTCATCATGATCCTGTATGCGCACAGGACCAGGGACAGCAGGAGTGGTAGTGTAGTGGTTGCACACCAATGGTTTGAGGAGTGACACATGGAACACATTGTGTATTTTCATAGAAGCTGGTAATTCCAACGCATAGGAGACAGGGTTAACTCGAAGGAGCACCTGGAACTTACCCACAAACCGGGGAGCAAACTTGAGACAAGGAACTTGCAACCTGAGATTCTTAGAGGATAACCAGACCCGGTCCCCCACCTGGAATACAGGAGCCGGTAGACGTCTGTTATTGGCATGCCGCTGGGTACGTGCAAAAGACTCACGTAGGGTATTCTGGACCTGTGCCCATGTGGAGCGGAGCTGCCTAATATGCTCATCCAGAGCCGGAATCTGCTGTGCCTGAAAGTTATCTGGGAGCAAGCATGGTTGGAACCCGTAGTTGATCAGGAAGGGTGAGCTCCCAGACTTGCTGCACACCACACAGTTCCTGACAAACTCTGCCCATGGCAACAAGTCAGCCCAGTTGTCGTGATGATTGGAAATTAAACCATGCAAGAACTGCTCCAATCCCTGGTTGGCACGCTCAGCGGCCCCATTAGTTTGGGGATGATAAGCCGAGGAAGACGTGATACTGGTTCGTAGGGTGGCAAGTATGTGGTTCGGAGGGATGATAGGCACCGGAATAGAGTCAGATTCTGGATCTGAGCCAAACTGTCTGGCTAAGGCATCAGCGCGTACATTTTTAGTACCAGGCAAGTATGAGACAATGAAGTTAAAACGATACAAAAATAGCGCCCATCTCGATTGCCTCGGAGAAAGCCTTTTAGCCTCTGATAGATACATGAGGTTTTTATGATCAGTCAGGATCAAAATAGGTACCTTAGTGCCCTCCAATAAATGTCGCCATTCACGTAAGGCCAGAATAATCGCTAGGAGTTCCCGGTCTCCAATGTCATAAAGACTCTGTGCTTTGGTCAACTTTCTCAAAAAGAACCCACATGCGCTCAAGGTCTTATCCGGACCTGGTTTTTGGCCCAAGACTGCCCCGACTCCAGTCTCAGAAGCATCCACCTCTAAAGTAAATGGCAACCCAGGAATAAGATGCGACAGAACTGGAGCAGTAGAAAATGCCAGTTTTAGAGTCTCAAATACCTTAATTGCCTCTGGGGACCATTCTGAGGCGGAGCACCCTTGTGGGTCATATCAGTGAGTAGTTTGACAATACTGGAATAGTCACGAATAAATTTCCTATAATAATTTGCAAATCCTAGGAATCGCTGTAAGGGTTTGAGGCCCGTGTGCCGCGGCCACTGTTGTACAGCTGCAAGCTTGTCCTTGTCCATAGCGAAGCCCTTGTTAGAGATCAAGTACCCCAAAAAGGCCACACTGGACCCATGGAACTCGCACTTCTCGAGTTTGCAATACAGCTTGTTCTCCCTTAACTTCTGCAAGACCGCAGAGACATGGCCACGGTGAGTCTCCAGGTCAGGAGAGTAAATCAAAATGTCATCTAGGTACACCACCACAAAGGATTGTAAAAACTCATGTAGGACATCATTAATCAATTCTTGAAACACCGCTGGGGCATTGCACAGACCAAATGGCATAATTAAATACTCGTAATGCCCCGTACGAGTATTGAAAGCTGTTTTCCACTCATCACCATCCTTAATCCGAACTAAATTATACGCCGCCCTCAGATCCAGTTTAGTAAAAATGGAAGCTCCCTTTAAACGATCGAACAATTCGGTGATGAGTGGAATGGGGTAGGTGTTCTTTATCATGACTTTGTTAAGACCCCTATAATCAATACAGGGTTTAGTTCCCTGTCCTTCTTTTTAACAAAAAAAGAATCCAGCTCCCGCAGGCGAGGAAGACTTGTGTATAATACCCCAAGCCAGGGCGTCACTGATGTACTCCTCCATGGCACTGTTTTCATCACCAGACAATGGGTATGTCCTACCCTTCGGGGGCATAGCGCCTGGCACAAGATCAATAGCACAGTCGTACGTACGATGTACCGGCAAAGTGCTAGCCTCACCCTTACTGAACACATCGCTGAATGACTGATATTCCAGTGGTAAGGAGGGAGAGGTACACAAAATTTTGGTAGGCTGACTCAGACAGTGGGTTTTAAAGTACTCAGACCAAGACAATACTTCACAATTTCTCCAGTCCAGTCTGAAATTATACTTATGTAGCCACGGGAACCCCAAAATGACCTCAAAATGGGGGGACTGGATAATCTGGAATTGAATGGTCTCTTTGTGAAGGGCTCCAATGCAGACAGATAAAGGACATGTCTCCTGCGTGACTTGAGGAGGTACCAGCGGCCTCTCATCAATGGCCTCAATGTCGAGAAGAGAGTCTCTGCTTACCAACGGAATGTTATGCATCATTGCAAAATTCTTGTCCATGAAATACCCAGCTGCACCAGAATCAATTAGGGCCATCATCTTAGCAGATTCAGAGGCCCATGAGATCACAATGTCTATCACAGGTTTGCTTAACATGCCTTCTGGGGACTGGTATATGCCACCTAGGATCTGTCCCTCACATGACCCTAGGTGCGCTCGTTTCCTGGTCGCACAGGACAGGTTCTCAGCAAATGGCCTGCCTTGCCACAGTATAGGCATAACCCCTGTCTGCGATGGAAAGAGCGCTCTTGCTTGGACAATTGTGTAAAACCGACTTGCATAGGTTCCGTGCTCCCTATAGCATGACCCAGAGGTATGGGAGGAGAGGAAGGCATGGGTGGGAAATTAACCCTGTTGCCAGGTTCGCCAGTGGATCTTGCCCTGCGATCCTTGTACAGACTCCTCTCCCTTATACGAGAGTCAATCAGAATCATGTACTCAATGAACTCGTCTAGACCCACCGGTAGGTCTTTGGCCGCAATTTCGTCTTTAATTTTATCATCAAGGCCCTGGGAAAATGCTGCAACAAGCGCCTCATCGTTCCAGCTTAGAGTACGAAACTCAATGGCAAACTCAGAAACAGTACGTGTGCCCTGCTGGATTCTCATAAGGCGCTTGGCAGCAGAGGTGGCATGCCCTGGAACCTTGAACATGCTGCGGAAGGCCCTTACAAATTCAACAAAATTTGTAGTAATTGGTTTGCCAGTCTCCCATATCGGATTTGCCCAGGATAAGGCCTTGCCCGTGAGTGGTGAGATCATAAATCCCACCTTGCTTCTGTCACTGGGAAATGCCTGTGGCACTAGTTCAAGAAAAATCTCCAGTTGGTTCAAGAACCCACGGCAAAGTGTTGGCTCCCCATCATATCTCAAAGGCAGTGGAGCAGTAGTGGAGAGCCCTCTAGAGGAAGAGCTGGGTACACTAGCCTGTGTCAATGGTGCCGGAACGGGAGTGGCCACCAAAGATTGTACAGGTCTCTCGAGGCAAGCAGCGCATTCAAGAATGGTCTGAATAGCCATAGACAGTTGGTCTAACCGTTGTTCCTGCACGTCCAATCTCCACAGGAGATTCTGGGAACTACCCTCACCAGCCTTGTCTGAGGTCATGGTCCTTTCGTACTGTCAAGGTTTTATTGAACACTGAGACAATTGGGTAGGATAAAATAGAAAAGCTTTATTAGGCAAAATAAAGTGCACAATGACCCTCACGGGTCCATACTCTACAAACTGCAGTAATAAAGTTTGACACAGGACAGGGCATACAAAATAGCAATACAATAGTGAGGCTCTACCGGCCTTACCGAATACCGGGCAAGGCAGCCTAATACTAATGTAACAAGGAACAGAGGAGGCTCTACCGGCCTTACCGAATACCGGGTAAGGCAGCCTGATATCTGGTGCAACAAGGAACTGAGGAGGCTCTACCGGCCTTACCGAATACTGGGTAAGGCAGCCTGATATCTGGTGCAACAATGAACTGAGGAGGCTCTACTGGCCTTACCGAATACCGGGTAAGGCAGCCTGATATCTGGTGCAACAAGGAACTGAGGAGGCTCTACCGGCACACAGGCTGAGTGTATAGTGGGAAGGCAACAGTTACCGCTTAGTGACCGGATAGCACTGACTGGGTGTACTTAACAGAGGCCACAGATAGTCACAGGCCGAGCGTATAGTGGAAAGGCAACTGTAACCGCTTAGTGACCGGATAGCACTGACTGGGTGTGCTTAATGGAGGCCACACATAGTTACAGGCTGAGAGTATAGTGGGAAGGCAACAGTAACTGCTTAGTGACCGGATCACACTGACTGGGTGTGCTAACAGAGGCCACAGATAGTCACAGGCTGAGCGTATGGTGGAAAGGCAACAGTAACCGCTTAGTGACCGAATAGCACTGACCTGATGTGCTTAACGGAGGCCACAGATGATCACAGGCTGAGAGTAGCGCAAATGGAAGCAACAATTCAGAGAGAAATGACAATAATAGCGAGGGCAACAAGATAGCGTAAGTCAGTTAATGCCTGGATCAGTACAGGGAGAGCGGAAGTCAGCCAAAGCCTGGATCGGTACACAGAGAGCGGTTGATAGCCAAAACCTGGATCGGTACACAGAGAGCGGTAGTCAGCCAAAGCCTGGGTCGGTACACAGAGAGCGGTAGTTAGCCAAAGTCTGGATCAGTACACAGAGAGCGGTAGTCAGCCAAAGCCTGGATTGGTACACAGGAACAGAACAGGATCAAGGTCAGATGGAAACCAGATCAACACGGAACAGGAGCACTGAATAATGTAAGGTCAGGAACACCACGAAAGGGCACCGGCCTAGTGACAGGAGGGCATATATAAAGGCTAGCCCTTGGAGGGGCAAGCCATCTAGCACCAATAAAAGACAGCAAAGCACAAACCCGGAAGTCAGAATGTCGCACAAGAATCACGGGCACCATAATAAGGGGTTTAGGTCAGGAATCTGAGAGTAGATATACTTCTTATTTCCTTCTTACAGCGCCACCTCAGTTATCCATAAAATGGAATATGAAGTTTAATGTGGGGAAGTGTAAAGTCCTGAATTTGGGAGGAAATAATCCCAAGGTTACTTTATAAACTTAATGGAATCATTTTAGGGGACTCCTTGATAGAGAACAACCTGGGTATCCTTGTCAACTACAAACTTGGAAACAGTGACCAGTGTCAAACAGCAGTAGCAAAGGCAAACAAAATCCTCTCTTGCATACAAAGAGATATTGAAGCAAGAGTGGACAACATTATTTTGACATTGTACAAATCATTGGTAAGACCTCACCTTGAGTATGCAGTGCAGTTTTGGCACCAGTTCTGAAAAAGGATATACTAGAACTAGAGAGGGTACAGTGAAGAGCAAGAAAATTAATTAAGGGAACGAAGGACTTGACGTATGAGGAACAACTAGACAAACTTGGTTTATTTACTCTAGAGAAAAGACGACTAAGAGAAGACCTTTTCACATTGTACAAATATATGATAGGTCAATACAAGGATCTCTGCGGTGAGCTATTTATTCCAAGGCCTGATCAGATGACCAGGGGACACCCCTTGAGATTAGAAGAATGAAGGTTTAGACTTCAGCAGAGGAAGGGTTTTTTATAGTGAGGTCTGTTAAATTGTGGAATTCTTTGCCCAAGGAGGTGGTTATGGCAGATACAATGGATACAATCAAGAGAAGATTTGATACATTTCTTTCCAAAGGGAACATACAGAGTTATACTGTTTATTAGTAAGCAGATCAGGAAGGTCTGATAAAGACTAACTTATTTGGTAACAGGAAAGCTATAAAATTAATGGGGTATGTGGAGAAGGTTGAATTTGATGCACTTGTGTCTTTATTCAACCTAATTTACTATGTTACTATGTTACTGTGTTACTGTGTATGTTATTTGACACTGTGAGAATGTCTATACCGTTGGAGCTTGGGGCCAGACCTAAGACTAAGGATGCTGGGGTCTCTGTATCTCCCTATTGCTCATTGCTCTTCCTGTCATTCAGGGTTACCTAGAGAATGCTCAGACCATTTATGCCCAGCATGTTCTGATGTCCCTGAGAGTCTCCCAGGGACCTCCAGCCATTCATTAGAGCCATTTTGGGTGCAAGAGTTCAAGGTTGCTCCCAGGGACCTTAGGTGTACATTACAGGGGATCTTCCATTCTTGGCAAACCCCCTCCTCCGTCAAGTCTTCCCTGCCAAAACCTCAGTGAGTACCCGACGTATCAAATTCCTCTGAGGAGGAACTGCTGGTGCATTCAGATGTTGAGGAATGTTCTGCTGTGGGCTCCTCTCAGTTTTTTGGGGATCCTTTTGAGGCCGATCCTGAGCCCTCTGCTGAGGGCCTGATCAGGGCTGTTTTGCATACACTTAACATTCCCTTAGTTCAGGAGGTTTCTTCTGATCCCTCTGATGTGTTTCAGGAGCCTAAAAAGACCCTTACTTGCTTTCCACCTAACCCCACTCTTGACCTCCTTGTGTCTGAAGAGTGGAAATCTATGGACAAGAAACCCTCTGTGTCCAAGAAATTTGCCAAGCTTTATCCCTTCTCTGAGGCAGCGCTTACTTAGTGGGTTCATCCTCCCAAAGTGGATGCTCCTATCTCCAGGCTATCTAAGTCTACTGCCTTGCAGTTTCTGATGAGTCTGCTCTGAAGGACTGGAATGACAAGAAACTTGAGATCTCCCTCAAGTCCATTTTTGTCACTGCTGGTACTGCCATGCGTCCAGCATTCGCTGCAGCATGAGTGAACAGGGCCATTGTGGTCTAGACTGAACAGCTCACCCTGGCTGTCTGTCTAGGTTCTCCTACTTCGGATATGTTGCACCTTCTTGCCAACATTTCTGAGGCACAACACTATGTTTCTGCTGCCTTATTTAATGCCATCCATTTAATGGCTAGGGTTTCCACCATGTCTGTGGTTGCCAGACGAGTTTTTTGACTCAAGATCTGGTCTGCTGACACTGCTTCCAAGAAAGCATTGCTCTCCTTACCTTTTCAAGGTACTTCTTTGTTTGGCCCAGATCTTAAAGATCTGATCAGTGAGACCACAGGGGGTAGGAGTACACTTCTACCCTTGGTCCCCAGGAAGAAAACACCGCTTAAGCATAATCAGTATTTTTGTTCCTTTCAGACTGAGACACGTTTGGCAAACCAGATGGTTCCCTCAGCTCCGTGTGCCTCCTCCAAGCCCAAACAGCAATGGAAGCCCAAGGTCTCCTCCAAGCCCAAGGCTTCCAAGCCTTCTTCAGCATGTCTCTCCGAACCCAGGTCCCCACTGGTGTGGGTTGTCATCTGTGTCACTACCACAGCATCTGGGAGGATTCAGTGGCGGACCCGTGGGTTTTACAGGTGGTGACAGAAGGGTACAGGGTCCCTTTTGTCTCTCTTCCTCCTTTTCTCTTCTTTCCTTCTCATACGCCTCAGGGTGGGGAGAAACGCTGGCTGTTCAACGGCGCTATTCAGGCTCTTCTGGAAAAGCATGTTCTAGAGCCGGTTCCAGTTCAGGACAGAGGTATGGGTTTTTACTCAAACCTAGTGATGAGCGAGCACCCCAATGCTCGGGTGTTCGGGTGCTCTGACCGAGCGCCCCCGGAGGCTCGAGTGCTCGGCCGAGCACCCAAGCCCCATTGAAGTCAATGGGAGGACTCGAGCACTACACCAGGCACCCCCTGCTCTGATGAGGGGAGGGTGCCTGGTCCACAGGAAAAGGGCAGAAAATGATGGAAACACCACAGAAATGGTTCAGGGACAGCATAGGGAGGATGTCTGGATGCATCTTGGACTCCAACATCGCTGCTGGGAACGATCTTTCGCCCGTAGTACGCCATTTTTACAGACTGACCGTAAAACACACAAAAAGGCAGATAAAAATGACTTTAGGCGAAAAATTGTTACCAAACAGTATTTGCTGTATATTTACTTGCATATCATCTGCAAATTCTCCCAAAAATTTCCTCGATTTTTCTGAACTGAGGCCATGATTAAGAGGGAAACGTGCGCAGAGGCAAATTCTCCCAAAAATGTCCTTGATTTTTCTGAACTGAGGCCATGATTAAGAGGGAAACGTGCGCAGAGGCAAATTCTCCCAAAAATTTCCTTGATTTTTCTGAACTGAGGCCATGATTAAGAGGGAAACGTGCGCAGAGGAAAATTCTCCCAAAAATTTCCTTGATTTTTCTGAACTGAGGCCATGATTAAGAGGGAAACGTGCGCAGAGGCAAATTCTACCAAAAATTTCCTTGATTTTTCTGAACTGGGGCCATGATTAAGAGGGAAACGTGCGCAAAGGCAAATTCTCCCAAAAATGTCCTCGATTTTTCTAAACTGGGGCCATGATTAAGAGGGAAACGTGCGCTGAGCCGACCATCCAAAACATTATGGGTGAGGGTCTGCTGCGGAGCTGACCATCCTAAACATTATATGCGAAGGCCCGCTAGTGAGCTGACGCTATAAAACATTATATGAGAGGGCCCGTTAGAGAGCTGACCCAATAAAACATTATATGAGAAGGCCCGCTGGTGAGCTGACCTATACAAAAATTGTCAAACTGCGCCCGCTGGTGAGCTGGCCCTATATAAAAATTATATCACAGGGCCCGCTGGTGAGCTGGCCCTATATAAAAATTATATCCCAGGGTATATGGAAGAGAGTCAACCATATACCCGTTTTTTGGGTGGAAGGGGTGAATGGGAATACAGAGTATTCCCATCATTGTAAATAACATATATAAAGTCACTTTATGTTCCTCCGGGGCTTTCCTCCAGTGGAGTGGAGAAGTCAGGGGAAATCCAGGCCTTGTTCATTTTTATAAGTGTCAACCTATCAGCATTTTCGGTGGAAAGGCGGATACGCTTATCTTTTATGATGCCACCAGCAGCACTAAATACCCGCTCAGACAGAACGCTGGCGGCAGGGCAGGCCAGCACCTCCAAGGCGTAGAGTGCCAGTTCATACCACGTGTCCAGCTTGGACACCCAGTAGTTGTAAGGCACAGAGGGATCATTGAGGACGCTGACACGGTCTGCTACGTACTCCTTCACCATCTTCCAAAACTTTTCCCTCCTTGTGACACTAGGCTGCGCATCAGGGTGAGGGTGCTGGCGGGGTGTCATGAAGGTGTCCCACGCCTTGGAGAGTGTTGCCCTGCCTTTGTCGGAACTGCTGTGTGCTCCCCTTTTCTCCCCTTCTCGGTTGGCCAAGGTAGCACGTACTCTGCCGCCAGCGTTGTCAGATGGAAAATTTTGGAGCAATTTTTCAACAAGAACCTTCTGGTATTGCACCATTTTGCTTGTCCTCTCCACCGGAGGAATGAGAGATGAGAAATTCTCTTTGTAGCGGGGGTCCAGAAGGGTGAACACCCAGTAATCCGTGTTGTCTAAAATGCGTATAACGCGTGGGTCACGGGAAAGGCAGCCTAACATAAAGTCAGCCATGTGTGCCAGAGTACCAACAGGCAAGATTTCGCTGTCCTCACCAGGAGGATGACTCTCAATCTCCTCATCCTCTTCCTCCTCTTCTGCCCACCCACGCTGAAGAGATGGAACTAAAGTTCCATGGCTACCCTCTGTAGCGGAGGCAACCGTGTCTTCCTCCTCCTCCTCCTCCGTCTCCTCCAATTGTCGCTGAGAAGTCGAAGTGAGGGTGCTCTGGCTATCACCTTGTGTAAGCTCTTCCTCCCCCATTTCCAACTCTTCCACATGCAAAGCGTCGGTTTTAATTGTGAGCAGCGAGCGTTTCAGTAGACACAGAAGTGGGATGGTTACACTGATAATAGCGTTATCGCCGCTCACCATCTGTGTCGATTCCTCAAAATTGCGTAAAACCTCACAGAGGTCTGACATCCATTCCCACTCCTCACTTCTGATTAGAGGAAGTTGAACGGAGAGGCGACGACCGTGTAACAGCTGGTACTCCACTACTGCCCTCTGCTGCTCACAAAGCCGGGCCAACATGTGGAAGGTGGAGTTCCAGCGCGTGCTCACGTCACACAGCAGCCGGTGAGCTGGCAATTGTAAGCGCTGCTGCAGCTTCAACAGGCCGGCTGAAGCTGTAGATGACTTACGGAAATGTGCACACACGCGGCGCACCTTGGTCAATAGATCATGCAAATTGGGGTAGGTTTTTAGAAATCGCTGAACCACTAAATTAAATACATGCGCTAGGCATGGTACGTGTGTGAGCTTGCCGAGCTCCAAAGCCGCCACCAAGTTACGCCCATTATCACACACAACCATGCCTGGTTGCAGGTTGAGTGGCGAGAGCCACTGCTCGGTCTGGTGACTAATCCCCTGCAACAGCTCTGAGGCCGTGTGCTGTTTGTCCCCAAGGCAGATCAGCTTCAGCACGGCCTGTTGACACTTCCCCACTGCAGTGCTACACTGCTTCCAGCTACCGGCTGATGGGTGAGTGGCGCTGCGCGCAGAGAATTCGGAGGTGGAAATGGAGGAGGAGGAGCCAATAACGTAGGTGCTGGCGGAAACCCTGATGGAGGTAGGGCCCGCAATCCTCGGCGTGGGTAGCACCTGTGCCATCCCAGGGTCCGAGTCGCTCCCAGCCTCCACGACATTCACCCAGTGTGCCGTCAGGGAAATGTAGCGTCCCTGGCCACAAGCACTTGTCCATGTGTCAGTCGTTAAGTGGACCTTCCCAGTAACTGCGTTGGTCAGGGCAAGGGTGATGTTACGGGACACATGGTGGTGTAAGGCGGGGATGGCACACCGGGAAAAGTAGTGGCGGCTGGGGACTGCGTACCGAGGGACAGCTGCTGCCATCAGGCTGCGGAAGGACTCAGTCTCCACAAGCCTAAATGGCAGCATTTCGATGGCCAGTAATTTGGAAAGGTGTGAGGTTAGTGCTATGGCCTGTGGGTGGGTGGCTGGGTATTTTCGCTTGCGCTCAAATGCCTGGGGTAACGACATTTGGACGCTGTGCTGGGACAGGGAAGTGGATGTGGTCGCTGATGGTGCTTCAGATGGTACAGGTGCAGGGCGGGAGGTATGCGGGCCTGCGCCTTCGACAGGCGATTGGCCGGCACCGAAAACAGGGGAAGAGGAGGCAGTGGTGTGGCCTGCAGACACAGATGGGCGATCCAGGCGTTCCTCCCACTTATTACGGTGCTTGGATGCCATGTGTCGGATCATGCTGGTGGTGGTGAGGTTTCTAGTGTTCATGCCTCGGCTCATTCTGGTGTGGCACAGGTTGCAAACTACAATTCTTTTGTCGTCCGCACTTTCCTTAAAAAAACGCCATACCGCGGAACACCTACCCCTTGGCAAGGGAGATTTACGCAAGGGGGTGCTCCGTGGAACATTTGCGGGCCGGTTTGGTGCGGTCTGCCTTCTTTCTGTATCCACACCACTGCCTCTTACAGCCTGTTGCGGTGCTGCAGATGGCTCACCCTCAGGACTGCTGTCATCGCTCGGCTCTACACCTTCCCAGGTGGGGTCAGTCACCTCATCGTCCACCAAGTCCTCCTCCACTTCCTCACTCTGATCATCCTCCTCATTTCTTGATCCCACCACATACTCAGTCATTGACAACTGTATATCATCCTCCTCATCAAGGTCTTGAGACAGTAATAGTGGTTGATTTAATGGCAACTGTGTCTCATCATCATCATCATCCACTTCCTTTGACCTTAAATGCCGTTCACCTCTGTCATCTTCTTGTGATTGGGTACCCTCTAGAGGTTGTGAATCAGGGCACAAGATGTCATGTTCCTCTGCAAGCGTGCTTGGATAGAGGTTCAAATTAAGGATTGGTGATGAGACGAGCTCCTCACTATATCCCAGTGTGGGATCACTTTTTTGACCAGATCCTCTATGGTGGGAGGAAGGATGATCAGAGTGAGGCTTATGTTGACCAGACTCTTAGCTACTGAGAGTGGACTTGGTGGAAGACAGGGTGGTGCTTAACCGACTGGAAGCATTATCAGCTGACATCCAACCGACCACCTGTTCGCAGTGGTCGGACCTCGAGAGTGATGTCCTGCGACGCCCTGTAAACTGAGACATGAAGCTAGGTATGGTGGATGTCTTTCTGTCTTGTGCTCTGGCACCAGGCACAGTTTCTACGCGTCCTGACCCGCGCCCTGAACTATCAGGATCACGTCCACTTCCCCGTCCCTTTTTACCCGCCTTCTTCATATTACACGGAATATGTGCTGCAAATCTGCAACTGTGCACAGTAAACAGAATTTGCTTCTTAACTGCGGCTACGCACAGTGAATGGAATATGTGACTTTGATATTTTACAGTTTGAACACTTAACAGAATGTTTTCCTATTCTGAAACTTTGCACAGTAAACAGAATTTGCTTCTTAACTGCGGCTACGCACAGTGAATGGAATATGTGACTTTGATATTTTACAGTTTGAACACTTAACAGAATGTTTTCCTATTCTGAAACTGTGCACAGTAAACAGAATTTGCTTCTTAACTGCGGCTACGCACAGTGAATGGAATATGTGACTTTGATATTTTACAGTTTGAACACTTAACAGAATGTTTTCCTATTCTGAAACTGTGCACAGTAAACAGAATTTGCTTCTTAACTGCGGCTACGCACAGTGAATGGAATATGTGACTTTGATATTTTACAGTTTGAACACTTAACAGAATGTTTTCCTATTCTGAAACTTTGCACAGTAAACAGAATTTGCTTCTTAACTGCGGCTATGCACAGTGAATGGAATATGTGACTTTGATATTTTACAGTTTGAACACTTAACAGAATGTTTTCCTATTCTGAAACTGTGCACAGTAAACAGAATTTGCTTCTGAACTGCGGCTACGCACAGTGAATGGAATATGTGACTTTGATATTTTACAGTTTGAACACTTAACAGAATGTTTTCCTATTCTGAAACTTTGCACAGTAAACAGAATTTGCTTCTTAACTGCGGCTACGCACAGTGAATGGAATATGTGACTTTGATATTTTACAGTTTGAACACTTAACAGAATGTTTTCCTATTCTGAAACTTTGCACAGTACACAGAATTTGCTTCTTAACTGCGGCTACGCACAGTGAATGGAATATGTGACTTTGATATTTTACAGTTTGAACACTTAACAGAATGTTTTCCTATTCTGAAACTTTGCACAGTACACAGAATTTGCTTCTTAACTGCGGCTACGCACAGTGAATGGAATATGTGACTTTGATATTTTACAGTTTGAACACTTAACAGAATGTTTTCCTATTCTGAAACTTTGCACAGTACACAGAATTTGCTTCTTAACTGCGGCTACGCACAGTGAATGGAATATGTGACTTTGATATTTTACAGTTTGAACACTTAACAGAATGTTTTCCTATTCTGAAACTTTGCACAGTAAACAGAATTTGCTTCTTAACTGCGGCTACGCACAGTGAATGGAATATGTGACTTTGATATTTTACAGTTTGAACACTTAACAGAATGTTTTCCTATTCTGAAACTTTGCACAGTAAACAGAATGTGCTGCTAATCTGCAACTTTGCACACTAAACAGAATGTGCTCTAATCTGCAACTTTGCACACTAAAAAGAATGTGCTGCTAATCTGCAACTTTGCACACTGAACAGAATGTGCTCTAATCTGCAACTTTGCACACTAAACAGAATGTGCTGCTAATCTGCGGCTAGGCACAGTGAACAGAATATATGAAGATTTTTTTTTTTTCTCTGCCCCCCCACACAAAATAAACTGCTGCCCCCACACACAGTAGTCCTAAAAAGGACGTTTGGGTCTTTTTTTTTTCACAATTGCTTTTCTTCTCCCTACACTGACTTTCCCTTCCTATCCTCATCTCTCCCTGGCTAAGACTGAGCCGAACTCGCTGGTCAGGTGCTATACAGCACCCGACCACGGGTTCTGGCCAGCCAATCAGTGTAATGCCAGCAGCCAACATGGCTGCTGGCATTACACTGATGTCAGAGCTTCCCCGCACGTTTATTGGCTGCGCAGCAGCCGCGAAACGTGCGGGGAGGAGACCCGAACATGGCGGGCGAGCACATGCGGTACTCGTACGAGTACCGCCATGTGCCGAGCAGAGCGATGCTCGAGCCGAACCGAGCTTCGGCCGAGCATGCTCGCTCATCACTAATAAAGAACTAAGTATATTTGGTGACAGTGACAGACAGCTGACTGGGCTTAGGCAAGGCATTGTACAGCTCCATCAGTTGTGCTGTGTACTGTACAGTAAAAAAACACAGTGTAGTTGCATAATGTCCAGAAAAAGCAGAAGGGGAAGGGGTGGATCAGTGCAGGGACATGAGAGTAAAGTAGTAGTTCAAAAACTGACTGCAGCAAGTACCGCCATGTGCCGAGCAGAGCGATGCTCGAGCCGAACCGAGCTTCGGCCGAGCATGCTCGCTCAACACTACCTACTACAGTACCTGCCCGGTATTGGTAAGGCGGTAGAACCTTGTAACTCACCATCTTAAAGGTTGCCTTACCCGGTATTGGCAGGGCCGGTAGAGCCTACATTCAGCATCCCATTGGGCTGCCTTGCCCGGTATTGGTAAGGCCGGTAGAACCGGAATTATCATCTCACGGTTGCCTTACCTAGTATAGGCAAGGCCGGTAGAGCCTGTCATTAATATTGTCACTTGGGTTGCCTTGCCCGGTATTTAGGCAAGGCCGGTAGAACCTTTTGTATGTTCTAATGTTATGTATGTTTACCCTACAGGGACTGCCTTTAACTTTTAATAAAGTTAAATTTTACCAAACCTTAAGTCTGAGAGTCTTCAAAAACCGTGACAGCGTCTAAAAATCGCTTTGGCGTCTTCCCACGCGTCACTTACGGTTCCGGGTCTGGGCGCGCTTGATGAGGCTATAGGCCATCCATGTCCCCTGGCTAAAATGTTTTGTCGCTTGAATTGACGGTGGCTCGAATCAGGAGATGGAGGCATCCTAGCGAGATGCGTCATTATGATGCAAGGCTCTACTTAATTACTTGGTGTAGTTCCTCCTCCCAGCTACTTCCTGGGTTGGGCTTTAAAAGGGAATGAGTGCTAACTCAGTTACCCTTGCTTTGTTGTTCATTGCAATTCTATTTTCACTTGGGCTCTGTGTATGACCTGGTTTGTCTGTCCATCCAACCTAGTGCTGACCTGTGGCTCTATCTGACTATTCTCCTGCCTATTCCCTGTGTAGAGCGGACACCCAATCTGGTGCAGACCTGTGGCTCTGGCTGACTACCTGAACTGTGTATGACCCGGCTTGTCTGACCATCCAACCTGGTGATGACCTGTGGCTCTGTCTGACTATTTTCCTGCCTACTCCTTGTGTTTAGCAGACACCGAATCTGGTGCATATCTGTGGCTCTGGCTGACTACCTGAACTGTGTATAACCCGGCTTGTCTGACCATCCAACCTGGTCAGGACCTCTACTTCTTCTCCGTGATACTTCTTGATTATTACTATTATTGTGATTTCTCTTATTGTTATTATTTGAATAAATTGTAAAATTTTACTATACTGTTCTGACTCCTGAATTGTTCTTGGGAAATCATGACAATATGTCAGATTCTAATGATCAGTCAAGATCAGAATTGGAGCATTCATCCCCTCCAGGAGGTGATGCCATTCATGGAGACCGAGAATAATGGCTAATAACTCGCGATCGCCTATGTCATATAGGCTGTGAGCTTTAGTCATCTTTTTAGAAAAGAACCCACAAGGCATGAGGGTCTTGCCAGGCCTGGATCGCTGGGACAGCACTGCCCCCACTCCTGTCTCAGATGCATCCACCTCCAGGGTAAAGGGCAGGGCAGGTTTGGGATGCAATAATATTGGAGCCACAACAAAAGCAGACTTCAACGCTTCAAAAGCTCTGCTGGCCTCAGGAGACCAAGCTGAGAGATCAGCCCCTTTATGATTCAAGTCAGTCAAAGGTTTGACTACCGTAGAGAAATTTCGTATGAATTTTCTATAATAGTTTGCAAATCCTAAGAATCTCTGTATGGCCTTCAAGCCCACCGGACGTGGCCATTGCAGAACCACAGAGAGTTTCTCTGTATCCATAGCAATACCGTCAGCAGAGATTATATAACCCAGAAATCGCACTCAATCTTTATGGAATTCACACTTTTTTTTTTTTTTTTTTTAAGTTTTCAAAAAAAGCTTTATTGAAGAGTTGTAGAAGGACAATGATCAATGTACAGCTTCCGCATGTCATATAACAGGGAAATACAGAAATGAAGAAATGATCAGAGATCAGACATTTAATCAATTACACGGAATCAAAATAATAAACTTAGGGAAGAGAGGGAAAGAAAGAAGAGAAAAAAAAAGGGAGGGTGGGGAGGGGATTCCGGTGCAGTTTAGACTTAAAGTATATTAAATATATAGCCGTAAGAGAAGACAGATGGCTTGGGGATGAAAATGATAGGGAGTAGTAGACCCCAGTTTATAGAAGAATAGAGGGAATGAAGTAAATCCTATTATGTGGAGGTTGGATCTGGGAGCAGTAGAGATGCCACAAGAATCACGACCTCTTTCAATCAAAGTCAATCGAAGCAACAGAAGTTGGTCTCTAGTCAGGCTCAGCTAGTCAGCAAGGGTTGGGGGTTCTGTGTTATACCAATAGCGGGGAATGAGAGTTTTAGCTGCATTAACATAGTGAGGAGAGCATGTTTAGCCGAGAAAGGGAGAGGAGGTAGATAAGGATAGAATAAGGATTGCCAAAGAGATCTGGATAAAGTGATATGCATAGTAGACTCAATATGATCGAGACAGGCGGTCCAAAAAGGGACAATCTTTGGGCAATACCACCAGATATGAGAGGGGAAGCCAGGTTCTTGCAAACATCTCCAGCATAGTGGAGAGACAGAATTCAATATCGCATGGAGTCTTGTCGGCGTAAAGTACCACCACATGAGGAATTTGTAGTGGGTATCGAGAGTAAGAGCAGCAATGGAGGCCGAGGCTGCAACTGACCAAATCAAACACCAATCATCATAACTCAGAGAGTCCCCGGTTTATTTCTCCCAAGCCATGACATAGGGTGGTTTATGAGGAAGGTGAGGGGAATTCGCACTTTTCTAATTTACAATACAGTTTGTTTTCTCTCAATTTTTGCAGGACGGTAGCGACATCACTCCGATGTGCCTTAATATTAGGAGAGTGTATCAGGATATCATCCAAGTAAACTACTACACAGGACTGTAGCAGGTCTCTCAGTACATCATTAATAAATTCTTGGAACACTGCTGGAGCATTGCACAGCCCAAAGGGCATGACCAGGTACTCGTAATAGCCACTACGAGTATTAAATGCAGATTTCCTTGATTCTAATCAGATTGTAGGATGACCGCAAATCAAGCTTTGTGAAAACTGAGGAGCCCTTCAAGCACTCGAATAACTCCGTTATCAATGGAATGGGGTACGTATTTTTAACTATCAGCTTGTTTAGACCTCTATAGTCAATACAAGGTCTAAGCTCCCCATTCTTTTTCTTTAAAAAAAATATCTTACCCCCGCGGGCGAGGAAGACTTTCTGATAATTCCTCTAGTCAGGGCATCAGTAATGTATTCCTCCATGGCCCGGTTCTCTTCTACCAACAGAGGGTAGGTGCGACTCTTAGGAGGTATAGTGCCTGGTGTCAAATCAATAGTGCAGTCATATGCCCTATGCTGTGGCAGAGAACTAGCCTCCCCCTTACTGAATACCTCACTGAACAACTGGTACTCTGAGGGTATAGAGGGGGAGGTACACAATATCTTAGTGGGCTGCTGTAGACAAGACTTCTTACAATAATAGGACTAAGATATGATGTCACAGGTTTTCCAGTGCATTCTGGGGTTGTGTGTCTGAAGCCAAGGAAACCCCAGAATGACTGCGTAGTGTGGAAACTGAATGACCTGAAACTGTAGGGTCTCTACATGGAGAGCTCCTACTCTAAGAGAATGGAAAGGTCTCATGTGTAGCCAATGGAGAAACACGAGGCAACAAGGGAACATTGTGTTGCTTAGCGAATTCGCCATCAAGTTGGAAGTTATGGGTTTGGCCATCTCCCATAATGGATTGGCCCATGCCAATGCTTTGCCAGTCAACAAAGAAATCATAAGGCCCACTTTACTTCTTTTACTCTGGAATGCGTTAGGTACCAGTTCCAAAAAAATACTGAGCTGATTTATGAATCCACGACACAACGTGGGTTCCTCATCATATCTTAGAGGGAGTGGAGCAGCTCCGAACAGCCCTCCATAAATCGTGTTTTCTACCTGAGTGGTTACTACCGACACCGAGACAGGAGGGGCCACCGGTAGTTGCACAAGCTTATCAAGATGCACTGTACGGTTAAGGAGCGTCTGCATCGCCATAGACAACTGGTCAATACATTGTTCCTGAATATCCATTCTGGAAAGGATATTAGGCAACTGTCGGCTACCAATATCTGTACTTTCAGAGTTTATGGCCCTTTCGTACTGTCACGGAGTGACTATGGAATAATGACACTGACAAGTACAGCTATAGTAAAATCAATATCTATATTAAAATAAAAAACAGAAATAATACAGAAATCACATCCCCAACCCTCACAGGATCAGGTGTGGAGACAGTGCACAAGCACTTCCCCAACCCTCACTAGCCAGGTATGGAGACAGCACAGGATCCACTGACTGAAGAGAGGCTGATCCCAATCATGCTACAGAATGTAATAATAGCAAGGATAGCAGTAGCTACTAGTGCAGATGAAGCAGAAAGAGAAACTCTCCTACAGGTAATGGTGACCAAAGGTACCCCAGAAAGCTAGGGCAGCGATAGGCAATGGTGACTAGAATCCTTAATACGCTAGGGAATACCCAAAGGCACTAACCGCTGGTAACAAGCAGAATGGAATAGCCAGAGACAATGTCTGGTGCAGAGGGAGGAACACAGCTTGTACCAGAGGGATCAGCTAGAGCACAGTCTAGCAAGAGAGTGGAGTCAGTCTGGCCAAGAGTCATAAACACAGAGAAGTAAGTCAGCCAAGCCAAGGTCAGTACCATATCAAATAGCCAGCTGGAGCTGGGGTCAGCACAGAGTGGGTAGTCAGATAGAGCCAAGGGTCAGACCGGAGCAGATAGTCAGATGGAGCCAAGGTCAGACCGGATCGGAAAGTCAGACTGAGCCATGGGTCAGTCCAGAGCAGAAGGCAACAAGTCAGGGATCAAAACGTAGCTGGAGTCAAACGTAGTCAGAGGTCATACACAGATCAGAGCATAGGAATATCACAAGAGCTATCGCACAGGTATACCATGAAAGGGCAAGGGAGTACTGGCAGACTGAGGCCTATAAGGCCTAGCAAGTAGGCGGAGACTCACTCTGGCAATTACTATAGGCCTGTAAAAATAGTGAATGCACATAAGCGCGACACTCAGGAAGTGATAGACAATTTCGCCCGCACACCACAACAGCGCTATTAGTGGGCAATCACGGGCACCGTGATAGGAAGACAGAGGCAGCTATTATCAAAGTTCATTCCTGATCTGGTTGTTATATCTGTGTTATGGAAGTCTGGGGAAAAGAAGCAAATGTGTGATTTTGTTTTTTTTGTTTTGTCAGTGATAGGGAACTATGCTATGAAGAACTGCAGGCAGAAAATGAAGTATATCTGAAGCTAAACTTAGCGCCCATTCTTCCCCCCACATTAAACACAGTACAAACGCTGTACACTGCAATTCAAAAGACTGTGTTAGGTGCTAAGATGTGCTAAGGGACCCACTTTAAAATGGGAAATTCTAGACCCAGTTTTTTGGATGTAGAATCCCTTAGAGCATCTTTTAACACCCGACGTAGGAATTGCATATGAAAAAAAACTAAGCCCCCAGTGGATGTATTGATATGGGGCCCTAAGCCCCATATCGATACATCCAAAATACACCCAAAATGTGTCCAGAGTTAGTAGAATTAACCCTATGAGTGCCATTGGGGTATAATTACCTCACTGACATGGTTAATTCAACTAAGTAATGAAACAACAGCCCATAAAAAGTAACACTTTCCATTAATCCTGATGTCCAGTGGAGTCTTCAGCACCCTGCTCAACTGCTGTCAATTTTATTTCTTCTCATTCTCTCTTCTTTCTTGCTTCTTCTTTCTTCCTATGGTCCTTCTGTCTTCCATCTTCATGTCCTGTACCTGTAAAAAAAACTTGAGATATAAATATGTCATACAAAAAAGAGCCTGAACAACTATGCATAGTTCAACCCCTTGAGTGCCAGAGGGGTACGCAACTCATTGTAGAGCAATGCATTTTGTACCTCCCTGGAGCTCAGAAGGGTTAACGTATAGATAGCTATGTTATCAAAGCTAATTGGCTGGGATATGTGTAAGCTGACACAATACAGTTGATACAATATACCAGTGTTGGACCACTGCTAAGACCACTGATTAAAGTTTATGAATAATCCTATATAATAATTCACTATGGTTTGTCAGAAGCCGTCATGCACAGTAGAGATGGCTGTGTGCGCTTTACTCATGCGCAGTACAGACTGCCCACGCAGTGGCTGTTACTGAGTGGGGCTGTCTGAATTCAGATGGGAATCGCACAGAGAGGACTCCAGTTTGAATTCGGAGTGATTCGCTCTGTATCAGCCTCGCCACAGCCACTTTCTACTGCTCATGCCTACAGAGGTGGAACTGTGGACCGTGTAAACGGGCCTTTCAACTTGTATAGTAATAATGGAATATTAAATAGGCTATTGAGCTGCATGTAAATTTCCAGCTGCCATTTGGAGTCAGAAAAGGAATTTTTTGGCCCACTTGGGGCTAAATTGATTGGAAATGTCTTGAAAGGTTTTTTCCTTCCTCTGAACCAACACGGATGATATGTAATATGTATATATGTGCCATCTGTTAACAATGTTTTTATATTTCTCTTCATATTTTTTTTAATTTTTATAAATGGTGACTTTTTTACATTCAGAAAGTTAATTGCTTGCCTCATGTCATGGCATATATAATTGGCTGGCACTTCAAACATATTGATTTGTGCCTGTTTTATTATTATTTTTGTTGGTAGGAGGGCACAAGAAAAAGGAGTGTTTTATTGTTTTATACAAGATAGTTGTGACTGTGATTCACACACAATGTTTTCTTGCATGACTCACGTTAGTCAAAAAATCCCCCACCTAAAGTGAAGCCTTAAAATATGCTTTGTTTATATAATAGCCTTCACAGTGGTAAGCCAAGAAACAATATTTGTAGGTGGAAAACTGAAAGAAAAATAAATGTATAAACAAAAAAAATGACTCAGCTCTGCATCAGCCATATTCACACAAATTATTAAAATATAAAAAAGTTAAAAAAAGAAGAAATTGTTAAAAATAGTTTACCCTTCCCACTAAAAGGTTCTTCAATTTTTCAGGATGCATGGTTCTTGGGTTATTACCTGCATCCTGTTTGTCTGCACAACAATTACCGTGTGTAGTCATTGCACCATATGTGTAATGTGTGAACACAAATTGCCATATTAGTGTCTGCACAGAATTAGTCTGGAGGGGGTAATGGCATAGGTGGAAGTATTTGTGATTCAGGGGGAACATGCATGTTAGATGGGTGTGGAAGTTTGGAGGGGAAGATCCACTGGTGCTGGTGGCTGCAAAGGCTGATGGGGGATTGCTGATGGCTGACATTAGGTCTCTGCAGGAGATTTGGTGTGTTTTTTTTTACCAGCAGGGTCAGCACCAGCAGCAGCGACACTGGAGTTTTTTTTTCTACGTACATGTCTATTCTGCTTATGCTTTATTAATACAAATGTGCTAAGGTGGGATCCCTCTTTTCTCTTCTTTACTGTGCACTCACACAGGGTGCATGAAGTATTTGTAGTTTTCTGCACTGTTCCAGATCCCAGGAAGAATATACCCACACCCCGGACCTCAGTGCAAGAGGAGGAAGAGGCCAAAAAAGTGGAAAAAATGAACTTTTTGAGGGAAGTGCCATTTTTTGCCAGTTTTGGTTTGAGGTGAAAGTTTTCACCCATCTCTAATCCTAAAATGAGCTTAAACTGAGGCTGACCATGTATCACAGTCTCCCTTAGAGGCCTAAAAAATCCAGTGCTTCCTTCCTCTGTGGTGTGTCGCCAGCATGATTGCAGCTACTTCCTCATTGCTGACGTCAGGAAACAGGCACTGACACGGACGCCTGTTTATGGGCCTATTCTGTTTTGCCTAATTGGGTCCCTACTTCTCCTGCTCCTTTATATACCTCCTTGGGCCTAGTAGTCACTGCCCTTATGTGGTGTTTCTGCTTGTATCTCTTGCGCTCCGTTGTGACCCATGCCTATATGAGAATCGGCTCCGTGTATGCCCCCAGCTTGTCTGACTACCCACATCGGTTCTGACCTGTGGCTCTGGCTGACTAACTCGCTCCTCGTATGACCCCGGCTTGTCTAACTACCCACATCTGGTCTGACCTGTGGCTCCGGCTACTGACTCGCTCCGTGTAGTCCCCGGTTTGCCTGACCTCTGGCTCTAGCTACTGACTCACTCTGTGTATTCCCCAGTTTGCCTGACCTCTGGTTCTAGCTTCTACTTGCTCCATGTAGTCCCAGGTTTTTCTGACCTGTGGCTTTGGCTGCCTACTCACTCGGTGCACTCCTAGCTTGCCTGACCTGTAGCCTCTGTGTTTCGTGGCTCTGGCCTGCTCTCCCTCCCTGTTGCCTCCAGTTGAGAGACTCGGAGTGGTGACTTACACTATATACACTGTTCACTCTGGTGTTCTACTCGAGCCTCTTTCCTAGTCTTATTATCATGAGTATTGCAGTGCACAGCACAGGGTGCAGCTCCAGGTAGGAGCCTGGGTCTTATCATCCTGTGGTCTGGGGTTGTGTGGGCTATACTATTATTGCTGTATATATTAATAAAAGTGGTTAAATTTTTTATTATGTCTGTCCTTCTTTACCTGAATACCGTGACACTGTGACATATACCAGAGACAGAGACTTATATGATATAGTATATTGTGATAGCATACCATCATCACATGCAAACAGTTCTGTTGTATACTTTACTGCTACAATCCTCATTACCCTGATAATATCCAGCAAAAGTACTGGTGGCAGGGCTGGGGGAAAGGAGTTGGAGCAGTGCAGGGATGTGTTACTAAAGTGGTAGCCAAAAACTGACTGAAGCCATAGTTAATGCAGAGTGTGCAATAAACAATGATGATTCTTCTCTTCCTCCAATGGTATCAATAAACTAAGCTAAAACACTGAAGACAATGACAATTCACATTCTACTACTGATAACATAGTGGAGGAAGGTGTAGCAGTTCAACCGACTGATGTATCTGAGATTAAGAATAACAAACACAACTGTCCTGAAAGCAGAAGTGAATATTATGGAAATCTCACTAAGGAGAAAAGTTGATAGAAGTTGTTTGAGACTTCAAAATGCCTAGAGGAATAAAAAATAGAGTGGTAGTGGCCAGAGATGCTGACAATGACCTAATTATTGATGATGATGCTGATGATGTTGATCTAGAATATATCCCTCCAGCATTGTCATGGGAGGCAAGCAAAGAGAGGAGTCAGACAGTATAGTAAAAATCACCTTTATTAGAATGGTAACAGTAATGAATATAACAAGCAGAGGTAACAAGAGAGGCTGGAGACTCTCTCAGCAATAGGAGCCACCAAAGGTCAACCACAACTGCTAGAGACTAGGCCGGAGCCAACTGGTAGTCTCAATCACCCTGGGAGTAACACAGAATAGACCCTACGGTCTCCCAAAAAGGATCACAACTAGGCAGCCACAGGTCTGCACCAGACTGTATGTCTAATAAAGCAGGGAGAGCACAGAGGATAGTCAGACAGAGCCACAGGTTAGCACCAGGATGGATGGTCAGACAAGCCAGGTTCATACACAGAACTCAGGATACAAGCTAAATACAACAGCACAGGACAACAACGTAAGGGTAACTGGATAGGAATCCAGTTCCCTTAAATATTAAGTACAAGGAAGTAGATAGGAGGAGACAGACCAGACCTTTCTGTATAAGGTTGAGGCCTGCATCAATTCGCAGCCTTGTGCCCGTAATTGACACATCTTGCCGAGATGTGTCAAACACCTGCACCTATCCTGAGTCATTTAGAGCCGCTGAACCGCCTGGCCAGAGGACACGGGTGGCCATTACAGACGCCAAGCGCTCCCAGGCCCAATGCCTGCAAAGACAAGTGGGATGATGCTGAAGCATCATTTTGGGCCATACTATCCCAGCGTCAGCCGAAGCACCCGCGCTGGATATAAAGTAAACTGTTACAAGTATCTTCCTCTTCTTCAGTAACAGATGAAGCTGAGAGTGGGAGTGATGTTAGCATGTCCATAAAATTAGATGAAAATAAAATTCTCAATCACCCACCACTGAAATGGAGAACTATGGTTGTTTATAATATACACTGAGAAAATAATCTGATTCTGTACAAGATACCTAAAATATATATATAGTCACCCTGTTAGCCATCAGCATCATCACAGCTACCAAGTCCAACCCCCACCCAGCCACACACACACACACTATTGTTGAGTAATCAGCAGCAACATTCCTATCTATAATGAGTGTATCTGTTGCTGATGAAACAGCAGTACATTTGACACTACCTACTAGTAGAACAATTGCAACATCTAGCCTCAGTAGATAGTAGTAGTAGATATTCACAGTATGGAGATACTTCACTCACTATCCAAAAGCTAAACATGTTTCTATCTGTTGTCTACATAAGAAGCATGTGAGCTGGATCTTACCTAGGCACAACCTAGGCACACCTCCCACCTGAGGTGACATGACTAGGAGGAGTAGAAGCACTCCTAAAAGTTTCTGGGGCTCTGAGGCACATAATAGTAATGCTGTAGATGTATCAGAGAATGTGGTAAGATTGCATTCATTTACTCTAACACCCATGGCTCCTGCTACAGTTCTTCAAATGCAAAACATGGATGAGCTTGTTGGAGGAGACCCCAACAGCCTTGTTCACCAGTAACCATAGAAATATATATTTATGAAAGTCTAAATGGATCAAATATGACTTATAACAGGAGTTTGTCTGTGGAGATGTATATATGTGTTTATGTCTGTATCTATATGGATACACTTAAATCCTGCTTGCCTTACCGGTTGTTAGAGAGTCCAACCAGTGTTCTCATCTATTGTGAGTGTTTACTCTATTACTGTGTATTGTTTCACATTGAAAGTTGGTATTGCTCCCCTTCTGGCTTTTTTTTTCCTTTTTTTGCCAGGGGTCCTACTCAAGATCCCTGACCTTTGTTGGGAGCAGCATCCAGTACCCTATATTGGAGTGACTGAGTGGGGGCATTCAATATTCCTCCATCCGCCTGGCTGACCACTAGTTAGTGGTCTTATAAATTGTGAGTTCGGTGATTTAATGCTGGTGGTTCATATGATCCTGGATATATTACACTAGGAGCGCCCCTCCTTTGTTTTTTGTCTCTTCTATGACCTAATGATGACTGATGATGCAGATCTAGAATATATCCCTCCAGTATCCTTCTGTTATTCAGATGCAGAAGAAGATGAGAGTGAGAGAGGGGATGATCATATGGCCATAAAGTTAGCAGTTATAATGAAAAGGGGTACTGTGCCTGTCTATAAACTATTTGAGAAAACCACTGGAAATTCTGATCCTGGACAACTAAAGATGGCAAAAAATACACAGTCACCCTATCAGTCATCATCAGCATCATCGCCTCTGCCAAGTCCAAGTCCCATTCAGCCACACACCTCTGTGGAGTACCCAGCAGCAACAACAACAGAAACATAGGTTGTTAACATCCACAATGTTAGCTAATGTTAAATATGATGAGTGCATCTGATGCTGCTGGAAGTGTTGCACCTTTGACACCTAGTAGCAGTAGCAGTTGTATCAACATCTAGCCTCCAGTCAGAAATCGCTCAGTCCATGAAGTCCACAGTACTGAGATACTTCACTCAGGATCCGAAAACTAAGCATGTTGCTATCTGTTGTCTGTTCAAAAAGCACGTGAGCAGGCTCACACCTAGGCACCTCCTCTATGAGATCCCACCTAAAGCACAGCCACAGGTCTGACTGGGAGACACACTATCAGCAGATCAGAGGTGCTGCAACTAGCAGCAGCAGAAGCCCTCTAAAATGTTCTCATGGCTCTGAGGCAGAAAAGAGAAGTAGTGATGTTATTTATGCGTCATAGAGTGTGCTACTGCCAAGTTAGTTAATTCCAAATAACACCTATTGCTCCTGCTGCAGAGGATTATGACGACCTGGCTTTATTGTAGGAGATAGCAAGAGTCATAGACTGCCCAAACATGCTGCCTCAACCTCCAACATCTTCTCTAGTAACGTTGTTAAAGCTAAAGTTCCAGGGTTCTTCTGCCATGTCCTGCTAACCCACACTGATTGAGATACGGGGGAGTAGTCAAAAACTTCACAAACACAATCCCAAAGTATGTCTGTGGAAAGGCCAGGTTGCCAAGATGTTGGCAGTGGACATGCTGCTCTATTCTTCTGTAAAAAAACTAGGTTTCAGATAACAGATTTCATGTCTAACTCCACTCTGGCATATCCCAAGTCTCAGTTATTTTTCCAGTACGCAGTACCTGAATTTTTCAAGCAGGTGGTTAGTATGGTGTTCAAAGGACTGAAAAGTGCTTATGGCATGAAAATCCACCTGACCAAAGATATGTGGACAAGTGGGCAGAGCACAGACTATATGACTGTGACTGGTCACTGGGTTTCCCTCCCAGCACCACTAGAAGGCAACGCCAGCTTACAACATCAGGTGACGGCCAGTAATCATGCTTCTGGTTCTGGAAGCGTGATTAAATTATGGCAGCAGGAGAGCCCATACCACCGGCACACCACCTTGTGCATGCAGAATTTTGAGAGACAGGCCCACAAAAGCCATAGATGTTTTAAGTATGCTAGAGCAGGTGATAGAGGAATGGCTTATACCCCACTCCTTAAAAACTGGTTTTGTGTCTGCTGATAAAGGCTGCAACATAATTGCTGCTTTGAGAATAGGTGATATGGCCCATGTGCTAAATTTAGTTGTGAGCAGATTCCTGGTAGAATCAGAAACCCTGAGAGAGATGCTTACTATTGCCCACAAAATCTGTGCCCATTTTAGTCACTCCTAGAGTGTATTCAATGCTCTATATTCTATACAAGAGCGTAACAACCTGCCCCATGACCAGCTGAAAATGGAGGTCCCTACCAGGTGGAATTCCACACTGTACATGCAAGAGCATTTGTACAAGCAGAATAAGGCTATTAGCGATTACACCATACAAAACTGGAAGGCTTTGGAGGGAGCCTCTGTGTCACCTGGCCAATGGCAACTAATGTGCAATGTATGTGAGCTGCTGAAACCTTTTGAGGAGGAAACCATGCTGGTGAGTTGCACTGGGGCCCAAATAAGTGGAATTCTAGCACTGATCTTTTTATTGCAGAAATAATGAGGAGCATGACTGAGGAAACTTACCATAATGACAACACAGACATGCATAATCAGGTAAAGGAAATGTTAGTTGCTTTGAACATTGTCCATGAAAAGCATGAGGACTACATTCTTGACACTTTGCTGGAACTCCGCTTCAAACACGTTTCAGAATTTCTGCCAAAGGGCCATCAGCAGTTTGTCACAACAAGGAGTCATGATGATCAGCAGCAACTCTCTGAGGAATCGGATTCTGTCAAGGAATATCGAGATATGTTTAGTGATCGAGTAGAAGGTTGCATTGTGGAGGATGAGAGGGAAAAAGTGAGGGCACAAAAAACATCTATACAGCATAGTGAAAGGGAAGGCAGTGAAGCATTTGAACCAGCAGAAGCACCTACATCATCAACCAGAACATACCATTCTGAACATAGAGCAATTCATGGGTTTCTGCAGGGGTGGCAAAAACCCAACATTAGTTGTGGTGATGGCGGAACATCTTTTTAGGACTTGCTCCCTGAGTATGGGTTGGTAACGGACATACAGGAACACCATGTAGCTCCTAGAAGGGGTCCCACTGCATATGAGACGGTTTCTGCATACTTTCAGGGTAGTTACATTCTAGGCAGAAACAATGGACTACTGGCAAACAAAGCAGTGTATGTGGCCAGAATTTATACGTACTGCAGTGGAAACCCTTAGTTGTCCTTCAGCAAGTGTTGAGTCTGAGCTAGTTTTCAGTACATCTGATTACATTGGCAATGACCACAGTACATGGCTATCAAGCAGCAATGTTGGGAGTCTAACGTTCTTAAAAATGAGCCAACATCTCATACCATATGAGTATCCAGTAGCAGAATCCACACATGACAGAGAAAGCCATGCCAAATGTATTGACAGCAGCACAAATGAGGAGGAGGAAGAGGGATGTGAATAAGGGTGGTTACCATCTACCACACTTGTGTGTCAATAATCAAAGAAGAAGGATAGCGATTTGACACAAACATGAAAACGGTAAAAAAAAAAAATATATATATATACAGTACATACACACACAAATCAATCACACCATGTCATTCCCCCTACCACCAATACAATACGCATATGCCACATTTTAGGTTGTACTTTTTTCATCACTTGACATCATCATGAATATGTGCCAGTGTCACTTAAGTAGGAAGTTAGTGTTGTGGGCACTCTGCATGCTAACACATTTTTCAATGCATATTTTGCTATAGGACTCACAACGTTGACTTTCAGCTACTTATTTCTCCTCTACAGCCCTGAGAAGAAGTAATATTGCAGTAGAAAATGTTGTACCCATAGGAAATATAGGAGAAAAAAATATTAAAATAGGAAAAAGGAGGAACATTTTGCACTGGTGAAAAGGAGAAAACTTTCTTGTAAAAAGAGAAAAATCGTCCAGTTTTTGCGAAAAGTCATGCAGGAAATTTTTCTCACTTTTCACCTACCCTTAGTGCTGACCCCAGTAGCTTTATCTTAGGGCAGCCGTTAAACCACAGATACTGACAAGCCATCTTTGTCACGTAGTAGCCATAGAATCATAAATACTGACCGATAGACCTGTCCACTGCACTGTTATACATAGAGATAGGCAAAGTGAGGACTTAAAGCTGCTGCCAGAATACAACTCCCATCATTTATTTTCAGCCATCGTTCTATGGTTACCATCTGACAAAGCTGGGGTAATAGCAGTGGTTGTTATGTGAGGCCCTCTAGCTGCTACCAGACTACAACTCCCATCTGGAGGGACTCATGTTGCACATCCCAGCTACCAGAAAGGGGGACAGGGCTGGGTGGTCATCATGTTTGGTTTTATAACTACCTTAGGACAAGGCTGGAGGGGGTTCAATATGTGTTGTTCTATGGCTACCAGTATAGTGGTACAATTTTGGGGATTAGAACATGTGGTTCTCTTGCTGCAATGGGTCAAGACTTCAGGTCTTTATGTGTGGTTCTAGTGTAGTAGAATAAGGCTGGCGGTCATGCTGGAAAAAGCGGAAAAACTGAATTTTTTCTAGTAATTCCCACTGAAGGCAAAAAGTGCTGTTACTTTCCCTTTTTAGGCAAACATTTTCACCCATTCATATTCACGGCCACAGAAAGCATAGGAAAAAACATCAAAGTCCTTTTGAAAAATTCATTGGATATAGTGAAAAGACAAAAAATTTTCTGTGCACTGGCACTTAAGCAGCAAATTGTGTTTCTAAGTAAAAAAACCTTGTTAAAAATGGGTCTTTTCACCCACTAGTTGGAAGTGCAAAGCATATAATTTGTTTTAAAGGTCATGTTGTAACTTTAATAACTATGTATCCAGCGGATCAATTCTGGCATTTGTACCAGGTGCAGCACTTCTTATTAAATCTACTATGTGATTTTCTGTCCCTGTCTCCTTATCCCTCTCTGACACCATTCGAGACCCTCTTGACCCACCTGTCCAGATTCTGTCTCCCTGACTAGATGGTATCAACTTACTCTATCCCTCTTTCCCTCTATGAAACCGTCCTTCCTTTGTGATTGGGAGAAGAAACTATCTACTTTCCCGGCCTATGAGGAATGGTTTGGTTTTTTTCGGAGGCTAATGTCTTCATCTCTAGATGTGGCCACCAAAGAATGCAATTATAAATTGATTACGAGATGGTACTGTACCCCTTTTGCTCTTCACAGGATGTACCTTGACACTACTTCTTACTGGTCGTGGCTCTGTGTTACACATATTGTGGTCATGCCCTCAGATAGTGTCTTTTTGTTCAGAGGTCAGTCTCCACTCTACCCACATTCTGGCTTTTCCATCCCATCGGATCCTCTACTCTTACATTTTGCAGACCATACTCCTGATGATCAGAGGTTGAGCTCCTCCTACAGGGCACTTTTCCTTACACTGATGAATTCTGCAAAATCCTTCATCCTATTTTTTGGAAGTTTGCGGGCTTTCCTTCGGTGTCCTCATGGGTCATGAGGCTCCAGACACACCATACGGCTCAGAGATTACACGCTAAAGCTACAAATTCCTGGGTGAGCTTTAACTGTGTGTGTGGCCCATGGGAGAGATACCTTGAGTTGGGATTTCTGCCTCTACCATGTTGAGTCAGTTTCTTTTACTCATTTTGTATGCTCTCCTATGCCTACAATATGCTGTGTGGCCCAGACCAAAACTCAATTATCTACCCCTGCCTCCCCGCCCCCTTTCTTCTCTCCTCTACCATTCCCTACTTTCTTCTTCATTTTCCCTTATTTATTTGCTCCTTTCCACCCTATTTCCTCCTGTTGAGGGACACAAAGATACACTCACTCTTGTTATAACACTAGCATGGTTTCAGGTTGTTACCATTTTCTTCTGTATGATTTGCAGATACACTGTTTCATCCAAGTTGGGGTGTTAATTCCTGACAGTGTAGAATGCTCTTATATTTTACTCGGTAATATGTTACCTGTTTACATCTCATTAATGTATCTTGCACTCTCTGACACAATACTGCTATACTATTCCTTGTTACCAAGATTTTGATAACTATTTGTAAAACTTTGACATATTCAATAAACAATTTTAAATTAAAAAAAAAACAACAAAAAAAAAAGATTTATCCATGTGCTGTTTTGTGACATCTGACTTTGGCGTGGGCTAAACATGTCTATTTTCAGCCTCACCAAATACAGTGTTATTTTGTTATTATGTTACAGCCATTCTGCTACTATTAAAACTCTGCCACCCCTGAAAGAGTTAGGGCTGGATTCAAATGCAGGTGCTAATTTTATCTCTGCTTTTATCTCCATGTTTTCCCATAGACTTCAATATGAAAACGTTTGCTAAAACAGGAGGTATCATTTATCTCCTGCATTTGAATCCAGCCTTTAGTCTTTTGAGTACCAGAGGGATGTCAAACACATTGCTTCTCAATGCATTGGATCCCAATCTGTCACTCAAAAGGTTAATGTAACCTTAAATTTTGCTTTGATTTTTAAGCGTTTCCAACAAAAACATGTTAATCGTAAGGGTTTTTAATTGTTAAAGAAATTACTTCTAGGAGAGTTCAATAAAGCTGCTTAACAAGCTGAAAATAATTTGACACAGCAGAATGAGGTCAGGTAAATTGAAATCACTAGTTTGTAATGTTACCAGGTGCAAGCTTAACAAGGTTGATTTGTTGCCTGGAAATTTTATACACATTGCCATGTATTATTAAATGAACTGTGCATGAATTATGTGTAAATGCAGACAGTGGAAGAAGTTAAGCACTAAATTGTGTTTATTTAAAATGTTGAGAATTAAAAAAAAAAAAAATGTGTCAGTTTTCATGACTTTTACATGTACATTATTGTTGAAATTACAGTAAGAGCTTGGGATGGGTGAAATTTGTCACCGTGTTCCCACAAGAAATTTTGCGAAAACCACATTGTTATCTGCTTTTTCGTGGAAAAATCCACTTTAAAACTAGCGGTTAAAATTTTCGCATCTTTCGCCCATTGGCCAAAATCTTTTGCCATTTTTTCAATGGCTAAAATGTTTTCGACCATTGATTTACATTTTTTTCGCACTTCCGCTATAAAAACTTGACATTTTCGCTGAAGGCAGACACAATAGAAGCAGCTACAGAGCGAGATAGATGTGATGTGTTGTTCTCTTGTGATATTTAGCAAAAATTGAGGCAGGAGAGGCTCATAGTGACTCCTATCACTATGAGCAGCAAAAAGAGGAGCTGGAAGGACCCATATTATGTGTCCACTGAGTCTGAGGAGGAGGAGGAAGAAGTAACTAGCAGTACTCAACCAATGCTGTCCAGTCCCCCTAAGTCACCACAAGGGATCTTGGGGAATTTAATAAGAAGGGAGGGAGAAAAGGGAATGGGAAGGAATGGAGAAAAGGAAAGGAAGGGAGAAAAGGGAATGGGAAGGAAGGGAGAAAAGTATAATCAGAGCAGGAGAGGTCAGCTGCCTGTACCTGCTGCAAGAAGTGCTGCCCCTGCTGCCAGTGCCACCATTTCTGATCCTGCAGCCACTAGTGTTGTACATGTTGCCAGACGTGCTGCCCCTGCTGCCAGTGCCACCATTTCTGATCCTGCAGCCACTAGTGTTGTACATGTTGCCAGAGGTGCTGCCCCTGCTGCCAGTGCCACCATTTCTGATCCTGCAGCCACTAGTGTTGTACATGTTGCCAGAGGTGCTGCCCCTGCTGCCAGTGCCACCATTTCTGATCCTGCAGCCACTACTATTGTACCTGTTGCCAGACTGCTGCCCCTGCTGCCAGTGCCATCATTTCTGTAACTGCAGCCACTAGTGTTGTATCTGTTGCTAGTACTGAACCTGCTGACAGTGCTGAACCTGCTGCTAGTACTGAACCTGCTGCCAGTGCTGAACCTGCTGCCACCAATACTTTGTCTGCTGCTAGTTTTTCTTGTAGTACTCAGGGGGGAAGGAGAAAATTATGCCAAGTGTGACAGCAAGGGACCCTAAATCAAACTTGCCATTCCCAAGCAGTCCTGCCAGTGCTAGTACCACTGCTACTAAGCTCCAGCAGCTTGTTAGCCTTAGGAGTGAAGGAGGGGTAATCAACAATATCCTGATATTACTAGTGACTGTGACACTGAGGAGGAAGACTCTGCAGCTGAACTTGATGTGGTTGGTGTTAGTAGTAGCAGTAATGGTGAAGCACCCAGAGTGGTAGGGGAAACATTTTACAGCATCCAGAGTAGTGGACAAGGGAGTCCACACCATTCTCCTGACCCTGGGACTGGGAGTCCTCCCCTTCTCTTCACTACAGTGTCCAGGTGGAGCATGAACCTGAAGATGCCAGAACTGGTGTTGGGAGAGGAGAGCAGGTTGAGAATTAATACCACCACCAGCAGGAGCACAGATCAGCTGCCTGTGCCTGCTGCTATTTTTGCTAGTGTTAGTCTGCCTTCTTCTTCAGGTTAAAAGGCAATGGCAAGTATGACATTAGGGGACCTCTGTCACATTGCTCATCACCTCCTCCAAGTAGCAGAGAGATGTCTGGGATAGAGCAGCAGCAGCAACAGCATGTAGGAACTAGTGGTGGTGGTGGTGGTGGTGATGATGCTGGAGAAGCTGGGGTGGAATAGACATTGATTTTTTTTTAGCAGAAACTGAGAAGGAATGGGAGACAGGAATGAAGATAGGCATCACCACCACCACTAGCAAGGATATCTTGGAATTAGAGGAATTTGCAACTGCTCTAATTCCTTCTGATGCTGAGATGCAAGGGCAGCAGGATACTGAGAAGCAGGTTAGTGTGCCACAAACCACTGTGGACACAGTGGGAATGGGGTCAACAAGCGATGCGGGACTAGGACAGGTTCCACTTGCCAGCAGCAGCAAAACCCCTGATCCTAGTTGCAGTGCTGACTCTGAGGCAGTAGCAGCAACAGCAGAAACATTATCTGTTGGCACAGACAATGAAGGTGAATGTGGAGGACAAGAAGAAAGAGGCCATTCTTCTCCACCTTTCCCCTTCCCTCTGAAGTCATCATGGGTGTGGGACTATTTTTCTGTTGGGGCAGGCACAGTACAGTCATCAGCAATGACACTTTTCACAATTTGTGACAAGTCAGTGAAAAGAGTAAAGGCGAGAACACACCTTGGCACAAGCGACCTCATATCACATATGAAACAAAGACACTATGACATTTACTCCAAACAGGTTAAAGCCAAACACCCACCACAGAAATTTTGCTGTCCCTGACTCACCAGAAAGGCAACAAAAGGAGAGGTGGTGATCAAAGAGGAGAAGGATTAGAACAACCCAGGCAGAGGCTGGAAGTTCCAGGATGAGTGAAACAACTAGCTTGCCATCACCTTCTAGGGTAACTACATCTTCTGCCAATCTTCCTCGTTCATTACTTCTCCCCCCAAATGATAGCCACTCTGTTGATATTAGAATGTGGCAGTTTGTCTCTACCCATTGCACACTGTGTGGTGCACTGACCACACATGCCAGTGTGGTGGAGGAGAATCGAAATCAGTGCATCAAGCAGCATCTGAGGAGATTCCATCCTGCAGATTATGCTAAGATGGTGGCAGGGAGGGTTCATCACTACTATTAAATAGTCAGCAAGTTGTTATGTGTCCTTAGCAGGTGTGGAAAAGGGGTACAGTGAGAGCGCCAGTACTTGGTTTCAGGTGTCATGGTGTTTGGATATAGTTGTGTCCCCAGATGTTATTTACCACACACACATACTGTGCACATTGTAGTTGCTGAGGAGACCCACTGATCCTGCTCTTAAGGGAAACATATATTCTAATAACAACACACCCATGATTATTTTGGAGGGGGGGCTGGTGGTGGAGATTTAGTGGCCAACTTGTTCTTTTCTCCACCAATACTGGGGGCTACTTATTCTGCTGCTACTACCTCAGGCACATCACTGGAGCCAGTCATGGCAAATGGAACCTTCATCATCCATCTTCAATGTTACTGCTATTGTTAATCCCATTCCCTTTTAGCTGCTTAATCATCCTGCTGCTTAAACAACTCAGCAACAGCAGTACGAACAGCAGTTGCAACTCTGGATTCAGGAGGAAATTTTACAGTGGCCACTGGCCAACATGACCTGCTGGCATTAGGCCAGCAGGGTATTTTTATTTTTTTCTCAGGGCTTGTGTTTTAAAAAAATAAATAAATAAAAACTAGTCCTACAAAAAAAATAAGAAAAAACAGCTAGAAAAAACCTACATAAACCTACAAATGGCTATAAAAATAAAAAATACCAAAGATATTATTATACTATAAATATACCCAACACAATAATTCTAAAATGTCAATAATCAGATGGTGTCGGAAAGAACACACCTTCTTCTACAACATTGCTGAAGAGAACAATCTCTCAAATACCAAATCAGTAAAGAATCCACTGCTTCACTGGTAACTGAAGATCTGTGCAGCTAATCCACATAAATAGTCTTGTAAGCCACTATCCAACGAAATATATAGACAAAATGTAGCAGCGCTCTGGATATTCAGATGTCTAGATAGAAAAAATCAAACAGCATCTCGGGGTCCCAAGGCCCCCTGATAGTCACAAAACCTCCCTCTCCTTCTGATAGTATAGTCTGACAGAAAATCCTTTAAGTCCACTCTTAGCTCCAATGGATCTTCACCGTCCACAATGAATCAGCCCAATATGTGTAGAAGAACAATTCTTATAGCTAATAGAAAAGATCTACATCAGTATGGCACTGAGACAGGATAAATAACATGGATACTGGGACAGAAGGGGTTAATACTAAAGGGAGAGATATACTAGCGGGGGACGTGGGGCCGGGACCAGCACTGTATAGAGACACACTTGACTACAATAGCCAAACTCGTTTTTGTCGGCATTCTGCCAACTTTTTCAAGGCTAATTCGTAGTAAATGGAAGAGGATCCGTTTAACATCCTGTATTTATCAACTCTAATGAATCATGATTGGATCACTGATATATCTCGTATCCCGATATGTACCACCCACTTCTAAATCCACCCAGCAGGCAGTACAATATCATGGATATATCATAAAAAGAAACATAATAAAATTAGAGAATTGCTTATTTTCTCCATGCCCATAGGTGAACATTACAACAATATCATATAAAATACATAAAATCCACGTGGAAAGAATACATTGGATATCAATGCAAAATAAAATGCTTCCTAACATAACAACATAATGGAACAAAATCCATTTACAAATAATACATGACAATGATATCAGTAGTAACCAAGCCAAATTATAAAACCAATTCATTAGAAAGTATACATACATCAAGTATATACACAAATCCCCCAGGTCTAGAAATCCTTTTCCTCAGGAGTTTAGTAATATATAACATAAGATGTATTTTACAAAATCCTAAAAGATGTCCCCAATTAAAAAAAAACATTTTATAAATATAAAACTAACATAAATTAATCAAAATAGATACACTCTATCTATACCCTATACAATGGAAAGGATAAAATGCATCTAAAGAGCTCTCATATAACCCCTAATATCAAAGATCAAAGAAAAGCAGCTAAATCAATATCTATGTTTAGACGATTAGGGGTTAATGTATTTAACTCATTTATCCAATAAGTCTCACGCTGGTGTAATTTTAATAATCTATCCCCCCCTCTATGAGTAACTGAAAAAAATTCTATATCTTGAACCTGTAATCCACCTGTTAACCCTTCATGATACTCACTAATATGTTGGGATAAACTGTGGGTCAATAAACCCACCCTCGCATTTCTCAGATGTTCCCCTATCCTTGTTTTTATTTTTCTCTTTGTTCTACCTATATATTGTAGTTTACAAATACAAGTAATTAAGTAAACCACATAATTACTATTACTGAAACTCTTTATATCATAATTCTTACCGGTACTAGTGCTTGAGAAAATATTTTAATTTTGCACAGGTATTAGAGGACAGGTACTACAATTTGTTTTCCCACATCTAAAAGTTCCTGGTGACTTAGTTAACCAATTAGCTTAATTACTCGATCTCACTTTAGTGATGTCACTAGGGGGCTAATAGATTCTTTAGATTTTTATTTTTCTTAAAACTTATATTAGGTTTGGGTCCCAAGGTTTGTGCTAACATAGAGTCCTGCATTGAAATTGACCAGTGTTTATTTAAAATTCTGTACATATCTGAGGACTGATTATTATAAGTGGTAATAAAGGCTGGTGGTCTTTCACTGTTCCAGTTTTTCTTTTCTTTATATTTCAATAAACTACTTCTATCCATATTTTTAACCCTTTCATATGCTTGATTTATACACATTGTGTCATAATTTTTATCAATACATTTTTTTTTAATATCTCTGTTTTCAATTTGAAATCTGCTTGTCTTGTACAATTTCTCTTTATCCTTTGTAGCTGACCAAAAGGAATATTTTTAATCCAATTATGCAAATGACCACTTTTGGCATGGAGATATCTATTTGCATCCACCTCTTTCCTAAAATTAGTAGTGATGATTTTGGTATCAGTGGACAGTCATTTAAATTCCAAATATTCAATAACTTCCTTATCATATTTATTAGTGAATTATACTACTTATTAAGTATAGGGTGGATCATTTAGAGAAAAATAAAAATAAAATGGAAGAGTTGGAAAAGAAAATTATTAAATGTAAATTGCAAGAGAAACATACAAAATTACATGACAATATGAATAAAAAGTTAATTACTTTAGAAAAATATATACAAGTAAATAAAAAAAGAAAGTTTATGAGAGGCAAAACTGATTATGAGGATAAAGCACAATCTTTTAATAACAGAAATAATAACAGTTATGCATAGATTGTACTCGAATTATAATCAATACCCGAGAAATGAGAGTAATCAGGGATCCAACAGATCTGGAGGATCTGAGGCATACACAGAGATAATTTATTATACATGCCTTAAAGATATCGGAGGAAATCTCTACTATGTTTAAATGGGACATGTCACTTCCAGACAAGTTTACTTTGCATTACAGAAAACTGAAATCTATATTTTTAAGACATTACTATTTAGCTGTTGCCAGCAGAGTATGACAATTTATCCTAAGTACTTCCACATTATGTTAGTTCTTTCTCAATGTGCTAGTATTGCAATAAACAAAACTCTTCATACTGTGACATGACAATTTTAAGGTGTTCCAATAACAAGTCCCAAGAGACTATTGATGTTGTCAGATCATCATGTATGTCTTGATACATATCAATAAAACTTTTTTACACTGGTTTTTGAGTGGCTATGGGAGACCTTCTCTTTTTATAGCAGGTTTAATATGTCAGATCATCTGGCCAGTAACAAGCTGGCCTTTTCACATACTCAGGATTTAAAAAGAAAGCCAACTCGTAGTCTTTACTTCAGATTCTGAAGGTTCTTCTGAGTAGGACATCAGGGAAAATACTTACATTTTATGCTGATATATTGATCTGCCGGTTAAAGGAGTCAGAACCTCTATAGAAGATATATTTTATCTAATATCTACACAAGTTGCTATGTTTCATGTTATGGAAAGGCTCATACAGTTTTCATGTTTATGAGGTTATCAGTGGAGTAATTAAGATGGAATGGGACATATCTGGAAAGAAAGATTAAACTACTTTGAGACTTTGAAATCCTTTCAATGCAAAATATACTAACTCATGGCATAATATATTTAAAGTTGATGTTCATGTAACCAAGTTGTCTAGAACAACTACCATTCATGTAGAAAATGATTCAGGTTTCAGAGACCTTATGGATAAGACAGCAGAAATGGCTTTTTGAAGAGGTTATAAAACAGCTGTTAATTAATTAAAGTCTGGTGTGACCAAAACTTGTGTTGCTAGATCCCTAAACAAATAAATAGCATACCCATTTCAAAGAAGACATTTTAAAGGGATAGTGATACTTTGTTTTAACTTTATTTTATTTTGTAGGCATTAAAAAAACATGAAGAACGATATAAGTCTTATATCTCAAACCTTTATGGTTTAAGTGATATTCACAAGCAAAGATTCCCCCTCCCGCCCCTTTTACCTAGTGTAAGCCATCTCTTCTCAGATGTGAATCTGGTTGTAAGACCAGACAGATAACAGCAGGGGACAATCTTCTTTATATGAAAACAATGAAAGCCCTACCCCCCTTGACAATCTTTTCAGATTTTTCCCTTATCTTAATTGAAGATTGTCCCTCTGTGTAATCTACTTGGGCACCTCCCTTCTGCTTTGGTTGAGCAGTGTTACATCAGTAAAAGGGGCGGGAGGGGGACACTTTGTCATTGAATTACTCCTGAACTACAACTCTGACAGAGCTGATATAACACTCTCCAAAGTCCAAATACTATGATGATTAATTAGAGCTGTTTTTATTATAAAAAATTACTATCCCTTTAAAGGGATAGAAATGTTTCACAAAAAAAGCAGCTCCAATTAATCTTCATAGTATTTGAGCCATAGAGAGTGCTATTTTAATACTGTCAGAGTTGTTGTTCAAGAGTAATTGAAGGATAAAGTTTCCCCCTCCCGCCCCTTTTACCTAGTGTAAGCCATCTCTTCTCAGATGTGGAATCTGGTTTGTAGACCAGACAGATAACAGCAGGGGACAATCTTCTTCCTATGAGAACAATGAAAGCCCTGCCCCCCTTGATAAATCTTTCAGGTTTTTCCCTTATCTTAATTGAAGATTGTCCCTCTCTGCAATCTACCTGGGCACCTCCCTTCTGCTCTGGCTGAGCAGTGTTACATCAGTAAAAGGGGCGGGAGGGGGATACTTTGTCATCAAATTACTCTTGAACTACAACTCTGACAGAATTGAAATAAAACTCTCCAAGGTCCAAATACTATGATGATTAATTAGAGCTGCTTTTATTATGAAACATTACTGTCCCTTTAAGTAAATTAACATTTAGTAAAGTCAATGTCCATGATCAATGTACAAGGATGCTTTATGTCTGCTGCTTCTGGACCGAACCTCCGCCTTGGTCACAGCAGGATGTATAGTTTTATGTCTTAAAAAGTATAGTAGGACCTAAATCTAGCGCTTGACCCATCTCAGGATTCCTCTTCTGGGAAATCACCTTTCCGACTCTCTCATCTAAGGTAGCTTAGGAAAAAACTGGCTGACAGACACCTTTTGGTTGCATGGAGACTTCTTCATCCCACGGATAAAGAATTTTCTTTTTTCTCTCACCCTCATTCCACTCATAGCCGTATAGACTACCTATTTATCTCGCAGTTCCTCCTTCCTAATCTTCAACGATCCTCCATTGACCCCACATCTTGGTCTGACCACTCGCTGGTCTCTATATCTCTTTCGGTCCTCACCCCTGCCAACTCGCAGAAACAATGGAGATTTTCAGATCATCTGATAGCGAACAAAACCTTGCGCAACAATTTGAAAGCTGATATATCCGAATATTTCTCCCTCAACTCCACTGATGACATTACTACTCCTGTTCTTTGGGAGGCACACAAATGTGTCATCAGGGGCTCTCTCATTAAAATGGAGGCTTCTCTTCGAAGAGACAAGAAAAACCGCTTAGATTCACTCTTGAATAGGATGAGACAGTTGGATACGTGACATCAACAATCATGTCTTCCTCACACTTTGTTGGAACTTAATTCAGTTAAGAACGAGATAAATACTCTCCTCAGGGAGGATATGCTTAAATCCCACATGTGGGTCAAGTATGAAAAATATGTTTCAGGCGAAAAAGGCAAAACGTTGGCCCTCCTAATTAAAATAAAAAGACGCTCAACTGCAGTTCACAAAATTCAAACCAAGGTGGGGACCACTACCCACTCTTATCCTGACATCGCGGAGGCCTTCCGTAATTTTTACTCCAAACTATATAATCTATCCCCGGACGGCTCACATGATCGAGAGGCTATACGTTCCTTCCTAGCTGGGCACAAACACCAGAACTTTCTGATGCAGATAGAAACTCCATCGAATCCTTAATCACAGTAGCTGAACTCTCTAAGGCTATATCTGAGATGTTCGCTGGGAAGAGTCCATGCCCGGATGGGTTTACTCTCACCTACTACCGCGCCTTTCAGGACTCCCTGTGCCCTCACATGGTCCAATCCTTCAATACTATAATGCAAGGCGATACATTTCCCCCGTCAGACATTGGTGGCTACCATAGTGGTTATACCCAAACCGTCGAAAGATCCTTCCAGATGCGAAAATTTCGGTCCAATACCTCTACTAAATGTAGACTTGAAACTATTTGTGAAAGTCCTAGCCAATTGGCTCCGTCCTCTCCTTCCAGGTCTGATTCACCCGGATCAGAGAGGCTTCGTTCCAGGTAGTGAAACTAGACATAATGTAGCTGCTGTGATTTCTCTATCAGACCTAGTCCTTAGGCGTAAGACTCCATCAATCTTTCTCTCGTCTGACGCAGAGAAAGCATTTGATAGGGTAGGTTGGACCTACATTTGTGAGGTCCTTAGTAATGTGGGTCTAGGCCCACTCATAATGGCCGGTATACTAGGCTTATACTCTTCTCCCTCAGCGTGTGTTCTTGTTAATGGTACTTTATCTTCTTCCTTCCCTATCTCAAATGGTACTCGACAGGGTTGCCCACTTTCCCCCTTGTTCTTTATTCTGTCTCTAGAACCATTGCTTCAGATGGTACGGAATCACCCGGACATCTCAGGCATCACCTCCAGATCTGAAACCTTCAAATTGGCTGCATTTGCCGATGATGTCCTGTTTACCATCACCCATCCTTTTTCCTCCTTACCCCCCCTTCTGGAGGTTCTGCGATCATATTCACTTGTTTTCCAGGCCTCATTAAACTACGTTAAATCAGAAGTTCTAAATCTAAACCTTGAACCGCATTCAGTTGCTGCCCTCAAAGCTAAATTCCCGTTTAAATGGTCTGACTCCTCCATCACATACCTGGGTATTAACCTCTCTTCAGATCTCACATCTTTACCAGACATCAATCTTTCTCCTCTCCTGCTTTCCATCTCAAAAGATCTTACGTCCTGGAATCTGCTATTTATTACTTGGTTGGGGCGTGTCAGTGTCGTCAAAATGGTGGTACTCCCGAAGATTCTATACATTCTTAATGCCCTGCCAATCTTTATTCCGAAACACTTCATTGACTCCATAACCTCTAAGGTAATCAACTTTGTATGGGCAGGGAAGTCCCCTAGACTTCGGTACGATATTCTTGTTCGCCCCATCTCCCAAGGGGGCTTGGGTCTCCTGGATTTTCTGAACTATTATAAGGCTGCGGCTATTTCCAAAATCGTTGATTTCATTTCGCTTCCTCCAAAAAGATGGACTCGCATTGTCGCTCCTGCTATTGATAATGCGGATCTACTACAACTCCTTTGGCTTCCATCTCGACATCCTTCCCCAGCATATATGAAACATATTACTCTAGGCCATATATTGGGAATATGGACAGATGTTAACACCAAATATCACCTTGCTCCTGCCCCTTCACCCCTCCAATATTTCCTGAACAACCCCTCCTTTCCCACAGGTCGACAACCCAGGTTACTCTCAGGTTGGAAACAGAAGAACTTACACACTCTAGCTTCTCTCACTGTAAATTCTCGCTTTGCTCCCTTCGACCTAGTCACTTCTTCGCTGGCTCCTTCTTCAAATCCGTCACTGGTATAATTTGATGTGTAATGCAGGTTCTCCAGACAGACAGCTCACCCCCTTGGAATCTGCCTTTTCTGATCCTTCCCTCTCTATTCGCCCTCTTTCCTTCTGTTATTCCGCTCTAACACGTTCTACCTCCTTGTCTAAACCTTATTTCCTTCAGAAATGGGAAAAAGAACTTTCAGTATCACTAGACATGATGGAGTGGTCACGAATACTGCGCAATAATTTCCGTTTCTCACGGGACACTCGCTCACGAGAACTTAATTACAAGATAACAACTGGTTGGTATAGGTCACCTCTACTCCTATCCAAATTATACCCATCCTTGTCTTCATCTTGTTGGAGATATCTTCTCCATCCTGGCTCCCTCTCGCACATCTGGTGGTTTTGTCCATTGATTCAACTCTTCTGGACGGAGGTGATTGGAGCCGTGAACAATATGTTTGGCTTAACTCTTACAGTAGACCCTCTTTTGTGTCTATTCTCACGCAAATCTCACCTCAATCCCCCCCCTTCTCCTCATTCTTGGACACTGATACCTTTGCTCCTTATAGCTGCTAGACACCTGATTCCCAAATTCTGGAAGAGTACAACTATTCCTTCACTGGCACAATGGGCAGAGAATGTGGACGCCCTAGCACAAATGGAAAAACTCCATGCTCTGGCGAATAACTCCCTCTCTGACTATTGCGCGATTTGGAAGACTTGGTTGACTTTTTGAATAACTCTTTAACTGTTTCAACCTCTCCCCCCCTCCATTCTGCTAAACTTGGCATTCTCGTTTCTTCCTCTGTTGCTTGGCATTAATGGATGACTATTCATAGCCTTGATTGATAGAGCTTTTCCCAGCACCAAAGCTCCCTGGCCCATGTGGAAGTCCCCCCCCTTTTCCTCCCACTCTTTACTTTCCTCTTTTCTCTTTCCTTTCATATACTTATATTGATATTATTTCTCTCCACTCTGTTCTGGATTGGGGTAGCCCTTTCCTCGTAGGTGGCCACCCCACATGATGGTAACCGTTTCCCTATTTGACACCACCTTTACCTATTTCTTCTCGGCGACGGTTCTGACTTCCTTTGCTCACACTCCCAGCTGACCACTGATCGCATCACTTTGCATACCCACCAAGGCTACCACTATAGCTGACACCATTATTGTTCACTTTCTTTCATGTACTGTTGTTATCATTTTATGCTGATGTATCGATTTCATTTGTATCTTTAATAATTTTTTCAAATAAAGTACAGTAGGGATTGGATAAAATTACTATTTTGTTCCCATGGGAATTTCTATTAAAAATTTACTATTTAATTATTTTTCTGAGGTAATTCCCACCCATTGAGGAAACCATAGATGTTCTGCCTTTCCTCTTATACCACAGATTATTGGAACAAGAACGGTTCCATTTCTGGCCCATATTTTCAAAGGAGGTGAAAGTTACTGCCCCATGATATAAAAACCCAAAACTTACAACTATGCAGCATGTTGTAGAATAGGCAGGAATAACAGAGGAAGCAGATAGACAAGCTGAGAGATAGAAAAAATAGAAATGAAAATATAGTTCTTTTCGTGTGCATGTTTTCACAAATATGAAGCTAGAGGGATGCTGCTGCTGAATAAGAGTTTGAGGAATTCAGCAGTAGTAGCAGCAACAGTAGCAGCAGTAATCAAGGGAGTCCACTACCAGCAAGAGGTGGTGGTAGTGGTTATGAGTCTGAGGGTGATTGAGCTGATGGTTTAGAAGATTTTTTTAGAGAGTTGTTCATTGAAAGTGATTTAGATTGGTAGAATGAGAGGCAATGGGGTTCAACCCCACCAACAGCAGTGAGATTATAGCATTTGCTTCTACTGCAATTCCTGCTGCTGAGTCATCAAATAAAGAATTGCACCTGTCACAGGAGCAGAACAAGCTGGCTAATGTGTCATTTTCCACTATAGTTACCATGGGATTGGAGAATTGCAGTATCAGTAATACTGGACTGAGATAGGTAGATATGGTCCCACTTCCCACTAGTCCTCCTTATCCTAGCACTAGTGCTGCTGCTGAGGAAACCGCAGAAGCAGCACCTGCCCCAGCCATTGCTTGCGCATTTGTAGATCTTGAAGCCCATTTTTCTCACCGCCCCCACACAGAAATCATGTGTGGGTAGTGGTGGACGAAAAGTGTGAAAAATTTCCTGCATGACTTTTCACACAAACTTGCAGATTTTTCGATTTTCCTTCAAAAAATTTCTCCTTTCCGCCTATGCAAAAATGTCCTTCTTTTAGCCAATTTTAACACAATGTTCGCCTATAATTCCTATAGGTACTACATTTCCTATAGGTACTACATTTCCCACTGTAATATTGCTTCTTCTGAGGGCTGAATTTTAGAAATAAGTGACTGAAAGTCAAAGTTGTAAGTCCTACAGCAACATATGGCTTGAAAAATGTGTTCGCATGCAGAAAGCATTTGTCTTTTGCCCACAACACTAACTTCCTGCTTAAGTGACATTGGCACATATTAATGATGATATCTAGTAATAAAAAATAAAGTACAACCTACAATGTAGCAGATGCGTATGGTAGTGGAGGTGGTGGGGGACTGACATGGTGTGATTTGTATATATATATTGTATTTACCATTGTCATATGCTATCCTCCTTCTCAGGTTATTAACACACATTACTTATCGGTCATAGCAGTGGTACCAAGAGGGGTAGATGGTGGCAACCCTTCTTCACGTCCCTCCTCCACCTCCTTATCTGTGCTGCTGATAATATATTGGTCCTGACTTTATCTGTCATACTCCTCTGCAGCAGGAGCCATAGGTATTATTTGCACTGAACTAACTGTTTGCACTGGCAGTAGCACACATATTTTTAACATTTTTTTAGGACACTCAGACACAGAAGGTTTGGGTAAAAACACAGTTTTATTGAAAACACAGAAATTAGAGTACCCCACATGGGTCCAGTATATACAGACAGAAATAATACTGACACAGGTCAAGTTACAAATAGATTTTGTAACCCACACGGGTCCAGTGAAACACAAAGGTACAACACTGCCATAGGTCATGTTAAGGTTCATGTGAATCCTTGAAGAAATAGTGGAGAGACGGGTGCAATTAGAGCAGGATTTATGGACAGGTCCTAATAGGACTGAGGCCCAGAGAGTGACATAAAATAACAGATGACACACGGAGGTATACGAAGGCCCTGGAAATGACACACTGCCAGAACAGACAAGGGTGACTGATACTGTGTAGCAAGGAGTAATGCCAATGTAACCTGCAGTAAACTGTGACCCAAAGCGCAACCGCACCAACCCCAAGGGGTTAAATGAATGCTAAGATCAGAATATGGCTGCAAGGCCGTGGGCACAACCGAGGCTCCCAGGGAACAAACCAACCTCGGTAATAGCAAGGAACAGATCAAGCGTACTGTGGTGCAACCTGATTGATCTAAACCACCGGGGTGACAAGATCATGAGGCACAATAACTGGGTCACAGTAAGCAGGACTGCCGGAGCAGATATACGAGACTGAGTCACAGTAAGCAGGACTGCTGGAGCAGATATACAAGGCAAGGACTGTCAGAAGATAGTGTGAGCACTGGAGGCACATACTCCAGCCGGATCACCGGATGGAGCGGGAAATCAGGCCAAATCGGTACACCGAGCAGGAACGTCAGCCAATCCGGGTCGGTACACAGAGCAGGAATGTCAGCCAGGCTGGGTTGGTACACAGAGCAGGAACGTCAGCCAATCCGGGTCGGTACACAGAGCAGGAACATAATCAGGCAGAGTAGTCAGGCAGTCCGGGTCATACACAGGATTCACACAGAAGTCTGGAGCAAATGCTAGCGACAGGAACACCATGAAAGGGCATTGCAGTAGTGACAGGGCTCAGTATTTAAGGGCTAGCACTGGGCGGAGAAAAAACACAATAGTCAATAAAAGGAATCAGGAAATCACTGAGTCATAATGTCACCAGCGATAACACGGGCACCGTGATAGTCTCCCAGTCAGACCTGTGGTTGTGCTTAAGATGGGATCTCATAGAGGAGGTGCCTAGGTGTGAGCCTGCTTTCCCCCTGCTCACATGCTTTTTGCACAGACAACAGATAGCAACATGCTTAGCTTCAGGATCCTGAGTGAAGTATCTCCATACTGTGGACTTCATGAAAAGAGGGATTATTGAGGTGGTGCTGCTGCTACTACTGCTACTACTGCTACTACTGGGGACAGATGTTGATGTAATTCTACTGCCACTACCACTAGGTGTCAAAGGTGCAGCACTTACAGCAGCGGAGGCACTCGTCATATCTAACATTGTGGATGTTAACCTGTGTTTCTGTTGCTGGGTACTCAAAACAGGTGTGTGTGGCTGAGTGGGACTTAGACTTTGAAGAGGTGCTGATGATGACTGATAGGGTGACTGTGTGCTTTTTGACATCTGTGCTTGTCCAGGGTCAGACTTTCCAATGGCTTTCTCAAACAGTTTATAGACAGGCACGGTGCTCCTTAAAAGTGGTGGAAGAGTCAGTCTTTGACTTTCTGCTAACCTTATAGAGCTGTCATCATCCTCACTCTCAACTTCATCTGTATCTGAACTAGAGAAGAATGCTGGAGGGATATATTCTACATCTGCACCATCATCAGTCATCATTAGGTCATCTTCAGCAGCATCAGCATCACCTGACAGTTCTTGCCCACTACTACCCTTATACTCCTCTAAGCTTTTAGAGGTCTCAAACAATGTCTTTTTACTTTAACTGTAACAAAGTTCCCTACCACTTTGAGGATGGGTGTTTTGGTGCTTGTGTGTATCATTATCTGATGCAGCAGGCGGTTCAGCTGCTACACCTTCCTCTGTTATGCTTTGGCCAGCATCATCAACACCTGAATGTGACTTGTCATCTTCAGTGTTCTTCTTATATGGTTCTTTATTTCTACTTGCACTGGTGGTGCTGGAACTAGTTTTGCTGGGACCTTGACAACCTGCATCCCCCCTTGGAGTAGAGGGATCATCATCATTGATTGCACACTCTGCAGCAGCCATTGCTGCAGTCAGTTTTTGAACTACTACTTTACTCTCATGTCCCTGCACTGATCCACCCCTTCCCCTTCTGCTTTTTCTGGACATTATGCAACTACACTGTGTTTTTTTACTGTACAGTACACAGCACAACTGATGGAGCTGTACAATGCCTTGCCTAAGCCCAGTCAGCTGTCTGTCACTGTCACCAAATATATTTAGTTCTTTATTAGTGATGAGCGAGCATGCTCGGCCGAAGCTCGGTTCGGCTCGAGCATCGCTCTGCTCGGCACATGGCGGTACTCGTACGAGTACCGCATGTGCTCGCCCGCCATGTTCGGGTCTCCTCCCCGCACGTTTCGCGGCTGCTGCGCAGCCAATAAACGTGCGGGGAAGCTCTGACATCAGTGTAATGCCAGCAGCCATGTTGGCTGCTGGCATTACACTGATTGGCTGGCCAGAACCCGTGATCGGGTGCTGTATAGCACCTGACCAGCGAGTTCGGCTCAGTCTTAGCCAGGGAGAGATGAGGATAGGAAGGGAAAGTCAGTGTAGGGAGAAGAAAAGCGAGTTTGAACAAAAAAAAGACCCAAAAGTCCTTTTTAGGACTACTGTGTGTGGGGGCAGCAAATATATTTTGTTTTGGGGGGCAGAGTTTAAAAAAAAAAGTCACATATTCCGTTCACTGTGCCTAGCCGCAGATTAGCAGCACATTCTGTTTAGTGTGCAAAGTTTCAGATTAGCAGCACATTCTGTTTAGTGTGCAAAGTTGGAGATTAGCAGCACATTCTTTTTAGTGTGCAAAGTTGCAGATTAGCAGCACATTCTGTTTAGTGTGCAAAGTTGCAGATTAGCAGCACATTCTGTTCAGTGTGCAAAGTTGCAGATTAGCAGCACATTCTTTTTAGTGCGCAAAGTTGCAGATTATCAGCACATTCTGTTTAGTGTGCAAAGTGTAAAAAATAAAAGTCACTTATTCCGTTCACTGATCCTAGCCGCAGATAAGCAGCACATTCTGTTTAGTGTGCAAAGTTGCAGATTATCAGCACATTCAGTTTAGTGTGTAAAGTGTAAAAAATAAAAGTCACTTATTCCGTTCACTGATCCTAGTCGCAGATAAGCAGCATATTCTGTTTAGTGTGCAAAGTTGCAGATTATCAGCACATTCAGTTTAGTGTGCAAAGTGTAAAAAATAAAAGTCACTTATTCCGTTCACTGATCCTAGCCGCAGATAAGCAGCACATTCTGTTTAGTGTGCAAAGTTGCAGATTAGCAGAACATTCTGTTTAGTGTGCAAAGTGTAAAAACTAAAAGTCACATATTCCATTCACTGTGCCTAGCCGCAGATAAGCAGCATATTCTGTTTAGTGTGCAAAGTTGCAGATTATCAGCACATTCAGTTTAGTGTGCAAAGTGTAAAAACTAAAAGTCACATATTCCATTCACTGTGCCTAGCCGCAGATAAGCAGCATATTCTTTTTAGTGTGCAAAGTTGCAGATTATCAGCACATTCTGTTTAGTGTGCAAAGTGTAAAAAATAAAAGTCACTTATTCCGTTCACTGATCCTAGCCGCAGATAAGCAGCACATTCTGTTTAGTGTGCAAAGTTGCAGATTATCAGCACATTCAGTTTAGTGTGTAAAGTGTAAAAATTAAAAGTCACTTATTCCGTTCACTGATCCTAGCCGCAGATAAGCAGCATATTCTGTTTAGTGTGCAAAGTTGCAGATTATCAGCACATTCAGTTTAGTGTGCAAAGTGTAAAAAATAAAAGTCACTTATTCCGTTCACTGATCCTAGCCGCAGATAAGCAGCACATTCTGTTTAGTGTGCAAAGTTGCAGATTAGCAGAACATTCTGTTTAGTGTGCAAAGTGTAAAAAATAAAAGTCACATATTCCATTCACTGTGCCTAGCCGCAGATAAGCAGCACATTCTGTTTAGTGTGCAAAGTTGCAGATTATCAGCACATTCTGTTTAGTGTGCAAAGTGTTAAAACTAAAAGTCACATATTATATTCACTGTGCCTAGCCGCAGATAAGCAGCATATTCTGTTTAGTGTGCAAAGTTGCAGATTATCAGCACATTCTGTTTAGTGTGCAAAGTGTTAAAAATAAAAGTCACATATTCTGTTCACTGTGCCTAGCCGCAGATAAGCAGCACATTCTGTTTAGTGTGCAAAGTTGCAGATTTGCAGCACATATTCCGTGTAATATGAAGAAGGCGGGTAAAAAGGGGAAGTGGACGTGATCCTGATAGTTCAGGGCGCGGGTCAGGACGCGTAGAAACTGTGCCTGGTGAAAGAGCACAAGAAAGAAAGACATCCACCATACCTAGCTTCATGTCTCAGTTTACAGGGCGTCGCAGGACATCACTCTCGAGGTCAGACCACTGTGAACAGGTGGTCGGTTGGATTTCAGCTGATACTGCTTCCAGTCGGTTAAGCACCACCCTGTCTTCCACCAAGTCCACTCTCAGTAGCCAAGAGTCTGGTCAACATAATCCTCACCCTGATCATCCTTCCTCCCACCATAGAGGGTCTGGTCAAAGAAGTGATCCCACACTGGGATATAGTGAGGAGCTCGTCTCATCACCAATCCTTAATTTGAACCTCTCTCCAAGCACGCTTGCAGAGGAACATGAAATCTTGTGTCCTGATTCACAACCTCTAGAGGGTACCCAATCACAAGAAGATGACAGAGGGGAACGGCATTTAAGGTCAAAGGAAGTGGATGATGATGATGATGAGACACAGTTGCCATCAAATCAACCACTTTTACTGTCTCAAGACCTTGATGAGGAGGATGATATACAGTTGTCAATGACTGAGTATGTGGTGGGATCAAGAAAGGAGGAGGATGATCAGAGTGAGGAAGTGGAGGAGGACTTGGTGGACGATGAGGTGACTGACCCCACCTGGGAAGGTGGAGAGCCGAGCGATGACAGCAGTCCTGAGGGTGAGCCATCTGCAGCACCGCAACAGGCTGGAAGAGGCAGTGGTGTGGCTACAGAAAGAAGGCGGACCGCACCAAACCGGCCCGCAAATGTTCCACGGAGCACCCCCTTGCGTAAATCTCCCTTGCCAAGGGGTAGGTGTTCCGCGGTATGGCGTTTTTTTAAGGAAAGTGCGGACGACAAAAGAATTGTAGTTTGCAACCTGTGCCACACCAGAATGAGCCGAGGCATGAACACTAGAAACCTCACCACCACCAGCATGATCTGACACATGGCATCCAAGCACCGTAATAAGTGGGAGGAACGCCCGGATCGCCAATCTGTGTCTGCAGGCCACACCACTGCCTCCTCTTCCCCTGTTTTCGGTGCCGGCCAATCGCCTGTCGAAGGCGCAGGCCCGCATACCTCCCTCCCTGCACCTGTACCATCTGAAGCACCATCAGCGACCACATCCACTTCCCTGTCCCAGCGCAGCGTCCAAATGTCGTTACCCCAGGCATTTGAGCGCAAGCGAAAATACCCAGCCACCCACCCACAGGCCATAGCACTAACCTCACACCTTTCCAAATTACTGGCCATCGAAATGCTGCCATTTAGGCTTGTGGAGACTGAGTCCTTCCGCAGCCTGATGGCAGCAGCTGTCCCTCGGTACGCAGTCCCCAGCCGCCACTACTTTTCCCGGTGTGCCGTCCCCGCCTTACACCACCATGTGTCCCGTAACATCACCCGTGCCCTGACCAACGCAGTTACTGGGAAGGTCCACTTAACGACTGACACATGGACAAGTGCTTGTGGCCAGGGACGCTACATTTCCCTGACGGCACACTGGGTGAATGTCGTGGAGGCTGGGAGCGACTCGGACCCTGGGATGGCACAGGTGCTATCCACGCCGAGGATTGCGGGCCCTACCTCCATCAGGGTTTCCGCCAGCACCTACGTTATTGGCTCCTCCTCCTCCGTTTCCACCTCCGAATTCTCTGCGCGCAGCGCCACTCACCCATCAGCCGGTAGCTGGAAGCAGTGTAGCACTGCAGTGGGGAAGCGTCAACAGGCCGTGCTGAAGCTGATCTGCCTTGGGGACAAACAGCACACGGCCTCAGAGCTGTTGCAGGGGATTAGTCACCAGACCGAGCAATGGCTCTCGCCACTCAACCTGCAACCAGGCATGGTTGTGTGTGATAATGGGCGTAACTTGGTGGCGGCTTTGGAGCTCGGCAAGCTCACACACGTACCATGCCTAGTGCATGTATTTAATTTAGTGGTTCAGCGATTTCTAAAAACCTACCCCAATGTGCATGATCTCTTGACCAAGGTGCGCTGCGTGTGTGCACATTTCCATAAGTCATCAACAGCTTCAGCCGGCCTGTTGAAGCTGCAGCAGCGCTTACAATTGCCAGCTCACCGGCTGCTGTGTGACGTGAGCACGCGCTGGAACTCCACCTTCCACATTTTGGCCCGGCTTTGTGAGCAGCAGAGGGCAGTAGTGGAGTACCAGCTGTTACACGGTCGTCGCCTCTCCGTTCAACTTCCTGTAATCAGAAGTGAGGAGTGGGAATGGATGTCAGACCTCTGTGAGGTTTTACGCAATTTTGAGGAATCGACACAGATGGTGAGCGGCGATAACGCTATTATCAGTGTAACCATCCCACTTCTGTGTCTACTGAAACGCTCGCTGCTCACAATTAAAACCGACGCTTTGCATGTGGAAGAGGTGGAAATGCGGGAGGAAGAGCTTACAGAAGGTGATAGCCAGAGCACGCTCACTTCGTCTTCTCAGCGACAATTGGAGGAGGCGGAGGAGGAGGAGGAGGAAGACACGGTTGCCTCCGCTACAGAGGGTAGCCATGGAACTTTAGTTCCATCTCTTCAGCGTGGGTGGGCAGAAGAGGAGGAAGAGGATGAGGAGATTGAGAGTCATCCTCCTGGTGAGGACAGCGAAATCTTGCCTGTTGGTACTCTGGCACACATGGCTGACTTTATGTTAGGCTGCCTTTCCCGTGACCCACGCGTTATATGCATTTTAGACAACACGGATTACTGGGTGTTCACCCTTCTGGACCCCCGCTACAAAGAGAATTTCTCATCTCTCGTTCCTCCGGTGGAGAGGACAAGCAAAGTGGTGCAATACCAGAAGGTTCTTGTCGAAAAATTGCTCCAAAATTTTCCATCTGACAACGCTGGCGGCAGAGTACGTGCTACCTTGGCCAACCGAGAAGGGGAGAAAAGGGGAGCACACAGCAGTTCCGACAAAGGCAGGGCAACACTCTCCAAGGCGTGGGACACCTTCATGACACCCCGCCAGCACCCTCACCCTGATGCGCAGCCTAGTGTCACAAGGAGGGAAAAGTTTTGGAAGATGGTGAAGGAGTACGTAGCAGACCGTGTCAGCGTCCTCAATGATCCCTCTGTGCCTTACAACTACTGGGTGTCCAAGCTGGACACGTGGTATGAACTGGCACTCTACGCCTTGGAGGTGCTGGCCTGCCCTGCCGCCAGCGTTCTGTCTGAGCGGGTATTTAGTGCTGCTGGTGGCATCATAACAGATAAGCGTATCCGCCTTTCCACCGAAAATGCTGATAGGTTGACACTTATAAAAATGAACAAGGCCTGGATTTCCCCTGACTTCTCCACTGGAGGAAAGCCCCGGGGGAACATAAAGTCACTTTAGATATGTTATTTACAATGATGGGAATACTCTGTATTCCCATTCACCCCTTCCACCCAAAAAATGGGTATATGGTTGACTCTCTTCCATATACCCTGGGATATAATTTTTATATAGGGCCAGCTCACCAGCGGGCCCTGTGATATAATTTTTATATAGGGCCAGCTCACCAGCGGGCGCTGTTTGACAATTTTTGTATAGGTCAGCTCACCAGCGGGCCTTCTCATATAATGTTTTATTGGGTCAGCTCTCTAGCGGGCCCTCTCATATAATGTTTTATAGCGTCAGCTCACTAGCGGGCCTTCGCATATAATGTTTAGGATGGTCAGCTCCGCAGCAGACCCTCACCCATAATGTTTTAGATGGTCGGCTCAGCGCACGTTTCCCTCTTAATCATGGCCCCAGTTCAGAAAAATCGAGGACATTTTTGGGAGAATTTGCCTCTGCGCACGTTTCCCTCTTAATCATGGCCCCAGTTCAGAAAAATCGAGGAAATTTTTTGTAGAATTTGCCTCTGCGCACGTTTCCCTCTTAATCATGGCCCCAGTTCCGAAAAATCGATGAAATTTTTTGCAGAATTTGCAGATGATATACAAGTAAATATACAGCAAATACTGTTTGGTAACAATTTTTCGCCTAAAGTCGTTTTTATCTTCCTTTTTGTGTGTTTTACGGTCAGTCTGTAAAAATGGCGTACTACGGGCGAAAGATCGTTCCCAGCAGCGATGTTGGAGTCCAAGATGCATCCAGACATCCTCCCTATTCTGTCCCTGAACCATTTCTGTGGTGTTTCCATCATTGTCTGCCCTTTTCCTATGGACCAGGCACCCTCCCCTCATCAGAGCAGGGGGTGCCTGGTGTAATGCTCGAGTCCTCCCATTGACTTCAATGGGGCTCGGGTGCTCGGCCGAGCACTCGAGCCTCCGGGGGCGCTCGGTCAGAGCACCCGAACACCCGAGCATTGGGGTGCTCGATCATCACTATTCTTTATTCTTTTTTATTTTTATTTAGGTTGTCCACACTGTTGTCTTACTACAGTCTGTCCCCAAAAAATTATAACTGGTATCAAAAGCAACAACTTTTTCCCCAGACTTCCCCACCCAACACAGATACAATAACAGCACAGTCAGCAGGCAAATAGGTCCCTAGATGCCTGCGTTTTGCCAGTCACATGGAATTTTGTGGTATTTGGGGTCAACATCCTTCCTCCCTTCTTCTCCCCAGAGTGCCCCACTGACTCTCCTAATAAACAGAACAAATGTCCTACCTAAAAGATTCCCTAAACTAAACTTCAATTCTCCTATCTTCTCTAACTCAAAAAATGCATTGCTCTCGCCTCTCACAAACACAAAATGGCATGCTGTGAGAGCCTGACAGCCTTTTTTATGGCTGTAGAAAATGTTCATGTGGTGGACAAATAGTTTTCTTCCCATTGATTTCAATGAACGAAAAAAGTGAAAAAAAGAGGAAAAACCACACTTTTTGTGGGAAATTATTTGCCATGTGAAAAGTACCATTATTCGCCGGTATCAGTTTGAGGCGAAAATCTTCTCCCATCCCTACACAGGAGTCCACTAGTTGTTTGACCATGTGTGGACTTTGTGATGTATTAATGTAAGGAGATGATGGCAGTGATACACCAATGTGTGTTGTGAGTAATAAGTAGACGATACAGGGGACATTACTTCCCCATTGATGTCCACAGTTCCCATGTTGCTCAATGTAACCAATGTTCTGTGATTGCTCTGGTTTGACATATCTCATTACATAGGCTACATTAACAAACTGACTAACTGGAGAAGTGATATCAATGGAGAAGTCTGAACCTTAGTTAAACATTAATACAACTTACTGGATAACCCAATGTTATTTCAATGTGTAGCACATACATTGAAATCTTAGGGTGATCATTGGGTTATATAGTAAGTTAATTTCACAATCAGAGTGTGAATCACAGCCTATTTGGCTGAATTTTCTATCTATCCTGCCTGTTACTTAGCTAAGTCAAATAGCTGTTGGATAACCTCTATGAACCACAACAATGGATGCAACTGAATGTTCACAGTGTTGCACCTGTTGTTATTCTAAGGGGTAGGTGTTGTTCAAATTCAAACCACATCATGGCCATACAACACTATCATGTTGTTTGGCTCCAGTGGTGGATTTCAAGTTGAATTTGGGCAACGTTGTGCGTGGTGTGTGTGTTAATCCACGTTAAAACATTCTACAACCATTTAAACTGGGAAGAAGTTGTGTTCCCTGCATTGCTTTGCAATGCATTGGAGACATCATTGCCACTTAATCTATCATCAGTATCCACAAACCTTCTCAGACAGGATTGAAAAGCAGAATTTTTTGTTTTTTTTTCTGGGGAAAAAATAAAAATTTGGGCTCTTTATTTTTTTTTGGGGGGGATCTTTGGGCTTGTTGTCAGAAGTGGAAGGCCTGGTTGATAGTGTTGAGCGAGCACCGCGATGCTCGGGTGCTCGGGTGGTCTGACCGAGCACCCCCTGCTGCTCGAGTGCTCGGCCGAGCACCCGAGCCCCATTCAAATGAATGGGAGCACTCGAGCATCAAACCAGGCACCCCCTGCTCTGATGAGCGGAGGGTGCCTGGTCAATGTCCCCCTTCATCTCCGCTATGCCCCTCTTCCACAATGTCCCCCTTCATCTCCTCTATGCCATAGAGGAGATGAAGGGGGACATTGTGGAAGAGGGGCATAGCGGAGATGAAGGGGGACATTGTGGAAGAGGGGCATAGACTCTATGCCCCTCTTCCACAATGTCCCCCTTCATCTCCGCTATGCCCCTCTTCCACAATGTCCCCCTTCATCTCCTCTATGGCATAGAGGAGATGAAGGGGGACATTGTGGAAGAGGGGCATAGCGGAGATGAAGGGGCACATTGTGACAGACGGGCATAGCGGAGATGAAGGGGGACATTGTGGAAGAGGGGCATAGAGTCTATGCCCCTCTTCCACAATGTCCCCCTTCATCTCCGCTATGCCCCCTTCATCTCCGCAATGCCCCTGTACCTCCATTCCCTGGTGGTCCAGCGGAGCGTCTTCGGATCTGTGCCTCTTCCGGCACAGATCCCCGCAACCCGAACATGTCGGGCGAGCACATGGCGGTACTCGTACGAGTACCGCCATGTGCCGAGCAGAGCGATGCTCGAGCCGATCCGAGCATCGGCCGAGCACGCTCGCTCAACATTACTGGTTGACTTCCTGGTCACCCTACGAGTTGGTGCAGTGGACACCTCCATTGACTGCTGCTCTCTCTCCATACGTAGGTTCTACCTGCTATTGTAGTCTTTGACTTCCACCAGCAGCTGCCCCATCATGTCCATCATTCCAGTTCCGTACCAGTGCAGTTCACTGGTCAGGAATGTGTGCTGGACTTCCAAGGCATGGAGGGTGGCTGCGTTCCTCAGGGAATCCTTTTGGAGACTCCTGAGTTACCTGTTTGTCCTCTGGGATTCCCTGAGCTGCCTCTTCTATAGCACCAGGCACTCCGTCTCCATCTTCCTGCTGTATGCACTGCTGGAGGAGGATGTGCCTGGTGATGCCTCACCTTCATCCTCCTGTTCTGATGGAGACTGATGCTGGTGCTGGTGGTGTGACTGGTGCTAGTGGAGAGGCTGGTGCTGGTGGGGTGGCTGCTGCTGCTGGGGTGGCTGCTGCTTTTGCTGGTGGAGAGGCTGCTGCTGTTGCTGGTGAGAGGCTGCTGCTGATGTAGAGGCTGATGCAGATGAAGGTTGCATCCCCACAACATCCAGGGATTCAGAGCTTGTCACTAATCTCTCTGGTGGTTGTGGTGGTGCTGGGGTGAAGTCGCCCCTTGGTTGAGTGTGCTGGGGCTCCCCAATCAGGCCCAGGTGTTCGTAATCCAGTGGCCAGTGGTCTTTCCTTGGCCACTGGGAGCTGCTTGGCCCCCAACTTGTATTGTTCCTGTGTCCATGTTGTGAAGCTGTCCAAGAGGATAAATCCATCCGCTGAGCATATGGGCCATATTGAGGGGTGGGCACTGTCCCAGGCATCCAGTGCCTTCCTGGTGGTGGTGGTGGCAGTGCAGAGTAATACTGTCCCGAGGTGGACGGCTGCATCCACCTCTCCTGTTGCATCCAGTCTCTATAGGGGGGCACAGCAGACGGTGAAGAAGGTGGTGCAGCAGGTGGAGATGGTGATCAACGGTTGGTCCCCTCCCATGGATAATCCTTAATGGGGGATGAGTCTGCCTCCTCCTCCATGGCCTCCTGCTGTGCTGCAGGTCTGTATGCTATGTGGGGAAATGACATGGTGTGCTTAGTAATGTAAGCAATGACAGAATGAATGCAAGATAATGTAACTGACATGTGAATCTTTGGGTGTCATGATGGTATCCTATGCATTGCATTGCGATGCATGGGATACCACAATGGCAATCACAGATTGATGAACTTGACAGGATCCTGTACATGAGGTATGTCCAACTTCATTCCTCGAGGCCACCATCAGATTAGTAGTGAAGGATTTCTCTGATGTTGGGATCAGTCGCTCCATCTTTCTGAGTGACCCAGCCTGCTTAATCATGTATCCATCAATCATGTCCTGTTGGTGTGCCACATTCAGTGGTTGATACTTGGTCCCCATGTGTATCCTGCAAATATTGGATGTTCTAACATCCATCCATTGCATCACCACTCCTGAGGATCCATGTGAAAACGAAATGTATGATCTGACAGTTCCAGTGAGAGCAAATGATTGCATACACAACACAAAGGCCTAGTTGGTTCTCCTTTAATTCAAGAGTGTTGGTTATTTTGAGCCCTGTGTGTTGCACATACACCCAGTTAGTCTCAGTGGCACTGTGATGTGTGATCTGATCCATCTTTTTTGTGATTCAGTGATGAAGACCTGAGGAAGTGGAGGTGAAGTGGAAATGATGACTTCTCCAGTGATATCATTTCTCCATTTCCAGTGTTTTTCTATGGAGTCGATACACTGAGACATCAAAAACTTGAAACGTTATTGAATGGTCTCTATAGACTAACATGGAAAATGGTGAAGTGATGGTATGGAAGGGTTAACTTCACTCCATCTTCTCTTTTTCACATCTTAGTGAATGTCCCCTGTGTATCATTAAATCGTAGCCCTGTTGACTTTTGTATGTTGTCGGTTAACCCTTTTAGTATCGGAGGGGTTGCCAAAGCATTGCTGAGTGACGCTTTGATGATCCCTCTAGCACTCAAGGGGTTATGTGCTGACTTCCCTGTGGGTACATGGGTGATATTGTGGTGAAACAGTGATGATCTTTCACAGACAACATTTCCTGAAGCATGGTTTGTGTGGCTTGTGTCTGATCAGCACAGCAACAAGAAGGTTGTACTGGGACTTGGACAGGTTTGGGTCTGGTCAAACCTTCCCATTATTGCTTGTATTGTGTCCTGTTTTTAACCCTCGGGATGCTATGTTGGTGCAGTTGTGTGGATCAGTGATGGGCATGTGTTGAGGTGTGACTGTGTTTGTGTGTGATGGTTGTGTCGATTGATGTGGTGTGTGGTTATGTGATGATGATGCACTTACCGTTAATGTGGAGGTTCCTCTCTTCCCCAGTGTCCAATCCTCCAGGGTCCTCCTCAACAGCCATGGCTGACAGGGTCTGCTGCAGCATCTTATTACAGTATCCCTAGGAGGCCTAGCGGTCCTGTGCTTCCTTTTGCTGTGTTGCTGCTAGCCGGCATGGAGGCCGGCCACTTGCACATTACTGACGTCTCCTGGAGCGGGCGCTGTTACATGCGCTTGTTTATGGGTCTCCGACTGATTTGCCTAATTGGTTCCTGTCTTTGTTTGCTCCTTTATAAACTTCTGTGGGTCTAGACGTCATAGCCCTTATGCCCTTACGTGGTCTTTCTGATAGTGCTCTTGCGTTCCTGTTGTCACCCGTGCCTGACCTCCGAATCCACTCTGTGTATGATCCCGGCTTGTCTGACTATCCTCATCAGTTCTAACCTGTGGCTCTGGCTGACTAACTCGCTCAATGTATGACCACGGCTTGTCTGACTACCCACACCGGTTCTGACCTGTGGCTCTGGCTGACTACTCGCTTCATGCACTACCCAGCTTGCATGACTATTAGTCTCAGTGTTCCTTGGCTCTGACTTGGTCTCGCTCCCTGTTGCCTCCAGTTGGCGATACCCTGGATGGAGACTTGTGCTATCATCTACCGATTCTACCGGTGTTTACCCAAAACTATTTCCAATATCCTTCAGTATCTTGCAGTAGTGCAGTGCACAGCACAGTGTGTAGCTTCGGGTAGAATCCTAGATCCTACCATCCTGTGGTCTGGGGTTTTGTGGGCTACATTGCTATTACTGTTTACAATAAATAAATGTGGTTATTCTGAAAAAGGACATTATGGAACTAGAGAGAGTACAGAGGAGGGATAGAAAACTAGTAAGGGGAATGGAAAGTTTTAGTTATGAAGGAAGGCTAGAAAAATTAAACTTGTACACACTAGAGAAACAGTGTCTTAGAGGGGATATGATAACACTATATAAATATGTTCAGGGACCACACAAAGGGCTCTCCAAAGACCTGTTCATTAACAGAACAGTACATAGGACAAGGGGCCACCCGCTTAGACTTGATGAAAGGTGATTTAATCTACAACAACGGAAGGGTTCTTTACAGTAAGGACAATAAAGGTATGGAATTCACTGCCTGAGGAGGTGGTGCTATCGAATACATTAGATGCCTTTAAAAAGGGCCTGGATACTTATTTAAAAGAGCATAACATAGAGGGCTATGTACGTTAGTATTGGGATTAATATTTAGTTAGGGCTTGTTGATCCAGGGAGAAATCTGATTGCCATTTGGAATTAAGAAGGAAATTTCCCCCCCCATTCAAGGCAGAATTTGGAATTGCTATATTGAGGGAGGTTTTTTGCCTTCTTTTGGATCAACGATGGTAAACAGGAATAGGAAAAGGGTTTAACTAGATGGACGCAAGTCTTTTTTAAACCTAAATTACTATGTTACTATGTTACATTTTAATACTGTTGTCTGCCCTTCTTTGCCTGAATGCCCTGACATATCTCCTCCCAGCTGCTGAAGGTGATGTAGGCAGGAGGACCACCTCCGGAGCCTCGGGCGGACAGGGCAACCTCCTCCATATTGTTCTTGACCACCCTCTTGCAGTTGCCCCATCTTTTCTTCACCAACTCCAGGGTGCGTCTGCAGGTGGCCACCGTAATGACTCTGATGCAGACCTGGCTCCAGGCAGCCTTCCTCCTCACAGCCAGTCCAGGGACCCTCTCTCTCAGGGAGAGTATGCTCTCTTTCTCCAAGATATCTTCCACGAGGGTCCTGTTTTCCTCATCAGTGTTCTGAGGATCCCTGAGCCACTCCTCCCCAGCTCCAGCCTGCCAGATGTCAGAGCTGTGGCTGAAAAGTCCTGCCTATGCTGTCATTGAGTGTGTAGGGTGCTCCCTGACAGATACCCTTCATCTCACTGGAGTTTTTGTCACTGCCTTCTGTGTGCCTCTTCCAGGCTGGGTCCCCCTCCGCCCCACGCACGTTAGCTATTCTTCTTAAATCATGTACTATTTGCAGATAATGTGCCTTTTTCAATTAGCGATAGTTTTAGCTCAAACTTTTAAATCTGGCACATAGTGTCCAGAGTTGCAGTGATCAATTAATTTTCCCCCCTCTGATCACTTTAATAGCGGTCAATTGCTGCAGATCAGCATTTGCTGATCTGTGGTATTTTTTCTGCCCCTGACCTGTATTTTTTTTAGTAAAAATGATTTTATACATTTTTTTTAGGGTTTCTTAGCATTATTTAGTTAGTTTAGATAGATGGTTGGGTTGGTTAGGTAGGTTTAAGGTATACGTGGGTTAGAGTGAGTCTTAGGGTTAGCTTTAGTTTTAGGAGTAGCTTTGTTTAAAAATAAGTTTTTATTTAAAAATTGATTTTCTTAGAGATTTTTAGATTATTTAGATATGTAGTTGGGTTAGGTTAGGTAGGGTCAGGGTATACATGGGTTAGGTTAAGGTTTAGGGTTAGATTTAGGTTAAGAGCGTTTCATTAAAAAAACTAATTATCATAAGAATAGTCACCGTGTGAGACATGTGTTTTTTTTCTGTAATTTAATTTGTGTCCTCTTCTGTTTTTTTTTTAATTATTTTTATTACATTCATTTATTATATTTTAGTTTAATTAAACAGATAGTTTGGGTGGGACATAACTGTTAATTTAAGTAGGATTACTGTTTACATGGGTTCGGGTGAGCTTTAGGATTAGAGATAGGCACAGGAAAAATAAAATTATATATATAGGATTTTCATAGTTGTAGTTATGTAGGTTAGTAAGTGTGGGTAGTTATTTAGGAGAAAATACACATTTATTTAGTTTAGGGTAGGTAGATAGAAGAGATGCTGAAGAGGCATATGCATTTTTGATATCTGATTCAGAAGCCACAGATACTGCGCCGGACTTTGACATCACGCAGTTTTCTGAGAGTGACTGCTCTAGTGATGATGCTGGGCCTTCTGTCAAGAAGAGATTAGCTGCCCCAACAATTGCCCCAAGGACTGCCCCAAGAGCTGTTTAAAGAGCTGCCGCAAGACATGCTCCAAGAGCTGCCACCAGACCTGCCTCAAGTACTACCACTCCTCCTGACCCTAATGAATGGGCATCACCAACTGATTTATGTCTACAAAATGCTGAATTCATAGGCAACCAAGTGGATGTGGCAGGATTTACCTATGATCAGTTTTTTTTATTTATTTTTGGGGGAAACAAGTTTGGGGCAAATTGTATCACAAACCAATTTGTATGCAGCCCAATATATTGCTGCCAATCTATCAGTGTATGTTGCTAAGCATGAAATATGGCAACCCACAGACCTCATAGAATTCAAGCAAATCTGGGCCCTAACAATGGAAATGGGGATAATTAAAAATCAAGTATCAGGTCATACTGGAGCAAAAATCCCATATGTGATTTTCTCCAAAACCGTGATCAGGATTAGATTGAAATGATTTTCTTTAATGCATTTTAGTGATAATACCCTTTGCCTCCCAAAAGAACACCCACAATATGACAAGATGTACAAAATCCACCTCCTAATAAATCATTTACAGAAAAAGTTTTCCCAAGTATACAAACACACATAAGCATTGATAATCACTAATGAGCTATTATGGGAGGTTAGGTTTCATACAGTATATCCCTCCAAGTGCTCCAACTTTGGAGTAAAATTGTATAAATTGTGCGAAAGCACCACAGGTTATACCCAGGCTTTTAGAATGTATGAGGGCAAATACAGCCAACTTGATCCTCTTGGTCACCTGAATGTATGGGAACCAATGCGAAAATTGTTTGGGATCTTATCTACCCCCTTAAAAAATAAAGGATATCCTTTAAATGTTTATAATTACTACACAAGACCCCTTTGATTTAAATCACTTTTTTGTTTTGACACAAAAAAGTGATTTAAACTGTTAGTGTTGTGCTTGCTTTTCTAGACAACAGACTGCCAGACTTAGCTACTCTTTTGGTAAACAGTTAGTCTGAAGTTTCTGCTGCACTTGTCTCTCCTTGGGATTGAACCAGTAACCTTCAGGGCATGAGTCCTGCAGCTACCTATGCTGCCACCAGAGAAGTGCTTCTCAATCTGCTGTTCTAAAGCAGTTGTACTGTTTTTCCTTCTGTATCCTGGATCTGCCTCCTAGCTCCCATTGGTTAATGGCCTCCAGCTGTATCTGGTTGAGGAGACTATTTAAACCTGCCTGTCTGAGCTCCCAGTGTTCAGTTGTTTGGCCTGACCAGAAACTCAACCTTGTCCCTGGTTTATTTCTACTAGTTTCTTGGCCGTTGGATTGTTTATTGCTGTGCTGCCTGCTCTGACCTTTGCCTGGACTGTTGCCTGTTGGTGGATGGAGTCTGGGGAATGAATCAGTTGAATAGGGAATTTGTTTTGTGGGGTTTGTTGTCTGGTTTGGGGGGGTAGTTAATAAAAAAAATCAACAAAATAAGAAGTTAGTATGTAAAGAGACAGGAAACCCCTGACATAAGCTGACACTGGGGAGTATTTTATAGAGGATGATTTGTTAGATGGTCAAAGCCATAACTAAACGTTCATTTGATGGAATTAAGCTAGTTTGACACAAGCCCTAAGCATTAGGATATATTGATTTGTAGGGCTTAGGCTTGTTGTAAACAAACCCCCAAACATTTTTTTTTTTTGTAAGTCTATGTTTTTACTTCTTTAAAGCACTGAGGGGAAAAAAATGCCCTACTGGCCTAGTGCCAGCAGGTCATGTTGATCTGTGGCCACTGGCCATTGTCAAATGTCCTCCTGAGTCCATAACTACGGAATTTGCAACTGCTGTTCTTGCTGCTGCTGCTGAGTTGTTTAAACAGCAGGATGATTAGGTAGTTGAAAGGGAATGGGATCAACAATAGCGCTAACATGGGTGATGGTTCCACTTGCCGTGACTAGCTCCAGTGATGCACCTGAGGCAGTAGCAGCACAATAAGTAGCCCCCCCATGTGGAGAAAAGAAGTTGGTCACTAATTCTTCTTCACCTGCCCCTCCGCCAAAATCATGAGTGTGTTATTAGAATAGAAAATGTTACCTTGAGAGCAGGAACTGTGGCTCTCATCTGCAAATGCAACGTGCACAGTGTGTTTGGTACCTGGAGGCACAACTGTATCCAAACACCATGATACCAGAAGCCAAGTATTGCCGCTGTCACTATACCCCTTATACCACCAGACCCCGCTAAGGACACATGACAACCTGCTGACAGTTTAATAGTAATGATGATCCCTCCCTACCAGCATCTTGGCATATTCTGCAGGATGGAATCTCCTCAGGTGCCACTTGATTCCCTGCTTGTGATTCTCCTCCACCACACTACCATGTGTGATTAGTGCACCACACAGTGTGCAATGTGTAGAGACGAACTGCCACATTCTAACATCAACAGAGTAGCTATCACTTGGCGGAGGAGGTAACAATAAACAATGTGGATTGGCAGAAGATGTAGTTACCCTGGAGGAAGAAGGTGATGGCGAGCTAGTAGTTTTGCTTGTCATGGAACTTCCAATCTCTGATCTGGGCTCTTTGATCTTTGCCTCTCCTCATGTTGCTTTTCTGGAGAGTCGGGGGTATAGCAACAGCAGTACATGACTTCTGTGGTGCGTGTTTGGGTTTAACATATTTGACATACATGTCATAGTAACATAGTAAATTAGGCTGAATAAAGATACAAGTCCAACAAGTTCAACCTTTGCATCATACCACAGTGACTGAGACTTTTATGGCTTTCCTGCTACCAAATAAGTTAATCTTTAGCAGACCTTCCTGATCTGCCTACTAATAAAAAGTATAATGCTTCTTTCCAAAGGGAACATACAGTGTATCTAATCTTCTCTTGAATGTATCCATTGTAACTGCCATAACCACCTCCTTGGCTTAGGAATTCCACAGTTTAACAGACCTTACTATAAAAAAAACCCTTCCTTTGCTGAAGTCTAAACTTCCTTTCCTCTAATCTCAAGGGGTGTCCCCTGGTCATCTGATTAGGCCTTGTAATAAATAGCTCACCGCAGAGATCCTTGTATTGACCTCTCATATATATGTACAATGTGATAAGGTCTCCTCTTAGTCGCCTTTTCTCTAGAGTAAATAAACCAATATTGTCTAGTCATTCCTCATACGTCAAGTCCTCCATTCCCTTGATTAATTTTGTTGCTCTTCGCTGTACCCTCTCTAGTTCTAGTATATACTTTTTCAGAACTGGTGCCCAAAACCGAACTGCATACTCATGGTGAGGTCTTACCAATGATTTGTACAATGGCAAAATAATGTCTTGCCAAGTCATGGTGTCTGCGTTTCATGTGTGATATCAGAGCACTTGTGCCAAGGTGTGTTCACTCTTTTCCTCTTCTCACTGACTTGTCACAACTTGTGCACAGTGGTGTTGGTGATTGCACTGTGCCTGCCCCAAGAGAAAAAGTCCCACACCCATGACTTCAGGGGGGAGGGAATAGGTGGAGAAGAATGGCCTCTTTCTTCTTCTCCTCCACATTCCCCTTCACTGTCTGGAGCACTGGATAATGTTGCTGCTACTGTCTCAGATTCAGCACTGCAACTAGTACCAGAAGTATTGCTGGCGCTGGCAAGTGGAACCGGTGTTAGTTCTGCATTACTCGTTGACCCCATTCCCACTGAGTGCACAGTAGTCTGTGGCACATTAGCTTGCTCCTCAGCATCCTGCTGCCCTGTAGCAGCAGAAGTTAGAGGCGCTGCAAATTCCTTAATTTCAAAAATGTCACTGCTAGTGGTGGTGATGCCCATCCTCATCCCTGTCTCCCAATCCTTCTCAGTTTCTGCTAAAAAAAAAAGGCAATCAATGTCTTTTCCACCCCAGCTTCTCCACCATCACCACCACCACTAGCCCCTATGTGCTGCTGCTGCTGCTGCTCTATTACTAACATCCCACTACTGCTTGGAGGTGACAAGCAATGTGACAGAGGGTCCCCTACTGCTAACAAGCTGCTGGACCTTCTTAGTAGTAGTACTAGCCCTGGTGGGACTGCTTGGGGATGGAAAGTGTGACTTAGGGTCCCCTGCTGTCATCTTTGGTATCATCTTCTCCTTCCTCCTGAGTATTACAAGACACACTGACAGCAGGCACAGCACTGGTGGCAGCAGGTTCTGCACTGACAGCAGGCACAGCACTGGTGGTAGCAGGGGCTGCATGTCTGATAGCAGGCACAGCACTAGTGGCAGCAGGGGCAATACTGGCAGCAGACACAGCACTGGTGGCAGCAGGTTCTGCACTGACAGCAGGCACAGCACTGGTGGCAGCAGGGGCAGCACGTCTGATAGCAGGCACAGCACTAGTGGCAGCAGAGGCAGTACTGGCAGCAGGCACAGCACTGGTGGTGGCACTGGTAGCAGGGGCAGCATGTCTGACAGCAGGCACAGCACATCTTACAGCAGACAAAGCACATTTGGCAGCAGGCACAGGCAGCTGAACTGTCCTGCTCCCACTACTACTGCCCATTTGTTCCTCCTTTGACATTAATTTCCCCAAGATCCCTAGGGGTGATTTAGTGGGACTGGCCAGCATTGTTTCTGTAGTGCTCACTTCCTCCTCAGTTCTCAGCGAACAAGTAATGATCCTTCCAGTTCTTCCTTTTATTACACTTAAACTTTCTCATAGTGATGGCAGTCACTATGAGCCTCACCTGACTCAATTTTACAAAAAGATCACAGCAGAACTGTACAGCACATGTACCTTGCTCTGTAGCTGCTTCTATTGAGTTTACTTCACGGTTGTATAGCCAAAAGGCAAAAAAACACGTAAATCAATGGGTGGAAACTTTCTAGCCATTGAATAAATGGCGAAGAATTTTGGCCAATGGGTGAAAAATGCGAAGATTTTAATCACTCTTTTTAAAGAGGATTTTCCCATGAAAAAGTGGACAATGTGTTTTTCATGGATTTGTTCACAGGAACAGGGTGGGACCTTTCGTCCACCTCTACTAATAAAGCCAGTATGCTTCAGAGACTATAATAAACACATGGGTGGAGTGGATTTATGTGATCAACTCATGCAGCTGTACCTTATTATGAGAAAGTGTAGGGCATGGAACAAAGGTTGCCATTTGTATGATGCAGAATACTGCATACAATTCTTATTTTATTTTCAAATTGGCAAACCCCACTCCACAATGTAGTTTATTGCAGTTTCAATTTAATCTTATTTTCAGATGTTTGTTTTAAGGGGCACCAGAAGTAATTCCACGAAGACCTGGTGTAGTACACTTTCTTTATAAAATCCGCATAACCTCCCAAAAGAGAAACCCACAGAAGCACTGTAAGGTTTGCTACAGCAAGGGCATATGGACAGACACCACTGCTTACTGTCCTGATTGCCCTTCAAAACCTAGTCTCTGCACTGTTGACTGCTTCAAGCAATACCATGTAGCCACAATGCAGTAATGCTGTAAAGGTTATTTTATTTCGCCACTTTTTTCCCCTGAAATATCCTTCAGGGGAAGGATTTTTTTTTTTAGATCTAACACTATCAAAATATAATATAAAATATAAAATGTCTGAAAATGTGCTTATTCCCAGCTGGGCCCAGTAACTCACCCATTGCCTTATCATACGATTTAGCGGAACACTGATTTGATGCACTTAAAAAAAAAAGTATCTTCTGCTTGAACTCCACAGCAACCAGAGGTGTAACTAGAAGTCACCAGGCCCTTGTGCAAAATTGCCATGGGGGCCCCCTACCACATTGCTTCATTGGGTATCTCCACATTGCCCAACTCTCCACATTGCCCCCTACTCTCCCCATTGCCCCCATCTCCTAACTCCCTGGTGGTCCAGTGGAGTGACATACTCACAAGACTATTGGCTGGATAGTGGTATATAACAATTCCAGCAAAAGAGGGGAGATGTTATGCTGGTACGTATGGTGGCCAGTACTCGGTCCTGAGGAATAATAGGACTCTCTTCCTTAGCACCCAAAAACTGTTTAGAAAGGGCATCAGCGTGGACATTTTTGGTACCTGGCAGGTACGGGACAACATAGTTAAAATCAGATAAAAATAAGGCCCATCGGGCCTACCCTTGAGTCAGGTGCCTGGCCTCAGAAAGGTAAGTGAGGTTTTTATGATCGGTGCCAAACCTGATACTCACGGAAGTTCTCTTGAGCAAATGCCTCCATTTTTTGAGAGTGAGTATAATCGCCAGCAACTCATGGTCACCAATTTCATAGTTGCACTCCACAGCACAAAGCTTTTTTGGAGAAATACCCACACGGGTGCAACTGGCTCTCAGCAGTAGTCCTTTGAGACAGGAGGGTTCCTACTCCTGCCTAAGACGCATTGACCTAAAGTACGAATGGAAGCTCAGGTTTTGGGTGAACCAAAATGAGTGCTGCGAAAAAAGCAGCTTTTAAAGACTCGATGGCTTCCAGGGATCAGTGAATGGGGTTGGTGTCTTTATTTTTGATCATGTTGGTAAGGAGTTTTACAATAGAGGAAAAAGTGTGAATAAATGTACTGTAGTACCAGAGGAAGCATGGAAGAAAGCGAAGGCGTATGGGTCACAGCTAGTGATGATCGAGCACACCAATGCTCGGGTGTTCGGGTGCTCTGGCCGAGCACCCCCGGAGGCTCGAGTGCTCGGCCGAGCACCCGAGCCCCATTGAAGTCAATGGGAGGACTCGAGCATTACACCAGGCACCCCCTGCTCTGATGAGGGGAGGGTGCCTGGTCCATAGGAAAAGGGCAGAAAATGATGGAAACACCACAGAAATGGTTCAGGGACAGCATAGGGAGGATGTCTGGATGCATCTTGGACTCCAACGTCGCTGCTGGGAACGATGTTTCGCCCGTAGTACGCCATTTTTACAGACTGACCGTAAAACACACAAAAAGGAAGATAAAAACGACTTTAGGCGAAAAATTGTTACCAAACAGTACTTGCTGTATATTTACTTGTATATCATCTGCAAATTCTGCAAAAAATTTCCTCGATTTTTCTGAACTGGGGCCATGATTAAGAGGGAAACGTGCGCAGAGGCAAATTCTGCAAAAAATTTCCTCGATTTTTCTGAACTGGGGCCATGATTAAGAGGGAAACGTGCGCAGAGGCAAATTCTCCCAAAAATTTCCTCGATTTTTCTGAACTGGGGCCATGATTAAGAGGGAAACGTGCGCTGAGCCGACCATCTAAAACATTATGGGTGAGGGTCTGCTGCGGAGCTGACCATCCTAAACATTATATGCGAAGGCCCGCTAGTGAGCTGACGCTATAAAACATTATATGAGAGGGCCAGCTAGAGAGCTGACCCAATAAAACATTATATGAGAAGGCCCGCTGGTGAGCTGACCTATACAAAAATTGTCAAACAGCGCCCGCTGGTGAGCTGGCCCTATATAAAAATTATATCACAGGGCCCGCTGGTGAGCTGGCCCTATATAAAAATTATATCCCAGGGTATATGGAAGAGAGTCAACCATATACCCATTTTTTGGGTGGAAGGGGTGAATGGGAATACAGAGTATTCCCATCATTGTAAATAACATATCTAAAGTGACTTTATGTTCCCCCGGGGCTTTCCTCCAGTGGAGTGGAGAAGTCAGGGGAAATCCAGGCCTTGTTCATTTTTATAAGTGTCAACCTATCAGCATTTTCGGTGGAAAGGCGGATACGCTTATCTGTTATGATGCCACCAGCAGCACTAAATACCCGCTCAGACAGAACGCTGGCGGCAGGGCAGGCCAGCACCTCCAAGGCGTAGAGTGCCAGTTCATACCACGTGTCCAGCTTGGACACCCAGTAGTTGTAAGGCACAGAGGGATCATTGAGGACGCTGACACGGTCTGCTACGTACTCCTTCACCATCTTCCAAAACTTTTCCCTCCTTGTGACACTAGGCTGCGCATCAGGGTGAGGGTGCTGGCGGGGTGTCATGAAGGTGTCCCACGCCTTGGAGAGTGTTGCCCTGCCTTTGTCGGAACTGCTGTGTGCTCCCCTTTTCTCCCCTTCTCGGTTGGCCAAGGTAGCACGTACTCTGCCGCCAGCGTTGTCAGATGGAAAATTTTGGAGCAATTTTTCTACAAGAACCTTCTGGTATTGCACCATTTTGCTTGTCCTCTCCAGGAATGAGAGATGAGAAATTCTCTTTGTAGCGGGGGTCCAGAAGGGTGAACACCCAGTAATCCGTGTTGTCTAAAATGCGTATAACGCGTGGGTCACGGGAAAGGCAGCCTAACATAAAGTCAGCCATGTGTGCCAGAGTACCAACAGGCAAGATTTCGCTGTCCTCACCAGGAGGATGACTCTCAATCTCCTCATCCTCTTCCTCCTCTTCTGCCCACCCACGCTGAAGAGATGGAACTAAAGTTCCATGGCTACCCTCTGTAGCGGAGGCAACCGTGTCTTCCTCCTCCTCCTCCTCCTTCTCCTCCGCCTCCTCCAATTGTCGCTGAGAAGACGAAGTGAGGGTGCTCTGGCTATCACCTTGTGTAAGCTCTTCCTCCCGCATTTCCACCTCTTCCACATGCAAAGCGTCGGTTTTAATTGTGAGCAGCGAGCGTTTCAGTAGACACAGAAGTGGGATGGTTACACTGATAATAGCGTTATCGCCGCTCACCATCTGTGTCGCTTCCTCAAAATTGCGTAAAACCTCACAGAGGTCTGACATCCATTCCCACTCCTCACTTCTGATTAGAGGAAGTTGAACGGAGAGGCGACGACTGTGTAACAGCTGGTACTCCACTACTGCCCACTGCTGCTCACAAAGCCGGGCCAACATGTGGAAGGTGGAGTTCCAGCGCGTGCTCACGTCACACAGCAGCCGGTGAGCTGGCAATTGTAAGCGCTGCTGCAGCTTCAACAGGCCGGCTGAAGCTGCTGATGACTTACGGAAATGTGCACACACGCGGCGCACCTTCGTCAAGAGATCATGCAAATTGGGGTAGGTTTTTAGAAATCGCTGAACCACTAAATTAAATACATGCGCTAGGCATGGTACGTGTGTGAGCTTGCCGAGCTCCAAAGCCGCCACCAAGTTACGCCCATTATCACACACAACCATGCCTGGTTGCAGGTTGAGTGGCGAGAGCCACTGCTCGGTCTGGTGACTAATCCCCTGCAACAGCTCTGAGGCCGTGTGCTGTTTGTCCCCAAGGCAGATCAGCTTCAGCACGGCCTGTTGACGCTTCCCCACTGCAGTGCTACACTGCTTCCAGCTACCGGCTAATGGGTGAGTGGCGCTGCGCGCAGAGAATTCGGAGGTGGAAACGGAGGAGGAGGAGCCAATAACGTAGGTGCTGGCGGAAACCCTGATGAAGGTAGGGCCCGCAATCCTCGGCGTGGGTAGCACCTGTGCCATCCCAGGGTCCGAGTCGCTCCCAGCCTCCACGACATTCACCCAGTGTGCCGTCAGGGAAATGTAGCGTCCCTGGCCACAAGCACTTGTCCATGTGTCAGTCGTTAAGTGGACCTTCCCAGTAACTGCGTTGGTCAGGGCACGGGTGATGTTAAGGGACACATGGTGGTGTAAGGCGGGGACGGCACACCGGGAAAAGTAGTGGCGGCTGGGGACTGCGTACCGAGGGACAGCTGCTGCCATCAGGCTGCGGAAGGACTCAGTCTCCACAAGCCTAAATGGCAGCATTTCGATGGCCAGTAATTTGGAAAGGTGTGAGGTTAGTGCTATGGCCTGTGGGTGGGTGGCTGGGTATTTTCGCTGGCGCTCAAATGCCTGGGGTAACGACATTTGGACGCTGCGCTGGGACAGGGAAGTGGATGTGGTCGCTGATGGTGCTTCAGATGGTACAGGTGCAGGGAGGGAGGTATGCGGGCCTGCGCCTTCGACAGGCGATTGGCCGGAACCAAAAACAGGGGAAGAGGAGGCAGTGGTGTGGCCTGCAGACACAGATTGGCGATCCGGGCGTTCCTCCCACTTATTACGGTGCTTGGATGCCATGTGTCGGATCATGCTGGTGGTGGTGAGGTATCTAGTGTTCATGCCTCAGCTCATTCTGGTGTGGCACAGGTTGCAAACTAAAATTTTTTTGTCGTCCGCACTTTCCTTAAAAAAACGCCATACCGCGGAACACCTAGCCCTTGGCAAGGGAGATTTACGCAAGGGGGTGCTCCGTGGAACATTTGCGGGCCGGTTTGGTGCGGTCCGCCTTCTTTCTGTAGCCACACCACTGCCTCTTCCAGCCTGTTGAGGTGCTGCAGATGGCTCACCCTCAGGACTGCTGTCATCGCTCGGCTCTCCACCTTCCCAGGTGGGGTCAGTCACCTCATCGTCCACCAAGTCCTCCTCCATTTCCTCACTCTGATCATCCTCCTCATTTCTTGATCCCACCACATACTCAGTCATTGACAACTGTATATCATCCTCCTCATCAAGGTCTTGAGACAGTAATAGTGGTTGATTTGATGGCAACTGTGTCTCATCATCATCATCCACTTCCTTTGACCTTAAATGCCGTTCCCCTCTGTCATCTTCTTGTGATTGGGTACCCTCTAGAGGTTGTGAATCAGGGCACAAGATTTCATGTTCCTCTGCAAGCGTGCTTGGAGAGAGGTTCAAATGAAGGATTGGTGATGAAACGAGCTCCTCACTATATCCCAGTGTGGGATCACTTCTTTGACCAGACCCTCTATGGTGGGAGGAAGGATGATCAGGGTGAGGATTATGTTGACCAGACTCTTGGCTACTGAGAGTGGACTTGGTGGAAGACAGGGTGGTGCTTAACCGACTGGAAGCAGTATCAGCTGAAATCCAACCGACCACCTGTTCGCAGTGGTCTGACCTCGAGAGTGATGTCCTGCGACGCCCTGTAAACTGAGACATGAAGCTAGGTATGGTGGATGTCTTTCTTTCTTGTGCTCTGGCACCAGGCACAGTTTCTACGCGTCCTGACCCGCGCCCTGAACTATCAGGATCACGTCCACTTCCCCCTTTTACCCGCCTTCTTCATATTACACGGAATATGTGCTGCTAATCTGCAACTTTGCACACTAAACAGAATGTGCTGCTTATCTGCGGCTAGGCACAGTGAACGGAATAAGTGACTTTTATTTTTTACACTTTGCACACTAAACAGAATGTGCTGCTAATCTGCAACTTTTCACACTAAACAGAATGTGCTGCTTATCTGCGGCTAGGCACAGTGAACGGAATATGTGACTTTTATTTTTTACACTTTGCACACTAAACAGAATGTGCTGCTAATTTGCAACTTTGCACACTAAACAGAATGTGCTGCTTATCTGCGGCTAGGCACAGTGAATGGAATATGTGACTTTTATTTTTAACACTGTGCACACTAAACAGAATGTGCTGCTAATCTGCAACTTTGCACACTAAACAGAATGTGCTGCTTATCTGCGGCTAGGCACAGTGAACAGAATATGTGACTTTTATTTTTAACACTTTGCACACTAAACAGAATGTGCTGCTAATCTGCAACTTTGCACACTAAACAGAATGTGCTGCTTATCTGCGGCTAGGCACAGTGAACGGAATAAGTGACTTTTATTTTTTACACTTTGCACACTAAACAGAATGTGCTGCTCTTCTGCAACTTTGCACACTAAACAGAATGTGCTGCTTATCTGCGGCTAGGCACAGTGAACAGAATATGTGACTTTTATTTTTAACACTTTGCACACTAAACAGAATGTGCTGCTAATCTGCAACTTTGCACACTAAACAGAATGTGCTGCTTATCTGCGGCTAGGCACAGTGAACGGAATAAGTGACTTTTATTTTTTACACTTTGCACACTAAACAGAATGTGCTGCTAATCTGCAACTTTGCACACTAAACAGAATGTGCTGCTTATCTGCGGCTAGGCACAGTGAACAGAATATGTGACTTTTATTTTTAACACTTTGCACACTAAACAGAATGTGCTGCTAATCTGCAACTTTGCACACAAAACAGAATGTGCTGCTTATCTGCGGCTAGGCACAGTGAATGGAATAAGTGACTTTTATTTTTTACACTTTGCACACTAAACAGAATGTGCTGCTAATCTGCAACTTTGCACACTAAACAGAATGTGCTGCTTATCTGCGGCTAGGCACAGTGAACAGAATATGTGACTTTTATTTTTAACACTTTGCACACTAAACAGAATGTGCTGCTAATCTGCAACTTTGCACACTAAACAGAATGTGCTGCTTATCTGCGGCTAGGCACAGTGAACGGAATAAGTGACTTTTATTTTTTACACTTTGCACACTAAACAGAATGTGCTGCTAATCTGCAACTTTGCACACTAAACAGAATGTGCTGCTAATCTGCAACTTTGCACACTAACAGAATGTGCTGCTAATCTGCGGCTAGGCACAGTGAACGGAATATGTGACTTTTTTGTTTTTTAAACTCTGCCCCCCAAAACAAAATATATCTGCTGCCCCCACACACAATAGTCCTAAAAAGGACTTTTGGGTCTTTTTGTTGTTCAAACGCACTTTTCTTCTCCCTACACTGACTTTCCCTTCCTATCCTCATCTCTCCCTGGCTAAGACTGAGCCGAACTCGCTGGTCAGGTGCTATACAGCACCCGATCACGGGTTCTGGCCAGCCAATCAGTGTAATGCCAGCAGCCAACATGGCTGCTGGCATTACACTGATTTCAGAGCCTCCCCGCACGTTTATTGGCTGCGCAGCAGCCGCGAAACGTGCGGGGAGGAGACCCGAACATGGCGGGCGAGCACATGCGGTACTCGTACCGCCATGTGCCGAGCAGAGCGATGCTCGAGCCGAACCGAGCTTCGGCCGAGCATGCTCGCTCATCACTAGTCACAGCCACTCGAACAACCGAGAGTTTTCCAGGGTCCATAGCAAAACCGACCTCTGAAATTACGTATCCCATGAAGGTGACCTGTTTTTGGAGGAATTCACACTTCTCTAGTTTGCAAAATAGATTATTCACTCAACCTTTGCAGAACTCGGGCTACATCTGCGTGGTGGCTTTCCATGGAGGAGGACTGGATTACAATGTCCTCTAGGTATACCACCAAGCATTGCTGGAGCATGTCCTGTAAAACATCATTTAAGACTTCCTGGAAAACCGTGGGAGCATTGCAGAGACCCAAGAGCATTACAAGGTATTCATAATGCCTTCTCCTTGTGTTAAACATGGTTTTCCATTCGTGACCCTCTTCTATCCTTACCAAATTATACGCCCCTCGCAGGTCGGGCTTAGTAAATACCGCGGACCCTTTCAAGCAATAAAATAGCTCAGTAAGAAGCGGAATCGGGTAGGCATTTTAAACCGTGATACTGTTGAGTCCCCTGTAATCAATACAGGGTCTCATTTCTCCACTCATCATCTTCACGAAGAAGAATCCGGCCCCTGGGACAGTGCCGGAGGACTTGCAGATGATCCCCTGGGACAATGCATCCGCAACATACTCTTCCATTGCCTTATTTCTGCAACAGACAGTGGGTAGACTCGACCTCGAGGAGGTATGGCACCTGGCTGCAGCTCAATGGTGCAATGATATGGTTGGTGAGGTGTAAGCTGCCCCCCCCTTTCCGAATACATCTAGGAATCCTTGGTACTCTTGAGGCAGCGAAGAGAGCAGAGTGGTGGTTAGCACCTTCACCACTTTCACTAGGCATGTCTTGGAACAGTGGGGCGACCTTGCCATGAATTCATCCCTTATCCAATTGAACATGGGATTGTGCTTGTTCAACCACAGATAGCCCATGTCCACAGGATAGTGAGGAAAGTGGATCACCTGGAATTATATGATTTTGTGATGCAGAGCCCCTACAGCCATAGACAAAGAAGCGGTTTAATGGATGACCTGCGGAGGCTGTAGGGGTCTGCCATCAATTGCCTCAATGGCAAGTGGAGTGGTACGGAGCTGCAATGGGATGGAGTGCTTCTGGGTGAAGGCACTGTCAATAAAGAGACCCCTGGCCCCCGAAGTCAATGAGTTCCTCAGTAATAATGGAAAACTCGGCCAAATGGAGACTATTGGTTTATCCTTGTGGATAGCTGGGGAAACAGAGATGCCACCTAAGGTCTGTCCCCGATAGAGCCTTAGGTGCGTGCATTTCCCGGACGTGTGGTGGAAGTCTGAAGGCTCTATCTGAAGGAAGATTTCTCATGGATTCGGGAGTCAATCAGGATGCAATATGAGACCAGGTCCTCTAAATCTCTGGGGAGGTCCCGGGCTGCAATCTCGTTTTTAAGCATATCCGAGAACCCATTAGAGCAACCACAAGAGCCTCATTATTCCAACCAACCTCAGCTGCCAGGGTACAAAACTGGATGGCGTAATCCGAAACTGTCCTTGTACCCTGCCATATGGACATTTGTTGTTTGGCAGCTGAAGTGAGGAGGCCGGTACATCAAATACCCTTTAAAAGGATGCCACAAACTCAGGGTAATTGTATCCCAAATCCAAAGGGGATTAGCCCATGCCGAGATCCTTTCAGAGTAAGGAAATCACAAAGCTCACCTTACTCCTGTGGTACCATCTCCAGATAGATACCTACCTGGTTCAGGAAACCTCTGCACTGCTTAGGGTCACCCCCATAATGATGGGGAAGCAGGGCGGACCCAGTCATGCCTCTAGCAACATTGGAATCACCAGACTTGATTGCTCTGATAAAGCAGCATTATTTCTGTGAAACACGTAAGTGTGTAAGCCTTCACATTTTTTTTTAATAAGATTTTTTTAAACTGGATTAAAGCATTTTTATACTCTGTGGAAGTGTACCTCCGTGTTCCTGACCCCGGCTTGTCTGAGTACCCAGCCTGGTTCCTGACCCCGACTTCTCTTTTGGCTTATGTTCCTGGATCATTATTTTGCTTTGGTTATTTTAATAAAGGTGTTTTGCATTCCACATTTTTGTCTGTCTGGTTCCTGGTCCCTAACATTACACAAAGGCCATGAACCCAGAAGGCGCAGGCAATCTGCGAAATGTTTTTTACCAGGCTGGACCAGGTAGACCAGCACATGGACCAGTTTGTTGTGTTAGCTCTCCAGACTAGGGATAGGTAAAACTTTCTGCCTCAAACTGAAATCGGCAAAAAATGGTACCTTCTGCTTGGCAAAAACTTTCCCTCACAGTGACGATTTTCTGCTTTTTTTTCCGCCTATTGAAATCAATGGGTACATAGAAGCTACACACAACGCATTTCAAATATATGATTTCCCAAAGGCATAGTATAAAAGGGGCATGAGGGTGCCTGTGTTGGTGGGGTGTGGGGAAAGAATCAGTTGAACAGGGGATGATTTTTGGGGGGTTGTTTACTGGGATTGGGGGCACTTAATAAAAAATCCTACATAAAATAAAATAACTCATAAGACATGGTATAAAGAGGTCGGACGAGGGTGTCTGTGTTGGTGGGTGGAGTCTGGGGAATTAGTTGAACAGGGAATTTGTTTTTGGAGGGTTTCTTGACTGCTATTGGGGGACAGTTAATAAAAAAAATCAATAAAATAAAATAAGACATTTGTATGTAAAGTGATAAAGACAGGAACCCCCTGACATAAGCTGCCACTGGGGTGGACTGACACTTGACTTGATGGAGTATTTTGTAGAGGATGATTTGTTTTTGTTGTTAGAGGCCTTTGTAGGACTTATACTTATTACAGGCCTAAGCCCTGAGGAAACATTGATTTGTAGGAATTAGGCTTCTTAGAAACAAACCCCCAGAAAAATTGTTTGTTTTTTTGTAGGACTAGTTTTTACTTTCTTTATTTATTTTTTTAAAACACAAGCCCTGAGAAAAAAATAAAAATGGCCTACTGGCCTAATGCCAGCAGGTCATGTTGACCAGTGGCCACTGTAAAATGTCCTCCTGAGTCCTGAGTTGCAACTGCTGTTTGTACTGCTGCTGCTGAGTTGTTTCAGCTGCCTAATCATCCTGCTGCTTAAAGGGAATGACATCAACAATAGAAGTAACATGGAAGATGGATGATGAAGGTTCCATTTGCCACAACTGGCTTCAGTGATGCGCCTGAGGCAGTAGCAGCAGAATAAGTAGCCCCCAGTATTTGTGGAGAAAAGAACAAGTTGGCCATTAAATCTTCTCCACCAGCCCCTCCTCCAAAATCATTATGGGTGTGGTGTTCGAATATTTTTTCCGTTGAGAGCAGGATCAGTGGGTCTCCTCAGTAACTGCAATGTGCACAGTATGTGTGTGGTAAATAACATCTGGGGGCACAACTGTATCCATACACCATGATACCCAAAACCAAGTACTGTCACTGTACCCCTTTTCCCGACCCACTAAAGACACATGACAACTTTCTGACAGATTAATAGTAATGATGAACCCTCCCTGACCCCATCTTAGCATATTCTGCAGGATGGAATCTCCTCAAATGCTGCTTGATGCACTGATTGCAATTCTCCTCCACCACACTGGCATGTGTGGTCAGTGCACAACAGTGTGCAATGAGTAGAGATGAACTACCACATCCTAACATCAACAGAGTGACTATCATTTTGCGGGGGATGTAATGAACAAGGAGGATTGGCAGAAGATGTAGTTACCCTAGAAGGTGATGGAGAGCTAGTTGTTTCACTCATTCTGGAACTTCCAGTCTCTGTCTGGGTGGTTTCCCATCCTCTTTGTTCTCCACCTCGCCTCTTGTTGTCTTTCTGGTGAGTCAGGGACAGCAAAAGCGGTGCTTGATTTCTGTGGTGGATGTTTGTCTTGAACATGTTTGATGTAAATGTCATGGTGTCTGTGTTTCATGTGTGATATGAGGGCGCTTGTGCCAAGGTGTGTTCCCTCCTTTCCTCTTTTCACTGACTTGTAATAAATTGTGCACAGTGCTGTTGCTGATGACTGTATTGTGCCTGCCACCACAGAAAAATAGTCCCACACCCATGATGACTTCAAAGGAAAGGGGAAAGGTGGAGACGAATGGCCTCTCTCTTGTCCTCCACATTCCCCTTCATTGTCTGGGGCAGCGGATAATGTTGCTTCTGCTGCCTCAGATTCAGCTTTGCAACTAGGATCAGGAGTATTGCTGCTGCTGGCAATTGGAACCTGTCCTAGTCCCGCATCGCTTGTTGACCCCATTTCCACTGTGTCCACTATGGTCTGTGGCACACTAACCTGCTCCTCAGCATCCTGCTGACCTTGCATCTCAATCAGAAGGAATTAGAGCAGTTGCAAGCTCCTCTAATTCCAAGATGTCCTTGCTAGTGGTGGTGGTGATGCCCATCCTCATCTCTGTCTCCCATTCCTTCTCAGTTTCTGCTAAAAAAGCCATCAATGTCTCTTCCACCCAAGCTTCTCCAGCATCATCACCACCACTAGTCCCTACATGCGGTTGCTGTTGCTGCTGCTGCTGTATTTCAGACCTCTCACTGCTGCTTGGAGGTGACGAACAATGTGACAGAGTGTCCCCTAATGTCACACTTCCCATTGCCTTTTGACCTGAAGAAGAAGGCAGACTAGCACTAGCAGAAATAGCAGCAGACACAGGCAGTTGATCTGTGCTCCTGCTGGTGGTGGTGGTATTAATTCTCAGCCTGCTCTCCTCCCCCAACACCAGTTCTGGCCTCTTCAGGTTCATGTTCCACCTGGACACTGTAGTGAAGAGAAGGGGAGGACTCCCAGCCCCAGGGTCAGAAGAATGGTGTGGGCTCCCTTGACCACTACTCTGGATGATGTAAAATGTTTCCCCTACCACTCTGGTTGCTTCACCATTACTGCTGCTACTAACACCAACCACATCAAGTTCAGCCGCAGAGTCTTCCTCCTCAGTCTCACATTCACTAGTAGTATCAGGATATTGTTGATTACCCCCTCCTTCACTCCTAAGGCTAACAAGGTGCTGGAGCTTAGTAGCAGTAGTACTAGCACTGGCAGGACTGCTTGGGAATGGCTAGTGTGATTTAGGGTCCCTTGCTGTCACACTTGGCATCATTCATCCCCCCCCCCGAGTAACATAGTAAATTAGGTTGAATAAAGACACAAGTCCATCAAGTTCAACCTTCTCCTCATGCCCCAGTAATTTTATAGCTTTCCTGCTACCAAATAAGTTAGTATTTGTCAGACCTTCCTGATCTGCCTACTAATAAACAGTATAACTCTGTATGTTCCCTTTGGAAAGAAATGTATCTAATCTTCTCTTGAATGTATCCATTGTATCTGCCATAACCACCTCCTTGGGCAAAGAATTCCACAATTTAACAGACCTCACTGTAAAAAACCTTTCCTCTGAAGAAGTTTAAACCTCCTTTTCTCAAGGGGTGTCCCCTGGTCACCACAGAGATCCTTGTATTGACCTCATATATTTGTACAATGTGATAAGGTCTCCTCTTAGTCATCTTTTCTCTAGAGTAAATAAACCAAGTTTGTCTAGTTGTTCCTCATACGTCGAGTCCTCCATTCCCTTAATTAATTTTGTTGCTCTTCGCTGTACACTCTCTAGTTCTAGTATATCCTTTTTCAGACTTTTTCAGAACTGGTGCCCAAAACTGAGCTGCATACTCAAGGTGAGGTCTTACCAATGATTTGTACAATGGCAAAATAATGTTATCCACTCTTGCTTCAATACTTCTTTTTATGCAAGACAGAATTTTGTTTGCCTTTGCTACTGCTGTTTGACACTGGTCACTGTTTCCAAGTTTGTAGTTGACGAGGATACCCAGGTCTTTCTCTAGCAACGAGTTATTCCATTAAGTTTATAAGTAGCCTTGGGATTATTTCCTCCCAAATGCATGACTTTACACTTCCCCACATTAAACTTCATATTCCAATCTGCCATTTTATATAAATCCCTCTGTAGAGAGCAATTATCCTGTTCTGAATTAATTACCCTGCATAATTTAGTGTCTTCTGCAAATATTGATAATTTGCTTTCTATATCTATTTCTAGGTCATTTATAAACATGTTAAACAGCAGCGGTCCTAATACTAATCCCTGAGGTACTCCACTCTCCACTTTAACTATATTGGAGAATTGTCCATTTATAACCACACACTGTTCCCTATCCTTCAACCAGTTTTGTATCCAATTGCAAAGGTCATCGCCTAGCCCCGATTTCCTTTTATACCCCAGCCTTCTGAGTGGCACTGTATCAAATACCTTTGCAAAGTCTAGATATACTACATCAACTACCAAGAAACACTAGCATCAGGCAAAGTATTGGTGGCAGCAGGTTCAGCACGTCTAGCAACAGGTACAAAGCTAATGACTGCAGTTACAGAAATGGTGGCACTGGCAGCAGGGGCAGCACATCTGGCAACAGGTACAATACTAGTGGCTGTAGTTACAAAATGGTGTCACTGGCAGCAGGGGCAGCACTTCTGGCAACAGGTACAACACTAGTGGCTGCAGTTACAGAAATGGTGGCACTGGCAGCAGGGGCAGCATGTCTGGCAACAGGCACAACACTAGTGGATGCAGGATCAGAAATGGTGACACTGGCAGCAGGGGCAGCACTTCTGTCAACAGGCACAGGTAGCTGACCTGTCCTGCTCTCACTAGTACTACCATTTTCTCCTTTCCTTCCCATTCCCTTTTCTCCCCTTCTTAATAAACTCCCCAAGCTCCCTGTAGTCCCTTCCTCCTCCTCAGACTCAGTGGACACATGATGGTCCTTCCAGTTCTTCTCTTTGCTGCTCATAGTGATAGGAGTCACTATGAGCCTCTCAGACCTCACTTTTTACAAAATGTCACAAGAGAACAGAACAGCACGCCTATCTCACTCTATAGCTGCTTCTATTGTGTCTGCCTTCAGCGAAAATATCAGGTTTTTATAGCGTTAGTGTGAAAACAATGTAAATCAATGGGCGGAAACTTTTTAGCCATTGAAAAAATTGCAACCGCTAGTTTTAAAGCGGATTTTACCACAAAAAAGTGGATAATGTAGTTTTCGTGAAATTTCCAGCGGGAACACGGCGACAACTTTCGGCCACCCCTACTCCAGACTATGTTGCTCCTTACTGCGCATCTGGCGCCAGCACCTCAGCAACCCCCACTGCAGGCTGTTCCTAAAGCTCCTGCCTTTTCCGCTCAATACGTCCTTAATGCAATTACAATACCGACCAGAAAGATAAGAAAGATAAGAGTCAGTCACATAAACAAATTAACATCTCTTCAGAAGGATGGAACAGACCCATAATGGCACTACTCTCCAATAAAAAAATTATTGGAATAGACCATAAATATATCACAATCAGTGTAAAAATAGGAAGCACTATTTGTGCATCTCATCCATCATACCCGACGAACATAGTCCACCTCTAATGATATCTAATATGTACTGGATATCTTTATAGGTGGACTATATTCATTGGGTGTGATGGATGGGATCCACGTAGTGCTTCCTATTTTTATACTGATTATTGTTATATATTTAGTGTTTATTCCAAGAAATGTTTAATTGGTGCTATTATGGGTCCATTCCATCCTTTTGAAGAGATGTTAATTTGTTTATGTGATTGACTCTTTTATGTGTCTGGTCAGTATTGTAATAACCATAGCGCACTCCCAGTATGGTGTTGAATTTGTTATAATGTTAATGCTTCCTGTTTGTGTTTGGCAATTTGATTTGAATTGATTAATTTATGGACAGATAGAAAGTTATTTATGTTTAACATTATACTCGCGGCTGTATTCCGCTTGTAGGCTTGATTGCTTTGATAAAGCATAGTTATTGCTGCAAAACGCGTAAGCCTTCATACTTGTTTTGATACGATTTTTATACTGGATTAACATATTTTTAAATCATGTGGAAGCAGCCGCCATGTTCATTTGGAGTGTGGATCGCCCTTCACCAGAGTGGTTACAAGTTTAATCTCTCCATTGGCTCGAACATCAGACTTTCTGGTATCAGTTATCTGACCACTTTGAAATACGAGTGCAATTTATTTTAAGTATAATTAATTGGTATTATTGTATTGCACTGTTGGGAGCTTTTTTCTCTCTTTTTTATGATTTTTGTTCTAAATTTGGCTCAGTAATTCCCCCAAATCCTGAGAAACCAATTAATTTGGGGTTTTGTCATACCCAGAAAAAGTAGCTGAACACTAATCAATGTATTTTTAATACCTGCATCTGTGTTGTGCTTGAAATTCACAGCAACATTAAAATGTAAGTGTGGTAGTGGCTGCAAAGCCTTAAGGGGGGATTGCTGCTGGCTGCACCCAAAACATATGCTGCAGAGCCCGAGTCTGACCCAGCACATGATGAACATTGGGATCTGCCGCTCTGATTCTTCTGAACCTTTACAGCTGCTCTCACCAGTTCCACCACCACATCTTCAGGCCTAGTCACAACAGCCTGCCCTTCCTTCTTCCCCCTAAGAGGAAAATGACCCTCTTCTTGCCCACTCACAGCCAGAACATGATGCCTCACAGGCACCTGTATCTTTTCTTTTCTCCCCATCCCCTCCAAGTCTCTCTACTTGACACTGAGCATGTCTCTTATTATAAAAAATATATAACATACAGAAAATTATTAGAAAAATCATGCACGTCACTGACCCTGACTTCCCTAACATGAATGCACACAATTTTAATGCCCCCACTACCTTAACACTAAATCTTGCTTGACTGACTGTCACTAACCTAACCCTAGGTTACACACACACACACTTCATAAATCACAAATTTTAGTTTTATCAGCTCTCTCCTCTTCTAAAACACTGATTGTCTTTCTCTACTAGAAAAACCCACACTGAACTGTGGAAAAAATTCTTTGCTTTTTAATAGAAGCTGGTGGGAAATGAAGGGGTGTTTTTTACTCTGACACATGAAAATCCCTCCTTCAAAAATCAATGGTATAGTGCAGCAGAAAATGTTATGTTTTGGAAATTCGCACTTAATTTTTCGTATTATGTTTCCAGTCCTTTGCCCACCACCTTAACTACTTGTTTGTACAGCCATCCTTCACAAATAACTGTGGCTTGGGATATACCAGCATGATGCAATACATGATATAAGTTTCTTAAAGCCTATGTTTTTGTATAATAGAATAAGGCAGCATGTCTGCCAAATCTCTTTCCCCTCCATTGGGTTAGTAACACACCTCCTATGATCAAGGATTGGTTTATCAAGACTAAATACTATTACGACATGGAAAAACTTCACATGTTCTCTCTTACATGCTCTTCTTTTTCTCTTCCTCATTGGGAAACTTAGACTAATTATTTAATCTCTCTACAATCTCCCTCATTTTAGGATGCCTTCCTATCAACCTTTTCTCATACCCTCCATTTCCCCTTTGTGTTGAGCCCTTCACACCTCTCCCTGGATCTTCTACTTCCTCTTTCCATCTTCACCCTTTTCCTGCATTTTGGATGTCTATGGAGGGGTTTATGTATGTAGTGGTGGGACGGTTGGATGCCTGTTCTCCCCCCCCCCCCCGTTGAGGGACCCCAGCATTTATTTATATATATATATATATATATATATATATATTTTTTTTTTTTTTTTTTTTTTTTTTACCTCCCTCTCTTTTCCTCCTACTCTTCTTATCTGGCTTCTCTTCTCTCCTCAATATATACCTGCTGATACTACGTAGTCCCTGTCTATTCACTCTTGTAGCAGACAATCCCCCCATGAGAAATTATAAGACATTGCAGACTCCTTCACCTACCTCTTATTGCCCATACTCATCACTATACATGGGGACTTCACACCAACCTCCGTCTTTTCTTAATGCTGTCACTCTGCCGTTTCTCTCACTGTAATATTAAGTTACCAAACAACCCGCCTCTCCGGCTCTTCCTTGTGACCTCTTGCTCTATCATTACCTGTACTTAATGTATATGTTCAATTTGTCATGTATTATTGTTTCTTTTAGACTACAGATCCTGTATTCACTCTCTGTACGCCTTTATCTACCAATAAAGTTTATATAACCCTTTGAGTGCCAGAGTGGAATGCAATGCATTGCTTCACAATGTGTTGTGTACTCCTCTGGCACTCAAAGGGTTTAAAAAAAAAAAAAAGCAGCATGTCAAACCCAATATTTTGGCAGCTTCATTATTGACTTGCTTTGTGTTTCTTTTTGTGATGCTTTTGACACCTTCCAAAGAAGTACATAGCAGATCTGTGAAACTTTACTGCTTTAACATGACTTGGGGAGGTGGTTAGGATGACAGTGGCATGTGTGAGATCTCTTTCCCCAATAAATGCATACTCCTCTGTTTTGCATTTGCAGAACACAATCAGGACCCATGGGTGTTATTGCAAATGAAGAAAATCTTGGCACACTCTAACATACATGTGCCCCAGAGCTCCATGAACTTTTAAGACTGCTTTCACTGGTGATAGTTATGGAACCTCTGACATGTTGCTGGAGTGTAGAACTGAAGTTTTGGTTCAAGTGGGATCTCAGTGAATATGTGCCTTGATGTGAACCTGCTTCCCTCCCATGCTCACTTATATTTTACAGCAACATGTATTGTGAGTGAAGTATCATCATACTGTAAACTCCATACACTGATAGGATCCTGAGGGGCTATAACTACAAAGCCTAGATGTTGCAAATGTACCAGCAGCAGGTCTCAGTGACTCTGCACTTATAACAGAAGTAGACGCATTCATCATAGTTAGGGGCGTGGATTTCTTTGACCTGTGTGTCTGCTTACAAAACTATATAGTATGTGTGTAACTTGCTCATGAATGGAATTGGAAGTGGTGTGAATGACTAAAAGGATGATTGTGTATTTTTGGGCATCTCTTTTAGTCAGATTTTCTATTTTTTTTTTAATGTGTTTTATTGCAATCAGGTAGCATTACAGAGATACAGATAAATCAGGTACAGCAATGCAAACATATTAGAGATGCAAAATGTGCAATAGTGGACATACAAGATTGACCTGATTTGCAAGATTTTTGCTTTAGATATAAACAAAAAAACTAACCCACAACACTCAACCCCTAATCCCTCCTCAACCCACCCCCAACGTACCCCTCCCAACACATCCTCCCCCATGCGGCCAGACAAGGCCCCTCTACAGACCCAGAGCCAGACCCCCTGTGAAGGGCAATCAGTAACCCAATCCAAAGCCAAGAGAGGCAGAGATGAAAAAAGAGTAGAAATGAGCAAAGAGGAACATAAACGGGCTGAAGGAAACAGAAAAAGGAGCAATGAAAAAGACTGCCCAGCCAAGGAAAATCAGGGTCACCCCAACCACACACTCATGACTACTAGAGAGCAGTGGAAAGAAATGGTGACATCTGAACAGATTAGTGAGATAAAAGGAAAACCAGGAACCAACAAGGTAAAGGAGATATCGGCGAGTACCTTCAATAAAAGTTTCTAGTCACTGAGTATCCAAGGGTCCCAACATCCCTACCAAGGCTACCCCCTTCCGCGCCATGACCAGCAGCTCCCTAACCACTGTAACATTAGTAAAATGGTGCAATTGATCAGGGAAGATAGACAACAAACACACCTTAGGATCAGGAGAGACCTTCCAGTGCACCACATGAGTTAGTGTCCACTACCTGCTCCCAAAATGCCTGAACAGGGCCGAAAGATCAGATCAGGTGGAAAAAAAACATCAGGGAGCCTTCCCATCTTGAGTTGAACTGGGGTGTAATATGTCCAGTACAAAATTTTAAGTTGGAGCATCTGATGCTGTGCCGTGGTCATCACTGTCCTTGGACCCCTCCTCGCCGCATCCCACTCTCAATCCTCTAGTCTCCTCAGGTCCTTCTCCCAGTAAAGTCTCAAATTCAACCCATCTGTAGATGTCTTTGCCTCCAGCCAGTGACAGATCAAAGAAACCGGTTTACAAAACTGACTCCTACGAGCAGAGGGAACTTAATCTTGACACCCACCCATTCTGCAGCAAGGGCGTGCCGGAGTCGCAAGTAGGAAAAGAAAAGCGTATTGGGAATACCAAATTCAAGGTGTAGCCAAGTAATACTGATAGAAGTTGGGGAGATAGAGGCCCTCCTCCTCCGACGGGCACTTCAGGGTAGACAGCTTTATTCTGGACGGGCTCCCAGACCCAGAAATAAGTTAAGTTTGTTCAACTTAGTAAAGTAATGCTTAGGGATATACACATAAGCAGCCTGAAAAACGTATAGAAATTTAGGAAGAAGATCATTTTTTCGGGATTCACCCGTCCCACTACAGTAAGCGAAGTCAGAGCCATGGAACCAGTTTTGTATAGAAAAAATCAACTAATGGATTCAAATTATCCAGTAGAAAGGATCCTGGCTGTTTCGTCACCTGGATTCCCAAGTATGTAATACAATCATCCCATCTCATAGGGGTAACCGCAATGGCAGGGGGTCTAGAAGTAGAACAGAAGATTTATCCCAGTTTATTCTCAAACCCGAGTGGTCACCAAATTTATCAACCAAATGGAGCATTTGCAGGGGGGGTGATTGGCGTCTTCCAAGAACAGCAGTACATCATCAGCATACAATGTTAACTTTTCCTCCCTATCACCCTGTTGGAACCCCCTGATCCCAGAAGACATACGAATCTGAATTGCAAGAGCCTCCATAGCCAGAGCAAACAGACCAGGAGAGAGAGAGGGCACCCCTGCCTCAATCCTCTTTTCAGTGGAAAATAGTCAGAAGACCGCCACAGGTTGACACACAGGCCCTGGGAGATGCGTACAAGGTTTGAATCCACCAAATGGTGGACCAAGACACTCTATAAATATTGCCATTCCACCGAGTCGAACGACTTGGCTGCTTCCAGAGATACCACCACCCTATTGCCCAAGTTAGAATGTTGTGTCTGAAGGTGCAGGAAAAGGCATTGCAAATTATAAAATGTGAATTTACCCAGCATAAATCCAACTTGATTGGGATGGACAATAGGCGGGAGAACCCGGGATAGCCTGAGTGCCAAGATCTTAGCCAGAATCTTGGCATCAACTGTAAACAAGGATATTGGGCGATAGGTGTCACATCTCTGCAGGTCTTTTTGGGCTTCGGTAGAACATGAATTGTGGCCTCATTCAAGGAGCAGGGCAATGTCGCTGCCTTAAACATTGTATAGTAGGTATTCAGTAGATGTGGCTCAAAGACGTCCACATTTTTTATACCATTCCGCCGGGAGCCCATCGACCCCAGACAATTTGCTCTTGGGGAGAGCCCTAATAACATCCACAACCTCCCACAATGTAATGGGCAAGTCTAGCATCTGTACCTCATTCATGTGGGACCAAAATCCCCCCAAGGTAGTTGTCAATCTCTGAAGCAGAAACCCTAGAGTGAGAGCTATAGAGGGAGAAGTAAAATTTGGCAAATTCTGATGCAATACCTTGCCCATCAAAAATTAGATCACCCAAGCAGTTCGAATGGAAGAAACGCCTACACTCCTATCAGAGCCACTAATGAAATGCGCCATAAGTTTTCCCGCCCTGTCGCTATGTTCAAAGAGCTTGCCTTCTACACATCAGGTAATGGAGGTTCACATTTGACAATTCCAAAATATATCTGGAAGAGGCAGCGACAAAATAATCATGGAAATCAGATTCACCTTTCAGAGCATGTTCCTGCTTGGTCTCTTCTGAGGTATGACATCGTGAGATTGTCGCTTCGCTCTTTCTAATCATGCGACATGGTGAAACAGTTAAATGGTCTCACACTCTTCTGCGTAACATAAGAATATAAGGACTATACTTTTTGACATAAGACCTAATTAAAGAATGTTTCACAGATTTATTTAGCCCCCTAACATTCCAGGATATAAGTGGCCTGCCACTCATGTTGGATCTTGATGAGAGAGAACCACAGAGCCCTTACCACAGACTCAAAAGGCACCCACCCAGCTACAAGAGAACCCCAACTACCCCCACTCTGTTCCCACCCACCCAAACTAAAGGAGGACCCTACAACCCTAACCAAACATACCTTACCCATCCCACAAAGCCCCACGAGCATGGCCCGAGCCCCCAAAGCCCACATACTCATCACTCCAAAGCAAGGCCTACAGGGAAACTCCCATAAAGGAGGACAAAATGGCAGGGGAAGCAAGCATGTCAGCACAGACATTAAAGAACCGCAATAACAATATTACAACTGCAATACCCATTCTGCATATCAAAAGAGTACAACTTAAAGCACAATCAAAACACTTTCAGGTCACACTCCATTTGACCCCCCCATCATAACCCACCTCTGGCAGCCAATTGGAGTACTCCACCTGCGCTAGTGCAGGGAGCAACCAGAATCCCTCTACCCTAGTCACAACCACAGAACTGCATGATCTATTGATAGTGCACAACGTTCAGTCCGCAACACCAAGCGACACCAAACATGCAAAAGTTAATCACTTTAACTCACATTGTACATACTTAGCAGACGGAAAATATAACAATGTACAAACAGGGTCCATAAACCACCCCACAGTGAATCACTAACCCCGCCCCCAAATAATATCACAGGTATCTAACCCCAGTATTAGACAAGATATATTCCCCTCCCTGATGGCCAGAGCAGAGCCCCCACAATTGCAGTAAGGTCAGCCCCTCCACCAGAGAGCTCCTCCCCACATTGCCCCCAGGTCGAGGCCCCCACAAGAGAAGACCTCCAAGGGGCAAGATCAAGTAGAACACCCCATAGCAAACCCAGAAGGAGGCAGCCAGCTCAAGGAGGCGTGGGTGCCTGGCCATGGCACCCGCCCCCCAGAGCCTGCCACCAAGCCCAACATCACACAACAGTTATCAACAAGTTTAATAGCACAAACAGAAAACAGGAGAAAAGGAGGGAATAGGAGAAAAAGATCCTGATTCCATCAGCACATCCGGTAGTCCACAAGAGCTCCCTCTCCTAAGTCATAAATCCATCCATGTGGGCAGTGGCCCATACAAGAGTGCATAGTACCATTCTCCAGCAGGATCCTTGAGTAGTAGAGAAGGTTCTCATATCAAGATGGTGGGGGTAAATGGCTCAAAAGATAATCCCAGCCAGAACAGAAAGATCCAGCAGTGAAACAATCAAAGTCAATTATATTGTATCCAGCCAGGCGTTGACCATCATGGAACCACCATGCACCACCCTCAATCTGACAGAGTAGAGCATGGAGTAAACAATGTTATGCTCCCTCGGCCTCCTCTTGACCTCCACAAATTGCTGTCTTTGCCCTGGACCTCCAGAGAGAAATCAGGGAAGATCATAATGTTTTGATTTTCAAATTGTATGTCACACTTCAGGCAGGCCATACACATGATAGCATCCTTGTCATAGAAGTTAAGAACTTTTGCCATGATGGGCCGTGGAGCTACCACTGGCGGAGGAGGAGATAAGGGAATCCGGTTCTCCCTAATCCAATTTTCCAAAAAAGTCTCCGACTGTCTGACCTCTGCCGTTTCAGGGAATCCCAGGATTCTAATGTTGTACCTGCGTGACCTATTGTCCAGGTCATCCGTATTTCTCTGAAGTCTTAAGATCCTGATGATGGGATTCAATGGATTCAGATATCTGGGGTATAGATGTTTCCACAGTGGTCATCCTCCTCTGAGAAACCAGGAACCAGCGAGTCACCTATTATGCCCTGAGGAGGTTTAACTCCGCCTGAACAGAGTCCCTCATTATTTTCATATTCCTTTAAAGGAAGGGTTTTTTATAGTAAGGGTTGTTAAATTGTGGAATTCCTTGTCCTATGATGTGGTAATGGCAGAAACAACTCATACATTCATTCAGGAGAAGATTAGATGCATTTCTATCAGAAGAGAACATACATATTTTTTGAAGTCTCAAACATTTTCTGTTTACTTTCCCCTTAGGGAATTTAACCCCTTAAGGACCGGGAAAATCTGAGTTTGATTTGACTTAAGGACCGGAGCAATTTTGACTTTTTTGACTATGTCTTTGTTCAACCATATTTTCTCTTTAATTCCTTTTGTGCACCCACATAAATTATATACTGTTTTTTTAAGCACAAGAAGGGCTTTCTTTTGATACCACAATTATATGAATACCTCATTGTTTAATTTGATTAAAATAGAAAAAAAGAGGAAAAAAATTGAAAAAAAAACAACATTTTGCTTATATTTTCGTGTCAGGATTTGCATACAATTAGTTTATGACAAAAAAATACCCCTAAATATATTCATTTGCTTCTCCTGAATATAAGAATACCCCATATGCCTAGTATTTCAATCACTTCCTCACATTTACAAGGTAAATATTACAAGATGGATGCCATTATTTCCAACTTGTAATTTCTCAACAATTGGCATGTGAGCATCATAGCTTAGCTGACGGTGCCAGAACCAAAAATGTCCCACAAAGGTATATGTTTCTGAAAACTACACAACATAAGGTAAATAATCAGGAGAATTTTGGAGTTTTTCATGCAGCTATTTTTCCAGAAAAAAATTTCAAAATTGTGGTAATATTTTGTTTTTTTGCAGTTTTCACACTTACATTTCAATAGTACTGTTGATATCAAGCACATGATAGGTGAAGATTTTTAAAAATGCATTGTTTAGTGTTCAGCTCCTTCTTCTGAGTACGGCAATACCCCATATGCATAGGTTTCTCAAGGTTTGGGAGAGCTACGGGGCCCAAATTGGAACATGCGCGTTTCCAGTTTCACACTTTGAATTTTCACAGCTTGCATCACTGGTGCCATGTCTCATTTGGGGCTGTGTAACAATGCTCCACTCTAACATTTTCCCCCAAAAGTATATATTTTTGGAAAGTAGACACCCCAGGCTTTCATTTTATGTATGTTTTCAATTTTTTTACGCAGCCATTTTACCACCAATCGCTCGTAAATCTTGACGTAAGTTAAAAAAACAGCGTTTTTCACACTTGCACTTCAATGTTGATGTGAATTTCAAGCACATGATAGGTGAAGATTTTTAAAAATGCATTGTTTAGTGTTCAGCTCCTTCTTCTGAGTACGGCAATACCCCATATGCATAGGTTTCTCAAGGTTTGGGGGAGCTACGGGGCCCAATTTTGAACAAATATTGAATTTTCACATCTTGGTTAACTGATGCCATTACTCATTTTGGGCTATGTTCCAGTGCTGCACTTTAGAATTTCCCCCCAAAAGTGTATATTTTTGGAATGTAGACACCCCCAGCTTTCATTTTAGGTGTGTTTTCAAATTTTTTACACGGCCATTTTACCACCACTTTCTCATAAACTTGACGTAAGTAAAAAAACAGCGTTTTTCACACTTTGCCTTCAATGTTGATGTGAATTTCAAGCACATAATAGGTGAAGATTTTATAAACTGAATTGAATGGTGTTCATCTCCTTCTTCTGAGTACAGCAATACCCCATATGCATAGCTTTCTCATGGTTTGGGGGAGCTACGGGAGCCAAATTGGAACATGCGCGTTTCCAGGTTCACACTTTGAATCTTCACAGCTTGCGTTACTGGTGCCATGTCTCATTTGGGGCTGTGTAACAGTGCTCTTTTTTTAAGATTTCCCCCCAAAAGTGTATATTTTTGGAAAGTAGACACCCCAGGCTCTCGTTTTAGGTGTGTTTTCCAATTTTATACACTGCCATTTTACCACCAATCCTGTGAAAATTTGACGTAAGTAAAAAAAATTCTGCATTTTTCACACTTTGCCTTCAATTTTGATGTGAATTTCAAGCACAGAATAGGTGAAGATTTTATAAACTGAATTGAATAGTGTTCAGCTCCTTCTTCTGAGTATGGCAATACCCCATATGCATAGCTTTCTCATGGTTTGGGGGAGCTACGGGGGCCAAATTGGAACATGCGCGTTTCCAGGTTCACACTTTGAATCTTCACAGCTTGCGTTACTGGTGCCATGTCTCATTTGGGGCTGTGTAACAGCGCTCTTTTTTTAAGATTTCCCCCCAAAAGTGTATATTTTTGGAAAGTAGACACCCCAGGCTCTCGTTTTAGGTGTGTTTTCCAATTTTATACACTGCCATTTTACCACCAATCCTGTGAAAATTTGACGTAAGTAAAAAAAATTCAGCATTTTTCACACTTTGCCTTCAATTTTGATGTGAATTTCAAGCACAGAATAGGTGAAGATTTTATAAACTGAATTGATTAGTGTTCAGCTCCTTCTTCTGAGTACGGCAATACCCCATATGCATAGCTTTCTCATGGTTTGGGGGAGCTACGGGGGCCAAATTGGAACATGCGCGTTTCCAGGTTCACACTTTGAATCTTCACAGCTTGCGTTACTGGTGCCATGTCTCATTTGGGGCTGTGTAACAGTGCTCTTTTTTTAAGATTTCCCCCCAAAAGTGTATATTTTTGGAAAGTAGACACCCCAGGCTCTCGTTTTAGGTGTGTTTTCCAATTTTATACACTGCCATTTTACCACCAATCCTGTGAACATTTGACGTAAGTAAAAAAAATTCTGCATTTTTCACACTTTGCCTTCAATTTTGATGTGAATTTCAAGCACAGAATAGGTGAAGATTTTATAAACTGAATTGATTAGTGTTCAGCTCCTTCTTCTGAGTACGGCAATACCCCATATGCATAGCTTTCTCATGGTTTGGGGGAGCTACGGGGGCCACATTGGAACATGCGCGTTTCCAGGTTCACACTTTGAATCTTCACAGCTTGCGTTACTGGTGCCATGTCTCATTTGGGGCTGTGTAACAGTGCTCTTTTTTTAAGATTTCCCCCCAAAAGTGTATATTTTTGGAAAGTAGACACCCCAGGCTCTCGTTTTAGGTGTGTTTTCCAATTTTATACACTGCCATTTTACCACCAATCCTGTGAACATTTGACGTAAGTAAAAAAAATTCTGCATTTTTCACACTTTGCCTTCAATTTTGATGTGAATTTCAAGCACAGAATAGGTGAAGATTTTATAAACTGAATTGATTAGTGTTCAGCTCCTTCTTCTGAGTACGGCAATACCCCATATGCATAGCTTTCTCATGGTTTGGGGGAGCTACGGGGGCCACATTGGAACATGCGCGTTTCCAGGTTCACACTTTGAATCTTCACAGCTTGCGTTACTGGTGCCATGTCTCATTTGGGGCTGTGTAACAGTGCTCTTTTTTTAAGATTTCCCCCCAAAAGTGTATATTTTTGGAAAGTAGACACCCCAGGCTCTCGTTTTAGGTGTGTTTTCCAATTTTATACACTGCCATTTTACCACCAATCCTGTGAAAATTTGACGTAAGTAAAAAAAATTCAGCATTTTTCACACTTTGCCTTCAATTTTGATGTGAATTTCAAGCACAGAATAGGTGAAGATTTTATAAACTGAATTGATTAGTGTTCAGCTCCTTCTTCTGAGTACGGCAATACCCCATATGCATAGCTTTCTCATGGTTTGGGGGAGCTACGGGGGCCAAATTGGAACATGCGCGTTTCCAGGTTCACACTTTGAATCTTCACAGCTTGCGTTACTGGTGCCATGTCTCATTTGGGGCTGTGTAACAGTGCTCTTTTTTTAAGATTTCCCCCCAAAAGTGTATATTTTTGGAAAGTAGACACCCCAGGCTCTCGTTTTAGGTGTGTTTTCCAATTTTATACACTGCCATTTTACCACCAATCCTGTGAAAATTTGACGTAAGTAAAAAAAATTCAGCATTTTTCACACTTTGCCTTCAATTTTGATGTGAATTTCAAGCACAGAATAGGTGAAGATTTTATAAACTGAATTGATTAGTGTTCAGCTCCTTCTTCTGAGTACGGCAATACCCCATATGCATAGCTTTCTCATGGTTTGGGGGAGCTACGGGGGCCAAATTGGAACATGCGCGTTTCCAGGTTCACACTTTGAATCTTCACAGCTTGCGTTACTGGTGCCATGTCTCATTTGGGGCTGTGTAACAGTGCTCTTTTTTTAAGATTTCCCCCCAAAAGTGTATATTTTTGGAAAGTAGACACCCCAGGCTCTCGTTTTAGGTGTGTTTTCCAATTTTATACACAGCCATTTTACCACCAATCCCTCGTAAACCATGACGTAAGTAAAAAAAAAAAAAAAAAACAGCGTTTTTCACACTTAGGGTTGGCGGCAGTATACTGGGCTGCATACAAATTGGTTTGGGAAACAATTTCACCTAAAATGTCTTCCCCCAAAAACAAATCAAAAAAATGATCATGGATAAATCCTTCCACATCAATTTGAATCCCTGGGTTGCCTGTGAATTCTGAGATTTGTGGGCATAAATTGATACCCATTCATTAGGATCCGGAGTGGCAGGTGTTGGGGCATTTCTTTGGGCAGGTCTTTTGGCAGGTCTTTGGGCAGATCTTTTGGCAGGTGCTGGGGCAGTTGCCAGGGCAGCTCTTGGGGCAGCACTTGGGGCATTTCTTTGATAGGTCTTTGGGCAGATCTTTTGGCAGGTGCTGGGGCAGTTGCCAGGGCAGCTCTTGGGGCAGCACTTGGGGCATTTCTTTGGGCAGGTATTTTGGTAGGTCTTTGGGCAGTTCTTTTGGCAGGTGCTGGGGCAGTTGCCAGAGCAGCTCTTGGGGCAGTGCGTCTTTTCTTGACATAAGGCCCAGCGTCATCACTAGAGCTGCTTTCACTTTCTGAAAACTGCGCTATGTCAAAATCTGACGCAGTGTCTGTTGCCTCAGAGTCAGACGCCAAAAAGGCATATGCCTCTTCAACGCTGTACCTGCGCTGCATTTTGCCCACTAAAAAAACTTTTTTTTTTCTTACGCTATCCCTAAACCTAAATCTAACCCTAAAACTTACCCTAGCCTACGTATATCCTGAACCTACCTAACCCAAGTGAACTACCTATCTAAACTGCACTTATTATATATATTTTTTTTGGGGGGGGGGTTTGGGGTTTTTTGGGTTTTTTTTTTCTTACGCTATCCCTAAACCTAAATCTAACCCTAAAACTTACCCTAACCTACGTATATCCTGAACCTACCTAACCCAATTGAACTACCTATCTAAACTGCGCTTATTATATATATATTTTTTTTGGGGGGGGGTTTGGGTTTTTTTTGTTTTTTTTCCCCTAAACCTAAATCTATCCCTAAAACTTTCCCTAACACACGTCTACACTAAACCTACCCAACTACCTACCAAAATACCTAAACTATATTTAATATAAAAAAAAAAAAAAAAATTTTAAATTTAACATTTTTTTAAAAATTTTTTAAAAAATCTAAAAAAATTCAAGGGAGATGGGGGGTGTCCCACAGATCAGAAAACACTGATCTGCAGCAAATTGATCACTCCAAGAGTGATCAGATGGGGGGGCACTTATTGATCACTGCAGAACAGTGATCAAAGGGTTAATTTTCTTTATTTAAACTTTTTTTTTTATTTTTTTTTTTACAGGCACACTGGAACACCATCTCCCTCTGTCTCTCTCCACCTTAGCAGTATGCAAGGTGGAGGGAGGCAGAGAGATCTGACAGGGACAGTATTTACAAATACTGTCCCTGTCATTCAGGTTTTGCAACATGTGATTCACTTTTGAAGCGAATCGCATGTTGCAACAATGTTTCAGCCGCTTGTTACTAAGTGTCCCGATACCGGGACACTTAGTAACAAGCGGCTTGAACTCTTCCATCGCTCCGTGCGGCCGCGATGGAAGAGTTTAACCCTTGACGTACCAGGACCGTCAAGGGTCGTTCGGTCACATTTACCCTTGACGGTCCTGGTACGTCAAGGGTCGGTAAGGGGTTAAAGAACATTAATTACTACTTTTACTCTGTCAGGCAAAGCAGTTTGTTTAACTGCTACTCTCTCTCCACTATATCATGTACAGTATAATGTGACTTTGTCATCATCAGTCTTCTTGCAAGGTTTATTACTACTACAGCTGGTGGGAACTTTTCATGTCACTTTTACAGCTTTCACAGGAGGAGTAGGATCATCATCATCCTCATTTAATGTACACTTTACTGCAACTAGGGCCACAGTCAGTGTAGTCTTAGCCTTTACAGTACAGGATGAGTATAATCAGCAGTTTGCCATAAGAGTAGTGGGCTTGAATGTTTGTCCCCAAATATCAGGATCCTGTCCTCTCTTCAGCCTGGTGCAGTACCTCACAGTGTCACTACCTTCCCTTGGTGCTGTTGTAGGCTGCTGCACTCAAATTAGAGGTCTGATTCTGTTCTCAGCTGGCCCTACCTTGCAATCACCTCCTCCCTATTTAGTTCAGTCTCTCCCCATGCTCTGGGCCAAATTATACTGATCAATTTAGATCAGTTCCAGTTCAGTTTCTTTTAGGCCTGGACACTGAGTTCTTTGAGCTAGCTGCACCCTGATTTACTTGAGATAAGCTGCACCCCGAGTTTCCTGAGCCAGCTGTACCCCTGAGTTCTTGTGCTGGTTGCTGCACCCCCAGAGTTCCTTGCGCTGGCTGTTTTCCCTTTGCCCAGAGGCCCTGTTCCCCAAAGCCCAGACGCCCTGCTCTTTTCTGTTTCATTGAATGTTTTGTTGTGCATTACTACTGCATGTTCCTTGTATGCATATATAAAACAGTTGTGTTACCTTTAATCATGTGTGTGCTGGTTTTCTTGATCTCTGGGTTCCACTTTATTTATTTAGTTTTGCTGCTGTGGTCAGTACCCCTTCCTGACTAGCAGCCCATGACACCAAAAGAGAAAATTGCATAAACTGGTAGGAATTCCCACACAAATTTATTTTTTTCCCATCATGACCTCTACTGAACTGTTAAAATAGACCTACACATACTGATCCTCAGCCTTATTGTGTGGTAGCCATAGAACAACACAAACTGAGACCCCAGCTATGTTCCACAACACTGCTTGTCATAGAACCAAACTTACTGACCTCCAGCCTTGTTCCATGGTAGCCTGAAGCATCATGTGCAATAGGATTCCCTTCAACTGCTGCCAGACTACAACTTCCATCACTCCTCACTAGCCTTAAGCTGGGAGGCAATAATAGCTATCATCTGGAAACAGCATGAAAGCCTCCTATCCCCCTCCCAACCCATCCTTGTCCCATGTTAGCCATATAACCATGAATACTACCCCCACCCACGTATCTCACTGTACATGTAGCCACACACCTTTCAGGAGTCCCAGCTTTGTCCCACTGTACTGGTTGCTGTAGAATGGCACACACTGAATCTTTAGAGAGGCAGAAATTATCAGGCAGAGACAGAAAATGCCTAAAGATCTTGTTGGAAATTTATTGAAGTTAGGGAAAAGTCAAACATTTTATGGATTTTCAGTGTACAAGAAATTTTGTGGGAAAAACGGGAAAAAAAAATCACTTTTTTTCCACCTCTACATAATTCGTTCCTCGCAACAACTTCTGTAGGCATTCAGCATCACCACACCCATCACTAAATGTGTGTTCCTCTTCTTGCACTGTAGGAGTTAGTGTCAGTTGTATTTGTCTGACATTTGGATGTCAGCTTGCAAAATGTATCTGTCATTCAGTCATAAAGGCTTTACCATCTCAGGTAGGAACTCATGTCTGTCTCACTTCAAAATAGATGTTTGGGTTTTTTGTTTTTGTTAACTCTCTTCATACTCCCACAAAGACCCAAGACTCCCTAGACTCAGAAAACTTAACTAAACTCCAGCCTCACTTTCTTTGTCTTATCTGCTCAACAATAAAATGGTGCTGCTTTCTCTCTATCTTACAAACACAGTAAAAAGAAGTGTCAGGTTCCTGCAGCTTGCCATTTTACCTGGGTGTAAATTCTATGGAAATTCTCCCCATGGTGGGGATAATCATTCTTTCATTGATTTCACAGAAGTGTTTGAAGCAGAGAAAATTAGGAAAATGGTACTTTTCATGAAACATTTCCTGCATGTTGGGAAGTGCTATTTTTTTGCCTTTTTTCACTTTTGAGGCAAAATGTCTGCCAATTCCTAAAGGACAACAGTCTTAAGTCATGTGCTGTGTAATTTGAAGGTCCATATTTGTTTGAGAAAGAGCTGGATGCTCTGGATTAAAAGACTAGACAATAAAAAAAATTGTGTGTTTTATAGGTGGCTAAATCCTAAAAATCAAAACAAAAATAGAAACATATTTTTGTCTCTACAAGAAATAGAAGAATTGTCAAACCAAGAAATCCTTGTTAAGCCTTTGGAAAGTGATCATATAATATTCTTGGGTAATAGCAGTGAATGATTGCAGAAGGATACTGTCATATTCCACTCTTGAGTTTACCTGTTGCCTTTTCTGTGTCCTGGTATTGCAGTCCAAATCTTGTGGCCACCTGGTATCCTCTACAGAGCCACTTCTTCCTTGCAGTGGTGCTTGCTCAGAGCTTCCTGATTTGCATTGTCCAATGCATGTTGTTTGTTTCTATATCGATCCACTTTTTCTGAACCGGTCCATGCTATTGTTTACTGGTTGTTGCTGTATTGATGCACTGTTGCTGAAGTAATCCTGTTCCTGACCATGCTTTATTTAGCTGCTGGGTTGTGTATTGATCCACTTTTGTTGAACAATACCTGTTCCTGACCAGTCTATTGTTTTCTGCTTGTTCCTGTGTTGATATGCTGTTGATGAACTAATCCTGTTTCTTACCATGCTATTTTTAGTTGCCTGTTCCTGTACTGATATACTGTTTCTGAACATGTCTGTTCCTAGCCATGTTTTTTTTGTTGCTGCTTGTCCCTATATTGATTGTGGAACCAGACGTCTCCATGCTATAGTTTACTGCTTGTTCCTGTACTTTTCTGTTCCTGAACCAGTCCTGTTCCAGGCCACATTTTTCTTAGATGATGGTTCCTACATGCATTCACTGTTGCTGAACCTTAACTGATAATGTTGCGTGAGAGAGTAAAATTGAGTAACATTTTGTTGTAGTAAAATTCCACAAAAAACTTTCTCTATTTTCCCACAGGAAATTCTACCCAAAGAAGTAAAAATATTCCCTCTTTTTATGCTCCACCTATTTTTCTGTATGGGGCAGGCTTGTATGGCAAGTTAAGGCTTTGAAAACCATTGGAGCAAGACAAGCCAGTAGTTATCCAATGCTGCTGGTGTCAGCAAGGAATATGTCACCCATCTGTGATATAAGTTCCTGCTACTGAGTCTTATCATATGCCACTGTGGTTTCTATATTGGAAGCAGTTCTCAACAGCTGTATTGTGCTCAGCGTTTGAGAACAAACATTGTGAAGAGGGGCAAGGAATGGGATCACACAAATGATATGTCAGCTCTGCACTTATACAGTACATCCAAATTACCAACATTAATTTTAAAGTGCTGGCAATGTTAAATTGCCTTCCAATAAGTTAAGTGCTATCAGTCACTGACTGAAGCCCTTGATCATTCCAAAACATACATAAGCTAGTCACTTGATGGTAGGTAGCTGACTGACTCTACACTAAAATAGAGTACACTCCCAGCAATCACCTTGGCACATTCAGCATGGTGTGCTGTCTGCAAATCCTCCCTTATGCCCTGCATTCTACTGCTCTCAACATCGTAGTGTGGTCACAGCAATACACAATGTGAAATTTGTGCAGACATACTGCCACATGCTCAAATCTACAGAGGCACTGTCTGCTGGTGGTGGTGGCTGCATTATTCTGGCTTGTTATTGATATCTTAGAGTGCTGCCACTTGCCTGCTGATGGGCACTGGCTAAACTTTTCTACTGCCTGGGAGTGGTACCACTTGCGATAGTCTGCTGCCTGGGAGTGGAGACTGTTGCAATTGCCTACAGTGCAATGGTTGCTTCTCTATTAGATGACCCAGATGTTCAATGAAATTGGGTCCAGATCACATCTGCAGCCTGTGATGTCTTTGGCTTGGCTATGGAGTGAGATGCTTCATGTCAATGTTTTGTTTGTTTGACATGCTTTATCAGGGCTGATGTGCAAAGGTGTTATACCTCCTTGGTCTCGCTTTGTACTCAAAATTGACACTGCTGGGTACTGATTAGTTCCTACCCCTACAGTAAAATAGTCCCATACACCGTTTCAGGGAAAGGAAACCATCCTATTGCTTACCACTAATCCCACCACCAATTCTTGCATGCACAGTGGGAAAGGTGGAAGCATCAGATGCCTGATTTGGATTATGCTGCTCTGTCTGCTGCTGCTTTGATATATAATCATCATCTGTAGTACCTAATGACAATTCAGCAGCAGGAACTAAATGTGCAGCGAACACAATTTCAGTAGTACTGGGGGAAGGGGGGGGGTAATACCCAGTCCCCTCAGATCACTTCTTCAATCTTCATTTGCCACCTCAAAGAACAATCTCATGCTTGCCCCACTAATAAGACCCTGCAAGTGTAATTCTTGGGGTACTGTTTTTAATGAGGGTATAATCCTTTTTTGGACTTCCTAATGCTTTCTGTTTTGTTTTGGACCCATAATTTCTCTCTCTCCTACTCATACAATGTTCAACTCAATATATTAAGAGTTCCTTCAAAGCTTTGACAGAATCTGATTAATCAGAGAAATGCTACCACACTTCAGCAGAATTCTGACATTTTATGCTTGAAGCAGGAGTCTAGCAATGTAGAAAGAATGTATTCCTCATTGCTTTTTATAGACACTATACCAGAATCTTGCTCAAAGCATGCTGAAATACCATTCACCACTTTGTTCATATCTGTATTGTTCTAGAATAGTCAGCCATGCTCTTTAGTTTAGTTTTTCTTTCTGTGTGTGTTTTAAATAAATATAGATAAATAAGGAAATAAGTGGTAGTATGTAATTTATCTCCACACCATAATGACTAGCAAAGAAAAGCCTCAAAAGGCTTCAGGAGTAAGGATGGGTAAAATGTCTTATTTTTCACATGGGAAATTTCATAAATACAAAAAATACAATGTTTCTGCTTTTTACATGGACAATTCCTGTGAAACTTTTGCCTGAAAATCTCCACCCTATTGGTTATTTCCTGCAGTGTAGAATTTTGCACCCACCTATACTATTGATTTTTGCAGGTGAAAAGTTCCAAACTCATACAAAAACACCCCTTAATTTCCTGCCATTTTCTACTAAAAGAGACAAGAATTTCCCTCATTTCAGTGTTAGTAGTCAGAGGAGCAGAAGTGTTTCAGGAGTGGAGAGAGATTATAAAAAAATTCTGTAGTGTGTGAAGTATGTGTGACTTGGAGTTAGGTTAGTCAGGGTCAGTCAACGAGATTTAGAGGTAGGGCAGTGAGTGAGGTCATTCAAATTGTGAGTTTGTGTTAGGAGAGTATTTTTTGCCTAATACACAGTATAACCGATTATGCTTCTTTTAAATATATCCATTGATTCTGCCATAAGCACAGCCTTGGCCAAGGAATTCCAAAATTTAACAGACCTTACTTTAAAAAACATTCCTCTGCTGAAGTCAAAATCTCCTTTCCTCGAATCTCAAGAGGTGTCCCCTGGTTTTTGATTAGGCCTTGGAATGAATAGCTCACAAGAGTGATCCTTGTATTGACCTCTCATGTACTTGTACCTTGTGATAAGTAGTGATAAGGGAACATTTTTGCCTCAAACTGAAATCTGAAAATAATGGCACTTCCCGCTTGGCAGATAATTTCCTGTGAAAAGTGCTGATTTTCCATTGAAATCAATGGGAACATTGAATTTATATATAACACACAGAAAATATTTTTTTATTTCCCAAAGGCATAGTATAAAAGGGGCATGAGGGTGCCTGTGTTGGTTGAATATGGCTTATTTACTGGGATTAGGGGGTAGTTAGTACAAAATAAACCCTAAATAGAAAAAAAAAAAAAAAAACATAAAACATGGTATAAACATGGTATAAAAGGGGTCTAAGGAGGGTGTCTGTGTTGGTGGGTGGAGTCTGTGGAATTAATCAGTTGAAAAGGGAATTTGTTTTGGGGGTTTTTTGACTGGTATTGGGGGGACAGTTAATAAAAAAATAAATAAAATAAGAAATTTGTATGTCAAGTGATAGAGACAGGAACCCCCTGACATAAGCTGCCACTGGGGCAGACTGATACTTGACTTGATAGAGTATTTTGTAGAGGATGATTTGTTACATTTATTGTTAGAGGCCCAAGCCCTGATGAAACATTTATTTGTAGGACTTAGACTTATTAGAGGCATGTTAAGTACAAGGAACCAGACAAAAAGTTAAAATGCAATACACCTTTATTAGTTAAAGAAAAACAGAAGCATGACCCAAGAAAATAAACCAAAAGACACGCCAGGGTCAGGAACCAAGACAGGTATTCAGCCAATCCGGAGACAGGAAACCAGAAGTCTTCGATGTCAGGAACAAGCCGAGGGTCAGAAAAACAGAAGTCTGCGAAGTCTGGAAGAAGCCAAGTGGTCTGGAACACAGCAAACAGGAATGCAGGAAAATCCACAGCAGCCAGGATCAACAGGTCAGCAAACAAACGCAAGGACAATGGGGAAGTGAGCCAAGCTGCTATAAACACACTGGGGTTTGGCTGATAATAGTCAGGTGAGTAATCAGAGAAGTTAGCTGATTGAGCCTGAACCAGAAGTCAGAAGACAGCAACAGTGGATAACAGAGCAGTAGATTAGCTCAGACAGCAGAATCAATAGGCAGAATGGGAGCAGCTCAAAACCTTGACAGGACCCCCCCCCCCCCATGGGGCAGGACCAGGTTTATGGGGAAAGCGTGCATGGAAAGCACGGAGGAGGACGGGGGCATGAACCAAATATTGAAGACTCGGAACCTAAGAGAGTCAACCATGGATCGAACCTCGTACTCATGGCTGTCAACGGGAACCGAATGAGGTCAAGGAGTGACTGTAGTGAAACTATTACATACCAGAGGTTTCAGCAGCGAGACATGGAACCACATAATGGGAGGAAGGTCTACTCTAGGTCATAGGCCACAGGGTTCATACGTCAGAGGATACGGAAAGGCCCCCAAAACCGGGACACAGTTTCTGAGAGGGCACACGGAGGTGAAGATTTCTGGAGGACAACCAGACCCTCTCCCCAACCTGGTAGAAGGGTGCAGGTTGGTGTTTACAATTGACCAGGAGCTCCTGGGAATGTTGTGAGTGTTGCAATGACTCTTGGACACTATCACGGTCCCCGTGATCCTTCCTGTCACTCTCAACTGTGCTGCTCCCGGATTGGTTGAGCTGTGTTGGCCCGCCCCTGGTTATCCGTTTTAATCCGGCCACTGGCACCTGTCAGGTGCCCTTTCGTGGTGTTTCCTAGCCAGCGTTGCTGTTGCAGTATTCTGTATCCTGATCTACCGTGTACCGACTAGGCTTGCCTGACGACGTTCCTGTGTTCCTGTTCCGTGATTGACCCGGCCTGGCTGACTTCCTGCGTGTTCCTGATCCGGCTTGTCTGCGAATCTCCTACGGCAACTGACCCGGCCTGGCTGACGATCCTTCTCCGTTACCGACCCGGCTTGTCTGCGAATCTCCTGTGTATCCTGACCCGGCCTGGCTGACTACTGAACACTCTTGCACTGTTCCTGCTATACTGATGGACGATTCCGTTGTCTCCTCGGTGACATTCTGATACTGCATAGTGTGTCTGAGCCTCCGCTTATCACTTGCTGAGCCATTGCTGAGTCTCCCATTACCTGCCTTTCGTGTGCTGAATCCAGACCTTACTGTGCTGTGTCGTTTTCTGCACTTGAGACACTGGTGTTGTTCATCCGATTACTGCTACTCTTCCACCTATCGCCTAAGCCTGTTTGCTGTCTCTGTGAGCCAGCCGCTTGCAGGCCTAAGTAGTCGGCGGCTCTCCGTGACAGAGCAGCGGTTCCGTTACGCCCGTTGGCTGTTGGCAAGCAGTACCCAGTGGTCTCCGGTTACACCCGTGCAGGGGCTATCGGCACAAGCAATCACTATTCTGGTGGTCTCCGGTTACGCCCGTGGGGGCTATTGACTCAAGCTATTACGATATTAGAAGTCTCCGGTTACGCCCATGGGGGCTATTGACTTAAGCAATTGTGATATTAGTAGTCTCTGGTTACGCCCGTGGGGGCTATTGGCTCTCGCAATCACAATACTAGTAGTCTCCGGTTACACCCGTGGGGGCTATTGGCTCTCGCAATCACAATACTAGTAGTCTCCGGTTACACCCGTGGGGGCTATCTCCTTATCACTTGCAGTTCCCATTCAGTCAGAACTTTATGCTACAGCTCCACACAGTGAATGGACTTGGGTGCTATCTTACAGCACACATCGCGATATGCAGCACCAAGGGCGTGCCTAACACCACACTTGAGACTGATAACCAGTACTATTAACCTCTTGTGTCCTGTTTTGTGCTTCCATACTTTGTGTAGTATTACCTGTTGCACCAGGTATCTCTGCCTTATTTCTGCTTATGCCAGTACCGCCCCAGTGGCGACCTTGTAATTCATTTTGCTTTAATAAAACTCTATTTATTTTATCTACCACTGTCTGAGTGTCTGAAAACCGTAACAGTACGAAAGGGCCATGACCTCAGACAACAAGGGAGATACTGGTACCCAGAATATCCATTGGAGAATGGATGTTCACGAGCAGCGCCTCGACCAGTTGGCACTGGCCATGCAGACATTACTCGAGAGAACGGTACACCTAGACAAACCTAATCAGAATCCGGTGGTCACCCCAGTCTCGACACCAGAAAATCTGTCGGTTACCCCAACCACTCAGTCCAGAGGGTTCACGGCGGCGGCTCCATTACCATTAAGATACGATGGCGAACCTAACCAATGCAGAGGCTTTGTTAACCAACTGGAGATATTCTTTGAGCTCACTCCTCAAGCATTTCCTAATGATCGAAGCAAGGTTGGGTTTATGATTTCCCTATTAACTGGCAAGGCATTATCCTGGGCGAATCCTCTCTTGGAGAATGCCAAACCTTGCACTCTGAATTTTAGGGAGCTTGTAAGACAATTCCGCAGAGTATTTGAGGTACCTGGTAGAGCCGCCTCTGCTGCCAAGAGGTTATTGAAGGTACAACAGGGAGATCGCACCTTGGGCGACTACGCTATCGCATTTCGAACCTTGGCAGCAGAGGTGGGCTGGAATAACGAGGCATTAGTCGCGGCTTTTGCCCAGGGCCTGTCAGATTCCATTAAGGATGAAATTGTCACCGGAGACGTGCCTACTGATCTTGATGAATACATCGATTACGTCATGCTTATTGACTCCCGCATTCATGAGAGGCGGATGGCTAAGAGGGCAAAATCCAGGAATATTGGGCATGGCAGTCTTGTGAACCCACCCTCACCACCCCTTCCTCCTTAACGTACTGCTGAGGGAGGGGAGCCTATGCAGCTCGGGTTCACCAGACTAATGAAGGAGGAGAGGGCGCACCGTAAAAGAATGGGTCTATGCCTATACTGTGGTAAAGCTGGACACCTGTTACGCACCTGTCCGGTTCGGCCGGGAAACGAACGCACCTAGGGTACCTTGGGGGACAGGCCCTAGGTAGTGTACAACAGTCCCTGGATACTAGTACACAGAGACCCACCATCCAGGTGGCATTTACGTGGTCAGAGTCCTCTGTGTCAGTTTTAGCTCTGGTAGACTCCGGTGCAGCCGGCTATTTCATGGATCGCTCCTTCGCTGAGTTGCATAGGATTCCGGTGGTCAAAAGGGAAGCCATCGATGGCAGGCCATTAAAACCCGCACTTATCACTATGGAGACTACCCCTATTACTATGGCGACTGGGGCTCTCCATAAGGAGGAAGTGCAATTTCAATTAATTAACTCGCCTCATCATGCAGTCATTCTGGGGTTCCCATGGTTATCGTTACACAACCCCCAATTTAACTGGAAAAGATGTGAGGTATTGTCTTGGTCGGAATATTGTGCGGATAACTGTCTCTCACACCCTGTCAGGTTATTGTGTACCTCTCCCTCTGTGCCAGCTGAATACCAGGAATTCAGTGATGTATTCAGTAAGGGGGAGGCTGGCGCCCTGCCTCAACACAGACCTTATGATTGTGCCATTGATCTGACCCCGGGCACGGTGCCTCCCAGGGGCCGCACTTATCCGTTGTCAGTAGAGGAGAATAGGGCTATGGAGGAATAGATTGAGGATGCCTTTAAGAGAGGGATTATCCGTAAGTCTACCTCACCGGCGGGTGCCGGGTTTTTTTTTGTAAAAAAAAAAATGGCGAGCTCAGACCTTGTATTGACTACAGGGGTCTAAATAAATTGATGTCCAGAAGTGCCTACCCCATTCCACTCATTACCGAGTTATTCGACAGGTTAAAGGGCTCTTCCATCTTTATTAAACTTGATCTCCGGGCTGCTTACAACCTGATCAGAATTAGGGCTGGAGATGAGTGGAAGACGGCATTTAATACCAGATCTGGGCATTACGAATACCTGGTAATGCCATTTGGCCTATGTAATGCTCCTGCGGTATTTCAGGAGCTTATTAATGACATCCTTAGGGACATGCTTCAGTCCTGTGTTGTGGTATATCTTGATGACATATTGATTCACTCTAACAATCTTACCCAACACATCAAGGATGTCTCTGAGGTTTTGACTCGACTACGCAAAAATAAATTGTTTTGTAAACTTGAGAAGTGCGAATTTCACAGATCCCAAGTACCTTTCCTGGGATTCGTGATCTCTAAAGATGGCATTGCCATGGACCAAGAGAAGTTGGCAGCAGTCCTACAATGGCCTCGTCCCAAAGGGTTAAAAGCTATTCAACGTTTTCTGGGCTTTGCCAACTATTATAGGAAATTTATTCAAAACTTTTCCACGATTGTGAAACCATTGTCTGATTTAACTCATAAGGGCGCTACTCCTTCTCAATGGTCTGAGGCAGCTGAGAAAGCTTTTGAGACACTGAAATCTGCATTTGCTGCTGCTCCAGTGCTGTCCCACCCTAACCCAGCCCTGCCGTTTACCCTTGAAGTTGATGCCTCTGAGGTTGGGGTCGGGGCAGTACTCTCCCAACGCACGGTGGGAGGTGGTACATTAAGACCTTGTGGGTTCTTTTCAAAAAAACTGTCCAGCACCCAAAGCCATTATGAGATTGGGGACAGGGAACTCTTGGCTATCTTTCTGGCACTCAAGGCGTGGCGCCACTTATTGGAAGGTACTAAGACACCAGTACTAATTCTGACGGACCACAAGAATTTGACATATCTCTCGGAGGCTAAGAGACTCTTCTCACGTCAGGCCAGATGGGCGCTCTTCTTGTCCCGGTTCAACTTTGTGGTCTCTTACCTGCCAGGTTCCAAGAATGTCAGGGCAGATGCCTTGTCCAGACAGTTTGTGTCAGACATTGAGAAGGAGGAGGAACCAGTACCCATCATTCAGCCAGACCGTATTCTGGCTACTATTCGCACTAGTATCACTTCGCCACTGGGGGAAGAAATTTTGGTCTCGCAGGCTAGGGCTCCTCCAGAAACCCCAGTTGGCAAGTGCTTTGTCGATGAGCCATTACGTACCCATCTATTAGAAACCTACCACTCATCTAAGGCGGCTGGGCACATTGGAAGGGATCAGCTATGTTGGTCGCTATCCCAGTTGTTTTGGTGGCCTTCCCTTAGGGCTGATTGCTCTGCTTTTACTGCAGCCTGTGCCATCTGTGCCCGTGCCAAGACACCCAGACATCTTCCAGTAGGTCTGCTTCAACCAGTACCTAATGGCGACCACCCATGGTCCCATATTTCCATTGACTTTCTGGGAGAATTGCCAGCATCCAGGGGGTACACGTTTATCCTTATGGTGGTTGATAGGTTCTCTAAAATGGCTCATTTTGTGCCCCTTCATGGGCTTCCATCGGTATTTGCCAAAGAAGTGTTTAGGTTGCACGGGGTGCCTAGAGTGGTGGTATCTGACCGTGGTAGCCAGTTTGTGTCCAAATTTTGGAGGGCATTTTGTGGGCAGATGGGCATCCAGTTGTCGTTTTCTTCAGCATATCACCCCCAGACTAATGGAGCCGCTGAGCGTGCCAATCAAGGTCTGGAACAGTTCTTGCGCTGTTTTGTAACCGATCATCATGACAATTGGGCCGACCTGTTGCCTTGGGTGGAGTTTGCCAGGAATTGTGCAGTTAATTCATCGTCCGGGAGTTCCCCTTTTCTCATTAACTATGGGATCCAGCCCTGTCTACTCCCGGACTCATTCCAGGCACAACAAATCCCAGTTCTGGATGAGCATATTGAGCATCTCCGTTCCACTTGGGCACAGGTGCAGAGAACCCTCAGCCAGTAATTTCAGCGCTACCAGAAGCATTCCAATCGTAGACGGCTGCCAGCGGTCTCCTTCCAGGTGGGGGATAGAGTGTGGCTTTCCTCCAGAAATCTCAAGTTACAGGTGCCCTCCAATAAACTGGCACCTCGGTTCATTGGTCCATTTAAAGTCATCCGCAAGGTGAATCCAGTCTCGTATGCATTGGAACTTCCAGCATCTATGCTCATACATAATGTGTTCCATGTATCTCTCTTAAAACCATTGGTTTGCAACCATTACACTACCACTCCAGTGATTCCTGGGCCGGTGGACGTTCAGGGCCAGGAGGAATATGAGGTTCAGAGTATCATTGATTCTAGGAGATTTAGGGGGAAGTTGCAATATTTGGTACATTAAAAAGGATATGGCCCTGAGGAACGGTCCTGGGTAGATCAGAAGGACCTACATGCGCCCAGGCTGTTGCGCAACTTCCACTCTAAATACCCTCAGAAACTTAGACCTCCGGCAGGGAGAGGGGGTCTTTGAGAGGGGGGTACTATCACGGTCCCCGTGATGCTTCCTGTCACTCTCAAATGTGCTGCTCCTGGATTGGTTGAGCTGTGTTGGCCCGCCCCTGGTTATCCGTTTTAATCCAGCCACTGGCACCTGTCAGGTGCCCTTTCGTGGTGTTTCCTAGCCAGTGTTGCTGTTGCAGTATTCTGTATCCTGATCTACCGTGTACCGACTAGGCTTGCCTGACGACGTTCCTGTGTTCCTGTTCCGTGATTGACCCGGCCTGGCTGACTTCCTGCGTGTTCCTGATCCGGCTTGTCAGAGAATCTCCTACGGCATCTGACCCGGCCTGGCTGACGATCCTTCTCCGTTACCGATCCGGCTTGTCTGCGAATCTCCTGTGTATCCTGACCCGGCCTGGCTGACTACTGAACACTCCCATTACCTGCCTTTCGTGTGCTGAGTCCAGACCTTACTGTGCTGTGTCGTTTTCTGCACTTGAGACACTGGTGTTTTTCATCCGATTACTGTTACTCTTCCACCTATCGCCTAAGCCTGTTCGCTGTCTCTGTGAGCCAGCCGCTTGCGGGCCTAAGTAGCCGGCGGCTCTCCATGACAGAGCAGTGGTTCCGTTATGCCCGTTGGCTGTTGGCAAGCAGTACCCAGTGGTCTCCGGTTACGCCTGTGCAGGGGCTATCGGCACAAGCAATCACTATTCTGGTGGTCTCTGGTTACGCCCGTGGAGGCTATTGACTCAAGCAATCACGATACTGTATTCTCCGGTTATGCCCATGGGGGCTATTGGCTTAAGCAATTGCGATATTAGTAGTCTCCGGTTACGCCCGTGGGGGCTATCTCCTTATCACTTGCAGTTCCCGTTCAGTCAGAACTTTATGCTACAGCTCCACACAGTGAATGGACTTGAGTGCTATCTTACAGCACACATCGCTATATGCAGCACAAAGGGCGTGCCTAACACCACACTTGAGACTGATAACCAGTACTATTATCCTCTTGTGTCCTGTTTTGTGCTTCCATACTTTGTGTAGTATTACCTGTTGCACCAGGTATCTCTGCCTTATGTCTGCTTATGCCAGTACCGCCCCAGTGGCGACCTTGTCATTCATTTTGCTTTAATAAAACTCTATATATTTTATCTACCACTGTCTGAGTGTCTGAAAACCGTAACAGACCTGCACCCATGTGGAACAGATTTGCTGGAGATGATCCTCCAATGCCGGAATCCCCTGGGGAGCGAACAAATCTGGAATCATGAAGGGTTGATACCCATAATTCACCATGAAAGGGGAGAGCCGGATAGAAACAGAGACAGCACTGTTGTGAGCAAACTCCACCCAAGATAGTAGGTCCGACCAATTATTCTGATGGTCTGAGATGTAACACTGCAGGAATTGCTCCAAGGCCTCATTAGCCCTTTCTGCTGCCCCATTCAATTGCAGGTGATAGGCCAAGGAGAAGGAAAGTTGGATACCTAGCTGCGCACAGAAGGCCTTCCAGAATCTCATGACAAACTAGCTACCCCAGTCGGAAAGTATGACTTTGGGAACCCCGTGTAGCCGATAGACCTCTTTGACAAAGACCGTAGCCAATTCTTTAGCAGATGGAAGTTTTTTGAATGGTATGCAATGAATCATCTTAGAAAATCGGTCAATGACCATGAGGACGACAGTGTGACCATCAGACAAAGGGAGGTCGACTATGAAATCCATGGCAAGGTGTGACCATGGCTTCTCCCCATTGGGTAAGGGTTGCAGAAGGCCCACTGGAAGGTGATGGGGTGATTTGATCTGTGCACAGACTGGACAGGCAGTGACAAAGGCAGCAACATGTTTGCTAAGTTCTGGCCACCAGAAGAGACAGAAAACCGACCAAAGGAGTTGGTTCTTTCCGGGATGACCTGCTGATTTAGTCTTATAGTAGGTTGTAAGCACCTTGGTATGGAGATCTGTAGGTACGAAACAGTGCCCAGAGGGAGTCTCAGCAGGTGCATCTACTTGAACGGCCTGTATTTCCTCCCCAAGGGGAGATGTTATGCTGGTACGTATGGTGGCCAGCACTTTGTCCTGAGGTATAATAGGACAAGGACGACTCTCCTCTTTAGAGCCCGAGAACTGGCTGGACAGGGCATCAGCCCGGACATTTTTAGTACCTGGCAGGTACGAGACAAAATAAGGTCCATCTGGCCTGTCTTGGAGACAAGCGCTTAGCTTCAGAAAAGTAGATAAGATTTTTATGATCCATGAGGATTGACTGGCATGGAAGTTCTCCCTAGCAAATGCATCCATTCTTTGAGAGCCAGTATTATAGCCAGAAGCTCTCAATCGCCAATCTGATAATTGCACTCTGCAGGACTTAGCTTCTTCGAGAAATACCCACACGGGTGCAACTGGCTCTCAGGAGTAGGACATTGAGACAGGAGGGCGCATACTCCTGTCTCAGACGCATCGACCTCAAGTATGAATGGAAGATTGGGTTTTGGGTGTGCCAAAATAGGTGCTGTGGCAAAAGCAGCTTTTAGTGACTCAACTGCCCTGATGGCTTCCGGGGACCAGTGAGCGGAGTTACCGTCTTTTTTTGGTCATGTTGGTAAGGGGTTTTACAATAGAGGAAAAATTGCGGATACATTTCCTATGGTAGTTCGCAAACCTGAGGAAACGTTGAAGGGAGCGGAGACCTACAGGTTGCGGCCACTCGAGAATAGCAGAGAGTTTTTCAGGGTCCATAAAGAAACCGACCTCTGAAATTACAAACCCCAAGAAGGTAACCTGTTTGCGGTGGAACTCACAACTCTCTAATTTGCAAAACAGTTTAGTTTCTCTTAATCTTTGCAAGACTTGGTTTACATCTGCGTGGTGGCTTTCCATGGAGGAGGAATGGATCAGAATGTCTTCTAAGTATACCACCACGCACTGTTGGAGCATGTCCCGGAGGACATCATTCAAGAATTCTTGGAAAACCACAGGAGCATTGCAGAGAGCAAAAGGTATTACGAGATATTCGTAATGCCCGCTCCTGGTGTTAACTGCGGTTTTCCATTCATGGCCCTCCTTTATCCATACCAAATTATACGCCCCTCACAGGTCGAGCTTAGTGAATATCTTAGACCCTTTCAATCGAATGAATAGCTCAGTAACCAGTGGAATAGGGGAGGCGTTCTTAACCGTGACATGATTGAGCCTCCTGTAGTCAATACAGGGTCTCAGTTCACCACTCTCTTTTTCTTCACGAAGAAGAATCTGGTCACAGCAGGAAAGGAGGACTTGAGGATGCATCCGCAACATACTTCTCAATGGCCTTATTCTCCTCGACAGAGAGGGTAGACTCTACCTCGGGGAGGTATGGCACCTGGTTGTAGTTCAAAGGTATAATCGTTTGGACGGTGAGGCAGGAGCTCGCCTGCCCAGCCCTTATCGAATACATCACGGAACTCTTGGTACTCTTCAGGCAGAAAAGAGACCGAGGATGTGGTTAGCACACTCCCCATTTTTACTAGGCATGTCTTAGAACAGTTGGGTGACCATGCCATGACTTCAGCCCTTACCCAATCGACTGTGGGATTGTGTTTGCGCAACAACGGGTAGCCCAGGATCACCTGGAATTGTAAGGTTTCGTGATGGACAGTCCCTACAGCCATAGACAAAGGAGTGGTTTTCGTGGGTAAACTGAGGTGGCTGTATGGGTGTACCATTAATCGCTCGAGGGCAAGTGGAGTGGTACGTAGCTGCAATAGAATGGAGTGCTTCTGGACGAAGTTACTATCAATAAAGAGGCCCGCTGAACTGGAGTCAATAAGTGCCTCTGAAGTGATGGAACTTTTGCCCCAAGAGAGCCTAAAGGAGACTAATGGTTTATCCAAATGGTTTATCCAAATGGATATCCGGGGACACTGAAACGCCACCTAAGATCTGTCCCCTACAGGACCCTAGGTGCGGCTGTTTAACAGACATGTGGGGCAAGTTCTCAGTAGATGCCCTGCCTTACCGCAGTAAAGGCATAGGGCCTCCCTCCTCCTGAAGGTCTTTTCCACAACTGAAAGGTGAGTGAACCCAATCTGCATGGGCTGCACATCACCTGAGGTTTCGATACTAGGAGGTGCGGGAGGAGAGGGAGGTGCGGGATGCCTCCGCAAGCACTCCCTAAAGGAAAGTCTCTCACAGATTTGGGAGTCAGTCCGAATACAATGAGACCAATTCCTCTTATTCACTGGGGAGGTCCCAGGCTACAATCTCATCTTTACCCATATCTGAAAGCCCATTAGAGAGAGCAGCCACAAGAGCCTCATTATTCCAACCAACCTCGGCTGCCAGGGTACAAAACTGTATGGCATAACTGGAAACTGTCCTAGTACCCTGCTGCATGGACATTAGGTGTTTGGCAGCCGAGGTGGAGCGGCTCGGTATATCAAATACCCTTTTAAAGGATGCCACAAACTCAGGGTAATTGTACACAATAGGTTTCTGCATCTCCCAAAGGGGAGTAGCCCAAGCCAAGGCCTGGTCAGAGAGTAATGAAATCACGAGGCCCACCTTACTCCTATCAGACGGAAAGGACTGTGGTACCATCCCAAGATAGATGCCAACCTGGTTTAGAAAACCTCTGCATTGGTTAGGGTTGCCTCATAACACTGGGGAAGCGGGGCAGACCCTGTCATACCTCTCTCAACATTGGCATCACCATTAGAAGACAAAGCGGGAGCGGCAGCAGCTATAGGGTCAGCCTGCGCTGAGAACCGCTGAGGCTGTGGAACCAGATGCTCAGTAGGGAGCAACAAAGCCTGGAGGGCTGCAGCAAAATGGTCCATGAACTGGTCTACCTGGTCCAGTCTGAAAAAAATATTTGGTAGACTGCCTGCGTCTGCTGAGTTCATGGTCCTTGTGTACGGTTAGGGATCAGGAACCAGACATGACACAAAGGTAAAATGCAATACACCTTTATTAGTGTAACAAAACAGAAGCATGATCCAAGAGCATAAACCAAAAGACACGCCAGGGTCAGGAACCAAGACAGGTATTCAGCCGAGCCAAAGTCAGGAAACCAGGAGTCTGCAATGTCAGGAACAAGCTGAGGGTCAGAAGAACAGAAGTCAGCAAAGTCTGGAAGACAGCAAACAGGAACGCAGGAAAATCCACAGCACCCAGCATCAACCGGTCAACAAACAAACACAAAGACTATGGGAAAGTGAGCCAAGCTGCTTTAAATACCCTGAGAGGGTAGGATGATAAGTCAGGTGAGCAATCAGAGAAGTCAGCTGATTCAGCCTGAGCCAGAAGTAGAAGACAGCAGCAGTGGATAGCAAAGCTCTAGATTAGCTCAGACAGCAGAATCAATAGGCAGAATGGGAGCAGCTCAGCAAAACCTTGACAAGGCACAAGCCCTGAAGAAATATTGATTTGTAGGACTTTAGCTTGTTTAGCACAAACCCTAATAGGCTTGTTAGACACAACCCCCCCCCCCCCCCCAATTTTTTTTTGTTGTAGGACTATGAATTTTATTGTTTTTAAGCACAAGCCCTGTGAGAAAAAAATGCCTACTGGCCTAGTGCCAGTGATGCCCTGTTGACCACTGGCCATTGTCAAATGCCCTCATATAGATGCATAATTTGCGACTGTGTTTCTTACTGCTGCTGAGCTGTTTTAAGCAGCAGGATGATTAGGCATCTGAAAGGGAATGAGATGAACAACAGCAGTAACATGGTTGATGGATGGTGAAGGTACCACTTGCTACAACTAGCTCCAGTGATGCATCTGAGGGAGTAGCAGCACAATAAGTAGCCCCAAGTCTAAGTGGAGAAAAGAAGTTGGCCAATAATTCTTATCCATCTGCTCCTCCTCTAAAATCATGGGCATGTTTTCCCTTGGCTCTCATCAGCAACTGCAATATGCATAGTGTGTTTGTGGTAAATAACACCTGAGGGCAAAACTGCATCCAAACACCATGACACCAGAACTCAAATACTGCTGCTGTCACTGTACCAGACCCTGCTAAGGACACATGACAATCTGGAATCTCCTCAGATGCTTCTTGATGTCCTGCTTGCGATTCTCCTCCACCACACTGCCATGTCTGGTCAGTGCACCACAGTGTGCAATTTGTGGAGACAAACTGCCACATCCTAATATCAACATGGTGGCTATAATTTGGTGTGTGTGGGGGGTAACTATGAACAAGGTAGATTGGCTAAAGATGTAGTTACCCTGGAGAAAGAAAGTAATGGCGAGCTAGTTTCACTCGTCATGGAACTTCCAGTCTCTGTCTGGGTCTCTTTTTTTCTCTCTGCCTTGCCTCTTGTTGCCTTTCTGGAGAGTCAAGGGGTGCAGCAACAGTTCTGCTTGATTTCTGTGGTGGGTGTTTGGCTTTAATATGTTTGGCATAAATGTTATGGTGTCTGTTTTTCATGTGTGATATCAGGGCAGTTGTGCCAAGGCACCTTCCCTTCTTTTCCTTTATCACTGACTTGTCACAAATTGTGCACACTGCCATTGGTGATAACTGCACTGTGCCTGCCCCAAGAGAAAAATAGTCCCACATCCATGACTTCAGGGGGGAGGGAACAGGTGGAGAAGAATGGCCTCTTTATTCTTGTCCTCCACATTCCGCTTCACTGTCTGTGCTGGCAGCAGATAATGTTGCTGCTACTGCCTCAGAATCAGCACTGCAACTAGGACCAGGAGTATTGCTACCACTTGCAAGTGGAATCTGTCCTAGTCCCGTATCACTTGATGACCCCATTCCCACTGTGTTCATGGTGGCACACTACCTTGCTCCTCTGCATCCTGCTGCCCTTGCAACTCAGCAGCGGAAGTAATTAGAGTGGTTGCAAATTCTGCTAATTCCAAAAGCTAATTGCTATGGTGGTGCCCATCCTATTCCTGTCTCCCATTCCTTCTCAGTTTCTCCAGCATCATCATCACCACCACTAGTCCAACTCCCTACATGCTGCTGCTGTTCTTTTACAGAAATCTCACTTCTGCTTGGAGGAGGTGACAATCAATGTGGCAGAGGATCCCCTAATGTCATACTTAGTATTTCTTTTTGACCTGAAGAAGGCAGACTGGCGGCAGCTGATCTGTGCTCCTGCTGGTGATGGTGGTATGAATTATGTGCCTGCTCTCCCCCAACACCAGTTCTGGCCTCTTCAGGATCATGTTCCACTTGGACACTTTAGTGAAGGGAAGGGGAGGACTCCTAGAGCCAGAGGAATGGTGTGGGCTCCCTCAACTGCTAGTCTGGATGCTCTCAAATGCGTCCCCCTTCCCATACCACTCCCCTAACACTAGTCCTACCAGCTGCTTCACCATTACTGCTACTATTACTGTTACAAACACAACAGTGTGTGACTCCTGCCTGTATAACCTTTCTTCTGCCTGCAGTTCATCCTTTACCTGATACTACCTGTCACTGACCTGCAGTTCAGCTAGATTTCTGTGTAACGGATCCTACTCCGTTACTGGAACCCCTGTCTGGGTATCCGACTTATCAGCCCCTTACACAAGGAACTGTCTAAAACACCTCCTCTCTAGGTGTATGGATTGCCAGCCCAGTGTCACAGGCTATGTAGAACTTTGGGATGTTATATTGGCAGACAGCTGTGCCCAAAAAGACTTAAAATCATAGCCTGCTGGCTTGCTTTCAAGGGACTGGGTAATTAGGAGTTAAGTATTTGAGTTTGGCCAAGGCTGCTTCAAAAGCATATTGCAGCCCCTCAAGCCTTTTGTGTCATTGTTCACCCTAACCCAAACTCTTTGTGTATTATTGCCACTTGTAACGGTTTGTTTGACACACAGACACAGTAGTTTTGGATAAAACACAGGTTTATTGAACAGTTGTAATAACAATAACCCTCACGGGTCCAGTATATTCACGTAATACAGCGTACAATATACGGACACAGGTCAGGCAGTTTTCATGTGATACTCAAGTTAGGCAACACTGAATGGGTTACTATTAGGCCGGGAGGACTGACAGGCCCTAATAGCGCAAGGCCCTTTAAGAAGCTCAGTCTTGAAGAGAGAGCACAATCTCGAGTAATGCCCAAGCAGTAACGGGACCAGAGCAACTTGTGGACTGCTGTGCTAGTAACGGAGGCCAGAGCAACTTGTGGGCTGACGTAGCAGTAACGGAGACTAGAGCAACTTGTGGACTGCCGTAGCAGTAACAGAGACCAGAGCAACTTGTAGACTGCTGTAGCAGTAACGGAGACCAGGCAACTTGTGGACTGCCGTAGCAGTAACGGAGACCAGGCAACTTGTGGACTGCTGTAGCAGTAATGGAGACTAGAGCGACTTGCCCGGAGAAGCACCTAACCGAGGACTGCACGGATGGAAGGAACACACAGCAATGTTGCCTGGGCGACCTGATGCAACAGAGACTAGACTGCAGAGAGTGACTGTCCGGAGACAGCGAGAATCCAGTCACAGCCCCAACCGGAGGCCGGATAAGGCGTAACAGGAGGGATACGCAACCACAGTGGCCCAGCCGGGCCGGGTCGGTACACACAGCAGGAACTTCAGCCAATCCGAGTCGGTACACAAAGCAGGAACGTCAGCTGGGCCGGGTCGGTAAACAGAGCAGGAACGTCAGCCAATCCGGGTCGGTACTCAGAGCAGGAACATCAGCCGGACCGGGTCAATAAACAGAGCAGGAACGTCAGCCAATCCGAGTCTGTACATAAAGCAGGAACGTCAGCCAGGCCGGGTCAGTACACAGAGCAGAAACGTCAGCCAATCCGGGTCGGTACACAGCGTAAGAACGTCAGCTGGAACGGGCCGATACACAGAGCAGGAACATCAGCCAATCCGAGTTGGTACACAGGACAGGAAAGAGATGCAGAATAGTCAGGCAGTCTGGGTTGGTACACAGGCAGGAACAAGATGCAGAGTCGTCTGGCAGGCCGGGTCGGTACACAGAGATCACACGAAATACAGGAATAATTGCTGGTACGGAAACACCACGAAAGGGCACTGGATAAGTGACAAGGCCCAGTATTTAAGGACAAATACTGGACGGGGACAAGTCACTTCAACCAATGAGCGAGATGAATAGAGGAAACTGACAGAATGTCACCCACATAGCACGGGCACTGTGATACCACTCCAGTCATTGTATGTTTGTGAACTGTATTGAGACCCCCTGCTGTGTGTTAATTCACTCATGTCTGCCCTATTATGTTTCCCTGAACCATTTGTTGTTGGTTCTTTGTCTTATATGTTGTGATTGGATTATCTCTGTAACTAGCCCATTGTGTCATGTCTGCCCATGTAATGTCAATGTGGTTAAAACTGTATAAATATGCTGTGGTTGTTTCAATAAAGAGTCAGATATTCTAAAGAGAACAAGGAGTCCTGCAGTCTTTATGCTCTTGTGGTCTAAAGTATCCCGTCTGATTCCCATCTGAGCTGAGTATCCTGTATCATCGACCATCTGCTGCCATCTATCTGTGAGTTGGGACTTCGGGCTTTCGTATGCTGCCAGGCGGCTACATGAACTCCATTCGACATCCTTGTATTTCCCGCGACAGCTTCCAGCTACCTTTCGACTGGGAATAAAGGCCTCACTCTCTACTGCCCGGAGTTCCAGTTTGCGACCCAACTCCGGCTTTAAGTCCCTTCAACTCTTTTCCTGTTAGCCTGGATTTCTTCTGACATGAAGTTGACGACGCTACCACTTTCATCTGACTTCGACACGGAGTTTACAACACAGCGGATGAACAATCGAGCCGGTTAATGCTCGAGCGGTAGGAACCAGGCTGTGTGATTCTCCTTTGAGAAGGAGAAACGCAGAACGACGGCTGAGCGCGACGCGGTGCCTTAAAGCTTCCGTTACATTCTGTATCTCAGAATTGCTGTAAGTCAGTTTTTGTTCCTGTTGGAGATGGGTTTCCTCGCTGGGGTCAGTGGTGCGTAGTTTTAGTTCCTTCTTAAATGGAGGCACTACATTGGCTCTACGCCAATCTTGTGGCACTGTGCCTCAGGTGAGATAATCTTTGAAGAGTAAAAAGAGGGATTTTGCTAACACTGCACTGAATTCCTGAAGAACCATTGGATGTATACCATTAGGACCCGGTGCTTTGTTAGTCTTCATTTTGTTCAGTCTTCCCATGACCTTTTATTGTGTTAACCCAATATCTGATAATTGTATTGTTTTATTACTTTATGAGGCTCTGCCATCATTCTATAATCAACTAACCCATTTCATTTTTTAAAAGTTCAATGCATTCTCTCCACCATTACTTGTTCACTTCTATATACTGATGCAAAGAAAGTGTTTAGAACATCAGCCTTTTCCTTATCCTTTCTAATCAGCTCGCCCATTTCATTTTTGAAGGGTCCAATGCACTCCCACTTAAGTGTTTTATCATTTAAATATTTGAAAAACTTTTTTGCATTAGTCTTGCTCTCCCTTGCAATTTGAGTTTCATTATCTGTTTTGCTAACCTAATTGCCTTTTTGCAATCTTTGATTGCTGCTGCTACCACCACCACCAGCAGCAGCACTGCATTGGAGCCCCATCCAGTGCCACCTGCACTGACAATGGTGGTGACATCAGGTCCACCACCCTTGTTACCAAGCAACCTAGCTTTCTTAACCATCTGAGCAAGGAGTGGCATAGGAATGGGATGGGGGAGTGAAGATTCAGACTAGGAAGACATAGTAGAATTGGAGGCAGATGTAGTAGATGTCAGAGAGCTTCTTGTCAGTGGGTAGCAGGAGGATACAGTGGAGGATCCTGTGAGTGAGCAGGAAACATAGGTTCAAGTTCCTGTGAGGGGTTAGGTTCTGGCTGTGAGTGGGCAAGAAGAGAGGTAGCATCCTATGAGTGGCCAGGAGGAAAAAGGATCGGGTTCCTGTACAGTTAGAAGGGCAGGTGCTTTTGAGTGGGCCTGAAGATGTGGTGGCGGGACTGGTGACAGCAACTCTAGAAGTTGAGGAGGATGATCAGAGAAACAGATCCCAAAGTTTGTGTGCTGCATTAGACTCTGTCAGGCTCCGTATCACGTGTTTTAGGCAGAACAACATAATTGCCTCCTCTTCCTCCTCCTTCTGCACCTAAGACCTGGGCTCTAAAACAGTGCAGGAAACTACAAATGCTTTATTCACTCTCTGTTAATGCACAATAAAGAGGGTAAAGGAGGCATTCCACCTTGGCACATCTGCATTAATTAAGCATATGGAGCATAGTCATGCTGACATGTATGCCAAAAAAATAAAATTTCCCACTCCCATGCCACTGCTGCTGGTGCTGACCTTGCTTGTACTTCTACTAACCCTCTTCAAAAACATGGACACAAGAAAACCTCCATTATAAAGACCAAATTGGTGGTCGAAACAGCCAGCAGAAAATCCCCATCAGCCTTTGCAGCCACAACCACCAGTGGCTACCATCCCAACTTCCACACCCATCCAAAATGTTTCTCTTCAGTTCCAACTCCTTCCACCAATGCCATTTTCCCCTCAAGACTGCAGTTCTGTGCAGACATGAATACGAGAATTTGTGTCCACACATTGCACCCTATGTGGCACAATGACTACACACAGTAATGATGTGGAGACAAACTGGATAAAGGGCATAAGAGGACACCAAAGAACCATGCATCCTGCAGAACATGAGTACCTGTTAACAGAGAGGGTGAATTATTTTTTATTGTTGTTGAAATGTTAGTGCATTGGCTCCATAGAATAACATAGGATTTGGAGACGTGATATCAGTGAAGAAGCCATCTCCGGTTTAACATCTCTTTATCACGCCTTAGTGTATCTCCCCTATGACTCTTGTCATCGCCTACTATTGACTGCTATCTTCCTCTATACTTTGCACTAGCATAAAACAAACACTGTGAGATGTTTGTTCTATTGTGAAAATGTTGCTTTACTTCCTGACAACACTAACACTACTAACAGATGTCCATCCATCCCTTCCACTTTTAAGAGTGTTTCTATCTCTGCTAGTTGTGATCCCTCTGCTGTGCCTCTGGTATTCCTCGCAATTGGACCTGTGGTTGTACTTAAAGGGAAAGTAATGTTTCACAATAAAAGCAGCTCCAATTAATCGTCATTGTATTTGGGCCATGGAGAGTGTTATTTCAATACTGTCAGAGTTGTAATTCAAGAGTAATTGAATTATAAAGTATCCCCCTCCTGCCCCTTTTACTGCTGTAACACTGCTCACCTCAGAGCAGCAAAACTGTCCAGACTGCTTGCAGAGAGGGACAATCTTCAGTGAGCATAAGGAAAAACCTGAAAAACCTGTGAAGGAGAGAGGGTTTTCCTTATGCCCACAGTAAGAAGATTGTCCCTTGTTGTGAGCTGTCTGGTCCCAGGACCAGATTCCACATATGAGGGGAGGTGGCTTACACTAAGTAAAAGGGGAGGGAGGGAATAATTTATTATTCAATTACTCTTGAACTACAACTTTTACAGTATTGAAATAATACTCTCCATAGCCCAAATACTATGAAGATTAATTGGAACTGCTGTTTTAAGAAACATTAATATCCCTTTAAGATTGGATCTCAAAGAGGAGGTGCCTAGATGGGATCCTCCTTTCCCTCTGCTGACATGTTTTTACACAGACAACCAATATATTGGATTTTGGATCACAAGAGGACTATCTACAGACTGGAGATTTCATCAAATGAGGTGTTCCTGACAGACAACTACTACAACTACATGGCTAGTTACATTAGTGATAGCAATAGGATCTGCACTTTCAGCAGTAACAACATTCCCAGTTAAGGATGGGGATGATCTTTGCCTGTGTTGCATATTTAATATTACAGATGGAAAGAATGGCTGCTTGGAGGTTGCATTTCCAAGGAGTGATACTTATCGAGATGACTGAGATTGTATTTTTTCACCTTGTTCACTTGGCCAGTTTCCACATGATCTCTCAAACTTTTTAAACAGGCTCCCTGCTCATTTCCAGTGGTGGAAAACGAAGCATTTTCCTTTCAGCTAAATCTGCGAATAATGGTACATCCCACTTGGCGAATAATGTCCCATTTCTCTGATTTTTACACCTAGTTCATTCTATTGAAATCAATGGGAATATTAAATTTACACACAACACAAAGCAAATGTTATTTTGCTTCCCAAAGGCATAGTATAAAATGGGTATGAGGGTGCCTGAGTTGATGGAGTTTGGAGGAATGTTGACAGGGAATATTTTTTTGGGGGGTTGTTTCCTGGGATTGGGGGAGCAAATAAAAATAAATACTAAATACAATAAAAAATTTGTATAGGATGATTTGTAAGATTTGTTGGTAGAGGACCAAGCCCTGAGGAAGTTGTGATTTATAGGACTTAGACTTCCTTGGCACAAGCCCTAAGGAAACATTGATTTGTAGGACGTAGGCTTGTTTGGCACAAGCCCTAAGAAGACATTGATTTGTAGAACTTAGGCTTGTTAGAAACAAGCCCCCCAAATTTGTTTTTGTAGGCCTAGTCACAAGTCCTGAAAAATGTCCTACTGGCCTAGTGCCAGCAGGTCATGTTGTGTTGGCCAAATCCCTGATATAATTGCAGAATTTAAGACTGCTGTTCAGCAGGATGATTAGGCAGCTCAAAGGGAATGGGGTCAACAACAGTAGTAACATGGGGGATGGATGATAAAGGTTCCACTTGCCACAACTAGCTCCAGTGTTGCGTCTGAGGCAGTAGCAGAACCATAACTAGCCCCCACCACTTCAGGTATATGTGGAGAAAAGAACAAGTTGACCAATAATTCTTCTCCACCTGACCCTCCTCCAAAATCAAGGGTATGTTGAGAATATAAACTTTTCCCTTGAGTGCAGGAACTGTGCCTCTCATGAACTGCAAGTCCACAGTGTAAATAAGGGAAGGACTGGGAAGGGGAACAATGCATAGTTGTCATGGGGTGACTTGGGGAATAACGACACTGACAACTACAGGTACAGTAAAATCAATATCTTTATTAAAATAAGAACAAAATAAATATGAATAGCACTTCCACAACCCTTACAGGACCAGGTGTGAAGACAGTGCCTAAGCACTTCCCCAACCATCACAGGACCAGGTGTGGAGATCCCAGACTGTAAGGAGGCAAATACCACTCTGACTGAATATATATACTAGTAGCGAGGATGGTGGTAGCTACTAGTACAGGAGCAGCTGTGAAGCCCCTGTGAACAGAGGGAAAATCCCCCAGGACGCTAGGGTGGTTTAGCTCAGAGACGGGTCTCCCTAGAATGCCTAGGGTAAACCAACAGGCAGCGGTGACTGAGAATCCCTAGAACGCTAGGGTAATGGAACAGGCAGTGGTGACTGAGAATCCCTAGAATGCTAGGGTAACTCAACAAGCAGCGGTGACTGAGAATCCCTAGAATACAATGGTACCCAATGGTGCAGAACAGAACGACAGACAGTAGGAATGCCAGTGGCATGGACTGATGCAGACTGAGCACTGCTCGACCGGAGAAAACAGAGCACGGAGAGTACAAGCAGAGACAGTAGGCCACGGGTATAGAATGATGGATAGTCAGCCGAAGCAGGGGTCAGCACGGAGCGGGTAGTTAGCCAAAGCCAGGAGTCAGACCGGAGCGGGTAGTCAGCCAAAGCCAGGAGTCAGACCGGGTAGTCAACCAAAGCCAAAGGTCAGACCAGAATGGAAGGCAGTAGTCAGTGATCCAACAGAGCCAAAGTCAAAATGTAGCAAGCAGTCATACACAGAAATGGAGCATAGGAATCACAAGAGCTATAGCGCACAGGTACACCACGAAAGGGCAAAGGAATAAAGGCAGGCTGAGGCCTATAAGGCCTAGCATGTAGGCGGAGACTCACTCTGGCAATTAACAGCGGCCAATAAGAATAGCGAATATGCCTCAGTGCGTCAACCAGGAAGCAATGCAATGTCGCCTGCAAGCACAGTGTCACTGGAGGCAATCACGGGCACCGTGATAATCGTCTGCACTCACATGATATACCTGGCACAACTCTATCCAAACACCATGACACATAGGGTCCCCAATGTGAAATCCCCCCCACCAGAAACCAAGTACTACTGCTGTCACTATGCACCTTGTCTACACCCTTCTAAGGATAAATTACAACTTGCTGACAGTTTATTAGTAATGACGAATTCTCTCTGCCACCAGCTTGGCATATTCTGCAGGATGTAATCACCTCAGATGGCGCTTCTTGTCCTGCTTGTGATTCTACTCCACCACACTGTCATGTGTGGTCAGAGCACCAGACAGTGTGCAAAGGGTGGACACGAACTGCCACATCCTAACATCTACAGAGTGGCTATCACTTGGCGGGGGAGGTAATGATGAACAAGGTGGATTGGCAGAAGATTTAGTTACCTAGAGCAGTGGTTCTCTACTCCTATCCTCAGGACCCACTAACAGGCCAGGACTTGGGGATTTCTCTGCTAGAGCACAGGTGTGGTGATCAGAGGCTCATTCACATTAACTCACCTGTGCTGTAACAAGGAAATCATCAAATCCTGTTAGTGGGTCCTGAGGACAGGAGTTGAGAACCACTGCCCTAGAGCAAGAAGGTGATGGCAAAGTAGTTTTGCTCATCATCGAACATCCAACCTCTAGCTGGGTAGCTGTATTCTTCCTCATCTTTGATCTCCACCTCACTTCTTGTTGCCTTTTGGGAGAGTCAGGGGGGAAAACTACAGCGGTGTTGTATTTCACATAAATGTCATGGTGTTTCATGTGCGTTATAAGGGTGGTTGTGCCAAGGTGTGTTCCCTCCTTTCCCCTTCTCACTGACTTGTTACAAACGGTGCACCATTCTGTTGGTAATGACTGCACTGTGCCTGCCCCAAGAGAAAAATAGTTCCACACCTGTGACTTCAGGCGGAGGGAAAATTATGAGAAGAATGGCCTCTTTCTTCTTCTCCTCCACATTTACCTTCACTGTCTGGGGCAGAGGATGAAGTTGCAGCTGTTATTGCTACTGCCTCAGAACAAGCACTGCAACTAGGACTAGGAGTATTGCTGTTGCTGACATGTGGAACCTGTCCCAGTCCTGCATCACTTGTTGACCCTATTCCCACTGTGTCCATGGTGGTCTGTGTCACACTAGCCTGCTCCTCAGCATCCTACTGCCCTTGAAACACAGCAGCAGAAGGAATTAGAGCAGTTGCAAATTCCAAAAGCTCACTGCTGGTGGTGGTGGTGATGCCCATCCTCATCCCTGTCTCCCATTCCTTCTCAGTTTGGGCTAGTCTTTAAAGGGATAGTAATGTTTCATAATAAAAACAGCTCTAATTAATCTTCATAGTATTTGGGCCTTGGAGAGTGTTATTTCTGTTCTGTCAGAGTTGTAGTTCAAGGGTAATTGAATGATAAAGTATCCCCCTCCTGCCAATTCTACTGATGTAACACTGCTCAGCTTAGAGCAGAAGGGAGTGTCCAGGTAGATTGCAGAGAGGGACAATCTTCAATTAAGATAAGGGAAAAAGCTGAAAAACCTGTCAAGGGGGTCAGGGTTTTCATTGTTCTCACAGTAAGAATTTTGACCCTTGATGTGAGCTGTCTGGTCTATGGACTGGATTCCACATCTGAGGAGTGGGGTTTACACTAGGTCAAAGGGGCGGGAGGGGAAAACTTTATCATTCAATTACTCTTGAACTACAATGCTCACAATAATGAAATAACACTCTCTATGACTCAAATACTATGAAGATTAATTGGAGCTGCTGTTTTTCTGAAACATTACTATCATTTTAATGTCTCTTTCACCACAGATTCTCCACCATCATCATCACCATCGCCAGTCCCTCTGTGCTGCTGCTGCTGCTCTATTATAGACATCTCACTGCTGGTTAGAGGAGGTGATGAGAAATGTGACAGAGGGCCCCCTAATGTCTCACTTGCCATTTCTTGGTGATCTGAAGAAGGCAGACCGGCAGCACTAGCAGCAGGCAATGGCAACTGATCTGTGCTCCTGATGGTAGTGGTATTATTGCTGCTAGGCAACAATTCTGCCTTCTTCAGGATCATGTTCCACCTGGACATTGCTGTGGGGGTAAGGGGACTCCCAGGGTCAGAGGAATGGTGTGGGCTTCCTTGACCTCTAATCTGGATGCTCTGCATTGCTTCATCTACCACTCCCCTAAAGCTAGTCCAACCAGCTACTTCACCATCACTATTGCTACCATTAACATCAACTACATCAAGTTTAGCTCTTGTTTCTTCCTCCTCACAGTTACTAGTAATATGATGATCACCCCCTCCTTATCAAACACTAGCAAGCTGCTGGACCATCTTAGTAGTAATAGTACTAGTGGCGGGACTGCTTGGGGAAGGAAAGTGTGACTTTGGGTCCCCTTCTGTCACACTTGGCCACATTTTCTCCTTCTCCCACTCCTGAGAATTACAAGACACACTGGAAGCAGGTTCAGCACTGACAACAGGTCTGTAACTGGCAGCAGGCACAGTGCTGGTGGCAGCAGGGGCAGCACTGGCAGAAGGCACAGTGCTGGTTGCAGCAGGGGCAGCACTGGCATCAGGCACAGCACTGGTGGCAGCAGGGGCAGCACTGGCAGCAGGGGCAGCACTGACAGCAGGCACACTGCTGGTGGCAGCAGGGGCAGCACTAGCAGCAAGCGCAGCACATCTGACAGCAGGCACAGCATGTCTGGCAGCAGGGGCAGCACATCTGGCAGCAGTTTTTCTGTAGGGGTCACTTCCTCCTCCTTCTCAGACTCAATGGACACATAAGGGTCCTTCCAGATCCTCCTTTTATTGTATGTAAACTTGCTCATAGTGATAGTAGTCGCTATGAGCCTCTCCTGCCTAGATATTGCTACTAACGCACAGCAGAACAGCACAGCATGTCTCTCGCTCTTTAGCTGCTTCTGTTGTGTATCACTTCCTGAAAAAGGCACATTTTTATAGTGAAAAGGCATAAAACATGTTAATGAAGGGGCGAAAACTTTCTAGCCATTGAAAAAATGGAGACAAATTTTTGCCAATGGGAGATAACTGGTAAGATTGTAAACCATATATTAAAGCAGATTTTCCCAAGAAAAAGTGGAAAACAATGTGTTTTATTTTTTATTTTATCATAGGAACATGACGGGCCCTTTTGCCCACCCCTAATCATTAGATAATCTGCTTCATCACCATTGGGGATGAGAGAAAGGGAGACTTTTTTTACAGACATTTCCTTTTCTCCTCTGTCCCTCCACTGCAACATAGAACAGAATGGGTTTGTCTCCTCCTTCCAGCTGTAGCAGGACCAATCAGAAAAGCTCATAAGGAACCCAGTTACTCCCGCTGGTAGTCATCTTTTATCAGAGATAGAATACATAAACTTAGATTAAAGGAGTGCCATGGAGGAACACAGGAGAAAAGGAAATGTCGGTAAGAACAGTTTCTCCCTTTCTCCTATGTCCCTCCACGGCAAAATAGAATAGAATGGGATGTACCAAAGCCTTGCTCAAGTGATGGGAAAAATAAGCCAAACCCAGCGTTATAATGCAAAAATTCCATGTGAGCTAAATATATCAAGAATGCGGATACATGCAGTAAACTATATATTACATATACATAAACGTCCTGAAACGGTTGCTGCCTTGAAGACCTTTCTGCCAAAATTAGCTTCTTCTAATATGGAGATCAATTTGATAATGCTGGATTAATGTGGAGATAAATTACTAGGTTGCTTCTCCACAGAGGTCTTCTGCTGTTGCTGAAGCTTTTGAAATACAGGAGGTTGCCATAGCTCTGGTAGAATAGGAATCTTTGGTGGGTCTTTCCCCTGCTTCCAGATAAGATAATCTGATGCATTCTGTTATCCGTCTGGCAATAGATGCTTTTGAAGCAAAGGAGCATTTAAACTTCCCTTGAAAATGAACAGGGAATCTGATTTCCTAAAGGATCTGGTTCTCTCAAGATAAATTGACATATCGGACTAAATCTAAGGAATGGAAAGGCTCTTCTTCCTGGTCCTTTGGGAAAGGGAAAAAGGTGGTAATATATTTTGCTTTAAATGAAAAGATACTACTTAGGATCTAAATTCTGTCTTTGTTCGTAATACTAGTTTGCCTGCTGGAAAATAATGAACGGCAACTTTACCCATAAGGCTTGAAGTTCACCAGTCCTCTTGGAAGATATGATTTACTGTTAAAAATGGTTTTTAAGGTTAGAAATGAAATGTGAACGTGATCTAATGGTTCAAGTTTTGTGGATCTGATCAGCTGATTTAGAACAATGTTGAGGTGCCAAGGGGGAACCACGTTCCTGATTTTGGGTCTTGACTTATCAATAGCCTTTAGATATTTTTTAACTAAATCATCATCTGCAAATTGCTTAGCTAGACAGGCAGAAATTGCTGATAATTTGACCTTCAATGATACTGGTTGTAGGCCCATCTCAAAGCCTTTGTAAAAAAACTTGGAACATGTGAAGACTTGATAGATTACTTGTCCAAACAAATGATAGAATACCAATTAGCAAAAGGTCTCCTCAGGTTCTGTAATAAACCTTGGAAGTTGAAGTCCTTCTTCCTGCCAGGATAGTGCTTATGACAGAATTCGTAAGCCTTCTGGCTCTCAAGGAACCCCTTTCAGCTTACAGGTTGTTAGTTTCAGGAAACCTGGATCCGGGTGGACCATTGGGTCCTGAGTTAATAGGTTTTCTATGGAGAGTAGATTGTATGGCTGATCTGTTTATAGTCTTTCCTGGACTGAGAACCATATCTTGCTGGGCCAGTCTGGAGCTATCAGAATGACATTGGCCTGATCTTGTCTGATTTTCCTCAAAATTATCAGTATCTGTAAAGTGCCAAGTACACCAGTTGGCGCTCTATAAATAAAAATATACAATACAATTGTGAGGGCCCCTAGGAATGCGGGGATGTATGCTGCAAGTAACGAGACTCTAGGCAGAGGAAGCTGCGCAGAGAACAGGCAAGCAGCCAATATAATATAAAACAGAAGACACCCCCACTAAGCAAGAGTGAAGGATACCATTAGCAGGTAAAGGACATCATATATATATATATATATAAAGGAATATATGCATATAACCGTGTACCTGTATAGATTCCAAGGAAGCGTCCAGGTTCAGGCAGGAGGGAACAGGAACACCAGACTGAGAAGCAAGAGGTAATTCCAGGCAGGAGGAGCAGGAGAGAGATCCAAATGGCACTTCCACATCCAAGACCCCTGGGATGCAGGGACTGGGGGCATAAACCCTACTACAGCAAGAGAGAGGCAGTTCCAGGCAGGAGGGTACAGGTGAGGGATCAGGAAGCTGAATGTCCAAGGCAGGGTTCCTGAATACACTTCAGTGAGAGAGAGAGAAGCAGTCCCAGGCAGGAGGGATCAGGTTAAGAGAGGAGTAGCTCCAGGCAGGAGGGAACCGGGTTAAGAGAGGAGAAGCTCCAGGCAGGAGGGAACCCGGTCACACAGGAGAGCTCAAGATACACTGAGCGCCAGCCGAAGCGGCCGCTCAGTATAAATAGGGCTAAGAGGTGACGTCACGGTGGCCGTACCTGACGCCCACGGCGTGGTAACCTAGCAACACCACGCCGTGCGGAGCGACGACCGCCCGACAATCCGGGTCCTAATGAAGTCCGTGGCATACGTGCGAGGCTGCAAGGAAAACAGGAGATCACAGGCCGCGATGAAACCCTTGTAGTGCACGCGGTCCCCATTGAATTTGTCAGGCAAGGGGACTCTAGGTTCTGGATCCGGAACAGCAGAAGGTTGACCAGAACGGGGGCTGGCTTGTAGGTCTTGTAAATGATGCTGTAAAGCAGCTTGGTTGGTCTGCAAATCCTGGACAGTTGCTGCTATGGAGGAGATCTGATTACCCAAGGCTAAAAGGGCATCAACTAAGCCTGCGGTATCCATGGTACTGGCTCAGTGTAACTGTGAGGGCCCCTAGGAATGCGGGGATGTATGCTGCGAGTAACGAGACTCTAGGCAGAGGAAGCTGCGCAGAGAACAGGCAAGCAGCCAATATAATATAAAACAGAAGACACCCCCACTAAGCAAGAGTGAAGGATACCATTAGCAGGTAAAGGACATCATATATATATATATATATAAAGGAATATATGCATATAACCGTGTACCTGTATAGATTCCAAGGAAGCGTCCAGGTTCAGGCAGGAGGGAACAGGAACACCAGACTGAGAAGCAAGAGGTAATTCCAGGCAGGGGAGCAGGAGAGAGATCCAAATGGCACTTCCACATCCAAGACCCCTGGGATGCAGGGACTGGGGGCATAAACCCTACTACAGCAGGAGAGAGGCAGTTCCAGGCAGGAGGGTACAGGTGAGGGATCAGGAAGCTGAATGTCCAAGACAGGGTTCCTGAATACACTTCAGTGAGAGAGAGAGAGAAGCAGTCCCAGGCAGGAGGTATCAGGTTAAGAGAGGAGTAGATCCAGGCAGGAGGGAACCGGGTTAAGAGAGGAGAAGCTCCAGGCAGGAGGGAACCCGGTCACACAGGAGAGCTCAAGATACACTGAGCGCCAGCCGAAGCGGCCGCTCAGTATAAATAGGGCTAAGAGGTGACGTCACGGCGGCCGTACCTGACGCCCACGGCGTGGTAACCTAGCAACACCACGGCGTGCGGAGCGACGACCGCCCGACAATCCGGCATCGCGAACCGGAATCGATGCCCGGCGCCGACAGAGTCCCCCCCCGACGCGTGGCCACCGGACACGACGAGGACCAGGACGGTCCGGATGTAAACGGTAAAAGGTGCGCAGCAACCGCGGAGCATGGATATTAGCGAGTGGCTCCCAGGAACGTTCTTCCGGGCCGTAACCCAGCCAGTGTACTAGATACTCCAGCCGCCCCCAACGACGCCGTGAGTCCAAGATTGATTCCACCTCATATTCACCAGCCCCATCCACCAAGACAGGAGGAGGGCGAGACACAGGAGGAGACGGAGCGGTGCTAGGTCTCCACGGTTTAAGCTGGGAAACGTGAAAGGTCGGATGGATGCGCCAACTGGAGGGCAACTGAAGACGAACAGCAACAGGATTCACAATCCGGAGGATCGAAAAAGGGCCCAGAAAACGTGGCCCTAATTTCTTGGACGGACTGTGCAGGCGGAGATGGGCGGAGGACAGCCAGACCTTGTCCCCGACTTGATACACCGGAGCTACCAGATGATGCTTGTCCGCTAGAGCTTTGTAGGCACACTGGGAGCGGCGTAACGTGTTTTTAAGGAGGGCATGGGAAGAGCGGAGATTCCGGATGCGTTGTGTTGCTGCTGGAACTGATTGGTCCTGTAACAGCTGAGGAAAGGATAGAGGATGATATCCATAGTTGGCGTAGAAAGGAGAAGTCTTTATAGAGCGGTGGTAATGATTGTTGTATGCAAATTCAGCCAATGGAAGGAGTGAAACCCAATTGTCCTGTAAGTACAACACATAACAGCGGAGGTATTGCTCAAGGATTTGGTTGACTCTTTCTGACTGTCCGTTGGACTGTGGGTGGTACCCAGAAGAGAGGGCTCTATCGATGCCTAGATTGTGACAGAACGCCTTCCAGAATTTGGATGTAAATTGTGGACCCCTATCTGATACAATGGAAGTGGGCACTCCATGGAGACAGAATATTTCTTTGATAAAAAGGGAGGCAGTAGTCTCTGCCGTGGGTAACCTAGAAACGGGCAGGAAATGTGCCATCTTAGTGAAACGGTCCACCACGACCAGTATGGTGTTGTGTCTTTCCGAGATGGGCAAGTCCACAATAAAGTCAATCGAGAGAGAAGTCCATGGGGCGGTAGGCGTGGGAAGTGGACACAATAGACCAGCTATTCGTGTGTGGCGTTCCTTGGATCGGGCGCACACATCACAAGAGGTGACGTATTGATGTATGTCCGTGGGCAACTTGGGCCACCAGAAGTGTCTCTGCACGAGCTCAGTGGTCTGCTGCACCCCTCCATGGCCAGCCGGAAGAGAGTCATGACAAAGACGGATAGCCGTGGCACGAAGGGGTGCGGGGACGTAGATTCGGTTGTGATGTAATAGAAGACCCTCGTGTGATACCAATGAATAACGTGTCTTAAAAGAGGGATCTGTGGAAACAGAGTGCTGGATGATATCCTGGAGAAGACCCGTGTGCAGGAGAAGGAACTGGGCTGGTTGGAGAATGGTGTGAGGAGCTGAAGTCTCCAGCGACGGTACGGAATACCTCCGAGATAGGGCGTCTGCTTTCTTTTTTCTTGAACCGGGACGATAAGTTATATGTAGGGTGGACCGAACAAAGAAGAGAGCCCATCTGGCTTGCCGTGGGCGGAGACGTTTTGCGGAACGCAGATATTCCAAGTTCCTATGATCTGTGAAAATAGTAACAGAGTGCAGAGCTCCCTCCAGAAGGTGCCTCCATTCTTCCAGGGCGCACTTGATAGCTAGAAGTTCCCTGTCGCCAACATCATAGTTCCTTTCCGCGGCAGTGAGGCGGCGTAAATAATAGGCTACTGGATGTAAGACGTCTTTGACCCCAAAACGTTGAGACAGAATAGCCCCAACAGCGACATCAGAGGCATCCACTTCCACAAAGAAAGCCTTCAACGTATCTGGTTGAACCAGGATGGGAGCCGAAGTGAAGAGAGTCTTCAAATGCTCAAAGGCAGTTTGCGCTACCGGAGACCATTGAAATCATCTTTTGCTGCTCGTGAGCGCCGTTAAAGGAGCCACCACCTTCGAGAATCCACGAATAAATCTCCTGTAAAAATTTGCAAACCCCACAAAACGCTGGACTTCTTTAATGTTAGTAGGGGTCGGCCAGTCCACAACTGCAGAGATCTTGTGGGGGGCCATAGCCACTTTCCCGGGCGAGATTAGGAAGCCAAGGAACTCTATTTCTCTAGTGTCAAATTTACATTTCTCCAATTTAGCATATAACAAATGACGACGGAGACGTTGGAGGACCTGGCGAACATGAGATTGGTGTTCTGAAGGAGAGGAGGAAAACACGAGTATGTCATCCAGGTAGATGATGACGAAAAGATCAAGCAAATCTCGGAAACCATCGTTAATAAAAAACTGGAAGGTGGCAGGGGCATTACACAGCCCATAACCAGGTATTCGAAATGGCCATATCTGGTGCGAAAGGCGGTCTTCCACTCATCGCCCTGTCTGATCCGTACCAAGTTGTAGGCCCCACGTAAGTCGATCTTAGAGAACATACTGGCAGCAGCCAGGCGTTCCATCATCTCTGGGATGAGCGGTAAAGGATGCCGGTTTTTAATTGTGATCTTGTTTAGATCTCGATAATCCACGCAGGGGCGTAGTCCGCCGTCTTTTTTTTCTATGAAGAAAATGCCTGCGCCAGCCGGGGAAGTAGATGGACGTATGAATCCCTTCGCCAAGCTATCTGTCAAGTACGTTTGGAGATGTGTCAGTTCAGGCTCAGACAACGGAAAAATATGACCGTACGGAATGGGCGCCCCAGGAAGGAGGTCAATGGGGCAATCGTACGGCCGATGAGGGGGTAAGGAATCAGAACCCTTTTCATCGAAGACGTCTTTAAATTCATGATAATGCGCAGGCAACTTAGCCAGAGAAGATGGAACAGCAACACAAACAGCCGATTGGACGGCAGATAGGCAATGGCGTTGGCAGAAAGAAGAGAAGGACACAGTACCACTTGACCAGGTTATTTCAGGATCATGTAACCTCAACCATGGTAGGCCCAAGATCACAGGAAACAAAGGTGACGGAATGATGTTAAACTGTATCTGTTCCGTATGATCCATACCACACAATAGACGGATCGGACTGGTCTCGAGCACAAATGGACCCAAATGATGTGTCCGTTAGTGATGAGCGAGCATGCTCGGCCGAAGCTCGGTTCGGCTCGAGCATCGCTCTGCTCGGCACATGGCGGTACTCGTACGAGTACCGCATGTGCTCGCCCGCCATGTTCGGGTCTCCTCCCCGCACGTTTTGCGGCTGCTGCGCAGCCAATAAACGTGCGGGAAGGCTCTGACATCAGTGTAATGCCAGCAGCCATGTTGGCTGCTGGCATTACACTGATTGGCTGGCCAGAACCCGTGATCGGGTGCTGTATAGCACCCGACCAGCGAGTTCGGCTCAGTCTTAGCCAGGGAGAGATGAGGATAGGAAGGGAAAGTCAGTGTAGGGAGAATAAAAATGTTGGAACTCTATCAAGACCCAAAAGTCCTTTTTAGGACTGTTGTGTGTGGGGGCAGCATTTATATTTTGTTTGGGGGGGCACAATTTCATTTTTTTTTTGTGGGGGGGGGATATTTAGGTGACATTGTACTAGGTGCACAGGGACAAATAGTGTAGAACACAGCGACAAAAAGGGCCATTTTAATAATGTGCCTAGCCGCAGATTATTTTCACATTCTGTTTAGTGTGCAAATTTTAAAATTAACGTCACATATTCCGTTCACTGTGCCTAGCCGCAGATTAGCGTCACATTCTGTTTAGTGTGCCTAGCCGCAGATTATTTTCACATTCTGTTTAGTGTGCAAATTTTAAAATTAACGTCACATATTCTGTTCACTGTGCCTAGCCGCAGATTAGCGTCACATTCTGTTTAGTGTGCCTAGCCGCAGATTATTTTCACATTCTGTTTAGTGTGCAAATTTTAAAATTAACGTCACATATTCCGTTCACTGTGCCTAGCCGCAGATTAGCGTCACATTCTGTTTAGTGTGCCAAGCCACAGATTATTTTCACATTCTGTTTAGTGTGCAAATTTAAAAATTAACGTCACATATTCCGTTCACTGTGCCTAGCCGCAGATTAACGTCACATTCTGTTTAGTGTGCCTAGCCGCAGATTATTTTCACATTCTGTTTAGTGTGCAAATTTTAAAATTAACGTCACATATTCCGTTCACTGTGCCTAGCCGCAGATTAGCGTCACATTCTGTTTAGTGTGCCTAGCCGCAGATTATTTTCACATTCTGTTTAGTGTGCAAATTTTAAAATTAACGTCACATATTCCGTTCACTGTGCCTAGCCGCAGATTAGCGTCACATTCTGTTTAGTGTGCCTAGCCGCAGATTATTTTCACATTCTGTTTAGTGTGCAAATTTTAAAATTAACGTCACATATTCCGTTCACTGTGCCTAGCCGCATATTAGCGTCACATTCTGTTTAGTGTGCCTAGCCGCAGATTATTTTCACATTCTGTTTAGTGTGCAAATTTTAAAATTAACGTCACATATTCCGTTCACTGAAAATAGCCGCAGATTAGCGTCACATTCTGTTTAGTGTGCCTAGCCGCAGATTATTTTCACATTCTGTTTAGTGTGCAAATTTTAAAATTAACGTTACATATTCCGTTCACTGAAAATAGCCGCAGATTAGCGTCACATTCTGTTTAGTGTGCCTAGCCGCAGATTATTTTCACATTCTGTTTAGTGTGCAAATTTTAAAATTAACGTCACATATTCCGTTCACTGTGCCTAGCCGCAGATTAGCGTCACATTCTGTTTAGTGTGCCTAGCCGCAGATTATTTTCACATTCTGTTTAGTGTGCAAATTTTAAAATTAACGTCACATATTCCGTTCACTGTGCCTAGCCGCAGATTAGCGTCACATTCTGTTTAGTGTGCCTAGCCGCAGATTATTTTCACATTCTGTTTAGTGTGCAAATTTTAAAATTAACGTCACATATTCCGTTCACTGAAAATAGCCGCAGATTAGCGTCACATTCTGTTTAGTGTGCCTAGCCGCAGATTATTTTCACATTCTGTTTAGTGTGCAAATTTTAAAATTAACGTCACATATTCCGTTCACTGTGCCTAGCCGCAGATTAGCGTCACATTCTGTTTAGTGTGCCTAGCCGCAGATTATTTTCACATTCTGTTTAGTGTGCAAATTTTAAAATTAACGTCACATATTCCGTTCACTGTGCCTAGCCGCAGATTAGCGTCACATTCTGTTTAGTGTGCCTAGCCGCAGATTATTTTCACATTCTGTTTAGTGTGCAAATTTAAAAATTAACGGCACATATTCCGTTCACTGTGCCTAGCCGCAGATTAGCGTCACATTCTGTTTAGTGTGCCTAGCCGCAGATTATTTTCACATTCTGTTTAGTGTGCAAATTTTAAAATTAACGTCACATATTCCGTTCACTGAAAATAGCCGCAGATTAGCGTCACATTCTGTTTAGTGTGCCTAGCCGCAGATTATTTTCACATTCTGTTTAGTGTGCAAATTTGAAAATTAACGTTACATATTCCGTTCACTGAAAATAGCCGCAGATTAGCGTCACATTCTGTTTAGTGTGCCTAGCCGCAGATTATTTTCACATTCTGTTTAGTGTGCAAATTTTAAAATTAACGTCACATATTCCGTTCACTGTGCCTAGCCGCAGATTAGCGTCACATTCTGTTTAGTGTGCCTAGCCGCAGATTATTTTCACATTCTGTTTAGTGTGCAAATTTTAAAATTAACGTCACATATTCCGTTCACTGTGCCTAGCCGCAGATTAGCGTCACATTCTGTTTAGTGTGCCTAGCCGCAGATTAGCGGCATATATTCCGTGTAATATGAAGAAGGCGGGTAAAAAGGGACTGGGAAGTGGAAGTGATCCTGATAGTTCAGGGAGCGGGTCAGGACGCGTAGAAACTGTGCCTGGTGCCAGAGCACAAGACAGAAAGACATCCACCATACCTAGCTTCATGTCTCAGTTTACAGGGCGTCGCAGGACATCACTCTCGAGGTCAGACCACTGCGAACAGGTGGTCGGTTGGATTTCAGCTGATACTGCTTCCAGTCGGTTAAGCACCACCCTGTCTTCCACCAAGTCCACTCTCACTAGCCAAGAGTCTGGTCAACATAATCCTCACCCTGATCATCCTTCCTCCCACCATACAGGGTCTGGCCAAAGAAGTGATCCCACACTGGGATATAGTGAGGAGCTCGTCTCATCACCAATCCTTGATTTGAACCTCTCTCCAAGCACGCTTGCAGAGGAACATGAGATCTTGTGCCCTGATTCACAACCTCTAGAGGGTACCCAATCACAAGAAGATGACAGAGGGGAACGGCATTTAAGGTCAAAGGAAGTGGATGATGATGATGAGACACAGTTGCCATCAAATCAACCACAATTACTGTCTCAAGACCTTGATGAGGAGTATGATACACAGTTGTCAATGACTGAGTATGTGGTGGGATCAAGAAATGAGGAGGATGATCAGAGTGAGGAAGTGGAGGAGGACTTGGTGGACGATGAGGTGACTGACCCCACCTGGGAAGGTGGAGAGCCGAGCGATGACAGCAGTCCTGAGGGTGAGCCATCTGCAGCACCGCAACAGGCTGGAAGAGGCAGTGGTGTGGCTAAAGAAAGAAGGCGGACCGCACCAAACCGGCCCACAAATGTTCCACGGAGCACCCCTTTGCGTAAATCTCCCTTGCCAAGGGGTAGGTGTTCCGCGGTATGGCGTTTTTTTAAGGAAAGTGCGGACGACAAAAGAATTGTAGTTTGCAACCTGTGCCACACCAGAATGAGACGAGGCATGAACACTAGCAACCTCACCACCACCAGCATGATCCGACACATGGCATCCAAGCACCGTAATAAGTGGGAGGAACGCCCGGATCGCCAATCTGTGTCTGCAGGCCACACCACTGCCTCCTCTTCCCCTGTTTTCGGTGCCGGCCAATCGCCTGTCGAAGGGGCAGGCCCGCATACCTCCCGCCCTGCACCTGTACCATCTGAAGCACCATCAGCGACCACATCCACTTCCCTGTCCCAGCGCAGCGTCCAAATGTCGTTACCCCAGGCATTTGAGCGCAAGCGAAAATACCCAGCCACCCACCCACAGGCCATAGCACTAACCTCACACCTTTCCAAATTGCTGGCCATCGAAATGCTGCCATTTAGGTTTGTGGACACTGAGTCCTTCCGCAGCCTGATGGCAGCAGCTGTCCCTCGGTACGCAGTCCCCAGCCGCCACTACTTTTCCCGGTGTGCCGTCCCCGCCTTACACCACCATGTGTCCCTTAACATCACCCGTGCCCTGACCAACGCAGTTACTGGGAAGGTCCACTTAATGACTGACACATGGACAAGTGCTTGTGGCCAGGGACGCTACATTTCCCTGACGGCACACTGGGTGAATGTCGTGGAGGCTGGGAGCGACTCGGACCCTGGGATGGCACAGGTGCTACCCACGCCGAGGATTGCGGGCCCTACCTCCATCAGGGTTTCCGCCAGCACCTACGTTATTGGCTCCTCCTCCTCCGTTTCCACCTCCGAATTCTCTGCACGCAGCGCCACTCACCCATCAGCCGGTAGCTGGAAGCAGTGTAGCACTGCAGTGGGGAAGCGTCAACAGGCCGTGCTGAAGCTGATCTGCCTTGGGGACAAACAGCACACGGCCTCAGAGCTGTTGCAGGGGATTAGTCACCAGACCGAGCAGTGGCTCTCGCCACTCAACCTGCAACCAGGCATGGTTGTGTGTGATAATGGGCGTAACTTGGTGGCGGCTTTGGAGCTCGGCAAGCTCACACACGTACCATGCCTAGCGCATGTATTTAATTTAGTGGTTCAGCGATTTCTAAAAACCTACCCCAATTTGCATGATCTCTTGACGAAGGTGCGCCGCGTGTGTGCACATTTCCGTAAGTCATCTACAGCTTCAGCCGGCCTGTTGACGCTGCAGCAGCGCTTACAATTGCCAGCTCACCGGCTGCTGTGTGACGTGAGCACGCGCTGGAACTCCACCTTCCACATGTTGACCCGGCTTTGTGAGCAGCAGAGGGCAGTAGTGGAGTACCAGCTGTTACACGGTCGTCGCCTCTCCGTTCAACTTCCTCTAATCAGAAGTGAGGAGTGGGAATGGATGTCAGACCTCTGTGAGGTTTTACGCAATTTTGAGGAATCGACACAGATGGTGAGCGGCGATAACGCTATTATCAGTGTAACCATCCCACTTCTGTGTCTACTGAAACGCTCGCTGCTCACAATTAAAACCGACGCTTTGCATGTGGAAGAGGTGGAAATGCGGGAGGAAGAGCTTACACAAGGTGATAGCCAGAGCACCCTCACTTCGTCTTCTCAGCGACAATTGGAGGAGGCGGAGGAGGAGGAAGACACGGTTGCCTCCGCTACAGAGGGTAGCCATGGAACTTTAGTTCCATCTCTTCAGCGTGGGTGGGCAGAAGAGGAGGAAGAGGATGAGGAGATTGAGAGTCATCCTCCTGGTGAGGACAGCGAAATCCTGCCTGTTGGTACTCTGGCACACATGGCTGACTTTATGTTAGGCTGCCTTTCCCGTGACCCACGCGTTATACGCATTTTAGACAACACGGATTACTGGGTGTTCACCCTTCTGGATCCCCGCTACAAAGAGAATTTCTCATCTCTCATTCCTCCGGTGGAGAGGACAAGCAAAATGGTGCAATACCAGAAGGTTCTTGTTGAAAAATTGCTCCAAAATTTTCCATCTGACAACGCTGGCGGCAGAGTACGTGCTACCTTGGCCAACCGAGAAGGGGAGAAAAGGGGAGCACACAGCAGTTCCGAGAAAGGCAGGGCAACACTCTCCAAGGCGTGGGACACCTTCATGACACCCCGCCAGCACCCTCACCCTGATGCGCAGCCTAGTGTCACAAGGAGGGAAAAGTTTTGGAAGATGGTGAAGGAGTACGTAGCAGACCGTGTCAGCGTCCTCAATGATCCCTCTGTGCCTTACAACTACTGGGTGTCCAAGCTGGACACGTGGTATGAACTGGCACTCTACGCCTTGGAGGTGCTGGCCTGCCCTGCCGCCAGCGTTCTGTCTGAGCGGGTATTTAGTGCTGCTGGTGGCATCATAACAGATAAGCGTATCCGCCTTTCCACCGAAAATGCTGATAGGTTGACACTTATAAAAATGAACAAGGCCTGGATTTCCCCTGACTTCTCCACTCCACTGGAGGAAAGCCCCGGGGGAACATAAAGTCACTTTAGATATGTCATTTACAATGATGGGAATACTCTGTATTCCCATTCACCCCTTCCACCCAAAAAACGGGTATATGGTTGACTCTTAATCTTCTCATCCTCCTCCTCCTCTTCCATATGCCCAGTGATATAATTTTTATATAGGGCCAGCTCACCAGCGGGCCCAGTGATATAATTTTTATATAGGGCCAGCTCACCAGCGGGCCCTGTGATATAATTTTTATATAGGGCCAGCTCACCAGCGGGCCCTGTTTGACAATTTTTGTATAGGTCAGCTCACCAGCGGGCCTTCTCATATAATGTTTTATTGGGTCAGCTCTCTAGCGGGCCCTCTCATATAATGTTTTATAGCATCAGCTCACTAGCGGGCCTTCACATATAATGTTTAGGATGGTCAGCTCCGAAGCAGACCCTCACCCATAATGTTTTAGATGGTCAGCTCAGCAGCAGACCCTCATTCCTAATGTTTTAGATGGTCAGCTTAGCGGCATGCCCTCGCCCCTAATGTTTTAGAGGGTCACCAGCAGGCCATTAATCCTAATTTTTCAAGGGTGTGTATGATGCCCTCCTTTATGTGTAATAAAGGGTGTATTGGAGTGACATTTCAGTCTAATTTTTGGCAGCCCTTTCACTTAGTGCATAGGCTTTATGAGTGTTGGACCACTACCTGAACTATTGTACCACAATGTGAATGGGGCTCTCAATTTTGTGATATACAGGTTGTATCGGAGTGCCTCAGGTCCTCCCATTGAATTAAATAGGGCTGGGGTGTTCGACAGAGCAGAAGCATGGCCCCAGTTCCGAAAAATCGATGACATTTTTTGCAGAATTTGCAGATGATATACAAGTAAATATACAGCAAATACTGTTTGGTAACAATTTTTCGCCTAAAATCATTTTTATCTTCCTTTTTGTGTGTTTTACGGTCAGTCTGTAAAAATGGCGTACTACGGGCGAAACATCGTTCCCAGCAGCGACGTTGGAGTCCAAGATGCATCCAGACATCCTCCCTATGCTGTCCCTGAACCATTTCTGTGGTGTTTCCATCATTTTCTGACCTTTTCCTATGAACCAGGCACCCTCCCCTCATCAGAGCAGGGGGTGCCTGGTGTAATGCTCGAGTCCTCCCATTGACTTCAATGGGGCTCGGGTGCTCGGCCGAGCACTCGAGCATCTGGGGGTGCTTGGCCAGAGCACCCGAACACCCGAGCATTGGGATGCTCGATCATCACTAGTGTCCGTCCGTCCGCCATACGGACACCAAGAGGCTGAAACTTCTGTTGTGTGGGAATGGATAAAGAAGAGGCTAGATCGGAATCCAAAAAACAGCTGCTGGCACCAGAATCAATGATAGCTGAGAGAGCGTGTGACTGATTACTCCACTGCAAGAAAACAGACATGGTTAATTGAACCGAGGAAACACCCCATGAGGAACCCACTACCAGGGGAGGAGAATACGTACCTCCGGACTCACGAAGACGGGCCGACGAACGCGGTCTACGGGGGTAAGTGCGCAGCAAGTGCTCGGATCCCCCACAGTAAAGACAGAGGTTGAGCTGCTGACGAAAACGACGTTCCGAATCGGATAGCGGACCTCGTACTAACCCCAGCTGCATGGGTTCCTCGGGAGACCCGTCGGAGGAGGCCACTGGTGGAGACGACGCAGGGGGAGACATACGACGATCCACGCCAGACCGCTCCCGACGTCTTTCGCGCAACCGTCTATCAATTTGAATAGTGAGAGTGAAGAGTTCCTCCAAGGACGCAGGTAGACCCACCCGGGCAAACTCATCCTTCAGGAGCTCCGAAAGTCCCAGGCGGTATTGGTCCAGGAGCGCAGCCTCGTTCCACCCTGTTTCAATAGACAAGCGCCGGAACTCTGCAATATAGTCCTCCACTGGGCGATGGCCCTGACGTAGAATCGCAGAGCGGACTGTGCAGAAGAGCTACTGAGAGGGTCATCATATAGGGTGTACATTGCCCTGCGGAAATCTGGCCAGGAAGCTAGAAGAGGGCTATGGGTCCGAAGAAGATGGTGCGACCATGCCTGGGGTTCTCCTGTGAGTAGGGTGATAACAGTGCGGGTCCTAATGAAGTCCGTGGCATACGTGCGAGGCTGCAAGGAAAACAGGAGATCACAGGCCGCGATGAAACCCTTGTAGTGCACGCGGTCCCCATTGAATTTGTCAGGCAAGGGGACTCTAGGTTCTGGATCCGGAACAGCAGAAGGTTGACCAGAACGGGGGCTGGCTTGTAGGTCTTGTAAATGATGCTGTAAAGCAGCTTGGTTGGTCTGCAAATCCTGGACAGTTGCTGCTATGGAGGAGATCTGATTACCCAAGGCTAAAAGGGCATCAACTAAGCCTACGGTATCCATGGTACTGGCTCAATGTAACTGTGAGGGCCCCTAGGAATGCGGGGATGTATGCTGCGAGTAACGAGACTCTAGGCAGAGGAAGCTGCGCAGAGAACAGGCAAGCAGCCAATATAATATAAAACAGAAGACACCCCCACTAAGCAAGAGTGAAGGATACCATTAGCAGGTAAAGGACATCAGATATATATGTATATAAAGGAATATATGCATATAACCGTGTACCTGTATAGATTCCAAGGAAGCGTCCAGGTTCAGGCAGGAGGGAACAGGAACACCAGACTGAGAAGCAAGAGGTAATTCCAGGCAGGGGAGCAGGAGAGAGATCCAAATGGCACTTCCACATCCAAGACCCCTGGGATGCAGGGACTGGGGGCATAAACCCTACTACAGCAAGAGAGAGGCAGTTCCAGGCAGGAGGGTACAGGTGAGGGATCAGGAAGCTGAATGTCCAAGACAGGGTTCCTGAATACACTTCAGTGAGAGAGAGATAAGCAGTCCCAGGCAGGAGGTATCAGGTTAAGAGAGGAGTAGCTCCAGGCAGGAGGGAACCGGGTTAAGAGAGAAGAAGCTCCAGGCAGGAGGGAACCCGGTCACACAGGAGAGCTCAAGATACACTGAGCGCCAGCCGAAGCGGCCGCTCAGTATAAATAGGGCTAAGAGGTGACGTCACGGCGGCCGTACCTGACGCCCACGGCGTGGTGACCTAGCAACACCACGCCGTGCGGAGCGACGACCGCCCGACAATCCGGTATCGCGAACCGGAAGCTATGCCCGGCGCCGACAACAATACAATATCATGGGAATTGGAGGAAATATATAAGCTAGGCTGAAGCTTCACTTATGATTCCATGCTTGGCTTTTCCTGTTGGAATAAGATGCCATCAGATCCACTACAGGAAGACCCTATCTCTCCACAATAAATTGTAATATCTCTGGATTTAGTGACCACTCTCCTGGATCCAATGTGTTGTGACTGAGGATGTCTGCTTGCAGATTCTTGTTGTCCGCTATATGGATAGAAAAGAGGGTCATCAGATTCTTCTCTGCCTACTTTAGGATCTTCATGTTTCCACATTTAGAGATTGGCTTCTTGTTATCCCTTGGTTCTTTATGTACAATACAGAAGTCATGCTCTCCAATACTATCTTTACTGGTTTATTTCTTACAAACTGTTAGAACTTTTTTAGGAATTCCCTACTAAATTTTTTGGTGTTATCCACCAGGATAGCTCTTTCGGTATCTTGGGAGATTCATTATTTGGGTTGTATTGCTGGAGTTCCTGTTCCAATGACTCAAGAACCATCCTTGTAGGGGTCTCATGTGGAACTTAGCCTAGGGTTCTACTTGGTCTGAGGTCATGGTCCCTATGAGTTCCATGTATTCTTGAGATGTGTACTGTTATCCTCCTGAAGATCCTCACTCTTCTGATGATGGTCTCTACTATATCGGTCTCGTAGGATGAAGCTGACTTTTTCTCATATTCACCATTCATCCCAGGTCCTGAAGATGATTTAAGGTTGTGGAAGTATGAATCTGAGCTCTGACAGGATTCTGAGACTATGAAGATGTTGTCCAGGTAAGGTATTATCGTAATACTCTGCTGCCTCAGAGGTTACAAGGTGTGATCAGTATTTTGTAGAAAATTCTGGGTGCTAAGGTGAGCCCAAACGGAAGCTCTCTGAACTGACAGTGGTGTCCCTCAAAGCAAAATCTGAGTAATCTCCTATGACCCTTCATAATGGGAATGTGGTAGTACACTTCTTGAAAGTCTATGGTGGTTAGGTAAGAGGCTGGTCTGAGAGCTTTGATTACTGACAACATTGTCTCCATTTTGAAACTCCTTTGCTTTAGATAGGAGTTTAACAGCTTCAGATCTAGAATAATCCTGAAATTCCCTGTGGATTTTTGAATGATGAATACTATGGAATATCATCCTTTTCTCCTGAATTCTGGCCTCTATTACCCTGCTGAGAATCAGTTCTTGAATGGAATGTCTTAGTTCTTTGGCCTTGATGGGATTTTCTGTCGTTTTTGAGATTCTGAATAGATTTTGAAGTGTTGTGTGGTCGAATTCTACCGACACCCTGCTGGGACTAGCTTTATGGACCATAATGCTGAGGTGGAAGGGGAATTGAGAAGCCAGAATACTGGTCAAGGGAGCCTACATAAATCTGACTCTGTGATTCCCATTCCCCTGGCATTGTCCCTTTGGGGAATTATGCTGAAGAAGGCAGAACTGGTTAGTATGAGCACCAGTAGTCATCAACTGCCTCTGTGTGCTGCCAGTTTGCCTTCTTCACCTGAAGATATGGCAAGTGTGACAGTAGGGAGCCACACATGGCAATTAGCTGGAGACTAATCACAAGCAGGGAATCAAGGAGCATCTGAGAAGATTCCATCCCACAGAATACTCGAAGGTGGTGGCAAAGAGGATTCATCTTTATTACTAAGTCTTCTTGTTGTCACGTGTCCTTAGAGGAGCAGACAAGGGCAATAGTGAAAGCAGTACTTGGTTTGTTGGGGATAATTTGATATTGCATACCTAAGCATCAAGTTGTTTGGTTGCACATGTGGCAGTTATTTGACATGAGTGCAGATGTGTCCATTGTTCACAGTCCTTCCCATATTTCATAATGTTTCCTTACAGTTGCTGATGAAAGGTACAGTTCCTTTCTGTTCCCAAGGGAAAAATTAGTATTCCAACATACCCATGTTTTTGGTGGATGTGCAGGAGGAGAAGCATTATTGACTAACTTCTTTTCTCTAGACACACTTGAAGTGGTGGGGACTAGTTGTGGTGCTGCTACTGCCTCAGGCATATCATTGGAGCTAGTGGAAAGTGGAACTATCACCTGTCTCATATCACTGCTGTTGATTCCTTTGATATTGCCTAATCATCCTGCTGCTTAGAAAACTCTGCAACAATTACAGCAGTAGCAAATGCCGGAAAGTCACCATTGGGCAGCATAAAATGTCCTGCTGGCACTAGGCCAGTGGGGCATATATATTTTTTTTTATGTCAGGACTTGTGCTTTGCAAACCAATATTTTTTTCAGGCTTGTGGTCAACAAGCTGAGGTCTTATAAATCAGTTTTTCTCCAGACTTTTGCTTGCAACTCTCCACATCCCTCCTCCTCATCATCCAATTCATCCTCTTTGCTGCTGTTAAAATACATGTGGTCTTGCCTTCCCTATCATGTGTGGTGTTGTCCACTTCTGCTATCTGATACTCATGTGTTATTAGATGTTGGCTCAGTTCTTAATGTTAGTATCACACCACTGCTGCTTGATAGCTGCACTAAAACACACACTCAGACTCAATGCTTGCTGGTGAGCAACAAAGAGTTTCCAATGTGTAATGTGTTTGTGCTGGCCACACACATTGTTTTATTTGCAAGTAGTTCATGGGGTCATCCTTTCTGCCCAGAATGTAGCTATCCAGCAAGAATGATTAAACTATCTCACTTGCAGTGGGATCACTCCTAGGAGCTACACGGTTTCATGTGTATCAGTTACTAACTCATGCTCAGGGAGCAAATCCCATAGAGATGTACAGCTTCCGCCACTGCCCCACCACCACCAGTGCTGGATATTTGCCAAACTGAGACCCAAGAATCACCCTGTGTTCAGAATGGAATGTGATGTTCTGGTTCATGATTTAGCTGCTACTGCTGCTTCTGTGCTGGTACAAACCCTTTGTTGTCTTCCTTTCCACTATGCTTTCTAGCAGTTTTTTGTCCGTAACTTTCTCCTTCTCATCCTCCATAATGTAAACCTCCACTCGATCAATAAGCATGTTATTATATTCCGATTCCTCAGAGAGATGCTGCTGATCATCATGACTCCTAGTTGTGACACACTGATAAGAAAAGTGGCAAGATTATATTCCTCATTGATTTTAAAGCACGCTACCCTTTACCAGCGGGTGCATGTCTGTGTTGTCATTAAGAAAAGATTCTTCAGTCACTGTCCTCAGTTTTTTCTTCAGTGGAAGAATTTTGCTAATTCATGCCCCTTTCCTCTGTGTGCACTCCTTGGCAATTGACTGTTGGACTTACAAAAGCAGTACCCCAGAATAAAGGGAGGGATGACATGACCCCTATTCGAGAATGGCTGTCTCTAGCACCTTCCTGAAAAATTTGGCATCAGTATATGCCTTCAGATCCAGCGTATAGTGTGCTAAATGTCCAGGTAGCTGCCTTGCATATCTCTTCATGTGTAACTACCGCTGTTTGCGCTCAGGAAGTGGAAATGGCTCTAGTTGAATGTGCTTTTATTACTAATGGTGGTTCCTGATTTTCTGACTCATAGGACAGCCAAAAACAGCTCTTGATCCATCTAGCAATTTATGCTTTTGATGCTGCTGTGCCCTTGAATTTTCCAGCAAAATGAACTAATAATGATTCAGCTTTCCAAAAGGATTTTGTTCTTTCAAGATAAATCCTTAATCAGTGGACAAGGTCTAAGTGATGCAGGACCATTCCTTTGTTGCTGGCTGGATTGGAACAAAAGGAGGACAGGACTATGTCCTGTCTGAGGTGAAAATCTGAAATGACATTAGAGAGGAATGAAGGTCTAGGTCTCAGAATGATTTTGTCCTGCTAGAATACCATGGGAGGAGGCTTGCATAGTAAGTCTTGGATTTCCCTTATTTTCTTAGTGGATGTAACTGCTTTGAGCAGAACTGATTACAGTGTAAGGTGCTTCAGAGAAATGGATTCCAAAAGGTTCAAAGTAACCATGAGAGGATTATTGTTGAAGAATAAGGTTAAGGCCCCATGGAGTGACAACGTGCCTAATAATGGTTTTGATTTTTGAGAGTGCTGCAATATATCTACTAAACAAATACTGCTCTGCAAAGGGCGTTTCCAGTATTACTGATAAGGCTAAAATTTGTATTTTATGGAATTAGGTCTCAGGCCTTTGTGGAATCCCTCCTGAAGGAAATCCAGAATTGTTTCTGGTGAAAGACTTGATCTATCCAGGTTTTTTGTCATACACCACTTGTGGAAAGTGGTCCAGATCCTATAATATATTTTGGATGGAGGAGGGACAGTGCCCATCCAGTATGGTGTTGATTACTGTTGCTGATAGGCCCTTGAGCTTTAAAGAGCTCTGCTCAACCTCCAGGCCTTGAGCTTCAAGAATCCTGGATCTGGATGAAGACTGGGACCCTGTGATAACAGGTCCTGGATCACTTGCAGGCTTAATGGAGTTCTTAGTGACAGTCTTTTAATGTCTGTGTGCCACACTTTCCATGGCCAGCCTGGAGCAATGAGGATTATCTGTGATTTGTCTCTCCTTATATTCTGGACAACCTCTAGAAGAAGAGGATGTGGCAGAAATAGATAGGCTAGAGGGAAGTTCCACAGGAATTTTAGAGCATCCTGCCCTGCAGATTTACTTGGCTTTGAGCAGGAGAGAAATATTGGGCATTTCGTGTTTGCTTCCAATGCAATTAGATCTTTGGGACTCCCAGTATCTCTATCTTTTCGTACACTTCAATGTATAAGGACCATTCCCATGGGTCTATGATCTGATGACTTAAGAAATCTGCTTGGTATTTGAGGTTTCCTGATAGGTTGATGTCAGGGCACTGAAATGTTGTTCTGCCCAGCGAAGAATCTGTATGGCTAAGTTATTTGACTTCAGTGGTATAGTATGACCTAATGAGAAAAGGCTTGCTGCAAAGATCGTTTTTCAGTTGTTACAGTGAATTCCAAACTGCATGACATTCCAGGAGATTGATATGCCATTGTGCCTTGCTTTCAGCTTCAAGTCTCCTGGGCTGTCTTCTTGTTCCAGATTCCACCCTTGCCTGTTTTGCTGGTGTTCATTTGCAAAACCCGAGTCCTGAGGGGTCGTCCTCTTTCAGGTTCTCTGGCTAGCACCACCATTTTAGTTCCCTTCTTGTGGGATACAGAACCAGAATCTTTGATGGATCATTGTTGAAGAACCTGAGGTAGTTGTGTTGTGTTAGTCTGCTGTGGGATCTGGCCCAAGGCACAAACTGCTGCGCTGATTACAGGTTTCCCATAGTTTGGAGAAGGACTTTGCATTGTGAGGCGTTTTCTGTAGGAAGTGAATAATACTGTCGTAGAGATGTATCTGTCTTTCTCATGAAAGGGTGGCTTGTTCCAGGTTCGTGTCGAACTGGACCCTCAAGTAGATGGGTATAAGTGACTTTTTTCTGTATTTGTAATCCATCCCAATCTTTGAAGTAGATCCAGAATCCAGACACCTTTTGAGTGTTTTTAGTTGCTTGTTGTTTGGATTCCTCTACTATGAGTATGTTGTCTAAGTAAGGAAGAACCTGAATCTCCTGTTGGTGTAATGCTGCTATCACAATCAGCAATGCGTTTGTGAAGAACCACGTAGCTGATGCCAGGCCAAATGGTAGAACCCGTTATTGGTAACAGGTTGCGAAAATGTGAAATCTTAGGAACCTTCTGTGAGCCTTTTAGCAGTATATGATAGTATGCATCCTTGAGATCCATTCTTGTAAGGAATGTTTGTGGATAGACCATATTGATAGCTTACATAATTTTCTCCATCTTGAATTTCTGTAACTTGAGGTATGAGTTGATCTCCTTTAGGTCCAGGATTAGTTGTAAATTGTCTGTAGGTTTCAGAACAGAGAAAATGATTGAATAGAAGTGTAACGGATGCTAAGAAGGGACTGCATCGCCTTCCGCCGTCGTTCCCGAGTCTCTCCCTCTCGAAGCCAGATAAGCGCCGTCGGATGCACCAGTTGAAGTATGGATGGTCACTGGAAACAGTCGCAGGATCGCTGAAAGCAGGGAAGCATGGAAGAGTCCATGTCGCCTGCTGACAGTCCACGAAGTTAGGTCGCAGGAAACTGGCAGCAGGCGGTCGACGATTCAGGATACTTGGTGCAGATGGGTATCAGTGTGGACACTTTAGACCATAAGCAATACAAGACTCCAGGACTCCTTGTTCACTCCAAACATAACTCACTTTATTGACACAAACCACAGATATTTATACACAAATCTTTACATTGCAACTGATGGGTGAAACCAGATACAAAAGGGCGTGATCCAATCATAATACATCAGACAAAGGCCAGCAACAGATGGTCTTAACAGATACAATAACTCAGACATGATTACATTTCAGATACAAAAGGGTTTGATTGAACAAAGACTTGAGGGACGTGAATGGAGTAACACACAGCAGGGGGTCTCAGGACAGTTCTCAATACAATGACTTGAATGGCTAGAATATACATTCCCTTAACAATGGCCAGGGGTTGAATAATTAAGCAAAAGGCTTGGGGGACTGCAATACATATTGAAAGTAAATATGCCCATACTCAAATAATTAACCCTTTGCAGGCCAGAAAAATTTGCAGCACACAAGCCTTGAATTGCTCTTTCCTCTGGCACAGCTGCCTATCAACATAAGGCTAGCCAAAGTCTTAGTCCAGGATAAGGTCTTGAGAGATCGTATGCCCGGGCACAAAGGAGGGTCCAAGAGTATCCAATATCCATAATCCTTGGGCCCAGGAGTGAATAAATGCCATGCCCAGACAAGGCTCTAGTAACGGGTGGGATCCGTTACATTTCTCCCCCTGTTTTGTACCAAGCCAGCGGTTGCTTGAGTAAATGCTGGCTTGGGACTCTAGAAGAGTATTACTGTTGTGAGCCGCTTGTCTGGACAGTTCGTTAGTCCACAGGCCTTGGTCCTAGGCCAAAAAACAATTGTGGAGCCCCTTGTCCTGGGCCAGGGAAACAATAAACAAGTATGCCCCTTGTCCGGGCTAGGAACAAGAGTTGGGTCCTTTGTCTGACCAGGGGAAAACATCAGTACCTTGTCCGGGCCAGGAAACAGCAGGTATGCACCTTTTCCTGGGCCAGGAGTACAACTGTGTTCCTTGATTCTGGGCCAGGGAAATTGGTGCCTTCTGGCTAGCACCGGATTGTGAGGCCTCTCCTGGGCCATGCTCCATGCAGAGCTGGTGTCCAATGTTCCTGGGTCTGGGGCCAGTGGCTCAGGGTCCAAAGCCAGTCTATAAGGCGGATCCGTTTGAGGTAGCAGGGCCTTTGAGCTCCCAAAGGCCTGGGGATCACAGTGTGGGGAGAGTGGCACATCTCCCCCTTTTTGTTGGGCAAGTGCCCCAGAAGGATAGGAGAGGCTGTTATTCCCACTCTCCTGGGCTGGGGCAATGTTGAGGGCACTGACAGTATCACTGGGCACTTGTTTGACCAGGGCAGGGGTATCCAAAGTTTCAGGGGACCGGGTGGGGGACACATTCCCACCCAACAGGCAGAGCTCAGGGAATCCAGGGGCTCCAGCAACATCCCTGGTGAGGACCGTGGTCCCACTCACCAAGCTGGGGGTCTCAGGAAAAAGGGGAATCACTGTTGGGCTAGGAGTGAGGACTGGTGTCCCACTCACCCCAGCCAGGGGTTCACAGGGAAAAGGGGAATCAACCAGTGAGCTGGGTGTGAGGACTGTTGTTCCACTTACCCCAGCCAGGGATTCACAGGGAAAAGGGAACATAATCGTTGGGCTGGGGATGAGGACTGTTGTCCCACTCATCCCAGCCAGAGTTTCACATGACCTGGTGCACTCGCTCCCACGCACCAAGCCAGGGGTTACAGGGGGACTGGAAAGCTCTATCCTACTCTCCAGCATGGGGGTCTTGGGGCAGCACATAGGGTTTCCAGGGCCAGCAGAAGCACTGCAGGGTGGCAGCCTGCTGGACCCCTCTTCTTCCTGGCCCCCCACATCAGGGCCATCTCTTGTCTTGGGGAGGAGGGCACTCTTAATCCTCCTCACCATCTTATTCAGATACCTGGAGAAGACACTCTTCCCTTTCTCCAGGACGGTAGTAACAGGGGACGGACTGGGGCTGCTGGTGGGGACCTGCATCTCCTTCACCACAGCGGGGGTATCCCAGGCCCAGGTGAGCTCGCTCCTACTCACCAGGCCAGGGGTCACAGGGGGGCTGATGGGGCACTCTTTTCCACCCATCAGGTCACATAACACATTCACAGGAGGGCCAGCAGCGCTGCTCTCTTCCAGTCCGCTGGGGACCTCCTCTTGTAGGCCATCACTCACAGGCCCTTTTTCTGCCTTGAGAGAGACCGCAGTCCCATCCCTCAAGGCGGCATCATCCATGGCCCTGGGGAGCACACACTGCTCCTCTCCCAGGGCATTCTCCAATAGAACAGGGGGCATCTCTCTGGGGCTGCTGGTGAGCTCTCCTCCCCTCACCACAGCAGGGGGTTCACAGGGACTGATGGGCTCTCTCCCACCCATCAGTTGGGGCATACAATTGCTGCTGGTGGGGACCTGCATCTCATCCACCGCAGCTGGGAAAGCAGGGGAAGGGGCAACATGCCTATCAGGAGAGACGTCTGTCCCATCCCCTGATGCAGAGGCATCTTATTCACTGAGGAGGAACGCATTCCCACTCCTCAGCTCAGGGAAAACACAGTCTAGGGGTAAGTCAAAGGGGTGTCAGGAAGGACCGTTGTCCCACTTTATAATGCAGGGGCAACAACAGGGGCACTGGTGAGGAAAGAATTCCCACTCACCAGTGTGGAGTGAACAGGGAAACCTCCATCTAAGTCCTCAGCTCCACTTAAGTCCTCCTCAGATGAGTAACCCCCCAGTCTTTTTCCTCTCTTTGTATCTCCTGGGCTTTCTCTATCCAGCCCATGTACATTAGCTCTAAGTTCCATTCCTCCTCGACTAAACGGTCTAGGTTCCCCTCCAGGTCTGGAGGAAAGTAGCTTCCAAACATGGCCTTTCTTTTCTCCCAAATCTCCCAGTACCGGCTGTAATTCCTCTGGCTGAAAGTAGCATCCTCCTGAAAGGCCATCCACACCAGTTGTTGGAGTTCCAGATAGAAGTTGAACGGGAAAAAGTTGACCATAACTACTGTATACTCCTTGTGAAGGCACTTGATCATTTCCCAGTATCCGTCCTGGACTCAGAGCTCCTCTGTGATGCAGGTGGTAACCTACCGGTAAAACTCCTCGGCTAAATCACCTAGGAAGGTCTCCCATTGACATCCGATGTAGTGGTACGCCATGTCGTACATTCCTATGGCCTCCGGTAGCCGCGCTTTGGCCGCCATCTCTTAGCTGGTACACCCGATAAAAGAAGGAGAAATCCTACCGCTATGCCACCAGTGTAACGGATGCTAAGAAGGGACCAAGTCGCCTTCTGCCGTCGTTCCCGGGTCTCTCCCTCTCGACGCCAGATAAGCACCGTCGGATGCACCAGTTGAAGTATGGATGGTCACTGGAAACAGTCGCAGGATCGCTGGAATCAGGGAAGCATTGATTGTGGAGGAGCGGAGCAGCCTGAGTTTACTGCTGGAGGGGAGCAGTTCCAATTATACCCCCAAAAAGCTCATATAACTGAACAACACATATGTGTTAGTGTCAGCCACCTATTTTGTAAGTGCAATTTCACTGGTGGTGGTTGGTGTTTTTTTTACCATTACGTTAATACACTAGAAGCGCCTCCTGGTTTTTTCTTTTGTTTTTACAGTTTTCAGACCAACACGAAATGCACTGAAAGATAACCAGATTTCATATTACTATACAGAGCTGGAGTTTATTTACACATGTTGAGCACTACTAGCACTTTTTTGTCCATCTTCAGCACCCTGCTGTATTGCCCATATTACAGCCTTGTACAGCATACTTATTTCTGCGTGATCTGCCCTCATAACATTCACAGTTGATTTGAAAGGGTCCGGTGCTTTAGAGACAAGGCACACTGCTGCCCGCTAATGTATACTCCATCTTCTAGACTGGAGAAGGTATTAAATTCTTATCTTATTTCTGGTGGCATCTAGTATTAGTAACAGGGTGCTACTGGGCTGAATACGACTTTGTGTTCTTTTTATATATAAATATTATATATCCACTCTATATCAGTATATATAGTATACCACTCTATATACAGTATGGATTTTAAGACCTATTTATTGCATATACTTATACACATATTTTATTGTTATAAAATTGTATCTATTTTTATATCTATCTGTAGGTGCCCTCTACTTTTTGTTTTGTTTACACTTTTTATGGCTATACTCTTACACTATGGCTTGTAGTTAGCAGTTAGCAGCCTCTAGGTGGTGTGTGTGTGTGTATATATATATATATATATATATATATATATATATATATATATACATATACAAAAGTAGTGTGTACTCCTAAAAATAATCAATAATCGTTTGATGCCCGGTGCTGCTCATACAAATGTTTATATAATTCGTATGTGGTAAATCTACCAGTCAATTAGCGCACACTAGGGTCTTGTTGCAAAATAAAAGATGCTTTTTATTGTTTCATATCATCGACGTTTCGGCCCCCTTAGGGCCTTCCTCAAGACAACAACATAAGTGATAATGTTGACCTTATATACAGTGTGTTGGTCTGAAGGTGCAAAAGCGCCATGAGGTGCGTATCCCCGCATCCCCCCGCATCTCTTGATGCTAAAATGGAACGCAAACATATTAACCCCAGAAGCACTGGTGAGCACAACATGCACTCAATGTCAAATAGTTAACCAAATGCACCAAAAACAGAAAAACTGTGTGAACTGACTTTCTCATGGATATAATATGTATCGATTTAAATGAGACGAACAAAAAAGATATACAAAATGTCTCACAGCAATTAATGTGGCACTCTGTACCGACTGTCGTCCGTGGCATGCACAGCGATGTTGCGAGTAAGTAAAGCCAAATGAAACAAAACTAAAGTTAAAATAAAGCCGAATGAGACTCAGTGTGCAACAGAAAAACCGAATGAACTCACCCAAAACACTTTAACAATTAAAGATCGAAGTTAAAGCAAAATATCTGTGTTCCACACACATAGCTCCAATATGCGCTAATCTGTATGTCCATGGCTCTGACCCCCAGTGGAGGAGGTAATCAAAAAACATCCAATACATCCGGCAGGTATCCATATATAAATCAAAGTTGGCATCAGGATGTGATCAATGAGTTCCAAACTGGAATATTCTTCTACATATGCATATCGGAAACCTATCCCCTGGCTCTACATGTGCTGCTGCTCTGCAGTCATCATAGAGACCTATAGTGGGGATTTAAAGAGTGTCATCTCTGTCTGGAATGATGCTACTGATCACAGTGGTCTTATGCAAGATCCTCCGATGTAGTTCCCCCTGGTTCTACGCACGCTACCCTCGGTAGACGTTGCGGAGTCCCATCATGGGGGTTCATATGATGATACTGTATGCTTGACCTGATCATAAAGGTGAATCAATAAATGCTGTATTATTTTAATGTGGCCACAGATATACTATTAGACCATATTATACAACAATATAAAAGACGGTGAAGTATAATTGTCAGTTAAAATGTGCACTTCAAGGCTCATAACAGTGGCTAAAGAACTGATCTCACAGGCAGCCGGCACATGAGAGAGGCAACCCCGGGTAAAATATCATGTTTAACCCCCGGTGTCACCTCACCACCCACGGGCTCCCGTCGGATCGCAATGCGTGCCACCCACCTCAACTGGCCACAAAGGCCACAAGCACTGGTATCAATCAATCAATGGATATAAAAAACAATACAACATAAAGGTGAAAGTTAAAATTAAAATATATTAAAAAATCCTCCAATCCGTGTGGAGGACTTAACTGTCTGGTTCGGAGGGTAAATGAATCCATCCCTAATGCATAATGCAACAACATACAGCAGGAGACCAGCCATCAGAGCCCTATCTGTAGTAAAGTTAAAGGGTCATAAGTGCAAGTACCTATGGTCCCATCAATAGTTGAAACCTGTCACTTATGTGCCAACAGTTCCCTTGTGAGTTATACTCCCATGGTATTTAGCACAAAGTATATCGGTCTATGCGTGACACTGTACCTGCTCTCATGGATCCCCATACAATCTTTAGACCTGATTAAATTGCATTTATAATCCTGAAGGGGAATACATTGACCATGCATAGCTTTCCACATCCATGGGAACTCAAGCGTCAATGTACCTACCCTTAACACAGAACTAGTACACTCGCCTGTTAATAGTGGTCTAGACAGCTAAGTGTCCTGCTGTAAGGTATCTGTCTAAAAAGAAATAAGCAAAACATATGACAGTAACTGAACACAAATTATAAAAAACAATGTAATGAAAGCTGTTCATTCAAGCCTCTGGGGGACACAATATCCAAAAATAGTATCCATTTAGCCTCTTTTTGTAAGAGCAATTTACCCCTGTCACCTCCTATAGGGAGCTGAGGCACTTGATTGATGGCCATGTAGCGTAAAGTTGGTAAAGAATGAGTCAATTTAGCAAAGTGCATGGCCACTAGCTGGTCTTATATCTTGGATGATTGTCTGATTGCAGGATTGTGTGCCGCCTCAATGGCTGCTCTAATAGATGCCCGGTGATTGCTCATCCTTTCTCTAAATGTACTAGTGGACTTACCCATGTACATAAGTCCACAAGGGCAAAGAATAATGTAAATTATAAATTGGCTCAAACAGTTTAGATTGTGTTTAATGGAGATGTTATAACCTTTATGTGGATGCTTGAAGTATTTACCTACCATCATGTAGTTACAAGTAACGCAAGAAGCGCACCTATAGAAACCTTTTTTAGTGGGATCCTTATCCCTCTTGTAACAAAGCTCTGGATCTGTTTTCACAAGTAAGTCTTTGAGGTTTCTACCTCTCCTATAGGACATCATTGGTGGTCCTTTCGGTATCTGTGAAAGTTGTGGATCAGTTGTTATAATTTGCCAATTATTAAAAATGCTCTTCTTTGTTTCCTTGTGGGCTGTATCGAATGTAGTAGTAAATACCATTCTAGCCTCTTTAGTGGACACAAAATTCTCAGCTTGTGTGGTATGCAATGTGGTTTGTATGCATCCCTTTATCAAATCCTCACTGTATCCCCTTTCCAAGAATTTTCTTCCCATCTTGTGTAATTCTTCTATTAATACAGTCTCTCTGCTAATGATCCTCCTCAATCTTAATCTTATATATATATATATATATATATATATATAGTGCAGCTGACTATAGTGCTTTTGTACCCTTTCCTTATGTATTTTTTACATATTTTTTTTTTACATTTTATTTTTCTCCCTTATTATATATATATATTTAAATATCTATATAACACAAGAAAGGATGGGGCACCCGTGAGACTTTTTAATGTTGCTATTTATTAGGTAAAGAAGCCATCAACTGTGGTCAACATTTCGGTCCTTCTCACTGGCCATTCTCAAGACATAACCATTAGAGATTGTGCACCTGGGCAATATTAGATCTTGGCGAGAGTACTTTCAAATTTGGACACCTAAATATATATATGTGTGTGTGTGTGTAACGGACTTACACCCCAAGGGGGCTGATACCCTTGGACCTCTTATCCATGGTTACATCTTCCTGCTTTACAAGGTGATCCTGAGCCTCCTTTTAGTGGGACTTGGGATACATAGTGTTGGCAGTGCCTCTACCTGATTGAGTATCCAGGGCATGGACAGGTTTCCCAGGCAGGAACACAGTAAATAATTACAGCACACAGCGAGAACAGTCAAAACAGTATAAACATGTATTAAAAGAATACTGTAAGGCAGGTAATACAGTGACTGACTAACACACCTAAATCTATCTAACCAGGCCCAGCACCCTCCCCAAACTACCTGCAGACCCACCCTCCAGGTTCACCCTAATGGCTGAAGGGTACCAGTTGGTGCACAGAAGTGTTGGGGCCCTTTAAATGATAAAAGATGTTTATTGAATCAATGTTCCGGAATCCCATTCAGCACCCTTCGTTAGGATAACAGACAAGTGAAAAAGTGACCCCTTATAAAACCTTGAAAAGTGTTTAGGCACCAAAACTGGCATCTGTAATTAGTGATAATGCAATCAATATTAATTAGGAACTAATGTGATAACACACGCAATGATTAAATGAAGGATAGCATTACATATACACAAAATAAAAATATAAAGTTCACTGTTTAGAATAACAGTAGATATGTAAAGTTAAGTCTGATTATACAAGACTTGGGGACAGATTTAAAGGTTTGCTCTAAAACCGTCAATGTAAAAAGGCCCAACGACTGCTAATAATAAATGATTTATGTCATATTCGAAAGGTAGTCTACAAGAATAGCTAATGAGCATAGGCCCAACAAATACACGTAACACAAAAACCTGCTTTGCACCTTTTTTTCGCATCACTGTGCATCCCAATCAGCTGATAAAACACCTCTAAAGTCAAGTTTAAACATAACGGACAACGTGGACTAGCAACACTGATTGCTGGCCAAACAAATTCATATCCACAGCCAATCACAAGACCCCAAAGTATCAAATATGTTCAAATATATCTATATATACCTAAAAATAACGGACACACCTTGTCAATGTTTCAAGTTTTTGTCCGCTAGAACAGGACACAGGAGTGGAGGCTAGTGATAGAGAGAGAGAGAGGAGCAGTCATTCGAGAGAGGTAGAAGCAGTGGGCAAGGGAGAGAGTTGGACAACATTGGTACACTATAGCGACACATAATACACCTTGGAACATATTCCATACATGCACACAAACACACACACATAGCCTTTTTTTTTTAACTTTACACTTTTTTTTACTCTTTCTTTTGACAGTATGAATCAGTGAGTGACAGGGATCGAGTGTGTCTGTGAGGGCCTGTGTGAGTGTCTTGGTGTGAGTGCATGATGACAAGGAGAGGAGGGCAGGAGAGAGGGCTGCAGAAAGTAGCAGAAGAGGAGAAAGGAGAGCAGGGCATCTCTTATCAGGGTAGGAATGGGAGAAGGAGGTTAGGTGTTGTTGGGCCAAAGGGGACCCAGCCTAGAAGAGCCACACAGAAGACAGGGACAGAACAGTCAGTGTGACGAGGGGTACCTGTCAAGGAGCACCCCACACAGTCAGAGGCAGTGCAGGCAGGACATTCCGGCCACAGGTTTGACACCTCGCAGGCCGGAGCTGAGGAGGAAAGGCTGAGGGATTCTTGTTACAGCAATGAGGAGACCAGGGCCCTCGTGGAAGCCATCTTGCAGAGGGAGAGCATCCTCTTCCCGAGGAAGAGGGTCCCTGGCCTGGCTGCTAAGAGGAAGGCAGCCTGGAACCAAGTCTGTAGCAGAGTGTATGCAGTGTCCACCTGCAGACGGACCATGAACTCCATAAAAAAGTGATGGGGAGACTACAAGAGATGGGGAGAGAGGTAAACATGCTGTGCTGTTCTGCTGTGATCTTTTGGAAAAAATGAGGCAGGAGAGTCTCATAGTGACTGCTATCACTATGAGCAGATTTAAAACTAATAAAAGGAGGAACTGGAAGGACCATTATGTGTCTGCTGAGTCTGAAGAGGAGGAGGAAGTGACCACAACTGAACCAATGCTGCCCAGTCCCCCTAAATCACCCCTAGGGATCTTGGGGAATTTAATGGGAAGGGAGGGAGAAAAGTACCAGTGAGAGCAAGACAGGTCAGCTGCCTGCACCTGATGCCAGACGTGCTGTCCCTGCTGTCACTGTTGCTGCCCCTGCTTCCATCAGTGCCTGTCCTGCTGTCAGTGCTTCCACCAATGCTGTGCCTACTGCCAGTGCTGAAACTGCTGCCACCAATACTGTGCCTGCTGTCAGACTTGCTGCCTCTGCTGCAACCAGTGCTGTGCCTGCTGCCAGTGCTGAACAACCTGCCACCAATGCTGCCCCTGCTGCAACCAGTACTGTGTCTGCTAGTGTGTCTTGTAATACTCAGGTGGGGGGGGGAGATGATGCCAAATGTGACAGCAAGGGACCTTAAGTCACACTTTCCATTCCCAAACCGTGTCGCCAGTGCTAGAAATACTACTAAGGTCCAGCAGCTTGTTAGCATTAGGAATGAATGAGGGGGTAGTCAATATCCTCATATTAATAGTGGCTGTGAGGAGGAAGACTTTGGGGATGATCTTGATGTGGTTGGTGTTAGTAGTAGTAGTAGTAACAGTAATGGTGACACAGCCAGTGGGACTAGTGTTAGTGGAGTGGTAGTGGAAGCATTCGAGAGCGTCCAGACTACAGAAGACCACACCATTCCTCTGGCCTTGGGAGTCCCCTTCCCTTCACTACAATGTCCAAGTGGAACATGATCCTGAAGAGGCCAGAACTGGTGTGGGGTGGAGCAGGTGCAGAATTAATACCACCACCATCAGCAATTGTCTGTGCTTCCTGCTACTGCTGCCAAACTGCCTTCTTCAGGCAAAAAGAAATGCCAAGTGTGCAATTAGGGGACCCTCTGTAACATTGCTCGTTACCTCCTCCAAACAGCAGTGACATGTCTGTAATAGAGCAGCAGCACGTAGGGACTAGTGGTGGTGGGGATGATGATGTTGGAGAAGAAAGGGTAGAAGAGACATTGATTGCCTTTTTAGCAGAAACTGAGAAGGAAAGGGAGACAGGGATGAGGATGGCATCACCACTAACACCACTAGCAATGAGCTTTTGGAATTGGTGGAATCTGCAACTGCTCCAATTCCTTATGCTGCTGAGTTGTAAGGGCAGCAGGATGCTGAAGAGCAAGCTAATGTGCCACAGACCACTGTGGGCACAGTGGTAATTGGGTCAACAAGTGATGCGGGACTAGGACAGGTTCCACTTGACAGCAGTAGTAATACTCCCGGTGCTAGTTTCACTGCTGATTATGAGGCAGTAGCAGCAACATCATATGTTGCCACAGTGCAGGGGAATATGGAGGAGAAGCGAAAGGCCATTCTTCCCCACCTGTTCCGTATCCCCTAAAGTCATGGGTGTGGGACTAGTTTTCTCTTGGGGCAGGCACAGTACAGTCTTCACCAATGGCACTGTGCAAAATTTGTGAGAAGTCGGTGAGAAGTGGAAAGGAGGGAATGGCACAACTGCCCTGATATCACACATGAAAAACAGACACAATGACATTTATGTCAAACATGTTAAAGACAAACACCCACCATAGAAATCGAGCACTGCTATTGCTGTACCCCCTGACTCTCCAGAAAGGCAATAAGAGGTGAGGCAGAGATCAAAGAGGAAGAATAGAAAAACCCAGACAGACACTGGAAGTTCCATGACAAGTGAAACAGCTAACTCGCCATCACCTTCTTCCTCTAGGGTAACAAAATCTTCAGCCAATCCACCTCATTCATCGTTACCTCCCCCTCCAAATAATAGCCACTCTTTTGATGTTAGGTGTGGGAGGTTGTCTCTACCCACTGCTCAGTTTGTGGTGCACTGACCACATATGCCAGTGTGGTGGAGGAGAATTGCAAGCAGGGCATCAAGCAGCATCTGAGGAGATTCCATCACACAGAATTTGCTAAGATGGTGGCAGGGAGGGTTCATCATTACTATTAAACTGTAGAAAGTTGTCATGTGTGCTTAGTGGGATCTGGACAAGGGGTATAATGACAGTGGCAGTACTTATGTTCTGGTGTCATGGTGTTTTGATACAGTTGTGCTCCCAGATGTTATGTACCACACACACACACACACTGTGCACATTGCAGTTGCTGATGAGAAGCACAGTTCCTGCTCTAAAGGGAAACATTTCAATTCTAATAACACATTCATGATTTTAGAGGAGGGTCAGGTGGAAAACAATTATTGGCCAACTTCTTCATTTCTCCACATAAACTGGGGGCTACTTATTGTGCTGCTACTGCCTCAGGCACATAACTTGAGCGAGTCATGGCAAGTGGAACCTTCATCATCCATCAACCATGTTACTGCTGTTGTTGATCCCATTTCCTTTCAGCTGCCTAATCAACCTGCTGCTTAAACAACTCATCAACAAGAACAGTAGTGGCAAACTCTGCATCTACATCAGGGCTTTTGGCAATGGCCAGTAGCCACTGGCCAACAGGACATAACCTGCTGGCACTAGGAATTTTTTTATAATCATGGCTTGTGCTTTATAAAAAAAAAAAAAAAGAAAAAACAAAAAAAAAAACCATAGTCCTACAAAAAAACAACAACAATTTTTGGGGGTTTGTTTCTAATAAGCCAAGTCTTACAAATCAATGTTTCCTCAGGGCTTGGGCCTCTAACAACAGATCTAACAAATCATCCTCTATAAAATACTCTATCAAGTCAAGTATCAGTCCACCCCAGTGGCAGCTTATGTCAGGGGGTTCCTGTCTCTATCATTTTACATACAAATTTCTTATTTTATTTTTTTTAACTGTCCCCCCAATACCACCCGAGAATCCCCCAAAAAACAAATTCCCTGTTCAACTGATTCATTCCCCAGACTCCACCCACCAGCACAGGCACCTTTCTCAGACCTCTTTTATACCATGTCTTATGTTTCTTTTATATATTTTGTATTAATTGCTCCCCAATCCCAGTAACCCCCCCCCAAAAAAAAGCATTCCCTGTTCAACTGATTCTTTCCCCACATTTCACAAACACAGGCACCCTCGTGCCCCTTTTATACTATGCCTTTGGGAAATAAAATTTTTGCTATGTGTTGTGTAGAAATTCAAAGTTCCCACTGATTTCAATGGAATGAGCTAGGTGAAAAAAGAGGAAAAACTGCACTTTTCGCAGGAAATTATTCGCCAAGCGGGAAGTGCCATTATTTACCAATTTCAGTTTGACAAGAAAATTTTCGCCCATCCCTATTGAGCAGTGTTGTGTGTACCCCTGTGGATGTGGTATGATTTTGTATTGTTAACTCACCAACAAGCCATTGCCCTGTATATGTTCCATTCTCAAAATCTCTGTGTACAGATGAGTGTTGGAGAATGTAGGAATCATGACAGCTTCTGGGATATTTTGCACAGACATTGGTGATCCTCATGTTGGAGTTATACACCATCTGCACGTTCATGGTGGAAGTTAATGCTGTTGATAGAAATGTCCTTCATGTGCTGGAGCTTTGATACATACATGTGTGCTATATATTGCACTATGACGTGGGCATGCCTCTCCTTGTGTAAAAGTCCTGTTTTACATGTGTCCACTCCATGTCGGTGGTGGGAAAGTGGATGAACCTGCTGGCCATTATGATCGAGGGCTGGCAACACCTGAGCCAGTACCTTGGAAAATGTTGACTGTGAGATGCCTGATATGTAACTTGCTGTTGACTGGAAGCCTCCACTTGTCATAAAATGTATTGCACACATGAGTTTCTGCAAGCCAGATAGGGCATGTTTGTGAATGTATATGGGATCAACCTCATCTTTATTCACCTCATATAGGGCAATGATGCTGTGTGGCGTCATCCTGTAATCCAGGAGCGTGACCCTTGTGCGGTATACCCTGGGTCTTGGTGGTCGTCTGTGAACCTTATGCTGCTCCAGAGGTCTCTGGGGCAGCTGGGGAGCATCCTGTTGCAGTAGCTGTGGATCTGTAGGCAGGTGTTGTCGTCCAGGTGGGGATGGGCTCCTGTGTAGTTCTTCAGTCAGAGCATCCTCACTTGCAGCAGGTGAAGGCTGTTGAACAGGTATGCTTGCAAGTTGCTGGGGTTCCCTAGCCCTCGCACGCCTTCTCCGCAATCTTCTCATCAATAAGTATGCAAACACACTTGTTCTCTCTTTCTCTTTGTGTGCGTCTCTCTCTCTCTGTCTCTCTCTTTCACACTCTAGCTCTCTCTATCTCTCTCTCCCTGAGTGGTCTCAGTGTAAATACTCCACATGCGAGTATGGTGAGGAGTCCCTTTAAGGCATTTTCCAGGCATGGTCATAAGGTGAGTGATCACCAATGCGAAGGTGTTTGTTGTCCAGGTAAGTGTTTCCGGTGTGTTTGTGGTTTAAAATCTGCTGTGTTCTGATTGTTGTGTCGCTGTCCGTTGCGAGTGAGACGTTGGGGGTGAAGGTTGTATCTCGATTGGCTGGTGATGATAACCATGTGAGATTGGTTTGTATTGACAATTGTATGTGTTTGGTGGTAACCCCCATTGTTCTGTGCTATATTGTGATGTCTTGGCGTTATTTGTGTGTTATTTTGGCTTTGCAAGGGTTAATGTTGCCATTGGCATACTTGTGTTATATGTTGTGCAGACTGCTGTTTTTCTGTTTTATTTTGTGCAATGGTCGTTATGTGTTTTACGGCTAACAAAACTGGGTCTTAACTTCTGCCCGTTAAATGTATCAGTTTATCGGTCACTAGCATTACCACACTCCTTTAAATGGCTTTAGAGAGACTTGTTCCATAGGTCTCAATGCACGATTATCGTCCATAATGATTTTAGAACTTCCACTAGCTTTTCATAAGAAGGACCTTTAAATGGCTTACTGTACTTACAAAACACCCATCAGTTGTTTTTTTTTTTTGCTATCGGATGCCTTTAAATCTGGCCGTAGCCTCTCCCACTGGGCGTTACATCACTAGAGCCCCCCACCCCATCCCGATTCACCCTCTTTTACTTATTAAGGTGGCCATCTGATTCAGGCTAACCTTCATCATTCTTCCCCTGAGCTACACTCACATTCAGGGGGTGGCACTCCTCCTACTCATTTGACTATTATCTGGAAGCCCTGACCACAAATGTAGCATACGCAGTGACTAAATTAACGTTACAATGTGACAACATTACATATGAACAAAATAAAATTATAATATCCTATAATATACCTCTTTGTTTGGAATAACATTAGATATGCAAAGTTAGGTCTGGTTATACATGACTTATAAAACACAAATGCCCTTCTTAACCACAATGAGATTGTAGAGGAAGCAGAGAACTGATTTTAGTACAAATTATCATGACTATAGTATTGAAGCATACTAGGAGTAGGGGTTAGTGAAAAGTGAGAAAAACTTCCCTCATGACCACTGATGACAATGGGGTATATTTCAAATAGGGATGACGTAGATGAGAACATGTGCAAGTTCAAGGCTTCCTGAGGCCATGGTTCTGTGAACCACTGAGAACCACAAATAGCCATGAAATCTGCAGCTACTGCTGCATCAGAAAAAACTGCTGAGCTAGAGGGAGTTTGGGAGGTGGGGAACATAGAGTGGCCTTCCCAGTGTGTCAAAAATCTTGACCGATCCGGAGATTGGGTAAGTCTGAGTGGTCTAGGGTAATACTGGAAGATGCATGTGGGGTGGAAGGGAGCAGGGAGAGAAGGTGAGATATAAAGGAACACCCTTGAGGGACGACCTTCATGGTGCAGCTAAGATAACCTATTAGGGAGTGTCCTGGTCAAAAAGGGATTGATGGAACAAGAGTGCACTAAGGAACTAATCCTATCTAGCCTCGGGTTTCTAGCTGTGCAGAATCTAGAATTATTCCTAGAAATTCTGACTTTTGATGGGCCGCAGGTTTTTTGCATAGACACGGGGATGTTGAGGGAGCTAAATAAGTCCTGAATTTTCTAGAGACTTGGAGGTAGGGGATAATGAATGATCTATCAGTAGAAAGTTATCTAGGTAATGTAATATGGCTGGGCATCAGCAGTGATTAAGGAGCAGCCAGCAAAGTGTCAGCAAATACATAAATATTTTGGGGCTACTTTTAGATCCAAAAGTCTACCTAGTGTCAACATAGAATTTAATTAACCATTTGATGCCCTGTAAATGCCAGAGAGATGGGTGGACTGGAAGAAGCTTGAAGGTATCTGCTATATCAACCTTGGAGAGCCAGCAGTCTTGGAGGGCTTGTTGTATGAGGGTGGTGGATTGATCTATACTAACATACTGTAAATAATATGAATCGGAAGGAATGAGTGAGTTAATGCTAGGTGATAAAGTGGAGTGAGGGGCAAAAAGGTCAATGATAAGATGCTTTTTCACTGAGAATTTGCACATGGCTATGCTGAGGGGGTTGATGCGCCAAACGGGAAAAGGGGGGAGAAGGAAAAGGGCCCATGAAGAAGCCCTTTTCAAATTCCTGCTCTGGTTAGGAGGAAACTATGGCTGGCTCAGCCAGAGCAGAGGGTAAGTTCAGGCATTCAATGGATAGAGCAGGGCAAGTAATGTTGCCCGTATGAAAACCTTCCATTAGGCCAGTAATGACTAATTTAATCTTGGAGGAATCTGGGTGGGTAGAAAGTGCAGACTTAAAATGTATCTATGTAAATTCTGGCTAATCCTTTATTGGCTGAGTGAAAACAAGGATAAATAACAGCGGGCTTTGCATCAGTTAGTAAAAATATGCAAAAGCCGACATCCACTGAAGAAGCAACCCTTGGATTTTAAGTTGTTACAGATAGAGTACTTCCCATATAGTGGAAGGCCGGCCAAGTTTAATTCAGCTAGGAGGGGATGATGAGCTTCTTGCCTGGGCTGGGAAGGATGTAGCAATTGTAGCTGGTGGTGATGAAGGACTAGGGGATATTGGAGCTGAGGGGCAAAGGTTAGAGGAGTGGTAAATAGATGGGCAGTGAAGGCACATGACTTGAAGTGCCAACAGACTAGTTTGGTATCCAGACTACTCCAATCAGTCACAAAATTGAAATGAGCCTGAGCGGCTGCTGCTTTGGCAGCAAAAGAACAGTGGTAGTCATAGAACATACTGCCACCGTACTTATGAGCCAAGTCCACCACAAGATGGAGGTAGTGATCTATTTCCGGTGTCTATGAGGAAAGGCAGAACATGAAATGTCCCAGTAGACACCAAAAGCCAGAACAAATCTGCAACTGATAGTTTTTTGGATAGTCTGGGGTCTGGTCCTTAATGTGACTGAGAAGTCTCCGCAATTGTTGGTTTTGTTCTCTGACAAATCCTGGGATGCAGTAAGTAGGATAACTAAATTGACACCTTTCTCCTCGATAATGTCTCTATAAATATGGGGTGGGACCATATGAGCTGGGGAGATTTGATGGGAGGAGGTCTATGAAGTACCTGGCTTCAGTGATTCTGCAGTGGTGTGCAAAGGAGGTTGAGGGTAGGCTGTGTGCTCCAGAGATTAAACTCTTGCCTGGATGTCGGCTACTGCAGAGCCTAGCTCAGTCAAAAGGTGGATAATATGAACAAATCGATGCTCAGCTGGGAAGGGGATGGGGAAGTGGGGGGAAGTTGGGCTGGGGGAGGGGTTCAGAACAGTAGCCAGAACAGTCCAGCCATTCTTGCAGAGACTGGGAATGGGATGTGGAGGCTTGTCAGTTCAGCCATAGGCTTGCCTATCATCCAACTGAGAGGGAAAGGCTTCTGGGCCAGGGAGCAGGACTTCCTCCTGGGATGCTTCAGAGTCTGAGCTTGAGAATGATGAGAAAATTGGGAGGAAGGAGAAAGGGAGAGAACCAACTCACTGTAATGTAAGAGACATAGTAATGGTGCAGTGCTGAAGTGAGATACTCAACTATGGAAATGAGCCAGGAGATGACCTGTTGAAACTAAGAGACTTGCTGAGGGAACCTTCAGCTTCTATGAAGAGGCAAGGTAACTGCCTGGGGGAACCTTTGGCCTCTACAAAGAGGTAAGGTAGCTCACTAGGGGAGCTTTCAGCCTCTATGAAGAGGTAAGGTAGCCACCTAGGGGAGCCTTCGGCCTCTATGAAGAGGTAAGGTAGCCATCTAGGGGAACCTTTGGCCTCTGTGAAGAGGTAAGGTAACTAAATAGAGGGACCTTCAATGTCTGTGAAATGTAAAGGAATAGATAAGGGTTTAGGACTCTATTAAAAAGTAAGGAACTAAGGTACCCTTCGGCCTCTAACTAACTATCTAGGGGAACCTCCAGTTCTACAAAGAGGTAAGGTAACTAAGAAACTAACTAGGGGGGACCTTTGGCCATTACGAGAGGTAGGGTGACAAACCAGGGCAGGGGGGAACCTTAGGCCTCTGTGGGGGGGGGGGCTGGGCCTCTGTGAAGAGCTGAGGTGGCTATGAAGGAGAACCATACAAGATAATGCTACTAAGATGAAGTTTATGACCTATGTAATGGGGTAGAGGTTTAGGCTACTTCTTAAGATGTAACATACTAACATAGTTGAAAAAAGACATGTCGTCAAGTCAAGCCCATGCCAAAAACACCCCTGTTAATTCAGAGAAAGGCAGTAGGGTGTTAACTGCAGAAGATGAGACTGCATGAGGAACCTGCGACCTCTTGGAGGAGGCCAAAGCCCCTGCAGTGAAGCCGGGGAAATGGAGCATGTCCCCTCAAAGAGGTCAGGCCATGACTAAGGAGGCAAGCTATGTGATGGACAGGTGAAGTGGTGGGGGTGAAATAACTCTGTGATGTAGGTTGTTGAAACTTATAAGGTGAAAGGTAATGGGGAGGGATTCATTCAGAGCTTGAATGAGAACCGAGCTAAATCTCCAACTCTGTCCTAGATGGTGTGAGTACCTGCTGGTTAGTGATGAGTGAGGGCTGGCCCCTGTATCAGTCTGAGGTACAGACTGCAAGGTTTAAAACTTGTGTGTGTGATGAGAAAAGATAAGGTAAAGGCTCAGTTTAGAGGAGCTGGAGCCCGGGGGCCTGTATGCCGCTCTATTGAGGAAGGCTACTTACAGACCGGCATCTGCCGAGCGTCCCACTCCTTGAGTGGAGGGTCCCCCCTTTTAAGTGCTCTTACAAGATGGGACCCATGGCTAAAACAGAAAATGAATTATCTGGCAAAAGAATACAATGCTTACCTTGGTAAGATGGTTATAACACACCTAAGATACACAGGAGATTTAATACAGCATTTGGATGTGGAAAGGGGAAATACAAAGTTAGCATGATATTTATACTGACAAGGCTGGTAATACAGTACCTGAATGGCTAAACCAAAGAACCAAGAAGCTGGTGACTGATGATGAATTGGACTTTTTTATTACTCTATTCAAGACCTAAGTGTGATTTTGTTTTTCTAAACACTATATATATATATATATATAATCATCATCCATTGTCGATCCACTGCAGGATGAAGGCCTCCTCGGTAAGCCTCCAACAGTTTTGGTCCTGTACCTTTTATTGTCACTGTGTATCAAAAAAATTGGTAATTTCATCTACCCATCTGGTCTTTGATCATCTTCTTGGGTTTCAATATGAAGTGGAAATCCATTCCAAAATTGTTTGCGCTATTTACTATCAGATATACTTGCTATGTGGCCTGCCCATTTCCATTTCAATTACATCATAGACTTTTGTTTACTAACGAATCCAGCAAACGTTTTTCTGTCTTTTTGTTATGTTTAGAATTTGCCGGTCCATGCTGTCTTAAAGACAGTACTACTGGGTTTTTCAAATGCTTGCCATCCTGGTTTTATTTGTTTCTCATGTTCTATCATGGTGTCTCCCTCTGTTAACATTTCCTGTCCAAGGTAAATATACTTGCCCACTTCTAGTTCTAGTCCATCTACTGTGATTTTCCTTGGCATAGTAAATTTGTTAAAGGGATAGTAATACTTTATTATTACTATCCCCCATATTGTAGATATTTGCAATATAATTTAATAGCCCCCAGGTTCATCTCTCAAACCGTTATGGTTTGAGAGATAACCGAAGGCAAAGTTCCCCCTCCCTCCCCCTTTCCTGAAGTCAGCGTTGTACTGACTGTAGGGATTTGTGGTCTGACTTTCATCAGGCGGCTCTGCAGCAGAGCCACGATCGCGTTAGTGAAAAAGAATTATTTCACTGAAACGGTCTTCTACATGTGCTTGCAAACAGTTTCAGTGAAGTAATTATTTTTCACTAACGCAATCTCAGCTTAGCTGTAGAGCCGCAAGACTGTCGTACTACAGACTTCGCCTGCAATCAGTACAACGCTGACTTCAGGGAAGGGGGAGGGAGGGGGGAACTTTGCCTTCACTTATCTCTCAAACCATAAAGTTTTGAGAGATGAACCTGGGGGCTATAAAATTATTTTGCAAATATCTACAATTACTATCCCTTTAAACATAACTTTTGTTGATTTTCATCTTTGGACCAATATTTTTGCTTTCCTGTTGTATCTCTTCAATGCATTCTTGCAGTTCTTCAGGACTTCTGGCAAAGAAGAGTATGATATCATCTGCAATTTAGTTTGTAGAAAATTTCTTCTACACAAGCTGAAAATAGTTTGGGAGAAATTGTGTCTCCTTTCCTTCTCAGACCCCTTTTTCTATGTTGATCTGGCCTTTATTATTGTTTAACTTGTTGCACTTTCTTGATATGGTCCATTGAACTGAAACTGCTTCTGAAGCTTGCTTGTTCTTTAGGTTGTGCCGCATTAAGTATTGTCTCCATTCTTTTTGAAAGTACCTTTGTGAAAACCTTGCAGACTGGCAAAAGGCTTATTGGTCGATATTTTTTTTTATACACCTTGTCACAGCTTTTGTGCAACAGGGTGACTTCTGCATTTTCCATGTGTCAGGCACTTTGCTGAGTAATAGGTATTTATAAATAGTTTAGCTAGGGCTTTGACTAAGGGTTGACCTCCGGCTTTAAACATTTCAATAGTAACTTTATAAGGTCCAGCTGCTTTGCCATTTTTCATTGATTGTATTGCAGCTTCTACCTTTTCTACCAAAATTTCTGGCACAGGTTCAGTCTCTCACACTACATTCAGTCATTGTCCTTCATCCTAATAAACATTTGAATAAAATTCTTCCACTCATTTTAATATTTGTTCAGTTTTTGCCGATCTTCAAGCTTTAATGCAAACAGTTGGCTGCCTTGTATGGCCATCTTTCATTTTGCTTTCTTTAACACTTGGTTTTCTGTCCTTTTGATATGCTCATCACTGAACTTGCACATTTTTTCTTTTATGCTCTTCCTTGTGGTCTTGCACATTTCTACATATTCTACCCATTTTCCAGTATTGCTGCTTTGCTTTATTTCCCTTCATTTTTTCATTATGTCATCAGTTTTTTTTTATATTTGGATTATTTTTTCTTGTTTTACAGTAAGTAACAAGGCATGGGCAGTGTCTACGATAGTCTCAATTACTTTTTTATTGTGGGTTTAAATATAATATACATCTATATTATAATAATGTGTATGTGTGCACCCAAGGACCATGTCTAGCAGCCAATGTTGTGGCCTTCCTTGAAGGAAAAAGTTGGGTATATGGTGCTTGACATACCTGCCATAATTAAACAGATGTAATACTACCTACTATTAATATGTTATTAGAACCAATGCACATATATCTCTATGACTAATATCATGTAGACTGATATAGTGTATTGTTGATTGGGTAGATCTGAAAAGCAAATACACAGATAAAATGGGGAAAAACAAATAAAGGTAACTGCATATACGATGCATAATGAATATATATAGGCATATCTGATTGCTGTATGAAGTACTCTTACCTAGGTACTGTAAATACTTCTTTTAAACACAGAGTCACTCAATGCTATAGTTAAAGTTCCCTTTGAAGATAAACAGTAGAGCGAAACAGCTTTCTTTGGACATGCGCATGCATATTCATTAATGCAACCAAGGGCTCGATTCTGTTACCAGTGCTAAAAATAAAACAGGCGTTGTTTTTAAGTCAGTTTTTGCTATCCTATTACCCGACTTGTGAAAGCAAAATCAACGGTAATTATGCTTATCTCCAGTCTAAAAAAAGCCCATAGGAAACAACTAAAAACAACGTGCAGTTAGTATCCTATTATCCACGCTCAGTATTACCGCCTATTTTGTGGTTACATTTAAGTCAGAAATTTTGCGCCTCAGAGGTTGAGGCATAGAAAACATAACGACAGTTTCAAAACCATCGTTGTTCGAACAAAAGCAATGTATAATATAGTATACAGCATAGAAATCTGACATAATGTGCTCCCCCTCTACATATTAACCCCCCCATCTAAAAGTCAACTTACAGTGCTTTCTTCCACCACATTAATCTGACAAATATTATTCATAGTCGACATTTAACCCTTCTCCTTCCAAAGACGACTTACAGTGCTTTCTTTCACAATATTAATTTGACTAATATTGTACGTCCAACATTTTAACCCCCCCCCTTGAAAAGTCGACTACAGTGCTCCTATGATTTTCTTTCACCATTTTCATCCGACATTATTATACTCAACATGCCCTCGTATTTTGTATTGCAAGATTAACCCTTTGAGTACCAGAGAGGTATTGAAATGTTTGCTACCCCTCTGGTACTCATAGGGTTAATAGGGAACCTGTATATGTATAAAAAATTGTTTTTATCATAGAAGTAATTTGTGCGTAAATGGAATTAAATATTTTATTTATGTTTAACAATGATTTTCTTTAACTAAATCATATATGTAATTTTTATTACAAAAGTACTTCAGACCTCAAGGGGTATCATGACCCCTCATGACACCCCCCCTAGCATGGGGGCGACAATTGCCCTCTGTATTAATTAAAGAGCATATAACCTATGATAAACATAGGTTATATGTTGTTTAACCCTTTGAGTGCCAGAGAGGTACAGAACGAATTGCTTTGCAATGCATTGTGTACCCCTCTGCCACTCAAATGGTTAACCCTGACAGCGTCAAATGAGTAACCATTTGAGTGACAGGTATCCAACGCACTGCATTGCAATTTGGTGGATACCTCTCTGGCACTCGTAGGGTTAACCCTGTTGGCATCAAATGAGCAACCATTTGAGTGACAGAGAGGTATCCAACGCACTGCATGGCAATGCGGTGGATACCTCTCTGGAACTCAAAGGGTTAATAGTGGAGAGAAGCGGGTGGAGAGGAGGGAGGCATTGAAGGAAGCTGGTGGAGGTGAGCGAAGCATTTGAGGAAGCTTGTGAAGGGGAGAGAGGCATTGGAAGAAGCGGGGTGGTAAGCTTGTATTTCCCATCCGCTTCCTCTCGCTCTCCCCCTCCTCACTCGTCGACATTGAGTCGCACACTGAATGTCTTCGTCCCTCCTCACTAGTGAGGAGGGATGAAGACGTTCAGTGTGCGACTCAGTGTCGACAAGTGTGGAGGGGGGAGAGAGGGGAAGCGTGAGGCAAGTACAAGCTTACCACCTCGCTTCCTCCAATGCCGCTCCACTATTAACCCTTTGAGTTCCAGAGAGGTATCCACTGCATTGCAATGCAGTATGTTGGATACCTCTCTGTCACTCAAATGGTTACTCATTTGATGCTGACAGGGTTAAAGAGCATATAACCTATGTTTCACATAGGTTATATGCTCTTTAATTAATAAAGAGGGCAATTGTCGCCCCCATTCTACAGGGGTGTCATGAAGGGTCATGACACCCCTCTTGAGGTCTGAAGTACTTTTGTAATAAAAATTACATATATAATTTATTAAAAGAAAATCATTGTTAAACATAAATAAAATATTTAATTACATTTACACACAAATTACATCTATACTAAAAACAAACACCTTCTTTTCATACATATACAGGTAGCCTATTAACCCTATGAGTACCAGAGGGGTAGCAAACATTACAATACCTCTCTGGTACTCATACGGTTAATCTTGCAATACAAAATATGAGGGCATGTCGAGTATAATAGGAGAAGAAAAATGTCGGATGAAAATGGTGAAAGAAAATCATGGGAGCACTGTAGTCGACTTTTCAAGGGGGGGGGATAAAATGTCGGATGTACACTATTCGTTGAATTAATATGGTGAAAGAAAGCACTGTAAGTCGACTTTGGAAGGGTTAATTGTCGACTATAAACAATATTTGTCAGATTAATATGATGGAAGAAAGCACTGTCGACTTTTAGATGGGGGGGTTAATATGTCGAGAGGGGGCACTCTGTCGGATTTGGTTATGTGGAGAACACATCTAACACTGAACTTGATCTTTCTGTCATCAAATGTGTGCCTATTTCCTTGGACTTTGGCATTTTACGCATTTTTGTAGGCGGTAGTCGGAAAAAAGCAGACAGCGTCAGTTTTGTTACTACTCTGAAAAGTGCTGTCTACACCAGTTTTGTTTTACTGTGGTTCTGCAATAGAATACTGACGTAACACATTTGCAAAATTCACGCTACTTGTTTTTCTTGCAATGCCAGTTTTAACACGGGTAATAGAATCGAGCCCCAGATCACCAAGTTAATGCATAAACAGGGTTTCAAATGTTCCTATGTAGTCTTCTGCATAAAAATGTAATAAGTATCCTGCATTAAAATTATGACTTGGTCATATTATATTTATACAGTATAGATGTATCAGAAAAAAGTTACAACACAATCCTTCCTGTAAAGACTACATATATGTTAGTGCTTTTCTTTAAATAATCTCACATTATATGTTTATCAAATATAAAGGGGCAATATGATATAATAATAGAAAATTGTAGCTTTTAGATTTTTCTATGTCGGTGCAGATATATGTTTTAGTTTGTTTTATAATAAATATTTTTATAAATTTGAGCCTGGCCAATCCCCAGATTATTGTCTCAGTTAGGTCCCTTAGACAGGTTCCGAGTAGTATATGTTAAGTCCTAGATAGAGGACTGAAGACCTTGGAGGCTAATTAAAAGGAAGTAGTCTAAGGAGAGACCTAAATAATTGGAGGGGTAAGAAGATGTGAGATGACGCCAAGGTACCGTCACTGGGGGTTATCCAGTGGAGGCGATAGTACCAAGAGACTGGATTGACTCTTCAGAAGGTGAGTCAAATACCTATTTCAATTTGGAAGGTAATTCCCACGGTGAAGGAGGTGAGATAGATTAATCTCACTCGGTGAAGGGTCCAAATAAAGAAATTCAAGGTTATCACAGTCTACACCCAGACTGTGTGTCCTTTCCTTTTTTTTTGGAGGGACTTTATCATTGTGTATATTGTGTACCTTGTTTATTTTTATTTTTTTTTTAGAACGAGAATCTGAACACTAGTGCTGCCACCTGGAATACAATATAAACATAAAATAAGTATACATTACTCACCTTATATGTATTATCTGCCTAGAAATGGCAACTATTAATTAAAACCCCAATAATCTTAATAAAATGGTACTAGAAAATGACTTATTTGATAATAACTTATACAGATCTTTTTAGTTCCAATTTTATCAAAGAGCTTAACACAGCTCAATGTAAAGTATCTAGCCAATAGTATCAAAAATGAGTTTTTATGCATTTACTTATTGAGAAGAAAAGGAGATTAAACAGACATCTGCTCATGCCTTCCATTCAAAATGAGAGCTGAGGCCGAATCAATAGCTGTGTTATGCTTTAGAAATCTGAACTAAAAATGGATATGCTGATGTTTTGGCTTGTTTTGTCCATCCAATGAATTATTCAAAATGTATTCTGATGGGTTCAGGCAGCTGTTATGCGTTTGCTGAGGTTTCATCACTTCTGATGATCCTAAAATATGAATACATTCTTGCTAAGGCATATAATAATGTTTGATCCTTTAAAAGTTTTTTCCTTCGACAGTAATGCAACAGCTGTCCCTAATTATCATCCTTTTAAGTAGATTGCTAAGGTTTATGTCAATGAGAATGTTTTTCTTCTATAAACAAAATGTAAACTTTCTGTGTTTGCCATTCCCAGCATTAGGTGACATCTGAATAAACTCTACAGCTGACTGTTTGTATGTTAGACTGACTCAGTTCTAATACTACTAAATTGTTAACTATATAGCATTATTTTGATGTTTAAAGGAATTTAAACATTTTACAAAAAAATATTGTAGGGACTTAACTGTTGATTAAAATGAGGTTACTCTCAGTACTGAAAGTACTTATTTTGATTGTTATCACAACTCAAACCAGGACAAAACATGCATCTTTTTTAGATTAGCTGTGGAGAGTTTTTTCCATGGAAAGCAAAATCAAGAGTATCACCTGGTGATCCACAATAGTGATTTTTGGCTTTAGGTTATACTTAAGTAGTGAAAAATGTTTAGCTACTACAGGAAAAAGTTTAGTCTGCTATTTCTACAAAAAAGAGTTGCTGTAGCTAAAACAAAATTTCATGCTGCCACAGATTTGCAGACCTATGATGCATATACGGTAATGTGAAAAAGTTTTAGGCAGGTATGAAAAATGCTGTAAAGTAAGAATGCTTTAAAAAAACAGACATGTTAATAGTTTATTTTTAACAATTAACACAATTCATAGTGAGTGAACAGAAGAAAAATCTAAATCAAATCAGTATTTGGTGTGACCACCCTTTGCCTTCAAAACAGCATCAATTCTTCTAGGTACACTTGCACAGTTTTTTAATGAGCTTGGCAGGTAGGTTGTTCCAAACATCACTGAGAACTAACCACAGTTCTTCTGTGGATTTAGGCAGCCTTGGTTGCTTCTCTCTCTACATGTACTCCCAGACAGACTCAATGAATTTGGCATCAGGGCTCTGTGGGGTCATACCATCACTTCCAGGACTTCTTGTTCTTCATTACGCTGGAGATTCTTAATGACTTTGGCTGTATGTTTGGGGTCATTGTCATGCTGCAGAATAAATCTGGGGCCAATCAGATGCTTACCTGATGGTATCTGCCTGTACTTCTCAGCATTGAGGCTACCATAAATTTTGACCACATCCCCAACTCCATTTGTAGAAATACAGTCCCATTTTTCTGCACAACAGTTCCTGTTTTTTCGTACATAGTTGAGTCACTTGGCATTGTTTCCACCTCGGAGGTATGGCTTGTTGGCCGCAAGTCTTTCATGAAGACCACTTCTGACCAGAATTCTCCAGAGAGTAAATAGGTGTACCAGGGTCCAACTGTTTTCTGACAATTATGAGCTGATGGGACTGCTGAACATCTTCTGATTGGGAAGTAAGCATGATTTGTCTTTCATCTGCTGCACTAAGTTTTCTTGTCTGACCACTGCATCTTCAGTCCTCAACATTGACTGTTTCTTTGTGCTTCTTCAAAAGAGCTTGGACAGCACATCTGGAAACCCCTGTCTGCCTTGAAATTACTGCCTGGGAGAGACCTTGCTTATGCAGTATAACTACCTCGTGTCTTATCGCTGGACTCAGTCTTGCCATGCTGTATGACTTTTGGCATTAAACGGTCTTCAGTAACCTCTCCTTGTTAGCTGAGTTTGGCTGTTCCCCACCCAGTTTTATTCCTCCTACAAAGCTGTTTGTATTTCAGTTAATGATTGTGTTTCAATCTGCATATTAAATTGATGATCATTAGCACCTGTTTGGTATAATTGTTTAATCATATACCTGAATATATGCCTAAAAATCCATGAATTTGTGCCTAGAAGAATTGATGCTGCTTTGAAGGCAAAGGGTAGTCACACCAAATAATGATTTGATTAAGATTTTTCTTCTGTTTACTCACTAAGCATTTTGTTAATTGATAAATTTAAACTATTAGCATCTCTATTTTTGAGAGCATTCTTACTTTACAGCATTATTTCACATCTGCCTAAAACTTTTACACATAACTCTATATGTACATTTTAAAGGGATAGTAATGTTTCATAATAAAATCAGCTCTAATTAATCATCATAGTATCTGGATTTTGTAGAGTGATATTTCAATTCTGTCAGAGTTGTAGTTCAAGAGTAATTCAATGACAAAGTGTCCCCCTCCCGCCCCTTTTACTGATGTAACACTGTTCAGCCAGATCAGAAGGGAGGTGCCCAAGTAGACTGCAGAGAGGGACAATCTTTAATTAAGATAAGGGAAAAACCTGAAAAGCTTGTCAAGGGGGGCAGGGATTTCATTGTTTTCATAGGAATAAGGGTGTCCCCTTCTGTTATCTGTCTGGTCTATGGACTGTATTCCACATCTGTGAAGAGATATCTTACACGAGGTAAAAGGGGCGGGAGGGGAAACTTTGCTTGTGAATATCTCTTAAACCATAAAGGTTTGAGAGATAAGACTTATATCATTCTTCGTGTTTTTTTAATGCCTACAAAATAAAATAAACTTAAAATGAAGTATTACTATACCTTTAAGCAATACCCACTTTAACACCTGCTTACTCTAAATAATTATCAATTATATTGTCTACCAAACAGAACCATATTTTAAAACCATGGAGAGCCACTGTCCAGCCACACTGAGGTAACTGCTTTATGTGCTTGCCCTTTGGTCAGCTGATGATAAGACCTTTTTGGCCAAACTAAAGTAAAGTCCCACAAAAAAAAAACAGCTAACTAGATCAATTGGCTCTATGGAGAATGTCATGGCTATCACCCGATTGATTCCCTCAGATCTAGTGAGAAAGGATAACATTAACTCTTCTGTGGGTGGAGCCACTGCACTGGGCTAGGTAATGAGTGAGATACATTACCAAAGCTGATATTAACTTTCTCTGCATGACTGGGCAAAATCTATTGGACAAGAGACACTGGGAATCTTGGAAAGCATTAAACCAGGTAACCTAGCTGCAAGTAGAACAAGGGTGTTAAACTAGGGGTGGGTGAGAGATGTCACTGAGTAGGTTTTGTTGTTTAGGAGAATCCAGCAGGTGAGAGCCATGATATTCTCCTCAGAGCCAACCTTTCAAGTAAGAGGGTTATTCAGTGGGACATTACTTAGTTTGGCCAGTTAGGTTACACCACTGTTGGTACAATTGTGGGGAACAACAATTACATATTACTATTAATAACATAATTTCATATTACTAATTTTTGGCACATTGACTTTCCAATTTAATTTGATACGGGTTCCTTGTTTTACCAGAACCCAAATTATTTTTAGCCATTCATTTTTGCCAACAGACCGAGAAACTAAGAGAATTAGATCAGTCTTGCTTGTTCTGGCTGAGGTTTGTGGCATAATCCACAACAGAGATGAGGGAAATGTTTTGCCTGAAACTCAAACAGGTGACAAAACTGTCAATTTTCTGCTTTTTCCCCACATACCTCATTGCATTGAAATCAATTGTAAGATTGAATTTCCCCATCATATGGCAGGTTTCACTTCATTTCCTGTATGAATAGTATAAAAGGAATTTCAGATTCCCACAGCATAATATTCTGTGTTTGTGAGAGAGCGAGAAAGCAGCATGATTTTTCAGCTAGTTAGGATAGGTAAAGTTGGAGTGTAGTTTAGGGAGTCTTGTAGGCAGGAAATGTGTTCCCTGTGACTGGGGAATCTGGGGGACGCTCGGGGGCGGGGGGAGTGTGAAGGAAGAAATTAGATTAACCTCCCAAAAAAAAAAAAAAATCTTGGCAGACCGAGACAGGCAGCCGTGATCCAATTTCTTCCTGGTCTGGATGTTATCTCTGTGTTAGGAGAGTCTGGAGGTGTATGAAGAGAGCAAATGAGATTTACCTACCCCAAACACCCTAAACATTTGTGTTACAGAGAAGAGAGAGGCAGCTGCTATCTAATTTTTATTCTGTTGGCTGTTCTCTGTGTTAGGGGAGTCTGGGGGATTGTGAATGGAGCAAAGGCGATTTACCCCAAATTGTGTGACTGGGAAGACACAGGCAGGTGTGATTCAAGTTCCTTTCTGATGATTGTTCTCTGTGTTAGGGAGGTATGGGGAAGAGGTTGCACAGGGAGGGTGATGACAATTAATTAAAAAAAAATATATGAAACACAAATATAGTTTGACTGATAGATGCAAACAAACAAGAAGAAAAGGGTGCTCCCTAGTGCAATATAACTTGCCAATAAAGGACCACCAAAAAACACCCTACTCAGTGTTTTTAATCACTAACAGTGATCAGCATACATGGATGGGGAAATATGACTGCCCCCACTCATAATGGATGCTGCGTCTTCTAAAAGCACTCTTCAATGTTGGTTGGGAACCTTGGAAAGAAAAGAAACATACGAAGAGAAAGAGCGCAAACCACCAAACAGATATCTCTGTCCACAATCTGGTATCTGTGAGTACAAGTTCAAGAAAAGCTCAATATAATTTGTAGTAGAATAGCTGGTATTGGATATAACCAGCTAGAGCAAACAGGGTAAAGTCAGACTGCCCAGTGACAGTCACTCAGTCTCTGGAAAAGAAGCTTAGGGTCCTCCGGTAGTTGTGCAAAATTTATTACAAATATACAAATATATAGTATAATAATGCTATAATATAAATAAATATATATATAAAAGTCAATACGTATAATTATGGCTATTCAAGCCTAATATTATGACACATTTCGGGGACTTCCCCCTTTATCAAATATCACAGGCATAAAATAAAAACCAATATTTGACTGGAAATGATCGAAGTATGTTTGTTGACTGATAATTGACAAGGACCCTGTGATTGAGGCACAGAGATACTACAAGAGAAAGCATATTTTGTAATGGGTGAGAGATCACACAGTCATTTTTGTTGTGTACTTCACTGTTAAACAATGTCCAGCAAATGTAATAGGCCAGAGGTAGGGCAGTAGGAATTGTAGTACTGCAGGCATGTATTAGTAAAGTGGTAGTCCAAAATCTCACTGCAACCATTGTTGCTGCAGCTTGCACAATAAATGATAATCCTCCCCCTGAGGAGGCTACTGGTGCAAATCACATAAAAGAACTTCTACCACCACTATTAATATTAGTAAACCATCTAGGAACACTGAAGACAACCACAAGTCTCATTCTAGTGTTGATGGCATAATGGAGGAAATTGAAGCAGTTCAACAAACTGCTGTTCCTGACAGTGAGAGTAACAATTAGGGATGGGCGAAACTTTCCGCCTCAAACTGAAGTCGGCGATAAAGGGCACTTTGCACTTGGTGAAAAATTTCCCGCGAAAAGTGTAAATTTTCCGCTCTTTTTCACTTTATTCGCCCATTGAAATCAATGGGAACATACAACACATTACAAATAATATTTTATTTCCCAAAGTCATTGTACAAAAGGGGCATGAGGGTGCCTGTGTTGGTGGGGTGTGAGGAAAGAATCAGTGGAACAGGGGATGATTTTTGGGGGGTTATTTACTGGGATTGGGGGGCAGTTAATAAAAAATAAATTCAAAATAAAATCAAAACCACGAGACATGGTATAAAGGGTTCTGAGGAGGGTGCCTGAATGTCATGGTGTCTGTGTTCATGTGTGTTATCAGGGAGGTTGTGCCAAGTTGTTTTCCCTCCTTTCCCCTTTTTACTAACTTGTCGCAATTTTTGCACCGTACAGTTGTTGATGATGACTGTACTGTGGCTGCCGGAAGAGAATAATAGTCCCACACCCATAACTTCTGGGGGGAGGGATAGGGAACAGGTGGAGAAGAATGGCCTCTTCCTTCTTGTCCTCCACATTCCCCTTCACTTACTGTGGCAGCAGATAATGTTGCTGCTGTTGCTGCTACTGCCTCAGATTTAGCACTGTGGAACCTGTATTGTCCCGCATCATTGTTGACCCCATTCCCACTGTGTCCACTGTGGTCTGTGGCACACTAGCCTGCTCCTCAGCACCCTGCTGCCCTTTCATCTCAGCAGCAGCAGAAGTTAGAGCAGTTGCAATTTCCGCAAATTCCAAAAGCTGATTGCTAGTGGTAGTGGTGATGCCCATCCTCATCCCTGTCTCCCATTCCTTCTTAGTTTCAGCTAAAAAAGGATATCACTGTCTCTTCCACCCCAGCTTCTCCAACACCACCACCACTAGTCCCTAAGTGCTGCTGCTCTATTCCAGACATCTCACTGCTGCTTGGAGGAGGTGACGATCAATGTGACAGAGGGTCCCCTGCTGTCATACATGGCATAATTTTCTCCTTCCCCTCCCCCCCGAGTACTACAAGAAGCACTAGCAGCAGGTTCAGCACTGGCAGCAGATTAAGCACTGGCAGAAGTTTCAGCACTGACAGCAGGTTCAACACTAGTGACAGCACATTTGACAGCATACAACACTAGTGGCTGCAGGTACAGCAATGGTGGCACTGGCAGCAGGGGCAGCACGTCTTGCAGCAGGCACAGGCAGCTGACGTGTCCTGCTCTCACTAGTACTACCCTTTTCTCTCTCCCTTCCCATTCCCTTTTCTCCTTTCCTTCTCATTTCCTTTTCTCCCTCCATTCCCATTAAATTCCCCAAGATCCTTTGGGGTGATTTAGGGGGACTGAACAGCATTGGTACAGTAGTGGTCCCTTCCTCCTCCTCCTCAGACTCAGTGGACACATAATGGTCCTTCCAGCTCCTCCATTGATTATTTTTTACCCTGCTCATAGTGATAGGAGTCACTATGAGCTTCTCAGACCTCACTTTTTGCAAAATATCACATGAGAACAGCACAGCACATCTATCTCACTCTGTAGCTGCTTCTATTGTGTCTGCCTTCAGCAAAAACATCACATTTTTATAGCAGAAGTGCGAAAACAATGTAAATCAATTGGCGGAAACTTTCTAGCCATTGAAAAAAATGGCAAACATTTTGGCCAATGGGTGAAAAATGCTAAAATTTTAACCGCTAGTTTTAAAGCGGATTTTCCCACGAAAAAGCGGACAACATGTGGTTTTCGTGAAATGTCCCGTGGGAACACGGCGACAACTTTCTCCCACCCCTAGTAACAATATCACTTCTCAGAGTAGTGGGCCATCGGCTGAAAATCACTGAAAGGGGAAAAATACAAAAAAATTGTTTGAGACTTCAAAAAGCCTAGAAAATATAAAAGTAGAAGAGAGGAACAAGTGGAAGGTGATGCTGAGGATGACATAATTATTGATGATGATGTTAGCAGGGCTCAAAATTTCCACTCGCCACTAGCCAATGGCAAGTGAAAATTTAGCCCTGGTGAGTAGAAATTCAGCTCTGGTGGGTATGCCACTCGCTTGCAGTGGAGAGTATCTTTTCAGGTCTGGCTAGTAGAAAAGATTTCAAATTTTAAGCCCTGGGGTTATTCTAGAAAATATCCCTCCAGGACCCTCCTCTTCTATGAATACAGATGAAGTTGAGAATGAGAGAGATGATGACATGGCCAGAAAGTAAGTTGAAAGGCAAATGCTGAATCCTCCACCAATGAACAGGAGCACTGTGTCTGTCTTTAAATTGTTTGAGAAATTAATTGGAAAGTCTGACTTTGGCCAACAATCTCCCATGGCTGACTCCCCTGCCACACAATTTACATTTCGCTAGCCGGCCATTGTCAAGTGTCACAAAATGCTCCCACGCTTTGGAGCGACAGATGACTCTGCCAGTTGAAATGGAAAGTGATGGAGAAGAAGAAACTGAGGTGACACTTTCTTGATCTTCACATGCTGGAGCAACCTCATTATGCTTTTTGGCTCTACTTACCTTTATTGGGGTACTAGTAGAACTAGAGATGGCAGCAGCAATGTTGGTACTGGGATTGGAGGAGGATAGTGGAGTAACAGAGGTGGTGGAGACACTAGCAGCTACTACCTGCCTGGGAGACTCAATTGGAACTGCAGAGGCAGGTGTTGAGTTTTCAATAGAAGATACAATTGTAGCTGGAGAAACAGGAGGAGTACTATGGACAGCAGGGGAAAAATCATGCTTATGGGAAAAATCAACCTCAGTGGAAAAGTCAAGCTCAGGAGGCCTTGGCCCTTCATCTTCTTCTTCTACCTCCTGTAGGTTTAGACAGGAAGAAACATCAGCAGCAGCAGACTTTGGAGAGACCTGCTGAATTCCCTCTTCTGCCTGGTGGCTACCAGGAAATGGTAAACTATCTCCCTCAATAACCTTTTTTGGAGAAGATATGCTCAGTAGCAGTGACAGTGGTGGCAGGAGACATGTTCTCCAAATACTGCAATAATTCCCATTTGGGCTGCTTACAAGGACATTCGCTATAAAAATCCCGCATTTATACTGCCCGTAGTTTCTGACCAGTAGTGTTCAACATGCTAGGTGTCCCCAGGTTTAAAGAACTGGCTGTAGCAGAGGTGGTGACAAAACTGGCAGTGGCACTAGTCATTGTGCAGGTGGTTCTGGGGGATCATCACAACTGGCTACTTTGTGGTCTCAGAGGAGGACCTGGACCTCTCTACCCTGTTATTAGAGGTAGAATGACCTACAGTTCCCTTCTTATTTCTAGTTTTTGGTTTGGAGTGCTGCTGCTGAGTCTGACTATGACATTGAATACTAGCACTAGTAATACTGACAGTCCTCCACTTTAGACTCCTGCTGCTGCTAGCTCTGCTTGAAAGCAACAGCACTGTGGTGGTGTTGCTGGTTGCTGGGTCACTGCAGCTGGTACAGGACGAGGAACATCAGGTTGTTCACTAGGACTCAAATCAATTACAGATAGGTAGGTAGGGAGTACAGACAGACTGGAATTACAAGGTTGCCAAAATGTTTGCAGTGGACATGCTGCTGTATTCTTTTGTTGGCCACTAGGATTTAGAGAACTGATGTCATGTATAGCTCCTTGCTGCTCCTATATATCCCAAGCAGCAATTATTTTTTTCAGGAAAGCTGTGCCAGAATTATCCAAGCAGGTAGTTAGTGTTGGTGGTCAAAGGGCTGGAAAGCTTATATGGCAAGAAAACCTGACAACATATTTGTGGACAAGTGGGAAGAACACAGACTATGTGGCTGTGATTGATCACTTGGTTTCCCCTCCCACCAGCACCAGTTTGCAACACTGCTATCTTATAGCATCAGCTGAAAGCCAGTAATCTTGCTTCTGGTTCTGGCAGTATGATTAAAGGGAACAGCAGGAAATTTCATACCATCGGCATTCCACCTTGTGCATGCAGAGTTCTAAGAGACAGTACCACAAAGTCATAGATGCATTATGCAAACTGGAGCAAGGGATAGACGAATGGCTTGTATGTGTATGACTTAGACGAGTGCCCAAGCCCTTAGAAAACCTTGATTTAGTGGACTCAGACTTGTTAGGCACATGCCCTGAGGAACCATTGATGTGTAGGACTTAGACTTGTTCTTAGCGGCCCATGCCTTGTCAAAACATTCATGCGTAGGACTTCACAAGCCCTAAGGAATCACATCAAAGATAATTTTTATCAATCAGGCTTGTTACCCTCACAAATGATAAGGAATCACATCAAAGATAATTTGTAGTACTCAGTCTTGTTAGCGTCACAAGCCCTGAGGAATCATCAGAGATACGTTTTATCACTCAGGCTTGTTACCATCACAAACCCTGAGGAATCACATCAGAGATAACTTAACAACAAATCACATTCTAGTGTTGGAATACGATAGAAGGTATAGCAGATAAACAGAATGCTGCATCTGACAGTGAGACAAACAAGCACAAAAACATCTCTCATGAAAGTAGTAGCAAATGTTGTGAAAGTAAAAGTAAAAATAAATAGTTTGAGACTTCTAAAAGCCTAGAGAAATATAAAATTATAGTGGGCAAGAAGCTGTAGGTGATGCTGAGGATGGCCTAATAATGATGATGTTATAGATCTAGATTATATCCCTCCAGCATCCTCCTCTTCTTTAGATACATATGCAGTTGAAAGTGAGATAGATGATGACATAGTCAAAACGTTAGCTGAAAGACAAATGCTCAATCTTCCACCACTGGAAATGAGCACTATTCTTCTCTATAAACTGAGAAAACAGTTGGAAAGTGTGACCCTGAACAAGGAGACATGATCAAAAATACACAGTCATCATCAGCACAGTCACTGCTTTCAAATCCAGTGCCCACTCGGGCCACATAGTGTTGAGCAACCAGCAGCAACAAAACAGGTTATCAGTAGGTATATGAGAGTTTTCAACTCAAAAGCAAAACAAGAGAAAAATGTCACTTTTCACAGAGGAGAAAATTTTTCACAAAAATTATGTTTTTCCGCATTTTTCTCAATGCAATAAAATCAATGGGAAGATTTAATTTTTTACCCACCATATGGCAAGTTTCCTTTATTTTCCCAAAGGCATACTATAAAAGGAGTGTCATGTTCCATGCCATTTTGTGTTTGTGAGATGGAGAGAGCAGCACATTTTTGAGCTGGAGAAGACAGGCTAATAAAAAGGAGTTTAAGCTTAGTTTAAGGAGTTTTGTAGGAAATGCATTTGTTCTATTTATTAGGGGAGTATGTGGGCACACTGGGGGGTCAGGAAGGGAGAAAGGAGGTTAATACCAAATACCCCAACATTATTTGTGACTAACTGAATGGGAAGACACAGGCAGCCGTGATCCAAGCTCCTTCCTGAGCTGGCTGTTATTATCTCTACGCTAGTGGAGCATGGGGTGTGTGAGGAGGGAGCAAACATTTACCCCAAATAACTCAACATTCTGTGTGACTGATTTAAATTTAAAAAAAATTGATAGGTGACATAAGTTGTGTGACTAAGATATACTGATACTAGACAAGATTGATTTTGTAGAGGGCCTTAAGCACACAAACACACAGTATTTTTTTTGTTCTTTTATTATAGAAACATAATACTTATATAACAAACATTTATACTTATATCTTCACAAACAAAATGTACATCTACTCAGCTCCCCCCACACACACACACACCATAACCTTGCATACTAAATCTTTCCTGTTTGCTAAGGCTCGTCCCCAGATTTCCACTGCTGCTCAGAACATGGAATTCCCATTAGACCTAACCTTCTAACTTACTTCACTCCAGTTTGTCTTCTCCCAGGTACTCCAGATTTGGTCATATTTTGTCAAATTAGAGAAAGAAGCATAATATGATTTATCCATAGAACTCTGAAATGCCACCTGTTTAATAATGTCACTCCATGATTGAACTATTTTAGTTCCCCATCTCCTATCTAGACTGATTTTTACTGCCAACATTATATTTGTTACCAAAAGAGAGTGTACAATTAACTTAAAAGGTAAATTTAAATGAAACAAGAATTTTTCCAAGGTCAATTCTCCCCAGTTCTCAAACAATTTTGTCAGTATATCTGCTAATGATTTTCTTAATCTGGTCTAACCCTCTACAGTTCCACCACACATGGTAATGTGTCCCTTCTTCTACTTCACATCTCCAACACCTCCCACTATTACCCTTTTGAAATTTCTTCAATCTATAAGGAACCATATACCAACGATGTAGCAATTTATAATGAACCTCCTGTGAAGTTATACAGTGTACCACTTTATGGAGTTTAGTGCAGGATGCATTCCAGGTCTCCACTGAAAATACCTCCCCTAAATGAGTATGGCCTTGTATCTGATATAGCAAAGGATGAATTAAAATTAGAAGTGGATAGGTACATAAAAGAGAATGATAGCCAGGAAGTATCTCTCTTCGTTGTGGCGAGCCCTCAAATGCACTATTAGGGGGTACCGCATTGAGAAGGAGATCTATTTGAAAAAGCAACAAGGTAAGATATTATCCGATCTACATATGCAGTTAGCACAAAAACAGAGATTGAATAAAATATTTCTATCAGAAGAGCTGAGTAGGGAGATAGAAGAAATAAAGGTGGAAGTTACCTTTAAAATGGATGAAAAAATCTCTAGAGCTATAAGTCTTTTTAGACAAAAATAGTATTACAGTAGTAACAGGCCAAATAGAAATTTTTCTAATAAACTCAAGCATAGACAGGGAAGGAAAAGAATTAAGAAGATAATAGCAAATAATAAGACATATATAGATCCAGATAGACTAGCAAAGGCATTTGAAGATTTTTATAGTTCCTTCTATAATATTGAAGGGACAAAGAAAACAGATAAGCAAATGAGAGATTATTTGGAGCAGATAGGTCTTCCCAAGATTTCAGCTGATAAGCGGGAATTTTTAAATCAACCCTTTTCTTTAGTGGAAGTTAGATCAACTATTGTAGGACTGAAAGGAGGGAAGTCGCCAGGACCAGATGGTTACACTACCCTGTTCTATCAGATATTAGAATCATTGATATCTCCTATACTTGTAAGACTGTATAATCATATTGAAGAGATGGGTTCTTTTCCGACGGAGATGCTGATGGTTTCTGTATGCCCGATTCCGAAATTAGGGAAAGATCCACAATATATCTCTAATTACAGACCAATTTCTTTGATAAATCTAGATGTGAAAATCTTCTCAAAGATTTTGGTACAGCGGTTAAAATTAGCGCTATCAGATATTATACATTTAGATTAATCTGGGTTTGTGGTTGGTAGAGTGGGTGGAGATAATACAAGAAAAATTATTGATCTTATGGCTGAGATAGAGAAGAGATCTATTCTGTCAGTTTTTCTGGTGCTGGATGCAGAGAAGGCCTGCAACAAGGTCTCTTGGAGATTCCTGTAGGAGGCCCTCGATAGTTTTGTTATAAGTGTTCTTTTTAAGGCAAACACTATGGCAGTGTACTCCTCTCCTCAGGCTAAGGTGGTGGGACCCTCTTTGAAATTGAGTCTGTTTCGTATTAAAAATGGAACGAGCCAGGGGTGCCCGCTAGCCCCATTATTGTATATTATCTCATTAGAGCCATTAGAGGTGGGGGGAATAGAGACAGGAGAAGTTCCATATAAGGTGATAATGTATGCAGACGATGTTCTCCTGACTCTGTCTTCCCCCATGACATCAATACCGGCAGTATTGGATATTATAGAGCAATATGGAGCATTTTCTAATTATAAAATGAACTTAGCTAAGACCTAATTTATTTCAGCATTTATGTCTACACAGCAGTATCAGGAGTTGAAGCAATGTTTTAAGATTGGAGGATCTAGAGAATATGTGGAATATTTGGGTATTAAATTGGTGATGAATCTGAAACAGATGAGTACGCTAAATTAAAGTCATATAAGATCAGAACTAGAGTTGTGTTGCTAATTGAAAGGGGGTAGAATTATCATGGATGGGGAGGATAAATATTGTAAATTCATATCTACTTCCAAAGATAATTTATTATTTCAGGATGATACTACTCAGAGTTACACAGAAAATCTTGGGATGATTAATTAATATCGAGGCAGGATACATATGGCAGCATAAGAAACCAAGAGTAGCTAGATCTATTATTATGACAAGAACACACAGAAGGGCGCTTCCTAGTGCAAATTAACCTTAGCAAATAGTAGACCACCACCTTCTCACCACGGTACTCACAATAGACAAGACCATTAAAAGTGATCAGTAAAAAGGTTGAGGGAATCTGACTGCTCTCACTCAGTCTCCTCAGAGTATGTTGTTGAATGCTGCTCCTTCAATAAGGAACACTGGGACTTGGCTGTACACTCGGAACACAGGAAACAAACAGGCAAGAAGAGCGCAAACCACCAAATGATAATACCGATAGTATCAATGATATGTACTCACATCTCTGAGATGAATAAGCTGGTTGATAATACAACCAGCAAATTCCAACGGGGTCACACAAGCTGCCCCGATTCAGCTGATTCTTCCAAATGAATAGAGGATCCACAAATACTAAAAAATATTTGTTTATATTTAATGCTATAAAAATAAATATATATTTGCCCAAAAAAGTAAATTATATAAATAATAATAAGCATATGACGCATTTCGGCGCTATATACTCCTTTATCAAATATCAAATGCAAATATATGGCATTTGATTAGCTCCCTTATCATGTTTTTGAAAAAATGTTTTATTTTTGGTTTTTTAATTTAGATAGGGTACAAAAGTATATCAGAGTAGGTACTTGCCAGATTGAGGTACCTTGGCAAGGTTGGTGAGCTTAACATCTCTTGGCCATTGGATGGACTAAATCCTCATATTTATTAATAAAGTTGTTATTATATATGCACAAGATTGGGCACATGTATATATTCTGGTTTGGAAGAGTGCAGGGTCACTTTTTTGTTTTGTCTGTGCACTTTGGGATAAAACCCAATGTTGGGGGGTTCTGGGGAACCCTCTTATCTTTTGCTGTTATCCAGATGCCAGTCATTAATCATTACTTTCAATGTAGTTATTTCATATATATATTATGAAGAGTTAGCGCTATGAGCTAATTTTCTTTTTCTTTGTTCTCACATGTTTTAGCATGGGATACGAAGAGGGATATGAAATATGGGTAGTATGATCTTGAAAGGGTACAACTGGAAGGTATAGAACCATTCAATCTGTTTTGATCAGAACCCTCGATGATAAAATCAGATGTTTTTCGCAATCCAGTAGCAGTAGATGCTATAAAAGCTATATGGAAATTTAAGCAAATTATGAAATATAACATATGTTCTCCACATTAACCCCAATTCAAATGGTTAAGATATATATCCCAAATATACTGCTAAAAAGTTGGCTGGAACGAGGGATTGAACATTTCGGAGATATATTTAGAGAGGGGCACATTTTATCTTTTTAGGAGTTACAGGAAAGATATGGGATTCTGAATCAAGATTATTTGATTTAATTGGGAATAAGAGATTTGTGTAGAGTTTGGAACCCAAGTCTCTAGATATTTTTTTTAAATGATCATTATAGGATAAAAATAATTTCCAAACCTTCAAGAATTATTGAAAAAACTGTTTCTTTAGATGTTCCAAGGTCTATACACACACAGTAGATGAGAAATGTCTAGCAGACTCACAATGGTTAGGGGGAGGGAGAAAGGAGTAGGAGTATTGAAGAGATATGTGAGTAAAGTGGTAGTCCAAAAACCAACTGCAGCCATGGTTGAGTAGCATGTGCAATAAATGATGGTGATCCTTCTCCTCCCAAGGAGGCAGTTTATCAAAGTCCCACCAAAAGTACCACTACCACAACTACCACCACCGGTACTGTTAAAAAAAAAGGGGGGGAGGAGCTAACTGTTTAAAAAGATGGGCGCTTTTTGCATCAGCTCCGAGGCTCAGCTTACATTTTTATAGCAATACTGCTTCTCTGTGATGTGTTATGTAATGGTTTATTCAGACACTCAGACCAGAGGTTAAAATAAAACACAGTTTTATTGAGAGAAATGAGGAGCACAGCCTCCTAGGGGCAGTAATAGGTAATGACACGTAACTGAAGTTAGATAATCGATGTATTAGCTGACACAGTATGGTTAAAGAGCAATACTGTATTATGCAAAGGAAACAGCAGATATCAAGGGTTAAAGTCCAATGCAAGTAATCAGTCTCTGTTGTGGTGAGTTCAGACACGCCCAGTAGATGGTAAGAGCAGCAAGAGACTGAGGTGCGAGGTGGTAAGCACCTAGCATTGAGACCAAGTACAGGCGATAAGGAACACCAACCACTCATGCAAGAGCTAAATGGTAGTAGAGCCAAAAGCACTCTGCCGTGCGTAACGGGATTCCCAACACTGCGTGAGCTGAATGAGACCAGAGCCAATGGCACCCTTCTGGTGCGTAGCGGGTTATCAAACACTGCGAGAGCTGAATGGGACCAGAGCCAGTAGCACCCCCTGGTGCGTTAACGGATACACACACACTGCAAGAGCTGAATAGAACCAGTGCCAGTAGCACCCTCCGGTGCGTAAATGGAGTGAGTAATACTGCAAGAGCTAATGGTATTGCCCAAACAGCACCACGCTGTGCGACAATCCGGCCCCGTGTTCATAAGGAGGTATATGGTAGCACAGTTAATGTAGGCCACAATTGCTCTGCAAGTATAGCGGACAGGCTCGGTATCGGAGGCAACAAGCTCAGCAAGTGTTAATGGAGAAGCTCGGTATAGGAGGCAACAAGCTCAGCAAGTGTTAACGGATAGGCCCAGTATCGTAGGCAACAAGCTCTGCAAGTGTTAATGGACAGGCTCGGTAACGGAGGCAACAAGCTCAGCCAGTGTATAACGGAGAGGCTTAGTAACGAAGGCAACAAGCAGAGCAAGTGTAACGGATAGGCTCAGGATCGGAGCAACTAGCACTGCAAGGGTTAAGTGGGAGATCAGTCTGCACTGCACGAAATACACAGTTCGCAATGTCGCCAGGCGACATAGAAGAGATCTCGCTGGAACAGAAACACTGGAAACAAGTCACGGAGCAGGAACGTCAGCCAAGCCGGGTCAATCACAGAGCAGGAACATCAGACTAGCCGGGTCAATCACGGAGCAGGGACGTCAGCCAGGCCGCGTCAATCGCGGAGCAGGAACGTCAGACAAGCCGGGTCAATCACGGAGCAGGAACCAGTAGTATAGTCAGGCAGGCTATAGGAAAACCACGAAAGGCCACCTGACAGGTGCCAGAGGCCCAGTATAAGAAGGCCATACTGGGCGAGTTTAACCAAGCTCCACCAATGGGAGTGCACCACAGCAGAGAGTGACAGAAAATCACTGGAACCGTGATAGCACCCCCCTCTCAAAGACCCCTCCCCTAATAGAGGGTCTAGGTTTCTGGGGATATTTAGTGTGGAAATTGCGTAATAATCCCGGGGCATGAAGGTCCCTGTGGTCGACCCAAGAACGTTCTTCAGGACCATAGCCTTTCCAGTGGAGCAAATATTGCAACTTCTCTCTAAATCTCCTAGAATCAATAATGCTCTGAACTTCGTACTCCTCTTGACCTTGAACATCCACCGGCCCAGGAACCACCGGGGTGGTAGTATAATGGTTGCATACCAAGGGCTTTAACAGAGACACATGGAACACGTTATGAATGCGCATAGAGGCTGGGAGTTCCAGTGTGTACGAGACAGGTTTAACCTTGCGGATGACTTTAAATGGACCAATGAACCGGGAAGCCAACTTATTAGATGGTACTTGTAAATTGAGATTCCTGGAGGAGAGCCATACTCTGTCCCCAACCTGGAAGGAGACCGCTGGCAGCCGTCTACGGTTGGCATGCCGCTGATGTTGCTGAAATGACTGGCTGAGGGTCCTCTGAACCTGTGCCCAAGTGGAGCACAGCTGCTCCATATGCTCTTCCAGAGCTGGAATCTGCTGCGACTGAAATGAGTCCGGGAGCAGGCATGGCTGAAACCCATAGTTAATAAGGAACGGAGAGCTCCCAGATGATGAATTTACTGCACAATTCCTGGCAAACTCTGCCCACGGCAACAGATCGGCCCAATTGTCATGATGTTCGGTCACAAAGCAGCGCAGGAACTGTTCCAGTCCCTGATTGGCACGCTCAGTGGCCCCATTGGTCTGGGGATGGTAGGCAGAGGAAAAGGACAACTGGATGCCCATCTGGCTACAGAATGCCCTCCAGAATCTAGACACGAACTGGCTCCCTCGGTCCGACACCACCACTCTGGGAACCCCATGCAAGCGGAATACCTCTCTAGCGAAAACCACTGCCAATTCCTGAGCCAACGGAAGGCCAGAGAGGGTCACGAAATGAGCCATCTTAGAAAACCTGTCAACCACCATTAGGATAAATGGTGTGTACCCCCTGGACACAGGTAACTCTCCCAGGAAATCAATAGATATGTGGAACCATGGGCGGTCACCATTAGGAACCAGTTGTAGTAAGCCCACTGGGAGGTGTCTGGGGGTTTTGGCACGGGCACAGGTGGCACAGGCTGCCGTGTCAGCAGAACAATCGGCTCTAAGGGAGGGTTACCAAAATACTTGGGACAGTGACCATATTAATTGATCCCTCCCTATGTGACCAGCCGCCTTAGATGAGTGGTACGTTTCAAGGAGACGGGTACGGAATGACTCCTCCACAAAACACTTGCCCACTGGGGTTTCTGGGGGTGCCCTTTCCTGGGAAGCCAAAATCTCCTCCCCCAGTGGTGAAGTGATACTAGTACGCACTGTAGCCAGGATGCAATCTGGCTGAATAATAGGCACAGGATCTTCATCCCTCTCAATGTCAGGACTGAATTGTCTGGATAGAGCATCTGCCCTAACGTTCTTAGAGCCTGGCAGGTAGGACACTACGAAATTAAATCGAGACAGGAACAGTGCCCACCTGGCCTGGCGAGAGGACAGCCTTTGTGCTTCTGAGAGATAAGTCAAATTTTTGTGGTCAGTAAGGATTAACACCAGGGTTCTCGTGCCCTCCAATAGATGGCGCCATTCTTTCAATGCAAGGATAATGGCCAAGAGTTCTCTGTCGCCAATCTCATAATGGCTTTGGGCATTAGAGAGCTTTTTAGAAAAGAACCCACAAGGTCTCAGGATACCACCACCAGCAGGGCATTGGGAAAGTACTGCCACTACCCCAACTTTGGAGGCATCAACCTCCAATGTAAATGGCAGGGCGGGATTAGGGTGGGACAGTATAGGAGCGGATGCAAAAGCAGATTTTAAAGTCTCAAAAGTGTTTCCAGCTGCCTCAGATCATTGAGAGGAATTAGAGCCTTTATGCGTAAGGTCAGACAGGGGTTTAACAATTGTAGAGAAATTCTGGATAAATCTCCTATAATAATCGCCAAAGCCCAAAAAGCGTTGGATAGCTTTTAACCCTTTCGGACGTGGCCATTGTAGGACTGCTGCCAGTTTCTCTTGGTCCATGGCAATGCCATCTTTAGAAAACACAAACCCCAGGAAGGGTACTTGGGATCTGTGAAACTCACATTTTTCAAGTTTACAGAACTGTTTATTTTTACGTAAAGGAAGCAAAACTTCAGACACATCCTTAATGTGTTGGGTTAGATTAGCCGAGTGTATCAATATGTCATCGAGGTATACGACCACACAAGACTGAAGCATATCATGAAGAATGTCATTGATAAGCTCCTGGAATATGGCAGGACCATTACATAACCCAAATGGCATCACTAAGTATTCGTAATGCCCTGACCTAGTATTGAATGCCGTCTTCCACTCATCCCCAGGCTTAATTCTGATCAGGTTGTACGCGGCCCGGAGATTGAGTTTCGTAAAGATAGAAGAGCCCTTCAACCTGTCAAATAACTCCGTAATGAGTGGTATAGGGTAGGCATTCTTAGACATGAGTTTATTCAACCCCCGGTAATCTATACATTGTCTTAATTTGCCACTTTTCTTCTTCATAAAAAAGAAACCGGCACCAGCCGGTGAGGTAGACTTGCGTATGATTCCCCTCTTGAGGCCATCCTCAATGTAGTCCTCCATGACCTTGTTCTCATCGCAGGACAAAGGGTACGTCCGACCCCAGGGAGGCACCACGCCCGGAGGCAAATCAATAGCACAATCATACGGTCTGTGCTGTGGCAATGCGCTAGCCTCTCCCTTACTGAACATGTCACTGAATTCACGATATTCAGCTGGCACAGAGAGAGGTACACAAAATCTTGACTGGGTGCGACAGACAATGTTTAGAACAATACTCAGACCAAGATTTGACCCCACATCTCTGCCAATCAAACTGGGGATTATGCAGTAGCAACCATGGGAACCCCAGAATGACCGCATGATGGGGAGAATGAATTATTTGGAAACATACTTCCTCCCTGTGGAGAGCCCCAATAGACATATTGATAGGAGGCGCTTCTATAGTGATAAATGGCTTCAATGGCTAGCGGAGTGTCCCTCTTGACCAAGGGAATTTTGTGCAATTCGGCAAAGGAATGATCCATGAAGTACCCTGCCTCACCAGAGTCTACTAGAGCAAACACCTCCACAGCCTGATCAGCCCAGGAAAATCCCACCTGAATGGTTGGTTTCTGTGTACAAGAGTCTGGGGACTGTTGTACGCCACCTAGGGCCTGTCCCCCAAGGTACCCTAGGTGCGTCCGTTTCCCAGCCATACCGGACAAGTGCGTAGTAGGTGCCCAGCTTTGCCACAATATAAGCATAAACCCTGCCTTTTATGGTGCTCCTGTTCCTCCTTAGTAAGTCCAGTGAATCCGAGTTGCATGGGTTCACTCGGTTCAGGTGCTTGATCAGGAGGAATGGGAGGCGAGGGTGGGTTTAAAGGACTGCCGTGCCCATAGCTTTTGGCTTTCGCCCTTCTAGCCAGGCGCCTCTCACAGATACTAGAGTCAATAAGCATGACATAATCGATATATTCATCTAAATCACTGGGTACATCTCTGGCAGCTATTTCGTCTTTGATGGAATCAGACAACCCCTGAGCAAAGGCTGCCACTAGCGCTTCGTTATTTCATCCTACCTCTGCTGCCAATGTCCGAAATTCTATGGCATAATTGCCCACAGTACGATCGCCCATTTGTATTTCCATCAATTTTTTGGCAGCAGAGGCAGCTCTACCAGGTACCTCAAACACTCTACGGAACTTCCTTATGAACTCGCTGAAGTTCTAAGTGCAGGGTTTAGTGTTCTCCCACAAGGGATTAGCCCATGCCAGGGCTTTGCCTGTTAATAATGAAATCGTGAAACCAACCTTGCTACGGTCATTAGGAATAGCATGAGGTGTCAATTCCAAGAATATCTCTAATTGATTGATAAACCCCCTGCATAGGGTAGGTTCGCCATCGTATCTTAATGGTAATGGCGCCACCGCCGTTAGACCTCTGGGGGGAGCAGCAGGAAACACAGAAAGATTATCCGGTGTCACAACTGGGGGGATCACCGGATTATGATTAGGTTTATCAAGGTGTACCGTACATTCCAGTAACGTCTGCATAGCCAGTGCCAACTGGTCCAAGCATTGCTCATGCACATCCATCCTCCAATGGAGGTTTTGTATATTACTCACAGAAGATTGGTCCTTCACCAAAACACCATGGAACAAATTGTCAGAATATTACTCACATTTTTCAGAGGCACACAACCTGCTTCCTTGTCTACTCCACTTGCACTGGCTTACACCCCAGTATAGTGATCTTCTCCACTCGGGGTCACACGTAGACAGAATTCTTTATAGGATTCTTCATTAGGAGTAATAAATTTGTGGAATATGCCAGTTGAGCAGAGGATATATAAAAAATCCAATGCTACAATAGGCTAAACCTTATTTGATTTCGTCAAAAAATCAACTCCTATTATTCATTAAGAAAACTGCTACTTCTTAGCAAAGAAGCCAGTGTTTCAAAAAATCATATGAAACATATGTGAGTATAAACCAATTCCAATTTTATTACTTCAAAAAGAAGGTAAAAAGAAAAAAAAAAGAAAAAATATACAAAATTTCATCAATGACTTTCTTAGTCTAAAAGCTATAATTGATAAAAATAGAGAGACTTTTTTGTGCCGCTCTTCTCTCCCCTTTTCTTTTAGTTTTTCCAGTCTGGAGTGGGAACTCATCTCTTGGTGAGTGTGCAGCATTGGACTCAAAGAGCATTGTATAGTTTAAGGAAAAGAATCAAGAAATCCAGGCATTTGTGGGTTTTTTTTATTTATTTCCTATTGTGTTTTTCTAGTTTCCCCTTTATAACTGTTTTTCTACCTATTGATTGTATATTTTGCCTTGAGTGCATACTGTAGGAAGAGGCGCAGTAGTTGGGGAGTTTTTTAGTTTTCATCTTGGCTCCCAGTTTGTATATATATTTTTGTATATTACCTTCACCTTTGCTGTCTGAGGTCATGGCCCTTTCGTACTGTAATGGTTTATTCAGACACTCAGACCAGAGGTCAAAATAAAACACAGTTTTATTGAGAGAAATGAGGAACACAGCCCTCTAGGGGCAGTAATAGGTAATGACACGTAACTGAAGATAGATAATGGATGTATTAGCTGACACAGTATGGTTAAAGAGCAATACTGTATTATGCAAAGAAAACACCAGATATTAAGGGTTAAAGTCCAATGCAAGTAAACAGTCTCTGTTGTGGTGAGTTCAGACACGCCCAGTAGATGGTAAGAGCAGCAAGAGACTGAGGTGCGAGGTGGTAAGCACCTAGCATTGAGACCAAGTACAGGCGATAAGGAAGACCAACCACTCGTGTAAGAACTAAATGGTACTAGAGCCAAAAGCACTCTGACGTGTATAACGGGGTTCCCAACACTGCAAGAGCTGAATGGGACCAGAGCTAGTAGCATCCCCTGGTGCATTAACGGATACACACACTGCAAGAGCTGAATAGAACCAGAGCCAGTAGCAGAGTGAGTAATACTGCAAGAGCTAACGGTATCACCCAAATAGCACCACGTGGTGCGACAATCCGGCCCTGTGCTCTTAAGGAGGTATATGGTAGCACAGTTAACGTAGGCCACGATTGCTCTGCAAGTATAGCGGACAGGCTCAGTATCGGAGGCAACAAGCTCAGCAAGTGTTAACGGAGAGGCTTGGTATAGGAGGCAAGAAGCTCAGCAAGTGTTAACGGATAGGCCCAGTATCGTAGGCAACAAGCTCTGCAAGTGTTAATGGACAGGCTCGGTAACGGAGGCAACAAGCTCAGCCAGTGTATAACGGAGAGGCTTAGTAATGGAGGCAACAAGCACAGCAAGTGTAACGGATAGGCTCAGGATCAGAGCAACTAGCACTGCAAGGGTTAAGTGGGAGATCAGTCTGCACTGCTCGAAATACACAGTTCACAATGTCACCAGGCGACATAGAAGAGATATTGCTGAAACAGGAACACTGGAAACAAGTCACGTAGCAGGAACGTCAGCCAAGCCGGGTCAATCACGGAGCAGGAACCAGTAGAATAGTCAGACAGGCCAAATCGGTACACAGGAATGCAGGATCACAGCAACGGAAGCACTGGTACAGGAACACCACGAAAGGGCACCTGACAGGTGCCAGAGGCCTGGTATAAGAAGGCCATACTGGGCGGGTTTAACCAAGCTCCACCAGTGGGAGTGCACCACAGCAGAGAATGACAGAAAATCACGGGAACCATGTTATGTTAATACACCTTCTCAGTGGCTGTATCTCATTTCAATACCCTCGATCTTTTTTCTGCAAAATTGGCTACTGAACAAGTAAAAGGGAATAGAGAATCTTCAGTTTCTCTATCAACATGCTATATGGGCCTGGTAATTTTGCTACTAATATGGCAGCCAACACTCTTCTAATGAGAGACAATTTCGTGACTTTAGCAACTAAAGCGGACCTACGGGAATGGCTGCTGGGCATCAGGGCTGCTATTAAGGAGGAACTTGCGGGCATTTGCAATACTTCCGAATGAGCAGCACAACATTGCCCAGCATTGACCGGGCTGCTTGTAAATCAGATTAGCTACCCCATACTGCTGGAACACAATCTAAACCACCGGGAGGATGTTCCTGTCTATTTGGAGGATTATACTCCTGAGTTGATCTGCTAGGAGCAGTGTGTTGTATTATGCCCTAGATCTTCGCTGTTGATTGTGCCAGGGAAGCCTACCTTGGGACTTACCATTAGCTTGTACGGACTGTCCCTGTCACTTGCTCTTCAATTGCCGTGGGGTAACTTGGCGTTCAGGATGGAGTCCTGCTTCCTACAATGGATACTGCAGAACCTGGATGCAACAACTCACCCTGGAATAGAATAGACTGAGTGGATGCTAGATTGGAGGAGTTATATTCCTCCTTCGTCCGAGCTGTACTCTGCTCTGGTGCACTGCCTTTTGCAACATAGGGAAAAATGGAACTTGTAGCTGTCATGAGAGGGCTTAATGCGCCTCGTGGATATCTGACTCTCCTATGGTGAGGATGGCCCTCTAGGGCTGGGGGGTCCGTCTATGTTATGCTTCTATTGTCTGCATTATCCAGCCTTTTCTTGGATTGTTTATGGAGGACTATATTCAGGGCAAGAGAAGTCCGCCACTTGGCCTGAGACCAATACTACTACCTTATGAGATGATTACTACTGTCTTGAAGTTTATTCTTTACTATTGTTTACCAATAGTCCCCTGCCCTATATCATGAGCTCTCTACAATTGCAGATACAGGATTCTTTTATATGCTTTCCATCTCACCATTGATCGCACCTTTATGTCTCGTGTCCTGTGGGCAGACTTCCCGGTGCCGCTCCTGACCTAGCACGGGTTGGGACTGGCTCCGGGGACTCTCTGACAAGTGGGGGATGCTGTGTTCATACTGTGATGTGTGGCTCTATTATTTTATTATGCTTGTCCCTCTTTTCATTACTATATTTGAGTCCTTTATGCCTTCTTGTTGGAATGCCCTCTGCATAGTGTGTACTCCTTAACCACATTGGCCTGTGCTCGATACTGCATCAAACCCGATGTCCCTACTACATTTCTATATGTTGCTATGGTATAACCCATCCCCCTTCCCTTTGTTTCCTTGGAGTCTGCTCTTTTGATGTCCTACTTTACCACCAGGGCAGGCGACCTAAGTCTCTACTAATTTTACTTAAACTGTTTGCGGATTCATAAAAGAATATTCAATGCTCCCCACCCCCAGCCTTGCAGTTATCTGCGATTTGGTACTACTGTAGACTTAGGTCTCCAGTTTCACTCTTCTAGTTTTTTTACTAGATCTTACTTCCAGTTTACTTATTGCTCTCATAGCCTCAAGATATATGGTTATGTTTCCTACATACTGTTTTGGCTACTATATGTCTGAAGGCTTCATGCCAGGGCACCAGATCATAGTTGTTCTTTAAATGTGCATTTCAGGAGTCTTGTTCATGTATGCATATATGCATTAAAGCTGTTCATTGTTTATTATCACCTTTTACAGTATAGTTATGTCTAATATCTCGAATTCTAGAGCAGAATTTATATTAGAATTGCTATGCTTTGTACCTGTCTTCGATTGCTGTTTCAGTCCACTACAGTATAGTTATGTCCAATATCTCATACGATAGAGCAAAGTTTATATTAAAATTGCTATGCTTTGTACCTGTCTCGATTGCTCTTTTAGTCCGCACATAGATCTTTTCATTGATGTTTTGCATCTTATTTCTTTAGCTACAAGATAGAGACAGCTATGTAATCATACCTCTGTTATTTTGCAGAGCATATTTTGCTTTTATTTTGTATTTGTAACTATATTTTACCTCAAAGCTTTTGAACTTAAAAAAAAAAATGTAAGAACACAGAAAATGGTGAGTCGCATTCTAGTGTTGGGATAATGGTAGAAAGTGTAGGAGCTCAACCAACTGCGGCATCTGACAGTGAGACAAACAAGCACAAAAGCACCTGTCCTTAAAGTAGAGGCTAATATTTTGAAAATAAAATTAAAAATTAATTATTTGAGACCTCTAAAAGCAAATAGGAATATAAAAGTGGTGGGCATGAAGTTTCTGGTGATGTCAAGGATGAGCTAATAAAGACTTATGATGATGATGTGGATCTAGACTATATCCTTCCAGCATCCGCCTCTTCTTCAGATATAGAGGAAGCTGAGAGTGATAGAGATGATGAAATGGCCAGAAAGTTAGCTGTAAGGCAAAGGCTCAATCTTCCACCACAGAAAAGGAGCACTGTGCCTGTCTATAAACATCAGAGCGAGCAAAAGATGCCCAAAAGTACAAAGTCATCCTATCAGTCATCATCAGCATCATCACCACTTCCAACTCCAAGCCCCATTTATCACATATACTAATGTCAAGTAACCAGCAGCAACTACACATGTTAATAACATTCACAACTTTAGCTATGATGAGTGCCTCTCCTGCTGCAAGTTCTGCAGCTTTGACACCCAGTAGTAGTACAATTGCATGAACAACTAGCTCCAGTAGTAGTAGTAACTCCTCAGGAACCCCACAGTCCATGAAGTCCACAGTATGGAGATACTTCACTTACAATCCAAAAGCTAAGCATGTTGCTATCTGTTTTCTGTGTAAGACACATATGAGTAGGGGGAAAGCAGGCTCACACCTGCTCAATGAGTTCCCACCTGAAACGCAACCACAGGTCTGACTGGGAGATACCGCATCAACAGGTCAGTGGTGCACTACTAGCAGCAGCAGAAGTAATCCTAAACATTTCCAGGGCTACATAATAGAATTGCTGCCTTATGTGTCAAGATATTCTGCTCCTGCTGCAGAGGAGTATGAGACTGAATTTGCTTTTGGATATGATGAGTCATAGGCCTCAATCCTATTACCTCCAATGCCAGAAAAGAAACAGCTGACGGCAGTTTTGTAAGCATGGTAAGCCATACAATTAATCATCTTATAAACAGCTAACGGCAGTTTTAAAATCACAACGGACTTAAGAGTTCGTCCATTGAAAATAATGGAACAGCTACAGTATACCCAGGCGCCATTCAATCCTGCACAGAAGTGCCAACGGATGATAAACTGATACATTTAATGGATGAAATTCTAGACCCAGTTTTACTGGCTGTACACCACAGAACTGAGAAAAACAACAGTCGTAGAACAAAATAAAGCAGGGAAACATCAGCTCACAAAACACTCAGCACATAGCACAAGCACACCAATGGAAATATTAAACCCTGCAAAGCCAAGCAAACACACCAACATGCCCATGCCCTACAGACAAGTACAAGACAAACCACAAAAACATATCAGCCCCCAGGGCCGACGGGTTACATAAGCTATACAACACAATCTGCCACACACCATACCCTGGAACAACAGGGGTTAACACATCACAAAACAAGACACACATGTCATTCTCAAAGCAACCCAAGATCACCTGTGCAACATCAACAACCAGTAGAGACACAAGATGCACCTGACAACATCACATGTGCACCTGACAGGCACTCAGCAAATACAACTAATCAGACAAACAAAAACAGCCACACCAAAAAATACTTACTTGGACAACACACACATTCCCATTGATCATTCCCTACCTGATTACCGTGGCTGGACAACACTGTCTTAAAGGGACATCTCACAGAAGGGTGTTTAGAGGCCGTTATTTTTGATTTTCAGGGATTCTTTTATTTCAGGTATGGTGCCCACGGATTGGCGTAAAGCAGATGTGGTGTCCATATTTAAAAAGGGATCAAAATCACAGCCAGGAAATTACAGACCTGTAAGCTTGACATCTGTGGTAGGGAAGCTGTTTGAAGGGTTGCTAAGGGAATATATTCAAGAATTCAGCTTGAACCAGAATATCACTAGCAGGACCCAACATGGCTATGTGAAAGAAAGGTCTTGTCAAACTAACTTGATTGCATTTTATGAAAAAATTAGAAAAATATAGATGTGGGAGAGGCGGTTGATGTGATCTATTTAGACTTTGCCAAGACATTTGATACGGTTCCACACAAGAGGTTACTGTACAAATTGAATGAAATAGGCTTAGGGGGAAACGTTTGTGCGTGGATTTAAAATTGGCTGAAAGAATGCAAAGATTCGTAGTAAATGGGAAGTTCTCCAACTAGATAAACGTGATAAGTGGAGAACCTCAGGGATCTGTCTTGGGTCCTCTTCTTTTTAATTTGTTTATTAATGACCTCCCAGAGGGCATAGGGAGCCATTTATCAGTGTTTGCAGATGACACAACATTAAGTAAGGTAATAAAGTGTGAACTGGATGTGTCTTCATTACAAGAGGATTTGGACAAATTAAGTAACTGGGCAGACAAATGGCAAATGAGATTCACTATAGACAAGTGTAAAGTTATGCATTTTGGGTATAATAATAAAAATGCAACATATCGTTTAAATGGTGTTTCTCTGGGGAAATCTAGCAATGAAAAGGATTTGGGATTAATGGTAGACAATAGACTTAGCAGTAGTGTGCAGTGCTGGTTGGCAGCTGCAAAGGCCAATAAGATATTGGCATGTATTAAAAGGGGTATTGACTCAAGGGAGGAATATATTATTATGCCTCTTTACAGGTCCGTGGTAAGACCCCACCTAGAATATGCTGTTCAGGTCTGGGCACCCTTTCTGAAAAAGGACATTATGGAAATAGAGAAAGTGCAGAGGAGGACTACAAAACTAGTAAGGGGAATGGAAAGTTTTAGCTATGAAGAAAGTCTAGAAAAGTGAAACTTGTATACACTAGAGAAACAGTGTCTTAGAGGGGATATGATAACACTATATAAATATGTTCAGGGCCCATACAAAGGGCTCTCCAAAGACCTGTTCATTAACAGAACAGTACAAAGGACAAGGGGCCACCCGCTTAGACTTGAAGAAAGGAGATTTCTTCTACAACAGCGGAAGGGATTGTTAACGGTAAGGACAATAAAGGTATGGAATTCACTGCCTGAGGAGGTGGTGCTATTGAATACATTAGATGCCTTTAAAAGGGCCTGAATACTTATTTAAAAGAGCAGAACATAGAAGGCTATGTATGTTAGTATTGGGATTAATATTTAGTTAGTGCTTGTTGATCCAGGGAGAAATCTGATTGCCATTTGGAATCAAGAAGGAATTTTTTTTCCCCCATTCAAGACAGAATTTGAAATTTCTGTATTGAGGGGATTTTGCCTTCTTTTGGATCAACGATGGTAAACAGGAATAGGAAAAGGGTTGAATTAGATGGACACAAGTCTTTTTTCAACCTAAATTACTATGTTACTATGTTACAGTGAGACCACTCTGAGAGAGACAGGGAGAGACACAAAGAGAGAGAGAGAGATTACAACCAGTATGTTTGCATATCTATTTCTGAGCAGACATTGGAAATGAAGGCATGTGAGGGGATCACCATCAACCCCCAAGCCTACACCTATTGCAAGTGATGATCCTCTGACTGAAGAGCCACACAGAAGCCCATCCCTACCTGGAGGACAACACCTGACAGCAGCACCCCAGCTGCCATAACAGGATACTCCACAGCTCCCATAGCTGCCAAGGGACCCGTGAAGCAGCACAGGGATGGTAGATGACCACCAAGGCCGGGGATATACCACTCAAGGGTCACACTATTTGGAATGATGGACTCTGAAGTGACAGACCACTACAGGTTGACGTCACACAGCATTTTGAACCTATATGAGGTGATTAAAGGGATAGTAATAAAATGTAAAAAAAATATGTTGTAGGGTTTATCCCCCTGAGTAAAACAAGGGTGCTCCCACTGATGAGAAATATTTTATTAAAAGATTATAACAGCTCAAACTTGAATTTTTTTAGGTGCAATATCACAGTGGCCTGAAAATTTACAGTGGCGCTGTTGCTACACCACCCTATGGAGATTTATGGTCTACAGACCAGAGCAGTCCATAGGATGGTGTAGCAACAGCGCCACTGTAAATTTTCATGTCACTGTGATATTGCACCTAAAAAATTCAATTTTGAGCTGTTATAATTTTTTAATAAAATATCTCTCAGCAGTGGGAGTACCCTTGTTTAACTCAGGGGGATAAACCCTACAGCATATTTTTTTTACATTTTAAGTATTACTATCCCTTTAAAGATGACGTCGACGTCATATACAGAACCAACCATGCCCTATCTGTCTTACAGAAACTGATGTGTGCCATACATTTCATGGCAAGTGGATCTTTCCAGTCCACAGAAGGATATACATCTGGTATGTTCAAGGACACTGTCAAAGGTGTTGTTACCCCTCAAGAGGAAGGCCAGGAGTTACATTGACTTCCCCTCCACCCAGATGGAGTGGACATGTGTAAAACACAACTACTACGCAAGGGGAGGGATGCCCACGGTCATGGGTGCAGAAGACTGCACACATGTAAGTATCAAAGCTCCAACGCATGAGGGACATCTCTTCATCAACAGGAATTTCCACTCCATCAAAGTGCAGATGAGCTGCCATGACTCCTACATCCTCAGACACTCCTCCATCCAAAGGGACTTTGAGAATGGGACCTATACAGGAGAATGGCTTCTGGGTGAGTCAACAAATCAAGCATCACACCACACCCACAGGTGCACCAACACAACTGATGGAAACACAGCTTAACATGGTCATGATCATGACACACAACTAATGTATCATCCACATAACATGTGCTCCCTGTCTCACCATGTTACTCTCTGTCCACAGGTGATGCTGGCTATGGGTGCAAGCCATGGCTACTCACACCAATAACCAATACACACACCTGCACAGAAGCACTATAATGAGGCTCATGTCAGACCCAGAAATGCCATAGAGTGCACCTTTGGCCTGCTCAAAGTCAGATTCCATTGCCAGGATCACTTTGCGGGGGGATGGGGGCTCTGCAGTATGCACCTGGAAAGGCATATGGCATAATCCTAGTGTGTGCAATACTCCACAATATAGCCGCGGACAAACATCCTGGGAACGATGATGTGCCTGTAAGAAAGTTGAAATGTCACCAGACCAGTCACCAGACTTGACTGATAGGAAAATGGTATAAAAGAGGTGTATTTTTGAGTGGAAGAGCAGCAATTGATGGCCAGACTACAACTTGGGAACTGCATTACAGCATGTGAGCATTCCTGAGTCCTAGAGGGAAGACCTGTCCTTCAGAGTCCTGAAGTGAGCCCACAGAAGCAGATTAGAAACCACTTAAGATCAGTGCTGGAGGATGTGAGGAATACGGATGGGCAAAAATGTTCTCCTCAAACTGAAATCGGTGAAAAATGTCACTTTCCGCTTGGCAAAAAATGTCCCAATTTTTTCGCCTAGCTCATTCCATAGAAATCAATGAGAACATTGAAGTTACACACAACATGAAACAAATATTATTTTATTCCCTTAAGGTATAGTATAAAAAGGGCATGAGGGTGCCTGTTTTGGTGGGGTGTGGGGAAACAATCAGATAAACAGGGAATGTTTTTTTGGGGGGTTGTTTACTAAATAAAATTAAAAACACCCATAAGACATGGTATAAAAGGTATCTGAGGAAGGTGTCAGTGGAGTCTGGGGAATGAATCAGTTGAATCGGGATTTTGTTTTCGGGGGGGTTTCTTGACTGCTATTGGTGGGGACAATTAATGAAAAAATAAATCAATAAAATAAGAAATTTGTAAACTAATAGACAGGAACCCCCTGACATAAGGGGCCACATGACTTGATAGAGTATTTTGTAGAGGATGATTTGCTAGATTTGTTGTTAGAGGCCCAAGCCCTGAGGAAAAATTGATTTGTAGGACTTAAGCTTTTTAGAAACAAACCCCCTCAATTTTTTTTTTTTGTAGGACAGTTTTTTATTTATTTATTTATTTATTTATTTATTTATTTTTCAAAGCACAAGCCCTGAGAAAATAAAATGTCCTACTGGTCTAGTGCCAGCAGGTCATATTGGCCAGTGGCCACTGGCTATTGTCAAATGTCCTCCTCCTGAGTCTGTGTCCATATCAGTTTGAATTTGTGACTGCTGTTCTTGCTGCTGCTGAGTTGTTTAAGCAGTAGGATGATTAGGCAGCTGAAAGGCAATGGGATCAACAATAGCAGTAACATGGGTGATGGATGATGAAGGTTCCACATGCCATTACTACCTCCAGTAATGAGCCTAAGGCAGTAGCAGCACAATTAGTAGCCCCCAGTCTATGAGGAGAAAAGAAGTTGGCCAATAATTCTTCTCCACCTACCCCTCCTCCAAAATCATGGTTGTGTTGTTATTAGAGTAGAAATGTTTCCCTTGAGAGTAGGAACTGTGCCTCTCACCAGCTACTGCAATGTGCACAGTGTGTGTGTGGTAAATAACATCTGGGGGCACAACTGTATCCAAACACCATGACATCAGAACCCAGGTACTGCCACTGTCACTATACCACTTGTCCAGACCCCGCTAAGGACATATGGCAACTTGCTGACAGTTTAATAGTAATAATGAACCCTCCCTGCCACCATCCAAGCATATACTGCTGGATGAAACCTCCTCAGATGCCACTTGATGACCTGGTATCGATTCTCCTCCACTATACTGGCATGTGTGGTCAGTGCACCACACAGTGTGCAATGGGTAGAGACAAACTGCCATATCCTAACATCAACAGAGTGGCTATCATTTGGCAGGGGAGGTAACAATGAACAAGGTGGACTGGCAGAAGATGTAGTTGTTACCCTAGAGGAAGAAGGTGATGTTGATGGCGAGCTAGCTGTTTCGCTCATCAAGGAATTTCCAGTGTTTGTCTGGGTTTCTTTATTCTTCCTCCATTTTGATCTCCACCTCCTCTCTTGTTGCATTTCTGGAGAGTCAGGGGGTAAAGTAACAGCAGTGCAAGATTTCTGTAATGGGTTTTTGGTTTAACATGTTTGACATAAATGTCATGGTGTCTGGGTTTCATGTGTGATATCAGGGAGGTTGTGTCAAGGTGTGTTCCCTCCTTTCCCCTTCTCACTGACTTGTCACAAATTTTGCACAGTGCCGTTGGTCAGGATGACTGCACTGTGTCTGCCCCAAGATAAAAGTAATATCACACCCATGACTTCAGGGGGGAGGGAACAGGTGGGGATGAATGGCCTGTTTCTTCTTGTCCTTCACATTCCCCTTCACTGTTTTGGGCAGAGGATGATGTTGCTGCTACTACCTCAGATTCAGCACTGCAACTAGGACCAGGAGTATTGCTGGTGCTGCCAAGTGGAACCTGTCCTAGTCTTGCATCACTTGTTGACCCCATTCCCAAAGTGTCCATGGTGGTCTGTGGCACACTAGCCTGCTCCTCAGCACCCTGCCCCCTTGCAGCAGCAGGAATTAGAGCAGCTGGAAATTCTGTAAATTCCAAAAGCTTATTGCTAGTGGTGGTGGTGGTAGTGATGCCCATCCTCATCCATGTCTCCCATTCCTTCTCAGTTTCTGATGCAAAGGCCATCAATGTCTCTTCCACCCCAGCTTCTCCAACACCACCACCACCACCACTAGTCCCTATGTGCTGGCGCTCTATTACATACGTCTCACTGCTGCTTGGAGGAGGTGACGAGCAATGTGACAGAGGGTCCCCTAATGTCACACTTGGCATTTCCTTTTGACCTGAGGAAGAAGGCAGATTAGCACTAGCAGCAGTAGCTGCAGGCACAGGCAGCTGATCTGTTCTCCTGCTGGTGGTGGTGGTATTAATTCTGAGCCTGCTCTCCCCCAACACCAGTTCTGGCCTCTTAAGGATCATGTTCTACTTGGACACTGTAGTGAAGGGAAGGGGACTCCCAGAACCAAAGGAATGGTGTGGGTTCCCTTGACCGCTAGTCTGGATGCTCTCAAATGCTTCCCCACTCCCCTAGCACTAGTCCCACTGGCTGGTTCACCATCACTGTTAATACTGCTACTAACACCACACACATCAAGTTCAGCCGCTGAGTCTACATCCTCACAATCAATAGTAATATGATTATATTATGATTACCCCCTCCTTCATTCCTAACGCTAACAAGCTGCTGGACCTTTTTAGTAGTAGTACTAGCACTGGCGGGACTACTTGTTGATGGCAAGTGTGACTTAGGCTCCCCTGCTGTCACACTTGACATCATCTTCTCCTTCCCCCCTCCTCCTGAGTATTACAAGACACACTAGCAGCTTCAGCACTAGTGGCAGCAGCTTCAACACTGTCAGCAGGCAAAGTACTGTGGACACTGGCAACAGGGGCAGCACGTCTGAGATCAGGTACAGTATTGGTGGCAACAGGTTCAGCACTGGCAGAAGACAGAGCACTGGTTTCAACAGGGACACCAATGCTGGCAGCAGAGGCAGCAAGTCTAGCAGCAGGCACAGCCAGGCAACTGACCTGTCCTGCTCTCACTAGTACTACCGTTTTCTCCCTCCCTTCCCATTCCCTTTTCTCCCTCCCTCCCTTGCTATTCCCTTTTCTCCCTCCCTTCCCATTAAATTCCCCAAGATCCCTTGGGGTGATTTAGGGGGACTGGACATCATTGGTTTAGTAGTGCTCACCTCCTCCTCAGACTCAGTGGACACGTAAGGGTCTTCCATTTATTATTTTTCAACCTGCTCATAGTGATAGCAGTCACTATGAGCTTCTCTTACCTCAATTTTGCCAAATTATCACAGCAGAACAGCACAGCACGTCTACCTCACTCTGTAGCTGTTTCTATTGTGTTTGACTTCTGCAAATACATCACGTTTTTATAGCAAAAAGGTGAAAACCACGTAATTCAGTGGGAGGAAACTTTCCAGCCATGGAAAAAATGGCAAAATACTTTGGTCAATGTTTGGAAATTGAGATCATTTTAATCGCTTGTTACAAAGCAGATTTCCCCGCAAACAGAAGCGGACAACTTGTGAGAAATTCCACAAAAACCACTAACAACTTTTGCCCATCCCTAGTGAGGAGATTGTCATCATAATATTTACTGGTATCATATATTATTCTTTTCCATGTCTGTGACTCATATTTTTTTTCATGTACATACAAACTGTAACAGTATTTTGATTTTGTAAATAATATAATCATTTTTATTATTATAACTTATTTGTGTGTTTTCTTAGTCACATCTACCCAAAAGGATAATGGTAAGAGGGAATTATAGAATTTCTTACAGATTGTTGAGCCAGGTAGGAGGGATTTGATATGACACAGAAATACATTTTTAAGTATATAATATGTTGTGCTGACTTAAAATACTCTTTACTACCTTTGTCTTTGTATTTATTTTGGTAAAGTAATGTAGTATTCTGCTATGTAATGGAAGGTTTATTGAAGAAGGTTTCAAACCCTGAACTAATTGTAAAGTGCATGGAGGGAGCCTCAGACCCTTAGGGCACAAGCTCAGGAGTATGTGGCCAGGGCAATTGGTGAAAATAAATTATCAAAGTCAAAGGGTAAAACTGCACTGATTTTTGCTGCCCACTGGATAGCAACCAGCAGACAATGTCAGCAAACCAGGTCCTCTGAATTGAGAATGAGCAGCTTCTGGAGAGACTGATGGATGCCCAGGGTGCTATTAGATCTATGGCATCCTCCAGCACTAAAAAGGCTGATCATTCTAATTGTATATCAGAAATTAACAAGGTAGACACAGGGCAGTTAGGCAAAAGGAATGCTGTTGTTGCTGCATGTAATGTCACAAAATGTGAGGAAAGTGGCATATGATATGGATTGGGATATGTTTGGAAATTAAATAAAGAATGAATGTGGTATTTCTGCTGTGAAAATGGTGCCAGTCTCTACTGAGAAAAATATAGACTCACAGTGATTATTGGTATCTGAAACCAGTGTTTCTAAGCCTCTTACCTGTACTGAACTTGCTGCCTTGAGTAAAGATCTAGGATGTATAGTATTTACGGATGAATGATGATCCTATAGAGATAGCTATACTAATTGATATATTTGAAAAAATACATAGCCATTTAAGTGAGGCAGTCAACTTTGATGTGATTATGTCTAGTCTGGATAAATCTTTAAGATCAAATCTGTCCTCTGTGGTGTTTGAACACCCTAGAACAAAGCCACAACTTCTGGGAAAGATATTGAAATCACTGGGTTCAGACGAATATGATCATCATTCTGCATTTAGTAAGTGTACACAGAGGATGGGAGAATCTGTTCAAGACTTTAGTGACAGATTATGGGCTTGATCCAAATGTTGGAGAATTCTGTTTTTTCTGCCAACGGCATTTTTTCGAGCACAGTAAGCTAGTCAAATGGTTGTTCTGTGAAAAAAATACCTGCCAAAAAAAGAGCCATCGTGTGATAAAGTTAAGACGTGTTCTCACCCATAGAAAATTATGAAAACACCGTAATTATCAATTCAAATGTCTGCTTTAGCCAATAAGGGACTCATGTTATTGCAGCAAAAGTTAAGTCCCAGTTTTTTTCTAACTTGAGTCCCTTATTAAATTCAAAATCCTAGTGCTCACCTGTAGAGCCCTTAAAAACACCTCACCCCCCTATATCTCATCTCTCATTTCCAAATACGCTCCCACTCGCCATCTTTGTTCTGCACATGACCTTCTTCTCTCCACAGCTCTTATTACATCCTCCCACTCCCGCCTACAGGACTTCTCCCGTGCTGTACCTGAGCTCTGGAATTCCCTATCCCCCCATCAGACTCTCCCCTAGCCTTCAGATCTTCAGACGCTCCCTGAAAACACACCTCTTCAGGGAAGCATATCAACTACCTCCATAAATACTATCACCACGAACCAGCCATTCCCTGGACCACTGCACTCAATAGCACTTCTCTCTCCCACCCACTGACCGGCAGCTTATGTGGCAGGAGAAACTTACACCCAACAGCACTTACACCTTCTGTATCCTACCCACCTTCTTCTAGACTTTAAGCTCTCACGAGCAGGGCCTTCTGATCATTCTGTCCTTCACATATGATTTGTACTATTTAATATCTCCATATGTCTATCCCCTATTGTAAAGTGCTGCGGAATAAGTTGGCACTATATAAATAAAGATTATTATTATTATTATCGGCTCTTCAAACAGGCGACTCAGAAACTTGAATAAAAAAGTCCGCAGTGGATGTATTGATATGGAGAGCTAAGCCCCATTCATTTGTTTCATGATGGGGGTTGGATTAATGACACAGACACCCAGGCAGACAGCCTGCATTTCCTCATTGTGGTGTTGGAGCTCAGAGAGAGAAGAATGAGATTGAGTGTCCAGTTGTTATGTAGGCAGGCAGTTAGCATTAGGCATAGGCAGGCAGCCAGTATTAGTTCCTTATTGCCACTGCGAGGGAGAGTCATCTTTTTTCCTGTGCGAAAAATTAAAAATATTAGGGATTTGTTTGAATAATTTTCAGAGTGACACATCAGCCAGTCTACAGTTCTATAGGCAGGCATAGTACCTTATTGCATCTGCAAAGGAAAGTCACCTTTATTCGTGTGTAAAATATTAAAAGTAATATTAGGGCTTTGTTTGAATAATTTTCAGTGACACTTCAGCCAGTCTCACTGTTCTGCAGGCAGGCCTAGTACCTTATTACCACCGCAAGGGAAAGCCACCTTTGTTTCTGTGTTAAATATTAAAAATACTAAACTAGTAGGAATTTGTTTGAATAATTTTCATAGTGACACTTCAGCCAGTCTCACAGTTCTGCAGGCAGGCCTAGTACCTTATTACCACCTCAAGGGAGTCACCTGGGTTTCTGTGTTCAATATTAAAAATACTAAACTAGTAGGAATTTGTTTGAATTATTTTCAGAGTGACACATCCAGTCTCACAGTTGTCATGTGGCTAGGTTTTTAAATTTTAAAACTATTATAGTTCACTATCTACCTATCTGTCATGGATTTGAGTCCTAGTTAACAACCTGATGTTCCACGTCCTGGTACCAACTGCAGTGACCCAGCAATCACCAACACCACCACAGTGATGTTGCTTTCAAGCAGAGCTAGCAGCAGCAGGCAGGCAAAGAAGAGTACTTTGAGTAGTACTAGTCAGACTCAGCAGCAGCACTCCAAACCAAAAACTAGAAAGAAGAAGGGAACTGTAGGTCGTTCTACCTCTACTAGCAGGGTAGAGAGGTCCAGGTCCTCCACTGAGACCACAAAGCAGCTGTCAGCTGTGTCTCGTCAGCTGTTTGGTGATGATCCTCCCAGAACCATCTGCACAGTACCAGTTTAGTTACCACCTCCACTACAGCCAGTTCTGTAAACCTGGGGACACCTAATGTGTGTAACTGGTCGGACACTGTGGGCAGTATCAACACGGGATTTTTATAGAGAACGTCCATGTAAGCAGCCCAAATGGAAATTATTGCAGTATTTGGAGAAAATTAACCTGCCACCACTGTCACTTCCAGTAAAAACATATCTTCTCCAGAAAAGGTTATTGAGAGATAGTTTACATTTCCCGGTAGCCACCAGGCAGAAGAGGGAATTGAGCAGGGCTCCCCAAAATCTGCTGCTGATGATTTTTCTTCCTGTCAAACCCTAGAGGTAGAAGAAGAATCTGAGGGATCAAGGATTCCTAAGCTTGATTTGTCCCCTGAGCTTGATTTTTCCACTGACCTTGATTATTCCCCTGAACTTAATTTCTCCCTTGATTCCCATAGTACTTCTCCTGTTTCTCCAGTTACATTTGTGTCTTCTATTGACGACTCAACACCTGCCTCTCTGGTTCCATTGAGTGTTCCAGCCAGGTAGTAGCTGCTAGTGTCTCCGCCACCAGTACCACTGTTACTCCACTATCCTCCTCCAATCCCAGTCCCAACATCCCTGCTGTCATCTTTAGGTCTACTGGTACCCCTGTAATGGTACGTAGAAAGGAAAAGCCGTTGGAGAGACTACTTTTAATTTGGTGGATGGGGAGCCCATCCAGCAACTTATGGAGGCCGTCGCACCCTGATATAAAATTCCATCCCGCACCACATTTAGTAGAACTATACTGCCCTCACTGTACCAGTCATACGTTGGGCTTTTGAAGGACCTGCTAGGAAAGGCTGGTGGCCAGTCAGTGCACTTTACCACTGACTTATTGTCACGGTTACTCAGAGAATTTCAGGAGTCAGTATGGTACGGTAAATGCAATTTATTAACAATTAGATGGAAAGAACCAACAATTACAGGAACGAGCAGAGGGTTACCAACCAGCAAGCACTATTATCAGGAATAATAGGCTGCAAAGCTAGACCGCACTGCTGGAGACTAGGCCTTAGCCACTGGTAGTCTCAACAGGAACCAGGAGCAGGAGCAGGAACCAGAACTCAGGATCTTGATCCGACGAAATGAGTGAACTGACTTACCCCTGCAGTCAGATGCAAGTCTACCAGAGCCCCAGGCCCGCACTATTTTGGGTGTCTGATCACCAGGGGAAAAGACAAAAGAATAGTCAGACAGAGCCATTAGTCAGCACCAGAGGGGGTAGTCAGACAAGCCGGGTCATACACAGATCAGGTAATCAGCCAGATCCAGAAGTCTGCACCAGATTGGATGTCCACTATTAGGGGTGAGGCAAAAGAATAGTCAGACAAAGCCAAAGGTCAGCACAAGATTGGATGGAAGACTAGTCAGGTCATACACGGAACCCAAGGTACAGAGCTGCTTGAACAACAAAGCAAGGGCATCTGAGTCAGGCCTCAGTCTGTCTTTTAAATCCCTCCACAGGAAGTAGGAGGAGCAGCTCAGAGGGAGGAAGTAGGAAGTTGGTAGGAGGAGACTACAGTAAGCAAACAGATAAAACAGAGGCCTGCAGCATGCTTGAAGCCTTGTGCCTGAAATGATGCTGAAGTCAAGGTAAGCTGTAACACTTATGGAGTGCTCCAAGTGGCCAGCATGGTTTCCTGTCTGTGACGGCGCAATGGTGGCAGCCCAGTGTGTTGCAAGATACATCATTACTGACAACAAGTTCAGGTGCAGTAGCTAAGCAGGCAGGGCACTGCTCTTTCCTCCTCCATCCTGAGGTAATGGATCAGCATCACACCTCAGATAACATTTGCAAAGCACTGAAGAACATTGTGGCATAGTGGTTAGTTTAGCAGACATTTACACAGGCACAAATGGGGTTTGTGGTCACTGACGGTACAGGTAACATGATAAAGGCTCTCCGAGATGGCAGATTTGTGGGTGTGTGCTGCTCAGCACATGTCCTGCATCTGGTAGTGAAGGCTGATCTCGAGGATGGCAGTAACACTGGAAGGTTGCCAACACTTCTGGAGCCATGCCAACAAATTGCTGGCCACTTCCATCGGAGCATCAAAGATAGCCAGCTCCTCAGGGAGGAACAGAAAAAAGCAGACCTCCCAGAGCACTTGCTGAAACAAGATGTTGGGACCCGGTAGAACGTCACCTTAAATATGCTAGAGCATATCCTGAAGAAGAAAAATGTAATTAACTCAATGTCATGTCACCATTTTATTGAAAGTAACAGAACACTGGGCAGGGCTGACTGGGCCCTGATGGAACAGGTAATGGCAGTCCTTAGGCCTTTCCGTGCTTTGATGGAAATTTTAAGCAAAGAGAATGCTAGCCTGGCAGAAGCCTTTCCCCTCTTCACACACCTTTCCTTAAAAATTGACGATTTCCTTGCCCATAGGAAACGCTTGCCTGGTGCTGAGGGTAATATACTTCCCAGTGTTGCTGCCTTTCTAATGAGGCTGAAGAAAGAATTGACTTGGTGTATGGAAGCGCGCATAGACGATTGTCCCAAGTTAATGTTTGCCATAATTTGTATCCTCGAATCAATGGCAAGATGGCACTTAGATCCTATTCACTCACTGCCTGGAAGGAATAATTGATAGTGAGGGTATGTTAGAGGCAAAGAAAAAACAGGATGCAGTCACAGGAGGTGGGAGAAGATTCCGCAGATGAGCTGGAGGAGTGTGGTGGTTTCTGGGACCTATCAGTAGCAGCGCCAGTAACACGTCATCTTCTTCCGGTGGAGCAGCTGCTGCTTTTTATGCTGAGGCAACTGACAGACTATGCTTCAGACAAAACAAACAGCTCCCCATCAATAGAAAAAGTGCTGAGTTTGAGGTTAAGACTTAACTTGCAGAACATTCTTTGCCCCAGATACAGATCCCTTGACTTTCTGGGATAACAAGAGTGCTGTGTGGCTTACTTTATCCCTGGTAGCACAATAGTTGCTTTCTTGCCCCCCAACCACTGTCCAGAGTGAGTGGGTATTTTCCATAACCGGAAATATACTTAGCCCCCAGAGCTCTTATTTGACCCCCCAGCACATGGAGCAAATTACTTTTTTAAAAGTCAGCCTGCCAAAGCTGGGTTACCCTGCTCTCAGGTTCAATGGAGATTAGAAGAAAAAAGTACCATAGTATCATAATATGCTGAGAGCTCCAGCTTACCCAGCTCTAGAACCATGGTAGATTGGGCAGAGGATACCCCCCTGATTTTAAAATCTACATTGTTGTCCCACTATACAGGTTGTTCAGTCTGGCTCTCTTGTTTTTCATTTCTTGTAAAAAAAAGTCTGCGGTATCTATCTACTGAGTCCTGGCTGCTCCAGTGTTCTGTAGTTTGCTGCTGGCTATACCTCAAGTGTTGCTGTCATTCTGAGTCTGCCTTGCACCAGTCATCCTCAGTTGCTGTATCTCTACTGAGTCCTGGATACTCCAGTGTTCTGCAGTTTGCTGCTGGCTACATCTCCATTGTTGCTGTCATCCTGAGTCCTTCTCGCACCAGTCATCCTCAGTTTTGTAGTCTCTTGTAAATAAGTCTGCGGTATCTCTAATGAGTCGTGCCTGATCTATTGTTCTGCAGTTTGCTGCTGGCTACATATCCAGTGTTCCAGTCATCCTGAGTCTGCCCTGCACCAGTCATCCTCAGTCTTCCTTCTTCCTTCAAATTTAGCTACATCCATACTTCATCTACTTCATCCATAGTATCATAAGGCTAAATGCCCACCTTACCCTGTTCCACCATCTTCATTTAGACCCAGGAAATTGTTCCATTCATTTAAGTTTCATTTTTTATTGTATTTTTAAAGGTATTTTAAAGTTGCCAAATAATTTGGACTGTCGCTGACTTTAGTCCGAGTCGTACAGGTTGGATCAGATTTGTCGACGAATGATAAAAAAAAAAATTCAGGCAACAATTTTACCGAAAATTTTTGTCATGCACAACTCTAATTCTTTCTTCTCTTCCTTCTTCTTTTTTCACCTTTCTTCTTTCTGTTAATGATGTTAACTATGACATCATTTAACCTTCTGAGTGGCAGAAGGGTACTCAATAAATGTCCTACATATATGCCATGTAAAAACATGTAGCTTTGATGTTCATGTCTCCACCGCTATGTGTGGCCACAGAGGCGGCGGAGACACTGATGAGCCACATGGGTCCTTCCTGCACTGACTGATGCCCATAGCACACTGAGGGAATTGGTACTGAGACTGCCTTTATATATGGGTAGTCTTACTTCCAGTTTCCTCACAGCCTTTGTCTGCTATGTTCTTATGCACATCTCAGCCAATCAGATTCAAGTGGCTGTTCTTTCAACTGATTGGCTGGGATGTGCGTTAGAACATCCCAGCCAATGGCTACGAGGGAATTGGAAGTGAGACTGATCATATATAAAGGCAGTCTCAGTACCAATTCCCTCAGTGTACTACGGGAATCGGCCCATGCAGGAAGGACCCGTGTGGATCAGTGTCTCAGCCTCCTCTGTGGCTGCACACAGTGGCAGAGACATGAACATCAAAGCTATGTGTTTTTACATGGCATATATTTATAACATTTATTCATTGCATTTTTACTTATTGGGCATTAAATGGAGGCAGAGGGGTACTCAATAAATGTCATAAATATATGCCATGTAAAAACATGTAGCTTTTGATGTTCATGTCTCAACCGCTATGTGCGGCCACAGAGGCAGCGGAGACACTGATGAGCCACACGGGTCCTTCCTGCACTGATAGATGCCTGTAGCACACTGAGAGAATTGGTACTGGGACTGCCTTTATATATGGGCAGTCTCACTTCCAATTCCCTCACAGCCATTGGCTGGGATGTTCTTATGCACATCTCAGTCAATCAGATTCAAGCAGCTGTTCTTTAAACTGATTGGCAGGGATGTGCATTAGAACACCCGAGCCAATGGCTGTGAGGGAATTGGAAGTGAGACTGACCATATATAAAGGCAGTCTCAATACCAATTCCCTCAGTGTGCTAGGGACATCGGCCCATGCAGGAAGGACCCGTGTGGCTCATCAGTGTCTCTACCGCCTCTTTGGCCACACACAGCAATGGAGACATGAACATCAAAGCTACTTGTTTTTACATGGCATATATTTATAACATTTATTCATGGCATGTTTACTTATTGGGCATTAAATGGAGGCATTTTCTTACCAGAATATTCACGGCACAATAATATGTTTTAACTGCCTTGCGTACCACTTTGCCACTCAGAGGGTTTAACAGTGTAATTGTAAATACTTTGTGTTAATATGTATGTTTTATTTTACAGCAAAAAGCAAGAAGGAAGAGAAGGCAGAAGATAGAAAAAAAGAGGAGACAGAAGGACAGTGGATAATAGGTAAGTGTAAGACTAATGAATTATCGATCGGTGCTTGGCAGTATGTCAGGCACCCATCATAGTAACATAGTAGATAAGGCTGAAAAAAAACATGTGTCCATCAAGTCCAGCCCATGCCAAAAACACCCCTGTTGATCCAGAGGAAGACAAAAAAAATCCCTCTGGAGCCATTTGCAATCTAATCCCAAGTGTGCATGTGTGTGAGGGGAATTATTCCTTCCTGACTCCAATTGGCAGTCAAATAGTTCCCCAGATCAATATCCTATTTGCTATGATGCCATCTGTCATAATATAGTAACATAGTAACATAGTAGATAAGGCTGAAAAAAGACATGCGTCCATCAAGTCCAGCCCATGCCAATAACACCCCTGTTGATCCAGAGGAAGGCAACAAAAAAGCCCTCTGGAGCAATTTCCAATGTAGGTGTGTGTGTGTGAGTGTGTCAAATAGTTCCCCGGCTCAATATCCTATTTGCTTTGAAGCCATCTGTCATAACTGTCAATATTGTTCTGTGCTAGATAGGCATCCATTGCTTTTTTGAATGCAGTTACATTATCTGCAAGCACAGCATCCCGAGGCAAAGAATTCCATAGCCTTACCGCCCTTACTGTAAAGAATCCCTGCCTGTGTTTTAGTCGAAAGCGCCTTTCCTCAAGTCTTAATGGATGACCTCTTGTTCTTAGCTCAGCTCTTTGCATAAATAATTCATTGGATAGTTCTTTGTATTGGCCTTGAATGTATTTGTAAATGGTAATCATATCACCCCTTAGACGTCTCTTTTCTAATGTAAACAAACCCAGTTTGGCTAGTCTCTCTTTGTAACTCAGATCCTCCAATCCCTTTATCAGTTTTGTTGCAAGTCTCTGCACCTTTTCCAGTTCAGTAATGTCTTTTTTTAGAACAGGCGCCCAAAATTGTACTCCATATTCTAGATGAGGCCTAACCAAGGATTTATACAGAGGTAGGATAATATTAGCATCCCTTGCTTCTACACCTCTTTTTATGCAGGCTAGTACTCTATTTGTACTCTAATTGTCAATATTGTTCTGTGCTAGATAGGCATCCATTGCTTTTTTGAATGCAGCTGCATTATCTGCAAGCACAACATCCCGAGGCAAAGAATTCCATAGCCTTACCGCCCTTACTGTAAAGAATCCCTGCCTTTGTTTAGTTGAAAGTGCCTTTCCTCTAGTCTTAATGAATGACCTCTTGTTCTTAGCTCAGCTCTTTGCATAAATAATTCATTGGATAGTTCTTTGTATTGACATTGAATGTATTTGTAAATGGTAATCATATCACCCCTTAGACGTCTCTTCTCTAATGTAAACAAACCCAGTTTGGCTAGTCTCACTTTGTATCTCAGATCGTCCAATCCCTATCAGTTTTGTTGCACGTCTCTGCCCCTTTTCCAGTTCAGTAATGTCTTTTTTTAGAACATGCACCAAAAATTGTACTCCATATTCTAGATGAGGCCTAACCAAGGATTTATACAGAGGTAGTATAATATTAGCATCCCTTACTTCTACACATCTTTTTATGCAGGCCAGTACTCCATTTGCTCTTGCAGCAGCTGAGTGACTCTGCACACTGCTGTGAAGTCTATCATCTCTCAGTACTCCTAAATCTTTCTCTAATTATGATTTCCCAAGTTGTTTCCCATTTAGAGTATATGTAGCAAGTTTGTTTCTACAGCCCAAATGCATAACCTTACATTTATGTACATTAAATGACATCTGCCACTTTTCTGACCATTCACTTAGTTTATCTAAATCCTTCTGTAGGGAAAAAACATCCAGCTCTTTATGTATTTCCTTACATAGCTTAGTGTCATCAGCAAAGATTGAGATGCTACTTTCAATTCCCACTTCTAGATCATTAATAAATAAATTAAAAAGCATTGGTCCCAGGACTGAACCCTGCGGCATCCCACTTATAACCTTAGACCAATTTGAAAAAGTTCCATTTACAACAACTTTCTGCCATCTATCATTTAATCAGTTCTCAATCCATGTACAGATAACACCGCCCAAACCGAAGCCTTTTAATTTATGCAGTAACCTGTTGTGAGGCACTGTATCAAAGGCTTTTGCAAAATCCAAGTATACTACATCAACAGCAGTTCCCCTGTCCAAATTACTATTTACTCTTTCATAAAAAGCAAGTAAATTAGTCTGACATGATCTGTTCTTCATGAAACCATGCTGATTCCTACTAATGATATTGTTTGTCTTCACATAGTTCTGAATACTGTCAGTTAATAACCCTTCTAATATCTTACCCACTATGGAAGTCAAACTCACAGGTCTATAATTTCCTGATTTGGATCTTGCTCCCTTTTTAAACAATGGAACTACATCAGCTTTCCTCCAATCACAGGACACTATGCCTGATGAAAGTGAATCAATAAATATTAAGTATAATGGTCTTGCTATTACTGAACTAAGTTTCTTAATTACCCTTGGGTGTATACCGTCAGGTCCAGATGCTTTATTCGCCATAACCCTCTCCAGTCTCTTTTGGACCTTCTCATCAGTAAGCCATGTAGATGTTGGAGGAAATTCCATGGTTTTATCTGTTTGCCCATAGCTTGTCATTGCTGCTTCCTTTGTATATACTGAAGCAAAGAACGTATTTAGGGTGTCAGCCATAGCTTTATCCTCACTAATCAATTCACCTGTCTCAGTCCTAAGAGGACCAATATCAACCTTAAGTTTTTTGTTATTAATATACTTGTAGAATTGTTTAGGGTTTTTCTTGCTCTCATTTGCAATGTTTCTCTCATTTTCTATTTTAGCTAGCTTAATTGCTTGTTTGCAGATTTTATTACATTTTTTATATTTTTTCAAATTATGCATCTGACCCGTTTGACTTAAACACTTTAAAAGCCTGTTTTTTTATTTCTCATCCTCCTGCTAAACCACATTATTAAGCCACATTAAGCCACGGTCGTTAGCTTTTTTTACTGTTAAGTTCCCAATGCTGCTGTTATTTAGTGGCGCTTTTGGGAACTTAATGCACAAAACAGACATTTGGCCACAAGACCATTTTTGTGGCCTAACGACTGTTGTGCTTTAAGCCGGTAGGACATTTGAACATTTTTTCAAAAATGTTTTTCAGACAAAAAAAATAAAATAAATAAAACTGACTATTAAAGAAATCTGACCAGAAATGGGTATAGCAATTACAGATATTGTTTATTTCAGCTGCAATAGAAGACCTTAGATATTTGTGTTTTTTAAGGAAAAGCCTCTGAATCTATGAAATACAGTCAGGTGGATCAATTTCTAGATTTTTTTTTATTTTGCTTTAAAATGCCTGTACTGCCAGCAAATCATGGATTATGGCCTTATTAAAGAACAAAGGGTTTTTTTGTTTTTTTTATAAGTTGTTTCCACACTGAGGTAAGGATACACATATCCTCAGTTATATTATGTCTATTATTATTTTTTTAAAGGCAACACCTGGTTATATTAGACTACATGCTGCTTGTATATGCCTTTAAAATAGATTCAATTATAAAATGTAAACGCAGCATTCACTCTATAAATTTTGTTTTTTAATGTTTCCTTCTTTTATCTTGATTTTTTTATTAACTGTTGGTAGCAGTCTCACTTTGTACAGGTGGGGTGTTATCAGTAAAAATAATTGGCACTTTCATCTTTCTATTCATACATCTTCCGAGAATGATAGTTAAATTGCATTTGTAGAGAGTTCTGAAGCTGTTTGAATTAAAAATTGTAAATTGTCTGTACAATGTCTGTGATATCACATAAGATTACCAGTTTGCATTTGTAAATGTTTTGTCTTTCAGTAAGAGCTTGGTTATAACTACTAGACAGTGGTAAATAATAGAAGGGACTCTTTTTCTCTAATGCCCACTGCTTTCTGATAAAAGTAACTAATAGTAGTAAACAACTGTATATTATTGTTACGATCCTGTCCTCTCCACAGTCTAGTGCAGTACCTCACAGGGCAACTACCTTGGTGTTGTTGTAGGCTGCTGCAATCTAATTATAGCGGCCTGATTCTGTTCCCAGCTGTCTCTACCTTGCAATCACCTCCTCCTTATTTACTTCAGTCTCTTCCTTTGCTCTGGGCCAGATCATATAGTTTAACTGGTCAGTTCAGATCAGTTCCTTGAGCCAGCTGCATCCCTGTGTTCCTGAACTGGCTATTGCTCTCCTGTGTCCCTGAATTGGCAGCTGTCCTCCTGTGTTCCTGAATTGGCAGCTGCCCACCTGTTTTCCTGTTTCCAGTGCAGGCTTATGCACCCCTTGTGTTCCAGTGCAGGCTAATGCACCCCTTGTGTGCCAGTGCAGGCTGATGCACCCCTTATGTTCCAATGCAGGCTGATGCACCCCTTGTGTTCCAGACAGCCAGACTTGGAATTGATTTGTAAACACTGAGACAGGCAGTGACATGTATACCACCAGCAATGTGGCATAGATCACACTATGTTCTTTACATGTAGTGGATCTTATAATTTCCTGAAGCCACAAATAAATATCAAGCCCATCCTCCAAATCGCTGCTGGTAAAGGAATGCAGTACACTTTTCCATTAAATTACATTTTCTATGTGTATTTGCAATAACCCACCACCCTATCACACCCAATAAACTGTCCTACGGTGGTTGTAAACTAAACAATACTAAGAGATATATGGTAGGTGTAAGAGTCACATGTAACCTGCACACCAAACTAAGACTCACACATGGGTCAGGGGGAGAACACAGTGGTGGAAGAAAGGATTGTGGCACAGGTGTACAAATGTGCAGGAATGGATATAATCAAACATGAGCAGCTGGGGATAAAGCTGCAGGAGTCATGAAGTTGGGGTAAACTGCAAAGTGGCTAAAGGACTGTAAGTGAATAGTTATATTGTAACTATGACTATTCTAACAATTACACTAAATTATCTCACAGTACCCTAAATTCATTACCATGGTATTAAAATATTGGTGGTCATCAAGTCATTGCTGTTACAGTAAACTGTTTCTCTTTCAACTTTTGTACACAATGTTAACCCCCACACACACCCACCCACCCACCAGAACATGCATTATGTGTTATTGAGAGGGCCCTTGCCTTCACAGTCATTCGCCGTCTAGGTAGAGATTGTATGTAAGTTAAAATGAACAAATATGATTTATAACAGGAGTTTGTATCTGTGGAGATATATATGTGTGTTTATATATATGTCTGTGTATGTATATATGCATATACAGTATGTCTTTCTCTCTCTCTCTCTATCCTATATAATAAAACACTAGCAATGTTTGTCAGAAGCCGTCATGCGCAGTAGAGACTGCCTGCCTTCGGGCAGTCTCGACTATTGTTCTGCCTCATTCCTGTTACAGTCTCTGCCCTCCTTTTACCGACTTGGCTTGTCAACTATTCTTCTTCCGACTCTGGAGGTTCTCCTGTGCACACTGTGTCACATTCAACACTGTCGACCACCTAGACGATTTTGATGTTATCGACCACCTAGTTGAGTTTGACGCTGTTGCCCACCTAGTCAAGTTCAATGCTGTCTACCACCTAGTCAAGTTGAACATCTTTGAGTTCCCTCTCTTTGACCTCCCGTCCGGTAGTATCCTTGTGACCTCTGTTTCTACGACTGCTGTTCCCATTTCTACATTACGACAGAGACAAGTATACTGCCAGTAGGTTATCTACACTGATTCCAGTCTTGGTGAGTAGTTGTCATCCTGTCATCTGGCTTCATGGCCAGCACCACTGACATGGCCTATGCTTCAGCAAGCCTTCCTTAGAGCTGCCCCCGCCAGCTAGCACATCCATGCCCCTGGCTCACTGAGGCCTACTGAGTGAGTATTTCTGTTTTGTTTTCTGTTCTATTTGTATATTTACATATCAAATAGCAGTCTGTTCTCTCTTTGTGGGGATCCCATTCTGCAAAGCATATCTCAGGCAGCTTATATTGGGTGCTCCTAGTTTGATCATTACAAACAGGTGGTTGGGATACCTCTCCAACATCCTCTGCCTGTCCCACCTCAGCACTGGGTTCCATCCTGTCTTCATCTGTTTCTAGTGGTGCTTGTGAGGTGTCTTGCTGGGCAGGTGTCAGGGGCCCATCATGCACAGACTGCAGGGATACTTGTTCCCCACCACATCAATTGACTCCTCACTGCTTTGTGATGTTTCTCCCCTAGCTTGAGTCTGTGGTGGGGGAATCCCACCATGCACATAGTCAAGTGGCCATGGGTCATAGCATGGCCACTGGTAGCCAAAGGCGACAGCAGAAATTTTTCCGGTGGGGGGGCAAAGTTATCCATACCCACACTCCGCCCAATTCTGCTGATGTCACCAAGTGGTGAGACATAGGCAGAATGGGGTGGAGCATGGCCTTGTTAATAAATTGCAGCACGTTGAGACATGGCTAACATGTCCCGTCCCCACACACACATATACAAACACACATCCAGACTCTAGAAACCAAACCATGTTTGGTGTTAGCTACAATAAATTAAAGACATTTAAAATATATAACCACACTGTCTAATTTGAAATATATTAACTTAAATGGATGAAGAAAGTGTAAAAAGCCCTGGTCCTTATGGGGTTAAGGGAGCAAGTCAGTAAGTTAAAGAGCTAGAGAGCCATTGATTTAAAATGGTTTTTAAGCATTTGAATGCTAGAGAGGTCTCCAACGCAAATGTCTCTCTAGAATACCAGAGGTTAAAAATCCCAATTAAATATATGGGAATTTGAGGAATCTATATTTGTTTCCAATAGTGTAGATGGTTGCCATCAAATTTTCACCTTTTTAGCTTACTGAATTGTATCTTAAGGGTAGGTTTTAACCTTTTAGTTCATAGCTTTGCTGTGTGATGTGCATCAACTGAACCAAAAGTATTACCTTAAGGATATGATTATTAGTGTTGAGCGAGCACCCCGATGCTCGGGTGCTCGGGTGCTCTGAACGAGCACCGCCGGAGGCTCGAGTGCTCGGCCGAGCACCCGAGCCCCATTGAATTGAATGGGGCGACACGAGCATTGCACCAGGCACCCCCTGCTCTGATGAGGGGAGGGTGCCTGGTCAATGCCCCCCTTCATCTCCACAATGCCCCTCTTCCACAATGTCCCCCTTCATCTCCGCAATGTCCCCCTTCATCTCCGCTATGCCCCCTTCATCTCCGCAATGCCCCCTTCATCTCCGCAATGTCCCCCTTCATCTCCGCTATGCCCCCTTCATCTCCGCTATACCCCCTTCATCTCCGCAATGCCCCCTTCATCTCCGCAATGTCCCCCTTCATCTCCGCTATGCCCCCTTCATCTCCGCTATACCCCCTTCATCTCCGCTATGCCCCCTTCATCTCCGCAATGCCCCCTTCATCTCCGCAATGTCCCCCTTCATCTCCGCTATGCCCCCTTCATCTCCGCTATACCCCCTTCATCTCCGCAATGCCCCCTTCATCTCCGCAATGTCCCCCTTCATCTCCGCTATGCCCCCTTCATCTCTGCTATACCCCCTTCATCTCCACAATGCCCCCTTCATCTCCGCAATGTCCCCCTTCATCTCCGCAATGCCCCCTTCATCTCCTCAATGTCCCCCTTCATCTCCGCTATGCCCCCTTCATCTCCGCTATACCCCCTTCATCTCCGCAATGCCCCCTTCATCTCCGCTATACCCCCTTCATCTCCGCTATACCCCCTTCATCTCCGCTATACCCCCTTCATCTCCGCAATGCCCCCCTTCATCTCCGCTATGCCCCCTTCATCTCCGCTATACCCCCTTCATCTCCGCAATGTCCCCCTTCATCTCCGCTATACCCCCTTCATCTCCGCTATGCCCCCTTCATCTCCGCTATACCCCCTTCATCTCCGCAATGCCCCCTTCATCTCCGCAATGTCCCCCTTCATCTCCGCTATGCCCCCTTCATCTCCGCTATACCCCCTTCATCTCCGCAATGTCCCCCTTCATCTCCGCTATGCCCCCTTCATCTCCGCTATACCCCCTTCATCTCCGCAATGTCCCCCTTCATCTCCGCTATGCCCCCTTCATCTCCGCTATACCCCCTTCATCTCCGCAATGTCCCCCTTCATCTCCGCTATGCCCCCTTCATCTCCGCAATGCCCCCTACCTCCAGTCCCTGGTGGTCCAGCGGAGCGTCTTCAGATCTGTGCCTCCTTCGGCACAGATCCCCGCCACCCGAACATGCCGGGCGAGCACATGGCGGTACTCGTACTCGTACCGCCATGTGCCGAGCAGAGCGATGCTCGAGCCGATCCGAGCATCGGCCGAGCATGCTCGCTCAACACTAATGATTATTGTTTTGACAGTATTTTTTAGGGCTAACACATAGGATGTTCAGAGATACAAAATGGACGAGGGAGATAAGACAGAGGGCTGAGAGGAAGAGGTCTAAAAGGAGTGGGGGGGTTAGACAGTAGGCGGCAATACTAAGAGATGGAGACAAGCGGCTGGGGAAGAATGGATGGGTAAAACAGACTCCTCAAAAGCCATAGAATGTAGCATATTTGGTGTCACTAACTGTAAACACTCTTACACGTTTCTATAGTATAATGATGGGTGGGATAATTCTTCCCTGGGTAGGAGAGGGTGTGGCTAAACCTTTCCTCTGTGCAGGAGGGAGGTGATTCAGCTAATCCTGTGTTGGGCTGATGAAAAGGAGGGTGTCAGGTTCAAGGGAGGGAAGGACTAACCTTACACTGAGTGTGAGATAGGGAGGGATGAGACAGACTTGGCCAATACTGCAGGGCTAACCCTTCACTGAGTGGAAGCTAGGGAATGATGAGACAGACATGGTCAATACTGCAGGGCTAACCCTTCACAGAGTGGGAGCAAGGGAGGGATGAGACAGACTTGGCCAATTCTGCAGGGCTAACCTTGCACTGATTGGGAGCTATGGAGGAATGAGCGTGAGACAGACTTGGCCAATACTGCAGGGCTAACCTTGCACTGATTGGGAGCTATGGAGGGATGAGAGTGAGACAGACTTGGCCAATACTGCAGGGCTAATCTTGCACTGACTGGTCACTAGGTAGGGATGAGACAGAATTGGCAAAAACAGTAGAGCTCACCCTTCACTGAATGGGCACTAGGGATGGATGAGGCAGATGTGGCCAATACCGCAGGACTAACCCTTTACTGCATGAGAGCTAGGAAGGGATGAGACATACATGGCCAATAACATAGGGCTAACCTTGCATTGAGTGGGAGCTAGGGAAGGAGGAAACAGAATTAGCCAAAACTGCAGGGCTAACCCTTTACTGCATGGGAGCTAGAGAGGGATGAGACAGACTTGGCTAACCCTGCACTGAGTTGGTGCTAGAGTGGGATGAGATTTCGTCATTATTGCTCTGGATAAGCAAAGCATTGTGGGCGGATCAGGAGAAATCCTCTGATCTCTACAACTGGCCCATGACTGCACAGCTCTGGTTGATACCTGACCCCCAGGTAGGAAGATCAACGCTTAGTTTATTCTGGCAGTCCTCTATTTGTTTGTGTGTTCAGTCAGGGCTGCCATCAGAAATCATAGGGCCTGGGACACTTGGAAGTGACAGAGACCCCACAAAAGGTACAATGTCCTACTCACTCTCCCCTATATTTAAATGGAACTTCTAGCCCCTTGAATGCTAGAGGGGTCCTCCATGCTTTGTGAAGCTAAATGTTGGAAACTTTGCTAGCATTCTAGGGGGTTAAACATCTTATTTAAATCAGTGAGCGTTTTGGTAATGTTTATTTTCCCTATTTCAGTTGGTTTGCTCCAAAATGAATCCACTGCCTAAGTTATAAAAAGCTCAATGACCCTTGTGTATAAAGGCAAAGTGACACAATTAAAGGTAAAACTAAATGCACAATAGGCAGAAATAAAAAAAATCTCTCTAGCATTCTAGGGGTTAAAAGCCCAATTTAAATGAATGTGCATTTTAGAAATATTAGTTTGCCTCCCACAGTACAGATGGTTTGCTCCACTTTAACCCTTTGAGTGCATTGCACATTCCTTTGGCACTCAAATAGTTAAGGACATTTGGTCTATGCTGCTAACAATAAGGGCACAAGACCTTGCAAACCAATGTGCTGTGCAGTGTGCACCCCTCTGGTATGCAAAAGCTTAAAGGGATAGTAATACTTCGTTTTAACTTTATTTTATTTTGTAGGCATTAAAAAAACATGAATAATGATATAAGTCTTATCTCTCAGACCTTTATGGTTTATGAAATATTCACAAGCAAAGTTTCCCCCTCCCGCCCCTTTTCACTAGTATAAACAATCTCTTCTCAGATGTGGAATGCAGTCCATAGACTGGACAGATAACAGAAGGGGACACTCTTATTCTTATGAAAACAATGAAATCCCTGCCCCCCTTGACAAGCTTTTCAGGTTTTTCCCTTATCTTAATTGAAGATTGTCCCTCTCTGCAGTCTACCTGGGCACCTCCCTTCTGCTCTAGCTGAACAGTGTGACATCAGTAAAAGGGGCAGAAGGGGGATACTTTGTCATTGAATTACTCTGGAAATACAACTCTGACAGGATTGAAATAACACTCTCCAAAGTCCAAATACTATGATGATTAATTAAAGCTGCTTTTATTATGAAACATTACTATCCCTTTAAAGTCAATATGGTACAGTTCTGGAGCAAATCATCTGAACTGTGGGGGACAAATTAATTTTCAAAATTCACAATGATATAAATTGGAGTATGATCCCAACCCCTAGAATACTAGAGGTGTTTGACTCCTCTTTGCCGTTATACATAACTATGATATGGACATAGTGGAGACGTAAAGGCACAATGGGGAAAAGGCATAATGGAGCAAAGATGGACAAAAGAGTGTTATATGGGACAATTGATTGGCAAAATAAGAGAAACAGAGACACAAAAAAGACAATGGGAAATCAAAGAGTTAAATGTGAGGCTAAAGAGAGGTACCAGATAAGCAAATGGAGGGTAAAGGACACAGTTGGAGCAAAATAGAACAAGGTGTAAGGTCACATAATAATCAAACTATCTGATCTGAGAGTCAGCACTTGAGTAGAGGCTGAGAGGACAAGAAGGAAGCATGTGTGGTGTCAGGCCCTCACCCGGTCACATGACTCACAGCAGTGGGGATCCTCCAATGGGATTAAGGCAACTGAGGCAAGAAGTAGAGAGGCAAGGGGAACTAAGCAGTGCTCAGCAGCCCTAAACTCACCACTGAACAGGCAGCTAAACAGTGAGTCCAGGCAGCACAGCAGCATATTAAATGCTTGACACAGCTGGCTTCTCTTTAACTGAGGTGAGGACTGCTCTCGTGCCTGTGTCTCCCCAGCACTCCCCTATGTTTGCATGAGGCAGGGAATATGTCATCTAACTGCAAGCTAATCAAACTGGCAGACAGACTCCATGCAAGTATAGAAGCACTGAGCTGCTGGTACAAATGTTCTACTAATAAAGACAACAGCATACTAGCACCTCTCTCTCTCTCTGGGATCTATCCAGACCAGCAGAATTCTTCTGCTCCTCCTCACTCTGCACTCTGATGGCTTGGCTGTGGGAGGTCCCAGCTCAGATGAAGGTTGCATGACCTGCTTTGCACTTTACCATCAAGTGCTCACTCTCCTGCCTCATTCTGACTGGTGCCCTTCCTAGTGAGGTAAGTGCCCCCTCTTGCCCCCTTCAGACATCCACGCTAGTAACTTCTTCCCTCTCAAATGGATGTGGGGTCATATCTAGGCCCAAGCTGTGGTTGCATCCAGGATGATAGCTGTGGCCATGGTATGGGCCCATAAGACCCATATTGTGTGGGCTCACAGTACTTGCCATCCATTGCCATCCCAGTGGTAGTGGTGGTGGGTATCCAACTCCCTGGAGGCATACACTCTGTGGCAGTGGGGGTGAAAGCCTATAATATTCACAGGCTGGTGGTGGTGGCAGCCAAGACTCAGTGGCTTATGGTGGTGGCAGCCTAGACTCAGTGGCTGGTGGTTGTGGTGATGGTGCCCTCTTGCTCCTCCTCCTCAATGTCCTTCTGCTGTGCTGCAGGCATGTATGCTGTCTGGGGAAATGAGATGATGTGATTAATCACCTGAGCTATGACAAGTGGGATACAAGACAATGACATTGACATGTAAACCCTTGCGGGGCAGGATGATATCATGCATTATGTTGCAGCACATGGGATACCATCCTGGCATGCATTGCTTGTTGATGTTGACAAGACATTGATATATGCAACCTACAGCAGTTGAACTTTAGTTAGCATATGTATCCTGAAGAGTGGGGATGGAAAGGAATACCTCCTTGCCATCCCCACTTTTCAGGATACATGTGATAACTAAAACTTAACCTTCACAGTACTACTGAGACAAACTGTCACAGTGCCTTAACTCGGCCTGCACCATTCGGCCAGGAGCAGGGTTCTGGACTGACGCTCCAGCGTTATTAACTGCGTCCCTCTTTGCCTGCGGCCTGCTCGCATATGGTTCCTTTTTACTGGCATCATTAATCAGGCACTTGCCTGTATGCCTGTTATAGGCCCAGCCTGGGGGGCCTAATTGGTCCAGCCTTCTCCTACTCCTTTTATAAACCTCTCTGGGCCTGTGTATCATTACCCTTATGTTGTTTTTCAGTGCAGTTCTAGTTCCTGTTGTTCCTGTGTATGACCTGGCTTGTCTGACCCTCCATCCTGCTGCTGACCTGTGGTGCTGTCTGACCATTCTACCTGTGCGTTCCTTTGGCTATAGACATCCAATCTGGTGGCTCTGGCTGACTACCCGCTCTGTGTATGACACTGGCTTGTCTGACTTTACAACCTGGTACTGACCTGGGGCTCTATCCAACTATCCTCCCAGTGTTGCCTACTATCACTGGACATCATATCTGGTGCAGACCTGTGGCTCTGGCTGACTATCCACTCCGTGTATCACCCTGGCTTGTCTGACTATCCTAACTGGTGCTGACTGGTGGCTCTGTCTGTTCACTCCGCTGTGTTGCCCGTTTCCCACAGACATCCATCCTGGTGCAGACCTGGGGCTCTGGCAGAGTCAGGCCTTATTGACTGAAGGCGTGAGTTTGTGTCTCCATTGTTGCAATCCCTTATTGGAGATGAGCTCTTCCTACTGACTGCAGGCGTGAGTCAGTGATCTCCGTTGTATCTACCTAGTGGGAGACTTTGGGTCATATCCGTTACTCTACTCACTACCACCACTACTACCAGTTGGCTCCGGCCTAGTCTCCAGCAGTTGTGGTTGACCCATTGGCAGACTCTTATTTCTGATAGACCATCTGGTCTTTCCGTCACCCACTCCTTATTCTCATTATTCTAGCTATTTGCATTACTACCTATTATTCTAATAAAGGTGATTTTAACTATACCGTCTGACTCCTTGTCTTGTTTGAGAACCGTAACACAAACTGATTGCATGTACAACACAAAGGCCTCTAACGCTAAAACACTAGTGCCTCGAAACATACATAATCCCCTTCTTGTCATCCCCACTCCTCAGGATACATTTGATAACCAAGACATATTTTTCAAATTAGTTGCCATTATTTTTTCAATGGTGCAATAATTAGCTTTATGGCCCTTGTTTTTTTTGTGTTTTAGGCCTATGTGTTGTACATGCAATCAACTTTTTTTCCTTGGATCTGTCTTGTGTGAACTAGCCCCTGTAGACCTGGCCAATGTAACCCTGTATCATTGTGTTCATTGTCTGTTAACCCTTTGAGTGCCAGAGGGGTACCCAAAGCATATTGGACCAATCTGTTGCTTATCACTCTAGCACTCAAGGGGTTAGGTGTTGACCTCCCTGTGGCTCCTTGTGTAACAGTGTGGAGGAACATAACAGATCTTTATCTGACAACTTGAAGGCAAGCATTGTTGTGTGGAGTGTGTGTGAGGGGGTTAAACAGGTACTTGGACAGGATTTGGCCTGGTTCAGTATTTCCATTTCTGCTTGTATTGTTTAGTAGTCTGACCTTGTTTGAACCCTCTTAGTGCTGTGTTGGTGCAGTTGTGTGGATCAATGCTGGACATGTGTTCAGGTGTCACTGTGTTGGGCTGTAGTAGTCATGAGTGTTTGTGTGGTGTTTAGTAATGGAATGATGCCATAACCGGTAGTGTAGAGGGTACTGTTGTCTCTGTTGTTAGATCATTCAGAGATCTCCTCAACAGCGGTAGCTGACATATTGTCCCTCAGCATCTCCTCCCAGGTTTCCAAGGTGATCTGGACAGGGGGACCACCTCCAGTGCCTCTGGTGCGCAAGGCAACCTCACCCATCTTGTGCTTCACTTACAATCACCAAACCACTTCTTGACCGACTCCATGGTCCGACTGCAGCTGGACACTGCATTCACCTTGCTGAGGACCTGACACCAGCTAAGCCACAGACTCTCTCCCTTGGATAAAGGATACTGTCCCTCTCCAGGATGCTTTGGATGAGGACCCTGTTCTCCTCCTAGGTGTAATGGGGGACACACAGCTTCCCCTCATTAGCCCCATCCTGGAAAGTATCAGAGCTGTGGTTTTCATGCTCTGCCTGACTTGACCCTGACTGTGTGGGGTGCCCCCCAGGATATATCACTCGTACTGACACAACTATCCCTGGCCTCTGTGTGCATCTCCTAGGTCGGGTCCCCCACCAGCCACCTGATCTACCTCTCTATCACAGTGCCTGTGATTCCTGTCACTCTCATCTGTGGCCGACACTGATTTGCTGAGTTGGTTTGGCCCGCCCCCTGGTGACCTTTTTATACCTGGCTATCACATCTGTCAGATGCCCTTTTGTGGTGTTTCTGAGCCAGTTGTACTGTTGCTGTGTTCCTGTGTTCCGGATTCCTGTGTACCGATTCGGCTTGTCCTGACTATTCTCCAGTGTTCCTGCTTGTGTATGATCTGGCTCGTCTGACTACCACCCTTGGATCCTGACCCGGTTTGGCTGACGTTCCTGCTTGTGTATGACCCGGCTTGTATGACTACCTCCTACGTGCTCCGACCCGGCCTGGCTGACTTCCTGCTCCGAAGATCGACTTCCAGCTTGTTCCAATGACCTGCGTTCCAGTTGTCGCCGCCGCGACATTACTACCTGCTGTTCCAGTCTTTGTGTGACTGCCTTGCCTGGTGTTACCCCGATCAGTGCAGTGTTTCTACTGTGCAGAGCTGTGTGTTTGTACACCTCACTCATACGGCAGAGCCTTGCTGTACCGCTGAAAAGCCTTGAGTAAACGTGCCTTTTAACCCTAGCAGTGCTGCCTTGGTCCCACTCTCTCTACTCTAGTGTGAGCCTCGTTCACGGTGATACTCCTGCTGAGTTGGCCGCTCTCCGTCGGCAACTCTGTACATCCTTGCAGAGTATTCACATCCGTTGGGCCGGTTGGGCGTTTAAGGCTCTCTCTCTCTCATTGCAAATACTGGGCGATTCCGTTATACCGAGTGGTGGCAGGCAAAGGCTTCAGCGCTAGCAAATCCGGTAACTATGCCCGTGGGGCTATTGGCTCTTGCACGTCATACCCCAGTGTCCGGTTCAGTCTGAGGAGGCTTGGCAGCTCTTGCATTGCAGGCTGGCTCCAGCTACGCCCGTGGGGGCTATTTTCACTCGCACTAGCAGAAGCAGTTCCAGTAGGTATGCCCGAGGGGGCTAAGTGGATTCCTGTTCTGCTTTTTACTGAACACCGTGGCGAGGCAGTCCTGTATCCAGTTTATGGTGAACGTAGTCTCCAGCACAGCCTTATAACACCCAGGGCGTGCCAAACATCCACATCTGAGACTGACCGTTATCAAGGACTTAACCCTCTGTGGTTATATTCCATTCTACTGTTTTGTATTTGTACATGTAATATGTTTGTGCATTTACATTTGTATCTATCAGTCATCACTGCTGGTGTATATCAATCGCCACTAGAGGGCGGACCTTTGCCTTACCTTACTCTAAATAAATTGTGTTTTTATTTCACACACTGGTCTGAGAGTCTTTAAAAACCGTTACAGTACGAAAGGGCCATGACCTCAGACGGTAAGGGTGAAAGTAATACACAGAACATCCATTGGAGAATGGATGTCCATGAGCAGCGCATGGACCAATTGGCACTGGCTCTACAGACGTTACTCGAACGTACAGTACTTTTGGACAAGCCTAGTCCTAATCCGGTGGTCACCCCAGTCCTGACACCGGAGAATCTGCCTATAGTCCCCTCAGCCAACTCGAGAGGGTTAACGGCAGCAGCGCCGTTACCGTTAAGATATGATGGCGGACCCTCCCTTTGCAGGGGATTCATTAATCAACTGGAGATATATTTGGAATTGGCACCCCAGGCATTTCCTAACGACCGTAGTAAGGTCGGCCTTATGATATCTCTGTTGACGGGCAAGGCGTTGGCATGGGCAAATCCGTTGTGGGAAAATGCCAGACCCTGCACACTGAACTTTAGAGAATTTGTGTTGAAGTTCAGACGAGTGTTTGAGGTTCCTGGCAGGGCTGCCTCTGCTGCCAAAAGGCTGATGGAAATTCAGCAGGGCGAACGCACACTGGGCGATTATGCTATCGAGTTCCGGACCTTGGCAGCAGAGGTGGGCTGGAACGATGAGGCCTTACTGGCTGCCTTTACCCAGGGTCTCTCCGAGCAAATTAAGGATGAGATAGCCGCTCGTGATGTACCCAGCGATCTGGATGAGTACATCGATTATGTCATGCTAATAGACTCCCGCATCCGAGAGAGACGGTTGGCTAAAAGGGTTAAAGCAAAAAACTATGGCCAGACCAGTTTCCTTAACCCACCCACACCACCCGTTCTTCCTGAACGACCAGTCGATAGTTCTGAACCTATGCAGTTAGGGTTCACCAGGCTCTCTAAGGAAGAGAGATGGTATCGTAGGAGGCAAGGCCTATGCCTATATTGTGGCAAACCAGGGCACCTCTTACGCAATTGTACAGTTAGGCCGGGAAACGAACGCACCTAGGGTACCTTGGGGGACAGGCCCTAGGTGGTGTAGAACAGTCCCTAGATCCTAGCACCACTAAACCCACCATCCAACTGGTATTCGCTTGGGCAGACAAGGTAATCGAGGTCTTGGCATTGGTGGACTCCGGGGCAGTCGGTTACTTCATGGATCAGTCCTTTGCCGACTTGCAAGGCATTCCTTTAAGTAAAAAGGACTCTCCTGTAGCAATTGAGGCCATTGATGGCAGACCCCTGGAGCCTGCATTCATTACGTTTGAGACAATTCCAGTGACAGTGACGGTGGGGGCTTGTCACAGAGAGCAGATTCGGTTTCAGATTATTCGTTCCCCGCACCATTCAGTTATTTTGGGGTTCCCATGGCTACAGGTACATAATCCTCAATTTGACTGGCAGAGATGTGAGGTTAACTCCTGGTCTGAATACTGTAATAAGAATTGTCTCTCTCTACCTGTCAAGATTATGTGTACCTCTCTGGCTGTGCCAACCGAATAGGGGCAATTCAGTGACGTGTTTAGCAAAGGAGAGGCCAGCGCATTGCCTGAGCATAGGCCATATGATTGCGCCATTGATTTGCCTCCAGGTGCGGTGCCCCCCAGGGGACGCACTTACCCACTGTCCTGTGAGGAGAATAAAGCTATGGAGGACTATATTGCTGATGCCCTTGAGAGGGGTATCATTCGTAAATCTACGTCCCCGGCAGGTGCCGGATTTTTCTTTGTGAAAAAGACAAGTGGTGAACTCAGGCCATGCATTGACTACAGAGGGCTGAACAAGCTAATGCCTAAGAACGCCTATCCTATTCCACTTATTACAGAATTGTTTGACAGATTAAAGGGCTCTTCGATCTTTACTAAACTTGACTTGCGAGCCGCCTATAATCTGGTCAGAATTAAAGAAGGTGACGAGTGGAAAACGGCGTGTAATACCAGAACAGGGCATTATGAATATCTGGTAATGCCATTCGGCTTATGCAATGCACCTGCAGTGTTTCAGGAGTTTATTAATGATATTTTACGAGACCTGCTCCAGTCTTGTGTGGTCGTATATCTAGATGATATATTAATTCACTCTGCCAACCTCTCCCAACATATTAAGGCTGTTTCAGAAGTCTTGCTCCGACTTCGTAAGCACAAGCTATTCTGTAAACTAGAAAAGTGCGAATTCCATACATCTCAAGTACCATTCCTGGGTTTCGCAATCTCCAAAAATGGCATTGCCATGGATCAGGAGAAGTTGGCAGCAGTCTTGCAATGGCCTCGTCCTAAAGGGTTAAAGGCCATCCAACGATTCTTAGGTTTTGTTAACTATTATAGGAAGTTCATCCAGAACTTTTCCACGATTGTAAAACCTTTGTCAGATTTGACTCATAAGGGCGCTTCTCCCTCTCAGTGGTCCGTGGCAGCTGAAAACGCATTTGTTACCCTGAAATCTGCCTTTGCATCTGCTCCTGTACTGTCCCACCCTAATCCCTCCCTGCCATTTACTTTGGAGGTTGACGCTTCAGAGGTTGGGGTTGGGGCAGTACTCTCCCAACGTCCTGTGGGAGGTGGCGCCTTGAGGCCTTGCGGCTTCTTCTCTAAGAAATTGTCTAGTGCGCAGAGCCATTATGAGATTGGTGACAGGGAACTGTTGGCCATCATCCTAGCATTGAAGGAGTGGTGTCACCTTTTGGAAGGTACTCAGATTCCGGTACTTATCCTTACTGACCATAAGAATTTAACTTATCTCTCCGAAGCCAAAAGACTGTCCTCTCGACAAGCTAGGTGGGCACTTTTTTTGTCTCGATTTAATTTCCTAGTGTCTTACCTTCCTGGATCTAAAAATATTAAAGCTGATGCGTTGTCTCGTCAGTTCCTTCTGACACTGAGAGGGAGGAGGAACCTGTACCTATCATTCAGCCAGATCGCATTCTGACCACTATCCGTACCACCATAACCTCGCCTCTGGGGGAGGAGATATTGGCATCACAATCAAGGGCACCCCCTGAGACCCCAGTGGGGAAGTGTTTCGTAGATGAGCCATTCCGTGTCCGTCTGTTGGAGACTTATCACGCTTCTAAAGCGGCTGGGCATATTGGTAGGGACCAACTAGTATGGTCTATTTTGCAATTATTTTGGTGGCCTACCCTGAGAGCCGATTGCGCCGCTTTTACAGCAGCCTGTACCACCTGTGCCCGTGCCAAGACCCCTAGGCATCTCCCCGTGGGCTTACTACAACCAGTGCCCAATGGAGACCGTCCTTGGGCTCATATTTCCATTGACTTCTTGGGAGAATTACCAGCCTCTAGGGGTTATACGTTTATTCTTATGGTGGTCGATAGATTCTCCAAGATGGCACATTTTGTGCCTCTGACTGGCCTTCCATTGGCCCAGGAATTGGCTGTAGTCTTTTCCAGAGAGGTGTTCCACTTGCACGGAGTACCCAGAGTGGTTGTCTCCGACCGTGGGAGTCAGTTTGTTTCTAGGTTCTGGAGGGCATTTTGTGGCCAGATGGGCATCCAATTGTCATTTTCCTCCGCCTACCATCCCCAGACTAATGGGGCCGCTGAGCGTGCCAATCAGGGACTGGAGCAGTTCCTACGCTGCTTTGTCACCGATCATCATGAGAATTGGGCTGACCTGTTGCCATGGGCGGAGTTTGCCAGAAACTGTGCGGTTAATTCATCATCCGGGAGCTCTCCGTTTCTCATTAATTATGGGTTTCAGCCTTGTCTGCTCCCGGACTCTTTTCAGGCGCAGCAGATTCCTGCTCTGGACGAGCATTTGGCGCAACTTCGTTCCACTTGGGCACAGGTTCAGAGGTCCCTCAGTCAGTCATTTAGGCGGCAGCAACGGCACGCTAATCGTAGACGTCTTCCAGCGGTCTCATTTCAAGTTGGGGACAGGGTATGGCTGTCATCCAGAAACCTCAATTTACAAGTGCCTCCAACAAATTGGCTCCCCGGTTTATCGGTCCATTTAAGATTATCCGCAAGATTAATCCGGTTTCTTATGCACTGGAACTTCCACCCTCAATGCACAGTCACAATGTGTTCCATGTGTCGCTCCTGAAACCCTTGGTGTGCAATCGTTATACTACTACGCCAGTGATTCCCGGGCCGGTGGACGTCCAGGGCCAAGAACAGTATAAGGTTCAGAGTATTATTGATTCTAGGAGATTTAGAGGAAAGCTGCAATATTTGGTTCATTGGAAGGGCTATGGTCCTGAGGAACGTTCTTGGGTTGATCAAAGGGACCTCCATGCGCCTAGATTAGTACGCAGCTTTCACTCTAAATATCCTTTGAAACCCAAGCCCCAGGCAGGGAGAGGGGGTCTTTGAGAGGGGGGTACTATCACAGTGCCTGTGATTCCTGTCACTCTCATCTGTGGCAGACACTGATTTGCTGAGTTGGTTTGGCCCGCCCCCTGGTGACCTTTTTATACCTGGCTATCACATCTGTCAGATGCCCTTTTGTGGTGTTTCTGAGCCAGTTGTACTGTTGCTGTGTTCCTGTGTTCCGGATTCCTGTGTACCGATTCGGCTTGTCCTGACTATTCTCCAGTGTTCCTGCTTGTGTATGATCCGGCTCGTCTGACTACCATCCTTGGATCCTGACCCGGTTTGGCTGACGTTCCTGCTTGTGTATGACCCGGCTTGTATGACTACCTCCTGCGTGCTCCGACCTGGCCTGGCTGACTTCCTGCTCCGAAGATCGACTTCCAGCTTGTTCCAGTGACCTGCGTTCAAGTTGTCGCCACCGCGACATTACTACCTGCTGTTCCAGTCTTTGTGTGGCTGCCTTGCCTGGTGTTACCCCGATCAGTGCAGTGTTTCTACTGTGCAGAGCTGTGTGTTTGTACGCCTCACTCATACTGCAGAGCCTTGCTGTACCGCTGAAAAGCCTCGAGTAAACGTGCCTTTTAACCCTAGCTGTGCTGCCTTGGTCCCACTCTCTCTACTCCAGTGTGAGCCTCGTTCACGGTGATACTCCTGCTGAGTTGGCCGCTCTGCGTCGGCAACTCTGTACATCCTTGCAGAGTATTCACATCCGTTGGGCCGGTTGGGCGTTTAAGGCTCTCTCTCTCATTGCAAATACTGGGCGATTCCGTTATACCGAGTGGTGGCAGGCAAAGGCTTCAGCGATAGCAAATCCGGTAACTACGCCCGTGGGGCTATTGGCTCTTGCACGTCATACCCCAGTGTCCGGTTGAGTCTGAGGAGGCTTGGCAGCTCTTGCATTGCAGGCCAGTTCCAGCTACGCCCGTGGGGGCTATTTTCACTCGCACTAGCAGAAGCAGTTCCAGTAGGTACGCCCGAGGGGGCTAAGTGGATTCCTGTTCTGCTTTTTACTGAACACTGTGGTGAGGCAGTCCTGTATCCAGTTTATGGTGAACGTAGTCTCCAGCACAGCCTTATAACACCCAGGGCGTGCCAAACATCCACATCTGAGACTGACCGTTATCAAGGACTTAACCCTCTGTGGTTATATTTCATTCTACTGTTTTGTATTTGTACATGTAATATGTTTGTGCATTTACATTTGTATCTATCAGTCATCACTGCTGGTGTATATCAATCGCCACTAGAGGGCGGACCTTTGCCTTACCTTACTAAATTGTGTTTTTATTTCACACACTGGTCTGAGAGTCTTTAAAAACCGTTACACTCTCCCACTCCTTCAATGACCAGGGATGTCCTGCTCACCTTCCTCCTCTCCTACTCCTCTACCCATCCTTCTATCCTCCTCTCCTCTCCATCACACACCCTCTCACACTCAGAATTTTACACAGACCCTTACAGACACACTCAATGACACTCATTCTCTGTCACTCTCTGTCACTCATTGATTCACACTGTCAAAATAAAAGAAAAAAATGTGCAATGTGTTTTAAACAAAAACACTATGTGTGTGTGTGTGTTTGTATGCATGTATAGCAAATGTGTATTATGTATAGATATAAATGCAACTCTCTACTCTCCCAAATCCTTCTACCTGCCTCCAATATAGGCTCATCTCTGTCTCTGGCTCTATCACTAACCTTCGCTGCTGGGTCCTGTGCTCTAACTTGCCAAAACTTGAAGCCCAGACAAGGTATGTCTGTTATTTTGGAAAATATATAGGTGTATTTGAATGTAGTTGATACTTTGATATTTTGCGACTGGCTGTGAGTTTGAACTTGTCTTGACAACAATCAACATTTCTAGATAACATCCACCATTATCTTTTTCCTTGTCATTAGACGTATCGTACGTTAATTATCAGCTCATTGGGATGCACGGTGAGGTGAAAAAAGGTGCAATGCAGGTTTTTGAGTGACGCGATTTTTTTTTAGCTAAGTTCGTTAGCTATTCTGCTCAATTAGGAATTCAATACTACATGAATCAGACATAGCTAACATCCAGTGGCTATTTTTGACTTAATGGCAGTTTTACCATCAACAATTGAATGAAGGCCACAGAGTAATGTTTTTTAAACTGTTCTCCATCCTATCCTATCCTATCATTGTCAAAAAAAAAAAAAAAAAAAAAATCCTGTTCAACAATAACCTCTTTCCCTAGATTCCCCCAGAACAGAGATAGTAACATCAAGATCAGAAGAGAACTTGGATTACAGCTACCATTGCCTGTATCTTTTAAAGACAGAATGTTGGGGTATTTTGGGTCAATCTCCTTTGCTCCATTCTCCTAACCCAAGACACCTCCAACATAGACATAATAACAACAAGATCAGCAATGAACTTGGACCACAGCTGCCTGTGTCTTTTAAATCAAATCAAATGTTGGGATATTTGGGGCCACCCTCCATTAAATGTATCAGGTTTACAAAATAAAAGTGTCAAGGTTTTGCTAAGCAGCTCTATTCTGCCTATTGATTCTGATGCCTGAGCTAATCTAGTGCTCTGCTATCCACTCAAGGGGGGTATCATGACCCCTCATGACACCCCCCTAACATGAGGCCAACAAAAGCCTGTTAATTACATTAAGCGCATATAAGCTATGTGAAACATAGCTTATATGCGCTTTTATGGTTACAATAAAAGATCAGACCTCAAAGGGGGGCACCAGGACCCCTCCTGATAGCCCCCTACCATGGATCATCTATCCATAATGATAGATGATCCATGGGGCGACCCCAAAGGCATTTACTGCCTTCTTGATGCTGTGGGCTTTACAGCCGCCCACAGCACCAAGAAATGAATGAATGGAGGTGAAGGGAGCGCTGCGGTCCCATCATTCAATCAGTCACCTGGGTCAAACCGGGTGACTGATTGAGTGATCAGAGTGCAGGGCTGCTTCCTCAATTTAATCTTTAGTTAGATCTCATTCATTTCTAATGCCCTACCTCCTGTGTCCCCACACTGAATGACTTCGTGCATGCAGGGGACAATGTCGACGAGTGAGGAGGGGAGAGAGGTATCGGAGGAAACGGGCGGCAAATACAAGCTTGCCACCCGCTTCCTCAGATGCCTATCTCCCCTCCACTCGCTTCCTCCAATGCCTCTCTTATGTCCCCAGCCTTCTTTATGCTGCGGGCTTTACAGCCACCCGCAGCACCAGGAAATTAATGAATGGAGGTGAAGGGAGCACTGCAGTCAGAGCGCAGGGCTGCTTCCTCAATTGTATCTTTAATTAGATCACATTCATTTCTAATGTCCTACCTCCTGTGTCCCCTTGCGATTACTACTTTTGCGCCACTCTCTGTTTGAATGAATGAGATCTAACTAAATATTAAATTGAGGAAGCAGCCCTGCGCTCTGATCACTCAATCAGTCACCCGGTTTGACCCGGGTGACTGATTGAATGATGGGACCACAGTGCTCCCTTCACCTCCATTCATTCATTCATTCATTCATTTCTTGGTGCTGCGGCGGCTGTAAAGCCCACAGCATCAAAAAGGCAGTAAATGCCTTTGGGGTCGCCCCATGGATCATCTGTCATTATGGATAGATGATTCATGATAGGGGGCTATTAGGAAGGGTCCTGGTGCCCCCCTTTGAGGTCTGATCTTTTACTGTAACCATAAAAGCTCATATAAGCTTTGTTTCACATAGCTTATATGCGCTTAATGTAATTAACAGGCATTTGTCGGCCTCATGTTAGGGGGGGTGTCATGAGGGGTCATGATAGGGGGTATAATGTATATATTGTTAAAGTTAAACACATTTCTTTAATAAAACATAACTTGTTAACATACACACACATATACAGGCATATCTTGCCTATTAACCCTTTGGGTACCAGAGGGGTAGGAAACATGCTAAGCAATGCTTTCCTACCTCTCTGGTACTCAAAGAGTTAAGTGTTGAATAAAAGACAGATTTGTCGACTACATGGCAGTCCCTGAGGTGAATGTCTGATGGAGTTAGTCTGTCAAATATATGCAATATATGTCGATATACTAAGGGGGGGGTGTCGAAGGGGGGCATTGTGTAGTGCTTGTTGTACTATTTCTGTTTATTGTAAACCTTTGAATGTCACAGGGGTGAGCAGTTCACATCCCTATGGTAATCAATGCTATCCATGGTGCTGAAAGCCATCTCTGTGTTCCCCTACTGGCTTGATAGGGAAGCACAGATTGATGTTATCCCTAACTCTCTGTTTTATTTTCCTCAACGGTGGTTTTCTACTCTGAGTTATGTGATGTTCGCCAAAAAAAATGGGTGTTAGATTTCTTTAGGAAAATGTTGCAATTTAACCTCCGTTAGACCTAACTCCAACATTTGAATGGCTCTGGGCTTCACTTCTACATTGTCCTCTATGGGCGAGAGTTTTTATGTTTTGGAGACGGAAGATGTGTGTTTCAGAGCTGCCGTTATTTCTTACTAGTGGGAACATTTGCATTGCTTACTTGACGTACAAAACCACCGTCACCAGTTCTTTCTGCCGTCGCCAACATTTGGATCAAGCCCTAAATCACCCCGTCACCTTCCAGTGGGCCTTCTCCAACCTATACCCAATGGGGAGAAGCCATGGTCACACCTTGCCATGGACTTTACTGTCGAATTTCCTTTGTCTAATGGTAACACTGTCATCCTCATGGTCATTGACCGATTTTATAAAATGATTAATTGCATAACATTCAAAAAACTTCCATCCGCTAAAGAGGCTACGGTCTTTGTCAAAGAGGTCTATCGGCTACACTTGGTTCCCTAAGTAATAGTTTCTGACTGGGGTAGTCAGTTTGTCTCGAGATTCTGGAAGGAATTCTGTGTGCAACTAGGTATCCAACTTTCCTTCTCCTTGGCCTATCACCCACAGTCGAATAGGGCAGCAGAAAGGGCTAATCAAGACTTGGGGCAATTCATGCGGTGTTGCATCTCAGACCATCAGAACAACTGGTCGGACCTGCTACCTTGGGCGGAGTTTGCTCATAACAGTGCTGTCTTAGCTTCCACCCGGCTCTCCCTTTTCATGGTGAATTATGGGTATTAACCCTCCATGATTCCAGATTTGTTCACTCCCCAGGGGATCTCGGAATAGAAGGATCATCTCCAGCGAATCCACTCCACATGGGTGCAGGTCCAAGAGTCGTTGCAACGCTCACAACAATCCCAGGAGCTCCAGGCCAATCGTAAACACCTACCTGTACCCTCCTACCAGGTCGGGGAGAGGGTCTGGTTGTCCTCCAGAAATCTTCACCTCCAAGTGCCCTCTCAGAAACTGGCTCCCTGTTTTGTGGGGCCTTTCCGTATCCTCCGACCTGTGAACCCTGCGGCCTATGCCCTAGACCTTCCTCCCAATATGCAGATACACAATATGTTCCATGTCTCACTGCAGAAACCTCTGGTATGTTTCACTACGGTCAGTCTTCGACCTCATTCAGTGCCCGTTGATGGCCATGAGGAGTATGAGTTCCGATCCATAGTAGACTCTAGCAGGTTCCGAGGGAGCCTTCAATTTTGGTCCATTGGAAGGGTTACGGTACAGAAGAGTGCTCATGGGTTCCAGCCACAGACGTGCATGCCCCCACCCTCCTCCATGCTTTCTGTGCACACTTTCCCCATAAATCTTGGCTTGCCCTGCGGGGGTGGGGGTCGTTGAGGGGGGTACTGTCAAGGTTTTGCTGAGCAGCTCTATTCTGCCTATTGATTTTGATGTCTGAGCTAATCTAGTGCTCGGATATCTACTGCTGCTGTCTTCTGTGTTTCTGGCTCAGGCCGAATTAGCTGACCTCTCTTATTACTCACCTGACTGTTATCAGCCAACCCTCCCAGGGTATTTAAAGCAGCTTGGCTCACTTCCTTGTGTTTGTTTGCTGACCTGTTGCTGCTGGCTGCTGTGGATTTTCCTGTGCACCTCTTTGCTGTGTTCCAGACCCTTGGCTTGTTCTAGATTTCACTGACTTCTGTGCTTCTGACCCTTAGCTTGTTCCTGACATCGCAGACTTCTTGTTTCCTGACTCCGGCTCGGCTGGATATCTGTCTTGGTTCCTGACCCTGGCGTGTCTTTTGGTTTATGCACTTGGATCATGCTTCTGTTTTATAAATAAAGGTGTATTGGATTTTACATTTTAATGTCTTGCCTGGTTCCTGGTCCCTAACAAAAAGTACTGCCAAATTCCTGTCTAAGTCTGGTATTTGCATGATTGGGTGGCTATCAATATAGCTGTTTCAAATTAAAATTACTGTTGTAGCTGTAGAAATCCAAAATATATATTTGGCCCAAAGTTAGTTATGTTTAGCTGTATGGTAAAATTTGATGTAAAATAGATAGCTAGGACATTCCTAACTATGTGGAGGCACTTATATTTGCTAAAGCTGTGTCAAGATGTTTCTGTCATGTTTACAATATGTAGCAAGTGTTTCATTCAACTTTACTCCAAACTGTGTGACATAACAGCAATCATGATTATAATAGGAGCAATGGCCCAATTCATACACAGTGCAAATATTTATAACTGGGGGCCATCGTTAGAGGTACTGATGACCTCCAAAACGGGACTAATATAATTTATTGATTTTTTTTTTACACAGTCCTTCAGCCACTGCATGCCATCTGGTCATGCAGTGACCTGATTCATACACAAGTGCAAATATTTATAACTGGGGGCCATCAGTAGAGGTCCTGATGACCCCCAAAACGTGAATCAAAAAATGTATGTCCTTTTTTTTTATACACCATTCTTGCGGCCACTGTATGCTGTTGGGCCATGCAGTGACCGAATCACACACATGATAATAATTATAACTGGGGGCTATCAGTAGAGGTCCTGATGACCCCCCAAACAGGACTGACATACTTCTTGGGCTTGCCTTAAAAACATAAAATAAAATATATATAATATATATTTCGGCCACTGCCATCAGCTTATGCAGTGACTGAAAATCAAGTCAAGGAACTGGTACACTTACAGGTAAAAAAGAAATTTTATTCAAACATATTTGGTTTATAATTGACAAATGTAAATACAAATGCAAATATATTATAACAATTACTACAGATTTAGAAAGTGTCTTGATCCTTGAATTTAACCCTTTGAGTGCAAGATTAGTAAGCAATGCATTGCATTGCAATGCATTGCTTACTCCTCTGACACTCAAAGGGTTAATAGTGCAGCAAACTATATATTCTCCAACTCTTTACCAAATGTGGATTTTATTATTCAGTTAAATGAAGAGTAAAATAAATAATTTCCACTCCCAGCTTTAACCAATAAGTATCTGTAAATCTACTCTCTCTTTCAAACAAGCCTTCAATTTGAACCTCTTATCCTTCATTCAAAGAATAATAGCTGTCAGAAACAAACAAGCTGTCTGGCTCTGCTAGGTAAATCTAAAGCCAGTGCTCATTCACATAGCCTGCTCGTTCTCTACCAGGCGTGTAAGACATCTCCTCCAAAGCACGAGCCACCTAACAGCTGATTTCAAATCACTTCATGAGGTTTGATCCTTCTGCCAACCTATACAAGTCAACGACGTGAATTTACTAACCTACATGATGCCACTAGAGGGAGCTCATGAATAAAAAAAAAAAAATTTTAATAAGTGAATTACTCCTTAACCAAAAAATTTCTCAGAAAAAAAAAGACAACACAGAATATATCATCAATAAATCTACTTAAATAAGGGAAGTCATTTTTTAAGTTTACTGATCCTTTAAAATCTCCTCTCTTTTCTCAAGGGGCACAAAGAGCTTTTCTTCAGGTAAGGTGGCGAGTGTTTTACCCTGTTCGTCATGGATATAGTTCATAAGAGAGGCTGGAGTGAGTGATGGATGCAAGAACCATACTATAGGATTCAGTTGATGTCCTTCCTCACTGGGAGCTGAAAACATCCTTGAGAGGTTATCAGCTTTGGTGTTCCTTGTACCTGCCCTGAAGACATAGTTGAAGCAAGAGAGAAAAACAGTGACCATCGAGCCTGTTGGGGATTTATACGCTTAGCATCACTGATGTAGAGAAGATTTTTTGTGATCAGTAGTTATGGGTATACATGCCCCTTCCAAAATGTGTCTCCAACGCAAGAATGATGGCCAGTTGTAGTTCCTCTCGGCTTGGAAAAATCTCTTAGACATAAAGCCACAGGGATAGAGTGGACTGCTATAGGAGCTCCTCTTGGATAGCACGACTCCCGCACCAATCTCAGAGGCAACAACCTCAATTACAAAGGGTTGTGTAGGATCTGCATGTCTCAAAGTGTGTTTAATGACCTCTTGTGACCAGCTGACAAAGTCCACCCCCCTCTTAGTTAGGGTGTGGAGAGGATCAGCAATCTTAGAAAAGTCTCTAATGAACTTGCAATAATAAATCGCAAACCCCAAGAATAGCTGTAGAGGTTTGAGCCCAGAGGGTTGGGGCCAGTAGAGGATGGTGTCTAATTTGGAAGGATCCATCTAAAATCCTGTGGAACCCATAGTATAACCAATTAAGTCTACCCTCTTCACCTCTAATATACACTTTGTGTACAAATGTATCACGGTTCCCGTGATTCCGCTGTCACTCTCTGCTGTGGTGCTCTCTCATTGGCGGAGCTTGTTTAGCCCACCCAGGGTTGCCTTCATATACCGGCCTCTGGCACCTGTCAGGTGCCCTTTCGTGGTGTTCCCGTACCTGTGCATCTGTTGCTGTGTTCCTGCATTCCTGTGTATCGATTCGGCCCGTCTGACTACTCTTGTTGTTCCTGCTCCGTGATTGACCCGGCTTGGCTGACGATCCTGCTCCGTGATTGACCCGGTTTGGCTGACGATCCTGCTCTGTGATTGACCCGGTTTGGCTGATGATCCTGCTCCGTGATTGACCCGGTTCGGCTGACGTTCCTGTTCCTTGATTGACCTGGCTTGGCTGATGTTCCTGCACCGTGACCTGCTTCCTGTGTTCCTGCAAGATTCTGATTATATGTCGCCCTGGCGACATTCTGAACTGTGTATGCAGTGCTGTGCCGACTGAGCACCCACTTAACCCTTGCAGAGCTTGTTGCCTCCGCTACTGAGCCTGTTCGTTAACACTTGCTGAGCTTGTTGCCTCCGATTCTAAGCCTGTCCGTTTACACTTGCAGAGCTTGTTGCCTCCGCTACTGAGCCTGTCGTTAACACTTGCTGAGCTTGTTGCCTCCACTACCGAGCCTGTCCGTTAACACTTGCAGAGCAATCGTGTCCTCTGTTAACTGTGCTTCCACCTTACACTTTATGAGCACAGAATAGCAGTTGTTGCACCGCGTGGTGCTATTGGGCGATTCCTCTAGCTCTTGCAGTGTTTGTCTCCATTACCGCACAGGAAGGGTGTCTTGGCTCTGGTCTCATTCAGCTCTCGCAGTGTTGTGCCTTTGTTACCGCACCGGTAGAGTGCTACTGGCTCAAGTTCCATTTAGCTCTTGCAGTGTCTATGACTCTGTTACCGCATCTAAGGGGTGCTATTGGCTCTGGTCCCATTTAGCTCTTGCAGTGTCTCTGACTCCGTTACTGCACCTAAGGGGTGCTATTGGCTCTGGTCCCATTTAGCTCTTGCAGTGTCTCTGACTCCATTACCGCACCTAAGGGGTGCTATTGGATCTGGTTCCATTCAGCTCTGGCAATACTGTTGGGTATCTCGGTGATCACCTGTTCCTGAAGTGTTTCAGTTCTGTCTCACTGCTAAGGTGCTTCCCACCTCGCACCACTGCCTGGGCTGTTATTACCATCTACTGGGCGTTTGCGAAACACACCACTACAGAGGCTGATTACTTGAATTGGGCTTTAACCTGTATGCCACTACTGTTTCCAGTTATATGCCAGTATTGCCCCAAGCCATATTGTGTCTGTAAAGACATCCATTATACTTATCCATATATGTGCTATTACATATTCTAGCCCCTAGGGGGCAGTGTTCCTTGTTTCCGCTCAATAAAACTGTGTTTTATTTTAACCTCTGGTCTGAGTGTCTTTAAAACCGTTACAAAATGGTTCTCATGTAGACCTGCTTCACATGGCAGCGATGAGTAGTCAAATCAGAGAGTAGATCAGAATGTTGCCCAGATACACTATGACAAACTGTTGCAAAAATCTCTGAAACACTCATTATCAAACTCCTGGAAGATGGGGGTATTGCAGAGCCCAAAGGGCATGACTCTGTATTCATAATGCCCTGATCGGGAATGGAACACTGTAATCTATTCATCACCCTGTCTAATCCAAATTAAACGGTAGGCTCCCTGGACATCCAGCTTTGTGAATACCTTGGACCCCATGAGTCTGACAAACAGTTCAAATAGCAAAGGAATGGGGTAGGTATTTTTATTGGTAATTTTGTTAAGTCCCCTGTAGTCTATGTGGGGACAAAAGTCTCCTTCCTTCTTCTTTACAAAGAAAAACCCTGCTCCTGCTGGGGATGTGGATCATTGTATAAAGCCTCTCCTCAAATTATCTTTCATGTACTCCTCCATAGCAGTGGTCTTGGGAAAAAAGACCCTGAGGTGGGACAGTAACAGGGAGTAAATCTATAGTACAGTCTAGAGCAAGGTGAAGAGGCAGCCTCTCTGACTCCTTTTTATTAAAGATGTCTGTAAATTGTTGGTACTGTTCTGGAATCAAAGAAGAGGAGGTCTGAGCAGTCCCAATGTGCACTGGTTCAGAGGAACTCAGTGATGGCAGCAAAAGGAACCCTATGATGCAAGGACAACCAAGTGTATCCTAGTACGACAGGACAGGAGGGTGAAGTGATAACATGTAGACTCAAGTTCTTGGTGTGTAGAACCCCTAACCTGATATGCAGGGACTGAGTCTCTTGAGTAATAGTAGAAAGGTGAAGTGGTCTCCCATCAATGGCCTCCAGCAGCAATGGTTGAGTTTTAACAAGGCAGGGAATCCCTTGATCTTTGCAGAAAGTCTCATCGATAAGTGACCCAGCAGCTCCAGAGTCTATGAGAGCAAAGGTAAATACAACATGGTCTTGCCAAGACAACTGAACAGGGACTAATAAATGTCTGTCCTTTTGCTCAGGGGTGAGACAACAGCAAGAGCAGGGCTCCTAATCCCTCTAGGTGTGGCCGTTTTCTTTCTTGCATGCATAATTACCAGCCTGGCCACAGTATATGCCCAAGTTCTCTCTATGCCTTTGCTGTTTCTCCTCCTTGCTCAACCACATGGTCCCTAGTTGCATTGGCTCCTGAGGGGAGATGACCGGAGGTTCTGGGTTAGAAAACCTGGGAGCCAATCTCACCGTAGCTCTCTTCCAGCAGTCCGACTGGAGTTGCCTCTCCTGGAGCCTGAGATGTGGCAAACAAAAGTTATGAGTTCCTCTAACTCCTCAGTTAGGTTTCTAGCAACCAGCTCATATTTCAAGTGGTCAGAGAGACTGTAGGTAAATGCTGAACGCAAGGCCTCATTATTCTATCTGACCTCAACTTCAAAAGTGCGGAACTCGATGGCATAGTCAAGGAGGGAACATGACCCTTGTCTTATAGTGAAAAGGGAGGAGGAAGGTGAAATACTAGACTGTGGATGAACTCTACATAGTTATTTACCAGTGGAGTACTCCTCTCTAGACTTGTGCACAACAAACATTTTTGGTAAAATTCGATTTCATACAACATTTTTTTTCCTTTCGTCACCTCTGCAATTCGGATCCGACCTGTTTGACGAAATTCAACCACAGTCCGAATTTTCAGCGACTTTAAAATACCTTTAAAAATACAATAAAAATTTAAAATTAACTAATTGGAACCACTTCCAGGGTCTAAATGAAGATCGTGGAACAGGGTAAGGTGGGCATTTAGCCTTATGGTACAATGGATGAAGTAGCTAAAGTATGGATGTAGCAATAAGGTACCCTGCCTGCCTACACAATACACATACACAACTGTGAGATTGGCTGATGTGTCACACTGAAAATTATTCAAACAAATCCCTACTATTATTTTTAATATTTTACACAGGAACAAAGGTGACTTTACCTTGCGGATGCAATAAGGTACTAGGCCTGCCTACAGAACTGTGAGACTGGCTGAAGTGTCACTTTACTCAAACAAATCCCTACTATTATTTTTAATATCTTTACACATGAACAAAGGTGACTTTCCCTTGCAGTGGCAATAAGGCACTAATGCTGGCTGCCTGCCTATGCCTAATGCTTCCTGCCTGCCTACACAACAACTGGACACTAATATCTCCTGCTTCTTCTCTTTCAGCTCCAATAAAGCACTTAAAGGAAATGCAAGCTGTCTGGGTGTCTGTGTCATTAACCCAACCCCCATCATGAAACGAAGAAACTAATTGGAATAGAGACAAAGCGGGAAAGTAGTGCATGAAACGGAGAAGCTAATTGGACTAAAGACATGGAGGGAAAATATGGTGGGAAAGTAATCACGTGCGGGTAGTAGTTGCGAATTTCCAAAATTTTCAATGACATTCGGAGCAGGGCTGGTCAGATTCTGATTTTTTTTGGCGAACGACCCTTGCCTTTCGGATGGCCCGAATATCGCCAAATGACCCCTTTTTTGTTTAATTCCCAATGTCGATGAACTGAATGGCACAAGCCTACTCCTCCCCTAGGGTGGATGCCCAGGCAAGAGCACTCTCAGTGAATAGAGTGATGACATAACCCACTTTGGCACAGTCAGAGGGAAACAAATGAGGTGTCATTTCAAAATGTATAGAGTATTAGTTAAGAAAACCATGACAACCAGCAGGATTGCCCACATAACGGGATGGAGGTGGCAGTTTCATTGTGGGCATAGGAGTATTAGTCTCCATCTGGGCTGGGGAAGTGGTTACAGGAACAGAGCCATGTAGGGTCGGTTCAAACTAACAAAGTTTGTAAGGCCTGTGAAAACTGATCCATTGGTGATCCAAGTGATCTCTACTGGCCTCACTGGTGTTCAACATTTGTCCAATCTCCACGGGTTCCATATTAAGGGCCCTTGGATACTATCACAGTCTCTCAGCCTGGGTCAAGGTTAGCTAATGTATAGAGGATAACGAAAGGCAGAGACACCCTACGCACCAACACAGGGGTTAGAACTCTAATGCAGAGTCAGGAAGTCGAACCACAGGCCTAAAGTTAAGTCTGTTCATCGTGCACAGAAGAGTTGCGGGTAGTCAAAAAGCAAGCCAGGAGTCGGTGCACAGATAGTGGAAGAACCGGAGGTATACAGTTAGTCAATACCTAGTGACTTGGATCAGTAGAGAGGTGCTGGTAGTCGTAGGACAGGCCAGAAGTAGATGCACAGGTTGGAGGACAGAGCCAGAGTCAGTACACAGTAGGTCGGATCACTTGAGAGAAGCAGAAGGTCAGCGAGCAGAGCTGGAGTTGGAAAACAGTAGATTATATCACTTGAGAGAAGCAGAAGGTCGGAGAGCAGAGCCAGTGCCAGTACACAGTAGGTCAGAACGCATGAGAGTAGCGAATAGTTGTACAGCAGAGCCAGAGTCAGGAAGTCAGAAATCAGGAGCAGGGATACACAGACCAGGTCACAACAGGATACAGATAAATCACAGATCACAGGTACAAGACGCTAAGTAAATCCAAGGGCAAGGATAGTGGGAAGGCACAGGGTTTAAGTAGGCAACAACAAGGTGTAGACCCTTAGTAATTAGTGCTATGTCCGCCTACGAGCAGGAGGAGCTGTACGGGTTGTGACAAATACTGACAGTTTGTGGTGATCAAGCCAGGAATCTCCCAAGGTAAGCTGCCTGTATATACCTAGCAGAGTGGAGTCTCCACAAAGAAGAAGAATATAGCACAGTTGACAAATCTTCCACATTTATAGGAGCCAGTCACCTTAGGTTTGCACATGCATGGAGTAAATGACTGTGCACCAATTTATCATATAAGGTAGGTACCCTACTATAACCAGTCAGGGTTCTTTCTCCCAGGCACTTGAGAGTCCGTCTGTCTTTAAGATACAACAGTATTTCTGCAAGATTTTAATTATTTCTTGCCATTGATGGTTTTAAGTTGGTATTGTGTTAGCCATAGAAATAGAGGAGGCAGTTATAGTCAGGTTGATACCTTTATTGGCTAACTAAGCAGATTTAGGATACAAGATTTCAGGACCTCATAGGTCCCTTCCTCAGACATGCCATACAGGTATATATGAAACATCACTCTTAAATACAAGTACAATTCGAATTGTTTAGAATAGTAATCAGATAAACAGCTCAGTCCAGACCCAGGTTCTTTGATCAGTCAATGGTAAAGAAGTGTGAAGTAAATTGCAGCCAGAAGTGTGAAAGATTTTTACACTCCCAGTGGGACTGTTGTAAAGGTTAATTCACAATGTGATAATGTGATATGAATTTTTTATCCCTGTTCAGACCACTATTTAAAAAATTAAACTGGACCATTAATTTAACCTCCCATATTTTTCTGTCCCTCTGAGTTTGAAACAGTCGAATTAGTACAGTTAGTTTGATGTCCCTGACACTGTGTCCATTTTGGCAAAAATGTTCTCCCACTGGTGTCTCTGTCCTTTTGCTGTTAACACTGGATCTGTGGAAATTAAACATTTTATGTAAAGGCTGGCTGGTTTCTCCACATAGAGAGTAGTGAGGCATTTTGTACATATGATGAGGTATATTACATTGGATAATTTGCAGGTGAAGGTAGCATTGATCTTGTGGTGTAACTGGGTGTTTGGAATGGGTACTTTGTCCTTTGTGTAAATGTGTGCACAGGTTTAACACCTACTTTGTAGGCAGGGAGATGTGCTATTTTATGTATTTTTAATCAGGGCACTACTTACCATCAGTTATTTTAAATTGGGTGGCTATCTGAAGGAGAGTAAAGGAAGCTGTGGGAATATATTCTTAAGTCTTTCATCTATATGTAATGTTGTTCTTTTAATATTTTGGATAGAGCTTCAACTTGGAGGTTGTAAGTAGGGATGGGCAGTTTGCCTCAAACTGAAATAGGCGAAAAATGGCACTTTCCGCTTGGCAAAAAATTTCCCACAAAAAGTGCCATTTTCCAGCTTTTTTCGCCTAGCTCATTGCATTGAAATCAATGGGAAGACAAATTTTTCTCCACCACACAAAAGTTTACTCTAGTTTTCTACAGCCATATACAAGGGTGTCAGGCTCTCACAGCATGCCATACTGTGTTTGTGAGAGGCGAGAGAAACACGTTTTTGAGCTAGAGAAGGTAGGCAAAAAATGGGGAATTGAAGCTTAGTTTAGGGAGTCATTTAGCTAGGACATTTGTTCTTTGTATTAGGGGAGTCTGACTGCAGCAATGGTTGCTGCAGCATGTGCCATAAATGATGATTATCCCTCTTCTTCTGGGGTGGATGCAGTTTGTCAAGGTCCCACCAATCACACCACGCCAGTCCCCTACCACCACTACCATACACATCTCCACATTATAGGCTGTTGTAATGGTTTTATGAACACTCAGACATGGAAGGTTAGGTAAAAACAGAGTTTTATTGAAAAACACAGAAATTAGAATAACTCTCGCAGGTCCAGTATAAACTGAAAAGGTTATGGTGGGGAAAAAAGTGAATGAAAACCCCTTCCACCTGAATTTGGTGGGTGGTAGATACAATGCTAAACAAAATTTGACATACCAGTCAAGCCATAAGACTTGCTTTTCCCAAAGAAGTCACACTTTTGCAGTGGTGTTACTACTGCAAGGGATTCTGGGTAGGCATATGCAAATAAGCTTAGCAAGGAATCACCTTTTTGCCTCAAATTCCACTTTGTACATGGATTCCTCAGAGTATGTGCATGCTGAGTAACAGCTTTAAGACACAACTCAGGATGAGGTGCAAAGCCAGTGAACCACTCATGGACAGCTGTTTCGTTGTCTATGCAACTCTTCAGCATGAGGTTGGTTCTACTGGCTTGCTATTGAGGCTTGGTGCACATGTGGAGCACAAACTGAAAAGGTTATGGTGGGGAAAAAAGTGAATGAAAACCCCTTCCACCTGAATTTGGTGGGTGGTAGATACAATGCTAAACAAAATTTGACATACCAGTCAAGCCATAAGACTTGCTTTTCCCAAAGAAATCACACTTTTGCAGTGGTGTTACTACTGCAAGGGATTCTGGGTAGGCATATGCAAATAAGCTTAGCAAGGAATCACCTTTTTGCCTCAAATTCCACTTTATACATGGATTCCTCAGAGTATGTGCATGCTGAGTAACAGCTTTAAGACACAACTCAGGATGAGGTGCAAAGCCAGTGAACCACTCATGGACAGCTGTTTCGTTGTCTATGCAACTCTTCAGCATGAGGTTGGTTCTACTGGCTTGCTATTGAGGCTTGGTGCACATGTGGAGCACAAACTGAAAGGTATGGTGCCTACCCAGAATCCCTTGCAGTAGTAACACCACTGCAAAAGTGTGATTTCTTTGGGAAAAGCAAGTCTTATGGCTTGACTGGTATGTCAAATTTTGTTTAGCATTGTATCTACCACCCACCAAATTCAGGTGGAAGGGGTTTTAATTCACTTTTTTCCCCACCATAACCTTTTCAGTTTGTGCTCCACATGTGTGACTGGGTCACAGTAACTAGACTGCCAGAGCAGCAAACGAGGCACACAGAGCATCTGTCCGTAGACAGAGAGGACACCGAAGGAGAGCCCCTAACCAGATCACTGGATGGAGCCGTGAGCCAGGCCAGATCGATACACAGAGCAGGAATGTCAGCCAATCCAGGTCGGTACACAGAGCAGGAACATCTGCCAAATCGGGTCGGTACACAGCGCAGGAACGTCAGCCAGACCAGGTCGATACACAGAGCAGGAACGTCAGCCAATCCGGGTTGGTACACAGAGCAGGAACATCAGACAGGCCGGGTTGATACACAGAGCAGGAACGTCAGCCAGTCGGAGAAGGTAAACAGAGCAGGAACGTTAGCCAGGCCGGGTCAATACACAGAGCAGGAACGTCTACAGGCAGAGTAGTCAGGCAGTCCGGGTCATACACAGAATTCACACAAATATAGGAACAAGCGCTAGCAATGGGAACACCACGAAAGGACACTGCATAAGTGACAGGGCTCAGTATTTAAGGGATAGCACTGGACGGAGCAAAACCACATTAGCCAATAAAAGGAATCAGGAAGTAGAACTGGTCATAATGTCGCCAGAGATAACACGGGCACCGTGATAGCTGTACTTTGTTTTTTTTAATCACTTGACATCATCATGAATATGTGCCAGTGTCACTTAAGCAGAAAGGTAGTTAGCAAAAGACAAATGCACTCTGCATGCTAACACATTTTTCAAGGTATGTCTTCCAGCTACTTATTTCTCCACTACAGCCCTCAGAAGAAGAAACATTGTGCTGGGAAATGTTTCACCATATTAAACATAGGTAAAAATGTGTTGGAATAGGAGACAAATGTGTTGAATAAGTGAAAAATATATTAGAATAGAGAAAAATGTGTTAGAATAGGAGAAAATGTATTGGAATGTGCAAAAAAATTGTTGGAATTGGATAAAAGAAGAAAACTTTCGGAAAAAAAGAGAAAAATCTTTAGTTTTTCACGAAAAGTCATGCAGGAATTTTTTCTCACTTTTTGCCCACCCCTAGTTGTAAGTGTTCGCCAGTGGCATCCAGATGTTTTCTTGGTATGTGGGTAGGAAATAAATCTAGGCACCTGGCTTGTGACTGTTGTTTAAGTGTAAGTGTGAAGTGCTTTGTTATACACTTTTTTTTATGTAACCTGGATCTCAGTTCTTCTCTCTTTGATTAAACAATATATACAAAAGAAGAAATGGCCCTCAGGAGTATGATCACAACAGATTATGGACCACTGTTCTTGATGCCTAGAGAAAACCAGTTCAAAGTTGAGATGCTCAAATCCTTAATGCTTTAGTTAAGCAAAACATTCACATATGTCAGCTGTAAATACATATGGTCTGCTCACTTGTCTCTGAGGATACTATTTGTTAATGCTGGTCTGTACTGAAGTTGGGTATCCAGTCCCAACTTAACCAGGTGACACACATGATTTAATTGTCATGTGTGGGTAATACGTTAATATAGGTACCTGTTTGGTCTGTATTGAAGTTGGGTATCCAGTCCCGACTTAACCAGGTGGCACACATGATTTTAAGTATTATGTGTGTGTAATAGGATATTAAGGCACCTGGTTGGGAGGCAGGTTTCAGTCCTGGCCTTGATATATATTAAGGATAATGTTATTTACAGGGTATCCAGGCTCCTGTAATATACAGAAATACACCACTCTTCGAGATTGAATAAGCCAGAAAATAATACTAAGGGGTTACTGTTCGTCATATTTCTTCCTTTATTAATCATTCCCAATATCATATGTTTGCATCATAAGTCCTTATATTTTAATTTGTCAATTATTACTAATCAGATTTGAATGTCCTGTGTTCGAGTTTGAGTGATAAAATCTATCTGCGGGACCAATGTCTGGATATTATACAGTCTTAATAATTATCATTCACCGATAAATCTTACATATTGAACAGAAGTGATAATTTGTCCATAAGTAAATTGTCTGTCCCATATAGCCATGAGTAAATAATTTGCCTCCAAATGATTTACGGGTTTAGAGCATATAGTCAGTTTGATATCTATGTATGGGTCAGAGTAGATAATCTGTCCTGCTCTATCCCTCTGATATATATATATATATATATATATATATATATATATATATATATATATATATATATATATATACACGTGGGCATGAGTAGATAATCTGCCCTATGGAGGCAAGAATTGAATATTTTACCTCATGATTTTTAGAGGCAGTGTACATGAGCACCCTATTGACCGGAAGGAAAATGAGTTAATTTAAAAGGAAAACACAAAACACAAACACACAAACAAGGGACTTGTAATGCCTGAGTATATGATATTGGTCTGTTTATATGTTTTGTTGCCTGTCCTTGTATTTTTGTTCTGCTGCAACTAACGCTTGCATGATATTATTTTTATTGCTCTGTTGACCTTGGTGCTCTCACTGTGTATATATATATATATATATATTGAAACCATTTAAACTTAATTATAATTGTGTTGTTTGTGTGTGTGTGTATATATATATATATATATATATATATATAATGTGACAAATAAATGGGCAGCACCCGTAGGACTTTAAATATAAGATTTATTAATCACAATAAGCACATCAATAGGTCAACGTTTCGTTGACCTATTGATGTGCTTATTGTGATTAATAAATCTTATATTTTAAGTCCCACGGGTGCTGCCCATTTATTTGTCACATTGTTTATCCTTTACAAGGGATTGTGCACCTGGGCATTCGATACATAGGAGTGAGTGCTATCCACTATATACCCATATATATATATATATATATATATAGATGTACTCAGCCTGGGGTAACCCTGGTTGTAGAGAGGCACAGCACCCATCCAAAAATATCCAGTGAATTTATTGAAGCAACATAGTATCCAACATCAGCAAGCTAGATCTGTCTAGCCAAACGTTTTCGGTCCCTCATGTGGACCTTTATCAGGGCTCAAAGAAATTCACATTATTGCCAAGCTTTAAATACCTTGTCAACGCCTCGTGGACATGCAATGCACCCAAAAGCGCCAAAACATTCGGCGCTAGCTAGCTCTCTGCGATGCGTTCCACGGAGCGGTAATGTTGACCGGGTCCGTAACCAAGCAACGGATACCCGAATCCATACAAAGCAATGCTGCCGGCTGCTGGCTAGCATTGCGCAAAGCAGCACTAGAGACAAACAAAGAAAAGGAGATACAAAGTAGCGTGGATAAATGCCAGACTGGATACACATATGTATCAAAGCAAAAGATCACAGATAAAACGTTAGTGTATAGAAATAAATGCTAACAAAAAAAGAAAATAATGTAACAGAAAAATATGTAAGTCCAAATACATGTGTGCACGTATTATCTGTATCCCGGACTTCCATAATCTGCTCATCATATACAATTCAAAATCAGATCAAATGATATGGTAAATTATTCATCTCTTATTTGCACTCCCTCAGGTCCCATTCTCCATGTATGAACCCCGGGGGCATCCATAAATAAGCAAGAGATATTTAAATATAATCCGCAGTAGGACTCATAAATAGTTGTAGGAGGAGTGATGTTCATGAATCGCATATTAATGTGCAGACCCATCAGGGCCCATTCCTGTGACCTCTGCACAAGGAGTGCCCATATTATGCTGCATACGCGGGTATAAACTCGTTTAAAGAGAAAAACTTCAAATGGTGAAGTGAAAATACCCTTAAAATTACATAAACTTGGAACCCATTTATTTATATACAGCCCTATCAGGGCCCATTCCTGTGACCTATTCACAAGGAGTGCCCACATTTTTTGCTGTATAAAACAGGTATAACTTCGTTTAAAGGAAACTTGCAAATGAAATCTCATGGTTCAAACCGTTAGGTGCCAAAGTTCCAAATTCAAAAATCAATCTAGTTTCATGTTGCAATAAAATCTGATGTCTGTCTCCACCACGTTTAGGTTTGTGAATCATCAAGATTGGCATAAAGCGGAAGACTGCCATTGAGTGTCTACTTAGTTCAAAATGTCTCGCCACTGGTTGGCATTTGTAATCCTTAGCCTCCATTAGTCCATCCAATGCTTTCTTAATCGCTGAACGGTGATTATTCATTCGCTCTTTTAACATTGTAGTAGTCTTACCAATGTATATGAGATTACAAGGACACTGAATCATATAAATGACACATCTGCTTTCGCAGTTCATAAAGTCTTGGATGGTAATTAATTTGTTAGTGCGAGGGTGACGGTATTGCTTGCCAGTCATCAAATATCCACAATTGGAGCACCCCTTACATCTATATACTCCCTTTGGGCGCATCAACCATTGAGTGGTACCTTCTTTGGTAGTATATTTTTCAATGGGGTCCCCTTTATCTAACATATCTCCTAAATTTCTTCCCCTCCTTTAACAAAATAATGGTGGCAATTTGAATAGATGTCCCAGTTTAGCATCCCCACTTAAAATGTGCCAATGCTTTTGTATAGTTCTTTTAATTTCAGCTGATGCGGTTGTAAATTGTGTTTGAACACAAAACCTGTTTTCAACTTTTTCATCTACAAGTCTAGGTTGGAGTAATTCTTCTCTATTTAAACTCAAGGCTTTCTGATAATCAATATTAACTTCCTATTCATCATATCCTCTCTGCAAGAATTTATTTTTCATATCAACCAATGCTCGTTTACATTCCTCCTTGTCAGTTGTGGTCCGTACCACTCAAATCATCTGAGAGAAAGGAAGACCACGTTTAAGTGGTATTGGGTGATGACTGGTGGCATGGAGCAATGTATTCTGGTCAGTGTTTTTTTGATAAATTTTAGTCAAAATATGTCCCTGATCTCTATAAATTGACATATCCAAAAAGTTGATGATATTCTTATCATAAGTCAATGTAAATCTTGTTGTGGAATCAATGCCATTAAGGTAGTCAATAAACTCCCTCAATAGCTTCGAATCACCATTCCAAAGCAAAAATATATCATCAATAAAGCGTTTAAAAAAACTGATATGTTGAGCAAATCGTGAAACCGAAAACATATATAATTGCTCATAATGCTCCATAAAAATAGAAGCATACGAGGGGGCCATGTTTGATCCCATCGCTGTTCCTTGAAGTTGTAAATAAAATCCATCTTCAAATTTGAAGTAGTTCTTCTTAAGTATAACATCTATAAGCAACAGCAAAAATTCCAATGGGGGACCCTCGTATGTATTATCTCCATTTATCATTTTAGCAATAGCTTCCTTTCCGATATCATGTGGTATGTTACTATATAGACTACTCACGTCTAAGGTTACGAATATGGTATTATCTCCAATAGCGGTGGGTAATTGATTGATAAAGTCTGTAGAGTCTTTTATATAGCTATTAAATTTAGTCACATAACCTTGTAGGAAGTAGTCCACAAACTGAGATATTGGTTGACACAATGATCCTCTTGCCGAAATAATTGGCCTACCTGGCGGATGTTCAGAATTTTTATGGATTTTAGGGATACAATATAATACAGGAATTCGAGGGTATCGTTGTGTCAAAAAGTTTTTAAAATCAACAGACAACCATCTGTTATTTAATCCAAGTTGAATGATTGCATCAATTTCTGTTTTATATCCCAAGGTTGGATCACGCAATAACTGCTTATAATTACTAGTAACAGATAATTGAGAAAGCACCTCTGATCGATAATCACCATAATTCATCACAACAATACCTCCACCTTTATCAGCTTGTTTTATTATGATACTATTATCTTTAGACAAGTTTTTTATAGCCAAATATTCTGCTTTAGTTAAATTATAATAACTCGTTTGTTTGTCTTTCAAGATTTGACGAGTCTCTGTAGAAATGAGATTCATAAAAGTGGTAATGTGTGGATTATTGGTGATGGGATCAAAGGTGCTTTTTTGTTTGAATTTGGTTTTAACCTCAAATTGACCAACCTCAGGATAAAAAAAAGAAAAAGTCTTTTAATTTAAGCTGTCTGTGAAGTTTATACAGATCAACCTCCCATTTGAATTTGTCTTGTTTATTAGTAGGGACAAAACTAAGCCCCTTACTAAGAACAGACATCTCTGTTGGGGATAAAACCCTATTTGACAAATTATAGATGGCTATTTGGCCCGTTGGCGTAATACCATCTGATTTGTGGCGGTATTTTCTCCCTCCCCGGCGGATCTTTCTTTTTCTTTCTCTTTTTGTTTCTGTATTCTGGCCTTCTGTTTTTTGCCTAAATTGTCTAAAAAACGAGCTTCACCAGTGTCATCAGTCCCAGACCTTGAAGCAGTGTCTGAATCTGTAGAAGAATCACCACCACCTCTAGTAAATTTATTTCTAGGTCTCCTGGTGTAAGAGAATGATCTATCTGTTAATCCAAGAAGCCAAGGATATACTTTCAGCTCTTTATGGTCAACTTGAACCTGTTTAAGTTTTTCTTTTTTAGAAGAGGCCAACTCCTCCTTATATTTCTTTAAATTAGATTCAGGTTTGTCAAATAATTCCTTGGACTTCTCTGGATTAAAAGTGTCTTTGTGTTTTGTCTCAAGTGCTATAATCTCCTGTTTAACCGTTTCAATTTCTTTAGCTGATTGATCTATCACCAATAAAAGTAATTCAAAAGAACATTTGTTTAAAATATCACACCATTAGGTGCAGAACTCCTTATTACCTCTGCCTATAGTGGGTTGATTTTTAATTCTAAAGCCCCTCGGTATTAACTTCTCTTTGTAGTAATGTGTAGTGATGAGCGAGCACCCCAATGCTCGGGTGTTCGGGTGCTCTGACCGAGCACCCCCTGAGGCTCGAGTGCTCGGCTGAGCACCCGAGCCCCATTGAAGTCAATGGGAGGACTCGAGCATTACACCAGGCACCCCCTGCTCTGATGAGGGGAGGGTGCCTGGTCCATAGGAAAAGGGCAGAAAAAGATGGAAACACTACAGAAATGGTTCAGGGACAGCATAGGGAGGATGTCTGGATGCATCTTGGACTCCAACATCGCTGCTGGGAACGATCTTTCGCCCGTAGTACGCCATTTTTACAGACTGACCATAAAACACACGAAAAGGAAAATAAAAACGACTTTAGGCGAAAAATTGTTACCAAACAATATTTGCTGTATATTTACTTGTATATCATCTGCAAATTCTCCCAAAAATTTCCTTGATTTTCAGAACTGAGGCCATGATTAAGAGGGAAACGTGCGCAGAGGCAAATTCTCCCAAAAATTTCCTTGATTTTCAGAACTGAGGCCATGATTAAGAGGGAAACGTGCGCAGAGGCAAATTCTCCCAAAAATGTCCTTGATTTTCAGAACTGAGGCCATGATTAAGAGGGAAACGTGCGCAGAGGCAAATTCTCCCAAAAATTTCCTTGATTTTCAGAACTGAGGCCATGATTAAGAGGGAAACGTGCGCAGAGGCAAATTCTCCCAAAAATTTCCTTGATTTTCAGAACTGAGGCCATGATTAAGAGGGAAACGTGCGCAGAGGCAAATTCTCCCAAAAATTTCCTTGATTTTCAGAACTGAGGCCATGATTAAGAGGGAAACGTGCGCAGAGGCAAATTCTCCCAAAAATTTCCTTGATTTTCAGAACTGAGGCCATGATTAAGAGGGAAACGTGCACAGAGACAAATTCTCCCAAAAATTTCCTTGATTTTCAGAACTGAGGCCATGATTAAGAGGGAAACGTGCACAGAGACAAATTCTCCCAAAAATTTCCTTGATTTTATTGAACTGAGGCCATGATTAAGAGGGAAACGTGCGCTGATCTGACCATCTAAAACATTATGGGTGAGGGTCTGCTGCAGAGCTGACCATCCTAAACATTATATGCGAAGGCCCGCTAGTGAGCTGACGCTATAAAACATTATATGAGAGGGCCCGCTAGAGAGCTGACCCAATAAAACATTATATGAGAAGGCCCGCTGGTGAGCTGACCTATATAAAAATTGGCAAACAGGGCCCGCTGGTGAGCTGACCCTATATAAAAATTATATCACAGGGCATATGGAAGAGGAGGAGGAGGATGAGAAGATTAAGAGTCAACCATATACCTGTTTTTTGGGTGGAAGGGGTGAATGGGAATACAGAGTATTCCCATCATTGTAAATAATATATGTAAAGTGAGTTTATGTTCCCCCGGGGCTTTCCTCCAGTGGAGTGGAGAAGTCAGGGGAAATCCAGGCCTTGTTCATTTTTCTAAGTGTCAACCTATCAGCATTGTCGGTGGAAAGGCGGATACGCTTATCTGTTATGATGCCACCAGCAGCACTAAATACCCGCTCAGACAGAACGCTGGCGGCAGGGCAGGCCAGCACCTCCAAGGCGTAGAGTGCCAGTTCATACCACGTGTCCAGCTTGGACACCCAGTAGTTGTAAGGCACAGAGGGATCATTGAGGACGCTGACACGGTCTGCTACGTACTCCTTCACCATCTTCCAAAACTTTTCCCTCCTTGTGACACTAGGCTGCGCATCAGGGTGAGGGTGCTGGCGGGGTGTCATGAAGGTGTCCCACGTCTTGGAGAGTGTTGCCCTGCCTTTCTCGGAACTGCTGTGTGCTCCCCTTTTCTCCCCTTCTCGGTTGGCCAAGGTAGCACGTACTCTGCCGCCAGCGTTGTCAGATGGAAAATTTTGGAGCAATTTTTCGACAAGAACCTTCTGGTATTGCACCATTTTGCTTGTCCTCTCCACCGGAGGAATGAGAGATGAGAAATTCTCTTTGTAGCGGGGGTCCAGAAGGGTGAACACCCAGTAATCCGTGTTGTTTAAAGTGCGTATAACGCGTGGGTCACGGGAAAGGCAGCCTAACATAAAGTCAGCCATGTGTGCCAGAGTACCAACAGGCAAGATTTTGCTGTCCTCACCAGGAGGATGACTCTCAATCTCCTCATCCTCTTCCTCCTCTTCTGCCCACCCACGCTGAAGAGATGGAACTAAAGTTCCATGGCTACCCTCTGTAGCGGAGGCAACCGTGTCTTCCTCCTCCTCCTCCTCCTCCTCCTCCGCCTCCTCCAATTGTTGCTGAGAAGACGAAGTGAGGGTGCTCTGGCTATCACCTTGTGTAAGCTCTTCCTCCCCCATTTCCACCTCTTCCACATGCAAAGCGTCGGTTTTAATTGTGAGCAGCGAGCGTTTCAGTAGACACAGAAGTGGGATGGTTACACTGATAATAGCGTTATCGCCGCTCACCATCTGTGTCGATTCCTCAAAATTGCGTAAAACCTCGCAGAGGTCTGACATCCATTCCCACTCCTCACTTCTGATTACAGGAAGTTGAACGGAGAGGCGACGACCGTGTAACAGCTGGTACTCCACTACTGCCCTCTGCTGCTCACAAAGCCGGGCCAACATGTGGAAGGTGGAGTTCCAGCGCGTGCTCACGTCACACAGCAGCCGGTGAGCTGGCAATTGTAAGCGCTGCTGCAGCTTCAACAGGCCGGCCGAAGCTGTAGATGACTTACGGAAATGTGCACACACGCGGCGCACCTTGGTCAAGAGATCATGCACATTGGGGTAGGTTTTTAGAAATCGCTGCACCACTAAATTAAATACATGCGCTAGGCATGGTACGTGTGTGAGCTTGCCGAGCTCCAAAGCCGCCACCAAGTTACGCCCATTATCACACACAACCATGCCTGGTTGCAGGTTGAGTGGCGAGAGCCACTGCTCGGTCTGGTGACTAATCCCCTGCAACAGCTCTGAGGCCGTGTGCTGTTTGTCCCCAAGGCAGATCAGCTTCAGCACGGCCTGTTGACGCTTCCCCACTGCAGTGCTACACTGCTTCCAGCTACTGGCTGATGGGGGAGTGGCGCTGCGTGTAGAGAATTCGGAGGTGGAAACGGAGGAGGAGGAGCCAATAACGTAGGTGCTGGTGGAAACCCTGATGGAGGTAGGGCCCGCAATCCTCGGCGTGGGTAGCACCCGTGCCATCCCAGGGTCCGAGTCGCTCCCAGCCTCCACGACATTCACCCAGTGTGCCGTCAGGGAAATGTAGCGTCCCTGGCCACAAGCACTTGTCCATGTGTCAGTCGTTAAGTGGACCTTCCCAGTAACTACGTTGGTCAGGGCACGGGTGATGTTACGGGACACATGGTGGTGTAATGCGGGGATGGCACACCGTGAAAAGTAGTGGCGGCTGGGGACCGCGTACCGAGGGACAGCTGCTGCCATCAGGCTGCGGAAGGACTCAGTGTCCACAAGCCTAAATGGCAGCATTTCGATGGCCAGTAATTTGGAAAGGTGTGAGGTTAGTGCTATGGCCTGTGGGTGGGTGGCTGGGTACTTTCTCTTGCGCTCAAATGCCTGGGGTAACGACATTTGGACGCTGTGCTGGGACAGGGAAGTGGATGTGGTCGCTGATGGTGCTTCAGATGGTACAGGTGCAGGGCGGGAGGTATGCGGGCCTGCGCCTTCGACAGGCGATTGGCCGGCACCGAAAACAGGGGAAGAGGAGGCAGTGGTGTGGCCTGCAGACACAGATGGGCGATCCAGGCGTTCCTCCCACTTACTACGGTGCTTGGATGCCATGTGTCGGATCATGCTGGTGGTGGTGAGGTTTCTAGTGTTCATGCCTCGGCTCATTCTGGTGTGGCACAGGTTGCAAACTACAATTCTTTTGTCGTCCGCACTTTCCTTAAAAAAACGCCATACCGCGGAACACCTACCCTTTGGCAAGGTAGATTTACGCAAGGGGGTGCTCCGTGGAACATTTGCGGGCCGGTTTGGTGCGGTCCGCCTTCTTTCTGTAGCCACACCACTGCCTCTTCCAGCCTGTTGCGGTGCTGCAGATGGCTCACCCTCAGGACTGCTGACATCGCTCGGCTCTACACCTTCCCAGGTGGGGTCAGTCACCTCATCGTCCACCAAGTCCTCCTCCACTTCCTCACTCTGATCATCCTCCTCAAGTCTTGATCCCACCACATACTCAGTCATTGACAACTGTATAACATTCTCCTCAACAAGGTCTTGAGACGGAAATAGTGGTTGATTTAATGGCAACTGTGTCTCATCATCATCATCCACTACTTCCTTTGACCTTAAATGCCGTTCACATCTGTCATCTTCTTGTGATTGGGTAGCCTCTAGAGGTTGTGAATCAGGGCACAAGATGTCATGTTCCTCTGCAAGCGTGCTTGGAGAGAGGGTCAAATGAAGGATTGGTGATGAGACGAGCTCCTCACTATATCCCAGTATGGGATCACTTCTTTGACCAGACCGTGTATGGTGGGAGGAAGGATGATCAGAGTGAGGATTATTTTGACCAGACTCTTGGCTACTGAGAGTGGACTTGGTGGAAGACAGGGTGGTGCTTAACCGACTGGAAGCAGTATCAGCTGTCATCCAACCGACCACCTGTTCGCAGTGGTCGGACCTCGAGAGTGATGTCCTGCGACGCCCTGTAAAATTACACATGAAGCTAGGTATGGTGGATGTCTTTCTTTCTTGTGCTCTGGCACCAGGCACAGTTTCTCCGCGTCCTGACCCGCGCCCTGAACTTTCAGGATCACGTCCACTTCCCCGTCCCTTTTTACCCGCCTTCTTCATCTTACACAGAATATGTGACTTTAATATTTGAGTTTGAAAATTTAACAGTATTTCTTACTATTCTGCAACTCTGCAGAGTACACAGAATAGGCTGCTAAACTGCGGTGACACACACTGAATGGAATATGTGACTTTAATATTTGAGTTTGAAAACTTAACAGTATTTCTTACTATTCTGCAACTCTGCAGAGTACACAGAATAGGCTGCTAAACGGCGGTGATACACACTGAATGGAATATGTGACTTTAATATTTGAGTTTGAAAACTTAACAGTATTTCTTACTATTCTGCAACTGTGCAGAGTACATAGAATAGGCTGCTAAACGGCGGTGAAACACACTGAATGGAATATGTGACTTTAATATTTGAGTTTGAAAACTTAACAGTATTTCTTACTATTCTGCAACTGTGCAGAGTACACAGAATAGGCTGCTAAAAGGCGGCGATACACACTGAATGGAATATGTGACTTTGATATTTGAGTTTGAAAACTTAACACTATTTCTTACTATTCTGCAACTCTGCAGAGTACACAGAATAGGCTGCTAAACGGCGGTGAAACACACTGAATGGAATATGTGACTTTAATATTTGAGTTTGAAAATTTAACAGTATTTCTTACTATTCTGCAACTCTGCAGAGTACACAGAATAGGCTGCTAAACGGCGGTGATACACACTGAATGGAATATGTGACTTTAATATTTGAGTTTGAAAACTTAACAGTATTTCTTACTATTCTGCAACTGTGCAGAGTACACAGAATAGGCTGCTAAACGGCGGTGATACACACTAAATGGAATATGTGACTTTAATATTTGAGTTTGAAAACTTAACAGTATTTCTTACTATTCTGCAACTGTGCAGAGTACACAGAATAGGCTGCTAAACGGCGGTGAAACACACTGAATGGAATATGTGACTTTAATATTTGAGTTTGAAAACTTAACACTATTTCTTACTATTCTGCAACTGTGCAGAGTACACAGAATAGGCTGCTAAACGGCGGTGATACACACTGAATGGAATATGTGACTTTGATATTTGAGTTTGAAAACTTAACACTATTTCTTACTATTCTGCAACTGGGCAGAGTACACAGAATAGGCTGCTAAACGGCGGTGAAACACACTGAATGGAATATGTGACTTTAATATTTGAGTTTGAAAACTTAACAGTATTTCTTACTATTCTGCAACTGTGCAGAGTACACAGAATAGGCTGCTAAACGGCGGTGATACACACTGAATGGAATATGTGACTTTGATATTTGAGTTTGAAAACTTAACACTATTTCTTACTATTCTGCAACTCTGCAGAGTACACAGAATAGGCTGCTAAACGGCGGTGAAACACACTGAATGGAATATGTGACTTTAATATTTGAGTTTGAAAACTTAACAGTATTTCTTACTATTCTGCAACTCTGCAGAGTACACAGAATAGGCTGCTAAACGGCGGTGATACACACTGAATGGAATATGTGACTTTAATATTTGAGTTTGAAAACTTAACAGTATTTCTTACTATTCTGCAACTGTGCAGAGTACACAGAATAGGCTGCTAAACGGCGGTGATACACACTGAATGGAATATGTGACTTTGATATTTGAGTTTGAAAACTTAACACTATTTCTTACTATTCTGCAACTCTGCAGAGTACACAGAATAGGCTGCTAAACGGCGGTGAAACACACTGAATGGAATATGTGACTTTAATATTTGAGTTTGAAAACTTAACAGTATTTCTTACTATTCTGCAACTCTGCAGAGTACACAGAATAGGCTGCTAAACGGCGGTGATACACACTGAATGGAATATGTGACTTTAATATTTGAGTTTGAAAACTTAACAGTATTTCTTACTATTCTGCAACTGTGCAGAGTACACAGAATAGGCTGCTAAACGGCGGTGATACACACTGAATGGAATATGTGACTTTAATATTTGAGTTTGAAAACTTAACACTATTTCTTACTATTCTGCAACTCTGCAGAGTACACAGAATAGGCTGCTAAACGGCGGTGAAACACACTGAATGGAATATGTGACTTTAATATTTGAGTTTGAAAACTTAACAGTATTTCTTACTATTCTGCAACTCTGCAGAGTACACAGAATAGGCTGCTAAACGGCGGTGATACACACTGAATGGAATATGTGACTTTAATATTTGAGTTTGAAAACTTAACAGTATTTCTTACTATTCTGCAACTGTGCAGAGTACACAGAATAGGCTGCTAAACGGCGGTGAAACACACTGAATGGAATATGTGACTTTAATATTTGAGTTTGAAAACTTAACACTATTTCTTACTATTCTGCAACTGTGCAGAGTACACAGAATAGGCTGCTAAACGGCGGTGATACACACTGAATGGAATATGTGACTTTGATATTTGAGTTTGAAAACTTAACACTATTTCTTACTATTCTGCAACTCTGCAGAGTACACAGAATAGGCTACTAAACGGCGGTGAAACACACTGAATGGAATATGTGACTTTAATATTTGAGTTTGAAAACTTAACAGTATTTCTTACTATTCTGCAACTCTGCACACTACACAGAATGTGCTGCTACACTGCGGCGAAGCACACTGAATGGAATATGTGACTTTGATATTTTAGTTTGAAGACTTAACAGTATTTCTTCCTATTCTGCAACTCTGCACAGTACACAGAATGTGCTGCTAAACTGCGGCGAAGCACACTGAATGGAATATGTGACTTTGATATTTTAGTTTGAAGACTTAACAGTATTTCTTCCTATTCTGCAACTCTGCACAGTACACAGAATGTGCTGCTAAACTGCGGCGAAGCACACTGAATGGAATATGTGACTTTGATATTTTAGTTTGAAGACTTAACAGTATTTCTTCCTATTCTGCAACTCTGCACAGTACACAGAATGTGCTGCTAAACTGCGGCGACGCACACTGAATGGAATATGTGACTTTGATATTTTAGTTTGAAGACTTAACAGAATGTGCTCTAATCTGCAACTTTGCACACTAAACAGAATGTGCTCTAATCTGCAACTTTGCACACTAAACAGAATGTGCTCTAATCTGCAACTTTGCACACTAAACAGAATGTGCTCTAATCTGCAACTGTGCACACTAAACAGAATGTGCTCTAATCTGCAACTTTTCACACTAAACAGAATATTTTTTTTTTTTTTTTTTTTTTTTTTCCCCCCACACAAAATAACCTGCTGCCCCCACACACAGTAGTCCTAAAAAGGACTTTTGGTTCTTTTTTTTCACAATTTTTGTTTTTTTCCCTCCCTACACTGCCTTTCCCTTCCTATCCTCAGCTCTCCCTGGCTCAGACTGAGCCGAACTCGATGGTCAGGTGCTATACAGCACCCGACCACGGGTTCTGGCCAGCTAATCAGTGTAATGCCAGCAGCCAACATGGCTGCTGGCATTACACCGATGTCAGAGCCTCCCTGCACGTTTATTGGCTGCGCAGCAGCCGCAAAACGTGCGGGGAGGAGACCCGAACATGGCGGGCGAGCACATGCGGTACTCGTACGAGTACCGCCATGTGCCGAGCAGAGCGATGCTCGAGCCGATCCGAGCATCGGCCGAGCATGCTCGCTCAACACTAGTAATGTGTCAATGTGACTCCATGGAGATAAAAATCGATCTCCTTCTTTTTCAATTTAAGTAAATCATTATAAATTTCTAAAGGCTTATCTGGGCCTAATGCAAAATCAATCCCATCTACAAACAAAGTATGTCCGGCTTCTGTAGTCACCAAATCTGCAATACAAGATCAACCTTCACTCTCCATATCAAAAAATTAGAACTAAAGATAATCAGCAATAGGTATAACCCTATCCCTACTAGCAGTGATCTAGCTTATAAACACATATAACATGATAATCAATATAAATCAAAAATATAACAAGTGGTGCTCAATTGTCATAAAATAACTATACAAACAAATGCAAAAGACTATGGCACACACAATATTAAGCCCGATTATCATATAAACAAATTCAATATTGATGGTGCATGCCCCATAAGTATAAATATATAGATGTACTCAGCCTGGGGTAACCCTGGTTGTAGAGAGGCACAGCACCCATCCAAAAATATCCAGTGAATTTATTGAAGCAACATAGTATCCAACATCAGCAAGCTAGATCTGTCTAGCCAAATGTTTTCGGTCCCTCATGTGGACCTTCACAAGGGCTCAAAGAAATACACATTATTGCCAAGCTTTAAATACCTTGTCAACGCCGCGTGGACATGCAATGCACCCAAAAGTGCCAAAACATTCGGCGCTAGCTAGCGCTCTACGATGCGTTCCACGGAGCGGTGACGTTGACCGGGTCCGTAACCAAGCAACGGATACCCGAATCCATACAAAGCAATGCTGCCGGCTGCTGGCTAGCATTGCACAAAGCAGCACTAGAGACAAACAAAGACAAGGAGATACAAAGTAGCGTGGATAAATGCCAGACTGGATACACATATGTATCAAAGCAAAAAAAAAAAACAGCATGTAGACAGAAGGAACTGGAAAGTGGATGTTTTTGGAAAAGTTTTGGTAATGTTTGGGAAAATGCATGTGGACTTATTAAGGTAGACGATTTGGGACCACTTCGTTCTGAAGTGGCTCAAGTAGTCAGGATGTGTATTGATAATTTGCATAGCTGAGAAAGTGAAGTCTTGGAAATTGCAATAAGAGGTTGTTTTAAGAAAGATACAGAGAATGTGGCAGAGGGTAACACAGAAGTAGATGGAATTAGGGTGTTAGAGAACCAGGAAGAGGTTTCCATTGATGCTAATATATTGTATTTGCAGGGTGATGGCACAGGTTAATATGCCATGCTTGTAATTTTTAGTTCAGGGAGAAGACAGCTTTTCTAACCGCCCCGCAGTTGTTGATCTCTCCCTTTTCTTTTTGTCTGAACTTCCGTATATTCTAGGCTTTCTATACTTCCTCTTTTTTTACTTTCTACGCAACAATTTGAAGTTCGTAATTAAAACTGTTTATGTTATACTAAAATATCTATTGTTAAGAAATGTTTCGGCTAGTAATGCATGGGTGAATAGATGTGATTAAGGGATATATGGATAAGTGTAGATGCTAAGAGATGTGTGTATAATAATGTTGCTCTGTTCTTGGACTACAAATGTATCATGTTTACAGTTTTTAGACCATAATGCATACAGTACTTAAGAATGTCTCTCTAATTACTGCCAATTGCCCAGTTAACATGATAAGACGTGACCTAATGATGTAACTTAAAAATATCCCCTATAATGACAAATACGGGTGGAGTGATTTGATTCTTTACCCTATAGTTTGATGACTGCTTATTCACACATGACTAACTCTGTAATGCCTGCATGTTCTTTACAATTAACCCTGGATGTCAGCATATTATTGAAAGGAATATTTTCCTGTGTATGTGTTTCCACCGTTAGAATTAATGCTTGGCTTTGGACACCTATATGTATGCATGGTGATGTATGTAATAATGTTCTAATTTAAGTAATATGGGTGACTTCTGTTTCCATAGCTGTAAATGGAGGAGTGTTTCTATGGGTGTGTGGGGAAAATCTGATTCAGGCATCGGTGTTCATATCATTAGACCCAATTTGCACATTTTACCTGACACATTGCACATACTTTCCAATTATTTGTTGGCTGAAATTTCCACATACAAGGGCAGTGAATGAGTTAATTCAGCACTCTGCACTTCTAGTGCCTGATGTAAACTATATGTTGTTTGCAGTACCATCATTTGCCACTTGCTTTCTTTGTGCAGCACTTTGTAGCATTACGGGCTGCCTTGACATGCAACCACTGTTTGCTTTCACGTATAAAGTGAATCAGTATGCGTGCAATCGATTGTGTGATCGATTCCCCCACTGTCTATTTTGCTGTAGCCAGGAAAATCCTAGAGTCTTGGTCACCTGATTGTGGCTCCACATTGTTTCCGTATGTGGATGATTTGTGGTTGATGTTTAGCCCAGATGAAGAGTCCTGTGTGAAAGATACATCTTCTTTGTTGTAACATCTGGTCATAAGGTATCACCTGCTAAACTACAGTATTGTCAAGAGACTGTGAACTACCTAGGATTCGTGCTGTCACATGGACAGTGGATGCTGGCTCCTGAATGAGTAAAAGTCATTATCTTGCTCCCAAAGCCAAAGACTAAATCTGCAATGTTATTTTTCCTAGGCACGGTATTTACTGTAGACAATGGATTTCAGACTGTTCTCACCACGTCTACACACTGAGACAGGATACCTTGAGAGATGCTCATGATGTAATACAATGGATTATGGACATGGCATATAAAGTGCTAGAAGTCTACAGCCTTATGTTTTGTTTCTGTTCTGGGACTGCTCAACTACTCTCTCCAGTTCATTTGTGTTGTAAGGAGGGAGGTCCCACTGTTTCAGGATGTCCTTACAAGGGAAATGGCTGCACTGTAGATTAGTGGTTTATTATTTAAAGTAATATCATCAGTGGTTCAGGGCCTGTCTGAATGCTTAGGAGCAGTAGCAGTCTGATGGTAGGGGCGGTTCAGACACATGAGTGCACAGAAAGGATTTGGTTATGACGCTATTTATATATTCAGTATTACCTTTCACACTTAGTACTCTTTGAGACCTTACATACATTACTTTTATATTCTCCCTCTGACATATCAGAGGTTGAGGCACATGATTAATTATAGATCATTCATTCCCAATTGTACAGGCACTGAGGAATTAGTTGGCACTATATATATAAAGAATAATAATAATGGATACCTCATTATGACCTGACCTGTAGTCTGTTCCCCTTGAATGCAGTAAGACAGTATATATGGATGGGTCATGCTCAAAACCAGCTGATAGGGTGTAGTGATGAGCGAGCACCCCAATGCTCGGGTGTTCGGGTGCTCTGACCGAGCACCCCCTGAGGCTCGAGTGCTCGGCCGAGCACCCGAGCCCCATTGAAGTCAATGGGAGGACTCGAGCATTACACCAGGCACCCCCTGCTCTGATGAGGGGAGGGTGCCTGGTCCATAGGAAAAGGGCAGAAAAGGATGGAAACACCACAGAAATGGTTCAGGGACAGCATAGGGAGGATGTCTGGATGCATCTTGGACTCCAACATCGCTGCTGGGAACGATCTTTCGCCCGTAGTACGCCATTTTTACAGACTGACCATAAAACACACAAAAAGGAAAATAAAAACGACTTTAGGCGAAAAATTGTTACCAAACAATATTTGCTGTATATTTACTTGTATATCATCTGCAAATTCTCCCAAAAATTTCCTTGATTTTCTGAAGTGAGGCCATGATTAAGAGGGAAACGTGCGCAGAGGTAAATTATCCCAAAAATTTCCTTGATTTTCTGAAGTGAGGCCATGATTAAGAGGGAAACGTGCGCAGAGGCAAATTCTCCCAAAAATTTCCTTGATTTTATTGAACTGAGGCCATGATTAAGAGGGAAACGTGCGCTGAGCTGACCATCTAAAACATTATGGGTGAGGGTCTGCTGCAGAGCTGACCATCCTAAACATTATATGCGAAGGCCCGCTAGTGAGCTGACGCTATAAAACATTATATGCGAAGGCCCGCTAGTGAGCTGACGCTATAAAACATTATATGAGAGGGCCCGCTAGAGAGCTGACCCAATAAAACATTATATGAGAAGGCCCGCTGGTGAGCTGACCTATATAAAAATTGGCAAACAGGGCCCGCTGGTGAGCTGGCCCTATATAAAAATTATATCACAGGGCCCGCTGGTGAGCTGGCCCTATATAAAAATTATAGCACAGGGCATATGGAAGAGGAGGAGGAGGATGAGAAGATTAAGAGTCAACCATATACCTGTTTTTTGGGTGGAAGGGGTGAATGGGAATACAGAGTATTCCCATCATTGTAAATAATATATGTAAAGTGAGTTTATGTTCCCCCGGGGCTTTCCTCCAGTGGAGTGGAGAAGTCAGGGGAAATCCAGGCCTTGTTCATTTTTATAAGTGTCAACCTATCAGCATTGTCGGTGGAAAGGCGGATACGCTTATCTGTTATGATGCCACCAGCAGCACTAAATACCCGCTCAGACAGAACGCTGGCGGCAGGGCAGGCCAGCACCTCCAAGGCGTAGAGTGACAGTTCATACCACGTGTCCAGCTTGGACACCCAGTAGTTGTAAGGCACAGAGGGATCATTGAGGACGCTGACACGGTCTGCTACGTACTCCTTCACCATCTTCCAAAACTTTTCCCTCCTTGTGACACTAGGCTGCGCATCAGGGTGAGGGTGCTGGCGGGGTGTCATGAAGGTGTCCCACGCCTTGGAGAGTGTTGCCCTGCCTTTCTCGGAACTGCTGTGTGCTCCCCTTTTCTCCCCTTCTCGGTTGGCCAAGGTAGCACGTACTCTGCCGCCAGCGTTGTCAGATGGAAAATTTTGGAGCAATTTTTCAACAAGAACCTTCTGGTATTGCACCATTTTGCTTGTCCTCTCCACCGGAGGAATGAGAGATGAGAAATTCTCTTTGTAGCGGGGGTCCAGAAGGGTGAACACCCAGTAATCCGTGTTGTCTAAAATGCGTACAACGCGTGGGTCACGGGAAAGGCAGCCTAACATAAAGTCAGCCATGTGTGCCAGAGTACCAACAGTCAAGATTTCGCTGTCCTCACCAGGAGGATGACTCTCAATATCCTCATCCTCTTCCTCCTCTTCTGCCCACCCACGCTGAAGAGATGGAACTAAAGTTCCATGGCTACCCTCTGTAGCGGAGGCAACCGTGTCTTCCTCCTCCTCCTCCGCCTCCTCCAATTGTCGCTGAGAAGACGAAGTGAGGGTGCTCTGGCTATCACCTTGTGTAAGCTCTTCCTCCCCCATTTCCACCTCTTCCACATGCAAAGCGTCGGTTTTAATTGTGAGCAGCGAGCGTTTCAGTAGACACAGAAGTGGGATGGTTACACAGATAATAGCGTTATCGCCGCTCACCATCTGTGTCGATTCCTCAAAATTGCGTAAAACCTCGCAGAGGTCTGACATCCATTCCCACTCCTCACTTCTGATTACAGGAAGTTGAACGGAGAGGCGACGACCGTGTAACAGCTGGTACTCCACTACTGCCCTCTGCTGCTCACAAAGCCAGGCCAACATGTGGAAGGTGGAGTTCCAGCGCGTGCTCACGTCACACAGCAGCCGGTGAGCTGGCAATTGTAAGCGCTGCTGCAGCTTCAACAGGCCGGCCGAAGCTGTAGATGACTTACGGAAATGTGCACACACGCGGCGCACCTTGGTCAAGAGATCATGCACATTGGGGTAGGTTTTTAGAAATCGCTGAACCACTAAATTAAATACATGCGCTAGGCATGGTACGTGTGTGAGCTTGCCGAGCTCCAAAGCCGCCACCAAGTTACGCCCATTATCACACACAACCATGCCTGGTTGCAGGTTGAGTGGCGAGAGCCATTGCTCGGTCTGGTGACTAATCCCCTGCAACAGCTCTGAGGCCGTGTGCTGTTTGTCCCCAAGGCAGATCAGCTTCAGCACGGCCTGTTGACGCTTCCCCACTGCAGTGCTACACTGCTTCCAGCTACTGGCTGATGGGGGAGTGGCGCTGCGTGTAGAGAATTCGGAGGTGGAAACGGAGGAGGAGGAGCCAATAACGTAGGTGCTGGCGGAAACCCTGATGGAGGTAGGGCCCGCAATCCTTGGCGTGGGTAGCACCCGTGCCATCCCAGGGTCCGAGTCGCTCCCAGCCTCCACGACATTCACCCAGTGTGCCGTCAAGGAAATGTAGCGTCCCTGGCCACAAGCACTTGTCCATGTGTCAGTCGTTAAGTGGACCTTCCCAGTAACTGCGTTGGTCAGGGCACGGGTGATGTTACGGGACACATGGTGGTGTAATGCGGGGATGGCACACCGGGAAAAGTAGTGGCGGCTGGGGACCGTGTACCGAGGGACAGCTGCTGCCATCAGGCTGCGGAAGGACTCAGTGTCCACAAGCCTAAATGGCAGCATTTCGATGGCCAGTAATTTGGAAAGGTGTGAGGTTAGTGCTATGGCCTGTGGGTGGGTGGCTGGGTATTTTCTCTTGCGCTCAAATGCCTGGGGTAACGACATTTGGACGCTGTGCTGGGACAGGGAAGTGGATGTGGTCGCTGATGGTGCTTCAGATGGTACAGGTGCAGGGCGGGAGGTATGCGGGCCTGCGCCTTCGACAGGCGATTGGCCGGCACCGAAAACAGGGGAAGAGGAGGCAGTGGTGTGGCCTGCAGACACAGATGGGCGATCCAGGCGTTCCTCCCACTTACTACGGTGCTTGGATGCCATGTGTCGGATCATGCTGGTGGTGGTGAGGTTTCTAGTGTTCATGCCTCGGCTCATTCTGGTGTGGCACAGGTTGCAAACTACATTTTTTTTGTCGTCCGCACTTTCCTTAAAAAAACGCCATACCGCGGAACACCTAGCCCTTGGCAAGGGAGATTTACGCAAGGGGGTGCTCCGTGGAACATTTGCGGGCCGGTTTGGTGCGGTCCGCCTTCTTTCTGTAGCCACACCACTGCCTCTTCCAGCCTGTTGCGGTGCTGCAGATGGCTCACCCTCAGGACTGCTGTCATCGCTCGGCTCTCCACCTTCCCAGGTGGGGTCAGTCACCTCATCGTCCACCAAGTCCTCCTCCACTTCCTCACTCTGATCATCCTCCTCATTTCTTGATCCCACCACATACTCAGTCATTGACAACTGTGTATCATCCTCCTCATCAAGGTCTTGAGACAGTAATAGTGGTTGATTTGATGGCAACTGTGTCTCATCATCATCATCATCCACTTCCTTTGACCTTAAATGCCGTTCACCTCTGTCATCTTCTTGTGATTGGGTACCCTCTAGAGGTTGTGAATCAGGGCACAAGATTTCATGTTCCTCTGCAAGCGTGCTTGGAGAGAGGTTCAAATTAAGGATTGGTGATGAGACGAGCTCCTCACTATATCCCAGTGTGGGATCACTTCTTTGACCAGACCCTCTATGGTGGGAGGAAGGATGATCAGAGTGAGGATTATGTTGACCAGACTCTTGGCTACTGAGAGTGGACTTGGTGGAAGACAGGGTGGTGCTTAACCGACTGGAAGCAGTATCAGCTGACATCCAACCGACCACCTGTTCGCAGTGGTCGGACCTCGAGAGTGATGTCCTGCGATGCCCTGTGAAATGAGACATGAAGCTAGGTATGGTGGATGTCTTTCTTTCTTGTGCTCTGGCACCAGGCACAGTTTCTCCGCGTCCTGACCCGCGCCCTGAACTATCAGGATCACGTCCACTTCCCCGTCCCTTTTTACCCGCCTTCTTCATCTTACACGGAATATGTGACTTTAATATTTGAGTTTGAAAACTTAACAGTATTTCTTCCTATTCTGCAACTGTGCAGAGTACACAGAATAGGCTGCTAAACGGCGGTGACACACACTGAATGGAATATGTGACTTTAATATTTGAGTTTGAAAACTTAACAGTATTTCTTCCTATTCTGCAACTGTGCAGAGTACACAGAATAGGCTGCTAAACGGCGGTGACACACACTGAATGGAATATGTGACTTTAATATTTGAGTTTGAAAACTTAACAGTATTTCTTCCTATTCTGCAACTGTGCAGAGTACACAGAATAGGCTGCTAAACTGCGGTGACGAACACAGAATGGAATATGTGACTTTAATATTTGAGTTTGAAAACTTAACAGTATTTCTTCCTATTCTGCAACTGTGCAGAGTACACAGAATAGGCTGCTAAACTGCGGTGACGAACACAGAATGGAATATGTGACTTTAATATTTGAGTTTGAAAACTTAACAGTATTTCTTCCTATTCTGCAACTGTGCAGAGTACACAGAATAGGCTGCTAAACGGCGGTGACACACACTGAATGGAATATGTGACTTTAATATTTGAGTTTGAAAACTTAACAGTATTTCTTCCTATTCTGCAACTGTGCAGAGTACACAGAATAGGCTGCTAAACGGCGGTGACACACACTGAATGGAATATGTGACTTTAATATTTGAGTTTGAAAACTTAACAGTATTTCTTCCTATTCTGCAACTGTGCAGAGTACACAGAATAGGCTGCTAAACGGCGGTGACACACACTGAATGGAATATGTGACTTTAATATTTGAGTTTGAAAACTTAACAGTATTTCTTCCTATTTTGCAACTGTGCAGAGTACACAGAATAGGCTGCTAAACGGCGGTGACGAACACAGAATGGAATATGTGACTTTAATATTTGAGTTTGAAAACTTAACAGTATTTCTTCCTATTCTGCAACTGTGCAGAGTACACAGAATAGGCTGCTAAACGGCGGTGACACACACTGAATGGAATATGTGACTTTAATATTTGAGTTTGAAAACTTAACAGTATTTCTTCCTATTCTGCAACTGTGCAGAGTACACAGAATAGGCTGCTAAACGGCGGTGACACACACTGAATGGAATATGTGACTTTAATATTTGAGTTTGAAAACTTAACAGTATTTCTTCCTATTCTGCAACTGTGCAGAGTACACAGAATAGGCTGCTAAACTGCGGTGACGAACACAGAATGGAATATGTGACTTTAATATTTGAGTTTGAAAACCTAACAGTATTTCTTCCTATTCTGCAACTGTGCAGAATACACAGAATAGGCTGCTAAACGGCGGTGACACACACTGAATGGAATATGTGACTTTAATATTTGAGTTTGAAAACGTAACAGTATTTCTTCCTATTCTGCAACTGTGCAGAGTACACAGAATAGGCTGCTAAACTGCGGTGACGAACACAGAATGGAATATGTGACTTTAATATTTGAGTTTGAAAACTTAACAGTATTTCTTCCTATTCTGCAACTGTGCAGAGTACACAGAATAGGCTGCTAAACGGCGGTGACACACACTGAATGGAATATGTGACTTTAATATTTGAGTTTGAAAACTTAACAGTATTTCTTCCTATTCTGCAACTGTGCAGAGTACACAGAATAGGCTGCTAAACTGCGGTGACGAACACAGAATGGAATATGTGACTTTAATATTTGAGTTTGAAAACTTAACAGTATTTCTTCCTATTCTGCAACTGTGCAGAGTACACAGAATAGGCTGCTAAACTGCGGTGACGAACACAGAATGGAATATGTGACTTTAATATTTGAGTTTGAAAACTTAACAGTATTTCTTCCTATTCTGCAACTGTGCAGAGTACACAGAATAGGCTGCTAAACGGCGGTGACACACACTGAATGGAATATGTGACTTTAATATTTGAGTTTGAAAACTTAACAGTATTTCTTCCTATTCTGCAACTGTGCAGAGTACACAGAATAGGCTGCTAAACGGCGGTGACACACACTGAATGGAATATGTGACTTTAATATTTGAGTTTGAAAACTTAACAGTATTTCTTCCTATTCTGCAACTGTGCAGAGTACACAGAATAGGCTGCTAAACGGCGGTGACACACACTGAATGGAATATGTGACTTTAATATTTGAGTTTGAAAACTTAACAGTATTTCTTCCTATTCTGCAATTCTGCACAGTACACAGAATGTGCTGCTAAACTGCGGCGAAGCACACTGAATGGAATATGTGACTTTGATATTTTAGTTTGAAGACTTAACATTATTTCTTCCTATTCTGCAACTCTGCACAGTACACAGAATGTGCTGCTAAACTGCGGCGAAGCACACTGAATGGAATATGTGACTTTGATATTTTAGTTTGAAGACTTAACAGTATTTCTTCCTATTCTGCAACTCTGCACAGTACACAGAATGTGCTGCTAAACTGCGGCGAAGCAAACTGAATGGAATATGTGACTTTGATATTTTAGTTTGAAGACTTAACAGTATTTCTTCCTATTCTGCAACTCTGCACAGTACACAGAATGTGCTGCTAAACTGCGGCGAAGCAAACTGAATGGAATATGTGACTTTGATATTTTAGTTTGAAGACTTAACAGTATTTCTTCCTATTCTGCAACTCTGCACAGTACACAGAATGTGCTGCTAAACTGCGGCGACGCACACTGAATGGAATATGTGACTTTGATATTTTAGTTTGAAGACTTAACAGAATGTGCTCTAATCTGCAACTTTGCACACTAAACAGAATGTGCTCTAATCTGCAACTGTGCACACTAAACAGAATGTGCTCTAATCTGCAACTTTGCACACTAAACAGAATATATATATATTTTTTTTTTTTTTTTTTCCCCCCCCACACAAAATAACCTGCTGCCCCCACACACAGTAGTCCTAAAAAGGACTTTTGGTTCTTTTTTTTCACAATTTTGCTTTTTTTCCTCCCTACACTGACTTTCCCTTCCTATCCTCAGCTCTCCCTGGCTAAGACTGAGCCGAACTCGCTGGTCAGGTGCTATACAGCACCCGACCATGGGTTCTGGCCAGCCAATCAGTGTAATGCCAGCAGCCAACATGGCTGCTGGCATTACACCGATGTCAGAGCCTCCCTGCACGTTTATTGGCTGCGCAGCAGCCGCAAAACGTGCGGGGAGGAGACCCGAACATGGCGGGCGAGCACATGCGGTACTCGTACGAGTACCGCCATGTGCCGAGCAGAGCGATGCTCGAGCCGATCCGAGCATCGGCCGAGCATGCTCGCTCAACACTAATAGGGTGCATATACCTGGCAGCATTTTCTGTAGTCCAATTACCAGAAAAGGTATGGCTAACTCTTTCCCTTTTCTATCTGTCAAAGCTGCTAACTAACAGCTGTAACACAAGCATGCTCATTATTAGTAAACAGAGATGTGCCTATAATGACAGACTTCAGGTATGCTTTTGGTGTGGTGCATAGTGTTGGAATTATATAGAGAAATAGAGGATTTGTGACACCTGACAGAAATGATTTTTAGTGGTTAATGATCTATTGGATTTTATATTATTGCCATAAACCATAGCAGTAATCACATGCAAGGGCCATAGTACAGTTGACAATAATGGCCCTAGTGTGAATGCGTTTGTAAATGACATTGCTAAAGACGCAGCCTTACATGGTCCACCCCACCCAGTTTATAATACTACCACAGACATTCAGTTCCACATGGTAATGATACCTCCATTTCCATCCCCAATATATACTAATTGCGAGTATTACCCTCTAAGGATGACCTACAGTTTTGGTAAAAGGAGGGTCTGACACTAGACCGTAATGGTCTATGGTCAGACAAGGAGGGTAGAATGGGGATATCTTAAAAGACATGATAAGAAACAGACGTATAACTCCATACAGACCAGGTTTGTAATAATGAATTTGATACAACTAGTAGAGAATTAAATATATAGATGTCTCATATACATAATAAATAATTTACAGAAAATAATGCATAGTGCTCATCACCAGTTGCCACCCCCTGAGGGACCAATACAACAGTTACAAATAGATTTTACACACATGCCCAAATCAGGAAGCATCCAATACCTGTTGGTTATATGTGATTAGATTTTCAAATGGGTCAAAGCTTTTTCCTGTGTCCAAGGAAAACGCCAAAACCATTGCAAAAGTACTATGTATAGAAATAATTCCCGGACTTGGATGCCATCTGATGATCAATAGGACAATAGTTAAATTAAGAATAAATTGAGGAAAGGTACTAGGCAAAGCCACATAAGTGCCCCAAGTCTTTAGGTGACTTGGAATGTATTAAATATGAATATGTGTCGCAATCTATTGATAAACTGAATGGCATCTATGGTGATGTTAGTCTTTTTCTTCCCTTACCTATAGGCAAGCCAGTGCACCCATTCCAACCAGATGACTCCGTATTAGTCAAATAACTCGTCTGAAACAAGACTTTGGACCCCCCCATTTGGTGAACGAACTACCGTCCTCGCAGGAACCCGAACAGCTGTATTGACTGAGAATAGCCCAACATGGATACACGCATGTCGTGTCAAGAAGGCTCCCTCGATGAAATAACACCCTCTATCGATGAACAACTCGTTGATGAATTCCTTGCTCTCTATCTGCCACTAACCCAACAGGAACAACCCCCCCCCAAGATCACTAGGACAATGACTCTGTTGACGGGAGAAGCTATACCCGACTGGGGTCACGTGCACCATACCCAGTATACAGAAACTTTGAACGTGTTTATATGGTGATTTTAGGTGTGGTAATGATAATCACTATGGTTACTATGCTTATTGCTGTGCATCATTCTGACACAATGATAACCCGTAATGAGACTAGACCCTTACTTTCTGAGCCCGTAGAAGTTTTGGGGAACTAGATACCCCAAATGTATGGTCATATATGGATGTACACATAATGCAGACCCCAGATTTCTGTCTATCCCAAATGAGTAGTGTCACAAGCATCCTGACCACCTGCCTTATTAGCATTCCTGTCCCGCTCCCAACCCTCCTGAATTTTACAATTCTCCCAACTGATACTCCTCCAAATAACATCCCTTTTTGGACTATTGTGGATAATTTAGGGAATACTCAGACTACCTTACAACCTGCCAACATCGCATGGCCAAACATGACATCAGTACGTACTATATCTACTTTTGTGTGTATATTGAAGGTTTTCCCAGTAACTATCTTAGTTCAGGGGGGAGATTACTCTCCAGGGCAAACCAACCACCCCCACCCAAAGTGCCCCATAATACTATGACTTGTAACCGCAATGTTAACATTCAGCCTATTTTTTACCCTATCAAGTTGAACAAAGGATGGCTTTTCTCTTGTGGGAATACCTCCTATTCCTATATCCCAGGGAATACCATGGGAGGTCCCTGTGCCATTAGCAGAATTGCCATAGCACTCCCTTCCAGAGCTGCCCTTTCGACAGAACCAACTAACCTAGATACCGGGCGGGTTAAAAGGCAGACTATATATATGCCAGAAGATTGTGATTCCAGTGTCAGAGTGATGAGTGATGCAGAAATTTTATCATTAGGTATTTCAGTAAATGGGGTTCCTGGGTTGGCAGTAGGTACTGCCAAGACTGTTAGAAAACTTGCCTGTGCCATGGTCAAGGCTATTAACCACAGTTCTATAGCTATGGAAGAACTCTTGGCTGATGTCAAGAGTCTTTGGGGCATGACACTTCAGAACAGGGCTGGAATTGATTACTTGTTACTAAAACATAATCATGGGTGTGAGGAATTTGAGGGAATGTGTTGCTTCAATGTATCTGACCACTCCAAGTCAATACACGATCATATTCAGGGATTACATGATATAGTTAACAATATCAAACAGAGCACAACTGAAGATGGTTGGTGGGATTGGTTGTGGTCATGGCTTCCAAACTTTGCCTGGCTCAAACAAATAGTCGTTGGTTTCCTCTTTTGTATTGTTGTCCTCTTTGTTTGTTGTTTTGTCCAGTGCTGTCCATTTTTTATTAGTTGTGCCCACTCTGCCATGCCCTCATTCAGCAAAATTAGTCTCCCTGTTGCTCATGTTCCCACAAACCGGTCCATTAAGGGCTGCAGTTATGAAGACATTCCCCTCCAGATGCTAGATCCCAACTACGATGTCCCCCTCCAAGTACTGAGTGACATCTATGATAAATTACGTTCCCCTCCCCCATTACCAGTTAACCTTCATTACAAGATAATCACCAAGCAACCCCAGGGGAGGACTGTAGTCCCCTAGTGAAGCCATAATGCCCTAGCCCTCGGGGGGGGGGTTATTTGTCGTTAAGGATCTTGACCTCTCCATGTACTGGTTAGGGGCTAATTGATTGTTCTTTTAACAAGAACAAAAGAGGGGATTGAAAGGGGAAAAACTTTGCTTTTGCCAGGATCACACACATACTCGCCATATTCTGATATTTATATTTTGTTTTGTTTTTTTTTGTTTTTTTTTATAATTTTTATTGATAAGGGAGAAAAGTACAAACAGCATTGACATAGAAAATAAAGGAACAGGTCTACGCAGAGACCTAGTGATACATAACACATGATCAAATAAACGAGCAGAGTAATGTAGCAAACTGTTCCACAAAATGTTAGAAAAATCCACAGATATTCTAAACATTGTATAATTAGATCTGATGTCAACGGAACATCATTAAAATGTCAAGCAGACGGATAATTTGGTTACAACATATTCCCCCAAACACTGGAAAATGCTGTTGAATGTACTGGGCAAAGGAGGAAAGAGAGGGAATGAGAATAAACATGTATGTAAAGACATTACTAAACAGAAAAGAAAAACAGCTTAGAAATACAAAGATTAAAATGAAAAAAGTACAGGATAAATGAAGAACAAGGAAGAGAGAGGAAGAAAGAGAGGGAGGGGGTAGGAAAAAATGGGAAGGGAAGGAGGGGGTAGGGGGCAGAGAACACACGCTGACACTAGTTAACCCGAGAGGATATTAATGTGACACGAGCAAGTTAACTAATCCCGGTAGTCAAGCCAAGGGGACCAGATCTCAGCAAAGGAGACAGCACCTCCAGACAAAAAGTATGTCAATCTCTCATAAAGACAAATAGTGTTCACCTTTGTCCTCCACATCTCCACAGAAGGAGGAGAGGGAGCTTTCCAACAAAGCGATATACACATCCTCGCAGCAGTGAGCAACATAGAAACAAGAAATCTTAGAGATTTGGAGAAGCCAAAACAATGCAATCCAACCGAGAAGAGCAACAAAGCTGGGTCCAGAGGAATAGATATAGATAAGACCTTGGAGAGGATCGAGGTAATGGATCGCCAGAAGCCAGTTATGAGAGGGCATGACCACCAAATATGGGCTAAAGTGCCTTCATCCCGACCACATCGCCAGCATACGGAAGAGATAGTAGGATAGAAACGATGCAAGTGAGAAGGTGATCTATACCAACGAGTCACCAGTTTATAATTTGTTTCCATAGCAGTAACATTACGGGACGAAGAGAGAGACTTCCGAAAAGCTAGTTCCCACAACTGAGGTGGTATGGAGATCTGCAAATCAGACTCCCATGCAGTACGGTATGAGTGATAATGTGTGATATCTGCCGCCAACCAGCCATAAATTTTCGACACCGGCCTATGAAGGCGTGCCAAACCGGAGGGAGAATCTATCAAGGGTTTGAAACAAAGAGTCTCAAAGGGTGTGAGACATCGAAGCATGTCTGCCCGCTTCGTATGTGTGGTAAGGAAGTGATGTATCTGTAAATACTTCCAATACTCATTGGAATGAAGATCCCACAACTCGGCTAGACATTCAAAAGTAGCTATTGTACCCTCAGTCAAAAGGTCAGCCACCACAAGGCCTCTATCCATCCCCCAACCCAAAAAAGCTGAAGCTGACAATCCCGGTGGAAATTCTGGATTATGAAGAAGTGATAGGAGTGGAGAAGGAACACTAGATAGTCGAGGAGCAACTTTGGACCAACATTTCAAAATCGGAGATATAAGGGGATGTGAGGTAAGTTGTGGAGGAAGGACTCCTGGACTCATCCATGGGAGTGAAAAAAGTGGAAAGGGGGAACAAAGGGTTCTCTGGATAGCCACCCAGCCCTTAAGAGAAACTGAATGAAACCAATGGGGAATAGCACTAAGAAGAACTGCTTTGTGGTACCTAAGAAGATCAGGAGCCCCCAAACCACCTCGGCTGCGGCCCTGAGAAATATGTGAAAATCTAAGGCGCGGGGGCTTACCACCCCAAATAAACGAGGTAAAGAGACGTTGCAACGATTTCAAATATGATTGGGGAAGGAATATAGGTAGAGTCTGAAAGACATATAGAACCTTGGGTAAAAACACAGATTTAAGCAGGTTAACCCTACCAGTCCATGATAACTTCAATGAAGAGCTTACCCGAAGCTCTTTCGCTATGGACTTAGCCAAGGGAACATAATTAAAACCAAAGACATCTGACAACGAAGAGGGTATTTTAACTCCCAAGTAATTTAAAGAACTTGTCGCCCATTTAAGAGGGGCTAAACGTTTGAGATGTCGAACCCGAAGAGGAGACAAGTTAATATTCAGGACCTCAGATTTGGTAAGGTTCATTTTAAAATAACTCACCTCCCCGAATAGGGATAGTTCTTGAAGAACCACCAGGAGAGAATCCTCCGGGTTAGACAAGGTGAATATGACATCATCTGCGAACAATGATATTTTGTGCTCAGTGTCACCCACGCCTATACCAGACACCAAAGGGTTAGATCGTATACGGGCAGCCATAGATTCCATTACCATGATGAAAAGAAGAAGTGACAGGGGACACCCCTGTCTCATACCATTGTGCAGCTCAAAAGAGTCGGACAAGAAACCATTAACCCGGACTCGTGCTGTGGGGTTTGTATACAAAGCCATAATGTTAGAGATGAACCGTTGCCCCAGACCAAATGCTCGTAAGGACGCCACTAGAAAGCCCCAGTTCACCCTATCAAAAGCTTTTTCTGCGTCAACCGAGAGAAGAAGAGCGGAATCTCTCATTGTGTTCGATTGGTGGATTAGATGAAGCAGCTTTACAGAATTGTCCCTCGTTTCACGCCCTGGGACGAATCCCGCCTGGTCCAAATGGATAACAGTAGCCAGCAAAGGAAGCAGCCGATTTGTGAGAACCTTTGCATAAATCTTTAAATCTATGTTAAGAAGGGCGATAGGTCTGTAGCTAGAACATAAGGAAATATCTTTACCCGGTTTCGCTATAAGCGAGATGTAAGCTTCAGCAAAACCGGGGTGAGAGGAAATAGACATCGGAAGCTCATTGAATGAAGCTGTAAGAAGCGGAGAGACCAAATGTAGAAAACGACGATAAAAGATAAGTGGGAAGCCATCCGGACCCGGAGCCTTCCCCAGCGACATTTGCTTGATGGCAGACTCCACCTCCCGCTGACTGATATAATTCTCTAAAAGAGAAGCCTGTAAAGGGGAAATCTTTGGGATGGAAGCAGCAGGAACATAATCCAGCTGGGCCGACGAGGGGGTAGAAGATTGACCTGGAGAAAGATCATAAAGTGAAGCATAAAAGTCCTTGAACGCGGAAGCAATAGCAGGTAAGTCACGTACAGTCTCACCTCCTGCCTGACGAATGGAATGTATGGGTTTAGGAGAGTTAGGGCCTCGGTATGTACGCGATAGCCATCTGCCGCTTTTATTGGCTTGTTCATAATAATACCGTTTTGACCAAATGTCAGATTTATTAACCTGAGATGTCAAAAAAGAACGAACCCTTTCCCTACAAACTCGAACCCCGTCAGCAGCTACCTGTCCCCCACCGGCCTGATGAGCCAATTCCGATACACGAAGATTATTCAGGAGCGTAGAGAGTTCCAATTTAGCTTTTCATTTTCGCCTTGCAGTTAGCTGTATGCATACACCCCGAGTCACACACTTAAATGCTTCCCAAAATGTAGTAGGGGAGGACACCGAGTCCTTGTTTGTATCTAAATACTCCTGTACCCCCTTAGTGAGGGCATCAAACGAGGCTGGGTCATCTAGCACAGAAGCATCCACACGCCAACATCTCGAGGACTCTAGCCGAAGAGGTAGAGCCAGTTCCAGCAAAACAGGGCCATGATCTGACCATGTAGCTGGGTGGATGGAGGCAGAGCTGGCGAAATGCAAATGACCCTGGTACAAGAAAAGAAAGTCTATCCTAGAATAGGAAGAATGAGGAGAAGAAAAAAAGGAGTATGAACGAGAGGATGGGTATAGAATACGCCATACATCAAAGAAGGAATTGTCTAGAAACAGCTGGCGAGTTCTCGAATGGTAGGAAAGTGGATGGCTAGAACCACCATTGGAGCAATCCATGGAAGGGTCCAGGGCTATATTGAGATCACCTCCAAAAAGTATCATCCCTTCCCCAAAAGTACTTAAGTCTTGAAGAGCAGAACGAAGAAAAGTCAATTGACCAGTATTGGGAGTGTATACATTAGCAAACGTAATACGAAGAGACCCCAGTCTCCCTTTTACAAAAACATAACGACCCTGGGTGTCCCTAAGGACATCTTCACAATCAAAGGCTAAAGAGTGATGCAAAAAGATTGCTACACCAGCTCTCTTAGTAGAAGCATTGCTAAAATAAGACATCGGATACTGCCCACTGCTGCAGGAGGGAGCTTTGTCAGACGCAAAGTGAGTTTCCTGTACGAAACAAACCTTACTCCCAAATCTGGATAAGTCCCTAAACAAAAGGGATCTCTTGAACGGAGAATTGAGCCCCTTGACATTGAGAGAGAGAGCAGTCAAAGAATAAGACATCATGCAGTGTCCCAATGTCAACTAAGTAGCTCGAGTCAAATGCGCGTGTCCTCGGGGAGAGGGGAAGGGTATGAGGGAAGGGTAAATAGGTTAAGAAAAAAGGAAATAAGAAATAAGATAAAGAGTTAGAAAAGGAAGAAGAGAAAAGAACACCTGCTGGCAAGCGGTGTCACAAAGAAAGATATAGGCAAAATGTGAAATCAGTTATGAGAAGATGAGCAAAAGTCAATAATCACTATAAACAGAAGGGGGTATCAAAAAATAAAGTAAGAACCGAACTGAAGTATAAATGGGACAAAGTTCCTGACCCATAATATTGAGTTATGAGATAAAAGCCAGGGACAACTAGCGACAGAAGGGGGAGAGACAAAGAATAAAGAATACCAACCGGAGGAAAAGGAAAATATAAGGTAAATATATGGTACCTCTAGTAATCCTGAGAACATTCTCCTGAGTAGAAAGGGGTTTTGTATGACTGAACCAATCATCTCAGGAGAATCTCAAACAAATGAACGAAGTCATAATATTACAAGATCAAAAGATGAAGATGATAGAGGGTATCAGCCTGATATTAAACAGGAAGACCAAACGGTAAAACAGGAGAAGTAGGGCAAGTACATGTCGTAAAGATAACCGTTAAGAACATAAGTTAAGGTTAATAAAACTCCTGGCCTATAGGTAATCAATCTCCACCCCTTCTAAACATAGCAAGGCAGAGAAATGAGAGTTAAAACCCTAAGGGAGCCCCAAGATCCAGTCGGCCAGAAGGAGCTCAGGGATAACTGTATGTAAAGACTCAGAAGAAAAACTTCATCTGGCCGAGGGATCGTTCCACACTAAAAACATCCACTACTGCACAGCTGCATGGGGGAGGGAGAGAGGGAAGTAGAGGAACACAATATATGGAGGAAAATACAAAGACAGACGATCCCGTAAGGAGAGGATGGAGAAAGGTATCAGGGAAAACAGGGACACAGTGACAATAGGCAACGGAATGTGGGGGGGAAAATAAACACAACGAGGTCAAGACTAGGGTAGACATGCACAAGAGGGACAAGGAGAAAAACATAAGGAGACAAAAAGGCAGCTGAACAGCAGAGTGGTGCTCCCTGTTACAGTGAGGGAGTAAACCATGGTGCGCCACAAACGCCAAAGAGGTGTGAGTACCAACACACCATGTCTCACTCCATATCTCTGCACTTAGCTTAAGAAGTACATTGTATACATAAACCATATTAACTATACAATTTTCACGCAGTAGCAACAATAGCGAGGCCTAATGCTTCCAAAACATCCTAATAAAAACTTACAAATTGTGAAAAAGTCCAGGAACCAGACACTTGGTGTCTAGAAAGGTAAGTGTTGAGTTAAACTGTTCGTAGGCAGGAACAAAAAAGTCCACAGGAATCATGGTCCCAAAGAGCAAACACTTAGGGACTAGAAGCAGCATTTCCCCGTCAGAAGAAAGTCTCTTAAGGTTTGCACGGGAGCCTCGCCATTCGGGAGCAGACAGTGAGAGAGCGCTGCGGGACGTCTGGAGGCCGTCAGCCACCACCGGATCGGAAGCCACTGGTAGAGTAATGCGGATAATCTTACAAAAATCCTGTATCTCCTCCGCTCGGCGGATGATATGCTGCTGTCCATCCACAGACACAATCATGGAGAAGGGGAAACCCCAATGGTAAGGTATATTTTTTAAACGCAGTTCATCTGCCAGCGGCTTAAACTGGCGTCGGAGCTGTAATGTGCGAACAGAAAGATCATTGTAAAGAGATACCTGGCCACCTTCAAATGAAACGTGAGGTAGATTCCTAGCTTTCTGCATGATCTGGTCCTTTTGAGTGTAATGGTGGAGACAACAGATAACATCTCGTGGACGGTCCGCCTATTGCGTTCTAGGACGCATTGCTCTATGGGCTCATTCAATCTTAATCCCTTCCAAATCAGACGTTTTCAGCAGGGTGGCAAAGATCTTTTGTAGCGTCAAAATCAAAGCCGAGTTCGGAATCGTCTCAGGCAGCCCTTTGAGTCTAATGTTAGAGCGACGTCCCCTATTTTCTAGATCATCCAACTGATTTTGCAGAGAGTCAATAGTCTCGTCTTGCATAGAGAGAATACGCTGAATATCCGATTGAGTTGCCCGCATCGCGTCCTGGGAAGCCTCCAGATCTTTAACTCTAGTGCCAACTTGTTGTAGATCCGCTTTAAGATCAGAGGTATCTCGTCGGATAGAATCCCTGAGCGACGAGATTAAGTTTTCCATATCAGCTTTGGTAGGTAAGAGCTGTAAATCTTGCTGCGTGATAGTCAGGGATGTATCCGGAGGGCGGTTTTCCTTCCCTGCTCCCGCCATGAGTGCGGCCTGGTCCGGTAGAGAGGGAGAGGCAAGGCTGCCACGCGTCTTAGGCGTCTGGGAGCGAAAATATGATCCAATGGTAGCAGATTTTTTCCTCCGGTTAGTCATAACACCACAACACCTCAAATAGTAGGTAACAGAGTCCCAACAAATAAGCGAAACAGCTAAAAGGTGCGTTTAGTAGCTCTGGGTCACGGAGCTCAGGAATTATGCGACCCCCATCGCCACAGTCCGGCCACGCCCCTTTTTATATTTTGTTTTAAACACATAAAGCTTGCTAAGGGTTAATTTAGAAAATGATGTTAACATGGAATATTAAGATGTTACATTTAAGATGCTGGAAAAAAAACAAATCAGGTACTTCCCCTTGTATCTGGAACAAATCTTTATATAACTTGTTATTGTACTTTTGTGGTAAAGGGCATTCTGCCAAATGATGAGCCAGATGCAGGTGCAGTTTGTCCAAAGCTTTTAACCAGTGATCTCTCTCTCTCTTCCTATTGGTGAAATAACCGACAATGTCCATATATGTTCATGTATCCGGGGAGGGGGACTCTCTCCCCCTTATTAATATGCTTACCACCCACTAATTTTGCATTATATAAACTGATGAACTTTACTTAATAAATTAGATAAGAGATTATAGCACAAGACTCTTGTGTCTGCGTGTTGTCATTTCTTATCTCCAGGCCTGCGGCTTAGACGATCTCTGAAGAAAGGTGTGAAAGTCTGTTGTCCCCAGGGAGTGAAAAGGCAAACAGAGAAATACAGAAATACAGACAGATATTACAAGCAGAGTCTAACGCTATCTAAAAAAGAAATACTACCAGTCCCGGGACCAGGAACTTCTTTTGTCAGCTAGAGGCTGACGTCAGTGAAAGGGGAGGGAGGAGGGAACTTGATCACCGTATTTCTCTCAAACTATAAAGATCTGAGAGATCGGACTGGCATCAATTGCTTTATTTTTTAATATCTACAATATTACTTTTTATTAATGCAAGACATTACTAACCCTTTAATGATTTGAGCATTTCAACTACATTTACTTCAGGACTTTGAACTGGTCTTCTCTAGGCATCAAAAGCAGTGGTCCAACATCTGTGGTGATCATACTCCTGAGGGCCATTTCTTCTTTTATATCAAATAGACCTGCAAAGTCCTCTTGCAATTATCCTAACATCATAGTTGTCTCTTATTGTATGTTGATACAATACTTTGTTAGAACGAGTCTGATGTTGAGCAGTTTATGCTTTTACAGAGGAATTCTCTGATAGGGATTAAATTATTTCAAGAGGGTATCTTGATTATTTGCTATTGTGAGATCTAAGAAGTCTCAGTTAGACTATTGACTATTTTGTTAGGCTGGTCTCCTTGGTATATTTTATCTACCTCCCTCCTTTTCTTTCCCTACCTGAGTTAGACTGTAAGTGAGTCAGAGTATAATCATTTGTGTTTAGAATTCCAATTAATTCTTCAAAGTTAGTCAAAGTATCTATCCATAATATGTACAGATTGTCAATGTAACAATGATACCATAGAAGGATATGATTGGTGTATGAAGAGTGGTGAAAACTATCTGAAACCACCCTATATAAAGATGTGCATATGATGGCACACAGCAAGTGTCCATGGCAGTTCCTATCTGCAGTTAATATTTATTATTGAAAGTTAAAAACTTTAGGATGAACCATAATAAATCCATATAGTAAGTTAAAGAAAGTATCTTCCATCCTTTATCATCATTCTCCTAACTGTCTGGCATTCAATTTTATGATTAATGATTCCACATCACATGAAATTAAGTGTAAGATTCTAGTGGTAAGTCTAGTATTTTGTGGAGTATAACATGGTGTCTTGTAAGTATGATGGAAGTTGGAAAACAAGAGGTCTTAATTTAAAGTTCAAAAATTTGTACATTTTTGTGCATTTTGGGATGAATGTAAAAGTAGAAATTTGGCAAAAGACTGCTTGTAAAAATTCAAATTCATCCTTGGCCAGAAGGTTATCTTTATATGCATTCATAATTAGGGTGCTATATCATGATGCAAAATCATCAGTGGAGTGACTTAATTGACGTTTATATAAAGATACATCTCTCAATTTGTGATGACATTGTTTAAAATATTCTTCTTTGGGTCAGATCACTATATTCCTGGGATGATCAGACTAGGTGTGCCCAATATATATATCTAGCTGGCGGAGGCTGTTCTAAGGAAGCCTTGACATGGCCTAGTCCATGTTAGCGGTGTTGGCCACGAAGACAGATAGCAGGTTGATAACCTTAGACAGAGACAGGTACTCACCAAGTCTGTAAAAGGTATGTGTAACCTACCAGCAGTACAGTTGTCTCTTTCATAGATTAGGAAGCAGAAACAGCAGTCATAGAATCAGAGGGTCTCAAGTGGGTGTGGGTGAAGGTTGTTGCTGTGTTCCTGAGAAAAATTCTGCGAAAACCACATTATTGTCTGCTTTTTCATGAGAAAATCCACTTTTAAAACAGCAAGTAAAATGTCCATGTTTTTTGCCCATTTGCCAAAATTCCCACATCAATTTTTCAGTGGCCAGAAAGTTTCCGCCCATTGATTTATGTTGTTTTCGCTTTTTTGCTATAAAAACGTGAAGAGAGACACAACAGAAGCAGCTACAGAGTGAGGTAGACATGCTGTGCTGTTCTGCTGTGAATTGTTTGTTAAAGAGACTCATAGTGACTGCTATCACTATGAGCAATAAAAGGAGGAACTGTAAGGAGCCTTATTATGTGTCCACTGATTTAGAGGAGGAAGTTAGCAGTACTGAAAAAATGTTGTCCAGTTCCCCTAAATCAACCCAAGTGATCTTGGGGAATTTAATGGGAAGGGGGGGAGAAAAGGGTAGTACTAGTGAGAGCAGGACAGGTCAGCCTGCTGCAAAACATGCTGTCTCTGATGTCAGTGCCACCATTGCTGTACCTGCAGCCACCATTGCTGTACCTGCTGCCAGATGTTCTTCCCCTGCTGCTACTAATGCTGTACCTGCTTCCAGATGTGCTGCCCCTGCTGCTGCCAGTGCTGTACCTGCAGCCACCATTGCTGTACCTGCTGCCAGATGTGCTGCCCCTGCTACCACTAGTGCTGTACTTGCTTCCAGACGTGCTGCCCCTGCTGCCACCAGTGCTGTACCTGCTGCCACCAATACTTTCCCTGCTGCTAGTTTGTCTTGTAGTACTCTGGAGGGGGGAAGGAGAAAATGATGCTAAGTGTGACAGCAAGGGACCTTAAATCACACTAGCCATTCCAAAACAGTCCCGCCAGTGCTAGTACTACTACTACTAAGGTCCAGCAGCTTGTTAGAGTTAGGAATGTAGGAAGGGGTAATCAACAACAATATCCTCATATTACTAGTGACTGTGAGACTGAGGAGGAAGACTCTGTGGCTGAACTTGATGTGGTTGGCATTAGTAGTAGTAGCAGCAGTTATGGTGAAGCAACCGGAGTGGTAAGTGAAACATTGGAGAGAGTCCAGACTAGCGGTCAAGGGAGACTACACCATTCCTTTGACCTTGAGCCTGGGTATCCTCCCCTTCCCTTCACTAAAGTGTCCAAGAGCAACATGATCCTGAAGAGCTCAGAACTGTTGTTGGGGGAAAGCAGGCACATAATTAATACCACCACCAGCAGGAGCACAGATAAGCTGCCTGTTCCTGTCACTACTGTTGCCAGTCTGCCCTCTGCATGTCACAAAGAAATGACAAGTGTGACATTAGGGGACCCTCTGTCACATTGCTCGTCACTTCCTCCAAGCAGAAGTGAGATGTCTGTAATAGAGCAGAAGCAACATGTAGGGGCTAGTGGTGGTGGTGATGATGATGGCCTTTTTAGCAGAAACTGAGAAGGAATGGGAGACAGGGATGAGGATGGGCATCCCCACCACCACTAGCAGTGAGATTTTGGAATTTGAGGAATTTGCAACTGCTCCAATTCCTGCTGCTGCTGAGATGCAAGGACAGCAGGATGCTGGGGATCAAGCTAGTGTGCCACAGACCCAAATGTACACAGTGGGAATGGGGTCAACATTTGATGTGGGACTAGGACAGGTTCTACTTGCAAGAACAAGCAATACTCCTGGTCCTAATTGCAGTGCTGAATCTGAGGCAGTAACAGCAACATCATCCACTGCCAGCACAGACAGTGAAGGGGAATGTGGAAGATAAGAAGAAAGAGGCCCTTCTTCTCCACCTGTTCCCTCCCCCCTGAAGTGGGTGTGGGAATATTTTTCTCTTGGGGCAGGCACAGTGCACAATTTGTGACAAGTCAGTGAGAAAGGGAAAGGAGGGAACACACCTTGACACAACCTCACTGATATCACACATGAAACACAGATACCATGACATTTATGTCAAATATGTTAAAGCCAAATACCCACAACAAAAATCAAGCACCGCTGTAGCTGTACTCCCTGACTCTCCAGAAAAGCAACAAGATGTGAGGTGGAAATCAAAAAGGAGGAAGAATACAGCAACCCAGGCAGCACCTGGAAGTTCCATGATGAGTGAAACAACTAGCTCACCTTCACCTTCTAGGGTAACAACATTTTCTGCCAATCCATCTCGATCATCGTTACCTCCCCCGCCAAATGATAGTCACTCTGTTGATGTTAGGATGTGTCATTTCGTCTATACCCATTGCACACTGTGTGTTGCACTGACCATACATGCCAGTGTGGTGGAGGAGAATTACAAGCAGTGCATCAAGCGGCATCAGAGGAGATTCCATCTTGCAGAAAATGCTGTCAGGGAGGGTTCATCATTACTATTAAACTGTCAGCAAGTTGTTGTGTCCTTTGCGGGGTTGTCACGGTTTGTTTTGACTCACAGACATAGAGTTAAGATAAAAACACAACTTTATTTAAAGTTTAAAGAGAACCCTCGAGGGTCCTGACATACACATATATAATAACACACAATTTTGAACAGAGTAGTAGAGAACAATGGTACAGAGAATATGGACTGGCTCTACCGGCCTTGCCAATATATTGGGCAAGGCAGCCTGTAGACTGGCAACACAAGATGGAGAAGGCTCTACCGGCCCTGCCAAAATACCGGGCAAGGCAGCCTGGAGACTGGTAACACGAGATGGAGAAGGCTCTACCGGCCTTGCCAATATACCGGGCAAGGCAGCCTAGAGACTGGCACACGACAAAAGAAGGCTCTACCGGCCTTGCCAAAATACCGGGCAAGGCAGCCTTAGGACTGGCACAATGAGAGAGTAGGCTCTACCGACCTTGCCAATATACCGGGCAAGGCAGCCACACAAGGACACAGTGTAGGCAAGTACTGGTACTATAATGAAGGTGGCCTCAATGACTGGTGAAGAGGTGGAGCAAACCAGTCGCAAATGCTGGACAACAAGGAGGCCTACCGCTGCTGTATAGGAGTCAGCAAGCAGACGGTAAATAGGAGCAAACCAGTACCCGCGTACTGGACTACAAGGAAACACAATTGGACTGAAAAGGAGTAAACCAGTACCCGCGTACTGGACTACACAGAGAAGTTACCGGTGCTGTATAGGTGGCAGTAAGCAACCGGAGACTATCGGAGCGAACCAGTACCCGCGTACTGGACTAAACTGAAACGCTACCAGTGCTGTATAGGTGGTAGTAAGCAACCGGAGAATATAGGAGCGAACCAGTACCCTTGTACTGGACTACAGGGAACACAGCCGGTGCTGTAAAGGAGCAAACCAGTATCCGCGTACTGGACCACACGGAGGCGCTACTGTGCTGCATAGGTGGAAGTAAGCAACCGGAGAATATAGGAGCGAACCAGTACCCGCGTACTGGACTACACAACCGGTGCTGTAAATGAGCAAACCAGTATCCGTGTACTGGACCACACGGAGGCGCTACCGTGCTGTATAGGTGGAAGTAAGCAACCGGAGAAATAAAGTAGCGAACCAGAACCCGCGTACTGGACTACACAACCGGTGCTGTAAATGAGCAAACCAATACCCGCGTATTGGACTACACGGAGAAGCTACTGGTGCTGAGAGGTAGCAGCAAACAACCGGAAAATATATTGGAGCGAACCAGTACCCGCGTACTGGACTACAGGAATACACAACCGGTGTGGTAACAGAACCAGCCAGTACCTGCATACTGGACTACACAGAGACGCTACCGGTGTTGAGAGATGTCAGTAAGCAACTGGAGATGATAGGAGTGAACCAGTACCCGCGTACTGGACTATAGGAAGATACAACCAGTGCTGTACGGGAGCAAACCAGTACCCGCGTACTGGACTAAACATAATACGCCCAGAGTTCAGAATGTCGCCCAAGCAACCATGATAACGGAGAGAATCCAAGACGATCCAGGAGCAGGAGAGACAGTCAGGCCGGGACAGGAAGCAGGAACAGTAACGGCAGTCAACCGGATCAGGAACGGAAGCAGGAACGTCAGCCCAAACCGAATCAGGAACGGAGGCAGGAACCACTTCAGCAGAGAAGGCTGTCAGTCAGGTAGGCAGGCAGACCCTGGAGAGTAGAGGATTCAACCAAGGTCCATGGAACACAGGAATACAAATGCAGGTGGCTACTGACGTAGAGACACCACGAAAGGGCCACCAAAGGGTGCCAGAACCCAGTCTATATAGGCAATACTGGGCAGACTAAAGACAGGCAGCAATCATGGGCACCGTGATAGTGGTCTGGACAAGGGGTATAGTGACAGCAGCAGTACTTGGTTTCTGGTGTCATGGTGTTTGGATACATTTGTGCCCCCAGATGTTATTTACCACACACACTGTGCAGATTGCAGTTGCTGAAGAGAGCCACAGTTCCTGTCTGAAGGGAAAATATTATATTATAATAACAACACACCCATGATTTTGGAGGAGGGGCAGGTGGAGAAGAATTATTGGCCAACTTCTTCTTTTCTCCACATAGACTGGGGGCTACTTATTATTCTGCTACTGCTTCAGGTGCATCACTTAAGACAGTCATGGCAAGTGGAATCTTCATCATCCATCACCCATGCTATTGTCGATCCCATTCCTCTTCAGCTGCCTAATCATCCTGCTGCTTAAACAACTCAGCAGCAGCAGAAAAAACAGCAGTTGCAAATTTCACAATTATGACTCAAACTCAGGAGGAGGACATTTGGCAATGGCCACTGGCCACTGGCCAAGATTAACTGCTGGTATTAGGCCAGTAGGGCATTTTTGTTTCTCAGGGCTTGTGCTTTAAAAAAATAAAAAAATAAAAACAGTACTACAAAAAAAACAAACAGTTTTTGGGGGTTTGTTTCTAACAAGCCTAAGTACTTCAAATCGATGTTTCCTTAGGTCTTGTGCCAAAAAAGTCACAGGAGGGACGGAGTGTGGCCACGGACGGTGATGGGCACATGATAGAAGTGCTTCGGGTATCGATGGGCTAACTTTGCTGTTTTATAGCTCAGTTTCCTGGTCTACTCTTTCCTAGACCTTACCACACCTTCCACTGACTACATAGGCCGGGACGTCGGAAGAAACAACCAAACTCGCGACTAAGATCACCCACTTTTTGCCTTAAGGACCTCCGAACAGTTCCCTGGTGGGAGACAACCGTCAACTTCCATCTTCTCTGCCTGTCTTCACACTGTTGGAAGTTAACGTTCACCAGAACTTAACATGACCCAAGCTGGACATCCAGGGATGGCTGCTGCACCTTTGACTAAGGATAACATGGCTGTGATGATAGTGGGCTTAGTCTCCAAGGAGGGCATCTATTCCCTTAACAAGGATATTACACTGCCAGTGCATGCCAAAATAACTTTAATTAAAGAGGATGTTCAACACCTTAGCAATAGTGTGACCTCCATGGAGGATGAAAGGGGAGCTGCAGTAGACTAAGCTACAGGTCTGGAGCAACTTATAATCCAAGAAGAAGAAACCATCCAGAAACTAACATTGAGGCTTGATAATACAGACAATAATGCATATTGGTGTAACGTCCGGGTGAAGAACCTACCCTAATCTATACCTCCTAAAGATCTCCAGTCTGAGCTCATCTCAGTCTTTACCACTCTTCTAGGGGACTTTTGTCCCGATTCGATTGTAATTGATAGTGCGCATCGCTCCCGTCACCCCTCGTTAATTCTGGAGATGCTCCTCAAGACATAATTGTATTACATGCATTCCCAAGGTCCCTATGTTTTCAACAACCACCACTGCAAAAAAATGTCCAACTGGAGCAAAATACGCGTCCATTGAAAATCACGTAAAAAAATTATTTGCTATCCTATTCCATGCGGTGGCTTCACTGCATGTGAAGGACCACACTTTTCATGGTGAAAAACCTGAGCCATGAAAAGGAGGCACAGAGTCCCAAACATGAGGTGAAAACCACCAGTATGTGTTGGAAAAATAGAAAAAAATTAAACCTATGAGAGCCATTGGGGTATGCAAAGCATTGTACAGAGTTGCATACCCCACTGGCACTCATAGGGTTAATCCACAAAGAGTTAACACATGTCCCGACAAATAAAAACTTACCAGTATTCCTGATGTCCTGTGGAATCCCAGCCATCTTCTTCTTCAGTCTTCTGTCTTCCCTTCTTCCTCTCTCTTCTTTCTGCTTCTCTTTCACTTAATTTTTGTGGAATAAAAAATCAGTTAGTCTTGTAATATAATAAAAAGTAAAGCCCCCGAAAGATGCTTCAGTATGCCACTGGCGCTCAAAGGGTTAAAATGGGCGGCATAATTTTGTTTCTGATTTAAAAATGTTTTTTAACTTGTTTGTTCTTCATAAAAGTGTCCAATGTCCCCCCTTTGCCTCCACTGCAGCTGTCTCTGCTTGCAGAGACAGGCATTTGCAGTGGCAGACCCCCCCCCCTTCACTACCACTCAGGCCGTTTCCCAACTCAGACTGCCAGAATTGGCTTTTATATGCCAGTCTCAGTTCAAAATAATTGGCAGCCTCCAATTGGCTGGGAGGTGCGTCAGCTTAGAGTGGAGGTGCTTTAAACTGATTGGCTTGGAGGTGTATAAGAACACATCCCAGCCAATGGCTGTGAGGGGATTTGAACAGAGACTGCCTATCTATAAATGCAGTCTTTGTTCAGATTCCCTCACAATGGAACTGGAATCAGCCCATGAGACACACAGGGAGGGTGTGCTGCTATTTACTTTCTCCCATGCCACCACCATCCTGGAAGAGAAATGGAGAGACAAAATTTGGATTTAGCGTGCTTGTTTTGGAAATTGGTCTCAGCATTGTTTTCTCTTTGAGTCCCACAGACACAAGGCATTGCTCTGATTACTATGAAAGTGGTAATTAATGTGCTCGATGGCTTTCATGTCAGTTTAATGCTCCATCCATAACTCGATGGCCAACTGTCCCGAAATAATCCTACTTTATTATCCAGTTTCCGCGTATTCTATAGATCCCTGTACAATATGGACACCCCCAATACTCCATCTCTTTCTACCCTACAATCTCAATACATTAAAACTGCTCATCCTGCTGCAGGCTCAGTCTTTGGACGCTGATATTACCTGCAAGGAGGTCTCACTTGAGATCAAACAGATGTTGGTTAGGAAGAGCCATGTTTGAGATGGCTTTTTCCTGTTTTATAGACAGTTTAGCTGCTGCATATCTTCCTGTTTTGAGAAACGTACTCCAAGTTCTTCAATCTTGAACCCACCTGATGCAGATTTGATCTCAGGGCAGCGAGATCATGTTTCATGACCTAGATAATGGTAAGGCAATTAATGTATTATATCTAGATTTTGCAAAGGCATTTGATACAGTGCCACACAGGGGGCTGTGGTATAAAATAACAAAATTGGGGCTGGGGATAACCTTTGCAATTGTATAGTAAACTGGTTGAAAGATAGGGAACAGTATGTGGTTGTAAATGGACAATTCTCCAATACAGATAAAGTTGAGAGTGGAGTTCCTTATGGTTCAGTACTTTTTAACATGTTTATAAATTACCTGGAAATAGATATACAAAGCAACATATCAATATTTGCAGATGACACTAAATTATGCAGGGTAATAAATTCAGGGAGATGTTCAGAAAATGGCAGATTGGGCAAACAAATGGAATATGGAAGTTTAATGTGGGAAAGTGTAAAAAAATCCCAATGCTACTTATGAACTTAATGGAATCATTTTAGGGGACTCCTTGCTAGAGAAAGACCTGGGAATCCTTGTAAGCTCCAAACTTGGAATCAATGACCAGTGTCAATTCCAAGGCCTGATCAAATAACCAGTGGCCACCCCTTGAGATTAGAGGAAAGAGGTTTCAAATTCAGCAGATGGCAGGTTTTTTTTTATAGTAAGGTCTGTTAAATTATGGAATTCCTTGCCCAATGATATGGTTATGGCATATACAATAGATGCTTTTAAAAGAAGATTAGATACATTTCTTTCAAAAGGGAACATACAGGGTTATACTGTGTATTAGTAGGCAAAACAGGAAGGTCTGATAAAGACAAACTTATTTGGCAGCAAGAAAACTATATAATTCTCATTTTTCTTGTTTATGAAGCAAAGGTTGAACTTGAGGGACTTGTGTGTTTTTCAGCCTAATTTACTATGTTACTATGATAGAGTCCCGGAGTGATGAAAATAATTGCTCCATATCAACATTTGTAGGTAATAGGTCATGCCGATAACCAGCTGTGAAGGTGGAAGGGCTTGGTTCTCCTTCTTTGGTCCCTCTATGTCAGGCAACTGCGGGGAGTCAGCACGTTTTTTCAGGCCTTTCTTCAGCCTTGGCTTTTCAGCTACAAAATATATCCCAATAGAAAAATATGTCTTATTTTTCCCTATCATAACACCGAAGGGCACTGTTCACCCAAGAGAACTTGTCCAATGCTGTAAGTAAGGTTTAGATGCCATTAGTAAGTGATGGGCTCGGGGGCACACTGATCACAAATACACCATAATCAAGGTCCGGCCACACCCCCCACCATAAACATTCATTTTAACTTTGCAAACAAGCAAAATTCAAAAGTTTAGTTATGCATACTGTCACATTTTCTGCCCCTCCATTTGCGGCCCCTTGCTGCCTTTTATATCTGCCGCTTGGTCCACAGCCTCTTCCGGCTGGTGTGACATCAGGCAGCAAGGCATCTAGCAGCAAATCATGTGATCCTTGTTGCTAGCACGCTGCTGCCCTCTTCCGGGTTGTGGCTATATGAGACTGGTCCTTTCCTGGGTTGGAATGCATTTGAATAGCTTCCCCTACCTGTGCCATATCCTGTGTCCTGAGCATATAGTTTGATTATCTGTGTATGACCTAGACTTCTTCATGGCCATGATCCAGCCTTGCTCCAGTTGATTTCCTGTGTATGACCCAGCTTTCTACCTGACCACAATCCAGGCTTGCTCCTGTTGATCTTCTGTGTATGACCCAGTTTGCTCTTGAACTACCCATCAGTCTCCTACACTCACTGTTTTCCTGTGCACCATGCAGCATCTCTCAAGTGCTGGTCTGAGTGAGTAATATTGTTCCTGTTGGAGTGTGTTTTCTCCCTGGGATAGGGGTAGTATAAGCTTGCCTATTGGGGGTCATCCAGAGTCTCCTTCAGCTTAACTGGAGGGGGCCAATCTAGCTTTGCGCCTAGCACCTTTACATGGCTAGGCCGCAGCACTGTTTCCGGTAGGCAACCTCTGTTTCCAAGCTAAGTACTGTAGTGTCGCCCTCTAGCATCTTGCTCCCATATTTCTTGTTGGAGAAGTCTGATCTTCATCCTCCATATTCACTTGGCCAGTACCCCACATTCCACCTGTACCTACTCCTGGTGTGTAACCTGAGTGTACATGTAACACATACAGCATGATTTGTTAAAGGTTGGGCCTGTATTTGTGGGAGGGCCTGCAAGCCCCTTAAATACCGGTTTGCAGCCTCTCTCGCTCTGTCGTCTTTAGAGCTCTGTCATCATTAGAGAAAGCCAAAGAATGTATCGATTATGATCACTTCTGGTTTTCTAAGTAAGCTAAACAGAATCGCCATTAGCACCAAGGTAAGGTGCACATCATATATGACCATACAGCCTCAGCTATCAGTAAGAAAGGTATCCAAAAATGCTTATTTTTTACGTCAAGCACCCTACCAGCCCTGTACATTGTAGTGCCATTCATTATCAATTGAAGTAGCAGCATCATAGCTGTCTCGATGCACATGCGCAGAGATTAATATACGGCTCATGCGCATCTATAGATCTACGTTATATAAAAGCGGTTGCCAGAAATAACCTGGAACACCATAAAATGCTTCCCTAAAGCCTTCCCATCAAACATGAGCCAGCCCTACCTCAGCGGGGCATGAAGCCCTTGGTAAAAGGAAACTCTGGATCGATGTTCACAGCTTCAAGGTCTCCTCTACCCACTCTATATAACTGTAACACATTTCGGCCATCTCCAGAACTTTATATCTGCTTATCTCGCTAGGCAGTTGAGCCTAGCATGCACAGTGATCTCATACATACTACTTACCTGCATCCATACAGTTACACGTAACCTCAGCAGCTGCCGTGTAATACATTCAGTGCCTCCTAGCACTTCCCTACTATCTCTCCATACTAGCTACAAGAGCCAGCCCGGCCCCTACCTCAGCAGAGAGTAAAGCCTTGATAGTGGGAAATTCTGGACCACTATTCAAAGCTACTCAGTGTCCCTATGAGACTCCATAATCCAGAGCTTACCATCCTCCCCCCACCCCAGATAGTCTGGAAAACAGTGCACATCATTACTAAGTACCATGTTACATTCTTATGAAGTATCATCCTCCTGTTACAAAGCTAATAGGTCACAGTCTAAAGAAGTATCCACATTATAAGCCTTTCGCTTATCATGTTTTTATTGCTGCCCCCCAACATCCTATATAATAATTTGGTAAATCGTGTGTAACGCCACGACATGTGCAGTAGACACAGCTGAGCGTGCTGCAGTCATACGCAGTAGAGACTGCTCGCGCCGCGGCTGATACAGAGCTGGGCACTCCGAAGGAGCGTCCAGCTCTGTATCAGCCTTGGCGCAGGCAGTCTCTACTGCGCATGACTGTCCTGCGACCGGCTGGATGTGGCACTGTGGCCCGTGTAACGGACTCTTCAACTAGTTTATGAATAAACATCTAGAGGCTGGTTCATGTAGGAGCCATCATTCACCCTAAGAATTCAGCCATTCTGGATTCCATCTCTACCTATAAATTAATCTTCATTTATCTTTAAATCATACATTGCTATCTCTCTTACAGTTATCAGTTCATCTGATTCAGAATCATTACTCAACTCTCTGAAATTTCCAAGCCTCACAGGTATGTCCATTTCCCCCTTACCACTATAATCAGACTCCCAATAGATTCCACTGAGTAATTATTACACCTCTATAATCCATACATACTGTAAGTCTTCCTTCTAATCCTTCTCCGATCTCCCAAATTTCCTACAGGTGCTATCAAGCAATTGCATTAGATAAGGAAAAAAAAACTCCCACCAGAGACTAAGGGCTTGATCCAAATGTTGATGTCGGCAGAAAAAACTGGCGATGGTGGTTTTTTAAGTCAAGTATGCATTGCAAATGTTCCCACAAGTAAGAAGTAACGTCAGTTTTGAAAACACGACGCTCATCGCCAAAATTTCAAACTATCGCCCATAGAGGACAATGTAAAAGCTAACCCCAGAGCCATTCAAATGTTGGAGTTAGGGATAACGTGAGTTACATTGCAACATTTACCGACAAAAATCTAACACCTACTTTTTTAGGCGAACATCACATAACTCAGAATAAAAAACCACCATTGAGGAAAACAGAACAGAGAAGCAGGTCATTCAAGTACACAACCCAAGCATACAGAGGTCAGATATTAACCCATGGAAAGCCTAGCAAATACAACAACAAGGCCTACAACAGTGGTTCACAATCCTACCATCCAAGGCACCCCTAACATGCAATCTGGATGTTCCAGGGCACCCCTTGAAGGCATCAGGAAATACCCAAACTAAAAAAAATGTGTTACTGTGGCTTCAGTAGGGCCATACCCTGCCTGCTGTGGCATGGCCACTGTCTCAGGCATCCAGTGCCTACCAGTTGGTGGTGGTGGACCCTGTTAGGCCAGCTGCTGCTGAGGTGATGGTGGGGCCTGGTAGGCCAGCTGCTGCTGTGGTGGTGGGAGGGCCTGGTAGGCCAGCTTCTGCTGCTGTGGTGTTTCGGGGGCTGGAAGGCCAGATGCTGCTGCTGCTGCTGTGGTGGTGGTGGTGGGGCCTGGTAGGCCAGCTGCTGCTGCTGTGGTGGGGGGGCAGGTAGGCCAGCTGCTGCTGCTTCTGCTTTTGCTGCTGTGGTGGTGGGGGGGCTAGGTAGGCCAGCTGCTGCTGCTGCTGTCATGGTGGTAGTAGTAGAGCTCAGGATGTGGTTGGCTCCTCAGAGGAGCTTGTCCCAGGATCCCCCACGGATGCAGGCATGCATGCTGTGTGGGGAAATGACATGATATGATACATGATGTGAGCCATGACAGGAGTGCTGCAAGACCATGACATTAACATGTGAACTGTTGAGTGGCAGGATGGTATCCATTGCATTGCTTTGCAATGCATTGGTTACCATCCTGACACACACTGATTGCTGAACCTGACAGGATCTAATACATGAATTCATAAAACCTACAGTGGTGTAGCTTTAGTCATCATATGTATCCTGGGGCGTGAGTATGACAAGGCATCACCATACATCTGGATACATGTGGTGAAAAAAACTGGACCAACACACCTTGAGTGATACAAGCCCATTGCATGTACATCACCTCGACAGCAAACACTCTAGGGCCTCTGTGAACATCAATGCACCGGTGATGACCAATGACCACTGAGTCCAACCAATGATGTCAGCTACACTAAAAGGAATAGCGAGCACATCAACAAACATGCACTGTGGAACCCAACAACACAGTCAGCTGGAGGACACATCAAACAGACCCCAGGACAGCTGGAATCCAAACAGACTGCAGACATGGGCGGGGTTATGCAATATGATTGGAGGTTACTTCTACCCTTTACTATGTTATGCTATGGAGCCTAAGCACTGATATGTCACAGGTTGTTTAGATCTCAGTCCATTGGTTCCACAGGCTAACACAGGGATTGCAGATGTGATGACACTTCAGTTGTCATGTACACATTGTCTGACAATGTCTGACACCCTAGTGCATGTCCCCCCCATCATGATTGAGCCTTGTGAATCAGAAACATCCTGCAGAGTGGTGTGGCAGTGAATGCCCCCTAGCCATCCACACTCTGCAGGCTTATGATGCAGAAAGCTGATCATTGACTATTCCACTTGGACTAACTACCTACATGTATAACACCTAGCCCTGACATGCAGTACCAATACTCCAAACAACATGTCATATCCCCTCCTTTGATTGCCAGGGGATTAGCCAATCTATCGTGAAACAATGCATTGCTTATCCCTGTGGCACTCAAGGGGTTGTGTGCTGACCTCTTTGTCACACCATGTATGACATTGTGGTACACATAACAGTCATATCTTTGCCTCAAACATGATGGTGTGCATTGTTTATGTTCTGTGCATGATGTTGTTGTAGACATCATGAAGGGAGATCAACAGGGACTTGGCCATTACCATTCAGGCTGGTTTGACAAGTATTCTGTCTTTGTTTGACATCCCTCCAAGCTGCATTGCTGAATTGCAGTGTGGAATGCTGTCCATGTGTTCAGGTGTCACTGTGTTGGCCTTTGTCTGGTGGTGTCAGGATTTGTGTGATGTGTGTGTAGGCCTTGATGCACTTACCGGTGGACTGGAGGCTCCTTTCATCCCCGGTGTCACGCCACCCTGGGATTCCCTGCACTGCTGTTGTGGACAGGCTCCTCCGCACTGCCTACTCCCACTCCGTGTAGTGCATGCACAGGGGCGGAACACCCCCTGTGCCGGCAGCATGCATAGCCTCCTCACCATCTTCTTCTTCACCCTAGCCTTGTAGTCGGCCTACCTCTTCTTCACATCTTCCAGTGACCAGCTGCATCTGGGCACTGCACTGACCGCATAAAGGACCTCCCTCCATGCGGCTTTACACTTGGCCCCCATTCTGACAACCTTGACCCTGGGGAACAGGATCCGATCCCTGGAGATGATTGCCTCCACCAGGGAGAGGTTCTCCACCTCAGTAAATTTGAGCTCTCTCTCACCCTGTCCTCTTCCTCACCCCCAGTGGTTCTATGAGAGCCCTGACCGTGGCTCTCCAGCCCTGCCTGCGATGGCCCTGGCTGTGCATGGTGCACCCTCTGGACTACCCCTCATCCCACTCTCTCCACTGACCCTGCACTAGATGTGCCTTCTCTGGCGTGGCTGCCCCTCTGCCCCAGGGATCTCCCTCTCCCTCCCCTACCCTGACCACAGATACCCAACTGCTCCTCTTACTCCTCTCCTCCTACTCTCCCCACCCCTCTCTCCTGTCCTCCTCTCCTCACCATTCCTTTCACCTACTTACACCCATACACTCACTCAGGCTCTCACACACTCACTCACTCTCTGTCACTCACTTGCACTCACAGACTCACACTGTCAAAAGAAATTTAAAAGTGTATGTGTTTTACTAAAAAAAAATATGGGCTATGTGTGTGTGTGTATGTGTGTTTGAATGCGTGTATTTGGTATGTACAAAAGTGTATTATGTGTGGCTATGTGTGCTGTCAGTCTCTCCAGCTCCTTCTACATGCATGTGTTCACCTAAACTCCCTTTCTCTCTTTCTCTAACCTCCGCTCCTGGGTCCTGAGATCTAGCTCTTGGAACTCGAAATCAGACAAAGGTGTGTTGGTTATTTTGGGTCTATATATAGTTTATTCGACTGAACTTGATACTTTGGGGTGCTGTGATTGGCTGGGCCACTAGGTAATGTTGGACGTTTCTCTTGTTTCTTTTATTGGGACGTTTCTCACGTTATTTAGGATGTGTTTTTTGACAGCAATGAGGTCAGATTTTAGGAGACTCCAGTTTTGTAGTTTTTGTGTGTAGAGGCCGAAGGTTTTTTCAGGTAGATACCTCACCTCTTCATAGAGGCCAAAAGTTACCCCAGTTAGATACCTTACCTCTTCAAAGAGGCAGAAGGTCACCCCAGTTAGATACCTTACCTCTTAGCAGAGGCCAAAGGTTAACACATTTAGGTACATTTAACCTAACTAGTACAATCATATTTCATACAACCCTACTTCTAAGATGAAACTAAGGTCCAATTTAAGCTTTAAATAAAACAACTTACATAAAATGGTTATCCTTTTCTCCTCGTTCCTCTTACCCTTTTCCACAGCAATGGAAAACCTGGAACTTCCATCTCACTCAGAATCAGAAACCTCACTCAGAATCAGAAATCAAATCCCAGTCCCAGTCCCTCAGCCCAGAAGCCCTTCCCTCCATGGATGGACAGTGGCCAATCTCATAACAGAGTGCCAATATGCCTCCATTTCCAATCATCATATCACTCAAGCAATCTGTGTCTATCAGTGCTACAAGCCACATACCCCTTCCCTCACAATACCCATACAGCCAGTTCTCCTACCTACTCAGCTCAAGCAGAAACCTCATTCACCCCTCCTACTTGTGATAAACTTGGCTGGCGAATCCACTATATGGGAGGCACTCCCTTCTGTAACAACTTTAGCTCTAAAGGGTGCTTCTTTAGTGTATGCCGGCTCCTTAATATACGCACCAACTGCTGTAAAGCCCACTCAAAAACAATCTGATCCCGTTTTCACTCAACCAATAAAAATCTTTGAAGAATCTATATTAACATCTTGCAGTCTCTAATTTCAAACCATCCAGACTCCTCCAGACCCAATACATTATCACAGGCCTTACAGAAGGGTTTCACATGGGAATCATAGCCAGCCCAGCTCTATCAATCGAGTGTCCAAACTTAGCATCAGCACTATCAGAACCTAATACAGTCACCTCACTATTAGTGGAAGAAGCAAAAAAAAGATTTCCTAATAGGCCCTTTCCCCTCGCCCCCTTTCCCATATGGAGAATAAACCCTCTCGGTATAGCCACACATAAATTCACACACAGAAAGCGACTCATTGTAGATCTCTCCGCCCCTCACTCTACACTAGCACCCAGCATAAATTCACTCATCCCCTCAGACGCATATTCACTAAAATATGCCAGCATAGACAACGCAATCACACTCATAAAACAAGCCTTCCCTAACTGCTGGCTCTCTAAAGCAGATATTAAAGATGCATTCAAACTCCTTCCAGTACACCCCTCCCTCTGGCACTTACAAGGTAACAGATGGCTAGGCCAATTCCACTTCATTACACAACTCACTTTTGGTTACAAAAGTAGGCCCAAAATATTCTATGAATTCGCTGACCTACTCTGCTGGCTGCTGCTAAACCACTGTCATTGTCCAGCCATCTTACCCTGCTTGGACAATTTCTTATTAACAGACCACTAATTTCCCCCCCTTCTAGCCTCACTAAACTCTTAGACCTATTTAGCTTGCTTAACACACCTGTATCTTTAATCAAAACCAGTGACCCATCAAAAATCATAGAATTTCTAGACATCATCATAGACACGTCCCTACTAGAAACCCATATTCCACAAGTTTTAGTTCACACCTACTCTATAAAAACTTCACTAACCAAATCAGAATTACAATCACTTATAGGCCACCTCGGCTTCGTCATGAGAATTATTCCCCAAGGCTGCTCCTTCATATCACACCTCCTCTCACTGCTCCCTTCAGCCCAACAATCCTTGTCACTTATCACACTAGAAATATCCGCTAAATCAGACCTCCAGATGTGGTCAAACTTCTTATCCAACTGGAATGGCTGTACACTATTCCCCCCCGTCCCAATCAGCAGACATTCCAACTGTTTACTCAGCAGCAGCAGGTGCAGATTTTGCGGCAATATGCAACACTCAATGGTTTGCAGAACCTTGGCCGCAAGAAGCCCTCAACCTGCACAAGTTCTCAGCTGCATCTCCCCTTTTTTAAATGTATCCTATCATTGCAGCTGCCGCTCTCTGGGGCCACCAGTGGTCAGGGAGAGCGGTCACTTTCTATACAGACAACCTGGTCACTTCCATGCTAATTACTAAAGGTAGTTCCCCATCCCCACAGATAATGTTATTTCTTTGTAAACTCATCTGGTTATCCCTCTTTCATAAATTCACTATAATTTGCTCATTTATCCCAGGTTCACAAAATCAGGCATCTGACTCACTTTCACGCTTTCTCCAGAATTTGCCCAGCAGCAGCCAGCCAGCTTTTCAAGACCTAATAATACATTAAGAGACCTACTAGCCGAGACATCATCATTCTTCCATCAAGCTCTGCCTCCCAACACTAGGACATCTTACAAACAAGCATGGTACACTTTTAATAAGCTCATACACAAAACCAGCTAATCCATATAGTCAATCGACCTTATTAGCGTTCACTACTTTCTGTCATACCGGTCTCAAATTAGCAGTCCCCTCTATTAAAGTTTACCTAGCCGGTATACAACATCATTATGCATTACACTTCCCCCACAGACCATCCATTCTCTCCATCTACAGTATCAAATTACTCCTCAGAGGTGTTTCAAACTCTCGCCATCCTTCCACTCGCCAAAGACTCCTTATAACCAGTCATATTTTCAAACAAATCTACAATTTTCTGCTAAACAAACCTTTCCAAACTCAAACAAATATTGTCTTAGCATCAGTCTGCTTAGCCTATTTGCCTTTTTAAGACCAGGAGAGCTCACCTGCCACTCTGTCACGCTCACCTGGCATCCGCCCGGTGTCACCTCTTCCCGGTCGCGTCTCTTTGCGGCGGTGCTTCAGGGTTTCGGCTCGGCTGCGCCCGGACCGGTGCGCTACTCGTCAGGCTGCTCCGACCATAGACGGCTCCCAGTCGAGCCTCTCTTTCTCTTCCAGGCTATTGGTGTACTACACTATTTAAACGGGTTACCGCAGTCATAGGGTGCCCGTTCCACGAGCTCCTTAGTGCTAGTTTTCTAGCTGGACTCTTGCTTAGAAGGTATTCTTCTGCTTGTCTCCAGTCCCCGGCTTGACCCTTGGCTCTGAACCTGACCTCCGACTTGTCTCCAGTCCCTGGCTTGACCCTTGCCTCTGAACCTGACCTCCGACTTGTCTCCAGTCCCCGGCTTGACCCTTGGCTCCGAATTTGACCTCCGGCTTGTCTTCAGTCCCCGGTTTGACCCTTGGCTCTGAACCTGACCTCCGACTTGTCTCCAGTCCCTGGCTTGACCCTTGGCTCCGAACTTGACCTCCGGCTTGTCTCCAGTTCCCAGCTTGACCCTTGGCTCCACTCCTGACCCTCGGCTTGTTCTCAGTTTTCGGGTTCCAGCTTGTCTAGTTGGCCTGGTTCTTAACGGTACCCAGGGCACTCCCATCCTGGTTGCACCCCGGCTCAACTGGGGTGGAACAATCTGGTTTCGCGACCAGCTCCTTTACCAGCTTCGGCTGCAGCAAGGGAGTACCTGGTACGCCATCTCCGAACTCAAGCATTGCGCCCCAGCATCGCTCTCCAGCCACTGAACCAGTGCCGGCACCACTCGGGTCCCAACCCCCCGGCGTGGTGACACACTCCAAGTCAGACATATTCATACGTAAAGAACAACTCAGTTGGCACTCGATCATTTCAAGCTGTTCCTCACTCACTCAAAAACAGACGAGACTCACACCGGACACTACATACCATATTTTGCCATTCACAACAGTTGGTGTCCATTCACAGCCCTAGCAAACCTCAAGTCACTTATTTAAGCATTTCCAAATGATAATCCCCTTCTTCCGCTTCACTCCAGTCCACTCCACTTACTACATCACATACTATATCCAAACTATACTGTCATGACTAGGTTACAACTCAAACAACTACTCAGGTCACTCTTTCCAGATAGGAGCAGCATCATTAGCCTCCAAGAAACAAGTACCAGGACACATAATCAAAAAGCTAGGCAGATGGCAATCCTTGTGTTACACCAAATACATCCCTAACCTGGCAGCAGAAATATGCAGAGCTCTCAGCAATCTTACTAATTAATCTGCCATCTTTATGCAAGTACAAATAAAGTCACTGTATTCACTAAACATCTTTGCCTCTTATTCAGGCTCACCTTCGTCTTTCATCCACTGAGCTACATTCATTCTCAGAGGGCAGCACTTTATCAATTATATCCTAATCTGAAGCCCTGACCACAATTAAAATTGTTGCATTTGTTGATTTGTTTGTGCAAAAACAGATGCTGGTTTTGGTTTTCCATCCCTAGGCCTAATGTAATGTTTCTAAACTATTATTGGCAAAAATGTTACCCTTAAAGGTGCTTGCAGGCTTGCAGTAAGGGGAGGGCAATGAGCATTTTGCTGCATTCCTTTCCTGCATGGCACTTATTAAACAAGGCTGTGCAGAGGTTATTGTAACTTTTTGCAAATTTCAGGTGTATGCTATGGGGCTTGCCGTCATTAAGCCTTTGAGTGCTAGAGGGGTACACAATGCATTGCAGAGCAATGCCTTACGTACCCCTTTGGCACTCAGAGGGTTAAAGATGATGACTAGTGTCAATTGATGTACACTACAGCAATCATGCACTGCAGTTCATACACTGAAGTGCAGACACTGGACTTTGTGGCTAATGCCAGTGGAGGTGTACTGTGGATTCCTCCATTCACCTCTGTGAATTAATAACTTCACCCAACAAGTTCATTAATCTTTTAGATGACAATAGATGGTGCCTAATGTTGTGGCCCACTGGACACAACCTGATCAGTGCAGTTTTCAAATGGAAAATATTTTGTAAGCATAATGTACTTTTGCAATATGAAGATTTTTTACTTTCTAAAGAATGTATATATTTCAGACATACTGTACATCCATATATTTTACTATCAATTCAATGCGTGTTCTCAATGAATTTTTATTTTTTGATTACTCAAATAAATCAATTTTATATATATATATATATATATATATATATATTTATAGAGAGAGAGAGAGACAGGCAATTATTTCTGTTTGCTTCATGAGTTTCATTAAGGTATATTTATGTTGTATACCTTAAAATGTTTTAAGCCTTTGAGTGTGCCATCACAAAGAGCCAAAGACAAGAAAATGCACTGGCTGAATTACAAAACAGAAAAGAAGTGTATGCAGGTAGAGAGGTGACCTGATTCTGTGCTTGCTGAAAAAGGAACAGCAGCTTCATTTTCTGTCGTCTGATGCTCCAATTTGTATTTATTTTCTGTGAAATCACACAACTTGAGAGGAAAAGGGGCTTTGAATTCCTTGTTTAGAGAATGAGCCTTCTGACTTATTGTATGCATAGGCAGAGAGAATCCCCCTTCAGCACCTCCCATCTCCCTCCTCCTGTTTCTCTCCCAGCCGGGGCTCCAGATTCATAAGAGTTCAATAGAGACAGATAGATCTTATGTGCTGTTGCCTGCATAGAATCAGTTGTGCTCATGCATTTAAATGAAATGCAAAACACTTCCATTGCGTGCATTTTTGAATTGTAATTCACACTGTCAGATTTCTTAAAAGACTATTCAGTGCACTTTCAACTGGATGTGCTAGCAGATATAAGAGGTAGATTTGTTTTACAAGGAACAACCTGCTAGATGATTTTTCCTGCAGAATGGAGTGAGTTGGCAGCACTGTGCACTAGCAGCTTGTCTGGCAGTAGCAGACTGAACCTCCTGCTCCTTTAGAGTTACTGGACTTTACGTCTATGATCACTGTCATTTTCAGTCATCCAGAAAACTAACATCTGAACCCAAGGAAGTGACAAATAGGCAGCAAGTTACAATCTCATCTCCAGTTATTGACAACTGCTAGCCAAGACAGAAATGCAGCAACAAATCAGCTTTCCTGACTAACCTGATGGTGCTATTGATCCTGTGATTCATATGACACTGCTGACCATTTTGAAGAAGAAAAATGGGAGTAAGAATCTGCTGGCACCCATATCCTCTATGAATATAAGAAATATATTCACATTTTAACATATCTCTGCTTTTGTGTACAAGGATCTCTTGATACAAAATAACAAGTGGCAAATTAAATCAATGTAGGTGTCAGTTCTTGCTCTACAGATTAGTAGATCAGCTAGTTGATGTTGATGGCATCAGAAAGTTTACATTTTAATAAGCAAACCAAGAGATGAGGGGAAATGAAATACGGATGAAAGGAGAAGTTTTTCTAGAATTCACACTGATCACACCCACTGGAAGGAAGACCCACGTGTTTTAACAGAAGTGAGACCTATTAATACTAGTAAGTAATTACTCAGATATGTCATGTTTGAGGTAGAGTATTTATTCAGAAAATGTTGATTACAGCTCTCTTTTATGATGACATCAGGTCAATAATATTGCATCGGCATCTTATCATAAATTGTATTTTGTTTTGTGATAAGAAATTAGAAGATTACAAGAACTGCATTTTATTATGTAAAAGAGATATCCGAACATAATTAATGTTCCCATTTTAAAAGTCTTACTTGTAAAGTCTATCTCCAGATACATATTTATAAAATGCACATTTTAATATTTGGATAATAATAATAAAGGTAATTGCACACAATTGTGTGTCACAATGATTTTATAGTTAACCCTTTGAGTGTCAGAGGGGTATGGAATGCATTGCAAAACAATGCATTCTGTACCCCTCTGGCACTGAAAAGGGTTAAAAACAATACTTGATCTACAATGAAGGGTATAGGGATGATACTACTAACAGAATATGACATCCTTTAAAACTTACCTCAATATACAATAATAATAATTTTTTTTTATCTTATATAAATATTTGTTTACAAAAAGTAAAGTCTAAGTAACAGGACTATATAGTGAATATTATCATCTCCTACAGAAAATTATTAACACAGAGTCAAAAAAGTGCTTAATGTTATAGTTTTTTATAATCTTGCATCTATTTAAAATTATTTCTTTAACTCTTAGCCTGCCAGACGGAAGAGCAACACATTGCAAAGCAATGCTTTTCCACCCATCTGACACTCAAAGGGTTAAGGACTATTAATAGTCTCAGTGATTTCATAATATAGCATAAGGCACCTGTTGAATAAACTACAAAAAGCCTGAGCAATCACATCAGTAACAAATATGGGTATCATATGTCATTACCATTGTGTCAGAAAGGATACAATGTACTTTTTTACTCTATTACAATTAAAATATAAAATACAATTGCTTGGGATTACTCCGAAAAGAAAAGATACTAAATTGTGAATTAGATTACCCATGTTTTGTCATATAGATTTATTAGCTCTCTACGGTGTGTTCAATCAGCAAATTGAAAATGTAATATTGTATGTTACTATAAATAAATATTCTCCTCCACCTATGTGTGATGGAGTGTCAATAAATACATTATTCAAGATTATTCATGTTTAAATTGTCCTAGTCCGGTGATGTCAGAGATGGGGCATCATCATGGTTGTTGTTCCAACTTGCTCTATTACCACATCACTGAGGGCACTTAAAAAAAAAATTAAATAAACTAGCATGGTATCAAGGACCATGCTCATTAACTGAACATGATGACCTAGATGATGTAAGAATCAGTCTTCTTAATGGAGATTCCAAGATTGAGCTCACCCATGAGGAGACATTTATACTCGCTTTTGAAAAGAACATTTCAAAACATTACTCCATCGATCAAACAGATCAGCCTCATAAATTGGAGCAACATATTTGCAATGTTTTAATACATTGCACCTTATGTATAAAAGCAAAGTGGTGCAATTCTGGGCAAACAAGCTGCACCAGATGGCACAAATAAAAATTCCCACATCTTTAAACGAGACTATGTTCAATTTATTTTCCAGATTTGCTTCTCTTTGCTTTTATGAATAGGGACCATTATATTTAAAAATGCTTTAAAGAGTACTTTGATGGGATCACATCAATAATTAATTTCCACAAGGGCTGCCCAGTTTATCATCTAGAGGTGACCTCATAGCAAAAATGCACTACAACATCTGCACCGTATGTATATGGAAAAATAAAATCCATTAATTTCAATGTTTTTGGTTTAATTTTTTTTCTCTAATGCATATGTTGTCATTATATTGCTCCAGTATGAGCCCCTAACTGCCAAGTCTACTTTGGGCAGGAACTTAATTACTACTACCTTTACTACTATATTACTAACTAGTTGAACAGCCCGTTACACGGGCCACAGTGCCACTACCACCCGGTCGCGGGGCAGTCATGCGCAGTAGAGACTGCCCGCACCACGGCTGATACAGAGCTGGATGCTCCTTCGGAGCGCCCAGCTCTGCATCAGCCACGACACGGGCAGCCTCTACTGGGCATGACAGCAGCACACGCAGCAGTGTCTACTGCGCATGTTGTGGTGTTACACACGATTTAGCAAATTATTATATAGAATTTTGCCTGTCACAAGAATTGTTAATGGTGCTGTCTTAGTTGTTTTTTTACTCTATTTTTCAAAGTTACAGAATATGCTTGCGTTCAAAATATATATATTAATAATAACAATACAAACTAATAATAATATTGATGATGATGATAATTATACTAAATTGACTTAAAATCTTTATTTAAAATGTTATATTTCTAGTTAATTATACACATACTTAGTAGCTTAAAACTTTTCTTAAGAAAAAATTGTGTGTGAATGTGCGCACGTTGATGTGTGCAGGGGAAATATTTTTAGTGGTTATTCTGTCCTTGTAACTATACATAACAATTTTTTGGCTCATCATAAGCAGATACTGTACAGTAATATTTGGACTCATTTGCTGAATAAGAGTACAAAAAATATTTGTGTCAACAGTTAGTTATTTAAAATTGAAATCTAAGTAAGTTTGTTAGGCCTCGATTCAATTGGCCCAGCTGACGTCATTTTTTCAAGCAAGGTAAACAATTCAGTTACCTGTGCTATGAAAAATTACTGTATAAAAAACACCTAGAGATATAAATGTTTTTTAGGGCACAGAGTCCCCAAAGTGCCGATGCAGAAATTGAAAGTTAAAAAAAAAAAAGAAGAAACACCTAAGTCGTCATTGGATGTATTGATATGGGGTCCTAAACACTTTTATTTTCAGTACTTTGGATGTATTGATATGGGGCCCCTAAGCCCTAGAGCCGGATTACAGGCAAGGTGCATAAGACGCCTGCCTAGGGCCCTGTCAAATAAGGGGGCCCCGTTGAAGCCTCCTCCCTGCTCCCCCTAACTCTACTCAGGCCGCACTCTCCTAGAATGTGACTAAGAATTGGAAGCATATGTGTCAGGACTTCCTGTTATCCTGGCAAATGTGCATGTGGGGAGGGAGACACAGCATTGGTCATGCAGTGGCAGAGCTGTAAAATAGAAGCGCCCGATCGCTCTTTTTGGAGGCAACTCTTCTGGGTGACACCGTGGCAGGCACACTGGCATCAGGGATTGGCATTGAGGTAGCCGGCAGCACATGCACAAGGTAGGCATAACGAATTACTGTCTTTTGTATATAAAGTTCAGGGTACCATATTAAAAAGTTAATAGCCTTATTAGTGAGTAACTTTGAATGTTATGTTGCAATCAATATATCTTAATCTTTGCTTTACTGTACTTTTTTGTACTAGTAGGCTTGCATTAAACATACTGTTTCATTAAATGAAACAGTATGTTTAGTGCAAGCCTACTACAAAAAAGTACAGTAAACCAACGATTAAGATATAGTGATTGTAACATAGCATTCAAAGTTACTCACTAATAAGCTTGTATTGTAATCTCTTATCTGTCTTGGGGCAGTCAGTCTAATACTTAACCTTTTTATTAAGCTAGAATAAAAACAAAATAACTTTGTTATTTCATATATCAATATCTGAGTGTTTTTTATAGACCCAGATATTCATATATGAGATAACAAAGTGATTTTAGATTATTCTAGTTTAATAAAAAGGTTAAGTATTTGTTTTTATAGACTCAGATATTGATGTAAGTGATATCAAAGTGATTCTGTTTTTATCATTTATTCTAGTTTAATAAAGGTTAAGTATTAGACTGACTGCACATTGACAGATAAGATATTACAAAACTGAACTAGCCTTATTATTGAGTAACTTATAATGTTACAATCACTATATCTTTAGCGTTGGTTTACAACACAGTGGATGGTCAAAATTTATTCTAGTTTAATAAAGGTAAGTAATATACTGACAGCCCATTGACAGATAAGAGATTACAATACTGAACTAGCCTTATTAGTAAGTAACTTTGAATGTTACAATCAGTATATCACTATATCTTTATCGTTGGTTTACAATACATTGTATGGTCAGTGATGGTCAGAATGAAAATAGGGTCACACTCAAAGGGTTATCCAATAAAATAGATTCCACTCCCTATAATAGGGATTGGAATCTTATTACTGAATGACCCTTTGAGTGCCAGGATGTTACTACTACTACTTTTATTTTTGTCCTACTATCTTGGGGGAGGGGGCCCCAAATTGGTACCTTGCCTAGGGCCCAGTGGAGTGTTAATCCGGCTCTGTGAAGCCCCATATCAATATATCCAAAGTACTCAAAAATGTGTCAAATGTTAGTAGAATTAACCCTATGAGTGCTAGTGAGGTATGCGTATTAAACTGGCACTCAAAGGTTTAATCAGACTAAGATAAAAAACAGCCCCTGAAAAGAAACATTTAACATTAATCCCGAAGTCCAATGGAGTCTTCAGCACCCTGGTCAGCTACTGCCCAACTTCTTTTTTCTAACATCTTATTTCTTCTTTGTCTTCTTTAAAAGAAAAGGAAATGTCAATGTAATATTAAAAAAAAACATGCCACCAAGATATGCCATAGTTAACCCTATGAATGCCAGAGAGGTACCCCTCCAGTGATCAAAGAGTTAAAGTAGTGGGGCAGTCCTTGGACAATAAAGAAGTAAAACACATCTGTGATCCATAGTTTATTTAAAATAAATAAATAAATAAACTTATTTAAAATTCTGCTGCCACTCCCCCGCTGGATCCGCTGGCGGTGGCAGCAATGTGTATCAGCACAGGCCCCCCTTGCATACATACTGAGGCGTTGCCCGAGTCGCAATATGTTCAAAATTCCCTCATTGGGACTCGTGCAATGGCCCGGTATGTATGTATTTTAACTATGGATCACACATGGATTTGCAACACTACTTTAACCCTTTGTGCACCGGAGGGGTACCCCTCAGGGACTCAAAGGGTTAACAATGTCACATCTTGGGGGCACATTTTTTTTTTCAATATTACATTGACATTTTATTATCTTTTAAAGGAAAGAAGACAAAGAAGAAAGAAGATTTTAGAAACAGAAGAAGGACTATAGAAGACAGACAGTGTATGACAGCTAAGTGTAAAACAGATCTGGGTGTTAGATTACTGTTAGGGGTAGTATTGTTGCACTTTACTGGGATAGTGTAGGGTTAGTGTTTGGGAGGGTGACTGCATGTTTCAGCTAACAACTGGTGCTTGACAGTGTGTAAAGCACCGATCGTTACCTTTTTTTGTATAATGTTCCCAATATTCATGCTTTTTGGGAACTTAACACACAAAACAGGCGTTTGGCCACAATTCTTTTACTGTGGCCTAACATCCATTTTGGTTTCAGCTGGTAGGGCAATTGAATAGCTTCGCGAGTACTTTTTGCTAGCTGGCCATTAGCCAATATTGCCCTGCCAGCTGTTATACCTGCCTCAATTGAATCAAGGCCTTAATATCCAAATTTTAAATATAATACTGCACCTGTAAAAGCAACCTTATGTGGCTTATTGCATTTTACTTTTGGCCATGTATCTATTAACAGAACTCATGTGTAAGTATATTACTAGCCTCAAGAGGCAAAGCACTTACTGACCCTGCAGGTAATTTGTGCTTAATAATGAGTACCCACAATATAGAGAAACCCAGTGAAATGGAGTATACCAGGGAAATTGTGAAAGTGATATGTTTTGAATTAAATTTTTTTTTGATCACCAATAAATAAAATGGGTTACTAGGGCCTTAGTAATCAGCTTTTCATGAAATTGTTTTTATTTAACTAAGTAATTCCTTTAAGTCAGGGCTGCGCAACTGGTATGTTACTTATCTCCCATTGTTTTTCTTTGTTTGTTTTGCTTTGCTTTTTAACAATCAATTACAGCATGAGGGAAGGTAAATAAGACTTTCTTTGGTATTTTTTACTAACAAAAAATGTAATGCATACTGTGGTATTTCATATTCATTTAAGTTCCCTCACCATATACATTATAATAAACTGAATTATTAAACATATGCAGACATGTTTTGCTGAAACATAGATTTTGATTATGGATAGCGATGGCTCACTTAAAATATTATTTTTTAAATAGCAGAATGCCAATCTGGTGTTCCAAGGCCAAACATAGAAACGGAATATGAAAGTAAAACATAATCAGTAGGCCCATACCCTATAGTCCTTTAATGTTTAAAACTACCTTATTGAATGCTTGGGTGCTCATGAATTTACCACTAAAATAAATACAAGTATTACTTCTGTGAAGAGGCTATTTTATACACTATCAATATTCCTGAATATCAGCAGTCTGTCTCCTAAATAATGAACTTTTTAAAGGGATAGTAATACTTAAAATGTAAAAAAATATATGTTGTAGGGTTTATTCCCCTGAATAAGACAAGGGAACTCCCACTGCTGAAAGGTGTTTTATTCAAAAGTTATTACAGCTCGAAGATGAATTTTTTTAGGTGCAATATCAAAGTGGCTTGAAATTGTACAGTGGCGCTGTTGCTACACCATGCTATGGAGATTTATAGTCCTGGGACCAGAGCTGTCCATAGGATGGTGTAGCAACAGTACCACTGTACAATATCAGGCCACTGTGATATTGCACCTAAAAAAATCATCTTTGAGCTGTAATAACGTTTGAATAAAATACCTTTCAGCAGTGAGGGTATCCTTGTTTTACTCAGGGGGATAAACCCTACAACATATATATTTTTTTACATATTAAGTATTACTATCCCTTTAAGTGACGATACAAATTCCCCATTACAGTAAATTATAATTTTCATAGGAAATAAAACACACTTTATTTGTTTAACACTTTGAGAGCCAGAGAAGCGTCACATGCATTGCTTTGCAACACAGTGGTACTCAATGAACCTTATACAGACAGTGTGTTTCATTTCCCTCATATGTATTTTTAATTTGTCTCCCTGCAATCTGCAGGGTCATAATTAGGAAGAGAAAGGGGCAAGTTGTCAGCATTGGCCTTTATCTACCATTGTGCATGCATCTGTGCATGACTACAGACTGTCTGAGACAGCTTGGAATTCTCCTTACTATAGGGAAACATTCATGCTTCTATGTAGTCGCAAATTGTGAATGGGGCTGACTTCGATGTACACTCTATGTAGTAGGCACATGTAAAGGAACAGAGACATGCTCCAGTACATGTCCCAGATTGATGGGTACAAAACGAAACAAATTCAAATAATAAAAATATATGTACATTAACTTTAGAAAATATAAGATCTTAAAGGGATAGTAATATTTAATACCTAAAAAATATATTGTACTGTTTATCCCCCTGAGTAAAACAAGGGTGCTCTCACTGCTGAAAGTTGTTTTATTCAAAACTTATTGCAGCTCAAACTTTAATTTTGTAGGTGAAATATCAGAGTGGCCTGAAACTGTGCAGTGGAGCTGTTGCTACACCATCCTATGGACAGCTCTGGTTAGTTGACCATAAATCTCCTTAAGATAGTGTAGCAATAGTATCACTGTACAATTTCAGGACACTGTGATACTGCACCTAACAAAATTCATATTGGGGCTTTAGTACCTTTTGAATAAAACCCTTTCAGCAGTGGCAGTACCCTTATTTTACTCAGGGGGATAAACACTACAATATATATTTTTACATATTAACCCCTTAAGAACCCATGACGTGTCTGGACCATTATGGGTAAATTTCCCATAAGGACCCATGATGGTCCTGGCACGTCATGGGTTAAATGATAGCAGCGTGCCTCAGTGCACACTGCTATAATGATGTATAGGCTGAAACTGAGCGCTCCAGGACCAGTGCGCTCTGTTTCAGTCCTTCTGTGTTTTGCTGGTACATGTGATCGCTCCTACAGCAGTCACATTTACTGGCATTTTCATTCACAAAGGCAATGTGATTTACACATTGCCGTTGTGACTTTGTGACTATGAGAGTAAGGAAGAGAGAAGCAGAGAGCAGACATAAAATTAAATAAAATCATGCAATAGTTGGGGTATCAACCCCTTCAGCGCTGGTGCTGGGTGCATGCTGGATGCAGGTGACAATGCTGATGATGATGACTGACATGATTATTGTATATTTTTGGCATCTTTACCGGTCAGACTTTAACATTTATTTCTCAAACCACCATTTAGAAAACGTGATGGAAGATTGAGCAGTTGCCTTTTAGCTAATTTTATGGCCATACCATTACTCATCACCTCTCTCACTCTCAACTTTAGGATGCTGGAGAGATATGTTCTAGATCGATATCATCAATAATTTGTTCCTCCTCAGCATAGCCACCATTTATTCCCCACTACTTCCTCTTTACTTTTATATTCCTCTAGGCTTTTTGTCTCCAAAAAATATATTTTTTTAATATTCAGAATGTTCTCTACTACTCTGAGGTCAGCTATTGTACTTGTTTTTTTACTGCAAAATTGGTTGAACTGCTACATCTTCCTCCAATATGCCATCAACACTTGAATACAACTTGAGTTCTTAGATGGATTATTAATATTTCTGGTTATGGTGGAACTCTTTTTTTTATAGTTTATTGAAAGTAAAAGGGACACAGAGTATTGGGAAGTAGATTGGAGAGAACAGATAAACACAATTCTAAGTGCATAGAAGTACACAATAAATGTTCAAAGAACTATCAGCATTTAATTAAATGTTTCCCATTGTTGAGAGAGACACTCTCACCACTATGGCCAAGAAGCTCCAAAAATGTAAAAGAAGGTAAAAAAGAGGAAAGAAAAGAGTGAGGGTAAAGGAAAAGAGTAGAACTGGGATGGAATAGAGGGACAGAGAAAGAAGTATGGGCAGGTGTAAGGAAGGCCATGGAGGTCATCATAACAAGAAAAAAACATGCCTGTCCATGGAGTAAAAACAGCAAAGCACCCAGAGGGTTGTAGAAGATTAGGCATCAGGAGCCAATATTTAGCAGTGCCCCCTGTGCCCCTTATCGAGATGCCCAGCGAGGCAAGCCAAGGGTTCCATACCTCCATAAAGACAGGCTCACCCTCAATGAGCAGAAAAGTGAGTTTTTCATACTGCATTATATCATTGACTTTTGAATTCCACTCTATAAGTGTGGGCTAAACTATTCTTCTCCAAAGCAACGGGATGTACATCTTGGCTGTATTCAGATGATGGATGAGCAGGGCCTTACTCCATTTACTTTGGCCATACCCCCAAGATCAATGGAAAAAAGAATATGTTTGGATTCAGAAGTGAGAGAGAGTAAGAATATTATTGATAGCAGACTTCTAGCCAGTTCTGCCTTCTTCATCATAATTACCTAGAAGGACAATGGAGGGGGAATGAGAATCAAAGAGCCAGAGGTATGTGGGCTCCATTGACCTCTTGTCTTCCTGACATCCCCTTCCACCTCAGCAGTAGCATCAGGGTCCATCCAGCTATTCCCAGCAGCTGCTCCACTGCTATCTCTTCAAATCCCCCCACCAGTCTCTAGCTGCTCTATGGTGGTGGGACTGCTTGGAGATGGCAAGTGTGGCTGAGGATCACTTCCTGTCACACTTGCTCCTCCTCAGAAGAAGAAGGCACACTGACAGCAGTAGCAGTAGACACAGGCAGCTGATGTGTGCTGTTCACACTTCTACCCAGTTCTGCCTTCTTCAAACATTTTCCCCTAGATCCCAAGGGATGATGGCAGGCCACTGGGCATCATTGGGTCTGGGGAATATGAGCTACCAGTTCCTTTCGCATTTGTGTTGCCACTTTTGATAACTTCCTCTTCCTCCTCTGTGTCACTTGCCTTATGGGTCATCTAGCACCTATTTTTTTTAACACTGCTGGTGGTCATATTGTTGACAAGCACTATGAATCAATAAACACTTTATTTTTTATATATTTAATTTAAATATATTTGTTTTCGGTCTTCTTTTCATCTAGATTACACCATACTGCATTTGGGGGAAATTGTGGGTTTATATAGAATGTGACAAGAAAGTGTTGTTCCATAGGCGGAAAATTTTCTTTGGTCTTAGCAAAATGGACGAAAATCTATGGGTTTCTCTATGGGTGAAATTCCCTGTAGTCATATTTTATTTTACGTGTGAGGTTTCCAGCCTTATACCATGACACTAACCACCTGCTTGTACAATTCTGACATAAACATACTTTTAAAAAAATTGTGGCTTGGAATATGCTAGTGAGGTTCAAAACATGATATCAGTTAAAAGTGCAGGTTTTAAATTTCTTCTGTCTAGTTCATTGCACTGAAATTAACGGTAAGACTGAATTCCACCAACCTCCTACATCGTAACTTTCCCTTCCTTTCCCACAGGGATAATATAAAAGAGGTGTCTGGTTCATGCAGCATATCATTCTGTGTTTGTTAGATAGAGTCAAAGCAGCATAATTTTAGCTAGATAAGAGAGGCAAATAAAATGAAGTTGGAGATTAGCTTAGGGAGTTTTGTGGGAAAGAAATGTGTTCTCTAGATTAGGAGATTTTGGTGAGCCGGGGGGAATATGAAGGAAGAAGCTGGATGTTTATCTGTGTTGGGGAGTCTGGGGAGTGAGAAGGGAGAAAATAGATTTACCATAAATACCCCAAAATCTATGTGACTGAGAAATAATAACCCAAAAACATATGTGACTGATAAGAGAGATGCAGATGATTGAAGTACCATCCTAAGATTGCTGAGCCTCTATCACTGACTGACTGAGTTAGCAGACTGGCACGCAATAGACAGACAAGTTCAACAGTCACTGACTCCTTCAACAGCCAGAAGAAGGGGGCAGCATATTTAGTAAGACTTATCATCATCTGTACTGTGAAAAAATTTAAATGCCCAACAATCATGTAATCATGGAATTTGTTAAAAATGCTCTTAGATAAATATACTCCTCAATTTATACCAATGCGGAATAAGTACAAGAGCAGCAAATTAAGACCAGTGTAGCTTAATAAAGAGGTTTGAAGGGAAATGAGAAATTATAAGCAGGCATTTAAAATCAGAAAAAATTAAGTCAGAAGGGTCAGATGGATCATTTTATAAATATCAAGAATGTAACACAAACAATTAGGCTACCTAAAATTTAAATTTAATTCTACAAATATATAAATAACAAAAAGATTAAGGTTGACATTGGTCCTCTTAAGACTTAGATGGTGAACTGATTAGTGACAATAAGGCTATGAATGACACCTTAAACACATTATTTTCTTCTGTATATCAAAGGAAGCAACAATGACAGGCTATGGGCAAACAAACAAATCCACAGAATTTCCTCCATCGTATACATGGCTTACTGAGGGCAAAGTCCAAAAGAAGCTGTAAAAGGTTATGGTGAATAAAGCATCAGGACCTGGTGGTATACACCCAAGTACTTAAGGAATTAATAATAGCAAGACTATTATAATTCATATTTATTGATTCACTTTTATCAGGGATTGTGTCCTATGACTGGAGAAAAGCTGATGTGGTACCATTGTTCAAAAAGGTTCAAACCAGGACCATTATAGACCTGTCAGCTTGACTTCCATAGTGAATGAGATATTAGAAGGATTACTAACTGACAGTATTCAGAACTATGCGAAAACTAGTAATATTATTAGTAGGAGCCACATAGTTTTATGAAGAACAGATCATGTTAAACTAATTTACTCGCATTTTACGAAAGGGTAATTAGTAATTTGTTCAAGGGAACTGCTGTTGATGTAGTATACTTTGATTTTGCAAAGCCTTTGCTACAGTGCCTCAAAACAGTTACTGCATAAATTAAAAGGCTTGAGGTATGAGAGGTGATATCTCTCCATGGATAGAGAACAGCTTAAATGATTGATGGCAGAGAGTTACATAGTAACGTAATAAATTAGGTTGAATAAAGACACAAGTCCATCAAGTTCAACCTTTGCCTCATACCATAGTGACATGAGAACTGTATAGCTTTCCTGCTACCAAAGAAGTTAGTCTTTATCAGTCCTTCCTGATTTGCCTACTAATATACTGTAAAACCCTGTATGCTCCCTTTTGAAAGAAACACATCTAATCTTCTTTTAAATGTATCCATTGTATCTGCCATAACCTTGGGCAAGGAATTCCACAATTTAACAGACCTTACAGTAAAAAAACCCTTCTTCTGCTGAAGTCTAATCCTCCCTTCCTCTAATCTCATGGGGTGTCCCCTGATCACCTAATCAGGCCTTGGAATGAATAGCTCACCACAGAGATCCTTGTATTGACTTTTCATATACTTGTTCAATGTGATAAGATCTCCTCTTAGTCGTCTTTTCCCTAGAGTAAATAAACCACGTTTGTCTAGTAGGTCCTTATACGTCAGGTCCTCCATTCCCTTAAGTAATTTTGTTGCTCTTCGCTGTACCCTCTCTAGTTCTAGTATATCCTTTTTCAGAACTGGTGTCCAAAACTGTACTGCATACTCAATGTGAGGTCTAGTGATCTGTTGTTGTGAATGGAAAAATTTCAAGTCAGTCTAAAGTTGTAAGTGGGGTGCCACAGGGTTGAGTCCTGGGCCCAATGCTTTTTATTTTTTTTATTAATGATCTATAATTGGGAATTGAAATGAATGTCTCAATCTCTGCTGATGATAGTAAGCTGTGTAAGGAAATACATACAGAGCAGGATTTTTTTATCTGCAGAAAGACTTAGATAAACTGAGGGAATGGCCGGAAAAGTGGCAGATGAAGTTTAATGTAGATAAATGTAAAGTTATGCATTTGGGCTGTAAAAACAAACATGCTCCTTATACACAGAATGGTAATCTACTTGTGGAATCCTCATTAGAGAAAGATTTGGGAGTACTGATAAATGATAGATGTCAGAGCAGTGCATACAGTTTTGGGCACCAGCACTTAAAACAGACATAAGTGAATTGGAAAAGGCACAGAGACATACAACAAAACTGAAAAGTATTGGAGGATCTGAGTTATAAAGAGAGAATGGTGAAACTGGGCTTGTTTACACTAGAGAAGAGACTTCTAATGGCTGATATGATTACCATTTACAAATATACTGAGGTCTATACAAACTCACCAAGGAACTATTTACTCAAAGAGAGAGTAATTCTCACTTCTAGAGGATCACTACTTTGGCTGTAAACCTGATAGGCAATGCAGTCATCACCTCTCAGAAAAAAGGGCTGATCATAATGTAGTCATGATCAAGGTCTCATAGTTTCTGATCATTACTCGGTCCTCAATGGGAGGACATCAGGACCCTCTTGATGCACCCTCTGCCTCCCCTATATATCCCAAAGTCCTTAGAGTTAGCAGACCAATAGTTCTAACACCTAGCAGCAAGGATTCCCTTGCCTCTCACCACAATCCAAGTCTTCAGGGTTATGTGGAAGACTCAGGAATGCTTGTCACATAATAACTGTTGTCAGGGACGACACATACAGCTTCCCCAAGCATCTCACAGATCCTGGAAATGCTGTGACATCTCTGGCTCCATGCGTTCACCATTATTGATCACCTAGTGCTTGCATGGGGGACCATTAACTGTTTGGAAGCAGAGAGAGTGTTTAGCATCATATTATGAAACAGAGACACAAGGCTGCATCTATATTCCACATGTACACATCACTGAAGGGGATAAACTTTTTTATACATATATTGAACTAAAATGCTCTGTTTCCAGTCATCAGCAAGTTATAATGTTAGTATTCAAGGAGGGCTGTACTTTAAGACAGTCATGTTTTCCATAGAGGTAATAAAAACACCAGCAAAAATCAGCACTTAGTGGTGACTTTTTATAAACATAATTTTGGGACATACAAATCATTGAAGCTTAAGTTGTGATAGCGTTTAATGACCCATACTTTAGCTGTAGAGATATCCTGGCTTACAAAGTAAGAAGAATTTTTTTTATCTTTCATAATATAACTTTGTTTTACATTTATTTATACCACCACAAATATACAATAATGCCTGATCTATCAGTTAAAAGACCCCACATTGTCAGCTGGTAATATTACCTTGGGGGGAGATGCACTAAAGGTTGATAAAGGGTCAGTTTGGCAATCTAGTGACTTGTGTGTGAATGGCATATTGACAGTAATGCACTAAAATATCTTCTTCATCATAACCCTGTGAACCACCACCAAGCAGCTAACAATCTGACAACATCACCATAAATTCTGGCACACCTTTTTTAAGGTTTACGATTTTGCATTAACTACATCGACAGTGGCTCATTTGATATTTAATTGCAGCTTAATGAGTCATTCTCGCACTCCTGTTGGTTTGTTTATACGTTTATGGCACATCATCACATGCATTAAGCTCTGATAGTAGCCTTTGCTGTCAGAGTTCACAGTTCCAATATAACCAGCCTGAAGCTGGCCATGTTGGGAGCTTCCTACAGCTCTCTAGGGTGCCACAGAACAGTTTGTTGTCTCTACTAAACCATTTCAGTTTCATAAGTAGGGAGGGGGGAACATTTTTGCCTCAAACCAAAATCGGAAAATAATGACACTTCCCAATTGGTAAATAATTTTCCTCGAAAAGGCAGTTTTTCTGCTTTTTTTTACCTAGCTCATTCTTTTGAAATCAATGGAAACTTTGATTGTTGCTTTTTCAGAAAAGTCAAGGGGTACAGCAACAGTGGTTCTTGATTTCTGTGATGGGTGTTTGGCTTTAACATGTTTGACATAAATGTCATGGTGGCTGAGTTTCATGTGTGTTATCAGGGCTCTTGTGCCATGGTGCGTTCCCTCCTTTCCCCTTCTCGCTGACTTGTCACAAGTTGTGCACAATGCCATTGTTGATGACTGCACTGTGCCTACCCAAGAGAAAAATAGACCCATACCCATGACTTCATGCCTCTTTCTTCTTTTCCTTTCACATTACCCTTCACTGTCTGGAGCAGAGGATAATGTTGCTGCTGTTGCTGCTACTACCTCAGAAATAGCACTGAAACTAGGATCAGGAGTGTTGATGTTGCTGGCAAGTGGAACATGTCCTAGTCCTGTATCACTTTTTGACTCTATTCCCACTGTGTCCATGGTGGTCTGTGGTACACTATCATGCACCTCCGCATCCTGCTCCCCTTGCAACTCATCAGCAGCATGAATTAGAGCAGTTGCAAATGTCGCAAATTCCAAAAGCTCACTGCTGGTGGTGGTGGTGATGCCCATCTTCATCCTTGTCTCCAATTCCTTCTCGTTCTGGGCTAAAAAGGCCATCAATGTCTCTTCCACCCCAACTTCTCATCATCATCACCACCACCACCAGTCCCTCCTTGCTGCTGCTGCTCTATTACAGACATTTCACTGGTTGGAGGATGTGATGAGAAATGTGACAGAGGGTCCCCTAATGTCACATTTGCCATTTCTTGGTGACATGAAGAAGGCAGACTGGCAGCACTAGCAGCAGGTGCTCCTGGTGCTGGTGGTATTATTGCTGCTAGGCAACAATTTTGCCTTCTTCAGTATAAAGTTCCAACTGTAAAATGCTGAGAGGAAGGGGACTCCCAGGGTCACTGGAATGGTGTGAGCTCCTTGATCGCTAGTCTGGAAGCTCTGCATTGCTTCCCCTACCACTCCCCTAATGCTAGTCCCACCTACTGCTTCACCATCACTGTTATTACCACAAACACCAATCACATCAATTTCAGTCCCTTCTTCCTCATCACAGTCACTAGTAATATGGTGATTAGCCCCTCCTTCACTTCTAACAATTACAAGATGCTGGACCTTCTTAGTAGTAGTAGTACTAGTGGTGGGACTGCTTGGGGATGGCAAATGTACTTACGGCCCCCTGCTTTCACACTTGACATCATCTTCTCCTTCTCGCCTCCTAAGAATTACAAGACACACTGATGGCAGTTTCAGAACTGGCAGCAGGCACAGCACTGGTGGCAGCAGGGACAGCACTGGTAGCAGTCACAGCACTGGTGGCAGCAGGTGCAGCACGTCTGACAGCAGACGCAGCACATCTGACAGCAGGTGCAGCATGTCTGGCAGCAGGCACAGGCAGCTGACCTGGCCTGCTCTGACTATTACCCTCTTCTTCCTCCCTTGAGATTAATTTCCCCATGATTCCGAGGGGTGATTTAGGGAGACTGGCCAGCATTGGGTCTGTGGTGGTCACTTCCTCCTCAGACTCAGTGGACAAATAAGGGTCCTTCGAAAACCTCCTTTTATTATTATTAAACTTGCTCAAAGTTATAGCAGTCACTATGCGCCTCTCCTGCCTCAATTTTTCTCCTAATTCACAACAGAATAGCACAGCACATCTCTCTAACTCTGTAGCTGCTTCTATTTTGTTTCACTTCCTGGAAAATGACACGTTTTTTTTATAGACAAAAGGTGAAAAACACATTAATCAAGGGGCAAAACTTTCTAGCTTTTGAAAAAATGGCAAAGAATTTTTGCCAATGGGTGAAACCGGCAAAAATTTTAATCACTGTATTTAAAGCGGATTTTTTCATGAAAAAGAGGACAACAACGTGGTTTTCGTTACTTTTCTCCCACCCCTAGTCATAAGGATGTGTATTGCACAGTTCTGTGACAAATAAAAAAGTTCCAGAATGAAAGAGTGTCAGAAAACATGTATGACAGCTTCTTTGCCTTTCTGTACAGACTGAACCAATTGAATGGGCTATCCACTGGTCAGCTGATTCAGGTAAACACAGTTCCTCAGGAAGGGGAGAGAAAACAAGACAATAAAAAGTCACTGAGTTTAGTATTTTGAGGTATATATAGGTGTATTTGAATGTACTTATAATTTAGTGTGTTGTGATTGGCTGTGAGTTTGAACTTGTGTTAATAATGTTTAGCGTTGCTAAATAACGTCAATTGTCATCTTTTTACTTTGAACTTGACATATCATACGTTAATTATCATCTGATTTGGATGCATGGTGAGGTGAAAAAAGGTGGGACACAGGTTTTGGGCCTATGCTCATTAACCATTCTGGCAGACTTCTGATTGAATGCTACGTAAGTCAGACAAGACTATCGATCATTGAGCTGTCTGTGAATTCCTAGTACTTTACTCACATCCAGAGAGTTTCCTAGTATGGTCATGAGTTGTGATTAGCATGGGACTTTAAGTCTGACCACAAAATGATTATCACTGAGGTGTAAAGTGAACCTTTGTGATATGCATGGAAAAATTACTTACACCACACAAATGAGTGTAGTCCTTCCCTTCGGGCAGTGAGAAGCAGCACATCTTCTCTGGTGAATATCTCCACAGGGAAAAAATTATTTTGAAGGAGCTGTATCTTCAAAAGAGTATTTACATTAATAAATGTGATCCTGTATGTTATATATTTTAATCCAAATCACTTTTATATACAGGGACAAAAAAAAAAATTCCACTTACTTTTACTTATATTCAATCTTGACTATCAGCATAGTTATCAAGTCAGCTCTACTTTCCATGTGCACAATCAATGCACAGTGATATGAGTTTTGTGGGCTTTAAGCACAGTATGCCATAAAAGTAATGGGATTTTTAGTTTCCTCTTGATGTACTGTTGGTTTGCAACAGAATTGCTCTAATGTTCCTTTATATAAAGCCTCTATGTTTATCCCTTTTGAAGAGGTATTAAACTAGTAGTTCTCAACTCCTGCCCTCAGGACCCACTAACAGGCCAGGACTTAGGGATTTCTCTGCTAGAGCCCAGGTGTGGTGATCAGAGGCTCATTCATATTGATTAACTTACCTGTGCTCTAACAAGGTCATCATCAAATCCTGGCCTGTTAGTGGGTCCTGAGGGCAGGAGTTGAGAACGACTGTATTAAACCATTGAGTGCCAGAGAAGTTGGATACCTTTCTGGGTCTCAAAATGTTAAAGGGCTGATTGTGGAAACTGCCTCTTTCTACAATATAAATTCCTTTGAACGTCACACACAAAATAGATAGATAGACAGATAGATAGATAGATAGATAGATAGATAGATAGATAGATAGATAGATAGATAGAATAAAACATAAAAAATATATTACTTGTGGAATCCTTACATATCTGTCAAAGGTTTAAGTTGGGGATTCCAAGGAGAGAGGTTTATTTTGTTGAAATGCAAATTAACTTTAATATCCATTATTAAAGGAACAATAAATTCCCAAAACGTAACTAAAACACTACCATCTCACTCAGGTAGCTCGAAGGTTAATACCCAGTTGAAAAGACAATTGTCTAATATAATACAAGGAGTAGCAGGGTTCACCAAACTGTAAATATCTGATCCAGTTACAGTCCTTCTCCAATTATTCTGTTATTCTACAGAGCCTCTGCACTAAGATCTCTCAAGTGGAAGAGATCTTTGTATAGACCCCACAGAATAAAATAGGAACTGGAGAAGTGATATCACTGGAGATGTTTTCTCCAGCTTATCACCTCTTTATAACATCTTAGTTCATCTCCTCCCAGATCTTACTGGCGACTGGTGATATGGTAAAAGGACTGAAGTCTCAAACCTCTGTAGAGCCTCTGAACAGAATTTCAGCTGTGCAAAAGCATACTGGTTCTGTGGGGCTTAGAGGTGTCAGTCCCAGCTCCCAGGGTGCCAGTCGCAAATCAGAGGTGGAAGTGGACTCCCATTTTCCCTATTCTTCATTAAACAGGTCTGGATCGGCCATACAACTGAGTAAGTATTAAATCCTCAGCTACCAAAGAAAGCAGTTGTAAAGGACATATGCCCAGTCTTTGACAGTCTAGGTTTTGGGGTGTATTGTTGCTTTAAAACATTTGATATAGGAGTGAATCGCAATTACTGAAGTATATAATGTACCTTTAACGTATTATTTTTATTTCCATAAACTGGGGCTTTACTTGCATGGGCATATTGTAAATGTGAGGTGGCAGCATCTAAATCATTAACAAGTAATGCAATATGGTTTCTTTAACCCTCTTGGATAGTAAACCCAGCCCTAATGTATTGTGATGTGTCTAGTGTACAAGATTTTAAAAGTCTATATACGGTATATGCAAGTCAAATGTAAAATGTATACATAATGTGGTGATAACTTGGGGATATTTTACTGCTCCAAATGTGGAAGTTTCATCTGTTGGTAGGAATACAACTGTGATCACTAGTCTTTACACACAAGAAAATCTGCAGTAATTCTGGCACAAATCAACTGTAAGTAGGGAAGAAATAATAATTTCTTTTGAATTAAATTTGAATGCTAACCCCTTGAATGTTAGTGATGTCTCCAGTTCATTGCTTCACAAAGGGGTGTGCAACACATAACTCCTCAATGCATTTCTCACCCTCTCAAAGGGTTTATAAGACCCATTTAAATTTATGGGAATTTTGGGCATTTTTTATTCTTCGCTATGGCACAGTTGATATGCCCCATAATTACCCCAGTTTCCTTTTGTGCATAAGCCCCAGTGTGCAAAGTATACATCTAAAGAAACAGTATACTGTATGTGTGCATATTTTAGGCAGTTGCAGGATGTTGGCAAAGTAGATAGTAATCTTTGGGAAAGTGATGGAGACCCACTGGTGTGGAGGGAAAAAGCTATGTTTTAGATTTGTGCTATGTTATAGTGATGAGAGTATAATTTGCTGGCTATATTAAGCAGCTTTTCTCGGAAAAAAAAACTGTTTTCTACATCAAACATTTAATCTGTATGAGATAATGCCTGCTTTTGTTTGCTGATTTTTGCTTTTCTTATTATCCTTCCTTCTTATCTCTTGACTGCTAAGGAGGGCTTCAAAGCTTTGCAACTTAATGCTCTGGAGACATCTCTTGTATTCAAGGGGTTAAAACCACCTTTATAGAAAGGGGGGATTTTATGTGTCCACTGGGTGTAATTGGTTTTCCCAGGAATTGCTTCATACCTTCTTAGTACGTCAGCCTTAGTGTATGTACCATGGGTGGACAACCATTTCCTGGTGGGAGAAAGATTGGAGTTGAAGTCCACAACAGTTGGAAGGTATTGAGTTGCTATTTCCTAGTGTGTACAGAGACAATTAAACACCCTATTCTCTTTCTCACCTTTTTACATCTGTGTCTAAATAATTTACATATTCATTTCAGTCATGCAAATATTGCATTTTAATTCTTAGCTCATCCATTATAATTTAAGTACCAGTAATATGAATGGAGAGGATCTGCTTCATAAGTTAAGCAATAGTAATACAAAAACATCTTTGTAGACCATGGGTACAGAATACAGTGCTTGCTACATGGAAATCATGGTTCAAGTGGAACTACCACCCCTTCTAAACTTGCCCCAAATAATTACACATCTGGCGACTAGCGGCTCAATAGTGCTAGTCACCAGAATTATTACCACTTTATTGAGAATTCCTATTGTTCCCAGGACGACAACCAGGAAGCAGAGCTGACATCTTTACGTAGTGATGTCTGTGTTCCTACGCTGTCAGCCTCAGTCTGCTCTAGGAGGCGTTGCTAGGAGCCACATGGTACCGGAAGGGACTGAAAGCGAAGGTGCACAGACGTCACTATGCAAAGATGTCTGCCCTGTTTCCTGGCTGTCAGTCCTGGGAAAAGTAGGAATTCTATAATGCGGTAATATTCTGGTGACTATTGTGCATCTAGTCGCCAGATGGGTAATTATTTGGGGGCAAGTTTAGAAGGGGTGGTAGTTCTGCTTTCACAGCTGTATTGCATAGCATTCTGGTACACAAAGGGTTCTTCTCTAGGCTATATAGTAGCAGAAGAATAGTGGAACCCCAAGAATGCAAAATATACCTACAAGACTGTGAGAGGGCAGGAAAGGTAGGGTGTATATGTGCTATGTTCTTTATATCTTCTTACTTACAATTAAAGAAATGGTGAGCATGCTGGTGAGATGCATAAACATGATGCACATTCACTTTAATGCAATAACCAATGAAGTCAATGTAGTCAAATTCAGGAGTCATGAAGTGAAAGTCAGGGGCCATAGGAAAAATGCCTGAAAATACTTCCAAATAGTTGAAAAAAGTCATGTTTTACTGCACCTGTGATCTATTAGCAGTGGCAAAAAATAACAGTCCAAGTGGAATTAAAGTGGCAGTCAACCTCCTTTTTTGAATTTACATATTAAGCACTTGAAAAATATATAAAGTCAGATTGCCTATACTTTTTTTATCTTCGCTTTTTTTTTTTTCTACAGTTTTATGTCCATGACAGTGGCCTCTCTGAGAATCGGTTTACAGAAACCTTTCAGTCTGGAATTTTGAAAGAAGGGACAGTGGAACAGCAGTGCACAAATCCTGCAGCAGTTAAGCCTGCTACCACTACATCATACAGAGCATCCAGTTTTCTAATTATTTCAGTCAGAAAGGTCAGATAAGTCATTTAAAAAATATAAAGAATGCAACAGAATATGCAATCATTGCATCAGAAAGCAATAAAAATCCTCACAATTTCTATTTGTATATAAATTACAAAAAAGATGAATTTTGATATTGACCCCCTTAAACTGAGACAGGGAAAACAATTAGTAAGGAAAAGGCAGTGGCTGTATATACAATGGGGGAAACAATGGCAGGCTTTGGACACATATGAAAAATCGCACCCAAGGGTACATAAGGAGCTTAGTTAAGTATTAGCAAAATCATTATACTTATTATTTATTGATCCACTCTTTTCAGGTACAGTGGCTGTGGAATATGAGTGGAGAAGAATGAAGCAAGATCAAAACTGGGAAATTATAGACCTGTGAGCATGATTCCATAGTGTGTAAGCTATTAGAAGGATTTCTAATGGATACAATTCAGGACTATGTTATGAGTCTGACAAACAAGATTATTAGTAGGAGTTAGCATGGTTTTATGAAGAATAGATAATTTCAAACTAATTTACTTGTACCCTATGAAAGTGTAGGTGTTAACTTCAACAAGGGTAATGCTATATATGTTACATAGTTGGATTTTGCAAAAGCCTTTGATGCTGTACATTACAAAAGGTTACTGCATAAATTAAAAGGTTTCCGCTTGGGATTTCTGTGTTTGGATAGAGAACTACTTAAATAAGAGCATGCAAAGAGGAATTAAATGTAACTATTCAAGTTAGTTTAAAGTCATGAGTCACAAGGATCCGTCCTGCCCTGGTCCCCAATGCTTTTTCATTTTTTTTATTAATGATCTCAAATTGCTAATTGAAAGTAGTAACACAATCTTTGCTGATAACTTCAAACTATTCAATGATATACATACAGATCAGGCATTTTTTTTTTGCAAAGAAAGATCTGTAAAATAAGAACGGTTTCAACAATAGACATGTTAATAGTTTACATTCATCAGTTAATAAAATGCATAGTTAGTGAACAGAAGAAAAAATCCAAATCAAATCAATATTTGGTATGACCACCCTTTGCCTTCAAAACAGCATCAGTTCTTTAAGGTACACTTGCACAAAGTCAGGTGTATGATTAAACAATTATACCAAACAGGTACTAATGATCATCAATTTAATATGTAGGTTGAAATACAATCATTAACTGAAACAGAAACAGCTGTGTACGAGAAATAAAACTGGGTGAGGAACAGTCAAACTCCGCTAACAAGATGAGGTTGCTGAAGACAGTTTAATGTCAAAAGTCATACATTATAGCAAGACTGAACATAGCAACAACATGGTAGTTATACTGCATCAGCAAGGTCTCTTCCAGGCAGAAATTCCAAGGCAGATAGTGGTTTCCAGATGTGCTGTCCAAGCTATTTTGAAGATAAGGATAAAAGAATTATTCTGCACTACATATAGCTTACCGAATTTACAGAATTAAATTAACCAGTTCAAAGCTACTGAGGAATAATCTGAGTGATTGGTCACTTGGATAAAATATAACCTTTATTTGTTAATAGTAAAAATAACAGTTGTAAAATTTAAAATTGTGTAGTGCAAGCTGATTTTAATTTATACAACTAAGTCTGATTTTTAATATCAACAAATAAAGGTTATATTTTAACCAAGTGACTAATCACTCAGATCATTACTCAGTAGCGTTGAACTGGTTAATTTAATTCTGTATCCTTGCACTGCCGAATGAAATTAATTTGGTAAACTATATGTAGTGCAGAATAATTATTTTCTCCTAATCTTGTATATAGTCTAACCTGTGATGCATCCAAAATTGGAATTATTATCAGTATTTATTGTATCAATTACCTTATATACAAGCTTTTTTGAAGAAGCACAAAGAAACTGGCAATGTTGAAGACCACAGTCGCAGTGGTTGGCCAACGAAAATTAGTGCATCAGATGAAAGACATGTCATGCTTACTTCTCATCGCAATCCCATTGCAATCAGAAAATTCCCAGCAGTGCCATCAGCTCAGAGTTAGCAAAAATCAGTGGGACCCTGGTATGTCCATCTAATGTCTGGAGAAATCTGGTCAGAAGTGGTCTTCATGGAAAACTTGCAGCCAAAAAGCCATATGTCAAATGTTGAAACAAGACCGAATGACTCAACTATGTATGAAAACACAGGAACTGGTGTGCAGAAAAATGGCAGCAGGTGTTCTGGACCCATTAGTCAAAAATGTATATATTTGGCTGTAGGAGAAAGCAGTTTGTTCACCAAAGGGCTGGATAGAGGATCAAGGATGAGTGTCTGCAGGCAACAGGGAAGCATGGTGGAGGTTCCTTGCAAGACTGGGGCTGCATTTCTGCAAATGGAGTTGGGGATTTGGTCAGCGTTAATGGACTCCACAATGCTGAGGAGAAGTACAGTCAGATACCTATCCATCATGCGGTATCATCAGGGAGGCATCTGATTGGCACCAAAAGTATTCTGCAGCATGACAATAACCCAAACATAAAGCCAAAGTCATTAAGTACTATCTTCCGCCACCTCTGTGGCCCCCACAGAGACCTGATCTCAACATCATCGAGTCTTTCTGGAATTACATGAAGAGAAAGAAGCAGCTAAGGCTGGTAAATCCACAGAAGAACTGTGGTTAGTTCTCCAAGATATTTAGAACAACCTACCTGGTGAGTTCCTTAAAAGAACTGTGTGCAAGTGTACCTAGATGAATTAATGCTGATTTTGATTTTTCTTGTGTTCACTCACTTTGCATTTTGTTTATTGATAAATATAAGCTATTGACATGTAGGGATGGGCAAAAAGTTTCGCCTCAAACTGAAATCAGCATATAATGGCACTTCCCGCTTGGCAAATATTTGTAAGTGCAGATTTTCTGATTTTTTGTCTAGCTCACTCCATTGAAATCAATGGGAACATTGAATTAACAAACACATAACAAATATTATTTTATTTCATAAAGGCATAGTATAAAAGGGGCATGATGATGCCTGTGTTGGTGGGGTGTGGAGAAAGAATCAATTGAACACAGAATGTTTTTGGGGGTTTGTTTACTGGGATTGGGGGCAGTTAATAAAAAATAAATCCTAAATACAATACTAAAAGCCCCATAAGACATGGTATAAGATGAATCTGAGAAGAGGGTGCCCTTGTTGGTGGGTGGAGTTTGGGGAATTAATCAGTTGAACAGGAAATTTGTTTTGAGTATTGGGGGACAGTTAATAAAAAATAAATAAAATAAGACATTTGTATGTAAAGTGAAACAGGATCCCCCTGACATAAGCTGCCAGTGGGATGGACTGATACTTGACTTGATAGAGTGTTTTGTAGAGGATGTTTTGTTAGATTTGTTGTTAGGTCCAAGCCCTGAGGAAACTTTGATTTGTAGGACGTAAGCTTGTTTGGCACAAGCCCTAAAGAAACATTGACTTAGGCTTGTTAGAAACAAATCCCCAAAAATGTTTTATTTTTTTTGTAGGACTATGTTTTTAAAAAAAAAAAAAAAAAAAAAAGCACAAGCCCTGAGGAAAAAAAAATGCCCTGCTAGCCTAGTGCCAGCAGGTCATGCTGGCCACTGGCCTCTGGCCATTATCAAATGTAATCCTGAGTCCATAATTATGGAATTTGCAACTGCTGTTCTTGCTGATGCTGCTGAGTTTTTTAACCCCTTAACGACCAGCTGCGTAGGTACGTGGCAGTCACTAAAGGACCACGGAGCATTTTTTTTTTTTTTTTTTTAAGAATCCGATTCTGGACTCCGTGAACGGCGTGTAGCCACATGGGGAGCACGGAATTCCATGACAGTCATAGTACATCATGAGTCGTTCAGTCAGATTTACCCATGACATTATATGACCGTCAAGGGTCGTTAAGGGGTTAAGCAACCAGATGATTAGGCAGCTGAAAGGGAATGGGATCAACAATAGCAGTAACGTGGGTGATGGATGATGAAGATTCCACTTGCCAGTGATGCACCTGAGGCAGTAGCAGCACAATAAGTAACCCCCAGTGTATGTGTCATGGTAATGCAAGAAAACTCAGGACAAGTACTACAAGGTAACACCAACTTTATTAGGCAGCAACAATGAAACAGAAATATCACAACAAACGGTATAAAAGAGAAGTGCACAACGGAGCAAGCGACAACTACCAGAAATAGAAGACAGCTTCCATGTGATTCTCTTAAGATAGGTCCCAGTGATGGGACAAGGAGTAGTCTGCAATGCCACAGGTCTGCACCTGGGAGAAGCCAGACAAAATAGGAAGGCCACCAGGAGTAAGTCTGCCAGAGCCACACGCCCGCACCAGGTTGGTTATTTAACTTCATGGAAGACCTCCCAAGAGGATAGTTAGATAGAGCCACAGGTCGGCACCAGAATGGGTGGTCAGACAAGCCAGAGGTCATGCATGGAGTGGGTAGTCAGCCAGAGCCACAGGTTCTCACAAGATAGGATGTACACTGAAGCGTTGGTATGCTGGATACGCAGTGGACAGAGCATCAGAACGGGTAGTCAGGCAAGCCAGGAGTCAAACACGGAATGGGTAGTCAGCCAGAGCCGCAGGTCTGCACCAGAATTGTTCTTCAAATAAGGCAAGGGTCATACACGGAGCTGATAGTCAGACAGAGCCACAGGTCAGCACCAGCTCGGGTAGTCAGACAAGCCAGATAATATACGGAACACCAAGAACTAGAACTGCACTGGACACCAACAAAAGGGTGACTAAGCCCTGTGTTCAGGCAGTTTAAAGTACACTGGTAGGCAGGAAGAGGAGGAGTAAAAAACACATGTCTGTCCCTTTAAATGGAGCACAGGTCCATGCCCTTGGACGTGCACCCATAGCTGACGTCACCGGCCAAGCCGGGACTCCGACAGCAGAAGAGGCAGGAGCCGCGCATGGAATCAGAAGGAGGCTGAGCCGTGATGGACGCTCAGGATGCGGCTGGAGCCGCTGGAAGATGAATTCTGTCGGCTCGAGCAGCCGCCACACAGGTACCCTGACAATATGTAGAGAAAAGAAGAAATTGGACAATAATTATTCTCCACCTGCCCCGCCTCCAAAATCATGGGTGTCTTCTTATTAGAAGAGAAATTTTTCCCTTGAGAGCAGAAACTGTGGCTCTCATCAGCAACTGCAATGTTCATAGTGTGTGTGTGTGGTAAATAACTGTATCTGTGGGCACAACTGTATCCAAACATCATGACACCAGAACCCAAGTACTGCCGCTCTCACTATACCCCTTGTCCAGAACCCGCTAAGGACTCATGACAACTTGCTGACAGTTTAATAGTAATGATGAACCCTCCTTGCAACCATCTTAGCATATTCTGAAGGATGGAATCTCCTCAGATGCTGCTTGATGCCCTGCTTGCGATTCTCTTCCACCACACTGCCATGTGCGGTCAGTGAACCACACAGTGTGCAATGTGTGGACATGAACTGCCACATCCTAACATCAACAGAATGGCTATCAAGTGGCGGGGGAGGTAACGATGAATGAGGTGGATTGACAGAAGTTGTAGTTACCCTAGAGGAAGAAGGTGATGGTGAGCTAGTTGTTTCACTCATCATGGAACTTCCAGTCTCTGCCTGGGTTTCTCTATATTCTTCCTCCTTTTTGATCTCCACCTCACCTCTTGTTGCCTTTCTGGAGAGTCAGGGGTTACAGCAACAGTGGTGCTTGATTTCTGTGGTGGGTATTTGGCTTTAACATGTTTGACATAAATGTCATGTTGTCCGTGTTTCATGTGTTATCAGAGCAGTTGTGCCAAGGTGTGTTCCCTCCTTTCTTCAACTCACTAACTTGAGTGAAGAATTGGAGAAGAATGGCCTCTTTCTTCTTGTCCTCCATATTCTCCTTCACTGTTTATGGCAGCATATGATGTTGCCACTGTTGCTGCTACTACCTCAGAATTAGCACTGCAACTAGATCCCGGAGTATTGCAGCTGCTGATAAGTGGAACTTTTCCTAGTCCCTCATCACTTGTTGACCCCATTCCCATGGTGTCCACAGTGGTTTTTTGGCACACTAGCTTGCTCCTCAGCATCCTGATGCCTTTGCAACTCAGCAGCAGCAGGAATTATAGCAGGTGCAAATTCCAAAAGCTCACTGCTGATGGTAGTGGTGGTGATGCCCATCCTCATCCCTGTCTCCCATTCATTCTCAGTTTCTGCTAAAAAGGCCATCAATGTCTCTTCCACCCCAGCTTCTCCAGAATCATTATCACCACCACCACCACTATGTGCTGCTGCTGCTCTATTACAGACATCTCACTGCTGGTTGGAGGAAGTGACAAGCAATTTGACAGAGCATCCCCTAATGTCAAACTTGCCATTTATTGGTGACATGAATAAGGCAGATTGGCAGCAGTAGCAGCAGCACAGGCAGCTGATCTGTGCTCCTGGTGGTGGTGGTGGCATTATTATTATGTGCCTGCTATCCACCAACAGTTCTGGCCTCTTCAGGATCATGTTCCACTAGGACATTGTAGTGAAGGGAAGAAGACTCCCAGGGCCAAAGGAATAGTGTGGTCTCCCTTGACAGCTAGTCTGAATGCTTCCCCTAACACTAGTCCCACTGGCTGCTTCACCATTACTGTTACTACTACTGCTAACACCAACCAAGTTCAGCCCCACAGTCTTCCTCCTCATAATCACTATTAATATGAGGATACTGATTACCCCCTCCTTCACTTATGGTCCCCTCTGTCACACTTGGCATCATCTTCTTCTTCCTTCTATCCTCAGTATTACAAGACACAATAGAAGCAGCAGCAGTGGTGGCGGCAGGTACAGCACTAGCAGCAGGCACATCACTGGTGGCAGCATCAGCAGCACTGGCAGTAGGCACAGCACTGGTGGCAGCAGGGTGGCAGCACTGGTGGCAGTACCTATCACAGCAAGCATAGCACTAGTGGCAGTGGGGGCAGCACATCTGACAGCAGGCACAGCAATAGTGGTAGCATTATCAGGGACAGCACATCTAACAGCAAGCACAGCACTAGTGGAAGCAGGGGCAGCACTTCTGGCAGGAGGCACAACAATGGTGGCAGCAGGGGCAGCACATCTGGCAGCAGGCACAGGCAGCTGACCTATCCTGCTCTCACTACTAACCTTTTCTTCCTCCCTTCCCATTAAATTCCCCAAGATCCCTAGGGATGATTAAGGGGGATAGGACAGCATTGGTTTTGTAGTGCTCCTTTTCCTCCTCAGTGGCACATAAGGGTCCTTTCAGTTCCTCCTTTTACTATTTTAAAACTTTCTCTTAGTGATAGCAATCACTATGAGCCTCTCCTGCCTTAATTGTTCACGTTTTATAGCAAACAGGTGAAAAACACATAAATCAATGGGCAGAAACTTTCTAGACAATGAAAAAATAGTGAAGAATTTTAGCCAATTGTTAGAGAAATATTTAGGAGCACTGAAATATAATAGACTTCACAGCAATGTGGAGGTATTAACTGTTTCAAGAGCCAGTAGGATACTAATATTTATATAAAAAAGGGCTATAGATGCACAGGATCAGAATATAATTATATTTATTTATACATCCTTCGTAAGTCCTTATCTAGAAAAAGGACTGCAGTTTTGTGCACCACTTTTTAAAAAAACACATTATTAAATCACAAAAAGTGCAGATACATAATTAAACTGATAAAAGGATTGGAGGATCTGCGTTATATTGAGAGATTAAGTAAACTGGATTTGTTTACATGCGAGAAGAGATGTCTAAGGTGTGATATGATTACAAATTATGTCAATACAAAGAACTCTGTGAGGAATAATTTACTTAAAGAGTAAGACTAGAAGAAAGGTACTTTTTTGAGTAAACAAAGGGATTTTTTTTACAGTAAATGCTTTAAAGTTGTATAATTATTTGCCTTTGGATGCTGTGTTTGCAGGTATTGTAGATGTTTTCAAAACTAGATTGGCTATCTTTCTAGCTCAGAACAATATTGATAATTATGAAAGTTGGTTTCAAATCAGAAAATATGTTTACCTATAGGAATATCGCTCTGCCTTTTAGAGTCAGGAAGGATTTTATACCCACGTGGGGATTAATTAGAAATGGTTTAATAAGGCTTTTTTTTTTGCCTACCTCTGGATCGACCAGTGTGATATGGCAAGGACTGAACTTGATGTACACGTTTTTTCAGCTTACTCAACTATGTTATTGCTACTGTTTTCTTTTTAAAGGGATAGTAATCAGAAAAAAGTATTAACTATATGGTAGATACAATTAAAAGAGAGTACTTGCACTTATTCGTATCTCTCAGACCGTTATGGTTTGAAAGATATAGGAAAATAAAGTTCTCCACTCCCTCCCCTTTCTGCTTGATGAGTCAGAAGCAGATTCTGGTTCCTGGATCAGACGGCGGCTCTTCAGCAGCGCCAACATAGCGATACCTAAAAATAAATACTTCATCGGAATGGTCTACAACGTGTGCCTGGTTTGCAAGCACACGTTGTAGAGCATTCAGATGAAGTATTTATCTTTAGATATTGTTATTTCAGCGCTTCTGACGAGCTGCGTCTGCTCAAGCGACCAGAATCTGCTTCTGACAGCTTTACAGCTCGTCAAGCAGAAAGGGGATGGAGCAGAGAACTTCATTTTCCTGTATCTCTCAAACCGTACCAGTTTGAGAGATATGAATAAGTGCAAGTACTCTCTTTTAATTGTATCTACCATATAGTTAATACTTTATTCTGACATTACTATCTCTTTATCATCAGTTTGTGTACAATTCCAGAATGTATTTGGCTGCTGTACTCTTGTTTTGTGGATCTTCTTGTTTCAAACATGCTTATCTAGATGGCACTAAATAGAAAACAAATATCTATGCATTTTACATACTGCTGAAGAAGAAAATTGTGTGCAGGAAGGTCAAAGAATACCATAAAATGTTTGTACTATGCAGTAATAATTTTCTCCGGGGACAGACAGGATGATGTACTAAACTCCAGTATTGAGTGTCACAACCTTAACTTGCAGTAGCTTTTCCACTGAAATATCAGTAGGTTGAGTCATATTTTATGATTGTAGAGTTTAGTCCATCTCCTTCAAAGAGTATATAAGTTTCAATACTTTAAGAATGAGAGTTGTGTTACAAATCTCAAAGCAATGATTTGCATACCCTCTGGTCCTTGAAGAGTTACTACTGTTGGTGAGTAATACTTATGGAACTTAAATTAAAATTGTGCAGAAACATTTTATTGAAGACAGAAGGTACAATTTTCAATCCTCTTTTTTTTATAAGGTTAATGTGATCCTACCATCTAAAACAATGTTAGAGATCTTAAGAGTTTTCAAAACCATCTACATGTTTTATTAACTTTTTATTTTAAAAAAATTTATTTTTTTTAGACATTTAGATGTACAGATTATGCTAGGAATGTAGCGCAGACACTTTCTTTCTCAACTCTATACTATTTCTGCCCACTCACTGACACTATTCAATAATACACTGCCCACTTTAAAACGTAAAAGTTTTCAGTGAGTTGAGGAGGTAATGTAGGAAAAACCTGCATGGCACTGGTTAATTAGCATAACTCTTAAATCTATATAACTCAGAACTAGCATTCTTAATTTAATATGTCTTACTAGTGTAAAAACCTGTGTACACGGGCCAAGGTCCGGTTGATGTTAACCCCTTGAGTGCCAGAGGGGTACGCAACACATTGCTTTGCAATGGGTTAAGAGACCGGTCCTGCTCTGCATACTGCCGCCGCCTTAGTGGCAGTGCACGCAACGCAGTCATGCGTTGTAGAGACTGCCCGAATGCATCTCTATTGAGCATGACTGCATCTGACAAACATTTTAGAGTTTTATTATATAGGATATGCGATTTGAAAGCTCTTTTAAAATCACCAAAGCTGTTTTTAGATCATAGGGTCTCTTAAATTACTTTTTTAACAATGTAATATCAATTTTGAACCTATCAAAACTAGCATTCTAAATAAAAAATAACTAATATAGCTTATATGTGATTTTGAAAGCTCTTTCAAAGTTACTAATTTACCTTTAGGTGAGAGGGTCCCTCTAAGGAATTTGTAAATGTACAATAAAGCATGTTAACTTATCATTTACTCTGGATACTGAGATCCAATTGTGATTTGTTATGTACTCTTCAAACCCCCCCCCCCAAAAAAAAAACATGAAAATTAATTTGAGAGTAATATTTTGAATAAACTGATACTGCTGTGTGGCATGTAACATTAACTTATTTAGAGTTGTTATAAACCTGGACTGTTAAACATTGCATGATCATAACACATATCATTGACAGATTCCTTTTGATATAAGAATTATGTTTTATTTTCCTAAATATATTTTATAAAGTAAGCAACCATTTGAATGGCTGAAAGGTGTGGAACAAAGTACCGAACATTTCCTTGGTGTTGAAACAGTTAATAAAATGGTAATGTTGCTCCCTTATATTTTGAACTCCTCAAAATCAGTAAAAATTATTTGATAACCATAAATATATCATGTGTTTTTGATAAGCAATATTTATCCATTATATAAGAATAGGAGAGATTTATATTTTTTGACATACTTTTCTAAACTTAGTGCCTTTCTGAGTCCTAGGTTGATGATCTTTATTAATAATGATAGTTGAATGCTGTCTGCACTGTAAACCCCTAGGTGAATATATCATATTGATTTTGCTGAAAACCATTTGTGAAGAAAGTAGTTTTGGTTTTTCATGGTATGAGCTTGGTAGATGTTTAAATAAAGTTAGGGTTATGTTAAATATTCCAAATAACAACTCAATATACCTTGGCACTGTTATTGCTTCTTAACTTCTTAAGGACTGGCCGCACATGTATGGTGCGGTCACTTAAGGACCAGGGACCATTTTTTTTTTCTCGGAATCTGATTCTGGACTCCCTGAACGGTTTGCAGCCATGCGGGGAGCCCGTAATTACATGACGGTCCAGGACTGTCATGGGTCCTTAAGGGTAAAAAAACCCATGATGGTCCAGGACCGTCATGGGTCCTTAAGGGGTTAAGCACTAATGGCCATTTGTATAAAAGAAAATAGAGCAATTTTAGGAGAAACAATTAGAGACAAATAGAAATTGCCATTGACTTAAATGGAGCTTTTAACACCTGGAATTTCTGAGATGAGTTTGTAACCTCATTAGCATTCAAGGGGGTTACAAAGCCAAATCTATGGTGATTTGTCTCCTATGGTATAGTTGATTTGCCACAAATCACACCAGTGAGCTTTCATACATATTTGCCTTTATGTCATTACATCTATTTTTATTAAAATATATAAACGGCATGTTTAAACAAAAACATAGATGGATCAGTACATTTGATGAATATGTAAGCAATAGGAGTTTAAATAACTTTCTGATTTATTTTAAATATTTAAGTTCTACTCATATTTTATTGATCTTTAGCTGCCTGTCAAATTGTTAACTGGTTAATTAACTGTCGGTCAAATTATTGTATAGTAATGTTTCATAATAAAAGCAGCTCCAATTAATCATCATAGTATTTGGAGAGTGTTATTTCAATTCTGACAGAGTTGTAGTACAAGAGTAATTCAACGACAAAGTATCCCCCTCCTGCCCCTTTTACTGATGTAACACTGCTCAGCCAGAGCAGAAGGGAGGTTCCCAGGTAGATTGCACAGAGGGACAATCTTCAATTAAGATAAGGGAAAAACCTTAAAAACTTGTCAAGGGGGGCAGGGCTTTCATTGTTCTCATATGAAGAAGCTTGTCCCCTGCTGTTATCTGTCTGGTCTATGGACTGCATTCCACATCTGAGAAGAGATGGCTTACACTAGGTAAAAGGGGCGGGAGGGGGAAACTTTGCTTGTGAATATCTCTAAAACCATAAAGGTTGAGAGATAAGACATATCGTTCTTCATGTTTTTTTAATGCCTACTAAATAAAATAAAGATAAAACAAAGTATTACTATCCCTTTAATTCAGACTATATATGTTTGAATTTCATAAGCAATATACAATTTTAATTACAATGTTGCTACATTTACTAAGCTATTGTTATCAAATTTCCTTGGTTATATGAAAAAGGAGCATATTATATTGTAGTGTTATTTTCTCCCAGGAACCTAAAATTGAAACTGCTGGAACAGCTTTGAATGACGGATCCCATATCCTGTGATGTAGTAGGCAATGCCCAGCTCTACTGTAATGGCAATTGGAGCTTTTTCTGGCTCTTTTCTTGTAACTTGTTGCTTGATGGTTGCTCTGTGTAGCCCAGCTATGCATGTACAAAACCTTACTAAGGCACAAGAACAGAAGGACTTAAATACTAGCCAAGAAAAGCGAGAACATGCAACTCATGATATGCAAAATCAGACCGACTTGGGAAAACTGAATGAAAACAAAATAGGAAAGGATGAAACAAGAGAATGGAAAAACAAAGGAAACAAAAGTTCTCCTAATAAAAATTTGACTAGACAAAAACAGTTTTTGAATACTCAAAGTCTGAACAGTACTTTGGTGACAATATCAAAACAAGAACAGTCTGATGGTGTAAAGGGTGAACTTGTTGAGGAAATATCCCCAGATGTTGTTGCTACCCCAGAAGTTCCAGAGGAATATGCTTATCCCGATTATCGTGGAAAAGGCTGTGTGGATGAGAGTGGCTTTGTGTATGCTATTGGAGAAAAGTTTACACCTGGCCCCTCAGCTTGCCCTTGCCTTTGCACTGAAGAGGGACCTCTTTGCATTCAACCAGAGTGCCCCAGGCTGCACCCACGTTGTATTCAAGTGGATACCAGCCAGTGCTGCCCTCAGTGTAAAGAAAGAAAGAATTACTGTGATTTCCGAGGAAAAGCATACCAGACCTTGGAAGAATTTATGGTAAGCTGCCTATTTATTACTTACTAATTTTGTCAAAATGATAGAACAAAAATACATGTTCAAATTTGTGTTTGCATAATGATTTAATAATTGTTTGTATTTTTTTTTTTTAAAACCCTGGATAGATTTTAGACTTTTCTGACATCCAAGGGGTGAATTGTAAAAGTGGGGGCAACCTATCATAGTAATGTATCCATCCAGTTCTATTTACAAACTGCTGTTTTGTTTTATTTGCTTTTAGAGAGTCTTGAAAATTGATATATTGCACATCCCTATGGTCCTTAAGAGGTTAATATGGGCTGGAATATCAACAATATTTTGTTTATCTGAAGGTAGTTTTTTAGAGCTCTGGTGCAATCTTAGCAGTGACTGAAGCAAGGCTTGGCTATAGAAGAGGTCTTACATATTTATATTGATCAGGAACATGAAAGAAAACTGGATGTACCTGCACTTTCACAGCACTGAAGTGTTTATTAAACTTTAACATGATTTTTCAAGTGCTCTCACCCAGTTCACCATAATCAGAAACCTGAACTGTTTTGTTATTTGGTTTCCAATAATTAATATTACTTACAATATATAAAATGTGCAATTTTAAACATTATTAATATCCTTTAAATAGCTTAAACAATCTGTAAGCTCTCTAAATCACAATTCTGGAGAAATAGAGAAAATGTCTAAACACTGTACATATAATTATATTGCTTTGTTTTATAATGCTATAGATATGCCATTCATGGAATGTACCTAGGTAAAGAACATTGCTCTTTCAAGCACTGATCCCATTCCATTCAGTAAGAACTTTCCATTTCTGAGCTTGTTAACTATACTTCAGAGTATGCTTTAGAGAATAACATACCTTTTATTAAAGTTGTGGGTTTTGTTTCAAATGCAGATAAATGAAAATCATCCTTATAGGAAAACTCATACATATATATATATACAGCTATACTGCAAAGCTGATTGTGCACATTTTGCAAAAAGTTACGTTTTCAACAGAATAGTAATATTTTGACAAAAGTTGTAATAATAAGTACAGATTGTCTAAATAAATGTTTGACAGCAATCTAGGCTGGTTTCTTAGTGGCAAACCGATGACCAGACATCTAGGAAGAAACAGAACAATAAGATAATCTAGCAGTGCCCTGAAGTCAGAAGACCACTTAAAATAGGCTGCTTGAACATGATAAGTAAGACTCAGGTAACTCTATCAGTATCAGAAAATCTGCTTAGAGCACAGATGAGTTGTATACTAGATTTAATTAATCTATTTCATAAACTCTGACTTGCACAGTAAAAATCAAACTATTAGTCACATGGTCTAGCAAAAAAAGTTTCAAAATTTGGTTCTAGGAGTGAAGCAAATATTTACAAATATATTTATGATTGTATTGTTTAGGTTGTCTTTGGTAAAAATGAATTAGACACACTAGCTTTCTTTTTTCTTTTACATAAGTCTGGATTGTGGTAATTGTGCTTGGATAAATATAATTAACTCTATAAGAGATACATATACTTAGTCGTATATTTGCGACAGTGTTACTGCTGCTTGTTATTAAATTCCTTGCTTGTTTCTGAAGCAATTTATGGTGGTAAATGTTAGGCTTGTGCATTTTAAAGCAGAACTAACATCTTACGACCATATTAATGTTTCTGAAAGAGTTTTCAAAATCATCTGTATGGTAGTTTAAGCATTTTTTTTAATTTAATACGATAGATTATGAGATATTTCGCTTTATTTGTCAGTCTATGCAGTTCCATCCAGAGCTCTTCCTCTTACCTCTAGCAGTGAAATTCTTAAAAATAAAATTTGATTCATGTAAATGTAGAACAAATCAGAAGCACTGTGGCTGACTAATGTCTCTTTTCTAGATTCTGTTGTCAACAACCAATTTAAGTGGGCAATTGATTCCGTGAACTGCCTAGGTGTCCCTGTTAACAAATACAGTGCACTCCATATGTATTTGGACAATTACATAAGTTTTGTTGTTTTTGATCAGCACTCCAGCAAATTGGATTTGAAATGAAACAATGAATGGGGAAACTTTTTGTGGGGTGGTAGTTCCGCTTTAAGCTACAAACCACTGGCAAGCCTCAAGAACAGAAAGGTTAGAGTTTGCTAAAAACTACACAAAGTCATATCATATGGACAGATTAGAAGATTCATCTGTACCAAAGTGATGGAAAGATGAATATGTGGAGAAAGAAAGGAAATGCACATACCACTTCACCTGTGAAATATTACTTGGGCATATATGGCTTCCACTGGAACTGGTCCACTTGTCTTTATTGATGGTGTGACTGCTGACTGCTCAGATCCAACCAATTGCCTCAAAACTCATTTGAAGGTACTTCACCTTACAGCAGGATAATGACCCCAAACATACTGTTAAAGCAGCCAAGGAGTATTTTTGAGACAAAAAGTGGAATGTTCTTTACTGGACAAGTCAATTACCCGATCTGAGCCTGGGTTCAGTTGCTGAAGATAGGACTGAAGGGAAAATGTCCCAAAGTAAACAGGAACTGATGATGGCTGCAGTGCAGGCTTTGCAGAGCATCACCAGGGAAGATACCCAACATCTGATGATATATATGGGTTACAGACTTCAGGCAGTCATTGAATTCCACAAATGTGGAGAGATAATGTATAAAAAGAGCTGCAATACCTGCACAGTTCATGGTTTATGGATACATATACTCGTATTAATGCTGACAGTCTGCACTTTATCCTCTTGGTCATTGTTTCATTACAAGCCCAGTTTGCTGGAGTACAGAGCCACAAACAACAAAACTTGGGGTTGTAACTAAGGTGTGATAATGAAGTGATAACATGGAGATAACTTATCCAGTGTTATCACTTCTCCAGTTCCTATGTTATTCTATAGAGCCTATGCACTAAAATCTCCAAATGTGGACAAATCCAAGTGCATTGGTTCCATAGAATAACATAGGAACCGGAGAAGTTATATCACTGCAGAATTTAACTCTGCTTTATCACCTCTTTATCACGCCTTAGTGCATAGCACCCACATCCTTATTGTCTTTTTTAAGCTGAAAGTTCCTTTCCGCTAGCATTAAAGGATGCCCCCTGTTTTTTGCTCAGCTGTTTGAGAAAAGGATTTCACAGAGAGTGGGTAAGGTAGTCATATCACCACTTATATGCCTTTTCTCTAACATTAACAAATCTAATTTGGCTAGTCAGTCTTTATAACTATACTCTTCATATACTTTTATCAGTTTTGTTGCATGAGTGTTCTCTTTCCATTTCAATAATTTATTTTTTAACAATAGTACATAGTGAAAGCTTCTCTTTCCTGAAAGAGCCATGGGCTGGATTAAACTACTCAGCAGGCCAGCTATGGCCCTCAGGCTGTATTTTACCCATCTCTGGTCTAGGACAAACTTTGACATTTGAGCACAAAGCAGAAATATATGTGTTTTCCATACAAATGCTTAATAAATGGTACTGGAGATAATAGTTCTTTGTGTGTATGTCCAGTTTTGAGCCACTCCTACTCCATGTTAACATATAGGATTTTATGATGAAATATCATTTCTTGCTTAAAAAAAATATTTTAACAGTATGCATAATGCTATTTAATTTTTTTCAGTATAACCTATAACATTCTAACCATTTTTAAATATATAAATTCCAAGTTATATATATTTTAACGTATCGGGCAAGAATACGAAATATTGGGGGCACTTTCAAATCTACACAGATCAATAAGTTGGCAATGAACAACATTTGCATATAATGCAGATATACTAATATTGTTTTGTCTTCCTGTTGGTAGGTTCTCAACCGCTACATAGCTGCAAGGGTTACCCTGCCCCTCTACAGGTACTCCAGTACCTGCATGAACTGTCCTCAGTGGACAAAAAAAAGTTTTTTAGAGAGCAGCATAAAGAGTTGAAATCAAATAAATTATATTAAACAATTAAAAAAAAACAATAAATATGTATAGCCCAATGCATTTCAGGATTCTTCACAGTTTCAACCTATTGATCTAATATCCATACATTTGAAAGCACCCCTGATATTTCTTTTTCCTTTTTGGTTTTGTTCTCCTTTTGAGGAGCATTACCTGGGGAGCAGCTGACCAGAAGAATATTTGTGCAGAGGATAGTGAAATATCCTCCACTTGATTTACACAAGTAGCAATGTATAAATGTGAGTAAAATAGAATTTCTCACTATTCTATCATCTTTTGAAAACTTTTTAACCCTATGAGTGCCTACTTTTTTTTTGTTTGTTTTTAAATAGCGATTATGAATATCATATTTTATTTTTACTTTTATCTCTATTACCTACTTGTCCTACAGTCTGGCCAGTGGTGTACTAAGCAGTGAATCTTTTCAGAATTGCACATGTATTAAGCAATTTATAACAGTTGGCAGTAGCATAGTATTGTTGTTCCAAATTAAGATTTGTATAATCAGGTCGTTTGGGGACAAAAAGAAGCATTTTAAGGCAGTCAGAACTCCAATTTGGATGTACAAACATGGGGTTTTTATTGCGTGTGCTCTTATTTTGTTTTGCATATATAAATCCAGCTGTTCTCCAGTAATGGAACAGCTATACCTCAAAATCCCTCAAAAAGATAACAAACACAAAGAGCCAATGGGGCATTAATAGGTCCATAAAAGTATAAGAATAACAGATAAATTATACTGTATGGACTTTTGTAACCTTCTTCTCGTCTCTAATCTCTTCAATGGCTGCCTATCAAACTCAGGATATCCTACAAAATTTTGCTTCTCTCATTCAAGACCATCTCTCCTCTACCCCATCCTACATTTCCACTCTGAACTCACACTGTACCCCATCTCATCACTTCTCTCAGATCCTTTTGTGTCTCCGGCCCTCTTACATATCAAAACTTTTTCTCTCATTGCTCCTTATCTGTGGAATTCTCTAACCCCCACCCTGTGCAACTGCTTCTCTCTTACAGTCTTCAAGTCATGCTTAAAAGTGCACCTCCTCACCAAAACTTAAACAAACTAGAAGGTACTGACTTTATACAATTAAGGCTATTTCAATTTACTTTCTTTATTTATGTGTCCCCTATCCTGACCATAAGCACTGTATTCAGAAGCACTTGAGAAGTATGTCTCCTATTACCACTTTAGATTGTAAGCTTTCAGGCAGGGAACCTCACTTCCAGTGTTTCACTTTGCAACGCACTTTTAACTATGAATTGTCTAAATCCGTAAATTGTAAAGCACCAAGTACACTTGTAGTATATATAAATAAACACATTCATTCATATTTCTTACTTGTAAGCCATAAAGGGCTCAAATGTCAAAGCTGATGATAACTCTTGGAAGCATGATCCCTGCTAAGGTGCAGATCTCTCTGGAATCCTAGGGCTCGTTTTAAAGGTAACCAACACCAGAAAAAAAAAGATTAAATTTTTTTCGAGCACGCTAAACGATTTAATGACCAGTGGTGTGAAAAAATGATGGCAAAAAATCTCCCTGCTGGCCGCTACATTTAGATGCGTTTTAGCCCATTGAAAGTTAAAATAACACCACAATTTGCTATTTAATAGACTACGTTAGCCCTAAAGATCCGATAAGGTACTCACTTTAGTGCATAAAATTTAAGACCCAGTTTTTTTATTTACTAATGTCTTTTATCAGACCTTTAGTTAGGCAACATAGCTATTAAAAGGCAAAATATGGATGTATTGATATGGGGCCCGAAGCCCCATATCAATACATCCAAAGTAACTAAAATGTATCCAAAGTTAGCAGAATTAACCTTATGAGTGCCAGTGGGGTATAATTACCCCACTGACATTCATAGGGTTAACCCAACTAAGTTACAAAGCAACAGCCCATTAAAAGTAACACTTACCATTAGTCCTGATGTCCAGCGGAGTCCCCAGAATTATGGTAATATTCTATCCTCCTTATATTCTTTCTTCTATCTTGTATCTTCTTTCTTCTCATCATTCTTCTTCTTTCATCTAGCTCTCAAAAAATATAACAGTATGAATACGTTTGCTGAAATATCCCAGACAATAATACATAGTTTAACCACTTGAGTGTCAGAGAGGTACGCAACGCATTGCAAAGGCTGCGGAGGCGGCGGCAGAGGAGACAGTAATGCGTGGCACAGTCCCCCTGTCCAATCCCTCACAGGCCCAATGTCTGTTCCACACTGAGGGAATTTGAACAGAGATTGCCTTTATATATGGGCAGTCTCTTTTCAAATTCCTTCACAGCCTTTGACTGGGATATGCTTACCCAAACAGCGGTGGAGACAGATAAAATAAAGCTAAGTTTTTTTTGTTTATTTTTAATATGGCATTTTGGAATATGCATTATGATCAAGCTGGACATATTTTAATGGAGGCATATTTATATTGAACCTGGCACTAATACATGGTGGAACCCTTTGAGTCCCAGAGAGGTACGCAACACATTAGGGGTTAAACTATGTATTATAGTCCTGGCTATTTCAGCAAACGTATTCATACTGTTATGTCTAGAAGAAAGAAGAATGAAGAGAAGACAGAAGATACAAGACAAAAGAAAGAAGAAAGAGAAAGAGAAAGAGAATACAGAAGGAGACAGAGTGCATAACCACAAAGTTTAACACGTATAAGTTAACAATCAGTGCTTGGCAGTATGTCTTTTTTTATTGTGAAGTTCCCAATATTGCTGCTATTTAGCATTGTTTCAGTAAATTAATGCACAAAACAGACATTTGGCCACAAGACCTTTTCTGTGGTCTAATGTCCATTCTGCTTTTAGCTGGTAGGGCCTTTAAATACTGACTTAGATAGTTTATTATGTCGGTTAGTACTCAGTTTGGCCCTACCGCATATTTTTTCGCAATCCTTTAAATTGAGCCCCTAGAATCCTTGTGCCAATAACAGAATATTAACTGTGGTGGTTGATATAACTAATATAAAATATTTATTTATAAAAACAATAATAGCTCAATGCGTTTCAAAACATATCATTCTTTAATCAGGAGCCAATTTGACAAAACAGAGCACTATGCCAAAATCCTGCCTAATCTCATACTCATCTGTCTCAATCAAGACCAGAGTTATTTACTTAGTTCTGATAAGTGTGAAAGTGGAGGATGAATCCGCCTATGTGTCAAGACCTAGTTATATAACTGGTTCAGAGAAAATAAAATAAGATATAGAGCCAACACAATTTACAAAAAACGTCTTATAAATGGACCAATATAAAATGTAATATAAGGTTGATACACTGTTGTATTTTATACTTACTCTTAATTTATATATGTAAAAATAACTACCAATAGAAATGTAAACACCTATGTTACTATTATAATGCATTATAATGCATGCATATGTATAGTCTATTAAAAAACATATATATATATATATATATATATGATGTATAAATGCTAATGAAAAGCTATATAATATATAATTAAAAAAAAAAAAAAAAAAAATATATATATATATATATATATATATATATATATATACTAGCAAAAGGAGCACAGCGCTGCCCATGGGAATTAAGTCCTTTGAGTGCTTGAGGGGTATTCAACACATTGATTGACAATGGTTTGGGTATGTTTGTGGCAGTGATAGGGGTAAGTGTTTGAGACCCAAAGAGGTATTCATGCAGTGGAATGTGTTGGATACTTGTTTGGCACTGAAGGAATTTAGAGAAACCAAAGAAAATTGGCATTCTTTTTGGTTGCTTCAGTGCCAAAGAGCTATCCAACACATTCCACTGCGTGGATACCTCTTTGGCTCTTAACCACTTAACCCTGTCACTGCAGCAAATGTACCCAAACCATTGTCAATAAATGTGTTGAATACCCCTCATGCTTTGAAAGGACTTAGGGGTAGATTTAAAGGCAGGTGTTAAGCTAAAAAAACACCAACGGGTGTTTTAACGTGTAGTAAGCCATTCAAAGGGCCATGTAATGAACTGCTAATGGCAGTTCATCTAGTATTACAGCCACTACACTAATGTGCGTTTTGGCCCATTGAAAACAAACAAAAAAAATGCTCCAGTTTGCCATTCAAAGCATTGTGTTAGCGGAAAAAGATCTGATAAGGGACTCACTTCCCGCACAAAACTTAAGACCCAGTTTTGTTAGCCGTAAAGTCCCTTTTTGGATCTTTTGCCAGCTAATGCAGCTGTTAACTGGCAAAAAAAACCAATGTCCACAGTGGATGTATTGATATGGGGCCCTAAGACCCACATCAATAAATCCAAAGTGCCTAAAATGTGTCCAAAGTTAGTAGGATTAACCCTATGAGTGCCAGTTGGGTATAATTACCCTGTCTGCATTCATAGGGTTAACCTGACTAAGTAAAGCAACATCGTATTAACACTTACCATTAATCCTGATGTCCATCGGAGTCCACGGCTTGCTGGTCATCTTCTGTCCTTCTTTTCTGTCTTCACATCCTTTTCTTTTCTTTCTTCTATCTTCTGCCTTCTCTTCAATCTTCTTTATTCTCTTTCTTCTCTCTGTAAAATAAAATAAAATATTAAGTACCAAGCATGAACAAAGACATTGTTGAACCCTTTGAGTGGCAGAGTGCAAAGCAATGTGTTGCATACCTCACTGGCACTGAAAGGGTTCAATAGTATTGCTCCATAATTATTCCCATATTACATGCCTCCATGTAATGCCCAAAAGCATAAACATGCCAAGAAATAATATGATCCATATAGACAGAAATAAATGTCATCCATTAATGCAAAGTGAGAGAACTTAGCTCAGTTGTTCATATCTCCACCACTTGGAGCAGCCGCGAGGGCGGCGGCATCGGAGACACAAATGTCCAACGTGGCTCCCCTTCAGCTCTGTACGGGCTGATGCCGTAACACACTGAGGGCATTGAAAGTGAGCCTGCCTTTATATATGGGCAGACTCACTTCAATTTCCCTCACAGTCATTGGCTGGGATGTTCTTCACATCCCAGCCAATCAGATTCGGCTATTCTTTAAAATGATTGGCTGAGATGTAAAGAACATCCCAGCCAATGGCTATGAAGGAAATTGAAGTGAGCCTACCCATATATAAAGGCAGGCTCACTTCCAATGCCCTCAGTGTGTTACGGCCATCGGCCCGTACAGAGCTGAAGGGGAGCCGCATTGGACATTTGTGTCTCTGCTCCAAGTGGTGGAGACATGAACAATTGAGCAATTGAGCTAAGTTCTCATATTATTTATTGGCATGTTTATACTTTTGGGCATTACATGGAGGCATGTAATATGGGAATATTTATGGTGCAATACTATTGAACACTTTGAGTGCCAGTGAGGTACACAACGCATTGCCACTCAAAGGGTTCAACAGTGTCTTCGTTCATGCTTGGTACTTCATATTTTATTTTACAGAGACAAGAAAGAGAAGAAAGAAGATTGAAGAGAAGGCGGAAGATAGATGAAAGAAGAGAAGACAGAAGGACAGTGGATAACAGGTAAGTGTAACACGTATCAGTTAACGATCGGTGCTTGGCAGTATGTCAAGCACCAATAGTTAATTGTTTTTTATTGTTAAGTTCCCAGTATTGCTGCTTTTAGCTGCGTTTTTGGAACTAAACACACAAAATGGACGTTCAGCCACAAGACTGTTTTCGTAGCTTAACGTCCTGTGGGGTTTTACTTGGCAGGGCCTTTAAATACCACCTTAAACATGATAGTTTAACAGCCAGTATTCACTTTGGCCCTACCTGCAACGTTAATGCCTGCCTTTAAATTTACCCCTTAATCCCCGTGGTCAATGCAATGCTCCTTTTGCTAATGTACGATAATGAGATATAAATATTTTTGGAGGCAGACAAATTTACCATACTTATTTGGAGTTAACCAAGTTTTGAGAAGCAGAGAAGAGGTGCATGTACCAATCTGTGTATAAAATATTTTCAAAATTTAGAAGACAGAAGTAAAAGTGTAGGATCCCATTCTCCCATGATTTTTCCACCCCTGTTTATTTCATGTGCGGAAACAAGCAAGGTTATATTTTCCTTTGCACTCCTCACATGTCTCTTACATAGTATAGTGCAGCTTCTAGATCAAGAAGTGTAAAGTCCAAAGGAAAACTGCTTCCCCTCAACATATACAGTACATTATATCTTAAGTTGTAGAAACATTTACATAGACATCTGTGTGCAAGTGATTGCAGGATATGAGTGAGTTGTATTTTAACATTCATTGTCCTTTAACCATGTGAATGCTGGAGTGTTGTTCAATACACTGTGAAACAATATGTGGAACACCAGTACCATCTAAAAGGTAAAGGAATGTAAGAAGTACAGGAAGGATGAAGATGAAAGAATAAAATGGACTTGAATAAAATATACAACAGTACTTTACAGATAAAGAAGTAGATTCAAGGAGGTATGTCCCAGCAAAAGCAGCTAAATTGAAGACATATTCCTTTAAATACAAACTTCAGGGTTCCACTGATTCTGGTGTGGCCCTGCAGAACTAAATTTTCATAAGTGTTCCTGATTTAAAGGCCTTTGTGGTCACCCACAGGCAGCAGTGAAATTATTTAACCCTTTGAGTGAGTACCCATCTGGCACTCAAAGGGTTAAAGTGTTAGTAATGGCCACAAAAAGTTTTTTTGCATTTAGAAGAGCTTAAAAAGCTGAGCTAAATGCAAAAAAACGTATCTCTCAAACCGCTATGGTTTAAGAGATACAGGCGTTTAATGTTTGATCTATCCTACTGACAGCTGTAAAGCTGTCAGCAGGAGATCCCTGTCAGGTGACACTGAGGCGCATGAGAAGTGCCGCAATCTCGTTATTTATCACAAATCCCTTCATTGGAATGGTCTAAAATGTGTGCCTGGTTTTCAAACACTCGTTTTAGACCATTTGCCCATTTAAATGAAAAAAAACGTAGTCTTGTATGAATTAAATGGGCACCGTGAAGGGACATATTGTTGGGTACCACAAGGTAGTGCACACCCATATATATAGGCACTATGTCCTGTGGAGGCTGATAGAGACACAGCCCCCCTCCCCGGAGCATAGACCACAACACAAGGGAAATTCCAGGTGATATTTTAAGGATCTAGGAAAGGGAGAGAGGGGGCGATATCAATAGGGAGGAGGGAGGAAGTCAAGAGTAGTCAGATAATAAGCCAGAGGTCCAGGGACATAGAAGTCAGCGGGGTCTAGTAACAAACCAGAGGTCAGGAGGATATAGATAGCCAGGAAATGGTATGAGTACAAAAGACTGAGAGGCCTAACTTATCTTAGCACCAAACAGAAGTACACTTGGGTTTAAATAGGAGCTCTGCTGCATAATGAAATGCCTCACCCAATCAGAAGAGACTGGAAGCACCTGCCCCTCCACGCAACAATAATACCGGCAGTGCATCGCTTCCCCAGCCATACCCTTCCTGATGTCAGGTGCAGAAGCTCGCGTCAGGGCGACTGAACGGCCGATGACATGCGCACATCAGATGCAGGTCAAAAGGAGGAACACCACTGGAGACCCACAGCACAACAGGCATGAAAAACAGGAACCAGCTGCAGCTGGTAAGCAAGGAGGATTAAGAGCCTGACCATTTACCCTCCCTAAGGGTGAGCAGGACCAGAACAAAAAGTATGAAGGCAGTGAAATGCCCTGACCCTGGCAGGGGCATGTATGTTAAAAGAAGGCTCCAAGGATCACTCCCCCATACTATGGCCTTTCCAGTTGATACTCAACTTGATCGTATTCCTCCTGTCTGTCAATCAGCACAAGTTCTAAAGCACTGGGCTGCATACCAGGGTTTGTAAAGGGATCCATGGAAAACATGGTGGATGCGCATAGTGTCTGGTAGGTGCAGTATCACTGCTAATGGGTTGATGACACGTGACCTCACACAAACTGATGAATTGAGGACCCAATTTATTTTATGAACGAGGGCGTTGTAGATTTGTGGTAGAATCCAGACCTAATCCCCTATTTTGTAAAGGGGAGTCGAAGACCAGAGCTTGTCTGCATTAAAATTATACAGGTTGTCTGGGAACCATTCCTGGACCTTCTCTGATTCTCACTAGCCTTGTACCCACCTCCTAGACTTTGTCGGGTGATTACCCTCTTTAATGTCAGGGGTCTGAATTCCCCTCACAAGAGCAGTATGTTTTTCTCCAATTGCTCCTGCTTAAAGGCACAGATCTGCTTCCTCCAGGAAACATACCTCACCATTTCGTGTGTATCCTTACTCCGCAATAAATAATTCCCCCTCCAATATTTTGGTGTCACTTCTAAGAAGAAAAGAGGGACTGGTATATTGTTGCACTCTTTTTTACCATTTATGCTACAGATGACAGTAGATTCATCTGTATTAAAGGGCTGGTAGGGTATTTGCAACTGACTATAGGTTCTGCTTTTTGCCCTCTACACTGTGCAACAAGACTTTCTCACCATTGCTTTCTCCAGACTGGAGAGCTTTATGACTAGCTTAGTGATTGTGGTGGGGTGAATTTCAACATTCCTCTTTCCCCTATTCTTGATTGCTCTGCAGGTGCCTCCTCTCTCTCTAAATCCCATATTGTCAGGATTAATAAAACCTTACATGCTTTGGGTCTGTTGGGTGTTTGGAGGCTACAACACCCTTCCACCCGACACTATTCCTTTTATACCCCACCTTCTTGTTCTCATTCCCACGCTGATTACATCTGTCTCACACACCCACCCTCACTAACTTTCTCAGTCACATATCTTGCCCATGACGTAGTCTGACCATGCTCTCTTTGCTCCTGCCTCTTGCCCTCCCCAGGTTTGGTCACTGTCTGTTGCCCCAGGTCTCTTGAATGATCCTTCCATTTGTGATATATGTAAGCACATCAAGGACTTTTTGGACATCAATCAAAGTTCAGTTTCCTCTGTGGTTAGTATCTGGGGAAACCTTGACATGCTATCTTCGTGGTATTTTTATTCAGATCACTGATAGACACACACGCAAGCAGGTAAAGGAACTAGAGGGAATATTGTCCTCTACTGAGACTTTGGAATTTGAACATATGTTGACCAATGACCCTGTGACCCTGCGGTCCCTGACCTTCCTCCACCAGCAGATCTTTACTCAGGAGAGTACCATCGTTTGGGATTTCCCATTCATTGCAGACACCTTTCACTGCTAGTTTGTCATGGATTTTCATAACACCCAGATATTCCCTTTTGAAACCCTCCAGACCAACCTCAGTCTTCCTTCCAGTGAAATTTGATGTTTCCATAAAATTAATAGTTTTCTACAGTCTCACTCCTAAGGGGACACATTTGTCAAGCTCTCAACCCACAACGTAATACCATCTCTTCTTTCTGTGCTTTATTACTAAACCCCACACGTACAGTGGTGACCTCCAGCAGGCCCAAATGAGAGAAGGAACTAGGTTTCACTATCATCAAGACTAAGAGGTCTCAAGCTCTACAAAACACCATTACTAGTTCCCAGAATGCCTCATCCTAGAAATAAATTTTAAACTTTTGTGTAGATGGTAAAGGATTCTCGTACAGGATTCTCACTCGTCATGTTCTTCCATGTTTCTGTGTTTTTGGCACTCCTTGCCTGGCTTTCTATTTTGTTTCTCCTGGTTCTGATTGGGTTTCCCCACCTTGTTGTTGTGACACTCTTGCTAAGCCATTATCAAGCACTGGCACTCGTTATTAAAGTATTCCTTTAGTGACCTGAGTTCAAGCCTTGTGCTAGTGATTCGTGTTTTGACCTGGCTTTCCATCGACTTCCCTTCTGATTTGGCTTTGTGTTCATGTTTACCAGTATTTGACCTTGGCTTGGTTCTTGCAACCTCTCTTCTTCTGTTTGTGTACTGCATCTGCCTGACTGGATTGTGGTTCCTTCTTGTTCGACTATTCTTTGTCTCCTGTCTAGTACTGCATTGACCATCTGTTGCTGACTTGGCCTGTTGACTTTCCTTCTTCTCTGTCCCTCTGGGTCTCCTATCTGCACACTGTAGTCCAGCTCTGACCTCCTCGACCACTTGTCGATTCTCTACTGGTAGTCGTTCCTAGTTTTCTGTTCTATTCTTGTTCCAGCCTGTCAATAGTGACAACTATGCTGCTTACCCTGTGTCCTGTTCTCAGTGAATATTTGCTGTTTATTGGGTTGTCATCCCGAGTGCAGGCCGACTTCTCCACTTGGCACTAATCTGGCCAGCATCTTTAATCCAGTCTATGCCTCAGCAAGGCTTCCCAAAGGCAGCCAGCTAGCAGTGCTCCCCAGCCATCGTGCATCTCCTCACTGAGGCCTACTTAGCAGTATTCTCTGTATTATTTTCTGTTGTCTCTGTTTTATCATATCAAATAACAGTCTGTATTCTCTTTGTGGAGAGTCTACTCTTCAAAGTATGCCTCAGGCAGTTTACATTGGGCTCTTCTTTGCCAGAACATCACATTGTCATGCTATGAAAAATGATCCCACGGAGGTCTCTCAAATTGTAGTCCAACAGGGGGCTAGGCAGCACTCTTAGATATTGCAGATGCCGATATCCCTCTTGACCTTTCAAGTTTTTCTTAACTTGTGCCCTGACTCTTACCCGGTCTCATTGCAAACTCATATTCTTTGTACAGATGCTGAACGGTGCTAAAATATTTATCCCTGTGAGGTGGAGATCCACAGCTGCCCCTTCACAATTGGATTGTCTGCTCCAGATTACTGGTATTATGGCAATGAAACCGTGTGTCTCACAAAGGAATTTGACCCATGACCTTTTCTCTGAGATCTAGTCTACTCTGTTGACTTACTCTGCATTCATCGTGGGACACAACGGGCAGGCCCACTGAGTATCCCTCCAGCTCCACCCCTCTTTCTTCTCCCTTCCATGATACCCTCTATCCTTTTATTGTACTACACCTTCTGTCTCCTTTTCTCTTTTTCTTTCCCACTGCCTTTCCATATGCCTTTGTTAGGTATTGTACTCTATAGCAGTGTTGTCACAATTATGACACCTAAATATGTCTCTTTGCTTGCTCCGAATCTCTGCATCAAGAACATCATCTCCTACTTATATGGACTGATAGGCACTATTTGGATGTCATCAGTGGATTGTGTGTTTTATACTGCTTTGTCTTTCTTATTGTATTATCTATGATTTTCTCAATCTTTTTAAAAAAAAAAGTCATACCATCTCTGTGCTGTGAATAATGATTGACGGATGTATGAATTGGTGTGGAGCATTGTACATAGTTGAAGAGATACCTCTGGAATGGAAGAAGTCACTGGAGAACCAGGAAAAGTGATGGAGTGTAACCCATATTTGGCAAAGAAAGGGATAGTGTTCTTGGAGTGGTGTACCTGGCTGTTGTAGGTGAATTCAGCCAGATGAAGAAGCTAGACCCAGTTGTCTTGAAGATGGATAGTGAAACACAGGAGGTATTGCTTCAGGATCTGATTTATGTGCTCTGACTGTCCATTTGTGGATGACAAGCGGTGGAGAGTGATCTCTGTACATGGAGAATGTAACAAAAGGCAAACTAGATACGAGAGGTGAACTGTGTACCCTGGTCGGAGACAAGGTCTTTGGAAGTCCATTGAGATGAAAGATTTCCTTAAAGGGATAGTAATACTTAAAATGTAAAAAAAAAATATGTTGTAGGGTTTATCCCCCTGAGTAAAACAAGAGTACTTCCACTGCTGAAAGGTGTTTCATTCAAAAGTTGTTAATTTTCAAAGTTGATTTTTTTAGGTGCAGTATCACAGTGGCCTGAAATTGTACAGTAGCGCTGTTGCTACACGATCCTATGGACAGCTCTGGTCCCGGGGCCATAAATCTCCATAGGATGGTGTAGCAACAGCGCCACTGTACAATTTCAGGCCACTGTGATATTGCACCTAAGAAATTCAACTTTGAAAATTAATAACTTTTGAATGAAACACTTTTCAGGAGTGGGAGTACACTTGTTTTACTCAGGGGGACAAACCCTACAACATATTTTTTTTTTACATTTTAAGTATTACTATCCCTTTAACAAAGAGAATAGCAATTTGAATGGCAGAAGGAACTTGCTTGGAAGTATAAGATGGGCCATCTTGGTGAACCTGTCCACCACCACAAATACAGTGTAACCCACGACTGCGCGAAGGCCAATGATAAAGTTCATGGATATCACTGACCATGGTCATATTGGTACGGGTAATGGTTTTAGCAGACCAGTTGGTGTGGTACGTAACTCCTTGGAATGGTTACGAGGAAGGACATGATGTTCCAGTGTAACATGACCTGCCATAGGCAAGCCATGTAGGAGTTAATGAACCTCGAGGTGTACAGGTGCAGGAACATTAACACCCCCCTCACACACCAGTGTGTCTAATATTGTCTAAGAGTGAAGATGTGGTAACCAGGAAGTGCCCTTGTTGAAGGATGGGTTCTGACTACTTGGAAAGGTCTTGTTTTGTACTCTCTGTGCGTGAAAGAGCATCCTCCTTGCCATTCTTTGAGCCTGATCTGTATTTTATATGCAGGTGAAAATGGCTAAAGAAAAGAGCCCAGCATGCTTGACGAGGGTGGAGTGTTTGGACGGAACTAAGATACTCCAAATTGCGATGATCTGTGTAGAACACTATGGGATGTAAAGCTCCCTCCAGCAGGTGTCTACACTCCTGTAATGCCAATTTGATGGCAAGGAGCTCCCTATCTCCCACATTTTAATTTCTTTCAGGGTCTGCAGATGACAGGAGTAGAAGTCTACAAGGTGTCTCTCTGTGACTCCTACTGCAGTTTGGGAGGCATCAACCTCCACTATAAACAGTTGTCGAGGGTCAGGAAGAACCAGTATTGGAGCTGAGGTAAAGCACTTTTTGAGCAAAATAAAGACATCTTGTGCTTGGTCAGATCAGTTAAAGCTTACCAGCTTCTTGGTCAGTGATGTGATTGTAAGATAAAGTGTAAAAAGTTGCGCATAAACCTCAGATAGATGTTGGAAAAACCCACAAAGAGTTGTGCACCTCTCTTGCTAGTGGGTGGAGGCCAGTCAACCACAGCAGCTACCTTGCAAGGCTCCATTTGTAATCCTTTGGGTGATAAGACATACTCCAGATATTGCACTTTGTATGTACAGAAAACACACTTCACCATTTGGGGCATATAGTCTATGTTGTCTTAGATGGGTAAGCACTTTGGCCATGTGAAGATGATGTTCCTTCAGAGTAGATGAATAGACCAAGATGTCGTCAAGATAGACAATGATAACCACATTATGGTAATCCCTGAAGGCATCATTGAGGAAGTACGGAAAAGTTGCTGGGGCATTGCACAGGAGGATAGAATAACTGTATACTCTTAGTGCCCATACCTGGAACAGAAGGCCATCTTCCACTCATCATCCTGTCTCATTCGCACCAAGTTGTATATCCCTCTCAGATTGGGATCTTGTTGAGCTCTTGGTAGTTAATGCAGGATTGGAAGCCACCATACTTTTTACCTACAAAGAAGATGCCAGCTCCAGCAGAGGACCTCCACTGGGAGTATAAACCCTTTTTTGAGATTTTCTTCAATGTATTCCTTGAGGATAGATATATGCAACCAAACGGAATGGGAGCTTGGGTGTCTTGGGCTACTGGTCAGGAAGGGGTGCTGACCACAACAGCAAAATTAAATAAAGTGAAACCCAGAGAAATCCAGCACACACACAATTAAAGGGAAGACAATTGTATTCTACATATGCATACAAGGAAAATGATAGTAATGCACAACAAACCATTCCATGAACAGACAAGAGCAGGGCCTGTAGGCGCGGGGAATTGGGCCTATGGGCATGGGGAACTGGGCCTATGGGCACAGGGAACTGGGCCTCTGGATAAAGGGATAAAGCTAGCTCAGAAGTACAGGAGGGAGGCATAGGAATTCAAGGGGTGCAGCCAGCTCAGGAACACAGGAGGGCAACGGGCTCAGGAACTCAGGGGTAGAGCCACCTCAGCGGTTCAGCCAGCTCAGGAACTCAGGGGTACCGCCAGCCAGCTCAGGAACTCAGGGGTGCAGCCGACTCATGGAACTCAGGCGTGCAGCCGGCTCATGCAGCCAGCTCATGGAACTCAGGGTGCAGCTAGCTCATGGAACTCAGGGTGCAGCTAGCTCATGGAACTCAGGGTGGCCCAAGAGAAAATAAACTGAACTGAATCTAAATAAACTGATCAGTATAATCTGGCCCAGAGCAAGGTGAGAGACTGAATTAAATAGGGAGGAATTGATTACAAGACAGAGACAGCTGGGAACAGAATCAGATCTCTTTAGTCTGAGTGCAGCAAGCTACAACAGTACCACAAAGAGGTAGTGACAGTGTGAGGTGAGAATATTGACAGTACCCGCCCCCCCAAGGAGCGACTCCAGGCTGTCAAGCAATAGAGAAGAACCAGGAGGAATGGGATGGCCATTCCACTCAAAGAAAGAAAGAGGAGGTGGTTCAGGAGGAACAGAAAATGGTATAGACCAAGAAACAAACCAGATTAACAAGGAAGTTTTGGAGAAAAGATGTGTGGCAGAGAAACTCATGCATGGCAGACCAACAAGAGAGGTTTTATAATTACCCTTACAGAGAAGATGCAGTTTCTCAAACAGCACATGAGTACTATTAGGAATAGACTCCATAAACCGTTGTCCTGGGTCAGACAGAGATACTGGCTGTGTTGTCCTCCAGACATGTACTAAGATACAGGAGATGCAAGGACAGGATAAGATCTTCGGAAACAAGGGAGGACTCATCAGAAGGGACAGGCATAACCTCAGTGGTAGGTAGCACAAATGCGGTGCATACATCCATTTTGGTTTCAGACTCCAGAGATACATTTGAAATGACTGGTTCAAATTCAGCATACCACAGTTGTACCAGGAATGCAAGGACAAATAGTACAGTATATTCAGGCAAAGGAGAGGTCTCATTTGAAGGGACAGGAACCTCCTCTAATTCATACAGCAGGGGCTTCCATCTGTCCTTAGCATGTGTAGGAATGAGACTGAATTCTTCTACAGCAAAATTCTCCTCCAATGTTTCTGGTGTGGAAAATTCAGCAGAGGCAGGAATTAACACCTTGGCACCATGGACAATACCTCTGGAATAGGAGACATCCTTGGCATAGACACAGGAGGTGTCATCTTTGACTCTGGCATTGTGGGTGCTGCCTGTAGAGTCTCCTTCACCGCAGGTAGCAAAAGCAAAGAGTATGAGACCAGTTCCGGAGTGGAGTGCAGGTTCACTTCAGCCTTGGAATGAGCAGACTGAGTTTTCAGATGCCTTCTTTTCCGGTGTTTAGACCCTGAAACCGGAGCACATGAGAGACTGCTGTTCAGAAATACCATACTGCAGTCTGGAGTTCTATACGTTCCTCTGGGTTTGGGGGTTAATTATCTTGTGACTGTGAAGCAGGGAGCACTTCCCCTCTAAATTTAGTCAGCCTGAAAAGAACATTTTGCAGTAGCACATTTCTTACAAGTCTTTTTTCCAAGAGTCTTATTAGAAACAGTTCTGGGGCCTCTTAGACCATACTGCAGTCTGGAGTCCTATATATTCGTCTGAGTCTGAGGGGTAATCATCCAGTGAGGCTAAATACTCAGCACCATAAAGATCATAGAGGTGATCCATTTTGCTATCCCCAGTGCTATATGCAGATTCATCCTCTGATTCACAATCAGTAAAGCATACAGATTGCTGGGCATGAGCAGGAGATTTAGTATCCCAATTAGGAGGGTCAACAAGTCAGTCCTTTGAATCAGAGAAATCTGTGTCAGAGTCAAGAGAACAGGATATAACATCTATGGTGTGAATATTCTGCAGTTTTGGGTGCTGTTGAGTAGTTTTATGCCCAACAGTACTTAGGGCTGAAACAGTAGAATCAAAAACAGAACAGATCTCAGAATGAGCCACAGAAGGGTTAATAAGTACATCGGAGTGGTTCGGTTCAGTAAATCAGAGTTTACTGCAGAATCTGCAGCCTGTAGATTTACTGAAACAAGAGGTTTCAGTAGACAGAGTTTAATCCTAACTTGTAACATATCAACCAAGCCAGTTAAGACCAAGAATACAGTTGCAGTTAGCTTGCATAGTTTTCAGCTGAGTTTTCATGTGAGACACTGAATGTTTAGCTAGGATGTCACTTAAAGGAACAGAAACAATATAATTCACCTGAAGCAAAGCAAGGGGTCTACCTAAAAAGCATTCAATGGTAGAAAAAAGCAAAGCACATATTCTTATAGTTCTCATGCAATTCAGAAACTACCTTAAAGATTAAAGGCTTAGGGGCTTTGCAAAGCAACTACAGAGTGGAAGAGCATATGTTTGGCATACTAGAAACAGTTTATTGTAATTTACATACTTGACTATAGCATAGGCTAACCAGACCTCACCTTTAACCGGGGACGCATTGGAAAAATGCATCCTGCAGCACTGCTTTGATTTCAGTGAAATACTGAAAAATGGCTATTTCTTATGTGTCCCCGGTCAAAGGTGAGATCTGTTCAGCCTACTATAGCAAGCATTAAGTGTAACACGCTCATGTTGTAAATTAGATTAATTATTATCGAAAGAACAGGACATTGTGTATATAGGAGTTTTCTTTGCAGGTTCCATAAGGAATAGCCAGATTATTCTGTCACAGGCTGCTGGTCAGGAAGGGGTGCTGACCACAGCAGCAAAAATAAATAAAGTGTAACCCAGAGAGCAAGAAAACCAGCACACACACACAATTAAAGGGAATACACTTGCATTATATATATATATATATATATATATATATATATATACATATATATATATATATATATACATACATACAAGGAACATGCAATAGTAATGCACAACAAAACATTCAATGAACACAAAAGAGCAGGGCCTCTGGCACAGGGAACTGGGCCAGTGGGCATGGGAAACTGGGCATCTGGGCACAAGGAACTGGGCCTCTGGGTAAAGGGATAAAGCTAGCTCAGAAACACAGGAGGAAGGCATAGGAATGCAAGGGGTGCAGCCAGCTCAGGAACACAGGAGGGCAATGGGCTCAGGAACTCAGGGGTACAGCCAGCTCAGGGGTACAGCCAGCTCAGGAACTCAGGGGTGCAGCCAGCTCAGGAACTCAGGGGTGCAGCCAGCTCAGGAACTCAAGGGTGCAGCCAGCTCAGGAACTCAAGGGTGCAGCCAGCTCAGGAATTCAGGGTTACAGCCAGCTCAGGAACTCAGGGGTACCGCCAGCTCAGGGGTGCAGCCAAGTCAGAGGTGCAGCCGGCTCATGGAACTCAGGGGTGCAGCCAGCTCATGGAACTCAGGCTGGCCCAAAAGAAAAGAACCTTAACTGAAACTTAATAAATTTATCAGTATAACCTGGCCCAGAGCAAGGTGAGAGACTGAACTAAATAGGGAGGAGGTGCAAGACAGGGACAGCTTGGAACAGAATCAGATCTCTTTAGTCTGAGTGCAGAAACCTACAACAGTACCAAAGAGAGGTAGTGGCAGTGTGAGGTACTGCACCAGTCTGAGTAGAGGACAGAATCCTGACAACAGGTGAGGGGAAGAAGATCCAGAAGGCAGGTAAACATGAGAAGTATGAATGGGGAGCTTACCTTTGGATCACAAGGGTCTCTCCTTACAATCCCTGAGATGATGACCGGAATTGGCACAATATAACGAGAGGTTCTGTACTCTATGGAGGGACGTTTCTGTCGCTGAGATGGGACCTCTGAACAGACTGACCTGCATAGGCTCTTCAGTTACCACAGGAGAGACAGATACAGGGACTGGAATAGGGGGAAGACAATGTATAGGAAGGTGTCACGGTTTGTTTTGATTCTCAGACACAGAGTTAAGATAAAACCACAACTTTATTGAAAGTTTAAAGAAAACCATCACGGTTTTGACATTAAACATATATCTCAACACGTAACAGTACAATGCAATGGTGAACAATGGTATGGTGAATAATAAGAGAGAGGCTCTACCGGCCTTGCCAATACCGGGTAAGGCAGCCTTATGATAGGCACAATATGGAAATAGGCTCTACCGGCCTTACCAATATACCGGGGAAGCAAGCCTGGAGACTGGCACATCGAGAGAGAAGGCTCTACCAGCCCTGCCAATATACCAGGCAAGGCAGCCTGGAGACTGGTACAACAAGAGAGAAGGCTCTACCGGCCCTGCCAATATACCGGGCAAGGCAGCCTTGAGCCCAGAGGCGACAAATACTGGTGCAGAAGCGTAAGTGGCCTCAGCGACTGAGAAGTGGTGGAGCAAACCAGTCGCACGTTCTGGACTACACAGAGGCCTACCGGTGCTATATAGGTGTCAGCGAGCAACCGGTGAATTTAGGAGCAAACCAGTACCTGTGAACTGGACAACACAATGACACTGCTGTATGGAAAGGCAGCAAGCAACCGGTGATATATGGAGCGAACCAGTACCCGCGTACTGGAGTACACATTGACAATACCGGTGCTGTATGGTAAGCAGCATGCAACCGGTGATATATGGAGAGAACCAGTACCCGCGTACTGGAGTATACAATGACACTACCGGTGCTGTAAGTGGATTTCAAAGTCTCAAAGGCGTCTTCAGCTGCCACAGACCATTGGGAAGGGTTAGCGCCCTTATGAGTAAGATCAGACAATGGTTTAACAATCATAGAAAAGTTCTTAATAAATTTTCTGTAATAATTAGCGAAACCCAGAAATCGCTAAATTGCTTTTAAGCCCTTAGGCCAAGGCCATTGCAATACAGCCGCAAGTTTCTCTTGATGCATGGCAATACCGTCTTTGGCAATCACGAACCCCAAGAAGGGCACACTGGATTTATGAAACTCGCATTTTTCCAATTTGCAATACAACATGTTTTTTTCGTAGGTGAAGCAATACTTCTGACACGTCTTTAATGTGTTGTGACACATTTTCTGAATGAATGAGTATGTCGTCCAGGTAGACAACAACACAGGACTGCAGCATATCCCTGAGGATATCATTAATCAGTTCTTGAAATACTGCGGGTGCATTACAGAGACCAAACGGCATAACTAGATATTCATAGTGCCCGGATCTAGTGTTAAAGGCCGTTTTCCACTCATCACCAGCTCTGATACGAATCAGGTTATAAGCAGCACGTAGGTCCAGTTTAGTGAAGATTGAGGACCCTTTTAACCTGTCAAATAATTTGGTGATGAGTGGTATCGGATAAGCATTTTTTGACATCAATTTATTTTGGCCACGGTAATCAATGCACGGTCTCTATTCGCAATTTTTTTTTTTCACAAAAAAGAAACCAGCCCCCGCCGGGGAGGTGGATTTCCTTATAATCCCTCTCTTGAGGGCATATGAAATATATTCCTCCATAGCTTGGTTCTCATCACAAGACAATGGATATGTACGTCCCCTAGGGGGCACCACCCCTGGAGGCAACTCAATAGCGTAGTCATAAGATCTGTGCTGGGGGAGGGTGCCAGCCTCAACTTTGCTAAACACATCGCTGAATTGTTGGTACTTGTTTGGCAATGAAGGAGCGGTGCACAGAATCTTAACCAGGTGGGATACACAATGCTCCATACAATACTGAGACCAAGCGGAGATTTCACACTTTCGCCAATCAAACTGAGGATTATGAAGCTGCAACCAGGGAAATCCCAGAATGACTGCGTAGTGTGGAGAATTGATAATCTGGAACTGCTGTTCCTCTTTATGAAGCGCCCCAATGGTCATAGGTAATGGCATCGTTTCAATGGTAACCTGGGCAGGTTCTAGAAGTCAATGGCTTCAATAGCGAGAGGGGATTCTCTCTCGACGAGCGGAATCTTATGTCGTTCAGCAAAGGCACTATCCATAAAATATCCAGCTGCGCCAGAGTCAACCAGGGCCAGAACCTCCACCGAGCAATCTGCCCACGAGAGTATCACCTGTATAGTGGGTTTCTGTATGATCAAACCTGGGGACGGTTGAACACCACCTAGGGCCTGTCCCCCAAGGTACCCTAGGTGTTTTCGTTTCCCGGACGTACGGGACAAGATCTTAGCAGGTGCCCAGTTTTGCCACAATATAAGCACAACCCCTGCCTTCTGCAGTGTGCTCTCTCCTCCTTGGTTAGCCTAGTGAAGCCTAATTGCATAGGTTCACCAAATTCCCGTAACTGGTCATTCATTTTAGGTGCCAAGGGAGGGTTGGGTGGGCAAAATGAACTGCTAGATCCATTTTTTTTTACCGTAACCTACAGTCCTTAACCATCAATCTCTCACGAATCCGAGTGTCAATTAGGATAACATAATAAATATATGTGTCCAGATCAGTAGGCAACTCCTTAGCTGCGGTTTCATCTTTGATCTGCTCGCTCAGACCTTGTGCAAAGGCTGCCAACGCCTCATTATTCCAACCTACCTCTGCTGCCAATGCGCGGAATTCAATGGCATAATCGCCCACAGTACGCCTGCCCTGTTGTATCTCCATTAGGCATTTAGCAGCAGAGGCGGTTCTACCAGGGATCTCAAACACTCTCCGAAATTATTACACAAATTCCCTGAAATTCTTTGTGCAAGGTTTTGCACTCTCCCATAAGGGATTGGCCCATGCCAGGACTCTGCCAGTCAATAGGGATATCATAAACCCAACTTTACTGCGATCATTAGGAAAGGCATGCAAGGTTAATTCCTTAAATATCTCAAGTTGGTTGATAAACCCTCTGCACAGACTGGGTTCGCCATCATATCTGAGTGGCAATGGAGCTGAAGTGTATAACCCTTTGACTGCAGCCACTGAGGGCATAGTATCGCTCTCTGGTGTCAAACCTGGGGAGACCAACGGACTCGAGGCGGACTTGTCCATGAGTACTGTACGTTCAAGAATGGTTTGGATTGCCAATGATAGCTGCTCCAGGCGCTGCTCGAGTACATCCATCCTCCAATGGATGTTCTGTGCATTACCCTCACTCTTACTATCTGAGGTCATGACCCTTTCATACTGTCACGATTTGTTTTGACTCTCAGACACAGAGTTAAGATAAAAACACAACTTTATTGAAAGTTTAAAGAAAACCCTCACGGGTTTGACATTACACACATATATCTCAACACGTAATAGTACAATGCAATGGTGAACAATGATATGGTGAATAATAATAGAGAGGCTCTACCGGCCTTGCCAATACCAGGTAAGGCAGCCTTATGATAGGCACAATATGGAAATAGGCTCTACCGGCCATACCAATATACCGGGCAAGGCAGCCTGGAGACTGGCACAACGAGAGAGAGAAGGCTCTACTGGCCCTGCCAATATACCAGGCAAGGCAGCCTGGAGACTGGTACAATGAGAGAGAAGGCTCTACCGGCCCTGCCAATATACTGGGCAAGGCAGCCCAGTATACACAGAGGCCTACCGGTGCTATATAGGTGTCAGCGAGCAACGGGTGAATTTAGAAGCAAACCAGTACCTGTGTACTGGACTACACAATGACACTACCAGTGCTGTATGGAAAGGCAGCAAGCAACCGGTGATATATGGAGCGAACCAGTACCCGCATACTGGAGTACACAATGACACTAACGGTGCTGTATGGGAAGCAGCAAGCAACCGGTGATATATGGAGCGAACCAGTACCCACATACTGGAGTACACATAGGCACTACCGGTGCTGTATGGGAAGCAGCAAGCAACCGGTGATATATGGAGCGAACCAGTACCCGCGTACTGGAGTACATAATGCACTACCGGTGCTGTATGGGAAGCAGCAAGCAACCGGTGATATATGGAGCGAACCAGTACCCGTGTACTGGAGTACACAATGACACTACTAGTGCTGTATGGGAAGCAGCAAGCAACCAGTGATAGATGGAGCAAACCAGTACCCGCGTACTGGAGTACACATAGACACACAGGGATGAAAATGTTGCGCAGGCGACATGAAGACGGAGAACTCTGCACACAATCCAGAAGCAGGAACAAACAGCCAGGCCGGGACAGGAAGCTGGAACAGTAACGGCAGATGACCGGATCAGGAACGGAAGCAGGAACGTCAGCCCAAACCGGATCAGGAACGGAGGCAGGAACCACTTCAGCAGAGGAGGCTGTCAGGTAGGTAAGCAGAACGAATCTGGAAGGTAGTGTATGCAGCAAAGGCCCAGGAACTCAGAAAAAGGATGCAGGTGGCTATAGACATAGAGACACCACGAAAGGACAACCAAAGGGTGCCAGAACCTAGTCTATATAGGCAATACTGAGCGGATTCAAGACAGGCAGCCAATGGAGAGCCTTCACAGATAACTGACAGGAGGAGGCAGCAATCACGGGCACCGTGATAGAAGGATGTTGGCAAAGACCCTCTCCTGGTGTCTCTCGCAGATGTTCGTCTACCTGAATGATCAGCTGGCTAAGAGTCTCAAGTGAAGAGAGCAGTCCTATGCATGCCAATTCTCCCTTTGTAGAATCAGACAGACAGATCTTGGATTGGTCTGTTAAAGCTTGTCTGTTCCAGGCTGTTACTGTGGCATTCCGTCTGAAGTTTATAACATAGTGCTCAGCTGGACGTCATCCTTGTTTCATGGATTGTAAGGAAGCGAGGGCAGTTGTTTTGTATGGATCATCATAGAGTGACTATATGGAATGACTGAAAGAGGTTCAGGATTCCAGCAGAGGACTGTTGGTCTGGAGAAGGTGATGAACCCACATCTGGGATTCTCCAGTTAGCAAAGAAACCACTGTATTTACCCTGACAAAGTCTGTGGAGTTGGTGCAGGGCTTCCGTGCACCTAACATGCAGGGATAAAGGCCCGGTAACGGGTTCTGTCTCCAGAAAACCTTTCTGGTAAAGAAACGTGAAGTTCAGGAGTAGCCATTGTCCTCCCCCTGGAGAGAAGATATAGATGGGGACAGGTCCCTCTGGTAATGCTGGGAGAGTGGTAAAGATCTCCTGATGCTGATAATGGAGGTTGCTTGTCCAGCCTGTACTTGCTTCACGGTTTGGTTATGCATGGAGTACTGCTAAGTCAAAGTCACCATGGCCTGAATCATCCTTTTGGGCTCCATATGGCTTAGTTGTTGTGTCAGGTGCCACAAGGTAGTTGGATGCTGGAGCCCGGGTACAGGGAGACACACAACTGTATTTATCAGACAGAATGCAATATGTGTATATTGCTGACAATAAAATTGACACTCTGTATAACTCATTATTTCGCTTTATCCTTCAATGTAATTACACAACCCATCTTTATGATATGCATGAAGAACTAAAGTGCCTTTCACCTCTCTTGTATGGTCCATAACCACTTCTCCAGAAAACTACCAGACTACCGGAGTAGTATGCTCACTTCAGCTCTCCATACTAACTATAACCTCCGCTCCACTGCTAACAACTCACTGAGTATCTAACATTTCAAGAAAGGAGGAGGTTTATCTACCTTTTCCTTCAGAGCTGGGAAAGTCTGGAATACCCTACCTGAAAAAATCAGATCTTCAACCAGTCTAAAAACCTTCAAAGTAATTGCTTCTTCATATCTAAAAACAATATGCAAATGTATATAAAATTTTTAGTATATGTGTGTGTGTATATATATGTATTATGTCTCTGTATTTGTGCAAATACGCAACTCTTGCTAGAAACACTCCAGAACATACTTGAAAACAAGAGAAATCTCAATGTATTCTTCATGGTAAAACATTTTCTAAATAAATAAAATGGGAATTATGTTCTGTGGTCTGTATAGACCGCAGAACAGGTGCTGATCCAATGATCTAGGAGAGAGAGAAGTCAATAGAGACAACCTGCGGTCCTGGAGGGAGGAAGGAGAGTGTGGTCAGGAAACAAGCCAGTGGTCCAGGGATTTAGAATTCAATGTAGTCTGATATCAACCCAGAGATCCAGGGATATAGAGTTCAACTGCATCTGGTAACACGCCAGAGGTCAGGATATAGAGATCAGCTAGTAATAAGCCAGAGAACGGTAGGGGTACAATAGTCTTAGATGACTAAAAAAAAGTAAGCACTGAACTGAGGTTTTGGTTTAAATAGGTGTGCTACCTCATAAAGAAATGCCTCACCCAGAGCTTGGCAACACCTGCCCCTCAACATAACACACACATAGAAGAAAGCATACAGGGAGCTCTGCTCTTTTCCCCCATACCATCTCTGACGTCAGGTGCAGGAGCTTGCTTCAGGGGTGGCTGAATGGGCTGAAGATGCACAATAAGAGACAGGCCCAAACTACTTTTATAAATTGAGAACCCCCAATTTGCATTATAACAAAACATCAATATTGTATCATTCTTAATTAGAGAAAATCATATATGCCTCTATCACTAAAATATATATCAGCCACCTACTGACCTATAATAAACAAAACATTGTGATTCTCATAATAAAATCAGTACAAATATTACATAGTAACATAGTAAATTAGTTCAAAAAAAGACGCAAGTTCATCAAGTTCAACCTTTGCCTCATAACCCAGAGACATGAGGATTATATTGCATTTCTGCTGCCAAATAAGTTAGTCTTTATCAGACCTCCCTGTTTTGCCTACTGATACACAGTATAACCCTATATGTTCCCTTTTAAAATAAATGTATCTAATCTTCTTTTAAAGTACCGATTTTATCTGCCACTACCACATCCTTGGGCAAGGAATTTCATAATTTAACAGACCTTACTGTAAAAAACCCTTTCCTTTACTGAAGTTGAAACCTTCTTTCCTCTAATCTCAAGGGGTGTCCCCTGGTTATTTGATCAGGCCTTGGAATGAATAGCTCACCAGAAAGATCCCTGTATTGACCTATCATATACATTGTGATAAGATCTTTTCTTAGTCACCTTTTCTCTAGAGTAAATAAACCAAGTCCATTCCCTTAATTAATTTTGTTGCTCTTCGCTGTACTCTCCCCAGTTCTAGAATATCCTTTTTCAGAACTGGTGCCCAAAACTGCATATTCGAGGTGAAGTCTTACCAATGATTTGTACATGGGAAAATGATGTTATCCACTCTTGCTTTGTGGACTTTGTGACTTTTCCCACGATTGTAGTTTCCAAGGATTCCCAGGTCTTTCTCAAGCAACGAGTCCTCTAAAATGATGTCATTAAGTTCATAAGTAGCGCTGGGATTTTTTCTTTCCAAATGCATGACTTTACATTTTACCACCTTAAAATTCATATTCAATTTGGTTACCCAATCTGTAGAGAACAAATATCCTGTTCTGAATGTATTACCTGTTCTGAATTTATTACCCTACATAATTTAGTGTCATCTGCAAATATTGATTTTTCTTTCTATATCTATTTCCAGGTCATTTATAAACATGTTAAAAAGCAGTGGACCAAGTACTGAATGCTGAGGTACTCTGCTGTCAACTTTTACTGTATATTGGTACTCTATTAACTGATCTATAATAAAGAACAAAGTAATTTTGGAACAAAGAACCTGAATAAATAATAATTCTTCAATAGATGAATAAACTTACAAATTAATGATTAGTGATTTTATACACTTAAATAATTTGATGTGACTGTTAGCGTGTGTGATTATTATTTAATAAACTTCAAATTAAATAGCTAAAGTAATAATAATTTAATAATAACATTTGTTGTGAGACTATGATTACAATAATAAAATTAAAAATGTGTGTTTACCCTTGCTCAAGTCATGAAGTGTCAGAAATGCATGATGATCATGCAATATGGCATGTAATAAATGCATATTCCCCTTTGTCACAAAACATGGAAATCATGGAATCTGAGACTCAATTAATGTATATGCAGTAGGAATGGGCCAAAATTTTCGCCTGAAACCAAAATCGGTGAATAATGACACTTCCCACATGGTGAATCATTTCCAGTAAAAAGTGTAATTTTTCTGCTTTTTTCACCTAGCTCATTCCATTTAAATCAATGGGAATATTGAATTTACACACAACACATATCAAATGTTATTTTATTTTCCAAAGACTTAGTATAAAAGGATATGAGGGTACCTGTGTTGATGGAATGTGGGAAAATCATTTGAACAGGGAATGTTTTTTTTTTGGTGGGGGGTTGTTTACTGGGATTGGGGGATAGTTAATAAAAAATAAATACAATTAACCCCCCCATAAGACATGGTATAAAAGGGATCTGAGGAGGGTGCCTGTGTTGGTGGGTGGAGTCTTGGGAAAGAATCAGTTGAACAGGGAATTTTGTATATTGGGGTGTTTTTTGACTGGTATTGGGGGGACATTTAATAAATGTTCTCTGTAGCTGCTTGTATTGTGTTCCATTTCCTAGAAAACTGCACATTTTTACAGCAAAAAGGCACAAAACATATTAACAAAAAAGAGAAAACTTTCTAACCATTGAAAAAATAGCAAAGAATGTTTGCCAATGGGCGAAAAACAGCAAGAATTTTAATAGCTTTATTTAAAGCTGATTTTTGCACAAAAAAGTGGACAACCACATGGTTTTTGTGGATTTAATCACGGGAACACAACGGGACTTTTCACCCACCCCTAATATGTAGCACACATAATAACACATTTAGGTCAAATAAATTTACAGAAAACATTCAGTTTAATACCACTGGAGTTTTGGGATGTAGTAATATTTTTTTTATAAATAAATATTTTAAATTAGTTAAATCACCCACCACAGTTTATACTTTTTTAATATTAGCACAGATTGTCCCCTGATAAAAGGACTCTATGTTCTGAAATGCATTGAACTAATTATTATTTTTATAAATAAATATTTTACATTAATGTATCAACCATGGCAGTTCTTACTCTTACAAGGATTCTAAAATTCTAGAGAGATGTACACCTTAGAATTCCTCAAGCATTGTCACTGGATGGGACATTCAAGAATATGTTTAAACCAATTCAAATCAGTTCAGAGTAGTCCGTGCAGCCAAACTGTGGTCAAACCAGTTCAAATCTAAGAATGTGAAAATAATACCAGTACACAGATTTGGCTCCCTATAGCTCCCTATAGTGGAGGTGAATTGCTCCAGAACTGTTCTAGCTGTTCTTTATACATCACCCTTTTTTCTATTTTTCACTTTTTCTTTCTGTTTGCATCTGACTTATGTAAACATAAATCACACTTAGAGTAAATTTACATGTTTACTAATTAGTGAAGCACTGTGAACAATGTGTTGCACACATTTCAAAGGGTTAAAGTATAGAAAAAGCATGCACCTATGTTTTCTAGGCACATTCATTGATGTATAATGATTTAAATAAATAACTTTAGTATTTTGTATGTAAAATTTTGTATTACTAATATATGGGATTTCTGAAATGGTGATTCAGATTTTTATTCATAACAATAATGGCTTTTTTAACAACTCTCTCCTTTACCAGTGGATTTCTGCTCATAGTCTGGGATTTTTTTCAATTTCTACATGCCTGAGCCCAGCAAAAATCCAATTTCTATAGATGGGAGAGCTGTCCTATTCAAAGCAGCATGAATAGATGTTTTAATTAAAGTTAATTTTTTTTAACATACCCATTCATCCTTGGTCTTCATTGACAAAGCTACATGCCAAAATGGCTACATTTCTCCAAGTAACACTTTTATGAATGGGAGAAATTGATGTCACAACTTCAGCATAAACATTTATTTCTCATATAGAGAAATATGTAATTACATAATTCTTGCCCAGGTCGAGGCATTTTTCACATGTATTGCAAATTTTAACTCAAAGGAGAACATAAAACATCAAACTGATACATTTTCAGCACCGACATTCCTTAAGTTTAGAAAAATAGATATTACCATTCACAAGTAATTGAGTCTGCTTCATGTTTTTTTCTTTATTTTCATTTTTTGCCATAAAGAAAAATAATTAATCAGCAATACAACTGATTTTCCTAGAGATAAATAATTATTATATACAAATTAAGCTTGAAACTCATAGAGGCTTATATGCTAAAGATATGTGGTGCGGGGCGTGGCCTGACAGCCATGGCGAGCGGTCGCAAGCTGGAGAGGCTCCGTGACTAAAGAGTGAATCACTATTCATCTGGACAGCAGGGCTTCCCTCGAGTGGAGGGTCTGCTTCGGCTGCATTCGCTATATATCTGCAGCCGGAGCGATCCCTTTTCTTTTCTTCCTTGGATCTCTTTTCGTGGCCGGAGGCGTTGGTCGTGCGCTTGGGCCTAGGCCGCGGCCTTGCACACCGCTTCCGGCTGGCGGCGAATCGGGTGTTGACTGAGGCGGCTCACCTTATCACTCTGCACTGCAACGCTGGTGGTTCCGGATGGGCCTGGTGCTTGCTTCCGACATCGGATGCTGAGCGAGGTGGCGGCAGGGATGTACAGTAGAGGACAAGCTACTGACATTTGTCTGCTGAGCTCTATCACATCTATACAGTAGGTGGCTGATCCTTACCTTGTTTCTTGGCCTTATGGGCTTATATCTTGCCAGGTACTGCCCTACTTTGCCCTTTAGTGCACCTTCCAGTTTGTTTGTTTTTCTTCTCATAGTTCCCCTTCCTCTGCCAATAGGTATTTTCATATATATTTACTGCAGGTGCCTTTGTTTTGATGCCCTATGCAGTGGGCTTAACAGCTCAGCCCTGGACCTCTGGATTCCAGACTCCCCATTGTTTGTTGCCTTACCTTTATTTGTATCCCTACTCTGCCCCGTGTATGATTTCATGCTTAGGCCATGAGTCTGGAATTATTGCTGCTTATATTTGATCACTCCCTGCATGTCATTCTGCTACAGTAGAAAAACTGTATGCATCTATTATCTCAGGATTCTCTGGGTCAACTGTGCAGGTGTACCTGGACAATTTCTCATTGCCCTATCTACTCTCAACTGACGCCAGTTTATTGCTGCGGACTCCCTCTGTTTGTCCTATTTCTCTCCTATATATGTCTCCCCCCTCTGCCCTGTGTATATTTGAGAAGGATCACACATGCTGCTCTGATCCATACTATATGAGATTTCTGAATACTTGTCATGCTGACATGAGCCACGATATGCATGTTGTTTAAAATCTGAAGCGCCCCGTTTGTGCCTGCCGGCCTTGGCGGCACTTGTCCACTCTACTCTGGCCTGGCCTGTATTACTCTGACCTATACTTGCTTTCTTACTCCCACTATGGTTAAAAAATCTTTAGAATATAGGAAGAAATTAAGTAAATTTGCTACAAGAGCCATGGCGGCGGAGGAGGTCGCGACTGTGTTGGGGGCCCCTTCTACGGCGGCCTCGCCGGCACGGTCCTCGGCTTCCGAGGAAGATTATTCCAAGTCACAATTTATAGAAATAATGTCTGCAATTGCTACCTGTCAGGCAGTCCTCACTAACAAAATTGACACGGTGCAAGTGGAGATTAACCTTTTACGTGCGGACCAACAGAACTTATGTGAAAGCATTACGGATGTTCGACAACGTACCTCTACTGTAGAGGACACGCTTCCCCCTGTTGTTACCTCGGTGGATGAGTTAAAGAATCAAGTCCGTTCTCTGCAATCCAAGGTGGATGATCTGGAAAACAGGTCTAGATGCAGCAACGTTTGTATAATTGGGCTGCCGGAGGATTGTGAGGGCCGTGCCCCTGAGCAATTCATGGAGACCTGGATAAAGGAACATGTTGGCACTGACAGTCTCTCACCATCCTTTACTGTTGAGAGGGCGCATCGTCTGCCAGCGGGCCCAAGACCTCCCGGATCCTCTGCCCGTCAACTGACTATTAAACTTCCGAATTACAGAGATCGAGATGCAATCCTTCGTATGGCCAGGGTGAAGGGCCAGATCCTGTTTGAGAACCAACGCATCTCTCTCTACCTGGACTTCTCAGCGGATGTCCAGCGTCAGAGACGACGTTTTGCAGAGGTTAAGCGCAAACTGCGTGAGAAAAATATTTCCTATTCCATGTTGTTTCCTGCTAGGCTGAGAATTATTCATGATGGTAACACCATCTTCTTTACATCGGATTCAGAGGCCAGAGAATGGGTGGACACTCATTAGAGCTCCCGCATCAGCTCCTCACGTTGCTATCATGGAGCTTAATACATGTGATCTCAAATAGTTCTTTCCCTGAACTTTGCTGGATACCAGGGTAGACCCTGAGGGGCATGGTGACCGTTTGACTCGGCCCCTGACCCATTGCTCTAATTGGATGGAGAACGTGCCCAATAGGACAGACCATTATTGCCCTTATATCTTGTGTTTGGACTTCAACTCTCCGGAGTTTGTTTCTTGATGAACAACTTCAAAATCTCTGATATGGTGATGTGGTCAATCGAGAAATGTTATGTCATGGCTCAGTGCACTTGTCTTAATGCCCTATTTATAAATGCTATTGCAAATGTATACTTTGGTGCGTATATCCATCTATAAAGGGGGGAGAGAGAGATCATTATTAGTATTGTGTTTTTTTTGTTTTTTTTTCTCCTCTCTCACCCATCATGTTACTTTTATAAGTGTTGTTATGCAATGTTATTGCTCTATTAGTACTTGCTTGCATACCTTGGGCGGAGGCCGGATGCTGTTTTTGCCGTGATTCGGCACTTCAATCTCATGAAGCTGTTTGCTTCGGCTTATAATTTTATGACGCCTCTGCTCCGCCCGGGGGATGTTGGGATGAGATGAACAAATGGGAGGCATACTTAGTGTCTATGAGTTGTAATACTGTTATTAACATGATTTGCCTACTTATGTCTATATAAGTCTATGTGCTTATGTATGGGGATATAGATTGTTGCTCTGTGGTGCTCCTGTTCGGCTGATGTCCTCTCACTCGCCTTGGATGGTGGTGTGACGCTACGTTACAGTGATTTCGCACTTTGATCCCCTTACATTTGTTGGGATCTGATCATTTAATATTGCCTCCGGACCGTTTGAGGGGTATTGGGATGGGAAGGCTGAATGGGGGCACTTTCTGGCTGCACTCAGGGGTTTGTTTTCTTGCCAAGTGGGAGGTGTTCACATCTGGGGTTAGAGGTGGTGATGTGGTCATTAGGCTATTTTTCATCAGCTGATGGGGCGATGTTGTGTTTAAATTTGTCATACTTTGCAGCTGTTGGGGGTGGGGGTGTGTGGATGGGACTGTTTGTGACCTGGGTACATACTAGCTATTTGGTTTATGGGTGTTGGGTGGGAGGGTTGGGGAAGTGGTTTTGGCTGCCAGGCCACGGGAGTGGGTTGGTTCAGGGATAAAATCGTTATCGGGTTGGGGGTGATGGAGATAGGGCGGGATGTTCTGTTAGGGATTGGGTTAGTTGTTTGCTTAGGGTTTCCTTTCTCTTCTAGACCTGGCGCTCCTTGCTCCCAGCTATCCCTGCCGTGTGGCCAGGGATGTAACTATCATATTTATCTCTATAATGACACCGCTAACCTGTAAATTCCTCTCATGGAATGTGCGTGGATTGACTGATGCCATAAAACGCTCTTTAGTTTTAAATCACATTAAGAAACAGACTCCAGGGGTTGTCATGTTGCAGGAGACCCATCTTACTGCAGGCAGAGTTTTGTCCCTTAGGAGACAATGGTTGCAGAGTCATTATCATGCCACTTATTCCACATATGCCAGAGGTGTTTCCGTTCTTATCTCTAAACTAGTTTCCTTCGAATTCATTGACTTTAAGACTGACCCTCAGGGACGCTACCTTTTTTTGACATGTAAACTGCAGGGAGCCCTGTTTGTCTTGATGAATGTTTATATACCACCACCTTTTGACCCCTCAATTCTTAGAGATATGCTTATTTATGTCTCTGACAAGTCACAACACCATATAGTCTGTATGGGTGATTTTAATATAGCTACTAATCCTGACCTAGACAGATTGGGTGGCTCAGCGGTTGATTCCAAATTGCATAGAGATGCCTTCCTCGGTCTCATCGGTGACCTGGGTTTTATAGACGTATGGCGGACTCTTCATCCGCAGGATCCGGGGCTCTCGTGCCACTCGGCCACGTATAAAACATTATCTAGGATTGATTATGTGTTTACTAACTAATTGATCTTGAATTGGGTGTCGGATTGCTGTTTCATGACTAGAGTGGCTTCTGACCACTCCCCATTATTGTTGACCCTGCAGCGGGACCGGAGACCTTGATCTGGAGTCTGGAGATTTAACCCCATATGGTTGACCAATTCGTATTTGGTGTCTAAACATAGAGAAGATCTTGGTGAATATTTTGTCAATAATGTTGGCTCAGCTGCTCAAGGTGTTGTTTGGGAGGCTGCCAAGGTGGCTGCGAGAGGCTCCTTGATTTCTCTCATATCTATGCAGAATAGACTTAGATCTAGGGAGGTGGAGGTATTGGAATCTGATGCAGCAGAGGCGGAAAGACAGTTTGTAGAGGGGGGGGACACGGCCTCTTATGCTAAGTTCGTCGCTTGCTCGCTTCGGTATTCTGAGAAATTGTCTGACCTGAATGCTCATCATGTCTTTTATTTGAAACAGAATATTTTTGAAAATGGGGATAAGGCAGGCAAGCTAATGGCTCATCTTGTCAGTCAGCACAGAGGGACTCCGTCGGTTTCTGCACTCCAGGATCCTGAGGGCGTAATGATTCTTGATCCGCAGGTGATCAACTCGCGATTTCAGCTCTTCTACTCCCATTTATATGAATCTCGACTTGCCCGCTCTGAAGCACAGATTTCCTCCTTTATTGATCACTGTGACCTCCCGCAACTTTCTATCGAACATAAGCAAATGTTAGACGCTCCTATACTTCTTAGAGAGGTGGTGGAGGCAGTTCGTTGATTGCCGACGGGCAAGGCGTCGGGGGTGGATGGTCTTCCAGCGGAATGGTATAAGGAATTTGCGGATGTCTTGGCCCTCCATCTTTTGAATACTTTTTATGCTGCTATTGATGGCGGTTTTCTACCGGATTCAATGAATAATGCTTCCATTATTGTATTACCCAAACCAGGAAAAGATCTGGGGATTTGTGACTCCTACAGGCCCATTTCCTTATTGACTACGGATGCAAAGATTGTGGCGAAAATTTTGGCCACCAGACTGAATAAAGTACTAGGGTCCATCATTCATGAGGATCAAACTGGATTTATCCCAGGTAAATCAACGTCACAAAATCTTAGACGATTGTTTATGCACCTCCAACTTCCTCACGATAACATCGGAAATAGGGTGATAGCATCTCTTGATGCATCTAAGGCTTTTGACTCCGTTGAGTGGCCATACCTTTGGCACATTCTTCGGGGTTTTGGGTTTTGTCCCTCCTTTATTAAATGGATTCATATTCTGTATAGTAAGCCCAGGGCCTCTGTGGTGACGAATGGACTGAGCTCACAACCATTCTCTTTGCACCGTGGCACTAGACAGGGCTGCCCACTTTCGCCCGGCCTGTTTGCCCTGGCCTTGGAACCCCTGGCTGTTTTAATTCGTGCTAACCCGCTGATCCAGGGGCTCAGAATAGTGGGTAGAGAGGAAAAGCTTGCATTGTATGCCGATGACATCTTACTCTTTTTGGGTGATAGAGGGGACTCCTTGCAGACTAAGTTGCAGTTGGTAGATGATTTTGGTACATACTCTGGGTTTCAAATAAATTGGACTAAGTCTTCTTTGATTCCGATTGACTGTGGTCTGCGGGACTCTCCTCCATCTGACATCCCGCTTTCTTATGTGACTGAGTGTTCATATCTGGGGATTCGGGTGGCAGGTGCGACGGACTCCTTTTTGGAGTTGAATTTGGTACCTGCTATCCAATACTTTAGCGAAAAAACAATGACATGGCTTCAATTGCCCTTAAATGTTATTGGAAGATCAAATCTTATTAAAATGATTTTTTTGCCCAAATTTTTATATATTTTTCAAAATACGCCAATCCCTATTCCTAAAAAATATTTCCGACAGATAGACAAAATTATTTTGCGATTTATATGGCGGTGGAACTGGGCTAGACTCAAACTAACTACTCTCATGAGATCAAAACGGGAGGGAGGAATTGCCTTGCCTGATTTTTATAGGTACTACTTCTCAGCGCAGTGTCGTTATGCAATTGATTTTGTCTCTCCCCGACATCGTTACCAGACTACTCAAATAGATGCACTTCTATTACAGCCTACCTATAGGCTATCCCAGTTTCTGCATGGTGGACCCGCCGTTTTTAAAACTCAAATTCCTCTGGCAACAGCCCTATATGGGGCGTGGATGGAGCTGAAAAAGTTGCTGGGCTATATAGCCATGGATCTGGATACTCCCCTGTGGGGCGCTGCAGGGATACACCATCTACTCGGTAGTGAGTTTGGCCCCTTGTGGGCTAGATTTGGGGTTGATTCTCTTGGACAATTATATTGGAATAACCAATTGAAATCTTTCGAACAATTACATGAGGAGTATCATATACCACATAATCTGTTTTATTCGTATTTATGTATTAGACATGCTCTAAGAGCACAGTGGGGTGACCGTGTTCCAACAATCTCTATGTTTCTGCTTCTTACTAGATTGATAGCTCTTGAGCCGCCTAGACCTCTTTCTTTCATCTATCAGTGGCTAGATTCTCATGTGGAGTGTCAGGAGTTTCCCTCCAGGACTAAATAGGAAAAGGATGTGGGTCCGCTGGAAGACTGGGAATGGGATTTGGCTAAGGCGGGGCCAGCTCTGGTGGCGACGTCGACTAGACTTCAAATGATTCAGTTGAATGTTTTACATAGAATCTATTACACACCGGTCAGACTGTTTAAAATGAGAGGTTCTGGATCCGATCGTTGTCTTCAGTGTGATACTGCTCAAGGTACATATTTGCATATGATCTGGGAATGCCCTGGAGTCAGGGGGTTTTGGAATGATGTAGTGCGCACTGTGGCCCTGGTATTGGGAAGACCTGTTCCTGTGACCCCAAAGATCCGTCTACTGTCTGTTTTTCCCGATGAGATTGAGGATGCACATGACAGGACTCTTTTGAGCGAGCTCCTGGTGATGGCAAGGAAGGTGGTGGCCCTGCAATGGATGTCAAACAGGGCTCCCAATTGTAGAGCGTGGATAAATCTGGTTTCACAGTGTTTTCCACATTATAAATTGGTTTATTTACACCGAGGTAGTCAGGCCAAGTTTGATAAGATCTGGGGGCGATGGCAGACCTGGTGGGCAGTTGGAGGAGATGTTACTGAAACTCCTGGTGATGTGCAATCTTTTGGAGATGATTGATTGTGATCATATCTGCTTGTTGTGTGGATGGTGGTGACGTGTACTTGTTGTGTACCCTTGTGTATGACTCCTGTACATGTCGGGACTTTGTGGACTTGATGGCTGCTGGGTGGGGTTGGGGGGTGCTGCGGGCTCGGGGGAGAGAGGAACCGGGATTGGGGGATATAGGCTTAGCTTAGTTAGATTAGATGTTTGGAGTTTGGGTTGAATTATTATAAAAACCTCAGGTCGACTCTGTACACCCTATTAATATGCATCTGTTCTTTTTATTGTTATAAATGCTTGCATACTCTTGCTGTATTTGAAAGATCTTACATGTACTTCTTTCCCTGTATGTGTATGGAGTGATCTGATAATAAACTATATTAAAAAAAAAAAGATATGTGGTGCACACCAGCAGCACCATAGAGGTGCAAATAAGCATTTCCAAATGCTTATTTACAATGCCCTGGAGAACTCTCTAGCAATCAGCTGATATTTTAGAAATGTTAATTTCTCTTCTATAGGGCAGTTGGTTTGCTCCAGAACTGCACAATTTGTGGTCACTCAAACTAGAAAAATCTTTTTGAACCCCAAGGTGAAAAATCTCCCTTTCTGCCCAGATATAATCCGAATTACTTTTTTATTTATGTCTTCCACTGATTAAATTATTTATTTTCTCCTAAATATTCTCTCTGCAACATAACCTGTAATAATGCTGAACTTCAGTGCTTAGGGACAACCACAGAAATACATTTTAAGAATAACTTGAAGTGTGTGTTTGAGAGAGAAAGAGAAAGTGATGTGAGAAGGAGAGGAAGGAAAAGATATGAGTGTCATCTGTTGATCAGATCAGAGGGGAGATGACCATTTTTTCTGACGTATTTGCCTGCACCTAAGTGCAAAGGAGGCTACACCTACTTTAAGCCTATGACCAAGGCAGTCTGCTGGTAGTCAACCATAAAATGGCATCTTTGTCTTCACCATCCACCTGGTTGTACTTGTGGCTGACAGCTGAGCTTGTTAAGGTAAGTTGACATCATCAGAATGTGACTGCACAATCACAATGATGATGGTACCTAGGTGTAAAGTGGAATGAAAAAAGGAAAGATAACCCTGAAAAAGTAGCACTTAATTCCAGTTCACTCTAAAAGAAACTAATTTGAAATAGGGCACAAAATGTTTAACTCTATGAGTGTCAGAGGGGTACGCAATGCATTGATTTGCAATGTGTTGCCTACCCCTCTGGCACTCAAAAGTTTAAAACATAACTTTTAATGGTACCAATAGCAGGGTACACATCAAGACTGGAGTGTTGCGGGGGCATTATCTGGTTTGCCACAAAATAAAAATATATATGTTAATTTTAGATCACAGTGGTAATAGATTAACTAAGCCTTTATAGATCACATATAAAAGATGGCATAATCCACAAAAATTTTGCTCAGAAGAGACCTTCTGCTATCAAGAATCGTGGATTGGGAAAGCAATGCAATGCTGCTAAAGATCTCTGTTGAAAGATTCTCACCCCTGTATGGATGTGTCCCTTTGTAATTAAATCATTAAAAGTTATTTTAATTTTTTGCGTCCTATTTCATATAATTTAATTTTAGATTGAGTTGAAATTGATTATTAGTTTTGCAGGATTATCATTCCTCTTTTTCAATACATTTTTTATTTCCCCTGTAGCACCTTTTCTAGCCTTCTTTCTTTCTAAAGCTATTAGAGACATTAGTGTAGCTAGTACGTGTGCTTTTTCTTCTTTCTTCCAATAATGTAGCGAAAACAGGCAAGCAATACACCTGTTGCTCTACAACTAGATCATGCAAGTCAATGAGATCAGATCATGACCCTTCCCGTTACGCAGCCTGCATGAAGTGTCCCCAATGTCCAAAAATCACCCCTCATACAAACTGGAAACAAAAAGCTGAACCACTATTGAGCAAGACATTGCTTTGCCTCTGCCCCTCAAATGGTTAACAAAAGTTACCAGCTTCATGTTAGACTGTAATCTCTACCATATTTGCTAAACAAATTATGGACAATTTTAGAGTTCTAACTATTTTATTATTCTTTGAAAAATCTGATGTTTAAAACATGAAGATATAACATATGAATCATCCTGATGCTGCTGGTGGGTTGAAGCACCGTTTAAGGAGGCAACATGAGTATCTCATGCTTTTATGCAGGGTGAGATTCTCATGTCACCCTTTTCATCACAGCAACATTCTTAATGCAGCGCATAGCCCCACGCTGTTTAGAATGCAACTTTTAAAAGGATACCTGATTTCAATGCACATGTAATAAACAGTATATAGAAAGAACAAAAAGAAAACAAAGATAGAATAATAGAACATATTCACAATATCAAAATAAAGTTTCAGAAGCAGCTTGTCTGCGCATTTTGCAAAATTCCACAATTCTTATTTTGGAGATATGACCTTTTACCCTATAGAAATTGTCCAGAGAGATTGGGGATGTGGTAATTATATTCAGCAGATGTCAAGGGAAGAATCAGTGTGGATTTTTAGTATACAAACACTACAACCCTTAGGGCTTAATTTAGATTTGGAGATTTTCTTTTTGTAATTGTTATTTCAGTGTTTGGTGTGTAATTGGTGACTGCAGGGACAGGGGCTGCTACCATAGTGGAGTTTTACTGTGGAGTGTCTGTGCGCCTCTTTGCTATTAGATGAAAAGATGCATTATATATATATATATATATATATAATGATGCATTTTTGTATAGTTTGGTCAGTGTATAACATTTTTATATTTAGCTCTTTTTTAATATTTGTATTTTTTCATGTTTATAATTAAAATATTTTTTAATTGTTGATGGTCCTTTAAAATACCCTCTAACAAGTATGTGCATATTTTTGACTAATTCATCTAAAATTGTAATCCTTTGTATTAATAAACATTAATGGTCTGTTGAAAGATACTCGCCAACTAGTACATGGGTAATTGTTATAGTCATATGTGACTGGAAGAGGAAGCCGAGAGAAGCATTGTAATACTTTGAAATGAGTTGGAGGCTTTTGATCTGAAAAGGAGGACAACTATTATTATATTGTTGCCAGTATATGGTGTACTGCAGAAAATTTCTATATGAGGATATTTCACTTGAAGAGTGGCATTAACACAGCTAAATGCTACTTTTGACTACAGATACTACCACTACTGATTTCAAATGGCTGAGCTGTTATGTGCTCTATGGCAGATGCATGAAGATGCCGACATGTACGCTATGAATGAATGTAGAGAGGCAACATTGTTATAAAGTGGTTAAAAGATGAAGTAATATACCACATACATGTAGCTTAACCATGCACAGCTATGAAAAAAGTCAAATGTACACAGCACAAACATTGGGCAATTTTTGATGGTATGTTCCAATACAAAACACATTGAGGCATTAATGATATATGTCTATGATTGCTGAATTTTAACTTAACATTCTTTCAGATATCGGATCTATTAGTTATTTGTAGAGATGGGTGAAAATTTCCATCTCAAACTGAAATCGTGGAAAAATGGCACTTTCCGCATGGCAAAAAATTTCCTGTGAAAAGTGGCGATTTTCCATTTTTTCTCTTTTTTTTGTCTAGCTCATTCCATCGAAATCAATGGGAACATTGAAGTTACACACAACACATAGCAAATATTATTTTATTTCCCAAAGGCATAATATAAAGGGGGCATGAGGGTGACTGTGTTGGTGGTGGGTGGGGAAAGAATCAGCTGAACAGGGGGATGATTTTTGGGGGGATTGTTTACTGGGACTGGGGGGCAGTTAATAAAAAATAAATCCTAAATCAAATTAAAAAAAAACAAAAGACATGGTATAAAAGGGGTCTGAGGAGGGTGTTAGTGTTGGTGGGTGGAGTCTGAGGAATTAGTTGAAGAGGGAATTTGCTTTGGGGGAGTTTCTTGACTGCTATCGGGGAAGCAGTTAATAAAAAAAAAATCAATAAAATAAAATAAAACATTTTTATGTAAAGTGATAGAGACAGGAACCATCTGACATAAGCTGCCACTGGGGTGGACTGATACTTGACTTGATAAAGAGTATTTTGTAGAGGATGATTTGTTAGATTTGTTGTTAGATGCCTTTGTAGGACTTATAGGACTTATTAGAGGCTCAAGCCCTGAAGAATCATTGATTTGTAGGACTTAAAGGAGCAGTAAACTTTTTTATGGAAAAATATATATTGTAGGGATTTTCCTACTGAGTAAAATAAGGGTACTCCCACTGCCGGGAGATTTATATTTCTAGCGTTATTACAGTTTAAACCCATGTTTATTTACATTAGCAGTGCCCTGTAGTGGTCAAATTCAAATTTTTTTTTTTCTATTAGTGTCACCGTTTGCGATCGCTCCCGGGCCCCGTCTCAGTCTCTCTTGCGGCGGCTCTTCCGGGTTTCAGAGCGATTGGGTAGCGCATGCACAGATCTCCTCCGCCTTCAGCATGGCAGATGCGCATGCGCCTACCCCGGCGCTCTATTGGCCAGTCCTCCTCCTATTCTCTCGCGGCTCCCAGTTGAGCCCCTCTCACTCTCCAGGCCATTGGTCAGCCCTGGTATTTAAATGGACTGCCCCAGGCATAGGGCGTCCGTTCCATAAGTTAGTGTTCTGGCTAGGTTCTGGGCTCTGGACCCCTGCCTGTCTATTACAGATTCAGCATTCCTGTCCTCCGCTCCTGGATTTGACCTTCGGCTCTGCTCCTGACCACTCTAGATCTCCGCTCCTGGTTTTGACCTTTGGCTTTGCTCCTGACCACTCTTGATCTCCACTTAGGGTTGCCACTAGTGTTGAGCGAGCGTGCTCGGCCGATGCTCGGATCGGCTCGAGCATCGCTCTGCTCGGCACATGGCGGTACTCGTCGAGTACCGCCATGTGCTCGCCCGCCATGTTCGGGTGGCGGGGATCTGTGCCGGAAGAGGTACAGATCTGAAGACGCTCCGCTGGACCACCAGGGACTGGAGGTACGGGGGCATTGCGGAGATGAAGGGGGCATTGCGGAGATGAAGGGGGACATTGTGGAAGAGGGGCATAGACTCTATGCCCCTCTTCCACAATGTCCCCCTTCATCTCCGCTATGCCCCTCTTCCACAATGTCCCCCTTCATCTCCGCTATGCCCCTCTTCCACAATGTCCCTCTTCTTCTCCGCTATGCCCCTCTTCCACAATGTCCCCCTTCATCTCCTCTATGGCATAGAGGAGATGAAGGGGGACATTGTGGAAGAGGGGCATAGCGGAGATGAAGGGGGACATTGTGGAAGAGGGGCATAGCGGAGATGAAGGGGGACATTGTGGAAGAGGGGCATAGCGGAGATGAAGGGGGACATTGCGGAGATGAAGGGGGCATTCAGAGATGAAGGGGGCATAGCGGAGATGAAGGGGGGCATTGACCAGGCACCCTCCCCTCATCAGAGCAGGGGGTGCCTGGTGTAATGCTCGTGTCGCCCCATTCATTTGAATGGGGCTCGGGTGCTCGGCCGAGCACTCGAGCCTCAGGGGGTGCTCGGTCAGAGCACCCGAGCACCCGAGCATCGGGGTGCTCGCTCAACACTAGTTGCCACCCAGCCGGTATTTTACCGGCAGGCCGGTAAAAAATTGGCTTCTGTCCAATGTTAAGTCTATGGAGGGAATGCCATGGCCGGTATTTTTTTGAAGAAAAGGTGGCAACCCTATCTCCACTCCTGGCTTCGACCTTTGGCTCCACTCCTGACCTCGCTTGAACTCCGCTCCCAGCTTGTACCTCAGCTTCGCATGACCTTTCCTGTTGCTCAGCCCTCATTGCTTGGTATCTCACCCGTCCTGCTGGCCTGGTTTTCAACGGTTCCTGGGTACTCCTATTCTGGTTGCACCCCGGCTCAACTGGGGTGGAACAATCTGGTTTCGCGACCAGCACCTTTAGACAGCTTCGGCTGCAGCAAGGGAGTACCTGGCATGCCGTCACTGCTCCCAAGCTTCACACCCCAGCTCCGCACGCTAGCACCATAACCTGAGACGGCACAGCACGGATCCCTATCAACCGGGGTCGTGACAATTAGATTCTAATGGAGAAGAAAGTCAGTAAAATCAGAGACATAAAGTTCTCCATTGAATGTGATAGAAACTGCCTGTCACTTCCTGTCAGTTAGAACTATCAGGAAGTAAACACAGTAAATTCACTTCCTGATTATTTGAACTGTTATAAATTTGGAATAAAACATCTGACAGCAGTGGGAGTGACCTTGTTTTAGTCGGCAGAAATGATCTATACAATATGTGTTTTCATAAAACAAAGTTTACTGCTCCTTTAACCCCTTAGCGACCCTTGACGTACCAGGACCGTCAAGGGTAAATGTGACCGAACGACCCTTGACGGTCCTCGTACGTCAAGGGTTAAACTCTTCCATTGCGGCCGCACGGAGCGATGGAAGAGTTCAAGCCGCTTGTTACTAAGTGTCCCGGTATCGGGACACTTAGTAACAAGCGGCTGAAACATTGTTGCAACATGCGATTCGCTTCAAAAGCGAATCACATGTTGCAAAACCTGAATGACAGGGACAGTATTTGTAAATACTGTCCCTGTCAGATCTCTCTGCCTCCCTCCACCTTGCATACTGCTAAGGTGGAGAGAGACAGAGGGAGATGGTGTTCCAGTGTGCCTGTAAAAAAAAAAGTTAAAAAAAAAGTTTAAATAAAGAAAATTAACCCGTTGATCACTGTTCTGCAGTGATCAATAAGTGCCCCCCCCATCTGATCACTCTTGGAGTGATCAATTTGCTGCAGATCAGTGTTTTCTGATCTGTGGGACACCCCCCATCCCCCTTGAATTTTTTTAGATTTTTTAAAAAATTTTTAAAAATTTTTAAAAAATTTTAAATTTTTTTTTTTTTTTTTTTTTTTATAATAAATATAGTTTAGGTATTTTGGTAGGTAGTTGGGTAGGTTTAGTGTAGACGTGTGTTAGGGAAAGTTTTAGGGATAGATTTAGGTTTAGGGAAAAAAAAAACAAAAAACCAAACCACCCCCCCAAAAAAAAAAAATATATATAATAAGCGCAGTTTAGATAGGTAGTTCAATTGGGTTAGGTAGGTTCAGGATATACGTAGGTTAGGGTAAGTTTTAGGGTTAGATTTAGGTTTAGGGATAGCGTAAGAAAAATAAAAAACCCAAAAAACCCCAAACCCCCCCCCAAAAAAAAAAAAAAATATATATATAATAAGTGCAGTTTAGATAGGTAGTTCACTTGGGTTAGGTAGGTTCAGGATATACGTAGGTTAGGGTAAGTTTTAGGGTTAGATTTAGGTTTAGGGATAGCGTAAGAAAAAAAAACCCAAAAAAAACTCAAACCCCCCCCCCAAAAAAAAAAATATATATATAATAAGTGCAGTTTAGATAGGTAGTTCACTTGGGTTAGGTAGGTTCAGGATATACATAGGTTAGGGTAAGTTTTAGGGTTAGATTTAGGTTTAGGGATAGCGTAAGAAAAAAAAAAGCTTTTTTAGTGGGCAAAATGCAGCGCAGGTACAGCGTTGAAGAGGCATATGCCTTTTTGGCGTCTGACTCTGAGGCAACAGACACTGCGTCAGATTTTGACATAGCGCAGTTTTCAGAAAGTGAGAGCAGCTCTAGTGATGATGCTGGGCCTTCTGTCAAGAAAAGACGCACTGCCCCAAAAGCTGCTCTGGCAACTGCCCCAGCACCTGCCAAAAGAACTGCCCAAAGACCTACCAAAATACCTACCCAAAGAAATGCCCCAAGTGCTGCCCCAAGAGCTGCCCTGGCAACTGCCCCAGCACCTGCCAAAAGATCTGCCCAAAGACCTACCAAAGAAATGCCCCAAGTGCTGCCCCAAGAGCTGCCCTGGCAACTGCCCCAGCACCTGCCAAAAGATCTGCCCAAAGACCTGCCAAAAGACCTGCCCAAAGAAATGCCCCAACACCTGCCACTCCGGATCCTAATGAATGGGTATCAATTTATGCCCACAAATCTCAGAATTCACAGGCAACCCAGGGATTCAAATTGATGTGGAAGGATTTACCCATGATCATTTTTTTGATTTGTTTTTGGGGGAAGACATTTTAGGTGAAATTGTTTCCCAAACCAATTTGTATGCAGCCCAGTATACTGCCGCCAACCCTAAGTGTGAAAAACGCTGTTTTTTTGTTTTTTTTTTTACTTACGTCATGGTTTACGAGGGATTGGTGGTAAAATGGCAGTGTATAAAATTGGAAAACACACCTAAAACGAGAGCCTGGGGTGTCTACTTTCCAAAAATATACACTTTTTGGGGGAAATCTTAAAAAAAGAGCACTGTTACACAGCCCCAAATGAGACATGGCACCAGTAACGCAAGCTGTGAAGATTCAAAGTGTGAACCTGGAAACGCGCATGTTCCAATTTGGCCCCCGTAGCTCCCCCAAACCATGAGAAAGCTACGCATATGGGGTATTGCCGTACTCAGAAGAAGGAGCTGAACACTAATCAATTCAGTTTATAAAATCTTCACATATTCTGTACTTGAAATTCACATCAAAATTGAAAGCAAAGTGTGAAAAATGCTGATTTTTTTTTACTTACGTCAAATTTTCACAGGATTGGTGGTAAAATGGCAGTGTATAATTGGAAAACACACCTAAAATGAGAGCCTTGGGTGTCTACTTTCCAAAAATATACACTTTTGGGGGGAAATCTTAAAAAAAGAGCACTGTTACACAGCCCCAAATGAGACATGGCACCAGTAACGCAAGCTGTGAAGATTCAAAGTGTGAACCTGGAAACGCGCATGTTCCAATTTGGCCCCCGTAGCTCCCCCAAACCATGAGAAAGCTACGCATATGGGGTATTGCCGTACTCAGAAGAAGGAGCTGAACACTAATCAATTCAGTTTATAAAATCTTCACCTATTCTGTGCTTGAAATTCACATCAAAATTGAAGGCAAAGTGTGAAAAATGCTGATTTTTTTTTTTACTTACGTCAAATTTTCACAGGATTGGTGGTAAAATGGCAGTGTATAAAATTGGAAAACACACCTAAAACGAGAGCCTGGGGTGTCTACTTTCCAAAAATATACACTTTTGGGGGGAAATCTTAAAAAAAGAGCACTGTTACACAGCCCCAAATGAGACATGGCACCAGTAACGCAAGCTGTGAAGATTCAAAATGTGAACCTGGAAACGCGCATGTTCCAATTTGGCCCCCGTAGCTCCCCCAAACCATGAGAAAGCTACGCATATGGGGTATTGCCGTACTCAGAAGAAGGAGCTGAACACTAATCAATTCAGTTTATAAAATCTTCACCTATTCTGTGCTTGAAATTCACATCAAAATTGAAGGCAAAGTGTGAAAAATGCTGATTTTTTTTTACGTACGTCAAATTTTCACAGGATTGGTGGTAAAATGGCAGTGTATAAAATTGGAAAACACACCTAAAACGAGAGCCTGGGGTGTCTACTTTCCAAAAATATACACTTTTGGGGGGAAATCTTAAAAAAAGAGCACTGTTACACAGCCCCAAATGAGACATGGCACCAGTAACGCAAGCTGTGAAGATTCAAAGTGTGAACCTGGAAACGCGCATGTTCCAATTTGGCCCCCGTAGCTCCCCCAAACCATGAGAAAGCTACGCATATGGGGTATTGCCGTACTCAGAAGAAGGAGCTGAACACTAATCAATTCAGTTTATAAAATCTTCACCTATTCTGTGCTTGAAATTCACATCAAAATTGAAGGCAAAGTGTGAAAAATGCTGATTTTTTTTTTTACTTACGTCAAATTTTCACAGGATTGGTGGTAAAATGGCAGTGTATAAAATTGGAAAACACACCTAAAACGAGAGCCTGGGGTGTCTACTTTCCAAAAATATACACTTTTGGGGGGAAATCTTAAAAAAAGAGCACTATTACACAGCCCCAAATGAGACATGGCACCAGTAACGCAAGCTGTGAAGATTCAAAATGTGAACCTGGAAACGCGCATGTTCCAATTTGGCCCCCGTAGCTCCCCCAAACCATGAGAAAGCTACGCATATGGGGTATTGCCGTACTCAGAAGAAGGAGCTGAACACTAATCAATTCAGTTTATAAAATCTTCACCTATTCTGTGCTTGAAATTCACATCAAAATTGAAGGCAAAGTGTGAAAAATGCTGATTTTTTTTTACTTACGTCAAATTTTCACAGGATTGGTGGTAAAATGGCAGTGTATAAAATTGGAAAACACACCTAAAACGAGAGCCTGGGGTGTCTACTTTCCAAAAATATACACTTTTGGGGGGAAATCTTAAAAAAAGAGCACTGTTACACAGCCCCAAATGAGACATGGCACCAGTAACGCAAGCTGTGAAGATTCAAAGTGTGAACCTGGAAACGCGCATGTTCCAATTTGGATCCCGTAGCTCCCCCAAACCATGAGAAAGCTACGCATATGGGGTATTGCCGTACTCAGAAGAAGGAGCTGAACACTAATCAATTCAGTTTATAAAATCTTCACCTATTCTGTGCTTGAAATTCACATCAAAATTGAAGGCAAAGTGTGAAAAATGCTGATTTTTTTTTTACTTACGTCAAATTTTCACAGGATTGGTGGTAAAATGGCAGTGTATAAAATTGGAAAACACACCTAAAACGAGAGCCTGGGGTGTCTACTTTCCAAAAATATACACTTTTGGGGGGAAATCTTAAAAAAAGAGCACTGTTACACAGCCCCAAATGAGACATGGCACCAGTAACGCAAGCTGTGAAGATTCAAAGTGTGAACCTGGAAACGCGCATGTTCCAATTTGGCCCCCGTAGCTCCCCCAAACCATGAGAAAGCTACGCATATGGGGTATTGCCGTACTCAGAAGAAGGAGCTGAACACTAATCAATTCAGTTTATAAAATCTTCACCTATTCTGTGCTTGAAATTCACATCAAAATTGAAGGCAAAGTGTGAAAAATGCTGAATTTTTTTTTACTTACGTCAAATTTTCACAGGATTGGTGGTAAAATGGCAGTGTATAAAATTGGAAAACACACCTAAAACGAGAGCCTGGGGTGTCTACTTTCCAAAAATATACACTTTTGGGGGGAAATCTTAAAAAAAGAGCACTGTTACACAGCCCCAAATGAGACATGGCACCAGTAACGCAAGCTGTGAAGATACAAAGTGTGAACCTGGAAACGCGCATGTTCCAATTTGGCCCCCGTAGCTCCCCCAAACCTTGAGAAACCTATGCATATGGGGTATTGCCGTACTCAGAAGAAGGAGCTGAACACTATTCAATTCAGTTTATAAAATCTTCACCTATTCTGTGCTTGAAATTCACATCAACATTGAAGGCAAAGTGTGAAAAACGCTGTTTTTTTACTTACGTCAAGTTTATGAGAAAGTGGTGGTAAAATGGCTGTGTAAAAAATTTGAAAACACACCTAAAATGAAAGCTGGGGGTGTCTACATTCCAAAAATATACACTTTTGGGGGGAAATTCTAAAGTGCAGCACTGGAACATAGCCCAAAATGAGTAATGGCATCAGTTAACCAAGATGTGAAAATTCAATATTTGTTCAAAATTGGGCCCCGTAGCTCCCCCAAACCTTGAGAAACCTATGCATATGGGGTATTGCCGTACTCAGAAGAAGGAGCTGAACACTAAACAATGCATTTTTAAAAATCTTCACCTATCATGTGCTTGAAATTCACATCAACATTGAAGTGCAAGTGTGAAAAACGCTGTTTTTTTAACTTACGTCAAGATTTACGAGTGATTGGTGGTAAAATGGCTGCGTAAAAAAATTGAAAACATACATAAAATGAAAGCCTGGGGTGTCTACTTTCCAAAAATATATACTTTTGGGGGGAAATCTTAGAGTGGAGTACTGTTACACAGCCCCAAATGAGACATGGCACCAATGATGCAAGCTGTGAAAATTCAAAGTGTGAAACTGGAAACGCGCATGTTCCAATTTGGGCCCGTAGCTCTCCCAAACCTTGAGAAACCTATGCATATGGGGTATTGCCGTACTCAGAAGAAGGAGCTGAACACTAAACAATGCATTTTTAAAAATCTTCACCTATCATGTGCTTGAAATTCACATCAACATTGAAGTGCAAGTGTGAAAAACGCTGTTTTTTTAACTTATGTCAAGATTTACGAGCGATTGGTGGTAAAATGGCTGCATAAAAAAATTGAAAACATACATAAAATGAAAGCCTGGGGTGTCTACTTTCCAAAAATATATACTTTTGGGGGGAAATCTTAGAGTGGAGCACTGTTACACAGCCCCAAATGAGACATGGCACCAGTGATGCAAGCTGTGAAAATTCAAAGTGTGAAACTGGAAACGCGCATGTTCCAATTTGGGCCCCGTAGCTCTCCCAAACCTTGAGAAACCTATGCATATGGGGTATTGCCGTACTCAGAAGAAGGAGCTGAACACTAAACAATGCATTTTTAAAACTCTTCACCTATCATGTGCTTGAAATTCACATCAACATTGAAGTGCAAGTGTGAAAAACGCTGTTTTTTTAACTTACGTCAAGATTTACGAGCGATTGGTGGTAAAATGGCTGCGTAAAAAAATTTAAACCATACATAAAATGAAAGCCTGGGGTGTCTACTTTCCAAAAATATATACTTTTGGGGGGAAATCTTAGAGTGGAGCACTGTTACACAGCCCCAAATGAGACATGGCACCAGTGATGCAAGCTGTGAAAATTCAAAGTGTGAAACTGGAAACGCGCATGTTCCAATTTGGGCCCCGTAGCTCTCCCAAACCTTGAGAAACCTATGCATATGGGGTATTGCCGTACTCAGAAGAAGGAGCTGAACACTAAACAATGCATTTTTAAAAATCTTCACCTATCATGTGCTTGATATCAACAGTAGTATTGAAATGTAAGTGTGAAAACTGCAAAAAAACTAAATATTACCACAATTTTGAAATTTTTTTCTGGAAAAATAGCTGCGTGAAAAACTCCAAAATTCTCCTGATTATTTACCTTATGTTGTGTAGTTTTCAGAAACATATACCTTTGTGGGACATTTTTGGTTCTGGCACCGTCAGCTAAGCTATGATGCTCACATGCCAATTGTTGAGAAATTACAAGTTGGAAATAATGGCATCCATCTTGTAATATTTACCTTGTAAATGTGAGGAAGTGATTGAAATACTAGGCATATGGGGTATTCTTATATTCAGGAGAAGCAAATGAATATATTTAGGGGTATTTTTTTGTCATAAACTAATTGTATGCAAATCCTGACACGAAAATATAAGCAAAATGTTGTTTTTTTTCAATTTTTTTCCTCTTTTTTTCTATTTTAATCAAATTAAACAATGAGGTATTCATATAATTGTGGTATCAAAAGAAAGCCCTACTTGTGCTTAAAAAAACAGTATATAATTTATGTGGGTGCACAAAAGGAATTAAAGAGTAAATATGGTTGAACAAAGACATAGTCAAAAAAGTAAAAATTGCTCCGATACTTAAGTCAAATCTAACTCAGATTTTCCCGGTCCTTAAGGGGTTAAGCTTGTTTGGCACAAGCCCTAAGGAAACATTGATTTGTAGGACTTAGGCTTGTTACAAACAAACCCCCCAAAATTGTTTATTTTTTGAAGGAATATGTTTTATTTTTAAATGTATTTATTTAGTTATTTATTTATTTATTTTCAAACCACAAGCCCTGAGAAAATAATAAAATGCCCTACTGGCCTAGTGGTTTTCGTGGAATTTCTTGCAGAAACACAGCGTCAAATTTTGCCCATCCCTAGTTATTTGCCTCAATGCAGAGGGCAATTGTTGTTGGTTATCATGATCCAATTCATGTGGAATATTATGACTTTTGGGACCATTAAGTTTTATTTATAAATATTAGTTTTGTTTATTGATTTTATTACATGCCTATCGGATAAATTAGTTTTGGATCTGATATTTAGATTTTTATGTTTTTGTTTGCAGTTATATATGTTTTGCTATATATACTCATTGTACAACTTTTGATTAAACATGTTTTCACATATGTTTGATGTATGTTAGTGTTGTCCTGTTTTTTATGAATCTGATTCAGAGGGGCACATTCACTTTCTTATAACTCATTTATATATAAACTAGTTGAACAGCCCGTGTACACAGGCCAAAGTGACAGGCAGCAACAGCCGTGGTGAAGTCATGCACAGTAGAGATTGCCTGCACTGCGGCTGATAACGGAGCAGGGCGCTCTGAATTCAGACCATAATCCTCTCTGTGCACCTACAGTCTGAATTCAGAACACCCCGCTCAGTCTTCAACCACGGAGCGGGCAGTCTGTACTGCGCATGACTGCAGCGCAAGCAACCATCTGTACTGAGCATGACAGCTTCTGACAAACATACATTAGCGAATTATTATATAGGATTTCACTTTCTTTTTCACTTATTCAGAATCAGCCTGCAAGACAACAACCCAGAAATGGACATGAGTAGGCAAATCCCTCTGGTATAACAAAATCTAAAGTATAGCCTTAAATGCAACCTAACCTGTCACATACAGAACCTGAAATGTATCCATCTATGTCAGATTTGATAGCACAAAATATAAAAAAAATGATCTAGTACAAACACTTCTGTATAAGTACATTACTGTACACCTGTGTGTTACATGTATAATATTGATAGTATTTATACAGAAGTGTCTGTAATAGAAGATTTTTGTTATATTTTTGTTTTATTTTGAGCTATAAAACCTGGCATAGATGGATACCTTTCAGGTTCTGTATGTGACAAGTTAGGTTGAATTTAAGGTAGATTTTAGACATTGTTATACCAGAGGGATATGTCTACTCATGTCCATTTCTGGGTTGCTGTCTCAGTGATGTACAAGGGGGTCATGTGGTACATTTATTATCAGGTGTATGTTCTGGTATGGTATTATAGTGGGACAGATAATAAGGTCATATTTTAATTCTTAATAATTGTCATTTACCTCGTATTTGTTTTAGATTTTTTTTTATCTACATTAATATGTGTTATTTGCATTAATACATTTTAGATTATTGGTTTTTGGTGTATGCATAAGCATTCTACAACATATTTTTTACATTGTCTGGACAGCAGTTTGAATTTTAAAGTCTTTTGGTGAAAGAACTTATATTTGGGCAGCTTTTAACAAATCTCTTCCATCTACAGCGCCATTTCACTTTGATTCTATTTTGGTTAATTTAGTTATAACCAAAGATAGAAAAAAATCAATAGTGAAAAGAATTTGCTCCGCAGTGCGATGGAATATTGCCTCCTAGCACTACTACAAGTAGTGTAATAGAATATTATCTTAATTCATTGGATATTCAATAACCCTAATAAACATCATTATCTGATCTTAGAGATGCTGGTTATCATATTAAGTAGTAGAGGGAAATAAGTTCATATAGTGGCCAAGTACCATTGCTCAGCACTTCTATAACACATTAGTGAGGAAACTGGTCAAAATGTGGAGTCCTTGTGGGTAGAAATTGAGACTAAATGTGGTGTAAAAGGTTAAAAAAAAAGGTGTTGGTGGGTATATGCTACAAACCACCAAATATTGATGATAATGTTGAGGCCCAACTGCTATTGCAAATAAGGAAACTGACCAGCTTGAGCATACTATAATTATGGGAGATTTTAATTATCCAGATATCAACTAGATAAATGAGACCTGTAAAGTGCTAAGGGTAGTAGGTATGTGCGCATACTTCGTGAAAGCTGCATGTCACAAATGGTGCCGACAAGAAATAAAATATATTGGACCTAGTGTTAACGAATAACACAGAAATGGCATCCAATATTAAGGTAAGTGAACATTTGGGAAACAGTGATCAAAACATGGTTACATTTGAGATCAGTCTGGCAAAGCAAAACTGTATAGGTTCAACCAAAACTCTTGATTTTTAAAAAACTAACTTCAAATTGTTAAGAGCTTCAATGCAACACATAGACTGGGATACATTATTTAAAGACAAAAATACTGAGGATCAATGGTCAGAATTCAAATTTAGGTTGTGGAAATGTACCCAACAGTATATACCAATGGGGAACAAATGCAAAAGAAGTAAGTCACAGCCAATGTGGTTAACTACACATGTAAAGAAGGAAATGGCAAAGAAAAAAAAGCATTCAAACTATTTAAGTCTGAAGGAACGGAACATTCTTTCTTAAAATACAGAGAGTGCAACAAAGATTGCAAAAAGGCAATTAGAGTAGAAAAGGTAGAAAATGAAACTCGAATTGCAAGGGAAAGTAAGACTAATCCAAAAAAGTTTTACAAATATATAAATAGCAAAAAAACTTAAGAGGGAGTGTATTGGACCTTTCAAAAATGGGTGAGTTGATTAGTGAGGATAAGGAAACGGCTGATGTTCTAAACACTTTCTTTGCATCAGTATATACAAGGGAGCAAGGGATGGTAGGAGAGCCTCAACAAGTAACTAATAAAGCAATACAATTATCAGATATTGGGTTAACTCAAGAAGATGTCATGGGTAGACTGAACAAAATTAAGACTGACAAAGCACCGGGTCCTGATGGTATACATCCAAGGGTTCTTAAGGAACTTATTGCAGTGCTAGCAAAACCCCTATATTTACTCTTTGAAGATTCTCTCACCACAGGCACAGTGCCACAAGATTGGCAAAGAGCCAATGTAGTGCCTCTATTTAAGAAGGGAACTAAAACAGAACCTGAAAATTATAGACCTGTAAGTTTGACCTCTGTAGTGGAAACACTGCTAGAAGGGATAATAAGGGACTATATTCAGGATTACAACACAAAAAATAAGATAATTAGCAGGAACCAACATGAATTTATGAAGAATATATCATGCCAAACTAACCTTTTCAGCTCCTAAGAGGAAGTAAGCAGCAATCTTGATAATGGCAAGGCAGTTGATGTAGTATTTCTAGACTTTGAAAAGGCATTTGATACAGTGCCACACAGAAGGCTGGGGTATAAAATAAGAGATCAGGGCTAGGAGATGACCTTTGCAGTTGGATACAAAACTGGTTAAAGGATAGGGAACATTGTGTGGTTGTAAATGGACCTCCAATACAGTTAAAGTGAAGTGTGGAGTACCTCAGGGTTCAGTATTAGGTCCGCTGTTGTTTAACATGTTTATGAATGACCTAGAAATAGATATAGAAAACAAAATATCAATATTTGCAGATGACACTAAATTATGCAGGGTAACTAATTCAGAACAGGATAATTGCTCTCTACAGATGGATTTATATAAAATGGCAGATTGGCCATACAAATAGAATATGAAGTTTAAAGTCATGTGTAAAGTCATGCATTTGGGAGAAAATAATCCCAAGGCTACTTATGAACTTAATGGAATCATTATAGGGGACTTGTTGCTAGAGAGAGACCTGAGTATCCTTGTCAGCTACAAACTTGGAAGCAGTGACCAGTGTCAAACAGCAATAGCAAAGGCAAACAAATCCTTTCTTGCATAAAAAGAGGTATTGAAGCACGAGTGGATAACATCATTTTGCCATTGTACAAATCTCTGGTAAGACCTCATCTTGAGTATGCAGTGCAGTTTTGGGCACCAGTTCCGAAAAAGGATATATTAGACCTAGAGAGGGTACAGCGAAGAGCAGCAAAATTAATTAAGGGAATGGATGACTTGACGTATGAGGAACGACTAGACAAACTTGGTTTATTTACTCTAGAGAAAAGACGACTAAGAGAAGACTTTTTCACATTGTACAAATATATGATAGGTCAATACAAGGATCTCTGCAGTGAGCTATTTATTCCAAGGCCTGATCAAGTGACCAGGGAACACCCCTTGAGATTAGAGGAAAGGAGGTTTAGACTTCAGCAGAGGAAGGGTTTTTTTACAGTAAGGTCTGTTAAATTGTGGAATTCTTTGCCCAAGGAGGTGGTTATGGCAGATACAATGGATATATTCAAGAGAAGATTAGATACATTTCTTTCAAAAGGGAATATACAGGGTTATACTGTTTATTAGTAGTCAGATCAGGAAGGTCTAAAAAAGACTAACTTATTTGGTAGCAGGATAGCTATACAGTTCTCATGTCACTAGATTATGAGGCAAAGGTTGAACTTGATGAACTTGTGTCAGTTTGCCCATCCCTAGTCATCAGTCCTTTCAGAAGTAGAAGGACTGTTTATTATTTTTTAATACTTTTTTTTATTATTTGTAATAAATTGTAATAATTTTTTACTAGCGCTCTCCCATATTTTCTATTTCTCTTTTGTATTTTCTTTGTTCCTGTGCACTATCGGGAACAGTGATTGTAGCAATAGTTCTATATCTGGGTATTTTAAGGCTTAAATAGATTCATATAGCTGCCATTTCAGATATTTGGTCTTTTGGGTGTTTATATAATACAAGTTGAAGAGCCCGTTACACGGGCCACAGTGCCACTGCCAGCCGGATGCTGGGCAGTCATGCGCAGTAGAGACTGCCCGCACCGCGGCTGATACAGAGCTGGACACTCCTTCGGAGTGCCCAGCTCTCTATCAGCTGCGGCACGGGCAGTCTCTACTGAGCATGACTGCAGCACATGCAGCAGTCTCTACTGTGCATGACTTTGTCGTTACACACGTTTTAGCAAATTATTATATAGGATTATTGATGTCAGAACAATATAACAATTAAAGCTCCTATGTTTCAATTAGGGTTCAGAATGGACATCATATCTGTTCCAATGCCCAATAGAAGTCATTAGAATAATAAGCAAAAAACAAAATCCATAGCACTAAAATAAAATAACATTTGCACCCTTCATGCACCACAGAGGAATGCAAAGCACCGCTAAGCATGGACAGCATTCACCATCTGGCACATGGAGGGCAAAAAATAAACAAAATAATATATAAAAAATTCTTACAAAAACATATGATATTTTAATTCTTCTTTCAGTCTGGACAGATGTAGGGCCCCCAGTGTATAAATCCAAAGATTCTCATACTGCGATAATTTTCTATCTAAATCTTCTTAACCCCTTAAGTACCCATGATGTACCAGGACTGTCACAGCTGTTTGGCACTTAAGGACCAATGATGGTCCTAGCACATCATGGAATTCAAGGGTCTCCAGATGGCTGCACTCTGCTCAGGGACCCCTGAATCCACTAGGAAAAAAAATCTCCCATGGTCCTTAACTGCTAGCTGAACGCTGTGCTGCTGGTCGTTAAGGGGTTAATATTAGTGTTGAGCGAGCGTGCTCGGCCGATGCTCGGATCGGCTCGAGCATCGCTCTGCTCGGCACATGGCGGTACTCGTACGAGTACCGCCATGTGCTCGCCCGACATGTTCGGGTGAAGAGGATCTGTGCCGGAAGAGGCACAGATCCGAAGACGCTCCGCTGGACCACCAGGGAATGGAGGTACAGGGGCATTGCGGAGATGAAGGGGGCATTGCGGAGATGAAGGGGGACATTGTGGAAGAGGGGCATAGACTCTATGCCCCTCTTCCACAATGTCCCCCTTCATCTCCGCTATGCCCGTCTTCCACAATGTGCCCCTTCATCTCCGCTATGCCCCTCTTCCACAATGTCCCCCTTCATCTCCTATGCCATAGAGGAGATGAAGGGGGACATTGTGGAAGAGGGGCATAGCGGAGATGAAGGGGGACATTGTGGAAGAGGGGCATAGACTCTATGCCCCTCTTCCACAATGTCCCCCTTCATCTCCGCTATGCCCCTCTTCCACAATGTCCCCCTTCATCTCCGCTATGGCATAGGAGATGAAGGGGGACATTGTGGAAGAGGGGCATAGCGGAGATGAAGGGGGACATTGACCAGGCACCCTCCGCTCATCAGAGCAGGGGGTGCCTGGTTTAATGCTCGAGTGCTCCCATTCATTTGAATGGGGCTCGGGTGCTCGGCCGAGCACTCGAGCATCAGGGGGTGCTCGGTCAGAGCACCCGAGCACCCGAGCATCGGGGTGCTCGCTCATCCCTAGTTAATATGTACACTCAGTTTCTCTGCTCTAACTCTGTTCTCATATATATTTTGCCGTATATAAAACAAATGATTAACATTTAAAGTGGACAGTTCTTGATGAAATTTAGAAGATGTGGAGACAAAAACTTCATATGAGTTGAGTCGCCCTTTTGCACAGTTTTTCTCTGCATTAATAGCATCATGTTCCTTTCCGCTTCTTGAAAGATGAAACTAGTGAGATTAATTAACCCCTGGCCACCACTTTTTCAACTTCCCAAAATGAATATCTGAGGTTTATCTGAAAGTATTCAAATCAGGTCCAAGGCATGTTTTTCTGTTGTACACTCCACAGACAACCAGTGCGACCGAAGCTACAATGGCTAACAGAGTAGTCTTTTCCCATTTTCATGTTAAGCATCAGTGGGGAGTGATTTTGGCCATCCTGGGCAGAAGAAAACAGCTCTCAACCATACCCCAAGACTGTTTTGAGATGAAGGCATAATCAATCTGCAATAGTGATTTATGTGTCGTAGAGAGGCATGAAAATTCCCTAAGCCCAGTGTGTAGCCTTCTCCAGACATCTAAAGTCCTATCTCCTACATTAGGCCCACAAATCTAGCTTTGGAGCTCCGGGGGTTCTGCTGCTGATCTTCCCATTCTATCTAGGTATAAGTCAAAGGTCAGGTTAAAGTCACCCATACATATGGTTAGCTCTCTAGTTTAGTTGATATATAGGAGAGTGCATCCTGCAGGACCTCTGGCATGAAATGTGGAGGGATATAGATGTTCAAATGATCAGTGGGGTAGCACTGTAGTTTACAATCTAAAAATATATATCTACCCTTTGGGTGAGTTTTTAGATCTATGCATTCAAACTGAAGAGATTTATGTATCAGAATTGAGACCCCTCTAATATGTGTTGAAAATGTGGAGTGGTAGTGGTGTCCTACCCAGGGTTTCTTTAATGACATGACTTTGCCAGTATACAGATGTGTCTCCTGTAATATGAGAATATCTGGTCTATGTTTTTTGACAAAGGACATAATTAAGGATCTTTTAATATGGTCATTCAAACCCCTAACATTCCAAGACAGTAATTTAATGATTTTACTATTCATGAGTCAAAAGAAATGAGTCTTGTGCCTGTCTCCCATTGGAGTCCAGAGTGCCCACCAGCCTGCATAGTCCCAAGATCCTAAAGAAACCTCACCCAAAATCCCCTTTCCCTGTCCCCATCCCCCCTAACTTAATGGAGACTCACTATCTCTGACCATAAATAACTGGGCCTATCCATCAGGTGCCAACCCAGTTGTACAGATACAGTTAGCAATTCTGATCCCCTAGTAAGTACAGTCCAGATTATTAAGCATTGTGGTTGATAAGCACAGAAATACTTCAACAATGCAATTCACTCTTCTCCCCCCTCCCCGCAATAGCACAATGCATGTCTCTACTCTTTATACACTATGGCACTTGCAGATACAGCTCACAGATGCAAGCGGGATTTTGCAAGGCCCCCATAAGCCACCGCACTCTGTCTAATGAACCCCATCCAGTCACATTGCCCCATTCCAATACTAGGCAATAAAATAATATTATATACAATATAACACATAACACCTCCTGAACAGATTGAGTAGAGCCACTATCAGTCCCCTCTTGGTATCTAGTGTAGCTTGTTAGGAAAATCCAAAAAGGTCTTTACTATACAGACGTGCAGTCATGTGCCAGTCAGAACAATTACAACTGTGATTCACCCTCATTAAGTGCAGTTCCCTCGCACAAACAATCTACAAACAACCTTCGCTCTCCCCACAAATATCATAATGAGATCATAATATAATGAGCCTCAACATGACCACTTCCAACAACCTAGTGAACTCCTGCATTGGCCCCGGGCCCCCACCAATCAATCCATTAATAAGGTTGCAATAGAAAACCCTTGGGCCCGGTCCCAGTGCATTGCCCACCACTCCCAGTCTGCCCCCTGATCCAACCAGCAGATGTAATAACAACACACAGAGAGACAATGTGGTATACAGACTGGGCTACAGACACAGAAGGCCACACTATGTAAGCACTGCAGATCTTGTATACTGTCCTAATCCAAATGTTAAATATTAGGAAGATGAAGTTAAGGGGTCTAGGACGCCTTGACAGTTGTATTCCAAACATCACCCACAATCAGGTGACATCCCAGACCGTTACGTAGTTATCCCTCCCATCTCTCTTTTTAGTTAGTGTGGATTCCTCCATGGCCAGCCTGCATTATTGGCAACAGAAGAAGTGTATGTGGGGGGGAGGGGGGAGCAAAGAGGAAGAAAAAATTTTAATTTCATGAGATATAGTCCTTGAGCATTGGATGGATAGAGATCAGGATCACCTGCTCCAGGAACAGAGTTTCCCCCAAGCAGTAGTGGATTCCACCCACTACCAGGAAGGCTCGCAGTAAAGATCCCTCTCTTGCTAATTCACAGTCTATCTGGGAACTAGGCCATGGAAGGTCATGAAAAACAGTCCCTACCAGGCAGCAGACCATGAGTGTCTCCATGGAGCTATCCAGGAGATGGGTCATCTCCAGACAGTAATAAAGCAAAAAGAGAAGGGTGCAGACCCTCTAAGAGCAAATCTGTATGGGTATTGAGATATTATTCTCTCCAATATATATGTGCTCACCAGAACCACGATTTTATAACAGCATATTTGGAATCAATCATTCACCATTGGGATCTTCCTCCATTTGAAGTTAGCACTCTCAGCAGTTGTAAACAATCTTTTATTTCATAAAATCATTCCAATATCAATAATACCATTAAGAATAACGCCCCGACGTGTTTCGTATCAAAAAAGATACTTTTTCAAGGGTACAATAATAAATATATTTTCCATAAGATATAATTAATATAAATAAACATTACCTTTATAGCTGTTTCCCCAGATGCTCTCTGCCCAGACGCCGCGTACAAGCGGCATGTGAAAGTGCATCATTTCCGGTTTCTCACATCACTTCCTGCTGAAAGACTAAACCTGCCAATTGGTTACAAGCTTGCGTGTCAGCCATGGAACGCAAGCTCAATTTGTGGTATTAACAACGGAGGAGCTCTTCCCTTTCCATCCAAACCAACCTTGCCTCCTCTCTTATACAGTTTATATTTATAACTCCATTCAACCAACCGTCTAGGAGCAGGAAGATCTACCCCATTTCTTTTATTATATATCATTCCCAACTTAACTTCCATGGATTCAATCAAAAAAGTTAAATATACCATTCAACTCTTCTTTCTCCATTTCTTCACATAAAACATATACATTAATTAGTAAGATGAAGAGATAATTATATACACACAAATACATACTTTTTACCTTACAATGATTGATTCACATTCTGTATTCATTCCAAATTTGAATCTGGGGAAAGACAATTATAATTATCATACCATCAAATCAAACAAAAATAGAAACAAAAATACAATATTTACTCTTTAAAATGATTCGCTTGTTCATATTTTCATCTCCATATTTCCCTATAAAATCAATTTAATATATACCTAAATAAAATTCAAAACAAGGAATTCAATAATGCCTTATTTTATCCCTTCTTATCATAAATTGTTTAGATTGTTTAGTTTTATATCTATTCTAATGATCTATATTAATAATTATAAATAGATTCCTCCTGAAAAATCCTATTTAAAAAACAACCCAACACAGAAATATTCATTTCAAGATAGACACCATAGGTCCAACTCTTCGTTGAGACCTCCTGGTGTTAAACAATTTAAAGGGATAGTAATACTTAAAATGTAAAAAAAAATATGTTGTAGAGTTTATCCCCCTGAGTAAAACAAGAGTACTCCCACTGCTGAAAGGTGTTTCATTCAAAAGTTATTAATTTTCAAAGTTGAATTTTTTAGGTGCAATATCACAGTGGCCTGAAATTGTACAGTGGTGCTGTTGCTACACCATCCTATGGAAATTTATGGTCAGCTGACCAGAGTTGTCCATAGGATCGTGTAGCAACAGCGCCACTGTACAATTTCAGGCCACTGTGATATTGCACCTAAAAAATTCAACTTTGAAAATTAATAACTTTTGAATAAAACACCTCTCAGCAGTGGGAGTACTCTTGTTTTACTCAGGGGGATAAACCCTACAACATATATTTTTTTACATTTTAAGTATTACTATCCCTTTAAAGTATGAATCCAGAAAGTTTCTTTCCTACATAGTGCTGTAAATCTATCTACTGTAGAGCGAGGAAAGTAGTCTATACCTTTTACTGAGAAATTATGTAGGCCCCCACTAGGACACCTATTAAAGTGACTGGGCATACTATGTTCTTGAGAGTTTCTTTGTATATTTCTCCTATGTTCCCCAAGTCTTTCTCTAAGAGTCCTTGTTGTTCGCCCCACATAACTTATTCCACATCCACAAGTAATAAGATATATAACAAAAGATGTACCACAATTAATAAAATGATCAATTGTGAAAATTCTTGTAGAGCTCAAAGTTGAAAAAGTTTTTGCTTTATCCTCCATATGTTCACAATTTAGGCATGATTTAATATTGCACCTAAAATTACCTACAGTCCTATTTTGAGTAGTAATCATTACTGAGTCTTTTATTTTTAACTGTTTTGGTTTACTTGGTGCTATAAAAGATCTAATATCTCTTGCCTTTCTGAATATTACAGAGCTTCTATCAAGTATCTCATCACACAGTAAAGGGTCTTCTTTAAGGATACTCCAATTTTTTTCCAAAATATTCTATATTTGTTTAGCATATGAGCTATACTGTGTTATGAAAGATACCTGATACTTTGTATTTTCAGCTTTCCTTTGTTTTGGCACTAGAAGATTTTCACGATCTAAACCTCTAGCTTTAATAACAGCTTGATCTAAAAGCTCTTGATTATACCCTCTTTCAAGGAATTTCTTCCTTAAAAGGTTACTTTGAAGATCAAATTCCTCCAATGTGGTACAATTACGTCTTATTCTATTTAGTTGTCCAAAAGGAATATTCCTTTTCCATTTTTCCAAATGACAACTTCGAGCATGTAGATAATTATTTTTAGATACAGGCTTAACATATACAGTACTTAGGATCTTTTCTCCTTCTGTATACAACTGTAGATCCAAGAATTTTATCTTTGTATTATCTATCTCAGATGTAAATTTTATACCTTTAGTGTTATTATTAAAACACACTATCAGTTTATAAAGCTCATCTTGTTCACCATTCCAAATGATCAATATATCGTCAATGAATCTGCCATAGGAGACCAGGTTTGCCCTCCAGGGGTTGTTGGACCATACCATCTCATCTTCCCAACAACCCATAAACAGATTGGCATAACTCGGGGCGAACCTGGTCCCCATGGCTGACCCTTTTGTTTGTAGAAAGAACTTTTCCTGATATACAAAATAATTATGGTGCAAGATGTATTGCACCCCTTTCAAAATAAATTCCTTCTGTAATAAAGGTATACTCCTATCCTGTTCTAAAAAGTACGCTATTGCTTCTAGGCCTTGTTTATGTCCAATTGATGTATAAAGTGATCTTACATCCAATGTAGCCCATAAATATTTCCCAGGAAACCAAATGATACTTGATAGTTGATATAATACATGCTGAGTATCTCGCATATACGATTTGAGATTGGTTGCATATTTTTGGAGAAAATGATCCAAATAGGAGGATAAGTTAGAAGTCAAACCATTTATACCAGAGATAATTGGTCTCCCAGGGGGATTCTGAATCCCCTTATGTATCTTTGGTATATGATAAAAAAATGGAGTACTTGGATATTGTATATATATAATTGAATTCATCTTTATTTATTATATTCTTTTGTAATGCTTGCTGTAAGAGAACTTTAAATTCTCTCAGAAACAGTTGGGTAGGGTCAAAATCTAGTTGACAGTAAGAACTTGTGTCCCCCAATAATCTATTTCCTTCTTGAAGATATTCATCCGTATCCTGAATTACTAAAGCACCTCCTTTGTCTGCTTCTCTTATTGTTATTGAATTATTATTTTTAAGTTGTTGTAGGGCTTTGCATTCTCTTCCTGTGAGGTTCTTGATCTTATTTCCTTTCGATTTTCCAATCATTTCTTTGTAGTCTTTTAATACTATTTTATAAAAAGTATCAATACAAGGTCCTCTGTGATTAATTGGGTTAAATTTCGATTTCCCTTTAAAACTAGTTCTCACAAATTGGCTTGTATTGTTGTCCACTTCGGTTTCTGTTAAAATTAAATTAGACTGTGGAGGAATAGAGATAGTTGTTTCCATGAAACTATCTTTTTCCTTCTCTTTTTTTATTTGTTGCTGTTTGTAAAGAGTATTTCAGTATTTAAAGAGTAAATATTGCATTTTTGTTTCTATTTTTGTTTGATTTGATGGTATGATAATTATAATTGTCTTTCCCCAGATTCAAATTTGGAATTAATATAGAATGTGAATCAATCATTGTAAGTTAAAAAGTATGTATTTGTGTGTATATAATTATCTCCTCATCTTACTAATTAATGTATATAGTTTATGTGAAGAAATGGAGAAAGAAGAGTTGAATGGTATATTTAACTTTTTTGATTGAATTCATGGAAGGTAAGTTGGGAATGATATATAATAAAAGAAATGGGGTAGATCTTCCTGCTCCTAGACGGTTGGTTGAATGGAGTTATAAATATAAACTGTATAAGAGAGGAGGCAAGGTTGGTTTGGATGGAAAGGGAAGAGCTCCTCCATTGTTAATACCACAAATCGAGCTTGCGTTCCATGGTTGACACGCAAGCTTGTAACCAATTGGCAGGTTCCGTCTTTTAGCAAGAAGTGATGTGAGAAACCGGAAATGATGCACTTTCACATGCCGCTTGTACGCGGCGTCTGGGCAAAGAGCATCTGGGGAAACAGCTATAAAGGTAATGTTTATTTATATTAATTATATCTTATGGAAAATATATTTATTAATGTACCCTTGAAAAAGTATCTTTTTTGATACGAAACGCGTCGGGGAGTTATTCTTAATTGTATCATTGATATTGGAATGATTTTATGAAATAAAAGATTGTTTACAACTGCTGAGAGTGCTAACTTCGAATGGAGGAAGATCCCAATGGTGAATGATTGATTCCAGATATGCTGTTATAAAATCGTGGTTCTGGTGAGCACATATATATTGGAGAGAATAATATCTCAATACCCATACAGATTTGCTCTTAGAGGGTCTGCGCCCTTCTCTTTTTGCTTTATATCTTTAGAGTATTATCCACTTTCCACCGGTGTGTTTTGGAGGAGCAGCGACCCATTTCAGAGCAAGAAAGGAATTAAGAGAAAGTGGATTGACACTCTCTTGAAAACTAAGGAGATATTTGGGAGAATCAAATCCATAACAGAAGGAGTAGCACTCTATCAAAATTTTTAATTCAACTTTGTTCTAATTTTTCTCATTAGAGGAGTTTGATATATCCTTTATATAGGAACAATTGTATTTCAGATAATTTATGAAACTATCTCGCAGAGTTCTAATAGCGCCATAACATTGATTTGGGACTTTTTCATCTCCAGACAGTGCAGGAAGACGTTGACAGGGAGCACATCAGATACTCCCAAAGGGACAGTATCAACAGTACCTACAAGTGGTGGAGGAGATAGGGACATAATATGGTGTTGAGCCAATGACTGGCCTCCTCATCAGATGTGAAAAAAGCAGTCAAGGAAATTCAACAGCTTGGCTATGAGTGGTCTAATTGACTCCCCAGCCGTAGGAGAGACAGGAGGGACTTGATGCATTCTTTCCACCACAAAGGCACTTGATAAGTCATCACTCCCTAAGATATACTTTATCCATTTTTCCATAAATTCCTCAGGTTTTCGTTCCTCTATTCTTTCAGGTAAACTGAACATTGCACCTCCTTGACCTGTTTTCCAGCTCATCCATTTTACGTTGGAGATCTCCAACCTGCTGGTGGAGCAACTCAATGGACTCATTCATGGGTGGTATGGAGTCCTCCATTGTAGATACTCTCCTCTGTGTGTCACGCACCCTCTCCCAAATTGCCTGCTGATCCACTCTCAGTAGACTCAATTCTGTCTGAACAGAGTAAGTTTTGTTTGTTAAGACATGCTAGCAATTCGTGATGACCACCAACTCAGAGAAATGGGAGCTCACAGACTCTTCTTGTTCAGATGCATGCGATGGAAAATGTAATTGTGAATTTGATACAGATAGAGATTTCATTATTGTCTCCATTTCCTCCTCCACCCTCTGGCATCTTGCAAACTTGTTAAGTTTGGACTTATATTCACCCTAGCTCATTCCATTGAAATTAATGAATTTACACACAACACATAGCAAATATTATTTTATTTCCCAAAGGCATAGTATAAAAGGGGCATTAGGTTGCCTGTGTTGGTGGGGTGTGGGGAATGAATCAGTTGAACAGGGAATTTGTTTTGTGGGGGTTGTTGACCGGGATTGGGGGGACAGTTAATAAAAAAAGAAATCAGTAAAATAAAACAAGAAATTTGAATGTAAAGTGATAGACACAGGAATCCCCTGACATAAACTGCAACTGGGGTGGACTGATACTTGATTTGATAGCGTATTTTGTAGAGGATGATTTGTTAGATTTGTTGTTAGAGGCTCCTGCCCTGAGAAAACATTGATTTGTAGGACTTAAGCTTGTTTGGCACAAGCCCTAAGGAAACATTGATTTGTAGGACTTAGGCTTGTTAGAAACAAACCCTGTTGTTTTTTTTGTAGGACTGTGTTTTTTTTATGTTGTTTTTTTTCAAAACACAAGCCCTGAGAAAAAAAAATGCAAGTGGGTCATGTTTTCCAGTGGCCACTGGCCATTGTCAAATGTTCTCCTAATCCATAACTGCAACTGCTGTTCTTGCTGAGATGTTTAAGCAGCGGGATGATTAAGCTGAAAGGGAATGGGATCAACAATATCAGTAACATAGGTGATGGATGATGAAGGTTCCACTTGCCTCGACTAGCTCCAGTGATGCGCCTGTGGCCGTAGCAGCACAATAAGTAACCCCCAGTCTATGTGGAGAAAAGAAGTTAGACAATAATACTTCTCCACCTGCTCCTTCTCCAAAATCATGGTTGTGTTGTTATTAGAATATACATTTTTCCCTTGAGAGCAGGAACTGTGGCTCTCATCAGCAACTGCAATGTGCACAATGTGTGTGGTAAATAACATCTGGGGGCACAACTGTATCCAAACACCATGACACCAGGACCCAAGTACTGCCGCTGTCACTATACCCCTTGTACAGACCCTTCTAAGGACACATGACAACTTGCTGACAGTTTAATATTAATGATGAACCCTCCCTGCCACCATCTTAGCATATTCTGCAGGATGGAATCTCCTCAGATGCAGTTTGATGCTAAGGGGTACAGTTAGGGATGGGCAAAAATTTTCGCTTCAAACTGAAATCAGCAAATAATGGCACTTTGGCAAAAAATTTCCCTCGAAAAGTGCCCTTTTTGCTTTTCTCCAGCTTTTCGCCCATTGAAATCAATGGGAAGAAAAATATTTCTACACCACACAAAAGTTTTCTACAGCCATATAAAAGACTGTCAGGCTCTCACAGCAGCCATTCTGTGTTTGTGACAGGAGAGAGCAGCATGTTTTTTAGATAGAGGAGATAGGCAAATGAAGGGAAATTGAAGCTTAGTTTAGGAAATCATTTAGGTAGAACATTTGTTGCTTGTATTAGGGGAGTCTGGTGGCACTCTAGGGGTTAAGAACGGAGGAAGGAGGATGTCCCCCAAATATTCCAAAATTCCATGTGACTGACAGGCAAGACACAGGCAACCTATTTGCTTGCTGATCTTGCTGATATTGTCCCTGTGCTGGGTGGGGAAGTCTGGGGAAAGACATTGTTGATTTTCTTTTTCAGTTATAATTTTTTTGGACAGACTGTGATAAGACAACAGGGTGGACAACTTAAAAAATTAAAATAAAATAAATAAATAAAAAATAATAGAGGAGTATAAGGGTAGTAGTGGGCAAGAACTGTCAGGTGATGCTGATGAGGATAAACTAATGATGACTGATGAAGATGCAGATCTAGAATATATCCCTCAAGTATCCTCTCTTGTTCAGACACAGATGAATTTGAGATTGAGGATGATGACAGGGCTATAAGTTTAGCAGAAAGTCAAAGGCTTTATCTTCTGCCACTTTTAAGGAGCACTATGCCGGTCTATAAACTGTTTGAGAAACCCATTGGAAAGTCTGACCCTGGACAAGTACAGATGTCAAAAAGCACATAGTTACACTATTTGTCATCCTCAGCATCATTGCCTCTTCAAAGTCCAAGTCCCACTCAGCCACACACACCTGTTTTGAGTACCCAACAACACAGACTGTGTTAGATATGATGAGTACATCTGGTTCTGCTGCTATAAGTGCTGCACCTTTGACACCTAGTAGTAGTGGCAGTAGAATTACATCAACATCCAGCTCCAGTAGGTGTAGTAGTAACAGAAACCACACATGACAGACAAAGCCAGGATAAATATATTAACAGCAGCACAGATGAGGAGGTGGAAGATGGTTGTGAAGTAGGGTTGCCACAATCTACCTCACTTGGGGTCGCTGCTATGACCGATAAGTAATATATGTCAATAATCTGAGAAGGAGGATAGAGCATGACAATGGTAAAAATACATACACAAATCACACCGTGCCAGTCCCCCACCACCACCACTACAATACATATCTGCCACATTGTAGGTTGTACTTTTTTTTTTTATTACTTGATATCATCTTGAATATGTGCCAGTGTCACTTGAGCAAGAAAGTGTTGTGGGCAAAGAACAAATGCATTCTGGATGCTAACACATTTTTCAAGCCATATTTTGCTGTAGGACTCACAACTTTGACTTTCAGACACTTATTTCTAAACTTCAGCCCTCAGAAGAAGTAATATTACAGTGGGAAATGTAGTACCTATAGGAAATATAGGCGAAAAATGTGTCAAAACAGGCAGAAAATATATGAGCATAGGTGGAGAATTTGTTAAAATAGGCAAAAAGGAGGACATTTTGCATAGGCAGAAAGGCAATATTTTTCACAGTAAAAAGTGAAAAATCTTCGTTTTCGCAAAATTTTTCCCTGCCATCAGTTTAGCATATTCTGAGGGATGGAATCTCCTTCAGTGTCACTTGATGCCCTGCTTGTGATTCTCCCAGTCCACCACACAGTGTGCAATGGTTGGACATGAACTGCCACATCCTGACATCTAAAGAATGGCTATCACTTGGTGGGGGGAGGTAAAGATGAATGAGGTGGAAAATGGAAAAGGTGGCTACCCTAGAGCAAGAAGGTGATGGCGATCCAGGTGTTTCGATCGTCATCAAACGTTCATCTTCTGGCTGGGCTTCTCTATTCTTCCTCCTTTTTGATCTCCACCTTGCCTCTTGTTGCCTTTTGGGGAGAGTCAGGGGTAGAGCAACAGTGGTGTCAAATTTCTGTGGTGGGTGTTTGGCTTTAACATGTTTCACATAAATGTCATCATGGTGCCTGTGTTTCATGTGTGTGTCAGGGTGGTTGTGCCAAGGTGAGTTCCCTGCTTTCCCCTTTTCACTGACTTGTCACAAATTGTGCACAGTTCCTTTGTTGATGACTGCACTGTGCCTGCCCCAAGAGATAAATAGTTCCCCATCCATGACTTCAGGGGGAGGGGAAAGGTGGAGAAGAATGGCCTCTTTTTTCTTCTCCTCCACATTCTGGTTTACTGGCAGGGGCAGAGGATAATGTTGCTGCTGCTGCTAACTCTGCCTCTGTTACGGCTTACCTTGGCTTCAGTGTCATCTGCAGGCATCTGCAAGCATGCAGCAGGCCTCTGTTTTATGTGTTTGCTTCCTGTAGTCTCCTCTTACCTACTTCCTCCCTCTGAGCTGCTACTCCAACCTACTTAATGAGGAGGGGTTTAAAGGGCAAACTGAGTCCTGACTCAGTTGCCCTTGCGTTGTTGTACAACACAGTTCTGTTTCCCTTGGGCTCTGTGTATGACCTGGCTTGTTTGACCATCTATTCTGATGCTGACCTGTGGCTCTGTCTTACTACTCTTTTGCATACTCCCTTTATGTAGTGAACACCCAGTCTGGTTGCTCTGACTGACTACCTGAACTGTGTATGACCCGGCCTGTCTATCCATCCATTCGGGTGTTGACCTGTGGCTCTGTCTGACCATTCTCCTTGTGCGTTCCAATTTGGCTTAGACATCCTTTCTGGTGCAAACCTGTGGCTCGGGCTGACTACCCACTCCGTGTATGACCTGACTTGTCTGACTACCCACACTGGTGTTGACTTTGGGACTATATCCACTGCGCTTCCAGAATACCAACACTTCAGTGGATATCCTATCTGGTGCAAACCTGTGGCTCTGGCTGACTACCTGGTCTGTGTATGACCCGGCTTGTCTGACTATCCTTTCTGGTGCTGACTAGTGGGCTCTGTCTGTTTCCTTCGTGTGTTGGTCCCCGCTCCACAGACACCCATCCTAGAGCAGACCTGGGGCTTTATCAGACTCCTAGACTGACTGCAGGCTGAGTCAGTGATAGTTCTTTGGGCGTTCCGAATTACCTCAAGGCTCCAGTGGGCTGAGGCCTAGTCTCGGACAGTGTGGAGTATCTCTTGGAAGACTGATATTTCTGATACAGTGCTTGCCTCTTTGATCACCCTCTGTGTGTTATCTGTTTACATACATTACGATTATTATTCTAATAAAAGATTGTTTTACTTTACCGTACTGACTCATGGTTTATTCCTGGGAACCGTGACAGCCTCTGAATCAGCACTGCAACTAGGACCATGAGTATTACTGCTGCTGTCGCTGATAAGCGGAACCTGTCCTGGTGTTGCATTACTTGTTGACCCCATTCCCACTGTGTCCATGGTGGTCTGTGGCACATTATCCTGCTCCTTAGCATTCTGCTGACCTTGCAACTCAGCAGCAGCAGGAATTAGAGCAGTTGCAATCTCCCCAAATTCCAAAAGCTCATTGCTGGTGGTGGTGGTTTTGTACATACCTATCCCAGTCTCCCATTCCTTCTCAGTTTGGGCTAAAAAGGCCATCAATGTCTTATCTACTCCATCATAACCACCACCACCAGTACCTCTGTGCTGCTGCTGCTGCTCTATTACAGACATCTCACTGGTTGCAGGAGGTGATGAGAAATGTGACAAAGGGTCCCATAATGTCACACTTGCCATTTCTTGTTGATCTGAAGAAAGCAGACTGACAGCATTAGCAGCAGGAATAGGCAGCTGATCTTGGCTCCTGGTGGTGGTGGTATTATTGCTGCTAGGCAACAATTCTGCCTTCTTCAGGATCATGCTTCACCTGGACAATACCATGTGGGGAAGGGGAGTCCCAGGTAGGGATGGGCAAAAGTTGTCACCGTGTTATTGCGAGAAATTCCAGTGAAAAACCATGTTATTTTTCAAACAGCAAGTAAAATTTCTGCATTTTTCGTCCATTGGCCAAAATTCCCTGCCAATTTTTCAGTGGTTAGAAAGTTTCTGCCCATTGATTTACATTTTTTCCGCTATAAAAAAAAAGTGATGTATTCCAGGAAGTGAAACACAATAGAAGCAGCTACAGAGGGAGGTAGACGTGCTGTGCTTATTATGTGTCCACTGAGTCTGAGGAGGAGGAGGAGGAATTGACTAGCAGTACTGAACCAATTCTGTCCAGTCCCCCTAAATCACCCCAAGGGATCTTGGGGAATTTAATGGGAAAGGAGGGAGAAAAGGGTAGTACTAGTGAGAGCAGGATAGGTCAATTGCCTGTGCCTGCTGCAAGATGTGCTGCCCCTGCCACCAGTGCCGCCATTGCTGTACCTGCAGCCACCGTTGTTGTACCTGCTGCCAGATGTGCTGCCCCTGCTGCAACTAGTTCTGTACCTGCTGCCAGAAGTGCTTCCCCTGCTGCCACCTGTGCTGTACCTGCAACCACCATTGCTGTACCTGCTGCCACATGTGCTGCCCCTGTTGCCATTAGTGCTGTACCTGCTTCCAGACATGCTGCCCTTGCTGACACCAGTGCTGTACCTGTAGTCACTATTTCTGTACGTACTTCCAGATGTGCTACCCATGCTGCCACCAGTGCTGTATATGCAGCCACCATTGCTGTAGTGTAGTGTACTTTGCCTGCTGCTAGTGTGTCTTGTAGTACTCGGGGGGGGGGGAATTAAACCTAGTGTGACAGCAAGGAACCCTAAGTTACACTTGCCATCCACAAGCAGTCCCACCAGTGCTAGTACTACTACTACTACTACTAAGGTCCTGCAGCTTGTTAGCATTAGGAGTGTAGGAGGGGGTAATCAACAATATCCTCATATTACTAGTGACTGTGAGACTGAGGAGGAAGACTCTGCGGCTGAACTTAATGTGGTTAGTGTTAGTAGTAGTAGTAGTAGCAGTAATAGTGAAGAAGCTGGAGTGGCAGGGGAAACATTTGAGAGTGTCCAGACTAGCGGTCAAGGGAGCCCACACCATTTCTCTGACCCTGGGAGTCCTCCCCTTCCCTTCACTAAAGTGTCCAAATGGAAAAGGATCCTGAACACTAAGAGGCCAGAACTGTTGTTGGGGGAGAGCAGGCACACAATTAATACCACCATCAGCAGGAGCGCAGATCAGCTGCCTGTCCCTGCTGCTACTTCTTCCAGTGTACTTTCTTCATGTCACCAAGAAATGGCAAGTGTGACATTAAGGGACTAGTGGTGGTGGTATTGACGATGATGGTGGAGAAGCTGGGGTGGAAGAGACATTGATGGCCCTTTAAGCAGAAACTGATAAGGAATGGGAGACAGGAATCAGGTTGGGCATCACCACCACCACTAGCAGTGACATTTTGGAATTTGAGGAATTTGCATCTGCTTTAATTCCTTCTGTTGCAGAGTTACAAGGGCAGCAGGATGCTGAGAAGCAAGGTGATGTGCTACAGACCACCATAGACAAGTGGGAATGGGGTCAACAAGTGATGAGAGACTAGGACAGATTCCACTTGCCAGCGCCAACAATACTCTTGGTCCTTGTTGCAGTGATGAATCTGAGGCAGTAGCAGCAACAGCAGCAAAATTATCCACTGCCACAGACAGTGAAGGGGAATTTGGAGGAGAAGAAGAAAGAGGCCATTCTTCTCCACTTGTTCCCTCCCTTGAAGTCATGGGTGTGGAACTATTTTTCTCTTGGGGCAGGCACAGTGCAGTCATCACCAATGGCACTGTGCACAAATTGTGACAAGTCAGTGAGAAGTGGAAAGGAGGGAATACATCTTGGTACAAGCTCCCTGATAGAACACATGAAACACAGACACCATGACATTTATGTCAAACATGTTATACAGATTATTGGGAGGGGCTGGAAGTGATCCAGCTGTTTTGGTACATAATGGAACCAATGACAAAATAGGAGGAAGATGGAGGTCCCTAAAGAATGATTTCAGGGATTTAGGGTGCAAGCTTAAGGCAAGGACCTCTAAGGTAGTATTTTCTGAAATTCTACCTGTGCCATGCGCCAGTGCAGGTAGGCAGAGGGAGCTCAGGGAGCTTAATGCATGGCTCAAGCAATGGTGTAGGAAGGAGGGTTTTGGGTTTTTAGAACACTGGGCAGACTTTGCTCTTGGGTACAATCTATATGGAAGAGATGGTTTGCACCTAAATGGTAGAGGAGCCTCTGTGTTTGGGGAGAGAATGCGAGGAAGCTTGGAGGAGCTTTTAAACTAGGAAAGGGGGGGGGTATAGATAGCAAAAATGGGGTAGATAGAGCAGATAGGAACTGGGTCCAAGTAAATGACCAGGGGGGTGGAGAAAGGGTGGGGAGAAATTTAGTCAGTAGGGTGGAACTCCTAGTAAACGAAGGTGAAGAAAAAAGGCATGTAGGTATTAATATATGTAAAGACTTCAAAATCAATTGTATGCTAGCAAATGCAAGAAGTATGGTAGATAAAATAGGAGAACTAGAATTGCTGGCGGTTAATGAGCAATTGGACATAATTGGAATAACAGAAACATGGTGGAACGATGCACATGACTGGACTGTAAATATAGAGGGCTATTCCCTGTTTAGAAGAGACAGAATTAATAGAAAAGGTGGAGGTGTGTGCTTATATTTGAAAACAGAGCTAAATCCAGTTTTGCGAGGTGATATTAGTGAGGAAACTGGCCAAACTGTGGAGTCCATGTGGGTAGAAATCGAGACTAAATGTGGTGTGGAAGGTAAAAAAAAAGTTGTTGGTAGGCATATGCTACAAACCACCAAATATCGATGACAATGATGAGGCTCAACTGCTATTGCAAATGAGGAAAGCTGCCCAGTTTGGGCATACTATAATTATGGGAGATTTTAATTATCCAGATATCAACTGGAAAAATGAGACCTGTCAGAGTGCTAAGGGTAGCAGGTTTTTGAACACGCTTCGTGAAAGCTACATGTCACAAATGGTGGAAGCGCCGACAAGAAATAACAATGTATTGGACCTAGTGATCACTAATAACACAGAAATGGTATCCAATATTAAGGTAAGAGAACATTTGGGAAACAGTGATCACAATATGGTTACATTTGAGATCTGTCTGGCAAAGCAAAAATGTATAGGTTCAACCAAAACTCTTAATTTTAAAAAGCGAACTTCAAATTGTTAAGGGCCTCAATGCAACACATAGACTGGGATATTTTATTTAAAGGCAAAAATACTGAGGATCAATGGTCAAAATTCAAATTTAGGTTGCAGAAATGTACCCAACAGTATATGCCAATGGGGAACAAGTGCAAAAGAAGTAAGTCACAGCCAATGTGGTTAACTGCACATGTAAAGAAGAAAATGGCAAGGAAAAAAAAGCATTCAAATTATTTAAGTCAGAAGGAACTGAACAATCTTTGTTAAAATACAGGGAGTGCAACAAAGATTGCAAAAAGGCAATTAGGGTAGCAAAAATAGATAATGAAACTCGAATTGCAAGGGAAAGCAAGACTAATCCAAAAAAGTTTTTTAAATATATAAATAGCAAAAAACTTAAGAGGGAGTGCATTGGACCATTCAAAAATGAGATGGGTGAGTTGGTTAGTGAGGATAAGGAAAAGGCCGATGTTTTAAACACTTTCTTTGCATCAGTATATACAAGGGAGCAAGGAATGGTAGAAGAGCCTCCGCAAGTAACAAATAAAACAATACAATTAATAGATATTGGGTTAACTCAAGGAGATGTCATGGGAAGACTGAACAAAATTAAGACCGACAAAGCACCGGGTTCTGATGGTATATATCCAAGGGTTCTTCAGGAACTCAGTGCAGTGTTAGCAAAACCCCTATATTTACTCTTTAAAGATTCTATTACCACAGGCTCAGTGCCACAGGATTGGCGAAGAGCTAACATAGTGCCTCTATTTAAGAAGGGAACTAAAACAGAACCTGGGAATTATAGACCAGTGAGTTTGACCTCTGTAGTGGGAAAACTATTAGAAGGCATAATAAGGGACTATATTCAGGATTACAACACAAAAAATAAGATCATTAGCACGAATCAACATGGTTTTATGAAGAATAGATCATGCCAAACTAATCTTTTCAGCTTCTATGAGGAGGTAAGCAGCAACCTTGACAATGGCAAGGCAGTAGATGTAGTATATCTAGACTTTGCAAAGGCATTTGATACAGTACCACACAGAAGGCTGGTGTATAAAATAAGGAAATTGGGGCTAGGAGATAACCTTTGCAATTGGATACAAAACTGGCTGAAGGATAGGGAACAGTGTGTGGTTGTAAATGGAAAATTCTCCAGTACAGTTAAAGTGGAGAGTGGAGTACCTCAGGGTTCAGTATTGGGTCCGCTGCTTTTTAACATGTTTATAAATGACCTGGAAATAGATATAGAAAGCAAAATATCAATATTTGCAGATGATACTAAATTATGCAAAGTCATTAATTCAGAACAGGATATTTTCTCTCTACAGAGGGACTTACATACAATGTCAGATTGGGCAAACATGTGGAATATGAAGTTTAATGTGGGGAAGTGTAAAGTCATGCATTTGGGAGGAAACAATCCCAATGCTACTTATAAACTTAATGGAATAATTTTAGGTGACTCGTTGCTAGAAAAAGACCTGGGTATCCTTGTCAACTACAAACTTGGAAACAGTGACCAGTGTCAAACAGCAGTAGCAAAGGCAAACAAAGTCCTGTCTTGCATAAAAAGAGGTATTGAAGCAAGAGTGGATAACATTATTTTGCCATTATACAAATCATTGGTAAGACCTCACCTTGAGTATGCAGTGCAATTTTGGGCACCGGTTCTGAAAAAGGATATACTAGAACTAGAGAGGGTACAGCGGAGAGCAACAAAATTAATTAAGGGAATGGAGGACTTGACATATGAGGAACGACTAAACAAACTTGGTTTATTTACTCTAGAGAAAAGATGACTAAGAGGAGACCTTATCACATTGTACAAGTATATGAGAGGTCAATACAAGGATCTCTGCTGTGAGCTATTTATTCCAAGCCTGATCAGGTGACCAGGGGACACCCCTTGAGATTAGAGGAAAGGAGGTTTAAACTTCAGCAGAGGAAGGGTTTTTTTTACGGTAAGGTCTGTCAAATTGTGGAATTCATTGCCCAGGGAGGTAGTTATGGCAGATACAATGGATACATTTAAGAGAAGATTAGATACATTTCTTTCAAAAGGGAACATACAGAGTAATACTGTTTATCAGTAGGCTGATCAGGAAGGTCTGATAAAGACTAATTTAATTGGTAGCAGGAAAGCTATAAAATTCTCAGTTACTGAGGTATGAGGCGAAGGTTGAAGTTGATGGACTTGTGTCTTTTTTCAACCTAATTTACTATGTTACTATGTTACTATGTTACTAAAGCCAAATACCCACCACAGAAATCAAGCACCACTGTTGCTATACCCCCTGACTCTCCAGAAAGGCAACAAGAAGCAAGGTGGAGATCAAAGAGTAGGAAGAATAGAGAAACCCAGGCAGAGAGTGGATGTTCCATGACAAGTGAAACAACTAGCTAGCCATTACCTTGTAGGGTAACTACATCTTCTGCCAATCCACCTCATTCATTGTTACCTTCCTGTCAAATGATAGTCACTCTGTTGATGTTAGGATGTGGCAGTTTGTCTCTACCCATTGCATACTGTGTGGTGCACTGACCACACATGCCAGTGGGGTGGAGGAGAAACGCAAGCAGGGCATCAAGTGGCATTGGAGGAAATTCCATCCCTCAGAATATGCTAAGCTGGTGGCAGGGAAGGTTCATCATTACTTTTAAACTGTCAGGAAGCAGTCATGTGTCCTTAGTGGTATCTGGACAAGGGGTATAGTGGCAGTGGCAGTACTTGGTTTCGGGTGTCATGGTGTTTAGATACAGTTGTCCCCCTAGATGTTATTTACCACACACTCACACTGTGCACATTGCAGTTTCTCAAAGGAAAAAATTATATTCTAATAACAACATACCCCTGATTTTGGAGGAGTGGCAGGTGGAGAAGAATTAATGGCCAACTTCTTCTTTTCTCCACATAGACTGGGGGCTACTTATTGTGCTGCTACTGCCTCAGACATATCACTGGAGATAGTCGTGGCAAGTGGACCCATGTTACTGCTATCGTTGATCCCATTCCCCTTCAGATGCATAATCATCCTGCTGCTTAAACAACTCAGCAGAAGTAGTAAGAACAGCAGTTGCAAATTCCACTATTGTGGCCACTGACCAAAAAGAACTGCTGACACTAGGCCAGTAGGTAATTTTTATTTTTTTTCTCAGGGCTTGTGCTTTGAAATAAAAAATAAATAAAAAAAAAAAACATAGTCCTTGTGCCAAACAAGCTTAAAGGCATAGTAATACTTAAGATGTAAAAAAATATTTTGTAGGGTTTATCTTCCTAAGTAAAACAAGGGTTCTCCCACTGCTGAGAGATATTATATTAAAAAATTATACCAGGTGAAACCTGAATTTTTTAGGTGCAATATCACAATGGCCTGAAAATTTACAGTGGCGCTGTTGCTACACCATCCTATGGACAGTTCTGGTCTGTAGACCATACATCTCCATAGGATGGTGTAGCAACAGCGCAACTGCAAATTTTCAGGCCACTATGATATTACACCTAAAAAATTCAAGTTTCAGCTGTTAAAATTTTTAAATAAAATATATCTCAACAGTGGGAGTACCCTTGTTTTACTCAGGGGGATAAACCCTACTACATATTTGTTTACATCTTAAGTATTACTTTCCCTTTAAGTTGTACAAATCAATGCTTCTTCAGGGCTTGGGCTTCTAATCAGTCTAAGTCCAACAAAGGCATCTAACAACAAATCAAACAAATCATGCTCTACAAAATACCCTATTAAGTAATGTATCAATCTACCCCAGTGGCAGTTTATGTGAGGGGGTTTCTATCTCTATCACTTTACATACAAATATCTTATTTTATTTTATTTATTTTATATTAACTGTCCCCCCAATACCAGTCAAGAACCCCCCCAAAACAAATTCCCTGTTCAACTGATTAATTCCCCAGACTCCACCCACCATTACAGGCACCCTCCTCAGATCCCTTTTATACCATGTTTTATGGGTTTTTTTAATTTTATTTTGGATTTATTTTTATTAACTGCCCCAAAATCCCAGTAAACCCCCCCAAAAAAATTAACTCCTGTTCAATTGATTCCTCACACCCAACCAACACAGGCACCCTCACGGCCCTTTTATACTATGCCTTTGGGAAATAAAATAATTTTGCTATGTGTTGTGTGTAACTTCAATATTTCCATTAATTTCAATGGAATGAGCTAGGCGAAAAAAGCATGAAAAAGCAGAAAATCTGCATTTTTCTAGAGAAATTTTTCACCAAGCGGAAAGTGCCATTTTTTGCTGATTTCAATTTGAGGTGGAAATTTTCACCCATCCCTACTCCCAGGGTCAGCGGAATGGTATGGGCTTCCTTGAACACTAGTCTGGATGCTCTGCATTGCTTCCTCTACCACTCCCCTAACACTAGTCCCATCAGCTGCTTCACCATAACTGCTACTACTACTAACTCCAACCACATCATTTTCAATATAGTAACATAGTAACATATACATAGTAACATAGTAGATAAGGCTGAAAAAAGACATGCGTCCATCAAGTCCAGCCCATGCCAAAAACACCCCTGTTGATCCAGAGGAAGGAAAAAAAGCCCTCTGGAGCCATTTCCAATCTAGCCCCAAGTGTGTGTGTGTGTGGGGGGGGATTATTCCTTCCTGACTCCAATTGGTACTCAGATAGTTCCCCGGATCAATATCCTATTTGCTTTGAAGCCATCTGTCATAACTGTCAATATTGTTCTGTGCTAGATAGGCATCCATTGGTTTTTTGAATGCAGTTGCATTATCTGCAAGCACAACATCCCGAGGGAAAGAATTCCATAGCCTTACCACCCTTACTGTAAATAATCCCTGCCTTTGTTTTAGTCGAAAGCGCCTTTCCTCTAGTCTTAATGGATTACCTCTTGTTCTTAGCTCAGCTCTCTGCATAAATAATTCATTGGATAGTTCTTTGTATTGACCTTGAATGTATTTTTAAATGGTAATCATATCACCCCTTAGACGACTCTTCTCTAATGTAAACAAACCCAGTTTGGCTAGTCTCTCTTTGTAACTCAGATCCTCCAATCCCTTTATCATTTTTGTTGAATGTCTCTGCACCTTTTCCAGTTTCTGCACCTTTTCCAGTTCAGTAATGTCTTTTTTTAGAACAGGCACCCAAAATTGTACTCCATATTCTAGATGAGGCCTAACCAAAGATTTATACAAAGGTAGGACAATATTAGCATCCCTTGCTTCTACACCTCTTTTTATGCAGGCTAGTACTCTATTTGCTCTTGCAGCAGCTGAGTGACTCTGCACACTGCTGTGAAGTCTATCGTCTATCAGTACTCCTAAATCTTTCTCTAATGAGGATTTCCCGAGTTGTTTTCCATTTAGAGTATATGTAGCAAGTTTGTTTCTACAGCCCAAATGCATAACCTTACATTTATCTACATTAAATGACATCTGCCACTTTTCTGCCCATTCACTTAGTTTATCTAAATCATTCTGTAGGGAAAAAACATCCAGCTCAGTATGTATTTCCTTACATAGTTTAGTGTCATCAGCAAAGCAATCTTGACCCGGCTGAGTCTTCATTCTCACTAGTAATGTGATGATCACCCCATCCCTTACTCCTAACACTCTGTACAAGCTGCTGTGCCTTTTTAGTAGTAGTAGTACTAGTGGTGGGATGTTTGAGTATGGCAAGTTTGACTTAGGGTCCTCTGCTGTCACAACTGGCATCATTTTGTCCCCCCCTCCTGAGAATTACAAGACACACTGGCAGCAGGTTTAGCACGTACAGCAGGTTCAGCACTGGCAGCAGGCACAGCACTGGTGGCAGCATGTGCAGCACTGGTGGCAGCAGGTGCAGCACTGGCAGCAGGCACTGGCAGCTGACCTGTCCTGCTCACATTATTACCCTCTTCTTCCTCCCATGAGATAAATTTCCCCAAAATCCCTAGGGGTGATTTAGGAGGGCTGGCCAACATTGGGTCTGGGGAATCTGGGTTTGCAGACCCATCACTGCTGGTAGTGGTCACTTCCTCCTCAGACTCAGTGGACACATAAGGATCCTTCCAGCGCCTCCTTTTATTGTTAGTATACCTGCTCATAGTGATATCAGTCACACTGAGCCTCTCCTGCCTCAATTTTGCTATTAGCACACAGCACAGCACAGTAGTCTATCACCTCTTGCTCTGTAGCTGAAAAATGGCACGTTTTTCTAGTGAAAAGGTGAAAAACACGTTAATAAAGGGGCAAAAACTTTCCAGCCATTGAAAAAAATAGCGAAGAATTTTTGTCAGTGGGCAAAAACGGTGAAGATTGCTTTATTCTAAGGGGATTTTCCCACGAAAAACAGACAACTATGTGGTTTTCGCAGAGTTTTTCACGGGAACATGACTGGACCTTTTACCCACTCCTATTCTACTTGCTCATGCAGCAGCTGAGTGACACTGTACACTGTTGTGAAGTCTGTTGTCTATCAGTACTTGTCATGTCCAACGTTCTGCACCTGATCCAGCTGAACAACATCGGGCATCTGCGCATTTGCAGTGTTGGTCACGCCATTTTGCCCCTGTGCATGCGCAGAATTGGTCCCTCTGCGTCACTTCTACTTGTGCATGGCTTCAGTCTCTCTGCATCACTTCTGTGCATGCACGGTGATCCGGTACTATATTTCAGTCAGTGCTTCTGGTTAGACAGTGCTCAGCTGGCTTCTTCCTGGTTACTCCATTGCAGCATTTGAGCCTTGGCCTGTCTCTCTAGATCTGACTCTGTGCTGCCTGCCATGACCCCTGTGTGGAACTAAGACCCCTGAAAAAGTGCTGCCTGTTCTGCTTGGACTTCTAATCAAATAATCTGTGTTGCCTGCCTTCTCCCCTGCCTGGATTTAAGACCACTGAACCTATGATGCCTGCCTTGACCCCTGCCTGGACTTCTGACCACTGAATCTGTGCTGCCTGCCCTGCCCTCTGCCTGGATATTAAACCACTGAACCTGTGCTGCCTTCCCTGACCTCTGCTTGGCAATGGAAGTTGTCATGAATGAAGATGAGGGAAGCACTGCAGTCACAGTGCAGCCTGCTCCCTTAGTTGTATTTTAATCCTTTGAGTGCCAGAGTGGTATGCAACGCATTGCTTTGCAATGCGTTGCGTACCACTCTTGCACTCAAAGGGTTAACTTAGATCTCATCCATTTATAATGTTCTACCTCCTTTGTCCCATTGCTATTAGTACTTTTGCTCCCCTCTCCGTTTGAAGGAGAGTGGAGCAAAAGTACTAATAGCAATGGGACACAGGAGGTAGGGGGTTAAAAATGAATGAGATCTAATTTAAACTAATGTCTAATAATAGTATTTTAATAAAACAAGTTTAAAAAACACACACATATATACAGTCAAGGTATGTGGTCCATACCTTTCCTATTAACCCTTTGGGTACCAGAGGGGTAGGAAACATGCTAAGCAATGCTTTCGTACCTCTCTGGTACTCAAAGGGTTAATTGTGGAATAAAAGACAGATTTGTCCACTATATGGAAGTCCATGAGGTGGATGTAGATGGGGTTAGTATGTCACATATATGCAATATATGTGACATACTAAGGGGGGGGAGTGGAAGGGGACATTGTGTAGTGCTTGGTGTACTAGTTTTATTGATTGTAACCCTTTGAATGCCACAGGGGAGAGCAGTGCACATCCCTATGGCATTCAAAGCTGTCCATGGTGCTGAAAGCCATCTCTGTGTTCCCCTAGTGGCTGGGTAGGGAAGCACAGAGAAAGCTGTTCAGAACTGTCGACGTGGGTTTTGGATTTTCTGACTGAACTTGATACTTTACAGTGCTGTGATTGGCTGTGGTGCTAGGTAACATTTTTATCGTGTGTTTTTAGGTAAGATTTTCTATGCGACGCAGGTTTAAGGTTAACGTGTATTTTGTTGGTTATTGCTAGTTAGCCTTTCTGGGTAAGGAAGATTTGAATCTCACGTTACCTGGTCTTGCTTAACGAGCGAAGGCAGTTTTTTTCTTCACGTTGGTTTTAACACCAACATTTGAATCGAGCCCTTAATCCCTTAAATGCTACACAGGTAATCAATTCAATCCTTTTCAATACACTGGAGACTTCTCTAGCCTTTAGAGAATTAAAGGGACATTTTATGTATTCCCTAGGATTCACTCGGTTTGCACAATAATTACACAACTATTTTACTTACTACATCAGCCCCAGTTACATTACACAACTTAAAGGGATAGTAACATGTAGTATATAGTAAAATGTATATTGTAAGGTTTATCCTCCTGAGTACAACAATGTGATTTTTTTTTTAGGTGCAGTATCTTAATGGACTGAAATTTTACAGTGGCGCTGTTGCTAAACCATCTTATGGATGTAATTCAATGACACTGTAGACAAAATTCCTGTTAAAATAAATTGGGCTTTTTAACCCCTTGAATGCTAGAGAGGTCTCCAATGCATTGCAAGGAAATGTATTGGAGATATAGCTACCATTCAAGGGGCTAAAAAGCTGTATTGAACTGCTGGGGTATTTTGGAATTTTATTTGTCACCTAAGGTGCAGTTGGGTTACTCCAGAATAACTCCAGTTTGCTTATATAAATACTACTTTTAAAGCCGATGTACACGGGCCAACACTGGCAGCGCTGCAGTCATGTACAGTACTAACTGCCCGCACCACGGCTGATATGGAGCGGGGTACTCCAAATTCAGACCGTAGTCCTCTCTGCGCGTGCAGCGCATGCAGCTGCCTCTACTGTGCATGATGGCTTCTGACAAACATCCTTAGCGAATTATAATATAGAATGGGCCAAAATACCCAGAATGATCTGCTATAGCACCCATAGGTACCAGTTCCACAGTATTTGAGCATTAAAAGCCCAAAACTGACCTGCACCCACATACACCACTGCACTTTCCATTTCTCTTTAATGTCTGCAGCTCTTTGTCTTACTGTGCTTTTCGCCTTCCTATACATTGTGGTCATATAAATGACTCAGCAAAGGTCCTGTAGCCCACTAGAATGTAGCCACTACCATAATGACCTGTGGAGCATTCCAGCAGGCTACAAATGATTCTGTCCAGGTTTCAGGAGTTAGGACCATTGAAACCCTGATAGAATCCAGAAAACATGCCAGGTGACAGGCTAAGTTAAGAGGTATGGGGAGAGATGCAGGTCTACAGAACATCTAAAACATTTTCCTCTATAGTAAGGTGATCACATATCACTTTTAACCTGTGACACATTTCACAAATACATACTGCAGGGCTGCTTTGATTTAAGTACAGTCCTGAAATATGCCTAATCCTATGCGTCCTGATTAAAGGTGAGGTCTGGTCACCCTATTCTATAGAGGACCAAAAGTTAGCAAATAGGGGGCCGCACACTACCGACTGGCTGAAATTTCTTGCATGCCTGGCATACAGAATGTAAAAATATTGTTGGATAGCAGGAAGGTCCATTCTTGTATAATCATCAAGGAATTGCCAAGTTTTCATGGAAATTTCATTGTTGGTAAATAATTAATACGTAAGAAACATAAGAAATTTCAAACCTGTGGATTTCAAAAGAAATGAAAAATGTTAATGTCTTCCATAAAACCTCCTACAAACTCCTGCAAAAAGAAAATGGAACTTTAAACCCATCCCTGGAATTACATACCTTGTGGCAATTTGTTTTAAAGCATTAACTTATGCCAGGGATAACTGCAGCATTAACAAATCACAGTTTTAATTTTACCATACAAGATAAATAAAAATTAAAAGACGATATATTTTTATATATTCCACAAACCACTTAAATTTAAGGGCAAAAAATCTGATTGAAACAGGAAATGACACGTTCATCATCTTTTTTCATTACTTTCAGAACCCATAAGATGTTTTATTTTTGAAGGAATGGCAAGATCAGTGCACTTTCATTGCAATGAGAAATGAAGAACATAGGCTATAAATATAATTCATTTGTCACATTATATATTGTTGTTGAGGCTAATGGGTGTATCAGGTCAAGGATCGTGACCTTCTGTAACAGGGATTCATTTTTGTATAAAATATATTTTAGATAGACTATCAACTGGAAATAAAATGGTTCTTTCATAGATATTGCAGATAAGTCATAATTCAGAGTTTGTTCAGTATATCAATTCCAATAGTTTCATGACTGTTTAAGCACCCATCTATGAAACATCACTGCTAACACATGCTCTCTAAATTACTCAGATGCCAGGTCAGCTAAACATACATGCATCAGCGCTCTGCCCTTGTTATTTTGTATGACATCTTTATGAAAATGTACTTTGGTAAATGTGTAAATATTACTGAAATACAATGTCATAAAGTGGGACTTTATTTAAAGCATGGTACAATATTTAAAGAGATAAGCTATTCTTATTTTTAAGAAGAGGCTAAATAGCTTTTTTAAGATGCAATGTATAATTATACTATAGAGAAAGAAAATGTATAATTATATTATAGAGAAAGAATTGCTCTTTTTTGTTTATTTATAATGCATTGCAAACTATTAAGGACTGTCACTGATGTCAGTTACAGTCATTAAAGTAAAAATAATGTATAAAAAGAAATTGGTAGGTTTTAAATGTAATGTTCTTTGAGGTAGCATCTGTTATGTCCCTAAAATGTAATAAAACTTTATAATTCATTTGTATACTGTTCTATTCAGACACAATTTAATTGATTTAATTTAGTTTAGTTTAATTTGTTTGTAATTAGAGGAAAAAAGCATAGATGGTTAAATTTTTTACATTAATACCCACCACTCTTGTACTCGAAAAGGCTAATAGTTTATCTGAGAATGTTTGCAGACAATAACTCAAACACATATTACTATATTACTGTAAGGCAACCCAGCAAAAGGCAACAGTGGAAGCTCTCACTGAACCTATTTAAGCTTAACTTTGTGTCCTTAGAAAACAAATAGATAACTATTTTAGTTCTTATCATGAATTACAGAGTATTTCAGTGTATATGGCGCCTAATTATGTTTAGATGTTAGTTTTATTTAAATACCCACTAATTTAAAATCATTCAGTGTTTAATATCCCTCCTCCCACCTCTTGACCTGATGCCAGCTTCTTCTCCAAATGAGGGAACTGACCAATTCAGTCATGCAGTGTCCATGGCAATCCATCTGAACTTGCTCAAATGGAGACATTTGTCTCCATGTGAGCAGTTTTAATGTGTCCTTTGCACTGGTGCAGTTTTAGTCCTTGCTTAGGATTCACTAAAGCTATGCACATTGAGACGCACCTCTTTGTGAATGAGATGTAGGTTGGGTTATCATGACAACTGGTTGGAACCATCTTCTTCCCTAAACAAGGTTGTCTTTAGAATAAGTTAACAGGACAAAAAGGCAAGGGATTAAGGGAAGCTTTAGGATAAAATGCAAGCTCATCATTTGTTTCAACAACATTAGTGATGTAAGGGGAGGAAAAACATGGACCACTGCTACTTAGGATAGGCGAAAAGTCAGAAACAGAAAAAACAATCCTCCTACTTTTTCACAAAAGTTTCCTCCCATAGAAAATGTTTACTGTTTTGCTATTGCTAATAAATTTCTTATTAGAACTTTGCCATTTTTACCTCTGTTTACTAGGATTGTAAGGTTTCCCTTCCTCAATATTACTTCTTCTAAAGGCCGAAGTGGAGAAATAAATAGCTGAAAGTAAAAGTTTTGAGTCCTACAGCAACATATGCCTTCAAAATTGTTAGCAGGCTGAGTGCCTTTGTCCTCTACCCACAACATTAACTTCCTGCTAAGTAACATTGGCATAACATAATTGAAAAGTAACTATTGCTTGGGATATTCCAACAGGGTGCAACATGACAACAGTTGTTTAAACCCTCTGTTTTCCATAAAAGAAAAGGGCAGCATGTCATCCTCCAACATTTTGGCAAGTTTACCATTCCACAGGTGTAATTTTGCATGATTGTTGTGCGGGTTTTGACTTCTTTCTAAGAACTTAGTAAGTGTGGGATAGCAGAGCATACTGAAACAACTGTGCAAGTTTATTGCTTTAACAACATAATTTGTGGAAATAGTGGGGTGGTGGCAGTATGTGTGGCCACTCTATGATTCTTGACATCTCCAAAAACAAACTCATACTCTGCAGCAGCAGCAGAACATCTTTGCACACTCTCTGACACATCAACAGCACTTCTATTATGTACCCAAGAGCCCCGGAAACTTTTAGGAGTACTTTTTGCTGCTGCTAGTTGTGGCACCTTTGACCTGATGATGTTGTGTCTCTCTGTCAGACCTTTGATTGTGCTTCATTGAGGAGGTACCTAGGTGTGAGCATGCTTCCCCCTGCTCACATTCTTCTTACACAGACAACAGATCATGCTTAGCTTTTGGATCATGACTGAAGTATCTCCATACTGTGGACTTCATACACTGGCCGGTTCCTGAGGAGCTGCTAGTACTACTGGGGCTACTAGATGTTGCTGAAACTGTACTACCAGTAGGTGTCACAGGTGCTGCACTTCCAATAACAGCCAAGGCACTCATTATAGCTATGGTTGTGTATGCTGATAACCTTTGTTGTTGCTGATTACTCAACACTATTTTTCTGTGTGACTGAGTGGGATTTGGACTTGGAAGCAGTGATGATGCTGTTGATGACTGACATGATGCATTTTTGGGCATCTTTGCTTGTACAGGGTCAGAATTTCCAACTGTTTTCTCAAACAATTTATAGACAACCACAGCCCTAATTTTCAGTGGTGGAAAACTGAGCCTTTGCCTTTCAGTTAACTTTCTAGCCATGTCATCATCTCACTCACTCTCAACTTCATCTGTATCAGAAGGAGGATGCTGTAAGACAAGGGGGATGCTGTAGGGAGATTTTTTAGGCTGACATCATCATCATCATCATCATCAGTCACTAGGTCATCCTCAGCATCACCCACTACTTTTATATTCCTCTAGGCTTTTAGAGATCTAAAACAAGCTCTTTACACATTATCATTTGAGGGATTTTCACAAAGTTTGCTACCACTTTTGGGACATTAGTTTCTGTATGTGTTTGTCTCGCTGTCAGATGCAGCATTTGGTTGAATCGCTTGACCTTCTTGCACTATGTCATCAAGACTGTAATGCAACTCATTGTTTTTAGATGGTTTATTAATAGTTCTGGTGCTGTGATGGTGGAACGTTTGGTGGGAACTGTATTCTCCTTGGGACGAGAGGGATTGCCATACTTTATTATACCTGCAATCAGCTTTTGAACTGCCACTTTACTCACATATCCCTGTACTGTTCCTAATGCTTTCATCCTCCCCTTACCCCTTGTGCATTTTCTGGACATTAAACAACTTCTGTGTGTGTGTGTGTTTTTACTGTAAATTAAACAATACAACTGATTGTGTGTAATTTCTTGATTTAGATATCTATAAAATTCTTTCTCATCTAATATCAGTCACAGCTCACATCAAGGTCCCTGTCTCTATCACCTATCAATTAATTAAATATGTTATTTATTTATTTTAATTAACTGTCCTCCCTATCACCGTCAAGAAAAAAACACTCCTTTTCAACTGCTTCTTTTCGCAAACTCTCCTAGCACAGAGATAACATCCAGATCAAGAAGAAATGTGCATCACCTCCACCTGTGTATTCCGCTCATTCACACAGAATTTTAGAGTATTTGGGGTCATTCTCCTTTGCTCCCTTCTCACACCACCAGACTCCCCTAGCACAGAGATAACAGCCAGATCAGGAAGGAACTTGGATCATGCTTGCCTGTGACTTTCCAATTAGTCATACAAAACGTTGTGGTATTTGGGGATACACCTTCTTTGTTCCCTTCTCACACTCCCAGACTCCCCTAGCATAGAGATAACTGTCAGTTAAGTAGGCAACTTGGATCACAACTGCCTGTGTCCTTCCAATCAGTCACACAAAATGTTGGGATATTTGGGGTAAACTTCCTTTGCTCCTTTCTCATACTCACAGACAACTCTAACACAGATATAATAACAGCCAGATCAGGAAGGAACTTGGATCACAGCTACCTGTGTCTTTCCAGTCAGTTACACAGAATTTTGAGGGTATTTTGGTAATTCTCCTTTTGTTCCCTTTCATACCCCAAAATCCCCTAGCACAGAGATAACAGCCAGGGACTTGGGTCACTGCTGCCTGTGAATTTTGGGGTATTTGGGGTCAACCTCCTTTCTCACTTCCTGTCCCCCAGAGTTACCCCAGACTCACTTACAGAGAACAGATGTCCTGCGTACAAGACTCCCTAAACTATATTTCAATCTCAACTTTATTAGCCTGTCTTCTGTAGCTCAAAAATGTGCTGCTCTATCTTCTTCTCACTAACACAGAATGGCATGCTGTGGGAACCTAACACCCTTTTTATACTTTATCTGTGAAAAAAAAGGGATACTTACCACATGGAGGACAGAAATTCAGTCATATCATTTTAATGCAATGAGCTAGGTGAAAAAGTAAAATAAATGCACTTTTTGTAAAACATTTGCCAGAGAAAAGTGCAATTTTTCTTCTGTTTCTCTTTTGAGACAGAATCTTTCACCTACCCCTACTATTTACATGCAGCATGCCTAGTTGTTTCCTGGCTTTATTTACTCTTTCCCATTAAAACATGTAAAATGCCTTGTACCTTTGCCTCATTATAACCCCCAAAATTTGAATTATATAAGCCTTCCTGCCTTTAAAGTTACTATTTTTCCCTGATAAAGAAGTGTGCCTGACTTTGAAATGCGTTGGAACATTTTAAGTCACTTTGCTTGATCCTGTATAGATGCTAGTGCCTGAAGTTTTGTGTTTGAACATTAACTTTGAGACTTAAGGAAAAGATGGCACTGTACATGAATAGCTATGCTACACAAACAACAGTGTATCCATTCTAATACTGATTGGAGGGAAGCTCAAGTTTAGAAGCCAAGGTGTGTGAGGAGTTTCAGTTCACATCATTGTGTCAGCTGGAGATCAAGGCCTCAATTCAATCATGTGCAGTAAAACAGTATCCTTTTGAATGGTCGCACACAGAAGAGTGTGCAACCATTCAACTGTTTCAGCAGGTCGCCTGGCTAAAAAATGCAATGTGACAATCTCGCAGTGCATGACAGTGCAAGATTGTCACGTCGCATAGCCAACGCAATGCATGTGACCATTCAAAAGTGAACCCAGTAAAACAGCCAGCAGGACAAAAAAGGCCAAAATTCGGTAATAATAAATGATTTAGGTTGAATTCAATACGTAGTCTACCAGAATAACTAACAAGTGTAGGACCAACAAATCTACATAGCTCAAAAACCTGCTTCACACCTTTTTCACTTCACCATGCATCCAAATTAGCTGATAATTGACTTATGATACATCTAATGTTAAGGAAAAAGATAACGGTTAATGTTAACTAGCAACCCTGATTGTTGTCAAGACGTGTTCAAACTCACAGCCAATCACAACACACCAGAGTATCACATACATTCAAATACACCTACATATACCCCAAAATAACTGACATATTTTGAGTTTTGATGAGCTAGAGCACATGACTCAGGACTGGAGGGTAGAGATGGAGTGAGAGAGAGAGGAGCATACATTCGAGCTCAGTAGAAGCAGATGGGAGCGGAGAGAGATGGAGAGTGTTGGTACACCAAAGCAACACATAATACTCCTTGGCAAAGATTCATAACACGCATACAAACAAACACTGACTTAGCTTTTTTGTTTATAACACACTACACATTTTAATACTATACTATTTTGACAGTGTGAGTCAGTGAGTGACAGAGAGTGACAGAGTGAATGAGATCAAGTGTGTCTGGGAGGGCCTGTGTGAATGCCTGAATGAGAGTAGATGCGAGATGTCGAGGAGATTAGAGGGGGGGAGAGGTATTGGGAGAGGAGCAGGAGAGAAGGAAGGCGAGCAGGGAATCCCTGGTCAGCGTAGGAGTGGTAAAGGGAGATCCATTGGGAGGAGGGGGCCCCAGCCAAGGACAGGCACAGGGAGGGCAAGGACAGAACTGCCAGTGGGAAGAGGGGTAGTTGTCAGGGAGAACCCTACATAGTCAAGGACATCACAGGCCGGGCATTCAAGTCAGAGCTCCGACACATCACAGACTGGAGCTGATGAGGAGAAGCTGAGGGACCCTAAATACTCTTATGAGGAGAATAGGGTCCTCATCCAGAGTAAACATAGAAACACAGAATTTGACAGCTGATAAGAACCATTCAGCCCAACTAGTCTGCCCGTTTGCCTTCTGTAAAAGCCTCAAACCTTATTTGGTCCTTGGTCTTGTCTTATGTTCAGGACAGCCTTATGCCTATCCCATGCATGCTTAAATTCTGCCACTGTATTAATTTCTACCACTTCTGCTGGTCGGCTATTCCACTTATCTACTACCCTCTTAGTATCTCAGAAAGGGAGAATGTCCTTTTCCGGAGAAAGAGGATCACTAGTCTGGGGTCTCAACCGGGTGAATTAAGTCTCCACCTGCCAGAGAATCCTGGATTTGATCAAGAGGCGCCGAGGTGACTATAAGTTCCTGGTCAAGAAGAAGATGGGAGAGGTCACAATGCAAGCTTGAGCTACCACAGGTGGTCCCCCACAAAGCATTACCATTACCACATCAGCAACAAGAGGTCCAGCCATATGTAGAAAGTTCAGAGTTGATATATGTGGTGGGGACACAGGCATCCTTTGTGATCCCACATGCTGGCCCACCAACACCTGTCACTGAGCACACCTCATCACCAGCAATGAAAGAACCCTAACATCCTGAACAACACAGTGGCCAAGTTGATGAACCAGAGGATGTTGCAGAGCCATCCCCAGCACCTATGACTCCACCATCTCCACCAACAACACATTCCACATGTAGCAAGACCATGAGTGCCTACACATACAGAGGAGGCAACTCAGGGAGTACAGGAGGACAAACAGGTAGAAGGAGGAAAGCTCACAGTGCTAAACTCATCATAAGATATCCTTATTATAAATATAAATTAAATAAAAGTATATAGATGAAAGATATAGATAGCAGCAAGGAATGAGAGGGTTCAAACAGGACAAACAGGTACCTGCCAACCTCGATGCACTGAAATTCCACATGGCAATCCTCATAACCAAGATCAAGGAGATCAGATCAGGGATAATGGACATGCTGGGGCAAATGCTTGTTGAAATGAAGGAGAACAATCACAGGGAGAACCTATGACTGGAGAGGGAGCAGCAATCCACAGAGGGGTCCAGTACAACAAGTTCCCACTATGTGTGAACCCAGCACCAATAGCAAGAGAGCAAGGATACCCAGAGTCACAAGACAGTCTTCAAGGGCATCCACCTCTGCAGCCCCTTTAACCCCTCCCAAAAAAAGAAAAAAGCCCCATTTGAGATCTTTCCACTAAATATATATGTGTAAATGATTCTGGTGTCTAACAGGTAAAGTGTATTGTGTTTGATTCCTGTGTTAAACTCATGGTGGGTGAAGTGGTCCCTGATGAACCTGTCCCTTTTGTGCTGGAGCTTTTATTTGCACATTTGTACAGTCTATGGCACCCATGACCCCGGGCATGACTCCCGTTGTGTAGAACTGCTGTTTTACATGTGTCCACTCCATGTCGGTGGAAGGGAAGTGGATATTGGCCTTCCTCTTGAGGGCTGCCAACACCTGAGTCAGTGCCCTTGAACACACAGTCTGTGACATGTCAGATGTATATCCTTCTGTGGACTGGAAGGATCCACTTGCCATGAAATGGTTGGCCCACATGAGATTCTGCAATCCAGATAGGGCACTGTTGGTGTTGTAAAAGGGATCAATGTTATCCTTGATCACCTCATATAACTGGATGATGCTGTGGGATGTCAGCCTGTACCTGTCTCTAACTTCACTGTCCGTCATTCTCAGGAGAGTGACTGGGTCTGTGCAGATATCTGTCATCCCTGTGGTGCTTCACAGGTTCCTGTGGCAGCTGTGGGAGATCCTGTTGCAGCAGCTGGGGTGCTGATTCCTGATGTGGTTCCCCAGGTGGAGATGGGCTCCTGTCTGACTGTTCTGCTGGAGCATCAGCATCAACAGGTGTGCTTAGGGGAGGATGGTGACCCTAGTGTTCGCATTCATCCATCTCCACTGTCATCATAGAAATATGTATGCAAACATACTTCTGATCTCTCTATCTGTCTCTCTCTGTCTCTGAGTGGACTCACTGTAAACACCCCATACCAGTCATGGGGTATGTAGTGGCCAATGGGAAGGTGTTGTTCTCCAAGTAAGTGTTTGTCATATGTGTGTTGCTTTTTCTGATATATTGTGATTGCTGTGTAGCTATCAGATGTGTGTGTGACATTGTCAGGTGCATATTGTGTCTCCATGGACTGTTGATGTTGGGTTACTTTGGATTGACAGGTGTGGTTGTTGTGTGTATCAATTTGTCATGTGTTAGCACTACTTCAATGGACGTCTCAATAGACTTTATATTGGGATTTTAAAACTGCTGTTAGCTGTTCATAAGATGGCTAATTGAATGACTTACTATTCTTTCAAAACCACCGTCGGCTGTTTTTTTCGTAACGGACACAATTGAATCGAGGCCCAAGTACACTGAAGAGAGAGGACATACAGGTGACAACTACACTGGCTAAAGAGATCTCGAGTATCCCTGAGGAGTGGTCGTGTGGAGGTCCATCGTACCGATGAGATTATTCCAATTTATGAATATCCTTTACAGTTGCTAGTGAAGATGTTTGCATTTAATATCAGTAGTCCCCTCTGTGTATTGACACTTATATATACAACTGAATTTGATGCTCAACAATTGCAACATATGCTTAGAATGCAGGACATATGAATATGTAACTCATTCATGCTATCTATAAAGTTTCAGTTAAGTTGTTGCTAAGCATCTCGTGTATCTAGGAGAGTGAATTGAAGATGCTTTGTAGCATTATACACCTATTGGATCTAGTTATGTTTTATGCGATTGATCACTTATTATTCTAGTGTTAGATTGTGGCTTTCTAGGGCTTCTTGATGATGACAAATGTGACAGAGGGTTACCTGATGTTGCACTTGTCATCACCTCAAAAAGCACATTGATAGAGGTGCTAGTTGGGATAGGCTACTGATTTGTGCCGCAGCTGATACTAGTATCTAGTTTCCTTCTTTTATTATACTGCCAGATCCCTAGTAAATATGTTGGGGGGTCTGAGGCTCATTTGGGCAGAGGAAAGGGATCTCCCTTAAGTTCTGCTCTTGCTGTTGAATTCCTCAGTATCTGAGTTAGCAGCAGCAGAGGCCCTCTAGCTTCTCTTGCTACTCAGTGTGATAGCCAGTACGCCAAAACAATTTTATATTTTATTTCTTAATCTCTCTCTCTCTCCGTTCTATTCTACAACATGCGGCATGGTAGGAAGTTCTGGATTTTTATAAAATGGGGTGGGGGGCGGAAACTTTAGCGACCATTGAAAGCATAGGTGGAAAATGGAACCGTTGTCACAGCAAAATCTGCATGTTAGTGAAAACAGTGGAAAATCTATGGTTTTCTTTGAGAAAAAAGGGAAAAAAGCAGAACATCATGCATTTTTATTGTGAAAATTCTTGAAAAACAAAACAAGCCTATCCCTACTGAAAGGTAACCTAAGCCATAGTTGTTAATAAAGTGTAGGGTTTTTTTTTCAACACAGCTCCAATAACGTACCTTTGTGTATCTTGACAACTATATTTTCTGTTGGTTAAATATGTAAATATTGTATGAATATATTAATTAATGAAGGAATATGTTTATATAGCATCACAAATGTATGCAGTGCTTTACAATTTAAGGGTTTAGACAATACAGGGTTACATGTGCTTTGTAAAGTGAAACACTGGAAGTGAGGTTCCTGCCCAAAAGTTTACGATCTAAAGTGGTAATGGGAGAAATACATAGTACATTATGGTCAAGTGCTGAATACAGTACTAGAGTTCTGGTCAGGATAAGGGACACAAATAAGTAAATAATTTACAAGAGCCTTAGTTGTACAAAGTCAGTGCCTTCTAGCATGTTTAAGTTTTGTTAAGGAGGTGTAGTTTTAAACGTAACTTGTAAAGAAATGTAGCATTTATTTTGTTTTCTACATTATCTTGAAAAAAACAGTGGTGACTAAACTTAATTTATTCTATCTGGTTTCAGAGTTGTTTTACTAACATATGTCTACTTTCCAGAAAATGAAACAAACAATACTAATATCTTATAGACTGCAGCTCAGTCACAGCCACCTCTTCTGCAAAGTGCACAATTTTATTCTATACAATTATCTACTCTGTATGCTTGCATTGCTTGACATTGTAAAACATATATTTACATTTACATTTCTAACTTTTCATGCAATTTTATATAGTAGAAAAATGAAAAAAATAATACATTATAAATTCTGCAGACGGCTTACAGTGGAATTTAATAAATTCATTTGTTTGGCATTCTGTTGAACACCTTAGCATAATCGGCCTAAATAACAAATTCAGAGCACAATTGCAGTGCACAACAACCACAGAAGATTAGATAGCATATTTACAATCTTAAGAATTCTGCTTATAGTTTTGTATTTTGTTTTATTTCCTGAAAGTTGTAATACAATTTACATGGTGGTCACATGTGCCTGAAAATCTGGTTAAGTACATGTTACAAAACAATGCTAAACCTTGTAATTAATGAAAGAAATTATGTTGGACTTCATCCATGCAAGTTTTATTACTTATTTATTCTATTGAAAGTCAGGAAAAGAACAATCTTGAAAATATACCAATTTTTATTAAATTATCATGTTTTACTAAGTGTGCATATATATTGGGCAATAAAAAAAACATTGGCTGCTCTGTACATGCCTAAAATGGATCCTGTCAGCATCTCAGAGGGTCAGAAAATGAATCCCCTTGATTGATGGTGACTTACAACGCAACCCGTAAGTTACAGATTTTGTGAGCTGTGCACATTTAATGATCAATAGTGTTGGGTTTGAAAGCTGTTTATTATGGTTTATGGGGTCTATGTATGCAGACTGAACTGTGAGACCTCATTTCTTGCATTTGAATATATCACTGGACCAGTAAGAGAGCAATGAGTGCCTCTTATTACACCACTGTTTCTCAACCACTAGTACACCAGAGCTCACAATGCTGCCCCAACTTCATTGGTGTGTCTGATTCAGGGAGCAGACCTGTTACATTGAACTAATCAGGTAATTTCGCCTCACACCACAACCAGCAAATAATGGCAATCCCGCTTGGAGAAAAATTTCTAGTGAAAAGTTAACTTTTTCTGTTGAAATCAATGGGAACATTGAATGTACATGCAACACATTACAAATGTTATTTTATTTCCAAAGACATAGTATAAAAGGGGTATGAGGGTGCCTGTGTTGGTGGAATGTTTTTTTGGGGGGTATTAACTGAGATTGGGGAGGCAGTTAATAAAAAATAAAAGCTAAATACAATTAAAAAACCTTTGAAAGACATGGTATAAAAGGGGTCTGAGGAGGGTGCCTGTGTTCATGGGTGGAGTCTGGGGAAAGAATCAGTTGAACAGGAAGTGTGTTTTGGGGGGTTGTTGACTGGTATTGGGTGGACAGTTAATAAATAAATAAATAAATAAATAAAATAAGAAATGTATATATAATGTGATAGAGACAGGGACCTCCTAATGTAAGCTGCCACTGGGGTAGACTGATAATTGACGTGACAGCGTATTTTGTAGAGGATGATTTATAAGATTTGCTATTAGCAGCCCAATCCCTGAGGAAGGATTGATTTGTAGGACTGACTTATTAGAGACACACTCAAAAAATGCCCTACTGGTCTAGTGCTAGTAGTAGGGATGGGCAAACATTTTTGCCTTAAACTGAAATCTGCAAATAATGGCACTTTCCACTTGGCGAATAATTTCCAGCAAAAAGTGCAGTTTTTCAGATTTTTCCTGCCTTTTTCATGCATTGAAATCAATGGAAAGAAAACATTTTCTTTACCACACAAAAGTTTTCTACAGCCATATAAAAGGGTGTCAGTCTCTCACAGCATGCCATTATGTGTTTGTGAAAGGAGAGAGCAGCACCTTGTTTGAGCTAGAGAAGATATGGGAATTAAAGTTTAGTTTAGGGTATCTTTTAGGTAGGACATTTGTTCCCTGTATTAGGAGAGTCAGTGGGGCACTCTGGGGAGAAGAAATGAGGAAGCAGGTTGACCCCAAATAATACCCCAAAATTCAGATTGACTGACTGGCAAGACACAGGCAGCTGGGGACCTATTTGCTTGCAGATCTTGCTCTTATTGTCTCTGTGCTGGGTGGGGAAGTCTGGGGAAAGAAGTTGCTGATTTTCAGTTATAATTTTTTTTGGACAGGGTGGATAACTTAAAAAAAAAAAATAAATAAAAAAGAATAAAGAACTAAATATATTAGGTGACAGTGATAGACAGCTTACTGGGCTTAGGCAAGGCATCATACAGCTCCACCAGCTGTATTGTGTACCACAGAGTAAAAAATCACAGTGTTGATGAATAATGTACAGCAAATGCACAAGAGGAAGGTGGGTGGAGGGGTGGAGCATTGCAGGGATGTGAGAGTAAAGTACTAGTTCAAAAACTGACTGCAGCAATGCTTGCTGCAGCGTGTGCAATCAATGATGATGATCCCTCAACTCTAAGGGAGGATGCAGTTTGTCAAGGTCCCAGCAAAACTAGTTCCAGTCAGCTCTCACAGCATGTCATTCTGTGTTTGTGAGAGGTGAGAGCAGCATGTTTTTGAGCTAGAGAAGATAGAAAAATAAAGGGGAATTGAAGCTTAGTTTTAGGGAGTCATTTTTAGTAGGACATTTGTTAGCTGTAGTAGGGGCACAATGAAGAGAAGAACGGAGGAAGGAAGTTGACCCAAAATACCAAAAAATTTGGTGTGACTGACTGGCAAAACACAGGCTGGAGTCCAAATGGCTTTCTGATTTTACATTTATTGTCTCTGTGCTGGGGAAGTCTGAGGAAAGAAGTTGTTTTTTTAGTTATATATATTTTTTTGGGGACTAACTGTGATAAGATATGGTGGACAATTTAAATAAATAAATAAAAAATATAAATAATTAAAAAATAAATATATTAGACAGCTGACTGGGAGCTCTATGACTAAGGCAGTCTTGATAGACAGCTGACAACATTGTAAATTTTTTTGAGGGCCAAGGCAAGACATCACTTTCCATCAGTTGTGTATTGTAGAGAGTAAAAACACACACATTAGTTGAGTAATGTCTAGCAAATGTACAAGCAGAAGGGGGAAAGGTGGAGCAGTGCAGGGACATGAGAGTAAAGTGGTAGTACAAAAACTGACTGCAGCAATTGTTGCTGCAGCATATGCAACAAAAGTTGATGATGATCCCGCTCCTCCCAAGCTGGATGCGGTTTGTCAAGGTCCCACCAATCACACCATGCCAGTCCCCCACCACCACTACCATACACATCTGCCTCATTGTAGGTTGTACTTTATTTTTTTTAATCACTTGACATCAATATGAATATGTGCCAGTGTCACTTAAGCAGGAAGTGTTATGGGCAAAGGACAAAGGCACTCTACATGCTAACACATTTTTCAAGGTATATATTGCTGTAGGACTCAAGTTTGTCTTCCAGCAAATTATTTCTCCACTGCAGCCCTCACAAGAAGTACTACTTATCACAGTGCCTGTGATCTTCCTGTCACTCTCATCTGTGGCATACTCTGATTTGCTGAGTTGGATTGGCCCGCCCCCTGGTGACCTTTTTATACCTGACTATCACATCTGTCAGATTCCCTTTCGTGGTGTTTCTGAGCCAGTCGTGCTGTTGCTGTGTTCCTGTATCCGGATTCCTGTGAACCGACTTTGGCCTGTCCTGACTACGCTCCAGTGTTCCTGATCGTGTTTGACCCGGCTTGTCTGAGAACCTCCTAAGTGCTACGACCCAGCTTATCTGAGAACCTCCTACGTGCTACGACCCGGCTTGGCTGACTTCCTGCTTCGTGATCGACCACGTCCTGTTCCAGCGACCTGTGTTTGCCTGTTGTCGCCGCTGCTACATTCTGACTCCTGCTGTGCTGAGTGCTGACGCAGTGTGACCATTAAACTCCGGTGTAACCCTTCTCCAGTGCAGAGTTCCTTGCTGACTTGCAGAGCTGTTCTCCTTGTACCAAGCCTCCATACGCTTGCAGAGCTTAGTTACCATACCGAGCCTGGGAGATCTAAACGTACCCTTTAACCCTTGCAGTGCCGTCTCTCTCTTGCCGAACCTCCATTCCAGTCATAGAACCTTTACCTTATTGGTGTACTTCTGCTGAGTTGGCCGCTAACGTGGACGGCGACTCATATATACAACTGCAGAGTAGTCAAGTCTTGTCGGTCCGGTTGGGCGCCTTATGCTCTCGGTATTACGTTGATTACCGGAGGTATCCATTGCGGCTATTGGTTCTGAGAGAAAGCAGGGTTAGGCTCCAAGCTCTTGCAGGATCTGAAGGTCTACGCCCGTGGGAGCTATTGGCTCGTGTTGTGCTCACTTTGGTCTCAGGTTATATGCCCGTGGGGGCTAAACGCAAGCTTTGCATCTCAGGCTATTCTCCGATTACGTCCCCTGGGGGCTACATACTCTCGCACTTGCAGTATCAGTTGTCTCATTGGGTACGCCCGCGGGGGCTATGTTTGGGTCACTGTTCTGCTAAGCTTATGCTGGTCACTGAACACCTACTATCCTCCATCGCATGACTCTGTGTTGTGCACATATTCTCAGCACATCATTACACCATTTGGGCGTACCAAACCCCACAGCTGAGACGGACTGATTGTTCTCATTTACCCTTTAGTGACCAGTTCGCTATTATCTGTACCATTTGGTGTGTGCCTTCTATTCAGTATAGTGAATCTCTGTGTACTATTGTATTCACTTTGCAATTGCTGCTGTCACCTGTAGAGGGCGATTATTTGCACTTATTTTCATTCAATAAACGTTGTTTTATTTTACCTACTGGTCTGAGTGTCCTAAAAACCGTTACAGTACGAAAGGGCCATGACCTCAGACAGTAAGGGTGAAAGTAACACACAAAAGATGCACTGGAGAATGGATGTCCATGAGTAGCGCCTAGATCAATTGGCACTGGCTTTACAGACCCTACTTGAGCATACGGTACACCTTGATAAGCCTAGTCTGAATCCGGTGGTCCCCCCAGTCTTGACACCGGATAATCTGCCTCTAGCTCCTCCTACTTGTGCCAGAGGCTTAACGGCAGCGGCGCCGTTACCATTGAGATACGATGGCGAGCCTTCCCTATGCAGGGGCTTTATCAATCAGTTGGAGATCTATTTGGAATTGATGCCCCAGGCATTTCCTAACGACCGGAGCAAGGTCAGATTCATGATATCGCTACTAACAGGCAAAGCGTTGGCTTGGGCGAACCCATTGTGGGAGAGTGCCAAACCTTGCACTCTGAACTTTAATGAGTTTGTGAAAAAGTTTCGCCGTGTGTTTGAGGTTCCTGGCAGAGCTGCCTCCGCTGCTAAGAGGCTAATGGAAATACAGCAGGGCGAACGTACACTGGGCGACTATGCAATAGAATTCCGGACCCTGGCAGCGGAGGTGGGCTGGAATAATGAGGCGTTATTGGCAGCTAAGGGGCTCTCTGAACCAATTAAGGATGAAATAGCTGCCCGAGATGTACCTAGTGACCTGGACGAATTCATTGATTATGTCATGCTCATTGACTCTCGTATCCGTGAGAGACGGTTGGCAAAAAGGGCGAGTTCCAGAAACCATGGGCAGGGCAGTTCCTTTGACCCACCCTCTCCACCCTTTCCTACTGAGCATCCAGTAGAGGCAGCAGAGCCAATGCAGCTGGGTTTCACTAGACTCTCAAAAGAGGAGAGGTCTTTCCGTAAAAGGCAAGGCCTATGTTTATATTCTGGCAAACAGGGGCACCTTTTGTGCAATTGTCCGGTAAGGCCGGGAAACGCACGCACCTAGGGTACCTTGGGTGACAGGCCCTAGGTGGTGTACAACAGTCCCTAGATCCGAATACTGTTAAACCCACCATCCAGGTGGTATTCTCTTGGGCTGACAAGGTCGTAGAAACATTGGCACTGGTAGTCTCTGGTGCAGCCGGGTACTTTATGGACCAATCTTTTGCTGTATTGCATAATATTCCTCTATGCAAGAAGGAGTCTCCTTTGGCAGTAGAGGCCATTGATGGCAGACCATTGGAACCCGCATTTATTACGATGGAAACCATTCCTATTTCTATGTCAGTTGGGGCTCTCCACAAGGAGGAGGTACGGTTTCAAATTATTCGTTCACCTCACCATGCAGTCATTTTGGGGTTCCCATGGTTACTTCTGCACAATCCTCAATTTGATTGGCAAAAATGTGAGGTTAGTTCCTGGTCCGAATATTGTAATAAGAACTGTCTATCATTTCCTGTCAAGATTATGTGTACCTCTCCCTCTGTGCCAGCTGAATATGGGGAATTCAGTGATGTATTCAGCAAGGGGGAGGCTAGCGCATTGCCCGAACATAGACCCTATGATTGCGCTATTGATTTGCCTCCAGGTACGGTTCCCCCGAGAGGACGCACTTACCCACTGTCATGTGAGGAGAACAAGGCAATGGAGGAGTACATTGAGGATGCCCTTAAGAGGGGAATTATTTGCAAATCTACCTCCCTGGCTGGCGCCGGATTCTTCTTTGTAAAGAAAAAAAGTGGCGAACTCAGGCCATGTATTGATTACCAGGGGCTTAATAAGCTGATGCCCAAGAACTCATACCCTATTCCACTCATTACCGAGTTATTTGACAGATTGAAGGCCTCTTCTATCTTCACTAAACTTGATTTGCGGGCCGCCTACAATCTAATTAGAATCAGGAAAGGTGATGAGTGGAAAACGGCATTTAATACCAGAACAGGGCACTACGAATATCTGGTAATGCCTTTTGGCTTATGTAACGCACCTGCGGTATTCCAGGAGCTTATTAATGATATCTTGCGTGACATGCTTCAGTCCTGAGTGGTGGTATATCTGGACGATATATTGATTCATTCCGCCACCCTCTCCCAACATATTAAAGATGTCACGGAAGTCTTGCTTCGACTTCGTGAGAATAAACTGTTCTATAAATTAGAAAAATGCAAATTCCATATGTCTCAAGTACTATTCTTGGGGTTCGTAATCTCTAAAGACGGAATCGCTATGGACCAAGATAAGTTGGCAGCGGTATTACAATGGCCTCGCCCTAAAGGGTTAAAAGCGATTCCGCGCTTTCTAGTGTTTGCCAACTATTACAGAAAATTCATACGTAACTTTTCCACATTTGTGAAACCTTTGTCGGATTTGACACATAAGGGCGCTACTCCCTCTCAGTGGACCGAGGCTGCTGAAAATGCGTTTGAGACCTTAAAATCTGCCTTTGCGTCTGCCCCAGTGCTGTCCCATCCCAATCCCTCCCTGCCATTTACCTTGGAAGTTGACGCCTCTGAGGTTGGGGTTGGGGCAGTACTCTCCCAGCGTCCTGTGGGAGGTGGTACCTTGAAACCTTGTGGGTTTTTCTCTAAGAAGTTGTCCAGCGCACAAAGCCACTATGAGATTGGCGACAGGGAGTTATTGGCCATTATTTTGGCACTGAAGGAGTGGTGCCACCTGTTGGAAGGTACCAAGAACCCAGTACTAATCCTTACCGATCACAAGAATCTGACATATCTCTCTGAGGCTAAGAGATTGTCTTCTCGACAGGCCAGATGGGCACTCTTTTTGTCCCGGTTTAACTTTATACTATCCTACCTCCCAGGTTCTAAGAACGTGAGGGCAGACGCCTTGTCCCGACAGTTCGCGTCGGACACTGAGAGGGAGGAAGAACCAGTATCTATCATTCAGCCCGACCGTATTATGGCTACTATTCGCACTAGTATAACTTCGCCACTGGGAGAGGAGATTTTGGGGTCTCAGTCAAGGGCTCCACCTGAGACTCCAGTTGGTAAATGCTTTGTGGATGAGCCATTCCGTACCTGTCTATTGGAGACCTATCACTCGTCAAAAGCGCCTGGGCATATCGGCAGGGATCAATTTATATGGTCTCTTTCACAATTATTCTGGTGGCCTACGCTCAGAGCCGATTGTTCCGCTTTTACTGCCGCTTGTGCCGCCTGTGCCCGTGCTAAGACCCCCAGGCATCTCCCAGTAGGCCTGCTTCAACCTGTGCCTAATGGAGAACGGCCCTGGTCTCATATATCTATCGACTTTCTGGGAGAATTGCCAGTCTCTAGGGGGTATACGTTTATCCTCATGGTGGTTGATAGGTTCTCTAAGATGGCTCATTTTGTGCCCCTCAAGGGGCTTCCATCGGCTCAGGAATTGGCAATCTGTCAGATGCCCTTTCGTGGTGTTTCTGAGCCAGTCGTGCTGTTGCTGTGTTCCTGTATCCGGATTCCTGTGTACCGACTTTGGCCTGTCCTGACTACGCTCCAGTGTTCCTGATCGTGTTTTACCCGGCTTGTCTGAGAACCTCCTAAGTGCTACGACCCGGCTTATCTGAGAACCTCCTACGTGCTACGACCCGGCTTGGCTGACTTCCTGCTTCGTGATCGACCACGTCCTGTTCCAGCGACCTGTGTTTGCCTGTTGTCGCCGCCGCGACATTCTGACTCCTGCTGTGCTGAGTGCTGACGCAGTGTGACCATTACACTCCGGTGTAACCCTTCTCCAGTGCAGAGTTCCTTGCTGACTTGCAGAGCTGTTCTCCTTGTACCAAGCCTCCATACGCTTGCAGAGCTTAGTTACCATACCGAGCCTGGGAGATCTAAACGTACCCTTTAACCCTTGCAGTGCCGTCTCTCTCTTGCCGAACCTCCATTCCAGTCATAGAGCCTTTACCTTATTGGTGTACTTCTGCTGAGTTGGCCGCTAACGTGGACGGCGACTCATATATACAACTGCAGAGTAGTCAAGTCTTGTCGGTCCGGTTGGGCGCCTTAGGCTCTCGGTATTAAGTTGATTACTGGAGGTATCCATTGCGGCTATTGGTTCTGAGAGAAAGCAGGGTTAGGCTCCAAGCTCTTGCAGATTCCGAAGGTCAACGCCCGTGGGGGCTATTGGCTCGTGTTGTGCTCACTTTGGTCTCCGGTTATACGCCCGTGGGGGCTAAACACAAGCTTTGCATCTCAGGCTATTCTCCGATTACGCCCATGGGGGCTACATACTCTCGCACTTGCAGTATCAGTTGTCTCATTGGGTACGCCCGCGGGGGCTATGTTTTTGGTCACTGTTCTGCTAAGCTTATGCTGGTCTCTGAACACCTACTATCCTCCATCGCATGACTCTGTGTTGTGCACATATTCTCAGCACATCATTACACCATTTGGGCGTACCAAACCCAACAGCTGAGACGGACTGATTGTTCTCATTTACCCTTTAGTGACCAGTTCGCTATTATCTGTACCATTTGGTGTGTCTCTGAATTTGGAGGTCTGGATTATCCTTCCCCCGAGTGGAGATGGGTGAAAAGTCCTCCACACACTCTAATGTCAGTTTAGCTGTTATCAGCTAACTGACTATATGGACACGTGAGTGCAACTGATTTTAATGTATACATTCTATATCAATTGACAGTATTACACTATTGAGCTTTCATTTTTGTTTTTCTTGTTTTGTATGATACTGGAATTTCATTGCCACTCAGGGAGAGTGAGTGTATATTTTTGGAGCAGCCATGACAAGTGTGGTGTTCTACTGGTCATATATTTCATCTGGGGGCAGTTGTTAATCCTTAGCAGTTCATTTAGCTGGAATTTGTATATGTCATTGCCCAGCAAATATTTTTGTGAATACGCACCTATGGGTGTTGGTGGTGGCCATTGATGCCTGACTGATCCTGAACAATGGGCTCTTGCCCCCCCCCTTCTTCTCTCTACAGGTGGAGAAGAATGGTTTCTTTCTTCTTCTCCACCACATTCCCCTTCACTGGTTCACTGGCTGGGGCAGAGGATGATGTTGCTGCTATTGCTTCAACTGTCTCAGAATGAACACTGCAACTAGGACCAGGGGTATTGCTGCTGGTAAGTGTTACCTGTCCTAGTCCCACATCACTTGTTGACCCCTTTTACACTGTATCCATGGTAGTCTGTAGCACACTAGCCTCCTCCTCAGCATCCTGCTACCTTGTAACTTAGCAGCAGGAATTGAGCAGTAGCAAACTCTGCAAATACTACTGCAGGAGGTGCTGATGCCCATCTCCATGCTTGTCTCCCATTCCTTTTCAGTTTGGGCTAAAAAGGCCATTAATGTCTGTTCCACCCCAGCCTCTACACTACCATCATCTTCACCATCACCATCACTTCCTCTATGCTGCTGCTCTATTACAGAAATCTCACCAGCTGGAGGAATTGATGAGAAATGTGACAGAGGGTCCCCTAATGTCACACTTACCATTTCTTAGTGACCTGAAGAAGAAAGAATGGCAGCACTAGCAGCAGGCACAGGCAACCGATCTGGTGGAGGTGGTATTATTCCTTCTAGGCAACAATACTGCCTTCTTTAGGGTCATTTTCCACCTGGACAATGCTCTGGGGGGAAGGGGACTCCCAGGGTCAAGGGAATGGTGTGGACCCTCTTGACCACTATTCTGGATTCTTTGCATTACTCCCCCTATCACTCCCCTAATGTTAGTCCCACCAGCTGCTTCACTATCACTGTTACTATTACTAAAACCAACCACATCAATTTCAGTACTTGAATCTTCCTCCTCACTAGTAATATGATGATCACCCCCTCCTTTACTCCTAACACTGCACCTTATTAGTAGTAGTACTAGCGGCGGGACTGCTTGGGGTGGCAAGTGTGATAGGGTCCCCTGCTGTCACATTTGGCATCATCTCCTCCTCCCACCCCCTACTGAGAATTACAAGACACACTGGTAGCAGGTTGAGCACTGGCAGCAGGTTCAGCACTGGTAGCAGGTGCAGCACTTGTGGCATCACTGGCAGCAGGGGCAGCACTGGCAACAGACACAGGTAGCTGACCTGTACTGCTCACTCTAAAACTCCTCTGCCCTTGACAAAAATTTCTCCAAGATCCCTAGGGTTGATGTAAGAGGACTAGACGGCATTGGGTCAGGGGAACCAGGGCATCCAGGCCCATTCATGTTTGTGGTAATGGTCACTGCTTCCTCCTCAGACTCTCTGGATGCATAACTGTCCTTCCAGGTCCTCCTTTTAATGTTATTATCTTGCTCATAGCAATAGCAGTCACTATTAGCCTCTCCTGCCTTAATTTCATTATCAATTCCCAGCACAACAACCTAGCACCTCTCTCTCTTTCTCTGTAGCTGCTTGTACTGTGTTTCACTTCCTATAAAACAGATGTTTTTATATCAAAAAGGCAAAAAATACTATAACAAAGGGGTGAAAACTTTCTAGCCATTGAAAAAATAGCGAAGAAATGTTGTCAATGGCCGAAAATGGCTCTTATCTCATCCTGTTTGTCTCTAGAGTCTGTGAACCTCATAGTCTGCTTTACTGGAAGAGTTATTCTTCAATCTGCTTTAAGTTATTGGCCTAGAATTTGCTTTGAACTTTGTGACATCTACATTAGTATCCCTCTTCCTTCTCCAGGGAAATCTAGTTCTACTACCTTGCAGTTTCAGGGGTGTATCCATCTTGTCATTTGGCTTCATAGGCCATGTACGTTTAACCAGAGCCTAGGACTCAGTAAGGATACACCAGTGGCTGTCAACTCACCTAGCATTTTCATCACTCTCCAACTACTGGCAGACTGACTTTCCTGAGAAGAGAATCATATCCTGGCTTGGCTTTTGTGATTGTGACATTACTTCCATCTGAGTATTAGGTAGCAGAAGTGGATAAAAACACACAAGACACAGAAACCTACAGCCCATATAGTACTAACAGTAGCTCTGAGGAAGGATTTGGAAGGTTTTTACAATCTACCACAGTTGAAACCACTGTTAGGATTACTGATTAATGTTTGAGATTAATCTAATAATAATCAAGGTTATACTGATTTCAAACATGATAATGCAAATAATTTGTCTAGCTTTCATTCCTAACACACAGTTGAATATATATTATAATTTAGGATGGCCATGTTAGTCCAGTGGTGTAGATTCAATATGAGTGAGTATCACAGTATGTATTAATACTTTTTTATTGGACTAACATTCAACAGAGAGCTGATTGATCAATTTATTTTTCAGTTTCTCACGTGTGTGTTTGCAAAGATTTTCAGCATATTGTGAGTTATGAGTTGTTGCAAGTGGGTAAGTGGGTGCTTAATCCTAGTCCCTTAAGAATAATATGTCTTCTCTTACAGCATGCCAGAAATTAGTTGTCACTGTTAACCCTTTGAAAGCAATGTGTTGCTTACACCTCTGGCACTCAAAGAGCTATACTGGGTTTCCTTTGTTTTTATTTAATTATAGATGGCTATATTAGGTATGCTCCATAGATTCTATAGAATGTTAGTTCAATAAAAAAGCTATTATACATAATGCAATGCAATCACTTCACCACCATAGATATCTGCCACACTGTGTAACATTTTTTTTCAATCCCTTAATGATTAGCACAGCAGCAGACTTACAGAAAGAAATGCAGCCACATTAGAGTCTTTGCACTTTTACTGAAAGTCAATCCTTCAGAATACTGTAGCAAGGCTAGCCTTGAAAACTAATTATTGCAGGCTTCTGGCAGTCACATAAAATACTGGGTTATTTTTGGAAAATCTCCTTTCTCCCTTCACACTCTCCCAGGCTCAGCCAGCTCATGAAAGAACTTGTATCACCTATCTCTTCTCAAACAAGATTTTGGGGTAAATATCCTTTCTACCTTTACAATCCCCAGAGTCCTCAGAATTCCTCAAACTCAGAAAGAAATTCCCAAACTAAAATAAACTCAAACTCCACTTCATTTGCCTTTATTCTCTAGCTTAAAATTATGCTGCTTTATCTCTTTCTAATAAACACAGAATGACAGGCTGCCCTTTTATACTATCCCGGGGGGAAAAGAAGAGAAGCTTTCTACATGTGTGTGTGTGTGGGGGGGGGGGGGTAAGGGGGGATTCAGACTAACCACTGACTTTAATGCAATGAGCAAGGCAGAAAAAAGTAGAACATCTTCACTTTTCATGAAAAATGTCCCATTCTGAATGAAGTGCTATTTTTCTCTTGTTTTCTTTTGAAGTGAAAAATCGCACCCATCCTTATTCCACTGGTAAGCTTTGCTGCATTTTCTCCCCTCTGGTATTTCCTTGGAAAGGAGGAAATGCAAGCTTCCATGAATCTGAACAATGCAGACGTCATTCTACTGCACTAAAAAAGGCATAAGGCAGATCCCTAAAAAAATACCTACCAATAAGCCTATTGCCAGTGGCCTGCAATGTTTTCTCAAAGATACTCTGAAGAAGAATGGACAAAATACATAACTGGGCACAACCTAAAGAACAAGAAGACTTCAGGAGAAGTTTCAGTACAATGGACCACATCCAAACAGTGCAACAAGTAATAGAGGATCAAACAAATACAACTTTTCATTATGCATAGCCTTCATTGACTATGAAAAGGCTCTTTTGACTCAGGGAAAAAGCAAGCATGGAATTTCCAACTATATTCATTAGCTAGTACGCTTAGGAAAAAAATGACACCCCATTGATATCAGTTGACATACCTTAGGGGGTTGCTAAAAGTACAAAACTACACATACTACAACCAGCAGCAGCAGGAAAAGCTACATCATCGACCAGAACATCACATTCTGAACACAGGACATTTCATGGGTCTCAGCAGGGGTAGCAAAAATCCAACATTGGTGCTAGTGGTGGCACATCTCTTTGGGACTTTTTTTTTCCTGAGTATGGATTTGTAACTGACACAGAGCATGGTGTCTGAGCAGGTTTTAAGCACATCTGTTTACATTGTCAATGACCATAAGACACGGCTATCAAGCAGCAATGTTGGGAGACTAACATTCTTAAAAATGAACCAACATCTCATACCTTCTGAGTATTGGGTAGCAGTAACCATACATGACAGAGAAAGCAAGGTCAAACGTATTATCAGCAGCACAGATGAGGAATGAGGAGAAGAAGGAATATGAAGATGGGTTGCTACTATCTACCACATTTGGGACTACTGCTATGACCAATAAGTAATGTGTATCAGTAATCTGAGAATAATAATAGTTTACATTTGACACAAACATGATAATGGTAAAAACTGTCGTAGCAATATATATATATATATATATATATATATATATACTAGTGTAAAAGCCTGTGTACACGGGCCAAGGTCCAGGTGATGTTAACCCTTTGAGTTCCAGAGGGGTAAGCAACGCATTGCTTTGCAATGCGTTGTGTACCCTCTGGCATTCAAAGGGTTAAGAGGCCGGTCGTGCTCTGCGTCCTGCTGATGATGCAGTCATGCACTTCTAGAGACTGGCCAAAAGCACAGAATGCTCCCAGCACAGAACTCCCAGCATTCTCTGAATTCAGGCAGTCTCTACTGTGCATGACAGCTTCTGACAAACATCTTAGTGAATTATATATATCTTATATCTATATATATATATATATATATATATATATAAAAGAAGACTGTGCCTGCCAAAACACAACCAGGGGAGGCAGAAAGGAGGAGTTTGGGTGATTCAATGGGGGTGTGATTTTCACACCAGTTGCAGTGGCCAAAGGCACTGCTATTGGTGTGAAAATCATGCAGGGGGTTGGCCCGCCCCCACTATGCAGCCCGCCCACAACTATCAAAGTCAGAAAAAAACAAAATGGATGCCACTTGCTCCTACACCACAGACAAACACACATGTCCCACTCAAACAGCACCAAACACACACACACACGCCCCACTCACACAGCTCCAAACACACACATGGCCCACTCACACAGCACCAAACACACACACATGCCCCACTCACACAGCACCAAACACACACACACAGAGCACCAAACACACACAGAAAGCCAGAAAGAAATATGGCTGACACACACACAGTCACTCACCCTGACTCCCAGTGTCCTCAGCAGGAACTGTAGTACAGCCACTGAAGGGTGCTGCAGCACCAGGGGGACAAAATGGCACTCAAAGGGTTAAGGTAGGCCCTCATTGCTGAATTATTTCTTCACGGTCATCATTTGCCATACAAGACACAGGACAGACAGCCATCAGGTACACACTTAACCCACTGACTGCCACAGTAAATGGAGGACAAACCAATGGCACACTACCGGAGCAATAACGGAGGCAGACTCTTGCAACTGGTATGAGCAGTAACAGAGGCCTAAGCCCAAGGCACACTGCCGGAGCAGTAACGGAGGCAGACACTGGCAACCGGAAGGAGCAGTAATGGAGGACAAGCCAATGGCGAATACCGGAGCAATAACGGAGGCAGACACTTGCAACCAATATGAGCGGTAACGGAGGACTAGGCCAAAGGCACACTGCCGGAGCAGTAACGGAGGCACACACTAGCAACCTGCAGGAGCAGTAGCAGAGGACAAGCCAATGGCGACTACCGGGGCAATCACGGAGGTAGACACTTGCAACCAGTATGATCAGTAACGGAGGACTAGGCCAAAGACACACTGCCGGAGCAGTAACGGAGGCACACACAAGCAACCTGCAGGAGTAAGAATGTTGCTGAGGCGACAACTAGCTGAAGAAGCAGGAACGTCAATAAAGCCGGGTCGGTACACAGGAATAGGAACTTTAGCCAGGCCGGGTCAATACACGGGAGCAGGAACGTCAGCCAAGCCGGGTCGGTACACGGGAGCAGGAACGTCAGCCAGGCCGGGTCGATACACAGGAGCAGGCACTGAAGAGAAGTCAGGCAATCCGGGTCGGTACACAGGAGCTGGAAACTGAAGAGTAGTCAGGCAGGCCAAGTCGGTACACTGGGAAACACTGAGCAGTAAGCTAGCACTGGTACAGGAACACCACGAAAGGGCACCGTGTCGGTGCAGGAGCCCAGTATATAAAGGCCATACTGGGCGGGATCAACACAGGACAGCCAATGGGAGCACTATACAGGATAACTGACAGGAAAACAAAAACAAGGGAGCACGGGCACCGTGATACATCAGCACCACAGAAGTCCCCTCCAGGACTCCACAAGTCAAAGTTCCCAGGTATTACACACACATGCCCCACTCACACAGCACCAAACACAAACACAAAGCCAGAAAGAAATATGGCTGACACACACAGTCACTCACCCTGACTCCCAGTGGCCTCAGAAGGACCTGTAGTACATCCAATGAAGTGTGCTGCAGCACCATGGGAACAAAATGGTACTCAAAGGGTTAAGGTAGGCCCTCACTGCTGAATTATTTCTTCACTGTCATCATTTGCCATGCAAGACACAGGACAGACAGCCATCAGGTACACACAACCCACTGACTGCCACAGTGTTGTGTGTCAAATTTTACCCCTCACACTGTAAACTTGCATTTCCCTCCCACTTCTCCTCCTTCCCCAGCCTATTATTAACACTTTTTCACATTTATGTTAAGCCCTGCCCCCTACTCGCGGATAAGCCCCGCACACTTGTAACCCAGATTGCCCCATTTGTCTCTCCTCATCAGCACTAGAGAAGTCCCCTTCAGGGCCTCCGCAAGTCAAAGTTCCCAGGTATGAATACACTTCCCACTGCTATTTAACTCCAACATGCCATACACTATATACTATCTGCCACATTGTAGGTTGTACTTTTCTTTTTTAATCTCTTGACACCATGATGAATATGTGCCAGTGTTACTAAAGCAGGAAGTTAGTGTTAGTGGGCAAGGGACAAAGGCATTCTGCATGCTAACACATTTTTCAAGGCATATGTTGCTGTAAGACTCACAACTTTGAATTTCAGCTACTTATTTCTCCACTGCAGCACTCAATAGAAGTAAAATTGCAGTGGGAAATGCTGCACTACAGGAAACAAAGGCAAAAAACGTTTTGGCATTGGTGAAAAGGAGGGAAATTTTACATTGGCAAAAAGGAGAAATGTTTTGCGAAAAAAGTGAAAAATCATCTGTTTTTCGCAAAAAGTCATGCAGGAAATGTTTCTGATTTTGATCCATAAAAGCTAAACATGTAGCTATATATATGTAAGAAGGATGTGAGAAGGGTGAAAGTATGATCACATCTATGAACCTTCTCAATGAGATCCAGCCTGAAGCACAACCATAGGTCTGACTAGGAGAGATACCATCAATGACAGATCAGACCTGTGGTTGTGCTTCAGTTGCTACATGTGGCAACTCTGGCACAGAGGTGACACATTTAGCAGCAGGAGTATTTTGTAGAGATCAAAGACAAAACATCAAAAACAATCATACACAATAATTGAGTAATGCCCAGCTAAAACACAAGGGATAGGGTGAAAGGATTAGAAGCAGTGCAGGGATGTATGAGAAAAGTGGTAGTCCAAAAAATGAATGCAGTCATGGTTAATGAAGGGTTTGCAATAAATGATGGTGATCATCTTTCTCCCGATAAACATGTAGTTTTGTCAAAGTCCCACCAAAGTTTCTACCAGCACCAGTACTATTAATAAACCAAAAGAGGGAGGGCGAGACAGCGCATAAAAGTCCTTCTAAGTGTAGTATTTTATTATAATATTTTAAAACATATGCAAGTATATATTTATAAAAAAGGAACATAAACATACATAAGCATAAAAAATGAAACTCTATTCAATCACGAATAATGCGAGTTATTAAAACAACGATAGAGGGAATTAATCCCTTACTAAAAACATAAATAGTCATATAATCCAACAGATACGAGAGGAGGATAGCACCCAAGGTTTTGCAGCAAAAAAACGGGGTGGTCGTTAGTTGTCAGTCAAAGAGACAAAATAGGTCACATTTATATATAGTGGAGTTAATTATGCTATTTGACCGTGTAATGGCGGATAGTTAGCAGACCTGGGATATTTGTAAGGGTAATGTTCTCAAATAGTTTCCCCAAAATTGTTCCCTGTGTGGTTGGCCGCTTACTTGATACCCATGATGGGTCTCTGCTTATCACAATGTTGGTATGCGGTCCGCTGGCCTCTCTCTGATGTCTCGTTCCACTGTGCATTTCCGTGTAAGCTGGTGTTCTGACTCAGGTCTCCTCACACTATTCCGTGTGGATTGATGTCCCGATTCGGCTTTCCTCTGTCCACAGTAGGGCCACTGTAACAATGGTGCGTATTAGGATTCCTCTGTTGTCTCTCTCGATCTTGGCGTTCCTTCGTGCCGGACGTTGGTTGGCTTCAGAAGTTGATTGACTTCAACGCATTTCGACGTTCTAATTATGTCTTCATCTGGACGTGTCATGGGGTCTTACCTGCTATCCCTACTATTTAACATATGAGTAACCAATCATAGTCCAGTGATCTAAACAGGGCAATTCATCGGTTTGTTTTCTGTTTATTCTATGCAGGCTTGATATAACAAGGTTGCAACGTTGGAAATATCTTCTAATACATTTGATCTATTAGTATTACAGATCAGTGTGAAATCTTAACTGATAGTCTCAATCTTGCAAAACAATGTTCTCCAAGCTCCATTTGCAGTTAGAACATATTTCAATAAACATTTTTACCTTCTGTAATTCTCAGATATTTAAAATGTTGATTGATATTCCTCTGTGGTAATTAAAACTGGACTAAAGTTGGATTGGGTGCCACTGGTTATAATTCAACAAAATTAGCTGAAAAAGTACTATAAGGGTTAAGTGGACCATGTGTTATTATTAATAAACCATGTAAAAGCACTGAAGATGACTTGTCACATTCCAGTGTTGAAGACATGGTGCAAGAATGTGTGTAGCATCTCAACCAACTGAACCCATCTGACAGTTAGACAAACATGCATAAAAACACCTGTCTTGAAAGAAGTATCAAACATTTAGAAAATCCATCAAATGAGAGAAGTAAAAAGAAATAGTTTGAGACCTCTAAAAGCCTAGAGAAATACAAAAGTAGTGGAGAAGAAGCAGCAGGTGATGCTGAGGATGACCTAATTCAAATGATGATGATGATGTAGCTCTAGAATATATCCTCTAACATCTTCTTCTTCAGATACAGATGGAGTTGAGAGTGACAGAGATGATGATATGGCCAGAAAGTTAGTTGAAAGGCAAGGGCTCAGTCTTCCACGACAGAAAAGGAGCACCGTCCCTGTCTATAAACTGTTTGAGACAACAACTGGAAAGTCTGACCTGCGACAAGCAAAGATGGCAAAACAATACACAGTCAGTCATCATCTGCATAATCACTGCTTCAATGTCCAAGTTCCACTCAGACACATACTAATATTGTTGACTAACCAGCAACAACACAGGTTATCGGCATCTAAAGCATATAGATTTGAGTGTATCTGCTGTTGGAAGTGCAGCACCTGTGATGACTAGTAGTAGTAGTACAATTTCAGCAACATATTGCCTCAGTAGTAGTAGTTCCTCTCAGGAACCCCACAGTTTATGAAGTCCACAGTATGGATATACTTCATTCACAATCCAAAACAGAAGCATGATGCTATCTGTTGTCCGTGTAAGCAGGGAGAAAGGGGGCTCACACCTAGACACCTCCTAAATTAGTTCCCATCTGAAACACAACCACTAGGAGACACACCATCAAAAGATCAGAGGTGCCACAACAAGCAGCAGCAGAAGTATTCCTACAAGATCTTTGTGCTCTGGGGTACATTATATAATGGCTGTTATGTGTCAGAGAGTGTGACAAGATTTTCTGTTCCTGCTGCAGAGAAGTATGACTCTGAGTTTATTTTTGGAGATTACAAAAGTCACACATACCACCACCACTCTCACCACCTTCACAAGTCATATCATTAAAGCAATTAGATTACACAGTTCTTCTACTATGTACTGCCATCAAACACTTACTAAATTCATAGAAAGAAGTCAAAATAGGCCCATGCAATAGTAAACTTGCCAAAATGTTCTCGGTAGACATGCTGCCCTTTTGTTGAAAACAGAGGCTTTAACCCCTTAAGGACCGGGAAAATCTGAGTTAGATTTGACTTAAGGACCGGAGCAATTTTGACTTTTTTGACTATGTCTTTGTTCAACCATATTTTCTCTTTAATTCCCTTTGTACACCCAGACAAATTATATACTGCTTTTTTAAGCACAAGTAGGGCTTTCTTTTGATACCACAATTATATGAATACCTCATCATTTAAATTGATTAAAATAGAAAAAAAGAGCAAAAAAAAACAAAGAACAACATTTTGCTTATATTTTCGTGTCAGGATTTGCATACAATTAGTTTATGATAAAAAATACCCCTAAATATATTCATTTGATTCTCCTGAATATAAGAATACCCCATATGCCTAGTATTTCAATCACTTCTTCACATTTACAAGGTAAATATTACAAGATGGATGCCATTATTTCCAACTTGTAATTTGTCAAAAATTGGCATGTGAGTATCATAGCTTAGTTGATGGTGCCAGAACAAAAATGTCCCACAAAGGTATATGTTTCTGAAAAGTAGACAACATAAGGTAAATAATCAGGAGAATTTGGGAGTTTTTTATGCAGCTATTTTTCCAGAAATATTTTTCAAAATGGTGGTAATATTTTGTTTTTTTGCAGTTTTCACGCTTACATTTCAATATTACTGTTGATATCAAGCACAAGATAGTTGAAAATTTAAAAATATCCATTGTTTAGTGTTCAAGTCCATCTTCTGAGTACGGCAATACCCCATATGCATAGGTTTCTCAAGGTTTGGGGGAGCTATTGGGCCCATATTGGAACATGCGCATTTCCAGTTGCACACTTTGAATTTTCACAGCTTGCATCACTGGTGCCATGTCTCATTTGGGGCTGTGTAACAGTGCTCCACTATAAGATTTCCCCCCAAAAGTGTATATTTTTGGAAAGAAGACACCCCAGGCTTTCATTTTATGTATGTTTTCAAATTTTTTACACAGCCATTTTACCACCAATCACTCGTAAATCTTGACGTAAGTTAAAAAAAACAGCATTTTTCACACTTTCACTTCAATGTTGATGTGAATTTCAAGCATATGATAAGTGAAGATCTTTAAAAATGCATTGTTTAGTGTTCAGCTCCTTCTTCTGAGTACGGCAATACCCCATATGCATAGGTTTCTCAAGGTTTGGGGGAGCTATGGGGCCCAAATTGGAACATGCGCATTTCCAGTTTCACACATTGAATTTTCACACCTTGCATCACTGGTGCCATGTCTCATTTGGGGCTGTGTAACAGTGCTCCACTATAAGATTTCCCCCCAAAAGTGTATATTTTTGGAAAGAAGACACCCCAGGCTTTCATTTTATGTATGTTTTCAAATTTTTTCCGCAGCCATTTTACCACCAATCACTCGTAAATCTTGACGTAAGTTAGAAAAACAGCATTTTGCACACTTTCACTTCAATGTTGATTTGAATTTCAAGCACATGATAAGTGAAGATTTTTAAAAATGCATTGTTTAGTGTTCAGCTCCTTCTTCTGAGCACGGCAATACCCAATATGCATAGGTTTCTCAAGGTTTGGGGGAGCTGCGGGGCCCAATTTTGAACAAATATTGAATTTTCACATCCTGCTTAAGTGGTGGCATTACTCATTTTGGGCTATGTTCCAATGTTGCACTTTAGGATTTCCCCCCAAAAGTGTATATTTTTTGAAAGTAGACACCCCCAGCTTTCATTTTAGGTGTGTTTTCAAATTTTCTACAGAGCCATTTTACTACTACTTTCTTGTAAACTTGACGTAAGTAAAAAAACAGTGTTTTTTACACTTTGCCTACAATGTTGATGTGAATTTCAAGCACAGAACAGGTGAAGATTTTATAAACTGCATTGATTAGTGTTCGGCTCCTTCTTCTGAGTATGGCAATACCCCATATGCATAGCTTTTTCATGGTTTGTGGGAGCTACGGGGCCCAAATTGGAACATGCTTGTTTCCAGGTTCACACTTTGAATCTTCACAGCTTGCATTACTGGTGCCATTTCTCATTTGGGCTGTGTAACACCGCTCTTTTTGAAGATTTCCCCCCAAAAGTGTATATTTTTGGAAAGTAGACACCCCAGGCTTTCATCTTAGGTGTGTTTTCAAATTTTGCAAACAGCCATTTTACCACCAATCCTGTGAAAACTTGACGTAAGTAAAAAAATTCAGCATTTTTCACAGTTTGCCTTCAATGTTGATGTGAATTTCAAGCACAGAACATATGAAGATTTTATAAACTGCATTGATTAGTGTTCGGCTCCTTCTTCTGAGTATGGCAATACCCCATATGCATAGCTTTTTCATGGTTTGTGGGAGCTATTGGGCCCAAATTGGAACATGCACGTTTCCAGGTTCACACTTTGAATCTTCACAGCTTGCATTACTGGTGCCATTTCTCATTTGGGCTGTGTAACACTGCTCTTTTTTAAGATTTCCCCCCAAAAGTGTATATTTTTGGAAAGAAGACACCCCAGGCTTTCATTTTATGTATGTTTTCAAATTTTTTACACAGCCATTTTACCACCAATCACTCGTAAATCTTGACGTAAGTTAAAAAAACAGTGTTTTTCACACTTTCACTTCAATGCTGATGTGAATTTCAAGCACATGATAAGTGAAGATTTTTAAAAATGCATTGTTTAGTGTTCAGCTCCTTCTGAGTACGGCAATACCCCATATGCATAGGTTTCTCAAGGTTTGTGGGAGCTATGGGGCCCAAATTGGAACATGCGCGTTTCCAGTTTCACACTTTGAATTTTCACAGCTTGCATCACTGGTGCCATGTCTCATTTGGGGCTGTGTAACAGTGCTCCACTATAAGATTTCCCCTCAAAAGTGTATATTTTTGGAAAGTAGACACCCCAGGCTTTCATTTTATGTATGTTTTCAAATTTTTTACGCAGCCATTTTACCACCAATCACTCGTAAATCTTGACGTAAGTTAAAAAAACAGCATTTTGCACACTTTCACTTCAATGTTGATGTGAATTTCAAGCACATGATAGGTGAAGATTTTTGAAAATGCATTGTTTAGTGTTCAGCTCCTTCTTCTGAGTACGGCAATACCCAATATGTATAGGTTTCTCAAGGTTTGGGGGAGCTACGGGGCCCAATTTTGAACAAATATTGAATTTTCACATCCTGCTTAAGTGGTGGCATTACTCATTTTGAGATATGTTCCAGTGCTCCACTTTAGGATTTCCCCCCAAAAGTGTATATTTTTTTAAAGTAGACATCCCCAGCTTTCATTTTTGGTGTGTTTTCAAATTTTCTACATAGCCATTTTACCACCACTTTCTCGTAAACTTGACATAAGTAAAAAAACAGTGTTTTTTACACTTTGCCTTCAATGTTGATGTGAATTTCAACTTTTTTAGGATTTCCCCCCAAAAGTATATATTTTTGGCAAGTAGACATGCCAAGCTTTCATTTTAGGTGTGTTTTCAAATTTTTCAAACAGCCATTTTACCACCAATCCTGTGAAAACTTGACGTAAGTAAAAAAAATTCAGCATTTTTCACACTTTGCCTTCAATGTTGATGTGAATTTCAAGCACAGAACAGGTGAAGATTTTATAAACTGCATTGATTAGTGTTTGGCTCCTTCTTCTGAGTATGGCAATACCCCATATGCATAGATTTTTCATAGTTTGTGGGAGCTACGGGGCCCAAATTGGAACATGCGCGTTTCAAAGTTCACACTTTGAATCTTCACAGCTTGCATTACTGGTGCCATTTCTCATTTGGGTTGTGTAACACTGCTCTTTTTTAAGATTTCCCCCCAAAAGTGTATATTTTTGGAAAGTAGACACCCCAGGCTTTCATTTTAGGTGTGTTTTCAAATTTTGAAAACAGCCATTTTACCACCAATCCTGTGAAAACTTGACACAAGTAAAAAAAATCAGCATTTTTTACACTTTGCCTTCAATGTTGATGTGAATTTCAAGCACAGAACAGGTGAAGATTTTATAAACTGCATTGATTAGTGTTCGGCTCCTTCATCTAATTTCAGCAATACCCCATATACATAGGTTTGTCGGGGTTTGGGGGAGCTACTGGGCCCAGTTGGAACATGTTAGTTTCCTTTTACAGACATGCCATTTTTACAGCTGGTACCTTGTCTCATTTCGGTCTGTTTGGCAATGCTGCAAGTATATTTTATAGAAGAATAGACAACCCTGACTTTCATTCTATTTGCATCTTATCAATTTTTTCACTGCCACTCTATCACCAATCCCTCCAAAAATCTGCAGTAAGACAGAGAAACACCATTTTTTCACATTTGTATTTTAGTGTTGCTCTGGATTTCAATCAGATGATATTTGCAGATTTTTTAAATGCTTTACATTAGTGGTGAGTTACATTGTCTGAGTACGGCAATGCCCCATATGCATAGGTTTGTCAGGGTTTGGGGGAGCTACTAGGCCCAGTAGGGAACATGTGTGTTTCCATTATAAGAGATAAATTTTGATAGTGTTAGATCTAAGGAGGGATGTGTTTTGAAAAATAAAAAACAGGATATTTCAGGGGGAAAAAGTGCCCAATTAATAAAAGAACCTTTACAGCACTACTGCATTGTGCCTGAATGGTATTCCTTGAAACAGTCACCAAGGCAGAGGCCAGGTTTGGAAGGGCAATCAGGACAGTAAGTGGTAGTGTCTGTCCTATTCCCTTTCTGTAGCAAACCCTGCAGTGCTTCTGTGGTTTGTTCTTTTGGGGAGTTGGGGGGATTTTATAAATAAAATGTACTACCCCGGGTCTTGGTGGAATTATTTTTGACGCACCTTGAAATAAAAATAGGGAAATAAGTTGTAGCTGGTATTGTAAAAAGCTACATTTTTGATTGGGGTTTGCCAGCTTGAAAAGTAAAAACGAATTATGTACAGCAGTCTGCATCATATAGATGGCAACTTTTTTATACCATGCCCTACACTTCCTCATTGCGAGGTATGGCTGCATTAGTTGATCACACAGATCAACTCCCCCCATGTTTTTATTATAGTCCCTGATGCAGACTGGCTTTCTCAGTACCCCTGTCCTGCCACAAACAGTGACTGCCACAGATCTGTTGTCATGCATTGTGGTCAGCATGTAGACATCTTTTTTGTCCCTAAACTTCACTGCCAGCAGCTCCTGTTGGCACAAAGATAAGGACGTCCCAGGTTTTAGTTTGCTATCAACGAGTGTTTTGGGCAACTCCCTGCAATTGCGCCTGACAGTGCCACAGGCCACGGTGTCAAAACAAAACAGAGACTAAAATAAAAGGGGGCTGGTGTAATAATTATCAATGAATAATTGATAGCCTTTATTTAATAAGGGGTAAATTAAATCCCAAACTATTTTCCCACTTGTTCCCATAAATTTGGGGCACCCAGGAGGATCAAGTTGGCTATCCTTGCCCTCATAAATTCTAAAAGCCTGGGTGTAGCCTGTGGCACTTTCGCACATTTTATAAAATTTTACACCAGACTTGGAACTCTTGGAGGGGATGTATTGCTTGAACCCTAACCTGCCTTTATATTTCATTAGGGATTCATCTACACTAATTTCTTTTTGGGGCATATACCCTTGGGCAAACTTTTTCTGTAAATGGCTTATTATGGGACGTATTTTGTACAGTCTATCATACTGGGGGTGTTCTTTTGGGGGGGCACAGGGTATTATCGCTAAAATGCATAAGGTGCAAAATGATTTCAAATCTGGACCTGGTCATAGTCTTGGGGAATATAGGGGTATCACATATGGGGTTTTTGCTCCAGTAGGATCGGATACTTGGCTTTTTTATTATACCCATTGCCATTATTAAGGCCCAGAATTGTTTAAATTCTATGGTATCTATGGGTTTCCATATTTCTCCCTTAACTACAAAAGCTGTGGGGTTGGTGGCAGTATACTGGGCTGCATACAAGTTGGTTTGGGACACAATTTCACCTAAAATGTCTTCCCCCAAAAACAAATAAAAAAAATGATCATGGGTAAATCCTTCCACATCAATTTGAATCCCTGGGGTGCCTGTAAATTCTGGGATTTGTGGGCATAAATTGATTGGGGATACCCATTCATTATGATCAGGAGTGGCAGGTGTTGGGGCATTTCTTTGGCCAGATCTTTTGGCAGGTGCTGGGGCAATTGCCAGGGCAGCTCCTGGTGCAGCACTTGGGGTATTTCTTTTGGCAGGTATTTTGGCAAGTCTTTTGGCAGATCTTTTGGCAGGTGCTGGGGCAGTTGCCAGGGCAGCTCTTGGGGCAGTGCGTCTTTTCTTGACAGAAGGCCCAGCGTCGTCACTAGAGCTGCTCTCACTTTCTGAAAACTGCTCTTTATCAAAATCTGATGCAGTCTGTTGCCTCTGAGTCAGACGCCAAAAAGGCATATGCCTCTTCAAAGCTATACCTGCGCTGCATTTTGCCCACTAAAAATGTTTTTTTTCTTACGATATCGCTATCCCTAAACCTAACTCTAACCCTAAAACTTACCCTAACCTACATATATCCTGAACCTACCTAAACCAAGTAAACTACCTATCTAAACTATACTTATTATATATATATATATATATATATATATATATATATATATATATACTAGCAATGTGGGACGGCGCTGCCCGTCAGGCTATATAGGGAATTAATGTACACACACGGATGCAAGGCACACACACACAGAGGCACACACGCATGCACTGAGATGCATAAAGAGAGACACAGTCATATCACGGGGTGTGAGTGAGTGGCATTCATTCATGTAGTTGAAATGCATGTGGTAATTTCACATACTATGGTGGAAGGTGGATCGTGCTGGCTCCCGGGGTGTGAGTGTGAGTTAGACTATGGTGGAAGGTGGATTGTGCTGGCTCCCAGGGTGTAAGTGAGTGTGAGTAAGTGTGAGTGATTGTGTGAGAGTGTGTGAGTGAGATTGAGTGTGTGAGAGATTGAGTGTGTGAGAGATTGAGTGTGTGAGTGATTGAGAGTGTGAGTGTATGTGAGTGTGTGTGAGTGATTGTGTGAGTGATTGAGTGTGTGAGTGTATGTGAGAGTGTGTGTGTGAGAGAGTGTGAGTGTGTGAGAGTGTGTGTGTGTGAGAGAGTGTGAGTGTGTGATTGAGTGTGTGTGAGTGTGAATGAGTGATTGTGTGATTGAGTGAGAGTGTGTGAGAGTATGTGAGTGAGTGAGTGTGGGTGAGAGTGAGTATGTGAGAGTGAGTGTGTGATTGAGTGTGTGTGAGTAAATGTGTGAGAGTGAGTGTGTGTGATTGAGTGAGTGTGTGAGAGTGAATGTGATTGAGTGAATGTGAGTGAGTGTGTGAGTGAGAGTGTGTGTTTGTGTCTGATGTGTTTGTGTCTGTGGTGTAGGAGCGAGTGGCAGCCATTTTGTTTTTTCAGTCACTTGGATAGTGGTCGGCGGGCTGGATACTGGGGGCAGGCCAACTCCCTGCATGATTTAAATCACTCCCCCACTGAATCACCCAATGGGAGCAGTATCTCCTCCTGAGGTAACATAGCAATATAACACACGGTGGCTCTTCAGTTGAGGCAACGTAGCAATATGCTGAGGGAACAAATATAAAGTGGTGTTTGAGGCTTGCTCTCTGTAACATACAGCAAAGCATCTCTCTCCCTTTAAGGAGAAAGCGGGGGAATCAGGAACCAGGAAGTGGATGAGTGACACTTGAAAACAGATAGTCAGTGAGGTTGACTGAAGAGATGAAAAGAGTTAAATAAAAGAGTTGCTATTAAGTTTATCCCTGAGTATGTATTTTATGGAAACATTACACCCTCGTACTGAAACAGAGCGAATGGAGGGTTACAATTATCTGTGGGAGGTGAAACAATGTGTTTGTGGGGTCATGATCCTGAGTGAGAAGTTATTGCTATCCCCTACTTCAGAAGCGAGTGGCAGCTATAGTTTTTTTGTCAGTTGGATAGTGGTGGGTGGGCGGGCCAACTCCCTGTATGATAATCATGCCCCCATTGAATCACCCAATTGGAGCAGTAACTTCCCCATTGAATCACCCAATGGAGTTGTGTCTCCTAATGAGACATAAATTATGTAATGAGGCATTCTGTTCAATGTGTGTGTGTTTTCTGAGGAGACATAAATTATGTTCAGTGTGTGAGGTACCATAAATTATGCAATGAGGCTTATTCTTTTATATATATAGATATATATATATATATTTTTTTTTTCCCTAAACCTAAATCTGTCCCTAAACCTTTCCCTAACACAAGTCTACACTAAACCTACCCACCTACCTACTTAAACTACCTAAACTATATTTTTAAATAAATTTTTATTTAAAAAAAAAAAAAAAAATGTAAAAACATTTTTAAAAAAATTCAGAGAATACAAGAGGGATGGGGGGTGTCCCACAGATCAGCAAACACTGATCTGCAGTATATTGATCACTCTAAAAGTGATTAGATGGGGGGGAACTTATTGCTGCAAATGGTTAATTTTATGACTTTTTCACAACTTTTCTCCACCAACAGGCACAATCTCTCTCTGGCACGATCTCTCTCTGTCTCTCTCTCTACCTCAGCAGTGTGCAAGATGGAGGGAGGCAGAGATATATGACAGGGACAGTATTTACAAATACTGTCCCTGTCAATCAGCGTTTGCAACATGTGATTCGGTACCGGGACACTTAGTAACAATCAGCCCGCGCTCTCTCATCGCTACGTGAGGCCGCAATGGGAGAGTTTAACCCTTGATGTACCGGGACCGTCAAGGGTCCTTGGAGCAAATTTACCCTTGAAGGTCCTGGTACGTCAAGGTTCGCTAAGGGGTTAAAGATCTACTGATGTCATGTGTTGCACCCTACTGGAATATCCCAAGCCACAGTTATTTTTCAAGGATGGTTGTGTCAATGTTACTTAAGCAGGAAGTTAGTGTTATGGGCAAAGGAAAAAGGAAATCAGCCTTTTCCAAGGCATAAGTTGCTGTAAGACTCACAACTTTCACTTTCAGGTATTTATTTCTCCACTTCAGCCCTTAGGTGAAATACAGCAATGTTGTAGCAGGAAATTTATTGGCAGTGGCAAAAAGGAAAACATTTTATGTACTGTCTAAGGGTGGGATGTTTCGTGAAAAAAATGGGAAACTGCTGTTGTTTCGCAAAACGTCCTGCAGGAAATGTATCTGTCTTTTCAGCCATCCCTAATCAGCAGCATCTCACTGAGGAATCTTATATGCTTATGAAGAGTTACATTGTGTAGGATGAGAGAAAGTTAGGGCAAAAAAAAAACAGCATAGAGAAAAGGAAGACAGCAAAGGCTTTATACTAGCAGCAACAACATCAACAAGAGCTTTCCATTCCCAAAATATTTCTGAACACATCATCATGATCACAGAAAGCAATTCCTGTGTCTCAGGGCGTGGCAATCTAACATTTGTGGTGGTTGCGGCAGCACATCTTTATGGGACTTGGTACCGGAGTATGAGTTGGTAACTGATACATAGTAACACTGTACAGCTCTTAGGAGTGGTCCACTCCCACTGCATGCGAGATGGCTTCAGCACACTTTTTGGGAAGCTATATTCTATATTCTATATTCCTCATCAACTCCTGACAAGCAAAACATTGTGTGTAGCCAGCAGTGATAAGTATTGCCAGCAAGCATGGCATCTAAGCAGGTTTTCAGTGCAGCGGATTATATTGTAAATTACATTTCTTACATTTCTAAAAAAAATGACAAGCCAAAGTACTTACATTTCTAAAACTTACATTTCTAAAAATGACAAGCCAAAATATGTGAGAGGCTCTGAGATGAACAAAAGCAATGTTGCTTGTTCCTCAGCTAGTCACCACTCAAGAGCAATACGTTTTAGCTCTATAGTGCCATCAAAGACGAGGAATTTTCATATACATATTAGATTAATCTTCCACAAACATGTGGTCCAGTTCCAAAATGAGGGGAGAATCTCCTCTGCAAGTGAAATACTAGTCATCCCAGACATATGTTTCATCCATGCCTGAGCCTTTTCAAAACAACAAACTAAAAGTACATGACAAGCTCTGAGGACAAACAATAGTAATACTGCCTGTTCCTCAGTTAGTCACGGATCAAGAACATCACATGTCAGCTCTCTTGTGCCATTACAGAGAAGACATTCTCACATGCATATTAAACTAACCTCGTACAAAAGGGCAGTCCTGTTCCAAAATAATGAGCAAGTCCCCTCTGCAAGTAAAATACCATCCAACCCCAGATGTATGTTTTGTCCTTTTTTGGGCTTCGTCAGTGAGATGCAGCTGGTTTCCCTAAGCACTGAGAGCAAGGGATCTTCATCTGGATTTACTTTTAATCACAGGGAAACACCCTAAGAGTTTTCAAAATAACAAGCCAAAGTACATGAGAAGCTCTGAGGATAAACAAAAACAATGTTGCTTGTTCCAGATAATCAGAGCTCAAGAACATCATGGTTTAGCTTTCAGATGCCTTTGCACATTATTTTGTTAGTGGACCACCCTTTTGGGTGGGAATAGTCTAATATGTATGTGGAAATGTCTCCAGTGTAATGGCACTATAGAACTAAAATGTAATGCTATTCAACTATGACTAGCCATGGAACAGGTAACTTTGCTTTTGTTCATCCCCAGAGCCTCTCAATTACTTTGGCTTGTTATTTCTAAAAATAAAGCAACATTTAATACCATCTGAGTACAAAGTATCAGAAGTGGAGAAAACCACACATGGAAAAGAAACTCATGGCACATATATAGCACTGAGGAGGAGGAGGAGGAGAGGTTTGAAGGGTTGCTACCATCTACCACCATTGGGACAGAAAGAAACACCTGAAAAATATTTATTTTTTCAGGCTTACAGAATGTTTAACATTCAAAATATTGCAGCAAGGTTAGGCTTGAAAATAAATTGATTGTGGACTTCAAACAAGGCTAGCCCTGATAAAATGTTTGTAGTTCTCAGTCTTGCTAAAAACAAAACCAGAGAACAACAACATCAACACAGGTTATTAACATCTGCAATGCTAGATATGACGAGAGCCTCTGCTGCTGCTGCTGTAAGTGCGGCTTAACCCCTTAACAACCCTTGACGGTCATAGTACGTCATGGGTAGATCTGAGTTAACGACCCATGACGTACTATGACTATCATGGAATTCCGGGCACCCCCTGCGGCTGCACCCGTTCGGGGAGTCCAGAACCGGAAATGAAAAAAAAAAATGCTCCGTGGTCCTTAAGTGACCGCCGCATGTGTGCACGGCCGGTCCTTAAGGGGTTTCAAATCTTCCAAACTGATTCCTTTTCCTATCTGACCCTAATCCCCTTGCATTTATTGAAACAAAACTAAACTTATCCATTAACAAATCCCCTCCCACCCCAACAAATTTACCTCTGCCTTCACTGTTTCCCAGGCAAGTGATACATTTCAACTTTTGTTCTATTCCTCCCACTCCAAAGTTATCAAGACAACTACACCACATCAAGTTAATTATTCATGTACCATAACACCCACATATACACCGTATCATACACCTTCATACACAAACTTACCAAATATATCCTCATATGCACCTTTTCATATGCCACATCCAACATGTGCATGACCGCACGGATAGTACCTACTCCAATTACATATATGCATTTTGCATATGTACAAACGTGTGTGATGTATATATATCCCAAATGACCTCCATATTGAAGAAATAGATTAACTACCCCTGACAAACATGTGAATCGCACATTGAAATGTTGATACTTAGTAAAATTCACTTCTTTCTAAGACCTGAGAGTGCTTACTCATGTGTCCATAAGTCCATAAGTCAACCCTTGTTTAACACCTTGTTCTCATAGTATATACCTAACTTAGTATAATACATACAGAACGTATCTCAGTATTCACACATACAACAAAATTACGCATACAAAATAACATCCATGTACGCAATAGCATATATAGTAGTAGTACACACGCCCAGCAAAAATGCACACCTGCATTCGTATAAACAGTATCACTCCAGCATAGAACACATATACAGTATACATATTTATATATATATATATATATATATACACACACACACACTCATATACACATAAGCGCATACATATACCTATACATACATATACATACACACACACACACACACACACACACATATATATTCCGTATAAGCCCCACCTCAAACTTAATAAATAAAAGATGTAGCCAGCATATAACTGGTGATTAATTTCACTTCACATACATGTGTGTGTACCCTTATCCAAGAACCTCATATGGTGATATTGATATAACCATACATATATATACGTAGCCCCATATATAGCCATATACATATACAGTTACACATACACATATATCGTATATAGATATTGATATGTCTGCATATAGTGAAACTGATGCAGCATTGTTACGGTACCCAACACCTGATGCGATAACGATCACAGGGTATGTACGCAGCAGTCGAAACCGACAACATTGGCATCAATATCGACATTTAAACATTTTATGTAACATTTTACCTAGCATTTATATAGCATATACCGATATGGTGCACGTGTGTGAAATGTAGACACACTGATAAACACAGACATATGCAACACACAGGCAGACACATTCACACAGTGAGCGGCAGAAACATGCAAAAGACATGCACACACACAGACACACCGGAGATGCACACATGGACACACATATGTAACAGAGATGTACTCACTCACACGCAACATACATGCACAGAAACACATGCGCACATGAGTTGTGCACCCCTCTGGCACTCGAAAGGTTAAGGTATAGAGAGGCATGTCAGAGTTAAATAGCAGTGGGAAGTGTATTCATACCTGGGAACTTTGACTTGTGGAGTCCCTGGAGGGGACTTCTGTAGTGCTGATGTGGAGAGACAATTTGGGTTAAAAGTGGGCAGGGCTTAATCATGAGTAGGGGCAGGGCTTAAGAGAAACTTGGAAAAGTGTTAGTAATAGGCTGGGGAAGGAGGAGAAGTGGGAGGGAAATGCAAGTTTACAGTGTGAGAGGTTTGAACACACTCCCTGAGGGGTAAAACTTGATACGCAATCCTGTGGCAGTCAGTGGGTTAAGTGTGTACCTGATGGCTGTCTGTCCTGTGTCTTGTATGGCAAATGATGACAGTGAAGAAATAATTCAGCAATGAGGGCCTACCTTAACCCTTTGAGTGCCATTTTGTTCCCCTGGTGCTGCAGCACCCTTCAGTGGCTGTACTACAGTTCCTGCTGAGGACACTGGGAGTCAGGGTGAGTGACTCTGTGTGTGTGTGTCAGCCATATTTCTTTCTAGCTTTGTGTGTGTGTTTAGTGCTGTGTGTGTGTGTGTGTTTGGTGCTGTGTGAGTAGGGCGTGTGTGTGTTTGGTGCTGTGTGAGTGGGGCATGTGTGTTTGTCTGTGGTGTAGGAGCAAGTGGCATCCATATTTTTTTCTGACTTTGATAGTGGTGGGCGGGCTGCAAAGTGGGGGCGGGCCAACACCCTGCATGATTTTCACACCAATAGCAGTGCCTTCGGCCACTGCAACTGGTGTGGAAAATCACGCCTCCATTGACTCACCCAATGAGAGCAGTAACTCCTCCTTTCTGCCTCCCCTGGGTGTGTTTTGGCAGGCACAAAGTCTTCAATTATATATATATATATATTACAGTACCCACACTACAGACATTAGCAATACCGCGGATATTGTAATGTTTGCCAGCACTACAAGAACCACAAACTCCATTGACATTACAAGCGTATCATCCATCAAACCTTATCAATTCAACAAAATATGTTTAAAGAAAATAAAATTTGCTTTTAAACTTGCTATTTACTATTAAATGGATAGTAATACTTTAATTTTATTAATCCCCATCTTTTATAACTTATAAAAAGATTTTTTATGCCCCCAATCACATCTCTCAAACCTTTATGGTTTGAGAAGATCGTTTTCAATGTCCACCCCCCTCCCCTTTCTCTGAGATCTGCGTTCTAGCTGACCCCAGGAGTATTCTGTCGTACGGCCACCCAACTCTGCAGCAGAACCAAGATCGCATTAATGAAGAAAGAATCCTTCACTGAAACGGTCTTCTACGTGTGCTTGGTTTCCAACTGCCCGTAAGGTACTCGATCTGAGCATAAAGTGCAATAAGTTTTTTTTTTTTATCACTTGACATCATCATGAATACATGCCAGTATCACCTAAGCAGGAAGTAAGTGTTGTGGGCAACAGACAAAGGCACTCTGCATGCTATGACATTTTTCAAGGTATGTTGCTGTAGAACTCACAACTTTGACTTCCAGCTACTTATTTTTCCACTGCAGCCCTTAGAAGAAGTAATATTGTGCTGAGAAATGTTGCAAAAGAACAGAAGAGAAGGCAGCACCAGTGGGACTTGACTGATAGATTTTTAATAAGGCAAAATATTGATAATGAGGTCAACGTTTCAGTCCTATATATACACATATGCAGTACTGTGCAAAAGTTTTTGGCAGGTGTGAAAAAATGCTTTTGGAAATAGAAGTTAATAATTTATTTTTATCAATTAACAAAATGCATAGTGAATTTAAACTAGTTTATTGAGCAATAGATAATAAGAATACTAGAAGTAATAATGAACACTTCCTTAGTCAGAGTGGAGATAGACGTGAAGACAGTGTCTAGTCCATTACCCAGGAGCTGACACTTAACCACCGTAGGTCTATGGTACTGAGTCTTAGAACCAGACTTGGCTCTACCACAACAGGAAGGAATGATAAGACTAGTACAGGATCGTACCCAGCAGAGGCACAGAGCATGAATAGACCACTGATACCAATAGCGTAACTGGTAGCACCACTCGAGGCAACAGAGTAGGTGCTTAGATAGATGCAGCCAGATAGGAGCGCACTACTGAGGCAGGGAGCGAGACAAGCTGCACTCTATCTTACTGAAGGCAACTAGAAGGCACAGAGTGTAGGATGGATAGTATAAGAGATCGTTTAGTATCCAAAGGGGGATATGTATGGGATAGTATATATATATTAGAAGCAGGATTATATTTTCTCCTTCAAGTCATTTGTGCATCTTTTCAATTCTCAGATGTATTCTGATGGTCAGTAGAAGTTATATTATGTCTGTAGTAGAATCGTAAGTGTTCTCTATTAATGAGTTATTAATCAAAGGGTACTTTTGCTGACTGTCACAGTACTTTTGGGGAATTTATATTATATTAATATATTGATATTTGAGCTCCATTGAGAATTTGTAAGGTCACATAACCCGGAAGTGCTTTTGATACACTTTATGCTGAATCTGTTATGATCAGAAATATAAATCCTAACTGGTTATTTTAAGATAATTGATTTGGACAAATTTCTGGTTAATCAGGAGGTTTAAATAAAGTTGATGAGTTTTACAATTAAGTGATTGTGCTGTTTGGATAAAGTCTTATAAGGTAGTCCAGCTGTATCCAATCAATGGTTAGGGAGGGGTTTTAAATCTTTGTGCTGCTGTGAGTTTTTTTTTTTTGGTTTGTATTTTGAAGTGAGAGGTTCTTCTGCATTTGAAGAAGTGGCAAGTGAGCCACGAAACATTTTGCTTTGCTGAACCTTTTCTTTTAAAAGTGTTGTTTTATCTTTTGTTAGCTCCTAGGAGCAATTTTATTTTTATAATATTTTCTAATTAAATACAACTTTAAAATGACTGCAGCACAGCCTTTAGAGTCCTTTGAGACCTGAGCAGAGGCAGGCTAATTTTCTCTGCAAGTATGATCAGTTACTGGAGGGTATAAGCCCCCGAGTAACATTTATCTTTGTGAGTATAACTATATACATATACATTTGTATTAGTTATCTTGGGATAATAGGCACAATTGGGCGCCCTCCTATTTGTGTTTTCTTCTATGTTTTGACTTCCTTGGAGTTGAGAAGAGGAGCAGCCCTGACGTGGAGAGAATATCACTGTGTGGGGGACAGTGTATAAATAGGATCCCCTAAGCACGATTGTCAGTGAGCATATATATATGCAACACTGACTACAAATTTTGTGAGTATACTTCCTATTGAGGTAAAAGGTGGTGAATTTATTTATTTATCAACAATATTGCACCAGAAGCGCCTTCTTTTTCTTTTGTTGTTACAGAGTGTAGGTAACACCGCAAGTGCTAAGCCAGGCAACAGGTAAGCGTAAGAGGTGAGTGCCCAGGAGCAACTGCTGCCCGGAGGCAAACTGAAGGCACCAAGCGGAGGCAACCTTCAAGCAACCAGCTGATGGCTGAGCTGCTAGGTAAAGGAGCGCACCCTGTATTGGCCTAGAGGTAGTCAGACAGGAGCGAGGCACAGGCGGAGCACCAGTCAGACAGGCCACGGTCAGGAATCAAATCAGGTAGTCAGCCACAGCAAAGGTCAGCACGGACAGGGTAGTCGGACAAGCCAGAGTCATACATGGATCAGGAAGTCAGCCACAGCCAAGGTCACAACCGGAGCGAGTAGTCAGACAAGCCAAGGATCGAACAACAGGAGACAATGTAAGCCAAGCAAGGGTCAGAGGAACAAACTAGATACGCACAGGAACACCATGAAAGGGCAACAAGTCCTAGCCTCAATGAGGTTTATAAAGCAGCCTGAAACATGACTGTAGCAATGAGGAAGTGGCTGGAGGCCATGCCGTTTAATCTAAAATGAATTCAGCGGCTCCATTATGTCATACCTAGCATCTCAATCAAATAGGGATATATGAAGAAATAGGCTAAAAATAGGTAGCTCTGTTATCTGAGATCAATTGTATGAACATTAAGCGTGCAACATATATAAAAGTCTTTCCCATGACCTAAAATTGAAGCATTCAATCAGAAGACAAACATTGCACTGCTTGATTTCTCTGTTCTAAATGGCAGGTACACAATAACACCATGTATCTTCTTTAAAATCAGCAACTTTATTGTAATGTTAAAACTTGTTACCTGCAGTAAATAAGATCTCAACGACAAGTAGCAAGTCTTACGGAGTGGGTATATACAGGTTACAAACAGCGGTGCAAATCAATGCGTTTCACGCCCAAATGGCGCTTACTCATGATCCAACACACAACTTGTCAGGTTAACAGGTATTGCTTTTAAACACTGATTATCCAATCATTTTAAATCCCTATGTACCTATCAGTATACACCTCTATTCTCCGATCTTACGTCATTGAAAATTAAGGTGTACTTAAAGGAAACATTTAAAGATATATGAACCGACTTCATATGGTGCAAAGCAACATAAAAAATGGCAGCGAGAGAACTTAAACCAGCTGATGCAAAACAGCATAGACCAGTTCAATCATCTCCATAAAAATTCACTCCAATAATCCGTAACTTTACATCAATCATCTTATTGTTTCCTCAACCGAAGTCGGCAAATAAATATAGTCACAATCCTATATAATAATTCACCAAGTTGTGTGTAACGCCCGACATGCGCAGTACACACTGCTGCGCGTGCAGCAGTCATACGCAGTAGAGACTGCCCGCGCCGTGGCTGATACAGAGCTGGGCGCTCCGAAGGAGCGTCCAGCTCTGTATCAGCCGAGGCGCGGGTAGTCTCCATTGCGTGTGACTGCCCCGCGACCGGCTGCCAGAGGCTCTGTATCAGCCGAGGTGCGGGAGACCCGCAACCGGCTGCCAGAGGCACTGTGGCCCGTGTAACGGGCTGTTCAACTAGTCAGTGTATAAAGCAATAAACAAATATATAGACAGCTTGAAAAGCCATTAAGTATAAAAGGCTGCTTTATACAAAACAAATAAATAGATTAAATTTCAAAGAAGTCAAAGCCTCATTATAACCTATGGTGAACCAACTCTAAATCTCACTAAATATAACTGTTGATTATCAACAGTATATACATCTCCTTCATAATTTAAAGGTATATATTCATAATTCACCACTTGGTTAATTTAAGAGACTGACTTCATCGACGATTATACAAGAACTCTACCAACTTATAGGCTGATCATAGCTGTCCACATAATTCACCTGTGTTTTATAAACAAAACTAAAAACCATAAAAATTTAAAAAGATCAGAGTCCTTATATATAGATCCAAAATAGAAGATCAAAAGAAAATACATACCTTATATCTTCAAAGGGGCAGGCATATACAAGGTATCATCTCATTAAATTAATATAACTATTAGTGTTGAGCGAGCGTGCTCGGCCGATGCTCGGATCGGCTCGAGCATCGCTCTGCTCGGCACATGGCGGTACTCGTCGAGTACCGCCATGTGCTCGCCCGCCATGTTCGGGTGGCGGGGATCTGTGCCGGAAGAGGCACAGATCTGAAGACTCTCCGCTGGACCACCAGGGACTGGAGGTACGGGGGCATTGCGGAGATGAAGGGGGCATTGCGGAGATGAAGGGGGACATTGTGGAAGAGGGGCATAGCGGAGATGAAGGGGGACATTGTGGAAGAGGGGCATAGAGTCTATGCCCCTCTTCCACAATGTCCCCCTTCATCTCCGCTATGCCCCTCTTCCACAATGTCCCCCTTCATCTCCTCTATGCCCCTCTTCCACAATGTCCCCCTTCATCTCCGCTATGCCCCTCTTCCACAATGTCCCCCTTCATCTCCTCTATGGCATAGAGGAGATGAAGGGGGACATTGTGGAAGAGGGGCATAGCGGAGATGAAGGGGGACATTGTGGAAGAGGGGCATAGCGGAGATGAAGGGGGCATAGCGGAGATGAAGGGGGACATTGCGGAGATTAAGGGGGCATTCGGAGATGAAGGGGGCATATCGGAGATGAAGGGGGGCATTGACCAGGCACCCTCCCCTCATCAGAGCAGGGGGTGCCTGGTGTAATGCTCGTGTCGCCCCATGCATTTGAATGGGGCTCGGGTGCTCGGCCGAGCACTCGAGCCTCAGGGGGTGCTCGGTCAGAGCACCCGAGCACCCGAGCATCGGGGTGCTCGCTCAACACTAATAACTATACCTACAACATGTCATTTAGCGATCCAACATCCAGTAACGGGTCAGGGCATATATCAGGGGGCAACTTCATAAAATCACTAAGTATAACACATTAAATCATAATCTCTATTGAGACCCTCTGGATATCGAGTGCCCATCCGAAAAATCCAGTATGCCTCTCGTTTTAAAAGAAGTGAATCCAGATTGCCTCCTCTGACTCCCGTCCTGACTCGCTCTAAACCCTGAATCTTTAACATGTCAATTTTGCTTCTATGTTTTTCTTTAAAATGCGATGACACAAATGATTTAAATTCAGAACTTCTAATGTTGCTTAGATGTTCATTAAGTCTTTCAGGTAATGTCCTCAAAGTTTTACCGATATATTGAAGTCTACATTCTGTGCAACTTATCATATAGATAATACCCTTAGTTTCACAGTTAATGTAACTATACATCTTGTATTCTTCCTTTGTTTTAAATGAACAAAAGGTATTCGATACATCGATAAATTTGCAACAACCACATCTCATGCTTCCACATTTGAAGGATCCCTTCACATCCAACCAACATTTCTCCCCTTCACCTTTTCTCATAAACATACTGGGATATATTCGGTTGGCAATGGTAATTGCTCTTTTAGGGACAAATTTGAATCCTTCTAACACTACTTTTTGTAGCTTCTCGTCTACATTTAACATTGGTATACGCTTCTTAATAATCTTTATTATATCATTATATTCTTGACTATATGGAGTAGAGAAAACTACTTTAGTGTAATCTGAATCCTTTTCCTTTCTCTTATATTTAATAAGTTCAGCGCGATCTTTATTCTTAGCTATATTGTATGCACGGTCTATCATCCATCGAGAGTATCCTCTCGTAAAGCTGATGACTGTATTTCAAAGCTACTTTCTGTAGAGCAGCTCCTTCTCAGCCTAATATACTGACTGACCGGAATTCCTTTTATAGTATGGAAGGGATGACAGATCTCTGCATGTAATATGGTGTTTCTTGCAGTACTCTTCCTAAAGAGGTCTGTTGCAATAGTGCCATCTATAGGGTTACCAGTCAACATTAAATCTAAAAATGAAATAGATTCGCAACTTACCTCCATGGTAAATCTAAGATTCAAATCATTCTCATTGAGATAAATTAAGAAGGAATCAATATCTTGTCTGTCTCCCTTCCATATAACAAGTAGATCGTCAATATAGCGACCAAAAAATAAAATATTATCCCTAAATGGATTGTCATCTCCAAAGATGTGGGACTCCTCCCACCAACCCATATATAGGTTGGCGTAAGAGGGCGCAAACTTAGCCCCCATTGACGTCCCGCATCTTTGGAGATAACAAATACCATCAAAAAGGAAAAAGTTATGTGAAAGCAAATAATCTATCACATCCATCAGAAATTCTTTAAGTTCATCAGTATATGCACTATAACTATCAAGATGATATTGTAAAGCCTTTAAACCTAGATGATGGGGTATACAAGAATATAGTGACTTAACGTCACAAGATATCCAAGTATAATCCTCAGACCACACAACTTCATTTAACTTCTGCATAATGTGAGTACTATCTCGTAAATAACTGTACAATCTAAGTACTAACGGTTGTAAATAATGATCTGCCCATTCTCCTAAAGGTTCATTTAATGACCCTATCCCAGATACAATTGGCCTGCCCTCTGGGCTCTCCAATGACTTATGTATTTTGGGAAGATGGTGAAAAATAGGCATCACCGGATGCTCAACCAAAAGATGATTAAATTAATTCTGGCTGAGAACACCCAATGAAACTCCCCTAGACAAAAGAGAGCCCAAAAGGCAGGCAAAAGAACTAGTAGGGTCTGAAGATAACTGGACATATGAATCCTTATTCTTCAATTGACGTAGAGCTTCTCTTTGATAGTATTCCACGTCCAAAACTACTACCGCCCCTCTTTTTATAAAAATTTTTTCATTTTTTTGTAAGGAGGCTAACGCATTTCTTTCCTCTGGTTTCAGATTAAAAGGCCTGAATACAGAATCTTTCTTAAGTTTCACTAAATCTCAATTAACTTTTGAAAGTTATCCAGGACTTTACCTCTGCACCCTATCGGATAGAAATCTGATCTTTTTACATTCTTTAAATTAGGTTTAGACTCTTTAAATACTAAATCTGAAGGTACATCTTTATTTTCTTGTTTGATGTTCACCAAATCCATCAAAGAACTGTAATCTCTGAAAGACATTTGGATATCATCATTTGGTATATTATATTGAGAGATCTCCATTATAGATTCATCAATGGAGTCTGTAGCATTATCTTCATAGAACTTCTTTAGAGTTAACTTTCTCACAAATCTGTTCACATCCACTACTGTCTCAAAAAGGTCAAAATGTTGGGAGGGCACAAAATTAAGCCCTTTAGATAAGACCTTTATTTCTTCATCCTTTAAAGTATATGATGATAAATTTATTACTGTGTGTTCTTCTTCTTTTCTTTTTTCTTCACTGGATTTCTCTTTTTTCTTGATTTGATTTCTTTTTCTCCCTCCTCTTCTTGTTCGGATGTTCTTTCTTTTAAGAGACGAGATCTGGATGAACTTCTCCTCTGTCTCATTCTCATAGATTTGCTTTCCTCCGTTGTAAACATTCTCGTCGCTTTGTCTTCCCTTCCCGGTGATAAAAAAGGCACTGGACTGGTAGTAAGATCCATCTGTACAGAAGAATCTATATCTTCAGACCCCAAAATGGTACTATCATAATCTGTACTAGTGAAACTTACTTTTTTCTCCTTTGGAGATTTTAAAATAGATTTATATCTCCTATTGTTTTCCTTCTTCCATTTATATATATGACCTTTTTCATAATCTTCTTTATCTCTAAAGAATTTCTTTTGCTTTGACTCCATAATTGATTTCTCCAATTTTTCTAAATAAATTGACAATTTACTGTCCAAAGTTTCAAAGTCCACATGTTCTTTTTGTTTGGTTACTGATGTCTGTTTTTCTTTAATCAAAACTTGTGCTTGTTGTAACAATTTTTCTTTATATTCTATAATCAAATGTATAAGTGTATTAGAGCATAATGTCAGTGCTTCATTCCATTTTTCTTGGAAACTTCCATCTTCAAAACTAAATGTGGGCATCTTTTTTATTCTCAAACCTCTTGGGATTATTTTTACTTTTAAATATTGCTGTAATGTACTAATCTCCCACCAAAGTTTTGTTTCCTTTTCCATAAGTTTCTCAAGCTCATGAAATAGAACTGATAGCTCTTTTTTTTTATCTTTTTCTTCAAACACAATTGATTCATCAAACAGTATATTCATATTCTGTCTTCTAATATTCGGATCTCTGATCGGGTTAAAAGAAATTCCTGCGCCCACTCCTGCTTGTTCTTCTTCTACTATATTTCGAGCTTCCATTATTCTATTTATCTTTCTTTATGGCTCCAAAGGCTATTAATCTCTTGCCTATATAGTCTCCTCTTAAAAAGATACTATTTTAGGAGCTCATAATAAGCCTATAAATGCATCCCAAAGTTATTCTCCTTTAAATAAAGGCAATGTCTCTAGGTATTCAATCATGAGCTCAGCTAGGAAACAGCAACAATTTGGAGGCCATGCCGGCCAGCGGCCATACAGAGGTAAGTGCACAGGCTCGCTTTAGGCCTCAAAAGGAGACTGTGATAATATGGCAATTTATAGCAGTGTGGTGAAGTATAATCGCAGGCTTAGAATAGGAGTAGAGTAGGACATATTTTTTTTGTCTCAGGGCTTGTTCTTTATATAAACCAGAGGCCAATAAAAAAAAACGTTTTGGGGAGCTTGTTTCTAACAAGCATTTGAATCCAACACTGATTCCTCAGGGATGGGCCGCTAACAATCTGTATTCCTACAAATCAATGTTCCTCAAAAACAAGTTGGAGCCCTACAAATCATCCCCTACAAAATACTCTATTAGGTCAAGTATCAATCTGCCCCAGTCACAGCTTAAGTAAGGGGGTTCCTATCTCCATCATGTTACATAGACTGTGGGGTTCCTGAGGGGCTGCAACTACTACTGGGGATAGATGTTGATGCAATTGAACTACTACTGGGTGTCAAAGGTCCAGCACTTCCAGCAGCAGAGGAACTCATCATAACTAAGGTTGTGGATGTTATTAACCTGTGTTGTTGTTGTTTCTGGCTACTCAATGCTACTGTGTGTGGCTGAATGGGGCTTGGTCCTGGAAGCAGTGATCATGATGATAATGAACATGTTTGTTTTTTATCCAGGATCAGACTTTCCAACTGTTTTCTCAAAAAAGTTTATAGAAAGTAGAGTGATCCTTTTCAGTTGTGGAAGATTAAGCAATTGCCTTTCAGCAAACTTTTTGGTCATGTCATCATCATCTCTCTCTTCTGAAGAAGAGGAGGATGCTGGAGGGATATATTCTAGATCTACAGGAACAATAGATACATAGGCTTGCAAGCACAACTGATGAGAAGGAATGCAGTAGATAATCCATTTGCCCCATATTCAAGGATGATGGGATGTTCCCAATATGATGAGTGTAACTGATGGCTGGGCGCTAAGTGTGGATCTAATCAGGAGTGTAGGGAACATTGGGAATACTTGAGGTAATCGTAGTTGAGAATCAGTCATTAAAGTAAGCAAGAGAGAGGAGAGCCGAAGAGAGGGAGGGAAGGGTAGGAGCGTGAGAGGAAGAAGGAGGGGAAGAAAGAGGAAAAAAAAGAGAATAAAGTGATGTCTCAGAATCCCGAAGGACCGGAGGGCTGTCTCATGTGTCTCGCTGTTGTCTCATGTGTCTCGCTCACCATTGTGGGGAGCTCGATGATTAGCTACAGAATCAGCCCAAGAACTGCATTTTTTTAACCCCTTAAGGACCATTGACGTGGCAGGACCGTCACGCTGGTCCGGCACTTAATACCGGGGACTGAACTTGATCGCTCCAAGACCGGAGCGATTTCTTTCAGTCCCTCCATTTGGCGTGCCGCCCCACGTGATCAGTCACGTGGGACGTCACATCAAAGTCTTCTATGTGGTCCTTAAGGGAGAGCACACCCCGGGACTGTTGGTCCTTAAGGCGTTAAAGTGCATAATTGAAATGATTGTGTGTTATGTATTGCCCTTTACAAAATAATCAATCTCTTCTAGTATCAGTCTGCCTCTGTCACAGCTCACATTAACGTCCCTGTCTCTGTCACCTACCATTTTTTTTCTAAATTATTATTAATATCATTATTATTATTTGTATTTACCTGAACCCTATCCCTGTCAACAAAAAAACAAACCAAAAAAAAACACTTCCTGTTGAACAGCTTCATTCCCAGACTCCCCTAGATAACAGCGAGATCACAATGCACCTTGGATCATAGCTGGCTGTGTCTTCATAGTCAGGTTTTGTGGTAAATCTCCTCTGCTTCCCTCTCACACCCCCAGACTCCCTTAGCAAAGAGATAACAGCCACATCAGGAAGGAGCCTGGAACATAGCTGCCTGTGTCTTCCCAGTAAGTCACACAGAATTTTAGGGGCTTTTAGAGTTAACCTCATTACTCCCTTCATCTCCCTCAGAGTCCCTCAGACTCTGAATATACATAGAACAAATGTCCTGCCTACAAGACTCTTGAAACTAAACTTAAACTCCACTTTATTAGCCTGTCTTCTCTAGCTCAAAATTGTGCTTCTTTCTCTCTAACAAAGAATGGTATACAAACTAGCCTGCTCATCAGCATCTTTCTGCTGTGACAGATAAACATCTGACTATAATCACTCAGTAGCAGAAATTACAGCAGGAGCATACTTCTGAATGCCACTGCTGATGGTGGTGGTGGTAATGCCCATGCTCATTTCCTCATAGGAACAATACCACTGGGGACTTGGATTCTTTTGGTCAGGGGTATGTGGTCTCCCTTCACCACTGCTGTGTAACGGTTTGTTCGACACACAGACACAATGGTTTAGGATAGAAACACAGTTTTATTGAAATCACAATAGAATAAGAACCCTCACAGGTCTTGTAGTATGCAGGCAGTATAATACAGACACACGACAGGTTAATAATATAAATGCCCACACAGGTCCAGTACAAATCAAGGTACAAGCAGTCTATACTGACACAGGTCAGGCAAAAAGGAGTAGGTTTCCCAGGACTCAGGTACTGCAAGAGTTAAAGTTCATCAAAGAGTGTAAACAGTCCCATGTGGGAAACACTGTGATAGCACTTCCCATAACAAGAGCTTCTGGACGCCAAATGCCAGCAGAACAAACGTGAACTGCCAGAGTACAACAGGAATAGCGTAGAGAGCACTGCCGGAGCAGTTAATGGAGGACAAGCCAATGGCGCACTACCGGAGCAATAACGGAGGCAGACACTTGCAGCCGGTATGAGCAGTAACGGAGGACTAGGCCAAAGGCAACTGCCAGAGCAGCAACGGAGGCAGACACTAGCAACCTGCAGGAGCAGTAACGGAGGACAAGCCAGTGGCGCACTACCGGAGCAATAATGGAGGCAGACACTTTGCAACTGGTATGAGCAGTAACGGAGGACTAGGCCAAAGGCACACTGCTGGAGCAGTAATGGAGGCAGACACTAGCAACCTGCAGGAGCAGTAACGGAAACTGACTCTCGCGCTCAGTAGAGCAAGTGGAACCGGATCGCCTGGAGAGTGAGAATGTTGCCAAAGCAACAATAAGCTGTAGAAGCAGGAACGTCAATCAAGCCAGGTCGGTACACAGGAACAGGAACGTCAGTCGAGCCGGGTCGGTACACAGGAGCAGGAACGTCAGCCAGGCCGGGTTGGTACACAGGAGCAGGAACGTCCGCCGGGCCGGGTCGGTACACAGGAGCAGGCACTGAAGAGTAGTCAGGCAATCCGGGTCGGTACACAGGAGCAGGAGAACTGATGCGGAGTAGTCAGGCAGGCCAAGTCGGTACACTGGGAAACACTGAGCAGACAACTAGCACTGTTACAGGAACACCACGAAAGGGCACCGTGTGGGTGCTGGAGCCCAGTATATAAAGACCATACTGGTCGGGATCTATACAGGACAGCCAATGGTAGCACACACGGATAAACTGACAGGAAAACAACAACAAGGGAGCACAGGCACTGTGATATGCTGCTGCTGCTGACTTCCTCCTCCACATCTGTATCATCAGCATCAGGGTACATCCAGCTTCTACTGTTGGTCATAGTGCTAGCCAGTACTTAAAACAAGTTATTTTCATTTACTCTTTTATTTTTATGTTTTTTTCTCTTTCTCTCTCTCTTCCTGCTTACAGTATCTTTCTCTCCTAAGCGATACCATGTTGCATGCTAGGAAATACTGGGTTTTTATAGAGGTTGAAAAACATAGTTAGGAAAAGAAATCTCTCTTGCAGCAAATTCTGTGGTTTTAGCGAAATGGCTGAAAATCTTAGGGTTTCTCTAAGGAATAGAATTTACATGAGAAAAATGGAAAATCATGCTTTTTTTCACAAAAAAATCCTGCCTCAACAAAATGGTATTTCCCCCCATCCCTAGTTGTGGAAAAATTATGATAGTATTCAGAATATGCATTAGTACAGACAGCGAAAAATTTCGCCTCAAACTGAAATTGGCGAATAATGGCACTTTCCACTTTGCAAATCATTTCCTGCAAAAAGTGCAGTTTTTCCACTTTTTTCGCCTAGCTCATTCCATTGAAATCAATGGGAACATTGAATCTACACACAACACATAGCAAATATTATTTTATTTCCCAAAGTCATAGTATAAAAGGGGCATGAGGGTGCCTGTGTTGGTGGGGTGTGGGGGAAGAATCAGTTGAACAGGGAAATTTTTTTTGGGGGGTTGTTTACTGGGATTAGGGGCAGATAAAAAAAAAATCCTACATCCAACAAATCCGCTCCATAAGACAAACTATAAATGGGGTCTGAGGAGGGTGCCTGTGTTGGTGGGTGGAGCCTGGGGAAAAAATTCATTGAACAGGGAATTTGTTTTGGGGGTGGGTTGTTGACTGGCATTGGGGGGACAGTTAATAAAAAAAATCAGTAAAATAAAATAAGACATTTGTACATAATGTGACAGAGACAGGGACTCCTTGACTTAAGCTGCCAATGGGGTGAAATGATACTTGACTTGATAGCCCTGAGGAAACATTGTAGGACTAGAAACAAACCTCACAAAATTGTTTTTTTTTTGTAGGACTATGTTTTTTTATTTATTTTTTAAAGCACAGGCTCTGAGAAAAAAAATGCCATACAGGCCTAGTGCCAGCAGGTCATGTTGGCTTGTGGCCAGTGGCCATTGTCAAATGTCCTCCTGAGTCCATAATTGCGGAATTTGCAACTGCTGTTCTTACTGCAGCTGCTGACTTGTTTAAGCTGCAGGATGATTAGGCAGCTGAAAGGGAATGGGATCAACAATAGCAGTAACATGGGTGATGATGGATGAAGGTTCCTCTTGCCATGACTAGCTCCAGTGATTCACCTGAGTCAGTAGTAGCACAATAAGTAGCCCCCAGTCTATGTGGAGAAAAGAAGAAGTTGGCTAATAGTTCTTTACCTGCCCCTCCACCTGCCCCTTCGCTTTCACTATACACCTTGTCCAGAACCCGCTTAGGACACATGGCAACTTGCTGACAGTTTAATAGTAAGGATGAACCCTCCCTGCCACCTGCTGAAAAGTAAGAATGTTTTCAAAAATAGACATGTTAATAGTTTATATTTATCAATTAACAAAATCCATAGTGAGTGAACAGAAGAAAAATCTAAATCAAATCAATACTTGGTGTGACCACACTTTGCCTTCAAAACAGCAAAACAAAAGGGATATGCACCCTTGTTTTCCCCCTCTTTTTACCCATCAGTTTTTTTTTTCTTGTAATGTAAATTCTCCACAAATCATACATGAATACAAGAGAAATCTCAGTGTTTTCCTACTGATAAATCACTTTATAAATTAATTAATTTATTTGTGAATTAATGGAAACAAATTCTGATTTTTTTGGGGTCATGGCTGCATTAAGACCTGGAAAGATCATGTCTTAGCATTTTTTTATTTAAAACAAATATAATCATTTAGTAATTTTCAAATATACATGTTACTATTTGAGAGGGTCAGATTGTCCCATTATTTTCTGTGGACATTTCGGCACATCATAAGTGCCTAAAATTTAATTGCCACTGCCAATTAATTCATCAAGATATCCTTGAAATTTTCTGTCCATGCTTTCTATTTCCAAATACATTCCTCCTGTAGAAGTAAGAGTAAGGCTCAGTATGTGTGGTTCCATGGCTACTCAAAGCCAGATCATCCATTATGGTAACGTAAGCTACTGCCTAGGGCCCATGGCAATATGAGGTGCAGTGACTGCAAGTTATGGGACACAAATAGAGGTCTTCATGCTGCAGCTGCTAACATCTTGTATCAGTGGTCCTTTTTATTGAAAGAGACCAGCATCATCCAGTTGCTCCAAAGTCTATTAGAGTCACAATGCCAGTATCTGCTAGCAGCGCACTGCATCAGAACAAGAGATGTGGGCTCCAAATTGATACCTTGCCTAGGGCTCTATGGAGCCTTAATCCATATCTTGCTACCATTGCAGTGGTATAACCAAGAATAGAGGGTCAGGATGCTTGAGTCAAAGCTGGATGATCAGTATGTGTGGTTCCATGGCTACCAGTGAGGCAAGGATTACGGATCAATACATATGGTTATAGCTCCAGAGACAAAAGAAAAAAAGAGAGGAAGCTCCAAATAGTATGGTGACGTAGATATAATGTTGCTCTAATAGAAGAAAAAGTACTCACATTTGGATATGGTCATGGTCAGAAGGTTGGTATCGAACAATCCGATAGACAAGCTTGCGGAGATCTTAAAACCCATTTCCGTTTGGTTGGCACAAAGCAAAGGAAGTCCAAATGGATCAGGAGGAGGCTTCCAATTCAAGTAATAAACACTTTAATGCTAAAAAATCAAAAAAATTAATACAGGCTCAAACACTTAAGCATCACGCAGCTACAAGCTGCTTTATCAAAGCAAACAAGCCATACAAGACAAACAAAGGAACACCACTGCCAAACAGACCTAAATTATAAACCTGTATCCAAATCTACTGATTGGTTAGATTGAATAATCAATCAGTCAATCATCTCACAGCTAGACCCTATAGCGGTGCTTATGATGAGTCCAAACCTCAATGACGATTGAGTCCAAACCTAAATATATATCACATGAAAAGCCATGCTACAGGCCGAATTAAAATAATAAAATGATCATAAATCACATTTTCAACAATTTTAAAAGATACAAAGATCATTACATACCGCATTTACAATCACAGAAATGTAATAATATGAAAATGAATACAAAATATAGTTAACTAATTACATCAAACTTTCTCTGTATGGATACTTCACCTTTATGGGGAAAAGGGGATAACACCAAATAACCCTCAACAAGTGAAACATCCGCCAGAAAAAAATTATCAAATATGTCTAAAAATATGACTGTAATAAGATTTTGACTCCTAAAAAAATCAAAATAAGAAACAGTGGCTGATGTACTATATTGAGATCAAAATTATTACATTCGAATCCTACAGTGTTCTTAAATGGGAACCTCTAGATATAGATATGGCTACATGAAAAGAGCATGTGCCTGAAAAAGAATAATTAGACCATCCCTATTACAAAATCCAATATACAGTGAACCAAATCCCCCAACACAAAATAAAATTGGAAATGGAAATAAAAATAGCAATACAAAATAAGAATAATTATAAAAAATAAAAATGGAAATAATAATAAAAATGAAAAAATAGAAAAATAATGATGGAAAAGAATTATAATGAAGAATATAATAATAGGAAAAATGTGTTATTATGATCAAAATAATCATGATCAATATTATATGAACAATGACAATAATTAGACATTTTTTGGCCAGCCCCATCCTACTATAGAAGTGTAATATAAATGTGTACCTATTTAGTATGAACCTACATACATTTCTACTAGACATCAAATGTGATTTATCATTCAAATTATGACAGAATAGCATCTCCCACCGCACCTCTAAAACAAGAAGAAGGACAGTGGGATCATGCTGTGAAGCCACCAAATAGTATCCCCATTTGCGTACCAAATAGTTCTGTAACCAAAAATGGTGAAAAAGTGATGAATGTGAACAATTAAAAAAAAAAAAATTAAAACATTTAAATAAAATAACAAATTAAGTAAAATTAAAAGCAATAAAAATGGAGAATAAAGATAGGGAATTCATGATAAAGAATATATAGACTATGATCTATAAACGAGGTGACTCTAAAACCTCATTGAACCCCAAGGGAGAAATCATGGATAGTCTAAAAATCCAATACAATTCTCTATTATTCAGTCGCAGTACCCTATCATGCAGAGGGGACAGTGGGATAAGTTCAATTGCATAACTTTTATATCAAACACATTCTTTTGATGGCTGTGATGGCTTAAAAGTGTCTCAAGACACTATGTTGTATAAAGCCATTAGTAATGTTCCTCTTATGGTGACTGATCCTAGTTCTAAATTTCTGTGTGGTCCTAACAACGTACTGCTAGTTGCAAATGCCAGAAATGGCAAAACATGATCTGCAGTTCATAAAGCTTTTATCGGAAAAGTCTCTGACGTAACTCAGGATCTAAAGAACCCTTATCTTCAATGAAAGAACAACATAAACACCTATTCAAATTACATTTATAAGCGCCATTGATTCCAGACCCATCTTGATGATTTGCAGTCCAACAACTACTGCCAAAATGTTCTATTTTCAGATCCTGTCCTTCAATATATTTATTAGTTTTGCCCCTGCTTGAAAATTTACTGAGTGCTATGATATTATTAACCCTTTCAGTGCCAGAGGCTTGTGCCATTTCCTGTACCCTGTAGGCCAGACACATTTTCAGCATTTTTGCTATCCTTCTGTTTAGACTTGATTTCCTCTGGGAATTTCTAGTTACATATGGAAAACTATATATCATTTTTTTTCAGAACTAATTGAGCTTTCTCATGGTACCTTACATGAAGAGAATTTTGCATCGTGCAAAAAGCTATGATGTCATAATTACAAAAAAGTGAAAATTTGCTGATATTGCTAAAATCACATACTATGTATCAAAAACATTTACCTTGATTGTGAAAGTTTCAATTATTTGAAAAAGCCCTGAGTCCTCCGAATAAAAAAATACCAAATTTGTATAGTTTTACCTACGTTCGTGGCTAGCGTAGAGCCCTAATCACCAGGAAAGCAAAATGGCATTTTCAACTTTATGAACGTATATGAGCATTCTAGGGTTTTTGTGGTAAAGCTACCCTAAAACAGTGGAATAACTATATAAAACTATATATTTCTGGAAAGTACACAACCTACTGCATCTAATGAGGGGTAACTTGCCTTCTTACTCCAAGCCTGGTGTGCCCGAATGTTTCCAGAATGTGGCACTATAGGAAAAAAATGGCATTTTCTTACATTTATGCCCTTTCAGATGTACTGAAATCTGTGAAAACCATGGAATTTCCAACTGTATTCATTAAATAGCACTCTTAGTAGAAAAAGTACACCCCCTCAGGGAGTGCTAGAAGTGCAAAACGACACCTACTACAACCTCAGATTTCTTTAACATTTTCTCAAACATTACTTGTCTCTACAAAAATGGTTATAACAACCAGAGAGTGCACAAACCATACCATTTTGGAAAGAAGACAACCTGACACATCTAATGAGGGGTGACTTGCCTTCTTACCCCAAGCCTGGTGTGTGCTGAAATCTGTGAAAACCATGGCATTTCCAAATGTATTAATTATCTAGTGCTCTTAGGAGAAAAATGGCAACCCATTGGTACGAGCTGACATACCGTAAGGTTGCCAGAAGCACATAACAACACCTACCTGTTTTCTTCTTTGGAAATGGCTGCTTGTACTAACTAAGGTATAAAATGTGCCATATTGGAAAGCAGACATTCACCCGCATCAAATGTGGGGTCACTTGCCTTTCTACCCCTGGGCTGAAGTGCCCAATTTTATGCAAAAGATGGCACTATAGGAATAAATACATGTTTTTTTTTACATTTCCACCACTTCAAAGATACTAAAATCTTTGAAAACCATAACAGTTCCTTCTGTATTCAGTACATGCTACCAACATGAGAAAAATGGTACCCCATTTGTGTGGGATAACATATAATATGTGGGTGCTAGGAACACTTACCTAAACCTGACACTTATTTTTAAAATTATCTGCCTGCACGAAAATTGTCATAACCATTATAGATATGCAGGAAAGGTAGAGAAAACGTACCATTTTGTAAAGAAGATAACCTGCCGCATCTAATGAGGTGTCACTTGCCTTCTTACCCCAAGCCTGATATGCACAAATGTTTCTAGAGGTTTACGCTAAAGGAAAAAAATGGCATTTTCCAACAATTTTGCCCCTTCAAATGTATTGAAATCTGTGAAAACCATAGAATTTTCAACTGTATTCATTAGCTAATACTCTTATGAGTCAAATGACACCCCTTTGGGATGAGTTGACATACCTTAGGTGGTGCTAGAAGCACAAAACTACACCTACTACAACATCTGATTTTTCTCAAACAGGACCTGCCTGTACAAAAATGGTTATAACAGCTACAGAAGTGAATAAAAGTTAGACAATCAATACCATTTTGGAAATAAGATAACCTGCCACATTCAATGAGGGGTCACTTGCCTTTTTACCCCTAAGTTAGTGTGCACAACTATTTCCAAAAAAAAAAAAACATTTTTTTTTTTACAGATCAGTCACTTCAAAGATACTAAAATGGTTCAACGCCATGGGATTTCCTAGGAGGACCTCTTGCCAGCTTAAGAAAAAATGGTACCCCACTGCTGTGGGTTGACATACCGATTTGGGTGACAGGGGCGTGGCTACCAGTGGAACAGGCATGGGAAACCAAACAGTGTATGTGTGATTTTATGGCTAACAGATGAAAGAAGCTTAGGGTGTTAGCCTGTGTACGTGCAGACCTGTGACTACCAGTGTAAAAAAGTGTGTGGGGGTGAGGGGTTAGGCAGTTTATGTGGGTATGTCTACTAGTGAGCAGCGGAGCAAGGATTGTGATGGTGGTGGGGGGCCTTGTCCAATAGTGTATATAGGGTGATCTGTGACTACCAGTTCACACTGTATGTCCCCTCATATAAAGTTTGATTCCCAGCCTGAATCTAGTGCATACTGGTACTTTGAGTCTACCAGTAGGCAGTGGAAACAAGCTGGGGGGGGGGGGTCAGGCTGGGGAATGGGACTGCCAGTGGGCTGTGAAACCAGGCAGGCGGATAGTATATGTGGGGGGGATTGGAGGAATCTTGTGTGCATGCCACAGGGGTGCCCAATGCACTACAAATGCATTGGACCCCCTGTTGCACACAAAGAGTTATCTTTTTGGTTGTTATTTTTTAATCATACCTTGTTGGGGAGGTGGTATCAGGAATACTCCTGGTGCCCCCCATCAAGGTCTAACAAAAATAATGAAAAAAGTGTGTGTGTGTGTGTGTGTGTGTCACAGGGGGTCCAACACATTGCAAATCTCTGTGTTGGACCCCCCTGTGGCACATGCAGTTTTTTTGGGCTTCCCCCCCCCAATATTTTTGTGTAGACCTCATTGGGGGCATCAGAACCCCCACAATGAGGTCTGAATAAAAAATAAAAGGGGGAAAAAAGAAATAATCCTTTGTGTGCCAAAGGGGTGCACGGTGCATTGTAAAGCAATGGATTGAACCCCTGTAGCACACAAAGGGTGAATTTTTTTATCTTTACTTTGTATTCAGATGGCCACCAAACAAGCTCTGATTACAGAGTAATGCTAAAAAGCCGGAGAGGACACAATTAATAGCTTACACCAAAAAAACTCTCTGTTTATAAGGTATTAAATGATCAGATGTCAAAAAATACCTAACCGCCTCCAAACCCCCTCATGGGTATATTAGAGGCTAGATTAGGAGAAGGAACAATTGGGGGCTACATTTGTCAGAGAAATGGTGCCAGTTTTGATTCAACGGATGGGGGGGTCTGTGATAGATACTCAGTTGATTGATAGTGAGTCTCCAATAGTTTCCAATTCTAGTGACTTTGGTACAGCTGTTCCATCCACTTTGGCTCTTACTGTGTCTTTGCCTTTTTTGGGCCACAATATGGCGAGCGATATGACCCAATGGGGGAGTCAACCCAACGGATTTCTCCCACTCAGGCCAGGAGATACCATCAAAAAGTCAAATACAGAGGATCCTGAGGTCGAGGGCTCAGTGTCCAAAAGATCCAAGATAGAGGCCCATGTGGATCAGATATGAATTTGCCCAAATGCAATTAATTTATCAAGCCAAAAATTGACCCCTAGTGAATGTGCACTTCTGGCAAAGGGTTTGTCTTTTTGCCCTTCCAACTAGTTGTATCTACTTGAGTCATTCATTGATTTGAATGATTTTTTTTAGCAAATAATACCTTACCAGTGATAACTGAGTTTATCCTTCTTGATGAAATAAAGAAGTGGTTCCATTTATAAATAGTGACACTAAGATGATCTTGCAGGCCACTGTTCCATCAGGACTGAAACCAAACTCTACTATTATTTTGTGTGGTAGTTGAACTTGGAACCTAAATAATAGAGATCATCACCTTAATAATTTCAGTAGAAAGGACTCAACTGCAGTATCAAATTTTAAGAGAAATAACTAAATTATAGTCAAGCATGCAGATAAGGGAGGGGTCATAGTGGTCCAGGATGTGGTGGATTACCTCCTGGAGGCGGATGGTAGCTCGGCTGATAGGAGGTACTACTGCATCCTGGACAACAGCCTTGCTGATTTTTTCTAGAGAATGTCAGACTTAAATAGAGGGAGCTTTCACAGAGGGGCTTCTGGACATAGGTGAAAGTGCATTCTTTTATGTTAAAAAACCCAAACAGCATTATATTATCATCTCCCAAAGGTTCACAAACAGTTGAATAATCCACCTGGCAGATCCATAATATCGGGTACAAATTCATTGACCTCCAACCTTGATTTCCACCTTCAAAGACATGTTGTGGGCTTTGCATCGTACTTGAGAGAGTCACAGCATTTGTTGGCTCTATTAAAAGAGACAATATTGTCAGAGAATTAAAGCTGGGCTTCTCTAGATATGACCTTACTTTATTCAATATGCCTCCTGAGGGGGGGTTTAGAGGCGGTCAAGTATTTTTTGACATCTGAAGTTTTAATGATTTCCAAACAGAAAGATTTTTTGGTGGAAATTAACCATTTTATCCTCACACACAATTTCTTTGAGTTCAATGGTCATATTTTAATCACTTATGGTGCATAACAATAATCCATTTGGTGCGATCTGGTGTTCTTTCGTCTCTATCTCAATGACATTCTGATTATCTGGAAAAGTGACGCCCTTGATGTATATGCATGACAGTACATGGGGACTTGAATTTACCAGTACCATTCATAGTTTGAGAATCCAGTTTTTGGATCTTGAACTTTTAGGCCATCCAGCTTTTAAGACCAAAGCTAAAACATTTTTTTGATAAGAATAGTTTTTTAAGATTTGACAGTTGGCACCATTAAAAATGGCTCATAAATGTGCCCTATGGGTAGGGGAGGGCGAAAATGTTCGCCTCAAACTGAAATCGGCGAATAATGGCACTTTCCGCTTGGCAAATAATTACCCGCAAAAAGTGCAGTTTTTCTGTATGTACCCGCATTTTTCATCCATTGAAATCAGTGGGAAGAAACATTTTTCTCCACCATACGAAAGTTTTCTACAGCCATATAAAAGGGTGTCAGGCTCTCACAGCATGCCCTTCCGTGTTTGCAAGAGGAGAGCAGCACCTTGTTTGAGCTAGAAAAGATAGGGTAATTGAAGATTAGTTTAGGGAATCTTTTCTGTAGGACATTTGTTCCCTTAATTAGGAGAGTCAGTGGGGCACTCTTGGGAGAAGAAGGGAGGAAGGAAGTTGACCTCAAATAATACCCCAAAATTCAGATTGACTGACTGGCAAGACACAGACAGTTGGGGACCTATTTGCTTGATTATCTTGCTGTTATTGTCTCTGTTCTGGGTGGGAAAGTCTGGGAAAGAAGTTTTGTTTTTCAGTTATAATTTTTTTTTGGACAGACTGTGATAAGACAGACAAAAAAAAATAAAATAAATAAAAAAGAATAAAGAACTAAATATATTAGGTGACAGTGACAGACAGCTGACTGGGCTTAGGCAAGGCATCATACAGCTCCATCTGTTGTGTTTTGTACCATACAGTACAAAAACACAGTGTAGTTGAGTAATGTCCAGCAAATGCACAAGAGGAAGGGGGAGGGGTGGAGCATTGCAGGGACATGAGAGTACAGTAGTAGTTCAAAAACTGAATGCAGCAATGGTTGCTGCAGCGTGTGCAATCAATGATGATGATCCCTCTACTCCAAGGGAGGATTCAGTTTGTCAAGATCCCAGGAAAACTAGTTCCAGACGGTCATCTCTCACAGCATGCAATTCTGTGTTTGTGAGAGGAGAGAACAGCATGTTTTTGAGCTAGAGAAGATAGACAAATAAAGGGGAATTTAAGCTTAGTTTTAGGGAATCATTTAGGCAGTACATTTGTTCTCTGTAGTAGGGGAGTCTGGGGGCACAATAGGGAGAAGAAGGGAGGAAGGAGGTTGACCCAAAATATCCCAAAGTTTGGTGTGACTGACTGGCAAAACACAGGCAGCTGGGGTCCAAATTCCTTGCTGATTTTACTTTTATTGTCTCTGTGCTAGGGAAGTCTGGGAAAAGAAGTTGTTGATTTAATTTTTAATTATATATTTTTTGGACAAATAGTGATAAGATAGAGTGGGCAACTTTAAAAAAATAATAAGAAATCGTCCGTTTTTCACAAAAAGTAATGCAGGAAATTTTTCTCACTTTTCGCCCACCCCTAATCATGTTATTGTTTTAATATGGCCAGTAGCCTGGCTTTCTATGTGATACTTTGAGGATTGGACTCAGTATATTTCTTTTTTACAAGTGAATCAAACAGTTGAATGTTATTATACTATAAAATAGCAAAGTAACACATTTAATGTAGAACATGTTCTGCAGTATATAAGAAAATCAGAAATCAGTGTAAACAAAAATATCATCCTACAGCAGCAAAGTTTCGCCTGCTGTGATAAACGTTGGTTAGCTGAACGAAACATAGGGAAAAATTCATATAAAATATATTTCATTATTTCATTGTTTGCTCTGTGCTACATCTTAAATGTAGCTGTAGGGTCTAGCTATGAAATGATTAATTGATTATTCAATATAACCAATCAATAGATCAACACAACACAAATTGTTGATGTGCAAAGTGTGTAAAAATAGGCAGCAGATCCAATTTTATATGTGTTTTCAATCAGTAGATTGGAAAGAGATTTATACTTTTTGTTTGGCTTTGGCGTTCCTTTGTTTGTCTTGTACGTCTTGTTTGCATTGATTAAGAGGCTCGTAGAAGCAAAATGCTTAAGCATTTGAGCGGATTCCAACAGTGTTTTGTATGTGTTTTCACCGTGATTCCCTCTCACTGGAAGTTTCAATAAAGTTTTTGTACCTGAGCAAGGACAGGTTAAAATTATCTCTTGCAGGCTCTAAACGTTGTGTTTGGACGTATGTCCAGGTCACAGCCACCTTCTTTGTGAGTATATAAATTGAAAGTCTACATTTTAATATTTAAAGAGATAATAGGCACTATTGGGCGCCCTGTTTTGTTTTCTTTTGCATATGAGTGACCATCTTTTGGTTTCATAAAAGGAGCAGCCCAAGGGTTTCCTGCATCATTAGAAGGAATATTACTGTTTAAAGGGACAGTTGAATAAAACCCTTGAACGCGGATTTCAGTGAACAAGTAATTGTTACACTGATAATTGGAAATTGTGAGTACCATTCTTATGTGGGTGAAGATTTTGAGTGAAGGATTTAAGTTACGTTAATGCACTAGGAGCGCCTTCTTGTTCTTTTGTGTTTCTGCAGCAATTAATCTTCATAGTATTTTGGCCATGTATAGTATTATTTTAATACTTTTAGATGTGCACTTTTACTGATGTAACACTGCTCACCTCAGAGCAGCAAGAGTGTCCGGATGGATCCCAGAGAAGGACAGTCTTCAGTGAGCATAAGGAAAAACCTGTCAAGAGGGGCAAAGTTTTCCGTATGCTCACAGTAAGACTACTGTCCCTTGCTGTGAGCTATCTGGTCCAGGTACCAGATTCCACATCTGAGGGGAGGTGGCTTACACTAAGTAAAAGGGGTGGGTGGGGGATACTTTAAAATTCTCTTGTATGTGTGTGGCATTAGTAATTGTACTTCTGTCCATACCGGTACAGTAGGAGGAGGTTGGAGTTCATTATGTGTCTTTCTGTGGCTATCAGTCCAGTGGAACAAGGCTGGAGGTCATTATGGCAAAAAAGAAGGATGATGTCTACACTCGGATTTGTGGTTTAACCTCTACTGAGCATATTTATTAATAACCATTTGCACAGGTGCTAAACAATCCACACTCACAAGATGTTTAACCCTTTGAGTGCCAGAGGGGTATGCAACACATTACTTTGCAATGCATTGCGTATCCCTCTGGCACTCAAAGGGTTAAATACACAAATGGGACGGCAAAATCACTACAATGATGATTGACAGCATCAACTGAAAATCAAAGCCAATTAGCACACATTATTTACATCATCTTAATTAATTATTCCATATAGAGATCTAAACCACTTAGAAAACATACAAACTTTAATATAAGAAAAGGTTCTACTTAATGATATGCAACTCAGCAATACATTGCACAAACTACCCACTTTTAATAAATTTGTTTTATTTTCAATAGACAAAACAAAATCTCAGTTTAGAACTCTGTAGGTATTTCATACGTGTAGAAATCTAAATTGCTTTTGTAAGAAAATAAGGTTTTAGACAAAGCTTTTATAATTGTGTACTAAACTCTCAAACAATGTCCAAACAGTCTAATTTTAAATAATTAGTTTCATTACAAATAGATGAAGCGAAATATAATTAATTAGCCTTTTTAGAGTAAATTTCTCAAAGTTATTAAACGACAAGCTTTTAAAGATATAAGAATTATATTTCTATAAATTAGAAACTCTCATTGTTCATAATGGTATATACTTTCTATATAAGAATAGGAGTTTAAAGTAAAATAATACTAGGTTGCAAGATTGTATTATAACAGAAGAATCATGTATAGAAAGTTTTAATACCTTCAGCTAACAAAGAGCCACATAAATGTCTGAGTGTCCCTTTCATAAAGCCGATATTCCAATGCAAGTTCTACAAGCAAAATTGCTTTTATATCTTAAACTCTACAAAAGATGAAAAATGAAAGGCAAAACCTTATAAAGTTAAATTACTAATATTAACCCCTGTAGTGCCTAGTGGGTACAGAGCGCACTATGTAATGATGCACCCCACATTCTCTCAGAAGGCAAATTCTGCAGTACGAAGTTTAAAATAAGATGGGACAACATTTTTTGTCTAAGCTTTACAAAATTAGCAAAATCAAATCTTTACAAAGTGAAGTAGAAAATCTTAACATCCCTGTGTTGATGGAGTGTGGAGTGCACCATACAATGATGCGCCTAGCATCACATCAACATCTAAGGGGCCAGAAGCTGCTATCTAAACAAAAGGCAATTAAATGTGATATTTAACCCCACCGATGCCAGAGGGTAACCGTGCGCGTATACATTTTGAGCTCATCGCATCCACACGGCAACTGATGGGTTTTCTTAGTGTAAGAAACTGTGTTGCTGTATATTTAACAATGTCCATCATATGTAATGTTTATATTTATTTTTATTCTTATTTTTATTTTTAATGGATCCGTGAGCTAAAATAGCATTAAAAGACTAGGCCACATGTAATACTAAAAATGTTACCTATATGTTAAAATGCCCTTGCGGACTAGTTTATGTAGGGAAAACATCACGCACAGTAAGAACTAGAATAGGTGAACATAAAAGATCTATCACTAATTGTGATATTGAGAATAATCTATATGTAACCCCGGTAAGCAAACATTTCAAGTAATTTAGACATAACACTACACAACTCACATGGTGCGTTTTGGAAGTTGTAAAATTATCCAAAAGAGGGGGCAATTCAGAACGCCTTCTACATCAACAAGAATTAAGATGGATTGATAGATTAGACACCAAGTCACCCAAAGGTTTAAATGAAGAATACAATTTTCAATGCTTTCTTTAAATGTTTCTTATGTCTAACTCTTTCACCTTAACACTCACTCTGATTATTTATTCTTTATTTTTAGGATTCATGAACTTATATAGGAAAAGAACGACTGGTGATCTCTACAAGTTTGAAGATATTCACAGATCCATTAAAAATAAAAATAAGAATAAAAATAAATATAAACATTACATATGATGGCCATTGTTAAATATACAGCAATGCAGTTTCTTACACTAAGAAAACCCATCAGATGCCATGTGGATGCGATGAGCGCAAAATGCATATGCGCACGGTTACCTTCTGGCATCGGTGGGGTAAAATATCACATTTAATTACCTTTTGTTTAGACAACAGCTTCTGGCCCCTTAGATGTTGATGTGATGCGAGGCGCATCATTGTATGGTGCGCTCTGCACTCCATCAACACAGGGGTGTTATTCTACTTCACTTTGTAAAGATTTGATTTTGCTAATTTTGTAAAGCTTAGACAAAAATTGTCCCATCTTATTTTAAACTTCGTATTGCAGAATTTGCCTTCTGAGAGAATGTGGGGCGCATCATTACATGGTGCGCTCTGTACCCACTCGGCACTAGAGGGGTTAATACTAGTAATTTAACATTATTAGGTTTTGCCTTTCATTTTTCATCTTTTGTAGAGTTTAAGGTATAAAAGCAATTTTGCTTGTAGACCTTGCATTGGAATATCGGCTTTATGAAAGGGACACTCAGACATTTATGTGGCTCTTTGTTAGCTGAAGGTTTTAAAACTTTCTATACATGATTCTTCTGTTATAATACAATCTTGTAACCTAGTATTAATTTACTTTAAACTCCTATTCTCATATAGAAAGTATATACCATTATGAACAATAAGAGTCTCTAATTTATGGAGATATATTTTTATATCTTTAAAAGTTTGTCATTTAATAACTTTGAGAAATTTACTCCAAAAAGGATAATTAATTATATTTCATTTCATCTATTTGTAATGAAACAAATGATTTAAAATTAGACTGTTTGAACATTGTTTGAACGTTTAGTAAACAATTATAAAAGCTTTGTCTAAAACCTTATTTTTTTATAAAAGCAATTTAGATTTCTACACGTATGAAATACCTACAGAATTCTAAACTGAGATTTCGTTTTGTCTATTGAAAATAAAACAGATTTATTAAAAGTGGGTAGTTAGTGCAATGTATTGCTGATTTGCATATCATTAAGTAGAACCTTTTGTCATATTAAAGTTTGTATGTTTTCTATCTAAGTGGTGTAGATCTCTATATGGAAGAATTAATTAAGATGATGTAAATAATATGTGCTAATTGGTTTTGATTTTCAATTGATGCTGTCAATCATCATTGTAGTGATTTTGCCACCCATTTGTGTATTTAAACATCTTGTGAGTGTGGATTGTTTATCACCTGACGAAGGGAAGATTTCCCCAAAATGTATAAATATGCTCAGTAGAGCTTAAACAAAAATTCAGAGTGCAGACATCATCCTTCTTTTTTGCTGTCGCTGTGGGTCATAACGTGGCACTGACCCTTCTGATATCTTGCACCGAATACAGAACCTGGTGTGCTGGGATAAAGAACTTTCTTCTACATACATGGAGGTCAATATGCCTTGTTCTATAGCTATTGTAGGATAAAAATGGAGTTCACAGCAGTGGTGGGAAACATGAGGCCATCCAGATGCTTTGCAAATTCATCTCTCATTAGTCTCACCAGCTGCTGACTGACAGGTACCAAAGGGAGTTGTAGTCAGGCAGTAGGAATGGGTGAAAAGTCAGTGTTGTTCCTGCAGAACATTCTTCCCTTAGAAAGTAATTGATTAATGAAATGTTTGCATGAGAAGTTTCATGTTTTCCAACTATATTTCTCTATGGGACAAGATTTCCCTTCACTATAAATAAAAAGTATAAGTTTCTTGCTAGGGATGAGTGAAAATTTTCGCCTCAAACCAAAGTTGGCAAATAATGGCACTTACCGCTTGGCTGAAAAATTCCTGTGAAAGGTGCCGTTTTTCTGCTTTTTCACCTAGCTCATTGTATTGGAATCAGTGGGAACACTGAATTTACACACAGCTCATAGCAAATACTATTTTATTTCCCAAAGGTATAGTATAAAAGGGGTATGAGGGTGCCTGGATTAGTGGAATGTGGGGAAAGAATTAGTTGAACAGGGAATCTTTTTGGGGGGTTTGTTGACTGGGATGGGGGGGGCAGTTAATACTAAATAAAAAAATAATACAATTTAAAACAAACATAAGACATGGCTTAAATGGGTCTGAGGAGGGTACCTGTGTTGGTGGGTGGAGTCAGGGGAAATAATCAGTTGAACAAGGAATTTTTTGTGAGGGTTGTTGACTGGTTTTTGGGGAGAGTTAATAAAAAAAATGAAAGTAAAAATAAAATAAGAAATTGGTGCATAACGTGACAGAGACAGGGACCCCCTGATGTAAGCTGTGACTGAGGCAGACTGATACTTGTCAGGATAGAGTATTTTGTAGATGATTTGTAGGACTTGGTTTTATAGGCCCAAGCCCGAAGAATCATAGTTTCGAATGATTCAGACTTATTAGAGGCACAGACCCTGAAAAAATTGATTTGTTGTAGGGCATAGACATGTTTTAGGCCCAAGCCCTGAGAAACATTGATTTGTAGGACTTGTCTTGCATAAGCCCTGTGCAATCAGTGTTTTGAAGGACTTAAGCTTGTTAGAAACAAGCCCCCAAAATTGTTTTTCTTCAGGCCTCTGATTTTATTTTTTTACAAGCCCTGAGAAAAAAACATATGCCCTACTGGCTAATGCCAGCAGGTCATGTTGTGGTGGCGAAATACTCCAGGGGCATTGCGGACTTTGCAACTGTTGTTCTTGCTGCTGCTGCTGCAGAGTTGTTTAAACAGCAGAATGATTAGGCAGCTCAAAGGAAATGGGATCTACAACAGCAGTAACATGGGTGATATATGATCATGGTTCCACTTGCCGCTACTGGCTCCAGTGATGTGCCTGATGCAGTAGCAGCACCTCAAATGCCACTTGATGCTGTTTGTGATTTTCTTTCACCACACTGCCATGTCTGGTCAGCGTGCCACACAGTGTGCAATTGGTGGACATGACCTGCCATATCCTGACATCTACCGAATGGTTATTAGGTGGTGGGGGTGATAAAGATGAACAAGGTGGGTCACCAGAAGATGTAGTTACATCATCTTCCTGTGCCCAGACCCTAGTGAAAGAACGTGATGGCAAGCTATCCAAGGAAGGAGCCAAGGAACAGGGAGCTGATGCAAGGTAGGAGGTAGACCAAAAATTATGGCCAAAGGGAAAGCCAAGGTCAACCAGGTGTAACAGGAACAATGAGGAAGCAAGCCACAGTTAGGAACAAGCCAGGAAGTTCTGCAGGGAGACAAATAGAACAAAGCAGAATAGAACAAAGTAGCAAACAAAGCTCGATAATCGGGCAAAGAGTACTCTACAGGTAGACCTATAAGGTCTAAATTACGAATAGGAGGCCAAGGGGAGGAACTGACCAAAAGGAAGGAGTGAGAAAGCATCAGCAGTGAGTGTACCAGCCAAGACAGCTCTACATATTCCATCAAGCAAGTAGTGCTGCCACCATGACAGCAGCAGAACACCAGAAGGGAAGTGGGGTTATATTTTGAAGAAAGTGGAGATGGGCAATGTGTCCCATCTACACCACCAGGTCCCCCACTGGGTCCCGCTTCAACTCATAGTCCTCGACCATGGACCTCTCTGAGTCCTCCCTGAATAAGTGCAGTGCAGATGCCTCAGGCTGATACAATACAATTGCACTATGTGAGGAAGTGTCTCCTGAGCATGTGTGGTCAACATTGATGCATTGATGTTCAGTAACATGAAAGTGAATTTATCAGCTGTACAACAGGGGAAGGGAGAGACTGGTGGTGATGGCGATAACCCACAGTGTGTTATTGATTCTGGGACAAGCATGAGAATGTTCTTGGAGATGTCAAATGAAGATTATAGGACAGATCTGGAGGGACTGAGTATCACCAGTACATCAAACCAAGTACAAATGAAATTATGGAGTGATCTGCAAGTTTAGATTCTTCTGCTGAAACGCCTCTAAGTACCACTGATTCTGATGGGGACTTTGTAGTTTTCTGATGTGCAACACATATATTTCATCTGGTGGAAAAGGCAGCTCTTCATGTTGAATGGCATTGCAGGCTGTCAAACCTCATTGATTGATATTGTAAGATTGCCAGGCACTATCACTGCAGTGTTACATCAAGGAGACAACAGCTGAGGAAGGAGCAGGAGAAGGTCGGTCTATTCCGGCAGGGTCTATGACAGGATGTAGTCACCTGGTGGTACTCCACCTTGGAGATTATGGAGAAGATCCTGGAGCAGCAGAGAGCACTACACTCCATGTGCTTTGAACAGAACATTGGGGTGTCCTGCTCACTGGGCAAAGAGGAATGGGCATTGATGGGAAAGGTAGTGAAGATTCTTAAGCCATTCACAGACGTCACTGATAATCTAAGCCAAACCACTGCCAGCCTGTGCAAGGTCATTCCCTTATTCACCCACCTTATCCAGAAAATAAATGGCTTCTTGGAAAAGAGTGATTCTTTACCTGGAAATAGGTTACATCCAGATGTTGCTAAACTGATCAGCAGGCTGAAAGGTCACATAGTAACCAACAAGGACAGCCCAAAGTGCATGCTCACAACTCTCTGTGACCCAAAAGTAAAAGGAAAAGGGAACATGGAGGGACACACTTGCCCACATGGTGTGAGATGCCACACAAGAGCTTATAACAGTCCAAAATGCTGCTGCTTCCTTATGCTCAGTACATTTTTTTTTTTGCTGGGGTCTGTTATTAGACAGTTACCAGTACTTCCTCAGTAAAAATACTTTTCTAGGCCAAATACAATTCTACTGTATGAATCTGTCCAATGATCTTATGCTGCTGCTGGTGGTGGTAGTACAGAAATGAAAACTGTCATCTCTATCACCTCTATTCAAATGGGGACTACTTGCACAAAGCAAACAAAACTAACAAAAGCTCAATATTTTTCTGACAACTTGAACAAAACCAGCCAACTTCTGGAAGATTATTAAAAACATCTACAACCCTCCTAACTACTCTCACCCAATAACTATAACCATAGGCAAGAAACGATACAGTGCCCCATAGCAATAGTTAGTACATTTAACAACTACTTTGTTAGATGTGCCACAACTCTGATTACACAAAACAAAAGTAATTCTGAAGTAGAAACATACACAGAACTGCTTCAGTCACCTGCTACCTGGTTCAATAACGCTAATGAATTTAATTTCATGCCGTAAATGATAGTAAAATATATGACCACCCATTTAACCCAAAAATGAAACTGCAATCTAGCCCTGGCCAACTACCAGCAATGGTATTACAGCTCTGTGCCTCGGTCATTGCCTATCCAATTACAATCCTAATTAATGCCTCCCTGTCTTCTGGGTATATGCCCAAAGCCTGAAAAGTGGCTATCCATAAAAGTGGGGATAAAAATGTAGTATCAAATTACAGACTAATATCCTTACTCCCCACATTAGCTAAAATCATAGAGAAATGAGTCCACGTGTAACTGTATAAGTATTGCAGACAGAACAGTTTCTTTATCCCCCTTCAATCTCATTCAAATCACTCTACAGTCACTGCCCTCCTAAACGTAACCAATGATATCCAGACTAGCATGGAAAATGGGTATTTTTCCTAGATTTTGCAAAGGCATTTGATACAGTAGACCATAGTATTCTGATTAGTAAAATCCAAAGTTCAGGATTGGGTAATCATTCTCTAAACTTGTTCTGATCCTATTTATCAGACATAATGCAATATGTGTCTATTGCTGACAATACTTCCCTTCCACTCAAAGTAACAAATGGGGATTCCAAGGGCTCCATCCTTGGCCCTTGTCTATTTTCTCTATTTATAAATGATCTACCTATAACTTGCAAAGCATCTTCTGTACACATGTATGGTGGAGTCTGTCTGTATGTCAAACCAGCATTATTGCCTCATTTGCGGGAAGATATATGTGATGACAGTAGTGAACATGTGGAATCCCTGTGGGTTGAAATAGTCACTGGGGGTAAAACTGCCCATAAAATATTAGTGGGTATTTCTTATAAACCACAAAACATTGGTGATCTTGAAGAATCACAGCTATTAATGCAAATAGAAAAGGCTTCTCAAATAGGGAGAACTATAATTAGGGGGGATTTTAATTATCCAGAAATAGACTGGAAAATGGAACAGCTAATTCTGCTAAAAGCAGTAACATAGTAACATAGTAAATTAGGTGGAAAAAAAGACACAGGTCCATCAAGTTCAACCTTCACCTCATACCCCAGTAACTGAGAATTGTATAGCTTTCCTGCTACCAATTAAATTTAGTCTTTATCAGTAAGTTTCTGAACTTGCTGAAGGGCATACAAAGGGCTCTCCAAAGACCTGTTCATTAACAGAACAGTACAAAGGACAAGGGGCCACCCACTTAGACTTGAGGAAAGGAGATTTCATCTACAGCAGCGGAAGGGTTTCTTTACAGTAAGGACAATAAAGGTATGAAATTCACTGCCTGAAGAGGTGGTGCTATTGAATACATTAGATGCCTCTAAAAAGGGCCTGGATACTTATTTAAAGGAGCAGAATATAGAGGACTATGTACGTTAGTATTGGGATTAATATTTAGTTAGTGCTTGTTGATCCAAGGAGAAATCTGATTGCTATTTGGAAGCAAGAAGGATTTTTCCCCCCCATTCAAGGCAGAATTTAAAATTGCTGTATTGAGGGGTTTTTTTTGCCTTCTTTTGGATCAACGATGGTAAACAGGAATAGGAAAAGGGTTGAACTAGATGGACGCAAGTCTTTTTTCAACCTAAATTACTATGTTACTATGTTTATTAGCAAGCTCTTTTATGCCCCAGGCTTTAGTCAGAAAGAAGCTTGAATATAGTTGCAGCCTCTTTTCCAGAGAGTGGCCAAAATTATTATGGCTACTCATGGTGGTCAAAAACTTGCTGGTTTCTTAGTAACCATATATAAATATCAGTAATACGGGACCTGTAAATACTATGTTGTAATTATTGTCTACTGAGATTAACATGTGTCATTCACAATATGTGATCCTGGGTAAGGAAACAATAAAATATTCTATACAATAAAATAATATCCCAGCGATTCATGATTTAAGAAAAGTAAGGTATCCAGAATTGGGGTATATTATTCTCTTTGGGGGTTGGTAGTTGTGGTTGTAGCATTAAAATAAATTGGAACAGACTCATTGTTATATTTTTCTATGTTTTTATTGACAGGAACCTAATAAAAGATTTTTTAGTACTAATGTATACCTTATGTGGCTTTATTTTACAGCTTTATTTTATTTCAATCTGTAGGATGTGACAGGATTGAAACTTGGTACTGTTGCTTCATAAAGGTAGACATTATCTCCCCAAAGACAAAAAGAGGTGAGACAGAAATCAGAGGAGGAAGAATAGAGAAACCCAGCCAGAGGCTGAAAGTTCAATGGCGATCGAAACACTTGGCCCTTCATCACCTTCTTGCGCTAGGATAATTTACCTTCTGGTGATTCACTTTGTTCATCTTTACCTTCCCCACCAGTTGATAGCCATTCATTAGATGTCAGGATGTGGCAGTTCATGTCCTCCCATTGCACACTGTGTGGTGAACTGGCCACACATGGCAGTGTGGTGGAGGATAGTAGCAGCCAGGGCATCAAGTGGCATCAGAAGAGACTCCTTCCCACAGAATACGCTAAGCTGTTGGCAGGGAGGGTTCATCATTTATTATTAATCTGTCTGCAAGTTGTCACGTGTCCTTAGTGGGGAGTGGACAAAGGACATAGTGACAGCATCAGTACTTTTTTTTTTGGTGGGATGATTTAACATTGGGGACCCTAAGCGTCATGGTTTTTGGTTACAGTTATGCCAGGTGTTTGATTTTAGTCCAGATGTGCCCATTGTTCCCAGTCCTTCCATTATTTACCACACACACTGTGCACATTGCAGTTGCTGATGAGGGGCACAATTCCTGCTCTCACAAAAATTATATTATATTTTCCTCTAGACTGTAAGCTCTCATGAGCAGGGCCCTCTAACCCTTCTGTTCTTCACATTTGATTGCACTATCTAATACCTCTGTATGCCTATTCCCAATTGTACAGCACTGCGGAATTAGTTGGAGCTATATAAATAAAGAATAATAATAATAACACACCCATGATTTTGGAGAAGGATCAAGTGGAGAAGCATTATTGGCCAACATATTATTTTCTCTGCATACCTGAAGTGGTGGGGGTTAGTTCTGGTGGTGCTACTGCCTCAGGAACATCACTGGAGCTAGTAGTTGGAAGTGGAACATTCATCATCCATCACCAATTCTACTGCTGTTGTTCATCCCATTCCCTTTGAGCTGCCTCATCATCCTGCTGTTTAAACAGCTCAGCAACAGCAAAAACAGCAGTCATAAACTCTGCAATTCCCCCGGGGCATTTGACAATGGCCAGTGGCCACTGGCCAACACAACATGACAGTAAGGCATTTTATTCTGTATAAAAAAAAAAGAGAAGAGCGCAAAAAATCTGAGAGTATCTCCATATGTATAAAAGATGGCTGCTTAATGTAGAATAATACTTACAAGATTCCACCTTGTAAGTAAGCCTCCAGAGCCACAATCTGACTAACTAGTAAAAGAGAACCTCCCAGTTCGTCCAGGCAACCTCCGTAAGCATTTGTGCATTAGTTTCTGCGGAGGTGTTTGCTAAGGACACTAATAGAAGAAGCTGCAAATCTGGATATCTCCTGTTATCCTTTGGGGACACTTGTGATTGTCATTTAATTTGCCTGCTAATTTATACCACTTAGTCCGGTAGGTGCGCACCAGTTGTTTTGTCTGAGGCATTTTATTCTCTCAGGGCTTGTTCTTTAGGGCTTGTGCCAAACAAGCCTAGTCCTACAAATTAATGTTTCCTCAGTGCCTGTACCTCTAATAATCTAAGTCCTACAAATCAATTTTACTCAGGGCTTGGGCCTAACACACAAGTCTAATTTCCTATAACTAATCAATGTTTCATCATAGCTTGTGCCTCTAAGAAGTCCAGGTTCTACAAATCAATATTACCTCTGGGCTCCCATCAAGTATCAGTCTTCCCCAGTTGTAGCTTACGTCAGGGGGGTCCCTGTCTCTGTCATGTTACTTACCAATTTCTTATTTTGTTTTTAATTGTAAATATTTATTTTTTTATTAACTATCATCCCTATCCCAATCAACACCCCCCAAAAAGTTCCCTGTTCAACTGATTGTTTCCCCACAATCAACCAACACAGGCACCCTTATACCCCTTTTATACTATGCCTTTGGGAAATAAAAAAACATTTGCTATATATTGTGTGTACATGCAATGTTCCCATTGATTTCAATTGAAAGAGCTAGGCAAAAAAAGCAGAAAAACTGCACTTTTTGCTGGAAACTATTTGCAAGAGGGAAGTGCCATTATTCGGCAAGTTTGGTTTGAGGCAAAAAATTTCGCCCATCCCTACTTGACAGTGTACCCTTAATGTGTCTGATTTCAAAGCATCTTGCTAATTGAAGGCAAAATAGGTGGGAAAAACATTCAGTGATATATCAGAATATCTTGAAAGGAAGGATATGCTCTAATGCTAAAAATGTGTACAGATGCTCAAATATAATATTTCAACTAATATATCTAAATCAACATAATTTTAAACCATTAAAACACAAATACATGCACTGCTCTTTATTCTGATACATTACTAATCAGTACGCAGCTCACTGCTTGTAATCTCAATGATGCATTATGGCTAGAAGTAATAAGTCGTTGTCATAGTGAAAACCTGCATCCAGTAAGACCTAAGAATATCTAATGTCCCACAAGAATTGATGCATTGATTTCTTACTGACTTTACAATTTTTATATTCAACTCCATGTATCTTTTTCAGTTCTATGGGCATCAAAGTCTCCATAAATACATTTCATTATGGGAGAATAAACCCCTGAACTATAATTAGAGCTAAGCATTTTCTTTTCATATAACATGTTCATGGTCTGAATCCAACATAACTGAAGCATCTGTATGACTGAGGCTGGTCAATGTTTTGCATGCTGAACACTGATGGCAAATTCAAAGGGAACCCAGTAACCTTTTTAAGAAAGGCTATCATTTACTCTGTATTATCTTCTTTTGTCACTGAAAAGAAGATAATATTTTTCTATGCTTATCATTCACATTTGCTTTAGTTTGTATACTGTGATAATGCTATTTCTTACATACCAGGATCCTGACATACAACCACTTTCTTTACTGGAAAGGTGAAAGGTGAGTGATAACAGTATTTCTGTAGTGATGATCTTTATTATTGTTTCTAAATTCAAAACCAATCTCTGTAAAATGGATATATACTAGCTGTTTAATCTCTCTAGCCTCTCTAGAAACGTAGACATAAATCTTCACTACTGCTCATTTATTAAGCAGAATGGAAGATTTTAAGTAGCCTTGGTAAATGATAATAACTTAGGAAATAATATTATTAGCATTATTCATAGTAGGTGTGCAAAGGCCAAACAGACTAAATGTGAAAATGCAATAGTAATGTTTAACTCTGTTTAAATTCCATATGAGTGGCTTGGCCTAATAAACACATATGTAACCTAAAGGACATGCTGCCCTGCACGACTCCCTTCTAAATAAGAAACACAAAATAGGAGGCGCGCCTGGTGAAGTATGCCAAGATGTACAATACAATAATCAATACAGATTATACTCACACTTTCAAGTGTTCAGTGTAACATATATGTGTTTACTGAGGTATAGGCATCAGGGAACTCAAAACCGTCCCACTTGTTATCTCTCTCACAGGCACTCTATAGCTGGGCAGCTCCTCCGAAATCATCCAAAACAAGGAAGCTCATAGAAGAAAACAGAAAAAAAGAGGGGGCGCCCAATAGTGCCTATTATCTTCACAAATCACCCAGTATTGTAAGAAATATAAAATATACTCGAAAAGGTAATTGCCAGTTTTTGGCTTATACCAAACACCAGCTTCCAGGCATGTGGGGGAAATGAATCTGCCCCCACTCAGATTTCTTTGGTACCTGGTCCTCCAATAAATAGGTCTCCAACCGGTAGTTTGAAAGGAATGGCTGCTAATATTCTTGAAGTTGTCTCAAATGTAGTTTATTATATAAAATCAAATAAAATTTAACATACCAATTGAAAAATGATGTAACGTTTCGCGGTATCCAAGACCGCTTCTTCTGACCAACTGGTAGTACAAAATGACAAACAAACAAACAAAGCAGCCATCTTTCCCCATTTAAAATTCCCTCCTTCCTTTCTCATTGGATGACCTCAAAGGACACAGGTCAAAGGTCACAGACAATTACCATATACATAATACTATAATATCATAATGTCTATCAAAAAATTCTTTTACATATCAATCACAATTCTTAGACAGATCTTATACATATACATATACACATATATCCAATATAACATTTAAACATTTCTATACAGATTCTATGTATATATATCTAACTCATTTTAGTACATATCAAAATCCTATACCATAAATTAAATGTCACATTCTATTAAAACTTACATATCACATTTAAAATATTACTTTAAAAATTGAATATTGAATAACAATTTCTCATTATGATTTTACCTTTATATACTCATGATCGTTCTCATCTTATTTATTCTCTTCCAGTCCATGATCGAGTGGTATATTTTCTTAACTGGAATTTTCCACCAATTAAATTCAATCAAAAACTTTGCCAGTTTCCACCCATTTTCTACCTATGTCAACAAAAATTCCCACTGCAGTACTGATACTGCTGAGTGACAAAGTGGAGAAATCCACAGCTGAAAGTTTTTTTTTTAATATATTTTATTATAAGATCGTTCCATACAAATTTCAAATACATAAAGGTACATATAAAATGTTCAGTACAGCAAAAACATGTAGACTTTTGTAGTAATGAAAGAATAAATACATATTAATACATCGTACAGAGTCAACCTGAGGTTTTTATTGTTATATCAACCTCCAACAACCAAAACGCCGAAGACCTAATCTAACTTAAATTTAGCTGTACCTCCCAACCCCAGTTCCTCTCTCTCCCGAACCTGCAGCAACCCCCCCACCCGTCCACCAGCCAGAAATTTCACAGGATCCCGATATGTACATAGTTCATACAGAGTGTCATGCATCATACAACACAGCCATCCACACAACAAGTAGGTGTTACCTTAATCAAACATCACTGGTAAGTTGCACATCATCAAGTGCCTTATTATTATCTGCTCTGTTTGCCCACCAATTCTGCCATCTTCCCCAGATCTTGTCAAACTTACTCGGGTTACCCCGGTGCAGATAAACCAATCTGTATTGTGGAATGCACTGCAAAACTAAGTTTATCCATGCCCTGCAATTAGGAACTCTGCTTGACATCCAGTTCAAGGCCACCACCTTTTTCGCCATCACCAAGAGTTCACTCAGCAGAGACCTGTCAGTGGCATCCTCAATCTCATCGGGGAAAATGGATAACAGACAAATATTTGGAGCCACAGGGACTGGCCTCCCCAGCACCAGGACCACTATACGAATTATTTCATTCCAAAAGTTCCCAACCCCAGGACACTCCCAGATGAAATGCAAGTATGTGCCCTGAACATTATCACACCGGAGACAACAGTCAGAACCGGAATTCCCCATTCTGTACAGTCTGACCGGCGTATAATAAATTCGATGGAGGATATTCAACTGTATCATCTGGTGTCTAGTCGATGTCGCCAACAACACAGGTCCCACCTTAGCCAAGTCCCACTCCCAGTCCTCCAACGGACCCAAATCCAATTCCCATTTGGTCCGAGAAGGGAACTCCCTACATCCTACACATGAGTCCAGCAAATGGTAAATAAAGGAAAGAGGTCTCGAGGGCTCAAGAAGCATCAATCTGGCAAGAAGCGGGAATTTAGAGATCATCTGGGTTCGATCACCCCACTGAGCATGAAGAGCATGTCTAATACATAAATATGAATAAAAAAGAGTATACGGCACATGGAATTCGTCATGCAATTGTGCAAAGGATCTCAGCTGATTATCTTGGTATAGCTGTCCAAGGCTAGTAATCCCAAATCTAGACCACAAGGGACCAAAGTCGCTGTCAAGTAACTGACTTAGCCCTGCGGCACCCCACAAGGGGGTATCCGGGTCCATTGCGGTGTAGCCCAACATCCCTTTTAGCTCCTCCCAAGCCTCGTATAAGGTCATTATCAAAGGCGTCCGAATTTTAAAAACGGCAGGGCCCCCATGCAAGAACTGAGGCAGCTTATAGGCAGGCTGCAACAGTAATGCATCTATCTGAGTAGTTTGGTAGCGAGGCCGGGGAGAAACAAAATCCAACGCATATCGACATTGTGCCGCCAAATAGTACCTATAAAAATTGGGCAATGGAATTCCCCCCTTACTTTTAGGTCTCATGAGCGTAGTCAGCTTAATTCTAGCCCGTCCCCCCTGCCATAAGAAATGCAATATAATCCTGTCTATTTGTCAGAAATATTTTTTAGGTATAGGGACCGGTGCGTTTTGAAAAACATAAAAAATTTAGGCAAAAAAATCATTTTAATAAGATTTGATCTGCCAATAACATTTAAGGGTAAATGAAGCCATGCAGTTGTTTTGTCGTGAAAGTACTGAATATTAGGTATCAAATTCATCTCCAAAATGGAGTCCGTCATTGCTGCCATTCTAATCCCCAAGTATGTACACTGTTCCACATATGTAAGTGGGACATTAGTCGGACAAGACTCCCTCGACTTACTATCAATCGAAAGGAGAGAGGACTTAGTCCAATTTATTTGAAATCCAGAGTATGTACCAAAATCATCTACCAATTTCAATGTGGTCTCCAAGGAGCCCCCATCGTCATCCAAGAAAAGCAAGATGTAATCAGCATAGAGTGCAAGCTTTTCCTCTTTGCCTTTCATCCTGAGTCCCTTAATAATTGAATTTGCACAAATGAGAACAGACAGGGGTTCCAAGGCCAAGGTGAACAGGCCGGGCGAGAGTGGGCAACCCTGCCTGGTACCACAATGCAAGGAAAAGGACTGTGAACACAGTCCGCCCGTCACCACAGAAGCCCTGGGGCTGCTATATAAAATATGTATCCATTTGATAAAGGATGGGCCAAACCCAAAACCCCTAAGCGCATGCCAAAGATAAGGCCATTCGACAGAGTCGAAGGCCTTAGAGGCGTCTAGAGATGAAATCACCCAAGATCCCATGGCATCATAAGAGAGTTGCAGGTGCATAAATAACCTTCTAAGATTGTGTGATGTTGATTTACCTGGAATAAAGCCGGTTTGAGCTTCGTGTATTATGGTTCCCAGTACCCTATTTAATCTGGTAGCTAGGATTTTCGCCACAATTTTGGCGTCCGTAGTCAATAAGGAGATGGGCCTGTAAGAATCACATATCTCCGGATCTTTTCCTGATTTGAGCAATACAATAATGGAAGCATCGTTCATAGAATCCGAAAGTTGTCCGTCATCAATAGCAACATAGAAGGTGTTCAGCAAATGGGGGGCCAAAACATCCACAAATTCTTTATACCATTCTGCAGGAAGACCATCCACACCTGATGCCTTGCCCGCTGGCAAACCACGGATAGCCTCCACCACCTCTCGCAGAAGAATAGGAGCATCGACCATTTGTTTGTGCTCAAAGAAAAGTTGCGGGAGGCCACACTGGTCAATAAAACGGGAGATCTGAGATTCAGAGCGGGTTAATCGGGATTCATAAAGGCGAGAATAGAAGCACCGAAATTGCGAATTTATCATCTGTGGGCCAAGAATCAGTGCACCCCCAGAATCCCGAAGAGAGGAAACTGACAAAGTACCCCGGTGTTGAGAAACAAGATAGGCCATTAGTTTCCCTGCCTTATCTCTATTTTCAAAAATATTTTGTTTCAAATAAAAAACGCGTCGGACACTTAGGTCAGACAATTTTATGGAATACTCTAAGGAGCAAGAAATAAAGTTAGCATAAGATATTGAGTCCCTTTTTTCTACAAATTGTTTTTCTGCCTCAGCAGCATCCGATTCCAAGTCCTCTACTTCCCTAGACCCAAACCTGTTTTTCATAGATATAAGGGAGATCAAAAAGCCCCTTGCAGTCGCTTTAGCAGCCTCCCAAACAATGCCCTGGGTAGCAGTGTCAATATTATTAACAAAATATTCAGTCAGATCTTCCCTATGTTTAGATACCAGGTGGGCATCATGCAACCAAAACGGGACTAAGCCTCCACACCCCAGATCTAGGTCTCCGGTCACGCTGTAGAGTTAATAAAAGCTGGGAATGGTCAGAAGCGACCCTGGTCAGAAAACAGCAATCTGTAACCAAATTCAAGACCAAATGATTGACAAATACATAATCAATTCTAGATAATGTTTTATAGGTAGCTGAGTGGCACGAAAACTCCAGAGTCTACGGATGAAGAGTCCTCCATACATCCATGAATCCCACGTCACCTATGAGACAGAGGAAGGCATCTCTATGCAATTTGGAATCAACAGCCGTCCCACCCAACCTGTCTAAATCAGGATTGGTAGTGATATTAAAATCACCCATACAGACAATATTGTGATGTGGCTTGTCAGAAATGTACAGAAGTATGTCATTAAGAATTGAAGGGTCGAAAGGTGGCGGGATATAAACATTCAATAAGACAAACAGAGTTCCCTGCAATTTGCACGTTAAAAAGAGGTAACGCCCTTGTGAGTCCGACTTGAGGCTGAGGAGTTCAAATGAAACTAGTCTAGTAATAAGAATAGAAACACCTCTAGCATATGTAGAGTATGTGGCATGATAATGGCATTGTATCCACTGCCCCCGAAAAGACAGAACTCTACTTGCAGAGAGATGTGTCTCCTGCAGCATGATCACCCCCGGAGACTGTTTTTTGATATGATCTAAGACTAAAGATCGTTTCACAGCATCATTCAAACCGTGTACATTCCATGACAAAAATGTACAGTTTATTGCTGTCATTACCAATATAGAGATTATGCGTTACATCCCCGGCTATACGGCTGGACACGCCGGGGGCGAGGAGCACCCGGCCCAAAAGAGAGAGGAAAAACCTAACCCCTAACCAAACATCCCACCCTATCCCTATCACCCCCAACCTGACAGAGATTTCATCCCAAAACCAACCCATATCCATGGCCTGGCAGCCAAAACACCATCCCCCACCCTCGCACCCAACACACATAAACCAATTAACCAGTGAGCAACAGATCACGTACGGTCCCATCCACACTCCCCTCCCCCCAGCAGCAATACAAAGTAAACAGCAAATACACCACCACTTTATAGCAGCGGACAAAGGAGACCATATTGACCACACCACCACAGCCTCCCCCGGAATACAACATCACCTGCTCAATATTAAGCCAATCCCTCGACTGTAACCCAGCATTACTACCACCCATCTTAGCATTTCTCAGGCAGATCGGAGGTGTCATCAAACAAGTGGACTCCTGCAGCCTCAAGGGGTCTAAGAGCCGAAATATGGCAACATAGCATCCAATCCCTGCCCAAAACATGCAAGACTGGCTTATCAATATTATTTCCGAATCGTAACCCATAATCCTAAAGAGAAATACATAAACATATATATATATACATACATAAACAGGTACAAGTTGGTAATAGCATTGTCAAAACTTAGTAGCAAAATAAATCTCACCGAGACTGCTAGACACGTCTTTCGCCTAATCACCCCCTCCTGGCACACCTCGGGCGGACTGGAAGCACCCTAAACTAGATGAACAGAATTCAATAGCTCCATAGGATCCAATTGGCAAATCACGGCCGTATGACATCCAATCACCGCCCAAGATGTGCAAGAGAATACTAGAATAGTAAGATAACTCAAAACAGCGTCCATAATATCAACATAATGGGAGGAGGGGAAGAAGAAAAATAAATAAATAAATAAATAAATAAAATATTGCTCCTCCCTCCCCCTCCCATGAACGGACACAGACACTTATGCATATAACAGGCATTGAGGCAGGTGTAGAGCATTATATCACGCTGCCCCCCCCCAACCTCATCACTCCGGTAGAGGCATCACTTCATCACAGGATGTGAGCCATGGAGAAGTGGACCTCAGCATTAGCAATGTTCCGCATCCACCGCACACCGGAGCTATGTTATCATGTCCCACTGAATTCAACCCCCATCCTGGTATATCAACAGTGGAGGGATCAGTCCGAAGAGTGGTCATGTCCACTGGGGCTCACCCCAAGAACCCCATGGACTTGAGAGATTAAACAGATGAGAGCACAGGAATTAGAGACTGCGGTATCAGGGTCATGAAATGATGAAGTGGGGAAGTGGCCTTAATGAGCGTCCACCCATTCTCCAGCCTCCGAATCAGACGTGAAAAAGATGGTGTTGCCATCATGGATAATCCTCAATCTAGCAGGAAACAGCATAGAGTAGGAGATGTTTTTCTCTCTAAGCTTGCGCTTCACCTCGATAAACCTACACCTCTGGCGTTGGACATCAGCCGAGAAGTCCAGATAAAAGGAAATTTGGTGATTTTCAAAGAGAACTTGATCTTTCATCCTGTCCATGCGAAGTATGGCACCTGATCCCTGTAATTCAGGAGTTTAATAATCATCTGACGAGGAGGAGATCCGGGGGGTCTGGGGCCCGTCGGTATACGATGAGCCCTTTCAAAGGTAAAGGATGATGAGAGACCCTCCTTGCCAACATTCTCTTTTATCCAGGATTCCATGTATTGCTCAGGGTCACGACCCTCGCGGTCCTCCGGCAGCCCAATTATGCGAACGTTACTGCGCCTAGACCTGTTTTCAAGATCATCCACTGTGGATTGCAGAGAACATACTTGGTTTTTCAATTCATCCACAGTGGTAACCACAGGGGAAAGTGTGTCCTCCACAGTAAAGATACATTGTCGGACATCAGTGATACTTTCACGCAGATTTTGTTGGTCTGCCCATAGGATACTGTGATACCTGCACAGTATCAATTTTATTGGTCAGAACTGCCTGGCAGGTAGCGATTGCAGACATTATTTCTGTAAATTGGGATTTCAAATCATCTTCCTCAGAAGCTGAAGACTGAGCCGGCGAATCGACCGTAGAAGGGGCCTCCAGCATGGCCGTGACCTCCTCCACCGCCATAGCTCTCCTAGCAAATTTACTTAATTTTTTTCTGTATTCTGATGTCTTCTTAACCATACTGGAATTGAGAAAGCTAGCGTAGGTCAGGGCAACACAGGACAAAGCTAGCGTAGGGCGGACAATAGCCGCTGAGGGAAGCAGGCACAGACAGGACCTCTCAAGATTCAAATGGCATGCATAATTCATCTCATGCTTTTTAAATTTAAACTGTAATAAAGGAAAAACTGCCGGAGTCTAGGGTAAGTAGGGACTCCCAGGACTTAATTATGTAACACAAGCAGTCCCAGATCATATACTTAAGATGGAGTAAGCAAGTAGTAAGTGGCATCAGGAGCCTTGATTCTCAATTATACATGGGGCAGCAGAGGAGTACATATAAAGGAAAGAGGACGAACAGGGAAGCTTACAATATCAGAATTTGCAGTATTTGACACACAAACAGCATGCAGGAGCATTGGCCACAAATAGATAATACAGCAACAGTAGGCTCTTCAGCCACCTCCATATCTCATATACAGTCCTGCCAATGGCAGTAAAGGATGAAATTCACATTCAAAGGGCAGTATGGTGTCCACAAACCATCAGCCTCCCCTCGTAGATATGGCCCCTAATATTCTATATCTTCATGTTCTGAGTAGAATATGCATGCAATTTTCTGTAATATATGGGGTAGAAGAGGGGGACACAAATAGGCGAGGCAACAAACAAACAGGGGAGCGTGTACCACTGGAGATATTGATGAGCTCAGGAATTTATCGTCTGAGAACAACAGGAATCCCTGGAAGTCAGTACAGCAACAGTAGGCTCCCCAGCCACTCCTGGATCCTCAAAATATACATGGGACAGAAGGGGAAACAAATATAGGGAAAATAACACACAGGGAATTTTGCAGTCCAGAGCAATGCAGTAGGCCCACTGTGTAAAGCAAAACAAAATGAGCAAGCTATTGGCAGAGACAGGAGCTCTGGGAAAAAAAAATAACAAATGGAGGGTGCACTAGAATCGTGAGGGGCTGTGTCTGCGGAGGCCCATGCCCGCTAGGACCAAGAGCATTAGCTGAATTAGTCACCCACCATATGTACTTGTGGATCCAACAGCAGATAATTACAGCAGCTGGGCCTCCTCGTCACTCCCGTACCTCAGCTCTCCGCAGTCCACATCCAGCGAGATACATTCATTAAACCCCAGGCACCATCCGACAGAGTCTCCAAAGGAGCACAGACACTGATGAGTCTGACAGATCAAGCGCCCGCTCCCGCATCCGCTTGGATCCCTGCCAGGCGGAAGCGGTACGCAAGGCCGCGGCTCCAGGCCCAAATCTTCGAGCAGTGCCACAAGCTCAAAAAAAAAACAAAAATAAGGATCCCGTTAGACAGCCCAGAAGCTAGGCAGATGATGAGGGGCAATATTGTCTTCAAAAACCGCTGTGCAGCGTGGATGGCAATGGATGTTATCCAACAATAGCGGAGCTCTAGCAGAGTGTGACCATTCAGTATGGCTGCCAGGCCACGCCCCACAGCTGAAAGTTTAATTTGTTATCAGGCTACGGGAAAATATGCTTTGAAAAAAATGTTATCAAACTGAGTCTGACAACAATATAAGCCTTGAATAAATTGTTACACTCTTACAATGAATGCTTTTGTATCATGTGTGAAGGATCTCCATACTAAAAATTTCATAGACTGGCGTGGCTTGGCGGCCATACTGACAGAAGAACTGACACAAGTTGGAGCTGCTCCACATCCTGTGCTTAAAAATATGCACCCATCCAGGTCTAATTGCTCCAGTTTCAATTATTACTGACCGGATGCTCATCTGCTTGCAGTCTGCTGTCTTCTGAGGACCAGATTGTGAGTTTTGTTGCTGGGACCAGCCTTCTGTGTTGGCACTGGCCTAGGCCACAGAGCCACGGTCTCAGTTGCTGGATATGCTGGCCTGGGGGCTAATGGCTGGGAACTGCATCATTTGCCGGACTGTGGGAGTTCCTTCCAGCAGTTACGTGGCGGAGATGTGGCTTTGTCCGGCTTGCTGGTGAGGCCCTCCCTCCCCTTACTCATTGCAGCCAGGAGGCCTGAGGTACCTCATCAGGGCTCTGACTGGGAAGGCTCAGAGACAGGAGCAGGCAGTTGAAGCCAATCACTGAAGGGGGATTCAGCTTCCCCCCCGGTGCCTTTGAGATCTGTTTGGCTTGCATGTATAGGTACCAATAGGCCCTATTTTCACTGTTCCTAATTAACCTACTACTGAAGGCCCTGCGGTATCTGCCTGGGTGCCTGGGACATTACTACCTATATTATCCTATTGGAGGTTGTTGGTGCGTCCTCCTTGTAGGGCCTTAGTCCGAACGCCTCTGGATATCAGTGGGTGAGATCACTGGTGTCTGTTTGGGAGGGAGGCCTTACTGCCCTGAAGTGAAGGATGCAGACCATAACAGTGGAACATAAAAGGATGAAAGAGAAGACTGAAAGCATATAACTAGGCACATATGGGTGTTACCTGTATTTTGCTGCTGCTTACTAAAGGTGGTGCTTGACTGTCTGAGGCTGCAGTCCTCTCTGCCATCACCCCGTTTGTTATTTTTGTCTCATGTGTGTCTGTTCTTTCCCCCCTGTCCTGATATACCAATTGAACTATGTGATGTAGTCCTCTCTACTGTCAGAATGCAGTAAGAGCCTAAATCTTGGTCTGGTGGAGGAGTCAGCCTGTCCCTTTCAGTGTGGTTCATTCCAGTAGCGCACTCTGTGAGCACACCGCTTGCTGTCTTTACTAAATCCAGGATTTTCCAGTTCTATTTACTTGTCTGCCAGTCTGCATCATGGGTAGACTACCGGTCCAAACTAAATAAATTTCCAAGACGACAGGTTGCAGAGGAGGAAATGGAGGCCATCATGGAATCCCCCTAGGCCTCGAACTCTCCTTCCTCCTCTCCGTCACATGCCCCTGATCATGGTGATGATGTGAGTTCACACTTCTCTGCCATCAACTGCCAGAATGTTTTGATGCCCAAAATTGACTCCATTCAAACGGAGTTGAATCTGCTGAGAGCGGACCAACAAGTCATTAGGTAATGGATTCAGAACACACAGAGATGAGCATCTGCTGTGGAAGATACACTACCACCTGGCCATAGAAAGAAACTGGACTTATTAGCGATGCAGGCTACTGAGGCGGAGGTGGAATACGTTGCGATGGGCAATCTTATAGCATCTTTCTTCAGAGCCATATCATGGAAATTAATGCTAGTAAGCTGTTTTATAAACCTTTGAGTGCCAGAGGGGTATGCAATGCATTGTAAAGTGAAGGATAGCAGCAGACTGATGGTGTGCATATTAACAAAACTTTTGCTTAATTTTATTCCAGTCTTTACACTTCTAGACTGAACACATCTACTTTGCAAATAGAACAATATTTGGCTGAGTGTGACATCCCCACTCTTTCTGATGAGGGCTGAGTGATGTTGGACTCACCAGTATTGTTGAGGGAGATTGTAGAAGCTATCCAAGCTTTATCTGTGGGGAAATTATGGTCTTCCAGGTGAGTGGTACCACAGGTATGTTGATATTTTGGCTCCTCAGCTCCATAACACTTATTATGAAGCTTTTGACAAGACACGACTGCCCCCTCCATAAATGAAGCTTTAATCTTTGTCATCCCCAAGCCCAGCAAGGACCCTACGAGATATGATTCATACCTCCCGATTTCCCTCTTGACAGTAGATGCCAAGATTTTAGGTAAAGTATTAGCCAATAGACATCGACAGGTTATCTCTACCCTTGTACATGCAGATCAGGTGGGGTTTATGCAGAGAAAGATGATGTTTCACAATCTGCGACAACTTTTTCATCATCTTCAAATTGTTCATGATAATGTGGGAGGCCAGGCAGTGGTCTCTCTGGACGCTGCCAAAGGGTTCGACTCAGTGGAATTGGAATATCTGTGGTGTGTCCTCAAAAGATTTGGGTTTGGCAATACATACATTCGCTGGATCCAATTCTTATATTTGGCTCCTAAAGCCAGGGTACTTACACATAGGTACTTGTCTGACAGCTTTCCCCTGGGAAGGGGTGCTAAGCAGGGATGCCCTCTGTTGTCTGGATTATTCGCACTTGCTATGGAACCATTGACTGCGAAAATTAGAAAGGTTATTACAATTAAAGACTTTGTTATTGGCCATATGGAGGAAAAATTAGCTTTGTACGCAGATGATGTACTCTTCTTTCTGGGTGACACTGATGGGTCCCTTGTATCTATGCTTAGGGGTATAGAACTATACGGGGATATTCTGGCCTCACAATTAACTGGGAAAATCCTCTATTTTGTTAGTGGATCCTTTTCTGACAGAACAGAACATAGCAACCAAGCCGATGCAATGCACAGAAACATTTAAATACTTGGGTCTGACGGTGGAGTCGGACCTGATACGGTACCTTGCCGATAATGTAGAACCCCTTTTGGTCCCATTGCAGGATAAACTTGCAACCTGGTGTAGCTTACCTATTAACCTACTCGGTAGAGCAAACCTGATTAAAATGTTTTTTCTCCCAAAATTCTTATATGTTTTTCAGGGTGCTCCGCTTCCTGTCCCTAAGAGATTATTCAGGAGAATTGATAGTATACTCTCTTCTTTCCTGTGGTCAGGAGGCAGACCCAGGATAAAGCTGACCACTCTAAAGTGGCCACGGAAAAAGGGAGGAATGTTCCTTCCTGACTTTTATAGCTATTATGTTGCATCTCCAGCTCAATTTGTAATCCTCTACATTAATATTGAAACTATGCATACCTTTCAGTTGATAGACGAGATGCAGCTTCGTCCAGGTTATGACCTAAAGCATTTGATAATAATGGGACCTGAGGTGTGTCAGGGCTTGACACCAGCATTTTGTACAATTTGCAAATCCTGGTCTAAATTGAAACAAACAGCAGGTTGTATTGAGGTGGATCCTGAGGTGCCTTTGTGGGGGGCTGCTGGGCCACCTCACTTTCGAAGCTTGGACTTTGGTTATGTATGGAGTGCATGGGTGTAAATTGTCTGACTCATTTATTTGTTGGAGTGCTCAAAACTTTTCAGCAATTGCAGGTGGAATTTGATATTCCTTGCCATCTGTTCTATTCCTATCTCCAGCTGAGACACGCCTCCCAGGCTCAGTGGCCTCAGCACCCTCTATCCGTCGGTTGCTTTTCTCTACACTCCTTATTTGTGGATAAACTCCTTAGGAAACCCATTTAATTTTGTTATTCATGGCTTGAAAAACTCACTTACACAGACAATGGACATCTAAGACAGAAGTGGGAGGCAGACTTGGGGCTACTGAAAGAATGGGAGTGGGATCGGGCCAAGAGGGCTCCACAGGAGATGGCTGCTACATCTAGACAATGCCTTATTCAGCTGAAGATACTACATAGAACATACTATTCACCACGCTCATTATACTTGATGGGTATTAGAGAAGATGACACATGCATTTGCTGTTGTGTAGCGGAGGGGAACTTTTGGCACTTGCTCTGGGGCTGTGGGGCACTAACAAACTTTTGGGCCAAAATAATAGAAGTGAGATCACAAATTCTTCTATGACCTACTCCCCTCACTCCGAAAATCTGCATTCTATCTATCCTTCCAGATGACTTGCACTGTGGTCCAACTAGTAAGCTACTTACGGAACTATTGATTATGGCTAGGAAGATGGTGGCCATGGCCTGGATGTCTGCTGAGCCCCCAAGCTTTCAAAGTTGGATGGCTTTGGCCCATAAAAATCTTCCACATTATAAACTCCTTTATGCACATAGAGGGTCTCTAAAGAAGTTCTTTTATATATGGGAACCATGGCTTGCAGCTGATCCTGGAGTATTATTGCCCACTTAAATGTTGACCTGGGTGGCCAAAACAGCCTCTGTTGCTGCTAACTTTGAGTTGGAATCACTTGAGGGTCCTTCTGAGTGGTGGGTCTCACTTTCTTGAAGCTTGATGGGCCTATTCCTGTGGGGGTGCGGAGGGAGCTTGGGAGATCCCCTTACTCTTTTTTTGGGGGGGGGAGTTAGATTCTTGGTTACGAGTTATAAAAAAAAGTATGTAAAACTCTTTAGGATGTAGAGGGGTAACTGTGTATTCTAATGTAAAACACTATCCTGTAGTACACATTTCACTTGTCTCAACTTATTTTCTCAATATTGTAACCAGTACATGCATCATTTGACCCGCCTGTGTCCTCAATAAAAATGTTTCCTTAAAAAATAAAAACTCATAGACTAAGCCAAAGGTACTACAATTACAGGGTTAGCAATAGGTGGTAGTTACCCTGCACTTCAAACAACAGTAGAAGCACTCATAGCCAGGGTTGCGGATGTGGACCTGTGTTTCTCCTTAGTCAATAAAAGTGAATGTGACAAGGTGGGAAATGGAATTAGAACAAGTGATGCTAATAGGATGACCATGATGATACTTCTGAATGTTTTTGCATTTTTCATTGAAGTTTTCTCCTTTTCACCAATACAAACATTTTCTCCGTTGCCAATTATTTTTTGCCTGTGTTTTAAATGACTGCAACATTTCCTACTACAATATTATTTTTTATGATGGATTAAGTGGAGAAATAAATAGCTAAAAGTCAAAGTTGTGAGTCCTACAATAACATATGACTTGTTTAAGGTTGTTAGCAGACTGAGTGCTTTTGTCCTAACTTCCTGCTTAAGTAACAGTAGTACAACCATCATTGAATAAATGACCACAGCGACCTGTGTCTTTCAAATCAAATCAGTCCCACAGAATGGTGGGATATTTGGGATCAACCTCCTTTGTTCCCTTCTCTCACCCCCAGACATGTCCAACACAGTGATAATAATAACAACAAGATCAGCAAACAAATTTGACCCCAGCTGTCTGTGTCTTGCTAGTTAGTCACACCAAATTATGGGGTGTTTGGTGTCAACCTCCTTCTTCCCTTCTTCTCCCCCAGAGTGCCCCCAGACTCCCCTAATACAGATAACAACTGTCCTACCTAAAAGACACTAAACTAAACTTCAATTCCCCTTTATTTGCATATCTTCTCTAGCTCAATTATGTGCTGCTTTCTCCTCTTAGAAACACAAAATGGTATGCTGTAAGAGCCTGTCACCCTTTTATATGCCTGTAGGATAAGAAGAGCAAACTGCCATGTGATGGAGATAAATTCAGTCTTCCCGTTAATTTCAATGCAATGATTTAGCTTAAAAAAGCAGGAAAATGGCACTTTTCACAGCAAACCTTTCTCCAAGCAGCAAGGGCCATTTTTAGGCTATTTTGGTTTGAGGTGAAAATTTTGCCAATCCCTAGTACAGCCTTCCTGTTTGCTGATGAGTTTATAATCAGGCATATTAATTATTGTCAGTGGAGGAAGACTGAGCTTTTTCCATTTAGATACAGCAATACGGCTAATTATGTGTCAACTAGTCAGTGTTTTCAGTCTTTGCTTCACATCTGCATCATTACTGAAGATTAATAAACATCCTAATTCAACATCATCATCGATTAGGCTGTTAGGATCCTACACCACTCCGTAGGCAGAGACACTATCCATGGCCATCACCCTAATAATTTTAGATTGCTAAGGATGAAATGGAGGCTATTATGGAAGATCCATCTGCCCCGGAGTCTCCTGCACAGCGTCTGGCTCTAAGGACTCTGCAAAGTACCACTTTGCTAAGTTCATGGCTCCCATTGCCAACTGCCAATAAGTCTTAACTATCAAAATTGATACTATACAAGTCGACCTGAACCTCTTAAGAGTTGACCAGCAGGTGATGACAAAAAATGTCCTGGGCATGCAGAGACAGGTCTCTACTGTTGAGAATGTACTACCCCCTATTCAGGAAGCAGTGCACATCTTACAGTTGCAGGTGTAGGACCTAACTTGTAAGTATAATAGACTTCGCTATTGCAGTATACAAATTATTGGCCTGCCAGAATGCTGTGAAGGAAGATCAGCTGAGTCATTCCTCGAAACCTTGATAAGAGTCACTCTAATTTCTAATTGCTTTGTCATCGAGAGGGCCAACAGAGTACCATCTAAATTGCTGCCTCCTGGGGCCCTGTCTATACCAAAAATTGCAAAGCTCCTAAATTTTAAGGATCATGATGTTAGCACCACCTCTTCAGGCAGTGAATTCCATACCTGTATTGTCCTTACCTTAAAGAATCCCTCCTGCTGTTGCAGACATAATCTTCTTTACTCAAGTCTTAGCGGGCGACCTTTGTGTCCTTTGTACCATTCTGTACCATTTCTCTAGTGTGTACAAATTTAACTTCTCTAGCCTTTCTTCAGAACTAAAACTTTCCATTCCCCTTATTAGTTTTGTAGCCCTCCTTTGCACCTTCTCCAGTTCCATAATGTCCTATTTCAGAAAAGGTGCCCAGAATTCAACTGCATATTCAACATGGGGTCTTCCCATGAATACCCATCAATACCCCTTTTAATACATGTCAATATCTTATTGGCCCTTGCAGCCACCAGCTGGCACTGCTCACTACCGCTAAGTCTATTGTTTACCATTACTCCCAAATCCTTTTCATTAGTTGATTTCTCCAAAGAAACACCACTTGTCTATATTGAATCTCATTTGCCTGCCCAGTTAACCAAATTGTCCATATCCTCTTGTAATGAAGACACATCCAGTTCAGACTGTATTACCCTACTTAATTTTGTGTCATTGGCAGACACTGATACTTGGCTCCCTATGCCCACTGGGAGATCATAAATAAACAAATTAAAAAGAAGAGGACCCAGGACAGATCCATGGGTACTCCACTTATCATATTTGTTCAATGTGAGAACGTCCCATTTGACACCACTCTTTACATTCCAGCTTTCAGCCAATTTCCAATCCACGTGCAAACATTTGCCCCAAGCCTATTTTAGACAATTTGTACAGTAACCTTTTGTGTGGAACTGTATCAAATGCCTTAGCAATGTCTAAATAGATCACATCAACAGCAGCACCCAAATCTATATTTTACTCACTTTTTCATAAAATGCAATTGTTAGTATGACAAGACCTATCTTTCACAAAGTCATGTTGGCTCCTGCTAATGATATTCCTGTTCAACATGAAATCTTGAATATATTCCCTTAGCAACCCTACAAACAGTTTCCCCACCAAAGATGTCAAGCTTACAGGTCTGTAATTGCCCTTTTGCTGTACTGTACCCAGTCAAGCTCTGAGTTACTCATGGTGACCAAAGCCACTTTTCAGCTTTGAAATGGTGATCTCTTATTGATTTCCATAGGATGTGCCAATGTTCCTGCTACTCTCTGTCCTTGTTGGAGAGGCTTTAGGAAGGATCTGCTGTGGGTGATCCCATATTGATTTTCCATGATTGTGCTTGCATTACTGCTCTTCCATGCTGGCAGAGCTGATGGGAGTGATGGGACAGTTACCTCCTCCTGGCTTCAAATGACATGATGGATTCCTCTGGTACGTCTATCTAGCTGGTGGTCAGGACTGACATGCCACCCATTTTACCTTCTTATTAACAAACTTACACCTTCTTGGTGGGGAAGATACCAGTGTGAAGATGGTCCTGGTATTGTTGTGTCTTTTTTTTTTTCTATTATTGTTGTCATCCATGTCAATATCCATGCGATATATGCCTCCTGCGAGAGTACTTCTGTGCTATCACTGTATTCTCTTTGCCATGTGTGTGCATGTCTGGTTGTCTCTGGGCTGCCCATAAGCTGTGCTATTGTTTCTGGAGTGGTCTATACTGGTACTTGCACCATACGTGCTGCTCTTGGGTTGTCGGGATAGGTGGAGTGTGCCCTCATGGGATAATATTGTTCTTTCTGATGAAAATGATCACAGTTGATTGCCTTGCATTCTGGCCGGGGCCGGCCACCAACACATACTCTCTTGGTTGAGCACGGGAATGGGGCCGTATTACTCCGTCCTTGTCCCATTGTGGCAGGTTCACACCTCCGAAGGCTGTTGCTCCTGTTTCTTGTGGTGTTCCTCTCTGGGCTGCACCTGAGCTGTGCTACTGTTCATGTTGTGACCTGTGTTGGTGTTTGCACCAAATGTACTGCTCTTGGGTTGCCAGAGGAGGGTGGTGTGTACTCTCATGAGATGGTACTGTGCTTCATATTTAATAGGATTACCAACATGTGCCTTGTGCCCTGGCAGGGGCTGGATGCCAATACATGCTCTTTTGGCCAAGCAGTGGGGCGGAGGTGTGGCCTGTTCCCCTGCCTTTGTCCCACTGTGATGGATTCCTACCTCTGGAGATCACAGATTTTATGTCTTGTGGGGTTCCTCCCAAGGGTCAGGGTGGCTTGTGGTGTGGAGCTCCAATCCAGGGTGAAATAGGGTGTTTCTCCTCACCCTTTTTCTCCCTAATCCTCATTTTGCTGTTGGCCTGGCTTCTGGAAATAGTGTCCTCTTTATTTCTATATGATGTACTTGCTCTGTATGTGTTAATGTGTGTTCTTTGTTAATGCTGTTGTTTATTAGGCAACACCTCCTGTTGAGGCTTTGCTTCTTTACTAGTTTGAGTATGAGGTCTCTTTCAGGTTTGGATGGGTTAGTCACAGGGTGAGGGGGGAGGGTATGGTTTTGTTCAGAGACTGTTGAGGGTTTTGCCCTTCTCTCTTCCTTCTCCCCTCCCCCCTCTCTCCATAGGGTGTCCTCCTCTTGGCCCTCTCGGTGTGTCCTTCCCTGGTAGACGTGACATCTTGGTGACACGGTTTTGTAAAGAACACTCAGACAGTCAGGTAAGGTTAAAAAGCTTTATTGAGAAATAATAAGCAAGTACCCCACTCAGGTCCAGATGAGGTCCGTACCAAGTACATTCCACATCTGACACGGGTCAGGGTGAGAAAAACATACAGAGAATTAATATGTCAGCACTGTAATAGCTAAGACTAGCAGGCAGGATACAACAGCAAGCAGGAACCAGGAACTCCTCAACAGCCCCACTCCGCAATAGGTGGCATAAGCGAAGGGCAGCTGCAGGGCAAACCCCTAGTGGGCTAGGAGAGTATAGGCAACAAAGACTTTGGCAGAGAACTGACCCAGATAGGGTTAACGGAGGCAACACGGGCAGGACTCTGCCACGAGAGGACCCTAGCACGCTAGGGTTAACAAGGCAACACCGATCAGGCTGGGTAGCGGTACAACCCTAGAATGCTAGGGTTAATGAGGCAACACCGATAAGACTTAGGCATCGGTACAACTCTAGAATGCTAGGGTTAATGAGGCAACACCGATAAGACTTAGGCATCGGTACAACTCTAGAATGCTAGGGTTAATGAGGCAACACTGACCAGGCTAGGCAGCGGTACAACCCTAGAACGCTAGGGTTAATGAGGCAACACCGATAAGACTTAGGCAGCAGTACAACCCTAGAATGCTAGGGTTAATGAGGAAACACCGATATGGCTAAGCAGCGGTACTACCCTAGAACGCTAGGGTTAAGGAGGCAACACCGATCAGGCTAGGCAGTGGTACAACCCTAGAACGCTAGGGTTAATGAGGCAACACCAAGGCAACTCTGGCAGTAGCTTGAACCTAAAACGCTAGGGTTAAGAGAGGCAGCAGAGATCGAGAGCTGGCAGTGACTAGGCCCTAGCAAGCTAGGGTTAACTGGGGGAGCGGGAACCAGACACTGGCCGTAACGGGCCCTAGATCACTAGGGTAGGTATAGGCAACTCGGGCAGAAGTCTGGCTTAGACTGAACCCTATAGCACAGGGTCACCGGAGGCAACACAGACACTGGTGAGTGATTGGCCCAAGCAAGTTCCAGATGGCTAAAGGAGCTATGGGACGACCGGCACTATGGAAAGCGCGCATGTAACATAGGCAGACACTAATCGGTGGCCCTAAAGGACCAATGGGACTAACGTTAAGTCCTAGTAGTGGCAAGTACAGCAACTCAACCAGGTCGGCACACACGGAGGATACAACCAGTCTAACTGGATGGCCAGAACTAGCCCAGCCAGGTCAGAAGACACAGAGTAGTCAGCCAGTCCCAGTAGGTAACAGAATCAGATACTCAGCCACGCCAGCTCGGTACACAAGGAGTTAGTCAGCCAGTCCTAGTCGGCAACGGAATCGGTTACTCAGTCAAGCCGGTACAGTACTATCACGGTGCCCGTGATTGCTGCATTTCTGTGTCTATCACCTGTAGGGGGCTTCCATTGGCTGTCTGCCTTTAGCCTGCCTCGCATTGCCTATTTAAACTGAGTTTGGGCACCCTTTGATTGCCCTTTCGTGGTGTCTCAGACTGCATCCACTTTCATTATGCTACAGAAGCTTGATGGGTCTTTTTGCTGTGTTCCTGGTTTCCTGAGTTCGTCCTGTTCCTGAGACTCCTGTTCTGCTGTCTTGTTCCAGTGCCTGTTCCGGCTGAAGTCGTCCAAGGTTGCTGTTTCCTGCTGCCAGTCTCCGTTGCCGTTCCTGATCCGGTTGACCATCATTGTGCTGGTTCCTGTTCATCTCCTGTGTCCGGTTCCTTCATCTGTGGCGACCTTGTTCCTCGGTTGCTCCGGCGACATTTTCACCTGTTGGTTCCCAGTGTGAGGACGCTGGTTTGCTCCACTGCCTTGCGGCTACTACACTACTAGTCTGTTGGTTACAGCACGTGGGCGCTGGTTCGCCCCTTTGCCTTACGGCTCCATACACCTTTATCTGTTGGTTCCCAGCGTGTGGACGCTGGTTTGCTCCACTGCCTTGGGCTACTACCCACTAGTCTGTTGGTTACCTGCACGCGGGCGCTGGTTCGCTCCTTTGCCTTTCGGCTCAATACTCAACTATCTGTAGGTTCCCAGCGGACGCTTGTTCACTCCATTACCTCACGGCCTACTATACGTTCATTGTTGGTTCCCAGCGTGTGGATGCAGGTTCGCTCCACTGCCTTGAGGCTACTACACTACTAGTCTGTTGGTTACAGCGCGCGGCGCTGGTTTGCTCCTTTGCCTTAAGGCTCTATACACAACTATCTGTTGGTTCCCAGCGTGCGGACGCTGGTTCGCTTCACTGCCTTATAGCCTACGATATATCCAGTCTGTTGGTTACCATCGCGCGGGCGCTGGCTCGCTCCATTGCCTTCTGGCCTTCTATTTACTCAGTCTGTTGGCTCCCAGCGTGCAGGCGCTGGTTTGCTCCACTGCCTTGCTGCTTACTTGTATTAGAGTTTTGGTTCCCAACGCGCGGGCGTTGGTTCGTTCTATGACCTTAAGGTCTACTAAACATCCAGCCTGTTGATTTCCAGCGTGAGGGCGCTGGTTTACTCCTCTGCCTCACGGCTTACGATTCATATAGTCTGATGGTTCCAGTGCGGTGTCCAGTCCTAGACAGCTAGTTATTCCCTCTGTACACGGGTACTGGGGTGTGCAGACTACCTGGTAATACCACTGACCCTGTAGCCTCTAAATACAATCTCCATACTGTCATTGTCATGTGACAGTTATTGAGGCCACTGTGGTTGACACTTTCTCCTTAGGTTGCCTTGCCCGATATATTGGTAAGGCCGGTAGAACCTTCCAAGCATTCCATCCTGAGGTTGCCTTACCCGGTATTGGCAAGGCCAGTAGAGCCTACTATGATGGTATTCCATTAGGCTGCCTTGCCCGGTATATTGGCAGGGCCAGTACAGCCTGTATCAGCTGGTGATCTGTTAGGCTGCCTTGCCCGGTATATTGGCAGGGCCGGTAGAGCCTGTATTCTCCTGACTGTCTATTAGGCTGCCTTGCCCGGTATATTGGCAGGGCCGGTAGAGCCTGTATTCTCCTGACTATTTGGGTGCCTTGCCCGGTATATTGGCAGGGTCGGTAGAGCCACCATTTCATTGCTTGCCCAGGCTGCCTTGCCCGGTATATTGGCAGGGCTGGTAGAGCCTGATTCGCTATTGTCACTATCTATTTGCCATTCTATGTATTGTATGTATGTATGTGTATAAAATCCTATGGGATTATCTTAAACTTTTCAATAAAGTTGTGTTTTTACCTAACCTTGCGTCTGAGAGTCTTAACAAACCGTGACAGTACGAAAGGGCCATGACCTCAGACAACAAGAGTGATGGTAATACACAGAATATCCATTGTAGGATGGATATGCATGAGCAACGTTTGGATCAATTGGCGGATGCAATCCAAACTATTCTTGAACGCACTGTACTTGCTAGGTCTAGCCTGGTGATTTCTCCAAGTCAGACACCGGAGAATGATACGATGCCCTCAGGGTCTGCAGTCAAAGGGTTAACTGCCTCCGCACCCTTGCCACTCAGATATGACGGTGACCCTAATCTCTGCAGAGGGTTCATCAACCAACTTGAAATATTTATGGAATTGACGGCACATGTGTTTCCCAATGATCGCAGTAAGATCGAGTTCATGATATCCCTGCTGACTGGCAGAGCATTGGCTTGGGCTAACCCATTGTGGGAAAATGCAAAACCTTGCACTAAGAGTTTCAGAGAATTTGTGCAATCCTTTCGGAGAGTGTTTGAGCCTCCTGGTAGAACCACCTCTGCTGTTAAACGCCTTATGGAGATACAACAGGGCAGGCGTACGGTGCGCGACTGTGCCATTGAATTTCACACCTTGGCAGCAGAGGTAGGGTGGAATAACGAGGCAATGTTGGCAGCCTTTGCTCAGGGCCTGAGTGACCAGATTATAGATGAGATTGCAGCAAAAGAATTGCCTACTGATCTAGATGACTATATTGAGTATGTTATACTAATTGACTCCAGGAAACGTGAGAGACTAACTGCTAGAGATCGCAGAATACGGTCTAAAAACAATGAAGCTAGCAGTACATTTTGCCCACCCATCCCTCCCGTGGCATCTAAGCCCAGTGAACCATTACGGGAACCAGGTGAACCAATGCAAGTAGGCTTCACTAGGCTAACCAAGGAGGAGAGATTATACCGCAGGAAACAAGGGTTGGGTTTATACTGTGGTAAGAATGGGCATTTGCTAAGATCTTGTCAGGTACGTCCAGGAAATGAACACACCTAGGGTACCTTTGGGGGACAGGCCCTAAATGGTGTCCAATTGTCCCCAGTGTTGGGCACACTGAAACCTACTTACAGGTGGCATTGTCTTGGGCAGAAGGCTCAGTGGAGGTTTTGGCCCTGGTTGATTCTGCTGCAGCTGGGTATTTTATGGGTAATACCTTTGCTGAATTGCATGGGGTCCCACGCATTGAAAGAGAAACCCCTCTCGCTATTGAATCAATCGATGGCAGACCCTTAGAACCTGCTCAAGTTACCTTTGAAACTATGCCATCATCCATGACTATTGGGGCTCTCCATAGAGATAAGCAGCAGTTCCAACTTATTAATTCTCCTCACCATGCTGTAATATTGGGATTTCCTTGGTTACAGTTGCATAATCCACAGTTTGATTGGCAAAAGTGCGAAATCTCTGCTTGGTCTCAGTTTTGTATGGATAAGTGCGTTACCCATCCAGTTAAGGTCTTGTGCACCTCCCCTTCACTACCAGACGAATACCAGCAGTTTGGCGATGTTTTCAGTAAGGGAGAGGCTGGCACCTTACCTCAGCACAGACCATATGATTGTAGCATTGAGTTGCCTCCTGGAGTGGTGCCCCCTAGGGGACGCACTTATCCATTGTCTTGTGAGGAAAATCAAGCTATGGAAGAATATATTTCTGATGCCCTTAGAAGAGGGATCATAAGGAAATCTACCTCTCCGACTGGGGCCGGGTTCTTTTTTGTAAAAAAGAAAAATGGCGAACTGAGACCATGCATCGATTACCGTGGTTTAAATAAGCTTATGGCAAAGAACGCTTATCCGATACCACTCATCACCGACCTTTTTGACAGACTCAAAGGCTCATCGATTTTCACCAAATTGTACCTACGGGCTGCATACAATTTGATTCGAATCAGAGCCGGTGATGAGTGGAAAACTGCCTTTAACACTAGATCTGGGCACTATGAATATCTAGTCATGCCATTTGGTCTGTGTAATGCACCCGCAGTATTTTAGGAATTGATCAATGACATTCTCAGAGATATGCTACAGTCATGTGTCGTGGTTTACCTTGACGATATACTTATTCACTCCAAAGATTTGTCACAACACATTAAAGATGTGTCCGACGTATTGCTATGTTTACGTAAAAATAAATTATTTTGTAAATTGGAGAAATGTGAGTTTCACAGAACTAGTGTGCCATTCTTAGGTTTCATAATTGGCAAAGAAGGCATTGCCATGGACAAAGAAAAGTTAACAGCAGTCTTACAATGGCTACAGCCTAAGGGCTCAATTTAAAGGCAGCCGTTAGTAAAAAAAATCACTAACGGGTGCGTTAAGTGTCATGTTGCAATTCAAAGATCCGTCTAAAGAACAGCTAACGGCAGTTGCAGAATCCTAACGGCCGATACACTTACGTGCATTCAGACGCATGGAACAACATACCCCAGAGCGATTCAAAGGCTTGCGGTACTGCTAACGGCTGAAAAAAAGACACACCTAACGGCTAAAAGTTAAGACCCACTTTTCTTAGCCGTTAGACACTTAACGGGCAAAACAAAACACCCGTTACATAGGAAAATACACAAAATGCTTACCGCACAACCATGTAAATGGGAAAATTAACCCGTGCAATGCCAAAACAACACAAAAACATGCACACACAACACAAATCACTCCACACACAACAACAACCAACACCACAGGGACAACGACACACAAAAAAACAACAACACAGCATGGCACGGAACAATGGGGGTTATCACACAAAGCGGACACCTGCAAATACAAGCTCACCTGGGCAACATCAACACGCGAGCTGCACCCCACAACTGCACACCCACAAATGGCACACACATAACAAGCACAATACACCACATCTTATAACACACACACACCTGCAAACACTTACCTGGACAAAAACAACACACCATTGGTTAGCACTCACCTCATCACCACACCTACACAACGCCCTAGCAAGTACTTAAAGGGACAACTCAACACACTCACTTGTGGCTTGTTTTCCACTCAGGGAGGGAGAGAGAGAAAGAGATAGAGAGAGATAGAGAGAGAGAGAGACAGACAGACAGACAGAGAGAGAGAGGTAGAGAGAGAGAGACAGATAGAGACAGATAGAGCAAACAGTATGTTGGTTTACATATTGTTGCGAAGGCTGCGGAGAAGGTGTGCAAGGGAGAGAGCTGGGGAACATCAGCAACCTCCAAGCACGCCTGATCAACAGCCTTCACCTGTTGCAAGTGAGGAGGCTCTGGCTCAGCAGCCACACAGGAGCCCATCCCCACCCGGAGGACACCTGCCTGCAGATGCACAGCTGCAGCAACAGGATGCTCACCATCAACAGGATGCTCCCCAGCTGCCACAGGGACCCCTGCAGCAGCCCAGGATGCATAGACGACCACCAAGGCCCAGGGTATACCGCCCAAGGGTCACTCTCTTTGGAATAACCGATGACGAGGTTATTGTTCGCTACAGGTTGAGGCCACACAGCATCATTGCCCTGTATGAGGTCATCAAGGATCAGGTGGATCCCATATGCACCCACAACCATTCTCTAACTGGCCTTCAAAAACTCCTGTGTGCCATACACTTCATGGCAAGTGACGCCTTTCAGTCGACAGAGGGTTACGCATCTGGCATGTCCCAGGCCACATTCTCCAGGGTGCTGGCCCAGGTCTTGCCAGCCCTCAAAGGCAAGGCCAGTACCTACATACATTTCCCCATCACCGATATGGAGTGGACACATCTGAAGCAGGGCTTCTATGCAAGGGGAGGCATGCCCAGGGTCATGGGTGCAATAGATTGCACCCACGTCCGTATCAAAGCACCAGCACGTCAGGGACATATGTTCCTGAACCGCAAAAACTTCCACTCAATGAATGTGCAGATGGTGTGTGACAGCAACCTGGCCATTGTGAATGTCTGTGCGAAATTTCCCGGGAGCTGTCACGATTCACATATACTCAGAAATTCATCTGTGCAGAGGGATTTCGAAAATGGGACCTATACAGGCGGATGGCTTCTGGGTGAGTTAACAGCACCAAATGACACCACATACACATGTGCTAATACGTTCACCACATAAAACATCATTCACGCAATATGTGCTCCTTGTCACACCATGTCACTCATTTTCCACAGGTGATGCTGGCTATGGATGCAAGCCATGGCTCCTCACCCCGGTCGCCAATCCCCAAAACGATGCCCAGGAACGATACAACCAGGCTCATGCCAGAACACGGAATGCCATTGAGCGGACCTTCGGCCTCCTGAAGTCCCAATTCCGATGTCTGGACCAATCGGGGGAGCATTGCAGTATGCACCAGGCAAGGTCTGCGACATCATCATGACATGTGCCATCCTACATAATATCGCTGTGGACACCAGACTCATCTACGATGTCCATCCCCCACCCAGACCTGAAGACCCTGTGGATATCGTTGAGTGTGAGGAAACCCCAACAGGGATGCAGACAAGGGACAGATTGATCAGGGATCACTTCTGTTGTGAGTATAATACATGTATGCACACAATCCATGCATACACACCCACCACAACACACATGTTCTGTTTCACCCCACAGGATCAGTGACACAGCCCTGACACTGGCTGCAGTATGGACCACCAGCATCAACTATTCCGTGGACCAGTCAGATTGGGCCTAGAGATTCCGATTACATCTGACAACCTGTCGTCCAAGTTGATACTGCTACCTCAAGGATATCATGCATGCCCCCCTGGAAACCAAGGTACAACACTTTAACCTTGTTCAGCATATCCCACAGCTCCCTAGGCACCAACTAAAGTGTTTTGCTAGGATCAGACCAATAGCAACCATGGTACCCCTGTAGCGAGGGAGTCTCATCCAAGCCAATGCATTGGATAGCACTCTGTCATATAACGGGTTCCGGGGGCATTCGAGGGGACATGGGACCAGTAGCTTGCTACAGCTGAAGAAAGCAGCAGAGGGGTGGATCTACAGTAATAGTGTGTTACACAACTTGGAGCTCATGAAATGTGGATCACATCTCCAGGGACACCATGCTGCCCTGTGTGTGTGTGTGTGCAGTGATATGTGCCCCAGAAAAAAATACACACATTAACAAATATGTCCTACTAGCTCTATGAACCAAACATATTTGGGCTGTCTCTGACAGTGGCAGCCCAAATATACTGTTGTCAGGAAGCTATTAGGACATATTTGTTGATGCGTGTAACCATGTCAGGGGCAAATATCCCTAAGGATGGTTAACATCCCCTTAGTTCCCCCCATGATGGTTCATAGACCAGTACACAACACATTACAAAGCAGTGGTTTGTGTAGACTTATGTAACGAGAAAGATTAAGAGGATCATGATGTTGTAGCTGTTGCATGACGATCACTTTGAGGGTGATGTTCGAAATCCTGTCCTCTTGTCCCACAGGCATCCATAGCACGATCCATCCTTGAACAGAGGAGTCTCCATATGACTGGACTGAAGTCTGGACAACACTTCCATGAAGCTCATCCCTTGGTGTTTCAAGTGATTGTGTTGGTGATGCAATGTTTGACCTGATGTTCACAGCAACCTCTACTGGAACATTCACATAAGGACACAAATTCATGTGTGTACTAACATCCAGGTATCAGACCTGTACTGTAAGACTGCTCATACACAGATGCCAAACTATGTGGACAACACATGAGCAGTTCACTAGCATTTCTAATGTATTCCTATTTAGTTCAGATGTACCGTTTTGTGCTCATACAAGTGTTTAATGCATATTGGCTAAATACACAAGAAACATCACTACTCAATCCGTGTCAGTATGAATGAATGTTGGATCAAACACCTGTCAATGTGGAACCATACCCAAGGCTAGAGTATCCCTCATACAAAGGAAGGCATGATTTACATCACAGGAGTCCACTAGTTGCCTGACCATGAGGGACTTTGTGATGTATACATGCAATGACATGATGGCAGTGATACACTGATGTGTGTTGTGAGTGATTAGCTGGTGATACAGGGGACACACTTCCACTGTGATGTGATGCCCACGGTTTGTGTGTTGCTCAATATAATAAATGTCTTGAGATTGCTGTAGGTTGTCATATCTCAGTACATGGGCTACATCAACAAACAACCATGTGGACAAGTGTTATCACTAGTGAAGTGTGTTACAACCTTAGTTAAACAACAACACAACTTAAAGGGATAGTAAACCTTGAAAATAAGTTTATTTCACATTGTAGCCCTTTAAAAAACATGAAAAATGATATAAGTCTTATCTACCAAACATATATGGTTTGGGAGATAAGACTTATATCATTTTACATGTTTTTTTCAGGGCTACAATATAGAATGAACTTATTTTCAAGGTTTACTATCCCTTTAATACATAAGCCAATGCTCAGCCTAAGGTTCCAATGTGCGTGCTACACAATGAAATCTTAGGAAGATCATTGGGTTATCCAGTAAGTTAGGCTGTGATTCAAACTCCTGTTGTGCAACTGACTTGCTGGAGAACACAATGCTCACCCTAGGATCACAATGTGTAACACACACATTGAGATCCAAGGGTGTACATTGTGTTCCCCAGTAAGTCAGCTGCACAATAGAATTTTGATTTAAAGACCATATTGATGCATGTTCCATCTGTCCTGCTTGTTATTTCCCTGCTAAGTCGCATAGCTGTTTGTTTGGTTTTCCCCTCAAACACAACAATTGATGCAGACAAATGTTCAGTTTTGCACCAGTTGTTGTGCTAAGGGGTATGTTCTGATCAAATCTGACACACATTATGGCCATGTAACACTGTCGTGTTATATGGCTACAGGGCTGGGTTGCCAGGTGAATTTGGACAATGGTGTGGGTGTGTGTGTGTGAACCCATGTTGTAACTTCACACAAACATTTCCCCCAGGCAGGAGTTGAGTTCACTGCATTGTTTGGCAATGCATTGGAGACAACCCTGCCACCCAGTCTATAACTGAATACACAGCAGATCAGACGGGATTCAAAAGCACAATTTTCCTTTATTGAGGGGGCAGATGACAGGTTGGGCCTTTCATTTCTTTTTTTTTTTTGGGGGGGGGCCTTAGACTTGGTGCCAGAGGTGGATGCCCTGGCTGATTGCCTTGTCACCCTCTGTCCCCTAGGTGTGGCTTCTGGGGTAACACTGGAAGGGGTGGTGGGTGCAGTGGACCCCTCTGTGGAACGCAGGTTCTCCTTTTCAATCCTCAGGTTCTCCCTGCGGTTAATCTCTTGCAACTCCACGAGCACCTGTGCAAACATGTCCATCATCCCCGTATGGAGCTGGTGGAGTTGTGTGTTCCCCCTGGCAACCTCTGACTCCAGAGCTTGGATTCTGGTCTCCAACCTGTTCGTGTTCCTCCGGGATTCCCTCCGGTTCCTCGTGAGGTTGTCGTTGGTGGCGTGGGTTGCCCGGAGCTGTCCTCTTTGAAGGGCCATGCACTCAGCCTCCAGATCCGTGGTGCGTTGACTGCTGGAGATGGGAGTGCCCGGTGACTCATGTGCTGTCTCCCCAGCTTCAGCTGTCTCCTCAGCCTCTGTTTCCCCAGCTTCAGCTGTCTCCTCAGCCTCTATCTCCCCAGCCTCTGCTGTCTCCTCTGCTGGTACTGGGTGTGCTGTGGCTGCTACTGCTGTTTCTGTTGGTGGAGTGGCTTGCACAGACGGTGTGTGGGTGCCCACCACATCAAGGGACCCACTGCTGCCCACTGATGTCTGTGCTGGTTGAGGTGGTGGGGTGAACAAGTCCCTCGGCTGAGGGCGCTGGGGCTCCCCAATCAGGCCCAGGTGTTGGTAGTCAAGTGGCCAAGGTGATGCAGCCAGTTGGGGAGGAAGTGTGGTGGTTGTAGACGGTTCCCATTGGCTAGTCCCCTCCTCTGTATACTCCTCACTGGGCGGTGTGGTCGGCTCCTCCACGGGCTCCTGCTGCGATGGAGGCCCATAAGCTGTGTGGAGAATTGAGATTGTGTGATTAGTAAACGTAGCCATGATGGGATTAATGGGATACTAATCCATGAAATGCGGAAAGGGAAATATATGTTGTGTGGTTTATCACCCTGAGTGAAACAAGGGTACTCCCACTGCTGGAGGGGGTTTTTGTTCAAAAAGTCTCCCAGCTCAGAATAGAATTGCTTTGGTGCTATATCCCAGTGGGCTGAATTTCTACATTGGCACTGTTGCTACATTATCCTATGGGAATTTATGGCGTCTGGACGTAAGCTGTCCATAGGATGGTCTGCAACATCGCCATTGTAGAGTTCCAGGCCACTGTGATATTGCCCCTGAAGTAGTCAACTATGAGCTGTGCTACTTTTTGAATGAAACACCTTTCAGCAGTGGGAATACCCTTGTTTTGCTCGGGGGATGAACCCTGCAATATATTTTTCTTTTCACATGTTAGGTATTACTATCCCTTTAACGGAATAGCAATGGTTAATTTCACCATGATGTAATATTGTAGGCATCGTAAGAGATAGGTGTGGATCGATGTTAGTCCTATCCCTCCAAACCACATGGTTAGACAGATATTGCTCTATTTGACAGTCATTTTGACATGTTTGACAGTCATTTCACCACACGGAGGCTCTTCAGCAGAGCCTAAATTGCCCCATTCAGAGATGTAAACTTCATTGGAATGGTGAACAGAGTGTGCTTGCAAACCAGGCACACTTTGTTGACCATCTCAAAGATGTATTCATCTCTGAATGGGGCAAATTAGGCTCTGCTGAAGAGCCTCCGTGTGGTCTAATGACTGAAATCTCCAGCTGTCAAATAGAGCGATATCTGTCTAACCATGAGGGTTGGAGGGATAGGACTAACATCAATCCACATGTTGGTGAAATTAACAATTGCTATGCCATTACAGTTACATACAAGGAGAAATGGTCATATATGCATGTGGATATGTACCTTTCATATGGATATGAATATATCCTTTCCAGATATGAAGCCAGAGATCATTTCAGTAGGTGTGATTGCCTTACTGGCTATATATGTGCACCCATCAAAATATACATTGGATTGATATGATGGATATGAACATACCTCGTATATCCCATCTACGTAGAGTGGGATATACTAGGTATGTGTATTTGGATGGTATCAATGTAAGTTATCAATGTCTCGCTGACAGGCCAGGGACCTTCGCTGTCGGGTGGAGAACACTCTGCCTCTCCAGGACAGCTTCCACGAGAGCCGTGTTCTCCTCCTCTGTATACTTGGGGTCTCTGATCCTGCCCTCGTCACCTCCGGCATGGGATGACTCGGAGCCGGAGTGCCCTGCCTGGTCTGACCCTGACTGTGTGGGGTGCTCCCCAGCAACTACCCCTCGTCCCACTGCAGGTTCTGTCCCTGTCCTGCGTGTTCCTGCTCTTGTGGGCCGGGTCCCCCTCCGCCCTGCGGATCTCCCTCTCCCACCCCTGCTCTACTGAGGGATCCCCTCCTGACCTTCCTCCTCCTCCACTACTCTCCCCATCCCTCTCTCCTGTCCTCCTCTCCTTGCCATCACTCACCCAGTCACACCCAGGCACTCCCACAGGCCCTCACAGACACACTTGATCCACTCACTCTCTGTCACACACTTTCACTCCCAGATTCACACTGTCAAAATAAAAAGTAAAATGTGTAAGGTGTTATAAAAAAAGGACTATGTGTATGTATGTGTATGTGTTTGTATGTGTGTATGTAATATGTGCAAAAGTGTAATATGTGTATGGTAAGTGCACCTCTCTCCAAACTCAAAAATCTCCTTCTACCTCCAATGAATGCTCCTTTCTCCCTCTCTCTGATCACTATCCTCCGCTCCTGGGTCCTGATATCTAGCTCTGAAGAACTCGATAACAGACAGTGTGTGACGGTTATTTTTGGGTGTATATATAGGTGTATTTGAAGTTATTTGATACATTGGGGCTTTGTGATTGGCTGTGTGTTTTAATTTGTTTTGGCATCAATCATGGTTGCTTGACAACGGCAACCGTTATGTTAGATGTTGTTTTGAGCGCAGTTATCGTGTGATTTGGCCGCCCGTTGTGCATTAACATGAGCGACAATGGCTTTTGTGTTACGTGTTTTTTGTGTGCCTACACTCGATAGCTATTCTTGTAGAGTACCTATTGAATCTGCCGTAACTCCTGTATTATTTGCGAGCGATGTGCCTTTTTCACTTAGCGGCTGGTTTAACGGCTGCCTTTAAATCTAGCCCTAAGAGTCTTAAAGCTATCCAGCGATTTTTGGTCTTCGCTAATTATTATAGGAAGTTTATTAAGAACTTCTCTTCCATTGTTAAACCACTGTTTAACCTCACGCATGAGGGCGTTAATCAATCTCTTTGGCCAACGGTTGCGGAGGAGGCCTTTGAAAAACTGAAATTGGCTTTTGCTAATGCTCCTGTGTTATCTCACCCCAACCCATTACTCCCGTTCACTTTAGAGGTTGATGCCTCGGATATTGGGGTTGGGGCAGTGCTTTCTCAACGACAGGTCAAAGGTGGAACACTCAGACCCTGTGGGTTTTTTTCTAAAAAATTGACCAGAGCTCAAAGCCATTATGGGATGGGGACTGAGAATTATTGGCCATTATCCTCGCTCTTAAGGAATGGCGTCATTTACTTGAAGGCACAAAAAATCCTGTTTTAATCTTGACTGATCATAAAAATCTGACTTATCTCTCTGAGGCCAAGAGATTGTCCTCTCACCAGGCCAGATGGGCGCTGTTCCTGTCCCGATTAAATTTCATTGTATCATATTTGCCAGGTTCTAAGAATGTTAGGGCTGATGCACTGTCAAGACAATTTGAGGCTGAAATTGACAGAGAAGAGGCATCAGCACCTATCATTCAACCCGATCGAATATTGGCTACTATACGTACTAGTATCACTTCACCACTAGGGGAAGAGATCTTGGCCTCCCAGGCCTCTGCTCCCCATGAAACCCGGGGGCAAGTGTTATGTCACTGAGCCATTCCGTACTCGATTACTTGAAACTTACCATTCCTCTAAGGCCGCGGGACATATTGGCAGAGACCAATTGTTATGGTCCCTTTCTCAGATATTTGGTGGCCTTCTATGAGAACAGATTGTGCCGATTTTACCAATGCCTGTGCCACCTGTGCCCGTGCTAAAACCCCTAGACACCTTCCGGTGGGCTTGCTTCAGCTGGTACCTAATGGTGAACGCCCCTGTTCTCATGTTTCCATTGATTTTATGGGAGAATTGCCCATGTCTAGAGGGTATTCCTTCATGCTGATGGTAGTGAACAGGTTTTCTAAAATGGCTCATTTCGTGTCCCTCCGTGGCCTTCCCTCTGCTAAAGAATTGGCAATGGTGTTTGCTAAAGAAGTGTTCCGGTTGCATGGAGTACTGTTACAGTTTTCTGACACTCAGACAGAGTTAGAGATAAAACACAGTTTTATTAAAAAATAAAAAATGAGAAACAGCGCCCCTAAGGGCCAGAATCGGTAATACGATACTGAGTGAATACAGGCTTGATATAACAAGAGCAGGAACAGTATAGCAAGCACAATATAGGGTTATTACCCAAACTGTAGTCAGTCTCTGTGATAGTGATTAGCCAACACCCGGTATACAACAGTCCCAGGAGAAGATGTAGCAGCTAGCTCAAGCAGAGTGACCAACTGAATCACGGCCAGATCTCGGTCTGGAGATGCCCATGGGTATTGGGTAACCAACTGTAATCAGAACCAATGCCCCTACAGGGGTGAGCGACACGGAGAGATACTGCCTGAGCCAAAGGAGCCAGAATAGGGAGCACCCCTGGTGCGGTAGTACTATGCACTGCGAATGCCAATGGGACCTGAGCCTCGCACCCCTCAGGTGCTGTAATGGAGGAAGCACTGCCCAAGCTGACTATTGAGCCGCACACAGAAGAGTGCGGATGGATGGACACCAGTGAGCGAATAGAACCGGAGCCAAGCACCCTGCCGGTGCTGACACAGAGCTTACACTGCCAGAGTATAGTAATGCCCTTTGCACCACGAGGAGCGATGCAACGGATAATGGCAACACACAGATAATGACTCTGCAATGATAGCTAGGCTCGGTATATCGGGGAATGCTCAATCAGTGTAAGAGAGGCTCAGTAACGGAGGCAACAAGCTTGGCAAGCGAAAGCAACGGCTCGGTATACCGGAAGCAACCGGCACCACAGTGTTAAGCCAGACACTGACATAAAGGTACGGCTCAGCAGTAATCTCTCGGCTCAGTAACGGAGGAAACCAACAGGCTCAGAAGCGGAGGCCACAGAGAACGAAAGTGAGAACAGTTGGTGCTAGCTGCGAGCAGGCTCACAATGTCACCAAGCGGAAGAGGAACGCAGACTGGAAGAATCACGAAGCAGGAACGTCAGCCAGTATCTGTTGATTACGGAGCAGGATAGTCAGCCGGAACCGGGTCAATCACAGAGCAGGAACGTCAGCCATAACTGGGTCAATCACGGAGCAGGATCATCAGCCATAACCGGGTCAATCACGGAGCAGGAAGTCAGCCAGAACCAGGTCAGTCACGGAGCAGGAACGTCAGCCAGAACCGGGTCAATCACGGAACAGGAACGTAGAGTAGTCAGACGGGCCGAGTCGGTACACAGTAATGCAGGAACACAGCAAAATAGTGCAGGCACAGGAACACCACGAAAGGGCACCTGACAGGTGCCATGACGCACAATATAAAGGAACAACCTGGGCGGGCCAATCAGCTTCCTCCAATGGACGAGCTCCAGCACAGAGAGTGAAAGAAAAGCACGGGCACCGTGATAGTACCCCCCTCTCAAAGACCCCCTCCCCTGGCAGAGGGTCCGGGTTTCTGGGGATTTTTGGAGTGAAAAATGATCATTAATCTTGGAGCATGAAGGTCCTTCTGGTTGACCCAAGAACACTCTTTGGGCCCATAACCCTTCCAGTGGACCAAGTATTGCAATTTGCCTCTAAACCTCCTAGAGTCAATGATGCTCTGTACTTCGTACTCCTCCTGGCCTTGAACATCCACCGGCCCAGGAACCACCGTAGTGGTAGTATAGCGGTTGCACACCAAGGGCTTTAATGGAGACACATGGAACACATTGTGAATGCGCATAGATCTCGGGAGTTCCAGTGCATAGGCCACAGGGTTAACCTTACGAATAATTTTGAATGGACCAATGAACCTAGGAGCCAATTTGTTGGATGGCACTTGCAGATTAAGATTTCTGGAGGAGAGCCATACCTTGACCCCCACCTGGAAGGATACCGCTGACAGCCCTCTGAGATTGGCATGCCGCTGATGTCGCTGGAAGGACTGGTTGAGGGACCTCTGTACCTGTGCCCAAGTGGAGCGGAGCTGCTCAATATGCTCGTCTAGAGCCGGAATCTGTTGCAACTGGAACGAGTCCGGGAGCAGACAAGGCTGGAACCCATAATTAACGAGAAATGGAGAGCTCCCAGACGATGAGTTAACTGCACAGTTCCTGGCAAACTCTGCCCACGGCAACAGGTCAGCCCAATTATCATGATGATCTGTCACAAAGCAGCACAGAAACTGCTCCAGTCCCTGATTGGCACGCTCAGTGGCCCCGTTGGTCTGGGGATGGTAGGCTGAGGAAAATGATAGTTGTATGCCCATCTGGCTACAGAATGCCCTCCAGAATCTAGACACGAACTGACTCCCTCGGTCTGACACTATAACTCTGGGAACCCCGTGCAAGCGAAATACTTCTCTGGCAAAAACTACTGCCAGCTCCTGGGCCAAGGGAAGTCCAGCAAGGGGCACGAAGTGAACCATCTTAGAGAATCTGTCTACCACCATCAGAATAAATGTATAACCCTTGGATACTGGCAGCTCACCCAAAAAATCAGTGGAAATGTGGGACCATGGGAGTTCACCATTGGGTACTGGTTGGAGTAGTCCCACAGGGAGATGTCTGGGGGTCTTAACGCAGGCACAGGTGGCACAGGCAGCGGTAAATGCAGCACAATCAGCTTTCAAGGAGGGCCACCAAAATACTTGTGAAAGAGACCATACCAACTGATCCCTCCCTATATGCCCAGCTGCCTTGGATGAGTGATAGGTCTCGAGCAAGCAGGTACAGAAAGGTTCACCCACAAAGCACTTGCCAACTGGGGTTTCTGGAGGTGCCTGAGCTTGGGATGCCAAAATTTGCTCCCCCAGTGGCGAAGTGATACTGGTGCGAACCATTGCCAGAATCCTATCTGGCTGAATGATAGGTACCGGGGCTTCATCCCTCTCAATGTCAGAGCTAAACTGTCTGGATAAGGCATCAGCCTTCACGTTCTTAGAGCCAGGCAGGTAGGATACTATGAAATTGAACCTTGACAGAAATAGGGCCCACCTAGCCTGACGGGAGGACAGTCTTTTAGCCTCTGAGAGATAAATCAGATTTTTATGGTCCATAAGAATCAATACCGGGGTTCTTGTGCCTTCCAACAGGTGTCGCTATTCCTTTAACGCCAAGATGATGGCCAACAGTTCCCTATAACCAATCTTGTAATGGCTTTGGGCACTTGATAGTTTTTTAGAAAAGAACCCACAAGGTCTCAGGTTACCACCTTCCTTAGGGCGTTGAGAGAGAACTGCCCCTACCCCAATCTCAGAAGCATCGACCTCTAGCGTAAATGGCAGGGTGGGATTGGGGTGGGACAGCATAGGAGCGGAGGCAAAAGCAGATTTAAGAGTCTCAAAGGCCACTTCAGGTGCCTCAGTCCATTGAGAGGGATTAGCACCCTTATGCGTGAGGTCAGACAGAGGCTTTACTATGGTAGAAAAATTTTGAATAAACTTCCTATAATAATTGGCAAAGCCCAAGAATCGTTGAATAGCTTTTAACCCTTTGGGCCTTGGCCATTGTAGGACTGCGGCCAATTTTTCTTGATCCATGGCAATGCCATCCTTAGAAATCACAAACCCTAGGAAGGGTACTTTGGAACTATGAAATTCGCATTTTTCTAATTTACAGAACAACTTGTTCTTGCGTAAGCGAAGTAGGACTTCTGACATATCTTGGATGTGCTGGATTAAATTAGCAGAGTGAATCAAAATATCGTCAAGGTATACAACTACACAGGATTGTAGCATGTCACGGAGGATATCATTGATGAACTCTTGAAATACGGCAGGTGCATTGCATAATCCAAAAGGCATCACTAAATATTCATAGTATCCTGACCTAGTATTGAATGCCGTTTTCCACTCATCTCCGGCCCTGATCCTTATCAGGTTGTAGGCGGCTCTTAAATCGAGTTTAGTGAATATAGATGAGCCCTTCAACCTATGAAACAATTCTTTAATGAGTGGTATGGGGTAAGCATTTTTTGCCATAAGCTTATTAGGTCCCCGGTAATCAATACAAGGTCGTAATTTGCCATTCTTCTTTTTTACAAAACAGAACCCTGCACCTGCCGGGGAGGATGACTTACGAATGATTCCCCTATTGAAGGCATCCTCAATGTAATCCTCCATGGCCTTGTTTTCCTCACATGACAGTGGGTACGTCCTGCCCCTCGGTGGCACCACCCCCGGGGGCAAATCAATAGCGCAATCATAGGACCTATGTTGCGGCAAAGCGCTAGCCTCTCCCTTGCTGAATAAGTCACTGAACTCACTGTATTCAGTTGGCACTGATGGAGAGGTACACATGATCTTCACCGGATGAGACAAACAGTGACCAGTACAGTATTCAGACCACGACTTAACCTCGCACCTTTGCCAGTCAAACTGTGGGTTGTGCAGTAGTAACCATGGAAACCCCAGGATGACCGCGTGATGGGGTGAGTGTATAATCTGGAAACAGACCCTCTTCCTCAATGAGCATAACATAATCAATATACTCGTCTAGGTCACTGGGTACCTCTGGCGGCAATTTCATCCTTATTAGAATCCGACAACTCTTGGGCAAAGGCTGCCAGCAGAGCCTCATTATTCCAGCCTACCTCTGCTGCCAATATACGAAACTCTATGGCGTAATCGCCTACAGCACGATCGCCCATTTATATTTCCATCAATCTTTTAGCAGCAGAGGCGGCTCTCCCAGGAAGCTCAAATACTCTCCGAAACTTTTTTACAAAATCATTGAAGTTTAGAGTGCATGGATTGGCACTCTCCCATAAAGGGTTGGGCCATGCCAGGGCCCTACCCGTTAGTAGAGATATCATGAACCCCACCTTGCAATGGTCATTCAGGAAGGCATGAGGTGTTAGTTCTAAAAATATCTCTAACTGGTTAACAAACCCTCTGCACAGTGTGGGTTCGCCATTGTATCTTAACGCTAACAGCGCCACCGCTGTTAAACTTCTGGGAGGTGCAACATATTGCCCAGCATGATTATCCAGTGTCGGAACTGGGGGGACCACCGGATTTTGGTTAGGTTTATCAAGGTGTACCGTTCGTTCCAATAATGTCTGCATGGCCAGTGCCAACTGGTCCAAGCGTTGCTCGTGGACATCCATCCTCCAATGGTGGTTCTGCGTATTACCGTCACACTTACCGTCTGAGGTCATGGCCCTTTCGAACTGTTACGGTTTTCTGACACTCAGACAGAGTTAGAGATAAAACACAGTTTTATTAAAAAATAAAAAATGAGAAACAGCGTCCCTAAGGGCCAGAATCGGTAATACAATTCTGAGTGAATACAGGCTTGATATAACAAGAGCAGGAACAATATAGGGTTAATACCCAAGCTGTAGTCAGTCTCTGTGATGGTGATTAGCCAACACCCGGTATACAACAGTCCCAGGAGAAGATGTAGCAGCTAGCTCAAGCAGAGTGACCAACTGAATCACAGCCAGATCTCGGTCTGGAGATGCCCATGGGTATTGGGTAACCAACTGTAATCAGAGCCAATGCCCCTACAGGGGTGAGCGACACGGAGAGATACTGCCTGAGCCAAAGGAGCCAGAATAGGGAGCACCCCTGGTGCGGTAGTAGTATGCACTGCGAATGCCAATGGGACCTGAGCCTCGCACCCCTCAGGTGATGTAATGGAGGAAGCACTGCCCAAGCTGACTATTGAGCCGCACACAGAAGAGTGCGGATGGATGGACACATACACAGTGAGCGAATAGAACCGGAGCCAAGCACCCTTCCGGTCCTGACACGGAGCTTACACTGCCGGAGTATAGTAATCCTCTTTGCACTACGAGGCGCAATGCAACGGATAACGGCAACACACAGATAATGACTCTGCAATGATAGCTAGGCACGGTATACCGGGGAATGCTCAATCAGTGTAAGAGAGGCTCAGTAACGGAGGCAACAAGCTTGGCAGGCGAAAGCAACGGCTCGCTATACCGGAAGCAACCGGCACCGCAGTGTTAAGCCAGACACTGACACAAAGGTACGGCTCAGCAGTAATCTCTCGGATCAGTAACGGAGGAAATCAACAGGCTCAGAAGCGGAGGCCACAGAGAACGAAAGTGAGAACAGTTGGTGCTAGCTGCGAGCAGGCTCACAATGTCACCAAGCGGAAGAGGAACGCAGACTGGAAGAATCACGAAGCAGGAACGTCAGCCAGTATCTGTTGATCACGGAGCAGGATAGTCAGCCGGAACCGGGTCAATCACAGAGCAGGAACGTCAGCCATAACCGGGTCAATCACGGAGCAGGATCGTCAGCCATAACCGGGTCAATCACGGAGCAGGAAGTCAGCCAGAACCAGGTCAATCACGGAGCAGGAACGTCAGCCAGAACCGGGTCAATCACGGAACAGGAATGTAGAGTAGTCAGACGGGCTGGGTCGGTACACAGGAATGCAGGAACACAGCAAAATAGTGCAGGCACAGGAACACCACGAAAGGGCACCTGACAGGTGCCATGACGCACAATATAAAGGAACAACCTGGGCGGGCCAATCAGCTTCCTCCAATGGACGAGCTCCAGCACAGAGAGTGACAGGAAAGCACAGGCACCGTGATAAGTACCGAGTACTGGTGTCCGACAGGGGGAGCCAGTTTGTGTCCAGGCATTTTGCGAACAGATGGGCATACAACTATCCTTTTCCTCCGCTTATCACCCCCAGACCAACGGAGCCACTGAGTGTGCCAATCAAGGTTTGGAACAGTTCCTATGCTGTTTTGTTACTGACCATCTTGACAATTGGGTTGACTTGTTGCCTTGGGCAGAGTTCGCCAGGAACTGTGCGGTCAACTCCTCATCTGGGAGCTCTCTGTTTCTGATTAATTATGGGTTCCAGCCCGGTTTGCTCCCGGATTCCTTTCAGACACAGCAGATTCCAGCTCTGGATGAGCATATCGAGCAACTCCGTTCCACATGGACACAAGTTCAGAGGGCACTTGGTCAGTCATTTCAGCGCCATCAGCGCTATGCTAATCGCTTAGCATTCCTCCAGGAATCTTAAGCTTCAAGTCCCATCTAATAAGTTGGCTCCTCGGTTCATTGGTCCTTACAGAATTATTCGCAAAATTAATCCTGTTTCCTATGCTTTGGTCATACCTGCGTCCATGTGCATTCATAACGTGTTCCATGTATCTCTCCTTAAACCTCTCATATGCTACCGTTATACCACTAACCCTGTGGTTCCAGGGCCTATCGAGGTTGAAGGTCATGAGGAGTATGAGGTGCAGAGTATCATTGATTCCCGCAGGCTTAGAGGAAGGGTACAGTATTTGGTGCATTGGAAAGGTTATGGTCCTGAAGATCGATCTTGGGTGGATAGTAAGGACCTTCATGCACCCAAATTACTGAAGATCTTTCATTCTAAATACCCTCAGAAACCCAGACCCTATTCTAGGAGAGGGCGTCTTTGAAAGGGGGGTACTATCACGGTGCCCGTGATTGCTTCATTTCTGTGTTTATCACCTGTAGGGGGCTTCCATTGGCTGTCTGCCTTTAGCCCGCCTCACATTGCCTATTTAAACTGAGTTTGGGCACCCTTTGGTTGCCCTTTCGTGGTGACTCAGACTGCATCCACTTTCATTATGCTACAGAAGCTTGATGGGCCTTTTTGCTGTGTTCCTGGTTTCCTGAGTTCCTCCTGTTCCTGAGACTCCTGTTCTGCTGTCTTGTTCCAGTGCCTGTTCCGGTTGAAGTCGTCCGAGGTTGCTGTTTCCTGCTGCCAGTCTCCGTTGCCGTTCCTGATCCGGTTGACCATCATTGTGCTGGTTCCTGTTCATCTCCTGCGTCCGGTTCCTTCATCTGTGGTGACCTTGTTCCTCGGTTGCTCCGGCGACATTTTCACCTGGTTCGCTCCTTTGCCTTACGACTCCATACACAATTATCTGTTGGTTCCCAGCGTGCGGATGCTGGTTTGCTCCACTGCCTTGGGCTACTACACTACTAGTCTGTTGGTTACCAGAGCGCAGGCGCTGGTTCGCTCCTTTGCCTTTCGGCTCAATACTCAACTATCTGTAGGTTCCCAGCGTGTGGACGCTGGTTTGCTCCACTGCCTTGGGCTACTACCCACTAGTCTGTTGGTTACCAGAGCGCAGGCGCTGGTTCGCTCCTTTGCCTTTCGGCTCAATACTCAACTATCTGTAGGTTCCCAGCGTGTGGACGCTGGTTTGCTCCACTGCCTTGGGCTACTACCCACTAGTCTGTTGGTTACCTGCACACGGGCGCTGGTTCACTCCTTTGCCTTTCGGCTCAATACTCAACTATCTGTAGGTTCCCAGCGGACGCTTGTTCACTCCATTACCTCACGGCCTACTATACTTTCATTGTGGGTTCCCAGCGTGTGGACGCTGGTTCGCTCCACTGCCTTGCGGCTACTACACTACTAGTCTGTTGGTTACAGCGCGCGGGCGCTGGTTCGCTCCTTTGCCTTAAGCTCTATACACAACTATCTGTTGGTTCCCAGTGTGCGGACATTGGTTTGCTTCACTGCCTTATAGCCTACGATATATACAGTCTGTTGGTTACAAGCGCGCGGGCTCTGGTTCGCTCCATTGCCTTCTGGCCTACTATTTACTCAGTCTGTTGGTTCCCAGCGTGCACGCGCTGGTTTGCTCCACTGCCTTGCTGCTTACTTGTATTAGAGTTTTGGTTCCTAACGCGCGGGCGTTGGTTCGCTCTATGACCTTAAGGTCTACTAAACATCCAGCCTGTTGGTTTCCAGCGTGAGGGCGCTGGTTTGCTCCTCTGCCTCACGGCTTACGATTCATATAGTCTGATGGTTCCAGTGCGCTGTCCAGTCCTAGACAGCTAGTTATTCCCTCAGTACACAGGTACTGGGGTGTGCAGACTACCTGGTAATACCACTGGCCTTGTAGCCTTTACCTACCATCTTCATACTGTCATTGTCATGTGACAGTTATTGAGGCCACTGTGGTTGACACTTTCTCCTTAGGCTGCCTTGCCTGGTATATTGGTAAGGCCGGTAGAACCTTCCAAGCATTCCATCTTGAGGTTGCCTTACCCGGTATTGGCAAGGCTGGTAGAACCTACTATGATGGTATTCCGTTAGGCTGCCTTGCTCGGTATATTGGCAGGGCCAGTAGAGCCTGTATCAGCTGGTGATCCGTTAGGCTGCCTTGCCCGGTAAAATGACAGGGCCGGTAGAGCCTGTATTCTCCTGACTGTCTATTAAGCTGCCTTGCCCGGTATATTGGCAGGGCCGGTAGAGCCTGTATTCTCCTGACTGACTATTTGGCTGCCTTGCCCGGTATATTGGCAGGGTTGGTAGATCCACCATTTCATTGCTTGCCCAGGCTGCCTTGCCCGGGTTATAGGCAGGGCCGGTAGAGCCTGATTCGCTATTGTCACTACCTATTTGCCATTCTATGTATTGTATGTATGTGTATAAAATCCTATGGGTTTATCTTAAACTTTTCAATAAAGTTGTGTTGTTACCTAACCTTGCGTCTGAGAGTCTTAACAAACCGTGACAGGTACACGTGGGAATAGTCAGCCAGTCCTAGTCAGTAATGGAATCAGATACTCAGCCAAGCTGGTTCAGTACACAAGGAGTTAGTCAGCCAGTCCTAGGTCAGCAACGGAATCAGAATCAGTAACGTCAGGAACAAAACGTAGTCAGGTGAGCTGGGTCATACACGGGAAACAGGAACAAGAGCTTCAGAACGCTAGATACGGGTACACCACAAAAGGGCACCGGTATAGTGACAGGAGGGTGTATTTGAAGGCAAACCCTGGGAGGAGCAACAACCCTGAGCCAATAAGAATGCAGCCAGTGTAAACCAGGAAGTAAGAATCTCGCTCAAGGATCATGGGCACCGTGATAGTACCCCCCTCTCAACGATTCCCCCCCCACCCCCTATTTTGACGGAGGTCTGGGCTTAGCTGGGAATTTAGCATGGAATCTGCGCAACAACAGTGGAGCATGAATGGTTTATCCACGAGTGTTCCTCTGGGCCATATCCCTTCCAGTGTACCAAGTACTGGATCTGTCTACCCTATCTGCTTGAAACTACTTCATATTCATTGTGGTCCTCAATATTCACTGGAGCAGGAACTGCCTGGGTGGTGGTATAGCGGTTACACACCAGGGGCTTGAGAAGGGATTCATGGAAGACGTTATGGATTCTCTTAGAGGCAGGCAACTCTAAGGCATAGGCAACAGGGTTCACCCTATGAAGCACCCGGAATGGGCCCACAAACCATGGAGCCAATTTGCCACATGGAACTTGTAACTTTAGATTCTTGGAGGACAACCACACTCAGTCCCCCACTTGGAACACAGGTGCTGGTAGCTGTCTGTTGCTGGCATACCGCTGAACTCGTTGAAAAGCATCACTGAGAGAATTCTGGACTTGTGCCCAAGTGGTGTGGAGTTGCCTAATGTGCTCATCCAGAGCCAGAATCTGCTGTGCTTGAAATGTGTCTGGGAGCAAGCATAGTTGAAACCCATAATTGATGAGAATGGGTGAGCTCCCGGAGGAAGAGCAAACATCACAGTTTCTGGCAAACTCAGCCCATGGCAACAAGTCAGCCCAGTTATCGTGATGGTTGGAGATAAAGCATCGTAAAAAACTGCTCCAACCCCTGGATGGAGCGTTCAGTGGCCCCATTGGTCTGTGGGTGATACGGAGAGGAAAATGACAACTGGATGCCCATTTGCTCACAGAATGCCCTCCAGAACCTGGATACAAATTGGCTCCCACGATCGAAAACAAGGACCTTGGATACCCCATGGAGCCGAAACACCTCTCTAGCAAAAACAGTGGCTAAAGTCTTAGCTGAGGGTAGGCCGGGGAGTGGCACAAAGTGGGCCATTTTCGAGAATCTGTCAACCACCACAAGAATGACTGTATAACCGTTAGAAGCCGGCAGTTCTCTCATAAAATCAATTGACACATGCGACCATGGACGATCGCCATTAGGAACAGCTTGCAAGAGCCCCACACGAAGATGCCTTGGGGACTTGGAGCGAGCACAAACTGTACAAGCTGCCGTAAATGCTGCACAATCAGCCCTTAGGGAAGGCCACCAGAACATTCGGGACAACGACTATATAAGCTGATTCTTGCCTACATGCCCAGCAGCACGGGATGCATGAAAAGTCTCCATGAGCTTAGCCCAAAAGGGTTCGGCCACGTAGCACTTCCCCATGGCTTTTCTGGAGGGGCATTGGCCTGGGCTGCCAAAATCTCTTGACCCAATGAGAAAGTGATACTGGTGTGTAAAGTGGCAAGGAGGTATGATGGGCACAGGTACAGACTCGAACTCCGGATCTCTACCAAACTGTCTGGATAAGGCGTCTGCCTTAGTATTTTTAGTGCCCGGTAAGTATGACAAAATGAAATTGAAACATGACAGGAACAAGGCCCATCTGGCTTGTCTAGGGGATAACCTTTTAGCCTCTGAAAGGTAGGTAAGATTTTTGTGGTCTGTGAGAATCAGAATTGGCATCCTAGTACCCTCTAGCAGGTGCCGCCATTCACAAAGTGCCAAAATGATTGCCAACAATTTGCGATCCCCAATATCATAGACACTCTGGGCTTTTGTTAATTTCTTAGAAAAAAATCCACATGGCATCAAGGTCTTCCCAGGACCTGGTCTTTGTGACAGTACTGCTCCTACACCAGTCTCGGAGGTGTCCACTTCTAGAGTGAATGGCATGCCAGGTATGGGATGCGACAGAACTGGTGCAGAGGAAAATGCAGACTTTAAGGATTCAAATGCTTTTATAGCTTCAGGGGACCACACAGAAGTATTAGCACCCTTGTGCGTCAAAAGGTTTTACAATCATGAAGTAGTCACAAATAAATTTCCTATAATAACTGGCAAAGCCCAAGAACCGCTGCAAGGGCTTAAGGCCAATGGGACGAGGCCACTGCAACACAGCAGAGAGTTTGTCTTTGTCCATGGCAATGCCATCTATGCCAGTCACATAGCCCAGGAACGGTACCTTGGATCTATGAAATTCGCACTTATCCAATTTGCAAAATAGCTTATTTTCTCTCAGCTTTTGTAGCACTGCTTTAACATGTTCCCAGTGCGTCTCCAGGTCAGCGGAATAAATCAAAATATCGTCCAGGTAGACCACTACACAGGACTGTAACATATCCCTAAGGACTTCATTGATAAATTCTTGAAATACCACCAGGGCATTACATAACCAAAAGGGCATCACTAGATACTTGTAATGCCCTGTCCGAGTATTGAAGGCGGATTTCCACTTGTCACCCTCTTTTATTCTGACTAAATTGTAAGCTGCCCTTAAGTCAAGTTTAGTAAAAATGGAAGCAATTCAGTTATGAGTGGAATGGGGTAGGCGTTCATTATCTTATTAAGACCCCTATAGTCGATACAAGGTCTGAGATCCACATTTTTCTTTTTCACAATAAAGAATCCAGCCCCAGCGGGTGAGGAAGGCTTACGAATTATGCCCCGTGCTAGGGCATCAGAGATATATTCCTCCATTGCCTGATTCTCTTTGCAGGACAATGGATAGGTTCTACCCTTGGGCGGCATAGAACCGGGCACAATATTAATAGCACAGTCATAAGGATGATGCTGCGGCAAAGCGCTAGCATCTCCCTTACTGAATACATCTCTGAATGATTGGTATTCTAGCGGTAGGGAGGGAGAGGTACACAAAATCTTGGTAGGCTAGTGCAAACAATGTGACTCACAGAACTCAGACCAGGCCAGAATCTCGCAGGATCTCCAATCCAATTTGGGGTTGTGTAATTGCAGCCATGGGAAGCCCAGAATAATGGCATAGTGCTGAGACTAAATGATCTGGAACTTCAGGGTCTCCGTATGGAGGGCTCCAATGTGGATTACCAATGGACAGGTCTCCTGGGTGACCTATGGAGGCACCAACGGTTTCCCATCAATAGCCTCAATGTTCAATGGGGACTCCATCTCCACCAATGGAATATTCTGATGGCTCGCAAAATCCCTGTCCATAAAAGAACCGGCCGTGCTGGAATCAATCAGGGCGGTAGCAACAAAAGATGACCTAGCCCAGGATGCCAGGACCTCAATGATGGGCTTATTCTGGATTCCCTTTGGGGACTGGTATATTCCACCTAGGATCTATCCCCTGCAGGATCCTAGGTGCGTTAATTTCCCGGCCATATGGAACATGCTCGCAACAGGTGGCCGGACTTGCCACAATACAGGCACAATCCTTGTCTGCGCCGGTACAATCGTTCCTCCTTAGATAAACGTGTAAACCCCAACTGCATGGGTTCGCTACTGCCGCTCGTAGCGCCCGAAGGTGTGGGAGCAGAGGGAGGTATGTGTGGGCAATTTAAGTTAGGTACCCCGCCAGTAGTTGGCCTCTGTTTACGGTCTTTGTAGAGACTCCTTTCCCTTATGCGGGTATCGATTAGTGTAGTAAACTCAATGAATCTGTCCAGCCCATCTGATAACTCTCGAGTGGCTATTTCATTTTTTATTCTGTCATCTAGGCCTTGTGCAAACTTTCCCACAAGTGCCTCATCGTTCCAACCAACCACTGCAGCGAGGGTGTGGAATTCTATCGCATAATCTGCAACTGTTTGTGGGCCCTGCTGGATTCTCATTAGACGTTTTGCTGCAGAGGTGGCGCGCCCAGGGACCTCGAATACACTACGAAATGCCCTTAAGAATTTGTTAAAGTTTGCCATGATCGGTTTGCCCGTCTCCCTTATAGGGTAAGCCCAGGCTATCGCTCGACCAGTCAACAACGAGATCATGAATCCCACCTTACTTCTTTCACTAGGAAAAGCCTGGGATACCAGTTCCAAAAAAATCTCTAGCTGATTTAGGAATCCCTGACATAAGGTGGGATCTCCGACATATCTCAAGGGTAGAGGAGCGTAGCTGACAACCCTCTATTAGGTATACTGGGGTTCAACGTTTGTGACACTGGTGCCAAAACTGGGGTGGCCACCGATGCCTGCACAGGTTTGTCTAGGTGAGTGGTACGCTCCAGGATGGTTTGTACTGCCAGTGACAACTGATCTAGACGTTGCTCATGCGCATCCATTCTCCAGTGGATGTTCTGGGAGCTACCTTCACCTGAATTGTCTGAGGTCATTGGCTCTTTCGTACTGACACAGTTTTGTAAAGAACACTCAGACAGTCAGGTAAAGTTAAAAAGCTTTATTGAGAAATAACAAGCAAGTACCCCACACAGGTCCAGATGAGGTCCATACCAAGTACCTTCCACATCTGACACAGGTCAGGGTGAGAAAAACACACAGTATATGTCAGCACTGTAATAGCTAGGACTAGCAGGCAGGATACAACAGCAAGCAGGAGTCAGGAACTCCTCAGCAGCCCCACTCCGCAATAGGTGGTATAAGTGAAGGACAGCTGCAGGGCGAGCCCCTAGTGGGCTAGGGGAGTATAAGCAACAAAGACTTTGTCAGAGAACTGACCCAGGTAGGGTTAACGGAGGCAACACGGGCAGGACTCTGCCACGAGAGGACCCTAGCACGCTAGGGTTAACGAGGCAACACCGATCAGACTAGGCAGCGGTACAACCCTAGAACGCTAGGGTTAGTGAGGCAACACCGATAAGACTTAGGCAGCGGTACAACCCTAGAATGCGAGGGTTAATGAGGCAACACTGATATGGCTAGGCAGCGGTACTACTCTAGAACGCTAGGGTTAAGGAGGCAACACTGATCAGGCTAGGCAGCGGTACAACCCTAGAATGCTAGGGTTAATGAGGCAACACCAAGGCAATTCTGGCAGTAGCTTGGGTTAACGGAGGCAGCAGAGATCGAGAGGTGGCAGCAACTAGGCCCTAGCACGCTAGGGTTAACTGGGGTAACGGGAACCAGACACTGGCCGTAACGGGCCCTAGATCACTACGGTAGGTATAGGCAACTTGAGCAGAAGTCTGGCTTAGACTGGACCCTATAGCACAGGGTCACCGGAGGCAACACAGACACTGGTGAGTGATTGGCCCAAGCAAGCTCCAGATGGCTAAAGGAGCTATGGGACGAGCGGTGCTGTGGAAAGCACGCACGTAACATAGGCTGACAGTAATCGGTAGCCCTAATGGACCAATGGGACTAACGGCAAGTCCCGGTAGTGGCAAGCACAGCAACTCAACCAGGTTGGCACACACGGAGGATACAACCAGATTTGTAAACTTTTGTCATGGAATGTGCGGGGCCTGAATGACAAAATTAAACGATCTCTCATTTTATTGCACATTAAATGTCAGGCCCATGATGTTGTTCTCTTTCAGGAGTTACATTTAGTAGGTTCCAAAACCATGGGTGGGCTGCCACTATCATTCCACTTTTTCTCCCCATGCCAGGTGAGTTTTTATACTGGTTAAGAAATCTACACAATTTGAATTTCTTGAACTCAAATCTGACAGAGAGGGAAGATACCTTTTTCTGGTGTGTAACTTTACAGCTCTCCCATTATACTTATTAATATATATTCTTCCCCCTTTTCTGACCTAGCTCTGCATGAATCCCTTCACCTGAAAGACTGGGGGTACTCCTGTCATTCCTCCAAGCATTGTACCCTGTCCTGTATTGACCATGACTTTGTTTCTGTGGCCTTGGGAGTTGTGGGGTGCGAGTACCTTCCTAACGTGGCATCTGACCACTCACCATTGTTACTTTCCTTGGATTCTAGCATCAAACTTAGTGACTCTACCTGGTTGTTGTGACCTACCTGAATATAGTTGCTGTTGCTGTCCCTCATGCTAAAGACATCACTCAGTACTTTGGTATCTACAATGGATTGACGGGGGGAGATGTGGTGTGGGAGGCTGCTAAGGCATGTGCTCTCTTGTGCTGTGTATGAATCTACAATGCTAATCCTTAACTGTTGCCTCTTGGGGCTCAACTGCATCAAATTATTTTGCACCCACCAACATGTTTTTGAGCACAACAATAAGGCAGGCAAGATGCTGGTCCACTTGGTGCGCTATAAAACAGTTAAATCACAGATCCTACATTGATGAGGGTCATTTTCTCAGTTCATATAGGGACATCAACACTCAATTCACACATTTATTTCAGTGTTCATGCCAATCCCGATTCAATAAGTCGAGAGCGGATATTCAGCTTTATTTAGCAGACTGCCCCTTACCATCATTGTCTCACGAGGACAGACAATTTATGGATTCCCTTATTCTCTTAAGAGAAGTGGTTGAGTCTATAAAGGACATATCCAGTGGCAAGTCACTATGGCCTACCTATAAAGTGGTGTAAGAAATACATTGATGTCCTTGCACCTCAACTTCTCATTGCCTTTCTATCAGCTCTAGACTCTTGCACCCTTTCTCCCTTGATGAACAAGGCCTCCATCATTATACTTCCTATATCGGGGAAGGATGTAACTCTCTGTGAGTCATTTCACCTCATATCTCTCCAGACCATTGATGACAAGACACTGGCTAAAATTCTGGTGACTTGGGTTAAACTCCATTATCACCAAACTTATACACCCAGATCAGACTGGGTTTATCCCAGGTAAATCGACAGCCCATAATCTCTTGTACACCCATCTACAGATTGCGAATGATAACAGGGCTATTGCCTCTCTCGATGCAGCCAAGGCCTTTGATTCCGTGGAGTTGGAATTCTTGTGGTCCAAACTTGATAAATTCGGCTTTGGGCCAACCTTTATTCAATGGGTCTGCACTCTCTATGCATGGCCTGTGGGTTTAGTCCATATGGGGAGCGTCTCCAAGTTTTGTTCTGAGCAGCGACACCAGGCAGAGTTGCCTGTTATGTCCGGGGTTTTTCTTTTTGACAATAGAGCTACTGTCTTCCAGTATACAGGTAGGGATGGGTGAAAATTTTCACCTCAAACTGAAATCGGTGAATAATGGCACTTTCCGCTTGTCGAATAATTTCCCGCGAAAAGTGCAGTTTTTCCACTTTTTCCTGCCTTTTCTGCCCATTGAAATCAATGGGAAGAAAAATATTTCTCCACCACATGAAAGTTTTCAACAGCCATATAAAAGGCTATCAGGCTATCACAGCAGCCATTCTGTGTTTGTGAGAGGAGAGAGCAGCATGTTTTTGAACTAGAGGAGATAGGCAAATAAAGAGGAATTGATGCTTAGTTGAGAGAGCCATTTAAGTAGGACATTTGTTCTCTGTATTAGGGGAGTCTGGGGCGCTCTAGGGGATAAAAAGGGAGGAAGAAGGTTGCACCCCAAGCACTCCAAAATTCCATGTGACTGACTGGCAAGACACAGGCAGCTAGGGACCTATTTGCTTGCTGATCTTTCTGTTATTGTCTCTTTGCTGGGTGGGGAAGCCTGGGGAAAGAAGTTGATTTTGTTTTCAGTTATAATTTTTTTGGACAGACTTTGATGAAGACAACAGGGTTATTTTTATAAATATAAATAAATAAATAAATAAAAAATTATAAATGTAAGGCTATTGGTTAGTCTGGAGTTGTGGGAGGGCCGGTTGGAGACATTTATACCAACCTCAATCCTTTCCTCGGGACTGCGCAGAGCTCCGACTGAGCTCTGTGTTACCCACCCAACCCATACCCCTTTTCTCAGCTCTATCAATTTAATTATTTTTCTTATACATGTGGGCCCACTCTTAGGCCTAGTTTACAGGTCAGAATGGGCAATAGGCATCCGACATACACCTTATCATCATAGTCTCTCCTAGGCCCGGCCACAAATAACTAAATATCTTAGGTGACAGTGACAGACAGCTGACTGGTCTTAGGCAAGGCATCATACAGCTTCATCAGTTGTGTTGTTTACCGTACAGTAAAAAAACAGAGTGTAGTTGTGTAATGTCCAGCAAAAGCACAAGGGGAAGGAGGAGGGGTGGAGCAGTGCAGGGACATAAGAGTAAAGTAGTAGTCCAAAAACTGACTGCAGCAATGGTTGCTGCAGAGTGTGCAGTCAATGATGATGACCCCTTTACTCCAAGAGAGGATGCAGTTTGTCAAGGTCCTAGCAAAATGAGTTCCAGCACCACCAGTGACAGTAGAAATATAGAACCATATAAGAAGAACACTGAAGATGAAAACAAGTCGCATTCAAGTGTTTATGATGCTGGCAATAGTATAATAGAGGAAGGTGTAGCAGCTGAACCGCCTGCTGCATCAGACAGTGAGAAAACCAAGCACCAAAACACCTGTCCTCAAAGTAGTAGCGAATTTTGTTATAGCAAAAGTAAAAATAAATTGTTTGAGACCTCTAAAAGCTTAGAGGAATATAAGGGTAGTAGTGGGCAAGAATTTTCAGGTGATGCTGCTGCTGCTGAGGATGACCTAATGATGACTGATGATGATGCAGATCTAGAATATATCCCTCAAGCAACCTTCTCTTGTTCAGATACAGATGAAATTGAGAGTGAGGATGATGACAGGGCTATAAGGTTAGCAGAAAGTCAAAGGCTGTATCTTCTACCACTTTTAAGGAGACTTCTGTCTGTCTGTATAGTGTTTGAGAAAGCCAATGGAAAGTCTGACCCTGGACAAGTACAGATGTCAAAAAGCAGACAGTCACCCTATCAGTCATAATCAGCATCATCACCTCTTCAAAGTCCAAGTCCCACTCAACCACAAACACCTGTTTTGAGTACCCAGCAACAGCAACACAGGTTAACATCCACAGTCTTAGATATGATGAGTACCTCTGGTGCTGCTGCTGTAAGTGCTGCACCTTTGACACCTAGTAGTAGTGGCAGTAGAATTACATCAACATCCAGCTCCAGTAGTAGTAGTAGTAGCAGAAACCACACATGACAGACAAAGCCAGGACAAATATATTAACAGCAGCACAGATGAGGAGGTGGAGGAGGGATGTGAAGAAGGGTTGCCACCATCTACCCCACCTGAGACCACTGCTATGAGTGACAAGTAATGTGTGTCACTAATCTGAGAAGGAGGATAGAGATTTTATGCAAAAATGCAATAGTAAAAACTATACACATGCACAAATCACAACCATACCAGTCAGTCCCCCACTACGACCACTACAATACACATGCACCACATTGTAGGATGTATTTTTTTTTAATCTCTTGACATCATCATGAATATGTGCCAGTGTAATTTACGAAGGAAGTTAGTGTTGTGGGCAAAGGACAAATGCATTCTGTATGCTGACACATTTTTCAAGCCATATGTTGCTTTAGGACTCACAACTTTGACTTCAGCCACTTATTTCTAAACTAAGTAATATTACAGTGGGAAATGTAGTACCTATAGGAAATATAGGTGAAAAATGTGTTAACATAGGTGGTAAATTTGTTAAAATAGGCGAAAAGGAGGAAATCTGGGGATCATAAGACCAATGGTTGGCAAGCTTAATGCTCAACTTTATAGGACAGGCTAACCTTATACAAATGCAATATTTACCCAAATTCTTGTCTTTTTTTCAGAATTCGCCCACCCACATTCCCAAAATGTTCTTTCTGGAATTAGTCTTTATAACTTTGCAGGGAGTTTGAATATCTCACTTTGGGTTAAATCCCTCTCCCTACACTCAGTGCTGGTGGTGGTAGTGTGCTGGGGGTGCTGAAGGGGAGGCGGCCTTCTCAGGTGGAGAGAGAGACTTTTCCCTTTTCCCTCCCCCCTTTTTTTTCTCTTTTTTCATTGTTGCTGGGGGTTTTGTTTACACAATGTAAAAAGTTTTCCTGGACGCTTGAGGATGATTGAACTGTACGTACATTTGTCCTCTTTGTTTTCTCATCTATTATGCATTCCTGGAATGGTACTGTGTTGAGCTTATTGTTTTATGTCATGCATTAACTTGCTGTGTGCTGTATCTCAAAGCTATCCTTAATAAGAATATTAAAAAAAAAGAATAGTACAAGAGGATCATCATCATTTATAGCACTAGCTGCTGAAACCATGTAGTGCAACTTTACCATGCACTCCTCCTGCTCCTTTCCCCTTACCTCTGTAGCTATTTTCTGTCTGAAAATAATGGAGGATGCCTTTTCTTGTCTTTAGTACTCTGACTCCCTGTATATGTAACTAACACCAGGATTAAGTACACCTCAGCTGGTGAAGCACCACTACATTTCAGTATTGATTATACCTCTTGTATTTGGTCATTGTAGCCATGAGTATGTGTATGCTGAACTTGTACCTCTCTGTCTTGACTTGAATGGATGATGTGTTCATGCCATTCTTCTTAATATTGGTCACTTAACCTCAGAGTCTATAGGCTCCTTTCTCCTTTTACAGCAGCACCCAGAGAACAGTTGACTACCACCATTCCTATTAAACAACTCCAGCTCTCTTTTCACTTCCTTTAGAAAAGAAGGAATACATGGTGGATACAACACTGGGGGATACATTATTATCATTGATTTCAATTAAATGAAACCATCGGAAAATTTAATTTCAGGTGAAAAGTTTCTCCCAGCTCTAAGCAGGTGCAGAGGAGTAGAGTAAAGAGAGTTGTAAAGGAATAATGTGATGTGGAATTTAAAAGGGAGTTGTATCCTGGGAATAACATTAAAACAGATGTTAAAGGGAGGTTCCTGTTTTTAATCCTGTAAATTAGATGGAACTCCAAAAATATTAATACATTTATATATTTATACAACTGCATAGAATGACAGTGGCACTCACTATGAAATCTTATCCAATTAAACAACAATTGGTGCACGTCCCATAAAAAATAGATAATCTTTAGGTATACTCAGCCTAGGGATGTCCCAGCCCTGAGGAAGGTCCTGATAGGACTGAAAGCATTTGACTTTATGTGGATGCAATAAACTCATCTTTTTTGTTTTCCTTCTAACCCTGAATGAGTGCTGTCTCTTATGATGCTGGGACATCCCTAGCTTGAGTATACCTAAAGTTTATATTTATATATATATATATATATATATATATATATATATATATATAGACACACACTTGGACCATATGGGCATAGTGACAAACTTTACTAAACGTTTTGGAAGTATGATAAGGGACATGGGGCTAATAGATGTATGGCGTGCTGCATATGGGTGTTTCTGGATATTCTTGTCACTCTTCCCACATATTGCATAATGTCTCATATCAACTATGCATTTGTTTCTGACCAAATATAGTAGATTGTTAATCCATACCACACCTCTGTTCTTTTACTTATATGGCAAATTGTAGGACTCTAACCCATAGCTGGAAACTAGATGTGTTCTGTTTCACTGTACAGTTGATTTTGGTTGTGCAGGTTTGGTTGAGTATTTTACTTTTAAAGATAATATGACCAGGCATATTGCAGTGTGGGGTGCAATTAAGGCAGTGGTGAGGAGCTCATTAATTTTATCTACTTCCTCCAACAGTATATAGATGAAAATAGAGTTGAAGCTACTGGAGAATGCAATGAAAGAGGTGGAACAAGAGAATGTTGATATTGAAGATCCTCTGGTCTATGAAAGGTTTGCTGTTAGCTAACATGAAAGTAAATTTGCACTTATCTGCTTGATGTAGCTAGATTATTCCATAGAAGACAAAATATTTTTGAAAACTGTGATAAAGCAGGTTAGCACATTTGATCAAGAACAATAGAGTTGGGGTGGGCAAAAATTTTCACCTCAGAATGAAATTGGCGAATATTGGCACTTCAGGCTTGGTGAATAATTTCCCTCAGAAAATGCAGTTTTTCCGGCTAACTCATTATACTGAAATCAATGAGAACATTGAATTTACACACAACACAAAACAAACTGTATTTTATTTCCCAAAGGCATCGTATAAAAGTGGCATGAGGGTGCCTGTGTTGGTCGAGTGTGGAGAAAAAAATCAATTGAACAGGGAATGCTTTTTTGGGGGGGTTTGTTTACTGGGATTGGGGCCAGTTAACAAAAAAAGACAAATTTACTTTCATGTTAGCTAACAGCAAATCTTTCATAGACCAGAGGTTCTTCAATAATAGAAATAAAATAAAAATAGAAGCGCTCACCAGGAATAGATAAAGCCTTAACTTAAAAGGTAACCTATATCTTATATTTATAGTGCTTACCCTTGTCACTAATTATAGCGTACAGAAAGAGGTTTTTTTAAAATAGTATTGTTGACAACTTATTCTTGGGGACCAACATACATAAATAGTACCATGTAATATATAAGAAAGTTGCTCCGTACAAAATGCAGTCCCCCAGTCACTAAATATGATGAGGATGATGTGAATGATGGAGAGTAATGGAGATGGATGATGACGGAACGTGATGGAGATGGATGATGGCAACTTAATAAGATAATATTCCTTAGTAGACACTAGAACGATCTCTGTGCAGCCGTCAATTGCCCGGAGTCAGCTCGAGCGGAATACATGAAAAATAGAAAGGGTAGGAAGACAGCGCACCAGAAGATCTAAGTGCAATATTGAATGCAAGAGATACTTTTTTACAAATCAATGTTCATTTGTGGATACATAGAAAATATATATAAAATCTGTAACATGAACCTCAAAAGTAAATGAAAACGTTTATTAGTAATATTAAAAGAGTTAAAAGATCTAGGAAATAGCGGGAAAGATATGCGGTAATAATATGCAATAAAAATATATCACACTATTGATAGCTACAAACGATATGCATTCAGTGGCTGTGTAGCACTTTGTTAGAATGACCATAAGTACATGAGGAGTAATAGTATACTATAGTATTCTTGTCCAATCGTTAAATCCCGCTGCTATGGCATGGGTACCAGGCTAAAAGAATTCACAGTGGAACATGTAGCAAGAAAGGGACAATGAGTCAAATGAGTATACGTAGTGCCACCCGATTATTCAGATCTGCTTACCAGATACCTTCTTGTTCGTCTGCATATCAGGTGGTCCTTGTAGTAGTGTTTCCAAATCAGCTACTCGTCCTTCTATACAGTCTGTCCTTCTGCTCGCTGCTACACCCGCTGTGCTGTGCAATGCGATGGAGACTCGTTTAAGCTAGTCTCTGATGCTCGCTCCTTGAGAGTGATACATGTATCGCAAATGAGTTCTTAAATTCCAGTTCTTTAATAAAAATTCATATGAGTCAATTTGAATTCTTGGTGCAGTTCGTTCAACGCGTTTTGGGATATTAGTATCCCTTCCTCAGGAACTCCAAGTACAAACGTTTATGGCGCCAAAATGGCGCTAACACTATTTAAAAACCAGTTGACCAATCACAATTTAGAAAAATCGTGCATATTTGAATCTACTCTTTTCACTTGCTTTACTGTAGGCATATGTATTTGCTACATGACTACAATTTTTACACATCTATTCATGGAATGAAGTACTTTACTATATGTCCACAATTTTGAAACATCCATTCAAAGAATATGGAATACAATTTTTTGGAGATTACACATTTACACGAGTCTCAGTGGGTGTAGCAGCGAGCGGAAGGACAGACTGTATAGGAGCAGGCATCATAGACTAGCTTAAACAGCACAGCGGGTGTAGCAGCGAGCGGAAGGACAGACTGTATAGAAGGACGAGTAGCTGATTTGGAAACACTACTACAAGGACCACCCGATATGCAGACGAACAAGAAGGTATCTGGTAAGCAGATCTGAATAATCGGGTGGCACTACGTATACTCGTTTGACTCATTGTCCCGTTCTTGCTACATGTTCCACTGTGAATTCTTTTAGCAGCGGGATTTAACGATTGGACAAGAATACTATAGTATACTATTACACCTCATGTACTTATGTTCATTTTAACAAAGTGCACAGCCACTGAATGCATATCGTTTGTAGCTATCAATAGTGTGATATATTTTTATTGCATATTATTACCGCATATCTTTCCCGCTATTTCCTAGATCTTTTAACTCTTTTAATATTACTAATAAACATTTTCATTTACTTTTGAGGTTCATGTTACAGATTTTATATATATTTTCTATGTATCCACAAATGAACATTGATTTGTAAAAAAGTATCTCCTGCATTCAATATTGCACTTAGATCTTCTGGTGCGCTGTCTTCCTACCCTTTCTGTTCTTCAATAATAGTAATACATATTCTTGTTCCACCTCTTTCACTGCATTCTCCAGTAGCTTCAACTCTATTTTCATCTATATACTGTTGGAGGAGGTATATAAAATTAATGAGCTCTTCACCACTGCCTTCAATGCACCCCACATCACAATATGCCTGGTCACATTGTCTTTAAAAGTAAAATAGTCAACCAAATCTGCACAACCAAAATCAACTGTACAGTCATCCATAACAGATCTAGTTTCCAGCTATGGGTTACAGTCCTACAATTAAAAACAAACATAACACAAGGAATAAAAGGTGTCTGACTGGTATTGGGGGGCAGTTAATAAAAAATAAATAAATAAGAATGTTTTATGTAAAGTGATAGAGACAGGAACCCCCTGACATAAGGTGTCACTGGGGCAGACTGATACTTGAAATGATAGAGTATTTTGTAGAGAATGATTTGTTAGATGTGTTGTTAGAGGTCCAAACTCTGAGGAAACATTGGTTTGTAGGAGTTAGACTTATTAGAGGCACAAGTCCTGAAGAAACATTTGTAGGTCTTAGGCTTGTTTGGCACAGGCCCTAAGGAATCACTGATTTGTAAGACTTAGGCTTGTTAGAAAAAAATCCCAAACATTGTTTATTTTTTTGGAGGACTATGTTTTTTTTTATTTTTTTTATTTTTATTATTTTTTTAAAGCTCAAGCCCTGAGAAAAAAATGCCCTACTGGCCTAGTGCCAGCAGGTCATGTTGGTATGTGGCCACTGGCCATTGTCAAACTTCCTCCTGAGTCTATAATTGTGGAATTTGCAACTGCTGTTCTTGCTGCTGCTGCTGAGTTCTTTAAGCAGCAGGATGATTAGATAGCTGAAAGGGAATGGGATTAACAACGCATTAATATGATGAAGGTTCCACTTGCCACGACTAGCTCCAGTGATGCTCCAGTGATGCGCCTGAAGCAGTAGCAGCACAATAAGTAGCCTCCAGTATATGTGGAGAAAAGAAGAAGTTGGCCAATAACTCTTCTCCACCTGCCCCTCCTCCAAAATCATGGGTGTCTTGTTAGTAGAATAGACTTTTTTCCCTTGAGATCAGGAACTGTGCCTCTCATCAGCAACTGAAATGTTCACAGCATGTGTGATAAATAACACCTGAGGGCACAACTGTATTCAAACACCACAATACTTGCCGCTGTCACTATACTTCTTGTCCACACCCCGCATTACAACTTTCTGACAGTTTAATAGTAATGATAAACCCTCCCTGCCACCACCTTGGCATATTCTGCTGGATGGAATCTCCTCAGATGCTGCTTGATGCCCTGCTTACGATTCTGCCATGTTTGGTAAGTGCACCACACAGTGTGCAATGGGTGGACACAAACTGACATATCCTAACATCTACAGAGTCGGTATCATTTGGCAGGGGAGGTAACGACGAATGAGGTGGATTGGCAGAAGATGTAACATAGTAATTTAGGTTGAAAAAAGACTTGCGTCCATCTAGTTCAACCCTTTTCCTATTCCTGTTTACCATCGTTGATCCAAAAGAAGGCAAAAACCCCCTCAATATAGCAATTTAAAATTCTGCCTTGAATGGGGGGGGGGGATTCCTTCCTGATTCCAAACGGCAATCAGATTTCCCCCCGGATCAACAAGCCCTAACTAAATATTAATCCCAATACTAACGTACATAGCCCTCTATGTTATGCTCTTTTAAATAAGTATCCAGGCCCTTTGTAAAGGCATCTAATGTATTCGATAGCACCACCTCCTCAGGCAGTGAATTCCATACCTTTATTGTCGTTACTGTAAAGAAACCCTTCTGCTTTTGTAGATTAAATCTCCTTTCCTCAAGTCTAAGCGGGTGGCCCCTTGTCCTGTGTACTGTTCTGTTAATGAACAGGTCTTTGGAGAGCCCTTTGTATGGGCCCTGAACATATTTATATAGTGTTTTCATATCCCCTCTAAGACGCTGTTTCTCTAGTGTGTACAAGTTTAACTTTTCTAGCCTTTCTTCATAACTAAAACTTTCCATTCCCCTTACTAGTTTTGTAGCCCTCCTCTGCACCCTTTCTAGTTCCATAATGTCCCTTTTCAGAAAGGGCACCCAGAACTGAACAGCATATTCCAGGTGGGGTCTTACCATGGACCTGTAAAGAGGCATAACTATATCTTCCTCCCTTGAGTCAATACCCCTTTTAATACATGCCAATATCTTAGTGGCCTTTGCAGCTGCCAGCTGGCACTGCATGCTACTGCTAAGTCTACTGTCTACCATTACTCCCAAATCCTTTTCATTTGTAGATTTCCCCAGAGAAACACCATTTAAACTATATGTTGCATTTTTTTTTTTATTATACCCAAAATGCATTGAGAGCTGATTGTTTCACTTGTCATTGAACTTCCAGCCTCTACCTGGGTTTCTCTATTCTTCCCCCACCTATGATCTCCTTCTTGCCTCTTGTTGCCTTTCTGGAGAGTCAGGGGGTACAGCAACAGCGGTGCTTGATTTCTGTGGTGGGTGTTTGGCTTTAACATGTTTGACATAAATGTCATGGTATCACGGTGCCCGTAATCCTTGTGCGACATTCTTACTTCCTGGTTTACACTGGCTGTGCTCTTATTTGTTCTGGGTTATTGCTCCTCCCAGGGCTTGCCTTTAAATACTCCCTCCTGTCACTATACCGGTGCCCTTTTGTGGTGTACCCGTATCTAGAGACTAGTTGTTATTGTTTCCTGTTTCCGTGTATGACCAGGCTCGCCTGACTACGCTTGTGCCTGACGCTCCTGTATTCCGATCCCGTTGCTGACCTGGACTGGCTGACTAACTCCTTGTGTACCGAACTGGCCTGGCTGAGTATCCAATTCCGTTACCGACTAGGAGTGGCTGACTAACTCCTTGTGTACCAATCTGGCTTGGCTGAGTATCTGATTCCATTACCGACTGGACTGGCCGACTAACTCACTGTGTACCGAACCGGCGTGGCTGAGTATCTGATTCTGTTTCTGACTAGGACTGGCTGACTATCCGTTACACCGATCTGGCTGGGCTAGTGTTGATGGTCCTCCTGACTGGCTGTGAAGTCTGTGTGCCAACCTGGTAGTGCTGCTAGTTCCATCACTTACTGGACTAGTCTATTACCTCCATCTACTATACGGGGAAACACCGGTCCAGGACTGGTTATGTTACGTGCCATTCTCCTGCTCACTTGCCGCTTCTGCTGTCTCCAGGAGCGGGTGGGAGTCCCTGTACTCACCAGTGTCTGTGTTGCCTCCCGTAACCCTTTAATACCTGGGTCCAGTCAATGCCCCACTGTTGCCCATGTTGCCTCAGTTAACCCTAGTGACCTAGGGTCGTTACATCACCAGCATCTGGTGTCTGTTGCCTCAGTTAACCCTAGCGTGATAGGGTCCCGTCATTGCCCGAGTCTGGTCTGCGTTACCTCCACTCACCCTAGTGTACTAGGGTTCAGTCACTATATGTACCACTGCCGTGTTGCCTCCGTTAACCCTAGCGTCCTAGGGCCTAGTCGATGCCTGAGTCTATGCGGTGTTGCCTCCGTTAACCCTAATGCTTTAGGGCTTTGTCATTGCCAGAGTACTGCCTGTGTTGCCTCAGTTAACCCTAGCGTTCTAGGGTCCCGTTACTGCCAGAGTCCTGCCAGTGTTGCCTCAGTTAACCCTAGCGTACTAGGGTCCCGTTACTGTCAGAGTCCTGCCCATGTTGCCTCAGTCTACCCTACTCTCCTAGGGTCAGTTCTCTGCCAGTGTTTTGCCAATGTTACTCACGTGAACCCTAGTCCACTAGGGATTGCCCTTCAGTCACCCATCGCCTGTGCCACCTATTGCGTTGTGGGACTGTTGAGGTTATTATCGTTCCTGTACCTTGCTGAGAATCTGCCTACAAGTCCAAGATCACTATACTTGTTTGCTGTCTATTTCAGTGTTTGTAGTATTTCCCTGACCTGCATCAGATCTGGAAAGTACTTGTTACGGACCTTATCTGGACCTGAGTGGGGTTGTTGTACTTTATTTTCAATAAAGCTTTTAACCTTACCAAACTGTCTGAGTGTTGTTTTACAAACAGTAACAAACCGTGACACATGGTGTCAGTGTTTCATGTGTGATATCAGGCCAGTTGTGCCAACATGTATTCCCTCCTTCCCTCTTCTCACTGACTTGTCACAAATTGTGCACAGTCCTGTTTGTGATGACTGCACTTTGTCTGCTCCAAGAAAAAAGTTGCTCTCATAACATGTTGGATAACTTTCTAACTTTCTACTGAGAACTATGACAGCTGCTTTTAAAGCAGATAGGATATTGATCCAGGGAAATACCTAACTACCATTTGGAGTCAGGAATGTATTCCTTCTACCCACTTGAGGCTTAACTGGAAATGGCTCAAATGTTTTTTCCCTTTAATCTGGATCAACAAGGGTCATAGAGGATTGGGCTGAATGTGATGCATGCATGTATTTTTTCATTCTCATTAAGGATGCTACTATATATGGAGTGATCAGTAAAAAAGGGAAAATTGTGAACATTTTTAAAAGAAAAAAATCCAAAAGAATGATCAAATATTTGCAATATTATGTAACAAAACTGAACGTTGATCGTTAACAGTGACTATTAGACAGGAACCATCAATGATTCAGTTAGCTATGTGATAAAATACAGAAATAATAAAATAAATATATTCAGGAGGTTTAACAGGTTTGTCATTTAGAATTACACAGTTGTCAGTGCATTTGTTACTACAATCTTCTGACTACCTAACAGTGTAGATGCATACATAATATTTACAGTCTTCCCTACATTAACAAGACATTGATGGTAAAAGACACTGTGGTTACTTAATTTTATGTAGATTCCTGTGGAGTTAGGACTCCCACAACTGGCCATTATGAAGTGGTAATTTCTGGAAAAAACATTCTGTGCTGCCCTGCAGTACATACATTTCAAAATCATCCAGTTAAAATCATTGTATGAATTTTATAATGGATAATCAGATATAATTTTCCCTTAAAGAAAACTAACATTTGAAAAGAAATTCAGACTATATACACTTAAATACTCTACTTGTTACATGAGATCCAACATTTTGTGTGGAAAATATGGCATATGGAATTTGAATTCATATTTATTTTAAGGCTCTCTGATTCCATTAGCATAAACAAGTTTGATATGCAAGTGATAGTGTAGTATTTTCCATAAACTGATGGAGAGAAGACATTCTAAACAGAAGAAGGATTAGTGCTAATATCTATAAATGAAATTTCATAGATCCTGGCACTCCTTATAATGGGTCTATAGATCCATTATTTTTACACATGAAATATGAGGTTAGATTTACAAGGTATTTTTTTTAGGCAAATCCGCTTTAAAACTAGCAATTACAATTTTTGCATTTTTCGCCCATTGTCCAAAATTTTTCACCATTTTTTTTCAACGGCTAGAAACTTTCCGCCCATTGATTTACGTGGTTTCCCATTTTTGCTATAAAAACGTGACATATTTGCTGAAATCAAACACAATAGAAGCAGCTTCAGAGCGAGGTAGACATGCTGTGCAATTCTGCTGTGATCTTTTTCCAAAATTGAGGCAGCAGAGGCTCATAGTGACTTCTATCACTATGAGCAGGTTTAAAAATAATAAATGGATACACTGGAAGGACCCTTATGTGTCTACTGAGTCTGAGGAGGAGGAGGAAGTGAGCACTACTGAACCAATGCTGTCCAGTCTCCCTAAATCACCCCAAGGGATCTTGAGGAATTTAATGGGAAGGGAGGGAGAATGGGAAAGGAGGGAGAAAAGGGAATAGGAAGGGAGGGAGAAAAGGGTAATACTAGTGAGAGCAGGACAGGTCAGCTGTCAGTGCTGAACCTGCTGCCACCAATACTGTGCCTGTTGTCAGACATGCTGCCTCTCTTGCCAGTGCCACCAGTGCTGTGCCTGCTGCCAGTGTTGAAGCTGCTGCCACCAGTGCTGAAGCTGCTAGTGTGTCATGTAATACTCCAGAGGGGTGGGGAGGAGAAGATGATGCCAAGTGTGGCAGCAGGGAACCCTAAGTCACACTTGCAGTGCTAGTACTACTGCTGCTACCAATACTACTAAGAAGGTCCAGCAGATTGTTAGTGTTGGGAATGAAGGAGGGGGTAATCAATACCCGCATATTACTAGTGACTGTGAGGAGGAAAACTCTGGGGCTAAACTTGATGTGTGTGGTGTTAGTAGTAGTAGTACTAACAGTGATGGTGAAGCAGCCGGTGGGACTAGTTTTATGGGAGTGGTAGGGGAAGCATTTGAGAGCGCCCAGACTAGTGGTCAAGGGAGCCCACACCGTTCATCTGGCTCTGGGAATCCTCCTCCCCTTCCCTTCACTACAGTGTCCAAGTGAAACATGACCCTGAAGAGGCCAGAACTGGTGTTGGGGGAGAGTAGGCTCAGAATTAATACCACCACCACCACCAGCAGGGCCACAGATGAGCTGCCTGTGCCTGTTGCTAGTGCTGCCAGTATGCCTTCTTGATGTCCTTCTTTTATCAGAAACTGAGAAGGAATCAGAGACAGGGATGAGGATGGGCATCACCACCACCACTAGCAATCAGCTTTTGGAATTTGCAGAATTTGCACCTGCTCTAATTCCTGCTGCTGCTGAGATGCAAAGGCAGCAGGATGCTGAGGAGCAGGGTAGTGTGCCACAGACCACCATGGACACAGTGGGAATGGGTCAACAAATGATGCGGGACTAGGACAGGTTCTATTTGCCAGCGCCAGCAATACTCCTGGAAAAGCAGAAAATCTGCACTTTTCATGGGAAATTTTACTCCAAGCGGAAAGTGCCATTTTTCGCCGATTTCAATTTGAGGTGAAAAGTTTCACCCATCCCTACTAACAGGTGCATATAACCTAGTCAGGATGAGGGAAGGAGACAAGTGGAAGATTACGTTTTATTCTAGGTTTCAGTATTATGAATACCTGGTCAGGCCCTTTGGGCTTTGTAATGCCCCCACAGTCTTTCAATGTCTGGTCAACAATGTATTCAGGGATCTCCTATTGTCGATTTTGGTATTCTCCCCAACTCTGAAGGAACATCGTCTTCATGTTAAACAGTTTTTGACTCCCTCAGAGAGAGTCACTCTGCCTAAGGTCTTGCTATGGATCCGGGAGAATTATCAGCCATGACCGAGTGGTCTCTGCTTCTTGACGTAAAAGCAATCCAGTGGTTTGTTGGCTTCTCTGCTACCATCTCTCCTATCACTGCCATGATGAGTAAACGGGCTAATTCATATCATTGGAGTCCTGAAGCCTTACAAGCTTTTGAGACTTTGAAATCTGCCTTTTCCTCTGCTACTACACTTAAGTATCCTGTTCTCATGCTCCATTTGTTGTAGAGATGGATGCATCTGAGACTGCAACTGGAGCTGTTCTATCTCAACAATCTGCTAATTCTGGAGTGCTCCATTCCTGTTCTGGCATTTCTCATCTTCGGATAGAAATTATGATAGTGTGAACAGGGAACTTTTAGCAGTGAAGTTAGCCTTGAAAGAGTGGAAGAACCTGTTGTATGTGTCACCTCATGTGGTCACAATTCTTATTGACTATCAAAATCTCTTTGTACCCATGACCTCATCTCTAGGTACTTTTGGTGGCCAGAGCTTAAGTCTGATGTGGCCTCTTTTGTATCTTCTTGTCCAGTCTGTGCTTGCCCTTACCTGTGCCAGCTCTTCCATGGAATCCGATCTCTATGGATTTTGTGGTAGACCTGCCTCCCTCCACTGCAAATACAGTTATTTGTAGGTGTGGGCGAAAAATTTTGCCTCAAACTGAAATTGGCGAATAATGGCACTTCCCTCTTGGCGAATAATTTCCCACGAAAAGTGCAGATTTTCTGCTTTTTTTTCACCTAGCTCATTCCATTGGAATCAGTGGGAACACTGAATATCTACACAATACATAGCAAATATTTTTTTTTATTTCCCAAAGGCATAGTATAAAAGGGGCATGAGGGTGCCTGTGTTGGTGGAATGTTGGGAAATAATCAGTTTTTTGTTGGTGGGAGGGTTTGTTTACTGGGATTGGGGGGCAGTTAATACAAAATAAATCCTAAATACAAATAAAATACCCTATAAGACATGGTATTAAAGGGGTCTGAGGAGGGGGAATTAATCAGTGGAACAGGGAATTTGTTTTGGTGGGGTTTCTTGACTGGTACTGTGGGGACAGTTAATAAAAAAAAGATAAAATAAGAAATTTGTATGTAAAGTAATAGCGACAGGAACCCCCTGACATAAGCTGCCACTGGAGTGGACTGATACTTGACTTGATAGAGTATTTTGTAGAGGATGATTTGTTAGACTTTTTGTTGGAGGTCCAAGCCCTGAGGAAACATTGGTTTGTAGGACTTGTTAGAAACAAACCTCCAAAAATTGTTTATTTTTTTTGTGTTTCTATTTTTATTTTTTTTATTTCCTTTTTTTTAAAGCATAAGCCCTGAGGAAAAATAAATGCCCTGGCCTAGTGCCAGCTGGTGATGTCCTATTGGCCAGTGGCCACTCGCAGTTGTCAAATGCCCTGATATAGATGTCTACCTTGCAACTGCTATTCTTGTCGCTGCTGCTGAGCTGTTTAAGCAGCATGACGATTAGGCAGCTGAAAGGGAATGGGATCATCAACAGAAGTAACATGGTTGATGGATGATGAAGGCTCCACTTGCCACAACTAGCTCCAGTGATGCATCTGAGGCAATAGCAGCACAATAAGTAGCCCCCAGTATATGTGGAGAAAAGAAGAAGCTGGCCAATAATTCTTCTCCACCTGCCTCTCCACCTGTTGTTATTAGAATAGAAATGTTTCCCTTGAGATCAGGAGCTGTGCCTCTCATCAGCAATTTCAATGTGCACAGTGTGTGCGTGGTAAATAACATCTGGGGGCACAACTGTATCCAAACACCATGACACCAGAACCCAAGTACTGCCGCTCTCACTATGCCCTTGTCCAGAACCCACTAAGGACACATGACAACTTGCTGACAGTTTAATAGTAATGATGAACCCTCCCTGCCACCATCTTAGCATATTCTGTGGCATGGAATCTCCTCATGCCCTGATTGCGATTCTCCTCCACCACACTAGCATGTGTGGTCAGTACACCACTATCACAGTGTATCTGGGCATCCATGCTTCCAGTTACCTTTGTGCTATTTTGCTGTTCTGTCTTGTGGTCTTGGGTGCAGGTGAGTGTTTCTGTCTCTGAACGTGGCGTTTGTTTATACGCATGCACTCATTTGACTAATTGATTCCCACCTCCGTGTGGGCCTATATGAACTTCCCTGGGTCTAAGGCCAGTTGCCCTTATGTGGTGTTTCTGCTATTGCTAGTTACGTTTGCTCCTCATTGTGACCCTGATTTGGCTTCCGTTCTCGCTCCGTGTGTGATCTCGGCCTGTCTGACCATCCACAATGGTTCTGACCTGTGTCTCTAGTTGTCTCTCACTCCGTGTATGACCCAGGCTTGTCTGACAATCCACTCAGTTCTGAACTGTGGCTCTGGTTGACTACTCACTCCTTGTATGACCCCGGCTTGTCTGACTATCCACACCGGTTCTAAACTGTGGCTCTGACTGACTATTCGCTCCGTGTATGACCCAAGTTTGTCTGACTATCCACACCGGTTCTTAACTGTGGCTCCGGCTGACTACTTGCTCCGTATATGACCCCGGCTTGTCTGATCATCCACTCTGTTTCTGACCCGTGGCTCTAGCTGACTACTCGCTCCTTGTATGACCCCGGTGTATCTGACTATACACTCGGTCCTGAACTGTGGCTCTGGCTCTCTACTCACTCTGTGTATCCTAGACTACTGGGCTATTCGCAATAGGGGCACTGTGGCCTGTGGTATTCTCCACTCTTTTTGCCACTGTTCCCATTCTGTAGCGCATGGTAGTACTCCGATTCCGTTGGGCATATGATACAAATCCTTGGAGAGAAAACTATCGCCTGGTTTCCTACTCCTCTATGAGTATTACTGGCTGTTGCCCAGTGTCAGTCTGGGTAGTGGACTAGGCCTGTCCGTCTATTTTCTGGGGCTTGATGGGGTATCTTAATAAAGGTTATTTTACTATATATACCTGTGTCTGACCTTCATTTTGTACTGGATACCGTGACAGTATGTAAGGGCCATGAGTACTGAAGGTACAGGCAATCCACCTTCTCTGACCATCCTGTCCAGGATGGACTTGCAGGATCAATGCATTTATCAATTGTCTTTGGCCATGCAGACGTTATTAAACCAAACTGAGCACCTGGATCATTTTGCTCGGCAACCGGTGGCCTCCCCAGACTCGACACTGGCTGTTCTTGATACCCCTGAGGGTGGTGTTGCTAGTGGTTTATCTGGGTCCGCTCCATTACCTCAACTCTATGAGGGTGAACCTACACTCTGCTGGGGGTTCTTTACTTAGCTGGGGATTTTTCTAGAGGTGGTACAGCATGCATTTCCAAGTGACAGGAGTAAAGCGGGACTCCTGATTTCCCTCCTATCGGCCAAAGCATTGACATGGGCTAATCCTCTTTGGGAGACAGACAAACCTGTCATTTACAATATCACTGAGTTTGTGGCTTTATTTCGTAGGGTTTTTGAAGTGCCTGGTCATGCGACCTCCTCTGCGAAACAACTTATAACCATCCTCCAAGGAACATGTACATTGGCGGAGTACGTGATAGAATTCTGTACTCTGGCAGTGGAGGTAGGATGGAATAATGATGCTCTTGTATGCTTGTAACTGCATTCTCCCAGGGCCTATGTGACTCAATTAAAGATGAAATTGCAGCCTGTGAGCTGCCAAGCGATCTGGAGGAGCTGATTTAATTTATCATTTTGGTAGATATCTGTATCTGGGAGAGACCATCGTTCAAAGAATGTATGCATAGGACCCCGTCCCAGTTAGCACCTAGCTTTGTGAACCCACCCAATCCTCCCTCACCTCTCATGCCTCCTGGTTCTGACTCCACTAGTGGAGAACCTATGCAACTAGGGTTTACATGCCTTTTGGTGGTGGAGAGGGCTCTCTGCTGGAGGGAGGGGCTCTGTTTATATTGTGAGAAGCCTGGTCACTTATTGGCTTCTTGTCCCTTCCGGACGGGAAAACGCTTGCACCTAGGGTTACGTGGGGGACAGACCCTAGGTGAAGTTTCACAGTCCCCAGAGACTTTTCAAGGCAAGTCGATCCTTGATGTAGTTCTGTCTTGGGCCGAGTCCTCGGTGGTTGCTCCAGTTTTGTTAGACTCAGAGGCCGCTGGGCTTTTCATTGACTCATACTTTACAGCCCAGCATTCGATTCCGCTACTACCCCGCTCCCCTCCATTGGCTATTGTGGCCATTGATGGGAGACCCCTACAACCTGCACAGGTTACCCATGAGTCTCATTCCTTATCCGTGAGGGTAGGGGCTCTCCATGTGGAGACCTTTCAGTTCCAGGTCATCCAGTCTCCTCATTACGCTATTATTCTTGGATTTCCCTGGTTGCAGTTACACAATCTGAGGATTGATTGGGAGACATGTGACATTGTATATTGGTCCCCTCAGTGTAAGAAGCCTATCAAAATTTTGTGTACCTCTACCTCATTACCTGCAAAGTATCAGTCCTACAGAGAGGTATTTAACAAGGTAGAGACCAGTAAATTGCCTCCTCATAGGCCTTACAATTGTACTGCAAAGGCGTGTCGTGGTCTACTTGGATGACATTCTCATCCATTCTCCAAACCTAGAGACCCATCAGGCTGATGTGTCTTTGGTCTTACAGCTGTTGAGAGAGAACAAATTATTCTGCAAGTTGGAGAAATGTGAATTTCATAGATCCCAGGTGACATTCTTGGGGTATGTTATCTCCTCCTCTGGTCTAGACATGGACCCGCAAAAACCTTCTGCTGTCTTGCAATGGCCACTTCCTTTGGGATTGACGTCCATACAGCGTTTCCTAGGTTTCACAAACTACTACAGGAAGTTTATACGAAACTTCTGTACTGTAGTAAAACCCCTCACTGACATGAAGGGGGCTAATCCTTCGGACTGGTCAACCAGTGCCCTGCAAGTCTTTGAAAACCTGAAGTCTGCTTTCACCAATGCTGCTATTCTGTCACATCTGAATCCCACCCTACCCTTTACCCTGGAAGTTGATGCTTCAGTCTGGAGTAGGTGCTTTGCTGTCCCAGCACGCAGGGCCCAGTAAACTATTACTTCCGTGTGGGTTTTTTCAAAAAAATTGTCTAAAACCAAGAATCTGTATGATGTGGGTGATCGCAAACTGCTTGCCATTATTCGCTCTCTAAAGGATTGATGTAATCTCCTAGAAGGAACTAGAATTCGGATTTTGATTCTGACAGATCACAAGAAACTCACATATCTGTCTGAGGCAAAGAGGTTATCTCCATGACAGGCCAGATGGGCCTTGTTCCTGTCAAGGTTTAACTATGTAGTTTCTTACCTCCCGGGCACTAAAAATATTAAGGTGGATGCCCTATCCCACCAGTTTGGGGTGGATTCTGAGGAGGAGAATCCTCCTGTCATTCCCCCCGATCAGATATTGGCTACTATTCGCATGACTATTACCTCTCCTTTAGGAGAGGAGATATTAGCCGCACAAGCCTCTGCACCATTTGATAAGCCAAGTGGGAGATTGTCACGGTTTTGATGAATACTCAGAACAGTTTGGTAAGGTTAAAATAACTTTATTCAAGAAAAGTTCAAAGACATAGGTCGGCCTAGGGCCCATACTATAGAGTAGATATACAGGCAAGTGGATACAATAGTATATGCCAATATAGGAGTTACATGTACTCAAAATAACAATTTCTAGACAGAACAGGTCCTGACATGAATCAGGACAGCTGACAGGATCAGTAGGCAGTGGACTGAGCACAGGACCGGATCATAGATGGTCCAAGGAGGGTGGCAAGCTCAACCCTGCGGAGTGAGGCAACTCTGCTGACACACCCAGATGCCTGGGAGGCACAGAACCCAGGGAGGAAGGCAACACTATTGGCCTAACCCAGACGCCTGGGAGGCACGGAACCCAAGGAGTGAGGCAACACTACTGGCACAACCCAGACGCCTGGGTGATATAGAACCAACGGATGGAGGCAACACAGACCCTGGCACCGGATGACAACAGACCGAGATAACTCTCCCAGAAATAACCATAGAGCGCTAGGGGTGGATCACAGCACAGTAAGTATAGTGGTGTGAAATATCAATGTCCCCTCTATAAGGATGTGTAACGTAATGCTGGCTCTTGCAGATGAGATAAGCAACACTCTAACTGCAACATCCAGGTACTCAAAGGGTCAATCGGGAATGCCCAGAACACTGCAACTCCCAGAGGGAGTGAGCCCAGCGAGGATGAGAGGTGGACACAGAGAGATCAGAGTAACACAGTCAGTGATAGCACACTGCACTGGTACTTCGCTTGTACACTCCGCCAAAGCGGTATGGAGAGCGACTAGGCACTAGGCCTAGTGAACGGTCAACAAGATACAGCGCCTCACGGCGCAACCAACTAACTTCCAGCAACCACTGCTAGTAATGGAGGCAACAGCGAGGCCCAGTGGTATGCTGGAGATGCGTGGCACTAGAGACAAGGAGGTGCACAGGGCAACCGGCAGCCAGTGGAGTCAGCTGCAAAACCGGTACACAGACCAGTACCGAGAAACGGAAGCAGGTTAAGCCAGATACATTCTGTAATGGAAGCAGGTTCACAGCCAGACCAGGTCAGCAACAGAGCGGGTTCTCAGCCAGATTCAGTCGGTAACTGAAGCGGGTTCTCAGCCAGGCCAGGTCAGCAACGGAGCGGGTTCTCAGCCAGATGCAGTCAGTAAAGGAAGCGGGTTCTCAGCCAGGCCAGGTCAGCAACGGAGTGGGTTCTCAACCTGATACAGTCAGTAACGGAGAAGAGTGGAGCAGCAGAATCAGGAATGTCGTCAGGCAGGCCAGGTCATACACAGTAATCAATAACGGATCATAAAGCAGGAACAAGTACACCACGAAAGGGCACCATACTGAGGAAATGACAAGGTATATAAAGGCCATTGCTGGGCGGCAACAAAAGGTGTTAGCCAATCAGACATCAGCAATGCAAACTAGCAGTCAGAATGTCGCTGCCTGCTACACAAAGCACTGGCACCATAATAGAGATGCTTTGTGTCTGAGTCTCTATGTAAGAGATTATTAGAGACGTGCCATGCCTCGAGGGCGGCTGGGAACATTGGTAGAGACCAACTCATATGGTCCATGTCTAGACTGTTCTGGTGGCCCAGAGCAGACTGTTCTGCATTTGTAGCTGCCTGTTCGACTTGTGCCCAGAACAAGACCCCAGACACCTTCCGGTGGAGCTCCTACAATCCATTCCAAATAGGGAACTGCCTTGGTCTCGCTTATCCATTGATTTTATGGTGGAAATGCCTGTCTCTGAAGGGAACACGGTCATCCTTATGATCGTAGATCGATTTTCTAAAATGGCTCATTTCATACTTCTGAAGGGACTCCCCTCCACGAAGGAGTTGGCCGAGATTTTTGCCAGAGAAGTAGTGTGCCTCCACGGTATACCCAAGGTGGTGGTCTCAGATTGCGGAAGTCAGTTTGTATCTCGCTTTTGGAGGTCTTTTTGTGGACAGATGGGATCCAACTCTCATTCTCCTTGGCTTACCATCCTCAGTCTAACAGTGCTGCTGAGAGGTCTAATCAAGCATTGGAACAGTTCCTCCGTTGATTTATTTCAGACTATCACGATAATTGGGTGAGCCTGTTACTGTGGGCTGAGTTTGCCAGGAATTGTGCTGTAAATTCTTCCTCTCAGAACTCACAGTTTATGATAAATTATGGGTTTCCACCTTCCCTTCTTCCAGAATCCTTTGAGGTACAGAACATTCCAGCTCTGGACTAGCATTTGAGGGCACTCCGCTTCACTTGAGTACGGGTTCAGAGATCCCTGCAAAGGTCCAAGCAACCCTATAAGAGACACGCAGACCGTAGATGGTTGCCAGCTCCGGTGTTTCAGGTGGGAGAGATAGTGTGGCTATCTTCTCACAACCTTAATCTCAAGGGGCCTTGTAGGAAACTGGCTCCTCTTTTTGTAGGCTCCTTTCAGGTTCTTCGTAGGGTTAACCTTGTAGCCTACGCTCTGGAACTCGCAGCTAACATGCATTTCTAATGTGTTTCATGTATCTCTACTTAAACCATTGGTGTGCGATCTTTACACAGGCCTGTCAGAGTTGGGGGGCCGCGAGGAATATGAGGTGCAAAATATGTTAGTCTCATGTAGAATCAGTGGCTAGTTGCAATATCTGGTGCATTGGAAAAGCTATGGCCCAGAGGAACGCTCCTGGGTGGCCAGAAGGGACTTACATGCTCCAGCTCTTATCCGTGCGTTCCACTCCAACTTCCCTGTTGGTTCTGGTCCTCTTCCACAGGGGGGAGGTCATTAAGGGGAGGTTACTATCACAGTGTACCTGGGCATCCGTGCTGCCAGTTACCCTTGTGCTATTTCTCTGTTCTCTCTGGTGGTTACGGGTGCAGGTGTGCGTTTCTGTCTGAATGTGGAGCTTGTTGATAAGCACGCATTAATTTGACTAATTGATTCTTGCCTCTGTGTGGGCCTATATGAACTTCCCTGGGTCTAAGGCCAGTTGCCCTTATGTGGTGTTTCTGCTATTGCTAGTTACATTTGCTCCTCGTTGTGACCCTGATTTGACTTCCGTTCTTGCTCTGTGTATGACCCCGGCCTGTCTGACCATCCACACTGGTTCTGACCAGTGGCTCTAGTTGTCTCTCACTCCGTGTATGATCCAGGCTTGCCTGACTATTCACCCCAGTTCTGAACTGTGGCTCTGTCTGACTACTCGCTCCATGTATGACCCCGTCTTGTCTGACTATACACACCGGTTCTGAAATGTGGCTCTGGCTGACTACTTGCTCCGTGTATGACCCCAGCTTGTCTGACTATCCACATCGGTTCTGAACTGTGGCTCTGGCTGACTATTTGCTGTGTGTATGACCCCGTCTTGTTCAACCATCCACTTCATTCATGACCTGTGGCTCTAGCTGACTACAGGATCAGGTTCCACTTGGACACTGTAGTGAAGGGAAGGGAAGGAGGACTCCCAGATCCAGAGGAATGGCATGGGCTCCCTTGACCCCTAGTCTAATGCTCTCAAATGCTTCCCCTACCACTCCCCTAACACTAGTCCCACTGGCTGCTTCAGCATTACTGCTGCTACTACTAATACAAACCACACCAAGTTCAGCCTCATAGTCTTCCTCTTCACAGACACTAGTAATATGATAAATCTGATTACATCCTCCTCTCCTAACAGTAACAGGCTGCTGGACCTTCTTAGTAGTAGTATTAGCACTGGCAGGACTGCTTGGGGATGGCAATTGTGACTTAGGGTCCCCTGCTGTCACACTTGGCATCATTGTCTCCTTCCCCACCTCCTGAGTATTACATGACACACTAGCAGCTTCAGCACTGGTGGCAGTAGTCTCAGCATTGGTTGCAGCAACTTCAACACTGGCAGCAGGCACAGCACTTGTGGCACTGGCAACAGGGGCAGCACATCTGACAGCAGGCACAGTATTGGTGGCATCAGGAGCAGCATTGGCAGCAGGCAGAGCACTTGTTGCAAAAGGGGCAGCATGTTCTGACAGCAGGCCCAGTACTGGTGGCAGCAGGTTCAGAACTGGCAGAAGGCACAGCACTGGTTGCAACAAGGGCAACATGTCTGACAGCAGGCACAGCACTGGTGGCAGCAGGAGCAGCACAGGCAGCTGACCTGTCCTGCTCTCACTAGTATTACTCTTTTCTCCCTCCCTTCCCATTCCCTTTCCTCCCTCCCTTCCCATTAAATTCCCCAGGGGTTCAACTCTAGCTATTTCAATTGGCATTATCCGGGTGGCTGTGGAGGGTGGGATCTTTCCCTTTTTGTGATTACATATTGCTGTCGTTGCTTTTGAGTGGGGTCATGTTCATGCCGATGCTCTCATGCTGATTTGTTTCATTTATGTACCCAATGTCCTTCGTTCCCTCCCCCCCTCCCTTTTTTCTTTTTTGTACCCTCTTTCCCTGCCCCCCTTAAATTTTGTTATTTCTCTGTATTCTTGTTAAAACATTTAAAAAATCTTTAATAAAAACTGATTGAAAATAAATTCCCCAGGGGGACTGGACAGCATTGGTTCAGTAGTGCTCACTTCCTTCTCAGACTCAGTGGACACAAAAGGGTCCATCCAGTTCCTCCTATTAACATTTTAAGCCTGCTCATAGTGATAGCAGTCACTAGGAGCCTCTTCTTCCTCAATTTTTCCTCAAGATCACAGCAGAGTAGCATAACACATCTACCCTGCTCTGTAGCTGCTTCCACGACAAAGTGGACAACAATGTGGTTTTCACTGATTTTTTTGCGGGAACATGGCGAGAGATTTCATCCACCCCTAGTTATTTGGGTTATTGTGAATAGGTTTTCTAACATACATAGTAACATAGTAGATAAGGCTGAAAAAAGACATGCGTCCATCAAGTCCAGCCCATGCCAATAACACCCCTGTTGATCCAGAGGAAGGCAACAAAAAAGCCCTCTGGAACAATTTCCAATGTAGGTGTGTAGGTGTGTGTTTGTGTTTGTGTGTGTGTGTGTGTGTGTGTCAAATAGTTCCCCGGATCAATATCCTATTTGCTTTGAAGCCATCTGTCATAACTGTCAATATTGTTCTGTGCTAGATAGGCATCCATTGCTTTTTTGAATGCAGTTACATTATCTGCAAGCACAACATCCTGAGGCAAAGAATTCCATAGCCTTACCGCCCTTACTGTAAAGAATCCCTGCCTGTGTTTTAGTCGAAAGCGCCTTTCCTCAAGTCTTAATGGATGACCTCTTGTTCTTAGCTCAGCTCTTTGAATAAATAATTCATTGGATAGTTCTTTGTATTGACCTTGAATGTATTTGTAAATGGTAATCATATCACCCCTTAGACGTCTCTTTTCTAATGTAAACAACCCCAGTTTGGCTAGTCTCTCTTTGTAACTCAGATCCTCCAATCCCTTTATCAGTTTTGTTGCACGTCTCTGCACCTTCTCCAGTTCAGTAATGTCTTTTTTTAGAACAGGCGCCCAAAATTGTACTCCATATTCTAGATGAGGCCTAACCAAGGATTTATACAGAGGTAGGATAATATTAGCATCCCTTGCTTCTACACCTCTTTTTATGCAGGCTAGTACTCTATTTGCTCTTGCAGCAGCTGAGTGACTCTGCACACTGCTGTGAAGTCTATTGTCTATCAGTACACCTAAATCTTTCTCTAATGAGGATTTCCCAAGTTGTTTCCCATTTAGAGTATATGTAGCAAGTTTGTTTCTACAACCCAAATGCATAACCTTACATTTATCTACATTAAATGACATCTGCCACTTTTCTGCCCATTCACTTAGTTTATCTAAATCCTTCTGTAGGGAAAAAACATTGAGCTCTGTATGTATTTCCTTACATAGCTTAGTGTCATCAGCAAAGACTGAGATGCCACTTTCAATTCCCACTTCTAGATCATTAATAAACAAATTAAAAAGCATTGGTCCCAGGACTGAACCCTGCGGTACCCCACTTATAACCCTAGACCAATTTGAAAAAGTTCCATTTACAACAACTCTCTGCCATCTATCATTTAACCAGTTCTCAATCCATGTACAGATAACACCACCCAAACCGAAGCCTTTTAATTTATGCAGTAACCTGTTGTGAGGCACTGTGTCAAAAGCTTTTGCAAAATCCAAGTATACTACATCAACAGCAATTCCCCTGTCCAAATTACTACTCACTCTTTCATAAAATGCAAGTAAAGTAGTCTGACATGATCTGTTCTTCATGAAACCATGCTGATTTCTACTAATGATATTGTTTGTCTTCACATAGTTCTGAATACTGTCAGTTAATAACCCTTCTAGTATCTTACCCACTATGGAAGTCAAGCTCACAGGTCTATAATTTCCTGGTTTGGATCTTGCTCCCTTTTTAAACAATGGAACTACATCAGCTTTCCTCCAATCACAGGGCACTATGCCTGATGAAAGCGAATCAATAAATATTAAGTATAATGGTTTTGCTATTACTGAACTAAGTTCCTTAAGTACCCTTGGGTGTATACCGTCTGGTCCAGGCGTTTTATTCACTATAACCCTTTCCAGTCTGTTTTGGACCTTGTCCTCAGTAAGCCATGTAGATGTTGGAGGAAATTCCATGGTTTTGTCTGTTTGCCCACAGCATGTCATTTCTGCTTCCTTTGTATATACTGAAGCAAAGAACGTATTTAGGGTGTCAGCCATAGCTTTATCCTCACTAATCAATTCACCTGTTTCAGTCCTAAGAGGACCAATATCAACCTTAACTTTTTTGTTGTTAATATACTTGTAGAATTGTTTAGGGTTTTTCTTGCTCTCATTTGCAATGTTTCGCTCATTTTCTATTTTAGCTAGCTTAATTGCTTGTTTGCAGATTTTATTACATTCTTTATATTTTTTAAATGATGCATCTGACCCGTTTGACTTAAACACCTTAAAAGCCTGCTTTTTATTTCTCATTTCCCTGCTAACCACATTATTAATCCACATTGGTTTTGCTTTACTTCTCTTGTGCTCTAAGCAGGAATACTTTATATCATTGCCCAAACTACCTACTTCTGTTGAATTGGCTGACCTCTTTGTCCATGAAATCTACCGTCTTCATGGGGTACCACATCACATTATATCAGATCTTATCAGATATCAGATATTACCAATGGCCGGGTTTTCTAACAATTCCCTTTTCTCCAGTCATCCCTGAAGTGCTCTCCTTTTTTTTGCAGCTCTTGGGTACAACCCTACAGCTCTTTCCCTCAGTCCCTCTGTGTCTGAGGTTCCCTCTGCAAAGACACATACTCGTAATCTGGCAGACCATTGGCAAGCCATCCGCCACACTCTCCTGTCAACGGAAATGTGACAGAAATTGGTAGCCGATTGCCATTGTTCCTTGACATGTAGATTTTCTCCTGGCAATCTTCTATGACTTTCTGCCAAAAATATAAAGTTTCCTCATCCCTTTACAAATTGGGTCCTCAGTATCTAGGATCATTCAAGGTTGAGACCCATCTCTCCCCAGTCTCTTACCATTTGATGCTTCCCAGGATGTTGAAAACGCACCCAGTCTTTCATGACTCTAGCCTGTGTGTCAGTTCCTGCCTCTCACCCTTCCTCAACCAGGCTCCATGGATGATTCTGAAGATTTCATCATTGATGCCATTCTGGAATATCATCTTTTCTGTGGTTCCATGCAGTACCTTGTTAATTTGAAGTGCTACAGCCCAAAGGAACATCCTTGGGTGGTGGCCTCAGACATCCATGTCCCTTCTTTGGTTTGCCGGTTCCATCGGTCCTTCGCAGCTAAACCATCTTTGGATTTCCAGAGATTTTCCTTTGGGGGGGGGTTAGTGTCATATTCTGCCACTTTTTCTTTGTCTTTTGTGATTATTTGTCTATTTTTTGCCTTGTTTTCCCTTGTTAGCTGGATCCTAGTTCCCAGTCTTGTCTTGTGGTTGCTCTTTATACCACCTCTGCGCTTTTGAGTAGATCACAATCAAAGTGTTCCAGGCCATGACCCTCCCTGAGTTTCCTTTCCTGAGGATTATCTTATGTATTGACCTGGCTTTTCCTCCAACTTCCCACCTGTTTTGTGATTTGGTACTGTGCTCAACTGATATCCTGTTACCGACATTGGCTCAGTTTATTCAAACATTCCTTCATCTGCTGCCTTATATTGTATTGCCTGTCCATTCCTGATCTGACTTGTCCTGGTGGGCTTCTTCCTCTTGACCACCCTGTCAGACTTTGACTATCCTGTTCTATCTCTTCTCAGTCAAGTTCCAGGCCTCAATGCCCTGTACAACAACTACAAATATAATGAAGGTGGGTTACATGTACAGTATTCTCTTCAGTCTCAGTGGGTAGCTGCTGTTATCTGGGTTGTCATCAGGGGTGTTGGTCTTTTGGCCAGCATCTCTAACTCAGCCTAGGTCACAGCAAGGCAATCCAGAGATCAGCCAACACCAGCCAGCTTTGTACTCTATTCTTAGTGCCATAGCATCTGGTTCACTGGGGCCTGCCTTGCAGTATAACTGTATTGTCTGTTGTGCGTTTATCATAGTATTTACATCAAATAGCAGTCTGTCACATTGTTGTGGGGAATCTACTTCTCAGAGTCTACCAGGCAGCTTACACTGGGTGCTTAGTCTGGCAGATCATTACAACTACATGCATGAAACTATAGATATACAGTAATGCAAAAAATTTATATTTATATATATATATATATTGGATGAAGGACACATACCTGATGGGATCTGTATAATCAAAAAGAGGTTCTACCCATTCCATGGATTATACTCATGATGGTCTATGAAATAATATAGTATTTGTTGTTCACAAACAACTGAAGCATTGCTTCACATTGTGCTGGAAAACTATCAAGTACTAGAGATGTAAACGTCCCTTTTAAATCAACCAGCATTAGTATATACCATGGAACAGGAAATGGTAGAAGAGCTTCAACAGATAACAAATAAAACCATACCATTATCAGATATTGGGTTAACAGAAGAATGGATATAATTAAGACTGACAAAGAACCTAAGTCCTGATGGTAGACATCCAAGGGTTTCCCCAGCAACTCAGTGCAGTGTTAGCAAGATCAGCTTTTTAACAGTGACTTTATTTAAGAAGGGAACTAAAAGGGAAACTGGGAATTATGGACCTGGGAGTTTGAACTCTGTAGTTGGAAGACTGCTGGAAGGGATAATAAGGGATTATATTCAGAATTGCACAACAGAAAATAAGATTATTAGAAGGAATCAACATGGTTAGCAACCTAGATAATGGTAATGCAGTAGATGTAGTATATCTAGATTTTGTGAAATCATTTGTTACAGTACCACACAGTAGCCTGGTCTATAAAATACAGAAATTGGGGCTAAGGGATAACTGGATTGAAAACTGGTTGGAGGATAGTGAGCAGTGTGTTGTTGTAAGTGGAAAATTCTCCAATATGGTTAAAGCTAAGAGTGGAGTACTCCAGGGTCCAGTACCTAGTCCAATACTTTTTAACATGTTCTTATTTGCAGATGACACTAAATTATGTAGGGTAATACATTCAGGGCAGGTTGCTTGTTCTCTGTAGAAAGATTTACATAAAATGTTAGATTGAGCAAACAAACGGAAAATAAAGTTTAATGTGGGAAACTGTAAAGCTATGCATTTGGGAGGAAAAAAATCCCAGTGCTATTGATCTTGTTACATTGTAAAATATTAGCAAGGTGAATACAAGGATCTCTCTGGTGAGCTTTACATTCCAAGGCGTGATAAAATAACTAGGCCCACCTTTTAAGACTAGAGGAAAGGAGGTATCAACTTCAGAAGAGGAAGAGGTTTTACAGTAAGTCTGTTATATTTTAGAATTCTTGCCCAAAGATGTAATAATGGCAGATACAATGGGTATATTTAAGAGATTAGATGCATTTCTTTCAAGATGGAACATACAGGGTTATTCTGCAAATAAGTAGGTAATACAGGACATTTTGGTAAATAAACAAATACTCATTTTGGTGGCAGGAATGCTTATATAATTTTCATGTTTTTGGGTTATTATGAGGCAAACTTTTTCAACTTAATTTACTATGTTACTATTACGGGTGGGTGAACACTGTTGCCGTGTTCCCACGAGAAATCCTGCGAAAACCACTTTGTTGTCTGCTTTAAAAATAAAATCTTTATGTTTTTTCGCCCATTGGACAACATTCTTCACCATTTTTTTCAATGGCTAGAAATTTTCTGTCCACTGATTTACGTGGTTTTCACCTTTTCGCTATATTTAAGGAAGTGAAATACAATAGAAGCAGCTACAGAGTGAGGTAGACATGCTGTGCTGTTCTGCTGTGATCTTTTTGAAAAATTGAGACAGGAGAGGCCCATAGTGACTGCTATCCCTATGAGAAAGTTTAAAAATAGTAAGAGGAGGAACTGGAAGGACCCGTATTGGGTGATATAAGTGAGGAAACTGGACATAATGTGGAGTCCTTGTGGGTAGAAATTGAGGCTAAGGGCTTGATCCAAATGTTACAGACGGCAGAAAAAAACTGCTGACGGTGGTTTTAAAAGCAAGGTAAGCCATGCAAATATTCTGACTACGAAGAACTAACGGTAGTTCTGAAAACATAACGGAAGTGAAAATATCACAAATTGTGGCCAATGCAAAAGCTATCCCCAGAGCCATGCAAATGTTTGCGGTAGGGACAATGAGCAATAAATTGCAACATTTACCGGCACAAATTTAAGACCCACTTTTTATAGGAGAACACCACACAATGCAGAGTAAAAACCACCAATGGAGAAAAGAAAAAAGAGATACAACAGCTCATACACAAATAACCCAAGCATACCAAGGTCAAATATTAACCCGTGCAATTTAAAGCAAACACACCAACAAGACCAAGACAGCCAGAGCCACAGTTCAGAACTGGGGTGGATAGTCAGACAAGCCGGGGTTAACACAGTGTGAGTAGTCAGCCAGAGCCACAGTTCTGAACCATGTGGCTAGCCAGACATGCTGTGGTCATACATGGAGCAAGTAGTCAGCCAGAGCCACAGGTCAGAACCGATGTAGATAGTCAGACAAGCCAGGGTCATACACAGAGGGAGTAGTCAGTCAGAGCCACAGGTCAGAACCAGTGTGGATAGTCACACAAGCCGGGGACATACACGGAGCGAGTAGTCAGCCAGAGCCAATAGTAAGAACCAGTGTAGTTAGTCAGACAAGCCGGCGTCAAACATTGAGCGAGAGATAACTAGAGCCACAGGGATGGTGTGGGTGGTCAGACAAGCCGGGGTGATACACGGAACAATATCGGAGACCAAACCAGGGTCACAACAAGGAGAAAACGTAACGAGTAATCAAAGGAACACCACGTAATGGCAACTGCTCTTAGGCCATGAGAAGTTAATATAGGCCTACCCGGAGGCAGGAATCAATTAGTCAAATTGAATGCGTGCATATAAACAAGCGCCACGTTCAGAGACAGAAACACTCGCCTGCACCCATGACCACCAGACAGAGCAGCAAGATAGCACGAGGGTAACTGGCAGCACAGATGCCAAGGTACACTGTGATACAAACACTTATCTGGAGTACATCAACATGCACATAATATGGGATGCTCGTATCACCATGTCACTCACTGTCCACAGGTGGTGCCTGCTATGGGTGCAAATTGTGCCTGCTCATATTAATAGCCAGTTCTCAAACACCTGCACAAGAGCGCTTTAACAAGGCACAAGTCAGGACCAGGAATTCATACAGTGCACCTTTGGCCTTCTCAAAGCCAGATTCCATTGCCTGAATCACTCAGGGGCCGCTCTAAAATATGCACCTGGTAAAGCATGTGACATCATCCTGGTGTGTACCCTAAGACACAATATTGCTGAAAACACACATCTATTTGATGATGTTAAACCACAACAGCCCATGGAGGTCCCTGTTTCCATTGATGAAGATGAGGATACTTTAAATGTGATGCAGATGTGAACCAGGCTCATCAGGGACCACCTCATCTGTGAGTAAAAAGCATGTGTGACCATGGTCATGTTGTGGAATGCATGCAAACACACTGAAACAACACATAACCATCTGTCTTACTCCACTGGATGACACATCAACACAGCCCTCTGCGCTGACAATGTCATGTCAAGGATATCAGCCTGCAACCTGGGATCAATGGGACACCTAATTGGTCATGCTCAACATATCTGAACTTGAACTGACAGAATACTACATTGACAAAGTTGACTATAGCCATAACACCCCTGCAACCCTTGGAGTCAGAGAGGGATATCCAATACAATGACATGAAATGCATTGGATACCATGCTTGAATTCCATGGATTAACCCTTTGAGTGCCAGAGTGGTAAGAAATACATTGCAAAGCAATGTGGTGCGTACCCCTCTGGCATTCAAAGGCTTAAATGGATTATGGAATTGGCATGTGTGCAATGGTTGGGCAATGACAAATGGATCAGAATAGGGATGCTAATAGTGTTTTGGTGTTGACTACAGTGTCTGAATAACAATCTGTGAGTCAGGGTGCAAGGCCCAACATGCTGACCTGTTCGTGTGTATGTAGCACAGTGTCAATGCCACTCCATTGTTTGACAATGTGTTATCTAGCCATCATGCAGACATGAGGTTATTAACAAAGTGTAGGAAAGCAGAAATATCTATGTGTGACATGAACCCTGAGCACACACTGCCTCAGTATGTGAACCAAGACCCATGAAATAGAGGCTCTATGTCATGGGTCTTGATGTACATACTGAGGAGTAGGGATGGACGAAAATTTCTGCCTCAAAGTTAAACTTCCTGCGAGAAGTGATGATTTTCAGCTTTTTTCTGCTTTTTTTGCCTAGCTCATTCCATTGATATCAATGGGAACATAGAAGTTATACACAACACATAGTAAATATTATTTTATTTCCCAAAGGCATAGTATAAAAGGGGCATGAGGGTGCCTGTGTTGGTGGGATGTGGGGAAAGAATCAGTTGAACAAGGGATGGTTTTTGGGGGGGTTGTTTACTGGGATTGGGGGGCAGTTAATAAAAAATAAATCCTAAATAAAATAAAATAAAATAGAAACCATAAGACATGGTATAAAGGGGTCTGAGGAGGGTGCTTGTGTTAGTGAATGAATGAATAATTTGAACAGGGAATTTGTTTTGGGGAAAGGAAACATCAATTTGTAGAACTTAGGCTTGTTAGAAACAAACCCCCCCAAAATTGTTAATTTTTTTGTAGGACTATGTTTTTTGGGTTTTTTTTAAAGCACAAGCCCTGAGAAAAAAAAAAAATCCCTACTGGCCTAATGCCAGCAGGTGATGTTGGCCACTGGCCACTGTCAAATGTCCTCCTGAGTCCTCCTGAGTTGCAACTGCTGTTCGTACTGCTACTGTTGAGTCGTTTAAGCAGCAAGATGATTAGGCAGCTGAAAGGGAATGGGATCAACAATAGCAGTAACATGGAAGATGGATGATGAAGGTTCCACTTGCCACGACTGGCTCCAGTGATTCGCCTGAGGTAGTAGCAGCAGAATAAGTAGCCCCCAGTATATGTGGAGAAAAGAAGAAGTTGGCCATTAAATCTTCTCCACCTGCCCTCCTCCAAAATCATCATGGGTGTGTTGTTATTAGAATATATTTTTTCCCTTGAGAGCAGGAACAGCGAGTCTCATTAGCAACTGCAATGTGCACAGTGTGTGTGTGTGTTGAATAACATCTGGGGGCACAACTGTATCCAAACACCATGACACCCGAAACCAAGTACTGACTCTGTCACTGTACCCCTTTTCCTGACCCGCTAGGGACACCTGACAATTTGCTGACAGTTTAATAGTAATGATGAAGCCTCCCTGCAACCATCTTAGCATATTCTGCAGGATGGAATCTCATCACATGCCTCTTGATACACTGATTGTGATTCTCCTCCACCACACCGGCATGTGTGGTCAGTGCACCACACAGTGTGCAGTGGGTAGAGATGAACTGCCACATCCTAACGTCAACAGAGTGGCTATCATTTGACAGGGGAGGTAATGAACAAGGTGGATTGGCAGAAGATGTAGTTACCCTAGAAGGTGATGGTGAGCTAGTTGTTTCACTCATCATGGAACTTCCAGTCTCTGCCTGGGTTTTTCTATTCCTCCTCCTCCTCTTTGATCTCTGCCTCACCTCTTGTTGCCTTTCTGGAGATTCAGGGACAGCAAAAGCGGTGCTTGATTTCTGTGGTGGGGTTTTGTCGTTAACATTTATGATGTAAATGTCATGGTGTATGTGTTTCACGTGTGATATTAGGGTGCTTGTGCCAAGGTGTGTTCCCTCCTTTCCTCTTTTCACTGACATGTCACAAATTGTGCATGGTGCCGATGCTGATGACTGCACTGTGCCTGCCCCAAGAGAAAAATAATCCCACACCCATGATGACTTCAGAGGGAAGGGAATAGATGGAGAAGAATGGCCTCTTTCTTCTTGTCCTCTACATTCCCTTCATTGTCTGTGGCAGCGGATAATATTGCTGCTGTTGCTGCTACTGCCTCAGAGTCAGCAATGCAACTTGGACCAGGAGTATTGCTGGCCCTGGCAAGTGGAACCTGTCCTAGTCCCACATCACTTATTGACCCCATTCCCACTGTCCAGAGGTATGACCCGGTGACACTTTGATTCCACGTCCATGAAGATCACCTGTTGCTCTTCAATGTCAATCCCAAACAATGACCATCTGTAATTGCCAGGTTCAATTGATTACCTTTCCCGCATCATTGTTGTCATTCAGATCATATCTTCGATCCGATGATCTATCTATTAGTTGTATGTTGTTCAAATTCAGTTCACATCATGGGAAACCACACCTCCATGTGGTCTGTGAGTTGAACTTGGACAAAAGTGTGTGTATAAGATGTGTGTGCTCACCCATACTGTAACACCCTAATACATCATTTATTGTGCGTGAGTTGTGTTCACTGCATTGCTTTGCAATGCATTGGAGACATCTCTGCCACTCAACCTGTTTGGATTAAAAACAGACAAGGACATAAATGGAATGAACAAGTGCCCATTTACTGGGGGACCAAAAAGATTTGGGGATTTTTATTATTTTGGGCAGGGCTTTGGGAGGGGTTGCAGGGGTGTGACCCTAGTGGGTCTGGTGGCTGCAGGTGGGGGTGGCGGTGGTGTTGGTGGTGGAGTGCTGGCAGGGGAAATGTTACTGGATCCCTCATTTGAGAGCTGGACCTGGCGCTGGTTCTCCTGCCAGTCTCCCTCATCTCCACCAGCATTTGGCCCATGATGTCCAGCATGCCAGTGCTGAAGTTCCTCAAGTGTGTTGTCAGCACAACCTGTTGTGCTTCAATAACTCTCAGGCTCTCCATCATTCTGTTCCTCTCCAGCCTCCTGAGGGACCTTGCACACCTCCAGGCCTCCCTCAGTTGCCTCCTTTGGATGTCCACTTACTCTGCATCCAATACCACAGTATGCAAAGGTATGAACATTGTGGAGGGTGTTCATAGAGGTGTAGATGCCTGGTGCTTGCTATGTGGCCCCTCCTCTGGCAGTTGAAGTGAAGATGGTGGTGGTGATCCCTGGAAACCTTGAACAGGGAGATGGCCACCATGAAGGGAATGTGGGGACATCTCCAGGTCAGCCAATGATCTCTCACTCCCCTAGGATATCCCAACTCTAGAGTGGATCATTGGTGTTGGCAGTGCTGGGGGTGAAATCATCCCAGGCCTGGGGATGCTGTGGCTCCCCTATGAACCCCACATGCTCATAGTCCAGGGGCCATTAATATGTAGACCCCTGGGTGTCCTTCTGCCACATGTGCTGCTGTGGTCACGGTCTCCGGCATCCAGTGCCTTCCCAGCGGTGGTGGTGGGGCCTGGAGGCCATAGTAAGCCCTGGGAAACATCTGCTGCTGCTGCGGTGGTGGTGATAGGGCCTGGTGGTCGTAGTAATGCAGCGTCTGTGGTTGGGCCTGGTGGCCATGGAATGGCTGCTGCAGTGGTTGGGCCTGGTGGCCATAGAATGGCAACGGCTGCTGCTGCTGTGGGGCCTGGTGGGCAAGGGCCTGCGGCTGCTGCTGCGGTGGTGCCTGGTGGCTATAGTCAGCCTTGCACGGTGGTGATGGTGGTGGTGGTAGCACTCTGGAGGTGGTGGACTCCTCAGAGGAGGTTGTCCCAGAGTCCTCCGCATGTGCAGGCATATATGCTGTGTGGGGAAATTACATGATGTGATTAGTGATTTAAGCTATGACAGGAGTGCTGCAAGACTATGGCATTAACATGTGAACCGTTGAGTGGCAGGACTGTATCCATTGCATTCCTTTGCAATGCTTTGGTTACCATCCTAACACACACTGATTGCTGATCTTGACATAATCCCATACATTGGTGTAGTGGTGTAGCTTTGGTCATCATGTGTGTCCTGTGAGTAAGGATGGCAAGGCATACCTCAATGCTATCCCCATTCATCAGGATACATGTGGTGAACAAAACCAATCCATCATACCTTGAGTGATACAAACCCATTGCACCTAGGCTTCAACTGCAAATACACTAGGGCCACTGAACACAGCAATTCACTACCTACATGTACAATGCATAGGCCGGAAATGCAGTAGCAATACTCCAAGAAACACACTAATTCCCCTCCTTGTTGTCCTCTGGTGATCTTTGAATGCCAGGAGACTAGCTAATGTATTGTCAAACAATGCTTTGGTCATCCCTCTAGCGCTCAAGGGGTTAGGTGCTGACATCTTTGTCGCTCTTTGTATGACATTGTAATACTCATGACAGTTATTTATTTGCCTCCAACATGATGGTGTACATTGATTTTGTGCTGTGAGTGTGGTTGATGTAGACAGCATCAAGGGGGTTAAACAGGGACTTGACCATTCCCGTTTGTGCTGGGTTTGTCATGTATTTTGTCCTTGTTTGAACCCCCTCCAAGCTGTGTTGCTGAACGTGTGGTGAGGAATGCTGGCCAAGTGTTCTGTTGTCACTGTGTTGGGCCATAGTAGGTGTAAGAATTTGTGTGATGTGTTTTTTATTTAGAAAATGTTTTACCAAGAATAATACATTGATGTGTATGTAGGTCTTGATGCACTTACCGGTGGTCTGGAGGCTGCTTTCCTCTCCTGTGTCACTTCATCTGGGAATCCCTTGCACAGTTGTCGACGACATACTTCTGCAGAGCACCTCCTCCCAGTTTGCGTAGTGCATGTGCAGGGGTGATTCTCCTCCATTGCATAGGGCATGCAAGGCCTTCCGACACATCTGCTTTTTGAACACCCATTGCAGTCTGTCCACCTTTTTCCTATAAAGTCCAGGGAGCTGCTGCAGCTGGACACTACATTGACAGCAGCCTTCTTCTTGTCCCCCATCCCGGTGACCTTTGCCCTGTGGAACAGGATCCACTCCCATGACTTTATGTTCTCCTCGTCTGAGTACTTGGGGTCTCATCCTCTCCTCCTCACCACCAAGGGTAATTTGGGAGCCTTGGATATGGCTCTCAGGCCCTGCCTGCAATGGTCCTGGCTGTGTGTGGTACTCCCCATGGACTACACCTCACCTCACAGGCAGCTCTAGCCCTACACTACGTGTGCCTCCTATGGTGTGGGTCCCACTCTGCCCCAGGGATCCCCCTCTCCTACCCTGACCAGGGATGCCAGCCTGTGCTTCTTCCTCCTCTCCTCCTACTCTTCCCATGTCTCTCTCCTGTCCTCCTATCTAACTCTCACCCACTCACCCCCAGGCACTCACTCAGGCCCTCACACTCTCACTCAGATTCACTCTCTGTCAATCACTTGCACTCACAGACTCACATTGTCAAAAAAAAAAATAAAACGTGTATGTGATGTGTTACAAAAAAAAAAACTACATTCTCTTTTACTAGCCTCCACTCCTGGTTCCTGTGACCTAGCTTATGGAACGTGAAACATAGACAAAGGTGCATTGGTTATTTTGGGTCTATATATAGGTTTCTCGAATACACTTGCTACTTTGGGGTGCTCTGATTGGCTGTGGTGCTAGGTAACGTTGGACGTTCGCTTATTCCTTTAATATGGACGTATCATACATTATTTATCGTGTGTTTTTACATGGAGGTGAGGTCAGAAATCTATGCAATGCAGGTTTAAGGTGTATGTGTGTTTTGTTGACCTTGGCTCTTTAGTCATTCTGATTAATGGAGATTTGAATCTCTCGTTAACCAGTCTTAGCTAAGTCGCGATGGCCTTTTTTCCTTAACTGCAGTTTTAACTCCAACATTTGGATTGAGCCCTAATTGTGTGTAAAAGGTTAAAATAAGGTGTTGGTGGGTATATGCTACAAGCCACCAAATATTTATGAAAATGTTGAGGCCCAAATGCTATTACAAATGAAGAAGGCTGCCCAGCTTGGGCATACTGTAATTATGGGAGATTTTAACTATCCAGATATCAATTGAAATAATGAGATCTGTCAGAGGGCTAAGGGAAGCAGGTTTATGAGCATGCTTCGGGAAAGGTACATGTCACAAATGGTGGAAGTGCCAACAAGAAAGAGCAATGTATTGGATCTAGTGATAACAAATAACATAGAAATGGTATCCAATATTAAGGAAACAGTGATCACAACATGTTTACATTTGAGATCAGTTTGGCAAGGCAAAACTGTTTGGGTTCGACCAAAACTCTTTATTTCAAAAAGGCTAAATTCAAACTGCTAATTATTTAAAGGCAAAAATACTGAGGCAAAATTGTAAGAATTCAAATTTAGGTTGCAGAAATGTATCCAACGGTATATCAATGAGGAACAATTGCACAGAAGTAGATCACAGCCAATGTGGTTAACTGAACATGTAAAGAAGGAAATGGCAAGGGAAAAAAGCATTTAAACTATTTAATTCTGAAGGAACTGAGCATTCTTTCTAAAATACAGGGAGTGCAACAAAGATTGCAAAAAGGCAATTAGGTTAGCAAAAATAGATAATGAAACTCGAATTGCAAGGGAGAACAAGACTAATCCAAAAATAGGTTTTTCAAATATATAAATAGCAAAAGACTTAAGAGGGAGTGCAATGAACCTTTAAAAAATGACATTGGTGAGTTGATTAGAGAGGATAAGGAAAAGGCCAATGTTCTAAATGCTTTCTTTGCATCAGTATATACCAGGGAACATGGAATGGTAGAAGTGCCTCATCAAGTAACAAAAAAAAACAAAAAAAACAATACAATTATCAGATATTGGGTTAACACAAGAAAAGGTAATGGGAAGACTGAAGCAAATTAAGGTTGACAAAGCACCGGGTCCTGATGGTAAGCATCCAAGGGTTCTTCAGGAACTCAATGCAGTATTAGCAAGATTATAGACCTGTGAGTTTTACCTCTGTAGTGAGAAAACTGCTAGAAGGGATGATAAGGGACTATATTCAGAATTACAACACAAAAAATAAGATCATTAGCAGAATTAACATGGTTTTATGATGAATAGATCATGCCAAACTAATCTTTTCAGCTTCTATGAGGAAGTAAGTAGCAACATAGATAATGGTAAGGCAGTTGATGTAGTATATCTACATTCTGCAAAGGCTTTTGATACAGTGCCACACAGAAGACTGCTGTATAAAATAAGGAAATTGGGGCTAAGGGATAACTTTTGTAGTTGGATAGAAAACTGGTTGAAGGATAGGGAACAGTGTGTGGTTGTAGATGGACAATTCCCCAATACAGTTAAAATTGAGAGTGGAGTACCTCAGGGTTCAGTATTGGTCCACTGCTTTTTAACATGTTCATAAATGACCTGGAAATAGATATAAAAAACAAAATATCAATATTTGCAGATGACACTAAAATATGCAGGGTAATTAATTCAAAACAGGATATTTGTTCTCTACAGAGGGATTTACATAAAATGGTAGACTGGGCAAACAAATGGAATATGAAGTTTAATGTAGGAAAGTGTAAAGTCATGCATTTGGGATGAAAAAATCCCAAAGCTACTTATGAACTTTTAGGGGACTCGTTGCTAGAGAAAGACCTGGGAATCCTTGTAAACTACAAACTTGGAGACAGTGACTAGTGTCAAATAGCAGTAGCAAAAGCAAACAAAGTCCTGTCTTGCATAAAAAGGGGTATTGAAGCAAGAGTGGATAACATAATTTTGCCATTGTACAAATCATTGGTAAGACCTCATCTCGAATATGCAGTGCAGTTTTGGGCACCAGTTCTGAAAAAGGATATACTAGAACTGGAGAGGGTACAGAGAAGCGCAACAAAATTAATTAAGGGGATGGAGGACTTGACATATGAGGAACGACTAGACAAACTTGGTTTATTTACTCTAGAGAAAAGACGACTAAGAGGAGATCTTATCACATTGTACAAGTATACGAGAGGTCAACAAGGATCTCTGTGGTGAGCTATTTATTCCAAGTCCTTCAGGTGAAAAGGGGACATCCCTTGAGATTAGAGGAAAGGAGGTTTTGACTTCAGAAGAGGAAGGTTTTTTTTACAGTAAGGTCTGTTAAGTTATGTAATTCCTTGCCCAAGGAGGTGGTTATGGTAGATGCAATGGATACATTTAAGAGAAAATTAGATACATTTCTTTTAAAAGGGGACATACAGGGTTATACTTTATATTAGTAAGCAAATAAGGAAGGTCTGATAAATCTTATTTGGTAGCAGGAAAGCTATACAATTCTTGTGTCACTGGGGTATGAGGCAAAGGTTGAACTTGATGGACTATGTTACTATGTTATATGTTCTCTGAGTCTGAGGAGGATCAGGAAGTGAGTGCTACTGAACCAATGCTGTCAAGTCCCCCTAAATCACCTCTAGGGATCTTGGGGAATTTAATGAGAATCGGGGAAGAAGAGGGTAGAAGTAAGAACAGGACAGGTCAGCTGCCTGTGCCTGTTGCCAGACGTGCTGCCCTGCTGCCACTACTGCTGTGCCTGCTGTCAGACATGCTGCCCATGCTGCCACCAGTGTTGTGCCTGCTGCTAGTGTTGCCCCTGATGCCACCAGTGCTGTGCCAGCTGCCAGGGCTGAACCTGCTGCCACCAGTACTGTACCTGCTTTCAGACATGCAGCCCCTGTTGCCACCAGTGCTTTACCTGATGCCAGTGTTGAAACTGCTTCCACAAGTGCTGAAGCTGCTGCTAGTATGTCTTGTAATACTCAGGACAGGGGCAAGGGGAAGATGATAACAAGTGGGACCCTAAGTCACACTTGCAATCCCCAAGCAGTACCACCAGTGCTAGTACTACTACTAAGGTCCAGCAGCTTGTTAGTGTTAGGAGTGAAGGAGGTGATACTAGTGACTGTGAGGAGGAAGACTCTGGGGCTGAACTTGATGTGGTTGTTGTTAGTAGTAGTAACAGTAATGATGAAGCAGCCGATGGGATTAGTGTTAGGGGAGTGGCAGGGAAAGCAATTGAGAGCGTCCAGACTAGCGGCCAAGGAAGCCTACACCATTCCTCTGGCCCTGGGAGTCCCCTTCCCTTCACAACAGTGTCCAAGTGGAACATGATCCTGAAGAGGCCAGAACTGTTGGGGGACAGCAGGCACAGAATTAATATCACCACCACCAGCAGGAGCACAGATCAGCTTCCTGTGACTGCTGCTACTGCTGCTAGTCTGCCTTCTTCACGTCATCAAGAAATGACAAGTGTGACATTAGGGGACCCTCTGTCACATTGCTCATCACCTCCTCCAAGCAGCAGTGAGATACCTGTAATAGAGCAGCAGAACGTTGGGAGTTGGACTAGTGGTGGTGGGGATGATGATGCTGGGGTGGAAGAGACATTGATGGCCTTTTAGCAGAAAATAAGAAGGCATGGGAGACAGGGTTGAGGATGGGTATGACCACCGCCACTAGCAGTGAGCTTTTGGAATTAGTGGAAATTAAAACTGCTCTAATTCCTGCTGTTGTTAGATGCAAGAGCAGCAGGGTGCTGAAGAGCAAACTAGTGTTCTACAGACCACCGTGGACACTGTGGGAATGGGGTCAACAAGTGATGTGAGACTAGGACAGGTTCCACTTGCCAGTGGCAGCAATTCTCCTGGTCCTAGTTGCAGTGCTGATTCTGAGGCAGTAGCAGCAACAACAACTGCCCCAGATAGTGAAGGGGAATGTGGAGGACAAGAAGAAAGAGGCCATTCTTTTCCACCTGTTTCCTATCCACCCCCCCCCTGAAGTCATGGGTGTGGGACTATTTTTCTCTTGGAGCAGGCACAGTGCAGTCACCATCAACAGCACTGTGCACAATTTGTGAGAAGTCATTGAGAAGAGGAAAGGAGAGAACACACCTTGGCACAACCTCTCTGATATCACACATGAAACACAGACACCGTGACATTTATGTCAAACATGTTAAAGCCAAACACCCACCACAGAAATCAAGCACTGCTGTTACTGTACCCCCTGACACTCCAGAAAGGCAACAAGAGGAGTAACTATATCTTCTGCCAATCCATCTCGTTCATCGTTACCGCCTCCACCAAATAATATCCACTCTGTTGATGTTAGGATGAGGCAGTTTGTCTCCACCCATTGCACACTGTGTGGTGCACGGACCACACATGCCAGTGTGGTGGAGGAGAAACGCAACCAGGGCATCAAACAGCATCTGAGGAGATTCCATCCCACAGAATATGCAAAGATGGTGGCAGGGATGGTTAATCCTTACTATTAAATGTCAGCAAGGTGTCTGGACAAGGGGTATAGTGAGAGTGGCAGTACTTGGGTTCTGGTGTCATGGTGTTTGGATACAGTTGTGCACCCAGATGTTATTTACCACACACAATGTGCACATTGCAGTTGCTGATGAGAGGCACAGTTCCTGCTCTTAAGGGAAAATGTTTTATTCTAATAACAATACACCTATGATTTTGGAGGAGGGGCAAGTGGAGAAGAATTATTGCCTAACTTTTTCTTTTCTCCACATTGACTCGGGGGTACTTGTTGTGCTGCTCAGGCCATCAATGGAGATAGTCGTGGCAAGTGGAACCTTCATCATCCATTACCCATGTCAATGTTTTTATTGATCCCATTCCCTTTCAGCTGCCTAATCACCCTGCTGCTTAAAGAACTCAGCAGCAGCAGCAGCAAGAACAGTAGTTGCAAATTCCGCAGTTATGTACTCAGGAGGACAATTGACAATGGCCAGTGGCCACTGGCGAACATGACCTGCTGGCACTAAGCCAGCAGGGCATTTGTTTTTTCTCAGGGCTTGTGCTTTAAAAAATAATAATATGTAAAAAAAAAACCTAGTCCTAAAAAAAACCAAAAAAAAAACCAATATTTGCGGGTTTGTTTCTAACAAGCCTACAAATCAATGTTTCCTCAGGGCTTGGGCCTCTAACAACAAATCTAACAAATCATCCTATACAAAATACTCTATCAAGTAAAGTATCAGTCCACCCCAGTGGCAGCTTATGTCAGGGGGTTCTTGTCTCTATCACTTTACATACAAATTTCTTATTTTATTTTATTGATTTATTTTTTCATAAACTGTCCCCCCCAATACCAGCCAAGAACCCCCCCAAAAAACAAATTCTCTGTTCAGTTGATTCATTCCCCAGAGTCCACCAACACAGCAACCCTCCTCAGACCCCTTTTATATCATGTCTTATGGGTTTTTTTTAGGATTTATTTTTTATTAACTGCCCCCCAATCACAGTTAACAACCCCCCCAAAACATTCCCTGTTCAACTGATTCTTTTCCCAACACCCCACCAACACAGGCACCAAATGCCCCTTTTATACTACGCTTTTGGGAAATAAAATAAAATGTGCTATTTGTTGTGTGTAAATTCAGTGTTCACATTAATTTCAATTGAATGAGGTAGGCAAAAAAATTGGAAAGTGCCGATATCAGTTTGAGGCAAAAATTACCGCCCATCCCTAGTTATTATGTTATATACATACATACATACAAATGTATGTTAAGGCTGATGTAGTATGGGGGACTGGAGCAATTCTGGAGCAAACAAATTGCACCATAATAGAGAGAGATTATTGCTGATTTAACCCTTTGAGTGACAGAGGGGTATTCAATGCATTGCCTCTCAAAGGTTGGAGCTGAGTCCCTAATGTGTGATTAAAAACCACCAACTTGTATTAGAACAGTGGTTTCTAATGCACACAGACATGCATGTGTGGATAGTAATCCCTACACTAGTCATACATGGATGTATTGATATTGTGCCCTAAGCCCCATATCAATACATCCAAGCAAATAAAAACATGAGTGAAAACAAAAGAAAATTAACCATATCAGTGCCAGTGGGGTATACAATGCATGCAGAGCTTTGCATACCCCACTGGCACGCACAGGGTTAATACCACTAAAACTAACACCATCCATTTACACTTACTTGTAAGTCTGATGTACAGCAGGGTCTTCAACACCCTGGTTATTCACTTTCAGCCTTCTGACATCTTCTGTCTTCTTTCTTCTTCATCTTCTGTCCTCTTCATCTTTTTTTTGTCTTCTTATCTTCTTGTTTCACAAATACCCCCTGGTTCTATAATAAAAATAAAAAGGTTGACATCAGCCATGTTTCACTGGAAAATCCCAAATGTCAGTGCACAAAGCCAAGAAATATCCAAACACATGTCCATGATGCATAATATAATGTGAAAAACATCTCTCAATGATGCCACTCAATAATAATACCTATTAGTACATTGCCTGAGCCATAATAAGGGAGACTTGAAAATAAACTGTTTTTTATATAGGAAGTCTCTGTTCAAAATGGTTCCCACTACTGGCTGGGATGTGTGCTTATACTCCTCCCAGCCAATCAGCTTCTAATGGGTTTCCCCCTGCTAGAAGCTGATTGGCTGGGAAGTGCATAAGCACACATCCAAGCCAATCGTAGAGTGGGAACCATTTTGAACAGAGACTAGCCATATAAAAGCCAGTCTCTGTTCAAATCTTCCTTATTATGGTTTGGGCAATGGCCCAGGAAGTAAAAAGGGGAGGGGGTCTGTTGATCTTTTTTTCCTGCAGCTGCCGCCAGCAGCAGCAACACTGGTGGTGGAGACATCTAGACAGAATTTATTGGGGGGGCACCATGGACAGATTTCTTTCACATTATATTGCGCATCATGGACTGGCATTTGGGATTTTTCAGTGAAACATGGCTGATTTCAACCTTTTTATTTGTTATTATAGAACTAGCGGATATTTAGTGAAACAAGAAGATAAGAAGACAGAAGATAAAGATGAAGAGGACAGAAGATGAAGAAGAAAGAAGATGATAAGACACTGTGTCAAACAACGAGAGTGGCTATTTTTCTTTGATGTTCTCAAGTCACAACTCCCGCTATTTTGTGGAAAGTAAAAGCTGCAACAAGCATTTGGGCATAACATGGGATCTGGCCACCAATGCTCATTGGTCCATGTACTGGTCCAACTATAGAATAGCTGTGGTAAATAAGTATGTTTCTTGTTCGGTGTTTATTTTTCCCTTACCGACTGTTTTACTGGTGGAAATAGTATCAAGCCCATAATCTCACTGAGTTTCTGATTGTCACTCCTGGATTTGTTCTGAGAGATGGACCTACCTTTAAGCCCAGGACTAGACTCTTTAAACCCTTTGCGTGCCTGATGGGTATCCAACACATTGACAAGTAATGCACTTAAAGGGTTAATTACTGCAAATTCTCAGTAAATAATCGTTGTACAATCAGAGTTTAAATCAACTAGCTGACATCTATATTACATTACTTTCCCCAGCTGAGAATAGTTTTATTATTACTACTTTTTGATTTTTGCAATCTTTGTACTCTAGTAAAACTTATTTTGAAAGATGTGCTTAGATAGCCTATTAGCACAAGAAAGTACTAGTACTGTGACTGTTTCCACCCTTAGCCTTCAACATTTTTGGAGGGCTAATCATGCCTTTCATTCTCTGGAATTATTATGGAGTACCACTAACTTTTGAAAGTTGTATTTCTTGTGTTCCTTTTAATTTTACACTGAAGCCTTTTGTGCCGCTGGCTGTATTCTAGAGGAATTCAAGAAAGAGTCTTTATTGTGGTAAGAATACCTGTCTTTAAATGTCATTATCTACAGTTAAAAGTAATAAAACTAGTTAAACTAATGTTTCAGAGGAAGATTCTTTTTTTCTTAATTTTTAGACTATATTGAGAAAAATACCAAAAAGTAAGGTGGTACTTTAAAACATCTGTGATAAGTGTAAGAAAGATAAACCACTGCAAACTTGGCTTGATTTAATGGGTGAAATTGAGGACTTAGATTCTGAATTGTGTGGCCAGAAATAAAAGCATCATTTGTTAGACAGTAGTCTGCTGTAACTAAAAAAGCATTGCAAAGAGAGACATAAACACTAATCTCAGTGTAGAAATTTATTGAACAAAGATAATAAAATAATGAAAATGTATTGCGCTCACATGTACCCTACTTGGGCTTAATACATCTCAAGGGTCCCTTCCCTTTCAGTAGAAACATACTGTGTCCTCTCTTCTCTCCACACTGATATCCCAACTACCGCTATAGACAGACTGTGATGTATGCAGCATTCCTGTGTAGGAGGTTCCTGCTTTGTCCAAAGATGAGCACTATTAAGGATATACTAAGAAATGTTGTTTTGTGGGCCAGTTTCCATTTATCTATCTTGTGGAGAGGTCAAATAACTCTGCTGGACAAAGGGGGATGCTAGGAGGTGGGGAAGAAGGATACCAGCAGGGGGCTTGGAAGGGACCTGGTTCCTTCGTGAATGAAGTAGCAAAGTGTCCCTAATGCACTTTCATAGAGAAACACCCTACTTCTGTCCCTGTTTCTTTTCATCAAAAAAGGACTAGGGCCCTTCCACATCCCTTGTGGGTTTCCCTCTGTGCTGCATCCCAGCATCCTGCTCTGTCAACCTGAGCTTCCCCATGAGATTTGGACATTTTGCTACAAAAAAACATTTCTATTCCCATCCACAATATTGGCCATCTTTGGATGATGTAATAACAAACATTTACACAGGAACAATGTATACATCAGAGCCTGTTTCTATATCACTAAGGACTACAGTGGAAGTTGGGATATCGGTGTGGAGAGAAGAGAGGACACAGTATGTTTCGACTGAAAGGGAAGGGACCATTGCGATGCATAAACCCAAAGTAGGACACACATGAGTCCAATATATTATCTTTATTATCTTTGTTTAATTCATTGCTACACTCATCACTTTTATGTTTTTATTTGCACTGTTTTGTTTTTTTTGTTTTTTTGTAACTGTAGACTATATTTTACTGCAAATGGATAAGGCCACTTATATACTATTCCTGCTGCCTAGAGAAAAAAATAAGCCATCTGAGTCCTTTGATTCTCATCTTATACTTTACAATTTCATTCTCATTTGGACCATTTGAACTCACATTATCATCTACAATCTTTACCATTAGTGGTGACTCTCTTTTCTATAACTTTTTGGTTAGATTCTATTACAGGTGCTAATTATATCTCTGCTTTTATCACCAGTTTTCCACCATAGACTTCAATAGGAAAATGCTTGATAAAACGGGTGTTAACATTTATCACCTGCAATAGAAACTAGTCTTTTGTATTTGCCAGTTTGAATTGTTTACTGCATTTCATACTTTCATATGAATGGCTTATTGTTTTCACAATATTTATATGTTTGATAGGGTATTCTAACTCTGGTATTTATTTTGTATCATGCTGCTATCTTCATTCTTTTACTGCTGCCACACTAATCACTGAAATGGTGGTTTTGAGATTTATTTTCTATTAGACATTGTTTGTTATACAGTAGTTTGATGCAGAATCATTGAGTGATAAGAATAATGTTTCAAAGGAGAGACTGCCCGCAATCATTCAAAGAGATACATTTGGTTACTATGGAGGATGTTGGAATGCTTACTTTGACCAAATGATTCAGAATTTATATATCACAAGCTTAATGGTACTGTGTTGACAAAAACATCAGAGGAAAGGGACTTGGGTTTTATTATTGCTGATGACTTGAAAGTAGGCAAGCAATGCAGTAAAATAGTAGTGAAATAAAATTGGGTTCCTGACTATATAGGAAGAGGCATTAGCAGCAGGAACAGGGTGCCCAATAACCCCACTAATGTGTTCAAAGATCAATATGACCATTAAATAAAGGGCACCTTTCAATCAGGCATTCTTAACAAACCGGAATTTATGTTCTTAGATGTAAAATAGCCAGTTGCACTGATTTACTATCGCCTCCCAAAGAACATTGACATCCCACCAGGAAAGCAGATAATGTTGGGCATCAAATATTCAATCAGCAATCTTTCCCAGCTTTTCTACAGCCATATGTAAAAATGTTGCCATTATATATTCCTTTTTAGAGAATATTATCAGTGCATTAATCTTAATTTTTTATTTATATCTCAGTATTTGCATCTGAAATGCATTGGGGGTGGTTACTTCTTTGACAGGTTACTTGAAGCTGTGGAGGTCTTGGGCTGCTTTATATTTTAATTGTGATTTAACATTAGGCTATGTTAGATAAGTATTCTTTAAGGAATAATTGATATGCCCTCTATAATGGGTAGAAGAATAATATAGCAAATGCTACAGCCTTTATGTATAGACTAGTAGTAGATTATGTAATCAGTTTGGTTTAATGTATGAATCATAATCTGTACTTGGACACTCCTGGTTAAAACAGTGATGGTATTCATTACAGAGCCAGGATCACCCAAGTAGTGTATCACAAAGAGCTCCCACAATGATAGATGTCAATTTTTGTTCTATTTCACATAGTTACAAAACCAAATGAGAGGGGTTAAGCTCTAAGGTGTGCTAAAGAGGTGATAACATGGAGATAACATCTCCAGTGTTATCACATCCCCAGTTCCAATATTATTATGTGGAGTCTATGCACTAAGATCACCAATGCTGGAGATATCTGTGGCTCTATAGAATAACATAGGAACTGGAGAAGTGATATCACTGGAAAAGTCATCTCCGTGTTATTACAATTTTATCACACCTTAGTTAATAACCCCCAAGGTGTTCTTGTTAAAATCCACTAGGTAAGTATATGTACTGCTACTATCTATTGTTTTACCTTTTTTTAGGTAGGCAAGTACTAACGTGGGCATTTTCATCTGATATATACTTGTCAGTGAATACACTGGTATTGTATGTATATACAGATATATATAATTTCATGGGTAATATATGAATTAAATAAGCATACCATGTGACGTACATTATATGTAATGTAATCAGCAGCTTCAGTATATGCTAGTAATGTCTAGGGAGCAAATCATTTATGTACAGATACTGTAGATATTGTTATATGATTCATACCTGAATTTAACACACTTTCATATATATATATATATATATATATATATATATATATATATATATAGTGAGAGAAAGTGTGCTGCAGTAGTTGAGGAAATATACATCAGGTCTACTTTGGTTTTTTCCTAGTTAAAATGTTCCAGGGAAAGATGTTGGTTTTGCAAAAACATTGTTGGTAATCTGCAAACTATGGTAAGGGTCTCTGGGGCAGAGCATCTGGAGAATAGGGTGGGCCAATGCTCCAAACATCACTAATTGCTGCTTAAATCCAGGCCAGAGCCTGTATTCTGCCCAGGAGCTCCAGGTTTGGACTAGTGATAAAACTCACCTATGGCCGATCAATTAGCAGGCAGTGTGTTAAAATCAGGGATCAGCTTGCTGTATTTGTTAGAAGCCACTTAGTCAAAAGCCAGCTAGGAAAGCTGATGAACTGAGTGTTTCTCCACAAGCTTGTTTTGTTGAAGTTTTGAAATAGTAGTAAGTGGGAAAGCCACCCAATTGCAGACAGCTGTTTGATGTCTAGTAAGTCCTCAAGCAAGAATAACTCGAACCAGAGTTGGAGTTTGTCCTGTGTTGCAGCTTACCATAGAAGACTGTGGTTATTTAAAGAGCCCAGACAAAAAAACCTTTAACACAAAAAAAGACACTTTTCACAGTATATATATATATATATATATACATAGATAGATATATATATAGATATATATATAAAAATAGAGTCAGAGCAAGAACGCACACTTGGGACTTCTATCGTGTGATGAAATTAATCCAAAATTTATTGATCGACATTTCAGCTGTGCTCAAGCAGCCTTTCTCAAGATACCATTACAGTGAAAGGTGCTCCCCTCATATACCCTGTGAACAGCATTAGCGTCAACGCCGGTGTTCCCATGTCGCTGTGAAGTCATTGATGGACAAACATCAAATAAAAAATAATTATTACTAATAAATAATAATATATTGTGTAACATTAATCCAATAGTGTACCATTATCAAAGCAGCGATCTTCAGAACAAATTGAGAAGATATAGAAAAATTAATAATTGGGCTAAAAACAACTCCTGATGATAGGTCATAGGTTAATAGATCAATGACCTCCATCAAGACTACATTGACAAATGAAAATCCTAATGGAAATAAAAGTAAAAAATACAAGAAAGAATTATTGGAAAGACAGTGAGGGCCGAGTGTAACAATTTGGTATACTCACACAGTCAAAATGAGTGGATGAGACAATTATAATGACAACCATTACAAATACAATGTGATCCTCATTATCATCACTCGATCTCTGTGTCTATCAATGGCAAATAGCTTGATGTACAACATCGTTATCAAAGCTGATAATAGTGAAACAGGGACTCACCAGAATACGCCTCTATTGTTGGTCACCATATAAAATACTGGATTCACACAACCAGTACAATAGTTTTATATGGCAATATAACTAGCCGCCGCCAAGCTAAGAAATACATCTGGGACCACACAGAAGGGTGTTATCAAGGGTACCTGTCACCAATAGGCAATTGGTGACAATAAAAAAGCAGTCATATACAGGAGAAAAAAATCTAAAGCGCTATGATTTCACAGACACTCAATAATGAAGATGAGTCATCTATACATTGTAAAAAGAGCATCGTTATGCGAAGAACATGATAAATATTAAGTGAAGAACATAGTGTTGTATCAGAGATCGTGTTAATGAGATATAGAGATGTCTCTATTAGTTCATCAATGTTCCTACAATCTAATAAGTTAATGGTCTTAGAACACAGTTTAGATGCCCTCTTTATTATGTTACAAAATAGCCTTAAATGTCCCATCCATCTCTTAGCCTGGTAATAGACTGAATATTGTCATAACATCCAGACAAGTAATTGTGAAGCTCAATTAGTTGATAGATCACATACAGCTAACTTATGATTCATAGCGGAGAAGTATCCTAGGATCATGTTAGTTAACGAAGATTGTAATCTAAAGAATAGTAAAGAAGGTATTATCCATATATATAATGGAGAAAGAGAGTGCCACCAATGTATATGCCAGTAAAGTATCCTTTTATTGTTACAAAATACAAATGTTCTATAAACAATATGGACATCCACAATTTTAAAATTCTCTCACATATTTGTATTTGTGTGTTTTACCTCTCCTGTCCTCCTGGACATCCAGCGTACTCCAGGATCTTGCTCATTGAGGCCTAACTGGCAGTATTTTTTGTATTGTTTCTTGTTGTTTCTGTTTTATCATATCATTATCAGTATGTATTCTCTTTGTGGAGATCACACTCTGCAAAGTTCTACCCAGGCAGCTTGAATTGGGTGCTTCCTACTCTGATCATCACATTTTGATTGTGGCATGACAACTGATCCTGTGGAGGTCTCGCTAGTTGTAGTCCAACAAGGGGCTAGACTTCAACAACACTCAGTGCAGATCAAACAAATTGATTCCAAGCTGGACTCTATTGCTACCATGCTGCAACCTATGCAGCAGTGCTTTGAAGCATCTCAGAGTAGCTTCTGCTGGGCTTCCAGTCACCACATCTTCTTCCCCTTGTCCATTGATCTCCAGACTTCCTTTGCTGGCCTGTTATTATAGCATTTCCTTGGAACTTCATGGGCTCTGGAATCAATCTTATCTGCATTTTTGGAGCCAGCTGGAGGCCTATGAGTCTCATCAGGTGTGCATTACTTTTATTATATCTTTGTTTCACGGTTCAGACTTAGCCTGGGTCTAGCTACTTCTGGACCACTAGGCTACAATTCTAGCTGATTTTGATACTTTATCTCAGCTTTTTGGTCGGTGTTTTATTGCCAGCAAGGTTCTAGAACACTTCTTCAGTATGCTATAGAGTAAACCACTGAACCTATCCTCCATACTGTGGAAGACCTTTTTGCCCTGTGTGCTACTCTGGAACACCAAGAGTGCTGGAATGAACACAACAGAGATCATTCTCATCAGCTGACGACCAAGCCTCCTGTAATTCTTGCTCCTAATTTCCATCACACCATTAACTCTGATACCATTGGGGTGTGGACAAGGGGCATAGTGACAGCAGCGTACTTGGATTCTGGTGGGGGGATTTCATATTGGGGACCCGAAGTGTCATGGTGTTTGGATAGAGTTGTGCCAGGTGTGAGTGCAGATGTACCCATTGTTCCCAGTCCTTCCCTTATTTACACTGTACACATTGCAGTTGCTGATGTGAGAGGCACAGTTCCTGCTCTCAAGGGAAACATTTCTATTCTCAACACACCCATGATTTTGCAGGAGGGACAGGTGGGGAAGCATTATTGGCCAACCTCTTATTTTCTCCACATATACCTGAAGACGTATGCGGGCTAGTTATGGTGCTGCTTCTGCCTCAGGAGAAGTGGCGTAACAATAGGGGTCACAGGGGTCGCACCTGCAACCGGGCCTGTCACTCCAAGGGGCCCGGCCGCCCCCTGAGAACCCATCGCCACTCGCCCACAGCCCTGCCCGCAGCAGCTCAGCTGATCTCCCGGCTCTCTAGTAATGCAGAGCGCTGGGAGATGACATCATCTCCCAATGCTCTGCATAACTGAGAACCGCGTGAGAGATGGAGGTAGGAGATGTGCATGGGGCAACGTGAAGATGGGGGGGGGGCCGGGCCTGGCGGCAATTTCTGCACCAGGGCCCGGTGGCTTCTAGTTACGCCACTGCTCAGGAGCATCACTGGAGCTAGTTGTGGCAAGTGGAACATTCATCATCCATCACTCATATTATTGCTGTTGTTGATCCCATTCCCTTTGAGCTACCTAATCATCCTGCTGTTTAAACAACTCAGCAGCAACAGCAAGAACAGCAGTTGCAAATTCTGCATCTACATCAGGACGTTTGACAATGGACAGTGGACACTAGCAAACATGATATGACCTGCTGGTACTATGCCAATGGGGCATTTTTTTCCTCAGGGCTTGTGCTTTTAAAAAAAAATAAGTAATAAACAAAACAAAACATAGGCCTACAAAACAATTTACAATTTTTGGGGGCTTGTTTCTAACAAGCCTAAGTCCTACAAATCAATGTTTCCTTAGGGATTGTGATAAACAAGTGTAAGGCCTACAAATCAATGTTTCCTTAGGGCTTTGGCCTCCAACAACAAATCTTAAAAATCATCCTCTACAAAATTCTCTGTCACGTCAAGTATCAGTCTACCTCAGTCGCAGCTTATGTCTCGGTCTTGTTACGTTCAAACTTCTTATTTTATTTGTTTTTTATTAACTGTCCCCAATATCAGTCAACTCCCCCAAAACAAATTCACTGTTCAACAGATTCTTTCCTCAGACTCCACCCAGCAACAAAGGCACCCTCCTCAGACCCGTATAATACCATGTCGTATGGATTTTTTTATTGTATTTAGTTTTAATTTTTTTATTAACTGTCCCCCCAATCCCAGTAAACAACCCTCCCAAAAACATTCCCTGTTTACCTGATTATTTCTCCACACTCCACCAGTACAGATACCTTCATATACCTTTTATACTATGCCTTTGGGTAATAAAATAACATTTGCTATGTACTGTGTGTAAATTCAGTGTTTCCATTGATGTCAATTGAATGAGCTAGACAAACAAAAGTGGAAAAACTGCCCTTTTTGTGGGCAATTACTTGCCAAGAAGGAAGTGCCATTATTTGCCGATTTTGGTTTGAGGCGAAATTTTCGCCCATCCCATGTCTATACTTTATCCATCCCAGGGACCAAAAGTCTTGAGGAGTATGTTCAGGACAATCTTGCCAGGGCATTTATACACCTTTCCACCTACTCCGCGGGAGCAGTTATATTCTTTGTTAAGAAGAAGGATGAAGGTCTTGTGTTTTCCCCCAAGCTTGACCTTAGGTACTTACAACTTGGTCAGTATGAGAGAGGGAGTGGAAGACTGCTATTAATGTCAGGTTTTGCCTTCGTAATGCCCCAGAAGTCTTGGGTTTTACATTTTAAGTATTACTATTCCTTTATCCCCATACATATTAACACTCTTTCCTATATGGTTCTAGAAGATCTAATATCCATATTTGTTAACCAGGGATATGTCACACAATATCACATGTCTAAGTCTGAACATCAAGCAATACAATCATTGAAAAAGAATTATCAGGTTATCATTAGGCCAGTGTAAGCGTTCACGCTTACCTTTACCAGGGAACTGGCTGCCCTAGTGCTCCGTTCGGCAGCCAGTCCCCTTGGCGTTCCGGATGCTGTTCCTCTGGGTTGTGCGTGTGGGCTCCTGCCGCATTGCTTTGGCTCCCTCTGCCGGCCCGTTGAGTCAGGCACGCGTCACTGAGGATTCCATAAGAGACAGTGCTCTACCTTCCAGGGGTGGAGCGTAGAGTATTTAAACTGCCTGGACATTAACTCATTTGCCCTTTCATGGTGTCCAATGCAGTTGGCTTGGGTTTGTGCATTACTTGGTTTGTCTGACTACCCTTTCTGGTGCCAGCCTTTGGTTTATCTGACTACCCGCTCTGTGTATGACCCCGGCTTGGCTGACATTCCTTCTGGTGTGCACCTGCGGCTCTGGTAGACTAACTCCTCTGTGTATGACCTTTGGCCTGGCTGACTATCGGTCTTGGTACTGACCTGTGGCTCTGTCCGACTACCAGCTCTGTGTATGACCCTGGCTAGTACGATATCAATCTGGTACGACCTGTGGCTCTGGTTTACGAATTTGCTCTGTGTGTGTTCCAATTTGTCTGACTACCCACCTTGGTGCTACCCGGGGTTGTCCACTGCGCACCCAGCATACCAACGCATCAGTGGATAACTGGTTGGGTACTCCTGGTGGCTCTGGCGGACATCTCCTTGTCTCTGTCCATTTACTGCAGCATTCAGGTGCAGATCTGTATCGCAGTAGCCTTTCTCAGGAACCTTGTCTGTTCAGGCGCGGACCTGTAGCCTTTTTCAGGAACCTTGTCTGTTCGGGTGCGGACTTGTAGCACCGTAATCTTTCACAGGAACCTTGTCAGTACAGGTGCGGACCTGTAGTAGATCCTCAGGTGCGGACCTGAGGCGGCATATCTCCAGCCTGTCTTCTGGAGCTCAGCTCAGTACCTCCATAGCAGCACTATCCTTCCTGAAGTCTGCTATATTGTATTTTGTTCTTGCTGTTGCCGTTCATTCTGTATGTGTACATCTTAATAAAGATTGTGTTACCTACAGTACTGGTCCATTTCTCATTACTGAGTCCGTGACAGTACGAAAGAGCCATGTCTACGGACGGTACTGGTAACCCTTCTGCACAGCACCTCCTAGCCAGGGTGGAGGCTCAGGATCAACGAATTGATCAAATAACATTTGCATCACAGAGGAGGAAGTGCTCACTTCCTCCTCCTCAGACTCAGTGGACAAAGGGTCCTTCCAGCTACTCCATTTATTATTTTTAAACCTGCTCAAAGTGATAGCAGTCACTATGAGCCCCTCCTCCCTCAAATTTGAAAAAAGATCACAGCAGAACAGCACAGCACATCTACCTCACTCTGTGGTGAAAACAATGTAAATCAATGGGAGGAAACTTTCTAGCCAATGAAAAAATTACGAAAAATTTTCGCCAATGGGTGAAAAATGTAAACATTTTAATCGCTAGTTTTAAAGTGGATTTTCCCATGAAAAGCAGACAACAATGGTTGTCACGGAATTTCCCGCAGGAACATGGAGAGAGATTTCGCCAACCCCTAGTGCTGGTCCTCCCCAATAGATTTATCTTAAAGTTAAAAAATCTTTGGTAGACTAAGTAAAATAATAGAAACAAGTATATCAATCCTAACATGAATTTAATTGGAAGGGAGGGAGAAAAGGTTAGTACTATTGAGAGCAAGACAGGTCAGCTGCCTGTGCCTGCTGATAGATGTGCTGCCTCTCCTGCCACCATTGCTGCCCCTGCTGCAACTAGTGCTGTGCCTGCTGTCAGACATGCTGCCCCTGTTGAAACCAGTGCTGAACCTGCTGCCACCAATACTGTGCCTGCTGCCCCTGTTGCCAATGCCACCAGTGCTGTGCCTGCTGCCAGTGTTGAAGCTGCTGCCAAAAGTTCTGAAGCTGCTAATGTGTCTTGTAATACTCAGGAGGAGGGAGGAGAAGATGATGCCAAGTGTGACAGCCATCCCCAAGCAGTCACACCAGTGCTAGTACTACTATTACTAAGAAGGTCTAGCAGCTTGTTAGTGTTAGGAATGAAGGAGGGGGGTAATCAATATCCTCATATTACTAGTGACTGTGAGGTGGAAGACTCTGGGGCTGAACTTGATGTGAATGGTGTTAGTAGTAGTAGTAACAGTAATGGTGAAGCAACCGGTGGGACAAGTGTTAGGGGAGTGGTAGGGGAAGCATTGGAGAGCATCCAGACTAGCGGTCAAGGGAGCTCACACCATTCCTCTGGCTCTGGGAATCCTCCTCCCCTACCCTTCGCTACAGTGTCCAACTGGAACATGATCCTGAAGAGGCCAGAACTGGTGTTGGGGGAAAGCAGGCTCAGAATTAATACCACCACCACCAGCAGTAGCACAGATCAGCTGCATGTGCCTGCTGCTACTGCTTCTAGTCTGCCTTCTTCTTCAGGTCAAAAGGAAATGGCAAGTGTGACATTAGGGGACCCTCTGTCACATTGCTTGTCACCTCCTCCAAGCAACAGTTAGATGTCTGTAATAGAGCAGCAGTAGCAGCATGTAAGGAATGGGACTAGTGGTGGTGGTGATGGTAGAGAAGCTTGGATGGAAGAGACATTGGTGTCCTTTTTATAAGAAACTGAGAAGGAATGGGAGACAGGGATGAGGATGGGCATCTCCACCACTAGCCATGAGCTTTTGGAATTTGTGGAATTTGCAACTGCTCTAAATCCTGTTGCTGCTGAGATGCAAGGGCAGCAGGATGCCGAGGAGCAGGCTAGTGTGCCACAGACCACCATGGGAATGGGGTCAACAAGTGATGCAAGACTAGGACAGGTTCTACTTGCCACCGGCAGCAACACTCCTGGTCCTAGTTGCAGTGTGGATTCTGAGGCAGTAACAGCAACAGCAGCAACATAAGCATCTGCCACAGACAGTGAAGGGGAATGTGGAGGACAAGTAGAAAGAAGACATTCTTCTCCACCTGTTCCCTATACCACAAAGTCATCGGTGTGGGACTATTTTTCTCTTGGGGCAGGCACAGTGCAGTCATCACCAACAGCACTGTGAACAATTTGTGACAAGTCAGTGAGAAGAGGAAAGGAGGGAACACACCTTGGCACAACCTCCCTGAGATCACACATGAAACACAGATATCATGACATTTATGTCAAACATGTTAAACCCAAACACCCATCGCAGAAATCAAGCACCACTGTTACTGTAGCCCCTGACTCTCCAGAAAGGCAACAAGAGGTGAGGCAGAGATCAAACAGGAGGAAGAATAGAGAAATCAAGACAGAGACTGGAAGTTCCATGATGAGCGAAACAACTAGCTTGCCATCATCATAACTTTCTTCCTCTAGGGTAACAACTACATCTTCTGCCAGTCCACCTTCTTCATCTTTACCTCCCCTGCCAAATGATAGCCACTGTGATGATATTAGGATGTGGCAGTTAGTCTCTACCCAGTACACACTAGGGTGCACTGACCACACATGCAATTGTGGTGGAGGAACATTGATACCAGGTTATCAAGCGGCATCTGAGGAGATTCCATCCCACAGAATATGCTAGCATGCTGTTAGGGAGGGTTCATCATTACTATTAAACTGTCAGCAAGTTGTCATACGTCCTTAGCGGGGTCTGCACAAGGGGTATAGTGACAGAGGCAGTACTTGGGTTCTGGTGTCATGGTGTTTGGATACAGTTTATCACAGTGCCCGTGATTCTGCCTAAGCGACATTCCTACTTACGGGTTTGCTTTGGCTGCTTCTTATTGGCTCTGGGTTTTCAACCCCTCCCAGGGCTTGCCTTTATATACACCCTCCTGTCACTATGCCGGTGCCCTTTTGTGGTGTTCCTGACCAGATGTTTGTTCCTGTGTTCCTGTTCAGTGTATGATCCGGTTTCTTCTGACCTTGCTCCTGTCTTCGTTGCCCATATTGTTTTGACCCGGCTTGCCTGACTACGATTCCATGATTGATTTGGCTGATTTCACTCTCTGTGTACCGATCCAGGCTCTGTCTGACTACCGCTCTCTGTGTACCGATCAAGGCTTTGGCTGACTTCCGCTCTCTGTGCACCTTTCCAGGCTTTGGCTACTCGCCTAGCGTCCGCTTATCGCTAGTGCTTCTGTTGTCCTAGTCTAGTGTCCATTGCCTTTGCCATACGGTTGCCTGCAAGTCTGCACTATTAAGTTGCCTCCAGTTGCGATACCTTTCAGCCTGTGCCTCCCTGCAGCCTCCGTTTGTATACTATACAGCCTGTGCTTTACGATCACTAGTGGTTCTACCACCTGTCAGTCTGCACTTCTCCGCTGCCTCCTGTTGCGCTACCTTACAGCCTGTGCCTCACTGTAGCCTCCGTTTGTCACTATACAACCTGTGCCTTAATGGTCACTTGTGGTGGTTCGACCTGTCCGTTTGCACCTATCAGCTGTATCAGGTTGCGTTGCTGTACCGCTGCTCTCCTTATTGCCTCCAGGCTCGTTAGACTCAGTCTGCCTACCATCACCTCCGGTTGCGCTCCATGCAGACTGTGCCTACTCTGCTTGCCTCCGGGCATCTGCTCAGTATTCTCATTTGTACCGTCACGTGGGCTGCCTTACCCGGTTATAGGTAAGGCCAGTAGAGCCTATCCGCTCCCCAATCTACTGGGGTGTCTGCCCTGCAGTACCAGTCCCTCTTAGGGCTTCTCCTGACCTGTACTGTTGAGGTTTTGTTCCAGTTCCTGTTCCAGTAATTTTTTACAATTCTGTATTTTGTTATATCTGTTAATGCCCTGATCTGTGTCAGATTCAATAGTGTTATCCTCTGTTTGGATCTGGACCCGTGAAGGGCATTTCTGTTCTGTATTATTTTGTCTAATAAAGATTCATTATTTTACCTTAACCAAATTGTCTGAGTGTTCAGTAAAACCGTGACACAGTTGTTCCCCAAGATGTTATTTATCACACACACACTGTGCACATTGCAGTTGCTGATAAGAGCCACAGTTCCTGCTCTCAAGGGAAACATTTCTATTCTAATAACACACCCATGATTTTGGGGGAGGAGCAGGTGGAGAAGAATTATTGGTCAACTTCTTCTTTTCTCCACATAGAATGGGGGTTACTTATTGTGCTGCCACTGCCTCAGGCGCATCACTGGAGATAGTCATGGCAAATGGAACCTTCATCATCCATCACTCATGTTATTGCTATTGTTGATCCCATTCCCTTTCAGCTGCCTAATCATCCTGCTGCTTAAACAACTCAGCAGCAGCAGGAAGAACAGCAGTTGCAAAGCCCGCAATTATGCACTCTGGAGGACATGTGACAATGGCCAGTGACCACTGGCCAACATGACCAGTTCTCTCAGCCAGGCAAGGAATGGGTGAATGAGAATGATAACCCACAGGCTACGAAGCAGAGTCGGAACCCTACAGCAGAAGGCCAGGAGTCGGAGAGCAGAGAGCAGGAGTCTTTAAGTTAGCCGACAGTAATGTTATGCTTCAAGTCAACTAAAAGCTGTAGAGGCAGATACTGTAGAGTCAAAGATAAGCTGGAGTCAACTAGGAGTCGAACAGAATTTATGTCGACTACACAGGGTCGTAGACAGGCGGGGAGTCGAAGTGTAGTCGGGACCAGTATACAGGTAGTCAAACAAACAGATAGTTGGTACCTAGGGTGAGCTGAGAAGCGGAGAGTCGTAGTCGAGCCGGAATCGGTACACAAGGAGTCGAAACAAACTGGAGATATGAAGAGAGTGGTCATGCTAGCCGGAGTCAGTACACAAAGGGTCGAACAGAAGACTGGAGCAAATAGTTGGATTGCAGGAACAAGAAGAGAGATTGCAGACAAAGCCAGAAATTCGGATACACGGAGGGGTCACAACAGGAATCAGGAATACAGGTAAGCTTGATACACAGGAACTAGGACGCTGAGCACAGACCATCCAAGGGCGGGGAGAGTAGGAAAGTCCCGAGCATAAGTAGGCTATGGACAGGTGTATGAGTTTTGTAATCAGGAGTGAGTTTGCCTTGAGGAAGAATGAGTGGATGGGTTTGTGACACTGCTGGCACTAGGCCAGCAGGGAATTTTTATTTTTTTCTCAGGGCTTGTGCTTTGAAAATAAATAAATAATAATAAAAAAACATAGTCCTACAAAAAAAATAAACAGTTTTTCGGGGTTTGTTTCTAACAAGCCTAAGTCCTACAAATCAATGTTTCCTTAGGGCTTTAAGTCCTACAAATCAATGTTTCCTCAGGGCTTGGGCCTCTAACAACTAATCTAACAAATCATCCTCTACAAAATAATCTATCAAGTCAAGTATCAGTCCACCCCAGTGGCAGCTTATGTCAAGGGGTTCCGGTCTCTTTACATACACATTTCTTATTTTACTTAATTATTTGTTTTTATTAGCTGTCCCCCCAATACCAGTCAAGAAACCCCCCAAAACAAATTCCCTGTTCAACTGATTCATTCCCCAGACTCCACCCATCAACGCAGGCACCATCCTCAGACCCCTTTTATATCATGTCTTATGGGTTTTTTTTTTATTTAGGATTTATTTTAACTGCCCCCCTATCCCAGTAAACAACCCCCCAAAAAATAATCTCCTTTTCAACTAATTGTTTCCCCACACCCCTCCAACAGAGAACCCTCATGCCCCTTTTATACTATGCCTTTGGGAAATAAAATAATATTTGCTATGTGTTGTTCATAAATTCAATATTCCCATTGATTTCAATGGAATGAGCTAGGAGAAAAAAGTGGAAAAAATAAAAAAATCTCACTTTTCGCAGGAAATTATTTGCCAAGCAGAGAGTGCCATTTTTCACCAATTGCAGTTTGAGGTGAAAATTTTCACCCATCCTTAACCGGCACCTCTTTTCCACACTGGCTTACACACCAGCTTCTTCAGATATGGTCCGGAGAGAAGTTGAATTGCAAGTATTGCTTATCTTTGTGTGACACTCCTTGGGGAAGATTCACTTCTCCAGTTCCTATGTTATTCAATAGACCTATGAAATAAGATCTCCAGAACTGAAGAAATCTTAGCGAAAAGTTCCAAAGACTAACATAGGAATTGAAAAAGTGATAAAATTGAGAAGTCATCTCCACTTTATCGCCTCTTTATCACCACTTACAGAAACTCTTCCATTGTATCAAATACTTTGGGTTCTCCTCCTGTGTATATTTTCTCTGTGTTCTCTTCAGCATTTGCAGTGGATGACCTGTCTGGAGCGATTGAGTGTTTGGATATCCAATTATCTGTGTGGAGGTAGTGAGAATATCCTCCACAAGCCATATTCGCCACTATACAGTAACCACATTAGCCACATTAGAATGTGAGCAGCATTATTTTTACCATCAGTATATATTTGTTATCTTTGATGTACTACATTATTATGCTCTCCCCTTTCTGTTTCTTTTTTACTGGTGTCCATGTATATCAATGCATGTCAGCTATTGGCATATATAAAATGGGCCAAATATTGTACACAATAACTAGAAACTGTCCATGGACATATGATGTACACAAAGACAGAAGTAGCAAACAAAAGTAAACCTGTTTTTGACCTCAAACCAGACCTTACTGCGAACAAGGTGGGAGACTGAATAATAATACAAAGCCAGATCAATGCAGAAAATTCCCTAGAGCTGAGAAGGCCCATTCTTGACGAAATTGGTCCATTTGTGTATCTTATTTAAGAGTCTTATGTACAAGCATATAATGAAGTCAGAATATTCTCCCAATATTTGGTTCTGTAACCAATGGTTTTATGTACATGTGTGTTTCCTAACTGAATATCAGCTGATATCAAATATATATATATCCAAAATGTAAGGTTATCTAGATTAAATAAAGCAATATGATGATATATCATGAGCCCATTTTAGATTTACTAAATGGTTTGCAAACCATTTAATTTATATTACTGGCATTGTACAAATTAAAAGGTTGTTATATTTGTGTCTTATCCAGTCCTTATTCCTTTATCTGAATAGGTCCTAGTTTTCTCCAGTGCTCTCATATGTTCTTACAGTTCAACCCAATCTTTTTTTTACGGAAAACAAGAAGAATTATTTTCTCCTTTCCCTCATGTCACTAGGAACATAATTTTAAAATAACAAAGATTTAGTAGTTTCAACATGTCCTTGGCAGGATTCACTGACGCACTGAGTATTATCCTGTAATTAGCCAGCAACTGTGGTGCCACTGAATATTTGTTGAAAGATGTTTAATGTGTTCAAATATTTCTTTCTACAGTACCTAGATGGCTACGTCTTGTAAACCTAGTTCTGGCATTTCCGCTGTGAGACAATTTGCAACAATGAAAGATCCTATTTTATCCTAGATCCCCTCTACTAGAAAACAGATGCTGTCACCACTCTCTAAAAGATGGTTTTAAGGCATGGCTTAAACTCTACTTTTAATAGGAGAAGTACCGCTCTTCAATCACATTTGCCTTTCTCTATGTGTGAGAGAGCAACCTCATGTAGCATACATGCCAATTTACATTTGTACCCTATTGTTTAATTAAGGTGTTCTTTCCCATGGAGTTTTGCTCTTAATATATCCTACACTTTATTCTCCCGTCTCATCTTTTGAAATGTCACCACCCTGGTATCTTGGATACACCCCACTGGTTACTCATGTTGATAATGTTAATTATCTAAACCGTGTGTATTAGATATCAAGTTTGACACTTTTCCATTACTAGGCAGAATAATGTGCTGTTATAATCATATCCCATTATATGAAGCATCGCTGATCTGGCACTTTGCCAGGTACTTTAACTTTTCCTGCATTCAGACGTGTCATTATTTATACTTTGTATTCTCCATGTCTATTACTATACAGAAAGAGTAATATCTATGAGAGAGGTGGAAATCTTTATTAAAACGAGAAAGGAAAGATAGGAGAGTACTTCCACTATGTTAACACCAATGGAAATAACAATAAAAATGTATGATACAACAAAAAGTATATTTATTAAAAATACCTACATCACTCAAATATTATACTGTAGATATGAATAAAACAATACTCCAATAGAGGTGAAAAACAATTTTAATATAGGGAAAAGCTACTAATGTCATATATGTAGAAAAATACCCCTAATACTACGTAGGATAAAAAACTAATAATGTTATGATCATAAAAAAGTGCAAGTCCCATAGTCTGGAAGGATAATAACTGAACATATAAAGTGTGAACATATAATAATAATTATCTCTATATAGAAGACTTCATACGTTCACCTTCAAAGTGATATTTTTATTGAGGTTACCTCTCCCTACTGTAGTATATCAAGGAAGGGTCAGATCTGTGTAGATTCTTCCATCCTGTGTCCTCTATTAACCCCTTGCAGACTCTTGAGGGTGAGCTAATATTTTTATTCCCTGATGAAGTATCTTTCAAAAAACTAAATGTGTTGGAAAAGAAAGACAAAAAAGTTCTACTATATAACCACAAGTCTGGTTAAGATTTTAACTATATAACTTATCTATGTGAACATTAGCACATCAGTTAGCGTTCTTATTGCAGTGCCTTAAGGGACCTCTGCTAGCTCAGACCTTACATTATGTAGAGGTGGTCAGTTAGAAGATTTCTGCCCACATTCCTCACCACAACATATATTCTTCATACAGCTTTGATCTAGCTGAGAATACTGACAGAATGGGGAAATCAAATCTTCAAGTATATTGCTTCCGCCTGGTACAGCAGCATTACCATCACGAGTATGAGAATATAGGAAACAGAATGGGAGAAGCTATGCAGATCTGACAGTGCCTTGATATACTAGAGTAGGGAGAGGTAACCCCAATAAACATATTGCTCTGAAGGTGAATGTATGAAGTCAGATATATATAGAGATAATTCTTATATCTTAATATTTTACATATTCAGTTGTTATCCTTTTGGACTATGGGACTAGCACTTTTTTATGACCATAATATTATTTTCTTATCCTACGTAGGATTAAGGGTATTTTTCTACATATGTGACATTAATATTTTTTCCCCATATTAACATTGCTTTTTACTTCTATTGAAGTATGGTTTTATTCATATCTACAGTATAATATTTGAGTGATTTAACATTTTTAATAAATGTACTTTATCTTGTATCATACATTTTTTATTTTTATTTCCATTGGTGTATATATAGTAGAAGTGCTCTCCTCAGAGTTGGATTAACACTCCACAGGGCCCTAGGCAAGGCAATCAATTTGGGGCCCCCTTCCCCCAAGATAGTATGACAAAAATAAATGTAGTATTAGTAACACGCATTACTGGGCTGGCTCCCTCCTTAACCCTGTCTTCCTAGTTACACAGTGTATAACAGCCTGGCAATTAAAGGGTTATTCATTCTGACCACTACTAACCATAATATATACACAATCTTCCAATAAAATGTACTACTGTAGAGATAAATAATCTAACGTGTTTCATGCTAATACTTAGCACTTCACCAGAGACTTCTCTCTGATGAAGTGCTAAGTAGTAGCACAAAACACGTTAGATTATTTGTCTCTACAGTAGTACATTTTATTGTAATATTATGTATATATTATACCAAGATTTGCAAATATTCCTGCAATATTATTGACACAGTTAACTAAAAGAGTTTATACCATCTTGGAGAGGAAACCATTGTACTTGAAGGTGCTTAACAAAGGCCTCCCAACAGTATTACACTGAGAGAAGGGAGTCCTGTTTATGTCTATAGAGAGGCACAAAACCAAGATGATAAAAAAGCCTTGCTCATATTCTAAAATAGCAGTGAAGAAATGGAGGAAGAAAACCCTGCCCACTGGCTGTATACTACGGTATGGAGAGTGCCCAAATTGTATCAAGTCGGGAGTAAAAAGATCTCAGCCCGCTGATATCCCAGTATAAACATGGACTCCAACTTACGTGAAATATGAACTCTGATACCACTAAAGGTAGATATAAAAGTATTCAAAACAGAAACATTGTTTCAATTCATATATATATTTATAAGACAGGAGGAAAAGAACCCTGCCTGCTGGATTTATTTTCATCAACCACTTACCATACTGAAAAAGAGGACTCTTATTAGAGACATAACCATCTATTTGCTGGAAATACATATCTTGGTATTATTGAGATTTACTGTAGAGCTTTATTTTATATTGAGATCCCCAAGATATATTGTTTTAATGCTTTATAGATGCTTTATATGTAGGTATTGTTTATTAATAAACTATTAATATTTTTTACTATTTTTGGGCCATCTATTTATATATTTGTGACATATTAAGATCCAAGAACTTAGTCCATCTTTGTTTCCTTTTTAAAATAACTTTATATTAAAAAGTTCACGTTCTGACAAGTACATTTAGGGTTGGTGACTGAACGGGTCTACTTGGATGCATAACAGTGTTGGATGACCATAATCTAGCACTTGATGAGTCTATCCTACTGTCTTTCTCTTGACTATATTTAAATTTTAGACCTGCAGTCCGCTTATTCAATCAACACCAACTATAGACTGTAGTAATTCGTTATAGGCCTGAGTCTGGCCCCTACCTTGAGCAAGTGTGGCCATCTGCCTCAATGGCGATCCCTGATACCAGTGTGCCTGCCACTGTGCCACCAAGAAGAGTCACCTCCAAAAAGAACAAGTGGGCGGGAGCTCTTCTGTTTAATAGCTCCACAATTGTGTGACCAGTGCTGTGTATCCTTTCTCATATGCGCATGACACATGTGCACTTCCAATTCTGAGCCACTTTCTAGGTGAGTGCGGCTGGAGAACAGTTAGGAGGAGGAGGGAATAGGTTTCTGCTGGGCCCCCTCCTTTGACTGGGCCCTAGGCAGGCGCCTTGTGCGCCTTGCCTGTAATCTGGCTCTGGATCTCCTATTTTTCCTTTTTGTACTTGTGTTTTCCAGGTCTTCTGAACACTATAAGACCACCAAGGATAGTAGCTAGTTCCCACACAAAATGCACATTCTTTCCTAATATATTGGTAATATTGCCACCATTACCAATATATATTTCTATTTCTTGGAAATTTTTATTGTTATAGTCCAACTGCCATATTCAAATGAACCCTTTTAATGCCAGAGGTGTTCCCCTCTGGCAATCAAAGAGTTAATTGATATATCTTGTAATGATATTGCATATTATACCAGAAAATGTATTCCATATGACTATTTATTGAAATGGAAGCATTTCACTGATTTACTTTCAAGATTAAAACTGAATTTGAGAGTGTGCCATGATAAAGCCAATTCCAAAATGCAGAGGTATTAGGTGTCTATATAATATTATATTATTATGTAATAATAATAATATTATTATAATAATATTATTATATTATATATGGATTCTATCATGACCAGATTGTGGCCTAGTGATAAAATGCATGTGTTGTATCTGTCAAAGTCACCAGATAGACAATTAATAGCTAAAATGCACCAACTACCTGCTGCTGATTTTAACCATGCCATCAAATCAAGTAAAGCATATTGTGCTCTAAGGGCTGTAAAGGGCAAATAGAGCTGGAAAAAAATTGAATATATATAAAAATGTATATATATATATATATATATATATTTATATATATATATATATATTAAATTTTTTTATATATATATATGTAACCATATATATTTAGGACAAATATATGGAACAGATGATACAAATGTCCCCAATTATTTTAGCCCAATATCAGTCCACTAGACTAATAGCAGTTCCCAAAAAATGAGAAGGAAATGGAAGGTGATAACATGTGAAAAATTGAAAATGTCCATTTGACCACAGCAGGATTGTCCTTATGCAGCTTCCCATATGGCCTGGTCCATAGATACGCAGGAATCTAGAGAGAGATGTGCAAAGCCCTTATAAGTATCTTTACTGGAAAGAGTTACTTGATTTGATCTAGAGAAAAAGGAGCACAAAACAAAGACAATCTAAAATCAGTGTTTATTCTGTTAAAACTCCACACACAAACATAAAGAAATATATTTACAAGACCCTCTTGGGATTAAAAATACATCTTCCTCCTGTTGAGGCAGCTAGGGGTGGGCGAAAAGTGAGAAACATTTCCAGCATTACTTTTTGTGAAAAAAGGATGATTTTTCTCTTTTTTCCTGAAAGTTTTCTCCTTCTCTCCAATGCAACATTTTCCACCTTTTTGTCTGTTCCAGCAAATTTTTGGCCTATTCCAACACATTTTTCTCCAATTAAACACATTTGTTGCCTATTTCTATACATTTTTCTCCTATATTTCCTATGGTGCAACATTTCCCAGCACAATATTACTTCTTCGGAGGGCTGTAGTGGAAAAATAAGTAACTGAAAGTCAAAGTTGTGATCATACAGCAACATATACCTTGAAAAATGTGTTAACTTGCAGAGTTCATTTGTCCTTTGCCCACAACACTAACTGCCTGCTTAAGTGACAATGGCACATATTCATGATGATGTCAAGTGATTGAAAACCTACAATGTGCAGATGTGTGTGGCAGTGGTGGTGGTGGGGGACTGGTGTAGTGTGATTGGTGGGACCTTGACAAACTGCATCCACCCCGGGAGGAGAAGGATCATCATAATTTATCACACACGCAGCAGCAACTATTGCTGCAGTCAGTTTTTTAACTACCACTTTGCTCCCACATACCTACACTTCTCCGTCTTTCCCCCTCCACCTTGTATGTTTGCCAGACTCAATTACTGTGTGTGTTTTTACTCTCTGCAGTATACAAATGATGCCTTAGCCCTCAACAAAATTCTTGTCTGTCTATCAAGTCTGCCTCAATCACAGAGCTCACATCAGGCTCCCAGTCAGCTGTCTGCCACCTAATATATTTATTTGTTTAGTTATTTATGTATTAATTTTAAACTTTTTTATTTTCATTTTATTTTTTATTATTTTTATTTTATTTTTTTTAAGTTGTCCACCCTATCTTATCACAATCAATAAAAAATAAAATATAACTAAAAAACAAAATCAACAGCTTCTTTCCCCAGAGTTCCCCAGCACAGAGACAATAAAAGCAAAATCAGTAAGCAATTTGGACCCCAGATGCCTGTATCTTGCCAGTCAGTCACAACAAGTTTTGGGGTATTTGGCATCAACCTCCTTCCTCCCTTCTTCTCCACCAGAGTGACCCCAGACTCCCCTAAAACAAAAAACAAATGTTCTACCTAAAAGACTCCTTAATCAAAGCTTACTTTCCCCTTTAGTTGCCTATCTTCACTAGCTCAAAAACATGCTGCTTTCTCCTCTCACAAACACAGAACGGCATGCTATGAGGGCCTGACACCCTTGTATATGTAAAAAAAGTAGAGAAAACTTTAAAGTGGTGTGGAAACATTTTTCTTCCCATTGATTTCAATGCAATGACATAGGTGAAAAAATTGGGAAAACTGTACTTTTCTAGGGACATTTTCTTGCCAAGCGGAAAGTGACATTTTTCACCAAGTGTGGTTTGAGGCAAAAGTTTTCGCCTATCCCTAGATGCAGCCTTTCATTTCCAGATCCAGTGCCTCCTCCTGTTACAGACCATCAGCACTAGAGGGTTACTCTGCACACTGGTGTTTCTTCCAAACCAAATGATTGCTCCAAAGATGTTGAAGAAAATTGAGGATAACAACGGAGCCAAGACTGTTCTTATTATCTCGCACCCAATGTTTTCACTCTACAAAGCACCTATAACCCTGTATTGTTTAAACCCGGAAATTGTAATGCGCTGCGTACACTTGTGGCACTATATAAATAAACATATTAATTCATTCATTCACTGGGAATATCAAGCACAGATTTAACAGGCTTAATCAACATGCAGTAATATGCAAAAGTTTTAGACTGGTATAAAAAAATGTTGTAAAGTAAGAATGCATTCAAAAATAGACATGATAATAGTTTATATTTAACAATTAACAAAATGCATAGTGAGTGAACAGGAGAAAAATCTAAATCAAATTGATATTTGGTGTGACCACCCTTTGTCTTCAAAACAGCATCAATTCTTCTAGATACACTTGCACACAGATTTTTAAGGAACTTGGCAAGTAGGTTGTCCAAACATCTTGGAGAACTAACCACAGTTATTCTGTGGATTTAGGCAGCCTCAGTTGCTTCTCTCTCTTCATGTAATCCCATTCTGATAACAGATGAGATTTGGTACCGTGTTAGCTGTAGAAATACAGGAGGCAAATATAGTTTTTGATACCTTTTATTGGCTAACTAAGCAGATTTAAATGCAAGCTTTCAAGACCTTAGGTCTCTTCCTCAAGAATGTTATACAGATAAATATGAAAACATCTCTCTTAAATACAAGTACGCATCACATTGTTTAGCATGAAAATCAGATAAGAGAACTCAATCCAGATCCAGATATCTTTGATCAGTCAGTGGTAAATTGCACTCTTCCTCTGAGGCTTTAGAGGTATTTACGATGCTCTTGGGTCTGTTGGAAAGGTCAATCAACTAAATTGTATTTTGATAAGAACTCTTTATCTCTATTTAAACCACTACAAATTGCATTAAATTTTAACATTAATTTTACCTCCCATACCTTTCTGTCCCTCTGAGTGCGGAACAGTCACATCAATACAGTTACCTTAATATCCTTGACACTGTGCCCATTTTGACAAAAATGTTCTCCCACTGGTGTCTCTGTCTTTTTGTTATTAACACTGGATATGTGGGAATTAAATCTCCTATGTAAAACAGGCCCTTAAACAGTACTACAGGAAACTACAAACACTCCTTATCAACACCAAGAGGAAGAAACTACATAGACTGAGATGCAAAGCAGGTTTACCAGCAGAATCTGTAAATCAACCAGAACAGAACTGCGTTGTGAACCTTTCCAAACATAAGCCAAGCAGAGAGGAAATATCTATACTTTCAAAGGGCCTGTCATCATGTCCCACTAAACCCGTGGACAGGGTAACACTCTGCAGTGACATTGAGGAGTTTTCCAGAAAACTCAGACTCAAGGAATGGATAATAATTATAACAACACCACAGAGCTACATCACAATATCAATGCACCCACAAAAAGATCCACCTGGACTCCAAAACCAGGAAGTAACCCTACACTGGACAGATACATAGAGAGTTTCAGGAAAAGAGTCACTACAGAAATACTGGAAAGACAATGTGAACCAGCACCCAACCTAACCCATAAGGAACAGAAAGCCACACAGTCACTTAAGAATAACCAGGACATTATTATTAAGCCTGTAGACAAGGGAGAAGCTGTTGTTATAATGAACACTGTGGACTACATTCAAGAAGCAAATAGGCAACTCTCTGATGAAAGATATTATGCAAAATTACAAGAAGATCCCACAAAAAATTATACAAAACAACTTAACAGGATTATAAAAGAACTACCCTCCAACACTGAAGAACAGATAAGGCCCCTAATACCAGCAGATCCAAAAATAGGCTCCTTCTACATGCTACCAAAATACACAAAGAAGGAAACCCAGGAAGACCCATAATTTCAGGGATTGGTACACTCACAGAGAATATATCTGGCTGGGTAGAAAATACCCTGAAACCCCTGGTAAAACAAACACCCAGCTTCCTTCAGGACACCACAGATCTTTTAAACAAATTAGCTGTCTTGGGGCCAATTCCAGAGAGCACAATCCTGGTCACTATGGATGTAGAATCCCTTTACACCAACATTCCACACACGGATGGCATAGCAGCATGTCAGGGATATCTGGAACAAAATAACACACCCATGGAACCGGTAACAAAACTCATACAGTTTATTCTCACCCACAATTACTTCAAGTTTGGACAGGACCTCTACCTTCAGAAAATGGGGACTGCAATTGGTACCCGAATGGCACCACAATATGGCAACCTGTTTATGGCAAAATTGGAAGATGACTTACTGTCCACCTGCCAGATAAAACCCCTGGTCTATCTCCGCTACATAGATGATATTCTTATCATCTGGACCGCCAGTGAAGAGGAACTTCTCAAATTCCATGAGAATTACAATACATTCCACCCCAATATCAACCTAACACTCAGTCACTCACGCACAAACATTAACTTTCTTGACACAACTATCAGTATTCAGAGCAACATCATCTACACATTCCTATACCGCAAACCAACAGACAGACCAACCTATCTGAAAAGCAATAGCTTCCATCCAAAACACACAAAGAACTCCATCATATACAGCCAGGCCATCAGATACCACCGCATCTGTTCTGACATGATGGACCGTCACAAGCACCTCCAGAAACTCAGAGGAGACTTTATAAAACACGGTTACAGCGCAACTATTATTGACAGTCAGATACAGAAGGCTACCCAAATACCAAGAAAAAATCTGTTGTGCTACAGAGAACAACATAAGGGAAACTGGGTGCCACTGGTGGTCACTTACCACCCCCAGGTTGAAGTGCTACGCAAAATATCAAGAGAACTTGAAAAGAAATTACATACGGATGAAAGACTTAAGAACATATTCCACAGCCTCCCTTACTCTCCTTCAGTCAGCCTCCTAATTTGAAACAACTGATGGTGAGGAGTGCCCTGAATAAAAATACAAAAAATGGCACATCCCCCTGCCTACAAAAGAGATGTGAAACCTGTGCACACATTTACACCACGGACAACATTCCAATTCCAAACACCCAGTTACACCATAAGATCAATGGTACCTTTACCTGTAAATCATCCAATGTAATATACCTTATCATGTGTGCAAAATGTCCAACAGCTCTGTATGTGGGAGAAACTGGACAAGCATTACATAGGAGATTTAATTCCCACAGATCCAGTGTTAATAACAAAAAGACAGAGACACCATTGGGAGAACATTTTTGTCAAAATGTGCACAGTGTCAAGGATATTAAGTTAACTGTACTGATGGGACTGTTCCGCACTCAGAGGGACAGAAAGGTATGGGAGGTAAAATTAATGTTAAAATGTAATGCAATTTGTAGTGGTTTAAATAGAGATAAAGAGTTCTTATCAAAATACAATTTATTTGATTGACCTTTCCAACAGACCCAAGAGCATCGTAAATACCTCTAAAGCCTCAGAGGAAGAGTGCAATTTACCACTGACTAGTGATGAGCGAGCACCCCAATGCTCGGGTGTTCGGGTGCTCTGACCGAGCACCCCCTGAGGCTCGAGTGCTCGGCCGAGCACCCGAGCCCCATTGAAGTCAATGGGAGGACTCGAGCATTACACCAGGCACCCCCTGCTCTGATGAGGGGAGGGTGCCTGGTCCATAGGAAAAGGGCAGAAAAAGATGGAAACACTACAGAAATGGTTCAGGGACAGCATAGGGAGGATGTCTGGATGCATCTTGGACTCCAACATCGCTGCTGGGAACGATCTTTCGCCCGTAGTACGCCATTTTTACAGACTGACCATAAAACACACAAAAAGGAAAATAAAAACGACTTTAGGCGAAAAATTGTTACCAAACAATATTTGCTGTATATTTACTTGTATATCATCTGCAAATTCTCCCAAAAATTTCCTTGATTTTCGGAAGTGAGGCCATGATTAAGAGGGAAACGTGCGCAGAGGCAAATTCTCCCAAAAATTTCCTTGATTTTCAGAACTGAGGCCATGATTAAGAGGGAAACGTGCGCAGAGGCAAATTCTCCCAAAAATTTCCTTGATTTTCAGAACTGAGGCCATGATTAAGAGGGAAACGTGCGCAGAGGCAAATTCTCCCAAAAATTTCCTTGATTTTCAGAACTGAGGCCATGATTAAGAGGGAAACGTGCGCAGAGGCAAATTCTCCCAAAAATTTCCTTGATTTTCAGAACTGAGGCCATGATTAAGAGGGAAACGTGCGCAGAGGCAAATTCTCCCAAAAATGTCCTTGATTTTCAGAACTGAGGCCATGATTAAGAGGGAAACGTGCGCAGAGGCAAATTCTCCCAAAAATTTCCTTGATTTTCAGAACTGAGGCCATGATTAAGAGGGAAACGTGCACAGAGGCAAATTCTCCCAAAAATTTCCTTGATTTTCAGAACTGAGGCCATGATTAAGAGGGAAACGTGCACAGAGGCAAATTCTCCCCAAAATTTCCTTGATTTTATTGAACTGAGGCCATGATTAAGAGGGAAACGTGCGCTGAGCTGACCATCTAAAACATTATGGGTGAGGGTCTGCTGCAGAGCTGACCATCCTAAACATTATATGCGAAGGCCCGCTAGTGAGCTGACGCTATAAAACATTATATGAGAGGGCCCGCTAGAGAGCTGACCCAATAAAACATTATATGAGAAGGCCCGCTGGTGAGCTGACCTATATAAAAATTGGCAAACAGGGCCCGCTGGTGAGCTGGCCCTATATAAAAATTATATCACAGGGCCCGCTGGTGAGCTGGCCCTATATAAAAATTATAGCACAGGGCATATGGAAGAGGAGGAGGAGGATGAGAAGATTAAGAGTCAACCATATACCCGTTTTTTGGGTGGAAGGGGTGAATGGGAATACAGAGTATTCCCATCATTGTAAATAACATATATAAAGTGACTTTATGTTCCCCCGGGGCTTTCCTCCAGTGGAGTGGAGAAGTCAGGGGAAATCCAGGCCTTGTTCATTTTTATAAGTGTCAACCTATCAGCATTGTCGGTGGAAAGGCGGATACGCTTATCTGTTATGATGCCACCAGCAGCACTAAATACCCGCTCAGACAGAACGCTGGCGGCAGGGCAGGCCAGCACCTCCAAGGCGTAGAGTGCCAGTTCATACCACGTGTCCAGCTTGGACACCCAGTAGTTGTAAGGCACAGAGGGATCATTGAGGACGCTGACACGGTCTGCTACGTACTCCTTCACCATCTTCCAAAACTTTTCCCTCCTTGTGACACTAGGCTGCGCATCAGGGTGAGGGTGCTGGCGGGGTGTCATGAAGGTGTCCCACGCCTTGGAGAGTGTTGCCCTGCCTTTCTCGGAACTGCTGTGTGCTCCCCTTTTCTCCCCTTCTCGGTTGGCCAAGGTAGCACGTACTCTGCCGCCAGCGTTGTCAGATGGAAAATTTTGGAGCAATTTTTCAACAAGAACCTTCTGGTATTGCACCATTTTGCTTGTCCTCTCCACCGGAGGAATGAGAGATGAGAAATTCTCTTTGTAGCGGGGGTCCAGAAGGGTGAACACCCAGTAATCCGTGTTGTTTAAAATGCGTATAACGCGTGGGTCACGGGAAAGGCAGCCTAACATAAAGTCAGCCATGTGTGCCAGAGTACCAACAGTCAAGATTTCGCTGTCCTCACCAGGAGGATGACTCTCAATATACTCATCCTCTTCCTCCTCTTCTGCCCACCCACGCTGAAGAGATGGAACTAAAGTTCCATGGCTACCCTCTGTAGCGGAGGCAACCGTGTCTTCCTCCTCCTCCTCCTCCTCCTCCTCCGCCTCCTCCAATTGTCGCTGAGAAGACGAAGTGAGGGTGCTCTGGCTATCACCTTGTGTAAGCTCTTCCTCCCCCATTTCCACCTCTTCCACATGCAAAGCGTCGGTTTTAATTGTGAGCAGCGAGCGTTTCAGTAGACACAGAAGTGGGATGGTTACACTGATAATAGCGTTATCGCCGCTCACCATCTGTGTCGATTCCTCAAAATTGCGTAAAACCTCACAGAGGTCTGACATCCATTCCCACTCCTCACTTCTGATTACAGGAAGTTGAACGGAGAGGCGACGACCATGTAACAGCTGGTACTCCACTACTGCCCTCTGCTGCTCACAAAGCCGGGCCAACATGTGGAAGGTGGAGTTCCAGCGCGTGCTCACGTCACACAGCAGCCGGTGAGCTGGCAATTGTAAGCGCTGCTGCAGCTTCAACAGGCCGGCTGAAGCTGTTGATGACTTACGGAAATGTGCACACACGCGGCGCACCTTGGTCAAGAGATCATGCACATTGGGGTAGGTTTTTAGAAATCGCTGCACCACTAAATTAAATACATGCGCTAGACATGGTACGTGTGTGAGCTTGCCGAGCTCCAAAGCCGCCACCAAGTTACGCCCATTATCACACACAACCATGCCTGGTTGCAGGTTGAGTGGCGAGAGCCACTGCTCGGTCTGGTGACTAATCCCCTGCAACAGCTCTGAGGCCGTGTGCTGTTTGTCCCCAAGGCAGATCAGCTTCAGCACGGCCTGTTGACGCTTCCCCACTGCAGTGCTACACTGCTTCCAGCTACTGGCTGATGGGGGAGTGGCGCTGCGTGTAGAGAATTTGGAGGTGGAAACGGAGGAGGAGGAGCCAATAACGTAGGTGCTGGTGGAAACCCTGATGGAGGTAGGGCCCGCAATCCTCGGCGTGGGTAGCACCCGTGCCATCCCAGGGTCCGAGTCGCTCCCAGCCTCCACGACATTCACCCAGTGTGCCGTCAGGGAAATGTAGCGTCCCTGGCCACAAGCACTTGTCCATGTGTCAGTCGTTAAGTGGACCTTCCCAGTAACTGCGTTGGTCAGGGCACGGGTGATGTTACGGGACACATGGTGGTGTAATGCGGGGATGGCACACCGGGAAAAGTAGTGGCGGCTGGGGACCGCGTACCGAGGGACAGCTGCTGCCATCAGGCTGCGGAAGGACTCAGTGTCCACAAGCCTAAATGGCAGCATTTCGATGGCCAGTAATTTGGAAAGGTGTGAGGTTAGTGCTATGGCCTGTGGGTGGGTGGTTGGGTACTTTCTCTTGCGCTCAAATGCCTGGGGTAACGACATTTGGACGCTGTGCTGGGACAGGGAAGTGGATGTGGTCGCTGATGGTGCTTCAGATGGTACAGGTGCAGGGCGGGAGGTATGCGGGCCTGCGCCTTCGACAGGCGATTGGCCGGCACCGAAAACAGGGGAAGAGGAGGCAGTGGTGTGGCCTGCAGACACAGATGGGCGATCCAGGCGTTCCTCCCACTTACTACGGTGCTTGGATGCCATGTGTCGGATCATGCTGGTGGTGGTGAGGTTTCTAGTGTTCATGCCTCGGCTCATTCTGGTGTGGCACAGGTTGCAAACTACAATTCTTTTGTCGTCCGCACTTTCCTTAAAAAAACGCCATACCGCGGAACACCTACCCTTTGGCAAGGTAGATTTACGCAAGGGGGTGCTCCGTGGAACATTTGCGGGCCGGTTTGGTGCGGTCCGCCTTCTTTCTGTAGCCACACCACTGCCTCTTCCAGCCTGTTGCGGTGCTGCAGATGGCTCACCCTCAGGACTGCTGACATCGCTCGGCTCTACACCTTCCCAGGTGGGGTCAGTCACCTCATCGTCCACCAAGTCCTCCTCCACTTCCTCACTCTGATCATCCTCCTCAAGTCTTGATCCCACCACATACTCAGTCATTGACAACTGTATAACATTCTCCTCAACAAGGTCTTGAGACGGAAATAGTGGTTGATTTAATGGCAACTGTGTCTCATCATCATCATCATCATCCACTACTTCCTTTGACCTTAAATGCCGTTCACATCTGTCATCTTCTTGTGATTGGGTAGCCTCTAGAGGTTGTGAATCAGGGCACAAGATGTCATGTTCCTCTGCAAGCGTGCTTGGAGAGAGGGTCAAATGAAGGATTGGTGATGAGACGAGCTCCTCACTATATCCCAGTATGGGATCACTTCTTTGACCAGACCGTGTATGGTGGGAGGAAGGATGATCAGAGTGAGGATTATTTTGACCAGACTCTTGGCTACTGAGAGTGGACTTGGTGGAAGACAGGGTGGTGCTTAACCGACTGGAAGCAGTATCAGCTGTCATCCAACCGACCACCTGTTCGCAGTGGTCTGACCTCGAGAGTGATGTCCTGCGACGCCCTGTAAAATTACACATGAAGCTAGGTATGGTGGATGTCTTTCTTTCTTGTGCTCTGGCACCAGGCACAGTTTCTCCGCGTCCTGACCCGCGCCCTGAACTTTCAGGATCACGTCCACTTCCCCGTCCCTTTTTACCCGCCTTCTTCATCTTACACAGAATATGTGACTTTAATATTTGAGTTTGAAAACTTAACACTATTTCTTACTATTCTGCAACTCTGCAGAGTACACAGAATAGGCTGCTAAACGGCGGTGAAACACACTGAATGGAATATGTGACTTTAATATTTGAGTTTGAAAACTTAACACTATTTCTTACTATTCTGCAACTCTGCAGAGTACACAGAATAGGCTGCTAAACGGCGGTGACACACACTGAATGGAATAAGTGACTTTAATATTTGAGTTTGAAAACTTAACAGTATTTCTTCCTATTCTGCAACTGTGCAGAGTACACAGAATAGGCTGCTAAACGGCGGTGATACACACTGAATGGAATATGTGACTTTAATATTTGAGTTTGAAAACTTAACAGTATTTCTTCCTATTCTGCAACTGTGCAGAGTACACAGAATAGGCTGCTAAACGGCGGTGATACACACTGAATGGAATATGTGACTTTAATATTTGAGTTTGAAAACTTAACAGTATTTCTTCCTATTCTGCAACTGTGCAGAGTACACAGAATAGGCTGCTAAACTGCGGTGACACACACTGAATGGAATAAGTGACTTTAATATTTGAGTTTGAAAACTTAACACTATTTCTTACTATTCTGCAACTCTGCAGAGTACACAGAATAGGCTGCTAAACTGCGGTGACACACACTGAATGGAATAAGTGACTTTAATATTTGAGTTTGAAAACTTAACAGTATTTCTTCCTATTCTGCAACTGTGCAGAGTACACAGAATAGGCTGCTAAACGGCGGTGATACACACTGAATGGAATATGTGACTTTAATATTTGAGTTTGAAAACTTAACACTATTTCTTACTATTCTGCAACTGTGCAGAGTACACAGAATAGGCTGCTAAACGGCGGTGATACACACTGAATGGAATATGTGACTTTGATATTTGAGTTTGAAAACTTAACACTATTTCTTACTATTCTGCAACTGTGCAGAGTACACAGAATAGGCTGCTAAACGGCGGTGATACACACTGAATGGAATATGTGACTTTGATATTTGAGTTTGAAAACTTAACACTATTTCTTACTATTCTGCAACTCTGCAGAGTACACAGAATAGGCTGCTGAACGGCGGTGAAACACACTGAATGGAATATGTGACTTTAATATTTGAGTTTGAAAACTTAACAGTATTTCTTACTATTCTGCAACTGTGCAGAGTACACAGAATAGGCTGCTAAACGGCGGTGATACACACTGAATGGAATATGTGACTTTGATATTTGAGTTTGAAAACTTAACACTATTTCTTACTATTCTGCAACTCTGCAGAGTACACAGAATAGGCTGCTAAACGGCGGTGAAACACACTGAATGGAATATGTGACTTTAATATTTGAGTTTGAAAACTTAACAGTATTTCTTACTATTCTGCAACTGTGCAGAGTACACAGAATAGGCTGCTAAACGGCGGTGATACACACTGAATGGAATATGTGACTTTGATATTTGAGTTTGAAAACTTAACACTATTTCTTACTATTCTGCAACTGTGCAGAGTACACAGAATAGGCTGCTAAACGGCGGTGATACACACTGAATGGAATATGTGACTTTGATATTTGAGTTTGAAAACTTAACACTATTTCTTACTATTCTGCAACTCTGCAGAGTACACAGAATAGGCTGCTAAACGGCGGTGAAACACACTGAATGGAATATGTGACTTTAATATTTGAGTTTGAAAACTTAACACTATTTCTTACTATTCTGCAACTCTGCACAGTACACAGAATGTGCTGCTAAACTGCGGCGAAGCACACTGAATGGAATATGTGACTTTGATATTTTAGTTTGAAGACTTAACAGTATTTCTTCCTATTCTGCAACTCTGCACAGTACACAGAATGTGCTGCTAAACTGCGGCGACGCACACTGAATGGAATATGTGACTTTGATATTTTAGTTTGAAGACTTAACAGAATGTGCTCTAATCTGCAACTTTGCACACTAAACAGAATGTGCTCTAATCTTCAACTTTGCACACTAAACAGAATGTGCTCTAATCTGCAACTTTGCACACTAAACAGAATGTGCTCTAATCTGCAACTGTGCACACTAAACAGAATGTGCTCTAATCTGCAACTTTTCACACTAAACAGAATATTTTTTTTGTTTTTGTTTTTTTCCCCCCACACAAAATAACCTGCTGCCCCCACACACAGTAGTCCTAAAAAGGACTTTTGGTTCTTTTTTTTCACAATTTTTGTTTTTTTCCTCCCTACACTGCCTTTCCCTTCCTATCCTCAGCTCTCCCTGGCTCAGACTGAGCCGAACTCGATGGTCAGGTGCTATACAGCACCCGACCACGGGTTCTGGCCAGCCAATCAGTGTAATGCCAGCAGCCAACATGGCTGCTGGCATTACACCGATGTCAGAGCCTCCCTGCACGTTTATTGGCTGCGCAGCAGCCGCAAAACGTGCGGGGAGGAGACCCGAACATGGCGGGCGAGCACATGCGGTACTCGTACGAGTACCGCCATGTGCCAAGCAGAGCGATGCTCGAGCCGATCCGAGCATCGGCCGAGCATGCTCGCTCAACACTACCACTGACTGATCAAAGATATCTGGATCTGGATTGAGTTCTCTTATCTGATTTCCATGCTAAACAATGTGATGTGTACTTGTATTTAAGAGAGATGTTTTCACATTTATCTGTATAACATGCCTGAGGAAGAGACCTAAGGTCTTGAAAGCTTGCATTTAAATCTGCTTAGTTAGCCAATAAAAGGTATCAAAAACTATATTTGCCTCATGTAATCCCAGACAGACTTGATGAATTTGAGATTAGGGCTCTGAGTGTGTTGTGCCATACCATCACTTCCAGGACTTCTTGTTCTTCATTACGCTGAAAATATTCTTAATGACTTTGGCTGTATGTGTGGGGTCGATGTCATGCTACTCCATTTGCAGAAATACAGCCCCAAACTTGCAAGGAACCTCAACCATGCTTCACTGTTGCCTTCAGACACTCATTCTTGTGGCATACGTACTGTATATTATGGTCTACACTGTTAAGGACTTTTACACCTTCATTAATGTTATCAAACACACACTTGTAATTTATTTTCTTCCCTTGCTTCTATGTTTATATTGTGCTGTTGTTCATGTTAACCTTTTTATATTTTTCAGCCTGAATTATGACAGAGTAAGCCTTAAATACTATTAGAAAGCCAATAAAAAGTTGGAATGTATGGGTAAATGGTAGAGGGAATTGACAATATATCAGCTTTAAGTAGATAAGAGAGTGACAGATCTATTGGTAATAATATTTTTATATTTGAACATGATTCTTTTCATATAGAAAGGAAGACTTCACCTGAGAGATTCTATCTAGTCTCTGTGCCCTCTCTTCTACAATTCTATAAATGTAGTTTATAAGAAATAGCTCACTTGTTTTCTGGGATTAGAAAGCATTATTTATATAACTTTGTCTGCTCTGCGATTAGATTATATTTTGACTAGTGTAAAAGCCTGTGTACACGGGCCAGCATTCTGTGCATTCTGTCAGTCTCTACTGTGCATGACTGCATTGGCAGTCTTTACTGCACATAACTGTTTGGACAAACTGCATCAGCACTGAACATGACTGCTTCGGACAAACATATTATAGGATTACTAGTTGAACAGCCCGTTACACGGGCCACAGTGCCTCTGGCAGCTGGTCGCGGGACAGTCACGCGCAGCGGAGACTGCCCGCGCCATTGCCGATACAGAGCTGGACGCTCCTTCGGAGCGCCCAGCTCTGTATCAGCCGCGGCGCAGGCAGTCTGTACTGTGCATGACTGCCGCACGCGCAGCAGTGTCTACTGCGCATGTCCGGCGTTACACACAACTTAGCGAATTATTATATAGGATTACTATTTGTGTATTTTTTTAAATGTAATAAAAACTTTTGGAATATTTGCCTGGATAACCTAGTGACACAAGAATACACTTTCCGCATCAAAACTCCATGCTCCAACATGTGGCACCACATAAACAAATTGACACATGTATATATACATACATAAATATGTACTTGTATATACATACTGTACTATAATAAAATCAGTGAAACATATGCCTATACACTCTTTTCCCATACATAGCAATTGACAAATGTTGAATAAAAGAAGTATTTTCATAAGAGACTATTGCATTAAAGTGGATCTATCACCTCTACAAAAGTTATGCTTATTATGTAGAGGATATATATATATATATAAGGGTGAAAACCTTATTGTTGTTTTTTTTTTTTTTTTTAAATAAAAGCTATTTGTGTTAAAACGCTAGTTTATAGAGTGCCCTGCACCCTACTTCCTCATAAACTTCCGTTGCCGCAGATTGCCGCACTGCCCCTTCTCCCTCTGATGATGGAGGCTGTCTGTTTGTATGCTGGAGCGATCTTATTGGCTAGATATCGATCTCTTCCAATGAGGTCAATCCAGCTTACAGACAGAAGCCTCTGTCATCGGAGAATTCTGAGTAGTGGGAAAGGAGAAGGGGCAGCACGACAATGTAAGTTTATGAGGAAGTAGGGTGCAGGGCACTCTATAAACTAGAGTTTTAACACAAATAGCTTTTTTTTTTTAATCAATAACATTTTCACATATATATATATACATATATATATATATATATATATATATATATATATATATATATATATATACATATATATATATCCTCTACATGCTAAGCATAACTTTTGTCGAGGTGATAGATCCACTTTAATGTATGTTTTTGCTGCTATATAATAATTTGTGAACCCATTTTATTTTTGAAGAACGTATTTCATACTTTATAAAGTGTTCTAAATGGTTATACAAGTATAAATATGTGAAAATCATTTCAAACAGGAAAATGTATCCAAAAATGATTTTTTTTCATTGCATAAATGTAGTTTAGTGTAGTTCTGTGTAAGCTTGTAATAGGCCTCATGTTCAAAAGAATACTGGTGTAATCCTGGAAGAAACCACCTGCTCCATGGCATTAATAAAAAATTCCCAGTAATTTAACCCTTTAAGTACCAGAGAGGTTTCCAATTCATTGCAATACAATGAGTGGGATGCCTCTGTCACTCAAAGGGTTTTAAATGAGTCTTTAGCCCCCTTAAATGCTAAAGAGGTCACCAACCAATTGCAAAGTAATTTTTCTGAGACCACTCTAGCATTCAATGGGTTAAAAGTCGCATTTACATCAATGGGAATAGGGAAATTAGTATTTGTCCTCTATGATGCAAATGTATTTGAACATAGAATCTATAGTGTAGTATATTATATTTTTAATAGTTCCAGAATGGGTACAGACTGTAGAGAAGAAGCTGGGAGAAGAGAGAGTTAAATCCATGTTAACCCTTTTGTTGGATGTTAGAAATGTCTCCAATGCATTACTTTGCATCCAAGAGGTTAATATTTAATATTTTCAATATTTTCTTACATTGTAAGAAATATTATGCACTTTGTGTTTGCTGTAAAATTCCCACTTCTAAATATGTGATAGCATAAAAAGCAGAATTAGTAATCTTAATGCACAAATGCAATACACTTACTAGAGACATAGACCTTTAAGTGTCTTGGGAGACTGATATGGCCTTAAGCAACTGCAACATTTCAGTGTTACTAGCTTGCTCTCCATGGTTTATTTTCCAGCAGTCTGGCATTCATAATGATATTCTTGTAGCACTGTCCTGCCTCAGGGATTATAAAACATTCTACATCTCAATACTACAACTGCAAATTGATGCATATTTTGCGCCAGGTCCCACAGAAATTGAGTCATTATTTTTACCATTATCTTATAAAATGGCATCATATTCTGCAACACATCATAATGGTAAAATGGGATTACAGTGTTATATAGCAAAAAAAAAAAAAAAAACAAAACAAAACATTAGCGCATTGTACTTGGTAAGCCCCCTTGTCTTACAGAAACTTTCCCTTTAACCCTTTAAGGACAAGAGGGTGTGCAAGCATTGCTTTACTCATCCCATGTGTCTTTAAGGGTTATTTAGATGGGTCTCATGGGGTATCTTCTTTCTTTATTCCAACAGCTCCCATTACCTCTCACAGTGAGGATACCTAGTACAAGAACAAAAATGTGAGCACATAAATATCTATCATGGAGGCCAGGATGAAGTGCTGGGTAAATCAGTGAACAGGATTAAAGGTAGCCCAGATAAATAGAGGAAATGGGCAGATGACACAGAGGGTAGATCCAATAGAGTGTCTAGATAAAAGGACACTCCTTACTATCAGTTGTTTTAAATTGGGAGGCTGTCTGAAAGAGAGTAAAGGAGGCTGTGGTAATATGTTCTTAAAGGGATAGTAATACTTCATTTTATCTTTATTTTATTTTGTAGGCATTAAAAAAACATGAAAAACAATATAAGTCTTATCTCTCAAACCTTTATGGTTTGAGAGATATTCACAAGCAAAGTTTCCCCATCCCGCCCCTTTTACCTAGTGTAAGCCATCTCTTCTCAGATGTGGAATGCAGTCCATAGACCAGACAGATAACAGCAGAGGACAAAGTTCTTCCTATCAGAACAATGAAAGCCCTGCCCCCCTTGACAAGCTTTTTAGCTTTTTCCCTTACCTTAATTGAAGATTGTCCCTCTCTGCATTCTACCTGGGCACTTCCCTTCTGCTCTGGCTGAGCAGCGTTACATCAGTAAAAGGGGCAGGAGGGGAACACTTTGTCATTGAATTACTCTTGAACTATAACTCTGACAGAATTGAAATAACACTTTCCAAAGTCCAAATACTACGATGATTAATTAGAGCTGCTTTTATTATGAAACATTACTATCCCTTTAAGTCTTTCATCTGTATGTAATGTTGCTTGAAGTTCTTGATATTTTGCGTAGAACTTCAACCTGGGGGTGGTAAGTGACCACCAGTGGCACCCAGTTTCCTTTATGATGTTCTTTGTAGCTCAGCAGATTTTTTTCTTGGTATGTGGGTAGCCTTCTATATCTGTCAATAGTCCATGAACTGTAACCCTGTTTTATAAAGTCTTCTCTGAGTTTCTGGAGGTGCTTGTCACAGTCCATCATGTCAGAACAGATGCGGCTGTATCTGATGGCCTGGCTGTATATGATGGAGTTCTGTGTGTGTTTTGGGTGGAAGCTGTTGTTTTTCAGGTAGGTTGGTCTGTCCGTTGGTTTGCGGTACAGGGATGTGTGAATGGAGTTGTTCTGAATACTGATAGTTGTGTCTAGGAAGTTACTGTTTGTGCATGAGTGACTTAGTGTTAGGTTGAAACTGGGGTGAGATGTATTGTAGTTCTTATGGAATTTGAGAAGTTCCTCTTCACTGTCGGTCCAGATGATAAGAATATCATCTATGGAGTGAAAAGGAATAGGAGACAGATATGCAAATGGGGATGGGTAATGCTGCTGTTATTCCAACTGTCTCAGCAATAGGTATGGGCCAAAAGTTTTGCCTCAAATGAAAATCGGCGAATAATGGCACTTATGCTTGGCAAATTATTTCCCGTGAAAAGTGCTGTTTTCCTGCTTTTTTCACCTATCTCATTGTATTGAAATGAATGGGAAGAAAAATGATTCCACACTGCATGAACGTTTTCTCTAATTTTCTTGCAGGCATATAAAACTGTGTCAGGCTCTCACAGCATGCCACTCTGTGTTTGTGAGAGGAGAAAGCAGAGTGTTTTTGAGCTAGAGAAAATAGTATAATTAAGGGCAGTTCAAGCTTAGTGTAGAGAGTCTAATAGGGCATTTTTTCTCTGTATTAGGGGAGACTGGGTGCACTTTGAGGGAGAAGAAGGAGGAAGGAGGTTGACTCCAAATTTGGGGTGACTGACGGGCAAGACACTGGCAGTTTGGGTCCAATTTGCTTCCTAATCTTACATTTATTTTCTCTGAGCTGGGGAAGTCTGGGGAAAGAAGTTGTTGATTTTCAGTTATAATTTTTATTTAGGGATAGACTGTAATAAGATAGGATGGAAAACTTAAAAAAAAGTAATAAAAGAAATTAAAACATTATAACAATAATAAATAAACAAATACATAAATAAACAAATATATTAGGTTACAGACAGCTGACTTGGAGTTGACATTGAGAATTTTGTTGAGCGCTAAGGCAAGACATCACACTCCATCAGTTGTGCATTGTAGAGAGTATAACCACACACAGTAGTTGAGTAATGTCCAGCAAACACACAAGTGGCAGGGGGAGGGGAATAATGGAGCAGTACAGGGATGATGGAGTAAAGTGGTAGTTCAAAAGCTAACTTAAGTCATGGTTGCTGCAACATGTGTAATAAATGATGATCTCTCTCCTCCCAGGGAAGATGCAGTTTGGCAAGGTCCCACCAAAAGTTCCACCACCAACAGTACCAGTACAATGAAAAATATATAAGAATATTGAAGAAAACAACAAGTCACATTTAATGTTGATGATGGCAATGGCATAATGGAGGAAGGTGTAGCAGCTGAACCAACTGCTGCATCAGAAAGTGAGACAAACAAGCACCAAAACACCTATCCTCAAAGTCATAGCGAACTTTGTGAAAGTAAATGTAAAAAGATATTGTTTGACACCTCTTAGAGGTATATATAATGGTAGTAGGCAAGAAGCGGCGGGATGACCTAATGATGATGGTGATGATGATGACGCAGACCTACAGTATATCCTTCCAGCATCCTTCTCTTGTTCAGATACAGATGAAGTTGAGAATGAGAGATATGATGATGACTAGGGATGGGCGCCTCAAACTGAAATATATTAGGTGACAGTGACAGACAGCTGACTGGACTTAGGCAAGGTATCCTACAGCTCCATCAGTTGTGTTGTGTACAGTAGAGTTTAAAAAAAAAACACAGTGAAGTTGAGTAATGTCCAGCAAACACACAAGGGGGAGGGGGAGAAGTGGAGCATTGCAAGGATATGAGAGTAAAGTAGTAGTTCAAAAACTGACTGCAGCAATGCTTGCTGAAGCATGTGCAATCAATGATGATGATCCCTCTACTCCAAGGATATATATAAAAAAGAATAAAGAACTAAATATATTAAGTGACAGTGACAGACAACTGACTGGGCTAAGACAAGGCATCATACAGCTCCATCAGTTGTGTTATGTACCAAAGAGTAAAAAATCACAGTGTAGTTGACTAATTTACAGCAAATGCACAACAGAAGGTGGAGGGGTGGAGTATTGCAGGGATGTGAGAGGAAAGTAGTAGTTCAAACACTGACTGAAGCATGCTTGTTGCAGCATGTGCAATCAATGATGATGATCCCTCAACTCTAAGGGAGGATGCAGTTTGCCAAGGTCCCAGCAAAACTAGTTCCAGGCAGCTCTCACAGCATGCCATTCTGTGTTTGTGGGAGAAGAGAGCAGAATGTTTTTGAGCTAGAGAAGATAGGAAAATAAAGGGGAACTGAAGCTTAGATTTAGGGAGTCATTTAAGTAGAACATTTGCTCTCTGCAGTAGGGGAGACTGGAAGCACAATGGGGGGAAGAAGGAGGTTGACCCAAAATACCCCAAAATTTGGTGTGACTGACTGGCAAGACACAGGCAGGGGTCCAAATTGCTTGCTGATTTTACTTTTATTGTCTCTGTGCTGGGGAAGTCTGGGGATAAGTGTTTTTGTAGTTTTTAAATATTTTTTGGACTAGCTGTGATAAGATATGATGGACGACTTAAAAATAAAAAAATAACAAACAAATAATTAAACAAATAAATATATTAGACAGCTGACTGGGAGCCTGTGACTGAGGCAGACTTGATAGACAGCAGACGACACTAAGAATTTTCTTGAGAGCCAAGGCAAGACATCACACTCCATCAGTTGTGTACTGCAGAGAGTAAAAACGCGCACAGTTGTTGAGTAATGTCTAGCAAATGCATAAGCGGAAGGGGGAAAGGTGGAGCAGTGCAGGGACATGGGAGTAAAGTGGTAGTACAAAAACTGACTGCAGCAATTGTTGCTGCAGCACGTGCAATAAATGATGATGATCACTCTCCTCCCAAGGTGGATTCAGTTTGTCAAGGTCCCACCAATCACACCACGCCAATCCCCCACCACCACTACCATACACATCTGCCACATTGTAGGTTGTACTTTATTTTTTTTTAATAACTTTACATCTTCATGAATATGTGTCAGTGTCACTTAAGGAAGTAAGTGTTGGACAAAGACACTCTACATGCTAACATATTTTTCAAGGTATATGTTGCAGTAGGACTCACACCTTTGACTTCTTGCTACTTATTCCTCCACTACAGCCCTCAGAAGAAGTTATATTATGCTGGGAAATGTTGGACCATATTAAACATATGAAAAAAATGTGTTGGAATAGGAAAAATGTGTTGGAATAGGAGAAAAATGTGTTAGAATGTGATAGAATAGGAAAAAAATGTGTTAAATAGGAGAAAAATGTGTTTGACAATGCGAAAAATGTGTTAGAATAGGAGAATAATGTGTTGGAATAGGTAAAAAATTTGCTGGAATAGGTGAAAAGGAAGAAAATTTTGCATTGGAGAAAAAGAGAAAACGTTTGCGAAAAAAGAAAAAAAATTGGCCGTTTTTTGCAAAAAGTCATGAGTGAAATTGTTCTCACCTTTCACCCACCCCTAATGATGACATGGCCATAAAGGAAAAGGCTGAAACTTCCACCACTGGAAAGGAGCACTGTGCCTGTCTATAAACTGTCTGAGAAAACCATTGGAAAATCTGACCCTGTACAAGCAAAGATGACTAAAAATACAGGGTCATCATCAGTATTGCCATCAACTCACAGCTTCCAAGCAAAGATGGCAAAAAGTACACAGTCATCCTGTCAGTCATCTTCAGTATCATCACAGCTTCCAAGTCCACGTCCCACTCAGCTACACACACTTATGTTGAGAAGCCAGGAGCAACAACAACAGCAACACAGATTATTAACATCCACAACTTAATTATGATGAGTGCCTCTGCTGCTGCTGGACATGCTGCACCGTTGACACCTAGTAGTAGTATAATTAGAATTGCATTGATATCTATCCCCAGTAGTAGTAGCAGCCCTTCAGGAAACCCTCCGTCCAAGAAGTCCCCATTAGGGATACTTCACTCAGGATCCAAATCTATGACAGACAAACCCAGGCCAAATATATTAACTTTAGCACAAATGAGGAGGAGGAGAAGGAGGAGGGATGTGAAGAAAGGTTGCTATTATCTGCCAGACTAGTTGAGATTAAATGATGTGTATCAGTAATCTGAGAATCTGAGATAGCTTACATTTGACACGAACATAATAATGGTAAAAAAACTACTGTAGGAATATACTATATATATATATATATATATATATATATATACACATATATATATATATATATATATATATATATATATATATATATATATACATATATATATATAAACATATACATACACACATCATTCACACAATGCCAGTCCACCCACCATGCCATTACTATACACATCTGCCACATTTTAGGTTGCACTTTTTTTCCCCCTCATTAATATGTACCAGTGTCACTTAAGCAGGGACACATTTTTCAAGGCATATGTTGCTGTAGGACTCTCAACTTTGACTTTCAGGCACTTATTTTAGCATGCCCACAAGAAAGACAGGTGAAAATTTTTTAGAATTGGTGAAAAGGAGGAAAAATTTGCGAAAAAAGAGAAAAATAGTTTTTCGTAAAAAGTCATGCAGAAAATTTTTCTCACTTTCCTCCCACCCCTACTCAGCAGCAGGATAATGATGAGCAGGCTATTGTGCCATAGACCACAGTGTGGAAATCTGGTAATCCTGTTCCTAGACACCGGTAATCCTGTTCCTAGATCTCCTGCTGATTCTGAGGCAACAGCAGCAATATCCTTTGCCCCAGACAATGAAGGGTTGAACTTTATGGACTTGTGTCTTTTTTCAAACTAATTTACTATCTAAGAAAGAGACATTCCCCCCCGTCCCCTCCCTGAAATCATGGGTGATGGACTATTTTTCTCTTGGGACAGGTACAGTGCAGTCATCAGCAACAGAGCTGTGTACTAAATGTGACAAGTTATTGGAAAAGGGAAAGGAGGGATCACACCTTGGCACAACTGCTCACATAAAACACATGCAATACAGACACTATCATGTATATGTGAATCCTGTTAAAGCAAACCTCCACAAAACAAAACAGGATCCACTGTACCCCCTGTCCCTCCCCAAGGGAACCAAGAATGTCAGTGGAAATCAAAGATTAAAAGGAAGCTGGTGGCAGGGAAGATTCATCATTATTACAAAGTCTTCTAGTTGTCATGTGTCCTTACTGGAGCGGATAAGAGACATACTGACAGCAATACTTGGTTTCTGGGGAATGATTTGACATTGTGAACCTAAGCGTCAAGGTGTTTGGTTGCAGTTGTGCCAGTTGTTTGATATGCAAACAGATATGTCCATTGTTCCCAATTTGTCCCCTAATTCACAGTTTTCCTATACACACTGTGCACATCACAGTTGCTGATGAAAGGCACAGTTCCTTCCTGCTCTCAAGAGAAAAATTAGTATTCCAACACAGTCATGATTTTGCAGGCAATGCAGGAGGTGAAGCATTATTGGGCAACTTCTTTTCTCTAGATACACTTGAAGTGGTGGAGCTAATTATGGTGCCGCTACTGCCTCAGGTGCATCATCGGATCTAGTAGCAAGTGGAGCCATCTTTGCCTGTCTCATATCACTGCTTTTGGTTCCAGTCCCTTGGAGTTGCCTAATGGTCTGCTGCTTAGACAAATCATCATCAGCAAATACAGCAGTACCAGATGCCAAAATGACATCACCATGGCATTTGTCAATGGCCATTGGCCACCATGGGGGAGTAGGGCATATTTTTTTTGTCTCAGGGCTTGTTCTTACCAAGCCTGAGGCCTCTAAACATTTTTTTTTTTATCTCAGGGTTTGTGCATAACTAGTCTGTCATACAAATATTTTTGTCAGGGCTGTTGTGCCTAACAAGTCTAAGTCCTACAAATACTTTTCTTCTCAGAGCTCGTGATTGGCTACGCTGAGTCCTACACACTGCACATGCACACATATCTTTCAGCCTTTTTATGCCATTGTTTATAAAGAGAAAAAAAGGGGTACAAAATTCCAAAAGTAATATCACAGATGTGCATGGTGGTGGTGGACTGGTGTGGTGTGATTGATGTATATATCTATATATTTACATACTCAGTGACATAGAGACAGTAAATTAGGTTGCAAAAAGACATTAGTCCATCAAGTTCAACCTTTGTCTCATAACCCAGAGACATGGGGATTATATAGCTTTCCTGCTGCCAAATAAGTAAGTCTTTATCAGACCTTGTTTTGCCTTCTAATACACAGTATAACCCTATATCTTCCCTTTTGAAAGAAATGTATCTATTCTTCTCTTAAAAGTATCCATTTTTTCTGCCATAACCACATCCATGGGCAAGGAATCCCATAATTTAAGAGACCTGTAAAAAACCCTCTAGTTTTGCTGAAGTTAAAATCGCCTTTCCTCTAATCTATAGGGGTGTCCCCTGGTGGTATCCAATCAAAATGTTGGTCTCTATTTTGGGACCATCAAAAGGGAGACATCATAATGTCACCTGCATCAAAAAGGCAACATCAGAATGTCACCCGCATCAAAAGGATGACATTCTGATGTTGCACGCTTAAGGGTCACCAAAATGAGGATGACATTTAAAAGTAAACTGGCAAGTGTGTGGATTGGAGATTTATATATAGATGTGTATCCCCTGCTTTGTGCTGGTTCTGCTGGAGTTCTGATAGAGACACCCCCTGGGGGAAGTGAAGGACATCACCCGGTGCCTGTCTCCATATAACGCACGCCTGGTGCCCTGTGGGCCCAGATTCAGATAGTGTAGCTGCTGTGTTAGTTCTGGACACACTAATTTTGTTTTGGGGCAGCAATGGAGAGAAAAGCATATTAATCTTGAACCACAAGCTTCTGCAAGAGGGCAGTTCCTACAGAGTTATTCATTCAAGGGAGGGTAATTACTTAGATTCTGTTAAGAAAACTGACTTTACCATAAATACTGTGTTAAAGGATGACTGATAACTCCTAATAATAAAACCCTCCTACCTGAATCTGGGCTTGCAGGCATGTCGTACATTGGGTACAGGGTTGGGGGCATCTCTATCAGAACTCCTGCAGGAACCAGCACACATCAGGGGATACACATCTTTATCTAAACCTCCAATCCACATGTAACATGTTGACTTACTATTTAAATGTCGCTCTCTATTTGGCGACCTTTAAGTATGCAACATCAGAATGTCACCGTTTGATGTGAGCAACATTATGATGTTGCCTTTTTGATAGTCGCCAAATAGAGGGTTATTTGATCAGACCTTGGAATGAATAGCTCACCAGAAAGATCCCTGTATTGACCCCTCATATACTTGTACATTGTTATAAGATCTCCATTTAGTCAACTTTTCTCTAGAGTAAATAAACCAAGTTTGCCTAGTCGTTCGTTGTATGTCAATTCCTCCATTCCCTTAATTAATTTTGTTGCTCTTCGCAGTACTCTATCCAGTTCTAGAATATCTTTTTTCAGAATTGGTGCCCAAAACTGTACTGCATATTCAACGTGAGGTCTTACCAATGAATTGTACAATGGCAAAATGATGTTATCCACTCTTGCTTCAAACCCCCTTTTTATGCAAGACAGAACTTTGTTTGCTTTTCCTTCTACTATTTGACACAGGTCACTGTTTGAGTTTGTAGTTTACAAGAATTCCCAGGTCTTTCTCTATCAACGAGTTCCCTAAAATGATTCCATTAAATTCATAACTAGCACTAGGATTTTTTCTTCCCAAATGCATGACTTTACTCTTTCCCACATTAAACGTCATATTCCATTTGGTTGCCCAATCTGCCATTTTATGTAAATCCCTATGTAGAGAACAAATATCCTGTTCTGAATGTATTACCCTGTATAATTTAGTGCAATCTGCAAATATTGATATTTTGCTTACTCTATCTATTTCCAGGTCATTTATAAACATTAAAAAGCAATGGACCATGTACTGAACTCTAAGGTACTACACTCTCAACTTAAAGCAAAAAATATTAGTTTGGTATGATCTATTCCTCATAAAAAAAAGTCTTACTCTATCTTGCAATTCGAGCTTCATTATCTATTTTTTGTCAACCTAATTGCCTTTTTGCAATCTTTGTTGCACTCCCTGTATTTTAAGAAAGAATGTTATTTTCCTCCAGAGTTAAAAAAGTTGAAATGCTTTTTTTCACTTCTTTACATTTGCAGTTAACCACATTGACTGTGATCTACTTCTTTTTCATTTGTTCCCCACTGGTATATACTTTGGGGTATATTTCTGCAGCCTAAATTTGAATACTGACCATTTTCCTCAGTATTTTTGCTTTTAAATAATGTATCCCAGTCTATGTGCTGCATCAATGCTCTTAACATTTTCAAGTTAGCGTTTTAAAATTAACCTATACTGTTTTGCTTTGCTAAACTGATCTCAAATGTAACCATGTTGTGATCACTGTTTCCGAAATGTTCACCTACCATATTGGACACCTTGTCTGTGTTATTTATTATCATTAGGTCCAATACATTCTTATTTTTTGTCGGCATTTCCACATTTGTGACATGTAGCTTTACCGAAGCATGCTCACAAACCTGCTTCCCTTAGCACTCTGAAAGGTCTCCCATAATTATAGCATGCCCAAACTGCACAGTTTTCTGCATTTGCAAATGTAGTTGGGCCTCAACATTTTCATCAATATTTGGTGGTTTTTAACATATACCCACCACTTTTTCTTTTTACCTTTTATACCACATTTAGTCTCAATTTCTACCCACAAGGACTCCACCTCATGGTCAGTTTCCTCACTAATATCACCTCTTAAGATTGGATTTAGCTCTAATTGCAAATACTGTCATAAACAGGGACTAGCCCTCTATATTTACAGCCCAATCATGTGTATCATTCCACCATGTTTCAATTATACCAATTATGTCCAAATGCTCATTAACCACCAGCAATTCTAATTCTCCCATTTTATCTACCATGCTTCTTGCATTTGCCAACATATAATTAATTTTGAAGTATTTACTTATCTTTAACCCCTACATGCCTTTCTTCTACATATTCATTTAATAGGAGTTCCTCCCTATTGTCTACATTTTTCCCCACCCCTTCACCACCCCATGATTATTTACCTAGTTCCAATCTACTGTATCTATCCTCCACCCATTTCTTACTTTAAAATCTCCTCCAACCTTCTTAGCATTCTATCCCCTAGCACAGTGGCTCCCCTACCATTTAGGTGCAATCCACCACTTCCATATAGACTGTACCCTAGAGCAAAATCAGCCTAGTGCTCTTAAAACCCCAAACCCTCCTTCCTACATATTTGAGCCATGCATTAAGCTCCCTGAGCTCCCTCTGCCTACCTGCACTGGCTCATGGCCTAGGTAATATTTCAGAAAATACTACCCTAGAGGTACTTGCCTTGAGATTGCATCCTAAATCCCTGAAATCATTCTTTAGAGACTTCCAGCTTCCTCCTACTTTGTCATTGGTACCAAAATGTATCAAGACATCTGGATAATTTTCCGCCCCTCCCAATAATCTGTCTGCCCTGTCTGCAATATGCCGAACCCGAGCACCGTGAGCCAACGTTCTGTTTCAACATTCATGTTCCTGGCAGCACATTACCCTATCTACCGTCCTAATAATCAACATGTTTCCTACAGCAATTAATTCTATTATCATGTTTGAGGCTAATGTAAGCTCTCATTATTCTCAGATTATTAACACATATAAATTGTGTTCATAGCAGAATTCCCACAGCAGTAAATGTTAGCAACCATTCACATCCCTCCTCTGTCCTCATCTTCCTCATCCTCTGTGCTGCTGTTAATAATACATGTGGCCTGGATCTCTATGTCATGTGTGGTTTTGTCCACTTCTGCTATCTGATACTCAGATGGTATTAGATGTTGGTTAATTTTTAAGAATGTTAGAGTTCGATTCAATTCTTCCCAATGTGTACAGTACTGGAGACCCCATCTCCAGAAGGATATTGATACTCTAGAGAAAATTCAAAGAAGGGCTACTAAAATGGTGACTGGTCTACAGGAAAAGAAATATCAGGATAGACTAAAGGATCTGAATATGTATAGCTTGGAGGAGAGAAGAGAGAGAGGGGATATGATAGAAACATTCAAATACATGAAGGGATTCAACAAAGTACAGGATGGAAGTATATTTCAAAAGAGTAAAAACATTAGAACAAGAGGCCATAGTCTAAAACTAGAGGGACACAGGTTTAGATGTAATGTAAGAAAGTTTTACTTCACTGAGAGGGTAGTAGACAAGTGGAATAGCCTACCAGCAGAAGTGGTAGATGTCAATACAGTGACAGAATTTAAGCATGCATGGGATAGGCATAAGGCGGTCCTTAACATAAGAAAAGACCAAGGACCAAAAAAGGTTTGAGGTTGTGTGTTTTTTTTTTTTTTTACAGTAGGAAATTGGGCAGACTAGATGGGCCGAATGGTTCTTATCTGCCGTCAAATTCTATGTTTCTATGTTTCTATGTTTCTATGCCAAAAAAAACCCTCTGGCATTTTTTCAAGCATGGTACACAATTCAATTATGTGTGCTATGAGCCCCCCCCCCCACCACCACCTCAGGTGATAAATATATATATCGCCCATTTGACCACAAAGAAACACAATTCAATTGAATGTGTTAGCAGTAAGATGCGTTAAGGGACCCAATTTAATGGGTGAAAATCAACACCCAGTTATTTGCACAGTCCCTTAAGGCATCTTCAACAGCCAATGCAGGAAATGAATTTGCAAAAAAGCCAAAAACAAACATAAGTCACCAGTGGATGTATTGATATGGGGCCCTAAGGCCCATATCAGTACATCCAAAGCACCCCAAAAATGTGTGGAATGTTACTAGAATTGACCCTTTGAGAGCCAGTGGGGTATGCTATGAGTGCTTACCCCACTGACACTCACAGGGTTAATCGAACTAAGTTGAAGCCACTGACAATAAACACTTCCCCTTAATACTGATGTTCAGCGGGGTCTTCAGCACCCTGGTCACCTACTGTCCATCTTCTTCTTCAATATTCTATATTCTTCTTTTTTCTCTCCATCTTCTGTATTCTTCTCTTCTGCCTTCTTTTCTTCCTTGTTTCACTCCTTTTCCTGTAAAAAGAAAAAAAGAAACATCAAATTTGTGCCACAAAAATAACTTAGGCATATGTGCATAGTTTACCCCTTTGAGTGTCAGAGGGGTACACAACGCATTGCAGAGTAATGCATTGTGCACCTCTCTGGCACTCAAAGGGTTAAACAATGTACATATGTCCAAGCTGAAATAGTAGTTGCCCCCAAACAAAACAAAAAACTGATTTCCAATAGTTGTCAATAAAAAAGAAATTTCAGATTTCCATGGGAATATTCCAACCAAAGCAGAATATTAGTGCGTTTATTTAAAAAAAAAAAAAAAAAATCAAACAAAAAAAAACAAAACCTATATGTAGTCTCCAGAGCTGTCACCGGTGGTGGCGGCAGGAAGAGTAGATGACAACCCTCACCCATTTGGTACCTTATGGGCCAATGCCTGTTTCAGTGTGGAGGAATTGTAAACAGAGACTACCTTTTTGTATGGTCAGTCTCTGTTCAAAATGTCTCCCATCCATTGGCTGGGATGCGTGCTCATGCACATCCCATCCAATCCCCCACCCAAAGCTGATTGACTGGGAGGTGTGTAAGCACACATTGCAGCCAAAATTTCCACCCACTGGAATGCATTGGCCCATAAGGTACCAAAAGGGGGTTTGTTTCCTCTTTCTGCCACCATTGTTGGCGACAGCACTGGTGACTACATATAGTTTTTATTTTTTAAATAGCACTAATATTTTGCTTTAACTGGAATTTTTCTATGGAAATCAGAAATGTATTTTTTAGCAAAAATTATTGGAAATCTGGTTTTTCATTTGGGGGCATTTACTATTTCATATTGGACATATGTGCATTGCTTAACCCTTTGAATGCCAGAGAGGTATGCAATGCAATGCAATACAATGCATACACCTCTGCCACTCAAATGGTTGAATTATTGACATACTGTATGTCCAAGTTCAGTTTGTGGTACAAAGTTAATGTTTATTTTTTTTTAATTTTTACAGGAAAATGAGTGAAACAAGGGAGAGAAGAAGATAGAAGAGAAGACGACATAAGAAAGGAAAACAGAAGATGGAGAGAGAGGGAAAACAGAATGAAGATAGAATCTGGCAGCACAAGATGGAGAGTGGATGACAGGTGTTACAGCTGCGGGTATTAGGCTAGTGTTATGGGTAGTATTGTTGCTAGTATTAGGGGTAGTGTTTGGGAGGGTGACTGTGTGTTTAGCAAGAATTGGCCCTTTTCCTTGGATGTTCCTATTATTCAAGCTATTTAGTCTGAGTTTTGGGAACTAAAAACACACCATGGACTTTTGGTCATAAGCCTGTTTCTTTGGCCTAACATCCATTGTGGCTTTACTTGGTACGGCAATTAAGTACCGAAGTAGACATTTTTTTTTGTCAGTCGGTAGTCAGTTTTACCCTACCGCATTTTTTTACTGGACACAATTGAATCAAGCCCAACACTACTGCTTGATAGTCGTGTCCTACGGTCATTTACTATATAACCAGCTGCAATAAAAACATGGCCAGACTCAACCCATGCTGATGGGAAACTAATGGTTTCCACTGTGCTGGCCACAAACATTGCTTTGTTTGTCAGTAGTGCAGGGGCTCATTGTATCTGCCCAGAATGTAGCAATACTGCAAGTATGCTGAAACCATCTCACAAGCAGTTGGACCACTACTAGGAGCTACACAGTGTTCTTGTGTATCAGTTACCAACCCTTACCCAATGAGTAAGTCCCAAAGAGATGTGCTACCACCAGTGCCACCACCACCTCCACTTGTTGAATGTTTGCAGACCCTGAGACACCTAAATCTGTGTTCAGAATGGAAATGGGATATTCTGGTTGATGTAACTTCTAGGGATGGGCGAAACTTTCTGCCTCAAACTGAAATCTGCAAAAAATGGCACTTTCCGATTGGCGAAAAATTTCCCGCGAACAGTGCCGATTTTCCGCTTTGTTTCACTTTTTCCGCCCATTGAAATCAATAGGAACATAGAAGTTACACACAACACATTACAAATATTTTATTTCCCAAAGGCACATGTATAAAAGGGGCATGAGGGTGTCTGTGTTGGTGGGGTGTGGGGAAAGAATCAGTTGAACAGGGGATGATTTTTGGGGTTTTTTGTATTGGGATTTGGGGGCACTTAATAAAAAAGAAATCCTAAATAAAATAAAAACCATAAGACATGGTATAAAAGGGTATGAGGAGGGCACCTGTGTTGGTGAATGAATTAATCATTTGAACAGGGAATTTGTTTTGGGGAGCTTTCTTGACTGCTATTGGGGGGGCAGTTAATAAAAAAAATCAATAAAATAATACATTTATATTTAAAGTGAGAAAGACAGGAACCCCCTGACATAAGCTGTCACTGGGGTGGACTGATACTTGACTTGATAGAGTATTTTTTAGAGGATGTATATATAACAAAGGTGGCGCTGAACAGAAAAAACAAGAGACTGCAAATTACTCCGCTGACAGACCAGAACTCTTTACTCCTTGGTTTAGCACTCGAGAAAGTTAGAAAAACAGTAGGGATGAGCGAGCACCCCGATGCTCGGGTGCTCGGGTGCTCTGACCGAGCACCCCCTGATGCTCGAGTGCTCGGCCGAGCACCCGAGCCCCATTCAAATGAATGGGAGCACTCGAGCATTAAACCAGGCACCCCCTGCTCTGATGAGCGGAGGGTGCCTGGTCAATGTCCCCCTTCATCTCCGCTATGCCCCTCTTCCACAATGTCCCCCTTCATCTCCTATGCCATAGCGGAGATGAAGGGGGACATTGTGGAAGAGGGGCATAGCGGAGATGAAGGGGGACATTGTGGAAGAGGGGCATAGACTCTATGCCCCTCTTCCACAATGTCCCCCTTCATCTCCGCTATGCCCCTCTTCCACAATGTCCCCCTTCATCTCCGCTATGGCATAGGAGATGAAGGGGGACATTGTGGAAGAGGGGCATAGCGGAGATGAAGGGGGACATTGTGGAAGAGGGGCATAGAGTCTATGCCCCTCTTCCACAATGTCCCCCTTCATCTCCGCAATGCCCCCTTCATCTCCGCAATGCCCCCGTACCTCCATTCCCTGGTGGTCCAGCGGAGCGTCTTCGGATCTGTGCCTCTTCCGGCACAGATCCTCTTCACCCGAACATGTCGGGCGAGCACATGGCGGTACTCGTACGAGTACCGCCATGTGCCGAGCAGAGCGATGCTCGAGCCGATCCGAGCATCGGCCGAGCACGCTCGCTCAACACTAAAAAACAGCACAGATCAGAGCCAAAAGAATAAAAAAATGTATTTTAAAATATGCATTCTTATCATTTATATCCTAAAAATATATGTAGATATACCTGTAAGTGCGTATTATTATCCGTTAAGCTTACCTCACAGATATATGTAGGTAAACCTATAGATGTATATTATTGTTCGTTAAGCTCACTTCACAGATAAATGCAATTACTTAATCACATAATACAAATACAATTACTTGATCATATACTACTTGTAGGGAAAAACGATCCTATATTCACAACACCACAGACTAATAATACAGTCAGACGATGTGAATAAATCCACTTTAATGCAGCTCCAATGGCAATTTCTTTAGATAGAAAAAATGCAATTAGGAAAAACAATAAATAAAAACTATAAAGTATCCTACACTAAAAATTCTTGCCCAATCTACATATACCGGTATATGAAAAGTTATGTGAACATTCTTCAGTGTTTCTTCGCCTTTAAGAAAAAATCAAATATCTTTTCACCTTTAATAAAAAAATCCTCCACTATACGTTTCTCAAATCTCCATACAGCTTAAATCTTTTTGTATTTATCCCAAAAGCAATTTGTAAACACGAATTTTCAATACTTCAACGAAATCGCTTTTTATACAAATATTCTATTTATTTAACTGCAATATGACTTTACACACTTTTCCATACTCTGCTATGGAATCATTTCATTAACTGGAAAGGAATAGATCACACAAATATTTCTATAAAAGGATTCTGCGATTATTATCTGCAATCAAATATATACATACTAGTTGAACAGCCCATTACACGGGCCACAGTGCCACTGCCTCCTGGTCGCAGGGCAGTCACACGCAGTAGAGACTGACCGCGCCACGGCTGATACAGAGCTGGACGCTCCTTCGGAGCGTCCAGCTCTGTATCAGCCGCGGTGCTGGCAGTCTCTACTGCGCATGACTGCAGCACGCGCAGCAGTGTCTACTGTGCATGTTGCAGCGTTACACACGATTTAGCAAATTATTATATAGGATATGCAGCTTTTCATATAAATCGCCAGTTTCCACTTATCTGTATTCTTTCTCTGTTTGTATCTCTCTCTCCTTCGTTGTACAATCTTCTCCTTCTCTTTCATTCAGTGTCACAACTCCATATGATCTTTCCTTTTTCTTTTTCTCTTCAATACTTCAAGTATCTCTCATACATGTTCAAGAGATGTTAATCAACCGTATTTTTTGATACTTCGAAACAAGTTTTCTTCCAACGTCTTTCACACGTACTTAACGGATGTTACTCAGCCAAAATTTTTAGTAAGTTGTAGCGAGTCAAACGTCCTCCGTACGTACTCAGCAGATGTCAATCAGCAGTGTGTTTGAAATACATTGCAGCAAGTCTTCTCATTCACGATTTTGTCAAAGAACAAAGAACTTGTTGTAGCGAGTCAAACGTCCTCCGTACGTACTCAGCAGATGTTAATCAGCAGTGTATTTGAATTATATTGTAGCAAGTCTTCTCATTCATGATTTTGTCAAAGAACAAAGTCCCGTAATGTCTGTGATACACTTCTCTTCAATCAACTTAGCTCTACAGCCCACTCCAACGCATTTCCAGATCCAACTGATCTCTTCATCAAGGAGTTCTAGAATAACAAAAATCCTAACTCTCCCTATAAAGATATATATATTCCTCCCTTCTCATTATAATCACCTGATCTTCTATAGATGCATTCCTTATCCCATCCATTATCAAATAAACCACAGAATCTCCTATTCATTTCAAAACAAACAAGTTCAATCTATAATCAACGCCAATATTACATAATAAAATAAAATAAACCTACTATCTTTTATGGATATGAGATCTTTAAACAACATCTTTAAACAACTATACAGATTTTACTATACCCTTCAGAAAATTAGCTAGTATTTTTATAACTCATATATAAATATACACTCCACCATAAAAGATAAAAATGAGAGCATAAAATAAAATAAAAAATCCTAACGTCATATCACAAAATAGTGAAAAATATTATTCAAAACTAAATGTACTCTCAAAATCATATATATTAATTTCCCTACAAGCAGTATATGATCAAGTAATTGTATTTGTATTATGTGATTAAGTAATTGCATTTATCTGTGAAGTGAGCTTAACGAACAATAATATACATCTATAGGTATACCTACATATATCTGTGAGGTAAGCTTAACGGATAATAATACGCACTTACAGGTACATCTACATATATTTTTAGGATATAAATGATAAGAATGCATATTTTAAAATAAGTGGTTTTTTATTCTTTTGGCTCTGATCTGTGCTAGTTTTCTAATTTTCTCGAGTGCTAAACCAGGGATGTGTGGTTTGTAGAGGATGATTTGCTGTTAGAGGCCTTTGTAGGACTTAGAGTTATTAGAGGCCCAGGCCCTGAAGTAACATTGATTTGTATGACTTAAGCTTGTTTGGCACAGTCCCTAAGTAAACATTGATTTGTAGGACTTAAGCTAGTTTGGCACAAGTCCTAAGGAAACATTGATTTGTAAGAAGTAGGCTTGTTAGAACCCCCCAAAAAAAAATTGTTTATTTTTTTGTAGGACTATTTTTTTTTTATTTTATTTTTTTCTTCAAAACACAAGCCCTGATAGAAAAATAAAAATGTCCTACTGGCCTAATGCCAGCAGGTCATGTTGTCCAGTGGCCACTGTCAAATGTCCTCCTGAGTCCTGAGTTGCAACTGCTGTTCGTACTGCTGCTGCTGAGTTGTTTAAGTAGCAGGATGATTAGGCAGCTGAAAGGGAATGGGATCAACTAAAGCAGTAACATGGAAGATGGATGTTGAAGGTTCCACTTGCCACAGTTGGCTCCAGTAATGAGCCTGAGACAGTAGCAGCAGAATAAGTAGCCCCCAGTATATGTGGAGAAAAGAAGTTGGCCATTAAATCTTCTCACCTGCTCCTCCTCCAAAATCATCATGGGTGTGTTGTTATTAGAATATATTTTTTCCCTTGAGAGCAGGAACAGCAGCTCTCATCAGCGACTGCAGTGTGCACAGTGTGTGTCTGGTAAATAACATCTGGGGGCACAACTGTATCCAAACACCTTGCCACCTGAAACCATGTACTGGCTCTGTCACTGTACCCCTTTTCCAGACCCCCTAAGGACACATGACAACTTGCTGACAGTTTAATAGCAATGGTGAACCCTCCCTGCCACCATCTTAGCATATTCTGCAGGATGGAATCTCCTCAGATGCCGCTTGATGCACTGATTGTGATTCTCCTCCACCACACTGGCATGTGTGGTCAGTGTACCACACAGTGTGCAAATAGTAGAGACGAATTGCCACATCCTAACATAAACAGAGTGCCTATCATTTGACGGGGGAGGTAATGAACGAGGTGGATTGGCAGAAGATGTAGTTACCCTAGAAGTTGATGGTGAGCTCGTTTTTTCACTCATCCTGGAACTTCCAGTCTCTACCTGGGTTGTTCTATTCCTCCTCCTCTTTGATCTCCGCCTCACCTCTTGTTGCCTTTCTGGTGAGTCAGGGGCAACAAAAGTAGTGCTTGATTTCTGTGGTGGGTGTTTGGCTTTAACATGTTTGGAGTAAGTGTCTGTGTTTCATGCGTGATATGAGGGCACTTGTGACAAGGTGTGTTCCCTCCTTTCCTCCTTTCACTGACTTGTCACAAATTGTGCACAGTGCCATTGCTGATGACTGTACTCTGCCTGCCCCAACAGAAAAATAGGGGAAAGGTTGAGAAGAATGGCCTCTTTCTTCTTGTCCTCCATTTTCTCCTTCATTGTCTTTGGCAGCAGAAAATGTTGCTGCTGTTGCTGCTACTGAGTCAGCACTGCAACTAGGATCAGGAGTATTGCTACTGCTGGCAAGTGGAACCTGTCCTAGTCCCGCGTCACTTGTTAACCCCATTCCCACTGTATCCACGGTGGTCTGTGGCATACTAACCTGCTCCTCAGTATCCTGCTACCCTTGCATCTCAGCATCAGAAGGAATTAGAGCAGTTGCAAATTCCTCTAATTCCAAGATGTCCTTGCTAGTGGTGGTGGTGATGCCTAGCCTCATTCCTGCTCCCATTCCTTCTCAGTTTCTGCTAAAAAGTCCATCAATATCTCTTCCATCCCAGCTTCTCCAGCATCATCACCACCACTACCACTAGTCCCTACATGTTGTTGTTGCTGCTGCTCTATTCCAGACATCTCACTGCTGCTTGGAGGAGGTGATGAGCAATGTGACAGAGGGTCCCCTAATGTCACACTTGCCATTGCCTTTTGACCTGAAGAAGAAGGCAGTCTAGCACTAGCAGAAATAGCAGCAGACACAGGCAGCTGATATGTGCTTCTGCTGGTGGTGGTGGTATTAATTCTCAGCCTGCTCTCCTCCCCCAACACTAGTTCTGGCCTTTTCTGGTTCATGTTCCACCTGGACACTGTAGTGAAGAGAAGGGGAGGACTCCCAGTCCCAGGGTCAGGAGAATGGTGTGGGCTCCCTTGACCACTAGTCTGGATGCTGTAAAATGTTTCCCCTACCACTCTGGCTGCTTCACCATTACTGCTACTACTAACACCAACCACATCAAGTTTAGCCGCAGAGTCTTCCTCCACGGTCTCACAGTCACTAGTAATATGAGGATATTGTTCATTACCCCCTCCTTCACTCCTAATTCTAACAAGCTGCTGGACTTTAGTAGCAGTAGTACCTGCACTGGCAGGACTGCTTGGGAATGGCAAGTGTGATTTAGGGTCCCTTGCTGTCACACTTGGCATCATTTTCTCCTTCCCCCCCTGAGTACTACAAGAAACACTAGCAGCAGGCAATGTATTGGTGGCAGCAGGTTCAGCACTGGCAGCAGGTTCAGTACTAGCAACAGGTACAACACTAGTGGCTGCAGGATCAGAAATGGTGGTACTGGAAGCAGGGGCAGCACATCTGGCAACATGTACAACACTAGTGGCTGCATGATCAGAACTGGTGGCAGTGGAAGCAGGGGCAGCACTAGTGGCTAGCAGAGGTACAACACTAGTGGCTGCAGAGGTGGGTGGCAGTGGAAGCAGGGGCAGCACTAGTGGCTAGCAGAGGTACAACACTAGTGGCTGCAGTTACAGAAATGGTGGCACTGGCAGCAGGGGCAGCACATCTGGCAACAGGTACAACACTAGTGGCTGCAGTTACAGAAATGGTGGCACTGGCAGCAGAGGCAGCAGGTCTGGCAACAGGTACAACACTAGTGGCTGCAGTTACAGAAATGGTGTCACTGGCAGCAGGGGCAGCACGTCTGGCAACAGGTACAACATTAGTGGCTGCAGTTACAGAAATGGTGTCACTGGCAGCAGGGGCAGCACGTCTGGCAACAGGTACAACACTAGTGGCTGCAGGATCAGAAATGGTGGCACTAGCAGCAGGGGCAGCATGTCTTGCAGCAGGCACAGGCAGCTGACCTGTCCTGCTTTCACTATCCTTTCCTCCCTTCCTTCCCCTTTCTCCCTTCCTTCCCATTCCCTTTTCTCCCTCCCTTCTTATTAAATTCCCAAAGATCCCTTGGGGTGATTTAGGGGGACTGGACAGCATTAGTTCAGTACTGCTAGTCACTTCCTCCTCCTCCTCAGACTCAGTGCACACATAATAAGGGTCCTTCCAGTTCCTCTTTTTGCTGCTCATATTGATAGGAGTCACTATGAGCCTCTCCTACCTCAATTTTTGCTAAATATCACAAGAGAACAGCACAGAATCTCTGTCTCGCTCTGTAGCTGCTTCTAGTATGTCTGCCTTCAGCAAAAACGTCACGTTTTTATAGCAGAAGTGCGAAAACAATGTAAATCAATGGGGAAAACTTTTTAGGCATTGAAAAAATGGCAAAAGATTTTGGCCAATGAAACGCTAGTTTTAAAGTGGATTTTCCCTCGAAAAGGTGATAACAACGTGGTTTTCATGAAATTTCTCACGGGAACACGGAGACAACTTTCACCCATCCCTAGTAGCTTCTCCTGTTGCTACTGGTATAAACCATTTGCTGTTTCTCAAGCACTTTTGTTTGACCCTAAATTCTTCCCTCCCATCATCCCCAATGCAACCCTCCACTTGATCAATAAACATATCTTTATATTCCTTGACAGAATCTGATTCTGCTAATCGTCATTTTTCCTTGATGTAACACATTTACCACACTTTGGCAGAAATTCTGAAATGTTGTGTTTAAAGCCAAGGTCCAGCAAAGTAGCAAGAATACATTCCTCATTGCTTTTAATGGCCATTATGCTAGGATCTTACTCAAAGCATGCTAACATGTCCTTGAACAGCTGGTACATGTCTGAGTTATCATTATGGTAAGATTCCTCAGCCATGCTCCTCAGTTTTTTCTGCAACAAATAGATAAGTGGAAGAATTTTGTTAATTCCTGCCTCTACAAAACTAACCAGCATGGTTGCCTCTAGAGATAGATGGAAATTTTCTCCTCAACCAAAATAGGAGTATAATTGCAACCGCATGGTGAATAATTTCCAGTGAAAACTGCAGTTTTTCTCTTTTTTTGCCTAGCTAATTCCATTAAAATTAATGGGAACACTGAATTTATACACAATAAATAGCAAATGTTATTTTAATTCCCAAAAGCATAGCATAAAAGGGGTTTGAGGGTGCCTGTGTTGGTGCCTAGGTGTGAGCTTGCTTCCCCCATACTCATGTTCTTTTTGCACAGACAACAGATATCAACATGCTTAGGTTTTGGTTCCTGAGTGAAGTATCTCCATACTCTGGACTTAACCCTTTGAGTGTCAGAGGGGTACTCAACGCATTGCAAAGCAATGCATGGTGTACCCCTCTGGCACTCAAAGGGTTAATGGATTGCAGGGTTCCTGAGGGGCTGCTACTACTGCTGGGGCTACATGTTGATGCAGTTCTACTACTACTACTACTACGTGTCAAATGTGCAGCACTTTCAGCAGCAGCAGAGGCACTCATCATAGCTAAGGTTGTGGATGTTAGTAACCTGTGTTGTTGTTGTTGTTGCTACTAGCTACTCAATATAAGTGTGTGTGGCTCTTGAACTTGGAATCAGTGGCCATGCTGATGATGACCCGCAGTATGACTGTGTATTTTTAGGCATCTTTGTTTGCTCAGGGTCAGAGTTTCCAATGGTTTCCTCAAGACAGGCATAGTGCTTATTTTCAGTGGTGGAATATTGAGCCTTTGGCTTTCAGCTAATGTTATGGCCACTCTCAGCTTCATCTATATTTGAAGAAGAGGAGGATGCTGGAGTGATATATTCTAGAGCTACATCATAATTATCAATCCTCATTAGGTCTTCTTCAGTATTCAGTATTTAGGAGTACTGATAGACAATAGACTTCACAGCAGTGTGCAGAGTCACTCAGCTGCTGCAAGAGCAAATAGAGTACTAGCCTGCATAAAAAGAGCTGTAGAAGCAAGGGATGCTAATATTATCCTACCTCTGTATAAATCCTTGGTTAGGCCTCATCTAGAATATGGAGTACAATTTTGGGCACCTGTTCTAAGAAAAGACATTACTGAACTGGAAAAGGTGCAGAGACGTGCAACAAAACTGACAAAGGGACTGGAGGATCTGAGTTACAAAGAGATACTAGCCAAACTGAGTTTGTTTACATTAGAGAAGAGACGTCTAAGGGGTGATATGATTACCATTTACAAATACATTCAAGGTCAATACAAAGAACTATCCAATGAATTATTTATGCAAAGAGCTGAGCTACGAAAAAGAGGTCATCCATTAAGACTAGAGGAAAGGCGCTCTCGACTAAAACAAAGGTAGGGATTCTTTACAATAAGGGAGGTAAGGCTATGGAATTCTTTGCCTCGGGATGTTGTGATTCCAGCTAATGCAACTGTATTCAAAAAAGCAATGGATGCCTATCTAGCACAGAACAATATTGACAATTATGACAGATGGCTTCAAAGCAAATAGGATACTGATCCAGGGAACTATTTGACTACCAATTGGAGTCAGGAAGGAATAATTCCACCCCACACACACACTTGGGACTAGATTGGAAATGGCTCCAGAGGGCTTTTTTTGTGTTCCTCTGGATCAACAGGGGTGTTTTTGGCATGGGCTGGACTTGATGGACGCATGTCTTTTTTCAACCTTATCTATCTACTATCTACTATCTGCTTCTAGCCCACTACCCTTATATTCCTCTTAGCTTTTAGAGGTGACAGACAATTTCTTTTTACTTTTACTTTCACAAAGTTCACTACTAATATGAAGACAGTTGGTTTGGTACTTGTTTGTCTCACTTTGTCAGATGCAGAAGTTGGTGCAGCTGCTATACATTCCACCATTATGCCATTATTAATACTAGAATGTGACTTGTTCTCATCTTCAATGTTCTTCTTACATTTTTTTATAGTAGGGGCACTGGTGGTAGAACTTTTGGTTGGAGCTTGACAAACTGCAGCCTACAATGGGATGAGATGGATCATCATTATGTACTGCACACACTGCAGCAACCATAGCCGCATTCAGTTTATGAACTACCACTTTACTTCCACCTCCCTGCACTGCTCCTTCTTTCCTTCTTCCCCTGCCCCTTGTGTGTTTACTGGACACTACTCAACCACTGTGTGCATTTTTACTCTAAACTACACAATACAACTGATGGAGTGTGATGTCTTGCCTTGTCCCTCAACAAAATACTCAATATTGCCTGCTTTCTATCAAGTCTGCCTCAGTCACACAGCTCACGTCAGGGCCCAGACAGCTGTATGTCATCTAATATTTTAACTTCATGGGTTTTTTTTTAAACTATGTTGTCCACCCTATCACTGTCCAAAAAATTGTAACTAAAAAGAAAATCAACAGCATCTTTCCCAAGACTTCCCCAGCACAGAGATAATAACAGAAAGATCTTGGAACTTGGACCACAGCTGCCTGTGTCTTTCAGATCAAATCAGCCAGGCAGAATGTTTGGGTGTTTGAGGTCAACCTCCTTTGCTCTTTTCTCAAACCCCCAGATTAATATAACAAACAAGCAATAACTACAAGATAAACATGGAACTGGAACTGTAGCTGCCTATGTCTTTCAATTCAAATCAATCAGACAGAATGTACGGGTCAACCTCCAGACTCCCCTAACACAGAGATAATAATAGCCAGATCAGGAAGGAGCTTGAATCATGGCTGCTTATGTCTTGTCAGTCAGTCATTTGGGGTCAGCCTCTATCCTCCCTTCTTCTCCCCAGAGTGCCCCCAGACTCCCCTACTACAGAGAATAAATATCTTACCTAAAAGACTCCCTTAACTAATCCTCAGCATGAGGGTTTTTTTTGCCTATCTTCCATATTCCCTTTTATATGCCTGCAGAAAAGTAGAGAAAACGTTCATGTGGTGGGGAAAAATTTTCTTCCCATTGATTTCAATGCAATGAGCTAGGCAAAAAAAGTGGAAAAACTGCACTTTTCGCAGGAAATTATTCACCAAGCAGTAAGTGCCATTTTTTACCAATTTTGGTTTGAGGAGAAAGTTTTTGCCCATCCCTACTAACTAGGCTAAATGTAATAACTATGGAAGATACAGAGTATAGACATCTGAAGAAACATATTATCAAAATAACCACTAAAGAAACCCAGCTTAACAGTGGCATCTACATTCTGACGTGTTGTAAGAAAAGACATATCCCTAAAGGACTCAGGATAAAGAACCCTGCAACAACGCATAACTCAAATTATGCTGAAAATATTTGCAAATGCACAAGTGAGAAATTTCCAAATAAGTTGATCCATCAACTATATGGAAAGAAACACGATTTACAATGCAAAAGACAAGCTACACTTGAAAATCTATGGAAACCTAATATACACCAAATAGAATAATTAGAAATTGTAATACAAAACCTATACAAAAACAACAGCAAAATCTCATCAAAAGAAAAAAAAGAAACTTAATGGTCTCTCTCAGGATTACAACAAATATGCCACAAAGCACAACCTGGAAATACAAATTCGGACTGCACTAATTCAAACCAAACAATGGCACTTACAACAAATCAGCTATCAAATCAAACACTAACTACCATCAGCCTGGAAAATAACATAAAGAACTCTGGAATTGTAAATCTCTCAGACCATGAGCTTTCGCTACCAGAGATATCAGTGCTATCCAAAGAATTATCATTCTGTCCAAGCACTAAACTGGATCATATACATATATACACAGACCGGGAATAATTTTTCAGGAGACTATAACTAAAATAATATTTCTACAATAAGGACAATACCACAATGATTTTGAATTACAGCCTCTAAAAAAACAGTTCACTCCACCAACAGGACATAACCCCAAACTGGATAATACATAGGAAGTTTCTGCTTTAGAACTGCACCGAAAACCAACATATACAACCTAACCTAGAGTGGCGTGCAGTAAGTGATCTGCTTACCAACCAAAAAATAATAATTAAACTGTCAGATAAAGGAGTAGCAGTGGTGATCATGAACACTCAGGACTATATAAAAGAGGGAAACAGACAACTATGCAACATCAATTACTACACAAAACTAAGTTAAAACCCTATATATATATATATATATATATATATATATATATAATGCCTTGGTGCGATAAATCCAAATAGATAATTATAAAACAAGAAATGGAACAGTGTCCATGTAAGCAATAAGCACTCACAGGTCTTCCTTGCAGAGTTGCGAATTATTATTGTCAACATGGACACTGTTCCATTTCTTGTTTTATATATATATATATATATATATATATATATATATATATATATATATATATATATATATACAAGGCAACTTCAAAATCTCATTAAAACATTCCCAAAAGACTTCCAACCAGAAATGAGAAAGATTATACCAACCAACCTTGCTGTGGGGACTTTCTACATGCTTCCAAAAATCCACAAACCAGGAAACCCAGACAGACCAATAGTAACAGGTATGGCCACTGAGCAGATTGCTCAGTTAGTAAACAGCTTACAACCCCTTGTAATTAATACTAACAGCTTTATACAAGACACCACAAACTTCATTAACAAACTCAATCAATTCTCATGGTAGTGGAATCACTCTATAGCACTCTATGTGCTGGAGGAGAATCACAAGCAGGGCATAAAGCGGCATCTGAGGAGATTCCCTCCCGCAAAATATGCTAAGCTGGTGACAGTTTTCATCATTACTATTAAACTGTCTGCAAGTCCTTAGTGGGGGATGGACAAGTAGCAAAGTGGCAGCAGCAGTACTAGGTTTCTGGTGGGGGGGATTTCAAATTGGGGACCCTACGTATCATGGTATTTGGAAAGCGTTGTGCCTGATGTTTTATGTAAGTGCAGATGTACCCATTATTCCCAGTCCTTCCCTTATTTACCACACACACACTGTGAACATTGCAGTTGCTGGTGTATGAGGAGCAGTTCCTGATCTCCAGGAAAAAATGTCTATTCTAGTAACAACACACCCATGATTCTGGAGGCAGGGCAGGTGGAGATGCATTATTGGGCAACTTCTTCTTTTATCTGCATGTACCTGAAGTGGTGGGGGCTAGGTATGGTGCTGCTACTGCCTCAGGCACATCACTGAAACTGGGCATGCAAGTGGAACCTTCATCATCCATTACCCATATTACTGCTGTTGTTGATCCCATTCTCTTTGAGCTGCCTAATCATCCTGCTGTTTAAACACCTCAGCAGCAGCAGCAAGAACAGCAGTCACAAATTACATCAGGACATTTGCAATGATCAGTGGCCACTGGCCAACACGACATGACCTGCTGGCACTAGGCCAGTAGGGCATTTTTTTCCCATGCCTGTTCTTTAACTACAAAAAAATAAACTATTTTGGGGGGCTTGTTTCTTACAATCCTAAGTCCTACAAATCAATGTTTCCTTAGGGCTTGTGTCCAACAAGCCTAATTCCAACAAATCCACATTTCCTTAGGGCTTGTTCCAAATAAGTTTATGTCCTACAAATCAATGTTGCCTCAGGGCTTGGGCCTAACACAAGTCTTATTTCCAACAACAAATCAATGTTTCCTGAGGGCTTGTGCCTCTAATAGGTCAAAGTCCTAAAAATCAATGTTTCTTCAGGGTTTCGGCCAACACAATGTAATAGGAAAAAAGAAAAAAAGAACCCTGCCAAAATAGCACTCAGATCATCTAAAAATTCCTCAGCATCCAAGTGTCAAGACACTAACACCAAGATAAAAAATATGACTTTTATTATATGTTCATTAAAAGAAAATGCCGGGGCATATCTGGCTTGCCACAAACATAAATTGAAACACACACATTTTACAAAAAAAAAAATATAAAATTTTACAAAGTTCTCCAAAAATAACTCCCGTGACGTCTCACAGGGACAATCTATTGCGAATACTTGCAACATACTAAGAGATATATCAAAAATATCAAAAGTCTATAGATTATCTCTCAAAAAATTAATAAATATATAAGAGAGATGATGAGCAGTAGGGATCACATGAGTCCCATATGAATGCCTGTCATGATTCTATCAGTGAAATCAGAGAACACGTGACAGGTAGTATATGCTCATAGCCAAATGGGTCAAATAATAATTATTCACAGCTAATCACAAATAAAAAACTCTCAACAGCTCTATTCAATTGTTGGTCTGAAAGCTGTCATAGCCATAAAAGTGGGCGGAGAGTAATTGAAAATTGTAGAAATCCTATATGATGAAATAGTTGAGATAGTTGTTGCTAACAAATAATCACAAGAGAAAAACTCTCTCAACAGCTATAGCTAAATATAAGTCTAAAAGCTGCCTTAACTACACAAATATGTATAGAGTGGTGAAGAATATGAAGACCCTGTATGGTAATAACCCTATATCGCCTCCAGTCTCTCTACTAGAAAACAACTAACTCATAGTATGTTTGCAATAGTATGTCAGTCACTCTGCTTAAATAGTAAGGTGAGTCAATGAGATGATTGCTACAATCAAAATTGCACATGGAGTCACCAGTGCAGAGCGATCTGGTAAAGGGGTGAAACAAGCAGAGAGAACTTGCTAAGTTCTAACTCCCCGGTTTCATCCACATACAAGCAAACCTGTCTAGAGACGGAGGTAACAATGGTCAGCATTCCGATGGCAAATAAACTTCTTCTGGGCAGTGTTGTGCATATCTCTTTGGGCCAACAAAAGTCTAATTTCCTACAGCTAATCAAAATTTCCTCAGGGCTTGTGTTATAATTATTCTAAGTAATTAATCTAAGTCCTACAAATCAATGTTTCCTCTTGGCTTGGGCCTAGCACAAGTCTAAGTCCTACAAATCTTCCTCTACAAAATACTCTATCTTATCAAGTATCAGTGCACCTCAGTCACAGCTTACGTTAGGGATCCCTGTCTCTGTCACATTATGTACCAATTTCTTATTTTGTTTTTTTATTAAATGTCCCCCCCGGAAACCTGTCAATAACCCCCCCAAAACAAATTTCATGTTCAACTGATTCTTTCCCCAAACTCCACCCACCAACACAGGCAGCCTCCTCAGACCCATTTTATACTATGTCTTATGGTTTTTTTTTAAATATATATGTATATATATATATATATATATATATATATATATATATATATCGTGAGAGAGAGAGAGCTGTAAAACTATAAAAAAAGCTTATATCTCATGATGAAATTATGATAGTTTGGCAGTTTTCTTAAAAGAAGTATACTAGAAATATATTGCTATTGTTCAGACTTTCAACTGTGTTTAGTCTTTCAGTCTGATATGTTTACAATTTTGTGTTGATTCTGACATTTCCATGCTTTAGAGCTTCAGCATCTGATCCATGGCTCTACTGTTTTTTCTTTGATTGACAAAACAAGGAGAATTTTGATTCAAAAATCAGAAACTGGTGTGCTCGTATTGCAACAGAATGAAATGTATATATGTGAACACAATAATGGTATTAGATGCTTTTAAATTATTACTTTGACCCCAAGGTGACTGAAATCAATTTATATATAAGATCTAGCTGGCGTGTGGTGACTCTTGAAGAATTGTACAGAGGGGAAATACTATTGATTTTTTTTTATTTCTTCTCATGTTCAATCAAATGTTAATCATCATGAGCCTCAGCTGACATAAAGAAGTATGCAAGAAAAGCACTCAACACACTTCAGTCACCAACTCAATTTGAAATACATATACATTTCTTCTATACAGATATGACCTTGAAAAATATGCAAATAAACTGCTTTTGGTGTGTTTTTATGGTATTTTACATGAGCATAAGCAGTTATTATTCTTACAAACACTATTAATATTGTTGAAAATTAAAAGATTAAGTTAGAATTTATGGAAAATGAGTAAACTGATTGTCCAAAAGTTATTGTAGTTGAGGAAAACTTGAATGCAACTGGATTTCAATTCATAAACTGCCCACAATTAGTTGAATTAGTTTGTTAAAACCAATACTGTCAGTATTCATAATGTGAGGTATGACGGGTTGGCCAAATTGGGCTCAAACTCACATTATTCTGACAGGCACCAAACAGTTATCTCAGTTACTGAGTCTTATAAGTAAGAGAGCTTTCATGAGACTCTCACCTGCTTCAGTGTCACTTATATGGGTCCATTCTATGGTTTTTAAAGTCTCCCTTCTCTGGCATCTCTCACCCACTGTTTTACAAGTTGATGCTTACACGGTGGTGTTACTGCGTCTTGGTAGTATCTCACATCAATTACCTTTCAGTTGAATTATCTTGTAAAGAGCTACAGTATCTTCTGTGTCTCACCCACGTCAAATGGTTTGTTCTTGCCCACCATCGACCCATCACACAATTCAGTAATATACTAAAAACATATCAGAACCACTTGGTTCCTTCATCAGGGTAAAACACACTATTCAACAACATGGATAACATCCTCTGATTTATAGTTTAGTTCCTTGAAATCTAGACAATCCAAATGCTACTTTTACATTGTAATGTCTTATTGGTTCTAATTCAGCTCTCTCAATATTCTACATTTCCAATGTCATCTCTACATTTGGATATTATTTAATCCAAATTTCAATCCATTATAACATTTTTATCTAAAAGAAACCAAAATGAAAATAAAAAAGTTAACTAATTGCATCAGCTATATTACATATTAATAAAGAAAGAAAAAAAGAGGCTGCCTACTGTATTATAGTCAAGTATGGACTGTATCACCAGGTCCTACCACTGGCTATTGATGATCTATTGACAAAAGCAATGTCCATACTATATGTGTAGTCTATAATACAGGCTGATGGGTCCTTTATACTGCCCTAAACACAGTGATCTTAACAACTTAATCACAGCAATCCTGTGTGGATTCCCCTTATGGACCACTTTGATCTCATTCAGTAAGCCAAACGAGTGTCTGATACTGGCTGCTCTGGTCTTGGAGCAGTCAGTTTCAGACTCCGGTAGTGCTTGCAGTGCTCCTGCAGGAGTGCTATGAGCAAAAAAACGCTTGATATGCTAGGCCCATCATCAGTCCTTAACCCCTTAAGGACTACATGACGTACTATGACGGTCATGGTCCTTAAGTATATCCCGGGGGAGCGCTGTAAGTAAAAAATGAGGCCTAAAATTGACTGTTCCAAGACTGGACCAACCTCTTTCAGGACCCAAAGAGGCGCGCCTATACACGCAACAGGTCACGTGTACAGGCGCGTTGGCAAGGATCAAATCGGTCCTTATGGGACCGAAACGTCCCAGGACCGCAGGTCCTTAAGAGGTTAAAGGGATAGTAAAGTCCCGAAAAAAGTCTAGGAGAAATGATAGGTGCACTAAAAAAATATGTAATGTCCTTATTCCTATCTCTCAAACCTATATGGTTTGAGAGACAGAAGAAAGTGAAGTCCTCCGCTCCCTCCCCTTTCTGCTTGATGAGCTGTAAAGCTGTCAGAGGCAGAATCTGGTCGTGCGACCTGACACGGCTCTTCAGGAGCGCTGACATTGAGATATCTAACTATAAATACTTCATCGAAATGGTCTACAATGTGTGCTTGAAAACCAGGCACACGTTGTAGACCATTCCGATGAAGTATTTATAGTTAGATATCTGGATGTCAGCGCTCCTGAAGTGCCTCCGTCTGATCCCGGAAACAGAATCTCATGCCATCAGCTATACAGCTGATGCTTGAGAAGGGGGAGGGAGTGGAGGACTTTATTTTCTTGTGTTTCTCAAACCATAAAGGTTTGAGAGATAGGAATAAGGACATTACGTATTTTTTTATTGCACCTATCATTTCGCCTAGACTTTTTTCAGGGCTTTACTATCCCTTTAAATCAAATTCACAGATGACAGTCCTAGCATGTCATTGATGGTAAAGGGGATAATTTCCTCCAGTATACTGATCTCACGTGTCTTTCAGCTCCTAATAACATCCATCCAGAAGTGATATATAGAAAATAAATTCAAGAGGGTGCTTACTGCCTAATAGTGCCATATCATCACAAATATAAACTAAATAAATATTCCTATATACTCACAAATAAGATGGTTTTCGTTTATTTGAATATTCTAACTAGCTCAAAAAATTGTGCTTTCCCTGTCTCTCACAATTTCAAACAAAGAATGCTATGCTGTGGGAACCTGAAACCATTTTATACTATGACTGTGGAAAAAGAAGCATAACTTGTCATGTAGTGGGGGAAATTGATCCTTACCATTGATTTCAAAGCAATGATCTATGCTAAAAAAATGGAAAATCTGCACTTTTTGTGAAAAGTCCCCTCTCGGAAGGAAGCACTATTTTTCTCCTGTTTTGATTTTGAGGAGAAAAGTTTTGTACATCCCAACTCCAGCAGACTATTTTTATTTGTATGAGTACACAAGAAGCAGGCAGAAGGAGAGTCAATGAACTAGATGCAAGGTCAAAACCAGAAGCATGGTGGGAAATATTGAGAAATAGGCTGCGCTTGTCTCACGGGGAGGGGGTATTTGGAGTATTGGTGTGGGGTTGGGGTGGGGTAGGGTAGTTTCAGTTGCAATTTAGTTTAGTTCTTCACAAAAAACAAAAAATGGAATTGGACTGTTATATTCCTGTGTTATGATACTTATTTGACTATCTATATTGTATCCTATTCAGATGATATGTGCATTGTCAATGGTTTTCTAATGCCTTTTTACTGTCCTCTTTAATAAAAATGATTTAAAAAAAACAAAAAACAGAAGCATGGAGACAGAGCCGAATCATATAACGTAAGAGGAATCCAAGGGAAGCCGGGTCACTGGAAACACAGGATCACTGGAACAAGACAGAACTCAGGCTATGACTGGAATGCTTTGATCATGTGCTGACACAAGGTGATGGTGCTTGATAAAGGCTCAGGAAGAGCTTTAGAGAACAAGGTTGGGAAAATGAACTAGGAGAAAAAACAAAATATCTGCCAAAAACTGCCAGAAAACCCAGAAAAGTGGGGAAGGACATGATACTACCCTCCAAAGGACTACCTCTGGGTGGCCACTGACGGATTGGATGGAAAAGATGGTAGGAACCAGTGAACCAAAGACGGGGCATGGACATCTGAGGCCATTACCCACAAAAGCTCCTCTGGGCCATAGTCCTTCCAGTTAACAAGGTACTGTAAAGTACCACGGTAGAAACGGGAATCCAGTACAAACTCATTGATGAACTCCTCAGAGTCACCCACAGAAAAGGTAGGTAGAGGAGGAGGGGGAGTGAGAACCATGAGTGTCCACATAGGGGGACAGATACATGGAAGACTGGATGGGTCTTAAGAGTCTCTGGAAGGGTCAAGTGATAAGAGACCCATGAGATGGGACTCAACCTTGACTGACCCCAGATTTCAGGAACCAATGTATCAGATGGATGGCAGAGCTTAATATTCTCAGCAGAGAACCAAACCAGATCTCCCAGATCAAATCTGGGTGCTAGAGACCGATGATGGCCAGCTGCCGCTTTTTTTCTGCATCTGAGATGTGAGTAGAGTGCAGGTAGTAGTTGGTAAAACCAATGAACTTCTGAACAGCTTTAAGGCCATGAGGTAAGGGCCAATCGGTGAGAGCAGATAACATCCCTGGATTCATGGCCAGGCCCTGAGGAAATATAATATAGTGCAAAAAGGCCCAAGACATATTCTCAGATTTGCATTTCTCTATCTTACAGAAGAGATGGTTTACTCTAAGATGAGTCAGAATCTGTTACACATGAAGACAATGTCCTTCTAGAGTATAGGAGAATACAAGAATGTCATCCAGGTACACAATGATGAAGGACAAGAGGAGATCCCTGAAGACAGGGGCATTACGAAAGCCGAAGGGCACGACCAGGTACTTATAATGTCCAAAACTGGAGTTGAGATGAATGCAGTCTTCCACTTGTCTCCCTCCTTCATCCTAACCAGGTTTTAGGCTCCCCTAAGATCGAGCTTAGTAAAAATCTGAGACCCCCTGAGTTTATTCAATAACTCGTGTATAAGAGGCAGGGGCAACAACTACTCCTGTTATCCCATTCAAACCCATATAGTCCACAAAGGGGAGGAGACCACCATCTTTATTCTTAACAAAGAATATACAGCCACCTGCAGGGGAGGTAGAAGGGCATATAAACCCTTGGCAAGGTTGTACTAGAAGTATTCCTCAAAATCCTTGGTCTCCAGGATGGACAAAGAATAGACTCTACACCGAGGAGGTGTAGTACCCTGTAGTAGATCTACAAGACAATCATGTGCCTGATGAGGAGGCAAAGTCTCTGCTTTGACATTTGCAAAGGCTAGGTAAGGCTCAGGAAATGAGGGAGGAGCTGATCCCAAGACATCCAGAGATGAAAAGGAAACCTCCAGAGAATTCAAAGATACAGTGGGAAAGGGAAGGGCACCAGAAGCCCAATCAATAGTGGGGTTGTTCCTATGAATCCATGGATAATCCAGGATAACCGGATGGGCAAGAAAGGAAATAAGGTTGAATCATAGCACCATGGAATGGGGAGAGCCTATCCTCAGAGTAAGGGGAACGGTACATAGGATAATAAGACCAGCCCCTAATGAAGAACTATCAGTGGTGGCAACGCAGATGGGAACTTCCTAAGTCAGAGATGGGATGCCATGTAAAATAGCAAAGGCAGTATTCATAAAAAGTGGAATATGACTATGTAGGTTTCTGAAACTGATTGAGTGACACACATTGCTGAAAGATATGTATATAATTTATTAAGTGTCAAACTTAGGCTTTGTGTGCCATACATGAGTTTCGGTTGACACCTTTTTGAGACATAGTTTCTTCTGAGAGATTATGATAAGGGAGTATGCAAGTTAACTTTGATCCTGTCTGAATAATACCATTTGAATTTTGCCTTTCCACATGGCGTCAGTATTACGTAGACACTAGGGGCTCGATTTAAAGGCAGCCATTAGTAAAAAAAATCACTAACGGGTGCGTTAAGTGTCATGTTTCAATTCAAAGATCCATCTAAAGAACAGCTAACGGCAGTTGCAGAATCCTAACGGCCGATACACTTATGTGCATTCAGACGCATGGAACAACATACCCCAGAGCTATTCAAAGGCTTGCGGTACTGCTAACGGCTGAAAAAAAGACACACCTAACGGCTAAAAGTTAAGACCCACTTTTCTTAGTCGTTAGACGCTTAACGGGCAAAACAAAACACCCGTTACATAGGAAAATACACAAAATGCTTACCGCACAACCATATAAATGGGAAAATTAACCCATGCAATGCCAAAACAACACAAAAACATGCACACACAACACAAATCACTCCACACACAACAACAACCAACACCACAGGGACAACGACACACAAAAAAACAACAACACAGCATGGCACGGAACAATGGGGGTTATCACATAAAGCGGACACCTGCAAATACAAGCTCACCTGGGCAACATCAACACGCGACCTGCACCCCACAACTGCACACCCGCAAAGGGCACACACATAACAAGCACAACACACCCCATCTTATAACACACACACCCGCAAACACTTACCTGCACAAAAACAACACACCATTGGTTAGCACTCACCTCATCACCACACCTACACAACGCCCTAGCAAGTACTTAAAGGGACAACTCAACACACTCACTTGTGGCTTGTTTTCCACTCAGGGAGGGAGAGAGAGAGATAGAGAGAGAGAGAGAGAGAGAGAGACAGACAGACAGACAGAGAGAGAGGTAGAGAGAGAGAGACAGATAGAGACAGATAGAGCAAACAGTATGTTGGGTTACATATTGTTGCGAAGGCTGCGGAGAAGGCGTGCAAGGGAGAGAGCTGGGGAACATCAGCAACCTCCAAGCACGCCTGATCAACAGCCTCCACCTGTTGCAAGTGAGGAGGCTCTGACTCAGCAGCCACACAGGAGCCCATCCCCACCTGGAGGACACTTGCCTGCAGATGCACAGCTGCAGCAACAGGATGCTCACCATCAACAGGATGCTCCCCAGCTGCCACAGGGACCCCTGCAGCAGCCCAGGATGCATAGACGACCACCAAGGCCCAGGGTATACCGCCCAAGGGTCACTCTCCTTGGAATGACCGATGACAAGGTTGTTGATCGCTACAGGTTGAGGCCACACAGCATCATTGCCCTGTATGAGGTCATCAAGGATCAGGTGGATCCCATATGCACCCACAACCATGCTCTAACTGGCCTTCAAAAACTCCTGTGTGCCATACACTTCATGGCAAGTGGCGCCTTTCAGTCGACAGAGGGTTACGCATCTGGCATGTCCCAGGCCACATTCTCCAGGGTGCTGGCCCAGGTCTTGCCAGCCGTCAAAGGCAAGGCCAGTACCTACATACATTTCCCCATCACTGATATGGAGTGGACACATCTGAAGCAGGGCTTCTATGCAAGGGGAGGCATGCCCAGGGTCATGGGTGCAATAGATTGCACCCATGTCCATATCAAAGCACCAGCACGTCAGGGACATATGTTCCTGAACCGCAAAAACTTCCACTCCATGAATGTGCAGATGGTGTGTGACAGCAACCTGACCATCATGAATGTCTGTGCGAAATTTCTCGGGAGCTGTCACGATTCACATATACTCAGAAATTCATCTGTGCAGAGGGATTTCGAAAATGGGACCTATACAGGCGGATGGCTTCTGGGTGAGTTAACAGCACCAAATGACACCACATACACATGTGCTAGTACGTTCCCCACATAAAACATCATTCACACAATATGTGCTCCTTGTCACACCATGTCACTCACTTTCCACAGGTGATGCTGGCTATGGATGCAAGCCATGGCTCCTCACCCCGGTCGCCAATCCCCAAAACGATGCCCAGGAACGATATAACCAGGCTCATGCCAGAACACGGAATGCCATTGAGCGGACCTTCGGCCTCCTGAAGTCCCGATTCCGATGTCTGGACCAATCGGGGGGAGCATTGCAGTATGCACCAGGCAAGGTCTGCGACATCATCATGGCATGTGCCATCCTACATAATATCGCGGTGGACACCAGACTCATCTACGATGTCCATCCCCCACCCAGACCTGAAGACCCTGTGGATATCGTTGAGTGTGAGGAAACCCCAACAGGGATGCAGACAAGGGACAGATTGATCAGGGATCACTTCTGTTGTGAGTATAATACATGTATGCACACAATCCATGCATACACACCCACCACAACACACATGTTCTGTTTCACCCCACAGGATCAGTGACACAGCCCTGACACTGGCTGCAGTATGGACCACCAGCATCAACTATTCCGTGGGCCAGTCAGATTGGGCCTAGAGATTCCGATTACATCTGACAACCTGTCGTCCAAGTTGATACTGCTACCTCAAGGATATTATGCATGCCCCCCTGGAAACCAAGGTACAACACTTTAACCTTGTTCAGCATACCCCACAGCTCCCTAGGCACCAACTAAAGTGTTTTGCTAGGATCAGACCCATAGCAACCATGGTACCCCTGTAGCGAGGGAGTCTCATCCAAGTCAATGCATCGGATAGCACTCTGTCATATAAGGGGTTCAGGGGGCATTCGAGGGGACATGGGACCAGTAGCTTGCTACAGCTGAAGAAAGCAGCAGAGGGGTGGATCTACAGTAATAGTGTGTTACACAACTTGGAGCTCATGAAATGTGGATCACATCTCCAGGGACACCATGCTGCCCTGTGTGTGTGTGTGTGCAGTGATATGTGCCCCAGAAAAAAATACACACATTAACAAATATGTCCTACTAGCTCCATGAACCAAACATATTTGGGCTGTCTCTGACAGTGGCAGCCCAAATATACTGTTGTCAGGAAGCTATTAGGACATATTTGTTGATGCGTGTAACCATGTCAGGGGCAAATATCCCTAAGGATGGTTAACATCCCCTTAGTTCCCCCCATGATGGTTCATAGACCAGTACACAACACATTACAAAGCAGTGGTTTGTGTAGACTTATGTAACGAGAAAGATTAAGAGGATCATGATGTTGTAGCTGTTGCATGACGATCACTTCGAGGGTGATGTTCGAAATCCTGTCCTCTTGTCCCACAGGCATCCATAGCACGATCCATCCTTGACCAGAGGAGTTTCCATATGACTGAACTGAAGTCTGGACAACACTTCCATGAAGCTCACCCCTTGGTGTTTCAAGTGATTGTGTTGGTGATGCAATGTTTGACCTGATGTTCACAGCAACCTCTACTGGAACATTCACATATGGACACGAATTCATGTGTGTACTAACATCCAGGTATCAGACCTGTACCGTAAGACTGCTCATACACAGATGCCAAACTATGTGGACAACACATGAGCAGTTCACTAGCATTTCTAATGTATTCCTATTTAGTTCAGATGTACCGTTTTGTGCTCATACAAGTGTTTAATGCATATTGGCTAAATACACAAGAAACATCACTACTCAATCCGTGTCTGTATGAATGAATGTTGGATCAAACACCTGTCAATGTGGAACCATACCCAAGGCTAGAGTATCCCTCATACAAAGGAAGGCATGATTTACATCACAGGAGTCCACTAGTTGCCTGACCATGAGTGGACTTTGTGATGTATACATGCAATGACATGATGGCAGTGATACACTGATGTGTGTTGTGAGTGATTAGCTGGTGATACAGGGGACACACTTCCACTGTGATGTGATGTCCACGGTTTGTGTGTTGCTCAATATAATAAATGTCCTGAGATTGCTGTAGGTTGTCATATCTCAGTACATGGGCTACATCAACAAACAACCATGTGGACAAGTGTTATCACTGGTGAAGTGTGTTACAACTTTAGTTAAACAACAACACAACTTAAAGGGATAGTAAACCTTGAAAATAAGTTTATTTCACATTGTAGCCCTTTAAAAACCATGAAAAATGATATGTCTTATCTACCAAACATATATGGTTTGAGAGATAAGACATATCATTTTACATGTTTTTTTAAGGACTACAATATAGAATGAACTTATTTTCAAGGTTTACTATCCCTTTAATACATAAGCCAATGCTCAGCCTAAGGTTCCAATGTGCGTGCTACACAATGAAATCTTAGGAAGATCATTGGGTTATCCAGTAAGTTAGGCTGTGATTCAAACTCCTGTTGTGCAACTGACTTGCTGGAGAACACAATGCTCACCCTAGGATCACAATGTGTAACACACACATTGAGATCCTAGGGTGTACATTGTGTTCCCCAGTAAGTCAGCTGCACAATAGAATTTTGATTTAAAGACCATATTGATGCATGTTCCATCTGTCCTGCTTCTTATTTCCCTGCTAAGTCGCATAGCTGTTTGTTTGGTTTTCCCCTCAAACACAACAATTGATGCAGACGAATGTTCAGTGTTGCACCAGTTGTTGTGCTAAGGGGTATGTTCTGATCAAATCTGACACACATCATGGCCATGTAACACTGTCGTGTTATATGGCTACAGGGCTGGGTTGCCAGGTGAATTTGGACAACGGTGTGGGTGTGTGTGAACCCATGTTGTATCATCACACAAACATTTCCCCCAGGCAGGAGTTGAGTTCACTGCATTGTTTGGCAATGCATTGGAGACAACCCTGCCACCCAATCTATAACTGAATACACAGCAGATCAGACGGGATTCAAAAGCACAATTTTCCTTTATTGAGGAGGCAGATGACTGGTTGGGCCTTTCATTTCTTTTTTTTTTTTGGGGGGGGGGGCCTTAGACTTGGTGCCAGAGGTGGATGCCCTGGCTGATTGCCTTGTCACCCTCTGTCCCCTAGGTGTGGCTTCTGGGGTAACACTGGAAGGGGTGGTGGGTGCAGTGGACCCCTCTGTGGAACGCAGGTTCTCCCTCTCCATCCTCAGGTTCTCCCTGTGGTTAATCTCTCGTAACTCCACGAGCACCTGTGCAAACATGTCCATCATCCCCGTATGGAGCTGGTGGAGTTGTGTGTTCCCCCTGGCAACCTCTGACTCCAGAGCTTGGATTCTGGTCTCCAACCTGTTCGTGTTCCTCCGGGATTCCCTCCGGTTCCTCGTGAGGTTGTCGTTGGTGGCGTGGGTTGCCCGGAGCTGTCCTCTTTGAAGGGCCATGCACTCAGCCTCCAGATCCGTGGTGCGTTGACTGCTGGAGATGGGAGTATCCGGTGACTCATGTGCTGTCTCCCCAGCTTCAGCTGTCTCCTCAGCCTCTGTTTCCCCAGCTTCAGCTGTCTCCTCAGCCTCTGTTTCCCCAGCTTCAGCTGTCTCCTCAGCCTCTGTTTCCACAGCTTCAGCTGTCTCCTCAGCCTCTATCTCCCCAGCTTCTGCTGTCTCCTCTGCTGGTACTAGGTGTGCTGTGGCTGCTACCGCTGTTTCTGTTGGTGGAGTGGCTTGCACAGACGGTGTGTGGGTGCCCACCACATCAAGGGACCCACTGCTGCCCACTGATGTCTGTGCTGGTTGAGGTGGTGGGGTGAACAAGTCCCTCAGCTGAGGGCGCTGGGGCTCCCCAATCAGGCCCAGGTGTTGGTAGTCAAGCGGCCAAGGGTCATACCTTGGCCACTGGTAGGTGCTTGGCCCCCACCTGGGATCATACCTGGGGCCATGCTGGGGAGCCATCCAGGAGGGTAGATCCACCTCGGTGGAATATGGCCCATATTGGCTGGTGGCCACATTCCCGGGCAGCCATTGCCTCCCTGGTGGTGGTGGTGGTGCTGCTGCTGGAGGCTAATAGCTCCCGGAGGTAGTGGGATGCATCCATCTCTCCCCCTGAATCCAGCCGCTGTACATTTGTGGAGCATCCTGTGGTGGTGCAGCCAGTTGAGGGGCAGGCAGCTGAGGTGCAGACAGTTGAGGGGCAGGCAGTTGAGAGGCAGGCAGTTGAGAGGCAGGCAGTTGAGAGGCAGCCAGTGGTGATGCAGCCAGTTGGGGAGGAGGTGTGGTGGTTGTAGACGGTTCCCATTGGCTAGTCCCCTCCTCTGTATACTCCTCACTGGGTGGTGTGGTCGGCTCCTCCACGGGCTCCTGCTGCGATGGAGGCCCATAAGCTGTGTGGAGAATTGAGATTGTGTGATTAGTAAACGTAGCCATGATGGGATTAATGGGATACTAATACATGAAATGCGGAAAGGGAAATATATGTTGTGTGGTTTATCACCCTGAGTGAAACAAGGGTACTCCCACTGCTGGAGGGGGTTTTTGTTCAAAAAGTCTCCCAGCTCAGAATAGAATTGCTTTGGTGCTATATCCCAGTGGCCTGAAGTTCTACATTGGCACTGTTGCTACATTATCCTATGGGAATTTATGGCGTCTGGACGTAAGCTGTCCATAGGATGCCCCTGGAGTAGTCAACTATGAGCTGTGCTACTTTTTGAATGAAACACCTTTCAGCAGTGGGAATACCCTTGTTTTGCTCGGGGGATGAACCCTGCAATATATTTTTCTTTTCACATGTTAGGTATTATTATCCCTTTAACGGAATAGCAATGGTTAATTTCACCATGATGTAATATTGTAGGCATCGTAAGAGATAGATGTGGATCGATGTTAGTCCTATCCCTCCAAACCACATGGTTAGACAGATATTGCTCTATTTGACAGTCATTTTGACATGTTTGACAGTCATTTCACCACACGGAGGCTCTTCAGCAGAGCCTAAATTGCCCCATTCAGAGATGTAAACTTCATTGGAATGGTGAACATAGTGTGCTTGCAAACCAGGCACACTTTGTTGACCATCTCAAAGATGTATTCATCTCTGAATGGGGCAATTTAGGCTCTGCTGAAGAGCCTCCGTGTGGTCTAATGACTGAAATCTCCAGCTGTCAAATAGAGCGATATCTGTCTAACCATGAGGGTTGGAGGGATAGGACTAACATCAATCCACATGTTGGTGAAATTAACAATTGCTATGCCATTACAGTTACATACAAGGAGAAATGGTCATATATGCATGTGGATATGTACCTTTCATATGGATATGAATATATCCTTTCCAGATATGAAGCCAGAGATCATTTCAGTAGGTGTGATTGCCTTACTGGCTATATATGTGCACCCATCAAAATATACATTGGATTGATATGATGGATATGAACATACCTCGTATATCCCATCTACGTAGAGTGGGATATACTAGGTATGTGTATTTGGATGGTATCAATGTAAGTTAGTTTCTGATGGATGCACATATCTGGCAAGTAGGGCAATCACAGGCAGTGAGATGATCTCTGGGTTCACATCGTGTTGGGACATATTTTGAGCCATTTGAAAGGTACATATCTGACCATTTTCCTTTGTGTGCATATCTTTTTTGAACAGATGTGCAGTGGGAATCAAGTGTTATTCAACCCTATCTTCTTAGCTCATCCCGTACAATGCACTCTCTGGTTGTCAGGATCATATCCTATGCATTGCATTGTAGGGCATGGGATACCACCCTGGCAATCAGAGATTGATGAACTGGACAGGATCCTGTCCATGTCGTGTGTTCCAGTTGAATCCTGAAGGGCAACAATCATGCCAGTAGTGAGGGATATCTTTGATTGAGGCCTGTTTTTCTTTGAGTATGAGCCCATCCATCCTTCTGAGTGAGGCAACCGTACTCAATCCGAGATATCCATCATTCATGGCCTGTTGGTGACCAAGGTACAATGGTTGATATTTGGTTCCCATGTGTATCCTGCAAACAGTGGCTGGTGTACCATCCATCCATGGCATCAGCACCCCTGAGGATCCATGTGGGAATCAGATGTGAGATATGTCATTTCAAGTTAGAGTAAATAATTGCAGACACAACACCAAGGCCTACTTTTTCCACCTTTAATTCTGGGGTATTGTTTGAGGCCTGTGTGTTGCACATACAAGCAGTTATTCTCAGTGACACTGTGATGTGTGACCTGCTCCATCCTTTTTGTGATTCAGTAAGCGGTGTTGTTGACATGATGGAGTGTACATGATGCTGACTTCTCCAGTGATCTCATTTCCCCATTTCCAGTGTTTTCTATGGAGTCTATACGATGGGACCTTAGCAACTTGATTCATGTTATTGCATATTCTCCATAGACTAACACTGGTATTGGTGAAGTGAGGATGTGTAAGGGTGAATTTCTCTCCACCATCTGTTTGTCACCGCTTAGTGAATGTCCCCTGTGTAGCATGTGATCGTTGGCCTATTGACTTGATTGTTGTCTGGTTAACCCTTTGAGTCCCAGAGGGGTTGCCAAAGCATTGTTGATCGATGCATTGATGATCCCTCTAGCACTCCAGGGGTTAAGTGCTGACTTCCCAATGGGGACATGGGTGACATTGTGTGTGAACAGTGATGATCTTTAACAGACGACATTTTGAAAAGCATGGTTTGTGTATTGTGTGTGATGAGCACAGCGACAGGAGGGTTGAAGTAGGACTTGGACAGGTTTGTTCCAAGTTGGACCTTGATATTTGTCCTTGTGTTGTGTCCTGTTTTTAACCCTCAGGGTGCTGTGTTGGTGCAGTTGTGTGCATGAATAATGGGCATGTGTTGAGGTGTGACTGGGTGTGCAGCTGGTGTTGGTTGCTGTAGTGTGTTGTTCTGTAGTGTTGCACTTACAGGTAGTGTGGAGGCTCCTCTCATCCCCAGTGTCAGCTCCTCCAACAACCCCCTCGATCAGGGTTGGGGACATATTCTGCCGCACCATCTCCTCCCAGCCGCAGAAGGTGATAGGGACAGGTGGGCCACCTCAAGTGCCTCGGGCGTGCTTGGCGAGTTCTGAGAGCTTGTTCTTTACAACCCTCCGGCAGTCGCCCCATCGCTTTTTGATGGACTCCACGTCCCGCCTGCATGGAGCCACCGCGTTGACCCGGCTGCAGATCTGGTTCCAGGCTGCCTTCCTCCTCGCTGACAGGCCAGGGACCTTCGCTGTCGGGTGGAGAACACTCTGCCTCTCCAGGACAGCTTCCACGAGAGCCGTGTTCTCCTCCTCTGTATACTTGGGGTCTCTGATCCTGCCCTCGTCACCTCCGGCATGGGATGACTCAGGGCCGGAGTGCCCTGCCTGGTCTGACCCTGACTGTGTGGGGTGCTCCCCAGCAACTACCCCTCGTCCCACTGCAGGTTCTGTCCCTGTCCTGCGTGTTCCTGCTCTTGTGGGCCGGGTCCCCCTCCGCCCTGCGGATCTCCCTCTCCCACCCCTGCTCTACTGAGGGATCCCCTCCTGACCTTCCTCCTCCTCCACTACTCTCCCCATCCCTCTCTCCTGTCCTCCTCTCCTTGCCATCACTCACCCAGTCACACCCAGGCACTCCCACAGGCCCTCACAGACACACTCGATCCACTCACTCTCTCTGTAACACACTTTCACTCCCAGATTCACACTGTCAAAATAAAAAGTAAAATGTGTAAGGTGTTATAAAAAAAAAGGACTATGTGTATGTATGTGTATGTGTATGTGTTTGTATGTGTGTATGTAATATGTGCAAAAGTGTAATATGTGTATAGTAAGTGCACCTCTCTCCAAACTCCAAACTCAAAAATCTCCTTCTACCTCCAATGAATGCTCCTTTCTCCCTCTCTCTGATCACTATCCTCCGCTCCTGGGTCCTGATATCTAGCTCTGAAGAACTCGATAACAGACAGTGTGTGACGGTTATTTTTGGGTGTAATATAGGTGTATTTGAAGTTATTTGATACATTGGGGCTTTGTGATTGGCTGTGTGTTTGAATTTGTTTTGGCATCAATCATGGTTGCTTGACAACGGCAGCCGTTATGTTAGATGTTGTTTTGAGTGCAATTATCGTGTGATTTGGCCGCCCGTTGTGCATTAACATGAGCGACAACGGCTTTTGTGTTACGTGTTTTTTGTGTGCCTACGCTCAATAGCTATTCTTGTAGAGTACCTATTGAATCTGCCGTAACTCCTGTATTATTTGCGAGCGATGTGCCTTTTTCACTTAGCGGCTGGTTTAACGGCTGCCTTTAAATCTAGCCCTAGGTGCGCTGAGTCTATTAGATTGAGAAACTTTTAATTGAGAGATGCCAGTGTTTCAGATTTTGACATCATGATTATGAGGTGAATACACAAAATGCGTTGATGTTACCATGAGCCTCCGGTCATCTGAGGTTATCATTTGATTGATAAGTACTATTTTTATACATTCATGAATACAATTTTTCGTATGTTTTTATACACTTGGATATCTTTGATTACATGGTGCAGTGAATTCCAGTTGTGTGTATCAAGCCAGGGAAGGTCTGCCATTTATCTAGCACATGCTTTTGACCGTCTTGGTGTTCTCTGGCTCTACAGCTGTTTAATTATTAGGTCTGGATATCCTACAGCTACTTAATGTTTTCCAAGTTGTGTATACAGTATCCATAAAAAGACCAGCAGCACCAGAATCAACAAAAGCTGATGTTAGGACAGTCTTATGAGCCACAGGAAATGCAAACAGGAACAAGCTTGTTGTCTTCCTTTGGAGGAACAGACAGAAGACTTAGGAGGGTCCTTCAGGCTTGTTCAGGCATGAATGGGTAAAATACAGACACAGGCCTGAGGTATGCCTTCTGATATTTTCTTCCTCTGATAACCAAAGTACACATCCTACCTCTATGGGTTCCCCAGCAGACTTAAAGGTAAGAACCGGAGTCTTGAACTTGGGGGCAAAATGCACAGATGGCTTGACCATCAGATGTCGGGTAAGCTCTCTATCACGCTCAGCTTGGTGCTACTGAATCCATTGTTCCAGGGTAGCAAGAGAGCAATACTGTCCTCTAGAGTATCAGGGATAGGATGGGTGGTAAGCTTGTACTTAAGAAATTCAAACAGCCCCCTCCTGAAAGTTACCTTTAAGGCATTGTCACCCCACTCTGTGTCATACTCCCAGGTCTGAAATTCGACTACATATTGCAGGAGTGTCCTGGAACCCTGCTGGTAATCTAATATGACAGACTCAGCCACAGGACATTATCCAGGCTAATAGAATAAGAACTGAAAGGTAGAAATAAAAGGATCAAAATCAGGAGGACTGGAGACTGATGGCCCAAGAGTGGCAAGTCCCAGACCAAGGCAACCTCATGTTGCAATGAAATAATAAAAGTTATGCGGGCCTGATGAGATGTACAGGCCTAATGCTGGCTCCGGACATGCAGATAGCATTGGTTCAAGAACCCGTGAAAGTCGGAGGGTACCATCAAAATGGTCTGGCAATGCTAATCTACAAGGCAACACACCTGTAGAAGTAGATGCAGTGGCTAGAAGCACAACAGGATGCTGACATGGATGCTTCAAAGTGCTGTTGCATATGTTGGAGCATATTCTCAATGGAGTCTAACTTAGTGTCAATTTGTTTGATCTGAATGGAATGCTGTTCAAGTCTAGCCCCTTGTTGGACCACAACTCAAGAGACGTCCATGGAATCAATCATGGCGTGACCAAAATATAATGATGAGACAAGGAAGCACCCAATGTAAGCTGTCTGGGTAGTACTTTGCAGAGTAGAATCTCCTCAAAGATGCAACAGACTGTTATTAATATGTATAACAGATAACAACAGAAACAAAACAGGATATACTGCTGAGTAGGCCTCAGTGAACAAAGAGCTAGACTGCACTGCCTGGGGAGTGTCGCTTGATGGTGGAGGCTGCTCTAGAGAAGCCTTGCTGTGGCTTAAAGTTGCTGTATGCAAATCCAGATAGCTGGATGACAACGCTAGATACAGAAACTTCTCACTGAGACAGGAAACAGGAATGGTAAGCCTACCAGCAAAACAGTTGTTTCTGGTGAAACACTGGGACAGGAAGGGACAGGAACCAGGCATAGCTAAGTCGGACTAGACTAATAGTCCATGGGGTCGATGCTGGAATAGTTTTGAGGGGGTCGATGCTCGACTGAGAGTTTAGGGGGCTGATGCTCTACTAGGTGTCAAAGAGGTTGATGATTGACTTATTGTTGAGGGGGTCAATGCTTGACTGAATGACACAGGAGAAACTCCCGGAGTCAGAAGAAGAATGGTCGATAACTCAAGTAGGTAACAAACGAGCAGAAACGGTACTAGAGATGAGACAAAGGGAAGCTGAACAAGCCAGAGTCACAACTGGTCAGGCAAGGCAGTACACAAGGAGTAGGCAGGAGAACCAGAACCACAGAGACAGGGCCAAATCAGATAATGTAAGAGGATTTGAAAAGAAGCTGGGTCAAACACTGGAAACACAGGATCACTGGAACAAGACAGAACTCAGGTCATGACTGGAATGCTTTGATCACGTGCAGACACAAGGTGCCGGTGTATGATAAAGGCACAGCAATAGTATCAGAGAACAAAGTTTGGAAAATGAATAGGGATGGGTGAAAATTTTCACCTAAAACCAAACTCAGCAAAACATTCCCAGTGAAAACTGTGGTTTTTCTACTTTTTTCGCCTAGCTCATTCCATTGAAAGCAATGGAAACATTGAAGTTACCCACAACATAAAACAAATATTATTTTATTTCCCAAAGGCATAGTATAAAAAGGGCATGAGGGTGCCTTTGTTGGTGGGGGTGTGAGAAAAGAATAAGTTGAACAGGGGATGATTTTTGGGGGGTAGTTTACTGGGATTAGGGGAAAGTTAATAAAAAATAAATCCTAAATAAATTTAATAGAAAACCCCATAAGACATGGTATAAAAGGGGTCTGAAGAGGGTGCCTGTGTTGGTGGGTGTAGTCTGGGGAATGAAAAGGTTGAAAAGGCAATTTGTTTTGGAGGGGGGGGGTTCTTTACTGGTATTGGGGGGACAGGTAATACAAAAATTAAATAAATAAAATAAGACATTTGTATGTAAAGTGATAGAGACAGGAACCCCCTGACATGACTTGATAGAGTAGTATGTAGAGGATGATTTGTTAGATTTGTTAGATTTGTTGGACTATGTTGGGGGTTTTTTGGCCTAGGGCCAGAAGGTCATGTTGGCCATTGGCCATGGGACATTGTCAAATGTCCTCCTCCGTCCTGAGTCTGCGTCCATAATTGTGGAATCTGCAACTGCTGTTCTTGATGCTGCTGCTGAGATGTTTAAGCAGCAGGGTGATTAGGCATCTGAAAGGGAATGGGATCAAAAATAGCAGTAACATGGTTGATTGATGATGAAGGTTCCACTTGCCACAACTATCTCCAGTGATGCACTTGAGGCAGTATCAGCACAATAAGTAGCCCCCAGTCTATGCGGAATAAAGAAAAAGTTGGCCAATAATTCTTCTCCACCTGCCCCTCCTCCAAAATCATGGGTTTGTTGTTATTAGAATATATTTTTTCCCTTGAGAGCAGGAACTGAGGCTCTTATCAGCAACTGCAAAGTGCACATTATGTGTGGTAAATAACATCTGGGGACACAACTGTATCCAAACACCATGACACCTGAAACCAAATACTTCCACTGTCACTATACCCCTTGCCCAGACCCCGCTAAGGACACATGACAAATTTCTGACAGTTTAATACTAATGATTAAACCTCCCTGCCAGCATCTTAGCATATTCTGTGGGATGGAATCTCCCCATATGCCGCTTGATGACCTGGTATCAATTCTCCTCTACCACACTGGCATTTGTGGTCAGTGCACCACACAGTGTGCAATGGGTAGAGAAGAACTGCCATATCCTAACATCAACAGAGTGGCTATCATTTGGCAGGGGGATGAAACGATGAACAAGGTGGACTGGCAGAATATGTAGTTGTTACCCTAGAGTAAGAAGGTGATGTTGATGGTGAGCTAGTTGTTCCGCTCCTCATGGAAATTCCAGTGTCTATCTGGGTTTCTTTATCCTTCCTCCTCATTGTTCTCCACCTCACCTCTTGTTGCCTTTCTGGAGAATCAGGGGCTACAGTGACAGCAGTGCTAGATTTCTGTAATGGGTATTTGGCTTTAACATGTTTGACATAAATGTCATGGTGTCTCTGTTTCATGTGTGATATCAGGGAGGTTGTGCCAAGGTGTGTTCCCTCCTTTCTCCTTCTCACTGAGTTGTTACAAATTGTGTGCAGTGCAGTTGGTGATAACTGCACTGTGCCTGCCCCAAGAGAAAAATAGTCCTACACACATGACTTCCGGGGGGGAGGGAACTGGTGGAAAAGAATGGTCTCTTTCTTCTTGACCTTCACACAGAGGATGATGTTCCTGATGTTGCTGCTGCTGCCTCAGAATCAGCACTGCAACTAGGACTAGGAGTATTGCTGCAGCTGGCAAGTGGAACCTGTCCTAGTCCTGCATCACTTGTTGACCCCATTCCCACTGTGCCCACGGTGGTCTGTGGCACACTAACCTACTCCTCAGCATCCTGCTGTCCTTGCATCTCAGCAGCAGCAGGAATTACAGCAGTTGCAAATTCCAAAAATTCCAAATGCTTATTGCTAGTGGTGGTGGTGGTGATGCCCATCCTCATCCTTGTCTCCCATTCCATCTCAGTTTCTGCTAAAAAGGCCATCAATGTCTCTTCCACCCCAGCTTCTCCAGCATCATCATCACCACCCCCACTAGCCTCTACGTGCTGCAGCTCTATCACAGACATCTCACTGCTGCTTGGTGGAGGTGATGATCAATGTGACAGAGGGTCCCCTAATGTTACACTTGGCATTTCCTTTTGACCTGAAGAAGAAGGAAGACTAGCAGCAGTAGGAGCAGTCACAGGCAGCTGATCAGTGCTCCTGCTGGTGGTGGTATTAATTCTGCACCTGTTCTCCCCCAACCCCAGCTCTAGCCTCTTCAGGATCATGTTCCACTTGGACACTGTAGTGAAGGGGATGACTCCCATAGGAATGGTGTGGCTCCCTTGACCATTAGTCTGGACTCTCTAAAATGTTTCCCCTACCACTCCCTTAACACTAGTCCCACCAGCTGCTTCACCATCACTGTTACTAACCTACTATTTACTAGAGATGGGCGAAAATTTCCGCCTCAAACTGAAATCGGTGAAAACTTTTCTGCAAAAACTGCCGATTTTCTGCTTTTTCCAATTTATTTGCCTAGCTCATTCCATTGAAAGAAATGGGAACATAGAAGTTACACACAATACATTGCAAATATTTTTTTATTTCCCAAAGGCATAGTATAAAAGGGGCATGAGGGTGCCTGTGTTGGTGGGGTGTGGGGAAATAATCAGTTGAACAGGGGATTAATTTTTTTGGGGTGTTACTGACTGAGTTTGGGGTGCAGTTAATAAAAAAGTAAATCCTAAATAAAATAGAAACCATAAGACATGGTATAAAAGGGTCTGAGGAGGGTGCCTGTGTTGGTGAATTAATGAATCAGTTGAACAGGGAATTTGTTTTGGGGGGGTTCTTGACTGCTATTTGGGGGACAGTTAATAAAAAAATAAGAAATTTGTATGTAAAGTGATAACGACAGGAACCACCTGACTTAAGCTGCTAGTGGGGTGGACTGATACTTGAGTATTTTGTAGGGGATGATTTGTTTGATTTGTTGTTAGAGGCCTTTGTAGGACGTAGACTTATTAGAGGCCCAAGCCCTGAAGAAACATTGATTTGTAGGACTTAAGCTTGTTTGGGACAAGCCTTAAGGAAACATTGATTTGTAGGACTTAGGCTTGTTAGAAACAAACCCCCCAAAAATTGTTTATTTTTTTGTAGGACTATTTTTTTTAATTATTTTTTTTTTTTTCCAAAACACAAGCCCTGAGAAAAAAATAAAAATACCCTACTGGCCTAATGCCAGCAGGTCATGTTGACCAGTGGCCACTGTCAAATGTCCTCCTGAGTTGCAACTGCTGTTCCTACTGCTGCTGCTTGTTTAAGCAGCAGGATGATTAGGCAGCTGAAAGGGAATGGGATCAACAATAGCAGTAACATGGAAGATGGATGAAGGTTCCACTTGCCACAACTGGCTCCAGTGATGCTCCTGAGGCAGTAGCAGTAGAATAAGTAGCCCCTAGTATATGTGGAGAAAAGAAGAAGTTGGCCATTAAATCTTCTCCACCTGCCCCTCCTCCAAAATCATCATGGGTGTCTTGTTATTAGAATATATTTTTTCCCTTGAGAGCAGGAACAGCGGGTCTCATTAGCAACTGCAATGTGCACAGTGTGTGTGTGTGTGGTAAGTAACATCTGGGTGCACAACTGAATCCAAACACCATGACACCCGAAACCAAGTACTGGCTCTGTCACTGTACCCCTTTTCCAGACCCGCTAAGGACACATGACAACTTGCTGACAGTTTAATAGTAATGATGAACCCTCCATGCCTCCATCTTAGCATATTCTGCAGGATGGAATCTCCTGAGATGCTGCTTGATGCACTGATTGCGATTCTCCTCCACCACACTGGCATGTGTGGTCAGTGTACCACACAGTGTGAAATGGGTAGAGACGAACTGCCACATCCTCACATCAAAAGAGTGTCTATCATTTTGCAAAGGAGGTAATGAACAAGGTGGATTGGCAGAAGATGTAGTTACCCTAGAAGGTGATGGCGAGCTAGTTGGTTCACTCGTCATGGAACTTCCAGTCTCTTCTTGAGTTGTTCAATTCTTCCTCTTCTTTGATCTCCGCCTCACCTCTTGTTGCCTTTCTTGAGAGTCAGGGACAGCAAGAGAGGTGCTTGATTTCTGTGGTGGGTGTTTGTCTTTAACATGTTTGACGTAAATGTCATGGTGTCTGTGTTTCCTGTGTGATATATGGGCGCTTGTGCCAAGGTGTGTTCCCTCCTTTCCTCTTTTCACTGACATGTCACAAGTTGTGTACAGTGCTTTTGCTGATGACTGCACTGTGCCTGCCCCAACAGAAAAATAGTCCCACACCCATGATGACTTCAGGGGAAGGGAACAGATGGAGAAGAATGGCCTCTTTCTTCTTATCCTCCACATTCCCCTTCATTGTCTGTTGCAGCGGATAATGTTGCTGCTGTTGCTGCTACTGCCTCAGATTCAGCAATGCAACTAGGATCAAGAATATTGCTACTGCTGGCAAGTGGAACCCATCCTAGTTCCACATCACTTGTTGACCCCATTCCCACTGTGTCCAGTGGTCTGTGACACACTAGCCTGCTCCTCAGCATCCTGCTGCCCTTGCATCTCAGCGTCAGAAGGAATTAGAGCAGTTGCATATTCCTCTAATTCCAGAATGTCATTGCTAGTGGTGGTGGTGATGCCCATCCTCATCCCTGTCTCCCATTCCTTCTCAGTTTCTGTTAAAAAGGCCACCAATGTCTCTTCCACCCCAGCTTCTCCAGCATCATCATCACCAACACCACTAGTCCCTGACATCTCACTGCCGCTTGGAGGAGGTGACAAGCAATGTGACAATGGGTCCCCTAATATCACACTTGCCATTTCCTTTTGACCTGAAGAAAAAGGCAGACTAACACTAGCAGCAGTAGCAGCAGGCAAAGCCAGCTGATCTATGCCCCTGTTGTTGTTGATGGTATTAATTCTGAGCCTGCTCTCCCCCAACACCAGTTCTGGCCTCTTAATGATCATGTTCAACTTGGACACTGTAGTTAAGGGAAGGGTGCTCGTAGAGCCAGAGGAATGGTGTTAGCTCTCTTGATCGCTAGTCTGGACGCTCTCAAATGTTCCCCCTACCACTCCGGCTTCTTCACCATTACTGCTACTAACACCAACCACATCAAGTTCAGCCGCAGAGTCTTCCTCCTCTCACAGTCACTAGTAATATGAGGTTTTCTGGATTACCCCCTCCTTCACTCCTAATGACAACAAGCTGCTGGACCTTAGTAGCAGCAGTACTAGCACTGACAGGACTGCTTGGGAATGGCAAGTGTGATTTAGGGTCCCTTGCTGTCACACTTGACATCATTTTCTCCTTCCCCCCTGAGTACTACAAGAAACAGTAGCAGCAGGCAAAGTGTTGGTGACAGCAGGTTCAGCACTGGCAGCAGGTTCAGCACTGGTAGCAGGTACAACACTAGTGGCTGCAGGTACAGCAGTGGTGGCACTGGCAGCAGCGGCAGCATGTCTGGCAGCAGGTACAACACTAGTGGCTGCAGGAACAGCAATGGTAGCACTGGCAGCAGGGGCAGCACATCTTGCAGCAGGCACAAGAAGCTGACCTGTCCTGCTCTCACTTGTACTACCCTTTTCTCCCTCCCTTCCCATTCCCTTTTCTCCCTTCCTTCCCTTTTCTCCCTTCCCATTCCCTTTTCTCCCTCCCTTCTCATTAAATTCCCTAAGATTTAGGGGGACTTGATAGCATTGGTTCAGTACTGCTAGTCACTACTTCCTCCTCCTCCTCCTCAGACTCAGTGGACAATGAGGATCTTTCCCGTTCCTCTTTTTGCTGCTTATAGTGATAACAGTCACTATGAGCCTCTCCTGCCTCCATTTTTGTCAAAATATCACAGAAGAACAGCACAGCACGTCTATCTCTGTAGCTGCTTCTATTGTGCCTGCCTTCAGCGAAAACGTCACATTTTTATAGCGGAAGTACGAAAACACCGTAAATCAATAGGCGGAAACTTTCTAGCCATTGAAAAAATGGCGAAAGATTTTGGCCACTGGGCGAAAGATGTGAACATTTTAAGAGTTTGTTTTAAAGCAGATTTTCCCACGAAAAAGCGGATAACAACATGGTTTTGGACAGAGATAAGATATAAAAGGTGACAGACAGCTAACTGGGACCATGACATGAGCTATGTGACCGAGGCAGACTAGACCAATTGCAGACAAGATTGAGTATTTTGTTGTGTCAAGACAAGGCACCACACTCCATCAGATAACACCGGCTCTACCGGCCTTGCCAATACCAGGTAAGGCAACCCAAGGAAACAGGACAGGTTCTACCGGCCTTACCAATACCGGGCAAGGCAGCCCAAGGAAACAGGACAGGTCCTACCGGCCTTACCAATACCGGGCAAGGCAGCCAATGACAGGAGATAACACGGGCTCTACCGGCCTTGCCAATACCACTATAGTAGCAATCAGTTGTGCATGAAGTGAACCAGTACCCAGTACGTGGAACGCAAACAATACTGCAAGACAGCCGGGTGGCTTGAAGAGCAAACCAGTACCCTGTACGTGGAACGCTAACAATACTGAAACAGCCAGGTGGCTTAAGGAGCGAACCAGTACCCTGTACGTGGAACGCTATCGTTACTGAGACAGCCGGGTGGCTTGAGGAGCGAACCAGTACCCTGTACGTGGAACGCTATCAATATTGAGACAGCCGGATGGCTTGTGGAGTGAACCAGTACCCAGTATGTGGAACGCTATCAATACTGAGACAGCCGGATGGCTTGAGGAGCAAACCAGTACCCTGTACGTGGAACGCTATCAATACTGAGACAGCCGGATGGTTTGAGGAGCGAACCAGTACCCTGCACGTGGAACGCTATCAATACTGAGACAGCCGGATGGCTTGAGGAGCGAACCAGTACCCTGCACGTGGAACGCTATCAATACTGAGACAGCCGGATGGCTTGAGGAGCGAACCAGTACCCAGTACGTGGAACGCTATCAATACTGAGACAGCCGGGTGGCTGTCAAGCAACCAGTACCCGCGTACTGAATAACCGGCAAGATAGTAATGTCGCCAAGGAGACTCAGGAACATCAGATGACTGAAGACGACTGGACAGGAACCGGCAGATAGAAGCAGGAACCAGCATGCAGACAATCAACTGGAATCAGGAACAACGGCAGAGACTGGCAGCAGGAAGCAATGGCTCAACCGGGTCCGACGGAGACAGGAACTATTCAACTGGAAACACTGGAACAGGTTGAACACAGGTCGCAGGAACACAGCAGAGGCCCAGGAACTCAGGAACAAGGTATAAACTCAACAGCATAGAGACAACACGAAAGGGCCACCAAAGGGTGCCCAGGCTAGGTTTAAATAGGCAATACAGGATGGGCTGAAGGCAGCCAGCCAATGGAGAGCCCCCTACTGGTGATAGACACAAAAGGAGAGCAATCACGGGCATCGTGATAGTACCCCCCTCTCAAAGACCCCCTCTCCCAGAATGAAAAATTTGCAGTAATTTGGGCGCATGAAGGTTCTTACTGTCCACCCAGGATCGTTCTTCAGGACCATAGCCCTTCCAATGCAACTAATACTGCACCTTTCCTCTAAGCCTGTGGGAATCAGTGATACTCTGAACTTCGTACTCCTCCTGACCCTCCACTTCAATAGGCCCTGGCACCACAGGGTTAGTTGTATAGCGGTTGCATACGAGAGGTTTAAGGAGGGACACATGAAAGACATTATGAATACGCATGGGCGCAGGGATGTCCAATGCATACGATACTGGATTGATTCTGGGAATGACTCTGTAAGGACCAATGAATCGGGGAGCCAACTTATTAGGTGGGACTTGAAGCTTAAGGTTCCTGGAGGACAGCCACACTCTATCCCCAACCTGAAAGGAAACCGCTGGCATCCTTCTGCGATTAGCATGACATTGATGACGTTGGAATGACTGACCCAGTGCCCTCTGCACCTGTGCCCATGTGGAGCGGAGCTGCTCGATATGCTCATCCAGAGCTGGAATTTGTTGTGTCTGAAAGGAGTCCGGGAGCAAATAGGGTTGAAACTCATAATTGATCAAAAACGGAGAGCTCCCTACTGATGAGTTAACTGCACAATTCCTGGCGAACTCTGCCCAGGGCAACAGGTCTGCCCAATTGTCATGATGGTCAGTAATAAAACAGAGCAAGAACTGTTCCAAGCCTTGATTGGCACGCTCAGCGGCCCCATTGGTCTGGGGATGGTAGGCGGAGGAAAACGATAACTGTATGCCCATCTGTTCGCAAAATGCCCTCCAAAACCTGGACACAAACTGGCTCCCCCGGTCGGACACCAGCACTCTGGGTACACCATACAACCGGAATACCTCTTTAGTAAATACCACCGCCAATTCTTTAGCAGAGGGAAGGCCACGGAGGGGCACGAAATGAGCCATTTTAGAGAACCTGTCCACTATCATGAGTATAAAGGAATACCCTCTAGACACTGGTAACTCTTCCATAAAATCAATGGAAACGTGAGACCAAGGGCGTTCACCATTAGGTACCGTCTGGAGTAAACCCACAGGGAGGTGTCTAGGGGTCTTAGCACGGGCACAAGTAGCACAGGCATTCGTAAAATCGGGACAATCTGCCCTCATAGAAGGCCACCAAAAAACTTGCGAGAGAGACCATAACAATTGGTCTCTGCCAATATGTCCTGCAGCCTTAGAGGAATGGTATGTCTCGAGTAGCTGTGTGCGAAATGGGACATCAACAAAACACTTGTCCATTGGGGTCTCAGGAGGAGCGGAGGCTTGGGAGGCCAAGATCTCTTCTCCTAATGGTGAGGTGATACTCGTGCATATAGTAGCCAAAATTCGATCAGGCTGAATAATAGGTGCTGGTACCTCGTCTCTGTCAATTTCAGCCTCAAATTGTCTTGACAATGCATCAGCCCTGACGTTCTTAGACCCAGGTAAATAAGATACAACAAAGTTAAATCAAGACAAGAACAGTGCCCACCTAGCCTGGCGTGGGGATAACCTCTTTGCCTCAGAGAGATAAATTAAGTTCTTGTGATTGGTCAAAATTAAGACAGGGTTCTTAGTACCCTTGAGTAGGTGATGCCATTCCTTAAGCGCAAGAATAATGGCTAGCAGTTCTCTGTCACCAATCTCATAATTGCTTTGTGCCCCGGTCAATTTGTTAGAGAAAAACCCACAAGGTCTGAGAGTTCCTCCTTTAATGGGACACTGAGAAAGCACTGCTCCAACCCCAATATCTGAGGCGTCTACCTCCAGTGTAAATGGAAGCGATGGATTGGGGTGAGATAACACAGGAGCGTTAATGAACACAGACGTCAATTTTTCAAAGGCCTCCTCTGCAGCCACTGACCATTGGGATGGATTAGCACCCTTGTGCGTAAGGTCAGTCAAAGGTTTTACAATAGTAGAGAAGTTCTTAATAAATTTCCTATAATAATTAGCAAAGCCCAGAAATCGTTGGATGGCTTTCAAGCTCTTGGGGTGTGGCCATTGTAAAACTGCCGTTAGTTTCTCTTTGTCCATGGCAGTGCCTTCTTTGCCAATTATAAATCCCAGAAATGGTACGCTAGCTCTGTGAAATTCACATTTTTCGAGTTTACAATATAATTTATTCTCTCGTAGGCAAAGCAACACCTCAGACACATCCTTGACGTGTTGTAACATATTCTCAGAATGAATGAGAATGTCGTCAAGATAGACAACGACACAGGACTGCAACATATCTCTAAGAATGTCATTGATGAACTCTTGGAATACAGCGGGTGCGTTACAAAGACCAAATGGCATGACCAAGTACTTGTAATGGCCAGATCTCGTGTTAAAGGCAGTTTTCCACTCATCACCAGCTCTGATCCGAATTAAATTGTATGCAGCACGTAGGTCCAATTTGGTGAAAATAGAAGAACCTTTGAGTCTGTCAAACAGCTCGGTGATGAGTGGTATTGGATAGGCATTCTTAGATATTAACTTATTTAAACCCCGGCAATCAATGCAAGGTCTCAGCTCGCCGTTTTTCTTTTTCACAAAGAAAAATCCGGCACCAGCCGGAGAGGTGGATTTCCTTATGATGCTTCTTTCAAGGACATCAGCGATATATTCCTCCATAGCTTGGTTCTCCTCACAAGATAATGGATACGTGCGTCCCCTAGGGGGCACTGCCCCCCGAGGCAGCTCAATACAACAATCATAAGATCTGTGCTGGGGTAGGGTGCCAGCTTCTCCCTTACTGAATACATCGCAAAACTGTTGGTATTCATCTGGCAAAGCAGGGGAGGTACACAAGATCTTGACCGGGTGGGTAACGCAATGTTCCATGCAAGACTGAGACCAAGCGGATATTTCACATTTTTCCCAATCAAACTGTGGGTTATGCATCGGTAACCAGGGAAACCCCAGGATTACTGCGTGATGAGGAGAATTGATAAGCTGGAACTGCTGTTCCTCTTTGTGGAGAGCCTATCACGGTCCCCGTGATTCCCTGTCAATCTGTATCTGTGTTACCTTTGCATTGGAGGAGGCTGATTGGCCCGCCCAAGATGTTCCTTTTTATACTGGCTCTGGGGCACTTGTCAGTTGCCCTTTTGTGATGTTCCCGTTCCTGCATCTCGTTGCTGACTTCCAGTGTTTCCTGTGTACCGATCCGGCTTGGCTGACTCCTCTTCTGATCCTGCTCCGTGATTGACCCGGTTCTGGCTGACGACCCTGCTCCGTGATTGACCCGGTTCTGGCTGACAACCCTGCTCCGAGATTGACCAGTTCTCCGGTTGACGTTCCTGCGGCTGTATCCATCAGGTTCCGGTTATCGCTCCTGTCCGGTTGCAGTTCCAGTGTCCTCCGGTCGCTCTGGCGACATTCTGAACTGTTTTTGCTGATCCTCTCTCGCTCTTTCAGCTGTAGCCTGAGGTTGCCTGCCATCTGCTTTGCTGAGCGGTGCTCTTCTGTATGTACCAGATTAACCCGTGCAGTGCCTGTAGTCTCCGGTTACGTGCCACTTGTTTAGCTTGCCAAGCCTCTGTTTGTCCGTTGAGCCGTTACACTCTGAGTCATCTATTGACGCCATACTATTCCTTGCAGAGCTCCGCCTGTCCAATGTTCAGGGTGCACCGTGACCACGCCGGTTGGCGCCGGTAGTCTGTTCGCTCTTGCTATAGGATTCCGTGCGACACCGGAAGGGTGTCCTGGCTCCGTTTCTCATTCATTCAGAGTGTACATTTCCACCTGCACTGCCGAGTGCATCGGCTCCTTGTAGCTTGTGCAGCAACCATCTATTGTGGCATTCCAAGGGTGTCTTGGCACAATCCAGTTGGCATACGCAGGGTCATTTACTAGTCTCATTTAGGGCGATTCCTATTCTGGTTACTTCAGCTCTGGCAGTAGCATTCCTTCTAGCCCACGGTGGTGGTATTGGCTCAGCTCAGCGCAACAGGGGCGCTCCCCGTTTCTACCTGGAGAGTGATACAGTGCTGATACTTTACTCCTTGCTCTACATTTTAGAGACTGTTATCCAGAGACTGATATCTATCCTGGGCGTTGGCCAATCTAAGCCTGAGTTTCTCTCCAGTTGCTCCTGTTAACCCTTTGGGGTTACTCCAGTCTATATTTGTACTTATACTCCTGCTTGTATTACACATACCTTGTCTGTATTTGTCAACACTGTTCTTACCTGTGCTGGCCCCTGGGGCACTGTTTATCATCCTGATTCAATAAAACTGTGTTTTTACTTCATACCCTGGTCTGAGTGTCAGAAAACCGTAACAGTACAAAAGGGCCATGACCTCAGACGGGAAAGGTGAGAGTATTACACAGAACCTCCACTGGAGGATGGATGTTCACGAGCAACGCCTAGACCAGTTGGCATTGGCCATGCAAACCTTGCTTGAACGTACGGTACACCTTGATAAACCGAATCAAAATCCGGTGGTCCCCCCAGTTATGACACCGGATAACACTACTGGGCAATGGTTGGCGCGCCGTTACCGCTAAGATATGATGGCAAACCCACACTATGCAGAGGTTTCCTTAACCAGTTAGAGATATTCCTAGAACTCACACCCCATGCCTTTCCGAATGACCGTAGCAAGGTGGGGTTCATGGTATCTCTTTTAACTGGCAAAGCCCTGGCATGGGCTAATCCTTTATGGGAGCAGGCTAAACCTTGCACATTGTGCTTTAAAGAATTTGTTAAACAGTTCCGTAGAGTGTTCGAGACACCTGGGCGATCTACCTCTGCGGCCAAAAAACTGTTGGTAATTCAGATGGGCGATCATACTGTGGCTGATTATGCTATAGAATTTCGGATTCTAGCTGCAGAGGTGGCATGGAATAATGAGGCACTCCTGGCAGCATTTGCCCAAGGGCTTTCTGATGCTATTAAAGATGAAATAGCTGCCAGGGAGGTACCTTCTGATTTGGATGAGTACATCGATTATGTGATACTCATTGATACTCGCATGCGCGAGAGGCGCTTGGCAAAAAGGGAGTGTTCCAAAACCCATGGGCACGAGAAGTCTTTTAACCCACCCTCTCCTCCCATTCCTCCTGACCGGGTACCTGATACAGGGGAACCCATGCAAATTGGCTTCACTAGACTGTCCAAGGAGGAGAGGGCATATCGCAAAAGACAAGGATTATGCCTATACTGTGGCAAAGGTGGGCATTTATTGCGCGCATGTCCGGTGCGCCCGAGAAACGCACGCACCTAGGGTACCTTGGGGGACAGGCCCTAGGTGGTGTACAATCGTCCCCAGATCCTTGTTCCAAGAAACCCACCATACCGGTGAGTTTTCTCCTAGGCAACCAAGCTGTGGAGGTACTAGCCCTGGTAGATTCTGGCGCAGCAGGCTATTTCATGGACTGGGCGTTTGCTGAAAGACACAATATTCCTCTGTCTAAAAGAGATACTCCACTAGCCATTGAGGCTATTGATGGCAGACCTCTAGAACCAGCACTTATCACCATGGAGACTACTCTCCTCACTATGTCTACGGGGGCCCTCCACAAGGAGGAGGTTTGTTTCCAGATTATACACTCACCCCATCATACGGTCATTCTGGGGTTCCCTTGGTTGATGTTGCACAATCCCCAGTTTAACTGGCAGACATGTGAAATTAAGTCATGGTCTGAGTACTGCACTGGTCACTGTCTATCTCGTCCAGTTAAGATTATGTGTACCTCTCCTTCTGTGCCAGCTGAATACAGCAAGTTCAGCGATGTATTCAGTAAAGGGGAGGCTAGCACACTACCGCAACATCGGCCATATGGTTGCGCTATTGATTTGCCCCCGGGAGTGGTGCCACCGAGGGGTAGGACGTACCCATTGTCCTGTGATGAGACTAAGGCCATGGAGGAGTACATTGAGGATGCTCTCAAACGAGGGATTATTCGCAAATCATCCTCTCCGGCAGGTGCAGGGTTCTTCTTTGTGAAAAAGAAAAGTGGCTAATTACGACCTTGTATTGACTACCGTGGACTCAATAAGCTTATGTCCAAAAATGCGTACCCCATTCCGCTCATCACAGAGTTATTTGATAGGTCGAAAGGTTCCTCTAGCTTCACGAAACTCGATTTACGGGCCGCCTACAACTTAATAAGGATAAGGGCCGGTGATGAGTGGAAGACGGCATTCAATACAAGGTCAGAGCACTACGAATACCTAGTTATGCCATTTTGGTTGTGTAATGCACCTGCCGTATTTCAGGAGTTCATCAACGATATCTTCCGCGATATGTTACAGTCTTGTGTAGTTGTATACCTGGACGATATATTGATTCACTCAGCTAATTTAACCCAGCACATCCAGGATGTTTCTGAGGTATTGCTTCGTTTGCGCAAGAACAAATTGTTCTGCAAATTAGAAAAATGTGAATTTCATTGTTCTCAAGTACCCTTTTTGGGTTTTGTTATATCTAACAATGGCATAGCTATGGACCAAGAGAAGTTGGCTGCAGTCCTACAATGGCCACGACCCAAGGGGTTAAAAGCTATCCAAAGGTTCCTGGGCTTTGCCAACTATTACAGAAAGTTTATTCAGAACTTTTCTACCATTACTAAACCTCTCTCTGACCTGAAGCATAAGGGCGCAAATCCCTCTCAATGGTCTGAGGCAGCTGAGCAGGCCTTCGAGACCCTCAAGAAGGCATTCGCATCTGCTCCTATTCTATCCCACCCTAATCCCACCCTGCCTTTTATGCTAAAGGTCGATGCCTCCGAGATTGGGGTAGGGGCAGTCCTCTCCCAACGCCCCAGGGAAGGGGGTAACCTAAGGCCGTGCGGATTCTTTTCCAAGAAGCTTTCTAGTGCCCAAAGCCATTACGAAATTGGTGATAGGGAATTGTTGGCTATCATTTTGGCATTGAAAGAATGGCAACATCTTCTGGAAGGTACTAGAACCCCAGTCTCAATCCTCACTGACCATAAAAACCTGATATACCTATCTGAGGCCAAAAGGCTGTCATCTCGCCAGGCTCGTTGGGCTCTCTTTTTGTCCAGATTTAATTTCATAGTCTCATACTTGCCTGGGTCCAAGAATATTAGGTCAGATGCTCTTTCCAGACAATTCTGCACAGACATTGAGAGGGATGAAGCTCCGGTTCCTATAATTCAGCCAGATAGGATTCTGGCTACTATTCGTACCAGCATCACTTCGCCACTGGGAGAGCAAATCTTGGCTTCACAAGCTCGGGCACCTCCTGAAACCCCAGTTGGCAAGTGTTTTGTGGACGAACCTTTCCGTACCCGGTTACTCGAGACCTATCACTCATATAAGGCAGCCGGGCACATTGGCAGGGATCAGTTGGCATGGTCATTGTCATGAACATTCTGTTGGCCCTCCCTGAAAGCTGACTGCTCCGCATTTACTGCTGCTTGTGCCACCTGTGCCCGTGCTAAAACTCCCAGACATCTCCCCGTGGGGCTACTCCAACCAGTGCCCAATGGTGATCGACCTTGGTCCCATATTTCTATTGATTTCTTGGGAGAACTGCCTATATCCAAGGGCTATACGTTTATCCTGATGGTGGTAGATAGGTTCTCTAAAATGGCTCATTTCATACCCCTCTCTGGCCTTCCTTCGGCCCAGGAATTGGCAGTGATTTTTGCCAGGGAGGTATTCCGCTTGCACAGGGTTCCCAGAGTGATAGTGTCGGACCGGGGAAGCCAATTCGTGTCTAGATTCTGGAGGGCATTCTGTGGCCAGATGGGCATTCAATTGTCATTTTCCTCTGCCTACCATCCCCAGACCAACGGGGCCGCTGAGCGTGCCAATCAGGGACTGGAGCAGTTTTTCCGCTGCTTTGTGACTGATCATCATGATAACTGGGCCGACCTGTTGCCGTGGGCGGAGTTCGCCAGGAACTGTGCGGTTAATTCATCGTCTGGGAGCTCTCCGTTCCTGGTTAATTATGGGTTCCAATCCTGTCTACTCCCAGACTCATTTCAGTCCCAACAGATTCTGGCTCTGGATGAGCACATGGAGCAGCTCCGTTCCACTTGGGCACAGGTACAACGGTCCCTCAGTCAGTCCTTCCTCAGACATCAGCGGCAGGCTAATCGCATACGGCTACCAGCAGTCTCCTTCCAGGTTGGGGACAGGGTATGGCTTTCCTCCAGGAATCTTAACCTGCAAGTGCCTTCGGACAAACTGGCTCCCCGGTTCATTGGGCCTTTTAAGATTATTCGCAAAGTTAATCCCGTGGCAAACGCATTGGAGCTCCCTAAGACTATGCGTATTCACAACGTGTTCCATGTGTCGCTATTAAAGCCCCTGGTTTGCAACCGCTATACTACCACTCCGGTGGTTCCTGGGCCGGTGGATGTACAAGGCCAAGAGGACTACGAAGTTCAGAGCATTATTGACTCCAGGAGATTTAGAGGCAAGTTGCAATATTTGGTCCACTGGAAAGGCTATGGGCCTGAGGAGCGCTCTTGGGTTGACCATAAGGACCTGCATGCTCCACGACTGATGCGCAACTTTCATTCTAAATATCCTTTGAAACCAAGACCCTCTGTCAGGGGAGGGGGTCTTTGAGAGGGGGGTACTATCACGGTCCCCGTGATTCCCTGTCAATCTGTATCTGTGTTACCTTTGCATTGGAGGAGGCTGATTGGCCCGCCCAGGATGTTCCTTTTTATACTGGCTCTGGGGCACTTGTCAGTTGCCCTTTTGTGGTGTTCCCGTTCCTGCATCTCGTTGCTGAGTTCCAGTGTTTTCCTGTGTACCGATCCGGCTTGGCTGACTCCTCTTCTGATCCTGCTCCGTGATTGACCCGGTTCTGGCTGACGACCCTGCTCCGTGATTGACCCGGTTCTGGCTGACGACCCTGCTCTGAGATTGACCAGTTCTCCGGTTGACGTTCCTGCGGCTGTATCCATCAGGTTCCGGTTATCGCTCCTGTCCGGTTGCAGTTCCAGTGTCCTCCGGTCACTCTGGCGACATTCTGAACTGTTTTCGCTGATCCTCTTTCGCTCTTTCAGCTGTAGCCTGAGGTTGCCTGCCATCTGCTTTGCTGAGCGGTGCTCTTCTGTATGTACCAGATTAACCCGTGCAGTGCCTGTAGTCTCCGGTTACGTGCCACTTGTTTAGCTTGCCAAGCCTCTGTTTGTCCGTTGAGCCGTTACACTCTGAGTTGCCTATTGACACCATACTATTCCTTGCAGAGCTCCGCCTGTCCGGTGTCCGGGGTGCACTGTGACCACGCCGGTTGGCGCCGGTAGTCTGTTCGCTCTTGCTATAGGATTCTGTGCGACACCGGAAGGGTGTCCTGGCTCCGTTTCTCATTCACTCAGAGTGTACATTTCCACCTGCACTGCCGAGTGCATCGGCTCCTTGTAGCTTGTGCAGCAACCATCTATTGTGGCATTCCAAGGGTGTCTTGGCACAATCCAGTTGGCATAAGCAGGGTCATTTACTAGTCTCATTGAGGGCGATTCCTATTCTGGTTACTTCAGCTCTGGCAGTAGCATTCCTTCTAGCCCTGAGCAAAGGCTGCCAATAATGCTTCATTGGTCCAACCTACCTCTGCTGCCAAAGTGCGAAATTCAATCGCGTAGTCACACACCGTACGCCTGCCCTGTTGTATTTCCATAAGGCGTTTAGCAGCAGAGGTGGTTCTACCAGGAGGCTCGAACACTCTCCAAAACGACTGCACGAATTCCCTGAAACTCCTTGTGCAGGGTTTCGCATTCTCCCATAACGGATTCGCCCATGCCAATGCTCTACCGGTCAGCAGGGATATCATAAAACTGACTTTACTGCGGTCACTGGGGAAGGCCTGGGCCGTCAATTCCATAAATATTTCAAGTTGGTTAATAAACCCTCTGCAAAGGTTAGGGTCACCATCGAATCTGAGTGGCACAGGGGCAGAGGCAGTTAACCCCTTGATGGGCTCATATCATTGTTGCTTTTATATTACCTTCATCTTAGTTTAGTCTGACTTCTGGAGTGTACAGGCACCCCCTTTACCAGGTTATACATGGGTACCACCACACTTTATTATATGATACTGTTTTGCCTTATATGCTTGCTTTGGCGGACTGTACACCCTGATTTACTCTAAGGCCTTGCAGCAACTTTGTGGATCTCTGGGGGTCTCCTATCGATCTCGATGTGAGGTCCCTTGACTACCTTTTTTTTTTTCTCTTGGCTGCTTTATGCCTGCCTCTCATTGAGATCGATCCTTCCGCATTCCCCTAATTGGTGGGATGTTGCTTAGTCAAGGTGGCTTTGCCGCTGAAGCAATCATAGTCTCTGTTGCTACTATTAATGTTCACTACCTATGTTAAGTGTATTTTTTATTCATTGTTTGCCTTATTGTGTTGTGCTCCCACATTTGCCAGCAGCGGTCTACGGCTTACTAATATCTAGCTCGCTAATCACATGTACCACTCATCTCGCCTCCCTAAATTGATATGGTCAAAACCTCATCTTTCTTTATTACATGACACATATCATGTTTCCTCTGCTTCCTTAGTCTTCATTTCTATATCCTTTCTTACAGCTTTCCTCTAATCAGCATGTTCATTTGACGCTGCTGACTCCCTTTTCCTGGCCTCTCTGAAGCCTGGTGGCATTTTTTGACTTTCTTATGTTCAGCTTACTGTTTATTCCTATAGCTCCCCTCTATTTCCGTATATTATACGGTTACAATTTCCATCTCCTGCTCATTGCTTCCTTCTTTCCCCTTTCTTTTTCTTTCTCGGTATCCCTTCTCTGTCTTTGCTTATAACTCTCTTTTCTCTCTTCACTTTTGTGTTACTATTCGGTCCCATCTTTTCTCTTCTTCTTGCTGCTCTCTGCTCTCTCTACCTCTTCCTTAGCCCTTCTTTCCTACCCTTTTCCTTACCGGCCCCTGCCTGTTCAGACACGCAACTTCACCCACATCCACTTGAGGTCTCATCATGTCCCCCATCCAACTTAAGTTGGCTTCTCTGAATATGAAATGCTTAAACTCACCGGAAAAGAGATCTTTACTTCTCCGTGAGGCATCCAGACTACAGGCTAATGTCATGTTTGTACAGGAGACGCACTTTTCCTCATTGAATCCACCCAAACTTTCTAACTCAAGTTATTCTAATGCTTGGTTCGCCTCTGCTCCTGAAAAGAAATGGGGAGTAACCATTCTAATCGATTCCAAGACTCCTTGGTTATTTGAGAAGTCCCTTGAGGACCCTGGTGGTCAATATCTGTTTCTTTAGGGCACTATTTACTCGGACAGATTCACTTTCGCAAATATCTATGCCCCTAATTCTGATCATATCCCATTTTTCATCAAAATATTGCGACTCCTGGACGAGTTCACTGCTGGTACTCTTATTCTGGGTGGAGATTTAAACTCAATATTCCATCTGGTACTGGATTCTATGTCTACAACTACCCACACCTCACGAGGTTCCATCTCAAAACTATGCAAACTTTTTCATGATCGATACCTGATCGATGTCTGGCGTCACTTTTTTGCAATGACCAAGGACTTCACGTTTTACTCAAACCCACACTGATCTTATTCCCGAATTGATCACATTCTTGTAGCTCATCATAAATTGCACACAGTTATGAAAGCACGTAGTGAATCAATAACATGGTCCGATCATGCTCCTATATGGATCACCATGGATTTGGGTGGGCCCGATCCAGGAATACCCACTTGGCGGCTAAATGACGACCTACTTATAGACCCCGGGGCAGTTGAGGCCATCAGGAAACACATAAGACAATCCTACCCAGAAATAGCAGACATATTCCGTCAGTATTATAGTTCCTTGTATAACTTAACCTCTGACAGACCCAATCCTGTAGAATGTCCACCATTAGCTCTCATTAATGAATACCTAATTCGCTCTAAGCTCAGACCACTGTCCCAAGATGATGCAGCACTTTTGGAAGCTCACTTTCAAGAGGCAGAATTAACTTTGGCAATCTCTAGATCACCAAAAGTGAAGAGTCCAGGCCCCGATGGATTTACGATTGGATACTATGAGATATTTCAGTGTTTCCTAGCAAACCATAAGTTGAGAGCTTACGATTGCATCACGGCGGGTAATACTTTCCCTCCCCAAACTCTGGAAGCACACATCTCGGTAATCCACAAACCTGGTAAAGATATACTATGTTGTCCACATTACCGACTGATATCACTATTAAATGTAGACTTGAAACTATTTTCTTCTATGATGGCACGACGTTTGGCTCCTCTTCTGGTGAAACTCATACATTTCAATCAATCTGGTTTCCTGCCTGGTAGAGAATCAAGACATTATACAACGAAAGCTATTGCTATTCTCCACTCTGTCCTCGAGAGTAACATCCCCACCATCTTTCTTAGCGCTGATGCGGAGAAAGCATTTGATAGAGTCAATTGGAAATTCCTTTTTGCTGTCCTGAAACACGTAGGTGTTGGCCCATGATTTATAAACACTGTAACCAGTTTATACTCTCGCCCACATGCCAGGGTGAGAGTGAATGGTTACCTTTCATCCCCATTTGAGATAGCCAATTGAACCCATCAGGGATGTCCACTTTCTTCACTACTATTTGTCCTAACACTTGAACCTCTTCTTAATATGGTCCGCCTATCTCAATCCATTTCTGGCATACCTACTACATTGGAACAGATGAAAATCTCTGCCTATGCAGATGATATTCTGTTTCATGTCACCTACCCGGAATCACCTCTCCCCCCTCTTCTTTCATTAGTAGAGGAATATAGCTCACTATCCTTTTTCAAACTCAACGCCACAAAGTCGGAAGTTTTGAACATCAATGTTCTGTTATCTTCGATTGACACACTGAAAGCTCAATGTCTTCTATCCTGGGTTCAGGATTCCATTGTTTACCTCGGGATCATCCTGACCAATAATCCTCACACTATCATGCTACGTAATATGTCGTCCCTTTTGGACTCTATACATACAAACCTTAAATCCTGGAATAATCTCTGTGTCATGGTTGGGTAGGGTTAACCTTTTGAAAATGGTAGTACTCTCTAAAATTCTATATCTTTTCAAGTCTATGCCCTTGGCAATCCCTCGTAAATCACTTGACAAACTTCAGAGGGACCTCTCAGCCTTTGTTTGGAAATATAAACACCCCCACTTAGGATGGAAATACCTGGTGGTTTAGGCATGATCCATGTTCATTCCTACTATAAAGCCACCGCTGTATCTTACTTATTGGAATGCCTACACTCGCTAACGAGGGAATGGATCCTTTGCTCTAAGGTATCTCTACCATCTAATTATCTTTCCCAACTATTTTGGCTTTCTCGCAAGGTACTCCCTTCTTCTTTGAAACAACATGTGATTCTGGGTCACCTTTTGGACACATGGTTTTCCATGAATGATCTGTTCCATTTCGCTCCTTATCCCACACCACTACTCTCTTTTATTCACAATCTGGGATTTTACCCGGCTTTCGTGATGATTCCTTTTTGCATTGGCGTCTTAGGGGTATAAATACGCTACGCCAACTTCTTCCACAAGGTTTGCTTATCTCATTTCAAACCTTAACCGACCGTTTAAAGTTCCCTACGTCTTCCTTTTGGCAATACATGCAACTGAGAGGTTATTCCAATGAACTGCTGGTGGCTGGATATAGTGATAGACCACTTACTAATTTTGAACAAGCAATCACTACCCCTTCATTTGCAGTACTCTCTCTTTCCAAGTTCTACAAGTTTTTAGTGAAGGCGCAACAATCCTCGAACCCTTATTTTATACGAGAACGGGAATCGTAGCTGACACATCTGATACACTCTTCTGACTGGGTCAAGGTAGCAGCCTCGCTTTGGAGGTCTTTGTGGGACTCAGCTACTAGTGAGTGTAATTTTAAGCTTCTCACTAAATGGCATCGTTCACCCCTTCATCTTCGCAGGATTTACCCTGACACACCATCCTCTTGTTGGAAGTGTCTCCATTACACATGTGGTGGGAATGACAACATGTTCAACTTTTTTGGACTTATGTTGTGACATCTATGTTTCTCCTCCTCCAGACAGATATACCCCTATCTCCTGATCTACTGATCTTCTTTTCTGATTCTGATACCCTCAGATGCTCTCGAAATCTAAGCGTTTTCTATTCTATATATTGGCGAACTCTGCGAAACGCCTGATTCCTCTTATGTGGAAAGTGCCTCCCTCCCAACACATGCTCAGTGGCTGGATCACACACAATCTGTGCGTTCATTGGAGAAGGTTCACGCTTTGGCTACCTCCACTCTGGATGCTTTTCATGAGATGTGGTCTCCCTGGGATGTTTTTTTTTATACTGATTCAGTTTGAATTTCTTCCACACTTTTTGCCCAAAGTGCCGACTTTACATACTCAGCTCTACTACTGCACGTCTCAGGCAGTGGGCCGGTATCCCTCTTCTTTCTTTCCCCTCTGATTTTACTCCTCCCTTCTGCTCTAATTCTTCTCTCTCTCTTGTTACCTCTTCTTTTCTGACTCTTCTTTCTGACCTACCTCCTCCTTCCTGATGCTATCTCTTTTTATTTTTCTCAGTTCTCTTCTGCTTTCATTTCCTCCCTGATGACCTTTCTATTTCTGATAAAATTCCATGCATACATTTGACAGCGTGCTACTCTTCCCTTACCACTGGAGTCTACTATATTGGCATTCAAATCTTAGCCTCTTTGTCATGGATTGCTACTTAGATGCTGCTGACGAGTGTTCCTTCTCTTTTTTATTACTTATCTTATCTTACTAGTTTTGATTTGTACTCTCTCAGCTATTCTGTTCCTGATAGATGTACTACTGATGCTCATGATGATGTCTGACTCTTAATATTCATGATGGCTGACAATATTACTATCATTTCTGACTTTATTTTGTATCTGTTTATAATTCTCAATAAACATTTTGAAACTCAAAAAAACAACAACTGACTGCAGTCATGGTTTCTTCAGCATGTGCAATTCATGATGATGATCCCTTTTCTCCCAGGGAAGATGCAGTTTGGCACGGTCCCACCAAAAGTACCACCACCACCAGCACCACTACAATAAAAAGAAATGTAAAAAGAACACTGAAGATGACAATGAGTCACAGTTTAGTGTTGATGATGGCATAATGGAGGAATGTGTAGCAGCTCAACCAACTGCTGCATCTGGCAGTAAGACAAACACCAAAACACCTGTCCGCAAAATAGCAGAGAACTTTGCGAAAGTAAAAGAAAATTGTTTGAGACCTCTAAAAGCTTAGAGGTCTGCTCATAGAGGTCTGTGCAGAAGAAGGCAGAGACCTCTCTTGCCACGCGCTGGACCACCAGGGATGAGTCCCCCTCTTCCTGAGCCAGGTAGGAGGTGGACAATGGGGGCAAATTTGTGGGGGTGGACAATTGGGGCACATTTGTAGAGATGGACAGTGTGGAGATGGACAATGGGGGCAATGTGGAAATGGACAATGGGAGTAATGTGGAGGTGGACAGTGTGGATATGGACAATGGGGCAATGTGGAGGTGGACAGTGTGGAGATGGACAATGGGGGAAGATGTGTTTTAGAGCAAAATTATGGAATTTTGGCTCTCTAAGAACTCCACCCTACACCTTTGATAACAAATTAAATTGAAAAGTCATTGATGCCACAATTAACCTCTTTGCTACTCACTACTACTATTCATTTTTGAGGGTATGCTGAGTCCATGACCCATTATGTCCTTAGCAGTGGGGGAATTAATGACAACTTCATGTCCCAGCTAGCAGAAGACTTGTAGAGTAACAGTGATATGTTTATTGGCTAACTAATTGACTCTAGGAAGAAAGCTTTCAAGACAGTTTAGGTCTATTCTTTAGGCATGTTTAGAATGAAGGATGAAAACAAAATATATGACAAGTTATACACTCATGCAACTTTGTTATACATTAAAATCCAACTGAAAGTGAATTCCTTACATTACTATTGTCTTGCATAAATCTGTCCCCGTGGGATTGTGGAGAAGAAGAAGAAAGAGGCCATTCCTCTCCACCTTTCCCCTTCCCCTGAGGTCCTAGGCGTGGGACTATTTTTCTCTTGGGGTAGGCACAGTGCAGTCATCAGTGATGGCACTGTGCATAATCTGTGACAAGTCATTTAAAAGGGAAAAGGAAGCAATGCACCTTGGCACAATCGCTCTCATAACACATATGAAATACAGACACCATGACATTTATGTGAAGCATGTTAAAGTCAAACCCCACCAAAGGAATCAGACAGCTGTTACTGTACCCCTCTATCTCTCCCCAAAGGCAACAAGAGGTGAGGCAGAAATCAACTGCAACAGCAGCAGTACTTGCTTTCTGGGGGGATCATTTTACATTGTGGACCTACTCACCATTGTATTTAGTTAAAGTTGTGCCAGTTGTTTGATGTGAGTGAAGATGTGCCCATTGTAAATAGTCCTCCCCTATTTCCTACACACACTGTGCACACTGACATTGCTGATGAGAGGCACAGTTCCTTCCTGCTCTCAAGGGAAAAATTGATATTCCAACAACAGATGTTTGAGTTAGGCGTGTGGTCATATTTAACATGAAGTGGACGGAAACAGAGATATTAAATATGAATGATTTGGGTAGAAATTGAATCATAATTGAGAAGAGAAAAAAATGTATGTTCAATCAATGGTTTACTCATTTTAAACACATTTGAGATATAAGTCTAATCCCTTTTTTCTATATCGTCCATTATTCATGCTAGTATGTGACCTTTTTTGTATTTATGTATTTTTTTGTAATTTTTGTGAATGTATATTTTGTCTAGATACAATTTTGAATTCATGGATTTTGGTTCTTAACTCAAAGGTGCTTTGAATCACAAATGGGTGGTAACCACTAGTGTTGAGCGAGCACCACGATGCTCGGGTGCTCGGGTGCTCTGACCGAGCACCCCCTGAGGCTCGAGTGCTCGGCCGAGCACCCGAGCCCCATTGGAATGAATGGGGCAACACCAGGCACCCCCTGCTCTGATGAGGGGAGGGTGCCTGGTCAATGCCCCCTTCATCTCCGCTATGCCCCCTTCATCTCCGAATGCCCCCTTCAGCTCCGCAATGTCCCCCTTCAGCTCCGCTATGCCCCTCTTCCACAATGTGCCCCTTCATCTCCGCTATGCCCCTCTTCCACAATGTGCCCCTTCATCTCCGCTATGCCCCTCTTCCACAATGTCTCCCTTCATCTCCTCTATGCCATAGAGGAGATGAAGGGGGACATTGTGGAAGAGGGGCATAGCGGAGATGAAGGGGCACATTGTGGAAGAGGGGCATAGCGGAGATGAAGGGGCACATTGTGGAAGACGGGCATAGCGGAGATGAAGGGGGACATTGTGGAAGAGGGGCATAGAGTCTATGCCCCTCTTCCACAATGTCCCCCTTCATCTCCGCAATGGCCCCTTCATCTCCGCAATGCCCCCGTACCTCCAGTCCCTGGTGGTCCAGCGGAGCTTCTTCGGATCTGTGCCTCTTCCGGCACAGATCCCCGCCACCCGAACATGTCGGGCGAGCACATGGCGGTACTCGACGAGTACCGCCATGTGCCGAGCAGAGCGATGCTCGAGCCGATCCGAGCATCGGCCGAGCACGCTCGCTCATCACTAGTAACCACTGTAGAAAGTGGTGAAGGGGTTAAATCTGAGAACACACCAATCTTTTGATTAATCATTGTACTTGTTTGAGCCAAATTCTATAGGCAGATTCAGATTGTGTTATTTGATTGTGATTGGTTAAGATGAAACATTATATTAGAGTTGTTGCTTTTTAATCTGATGAGGAAGAGTTTGGAATCAGACCTATGATTAAGTGTGACTAGCATGAAACACTTTAGGTGATTCGTGCACTGACCTCATTTTGTTATCCAGAGAGTGTTGTTCAAATATCACAACATAGAGTTGTCTTTAAAATTGTAAAAATAAATTCAACTTTTTATACAAGAATTGCTGCCTGTTGGCTGATTGGGATTTGGCTGGTCCATGAAGCACTCCCTACCTGTGTCATCACATCTGTCGGAGCCTGTAGCCAAATGCTGTCAGGAGTAGCTCTGGACTGGCGTCGGACTTCATGCCTTGGAGAGTTCATTTGAATTTGTTGATCCTTCAATATTCTGTGAAGAAATTAATTAAGGAACAGCTATCAGAAGCGGACTATTTGTGTTGTTAAGTTTTGTATTCCAACAACACACCCATGATTTTGGAGGAGAGGCAGGTGGAGACGGAGAAGCATTATTGGCCAACTTCTTTTCTCCACATATACCTGAATTTCGTCGATTGTCGAATTTCGTCCAAGTCAAACAGGTCTGGCCCAAAATGCAGATCCTCCGCACGACAAATAAAAATTTGTCCAAAATCGAATTTTACCGAAAAGTTTTGTTGTGCACAAGTCTATTCTTCATATAAACTAGAGGACTACAAAAAAAAATTGGGGTGGGGCTTGTTTCTAACAAACCTAAGACCTACAGATCACTGATTCGTGAGGGCTTGTGAGTGTGACTTTAACAATACTGTGCACAAAAGATTATCTCTGATTCCCCTGGGCTTGTGATGCTAACAAGCCTGAGTTCTGTAAGTTATCTTTGATTCCTCAGGGCTTGTAATGCTAAAAAGCCTGAGTGCTAATTATTATATCTGATTCCTTAGGGCTTGAAAGTTGTGATGCTGACAAAGCTGAGTGCTAAAACGTATCTCTGATTCCTCAGGACTTGTGATGCTAACAAGCCTGAGTGCTACAAATTATCTTTGATTCCTCAGGGCTTGTGACGCTAACATGTCTAATTCCTACAAATCAATGTTTCCTCAGGGCTTAGGCCTAAAAAGTCGATGTCCTACAAATCAATGTTTCCTCAGGGCTGGGGTGTCTAACAGTTCTAAGTCCTACACATCAAAGTTTACTCAGAACTTGGGCCTAAACAGACTAAATCCTACAAATGACTGTTTCCTCAGGTAATCCTGAAAATCATCCCCTAAAAATACTCTATCCTGTCAAGTATCAGTCTGCTGCAGTCACAGTATTTATTTATATTTTTATTATCTATTCCCCTAATTCCAGTCAACAACCCTCCCCCACAAAAAGAAAATGATCTGTTCAACTGATTCTTTCTCCAAACTCCACTAACATAGTCACCCTCCTGAGACCCCTTTTGTCTATTTATTTATTATTCACTGTCCCCCCAATCGCAGTGAACATCTGCCCCCCCAAAAAAAATCTCTGTTCAACTGATTTTTTCCTCAGACTCCACTAACATAGGTATCAGGCCCCTTTTATACCATGCACATGAGAAATAAAATAAAATTTGCTATGTGTTATGTGTAAATTCAGACTTCCCGTTGATTTCAATGCAATGAGCTAGGTGAAAAAAGCAGAAAAATGGCAATTTTTGAGGGAAATTTTTCACCAGATGATAAGTGCCTTTTTTCCCTGGCCTGGGTCTGAAGTGAAAAGTTTCGCCCATCCCTACTTGTCAGATTGTAAATGTATGGTTCTGTGACTATCAGTGGGACAAGGCTGAGGTGTCAGACAAAAAGTGTATGTTGTGTGTGTTGTGCCTGTTTTTTTTTGTGTGTGTGTGTGTATGTGATTCTGTGACTGCCACTGGAACAAGGCTGGAGTGTAAGACACTATATGAGACACTGTATAGGCGGTTCTCTGGAGGCAAGGGACAGTGGAACAAAGCTGGGGTGTCACATCATGTATGTGTGGTTATATGACTACCAGTGGGGCAGTGGAGCAAGTCTGGGGTGTCAGACAGTGTATTTGTGGTTCTGAGACTAGCAGTGGACAGTGGGTGTCAAACAATGTATAAAAATATCCTGACATTCACACATTAATGGCATGCCTGCTTTAAAAGAAGGAGGAAGTTAGACCAGAGAAAAAAAAACTGATTTGCGGCTGATTATTGCCTGGGATGTTTTCTTACAGCAAATTAAATTATCCCAGATCCACTGTATATGTCCTGTATGGTATGTATAGTATTGTTAGCCTTGTATTTAGCTCATATCTGCTTTAGGCCTCGATTCAATTACGTGCGAGGCGGAAAAAAACAGACAGCATTTTTTCAAGCATGGTAAGCTATTCAATTACCTGTGCTATGAAAAAATGCAGCAAAAAAAACCTGCTGAATAATGAAATTAGTGGCATTTTAGCCCATTGAAAATAGAAAAAAGCCACAAGATGCCATTCAATTGCATGCTTTAACCCTTAAGATCAGATAAGGGACCCACTTTATCATGGGAAATTTAAGACCCAGTTTGTTTGAGTGCCTTATCGGATCTGAAAACAGCAAACGCATCAATTGAAGCCCCATATCAATATATCCAAAGTACCTAAAATCTGTGTCCAGTGTTAGTAGAATAAAGTGCCAGTGGGGTATTCTTACCCCAACGGCACTCATAGGGTTAATCTGACTAAGGTGCAATGCAACAGCCCCTGAAAATAAACTTACCATTAATCCTGATGTCCAGTGGGGTCCTCATCACCCTGGTCAGCTACTATCCATCTTTTTCTTCTCTCTTCTTTCATCCTCTGGTCCTTCTTCTGTCTTCCATCTTCTTTTCATTTAGCTGTAAAAATAAAAGAGATCCATAAATAAATTTGCCATGGAAAGAACCAACACATCTATGCATAGTTTAACCCACTGAGTGCCAGAGGAGTGCAGAGCAATGCATTGTGTATATCTCTGGGACTCAAAGCGTTAAAGAATGCCTGGATGTGCGGGTCAATAGTTCATAAAATGCCCCAAGTAGATATACAATTGTCCCCATGACTTATAATGTGGTAAAATATGTTTAATGAAAATATTATGTCCTTTGTTCATTTCTCTGCCGCTGTGTGTGGCTGTGGTGTAGAAATGAGTAGCAGCACCTACCCCTTTGTACCTTTGTGCCCAATTGCCCATTCCATTGTGAGGGAACTTGAAGAGAGATTGCCTTTATACATGGTTAGTCTCTGTTCAAATTCCCTCACAGCCATTGGCTGGGATGTGTGTTTATGCACCTCCCAGTCGATCAGCTTCGAGTGGAGGTTATTAAGCTGTTTGGCCTGGAGGTGCGTAAGCTTGCATTTCAGCCAATGGCTGTGAGGGAATTTGAACAGAGACTGCCCATATATAAAGGCAGTCTCTGTTCAAATCCCTCACAATGGAACAGGCAATGGCCCGTAAGGTACAAAGGGGGAAGGTGCTGCTACTCAATTTCTCCACTGACGCCACCTCCACTATGGCTGCACACAGTGGCAGAGAAATGAACATAATATTCTCATTAAAAATGTTGTCATTTTATAATTCATGGGGGCGATTTTATTTCGACTTGGGGTATTTTATGAACTATTGACCCACACATCTAAGCATTCTTTAAACTATTCATATATGTGTGGGTTCTTTTTTATGGAACATTTATTTGTATCTCTTTTTGTTTTTACAGGTATATTAAGAGAAGGTGGAAGACAGAAGAAGGACCAGAGGAAGAGATAAAAAGGAAGAGAGAAGAAGGAAGATAAGAGAAAAAGAGGATGGAAGATAGAAGAAGGACTGAGGATGACAGGTTAGTGTAACACACATATGTCAGGTACTGATCGTTAGCTTTTTTTCTTTGATATTCCCAATATTGCTACTATTTAGCAGTGTTTTGGGAACTTAATGCACAAAATGCATATTTGGTCAGAAGTCCTTTTCTGTGGCCTAATGCCATTGTGATTTTAGCTGGCAGGGCAAATGAATACCATAGATCCATGTTAAAATCACTCTAAAATTAGTGTTATTTAGATTACAAATTATTAAAATCTGTCTATATGTGAGGAATCCTGGCGTTCCCCCTTTGGGGTCTGGGAGGGGTTGTCCACCTTCGATGCCTCGAGTTTGGAAGACTTTGGTTGGCGCACGGCATATCTACGCTGGGTCAGCTGTATCAGAACGGTACCTTAAAAACATTTGAACAGTTGCATGAGGAGTTTGATATTCCTTGTGCGTTATTTACTCCTATTTTCTTTTGAGGCACGCCTTGGCTGCTATGTGGGGCGAAGTTATGGCTAGGGGAAGATGGTTGCTTAAACCTGTTTCGTTAATTTATAAGTGGTTAGACAAACATTTGAAAAGTGAAGATGCTGGGCTGTGGTCCAGATGGGAGAGGGATTTGGGTATCCTCAAAGACTACTAGTGGGAGACAGCTCTAATGAGTCCTGTAGAGGCATCTCCTACAGCCAGATATCAACTTATTCAATTCAAAACCCTACATAAGTCTTACTTTACCCCCATACGTCTTTTCAAAATTGGTAGAATAGAGGGCGACCTGTGCAGGAGGTGTGGGGAGGTTGGCGCCGCTTTCCTGCATCTCTTGTGGGAGTGTCCTGCAGTCCAGGGGTTTTGGGAATCAGTGTTGCATACTATTTTAGCTGTGGTGCAGTGGGCTGTGCCACTCTCCCTGAAGGTATGTGTGTTTCCATCTTTTCTGATCAACTTTACCCGTGTACTCACAATATATTAACAAGAGAGCTGCTGGTCATGCACGAAAGGTAGTGGCAACATTGTGGATGTCAGACAAACCTCCTGAGCATGATCATTGGGTTGCCTTGGTGAATAACAATCTTCCTCATTATAAAGAGGTTTAGTTACATAGGGGCTTCCCAGGCAAATACAGCCTCATATGGGGGTCATGGACTTCTTATGGGGAGGGGGTTGGGGGAGTTAGTTATAAAAATGGGACAGGTGTATACATATGCTATGATACTTATTTGTTTGTATATTCATTGTATCTCCTCTGCGATTGCCCTGTGAATTATTAATGCTTCTGCAATGCCTTATTTCTGTCCTCTTCAATAAAAATTATTTAAAAAAAATCTGTCTATATGTTATACAAGATGTTTTAATGTAAAAAATATTTTTTGAGAAATGAAACTTCACATTTTGATGGCACTTTATAATAGTTTATAATAGTTCCCTGCACAGAATGCTAATTGACTTTGTTCTCATGCTATACGTTTAGAAATGACCTTGTTTGTGTTCTGCCTAGATATATGTATAGCACAGTGCATGGTAATATTGGGCCAAAACTGGAATGTATTAGCATAAAATACAAGGCAGCGCCACTAACAAATTAAATTAATTTACCAAAAACTAACAGACTAATTGCTAATACAACATATAGTGATTTTGATGTTCTTTAAAGTTAACTTATCTGTGGGTATCAGATCCATCTTTTTAATTAATGAAACAGTTCTACAACATGGGTTTTATGGATTTCTTCCAAAGTATGGAATTAAACATCCCTTTCAAAACATGTTCAATAAATTGTTTGCATTACAGGTTTCTCCTTGTGAGAAATGTCGTTGTGACTCCAGCGGTGAAGTAATGTGCACTGTATCAGCATGTCCCCAGACAGAATGTGTGGATCCTGTGTATGAGCCAGAACAATGCTGTCCTATCTGCAAAAATGGTAAATTTACTCTTGCAGTATGGTAACCAATTTAGAGAATACTTGAATATATTTATAATTGCTTCCATTTAGGAATTCAACTGCTCTACAGAACTTGACACTTTACCTTGAACTAATAAGCATGTTCTGTGTTTATTCCAGTGGATACACATGTTGATAGAATGTTGATGGGAATTAGGGTATACAGTTTTTAAAATTAAGTGCCTTCATCAATCTAAAGAAGAGGTGTAAATTTGGAGCAAACCAACATCATCATAGGTTTGAAATGAAAATTCCCATTGGTCTAAATTGTGCTTCTAAATTCTTGAATAACAGCATTCAAGAAGGAAAATAATCTTTTAAATTAATGTGGATTATAATTTCCCACTACAATGCAATTGATTTGCTCCACAATTAGCCTCTTTAGCCTGATGAATTGGGCCAGAAGAGCGTTAAGGAAATATTAAAAGGCCAACATTGTGAGGCAGATATTAATGTCCAAGACATAGGTACAGTTAGGCTGAATTACATGACAGTGGAGTGAAGCAAATTGTTGAAAAAGTGGCGCTTTTACAGGGAATGTTAAAATGATTAAGATATTTTGTAAGCAATTCTACAAGCCAGTGAAGTGAATTGCATAGTGAAGTGATAAAGCTGGATAATTTTGTGAATGAATCTGTCAGTGCTTTGAATGAATGTTAGACAAGTTAGGGAAGTACAGAAGTAAGTTTGTAGTGTGATACACTAACTGAGTTGATTTGTATTACTTTGTATGTATTTATATCTTTATTTGTATAGCAGAATTAATGCATACAGCTCATCACTAACTTCATAATAAATATAATTTATAAACTCATATTTATATGTTTGTATCTATCTATCTATCTATCTATCTATCTATCTATCTATCTATCTATCTATCTATCTATCTATCCATGTATCTATCTAGATGAAAAGTGTTCTATAGTATTGTAGTAAGTATAGTATTGAAGAGGAATATGTAACCTTAGCAATATTTGCCAGCAAACAAGCTTTATGTCATATAGAATATTTAACTCTCTGTGTGCCAGAGGGGTAAGCAACAAATTCCGTTTGCAATGCGTTGCTTACCCCCTGGCACTGAAAGGGTTAAGATCTAGAAACCTTTCATGCAAAAGGAGTGTTCTATACATTAAAAAGCATATTCTACAAATACTCTATGGAATGTCTGGGGATTGCTCTTTTTCATATTCAGAGGAGGTTTTCCTGACATTTCAGAGCTGTATTGTGTGTGCATTCAGGACCAGACATATGAATATGGTAATTGCTATTATGCACTCACAAAAGGATTAAAATGACTGAGGGAGGAAGGGGTGTTATCCCCAAATACTATCAATTTATGTTCATTCTCTCTGTGCATTTGTTCTTTGTTGTCAAACTTTTACCAGTCAGGCCAGACTGATATTGTTTGATATTCAATGAAAATCAATAGATCCAGTAATCCCCATGATATTTAGAGTTTCACAATATTAAGGAGTAAAAACACACCTCCACACAAATAACTCCCTATTCTATGTTATTCAGGGAACAAAAACAAAACACACACACAGAGCGCAAACCACCTCTAAGTGCAATATTTACAATAAATAGAGGTACCCCGCTAGAGTTTAGGTACTTACTAGAAATAGCGGCTATATCCTGCCTCTGAGATTGAAGACATGCACTGGTTTTTCCCCAGGCTAGCGATACTCTGAGGTACGAACAAACTCCCCACACCTGACAATCACTATGATACTCCAGTGGTTGGGTATGAGTATAAATTTATTTGTAAAAAACATCAATGCATGATAAATAACCCAACACGTTTCATGACTAAATCATCACTTCTTCAGGAGTCAAACATTTCTTACTTCTAAAATTCTGTTTGACCCCTGGTGTATTGTGGTGATTTTCAGGCTTGGAAAGTTTGTTAGTGGCTCGGAGCATTGCTAGCCTGGGGACAAACCAGTGCATGCCTTCAATCTCAAAGGCAGGATACAGCCCATATTTCTAGTAAGTACCTACTCTCTAGCGGGGTACATTTATTTATTATAAATACTGCACCTAGAGGTGGTTTGCACTCTATTGTTTTGCGTTTCTGTTTCTTAGAATTCAAGTTTGAGAGCCAGTGCTACCCTCATTTAAGTAGCAGCTGCAAAGCCTTTGGACACACTTCAAAACAGAAGCAATACCTAACCTGTTTCTGATCTGGTAGAGCATGCCAGGAGGAGGTGATCATATTATCCAGGGGCAAATCCAGAAACTTCAGACAGGGGATGTCAAAAAAACAAAACATAAGCAAAAACAATACTTAGAACTTGTATAAAAAACAAACAGAAAAAACCCAATACGGCTGCCTATGAATGTACCAAAAGTGGGCCAACATCCTTCCAGCTGTAACTAGACAAAAGATCTCACTATCCCCAGCCAGCCAACAGGAGTTGTAATTCAATCAGAGTTGGAACCCAACAAGAACTGAAGAGTTACAAGTTACTCACCCTTGGTAGACATACAGAACATCAAAAAACATAAATAAGAAAAGAGTGCAAAGAGTGATTTCTTTGCAACCAGAAACCGTTTCTTACTTTTCCCCTGCTATTTTATATATATCTATGCAAAAGTTTTAAACAGGTGTAAAATAATGCTGTAAAGTAAAAATGCCTTAAAAATACACGTTAATAGTTTATATTTATAAATTAACAAAGTGATAGTGAGTGAACAGATGAAAAAAACTGAATCAAATCAATATTTGGTGTGACCAGCCTTTGCCTTCAAAATAGCATCATATCTTCTAGCTACACTTGCACAAAGTCAGGGATTTTTTAGGCATATAGTCAGGTGTATAATTATAAAATTATACCAAACATGTGCTAATGATTTTAATATGTGGTTTGAAACACAATCATTAACTGAAACAGAAACAGTTGTGTAGGAGGAATAAAACTGGGTGAGGAACAGCCAAACTCTGATAACAAGGTGAAGTTGCTGAAGTGAGTTTAATGTCAAAAGTCATAGACCATGGCAAGACTGAGTACAACAACAACACACAAGGTAGTTATACTGAATAAGCAAGGTCTCTCCCAGGCAAACATTTCAAGGTAAACAGGGATTTCAAGATGTGCTGTCCAAGCTCTTTTGAAGAAGCATGAAGAAACAGAGAACTTTGAGGACTGTAGACTTAGTTGTCGGCCAAGGAAACATAGTGCAGCAGATGAAAGACACATCGTGCTTATGTCCCTTCATAATCGGAAAATTTTCAGCAGAGCCATAAGTTCAGAACTGGCAGAAAACAGTGGGATCCTGGTACACCCATCTACTGTCTGGATAAGTCTGGTCAGAAGTGGTATTCATGGAAAACTTGCAGCCAAAAAGCCATACCTCCAATGTGGATATAATGCCAAGGGGCTCAACTATGCACAAAAATACAGGAAGTGGGGTGCAAAAAAATGTTAAAATTTGAAATATTTGGCTGTAGCAGAAGGCAATTTGTTCGCCGAAAGCTGGAGAGCGGTACACAAATAAGTGCCTGCAGCCAACAGTGAAGCATGGTGGAGGTTCCTTGCAAATTTGGGGCTGCATTTCTGCAAATGGAGCTGGGAATTTGGTCAGAATTAATGGTCTCCTTCATGCTGAGAAGTACAGGCAGAAACTTAGCCATCATGCAGTACCTCCAGGGAGGTATCTGATTGGCCCCAAATTTATTCTGCAGCCTGACAATGACCCCAAATATACAGCCAACGTTATTAAGGTCTATCTTTAGTGTAAAGAAGTACACAGAGTCTTGAAAGTAATGGTATGGCCCCCACAGAGCCCTGATCTCAACACCATTGAGTCTGTCTGGAATGACATTAAGAGAGAGAAGCAACTGAGGCTGTCTAAATCCACAGAATAACTGTAGTTAGTTCTCCAAGATGTTTGGAACAACCTACCTGCAGAGTTCCGTAATAAACTGTGTGCAAGTGTACTTAGAAGAATTGATGCTGTTTTGAAGGCAAAGGGTGGTCACACCAAATATTGATTTGATTTAGATTTTTCTTCTGTTCACTCATTATCATTTTGTTATTTGATAAAAAATAAACTATTAACATGTCTTTATGAAAGCATTCTTACTTTATAGCAATTTTCACAGCTGGCTAAGACTTTTGCACAGTACTATATACATACAGATAGATAGATAGATAGATAGATAGATAGATAGATAGATAGATAGATAGATAGACAGATAGATAGATAAATAATCTATGTAATATTATCTAATAAACTTTTTTGACATTTTAGATTACTTTACCATTGCTGTTTATTTCATGTATCATGACAATAGATTGTTAAGAGAGCAATCATTTTTTTATAATAATAGATAGAATATGGATAATGGATAGAATAAATGCACTTGGATAAATGCACAAATTCTTATACTAAAACATGAAATGTGTTAATAATTTTAACTTAAACTATCAGTTAATTTTACATTTTCATTAAAATGAATAAATAAAATAACATTTAAATAGATATGGGATTGCAGCTGCCTATGAGTGTGCCAAAAGTGGGTCAACATGCATCCTTCCAGCTGTCATTAGAGAACAGATCTCATTATCCCCAGCCAACCAAAGAGAACTATAATCCAATCGAGATGTAATCCAAGAGCTAGAGAGTTACAAGTTGCCCCCCCCCCTTGGCAGACATACATAACAGCAGAAAACAAAACATAAATATTATAGATAGAGATAGAAATATTTTTTTATTAAGTTGATTATTTAATAAACTTTTTTGACATTTTAGATTACTTTATCAGTGCTGTTTATTTGATGTATCATGAAAATAAGAGAATAACTAATGGATAGCATTAATACACTTGGATAAAACACCAGTTTTATAATAAAAAATGAAATGTATTAATAATTTTAACTTAAACTATCACTAAATTTTACATTTTCATTAAAATTAATAAATACAATAAACTTTTAATAGATATAGGAGTGTGATTCATTGAAAATGAAATAGTAAGCATAATAAAAGAGACATTTATTCAGAGTACTAAGTAACTGACTCTTAAAATGGCAAGAAAGAGTTACAATTTCTACTTACTTAAATCTCTTTTTAAAAACCAGTGACTATCTAGCTGTGTAGGAAGATGACAGCATGCTGACTTCTACTCTGTATGGCTAAAACTGAAAGCTTTTCTCTAAGCCTCAAGCTTCAGTTCATCTTAATTTGCTCTATTTGAATTCGTGTTGGAGTCCAATTATGACAAACCAGTAGAAGCAGAAAAACAAGGACAACGTAGACCTCTGTTATTTCTTAAAGGCTAACAAAAATACCTTGGTAGACATGCACTAAATTTTCAGGAAGGCTCATACTGTTGATGTCCTGTTGGAGCAGGGTCGAAGGCACATCAACAATATGCACTAAAGTGTTTTCAACATCATATCCCCATCAATCTGACAAAAATCGATATCTATCTGACATGCCTCCGACAGTTTTACCAATTTTCACTCATCATATCGACAATGGCCTATTTCTATATGAAAATGCAGCATAATGAGTCTTTTCCATATGGAAATGCTGAATAATGATCCATTATCATGTTCACGGGGGGGTGTTTATTTTTCTTAATGCGGTACTTCACCACATGAACTAAACTTCAACAGCAGCCTCTGATGTCAGAGTCCACAGTCTCAACTTCACCTATCTGAGTCTGGTAAAGTTGGAATCTCCCTGTAGTATTCCATGCAGTGACAACTCCTAATCAGTCATAAGCAAGGAGGGTTGTTGAACTGCTGGCAGTGTGGAAGGGATGCTATCCCTTGCATATTACAAGCAGCTGAGTCGTATCCAGGGCGTATTCTTTTTCCCCACGTGCTCAGTAGGGGAATAGAGAGGATCCTTTCAGCACCACAAACAGCATTCCTAAACCCTTTGAGTGCCATAGGGATGTGCATTGTGCAGTCTTGTGGCACTCAAATGGTTAAAAAAAGAACACCAAGCAGTATGCACGCATTCCCTCAGCTCTGTACCATATTTCATACTCATACATGTTGTGCACTCCAAAGGAAACAATGCTGGTGGTCAGGCAGTGTCTATGGGGATTTGTGGCTACCAGCTGTCCCCCAGCTTTGTTTCCCTGCCCACCGGTAGCCGTAGAACCCCATGTACACTGTCCAGCACCAGACTTGTTCCCTTGCCCACCTGTAGTCACAGAGCCCCATGTACACTGTCTGACACCCCCAGCCTTGTTCCATTGCTTACTGTTAGCTACAAGTCCACATGGGAACTGCTTGAGCAAGGGAACAAAGCTGGGGGTATCAGTCAGTGTATGTGGGGCTAACACACAATGGTGATGTTCCCCGTTGCCCCACAATACTTATATTCAACATGCTGCCCCACACAGTTAAGATCCAATATCTGCTGCCCCCACACTGCTAATACCCCACATATGCTGCCCCCTGTACTGTTAATATCCGACATGCTGCCTTCCACACAGTTAATATTAGACAAATGCTGCCCCACGCATGTAATATTCAACATGCTGCTACATTCTGCCCCATATACATGATCGCTCCCATTAGCATGAGAGTGATCATGTGTATATATTTTAATAAATGCATGCTGAAATCCTGAACTATGCACCATTTTGTTTTTAAAGAAAACCAGACATTGTGGGAGGGGGATCTGGGCCCCTCTTGATGTTGTCCTAGCATTGAACACCTGTCCAATAGGATAGGTGATCAATGTGGCAACCACAAAGTAAACACCTCCTTCCCTTATGGCCTACTCTTCAATACGGTGTTCTCTGAGGTCCCACTTTTCTTGTGAGGTGGAGGCCAGTAGCATGTCCTAAACTGCTTATTGTTCTCCATTACCGGCTCCACATGGTCCTTTATCGTGTTTCCAGCAAACAGAAGTACTATTCACTATACGCAATGTACAAGTATTTTCACTGAACACTTTTCACTTTCATCTTGTCCATTCTTGATACACTATTGTTACATACTTCACAAAGCTTGGTTGGGGATTCTGCATCACTAGCGGAGAGAGGAGGACATTCAAAGACATGCACAGTATCGTGGCAGTATAAAGGGAAGGGACCCCTGAGATGTTTTAAGCCCAAGGTGACAGTCAAGTAAGTGCAATAGGAGAAGGGAGGTTTCTTCTCTGTGATTTTATTTGACTGTATTCTAATAAATACTACACTTAGTATACACTTTGTTGTTTTTTCCTCTTGTTCCTGTTGTGTTGTGTTTCAGATTGGAGTTATTTCTTTTGGTGTACAAAGACACTATCCTTTTCAACTGCACCAGGACACTTGGGCTAACTACGGAGTGTTACAAGTGTTTGTTACTGTTCTGACATTTCCATTTCATCTCTCATCATGTATTGCTAATCATTCACGTAACATCTGCCATTCATATCATCATCTAAAATATTTAATTTCATCCCATTCATGATATATGGAATAAAAATATATTTCTGTAAGATATTTATCATCGATTATTGTGGCTATTGGGGATATTCTTTTTGTGCACATTTTATAGACTTTTATTGTTACATACGTATTTCAATAGTCTGCCCTTTCTTTTTGTTTTTGAGCATATATATATTTTTTTTGTTCATACTACTTGTTCATCTATGCCTTGCTTTTAACTAAATACTATCAATTTGCAGAGAAAACTGGTCTATTTTCCTGCTCGTGCTATAGAGGTGTTGCTTGGGGCTTGCTCACATTAAAACTACATGTTGCTCACCTCTCTGGTTCTTAAAGGTCTAATGCATACTGGCTAAGTTTGTGCTCCAGTATGCATTAAATGGATCATACTTGCTTGTACATGCTCTGAAGTGCAAGTACTTGTTTTTAAAACTAACACATAATGCAGAAATAAGATGAGCTGGTGGATTTGTAGATTCCTTTCATGGTCTATAGAATTGTACACCATGCCCTAGAAGAGGTCTAACTAGTGTTTTTTAAAGTTGCATTATAATTTCTAAATTTTTTGGTTGCTATTGTCTCTGTCTATACCACCTAGAATAGTACTGGCTTCTCCTATCACATTGCTTGTTTACCATTCAGAATTTAGATAAATCTACTCTATTTCTTCCTTTATTATTATCAGCAAATTTTGACTAATAGGCTGAATCATAGTTGTGTTGCATTTATATTTGCATGTTTTAATAGTTCCTTATGTTCCTGCTCTATCCAATAATATCCTGTCTACTAAGTAATCAATATTTTTTCTATACAGTATATGAAAATCAGTCTTATTAAAATATTGCTTTACCTGTATACTAAACCACACTGATTAATTAATTAACCAAAATTAAGACACACTAATTGTTAGCAACATGAAAAAAAAAATTAAACCTAAATATACTTAAGCATCTATCTATCTATCATTTTAAGAATATCTAGTTTCAATCACCATATCACTTATGAAAATTCAGACTTTCAGTTTGTTCTTTACAATGAGAAAAGTCTTAAAGATTATGCTCAGCTGGGAAATGAATTATATATTCTTGTTCTCAATTTCAAAGAAGGGCTGTCTCTACTTTGATGTTGCTCATAACAGCATCTTTCATTGTTTGACTTTGCAAAGACAAAAGTTGTCAACTTCAAAATATATTTCAGTTTTAGGTAGCTAATTTTTTTCTTATAAACTAACATGTCCTTAAGTGCTAGAACAAGCTGTAAAGCATTATGGTGTATTACTTATTAAAGTGATAGTAATATTTCACAAAAACAGCAGCTCTAATTAATATTCATAGTGTTTGAGCCATAGATAGTGGTATTTCATTACTGTGAGCATTGTAGCTCAAGAGTAATTGAATGATAAAGTTTCCCCCTCCCACCTCTTTTACCTAGTGTAAGCCCCCACTCCTCAGATGTGGAATCCAGTCCATAGACCAGACAGCTCACATCAAGGGTCAATATTCTTACTTTGAGAACAATGAAAACCCTGCCCCCCTTGACAGCTTAATTGAAGATTGTTCCTCTCTGCAGTCTACCTGGACATTCCCTGCTGCTCTAAGTTGAGCAGTGTTACATCAGTAGACGGGGCGGGAGGGGGATACTTTATCTTTCAATTACTCTTGAACTACAACTCCGAGAAAATTGAAATAACACTCTCCAAGGCCCACATGCTACTAAGATTAATTAGAGCTGCTTTTATTATGAAACATTACTATCCCTTTATTTTATTTTGTAGGCATTAAAAAAATATGAAGAATGATATAAGTCTTATCTCTCAAACCTTTATGGTTTAAGAGATATTCACAAGCAAAGTTTCCCCTCCCGCCCCTTTTGCCTAGTGTAAGCCATCTCTTCTCAGATGGGGACTCTGGTTGTAAGACCAGACAGATAACAGGAGGGGACAAGCTTCTTACAATGAAAACAATGAAAGCCCTGCCCCCCTTGACAAGCTTTTCAGCTTTTTCCCTTATCTTAATTGAAGATTGTCCCTCTCTGCAGTCTACCTGGGCACCTCCCTTCTGCTCTGGCTGAAAAGTGTTACATCAGTAAAAGGGGCGGGAGGGGGACACTTTGTCAATGACTTACTCTTGAACTACAACTCTGACAGAGTTGAAATAACACTCTCCAAAGTCCAAATACTATGATGATTAATCAGAACTGCTTTTATTATGAAATGTTACTATCCCTTTAAGACATAATTATAGCAATGTGGTACCTTCTTTCTCTTAGGTATTAAAGTAGTTATATAAAATTAATATAATATATGTAAAATATATGTATGCATTAAAATATGAATTAGAAATATAGCAGCACAAAGTGACATAACATACTTTGCATCACAAAATAGTGTTTAGTAATATGTATTAGCCACGTTAGATCTTCTAGCAGATCTACTAGCAGAACTAAACATAATATTATTTCAGTTAGTAAATGCTAAAATCTATTTGATTGTCATTGTGATAAAATATAATTTTGCTACATATTTATAAAATGCACAAATTTACAAATCAAATCATAAGAGGTGATAGAAGTTATGCAAAACAGTAGGGCTGTGTGGAATAGAGAGCTTATTAAACTGGTTTCAGTGCACTTTTATTTACAGATGTATTTAATTTACTAATGTGACTTTCAAATAGATGGTCCTTTTAGAGATAATACAGTCTGGCTTCACTCTTTATATGCATCTTCATGATTTGCCTCTTGAAGACGCATGTAGTGCAACTTGCATTAGGTTAAGGCTTAGGAGACATAGCTCCCAGTTTAGTAATTTTTTTCATCTGTCATGTGAATTTGCTTCTTTACAAGGGCCCTGGTACCAGAGGTGATTGTAGTTGAAACTTTTTTTTTCGCCATTATCATTTAGGCCATCTCACTGTGAAGAATGTGAAGCCATACTCCATTGCACACTTATTTTGCATGGATATGTACCACCTGGCTCATTTTTTAAGTCTCCTAATGATTTTTCTCTGTGGTACTTTTGGCTTTCATACTTTGTTATTTCTCACTCTTGTAAAGCTCATTTACCTATTTTTTTTTAATTCCCTTCTTCTGTATCTGTACTGTAAAATATCACCTTTCTTTGCACTTTTATTGGTTCAGTGATTTATTTGTCTATTATTTGGACAATTCACTAATTTTTAATAGCAATCCGGATATTGTTTGATTTTGCCCCGGTATACATTTTGTATTTTCATTTGCTTCTTTTTATTATTTTTTTAATTAATAAAGGTTCAGTTTTATCTTGTTATTAATGTTTGTTCCTTTGTCCCATGATGCTTACTGTTGAGTGCTAGCTTGGCAGAGTTTCTTTTTTATCTTTTTACAGAAAGTGGTAGGGAATCTCCCTGGGCTCTAGGTGCAGTAATAATATGCTAGAGTGAGGAGAATACAGAGTGTTGCTGGTGAGCTTGACAGCCCCTGGTGATTCCTTGCTGTGGCAGGATGGAATCACCGGGGTACTGTGAAATACTCTACTGTGAGTCACAGTAGCATACCCCTGCACCCCTTTGGTGGACAGAAAGAGTAGGGTTGGGTGAATACGCGGCCTGTCAAAAGACTGGTGTCTTGGAGTATGGATATTTTTGAGATAGACGACTTGATAAAGAGGTGTATCACTGCAAAACGCATTGTCTGTGATATTATTGCATATATTATCTTTTTTATATTTTTATTTTAAACAACAATATTGTTAATTTTATTACATAATAAAAAACGTGTTTTGAATATCGGACGTGTGGACGTGGTTTGTAGGGAGTGCGAGTGGAGCGGCTGACTGGATTACACCGAGTAGGGTCGGTGAGACATCCCTACATGCGAGATTGTCAGCCTTGGAGAAATTCTGTTGCTTACCAGAGATAAATATTAGTACAAATAATTTGGTTATTCATTATATTGAGATATCTCATGCAATATTTCACTATTTGGCGCTATCTTATGTGTTTTTTTCTGGAGTGTCGTGGAGTATGTTCACCCTCTAGCAATCAGGAAATAGCACCTGGTGATGCACAACCTGTCAAACAAGCTGGAGATCTGACATAGGTACATCCTTTGAACAGAAGGATCAGGGTTGGGTGAATGCATGGTTTCTTTGAGACATAGTGTATGAAATGCAAAGTCAGATATCCAACTGGTGTCATTGGAGATTGCTGAGCTTAACATCAGCCAAGGGAACACCGGCTGGATCATACAGGGGAAGGGCACAAGGATGAAATCTCAAGGCTCCAAAGAATGGGGAGCATTTGACAGTAGTGTGGCAAAGATTGTTAAAGGCAAATTCACCCATAGACAGTAGCTGAACCCAAGCAGACTGGCAATAATTTACATTTTGGCATAAGAAGGGCTGCAGGGATTGATTTGTCTGCTTCATCTGACCATTGGTCTTTGGGTTACTGGAGGAATTATAATTAAGGTCAATCCCTAAATAAATCCAGAAAGATCTTGGCTATAAACTGAGAACCCCTGTCAGACACAATATCCTGAAGAAGACAATGAAGACGGAATACTTCTTTGAGAAAACATGGCCAGCAGATGGGTTGAAGGAAGACCATGTACAGGTACAAAGTGAGCTTGTCTGAAGAACCTGTCACAACTAGGATTGTCATGCCACACGTGTCCAGCGGTGAGTGAAGTAGGCAAGTGATGAAGTAATCCAAAGGGTTTCACAAATTTTACAAGCACAGACTGCAGTGTAAGGTTTAATAGAAGGTCGCCAGAAACATCAGAACTAGAGCTCAAGCATCCGTTGAATGCCTGGGTGGCCTGCAAGAAGACAACAGTGAGCCCACTACAAGAATTTAAGTTGAATTTTAGAGTGAACAAAGAGTCTGCCTCAGGGCTGATTATGAAAGCCATGGTATCATTGAAAATGTAACTGAAGCGGGTAAAAAAAGAGAGCCCTCTGAGCCTGCTGAGGATTCAACTGATGAGTCTTTTCCAACAACTGCAAATTGTTGGTTCTTGAGAATAGTAAATGAAATTCATGAGCCCTTGAGAAAATGCCGAGACTCCTCAAGGGTCATCTTGATGGGCAACAATTCACTATTGCCATATCTTAGTTGGTTTCAGAAGGAGAAACATTTTTAAAAAAGTGAGATCATCCCTTTGACAGAGCACTGCTCCAGCACCAATCTCAGGTGTGTTGACTTTCACCCAAAACGGTTTAGAGGGATCAGGATAATGAAGAACTGGTAAAATAAATGCCAGTTTCAATTAGTCAAAGGCTGAGTTGAGGAAGAACATTGCTTGTGATTAGCCCCCTTGCAAGACAAAGCAGTAATAGGGGCCACCAACCTGGGAAAGTGGATAAATCACCAATAGTAGTTGGTGAACCCCCCAAAAATACTGGATCACCTTAAGAGTGATAGGAAGAAGCCAGGAAGGGACCACTAGTACCTTTTAGGGGGGTCCATAAGCAAACCAGGTAAACCAAAAAACCACTTGAGGACTTTCAAATGAACATTTCTCTGCTTTGACATAGGTTATTCATGAGAAGATTATTTAGAATGGCTTTGGCATGCTTTCTGTGGTCCTCCAGGGTTTGAGAATAAATCAGTATATTGTCGAGATAGACAATAATGGATAATAGAATCATGTCACAAAAGATGTCATTAACAAAATTCTGAAACACAGCAGGGGTGTTACAGAGGCTGAATGGTATTACAAGATAATCATAATCACCAAATTGCATGTTGAACACCGTTTTCCATTCATCCCCCTGACATATTCTCACAATTTTGTAGGTATCAGTCAAATCCAGTTGGCTAAAGATGGTAGAAGATAAAACAGTTCCGGGATCAAAGAGAGGCGTATCTATTCCCGATGGTGATTTTGTTCAACCCTCTAATCTATGCAAAGCCATAAACTACCATCCTCCTTTGCCATGAAAAAACTCAGGTCCTGTGGGACAGAAGGAATGTCTGATAAAGCCTTTTGCTAAGTCCTCATCAATATAGTCTTTAAGTGCTTGACTCTCTGCGTGTGACAGCAAAAAGGGGTTTCCCTTAAGAAGTATAGGCCCAGGTAGCAGGTCAATGGGGCAATCATAGAGACTGTGGAGAGGTCGCTTGCATGCATCTTTCTTTGAGAAGACCTCCAAGTATTCCCAATAAGTCTCCAGATTCTCAGACTTGAGGTCAGTATCAGTTTGGACTGAAACCACAAAAGGGAGGAATTCCAGGAGTTAATCTGTCCTGACTTCAAATTGACAACAGGGTTCTGCATGCAGAGCCAAGGCAATACTAAGATGACTGGGACAGTAGAAGAGACAATAATAATAAAACAGGTTTCTTCAGAATTTAATAAGCTGATCTGTAGCCTGACCTTGCAAGTGTCATAGAAGACAACACCAGTGTCAAGTGGATTTCTGTACACTGAGGACACCTGACAACTTTCACAAACAACCTTCTCAGGAAGAGAAGGATCATCATCATTCATTGCACCATGGCAACGGCAACCATTAGTACAGTCAATTATTAGACTACCACTTAACTAACATGTTCCACTCCCTGCAATGTGCCTACTACTTCCCCCATGCCATCTGCTAACATATTTACTGGGAATTATCAAAATAGTGTAGATTTTCACAGGAAAGTACTCCACAGAAATGTTTGCTCATGAAGAGATCACTTACCTTTCTTAAAATACTGTATTTTGTACATCTTTGTCTCTAGTACCTGTCACTTTCTGCCTCAGTCAGATCTGCCTGTCTCAGTCACCTATAAATTAAAAGTTATTTATTTGGTTTTTTGCTAAACTTTCCCTGTCTGTCACTGTCCAGACACATTCTCCCTGCAACTGTAAATCCTTCACCCCCACTTAGCATGTATATATCTTCATATACATGTAGCTACTACAAAAGTTTCAGGACCAGATTTTTCTTTCCTCCAACATCACTGCAGGTTTAATTTTTACAGTACAAGATGAGGACATACCTGTGTTTGATTCAGAATCATCATTATATAATAAGAGATTCCACTGAGAACTCCATTGGGGCAATCATACAGTGCAAACACAATTGCATTATTTTGCCAGTATACAAATCATTGGTAAAACCTCACCTTGAGTATGCAGTGCAATTTTGGGCACCGGTTCTGAAAAAGGATATACTAGAACTAGAGAGGGTACAGAGAAGAGCAACAAAATGAATTAAGAGAATGGAGGACATGATGTATGAGGAATGACTAGACAAACTTGGTTTATTTACTGTAGAGAAAAGACGACTAAGAGGAGACCTTATCACATTGTACAAATATATGAGAGGTCAATACAAGGATCTCTGCAGTGAGCTATTTTTTCCAAGGCCTGATCAGATGACCAGGGGACACCCCTTGAGATTAGAAGAAATGAGGTTTAGACTTCAGCAGAGGAAGGGTTTTTTTACAGTAAGGTCTGTTAAATTGTGGAATTCCTTGCCCAAGGAGGTGGTTATGGCAGATACAATGGATACATTTAAGAGAAGATTAGATACATTTTTCAGAAGGGAATGTACAGAGTTATACTGTTTTTTAGTAGGCAGATCATGAAGGTCTGATAAAGACTAACTTAATTGGTAGCAGGAAAGCTATACGTTTCTCATTCACTGGGGTATGAGAAGGTTGAACTTGATGGACTTGTATCTTTATTCAACCAAATTTACTATTTTACTATGTAGAATCTGATACTCACAAGAGACTGTGATTAACCGGCCACAAGGAGTGTGCTGGTCTCAAGATCAGTAGGTAATGAGGATGCCGGTTCTCCCTGTACAGAACCACACCAATATGCATCAACTGAAGGTATAAAAAGTGTTCATATGAACAATTATACAGCAGGCCCGGATAGAAGATGTATACATTTAAAATCCTCAACATGTTTTCTGGTCTTGCTGACCACCTCTTCTAGAGGAATACAAACTGAACAAGCTCACTGGTCTGCTCAAAGATGCATACTTATGAATGACAGTATGACAATTGAAACAATAACCTGACTGGCAAGTAGTGACTTGAACCAACCAATCAACAGCTCTCCAATTACGGATGGAAACAAGCCAAATCTAATCATATCAACATGATATCTAAACAGTGATACATTGGATGACATTTACTGGTATATAATATAATATAAATTGCATGTAAAATTATATGCAATCAGATATGAAACTACTTATATCCCGTTGACCAATACATAACTACACCTCCATATGTAAACGTAAAGTAATCTCTAGTAAAAAAATTTGGTAAAAAATAAAAAAGGTCAACCTAAGAACAAGAATATAAATAATTTGAAAACTGTATATTATTATACAATACATTCTACACTCCATTGAAAAGATGAAATTATAAAGATTCTAATATTCCCTTTAAAGAGATAACCTTAATAACCACACTAGTGGATAAACCTATATGGGAACAGTCTGGCACATATTATGCTAGGTGTCAGTTGTTCAACTTCATCTCACATCATGGACAAACACCTTCATGTTCTTTTGCTTTGCTAGGTGGATTGTTAGGCAATATTGGACAACAGTGTATGTGCTGTGTGTGCCTACCCATGCACAAACACCTTACAACCAAGTAATATGTGCAGGAGTTGTGTTCACTGCATTTCTTTGCAATACATTGGAGACATCTCTGTTACCTAATCTGTAAGAAACCAGAAACATTCACAGAAATACATGGGATGAATAAGTGCAATTTTAGTTGGGCAAATTTCATAAATGGGGCTTTTTAAATTTTTTGGGGGGTACTTTGGAAGGGGCTGCAGAGTTGGATACCCTCATGGCTTGTCAAGTGACTATGGTTGTTCTGGGGGTTGGTATAATGGTCATATATATAAATTAAGCTGCTCAGGGGGAATTGTTAAGCACACAGTGGGGTTTGAAACAACTCAAAAGTCCCAATATAAAATGTATAAATGAACACTCGCAGAGACTTCACTTAGCGGTGCCGGCACAGGAACACCGTTAGAATGTACATGCAGTAGTATCTTGACTTGAGCCAGTGTACATTCAACTGAGCATCCACCTCTGACACATCGAAATACAGCATACATAGACAGCAACACAGCTTCGTCCAAGAATTGGATAAAAAATCTTCAAGTTTTATTAATACATAGGATAAAAACTGGTGAACAGGTGAGCCTATAAACACTAGGTGTAACGGTTTGTTTAACACACAGGCACAGTGCGTTAGGATAAAACACAGTTTTACTAAGCAATCAGTAATACAATAGCCTTCACAGGTCCTATAGTATATTTTCAGTATAATACAGACACAAGACAGGTTACATTTACATATGCCTACACAGGTCCAGTATAAACATAGAGTCCATAACACGATATATTGACACAGGTCAGGCAGAATTCGAAAGAATCCCAGTGTATCAGTACTGCATGGGTTAATGGCCTTCAGCGAGTGTAAACAGTCCCATGTGATGAGAGGTCTGTTAAGGAGCTCATCTAGGATAGAGAGCTTATAGACGAGTAACGCCCAGTAATAGGTTAGCAGACAAAAGTGAACTGCCTGAGCAGTAATGGAGGCTGAGCAACATATAGCACTGCCGGAGCAGTAACGGAGACTAGACCACGTGATCACTGCCGTAGCAGTAACGGAGACTGAGAGACGTGGGCAATGCTGTAGCAGTAACGGAGACCAGGCATCATGTATTCTGCCATAGCTGTAAATGGAGTCTAACCCACTTGCACTCTGCTGTCGCTGTGAGATGTAGCGGAGATTAGCCCACTCTGCCGGAGCAGTAACGGAGACTAGGCCACTTGTATTCTGCCATAGCAGTAAATGGAGGCTAGGCCACTTGCACTCTGCCGGAGCAGTAACAGAGACTAGTCCGCTTGCACTCTGCCGTAGCAGTAAACGGAGACTAGGCACTTGCACACTGCCGTAGCAGTAAAAGGAGACTAGGCACTTGCACTCTGCCGGAGCAGTTACGGAGACTAAGCAACTGGAGACTGCCGTGGCAATAATGGAAACTGCGCAACTGAGCACTGCCGTGACAGTAATGGAATGAGCAACTGAGCAACTCGCCCTGAGGTGGCAACCAACCGGGAGTGACACAAATGACAAGCCAATAGGAATATCGCCGAGGCAATACAGAAGCAACCGGAGCAGGAACGTCAGACAAGCCGGGTCGGTGAACAGGAGCAGGAGAAGCAGAATAGTCAGGCAGTCCAGTTCACAGGCAGGAGACAAGATGCAGAGTAGTCAGGCAGGCCGGGTCGGTACACTGAGACCACTGAGATCAGGAACAAGCACTGGTACAGGAACACCACGAAAGGGCACCAGAGGGGTGCCAGAACCCAGCATATAAAGACCATACTGGGTGGGACAAGCACAGTATAGCCAATAGGAGTAGGGCAGGAGTATAGACTGACAGAATGTCGCAAAAAGAGCACGGGCACCGTGATAGTACCCCCCTCTCAAAGACCCCCTCTCCTAGAAGAGGGACCTGGCTTGTGAGGATATTTAGAGTGAAAATTGTGCAGCAATCTAGGAGCATGAAGATCATTCTGATCAACCCAGGAACGTTCTTCAGGGCCATAGCTCTTCCAATGAACCAAATATTGCAATTTTCCTCTAAATCTGCGTGAATCAATGATGTTTTGGACCTCGTACTCCTCCTGACCCTGAACCTCCACAGGATCGGAGACTACAGGAGTGGAAGTGTAGCGGTTGCATACCAGAGGTTTCAGCAAGGATACATGGAACACACTGTGAATGCGCATAGATGCTGGGAGATCCAAGGCATACGAAACAGGGTTAATTTTGCGGATCACCCTGAAGGGACCAATGAACTGGGGAGCCAACTTATTAGATGGAACTTGCAAATTGAGGTTTCTGGAGGAGAGCCATACCCTGTCCCCAACCTGAAAGGAGACCACTGGCAGCCGTCTACGGTTAGCCTGGCGCTGATGACGCTGGAACGACTGACTGAGGGCCCTCTGAACCTGTGCCCAAGTGGAGCGGAGTTGCTTGATGTGCTCATCCAGAGCTGGAATCTGTTGCAACTGGAATGAGTCCGGGAACAAACATGGCTGAAACCCGTAGTTGATGAGAAACAGGGAGCTCCCGGACGATGAATTAACCGCACAATTGCTGGCGAACTCTGCCCATGGCAACAGATCTGCCCAAATATCATGATTATCGGTAACAAAACAGCGCAGGAACTGTTCCAATCCTTGATTGGCACACTCAGCAGCTCCATTGGTGTGGGGATGGTAGGCAGATGAAAAGGACAGTTGAATGCCCATCTGGTTACAGAATGCTCTCCTGACCAACGGAATCTGATGTAACGCAGCAAATGAACTGTCCATGAAGTATCCAGCCGTGCCGGAATCAACCAGGGCCAGAACCTCAACCGAATGTTCTGCCCATGAAAATGCCACCTGGATTGTGGGTTTCTGCATACTAGGGTGTAGGGACTGAACACCACCTAGGGCCTTTCCCCCAAGGTACCCTAGGTGCGTTAATTTCCCAGACGTACAGGACAGGTATGTAATAGGTGTCCAGCTTTGCCACAGTACAGACATAATCCTTGCCTCCTGCGGTGTGCCCATTCTTCTTTAGATAGTTTGGTAAACCCAAGTTGCATTGGTTCACAGGTCTCCTGTGTACATTCAGAAGGTATGAGAGGCGAGGGAGGCATGGGTGGGACCAAAAAATTGTTTTGCCCAATGTTCCTGGGCCGTACCCTGCGGTCTTTAGCCATAAGTCTCTCACGAATACGATAATCAATTAGAATAGAGAAATCAATGTAGTCGTCCAAATCACTAGGCACTTCTCTAGCTGCCGTCTCAGCCTTAATATGGTCAGGAAGTCCCTGAGCAAAAGCTGCCACCAGCGCCTCGTCGTTCCAACCTACCTCTGCTGCCAATGTACAGAATTCTATGGCATAATCACCCACAGTGAGATTGCCCTGTTGTATCTCCATCAATCGTTTGGCAACAGAGGCAGATCTACCAGGAACTTCAAATACTCTCCGAAAAGTACGTACAAACTCCCTGAAGTTCCTGGTGCATGGTTTAGCATTCTACCACAGGGGGTTGGCCCACGCCAGGGCTCTGCCCGTCAACAGAGATATCATGAACCCCACCTTACTGCAGTCATTGGGAAAGGCGTGAGGGGTTAGTTCCAGAAAAATTTCCAACTGATTAATAAACCCTCTGCACAAGGTGGGTTCGCCATCATATCTGAGTGGTAATGGAGCAGAAGCGGTTAACCCTTTAACTGAGGCCACAGATGTCATGGATTGAGTCTCCGGTGTCGAAACTGAGGGGACCACCGAACTCTGAACCGGTTTATCGAGATGCACCGTGCGCTCAAGATTAATTTGTATGACCAGTGCCAACTGGTCCAAACGCTGCTCATGTACATCCATCCTCCAATGGATGTTCTGTGCATTTCCCTCACCTGTCTGAGGACATGGCCCTTTCATACTGTAATGGTTTGTTTGACACACAGACACAGTGGGTTAGGATAAAACACAGTTTTATTAAGCAATCAGTAAAACAATAACCTTCACAGGTCCTGTAGTATATTTTCAGTATAATACAGTCACAAGACAGGTTACATTTACATATGCCTACACAAGTCCAGTATAAACATAGAGTACATAACACGATATACTGACACAGGTCAGGCAGAATTCGAAGGAATCCCAGTGTATCGGTACTGCATGGGTTAATGGCCTTCAGTGAGTGTAAACAGTCCCATGTGAGGAGAGGTCAATTAAGGAGCTCACCTAGGATAGAGAGCTTATAGATGAGTAACGCCCAGTAATAGGTTAGCAGACAAACGTGAACTGCCTGAGCAGTAACGGAGGCTGAGCAACATATAGCACTGCCGGAGCAGTAATGGAGACTAGACCACGTGATCACTACAGTAGCAGTAACGGAGACTGAGAGACGTGGACACTGCCATAGCAGTAACGGAGACCAGGCAACTTGCATTCTGCCGTAGCAATAAATGGAGACTAAGCCACTTGCACTCTGCTGTAGCAGTGAATGGAGATTAGCCCACTTGCGCTCTGCCAGAACAGTAACGGAGACTAGGCCACATGTATTCTGCCATAGCAGTAAATGGAGGCCAGGCCACTTGCACTCTGCCGGAGCAGTAACGGAGACTAGGCACTTGCACACTGCCGTAGCAGTAAACGGAGACTAGGCACTTGCACAATGCCAGAGCAGTAAGGGAGACTTAGCAACTGGAGACTGCCGTGGCAGTAATGGAAACTGCGCAACTGAGCACTGCAGTGACAGTAAGGGAATGAGCAACTGAGCAACTTGCCCTGAGGTGGCAACCAACCGAGAGCGACACAAATGACAAGCCAATAGGAATGTCGCCGAGGCGACACAGAAGCAACCGGAGCAGGAACGTCAGCCAAGCCGGGTCGGTACACGGAGCAGGAACGTCAGCCAAGCCAGGTCGGTACACGGAGCAGGAACGTCAGCCAAGCTGGGTCGGTACACAGAGCAGGAACGTCAGACAAGCCGGGTCGGTGCACAGGAGCAGGAGAAGCAGAATAGTCAGGCAGTCCGGGTCGGTTCACAGACAGGAGACGAGATGTAGAGTAGTCAGGCAGACCGGGTTGATACACTGAGAACACTGAGATCAGGAACAAGCACTGGTACAGGAACACCACGAAAGGGCGCTGGAGAGGTGCCAGAATCTGGTATATAAAGGCCATACTGGGCGGGACCAGCACAGTATAGCCAATAGGAGTAGAGCAGGAGTGTAGACTGACAGAATGTTGCAAAAAGAGCACGGGCACTGTGATACTAGGCTCCTCCCCTGTAAACTCGGATCTTATACATCCATACAAATGTAAAAAACATATATAAATATAAAGAAAAATATATAAAAACAACACTTTGTGCTATTAGCAAATCACCAAAAAGTATTATACTTTGACACTTTCAGAAAAAGTGAGATACCATACATAATTCTTGTGTACCTAAAACTGTTAAAGGCACAAAACAACCTACAAGTGAATAAAGGGGAGTATGTAAATGTTGGTCGGCAACACGTTATTATATAAAATGCTGAAAGCACAGGTCGCATTTAGAACAAAAAGAAGGGAATATACACTTTCTTACTGTGGTTGGCAAATACTAAATACAGATTACTAATCAATAAAATAGACTAAGATTCCATTCCAGATTTAGAACATTTCCCTACGAGCTGAGGTGGGAAAAATATCTCCACCTATAATGGGTCTGGACACCTTTTCAATATCTTAAAATCTGAAGTGGCTCAAATTGGAATCATGTGTCATAAAATGCCTAGCACAGGTGACTTGAAATGCTCCCTTATTCTTTCTTTAAGACAACGTGTCATCCTTCCAACACATTGCTGTTTATAGTCCTGACAGGTTATCAAATAAATGACATAAGTGGTAGAGCAATTGGTAAAGGTCTTGATGGTATATTCCTTCAATAAGTTACTAGAAACAGAAGCACACCTACCACCACATTTATAAAACCCATCAATGTTTAACCAATTGCCTCCATTCATTTAATTATTCAGCCAAGAGAAATAACTATGAGAATTTACCAAGAGTAGGTGTCCTCCAGCTAGTAAACCTACAGCCATCTCACAAGATAGTCTGTAACTCTTTGTTCTCATATAAAATTGGTCAAAGTTATTTTATAACACCACAAACTTTACTGTATTCCTGAATATAGTCAGTGACAAAAGTAATGGGGCCACATTTATTAATTCCACCCCTTTTATTAGACCCACCATCGTACGACTTCCTAATCAACTCCAGTGTATCCAGAGAATCAACAATCTCTCTTGCCTGTTGGATTAAATATTCAGTATGGCCTCTTCCGTGTAATCTTTCAGTTAAGATCTCAGCCTGTTCAAAGTAATATGCCTCTGTGGAGCAAATATGCTTTAAACGTATAAATTGCCCTTTGGGGATGTTTTTTTATTAAATGACCAAGATGACGCTATTTGCCAACAAAAGTGTATTACCAGAATGAGGTTTCCTATAAACACTGGAATGAATCTCACCCATGCTAACATTACCTGTCAGCCTCATATCCATAAAATCTAATCTTCTATTTTGAACAGTATGAGTAAATTTCAAATGACAATTATTGTTATTACGATATAACAAACTCTTCTACCAAAGAAATATTCCCAGACCAAACAAATACAAAGCACCTATATATCAAAAAAAGATGTAATAAATGCTCAATAGGGGTTTCTATTGCCAAAGGTGTGGAGCCACTCCCACCAACCCATAAAACGGTTGGCGAAAGAAGGTGCAAACTTTGAACCCATGGCAGCTCCACGTAAGAAATTATGACTCAAAAGATATATAATAGACAAATTAAGTCATTTCTTAAAGGGATAGTAATACTTTGTTTTATCTTTATTTTATTTTGTAGGCATTAAAAAAACATGAAGAACGATATAAGTCTTATCGCTCAAACCTTTATGGTTTAAGAGATATTCACAAGCAAAGTATCCCCCCCCCCCCCCGTTCAGCCAGATCAGAAGGGAGGTGCCCAGGTAGACTTCAGAGAGGGACAATCTTCAATTAAGATAAGGGAAAAAGCTGAAAAACTTGTCAAGGGGGGAAGGGCTTTCATTGTTTTCATACAAAGAAGATTGTCCCCTGCTGTTATCTGTCTGGTCTTACAACCAGATTCACATCTGAGAAGAGATGGTTACACTATGGCTTACACTAGGAAAAAGGGGCGGGAGGGGGAAACTTTGCTTGTGAATATCTCTTAACCCTTTGGGTGCCAGAGATTCCGTACCCCTCTGGCACTCAAAGGGTTAAACCATAAAGGTTTGAGAGATAAGACTTATATCGTTCTTCATGTTTTTTTAATGCCTACAAAATAAAATAAAGATAAAACGAAGTATTACTATCCCTTTAAGGTCTCTGGTATATTCACTTTCATGATCCAAACAATAATTGACAGCTGTTAATCCAATCTCATGCTTAATGCACAAGTACAATGAGACAGCATAAAGTGTCAAAGTTATGCTGCCAAATAATATTATCGTTAGTTTGTAACGCATGGGAAGAATCTCTCAAATAAGTGGGCAGACTACAAATGGCTGTAGATACTGATCTACTAGGTCAGATAAATTCTCGTTAAGTGAACCAATGCCCAAAACTATGGGTCTCCGCACCGGACGCACCAGCGATTTATGGGTCTTGGGCAAATGGTGGAAAATAGGAACCATTTGCTCCCCAACGACCAAAAATTCAGCTTCCCTATCACTAATGCAATGGGTGGTAACCCCCAATCGAACAACTTGTTTCAGATCCTCCTTAAATCTCTGGGTAGGATCAACTTCTAATACCATATATGTCTCTGTATCTGATAGCTGTCTCATTGCCTCTGCATGGTAATCTGTCTTGTTCATAACCACTATACTACCTCCCTTGTCGGAACCTCTGATCACAATAGTCATCTTTGAACAAATCCTTCAAAGTTATCCATTCCATACATGTTAAATTATCTCCACATTGACCGGGGATGCCTACATGGGAGGTTTGAGCCAATTTAGTAAGTTAGCTTTCAACTGTCTTTTGAAATAAATCAATGTAATTATCTCTGAAATGAAAAGGGTAAAAGGTAGATCTGGATTTAATATTTACAGGAAGTCAACTGATGTTGTTGTCCACACCCCCTTTACCACTTATAGATTGCATATCCAACAGGACACATTGTTCACTAAACGATCAAACCAGTCATACAGATGGCTGACACTTTAACGGAAAATGCAAAATATTACCATCAGATTGATGATTTAAATAATTTAAAAAATTCTTTGTCCAGAATTGGTCTTAAAGTGGAAAAACATTTTTAAAGTTAAAGTTCTAATAAACCTGTTGACATCCAATAAAGTATTGAAAAGATTGAAATGTGAGGTTGGATTAAAACCAAGTCCTTTAGAATGAACACTAAGCTCTGAATTAGTAAGAGCCCGTGTGGACAGGTTAATCACATTCATTACTGGGCCGCAGACTTCAGCTTGCTTGCACCCATAGTCTGCCTGGTTATTCTTGTGGTGTTTAACGCCTGCTCTCCTGGTGCCCTTAGCTTTAAAGTCCCTTTTATAAGTCACCATGGAGGAACCCCATTTTTTTTCTTCATTACTGTTAGAAAAAGGAAAAAGAGGAAAATTTTCACTTTTCATGAAAAATCTCCCTCTTGGTGGGAAGTGACATTTTTTGCCTGTTTTGTTTTTGAAGCAAAAAGTGTCACCCATCTTTTGTAATTACCCATTTAGTTATGCTGCCTTAGATGTCCAGGTAAAATGTATTAAATCATACTTATTAAAAGTTTTACTACCTGGATATAGATCAAGATCATGTCAGAATTAGCCAATATTCCCATCCTTTGGTTTTCAGTTTTGAGACTTAAGACAAAAGGTGGAGGGGGAGAGGGATGTCTCTTATACTGTTTGAAATTGTTTAACTTCTTCTCTGTTTTATAATCTGAAAGTGAATACGATAATCCATGTAGTGAATGCTGCCATGAAAAATATCCAAAAAAGTTCCTATGTGATTTCCTATTTTTCAAGACAAAAAATCTCACCTGAAGACTGTCCTTTGTGTTATTTTCTTTTGTTTAATTAACGAAGAGTAGCATAAATTGTATTGGTATTAATCAATGAATTAGTGAATCTACAGAGATTAACTATATACTGCACTAATGTATGTGTTAGGGTGGGAAAATGTGTGTTGTAGTTAATTATTTAAGTTTCTAACCACTGGCTTCTACATCATGCAAAACACGATTCTTTGTATTTATTTTATATTAATTATGCAGGGACAAAACTGTTAACCTAATAACATTATTTAACATGTAATTTTACTTTGCAATGTTTGAGCTCATGTTTTTGGACCTGAAACCTAATACTTTTGTTCTAAATATTAAGTACATTCTGTGCATACCAATATAATTATTTGTAAAAAGTATTGATTCTTCCTAGTAATTATATGTTTTTTGGCATTAATGAATAATTGGTCAATTTCAAAATAATTTCATTTAATGTCAACCTATATTAGAAAACTTACTGTGTGTAAAATAGCTTTCTATTATATTGTATTAAAAGTCAATAACATTAATTTAAATAAGTGGAAGAAAAATCCCAGGGAAACATTTTATCTGACCTTTTTTTCTTTAATTTTAAACGTTGTTCAGTTATAAATGTCAGCCCATACTTAATTGCCATTTTAATCATCCTCAACAAGGATGCCAAGATGTACAAAAGGAACATTACCTTGTAATATCTTCTTTAAGGTGACTTTAAAAGAGTGAATTTAAAAAACTCATCCATTTTTTGCATCATAAATATTAGTATTAATGACAAAGTCAGTGGAATATGGAACTCTAAAGAAGCATTTAGGTGGTCATCATTAATGTAAGACACAAGAAGTATTTTCTGAAATACTACCATTGTGCTACACTAGGTTATTAGGGAGCTTGGGTACAAACATTATAGTAGAGATGATCATGCCTTAAGAGTAGGGAGTCTGCTGTGGTGAAGGAAAGGATGGCTATATGCTTAGAGGAGATTTCAATTTAGCGAGAGGAGGGTGAAACATAACAAAACAAAATGGGGTAGACTAAGTAGACAAGATTGGTATTAAAGAAACGTATTATCTGTGTTTGGGGAATCTGGGGGTACTCTTGGGGAGTATGAAGGAAGAGAGGTGATTTAGCCAAAATACACCAATGGATCGGATCTGGATGTTATCTCTGTGTTAGGGGAGTGTGTGTGTGTGTGTGTGTATTGAGCAAATTAGATTTACCCCAGATGCCCCACTTTTTGTGTGACTGAAAAGACACAGGCAGCTGTGATCAAAGTTCCTTCTTGATCTGGCTGTTATATCTGTGTTAGGAGAGTCTGGGGGTGTAAGAAGGGAGAAACGGAGATTTACCTCAACTACCCCACAATTTTTTATGACTGACTGGGAAGACACAGGCAGCTGTGATCCAAGTTCCTCACGGCTAATTGTTCTGTCTGTGTTAGGGTAGTCTGGAGGAAAAAGCAGATGACAGGGAGCATGTGTTTTTTTGTCAATAGTGACAGCTAATTAAAAAAGTACAAAATAAGTTAAAATTAATTATAAGTGACAGAAACAGGGACCCTGGCTTTAGCTATGACTGAGGCAGACTGACACTAGAAGAGACTGAATATTTTGTTACAGGCATCATACAGCTCGGTCAGTTGTGTTGTGTACCATAGAGTAAGAAAAAGTGTAGTTGAGAAATGTCCAGCAAACACACTAGGGGAGGGGGAGGGGTGAGCAATGCAGGGATGTGACAGTAAAGTAGTAGTTCAAAAACTGACTGCAGCAATGGTTGCTGCAACATGTGCAGTCAATGATGATGATCCCTCTACTCTAAGAGAGGATGCAGCTTGTCAAGGTGCCAGCAAAACTAGCTCCAGCCAGGCAGCTCTCGCAGCATGCCATTCTGTTTTTGTGACAGGAGAGAGCAGAACGTTTTTGAGCTAGACAAGATAGGAAAATAAAGGGGAACTGAAGCTTAGTTTTAGGGAGTCATTTAGGAAGGACATTTGGTCTTTGTAGTAGGGGTGTCTGGGGGCAAAATGGGGAGAAGGAGGTTGACCTAAAATACCCCAAAATTTGGTGTGACTGACTGTCAAGGTAGCTGGGGTCCAAATTGCTTGCTGATTTTACTTTTATTGTCTCTGTGCTGGGGAAGTCTGGGGAAAGAAGTAGTTTTTTTTAGTTATATATATATTTTTGGGGACTAACTGTGATAAGATATAGTGGACAACTTTAAAAATAAATAATTAATAAAAACCCCCATAAATAATTAAACCAATAAATATATTAGACAGCTGACTGGGAGCTCTGTGACTGAGGCAGACTTGATAGACAGCAGATGACATTGAGTATTTTGTTGAGGGCCAATGCAAGACATCACACTCCATCAGTTGTGTACTGTAGAGAGTAAAACACACAGTAGTTGAGTAATGTCTAGCAAATGCACAAGCAGAAGGGGGAAAGGTGGAGCAGAACAGGGATGTGGAAGTAAAAAACCTGACTGCAGCAATTGTTGCTGCATCATGTGCAATAAATGATGATCCCTCTCTTCCCAAGCTGGATGCAGTTTGTCAAGGTCCCACCAATCACACCACGCCAATCCCCCACCATCACTACCATACGCATCTGCCACATTGTAGGTTATACTTTATTTTTTTTTTTAATCACTTCACATCATCATTAATACATGCCAGTGTCACCTAAGCAGGAAGTAAGTGTTGTGGGCAAAGTACAAAGGTACTCTACTGTCACAGTTTGGCTGATCTGCTCACACACTCTGCTGTTGATTACTGCTGCCTTTCTTTCTTTGTGTCAGGCTGACTCAGCTGATGATTTATGAACTGCCTTGACCTCTCTGTTTCCATGGTTATTCACTAGTGTTGAGCGAGCACCCCGATGCTCGGGTGCTCGGGTGCTCTGACCGAGCACCCCCTGAGGCTCGAGTGCTCGGCCGAGCACCCGAGCCCCATTGAAGTGAATGGGGCGACACCAGGCACCCCCTGCTCTGATGAGGGGAGGGTGCCTGGTCAATGCCCCCTTCATCTCCGCTATGCCCCCTTCATCTCCGAATGCCCCCTTCAGCTCCGCAATGTCCCCCTTCAGCTCCGCTATGCCCCTCTTCCACAATGTGCCACTTCATCTCCGCTATGCCCCTCTTCCACAATGTGCCCCTTCATCTCCGCTATGCCCCTCTTCCACAATGTCCCCCTTCATCTCCTCTATGCCATAGAGGAGATGAAGGGGGACATTGTGGAAGAGGGGCATAGCGGAGATGAAGGGGCACATTGTGGAAGAGGGGCATAGCGGAGATGAAGGGGCACATTGTGGAAGACGGGCATAGCGGAGATGAAGGGGGACATTGTGGAAGAGGGGCATAGAGTCTATGCCCCTCTTCCACAATGTCCCCCTTCATCTCCGCAATGCCCCCTTCATCTCCGCAATGCCCCCGTACCTCCAGTCCCTGGTGGTCCAGCGGAGCTTCTTCGGATCTGTGCCTCTTCCGGCACAGATCCCCGCCACCCGAACATGGCGGGAGAGCACATGGCGGTACTCGACGAGTACCGCCATGTGCCGAGCAGAGCGATGCTCGAGCCGATCCGAGCATCGGCCGAGCACGCTCGCTCATCACTATTATTCACCTGACTGTTGTCAGCCAACCCCTTCCAGGCTATTTAAAGCAGCTAGGCTCATTTCCTCCTTGCCCTTGTGCTTTTTCTGGCTACAAGTGTGTTCTCCTGAGTTCCTGATTATCCCTGCATGACCTGGCTTCCTCTGACATCACTTCTGTCTCCTGACTAGGGATGGGCGAAAATTTTCATCTCAAATTAAAATCGGCGAATAATGGCACTTTCCACTTGACGAATAATTTCCCGTGAAAACTGTGGTTTTTCTACTTTTTCCCGCCTTTTCCGCCCCCTGGAAGTAAATAGGAAGAAAATATTTCTCCACTGCACGAAAGTTCTCTACAGCCATATAAAAGGCTGTCAGGCTCTCACAGCAATCCTTCAGTGTTTGTGAGAGGAGAGAGCAGCATGTTTTTGAGCTAGAGGAGATAGGCAAATAAAGGGGAATTGAAGCTTAGATTAGGGAATCATTTAGGTATGTGTCACTGTTTTAAAAGACTCTCAGACGTAAGGTTTGGTAAAAACGTAACTTTATTGAAAAGTTAAGGCAATCCCCATAGGGAAACATACATAACAATACAACAATAATAGTCCATACAATAGGTTCTACCGGCCTTGCCTAAAATACCGGGCAAGACAACCCAAGTGACAGTAGCAATAACAGGCTCTACCTGCCTTGCCTATACCTGGTAAGGCAACCGTGAGATGACATATACCGGTTCTACCGGCCTTACCAATACCGGGCAAGGCAGCCCAAAGGAGTACTGAGTGTAGGCTCTACCGGCCCTGCCAATACCGGGTAAGGCACCCTTAAGGATGGTAACAACAAAGGTTCTACCGGCCTTACCAATACCGGGCAGGGCAGCCTGAGCGAGTAGACCAGCTGTCAGATGACTATGACAGCAGAGAGGAATAGGAACAAAGGTCTTACTCAGCAGAAGTCTATTGCCAGGGAAAATCGGACGACTGCATAGGAGTGGACAGCGACCTAGCCTGAGTACTGGATAGATCAGGAGCAAACCAACGTCCGCACGTTGGGACCTACAATAAATATCGCCACCAGGTTAATGGAGTAAACCAGCGTCCGCACGCTGGGACCAACAGAGTATCGCAACCAGGTTTAATGGAGTAAACCAGCATCCGCACACTGGAACCAACAATGTATATCGCAACCAGGTTTAATGGAGTAAACCAGTGTCCGCACACTGGAATCAACAGTGATATCGCAACCAGGTTAAATGGAGTAAACCAGCGTCCACACGCTGGAACCAACAGTGTATATCGCAACCAGGTTTAACGGAGTAAACCAGCGTCTTCACGCTGGGACCAACAGTAAATGTCGCCACCAGGTTTAATGGAGTAAACCAGTGTCCGCACGCTGGAACCAACAGTGTATATCGCAACCAGGTTTAATGGAGTAAACCAGCGTCCTACGCTGGAACCTACAGTAAATGTCGCCACCAGGTTTAATGGAGTAAACCAGTGTCCGCACACTGGAACCAACAGTGATATCGCAACCAGGTTAAATAGAGTAAACCAGCGTCCACACGCTGGAACCAACAGTGTATATCGCAACCAGGTTTAATGGAGTAAACCAGCGTCCTCATGCTGGGACCAACAGTAAAAGTCGCCACCAGGTTTAATGGAGTAAACCAGCATCCGCATGCTGGAACCAACAATGATAAGCAGCAGCGAAAAGAACAATGTCGCCGGAGCGACGGGGCTAGAGCAGGAGCCCTACACTCCCACGGGGAGTCCACCAGGGCGAGACTGATGCACTGACAGATGACTGGAACCACCGGAACCGCCGGTGCAAAGCGAACCGGCTGGAGAAGTGGCAGGCAGGAGACGCAGGAACTCAGTAAGATAAACCCGCTAGGTGCTGGAACACAGGAACACTGGAACACTAGCATGCAGGAACATAGGAACACTGGAACACCGGAACGCAGGATCAGCAGGATCAGCAGGCCCAGAAGCCTGACATGCAGATCAGGCCAAGTGAAGTCAGAAACACCACAAAGGGCAACCTGGAAGTGCTCAACCTGGGTTTAAAAAGGCTGTGTGAGGAGGGTTAAAAGTAGACAGCCAATCAGGAATACTCAGCAAGTGACAGACACAGAACAGCACGAATCATGGGCACTGTGATAGTAGGACATTTGTTCTCTTTATTAGGAGAGTCTGGGGGCACAATGGGGGAGTAGAAGGGGGAAGGAGGTTGACCCCCAAATACTCCAAAATTCCATGTGGCTGACAGGCAAGGCACAGGCAACCTATTTTTTTGCTGATCGTGCTGTTATTTTATCTGTGCTGGGTGGAGAAGTCTGGGGAAAGACGTTGTTGATTTTTTTTTTTCAGTTATAATTTTTTTTGAACAGACTGTGATAAGACAACAGGGTGGACAACTTAAAAAAAATAAATAAATAAAAAAGAATAAAAAACGAAATATCTTAGGTGACAGTGACAGACAGCTGACTGGGCTTAGGCAAGGCATCATACAGCTCCATCAGTTGTGTTGTGCACCGTACAGTAAAAAAAACAGTGTAGTTGCAGAATATCCAGCAAACGCACAAGGGAAACGGGGAGGGGTAGAGCAGTGTAGGGACATGAGAGTAAAGTAGTAGTCCATAAACTGTAGCAATGGTTGATGCAGCGTGTGCTATCATTGATGATGATCCCTCTACTCCAAGGGAAGATGCAGTTTGTCAAGGTCCCAGCAAAACTAGTTTCAGCACCACTAGTGCCAGTAGAACTATAGAACCATATAAGAAGAACACTGAAGATGACAAGTCACATTCAACTGTTGATGATGCTGGCAATAGTATAATAGAGGAAGGTGTAGCAGCTGAACCGCCTGCTGCATCAGACAGTGAGACAACCAAGCACCAAAACATCTGTCCTCAAAGTAGTAGTGAATTATGTTACAGTGAAAGTAAAAAGAAATTGTCTGAGACCTATAAAAGCTTAGAGGAATATAAGGGTAGTAGTGGGCAAAAACTGTCAGGTGATGCTGATGCTGCTGAGGATGACCTAATGATGACTGATGATGATGCAGATCTAGAATATATCCCTTAAGCATCCTTCTCTTGTTCAGATACAGATGAAGTTGAGAGTGAGGATGATGACATGGCTATAAGGTTAGCAGAAAGTCAAAGGCTGTATCTTCCACCACTTTTAAGGAGCACTGTGTCTATAAACTGTTTGAGAAAGCCATTGGAAAGTCTGACCCTGGACAAGTACAGATGTCAAAAATCACACAGTCACGCTATCAGTCATAATCAGCATCATCGCCTCTTCAAAGTCTAAGTCCCAATCAGCCACACACACCTGTTTTGAGTACCCAGCAACAGCAACACAGGTTAACCCCTTAAGGACCGGCCGTGCATGCACAGTGCGGTAACCATTTGATTCCGTACTCCCCAAACGGCGTGCAGCCTCATAGGGAGCCCGGAATTCCATGACTTACATGTACGACCTGGGTCCTTTAGGGACCGTAACCTCATGACGTACATGTACGTCATGCGTTGTTAAGGGTTTAAAGGGATAGTAATACTTCATTTTAACTTTATTTTATTTTGTATGCATTAAAAAAACATGAAGAATGATTATAAGTCTTATCTCTCAAACCTTTATGGTTTAAGAGATATTCACAAGCAAAGTGTCCCCCTCCCGCCCCTTTTACTGATGTAACACTTCTCAGCCAGGGCAGAAGGGAGCTGCCCAGGTAGAATGCAGAGAGGGACAATCTTCAATTAAGATAAGGGAAAAAGCTGAAAAGCTTGTCAAGGGGGGCAGGGATTTCATTGTTTTCATAGGAATAAGAGTGTCCCCTTCTGTTATCTGTCCAGTCTATGGACTGCATTCCACATCTGAGAAGAGATTGTTTACAGTAGGTAAAAGGGGCGGGAGGGGGAAACTTTGCTTGTGAATATCTCATAAACCATAAAGGTTTGAGAGATAAGACTTATATCATTCTTCATGTTTTTTTTATGCCTACAAAATAACATAACGTTAAAACGAAGTATTACTATCCCTTTAACATCCACAGTGTTAGATATTATGAGTACCTCTGGTGCTGCTGCTGTAAGTGCTGCACCTTTGACACCTAGTAGTAGTGGCAGTAGAATTACATCAACATTCAGCTTCAGTAGTAGTAGCAGTAGCAGAAACCACACATGACAGACAAAGCCAGGACAAATATATTAACAACAGAACAGATGAGGAGGTGGAGGATGGATGTGAAGAAGGGTTGCCATCATCTACCCCACTTGGGACCACTGCTGTGACCTATAAGTAATGTGTGTCAATCTGAGAAGGAGGACAGAGTATGACAATGGTAAAAATACATATACAACTCACACCATGCCAGTCCACCATGCCAGGCTGTACTTTATTTTTTTTCACTACTTGAAATCATCATGAATATGTGCCAGTGTCACTTAAGCAAGAAAGTGTTGTGGGTAAAGGACAAATGCATTCTGCATGCTAACACATTTTTCAAGTGATAGTTGCTGTAGGCCTCACAACTCTGACTTTCAGCCACTTATTTCTAAACTTCAGCCCTCAGAAGAAATAAAATTACAGTGGGAAATGTAGTATCTATAGGAAATATAGGCGAAAAATGTGTTAACATAAGCGGAAAATTTGTTAAAATAGGCGAAAAAGAGGACATTTTTGAATAGGCGGAAAGGCGAAATTTTTCGCAGGAAAATCTAAAAATTGGCACGTTTTTGCAAAAGCTCATGCAGTAAATTTTTCACACTTTTAGCCCTCCCCTACACCTGGCTTGTTCCTGACATTACTGACCTTCATATTCCTGGGCAGAGGACAAATGCATTTTTCAACCCATATTTTACTGTAGGACTCACAACTTTCAGCCACTTATTTCTAAACTTCAGCCCTCAGAAGAAGTAATATTACAGTGGGAAATGTAGTACCTATAGGAAATATAGGCAAAAAATGTGTTAACATAAGCAGAAAATTTGTTAAAATAGGCAGAAATTTTTGCATAAATGGAAAGCCAAAATTTTTCATGGGAAAAGCGAGAAATTGGCACGTTTTCGCAAAATTTTTTGCAGGAAATTTTTCACACTTTTCGCCCACCCCTAATCATTAATGCAAAATGTTTATTGTGCCTGAATGTAGCTGTATGAAACTAAGGTGACTGTATTAATTCTACAATTTTTTTATTACCGAAACTCTAGCAATATTTTTTTAAGATCCTTTGATCATACCACACAATCAATCAAGCTGATGATTGATTAAGCACAAAAAACAAAACACTTTGTCTGCTTTGATCAAATACTTTGTAATCCATGACATTACATTTAACCTGCCACATTAACATGTGCATGCTTGAGAGCTGTACAATATGCACAGTGTGTGTTGTAAATAACATCTGGAAGCACAACTGTATCCAAACACCATGACACCAGAAACCAAGTACTGATTGTGTCATTATACCCCTTGTCCAGACCCCGCTAAGGACACATGACAACTTGCTGACAGTTTAATAGTAATGATGAACCCTCCCTGCCAGCATCTTAGCATATTCTGCAGAATGGAATCTCCTCAGATGCCACTTGATGCGCTGCTCGCAATTCTCCTCCACCACACTGGCATGTGTGGTCAGTGCACCACACAGTGTGCAATGGGTAGAGATGAACTGCCACATCCTTACATCAACAGAGTGGCCATCATTTGGAGGGGGAGGTAACAATAAGCGAGGTGGATTGACAGAAGATGTAGTTAGAAGGTGATGGTGAGCTAGTTGTTTCACTTGTCATGGAACTTCCAGTCTCTGCCTGGGTTGCTCTATTCTTCCTCCTCTTTCATCTCCACCTCACCTCTTGTTGCCTTTCTGGAGAGTCAGGGGTACAGCAACAGCGGTGCTTGATTTTCTGTGGGTGTTTGGCTTTAACATGTTTGACATAAATGTCATGGTGTCTGTGTTTCATGTGTGATATCAGGGCACATGTGCCAAGGTGTATTTATTTCCTCTTCTCACTGACTTGTCACAAATTGTGCAGTGCCATTGGTGATGATTGCACTTTGCCTGCCCCAAGAGAAAAATAGTTTCATACCCATAACTTCGGAGGGGGGGAGGGGGACAGGTGGAGAAGAATGGCCTTTCTTCTTGTCCTCCACATTCCCGTTCACTGTCTGTGACAGTGGATAATGTTGCTGCTGTTGCTGCTATTGCCTCAGATTCAGCTCTGCAATTAGGACCAGGAGTATTGCTGGCACTGGCAAGTGGAACCTGTCCTAGTCCAACATCACTTGTTGACCCAATTCCCCACAATGATCTGTGCACTCTAGCTTGCTCCTTAGCATCCTGCTGCCCTTGCATCTTAGCAGCAGTGGAATTACAACAGCTGCAAATTCCTCAAATTCCAAAATATCACTGCTAGTGGTGGTGGTGATGCCCATCCTCATCCCTGTCTCCCATTCTTTCTCAGTTCCTGCTAAAAAGGCCATCAATGTCTCTTCCATCCCATCTTCGCCAGCATCATCATCACCATCACCACTAGTCCTTGCATGTGGCTGCTTCTTCTCCTCTATTACAGACATCTCACTGCTGCTTGGAGGAGGTGATTATGATAAGGAATGTGACAGAGGGTCCCCTAATGTCACACTTGGCATTTCTTTTTGACCTGAAGAAGGCAGACTGGCAGCAGTAGCAGCAGACACAGGCAGCTGATCTGTGCTGTTGCTGGTGGTGGGGGTGGTATTAATTGTGCATCTGCTCTCCCCCAACAACATTCCTGGCCTCTTAGTCTTCAGGATTCTGTTCCATTTGGACACAATAGTGAAGGGAAGGGGAGGTCTCCCAGGGTCAGAGGAATGGTGTGTGCTCCCTTGACCGTTAGTCTGGATGCTCACAAATGTTTCCCTACCACTCTAGCTGCTTCACCATTACCGCTACTACTACTACCACCAACCACATCAAGTTCAGACACAGAGTCTTACTCCTCAGTCTAACAGTCACTAATAATAAGAGGATATTGTTGTTGATTACCCCCTCCTTCACATCTAATGCTAACAAGCTGCTGGATCTTAGTAGTAGTAGTAGTAGTAGTACTAGCACTGACAGGACTGTTTGGAAATGGCAAGTGTGACTTAGGGTGCCTTGCTGTCACACTTGGCATCATCTTCTCCATCCACCCCTCCTGAGTACTACAAAACACTGTGGCAGCAGGTACAGCACTAGTGGCAGCAGGTACAGTACTAGTGGCAGCAGGTACAGCAATGGTGGCTGCAGGTACAGCAATGGCATTACTGGCAGCAGGGGCAGCACATCTGGCAGTAGGTATAGCACTAGTGGCAGCAGGGGCAGCAATAGTGGCTGTAGGTACAGCAATGGTGACACTGGCAGCAGGGACAGCACGTCTGGCAGTAGGTATAGCACTAGTGGCAGCAGGGGCAGCAATACTGGCTGCAGGTACAGCAATGGTGGCACTGGCAGCAGGGGCAGCACATCTTGCAGCAGGAACAGGCAACTGACCTCTCCTGCTCTCACTGGTACTACCCTTCTCTTCCTCCCTTCCCATTAATTTCCCCAAGATCCCTAGGGGTTATTTAGGAGGGGATGAACAGCATTGGTTCAGTACTGCTCACTTCCTCCTCCTCCTCAGACTCAGTGGACACATAATAAGGGTCCTTCCAGCCACTGAAAAATTGGTGGGGAATTTTGGCCAATGGGTGAAAAACTCAGAAATTTTACTCGCTGTTTTAAAAGCAGATTTTCCCGTGGAAAAGCAGACAATGTGGTTTTCACTGGATTTCTTGTGGGAACACGGCAACAACTTTTACCCATCCCATGTCCTGGAGAACAGTAAAGAGTTAAATATTTACACAAATCAAGAAATATTATACACACATATTTATTTATATACAGTTACATATTGTTTTTAGATATAAAGAAGCTGTTATTTTAGGGATTTTGACTGGGAGAAGATCTAATTTTTTTAGGCAGGTCATTCCAGGCTTTCAGAGCTCTGAAGGAGAAGGCAGATTGACCAGCCCCTTTCTTGTAGTGTGGAATTCTCAGTGGCTTGTTAGCAGTGGAGCAGAGGTTATAGTTAGTATGGAGAGCTGGAGTGAGCGTATTGCTCAGGTAGTCTGGTAGCTTTCCAGAGAAGTGGTAAAAAACTAAGCAAGAAAGGTGAAGGGCACTTCTTGATTCGAGTGTTAGTGAATTTAGTTTTTTAAACATATAACAGTGATGGTCAGTATAATTACACTGGAGAACAAAGCAGCATAACGAGTTATACAGAGTGTCAAGTTTACCAAAAAAGATTTGTGGAGTGGGAGTATATACTACATTCCCATAGTCTATGAACAATAGATTTTCTTACCAGGGGACTTCTACATCCACAAGAGCCAAGTTACAATTAGACTTTATTAGAATGGATAGGTGGGTATTGAGTAGATTATGCATTTTATGCTTTGTACCAAATACCATTGTTCTTTCTTCTCTTCAAATACTATGATTATCATCTTCTTATTCCAGGAACCCAGTATTACTGAAATGGTACTGGTTTCTATCAAACCACTTTGTGATAGCAGGTTCCTCTGTTCATCCTGTTCACAAGATATTATATGCCCATGTGCAAAGTTCAAGAAGATCACAAAAACCTCATGTTGCTTAATTATAGCTTAAACGACTAGAACCCACTTTAGCTATATAAACTACGGTCATGGTTTGTATCCAGTCTGAAAACTGTTGGTATCCCCTACTCTTAAACATTATTAAATCATATACTTAAATAAGATTTTTCATATTAAATCTAAATGATAATTTCCTGGCATGATAAACATAAAATATTTAGGCTTGAAACTCACTACCCTATATATTTCTTTACTGCTCACTTTCCAAAACATCTTCCTTAGTAAATAGGACAATGTCTATAACTCTTGAATTGATAAATGTCATGGATTATAAAGCAAAATAAGGACACAGACTCACTGTGAAGAGGTGATAAACAGCCTATGATGAGGGCTATGAATCCTGGGATTAATCTCTGAGACTGGGATGCATAGAAGTAGTTAGCAGCTCTATGAAGGGAAACACAGGTTAGCAAAGGGATACTGAATACATACAACAGAGTCTGCTAATTTAAAAGGTATGCTGGTACTGATGCATTGGATTTAGGACTTCAAAAGTAGCACAATAGCAGCAAACAGGATGTGCCAGGGATGCTATACAGACAGTAAATATCTAGAAATATAGTAATTTGCCAACTTTTGAAGCTATAGAGAGATGGCAGACGGGGAGAGATGCAATACCAATAGTGACCACCTAAGTAACTCAGACGAGAAGACAGGAACTGACTGAGTGCCGTGCATGGCTCAGACCAGAGGACAGGGATGAAGGTAGAGTGCAGTGGAGGTCAAATGGCACTAGGAGGGAGGCAGGAACCACTGCAACACACAGGAACAAGAAGAGAGATGGCACCAAAGCATCTATTCCATAGAATGTGGCTGGTAATGCAGCAACAGTCTGGAACAAAGTTCTGAGTAGCAGAGGACTGCTAGCAAGCCACTGTCAGTATTTGAAAATACCAGGGATGCAGAAAGATTGAAGGCCACCTTTGCAGATAGCTACGGTAACACAAACAGGAACAGTCAAAGACAGATACACAACTAGAACAGTAAACTGACTTGGACATAGGTACAGAATCAAACAACAAACACAACTTGACACAGGAAAAAATGTATTTGGAACAGTAGCTAGCAGTAGGAGCCCAGGAAAGAAACAAAGAACTACCAATAGGCTAAGCTATAAGAAAGAGCAGAAGATTGTTTGCACAGCTTTAAATACTACAGGGGACATGCTTAGTATCAGAGTATCAGAATTACAATTAAACTATGATGCAGAACTAAAGAAGTTGTTTCTCATTGCAGATTACTTTAATCACCATAGTAGCTTATTCACTAGATTGTTCAATATATGTCCCTCTATGGCTGTCAGTATTCCTGCCTTCAGAAACTCTTTAGCAACCTTATTTGGGCATATAATAAAGCACAGAATACACTTCCATGAGATGGTAGACACCAGGGTATGTCAGATGTCAAAGCATATCATTATGTTATTGACTAATCTAAAATGTTTGCTATTATTGCATGTCCATACAAATCTAGGGTTCCAATCATAACATTATAGCTACAGTATTGCTCTGGGTCAGTTTTTATACTAAGGAAAAGAAAAGATATCTATTTTTAGCACCTAGTTATGTGCCATGTTATTACATCATGGCAATAATTACATATTTGGGCCCTTTTCCCCTCCTTGTCACTAAAGCTCATTCTTGGGTAGGGATGGATGAAAAGTCACATTTTGATCCCATGGGAGGTCCTGTAGAACTTGCACCATTTTTCGCTTTTTCTGTGGAATTTCCCACCCATGGTGAAACCCATAGATTTTACTTTCTCTAACACCAAAGATTTTCCTGCAAGAACAGTTCCATTTTCTGTTGAATGAAAATTCTCATGTAATACATAAACCCCAAACTTACCACCATGAAGCATGTTGTCGATGAGGCAGAAGAGAAAATGGAAGTTAGAGAGAGTGAAAGTGTGAGCTTTTAAAAACTAAAATAAAGTTCTCTTGTGGTGCTTGCAGGAGTGCAGAATGAGCAAGAAAACCCAGTGGGTGCTGCTGTTGAATATGAAGTGGAGAAATCCAGCAGCAGTAGTAGTGAAAAAAAGCACTCCAGCAGATGTCAGTCCCAAGAGGAGCCCAACATCCTTCCCAGAGATCTGGGGACATATATTGAAAAAGAGGTTACTGGATCCCTTGTCTGTGTTGGTGTGCAGTGCTAGATGTACAGTGCAGCTGCCTGCTGTCACTGTGCCAGTTGTGATGACAATCATGACAGCAGGGGCTCCTCTGTCAAATTTGTCATTAGTAGAGAGCAGGAAGAGATTGGTGGTGGTGATGACTCAGAGTGTGGTGGAACTGGTGGTGCAGAAGATAATAATGAGAACCATCTTGAATGAAAGCAATTTAGAATGGGAGTAAGAGATCTAGCTGAGGATTGGCATTACCATGAGCAGCAGTGAGATTATGGCTTTTGCACCCAGTGTGTTTCCTGCTGCTGAGTCTTCTGAGATATCTGTTACAGCAAAATGCTAATAAGCAGGCTTATGTTTTTACAGTCCAGATTGGCCATGAGACTGAGTGGTAGCAATGATATCGGTTACAAATCAACATGATATGGGGACAATTTAACATGTTGAACATGAACCTCAGGGGGTTATATAATCTATATATATAAATGAATAAGCCTGATTGCATAATTTATGGTACCTCACACACAGAATATAATTTGTCTTCTCAGAAAACAAACACACATTGAACAGAATGCCTCATTACATAATTTATGTCTCATTAGGAGACACGACTCCTGTTGGGTGATTCAATGGGGACTTTACTGCTCCCATTGGGTGATTCAATGGGGGCATGTTTATCATACAGGGAGTTGGCCCGCCCCCTCCAGCCCGCCCACCACTATCCAACTGACAAAAAAATATATAGCTGCCACTCGTTCCTGAAGTAGGGGATATCAGTAACTTCTCCTGGTCCACACACACTCTGACTCAGGATCATGACCCCATAAACACACTGTTTCACCTCCCACAGATAATTGTAACCCTCCATACACTATGTTTCAGTACGAGGGTGTAATGTTTCCATAAAATACAAACTCAGGGATAAACTTAATAGCAACTCTTTTATTTAACTCTTTGCATCTCTTCATTCACCTCACTGTCTGTTTTCAACTGTCACTCCTCCACTTCCTGCTTCCTGCCCTTTCTCCTTAAAGGGAGAGAGATGCTTTGCTGTATGTTGCAGAGGGCAAGCCTCAAACACCACTTTCTATTTGTTCCCTCAGCATATTGCTACGCTGCCTCACCTGAAGAGCCATCATGTGTTATATTGCTATGTTACCTCAACTTAACCCTTTGACTGCCAGAGGGGTACGCAACGCATTGCAAAGCAATGCGTTGCGTACCCCTCTGACACTCAAAAGGTTAAAGGGATAGTAATACTTCAGTATTACAAATCCCTATATTAAAGCCCTAGTAAAAAAAAGTATTGCCCCCAGTGTCATCTCTCAGACCTTTATAGTTTGAGAGATGAACGCTTCTAAAGTTGCCCTCTCCCTCCCCCTTCCCCGTAGTCAGCATTTTAGCTGACTGCAGGGAAGAGAGTCGAACGACTTTCAGGCGGCTTTCCAGCACAGCCTGATCGCGTTAACTAAAAAAAAAAACTTTAACTGAAATGGTCTTCTACGTGTGCTTGGCTGACTACGGGGAAGGGGGAAGGAGAGGGCAACTTTAGAAGCATTCCTCTCTAAAACCATAAAGGTTTGAGAGATGACACTGGGGGCAATACGTTTTTTTTTACTAGGGCTTTAATATAGGGATTTGTAATACTGAAGTATTACTATCCCTTTAAGTAAGGAGGAGTTATTGCTCCTATTGGGTGATTCAATGGGGGAGTGATTTAAATCATGCAGGGAGTTGGCCTGCCTCCACTATCCAGCCCGCCCACCACTATCCAAGTAACTGAAAAAACAAAATGGCTGCCAATTGCGTCTACACCACAGACACAAACACATCAGACAATAAACACACACACACACTTGCACTCAATCACACACACACACTCAGTCATACACACTCAAAATAATTCACACACTCACACTCTCTCACACACATTCAATCACACACACTCACACTCTCTCACTCATGCTCTCTCATTTACACTCTCACACACTCACTCACACTCTCACACTCTCTCACTCACACTCTCTCACTCACTCTCATATACCCTCTCACTCACATACTCTCACTCACTCTCATACACCCTCTCACTCACATACTCTCACTCACTCTCAATCACACACACTCACACACACTCACTAACACACTCACGCAATCACTCACATGCAATCACTCACTCTCGTACTCACACGCACTCACTCACACTCACTCACACCCCAGGAGCCAGCACGATCCACCTTCCACCATAGTATGTGCAATTACCGCATTCATTCATATCGTTGAAATGCATATGGTACAAACACAAACTCATTACAATGACACATAAGTCACCCCCTTATGACTCACTTCTGTGTGTGTGCGTGTGTCTCTGTGTGTGCCTGTGTTTTCCTCACTGTGTGTTGCATTTCTGTATCACTCTCTATGTGTTTGCATGTTGTACATTGCATGTATGTGTGTATGACTGTGTCGCTCTTTATGGATCTCAGTGCATGTGTGTGCATTTGCGTGTGTGTGTCTCTGTGTGTGTTTGTCTTGCATCCATGTGTGTGCATTAATTTCCTATATATCCTGACGGGCAGCGCCATCCCACATTGCTAGTATATAATAATAATAATAACATATATATAGATATAGACACCCACTGAGAAAACAAGACCAAAGAATAGTGGTAATCAGGCACTCTGTCTGTGGCTCTAAAAGTGTTCTAAAATGTTGCTTGAACTATGCAAAATTGCTACAATCCTAGTATAGACTGTGTGAAGAATATAAAAAATTGTGCTACAAAAATGGGCGTAAGATGGAGACCACTAATACAAGTTAGGCTGAGCAATGAGTCTTTTGTGGATTATACAGACAAGACCATTTATATACAATTTATTGCTACATGTCAATGAATTGCTGCATATAACTATCACAATGGTATTCCCAATATCCTATATAATAATTTGCTAGGATGTTAGTCAGAAGACGTCATGCGCAGTAGATACTGCGTGCGTTCGGGCAGTCTCTACTGCACATGAAGCTGCCGCGTATCCCTGTCAGTGCCAGAGGGGTACACAACACATTGTACCCCTCTGGCACTCAAAGGGTTAACATTACCCAGACCTTGGCCCTTGTACATGGGCTTTTACACCAGTTAAATGATAAAATAAAAAAAAAAAAAAAAAAAAAAAATATATATATATATATATATATATATATATATATATATATATATATCCAATATTGAGAAAACACTCACAGGTCTTTCTTCAAATGAAATCAAGTGCAAGTTTATTCATCAACGTTTCGGCCTCACCTTAGGCCTATCTTGATAAAGGCCTAAGGTGAGGCCGAAACGTTGATGAATAAACTTGCACTTGATTTCATTTGAAGAAAGACCTGTGAGTGTTTTCTCAATATTGGATATATATTACTATTAACGTGGAGGATAACACCCGGGCGATTGTGGATTTAACAGTGAGTGCATATCATGGGACATTTATATATATATATATATATATATATATATATATATATATAAAACAGTATGCTCAATCTACCTAGAAAAATGCAATGTAACATAATAAATTAGGTTGAATAAAGACACGTCCCTCAAGTTCAATCTTTGCCTCATACCCCAGTGACATGAGAATTTTTTAGCTTTCCTGCTACCAAATAAGTTAGCCTTTATCAGACCTTCCTGATCTGCCTACTAAAAAATAGTATAACACTGTAAGTTCCCTTCTGAAAGAAATGTATCTAATCTTCTCTTAAATGTATCCATTGTATCTGCCATAACCACCTCCTTGGGCAAGGAATTCCACAATTTAACAGACCTTACTGTAAAAAACCCCTTCCTCTGCTGAAGACTAAACCTCCTTTCCTCTAATCTCAAGGGGTATCCCCTGGTCATCTGATCAGCCCTTGCTCGCCACCAGTAACTCACCACAGAGATCCTTGCATTGGCCTCTCATATACTTGTACAATGTGATTAGGTCTCCTCTTAGTCATCTTTTCTCTAGAGTAAATAAACCAAGTTTGTCTAGTAGTTCCGCATACGTCATGTCCTCCATTCTTTTAATTAATTTTGTTGCTCAACTCTGTACCCTCTCTAGTTCTAGTATATCTTTTTTCAGAAATGGTGCCCAAAACTGCACTGCATACTCAATGTGAGGTCTTACCAATGATTGGTATAATGGCAAAATAATGTTATCCACTCTTGCTTCGATACCTCTTTTTATGCAAGACAGGATTCTGTTTGCCTTTGCTATTGCTGTTTGACACTGGTCACTGTTTCCAAGTTTGTCATTGACAAGGATAGCCAGGTCTTTCTCTAACAATGAGTCCCCTAAAATGATTCCATTAAGTTTATAATTAGCCTTGGGATTATTTCCGACCAAATGCATGACTTTACACTTCCCCACATTAAACTTCATATCCCATTTCTTTGCCCAATCTGCCATTTTATGTTAATCCCTCTGTAGAGAGCAAATATCCTGTTCTGAATTAATTACCCTGCATAATTTAGTGTCATCTGCAAATATTGATATTTTGCTTTCTATATCTATTTCCAGTTCATTTATAAACATGTTAAAAAGCAGCAGACCTAATGAACCCTGATGTACTCCACTATCCACTTTAACTGTATTGGAGAATCTTCCATTTACAACCACACACTGTTTCCTATCCTTCAACCAGTTTTGTATTCAATTGTAAAGGTTATCTCCTAGCCCCAATTTCCTTATTTTACCCCAGCCTTCTGTGTGGCACTGTATCAAATGCCTTTGCAAAATCTAGATATACTACATCAAATGCCTTGCCATTATCAAGGTTGCTGCTTATTTCCTAATTGAAGCTGAAAAGATTAGTTTGGCATGATCTATTCTTCATAAAACCATGTTGATTTGTGCTAATCTTATTTTTTGTGTTGTAATCCTGACTATAGTCCCTTATTATCCCTTCTAGCAGTTTTCCCACTACAGATGTCAAACTCACAGGTCTATAATTCCCAGGTTCTGTTTTAGTTCCCTTCTTAAATAGAGGCACTACATTGGCTCTTTGCCAATCTTGTGGCACTGAGCCTTTGGTGAGAGAATCTTTAAAGAGTAAATATAGGGGTTTTGCTAATATTGCACTAAGTTCCTGAAGAACCCTTGGATGTATAACTCAGGACCCGGTGCTTTGTCTTTCTTAATTTTGTTCAGTCTTCCCATGACATCTTCTTGAGTTACCCCAATATCTGATAATTGTATTGTTTTATTTGTTATTTGAGGCTCTTCTACCATTACTTTCTCCCTTATATATACTGATGCAAAGAAAGTGTTTTGATACATCGGCCTTTTCCTTATCCTCACTAATCAACTCACCCATCTCATTTCTGAAAGGTCCAATGCACTCCTTCTTAAGTTTTTTGCTATTTATATATTTGAAAAACTTTTTTGGATTAGTCTTGCTTTCCCTTGCAATTCAAGTTTCATTATCTATTTTGCCTTTTTTGCAATCTTTGTTGCATTCCCTGTACTTTAAGAAAGATTGTTCAGTTCCTTCAGACAAATAGTTTGAATGCTTTTTTTTTCCTTGCCATTTCCTTCTTCACATGTGCAGTTAACCACATTGGCTGTGACTTACTTCTGCATTTGTTCCCCATTTATATATACCGTTGGGTACATTTATGCAACCTAAATTTGAATTCTGACCATTTTTCCTAAGTATTTTTGCCTTTAAATAAAATATTCCAGTCTATGTGTTGCATTGAATCCCTTGACAATTTGAAGTCAGCTTTTTTAAAATTAAGAGTTTTGATTGAACCTATACAGTCTTGCTTTGCCAGACTGATCTCAAATGCAACCATCACTGTTTCCCAGATGTTCTCTTACCTTAATATCTGCGTTATTCGTTATCACTAGGTCCAACACGTTGTTCTTTCTTGTCGGCACTTTCACTATTTGTGGCATGTAGTTTTCCCAAAGCATGCTTACAAACCTGCTTCCCTTAGACTCTGACAGGTCTCATTTTTCCAGTTAATATCTGGATAATTAAAATCTCCCATAATTATTGTATGCCCAAGCTGGGCAGCTTTCCTCATTTGCAATAGCAGTTGGGCCTCAACATTGTCATCAGTATTTTGTGGTTTGTAGCATATACACACCAACACCTTTTTTTTTTTACCTTTTACATCGCATTTAGTCTCAATTACGTCCAATTGCTCATCAACTGCCAGCAATTCTCGTTCTCCTGTTTTATCTACCATACTTCATGCATTTGCTAGCATACAATTAATTTTGAAGTCTTTATATATATTACTCCCTACATGCCTCTTTTCTACATCTTCATTTACTATGAGTTCCTCCCTATTGACTACATTTATTCCCACTCTTACTCCACCCCCCTGATCATTTTCTTGGACCCAATTCTTATCTGCTCCATCTATCCCATTTTTTTCTATCTAAACCCTCTCCCCCCTTCCTAGTTTAAAAGCTCCTCCAAGCGTTTTAGCATTCTCTCCCCTAGCACAGAGGCTCCTCTACCATTTAGATGCAAACAATCTCCACCATATAGATTGTACCCAAGAGCAAAGTCAGCCCAGTGCTCAAAAAACACAAAACCCTCCTTCCTACACCATTGCTGGAGCCATGCATTAAGCTCCTTGAGCTCCCTCTACCTACCTGCACTGGCACATGGCACAGGTAGTATTTCAGTAAACACTACCTTAGAGGTTCTTGCCTTGAGCTTGCAACCTAAATCCCTGAAATCATTCCTCCTACTTTGTCATTCGTACCAATATGTACTAAGACAGCTGGATCATTTCCAGCCCCTCCCAATAATCTGTCAACCCTGTCCGCAATATGCCGAACCAGAGCATACTATACTATTCGGCATTCACGTTCCTGGTGGCAGATTACCCTATCTACCACCACCTGCCTTGGTTTCTGCCTACTCTGCATCCCATCTAGCCTGGAAGGAGGACTGTTCCGCTGGCTGCTAGAGGAATTAGCCCTCTCCAGTGTTGCCAATTCTGAGCTATCATCATCAACCTCTTCACATAGTCTTGCAAATCTGTTGGACTGAGTCAACTCAGAACTGGCCTTTCTCTTCCTCTGCCCACTACCTCCCCTCCTTACTGTTACCCAGCTGCCTATCTGTCACTTCTCATCTACACCCTCTTCACCACTAATCCCACATACTACCTGCTCTGTGAGTTCTAAACTCCTTTCCAGCTTTCCAATGTCCCGCAATGTTGCAATATTTCTTTCCAAATCCAATATCTTAGATTCTAAAAAGAAAATATGCTCACACTTGTAATCAGCTATTTACAATAGAGACAACATGTGGATAGTGCTGTCATCAAAGTCCTGTATGGGTAACATTAAAAATTGAAAGACTATCTCTCCCATCTTGTGTATGCACAAGGACTATGGATGTAAGTGGCCAGGGGTTTGTGCCCTCCCAGTTGTATAAGCACTAAGGTCGCTGCTGAGGCTGGTAGTTGTGGAGGAAGGTATAATCAAACACCACTGTGTCTCCTCTGTCTAATGCTGGCAGTGATGGACTCTTCTCTGGACTATATGTAGCATATCTCCTCCATATCCTCTCCCAACTTGTACTGAAGGTTGTTAATAGCAGGCAGACACAGGGTAGAGCTCCACAGCGGTCCTCCTCATCTACAAAACTGTGTGGTCTTTGCTATAATCGTCCTTCATGTGATGGTCTGTGCAAGTTGTTTCCAGGGACTGGAAAAAAAAAGCATGAATGTTCATTCATACCTCAGTGTCTCTTTTAAGGGGGTACTGTCTCTCTGGAACAAAAATCCCTATGTCCTTCTTTCTCATCTCATTGTCCCTCTTTTAGACTGTGTAGTGTGAATATAAGTGTGCCATTGCTTCACAGCAGCAAAACTCACATAAGTGCTTGTTTAAACATTAGTATAAGTGTTTGTAAAATAATTTGTATAAGTAAAATACTTTTGTCTTGTTTTAAAGAGATCATAACACTTAACATATAGTAACATTTATATTGTAAGGTTTATATTCCTGACTAGAACATGAACATTTCCACTGCTGAGAGGTGTTTTATTCAAATGTTATTGCAGCTCAAACTTGAATTATTTTAGGTACAGTATCACAGTGGCCTGAAATGTTACAGTGGTGCTTTTGATATATCATCCTATGGAGGGTTACGGTCAACTGACCAGAGCTGTTCATAGAGGGTGTAGCAACAGAGCCACTGTAACCTTTCAGGCCATTGAGATATTGCACCTGAGAAATGCATGTCTGAGCTGCAATAACTGTTCAACAAACCACCTCTCAGCAGTGGCAGTTCCCTTGTTTTACTCAGGAGGGTAAACACAACAATATATATATGTTTTTACATATTAAGTGTTACTATCCCTCTAAATCATTATTCAGTTATACAAGGAGGGGTCATTATGCTGCAGGATAAAAAAGTGCCTCATATTTGTTTATTTAGTGCAATGTGAGCTGTTTTCTGATTCTCTCTTCCTCACTAACACATTGAGGAGGGGAAAGGCAGAAAACAGTGGCAAAAGCAATGTTTATATACAGTAATTTACAGCCTCCCAAAAATGATCACACCATGCCCTGAAGCACACTGTGATCATTAACCCATGATGTGGCAGGACCATCATCCATCCTCAAAGCATAGAATTGTGTAGCTGTCTTGAGACATCACTCATATTCATGTTAAGGACTGTGTCACCACACAGGGGAGTAGGAACCCGTGTGGTGCCAGCACTGGTTCAGTAGCTAGAGAGCGGTGCTAGAGAGAGATGGTTGGGATTGGTGACGATGTGCCATGGACTCCCTTGCTGCAGCCTAAGCTGAGTAAAGATGCTGGTCACAAAACCAGATTATTACACCCCAGTTGAGCAGGGATGCAACCAGGATGGGAGTGCCCTGGGAACCATGGAGAACCAGGCTGACCAGACAAGCTGGAAGCTGAGTGGAAGAAGGACGTAGACAGGCGAGGTCAGGAGCATATCCAGGAGCTAGAGCCAAGGAATGGTCAAGACGTAGCCAAACGTCAGTAGCCAGGTACCGGAGACAGAGTGGTCAGATGCGTAGCCAAGGGTCAGTAACCAGGAGCTGGAGATACAGAATGGTCAGATGCGTAGCCAAGGGTCAGAAGCCAGGAGACTGAGACACAGGATGATCAGGTCATGTAGCCAAGGGTCAGAAGCCAGGAGACTGTAGGTACACTAAGATTCAGAACAAACGCTGTGAAGCTCGTGGAACGGGCATCCAAGAGCTGGGGCAGCCCTTTTAAATATAAATGATGGCCAATGGAAGGAAGCCAGGAGGGGGGCTCGCCTGGTGGGTACGAGAGATAGGGGAAAGGTGCACCAATAGCGCGCTGAGCCGGGCGCATGCACAGATGCCAAGGAAGGAAGAGGTATCTTCCTGAGCATGCGCGACCAGACAGCGCCGGCACCTGGAAGAGATGCCCCACCACAAACCCGAGGAGACGTCCAGGAAGGAGCGTGGCACCAGACGAATGGTGACAGACTGCTACATCTGTAGGGGCTCTTGATGTCACTCCCAACAGCAACAATATCATGCACAGACTATTCCGCTTCTGGACACAGTCATATCTAACATTCCCCTTTTTAAAAAATGACTCCATATCAGTGGGGTTGTTGTAGGGATAGAAGCATTATCTGCTGGGCTGAGTGGACTCTTGTGGATTTTTCCACATCAGCATCCCTCCAGCTCATATTTATACTGTGCAACAAGCAACAATTCTAACATTTTATTTGCTCTATCCCTCTCACCTCTGTCTGTCTCTACTACTAGTAGTCAACAACTCTGCATGATGGGATGTTAGTTTTTTTTTTACATTATTATTGCATATAATACATAGAACGTATTAGTGGAAAATGGCAGCTTTTTCCCAGGAAAATAATTGGTCTTAATAAAAATGTTGAAATATTGTATACTTTCTATGTTCGTGAATTCCTTCAGAAAAATATGCAAAATTTCCACCTGTATCTAAACATTTGTACCTGATACATTTTTTTTAAATTTCATGGGTTTTTTTCTTAATTTCGTCACAATGTCCATTAAGGTAATAAGTATGCCTGCTTTAATTCCTCTTTTAGTTTATATTACACAGAGACATCCAAGCTCACTTTTTGCATTCAGATAATTATAACTATGTTATCTTTTGCCTGCTATGTTTATGAGAATTCAGATTACAGTAGGTCAAACTATCAATTAGTGATGATCGAGCACCCCAATGCTCGGGTGTTCGGGTGCTCTGGCCGAGCGCCCCCGGAGGCTCGAGTGCTCGGCCGAGCACCCGAGCCCCATTGAAGTGAATGGGAGGACTCGAGCATTACACCAGGCACCCCCTGCTCTGATGAGGGGAGGGTGCCTGGTTCATAGGAAAAGGTCAGAAAATGATGGAAACACCACAGAAATGGTTCAGGGACAGCATAGGGAGGATGTCTGGATGCATCTTGGACTCCAACGTCGCTGCTGGGAACGATGTTTCGCCCGTAGTACGCCATTTTTACAGACTGACCGTAAAACACACAAAAAGGAAGATAAAAACGACTTTAGGCGAAAAATTGTTACCAAACAGTATTTGCTGTATATTTACTTGTATATCATCTGCAAATTCTGCAAAAAATGTCATCGATTTTTCAGAACTGGGGCCATGATTAAGAGGGAAACGTGCGCAGCATAAAGCAGGTGTTCAACGTGGTTATGGCCCGGGTAAGGTACAGCATTCAGGAACGGAGGCCGCAGCTACCACAGGTTTTACAACATGTCCGTTTGCCCTTGTTAAGTCCAAAATTTATAGTCGGAACAGTGGGGTCTGATCCATTCAGTAAAAGTGACGAAGTGACTTAGTGGATGAAGCCAAGAACTACCTTCTGCTCTGTCGAACACCCCAGCCCTATTTAATTCAATGGGAGGACCTGAGGCACTCCGATACAACCTGTATATCACAAAATGGAGGGCCTCATTCACATTGTGGTACAATAGTTCAGGTAGTGGTCCAACACTCATAAAGCCTATGCACTAAGTGAAAGGGCTGCCAAAAATTAGACTGAAATGTCACTCCAATACACCCTTTATTACACATAAAGGAGGGCATCATACACAGCCTTAAAAAATTAGGATTAATGGCCTGCTGGTGACCCTCTAAAACATTAGGGGCGAGGGCATGCCGCTAAGCTGACCATCTAAAACATTAGGAATGAGGGTCTGCTGCTGAGCCGACCATCTAAAACATTATGGGTGAGGGTCTGCTGCGCAGCTGACCATCCTAAACATTATATGCGAAGGCCCGCTAGTGAGCTGACGCTATAAAACATTATATGAGAGGGCCCGCTAGAGAGCTGACCCAATAAAACATTATATGAGAAGGCCCGCTGGTGAGCTGACCTATACAAAAATTGTCAAACAGGGCCCGCTGGTGAGCTGGCCCTATATAAAAATTATATCACAGGGCCCGCTGGTGAGCTGGCCCTATATAAAAATTATATCACCGGGTATATGGAAGAGGAGGAGGAGGATGAGAAGATTAAGAGTCAACCATATACCCGTTTTTTGGGTGGAAGGGGTGAATGGGAATACAGAGTATTCCCATCATTGTAAATAACATATCTAAAGTGACTTTATGTTCACCCGGGGCTTTCCTCCAGTGGAGTGGAGAAGTCAGGGGAAATCCAGGCCTTGTTCATTTTTATAAGTGTCAACCTATCAGCATTTTCGGTGGAAAGGCGGATACGCTTATCTGTTATGATGCCACCAGCAGCACTAAATACCCGCTCAGACAGAACGCTGGCAGCAGGGCAGGCCAGCACCTCCAAGGCGTAGAGTGCCAGTTCATACCACGTGTCCAGCTTGGACACCCAGTAGTTGTAAGGCACAGAGGGATCATTGAGGACGCTGACACGGTCTGCTACGTACTCCTTCACCATCTTCCAAAACTTTTCCCTCCTTGTGACACTAGGCTGCACATCAGGGTGAGGGTGCTGGCGGGGTGTCATGAAGGTGTCCCACGCCTTGGAGAGTGTTGCCCTGCCTTTGTCGGAACTGCTGTGTGCTCCCCTTTTCTCCCCTTCTCGGTTGGCCAAGGTAGCACGTACTCTGCCGCCAGCGTTGTCAGATGGAAAATTTTGGAGCAATTTTTCGACAAGAACCTTCTGGTATTGCACCATTTTGCTTGTCCTCTCCACCGGAGGAATGAGAGATGAGAAATTCTCTTTGTAGCGGGGGTCCAGAAGGGTGAACACCCAGTAATCCGTGTTGTCTAAAATGCGTATAACGCGTGGGTCACGGGAAAGGCAGCCTAACATAAAGTCAGCCATGTGTGCCAGAGTACCAACAGGCAAGATTTCGCTGTCCTCACCAGGAGGATGACTCTCAATCTCCTCATCCTCTTCCTCCTCTTCTGCCCACCCACGCTGAAGAGATGGAACTAAAGTTCCATGGCTACCCTCTGTAGCGGAGGCAACCGTGTCTTCCTCCTCCTCCTCCTCCTCCTCCGCCTCCTCCAATTGTCGCTGAGAAGACGAAGTGAGGGTGCTCTGGCTATCACCTTGTGTAAGTTCTTCCTCCCCCATTTCCACCTCTTCCACATGCAAAGCGTCGGTTTTAATTGTGAGCAGCGAGCGTTTCAGTAGACACAGAAGTGGGATGGTTACACTGATAATAGCGTTATCGCCGCTCACCATCTGTGTCGATTCCTCAAAATTGCGTAAAACCTCACAGAGGTCTGACATCCATTCCCACTCCTCACTTCTGATTACAGGAAGTTGAACGGAGAGGCGACGACCGTGTAACAGCTGGTACTCCACTACTGCCCTCTGCTGCTCACAAAGCCGGGCCAACATGTGGAAGGTGGAGTTCCAGCGTGTGCTCACGTCACACAGCAGCCGGTGAGCTGGCAATTGTAAGCGCTGCTGCAGCTTCAACAGGCCGGCTGAAGCTGTAGATGACTTACGGAAATGTGCACACACGCGGCGCACCTTGGTCAAGAGATCATGCAAATTGGGGTAGGTTTTTAGAAATCGCTGAACCACTAAATGAAATACATGCGCTAGGCATGGTACGTGTGTGAGCTTGCCGAGCTCCAAAGCCGCCACCAAGTTACGCCCATTATCACACACAACCATGCCTGGTTGCAGGTTGAGTGGCGAGAGCCACTGCTCGGTCTGGTGACTAATCCCCTGCAACAGCTCTGAGGCCGTGTGCTGTTTGTCCCCAAGGCAGATCAGCTTCAGCACGGCCTGTTGACGCTTCCCCACTGCAGTGCTACACTGCTTCCAGCTACCGGCTGATGGGTGAGTGGCGCTGCGCGCAGAGAATTCGGAGGTGGAAACGGAGGAGGAGGAGCCAATAACGTAGGTGCTGGCGGAAACCCTGATGGAGGTAGGGCCCGCAATCCTCGGCGTGGGTAGCACCTGTGCCATCCCAGGGTCCGAGTCGCTCCCAGCCTCCACGACATTCACCCAGTGTGCCGTCAGGGAAATGTAGCGTCCCTGGCCACAAGCACTTGTCCATGTGTCAGTCGTTAAGTGGACCTTCCCAGTAACTGCTTTGGTCAGGGCACGGGTGATGTTAAGGGACACATGGTGGTGTAAGGCGGGGACGGCACACCGGGAAAAGTAGTGGCGGCTGGGGACTGCGTACCGAGGGACAGCTGCTGCCATCAGGCTGCGGAAGGACTCAGTCTCCACAAGCCTAAATGGCAGCATTTCAATGGCCAGTAATTTGGAAAGGTGTGAGGTTAGTGCTATGGCCTGTGGGTGGGTGGCTGGGTATTTTCGCTTGCGCTCAAATGCCTGGGGTAATGACATTTGGACGCTGCGCTGGGACAGGGAAGTGGATGTGGTCGCTGATGGTGCTTCAGATGGTACAGGTGCAGGGCGGGAGGTATGCGGGCCTGCGCCTTCGACAGGCGATTGGCCGGCACCAAAAACAGGGGAAGAGGAGGCAGTGGTGTGGCCTGCAGACACAGACTGGCGATCCTGGCGTTTATTACGGTGCTTGGATGCCATGTGTCGGATCATGCTGGTGGTGGTGAGGTTTCTAGTGTTCATGCCTCGGCTCATTCTGGTGTGGCACAGGTTGCAAACTACAATTTTTTTGTCGTCCGCACTTTCCTTACAAAAACGCCATACCGCGGAACACCTAGTCCTTGGCAAGGGAGATTTACGCAAGGGGGTGCTCCGTGGAACATTTGCGGGCCGGTTTGGTGCGGTCCGCCTTCTTTCTTTAGCCACACCACTGCCTCTTCCAGCCTGTTGCGGTGCTGCAGATGGCTCACCCTCAGGACTGCTGTCATCGCTCGGCTCTCCACCTTCCCAGGTGGGGTCAGTGACCTCATCGTCCACCAAGTCCTCCTCCACTTCCTCACTCTGATCATCCTCCTCATTTCTTGATCCCACCACATACTCAGTCATTGACAACTGTGTATCATCCTCCTCATCAAGGTCTTGAGACAGTAATTGTGGTTGATTTGATGGCAACTGTGTCTCATCATCATCATCATCCACTTCCTTTGACCTTAAATGCCGTTCCCCTCTGTCATCTTCTTGTGATTGGGTACCCTCTAGAGGTTGTGAATCAGGGCACAAGATCTCATGTTCCTCTGCAAGCGTGCTTGGAGAGAGGTTCAAATGAAGGATTGGTGATGAGACGAGCTCCTCACTATATCCCAGTGTGGGATCACTTCTTTGACCAGACCCTCTATGGTGGGAGGAAGGGTGATCAGGGTGAGGATTATGTTGACCAGACTCTTGGCTACTGAGAGTGGACTTGGTGGAAGACAGGGTGGTGCTTATCCGACTGGAAGCAGTATCAGCTGAAATCCAACAGACCACCTGTTCGCAGTGGTCTGTCCTCGAGAGTGATGTCCTGCGACGCCCTGTAAACTGAGACATGAAGCTAGGTATGGTGGATGTCTTTCTTTCTTGTGCTCTGGCACCAAGCACAGTTTCTACGCGTCCTGACCCGCGACCTGAACTATCAGGATCACGTCCACTTCCCCGTCCCTTTTTACCCGCCTTCTTCATATTACACGGAATATGTGCCGCTAATCTGCGGCTAGGCACACTAAACAGAATGTGACGCTAATCTGCGGCTAGGCACAGTGAACGGAATATGTGACGTTAATTTGTGAATTTGCACACTAAACAATATGTGCCGCTAATATGCGGCTAGGCACACTAAACAGAATGTGACGCTAATCTGCGGCTAGGCACAGTGAACGGAATATGTGACGTTAATTTGTGAATTTGCACACTAAACAATATGTGCCGCTAATCTGCGGCTAGGCACACTAAACAGAATGTGACGCTAATATGCGGCTAGGCACACTAAACAGAATGTGACGCTAATCTGCGGCTACGCACAGTGAACGGAATATGTGACGTTAATTTGTGAATTTGCACACTAAACAGAATGTGACGCTAATCTGCGGCTAGGCACACTAAACAGAATGTGACGCTAATCTGCGGCTAGGCACAGTGAACGGAATATGTGACGTTAATTTGTGAATTTGCACACTAAACAATATGTGCCGCTAATCTGCGGCTAGGCACACTAAACAGAATGTGACGCTAATCTGCGGCTAGGCACACTAAACAGAATGTGACGCTAATCTGCGGCTAGGCACAGTGAACGGAATATGTGACGTTAATTTGTGAATTTGCACACTAAACAATATGTGCCGCTAATATGCGGCTAGGCACATTAAACAGAATGTGACGCTAATCTGCGGCTAGGCACAGTGAACGGAATATGTGACGTTAATTTGTGAATTTGCACACTAAACAATATGTGCCGCTAATATGCGGCTAGGCACACTAAACAGAATGTGACGCTAATCTGCGGCTAGGCACGTGAAACAGAATGTGACGCTAATCTGCGGCTAGGCACACGATACAGAATGTGACGCTAATCTGCGGCTAGGCACAGTGAACGGAATATGTGACGTTAATTTGTGAATTTGCACACTAAACAGAATGTGACAATAATCTGTGGCTAGGCACACGTTTAAAATGGCCCTTTTTGTCGCTGCGTTGTACAATATTTGTCCCTGTGCACCTAGTACAATGTCACCTTACTAATATCTCACCTTAAAAAAAAAATGAAATTGTGCCCCCCCAAACAAAATATAAATGCTGCCCCCACACACAACAGTCCTAAAAAGGACTTTTGGGTCTTGAAATACTACCAACACTTTTATTCTCCCTACACTGACTTTCCCTGCCTGATCGCATCTCTCCCTGGCTGAGAATGAGCAGAACTCGCGAGTCGGGTGCTATACAGCACCCGATCACGAGTTCTGGCCAGCCAATCAGTATAATGCCAGCAGCCAACATGGCTGCTGGCATTACACTGATGTCAGAGCCTCCCCGCACGTTTATTGGCTGCGCAGCAGCCGCAAAACGTGCGGGGAGGAGACCCGAAAATGGCGGGCGAGCACATGCGGTACTCGTACGAGTACCGCCATGTGCCAAGCAGAGCGATGCTCGAGCCGAACCGAGCTTCGGCCGAGCATGCTCGCTCATCACTACTATCAATACTTCATAAAACATACACGTGTTACAATATTCAGTGTTTCCACATAACTAGATTCTTTAGGATACAAAGTCTTGTGAGGGTCCTGAGTGCTATTAACAAGAGTATACCTGAACTGCATATTTCACTTAATCTGTGGCTTAAATGCCATATCAGGAGCATTTCCATTGGCATTGGCACATTGTTAATTTAACTACACAACAGCTGCAGTAGAAGTGTTTGTATATGTACAGCGCAAGCTGCATGCGGAACTTGCTGTATTTTTTGTCTAGGTACAAACTTAGAGTTGCACTGAGCATGTGTTGACTAGCAATAGGAGACACCAAGCAAAAGGTTTTTGTATGCTGACCAAGATAAGAAATGGAGGACTAACTACACATGATATATGGGTGAGATCTAACTGGTGTGTCTGTTAGATTTATATATCTCTCTCGCTCAGTGACACAGAGCAACTTTTTATGTGCAGTCAGTTGCATTGTGCAGATACATATATATATATCACTAATATCTGCTTGGTCAGTTAATATTATCAAATATTCCTAAATGTGCTTGAGCTCAGAAACATTTTATTGCTCTTAATTTGTGCCATTTTATTCCTTTATTCTCGTTTGAATGCTTATCTATGAATGTAATGATTTACATTTAGATATATGTAATATATTTACTATTTTAAGGGAAATGTATGCCTGGGGAGCAGCATTTTGATGGGGATGAATTTTCATCACAGAGTATTCTGTAATTATATGCTAACTAGCATGAAATTGACCTGTTGTTCATATTTTAATATATTAATAATGGTTATTATTTTTTTGTTAGTTTGGGAATTTTTTTTGCTTACCAGCAGATATACTGCATGTCATTAGTGGATCTTCTTTGCTTTTTTTTATATATAACATACTGTATATTATATATGTGCTCTTGGGGAAAATCTTTTTTATTTTTGCGTGTAGGACTAGTCTTCCAATGATTCTTTTATTTCTGCCAAGCATTTCTCTCTCATGTATGTGTTTCATTGGTGTATGTTGTCCAAATAAAAATATATACATGCATACATTTGCATTCTTTTATATTACATTTGCACTGTAACACTTAAATTCTTCCTCATGTACATTCATGTTAGCTGTTTCAAGACTATAAGGTAGTAACAGCTTTTGTATCCATTTATTGCAGTGAAATTAAATGAGTTTTGGAGTTCAGAAGAAGGCTACCTTTATGAATAGTTTGCCTGCTAATTAAATTATCCCTTTAACAACATATATTATAGTTTAATGGAGACACGTTCAAGGGTATTTAAGCGAAGGGCATTGAGAAAATTGAGAGAAGCAAATTTAAATAGGAGAACAGAATGTGATATACCTTGTTTTTATTTAAAAAAATTATATAACTATGCCCTTACCTTGGAAAGTACTTATACATTTTATGTTGTTGGTACTCAATAGAAGAAATCTAAAAAAAATTCTAGAATAGGGATGGGCAAAACAGTAGAAAAATGGCACTTCCTGCTCTGTGGAACAATTTTTGGCAAAAAGTGGTATTTTTCCATTTTTTTCTGCTTTTTGCCATTGCATTGAAATCAATATAAAAATGGATTTTCCCTCCATGTGGAGAGTTTTAAATTTATTCCCACAGTCGTAATATTAAAGGGGTGTCAGGTTCCCACATCTTGTCAGTCTGTATTTGGGAGACAGAGAAAATTTTGATGCCAGAAAGTGGAGCTGGAGCTGATTTTTCTTTTTAACCATTTTAGTGCTTGAGAGGTGTCTGATGCATTGTGTTACAATGCATTGGATACCTCTCTGTTACTCAAAGGGTTCAGCTTCATTTTTATTGGGGTTGATCGAGGAACACAGGATCAAGTACAGTGATAATGTAAGCACAAAAAGGAAAAAGCACACCAAGGAAACATAGGAAAATGAAGACAGTTAACAAAGGGAAGGGGGGATGGACAATATAGGAGGGAAGAGTAAGTGGAAAACAAGAGGGCCAAAGAAGATGTAGAAGTGAAAAAAAAAGAAAAAGGGGAAAAAAAGAAGTAGTGAAGGAGAATGTCTTCAGGTGGGGTAAGGGGAGAGGTACAACAAAAACAAATGCAAATAATCAACCTTTAAGAATAGTGAGTATCCAAATTGTCAAGTTAGGGGTGCCCCAAAAATTCCAGATTATGTGTTAGAGGTGTATTAAGCAAAATAAATTAATACATACAATGAGAATAACTGGATCAAACTAGAACGCCCAGATGGAATTTTATATGGGACACAGAGGTTTCATCAAGGTGGGAAGCTGGGCAAGACTTGACAGACACTGGAATCTTGCTAGACTGGCGACTTGGATATAGGGAAAGAAATCTGCCTGAGGAAGGTCAAAGTGGGAAATGAATGACTGGAAGTTTAAAGGTATGCCATTAAGTTTGAAGTCCCAGAGTTTAGAAATACTTTTAAGTTTCCACTTTACAAGAGTAGTGTGCATGTTTGAAATAGGGAGAACAGAAAGGGGACAAGGAAGGATGTGTTTGGAATGAGGTAGAGATAATTTATTAAGTAACCCATAGGTGACCAATGAGGTGGGCTAAAGGTTTTTTTTTTTCATCATGGGAAATTTCAAAGAGTTTCCCATGTTTCCCTTCAAGTTTGCTGCATATTGAAAATCCAAAACTGCAGACTCAGAGTGTCTGATTCTCTTGCTACCAGTGCAGTGAGACAAAGGTTGGGACTTCTGGGAGGTCAGCATTTGTGGCTCTCTAGCTGATAGACTAGTCTGGTAGATCAGTGTGTGTGTGGTTCTGTGGCTACCAATGCAGTGGGTGAAGGCTGGGTAGTTAGTATGTGTTGTTTTATGCTACCATTGAACAAGGCTGGGATGATAGGCAATGAGTCATTCTCCAGCTGTTTCCAGACAACTGCCATCATTACCTGCCAACTGACAGCTTGTGGGAATTAATGGTAATTGTAGTTTGGCAGCAGTTGGAGGCCAAGGGTCAATAAAAGTTTCTATATCTACCAGTGATGTGGGACAAGGATGGTGGGTCAGTAGGTGGTACCATAACTACTAGTGCCGTGGGACAAGTCTAGGGGGGCATATGTGGTTATATGGCTACTAGTGCGGTGGGACATGGCTTGGGGGGTAAGTATATGCTGTTCTATAGTTATCGTGGGACAAAGAAAGTGGGTTAGAATGTGTGGTTCTATATATCCAAGGGAAGGGTGCTTTATCCCTCAAATAATTAAATATTGTATATATGAATTATGTAAATTGTAAAATATATTATAATCTTTTGAATGGCTATAGAACATCACTCAAAATATAAGAATGTATATATTTCTAAATTATAAAACAAAATAGATAAATGACCAAATCATTAATGTTGAATGTAGCAGCAAGGCACCACTAAAAATAGACACAATGTGTGTCTGTGTGTCTATATGTGTATTTATACACACATGCATGAAATTATATGTTGTTAACAAAACAAGCTAGAAGGCACTGACTTTGTTCAACAATAATAATTGTACAAATGCTTTACTTTTTTGTGTCCCTTATCCTATGTCTTCCATTACCACTGTATTGTCTAAACCCTCAAATTGTAAAGCACTTTGTACACTTTTGCCACTATATAAATAAACATATATATATATATATATATATATATATAATGACATCCAAGGATTGGTACTCACGCTTCACTCTTGCAACAGGACCGGGTGCGATAGAGACAATAGAATACAAAATACAAGCTATGCACTCACGGTCAATAAAATAAAAAAATTTATTAAACTATACAGCAACGTTTCGGTCCTCCTCTGGGACCTTTGTCAAGCCAACATGAACAAGGTGAAAAGAAAGAATAAATAGAGAACTCACCGTGTGTGCTCCAGTACCCGGGAAAGTGACGTCACAGAGAGTGGACAGATAGCCACGAGGAAAAGCCCATGGAGATCCATTAGAACCAACAGCAACGAAAGACAAAAAACACCAGTGCCACCCAGTGGATAAAATAGATACAGAGTAACAGAACAGATAGAAATGTATCACATTGAGATGTATCGGATGGAATCGTAACTATTGAAACAGTTGCCAAACTCACAGTACTTCACATATAACCAAAAAAAATGTAAATATGAAGATAAATACAAATGAAAAAATCACTAATCAATAAAATGAAAAAATGAAAAAATAAAAAAATGAAAAAATGAAAATCAACCAAATTATGATGGTATCTGACAGACTAATGGATAACTATCTAACAGGTAGAAAACAACTAAGTATGTTGTTTTCATTTAATCCATAGGGGTTACAGGTTTGAAGTTCACGTATCCAAAAGCATTCCCGTTGTAATAATAGCTGTGGTCTATTTCCTCCCCTATACAGGGGGGGCACATGATCAATACCCACTACTGTAAAACTAGTAGCGGAATGTTTCAGTTCCAAAAAATGTTTGGCCACAGGCTTGTCAGTCTTATTATCCCGAAATGCCACATTGATAGCGGAACGGTGCCCCGCCATCCGTTCTCTAAGTGTTCTCTCAGTCTTCCCAATGTATGCTAAACCACAGGGACAGGTAATCATATATACAACGAAAGTGGATGTGCATGTAATACGATGCTTGATCTTATAAATTTTATTAGTATGTGGATGCACAAAAGTTTTAGTCTTACGCAAAGATCCACAAGTGGTGCAACCAGTGCACCGATAACAACCTGTTACTGGTCCTGAAAGCCAAGTATTACTTTTATTCTTATAACTTAATACAGGGTCCGTTTTGACCAATAAGTCCCTCAAATTGGGACCCCTTTTGAAACTTAGCATAGGTTTTCTTTGAAAAGCAGTTGGAAGAGATGTATCACTTGAGACTACTTTCCAATTCTCATTAATGCTCTTTTGAAAGAATTGAGCAGCCGTTGTATATTTGGTTGTAAAAATCATCCTCTCATCAGTATTCTTCATTTTTTTAAATTCAGTAGTGGTTTGTTTCACTGCCTCCATCCTAATTTTATCCAGACGATTACGGGGATACCCTCTTGCTATAAATCTATGTGTCATCTCATCAAGTTGTTTGTTACAATTTACTTGATTAGAGTTATTTCTAATAACTCTGGTAAATTGTGATTTAGGAACAGCGTCCTTTAGGGCTGGATGATGGAAGCTGTTGTAGTGAAGCAGAGTGTTTCGGTCTGTTTTCTTCCGATAAAGGCTATATCCCAATTTATTGCCTTCACGAAAAATTCTCAAATCAAGAAAATCAACAGTATGCATATCATATTTAATGGTCATTTTCACCGGAGAATCGATGTTATTGAGATACTCCTTAAATTGCAAAATGGATGCTTCTGTTCCCTTCCATACTAAAAACAGATCATCAATGAATCTTTTAAACAACAGAATATGTTGAAAAAATTGTGGCCGAATATGCTTTTCTTCGTACACATACATGTATAGGTTGGCATAAGCCGGAGCCATGGATGCCCCCATCGATGTACCTGACTTCTGTTGATAATACTGTCCTTCAAATTGGAAAAAATTCCGTTTAAGACAAACCTCCAATAGTGTCAAAAGATATTCAATAGGGGGTCCCTTGTATGTTGTTGACATACTAAGACTGCGGCGAACAGCATCCAAGCCATCTTCATGTGGAATTATAGTATATAAACTTCCAACATCCATGGAAATTAAAAAAATTTCACCATCAGGGAGTGTAATATTGTTTAAAGCTCTGATCAAATCTGGAGTGTCTTTAACATAACTTGGAACTTGCTGAACTGTGGATTGTATTAAAGAGTCAATATATTGACCTATAGGTTGCAATACACTATTGCGTGCAGAAACAATCGGTCTGAGAGGCGGGTTAATGATGGATTTATGTATCTTGGGTAGTCCATATAAAATGGGGCAAACCGGAAATTCTTCCTTCAAATAAGCACCCTCCATACTCGTCATCCAGTTGTTATCTAACCCCAGGTCAATTAATTTACCCACAAAATTCATGACTCCTCTGGTTGGATCTGCAGATAACTTTTGATAGACTTCACCATCATTCAGTTGGTTAATAAGCTCCTTGCTATAATCCACATAATTTTGGATGACTATAGCGTCCCCTTGTCTGCAGGGCGAATACAAATCGAAGTGTCATCCCTTAATGTTCTAATAGCTTTACGTTCCTCACTGGACAAGTTGGGATGAATTAGGTTATTATTAAAATGATCCATATCAGATTTTACCATTGCATCGAAGGAACAGATGGAAGGGCTACATGTTGGTGGTATATACTTGCTTCTCAATTTAAAACCAGTATTTGCTTTCATATAATCAGATTGTGTGCCATATTGCTCTTTAAGACGCATAAGTCTGTTCATTTTAAACCTATCAACATCACCTTCAAGGCCCACATATTTCGTCGTTGGTACAAAAGTCAATCCTTTATTCAACAGGGATTCTTCACCAGGTGTTAAAGTGTGTTTTGACAGATTATAAATCACTGAAGTTACTTCTTGCCTTTCTTGTTGGAACCTCTGGCTCCAGTGCTGGCCTCCTTTCTGGCCTCTTCTGACGTGATTTCTCCGTCTTCTGGCACTGGTTGACCTAACGGAGGTTTGGGAGGTTTCTCTGCTGTATTCCCTAAAAAAGGCATTTTAGAAGCTGTACTCCTGGTATTAACTCTAGGGGGTGCATCCGTAGGAATGACAGACACATCTTTAATATCGTCATCCGAATCTCCAGAGCTGATATCCACAGTTTGAAAATTTGGCTTCTGGATTTTAAATCTGTTAGCCCTCCTCCTAGGACGAAATTGCTCATTCTGTCCACTTAACCACCTGTAAACCCTGAATTGTTCATAATCATCATTAACTTTAGAAAGTTTGGCCTTTTTAAATTTCAACAATTCCTGGCGATGTTTATCAATTTGTATTTGTAGGTTATTAAAACTTTCAATACTGGTTTCCGCTTTTAACAAATCTTGGTGTTTAGACTCAAATGTTATGATATCTTTCCTAATTTTTGAAATTTCAGAACCGACTTCCTCAATGACAAGTACAATGAGATTGAGTGAGCATTGATTTAACACCCCAACCCATTTGCGGCAAAATTCAGCATTATACCTGCCAATTGTCGGTATGTTTTTAATTCTAAAACCTCTGGGAATTCGTTTTGCTCGATAATAATCTGATAAAAACATGCCATGAAGATCTAAGTCAGTTTCCTTTTTCTTCAACTTCAATAATTCCAAACATACATCTTTCAATGGCAGTTCACCGATTTCATCTTTGTGGGATGTTTTCCAAAGTACATTTTCTATCTGTTCTTCTGTAATCTGAATAGTATCGGCAAAGGTGGTCATAACTCCGGCCATCTCTGCAAAATGTTCCATGATTGCGGTACAGGATATACAGTGATGTTAACTGGCGGGTGCTCAATAATAACAAAGTATGACATCCAAGGATTGGCACTCACGCTTCACTCTTGCAACAGGACCGGGTGCGATAGAGACAATAGAATACAAAATACAAGCTATGCACTCACGGTCAATAAAATAAAAAAATTTATTAAACTATACAGCAACGTTTCGGTCCTCCTCTGGGACCTTTGTCAAGCCAACATGAACAAGGTGAAAAGAAAGAATAAATAGAGAACTCACCGTGTGTGCTCCAGTACCCGGGAAAGTGACGTCACAGAGAGTGGACAGATAGCCACGAGGAAAAGCCCATGGAGATCCATTAGAACCAACAGCAACGAAAGACAAAAAACACCAGTGCCACCCAGTGGATAAAATAGATACAGAGTAACAGAACAGATAGAAATGTATCACATTGAGATGTATCGGATGGAATCGTAACTATTGAAACAGTAGCCAAACTCACAGTACTTCACATATAACCAAAAAAAATGTAAATATGAAGATAAATACAAATGAAAAAATCACTAATCAATAAAATGAAAAAATGAAAAAATAAAAAAATGAAAAAATGAAAATCAACCAAATTATGATGGTATCTGACAGACTAATGGATAACTATCTAACAGGTAGAAAACAACTAAGTATGTTGTTTTCATTTAATCCATAGGGGTTACAGGTTTGAAGTTCACGTATCCAAAAGCATTCCCGTTGTAATAATAGCTGTGGTCTATTTCCTCCCCTATACAGGGGGGGCACATGATCAATACCCACTACTGTAAAACTAGTAGCGGAATGTTTCAGTTCCAAAAAATGTTTGGCCACAGGCTTGTCAGTCTTATTATCCTTATTATCATACTAATAAAATTTATAAGATCAAGCATCGTATTACATGCACATCCACTTTCGTTGTATATATGATTACCTGTCCCTGTGGTTTAGCATACATTGGGAAGACTGAGAGAACACTTAGAGAACGGATGGCGGGGCACCGTTCCGCTATCAATGTGGCATTTCGGGATAATAAGACTGACAAGCCTGTGGCCAAACATTTTTTGGAACTGAAACATTCCGCTACTAGTTTTACAGTAGTGGGTATTGATCATGTGCCCCCCCTGTATAGGGGAGGAAATAGACCACAGCTATTATTACAACGGGAATGCTTTTGGATACGTGAACTTCAAACCTGTAACCCCTATGGATTAAATGAAAACAACATACTTAGTTGTTTTCTACCTGTTAGATAGTTATCCATTAGTCTGTCAGATACCATCATAATTTGGTTGATTTTCATTTTTTCATTTTTTTATTTTTTCATTTTTTCATTTTATTGATTAGTGATTTTTTCATTTGTATTTATCTTCATATTTACATTTTTTTTGGTTATATGTGAAGTACTGTGAGTTTGGCTACTGTTTCAATAGTTACGATTCCATCCGATACATCTCAATGTGATACATTTCTATCTGTTCTGTTACTCTGTATCTATTTTATCCACTGGGTGGCACTGGTGTTTTTTGTCTTTCGTTGCTGTTGGTTCTAATGGATCTCCATGGGCTTTTCCTCGTGGCTATCTGTCCACTCTCTGTGACGTCACTTTCCCGGGTACTGGAGCACACACGGTGAGTTCTCTATTTATTCTTTCTTTTCACCTTGTTCATGTTGGCTTGACAAAGGTCCCAGAGGAGGACCGAAACGTTGCTGTATAGTTTAATAAATTTTTTTATTTTATTGACCGTGAGTGCATAGCTTGTATTTTGTATTCTATTGTCTCTATCGCACCCGGTCCTGTTGCAAGAGTGAAGCGTGAGTGCCAATCCTTGGATGTCATACTTTGTTATTATTGAGCACCCGCCAGTTAACATCACTGTATATCCTGTACCGCAATCATGGAACATTTTGCAGAGATGGCCGGAGTTATGACCACCTTTGCCGATACTATTCAGATTACAGAAGAACAGATAGAAAATGTACTTTGGAAAACATCCCACAAAGATGAAATCGGTGAACTGCCATTGAAAGATGTATGTTTGGAATTATTGAAGTTGAAGAAAAAGGAAACTGACTTAGATCTTCATGGCATGTTTTTATCAGATTATTATCGAGCAAAACGAATTCCCAGAGGTTTTAGAATTAAAAACATACCGACAATTGGCAGGTATAATGCTGAATTTTGCCGCAAATGGGTTGGGGTGTTAAATCAATGCTCACTCAATCTCATTGTACTTGTCATTGAGGAAGTCGGTTCTGAAATTTCAAAAATTAGGAAAGATATCATAACATTTGAGTCTAAACACCAAGATTTGTTAAAAGCGGAAACCAGTATTGAAAGTTTTAATAACCTACAAATACAAATTGATAAACATCGCCAGGAATTGTTGAAATTTAAAAAGGCCAAACTTTCTAAAGTTAATGATGATTATGAACAATTCAGGGTTTACAGGTGGTTAAGTGGACAGAATGAGCAATTTCGTCCTAGGAGGAGGGCTAACAGATTTAAAATCCAGAAGCCAAATTTTCAAACTGTGGATATCAGCTCTGGAGATTCGGATGACGATATTAAAGATGTGTCTGTCATTCCTACGGATGCACCCCCTAGAGTTAATACCAGGAGTACAGCTTCTAAAATGCCTTTTTTAGGGAATACAGCAGAGAAACCTCCCAAACCTCCGTTAGGTCAACCAGTGCCAGAAGACGGAGAAATCACGTCAGAAGAGGCCAGAAAGGAGGCCAGCACTGGAGCCAGAGGTTCCAACAAGAAAGGCAAGAAGTAACTTCAGTGATTTATAATCTGTCAAAACACACTTTAACACCTGGTGAAGAATCCCTGTTAAATAAAGGATTGACTTTTGTACCAACGACGAAATATGTGGGCCTTGAAGGTGATGTTGATAGGTTTAAAATGAACAGACTTATGCGTCTTAAAGAGCAATATGGCACACAATCTGATTATATGAAAGCAAATACTGGTTTTAAATTGAGAAGCAAGTATATACCACCAACATGTAGCCCTTCCATCTGTTCCTTCGATGCAATGGTAAAATCTGATATGGATCATTTTAATAATAACCTAATTCATCCCAACTTGTCCAGTGAGGAACGTAAAGCTATTAGAACATTAAGGGATGACACTTCGATTTGTATTCGCCCTGCAGACAAGGGGGGCGCTATAGTCATCCAAAATTATGTGGATTATAGCAAGGAGCTTATTAACCAACTGAATGATGGTGAAGTCTATCAAAAGTTATCTGCAGATCCAACCAGAGGAGTCATGAATTTTGTGGGTAAATTAATTGACCTGGGGTTAGATAACAACTGGATGACGAGTATGGAGGGTGCTTATTTGAAGGAAGAATTTCCGGTTTGCCCCATTTTATATGGACTACCCAAGATACATAAATCCATCATTAACCCGCCTCTCAGACCGATTGTTTCTGCACGCAATAGTGTATTGCAACCTATAGGTCAATATATTGACTCTTTAATACAATCCACAGTTCAGCAAGTTCCAAGTTATGTTAAAGACACTCCAGATTTGATCAGAGCTTTAAACAATATTACACTCCCTGATGGTGAAATTTTTTTAATTTCCATGGATGTTGGAAGTTTATATACTATAATTCCACATGAAGATGGCTTGGATGCTGTTCGCCGCAGTCTTAGTATGTCAACAACATACAAGGGACCCCCTATTGAATATCTTTTGACACTATTGGAGGTTTGTCTTAAACGGAATTTTTTCCAATTTGAAGGACAGTATTATCAACAGAAGTCAGGTACATCGATGGGGGCATCCATGGCTCCGGCTTATGCCAACCTATACATGTATGTGTACGAAGAAAAGCATATTCGGCCACAATTTTTTCAACATATTCTGTTGTTTAAAAGATTCATTGATGATCTGTTTTTAGTATGGAAGGGAACAGAAGCATCCATTTTGCAATTTAAGGAGTATCTCAATAACATCGATTCTCCAGTGAAAATGACCATTAAATATGATATGCATACTGTTGATTTTCTTGATTTGAGAATTTTTCGTGAAGGCAATAAATTGGGATATAGCCTTTATCGGAAGAAAACAGACCGAAACACTCTGCTTCACTACAACAGCTTCCATCATCCAGCCCTAAAGGACGCTGTTCCTAAATCACAATTTACCAGAGTTATTAGAAATAACTCTAATCAAGTAAATTGTAACAAACAACTTGATGAGATGACACATAGATTTATAGCAAGAGGGTATCCCCGTAATCGTCTGGATAAAATTAGGATGGAGGCAGTGAAACAAACCACTACTGAATTTAAAAAAATGAAGAATACTGATGAGAGGATGATTTTTACAACCAAATATACAACGGCTGCTCAATTCTTTCAAAAGAGCATTAATGAGAATTGGAAAGTAGTCTCAAGTGATACATCTCTTCCAACTGCTTTTCAAAGAAAACCTATGCTAAGTTTCAAAAGGGGTCCCAATTTGAGGGACTTATTGGTCAAAACGGACCCTGTATTAAGTTATAAGAATAAAAGTAATACTTGGCTTTCAGGACCAGTAACAGGTTGTTATCGGTGCACTGGTTGCACCACTTGTGGATCTTTGCGTAAGACTAAAACTTTTGTGCATCCACATACTAATAAAATTTATAAGATCAAGCATCGTATTACATGCACATCCACTTTCGTTGTATATATGATTACCTGTCCCTGTGGTTTAGCATACATTGGGAAGACTGAGAGAACACTTAGAGAACGGATGGCGGGGCACCGTTCCGCTATCAATGTGGCATTTCGGGATAATAAGACTGACAAGCCTGTGGCCAAACATTTTTTGGAACTGAAACATTCCGCTACTAGTTTTACAGTAGTGGGTATTGATCATGTGCCCCCCCTGTATAGGGGAGGAAATAGACCACAGCTATTATTACAACGGGAATGCTTTTGGATACGTGAACTTCAAACCTGTAACCCCTATGGATTAAATGAAAACAACATACTTAGTTGTTTTCTACCTGTTAGATAGTTATCCATTAGTCTGTCAGATACCATCATAATTTGGTTGATTTTCATTTTTTCATTTTTTTATTTTTTCATTTTTTCATTTTATTGATTAGTGATTTTTTCATTTGTATTTATCTTCATATTTACATTTTTTTTGGTTATATGTGAAGTACTGTGAGTTTGGCAACTGTTTCAATAGTTACGATTCCATCCGATACATCTCAATGTGATACATTTCTATCTGTTCTGTTACTCTGTATCTATTTTATCCACTGGGTGGCACTGGTGTTTTTTGTCTTTCGTTGCTGTTGGTTCTAATGGATCTCCATGGGCTTTTCCTCGTGGCTATCTGTCCACTCTCTGTGACGTCACTTTCCCGGGTACTGGAGCACACACGGTGAGTTCTCTATTTATTCTTTCTTTTCACCTTGTTCATGTTGGCTTGACAAAGGTCCCAGAGGAGGACCGAAACGTTGCTGTATAGTTTAATACATTTTTTTATTTTATTGACCGTGAGTGCATAGCTTGTATTTTGTATATATATATATATATATATATATATATAAATGAGGAGCTAGATACTATCCTATAGAATTTGTTGCGATATCAGATACTATAAAAATGTAACATATAAAAGAGAAAAACAAAAAAGGAAAATGCTACTCTGTACATAAATATAAATATTTCATATAATATGTAAAACAATACAAACAAATAAAATGAATATCAAGTTATGACCCCTGATTCTAAAGTGTTAAAATATAAAACATTACCACATATGAAATTAAGCAATTAAATCGAATTATGTAATTATTTTTATTTTTGGACATCTTTTAGTTTGTGTTGACTTTTGATATTCATTTTATTTGGTTGTTTGTATTGTTTTACAGATTATAATACATATATCTATATTTTATATATAACGCACAATTTTTCTTTTCTTTTTTCTTTTATGTGTGGTTTCTATGGCTACCAGTGAAGTGGTCGGTCATGGAAGAAAAAAAAAAAGGAATTAAAAAAAAAAACACTTTTCCTAGAAATGTACTCTGTTTTTCAAACTTCTCTCTTTTGGGGTGTAATATCTCACTCAGCCCTAATGAATGTTTCGAGGAAATGGCTGTTTTAGAGGATTTCCCCAACCAGAAGCAGTCAGATAAATTGATATTGTTCTGTAGAGATAGTGATATTGAATCTATAGTAAGGAACCAAAATATAGGAGTTGAAAGTTTACTAAAGCTTAGGAGGTGAAACTGAGGGTTTGGAAATGGGTAAGGTGATGGCATAATCAAAGAGACTTATCTTGTGTAAAACCTTAGCTGTTTATAAATGTATTAATTCATTCATTTATTTATTTAGAAATTGTTTTACCAGGAAGTATACACTGAGATTTCTCTTTTTTTGAAGTATGTACTGGAAAGCATTCACAGTACACAGTTACATATGTGCACAGTTAAAGAAACAAAACCAAAAATATTTACACATACACAAATAAATAATAAATAAAAATTGTACATTAACATACGCGTACATTTTATGTCAATTTTTATTGCAAAACTAGTTATTTTTAGAGATTTTAGACTGGGAGAAAATCTGATTGTCTCTGGTAGTTTATTCCAAGCTTTTAGAGCGCTGAAGGACTAGGCAAATCGATGGGCGTTTTTTTCTTTTTTTTTTTTCTTTGTAGTATGGAATACTTAGTGAGTTGCTAGCAGTAGACTGGAGGTTATGTATGGAGAGCTGCTATCTAGACAAATGGGTATAAACTAGGAAGGAATGGTGAAGGGTACATCTGAATTTGAGTGATAGTCAAATGATGGGTAGTGTGATTATACTGGAGGACAAAGCAGAATGATGAGTACTGAGTTTGCAAACATAGAAGCATATACTACATCATGGTAGTTTATAATTGGCATTAATATTTGTTGACCTGAAGGAGTTAATCAGCCATGGAAGAGTTAACAGTAAAATGTGTGGTTTTCTAGAAGCAGAAAATGTTTCATGCAAATCTGCTGACTACCTCAGGCTTCCCTACAAGTCACAAAGTGCCATCTTTGCTATTCTAATATGAAGCATTTTTAAGAGAGAGAAATGCCTCACTGTAGGTTTTAGATAATATGATAAGAGTGCCTTACAGTGCCCCTTGGTTTAGAGTGTGTAAGTGTGCCTTCTCCTTGCTCTCTTAGCATATTATTCTTAATCATCCTGTTGTTTAAAAATATGTATAAAAGGACTTGCTGTGATGCCCTGTCTTTGAGCCAGCTATAACTTGCAATAGGTTGTTGTTTGTATAGCTCAAGCGCTAATACCCTCCCATAGATATTATACATTTTGACAGAGATTGATGACCACAACAATCTATTAAACTAGTAGTTCCTTAGAAATGTTGGATAATTACATAAGACAGTAGCAATCATATACACAAATGTTCACACTTATAGTCAATTGATGTAAATATACATGTGAACCTTCTGGGAAGGTACAGCGCAGAAAATCCCTCTAAGTGTAATCTGGTTATTTTTTTTTCCCCCTTTTTTGTCTCTGCAATAGGTTGTTGTCTGACTTCTTATCACTGGTGGTAATACATTGTTTGCCAGCTGAAGGACTCTTCTTGTGTGCCTCTTCCTTGGTAACATGAACGTACGTCGGGGGTTAGCTGGTGTTCCCATGCAGTGGGGACTTGCTCGTCATTTTGGAACTGGAATGACCTTTTGGGCGGTATTAGTCTAATATGTATGAAAATGTCTCCTCTGTAATGGCACTAGACAGCTAAAACGTGATGCTTTTGAGCAGTGACTTGCCGTAGGACAGGCAATTGTGCTGTTCATTCTCAGAAGCCTTTCACATTTTGTATACTTAACCTGAACTGCTGCAAAAATTTTGGTCCAGTGACTCAGATGGCTGCTTTATCCTCCCTGCAACTCTGACCGTCTGTCACCCTCCACTGATTGCCATGGATATTATAAGAATATAAGAGACCCTATTTTAAAAGTATCTATTCTCACTGTCGGTAGACTGCCAGGAGGGATACATGAGACGGCAATAGACTTAGGCCTCGATTCAAAGTAGTACAGTAAAACCACCAGTAGGGCAAAAATTACTTCCGACCGTAGAAAAAAATTTGTCTAAGTAGGTCTCCAATTGCCCTACCAACTGAAACCACAACGAACGATGGGCCACAAAAACTGACTTGTGGTAAAAAAATCTGTGTTTTACATTCCCAAAACCCACTCTAAATAGTGTGAGCAGTATGAACACCAAAGCAAAAGAGAGTGAGCTCAAACACACAGTCATCCTCCCAAACACTTACCCTGCACCCCTAACAGTGAAGTGCAACAAGACTACCCCTTTCACTAGTCTAACATTCACAGCTGTATAACACTTACCTGTCTTCCACTGTCTGTCTTCTTTTGTCATCTTCTATCTTCTTTGCGCATCAATCTCTCCATCTTCTGTCCTCTTCTGACTTCTTCTCTTCCTTGTTTTAAATAGTTACATGTAAAGAGAAATATAAATGAAACATTAAATATAGCCTAAAAACATAACTTGGAAATATGTGCATTGTTTAACCATTTGACTACAAGAGAGGTATGCAATGCATTGCAGAGCAATGAGTTGTTTACCTCTCTAGTACTCAAAGGGTTAAAGTAATACATACATCCCAAGTTTCAACACAATATTCCCCCCATCAAAAATTCATTGTTCCAATCCATTTTGCTAAAAGCAGGATCTTCATTCTAAATAGAAAGATTTGTTGTGGAGCCCTCTGCCACTCAAAGGGTTAACTCTTGTTGTTGCCACTACCAGAAATAAATAATAGAACAAAGATAAAAAAATGACACTGCTTCAAAGTCATCGCCACATACAAAGCAATTGTGTTCTAAGTTAAAAGCCTCCAAACTTTCTTTCTAGCACTGAGCCAAATAAAAAACAGTTAATAAAAGCTCACCTAACTGGGACTTAACTTTACTCCCCTACCTCCAAACTTTGATAGCAGCACTGAGCCATGTCGGTTAGTTGCCTAGCAACCACCCAATATGATCCACTATACACCCAGGCTGTAAGGAACAAAAGTCTGTTTTCTTGGCTTCTGGGAGAAATGCCCTGTTCCACTCTGTGTGCTGACCCTTAACACTAAGCCTCCTGTTGCTGTATGTATGCCTCACACTATACGAATTGTGTATATGTATGTGTCTCACTATTGAATGAATGTGTGTATGTGTCTCAGTATGGCCTGTGTGTGTGTGTCTCTTACTATGGAATCAGTTTGCGTGTATGTATGTATGTGTCTCAGTATGGGGTGTGTATGTATGTGGGATGCCTATGTGTGTGTTTCTCACTATGGGATGTCTATGTCTCACTATGTGATATCTATGTGTGTCTCTCACTATGGGATGTCTATGTGTGTGTCTCTGTATCGAATGTGTATGTATTAGTATAGGTGTGTGTGTCTCTTAGTATGGGATGTATATGTATGTGTCTCTCTTAGTATGTGGCTTGCATTGGGACCTAGGTCTCAGTATGGGAATTCACGTCAGCTCGGGAGGGAGGAATATTTGAAAGAAGGGGAGGCCTAAAAGAGAACATGGTGACATGCACTTTAGAAAACTAAATACAATAATAAAGAAAAAATAAATAAATATGAATATATATATAAACATGAGATATGGGCATCTGCACCAGTGCACTTTTTGTGTGAAATTTCCTGCAAAGCAGGAATTACCATGTTTTAACTTTTTTCACTTTGAAGCAAAAGATAAAATATATAGTTATCCTTAAGTATAAAAGAGGACTAAAAATCTTAAACCAAATGAGTGGGTTATTACTCAAAGCACTTCAAGGTGCTTGGACCTAAGAGGGAGTGATAAGACATATGGCTTATGGGTTACCGCTGATGTGGTGCTGGTTTTACTGCATATGTTGACACATGTGAACCCTAGAAAATCAGCAATTCTGACAATTTTTTATGCTGTTTGAACAGAGATTACTAATACTATAATATACAGTAGCCTGCTACATTTCATTGAAAGCGATATAGAAATCAGGAAGTGCTGTTTGTCAAAAATAATCTGCTATGATTGAACTCCCACATACATGCTTTTATCTATAATCTCTTACATATGATGTATTTAAAAAAAATCCATATTTGACTTAAAGGGATAGTAATACTTCGTTTTATCTTTATTTTATTTTGTAGGCATTAAAAAAACATGAAGAACGATATAAGTCTTATCTCTCAAACCTTTATGGTTTAAGAGATATTCACAAGCAAAGTATCCCCCGCTGTTCAGCCAGATCAGAAGGGAGATGCCCAGGTAGATGGCAGAGAGGGACAATCTTCAATTAAGATAAGGGAAAAAGCTGAAAAACTTGTCAAGGGGGGAAGGGCTTTCATTGTTTTCATTGTAAGAAGCTTGTCCCCTTCTGTTATCTGTCTGGTCTTACAACCAGATTCACATCTGAGATGAGATGGCTTACACTAGGAAAAAGGGGAGGGAGGGGGAAACTTTGCTTGTGAATATCTCTTAAACCATAAAAGTTTGAGAGATAAGACTTATATTGTTCTTCATTAGTGTTGAGCGAGCATGCTCGGCCGATGCTCGGATCGGCTCGAGCATCGCTCTGCTCGGCACATGGCGGTACTCGTACGAGTACCGCATGTGCTCGCCCGCCATGTTCGGGTCTCCTCCCCGCACGTTTTGCGGCTGCTGCGCAGCCAATAAACGTGCAGGGAGGCTCTGACATCGGTGTAATGCCAGCAGCCATGTTGGCTGCTGGCATTACACTGATTGGCTGGCCAGAACCCGTGGTCGGGTGCTGTATAGCACCTGACCATCGAGTTCGGCTCAGTCTGAGCCAGGGAGAGCTGAGGATAGGAAGGGAAAGGCAGTGTAGGGAGGAAAAAAAAAAATTGTGACAAAAAAGAACCAAAAGTCCTTTTTAGGACTACTGTGTGTGGGGGCAGCAGGTTATTTTGTGTGGGGGGAAAAAAACAAAAAAAAAAAAAAATAAATATTCTGTTTAGTGTGAAAAGTTGCAGATTAGAGCACATTCTGTTTAGTGTGCACAGTTGCAGATTAGAGCACATTCTGTTTAGTGTGCAAAGTTGCAGATTAGAGCACATTCTGTTTAGTGTGCAAAGTTGCAGATTAGAGCACATTCTGTTTAGTGTGCAAAGTTGCAGATTAGAGCACATTCTGTTAAGTCTTCAAACTAAAATATCAAAGTCACGTATTCCATTCAGTGTGCGTCGCCGCAGTTTAGCAGCACATTCTGAGTACTGTGCAGAGTTGCAGAATAGGAAGAAATACTGTTAAGTCTTCAAACTAAAATATCAAAGTCACATATTCCATTCAGTGTGCTTCGCCGCAGTTTAGCAGCACATTCTGTGTACTGTGCAGAGTTGCAGAATAGGAAGAAATACTGTTAAGTCTTCAAACTAAAATATCAAAGTCACATATTCCATTCAGTGTGCTTCGCCGCAGTTTAGCAGCCTATTCTGTGTACTGTGCAGAGTTGCAGAATAGGAAGAAATACTGTTAAGTCTTCAAACTAAAATATCAAAGTCACATATTCCATTCAGTGTGTTTCACCGCCGTTTAGCAGCCTATTCTGTGTACTCTGCAGAGTTGCAGAATAGTAAGAAATAGTGTTAAGTTTTCAAACTCAAATATCAAAGTCACATATTCCATTCAGTGTGTATCACCGCCGTTTAGCAGCCTATTCTGTGTACTCTGTACAGTTGCAGAATAATAAGAAATACTGTTAAGTTTTCAAACTCAAATATTAAAGTCACATATTCCATTCAGTGTGTTTCACCGCCGTTTAGCAGCCTATTCTGTGTACTCTGCAGAGTTGCAGAATAATAAGAAATACTGTTAAGTTTTCAAACTCAAATATTAAAGTCACATATTCCATTCAGTGTGTTTCACCGCAGTTTAGCAGCCTATTCTGTGTACTCTGTACAGTTGCAGAATAATAAGAAATACTGTTAAGTTTTCAAACTCAAATATTAAAGTCACATATTCCATTCAGTGTGTTTCACCGCAGTTTAGCAGCCTATTCTGTGTACTCTGTACAGTTGCAGAATAATAAGAAATACTGTTAAGTTTTCAAACTCAAATATTAAAGTCACATATTCCATTCAGTGTGTTTCACCGCAGTTTAGCAGCCTATTCTGTGTACTCTGTACAGTTGCAGAATAATAAGAAATACTGTTAAGTTTTCAAACTCAAATATTAAAGTCACATATTCCATTCAGTGTGTTTCACCGCAGTTTAGCAGCCTATTCTGTGTACTCTGTACAGTTGCAGAATAATAAGAAATACTGTTAAGTTTTCAAACTCAAATATTAAAGTCACATATTCCATTCAGTGTGTTTCACCGCAGTTTAGCAGCCTATTCTGTGTACTCTGTACAGTTGCAGAATAATAAGAAATACTGTTAAGTTTTCAAACTCAAATATTAAAGTCACATATTCCATTCAGTGTGTTTCACCGCCGTTTAGCAGCCTATTCTGTGTACTGTGCAGAGTTGCAGAATAGGAAGAAATACTGTTAAGTCTTCAAACTAAAATATCAAAGTCACATATTCCATTCAGTGTGTTTCACCGCCGTTTAGCAGCCTATTCTGTGTACTGTGCAGAGTTGCAGAATAATAAGAAATACTGTTAAGTTTTCAAACTCAAATATTAAAGTCACATATTCTGTGTAAGATGAAGAAGGCGGGTAAAAAGGGACGGGGAAGTGGACGTGATCCTGAAAGTTCAGGGCGCGGGTCAGGACGCGGAGAAACTGTGCCTGGTGCCAGAGCACAAGAAAGAAAGACATCCACCATACCTAGCTTCATGTGTAATTTTACAGGGCGTCGCAGGACATCACTCTCGAGGTCCGACCACTGCGAACAGGTGGTCGGTTGGATGACAGCTGATACTGCTTCCAGTCGGTTAAGCACCACCCTGTCTTCCACCAAGTCCACTCTCAGTAGCCAAGAGTCTGGTCAACATAATCCTCACTCTGATCATCCTTCCTCCCACCATACACGGTCTGGTCAAAGAAGTGATCCCACACTGGGATATAGTGAGGAGCTCGTCTCATCACCAATCCTTCATTTGACCCTCTCTCCAAGCACGCTTGCAGAGGAACATGACATCTTGTGCCCTGATTCACAACCTCTAGAGGCTACCCAATCACAAGAAGATGACAGATGTGAACGGCATTTAAGGTCAAAGGAAGTAGTGGATGATGATGATGATGATGAGACACAGTTGCCATTAAATCAACCACTATTTCCGTCTCAAGACCTTGTTGAGGAGAATGTTATACAGTTGTCAATGACTGAGTATGTGGTGGGATCAAGACTTGAGGAGGATGATCAGAGTGAGGAAGTGGAGGAGGACTTGGTGGACGATGAGGTGACTGACCCCACCTGGGAAGGTGTAGAGCCGAGCGATGACAGCAGTCCTGAGGGTGAGCCATCTGCAGCACCGCAACAGGCTGGAAGAGGCAGTGGTGTGGCTACAGAAAGAAGGCGGACCGCACCAAACCGGCCCGCAAATGTTCCACGGAGCACCCCCTTGCTTAAATCTACCTTGCCAAGGGGTAGGTGTTCCGCGGTATGGCGTTTTTTTAAGGAAAGTGCGGACGACAAAAGAATTGTAGTTTGCAACCTGTGCCACACCAGAATGAGCCGAGGCATGAACACTAGAAACCTCACCACCACCAGCATGATCCGACACATGGCATCCAAGCACCGTAGTAAGTGGGAGGAACGCCTGGATCGCCCATCTGTGTCTGCAGGCCACACCACTGCCTCCTCTTCCCCTGTTTTCGGTGCCGGCCAATCGCCTGTCGAAGGCGCAGGCCCGCATACCTCCCGCCCTGCACCTGTAGCATCTGAAGCACCATCAGCGACCACATCCACTTCCCTGTCCCAGCACAGCGTCCAAATGTCGTTACCCCAGGCATTTGAGCGCAAGAGAAAGTACCCAGCCACCCACCCACAGGCCATAGCACTAACCTCACACCTTTCCAAATTACTGGCCATCGAAATGCTGCCATTTAGGCTTGTGGACACTGAGTCCTTCCGCAGCCTGATGGCAGCAGCTGTCCCTCGGTACGCGGTCCCCAGCCGCCACTACTTTTCCCGGTGTGCCATCCCCGCATTACACCACCATGTGTCCCGTAACATCACCCGTGCCCTGACCAACGCAGTTACTGGGAAGGTCCACTTAACGACTGACACATGGACAAGTGCTTGTGGCCAGGGACGCTACATTTCCCTGACGGCACACTGGGTGAATGTCGTGGAGGCTGGGAGCGACTCGGACCCTGGGATGGCACGGGTGCTACCCACGCCGAGGATTGCGGGCCCTACCTCCATCAGGGTTTCCACCAGCACCTACGTTATTGGCTCCTCCTCCTCCGTTTCCACCTCCGAATTCTCTACACACAGCGCCACTCCCCCATCAGCCAGTAGCTGGAAGCAGTGTAGCACTGCAGTGGGGAAGCGTCAACAGGCCGTGCTGAAGCTGATCTGCCTTGGGGACAAACAGCACACGGCCTCAGAGCTGTTGCAGGGGATTAGTCACCAGACCGAGCAGTGGCTCTCGCCACTCAACCTGCAACCAGGCATGGTTGTGTGTGATAATGGGCGTAACTTGGTGGCGGCTTTGGAGCTCGGCAAGCTCACACACGTACCATGCCTAGCGCATGTATTTAATTTAGTGGTGCAGCGATTTCTAAAAACCTACCCCAATGTGCATGATCTCTTGACCAAGGTGCGCCGCGTGTGTGCACATTTCCGTAAGTCATCAACAGCTTCAGCCGGCCTGTTGAAGCTGCAGCAGCGCTTACAATTGCCAGCTCACCGGCTGCTGTGTGACGTGAGCACGCGCTGGAACTCCACCTTCCACATGTTGGCCCGGCTTTGTGAGCAGCAGAGGGCAGTAGTGGAGTACCAGCTGTTACACGGTCGTCGCCTCTCCGTTCAACTTCCTGTAATCAGAAGTGAGGAGTGGGAATGGATGTCAGACCTCTGCGAGGTTTTACGCAATTTTGAGAAATCGACACAGATGGTGAGCGGCGATAACGCTATTATCAGTGTAACCATCCCACTTCTGTGTCTACTGAAACGCTCGCTGCTCACAATTAAAACCGACGCTTTGCATGTGGAAGAGGTGGAAATGGGGGAGGAAGAGCTTACACAAGGTGATAGCCAGAGCACCCTCACTTCGTCTTCTCAGCGACAATTGGAGGAGGCGGAGGAGGAGGAGGAGGAGGAGGAGGAGGAAGACACGGTTGCCTCCGCTACAGAGGGTAGCCATGGAACTTTAGTTCCATCTCTTCAGCGTGGGTGGGCAGAAGAGGAGGAAGAGGATGAGGATATTGAGAGTCATCCTCCTGGTGAGGACAGCGAAATCTTGCCTGTTGGTACTCTGGCACACATGGCTGACTTTATGTTAGGCTGCCTTTCCCGTGACCCACGCGTTGTACGCATTTTAGACAACACGGATTACTGGGTGTTCACCCTTCTGGACCCCCGCTACAAAGAGAATTTCTCATCTCTCATTCCTCCGGTGGAGAGGACAAGCAAAATGTTGCAATACCAGAAGGTTCTTGTCGAAAAATTGCTCCAAAATTTTCCATCTGACAACGCTGGCGGCAGAGTACGTGCTACCTTGGCCAACCGAGAAGGGGAGAAAAGGGGAGCACACAGCAGTTCCGAGAAAGGCAGGGCAACACTCTCCAAGGCGTGGGACACCTTCATGACACCCCGCCAGCACCCTCACCCTGATGCGCAGCCTAGTGTCACAAGGAGGGAAAAGTTTTGGAAGATGGTGAAGGAGTACGTAGCAGACCGTGTCAGCGTCCTCAATGATCCCTCTGTGCCTTACAACTACTGGGTGTCCAAGCTGGACACGTGGTATGAACTGGCACTCTACGCCTTGGAGGTGCTGGCCTGCCCTGCCGCCAGCGTTCTGTCTGAGCGGGTATTTAGTGCTGCTGGTGGCATCATAACAGATAAGCGTATCCGCCTTTCCACCGACAATGCTGATAGGTTGACACTTATAAAAATGATCAAGGCCTGGATTTCCCCTGACTTCTCCACTCCACTGGAGGAAAGCCCCGGGGGAACATAAACTCACTTTATATATGTTATTTACAATGATGTGAATACTCTGTATTCCCATTCACCCCTTCCACCCAAAAAACGGGTATATGGTTGACTCTTAATCTTCTCATCCTCCTCCTCCTCTTCCATATGCCCTGTGCTATAATTTTTATATAGGGCCAGCTCACCAGCGGGCCCTGTGATATAATTTTTATATAGGGCCAGCTCACCAGCGGGCCCTGTTTGCCAATTTTTATATAGGTCAGCTCACCAGCGGGCCTTCTCATATAATGTTTTATTGGGTCAGCTCTCTAGCGGGCCCTCTCATATAATGTTTTATAGCGTCAGCTCACTAGCGGGCCTTCGCATATAATGTTTAGGATGGTCAGCTCTGCAGCAGACCCTCACCCATAATGTTTTAGATGGTCGGCTCAGCGCACGTTTCCCTCTTAATCATGGCCTCAGTTCAATAAAATCAAGGAAATTTTTGGGAGAATTTGCCTCTGTGCACGTTTCCCTCTTAATCATGGCCTCAGTTCTGAAAATCAAGGAAATTTTTGGGAGAATTTGCCTCTGTGCACGTTTCCCTCTTAATCATGGCCTCAGTTCTGAAAATCAAGGAAATTTTTGGGAGAATTTGCCTCTGCGCACGTTTCCCTCTTAATCATGGCCTCACTTCCGAAAATCAAGGAAATTTTTGGGATAATTTGCAGATGATATACAAGTAAATATACAGCAAATATTGTTTGGTAACAATTTTTCGCCTAAAGTCGTTTTTATTTTCCTTTTTGTGTGTTTTATGGTCAGTCTGTAAAAATGGCGTACTACGGGCGAAAGATCGTTCCCAGCAGCGATGTTGGAGTCCAAGATGCATCCAGACATCCTCCCTATGCTGTCCCTGAACCATTTCTGTGGTGTTTCCATCATTTTCTGCCCTTTTCCTATGGACCAGGCACCCTCCCCTCATCAGAGCAGGGGGTGCCTGGTGTAATGCTCGAGTCCTCCCATTGACTTCAATGGGGCTCGGGTGTTCGGCCGAGCACTCGAGCCTCAGGGGGTGCTCGGTCAGAGCACCCGAACACCCGAGCATTGGGGTGCTCGCTCATCACTATTCTTCATGTTTTTTTAATGCCTACAAAATAAAATAAAGATAAAATGAAGTATTACTATCCCTTTAATGCACATTATGGATGATGTAGGGATAAATGCCATAATTCTGGATCCATAGATAGCATGTAAAAGATGTTTGCTTTTTGGAGTGATGCTTTTCTTTTTCTTTTGTTTCTGTATCTTCCCTTTTTGTTTAGGCTTGGTAGCGCTTTGACTGAAATTTTAGCAGAGTGTCTCCTCCCCCTTTAGGGTTATTTGTAGAAATGTAAATTAGCCCTGACCCCTCCTGAGTATCATTGGCCGTTTTACTCATTATCGTTGAAGAAATATGATTCACAATATATTTTGTGATATTTTTTACACCATTTTTTATGATTTAACAATTTATAATCCATGTCTAAATAAAGGTAAAGCTTTTCTGAACAAACTTCAGAAAATTCCACCTCAACCTTGCCCGTACATATGTGAACCCTCATGAACTCTATGGAATTTGTTACCCTCTTGTGCCCTAGAATATATTCTGTAAATCTGTGGTTCTCCATAATTCGTACTGACAACTATGTTGCCTACCTTTAGTAGAACGCATCATTCCGTGGTTGGAAGTGTAGCTTACCAATTGCGTCCCCTTAATTAAATGGCACATTTATGTAGACAAAATGTAATTTACAGATAGGTATATGATCAGGCTTGATGTAGTGCTCTGTAATAATCTTTTTTGTACCCTGTAATGTTGACTGTACGCAGTAGATGTACAATGCCATCCCTGACGTGTTGATGTTGAATCTATTGTGAGCAGTAAAATAACATCACATTTTAGATTTTAAAGTTTTCTCAAAGCACTCACCACCACTATTTTTATATTGTTAGTTACAAAAGTGCTGTATTTCATTCTTTTGAGAAGTGTTTTTACACTCTTTTTGAGGAACTATTTGCCTCTTTTGATATGTTATATTTGAGGCTTGGACCCTTCATGAAATATAATCTGAAATGCTCTGGTTAAACGTGTTCCCAGTTCATTGTTAAAAACAATATCCCAGGCATATTTGGACAACATGTCAGTTACTGTGAAAATATATTTTACACCATTGTTATATTTTTAAAAATCAATGTCTGAAACGAGATCATCCTGCCACTGCAGATCTACCATGGAAACTCAAATCATATTTCTTTTAAAAGTATATCTTGTAGGCTTGTGCAAAGTATATGCAACTTGTTATATTAACCATTGTTTAAAAGTCAGCCTTTTTAATTGTAAATGTATTTTACATATATTTATTTGCCTCTTTGAAAAGGTTTTGAACATCACCAAAGTAGCTATATTCTTTTTGATGAATTCTTGATGAATTAATTCCTGGGCTATAATTAAATCAACAACATCTTGATGTGTCATAAAACAGCTGTGTTACCATTGACATGTTCCTAATGTAAACATTGTTCCACTGATAATTCTCTAATGTCCATTTTCTTCAAGTGACAATTAATTAATGGCCCATATTCAAATTAAAAGATCTGCGTAGTAAAACATCTGTGTTGTCATTGAAAAATCCCTATTGTCCACTGTGGTCAACTGATAGGTCCACTGCAGTTAATTTCTTATTGTCAGTTCTGCATCATGTGACAAACACCTAGACATCCAGACCCTTTTGATACACAAGTTGTTAATTTATGATCAATAACGTTTGGCATTAATTAACTGCTGTTGCAGTAGGTGGGACCTGATTAATTAAGGGGCAGGCTCATGTCGATAATACTTAATAATTATCTTTATGCTAAATTTTTGTTTGTGTTTTATTACTTCATATCTATTTCAAAATCTGAAAAATGTGTATTTAAGTTGTTTATGACTTCTGATGTAGGCATTATATGATATTTTCTATACCCAGTGACTATTTTCTCTTTTTTCATAATAAAACTTTGGCTCTGATTTAAAATTGCTGATATTTATTTCTGGGCATGTACAGAATCAACTGTTGCTTTCATAAGGCAACTCTGACTCGACTGCCATCAAAAATAAACATATGCAAGTTTGCCCATGTGTTCATAAAAAGAAGGAACCACACACATAGACAGACCCAACGTAGAGTAAAAAAACAGTCTTTTTTTTTTACAGAGAAATCAGTATTGGAGTTGACTCTCCATCACAGTTCATTGGCAACAAATGGCTTGTTACTTCATGTGTAAATGGCGTGATTGGGACCACTTTCTCTGATCACGTGACCTAGTCTCTATATAAACGTGTTCTCTAAGCAGTGTCAACTACTTGCAGGCCCTGGATTCCAAAGCCTGGAATCTTTTGAGTATGTTATTTGATCTGTCAGTGCATGCAGCTGATTGCAACTCCAAGCACATGATTCAGTGGAAGAAAACAACTTACCCTTCATCAACTCCAGACTTAGGATCACCAGTTATCACTGGTATTAAACCTTTCCATTGCCATCTCATCTGTATAATCTTCACTATTTTAATCAGAACTGGTTGCAACTGGACAACTCATCACTGTGGTCTGGAAACAAAGCTGTATTATGCTTGGTCTAGACAGCTGATGCAATTTACCTTCAAGTCACTGGACACTCACACCACCACCCTGCCACCCAGTTGAACTAATAGCTTGATCACATAATGCATATGCTAATTTTGTTATTGTTGTTTTGGCACCAATACTGTTCAAAATACCCTTTGGTTCTGACTATGGACTGTATCATTGATTGCTCTATGGGCAAGTCCTCCATTCAGTCTTCGCAATTGTGTCGCTTGAAGTCAACTTCACATGCCATACATGCAATAGAGTTTTGGCGAGCCCTGTAACTGACCCAGAAATAATAAACGTTCTACTCAGCTCCCCACAGCTCTTACTCACTAATAGACTACCTTCTTGTAGAACAATATCACTTGCATTGCATTACTCAGGCACAAATACACCTCATCACTTGGTCGGACCATGCCCCAGTTCAAATCCATATTGCCTTGTTCCCACATATTCATATCCCCCCTCCTGGTGGTTAAATTACAAGCTTCTGGTTGACCTGGACATTGTTTCTAAGATCCGGACAGATCTCTTAAGTTATCTATGGGAAAACTGTGTGGAAGATACACCAATGCTGGTTATTTGGGACATAAGTGCATACTCTGATGAAGTTGGAAGTGTGTAAAAAATGTTAATCTTTGGACCAGATAATTTCTTTGGTCTCTCAAATTCACTCCCTTGAAGCGTTGCACAAAAAGTCTTTTCTACCTGCTGACTTAAGTGCCCTTACCAAGCTCGTGACCACTCTCAACTTCTGCTGCAGAGTATAGCAAAATCCTTCATGTGGACCAGATATTGGCTCTATGCCTCAGGCAATAAGACGGGTAAAACTCTAGGGAATCTGCTCAAAATCAAACAGCATGCACATTACATCTCTCATATTAAGGACCCTAGAGGTATCCAGCATCAATCAGCCCAGGACATGGCCAAGACTTTCTGACTTTTCTTCCACTCTTTGTACAATCTGTCCAAAATAGAGGGCTTTGTTTCTTGCTCTGACTTTGTAGGATTGATAGATCACTACCTTTGGATGACGGGTTCCTCTGTCCTAGGTCCAGAGGTGATTTAAAGTCTGGAGTCCCCTGTCGAAGCAGAAGAAGTGTTATTAGCCATAAAGATATTGCCAGTGGGTAAAAGCCTATGTTTGGATGGCTTATTACCCTACTACTGCCATAATTTATGTTGGTACCTTATCTGGTACAAACATTTACTGGAGTTCCAGCTGGACAATCTTTCCCCAAGCAGGCTTTGGAGGCTCACATAGCCATGATTCCAAATCCAGGTAAAGACCCTACAAAGTTTTCCAGCTATATACCCATCTCCCTACTCAGTCTTGACATGAAAGGGGCAGTAATGTTTCACAAAAAACAGCTCTGATTAATCTTCATAGTATTAGGGTCATGGAGAGTGTTATTTCAATACTGTCAGAGTTGCAGTTCAAGAGTAATTGAATGATAAATTATCCCCCACCTGCCCCTTTTACTGATGTTAAACTGCTTACCTCAGAGCAGCAAGACTGTCTGGATGGATTGCAGATATTGACAATCTTCTGTGAGCATAAGGAAAAACTTGTTAAGGGCAGAAGGGTTTTCCTTATGCTCGCAGTAAGAAGATTGTCCCTTTCTGCAACCTGTCTGGTCAAGAGACCAGATGCCACATCTGAGGGGAGGCGGCTTACAGTAGGTAAAAGGGGAGAGAGGGGGATAGTTTATCATTCAATTAAACTACAACTCTGACAGTACTGAAATAACAATCTCCATGGCCCAAGTAATTGGAACTGTTTGTTTTGTGAAGCATTACTTAGCTAAAGTCTTAGTTTCATGCCTTCGCCCACACTTGACCTCTTTCATTTATCATGACCAAGCCAGGTTCACCCCCTCCAGGGAAGCTAAACATAATATTGGCAAGGTTATAGCCCTTGTTAATATGGCTCACCAGTCCGGCCTTACCTCTTTATTGGTCTTGACTGAAGCCAAGAAGAAAATTGACCGGGTCAGTTGTACTTATTTGGAGGTAATTCTTTGGGTCATTGGACTTGACCCGAAGCTTCTTACTGCTATTCTTAGCCTATATTCACTTCTGATGGCCCGGGATAGGGTGAATGGTTTTCTCTCTGATTCTTTCCCTATTTCCAGTGGCTCCAGGCAAGACTGCCCTTTAGCCCCTTTACTTTTCATCTTCGCTTTGGAACCCCTCTTAAATCCCATTTGCGCTGATTCAATATATCCAGTTTTCAGACTGGAATTCATCATTTCAAGCTTGCAGCCTTCACCAACGGTGTGCTATTCTTCTTTTATAGACCCTCTGATTCTCTCCCACATCTGATTTGGGTACTGGTTCGACTTGCAGATAAAATACTTAGGGGTTTACCTTTCTCCGTTCCTCCTTACTTGCTTGTGGTTATATGTCACTCCTTAACTCACTCGGGGGAACTTCTCTTCTCCCTGGAGGACCCCCACATAGTTGAAAACCCACTTTCTCAAACTTCTTTGGCTACCTCAGCCTGAACACCCTCCCTTTTAGTCATTTCTGGGAGAGAAAGCTGAAGGTCTCAATATCTGAATATGTGTGGTTTGTAATGTTTTCACAAAATTTCAGGTTTTTCTCAAACTCAGTCTTGAGGGAAGCAAACTATAAACTATACACTCGCTGGTATAGAACTATGCAATCTGTTGCCCAGTTCTGTCCAGCTAGCTCTACGCTTTGCAGGCATTGGTGGGAATATATCCTCATTTCAACTTTCGGGAAAGCAGTTATCTTAGAAACAGAGCGCACCACCTCTGCCTGAATTCCCTTTGATTAGCCTTTTTGGATACTTGTCTCCCTGTTTCCCTGCTCTTCCCCCACTGAACACCCCCCGATCCACTTTATGATCCAGGCAGATCGCTCCTCCATCCCAGCTCTCTGGTAATCAACTAATATCCCATCTATCTTGGTGTGGGAGCTCTTCTGTGATATGGCCAGGTGCCATGTCATACGACACAACTCCTTGTCTGCCTTTAATCGTTGTTTTGGGAAATGGCTTTCCAGACCTTATTCCGTGCATGCCCAGGGGATGATTGCATCCCCCATGTTATCATAGTTAACTTTTGACTTTCTGTTGACATCTTGCCCCTCTGCGTGGTCACCCCTTCCCCATGCCTCTCTACTAATGTACAGCAAGGGGGCATGTGAGCCAACTTGCATCTACTTCCCTGTCACAAAGTCACTCATTCAGTCACTCAGCCACCCCCTCCTCTTGCCTCCTTCACCTCTTTTTCTCTCACTAGCTTCCATCTGATTCTGGTGTCCCTTTAAGGGTTGGCAAAAAGTGAGAACAATTTCCTGCATGACCTTTCACGAAAAAGGCCAATTTTTTGCCTTTTTCACAGAAGTTTTTGCTTTTTCTCCAATGCAAAATGTTCCTCCTTTTTGCCTCTTCCAGCAATTTTTTTGCATAATCCAAAACACAATATTCTCCTATTCTAACACATTTTTCACATAATCCAACACAATTTACTCCTATTCTAACACATTTTTTTCCTATGTTTAATATGGTGCAACATTTCCCAGCACAATCAATATTACTTCTTCTGAGGGCTGTAGCGGAGAAATAAGTAGCTGGAAGTCAAAGTTGTGAGTCCTACAGCAACATATACCTTGAAAAATGTTTTAGCATGCAGAGTGCCTTTATCCTTTGCCCTCAACAATTAATTCTTGCATAAGTGACACTGGCACATATTAATGATGATGTCAAGTGATTAAAAAAAAATAAAGTGGAACCTATAATGTGGCAGATGTATATGGTAGTGGTGGTGGGGGACTGGTGTAGTGTGATTTGTGGGACCTTGACGAACTACGTGCACACTGGGAGGAGAGGGATCATCATCATTTATTTCACATTCTGCAGCAGTGATTGCTGCAGTCAGTTTTTGCACTAACACTACTCCCGTGCTATCAAGGTGCCCGTGATCTTTGCCTGCCTGCTGGTCCCAGTCCTGTGTTCCATGGCTGATGCTGCAGGCATTGCCGTTGCCACCTTTGGCTTGTCTCTATGCTGCGGGTGCTTGACTTTGACCTAGCACTCGCTATTTTGAGCAGTCTGCCCTAATTGGCCGATTGAGCCCCGCCTCCGGTTGCGGCCTTATAGTATGCCTGTGAACTGGGCTTAGTTGCTCTTTTGTGGTGTACCAGTGCGTTACTCTTGTGTTGCTCTCATTTGACCCTAGCTTGGCTTCCGTGTACATTCTCTGGCTCGATCCCTGGCTTCGTCTGACTATCCGCTCCTGTATTTTATCAGTGGCTCTGTCTGACTATCTGATTTGTGTATGACCCTGTCTTGTCCAACTACCTGCTCCACTCTGGCTTTGGCTGTGGCTGACTACCTGATCCGGCATTTGACTGTGGCTTTTCTGGCTTACGCTCCGTGATTACTCCCGTTCCTGTCTGACTACCTCTTGTCACTATTGGCCTCTGGGGCCTCGCTCTATCAGCCTAACGTGACTTTTACCTCCCTGGTATTGTTGCACGTTGCCTTCATCTCTGCTGCCTTCGGTCTGTGCTTATCCCGGTACTATCTGACTCTGTCCTATCTGCCTCCAAGGCTTCTTGCTCCATACATCCTAGTACGACATTTACCTCCCTGCTAATGTTGCCAAGCTGCCTGAGGCTACTCAGCATTGTAGTTGTTCCTCTTCAGGGACTGCCCGGTACTCTCCCTCCAAGCACTCCCAGGCTTGTACCTGTGTACCCGGTTACGCTATTGTGACCTAGACTCCTGGCTCTCCAGGTTTCCGTTCACTCTGTTTGTTAGAATCAAGTCTGGTTCTATATTCCATATTACCGTGGCTATCAGTGGTCCGGTACAGTTCAGTCAGTTCCTGGGTAGTGGACTGCGCACTGTCCTCACACCTGTTCCTGTCAAGGTTGAGGAGGCGCTTTGCTCTTGTATATTTATTTTAAATAAACTGGTTAAATTCATCTGTACCTGTGTTGTGTTTCATTTACCTAAGTCACCCATGACACACACCCCTGCACTTCCTCCACCTTTCCCCCTCCCGCTTGTGCATTTGCTAGACATTACTCAACTGCTGCGTGTGTCATTTTACTTTCTACAGTGTACAACTGATGGAGTGTGATGTCTTGCCTTGGCCCTCAACAAAATTCTCATTGCCATCTGCTGTCTATCAAGTCTGCCTCAGTCACTGAGCTCCCAATCAGCTGTCTAATATATAAAAATATGTAACTAGTTCTGGCCACCAGAAGAGATGGGAAACCTTCCAGAGAAGCTGCTTTGTTTCCGGGATACCCTGGTAGGTTGAAATTACCTTGGTACGGAGGTTAACAGGCATGAAACAGCACCCAGAGGGAGTCTCAGCAGGTGCATCTACTTTGGTGGTCCGTATTCTCTCCCTGAGGGGAGATGTTATGGTGGCCAGTACTCTGTCCAGAGGAATGATAGGACAAGGACGGTTCTCCTCCTTAGCGCCCGAGAACTGTCTAGATAGAGCATCAGCCCGGACATTTTTGATACACGGCAGGTACAAGACCACATAATTAGAACAGGACAAAAATAAGGCCTTTTGGGCCTGTCTTGGAGTCAAGAGCTTATCCTTGGACAAGTAGGTTAGGTTTTTATGATCCGTGAGGATTAGGATTGGCATGGAAGTTCCCTCGAGCAAATGCCTCCATTCTTTGAGAGCGAGTATTATCACCAGCAACTCACCAGTTTCATAGTTGCATTCCTCGGGACTTAGCTTTTTGGAGAAATACCCCCACGGGTGCAACTGGATCTCAGGAGTAAAACGTTGAGACAGAAGGGCACCTACTCCTGTCTTGGATGCATCGACCTCAAGTACGAATGGAAACTCAGGTTTCTGGTGTGCCATAATGGGTGCTGCGGCAAAAGTGACTTTTAATGACTCAAAACTAGCGTATACATTTCCTGTAGTAGTTAGCGAACCCGAGGAAACGTTGAAGAGAGCGGACACCTACTGGTCACAGCCACTCAAGAACAGCCAAGAGTTTCTCAGTGTCCATAACAAAACCGACCTCTGAAATTACATACCCCAAGAAGGTGACCTGTTTGTGGTGGAACTTACACTTCTCTAATTTGCAAAATAGATTATTCTTCTTAATATTTGCAGAACTTGGGCTACATCTGCGTGGTGGCATTCCGTGGAGGTGGAATGAATCAGATTGTCGTCTAAGTATACCACCACGCATAGTTGGAGCATGTCCCGGAGGACATACTTTAGGAATTACTGGAAAGAGAGAAGAGACCGGGGATGTGGTTAGCACCTCAACACTTTTCCTAGGAATGTCTTGAAACAGATGGGTGACCATGCCATCACTTCTGCCCTTACCCAATCGAATGTGGAATTGTGTTTGCACAACCATGGATAACCCAGGACCACAGGATAGTGAGGATCACCTGGAATTGTAAGGTTTCGTGATGGAGATCCCCTATAGCCATAGACAAAGGAGTGGTTTTGTGGGTAACCTGCAGATGCTGTAGGGCTCTGCCATCAATCACCTCAATGGCAAGTGGACTAATACAGAGCTGCAATGGGATGGAGTGCTTCTGGGTGAATGCACTGTCGACAAAGAGGCCTGCTGCACCAAAGTCAATAAGTGCCTATGTAATAATGGAAATCTTGCCCCAAGAAAGCCCAATGGAGACTAGTGGTTTATCCTTATGGATAGCCAGGGACGCAGAGACAGAGATCGGTTGCCTCAGCAGGCGCTCCCTGAGCAGGATGCAATATGAGACCAGTTCCTCTAAATCTCTGGGGAGGTCCCAGACTGCAAAGCTCATCTTTAATTGTATCTGAGAGCTCATTAGAGAAAGCAGCCACAAGAGCTTCAATATTCCAACCAACCTCAGCTGCCAAGGTATGAAACTCTATGGCATAATCCGAAACCATCCTTGTCTGGTGGATGGACATTAGTTGCTTGGCAGCCGAAGTGGAGTTAGCCGGTACATCAAATACCCTTTTAAAGGATGTCACAAACTCAGGGTAGTTGTATACAATAGGTTTCTGCATTGTCACGGTTTTTGAAGACTCTCAGACTTAAGGTTTGGTAAAATAATTTAACTTTATTAAAAGTTAAAGGCAGTCCCCGTAGGGTAAACATACATAACAATACAACAGTAATAGAACATACAATAGGTTCTACCGGCCTTGCCTAAATACCGGGCAAGGCAACCCAAGTGACGGTTTTAATGACAGGCTCTACCGGCCTTGCCTATACCGGGTAAGGCAACCGTGAGATGACGTATACCGGTTCTACCAGCCTTACCAATACCAGGCAAGGCAGCCCAATGGAATTCTGAATGTAGGCTCTGCCGGCTCTGCCAATACCAGCTAAGGCAACCTTAAAGATGGTGAATACAAGGTTCTACCGGCCTTACCAATACCGGGCAGGGCAGCCCATAGGAGTACTGTAGTAGGCTCTACCGGCCCTGCCAATACCAGGTGAGGCAACCTACAGGATGGATCATCAAGGTTCTACCGGCCTCACCAATACCGGGCAGGGCAGCCTGAGCAAGTAGACCAGCTGTCAGGTGACTAAGACAGCAGAGAGCATAAGTATAGAGACCTTAATCAGCAGAAGTCTATTTCCAGGGATAATCAAACAACTGCAAGGAAGTGGACAGCGACTGACCACAGTACTGGATGTTCAGGAGCAAACCAACGTCCGCACGTTGGGACTAATGGTAAATAGCACCACTAGGTTTAATGGAGCAAACCAGCGACTGCACACTGGACCCAACAATGTATATTGCAACCAGGTTTAGTGGAGCAAACCAGCGTCCGCGCGCTGGAACCAACAATGTATATCGCAACCAGGTTTAGTGGAGTAAACCAGCGTCCACACGCTGGAACCAACAATGTATATCGCAACCAGGTTTAGTGGAGTAAACCAGCGTCCGCACGCTGGAACCAACAATGTATATCGCAACCAGGTTTAGTGGAACAAACCAGCGTCCGCACGCTGGAACCAACAATGTGTATGCAATAGCGAGGAGAACAATATCGCCGGAGCGACAGCTAGAGCATCAGACTCAGGAACTCGTACAGGTTAACCCGCACGGTGCTGGAGCACAGGAACCCCGGAATACAGGCACACAGGAACGCTTGAACACTGGAACACCGGAACGTTAGCATACAGGAACACTGGAACGCTGAAGCACCGGAACATTAACGTACAGGAACACTGGAACCCTGGAACACCGGAACGTTAACGTACAGGAACACTGGAACACTGGAACGTAGCATACAGGAACACTGGAAAGAGGCCCAGAGATCTGACAAGCAGGTCAGGCAGAGTGGAGTCAGAAACACCACGAAAGGGCAACCTGGAAGTGCTCAACCTGGGTTTAAAAAGGCTGTGTGGGGAGGGCTAATGACAGACAGCCAATCACGAATACCCAGCAAGTGACAGACACAGAGCAGCACGAATCACGGGCACCGTGATATGCATCTCCCAAAGGGGATTAGCCCATGCCAAGGCCCTGTCAGAGAGTAAGAAAATCACAAGGCCCACCTTACTCCTATCAGACGGGAAGGCCTGTGGTACCATATCCAGATAGATACCAACCTGGTTCAGGAAACCTATGTACTGGTTAGGGTTACCCCCATAATGCTGAGGAAGCGGGGCAGACCCAGTCATGCCTCTAGCAACATTGAGATCACCATTGTCAGCAGGAGTGGGAGCAGCAGCAGCTATAGGGGCAGCCTGTGCCGGGAGTGCTGAGGGGGTGGAGCCAGATGCACAGTACAGAGCAACAAAGTCTGGGGGGGGGGCTAACGTAATCTGGTCCATGCTCTGGTCTACCCGGTCCAGTCTGTAAAAAACATTTGGTGGATTGCCTGCCCCTTCTGGATTCATGGCCCTTGTGTACTGTTAGGGACCAGGAACAAGACAGACACAAAAATGTAAAATGCAAAACACCTTTATTAAAATAACCAAAGCAAAATTGTGATCCAGGAGCGTAAAACAAAAGGCAAGCCGGGGTCTGGAACCAAGGCAGGTTCTCAGACAAGCCGGGGTCAGGAATACGGAGATCAGCGATGTCAGGAAAAAGTCAGGAGCCAGAAGGGACATCAGAGGAAGTCAGGTCATGCATGGATAATCAGGAACTCAGAAGAACACACTTGCAGCCAGAAGCAGGCACAAGGGCAAGGAGGAAGTGAGCCTAGCTGCTTTAAATACCCTGGAAGGGGTTGGCTGATAACAGGTGATTAACCATGGAAATTGAGAGGTCAAGGCAGTTCGTTAAGCATCAGCTGACTCAGCCTGATCCAGGGAAGGAAAGGCAGCATTAGTCAGGCGAGTGTTAGACCAGATTTGTCAAACCATGATACTCTTCTATCTATCCATTTATCTATCTATCTATCTAATTTGATTCACATACCAATTATTGGCAATGATTGGAATTATTATTTTTGAGTCTAATTTAAGGTTGCATTATTCTCAGATCATAATCAATCAGTTGTTATAGCAGCACCCCTCACAGGGGTAGGTGGTAGCAATCCTTCAAATCCCTCCTTATCCTCAGTGCTGCGTTTAATAGTATATGTGCTATGGGATTCCCTGTCATGTGTTTTTGTTCCACGTCGCCTACCTGATTCTCTGATGGCATTAGATGTTGGATTATATTTAGAAATGTAAGTCTACCAACACTGCAACACTGCTACTTGATAACCTTGTCCTACAGTCATTAAGAGTATAACCCACTGTATTGAAAACCCTCTCAGAGTAAGTGCTTGCTGGTGAGTAAATAAAGGTTTCCATGCGATATGCATCTGTAATGTACACACACACTGTTTTGTTGTTAGTAGTTGATGGGGTCACAGTTTCTTTCTAGAATGTAGCCATCCGAAGTATAATGTAACCATCACACATGCAGTGGTACCAGTCCTAGGAGCAACATGGTGTTCCTGTGTATTCATTACTAACCCATACTCTGAGAGCAAGTCCCAAAGAGATGTGCCACCACCACCAAAACAAATGTTTCTTTGCTGCCCCTGAAGCCCATGAAATGCTTTATGTGATGACAATTTAATGTGTTCAGAAATTGAAGATTCTTGTTGCTCCTGCTATTGCGGGTCTAAACCCTTTGCTCACCTCCTTTTCACTATGCTTTCTAGCAGTTTTTTGGCCTTCTCTCTCTCATACAGATTGCAACCCTCCACTCAATCTATAAGCATATATTTTTGACAGAATCTGATTCCTCAGAGAGATAATCATGACCTTCTTGTGACAAACTGATCATGCTTTGGCAGAAATTCTGAAATTTTATGTTTGAAGCAGGGGTCCAGAAAAGTGGCAAGAATGTATTCTCCATTGCTTTTAATGAATACTATGCTCAAAGCATGCTAATTGCTAACATGTCCTTGATCAGCTAGTGCGTGTCTGTATTGTCATTACAGTGAGATGATGATGATGGGGCAGGTTGTTACTCTCCTTTATAGAATATAATGCGTGCACTGTAGGAGTGGCTAAAATGTGTACAGATTTTGCAGGTGATATTCAGCATCCCTCTTAGGGTTTTTGATCCTGCCAGGAATCTGGTTACAACTAAATTTATCACATGGGCAAAGCGGGGTACATGCAACATATTACCTATTCTCAAGGTAGCTATTATGTTGGAGCCATTATAAGCAGACACAAAACCAGATTTAAAGGAGCATGGCCTAGGGATGGGTGAAAATTTTTGCCTCAAACTGAAATCTGCGAATAATGGCACTTTCCACCTGGAAAAAAAATTTCCCACGAAAAGTGCCGTTTTTCCATTTTTTCCCGCCTTTTCCACCCATTGAAATCAATGGGAAGAGAAGTTTTATACAGCCATATAAAAGGCTGTCAGGCTCTCACAGCAGTCATTCTGTGTTTGTGAGAGGAGAGAGCAGCATGTTATTTAGCTGGAGGAGATAGGCAAATAAAGGGGAATTGAAGCTTAGTTTAAGAAGTCATTTAGGTAAGACATTTGTTCTCTGTATTAGGGGAGTCTGGAGGCACTCTAGGAGATAAGAGGGGAGGAAGAAGGTTGTCCCCCTAATACTCCAAAATTCCATGTGACTGACAGGCAAGACACAGGCAACCTATTTGCTTGCTGATCTTGCGGTTTTTGTTCCTGTGCTGGGTGGGGAAGTCTGGGGAAAAGACAGTGTTGATTTTCTTTTTCAGTTATAATTTTTTTTGGACAGACTGTGATAAGACAACAGGGTGGACAACTTAAAAAAAATAAAATAAAATAAAAAAGAATAAAAAACGAAATCTTAGGTGACCGTGACGGACAGCTGACTGAGCTTAGGCAAGGCATCATACAGCTCCATCACTTGTGTTGTGAACTGTACAGTAAAAAAACACAGTGCACTTGCAGAATGTCCAGCAAATGCACAAGGGGAAGGGAGAGGGGTGGAGCAGTGTAGGGACGTGAGAATAAAGTAGTAGTCCAAAAACCTACCACAGCAATGGTTGTTGCAGTGTGTGCAATCTATGATGATGAATCCTTTACTCCAAGGGAGGATGCAGTTTGTCAAGGTCCCGGCAAAACTAGGTCCAGCACCACCAGTGCCAGTAGAAATATAGAACCATATAAGAAGAACACTGAATATGACAACAAGTCACATTCAAGTGTTGATGACGCTGGCAACACCATAATAGAGGAAGGTGTAGCAGCTGAACCGCCTGCTGCATCAGACAGTGAGACACCAAAACACCTGTCCTCAAAGTTGTAATGAATTTTGTTCTAGTACAAGTAAAAATAAATTGTTTGAGACCTCCAAAAGCTTAGAGGAATATAACGGTAGTAGTGAGCAAGAACTGTCAGGTGATGCTGATGCTGCTGAGGAAGACCTAATGATGACTGATGATGATGCAGATCTAGAATATATCCCTCAAGCATCCTTCTCTTGTTCAGATACAGATGAAGTTGAAAGTGAGGATGATGACTATAAGGGCTATAAGGTTAGCAGAAAGTCAAAGGCTGTATCTTCCGCCAGTTTTAAGGAGCACTGTGCCTGTCTATAAACTGTTTGAGAAAACCATTGGAAAGTCTGACCATGGACAAGTACAGATGTCAAAAAGCACACAGTTACCCTATCAGTCATCCTCAGCATCATTGCCTCTTCAAAGTCCAAGTCCCACTCAGCCACACACATCTGTTTTGAGTACCCAGCAACAGTAACACATCCACACTATTAGATATGAAGAGTACCTCTGGTGCTGCTGCTGTAAGTGCTGCCCCTTTTACACCTAGTAGTAGTGGCAGTAGAATTACATCAATATCTAGCTCCAGTAGTAGTAGTAGTAGCAGCAGAAACCACACATGACAGACAAAACCAGGACACATATATTAACAGCAATACAAATGAGGAGGTGGAGGACAGATGGGACCACTGCTATGACCGATAAGTAATGTGTGTCAATAATCTGAGAAGGAGGATAGAGTTTGACAATGGTAAAAATACATACACAAATCACACTATGCCAGTCCCCCACCACCACTACTAAAATACATATCTACCACATTGTAGGTTGTACTTTATTTTTTTTATTACTTGATATCATCATGAATATGTGCCAGTGTCACTTAAGCAAGAAAGTGTTGTGGGCAATGCATTCTGCTTGCTAACACATTTTTCAAGCCATATTTTGCTGTATCAATCACAGCTTTGACTTTCAGCTATTGTGGGCTGTTCTGCTGCTGTCTTTAATCATACTGCCAGAATCAGAGGAAAACTTACTGGAGGTTACCTGATGCTGCAAGCTTGTGTTGCCCACTAGTGTTGGGAGGGAAACCTAGTGATCAGTGACTACCCACTTATCCACATCTGTTATCAGGTGGATTTTCTTGCCGCATGAGATTTCCAGCCCTTTGCCCACCACAACTTGATTGTACAATTCTGGAAAAATTACTGTGGCTTGGTATATGCCAGCATGGAGTTACATATGACATCAGTTCTCTAAAACCTCAATTTAAAACAAAAGAATATACAGAATGTCCAATGCCATCATCTTGGAAATCTTGCTATTCCACAGGCGTACTTTTTTGTGAAGTTTTTGACTCTGTCCCAAGAAGTACATGACATGTACATGACAGAATAAACCTGTAACTTTATTGCTTTAACAACATGATTAGAGAAGGAGGTGGAAGCAGCATGAGTGGACAGTCTAAGAGTCTAATCATCTCCTACAGCAAAGTCAGAGTCTGAAGCAATAGCCAAAGGTGTTATTTCGAATGATCAAACTCTTGGCACACATGCCTTTTACATAAACAGCAGATCTTCACTGAATAGCAAGTGAGGCATTTCTATACTGTGGATTTCATTGTCTGAGGGGTCCCTGAAAGGCTGCTACTATTACTACTGGGGCTAGATGGTGCTAAGATTGTACTATTGCTAGGTGTCAAAGGGGCTGCACCTTCAACAGCAGCAGTAACACTCATCATAGGTAGGGTTTTGGATGTTGATAACGTGTTGTTGTTGCTTCTGGTTACTCAAAACTAGTAAAGCGTGTGTGACAGAGTGGGACTTGGACTTGGAAGTGCAGACATTACTGATGATGACTGACATGATGGTTGTGCATTTTTTTGTCATCTTGCTTGTCCAGGGTTAGACTTTCTGATTTTTTTTTCTCAAACGGTTTATTAACAGGCACAGTGCTACTTTTCAGTGGTGGAAGCATTTGAGCTAATTTTATTGCCATGTCATCATCTCTCTCACTCTCAACTTCATCTGTATCTGAAGAAGAGGAGGATGCTGGAGGGATATTTTCTAGATCTACATCCTCATAAGTCAATAGGTCATCCTTAGCATCACCCGTCACTTCTTCCTCACTACTTTTATATTCCTCTAGGACAGCGCTCATGGACCAGTGATTGAATAAAAAAAATCTTCAACATGCCAAATGTTTTCGTCCGAACTTAAACCTTCACCAGGGCTATGTAACATTAATCTGGACCAAAGACCCTATCCAAATAGTCGCCCTACAAAATCCTCAGAGTGAGAGTGTCAAGCCAGGTCACTGGACAATGACATCACTGCAACAAGGGTCAAGGTGGGTGAGAAACATCTACCTAGTACTAGTTACTCTCTGTCTCGCTCCTCCTACCATTCCGTGGTAGAGTCACTACTTCGAGACATCTGTATGCCTGTCTCGTGTCTGGGAGTTTAGCTGTCACTCTAGTGATCAGGTTTCCTGGTGTTCCAGGTTTCAATTTGCTAGGTATAGAACCAAGCCTGGTTCTGCTCCCATCTATCTCTATAGGCTACTGAGAACCGGTTACAGTTCAGTGTCAATCCTTGGGTAGTGGACTCAGCACTGTCATCACGCCTGTTCCTACTAAGGTTGGGGAAGTGCTTACTCTTGCTTATCTTAATAAACTGGTTAAACTTCACTGTACCTGAGTCGTGTGTATTTTTTACTCTGGTGTCTGTGACTCATTCAGTGTGGACCCTTAGTTTTCAATAAAAGTCATGTGAAAAAGTCTGTGGCCAATAGTCCAGAGAGTGTTCAACTTAAGATGAAAGGAGCAAAAAATCAGAGAAAACAATTAAGTTGAAGCTCATGACTCAGTCCCATTGGCTGTAGAGTGCTAAGCTCACAAATTATCTTATAGAAGCAGTTGATGTCTGTTGCCTCCTCTCCTAGGTGTTTGAATAATCCTAATAAGCATGAACTTTAAGTCTAAATGGTGTGGTTCTGCAATTCAAGATATCTAGCAACAGGTTGCCTTGATGATTCCTTATCTCCAAGAGTGCCTTCCAATGCTTTAGTGATAATGGATTTATGATTATTAATCATCTCCTTTAGCATTGTGATGGTTTTGCCCACATAATATAGTCTGTAAACTCCGCAAAGGCACTTGATGATATAGACCACATTTTTGCTGTCACAGTTCATGAAGTCTCTGGTGTGATAGACTTTGCCAGTATGTGGGTGAAAATTTGTGCTGCTAGTTAAATATTCAGGCAATTAATGCACCTTCTGCATTTATGAACCCCTAGGGGGTGGGTTAACTGATTTTTAATCCTATCGGACCTGCCTTTGTCATATTTGCTAATTGGGTCTGCCTGGACCAGATGATCCCTAAGGTGTTTACCCCTTCTTAACAGGATAATGGAGGTTCATTAAGCGCAGGGCCTAATTTCTTGTCAACCTCTATAATATGCCAGTTTTTTAAGATGGCTTTTTTGATACCTGGGGAAGATGTTTTGTATGTGGATTGGATACAAAATCTAGATGTTTCATTTCTCTTAATGGTCTGCAGGGATAATAGAGCATGTCTGTCCTGAGAACTGGCCCGGCTGATATACTGTATACTATACTATACTATACTATATACTGTGATAGGATCATATCCCCTTTGAATGAACCTCTCACCCTTCACTTTTAGACCTTCTTCACATTAATTGGAATCAGAAGTGTTTCTGATAACTTAACATTTTTTGAATGAGGTAAACCTTGTTTAAGAGGTGTCGGGTGGTTGCTCATGTAGGATGCCCTCACGTTGCAGTATTACACCTTTAGTACCTTTTAGTCCTTCAATCAGTTTGCCCTATAGCAGTATAATTTCTCAATGTTCTTGTCGGAAAGCAGTCTTCTGAATGCATGCCTGTTGAAGGGTGCTGTGGGTCCCCAGCACATTGCAAAGCCATAGTCTTCAGATAACTTTACAAGTTCTGTTGCTATCGCTACAGTACACTGTTATGCATTAAATCATTGATTATTATTTCTGTTGTGTATTTCCTTTTCATTTTGTTTATGATTGTCTTTTTTCATATGTGTTTATGCATTACTTCATTCAGTTTGTGGTTGGGTTTCTTTTTGAGCTTTTTCTTTTGGATTATGCTTTTTAATTTTTACAGACATTAGTAGTTTCTCATAATTGTTTTTGATTATTTTTTATTCTTTTTGTTTTTATTTGTTTTTTTCAATTTATTCCTTCAATGTCTTCTTTTTCCCCCATTTATATGAATATAAAGTTTCCATTAATTGATTCATTACTTTTGTGTTGGTATTTTTATTGTACACTAATAGGGCTTTGGTTTGGGGATGATGGGAGTGTTTGACCCTTGTTGCTGTAATGTCATTGTTCAGTGACCTGGCTTGACACTCTCAAGCTAAAATTTTTGGAGGGTGACTATTTGGACCCAGACTAATGTTACATTGGCTGGATGAAAGTCCAAGTTCAGGCTGAAAATATTTGGCATGTTGGAGATCTGATGGAATAAAGCCTTTCCTTTGCTTCATTCAGTCACTTGTCTGTGAGTGCTGATCCAGTGCTGTGGCCGAGTACACTTTATAAAATTTACCTTATGGGGATGGGCACCAACCATTGTATTACATTTTTGTTGCTTTGATGTGCTGTTGTCAAATTGCTTGCATATATATATATATATATATATATATATATATATATATATATATCTCAAATAAAGAAAAACATTGATAGGGGACAGGGACCCTTACGTGTGACTGAGGCAGACTGATTGTAGAAAAAACAAGTATTTTCTAGAGGGACAAGACAAAATATCACACTCCATCAGTTCTATATTTTGTACTTTACAGTAAAACACACACTCTGAAGATGATGAGTTACATTCTAGTGTTGATGGCATAATAGAAGAAGGTGTAGCAGCTCAACCAACTGTTGCATATGAAATGTGGTCAAACAAGCACTGTCCTCATAGTAGTAAGGAACACTGTGAAAGTAAAAGTAAAAAGAAATTGAGGCTTCTAAAAGCTTAGAAGAATATAAGTGGCAGGAGATGCTGAGGATGACCTAATTATTGCTGATGATTAAGATGTAGATCTAGCATATATCTCTCTGGCATCCTCCTCTTCTTCAGATACAGATGAACTTGAGAGTGAAAGAGATTATACATGGCTGGCAAATGCTCAGTCTTCAACCACAGAAAAGAAGCACTGTGCCTGTCCATAAAGTATTTGAGAAAACAATTGGACAGTCTGACGCTGGAAAAAGCAAATGTACCAAAAAATCCAAAGTCATCCTGGCATTCATCATCAGCACTGCTTCCAAGTCCAAGTCACACTCAGCCACACACATTAACAGTGTTGAGTATCCAGCAACAACACAGGTTATCAGTAGGGATGGGTGAAAATGTTCACCTCAAACCAAAATCAGTGAATAATAGCACTTCCTGTTTGGTGAATAATTCCCTGACATCAATGGGAACATTGAATTTACACACAACACATAGCAAATGTTATTTTAGTTCCCAAAGGCATAGTGACAAAGGGGCATGAAGTGCCTGTATTGGTGCAGTCTGGGGAAAGAATCAGTTGAACAGGGAATGTTTTATTTGGGGGGTTGTTACTGGGATTGGGGAGCAGTTAATAAAAAATAAATACTAAATACAATTAAAAAAGAACATAAGACATGGTATAAAAGGGGTCTGACAAGGATGCCTGTGTTGGTGGGTGGAGTCTGGGGAATGAACCAGTTGAACAGTGAATTTGTTTTGGGGGGTTTCTTGATTGGTATTGGGGGGACAGTTAATAGAAAGATAAATAAATCAAATAAGACATTTGTCTGTAATGTGATAGAAACTGCGATCCCCTGACGTAAGCTGTCACTTGGGTAGACTGATACTTGACGTAACAGAGTATTTTGTAGAGGATGATTTGTTGTTAGAGGGCCAAGCCCTGAGTAAACATTGATTTGTAGGACTTAGACTTATTAGAGGCACAAGCTCTGAGGAAACATTGATTTGTAGGACTTAGGCTTGTTTGGCACAAGTTCTAAGGAAACATTGATTTATTGTTTATTTTTTTGTAGGCCTATGTTTTTTTTTTTAAGCACAAGCCCTGAGAAAAAAAATGTCCTACTGGCCTAGTGCCAACAGGTCATTAGTGTTGGCCAGTGACTACTGGTCATTGTCAAATGCCCTGATTTAATTGCAGAATTTGCGACTGCTGTTCTTGCTGCTGCTGCTGAGTTGTTTAAGCAGCAGAATGATTAGGCAGCTCAAAGGGAATGGGATCAACAGTAGCTGTACTATGGGTGATGGATGATGAAGGTTCCAGTTGCCACAACTAGCTCCAGTGATGCACCAGAGGCAGAAGCAGCACCATAACTAGCCCCAACCACTTCAGGTATATGTGGAGAAAAGAAGAAGTTCACCGATAATTCTTCTTCACTTACCATTCCTCCAAAATTATGGGTGTGTTGTTACTAGACTAGAAATGTTTACCTTGAGAGCAGGAACTGTGCCTCTCATCAGCAACTGCATTGTGCACAGTGTGGTAAATAAAATCTGGCACAACTCTATACAAACACCATGACACCAGAAACCAAGTACTGCTGCTGTCACTATGCCCCTTGTCCACACCCCACTAAGTACACATGACAACTTGCTGACAGTTTAATAGTAATGATAAACCCTCCTTGCCACCAGCTTAGTATATTCTGTGGGATAAAATCTCTTCAGATGCTGCTTGATGCCTTGCTTGTGAGTCTCCTCCACCACACTGCCATGTGTGGCCAGTGTGCCACACACTGTGCAATGGGTTAACATGAACTGCCACATTCTGACATCTACAGAGTGGCTATCATTTGGCAGGGTAGGTAACAAGGAAGAGGGTGGATTGGCAGAAGCTGATGGCGAGATAGTTGTTTCACTCGTCATGGAATGTCCAGGCTCTGCCTGGGTTTCTCTATTCTTCCTCCTCTTTTATCTCTGTCTTGTCTCTTGTTGTCTTTCTGGAGAGTCAGGGGGTACAGCAACAGCAGTGCCTGATTTCTGTGATGGGTGTTTGGCTTTAACATGTTTCACATAAATGTCATGGTGTCTGTTTTTCATGTGCGTTATCAGGGCGGTTGTGCCAAGTTGTGTTCTCTCCTTTCCTCTTCTCACTGACTTGTCACAAATTGTGCATAGTGCTGTTAATGATGACTGCACTGTGCCTGCCCCAAGGGAAATATAGTCCCATACCCATGACTTCAGGGAATAGAGATAGGAAAAATGTGGAGAAGAATGTCTTCTTTCTTCTTGCTGCTGCTGCTGGCAAGTGGCACCTGTCCTAGTCCCGCATCATTTGTTGACCCCATTCCCACTCTGTCCATTGTGGTCTGTGGCACAGTAGCCTGCTGCCCTTGCAACTCAGCAGCGGCAGGAATTAGAGCAGTTGCAAATTCCAAAAGCTCACTGTTGGAGGTGGTGGTGATACCATCCTCATCCCTGTCTCCCATTCCTTTTCAGTTTGGACTAAAAAGGCCATCAATGTCTCTTCTAACCCAGCTTCTCCACCATCATCACCACCAGTAGTCCCTCTGCGCTGCTGTTCTATTACAGACATCTCACTGCTGGTTGGAGAAGGTGACGAGAAAAGTGACAGAGGGTCCGCTAATGTCACACTTGCTATTTCTTGGTGACCTGAATAAGCCAGACTGACAGCACTAGCAGCAGGCACAGGCAGCTTATTTGTGCTCATGGTGGTGGTATTAATGCTGCTAGGTAACAATTCTGCCTTCTTCAGGATCATGTTCCACCTAGACAATGCCATGGAGGGAAGGACACTACCAGGGTCAGGGGAATGGTGTAGGCTCCCTTGACCACTAGTCTGGATGCTCTGCATTACTTCCCATACCATTTTGCTAATGCTGTTCCCACCAGCTGCTTCCCTATTATTGTTACTACTACTAGATGAGAGTTGGTACCATGTTAGCCGTAGAAATACAGGAGGCAAAAATATAGTAAAGTTGATACCTTTATTGGTTAACTAAGCAGATTTAAAATGCAAGATTTCAAGACTTCCTCTCTTCCTCAGCCATGTTATACAGATAAATATGAAAACTTTTCTCTTAAATACAAGTACACATTGCATTGTTTATAATGGAAATTAGATAAGTCCAGATACTGATTCTTTGATCAGTCAATGGTAGAGGATGTGATTTAAATTGCATTCTTCCTCTGAGGAGTCCAGGTATTTATGATCCCAGAGGGACTGTCATAAAAGTTAATTCATAATGTGGTAATGTGACAGAAACTCTCTGTCTCTATTCAGCCCATAAGTCAAAGAATCAAATTGTAGCATTAATTTTACCTCCCATTATTTTCTGTCCCTCTGAGTTCGAAATTGTCCCATCAGAACAGTCAGTCTACTGTCCCTGACAATGTGTCCACTTTGGCAAAAATGTTCTCCCACTGGTGTCTCATCTTTTTGTTGCTAATGCTGGATCTGTTGGAATGAAACCTCTTATTTAATGCCTGTCCCGTTTCCCCCACATAAAGAGCTGTTGGGCATTTTTCACACATGATGAGGTATATTACATTGAATGATTTGCAGGTGAAATTATAGTTGATCTTATGGTGTAACTGGGTGCTTGGTATTGGTATCTTCTCTGTGGTGTAAATGTGTGCACAGGTTTTACACTTACTTTGTAGGTAGGGTAATGTGCCATTTTTTTTGTATTTTTGTTCAGGGCATTCCTTACCATCAGTTGTTTTAAAATGGGAGGCTGTCTGAAGGAGAGTAAGGGAGGCTGTGGGAATATGTTCTTAAATCTTTAATCTGTATGTAAGGTTGCTTGAAGTTCTTCATATTTTGCGCAGAGCTTCAACCTGGGGTTGGTAAGTGACAACAAGTGGCATACAGTTTCCCTTATGCTGTTCGTTGTAGCTCAACAGATCTTTTCTTGGTATGTGAGTAGCTTTCTGTATCTGACTGTCAATAATCCTTGCACTGTAACCCTGTTTTTATAAAGTCTCCTCTGAGTTTCTGGAGGTCCTTGTCACGGTCCGTCATGTCAGAACAGATGAGGTGGTATCTGATGACCTGGCTGTATATGATCGAGTTCTTTGTGTGTTTTGGGTGGAAGCTATTGTTTTTCAGGTAGGTTGGTCTGTCTGTTGGTTTGTGGTACAGGGATGTGTGGATGGAGTTGTTCTGAATACTGACAGTCGTGTCTAGGAAGTTAATGTTTGTGCATGAGTGACTGAGTGTTAGATTGATACTGGGGTGGAATGCATTGTAATTTTAGTGGAATTTGAGAGGTTCCTCTTTACTGGCGGTCCAGTTGATAAGAACATAATCTATGTAGTGGAGGTAGACCAGTTTTGTCTGGTAGGTGGACAGGAAGTCCTCTTCTAACTTTGCCATAAACAAGTTTGCATATTATGGTGCCATTTTCTGAAGATAGAGGTCCTAGTGTTCATTTTACCAGGAGTTTCAGGGTATTTTCTACCCAGCCAGAGATATTCTCTGTGTGTGCTCCAATTCCTGAAATGATGGGTCTTTCCGGGTTTCCTTCTTTGTGTATTTTGGTAACATGTAGAAAGAACCTGCTTTTGGATCTGCTGGTATTAGGGGCCTTATCTGTTCTCCAATGTTGGAGGGCAATTCTTTTATGATCATGAGTTGTTTTGTATATTTTTTGTGGGATCCTCTTGCAATTTCATATAGTATCTTTCATAAGAGAGTTGCCTATTTGCTTCTTGAATGTAGTCCGCAGTATTCATAATAACAACAGCTTCCCCCTTGTCCTCAGGATTAATAATAATATCCTTGTTATTCTTTAGTAACTGTATGGCTTTCTGTTCCTTGCTGGTTAAGTTGGGTGTATGACAAATTATGGGAGGTAAAATTAATGCTACAATTTGATTCTTTGACTTATGGGCTGAATAGAGACAGAGAGTTTCTGTCACATTACTACATTGTGAATTAACTTTTACAATGGTCCCTCTGGGATCATAAATACCTGGACTCCTCAGAGGAAGAATACAATTTAAATCACATCCTCTTCCACTGACTGATCACAGAAGCAGTATCTGGACTAACATTCTTATCTGATTTCCATTATAAACAATGCAATGTGTACTTGTATTTAAGAGAGAAGTTTACATATTTATATGTATAACATACCTGAGGAAGAGACCTAAGAAGTCTTGAAAGCTTGCATTTTAAATCTGTTTAGTTAGCCAATAAAGGTATCAACTTTACTAAATTTTTGCCTCCTGTGTTACTATTACTAACAACTGCCGCATCAAGGTCAGCCCCTGAGTCTTCCTCCTCACAATCACTATTTATATGATTATTACCCCCTCCTTTACCCCTAACACTAACAAACTGCTGGACCTACTTAGTAGTAATAGATCTAGTACTAGCAGGACTGCTTGGGGATGGCAAATGTTACTTAGGGTCCCCTGCTGTCACTCTTGCATCATCTTCTCCTTCCCCCTCCTGAGTATTACAAGACACAATGTAGCTTCAGCACTGGTGACAGCAGGTTCAGCACAAGGCAGCAGGCACAGCACTTGTGGTAGCAAGGGTGGCATGTCTGACAGCAGGCACAGCAAGAGTGGCAGCTGGGGCAGCATGTCTGATAGCAGGCACAACACTGGTGGCAGTAGGGGCAGCACTGAAAGCAGGCACAGCACTGGTGGCAGCAGGGGCAGCACTGACAGAAGACACAGCATTAGTGTCAGCAGGGGCAGCAAGTCTGGTAGCAGACACAGGCAGCTGACCTGTCCTGCTATCACTACTACCCTCTTCTTCCTCCCTTGATATTAATATCCCCAAGATCCCTAGGGGTGATATAGGGGAACTGGTCAGCATTGGTTCTGTAGTGCTCCCTTCCTCCTCCTCCTCAGACTCCGTGAACACATAAGGGCTCTTCCAGTTCCTCCATTTATTTGTTTTAAACTTACTCATAGTGATAGCAGTCACCATTAGCCTCTCCTGTCTCAATTTTGCCTCAGAATCACAGGAGAACAGTATAGCACATCTACCTCGCTCTATATCTGCTTCTATTGTGTTTCACTTCCTGGAAAACATTATGTTTTTGTAGTGAAAAGGGGAAAAACAAGTTAATCCATGGACTGAAACTTTCTAGCCAAAGAAAAAATGACAAAGAATATTTGCCAATGGGCTAAAAATGCAAATATTTTAATCCCTGTTTTTAATGCAGATTTTCCAGCTAAAAAGAGGACAACCATGTGGTTTTTGCAGATTTTTTGGTGGGAATATGAAGGGACCTTTCGCCCACCCCTACTGATCAGCATCCACAGCCTTAGTTATGATGAGAGTCTCTGCTGCTATTGGAAGTGCACCACCTGTGACACCTAGTAATGGTATAATTTCATCAACATCTAGCCCCAGTAGCAATAATAGCAGCCTCTCAGGAAACCCACTGTTTATGAAGTCCACAGTATAGAGATACTTCACTCACAATCTAAAAGCTAAGTATGTTGCTATCTGTTGTCTGTGTAAAAAGCATGTGAGCAGGGAGTAAGTAGGCAATATGAATGAGTTTGTTTTTGGAGATGACAAGAGTCATAAAGTGCCTACACATATGCCACCCCCCACCACTTCCACAAATGATGGCATTAAAGTAATAAAGTTACACAGTTCTTCCACTATGTGCTGCTATCCTATACTTACTACATTCTTAGAAAGTGGCCAAAACCTGCACAAAAATAATGCAAAAATACACCTGTGGAATAGTAAACGTGCCAAAATTTTAGCTGTTGACATGCTGCCATTTTCTTTTCTTTAAAACAGAGGCTTTAAAAAACTGATATAATGTGTTGCACCCTGCTGGAATATCTCAAGATGCAGTTATTTTTCAAGTATGGTTTTTCCAATGTTTCTTACCCCTTAACAACCCATGATGATGTTGAGGTCCCTAAAGGACCAAGGACATACATGTAAGTCATGGAATTCCAGGCTCCCCGTGCGGCTGCACGCTGTTCCGGGAGTCCGGAACCAGATGAGTAAAAAAAAAAATGCTACATGGTCCTTAAGTGACTGCAACGAGCGTGAATGGCCTGTCCTTAAGGGGTTAAGCAGGAAATTAATGTTGTGGGCAAAGGACAAAGGCACTCGGCCTGCTAATGCTTTTTTTCAAGCTAAATGTTGCTTTTGGACTCACAACTTTTACTTTCAGCTATTTATTTCTCCACTTCAGCCCTTAGAAGAAGCAGTGTTGTGGAGGAAACCATTGTGTCATAGAAAACATAAGTGAAAAAAGGCAAAGTTCTTGCAAGAAATTCATTGGCAGTGGTGAAAAAGAGAATATTTTATATATTTTCTATGGGTGGGAGTTTTTTAAAAATTCCTGAGGGAAATTTCTCTGATTTAGTGTTAAATAACTTTTTCTCCAGACTCCCCTAATTCAGAGATAACAGCCAGGTCAGGAAGAAATTTGTATCACAGTTGTCTACGTCTTACCAGTCAGTCACATAATTGTGGGGTATTTTGGTTAAACCTGCCTTTGCTACCTTCTCACAACCCCAGACTCCCCCAGCACAGAGATAATAAACAGATTAGACTTTATTAGTCTTCTCTAGCTGAAACATTTGCTGGTCTCTCTTCCTCTTGCAAGAAAAGAAGGGAAACTTGCCATGTGGTGGAGGGAGATTCAGTCTTCCTATTGATTTCAATGCAATAAGCTAGGTGAAAAAAAGCAGAAAATCTGTGCTTTTTGAAAAAATGTTACACTCAGCATTAAGTGCTATTTTTCTCCTATTTGAGGTGAAAAGTTTCAAGAAAACAGGTGTAGTTTTGAGTTTCCCCTAGTATGTGAACTCATACCAATATAGTTGAAAATACCATAGTTTTAAAAGATTTCAGTACAAATGTATAAAATTCTATTTTTTTTTCTTTAAAAATGCAAGTGACCCCAAATTTGTAAGTAAGGCGTGGGCAAAAAGTGGAAACATTTCCCATATGACTTTTCTATTTTTTTCACAAGAGTTTTCTCCTTTTCTCCAATACAAGATTTTCCTAACAGAAGGAGAATCAAGTCATACGACTCGAGGAGGCTCTGCAGCAGAGCCGAGATTGCGTTATCTATAAAGAATTCATTAATTGGAAACATCTACAAAGTGTGCCTGGTTTGCAAGCACACTTTGTAGGCATTTCCAATGAATTAATTCTTTATAGATAATGCGATCTCAGCTCTGCTGCAGAGTTGCCTGTTGGTCCCCGGACCGGAATCTCCTGCTGTCAGCTAGACGCTGACGTCAGGAGAAGGGGAGAGAGAGGGGCAAACTTTCAATGCCTATATCTCTCAAACCATAGCGGTTTGATAGATAGGGTTTGCACCATTCTGCTTATTTTCTAAGGCTCTATAAAACTATAAAAAGTTTTTATGGGACATTACAGTCCCTTGAAGGCCTCTCACCAAGGTTAAGAGTAACATATTCAAAACCCGAGAGTTGTATCCAAGTCTGGTGGCACAAAGATGGAATCAGGATAGTGTGTCAATGGAAACTAGGCCTATATTCCATAGTAGTGACTCGGGTCTCAGAGCAACCTAGTTTGCTGAGGTGTCTATTAGCTGCATAGGACAAAAATCGATAGGGGAGGCAGACATTGCAGAGAAAGAAAAAAAAAGGTGGGAGTTATAGCTAATGAGAAGACGCAAGTAAGGGGGGGCCCGAGGAGAGGGAAAAACAGGCATGGATGAGAAAGGAGAGAGGACCCATAAGGGCCCATCCATAGCCAGCGCTACTTCGGTTACTGCTGATCATGGTACATGGCTCCCAAACTAGTGTGAAGCATTCCTGGGAGTTTGAAAGAAGGGTTGTCAGTCTCTCCATAGAGTAGATCCTCCAGATAGACCCCAGCAGGATCTGAAGATATGGAACCCCGGGCCTCTTCCAGAGAGAGACCAGAACAATTCTGGCCATGAGAAGCATGTGTGAGATCAAGCTGAGGTTGTTATTGAGCGCCTCTAGGGGCCGAAGCCCCAGGAGCAACCACCAAGGAGATGAAGGGAAGGATGTGACTGCACAGGGCAGGTCCGTCAAATGTGGAAGAGCTCCCTCTTTCCCGGCATCCCTGAAGCACTGTGGGGAGATCACATGTAGTATTTCAGGGGTCAGATACCACCTATACAGAATCCCTTTCCTTGTGGAAGATGCAAATGGAGCTAATGGCCACAGCAATCCAGATTCTTTGGCAAGATTCCAAAGGTAGCTCAGAACCAATGTCAGATTCCCAGGCTAACATGCTTCTTTTTTTTTTTTTTTTTTCCACTCGATCTTATCACAGTTCGTCCAAAAAAAAATTATAACTATAAAACAAAATCAACAACTTCTTTCCCCAGTCTTCCCCAGCACAGAGAAAATAAAAGCAAAATCAGCAAGCAATTTAGACCCCAGCTGCCTATGTCTCCCGTAACACAGAGAACAAATGTCCTACCTAAAAGACTCCCTAAACTAAACTTCAATTCCCCTTTATCTGCCTATCTTCTCTAGCTCAAACAAATGCTACTTTCACCTCTCACAGAATGGTATGTGAGAGCATGGCACCCTTTTACATGGATGTAGAAAAGTAGAGAAAACTTTCATGTGCTGGGTAAAACATTTTCTTCCCATTGATTTCAATGCTATGAGCTAGGTGAAAAAAGCGTGGAAAAATTGCACTTTTTGTGAGAAATTATTTGCCAAGAGGGAAGTGCCGATTCTGGTTTGAGATGAAAATTTTTGCCCATCCCTACTGGCAGGTTATCTTCTTTCCAAAATGGTATGGTTTGTCTACCTTTTCTTTCATTTATGCTGTTGTAATAACCATTTTAGTATAGGAAAGTCATGTTTGAAAATAAGAGGTTGTAGTAGGTGCAATTTAGTGCTTCTGGCACCTCTAAGGTTTGTCATTCATAAAAATGGGATGCATTAGCTAATGAATACAGTTGGAATGTCCATATTTTTCCCCAGATTTATGTACATTTGAAGGGGTGAAAATGTAAAAAAGCTATTTGTTTCCTTTTGCGCAACCTTCTAAAAACATTTGTGCACACCGGTCTAAGGAAGGCAACTGACCCCTCATTTGATGCAGTAGTTTATCTTCTTTCCAAAATGGTATGCTTTGTCTACCTTTGTATCATTTATGTAGTTGTTACAACTTAGCAAAAAATTGTAAGAAAAATAAGAAGTAGTAGGTGTAGTCTTGTGCTTCTTCATATCTACATTCCAAAATATATAGTTTTATATAGTTACGCACCTGTTTTAGGGTCACCTGTTTTAGGTAGTTTTACTGTTACCACTGAAAGGTACGTTTAGTTAATCAAGTTGAAAATACCATTTTGTGCTCCTGGCAATTAGGTCTCTGCATAGGCCATGCTTTTAGGTAAAACTATACATATTTGATATTTTTGTAATTGGAGGATTAAGGTCTTTTTCAAATAAATGAAATGTTCACCATCAAGATAAATGTTTTTGATATATAGCTTGTGATTTTAGAATGACATCATAGCTTGTAATACAATGCAAAATTTACTTCATGTAAGGCACCATGCAAAAGCTCAATTTGTTCTCAAAGAATCATATATGGATTTCCATATGTAACTAGAAAGTTACCTATGGGAATCATACATAAACAGATGGATACCAAAAATGCTGAAAATTTGTTTGGCCTATAGGGTCTAGAAAATGGCCTAAGTATCTCCCACTCAAAATGTTTAATTATTCTCCAGCCTTGTTTTAGTTGCCTCTCTCTTGTCAACAAATACAGAAATGAGATGATGCGGGAGCCTGACACCCCTTATATACTATCCCTGCAGGAAAATTAGTGAAACTTGCAGCATGGTGGGTAAAATTCAGTCTTACCACTGATTTCAATGCAGCGAGTTAGACACTTTTCATGAAAAATGATAACGTTTAGCTGTAATGAACTGTGCATAGAATATTGTTACAATCATTCTGGATATATAGAATTTATTAATTTACAGTATGAGAAATTTGCTTGCATTCACTATAAATGAGGCTGACAGCTAATTTCTTTAGGGAATATCTCTGCAGAAGAAATGTCCACAATGATATATTTTTTTCATTCCATAAATCGACTATTCAAATATAGCAACAACAATTTCAGTATTAGCTTAAAAGTGTTTATTTTATACTAATTTTCAATAAAAGTTAATTTACTAAAACTTGTTACAGAAGAACACAGATTACTGCTGTGATTTCTGATGCTGATTTTTATGAAACATCAAATCATTCAATGAAGAATTTAGTCAAACAACATTAAGAACACATTTATGTTCATGTAGCATGATGTTTGTGTCTGAAAGCTGTGAAAATATTGTGTCTGTATAATCAGAAGAATTGAGTATGACAATTGCTCCTCCCTTGTCAGCTGCTCTTCATTAGAAAGAGTCTTAAATGTTTCTCTTTCAATCTTAGTTAGGTTCTGATCATTTTTAACCTGTCTGGGGAAGTTAATCATTGTTTCATACTCAACCATCCTGTGGAATGTTTTAATAGACAAATTGTTGCTTGGAGGATCAAAGACTTACGTTTGAAAGGCTTGGTGGACATCAGGTATATTCTGGTCTTCTGAAAAAAAAAATATTTAAAGGCTTCATGAACAATGGAATTTGTGTAAGTCCACTTGCCAATCAAACTTAGATAAGTGTTGGTAGGTACAAATGAGAGACCTTTATGGGCAGTCTAGACTCTCCACTAGTCAATGTATTGGAAGACAAATTATAAATTAAGTTTTTAGAAGGGGGGAGGGGTAGCTTATTTTTTGCCCTTGCCCCCCTTTTCATCCTCAATGTCTGATAGCCCCTCTGGTACCTTCCTGTACCCATGTTGTAACCCCAAAAAAGGAGCCTCAAATTAACTACTTTCTACCTCTGAGTCAGGGGGAAAAAAGTGTGTTCTCCATGTCTGTAAAACCTGGTAAGTGGGTTTACATTCAGGTTTTCTTCTGAGTGGTCTTCTAAATTATGAGTTTTACCCATCAACCAGTTATACACCCTATGTTCTCTGTAGTCCACCATAACTTTATTGAACTTGTCCCTTTTATGTTTAGCAAGCTTATTTTTGCATGCTTCTACTTATTGCTCAGTGTTTTTAAGCAGTCAATAGTTTTGTCACTTTTAAGGGACTCACTTTGTTTAGTGTTAAAATCAACAATATTTTTCCTCACCTCACTCAACTCCTTGTTGATCTCCTCCACCACCACAACCATCAGATCAAGTGAACACTAATTAAAGGGATAGTAATACTTAAAATGTAAAAAAAAAAAAAATGTTGTAGGTTTTATCCCCCTGACTAAAATAAGGGTACTCCCACTGCTGAAAGGTGTTATATTCAAAATTTATTACAGCTCAAAGTTGAATTTTTTTAGGTGCAATATCACAGTGGCCTGAAATTGTACAGTGGCACTGTTGCTACACCATCCTATGGATATTTATGGTCCTGGGATTCAGCTTTGAGCTCTAATAACTTTTGACTAAAACACCTTTCAGCAGTGGGAGTACCCATGTTTTACTTAGGGGGATAAACCCTAAAACAAATTTTTTTTTACATATTAAGTATTACTATCCCTTTAAGAAACCCAACCCACTTCTTGAAAAATGTGGTATTAGTGCGATTAACTGTTCTTAATCCAGAATTATCAAGGAATTGTCTTCTCTTTGTGATTTTCAGACAGAGTGATCCTATGTAGCACTAAGTCAGATTCTCTTTTTTTTTATTTGAGGATCTGGAAGTGAAGCTCAGTAGTGTTGACTGTCCATATGTGGTTGAAATATTATCCTTAAAATGAACAGAATCCCCCTTGGATTGGTCTGTTTTGTAATTCTACAACTCTGTGTCTTTGCCTCCTGCTGATTCTTTTCTAAAACTGTAATATATCAAGGGTCTTGTACATGAATAGTGAATCTAGTTTCAAATAAGGGTTTACCATATGATACACACAACCAGTTAACAGTAGGCAGTATCACATGTACAGACTTGATAGAATGAGCACTCCTTTAAATGACTAAAAAATGTCTGATACAAGAAATGGTATTAGAAGAACCATAATACATTAGTTCACTGACAGAACTTGTTAGTAGTGTAAATTATTGCATTTATTGTCATGGTTCTGGCCTCCTTAATGGCCTTTATCAAGGCAACCAGGGCAAACATCTAAGGACAGCAATGGGGAGTGCTTGTGCTCCCACCTACGCCAATTTATATTTGGGGTGATGGGAGCACGAGCATGTCTTCTGTGATCGAAATGACAGATATACTGAATGTATCACTTTGTACTTGCGTTACTATTACGGTGCCCGTGATTGCTGACTTTTGCTGTCAGTCAGGTGTGTGTACTCTCCATTGGCCGCCTGTCTATTGCCCGCCCAGTATTGCCTTTATAGACTGGGCTGAGGCACCCTTTGGTTGCCCTTTCATGGTGTCTCTATATCAGGAGTCACCTGCCTTGTACCTGTATCTTAGGGCCTGTTTGCTCAGTTACCAGTGTCAGCGATTCATCCAGACGCCAGTGTCACTCCTGCGTGGTTCCTGCCTCCGTTCCTGATCCGGTTGGGCTGATGTTCCAGCTTCCATTCCTGATCCAGTGCTTCCGTTGTTTCTGCTCCTTTGCTGACCTGGATTGGCTGTCCTGCTGTTCCAGTAGCTGTCCTGGCCTGTCTATTGTTCCTGCTTATGGATCCTGACTGATGTCCGTCTCATCGACCTTGAGTGTCTGGGTGACATTCTGATCACTGGTTTGCTCCAATCCACCGGGTGCTTGCTGCCCACATTACAGCACCGGCAGGGTGTTTCCGTTGTCCAGTACACGCTAATGGTTTACTCCATTACACCGGTTGCTGTTGCTGCCTCCATTATTCAACCGGTTGGGCTATACTGTTGTCCAGTACATGGTACTGGTTTACTCCACATTTACCGGTTGCTGCTGTCTCCAATATTGCACCGGTTGGGCGATATGGTTGTCCAGTACGCGGTACTGGTTTACTCCATATTTACCAGGTGCATATTGCCTCCATTATTGCACCGGTAGGGTGTTCCTGTTGTCCAGTACGAGGTACTGGTTTACTCCATAACACCGGATGCTAGCATCCTCATTACAGCAGCGGTAGGGCGTTCCTAGTGTTGTCCAGTACGCGGTATTGGTTTACTCCGGGTGCTGGTTGCCTCCAGTTGGGCCACCAGTTGGGCGATATTGCTGTCCAGTACGTGGTACTGGTTTACTCCACTTTCACCGGTTGCTGCTGCCTCCATTATTGAACCGGTTGGGCGTTACCGTTTTCCAATACGCGGTACTGGTTTACTCCATATTTACCGGGTGCGTGTTGCCTCCATTATTGCACCGGTAGGGCGATTCTGTTGTCCAGTACGTGGTACTGGTTTACTCCATTACACCGGTTGCTAGCATATTCTTTACCACACCGGTAGGGCGTTCTTAGTGCTGTCCAGTACGCGGTACTGGTTTACTCCATTTTCACCGGGTGCTAGTTGCCTCCATTATTGCACCGGTTGGGCCTCCCTGGTTGTTTTATACGTGATACTGGTTTGCTCCACTGTACCATCCTGTGCTGCTGCTTCCATCCATACAGCACTAGTGGAGCTGTCCTTCAGTCATTTAGGCTGCCTTGCCCGATATATTGGCAAGGCCGGTAGAGCCTTATTCCTGCAATTGTGCCATCATCCAGGCTGCCCTGCCCGGTATATTGGCAGGGCCGGTAGAGCCTTAGTCATAGTGTTGTTCCATACCTTAGGCTGCCTTGCCCGGTACATTGGCAAGGCCGGTAGAGCCTACCATACTGTATCTTGTAAAAGCTACTGTTTGAAACTATCTTGTGCATGTGATATATTTGTATGTTCAGGACCCGTGAGGGGTCCCATTAAACTTTTCAATAAAGTTTGATTTTTATCTTACTCTGTGTCTGAGAGTCAAAACAAACCGTGACAGTACGAAAGGGCCATGACCTCAGACAGTAAGAGTGAAGGTAACGCACAGAACATCCATTGGAGGATGGATGTACATGAGCAGCGTTTGGATCAGTTGGCATTGGCCATCCAAACTATTCTTGAGCTTACTGTACTTACTGACAAGTCTGTTTCTAGTCCGGTGGTCTCCCCAGTTTCGACACCGGAGAATGATACTATTATCTCTGGGGCTGCAGTCAAAGGGCTAACCACTTCAGCACCATTGCCACTCAGATATGATGGTGAACCCAATCTGTGCAGAGGGTTTATCAATCAATTTGAGATATTTCTGGAGTTGACCTCTCATGCCTTTCCCAATGATGGCAGTAAAGTTGGGTTTATGATATCCTTCTTGACCAGGCGAGCACTGGCATGGGCCAATCCCTTATGGGAAAATGCGAAACCTTGCACAAAGAATTTAAGGGAATTTGTGCAAACATTTTGGAGAGTATTTGAGATCCCTGGTAGAACCACCTCTGCTGCTAAACGTTTAATGGAAATTCAACAGGGCAAGCGGACTGTGGGCAAGTATGCCATAGAATTCCGTACACTAACAGCAGAGGTAGGTTGGAACAATGAGGCGTTGCTGGCTGCCTTTGGTCAAGGTCTGGGCGATCATATCAAAGATGAAACTGCAGCTAGAGAGCTGCCTAATGATCTGGACGAAAATATTGATTACTCAATTCTAATTGACACTTGGATCCGTGACAGGCTTATGGCTAAGGACTGTAGGGTATGGTTAAAAAGCACTGGGCCTAGCAGTTCATTTTGCCAACCCATCCCTCCCTCGTTACCTAAATCCAATGACCATGCACGGGAACCTGGTGAACCTATGCAATTAGGCTTTACCAGGTTAACTAAAGAGGAACGAGCACAAAGCAGGAGGCAGGGGTTATGTTTATATTGTGGTAAATCTGGGCACTTGCTAAGAACCTGTCCCATACGTTCGGGAAACGAACGCACCTAGGGTACCTTGGGGGACAGGCCCTAGGTGGTGTTCATCAGTCCCCAGGTTTGAGCATACAAAAACCCACCATCCAGGTGGTACTCTCATGGGCAGATCGCTCTGTGGAGGTTCTGGCCCTGATTGATTCTGGTGCTGCCGGATATTTCATGGATAATGCGTTTGCTGAACGGCACAAGATTCTGCTGGTTAAAAGAGAATCCCCTCTGGCCATTGAAGCTATTGACGGCAGACCACTGCAACCTGCCCAGGTTATGTTTGAAACAATGCCACTTCCTATGACTATTGGAACAGCAGTTTCAGATAATCAGTTCTCCTCACCATGCAGTCATTCTGGGTTTCCCTTGGTTGCAATTGCATAATCCCCAGTTTGATTGGCAAAAGTGTAAGATTTCCGCCTGGTCCCAATATTGTATGGAGCATTGTGTGTCTCACCCGGTGAAGAGTACCAACAATTCAGTGATGTTTTCAGTAAGGGGGAGGCTGGCACCCTGCCTCAACACAGGTCCTATGATTGTGCAATTGAATTACCCCAGGGGGTAGTGCCCCCTAGGGGCCGTACTTATCCTTTGTCGTGTGAGGAGAACCAAGCTTTGGAGGAATATATTTCAGATGCCCTCAAAAGAGGGATCATCAGGAAATCCACCTCGCCAGCTGGGGCTGGGTTCTTTTTTGTAAAGAAAAAGAATGGCGAGCTAAGACCATGCATTGATTACCGTGGCCTAAACAAGTTGATGCCTAAGAATGCGTATCTGATACCACTCATCACCGAACTATTTGACAGGTTAAAAGGTTCCTCAATTTTCACAAAATTGGACCTACGTGCAGCTTATAACCTGATTCGGATCAGAGCTGGTGATGAGTGGAAGACAGCTTTTAACACTAGATCTGGGCACTATGAATATCTAGTGATGCCATTTGGTCTCTGTAATGCACCCGCAGTGTTCCAAGAATTAATTAATGATATCCTCAGGGATATGTTGCAGTCCTGTTTGGTGGTTTACCTGGACGATATACTTATTCACTCAGATGACTTGTCACAACACATCAAGGATGTGTCAGAAGTGTTGCTCCGCCTACGTAAGAACAAATTGTATTGCAAATTGGAAAAATGCGAGTTTCATAGATCCAGTGTGCCCTTTTTGGGGTTTGTAATTGCCAAGGAGGGTATTGTCATGGATCAGGAGAAACTTGCGGAAGTCTTGCAATGGCCACGGCCAAAAGGCTTAAAATCAATTCAGCGATTTCTGGGCTTCGCTAATTATTACAGGAAGTTTATTAAGAACTTTTCCACGATTGTTAAACCATTGTCTGACCTTACTCATAAGGGCGCAAATCCTTCACAATGGTCTGAGGCAGCTGAATGTGATTTTGAGACATTGAAATCTGCCTTTGCAGCTGCTCCACTGTTATCCCATCCCAACCCAGCTCTCCCGTTTACGCTGGAGGTCGATGCCTCAGAGATTGGGGTTGGGGCAGTACTCTCTCAAAGACCAGAAAAAGGGAGTACCCTCAGACCTTGTGGGTTTTTCCTCAAAGAAATTGTCTGTTGCCCAGAGCCACTATGAGATAGGTGACAGAGAACTACTGGCTATCATTCTCACTCTTAAGGAGTGGCGTAATTTATTGGAAGGCACCAGAAATCCTGTATTGATTCTCACAGACCATAAAAATCTGACTTATTTATCAGAATCTAAAAGACAGTCTTCTCGCCAGGCCAGATGGGCGTTGTTCCTTTCTCGATTTAATTTTATTGTGTCTAACTTGCCGGGTTCCAAGATCGTTAGGGCTAATGCCCTGTCTAGACTATTTGAGCCGGAGACTGACAGGGGCGAGGCCCCAGCACCTATTATACAGCCTGAACGTATATTGGCCACGTTACGTACTAGTATCACTTCGCCACTGGGGGAAGAGATTCTGGCCACCCAGGCTACTGCCCGTTCAGAAACCCCAGTGGGCAAGTGTTTTGTTGATGAGCGATTCCGCACTAGACTACTTGAAACCTACCACTCCTCTAAAGCTGCTGGGCATATTGGTAGGGATCAATTAATATGGTCACTCTCACAAGTTTTCTGGTGGCCCTCCTTGAGGGCAGACTGTGCTGCATTTACCAATGCCTGTGCCAACTGTGCTCGTGCCAAGACCCCTAGACACCTCCCTGTGGGCCTACTTTAACCAGTGCCCAATGGCGAACGTCCCTGGTCTCACGTTTCTATTGATTTTATGGGAGAATTGCCAGTGTCTAGGGGATATTCCTTCATACTTATGGTGGTGGACAGGTTTTCTAAAATGGCTAATTTTGTACCTCTCCGTGGCCTTCCCTCTGCCAAAGAATTAGCGGTGGTTTTCACTAAGGAAGTATTCCGGTTGCACGGGGTACCTAGAGTTCTGGTGTCTGACTGGGGGAGCCAGTTCGTGTCTAGATTTTGGAGAGCCTTTTGTGAACAGATGGGCATCCAATTGTCCTTTTCTTCCGCATACCACCCCCAGACCAATGGGGCTGCTGAGCGTGCCAATCAGGGACTGGAGCAGTTCCTGCACTGTTTTGTTACTGACCATCATGATAACTGGGCCGACCTGTTGCCGTGGGCAGAGTTTGCCAGGAACTTTGCGGTTAACTCTTCATCCGGGAACTCCCTGTTTCTTATCAACTATGGGTTCCAGCCATGCTTGCTCCTGGATTAATTTCAGTCTCAACAGATTCCAGCTCTGGATGAGCGTATTGAGCAGCTCCGCTCCACATGGGCACAGGTTCAAAGGGCACTCACTCTGTCTTTTCAGCGTCATCAGCTCCATGCTAATCGTAGACGGCTGCCAGCAGTTTCTTTCCAGGCTGGGGAAAGGGTATGGCTATCCTCCAGAAACCTCAAGCTACAAGTCCCGTCTAATAAATTGGTCCATACAGGGTGATCCGTAAAATTAACCCTGTTTCGTATGCCTTGGCTATCCCTGCGTCCATGCGCATTCACAATGTGTTCCATGTATCTCTCCTCAAACCTCTTGTATGCAACAGTTATACTACTAACCCTATGGTGCCAGGGCCTATAGAGGTAGAGGGCCAGGAGGAGTTTGGAGTTCAGAGTATTATTGATTCTCGCAGATTTAGAGGACAATTGCAGTATTTGGTACAATAGAAGGGTCATGGTCCTGAGGATCAATCCTGGGTGGATAGTAAGGACCTTCATGCTTCCAAATTACTGTGAATTTTTCATTCTAAGAACCCCCAGAAACCAGGTCCCTCTTCCTGAAGGGGTGTCTTTGAGAGGGGGGTACTATCACGGTGCCTGTTATTGCTGACTTTTGCTGTCAGTCAGGTGGGTGTACTCTCCATTGGCTGCCTGTCTATTGCCCGCCCAGTATTGCCTTTATAGAATGGGCTGAGGCATCCTTTGGTTGCCCCTTTGTGGTGTCTCTATGTCAGGAGTCACCTGCCTTGTACCTGTATCTTAGGGCCTGAGCGTCTGGGCGACATTCTGATCACTGGTTTGCTTCAATCCGCCGGGTGCTAGCTGCCCACATTACCGCACCGGCAGGGCATTTCCGTTGTCCAGTACGTGCTACTGGTTTACTTCATTACACCGGTTGCTGTTGCTGCCTCCATTATTCAACCGGTTGGGCTATACTGTTGTCCAGTACGCGGTACTGGTTTACTTCACATTTACCTGTTGCTGCTGCCTCCAATATTGCACCAGTTGGGCGATACTGTTGTCCAGTATGCGGTACTGGTTTACTCCACATTTACCGGTTGCTTCTGCCTCCAATATTGCACCGGATGGGCAATACTGTTGTCCAGTACGCGGTACTGGTTTACTCCACATTCACCGGTTGCTGCTGCCTCCAATATTGAACCAGTTGGGCGATACAGTTGTCCAGTACGCGGTACTGGTTTACTCCATATTTACCGGGTGCATGTTGCCTCCATTATTGCACTGGTAGGGCATTCCTGTTGTCCAGTACGAGGTACTGGTTTACTCCATAACACCAGTTGCTAGCATCCTCATTACAGCACCGGTAGGGCATTCCTAGTTTTGTCCAGTACGCAGTACTGGTTTACTCCATATTCACCGGGTGCTGGTTGCCTCCATTATTGCACTGGTTGGGCGATATTGCTGTCCAGTACGCGGTACTGGTTTACTCCACTTTCACCGGTTGCTGCTGCCTCCATTATTGAAATGGTTGGGCATTACCGTTGTCCAGTAAGCGATAATGGTTTACTCCATATTTACCGGGTGCGTGTTGCCTCCATTATTGCACCGGTAGGGCGATTCTGTTGTCCAGTACGTGGTACTGGTTTACACCATTACACCGGTTGCTAGCATATTCTTTACCGCACCGGTAGGGCGTTCTTAGTGCTGTCCAGTACGCGGTACTGGTTTACTCCATTTTCACCGGGTGCTAGTTGCCTCCATTATTGAACCGGTTGGGCCTCCCTGGTTGTTCTATACGTGATACTGGTTTGCTCCACTGTACCATCCTGTGCTGCTGCTTCCATCCATACAGCACTAGTGGAGCTGTCCTTCAGTCATTTAGGCTGCCTTGCCCGGTATATTGGTAAGGCCTGTAGAGCCACATTCAGTATCGTACCATCCTCCAGGCTGCCTTGCCCGGTATATTGGCAAGGCCGGTAGAGCCACATTCAGATTGTCGTGCCATCCTCCAGACTGCCTTGCCCGGAATATTGGCAAGGCCGGTAGAGCCTTATTCCTTCAATTGTGTTATCTCTCAGGCTGCCTTGCCCGGTATATTGGCAAGGCCGGTAGAGCCTTATTCCTGCAATTGTGCCATCATCCAGGCTGCCTTGCCCGGTATATTGGCAGGGCCGGTAGAGCATTAGTCATAGTGTTGTGCCATACCTTAGGCTGCTTTGCCCGGTACATTGGCAAGGCCGGTAGAGCCTACCATACTGAATCTTGTAAAAGCTACTGTTTGAAACTATCTTGTGCATGTGATATATTTGTATGTTCGGAACCCGTGAGGGTTCCCATTAAACTTTTCAATAAAGTTTGATTTTTATCTTACTCTGTGTCTGAGAGTCAAAACAAACCGTGACAGTTACATTGATGATATACTAATATTTTGGGAGGGGAGTGAGGATTTAGTCAAGGAATGTATTGGGATTCTTAATGATAATGATTAGTGTTGAGCGAGCATGCTCGGCCGATGCTCGGATCGGCTCGAGCATCGCTCTGCTCGGCACATGGCGGTACTCGTACGAGTACCGCATGTGCTCGCCCGCCATGTTCGGGTCTCCTCCCCGCACGTTTTGCGGCTGCTGCGCAGCCAATAAACGTGCAGGGAGGCTCTGACATCGGTGTAATGCCAGCAGCCATGTTGGCTGCTGGCATTACACTGATTGGCTGGCCAGAACCCGTGGTCAGGTGCTGTATAGCACCTGACCATCGAGTTCGGCTCAGTCTGAGCCAGGGAGAGCTGAGGATAGGAAGGGAAAGGCAGTGTAGGGAGGAAAAAACAAAAATTGTGACAAAAAAGAACCAAAAGTCCTTTTTAGGACTACTGTGTGTGGGGGCAGCAGGTTATATTGTGTGTGGGGGGAAAAAAACAAAAAAAAAAAAAAAAAAATATTCTGTTTAGTGTGAAAAGTTGCAGATTAGAGCACATTCTGTTTAGTGTGCACAGTTGCAGATTAGAGCACATTCTGTTTAGTGTGCAAAGTTGCAGATTAGAGCACATTCTGTTTAGTGTGCAAAGTTGCAGATTAGAGCACATTCTGTTAAGTCTTCAAACTAAAATATCAAAGTCACGTATTCCATTCAGTGTGCGTCGCCGCAGTTTAGCAGCACATTCTGAGTACTGTGCAGAGTTGCAGAATAGGAAGAAATACTGTTAAGTCTTCAAACTAAAATATCAAAGTCACATATTCCATTCAGTGTGCTTCGCCGCAGTTTAGCAGCACATTCTGTGTACTGTGCAGAGTTGCAGAATAGGAAGAAATACTGTTAAGTCTTCAAACTAAAATATCAAAGTCACATATTCCATTCAGTGTGCTTCGCCGCAGTTTAGCAGCCTATTCTGTGTACTGTGCAGAGTTGCAGAATAGGAAGAAATACTGTTAAGTCTTCAAACTAAAATATCAAAGTCACATATTCCATTCAGTGTGCTTCGCCGCAGTTTAGCAGCCTATTCTGTGTACTGTGCAGAGTTGCAGAATAGGAAGAAATACTGTTAAGTCTTCAAACTAAAATATCAAAGTCACATATTCCATTCAGTGTGTTTCACCGCCGTTTAGCAGCCTATTCTGTGTACTGTGCAGAGTTGCAGAATAATAAGAAATACTGTTAAGTTTTCAAACTCAAATATTAAAGTCACATATTCCATTCAGTGTGTTTCACCGCAGTTTAGCAGCCTATTCTGTGTACTCTGTACAGTTGCAGAATAATAAGAAATACTGTTAAGTTTTCAAACTCAAATATTAAAGTCACATATTCCATTCAGTGTGTTTCACCGCCGTTTAACAGCCTATTCTGTGTACTCTGTACAGTTGCAGAATAATAAGAAATACTGTTAAGTTTTCAAACTCAAATATTAAAGTCACATATTCCATTCAGTGTGTTTCACCGCCGTTTAACAGCCTATTCTGTGTACTCTGTACAGTTGCAGAATAATAAGAAATACTGTTAAGTTTTCAAACTCAAATATTAAAGTCACATATTCCATTCAGTGTGTTTCACCGCAGTTTAGCAGCCTATTCTGTGTACTCTGTACAGTTGCAGAATAATAAGAAATACTGTTAAGTTTTCAAACTCAAATATTAAAGTCACATATTCCATTCAGTGTGTTTCACCGCCGTTTAACAGCCTATTCTGTGTACTCTGCAGAGTTGCAGAATTATAAGAAATACTGTTAAGTTTTCAAACTCAAATATTAAAGTCACATATTCCATTCAGTGTGTTTCACCGCCGTTTAACAGCCTATTCTGTGTACTCTGCAGAGTTGCAGAATTATAAGAAATACTGTTAAGTTTTCAAACTCAAATATTAAAGTCACATATTCCATTCAGTGTGTTTCACCGCCGTTTAACAGCCTATTCTGTGTACTCTGTACAGTTGCAGAATAATAAGAAATACTGTTAAGTTTTCAAACTCAAATATTAAAGTCACATATTCCATTCAGTGTGTTTCACCGCCGTTTAACAGCCTATTCTGTGTACTCTGTACAGTTGCAGAATAATAAGAAATACTGTTAAGTTTTCAAACTCAAATATTAAAGTCACATATTCCATTCAGTGTGTTTCACCGCAGTTTAGCAGCCTATTCTGTGTACTCTGTACAGTTGCAGAATAATAAGAAATACTGTTAAGTTTTCAAACTCAAATATTAAACTCACATATTCCATTCAGTGTGTTTCACCGCCGTTTAACAGCCTATTCTGTGTACTCTGTACAGTTGCAGAATAATAAGAAATACTGTTAAGTTTTCAAACTCAAATATTAAAGTCACATATTCCATTCAGTGTGTTTCACCGCAGTTTAGCAGCCTATTCTGTGTACTCTGTACAGTTGCAGAATAATAAGAAATACTGTTAAGTTTTCAAACTCAAATATTAAACTCACATATTCCATTCAGTGTGTTTCACCGCCGTTTAACAGCCTATTCTGTGTACTCTGTACAGTTGCAGAATAATAAGAAATACTGTTAAGTTTTCAAACTCAAATATTAAAGTCACATATTCCATTCAGTGTGTTTCACCGCCGTTTAACAGCCTATTCTGTGTACTCTGTACAGTTGCAGAATAATAAGAAATACTGTTAAGTTTTCAAACTCAAATATTAAAGTCACATATTCCATTCAGTGTGTTTCACCGCCGTTTAACAGCCTATTCTGTGTACTCTGTACAGTTGCAGAATAATAAGAAATACTGTTAAGTTTTCAAACTCAAATATTAAAGTCACATATTCCATTCAGTGTGTTTCACCGCAGTTTAGCAGCCTATTCTGTGTACTCTGCAGAGTTGCAGAATAATAAGAAATACTGTTAAGTTTTCAAACTCAAATATTAAAGTCACATATTCTGTGTAAGATGAAGAAGGCGGGTAAAAAGGGACGGGGAAGTGGACGTGATCCTGAAAGTTCAGGGCGCGGGTCAGGACGCGGAGAAACTGTGCCTGGTGCCAGAGCACAAGAAAGAAAGACATCCACCATACCTAGCTTCATGTCTAATTTTACAGGGCGTCGCAGGACATCACTCTCGAGGTCCGACCACTGCGAACAGGTGGTCGGTTGGATGACAGCTGATACTGCTTCCAGTCGGTTAAGCACCACCCTGTCTTCCACCAAGTCCACTCTCAGTAGCCAAGAGTCTGGTCAACATAATCCTCACTCTGATCATCCTTCCTCCCACCATACACGGTCTGGTCAAAGAAGTGATCCCACACTGGGATATAGTGAGGAGCTCGTCTCATCACCAATCCTTCATTTGACCCTCTCTCCAAGCACGCTTGCAGAGGAACATGACATCTTGTGCCCTGATTCACAACCTCTAGAGGCTACCCAATCTCAAGAAGATGACAGATGTGAACGGCATTTAAGGTCAAAGGAAGTAGTGGATGATGATGATGATGATGAGACACAGTTGCCATTAAATCAACCACTATTTCCGTCTCAAGACCTTGTTGAGGAGAATGTTATACAGTTGTCAATGACTGAGTATGTGGTGGGATCAAGACTTGAGGAGGATGATCAGAGTGAGGAAGTGGAGGAGGACTTGGTGGACGATGAGGTGACTGACCCCACCTGGGAAGGTGTAGAGCCGAGCGATGACAGCAGTCCTGAGGGTGAGCAATCTGCAGCACCGCAACAGGCTGGAAGAGGCAGTGGTGTGGCTACAGAAAGAAGGCGGACCGCACCAAACCGGCCCGCAAATGTTCCACGGAGCACCCCCTTGCGTAAATCTACCTTGCCAAGGGGTAGGTGTTCCGCGGTATGGCGTTTTTTTAAGGAAAGTGCGGACGACAAAAGAATTGTAGTTTGCAACCTGTGCCACTCCAGAATGAGCCGAGGCATGAACACTAGAAACCTCACCACCACCAGCATGATCCGACACATGGCATCCAAGCACCGTAGTAAGTGGGAGGAACGCCTGGATCGCCCATCTGTGTCTGCAGGCCACACCACTGCCTCCTCTTCCCCTGTTTTCGGTGCCGGCCAATCGCCTGTCGAAGGCGCAGGCCCGCATACCTCCCGCCCTGCACCTGTAGCATCTGAAGCACCATCAGCGACCACATCCACTTCCCTGTCCCAGCACAGCGTCCAAATGTCGTTACCCCAGGCATTTGAGCGCAAGAGAAAGTACCCAGCCACCCACCCACAGGCCATAGCACTAACCTCACACCTTTCCAAATTACTGGCCATCGAAATGCTGCCATTTAGGCTTGTGGACACTGAGTCCTTCCGCAGCCTGATGGCAGCAGCTGTCCCTCGGTACGCGGTCCCCAGCCGCCACTACTTTTCCCGGTGTGCCATCCCCGCATTACACCACCATGTGTCCCGTAACATCACCCGTGCCCTGACCAACGCAGTTACTGGGAAGGTCCACTTAACGACTGACACATGGACAAGTGCTTGTGGCCAGGGACGCTACATTTCCCTGACGGCACACTGGGTGAATGTCGTGGAGGCTGGGAGCGACTCGGACCCTGGGATGGCACGGGTGCTACCCACGCCGAGGATTGCGGGCCCTACCTCCATCAGGGTTTCCACCAGCACCTACGTTATTGGCTCCTCCTCCTCCGTTTCCACCTCCGAATTCTCTACACACAGCGCCACTCCCCCATCAGCCAGTAGCTGGAAGCAGTGTAGCACTGCAGTGGGGAAGCGTCAACAGGCCGTGCTGAAGCTGATCTGCCTTGGGGACAAACAGCACACGGCCTCAGAGCTGTTGCAGGGGATTAGTCACCAGACCGAGCAGTGGCTCTCGCCACTCAACCTGCAACCAGGCATGGTTGTGTGTGATAATGGGCGTAACTTGGTGGCGGCTTTGGAGCTCGGCAAGCTCACACACGTACCATGCCTAGCGCATGTATTTAATTTAGTGGTGCAGCGATTTCTAAAAACCTACCCCAATGTGCATGATCTCTTGACCAAGGTGCGCCGCGTGTGTGCACATTTCCGTAAGTCATCAACAGCTTCAGCCGGCCTGTTGAAGCTGCAGCAGCGCTTACAATTGCCAGCTCACCGGCTGCTGTGTGACGTGAGCACGCGCTGGAACTCCACCTTCCACATGTTGGCCCGGCTTTGTGAGCAGCAGAGGGCAGTAGTGGAGTACCAGCTGTTACACGGTCGTCGCCTCTCCGTTCAACTTCCTGTAATCAGAAGTGAGGAGTGGGAATGGATGTCAGACCTCTGTGAGGTTTTACGCAATTTTGAGGAATCGACACAGATGGTGAGCGGCGATAACGCTATTATCAGTGTAACCATCCCACTTCTGTGTCTACTGAAACGCTCGCTGCTCACAATTAAAACCGACGCTTTGCATGTGGAAGAGGTGGAAATGGGGGAGGAAGAGCTTACACAAGGTGATAGCCAGAGCACCCTCACTTCGTCTTCTCAGCGACAATTGGAGGAGGCGGAGGAGGAGGAGGAGGAAGACACGGTTGTCTCCGCTACAGAGGGTAGCCATGGAACTTTAGTTCCATCTCTTCAGCGTGGGTGGGCAGAAGAGGAGGAAGAGGATGAGGAGATTGAGAGTCATCCTCCTGGTGAGGACAGCGAAATCTTGCCTGTTGGTACTCTGGCACACATGGCTGACTTTATGTTAGGCTGCCTTTCCCGTGACCCACGCGTTACACGCATTTTAGACAACACGGATTACTGGGTGTTCACCCTTCTGGACCCCCGCTACAAAGAGAATTTCTCATCTCTCATTCCTCCGGTGGAGAGGACAAGCAAAATGGTGCAATACCAGAAGGTTCTTGTTGAAAAATTGCTCCAAAATTTTCCATCTGACAACGCTGGCGGCAGAGTACGTGCTACCTTGGCCAACCGAGAAGGGGAGAAAAGGGGAGCACACAGCAGTTCCGAGAAAGGCAGGGCAACACTCTCCAAGGCGTGGGACACCTTCATGACACCCCGCCAGCACCCTCACCCTGATGCGCAGCCTAGTGTCACAAGGAGGGAAAAGTTTTGGAAGATGGTGAAGGAGTACGTAGCAGACCGTGTCAGCGTCCTCAATGATCCCTCTGTGCCTTACAACTACTGGGTGTCCAAGCTGGACACGTGGTATGAACTGGCACTCTATGCCTTGGAGGTGCTGGCCTGCCCTGCCGCCAGCGTTCTGTCTGAGCGGGTATTTAGTGCTGCTGGTGGCATCATAACAGATAAGCGTATCCGCCTTTCCACCGACAATGCTGATAGGTTGACACTTATAAAAATGAACAAGGCCTGGATTTCCCCTGACTTCTCCACTCCACTGGAGGAAAGCCCCGGGGGAACATAAACTCACTTTATATATGTTATTTACAATGATGGGAATACTCTGTATTCCCATTCACCCCTTCCACCCAAAAAACGGGTATATGGTTGACTCTTAATCTTCTCATCCTCCTCCTCCTCTTCCATATGCCCTGGGATATAATTTTTATATAGGGCCAGCTCACCAGCGGGCCCTGTGATATAATTTTTATATAGGGCCAGCTCACCAGCGGGCCCTGTTTGACAATTTTTATATAGGTCAGCTCACCAGCGGGCCTTCTCATATAATGTTTTATTGGGTCAGCTCTCTAGCGGGCCCTCTCATATAATGTTTTATAGCGTCAGCTCACTAGCGGGCCTTCGCATATAATGTTTAGGATGGTCAGCTCTGCAGCAGACCCTCACCCATAATGTTTTAGATGGTCGGCTCAGCGCACGTTTCCCTCTTAATCATGGCCTCAGTTCAATAAAATCAAGGAAATTTTTGGGAGAATTTGCCTCTGTGCACGTTTCCCTCTTAATCATGGCCTCAGTTCTGAAAATCAAGGAAATTTTTGGGAGAATTTGCCTCTGCGCACGTTTCCCTCTTAATCATGGCCTCACTTCCGAAAACCAAGGAAATTTTTGGGAGAATTTGCAGATGATATACAAGTAAATATACAGCAAATATTGTTTGGTAACAATTTTTCGCCTAAAGTCGTTTTTATTTTCCTTTTTGTGTGTTTTATGGTCAGTCTGTAAAAATGGCGTACTACGGGCGAAAGATCGTTCCCAGCAGCGATGTTGGAGTCCAAGATGCATCCAGACATCCTCCCTATGCTGTCCCTGAACCATTTCTGTGGTGTTTCCATCCTTTTCTGCCCTTTTCCTATGGACCAGGCACCCTCCCCTCATCAGAGCAGGGGGTGCCTGGTGTAATGCTCGAGTCCTCCCATTGACTTCAATGGGGCTCGGGTGCTCGGCCGAGCACTCGAGCCTCAGGGGGTGCTCGGTTAGAGCACCCGAACACCCGAGCATTGGGGTGCTCGCTCATCACTAATAATGATTTAAATCTACACCTGACCTTCTCCATTGATGCTAACCGGGTTGATTTTCTTGATTTAATTATCCAACGAGGATAATATAATAACTGATCTATATAGAAAGTCTACAGCTATGAATTCTATATTACATTATGACAGTTTCACCCTAAATCAGTGAGAGATAATAGAATTTTTACGTATGAGGAGGAACTGTCCTAATTTTGACCTATTCAAGGAACAAAGTGTTCAATTAAAGCCTAGACTGTTGTCTAGGGTTTACAGTAATTCTGTCATTAAAAGAGCATACCATCATGCATTACACACTGATAGATCAGATTTACTTGTCAATAAAAAGAAAAGTGTGCAGTCTAAAAATAATTACATAAGGTTTATTACTGATTTTAGGGGAGATACTAATCTCATTCGTAATATTCTCAATAAACATTCCTATATTTTACAAAATGATCCTGGTTTGGTGGAAGTAGTGGGTAATAAAATTCCCATCACTTTTAGGAGAAGTCCATATTCAAGAGATACTTTGGTCCAGAGTCATTTGATTAGATCTAAAAATAAGCCCCCCATTTTCGGCTGTTATACATGTTATGGTTGCAGTACTTGTAGATCTATGGTCAAAACTACTGAGACCGTAGATCGTTTTGGCATAAAACATAAGATAAAGGATTACATCAGGTGTATGAGCGTAGGTGTTATCTACTGCATAGAATGTGATTGTCATAAGCGATATGTGGGGATGACCAAATGGACTGTACATGCACGTATCTTGGAAAATCTAAAAAATATATGGAATTCTATTAAGGATAAATTGAATGGTAAAAAACTGTCACCAGTGGCAAGACACTTTTTGGATAATCATGATAGTAAGACAGATACTTTTAAAGTCTGGTGACTAGAAAAAATATCCCTGGGCATCAGGGGAGGCGACATAGTGGAAATGCTATCACGTAAAGAATGTAAATGGATCTTTAATATGAACTGTGTGTATCCAAAGGGAATGAATGAAACCCATAATTATGGAGTTTTTATTTAATCCATTAATTAGTCATTCTTAACTGCAACCCCTGAGATAGAATTATCATGTATTATAATACATTTTTTTTCAATCTATGGATATAAGTGTTTTGCGAAATTTATGGTTGATAAAGTATATAAATTGAATTTCTCCTCTGATGTTTGATATTTGGAATTATTGGATAATAATATGATGATAAGCTTCACATTTTCGCTTCAAGTCTCTCAGCTCTCTATATTTGAATATTGAGTGTCTGTGTAGATTATTTTTACTTTTCGCTTTGAGTCTCTAGCTTTGTATTTGCAACATTGTGTGTCCTTTCTGTTCCTTTTCGCATCTTTGATTGACATTTGAAATCATCCTTATGGCGATTGGCTGGTGGGAAATAGGTAGGAGGGGCTATAGTGGTTTTAAACCGGCATCTGGATGGATGTCGGAAACAGCCTCTGATGAAGCCCGTCTAGCAGGAGCAAACGTGTTAGGTCACGTGTCTATGTTCTCCTTTTTTGTTTTTAAATAGAGACCTATTAATCCTGCACTGCTGCAGTTATACTCTTTATACTTGGATGATTAGATAGCTAACTTTCTTAAACTCTGGTCATAAGACTGCATGACCACACGGGTGGATATTAGATGCACCCGGGGGTGGAATGTAGCTGACAGAGTAGTGATAGTGATAGCTTCTATTTATTTAGAGTGATTTATTTGACTGTCCATGATTGTGTTCTATTAGTGTAGCTTGACCTAGTGGGTTTAATACACTGTGCTCTCTAGACCTCTTTTAGCCGACTGTTGACTCTGGTCCTAAGACTGCATGACCACACGGATGCATGTTAGATGTATCCGGGGGGGTGTAATGTAGCTCACAGAGCGAGTGAGAAATAGCAAAGGAGCTTGAATGTTTACCAATAGGCTTCTCTTTTATTTGATGACCTCGACTGGATCTAAGATTGTCTTGTTTGAGTCATAGTTTCTCAGCACTTTGTTATAGGGTTGGACGTTATTAGTATCTATATCCGATCTTATATATTATGTTGCTGCTGATTATTTCTGTTGAAACTTTAAGGGCTCTTTAAGTGATACTATGTGGGACATGAGTCATTAATAGGGTTGTATATGTTTTATCAATTCCTGGATGCTTATATCACCTAATCATGTTACGATCGGAAGTGGGGTCATCAGTAATGGAGAGGGATGATATGGGTTATATTTCATCCTCTCTATTTTTGATCTCATCCTTGCCTGATTTTTAAGGGTAATCCACTACTATTTATATTAGTGGAAGTGTGATTATATGGAACATGAGTCATTAATAGGGTTGTGATATCTATATTTACAATTCCTGGATGCTTATGTTACCTAGTCACACTGTAGAGAATTGATATTGAGGTCATCATGTATGAATAGTGATGAGAAATATTCCATGTCATCTAGCCTATTGTTCTCACCCTTGTTTAACTATTAAAGGGATATTTAAAGTGATAATGGACAGCTATTTTGCTCTAATAAGATGATGGTAGGATTGATTGGGTTATCATAGCTAATAGATATTTATTGATTATATTCCAATTAAGATATGAGTATATTTTTTTCATGCAGCATCAGTGCAGGAATATATTAGGTTCACGTATTTTGGGATTAATTACCCTTTTTTTACTGTGCACTAATAAACATAATTTTATATTATCTATTTTTCATCTTCAATAAAGAATGTATTTATGTTATACTGTTGGATCTTTTTGAAGGTATGCCATTCACTATATATTATATCATATTAAAGGAATTAGGTGTGCCTTGCTAGGTAGTTTCTTTTTTCTTATATTTTGTAAGCTCATTGCCATTTGGCATGCTCACCTATACGATGTGTTTCTTTTGGTGTTATTTCCCTTGAATATGTATGGTGGTGCATTATTAATCCTATTTTGTTTTTTTGTACAAACATCTAAGTGACCTGATATATATATATATATATATATATATATATATATATAGTGAAAAGTGTAAAGAAGCACCAAACATCATGAATGTATTGGGAATAGGAACAAGGGATATTAAACCTCTGAGAACCTGAAATAGGTCCTCAAAGAAGATTCATTAATAAATGTCAGTGTTTGGGTTTGGATGCAAAAATAATTGAATGGATAAGGCAATGGCTGAGTTACAGGGTAGATATTCATGGGGGAATAAGCCAAAAGGCAAGTTATATAGCTTAATTAGAGGGATGGACAAGAGTGTGTAAGCTAAAAACAATTTTGATAAATGTAAAATAATCCATTCAGGACATAAAAATCAAAGGCAGAAGATACATAATATTAAGGTTACCATGCTGTTGGTGACAACAGAGGAAAGGGACTTGGGAGTAATTATTTCTGAAGACTTAACCCTATGACTGCCAGTGGGGTACGTAATGCATTGCAAAGCAATGCGTTGCGTACCCCTCTGGCGGTTAAAGGGATAGTAATACTTAAAATGTGAAAAAAATATGTTGTAGGGTTTATTCCCCTGAGTAAAACAAGAGTACTCCCACTGCTGAAAGGTGTTTTATTCAAAAGTTATTAATTTTCAAAGCTGAATTTTTTAGGTGCAATATCACAGTGACCTGAAATAGTACAGTGGCGCTGTTGCTACACGATGCTATGGACAGCTCTCCATAGGATGGTGTAGCAACAGCGCTACTGTACAATTTCAGGCCACTGTGATATTGCACCTAAAAAATTAAACTTTGAAAATTAATAACTTTTGAATGAAACACCTTTCAGCAGTGGGAGTACTCTTGTTTTACTCAGGGGGATAAACCCTACAACATATTTTTTGTTACATTTTAAGTATTACTATCCGTTTAAAGGTAGACAAGCAATGTGACAAAGTGGTGGGAGAATGTAAGCAGGGTGCTGGGTTGAATAGCTAGAGGCATTAGTAGCAGAAAAAGGGAGGTGGTCACCTATAGTATATAGTCACCCCATCTTCAGAAGGATATAGATAAATAAAAGCGGGTGCTCAATAATAATAAATAATAATTCAATAATGAACAATGATATAATGAAATAAAAGAATTTTACTCACAGTTGTGATGGTCAGATAATAGTTAACCTGACAATGTGCAAGAGGAGAGAATAGCTAGTCTCCGCTCAGGATACTACAGAATCTGCCCTCTGTGTTTACAGGAACTATGTAACATTGAAAAGTTGATGTTACAAGATGAGGGATTTTACCCTTTATCATTGAAAAAATGGTGGTGTTACATGTTAGATTGTTTAGAATGCAAATTTGCAACATAGTATTTTAGCACACTTTAATGCCATTGTTTTATGCAATATATACAATTAAATAGTTTATTGTTAGCCTGTTACAGCTGTTTTTCTTCATCATCATCATCATTTCACATCAACATATCCATGTTTCCTGTAAATACAGAGAGCAGATATTGGAGAATCCTGTGGGGAGATGGGTTATACATCAGATTTGTGAGTAACTTTTTAGTTGTTTTGTTTCATCTTATCATTGTTCATTTCTGAGTTACAGTATTGGGCTCTGTCTTCTTTTTTGTGTATTATATGGTTTTGGCCATTTAGGGAGAGAATGTTATTAAGGAGAAGCCTGTCTTAATATCCTCGATGTATACTGTATCTGGGGCAGTCCACAATCCTAGAAGGTGCATATAGCTGTCACCTGAATAAGAAGGATACCAACCATCTCTTTTATTAGTATTCAATCACATGGTGTTTTTGGTGCAGGTATTGATTGATTAGATCCGCAACAGGGGTGCCTTGTGTTTTTTCTCCCTCTTTGTCCTATAAAATTGCGAATGATTTACAGGATAAAATTATCAGGAAAGCGGTAGGGTAAACATTTGGGAGTGTCCAGACTAGTGGTAAAGGGAACCCACACCATTTCTCTGACCCTGGGAGTTCTCCCCTTCCCTTCACTAAAGTGTCCAAGTGGAACATGATCCTGAAGACTGAGGCCAGAACTGTTGTTGGGGGACTGCAGACACAAAATTAATACCACCAACACCAGCAGGAGCACAGATCAGCTGCCTGTGCCTGCTGCTACTGCTCCCAGTCTGCCTTCTTCAGGTCAAAAAGAAATGCCAAGTGTGACATTAGGGGACCCTCTGTCACATTAGCTCTTCACCTCCTTCAAGCAGCAGTGAGATATCTGTAATAGAGCAGCAGCAGCAGCAGCACATAGGGACTAGTGGTGGTGGTGATGATAACGCTGGAGAAGCTGGAGTGGAAGAGACATTGATGGCCTTTTTAGTAGAAACTGAGAAGGAATGGGAAACAGGGATGAGGATGGGCATCACCATCACCACATATAGATAAAAGATGATTCTCGCACACAGGATTCAGTTGATCAAAAATGTTAATATATTCTTTTATTTTTATTCATCACCATTGCACAACGTTTCGGGGAAACATCCCTTCGTCAGGTGCTAGTAAACCATACACACCATCACCGTTTAAATACAAAAAAAGCTCCAAAATTCAAACATAATTACCTATCTAATTAAAGAATACAATTAGACCGTTACATTTAACCCTATAGTATCTAATACATCTAAAGTATTAGATGAGTTTAATCTATCAACAAAAAATATAAATCATAAGGTCAATATAACTCAAATTAAACTGAAAATAACTCATATTACACATATAAAAATAAATCATATTACACACATTATTAAATAAAACAATTGTCATATTGTAACCTGTTCAACACTGGTTGCAGTCATATACTCCTATTTATATCCAACCAGTATTGAAATCGTAACCACAATATACTGTACATTTACAGCAATCATCATGATAGTCTACTCAAACGCATCATATTTAGTACTTAAACATAATAAAAATTATAATTATAATAATAACGTAGACATCTCTGTACTCGCTGCAAACGAAAACAGTACGGGTTAACTTTTACTTTACTTTACATAGAGATGCACCGCGTTTCCGCGTGCGATAACATACATTGTATATCGTATTCAGATAGTTTCATTTGCAACATTGTAATGGATATCAAGACTGCAACAGATAAGTTACCTGACAATATATTCTAAAGATTCTTAATTCAAATCTATCGATTTACAAAATAAACCAGACAGAAAACATACCAAAATCACGTAATATATTTCCTCATCTGAACAATCCAGACTTACATTTACCCAACTAGAGCAATAACTTGAGAAATTATTTACAACAAATTCAAAAAGATAATGACCTATCAAATTCAAAAGCTAATACTCCTGTAGAGTAGAAATGGAATTAAACGTGATGGTAAGTATTTTTACAAAAAGAAAGGAATCATAGCACTAGTAATTCACCAGACCGATTCATAAAAAACATTGTAGATTGTACTCCTCATTTAACCCTTTGGGTGCCCTAGTATTTAGCCTGTCTATCCATTTAATCTCCTGCTGGAGAAGTAAGCGTTCCAAATTGCCCCCTCTTTTTGGCAGTTTAACAATATCCAGCACACACCATGTTAGTTGTGAATTATTATGTCTATATTCTTTAAAATGTTTACTAATTGGTGTAACATATAGATTCTTTTCGCTATCATAATTTGAAATAGATCTTTTATGTTCTCCTATTCTCGTTCTTACAGTGCGTGTGGTTTTACCTACATAGGCTAAACCACAAGGACATTTCAACATGTAAATTACATTCTTAGTATTACAAGTAGCATAGTTATTAAGTTTAATCTTATGACCCTTACTGGGGTGACAGATGAAATCTCCTTTTATAATACCATTGCAACACATGCAATTTAGACAAGGAAATGTGCCAAATGCTGGCTTTCCTAAAAACATTTGTTTTGATTTCATTTCTGGATTTATGTCTGCTTGTATAAGTTGACTACCTATATTTCTCGATCTTTTATAAGAAAACAATGGTTTCTCCTTAAAAAGTTTACCAAAAGTTGGATCCTTTTCAATGATATACCAATATTTTTTAATAATCTTTTGAATATTGAATGAATGAGTATTATATGTACTAACAAATGGTATACGATTAACTTTCTTTTTTGTCTTAATGTTGTCCTCAATCAACTGTATTCTATCTAGCAAAAGAACTTTATTTATTTCAAAACTCAACTCCTTCTCTGAGTAACCCCTATTAACAAATTTCTGTTTCATTTCATTTAATCTCTTTATACACTGATCATCATCAGACACAATGCGTCGTACTCTTAAAAATTGACTATAAGGTAAACCTTTAAGTGTAGATTGTGGATGGAAACTATTAGCTGATAATAGATTATTACGATCTGTTGGTTTACAAAATAAATCTGTATCCACCTTATCTAAGTTTTTACATATTGTCACATCAAGGAAATTCACCATTTCTTTATTATATTCTAAGGTGAATTTCAATGTAGGGTGGAGTATGTTAATCAAAGCATTAAATTCTAACAATCTATCACTAGTGTCATGCCATGTAAAGAAAATATCATCCACGAAACGAAAGTAATTATGGATACAATCACCATAACCCGTATCGAAAAAAATCTGTTGTTCCATAAATGACACATAAATATTTGCATACGTAGGTGCCACATTGGAACCCATTGAGGTACCTTGAGTTTGTAGATAAAAAGTATTATCAAATCTGAAATAATTTCTAGTAAGAACAAACCTCAAAAGTTGCATATAAAAAATGACATTTTCTGTCTTATACCCATGTTGATATAATGCTTCCTCTATGCATTCCATTCCTTCTTTATGGGGAATGGAAGTGTATAGAGATTGTATATCACAAATGCACATAAATGTACATGTATCCATATTATCCAAATTTTCAAGTTTCCTCAGAAAATCCGTAGTATCACGCAAGCAGACTTTTATTTCTTTGACTAGACTTTGCAATATATTATCAAGATATATACTGAGAGGTTGTAGTACCGAACCTGTACCCGCCACTATAGGTCGCCCTGGGGGCTTAGTAGGGTGTTTATGAATTTTCGGTAGAAGGTACAGTACCGGTACTACAGGATAATCAGTAATCAAGAAATCTCTGATATTTTTATCAATTAAACCACTCTCAAAAGCATCATTTACATAATCATCAATTTCTTTCTTGAGATTATAGGTGGGATCACCCGATAGTTCTTTATAGTTCGTGGTGACATGTAGTTGGGATAGAGCTTCTTGTATATAAAATTCTCTATCCATTACAACGATAGCTCCCCCTTTATCTGCCTTTTTTATAATGATGTCTTTATTTTTCTTCAAGTTACATAACGCCATAAATTCTTTATGTGTGAGATTTCGTTTTTTCACATTTTTATCCTCCCATCTCAGTTTATTGACATCCGTCAATATCAAATTAGTAAATGTATCCAACGAGGAATTACACAGTGTTGGAGTAAATGTAGATTTTTTTCTTAGAACATATTTAGATGGATTATATTCTGTATCGTCTTTAAATTGCATTTTTAACTTAACCCTTCTCGTAAATTTGAAGAGATCAATTTTAAAATCAAAAAAGTTACCTTTGTAAACGGGAACAAAACCCAAACCTTTATTAATCAAGATCTTCTCATTCTTCGAAAGAGTATTATTTTTATAAATAACATAATGTCATTTGACGATATCACCAGAACTACTGAGGAAAGGGCTCATACACTATCGATCACAGATACGGAACGTAAAAAAATCCTTGAAACAGGTATTAGTACCGAGTTTAAAATACAATTGGATCAAAAAGAACTTTGCAAACAATTGGACATGCTGTCTAGAAGAGAATTAACCCTGATATTACATAGCACTACATTGTTGGAGTATGCTAAAGCTGAACGTATTCCTAGGGGCTTGAGGATTAAGAACTATCCAATTTTATGTAAGGATAACGCTGAATTTCTAGAGAAGTGGCAACAGATTTTGAATAAATGCAGTTTGGATTTAATCTATTTAACTATCCAGTACTTACAACCAGCCATTAAGAAAACTACACAAGAAATTTCGGAATTAACACGGAGTTTGAAGGAAATGTTAGATGATACTACATACAATGATTCGATTGCTGAATTAAATTTAAAGATTGATGGATTACGTAATGAATTGTTGCAGAAAAAATTGAAAAAATTCAAAAGAGACACCAAGGATTATGAATTGAAACAAGTCTATAATTGGAGTCAAATAAGATCAAGAAAGAGATATACCAAATCATCCAGATCTAAACAAGCATATACAGAAAATGATTCCACATCTACAGAGAGTGACTCAGGACAAGAAACTGGTCATCCAAATAGGAACCAAAATAATAGGAACCAGGATCACCAGAATGAGGAGCAATCTTTTTTACAACAACCCCCACACAGCCCATACCCGCAGAGGGGTCGAGGAGGGCGAGGAAAACGAGGAGGGGTAATCGGAGATGCTCCAGTCACTCGACAACAGGTGAAACAAAAGAATTCAGGAGCACAAGAAAATGCTCAAGTTTAGATGAAAAATCGGATTTGGTTATCAATATCTCCAAAGTGTCTCTTTCGAAGAATGAGAAGATCTTGATTAATAAAGGTTTGGGTTTTGTTCCCGTTTACAAAGGTAACTTTTTTGATTTTAAAATTGATCTCTTCAAATTTACGAGAAGGGTTAAGTTAAAAATGCAATTTAAAGACGATACAGAATATAATCCATCTAAATATGTTCTAAGAAAAAAATCTACATTTACTCCAACACTGTGTAATTCCTCGTTGGATACATTTACTAATTTGGTATTGACGGATGTCAATAAACTGAGATGGGAGGATAAAAATGTGAAAAAACGAAATCTCACACATAAAGAATTTATGGCGTTATGTAACTTGAAGAAAAATAAAGACATCATTATAAAAAAGGCAGATAAAGGGGGAGCTATCGTTGTAATGGATAGAGAATTTTATATACAAGAAGCTCTATCCCAACTACATGTCACCACGAACTATAAAGAACTATCGGGTGATCCCACCTATAATCTCAAGAAAGAAATTGATGATTATGTAAATGATGCTTTTGAGAGTGGTTTAATTGATAAAAATATCAGAGATTTCTTGATTACTGATTATCCTGTAGTACCGGTACTGTACCTTCTACCGAAAATTCATAAACACCCTACTAAGCCCCCAGGGCGACCTATAGTGGCGGGTACAGGTTCGGTACTACAACCTCTCAGTATATATCTTGATAATATATTGCAAAGTCTAGTCAAAGAAATAAAAGTCTGCTTGCGTGATACTACGGATTTTCTGAGGAAACTTGAAAATTTGGATAATATGGATACATGTACATTTATGTGCATTTGTGATATACAATCTCTATACACTTCCATTCCCCATAAAGAAGGAATGGAATGCATAGAGGAAGCATTATATCAACATGGGTATAAGACAGAAAATGTCATTTTTTATATGCAACTTTTGAGGTTTGTTCTTACTAGAAATTATTTCAGATTTGATAATACTTTTTATCTACAAACTCAAGGTACCTCAATGGGTTCCAATGTGGCACCTACGTATGCAAATATTTATGTGTCATTTATGGAACAACAGATTTTTTTCGATACGGGTTATGGTGATTGTATCCATAATTACTTTCGTTTCGTGGATGATATTTTCTTTACATGGCATGACACTAGTGATAGATTGTTAGAATTTAATGCTTTGATTAACATACTCCACCCTACATTGAAATTCACCTTAGAATATAATAAAGAAATGGTGAATTTCCTTGATGTGACAATATGTAAAAACTTAGATAAGGTGGATACAGATTTATTTTGTAAACCAACAGATCGTAATAATCTATTATCAGCTAATAGTTTCCATCCACAATCTACACTTAAAGGTTTACCTTATAGTCAATTTTTAAGAGTACGACGCATTGTGTCTGATGATGATCAGTGTATAAAGAGATTAAATGAAATGAAACAGAAATTTGTTAATAGGGGTTACTCAGAGAAGGAGTTGAGTTTTGAAATAAATAAAGTTCTTTTGCTAGATAGAATACAGTTGATTGAGGACAACATTAAGACAAAAAAGAAAGTTAATCGTATACCATTTGTTAGTACATATAATACTCATTCATTCAATATTCAAAAGATTATTAAAAAATATTGGTATATCATTGAAAAGGATCCAACTTTTGGTAAACTTTTTAAGGAGAAACCATTGTTTTCTTATAAAAGATCGAGAAATATAGGTAGTCAACTTATACAAGCAGACATAAATCCAGAAATGAAATCAAAACAAATGTTTTTAGGAAAGCCAGCATTTGGCACATTTCCTTGTCTAAATTGCATGTGTTGCAATGGTATTATAAAAGGAGATTTCATCTGTCACCCCAGTAAGGGTCATAAGATTAAACTTAATAACTATGCTACTTGTAATACTAAGAATGTAATTTACATGTTGAAATGTCCTTGTGGTTTAGCCTATGTAGGTAAAACCACACGCACTGTAAGAACGAGAATAGGAGAACATAAAAGATCTATTTCAAATTATGATAGCGAAAAGAATCTATATGTTACACCAATTAGTAAACATTTTAAAGAATATAGACATAATAATTCACAACTAACATGGTGTGTGCTGGATATTGTTAAACTGCCAAAAAGAGGGGGCAATTTGGAACGCTTACTTCTCCAGCAGGAGATTAAATGGATAGACAGGCTAAATACTAGGGCACCCAAAGGGTTAAATGAGGAGTACAATCTACAATGTTTTTTATGAATCGGTCTGGTGAATTACTAGTGCTATGATTCCTTTCTTTTTGTAAAAATACTTACCATCACGTTTAATTCCATTTCTACTCTACAGGAGTATTAGCTTTTGAATTTGATAGGTCATTATCTTTTTGAATTTGTTGTAAATAATTTCTCAAGTTATTGCTCTAGTTGGGTAAATGTAAGTCTGGATTGTTCAGATGAGGAAATATATTACGTGATTTTGGTATGTTTTCTGTCTGGTTTATTTTGTAAATCGATAGATTTGAATTAAGAATCTTTAGAATATATTGTCAGGTAACTTATCTGTTGCAGTCTTGATATCCATTACAATGTTGCAAATGAAACTATCTGAATACGATATACAATGTATGTTATCGCACGCGGAAACGCGGTGCATCTCTATGTAAAGTAAAGTAAAAGTTAACCCGTACTGTTTTCGTTTGCAGCGAGTACAGAGATGTCTACGTTATTATTATAATTATAATTTTTATTATGTTTAAGTACTAAATATGATGCGTTTGAGTAGACTATCATGATGATTGCTGTAAATGTACAGTATATTGTGGTTACGATTTCAATACTGGTTGGATATAAATAGGAGTATATGACTGCAACCAGTGTTGAACAGGTTACAATGTGACAATTGTTTTATTTAATAATGTGTGTAATATGATTTATTTTTATATGTGTAATATGAGTTATTTTCAGTTTAATTTGAGTTATATTGACCTTATGATTTATATTTTTTGTTGATAGATTAAACTCATCTAATACTTTAGATGTATTAGATACTATAGGGTTAAATGTAACGGTCTAATTGTATTCTTTAATTAGATAGGTAATTATGTTTGAATTTTGGCGCTTTTTTTGTATTTAAACGGTGATGGTGTGTATGGTTTACTAGCACCTGACGAAGGGATGTTTCCCCGAAACGTTGTGCAATGGTGATGAATAAAAATAAAAGAATATATTAACATTTTTGATCAACTGAATCCTGTGTGCGAGAATCATCTTTTATCTATATGTATTGACAACGGGTCAAATTGAGGCATTGACCCATCGGGTTCTCCAGCACCAGAATCATTTAATGAAGTGGTGAGCTGAGGTAACTTTTTAATACTACAATCACCATCACCACTAGCAGTGAAATTTTGGAATTTAAGGACTATGCAACTGCTCTAATTCCTGCTGCTGCTGAGATGCAAGGGTAGCAGGATGCTGTGGAGCAAGCTAGTCTGCCACAGACCATCGTGGAAACAGTGGGAATGGGGTCAACAAGTGATGCCAGACTAGGACAGGTTTCACTTGCCAGCACCAGCAATACTCTTAGTACTAATTGCAGTGTTGAATCTGAGGCAGTAGCAGCAACAGCAGCAACTTTATCTGCTGACCCAGCCAGTGAAGGGGAATGTGGAAGACAAGAAGAAAGAGGCCATTTTTCTCTACCTGTTCCCTCCCCCCAGAAAAGTCATGGTACTATTTTTCTCTTGGGACAGGCACAGTGCAGTCATCACCAACAGCACTGTGCACAATTTGTGACAAGTCAGTGAGAAGAGGAAAGGAAGGAACACACCTTGGCACAAGCGCCCTGATATCACACATGAAACACTGACACCATGACACTTATGTCAAACATGTTAAAGCCAAACACCCACCACAGAAATCAGGCACTGCTGTACCCCCTGACTCTCCAGAAAGGCAAAAAGAGGTGAGGTGGTGATCAAAGAGGAAGAAGAACAGAGAAACCCAGGCAGAGACTAGAAGTTCCATGACGAGTAAAAAACTAGCTCGTTATCACCTTCCTCCTCTAGGGTAACTACATCTTCTTCCAATCCACCTCATTAATCATCACCTCCCCCGCCGAATGATAGCCACTCTGCTGATGTTAGGATGTGGCAGTTCATGTTCACCCATTGCACACTGCTGGGGCACTGACCACACATGCCAGTGTGGTGGAGGAGAATCTCAAGCAGAGCATCAAGTGGCATCTGAGATTCCATCCCACAGAATATGTTAAAATGATGGCAGGGAGGGTTCATCATTACTATTAAAATGTCAGCAAGTTTCCATGTGTCCTTAGCGAGGTCTGGAAAAGGGGTACAGTAACAGTGGCAGTACTTGGTTTCAGGTGTCATGGTGTTTGGACACAGTTGTGCCCCCAGATGTTATTTACCACACACACTGTTAACATTGCAGTTGCTGATGAGAGCCACAGTTCCTGCTCTCTAGGTAAAACATTATATTCTAATAACAACACACCCATGATTTTAGATGAGGGGTAGGTGGAGAAGAATTATTGGCCAACTTTTTTTTTCTCCACATAGACTGGGGGCTACTTATTGTACTGCTACTACCTCAGGTGCATCATTGGAGCTAGTAGTGGCAAGTGGAACATTCATCATCCATCATCTATGTTACTGCTATTGTTAAACCCATTTCAGGTGCCTAATCATCATGCTGCTTAAACAACTCAGCAGCAAGAACAGCAGTTGCAAATGCCGGAAATTATGGACATTTGACAATGGCCAGGGGCCAGTAGAGCATTTTTTTTTTTCTCAGGGCTTGTGCTTTAAAAAATAAATAAATAATAATAATAATATAAAAATAGTCATACATAAATAAACACATTTTGGGGGTTTGTTTCTAACAAGTGCTACAAATCAATGTTTCCTTATGGCTTGTACCAAAAAAGCTTGTCCTGCAAATAAATGTTTCTTGAGGGTTTGTGCCTCTAATAAGTCTAAGTCCTACAAATCAATGTTTCCTCAGGGTTTATGCCTCTAACAACAAATCTAACAAATCATCCTCTACAAAATATACTATGAAGTCAGTCCACCCCAGTGGCAGCTTATGTCAGGGGGTTCCTGTCTCTATCACTTTACATACACATTTCTTATTTTATTTTATTGATTTCTTTTTTTATTAACTGTCCCCCCAATACCAGTCAAGAACCCCCTCAAAACAAATTCCCTGTTCAAATGATTCATTCCCCAAACTCAACCCACCAACACAGGCATCCTCCTTAGACCCCTTTTATACCATGTCTTATGTTTTTTTAATTGTATTTAGGACTTTTTTTATTAGTTGCCCCCAGTCCCAGTAAACAACCCCCCCAAAAAAACATTCCCTGTTCAACTGATTCTTTCTGCAAACCCCACCAACACATGCACTCTCATATTTCTTTTATACTATACCTTCGGGAAATAAAATACCGTTTGTCATGTGTTGTGTTTAAAGTCAATATTCTCATTGATTTCAAAGGAATGAGCGGAAAAACAGCACTTTCATGGGAAATTATTCGCCAGACGGGAAGTGCTATTATTTGCCGATTTCAGTTTGAGGCAAAAATTTTCACCTATCTCTAATATTGATTTCAAAGCAATGTCAAAGGTGGAAAAAAGGAGGAAAAAGGATGAAAATGCCACTTTTTGTGGGAATTTTTCTGTGGTGTTTTCTCCTGTTTTGATTTTGATGCAAAAGTTTTGCCCACCCCTACTCCTAACATAGGAACGAGTTTTATAATCTCTCTCCTAAAAAGTCTAGGATTCATGATAAATCTGAAAAAATATATGTTGATAAGCTTAATTTTGAACAAAGAGTTTGTACTTATGCATTCCAACAGTAAAGTGGAAGAAAAGAGCATGATACCTGGGACGATTAATCAATTAGATAGCTGCCCTCTTCTTAGTCTACATATATATGCTTCTATCACAATCTGCATAGATCAAAACTTGTAATAAAGGTCCTTATGATCATCATCAAATCTATTTTAGGTAAAATGGGATCTAGCTATCCTCTTTTATAGGGACAATGAACAATGTGCCCCAATATATGTCCTGATTCTATACCTCAGAATAAACTAAACATGCTTTTTAGGAGGCTTTGAGTCTCTTCCTTCAACAAGGGACATTAAACCATTCTTGTTTCATCATAACGGGCTGAAACCCTTCCCCAATATCCACTGCACACCCTGCCCAAAAAGAAGGTGCAGGGTGACCTGAATGGGTCATGTGATCCCAATCTCCTGATTTGTGATGCACTTAATGATGTGGGCGGTTCCTTCCTGTTCCTGGTCCTGTGGTCGGCTACAGTCCTTGAGATTGGTGGTCTGGCTTTGTGTTTGGGGACGCAGGGTGCAACCTTTTTGTCCTTTTCTCCCCCCAAGCTACACTGCATAATGCATCTGATCTTATGTTTTGTTTATTATGCCTGATTGGATTGCTCCCAGACTTCCTTCAGACTACACTGACGATATTGTAATGTTCAATCATGTGGTTAACTTACAGCCCCAGATCCTTGCAACACATGCTTTTCTACTCAGTCTGTATAGGTGGTCCTGGGCCCGGGGTAAAATTCTGAAGCTGCTATTATGTATCTTTGTCCCATGGGTCCAGTTTTTGATTTCCTCTTCGTCCCTGTCATCCTCCCATTAGCCTTCACTGCCCCTCCAACATCTTGAGAAACTGGGGGGTCCCCCCTTCCCGCTGTCCTGCTTGATATGAGGGGAGTGGCTTGTGTTGTGGTCCCTTGATTCCAGCCCCATCATTTCATACTTTTAAACCCCCTCCCCCCTTTTTTGTTTGTTCTATAGGGGTACCGCTGTAATGTGCTTTTGTTTTACATTTTTATAACATATGATTTTCTCATGCTAGCCTGGACTATCTGGGATCCAGGGGACTACTTACAAGCTGCTATTATCTACCAGGAAAATCTCTGGGTTATTGTTCTGTTTCTGATTAATGCACCTTATACCTTGTATCATGGTGCCCGTGCTCCCTTGTCTTTGTTTTCCTGTCAGTTATCCTGTATTATGCTCCCATTGGCTGTACTGTGTTGATCCCGGCCAGTATGGCCTTTATATACTGGGCTCCTGCACCCACTCGGTGCCCTTTCGTGGTGTTCCTGTACGAGTGCTCGCTTACTGCTCAGTGTTTCCCAGTGTACCGACTTGGCCTGCCTGATTACTCTTCAGTTTCCTGCTCCTATGTACCGACCCGGATTGCCTGACTTCTCTTCAGTGTCTGCTCCTGTGTATCAACCCGGCCTGGCTGACGTTCCTGCTCCTGTGTACCGACCCGGACCGGCTGACGTTCCTGCTCCTGTGTTCCGACCTGGCCTGGCTGACGTTCCTGTTCCTGTGTACCGACCCGGCTTGATTGACGTTCCTGCTTCTTCAGCTATTGTCGCCTCGGAGACATTCGTATTCAGCAGACAATCCGGTTGCCTGAGCCTGTTCCGCTACTGCTCCTGCAGGTTGCTAGTGTGTGCCTCCGTTGCTGCTCTGGCAGTGTGCCTTTGGACTAGTCCTCCGTTACTGCTATACCAGTTGCAAGTGTGTGCCTCCGTGATTGCTCCGGTAGTTGCCATTGGCTTGTCCTCTGCTACTGCTCCTGCAGGTTGCTAGTGTGTACCTCCATTACTGCTATACCGGTTGCAAGCGTGTGCCTCCGTGATTGCTCCGGTAGTTGCCATTGGTTTGTCCTCCGCTACTGCTCCTGCAGGTTGCTGGTGTGTGTCTCTGTTACTGCTCCGGCAGTGTGCCTTTGGCCTAGTCCTCCGTTACTGCTATACCGGTTGCAAGTGTGTGCCTCCGTGATTGCTCCGGTAGTTGCCATTGGTTTGTCCTCCGCTACTGCTCCTGCAGGTTACTAGTGTGTGCCTCCGTTACTGCTCCGGCAGTGTGCCTTTGGCCTAGTCCTCCGTTACTGCTATACCGGTTGCAAGTGTGTGCCTACGTGATTGCTCCCGTAGTTGCCATTGGCTTGTCCTCCGTTACTGCTCCTGCAGGTTGCAAGTGTCTGCCTCCGTTACTGCTCCAGCAGTGAGCCTTGGCCTAGTTCTCCGTTACTGTTACAATGGTTGCTAGTGTCTGCCTCCGTTATTGCTCCGGTAGTGTGCCATTGGCTTGTCCTCCGTTACTGCTATACCAGTTGCAAGTGTCTGTATCTGTTATTGCTCTGGCAGTGCTTATTACTACATCTGTTGAGCTCTGGCAGTTCACGTTATTCTGCTAGCGCTTGGGCGACCTGAAGCTCGGTATAAGTGCTATCTCAGTACCTTAACACATGGGACTGTTTGCAATCATTGATGAACTTTAACTCCTGCAGTACCAGAGTCCTGGGAAACTTACTCCTCTTGCCTGACCTGTGTCAGTATATCCTGTCTGTACCTTCATCTTATACTGGACCTGTGTGGGCATTGTATAATTAACCTGTCGTGTGTCTGTATTATACTGTCTGTATATTACAGGACCTGTGAAGGTTCTTACTGTATTGTGAATTCAATAAAACTGTGTTTTTATTCTAAACCTCTGTGTTTGTGAGTCGAACAAACCGTTACAACCTTCTTAATCAGACTGCTCATGTTGTTCTGAGTCCTGGGGACAATTTTGCAGCTGCTATTATGTTTCTTGCCACCCTTATTGTCCCTGGACCCCCTTGTTGCCCCACAGGGTCCCTCCCCCACTTATTGATCTGATTAAATTTGGAGTGGCAACTTTTAGTGTGGTCACCTTGACTCCAGTCTGGTTATCTTTTGGTGCCTACTACAGCTCCCCTCTCCCCCTACTTTTTTTTCTTATCCATCAATTAGACATGTTATTTGCAGCTATTTACTAGGTTAGCTTTGGTTCTGTTTATCACTGTAGATCTGCATTATTTGTCTCTCCCCAAGCAGTTTCAGAGGAAGATATTGGTTTTATCTCTTATACGTGATATTTTTCTATACCTGGACCTTGGTGGGGACCTGCTTATCGGATTGTGCCAATTTGCACAGTATGATCAAACTGTGACCTCTGATGATACTTCCCATTGGGAAGGGGTATTGGACACCTCCTTTTGAACTTATTGTAGCTGTTGTTACTCTTTTTGCTGTTGGTAATTGTTTGTGAATGTACCTCCCTTCCCTCCCTCTTCCTGATTTGTTTGACTTCAGTACCTTTCCCTAATCTCCCCTCCCATCCTCTCTCCCTTTTTTCGCCTGTCCCTTTTTTTTCTCTTCCTCTCTCCTCTCTCCTTCTCTCTCTCCCTTTCCCATCTCTTTCTCTGCACTTATCCTTCTTTTTGTGACCCCATGGATGATATCCAGTCTCTCTCCTTGAATGTCAAGGGGCTTAATATGGACAGGAAGGGCAGCCTGGCCCTCCTTGAGTGTAAACGCACTGGGGCACATGTGGTCTTCCTCTGCGAAACCCATTTCTCTAGTGCTAAATCCTCTCTCCTTATTTGCAAGGGTTAGCAACAAGTTTTTCTATCCTCAGCTCCCAGAAAGAAAGCAGGCATAGCCATTCTCCTGCATCATGACTTCCCCTTCCAGGTGCAAGACAGGTACTCTGATCTTGAGGGGTACCTTGTTAGGTCAGGATCTTCTACTTGCTACCCTTTATGTGCACAACACCCATCAGGTATGTTTTTTTGTGGACATTCATTGCTAAACTGTCCTTTTTTCGGATCTCCTCGATACTCCTGGGGAGGACTTTAACCTGGTCCTCAACCATCTTCTAGATCGCTCCCAGCCAACTCCTGCCTCTCTGGTGGGGTGCGTGGTGGCCTCTTCCTCTCTATTCACTGACCTTCTTTATCAGAATAGACTATTAGATGTTTGGTGTTCCCTTCATCCCTTGACCATGGACTACTCGTTCTACTCTTTGGTTCTTAACTCTTTCTCACATTTGGACTACATCCTGACTTTATTGGATCTTTTTGAGATACATGATCCCTCACAATTTCTTGATCCAATCATGTTCCCTTAAATTTTCGCACCCCCCTTTCTGTTTTTTTTATAATTCGAGGTTGAATCTCTATTCCTTAACCTCGAGTTCCTTCCCTACCTCTTGTCTCATATTGAACAATTCTACACTTTGAACTCAGGGTCCATTTCTAGCCTGGTGACCTTGTGGAATGCTTGCAAGGCATACCTCCGTGGGACGATCATGTTGTTTGCATCCAAAGCCAAAAAATCCAAACAGAATGAACAAGCTACTGCCTTGTGACAGTTGCAATTCCTCGAACAAGCCCATAAAGCTACCTCTACGTTGCCTAATCTCTGGAAGGTCCATGCAGCCAGAGAGACCCTTAACAAATTAAACTCAGTGAATATCTCTCACCAGATGAAATAGACACAACAGCTTTATTACGAAGGCACAAACAAGCTGCACAGTATCCTGGCTAGGAAGGTGAATGAGTTTTGGCAGAGGTCCCAAGTCCTTTCCCTGCATACGTGCGCTGGTCAGCTGTTGTACTCTCCCTCTGATATTTATGACAAATTCCTCCAATACTATATGGACCTTTTCAATCTCGGTACTAATGACCAAGACTCACCCTATGTTTTTCAGGATCACTTGGAAGCATTCCTGCAAGACCTACCAATTGCGACTCTTGACTACGCTGCTAGATCCAGTTTGAATTCTCCTATTGGTGGTGATCAAATCATTAAAAACATGCTAAGACTTCTGGTCCAGGTAGCTTGACAATCCACTATTAATAAATCTCAACGCTCTGATGGAGGGGGAGGAGATGTTCTTAGACATGTCTGGGGCTTGTTTTGCAGTCATACCTAAGCCAGGTAGAGACCCTTTGGACTGCAGAAATTATTGACCCATCTCTCTATTGAACTGTGACCTTAAAGGTTTTAGCAAAATTTTGGCTAACTGACTGGCCACTTTCCTTCACGGATTGGTTCACGGCGATCAGGTAGGCTTTATCCCTCACAGACAGGCCAGTGACAATACCTGTAAGCTTATCACTCTTATTCACTCTGAGGTTTCATTTCACTTTGGGGAGATCCTACTCGGGCTGGATGTGGAGAAGGCGTTTAACCGAGTAGACTGGTTCTACCTCAAGACCATCCTTGGTAGTAGGGCCTAAATTTCCACCTCAAACTGAAATCTGCAAAAAATGGCACTTTCTGCTTGGTGAAAAATGTTCCGCTTTTTTCCCACCTTTTTTTGCCTAGCTCATTCCATTGAAATCAAAGGGAACATAGAAGTAACACACAACACATAGCAAATATTATTTTATTTCCCAAGGCATAGTATAAAAGGGGCATGAGGGTGTGGGGAAAGAATCAGTTGAACAGGGAATGATTTTGGGGGGTTGTTTACTGGGATTGGGGGGCAGTTAATAAAAAATAAATCCTAAATAAAATAAAATAAAATAAAAACCATAAGACATGGTATAAAAGGGGTCTGAGGAGGGTGCCTGTGTTGGTGAATGAATTAATCATTTGAACAGGGAATTTGTTTTGGGGGGGTTTCTTGACTGCTATTGGGGGGACAGTTAATAAAAAAATAAATCAATAAAATAAAATAAGACATTTGTGTGTAAAGTGATATAGACAGGAACCCCCTGACATAAGCTGCCACTGGGGTGGACTGATACTTGACTTCATAGAGTATTTGGTAGAGGATGATTTGTTTGATTTGCTGTTAGAGGCCTTTGTAGGACTTAGACTTATTAGAGGCCCAAGCCCTGAAGAAACATTGATGTGTGGATTTAAGCTTGTTGGGCACAAGCCCTAAGTAAACACTGATTTGTAGGACTTAGGCTTGTTAGAAACAAACCCCACAAAAATTGTTTATTTTTTTGTAGGACTATGTTTTTTGGTTTTTTTTTTCTTCAAAGCACACGCCCTGAGAAAAAAATTAAAATGCCCTATTGGCCTAATGCCAGCAGGTCATGTCAAATATCCTCCTGAGTCCTAAGTTGCAGCTGCTGTTCGTACTGCTACTACTGAGTTGTTTAAGCAGAAAGGTGATTAGGCAGCTGAAAGGGGATGGGATCAACAATAGCAGTAACATGGAAGATAGATGATGAGGGTTCCACTTGCCACGACTGGCTCCATTGATGCACCTGAGGCAGTAGCAGCAGTAGCAGCACAATAAATAACCCCCAGTCTATGTGAAGAAAAGAAGACGTTGGCCAATAATTCTTCTCCACCTGCCTATCACAGTCTACCGTAGATGAGTAATTATCCTGTGCTTTCTTCCTCTGTAGTGTGTCAGCCTGCATAGTTGAGGCCACCTCCACATTGCTGACATCATGAAACAGGCACTGGCTAGGATGCCTGTTTATGCGCCTATTCTGAGAGACCTAATTGGGTACTGCCTTCTCCTGCTCATTTATAAACCTCCCTGGGCCTGGGAGTCATTGCCCTTAAGTGGTGTTTCTGATATTCTCTTTTGTGCTCCATTGTGACCTGTGCTCTCCTGAGAATCCGCTTGTCTGACTACCCACATTGGTCCTGACCTGTGGCTCTGGCTGGCTAACTCGCTCAGTGTATGACCCCGGCTTGTTTGACCACCCACATCGGTTCTGACCTGTGGCTCTGGCTGTCTAACTCGCTCCGTGTATGACCCCGGCTTGTCTGACTACCCACATTGGTTCTGACCTATGGCTCTGGCTGACTTAGCCCCCGGTTTGTCTGACCTCTGGCTCTTGCTGCCTATCTCTACGTCTAGTCCCCGGCTTGTCTGACCTGTGGCTCTGGCTGACCACTGGCTCTGTACTCTCCGAACTTGCCTGACCATCAGTCTCAGGGTTTCATGGTTCAGGTCTGCTCTTGCTTTCTGTTGCCTCAGTTACCATTCCCTCTGGTGTTCCACTCGCACCACGGTCCTAGTTTCTGGTATCTCACAGTAGTGTAGTGCGCAGCTCCGGTAACGAGTCTTGGTCCAATCATCCTGAGTTATGGGGTTGTGTGGGCTATACTATTATTACTGTATTTATTAATAAAGGTGGATTTATATTTTATATTCGTGTCTGTACTTATTTGCCTGATTACCGTGACACTGCCCCTCCTCCAAAATCATGGGTGTGTTGTTATTAGAAAATACATTTTTCCCTTGAGAACTGGAACTGTGGCTTCCATCAGCACATGTGTGTGTGGTAAATAACCTCTGGGGGCACAAATGTATCCAAACACCATCACACCAGAACCCAAACACTGCCACTGTCACTATACTCCTTGTCGAGAACTCATTAAGGACAAATGACAACTTTATGACAGTTTAATAGTAATGATGAACCCTCCCTGCTACCATCTTAGCATATTCTGTGGGATGGAATCTCCTCAGATGCCACTTAATGCACTGCTTGAGATTTTCCTCCATCACACTGGCATGTGTGGTCAGTGCACCACACAGTGTGCAATGGGTAGAGACGAACTGCCACATCCTAACATCAACAGAGTGGCTATCATTTGGCAGGGAAGGTAACGATGAACGAGGTGGATTGGCAAAAGTTGTAGTTACCCTAAAAGGTGATGGCGAGCTAGTTGTTTCACTCATCATGGAACTTCCAGTTTCTGTCTGGGTTGTTCTATTCCTCCTCCTATTTGATCTCCGCCTCGCCTCTTGCTGCCTTTCTGGAGAGTCAGGGACAGCAAAAGCGGTGCTTCATTTCTGTGGTGAGTGTTTGCCTTTAACATGTTTGACATAAATGTCATGTGTCTGTGTTTCATGTGTGATATCAGGGTGCTTGTGCCAAGGTGTGTTTCCTCCTTTCCGCTTGTCACTGCCTTGTGCACAGAGCCGTTGCTGATGAGGGCACTGTGCCTGCCCCAAGAGAAAAATAGTACCACCCCCATGATGAATTCAGGGGGAAGGGAACAGATGGAGAAGAATGGCCTCTTTCGTCTTCTCCTCCACATTTGCTTTCTTTATCTATGGCAGTGGATAATGTTGCTGCTTTTGCTGATACTGCCTCAGATTCAGCACTGCAACTAGAACCAGGAGTATTGCTGCTGCTGGCAAGCGGAACCTGTTCTAGGTCTGTGGCACACTAGCTTGCTCCTCAGTACCCTGCTGCCCTTGCAGCTCAGCATCAGAAGGAATTAGAGCAGTTTCAAATTCCTCTATGTCCAAAATCTCACTGCTAGTGGTGGTGGTGGTAATACCCATCCTCATTCCTGTCTCCCATTCCTTCTTGGTTTCTGCTAAAAAGGCCATCAATGTCTCTTCCACACCAGCTTCTCCAGCATCATCATCACCACCACCACTAGTTCCTACGTGTTGCTGCTCTATTACAGACATCTCACTGCTGCTTGGAGGAGCTAACGAGTAATGTGGCAGAGGGTCCCCTAATGTCACACTTGCCATTTCCTTTTGACCTGAAGAAGAAGGCACACTAGCAGCAGGCACAGACAGCTGATCTGTGCTCCTGCTGGTGGTGGTGGTATTAATTCTGAGCCTGCTCTCCTCCCCCAACACCAGTTCTGGCCTTTTCAGTATCATGTTCCACCTGGACACTGTAGTGAACGGAAGGTGAGGAGGACTCCCAGAGCCAGAGGAATGGTGTGGGCTCCCTTTACTGCTAGTCTGGATGCTCTCAAATGTTTCCCCTCACTCCGGCTGCTTCACCATTACTGCTACTACTACGAACACCAACCACATGAAGTTCAGCTGCAGAGTCTTCTGTCACAGTCTCACAGTCACTAGTAATATGAGGATATTGTTGATTACCCCCTTCACTCCTAATGCTAACAAGCTGCTGGACCTTAGTAGCAGTAATACTAGCACTGGCAGAACTGCTTGGGAATGGAAATTGTGATTTAGGGTCCCTTGCTGTCACACTTTGCATCATTTTCTCCTTCCCCCCCTGAGTACTACAAGAAACACTAGCAGCAGGCAAAGTATTGGTGGCAGTATGTTCAGCACTGGCAACAGGTTTAGCACTGGCAGCAGGTACAGTGCTGGTGGCAGCAGGGGCATCACATCTTGCAGCAGGTACAGCAATGGTGGTTGCAGGCAGCACTGTTGGCAGCCTGGGCAACACGTCTGGCAGAAGGTACAACACTAGTGGCAGCACATCTTGCAGCAGGTACAACACTAGTGGCTGCAGGTACAACAATGGTGGCACTGGCAGAAGGGGCAGCATGTCTGGCAGCAGGTACGACACTAGTGGCTGCAGGTAGAGGAATGGTGGCAATGGAAGCAGGGGCAGCAAGTCTGGCAGCAAGTACAACACTAGTGACTGCAGGTACAGCAGGTACAACAATGTAAATGAATGGGCGGAAACTTTCTAGCCATTGAAAAAATGGCGAAAGATTTTGGCCAATGGGCAAAAGATGCTAAAATTTGAAGCGCTAGTTTTAAAGGTGGTTTTCCTGTGAAAAAATAAAAAAAGTGGTTTTCCGCAAAATTCCTTTCGGGAACACGGTGACAACTTTCACCCATCCCTAATAGGTAGGTTTGGGATAAATGGCTCTTTCTTCAAAACTATTTAATCCCTCTATCACTGTTCAACAGCAACGCTCAAACTCCCGAAGGACTCCCTGGCTCGGTTCCTCATTCGCAATGGGACCCGCCAGGGTTGTCAGTTGTCACTTCTGCTTTTTCTATTATGGTTGAACCCCTGGCTATCAAGATACACCACCACCAGGATATTTTGGGATTTTGCATCATGGTATGTCACATAAAATATCCCTCTTCACTGATGATATTATTGTTTCACTGACCTCCCCACATATAGCACTCCCTAATCTCTTTGCAGTCATTCAGAACTTTCAGATGTTCTCTGGATACTAGATTAACACATCCAAATCTGAGACCTTGCCCTTCCGTGTTGCGGCTTCTGACCTTGACTTGTTGCGCTCCAGGTATTAAGTACCTTGAAGTGAACCTTATCAATTTCCATCATCGTTTATTAGTCTTCGGCAGGACATGGGCCGCTGGTCTTGGTTCAATATTTCTTGGGTTGGTCGGATTGTGTCAGTTAAAATGAACATCCTTCCAAAGCTTTTATACTTTTCTAAACCCTTCCTGTCCGAATCCCTAAACCGACTTCAAAAGCCTGTCAGCAGTCCATCATGCTCTTCATTTGGAATGACAAAAAAATGTGTATCGTGACCAGGTTCTGACTCTCCCTAAAACTAAAGGTGGACTTGCTGTGCCTGATATAGGTAGATACTACTTGCTCTCTCATCTTAAACTCTTCAGGCTTAGTTCCTCCTATTGGGCCCGAAAGTCTGGGTCGATTTGGAATAATCGGCCTTGGCCCCAATTGCCCTCCTGAGTCTTCTCTGGAAATGAGGTCCAGCCAACCTTTCGCTTCATGAACTTCCAGCCACCATTCGATTTCAACTAGACATCCTTGCGCTGTCCCTGAGGAACTTCCCGGTGACCTTGCAGCACCCCTCTCAGCTCATTCCTCTATTTGGTAATTCCAGATGTTCACCACGTGCCTTTCTCTCGTGGAGAATGGGAGGTGTGTCCTGGGTTCATGATATTCTGAAAGGTGTGAAATTCCTCTATCTACCAACCCTCTGAGACAGACATCCAGACCTGCATCTTGATAGTTTTCACTACCTTTCAGATTCATCATTTTGTTCAAGCTGTAGCCCTGAATCTGACTTTTCCACTACTCACAGCTTTTGAACGCTTTTCTCTTCATTATCTCTTGGCTAGGGGATCTATCTCCCGACTGTGCTTGCTTCTCTGCCCAGCGTCACCCTAGAAACATAAATGGGAGCAATGGGAGAGTGACTTGGTGAGGGTGTTGGGCAATGAGACTTGGGTAAAGATTTGGGAGTCGGCATCCCGAACATTCATTTGAACCACTACCAGAGAGAATATTTTAAAAATTGTAAAAATTCTTCTCCAGTAGTACTATACTTCAGTTAGGCTTAATTCTTACAATCCCGCCACTCCAGCTGTTTGCTGGAGGGGATGTGGTAATGTCCAGTCATACAGAGCTTTTGGAAACATATTTGGACCCTTATACGTCAGCTCACCACAATTTCTCCTCCACAAGACCCAGTAGTTTTGGTTGTGGGTGTCCCCTGTCCAGACACCCTATCATGGTGCCCGTGCTCCTTTCGTGACATTCTGTCAGTCTGCATGCCTGCTCTGCTCCTATTGGCTGTGCTGTGCTTGTCCTGCCCAGTATGTCCTTTATATACTGGGTTCTGGCACCTCTCCGGTGCCCTTTCGTGGTGTTCCTGTACCAGTGCTTGTTCCTGATCTTAGTATCCTCAGTGTATCGACCCGGTGTGCCTGACTACTCTGCATCTCATCTCCTGCCTGTGAAATGACCCAGACTGCCTGACCATTCTGCTTCTCCTGCTCCTGTGCATCAACCCGGCTTGGCTGACGTTCCTGCTCCGCGTACCGACCCGGCTTGGCTGACTTTCCTGCTCCGTGTACTGACCCGGGTTGGCTGACGTTCCTGCTCCTTGTATTGACCCGGCTTGGCTGATGTTCCTGCTCTTGTGCACCGACCCAGCTTGGCTGACGTTCCTGCTCCAGTTGCCTCTGTGTCGCCTCGCCGACATTTCTATTAGCTTGTCATTCATGACGCTCCCAATTGGTTGCCACCTCAGGGCGAGTTGCTCAGTTGCTTATTCTGTTACTGTCACGGCAGTGCTCAATTGCATAGTCTCCACTACTGTTATGGCAGTCTCCAGTCGCTTAGTCTCTGTTACTGCTCCAGCAGAGTGCAAGTGGCCTAGTCTCCGGTTACTGCTATGGCAGAGTGCAAGTGGCCTAGTCTCCATTACTGCTCTGGCAGAGTGCTAGTGGCCTAGTCCCTGTTTACTGCTATGGCAGAGTGCAAGTGGCCTAGTCTCCATTACTGCTACGGCAGAGTGTAAGTGGGCTATCTCAGTTTACTCCTACGGCAGAGTGCAAGTGGCTTAGTCTCCATTTACTGCTACGGCAGAATACAAGTTACCTGGTCTCTGTTACTGCTACGGCAGTGCCCACGTCTCTCAGTCTCCGTTACTGCTAAGGCAGTGATCACGTGGCATAGTCTCTGTTACTGCTCCGGCAGTGCTCTATGTTGCTTAGCCTCCGCTACTGCTCTGGCAGTTGACGTTTGTCTGCGAACCTTTTACTGGGCGTTACTCATCTATAAGTTCTCTATCTTAAGTGAGCTCCTTAACAGTCCTCTCTTCACATGGGACTGTTTAAATTCACTGGAGGTCATTAACCCATGCAGTACCGATACACTGGGATTCCTTTGAAATTTGCCTGACCTGTGTCAGTATATTGTGTTATGGACTGGACCTGTGTAGGCATATGTAAATGTAACCTGTCTTGTGACTGTATTATACTGCATATATACCACAGAACCTGTGAGGATTATTGTATTACTGATTGCTTAATAAAACTGTGTTTTATCCTAAACCACTGTGTCTGTGGGTCAAACAAACCGTTACAGTACGAAAGGGCCATGACCTCAGACAGTAAAGGTGAGTGAAATGCACAGAACATCCATTGGAGGATGGATGTACATGAGCAGCATTTGGACCAGTTGGCACTGGCCATACAAACTATTCTTGAGCGCACAGTCCATCTCGATAAACTGGTTCAGAGTCCGGTGGTCCCCTCAGTTTCGACACCAGAGACTCAATGCATGACAACTGTGGCCTCAGGTAAAGGGTTAACCGCTTCTGCTCCATTACCCCTCAGATACGATGGCGAACCCACCTTGTGCAGAGGGTTTATTAATCAGTTGGAAATTTTTCTGGAACTAATCCCTCATGCCTTTCCTAATGACCACAGTAAGGTGGGGTTCATGATATCTCTATTAAGGGGCAGAGCCCTGGCGTGGGCCAACCCCTGTGGGAGAATGCTAAACCATGCACCAGGAACTTCAGGGAGTTTGTATGTACTGTTTGGAGAGTATTTGAAGTTCCTGGTAGAGCTGCCTCTGCTGCCAAACAATTGATGGAGATACAACAGGGCAATCATACTGTGGGCGATTATGCCATAGAATTCCGTACATTGGCAGCAGAGGTAGGTTGGAACAATGAGACGCTGGTGGCAGCTTTTGCTTAGGGACTTGCTGACCGAATTAAGAATGAGACGGTAGCTAGAGAAGTACCTAGTGATTTGGAGGAATACATTGATTTCGCTATCCTAATTGATTCTCGTATTCGTGAGAGACTCATGGCTAAAGACTGCAGGCTTTTGCCCAGGAACATTGGGGAAAACAGTTTTTTGGTCCCACCCATGCCTCCCTCGACTCCCATGCCTCTTGAACGTACACAGGAGACCTGTGAACCAATGCTTCATGGACAGTTCATTTGTTGCGTTACATCAGATTCAGTTGGTCAGGAGGGAATCTCCCTTAGCCATTGAGGCCATTGATGGAGGACCGTTAGAACCAGCTCCGATAACTATGGAAACTATTCCGCTATCTATGACTAGTGGGGCCCTCCACACAGAGGAACAGAGGTCTCAGATTATCCATTCTCCTCATCATGCGGTCATTCTGGAGTTTCCATGGTTAAATTTGCATAATCCCCAGTTTGACTGGCAGACTTGTGAGATCACGTCTTGGTCCGAGTACTGTATGGAGCATTGTGTGACTCATCCAGTTAATATTTTGTGTACCTCTCCCTCCGTGCCAGCCGAATATCACCAATTCAGCGACGTTTTTAGTAAGGGAGAGGCTAGCACTTTGCCCCAGCATAGGGCATACGATTGCGCTATTGATTTGCCTCCTGGCACTGTGCCTCCTAGGGGCCGCACGTACCCGCTGTTGTGCGAGGAGAATCAGGCCATGGAGGAATATTTTGACGATGCCCTTAAAAGAGGGATTATTAGAAAATCTACCTCGCCTGGAGGTGCTGGTTTCTTTTTTGTTAAGAAAAAGAATGGCGAGTTGAGGCCTTGTATCGATTACCGGGGACTGAATAAACTTATGTTCAAGAATGCCTACCCCATACCACTCATTACTGAACTATTCGACAGGTTAAAAGGTTCTTCCATTTTCACTAAATTAGATCTACGGGCTGCCTATAACCTGGTCAGAATAAGAGCTGGGGATGAGTGGAAAACGGCATTTAATACCAGATTGGGGCATTATGAATATTTAGTCATGCCGTTTGACCTTTGTAACGCACCCGCTGTATTTCAAGAATTTATTAACGATATCCTCCGTGATATGCTACAGACCTGCGTAGTAGTCTACCTAGATGACATACTCATACACTCGGCTAACCTGTCTCAACACATAAAGGATGTGTCCGAGGTCTTGCTTCGATTACGCAAGAATAAACTATTTTGTAAAATGGAGAAATGTGCGTTTCACAGGTCCATGGTGCCTTTTTTGGGTTTGCTAATTATTACAGGAAGTTTATTCAGAACTTTTCCACTATTGTCAAACCTCTGTCTGACCTGACGCACAAGGCTGCTAATCCATCCCAGTGGTCTGAAGCAGCTGATCATGCTTTTGAGACATTAAAATCCGCTTTCACATCTGCTCCTGTACTGTCCCACCCCAACCCTTCCCTTCCATTCACATTGGAGGTTGATGCCTCTGAGAATGGGGTATTGGCAGTACTGTCACAACGTCTGTTTGCTGGGGGTACTCTGAGACCATGTGGGTTCTTCTAAAAAAAAACTGTCTAGTGCCCAGAGTCATTATGAAACTGGGGACAGAGAACTCCTGGCTATCATTCTAGCTTTGAAAGAATGGCGTCACCTGCTGGAGGGTACTAGAACGCCTGTGTTAATTCTAACTGACCACAAAAATTTGACTTATCTTTCGGAAGCAAAGAGATTGTCCTAACGTCAGGCCAGATGGGCCCTGTTTCTATCTCATTTCAACTTTGTAGTATCCTACTTGCCAAGAATGTGAGGGCTGATGCCCTGTCTAGACAATTTGGGCCAGAGATGGAGAAGGATGAGGTCCCCATACCCATCATTCAGCCTGATTGCATCCTGGCTACCCTACATACTAGTATCACTTTGCCACTGGCTACCCAAACTAGGGCACCCCAGAGACCCCAGTGGGCAAGTGCTTTGTGGATGAGCCATTCCGTACCCGTTTGCTCGAGATATACCATTCATCTAAAGCCACTGGGCATATTGGGAGGGATCAATTAATTTGGTCTCTCTCACAAGTATTTTGGTGGCCCTCCCTACGAGCCGATTGCTCCACATTCACGACGGCCTGTACCACCTGTACTTGTGCCAAAACCCCTAGACACCTCCCAGTGGGCTTACTCCAACCAGTACCGAATGGTGAACAGCCTTGGTCCCATGTATCCATTGATTTCTTGGGAGAATTGCCTGTGTCCAGGGGTTATTCTTTCATACTTATTGTGGTTGATAGATTTTCTAAGATGGCTTACTTAGTGCCGCTTCTTGGCCTTCCCTCAACCCAGGAGCTGGAAGTTGTCTTTGATAAAGAGGTATTCCTGTTGCATGGGGTACCAAGAGTTCTGGTGTCTGACCGTGGGAGCCAATTTGTATCCAGATCTTGGAGAGCATTCTGTAACCAGATGTGCATTCAACTTTCCTTTTCATCTGCCTACCATCCCCATACCAATGGAGCCGCTGAGCATGCCAATCAAGGATTGGAACAGGTCCTGCTCTGTTTTGTTACTGATCATCATGATAATTGGACAGACCTGTTGCCTTGGGCAGAGTTCGCCAGGAACTGTGCGGTTAATTCATCATCCTGGAGCTCCCTGTTTCTCATCATCTACGGGTTCCAGCCATGTTTGCTCCCGGACTCATTCCAGTCGCAACAGATTCCAGCTCTGGACGAGCACATCGAGCAACTCTGCTCCACTTGGGCACAGGTTCAGAGGGCCCTCAGTCAGTCGTTCCAGCGTCATCAGCGCCATGCTAACCATAGACGGCTTCCAGCGGTCTCCTTTCAGGTTGGGGACAGGGTATGGCTCCTCCAGAAACCTCAATTTGCAAGTTCCCTCTAATAAGTTGGCTCCCCGGTTCATTGGTCCCTTCGGGGTGATTCGCAAAATGAACCCTGTTTCGTATGCCTTGGATCTCCCAGCGTCTATGCGCATTCACAATGTGTTCCATGTATCCTTGTTGAAACCTCTGGTATGCAACCGCTACACTACCACTCCTGTGGTCCCCGGTCCTGTGGAGGTTCAGGGTCAGGAAGAGTATGCGGTCCAAAGCATTATTGATTCACGCAGAGTTAGAAGAAAATTGCAATATCTGGTCCATTGGAAGGGCTATGGCCCTGAAGAACGTTCCTGGGTTGATCAAAATGATCTTCATGCTCCTAGATTGCTGCTCAATTTTCACTCTAAATATCCTCAGAAGCCAGGTCCCTCTTCTAGGAGAGGGGGTATTTGAGAGGGGGGTACAATCACGGTGTCCGTGCTCCTTTTTGCGACATTCTGTCAGTCTGCATGCCTGCTCTGCTCCTATTGGCTGTGCTCTGCTTGTCCTGCCCAGTATGGCCTTTATATACTGGGTTCTGGCACCTCTCTGGTGCCCTTTCGTGGTGTTCCTGTACCAGTGCTTGTTCCTGTTCTCAGTATCCTCAGTGTATCGACCCGGCCTGCCTGACTACTCTGCATCTCGTCTCCTGCCTGTGAACTGACCCGGACTGCCTGACCATTCTGCTTCTCCTGTGCATCGACCCAGCTTGGCTGACGTTCCTGCTCCACGTACTGACCCGGCTTGGCTGACGTTCCTGCTTCATGTATCGACCTGGCTTGGCTGACATTCCTGCTCCTGTGCACCGACCCAGCTTGGCTGACGTTCCTGCTCCAGTTTCCTCTGTGTCGCCTCGCCGACATTTCTATTGGCTTGTCATTCGTGACTCCCGGTTGGTTGCCACCTCAGGGCGAGTTGCTCAGTTGCTCATTCCGTTACTGTCACGGCAGTGCTCAGTTGCGTAGTCTCCACTACTGTCACGGCAGTCTCCAGTCACTTAGTCTCCGTTACTGCTCCGGCAGAGTGCAAGTGGCCTAGTCTCTGGTTACTGCTACGGCAGAGTGCAAGTGGCCTCGTCTCCGTTACTGCTCCAGCAGAGTGCCAGTGGCTTAGTCTTCTTTACTGCTACGGCAGAGTGCAAGTGGCCTAGTCTCCATTACTGCTCCAGCAGAGTGCAAGTGGCCTAGTCTCCATTACTGCTACGGCAGACTGCAAGTGGGCTATCTCCGTTTACTGCTACGGCAGAGTGCAAGTGGCTTAGTCTCCGTTTACTGCTACAGCAGAATACAAGTTGCCTGGTCTCTGTTACTGCTACTGCAGTGCCCACGTCTCTCAGTCTCCGTTACTGCTACAGCAGTGATCACGTGGCATAGTCTCCGTTACTGCTCCGGCAGTGCTCTTTGTTGCTTAGCCTCCGTTACTGCTCTGGCAGTTCACGTTTGTCTGTGAACCTATTACTAGGTGTTACTCATCTATAAGCTCTCTATCTTAAGTGAGCTCCTTAACAGTCCTCTCTTCACATGGGACTGTTTAAATTCGCTGAAGGCCATTAACCCATGCAGTAATGATACACTGGGATTCCTTCGAATTCTGCCTGACCTGTATCAGTATATTGTGTTATGGACTCTATGTTTATACTGGACCTGTGTAGGCATATGTAAATGTAACCTTTCTTGTGTCTGTATTATACTGCATATATACTACAGGACCTGTGAGGGTTATTGTATTACAGATTGCTTAATAAAACTGTGTTTTATCCTAAACCACTGTGTCTGTGTGTCAAACAAATCGTTACACACCCCTTGGCCCTTACAAATCTTCATTAGACATATCCTCACCGCAGTGGGATGTTTGGTGGCACAGGTTTTTGAGGTCTCCTGAGGTCCCTTCACTTGATCAAATCTTATATAATATTATACACAGAGTTGATAGAACGCTTAACTTCGATTCTGAATGATTCCCTACCTCAACACACTGATCTTTGGAGCATGTGGATGCTAAACAGGGATGTTGAGTTTGAGGGAATGTAGGGGGAGGTGCTTCTCTTCAGATTCAACCAATGACTAAAGCACACTCTGACGATCTCCATTTTCTGCCCTCTACTGCACCGGGCCTCATCTGCTGGAGCCTCAAATTTCTGTTCTCCCTCCTGTCATTTAGTCTGCCCTGTTTTCTTCTTCTCTTCTGGCTTATCTCTCTTCTCCCCCACTCCTTTTTTATCTTTCCTCCCTTCCTCCCTGTGGCCTAGCCTTGACTCCTCCCCTGGGGTGTTTGTACCTGTACACAGGTAAATGCAGACAGTTGACCTATATGGTGACAGTTGACTGTTTTATGCCATCTCTACCTTTGTAATGTCATTGCTTTTGTTTCAAACATTGTGAAAATTACTGTCTGTAAGAAAAGTTGATTCAATAAAAAATTTTTAAAAAAAATGCAGGATTAGTATTCATTAATTTATCAGATCCATGACTTCTCAAACACTGAAAGGTTTGCATATAGTATTGAAGCACAGAATCAAAACCTCCCACTTTAACACTTCTCTAGTTGAACTATTTTTAATCAGAGATTCAGAAGACCCTACTTTTTCCACAGTCAATGTACTATTTATACTTGTCTTCTATAGTCAGAGGTTACGTCTCACAATTTGTTATCACTTCACGAAAAATCTTTTGGTTAATTATTTTAGAACCTGGATCCTCTCTACTATGAGTCAAGAAGGTATTGACCCTTCTAATTTTAAAGTCCAGTCTATAAGACAGCCTTCTGTATGTAGAACAGCTGCTAGGGGCGTTTTAACAGAATCGTCTTGTCGAACCTCTGACAATGAATTAATTATACACTATTAGAGACCTCCAGAACTAAAAGAGTAACATTATCTTAGAGCCATCACCAGCTGTTGCCAAAGAACATAACATAGTTTTCAGGAAACACCCAAACTACCTTTGTTCTTGGAAACAGGAATGTAGGATAGTTACATCAGAGCATCACCCTCATTCACACACTTATTGTAGCTTAGTGGTTGCTGATAACTCCAAATGGTAGAAATGTTATGATGACTTTCTTCCGTATGGGGATTTGATGGCCATCTGAAAACTTCTCCCTAGGCTGAGATCTTGCACAATCATACAATACTCAAGTCAGAGCTAAAGCAGATTTTTGGGTGTCTACCGCCTACCCAGTAGCATTTCCAAGGTGGCTACCCTATGTATCTATAACAAAGGAAGTTTGAAAATCATAGATTAATTTACTTCAGCTTCTTACTTGATCATATCATGATGCATTTTGTGTAATTTCAAAGTTTACATATCTTTACGAGACATGTTGTTCAAAATATGTCATATAATAAAAGGCGGTCCAATAAATTGGTTTTAAACCATATATTATCATACTTTTCCTTTTGTTTTTCCTTTTATTTATAAATTAACACACAACTGTGCAAAAATATGTTTGGATGACTATTTTTCATGGGCAGCTGATGCCTGAAGTCAATCATTATATGTCAACATAGCTTACTTTAGTCTAAATTAATATATTTTAATTGCTGTCACTAGCAAAGATGAACTGTTTTAATTACAGATGTAAGTCTGTTTTCTTTGCAAAGACTTCATGCCTAAAGAAAATGACACAACATGTCAAAAATGTTTAGAATAATAATTCTGAATGATTCAGTGTGTTAAATTGGACATGAAGGGAGTGCCTTTGCTCTGCATATCAAGTGTTTTAATGTGCTTCCTGATCTGTATAGAGGTAAGATATTTGAGTTCTAAATTTCCATGCTTCCAGATGCAAACGTTTTTATTACTAGGCTGATTATATAGCTGACCATGACTAAACAATCTATTTAACCATTTGAATGACTGAGTGGTATCCAATGCATTGCAGTGGAAACCTCTCTGGCACTCAAATGGTTAAATTAGTCCTGTTCCCAAACAATATAAGCTGCATAGCTGTTACGTTTGCAGTAGGGAATCAAATCCATGCTATTGTGTTTTACTTATATTTTTATTCTCCCTTAGAAAGAGCTATTTGACAATATTTATGGTACAAAAAATGCTAATGGCAGACTTCTTATCCCCAGTGATAAAGCAGCATGTCTCTTAAATTTGAACCATATGTTGAAGCTGCAGAGCTTTCACAACAGTGTGTTTTTTCCTCAGGAATATTTGCCAGAGTAGGGAAGAGTCACAGAATGATTTCATCTCATGGCAGTATTTTCTCCTGAGTTGCACTTCATAAACAGGTTGATTACTGTTACAATTACTTTTGCAATGCAAGTGAATTAAAGGGATAGTGATACTCATTTTTGCAGGCAATAATATTGTATGTATGAAAGAAATAAACCAAAACATCTATATATTTTTCCTATAACTTTCATAGTTTGTGAACAATTGCATTCTAAAGTTTACCCCTCCCGCCCCTTTTATCTATGTCACTGCTCAAGCTGTCAGGCTTGGATTCTGTTCTGCAGACCAGATGGATCATCTGTAGAGCTGAAACAGGAATGGATATGAAGATCGCACTGGATAGCTCTCCAAACAGGATGATAAAGAAGAAAAATTTACTTTATTTCCCAATGCATTTCTTGAGCTTAACCATTTCGTCAGGGGATAAAACATAAATGACAAATGCAATAGTTTAGAATCAAACTAGTTGAAGAGCCCGTGTACACGGGCTACAGTGCCAGCCAGATGCGGGGCAGTCATACACAGTAGAGACTGCCCGCTCCGTGGCTGATACTTCGAAGTGCCCCTTTCCATATCAGCCGCGTCGCTGGCAGTCTCTACTGCGCATGACTGCAGCACACACAGCAGTCGGTACTGAGCATGACTGCATCATTACAAACTATTTAGAAAATTATTATATAGGATGGAATATACAGAAAATACACACATAACATAAAAAATAGGCTATACTGCTTGTTGGCTTGTTCTCTGAATAGACATGTCTCTCAGTGAGGCCAAGGCATTATACTTGCGGAGTAACCCATGCCTCTTTCCGACAGTGAAACATATTACAGAACGAGTTGTAACAAAGCCACAATCTAAGATAATGTATCAATTGGAGACACTATAACTTCCCCAAGGGGATACCCGACACAAGAAAAATCTTGGCAGAATACCCTGGATACGAGAAACAACCACAATGAATAACAACTTCAAATTCAAAGGGTCCTATACTATTCTGGCTATAATCCATCTTGTAAGTGCATCAAATTACAATGATTGTGTTTCCTAATACCCACTGATTGCTTTCATATGTTCTGTGTTTTTTTCATTTTCTTGTTGTAGTTATCTATTATCTGTAAATAGCTGTATATAATTTTACAGTCAACAGGGTTATCATATTATCTTATAATGATCCTCCCTCCTGCCCCTTTTACCTACTGTAAACTACCTCCCCTCAGATGTGGAATCTGGTCTTAAGACCAGACAGCTCAAAGCAAGGGACAATCTCCTTAGTGAGAGAACAATGAAAACCCTGCCCCCCCCCGACAGGTTTTTCAGGTTTTTCCGTTATTCTAAGTGAAGATTGTCCCTCTCGGAGATCCATCTGGACAGTCTTGCTGCTCTGAGTTGAGCAGTGTTACATCAGTAAAAGGGGTGGGAGGGTGATTCTTTATCATTCAATTACTCTTGAACTACAACTCTGACAGTAGTGACACTCTCCATGGACCAAAACTATGAAGATTAATTGGAGCTGCTTTTATTGTGTAACGTTACAATCTCTTTAAGTTGTGTTTTTATAGGTACTGAATACTCAGACAGTCATAGTGTTTGTACCAAAGGAAAAGATTCTTAAACCTGTAGCCAAACAATTGTAATATATGTATAAAAGTCCCAAAGTAGTAAAATGGTTTCTGTTATGCACATGGCTTTCTTACTTAGACAGATACCTGACAGCTATGGCAATTGAGTTCCCATAGAGCGAAATTCTGACTCTCTCTCTATTTTCCCTGTAGATCTCCATGATCTGCTGAGCTGGGTGACATCAGTTCTTTACTCAGAACTTCTGGGAGAGGACGCAAAATTGCTATTGTCTCCATTGAAACCCTGTACAGGTGTGTCTACAGGAAATGGGCTTCAGTACTCTCCATTGAAGCCCTTTGTATTGACAAGAAATTATCTTCAATTAAGCCTTGTTGTGGTGTATTTAGAGACATGGCCTTCAGTGGAGATTAACGTAATATCTCGAAAAGTACCAAGTAAATCACTCGTCACCTAGCCCTGCTTATTATTTTGAGTATAACTGTGAAGCTTCTGGACAGCATTAGATATATTTTATATCATCTTTACTTTCAATTTGAAGTTACTTTTCATCAACAAATTTGTGGTGCACCATGGGTTCCAGGTTTGTCCCCAGCTATGCCACCTTTTATATGGGATACTGGGAGCTTACACGTTTGGGTTGAGTGGTTGATGGGGAATCTGCCATACTATGGTAGATTAATTTACAGTTTGATTATAATTTGGCACGGTTGTAAATCCGTATTAGAATAATGTATTTTAAATCATAAAAATAATGACAGGGACTTTCCTTTACATATAATATAGCTAAAGAAACTATTAATATCTGGATTTGAAGGGGAGGTCAAATCATTACAGAGATGTATATAAAACTCAAAAGTGTAAACATTAGTGATGAGCGAGCATGCTCGGCCGAAGCTCGGTTCGGCTCGAGCATCGCTCTGCTCGGCACATGGCGGTACTCGTACGAGTACCGCATGTGCTCGCCCGCCATGTTCGGGTCTCCTCCCCGCACGTTTCGCGGCTGCTGCGCAGCCAATAAACGTGCGGGGAGGCTCTGACATCAGTGTAATGCCAGCAGCCATGTTGGCTGCTGGCATTACACTGATTGGCTGGCCAGAACCCGTGATCGGGTGCTGTATAGCACCTGACCAGCGAGTTCAGCTCAGTCTTAGCCAGGGAGAGATGAGGATAGGAAGGGAAAGTCAGTGTAGGGAGAAGAAAAGCGAGTTTGAACAAAAAAAAGACCCAAAAGTCCTTTTTAGGACTACTGTGTGTGGGGGCAGCAGATATATTTTGTTTTGGGGGGCAGAGTTTAAAAAAAAAACGTCACATATTCCGTTCACTGTGCCTAGCCGCAGATTAGCAGCACATTCTGTTTAGTGTGCAAAGTTTCAGATTAGCAGCACATTCTGTTTAGTGTGCAAAGTTGGAGATTAGCAGCACATTCTTTTTAGTGTGCAAAGTTGCAGATTAGCAGCACATTCTGTTTAGTGTGCAAAGTTGCAGATTAGCAGCACATTCTGTTCAGTGTGCAAAGTTGCAGATTAGCAGCACATTCTTTTTAGTGTGCAAAGTTGCAGATTATCAGAACATTCTGTTTAGTCTGCAAAGTGTAAAAAATAAAAGTCACTTATTCCGTTCACTGATCCTAGCCGCAGATAAGCAGCATATTCTGTTTAGTGTGCAAAGTTGCAGATTATCAGCACATTCAGTTTAGTGTGTAAAGTGTAAAAAATAAAAGTCACTTATTCCGTTCACTGATCCTAGCCGCAGATAAGCAGCATATTCTGTTTAGTGTGCAAAGTTGCAGATTATCAGCACATTCAGTTTAGTGTGCAAAGTGTAAAAAATAAAAGTCACTTATTCCGTTCACTGATCCTAGCCGCAGATAAGCAGCACATTCTGTTTAGTGTGCAAAGTTGCAGATTAGCAGAACATTCTGTTTAGTGTGCAAAGTGTAAAAACTAAAAGTCACATATTCCATTCACTGTGCCTAGCCGCAGATAAGCAGCATATTCTGTTTAGTGTGCAAAGTTGCAGATTATCAGCACATTCAGTTTAGTGTGCAAAGTGTAAAAACTAAAAGTCACATATTCCATTCACTGTGCCTAGCCGCAGATAAGCAGCATATTCTTTTTAGTGTGCAAAGTTGCAGATTATCAGCACATTCTGTTTAGTGTGCAAAGTGTAAAAAATAAAAGTCACTTATTCCGTTCACTGATCCTAGCCGCAGATAAGCAGCACATTCTGTTTAGTGTGCAAAGTTGCAGATTAGCAGAACATTCTGTTTAGTGTGCAAAGTGTAAAAACGAAAAGTCACATATTCCATTCACTGTGCCTAGCCGCAGATAAGCAGCATATTCTGTTTAGTGTGCAAAGTTGCAGATTATCAGCACATTCTGTTTAGTGTGCAAAGTGTAAAAAATAAAAGTCACTTATTCCGTTCACTGATCCTAGCCGCAGATAAGCAGCACATTCTGTTTAGTGTGCAAAGTTGCAGATTAGCAGAACATTCTGTTTAGTGTGCAAAGTGTAAAAACTAAAAGTCACATATTCCATTCACTGTGCCTAGCCGCAGATAAGCAGCATATTCTGTTTAGTGTGCAAAGTTGCAGATTATCAGCACATTCAGTTTAGTGTGCAAAGTGTAAAAACTAAAAGTCACATATTCCATTCACTGTGCCTAGCCGCAGATAAGCAGCATATTCTTTTTAGTGTGCAAAGTTGCAGATTATCAGCACATTCTGTTTAGTGTGCAAAGTGTAAAAAATAAAAGTCACTTATTCCGTTCACTGATCCTAGCCGCAGATAAGCAGCACATTCTGTTTAGTGTGCAAAGTTGCAGATTAGCAGAACATTCTGTTTAGTGTGCAAAGTGTAAAAACGAAAAGTCACATATTCCATTCACTGTGCCTAGCCGCAGATAAGCAGCATATTCTGTTTAGTGTGCAAAGTTGCAGATTATCAGCACATTCTGTTTAGTGTGCAAAGTGTAAAAAATAAAAGTCACTTATTCCGTTCACTGATCCTAGCCGCAGATAAGCAGCACATTCTGTTTAGTGTGCAAAGTTGCAGATTAGCAGAACATTCTGTTTAGTGTGCAAAGTGTAAAAACTAAAAGTCACATATTCCATTCACTGTGCCTAGCCGCAGATAAGCAGCATATTCTGTTTAGTGTGCAAAGTTGCAGATTATCAGCACATTCAGTTTAGTGTGTAAAGTGTAAAAATTAAAAGTCACTTATTCCGTTCACTGATCCTAGCCGCAGATAAGCAGCATATTCTGTTTAGTGTGCAAAGTTGCAGATTATCAGCACATTCAGTTTAGTGTGCAAAGTGTAAAAAAGTCACTTATTCCGTTCACTGATCCTAGCCGCAGATAAGCAGCACATTCTGTTTAGTGTGCAAAGTTGCAGATTAGCAGAACATTCTGTTTAGTGGGCAAAGTGTAAAAACGAAAAGTCACATATTCCATTCACTGTGCCTAGCCGCAGATAAGCAGCATATTCTTTTTAGTGTGCAAAGTTGCAGATTATCAGCACATTCTGTTTAGTGTGCAAAGTGTAAAAAATAAAAGTCACTTATTCCGTTCACTGATCCTAGCCGCAGATAAGCAGCACATTCTGTTTAGTGTGCAAAGTTGCAGATTAGCAGAACATTCTGTTTAGTGTGCAAAGTGTAAAAACTAAAAGTCACATATTCCATTCACTGTGCCTAGCCGCAGATAAGCAGCATATTCTGTTTAGTGTGCAAAGTTGCAGATTATCAGCACATTCAGTTTAGTGTGTAAAGTGTAAAAATTAAAAGTCACTTATTCCGTTCACTGATCCTAGCCGCAGATAAGCAGCATATTCTGTTTAGTGTGCAAAGTTGCAGATTATCAGCACATTCAGTTTAGTGTGTAAAGTGTAAAAAATAAAAGTCACTTATTCCGTTCACTGATCCTAGCCGCAGATAAGCAGCACATTCTGTTTAGTGTGCAAAGTTGCAGATTAGCAGAACATTCTGTTTAGTGTGCAAAGTGTAAAAACGAAAAGTCACATATTCCATTCACTGTGCCTAGCCGCAGATAAGCAGCATATTCTGTTTAGTGTGCAAAGTTGCAGATTATCAGCACATTCTGTTTAGTGTGCAAAGTGTAAAAAATAAAAGTCACATATTCTGTTCACTGTGCCTAGCCGCAGATAAGCAGCACATTCTGTTTAGTGTGCAAAGTTGCAGATTTGCAGCACATATTCCGTGTAATATGAAGAAGGTGGGTAAAAAGGGACGGGGAAGTGGACGTGATCCTGATAGTTCAGGGCGCGGGTCAGGACGCGTAGAAACTGTGCCTGGTGCCAGAGCACAAGAAAGAAAGACATCCACCATACCTAGCTTCATGTCTCAGTTTACAGGGCGTCGCAGGACATCACTCTCGAGGTCAGACCACTGCGAACAGGTGGTCGGTTGGATTTCAGGTGATACTGCTTCCAGTCGGTTAAGCACCACCCTGTCTTCCACCAAGTCCACTCTCAGTAGCCGAGAGTCTGGTCAACATAATCCTCACCCTGATCATCCTTCCTCCCACCATAGAGGGTCTGGTCAAAGAAGTGATCCCACACTGGGATATAGTGAGGAGCTCGTCTCATCACCAATCCTTAATTTGAACCTCTCTCCAAGCACGCTTGCAGAGGAACATGAAATCTTGTGCCCTGATTCACAACCTCTAGAGGGTACCCAATCACAAGAAGATGACAGAGGGGAACGGCATTTAAGGTCAAAGGAAGTGGATGATGATGATGATGAGACACACTTGCCATCAAATCAACCACTTTTACTGTCTCAAGACCTTGATGAGGAGGATGATATACAGTTGTCAATGACTGAGTATGTGGTGGGATCAAGAAATGAGGAGGATGATCAGAGTGAGGAAGTGGAGGAGGACTTGGTGGACGATGAGGTGACTGACCCCACCTGGGAAGGTGGAGAGCCGAGCGATGACAGCAGTCCTGAGGGTGAGCCATCTGCAGCACCGCAACAGGCTGGAAGAGGCAGTGGTGTGGCTACAGAAAGAAGGCGGACCGCACCAAACCGGCCCGCAAATGTTCCACCCCCTTGCGTAAATCTACCTTGCCAAGGGGTAGGTGTTCCGCGGTATGGCGTTTTTTTAAGGAAAGTGCGGACGACAAAAGAATTGTAGTTTGCAACCTGTGCCACACCAGAATGAGCCGAGGCATGAACACTAGAAACCTCACCACCACCAGCATGATCCGACACATGGCATCCAAGCACCGTAATAAGTGGGAGGAACGCCCGGATCGCCAATCTGTGTCTGCAGGCCACACCACTGCCTCCTCTTCCCCTGTTTTCGGTGCCGGCCAATCGCCTGTCGAAGGCGCAGGCCCGCATACCTCCCGCCCTGCACCTGTACCATCTGAAGCACCATCAGCGACCACATCCACTTCCCTGTCCCAGCGCAGCGTCTAAATGTCGTTACCCCAGGCATTTGAGCGCAAGCGAAAATACCCAGCCACCCACCCACAGGTCATAGCACTAACCTCACACCTTTCCAAATTACTGGCCATCGAAATGCTGCCATTTAGGCTTGTAGAGACTGAGTCCTTCCGCAGCCTGATGGCAGCAGCTGTCCCTCGGTACGCAGTCCCCAGCCGCCACTACTTTTCCCGGTGTGCCGTCCCCGCCTTACACCACCATGTGTCCCGTAACATCACCCGTGCCCTGACCAACGCAGTTACTGGGAAGGTCCACTTAACGACTGACACATGGACAAGTGCTTGTGGCCAGGGACGCTACATTTCCCTGACGGCACACTGGGTGAATGTCGTGGAGGCTGGGAGCGACTCGGACCCTGGGATGGCACAGGTGCTACCCACGCCGAGGATTGCGGGCCCTACCTCCATCAGGGTTTCCGCCAGCACCTACGTTATTGGCTCCTCCTCCTCCGTTTCCACCTCCGAATTCTCTGCGCGCAGCGCCACTCACCCATCAGCCGGTAGCTGGAAGCAGTGTAGCACTGCAGTGGGGAAGCGTCAACAGGCCGTGCTGAAGCTGATCTGCCTTGGGGACAAACAGCACACGGCCTCAGAGCTGTTGCAGGGGATTAGTCACCAGACCGAGCAATGGCTCTCGCCACTCAACCTGCAACCAGGCATGGTTGTGTGTGTGATAATGGGCGTAACTTGGTGGCGGCTTTGGAGCTCGGCAAGCTCACACACGTACCATGCCTAGCGCATGTATTTCATTTAGTGGTTCAGCGATTTCTAAAAACCTACCCCAATGTGCATGATCTCTTGACCAAGGTGCGCCGCGTGTGTGCACATTTCCGTAAGTCATCAACAGCTTCAGCCGGCCTGTTGAAGCTGCAGCAGCGCTTACAATTGCCAGCTCACCGGCTGCTGTGTGACGTGAGCACGCGCTGGAACTCCACCTTCCACATGTTGGCCTGGCTTTGTGAGCAGCAGAGGGCAGTAGTGGAGTACCAGCTGTTACACGGTCGTCGCCTCTCCGTTCAACTTCCTGTAATCAGAAGTGAGGAGTGGGAATGGATGTCAGACCTCTGTGAGGTTTTACGCAATTTTGAGGAATCGACACAGATGGTGAGCGGCGATAACGCTATTATCAGTGTAACCATCCCACTTCTGTGTCTACTGAAACGCTCGCTGCTCACAATTAAAACCGACGCTTTGCATGTGGAAGAGGTGGAAATGCGGGAGGAAGAGCTTACACAAGGTGATAGCCAGAGCACCCTCACTTCATCTTCTCAGCGACAATTGGAGGAGGCGGAGGAGGAGGAGGAGGAAGACACGGTTGCCTCCGCTACAGAGGGTAGCCATGGAACTTTAGTTCCATCTCTTCAGCGTGGGTGGGCAGAAGAGGAGGAAGAGGATGAGGAGATTGAGAGTCATCCTCCTGGTGAGGACAGCGAAATCTTGCCTGTTGGTACTCTGGCACACATGGCTGACTTTATGTTAGGCTGCCTTTCCCGTGACCCACGCGTTATACGCATTTTAGACAACACGGATTACTGGGTGTTCACCCTTCTGGACCCCCGCTACAAAGAGAATTTCTCATCTCTCATTCCTCCGGTGGAGAGGACAAGCAAAATGGTGCAATACCAGAAGGTTCTTGTTGAAAAATTGCTCCAAAATTTTCCATCTGACAACGCTGGCGGCAGAGTACGTGCTACCTTGGCCAACCGAGAAGGGGAGAAAAGGGGAGCACACAGCAGTTCCGACAAAGGCAGGGCAACACTCTCCAAGGCGTGGGACACCTTCATGACACCCCGCCAGCACCCTCACCCTGATGCGCAGCCTAGTGTCACAAGGAGGGAAAAGTTTTGGAAGATGGTGAAGGAGTATGTAGCAGACCGTGTCAGCGTCCTCAATGATCCCTCTGTGCCTTACAACTACTGGGTGTCCAAGCTGGACACGTGGTATGAACTGGCACTCTACGCCTTGGAGGTGCTGGCCTGCCCTGCCGCCAGCGTTCTGTCTGAGCGGGTATTTAGTGCTGCTGGTGGCATCATAACAGATAAGCGTATCCGCCTTTCCACCGAAAATGCTGATAGGTTGACACTTATAAAAATGAACAAGGCCTGGATTTCCCCTGACTTCTCCACTCCACTGGAGGAAAGCCCTGGGTGAACATAAAGTCACTTTATATATGTTATTTACAATGGTGGGAATACTCTGTATTCCCATTCACCCCTTCCACCCAAAAAATGGGTATATGGTTGACTCTCTTCCATATACCCTGGGATATAATTTTTATATAGGGCCAGCTCACCAGCGGGCCCTGTGATATAATTTTTATATAGGGCCAGCTCACCAGCGGGCGCTGTTTGACAATTTTTGTATAGGTCAGCTCACCAGCGGGCCTTCTCATATAATGTTTTATTGGGTCAGCTCTCTAGCGGGCCCTCTCATATAATGTTTTATAGCGTCAGCTCACTAGCGGGCTTTCGCATATAATGTTTAGGATGGTCAGCTCCGCAACAGACCCTCACCCATAATGTTTTAGATGGTCGGCTCAGCGCACGTTTCCCTCTTAATCATGGCCCCAGTTCAGAAAAATCGAGGAAATTTTTGGGAGAATTTGCCTTTGCGCACGTTTCCCTCTTAATCATGGCCCCAGTTCAGAAAAATCGAGGAAATTTTTTGCAGAATTTGCCTCTGCGCACGTTTCCCTCTTAATCATGGCCCCAGTTCTGAAAAATCGAGGACATTTTTTGCAGAATTTGCAGATAATATACAAGTAAATATACAGCAAATACTGTTTGGTAACAATTTTTCGCCTAAAGTCGTTTTTATCTTCCTTTTTGTGTGTTTTACGGTCAGTCTGTAAAAATGGCGTACTACGGGCGAAAAATCGTTCCCAGCAGCGACGTTGGAGTCCAAGATGCATCCAGACATCCTCCCTATGCTGTCCCTGAACCATTTCTGTGGTGTTTCCATCATTTTCTGCCCTTTTCCTATGGACCAGGCACCCTCCCCTCATCAGAGCAGGGGGTGCCTGGTGTAATGCTCGAGTCATCCCATTGACTTCAATGGGGCTCGGGTGCTCGGCCGAGCACTCGAGCCTCCGGGGGCGCTCGGTCAGAGCACCCGAACACCCGAGCATTGGGGTGCTCAATCATCACTAGTAAACATCCATCTTCATTTTGGAAATTGTCAAATGAGTCAGTAGGAACACAATATCTTTTAGGATCAGTTCTACTGACTCAGAAGAAATTGTACTAAAGATACAGATTACCATAAACAATCTATTGTTCTTAAAGATATATTTATAAATGAAGAATATCCTTTGAATTTAGTCGAATATACATACCAGCAAGTGGGAACCATTTGACAGGAATGTTATTTAGTATTCAATAGACTTGTGCAAATCAGTTCGTTAAAATTCGGAATTGGGACAAATAGGGGGTCATTTTGACCAAATCGAATGACAAATTTGAAAAAAACTCCAAATAAGAACAGTCCTGGGTCCGAATTTCATTAAAAAATTCAGACAACGGGCTTCCCGAGCGTGCGCTCTATTTTCCCTCCCTTTTGCGATCCTCGAGTCAAAGGCAAGATGGCACTTAGTTCCAATTCCCTCACGGCCTGGAGGGAAAAATTTATAGCGAGGGTGCGTGAGAGGTAAAGAAACAACAGGATGCAATCACAGGAGGCGGGAGAAGATTCCACAGATGAGCAGGAGAAGTGTGGTGGTCTTCCAGGTACTGGAAGCAGAGCCAGTAGCACTTTATCTTGTTCCGGTGGAGCAGCTGCTGCTTTTTATGCTAAGGCAATGGAAAGATTATGCTTCAGACAAAACAGCTCCCAATAAATAGAAAAAGTGCTGAGTTTGAGGTTAAGGATTACCTTGTGGAATCTTCTTTGCCCCCAAGTACAGATCCCTTGACTTTCCGGAATAACAAGAGGGATGTGTGGTCTACTTTGTCCCTGGTAGCCCAGGAGCTGCTTTCTTGCCCCCCAACCACTGTCCAGAGTGAGCAGGTTTTTTTAGTAACAGGAAATATACTTAGTCACCAGAGCTCTCACTTGTCACCTCAGCTCATGAAGCAAATTACTTTTTTAAGAATTAACCTGCCAAATCTGGGTTACCCCGCTCTCAGGTTCGATGCAGATTAGAAAAACAAAAAGGTCTTAATCTAGAATCATCCATAGTACCATAATATGCTGAGCGCTCCAGCTTACCCAACTCTAGAACAGTGGTTGGTTGGGCAGAGGTCACCCCCCTGACTTGGTGGGACACAGGGGATAATTTAAAGTCTACATTGTTGTCCTACTATACAGGTTGTTCAGTCTTCCTCTATTGTGTTTCATCTCTTCTAAAAAAAAGTCTACTGTATCTATCTGAGTCCTGCTCCAGTGTTCTGCAGTGTGCTGCTGGCTACATCTGCAATGTTGCTGTCATCCTGAGTCTGCCTCACACCATTCATCCTCCTTTGCTGTATCCATCTACTGAGTCCTGCTCCAGTGTTCTGCAGTGTGCTGCTGGCTACATCTGCAGTGTTGCTGTCATCCTGAGTCTGCCTCACACCATTCATCCTCCGTTGCTGTATCCATCTACTGAGTCCCGCTCCAGTTTGCAGTGTGCTGCTGGCTACATCTGCAGTGTTGCTTTCATCCTGAGTCTGCCTCACACCAGTTATCCTTCATTGCTGTATCCATCTACTGAGTCCTGCTCCAGTGTTCTTCAGTTTACTGCTGGCTACATCTGCAGTGTTGTGGTCATCCTGAGTCTGCCTCACACCAGTCATTCCCGTTGTTGTATCCATCTACTGAGTCCTGCTCCAGTGTTCTTCAGTTTGCTGCTGGCTACATCTGCAGTGTTGCTATCATCCTGAGTCCGCCTGCACCAGTCACCCTCAGTGTTCCTTCTAATAGCTATAGCCATGCTTCATCCATATTACCATAAGGCTAAAGCTCCACCTTACCCTGTTCCACCGTCTTCATTTAGACCCTAGAAATGGTTCCATTTATTTTTATTTATCTAATTTTTAATTTTATTCCATTTTTAAAAGCATGGCAAATTCAGACGAATAATTCAGTTTTTACCCAAATTTCGTCCGAATTGAACGTGACCTGTCCAAATTTCGGATTCATCGAATTAAAAAACCATTTGTCCAAAAATGAATTTTAATGATTTTTTTTGCCGTGTACAAGTCTAGTATTCAAATTCTGAATCAAAAGGGACAAGACAATCATTGTGATAAATACCCTAAGTTTATAAATAGGTATAACATTTTCCATTCCAAAATTAATGGAGCTTTGAGAAAACATTGTCCAATTCTTTCACAAGATCCATTACTTAAAAATGAAATTACACCTTTTCTTTCAATCATGTTTACAAAGAACAGAAACTTAAAACATATTTTGTCTTAAAACAAACCACAATCCAATACTAACCAATTTGGGAGACATTTTTTGAACTTAAAGGGTACTTATAAATGTGAGGCAAGGAAATGTATTAAACGTGGCTAAATAGCACATAAGATCAAATATTTTAAACACAATATGGTAAAACACACAATATGTAATATACAATATAATATGTCCTCTAATAAGATCTATATAAGATGCACAAAGAGAAGGCTTAAAGATTGTTTTCTGGAACATTGTCATGCTTGCCTATCTAGGAGCAATAAATGTCTATTAGCTGACCATGTTTCTGATATACATAATTTAGATATTAAAGATGTTATATTGATGCCACTGGAACATATTCCACATACAATAATAGGAGGTGATTCAAATGATTCAAAGAGAACTCTATTGCAAATACAGATGTAATACAATGACCCCAATGGACATAATGACAAGTTAGATGTCTACAATTTCATTGTAATACAATTTTGTATTGGGTTGTATGGGCCATATGCGTCTTACCTTTCCTTTCACATATGGAGATCGTTCCTCCCTTAGGGACTGCCTTTTCTTGCTTATTTTCTTCATTGACTCTCTTTCCTTTCTGTTTTTCTTCTATTCTCTGTCTTTCTATATCTTCTATGCTATCGTCCTTTCTTTATTCTCTTTCCTGTTCTTACTTCCCACCCACCTTCCTCTATCATAATATCCTTCTACTTGCCATTTCTTTCTTTCTTTCTCTTTCTTTCTTTCTTTCTTTCTTTCTTTCTTTCTTTCTTTCTTTAACCAACCTTCTTTTTCTCCTCGTTTCTCTTCTTTCTTTCCCTACCCTGTGTGTTCCCATTCCTCTCTGTCTTTTTACTCCCCTACTCTCCCATTTTTTTCTCTTTCCCTTCGGTCTGGGTGGATGCTGCTTTCTCAACTACTGGGGATTCTGTTTGTTGGCAGAATTCTTCTTCCCTTCATGAATGGCTAGTCTGATTCCTTTGACTCCTCAGGTGCAGCGTGAACCCAGGCTCAGATCCTCTAAAGCGATGAACTCCCTCCTCATTCTTTCCTACAATGTTAAGGGTCTTAACTCCCCTGCTAAGAGGTCTCTTGCTTTTCATGATTTTCATCTCCTTCATGGTGATATCATATTCTTGCAACAAACTCATTTTCAATTGTTCTAGGGAACTTGCTCTTACGAATCCTTTCTATTTGTGGGCTTACTTGGGTTTGGCTCCATGGCAGATATGTCATACTAACAGTCAGGAGTATGCTTTATACTCTAATCCGAACAATTCTTATATCCTCCCACCCTGCCATGTCGAAAGCACATATCACGATACTCCCCAAACCGAGTGAGGATTTGCAGAAATGTGAAAGTTATAGGCTTATTTCTCTACCTAATGGAAAAACTCACACCACTTTTAACATCCTTAGTGCACCTTGACCAAGCTGGTTTTACCCTTGGCCATGAGGCTAGAGACAATAGTCAGAAACTCATGAACCTTTTACATTCTTCTCATGGTGTTCTGGTGGTCTTTCTCTTGACCAAAGCTGAAAAAGTGCTTGATAGAGTTCACAGGACCTTTCTTCAGCACAGCACAGGCTTGAAGCTATTGGATTTGACCTGCTTTTTCTTAAATATATTATTGCACTGAATACTAACCATAACGCTTGGGTTTGGATGAATGGCTCCCTTTCTGACAGATTCTGGATCAAAACTGGTACGAGACAGGGTTATCCTCTATCCCCTCTCCTGTTCATCTTAATTATGGAACCTTTAGAGCATCATATCAGATCTAATTCTTCCATTTATGGAATGGTGTTGGGGGATTCCAAACAAGCTAACAATGTTTGCCAATGATGCCCTCCTCATGCTTACTGAACCTAAGTCTTCCATGCCAGCTACTTTAGAGGAATTGCCTGTTTTTTCATCCTTATTGGATTTCAAACTTAATTTCTCCAGATTTGAAGCACTTGATCTCAGCCTACTCACAATGGTCTTGCATGGCTTGCAGACCACATTATCTTTCAAATGGTCTTGCTCCTCTATCAGATATTTGAGTGTGCATCTAGCTCCCTCTTTTAACACCCTTTTTGACCTTAACTTTCCTCCTCTTCTGAGGACATAACAACTTGATTTGAACAAATGGGATTCTTTATTTTTGTCCTGGTCTGGTAGGCTGAATGTGGTTAACCTTCTTTGTATCCTTTACCTCCTTCAAACTCTTCCTATTAGAATCCCTTCCTCTTTTTTGTTCATCTTGACCAAATTATTCAGACTTTTATTTGGTGCTCCAAAGCTCTGAATGTCAACATAGGTACCCTTTACCTGCCACATAAGATAGGAATTTGAGACTTATTATCAAGCCATGGTCTTGGCTTCTATCTACAAGTGGACACAAAGTGGTCCTCTAAGCACTGGGTCCAGATGGAGAGGGCTTTCAATCCTTCGTGCTGATCCCCTGGTAGAAGTGTTCTTGCCACCTTCTCACAGCAGTGGTTTCTTGAGGTCTCATCCTGTTTTAGCAACCTTATTCTCAGGTAGGACAGAGTGTAATAAGGATCATTTCTTAGCCCCCTATCCCTCACTCCTCTCCCCTGTTTTCTGCCCTCAAACTACCTATTACTTTCTCCCAGCAGAGGTCTTCCCTCCCTTTGGTCAATAGGTCAGACTCTCCGTATATGGGATTTAATCATTAACGGACACATTGCCTCCTTCTCTTTTAAGTGTTAGATTGTCCCTTCCAAATACAGAGATATGGATATTCTTGGGTATTCAACACTTTTGTAACCATAGAGCTGTGCACCCTAGTTGGAGTGCTTCCCCAAACATGTTTGAATCTCTAGTCCTAGCCAGACAACATTTTGCGGGATTCTTGGCTGGATATTCTGTTTTTTCTATCCCCCCACTCTTTTGAGAAACCTGGGTATGCCTTGACCTGGGAAAAAAGAATTGGGCTCGATTTTGCACGAGGTTGACTAGCATCTGGCTTCTATAACCTCCATCTCAGTGCAAACACTGGAAACCCATTTAACATTTTTGGCACATTGGTATTGTACTCTGTCCAGACTGCACACCATGTTTTCATGTGAGAGCCCTCTTTTCTGGTGATGCCTTCAGGATAGGGTCACTCCCCTCCATATTTGGTGGTCACGTCCACAAATCTTGTCCTTCTGGACCAACTGCTTGAAGGCCATGGAAGGCTTCTTAAGGGTTACCTTATCTAGAGATCTGAGCAATATCTGTTCTTTCTAGACCTTCAATTGTTCCCTTTCCTCCAGAAACATTTTTTTATTGACCATGCTCCATGAATCTAAGGCTCTCATATCCATACACTGTAAAAGCCCATCTCCACCACTTTTTGGGAATGGTTAGATCTGGTAAAATTGCAAATCACACTGTTGAGACTGACACTTCTAAAATTTGGCAAGGATCCTGAGGAAGTCCGTTACTTTCTCAGTAATATCTTTAAAACTTAGATTCAATTACCATCTTTTTTTACTTTTAAGGGTTGCATATGTGGCCTCTGCCCAGACTCTCTATCCCCTTTTTCAAGCCTCTTCTTCTCACTTTTTATGTGCTGAATGCTCTATTCTTACCTGATCACCCTGCTGTTTTTAATAATTTGCGATCAGTTTCAACTATGGTACTACTATTTTTTTCTCATTACAATATTATGTATGATTCTGTTATTATCTATTCCCTGTATGTTTACATCTTTACTCTAATAAATCTTTTTTAAAATGAAAAAATAAAACAAATACAAAAAACTCAAAGATACCAATAGTGTAATAATGTAATGTAACCAAAGGTACAGACAAATAGCAATTCATTAGTCACATGTCATTATGATCAGGCAGAGAGCACTCCCAAAAACTGAGTTTGATTGTGTATATACATGAATACTGAATATTATTTGATATGTAGTCCGTGTACTCTGAGTAAGGAGACTGGTAGAGTAAAACTGATACCTTTATTGGCTAACTGAGTGGGTCTAGGATGTAAGCTTTTAAAACAACTTATGTTAAAAGGTGCTCATACCACACTGAAACCACAATATCTAAGGCAAATTCTCATGAGGCTCATCTAATGTTGTTTATCCCATCACATGTTTGTTATGTCCCCAATCAGTACTATATGTAGGTAAAACAGGACAAACCCTAAGAAAAAGTATGAATTTTCAAAAGTCCAGTATGAACAGTAAGAGAGACACCCCAGTGGATCAACATTTTATATAACTCAAATATAACCTCAGATTTATTATTTGTCAGTCATTAATAAATATTCATCGTGCTGTTGTAGATGATGACAACTGTCCAAATCCCTCCTTCTCCTTAATTCTGCTACATGTGCTGTATGCTTCTCTGTCTTGGGCATTTCTTTTGATATCTGCTATATGATACTTGGATGATATTAGATGCTGGCCACAAATAGGTCATTGTTTTATTATAGAACATAATCATCCTGCAAGTATACTGTAACCATCTCACCTATACACCCCAACTCCTCACTTTTCTCCACTACTGTTTTCCCCACCCTACACAAGTGGGACACCCCATGAGCGCTAAACATTATCTCATATCTTTTCTCTCTCTCTTTTCTTTTGCTATTTGCAGCTGGTGAAGTCTCACTAAATCCTGGCCCTCTTTTCTTTCTCAAACCCTCTACCTCCAGTCAATACCTCAAATGACTTCTGATATTCAAGACTAAAATCACAGACTGCCTCTCTGCTATATCAGATTGGATGGCTCATAGGCCCTTCAAACTCAGCATGTCAAAAATTAGCATCTCCTCATCCCACCTAGATCTGAACCAGAAGTGGCACTTTCATAAGTCCAGTATCAGAAGCACGGTGCCTAGAGTTGTTAATCGATGCTGTGTTCTCAATCTCTTCTCATATTTATTTATTTAGAAAATGTTTTACCAGGAAGAATACATTGAGATTTCTCTCGTTCATATGAACTCTACTTTCAAATCCTACCACCTTCTCTTGCATATCATAGTAAAAATATGTCCCTTCCTCCACAGCTAAAACTGTTATATAAGCGTATCCTTCTTGGGCTTCTGTAATCTTTCTCTGATCTTCCTGTCTCCCAACTCCATACACTTCAATAAATACAGGATACTACAGCATGAGTTACCTTACTATCATCTAGATTTTCTCTGCCCCCCCTCCAATTACTCCAATGGATCCCCACTAAACCCTGGATATCTTATTAAATACTGATTCTCTCATTCAGGGCCCTTCTTTCCTCTACCCCTCCCTTCATTTCTACTCTGATCTCACGCTATACCCCATCCTGCCACTTATTATCAGTCAATGTCATTGTTCTATCAGCTCCTTTTGTGTCTGCATCTCTCTCTTATACCAGACTTCCTTCCCTTGTTGTTCCTTATCTGTGGAAAGATCTACCTTCCAGCCTACTCTACTGCACTTCTCTTGTGGTCTTTGTGACGGTACCAGCGGACACCCCGACTGGGTGTCCCGTCAGTCATAGCTTCCTTCTATCTGGAACACAAAAACTCCACCGGTATATTGCAGATTACCCCAAACACCAGACAAGACCAGTGTAAGGGCAAAATAAGAACTGATTTATTGTAGAACACAAAAGGTTTATATACACACATAAAGAGTTATTGTAACGGTTTGTTTGACTCACAGACACAGTGGTTAGGATAAAAACACAGTTTTATTGAATAGAACAATACAGTAAGAACCCACACAGGTCCTGTAGTATACAACAGTATACGAAACATGTTGGGAATTTGTATCCAATAAAGTATTACCATTATGGTATTTTTTTGAGTATCTCTGACCGGTGTACTGGACTGAGCACTATATATTTATATATATATGTGTGGCTTCTGAAATTGAGTGGATGATCAGTACTAAAACCAGTGGGATCATAGAGCATATATCTTCATCTGCTTTGGATATACTACAGGCTCAGGTGATTTTGCTCTCTTGTGAGTAGAACCATTTATATATATTCCCTGTTAATAACAGATGGTCCTCTCAGATACTCTTGCGCTCCTGTCTTTCTAGTTGTGGTCAACAGTATAGTACAGACACACACAGGTCCAGCATAACATGAATGTATAGACAGTATATACTGACAAAGGTCAGGCAAGAGAAGTAGGTTCCCAGGATTCCGGCACTGCAGGAGTTAAAGTTCATCAATGATGGTAAACAGTCCCATGTATGAAGGTACTGGATAGATACTTTAACAAGCCAAGGTCAGCAAACATACGTGAACTGCCAACCAAACTGAGTTAGAAAGAGCACTACCAGAGCAATCACGGAGGCACACACTTGCAACCGGTATGACAGTAACGGAGGACTCAGCCAGAGGCGCTCTGCAGGAGCAGTAACTGAGACAACACTTGGCAACCTGCCGGAGTAGTAGCGGAGATCAAGCCAATGACACTTTACTGGAGTAATCACAGAGGCAACATTTGCAACCGGTATGACAGTACCGGAGGACTAGGCCAGAGGCGCTCTGCTGGAGCAGTAACTGAGACGACACTTGGCAACCTGCCGGAGCAGTAGCGGAGGACAAGCCAATGGCACTTTTCCGGAGCAATCACGGAGGCCCTCACTTGCAACCGGTTGTAACGGTTTTTAAAGACACTCAGACCAGAAGTTAAAATAAAACACAGTTTTATTGAGCGAAAATAAGGAACACTGCCCCCTAGGGGCTAGAATAGGTAATAACACGTATATGGATAAGTATAATGGATGCCTTTACTGGCACAATATGGCTTGGGGCAATACTGGCATATAAATGGAAACAGTAGTGGCATAAGGGTTAAAGCCCAATGCAAGTAATCAGTCTCTGTTGTGGTGTGTTTAGCCAACGCCCAGTACATGGTAATAACAGCCCAGGCAGTGGTGCAAGGTAGGAAACACCTTAGCAGTGAGGCAGAACTGAAACACTTCAGGAACAGGTGATCAGCGAGATACCCAACAGTATTGCAAGAGCTGAATGGAACTAGAGCCACTAGCACCCTCCTGGTGCAGGAACGGAGTCACAACACTGCAAGAGCTGAATGGGACCAGAGCCAATAGCACCCCTTAGGTGCGGTAACAGAGTCAGAGACACTGCAAGAGCTAAATGGGACCAGAGCCAATAGCACCCCTTAGGTGCGGTAACGGAGTCATAGACACTGCAAGAGCTAAATGGAACTTGAGCCAGTAGCACTCTACCGGTGCGGTAACGAAGGCACAACACTGCGAGAGCTGAATGAGACCAGAGCCAATGACACCCTTCCGGTGTGGTAACGGAAACAAACACTGCAAGAGCTAGAGGAATCGCCCAATAGCACCACACTGTGCAACAACTGCTCTTCTGTGCTCATAAGGTGTAAGGTGGAAGCACAGTTAACGGAGGCCACAATTGCTCTGCAAGTGTTAACGGACAGGCTCGGTAGCGGAGGCGACAAGCTCAGCAAGTGTTAAACGACAGGCTCAGTAGCGGAGGCAACAAACTCTGCAAGTGTAAACGGACAGGCTCAGTATCGGAGGCACAAGCTCAGCAAGTGTTAACGGACAGGCTCGGTAACGGAGGCAATAAGCCCTACAAGTGTTCACGGACAGGCTCAGTAGTGGAGGCAACAAGCTCTGCAAGAGGTAAGTGGGTGATCAGTCTGCACAGCACTGCATACACAGTTCAGAATGTCGGCGGGCGACAAATAATCAGGATCTCGCAGGAACACAGGAAGCAGGTCACGGAGCAGGAACGTCAGCCAAACCGGGTCAATCACGGAGCAGGAACGTCAGCCAAACCGTGTCAATCACGGAGCAGGATCGTCAGCCAAGCAGGGTCAATCACGGAGCAGGAACAACAAGAGTAGTCAGACAGGCCGAATCGGTACACAGGAAAGCAGGAACACAGCAACGGATGCACAGATACGGGAACACCACGAAAGGGCACATGACAGGTGCCAGAGGCCCTGTATATGAAGGCCACCCTGGGTGGGCTAAACAAGCTCCACCAATGAGAGAGCACCACAGCAGAGAGTGACAGTGGAATCACGGGAACTGTGAAACCGGTATGACAGTAATGGAGGAGTCAGCCAGAGGCGCTCTGCCGGAGCAATAACTGAGACAACACTTGGCAACCTGCTGGAGCAGTAGCAGAGGACAAGCCAATGGCACTTTACCGGAGCAATCACAGGTAAACACTTGCAACCGGTATGACAGTAGTGGAGGACTAGGCCAGAGGCGCTCTGCCGGAGCAGTAACTGAGCCAACACTTGGCAACCTGCCGGAACAGTAGCGGAGGACAAGCCAATGGTAACCGGATGTAACAATGTCGTGGAGGCGACAAGAACAAGGAAACAGGAATGTAGATCAAGCCGGGTCGGTGTACAGGAACAGGAACGTCAGCCAGGCCAGGTCAAAACCCAGGAGCAGGAACATCAGTCGGTCCGGGTCAGTACACAGGAGCAGGAACATCAGCCAGGCTGGGTCGAAACACAGGAGCAGATCCAGAAGAGTAGTCAGGCAATCCGGGTCGGTACACAGGAGCAGGAACTGAAGAGTAGTCAAGCAGGCCAAGTCGGTACACTGTGAATTCTGAGCAGCAGTTAGCACTGGTACAGGAACACAACAAAATGGCACTGTGTGGGTGCAGGAGCCCAGTATATAAAGGCCATACGGGGCGGGCTTAACACAGGGCAACCAATGAGAGCATAACACAGGATAACTGACAGCAAAACAACAACAAGGAAGCACGGGCACCGTGATAGTACCCCCCCTCTCAAAGACCCCCTCTCCTGGAAGAGGGACCTGGCTTCTGAGGATATTTAGAGTGAAAAATGCACAGTAATCTAGGAGCATGAAGGTCCTGATTGACCCAGGAATGTTCCTCAGGGCCATAGTCTTTCCAAAGGACCAAGTACTACAATTTTCCTCTAAATCTGCGTGAATCAATAATGCTTTGAACCTCATACTCCTCTTGACCCTCCACCTCTACCGGGCCAGGAACCACAGGAGTGGTAGTGTAGCAGTTGCATACCAAAGGTTTCAAAAGAGATACATGGAACACATTATGAATGCGCGTAGATGCAGGTAGATCCAAGGTATATGAAACAGGGTTAATTTTGCAGATCACCCTGAATGGACGAATAAACCGGGGAGCCAATTTGTTAGACGGAACTTGCAACTTGAGGTTTCTGTAGGAGAGCCATACCCTCTCCCCAACCTGAAAGGAGACCGCTGGCAGCCGTCTATGGTTGGCGTGGCGCTGATGACGCTGGAATGACTGACTGAGGGCCCTCTGAACCTGTGCCCAAGTGGAGCGTAGCTGCTCTATGTGCTCGTCCAGAGCTGGAATCTGTTGTGACTGGAAGGAGTCCGGGAGCAAACAAGGCTGGAACCCATAGTTTGTGAGAAACAGGGAGCTCCCGGACGATGAATTGACAGCACAGTTTCTGCAAACTCCGCCCACGGCAACAGGTCTGCCCAATTATCATGAGGGTCTGTGACAAAACAGCGCAGGAACTGCTCCAGTCCCTGATTGGCACGCTCAGCGGCCCCATTGGTCTGGGGATGGTAGGCAGAAGAAAAGGACAGTTGAATGCCCATCTGTTCACAGAATGCTCTCCAAAATCTGGATACGAATTGGCTCCCGCGGTCGGATACCAGAACTCTAGGTACCCCATGCAACCGAAACACTTCCTTAGCGAAAACAACAGCTAACTCCTGGGCAGAGGGAAGGCCAGGGAGGGGCACAAAATGAGCCATTTTAGAAAACCTGTCAACCACCATCAGGAATAATGAATACCCCCTAGACACTGGCAATTCTTCCAGGAAATCAATGGATACGTGGGACCAAGGACGTTCACCATTAGGCACTAGCTGGAGTAGGCCCACTGGGAGGTGTCTAGGGGTCTTGGCACGAGCACAGGTGGCACAGGCTGCGGTAAATGCAGAACAGTCAGCCCTCAGAGAGGGCCACCAGAAAACTTGTAAGAGAGACCATATCAGTTGATCCCTCCCAATATACCCAGCAGCCTTAGATGAGTGGTACGTTTCGAGGAAACGGGTACGGAATGGCTCATCAACAAAACACTTGCCCACTGGGGTTTCCGGGGGGGCCGTAGCCTGGGTGGCCAGAATCTCTTCCCCCAGTGGAGAAGTGATACTGGTACATAGGGTAGCAAGGATGCGGTCAGGCTGTATAATGGGTACCGGGACCTCATCCCTATCGGTTTCAGGCCCAAATTGTCTAGACAGGGCATCAGCCCGAACATTCTTGGAGCCCGTCAAATATGACACTATGAAGTTGAATCGGGACAAAAACAGAGCCCATCTGGCCTGATGAGAGGGCAACCTCTTAACCTCTGAAAGATAGGTCAGGTTTTTGTGGTCAGTTAGAATTAACACAGGACTTTTGGGACCCTCTAGTAGGTGACGCCATTCCTTCAGGGCAAGAATGATAGCCAGCAGTTCTCTGTCACCAATCTCATAATGACTCTGGGCACTAGACAACTTCTTAGAGAAAAACCCACATGGTCTGAGAGCGCACCCCTGCCACCGGGCGTTGAGATAGTATTGCCCCTACCCCAATCTCAGAGGCATCGACCTCCAGAGTAAATGGAAGGGACAGGTTGGGGTGCGACAGTACAGGAGCAGATGCGAAAGCGGATTTCGGTGTCTCAAAGGCATGCTCGGCTGCCTCAGACCATTGGGAAGGATTAGCACCCTTGTGCGTGAGGTCAGACAGTGGCTTCACAATAGTGGAGAAGTTCTGGATAAACTTTCTGTAATAATTGGCGAATCCCAAAAAGCGCTGGATCGCCTTTAACCCCTTGGGCCGTGGCCATTGTAATACAGCTGCGAGTTTCTCCTGATCCATAGCTATAACATCATTAGTCAGTCTTCAAGTCTTCAAGTCTCACATAAAATGATACTTCCTCAACAAGGCTTCAACAAGCTAGAAGGCACTGACTTCATACATCCAAGGCTCTTATAATTTTCTTAGTTTATTTATGCTCACCTTTTAACTAGAACTTTAGCAGTGTATTCCACACTTAATCCTTATGTATTCTATATGTCTCCATCTACTACTTCAAATTTTAAGCTTTCAGGGGCCCCACTTTCAGTGTTTCACTTTGCAAAGCAAAATGTTGTCATGCTGTTATGTTGTTTTGCTTGTTTCCTTTTAACTATGTTTTATAGTATTTTGCTCCTACTTTTTCTGTCATGATGCATAATGTAAATTTCCTCTCAGTCCATAAAAATTTCGTTATATGCTTTCATTGAATCCAGTGCTGCTTCTCATTCCTTGTCATATATTCAGACATTTTATGATTACGTGGGTGTCCAGCAATGTATCTAGATTGTATTCCTCATTGTTCTGAATAAGGACTATATGAGGATCCTGCACAGAGCATACTAACATGTAATTCACCACAGATTATCTTCCATTGGCCAGGTTCTACAAATATATATACATCTGGACCCCCTATAGTTGAATTCATTCTTAGACAGCAGAAAGGTGAGTTGCTTTAGATGTATCAATTAATGTAGAACAATGCCCATACTAATTAAAGTGAGAAATATAAAAACACACTACAGCCCATTTGTTTTCACATGGATATTACAGGTTTCTTCATTCAGTGCCATATCTGTGTGTACAGAGGTTTATCCCACTTAACTCCTGTAAATCCTTATCTAGGCTATTATGGACCACTTCTTTTCACAGTTGTACATTCAGCATCCAGGAGGGATGTACAAGCAAGTTTTGTATTCCTTAGCCGACACCCCATAGCAACAAACTTTCCCCTATATTAATGTGCTCCATCCAGCAATTCAAATAACTGGTTGATTTTAAATTAAAGCAAACAGGATTATCCATAGGGATGGGCGAAAAGTGTGGACAATTTCCCACATGACTTTTCGTGAGAACTTACAGATTTATCGTGTTTCCCGCAAAACATTTCACCTTTCCACCTATGAAAAAATGTCCTCCTTTTCGCCTATTTTAACACATTTTCTGCCTATTTTAACAATTTTTTTGCCTATATTTCCTATATGTACTACATTTCCTGCTGTAATATTACTTCTTGTGAGGGCTGAAGTTTAGAAATAAGTGGCTGAAAGTCAAAGTTGTGAGTCCTACAGCAACTATGCCTTGAAAATGTGTTAGCATGCAGAATGCATTTGTCCTTTGCCCACAACACTAACTTCCTGCTATGACATTGGCACATATTCATGATGATGTCAAGTAATAAAAAACATAAAGTACAACCTACAATATGGCAGATGTGTATGTTAGTGGTGGTGGTGGACTGGCATGGTGTGATCTGTGTATGTATATTTTTTTTACCATTGTCATACGCTATCCTCCTTCTCGGGTTATTGACACACATTACTTGTCTCTCACAGCAGTGGTTCCAAATGGGGTAGATGGTGGCAACCCTTCTTCACATCCCTCCTCCACCTCCTCATCTGTGCTGTTGTTAGTATATTTGTCCTAGCTTTGTCTGTCATATGTGGTTTCTGCTACTAGATACTCAGATGGTATGAGATGTTGGTTCATTTTTAAGAATGTTAGTCTCCCAACATTGCTTCTTGATAACCGTGTCCTGCAGTCACTGACAATATAACCAGCCACAATGAAAACCCTCTCAGACTCAACGCTTGCTGGAGGACGACTGAGGGTTTCCACTGCAGTACATGTCAATGCTGGCCACACACACTGTTTTGTTTGCCAGCAGTGTTGTTTCTGCCTAAAACATAGCTATCCTGCAAGTATGCAGAAACCATCTCACATGCAGTGGGACCCCTTCTAGGAGCTACACAGTGTTCCTGTGTATCAGTTACCAAAACAACAAACGGTGCTTCAAGGAAAACCTTCAGATTTCTAAATGTAGGCAAAGGGTTCTTCACCCAATCACCACTTGTGATGCGTGCTAGTCAGGTTTCCTTTCTCTCTCCTCCAAAGTCACTCCAAGTATCGTAAATGACTGCACTGTTGTCAACAAGTGGCATGGAGGCGAATATCAATTAAAACAAATTCACTTTTTTAAAAAAAGTAAAAATACATACTATGTCTTCAGACATCGGAGGCCAGTCTCATGTCTTGTGTAATGCAAGAACCACTCAGTCCACACATTTTGTGCTATGCACGCTTAATCATGACTATCAAGTCATGTTCACAACCGGTAACATTTAAAGGGCTAGTAATACTTCATTTTAACTTTATTTTATTTTGTAGGCATTAAAAAAACACGAAGAATGGTATAAGTCTTATCTCTCAAACCTTTATGGTTTATGAGATATTCACAAGCAAAGTTTCCCCCTCCCGCCCCTTTTACCTAATGTAAGCCATCTCTTCTCAGATGTGGAATGCACTCCATAGACCAGACAGATAACAGAAGGGGACACTCTTATTCCTATGAAAACAATGAAATCCCTGCCCCCTTTGACAAGCTTTTCAGGTTTTTCCCTTAGCTTAATTGAAGATTGTCCCTCTCTGCAGTCTACCTGGGCACCTGCCTTCTGCTCTGGCTGAACAGTGTGACATCAGTAAAAGGGGCGGGAGGGGGACACTTTGTCATTGAATTACTCTGGAACTACAACTCTGACATAATTGTAATAACACTCTCCAAAGTCCAAATACTATGATGATTAATTAGAGCTGCTTTTATTATGAAACATTACTATCCCTTTAAACAGTCAATCTCCAATCACAAACTATGTCCAATTAGTAAGCGGAAGCAGCCATATATCTGCAGTCTGACTTAAAGGCAAATAGCCTATCAGTCCATACACGCAATAGAGACAATAACTGTACCAACCTAAAATTGGACACTAAAAACAGTGCCAACTCGACCCAGTCACCACGCTCTAACGCGTTGTATGTCCCAGGTGAATACATCGCGTACATGCCTCCAAATAAATTCCCAACATAATTTAAAATAGACAATAATAATTGCATTGAACTGGACATGAGTATCACAAAAGAGACACCAAAAACCACATTAAAATAAAATGAACCCAAAATGAAATAATATAATAATGATGATAAATATTCGCGGTTCATATCTACTTTTGTGAACTCAGATTATCTGTGGATAAAATATACAATCCAATAATCCTCAATATTATGAGAGACCACAAGACTCATTGAACAATACATGCCTGAATCTAATAAAAAAATATAAAAATAGAAAATAAAGAGTGAGTAAAAGAAGAAAAAGGGAAATATCGCCCCAATAATAATACAAAAATGATAATCTAAATAAACAGCTCACTTGTGTCATAACCTCACAGCTGGCAAAACAGCAGTAATCTCTAATCCATCAGAGGGCATCGAGATAGGGCATATCATAGCACTTCTCATCAAAGGCCATGATGGCATGAAACATAACATGAAACATCATATTCTCTGTTCAAACCATCAGGGCTCCTAGTCCCCAGGTGGAAGATCCAGAATATCTCCCTTCTCAAGAGACACCTATCTAGATCTCCTCCCCTAATGCCCAATGTTACTCTCTCAATACTCTGTATGGATAATTAGTCATACTGACTTCCATGATATTCATCAAAATGACACACCACACTAGAGCTCAAGTTGCCTCTTCTAATATCACTTAAGTGTTCATTCATTCTCTCCCTTAACAGTCTTGTAGTCTTCCCCACATATTGGACCTTGCAAACTTGACAAGAGAGAAGATAGGCAACGTTCCTACTCGAGCAATTGATGTAGGTCCGCATTACCAACAGTTACCAATCAGTTACCAACCCATACTCAGGGAGCAAGTCCCAAAGAAATGGGAAGCCGGCGCCGTACCACCACCACTACTCATGTTGTTTTTTTGCTGCCCCTGCTGAGACCCATGATGAATTGCCCTGTGTTCTGAATGGGATATTCTGGTTGATGATGTAGCTGCTTCTGCTGGTTCAAATGCTTTGCTGCCTTCCTTTTCACTATGCTGCCTAGATGTTTGTTGTGCCCTCACTTTCTCCCTCTCATCCACCACAATGCAACCCTCCTCTCAATCAATAAGAATGTCTCAATATTCCTTGACAGAATCCGATTCCTCAGAGAGTTGCTGCTGATCACCATGACTTCTTGTTATGACAAATCGCTGATCGCCCTTTGGTAGAAATTCTGAAATTTTGTGTTTTGCAAAGTGGCAAGAATGGATTCCTCATTTGTTTTAATAGACACTATGCGAAGATCTTGCTCAAAGCACTCTAACATGTCCTTTACCAGCTGGTGCATGTCTGTGTTGTCATTCTGGTAAGGATCCTCAGCCATGCTCCTCATTTCTTTCTGCAATAAAAATATCAGTGGTAGAATTTCACTAATTCCTGCCCCAGTGTGACTCACCAGCATGGTTGCCTCCTCAAAGGGTTTCAGCAGCTCACATACATTGGACATTAGTTGCCATTGGCCAGGTGACAAAAAGGCTCCCTCCAAAGCCTTCCAGTTTTGCATGGAGTACTCGCTAATGGCCTTATTCTGCTCGTACAAATGCTCTAGCATGTACATGGTGGAATTCCACATGGTAGGGACCTCCATTTTCAGAGGGTGATGGAGCAGGTTGTTATGCTCTTGTATGGAATATAGAGTGTTGGATGCACTGTAGGAGCGACTAAAATGAGTGCAGATTTTTTGAGGGTTTCGGATTCTGCCAAAAATCTGGTCACAACTAAATTTAGCACATGGGCAAAGCAGGGCACATGCACCATACCACCTATTCTCAAAGCAGCAATTATATTGGAGCCATTATCTGCAGACACAAAACCAGTTTTTAAGGAGTGGGGTACAATCCATTCCTCTATCACCTGCTCTAGCTTACTCAGAACAGCTACAGCTTTGTGGGATTGTCTCTCAAAACTCTTCATGCACAATGTGGCGTGACGATGGTATGGTCTATCCTGCTGCTGCCGCCTTTTAATCACACTGCCACAACCAGAAGCATGATTACTGTCTTTCACCTGATGCTGTAAGCTAGTGTTTTCCACTGTTGGTGCTTGGAGTGAAACCCACTGAGTAGTCACAGTCATATAGTCTGTTCTCTGCTCACTTGTCCACATATCTGTTATCAGGTGGATTTTCTTGCCATATGCACTTTTAAGTCCTTTGCCCACCATACTAACCACCTGCTTGTACAATTCAGGCACAGCCACCCTGGAAAAATAACTGCGGCTTGGGATATTCCAGAATGGAGTTACACATGACATCAGTTCTCTGAAACCTCGGTCTTAAACAAAAGAATACGGCAGCATGTCCATTGCCAACATCTTGGCAACCTTTCCATTCCACAAGCATACTTTGGGGTTGTTTTTGTGAAGTTTTTAATTCCTTCCCAGATGTGAGTCTGGTTGTATGACCAGACAGATAACAGAAGGGGACAATTTTCTTTGTATGAAAACAATGAAAGCCCTTCCCCCCTTGACAAGTTTTTCAGCTTTTTCCCTTATCTTAATTGAAGATTGTCCCTCTCTGCAGTCTACCTGGGCATCTCCCTTCTGATCTGGTTGAACAGGGGGGATACTTTGTTTGTGAATATCTCTTAAACCATAAAGGTTTCAGAGATAAGACTTATATCATTCTTCATGTTTTTTTTAATGCCTACAAAATAAAATAAAGTTAAAATGAAATATTACTATCCCTTTAACAACATGACTAGAGGAGGTGGTGGCAGTAGAGGCAGCATGTGTGGGCAGTCTATGACTCTTGCCATCTCCTACAGCAAAGCCAGAGTCATCATACTCCTCTGCAGCAGGAGCCATACGTGTTATTTGGACTGAACTAACTGTTGGCACTGGCAGTAGCACACTCTCTGACACGTAAATAACTTCACTACTTCTTTTTTCTGCCCTAGAGCCCTGGGGACTTTTGGCCTGCTGATAGTGTGTCTCCCAGTCAGACCTGTGGTTGTGCCTCAGGTGGAATCTCATAGAGGAGGTTCCTAGGAGTGAACCTGCTTTCCCCCTGCTCATCAGTCATCATTAGGTCATCCTCCTCAGTTCTTGCCCACTATTACCCTTATATTCCTCTAAGCTTTTAGAGGTCTCAAACAATTTCTTTTTACTTTTACTGTGACAAAGCTCCCTACTACTTTGAGGACATTGTTTTGTCCCCTAATATATTTAGTTATTTATCCTTTTTTATTTATTTATTTATTTATTTATTTTTAAGCTGTTCACCCTGTTGTCTTATCACAGTCTGTCCAAAAAAAATTATAACTGAAAAACAAAATCAACAATGTCTTTCCCCAGACTTCCCCACCCAGCACAGAGACAATAACAGCAAGATCAGCAAGCAAATAGATCCCTAGTTGCCTGTGTCTTGCCAGTGAGTCACATGGAATATTGGAATATTTGGAGTCAACCTCCTTTCTCCCTTCTTTTCTCCAGAGTGTCCCACTGACTATCCTAACAGAACAAACATCCTACCTAAAAGATTCCCTAAACTAAACTTCAATTCCCCTCTCTGTCTTCTCTAGCTCAAACATGGTGCTGCTCTCTCCTCTCACAAACACAGAATGGCATGCTGTGAGAGCCTGACAGCCTTTTATATGGCTGTAGAAAACTTTAGTGTGGTGGAGAAATATTTTTCTTCCTATTGATTCCAATGAGCGGAAAAGGCAGGAAAAAGTGGAAAAACTGCACTTTTCGCAGGAAATTATTTGCCTATTTCAGTTTGAGGCAAACATTTTCACCCATCCCTTATTACACATTTTACAGGAAGCATCCATAGGTGATCTGCTCATTCAAACTATTTGGGGATAAATTGTCAACTGCACTTCCCTTTGTAAGAACAATCTGTCTCTCTCTTTCCACCTCTAGGGTCCTGTGGTTTCTAATCTATTAGTAAACATTTCAGAGCTGCCAGGATATTTTTTATTGGCTAGCTCATTTTTACAACCGGTCTAATTACATGACTCTGAGGTATCTATTCTGTAGAGAATACAAGTCTCTTCTGTTCCTTTGTGCTTCTGTGCTTTTTTGCAACAATTCTTTTTGTGTGTCCTAATACTCTCATTTGTTGGCTATGCAGGCCCTCTCCATGATATCACCTGTCTGTGAGCCTTTCTATGATGGAATCTGTTTGACAGAACTCAATCTATTAAAAATATTCCTTAAAATGTGTGAAATTTGATAATATGGACCACTATTATTTATGTGTGTGGATGACAACTGCTTCTATTAAATATAGTGCTTCTGCCTGTAGATTTTCTAAAGTTAGTAGTGTGTAGTTTATTACCAACCTTATAGACTGCTGATGCATGTGAACACAATGGAAAAAAAATCACAAAAGTATCAGTTTCTTGCAGGTTGCCTTTCCAACAAATCATTAATGAAGAATAAATTTGCTTTGAGAATGTATTAAGAATAATTATATTTTCATAGCTGTCCATATACAAATTTGCATAAGACTAGGCAATATTTGAACCCATATTTGTTATACGTATATTTAAAAGCTGTTCTCACATTTAAGCCTTTGAGTGCCAAAGGCATGTTCTGTGTATAAAGAAGCAATGTGTTGAGAACTCCTCTGGTTAAAATAATTACATCCTAGGCAGAATCTAAGTAATGTCAGAAAATATTCAGTAGGAGGTCTTGGTTCTGGGTTATTTGTTAAAGCCACTTTTACAGCCTCCATAATTCATATGATAATAATTTTACATCCAAAGTGATTAATATTTAGCCTTCTTTCTCTGTTTGCAGATGTCCCATATATAGATACATAGTAGTTTAGGTTGAATAAAGACTTGCGTCCATCAAGTTCAACCCTTTTCCTATTTTTGTTTACTGCTGTTGTTTCAAAAGAAGGCAGAAAAAAAACCTTATTACAGCAATTTCAAATTCTGCTTTGAATGGGGGGAAAAATCCTTCTTGACTCCAAATGGCAATCAGATTTCACCTTGGATCAACAAGCACTAAACAAATATAAATCCCAGTACTAACATACGTAACCCTCTATATTCTGCTCTTTTAAAAAAAGTATCCAGGCCTTTTTAAAGGCATCTAATGTATTTATCAGCAACACCTCTTCAGGCTGTGAATTACATACCTTTATTGTCCTTACTGTAAAGAATCCCTTTTGCTGTTGTAGATGAAATCTCTTTTCCTCAAGTCTTAACGGGTGACCCCATGTCCTTTGTACCATTCTGTTAATCAACAGGTCTTTGGAGAGCCCTTTGTATGGGCCCTGAACATATTTATATAATGTTATCATATCCCCTCTGAGATGCTGTTTCTCTAGTGTGTACATATTTAACTTTTCTAGCCTTTCTTCATAACTAAAACTTTCTATACCACTTATTAGTTTTGTATCTCTGCTATACGGTTTCTCCAGTTCCATAGTGTCCTTTTTCAGAAAAGGCACCCAGAATTGAACTGCATATTCAAGGTGGGGTCTTACCATGGACCTGTAAAGAGGCAGAATAATATCTTTATCATATGAGTCAATACCCCTTTTAATACATACCAATATCTTGTTGGCCTTTGTAGTCGCCAGCTGGCACTGCACACTACTGTTAAGTCTATTGTCTACCATTACTCGTAAATCCTTTTCATTAGTAGATTTCCCCAAAGAAACACTATTTAAACTATAGTTTGTATTTTTATTATTATAATACCTAAAATGCATAAATTTACACTTGTCTATATTGAATCTCATTTGCCATTTGCCTGCCCAGTTACCCAATTTGTCCAAATCCTCTTGTAATGAAGACACATCCAGTTCAGACTGTATTACCCTACTTAATTTTGCGTCATTGGCAAAAACTGATACATAGCTCAGTATGCCCACTGGGAGATCATTAATAGACAAATTAGAAAGAAGAGGTCCCAGGATAGATCCCTGAGGTACTCCACTTATCACGTTGGACCAATCTGAGAACTTCCCATTTACCACCACTCTTTGCATTCTATCTTTCAGCCAATGTCCAATCCATGCATTTACCCTTAAGTCTATTTCAGTCAATTTGTACAGTAACCTTTTGTGTGGAACCATATCAAATGCCTTGGCAAAGTCTACATAGATCACATCAACCGCGGCACCCACATCTATCTTTTTACTCACTTTTTCATAAAATGTAATTAAGTTAGTTTGACAAGGCCAGTCTTTCACAAAGTCATGTTGGTTCCTGCTAATGATATTCCTGTTCAAGGTAATTTTTTGAATGTATTCACTTAGCAACCCTTCAAACAGTTTCCCCACCACAGATGTCAAGCTTACAGGTCTGTAACTGCCAGGCTGGGACTTTGATCACTTTTTAAATATGGGCATCACATCTGCTTTACGCCAATCCATGGGCACCATGCCTGAAATAAAAGAATCCCTGAAAATCAAAAATAACGGTCTGGCCAGGGCTTGACTTAGCTCTTTAAGAACCCATTGGTGTATGCAATCTGGCTGCAGGGCTTTGTCTACCTTAACACCATTTAATTGTTTAAACACTTTTTCCTGTGTCAGTCAATCACATGCTTGCTGTTTAAAATCTTCTCCAACCGTCTAGCCATCCTCTCTCCAAGCACATGAGACCCTCTTGCATTTAGGTGCAAACCATCTAGACTATATAGATTGTAACCCAAAGCAAAATCAGCCTAGTGTTCTAAAAACCCAAAGCCCTCCTTCTTACGCCAAGTCTTCAGCCATGCATTAAGTTACCTAATCTACCACTGTCTCTCTGGTGTAGCGCATGGCACAGGTAGTATCTCTGAGAATACAAACTTGGAGGTCCAATCCTATTCCTTAAAGCCCTCAAATTACCATTTAGGACTCTCCATCTTCCTCTTATTTTATCATTGGTACCAATTTGCACCAAGACAGCTGGATCCTTTCCAGCCCCTCCCAATAATCTGTCCACCCTGTCTGCAACATGCCGAACCTGGGCACCCGGGAGATAGCAAACCATTCGGTTGCTTTGATCAGTTAGTTTTCTCCAGCAATTCCAGTTCTGAGTCTGCCTCCCTAACCTCTTCACTTAAATGAGCAAATTTATTGTGATGGAAAAATTCAGGACTGGCTGCCCTCTTCCTCTTCCCTCAGAAACCACATTTAACCATCACCCAACTATGTGCCTGGTTCCCTTCTGGCTGATCTCCTCCCTCTTTGCTAGGTGACTCAGCTAAACTCTGCACAGTGAGCAAGAGACTCCTCTCAAGGTTGTCAGTTTCTCTCAGTGTTACAATATGCCTCTCCAGATCTCCAGTCTGAGCTTTGAGAGAGGCCACTTGCTCACAACTGCCACAGTGATATGGACACTGGAGCTGCTGCTCCAAGCATGCATACATACGACAAGATGTGCACTGAGTGAGACCTCCAAACTTGCTCATCTTGTAAGGTGAAAATCTGTGTCCTTAAAAAAATGATGTAATTAATTTACCATTGTTTCTCTAACTCCTGTATTGCACTAATTGCTGTGAATCACCAACTGGTCACTAAAAAAAAGTACTTTTGAAAGAAGCATGTTTACTGTGTTCCCCTGCGTAATTGCCTGTGTTTGAATCCCTGCTAGTTAAATTCCTAAAACTTACCACACTTCAGCACTAACTTGAATCCCTTGCTGTTTAAATTCCCAACAATTATCACACTTCAGCACTTACACACTGAAGCAAGATTCACAAGTTCAAGTATTCACTGTCTGTCTGCCTTATAAAGCAGAAAACCACCACTTACAACCCAGCAATTAACCACTCCCACCACAACAGATTGCAATCAACCCTTTGTGCAAATGCAGTGGGAGGGGTAAAAAAGGGTTTTGTTTTTTTAACCTCTCCCTTACCACACTACACCACACACAGAAATACTTATTCAATTTCTACAGCAAATATCCCAGATTTAGCTTTCAGTTCACAGATCACTAATCAAAAACTTCAAAGGACCATGTTCATGTGTACCACCAGCAGCTGAATGTGAAAATCTTGGTATTGTGTGATGGCCTACAACAAATAACTTATTGCTGAGACTATGGGGTGTCCAGGGGGTTCATGGGATTAAGTCTGGTTCTTGTGTATTTTGGGGATCATCTAGAGGACTGGGATTTTGAGTTATTGTTGCTAGTGAAAGCTCTGTGTGTGTGTGTATGTGTGTGAGATCCATTCCTAGGTAAGTGTCTGGTCAATGGATGTGTCAATCAATAGTTTGTATGGTAGAGTAGGGTCTCCTTTCATTTTGGAAAATGTACAGGATGTGTCTGACAGCTGAGTTGATATTTTTAACCATAATAATCTTATTCCAAACTAACGGCAGTCCCACCCTTATCAGCTGGCGAATCACTATGTTGGGGTTCTGTGCCAGTGTTTTAATTGCAGCCATCACTTGTTTGGTCAGGTTAATGTGGATTTTATAACTGAGTTTCCAATGTACCTGTTCTTCAAATAAACAAGAAAACGTATGAATTGATTTAGCAGCATCCACCAGCTCAAAAGTTATTTTTGGATTAAAAAATATTTTGATTACTTTCCAGCTTCACTTTCTAGTTGATCTCTCAAAGTATTGTAAAACTATGCTTTTTCCCTTCAATTCATTTTTGGCCATATCGCTTTCACTCTCTACTTCATCTGTAAAGAAGAAAGGGTGGAGAGTAGAGGGGCAACTTCTAAATCAGTATTCTTATCAATCTCCTCCACAATCCCAGCAGAACCTCATAGCTCTCACAGAGCCCTTTTCTCCTGAACAGACCCATTACTTGCCAAAACCATTGGATTAAAAGCACTTTTATCTCCCAGCCACTGACTAGCAGTTGATATGACAGAAGATAATCATTCTCTCATCTGACAGCAGCATTAGAATGTGACTTGTCATCCTCTTTAGTGTTATGAACAGGTTTAGCACTACTACAGCTTGTGGCTGAAATATTTTAAATCACTTTTACAACTCCAGGGGTGGTTATGTTGCAGGAAACCCATCTTACAGCAGGTAAAGTTCTGTCTCTTAGGAGGCATTGGATACAGAGTCTTTATCATGCCACGTATTCCACATACGCCAGGGGTGTTTCCATTCTTATTTCTAAATTGGTTTCTTTCGAATTCATTGATCTTAAGACTGACCCACAGGGACTCTACCTCTTCCTAACATGTAAGCTACAGGGAGCTCTGTTTGTCTTAATGAATGTTTATGTACCACCGCCTTTTGACCCATCGGTTCTCCAGGACATGCTTATATATGTTTCTGATAAGATGCATCACCATATAATTTGTATGGGCGACTTTAACATAGCTACTAATCCTGATTTGGATAGATTTGGTGGGACGGTGATTGATACTAAATCACATAGAGATGCCTTCCTCAATCTTGTGGGTGATATGGGACTTGTGGATGTATGGAGGACTTTCCACCAGCAGGACCGGGAGTTCTCATGCCACTCGGCCACTTATAAAACTCTATCTAGAATTGATTATGTGTTTGCTAACCAGTTGGCTTTGAACTGGGTTACAGATTGCTGTTTTCTAACCAGAGCAGCCTCTGACCATTCTCCGCTCTCATTGTCTTTATGTCGAGACCAGAGACCTGAGCCCAGAGTTTGGAAGTTTAGTCCCATATGGTTGACTAATATGCAATTGGTATCTAGGCATAGAGAAGATTTGTGTGATTATTTTGCTAACAATGTTAATTCTGCTGCTCAGGGTATTGTTTGGGAGGCTGCTAAAGCAGCTGCAAGGGGTTCTCTGATTTCTCTCATATCTACACAAAATAAACTTAGAACTGGAGAAGTGGAGGTCTTAGAATCGGAGGCTGCCGAAGTGGAAAGACAGTTTGTGGGGAATGGGGATTCCGCGTCCTATGCTAAGTTTGTTTCCTGCTCGTTGCGATACTCTGTTAAACTTTCTGAGCTGAATGCCCGTCAGGTTTTTTATATGAAACAAAATATTTTTGAAAATGGGGACAAGGCGGGAAAACTTTTGGCTCATCTTGTTCGTCAACATAGAGGGACTCCGTTGATTTCTTCACTCCGGAATCCTGAGGGTGAATTGATACTTGACCCGCAGATGATTAATTTGCAGTTCCAGCGTTTCTACTCTCACCTCTATGAGTCTCGGCTAGCCCGCTCTGACTCTCAGATATCTCACTTTATTGACCAATGTGACCTTCTGCAACTTTCCTTAGAACATTGACGCATGCTAGATGCTCCTATACTTCTTAGAGAGGTCGTGGAGGCGATTCGAGGTTTGCCGGCAGGCAGGGCCTCGGGTGTTGATGGTCTTCCTGCAGAGTGGTATAGGGAATTTGCGGATGTCTTGGCCCCTCATCTTTTGAATACTTACTATGCTGCCATAGATGACGGATGTCTTCCGGATTCTATGAACGACGCTTCCATAATTGTGTTGCCTAAACCGGGGAAGGATCCGGAGTTATGCGACTCTTACAGACCTATTTCCCTTTTGACTACGGATGCAAAAATTGTGGCGAAAATACTGGCTACCAGGTTAAATAATGTGTTGGAACCATCGTTCATGAAGATCAGACTGGTTTCATCCCGGTCAAATCGACGTCTCACAACCTTAGGAGATTGTTTTTGCACCTGCAGCTTCCACATGACACCATTGGAGTTTGGACGATAGCGTCCCTTGATGCATCCAAGGCCTTTGACTCTGTCGAATGGCCATACCTTTGGCATGTGCTTCAAGGTTTTGGATTTGGCCCATCTTTTATTAATTGGATTCGCATCTTATATGGTAATCCCAGGGCTTCTGTGGTGACGGGTGGACATAGCTCACAGTCTTTCTCCTTACATCGTGGCACTAGACAGGGCTGCCCACTCTCACCTGGCTTGTTTGCCCTAGCCCTGGAGCCTTTGGCTGTTTTGATTTGTGCTAATCCATTGATCCGTGGGCTCAGTATTGCGGGAAGAGAAGAACAGATTGCATTATATGCCGATGACATTCTACTCTTTCTTGGTGACGATAAGGATTCTCTGAGGAACACACTGCGGTTGGTGGATGATTTTGGCACGTATTCCGGATTTCAAATTAATTGGACTAAGTCCTCTTTGCTCCCACTTGATGGTGGTTTGCAGAGGTCTTGCCCACCAGAGGTCCCGCTTTCTTATGTGACTGACTGTACCTATCTGGGGATTTGGGTGGCAGCAACAACGGACTCCTTTTTGTAGATGAATTTATTGCCTGCTATTAAATCTTTTAACGATAAAACAATGACATGGCTTCACTTGCCCTTGAATGTGATTGGTAGGTCGAATCTTATTAAAATGATCTTTTTGCCCAAATTCTTATACATTTTTCAGAACGCGCCGGTGCCTATTCCTAAAAAATATTTCCGACATATAGACAAAATCATCTCACACTTTGTATGGCGGGGGTGTTGGGATAAACTTAAGTTGACTACTCTTATGAGATCGAAACGTGAGGGGGGAATCGCCTTGCCCAACTTTTACAGGTATTACTTAGCAGCACAATGTCGTTATGCGCTTGACTTTATTTCTCCCAGAGCTCGATATCAAACTACTCAGATAGATGCACTATTATTACAGCCTGCTTATGAGCTACCCCAGTTCTTACATGGTGGTCCCGCAGTTTTTAAAATTCGGACTACATTAGCTGTAACTCTATATGAGGTTTGGGAGGAGCTGAAGAGGTTGCTGGGGTATGTGGCCATGGACCCGGACACCCCCTTGTGGGGCGCAGCGGGGTTGCATCATTTGCAAGGTAGCGAGTTTGGTCCTCTGTGGTCTAGATTCGGGATTCGTACTCTTGGACAATTGTATCATGATAACCAGCTGAAATCTTTTGCACAACTACATGACGAATATCATCTGCCACACAGTCTTTTCTATTCTTATTTATGCACCAGACATACTCTTAGAACCCAGTGGGGAGATAGGGCACCGATGATAGCTACATTCCCGCTTCTTACCAGATTGAGGACCCTAGAGCCTCAGAGACCTCTCTCTTTTATTTATCAATGGCTGGAATCTCACATGAGATTTCGGGAATTTCCTTCACGGAATAAATGGGAAATGGATTTGGGCCCATTGGAGGATTGGGAGTGGAGCATGGCTAAGGATGTGCCAGCTCAGATGGCGACATCGACTAGACATCAAATGATACAGCTGAATATCCTTCACAGAATTTATTACACACCAATTAGACTGTTTAAAATGAGATGTGACAATGTTCAAGGCACGTATTTGCGCATGATTTGGGAGTGTCCTGAGGTGGGGAGGTTTTGGTCAGAGGTAATACGTATTGTGACCCTGGTGTTGGGACGACCTGTACCTGCGACTCCAAAAATCTGTTTACTGTCTATCTTCCCCGATGAGATTGAGGAGGCCAATGACAAATCTTTTCTGCGAGAGCTCTTGGTGATGGCGAGAAAGGTCGTGGCCCTGAATTGGATGTCAGACAGGGCTCCCAATTATAGGGCGTGGATTAACCTGGTTTCACAGTGTTTTCCACATTATGAATTGGTTTACTTACACCGAGGTATTCCAGCTAAGTTTGATAAAATCTGGGGACGGTGGCAAGCCTGGTGGACAGCTAGGGCAAGTACTTCTGTAGCTCACGGCGATGTGTAACATGCTGGAGTTGGTCGAATGTGCCCATATCTGCTAGCTGTGTGGATACTGGTAACATATACTTCTTGTTTGTCTTTGTGTCTGACCCCTGTTTAACACTGGCTGGTGGGTGGGGGTTGGGGGGTGCTGCGGGCCTGGGGGAGAGAGGAACTGGGATCGAGGGATATAGTTTTATCTTAGGTTAGAGGTTTGAAGTTTGGGTTGTATTATTATAAAAACCTCAGGTTGACTCTGTACGCCCTATTTATATGTATCTGTTCTTGTTAATGATATACATGATTGCATATTCCTGCTGTACTTGAAAGACTTCATTTGTACCTTTTTTTTTCTTTGTATTTGTATGGAGTGATCTGATAATAAAATATATTTCAAAAAAAAAAAATCACTTTTACAAGCAGCATCCTCATAAGGAGGATCATCATCGCTTATTATAATTATATAAAAACAAATAAGTAGCACAAAATACAAGCAGTTTTTAATCTTCTTTAAAAAATAGCTAATGTTATCTTAAGTTGGCATGCCTATTTTAACCCTTTGACTGCCACAGATGTATCCAAAGCATTGCAGTCCAATGTGTTGGATACCTCTCTGGCATTCAAAGGGTTTATCGGAGTTTGCCCCACACCGATTAATTAGAGAGACTTGTTACATATGTGTACAGGTAACAAACTGACAGGAATGTATGACTTATTTATACCTTTATTTATTTTTTAATAAAATGTACAATTTCAGATTTCTAAAACTAGCAGAATAAATTACTGTGCAAGAGAAAAGTAACTGCTAAGGGGATAATGAGGTTATAGTAGTCTAATGTGCAAACCATTGTTTTTCAGAGATTGATTGCCATTCACCTAATAAAGTGTTTTAATCAACAGGCCTGTGAATACAAACTGCTGCTTTTTCAAAATGTTGTTGATTCAATTGCGCAGCATTTTAAATCTATAGAATGTTGGTCAAAGTTTTGACTGTTACTGAGTAGCTTATGTTTTTTTTTTGCTGTAGCTTTATTCTTTTTCTTTACTACTTAAACAGTTACTCTTGTTTTCTAATTGATGGGCTTTTATTCTTAACTATTAATGCCCATTTGAATCCAATGTACAACCCTAAAGCACATTTTCAAATGTGAAAAAAACATCCACTGTGAAAAATACATTGCCAAACTCACTTTTGGCCATTATAACATAACATATTATTTATTTTGAGGTTAAAACATTTTTTTAGCATTTTCACCTCATTGTGAATTAACTTGAACCATAATTACTCCTTTTTACAATGTGTACAAAATGCAATGAAAAGTGGGTTGAAAATTATTTGCATGCATTTGTTTTCCATCTCAGACAACAGGATACACTCAGGGAAAATACATTATGTAAAAATGTAATTACTAACATAAATTAAGCTTTTAAATTTGGCTGATATGGTTTTTCTGGTTTCACAGAAAATTGCCTATTTAATATATTCAGTTTGTTCTAGTGTAAAATCCAAATAGGATTGTAAAAGGAAAAAAGGGGTTGTGTGAATTCCATTCTTATTGCTACAAGGAGCTTGGCTCATTTGGGAGTCTGCTCATTTGGGTTACAGAGAAGTGGCTTGCAGACAAGAGGATTTTAAGGCTAAACCTAAATAAACCCACCAGGGTTGAGAATCAAACTACCAAAATAATAAAGGAGTTTACACCTATTAGGAATTGGTCACTGGGTGCAAAATAGACCAAAGTTCTCCCCACTAGCGATGAAATGAAGGCATTACCTATGCTGCACTCCACAAATGTGTCCTTGAATAAAAGAGGTGTTAAAAACTATGGCCTGGATTCATCAAGGGGCAAATGGCTTAATGCGAAAGAAAATGGGAGGATTTCTTTGCATATTAACCATTCGCCCATTCAGCAACTTATGGATTGTATCTGCCCATCACCATCAATAAGCAATGGCCAGATAGATCCATCAATTTGATCCACCAGCTTAAAGTTGGTGGATCCCATTATAATGTATGGGGCGAACATACACATGCGTATGCTTAGGTTTTTTCACCAGACTGTCCTATTTAAGTAATTTTCTCTGCTTCACATACGCAAAGCAGAAAAACACGACAAATTATTGATGAATACCTGAAGGTATCAATGATCGCGGTGAAGAGCAGCATATTTGATACTCTGCTTTTCCCGCAGTTTGATTAATCCTGGCCTATATCTTTATTCAAAAATAAATGAAAAAATTGTAACTTAAAATAATTGGGATGAATAATTCTATATTAAAATAATCTTCATCCAGTGAACAAATTATAGGTGCTCAAAGAAATTTATTAGAAGGAATTATTAATAATGGATAGGCGTCTTGGAAACACAGCCAATGTAGAGAAGCTATGTATAACCGTAAACTGTGTCCAAGATGTGTTTGTTTCCTGCTCTGTGGGTGTGATACTTAAAAAATATTATAGTATCAACAAAATTGTGTGTGGTTCATTGAAGTGTTCACAGTTGTTATATTTGAAATACAAGACTTGGCAGGCTAAATTCCAATCTCAACTTAAAAAGCTCAGAAATAAAGTAATGTGTAATTCTAACTACTATATGAATGTTCTGAGCTTTCAAAAGATGGAAGTAAAGTAATTCAAAATGGTAGCATCTATGAGAATTATATATTGTTTAGGGGGTGTTCAAATTTTTCACAATACAGCCTGCAAAAACCAGAAATGTGAAATTTCAAAATAAGGACTTACGATATAGTCCAGAAAAATAATAGAATCCCTGGTTCTTGCGTGAATACCTAAACAACTAATTAGGTTAATAATTTAAGATCTGTCTTAGTCCCTGCATATATATAGCTGTCCAACTGACAAACTGCTAATGCAGCGGCCTATGATATCCACCTGGTTCACTACATGTCACTCCACTGAAGGCCTCAGTGAGAAGGGTGAGGAAGATCCAGGCTTGGAATAAGAGTAAGACGACTAATCACCTGCATCATGCACACATTATGTAGCCACTGGTAGAAAGTAAATGGAAACAGATGCTAAAACTATAACACCATAGAATTGCAGTGATTCTTAGCAATTGTAGTGGCTCCCTAGTGACCAGAAAATGTAAATCACTGGGACACAACTATCAAAGAACAGTTTAAACAGGGCATTACACCACTTTTGTCCTATTATTTTCTATTACACATCTTAGCTACAAATTCTACACATCTGGTATAATGACAGTGTAACAGAATTGCCCATAACGCATGGAGACTTGTTTCTTTAAAGGGATAGTAATGTTTCATAATAAAAGCAGCTCTAATTAATCATCATAGTATTTGGACTTTGGAGAGTGTTATTTCAGTTCTGTCAGAGTTGTAGTTCAGGAGTAATTTAATGACAAAGTGTCCCACCCCCACCCCTTTTACTGATGTAACACTGCTCAGCCAAAGCAGAAGGGAGGTGCCCAGGTAGATTGCACAGAGGGACAATCTTCAGTTAAGATAAGGGAAAAACCTGAAAAGCTTGTCAAGGGGGGCAGGGCTTTCATTGTTTTCCTATAAAGAAGATTGTCCCCTGCTGTTATCTGTCCAGTCTATGGACTGCATTCCACATCTGAGAAGAGATGGCTTACACTAGGCAAAAGGGGCGGGGAGGGGAAGCTTTGCTTGTGAATATCTCTTAAACCATAAATGTTTGAGAGATAAGACTTATATAATTCTTCATGTTTTTTAATGCCTACAAAATAAAATAAAGTATTACTATCCCTTTAATTAACTGAGAGATTTGATTGCAGTTCTTTCATAGTGGCGTCCCATTGATCTGCATTTTCTGGTCATATGTGACTGCTAAACTGGTGGCAGAGTGGGTTCATCATTATTATTAAACTGTCTGAAAGTTGTCATGTGTCCTTAGCAGGGAGTGGACAAGGGGCATAGTGACAGCAGCAGTACTTGGTTTCTGGTGGGATGATTTCACACTGGGTACCCTAAACATCATGGTGAATGGTTACAGCTATGCCAGGTGTTTGATGTGAGTCCAGATGTGCCCATTTTTCACAGTCCTTCCCTTGTTTATCACACACTGTGTACATTACATTTGATGATGAGAGGCACAGTTCCTGCTCTCAAGGGAAACATTTCTATTCTAACAACACACCCATGGGCAGGTGGAGAAGCATTATTGGCCAACTTCTGTTATCCACATATACCTGAAGTAGAGGGGACTAGTTATGATGCTGCTTCTGACACAGGTGCATCACTGGAGCTAGTAGTAAAAAGTGTAACCCTCAACATCCATCACCCATGTTACTGCTGTTGTTGATCCCATTTAAACAACTCAGCAGCAGCAAGGACAGCAGTAGCAAATTCTGCAATTACTTTGGGGCATTTGACAATGGGAGTGGCCACTGGCCACCACAACATGACCTTCTTGCACTAGGTCAGTAGGGTATTTTTTCTCTCATGGCTTGTGCTTTACAAAAAATAAACCAGAGGCTTACAAAAAAAAAATTACAGTTTTTGGGGACTTGTTTTTGTGCTTGTGCTAAAAAAATCTAAGTCCTACAAATCAATGTTTCCTCAGGGCTTGTGCCTATAATAAGTCTACGTCCTATAAATCAATGTTTCCTCTGGGCTTGGGCCTCTAACAATAAGTCCTACAAATCATACTCTAAAAAATACTCTATCCTGTCAAGTATCCGTCTGTCCCAGTAGTAGCTATCAGGGGGTCCCTGTCTCTGTCACGTTACGTACCAATTTCCTATTTTATTATTTTTTTCTTAACTGTCCCCCAAATAACAGTCAACAACCCCCCAAAATTACCTGTTCAACTCATTCTTTCCCCAGACTCCACCCAACAACACAGACACCGTCCTCAGACCCATGTTATACCATGTCTTATGTTTTTTTTATTGTATTTATTTTTTAATTGACTGTCCCCCCAATCCCAGTCAACACCCCCCAAAAAAATCCCTGTTCAACTGATCATTTCCCCACACTCCACTGACACAGGCACCCTTGTACACTTGTTATATTATGCCTTTGGGAAATAAAATAGCATTTGCTATGAGTTGTGTGCAAATTCAATCTTCCCATTGATTTCAATGAGCTAGGTAAAAAAAAAAAAAACAGAAAAATGACACTTTTCACTGGAAATTATTTGAAAAGTGAGAAGTGCCATTATTCGCCAGTTTTGGTTTGAGGCGAACATTTTCACCCATACCTAGTAAATATATGAGAGTCATGTTGCAAGGAGTACCATGCTGACATGTGTATGTGTGTGCAGCACAATAACATTACCACACAAACGTCCCCTGTTTTATGGGCCTCTGCTCACATACTCAGTGATTCATTGATTCAATGTCCTGGGTACATATACATATGGCTGGTTAGCATCCCGTTGTTCCTAACCAATGGGTTGTCTACTCACCCAGAATGTAAAGGGTTAATGGCTTAATGATGGTTCATCTGTTGCATGTCAAACAGATGATGCAGTTCCGAATCCTGTCATCCCTTCTCACAGGCATCCATAGATTGACCCATCATGAAACAGAGGAATGTCCACTTGACCATTGTGAAGCATTGACTCCACTTCCATGAATCTCACTCCTTGATGTTCTCGACTGCTGGTGTTGTTGCAATGTGAAACCTGAACTTGATAACAACCTCTCATGAAGCTTTTACATTTTAACACAATACTTCAGTATATTGTTGTAACGGAAGCTAAGAAGGGACCGCGTCGCCTTCCGCCGTCGTTCCTGGGTCTCTCCCTCTCGATGCCAGATAAGCGCCGTTGGATGCACCAGTTGAAGTATGGACGGTCTCTTAAACAGTCGCAGGATCGCTGGAAGCAGGGAAACACAGACAGTAGAGAGTGAAGCCTCTACTCCCGGGCTATGAGGAACTGGGAAAATGTCGCAGGAACAAAGATAGCAGTTGCCAAGCCGATCGAGCACTCCGGTGCTCGAATCAAAGGTTGTACTGGAACTTGGAAGAAGCAAGGCAGAGTCCACGTTGCCGCCTGACAGCATACGAAGTTGGGTCGCGGGAAGCTGGCAGCAGGCGGTCGACGATTCAGGATACTTGGTGCAGATGGGTATCAGAGTGGACACTTTAGACCATAAGCAATACAAGACTCCTGGTTCACTCCAAACATAACTCACTTTATTGACACAAACTACAGATATTTATACACAAATCTTTACATTGAACTTTATGGGGGAAACCAGATACAATAGGGTGTGATCCAATCACAATACATCAGACAAAGGCCAGCAACAGATGGTCTTAACAGATACAATAACTTAGACAGGATTACATTTCAGATACAAAAGGGTTTGATTGAACAAAGACTTGAGGGCTTGAACTATTTACCACACGGCAGGGGGTCTGACTGCAGTTCACAATGGCTTAATTAAAACACCTAAGGGGGTCTAGCTACAGTACACATAGTCAACTGGAGTGGCTGCAATACACATCTTAGGCAATGGAAGATATTTGCATGCCTACTCCCGGGTTTTGAGTGACCCAGCTTTCACCTCTTGTCCCTGCCACCGAATGTTCGATCTGGTGGCGCTGATAGCACACTGTGCTGGTCCCCGCTGACTGGTAATTGGTGAGTGTGTAAACCCTCGAACATACCACATACATTAACTAAAATGTTTGACATACATTAAACATAGTATATGATCCAAATTTAATTCTTTCTCTTAGGGAATAGCTGGCCAGTTTGTACACCAAGGCACAGCACACAGTAATAAATGTCCATAGTCTTTGGATAAATAGTTTGAGGTCCAGACAAGGGCTCAAGTAATGGGTAGGATCCGTTACAACTGTATGCAGGGCTGTCCAAGTTCAGTCATTAAGGGTCACCAACAGGCCAGGATGTAAGGATTTCCATGATGAAGCACAGGTGAGTCAGTCAAAATGAATGAGCCACTGATTAACTGACCTGTGCTTAATCAGGGAAATCCTTAAATCCTGGTCTGTTGCTGACCTTTGAGGATTGAACTTGGACAGCCCTGTGTGTATGTGTCATTTAAGATCCAGGTTACTGGGTATTAATACTGCTCTTCCTCAGAGTGTTGAGCACATGAGCAGTTCAACTATGTTTCTTCAGTAGCCAGTTTTTATTTTAAAAGTACCTTTTGGGTATAAGTCTTGAATGCATTTTGGTACTATACAAACATGTTTATGCTTCAATGTATTGTCAGACTTATTAAAGGAAGCCATCCCTATCCAATATATGTTTGTTGATATTGATTTTGGATTAGCCATCTCTCCAGATGGAAACATAGGTTTGGGTTATGTATCCATTGTACTTAGCAAAGCATGGCCCTGATCACAGCAGTCTACTGACTGAACAGGGACCATGAGTTCAGCTGATGATGTGTTGATGCAAGGAGATAATGGCAGATATTCACTATGGTGTGATGAGGAGGTGATAACGAGGTGAGTGTAAGGAGAAGAATTCTTTAGTGATATCACTTCTCCAGTTCCCATGTTATTCTTAGGAGCCTATGCACTGAAATTGCTCTGCTTTGAAAGATATTGGTGCATAGGCACATAGAATAACATGGGAAATCAAGAAGTGATATCACTAGGGAAGTCATCTCTACCTTATCAACTAATTACCACACCTTACTGAATAAGCCCCAGTGTTCTTCCTGCTTACTGTAATCAACTGATGAGACTAGTGGCTTCTTCATGCTCCTGTCTTGTAGTCAAGCACATTGAACTCAATGATTTGTCTTACATGACTAGGTGCGTGATGGTCATTCCATTATTAGAGTGTGAATCCCAGCATTTTTTTTTAATTATCTGTAAAGTTACTTATCAAACCGAAATACATGGTTGGCATACACACTGAAAACCACAACAGTCTGGCACATAGTATGGTCAGTTGTTCAACTTCAACTCGGATGAGTCAGAGCAAATTTATTTAGGAAAAAGATGACAAATGGGGCTTTATTTCTTTTTTTGGGGGGGCTTTGATACGGGCTGCAGAGGTGGATGCTCTCGCTGATTGCCTGATTACTCTTGAGATTATTGGGGTTGATGCAGGGGTCACACTGGAGGGGGAGATTGCTGAAGTGGACCTCTCTGTGGATTGGTTCTCTTTCTCCATTCACTGGTTCTCCCTTCTATTGGATTTCCTCAACTTGACCAGTATATGGCCCAAAATGTCCATTATCCCAGTCCTGAAATGCCGGATCTCACTCGTCAATGTTGTCTGCTGGGATTCCAGTGTAGAGAGGAAAGCAGTAGTTCTCTGTTCATCCTTCTGCAATCTTCTCAGGTAGAGGATGGACTGCTGTCCCTTACCTGCTTTCTTTGGATGTGCAGGCATTTCGCATCTTTCGCAGTGATCTGGCTCACTGTGCCAGGGGATGTGGCCATAGAGGCTGGAGTCTCGGTGGGGGGGACCTCTCCAACCTCCTCTACCTGTTCCATTTGGGTATTGGGTTACATCATGTCATCCTCTGGTTCTGGTGGGGGTGGAATGTCTTGCAAGGCAGGTGTCAGAGAGCCAGCATGCAAGGAAAGCTGGGATACTTGGTCCCCCACCACATCAGTTGAGTCCCCACTCCTCACAGATGGGCATTCCTCTAATTGAGACTCCACACTCTGAACAGACGTGTCTCGACATGGTTGAGTCTGGGGGGTCAGTGAACTCCTCAAGGGGTTGAGGACATTGTGGCTCTCCAATGAGTCCCACATGCTTGTAGTCCAGTGGCCATGGGTCATAGAGTGGCCACTAGTAGGTGTTTCTCTTCCACCTGGGTGTGGGATGTAGACCCATGCAGTGGCTGCATCCAGGATGGGAACTGTTGCTGTGGTGTGGGCTCATATGAGTCATATTGTGGGGTGCTCACGGTACTTGGTATCCAGTGCTGGCCCAGTGGTAGTGGTGATACCATCCAGTGCTGGGATTGAGTGGTGGTGGGCAGCAAACTGCCTGGAGGCATCCACTCTGTAGCAGTGTGGGGGGTGGCAGCCTGTATTCAGTGGCTTGTGGTGGTAGCCTTGACTCAGTGGCTTGTGGTGGTGTTAGCCTTGACTCAGTGGCTGCTGGTGGTGGTGGTGATGGTGCATTCCTGCTTCACCCATCTTCTGGCTCTTCCAGAGGAAAGTCACTGGTGGGATAACATAGGGCTCCTCCTCCTCACTGTCCTCCTGTTGTGATACAGGCATGTATGCTGTGTGGGGAAATGAGATGATGTGATTAATCACCTGAGCTTTGACAAGTGGGATGCAAGATGATGAAATTGACATGTGAACTCTTGAGGGGCAGGATGGTACCCCATGCTTTGAATTGCAATACATGGGATTCCATTGTCTGTCACTTATTGCTTGCTCATCTAACAAGATCCTGTACATTGATGTATGCAACCTACAGTGGTTGAGCTTTGGTTATCATATGTATCCATATGTATACATTTGCTAACTAAAGCTTAACCATCACAGTATTACTGAGATAAACTGATTGCATGTAGAACACATAATGTGTATTTGTTTTCAGCAATGTTGCAATAATTAGCTGTGTGTCCCTTGTTTTTTTTTGTATTCAAGGCCTATGGGTTGTACATGCAATCAGTTTGTGTCATTGAAACTGTGTTCTGTGTACTGACCCCTCTGGACCTAACCAATGTTAAATTTTGTTTGTAGTCTGTTGTTCTTTGAGTTCCATAGGGGTATCCAATGTATATTGGACTAATGAGTTGCTTATACCTCTAGCACTCAAGGGGTTGGTTGCTGACCTCCCTGTGGCTCCATGTATAACATTGTGGAGGAACATATCAGATCTTTATCTGACAACTTGATGACAAGCATTGTTTGTGTGTATGTAGATCAACACAACAATGACGGGGTTACACCTGGACTTGGACAGGATTTGGCCTGGTTGGGCCTTCCTATTTCTGCCTGTATTTTCCAATATTCTGTCCTTGTTTGTACTTGCTCAGCTCTATGTTGGTGCAGTTGTGTGGATCAATGCTGGCCATGTGTTCAGGTGTCACTGTGTTGGGCTGTAGTAGTTATGAATGTTTGTGTAGTGCCTGGTAATGGAGTTATGCACTTACCAGTAGTGTGGAGGGTGTTGTCATCCCCAGTGTCAGATCCTCCAGGGATCCCCTCAACAATGGTAGCTACAGGCTGTCCCTCAGCATCTCCTCTCAGATGTTGAATGTGATCTGGGTAGGGGGACCACCTCCTGTGCCTTGGGCATGCAGGGCAACCTCACCCATCTTGTGCTTGCCTAACAGCTTAGTCACCTAACCACTTTTTGATCTACTCCATGGTCAAGCTGCAGGTGGACAGCAGACACTGCATTCACCCTGCTGAGGTCCTGAGTCCAAGTGGGCTTCTGACAAGCAGTACGTCCATAGTCCTCTCCCTCGGATACAGGAGGATGCTTTGGATGAGGGCCCTGTTCTCTCCATAGGTGTAATGGGGGTCACGCAGCCTCTCATCATCAGCCGTGGCCTGGGACATATCAGAGCTGTGGGTTCATGCTCTACCTAACTTGACCTTGACTGTTTGGGGTGCACCCCAGGATATACTGACACAACTGAACCTGGCCTCTGTGTACCTCTCCTAGGTCTGGTCCCCCTCTGCCACTCCTATCATCTCTGGGGATACCCTGTTCTCCTTCCTTCTCTCCTTCTCCTCTCCCCATCCCCCATCCCCCTCTCCTCTCCATCATGCACCCACTCACACCCAGGCCCTCACAGACACACTCGAACACACTCACTCTCTGTCACTCACTGATTCACACTGTCAAAAATAAAAGGTAAATTTGTGTAATGTGTTATAAACAAAAAAGCTGTGTGCGTGCATGTGTTTGTATGCATGCATGGCAAATGTGCAAAGGTGTATTATGTGTAGATATAAGTGCAACTATCTCCACTCCCAAATCCTTCTACCTGCCTCCAATGTACGGTCCCCTCTCTTTTTCTGTCGCTATTCTCTGCTACTGGGTCCTGTGCTCTAGCTCGCCAAAACTTGAAACACAGACAAGTATGTCAGTTATTGGGGTATATATAGGTGTATTTGAATGTGTTTGATACTTTGATATGCTGTTATTGCTTGTGAGTTTGAACTTGTCTTCACAATAATCAGGGTCGCTAAATAACGTAGACCATTATCTTTTTGCTTGTCATTTGGTGTATTGTACTTTAATTATGGCCTGTTTGGGATGCACGGTGATGTGAAAAAAGGTACAATGCATGTTTTTGAGCTAAGTGGATTTGTTGGGCCTACGCTTGTTAGTCATTCTTGTAGACTACTTATTGAATACAACGTAAGTCAGACATAGATAACGTCCGTTGGACATTTTTGACTTAATGACAGTTTTACTGGCCATAACTGAATTGAGGCTATAAAATGAAAATTTGTCAGTAGTGAACTGTGTTAAAAAGCAGTATCAAAAGTAAAAAATTCTGTACTATATAGAGTTGTAACATACTTTTGAAGTTGTACACATCATTGATAAGACCTCAACTGTAATGTGCAGTCCAGTTTTGAACACTAATTCTTAAAAAGCATATTCTAGAATTAGAGTGACTACAGAGAAGAGCAGCAAAATTAATCAAGGGAATTGAGAAAATGAAGAATGTGGAATATATAGCCAAACTTGGTGTATTTACTTTAGGAAAAACAAGTTGCTTAAATAATAGCATTTTGAGCAAAACATTCATGATTAACTTTGAGGATATGTTTTGAAGAAACTGAAAAAAAACTCTTGGTGCTTCCAAATCAATCCAAAAAAAATCTTGGAGGGACAGAGGGAAAGGTGGATATGATAAAGGAAAAACAGGAGTGGACAAAAAGGATCAAGGGAGTGTAAGACCAAAGAGAGGGGGTCAACTGAAGGGACTTTGTGGACCAGAAAAAGGGGAGAGGGCCAAGTTGATTGGATAGGAGAGCAGGAGTTAGAGTAAGAAAGATTGAGAGAAAAGTGACACTATAAATGGGACTCTCTCACACAGTCGAGCACTCGTATCAAATCAATAAAACTTGACTTATATTTAGTCATGATAAAAATCCGACCTTTCAGTCCTATCTAAGGACTTTCATCAGGGATAACACAAACACAATTACAGATTGGTTCACCGGTCTGCCTTATATCATCTCTATTGTTGGACTTGGCACCGTTGTGACGTCTCACCGGTTACCATAGTACCAGGAATACGCCCCGCCGGCTGCCAATAGTGCAACAATATGATACAATGTGATCACAAACAACAATGTTACTATTAAAATCCACTTCTCTCGTATTAATAACTATGCAAACTCCTGTAATTAGATGTAATGAATGAGGCTAAATTGTTCATTAAGTCCAGATGGTGACATGGACCTGAGTCTATGAATCCAACACATCTCTCTCCTAGCCAACTGTCTCTGTCTATCACCGCCTCGCGGTGCTTGCTTCACCACTTCAAATGGAAGGCATGCCAGTTCCCTCACTTTATGCTCACATGTTACAAAGTGCCTCACCACTGGAGCCCGACTTAACTGTGCCTCATTAACAGTACCATTCAAGGCTCTCATAATGGTAGATCTATCTTCACACATCCTTGTTTTAAAAGCCCTTGTGGTTTTACCAACATATATTTTTTGACAGGGACATATTAAAAGATACACCACAAATGCAGTTGTGCAGGTAATATTATCTTTGATGTTGATAACGTAATCCAAACCGGGACTTTGTAAGTAGTTCTCGTGATCATATGCAAACATGTGGCACATCCTACACATCTGAAAATGCCTCTTAATGTATCAGTCACTTTAGTTACATACTTAGACCTGGGGTCGGAGCTGACTAATTCATCTCTCAGGCTCCGCCCTCTCTTGTAACTCAACATAGGCGGCCGTTCAACGATGTGCCCCACTTCGGGATCTCCTCTCAATATGTCCCAATTGTTGACAATGGCCGTTTTGACCTTCCCACTTATATCTGCAAAAGTGGTAGTAACAATCATCCGATCCTTGTCCCCTGTGGTGTCACTACCAGGACCCCGCAGTAGTGTCTTTCTGTCCATTGCAGCTACTCGTTCAATCTCCTTTCTAATGTCAGGTTCCCTGTAGCCTCTCTCTATAAATTTGTTAGTGACCTCCTCAAGCTTAATTAGACTTTCAGCAGGATCTGAAACAATGCATTTCACCTGCATCAACTGTGATTTAGGTAAACCCTTTTTAAGGGATCTAGGATGTTGACTCTGTGCACACAGTAGAGTATTCCGGTCTGTCGGCTTAATGTATAATGTGGTCGCAAACCCCATGTCTTCTATCTTCACTAACACATCCAAATAATTGATCTCTTTCTCACTGAAATTAGCTGTTAACCTTATGGGACTTTGCAAAGCATTTAAATAATCTGTAAACTCAATTAACATATGTGTGCCTCCTGTCCATACAAGGAACAGTTCGTCAATAAACCTGGTGTAAAATTTGATGTTATCCCAGCATGCAGACCCTATGATATATTTCTGTTCAAACTCCCACATAAATGAGTTAGCATACGCTGGGGCCATTGGCGACCCCATTTCTGTCCCAGCCTGCTCTATGTAAAAGTCATTCTCAAACTTGAAATAATTGCGGGTCAATATTAGATCAATCATTCCTACCAGGTAATCGATTTCCACATCAGAATAATCATCTCCCGACTCCAAAAGTCTCCATGCTGCCGCTTTGCCCTCTTCGTGAGGAATGCATGTATATAAACTGGTGACATCCAACGTCACCAGTACAGCTTCAACATTCTCTAACCAGGGCCAATTTATTGAGAAAGTCGGTGGTGTCTTTAATATATGTAGAAATGCATTGTATATATGGTTGCAGCACACTGTCAACATACTGGGCCAGCGGATAAGTGAGCGATCTCCAGGCCGAGACAATCGGTCTACCTGGGGGGGTTCACCAAGGTCTTATGGATTTTGGATAAGCAATACAGAACAGGAGTGATTGGATGTTTCACAATCATAAATTTACCCAGCTTTGATGACAGCCAGCCTTCATCTCTACCTTTTGTGATACATGCATCAACTTCAGTCTTAAATACCTTTGTTGGATTACAACTTAATCGCTTATAGCTTACCTCATCGTTGAGTTGTTTGATCACCTCCTGCCTGTAATCCTTGTAATTCTGTATTACAATACCTCCCCCCTTGTCTGCAGCGTGTATAATAATCTGCTTATTGTATTGAATATGTATATTTATTTATACATTTATGGATTTATTTTTTTGATATTTGATTCCTGTCCATTTGATATGTCCTTTCGTTGTCAGAAGAATGAGTCCTTTTGGTGTTCCTATTTGTTACTGATATGTTGTGTCTATAGACATGCGCGAGTTGTTGGTTCATGTGGTCTATCGGGGTGCTGACCTATTAGACCAGAGGCGTGTATTGCATTGGACATTTCTGGGTTTTCTTTTTGCCCATCAGTACATTTTTTTAAGCACACGCATAGAGTATTCATTCACGTTGTGTTGTGTTTACTTATGGTTCTTGGGGGAGTCGTGGTGTTGGTCATGTGTTGACCTCGACCATGCGTGTGTTGTTTTGCTTCCGGTTTGTGTTAGCCGTTGATGAGTGGTACACATGCGTAGGTCTTTTTGGCCAATGCTGTTTTTCTTTGAGCGATACTGCTTATTTGGATTCGCACTGCTGGCCATGTATTGACCTCGAGCATGCTTTTTACTTCTGGTATGTGTAGACCGGGAGTACATTGTACACATGCGTGAGCGAGTCCAATTGGCTAATGGAAAAATGTCCCTTGAGCGATTGCGATTTTTTGAATTTGGATTATTTCCGTTTTATTACTATATATGTGAACACCAACAGGTAGGACCTTTTGAAATTATCTGTTTGTATAGAGCCAGAATAGCTCTTGAAAAAGAGGCTGTAGCTTTGAAACGCATTTCTGGAGTTTTATTATATTTTTATTATATCATTTTATTGGTTAATAAAATAATTTTTTATATACTGGACGATTGGACTACATTTACAGGAGGTGAAACTCCGAGCAGGGCGGACAGTTATACCCTGCACGTTATTATCACCAGCTTAATGGGATGAGCCGGTGATCTTCACTTATTCACTTTATTTCAAGGTGTATGTGCACTGATTTATTTGTGGATAGCGCCCCTTCTGGTTGTTGTATTTTTCCTTCTATAAGTATTAGGGGCCACCTGTGTATCCATACGTCCCAATCTCCATGTATATATCCCCCTCTCCTCGTAATCCTGTGTGATCTGTCTGCGCTTTCTCCTCTTATATGCCAGCAGATCTTGTTTAAACTTCTTCACTTGTGTCTCCAACTTGTCGATCCATTTGGAACTCCTGTCCGCCTCCAAAACTCCAGTTTTATCTTCAATGATTTTCTTAATACTTTGGCGGCACTTCTCCAACTCTTGTGTCACTTCTTTGATCACCAGAAGCATCAGCTCCAAAGAACACCGGTTTAAGATATCACACCAGTTATCACAAAATGTTGCATTCATTCTCCCAATCGTAGGCTGATTCCGAATCCTAAAGCCCCTGGGAATCAAATCATTCTTATAAAACTCTGTAAGTGTTACTCCGTGGAGATGTAATTCCACTTCTTTCTTTCTTAGCTGCAATAGATCCTGATAGACCGAGCAGCTCATCACAAGAGTCCGTGAACAGAATCTGTGTAATCTCATCCGATATTGTAACGGCTTTAAAGACACTCAGACCAGTATGTGAAATAAAAACACAATTTATTTAGAGTAAGGTAATGCAAAGGTCCGCCCTCTAGTGGCGGTTGATAATACATCAGCAGTGTAGACTGATAGGTACAAGTGTAAATGCACAAACGTATTACATGTACAAATACTCAGCAGTAGAATGGGATATAACCACAGAGGGTTAAGTCCTTGATAACAGTCAGTCTCAGATGTGGATGTTTGGCACGCCCTGGGTGTTATAAGGCTGTGCTGGAGACAAAGTTCACCATATACTGGAAACAGGACTGCCTCGCCAAGGTGTTCAGTAAAAAGCAGAACAGGAATCCAACTAGCCCCCTCGGGCGTACCTACTGGAACTGCTTCTGCTAGTGCAAGTGAAAATAGCCCCCACGAGCGTAACAGGAACCGGCCTGCAATGCAAGAGCTGCTAAGCCTCCTCAGACTCAACCGGATACTGGAATTTGGCGTGCAAGAGCCAATAGCCCCACGGGCGTTGTTACCGGATTTGCTAGCGCTGAAGCCTTTGCCTGTCCCCACTCTGTATAACGGATATCGCCCAGCAATACAATGAGAAAGAGCCTTAGGCGCCCAACCGGCCCAACAGACGTGAATACTCTGCAAAGGAAGTAAAGAGTTGCCGACGGTGAGCGGCCAACTCAGCAGGAGTATCACCAAGAACGAGGCTCGTACTGGAGTAGAGAGAGTGAGACCAAGGCAGCACTGCTAGGGTTAAAAGGCACGTTTACTCGAGGCTTTCAGCGAACAGCAAGGCTCTGCAGTATGAGGGAGGCGTACTGAAACACACACACAGCTCTGCACGGGTAGATACACTGCACTGATCTGGGTAACACCAGGCAAGGTAGTCACACAAAGACTGGAACAGCAGATAATAATGTTGCGGCGGTGACAACTCGAACACAGGTCACTGGAACAAGCTGGAAGTCGATCTTCGGAGCAGGAAGTCAGCCAGGCCGGGTCGGAGCACGTAGGAGGTAGTCATACAAGCCGGGTCAAACACAAGCAGGAACGTCAGCCAAACCGGGTCAGGATCCAAGGGTGGTAGTCAGACAGGCCGGATCATACACAAACAGGAACACTGGAGAATAGTCAGGACAAGCCGATTTGGTACACAGGAATCCAGAACACAGGAACACAGCAACAGTACTACTGTCTCAGAAACACCACGAAAGGGCATCTGACAGGTGTCTGGGTCAGGAATAAGAAGGTCACCAGGGGTGGGCCAAACTGGCTCAACAAATCAGAGCGAACCACAGGGAAGAGTGACATGAATCACAGGCACTGTGATAGATATGAATAGAAACATTTGTTGTTTAGTAGGTCTCAAATTCTCCATTGCCGGTGTCATGATCACCTGTTCATCTTCAGATATACGGTTGTCCATGTTCATATGCGGTGCATGTAGCAAAAAACAATGTGACAATCAATATTCTATTATGCTGCTTCAATTTTGTCCAAAGGGCTGAGTTTTGTTCTGACACAAAGACCTGACAAGTTTACCATGGAGATTGAATTAGATCGGTTTCAAAGAAAGTTACACTTGAGAGATTTTTTTAAGGATTCTACGCATGTACAGGAATTTTCTAAGGATCCCTTTCAGGTTCAGAGTCACTTTGATCCCACTTCACACAATCCTTAAATCAGGACACATAATTGAATTGTACATCAGGATGTGATGGGTGCTATGGAAAGCAACAGAATGAAATACTAGAACATCACTGGAGCAGAGAGGCAGGCAATCAAATAATTGAAGAACAACAAGCAGATTATTATACACGCTGCAGACAAGGGGGCAGGTATTGTAATACAGAATTACAAGGATTACAGGCAGGAGGTGATCAAACAACTCAGCGATGAGGTAAGCTATAAGCGATTAAGTTGTAATCCAATGAAGGTATTTAAGACTGAAGTTGATGCATGTATCACAAAAGGTATAGATGAAGGCTGGCTGTCATCAAAGCTGGGCAATTTTATGATTGTGAAACACCCGATCACTCCTGTTCTGTATTGCTTACCCAATATCCATAAGACCTTGGTAAACCCCCCAGGTAGACCGATTGTTTCAGACCGGGGATCGCTCACTTATCCGCTGGCCCAGTATGTTGACAGTGTGCTGCAACCATATATACGATGCATTTCTACGTATATTAAGGACACCACCTACTTTCTCAATAAATTGGCCCTGGTAAAGTTAGAGAATGTTGAAGCTGTACTGGTGACGTTGGATGTCACCAGTTTATATACATGCATTCCTCACGAAGAGGGCAAGCGGCAGCATGGAGACTTTTGGAGTCGGGAGGTGATTATTCTGATGTGGAAATCGATTACCTGGTAGGAATGATTGATCTAATATTGACCCGCAATTATTTCAAGTTTGAGAATGACTTTTACATACAGCAGGCTGGGACAGAAATGGGGTCGCCAATGGCCCCAGCGTATGCTAACTCATTTATGTGGGAGTTTGAACAGAAATATATCATAGGGTCTGCATGCTGGGATAACATCAAATTTTACACCAGGTTTATTGACGAACTGTTCCTTGTATGGACAGGAGGCACACAGATGTTAATTGAGTTTACCGATTATTTAAATGCTTTGCAAAGTCCTAAAAGGTTAACAGCTAATTTCAGTGAGAAAGAGATCAATTATTTGGATGTGTTAGTGAAGATAGAAGACATGGGGTTTGCGACCACATTATACATTAAGCCAACTGACAGGTATACTCTACTGTGTGCACAGAGTCAACATCCTATATCCCTTAAAAAGGCTTTACCTAAATCACAGTTGATGCAGGTGAAACGCATCATTTCAGATCCTTTGGAAAGTCTAATTAAGCTTGAGGAGGTGGGTAACAAATTTATAGAGAGAGGCTACAGGGAACCTGACATTAGAAAGGAGATTGAACAAGTAGCAGCAATGGACAGAAAGACACTACTGCGGTGTCCTGGTAGAGACGCCACAGGGGACAAGGATCGGATGATTGTTACTACCACTTTTGCAGCTATAAGTGGGAAGGTCAAAACAGCCATTGTCAACAATTGGGACATATTGAGAGGAGATCTCGAAGTGGGGCACATCGTTGAACGGCCACCTATGTTGAGTTACAAGAGAGGGCGGAGCCTGAGAGATGAATTAGTGAGCTCTGACCCCAGGTCTAAGTATGTAACTAAAGTGACTGATACATTAAGAGGCGTTTTCAGATGTGTAGGATGTGCCACATGTTTGCATATGATCACGGGAACTACTTACAAAGTCCCTGGTTTGGATTACGTTATCAACATCAAAGATAATATTACCTGCACAACTGCATTTGTGGTGTATCTTTTAATATGTCCCTGTCAAAAAATATATGTTGGTAAAACCACGAGGGCTTTTAAAACAAGGATGTGTGAACATAGATCTACCATTATGAGAGCCTTGAATGGTACTGTTAATGAGGCACAGTTAAGTCGGGCTCCAGTGGCGAGGCACTTTGTAACATGTGAGCATAAAGTGAGGGAACTGGCATGCCTTCCATTTGAAGTGGTGAAGCAAGCACCGTGAGGCGGTGATAGAGAGAGACAGTTGGCTAGGAGAGAGATGTATTGGATTCATAGACTCAGGTCCCTGTCACCATCTGGACTTAATGAACAATTTAGCCTCATTCATTAATCTAATTACAGGAGTTCGCATAGTTATTAATACCAGAGAAGTGCATTTTAATAGTAACATTGTTGTTTGTGATCACATTGTATCATATTGTTGCACTATTGGCCGCCGGCGAGGCATCTTCCTGGTACTATGGTAACCGGTGAGACGTCACAATGGCGCCAAGTTCAACAATAGAGATGATATAAGGCAGATTGGTGAGCCGATCTGTAATTGTGTTTGTGTTATCCCTGATGAAAGTCCTTAGATAGGACTGAAAGATCGGATTTTTATCATGACTAAATAAAAGTCAAGTTTTATTGATTTGATACGAGTGCTCGACTGTGTGGAGAGAGTGGCAATAGTCTAGAAGCACCAGCATTAGCAACGTGTGTGCAGGCAGCATAATAGAATATTGATTGTCACACTATTAATGGGGCCAGTGTGCATAGAGAGGAGGAAGGGAGGAAGGAAAGTTCAGTCCTGGGCCAAATACTTTGTAAAGAGATAGTAATACTTCATATGAAAAATATATATATATATTATAGTGTTTATCCCCTTAGTAAAATAACAGAACTCCCACAGCTGAAAGGTGTTTTATTCAAAAGTTATTACAGCACAAACTCGATTATTTTAGGTGCAGTATCACAGTGGCCTGAAATTGTACAGTGACTGTGTTGCTACACCATCCTATGCTCTGGTCAGTTGACCATAAATCTCCATAGGATGGTGTAGGATCAGCACCACTGTACATTTTCAGGCCACTATGATACTGTACCTAAAAAGTCATGTTTAACCTTTAATAACTTTAAAAAAAAAAAAAACTTTTCAGCAGTGGGAGTATTCTTCTTTTACTCAGGGAATATCCCTACAACATATTTGGGTGTTTTTTTACATTTTAAGTATTACTATCCCTTTAATTTGTCAATTAATGTTCTTGATGTGAGTATTGAAAATATTGTCTCAATGTTTGCTGATAGCATAACGCTATGTAGAGAAATATTAGATAAACTGAGTAAATGGGTAGAAAAATGGCAGATGCAATTTAATAAAGATAAATGCATGATTATACATTAGTCTTGCAGAAACAAGCATGCTTCATATACACTAAATGGGAAACTACTTGGGGACTCCTTAGTGAAGGATTTGGGAGTACTTACAGACAAAAGTCTTCACAACAGCGTGGTGTTATTCTGCTGCTACAAGAGTGAATAGGATACACATTTAAAAAGAGGGTACAAGTACACGGAATATGAATCTAGTTCTACCACTGAGACATCAATTCAGTTAGGTCTGACGGCTGTTTTTTCTGAAGACGGCATTTTTTCAAACACAGTAAGCAATTCAATTGGCAATGCTGTGAAAAAAATGCCTGCAAAAAAAAAACACGCAGGGTGATAAAGTAAGATGTGTTTTTGCCAACTGAAATAATGAACACATCGCAAGATGCAATTCAATTGACTGCATTAGCCCTTAAAGGGATAGTAAGGGTTAATTTTAAGTTGATTTAATGTTGTAGACATTAAAAAAATTAACATCAATGTAAGTCTTATCAACCTTTATGGTTTGAGAGATATAACTTGCTAAAGTTACCTTTTCCTGGCTGGTTTACTCAAGTCTGCCATCTAGCTGACAGCTGCAGATTCCAGTCATTTGATCAGACAGAGGCACTTCAGCAGAGCTGAAATCATGCTATTTAGAAATAAATATTTAATTGGAATGGTCTACAAAGTGTGCTTGCAAATCAGGTACACTTTGTAGACCGTTCCAAATTAAGTATTTATCTTTAGATATTGTTATATCGGCACTGCTGAAGAGCCACATCTGGTCAAGCGACCAGAATCTGCTTCTGACAGCTTTACAGCTCATCAAGCAGAAAGGGGAGGGACCAGAGAACTTTATTTTCCTATATCTGTCAAACCATAACGGTTTAAGAGATACAAATAAGTGCAAATTATCTCTTTATTTGTATATACCATATAGTTAATACTTTTTTTCTGACATTACTATCCCTTTAAGATAAGGGACTCACTTTATCGCAGGAAATTTAAGACCCAGTTTTTTGTGACTAGAGTCCCTTATCAGATCTTTAAAAAGCCAACATCCTAAGCCCCATATCAATAAATCCAAAGTACACCCAAAATGTGTCCAAACTTAGTAGAATTAACCACTGGCACTCATAGGGTTAACCTGACTAAGATACAAAGCAACAGCCCCTGCAACGTAACGCCATTAATCCTGATGTCCAGCAGGGTCCTCAGCAATCTGGTCATCTACTGTCCATCTTCTATCTTGTGTCTTCTCTATCTTCTTCTCTCTTCTTTTCTTGTAGCTTTAAAAAGAAAAACAGATAGTCATAAATAAATGTTCACTGAAAATACCCCGCACATCTATTCATAGTCAGGATAAAATTGTGCACATTAATAATTAAATTGCAAAACATTTAGCATGAAAATAATTTGACTTTATACCATTGTTCCTCTACTGTGTGCGGAAGCAGTGGCAGCGGTGACAGAAAATGGGTTGCAGCACATATCCCCCTTTGTACCTTACGGGCAGATGACTGTTCCATTGTGAGGTAATTTGAACAGAGGCTGCCTTTATATATAGGCAGTCTCTGTTCCAATTCCTTCACAGCCATTGAATGAAATGTAAGGTTACGTACCTCCCAGCCAATCAGCGCAACTCACTTTCTCTACCACCACAGCCATTGCGGCCACACACAGTAGAGGAGAATTGGTATAAGGCCACATTATTTTCATGCTAAATGTTTTGCAATTTAATTATTAATGGGGAAAATTTTATCTTGACTTGGGGCATTTTATTAACCTACAAACCCACAGATCTAAGCATTTTTTAACCCTTTGAGTTCCAGAGAGGTAAGCTATGCATTGCATACCCCTCTGACACACAAGGGCTTAAACTATTAATAGCTGTGCGGGTATGGCTATCTGTTTTTTTTACAGCTATATTACAAGAAGACGGAAGAAAGAAGAGAAGGAAGAAGAAAGAAGATAAGGGGAAAATAGAAGAACCCGGACAGTGGATGACAGGTAAGTGTAACACAGATAAGTTAGTAATCAGTGCTTGATTTTTTTCCATTGATGTTCACATTATTGCCACTATTTATCGTTGTTTTGGGAACTTAAGGCACAAAACGGATGTTTGACCACAATATCTGTTCTGTGGCCTAACATTAGTTGTGCTTTTAGCTAGTAGGGCAATTGAATACCAACGTAGGGTTCGATGCAACATCATTTTTTCCAGCACAGTAAGCTATTCAATTACCTGTGCTATGAAAAAATACCGGCAAAAACAAAAAAGCCATTGAGCGATAAAGTTAAAAGGTGTTTTCAGCCATGGCAAATACTGAAAACACTTTAATTTGAAATTCAAATGTTTGCATTAGCCATAAAGATCCGATTTTAATAAAATAGTTAAAAAGACTAAGCCCCCAGTGGATGTATTGATATGGGGCCCTAAGCCCCATATCAATATATCCAAAGTATCTAAAATGTGTCAAAAGTTAGTAGAATTAACCCTATGAGAGCCAGTGGGATATAATTGCTCTGCCAGCATTCATAGGGTTAACCCGACTAAGTAACAATGCAACATCCCATTAAAAGTAACACCATTAATCCTGATGTCCAGTGGAATCCTCAGCATTCTGGTCATCTGCTGTCCTTCTCTTCTTTCTTCTGTTCATTCTTCTTTTCTGTCTTCTCTTCGTTCTTCTTTCTTTTCTTCTGTCTTCTCATCAGTATTCTTCCTGTAAATAAAAATAAAAGTATGAATACAATGCTGAAATATCCGGGGCACTAAAACATAGTTTAATCCCGTGAGTGCCAGAGTGGTATGCAATGCATTGCTTTGCAATATGTTGCATACCTCTCTGGAGCTCAAAAGGGTTAAAAAATGTATTACTGTCCAGTTCTAAATATGAATATGCCTCCATTTATTCAAATATGTCCAACTTGTTCAAAATAATAAATCCAGAAATTCCATAATAACATTGTTAGCCATAATAAAATACTTAGCTCAATAGCTCAAAGTTTTCTGTCTCTGCCGCTGTATGCGGCCGTGGAGGCGGTGGCAGACAGTACTATGTCCTGTCTCTCATGGGCCGATGCCCGTTCCACACTGAGGGAATTTGTCTTTATATATGTGCAGTCTTATGTACATCCCAGCCAATCAGATTAAAGCGGCTGTTCTTTAAACTGATTGGCTCGGATGTGCGTAAGCACATCCCAATCAATGGCTGTGAGGGAAATTAAACAGAGTCTGCCCATATATAAAGGCAGTCTCTACTCAAATTCCTTCAGTGTGGAACAGGCATCGGCCCGTGAGGGATAGGACAGAGGGGCTGTGCCACATAGTACTGTCTGCGCTGCCGCACACAGCGGCAGAGACAGAAAATTTTGAGCTGGATATATTATTTTGAACAAGTTGGACATATTTGAATAAATGGAGGCATTTTCATATTTAGAACCTGACAGTAATACATGTTTTAACCCTTCTGAGCCCCAGAGAGGTGCGCAACACATTGCTTTGCTTTGCAAAGCATTGCGCACCACTCTGGCACTCAAGGGATTAAACTATGTATTAATGTGCCGGATATTTCAGCATCGTATTCATACTTTTATTTTTATTTACAGCAAGAAGACTGAAGAGAATACTGAAGAGAAGACAGAATGAAGATAGAAGGAGAAGGACAGTGGATGACAGGTAAGTTTAACACAGATTAGTTAATTATCGGTGCTTGTCAGTATGTCAGGCACCAGTAGTTAGAGTTTTACTGTGAAGTTCACAATATTGCCGCTATTTAGTGACATTTTGGGAACTTAACGCACAAAACGGATGTTTGGCCACAAGACCTTTTCTGTGAAGCTGTGTTAGGAGATGCTTTAGATACTTTCAAATGGGAAACAGATTCACCTGTAGCAAAGAATAATATTGAGACTTATGACATTTGGTTTCAATACAGGTAGCATGTTGTTGATACATGCAGAAATTCAATTTGCCTTTTGGTGTCCTGAAGGAATTTGTTTCACTCACTTGGAATAAAACTGGAAATATATTGAAAAGGAATTTTGTTTGCCTTTCTCTGAATTAACGAAGAAGATATATTAAAGTTTTAACTTAGTAGACTCAAGCTTTTCCTAAGTTCATCAACTATGCTAATATGTTAATGTGGCCCTCAACTTTGCTTGGATTTGGCATGTTCAAAATCAGAATTCAAGTCAATATAAAATCTGATGCATTAGCAATTACTAAGCACATTTATTTTTTTGACATATAAATTTGCAGGTATAATAGTACTATCTCTATAAAGTAAGGACATTTTATTGTTTTGCCAGTTAAACTGTATTAGGCTTTTTATTTTATTCAACAAGTATCCAGGCTCCTATTACCCTCTGAGATGCAGTAGAAAAAAATCAAGAATGGAGAATAGAAAAAAATTGAGGTCAGCTTGCTTCTGCAATACAGGCAATATCAATTATGGTTTCCCAGAAATAAAACATCTTTTTGACCTGTGTAATAAAAATGACAAATAGTGCTTTGAGAAAAAAAATGTTAAAGGATAAAGCAAAAAGGCAAAATATGAATTTTTTGAGGTATTAAATCAAAATCAAAAGCATGCGTTATATTTTAATAGTGTACAATATACACTTGGTGCTAACTAGTCTAAGCTACATTATTTAGAGATGAAGTCTCAGGCCTTTCATAGCTAATTGGTAAGCTACAGAGATCTTCAAACACATCACAGACACTAAGAATGCACTGCCGTACATTGATTTGTGGTTAGAGACTGTGTTGGCAATGTGGGTAAAAATTCCAATAAGACAATAGAAGCTAGTGATTTCCAGTTTTGTAATATACTTGTTTTCAGTGGGATCAAAGTTTAACCCTTAAGACCATGGGTATGTTACATATTCATGACAAAGCATGGCTTCATATTTTTGAATTATTTAAACAAGTTTCACCTTTTATTTTTGTATGTATCCATTCTGTTTAGACTGTAATCTCCCACGTGCAGATTCTTCTATCCACTTATTTTGCTCTGTACATGCATGTCCCATAGATTATTTATAATAATTTAAAATTGATAGGTTTTTCAGGATAGACTAAGCTTTCATTTGGTACAATATGTTGTGCAATCTTTGAAAAAAATGTTTTGTCATGATTCTGCCCATTACTTTTATTTACACAATAAGAACAATCAGAGACTGTGTGCACTCACTGATACATGGTGCTATTTATCTCACACTGTCCTCTGGGGCTAGATTAGTAGTGGTGGTGATAATACAATAATCATGTGACTGAAGAGTGCGATTCCAATAAATGGGGGATGTCACGACTATCACAGGAGAGCTGGTCTAGGGATGGGAAAAAAATTGAAAAATGGCACTGATTTGTCTTCCTCTGGAACTTCTGCAAAAAGTGCAGTTTTTCTACTTTTTTTCTGCCACTCACGCTGGCCCCCAGCCTTCTCCCTCTTTCCTGGTAGCCATTAAATTACACATACTAACTCTGCAATTTTGTCAGACTGAACTGGCATTTTAACCAGCGTTGTCCATGCTAGACATAGAACCAAACATACTGACCCCTTCCCCAGACTTGTCCCATAGTAGCCATACACATACTGACTGCACCCAGTCTTGTCCCACTGCACGAACCTCCAAACCAGACACTTACCCATGGAATTGTCCCAAAGTAGCGATAAAACCACATATACTGGACTTTCCATAGAAAAAGTGCCAAATTGTGGTTTTAGTGTGAAAACTCTCATAGGAGAAAAACAGGATTTTTCACCTATCCCTAAAATGGACATTGATTGTATGCACTGATGTATGTATATCTTTATATATATGGTGACACACAGTGTATGCAACACCTTACAGTACTATGTTACAATAAATAAATGGGGATAAATTAAATGTTGCAGTCATAGAAATAATAGGAGAGAGGGTCCTGTATCAAGGAGCTTACAGTCTAAATTGGTAATAGGAGACAGACAACAAGGTATTAGGATACCAAGTGTTGTGAGTTCAAGAGCTGAGTTTGCTAAAAGGCAGAGAATGGTGCTAGTGCTCCAGAAGATAGGATTTAAGGGTAGATTTAACAACAGAAGGGGATAGTTCTAGACCTAGGGAGAAATGTTTGGAGTTCCACAGATAAGGAGCAGAAACTGAAAAAGATTTCAGACAGGAGAGGGCAGATGATGTGGATGATCTAACAAGAAGGGCATTGTGTGGTCGGAAACATAAGCGGAGATGAGGGAAGAGTTGTAAGAGGGAGCAGTAGTGTGGAGAGGTTTAAAGGTAAGTAGAAGGACTTTGCAGGTGATACGTTGCTGAATAGGGAGCCATGTCAGATGTCTAAGAATGATGTGAGCAGGTTAAGTGTGTTATGGTTTTAATGACACTCAGACTCAGGAGATGAAATAAAACACAGTTTTATTGAACAGGTTTAGCGAATATAACCCTCACGGGTCCAGCAGTATAGGTAACACAATACAATGCTGACACAGGACAGGTTATGACAAAATACAATGCATACCCACACGGGTCCAGTATACGTACAAACAGACCATACAGTATACTGACACAGATCAGGTTATGATCGTGTGAACTCAAACCGAGGCAGCCAGGAACGGGTTACTATTAGGCCAATACAGCGAGCAGGCCCAAACAGTGCAAGGCCCTTGAAACTCCCACTCTGCACAGGGAGTGTTTAAATAGCGAGAAACGCCCAGGAGAAAACAGAGGCCCAGGATAACTAGATCTGCCTTAGCAGTAACGGAGGACTTAGACAGTATGCCCGGATGGGTGCCCAACAGAGACTGCACTGTGAATGACCGGAGACAAGTAGCACCTTCCCTGAAGGGGTTAACGAATGCCAAGACCAGCCAAGACTGCCTGATGGTAATACAGCTTGAGGCCCCCAACGAAACACCAACTTCAGCTGAAGGCAGGAAGGAGGGACAAGAGTACCATGGTGCACTGATGGAGTATACACCAGAATGTTGCCCGCGCAACACTGACCTATAGCGACTAGACTGCACAAGTGACTCTGAGGCTCAACAGGGTATTCCGGAGACTGAGCCTGGAAGCGGAACCCCAGACCGAGGACCGGAATGGGATCGCAGATCGCACCAATACCAGGAACAGTAGCCCACTGGGCTGGTACACAGAGAAGGAACGAACCAATCGGTTGGTACACAAAGCAGGAACATCAGCCGGGCCAGGTCAGTACACGGAGCAGGAACGTCAGCCAGTCCGGGTCAGTACACAGAGCAGGAACGTCAGCCAATCCGAGTCGGTACACAGAGCAGGAACGTCAGCAGGGCCGGGTCGGTACATGGAGCAGGAACGGATATAGCAGAGTAGTCATGTAGTCCGGGTCAGTATACAGGCAGGAACAGATACAGCAGAGTAGTCGGGCAATCCGGGTCGGTAAACAGGCAGGAACAGATGCAGCAGAGTAGTCAGGCAATCTGGGTCGGTACACAGAGATTCACACGGAGAACAGGAACAAGCACTGGCAACGGAAACACCACGAAAGGGCAACAGCAAAGTGACAGGACCCAGTATTTAACGACAAATACTGGGCGGGACAAGACACTGCAACCAATAAGAATAGCATGAGTGAGACTGACATAATGTCGCCAGGAAGCACAGGGACCGTGATAAAGTGTTTAGGTAGAGTGTGGGGATTTGTGCAGCTAAGCTTAGGACACATTGCACAGGGGAAACAATGGGAAGCCAGGACGCCAGTTAGCAGGGCATTACAATAGTCTAAGCATGACAGAATGAGGTCATGCGCAAGAGTTTACTAGATTTTTGGGACAGGAATGGGTGAATTTTAGCAATGTTGTGCAGGTAGAAGTGACAGGTTCTAGCCACAGAGTTAATGTGAGGGGAGAAGGAAAGGAAATAATCAAATATGGCTCCTAGAAAGCATGCTGAGTTGACCAAATAAAAGTAAATTCCATCATCTGTAATGGTGAAGCTGGCTGTAGGGTGAGATCTTGGAGGGAAGTTCAGTTTTGGACATGTTTATCTTCTTATGACAGTGGGCCATCCAGGTGGATATGGCCAACAGGCAGTCTGAAATTTGTAACTGACTTTGAGGTGAAAGATCATCAGTGGACATATACATTTGGGTATCATCAGCATATAGATGATACTTGAAGCCAAATGAATTCACCCAATGAAAGGGTGCAAAGGAGAAACATAGCTGACCCAGAATAGAGGGACTGCACAGAAGATGTTATTGCCAGAAGACACAAAAAAATAACATTGTGAGCTACTGCTAAGAAACGGCGAGGGTTACTATGGTGTAGTATTCCTTTTTAGCCTTTGATAAGGCAGAATGTAGACAAGAGAGCAGAAATTTAAAATAGATAAAATCTGCATGTGAGCAAGATTTCCTCCAAAGCTGTACAACAGAGCGAGTGCAAGAATGTAGGAATAGGGTGTGTGAGTTAAGCCAAGGTCATGTATTAACTTGATGAACCCTGTTTCAGAGGGTAAAGGAATCATTTGCAGAGTATAGTATTGAGATGTAGAATGTATGTGTCAGAGATAGACAACATAGAGGAAAGGATAGAGTTAAGTGATGTGCTCATCCCAGGGAGATCATGCAAGCGAGTATCATTCTGTTGGTGGGAGGGATGGGGAAAGGACCAAGTGGGAGAGAGAGAGAAGGATATTAAATAGTAGTCTGTTAGAGGGAGTGGGGAAACTGTGAAAGAGGAAAGATCCAGGCTCTTGGTAAAGAGAAGATCCAGACAGTGACCAGCTGTGTGAGCGACATAGTCAGTCCATTGACAGAGATCAAATTAGGTGGTTAGCACAAAAAGACTTGAATCCCTAAGGATGGTGTGGTCATCAATATGACGGTTAAAGACATTCAGAATAAGGACACGATTGTCAGTAGAAAGGAGAGTTGGGATTTAGAATCTGAGTGAAAGTTTGTAGTAGAAGAAGAGTTAGCAGGTGGCCTGTATATTACAGCCATGCACATATATAGAGGATGATAGAGCTGGACTGCATGTACTTCAAAAGCAGAAAAGAAAACAGATGGTGTGTTTGAAAGGGGCTAGTGGGTGCAGAGAAGGACACAACCCCAACCCACTCCGACAAGTAGAACAAGGGGTCCATGAGAAACAGAACCCACCATAAAAGAGTGCTGCCCCCACCGCTGTATCATCTACAAACAACCAAGATTCTGTGAAGGCAGACAGTAGCAGGGATTGCTCACAAATACAATAGTGAATGAGTGTTTATTTATTTACTATGGGTTTCCAAAGGGTTCAGGAGAAGTAGAGAAAGAGAATTTGAATGTTAATAAGATTTGAAGGGTTGTGAGTAACCCTTCAGAAAGTTGTGGAACAACATGGTAAGTCAGAGGTGATAGCATGTGGGTATGGGATTTGGGACAGGATTGTGTGCAATATCCTCTGCAGCAAGCAGCAGGATAAGAAAAAGGGCAGAAATATAGGAATGGGATTTATGTTGATGTTCTGGAACAGGGCTTGAAGAGGGAGAAGGGGTTAAAATCTGGAGTAGGAGTAAGAAAAAGCACGTGTAATGGGGTGGAGACAGGAAGAGATGTGGATGCAGTTTGGATAGTCAAGGGGAGAGTTGTAGCTAAGAAGAACCTTAGGGAGCACTGATCCTATAAAAACTGAATAGTTAGCAAATGTAAACATGGTAAGTGAGGTTCTGATGAAACTTGATTACGAGACAGAGTAGATTGATGAAGAGAAGGCATGCAATGCATCTACACCTTCTACACCACCTCCTAATGCCACTGTTTTCCCAACCTGTGCTATCATGTCTAGTACCACAACTCACAGTGCAATTCTGAAAAGCAGCTCCTCATCATTAATTTTATACTGAGATGTGGCTGGTCTAGATCACCTCAATAAAGTGTGGGATCATTTTGAGAGTGTAGGAGATGGGCACATTGCAAGTTGTGTCATGAGGAAGTGAGTCAGAGGAAAGTGTTGGGACATCTCTCCAGCATCCTAGCGCACACCAAAGTGCAGCTTTGCTTCTTAAGTGAACTGGCAATACTGTCAACAACAGCAACACCACAACAGCCACCAGCAGCAGCAGCCAGGGCAGGGGGAATGGAAAAGCTCATCCTCTTTTAAGGTTCAGAGCAGTTCCCAGAAATAGGTGGGGAAAGGACATTGAGACTTTCCATCCAAGGGGTATGTCCAACCAGCAGTCAGATAAGTTGATATGGCTCCTTGGGCAGCTGATCTTTGTGACAGGTGCTTCCTACTCCATGTTTGAAGGGAATTCTATTAGGTAAGTGTTAGAGGTTCTTGCTCCCCCCTTCCACCTCTCTTCTCACACCACCTTCAGCAGGTATGTAGGTATACCATTACTGTAGCACTCATGTATGTGGTTTAAAAATGAACTGTCTGAGGCTACTGTAAAGATTGTCTACTTCACCTACAATATATGGCATGCCCTTAGAACAAAGCATGCCTTTCTTTTGCTGATAGCATACTGGTGGCAACTCATAGTGTTAGAGGATAAAACTACTGCTGCTGTAGGCACGTTAGGTGACTGGTGGGATGGAACTGGGCAGCCCTCCAGCTGAACATCATTGCAGGCTGTCAGACCTCATTCTTGTTGTAAGATTGCCAGACAATTCCACGTCAGTGTGAATGAAGCCAGCAGCTGTGGAAGGTGGGGCTATCCCAGCACTGGCTACACCAAGATGTTGTCACCCCGGTGGAACTCCACATTTGAGATGATGGAGATGTGCCTGGAGTGGCAAAGAGCACATCAAACCATGTCCTCTTAGCAGAACATTGGAATGTCCTACTCACTCTGCAGAGCAGAATGGGCATTAATTTAACCCCTTAAGGACCCATGACGGTCCTGGACCGTCATGGGTTGTTATCCCCTTAAGGGCCCATGATGGTCCAGGACCGTCATGGCTTAAATGATAGCAGCGTGCCTCCGTGCACACTGCTATCATTAATTCCACGCTGAGACTGAGCGCTCTGAGTAAATGGTGGGTTATGCATATAAGTGCAGTATCAAATGAAAACCCTATTAGTGCTTAAAAAAACAGTATATAATTTATGAGGGTGGACTAAGAGCCTAAGAGGGAAAACACTGTTGAACAAAGACATAGTCAAAAAGGTCAGAATTGCTCCGGTCCTTAAGGGAAAACAACCTCAGATTTTCCCGTTCTTTAAGGGGTCAATAAGGTAGTGATGGTCCTCAGTAAGGATGGGCAAACATTTTGTACTCTAACTGAAATCTGCAAATAATGGCATTTCTAGCTTGATGAATAATTTCCTGAGAAAAGTGAATTTTTTCCTCTTTTTTCGCATAGATCATTCCATTCAACATAACAAATATTATTGTATTTCTTAAAGGCATAGTATAAAAGGGGTTCCTGCGTTGGTGGGGTGTGGAGAAAGAATTAATTGAACAGGGAACTTTTTTTGGGGGGGTTGTTAACTGGGTTTGGGGGCAGTTAATAAAAAAATAATTCTAAATACAATTAAAAGCCCCATAAGACATGGTATAAAAGGGATCCGAGGAGGGTGCCTGTGTTGGTGGGTGGAGTCTGGGTAATGAATCAGTTGAACAGGGAATTTGTTTTGGGGGGTTCTTGACTGGTGTTGGGAGACAGTTAATAAAATAAATAAATAAAATAAGAAATTTGTATGTAAACTGATAGAGACAAGAACCCCCTGACATAAGTTGCCACTGTGGTGGAGCAATACTTGACTTGATAAAGTATTTTGTAAAGGATGAATTGTTAGATTTGATGTTAGAGGCCCAAGCCCTGAAGAAACATTGATTTGTAGGACTTAGGCTTGTTAGAAACAACCCCCCAAAAAGTGTTTATTTTTTTTGTAGGACTTTGTTTTATTATTATTATTTATTTATTTTTTTTTTTTTAAAGCACAAGCCCTGAGAAAAAAAATGTCATACTGGCCTAGTGCCAGCAGGTCATATTGGCCACTGGCCACTGGCCATTGTCAAATGTCCTCCTGAGTCCATAAATGTGTAATTTGTAACTGCTGTTCCTGCTGCTGCAGAGTTGTTTAAGCAGCAGAATGATTAGGCAGATGAAAAGGAATGGGATCAACGATAGCAAAAAAATGGGTGATGGATGATGAAGGTTCCACTTGCCACGACTAGCTCCAGTGATGCACCTGAGGCAGTAGCAGCACAATAATTAGCCCACAGTTTATGTGGAGAAAAGAAGTTGGCCGATAATTCTTCTCCACCTGCCCCTCCTCCAAAATCATGGGTGTGTTTTTTCCCTTGAGAGCAGGAACTGTGCCTTTCATCATCAACTGCAATGTGCACAGTGTGTGGTAAATCTGGGGGCACAACTGTATCCAAACACTATGACCCCAAGTACAGTGCCGCTGTCACTATACCCCTTGTCCACACCTCGCTAAGGACAAATGACAACTTGCTGACAGTTTAATAGTAAAGATGAACCCTCCCTGCCAACATCTTAGCATATTCTGCAGCATGGAATCTCCTCAGATGCAGCTGAATGCTCTGCCTGCGATTCTCCTACACCACACTACCATGTGTGGTGGAGTGGAGGCGGTGTAGTGGGTGGAGGCGAACTGCCACGTCCTAACATCGAGTGGCTATCATTTGGCGGGGGAGGTAACCATGAATGAGGTGGATTGGCAGAATATGTAGTTACCCTAGAAGAAAAAGGTGATGGCAAGCTAGTTGTTTAACTCATCATGGAACTTCTAGTCTCAGTCTGGGTGTCTCTATTCTTGCTTCTCTTTGCTATCCGCCTCACCTCTTGTTGCCTTTATGGAGAGTCAGGGGGTACAGCAACAGCAGTGTTTGATTTCTGTGGTGGGTGTTTGACTTTAACATGTTTGACATAAATGTAATGGTGTCTGTGTTCCTTGTGTGTTATCACGGAGCTTGTGCCAAGGTGTGTTCCCTCCTTTCCTCTTCTCACTGTCTTGTCACAAACTGCGCACAGTGCCATTGGTGATGACTGCACTGTTCCTGCTCCCAAGAGAAAAATACTCCCACACTCATGACTTCAGGGGATAGGGATAGGGAACAGGTGGAGAGGAATTGCCTCTTTCTTGTTGTCCTCCACATTCTCCTTCACTGTCTGTGGCAGCGAATGATGTTGCTTTTGTTGCTGCTACTGCCTCAGAATAAGCATTGCAACTAGGACCGCTGGCAAGTGGAACCTGTCCTAGTCCCGCATCACTTGTTGACCCTATTCCCACTGTGTCCATGGTGGTCTGTGGCACACTAGTTTGCTCATCAGCATCCTGCTGCCCTTGCAACTCAGCAGCAGGAATTAGAACAGCTGCCAATTCCAAAAGCTCACAGCTGGTTGTGATGGTGATGCCCATCCTCATCCCTGTCTCCCATTCCTTCTCAGTTTGGGCTAAAAAGGCCAACAATGTCTATCCCACCCCAGCTTCCCCACCATCATCATTACCACCACCACTAGTCCATACGTGCTGCTGCTGCTCTATTACAGACGTCTCGCTGCTGGTCGGAGGAGGTGATGAGCATTGTGATAGAGGGTCCTCTAATGTCACACTTTTCATTTCTTGGTGACGTGAAGAAGGCAGAATGGCAACAGTAGCAGCAGGCACAGGCAGCTGATCTGTGCTCCTGGTGTTGGTGGTTGGTAGTATAATTATTATTATTTCTGTACCTGCTATCTCCCAACAGTTCTGGCCTCTTCAAGATCATGTTCCACTTGGACACTGTGGTGAAGAAGGGGACCCCCAGGGCCAGAGGAATAGTGTGGGCTCCCTTGACCGCTAGTCTGGATGCTCTCAAATGCTTCCCCTACCACTCCCCCAACATTAGTCCTACCTGCTGCTTCACGATTACTGTTACTACTACTAACACCTACCACATCAAGTTCAGCCCCAGAGTATTCCTCCTCACAGTCACTATTAATATAACAAGCTGCATGACCTTCTTAGTATTAGTAGTACAACCACTGGTGGTACGGCTTGGGGATGGCAAGTTTGACTTAGGGTCCCTTGATGTCACATTTGGTATCATCTGCTCCTTACCTCTCTGCTGAGTATTAAAAGACAGATTAGCAGCAGGTTAAGCACGGGCAGCAGGCACAGTACTGGTTGCAGCAGGGGCAGCACATCTGACATCATGCACAATACTGGTGGCAGCAGGTTCAGCACTGGCAGCAGGCACAGCACTGGTGGCAGCAGGCCAGCACATCTAGCAGCATGTCTGGTGGCAGGCACAGGCAGCTGACCTGTCCTGCGCTAACTACTACCCTTTTCTTCCTCCCTTCCCATTCATTTACCCAAGATCCCTAGGGGTGATTTAGGGGAACTGGACAGCATTGGTTCTGTAGTGCTCACTTCCTCCTCAGACTCAGTAGACACATACGGATCCTTCCAGTTCCTCCTTTTACTATTTTTAAACTTTCTCATAGTGATAGCAGTCAGTATGAGCCTCTCTTGCCTCAGTTTTGCTAAAGGATAAAAGCAGAACAGCACAGCATGTCTACCTAGCTCTATTGCTGCTTCTATTGTGTTTCACTTCCTGGAATACTTCATGTTTTTATAGCGAAAAGGCAAAAAACACATAACTCAATGGGTGAAAATGTTCTAACCATTGAAAAAATGGAGAAGAATTCTAGCCAATAGGTGAAGAATGTGAAGATTTTAATAGCTGGTTTTAAAGCAGATTTTCCAGCAAAAAAGTGGCCAACAACGTGGTTTTCACTGGATTTCTCGCGGGAACACAGCAAGAGATTTTGTCCTCCCATAGTCCTCAAGCCATTCAGGGACGTTACTGAAAACTTAACCAAGCTGCTGCCCACCTCATCCAGAAAATGAAGGGCTTCCTGAAAACAGTGATATTTTATCTGGCAACACAATATATGTAGGCTGCTACAATGACCAGGTGGCCGATAGAGGAACTGACCACCTTCTGTGACCCAAGGATAAAGGGAAATATAGCTCACAAAAATAACAACCTGGGAACTTGGAGGGACAAGCTCGTCTATAGGGTGCATGAGCAGCTTAAGAGGGGCATGCTCAGGGAAAACGAGGAGTAGAAGTTGGACATGGAAATTCCCTACAGCATCAGTAGTGCAAACCAGCTGTCTAACTCACCAGCCCTCGTAGCTTTGCACCATAGCAGCAGTTTTAATATTAAATTGACTGAAGTTTTTTGGATGGATGCCCTTGATTCTTTGGTGGGTACTACAGAAGCACCGCACAGTGAAAGTAGAAACTCTGACATGGTTGAAGCCTACTTCAACAAACATCCACTGCCTTCTACTGTTGACTCCCTAAGGTACTGGGACTAGAAAGCTGCTATCTGAGTGAGTTGATTCTTCCAACAACTAATTCATCATCAATATAACAATATGACAGATTTTTCTTCTAGTCCATGTACCATGCTGAACTGTATACATCTGTCCAGATTGATCTAATGCTGCTGCTGGTAGTGCAATGCAATCTCTCGCCTCCTTTATCATCTCCTAACCATCATCTTGTGCTTCAGAGTAAAATATGCTGCTGCTTTCTTCCTTATTCTCAGAGATCATTGTATGTTTTGGGAAGGGATTTCTGATATTAGACAGCGACCTGTATGTACTCAGGAAACATACTTTTCTAGCCCATGTACAATGCTGTACATGTCTGTCCAGATTGGTTTATTACTGCTGCTGGTGGTGGTACTGCAATGGCAAGGCAAACTCTTGTCTATCACTTCCTAACCATCATATTGTGTTTCAGACTCAGCTATCAAGGTAAGGTTGCTGAAAACAGTTTAATGTCAAAAGGCATACACCATGGCAAGACTGAGCACAACAAAAAGACACAAGGTAGTTACACTGCATTAGCAAGGTCTGTCCCAGACAGAAATTTCAAGGCAGACAGGGATTTCCAGATATGCTGTCAAAGCTCTTTTGAAGAAACACAAAGAAACGGGCAACGCTGAGGGCCATAAATGCTGTGGTCAGCCAAGGAAACTTAGTGCAGCAGATGAAAGACACATCATGCTTACTTCTTTCACAAACGGAAGATGTCCAGCAGTGCCATCAGCTCAGAATTGTCAGAAAACAATGGGACCCTAGTATACCCATCTGCTGTCCTAAGAAGTCTGGTCAGAAGTGGTCTCCATGGAAGACTTTGGATCAAAAATCCATACCTCCAACGTTAGAACAAGGCCAAGTGACTCAACTATACACAAAAACACAGGAACTGGGGTGCAGAAAAATGGCAGCAGGTGCTCTGGACTGATGAGTCAAAATTTGAATATTTGGCTGTAGCAGAAGGCAGTTTTTTCACTGAAGGGATGGAGAGTGGTATAAGAATGAGTGTCTGCAAGCAACAGTGAAGCATGGTGGAGCTTCCTTGTAAGTTTGGGGATGTATTTCTGTGAATGGAGTTGGTGATTTGGTCAGAATTAATGGTATCCTCAATGCAGTGAAGTACAGGCAGATACTTATCTACCATGCAATACTGTCAGGGCCCAAAATTTATTCTGCAGCATGTCAATGACCCCAAACATACAGCAAAGTCATTAAGAACTATCTTCAGTGTAAAGAAGAACAAGGAGTCCTAGTAATCAGGGCCGGATTTGCCATTAGGCAAAGTAGGCACCTGCCTACAGGCGCATGCCAACGAGGGGAGCCTGCCATTTGGATTTTTTTTTTTTTTTATATTCTTTAAAAAAAAAAAACCTAGCTGCCTTGCTGGCTGCGCCGGCGGCACCCAATCACATTGCCCCCCCAGTCTTGTACCTGATGGAGCTCCCTCATCGGCTCTGTAGGAATGCAGAGCGCTGGGAGATGACATCATCTCCCAGTGCTCTGCATTCCTGAATAGGAGACCGCGCGGGAGCTCCATCAGGTGCAAGACTGTGCCAAAGGAGGCACATACAGATCTCCTACCACGGAAGTAGGAAACGGACAACGGGGGGAGGCAATGTGAGGGCAATGTGGAGCTAATGGGGGGCAATGTGGAGCCAATGGGGGGCAAGTTGGAGCCGATGGAGGGCAATGTGGAGATGGTGGGGGCAAATTGGAGTTGATGGGGTGGGGGGGCAATGTGGAGCTGATGGGGGACATTGTGAGGGCAATGTGGAGTTGATGGGGGCAATATGGAGCTGATGGGGGCATTATGAGGGCAATATGGAGCTGATGGGGGCAATGTGAGGGCAATGTGGAGCTGATGGGGCAATATGGAGCTGATGGGGGGCATTGTGAGGGCAATATGGAGCTGATGGGGGGAAATGTGAGGGCAATGTGGAGCTGATGGGGCAATATGGAGCTGATGGGGGTATTGTGGGGGCAATATGGAGCTGATGGGGCAATATGGAGCTGATGGGGACATTGTGAGGGCAATATTGAGCTGTTGGGGGGCAGTGTGAGGACAATGTGGAGCTGATGGGGCAATATGGAGCTGATGGAGGCATTGTGAGGGCAATATGGAGCTGATGGGGGGCATTGTGAGGGCAATATGGAGCTGAAGGGGGGCAATGTGAGGGCAATATGGAGCTGAAGGGGGGCAACATGGAGATTAGGAGCATTGTGGAGGTATCCAGTGCAGATGGTCCACGGGGGGGGGGGGTCGCTTCAAATTTCTGTGCCTACAGGCTCCTGAGATGTAAATCCAGTCCTGCTAGTAGTGATGGTATGGCCCCCACACAGCCCTGATCTCAGCATCATCAAGCCTGTCTGGGATTACATGAATTGAGAGAAGCAACTGAGGTTGACTAAATCCCAGAAGAACTGCGGTTAGTTCTCCAAGATGTTTGGAACAACCTGCCTGCTGAGTTCCTTCAAAAACTGTTTATTTGTGTATTGATGTTGTTTTAAAGGCAAAGGATGAAACCAAATATTGATTTGATTTAGATTTTTCTTCTGTATTTTGTTAATAGATAAAAATAAACAGCATTTTTTCATACCTGCCTAAAACTTTTGCACATTACTGTATGTATGTATATATATATATATATATATATATATATATATATATATATATATATATATATTTTTTTTTTATTTTTTTTTTTCTGGGTTGGGGTTGTGTCTGGACATGCTCTATAGGGAATTGTGAACATGAACAAATAATGAAATAAAAATGTATTATTTTGAAATTTACATTTATTTTTATTAATTGTTCCTGTACCCTGATGAAATCACAGTTGGAATGGATGGCCAAATTTTATGTAATTTATTTGAATAACTCGTGCTGAAATATCAGTCCAGAGAAGGAGGCAGGGATGTCTACACTGGAAATAATGCTGAACAAATTTAGTCCATAACCGAAAGCACTTTACAAAAGTCTAACTAGTTGAATGTAAAGGCAAAATCAGTTTGTTTACTCCAAATGTAAAAAAACAAAACAAAAAACAATTAATTATCTCACCATGATCAAGTCTATGTTATATCTCTGTGTATCTTTATATTTCTGATTTTCTCTCTCATTATTTTTCTCTATATATGTATATTACCTCTGACTCAAAAAAAAACAGCCTACAGCATTTCCTCAAGCACGGTAAGCAATTCAATTACCTGTGCAATGAAGAAATACCTCTGGAAAAAAAAGCATCCTGGGAGCTAATTTTGATTCTGTTTGCGCCCATTAAAGCACATTACAAAAAGTCAAAGTATGCCATTCAATTTCATGCGTTAGCACTAAGATACATTAAAGGGATATTAATACTTAATTATTACTGCTGTAGCCCTTACAATTCTGAATTCAACAATACCAGCGGCATCTCTCAAACCTTTATGGATTGAGAGATATCCGCTTTCAAAGTTCCCTCTCCCCTGACGTCAGCATTCTATTTGACAGCAGAGGAATCCGGTCCCGGGACTGGCAGCGGCTCTGCAGCAGTGCTGAGATCTCGTTATAGAGACAGAAATCCTTCACTAAAATGGTTTTCTACGTGTGCTTGGTTTGAATGAATGAATGAATGAATGAATGAATATGTTTATTTATATAGCGCCACAAGTGTACACAGCGCTTTACAATTTCAGGGTTTAAACAATACAGGGTTACAGGTGTTTTGTAGAGTGAAACATTAGGTGCGAGGTCCCTGCCCGAAAGCTTACAATCTAAAGTGGTAATGGGAGACATACAGAGTACATAAGGGTCAAGTGCTGAATACAGTGCTAGTTTTCATGATAATAGAGGACATCAGTAATGTAAATAATTTATAAGAGCGTTCATTGTACAACATCAGTGCCTTCTAGCATGCTGTGATTTTATCCAAGAGGTGCATTTTCAAGTGAGATTTGAAGGTTATCAGAGAGGTGCAGTGGCGCAGGTTGGATGGTAGAGCATTCCATAGATATGGAGCAATGAGAGAAAAAGGTTTGCTACGTGACAGGGCTGTAGAGACAAAAGGAGCTGAGAGAAGACAGTCATTGGCTGAACGTAAGTGGCGGGATGGGGTATAACGGGAGATGAGAGTGGAAATGTAAGAAGGAGTAAAGGAGAGAAGTGTTTTGAAAGAGAGAAGTAAGATTTTGTAAGATATCCAGAGTTTGATAGGCAGCCAATGGAGAGTTTTGAGGAGGAGTGGGGCAGGGACAAACCTAGGTGACAGAAGAGTAATTCGTGCTGCAGCATTCTGTATGGATTGAAGTGGTTGGAGATGGGAAGCAGGAATGCCAGACAGAAGAATGTTGCAATAGTCCATGCGGGAGAGGATGATTGCATGTATAAGAATTTTAGCTGTGGAGGAACAGAGGAAGGGACGGATTTTTGCAATGCGACAGGATTTAGTAATGGCATTAATATGAGAGGAAAATGAGAGAGAGTTGTCAATTATCACCCCTAGACACCGTGCTTCTGATACTGGATTTATGGTAGTGCCATTTACAGTCACCTGGAAGGGCGCTACAGGGCCAGGTCTAGGTGGGATGAGGAGCAGCTCAGTTTTGGACATACTGAGTTTGAGGTGCCTATGAGCCATCCAGTCTGAGATAGCCGAGAGGCAATCTGTGACTTTAGCCTGGATATCAGAAGTGAGTTGAGGTACAGATAAGTAAATCTGGGTGTCATCTGCATAGAGGTGATATTTGAGACCAAATGAGTTAATAAGATCACCAAGTGTTATTGTGTAAAGAGAAAACAGAAGCGGTCCTAGAACAGAACCTTGAGGAACCCCAACAGAGAGTTGGATGGGGAAGGATGAAGAGGTGGCAGAGGAGACACTGAAGGATCTGTTAGATAGATAAGAGGAGAGCCAGTCCAGTGCTGTGTTGCGGATTCCTAAAGAGTGAAGAATGCGGAGGAGGAGTGCATGATCAACAGTATCAAAAGCTGCTGAGAGATCAAGAAGGATAAGAATTGAATAGTGACCTTGAGATTTGGCAATGTGAAGATCATTGACAACTCTTGTAAGAGCAGTTTCAGTGGAGTGAGCATTACGAAATTCAGATTGTAAAGGGTCGAGCAGGTTGTATGCATTGAGGAAGTCAAGCAGGCGTGAGTAGGCTAAGCGTTCCAGGAGTTTAGAGGCAAAAGGCAGAAGAGAAACTGGTCGATAGCTAGAGGGTGTGTTACTGTCAGAAGAGTTGTTCTTAAGGATAGGTTTTACTAAGGCATGTTTGAAGTCTTCAGGAAAGGTAGCGGTGGCAAAGGAGGAGTTAAAGATTTGTAACAGGATAGGAATTAGTGTGGGGGAGAGGGATTGGATGAGGTGAGAGGGGAGCGGATCAAGTGCACATGTAGTGGACGGAGCGGAGGATAGTAGGTTAGTCAGTGAGAAAGACTACAGAGTGCCAGGAGGGGAACGAGGGAGGCTAGGAGGAGATATACAAGGTGGTATATTATCCCGGATGGAGTCCATCTTGGCTTTGAAGTAGTCAGCAAAGTCTTGTGGCTGTATGGAGTTAGCGGGGGAAGCAGATGGAGGGCGAAGGAGGGAGTCAAAGGAAGAGAAAAGTCGTTGGGGGTTGGATGTATGAGTGTTGATTAGTTGTGAGAAGTAATGTTTTTTTGCAAGGGACAGAACAGAGTTAAAGCAGGAAAGGAGGAACCTGTAATGGAGAAAGTCTGCCAGAGAGCCAGACTTTCTCCACAGCTGGTGTCTTTATTAAGCCATGGCCGTGGGTTAGTTCTGCGAGCTGATCGGAGAGACAGAGGCGCATGCAGGTTCAAAGAGGAGGATAGGACTGAGTTGTATGTTTTGACAAGGCTGTTAGTGTCAGGATTAATGGGAATAGATGAAAGTCCAGTAGCCAGGGAGGACTGGAGAGCCGTGAGATTAAGGGATTTGAGGTTACGCGTGAAGCGGGGAGAGGAAGCAGGGATTGCGGAAGGTGTATAAGTAGTGCTAAATGTTAGAAGATGGTGATCGGATAGTGGAAGAGGAGAGATATTAAAATCTGAGAGTGCACAGCTTCTAGTAAACACAAGGTCTAGGAAGTGACCGTCCTTGTGAGTACTAGCATTTGTCCACTGGGTTAGTCCAAATGCAGATGTTAGAGAGAGAAAACGGGATGCCCAGGAGATGGAGGGATCATCCACGTGACAGTTGAAGTGAAGGTGTGTCTGATGAGAGAAAGAAGGAGAGCCATGATTCAAAGTTGGAAAGGAATTCTGAAGGTGTAGTGATAGGTGGACGATAGATGACTGCAACTTGTAGAGAGACTGGAGCAAAGATACGGACAGCATGCAGTTCAAAAGAGAAGCAGAGTGAAGATGGGGGAGAAATTGGTTTGTAATGACAATGTTCAGAGAGCAGCAAACCCACTCCTCCCCCACGTTCCAGATGAGCGTGGAGTGTGAGAGAAGGAGAGACCACCATAGGAGATTGCTGCCTCTAAAGCAGTGTCAGACTGAGAGAGCCAACTTTCAGTAATAGCAAGTAAACTGAGGGAGCGAGAGAAAAAGAGATCATGCACAGTGTTATATTTGTTAGTAATGGAGCGAGCATTCCACAAAGCACAGGAAAAGGGAAGAAACTGAGGTTGAAGGCAGGGAATGGTGATTAGATTTGAATTGTTCCTGTGCTGACTGGAGGTAGAGTGTTTGTGAATGGAGATGGGGCCAGGATTTGGAGAGATATCTCCAGCTGCCAATAAAAGAAGAAGAGAGAGAGACAGGAGATGAGAGAGTGATTTGTGTGTATTTGGTTTTTGGATTGTGTGGTGTGGAGGAGTGTTGGAGCGGAGAAGAATAAGGAGTTGGTGTGTAGAGGTGAGTGTGGATGGTAGACGTGAAGGAGAGACATAAACATAGGGTGGAGGAGATGGTGGAGGGTAGAAGGAACCAGATATTTTAGTGAGAACTGCATTTGTGGAGAAAAGGAATATTAGGTATTTAGATACTGTTTGCAGAGGGCATAGTGTTGAAACAGTCCAAATGGGCCGAGTGCACCTTCTCATGATGGAAGAGTTTGTTTTGTCCACAAGCTGTTGTTGTACAGAGAATCTTGCAAGACCATTTTAGTGAAGGATTTCTGTTTCTATAACGCGATCTCAGGACTCCTGCAGAGCCGCCGCTTGCTCACTGAGAGGATTCCCCTTCTCTCAGCTAAAATGTTGACATCAGGGGAAAAGCCAAAAAGAGGGAACTTTGAAAGTGGATATCTCTCAAACCATAAAGGTTTGAGAGATGCTGCTGGTATCGTTGAATTCAGAATTTTAAGGGCTACAACATGGGGGATAGTAATAATGAAGTATTACTATCCCTTTAAGGGACCCATTTTAATGGATGAAAATCTGCACCCAATTTTTCTGGGTGCAGAGTCCTTTAATGCATCTCATAAGTGCCGATGAAGGAATTGAACCTGAAAAAAACCTTAAAACAACCTAAGCCCCATATTAATACATCCAAAGCAATCCCAAAATGTGTGAAATGTTAGTAGAATTAATCCTGCGAGTGACAGTGGGTTATAGTTACCTCACTGGCACTCACAGGGTTAATCCAACTAAGTTAAAAAATAGCCCTGACAATAAACATTTACCATTAATCCTGATGTCCAATGTGGTCTTCGGCACCCTGGTCAGCTACTGTCTATCTTCTTCTTCAATCTTCTATCTTTCTTCTTCATAATTCTCTCCATTTTCTGTATTCTTCTCTTCAGTCTTCTTCTCTTCCTTGATTCAAACAGTTTCCTGTAATGAGACAAAAACATTAAGCATTACATTTTTGGCCAGTACATTTTGGAAATATGTGCATTGTTTAACCCTTTGAGTTCATAGCAATGTGTTGCATACCTCTCTGGCATTTAAAGGGTTAAAGTAATGCACATATCCCAAGTTGAAAGACAAAATTCCACCAAACAAAAAAACATTTTTACAATCCTTTTTGAAAAAAGCAATTCTTAGTAATAAATCGTAATCTAATCCATAAAGGGAAAATATTGTGCCTTTATAAAAAAGAACCCAAGTTGTAGGCTCCGCCTCTGTCATTGGTGGTGGGGGCAGTAAGTGAGACAGACAAACGTCCCCTTGGTACCTTTAGGGCCGATGCCTGATCCAGTGTGTGGGAGATTTGAACAGAGACTGGTTTTATATAGCCAGTCTCTGTTCAAAATGTCTCCCAGAGGCCTATTGGCTGGGTTAGGTGCTTATTCACCTCCCAGACACTTAACTTTAACAGACCCCATCATCCCCCCAGCCAGTGGACATCTGGGAGACATTTTGAACAGGGACAGGCCATAAAAAGAGTCTCTGTTCAAATTTCCCACACACTGGATGGGGCATTGGCCCGAAAGGCAGTCCTGATAAGTAGTGATGAGCGAGCATGCTCGGCCGAAGCTCGGTTCGGCTCGAGCATCGCTCTGCTCGGCACATGGTGGTACTCGTACGAGTACCGCATGTGCTCGCCCGCCATGTTCGGGTCTCCTCCCCGCACGTTTCGCAGCTGCTGCGCAGCCAATAAACGTGCGGGGAGGCTCTGACATCAGTGTAATGCCAGCAGCCATGTTGGCTGCTGGCATTACACTGATTGGCTGGCCAGAACCCGTGATCGGGTGCTGTATAGCACCCGACGCGCGAGTTCGGCTCATTCTTAGCCAGGGAGAGATGCGCTTAGGCAGGGAAAGTCAGTGTAGGGAGAATAAAATTGTTGAAACTCTTTCAAGACCCAAAAGTCCTTTTTAGGACTGTTGTGTGTGGGGGCAGCATTTATATTTTGTTTGGGGGGGCACAATTTCCTTTTTTTTGTGGGGGGGATATTTGAAAGGTGACATATAATACTAGATGCACAGGAAGTCAGTGTAGGGAGAATAAAATTGTTGAAACTCTTTCAAGACCCAAAAGTCCTTTTTAGGACTGTTGTGTGTGGGGGCAGCATTTAATTTTTTTTGGGGGTGGCAGAATTTCATTTTTTTGTGGGGGGGGACATGTTCTAAGGTGACATTGTACTAGGTGCACAGGGACAAATATTTCACAGTGCAGTGACAAGCTGACATATTCTGTTAGGTGCACAGGGCCAATGATTTTACAACGCAGCGACAAAAAGGGCCATTTTAAACGTGTGCCTAGCCATAGATTGTTGTCACATTCTGTTTAGTGTGCAAATTCACAAATTAACGTCACATATTCCGTTCACTGTGCCTAGCCGCAGATTAGCGTCACATTCTGTTTCGTGTGCCTAGCCGCAGATTAGCGTCACATTCTGTTTCGTGTGCCTAGCCGCAGATTAGCGTCACATATTGTTTAGTGTGCCTAGCCGCAGATTAACGTCACATATTGTTTAGTGTGCCTAGCCGCAGATTAGCGTCACATATTGTTTAGTGTGCCTAGCCGCAGATTAGCGTCACATTCTGTTTTGTGTGCCTAGCCGCAGATTACCGGCATATATTCCGTTTAATATGAAGAAGGTGGGTAAAAAGGGACGGGGAAGTGGACGTGATCCTGATAGTTCAGGGCGCGGGTCAGGACGCGTAGAAACTGTGCCTGGTGCCAGAGCACAAGACAGAAAGACATCCACCATACCTAGCTTCATGTCTCAGTTTACAGGGCGTCGCAGGACATCACTCTCGAGGTCAGACCACTGCGAACAGGTGGTCGGTTGGATTTCAGCTGATACTGCTTCCAGTCGGTTAAGCACCACCCTGTCTTCCACCAAGTCCACTCTCACTAGCCAAGAGTCTGGTCAACATAATCCTCACCCTGATCATCCTTCCTCCCACCATAGAGGGTCTGGCCAAAGAAGTGATCCCACACTGGGATATAGTGAGGAGCTCGTCTCATCACCAATCCTTGATTTGAACCTCTCTCCAAGCACGCTTGCAGAGGAACATGAGATCTTGTGCCCTGATTCACAAACTCTAGAGGGTACCCAATCACAAGAAGATGACAGAGGGGAATGGCATTTAAGGTCAAAGGAAGTGGATGATGATGATGAGACACAGTTGCCATCAAATCAACCACAATTACTGTCTCAAGACCTTGATGAGGAGGATGATACACAGTTGTCAATGACTGAGGATGTGGTGGGATCAAGAAATGAGGAGGATGATCAGAGTGAGGAAGTTGAGGAGGACTTGGTGGACGATGAGGTCACTGACCCCACCTGGGAAGGTGGAAAGCCGAGCGATGACAGCAGTCCTGAGGGTGAGCCATCTGCAGCACCGCAACAGGCTGGAAGAGGCAGTGGTGTGGCTAAAGAAAGAAGGCGGACCGCACCAAACCGGCCCGCAAATGTTCCACGGAGCACCCCCTTGCGTAAATCTCCCTTGCCAAGGGCTAGGTGTTCCGCGGTATGGCGTTTTTTTAAGGAAAGTGCGGACGACAAAAGAATTGTAGTTTGCAATCTGTGCCACACCAGAATGAGCCGAGGCATGAACACTAGCAACCTCACCACGACCAGCATGATCCGACACATGGCATCCAAGCACCGTAATAAGTGGAAGGAACGCCCGGATCGCCAATCTGTGTCTGCAGGCCACACCACTGCCTCCTCTTCCCCTGTTTTCGGTGCCGGCCAATCGCCTGTCGAAGGCGCAGGCCCGCATACCTCCCGCCCTGCACCTGTACCATCTGAAGCACCATCAGCGACCACATAAACTACCCTGTCCCAGCGCAGCGTCCAAATGTCGTTACCCCAGGCATTTGAGCGCAAGCGAAAATACCCAGCCACCCACCCACAGGCCATAGCACTAACCTCACACCTTTCCAAATTACTGGCCATCGAAATGCTGCCATTTAGGCTTGTGGACACTGAGTCCTTCCGCAGCCTGATGGCAGCAGCTGTCCCTCGGTACGCGGTCCCCAGCCGCCACTACTTTTCCCGGTGTGCCGTCCCCGCCTTACACCACCATGTGTCCCTTAACATCACCCGTGCCCTGACCAACGCAGTTACTGGGAAGGTCCACTTAACGACTGACACATGGACAAGTGCTTGTGGCCAGGGACGCTACATTTCCCTGACGGCACACTGGGTGAATGTCGTGGAGGCTGGGAGCGACTCGGACCCTGGGATGGCACAGGTGCTACCCACGCCGAGGATTGCGGGCCCTACCTCCATCAGGGTTTCCGCCAGCACCTACGTTATTGGCTCCTCCTCCTCCGTTTCCACCTCCGAATTCTCTGCGCGCAGCGCCACTCACCCATCAGCCGGTAGCTGGAAGCAGTGTAGCACTGCAGTGGGGAAGCGTCAACAGGCCGTGCTGAAGCTGATCTGCCTTGGGGACAAACAGCACACGGCCTCAGAGCTGTTGCAGGGGATTAGTCACCAGACCGAGCAGTGGCTCTCGCCACTCAACCTGCAACCAGGCATGGTTGTGTGTGATAATGGGCGTAACTTGGTGGCGGCTTTGGAGCTCGGCAAGCTCACACACGTACCATGCCTAGCGCATGTATTTAATTTAGTGGTTCAGCGATTTCTAAAAACCTACCCCAATTTGCATGATCTCTTGACGAAGGTGCGCCGCGTGTGTGCACATTGCCGTAAGTCATCTACAGCTTCAGCCGGCCTGTTGACGATGCAGCAGCGCTTACAATTGCCAGCTCACCGGCTGCTGTGTGACGTGAGCACGCGCTGGAACTCCACCTTCCACATGTTGGCCCGGCTTTGTGAGCAGCAGAGGGCAGTAGTGGAGTACCAGCTATTACACGGTCGTCGCCTCTCCGTTCAACTTCCTCTAATCAGAAGTGAGGAGTGGGAATGGATGTCAGACCTCTGTGAGGTTTTACGCAATTTTGAGGAATTGACACAGATGGTGAGCGGCGATAACGCTATTATCAGTGTAACCATCCCACTTCTGTGTCTACTGAAACGCTCGCTGCTCACAATTAAAACCGACGCTTTGCATGTGGAAGAGGTGGAAATGGGGGAGGAAGAGCTTACACAAGGTGATAGCCAGAGCACCCTCACTTCGTCTTCTCAGCGACAATTGGAGGAGGCGGAGGAGGAGGAGGAGGAGGAAGACACGGTTGCCTCCGCTACAGAGGGTAGCCATGGAACTTTATTTCCATCTCTTCAGCGTGGGTGGGCAGAAGAGGAGGAAGAGGATGAGGAGATTGAGAGTCATCCTCCTGGTGAGGACAGCGAAATCTTGCCTGTTGGTACTCTGGCACACATGGCTGACTTTATGTTAGGCTGCCTTTCCCATGACCCACGCGTTATACGCATTTTAGACAACACGGATTACTGGGTGTTCACCCTTCTGGACCCCCGCTACAAAGAGAATTTCTCATCTCTCATTCCTCCGGTGGAGAGGACAAGCAAAATGGTGCAATACCAGAAGGTTCTTGTCGAAAAATTGCTCCAAAATTTTCCATCTGACAACGCTGGCGGCAGAGTACGTGCTACCTTGGCCAACCGAGAAGGGGAGAAAAGGGGAGCACACAGCAGTTCCGACAAAGGCAGGGCAACACTCTCCAAGGCGTCGGACACCTTCATGACACCCCGCCAGCACCCTCACCCTGATGCGCGGCCTAGTGTCACAAGGAGGGAAAAGTTTTGGAAGATGGTGAAGGAGTACGTAGCAGACCGTGTCAGCGTCCTCACTGATCCCTCTGTGCCTTACAACTACTGGGTGTCCAAGCTGGACACGTGGTATGAACTGGCACTCTACGCCTTGGAGGTGCTGGCCTGCCCTGCCGCCAGCGTTCTGTCTGAGCGGGTATTTAGTGCTGCTGGTGGCATCATAACAGATAAGCGTATCCGCCTTTCCACCGAAAATGCTGATAGGTTGACACTTATAAAAATGAACAAGGCCTGGATTTCCCCTGACTTCTCCACTCCACTGGAGGAAAGCCCCGGGTGAACATAAAGTCACTTTAGATATGTTATTTACAATGATGGGAATACTCTGTATTCCCATTCACCCCTTCCACCCAAAAAACGGGTATATGGTTGACTCTTAATCTTCTCATCCTCCTCCTCCTCTTCCATATGCCCTGTGATATAATTTTTATATAGGGCCAGCTCACCAGCGGGCCCTGTGATATAATTTTTATATAGGGCCAGCTCACCAGCGGGCCCTGTTTGACAATTTTTGTATAGGTCAGCTCACCAGCGGGCCTTCTCATATATTGTTTTATTGGGTCAGCTCTCTAGCGGGCCCTCTCATATAATGTTTTATAGCGTCAGCTCACTAGCGGGCCTTCGCATATAATGTTTAGGATGGTCAGCTCCGCAGCAGACCCTCACCCATAATGTTTTAGATGGTCGGCTCAGCAGCAGACCCTCATTCCTAATGTTTTAGATGGTCAGCTTAGCGGCATGCCCTCGCCCCTAATGTTTTAGAGGGTCACCAGCAGGCCATTAATCCTAATTTTTCAAGGGTGTGTATGATGCCCTCCTTTATGTGTAATAAAGGGTGTACTGGAGTGACATTTCAGTCTAATTTTTGGCAGCCCTTTCACTTAGTGCATAGGCTTTATGAGTGTTGGACCACTACCTGAACTATTGTACCACAATGTGAATGAGGCCCTCCATTTTGTGATATACAGGTTGTATCGGAGTGCCTCAGGTCCTCCCATTGAATTAAATAGGGCTGGGGTGTTCGACAGAGCAGAAGGTAGTTCTTGGCTTCATCCACTAAGTCACTTCGTCACTTTTACTCAATGGATCAGACCCCACTGTTCCGACTATAAATTTTGGACTTAACAAGGGCAAACGGACATGTTGTAAAACCTGTGGTAGCTGCGGCCTCCGTTCCTGAATGCTGTACCTTACCCGGGCCATAACCACGTTGAACACCTGCTTTACGCTGCGCACGTTTCCCTCTTAATCATGGCCCCAGTTCCGAAAAATCGATGACATTTTTTGCAGAATTTGCAGATGATATACAAGTAAATATACAGCAAATACTGTTTGGTAACAATTTTTCGCCTAAAATCATTTTTATCTTCCTTTTTGTGTGTTTTACGGTCAGTCTGTAAAAATGGCGTACTACGGGCGAAACATCGTTCCCAGCAGCGACGTTGGAGTCCAAGATGCATCCAGACATCCTCCCTATGCTGTCCCTGAACCATTTCTGTGGTGTTTCCATCATTTTCTGACCTTTTCCTACGAACCAGGCACCCTCCCCTCATCAGAGCAGGGGGTGCCTGGTGTAATGCTCGAGTCCTCCCATTGACTTCAATGGGGCTCGGGTGCTCGGCCGAGCACTCGAGCCTCCGGGGGCGCTCGGCCAGAGCACCTGAACACCCGAGCATCGGGGTGCTCGATCATCACTACTGATAAGGGATGTACGAAAATGTTCGCCTCAAACTGAAATTAGAGAAAAATGGCACTTTCCGCTTGGTGAAAAATTTCCATTTTCACAATTTTTTCGCCTACCTCATTGCATTGAAATTAATGGGAAGAAAAAATTTTCTCCACCACACAAAAGTTTTCTCTACTTTTCTACAGGCATATAAAAGGATGTCAGGCTCTCACAGCATGCCATTCTGTGTTTGCTAGAGGAGAGAGCAGCATGTTTTTGAGCTAGAGAAGATAGGCAAATAAAGTGGAATTGAAGCTTAGTTTAGGGAGTCATTTAGGCAGGACATTTGTTCTTGTTATTAGGGGAGTCTGGGGGAACTCTGGAGGAGAAGAAGGGAGGAAAGAGGTTGACCTAAAATACCCCAAAATCTGGTGTGACTGACTGGCAAGACACAGGCATCTGAGGTTCAAATTGCTTGCTGATTTTGCTTTTATTGTTTCTGTGCTAGGGCAAGACTTCATACTCCATCAGTTGTGTACTCTAGAGAGTAAAAACACACACAGTAGTTGAGTAATGTCTACCAAATGCACAAGCGGAAGAGGCCAATGTGGAGCAGTGCAGGGACTTGGGATTTAAGTGGTAGTACAAAAACCTGACTGCAGCAATGGTTGCTGCAGCATGTGCAATAAATGATGATCCCTCTCCTTTTGGGGTGGATGCAGTTTGTCAAGGCCCCGCCAATCACACCACGCTAGTCCCCCACCACCACTACCATATACATGTGCCACATTGTAGGCTGTACTTCATTTTTTTTTCACTTAAGCAGGAAGTATGTGTTGTAGGCAAAGGACAAATGCATTCTGCGTGCTAACACATTTATCAAGGTATATGTTGCTGTAGGACTCACAACTTTAACTTCCAGCTAATTATTTCTCCACTACAGCCCTCAGAAGAAGTAATATCGTACTGGGAAATGTTTCACCATAGGAAACATAGGAGCAAAATGTGTTGGAATAGGAAAAATGTGTTGGAACGGGAAAAAAAATGTGTTGGAATAGGAGAAAAATGTGTTGAATAGGCGAAAAATGTGTTACATAGGAGAAAAATGTGTTGGAATAGGCGAGAAATCCTAAAGCACACTGTCAAAGGAACACTACTATCAGGAATTTCACAATATCACTTATTGAAGTAACAAGGTGCTACAGAGGATAAGATTCTATATACAAAACAAAAGAAAAAGAAAACCCTGCAGTGCTAGCACTCAAGATAGAGCTTCACACTGAAGCGGATAACCTGAAGATAGACCTACCCAAAATCAAATAAAACTTAACTTTTATTCTCTATTAATAAAAAACTTGTAACATGCTAACAGATAACAATCACCATAAAAAGTCAGAGTCTGCAGATACAGTTTGAAGATTATAGCTCTGTGCTATTAATCAGTAAGTGTAATGAATACTACCTCTAAAATAATACCAGAACTTTTCGGAATTGTCACAGAGATCAATCACAAGTACTGCATATACTGACTAAAGTGCAATCACTGATTTGTAAAGCAGTTTGTCTGTGAATATATAATAGGTCTTCATGTACAATGTTAGCTGTATAAAAAGAGTCAGCATGTTAATGAAATAATAAGTGGTGTGCATAATGAATGTATGTTGCTGGGGTGTTTAAGAAACCGGCTTGCCACTATGGAGTCAATCTCACAAACTTTGGAGAAATATGATGTGCCTAATACATACTGTTGGGACACTGCAAATGGTAAATCATGAGTTAATACGGGTAAATCAGTTGTGGATCAAGGATCACCTTGCACCATATTCTCCATTGATAATTGTCTAGTGATTTTCTTACCTGACAGCACCTGTCATCTGTAACACATGGAGACACTGCCCACCCATGCCATTAGACAAAACGAATGGGCTGAAAAGGAAAAGGATTGGTTTACATCCAAAAAACCTACTTCCATTAATGGAAATGATAATTGGGAGACTATTTTAAAATATTTAAGGGATGTCCAGACTTGCCATACTAGAAGTGGGTGGACACGACGTACCTTTTTGAAGTACGAAGAAGCCAAAACAAGACCTAGAGGCTTACGTGCCCATGTTCTTCCAGCATATAGTTTTACAGATGAAAGCTTTACAAAAAACTGGGAAGAATTATCCAATACCTGTTCAATGGGGTATTTGGGTATACTTATTTACTATGAAACTGTAATATTATCAACTTGGAAATCAGTATTAAGACTCTTGAGGAAAAAGCAAAGGCTTTTGAAGATCTAGATAGAATTAAAAAGGAACTAGATAGACTGAATACTGATCTTGACAAAATTGAAATCGAACTAACTGATATTAAAAAGAAAAAAAATTGAATGTGACCAATTGGACTACTCCAAAGGTAGTGTATATTTTTGGTCTAAAAGGAGACCACAATACACAAAATAGAAGTCAATCATCTTTTTTAAGGGGACGACACAGGAGGCGCAACAGAAGCGTAAAAAACAACAAGAAAGGGACAAAAGGGAGTTAAGGGACCGAGAATGGTGGGCCTACAAGCTAACAACAAGAACCCAAGGCCCCAGACGATAGACAGACAGGATAAACTTAGGGTCATTAACCTATCTGATCACTCCCTTTCTGACATACAAGGTTTAAGCTTCTCCCCAACATATAAAATTGACACATTTAACATCATTGTAGATCTTTTTGCCTTCACATGCAAACTATTGCTTAAAAAAATATTTGCTACTCAATCCACAGCTGATTCTTCTAATACAGAGTTGGAATCTAATATTTCATTAGAGAAGGATGAGGAATATCTCATTAATTTGGAAGATCTTTTAAGAGAAAATAGTATATTAACTGTATACATATTACCAGAAGTTCCTAAGAAGGCATCCAATTTCACTCCAACTGCTCATATTTGTCCAGCTGTACAATTGTTTAGTAAACTTGTATTAGTAGATTTTCTTAAATTAGCAGATAGAACTACCAATAGAAACATGTCAAAATTAGAACTCCTTGCCTTAGAAGAGATTGACAAGTGGGATGGTGTTTTTATGAAACCATCTGACAAAGGTGGTAATATTGTCATCTGTCCCCTCAACATGTATACAGCTGAAGCTATGAGAGAAGTGAACAATGGAGAGTGTTACAAAAAACTTCTTGGTAATTCTACTGAAGATCTACAAATATATACCTTTATGACTGAAAATGCACGCAGCCAGGGCATCATCTCTATGAAAGAATTTGAGTTCCTCCAGATTTTATATTCACGTATGCCCACATTGTGTTTTCTAAAAAAAATTCACAAAAATACTGATAACCCCCCTGGACTACCAATTCTTTCAGTAAATGGGTGTATTACAGAGAAGCCAGCAAATTCCTTGACTACATCCTAAGACCCTATGTAGTCAATCTTAACTCTTACATTCGAGACACTTTTGATACATTAAGCAAAATTGATAATTTGCCAATCAAGAACACTACTGTACTTGACACCTGTGATGTGAAATCATTAAATATGTCTATAATCCATGAGTATGGGCTGGGAACAGTTGAATATTTCCTCTTGTGAGATTCCACCGTTGGAAAAAATCAAAGATAATTTTTGATTAAACTACTCTCCTTTGTACTGAGTAAAAACTATTTTGTCTTTAAAGACAAATTCTTCCTACAAACCCGGGGTACAATGATGGGGAGTTCATCAGAAATATACTGATGAAATTTTGTTATGGTTGAGATACATCAACGATCTTTTCTTTCTGTGGGAGAAATCAGTGTAGGAGCTGGAGGAATTTATTGAGGTCCCCAATAACAATAATATGTGTCTCAGACTGACTTTGGAATATGATATGACACAGGTCAGCTTTTTAGATATCATCATTAATCGTGACCATAATAATATCTTACAAATGATCTTTTCCGCAAACCTACAGTGACAAACAGTTTACTGAACTTTACTAGTCACCATCCCTCGCCTATGAAGACACATACCTGTTGGAGAGTTCTTGAGGTTAAGATATAATTTCAGTACAGTTGAAATATATAAAAATCAGAGTGTGGAGTTAACTGATCTTTTTATTGCTAGAGGATACAGCAAATCATGTGTTAAGAAGGCATACAAGAGAGCTTTATATACTTATTACACCATCATAAAGAGAAGAACAGCAATCAGAATATACGTTTCACCTCCACATACAATTGTCACTGAAATAACATTCAGTTCATTCAGTTCAGACACTGGCACATTTTGCAGACTGACCACGACTTAAAAGAAGTATTGTATGATTGTGTGTCTATGACATGCAGAAGAGCTCCCAATCTCAGAGCTAGCCATCTAGGTTGTCATCAGAGTCCAATTGTGAAGGGATTTCATCCCTGTGGACACTGTATTAGCTGTCAATGCATAGTCAAAACTAAAACAATTACAGACATCAAATTAAAGATTTCATCAATTGCCAAACGACTGGTGTCATCTAATTTCACAAATGCCGATGTGAGCTCCTATATATTGGTAAGACTACACTAAAATTGACCACAAGGATCAGGGGACATGTGCACAGTATTTCTAGAGCCCCTCAGTACAGTCAAATTTTATCTAAGAAAATGTCCTCTGTGGCCAAACATTTTCTAAACTGTCACAATGCCAACCCTAAATGTCTATCAGCATGGGATATTGAAAAAATCATGCTGGGCATTAGAAGAGGTTATTTGGATAAAACACTGTTGCAACATAAAAATGGTTGGATTTTCTTGCTTAATACACTATCCCTCCGAGGACTTAATGAGGAATGGAATTTTAGTATCAATTTGTAATAATCAGATATGAATTATGGATTCATGATACTGCTTTCTCCTCTAGTAATAAATATATAATTATATCTTTTGTACATAGGTTCTGAGTGGAATAGAATTTAATTCTGGTATACTCATAATGTCTTTCTTTTGTTTCAATGATTTTTATATGATTTTATCATCTGATATGTGTTCATAGATAATTGTGAAGTTTATAACTTTATTGTAACAATCACATAATGGGTTATGATTATTTTTTTCTGATACACAATTGATGTGACATAGCTATTCCTGAGCTAACATTGATACCTGTCATTTCAATGTTATGAGCAGTTTAACAGTCCAATGATGTGTTATCCCACCTATCTAGGGGTTGAACTTGGGCCTTTAAATAGTTGCCTCCAATCATCTTTGCGTCAGATACCATGCTTTTGAGAAAGCACCTGTAGCGTAATGCGCATTAGAAATTATTTTTTTGATCATTTTTGTTCTGAACCTATCTCATTAAACTTAGCCATTTAATATTCCTATAAGTCGAATTAGAAAGATTTGTTCTTAATCAGTTTTCAGCTTTACTGGCGCTTATCAATAGCAGTGTGGAGAGTGGGGTTCGGACAAATCTGCTCCTGTCAGAGATCTGTCGCATATTAGCCAGGCAGGCAAGTTACTAAAAGAAAGTACTACATTGTTTTGTTTTCTCTGACCAGTAAAACGGATAAGATACATGTTGCAGTCATTTATTTAGTCTATAGGTATTAGAAATGTTCTCTTTATTTGGCAAGCCAGAAAAGCTCCGGTGAATCTGTAGCCAAGAGTGTTATATTTTTTTTTATTTTTTGGCAAGACGAATCAGCCTCAGTATATTCCTTGGTAGCAGTGTAATCGGTAGTCAACACAATAGTTAATAGAGCTCTAACAAAAAACAAACACAAACCAGGAAAGTTCCGGTACAGCTGTGATAGCACATTTCTCTGATATATGTTGCTATCCATGATATAACTCATAAGTTTCTGTGACTTTTATATTATTTGGCAAGCTGGATAAGCCCCGGCAACTTTCTACTTAATCTTGTTATTATATTTCTTTTCCTTGGCAAGTCGGACATGCCCCTGTAATATGTTTAGGAGCAGTGCAATTTAAAATAACAAGTTAGGAATTAGAATATTTAAGAGCAGCTTAGTCTCCCAAAAAGCTCTAGTGGTTATAAGAATGTAGGTGATGTTATGTCAGAGTAATCTATACCAGAATAATTATAAGATCTGTATAGTTTCTACTTGGGGAGTTTCACATGTGGGTTCAGTCATAAGATCCTCTTAACTGATAAGCCAGACTAGTTCCGTTAACATTACTTTAAGAGGTATATATTGTATATGTGGCAAGCCGGACAAGTCCTGGCAAACTTTGATGTAAGTCTTCAAATAAGTAGATAGTGTGTATTCAGGCAAGCCCCAGTAGTTCTATATGCAAGCTAATATTTGATCCACAATTGATTTACCCATATAAACCCATGATGTTCCATTTGCAGTGTGCCAACAGTATGTATTAGGCGCATCATATTTCTCCAAAGTTTGCGAGACTGACTCCATAGTGGCAATCCTGTTTCTTAAATGCCCAGGCAACATACATTCATTATGTACACGACTTATTATTTCATCAACACGCTGGCTCTTTTTATACAACTAACATTGTACATGAAGACCTATTATATATTCACAGAGGATCTGTGACAGGCCATTGCAGACCAGATGCATTACTATTATTTTAAAGGGATAGTAATACTTAAAATGTAAAAAAAATATGTTGTAGGGTTTATCCCCCTGAGTAAAACAAGAGCACTCCCACTGCTGAAAGGTGTTTCATTCAAAAGTTATTAATTTTCAAAGTTTAAGTTTTTAAGTGCAATATCACAGTGGCCTGAAATTGTACAGTGGTGCTGTTGCTACACCATCCTATGGAGATATATGGTCCCGGGACCAGAGCTGTCCATAGGATAGTGTAGCAACAGCGCCACTGTACTATTTCAGGTCACTGTGATATAGCACCTAAAAAATTCAACTTTGAAAATTAATAACTTTTGAATAAAACACCTTTCAGCAGTGGGGGTACTCTTGTTTTACTCAGGGGGATAAACCCTACAACATATATTTTTTTTTTACATTTTAAGTATTACTATCCCTTTAAAGGTAGTAATTACACTTACCTGATTAATACCACAGAGCTGTAATCTCCAAACTTTATCTGTAAACTCTGACCTTTTATGGTGATTGTTATCTGTTTATTTTATTTATCTAGTCAGCTCATATTACAAGTGTTTTATTAATAGAGAATAAAAGTTAAGTTTTATTTGATTTTGGGTAGGTCCATCTTCAGGTTATCTGCTTCAGTGTGAAGATCCATCTTGAGTGCTAGTATTGCAGGGTTATCTTTTTCTTTTGTTCTGAATACAGAAAAATTTACTGAAATAGGTGGAAAGGAGAAAAATTTTGCATTGGAGAAAAGGAGAAAACTTTCACGAAAAAAGAGAAAAATCGTATGTTTTTTGCAAAACGTCATGTGGGAAATTTTTTCTCGCTTTTCACCCACCCTTAGTCCTGATGCCCCCTCAACAAGGTCTGAATTAAAAAATGTTGAAAACATACATTAACCCTGTGTGTTGCACAGGGGAGTCCAGTTAATTTTTTTCATTCTTTTTATTCACACCTGTTGAGAGGGACATCAGGTGGAGTTCTGATGCCCTTCCCCCAACTAGGTATGGATAAACATAATAATTTAACATAATTTACAACCAATTTAGCCTCTGTGTGCTCGAGGGTGCCCAGTGCATTGCTTTGCAATGCATTGGACAACTCTGTGGAATACAATTTTTTTTTTCATTATTTTTTTATCTGGTACTCATTGAGGGGCATTAGGAGGGGTCATGATCCCCCCATTGAAGTCTAAATATGTATTTTTTATTCAGACCTTGTTGGGGGGTATAAATAGAAAATTATAATGAAAAAATGAACCCTCTGTGTGTCAAATAGGGTCCAATTCATTGCTGTGCAATGTGCTGGATCTACCTGCGGCACATGCAGTTATTTTATTATTTTGTATTAAGACCTTGTGGAGGGGGCATCTGGACCCCCCCACACACACACACAAAGTCTAAATAAAAAATAATGGGTGAAAAAATTAACCCTGTGTGTGCAACAGGGGAGTCAACATGTTGCTTTGCAATGCGTTGGACACCCTTGCTTAATGCTTGTTCCACTACCTACTGGTAGACACAGACTACCAGTTAGCACTTGAATCAGGCTGGGAATCAAGAAACAAACAGTGCTTGTGATTGACATACAGTGCACGCTTCTAGTCACAGATCCCCCATAAGCAATATTTGACACACCCACCATCCTTTTTCTGCTTGCCACTGGTAGACATAACCACAAACAATGCCTGACACCCCCACCACCACCACCGGAGTAAAATAACTCCAATTGTTTCCTATAGCACCACCTTCTGGAAATAATTACGCACATGAACCTGTATGTTAACCAACACACATGGGGTACAATTATTCTCACACTTGTAGCAGCCAATGAATACAGTAGGAAATCCTATGGTTTTTAAAGGTTTTAGGTTCTTTGAAATGGTAGAGATGCTAACAAGCATGTATTTGATCCTATAGTGCCACCTTTTGAAATATTTTGCACTTCAGCCTAGAGTATGGCAAGTATCCCATCATTTGATGTTAGCAAATGTCCACTTTTCAAAATGGTATACCTTACCTTTCTTTCATGTTTCTAATAATTATGACCATTTTTGAAGAAAACAGGTAAGTTTAGTTTTGAGCTTTTGGCACCCCCTACAGTATGTTAACTCATACCAATTGGATGACATTTCTCTCCTAACAACACTAGCTAATGCATACAGTTGGAAATTCTATAGTTTTCAGAATTCAGTACATTTGAAAGGGTGGAATATATATAAAAGAAATACCAATTTTATCATTTAGCGCTTTCTTCTGGAAGCATTTGTCCAGTCCAGTCTAGGGGTAGGAAGGCAAGTGACCTCTCATTTGATGTGGTGGGTTATCGTATTTCCAAAATGACACATTGTCTATAATTTTTTCATTTCTGTAGTTGTTACAACCATTTAGAGTCAAGTCATGTTTGAAAAACTGTAAGAAAAATAAAAGGTTGTAGTTGGTGTAGTTTGTGCTTCTGGCACTCTCCACAGTATGTCAGCTCATATCAGTGGGGTGTAATTTGTCTTCTAAAATAACTAGCTAATTAATACAATTGGAAATTCCATAGTTTTCACAGATTTTAGTACATTTGAAGGGGAAAATGTAAAAAAAAATGTCCTTTAGAGCCACCTCCTGGAAACATTTGTGCACTTCAGTCTAGCTCTTGGAAGGTAAATTACCCCTCATTTGATGCTGTGAGTTATTTTCTTTCTAAAGTGGTATACTTTGTCTAACTTTTCTTCACTTCTGTATCTTTTATAACCATTTTAGTACAGACAAATCATGTTTGAGAAAATTTTTAAAAATCTGAAGTTGTAGTTTTGTACTTCTAGCACCCCTTTCAGTATGTCAGCTCATAGCAGTGACATGTCATTTGTCTCCTAAGAGCATTAGCTAATGAATACGGTAGGAAATGCAATAGTTTGCACAGTTTAATACATTTGAAGAGGTGGAAATGTAAAGAAAAAATCATTTTTAGGGGTAAAAAAAAGGCACGTGACCCCTCATTTGATGCCATGAAACTACTAACATGCACATATTAGTTCACAAAGTTGAAAATACAGTTTTGTGCTCTTGGTTATTAGGCCTTTGCACAGGCCGTGAACATAGGTAAGCCTACACATATTTGGTACTTTTGTGCTTGAGGATTCAAGGCTTTTTCCATATTATTGAATAACAATTAAGATCCATGTTTTTGATATACAGTATGTGATTTTAGCAAAATGTAATTTTTAACTTTTTTGTAATTATAACATCATAGCTTTTAGTAATAAATATTGTAACATAGTAATAATGTGTCACAGTTAGCCAAGTACAAATCAGGAGTCAGAACAGTATAGTAAAAGTAACAATTTATTAAAATGATTACAACAAGAGTAATAACAATAATGGCAATAATGATCATGAATAACACGGAGAAGGAGTAGAGGTCTCACTATAGGTTAGCAACTTTATCAGAAATAGGAGTCTGCCTAATAGGGAGAGCCCCTACCAGAGACAGGCCCCCGCCTCTATGATCTCTGAATACGGGAAGCAAGCAGGAGACGCAGCAAGAGACAAACTGAGTCACTCCTGCAGGCAGTGTGTAGGTTGAGGAATCTCCCAGACGTGGTAGATACTGATTTTTTTTCTACATTACTCTTGCAGTGTCTGTTATTTTATAGGCAGACTGTGTTTTTTTCTACATTAGCCTTTCAATATCTGTTGTTTTTATATTATATGAATTATCAGTAAAAGATATTACTTTTAACTTTGAATCTGACTGGTATGACATTGAGGCAGCTCTGTTGAGCATTCCTGTCCAGCGTCATCGTGTCTGTTTCAGCTGGGGCTGACAAAAGTTGCACCATAACTGCCAGGGTGAAGGAGCCTGGGTGAGTAATAAACAGTCTGAACATTTGCTGCTGCATCTGTTGCAACAGATACCTAGCAAATTACTGCCCTTGGTATAGACCATCCTAAATAGCTTCACAAAAATATACATGGAATTGGTTTAATCTCCCAGTTCAGACAAATCCTGAAGTTAGAGTGTTGTGGGGACAAGAAAAATAGCATACTAAATACATTTTTAATATGAACCTTAATACATGTTCAGTGTCAGTATATTTATTAAATCTTTAATCTGAACTATTTTGAGGATGACACACATTATGCTAGATTTCTTTATTGATTAAAATTAATTTCTATTATTTGGTAAGACATTATAATATTTAACAAATATAAGTTGCATATGCTTTACAAAACCTACTTAATTCTTTGAGTGCCAGAGGGTTGTGAAATGCATAACTCTGAAAAGAGTTAAAATTATAAAGTAAAAAACAACCCCACTCTTATATTAATAAAAGTCACATATGACATACCTTGCTTCCTGCTTGCAAGTCTGATTGACCCACTTTAGATTGTATGAGCAGGAGATTTGGATTTAAAATACAAAGACACAGCTTTAATATAGCAGGATTTAACAATAAATCATTATTTCTAAAACATTATCTTTGCTTATCTGTTGATAAAATTGTTCAGATTTTCTCCTTTTTTTGTTAGACTCATTTGATGTTTTTTTCTGATAATCAAAAATACGAAGAATAAAATGTCCATGACAAAATACAGTAGCTGCTTGGTTATTCCACAACATTGAATTAACATCCAGCTGTGCCAGAGGAAAGAATTGGCACTGTAGAGTACTTCTGTGTGAGCTCACAGTAGAGAGGGAATGTAGATTTTTTTCTTTATAATGAAAACAGCTTCTAAAAGTTTTAGTGTTTTGTGTACACTCCAAATAAATTAATTGTTTCAGGATGGACTTACTGCTGGTTTTATTTTCTTTATTTCTTGACTCAGCATTCAGTGCATTCTTATTGTCAATGAAAAGGAAAATGTATTACTAATACAATTATGATAGGTATAGACATTTATTCTCTAAAATATTAGTTTTCCTGTTTGCTTTCTGCATGAAAGATGTTTTTTATGAAATTATTGAGTGTTAATAGGGCACAATTATTTTTCTTTGTGTTGTCTCATATATTTAAAATTATATAAATTAGCATAGAATTAAAATATTTATAGTTTAGAAAATATTTATTACAATTTCACCTCATTGCCTCATTTTATGCTTAAGCCTAGGGGATGAGAGAATTGTGTGAACACGTTTCATTCATATACTTGTATACCCTGGTAAACACAATGGTTTATTAAACTAACTAGTTGAACAGCCCGTTACATGGGCCACAGTGCCTCTGGCAGCCGGTCGCGGGGTAGTCACGCGCAACAGAGACTGCCCGCGCCACTGCTGATACAGAGCTGGACGCTCCTTCGGAGCGGGCAGTCTGTACTGCACATGACTGCCGCACGCGCAGCAGTGTCTACTGCGCATGTCGGGCGTTACACACAACTTAACAAATTATTATATAGGATATTTAGGCCTCGATTCATTTGGCCCCATTGGCAAAAAAAAATATCCAACAGCATTTTTTCAAGCACGGTATGCGATTCAATTACCTGTGCTGTGAAAAACTACCGGTCAAAAAACACCCACACGTCGGGGGCTAAAGTTAGTACTCACTGGAACCTGTTATAACAATTCCAACATTCCCATTCAGTTCCATGTGTTAGGCAGAAACCTGCGTTAAGGGACCCACGTTAAAAATCTGCACCCACTTTTTTTGGGCGCAGAGTCCCCTAACACATGTATAAACCTGCAGATGCAGGAATTGAAGGGGAAAAATATGGAAAAAAATCCATATGGGGCCCTAAGCCCCATATCAATATATCCAAAGTACTCCAAAAATGTGCATAATGTTATTAGAATTAACCCTATGAGTGCCAGTAGAATGCAACGCATTGCGCACTGGCACTCACAGGTTTAATCCAACTAAGTTAACAACATCACATGAAAACAGTAGGGTCTTCAGCACAATGGTCAGCTACTGTCCTTCTACTTCTGTCATCTTCTATGGTAACATAGTAAATTAGTTTGAAAAAAGACCTAAGTCCATCAAGTTCAACCTTTGCCTCCTAACCCAGAGACATGAGAATTATATAGCTTTCCTGCTGCCAAATAATTTAGTCTAGCAGGGCTTTCTATTTTTCCTACTAATACACAGTATAACCCTGGATGTTCCCTTTTGAAAGAAATGTATCTAATCTTCTCTTAAATGTATCCGTTGTATCTGCCATAACCACATCATTGGGCAAGGAATTCCATACTTTAACAGACCTCACTGTAAAAGAACCCTTTCTCTGCTGAAGTCAAAACCTCCTTTCCTTTAATCTCAGTGGATGGTCCCTGGTTATTTGATTTGCCTTGGAATGAATAGCTCACCAAATAGATCCTGGTATTGACCTCTCATTTACTTGTACATTGTGATAAGATATCCTCTTAGTTGTCTTTTCTCTAGAGTAATAAACCAAGTTTGTCTAGTCATTCCTTATACATCAAGTCCTGCATTTCTTTAATTAATTTTGTTGCTCTTCACTGTACTCTCTCCTGTTCTAGAATATCCTTTTTCAGAACTGGTGCTCAAAACTGCACTGCATATTCAAGGTGACGTCTTACCAACGATTTATACAATAGCAAAATGATGTTATCCACTCTTGCTTCAATACCCCTTTTTATGCAAGACAGGACTGTGTTTGCTTTTGCTACTGCTATTTGACACTGATCACTGTTTCTAAGTTTGTGATTTACAAGGATTCCCAGGTTTTTCTCTATCATCAAGTCCTAAAATGATTCCATTTAGTTTGTAAGTAGCAAGACGATTTGGCTTCCCAAATGCATGACTTTACACTTTCCCACATTAAACTTCATATTCCATTTGTTTGCCAAATCTGCCATTTTATTTAAATCCCTCTGTAGACAACAAATTTCCTGTTCTGAATTTATTACCCTGCATAATTTAGTGTCATCTGAAAATATTGCTATTTTGTTTTCTATATCTATTTCCAGTCATTTATAAACAGGTTAAAAACCAATTAACCAATTTCTGAACTCTGAGGTACTCCACTCTCAACTTTAACTGTATTGGAGGATTGTCCATTTACAACCACACACTGTTCCCTATACTTCAATCAGTTTTCTATCCAAATGCAAATGTTATCCCCTAGCCCCAATGTCCTTATTTTATACTCCAGCCTCCTGTGTTGCACTGTATCAAATGCCTTTGAAAAATCTAGATATACTACATCAACTGTCTGACCTTACCTTATCTAGATTACTACTTACCTCTTCATAGCAGCTGAAAAGATTATTTTGGTGTTATCTATTCCTCATAAAACCATGTTGATTCCTGCTAAAAATCTTGTTGTTTTTGTGGTGTAATCCTAAATTTAATCCCTTATTATCCCTTCTAGCAGTTTTCCCACTGCAGAGTTCAAATTCACAGGTCTATAATACCCAGGTTCTGTTTTAGTTCCCTTCTTATATAGAGGTACTACATTGGGTTTATGCCAGTCTTGTGGCACTGAGCCTGTGGTGAGCCACTCTTTAAAGAGTATAAAGAGGGGTAATGCTAATTTCCCATTACCTCTTCTTGTGTTAACCTAATGTCTGATAATGGTATTGTTTTTATTTTTTTACTTATTAAGGCTTTTCTACCATTCCTTTTTCCCTTGTATATACTGATGTAAAGTAAGTGTTTAGAACACCAGCTTTTCCTTATCTCTATAATCAACTCACCCATCTAATTTTTGAAAGGTTCAATGCACTTGCTCCTATGTTTTTTGCTATTTATGTATTTGAAAAACTTTTTTGGATTAGTCTTACTGTCCCTCACAATTCAAGTCTCATAATCTATTTACTTGTTTATCACCTTCTATAGTTTATTTAACACATCTGCAGCTTTGTGGGATTGTCTTTGAAAGCTCTGTATACACAAAGTTACATGCAAATGGTATGGGCTATCCTGCTCCCGGTCTTTATTTCTGGCAATGACCTGCCTCTTGCTGCTGCCTACTAATGGTGAACTCTGGCCACATGTCTGTGTTCAGTTCACCTTTGGTTCTGTATGTTTCTTTCACGGTGCCCGTGATTTTGCCTCCCGTTGTGTTACCTGTCTTGTCCCCACTGATGGATGAGCAGCAGCATGGCTGGTTGCTGCCTGACTGCTGGCTTCTCTGTTGCTGGTGCGAATCACTGACATCGCACTCGCTGTTTTGTACCTTCAGCACTAATTGGCTGATTGATGTCCCGCCTTCTCTGTTGGCCTTATATGTGGCCTAAAGACCAAGCTTCAGTGCCCTTTCATGGTATACCAGTGCATTGCTTATAGTATTCCGCTCTCTGTTGTGACCCTTGCTTGGCTGCTGGTTCTGCTCTGTGTATGACCCTTGGCTTTGTCTGACTACCTGATCCATGCATGAACCTTGGCCTTGTCTCACTACTCAATCCGTGCTTGAACCTTGACTTGGTCTGACTACACGCTCCATATATGAATCTCGGCCTGGCTTGACTACCCGCTCCGTATGTACCTTGATTTGTCTGACTACCCGATCCGTGTATGACCTTGGCCTTGTCTGACTCTGCTTGTGTATGTACCTTGGGCCTCGCTGACTCTCTCCATGCAGGTACTTGGGTCTGGTCTCTACCTCTCCTTGTTGCCTTGGGTTAGTCAGCTGTCTTTCAGGCTTTGCCAGTGCTCCAGGTATTACCGTGGGTATTTGCCTTGGATCCTAGCATTCTAGGGGAAAACTTATCTGCTTGGGACCCTAGCATTCTAGAGTATCACTTATCTCCTGTAGACCCTAGCATCCAAGGGTAGCATCACTGCCTCCTAGTCACCCTCTCTGCATCTCGGTTAGGCTGTGAGACCCATAGGCTAGGTTCTCTCCCATTCTGCAGTACCTCATAGTAACATACATAGTAACATAGTAATTTAGGTTGAAAAAAGACTTGCGTCCATCTAGTTCAACCCTTTTCCTATTCCTGTTTACCATCGTTGATCCAAAAGAAGAGATTTCTCCCTGGATCAACAAGCCCTAACTAAATATTAATCCCAATACTAACGTACATAGCCCTCTATGTTATGCTCTTTTAAATAAGTATCCAGGCCCCTTTTAAAGGCATCTAATGTATTTGATAGCACCACCTCCTCAGGAAGTGAATTCCATACCTTTATTGTCCTTACTGTAAAGAAACCCTTCCGCTGTTGTAGATTAAATCTCCTTTCCTCAAGTCTAAGCGGGTGGCCCCTTGTCCTGTGTACTGTTCTGTTACTGAACAGGTCTTTGGAGAGCCCTTTATATGGGCCTTGAACATACTTATATTGTGTTATCATATCCCCTCTAAGACGCCATTTCTCTAGTGTGTACAAGTTTAATTTTTCTAGCCTCTCTTCATAACTAAAACTTCCCATTCCCCTTACTAGTTTTGTAGCCCTCCTCTGCACCCTCTCTAGTTCCATAATGTCCTTTTTCAGAAAGGGCGCCCAGAATTGAACAGCATATTCTAGGTGGGATCTTACCATGGACCTGTAAAGAGGCATAATTATATCTTCCTCCCTTGAGTCAATACCCCTTTTAATACATGCCAATATCTTATTGGCCTTTGCAGCTGCCAGCTGGTACTGCACGCTACAGCTAAGTCTATTGTCTACCATTACTCCCAAATCCTTTTCATTAGTAGATTTCCCCAGAGAAACACCATTTAAACTATATGTTGCATTTTTATTATTATACCCAAAATGCTTAACTTTACACTTACATAGTAGATAACATAGTAACATAGTAGATAAGGCTGAAAAAAGACATGCGTCCATCAAGTCCAGCCCATGCCAATAACACTCCTGTTGATCCAGAGGAAGGCAACAAAAAGCCCTCTGGAGCAATTTCCAGTGTAGGTGTGTGTGTGTGTGTGTGTGTCAAATAGTTCCCCGGCTCAATATCCTATTTGCTTTGAAGCCATCTGTCATAACTGTCAATATTGTTCTGTGCTAGATAGGCATCCATTGCTTTTTTGAATGCAGTTACATTATCTGCAAGCACAACATCCTGAGGCAAAGAATTCCATAGCCTTACCGTCCTTACTGTAAAGAATCCCTGCCTGTGTTTTAGTCGAAAGCGCCTTTCCTCAAGTCTTAATGGATGACCTCTTGTTCTTAGCTCAGCTCTTTGCATAAATAATTCATTGGATAGTTCTTTGTATTGACCTTGAATGTATTTGTAAATGGTAATCATATCACCCCTTAGACGTCTCTTTTCTAATGTAAACAAACCCAGTTTGGCTAGTCTCTCTTTGTAACTCAGATCCTCCAATCCCTTTATCAGTTTTGTTGCACGTCTCTGCACCTTTTCCAGTTCAGCAATGTCTTTTTTTAGAACAGGCGCCCAAAATTGTACTCCATATTCTAGATGAGGCCTAACCAAGGATTTATACAGAGGTAGGATAATATTAGCATCCCTTGCTTCTACACCTCTTTTTATGCAGGCTAGTACTCTATTTGCTCTTGCAGCAGCTGAGTGACTCTGCACACTGCTGTGAAGACTATTGTCTATCAGTATACCTAAATATTTCTCTAATGAGGATTTCCCAAGTTGTTTCCCATTGAATCTTGTCTATATTGAATCTCATTTGCCATTTGCCTGCCCAGTTACTCAATTTGTCCAAATCCTCTTGTAATGAAGACACATCCAGTTCAGACTTTATTACCTTACTTAATTTTGTGTCATCAGCAAACACTGATACATGGCTCCCTATTCCCTCTGGGAGGTCATTAATAAACAAATTAAAAAGAAGAGGACCCAGGACAGATCCCTGAGGTACTCCATTTATAACTTTTAGCCAACTGGAGAACTTGTCATTTACTACCACTCTTTGCATTCTATCTTTCAGCCAATTTCCGATCCACACACAAACATTTTCCCCTAGGTCTATTTCATTCAATTTGTACAGTAACCTCTTGTGCGGAACTGTATCAAATGCCTTGGCAAAGTCTAAATAGATCACATCAACTGCCGCTCCCTCATCTATATTATTACTCACTTTTTCATAAAATGCAATCAAGTTCGTTTGACAAGACCTGTCTTTCACATTCCATGTTGGCTATTGCTAATGATATTCCTGTTCCAGCAGAATTCTTGAATATATTCCCTTAGCAACCTTTCAAACAGCTTCCCTACCACAGATGTCAAGCTTACAGGTCTGTAATTTCCTGGCTGTGACTTTGATCCCTTTTTAAATATGGGCACCACATCTGCTTTACGCCAATCCATGGGCACCATACCTGAAATAAAAGAATCCCTGAAAATCAAATATAACGGTCTGGCCAGGATCTGGCTTAGCTCTTTAAGTACCCGTGGGTGTATACCATCTGGCCCCGGAGCTTTGTCTACCCTAACACTATTCAATTGTTTTAACACCTTTTCTTGTGTTAGCCAGTCCCATGCTTGCTGTGACTGTTCTGTAAAAGTAGCTTGCAGATTCTTGTCCATTGGGTCTTCCTTGGTAAAAACAGAAGAAAAGAAATTATTTAAAATATCTGCCTTCTCTCTGTCCCCTTTGACCATCTCACCCGTTTCGGATAACAGGGACCCAATATTATCAGACTTTAATTTTTTGCCATTAATGTATTTAAAGAATTTTTTTGGGTTGCTTTTGCTCTCCTTAGCAATATTTTTTTCATTCTCCAGTCTAGCTAATTTAATAGCCTTTTTACAGTTTTTGTTGACATTTTTGTATTCTGCAAATGCCTCTGCTGATCCCTCAGCTTTGTAATGTTTAAATGCCGCTTTCTTGTTATTTATTTCATGAATTACTTTACTGGTTAGCCACATTGGTTTTAATTTGCTTCTTTTGTATTTGTTTCCTACAGGGATAAATTTATGTGTGTATTTTTGCAATGTTATTTTGAAGGCATTCCACTTACCTTCTGTGTTTTTTCCTGAAAATATTTTATCCCAGTCAATGAGACCAAGGGAAGCATTAAATCTGCTAAAGTTGGCCTTTTTAAAATTCAGTGTTTTGGTGGAACCCATACCAAATTGCTTTTTTGAATTAATCTCAAAAGATACCATGTTATGGTCACTATTCCCAAAGTGCTCCCTAACTTGGATGTTAGAGATAAGTTCTTCATTGTCAGTTATTACCAAATCCAAACATGCATTCCCTCTGGTTGAGGTTTGCACTAGTTGTGACAAAAAATTGTCATTCAACAAGTTCAGAAACTTGCTGCTTTTAGCAGAATAAGCTGTTCCATTTTTCCAGTCTATTTCTGGATAATTAAAATCCCCCATAATTATAGTTCTCCCTAATTGAGAATCCTTTTCTATTTGCATTAATAGCTTTGATTCTTCAAGGTCACCAATGTTTGGTGGTTTATAACAAATACCCACTAATATTTTCTGGGCAGTTTTACCCCCAGTGACTATTTCAACCCACAGGGATTCCACATGTTCACTACTGTCATCACATATATCTTCCCGCAATTGAGGCAATAATGCTGGTTTGACATACAGACAGACCCCACCACCTCTTTTGTTTGACCTATCTTTTCTAAATAACATGTAGCCCTCCAAATTGATTGACCAATCATGTGTGTCATCCCACCATGTTTCTGTTATGCCTATCAAGTTATAGTTTTCAATTTCAGCTACCAGCTCCAGTTCCCCTATTTTACCAGTTAAACTTCTGGCATTTGCAAGCATACAATTTATGCCACTGCTGTGTTCCATTTGTGATTTAGTTTTGATGTGGTTTATATGCTTCTTCCTATCATCTGTACTAACCCCGCCCCCAGATCCTCCCACCTGGTTATTAACTATATCACCTTCCCTTTCTATACTATCTATCCCAGTATTTATTGGCCCCTCCCCCCCCCTTCCTAGTTTAAAATCTCCTCCAACCGTCTAGTAATCCTCTCCCCAAGCACTTGAGACCCTCTTGCATTCAGGTGCAATCCATCCCTGCTATAGAGATTGTACCCCAAAGCAAAATCAGCCCAGTGCTCTAAAAACCCAAAGCCCTCCTTCTTACACCAAGACTTCAGCCATGCATTGAGCTCCCTAATCTCCCGCTGTCTCTCTGGCGTAGCGCATGGCACTGGTAGTATCTCTAAGAATACTACCTTGGAGGTCCAGTTCCTAATCTTACTGCCTAAATCCCTAAAATTACCTTTTAGGACTCTCCACCTTCCTCTTACTTTGTCATTGGTACCAATATGCACCAAGACAGCTGGATCCTCTCCAGCCCCTCCCAATAATCTGTCCACCCTGTCCGCAACATGCCGAACCCGGGCACCCGGGAGACAGCAAACCATTCGGTTGCTGCGATCAGAGCCACAGATTACCCTATCTGTTCTCCTAATAATGGAGTCCCCTACCACCACAATCTGCCTAGGCTTTACTTTCCTCTGGATCCCCTCTGTACTAGAGGAGCTGTTCTCCCGGCTGTTAGGGAGAACAGTCTTCTCCAGCAATTCCACTTCTGGGTTTGCCTCCCCAACATCTTCACTTAAATTAGCAAATTTGTTCGGATGGAAAAACTCAGGACTGGCTGCCCTCTTCCTCTTCCCTCCCCCACTGCAACCACTTCTAACTGTCACCCAGCTATGTGCCTGGTTTCCTTCTAGCTGATCTCCTCCCTCTTTGCTAGGTGACCCAGCTAGACTCTGCTCAGTTAGCAAGAGACTCCTCTCAAGGTTGTCAATGTCTCTCAGTGTTGCAATATGACTCTCTAGAGCTCCAATCTGAGCTTCTAGAAGGGCCACTTGCTCACTTTTGCAACAGCGGTATGGACCCTGGAACTGCTGTTCCAAGCATGCATACATATGGCAGGATGTGCACTGAGTGAGATCTCCAAACTTGCTCACTCGTTCCAGTAGTGCAGGCTAGGTTCAGTGTTCCTGGGCAGTGGACTGTGGCACTGTCCTCATGCCTGACCCTGGGAAGGGTTGGGGAAGTGCTTATCTGTGTAAATTTTATTAATAAAGTGGTGTTGATCTTACTGTATCTGTTTGAGTCATTATTTGTCTCAGCTACTGTGACAGTTTCCAGCTCTTTCTCCACCACTTGGCCTATGCACTTTTAGGAGTGATTCTACTGCTGCTACTTGTTGCATGTCTGATGTGCTGCAAGTTTCTATCCCCCAGTCAGACCTGTGCTTGTGGTTCAGGTGAGATCTCAGTGAGGACATGCCTAGATGGAAACTTGCTTTCCCCTTGCTCATATGTTTTTTACACAGACAACAGATAGCATCATGCTTAGCTTTTAGACTGTGACTAAAGTATTTCCATACTGTATATATCACTAAATGTTTTAGTAGTTCTAGCAGTAATTACAAGAGGTGCTGCACTTTTAACAGATGCTGAATCACTCTTCTTGGATAGGGTGGTGGATGTCGAAGACCTGTGTTGCTGTTTAGTCAACAATAGTGTGTGTGGGACTTGGTTAGGGTTAGACTTGTAATCAGTGGTGCTGATGTTGAGTGTGATGATGATAATTATGCATTTAAAGGCATGTTTAATTGTTCACAATCAGACTTTCCGCTTGATCACTCAAAGAGCTTGTGAACATGCATAGTGCTCCTTTTCAGTGGTGACTGAGCCTTTTCTTTTCAATTAAATTTATAGCCACTCTCACTCTCTACTTCAAGTGTATCTGAAAATGGGGAAGATAGTGAAAGGATATACTCTAGCTCAAAATCATCATCAATAATTAGGTAATCATCAGCATCAGCCATTGCCTTCCCATTATGCTTTTTGAAGTCCTAAACAGTTGTTTTTAACTTTTCTCCTTACTTATAGGAGATTTGCCACTGTTTTGCTGACAGGTATTATTCTTATCAATTAATCTGTATCAGAAGAAGAGGAGGATGGTACAGAGATTTATTTTATATCAGCATCATGATGGTCAATAATTAGGTCATCATCAGTATTGTCCACTTCCTCCCCATTACTTGTATATTCTTCTAGGCTCGTTGAAGTCTGAACAGTCCTCTTTTTGCTGAAGATTTATGGAACATTGACCATTTCTTTGAGGTGGGGTGTTACTAACACTGTCTGACAAATCAGTTGTTGTAACAGCTAAATCTACCATCATTATGGCAACAACACTTGAATGTGACTCATTGGCATCTTTAGTGTTCTTAAAAGGTTTATACTACAACTGATGAAGGTGGAACTTTTCATGTCATTTTTACAAAAAGCATCCTCAATAGGAGGATCATCCTCATTTATTGCACAAACTGCCTCAACCATAGATGCAAACAGTTTTTGTAGTATGAAGCTACTAAAACCAACATGTCCATGTACTCCACCTCCTTTTCCCTTACCTGTGCCCTTAGGAAATTTGGTGCACATTTACCTAATGAAATCAGTGTTGACTTTTACTGTAAAGTACAGAAAAGGGCTGTTAGATTGTGCAGTGATTATTTTGTTCAACTGAAAATAATATGATGTCTCTTTCTCTAATATATGTCACTGTCAGTCCTATTCACAACTCAGGTCAAGGACTCTTCTTTTTCTGTCACAGATATTTCAATTTTTTTTTACCTTTTTATCAAGTTGTCCCTGTTTGTCATTTTCACTGTCTACATAGAAATAATCAAAGCTATACACCCAGTGATAACAAGCAGCTCCTTCTCTCCTTCTTTGCATGTCTGTCTGCTTCTACATGTAGCTATTATAACAATTTTAGCAGCAGTTTGTTCTTTCCCAACATCACCGCAATATTAATTTTTTACAGTAGAGTACAGCATGTAGATAGACCTGCTAGCTCCAGAGTCAGCTGTTTACAATATAGGCTAAAACACACCATACATCAGCTGCTGCTGCAGCACCACCACACCTCAAATGCTTGTCCCTCTTCTCCTTGTGGATGTTGGATTGTTGACTATGTAAGTACACAGAGTGCATCAAGTTATACTTGTCTGTTTCCCTCTTAAATATACAATGTATACACATCTGTCTGCAAAGTATATCTGTCAGTCTCTCAGTCTCAGTAGTGGATTGGCCAGCTCAAACTGGAATTTGGATCACTTGACTCTCACTTATCAGTCAAAAAGTTTTTTAATTCATTTTTAACTCTCCTTTCTTCCGTTACAGTCCCCATACCCAGCTAATAACTTAGATACCACTAAGATTTCAATATAGCAACTCTAGCTACCCTCTTTGCCTTTCACCTCTAGAATCAAACATTGAGCTACTTTCTCTCTTTATCTCAAGCACAGATTGAAAACATGCAGGAAACTGACACCTGTTTTATTGTAGCATGGCAGTAATACATTGGGAACCTCTCTATGTGGGGGAAATACATTATTTTCAATACAATAAAAAAGCAGAAACAAAAGTTTTACCCATTATGCAAAGGTGTACAGATGTTTGTAATATAATATTTATCTGTGTATAACTATTCAAACATAGTCACCTTAATTGACACTAAGGGTGCATGATAGATATTTTTAATATAAGAATTTTATTTAGTAATACGTTTTTATTTAGCAATAAGTTTTTACTTATTTTTGGTCTCACTAACCTGATGATGATATTATAGGTAGGAATGAGCAAAACAATTCTGTAAGAATAGTACTCATCTGAAACTTTTGTATTTGCAACACTCAAAACTGGGTTTCAAAACAGCTGTTTTGTTTCTAATATATTTTGCTATTTAAATCAGATTCCAGAATAACTTATTATGATGCCAGAAAAATAAAGAGAGCCAAATTGCTTACTGTATCCTGAGTTACATTAAAAAGTTTACTGTGTGAGTCCCTAAACATGTGAATAAGGGAGGAGAATTGCTATGTCACATACTGTGAACCAGATATTGCAATGTATACAGTATACAAGCCAGTTTTCTATAATGTATACTATGTTTAACCCTTTGAAATGCATTGAACACCACTCTAGTCCTTAAATGGGTGTCCTTAAAGGGTTAAGCTGGTTACTACTATTTATAGTGTCATTTATACTGTCATATAGAACATTATTACTACATCCTGAACTGTGATCAAAAACTTATTGCTACATATAATTTGATCATGACAGGACTAGTGGAGGTGTCACTTTCACTTGTTCTTCTTTTGTAATTTTGGGGCGAATCTGTTTGATCGGAAACAAATATTCAGTATCAGCTGTCTCATGGAAGTTTTGCACACTTCAAGCAATAGGTAGATATGCATTTTAACCCTTTTAGAAGAGGAGCGTGCAATAAATTGTGAAGCAATACACCCTCTGGTTCTTTTCGGTTAAATTATCTCTAGCCTGATATAATTATCTAAAAACTACTTTAATAAGTGCTTAAGGTAAATCAATTCTAAATTTGGTAATAGGCAATTAATTTCTTAAAAAATAGATTAGAAAAATGGGACTCGTATTTAACATAATCTAAATGTGTTTTATGGGAAAATGTGATATTAATATCATATATATGAAATCTATGAATATGTAAATCAAGAAATTGAAACCACCTGTATCTGCTTCATAATATATTTATGTCATGGCAAATGTACATGATAAATATTCACTGAGTGTGATGAATGCTGACTTTTTTAACTAAACTATTTTTAATTAAGTACCTATGGAATAGACTCATATTTATTTAGTAGTTTCAGCTTACATTGATTTATACATCAAGTATTGTACAAAAATGTACATTTTCTTATGATAAAGCTTTGACCCTGTTCTGCAAAATCTGTCCATTCTTAGCTTGCAATCTCCTTGCTTGAACAGTGAATGATTTTTAATGGTTCTCCGTTTTGTGCAAATGTTAATAAGAGACTGGTAAAAATTGAAACCCATTTTTTATCAGGATTTTCTTCAGAAAATTAAAAATTTGTCATTTTTTCCGTGGGAACTCCTGTTCTCAGAAAATGCATAGAGTTTCTGTCTTTTCATTAAAAACAATGTTTTTTCCCTTGAAAACTTTGTTGTTTTACATCTATGCTTTCTATGGCAGTGATAATTCTCACTGCCACAAAATAATAACCCAGAACTTCCTGCCGTGCTGTGTGATTATGTATTAGAAGTAGAAAGGTGATCAAGACAGAGAGAGAGAGAGAGAGAGAGAAATAAAGTTTGAGCACTGTTACAACTTGCTTGCTGAGAATGAGTAAAAGGATTTGTAGATATGCTGCTGAAGTGGAAAAAATCCACAAACTGCAGTAGAAGTGAGATCCCACTGAGCCCAGCAGGAACATGGGGTAATATTTTAAAAAGGGAAATGTTAGATGTGGATGTCTACAACAGCAGCAAAGTGCAGCTGCTTGTGCTTTAGCCTGCTGCTGCTTTGTCTGTGATGATGATGAGTGTGACACCAGAGGCCCCTTTGTCACACTTGTCAAAACCAACAGAGGAGAATGATGAAGAAGAATAAAGTATGGGAACTTGCTTGGTTCAAACCAACAAATAGTAGGCAAGAGTGTTATTTAGATAGCAGTGAGTATCATAACCACCAGAAGCATCATTATGGGGTTTGCCATACTTCCTGTTGCTGAGTCTGAACATCGTAAGTCACAGACGAATCATCAGGCTGGTGTTTCCACTCTGCTGATGAATATTAATAGTGGTGGTTGTGAGGGTAGCAGTGATATGGGACACGTTGTGGTGGATGTGGTGTCTAACTACTAGCAGCAGCAGCAGTCCCCAAGCCACTGCAGGTGAAACCTTCTGTACCGCTAACTGCCCTGAATTCTTAGGTTTGGTGGTATTTTTTAATGGGGCAGGAACTGTGCATTAATTACAATATGCACAATGTGTAACAAGGTTGTGAAGGGGGATAGTAGGTGTCACACCTTGGCACATGAACCCTAAAACAGCACATGCAGTATAACCACAAATACTCAATGATGAAAACAGCATGGGCTAAAATCCCACACAAAAGTAAATAAGGCAACTGCAATCCTCCAACAACCTGAAATGTCAATAATGACAATAACACCTGTACCATCATCATTGTCTTGTGCTAGGGTCTGGGCCCTGGATCATAAACCAATTGTGCCCCCGGTGTCCCCAGAGTCCTCCTCTGCACTGCCACTGTTGCCAGTAGTACCACCAGCAGAGAGGGATTCTGCAGATGTGAGAATCTGACAATATGTGTCCACACATTGCAAATTGTGTGGTGCAATGTCCACTCTTAGTAATGTTGTGTAGATCAGCAGAATGCAGGGAACATCTGCATATTTTCCATTCTACGGGATATTCCAAGTTTAGAGGACATATTTTGTTTGACTGTTATGACCCATGAGAAGTATAAATCACCCACTACCACCCAGGGAAGTATTTTACAGCCATAGTGACTGACAGCATCTGATTTCATCAGGAACAGTTTAACATTGTCATGTTGATTATTTTGGTTGTATTTAATGAGATCAGACATGTCTTCTCTGATCCCAGTTCTTTAACCTTTCACAAAGTTGTTCCCCTTTGTAGTTGTTGATAATTGCACAGTTCAATCTTACTCCCAAGGAAAAATATTTCGACACCCATGATTTTAGGCATATGAGAGGTTTTATGGTCTCTGGGCAGCCTCTCCTAAAAATTCAAATGAAGTGGTGGCTTGTTGTGGTGCTGCTGCCTCAGCACTGGAGATAATAGTAACTGCTGCTGTGGTGATGATCATCCCTGTCTCACTACCACCATGTTTACTACTAGGGATGGGCAGAAACTCATGCAGGAACTTTAACTGTGTCTTGGTATATTCCAGGAGGGAGCAACACAACACATCAGTTCTTTAAAACTTCTGTTTTCAACACCAAGTTTACTATTTCTCAGGCATATTTTGCATTATTTTTGTGCAGATTATAACTTCTTTCTAAGAAGTTAGTAAGTGTGGTATGGCAATTCATAATGAAAGAACTGCATAACTTTATTGCTTTAACAGTATCACTTGTGGAGGTGGTGGTGGCTGTGATGGTATGTGTGGGCACTCTGACTCTTGTCATCTACAACAAACTCAGTCATACTTCTCTGCAGCAGGACCAGAAAATATAGGCACACTCTCTGACACATCAGATCCCTGGGAACTTTTAGGAGTACTGCTGCTGCTTCTAGTTATGACACCTATGACCTGTTGATTGTGTGTTTCCCAGTCAGATGTATGGTTGTACTTCAGGTGGGATCTCATTGAGGAGGTGCATAGGTGTGAGACTGCTTTCAACCTGCTCGCTTTCTTCTAAAACAGACAAATATAGCAGCATACTTAGCTTGTGGACTGTGACTGAGGCATCTCCATACTGTGGACTTTAGAGACTGAGGGGTTCCTGCAAGGTTGCTAATACTACAGGCTAGATTTTGCTGTAATTGTACTACTACTAGGTGTTACCGGTGTTGCACTTCCAACAGTAGCAGACACACTCATTATAGCTATTGTAGTGGATGTCCATAACCTGTGTTGTTGCTGGTTACTCAAGACTAGTAGTTGTGTGGCTGAGTGAGGGTTAATGATGCTAATGCTGACTGACATGATGACTGTGTGTTTTTGCGGTTTTGCTTGTCCAGGGCTATTTGTCAACATGTCAATTGTTTTATCAAACAGTTTGTATACATGCACAGTTCTCTTTTTCAGTGGTGGAAGATTGTCTATGCCTTTCAGATAACTTTCTGGCCATGTTATTATGTCTCTAACTCTCAACTTCATCTGTATCTGAAGAAGAGGATGCTGGAGGGATATATTTTAGATCTACATCATCATCACTATCATCATCATCAGTATTAGGTCATCCTCAGTATAGCCCAATGCCTTTTCCCCACTACTTTATATTCTTCTAGGCATTTAGAGGCCTCAAACAATTTCTCTTTACTTTTTCCTTGAGTGATTTTCACAATGTCTGAATCTACTTTCAGCACAGGTGTTTTTGTTCTTGTTTGCCTCACTGTCACAGATGCAGCATTTAGTTGAGCTGCTACACTTTCTTGCACTATATAAAAGATTACTTAGGCGACCGGACCGGGAGGACGTGTCCCTGCACTGCTCCGTGGGATAGAGTACAGTCTGGGCAAATCCATCTGCTGTATTGACAGCGTTCTGCTTTTAAGTGACACCACGGTATTCCTCTTGAACAGGGGAGTCGATCAATACCATAATTATACATACCAGGAACCAGAGACTAGGCTGTTGTGAGCTGCTGGATGCAGGCCTGGTAGGCCACGAGTGCAGGCCTGGGAAGTGACGGAGCGCTATCGAGCTCATCTGAAGCAAAGTATCCTGGCTCAGATGTCTGCGTGCGGGCCTTCGCCTTCCAACTTTTATAGATACGTCCTGTCTTGGTGCTGACTGATTTGGTGTAGGCTTGTGTCGCATGACGGACACTATCTCCGGGTGGCAGTGACGGAAGTGTGACGGTACATTAAAGGGACAGGGAAAAAAAGAGGAAAAAAAAATAAAGAAAGAACTCAGTCGCGGGTGTGGAGACTGACTCGCTGAGGCATGTTTTAAACATCGGGGACACTGTGCCTTCTACACTATTGAGTGACATATACCTGGGAAACCCAGCGATACCTGCGCTGTGCTCGCTGTGGTGAGCTTTCAGTCAGTGTGTGATTCTCCCTGAGGCCCCCCTTTAAAGCGTCTTCCTATTTTTTATTTTTTAACCCAGTTCCCCATCCCCTCCCCTTAGGCTCATTATACACTGCAGCTGCACGTTTAAGGCACCCTGTTGCAAAAAAAAAAAAAAACACTCAGTCCTCTACTGGGGCCTTTGTGTTTAGAGCATCCTAAGTACCATCCAACACTAGACTTGCTGCACTGGGTCCTGCAGCGTGGACTATTGAAAATATTGTGTTGGCCAACACTCACCTGAAACCCTGTTTGTCTCTCTCTCCCATGTATGTGATCCCTGCATATCCCATGTATGATTAAAACACTCAGCCAATCTTCTGTGATCAATGTCTACTTTATAATAGTTGGAGCTGCACTGTTCTTACCACATACCAGTACAGTGTAGAATTCCCTCAGCTTGGTGTTTACACTCTCAGTTCACAAGCAATTATCTGAGATATGTGATCTGAGACCCTGTTTGTCCTCTTTCCTTATATGTGACCCCTCCTTTTCCATGTAAAATTTAAGTCAGTTGTCACTTGCTTACTGCTCCATTGATATACCATTTGCCTTGTGAGGTGTGGTTGTGTCACTACAAAAAAAAAGAGGAGGGAAAAGGGGAAGAAGGAGGGAAGGAGGGGAAGGGGAAAAAAAGAGAGAGAAAAGAAAGAGGGGAGGAAAAGGAGGAGAGAGGGAAGAGGAAAGGCAAAGAAGGGAAAAAAAGAAAAGAAAAAAAAGGAAAGGAAGAGAAAAGAAAAAAGGTTCTCCCCCTCCTAGAGCTAAGCACCTTGGATGTGTAAAGTGGAAATTTCACTCAACTAGGAGCCTGCTGCCGCTCTTTCTACCCTACAAGTCCTTGCTTGTAATATAGGATTCGTTGCTGTATTCTCTACCCCTGTCCGTCTTTTTACCCTGTTTATGTAACCCCTCCTGCCCCATGTATAATTGAGACCATTCAACACTCTGGCTCTGCTTTTACATAATCTTATCTACATCATGGTTCTGGGCACTATGGTCCTCATGACATAACTCTCTACAGATGTCCCAGGGTGTCTGATCACTTGCTGCACGGCCTTGATCCATTACGATACTCATTACTATCCCGTTATATTCCTGCTCTCTGATATGATGGGCAAAAAGTCTAAATCAGGTGAAATTAAAAACAGGCTTAGTCAATTTGACAGGAGGCAGATGGAGGAAGGTGAAGTTCAGGCCATCATGGAACAATCTTCTGCTCTGTCCTCGCCTTCTCACTCAGCCGATATTAGTGATACTTCTGATTCACACTTTACAGAATTAATGGCGGCTATCTCTAATTGTCAAAACATTTTGACCACTAAAATTGATTTGGTGCAGATGGAACTGAATTTGCTATGAGCTGGCCAACAAAATATGAGAGAAAAGGCGTTGAATACTCAGAGAAAGGTTTTTACAGTGGAGGACTCTCTACCCCCTATTAGTGAATCGCTCGAAACACTGAAGCAACAGGTCAGGGCACTACAGAAAAAAGCTGATGATCTTGAAAATAGATCACGCCACTGCAATATCCGCATCATTGGATTGCCGGAGAACAGTGAGTATCATAATCCTGAGCAATTCCTGGAGAAATGGGTGAGAGAGAAGTTGGGTGAGGAGGGCCTCTCGGGTTCTTTTGTGGTGGAGAGGGCACATAGGATTACCTTGGCGCGACCACCCCCAGGAGCGGCTCTAAGACCCCTGACTGCCAAGCTACTCAATTACAGGGACAGGGATGCAATACTGAGAATGGCTCGCCTCAACAGCCCTATTATCTGTGGCAATGCTCTTATTTCCATCTACCCTGATTTCTCAATGGAAGTTCAACGTCAAAGAATGAAGTTTCAGGAGGTGAAACACAAACTGCGTGAAAGGGAGATCACGTACGCCATGCTGTATCCTGCTAAACTCCATGTGACTTACAATGGAACTACATCCTTCTTTACATCCGAGGTCGAGACCATGAACTGGATTGAGGCTTTGTAGATGAGAGTATTGTCTATGGTTGGCAGCTCACTCTTCACAATGCTGAACTGTGTATGATAATGTTGCATGGATCCTCGAGAATTATGCCCTAAGATTATGAGGGGTGGGTGATATGGGGGCCATTATATTGGTGCAATAAGTGAATGATCTCAATACATGGATGCCAATATATATTGAGATATGTTGTGTGCTGTGTATCCTCTGAGATAGGGATATGCTGCATAGGGATATGTGTGCCTTTATACAAGTTCTAGTTACTCTGATTTGGGGATCTGTCATGATGAGTGTGTGGATGCGATATGTGGACCCGCTCAAAATTTCACCTGTTAATATTTGGGGGGGGGTAGCTTCTGATTTATGGATGCACGGCTATAGCACTTTTTTGGAACATACGGTGTGAGTACATGAAAATTTATGAGACGGTGAGGTAGATCCTCATGAGCCTTCTGACGTGGGGGTATCCCTGGCGGTTGTTAGTTGACCCCAACTGTACCCTAAGGGTATAATATGTTCTGTTGCCATCCATGCTAACTTATGTAGAGGCACTTTAAAATATAGAATATCTCATGACTGGTAGGTTATCTACCTTATGATCAGTGACGGCAGTGGGTTCACGTGTCTTATCTTCACCTCTAATAGTTTGTTTTGATGTTATACTTGCTTATACTGGATGTGGGTTTCTTCTTTCTCTCTCCCCTGTGGCCTGCCTCTGCCTCTCCCACTGTGCTACTATAATGGGCCCTTTGGCCTGCCTACCACCATTGTTGTTTTATGGTGCTGAGCGGTGCAGCGGGGGGGGAGGTGTGGTCACAATGATCTACTATTTTGAACCCTCGATTATTTAGCTGCTGGGGTATCTGGGAAGGTTTTTTTTTTTTTTTTTTTTGGAGGGCATTGCAGTTCCAGCTTTTAAAATATATGTACTGTGGGTGCTTGTACCGGCTGCGTCATTGGATCACCTAGTAGTACCTAATGGTGCCAGGTAGTGTGGCGATGTGGTTGATGTGAGCCGCCATAGACACCCTTGGGACTATATTAATGTTTTGTAACTGTTATACATTCCTACTCAATTCAACTGTTTAGGTTGTGCGGTTCACTATGCGGGGGGCGTCCCTGGTCCGGCTAGGGACTTCCCTAAGGGTTATTGTTAGGGTATGGGTCCTCTTCCAGTTGGGGTTGGATGGGGACGGGGAGGGGGGTTTAGTTTTCTTTATGGGAATGGGAGTTAGGATGGGAGGTTTTCTTAGTGGGTTTTGCCCTTACTTCCTGGGAGATGGGCGTGCATCTTACACCTACTCTAATAACTATGTCTAACAAAGTAATAACTATTATCTCCTGGAATGTCAGGGGACTCAACGACAGTATAAAACGATCCTTGATACTGAATCACTCCAGGAAATAAAATCCAGGTATTTTGCTTCTCCAGGAGACCCACTTACATGGTGGCAAAATATTAGCTCTTAAGAATTCATGGGTGGGGTGACATTATCATGCCACCTTCTCGACCCATGCGAGGGGGGGGTCTCTGTTTTGGTTCATAAGTCCTCACAATACGAGTTAGTAGATTTGAAGTCTGACCCATTAGGTAGGTACATCTTTTTGGACTGCTTGATTTCTGACATTCCGGTTATTTTAATGAATATTTAGATCCCTCCACCTTTTGTGCCTGAGGTCATACAGGAGGCTCTCTTATACATATCTGCAAAGCCTGGTCGTTGCCTTGTTGTTATGGGGGACTTCAATATGTACAGTAACACTGCTTTGGATAAGATGGGTACCAGATCAGGTGATTCTTTGGCCCCTAGACTCAAATTTTTAAGTTTTATAGAAGATATGAACCTCACTGACGCATGGAGAACTCTTCATCCTAGTATTAGGGAATACTCATGTAATCCTGCCACTCATAAATCGCTGTCTAGAAATGACCATGCGTTTGTTTCCAACCACTCCTGGCATATGGTTGACGATTGCTCTTATTTGCCTAGAGTGGCTTTGGATCATTCTCCAATGAGCCTACGCCTCCGTATCGGCAGAGATTTTTCAACTCCTAGTTGGCGAATTCAGCCATATTGGCTATCTATCGTTCATATCGCTGCAGGCCACGAGGCTGCTCTGGCAGAATACTTTTGCTTTAACGAGGGCTCTGCGTTGCAGGGAGTGATTTGGGATGCAGAGAAGGCTGTGGCACAAGGTTCACTTGGCTCATTAATCGCTACACACAAAAAACATACAAGAGATAAAATAAACCAATTGGAGAGGGAAGCTAGTGAAGCAGAAAGAATTTACGTTGACAAAGGTGACACTATTTCATATGACTCCTTCTTGCTTGCCTCCTCTATATACAATGCTGCGTTAGTGGAGCAGAATGTAACTTTTATGATGTTCCAGAAACAGAAATTGTTCAAAAACGGGGATCGAGCAGGGAAACTTATGTCCCATTTAATAGGGGCCAGGGAGGGCAGACGCTGTATAACGACTATATATAAGACACAAGCCAACTCTAACTCTCGGCAGGTGGAGGAATATTTGTATCACGGTGCCCGTGATATAAGGGCGACATTTTGACATGTTTACTTCCTGATGTCTTTTATTGGCTACGCTGTCTTTGCTCCTCCCAATGACAGCCTGTATATACCTTGGGCTGTCACTTATGCACTGCCCTTTCGTTGTGTATCCGTTGCCTAGCGCTTGTTCCGTTACTCTCATACGATACCAGTGTATGACCCGGACTGCCTGACTATTCTGCCTGTTTACCGTTCCTGCTCTGTGTACTGACCCGGATTGGCTGACGTTCCTGCTCTATGTACTGACCCAGATTGGTTGACGTTTCTGCTTCGTGTATTGACCTGGTCTGGCTGACGTTCCTGCTCCATGTACCGACCCGGCTTGCCTGCCGATCCTGCTCCGTGTACCGACCCGGCTTCGCTGACGTTCCTGTCCTGTGTACCGACCCGGCTGGGCTGAAGTACCTGTTCCTGTACTGTTCCTGTTTGCTAGTGTTCTTGCTCCTGCTGTGTGGCCCGAGTTGCTCATGCTTTCTGTGGTCTTACCAGACCTCCAGTTGCCTCTGTTCTGTGCAGTAGTCCAGTCCGCGATCCACTCGATCATAGTGCCTGTTGCTCCTTCCCGGTAGTTTCCGGTTGTACCACGATCGCTTGGTCTGTTACTGCTGTCTCTGAGGTTGGGTTACTGTTGGGCACCTCAGGCTATTTCACATCTGCAGACCAGAGTGTTCATTACCCCCTTGCAGGGCTGTGCTGGGCACTCGTATCTGTATCGGTAGTCTCAGTTTGGCGTACATAGTCTCATGTTATCCTTGCAGTCTCCGGTGGGTGTTCAATACTATGTCGTTGGCAGCCACTTTCCTATGGTGCCTTGTAGCCAGTTCTGTTCTGGCTTCACCTGTTCCTTGTGATTCCAGTCGCTATTGTTACTCTCTGTGTAGAGAGCTACATTGGGCCTTTCACTATTAGGGCCAGCTACTGTCCTTGGCCTAATAAGTATCATTCTGTCTTATTTACACTGTATCATATGAGATTTACCTGACCTGTGTCAGTATTGTATATTGTATCTACATACTGGACCCGTGTAATGTAAATGTAAAAAATGTAAATGTAAAAAAAAAAATATGTTGTAGGGTTTATCCCCCTGAGTAAAACAAGAGTACTTCCACTGCTGAAAGGTGTTTCATTCAAAAGTTATTAATTTTCAAAGTTTAATTTTTTAGGTGCAATATCAGTGGCCTGAAATTGTACAGTGGCGCTGTTGCTACACCATCCTATGAAGATTTATGGTCCCAGGACCAGAGCTGTCCATAGGATCGTGTAGCAACAGCGCCACTGTACAATTTCAGCCCACTATGATATTGCACCTAAAAAATTCAACTTTGAACTGTAATAACTTTTGAATAGAACACCTTTCAGCAGTGGGAGTACCCTTGTTTTACTCAGGGGGATAAACCCTACAACATACTTTTTTACATTTTAAGTATTTCTATCCCTTTAATCATATCATTGTAACCTGTCCTGTGTCAATTTACCATTTATCTGTATGCTGGACCCGCGAGGGTTACTGTTATTCCTTGTGTGCTAATAAAACTGTGTTTTACCAAAACCTTCCGTTTCTGAGTGTACTAATCCGTAACAATTTGGCAGGAATCCGTCTCCCGTCTTTGTCAGTTGACCAACGATGGATACTTGATTCTCCCATTCTGCTGGGTGAGGTTACGGCGGCCATTGACTCCCTTCCCACGGGTAGGTCCCCCGGGGGTGACGGACTACCAGCTGAATGGTATAAGAGATATGCTGACACATTGGCTCCACATTTGCTCAATACTGCTACCTTTTTATATTCATATCTACAGCTGAGGCACGCTTTGAATGCCTTGTGGGGTACTAATACTCCAAGCATAAAAGAGTTCCCACTGGTTACGTTGGCTAGGAAGAGACAATCCCTTAAACCTGTTTCGTTAATATATACATGGCTAGGTAGGGCTCCTGTAGTGGTGGAGGATGGGCTCCGGCTTAAATGGGAGGCTGATGGGGGTGCCTTTGAGGACTATGAATGGGAAATGGCCTTGAGAAGTCCTGAACTGGTAGCTACTACTGCTAGGCATCAAATGATCCAACTCAAGATCTTGTACAGATCTTATTACACTCCTGTGCATCTTTTTAAGATGGTCAGGGTGGATTGTGATTGCTGCAGAAGGTGTGGGGGGGGGAAGGCACCACTTTCTTGCACCTTTTGTGGGAGTGTCCTCCGGTCCAGAGGTTTTGGGTGGATGTGTTCCGCACTATACTGGCTGTAGTGCAGTGGGATGTTTCACTTTCCCCAAAGACGTGTGTTCTCTGTTCTCCCTGATCAACTTCACTCAACTTTTCACACTGTACTAATTAGGGAACTGATGACTATGGCACGAAAGGTGGTGGCACAATCATGGATGTCAGAAAACCACCCCCCAGACATTACCAATGGATGGCCTTGGTAACTCATAATCTTCCTCGTTATATACTTGCATAGGGGCACCCGAACAAATTTCTCCAAATATGGGGTCTATGGACCTCTTACTGCAGCTCTAGAATTCTCTACCAATGAGCGCTATGCAACATATTATTTTTACTCTATGTTCCGCGCGCGGTGTCCCTGGGGAATCTGGCTACTTATTTACTTCTCTATTTCTTTATATGTTTATCTGCTAATTGATGCCTATGCTGTTATCCGATACACTTAATACTTATTGTCGAAAGAGGTGCTGTGCTCATCTCCCAGGGAGGGTGGGAGGTATTAGTTTTGTTAGTGATGTGGTTAGGGTAACAGATGGGTGGGGGGTTTGGTTCTGGTTTAGTTTAGTTTTTCAAATATAACAATTAAACTGGGACAACTGTATCTCCATGTTATGATACATAGTAACATAGTAACATAGTAATTTAGGTTGAAAAAAGACTTGCGTCCATCTAGTTCAACATTTTCCTATTCCTGTTTACCATCGCTGATCCAAAAGAAGGCAAAAAAACCCCTCAATTAGCAATTTAAAATTCTGCCTTGAATGGGGGGAAAAAATTCCTTCTTGATTCCAAATGGCAATCAGATTTCTCCCTGGATCAACCAGCCCCAACTAAATATTCATCCCAATACTAACGTACATAGCCCTCTATGTTATGCTCTTTTAAATAAGTATCCAGGCCCCTTTTAAAGGCATCTAATGTTTTCGATAGCACCACCTCCTCAGGCAGTGAATTTCATACCTTTATTGTCCTTACTGTAAAGAAACCCTTCCGCTGTTGTAGATTAAATTTCCTTTCCTCAGGTCTAAGCGGGTGGCCCCTTGTCCTGTGTACTGTTCTGTTAATGAACAGGTCTTTGGAGAGCCCTTTGTATGGGCCCTGAACATACCAACTTGACTGTTTGTATTGTATCTCTTCTTTGAATACTATGCGCATTATCTATGATTTTGTAATGTATTAATACTGTCCTCTCAATAAAAGTGTTTAAAAAAAAAAAAAGATTACTTAGACGCTTATGAGCCTACACATCTCAAATAATGAGTGACAAATACAGTAATTCAGTTGAAAAAATGTTTTAATAAAAACTCTATTTATTATCAAGATACAATTAAAGAAATTTCCACAAGAAACCATTACATGTATTTTAATTCAAGCAATACCAAAAATATCACTATGTATGTGGATGATTACTCCTGTCTCACCATATGTGTTGGTATCAGTTATAACCATCTATCATGCTCTGCAAAAAAGCAGAACGGGGTACTTAAAAGAGATGACCCACTTCTGATACTGAACAATTATCTGAGATCTCTATGTTCAAGAACACAGGTTTCTACAGTTTTTTGCGTCATCTGTGTCAGTCAAATATCCCAATGTCCACCTGTCCATGCACGCGTGTCCATGCCATACACACCTCCAGTCAAAAAAGAGTGTAACAACCCTTATACATTACATATAATTCACAATTCAGGTATACTTTCGCTCACCCAAATATATATTGTAGCTACCGATGCTTCTGGACTCCATTTTCCAGCACTGTCACCTCCGCTTTCAATTGTATGTATTGTATATGAGTTGATACACTCTTTTTGTCTTGCGGTGTATATGGCACTGGGTTACATCTGACTGGGCACACATGCATGGACAGGTGGACATTGGGATATTTGACTGACACCGATGAAGGGAAAATCTGTAGCAACCTGTGTTCTTGAACATAGAGATCTCAGACAATTGTTCAGTATCGGAAGTGGGTCATCTCTTTTATGTACTCCGTTCTGCTTTTTTGTGATGCACGATAACTAGGGGTGGGTGAAAAGTGTGAGAAATTTCTCACATGACTTTTTGGGAAAACTTGACGATTTTTCTCTTTTCCCACGAAAAATTTTGCTTTTCCGCCTATACAAAAATGTCCTCCTTTTTGTCTATTTTAACACATTTTCACCTATTTTAACACATTTTTTGCTTATATTTCCTATAGGTACCACATTTGCCACTGTAATATTACTTTTTCTGAGGGCTGAAGTTTAGAAATAAGTGGCTGAAAGTCAAAGTTGTGAGTCCTACAGCAACATATGGCTTGAAAAATGTGTTAGCATGCAGCATGCATATTTCCTTTGCCACAACACTAACTTCCTGCTTAAGTGACACTGGCACATATTCATGATGATATCAAGTAATAAAAATAAATAATATACAACCTACAATGTGGCAGATGTGTATGGTAGTGGTGGTGGTGGGGGACTGGCATGGTGTGATTTGTGTATGTATATTGTTTTTACCATTGTCTACGCTATCCTCCTTCTCAGATTATTGACACATATTACTTATCGGTCATAGCAGTGGTCCCAAGTGGGGTACATGGAGGCAACCCTTCTTCACATCCCTCCTCCACCCCCTCATCTGTGCTGCTGTTAATATATTTGTCCTGGCTTTGTCTGTCATGTGTGGTTTCTGCTACTACTACTACTGTGGCTAGATGTTGATGCAATTCTACTGCCACTACTACTAGGTGTCAAAGGTGTAGCACTTACAGCAGCAGCAGCAGCAGAGGCACTCATCATATGTAACATTGTGGATGTTAACCTGTGTTGCTGTTGCTGGGTACTCAAAACAGGTATGTGTGGCTGAGTGGGACTTGGACTTTGAAGAGGTGATGATGCTGAGGATGACTGATAGGGTGACTGTGGGCTTTTTGACATCTGTGCTTGTCCAGGGTCAGACTTTCCAATGGCTTTCTCAAACAGTTTATAGACAGGCACAGTGCTCCTTAAAAGTGGTGGAAGTGTCAGCCTTTGACTTTCTGCTAACCTTAAAGCCGTGTCATCATCCTCACTCTCAGCTTCTTCTGTATCTGAACAAGAGAAGGATACTTGAGGCATATATTCTAGATATGCGTCATCATTAGGTCATCCTTAGCAGCATCAGCATCACCTGACAGTTTTTGCCCAAAACTACCCTTATATTCATCTAAGCTTTTGGAGGTCTCAAACAATTTCTTTTTACTTTTACTGTAACAAAGTTCCCTACTACTTTGAGGATGGGTGTTTTGGGGCTTGTTTGTCTCACTATCTGATAAAGAAGGCAGTTCAGCTGTTACACCTTCCTCTATTATGTTATTGCCAGCATCATCAACACTTGAATGTGACTTGTTGTCATCTTCAGTGTTCTTCTTAAATTAATCTTTATTTCTACTGGCACTGAGGGTGCTGGAACTAGTTTTGCTGGGACCTTCACAAACTGCATCCTCCCTTGGAGTAGAGGGGTCATCATCATTGAGTGCACACGCTGCAGCGCCCATTGCTGCAGTCAGGTTTTGAACTACTACTTTACTGTCACGCCCCTGCACTTCTCCACCCCTCCCCCTTCCCCTTGTGCGTTTGCTGGACATTACACAACTACTTTATGGTACACAACACAATTGATGGAGCTGTATGGAGCTGTATGATTCCTTGCCTAAGCCCAGTCAGCTGTCTGTCACTGTCACATAATATATTTAGTTCTTTATTCTTTTTCTTTTCTTTTTTTTTAAGTTTGTCCCCAAAAAATTATAACTGAAAAACAAAATCAAAAACTTCTTTCCCCAGACTTCCCCACCAAGCACAGAGACAATAACAGCAAGTTCAGCAAACAAATAGGTGTCTAGTTGCCTGTGTCCTTCCTCCCTTCTTCCCAGAATGCCCCACTGATTATCCTAATACACACTTACACAGAACAAATGTCCTACTAAAAGATTCCCTAAACTAAACTTCAATTCCCCTATCTTCTCTAGCTCAAACAAGATGCTGCTCTCTCACAAACACAGAATGACATGCTGTGAGAGCCTGACAGCCTTTTCTATGGTTGTAGAAAATGTTTGTGTGGTGGAGAAATATTTTTCTTCCCATTGATTTCAATGGGTTAAAAAGGCAGGGAAAAAAGCGGAAAAACTGCACTTTTCACAGTAAATTATTTGCCAAGTGGATAGTGCCATTACTCACAGATTTCAGTTTGAGGCGAAAAGTTTTGCCCATCACTATTTATAACTGATGCCAACACAGATGGTAAGACAGGCGTGATCACTCACATACATAGTGATATTTTTGTGTTGCTTGAATTAAAATATATATAATGGATTCTTATAAAAATTGATTTCTTTAATTGTATCTTGATAATATATAGAGGTTTTTTTTTATTAAAACACATTTTTTCAACTGAATTAATGTATTTGTCACTCATGATTAGAGATGTGTAGGCTCATAACTGCCTAAGTAATCTTTTATAATGTACATTTTTTTAAATCTTATGGTAGAGATTTTTTTGACTTGGGCTGCTGTGAGACCTAGGGCATTTATCTTGTTTACCTACATCAATGAGCAACCACATCCTTTTTTGTATACCTTTTTTACACTGTCATCAAAACTGCAATATGGCACATTGTTATTTAATGAGTTTTTAGATGGTTTATTAATAGTATGAATCTTTTGGTGGGACTTCAACAAACTGTATCCGCCTAGGGAGGAGAGGGATTACCATCATTTATTGCACAAGCTGCAGCAACCACTGATGCAGTCAGTTTTTGAACAGCCACTTTACTCCCACGTCCCTGCACTGCTCCAATCCTCCCCTTGTGCGTTTGCTGGACATTACTCAAAAACTGTGTGTGTGTGTTTTTACTGTAAAGTACACAATAGAACTGATTATTTTCTCCCATCTCTAAAGTTAAGAGCATCAGCCTAAAGTGTGTTCATTGCATTATTAATAGGGGACGATGTACAGCAAAAGGAATAATACATTGGGAAGTGGACCCTGCCTCAAAGAGCTTACAATTGAATCAGTTATCATGACAATAAGTAAACAATAGAAAGAGGATCATAAGTGCAAGTTCAAGGCTTCAGTAAGGGAAATTATCACGGTGCCCGTGATTTGCTGACTTCTGTTGTCAGTCAGGTGTGTGTGCTCTCCATTGGCCACCTGTCTTGTGCCCGCCCAGTATTGCCTTTATAGACTGGGCTGAGGCACCCTTTGGTTGCCCTTTCCTGGTGTCTCTATGTCAGCAGTCACCTGCATTGTACCTATTCCCTGGGCCTGTTTCACTCTTCTACCAGTATCAGCGTTGCTCCAGTAGCCAGGGCCTCTCCTGTGTGGCTGCCTGCCTCCGTTCCTGATCCGGTTGAGATGTCGTTCCTGCTTCCATTCCTGATCTCGTGCTGCTGTTGTTCCTGCTCCATTCCTGACCTGGTTGGCTGTGCTGTTGTTCCTGCTTCCATTCCTGATCCCGTGCTGCTGCTGTTCCTGCTCCGTTCCTGACCCGGTTGGCGGTGCTGTCATTCCTGTGGTGATCCTGGCTTGTCTGCTGACGCTGCTGCTTCTTTGTCATCCGTCTTGCTGCTGAGTCGCTATGGAGACATTCTGATCTCTGTGCATTCCATATTCACCGGTTGCTGATCCCGTTTGTATAGAACTGGTTGGACGCATCATTTGTCCAGTACGTGGTACTGGTTGACTCCTTGATCACTGGTTGCTGATTTCGCTTGTATAGAACCGGTTGGGCATACGCTTATCCAGTACGAGGTACTGGTTTGCTCCAATTTCACCGGTTGCTGATTCCGCTTGTATAGAACCGGTTGGGCAATACGCTTCCAGTACGTGGTACTGGTTTACTCCTATTTTACCGGTTGCTGATTCCGCTTGTATAGAATCGGTTGGGCAATCGCTTCCAGTACACGATACTGGTTTACTCCAATTTCACCGGTTGCTGATTCTGCTTGTATAGAACCGGTTGGGCATACGTTTATCCAGTACACTGTACTGGTTTACTCCAATTCACCGGTAGCTGATTCCGCTTGTATAGTACCGGTTGGGCGTTACGATTATCCAGTACCCGGTACTGGTTAACTCCTCTGAGACCGGCTGCTGTTTCCACTTGTATAGAGCTGGCTAAGCGCTATTGTTGTCCAGTACACGGTACTGGTTTACTCCATGATACACCGGCGGCTGATCCCGCTAGTATAGAGCCGGTTGAGCACTTTGTTGTCCAGTACGCAGTACTGGTTTACTCCACATCCACCGGTTGCTAATCCCGTTTGTATGAACCGGTTGGGATATACGGTTGTTCCATACATGGTACTGGGTTACTCCACAGTCACCGGTTGTTGCTGTTTCCGTTTCTACACCGGTTTGGTCTCCCTGGTTGGGAGACTGGTTTGCTCCACTGTTCCATCTTATGCTGTTGCTCCATCTGTGCAGAATTAGTGGAGCTGTTCCTCTGTCCTCCTGGCTGCCTTGCCCAGTAATTTGGTAAGGCCAGTAGAGCCACATTCAGACTGGCGTGTAACCTCCAGGCTGCCTTGCCCGGTATATTGGCAAGGCCGGTAGAGCCACAACCAGCTTATCCTGTTAACCCTCCAGACTGCCTTGCCCGGTATATTGGCAAGGCCGGTAGAACCACAACCAGCTTGTCTTGTAAACCTCCAGGCTGCCTTGCACGGTATATTGGCAAGGCCCGTAGAGCCACATTCAGATTGTCTTGTAACCCTTTAGGCTGCCTTGCCCGGTATATTGGCAAGGCCGTTAGAGCCTCCCTTGTGTATCTTGCAATAAATACTGTTTGTACCCATTGAGTATATGTGATTTACGTGTATGACTAGGACCCGTGAGGGTTCCCAGTAAACTTTTCAATAAAGTTTGATTTTTATCTTACTCTGTGTCTGAGAGTCAAAACAAACCGTGACAGAAATACAGAATGATTTTGATGTGACTGTTAAGTGGGTTTTCATGAGAAGCTTGAAAGTGATGAGTGTGGATAATTTCCAAAAGGAGCTATGGAGGGCATTCCAAAGTCAAGGTGAAGCCAATGAAAATGATTGCAGACAAGAGATGCATCAAGTTGTGAAAGAATGATGAGCAACAGGAAGACCACAGAATTGAACGATGCAATAATCAAGTATAGAAGAATAGAGGTCAGAGTGATAGTTTTTGCTGTTGACATACTGAGGCAATATTTTTGCCAATATTTTTAGGATAAAGAAGCAGGTTTCGGTGAAAGCTTGGATATGGAGGGAGAATATCAAGGTAAAACTGAGAAAAACGCAAACATATATACATATAGAAAGGTCCATGATAGGAATGAAACGTTGACAATAAAATGTCCTATTTTTTTGCCTACGATGTCCCACTGGTGCTGCCTTATTCCCCCCCCCTCTCTCTCTCTCTCTCTCTCTCTCTCTCTCTATATATATATATATATATATATATATATATATATATATATATATATACACACATATATATATAAAGAGTCTATATGGATATGCACTCACGCTTAACTGCTATGTTCAAATATTGGGTGCCACAGAAGATAATAGTATAGAAGAAGAAGCTGTGCACTAACGGCTTTCAAAGTCAAAATAAACCAGCATTTAATGGTCAAATAGTGCAACGTTTTGGTCCTCTTTAAGGGACCTTTGTCAAGCAAACATAATACATTAATGATATACAACATATAAATAGTAATGATAGAGACTCACCTTGTGTGACCCAAACGCCCCCCAGTGATGACGTAAAGAGTAGAAGGAAAAGAGAGAACAGATAGAGAAACTGTCACCCAAGTACCGTAGCACCAAGGGAGATATCTCAAACAGTGCCACCCTGTGTAAGGAGAAGAGAATGCAATAAACATTATAGCTACTTTCGTCAAACAGTAACATAGTCAAGGGATACATATTAGGATCATGTTTAAAGTGTGACAACGTATCCTAGAAAATGCAAAGTTAGCGTTCAGACAAAAAACAGCTAAACACATTATGTTCAATTAGTCCATGAGGACTGAGGGTATTCAGTTCTCTGATCCAAAAACACTCGCGCTGTAATAGTTTTTTATGACAATCACCACCACGTTTGTTTATCGGTACATGTTCAATACAAATGGGATTAGTATGTAGTATTGTCCTTTGTCCTTTGATGTGTGCAGGTCATAAGTAACTTTTGTTAGTGCTGTTTCTATTGAGTAGTTTGAATGGAAACCTACTGTAATGGGTCAAGATGAGAGCTAGAATTGAGGACAGAGATTAAGCATGAGAATACTACCACCAGTAGTATTAATAAACCATCTAAGAACACTGATAATGGCGAGTTGCATTCTATTGTTGATTGCATAATGAACAAAGGTATAGCATTTTAACCAACTGAGGCATCTGACAGTGAACCAAACAAGTACACCTGTCCTAAAAGTATTAGTGAATGTTGAGAAAATTCCTCTAAGTGGAAAAGCAAAATAAATTGCTTGAGACTTCATGAAAGCCTAGAAAAGTAGTGGAGAAAAAGCAGCAGGTGATGCTGAGAATTACATAATTACTGATGAGGATGTTAATCTAGAATATATATCTCCAGCACCCTCCTCTTCTTCAGACACAGATGAACTTGAGAGTGAGAGATGGTGACATGGCCAGAAAATTAGCTGAAAGCAAAAGGTTTAGCCTTCCACCACTAAAAAGGAGAATTGTGCCTGTCTAAAAACTGAGAAATGAATTGGAAAGTCTGATTAGTAAAGATGGCTAAATATACACAATCATCCTGTCAGTCATCATCAGCATCAAAACTGCTTCCAGGTCTAAATCCCACTCAGCCACACACTAGTGTTGAGTAACCACCAGCTACACAGCTTACCAACATCCATAACCTTAGCTATGATGAGTGCCTCTGTTGCTGTTGTAAGTGCAGCACCTTTGACACCTAGTAGTAGTACAATTGCAGCACCATATAGCCCCAGTAGTACTAAAAATCTCTCAGGACATCCGCATACCATGAAGTCTACAGTATTGACATGTTTGAAAAGCCAAAAATGTTGCTATCTGTTATCTGTGTAAGAAGCATATGAACAGGGGGAAATCAAACTCACACCAAGGCACCTCCTCATTGAGCTCCCAGGGCTCTGTGGCATGTCATAGAATTGATTTTGATGTGTCAGTGAGCGTGCCAAGATTTATTACATCTATGGTTCCAGCTATGGAGGAGTATAACTTTGAGTTGCACAGTGTCACGACTAGCCTAGCACAGAAGCTCAGAAGTAGGAAAAGATACTCCTCCAACAAAGGTGATTGGGGCTAGAGGCTAGAGAGCGTAGGGGGGCCAACCGTAGGGGGGTGTGCTGCGGCCAAAGCCGTTTAAAGGTGCTAGCCGCAAGGCTAGATAGCCCCCTTCGGTTGAGCCTCCGGGGACTCAGGATACCCCACTACGGTTGGACTATACCCCAATCACCTCAGGGAGAAACTGACTCCAAGAAGATGGATGAGTAGGACACAAGCAGGACTCGTCACAGGATACAGGACTGACCAGAGCAGGAAACAGGATACAGGACACAGGACTGACCAGAGCAGGACACAGAACTGACCACAGCAGGACACAGGATACAGGACACAGGACTGACCAAAGCAGGATACACAGGACTGACCAGAGCAGGATACAGGATACAGGCGACAGGACTGACCAGAGCAGGATACACAGGACTGACCAGAGCAAGATACAGGATACAGGACACAGGACTGACCAGAACAGGATACACAGGACTGACCAGAGCCGGATACAGGATACAGGACACAGGACTGACCAGAGCAGGATACAGGACACAGGATTGACCAGAGCAGGATACACAGGACTGACCAGAGCAGGATACAGGATACAGGACACAGGGCTGACCAAGCAGGATACACAGGATACAGGACTGACCGGCGAGAAATAACAACTGTGAATGGACTGACCAGGGCAGGACTGGAGACAGGACACTGGCTGCAGGCAACTGGAACACAGACAGCAGGAACTGGGCACTGGAAACAGGAGCAGGACACAGGAATACCGGACACTTAGCAGAAGAAGGTGAACGAGGCACAGCAAGACCTGTTCACCCGAATGGACGCTCAGACAACGCGTCCGTTGCAGGGAGAGGGCGCCCTAAATAGTGAAGCCCAACCAGCTTCATGAGGCGGTGACACACAGAAACATAGAACTTGACGACCAGCGCTAAAAAAAACAGACGCTGTGTTTTTTTGTCAGGTCTTAGCATCCTATTACCCGACTTGTAAAAACAAAATCAGCGATAATTACATACACCGCCAGTCAAAAAAAACCCAATAGGAAACAACTAATTGTCACAGTACCTTGTAGCACCGCCGCTTCTGGCGATGCTCATTATGACACTCCGGTGTCATTTCAACGAGTGGTTGGACGCATCAATGCCAGATGCATCATCTGCAGGCGCGAGGGTGCAAGCATGCTGCAGGCCTCTGTTTTATGTGTGTTTGTTTCCTGTAGTCTCCTCCTACCTACTTCCTCCCTCTAAGCTGCTCCTCCTACCTACTTCCTGTGGAGGGGTTTAAAGGGCAGACTGAGTCCTGACTCAGTCACCCTTACGTTTTTGTTCTGAGCAGTTCATTTTCTAGTATTCCTGTGTATGATCCGGCTTGTCTGTCCATCCATTCTGGTGTTGACCTGTGGCTCTATCTGACTCTTCTCCTTGTGCTTTCCGATTTGGCTCAGATATCCTTTCTGGTGCAAACCTGTGGCTCTGGCTGACTACCAGCTCCGTGTATGACCTAGGCTTGTCTGACTACCCACTCTGGTGTTGACCTGGGGCTCTATCCACTATGCATCCAGCATACATACGCTCCCGTGGATATCCTATCTGGTGCAAACCTGTGGCTCTGGCTGACTACCCGCTCCGTGTATGACCTAGGCTTGTCTGACTACCCACTCTGGTGTTGACCTGGGGCTCTATCCACTGCGCATACAGCATTCCATCGCTTCAGTGGATATCCTATCTGGTGCAAACCTGTGGCTCTGGCTGACTACCCGCTCAGTGTATGACTTTGGCTCGTCTGACTATCCTATCTGGTGCTTACTAGTAGGCTCTGTCTGTTCGCTCAGTTTGTTGGTTCTGTTACTCAGACATCCTTCCTAGCACTGACCTGGGGCTCTAGCAGACTCCTAGCTACTGACTGCAGGCTGAATCAGTACCTCTTGGGTGTTACCTTACCACGAGACTTCAGTGGTCTGAGGCCTAGTCTCGGACAGTGTGGTGCAGAGATTGGGAGACTGCTATTCCTGATACAGTACTCGCCGTTTCTATCACCCACTGTGTATGTGTGTGTGTGTGTGTGTTTGTATATACCATCTGACTCCTGGTTTTGCTTGCTAACTGTAACAGTACCTAAGGGTCATGACAACAGACGATGATAGTGATCCTCCTTTACAGAGAATATTTGACAGAAAGCAGGATCAGGATCAACGTATTGATAAGTCCAGGGTAACCGCACGGTGGCAGAATACGCAATCGAGTTTCGAACCCTAGCAATCAAAATAGGGTGGAACAATGAGGCCCTGATAGCTGCATTCTCCCAAGGGCTTTGCGATTACATGAAGGATGAGATTTCTGCTCGTGACCTACCTAATAGTTTGGATGAGATAATATCCTTTGTCATCCTCATAGATACACGGGTTCGGGAGAGACCTTCATTTAAGGAGCGCCTGCGAAGGCATCCTACCAGCATGTCCTAAAGCTTTTTTGGCCCACCCTGTCCTCCCTCACCTCCCATGCCTCCTGGTTCCAACACAACAGGTGGTGAACCTATGCAGGTGGGAGCTACACAACTCTCTGCGGCGGAGAGGACCCATAGGCGGAGGGAGATACTATGTCTGTACTGTGGTAAAAATGGTCACCTACTAAGATCATGCCTGGTACATCCGGGAAAACGCTCGCACCTAGGATCCTGCCGGGGACAGATCTTAGGTGGCATCTCACAGTCCCCTGAAGACTCTCGGGCTAAACCCTTGCTGGACATAGTCCTATCTTGAGCTAAAGAGTCAATTCCTGTGCCTGCCTTGATAGACTTTGGCGCAGCAGGTTATTTTGTGGATGCCACATTTGCTGAGCATTTTGGGATTCCTTTAGTGCCTCGTGACTCTCCTTTGGCAGTTGAAGCAATTGATGGCAGAACCCTGCTGCCAGCACACATTACCCATGAGACGGCCCCACTTACCCTAAGTGTGGGAGCCCTGCATAAGGAAACCCTGAAGTTTCAGGTGATAAACTCTCCGCACATGCTATTGTGTTAGGGTTCCCGTGGCTACAAGTGCATAACCCTAAAATTGACTGGATCACGAGTGAAATATTGTCCTGGGGTTCTCACTGTGAGGAGGCATGTCTTTCACGTCCCATCAGACGTGCTTGTGCCGAGTCTCAAGGCCTACCAGAGGCTTATTCGCAGTTTTCCGAGTTATTTAACAAAGTCTAGGCAGGAGCTTTTCCTCCCCAATAACTATACGATTGTATGATCATGCTCTTGCCTGGGACTACCCCTTCGCGGAGTCATACATATCTTCTGTCTGGAGTGGGCATTATGAATATCTGGTCATGCCCTTTGGCCTGTGCAATGCTCCCGCTGTCTTCCAAGAATTCATAAATGACATCCTGAGAGAACTTTTGCAAATCTGCGTTTTTGTATATCTGGATGACATCCTTATCCATTCTCCAACAGTGGAGACCCACTATGTGGATGTATCCAGGGTCCTTTAGTTCTGAAAGATAACAACTTGTTCTGCAAGTTGGAAAAGTGTGAGTTTCACATGACCCAAGTTACCTTTCTTGGGTATGTTATCTCCGTGTCTGGGTTTGCGATGGACCCCAAACAACTGTCGGCTGTGGTTCAGTGGCCTTGTCAGGAGGGACTGAAGGTGATTCGAAGATTTCTGGGCTTTGCAAACTATTACCATAAATGTATAAAAAATTTCTCGACCATTGTAAAACCCATCACTGACATGACGTGGAAAGGAACCAAAGTGTTAGAATGGTCTTCTGATGCACTTTCTGCCTTTGACAACCTCAAAGCAGCATTTACTGCAGTTCCGATCCTGGCACATCCCAATCCAGCCCTGCCCTTTACCCTGGAGGTTGATACGTCAGAGATTGGAGTAGGCGCCCTCCTTTCTCAACGGTCAGCTGCTGGAGAGGCTTTGCACTCTTGTAGCTACTTCTCAAAAAACTGTCTAAGGCTGAAAGGGTTTATCAGACTGGTGACAGGGAGTTGCTGGCTATAATTTTGGCACTGAAGGAGTGGCGTCATCTGTTGGAGGGTACCAGTTCCCCCATTTTGATTCTTATGGACCATAAGAATCTGACATACTTGTCTGAAACCAAGTGGCTGTCCTCCCGGCAGGCCAGATGGGCACTATTCCTATCCAGGTTTAATTTCGTGGTTTCCTACCTTCCAGGCTCGAAAAAAGTTAAGGCTGACGCTCTGTCACTCCAATTTTGTAGTAGGTCCAAGGAGGAGGTTCCTCCCACTCCGATCATTCCTGCTGATCGCATTCTGGCCACAATTTGCACCTGTATTACCTCTCCTCTGGGAGAGGAGATACTGTCCACCCAAGCATCTGTCCCAGCAGAGACTCCTAGTGGGAGATGTTTTGTACCGGCTCAGTTCCGCATTAAAATCCTGGAGACATATCATGCTTCCAAAATCTCTGGCCAAATTGGGCTCGACCAGTTAATCTGGTCCTTGTCTATTTTGTTTTGGTGGCCGAGCCTCCTCTCTGATTGCACCGCCTTTACCGCAGCCTGCACCACGTGTGCTCAAAATAAGTCTCCTCGACATCTGCTGGGGGGCTTGCTTCAGCCTGTGGCCAACGGTGAATGTCTCTAGTCTCACTTATCCATTGATTTTATGGTCGACCTTCCTAGGTCTATGGTCTTTACTGCAATACTTATGATTTTGGACAAATTTTCTATGATGGCTCACTTTGTACCACTCAAGGGCTTGCCATCCACGCAGGAATTAGTGGTGGTATTCGCAAAGGAGGTGTTCCAACTCCATGGTATCCCTAAGGATGATTGTGTCTGACAGAGGGAAGCCAGTTTGTGTCCCGCTTCTGGAGGTGTTTCTGTGCACAAATGGGAATTCAATTGGCATTCTCCTCCGCATGCCATCCGCAAACCAACAGTGCGGCAGAAAGGTCGAACCAAGCCTTAGAGCAATTTCTCCGCTGCTATGTCTCTGACGACCACGACAATTGGGCTACCCTGTTTCCCTGGGCGGAGTTTGCCAGAAATGGTGCTGTGAACTCTTACAGAGTTCTCCTTTCTTGGTTAACTATGGGTTCCAACCCTCTGTTCTTCCTGAAACCTTCCGTGCACAAGCTAGTCCAGCTCTGGATGAGCATTTTCAGACACTCTGTTCCTCATGGGTTCAGGTACAGCATACCCTACGTGGTTTAGTGCAGCAACAAAAAAGGCAGGCTGACCGTAGACGTCTGCCAGCCCCGTCCTTCCAGGTTGGAGACAGAGTGTGGTTGTCTTCCCGTAATTTGCACCTCCAGGTCCCATGCAATAAAATGGCTCCTTGATTTGTTGGCCCCTTCAAGGTGGTGCGCAAGATCAACCCTGGTACTTATGCATTGGAGCTGCCTGCCAGTATGCTTATACACAATGTCTTTCATGTTTCTCTGTTAAAGCCCTTGGTCTGCAAACGGTATACCTCCATTCCTATCCGTACTGCTCCCGTGATAGTTGCAGATCATGAGGAATATGACGTACAAAGTATTCTGATTCCCGTATGGTTAGAGGGAGCTTACAGTATTTTATCCATTGGAAGGGATATGGTCCAGAGGAGTGCTCCTAGATTTCTCCTGCTGATGTTCACGCTGCTCTCCTGGTGCACAGATTCCATGAACGTTTCCCTGACAAACCTGGTCCGGTCCCTCAGAGGAGGGGTCTTTGAAGGGAGGGTACTGTCATAGTACCTTGTAGCGCCGCCGCTTCTGGTGATGCTCATTATGACACTCTGGCGTCATTTCCACAAGCAGTTGGACGCATCAATGCCAGATGCGTCATCTGCAGGCGTGAGGGTGCAAGCATGCTGCAGGCCTCTGTTTTATGTGTGTTTGTTTCCTGTACTCTCCTCCTACCTACTTCCTCCCTCTAAGCTGCTCCTCCTACCTACTTCCTGTGGAGGGGTTTAAAGGGCAGACTGAGTCCTGACTCAGTCACCCTTACGTTTTTGTTCTGAGCAGTTCATTTTCTAGTATTCCTGTGTATGATCCGGCTTGTCTGTCCATCCATTCTGGTGTTGACCTGTGGCTCTATCTGACTCTTCTCCTTGTGCTTTCCGATTTGGCTCAGATATCCTTTCTGGTGCAAACCTGTGGCTCTGGCTGACTACCAGCTCCGTGTATGACCTAGGCTTGTCTGACTACCCACTCTGGTGTTGACCTGGGGCTCTATCCACTATGCATCCAGCATACATACGCTCCAGTGGATATCCTATCTAGTGCAAACCTGTGGCTCTGGCTGACTACCCGCTCAGTGTATGACCTAGGCTTGTCTGACTACCCACTCTGGTGTTGACCTGGGGCTCTATCCACTGTGCATCCAGCATTCCATCGCTTCAGTGGATATCCTATCTGGTGCAAACCTGTGGCTCTGGCTGACTACCCGCTCAGTGTATGACTTTGGCTCGTCTGACTATCCTATCTGGTGCTTACTAGTAGGCTCTGTCTGTTCGCTCAGTTTGTTGGTTCCGTTACTCAGACATCCTTCCTAGCACTGACCTGGGGCTCTAGCAGACTCCTAGCGACTGACTGAAGGCTGAGTCAGTACCTCTTGGGTGTTACCTTACCACGAGACTTCAGTGGTCTGAGGCCTAGTCTCGGACAGTGTGGTGCAGAGATTGGGAGACTGCTATTCCTGATACAGTACTTGCCGTTTCTATCACCCACTGTTTGTATGTATATATATATATATATATATATATATATATATATATATATATTGCATTACTACCATTATTCTCATAATAAAGGTTCTATTAACTACACCGTCTGACTACTCCTGGTTTTGCTTGCCAACCATAACACTAATAACAACATGCAAGTAGTATCCTATTACCCACGCTCCGTTTTAGTGCCTGTTTTGTTGATACATTTTAAGTCGGAAATCCTGCGCCTCAGAGGTTGAGGCGTAGAAGCCACAATGATGGTTTCAAAACCGTTCGTTGTTCGAACAAAAGCAGTGTAGAATACAGTATACAGCAAAGAAATCTGACATCGAGTGCATTCGCCATTCCCCTTGAAAATTCGACTTACAATGCTCCCATGACTTTTTTCTCCATTTAAATTTGACATTGTTCTTCTATTTTTTATGACATGCCTATCACGGTTCCCATGATTTCTCTGTCACTCTCACTTGTGCTGCTCCCTTACTGGTTGAGCGTGTTTGGCCCGCCCCTGGTGACCTTTTTATTCTGTCCATTGGCACCTGTCAGGTGCCCTTTCATGGTGTTCCAGAGCCAGTGTTGCTGTTGCCGTGTTCCTGCGTTCCTGATCTCCTGTGTACCGAATTGGCCTGTATTGACTACGCTTCTGTGCTCCTGCTCTGTGATCCGACCCGGCCTGGTTGACGTTCCTGCTCATTGCTGATCTGGCTTGTCTGCGAATCTCCTCCGTGATCTGACCCAGCCTGGCTGACCTTCTGCTCCATGACCTGTACCGAACTGCTACTGTTTACAACTCCTGTTGTCACCCCGGCGACATTCTGATCGCTGCAGCGTGTGTGTCAGAGCCGATCGAGATTGCTGCATTAACTCCTGCTGAGCCGTGTCTCCTGAGCTGAGCCTTCCGTTTCTCTGGTGCACTGTACTACGTATAGCTGAGTCTCCTTGGCACTAGCTGTGCAATTCCGCTACTCACTGAGCCTCCGATCACTTGTAGTACTTACTCCTCAACCTTGCTGCTATTGTTAACCCTAGCTGAGCCGTTACCTTATCCACTGCTTCTGCTGAGTCAGCCGCATTGTGGGCCTCGGTTAGTCGGCGGCTCGTTGTCATCTACAGAGCAGTAGGTCTCCGTTAACGCGCCCGTGGGAGGTGCTATTGGCTCAAGCACTTGCAGCAATAGGTGGTTCCCGTTATCGCCCGTGGGGGCTATTGGCTCAAGCGATCTCAATACTGTTGGTCTCCGTTATACACCCGTGGGGGCTATTGGCTGAAAGCTATCACAATACAGTGTCTCCGTTGTACTCCCGTGGGGGCTATTGGCTCAAGCTATCACGATACTGTTGGTCTCCGTTCCAAGCCCGAGGGGGCTATTTGGCTCACGCTCTTGCAGTACAGCATCCTCCGCTATACGCCTGTGGGGGCTATTGGCTCAAGCGATCTCAATACTGTTGGTCTCCACTATACGCCCGTGGGGGCTATCTACCAACTACCCTCCAGCTTTTGCCTCTGACTCAGCTCTATCTAGCAGCTCTCTACATAGACTGCTTTAAGGTGTTGTGTGATCTAGCACCTAGAGTTGCCTCTTATCACCTTGGGCGTGCCTAACACCACATTTGAGACTGATGATTCTTTTGTACTTAACTATTCATTGCCAGACGCTGTTTTTACCTGTCCTGTGACAGTATATGTATTGTCCCTGTTTCTGTATCCTGGTCCTGAGAAGGCATATGTAGCCTATATTCTGCTATTTACTGTATTGCCTGTAGAGGGCGATCTTGTTCTTATTTTTTTTAATAAAACTGTGTTTTATTCTAATCCTCTGTCTGAGTGTCTGAAACACCATTACAATGCCTTCTTTGTATTTGTATTGTATAATTAACTCTATGAGTACCAGGAAGGAAGCAACACATTACAACGTGTTTGCTACCCCTCTGGTACTCATAGGGTTAATAGGCAAGGTATGCAGCTGGATACCTTGCCTGTATATGTGTAAAAATGTTTGTTTGTTTTTTTAATTATATATTTAATTTTATTACAAATTATGTGACTTTAATCATTGAATCAGTTACCCGGTCTCACCCTGGTGACTCTTTCAATGATGAAAGCGCAGCGCTGCATTTCTAGGTATGACCCAGTGACAGGGTTCATTCATTCTACAAGCGCTTGTACTGGATGCGGCTTATACAGCCGCTCCAGTACTAAATAAGGCATAAAATGCCTTCGGGTCACCCCATGGATCAGGAGGGGTCTTGGTGCCCCCTTCGAGATCTGATGTTGATATGCTGCCTTATTTTTTTGTGGAAAGGCATGATTTTAAAGAACTGATGTCATGTGTAGAGATGGGCAAAAAACCAAAATCCAAACTGGTGAATAATGGCACTGTGTAAAGTGCAGATTTTCCTCTTTTTTCACCTAGCTCACTCCATTGAAATCAATGGGAACATTTAATTCACATACAACACATAGTATATGTTATTTTATTCCCAAAGGAATAGTATAAAAAGGGTATGGCGGAGTGTGGGGAATGAATCAGTTGAGCAGGTAATGTTTTTTTGAGGGGGTTGTTTACTAGGATTGGGGGGGACACTTAATAAAAAAACAGAAACTAACTACAATTGAAAAACCCATAAGACATATTATAAAAGGGGTCTGAGGCTGGTGCCCGTGTTGGTGGGTGGAGTCTGGGGAAAGAATCAGTTGAACAGGGAATTTGTTTTGGGGGGATTTGTTGAATGGTATTGGAGGGACAGTTAATAAGAAAATAAGTAACTAAAATAAAATATGAATTTGTTATATAACGTGACAGAAACAGCGACCCACTGACGTAAGCTGCAACTGGGTTAGACTGACACTTGATGGGATAGAGAATTTTGTAGAGGAAGATTTATAGTATTTAGGCTTGTGTTAGGCCCAAGCCCTGAGAAATCATTGATTTGTAGGACTGAGACTTATTACTAAAGACACAAACCCTAAGGAAACATTGATTAGTTGTAGGAAATTACACTTTTGTTAGGCCCAAGCCCTGAGGAAACATTGATTTGTAGGGCTTAGAATTGTTTGACACAAGCCCTAAGGAAACATTGATTTGAAGGACTTAGACTTCTTCGAAACTAGCCTACAAAAATTGCTTATTGTTTGTAGGCCTCTGTTTTTTTAAAAAAAAGATCAAGCCCTGAGAAAAAAATGCCTCACTGGACATTGTCAAATGCCCTGATGTAATTGTGGAATTTGTGAGTGCTGTTCTTGCTGCTGCTGATGATTTGCTTAAATAGCAGGATGATTAGGCAGCTCCAAAGGAATGGGATCAACTACAGAAGTGTTTCATGTGTGTTATCAGGGTGCTTGTGACAAGGTGTGTTCCCTCATTTCCTCTTCTCACTGACTTGTCAGAAATTGTGCATTGTGCCATTGGTGATGACTGCACTGTGCCTGCCCCCAAGAGAAAAATAGTCCCACACCCATGACTTCAGGGGATAGGGAACAGGTGGTGAAGAAGGCCCTCTTTCTTCTTCATCTCCACATTCTCCTTCACTGTCTGTGGCAGTGGATGATGCTGCTACTGCCTCAGAATCAGCACTGCAACTAGAACCAGAGTATTGATCTCCACCTCACTTTTTGTTGCCTTTGGGGAGATTCAGGGGGTACAGCAAAAATGGTGCCCAATTTCTGTTGTCATGGTGTCTGTTGTTCATGTGTCTTATCAGGGTGGTTGTGCCAAGGTGCTTTCCCTCCTTTCCCCTTTTCACTGACTTGTCACAAATTGTACACAGTGCCGTTGTTGATGACTGCACTGTGCCTGCCCCAAGAAAAAAATAGTCCCACACCCATGGCTTCAGGAGATAGGGAATAGGTGGAGAAGAATGGCCTCTTTCTTCTTCTCCTCCACATTCCCCTTCACTGTCTGTGGCAGAGGATGATGTTGCTGCTACTGCCTCAGAATCAGCACTGGAACTAGTACCAGGAATATTGCTACTGCTGGCAAGTGGAACCTGTCCTTGTCCAGCATCATTTGTTGACCTCATTCCCACTGTGTCCATGTAGGCCTGCTTTTCAGCATCATACTGCCATCGCAACTCAGCAGTAGCAGGAATTAGAGCAGCTGGAATTTCTGCAAATTCCTAAATCTCACTGGTGGTGGTGGTGATGCCCATCCATGTCTCCCATTCCTTCTCAGCTTGGGCTAAAAAGGCCTTATTGCCTCTTTCACCCCAGCTTCTCCATCATCATCACCACCACCAGTCACTTTTTGCTGCTGCTGCTGCTGCTTCTCTATTACAGACATTTCACTGGTTGGACGAGGTAATGAGAAATATGACAGAGGGTCATCTAATGTCACACTTGCCATTCCTTGTTGACTTGAAGAAGGCAGACTGGCAGCCCTAGCAACAGTTACAGGCATCTGATCTGTGCTCCAGGTGGTGGTGGTATTATTGCTATTAGGAAGCAATTCTACCTTCTGCAGGATCATGTTCCACCTGGATAATGCTGTGGGGGTAAAGGGACTCCCAGGGTCAGGGAAATGGTGTGGGCTTCCTTAACCGCTAGTCTAGTCTTCTCCTCCCCTCACTCATGAGCATTACAAGACATACTGGCAGCAAGTTCAGCACTGGCAGTAGGTTCAGCACTGACAGCAGGTGCAACACTGGCAACAGGGGCAGCACTGGCAGAGGCCACAGGCAGCTGACCCGTCCTGCTCACAATACTACCCTTTTCTTCCTCCTGTGAGATACATTTTCACAAGATCCCTAAGGGTGATGTAGGTGGACTGGCCAGCATTGGGTCTGGGGAACCAGCCCTTTCCTGGTGATGGTAGTTGTCCCTTCCTCCTCCTCAGACTTACTGAGCATAATGGTCCTTCCAGGTCCTACTTTTATTGTTATTAAACTTGCTCATAGTGATAGCAGCCACTCTGAGCCTCTCCTGCCTCAATTTCGCTATTAATTCCCAGCACAATGGCCTAGCACCTCTCTCTCTAGCTGTTGTATTGTGTTTCACTTCCTGGAAAACGGCATGTTTTTATAGCGAAAAGGTGAAAAGCACATTAATAACGGGGCAAAAACTTTGTAGCCATTGAAAAAAATAGAGACAAATTTTTGCCAATGGGAAAATATGGCAAAGATAATTGCTGTATAGAAAGAGGATTTTCCCACAAAAATGCATACAACCACATGGTTTTTGCAGGTATTTTTGCAGAAACGTGATGTGTCCCTTTGGCCAGAGTACAGACAATATCACTGTCACAGCTCACTTGGTTTCCCTTCTACCTGTGGGCAACACTAGATATCAACATCAGGTGACAGCCAGCGCCTGTGGTTCTGGCAGTATGGTAAAAAAAAAACAGCAGCACAATAGCCCATAACATCGGCATGCAGATTTGTGCATGAGAGTTTTGAGAGACAATCTCACAAAGCCATAGGTTTAGATAGAGCACGTGATAGGGGAATGGCTCATAACTCACATCTTGGAAATAGTTTTTTTGACTGCTGATAATGGCTCCAGAATAATAGATGCCTTTAGAACAGGTGATATGGTGCATGTTCCCATCTTTGCTTGTGTCTTAAATTTAGTTGTGTCTAGATTACTCTCAGATTCTGAAACCCAGATCTGACTATTGCCTGCAAAATCTGTGTCCATTTAGCTGCTCTTACAATGCTCGCAATGCTTTATATTCCATACAAGAAAGTAACAACCTGCATGATCACCAGCTAAAAATGGAGGTCCATTCCAGATAGAATTTCACATTGTACATGCTAGAGTGTTTGTCCGAGCATACTAAGGCCATTATCGAATATACAATCAAAACTGAAAGACTTTGGAGGGAATATCTTTGTCACCTGGACAATGACAACTAATATGGGATATATATGAACTGCTGAAAACTTTTGAGGAGGCCACCTTGCAGGTTATTCATGTAGGGGCCGGAATTAGTGAGAATCTTCCTGTGATATCTTTACTGCAGCAGAAACTGAGGGGCATAGCTGATGAATATTACAATTGTGCTCATGGCTTTCAGGGACTGAAGTAAATGGACATAGAAATATATTTGGAGACCCCTGAGGTGACTCAACACCCCTAAGGATGATATGAGGAGGTAAGCCTGATTAGAGGGCCGACCTCATAGGAGTGTTTTAATTGAAGGTAGATTCATGGTATGGGGAGCTCACTGACGGTAAGCGCCCAGTGGGAGAGGCTGCTGCCAATTTTAAGGGCTTACAGCCCTTCCCACAAATTAAGGCAATACATGTTTATTGTGACAGAGCTAGACTGATTTCTTGAACTGGTTCATAGATATATTTTGTAAAGCAGTTAGAACGCCATCTCCCCAGCCTCTGAATAATATGAGCTGGAACCTGTTTTTTTGAGGCTGAAGACGCAGCACCAATCCTGAACGAGTGGTCCGAATAGTGAGTACCATCTAAGCCTAGCCGAGTCAGAAGTTTTCTGAGGTATCTAGAGAACTCTGCTGAGGTAAGTGGGGCTTCTGGCTTTGCAATAGAGGACAATCCTCTGGTGTATCTTTGATTAACAGTGTCATATGTTGAAGAGTAGTGTTAGGACTCCAACAGTAGTGAGTGGGGTAGTATGGTATGGAACGACCTTTCTGTGATTGATCGGTTTTGGAGTGTGTGGATGAAAAGTGATCAGAGATTTATAAAGGGTGATGTTTGTGAACGTGAGGTGAATTCTCCCAGCCTTAAGAAGCCAAAACAGGCCAGAAATACGGCTGCCTGCATAATTAAAGAAACGTGGGCTCTGAAAGTCTGACTGTTGAGGAGTTCAAACAGCTGTCTGAATATAGAACCGGTGATGGGTAATCTAGGGCGTGATTGTGAAGTTAATAGACCTTTAAGAAACAGTATAACTTAAAAGTTAGAGAACAGTGAAGGATGGTAAGGAAAAAGTGAAGCAAAGTGGTGTTGAATTTCAGCCAAATATAACTTAATGGTGAAGGGGATAACTTCAGTGAGGTGTTGCAGTAGGCTGCAAATGCTAACACAACCATTGTGGAAAAAAGGATTCTGAGGTTTGGTCAGGGTAATGAAAGTTTGAAAAGTTGACCATGATTTCTCTTAAGCTCTCATCTTACTTGGTGCTAGTGCTTGTTGAATGATTAGTTGTGCTTGGTGAGAAAAATGGTCTAGCTCAGGATTAGATCTGAAGAATTCCTAAAATTTAAAGTGGGATAATGCATCATCTGCACGATTAAAACTACCTGGAATGAATTTTGAATAAACAAAGAATTTGTGGTACAAGGATAGCCAAGTCAGTTTCCTGAGAAGCAACATTATGTGAGGGGAAGGAGGTCTGCTTTTAGTGATAATAGACACTGTTGAAGCATTATCAATGATAAATGTAATGGCTGTACAGGACTATAGAGGACTCCAGAGAGCAGCTGCTGCCACTACTGGGTATAATGCAAATAGTGGGGAGGATACAGAGAATTGTAAGATCTATGCTGTTTCTTGAGGCCAGTTTTTTGCAAACCAATGTGCGTCATGTTTTGCTGCGAAACCGAAATTCACTGATACGTCAGAAAACACTGTTGGGGAGGATTCTGAGGGGGACGTGGCAAACATGATACAGCCATTCCAGAATTTAAGAAATTTTAACCACATGTTTAAATCTGACTTGGCTTCTGAGTTAAGTGTGATTCTGGTTTGTGAGTCTGGCATGAGGGAGAAAAGCTGTAAGAGGTGAGCAATAAAATGAACATCCTTGTGGAATTATTTGTGAAGTTTAAATGACCTAACAATGAGTGAAGCTCTACTCTTGTCAAAGATGTTTGGGCTAAATATTGGGAGATGATTGATTGTATGCGGGTTAATTTGTCTAGTGGCAAACTTGCTTCTGACTTAACGGAGTCTAAATTGATCCCAAGGAATTCAAATGTTGGGTTCTTGAGTTTTTTCCAAAGCTACTGGACATTGATTTTATTAAATAAAGAAAGGAGATTGGAGAGTGCCGTTGGTGAATTGGTATAGGGTTCTACTAACAGGAAATCATTGACATAGTGCAAAATAGAGTAGCCATGGTATTCGTTCATAAATATCCAGCATAATATGTCAGCAAATGAGTTAAACAATTTAGGACTGCTCTTAGAGCCGAACATGAGTTTATTATAGAAATAGTATTTTTCCTCCCATTTGATACTTTGTAAGTGCCATAAGGATATGTGAACAGATAATAATTAAAAGTGTCCACAATATCTGTTTTGAACAACAGACATCCAGGATGAGCTTGTTTGATCAGGGTTATGACATCTTCTATTTTTGCAAATTACAGGAAGTATGCCTCTGAAGGTGTTAGGTTGAAAATACTGGGTTGTAATGCTGAGTGTGGGGCAGAGAAATCTACAATGAGTCTTTTTCTTGAGTGAAAATTTTCTGGTGGCTAGATCTGAAGGATTAATCGACCATGTTGGAAATCGAGGAGTGGGGAATGGGCCCAGGAGAAAACCTTTGGCAAATTCTTTGGCTAGTAAGGATGATACTATGTCAGGTTTGGCCAAAGCAGATTAGAAATTGGGGCATTCTCGGGACTCCGTTGGGCAGGAAATTATGCCTGTGTTAAAGCCCTCTTTAAAGCCGGAAACAATAAAAGCCACAAAGTGTTTGTCTGGGTGTTTTGCAAGAAATTAATCTAAATAAATTAGATAGGTAGAACCTAGTCCTTTATTACCAAATTTACCTTTGGGGCAAAATGAACGGGAGTGGGTTTGCCTACAAACATAGCTTATGTGCAGCATTCTGCTGGTGCTGAAAAAGCACCCTCTAGAATTTGTTATTACAAATGGGTGATCTACCCATTTAATGAATAGAATGCTCTAATTTGTCTCTGGAAGGTAAATTTGGCATGAGCGAGATGGAGGGCTGGGAAGGGACTGTACAAGTTGCTGGTATTGGGCTGCTGACCTCTGCTGCTGGGGTGGCTGGGCAAAATTGGCTGAGTGGTAACCTGATTGACAGGATGGACATGTAGGAGCTTTAAGTCCAACAAAAAGCCAGCAAAAAAGCTATTTGTACAGCTGACTCCAGTCTCAGATGAAATTGAATTGGGCTAATCCAGCTGCTGCTTTGGCTGAAAAAGCCTGGAGATATTCATAGAAAGTAGACCCACCATATTTGTAGGCCAGGTCCACTATTAGGTATAAACAGTGGTCCAATTCCTGTCTGTGGTGTGGAAATGTAGTACAAACAATGTTCCTATAAATACTGAATACTAATACAAACTCAGGTACTGATAGTTTGCGGTTCAGCCTGGGATCCTTGGTCTACAAGGTCACAGCTACTTCACCGTAACTGACAGTCCTTTACTCAGCTAGGTCTTGGAAGGCTATGAGAAGGGATACCAGGTTGACGTTCTTCCCCTCAGTGATGTCCCTCCTGATGTGCTGGGGTACCATGTGAGTAGGTGTAATGTGAGGAGAAGGAGTCAACGAGGTACCTGGCTGAGGTGATGGTGATGAGCTAGGGATGGATGTGGCAGCAAGTGAGGAAGGACTTTCCAGAATAGTCAGTCTGGATTGGACTTCCGACATGTCTGAACTCAGGTTGTGAGTAGTTCAGTAATATGGTTGAACTGATGGAGACCGGGAAGGACTAAGGATAGTGAAGCCAGGTGAGGGGGGAGGCTGGGAGGTGGGGAACAGAAGGTGAAATAGTTCAGCCTTCCTGGCTGAATCCAGATATGGGATATGCAGTCTTGACAACTCTGCCATTAATGTAGGGACTGTCCAACTTCTAAGGACTGGGCCCCACTCTGTTAGCGTGGCTGGGGCCTCTACTTGAGGAACTTCAGAGTGAGCCGGCAGTTGTAGATCTTGTTCTTTCATCCTGAAACTACATGTAATAATAATACAAGCGACTAGTGACATATCATGATTGAACTAACCGACATACTGACATAAGACAATTGATGGATATGATAACAAGCAAGGAAGAAAATTCCCCTGCCTGGGGTGTCAGGCTAAGGAGGTGCTGTGAATTCATTTCATTGAAGAAAGTGAAATAAAACTTGCTAATGCTGGTGCTTGTGACCTGATGCACTACTACTTCTGCTACTCTCTTGTGTAGAAGGGAGCAGAAACTTGTCAATTAGGGTACAATGTGAAACTTGGTGCTGTTCCAAAGAGGCAGAATTAACTGCAGACAGGTGGGGAGACAATTAGACAACGTCCTTGTGTATAACAAAAGCAAAGGTTTCATTTTGACACATAGAAAACCTTCAGCCTCTATGAGGAGGTAAGGCAGACAGGAACAACCTTTGGTCTCTTGACGAGAAGTAAGGCGTGATGTACAGACAACCTTCAGCCTCTATGCAGAGGTAAGGTATGATAGACAATGGACAACCTTTGGCCTCTCTGAAGAGGTAAGGCATGATGTATAAACAACTAGCTTCGGCCGCTCCGTGATAGACAGTGGAACTCCCCCTCCCTCGGCGGCCACACCCACTCTTAAAAGAAAGAGTGAAAGACTGACTGGGTGTCCCAGGCTGCCTATGCGGTAAGACCTGACCAACCAGATTGCCTTAATCTTTTGTAGGTAAGAGTAATTCAGATGTTTTCGTGTCAGAAGAATGTGTTAAACATGCAGCAAGTCTTATGTTTCTAAGCAATACTGGAAGAGAAAAAACTCAGCTACTAAGGCCAGTCTCTTGTCTCATAGACTGTCTCTAATGCTGAAAAAAGACCAGTTCTGCACTAGAAGCCCTTACTAGTATTAGGTCAGTACTAAAATATAACTCTTTTTGGGGCGTGGCCTGGCAACCATAGCGGTTGAACGTGTATTTCTCCAGCTCCTACTAACTAGTGAGAAAATCTTGGCTCATCGTCTTTAAATTTTACAATCTGGGGTATTTCCTTACCTTTTCTGACTCCCCTGCTTCTAAGCTACCTGAGGGTACCTAAATTTTGTTTGGCGGCCATTAGGGATCGGAGTGCCCTCGTGGCGGGGCCTGTGCCGCCTGTCTTGGTCCTTGGCTGCGGCGCTACCCAGTGGAGTGTGTTTATTCATTTGCTGCCTGGCTTGGGATTCCACTGCTGCGGGTGCCGGGGTGGGACGCGGGGACTGAGCCTGGGATTCCTTCCCTGCCTGTCTCCTGTGCGGGGGAGAGGTGACTGGTGACCCGCTGTGCTGGACGCGGAGCTGAAGGCCATATTGGGGACAGCTGCGGCTTTGCTCCGTCTCGACTGGGGAGCCGTGGTGGATGTAACCTGTCTAGCTTCAACTGCATTCTCCTTCCTGTCTATGTGCTGGCTCGGCGCTAGTGCTGCATTGGGCCTGCCCTTCTTGTGAGGCAGTGAGTGGGCCTTTTGATTACGCTTTTCCCTTAGAGAGCCTACCAATTTTTTATTTTATGCTCCCGGTTCCCCTCCCCTCCCAGTAGGCCTCCTTGTAACCTGGTGCTGGTGGACATATTAACTGATGTCTGGACGCTCCTGGACTCCCCTGCAGGACTTATAATCTGTTGTAATACTGCCTACTAAGGCCCGTGGTGCAGGGGGTGCATGGACAGTGATCACCCTGACACTAGGTATTGGAGCTGCGGATCTGGCTGAAGAGCCTATTGTTGCTGCTACATCTTCTGGATGGTGCCCTTCCATCCTAGCATCATCTTGGGCACCACTGATTTATAGCCTGCTGGAAATTCCCCCTACATGTCTGATTTCTTTCCTGTATATGTTTCCCTCCTCTACCCCATGTATATCTAAATATTAGTTTATTACCTTACACAGTTGGGCCTGCTACATAGCTCTGGACTGTGAAATTCCCTGTTTGTTGCCTTCCCTATACTTGTTCCCCCCTCTGCCCCATGTATATTTATTTACCAGAGCCCTGAGTTCCAATGTGCTGCAGCTGTGAGGGGAGAGTGGTGGTCTGTGGATGCAGTGCTGCCTTTTGGATGTGAATGTCATTTCTTACTGCCACTAGTGGAACTGCACTTAAGCTACGAGTGCGGCTGGAGAGCCTACTGTTGCTGTACTATTGTCTATCTGTGGCCAAGACTCTCTCATGCTGTTTCAGAATTTGATACTACACATTCTAACGCTGCACACTTCCTTGTTTGTCTTCTTTCCCATATATGTTCTCCCTTGCTGCCCCGTGTATAATTGAGTATCAAGGCACCTGTTACCGTTTGAGGCTTGTTTACTTCATCTCATGTATCTGACCTGGGGACGCTTATGCTTCACAAATAAGTCCTGGGAGTCTCTACTTATCCTAGATTCTGGCTGTTTTTCATTTACTTCAATCTGAATGTAAAAATATGGGACATATCATGCGTGTCATTTAAATTTTGAGGGGTCCTGTCTGCACCTACCTGCCTCAGCAGCTGCTGTCCACCCTACGCTGTCCTTGACTTGTGCTGATCTGACCTACACTTGCTTTCTCAATCCCAGTATGGTTAAAAAATCAACAGAATACAGGAAAAAATTGAGTAAATTTGCTAGGAGAGCTATGGCGGTGGAGGAGGTCATGGCCATGCTGGAGGTCCCTTCTGCGGCTGCCTCGCCGGCTCAGTCTTCAGCTTCTGAGGAGGATGATTCGAAATCCCAATTTATGGAAATAATGTCTGCAATCGCTACCTTCCAGGCAGTCCTGACCAACAAAATTGACACTGTGCAGGTAGAAATAAACCTCTTACGTGCAGACCAACAAACTCTGTGTGAAAGTATCACCGATGTTCGACAACGTATCTCTACTGTGGAGGACACACTTCCCCTTGTGGTTACCTCGGTGGATGAATTAAAGAATCAAGTACGTTCTCTGCAATCCAAAGTAGATGATCTTGAAAACAGGTCTAGACGCAGTAATGTTCGTATAATCGGGCTGCTGGGGGACTGCGAGGGTTGTGCCCCTGAGCAATACATGGAGACCTGGATAAAGGAACATGTTGGCACAGAAAGTCTCTCACCATCCTTTACTGTTGAAAGGGCACATAGTTTACCAACAGGCCCTAGGCCTCCCGGATCATCTCCCCACCAGATGATTATCAAACTCCTGAATTACAGGGATCGAGATGCCATACTTCGCATGGCCAGGATGAAAGGTCAAGTTCTTTTCGAAAATCACCAACATAAGTTCCTGGAGGTGAAGCGCAAGCTTCGAGAGAAAAACATCTCTTACTCTATGCTGTTTCCTGCTAGATTGAGAATTGTCCATGATGGCCAACACCATCTTTTTCACCTCGGATTCGGAGGCTAGAGATTGGGTGGACACTCATTAAAGCCATCTCATCACTTCCTCATTTCATGGTACTACTACAGCAGTCTCCAATTCCTGTGCTTTCATTTACTTAGTCTCTCTAGTTCAAGATGTTCCTGGGGCGGTCCTCGGTGGACATGGCAATCGTTTCAACTGCTCCATCCCCTGCTGATTTGTCTAGATGGGGGTTGACTTCAGTGGGACATGACAATGTGGCCCTGTGTCAGGTGGATGCAGAACGCTGTTGACACTGGGGTCCACTCCTTCATGGCTCGAGTTCTGTGATGAACTGCTTTGAGATCTCTACTGGAGCAATGAGGTTGGGGGAGGAACAATATGTTATACTGCCATACATATGTCTAAATGCCTGTTTCAAACTCGTTATTATTACCATATATCTGAGTGTTTATGTATATGTTTTTTGGGGGGGGGGTTTTCCACGCTGATGTTGCGGGCGATTTCTGATCTGTCACTAATCTGCTGGTTTTGTCTCGCATCCCTCGGGCGGTGGTTTGATGCTGTATTGCCATAGTTCGGCACTTGGCTTCCTTGACTCTGTTAGATTTTGTTCATATATTATATGATGCCTCTGACCCGCCCCGGGGGTGCTGAGACGGGATGGTTAGGTGGGGGTAATATTCAATAGCTTTGGGGGGATTTGTTATGCCATTGGATTGCATTATTACTACTAATGCCCATATATATTTGAGTGTATATGTTTCTGTACCTACCTATGGGGGAAAAGTAAGAATATTTTTTTTTTCCCATCCTGTTAACATTATTGACGCTGTTCTGAAATGTTTCAATCTCCTGATATTGTCTTGCACATCTTGGGCGGTGGTTTGATGCTATATGGCCGTGATTCGGTATTTTGATTCTTTGGAGTTACTAAGTCTTGTTCATATAGTTTAGGATGCCTCCGATCCACCCAGGGGGTGCTAAGACGGGGTGAATGATTGGGAGATATGTCTAGTAACTTTGGGCAGACTTACTTTGTTACTAGGTTTTGTTATTGTTATTATTAACATATATCTGCCTGTATTTGCATGTCTATTCATATCTCTATTCAGGAATATGGGTTCCGGTTTCAAATTAATATTGTTAAGCTGCTGTCGTCTTGCATGTTTTGGGCAATGATTGGACGCCATGTTGCCGTGATCCGGCACTTGGGTCCCTTGAGGATGTTGGTGTCTGCTCGTTTGGTGATGCCTCCGATCTGCCCGGGAGATGTTACGGCGGGGGGGATGGGTGGAAGTACTGCTGGGGTTGCAGCTGAGGGATTGGCTTACTACTGGGCGGGAGATGTTGTGTTCTGGGGGTGGCTGTGGTGGTATGGTCGCTATGTTCTTCTTTACTCGTTGCTATAAAGTGATGATGTATTTACTGTTTGCTCTATTTTGCTGCTGTGGGGGGCGGGGGGTGTAGATGGGATCGTACATGATCAACTGACCACTGGTTACTTGGTTTATATGTGTTGGGTGGGAGGGAGGGGGGAGGTGTTATGGCTGCTAGGCTGCGGTTATGAGTTGGTTTTGGGATAAAATCTCTGTCAGGTTGGGGGAGATAGAGATAGGGTGGGCTGTTTGGTTAGGGGTTAGGTTTCCAGGTTTCCTCTCTCTTCTGGGCCGGGCGCTTCTCGCCCCCGGCACGCCCAGCCTTATGGCCAGGGTTGTAGCATATAACATCTGACTCTGTAATGACAGCACTAAACTGTAAATTTTTGTCATGGAATGTGCGTGTCCTGAATGATGTCATTAAAAGATCCTTGGTCTTGAACCACGTCAGGAAACAGACTCCTGGGGTGGTCATGCTGCAGGAGACACATCTCTCTGCAAGTAGAGTTCTGTCTCTTAGGAGGCAGTGGATACAAAGTCATTACCATGCCACATACTCCACATACGCAAGAGGTGTTTCCATTCTTATTACTAAATTGGTTTTATTAGAATTCATTGACCTCAAATCGGATCCCCAGGGCCGCTATCTTTTTTTTAACATGTAAATTGCAGGGATCTCTGTTTGTTCTACTGAATGTTTATATCCCGCCACCTTTCGACCCTTCAATCCTCAGAGACATGCTTGTATACATTTCTGACAAACCACAACTACGTATTGTTTGTGTGGGTGACTTTAACATAGCTACTAATTCTGACTTAGATAGATTAGGTGGGACGGCTGTTGACTCCAGACTGCATAGAGATGCCTTCCTCAGACTCATAGGTGACATGGGATTCATAGATGTATGGAGGACTCTCCATCTGCAGACCCTGGAGTTCTCATGCCACTCAGCTACTTATAAAACGTTATCTAGAAATGATTACATGTTCGTTAATCGGTCGACCTTGAATTTGGTTACAGATTGTTGTTTTCTGACCAGGGTTGCCTCCGACCACTCCCCGCTCTTCTTATCGCTACAACGAGACCAGAGACCTAGGTCTAGAGTGTGGGGACTTAGTCCCATATGGTTGACTAATACACATCTAGTGTCCAAACATAGGGAAGATCTGAATGAATATTTTGTTAATAATGTTGACACTGTTGCTCAAGGCACTGTTTGGAAGGCTGCTAAGGTGACTGCAAGGGGATCCTTGATAACCCTTATATCTATGAACAATAGGCTTGGGTCTCGGGAGGTAGAAGAATTGGAATCGGATGCTGCTGAGGCGGAGAAACAGTTTGTGGAAAAAGGGGACTCGGTATCTTATTCTAATTTTGTTTCTTGTTCCTTAAAGTATTCTATAAAATTGTCAGATCTGAATGCCCGTCGCATTTTTTACTTGAAACAAAATATTTTTGAAAATGGAGATAAGGCGGGGAGGCTGATGGCTCATCTTGTTTCTCAAAGCAGGGGGACTTCGTCGGTTTCCTCGCTCAGGGACCCTGGGGGCGCACTGGTTCTTAATCCACAATTGATTAATTCGCAATTCCGGTGTTTCTATTCTCACTTTACGAATCTCGACTGACCCGCTCTGACTCTCAGATTTCTTGTTTTATTGACCAGTGTGGCCTTCCACAACTTTCCTTTGAGCATAAACAAATGCTGGACGATCCTATACTTCTGAGAGAGGTTGTGGAGGCTATCCGTAGTTTGCCGGCGGGCAAGGCATCGGGTGTGGATGGTCTTCCTGTGGAATGGTATAAAGAATTTGTGGATGTCTTAGCCCTACATTTGTTGAATACCTTCTATGCTGCTATTGATGATGGATACCTTCCGGAGTCTATGAATAATGCCTCCATTATTGTATTGCCCAAACCAGGAAAAGATCTGGAGTTATGCTATTCCTACAGGCCAATTTCCTTATTGACTACAGATGCCAAAATTGTGGCAAAAATCCTAGCTACCAGATTAAATATGGTACTGGGAACTATAAAACACGACGATCAAACCGGCTTTATCCCAGGTAAATCAACATCACACAATCTTAGAAGGTTATTTATGCACCTGCAACTCTCTCATGATACCATGGGGTCTCGGGTGATAGCATCTCTCGACGCATCTAAGGCCTTCGACTCTGTCGAGTGGCCATATCTTTGGCATGTACTCAGGGGATTTGGGTTTGGCCCATCCTTTATCAAATGGATACATATTTTATATAGCAGTCCCAGGGTTTCTGTGGTGATGGGAGGACTGTGTTCACAGTCCTTCTCCTTGAATTGTGGTACCAGGCAGGGCTGTCCACTCTCGCCCGGCCTGTTCGCCTTTGCCTTGGAACCCCTGGCTGTTCTCATTCGTGCAAATCCATTGATTAGGGGACTCAGGGTGGAGGGCAGAGAGGAAAAGCTTGCACTATACACTGATGACATCCTGCTTTTTTTGGATGATGATGAGAATTCCTTGGAGACCACATTGAAATTGGTGGACAATTTTGGATTCCAAATAAATTGGACTAAGTCCTCTTTGCTTCAGATTGATAATAAGTCACTGGAGTCTAGTCCGACTAACATCCCGCTTTCATATGTGGATGTGTGTGTGTACATACTTGGGAATTAGGGTGGCAGCAACGACAGACTCCTTTTTGGAGATGAATTTGATACCCAACATTCAGTACTTTCACAACAAAACAACTGCATGGCTTCACCTGCCCTTAAATGTTGTTGGTAGATCGAATCTTATTAATATGATTTTTTTGCCCAAATTTTTGTATGTCTTTCAAAACACGCCGGTTCCTATACCTAAAAAAAATATTTCCGATAAAATTATCTCACGTTTCCTATGGCGGGGGGGGACGGGCTAGAATCAGGCTGACTACCCTCATGAGACGTAAACATCAGGGGGGAATTGCTTTGCCCAATTTCTATAGGTACTATTTAGCGGAGCAATGCCGATATGCGTTAGATTTTGCTTCTTCCCAACCTCGATACCAGACTACTCAGATAGATACATTATTGTTGCGGCCTGCCTATACGCTGTCCCAGTTCTTACATGGAGGCCCTGCAATTTTTAAAACTCGGACTCCGCTGACGACAACCTTATACGAGGCATGGGTGGAGGTGAAAGGGCTGTTGGGATACATTGCAATGGACCCGGATACCCCCTTATGGGGCGCCGCGGGGCTACGTCACTTATTTGATAGCGACTTTGGCCCCTTATGGGCCAGATTTGGGATTACCAACCTTGGACAGTTATATCATGATAGTCGGCTGAAATCCTTTGCACAATTGCATGATGAATACCATGTACCACATAATCTCTTTTACTCGTATTTGTGTATTAGACATGCTCTTCGCGCTCAGTGGGGTGATTGGGCCCTGATGATTTCTATATTCCCGCTTCTTGCCAGATTGATGCTTCTCGAGCCTTCGAGACCTCTTTCTTTCATTTACCAGTGGCTGGAATCTCATGTGGGGTATCAGGAGTTCCCTTCACGGAATAAATGGGAAATGGACGTGGGTCGGTTAGAGAATTGGGAATGGGATATGGCCAAGGCAGGACCAGCACTGGTGGCAACGTCGACTAGACGCCAGATGATACAGTTGAATATCCTACATCAAATTTATTATACGCCAGTCAGACTGTATAGAATGTGGAACTCTAGTACAGACAGTTGTCTCCGATGTGATAATGTTCCGTATTATCTGGGAATGTCCTGGAGTTGGGAGGTTTTGGAAAGAAATAATGCGTATTGTGGTCCTGGTGCTGGGGAGACCTGTTCCTGTGACTCCAAAAATGTGTTTATTGTCTATTTTCCCTGATGAGATTGAGGATGCAACTGACAGATCCCTGCTGAGAGAACTATTGGTGATGCCGAGAAAGGTGGTGGCCTTGAACTGGATGTCAAGCGGAGCTCCCAATTTCAGGGAGTGGATTAATTTAGTTTTACAGTGCATTCCACACTATAGATTGGTTTACTTACACCGGGGCCCTCCAAACAAGTTTGACAAGATCTGGGGAAGATGGCAGAACTGGTGGACACATAGAGCTGATGCTAATGTAGCACTTGATGATGAGCAACTTGACGGCGCTGGTTGATTTAGGTCACGCCTGCTTGTTGCGTGGATGGCTGTGATGCATGGTCGATGCGTGGCGTTGTGTTTGAACCCTGTACTTATCGAGATCTTGTGGCTTTGCTGGCTTGTGGGCGGGTGGGGGTGGTGCTGCGGGTTCGGGAGAGAGAGGAATCGGAATTGGGGTAGGGGAGTTTAGCAAAAGTTAAGTTAGGTTAGTTTTTGGGAATTTTGGTTATTAGAGGTTGACATAACAATAAACCCTCAGGTTGGCTTTGTACGCCCTACTGATATGTATATGTTCTTTTCATTGCTGCATATGTCTACATATTTTTGCTGAATTTGAACGATTTTACATGTATTTTTCTGTATATGTGATATGTATGGAGCGATCTGATAGTAAAATATATTTAAAAAAAAAAATATATATATAACTTTTATTAGTGCATATATTTAAAATGGTAACCAACCAAGCGAGTTCCTTATTGTTGGAGAACTCACTAGTTTAACTTAAAAGGTGGATCATAGTCCACTAATGGGCGTATAGGGAATGAAATAGAAAATTTGTGAAGCAAAAGATATCTTAATCGATGTCTAGATTTATGATATCCTGAATTTCTCATCCAGATCAAAACAATTACACGTTTATTGCTTATTATCTCAGAAAGGAGTGCAAAACAAATGCGTCCCTGTGGTCTATTGTAGTATAGAGAAACTTCACAGGATTCATGTATAGTACTCTAGTAGTAACGATATTGTGTACACGCTCCTATTGAAGGGCAATACTTTTTGATAAGGTGATGTGAATCAGAACTATTGAAACATTAACCCCTTGTCTTACTTGTGGCCAGAAGCTAATCTTAGTCACGTAGCCTATGAGATGGATTATGTCACTTCTAGGATCTTTGTGTGTATTAACATAGATTCATCACTGTATACTTGTTTCTCACTATGTTGAGTATTACACCTTTGATCCGTTTAAAGACACATGGACCTAGCTGAGCACGCTATGTATGTCTCCCGGTACACAAAGAAACAATTGGCAAATTAGCATCAATACACAACGAAAGACTGTTACAGTTGCCATTATCAAAGGGAGTCTGGATGGTCGCTTAATATCTAATTTACGATCCAAGTGAGATACACTAACTAGACTAGCATAAAGGAAGTTGTGGCTCCAGCAGATGAAAGTAATTAAAGAGAAAAGTGGTTGGTAAACACATCAGCTCAATAGATTGAGCAACTAGGAGAGGATGAGATTGCACCATACAATAAAAGGTGTAATACTCAACATAACAAGAAACAAGTATACAGTGATGAATCTACACAGAGATCCTACAAGTGAAGTAATCCATCTCAGAGAATTTTATACTTGAGTTGTATGTATGTGCAATGCTATGCTTATCTGGACTGCAATTCTGTCCATTCGTGCTGAACCAGCAGTGACAGGAGGAACTGCCGAGCAATCATAAGCACACTTCCCTCCAATATTGGATGAAGCTATAAGGTAGGGTATAATTGGGATACTGTGGAGAAATGTAATCCTACTATATGTACCTTGAATGGCTGAAACATGGATTACATTTTTTAATAAATGCGTCCCTTAAAGAGTACTCAAGGTTCGTTTAAGAAGTTTGCTGGGGGAGAAGGCTGAGATTTTAATTTCATAGTTTTATAAGTCTTATAAGATTGCAAGGATGTACTGATCCTGCAGGATGTTTAGGTATTATGGCATACATGCCCTATACCCCAAATAATGCGGATCATAAATGCTGTGTATGATTTATTTGTTAGCTTAGTACTAAATGACAACTTACTTCTATTCCTGTTACATTTATTGCTACCTTAATTCTTACCACTAACTTATATATATAACTTTCATGCTCACTAGTTCTTAGCAGCCAACTCATGCAAAACTAAATTAAATTAGCGTAAAAACTTATGCAGAAGTGCAAAGAGCCTCAGCAGATACGAGTCGCGTCTTGATGACGTAGGTGCAGACGCTCACTGACTGTAAGTGCCCAGTGGGAGAGACTGCTGCAGATTATAAGGGCTTACAGCCTCTCCCACAAATTAAGGCAACACCTTTCATTAATGACAATACAGACCAGCTCATGAAGAACATGCTAGAATGCTTTGAGCAGGATACTCACATAGTGTATAAAAGCAATGAGCAATACATTCTTGCCACTTTGCTGGACCCCCACTTTAAAAATATAATTTCGGAATTTCTGCCAATGCGTGATCAATTTGTGAAGGCATTATGATAAGTAGTATCAGATTCTGTCCAAGAAAATAAAGATATTTTTATAGATTGAGTGAAAGGTTTCATTGTGGAGGATGAGAGCGAGAAAATTAAGGAAAAGATAACTGGTAGAAAACATAGTGAAAAGAAGTCAGCAAAGGGTTTATACTAGCAGCATCAACAACATAAAAAAAAATTCCAAAATGTTTCCAAACATGTCATCATCATCATCATGTAAGGCAATTAATGTGTCTCAGGATGGCAATCTAAAATGTTTGGTTGTGGTGGGGGTGGCAGATCTTTGGGTTATTTACTCTAAGAGGTTGGGTTGGAAACTGATACACATGAACATTGTGTAGCTCCAAGTCCTAGGAGTTGTCCCACTGCATGAGAGTTGGTTACAACATACTTGCAAGATATTTACATTCTAAGCAGAAACGATGACCCACTTGACCACTGGCAAATAAAACAGCATGTGTGGCCAGCACAGATGTGCACTGCTTTTAAACCCTTATCTGATCACCAGCAAGCATGAAGTGTACAGGTTTTCAGTGCTGCTGGTTATATTTTAAATGACAGTAGGACATAGCTTTCAATCAGCAGTGGTGGTAGACTTACATTTCTAAAAAATAATTAACATCTAATACCATCTGTTATCATCTGGAAAAAAACAATGAACACAAAACCTATACTATTAACAGCAGCACTGAAAATGAGGGAGTGGAAGAGGGATTTGAAGGGTTGTTACCATCTGCCACTGTTGGGACCACTGTTATGACCACTAATTAACGTTTGACAATAATCTTAGAGTAATACTAGCTTAAATTAGACTCAAAGATATTAAGAAAATAATAAATCTATATTTCATCCCTATGAATCATGTTGCTAGATATGCATCAATTATGCCACAACAGTCCACCAGCACAGTGTACATCTGCCACATTTAGTGTAAATTGTAACATTATTTTTTTTAATTATCTCTTTAAAAATAATGATTAGAAAGCATAGCAGTAGTGTTGAGCGAGCGTGCTCGGCCGATGCTTGGATCGGCTCGAGCATCGCTCTGCTCGGCACATGGCGGTACTCGTCGAGTACCGCCATGTGCTCGCCCGCCATGTTCGGGTGGCGGGGATCTGTGCCGGAGGAGGCACAGATCTGAAGACGCTCCGCTGGACCACCAGGGACTGGAGGTACGGGGGCATTGCGGAGATGAAGGGGGCATTGCGGAGATGAAGGGGGACATTGTGGAAGAGGGGCATAGCGGAGATGAAGGGGGACATTGTGGAAGAGGGGCATAGACTCTATGCCCCTCTTCCACAATGTCCCCCTTCATCTCCGCTATGCCCCTCTTCCACAATGTCCCCCTTCATCTCCTCTATGCCCCTCTTCCACAATGTCCCCCTTCATCTCCGCTATGCCCCTCTTCCACAATGTCCCCCTTCATCTCCTCTATGCCCCTCTTCCACAATGTCCCCCTTCATCTCCGCTATGCCCCTCTTCCACAATGTCCCCCTTCATCTCCTCTATGCCATAGAGGAGATGAAGGGGGACATTGTGGAAGAGGGGCATAGCAGAGATGAAGGGGGACATTGTGGAAGAGGGGCATAGAGGAGATGAAGGGGGACATTGCGGAGATGAAGGGGGACATTGCGGAGATGAAGGGGGGCATTGACCAGGCACCCTCCCCTCATCAGAGCAGGGGGTGCCTGGTGTAATGCTCGTGTCGCCCCATTCTATTCAATGGGGCTCGGGTGCTCGGCCGAGCACTCGAGCCTCAGGGGGTGCTCGGTCAGAGCACCCGAGCACCCGAGCATCGGGGTGCTCGCTCAACACTACATAGCAGCAAGGTTACAGAAACAAAGAAAAGCCTGAAAAATATTTATTTTGCAGGATTACAAAAGTTAAACAAGCAAAATATTACAGCAAGGCCAGACTTAAAAAAATTGATTGCATGCTTCAAACAAGGCTAGGTTTGGTTGCAGTCCTCAGGTGTGCAAAAAACAAGCCCTGAGAAATATTTTTGCAGGCATTACAATAGGTGGATCAAAAGAAAACAGCATTTCCAAAGAAAAGAAAAGTGGAAGTATGGCCCTAGAATTGCACTTCTAACGTATCCCTCTGGTCATGTGTTATAATGACCTTAGCAAGGAGAAATAAGCCAAATGAAAAATGTAACAACAAATTCCAAAACTTTATTAGTCTATAATTAAAATAAGAAACTTGTATAAAAACAGACGAATTCCCAAGGCTAGTTTAAAGAGTAAAATTGTTCTAATACCATAAGTTGGCAATAGAACTTCAGTATGTGTGTGACACCCCGATCAATCACCTTATAGGTCAGGGAGAGAGTAAAAGGAACTGACCATTAGATGGTCAATTACACAAGAAGAAAATAATCAGAAATGGTCAACTGTAAAGAAAGAAAAAACTAGTAAGCTTATCAGCATAGATATCTGAATGCTTGTACTAGTTAGTCTGTGGTCCTTTCTGTCTGGTACTGGGCTCTATATTGTACCAGTAACTAGTGCTGCTAACTTCCTCCTCTACATGTGTATCAGCAGTATCAGCAGCATAAGGGTCCATCCAACGTCTCCTGCTACTAGTCATAGTGATAGCAGGCACTCTAAATAATTTTATGGAGGCAGGAAGTTTTGCCGTCATTGGAAACCACAGGCGGAAAATGGAACTGTTCTCTCAGGAAATTCTGTATTGTTAGTGGAAAATCTATGGGCTTCTCCCTGGGCAGGAATTTCTACAGGAGAGTCATGAAACTTAGCTTTTTTTTCATGGAAATTACTGTGGAAAGAAAAACTGAACATTTTTCCCATTCCTATTAGCTACTACTTGATATTACTAACAGTAGGCTTGTAGGAATTAAAAAAAAATTTCTGAACCTTGCGTTTGTGCAGACTTGCAAACGATTTTCAAAGCTTGCATTATTTTTTTTTTTTTTTTTTTTTTTTTTAAATTTTTATTGAGTAGTAAACAAAATCATACAAAACGAGTATAATCAGTCCGCATGCAAGCGGCTTAATTCACAAAGTAAATAAAACATACATTAGTACATTTCGATACAAACAAAACATACATAAACGCAATTGTATTGGAATGACTGCATATTAACAGCTATATCAGACAATCATAAATGGTAACATAAACCCAAGCATTGTGGAGAAAAGCACTCCACCTCTACACATATGTGAGTTGTAGACATAAAGAAGAAAGAAAAGGATGAAAAGGAAGCAAACAAGGATAGAAGGAGAAAAAAGGGGGGGGGGGAGCAAACCGCGAGAGGAGGGGAAAAAAGGGGGCACAATGGACCGGCAATCACCCAGACTCCCCCCGTGAGGCATATATGGAAAGAGAAGGAAATATATCCTATGTAATAAAAAGCCTCCCGAGGGCCGAAGATGAAGGAGACGGCCAATGCAAAGGTAAATCAAAACTCCTCTGTCCAAGACAGCTCCAGATATAGTATCCTAGTTAGCGCTGAAAGACCCTACCATTGTCAACATTAGTGAGTGTGAACAAGGGAGCGTACCGAGAACCAGGGAGTCCATTTCTCCAAATAAGAGTCCAAGGAAGAGGTAGAAAGAGCATGACATTTTTCTAAATGAAGCCTTTGATCTATTAGGGCCAACCATGCTGAAAAAGACGGAGGATCTGTAGATAGCCAAGTTTGGGCAATAAGGAGTTTCATTACAGAAAGTAAAGAAAAAACAGCCAACAGTTGTTGTCTAGGGATCCTAGTAGCTCCCATTGGGAGAAGAAAGAATAGACATGTCATCGGGGAAAGCGGCAGATTGGTTTTGTACACTTTATTAATGTGACCCACACTCAATGACCATAACGAGTTTATCTTCGGGCAGGTCCAGAAGATGTGAAGAGGAGTGCCAACTCCTGCACCACATCTCCAACAGACGTTAGTTTGAGTGGAAGAAAAACGTGCAGATTTATCCGGCGTGAGGTACCATCTAGACAAAAATTTGTAGTTGGTTTCTTTCAATTTAGTGTCACGTACGCAGTTCCTTGATAACCTAAAAATCGTAGTCCATTGGGACATAGACAGTGTTGTATCTAGCTCCTTCTCCCATTCTAACTGATAGTACCATTTGCAGGTGATAGTGTTAACGCCAAGCAATTTATAACATTCAGTGAGCGGGCGTAAACAAGGAGAGGTGGAAGTAAGTAGCGTTTCAAATTTAGTCAGTTCCCTATGCGAGGCCCCTGCAGATTGGAATGTAGTAACCCAATGTTTAACTTGAAGGTAAGACCACCACTGAATCGGACACCCTGGAGGAGATAATTTCGAAATGTCATTAAACATAGGAAACCCTTCATTTGATAAAAGGGTTTGGAGTGTATCAAATCCGATAGATTTCCAAGTCAAGAAAGACGTGTGCATCAGACCTGGTGGGAAGTCTAGATTACCTACCACTGATTTAAGAGGAGAGGGGAAGGGAGCTAAAACTCGAGATGTATTTAACGTATACCATGTGTCCAGTAAGTGACCCATAACAGGGTGCGACCTACCCATTTCCGGAATAGTCGTCTGTGAGGCCCACAACAGTTGTAGCGGATCACACTTCGGCACACCAATGTCTACCGCTTCCGTCCAAAGCGCCGGAACCGGTGGTAAGAAATCAAAAAACTTAGATAAAGCCGAAGCCTGATAATAAGTAACTATGTCCGGCAATTGTAAGCCCCCAAACCGTAGAGGACAAGTAAGTATATCCTGCCTTAATTGGGGACGTTTGTCGTTCCAAACTAAGGAGGAAATTAATGATTGAATATTTCTCAAATAAGAAGAGGGGATATGCATAGGTATAGCAGCTAAAAGAAAAATAATTTTCGGCAACAGCATCATCTTCACCAAGTTAATCCTCCCAAACCAAGAGACTGGTAGGGTATTCCAACCCTTAATATCCTCTTGAAGTGTTCGAATGAGAGGTGGTATATTCAAGTCAATGAGTTTCGAAGTTTGTGAGGATAGATGAACTCCTAGATATTTAATAGAGGAATCTTCCTCTTTGACCTTAAACCGCAATCGAAAGGGTCGCAGAGAGGTAGCACTAGCCGTAAGGTTCAATACTTCGGACTTATCATAATTAATTTTGGCTTGCGAAACATTACAATATGCGTCTATAGCCCTTAGGAGCGGAGGAAGAGACTCGGAGGGGTAAGAAAGGAATATCAAGACATCATCTGCAAAGGCCGCTACTTTATGAACTCTACGCCTGGAAGGAATGCCTCTGATCGTGTCATCAAGTCTAATTAGATTGAGCAATGGTTCTAAAGATAAAATAAATAATATTGGGGACAAAGGACATCCCTGACGGGTCCCATTCGTGAGATGAAATGGGGAAGATAAGTGCCCATTAACTCGAACCCGTGCAGTTGGAGATGTGTAAAGGCTGGCTATACTACGCAGCATATATGGGCCTAAACCAACATGCGAGAGGACTGCAAACATATATGACCATCGGACTCTATCAAATGCTTTCTCGGCGTCCGTCGAGATTAGCACCGAGGGAATTTTACATTTGTGAGCAATATGGATGAGGGAAATAGCTAGGGTAGTGTTATGTCTCGCCTCTCTCTTAGGGACAAAACCGCTTTGGTCAATATGAACGATTGAGTGTAGCAAGGGTTTCAATCTTTCAGCGAGAATTTTCGCCAACAGTTTGATATCAACATTCAACAATGATATAGGACGGTAGTTTGCACAAATTTCTGGATCTTTACCTGTTTTGTGTATAACTGAAATATAGGCCTCAAGCGCTTGAGGAGGAAAGGGGGTACCAGATCGGATATAGTTAAACAAAGTAAGGATATGCGGTAAGAGGTGCGATTGAAAGGTCTTATAATAAAGTAATGGAAGACCATCAGGACCTGGGCATTTACCTAAGGCCATTTGTCTGAGGGCTCGCTCAAGTTCATGCATAGTAAACGGCCGATCCAGCTCATCAGAGTTGACTTTGGATAGGCCCGGGATTCCCGCCTTCTTTAGGAAGTCTAACACTTGTGGTGACGGAACAGATGTTGGGCCATTGACTTCTGTTTCTAAATTATAGAGATTCTGATAATACTTCCGAAAAGCCTCCGCAATACTTGGAGAAGAAGCATGACGTACTCCCCTCGTATCAGTAATGGAAGTAATGGTACTCTGCCTTTTGCGTTTCTTGACCAGATTAGCTAGTGATTTACCACATTTGTCTCCCTCTATATATCTTTGATATTTATACCATATCGTAGATTTCGCCACATTCTGACGGAGAAGAGAATTGAGTTCCTCCTTATATTTAGTAATATTTAAGTAATCAGAGGGATCAAGGGTGTTTCTATGTTTAGTTTCTAACGTACTAATATGTGCTAAGAGTTGCAACATTTTTCGATTACGCTCCCTCTTTCTAAAGGATCCTAATTTAATAAAATGACCGCGTAAGACCGCCTTATGTGCTTCCCATACAACAGGAAAAGAGATATCTGGGGAAATATTACTAATAAAATATTCCTTAATCCGATCGGAGAGAGCTGCTACATCCGATTTGTATCTGAGTAGGGATTCATTCAATCTCCACGAATAATGGGTAGTATCTGGATCGCGGAATCTTAAGGATATCAAAACCGGGGAATGATCCGTCCAAGATACTGTCTCTATAGTGGCATTGCATAGTCGATGAATCAGACCATGTGGTACAAACAAATAATCAATGCGACTATATGAACCATGAGGAGGAGAGTAAAAGGTATAGTCATTTGTCGTGGGATTAAGAGTTCTCCAAGCGTCGAATAAAGTCATCTTTGCTAATTTGTTTTTGAGGTATCTCAGTTGTGAATTCTTAAAACAAGATTTCCCAGTGGAAGTATCAAGAAGGGGGTCTAACGCTACATTAAAATCTCCACCTAAGATCAACTGAGATTCCTCAAATTCGTCAACTCGTTGCAAAGTCTTAGAGAGAAATGAGATCTGATTTTTGTTTGGTGCATAAACGTTAATGAGAAGAAATGGTACATTGTATAGTAAACCCCTGAGAATTAAAAACTGACCCATTTCATCAGTGTGTGATTCTAAGAGTGTCCAGGGAACATGTGCCTTGATTAGGATCGCAACTCCTCGTTTCTTAGTAGGCGCATGCGAAAAGTATGCTATTGGGTATGTTTTATTGAAAAATTTGGGGGGAGCTAATGCAGAAAAGTGAGTCTCTTGGACCATGACTATGTCAGCAGACAATCTTTGAAACTCTCTTAGGGCCAAGGCTCTCTTTTCTGGGGAGTTTAAGCCCTTCGCATTGACCGTGACCACCTTAAGGTCACTCATTATGAAGCGGTGTGTAGTCTAGGCATGAGAGCCACCCCACTGCGCCCACCCCCCGCTCGCGGTCTGCATAGGGAGAAGAGGGAGGGGATCGTAGGGGAAAGAAAAAGGAAGGAGGAAAAAGAAGAAAAGAATAACTCATAAAAAACCATTTGGAAGATGCAACATAAAAAGATATCGAAAGAATTATACAATCATTTGACAATGACAGGAAATGGTCCCACAGGGACATGAATTCACTAATATTGGTAGTGAGCGTAGGAAGGAGCTCCTAGGTGAGCAGGGTGAGGAACATAGAAAATAAAGAAAAACAAAGAGAAACAAAGAAAAAAGAATAGCAAAAGAGGCAGGGAACAGGTCAAGAATATCAAATAAGGGAGGGAACACCAAGCAAGAAAAATGCTGTTGATATAGCATTAGTTAATGAGAAATAGCTCATACATACCTAAGTATGAAAGTGACGAACTAACTTTTAACTATGAACTAGTAAGAGGTGGTAATATAAGGGATCATAAGTATACAGGGCAAACATCATTGTTATACTTAGTCCCCAAAAGAATCACACCCAAGAGGCAGATGTAAATAATCAAATAAAAGATATGGGGGGTAGAGAGACAGTTCAGAGAACCTATAAAACCTACGGGGAACATTGAACAATTACAATTTGGTTATCAAATCTCTATTACACAACAGGTGGGGAAGGTGCCCAAATTCGCCTATGTAGTGGGAAAATCCACATAAAATAAATTACTTAAATTTTTAATTAATCCCGCCTTTATATGCAGGGAGCACCTCAGCCTATAAGAAATGCGAGTTTGGGCATCTCCATTACAATAAAACAGAAACATTCATATTTATGCATGTACAGTCTTATACACTTGTCTAGTTTTCCAGACACTTTCCCCTTCCCTTTTCTCCTTCCCTTCTTTTCCTCCCTCTCATCCTATCCTTGCCTTACTTCCTCCCGTCACCCCCCTTATTCTTCCTCGGTTTCCCTCTCTCTCTTTTTCCCTCCCTCTCTCATTCCCTCCATTCCCACCTTCTCCCTACCCTCTTCTTCTCCCTTCCCCACTCCCCCTCCCTCCCTTTCTCTCTCCCTGCCTTCTTTTCTCCCTTACTTCCCTTCCTCCTTACTCTTGTCCCCTTTCCCCCCTCCTTGCCCCTCCGTCCTATCTGTCTGTCTCTTAACCCTTCGCTGTCTCCCATCTCCTCACATACTCCACATAATATATTGAGATCCCACTCTCCTACTCCCACTGAATACCTTAAGTAGCAAACTACTAAAGGTAGTACTTAATTAGGAGAAGTATACTAAAGAGAACCGTCCATTTTAGGACATTTAAGTTCGAAATAAGGCCATAACAAACTATCCCAGGCCTAAAAACAATCATTAACAGTTAAACAATACCAGCAAGAGTAGTCCAACCTGCCATCCGAGTGGATGTAGTCCATGTAATCTGATAGGCACGTTGAAGTCTCTACTATACTGTGAACGGTCACCTCCAGGTAAAGTCTCTCACAAATCAGGCCCATTCTGTGGAGCTGGATCCAGCTCTTGACAGATGAAAATCAATGCGGCGTGGTTTCTTGAAGATTTTCTCTGGGGAATCCGACACCCAATCCGTGCGTTTTTGGGATTTTTGAGACACCGGTTGAGGAGTTTCCTCTACCTGGGTAGGGGCTGGGATACCCAGGCCACGACAAAAGTCCAGCATATCCTGAGGTTTATATAATACAGCGTTCTTCCCTGAGTACGAAGCGTGAAGAGAGAAAGGGTATCCCCAGCGATACTTTACTTGCAGGTTGCGCAGATGATCAGTAAGCTGTTTCACTTCCCTTCTACGAGCCAGGGTTTGTGGGGAGATATCATTGTATAAGTGCACCTCCACACCTTCGAATTTCACATGACCCTTGTCTCTCGCTTTCCTCATGATACGTTCTTTCAATTCAAAGCGATGTAGACAAACAATTACATCTCTTGCAACTTGACCAGATGCATCTTTTGGCTTGAGAGCTCTATGGGCTCTTTCGATGTGTATCAGAGCGGGTTCCGCATCTTCAAGAATGAAATGGAACAGCAAGGTTAGGGTAGAAACAAGATTCTGCGGTGCAATAGATTCAGGTAAATTTTTAACCCTCAAATTATTTCGGCGTCCTCTGTTCTCAAGATCTTCTACTTTTAAGGTGAGGTTGTAGATCGTATTTCTACATTCGTCAATTATGTGCTCCAGGCCCGCTATATGATCCGCCTCAATATTTCTCCCCTCTTCAATATATCCTACTCTGCCAGTGAGCTGGGAGATATCTGCACGCATGGCCGAGATATCAGCTTTAAACGCAGCTTTCATGTCATCCATATATGTGCGAAAATCTTCCTTGGACATCAGTCCGTTCAACATGTCTTTTAGGTCACTCTTAGTAAGTGGAGGATCCATAGTAGGAGATGTACGGTCTTCCATCGTGGTGAAAGGTGTACTACTGTCAGAGTTCTCCGCAAGTACTAGGTGTTGCTGGTCTTCCCGCTGGTCCAGACTCGTGACGTCGTCCAAACGTGCTCGTACAGCCGGGGTCGGCGTGGTAGGCCCCGAATCAAAAAAGTGCGTAATGGGGTAGACTTTCTTATTCGGTCTATGTTTTCTGCCTCTCATCGAAGAAGGAGTCTGTGGTTTGGTTCTCACTTGAATATATAGTCGAAAGTCGTCTTATAAATGGCTTTGTGAGACCTCACCCTGCTCACTCCAAACGGAGCTCAGTAGAAACGCGTCCTACTCCATCGTTGGCTAGGCCACGCCCCCAAGCTTGCATTATTTTAAGACTGCTAATAATTACTTTCTAAATTTTACTTGCTATAAGTCTTACCAAAATGTGAGTGGCTCTGAGGTAGAACAAAAATTACAAAAAACACAATGGCTTGTTCTATGGCTAATGCCCACTTAGCAGAATCATGTTTTAGCTCCCTTCTGTCATTACAGAGGAATTTTCATATACAAATTAGACTAATCCTGCCCAAAAGGAGAGTCCAGTTTTTTGGGGTTTTTTTTTGCCGAATGCTCCTGAGGAAGTGACAGTATTTCACGAAACGTGCAGAGCGTTATTTTAGTGTTTTTATAAATAATATTTTTTTTTTGTGTAGAAGGATAGCAATTGCTTTTTAATATCTTGTTATTTTATATATATGTTTTGTTACATAAACTGCTAAATACTGGAATAAACCTTACAAAATTCTATTAATTTAAAAATACCCGTGCCCATATGCATTTTTTAAAGAAATAGAAATGCCCATATATAGATAGATTACTAGTGGAATTTAATATACTGTCAAGAGGGGATACCCTATGAAAATAAAGACTGAAAGGAAAACAAGCTGTGGAAGATTGGAGTGTATCCTGTGGAGAGGCCATCCAAAGGAGAGAGGGAGACCCATTGACAGAGAGGAATAATCGTCCTGGGATTATATACCAGGGATACTCTTGAACTGAGAGGCAGTCTTAACCTCTCAAACAAGTGAGTGCATTTCTTGTGGAGCATGTGGTGAGGGTGAAGATTATCCAGTCCAAAAATACTACATTTAAAGGAATTTTTTCTGCGCTGTTTTCTTTTTTGGTTTTTGTTGCAGTTAAAGTGGTGTGGAGGGTCTCCGCCACCTCTAAACAGCAGCAAAGAATTCCCCTGGAAAATACAGGACTCTCTATTAATAGGAATACGATTTTAATTTATACAGAAAATTGATTTTCAAAATAGATTTTTATATTGTATATTGTGTGTGGAGCTTACTTTTTGTCCTGTTGAGAGCACTGGATATTTAAAGCGCTACACAGCAGGATAAAGATATATATGTTCTATGGCTAATACCCACTTAGCAGAATCATGTTTTAGCTCCCTTCTGTCATTACAGAGGAATTTCCACATACAAATTAGACTAATCCTGCCCAAAAAGAGAGTCCAGTTCCAAAATGATGGGCAAGTCCCTTTTAGGGGTGACTAGCCATAGAGCTAGGGGTGGGTAAAAGGTACCATCATGTTCCCACATAATAATCCACAGAAACCATGTGGTTGTCCGCTTTTTCAAGGGAAAATCCACTTTAAATAAAGTGATTAAAATCTTCACCGTTTTTGCCCATTGCCAAAAATTCTTTGCTATTTTTCAATGGCTGGAAAGTTTTTGCCCCTTTATTAACGTGTTTTACACCTGTTATAAAAATATGCTGTTTTCAAGGAAGTGGAAAACAATACAAGCAGCTAAAGAGTGAGAGAGAGGTGCTGTGCTATTTATAACAAAACTGAGGCAGGAAAGGATAATAGTGACTGCTATCACTTTGAGCAGGTTTACTAACAATAAGACGAGGAGCTGGAAGGACCCTTATGTGCCCATGAGTCTGAGGAGGAGGAGGAAGTGACCATTAGCAGCATTGAAGGGCCTGCATGCCCTGATTCCACAGACCCAATGCTGGCTAGTCCCCCTAAAACACACCTACATCTCATGGGATGCATGTGCCTGCTGCCAGTGCTGCCCCTGATGCCAACAGTGCTGTGCCTGCTGCCAGTGCTGAACCTATTGCCAGCGTGTCTTGTAATTCTCAGGAAGGGAGGAAGGAGAAGATGATGCCAAATGTTACAGCAGGGGATGTCACACTTGCTATCTCCAAGCAGTCCAGCCACTAGTACTACTAATAATAAGGTGCAGCAGCTTGTACAGAGTGTTTTGAGTGAGGGACGAGTTGATCCTCATATTACTAGTGAGAAAGAAGACTCAGCCATGTAAGGGACTGAATTTGTTATGGTTGGTGTTATTAGTAGTAACAGTGATGGTGAAACAGCTGGTGGGACTAGCGTTAGGGGAGTGGTAGGGGAAGCAATGCAGAGCATCCAGACTAGAGGTCAAGGGAGCCCACACCATTCCCCTGACCCTGGGAGTTCCCTTGCCCCCAAGGTATTGTCCAGGTGGAACATGATCCTAAAAAAGGCAGAATCATTGCCTAGCAGCAATAATACCACCACCACCTGGAACACAAATCAGCTGCCTGTGCCTTCTGCTAGTGCTGCCAGTCTGCCTTCTTCAGATCAACAAGAAATGCCATCCTTAAAACAAGAGGGACAAATATCTACAGAGTGCATCACCAGCTGCTGTTCTATTAATCCTGTATCATAAGCTGCTGATTCTGAAGCTAGCGTGACTATCCTTTACTGTAGTGCAAACATTAGCCCTTGTAGTCATCCTTGAATGAGAAAGCTACTGAAATGTTGACACAAACAACTAGTATGTAGAGGCTGACAGCTAAAGAAAGGGTTACCTTGAGATTCTTGTTTTAAAGAGTGCTGATGCTAGCCAGTTCTCTGGAGTCTGGGCAGTTTGAGAGATGTATTTGAAAAAATATACATATACTTTTGATTTGTATGTGAGAGAGACACGTCAGAGATCCTATTCCTACACCTGAGTAGAGACTGAGTGACAAAGACATATATCATACATTATTTTCAGACACAAAAAACTGACTCTACGTGCTAACAGCTTTGTCATGTATTTTACAGTAAAAAACAATTCTACCATTATTATGTTCCACAAATCCTCTTGGTTATCATCATCTCCACTTTCAAATCCACAGTCACTCAGTTACAGTCACTATTATTGACTAAGCAGCAACACAGGGCAACATCCATGACCATAACTATGGTACTTCTGCTGCTGTTCAAAGTACAGCACCACTAACACCTACTGATAATACTATTGCAAAATCTAGCCTCTGTAACGGTAGGACTTCCTCAGAAACTCCTTAGTATTTGAGAGCTCCACTATGGAGATACTTCACTAACAATCCAAAACACTAAGCATGGTTCACTTTGTAAAACACACGTGAGCCTCCCAATCATAGAAAGGATCCTAAACAGGACCACATCTAGGCAGATCCTTATTGAGATCCCACCTTACGCAAAACCACTGGCCTGAGTGGGAGGCATATGAGCTGAATATCAAATTGTGATTACTAGCAGCGGTATAAACACCTTTAAAGTACACAGGGCCAAGGCCACATAATAGTAGTGTTGTAGATGTCTGAGGGAGTGGGATAACATTTTCTTGGTTACGATAACACCCATGTCAGCTACTGTTGTTGTTGTTGTGCAAAGGCAAAGCACAAAGGAGGATAATTTTGAGTTAGTTGGAGTTGATAAAGTCATAGAGTCCACACACCCAGTGCCTGGCCCTCCTAAACCACCAGTAACCATATAGTTAATACAACTAATATACATTGTTTTTCCATGTGAAGCCAACCCACCCTTACTTACGTCTTTGAAAGAAGTAAAAAATATGCACAAAAATAATCCAAAATGCCAAAATGTTGGTACTGGTGTATTCTTGCATTGAAAACAGAGGTTTTAAAGAACTGATGTGATATATATTGTAACTCCCTGGTATATCCCAGGTCAAATGTATTTTCTAGAATTTACTGTGCAAGACCTTTATAAGCAGGTGGGCAATGCTGTGGGCAAAACAATTCAACCTGCTAACAATTTCTTCTTTCAGCTGTGGATTTCTCCACTTCAGCTATTAGTTGCAGTGGGAAATCTCACAAGAAATTTATTTGCAGAAGAGAAAAACAGATATGTTATGTATTTTCTGTGTTCAGGACTTTCAGCAGAAAAAATAGCAAAATGTATTTTTTACCAGAAATTCACAAGAAAAATTGTACTTTTTTTTAACCACTTTTGTATGAAATGACAGAAAGAAAAAGTATAACTGACATTAATACATATAACTTTTTAAATAATTCCTCATATTAAAACTAAGATAATAACAATGATTTGTTTTGGTGTTAACAATTTAAAAATTGTTATTATCTCTTTGAAAATTGCTATTTATAAACATAAAATTAGTTTAATTTTCCTTTGGAACATACAGTCCTCGCTGTTGTTTTCAGAGCACTCAATGCTCCTTTTATTTCCATTATGTTCTGGGTTGTTTTTTTGTCTTTTTTTTCTCATTAATTTAACCCTTTGAGTGCCAGTGGGGTACTAAAAGCATTGCTTTGCAATGTGTTCTGTACCTCTTTGGCACTCTAAGGGTTAATATGTTGCTAAAAGCAGCTCAGAAAGGATAATGTGTGTACATTGTCTTCCTTGTACACATGGTATAGCTTGTTTTACTGTTCAATTCTGAACAAAAAGAGTGCAAATTATGTTTGTATGTAGTTTGACATTTTTTTTTATTTTTTTTTCTAGAAGCATTAAAATCACCCTTGGATGAATTTTAGTGAACTTGCCATTCAATCCTGGAGCACAATTACTCTACTTTACCCCATGCCTCCTACTTCTAGTTTTAACTTATAGCAAAACAGAAGTGAAAGAAGATAAGGGAATTCCATTAATAGAGATTTGAAGAGGACCCCTCCCCCCCACCTCCCAGGGACTCAACACAAATTTTTTTCTCTGGGAGGAAGTGCCATGTTCCACGTGTCCAATCCATGGCATGTACAAGTGGATCGTGACTCCTCCCCTCCAGCTGGTAGGACCAATTTGAAAATACTACTTAATGACCTCTCCTCCCCACCATCTCCATTATTCTGGTCCTACTAGCTGGAGGAACTGGAGGTGTTGGATTTACCTCACTATACTTTCTATTACGTTTTAATTTTTTTGCTTTTATCTTCTGTTAACGGCCGCACTTATGCCACCAGGCCAGGAGGAACTGTCCATCCATTCCTTCCTGAAGCCCTTTGTCCAGTTCACACTCACCAAGAGAACACCTTTTTCATCTATCTGCCCTCGACAGTATTAATAAGAGGAGGACGCAGTATTAATAAGAGGAGGACAGAGGAATACAGGCCTAGTATCCAAGCAGGCATTACCATCATATGTGCAGCACATCTTCCTTGGATTCCAACATGGAACGCACACCACCCTAAGGATGTGAGGTGGCCTGTCATGGATTTGCAGCAGCATTACATCCACCCTTTTATGTCTTCCTGCTCTATGGGACTTCCAGCGTTCATGCATTTCAGCAGTGGAACACATGCCAGAATTAAGGATGACAGAACGGGGGTAAATGTATCTTGAACTACTCAGTAGATGTCCTTGTTGCTGTTGTACTTTTTCCTAAGTTGTCTTACTTACTCATACGGAGGAAGAGCGAGGGAGTGCAGATATGTCTAAGCCCCCCTCTACTAAGGACAAGGTTCCCTATAAGCCCTCTATCAAGAAAGAAGAAAATCTTGTACTGGATGTGATAAGAGATTGCCTTAAAAAAGCAGCCGGCCAGGAGATGCCTTCACAATTCCAGATATTTCTTGCATGGATGTGCTCATCCATGCAAGAAAACTTTTCAGCTATGCAGGAAGCAGCCAATCCTAGAAAGAGACCATGCCTGGATGACCCCAAGGAAGATATTCCCAGGGGTCAAGCAGATATGCAAAATTTGGTCTCTGACTACTCGTTAGAAGAGGAAGAAGAAGAAATTACTGAAGAATCAGGTTCTTTTAACTTAGAAAAAATGGAACCATTTCTAAAACATCTTAGGAAAACATTAGGATTATCTGATTAGCAAAAAGAATTAGGCATTATGGATGTCACTTTCCTAGGGTATAAGAAAGCTGCTCCTGTTTTTCTGGTTCATCACTCCATATAAGACCTAATCAGTTCAGAATGGCAACGGGCTGATTAGAGGTCATCAGTTAGTAAAAGGTTTAATAAAATGTATCCTTTCAAGGAAGATCCTCTCCCTCTAATGTAGATGCAGCAGTCTCCTATATCTCAAAGCATACCACAATTCTCATGGAAAATGGATCTTCTTTTAAAGATACTATAGAGAGACGAATGGAAAGCACACAAAAGAAGCATTATTTGGCTATTGGTTTATACCATAAAGTATCCACAGCCCTAGCCTGCATATATAGAACTATGCGCATATGACTCTCTTCATTGGATGAAAATATTGAGCAGTTGGTATACAGATTGAAACTTACAAAGGAAGTAGCAGTTATGAAAGGGGCTACTAGTTTTTCATGTCATGCTTCTCCAGACCTAATCCGATTGTCTGCTAAGTTGTCAGCCCTCTTGGTATCAGCTAGAAGAGCTCTCTGAAAAAGGTCCCGGGGAGCTAATTATTCTTCCCAAACTAAGCTGGTGGCTCTACCCTCTGAAGGCATGATGTGTTTCAGGCAATATCTGGTAGAAATTATTAAGAAAATGTCAATAGGGAAAAGTGCATTTCTGCCCCAAGACAGGAGACCCAGATCTCCTAATCAAGGAAGATCAGCATCATTTGGATCTAAGAGTTATTCCTTTTGGGATTCCAAGAGATGTTCCTTGGTTAGAGCTTATGAGGCAGTCCACCAGACATCCAGGATTTTTTCCAAACTCCTGGCAGTCGCTCTGGAATTCTCAGAGAAAAGGGTGTCACAGTGAATGATCTACTAATAGTAGCAGACTCATAAGACATTGCAAGTTTGTTCTGAAGCATCTACAGAACTTGGGTTGGTTAGTAAACTCAGACAAGAGTCAATTAATCCAGTCTCAAAAACTAGTTTTTCTGGGAATCTCTTTTGTGGTCTCTCAGCCTTATCAGATGACAGAATAAAGAGGTTAAACAAGAAAATCCAAGTCTTCAAGTACTTACGGATTCACTCAGCCTAAGACTTCTTGGAATTACTGGGCATGTTAACCAACACAATTCAATTGATCCCATAGGAAAAGTTCCATATAAGGATGATACAGAGTTTATTCCTCAAATATTGGAAAAAGGACCCTCTCAATACTGCACAAAGAATTCCCTGCAGGCCCAGGACAAAGGAAGATCTCAAATGGTGGTTATCCAAGAGCAATATGACCAAAGATGTTCCTTTCAAAGATCTACAAGGGAAAGTGGTAACCACAGATACCAGTCCTGCAGGTTGAAGTGGACTTTGGAACAATATGGTGGCTCAAGGAACATGGGCAATACGAGAACTGGGTTTATACCTCAACCTGTTGGAGATAAAGGTGGTAAGAAAATGCCTATTAAGGTATAAGCCTAAAGGGAAAAGCTATACATATCAGGTAGGACACCACAACAGCAGTTTTGTATGTCAGAAATCAAGGGGGCACAAGAAGTGCATCCCTCAACAAGGATGTATCAAGGATTCTAAACTGCTTGCTCTTACAGTCATCTTTCAGGCAGATTTCCTGAGCAGGCCAAGCTTGGACCCAGGAGAATGGTCCCAACATCTGGAAACTTTTCTCCAGATTGTGGACAAGTTGGGATCTCCGGAAGTGGATATCATGGCAACAGCAGCAAACCAGAAGTGCAGCAAGTTCTTAATCATGTGGGAAGAAAAGAGGGCCCTGGGTCAGGATGCTTTTCAATTTTCCTGGAATTTCTCTCTAGCACACATTTTTCCTCCTTTTCCTTTTGTAGGTGAAGTTTTGATGAAGATAAGGGGAGGCAGAGCAGAAATAATCCTTGTAGCACCCAGATGGCCCTGGAGGACCTGGTTCTCCGAAATAGTGGAGAAGACAATCTACAACCCATGTCCTCTGCCTTTCCTGAAAGACATGTTGTCACAGGATCTAATTCTTCATCAGGATCCTGGTTTCTTCAAGCTGATGCCATGGAGACTGAGCGGACATCTTTAAGGCACACGGGCTTGTCTGATCCAGTTATCTCTACCATCTTGAAGAGATAATTAGTACCTCCTAATAAACTTAAAGTCCATTCTAATAAGGCTGTTTCAACTTCATGGGCCTGCAAGAAAATGGCAGCTCCTGAGTAAAGATGCAGAGCAGCAACATGGTCTTCACTATCCATCTTCAGCAGGCATTATAAGTTGCATGTCACAGCCACGACTGATGCTCGGTTTGAGAGGAAGGTTCTTTAGGCAGTTAATCTGCCTTAAATGGTAGGATTTTTCCTTCTCTTTCCTACACTCAGTGCAATTTTTCTTGTTATCCTATCAATTCATTTTCTTTCTCACTATGGGGCCTCTCCCACCTTATCCAACTCCCACCCTATTTTATTGCTTGGGCATGTCCCACTTGTACATGCAGTGGATCGAACCAAGAAGAAAGGATGGCATTTATTTGCTATTTCCTTTTCTTCTGTGTCAATCCATGGCACACCCTACCCATAACCTTGTTTGTGTTTTCTAATAGTTTGTCCGAAAGGATAATGGAGATGGTAGGGGAGGAGAGGTCCTTAAGTAGTGTTTTTGAATTGGTTCTACCAGCTGGAGGGGAGGAGTCATGACTCATTTGTACTTGCTGTGGATGGACACAGAAGAAAAGAAAATATAGGTAAATTTCACCCTTTTCTCTTTTGTCCAGTATGGAAGACTACTACCATGGAGATATACCAAAGGTATCCACATGAACCTCAGGTGTCAGCGGATACCAAACTTGCACGCTAAACAACTCTAAACATGCAGGAAACTAACAGGGTTCTGATTTCTATAGAGAAAAAATGAATTAACAGGGTCCTTATATAGGCACCACAGCCTGAAAGCTCTTCAGTCCAAAGTTAGAGTTAACCGAGACCAGAAAATTCACTCAATAGTGTTTGGTGAAAGTGTGCAGAGACAAACATGTCACTGTCTTACACAGCTGTCAGTAGTGGCATGATACTTGTAGGCCCAAGAAGTGCTCACCAATCTGAAGGAATATACCATGACCCAAAAAGGAACAGTTTTTTTCCTGAGAACATAACCTGATGAATGTTCACCTTGATCCAGGTAGCAATTGTAACATTAGGCACCACCTGGCTCACAAAGGGGCTCTCAGATTTTCCAAATGGTTGCATTCAATGAATATAGTGCATGAGCCCCTGAACAAAGGTCTTCGCATAGAGCTAAGGCTAAATCGTTTCTGAACCCCTTCTTGAAGAAAAGCCCAACACGCTGGAAACTTGAAAGGTCACAGGCATCAACTACAATCAGTACACCAGTGGTATAATAGATACCAGACCCTATTATGGGCCTTGAACAAAACCAATTTTCTAGCTTGGAGCATAGCAGAAATGACAGCATCTGAAAACCTTTTCTCTTCAAGGCCCTGGCTTCAAGAGCCAAGCCATCAAAGCCAGCTTCTCCATCTGACGGTAGCATACCAAACCCAGAGTCTGGAGGTCCGGCCTCAAATGGAGATAAAGAGACTACTCTATGGACCAAGCCTGATGGGGTCAGAACAGAGGGATCAGGATGACATGAACCCTCTCCATGCTGAACTGTCTCTGCACCCTGGACACTGGGGAAGGAGGAAATGGGTAAGAGGAAACATGGTAAGGACATCACATCTATCACAAATGCCAGTGGAACCCTCCACCTGGCACAGAACAGCAGAACTTTGCAGTTTAGCTGGGAGACCATGATATCCACAGACGGTAATCACCAGCAGTGGAAAATCAGGATGAACACACTCTGGTTGAGATCTAAATTTCAGGGATCCAGATGATGTCGATTTAGAAAATCTGTGACTACATTTTCTATGCCTGAAATGAGCCACACCACAATGACCCCTGGTATGTGAGTCTCTGACAACTGGAGGATCTCCCTAGCCTCAAGTTCAGTTTACATGCTAGGAGAATAACTATACATTACCAAAAACCTAGTGAAATAAACATTAAAAAATACATAAAAAGCTAGACCATGTATCTATGTTCATTTAAATATCCCTATGTGTTTTTGCTTTGTGAGTATATTAAATTTATTGACCATTTGAAATAGGATGTGAGAAGGATTCATAATTAAATAAAAAATGAGTGTATTTTAATTGTGATTGTCCCTAGGTGTATAACAATATATATTAAAAGTGATTTAAGATTTTAAAAAATGAAATAATAATTTGCTTATATAAACAGTGTTGTTCAACCATTATAATCAAATGATGTGATCATTAACTGAACTGTGAATATAACGGCAGGGTAACTATCAATGGGTCTGAACCCTGTCTTTGGAAAAAATAAATAATACTAATGGAACACTCACCCCAAGAGAGCCCAATGGAGACTAGAGGTTTATCCTTCTGGATAGTCAGGGACACTGAGACGTCACCTAAGGTCTGTCCCCTATAGAACCTTAGGTGCGGGCGTTTCCCAGACGTGTGGGGCAAGTTCACAGCATATGCCCTGCCTTATCGCAGTAAAGGCACAGGCCCTCCCTCCTCCTAAAGGCCCTTTCAGCAACCGAAAGGCGAGTGAACCCAAGCCTCATGGGGTCCACATCGCCTGAGGTCTCAAGACTATGGGGCGCGAGAGGAGAGGGAGGCACAGGAGGAGATGAAAAGCTCTGGGCTAAAAGGATGGGATGCATCCACAAGTGCTCCCTGAAGAAAGGTCTCTCACGGATACGGGAGTCAATCAATATGCAATATGAGACACGTTCCTCTAAATCTCTGGGGACGTCCCAAACTGCAATCACATCTTTAACTGTATCCGAAAGCCCATTAGAGAAAGCAGCCATGAGATCCTCATCCAACCAACCTCGGCTGCCAGGGTATGAAACTCTATGGCCTAATCCGAAACTGTCCTTGTACCCTGCTGGATGGACATTAGTTGCTTGCTAGCCAAGGTGGCGCGGCCTGGTCTAACAAATACCCTTATAAAGGATGCCACAAATTCAGGGTAATTGTACAGTGGGACCACTTCTAGGAGCTACACAGTATTCCTGTGTGTCAGTTATCAACCCATACTCAGGGAGCAAGTCCCAAAGAGATGTGCTGCCATCATCACCACCACTACCACCACTAGCAATGTTGGGTTTTTGCCACCCCTGCTGAGACCCATGAGTTGCCTTGTGTTCCGAATGGGATATTCTGGTTTATGATGTAGCTGTTTCTGCTGTTTGAAATGCTTTGTTGCCTTCCTTTTCACTATACTGTATAGATGTTTGTTGTGTCCTCACTTTCTTCCTCTCATCAACCACAATGCAAAAATAACTGCGGCTTTGGATATTAATATTCCAGAGTGGAGCTACATAGGACCTCAGCTTTTTACAAAAGAATACGGCAACATGTCCATTGTGGGTTGGCAGGACATGGCAGAAGAAGCCTGAAACTTTATTGCTTTAACAACATGACTATAGGAGGTGGTGGCAGTAGAGGCAGCATGTGTGGGCAGTCTATGACTCTTGCCATCTCCTACAGCAAAGCCAGAGTCATCATACTCCTCTGCAGCAGAAGCCATACGTGTTATTTGAACTGAACTAACTGTTGGCACTGGCAGTAGCACACTCTCTGACACAAAAATAATTTCACTACTTTTTTCTGCCTTAGAGCCATGGGAACTTTTTTAATTGCTTCTCCTGCTGATAGTTGTGGTACCTTTGACCTGCTGATAGTGTGTCTCCCAGTCAGACCTGTGGTTGTACTTCAGGTGGGATCTCATAGAGTAGGTGCCTCGGTGTGAGTCTGCTTTCTCCCTGCCAACATTGCTGTGTCTGCTGTCAGACATGCTGCCCCTACTGCCACCAGTGCTGTGCCTGCTGTCAGACATGCTGCCCCAGCTGCCAACAGTGCCGTGCCTGTTGTCAGACCTGCTGACCCTGTTGCCACCAATGCTGTGCCTGCTGCCAGTTTTTCCCCGGCTGCTACTAGTGCTGTGCCTGCTGTCAGTGCTGAACCTGCTGCCAACAGTGCTGTGCCTGCTGCCAGTATGTCTTTTAATACTCAGGGGGGGAGGAGATGATGCCAATTGTGACAGCAGGAGATCCTAAGTCACACTTGCCATCCCCAAGTAGTACCACCATGCTAGTAGTACTACTACTACTACTAAGAAGGTCGAGCAGCTTGTTAGTGTTAGGAGTAAAGAAGTGGGTAATCATCATATTAATAGTGACTGTGAGGAGGAAGACTCAGGGGCTGAAATTGATGTGGTTGGTAGTAGTAGTATTAAGAGTGATGGTGAAGCAGCCAGTGGGATTAGTGTTAGAAGAGTGGTAAAGGAAGCAATTGAGAGCATGCAGACTAGCAGTCAAGGGAGCCCACACCATTCCTCTGACCCTGAAGAAGGCAGAATTGTCACCACCGAAATAATACCAGGAGCACAGATCAGCTGCCTGTGCTTGATGCTACTGATGCCAGTCTGTCTTCTTCACATCACCAAGAAATGGCAAGTGTGACATTAGGGGACCCTCTATCACATTGCTCATCAACTCCTCCATCCAGCAGCGAGCATTTGGAATTTGAAGAATTTGCAACTGCTGCTGATGAGTTGCAAGGTCAGCAGGATGCTGAGGAGTAGGCTAGTGTGCCACAGACCATCATGGGAATGGGGTCAAAAAATGATCTGGGACTAGGAAAGGTTCCACTTGCCAGCAGCAGCAATACTCCTGGTCCTAGTTCCAGTGCTGATTCTGAGGCAGTAGCAGCAACAGCAGCAACAACATCTTCTTCCTCAGCCAGTGAAGGGGAATGTGGAGGAGAAGAAGAAAGAGGCCATTCTTCTCCACCTGTTCCCTACCCCCTGAAGTCATGGGTGTGGGACTTTTTTTCTCTTGGGGCAGGAACAGTGCAGTCATCACCAACGGCATTGTGCAGAATTTGTGACAAGTCAGTGAGAAGGGGAAAGGAGGGAACACACCTTGGCACAACTGCCCTGATGACACACATGAAACACAGACACCATGCCATTTATGTCAAACATGTTAAAGCCAAACACCCACCACAGAAATCAAGCATCACTGTTGCTGTACCCACTGACTCTCGAGCAAGGCTACAAGATTTGAGGTGTAGTTCAAAGAGGAAGAAGAATAGAGAAACACAGGCAGAGACTGGAATTTCATGACGAGTGAAAGAACTAGCTTGCCATCACCTTCTTCCTCTAGGGTAACTATATCTTCTGACAATCCACCTCATTCATCATTATCTCCCCCACCAAATGATAGCCACTCTGTTGTTGTTAGGATGAGGCAGTTTGCCTCTACCCATTGCACACCGTGTGGTGCACTGATTACACATGGCAGTGTGGTGGAGGAGAATCACAAGCAGGGCATCAAGGAGTATCTGAGGAGATTCCACCCTACAGAATATGCTAAGATGGTGGCAGGGAGGTTTCATCATTACTATTAAACTGTCAGCAAGTATTCATGTGTCCTTAGCTGGGTGTGGACAAGGGATTTAGTCACAGTGGCAGTACTTGGGTTCTGGTGTCATGATGTTTGGATACAGTTGTGCCCCAGATGTTATTTACCACACACACTGTGCACATTGCAGTTGCTGATGAGAGGCACAGTTCCTGCTCTCAAGGGAAACATTTCTATTCTAGTAACAACACACCCATGATTTTGGAGGAAGGGCATGTGGAGAAGATTTATTGGCCAACTTCTTCTTTTCTCCACAAATACTGGGGGCTACTTATTGTGTTGCAACTGCCTCAGGTGCATCACTGTAGCTAGTTATGGCAAGTGGAACCTTCATCATCCATAACCCATGTTACTGCTATCGTTGATCCCATTCCCTTTCAGCTGTCTAACCATCCTGTTGCTTAAACAACTCAGCAGCAGCAAGAACAGCAATTGCAAATTCTGCAATTATGGACTTAGGAGGACATTTGACAATGGCCAGTGCCTACTGGCCAACATGACCTGCTGGCACTAGGCCAGTGAGGAATTTTTTTTTCTCAGGGCTTGTGCTTTAAAAAAATAATAATAATAAATAAAAAACATAGTCCTACAAAAAAAATACAGTGTTTGGGGGTTGGTTTCTAACACTCCTAAGTCCTACAAATCAATGTTTCCTTAGGGCTTTGTCACGGTAACCCAGATAACTCAGGAGTCAGAATGTATAATATAAAACAACCCTTATTCAAGACACAGAATAAGGTATAACAGCGGACAAATAGGAACAGGCAGTAGGTCAACAGATAAGCTAGCACCACTATCAGGAATAGTAGGCCACCTAGGAAGCCACTGGTAGTTTCTGCTGGAACTTGGACTGGAACAGGAACCAGATCAGCCATGGGTGATCTTCTGTAGGACACGAACTGGAACTGGAACAGGTTAACTTCGACAAGCAACAGTCTAGCAGGAAAGGATAGCTGACTCACACCTGCAGTCAGTACAGATGGTAGTCTACCAGAGCCCCAGGTCTGCGCCAGATGGGTGTCCGCTGGAGAGAGGCTACTCAAGAGACAAGCCAGACAGACCCACAGGACAGCACCAGATGGGATGGTCAGTTAAGCCTGGTCATACACGGAGCGAATAGTCAGCCAGAGCCGCAGGTCTGCACCAGATTGGTTGTCGGACAAGCCTAGTGTTATACACGGAGAGGGTAGTCAGACAGAGCCACAGGTCAGCACCAGATCGGGTAGACAGACAAGCCAGATCATACACGGAGTGGTTAGTCAGCCAGAGCTTCGGGTCTGCACCTGATTGGTTGTCGGACAAGCCTAGGGTCATACATGGAGCGGGTAGTCAGACAGAGCCACAGGTCAGCACCAGATCGGTTAGTCAGACAAGTCAGGTAATACACAGAGCCCAAACAACAACTGCACTGGAACACCAAGAAAGGGCAACTGAAGTGGTATCCAGGCAGTTTAAATACTGATTGCTCCACTTCGGAGAAGTGGAGCAATAATGTACAGTGCCTTTAAAAAAGGCAGGTAGTGACGTCACCAGGGAAACCCTGTGACGCGCGCCAGACTCTCAGATGCTGCAGGAGCCACCAGGGGGAGCAGTAAGGAGACCGGTCACCCAGACCCGTACCAGGGCGCACCGGTTCTCCTGACCAGGCAGAGAGCAGCAACCCCGAGAGGACGCCACTATAGACTGGCCGCTCACTGGATAACCGCGACTGTCTCTAGAAAGGTAAGCGGAATGCTTACAGGCTTGTGCCAAACAAGCTTAATCCCTTTCAAATCAATGTTTCCTCAGCTCTTGGGCCTCTAATAAGTCTAAGTCCTACAAAGGCCTCTAACAACAAAACAAACAAATCATCCTCTACAAAGTACTCTATCAAGTCAAGTATCAGTCCACCCCAGTGGCAGCTTATGTCAGGGGGTTCCTGTCTCTATCACTTTACATACCAATGTCTTATTTTATTTTTTTTTTTATTAACTGTCCCCCCCAATAACAGTCAAGAATCCCACCAAAAACCACATTCCCTGTTCAAATGATTAATTCCCAAGACTCCACCCACCAACACAGGCACCCTCCTCAGATCCCTTTTATACCATGTCTTATGGGTTTTTTTAATTGTATTTTGGATTTATTTTTTACTAACTGCCCCCAATCCCAGTAAACAACCCCCCAAAAAACATTCCCTGTTCAACTGATTCTTTTTCCACCCCCCACCAACACAGGCACCCTCATGCCCCTTTCATGTAACATGTGTGTAAATTCAATGTTCCCATTGATTTCAATGGAATGATCCAGGTGAAAAAAGTAGAAAATCATCAGCTATGCTAATGATCACTCAGCTCTCATTTTCATGCATAATTCTTAGTGCATATGATGATGTGTGCCACCTTCAAAGTGATGTGCTCACCACACAACAACAGGCACACAGCACCATAGAAGCAAACCTCAGTGCATCTCCCCCTTGCCACAGTTGCTAATAATTATCTCTGATTTGTAATAGAAGATGACAAAAGGGCACATTTGATTTGTAATAACTGTAATGAAATGAAAACTCTCCCATAAGTGAAAATACCCTTGTTTTTCTTGCCAGGAAAAGTTGTGTAACATATATGTTTTCACAAAATAGTTTACTGCTGCTTTAGAAAACATTTTCTCAGTTGAGCTAAAATATATTATACAGAAAAGGTTTAACCTACTGTATTTAGTTCTTTATGAACTACATGGAATGTATTGTTAATCCTCTGTATTTTAACTAGGGTTTTTTCAGACCTGTAATCCTCTTTATACTATTTCCATTCTTCCTTTAAAATTATTTTGGGATTTTATCAGTAGATTAGCAACATAGATTATTCATGAAGATACTTAATAAATAAGGGTCAAAAAAGGTATATTTATTTCTGCTAATGTCTGTTATGACTATAAATTAATACCAGGAGAATTAAATATGTCAGCTTATGGCTTATGTTGTTCACTTTATTAATTAGCATTAACTAGAGATGTTTAAAATGCAATTCATTTGTCTCAAATGTTTTAACTAATATCATTGTTTATTTATAATGCACCAGCATATTTCAGTAAAACATTTACATAAAGTTGCCATAAGCACAATATTTAATCCGTTTTTAATTAATTTAATGATTTGCAGATGGTAGATGGAGTACAAGCTTAGACAACTCTTCATTTAGTGAGTTGTAAAATATCAGTCGTATTTTATACATCTGCTTTACCAAAGTGGTTCACATGAACCTGTCACCTTTTAATTTGTTTGCATATTTGAAATCTTCAATCAAAACTGTCTATGTTTCACATCAGTCAAAACTCATGTAGATGTAGTTTAGATGGTATTCACACTTTTGTTTCTGTTAAAGTTGAAAGTCTCTCAGTGCAGCAGAGATTAATTAGCATATGAAACATTACTGAAAAATGTAATTAGCATATTAAACCACACAGAACATTAGCATATGAAACTGTATTGAGAACTTTATTAGCATACAGTACCCAAACCAAACATTTGCTAGTGTTTTGGCTAACATGACATATAGGCAGTTTTTAGATATGCAAACAAATTAAGGTGACAGGTCCATTTTAAATTCTACAACTTTCAAAGGATCCTTTATAGACTAACACACAAACTTAGAGGGACAATTTTGTATCTCTGGCACCCTTACACAAGGCTTTCCCAAAGGTTACCTTAGCCCTATTTATTAGGAATGAGTGAAAGTTTTCTCCTCAAAAGATAAACAGGAAAATACTGGCAGTTTTTGCTGAGTGGTAAGTTTTTCAGAAAATGTGCTAAGGTTTCTTTTTGCTTTTTTCACTGAAATCAGTTTTAAGTAGGGATGGGCGAAAATTTTCAAACTGAAATCACTGAAAAATGGCACTTTCCTCTTTGCAAATAATTTCCAGTGAAAAGTGCAGTGTTTCCACTTTTTCCTGTTTTTTTTTTTTCGCCTAGCTCATTGTGCATTGAAATCAATGGGAAGAAAAAAATGTATCCACCACACAAAACTTTTCTCTAGTTTTCTACAGCCATATAAAAGATTGTCAGGCTCTCACAGCATGCCATTCTGTGTTTGCGAGAGGAGAAAGCAGCAAGTTGTTTGAGCTAGAGAATATAGGGGAATCTAAGTTTAGTTAAGGTAATCTTTTAGGTAGGACATTTGTTCTTTGTATTAGGAGTGTCAGTAGGGCACTCTGGGGAGAAGAAGGGAGGAAGGATGTTGACCCCAAATACCACAAAATTCCATGTGACTGACTGGCACTGATATGGTGGACAACTTAACAAAAAATAAAAAAATAAATAACATAAATAATTAAATGAGGCGGACTTGATAGACAGCAGACAACATTGAGAATTTTGTTGAGGGCCAAGGCAAGACCTCACACTCCATCAGTTGTGTAGTGTAGAGAGTAAAAACACACAGTAGTTGAGTAATGTCTAGAAAATGCACAAGTGAGAGGGGGAAAGGTGGAGGAAGTGCAGGGATGTGGGAGTAAAGTGTTAGTGCAAAAACTGACTGTAGCATTCATTGCTAAAGCATCCCTCTCCTCCCGGGGTGGATTCAGTTTGTCAAGGTCCCACCAATCATGTCAGTTCCCCGCCGGCACTACCATACACATCTGCCACATTGTAGGTTGTACTTTATTTTTTTTAATCACTTGACATCATCATGAATAAGTGCCAGGGTCACTTAAGCAGGAAGTAAGTGTTGTAGGCAAAGGACAAAGGCACTCTGCGTGCTAACACAGTTTTCAAGGTATATGTTGCTGTAGGACTCACAACTTTGACTTCCAGCTACTTATTTCTCCACTATAGCCCTCAGAAGAAGTAACATTGTGCTGGGAAATGTTGAACCATATTAAAGATAGGAAAATCACGTGTTGGAAAAGGAAAAAAATGTGTTGAAATAGGAGAAAAATGTGTTAGAATAGAAGAAATGTGTTGAATAGGCGAATAATGTGTTAGAATATGAGAAAAATGTGTTAAAGTAGGAGAATAATGTGTATGAATAGATGAAAAATTTGCTGGAATAGGCGGAAAGGAGGATAATTTTGTATTTGAGAAAAAGAGAAAACTTTTGCAAAAAAAAAGCCAAAAAATAGTCTGGTTTTCGTGAAAAGTCATGCAGGAAATTTTTCTCACTTTTCACCCACCCCTATTCCCAGCAAAACTATCAACACCAACAGTGCCAGTACAAATAAAGAACCATAAAAGAAGAACACTGAAGACGACAACAAGTTGCATTCAAGTGTAGATGATGCTGGCAATAGCATAATAGATGAAGGTGTAGCAGCTGAACCATCTACTGCATCAGATAGTGAGACAAACGGGCACCAAAACACCTGTCCTCAAAGTAGTCACAAACTTTGTTACAGTGAAAGTAAAAATAAATTGTCTGAGACCTCTAAAAGCTTAGAGGAATATAAGGGTAGTGGGCAAGAATTGTCAGGTGATGCTAATGCTGCTGAGGATGACCTAATGATTACTGATGATGATGCAGACTAGAACCTATCCCTTCAGCATCCTTCTCTTGTTCAGATACAGATGAAGTAAGTAAGGATGATGACATAGCTATAAGGTTAGCAGAAAGTCAATAAACTGTTTGAGAAAACCATTCGAAAGTCTGAAAACAAAAGAAAAAGAAACCCTGCTGAACCAGCACACCCGTGAGCGGCTAAAGGCTGTGTGAAATAAGGTCAAAGTAATTGTCAGAGTAAAATCTAGCTTTTATTAAAATTACCATTAAAATAAGCGATAAAAACAAATTGTATAACTTCCACCTCAGCCAGGACAATATAGAGGCAAGATGCTAAAAAATATATATTATCATCGGATGAAAGGAAGGAGGACCCCTCATAGACAAATATAAGGTATACTGTACTGCCAGGTCTTATCCGGCTTGCCACTAATTATGTGTATAAATTCGTAGTTAAACTAACAAAACATCTAATCACTTGATTTCATTCATATAATGTGTATGGATATATTATTCAATCCTTCCTCACCAGATTCATTGTACTATCACCACAATGTCTGGTATATCGATCTAATTCCTATATAAACACATATTTAACCCCGTGCTAGCTGGAATGATACTGATAATAAGTAATATTACATGTTCCTATCACAAATAGTATATAAAATGAAAGTTCTACTAAAGGTTACAAATAGCAACAAATCGTATGTTGATACTAGTTAGGCAACGAAGGGATTATTACACCATCAAACCCCTCATTACTGATATATGTATAAAATATAGTAATATGGCCATCAAAATGCTAGATGTAAGTTTAGATCAATGTCTAAATTATCTCCGAATTAGAGACTAAGGGCTAGATTTAAAGGCAGCCGTTAAACCAGCCGCTAAGTGAAAAAGGTACATCGCTCGCAAATAATACAGGAGTTACGACAGATTCAATAGTTACTCTACAAGAATAGCTATCGTGCATAGGCACACACAAAACACGTAACACAAAAGCCGTTGTCGCTCATGTTAATGCACAACGGGCGGCCAAATCACACGATAACAGCGCTCAAAACAACATGTAACATAACTGCTGCCATTGTCTAGCAACCATGATTGATGCAAAAACAAATTCAAACACACAGCCAATCACAAAGCCCCAATGTATCAAATAACTTCAAATACACCTATATATACCCAAAAATAACCGTCACACACTGTCTGTTATCGAGTTCTTCAGAGCCAAATATCAGGACCCAGGAGCGGAGGATAGTGATTAGAGAGAGGGAGACAGGAGCATTCATCGGAGGTAGAAGGAGATTTTTGAGTTTGGAGTTTGGAGAGAGGTGCACTTACTATACACATATTACACTTTTGCACATATTACATACACACACATACAAACACATACACATAGTCCTTTTATTTTATAACACCTCACACATTTTACTTTTTATTTTTGCAGTGTGAATCTGTGAGTGAAAGTGTGTGACAGAGAGTGAGTGGATTGAGTGTGTCTGTGAGGGCCTGTGGGAGTGCTTGTGTGTGACTGGGTGAATGAAGGCGAGGAGAGGAGGACAGGAGAGAGGGATGGGGAGAGTAGTGGAGGAGGAGGAAGCTCAGGAGGGTATCCCTCAGCAGAGCAGGGGTGGGAGAGGGAGATCCACAGGGCGGAGGGGGACCCAGCCCACAAGAGCAGGCACACAAAGAAGAGGGACAGAACCTGCAGTGGGACGAGGGGTAGTTGCTGGGGAGCACCCCACACAGTCAGGGTCAGACCAGGCAGGGCAATCTGGCTCTGAATCCTCCCATGCCGGAGCTGATGAGGGCAGGATCAGGGATCCCAGATATACTGAGGAGGAGAACATGGCTCTAGTGGAAGCTGTACTGGAGAGGCAGAGTGTTCTCCACCCTACTGCAAAGGTCCCTGGCCTGTCATCGAGGAGGAAGGCAGCCTGGAACCAGATCTGCAGCCGGGTCAACGCAGTGGCTACATGCAGGCGGGACGTGGAGTCTGTGAAGAAGAGATGGGGCGACTGCCGGAGGGTGGTCAAGAACAAGCTGTCTGACATGGCCAAGCAAGCCTGAGGCACCGGAGGTGGCCCATCTGTGCCCATCACATTCTGCGGCTGGGAGGAAATGGTGCGGCAGAACATGTCCCCGACCATGATCGAGGGGGTCATTGGAGGAACTGACACTGGGGATGAGAGGAGCCTCCACACTACCGGTAAGTGCAACACTACAGAACAACACACTACAGCAACCAACACCAGCTGCACACACAGTCACACCTCAACACATGGCCATCACTCAGCCATACAACTGCACCAACACAGCACCCTGAGGGTTAAAAAAAGGACACAACACCTGGACAAATGGCAAGATCCAACTTGGGACAAACCTGTCAAAGTCCTACTTCAACCCTCCTGTTGCTGTGCTCATCACACACAATACACAAACCGTCATGTTCAAAATGTCGACTGTCATAGATCATCACTGTTCACACACAATGTCACCCATGTCCCCACCCCACCCTAACCCCTTGAGTGCTAGAGGGATCATCAATGCATCGATCAACAATGCATTGGCAACCCCTCTGGTACTCAAGGGGTTAACCAGACAACAAACAAGTCAATAGGCCAACGATCACATGCTACACAGGGGACATTCACTTAGCGGTGACAAACAGATGGTGGACACAAAGTAACCCTCACACACCCTCACTTCACCAGTACCAGTGTTAGTCTATGGAGAATATGCCAAAACAAGAATCAAGTTCATAGGGTCCCATTGTACAGACTCCATGGAAAACACTGGAAATGGGGAAAGGAGATCAATGGAGAAGTCACCATCATGTTCACGTCATCAGTTCAACATCACCGCTTACTGAATCACAAAAAGGGGGCATCAGGTCACACATCTCAGTGTCCCACAGAATAAATGCTTGTAGGTACAACACACAGGCCGAAAACTATTCCACAGAATTCAAGCTGGAAAAAGTAGGCATTGGTGTTGTGGCTGCAATCATTTACTCTGACTTGAAATTACATATCCCATATCTGATTCCCACATGGATCCACAGGGGTGCTGATGCCATGGATGGATGGTACACCAGCATCTCTATGCAGGATACACATGGGAAACAAATAGCAAACATTGTACCTTGGTCACCAACAGGCCATGACTGATGGATATCTAGGATTGAGTACGGTTGCCTCACACAGAAGGATGGATGGGCTCATACACAGAGAAAAAACAGGCATCAATCAAAGATATCCCTCACTACTGGCTGGATTGTTGCCCTTAGGATTCAAATGTTACTAAATATGTTCCAACACGATGTGAACACAGAGATCACTTCACTGTATGTGATTGCCTTACTGGCCAGATATGCGCACCCATCACAAATCAACCTACATTGCTACCATCCCAATACACATACATAGTATATCACACTATACGTAGATGGGATATACGAGGTATGTTCATATCCATCATATCAATCCAATGTCTTGTTGGATGGGTGCACATATATAGCCAGTAAGGCAATCACATCTAATGAACTGCTCTCTGACATCACATCTTGGAAGGATATTACTGTATCCATTCGAAGGGTACATATCCACATACATATATGACCATTTCTACTTGTGTGTCACTGTAATGGGATAGCAATGGGTAATGTCATCATGATGTCATATCATTGCCATCATTAAAAGATGTGTCTCGATCTAAGTCCCATCCCTCCAACAGTCATGGTTATACAGATATTGCTCTATGTGACAGGTGGAGATATCCATCATTTGGCCACACGGAGGCTCTTCAGCAGAGCCAAAATGTCGCAACATATCAAGATAAATACCTCTTTGGAATGGTCCACAGAGTGTGCTTGCAAACCATGCACACCCTGTACACCATTCCAATTAAGTATTGTCCTCTAAATGGGGAGATTTGGGCTCTGCTGAAAAGCCCTTGTGTGGACAAATGACTGAAATCTACATCTGTCACATAGAGCTATATCTGAACAACCATGAGGGTAGGAGGGATAGGGCTAACAGCGAACAACATCTGTTTTCACAATGTCTACAATATGACATCAAGGTGGACTTAACTTTTGCCATCCCCCTGGAGGGATAGCCATCCCTACAAGTTGTGAAGACAAATATATGTTGTTGGATTCACCCTTCTCCCACCAGTTAAACAAGGGTATTCCTACTGCTGAAAGGTGTGTTGATTCAAAAGGTATCACAACTCAGGAATGGATATGTCAGGGGCAATATCCCAGTGGCCTGAAATTGTACAGTGGTGCTGTTACTACACAATCATATGGACAGCTCTGGTACAGGGACCAGATATCTTCATGAGAGGGTGTTGCAACAGCCCCACTGCACTATTTCTGGACACTGTGATATTGCACCTCAAAATGAAACCTTCACCCGTAATAACTTAAACAACACCTTTCAGCAGTTGGAGTACCCTTGTTTACCCAGGGGGATTAACCCAAACACATATATTTTTCTTCAACACATATCAAAGTATAACTGTCTCCACAAACATATGGCTAAGGTCACTAATCACAACATCTTCTTGCTCCACACAGCTTACGGCCGTCAAGCCCAGCGGGAGACAGTGGAGGAGGCTATGTCACCCCCCAGTGAGGAGTACACAGAGGAGGGGACAGGCCGGTGGTCACCTTGCCCACCATCACCATCCCCTCCAACACAGGCTGCACCACCACCTACTGCACCCCTTCAAGCTGGACCACCACAGGCTGCACCACCCCTTCAAGCTGCACCACCCCAGTACAGTGGCTGGATGCCACAGGAGGAGAGGTGGACATATCCATCCACCTCCACCAGCTACTACCCTCCATCAGCAGCACCAAAACCACCAGGGAGACAATGGCTGCCAGGGACAGTGGCCACCACCCAATATGGGCCATATTCTTCACAGAGCAACCCACCCGCCTGGATGACTCCACAACATGCCCCAAGGTATGATCCCAGGTGGGGTCCCAGCACCTATCAGTGGCCACCATATGACCCTTGGCCACTGGACTACCCACACCTGGGCCTGATTGGTGAGCCCCAGCGCCCCCTACCCAGGGACATTTTCACACCTCCACCAGCACACACATCTTTGGGCAGCTCTGCATCACTTGATGTGGTGGGCATATGCCCATCATCTGCACCAGCCACTCCAACAGCAGCCACAGCACCCTTAGCAGCAGCAGAGGAGGAAACAGTACCCTAGCAGCAGCAGAGGAGGAAAGAGTACCCTCAGCAGCAGCAGAGGAGGAAACAGCACCCTTAGCAGCAGCAGAGGAGGAGGAAACAGCACCCTCAGCAACAGAGGAAGAAACAGCACCCTTAGCAGCAGAGGAAACAGCACCCTCAGCAGCAGAGGAAACAGCAGCACCAGGGACACCGGGCACATCCACCTCCAGCACCGCACGCCTCACAGGGATGGAGGCGGAGTGTATGGCCCTTCAAAGAAGACTACTCCGGTCGAGCAGAAGTACAGACAGCAACATCACCAGGAGCAGGAGGCAATCCAGGAGGAACATTGCCCAATTGGAGACCAGAATCCAAGCCCTGGAGTCGGAGGTGGCCAGGGGGAACACACTACTCCACCAGCTCAGGACTGGTCTCATGGACATGTTGACACAGGTCCTTGTGGAGTTAAGGGAGATCAACCGCAGAGAGAACCTGAGGATGGAGAGGGAGAACTTGCGTTCCACCGAGGGGTCTACTGCAACCACCACCCCCTCCAGTGTTACCCCTGAAGCAACACCTAGGGGGCAGAGGGTTACCAGGAGATCCACAAGGGCATCCAACCTCTGGCACCCAGGCTAAGGCCCCCCACCCAAAAAGGAAAAAATGAAAGGCCCAACCTGTTAAGTTTCCCCTCAATAAAGAAACCATTTTTTTTGTATTCCAGTCTGATCTGTTGTATCTTCAGTTATGGATTGGGTGGCAAGGTTGTATCCAATGCATTGCCATACAATGCAGTGAACACAACCTCTGCCTGGGTGAAATGTTTGTGGGATGCTACAGCATGGGTTCACACACACACACACACACACCTTTGTACAAATTCAACTGGAAATACATCCCTGGAGCCATATAACACCACTTTGTTATATGGCGATGTTGTGTGTTGAATTTGAACAAAACATACCCCTTAGCACAACAAATGGTACAACATTGAACATTCGTCTACATCATATGTTGTGTTTAACCCTTTGAGTGCCAGAGTGGTAGGCAACGCATTGCAAAGAAATGCGTTGGGGACCACTCTTGCACTCAGTGGGTTAATGGGATAACCAGACAAACAGCTCTGTGACTTAGCAGGGACATTACAAGCAGGACAGATAAATGGGACATGTATCCATATTGTCTTGGATTCACACACTCATTGTGCAACTGACTTACTGGGGAAGCCAATGTTTTTAACCTAGGATTTCAATGTGTAGCACACACACATTGATATCCTGGGGTGAGCATTGGGGTCTCCAGTAAGTTGAGTTGCTGTTTCCCTAAGGGTGTAACAGACTTCACCAGTGATAACACATGTCCACTTAGTCTGGTTGTTCATTGATATAGCCCATGTACTGAGATATGTCAAAGTGGAGCAAAATCTCAGAACATGTATTATATTGAGCAATACAGATACTGTGGACAGGTATTCACTGTGGAAGTATGTCCCCTGTATCACCTCTTTATCACTCCCACAACAAATTGGTGCATCACTGCCACCATCATCTGTTTGCATGGATACATCACAGAGTCCACTCACTGGCAAACAAGTGGTGGACTCCTGTGATGTGGGTTATGCCTTTCCATGTATGGGGGATACTCTATCCTGGGTGTGGTTACGCATTGACAAATGTGTTCTCAAATATATCCTCCTACAGACACAGATAGAATGGTGATGGTTCATCTTTATTGTGTCTCAAAGTACATTAGAATGTACATGTGTTTTCTGTGTGTATTGCCTATATGCATTTAACACATGTATGAGAACACTAAATGTACTTTGAAACTAAATCGTACTACTTCAGTAACACTGCTGCTCTGCTCATGTGTTGTCCACAAGGTTTGACAACTCTGTAGCTGAGCATCCTAACTGTACAGGTTATAACACTCAAGAATTTGTGTTTTCTGTGTCTCTATGAGAATGTTCCAGTAGAGGTTTGTGTGAACCTCAGGTCAAACTTTGCATCACCAACAACATCACCATAAACAGCAAGGGGTGATCTTCATGAAGGTGTTGTCAAGACATCAAACCAGTCACATGGAATATCTTCAGTTCAAGGATGAATCATGTTACGGATGCCTGTGGGACAAGAGGACAGGATTTGGAGCAGTAGACATGAACTGATCATCAAGCAACAACAATTTAGTCGTTTTAATCCCCTCAGTTTTCACAGTTACAGGTGAGTACACAAACCATTGCTTGACAATGTGTTGTGTACTCATCGGTAACCAATTCAGTGAGGAACTTAGGACATGTGCACCAGCCCTATGGATGTGTGCCCCTGACATATATACACACATTAACAATTGTTCTGAGAGCTCCATGGAGGTAATGACATTGTGCTGCCACTGTGAAAGTGACAGTGGCAGCCCAATGTCATTTGTTCCATGGAACTGTTAGGACATATTTGTTGATGTATGTATTCATGTCGGGGGCACATTTGTCTGCACACTCACAGGTCAGCATGGAGTCCCTGGTAATCTGATCTACGTCTCATGACCTCTACATTGTGTGACCATACCACTGTACATCCACCCCTCTGCTGCTCTTCTCAGCTCTAGCACAGTACAGGTCCCATATTGAGTCCAATGTCCCTTTAACCCCTGATGTGCCTGAGTATTATCCAATGCATATCATTAGATGATACTCTTTCGTTACTGGGCTAGCATGGTTGTTCAGGCTATAATCATGGCATATCCAGTTAGTTGCTGTCAATCAAGGCCTGTAAGGTGATGAACATGGGTAATATGTTGTACCTTGTTTCTCCTTGGGGTGTGCGTGATATCCTTGGGGTCTGTATGTCAACGTGGAGAGTGGAATGGAGGATGGTTTTTGAGTCCACACACACAATTTGCCACGTCCACTGCCAGTGCAGTGCTGTGTCACTGTTCCTGTGGGGTGAGACAGAACAAAATGTGCAGTGTGGTTAGTGTCACAGGACTGATGGGGGACTTGCATGGATTGTTTGCATGCGTGTGTTATACTCACTCTCTGATCTGTGCCCCTCTCATAGTCTCCTCCGCATGCCCGATGTCCATGGCCACTTCCTGTATGGAGGGGGTCCGGGATGTGATCCAGCAGCCTGGTGTCTACTGCGATGTTGTGCAGTATGCACACGCCACAATGATGTCACACACCTTAGCCGGTGCATACTGCAGTGCTCCCCCAGAGTGGTCCAGACATCGAAATCTTGACTTGAGGAGCCCAAATGTCTGCTCAATAGCATTCCTCGTTCTGGCATGAGCCTGGTTGTACCTTTCCTGGGCATGTGTTTGGGGATTGGCCAGAGGGGTCAGTAACCAGGACTTGCATCCATAGCCAGCATCACCTGTGTAATGTGAGTGACATGGTGAGACAGGGAACACATGTTGTGTGAATGATGTTTTGTGTGGTGGACGTAGTAGCTGTGGGTCAGGTGCATGCTGAGCAGCGTGGTGTGTACGCCTGTGTATGTGGTGTGATTTTGTTTTGTGAACTCACCCACTAGCCATCCCCCTGTAAAGGTTCCATTCTCAAAATCTCTGTGGACTGAGGAGTTTTGTAGAATGTATGCATCATGTGAGCTGCCAGGATATTTTGCACAGACATTCATTATCCTCATGTTGCTGTCACACACCATCTGCACGTTGATGGAGTGGAAGTTCTTCCTGTTGATGAATAGCTGTGTGTCACATGCTGGGGCCTTAATCCGGACATGAGTGCAATCTATAGCACCCATGACCCTGGGCATGCCTCCCCTGGCGTAAAAGTCCTGCTTGATGTGTATCCAGTCCATGTCGGTGGTGGAAAAATGTATATAGGTACTGGCCTTGCTTTTGAGGGCTGGCAGGACCTGGGCCAGCACTCTGGAGAATGTTGCCTGTGACATGCCAGATGCGTAACCCTCAGTGGACTGGAAGGCCCCACTTGCCATGAAGTGTATGGCACAGAGTAGTTTCCGCAGGCCAGTTAGGGCATGGTTGTGGATGTAGATGGGATCCACCTGCTCCTTGATGACCTCATACAAGGCAATGATGCTGTCAGGCCTCAACCTGTAGCGATCAATGACCTCATCATCAGTCATTCCAAAGAGGGTGACCCTTGGGCGGTATACCCTGGGCCTTGGTGGTCGTCTATACATCCTCTGCCCTCCAGGTGGGGATGGACTCCTGTGTGGCTGCTGAGCCAGAGCCTCCTCACTTGCAACAGGTGAAGGCTGTTGATCAGGCGAGCTTAGAGGTTGCTGATGTTCCCTAGCTCTCTCCCTTGCACGCCTTCTCCGCAGTCTTTGCAACAATATGTAACCCAACAAACTGTTTGCTCTCTCTATCTGTCTCTCTCTGTCTTTCTCTCTCTCTACCTCTCTCTCTCTATCTCTCTCTCTCCCTCCCTGAGTGGAAATAAAGCCACAAGTGAGTGTGTTGAGTTGTCCCTTTAAGTACTTGATAGGGCGTTGTGTAGGTGTGGTGATGAGGTGAGTGCTAACCAATGGTGAGTTGTTTTTGTTCAGGTAAGTGTTTACAGGAGTGTGTGTGTGTTATAAGATGATGTGTGTTGTGCTTGTTATGTGTGTGCCATTTGCGGGTGTGCAGTTGTGGGGTCCAGGTCGCGTGTTGATGTTGCTCAGGTGAGCTTATATTTGCAGGTGTCCCCTTTGTGTGATAACCCCCATTGTTCCGTGCCATGTTGTGCTGGTGTTTTTTTGTGTGTCGTTGTCCCTGTGGTGTTGGTTGTTGTTGTGTGTGGAGTGATTTGTTTTGTGTGTGCATGTTTTTGTGTTGTTTTGGCATTGCACGGGTTAATTTTTCCATTTACATGCTTGTGCGGTAAGCATTTTGTGTATTTTCCTATGTAACGGGTGTTTTGCTTTGCCCGTTAAGTGTCTAACAGCTAAGAAAAGTGGGTCTTCACTTTTTGCCATTAGGTGTGCCTTTTTTTCAGCCGTTAGCAGTACAGCAAGCCTTTGAATAGCTCTGGGTTACGTTGTTCCATGCGTCTGAATGCACGTAAGTGTATCGGCCGTTAGGATTCTGCAACTGCCGTTAGCTGTTCTTTAGACGGATCTTTGAATTGCAACATGACACTTAACTCACCCATTAGTGATTTTTTTTATTAACGGCTGCCTTTAAATCGAGCCCTAAGTCGTTAAATTTGTTATAATTATTTGTCCAGTACCGGGGCACATTCCAGCTTGCCTCTAATTAATCTGATTACCAAATAAAGTAACTATCTATGCGATCTCTAAATAAAAGGTAGTAACGACTTATCTAGTATTAGGATACATTCCAATAGCCTCTAATGATCTGTGTATTAAAGACGTTCCAATTGCCTCTAATGATCCGTATAGTAAAGACGATCACTATCTAAACTAGTCCATATCGACGGTTACTAATACAGCTACCTAATACCGGGGCACATTCCGGCTTGCCTCTAATGATCTAATCCAATCCCTATTGAAAATCTCAAATCAAAAACTAACACATAGTTATCAAATACCAGGGTACAATCCGGCTTGCCTCTGAACTATCACTAGAGTTAACAAAGACTCTCTAATTCCTACATAATAAAAACAAAGTATGCAACACGCGTTTCGTGCTATCACTTTTTCAAAGCATAGTGTGTAACGCTTTTTAAATCCCAGAACCGGGAAATTCACGTCAAGATAGCCAATCACGAAAAACATCTTTAAAATCAGTGAATGGTCTTTTCACTATGAGTGACAGCTTGATAAACTAGTCCCTTTAGCTAAAAGCGATATCTGAGGGAGATAGACATGGAATTAGACGGTCCTACATAACTAAGAATCACAAATTAGTTATATTAAAACATTTTACATATACTAATAGAATGTCATATATAAATGAATTATTAAATATGGGATCTCATTCTAAACAAGGATTCAAATTGTCCACCAGCACTGAATTATTGTCACATAGTGGAAATTCTTAATGTATTCATAAATGAGCATGTAAAGACCATTCCTCATTGAGACCCTTTGGAGACAAGTGTCCAAAAGGAAGATCCATTTGTTTTCCTGTTGTAATAGGGCACGTTCTATATTTCCTCCTCTTAATCCCAAAAAGATCTTCTGAATGCCCCAAGCCATGAGGCATTTTGGATCTGAGTCATGCTTCTCCAAAAAATGTTTAGCAACAGGTGTTAATTTCTTCACAAGATTTGCAGCATCATTTGGCGCATTCTTAATGTTATTAGCATGCTCCCTTATCCGAATCTTCAATTTTCTAGAGGTTTTACCCACATACTTCAATCCACACGGACACTGTAGGCAATAGATCAAATTATTGGTCTGACATGTTATTAATGTGGATATCATATGTGTTTTATCAAATCTGTCAATCAATGTTTTCATTGGAATCATATGTTGACATGCAACACAATGCCCACATAGATGATTTTTTCTGTATCCGAGGATATGTTTGTACTAACTGATCCCTTAGATTTGGTGCTCTCCTACAGCTTGCAAGTACCTTTTCTCCAACTACCTTTTCCAAATCCACATCAGATCTAATTACATCCTAATGTTTATTAAGAATGGAAACAACATTGTTCCATTGACAATTATAGTTCGAGATAAATTATAGATTATCACCACTAGATTTACTTTTCGGATGAAAAAGCAAATATGATCGGGAGGTATACAGTGCCCTTTTATAGGCTTTCTTGACACAACTCTTACTGTATCCTCTCTCCACAAATCTCTCTTTTAATTCTATATTCTAAAGTTACCAGATATAACAATTAACAAGAATCTAACTAGAAGTGAAATCACAGCTTTAGTGGACATGAAAAGTTGGGATGATGTTGTCATTAAGCCCTCCGATAAGGGGGGCAATATAGTTCTATGGCCCAAAATAATGTATCATAAAGAGGCCATGAGACAAATGGGTGATAATAAATGTTACAGGAGGATTTTGGGTAACCCCATATAAGAACTTAAACAACAGTATGACCGTATAATTATGAATGCATATGAAACAGGAATAATTACTAAAAAAGACTATGACTTTTTGGAGGTCCCATATCCAAAAATTCCAGCTTTATATTTACTGCCCAAGGTTCATAAGAACCCAATATGTCCACCTGGGAGGCCAATTATATCTGCCAATGAATGCCTCACGGATCAGGCCAGTCAGTACTTGGATTACATCTTTAGACCATTTGTGTATAACTTAAATTCATATATTCGAGACACTGGTGACATTTTAGGGAAGATAGAGCGTCTTCCATTATCAGACGACACATTGTTGGTGACATGTAATGTGCAAACATTATACACATCCATAGGACATGAATTCGGATTACAGGCATTAAGATATTTTCTTGACAGAGATGACAAATGGGATAATCCACAAAAGGAATTTTTTCTCACCCTAATGTCATTTATTCTGAGAAGAAACATCTTTGTCTTTGAGAATGAGTTTTTCCTCCAAACCCGGGGTACAGAAATGGGGACCGCCTGTGCCCCCACATATGCTAACTTGTACCTCGGGTGGTGGGAGGAAACTACAGTATTTATAGATAAAGAGGATAGCTATACTGAGCATATCTCCCCATGGTGTCGATTTATTGATGATCTGTTTATCCTTTGGGAAGGTTCTGAAAATGTATTAAAGGAATTTATTGATAATTTGAACAATAATAGTATGAATTTAAAATTGACCATAGAATGGAGCTCTGAAATGGTTAATTTTTTTGGATATTAAGATCAAACGGAACCCTGATAATACGCTGGGCACAGATCTTTATCATAAATCCACAGCTGCAAATAGCCTGCTCCACTACACAAGCCACCATCCTGACATTATGAAGAGAAACATCCCAGTAGGAGAATTCTTGCATTTAAGAAGAAACTGCAGTGATATTACCACCTTCAACAAGAGATTTATTGAATTAAAAGAGAGATTTGTGGAGAGAGGATACAGTAAGAATTGTGTCAAGAAAGCCTATAAAAGGGCACTGTATACCTCCCGACCATATTTGCTTTTTCATCCGAAAAGTAAATCTAGTGGTGATAATCTCCGATTTATCTCGAACTATAATTGTCAATGGAACAATGCTGTTTCCATTCTTAATAAACACTGGGATGTAATTAGATCTGATGTGGATTTGGAAAAGGTAGTTGGAGAAAAGGTACTTACAAGCTGTAGGAGAGCACCAAATTTAAGGGATCTGTTATTACAAACATATCCTCGGATACAGAAAAAATCATCTATCATAGGTTCAAAAGGATGTGGGTATTGTGTTGCATGTCAACATATGATTCCAAAGAAAACATTGATTGACAGATTTGATAAAACACATATGATATCCACATTAATAACATGTCAGACCAATAATGTGATCTATTGCCTACAGTGTCCGTGTGGATTGAAGTATGTGGGTAAAACCTCTAGAAAATTGAAGATTCAGATAAGGGAGCATGCTAATAACATTAAGAATGCGCCAAATGATGCTGCGAATCTTGTGAAGAAATTAACACCTGTTGCTAAACATTTTTTGGAGAAGCATGACTCAGATCCAAAATACCTCATGGCTTGGGGCATTCAGAAGATCTTTTTGGGATTAAGAGGAGGAAATATAGAACGTGCCCTATTACAACAGGAAAACAAATGGATCTTCCTTTTGGACACTATGTCTCCAAAGGGTCTCAATGAGGAATGGTTTTTACATGCTCATTTATGAATACATTAAGAATTTCCACTATGTGACAATAATTCAGTGCTGGTGGACAATTTGAATCCTTGTTTAGAATGAGATCCCATATTTAATAATTCATTTATATATGACAATTCTATTAGTGTATGTAAAATGTTTTAATATAACTAATTTGTGATTCTTAGTTATGTAGGATCGTCTAATTCCATGTCTATGTCCTTCAGATATCGCTTTACCTAAAGGGACTAGTTTATCAAGCTGTCACTCATAGTGAAAAGACCATTCACCGATTTTGAAGATGTTTTTTGTGATTGGCTATCTTCACATGAATTTCCCGGTTCTGGGATTTAAAAAGAGGATCGTTGAGAGCCTCAGCGTTACACACTATGCTTTGAAAAAGTGATAGCACGAAACGCGCGTCGCGTCCTTTGTTTTTATTATGTAGGAATTAGAGAGTCTTTGTTAACTCAGTCTAGTGATAGTTCAGAGGCAAGCCGGATTGTGCCCCAGTATTTGATAACTATGTGTTAGTTTTTGATTTGAGATTTTCAATAGGGATTGGATTAGATCATTAGAGGCAAGCCGGAATGTGCCCCGGTATTAGGTAGCTGTATTAGTAACCGTCGATATGGACTAGTTTAGATAGTGATCGTCTTTACTATACGGATCATTAGAGGCAATTGGATCTTCTTTAATACACAGATCATTAGAGGCTATTGGAATGTATCCTAATACCAAATAAGTTTTTACTACCTTTTATTTAGAGATCGCATAGATAGTTACTTTATTTGGTAATCAGATTAATTAGAGGCAAGCTGGAATGTGCCCCGGTACTGGATAAATAATTATAACAAATTTAACGACTTAGGGCTCAATTTAAAGGCAGCCGTTAGTAAAAAAAATCACTAACTGGTGCGTTAAGTGTCATGTAGCAATTCAAAGATCCATCTAAAGAACAGCTAACGGCAGTTGCAGAATCCTTATGGCCGATACACTTACGTGCATTCAGACGCATTGAACAACATACCACAGAGCTATTCAAAGGCTTGCGGTACTGATAACAGCTTAAAAAAAGACACACCTAACAGCAAAAAGTTAAGACCCACTTTTCTCACACGTTAGACACTTAACGGGCAAAACAAAACACCCGTTACATAGGAAAATACACAAAATGCTTACCGCACAAGCATGTAAATGGAAAAATTAACCCAGGCAAAGCCAAAACAACACAAAAACATGGACACAAAACACAAATCACTCCACACACAACAACAAGCAACACCACAGGGACAATGACACCCAAAAAAAGAACACAACATCGCACGGAACAATGGGGGTTATCACATAAATCGGACACCTGCAAATATAAGTTCACCTGTGCAACATCAACACGCGACCTGCACCCTACAATGGCACACCGGCAAATGGCAGACACATAACAAGCATAATACACAACATCTTATAACACACACACACCTGCAAACACTTACCTGGTCAAAAACAACTCCTCATTGGTCAGCACTCACCTCATCACCACACCTACACAACGCTCTATCAAATACTTAAAGGGACAACTCAACACACTCACTTGTGGCTTGTTTTCCACTCAGGGAGGGAGAGAGAGAAAGAGATAGAGAGAGATAGAGGGAGCAAACAGTATGTTGGGTTACATATTGTTGCGAAGACTGCGGAGAAGGCGTGCAAGGGAGAGAGCTAGGGAACATCAGCAACCTTCAGGCACGCCTGATCAACAGCCTTCACCTGTTGCAAGTGAGGAGGCTCTGGCTCAGCAGCCACACAGGAGTCCATCCCCACCTGGAGGGCAGAGAATGTATAGACGACCACCAAGGCCCAGGGTATACCGCCCAAGGATCACCCTCTTTGGAATGGCTGATGATGAGGTCATTGATTGCTACAGGTTGAGGCCTGACAGCATCATTGCCTTGGATGAGGTCATCAAAGATCAGGTGGATCCCATCTACATCCACAACCATGCCCTAACTGGCCTGCAGAAACTACTGTGTGCCATACACTTCATGGCAAGTGGGGCCTTCCAGTCCACTGAGGGTTACGCATCTGGCATGTCACAGGCCACATTCTCCAGTGTGCTGGCCCAGGTCCTGCCAGCCCTCAAAAGCAAGGCCAGTACCTATATACATTTTCCCACAACCGACATGGACTGGATACATGTCAAGCAGGCCTTTCACGCAAGGGGAGGCATGCCCAGGGTCATGGGTGCTATAGATTGCACCCATGTCCGTATTAAAGCCCCAGCACGTGACGCACAGCTATTCATCAACAGGAAGAACTTTCACTCCATCAACGTGCAGATGGTGTGTGACAGCAACATAAGGATAATGAATGTCTGCGCAAAATATCCTGGCAGCTCACATGATGCATACATTCTACAAAACTCCTCAGTCCACAGTGTGTGACATCATTGTGGCGTGCGCAATACTGCACAACATCGCAGTGGACACCAGGCTGCTGGATCACATCCAGGACCCCCCCATACATGAAGTGGCCATGGACATCTGGCATGTGGAGGAGACCATGAGAGGGGCACAGATCAGAGACAGGCTCATCATGGAACACTTCACCTGTGAGTATAACACAGGAATGCAAACAATCCATGAAAGTCCCCCATCAGTCCTGTGACACTAACCACACTGCACATTTTGTTCTGTCTCACCCCACAGGAACAGTGACACAGCACTGCACTGGCAGTGGACGTGGCAAATTGTGTGTGTGGATTCAAAAATCATCCTCCATTCCATTCTCCACGTTGACATACAGACCCCAAGGATATCACGCACACCCCAAGGAGAAACAAGGTACAACATATTACCCATGTTCATCACCTTACAGGGCTTGATTGATAGCAACTAACTGGATATGCCATGATCGTAGCCTGAGCAACCATGCTAGCCCAGTAGCGAAAGAGTATTATCCAATGCTATGCATTGGATAATACTCAGGCACATCAGGGGTTAAAGGGACATTGGACTCAATATGGGACCTGTACTGTGCTAGAGCTGAGAAGAGCAGCAGAGGGGTGGATGTACAGTGGTATTGTCACACAATGTAGAGGTCATGGGATGTAGATCAGATTACCAGGGACTCCATGCTGACCTGTGAGTGTGCAGACATATGTGCCCCTGACATGAATACACACATCAACAAATATGTCCTAACAGTTCCATGGAACAAATGACATTGTGCTGCCACTGTCACTTTCACAGTGGCAGCACAATGTCATTACTTCCATGGAGCTCTCAGAACACTTGTTAATTTGTGTATACATGTCAGGGGCACATATCCATAGGGCTGGTGCACATGTCCTTAGTTCCCCACAGAATTGGTTACAGATGAGTACACAACACATTGTCAAGCAATGGTTTGTGTACTCACCTGTAACTGTGAAAATTGAGGGGATTAAAAAGACTACATTTTTGTTGCTTGATGATCAGTTCAGGTCTACTGCTCCAAATCTTGTCCCACAGGCATCCGTAACATGATCCATTCTTGAACTGAAGATCTTCCATGTGACTGGATTGATGTCTTGACAACACCTTCATGAAGATCACCCCTTGCTGTTTATGGTGATGTTATTGGTGATGTAATGTTTGACCTGACTCTACTGGAACATTCTCGTATAGACACAGAAAACACTAATTGTTGAGTGTTATGACCTGTACAGTTAGGATGCTCAGCTACAGAGTTGTCAAACCTTGTGGACAACACATGAGCTGGGCAGCAGTGTTACTGAAGTAGTACGATTTAGTTTCAAAGTACATTTAGTGTTCTCATAAAGGTGTTAAATGCATATAGGCAATACACACAGAAAACACATGTACATTCTTATGTACTTTGAGACACAATAAAGACGAACCATCACCATTCTATCTGAGTCTGTAGGAGGATATATTTGAGAACACATTTGTCAATGCGTAACCGAACCCAGGATAGAGTATCCCCCATACATGGAAAGGCATCACCCACATCACAGGAGTCCACCACTTGTTTGCCAGTGAGTGGACTCTGTGATGTATCCATGCAAACAGATGATGGTGGCAGTGATGCACTAATGTGTTGTGGGAGTGATAAAGAGGTGATACAGGGGACATACTTCCACAGTGAATACCTGTCCACGGTATCTGTATTGCTCAGTATAATACATGTTCTGAGGTTTTGCTTTGACATATCTCAGTACATGGGCTATATCAACGAACAAACAGACTAAGTGGACATGTGTTATCACTGGTGATGTCTGTTACACCCTTAGGGAAACAGCAACTCAACTTACTGGAGACCCCAATGCTCACCCCAGGATATCAATGTGTGTGCTACACATTGAAATCCTTGGTTAAAAACATTGGCTTCCCCAGTAAGTCAGTTGCACAATGAGTGTTTGAGTCCAAGACAACATTGATGCAGGTCCCATTTATCTGTCCTGCTTGTTATGTCACCGCTAAGTCACATAGCCTTTTGTTTGGTTATCCCCTTAACCCACTGAGTGCCAGAGTGGTACCCAACGCATTTCTTTGCGATGCGTTGCCTACCACTCTGGCACTCAAAGGGTTAAACACAACATATGATGTAGACAAATGTTCAATGTTACATAGTTACATAGTTACATAGTTACATAGTAATTTAGGTTGAAAAAAGACTTGCGTCCATCCAGTTCAACCCTTTTCCTATTCCTGTTTACCATCGCTGACCCAAAAGAAGGCATCCGACTCCAAATGGCAATCAGATTTCTCCCTGGATCAACAAGCCCTAACTAAATATTAATCCCAATACTAACGTGCATAGCCCTCTATATTATGCTCTTTTAAATAAGTATCCAGGCCCCTTTTAAAGGCATCTAATGTATTTGATAGCACCACCTCCTCCGGAAGTGCATTCCATACCTTTATTGTCCTTACTGTAAAGAAACCCTTCCGCTGTTGTAGACTAAATCTCCTTTCCTCAAGTCTAAGCGGGTGGCCCCTTGTCCTGTGTACTGTTCTGTTAATGAACAGGTCTTTTGAAAGCCCTTTATATGGGCCTTGAACATATTTATATAGTGTTATCATATCCCCTCTAAGACGCCGTTTCTCTAGTGTGTACAAGTTTAACTTTTCTAGCCTCTCTTCATAACTAAAACATTCCATTCCCCTTACTAGTTTTGTAGCCCTCCTCTGCACTCTCTCTAGTTCCATAATGTCCTTCTTCAGAAAGGGCGCCCAGAATTGAACAGCATATTCTAGGTGGGGTCTTACCATGGACCTGTAAAGAGGCATAATTATATCTTCCTCCCTTGAGTCAATACCCCTTTTAATACATGCCAATATCTTATTGGCCTTTGCAGCTGCCAGCTGGCACTGCATGCTACTGCAAAGTCTATTGTCTACCATTACTCCTAAATCCTTTTCATTAGTAGATTTCCCCAGAGAAACACCATTTAAACTATATGTTGCATTTTTATTATTATACCCAAAATGCATAACTTTACACTTGTCTATATTGAATCTCATTTGCCATTTGCCTGCCCAGTTACTCAATTTGTCCAAGTCCTCTTGTAATGAAGACACATCCAGTTCAGACTTTATTACCTTACTTAATTTTGTGTCATCGGCAAACACTGATACATGGCTTCCTATGCCCTCTGGGAGGTCATTAATAAACAAATTAAAAAGAAGAGGACCCAGGACAGATCCCTGAGGCACTCCACTTATCACGTTTATCCAACTGGAGAACTTGCCATTTACTACCACTCTTTGCATTCTATCTTTCAGCCAATTTCCAATCCACTCACAAACATTTTGCCCTAGTCCTATTTCATTCAATTTGTAGAGTAACCTCTTGTGTGGAACCATATCAAATGCCTTGGCAAAGTCTAAATAGATCACGTCAACCGCCTCTCCCTCATCTATATTATTACTTACTTTTTCATAAAATGCGATCAAGTTCGTTTGACAAGACCTATCTTTCACAAAGCCATGTTGGCTATTGCTAATGATATTCCTGTTCCAGCAGAATTCTTGAATATATTCCCTTAGCAACCTTTCAAACAGCTTCCCTACCACAGATGTCAAGCTTACGGGTCTGTAATTTCCTGGCTGGGACTTTGATCCCTTTTTAAATATGGGCACCACATCTGCTTTACGCCAATCCATGGGCACCATACCAGAAATAAAAGAATCCCTGAAAATCAGATATATCGGTCTGGCCAGGGTCTGGCCTAGCTCCCTAAGTACCCGTGGGTGTATACCATCTGGCCCCGGAGCCTTGTCTACCTTGACACCATTCAATTGTTTTAACACTTTTTCTTGTGTTAGCCAGTCCCATGCTTGCTGTGCCTGTTCTGTAAAAGTAGTTTGCAGATTCTTGTCCAATGGGTCTTCCTTAGTAAAAACAGAAGAAAAGAAATTATTTAAAATATCTGCCTTCTCTCTGTCACCTTTGACCATCTCACCCGTTTCAGCTAACAAGGACCCAACATTATCAGACTTTAATTTTTTGCCATTAATGTATTTAAAGAATTTTTTTGGGTTGCTTTTGCTCTCCTTAGCAATATTTTTTTCATTCTCCAGTCTAGCTAATTTAATAGCCTTTTTACAGGTTTTGTTGACATTTTTGTATTCTGCAAATGCCTCTGCTGATCCCTCAGCTTTGTAATGTTTAAATGCCGCTTTCTTGTTATTTATTTCATGAATTACTTTACTGGTTAGCTACATTGGTTTCAATTTGCTTCTTTTGTATTTGTTTCCAACAGGGATAAATTTATATGTGTATTTTTGCAATATTATTTTGAAGGCATTCCACTTACCTTCTGTGTTTTTTCCTGAAAATATTTTATCCCAGTCAACGAGACCAAGGGATGAATGTTGTACCATTTGTTGTGCTAAGGGGTATGTTTTGCTGTTCAAATTCAACACACAACATCGCCATATAACACAGTGGTGTAATATGGCTCCAGGGATGTATTTCCAGTTGAATTTGTACAACGGTGTGTGTGTGTGTGTGTGTGAACCCATGTTGTAGCATCCCACAAACATTTCACCCAGGCAGAGGTTGTGTTCACTGCATTGTATGGCAATGCATTGGAGACAACCCTGCCACCCAATCCATAACTGAAGACACAACAGATCAGACAGGAATCCAAAATAAAAGGTTTCTTTATTGAGGGGAAAGTTTACAGGTTGGGCCTTTCATTTTTTCCTTTTTGGGTGGGGGGCCTTAGCCTGGGTGCCAGAGGTGGATGCCGTTGTTGATCTCCTGGTAACCCTCTGCCCCCTAGGTGTTGCTTCAGGGGTAACACTGGAGGGGGTGGTGGTTGCAGTAGACCCCTTGGTGGAACGCAAGTTCTCCCTCTCCATCCTCAGGTTCTCCCTGCGGTTGATCTCCCTCAACTCCACAAGGACCTGTGTCAACATGTCCATGAGACCAGTACTGAGCTGGTGGAGTAGTGTGTTCCCTCTAGCCACCTCCGACTCCAGGGCTTGGATTCTGGTCTCCAATTGGGCAATGTTCCTCCTGGATTGCCTCCTGCTCCTGGTGATGTTGCTGTCAGTACGCCTGCTCGACTGGAGTAGTCTCCTCTGAAGGGCCATACACTACGCCTCCATCCCTGTGAGGCATGCGGTGCTGGAGGTGGATGTGCCCGGTGTCCTTGGTGCTGCTGTTTCCTCTGCTGTTGAGGGTGCTGATTCTTCTGCTGCCGAGGGTGCTGTTTCCTCTGCTGCTGAGGGTGCTGTTTCCTCTGCTGCTGCTGATGGTGCTGTTTCCTCTGCTGCTACTGAGGGTGCTGTTTCCTCTGCTGCTGAGGGTGCTCTTTCCTCCTCTGCTGCTGCTGAGGGTGCTGTGGCTGCTATTGGAGTGGCTGGTGCAGATGATGGGCATATGCCCACCACATCAAGTGATCCTGAGCTGCCCAATGATGTGTGTGCTGGTGGAGGTGTGAAAACGTCCCTGGGTAGGGGGCGCTGGGGCTCACCAATCAGGCCCAGGTGTGGGTAGTCCAGTGGGGCATGCTGTGGAGCCATCCAGGAGGGTGGGTTTATCTGGGAGGCATATGGCCCATATTGGGTGGTGGCCACTGTCCCTGGCAGCCATTGCCTCCCTGGCGGTGGTGGTGCTGCTGATGGAGGGTAGTAGCTGGTGGAGGTGGCTGGATACGTCCACCTCTCCTCCTGTGGCATCCAGCCACTGTACTGGGGAGGTGCAGCTTGAAGGGGTGCAGCCCGTGGTGGTCCAGCTTGAAGGGGTGCAGCCTGTGGTGGTCCAGCTTGAAATGGTGCAGCCTGTGTTGGAGGGGATGGTGATAGTGGGTACGGTGACCACCGGCTGGTCCCCTCCTCTGTGTACTCCTCACTGGGGGGTGACATTGCCTCCTCCGTTGTCTCCCGCTGGGCTTGAGGGCCATAAGCTGTGTGGAGAAATAAGATGTTGTGATTAGTGACCTTAGCCATATGTTTGTGGAGACAGTTATACTTTGATATGTTGTGAATCAATATATATGTGTTTGGGTTAATCCCCCTGGGTAAACAAAGGTACTCCCACTGCTGAAAGGTGTTGTTTGAGTTATTACGGGTGAAGGTTTCATTTTGAGGTGCAATATCACAGTGGCCCGAAATAGTACAGTGGGGCTGTTGCAACACCCTCCCATGAAGATATCTGGTCCCTGTACCAAAGCTGTCCATATGATAGTGTAGTAACAGCACCACTGTACAATTTCAGGCCACTGGGATATTGCCCCTGACATATCCATGTCTGAGCTGTGATACCTTTTGAATCAACACACCTTTTAGCAGTAGGAATACCATTGTGTAACTCGGGGGGGGGGGTGAATCCAACAACATATATTTGTCTTCACAACTTGTAGGGATGGCTATCCCTCCAGGGGGATGGCAAAGGTTAAATCCACCTTGATGTCATATTGTAGACATTGTGAAAACAGATGTTGTTCGCTGTTAGCCCTATCCCTCCTACCCTCATGGTTGTTCAGATATTGCTCTATGTGACAGATGTAGATTTCAGTCATTTGTCCACACGAGGGTTTTTCAGCAGAGCCCAAATCGCCCCATTTAGAGAACAATATTTATTTGGAATGGTGTACAGAGTGTGCATGGTTTGCAAGCACACTCTGTGGACCATTCCAAAGAGGTATTTATCTCAAAATGTTGCGACTTTGGCTCTGCTGAAGAGCCTCCGTGTGGTCAAATGATAGATATCTCCACCTGTCACATAAAGCAATATCTGTATAACCATGAGTATTGGAGGGATGGGACTTAGATCGCGACACATCTTTTAACGATGGCAATGATATGACATCATGATGACATTACCCATAGCTATCCCATTACAGTCACACACAAGTAGAAATGGTCATATATGTATGTGGATATGTACCCTTCATATGGATACAGTAATATCCTTCCAAGATGTAAAGCCAGAGAGCAGTTCAGTAGGTGTGATTGCCTTACTGGCTATATATGTGCACCCATCCAACAATACATCCAGTCATGTCCTGTTGGTGACCAAGGTGCAATGTTTGCTATTTGTTTCCCATGTGTATCCTGCAAAGAGCGGCTGGTGTACCATCCATCCATGGCATCAGCACCCCTGTGGATCCATGTGGGAATCAGATATGGGATATGTCTTTTCAAGTCAGAGTAAATGATTGCAGCCACAACACCAATGCCTACTTTTTCCAGCCTTATTTCTGTGGAATAGTTTTCGGCCTGTGTGTTGCACATACAAGCATTTATTCTGTGGGACACTGTGATGTGTGATCTGATGCCCCCTTTTTGTGATTCAATAAGCGGTGATGTTGAACTGATGAAGTGAACATGATGGTGACTTCTCCATTGATCTCCTTTCCCCATTTCCAGTGTTTTCCATGGAGTCTGTACAATGGGACCTTTTAAACTTGAATCTTGTTTTTGCATATTCTCCATGGACTAACACTGGTATTGGTGAAGTGAGGATGTGTGAGGGTTACTTTGTGTCCACCATCTCTTTGTCACCGCTTAGTGAATGTCCCCTGTGTAGCATGTGATTGTTGGCCTATTGACTTGTTTGTTGTCTGGTTAACCCCTTGAGTACCAGAGGGGTTGCCAATGCATTGTTGATCGATGCATTGATGATCCCTCTAGCACTCAAGGGGTTAGGGTGGGGGTGGGGACATGGGTGACATTGTGTGTGAACAGTGATGATATTTAACAGACAACATTTTGAACATAACGGTTTGTGTATTGTGTGTGATGAGCACAGTGACAGGAGGGTTGAAGTAGGACTTTGACAGGTTTGTCCCAAGTTGGACCTTGCCATTTGTCCTGGTGTTGTGTCCTTTTTTTAACCCTCAGAGTGCTGTGTTGGTGCAGTTGTATGGCTGAGTGATGGACATGTGTTGAGGTGTGACTGTGTGTGCAGCTGGTGTTGGTTGCTGTAGTGTGTTGTTCTGTAGTGTTGCACTTACCGGTAGTGTGGAGGCTCCTCTCATCCCCAGTGTGAGTTCCTCCAATGACCCCCTCGATCAGGGTCGGGGACATGGTCTGCCGCACGATCTCCTCCAGCCGCAGAAGGTGATAGGGAAGGCTGGTCCACCTCCAGTGCCTTGGGAGTGCTTGGCGAGCTCGGTCATTTTATTCTTGACAACCCTCCGGCAGTCGCCCCATCTCTTTTTGATGGACTCCACGTCCCGCCTGCATGAGCCACCGCGTTGACCTGGCTGCATATCTGGTTCCAGGCTGCCTTCCTCCTCGCTGACAGGCCAGAGACCTTCGCCGTCAGGTGGAGAACACTCTGTCTCTCCAGGACAGCTTCCACAAGAGCCGTGTTCTCCTCTTCTGTGTATTTGGGGTCCCTGATCCTGCCCTCGTCACCTCCAGTATGGGATCACTCAGAGCCAGAGTGCCCTGCCTGATCTGACCCTGACTGTGTGGGGTGCTCCCCAGCAACTATCCTTCGTCCCACTGCAGGTTCTGTCCCTGTCCTGCGTGTGCCTGCTCTCTTTGGCCGGGTCCCCCTCTGCCCTGCGGATCTCCATCTCCCACCCCTGCTCTGCTGAGGGATACCCTCCTGACCTTCCTCCTCCTCCACTACTCTCCCCATCCCTCTCTCCTGTCCTCCTCTCCTTGCCATAATTCACCCAGTCACACCCAGGCACTCCCACAGGCCCTCACAGACACACTCGATCCACTCACCCTCTGTCACACACTTTCACTCCCAGATTCACACTGTCAAAATAAAAGGTAAAATGTGTAAGATGTTATAAAATAAAAGGACTATGTGTATGTATGTGTATGTGTTTGTATGTGTGTATGTAATATGTGCAAAAGTGTGATATGTGTATATTTAGTGCACCTCTCTCCAAACTCCAAACTCCAAAACTCCTCTACCTACAATATACGCTCCTGTCTCCCTCTCTCTAATCACTATCCTCCGCTCCTGGGTCCTGATATCTGGCTCTGAAGAACTCGATAACAGACAGTGTGTGACTGTTATTTTTGGGTATATATAGGTGTATTTGAAGTTTTTTGATACATTGGGGCTTTGTGATTGGCTGTGTGTTTGAATTTGTTTTTGCATCAATCATGGTTGCTAGACAACGGCAGCCGTTATGTTACATGCTGTTTTGGGCAATGTTATCGTGTGATTTGGCCGCCCGTTGTGCATTAACATGAGCGACAACGGGTTTTGTGTTACGTGTTTTGTGTGTGCCTGCGCTCGATAGCTATTCTCGTAGAGTACATATTGAATCTGCTGTAACTCATGTATTATGTGCGAGCGATGTGCCTTTTTCACTTAGCGGCTGGTTTAACGTGAGCCTTTAAATCTAGCCCTAGATGTTTTGTTAGTTTAAAGGGATAGTAATACTTAAAATGTAAAAAAAAAATATGTCGTAGGGTTTATCCCCCTGAGTAAAACAAGAGTACTCCCACTGCTGAAAGTTGTTTCATTCAAAAGTTATTAATTTTCAAAGTTGAATTTTTTAGGTGCAATATCACAGTGGCCTGAAATTGTACAGTGGCGCTGTTGCTACACCATCCTATGGAGATTTATGGCCCCGGGACCATAGCTGTCCATAGGATCGTGTAGCAACAGCGCCACTGTACAATTTCAGGCCACTGTGATTTTGCACCTAAAAAATTCAACTTCGAAAATTAATAACTTTTGAATGAAACACCTTTCAGCAGTGGGAGTACTCTTGTTTTACTCAGGGGGATAAACCCTACGACATATTTTTTTTACATTTTAAGTATTACTATCCCTTTAACTACGAATTTATACACATAATTAGTGGCAAGCCGGATAAGCCCCGGCAGTACAGTATACCTTATTTTTGTGTATGAGGGGTCCTCCTTCCTTTCATCCGATGATAATATATATTTTTTAGCATCTTGCCTCTATATTGTCCTGGCTGAGGTGGAAGTTATACAATTTGTTTTTGTCGTTTATTTTAATGGTAATTTTAATAAAAGTTAGGTTTTACTCTGACAATTACTTTCACCTTATTTCACACAGCCTTTAGCCGCTCACAGGTGTGCTGGTTCAGCAGGGTTTCTTTTTCTTTTATTTTCACTATATATTATTCCCCTGTAGCACCCCGTTGGCAGACTGTGATTAATATACAAGGTCTAGTTTTTTCTGGTGTGAGTACGTGGGTACTATATTTTTTGTTTAAATTCGTAAGTCTGACTCTGGACAAGAACAGATGTCAAAAAGTACACAGTCACCCTATTAGTCATCATCATTAAGAGTGGACGCAATCTCTCACTGTGTTCCTGAGGGAAATTCCACAAAAATCAAGTTGTTGTCTGCTTTTTTGTGCAAAAATCCACTTTAAAACTAGAGACTAAAACGTTCGCATTTTTCGCCCATTGTCCAACATTTTTTGCCAGTTTTTCAATGGCTAGAAACTTTCTGCCCATTGATTTACGTTGTTTTCACCTTTACACTATAAAAACATGACGTATTTGCAGAAATCAAACACAGTAGAAGCAGCTAGTGAGAGGTAGATGTGCTGTGCTATTCTGCTGTGATCTTTTTCCAAATTTGAGGCAGGAGAGGCTCATAGTGACTGCTATCACTATGAGCAGGTTTAAAAATAATAAATGGAGGAGCTGGAAGGACTCTTATGTGTCCTCTGAGTATGAGGAGGAGGAGGAAGTGAGCACTACTGAACCAGTGCTGGAGGGAGAAAAGGGAATGGGAAGGGAGGGAGAAAACTGTAGCACTACTGAGAACAGGACAGGTCAGCTGCCTGTGCCTACTGCTAGACGTGCTGCCTCTGCTGCCACCATTGCTGCCCTGCTGCCACTTGTGCTGTGTCTGCTGTCAGACGTGCTGCTCCTGTTGAAATCAGTGCTGTGCACTGTGCTACCCCTGTTGCCAATGCCACCAATGCTGTGCCTGCTGCCAGTGTTGAAGCTGTTTCCACCAGTTCTAAAGCTGCTAGTGTGTCTTGAAAAACTCAGGAGGGGGGTGAGGAGAAGATGATGCCAAGTGTGACAGCAGGGCACCCTAAGTCACACTTGCCATCCCCAAGCAGCCCCGCCAGTGCTAGTACTATTACTACTAAGAAGGTCCAGCAGTTTGTTAGTGTTAGAAATGAAGGAGGGGGTAATCAATAGCCTCATATTACTAGTGACTGTGAGTAGGAAGACTCTGGGACTGAACTTGATGTGCATGGTGTTAGTAGTAGTAGTAACAGTAATGGTGAAGCAGCCAGTGGGACAAGTGTTAGGGGAGTGCTAGGGGAAGCATTTGAGAGCATCCAGACTAGCGGTTCAGGGAGCCCACACCATTCCTCTGGCTCTGGGAGTCCTCCTCCCCTTCCCTTCACTAGTGTCCAAGTGGAAAATTATCCTGAAGAGGCCAGAAATGGTATTGGGGGAGAGCAGGCTCAGAATTAATACCACCACCACCAGCAGGAGCACATATTTGCTGCCTGTGCCTGCTGCTGCTGCTAGTCTGCCTTCTTCTTCAGGTCAAAAGGAAATGCAAAGAGTGACATTAGGGGACTCTCTGTCACATTGCTCGTCACCTCCTCCAAGCAACAGGGAGATGTCTGTAATGGAGCAGCAGCAGCACATAGGCAGCAGCACTATTGGTGGCGGTGATGATGATGGTAGAGAAGCTGGGGTGGAGGAGACATTGATGGCCTTTTTATCAGAAACTGAGAAGGAATGGGAGAGAGGGATGAAGATGGGGATTCACCACCACCACCACCACTAGCAATGAGCTTTTGGAATTTGAGGAATTTGCCTCTGCTCTAGTTGCTGCTGCTGATGAGTTGCAAGGGCAGCAGGATGCTGAGGAGCAGGCTAGTGTGCCCCAGACTACCGTGGATACAGTGGGAATGGGGTTAACAAGTGATGTGGGACTGGTACACGTTCTACTTGCCAGTGACAGAAATATTCCTGGTCCTAGTTGCAGTGCTGATTTTGAGGCAGTAGCAGCAGCAGCAGCAGCAACATCATTCGCTGCCAGCACAGACAGTGAAGGGGAATGTGGAGGACAACAAGAAAGAGGCCATTCTTCTTCTTCTGTTCCCTTCCCCCTGAAGTCATGGGTGTGGGAATATTTTTCTCTTGGGGCAGGCACAGTGCAGTCATCACCAACGGCACTGTGCACAATTTGTAACTGAGAAGGGGAAAGGAGGGAACACACCTTGGCAAAACCTCCCTGATATCACACAGGAAACACAGACACCATGACAATTATGTCAAACATGTTAAAGCCAAGCACCAATCACAGAAATCAAGAACCACTGTTTCGGTAGCCAGTGACTCTTCAGAAAGGCAACAAGAGGTGAGGCGGAGATCAAAGAGGAGGAAGAATAGAGAAATCCAAACAGAGACTAGAAGTTCCATGACGAGCTAAACAACTAGCTTGCCATCACCATCACCTTCTTCCTCTAGGGTAACACGTACATCTTCTGCCAGTCCACCTCATTCATCATTACACCCCCACACACCAAATGAAATCCACTCTGTTGATGTTAGGATGTGGCAGTTTATCTCTACCCATTGCACACTGTGTGGTGCACTAACCACACATGTAAGTGTGGTGAAGGAGAATCAATACCAGGTCACAAAGCAGCATCTGAGGAGATTCCATCCCCATCCCACAGAATATGCTAGGATGCTGGCAGGGAAGGTTCATCATTACTACTGAAATGTCAGCAAGTTGTCAAGTGTCCTTACTGGGTTCTGGACAAGGGGTATAGTACTTGGGTTCTGGTGTCATGGTGCTTGGATACACTTGTTATTTAATACACACACTCACACACACTGTGCACATTGCAGTTGCTGATGAGAGGCACAGTTCCTGCTCTCAAGGGAAACATTTATATTCTAGTAACACGTCCATGATTTTGGAGGCAGGGCAGGTGGAGAAGAATTATTGGCAAACTTTTTCTTTTCTCCACATAGACCGGGGGCTACTTATTGTGTTGCTACTGCCTCAGGTGCATCACTGGAGACTGTCATGGCAAGAGGAACCTGTATCATCCATCACCCATGTTACTGCCATTGTTGATCCTGTTCCCTTTCAGCTGCCTAATCATCCTGCTGCTTAAACAACTCAGCAGTAGCAGTAAGAACAGCAATTGCAAATTCCATAATTATGGACTCAGGAAGACATTTGACAATGGCCAGTGCCCATTGGCCAACATGACCTGCTAGCACTAGGCCAGTAGGCCTTGTACTTTGAAAATAAATAAATAAATAAATACATGAAAATATAGTTCTACAAAAAAATAAACAATTTTTGTTGGTTTGTTTCTAACAAGCCTATGTCCTACAAATCAACGTTTCCTTAGGGTTTGTTCCAAGCAAGTCTAAGTCCTACAAATCAATGTTTCTTCAGGGCTTGAGCCTCTAACAATGAATCTAACAAATCATTCTCTACAAAATACTATATCAAGTTAAGTATGAGTCCACCCCAGTGGCAGCTTATGTCAGGGGATTCCTGTCTATCACTTTACATACACATTTCATATTTTACTTTATTGATTTATTTTGTAACTGCCCCCCAATACCAGTCAAGAAACCCCTCAAAACATATTCCCTGTTCAACTGATTCATTCCTCAGACTCCACCCATCAACACAGGCACCCTCCTTAGACCCCTTTTATATCATGCCTTATGGGATTTTTTAATTTTATTTAGTATTTACTTTTTACTAACTGCCCCCCAATCCCAGTAAACAACCCCCAAAAAAACATTCCCTGTTCAACTGATTCATGCCCCTTTTATACTATGCCTTTGGGAAATAAAATAATATTTGCTATGTATTGTTTGTAAATTCAATATTCCCATTGATTTCAATGGAATGAGCTAGGCGAAAAAAGCAAAAATCTGCACTTTTCACAGGAAATTATTTGGCAAGAAGAAAGTGGCAATTTTCACTGATTTCAGTTTGAGGTGAAAATTTTCACCCATCCCTAATCATCAACATCATCTCCTCTTCAAAGTCTAAGTCCCACTCAACCACATACACCTGTTTTGAGTACCCAGCAGCAGCAGCAACAAAAGCAACATAGGTTATTACCATCCACAATGTTAGATATGAAGAGTGCCTCTGTTGCTGCTGCTGATGCTTCAAGTGCTGCACCTTTGACACCTAGTAGTAGTGACAGTAGAATTGTATCAACATCTAGCCCCAGTAGTACTAGTAGCAGCAGCACCTCAGGAACCCATCAGACCATGAAGTCCACAGTATGGAGATACTTCACTCAGGATACTCAAGCTAAGCATGTTACTATCTTGTGTCTGTGCAAAAAGCACATGAGTTGGGGGAAAGCAGGCTCACACCAAGGCATCTCCTCTATGAGATCCCACCTGAAGCACAACCACAGATCAGCAGACCAAAGGTGCTGCAACTAACAGCAGCAGAAGCACTTTAAAAATTTCCCAGGGCTCTACGGCAGAAAAAAGTAGTGAAGTTATTTATGTGTCAGAGAGTGTGCTACTGCCAGTGCCAACAGTTAGTTCAGTCCAAATAACACGTATGGCTCCTGCTTCAGTGGAGTATGATGACTCTGGCTTTGCTGTAGAAGATGGCAAGAATCATAGTCTTCCCACTCATGTTGCCTTAAAGCAATACATTTTCTGGTTTATTCTGCCATGTCCTGCCAACCCACACTGACTGAGTTTCTGGGAAGGAGTCAATAACTTCACAAAAACAATCCAAAAGTATGCATGTGGAATGGCAAGGTTGCCAAGAAGTTGGCATTGGACATGCTGCCATATTCTTTTGTAGAAAACCGAGGTTTCAGAGAACTGATGTCATGTGTAGCTCCACACTGGTATATCCAAAGCCGCAGTTATTTTTCCAGGATGGCTGTGCCTGAATTGTACAAGCAGTTGGTTAGTGTGGTGGGCAAAGGGCTGAAAAGTGAGTATGGCAAGAAAATCCACCTGACAGCAGATATGTGGACAAGTGAACAGAGCACAGACTATATGACTGTGACTGCTCACTGGGTTTCCCTCCCAGCACCAGCACTGGACAACACTAGCTTACAGCATCAGGTGAAAGCCAGTATTCACGCTTCTGGTTGTGGCAGTGTGATTAAAAGGTTGCAGAAGCAGGATAGTCCATACCATCATCACGTCACCTTGTGCATACAGAGATTTGAGAGACAGTCCCACAAAGTGGTAGATTTTAAGTAAGCTACAGCAGGTGATAGAGGAATGGCTTGTACTCCGCTCCTTAAAAGTTGGTTTTGTGTCTTCTGATAATGGCTCCAACGTAATTGCTGCTTTGAGAATAGGTGGTATGGTGCAAGTGCTCTGCTTTGCCCATGTGCTAAATTTAGTTGTGATCAGATTCCTGGCAGAATCCAAAATCCTCAAAGACACACTTACTTTTGCCCACAAAATCTGTGCCCATTTTAGTCACTCCTACGGTGCTTACAGTGCTCTATATTCCATACAAGAGTGTAACAACCTGCCCCATCACCAGCTGAAAATGGTCCGTATCAGGTGGAATTCCACCATGTACATGCTAGAGAGTTTGTACTAGCAGAATAAAGCCATTAGCGAATACACCATGCAAAACTGGAAGACTTTAGAGGTAGCCTCTTTGTCACCTGGCCAATGGCAACAAAATGTGTTGTATGTGAGCTGCTGAAACCCTTTGAGGAGGCAGTCATGTTGGTGAGTCACACTGGGACAGGAATTAGTGGAATTCTACCACTGATATTTTATTGCAGAAAAAAAGGAGCATGGCTGAAGATTCTTACCAGAATGACAACACAGACATGCACCAACTGGTAAAGGACCTGTTAGAATGCTTTGAACAAGATCCTCACATAGTGTCCATTAAAAGCAATGAAGAATATATTCTTGTCACTTTGTTGGTCCCCCACTTCAAACACAAAATTTCAGAATTTCTGGCCAAGGACCATTAGCAGTTTGTCACAACAAGCAATCATGATGATCATCAACTCTCTGAAGAATCTGATTCTGTCAAGGAATATCAAGACATGCTTATTGATCGAGTGGAAGGTTACGTTGTGGAGGATGAGAGGGAGAAAGTGAGCGCACAACAAATATCTAGACAGTATAGTGAAAAGGAAGGCAGCAAAGCATTTCAACCAGCAGAAGCAGCTACATCATCAACTAGAATATCCCATTCGGAACACAGGGCAATTCATGGGTCTCAGCAGGGGCAGAAAAAAAAACAACTTTGGTGCTGGTGGTGGTGGCAGTACATCTCTTTGGGACTTGCTCCCTGGGTATGGGTTGGTAACTGACACACAGGAACACCGTGTAGCTCCTAGAAGTTGTCCCACTGCATGTGAGATGGTTTCTGCATACTTGCAGGATAGCTACGTTTTAGGCAGAAACAATGACCCCATGGACTACTTGCAATCAAAGCAGTGTGTGTGGACAGCATTGACACGTACTGCAGTGGAAACTCTCAGTTGTCCTCCAGCAAGCGTTGAGTCTGAGAGTGTTTTCAGTGCAGCCGGTTACATTGTCAATGACCGCAGGACGTGTCTATCAAGCAGCACTGTTGGGAGGCTAACAATCTTAAAAATGAACCAACATCTCGTACCATTCAGGTAGCAGAAACCACACATGACAAAGCCAGGACAAATATATTAACAGCAGCACAGATGAGGAGGTGGAGGGGGGATGTGAAAAAGGGTTTCTACAATCTACCCCACTTGGGACCACTGCTATGACCGATATGTAATGTGTGTCAATAATCTGAGAAGGAGGATAGCGATTTGACACAAACATGACAATGGTAAAAACTTTTGTATATACATACACAAATCACACCACATTTTTTTTTATTACTTGACATCATCATGAATATGTGCCAGTGTCACTTAAGCAGGAAGTTAGTGTTGTGGGCAAAGGACAAATGCATTATGCATGCTAACACATTTTTCAAGGCATATGTTGCTGTAGGACTCACAACTTTGACTTTCAGCCACGTCTTTCTAAACTACAGCCCTCAGAAGAAGTAATATTGCAGTGGGAAATGTAGTACCTATAGGAAATATAGGCAAAAAATTTATTGAAATAGGCGAAAAATTTGTTAAAATAGGTGAAAAGGAGGAACATTTTGCATAGGTGAAAAGGAGAAAACTTTTGTGAAAAAAAGTGAAAAATTGTCAAGTTTTCACAAAAAGTCATACGGGACATTTTTCCCACTTTTCGCCCACCCCTAATTGTAAGACTGAATATTTATCCGCACCACATGGCAAGATTCCCTTCTTTTCCAACAGGCAGAGTATAAAAAGGGGTGTTAGGTTCCTGCAGCATACCCTTCTGTGTTTGTGAGTGCAAGCAGTAAATGTCTGAGGTAGCAAAGACAAGCTAATAAAGTGAAGTTGAAGCTTAGTTTAGGGAATATTGTAGGAAAGAGTTTGTTCCCTCTATTGGTGTGAGTCTGGGTGTATGCTGAGGGACAGAAAGGGAGAAAGGAGGCTGACCCCAAAGGCCAAGGCTATGATCCAAGTTTATTCCTCGTGTGGCTCTTTTCTTCTCTTAGGGGAGTCTGGGGAAAAAAGCAGTTGAACAGGAAGTATGTTTTTCTTAATTTTATATATATATATATATATATATATATATATATATATATATATATAAAATTTATTTTTAGAGGGATAGGGGGTCAGTAGTTAATAAAAAAAATTAAAAAAAATCATAGATGATAAGGAACCCAAACATGAGTTGTGACAGAAGGAGACAAGATAGAGTATTTTATAGAGGGCAAGAGCAAGATATCATGCACAATCTGTTAAATTTTATACTTTACAGTAAAAACACACACATTAGATGAGAAATTACCACAATTCTTTGTGACTGACTGGGAAGACACAAGCAACCTGATCTAAGATCCTTCCTGATCTCTGTGTAATCTCTGTGCTAGGGGATTCTGGGATGTGAGAAGTAAGCAAATGATACCCAGAACTTCTGTGTGACTGATTGCAAAGACACATGCAGCCTGGATCTATGTTTCTTCCTGCTCTGGCTGTGCTAGGAGAGGCTGAGGTGTGAGAAGGGAGTAAAGGAGAATTACCCCAAATACCCCAACATTCTGTGTGACTTATTGGGGACACTCAGGCAGAGGTGGTCCAAGTGTCTTCCTGATCTGCTTGTTATCACTGAACTAGGGGAGTTTGGGAAAGAAGCAGCTGAACAGGGAGGTTTTTTTTGTTTTTTTTTTACAATGATAGAGATAAGGGGACAGTTAATCAAAAAACATAATAATAACATTTGAAAAAAATATCATAGGTAATAGAGACAGGGACAGAGACTTTAGCTGCGACTGAGACAGACTGACTAGATGAAATATAGTATTTTGTAGAGATCCATGGCAAGACATCACACACACAGTCAGTTATATTGTGTAAAAAAACACACAAGGGTGGAGGGTGAAAGAAGTAGAAGCAGTGCAGGGGTGTGTGAGTAAATGGTAGTCCAAAAACTGACTACAGCAACCAACAATGGTTGTTACAGTGAGTGCATTAAATGATGGTGATCCCTGTCCTCCAGAGGAGAAAGCAGTTTGTCAAAATCTCACCAAAAGGTCCACCATCAACAGTACCAGCACTATTAATACCCCATCTAAAACACTGAAGTTGACAACAAGTTGCATTCCAGTGTTGATGGCATAGTGCAAGAAGGTGTAGCACCTCAACCAAGTGTTGCATCTGACAGTGAGACAAACAAGCACAAAAACACCTGTCCTGAAAGTAGCAGCAAACGTTAAACAAAGTTGTTCAATACAATGGTGTAATTCACACTCTGGACTTTAAGGAGACAAAAGAATAAAAAAAAGATAGACATCCATCACACAATGGCATTTGTAGCTGTATGGAAAACATTAGTTATAACTCAAAGAAGAAATAACCAAGAGTTGGTAAAGTGATGCACTTGCAATCAGTTTGGTAGCAAAATAATTTAAATAGGGCCTCAGGTCACACTGTGATCATGCTTTGGAGGCTGTAAGTGACTGCTCCAATGGTGTAGCAGTCACTTTCAGCTTTTTCCTGGTGTCTAAGCACATGTTATTGCTGCTACAGCCATCACATATGCTGGTGGAGCCACATAACACAGGCAATGTAACTACACGTACTTTGTCACTTTTCTCTGCCTATACCTTGCTCACTTTGATGGTGAGGAAGAGAGAAGCAGAGAACGCACACCATAACAGTGAAAATGGCCAAAGAAGGGGGCACTTTTATTTATACAGCTGGTGCTTACAGACAGACTAGCAGTAGAGCAGGTTTGATCACTTGATAAGTAACTGCAACCTCTTTGTGTTACTGAATAAATGATTTAGAGCAAGACCATATTATTTTATTTGTACATACTTATTTATAAACACTTATACTTAATTTCAAACAAATATTAATGTGAGTTTTATCACTGTGAAGCAGTGTGATACATTTATACATACACCACACAGTCTGATTTCCAAATAGGGGACACCATCAAGAGAGTGACATAGGGATTTTCATCACATCACCCCCTAAAAATAGACACTTGGGAGGTATAAACAAATGTTCAGATGTTTTATCCTGTCCCTGTTATAAACAAGCACAAATTATTGCAGGAAAACCTATTAAAATGTTATGGGATTTTTGTCATATTTTCTTTCTAATTTCTTTTATTATTATCAAATGAAATGGTGGGTTATACATAAAAATGTGGTATCAAAAAGAAAACCCTACTTATGCTTAAAAATGTATATTATTTGTATGGGTATGCAAATGTATTAGATGAAAAATATGGTTGAGCCAAAACCTACTAAAAAGGCCAAAATTGCTCTTTTCCTCCAGTGTCAAAAAGCCCTTTTCACTAAAGGGTTAAAAAAAACAAGTCATTTGCAGTTGTATGTATGTATGCATAAATGAAAATCGAATATTTTTTTAAAGAGAGAGTATTATGAAGACAGACACTATAGAAGACATCCTACACAGTAGGCATCATTTATGTTTCCAGCAACTCCCAGGGTGGACACACACAATGGGCCATCTCCACATCTGACATGCACCTCGTTCTTGATGTTATTGTGGTGTGGGCTGTGCTGCGCATTGTTACTTTCTTACTCAATAGGCATGGATGAAAATTATCACCTAAATACAAAATAGGCGAAAACTGGCATATCCTGCATGAAAAAAATATCCTGCGTAAAGTGGAATTTTCCCTCTTTTTTCGCCTACTTCATTGCATTAAATTCAGTGGGAAGACTGAATTTCTCTACACCACATGGCAATTTTCTCTTCTTTTCCTGCAGGCATATAAAAGGGTGTCAGGTTCTCACAGCCATTCTGTGTTTGTGAGAGGATAGAGCAGCACATTTTTGAGCTAGAGAAGATAGGCAAATAATGGGGAACTGAAGCTTAGTTTAGGTAAGGTAAGACATTTGTTCCGGTATTAGGTGAGTCTGGTGGCACTCTGGTGGTGAAGAAGGAAGGAAGGAGGTTGACCCAAAAATCCCCAAATCTGTTGTGAATGACTGGAAAGACACAGACAGCTGGAGTCCAATTTGCTTGCTGTTCTTATTACGTCTGTGTGGGATGTGTCTGGGGATATGAGAAGGGAGCAAAATAAGTTGACCACAAATACCCTAACATTCTGTCTGACTGATTTGCTTTGAAACACACAGGCAGCTGTGGTCCAAGCAATTTATTTGCTGATTATGCTGTTATTATATCTGTGCTGGGGATGGGGAAGTCTGGGGAAAGAAGCTGTTGATTTTGATTTATTTTTTATATCTTTATAGAAGATCAAAACATTTACATACATAACAGACATCACAATACAGTATCAAGACATATGGTTACAGGTAGACATGAAGAGGAATTCTGCAGTCCACAACACTACTGTCAAATAAACCATTGTATGTTCTTCCTTGTTTTTTGTTTTGTAATAATATACAGGTATACTGCCAACCCACACTTACTAAGTTCTTAGAAAGAAGTTCAAAACCTGTATAATGATACCACAAAAGTACGCCTATGGAATAGGAAACTTGACAAAATGTTGGGGGTTGACATGCAACCCTTTTCTTTTGTTAAAAACAGAGGCTTTAAAGAACTGATGCCATGTGTTGAACTCTGCTGGAATATTCCAAGCCACAATTATTTTTCAAGAATGGTTGTGCCAATGTTATTTAAGCAGTTAGTGTTGTGAGCAAAAGGCAAAGGTACTCAGTCTACTAACAACCTTTTCAAAGCTGTTCTTGTTGTAGGACTCACAACTTTGACTTTCAGCTATTTATTGCTTCACTTCCCACAGAAAAAGTAATATTGTGGTAGAAAATGTTGCAGTTATAGCAAACATAGGCAAAATATTATTGGCAATGGAGAAAAAGGAGATAACTTTCACTAAAAAAATGAAAAATAGTTGGTTTTTTGGAAAATTCATGCAGGAAATGTTTCTGACTTTTTGCCTACCCCTACTCCTCAGTGTGGGTCCCAGCCTCTCATTTTTTAAATTATGTATTTATTTTTAAAGCTATAGAGAACTGAATTGCACTACATAGCTGTTCTTTAATTTGTTTAGTACTACTAGAGAGGGATCCACCATATTGTAATCCAATGAACTGGATATGTTTCTGGCACTGAAAGAGTTCAAATATTAAAAATGATTTTACTTATAGAACTATTTTCTCTAGACGTCCAGGAAAATCCACAAAGGTAGCAATGTTTTTAATGAATGGCTTCAATTTCCAATCCTTAACCCTTTCAGCTCCAAAAAGGTGTACAATGTATCTGGATATTTCCATGGGGATCAACATATTTTTTAACCTTCCATTATTATATTATTCATAAACATTAAACAGTGGTCTTAGCAGTGGTCTATCAGTTGTATATGGTTGCAACACTCCTCCCCCCTCAGTGCTGCTACTTTAAAGACTGGTGTTTTTACACACTCTGTCAGAAGCAGCAGAACTGCAACACCTTCCTCAATCATTCCATTATACACTAGAATATGACTTGTTGTTTTCAGTATTCTTATATATTTTTTTTTTATATTTTTGGTGGTGATGGAACTTTTTATGGTACTATGACAAACTGCTCCTCAGGAGGAGAGGGATTATCATCATTTATTGCACATGATGTAGCAACCATGGCTGCAGTCAGTTATTGGACTATTTCTTTTTACTACCACATCACTGCACTGCTACTACTCCTTTTGCCCTACTCCTGCCACACATATATTATGTTGTTATATTATTTAACAGTGAAGTACACAACACAACTGATTGTTCATGGGATATTTTGCTCTTTACAAAATACTATAGCCCTTCCAGTATCAGTCTGCTTCAGGCACAACTCATGTCAGCCACCTATGAGTCAAGCTATTTTTTTTTTTTATATTTTATTTATTTATTTATTTTTAAATTAACACTTTGAGTGCCAAATGGATACAAAATGCTTTGCAAACCAATGCATTGCATACCCCTCTGGCACGCAAACGCTTAAGAGTCCCATCTCTATCACTGTCAACAACAAAAGCAAAATGCTACCTATTCAACTACTTATTGCCCCAAACTCCCCTAGCACAGAGATAGCTAGATCAGGAAGAAACTTGGATCTCTGTTGCCTGTGTCACTCAGTCAAACAGAATTATGAGGTATCTGGGATAAATATCATTTGTTTCATTCTCACAACCCCATACTCTACTAGCAAATAGATAAAAGCCAAAAGAGGAAGACACCTGGATCTCACCTTCCTGGGTATTCCCAGTCAGTCACACAGAATTTTGAGGTATTTGGGGTAAATCTCCTTTGCTCCCTTCTCATGCTCTCAGACTCCCCTAGCGCAGAGATAACAGCCAGATCAAGAATTAACTTGTATCATGGCTTCATGCGTCTTTCCAGTCAGGCACACAGGATTTTGGGGTATTTTGTGAACAGGCCTGGACAACAAATAAAGAGCAGGAACAAACAGAATACATGGGATAAAGTAAGACAGGCAGCTTTGAGCTTTGAGTTATCAAAGGAGACTCAGTGATAACAAGGGCTGGACAGTAACACTGGATTAGGTGACAGGAAAATCAACAGTTAATCTCATGACCAGACTATGAAGCCTTAATGGATCATAAGAGACACCTGTTGTTATCTGATTTTAAACAAGCAAGTAGTAGAAGTAGACTACAAAGAGATCAAACAATTTAAAGTATGTAGATATAACTAGTTTCTGTTTATAGGGCATGAATTTAGGTAAACCCTTCTGTCAAAAAATAATGAACCACTTAAATTTCATAGCTCTTTTATTTGAATGAGAATGTAATTCTAGTTCAAAAGAAAGATCAAAACAGAGAGTGAGCGAAGCCATTCAATAAACAGTGCATGGGAAAGATAATGAGCTACAGAGAAATATGAACAAGAAAGAGAGCAAGACTAATTAAGGGAGAGTAAAACAGAGAGAGAGAGAAAACATGTGGAAGAGAGAGAGCAAGAGACTGAAAATCATGTACAAAACTACTACCACATTAATGTGCTTACGACAAGTTTGGTGCACTATTCTGCAATGAGCCTTCTTCCATAATTGAATCAATTTTTGCAATGTCCCTGTTTCATGACTGCTTTGCTCTACACTAGACATGGAGGGATTCACAGATGCCATTTTCTGGCACATTTATCATTGTACATATACTTGAAGCATACTACTCAGCTTTGAAAATTGAACAAGGAGATGGCAAACAATACAAATCATACAAAACAATGGTCTGTTTAAGATATGTGTATGATTAATATTACTTGATGATGGGTCATGTGGGTAACAAGTTACATGGGTGTAAAAGTCCTCCTCTGGGCAGACCAACTGGGGAGACAGGCTGTTCAAGGAGAAATAACACCTCCTAATAATAACCTCCACTTACGTTATTATGGCCAGAACAATCCCAACTGTACAACCTGTTCTCAGACCATTTCTGCTGAATAGTGCTAGCTGGCACTCTACTGTAGACGATCGTGCATTACACATGTTAACATGGACACCCTCCATGTATCTGCCACAGTTATGATCCTTTATGTTTCATGGACCTATTCCCCACCAACCATGTGTGGGACCTTCACCACCACTGCTGGAAACCTGCGACCATCCTGTAGGAGATGATTGCTCATGATCATGTTACATGAACTAGGTTTCCCCAAGAAATTGCCCATCTAATGTCAAGCCATCTATATCATCTCCTTGGTTGCACATACTTGGTAACAGAACAAAAAAGTCCAGTTACCCACATTTTTGTCATAAACATTAATAAATTGTTTCTCATGTTGTCCTTCATGCAAATACAAGATTAAATGCTAATCCCATATCAACTTCCTGGTGATGAAATTTCAGTGTTATATATATGAATTTAATGAATAAATAAATATTGACATTCAATTGAGTTTTACATTTGGAATTTTTACATCTTGTTTACAGAAAAAGTTGTAGTTTATCAGCTGAAAATGTTTGAAGACCTTCACACTAAACACCAGTAGATCACTTATCATATTCTCAACAATACATGGGGAACTTCCCCCCTGTCTCAGAACTGAGGCTTTTAAAAAACGAAAACTCTTATTACTAAATGAAGTATCATTAAATATATAGCATGTAAACATATGGTTGCAATATTCAAATCAATCAGCATAGGTCATTTTCTTTCTTATGACTTTGGACTACACAAGTGCTTACACTTCAGGGTATCCAACAGAGTGTATGATTTTTCAGAGCAAACCAGCTCACATACTCCTGTGTTGTTAAGTCTTTAATGCCAGCAAGCCCTGCATGCTTCACTTATGGCAAGCAAAGATATATGGCGTAAAGTCACACCAGTTTAGTCTGTCACATGTTAGTAAATAGCATGTAAATAAGGCCCAGAGGAAAAGAACAACCCAAAATCCTAATATACTTCCACTACCTTCCCCTTGGTACAGGAGGCATGCAAATAACTAATTTTGGAGTAAATAGCTCTGTAAATTGGGGGTTGGCTTGGCAGGTGAAGAACTAAGAAATCAGTTGCAGCTCCTAAATTAGCCTAGAATCATATTAGGACATCATACATAAGAATTACCTAACAGTGCAATTTCCATATATTTAATTGCTTCTTTTAACACGTACAAGAAAAGGGTTAAACACTTTTTAAACATCCTTTCATACACTGTCAATGTAAAATACACATTTGGGAGATAAAATGAATGGTTTGGGGAAGTTATTGACTTTTAAAATATAAAGGTCACAAAAAGTGTAACCAGTGAAGGTGACTGTGTCCTTGTTCTAAATTGATAGGAACTACTTTTGAACTTTAGTTCTGCTCTGAACAGTAGACAACCATTTTAAATTACTCATTATTAGCCCTTGCAAAATGCCACAGTGGATGGATTAAAGTGAATAAAATCAAATTGCTGTAGGTGATGACCAGACAAAATATGCATTCAAAATCTTCTACCTGGTAAACTGTAACTAGTACTTCTTAGTGAATCTGATATATTGAGATACAGGATGTATATGGATTAAAAAACTATCTCCACAGAAGCCAAAATTAAAATTAACTGCTGCTATAGGTTAATAACCCCCCTAATAGTCACCTATTTTCTATTGTAAACAAACTCAGTTTGTCTAGTATTCCTTGCTAATAGAGATGGGTGAAAATTGTTGCCTCAAAACAAAATTGGCGAATAATGGCACTTCCTGCTTGGCAAATAATTTCCCTCTAAACGTGAAATTTTGCCGCTTTTTCACCTAGCTCATTCCATTGAAATCAAGGGGAACATTGAATTTACACAAAACACATAGCAAATGTTATTTTATTACCCAAATGCATAGTATAAAAGGGGTATGAGGATGCCTGTGTTGGTGGGTGGAATCTGGGGAAAGAATGAGTTTAACAAGGAATTTGTTTTTGTGGGGGTTTGTTGACTGGTATTGGGGGCAGTTAATAAAAAAAAATAAATTAAATTAAAAATAAAATAAGAGGGGGGGCGTGGCCTGGCAGCCATTCTGAGCAGACGTGTTTGTGGAGGCTCCGCTATTGCCGTGTACAGTCTGTTGGCATCTGTTCCCTGCAGCTGACTGTTTGCAGAGTCGCTGTCTGCTCCTGGTTGTCCGGCCTCTGGGCTATCCGGGAATCACTTTATTTTTCTATTTTGTGCACCGGGGCAACTTTCAAGAGTTTCGACCTGCGACCGCGGCCTTGCGCGCCACTTCCGCCCGGCGTGGGTTCGTGCACGGCGGCCTGGCGTGTTACATTGATCGGCTATGACGGCGGAGGAGGTCACAGCCATGATGAAGGCCCCTTCTGCGGTTGCCTCACTGGCCCAGTCTTCGGCTTCTGAGGAAGATGATTCGAAATCCCAATTTGCAGAAATAATATCAGCCATCCCTACTTGCCAGGCAGTCCTAACCAACAAAATTTACACTATGCAGGTGGAAATCAACCTTTTACGAGCAGACCAACAAACTCTGCGTGAAAGCATCACTGATGTGCGACAACGTGTGTCTACTGTGGAAGACACAATTCCTCCTGTGGTTTCCTCGGTGGATGACTTGAAGAATCAAGTCCGTTCTTTGCAATCCAAAGTGGATGATCTTGAAAACAGATCTAGATGCAATAATGTCCGTATAATTGTGCTGCCGGAGGGCCGTGAGGGTCACGCCCCTGAACAGTTCATGGAGACCTGGCTAAAGGAACATGTCGGCATGGATGGTCTCTCACCATCCTTCACTGTTGAAAGGGCGCACCGTTTACCAACTGGTCCTAAGCCTCCTGGATCACCTCCCCGCCAGATGATGGTTAAACTACTGAATTACAGGGATCAGAACGCCATTTTCTGCATGGCTAGGATGAAAGGTCAAGTTCTCTTTGAAAATCACCAAGTCTTCTTTTACCCAGACTTCTTGGCAGATGTTCAGCATCAGAGGAGTAAGTTTCTGGAGGTAAAGCGCAAGCTCCGAGAGAAAAACATCTCCTACTCTATGCTGTTTCCTGCTAGATTGAGAATTGTCCATGATGGCAACACCATCTTTTTCTCCTCGGATTCGGAGGCTAGAGATTGGTGGACACTCATTAAAGTCACTTCATCACTTTCTCTCTTCATGATCCTACTACTGCAATCTCCATTTCCTGTATCTTCACCTACTTTATCTTTTTGATTCATGATGCTCCTGGGAAGATCCTTGGTGGACATGACACTTGTTTGAATTGCTCCACCCCCTGCTGAACTGCTTGGATGGGAGTGGATCTTAATGGGACAAGACAACGTGAGATTGAGCCAAGATGCGGAGCACTGCTGATGCTGGAATCAGCCCCTGGTTCGAACTATGTGATGATCTGTTATAAGATTTCCGCTGGAGTGGTGAGGTTGGAGGTGGAATGGCATACTATAATTTCATGTATAAATCTAAATGTGTGTTAACATACTGCTATTATTTATAGTGTTTATGTATATGATTTTCTCTTATTTTTTTTTTTTTTCTTAGTTGGTATTAATCTGTTGGTACTGTCTCGCGTCCCTAGGGCGGTGGTTGGATGCTGTATTGTCATGGTTTTGTTCAAGCATTGTGTGGCGCCTCTGACCCGCCCTGGAGACGCTGTGACGAGATGGTTAGACGGGGGTAATATTCAATTGCTTTGGGGGATTTGGGTATATTGTTGGGATACATTGTTCCTGCTCCTCCTCACATATACTTGGGTGTATATGTTTCTATACCTAATTGTGGGAGGGAGTACGAACTGCATATATAGGGGGAGGGAAGGAGGGAAGGGAGAGGAGAGCAACAATTCCTCCTTTTTTTATGCTATTCTGGAATGTTTTGGTTTCCTAATGCTGTCCTGCACATCTTGGGCGGTGGCATGATGTTATATGGCTGTGATTTGGCATTTTGGTTTTTGCATAGTATTACGCCTTATTCATATAGACTAGAATGCCTCCGCCCAGGGGGTGCTAGGATGGGAAGAACAATTGGAAGGTTCATCTAGCACCTTTGGGAAGTTTTGCCTTACTATTGGGATTTGGTGTTACTATTGTTGCCAAGTATATGCCTATGATTGCTTGTTTCTTTGATGAGCTATTGTCGTCCTGCATTTTTCGGGCAGAGATCGGACTCTGTGTCACCATGATTTGGCACTTGGGTCTCCTGGGAATACTGGGATTTGCTCATTTGGGGGTGCCTCCGACCTGCCCGGGAAGTGCTACGACGAGGGGGATAAACGGATGTACAGTTGGGGATACAGTCGAGAGATTGGCTTACTGTTGAGTGGGAGATGTTCGGTTCTAAGGGCAATGGTGGTGGTGGGGTCATTATGTCATTTCTTACTTGCTGTTATGGGGTGATGATGTCTATATTGTTTGCGTTAATTGCTGCTGTGGGGGGTGGGGGTGTAGGTGGGATCGAATGTGATCGCTTGTTCAATGGTTTCTTGGTTTATGTATGTTGGGTGGGAGGGGGGGGGAATATTTTGGCTGCCAGGCAGCGGTTTTGGGTTGGTTTTGGGATAAAATCTCTGTCAGTTTGGGGGAGATAGAGATAGGGTGGGTTGTTTGGCTAGGGGTTAAATTTCTGGGATTCCTCTCTCCTCTGGGCCGGGCGCTCTACGCTATGGGCTTGTTTGGCCGACTGGCCGGGGTTCTGAATGATAACTTCTGATTCTGTGATGGCAGCACTAAACTGTAAATTCTTGTCTTGGAACGTAAGTGGCCTGAATGATGCTGTTAAGAGATCTTTAATCATGAACCACATCAGGAAACAGACTCCTGGGGTGGTCATGTTGCAGGAGACACATCTCTCTGCTAGTAGAGTTCTGTCTCTTAGGAGGCAGTGGATACAGGGTCATTACCATGCCACATATTCCAAGTACTCAAGAGGTGTTTCCATACTTATTACTAAATTGGTTTCCTTTGAATTCATTGACCTTAAGTCGGACCCCCAGGGTCACTATCTTTTTTTAACAGGTAAACTGCAGGGAGCTCTCTTTGTTCTGCTGAATGTTTATATCCCGCCGCCTTTTGATCCCTCAGTCCTCAGGGACATGCTTGTTTACATCTCTGACAAACCTCATCATCGTATTGTCTGTATGGGCGACTTTAACATAACTACTAATTCTGATTTAGATAGATTGGGTGGAGCGGCTGTTGACTCCAGATTACACAGGGATGCATTCCTCAATCTCACAGGCGACATGGGATTCATAGATGCATGGAGGACTCTTCATCCGCAGACCCGGGAGTTCTCATGACATTCGGCTACATACAAAAACGTTGTCTAGAATTGATTACGCGTTCGTTAATCGGTCGACCTTGCCTTTGGTTACAGATTGCTGTTTTTTGCCCAGAGTAGCTTCTGACCACTCACCACTTTTATTAATGCTACAGTGAGACCAGAGACCTAGGTCTAGGGTGTGGAGGCTTAGTCCTGTATGGTTGACTAATACGCAATTGGTATCCAAGCATAGGGAAGATCTAACTGAATATTTTGTTAGCAATGTAGACACTGCTGCCCCGTGCACTGTTTGGGAAGCTGCTAAGGTGACTGCAAGGGGCTCCTTGATATCTCTTATTTCTTCGAACGTTAGGCATGGGTCTTGGGGGGTGGAGGAATTGGAGTCAGATACTGTTGAGGCGGAGAAACAGTTTGTGGAGAAAAGGGACCCGGTATCCTATTCTAACTTTATTTCCTGTTCCCTAAAATATTCTATAAAATTGTCAGACCTGAATGCCCATCGCATTTTTTACTTGAAACAAAATATTTTTGAAAATGGGGATAAGGCAAGGAGGCCGATGGCTCATCTTGTTTCCCAAAGTAGGGGGTCTCCGTCAGTTTCCTCACTCAGGGACCCTGGGGGTGCACTTGTTCTTGACCCACAATTGATTAATTCACAATTTCGGTCTTTCTATTCTAGACTTTACGAATCCCGACTGACCCGCTCTGACTCTCAGATTTCTTCTTTTATTGATAGATGTGGACTTCCGCAGCTTTCCTTTGAACATAAGCAGATGTTGGACGCTCCTATACTTCTGAGAGAGGTTGTGGAGTCTATCCGTGGTTTGCCGATGGGCAAGGCGTCGGGTGTGGATGGTCTTCCTGCGGAATGGTATAAAGAATTTGTGGATGTCTTAGCCTCACACTTGTTAAACACCTTCTATGCTGCTATTGATGATGGCTGCCTTCCAGAGTCTATGAACAACGCCTCCATTATTGTACTGCCCAAACCAGGGAAAGATCTGGAGTTATGCGATTCTTATAGGCCAATTTCTTTATTGACTACAGATGCCAAAATTGTGGCGAAAATCTTAGCTACCAGATTGAATATGGTACTAGGGACTTTAGTACACGAAGATCAAACCGGCATTATCCCAGGTAAATCAACATCACACAATCTTAGAAGGCTATTTATGCACCTGCAGCTTTCTCATGATAACATGGGGTCTAGGGTGATTGCCTCTCTTGATGCGTCTAAGGCCTTCAACTCTGACGAATGGATATATCTTTTGCGGGTACTCCGGGGGTTTGGGTTTGGCCCATCCTTTATTAAATGGGTAAATATTTTGTATAGTAGTCGCAGGGCTTCTGTGGTGACGGGTGGACTGTCTTCACAGTCCTTCTCCTTACATCGTGGTACCAGACAGGGCTGTCCGCTCTCGCCCGGCCTGTTCGCCTTGGCCTTGGAGCCCCTGGCTGTTCTCGTTCGTGCAAATCCATTGATTAGAGGTCTCACAGTGGAGGACAGAGAGGAAAAGCTTACACTCTATGCTGATGACATCTTGCTTTTTTTGAATGATAATGAGACTTCCTTGAGGACCACATTGCAGTTGGTGGACAATTTCGGCACTTACTCTGGTTTCCAAATAAACTGGACTAAGTCCTCTTTGCTTCAGATTGATAATTATTTGCGGGAGTCTTGTCCGACTGATATCCCGCTTTCACGTGTGGATGTGTGCACTTACTTGGGGATTAAGGTGGCTGCAACAACGGACTCTTTTTTGGAGATGAATTTGATACCCAATATTCAGTACTTTCAAGACAAAACGACTGTATGGCTTCATTTGCCTTTGAATGTTATTGGTAGATCGAATCTTATTAAAATGATTTTTTGCCCAAATTTTTGTATATATTTCAAAACACGTCAGTCCCTATCCCTAAAAAATATTTATGACAAATAGATAAAATTATTTCACATTTTCTATGGCGGGGGGTCGGGCTAGGATCAGGCTGACTACCCTCATGAGATCTAAACGTGAGGGGGGAATTGCTTTGCCCAACTTCTATAGATACTATTTAGCGGCTCAATGCCGATATGCGTTGGATTTCGTTTCTTCCCAGCCTCGATTCCAGACTACTAGGACTGATACATTATTGTTGCGGCCTGCCTATGCGCTGTCTCAGTTCTTGTATGGAGGACCTGCGGTTTTTAAAATTCGAACTCAGCTGGTGGCAACCCTCTACGAGGCGTGGGTGGAGGTGAAGAGACTGTTGGGTAATGTTCCAATGGACCCTGATACCCCATTGTGCGGCGCCGTGGGGCTACATCACTTATCTAATTGCGACTTTGGCCCCTTGTGGGCAAGATTCGGGATTACTACTCTTGGACAGTTGTACCAGGATAGTCGACTGAAGTCTTTTGCACAATTGCATGATGAATACCATATACCACATACTCTTTTTTTATTTATAATTGTGTGTTAGACATGCTCTTAGTGCTCAGTGGGGTGATCGGACTCTGGTGATCTCTACCTTCCCGCTTCTTGCCCGATTGCTGCTTCTGGAGCCTTCGAGACCTCTTTCCTTCATTTATCAGTGGCTGGAATCTCATGTAGGATGTCAGGAGTTCCCTTATAAATAAATGGGAAATGGACGTGGGTCCATTAGAGGACTGGGAATGGGATATGGCCAAGGTAGGTCCAGCAATGGTGGCAACGTCGACTAGACACCAGATGATACAGTTGAATATCCTACATCAAATTTATTATACGCCGGTCATACTGTATAGGATGGGGAATTCTGGTAACGACAGTTGTCTCCGGTGTGATAATGTTCCGGGCACATACCTTCATATGATCTGGGATTGTCCTGCGGTTGGGAGATTTTGTAAAGAAATCATGCATGTTGTGGTCTTGGTGCTGGGGAAGCCTGTTCCTGTGACTCCGAAACTTTGTTTATTGTCTATCTTCCCTGATGAGATTGAGGAAGCAACTGACAGATCCCTGCTGAGAGAGCTCTTGGTGTTGGCAAGAAAGGTGGTGGCCATGAACTGGATGTCAAATGGTGCTCCCTATTGCAGGGCGTGGATTAATTTAGTTTTACAGTGCAATCCACACTATAGATTGGTTTACTTGCATCGGGGCAATCCAACCAAGTTTGACAAGATATGGGGACGATGGCAGAACTGGTGGACGCATGGAGTTGATGCTCATCTGGCACTTGATGCTGTGCATCTTGACGGCAATGGTTGATTTGGGTCATGCTGGCTGGTGGCGTGCGTGGATGTATGGCGTGGTCGATGTGTAATGCTGTGTTTGAGCCCTGTACTTATTGAGATCCTGCGGCTTTGTTGGCTGGCGGGTAGGTGGGGGGTGCTGTGGGCTCGGGGGAGAGAGGACTTGGTAATGGGGTAGGGGAGTTTAACAAAAGTTAAGTTAGGTTAGTTCTTTTGGGGGATTTGGTTTTTACATAACAATAAAACCTCAGGTTGGCTCTGCACAATCTATTGATATGTTTATGTTCTTTTCACTGTTGCATATATCTGTATATGTTTCCTGTATTTGAATGATTTTATATGTAATTCTCTATATCTGTGATTTGTATGGGGCGATCTGATAATAAAATATATTTAAAAAAAAAAATAAAATAAGAAATTGGTACTTAACAATAAAGAGTCAGGGACCTACTGACGTAAGCTGCGACTAGGGTAGACTGATACTTGACGAGATAAAGTATTTTGTAGAGAAAGATTTGTAGTACTAAGACATGTGTTAAGCCCAAACACTGAGGAAGCATTCATTTGTAGGACTTAGACTTATTACTAATGACACAAGCCCTGAGGAAACATTGATTAGTTGTAGGAAATTAGACTCGTGTTAGTATCATAGTATCCCTAGGAAGCCTAGCGATCCTGTGCTTCCTTTTGCTGTGTTGCTGTTGTCCAACATAGAGGTCGACTACTTCTGCATTCCTGACATCGACTGGAGTGGGCACTGTTACATGTGCTTGTTTATGGGTTTCTACTGATTCAGCCTCTGGCTGAATTTCTCTATTCTTTCTTGTTTTTGATTTCTGCCTTGCCCCTTGTTGCCTTTGGGGAAAGTCAGGGGGTACAGCAACAGTGGTGCCCAAGTTCTGTGGTGGGTGTTTGACTTTAACATGTTTGACATAAATGTCATGGTGTCTGTGTTTCATGTGCGTTATCAGGGCGGTTGTGCCAAGGGGCATTCCCTCCTTTCCCCTTTTCACTGACTTGTCACAAATTGTGCAAAGTGCTATCACTGATGACTGTGCTGTGCCTGCCCCAAGAGAAAAATAGTCCCACACCCAGGACTTCAGGAGGAAAAGGTGGAGAAGAATGACCTCTTGCTTAATCTCCTCCACATTCTCCTTAACTGGCTGGGGCAGAGGAAGATATTGCTGATGTTGCTGCAACTGCCTCAGAATCAGCACTGCAACTAGGACCAGGAGCATTTCTTCAGGCAAGTGGAACCTGTCCTAGTCCCACATCACTTGTTGATCCCATTCCCACTGTGTACACAGTGGTCTGTGGCACACTATCCTGCTGCCCTTGCGACTCAGTAGCAGCAGGAATTAGAGAAGCAGCAAACTCCGCAAATTCCAAAAGAACACTGCTGGTGGTAGTGATGTCCATCCCCATCCCTGCCTCCCATTCCTTCTCAGTTTGGGCTAAAAAGGCCATTAATGTCTCTTCCACCCCAGCTTCTCCATCATCATCATCATTATCCCCACCACCACCAGTCACTCTATGCCACTGCTACTCTATTACAGGCATCTTACCAGTTCGAGGAGGTGATGAGAAATATGACAGAGGGTCCCCTAATGTCACACTTACCATTTCGTCTTCACCTGCAGAAGGCAGACTGGCATCACTAGCAGCAGGTAAGCTGGTCTATGCTCCTAGTCATGGTGTTATTATTGCTGCTAGGCCATAATTCTGCCTTCTTCGGGATCATGTTCCATCTGGACAATACCGTGGGGGAAAGGGGAATCCCAGGGTCAGGGGAATGGTGTGGGCTCCCTTTACTGCTAATATGGACGCTCTGCTTTACTTTCTCTACCACTCTCTTAATGTTAGTCTCACCTGCTGCACCATCACTGTTGCTACTACTACTACTATCAACCACATCAATTTCAGTTCCTGAGTCTTCTTCCTCACAGTCACTAGTAATATGATGATCACCCTCTCCTTCACTCCTAACACTTTGTACTTTATTAGTGGCGGGAATGCTTGGGGATGGCAAGTGTGTTGTAGGGACCCCTGCTGTCACAATTGGCATAATCTCCTCCTCCCCTCCTGAGAATTACAAGATACACTGGCAGCAGGTGCAGCACTAGCAGCAGGCGCAAATAACTGATCTGTTCTGCTCACACTACTACCCTCTTCTTCCTCCCATGAGATACATTTCCTCAATTTCTCTAAGGGTGCTGTAGGGGAAATGGTCAGCATTGGGTCTGGGGAACCAGGGCATCCAGACCCTTTTATGTTGATGGTAGTGGTCACTTACTCCTCCTCAGACTCAATGGACGCATAATGGTCCTTCCAGGTCCTTCTTTTATTGTTATTAAAGGGATAGTAATGTTTCACAAAAAAAGCAGCTCTGATTAATCTTCATAGTGTTTGGGCTGTGGGGTGCATTATTTCAATATTGTCCAAGTTGTCGTTCAAGACTAATTGAATGATAAAGTGTCCCCCTCCCGCCCCTTTTACTGATGTTACACTGATCACCTCTGATCATCAAAACTGTCTGGATGAATCACAGGAAAGGACAATCTTCAGTGAGGAAAAAACTGAAAAACCTGTCACGGGAGGCTGTCTGGTCTTAAAACTAGATTCCACATCTGAGGGGAGGTGGCTAACACTAGGTAAAAGGGGTGGGAGGGGAATACTTTATCATTCAATTACTCTTGAACAACTGACAGTATTGAAATTACACTCTCCATTGCCCAAATACTACAATGATTAATCGGAGCAGCTTTTTTTGTGAAATGTTACTATCACTTTATACTTGCTCATAGTGATAACAGTCATTATGAGCCTTTTCTGCTTCAATTATGCTACAAATTTCACAGCACAACAGCCTAGCACACTTCTCTCTCCTGCTCTGTTGCTGCTTGTATTGTGTTTCATTTCCTGGAAAAGGCGAAAAACGTGTTAATAAAGGGGAGACAGTTTTCCAGCCATTGAACAAATAGCAAATAATTTTAGCCAACTGATGAAAACTGCAAATATTTTAATAACTGTAGTTAAAGCAAATTTCCCATGAAAAAAGAGGACAATCATGTGGTATTCACAGATTTTTTCATGGGAACACAACAGGACCTTTCACCCACTTCTGATTGCTAAATAAAATAGTCTATTTCTTTTGTCAATTTTGTTGCACTTTCCTATACTTTTCCAGCTCAATAAAGGAGCAGTACATTATTTATGAATATATACTTTCTATGAAGAATTGTAGTCTAAGAATCCACATTCTGCTGGGTGCAATACAAATGCATATTCAGACACTAGTGGGGAGATGCAGGTGTGATAAGGTGGGATAAAGAGGTGATAAAGTGGAGATTACTTCTCTGGTGAAATAAACTATTCAGGTATTCTGTTATTTTATAGAGCCAATGCACTAAGATTTTTATATCTTGGAAGATCTTAGTGAATATCATAGGATTTGTGTAGTTTGTAAAACAGTAGAAGTCATCTCCAGTCTTATCACCTCTTAATCACCTCAGTGGGATTGTTAATAGCAGTTTAATTAAAAAATGCATCTATAAGAACTTTAAATGAGGCATCTTCCAGTAGTATGTATACTGATGTTTTATTAAACAGTGAAATCCCTGCAATATATCATTTTTCATAATAGACTGTGAAAAAAGCAAAGTTGTAGTGCATTTCCTTGTGCACTAACTAGAATATCTGTTTTCCTGTGCTGTGTTATATTTTGTGGTAAAAGAGATGTTAAAAACCAAAGCAATTTCTTCCCCATGCAGGTGTTTTATGTGGAAGTGATTGCAAACTGTATATGTGATGTCTAGTGAGTGTGTTTCATTTGATTGCTTGGTTGTAATTGGTGGCCTTCTGCAGCATAAAGCAGAGCGAGAATGAATACTTGAGCATGTGACTCTTAGTATGTTTCAGGGCAGCAGTGGGATAAGTGTTGAGAATGTAAACAGCAGGGATTTCAAACACTGGATTAAACAGAGCAACACACATTTATTGATTAACAATAGTGATGAGCGAGCACCCCAATGCTCGGGTGTTCGGGTGCTCTGACCGAGCACCCCCGGAGGCTCGAGTGCTCGGCCGAGCACCCGAGCCCCATTGAAGTCAATGGGAGGACTCGAGCATTACACCAGGCACCCCCTGCTCTGATGAGGGGAGGGTGCCTGGTCCATAGGAAAAGGGCAGAAAATGATGGAAACACCACAGAAATGGTTCAGGGACAGCATAGGGAGGATGTCTGGAAGCATCTTGGACTCCAACATCGCTGCTGGGAACGATGTTTCGCCCGTAGTACGCCATTTTTACAGACTGACCGTAAAACACAAAAAAAGGAAGATAAAAACGACTTTAGGCGAAAAATTGTTACCAAACAGTATTTGCTGTATATTTACTTGTATATCATCTGCAAATTCTCCCAAAAATTTCCTCGATTTTTCTGAACTGAGGCCATGATTAAGAGGGAAACGTGCGCAGAGGCAAATTCTCCCAAAAATTTCCTTGATTTTTCTGAGCTGAGGCCATGATTAAGAGGGAAACGTGCGCAAAGGCAAATTCTCCCAAAAATTTCCTCGATTTTTCTGAACTGAGGCCATGATTAAGAGGGAAACGTGCGCAAAGGCAAATTCTCCCAAAAATTTCCTCGATTTTTCTGAACTGGGGCCATGATTAAGAGGGAAACGTGCGCTGAGCCTACCATCCAAAACATTATGGGTGAGGGTCTGCTGCGGAGCTGACCATCCTAAACATTATATGCGAAGGCCCGCTAATGAGCTGACGCTATAAAACATTATATGAGAGGGCCCGCTAGAGAGCTGACCCAATAAAACATTATATGAGAAGGCCCGCTGGTGAGCTGACCTATACAAAAATTGTCAAACAGGGCCCGCTGGTGAGCTGGCCCTATATAAAAATTATATCACAGGGCATATGGAAGAGGAGGAGGAGGATGAGAAGATTAAGAGTCAACCATATACCCGTTTTTTGGGTGGAAGGGGTGAATGGGAATACAGAGTATTCCCATCATTGTAAATAACATATATAAAGTCACTTTATGTTCCTCCGGGGCTTTCCTCCAGTGGAGTGGAGAAGTCAGGGGAAATCCAGGCCTTGTTCATTTTTATAAGTGTCAACCTATCAGCATTTTCGGTGGAAAGGTGGATACACTTATCTGTTATGATGCCACCAGCAGCACTAAATACCCGCTCAGACAGAACGCTGGCGGCAGGGCAGGCCAGCACCTCCAAGGCGTAGAGTGCCAGTTCATACCACGTGTCCAGCTTGGACACCCAGTAGTTGTAAGGCACAGAGGGATCATTGAGGACGCTGACACGGTCTGCTACGTACTCCTTCACCATCTTCCAAAACTTTTCCCTCCTTGTGACACTAGGCTGCGCATCAGGGTGAGGGTGCTGGCGGGGTGTCATGAAGGTGTCCCACGCCTTGGAGAGTGTTGCCCTGCCTTTGTCGGAACTGCTGTGTGCTCCCCTTTTCTCCCCTTCTCTGTTGGCCAAGGTAGCATGTACTCTGCCGCCAGCGTTGTCAGATGGAACATTTTGGAGCAATTTTTCAACACGAACCTTCTGGTATTGCACCATTTTGCTTGTCCTCTCCACCGGAGGAATGAGAGATGAGAAATTCTCTTTGTAGCGGGGGTCCAGAAGGGTGAACACCCAGTAATCCGTGTTGTCTAAAATGCGTATAACGCGTGGGTCACGGGAAAGGCAGCCTAACATAAAGTCAGCCATGTGTGCCAGAGTACCAACAGGCAAGATTTCGCTGTCCTCACCAGGAGGATGACTCTCAATCTCCTCATCCTCTTCCTCCTCTTCTGCCCACCCACGCTGAAGAGATGGAACTAAAGTTCCATGGCTACCCTCTGTAGCGGAGGCAACCGTGTCTTCCTCCTCCTCCTCCTCCTCCTCCGCCTCCTCCAATTGTCGCTGAGAAGACGAAGTGAGGGTGCTCTGGCTATCACCTTGTGTAAGCTCTTCCTCCCGCATTTCCACCTCTTCCACATGCAAAGCGTCAGTTTTAATTGTGAGCAGCGAGCGTTTCAGTAGACACAGAAGTGGGATGGTTACACTGATAATAGCGTTATCGCCGCTCACCATCTGTGTCGATTCCTCAAAATTGCGTAAAACCTCACAGAGGTCTGACATCCATTCCCACTCCTCACTTCTGATTACAGGAAGTTGAACGGAGAGGCGACGACCGTGTAACAGCTGGTACTCCACTACTGCCCTCTGCTGCTCACAAAGCCGGGCCAACATGTGGAAGGTGGAGTTCCAGCGTGTGCTCACGTCACACAGCAGCCGGTGAGCTGGCAATTGTAAGCGCTGCTGCAGCTTCAACAGGCCGGCTGAAGCTGTAGATGACTTACGGAAATGTGCACACACGCGGCGCACCTTTGTCAAGAGATCATGCAAATTGGGGTAGGTTTTTAGAAATCGCTGAACCACTAAATTAAATACATGCGCTAGGCATGGTACGTGTGTGAGCTTGCCGAGCTCCAAAGCCGCCACCAAGTTACGCCCATTATCACACACAACCATGCCTGGCTGCAGGTTGAGTGGCAAGAGCCATTGCTCGGTCTGGTGACTAATCCCCTGCAACAGCTCTGAGGCCGTGTGCTGTTTGTCCCCAAGGCAGATCAGCTTCAGCACGGCCTGTTGACGCTTCCCCACTGCAGTGCTACACTGCTTCCAGCTACCGGCTGATGGGTGAGTGGCGCTGCGCGCAGAGAATTCGGAGGTGGAAACGGAGGAGGAGGAGCCAATAACGTAGGTGCTGGCGGAAACCCTGATGGAGGTAGGGCCCGCAATCCTCGGCGTGGGTAGCACCTGTGCCATCCCAGGGTCCGAGTCGCTCCCAGCCTCCACGACATTCACCCAGTGTGCCGTCAGGGAAATGTAGCATCCCTGGCCACAAGCACTTGTCCATGTGTCAGTCGTTAAGTGGACCTTCCCAGTAACTGCGTTGGTCAGGGCACGGGTGATGTTACGGGACACATGGTGGTGTAATGCGGGGATGGCACACCGGGAAAAGTAGTAGTGGCTGGGGACCGCGTACCGAGGGACAGCTGCTGCCATCAGGCTGCGGAAGGACTCAGTCTCCACAAGCCTAAATGGCAGCATTTCGATGGCCAGTAATTTGGAAAGGTGTGAGGTTAGTGCTATGGCCTGTGGGTGGGTGGCTGGGTATTTTCGCTTGCGCTCAAATGCCTGGGGTACCGACATTTGGACGCTGTGCTGGGACAGGGAAGTGGATGTGGTCGCTGATGGTGCTTCAGATGGTACAGGTGCAGGGCGGGAGGTATGCGGGCCTGCGCCTTCGACAGGCAATTGGCCGGCACCGAAAACAGGGGAAGAGGAGGCAGTGGTGTGGCCTGCAGACACAGATGGGCGATCCAGGCGTTCCTCCCACTTATTACGGTGCTTGGATGCCATGTGTCGGATCATGCTGGTGGTGGTGAGGTTTCTAGTGTTCATGCCTCGGCTCATTCTGGTGTGGCACAGGTTGCAAACTACAATTATTTTGTCGTCCGCACTTTCCTTAAAAAAACGCCATACCGCGGAACACCTACCCCTTGGCAAGGGAGATTTACGCAAGGGGGTGCTCCGTGGAACATTTGCGGGCCGGTTTGGTGCGGTCCGTCTTCTTTCTGTAGCCACACCACTGCCTCTTCCAGCCTGTTGCGGTGCTGCAGATGGCTCACCCTCAGGACTGCTGTCATCGCTCGGCTCTACACCTTCCCAGGTGGGGTCAGTCACCTCATCGTCCACCAAGTCCTCCTCCACTTCCTCACTCTGATCATCCTCCTCATGTCTTGATCCCACCACATACTCAGTCATTGACAACTGTATATCATCCTCCTCATCAAGGTCTTGAGACAGTAATAGTGGTTGATGTAATGGCAACTGTGTCTCATCATCATCATCATCCACTTCCTTTGACCTTAAATGCCGTTCACCTCTGTCATCTTCTTGTGATTGGGTACCCTCTAGAGGTTGTGAATCAGGGCACAAGATGTCATGTTCCTCTGCAAGTGTGCTTGGAGAGAGGTTCAAATTAAGGATTGGTGATGAGACGAGCTCCTCACTATATCCCAGTGTGGGATCACTTCTTTGACCAGATCCTCTATGGTGGGAGGAAGGATGATCAGAGTGAGGATTATGTTGACCAGACTCTTGGCTACTGAGAGTGGACTTGGTGGAAGACAGGGTGGTGCTTAACCGACTGGAAGCAGTATCAGCTGACATCCAACCGACCACCTGTTCGCAGTGGTCGGACCTCGAGAGTGATGTCCTGCGACGCCCTGTAAAATGAGACATGAAGCTAGGTATGGTGGATGTCTTTCTGTCTTGTGCTCTGGCACCAGGCGCAGTTTCTACGCGTCCTGACCCGCGCCCTGAACTATCAGGATCACGTCCACTTCCCCGTCCCTTTTTACCCGCCTTCTTCATATTACACGGAATATGTGCTGCAAATCTGCAACTTTGCACAGTACACAGAATTTGCTTCTTAACTGCGGCTACGCACAGTGAATGGAATATGTGACTTTGATATTTTACAGTTTGAACACTTAACAGAATTTTTTCCTATTCTGAAACTGTGCACAGTAAACAGAATTTGCTTCTTAACTGCGGCTACGCACAGTGAATGGAATATGTGACTGATATTTTACAGTTTGAACACTTAACAGAATTTTTTCCTATTCTGAAACTGTGCACAGTAAACAGAATTTGCTTCTTAACTGCGGCGACGCACAGTGAATGGAATATGTGACTTTGATATTTTACAGTTTGAAGACTTAACAGAATGTTTTCCTATTCTGAAACTTTGCACAGTAAACAGAATGTACTGCTAATCTGCAACTTTGCACACTAAACAGAATGTGCTCTAATCTGCAACTTTGCACACTAAAAAGAATGTGCTGCTAATCTGCAACTTTGCACACTGAACAGAATGTGCTCTAATCTGCAACTTTGCACACTAAACAGAATGTGCTCTAATCTGCAACTTTGCACACTAAACAGAATATATGAAGTTTTTTTTTTTTCCCCCCCCACACAAAATAAACTGCTGCCCCCACACACAGTAGTCCTAAAAAGGACTTTTGGGTCTTTTTTTTTTTCACAATTGCTTGTCTTCTCCCTACACTGACTTTCCCTTCCTATCCTCATCTCTCCCTGGCTAAGACTGAGCCGAACTCGCTGGTCAGGTGCTATACAGCACCCGATCACGGGTTCTGGCCAGCCAATCAGTGTAATGCCAGCAGCCAACATGGCTGCTGGCATTACACTGATGTCAGAGCCTCCCTGCACGTTTATTGGCTGCGCAGCAGCCGCGAAACGTGCGGGGAGGAGACCCGAACATGGCGGGCGAGCACATGCGGTACTCGTACGAGTACTGCCATGTGCCGAGCAGAGCGATGCTCGAGCCGAACCGAGCTTCGGCCGAGCATGCTCGCTCAACACTAATTAACAATACCTATGTATTAAAAAAAAATTGTACCTTCTTTTTTAGTGTTTTTATTAAAGACACTGAAAAGAATACAAAGCATTCATAATAATGCAATACAAGTTAGATAAGATGACTGATGTCAAAAGGAAAAAGTGTATGGTGTATGGACGATTTGGTACCAAACAGGAACTTGGTGCCAATTGCACATCTTTTTTAATTATTAGTTATAAGAAAAAAGAACAAACAAACCCCAACTGTAATAATAAATAAAAACATGCTTCAGTAACACAACCTAAGTGTACCTCCCTGAAGGCAAATCCCCCCTCCCCAGGTTCAGGAGAACAAAGATTAACTCTTCCAATAACATTAAGAGGAAGTTCTCCTACAGGTTTTTTTTTTTGTGATAGAGATACCACCCGGTTGAGATTATCCTGTAAATGTCTAGTGGAGACCTGGATGGAGACCACTAGTCCAAGATATTTAAAGGAGTCCACCAGGGTCATGGATTGTCTGCTGAACACCACAGTCTTTCAGAGGGGATCCATAGGATAAAGAACCTTGTCCCATTTAATAAATGTAAGGCTGAAACCAAATGTATGAAAAACATAGCCATAGCTTTTCCTGAGTTTCACTAATAACCCAAATTTTCCTAAAATAAATGTTACATTTTTGACCTGTGTTTTCAATGCTGGCAACATTTTCCACCCCCATAATATAAAACCCTGGAACTTCCTCCCATACAGCATGTTATTAAATAGACACCTGAGGCTGAATCACAGGTTGCAAAATCCAGCAACAGCAGCTTTGAAGGGATACTACTTCCCTCTTTCCAAATGATCCCAAGTCCCCTATTTTTGTCCCAATGGATCTAGTGAAAATAATTAAAAAGTGGTCACTGGATATCATTGTCAGCAGCACGGATCAACTACTTGTGACTTATGCTACTGCTGTCGATGTACTACCTTCTGTGATGACCCTCCATCACATTTCTCCTCTCCAACCAGTCCTAGAGAGCAGCAAGAGACTGGTGGTGGTAGTAGTGATTAGAATGAGGGCAGCAGAGCAGCTGAGAGAATTTTTTGCATCCAGTGATAAGGAATGAGAGAAAAAGATCCTTTTAGGGAAGAGCATTATCACCTCCACCAGAAGCAGTGACTTTCTGGCATCTGCTGCTACTATAATTACCTGTTGCTGGTTAATCAGTTAAATGGATAGTAATACTTCGTTTTAACTTTATTTTATTTTGTAGGCATTAAAAAAACATGAAGATTGATATAAGTCTTATCTCTCAAACCTTTATGGTTTAGGAGATATTCACAAGCAAAGTTTCCCCCTTCCGCCCCTTTTTCCTAGTGTAAGCCATCTCTTCTCAGATGTGAATCTGGTTGTAAGACCAGACAGATAACAGCAGGGGACATTCTTCTTTGTATGAAAAGAATGAAAGCCCTTCCCCCCTTGACAAGTTTTTCAGGTTTTTCCCTAATCTTAATTGAAGATTGTCCCTCTCTGCAGTCTACCTGGGCACCTCCCTTCTGCTTTGGCTGAACGGGGGGGGGGTACTTTGCTTGTGAATATCTCTTAAACCATAAAGGTTTGAGAGATAAGACTTATATCGTTCTTCATGTTTTTTAATGCCTACAAAATAAAATACAGATAAAACGAAGTATTACTATCCCTTTAAGTTCCCAAAACCCATGCTAAATAGCGTGAGTAATGGGAACATCAAAGGAAAATGGCTAATGCTTGGAGCCTAACACACTATCAAGCACCAAGCATGAGCTCAACACACAGTTACCCTCCCAAACACTAACCCTACACTACCCCTAACAGTGAAGTGCAGCAATACTAGCTCTAAGACTAGCCTAACACAAGGATCTGTATAACACTAACCTGTCATCCACTTTTGGTCTTCTGTCATTTTCTATCGTCTTCTTTTTCTTCATTTTCTTTCTTCTTCTCTTCTGTCTTCTTCTCTTCTGAATTCATCTGTTGTTAACCCCATACTGACAATGGACATACGTGTACATCCCGCAGAAACTGTCACTTAGTGACAGAGGACGTACATGTACATCCAGGAAGTCGTTGAAGGTAATGGGGAAAAAAGTTCGGTGGGCGTTAAGTGCCGGCCATGTTCACGCATGGCCGGTCACTAAGGGGTTGAAGAAGTACCTGTAAAAAGGAAAACATTAGACATATGTAATACAGTAATGTATCAGTTAACCTTTTGCTTTCTGGAGGGGTATGCAACGCATTGCAGAGCAATTTGTTGCGTTCCTCTCTGGCACTCAAAGGGTTACACAGTGCCAGCATTACAACTAAAAAAAAATAATAATCTGAGGTTCGATGCTGAATAAGAGTTGGAAAATCCATGTGTAGTAATGATAACTCACCCCCAATGAATATAACAGGGATCTATCCAGGTATTAAATATAATCATCATATATGAAATGGTAAAGATACACATCCACTGGTGACTTTCTTTGAGGCAGTTTTTTTCCTTTTCAGTTCCTGCGTTAGCAGGATTAACATGTGTTAAGGGACTCTATGCCCAGAAAAATGCTAGGGAATATGGCAGTTGTTTTAATGAGTTTAAATGGGTTCAAATGGGTGCTAACGTTAGCTCCTTACGTGTGTTTTTTTCTGCCACCATTTTTTCGTAGCACTGGCTTATCATGCTAGAAAAGATGCAAGCAGGGTTTTTCTTATGCGCCGGGGGTAATTGAATCAAGGCCTATATGTGATTAGGTTGTGAAAAGGGGAGAGAAGGAGACACACCTTGGTGCATCTGCTAATATTAAGTATATGCAACATAAACACCCTAAACTTTATGTTAGGCATGTGAAAACCAAGCCCACAAAAAATAAATTGAATACCTATGTTATTGTGCCCCTTGTCCCTCCCCATGGGTACAAAAAATGGGGGAGAAAATCCCAGAGGAGGACAAGAGAAACCCACCAGCCCACACAGTCTTCTTCTAGTAGGGTCTGGGTGCAGAAAAATATACTTATTGTCCCCGGCATCCTCAGGATCCTCTTTTTCCTTATCAGTACCACCATTGCCTCCATTACATCTCCCATCAGCTGATAGCATGTAGATGTAAAGATCTGAGAGTTTGTCTCCACTTATTGCACATTGTGTGGTGCATTTTCCATGCATCGCAATTTGATGCAGAGTAATCAAATTCAGGGTGGAGCATATGCAGACATTTCATCCATCTGAATATGTCAAGCTGGTGGCAGGGAACATTCTTTATTTCTATTAAGACTTTTTGTCATCACTTGTACTTAGCAGAGGAGACAAAGACTGCAGGTACAACAATTTCTTGGGCAGTGGTTTAATATTGTTGACCTAAAGGACGAGGTGATGGATACAGATGTCCCATTGTCTATTGCATAATATGAGAGCAGCTGTGTCAGTTGTGATTCTTCACAGTCCTTTCCTTACTTTATGTTTCCATACACTGTGCTCATTACAGTTGCTGATGATAACACACATTCCTTCCTGATCTGAAGGGAAATAATAATATTACAGCATATCTATGATTTTATGCAGGAAGAGAAGCATAACTGACCTATCTCTTCTAACCAGATACACCTAAAGTGATGGTGGCTTGTTGTGGTGTTGCTTTTGACTCATGAGCAGCATTAGAGCTAGTGGCAAGTGGAAGCATCATGTCACTACTGATGATCCCAATCCCATGTAGCAGCCTAATCCTCCTATTTCTTAGACAATTGTAATTGTCCAGTCCAGAGACTACTGGTTGCCCTACCTGTGGCCTTGGGCTATAATCCTAGGGTCGTCTTATTAAATCCTAGTGCTACTAATATTCCTGCTACTGATAGAAGAGCCACCATTCAGGTAGACCTGTAAAAAAGAATAAGAACTACTCTTCTATCTGCTCAAACTAGATACAAGATGTGACAGAACCTTTCATCACTGGGGCCCCTGGAGGGGGCTGAGGGCCAGCCTCCTGCCCACAGACTATGGTCCTGGCCCTGGAACAGGGTATGGCCTTCCCCTGCAACTAATCACTGCCTTGTTTGCCCCTTGTCTTGGAGGCCTCTATGCCCTGGGCTCTTGGAGGGGCCTGGGGCCATCCCCCCCACCCTACACACTGCCCAGCTGTGAGAGCTGTCATAGGAACAGGGTAGTATATTTGTTGAGAGATCTATGCTCTGATCTGGTGTTTGTCATTTAATTATGTAGTGATGTAATTATATGTGATGAAATCATGTTTGCTGTTTACAGTCCTTTATCCCCATGTTTATGTTCCCATTGTATAACTTATGTATTGTTCCCATTGTGACTCTTTGTATTATGTGCCCCTCCACCACTGGCCCCAATGTATTCCTTGTGTACACTCCCATATTTTGGTTGCAGTGGCTTGTATCCTATTGCAATCTAAGACATGTTGATAATACAGTTATGTGTGTATATAAACCCTGTGTGCTCCACAATAAAATGTTCTTATTTTCACCCTACACGTCATTGCGACTAGTGGTTTGGGTGGCTGGAGAGATCAGTGGATGCAATCCCAAGTTAAGGGAACACAGCTTGGTGGAGCTACCAGTTGGGGTAGCAGGGCTTCGTCATATAAGAGATCTGTGGACCAATGCCAAACCTATCACCTACTTTTTGCAGAGGAGATAAACCTGTGGCCTGATCCAGTGTTCAGTTTAGCTCATGTTATCACTTGGTCTCCTTTATAGAGCCACCTCTTCCTTTCTCAAAGCTTCTTACTTGGTCTTGTCCTGTATATGCTGTTCCTGTTTGTTTGTTCCTGCTCTCCAGTTACTTTCCGGCTTTGATCTTGACTACAAATTATTTACTGTTTGTTCCTGCATTGTTCCACTTCTGCTGTTCCTGTCCTGTTCCTAACCATGTTATTGTTTTCTTTGTTCCTGCATTGAATCCACTGTTGCTATACCAGTCTTGCTCCAGTCCATGACATTGTTTACTGCCTGTACCTGCAATGATCCTCTGTTATTGAACCACTCCTGTCGCTGTAACAGTCATGTTCTTTATCACAGCAATGTCTGCTGTTTGATCCTGCATTGATCCACATTGCTCTACCAGTCCTGTTCCACTCCATGGTATTGTTCACTGCCTCACACCGCATTTATCCACTATTGCTGAAACAGTCCTGTTGCTGAATCTTTCGTTCCTGTCTACAGCATTGTTTTCAGCTTGCTCCTATATAGATTTGCAATTACTGAACCTAGTCTTGTATTTTGCTGTTTTATTGCTTGTTCTACCTACAGAAGCTGAACCAGTCCTGTTCTAGCCCTCCTCTGTCTGAAACTGCTGGTGCTACATCCTGCAAGCTCCTACCTGGTTATTGTGTCTGGTGTTCTTCAATCTTAGAATTGTTTCAGATGTTTGTGTTTGTCCCTGCTTCTCAGTATGCTGTATGCTAGGGTATTAAGGACCAATGTATTGTTAAGCATTTATTGCATTCAGGTGGCTCTCCAGCTGTGCTGCTTTCTCTCATTTCCTCTACAAGGTCACCAGTGTTCTGATCCTGTGTTACAGATTGACTCCAGAAAGTCCACCTTCTCCCTCTAGCATGCAGGTATTGTTCTGAATTGTGTTGTCAGTATCTTGTCCTATCCTTTTGGTTGCTGCCTGAAAATAGACTCTAGAACTCCACCTGTGACCTTTTCTACAGACCATGCCCAGTGATTCTGAGCACACACAGCTTAACTGGTCTGTGCCACAGCAAGGCTGAGCTGTGTTCTGTCTACTTACTCTAGCTCTTCATTCTAGCATCACTCCGCAGCATCTCGTGGTTCACAGAGGCAGCTCAATTTAGAGACGTGGTAATTTCTGCCTGGCATCATTGCAGATTTTGAGTAAGCTATACAGGCTATGAATCATACTGAGGTTTCAAAACTACTTTTCACAGGGGGCTTACTGTCCATCTAAAGGATGAATTGACTACCCAATAGATTCATGGTATGGATGGGTGAAAAGCCCCATATTTTGCTGCAGGAAATGTTACAAAAAATACACAGTTTTCTGCTTTCCCCACAGGAATTTCCTGCAAAACTTTTGCAGGTGAATTTCCACCCAATCATTTGTTATGGGGAGAAATTTCCCACAACATCCCCTAATTTCCAGCTGGACAACATTACAAACACCAAGAATTTCCAACATGTTGGTGTGAATTTTGTTAGTGTAGAGGTGTTTCCAGGAGAGGAGAGAGATAAAAACATTTAGTTTGTCATTTCTGTACTGTGCCCAGAGTGTGTAAATATAGGCATGAAAAAGAAGAAGACAGAACTGAATAATTGGGCTAACTAGAGGTAACACTGCAGTATGTTATTACTCTACCTGTCATGTACTGACCTTGTGTCACGGTGGATGCAGTTGTGTTGTACACCTCGCTTCTGGGCTAGTACTTCCGGCTCACTCCTTAGACTTCACTTTCACGCTTCTTTGTTTCATACTTTGGTGTACAACTCAGCATTCCTTGCATCACTTCTGGATCCCTTACTCTTGGCTTGATTCCTGGCTTGCTGACCTCTGACCTGCTCTATCGCTTACCTGACTTCTGTATCCCTGTCCCTTGGCTTGATTCCTGGCTTCCTGACCTCTGGCTTGCTCTACTGTTTACCTGACTTCTGGACACCTGACTCTTGGCTTGATTCCTGCTTCCTGGCCTCTGGATTGCTCTACAACTTAATGACAGTAGCAGATAGCATGCACTAATATCGTGAATCCAACCAAAAAATGCAAAAATATAAATATATCAAACACTTCATCAAATTGTGTTTGATCATGAGTAAGAGCAGTAAGTGTGAAAAGCGTTAATCAACTTCGATGGCTATATTACATCTACTAGCTTGATTCCAAGTTCATTACCATGCAAGGTATTTTATCTTTTGACTTACAATAAAGTGTTTGATGATTTTATAATTTTGGACTTTGTGGTAGCATTCACCATATTAGTGCACACTATCTGCTACTGTCGTTGAGTTTTTAAAAGGAATCCATAGAGAAGTTTCCGCATTGCACTTTTGTTCCCCAACTTGTTCCAGCAAGATTCATTACCAATTACCAGATGATTTATTTTACATTGACACTTGTAAAGTATTACTAAATGAGGGATGCACTTTCCGGGGTCTGTATTGGAGTCAGAAGTAAAAGCTGCCAAATTCTTTTGTTTGTTTTGATTGCTCTACCACTTACCTGACTTCTGGATCCCTGATCCTTGGCTTGATTCTTGACTTCCTGACCTCTGGCTTGCTCTACCGCTTATCTACTGCTTACCTGACTTCTGGATCCCTGACCCTTGACTTGATTCCTGTCTTCCTGATCTTTGGCTTCTGGACTTTATGCTTTCTGGCTTTTCTGCTTCAGAGAGACTGTTCCTATCGCTCCAACTTGAGTTATCTTGTATTTTGGGCCTTCCTGCCTATTGGACTCCTAGTCTGGTTCATGATATTACATAAACTTTACACTATCAAAGTCTCCCCTTAGCTACAAGTGTAGAAACTAGTTCACTGCCTTATCACAAAGAAGAATAATTACTTTCCTACTTAAAAACAACAACAAACATAGGGCAATTTAATTCCTATCTTACAAAAACCTTAGGATTCTAGAACTAATAATTTCTCTCTAATCCATTGCCTATAGTAGCTTTAGATTGTCACTTTATTCCCTAGTTTCTGAGAACACTATACACTGACCACAAACCTTTTGCATTGAAGAATGTGTGATCTACAGAGGCATTGAATATAATATGTGTCCTATAAGCAGTTGACACAGAAATATATTATAATGGCTCAACTCAAGAACCAAGAATTTAGTGTGTTAGGGGACTCTGGGGAAAGAAGCAATTGTTGTTGTTTTGTTTTGTTTTTTTGCAGTGATAGAGATAGGTGTAATAGTTAATTAAGTTAAAAAAAAAGCTAATAAAAAAAAATATAGGCGACAGAGACAGGAGCCAGATGTGTGTAGTGACAGAGGCAAATGTATATTAGATGAAATAGAGTATTTTGTAGAGGTCCAACCCAAGATTTCACACACAGTCAGTTCTTTTGTGTACGTTAAGGTAAAAGCACACACTCATTAGTTGATTAATGTCCAGAAAGAACACAATGGGCAGGGGGAGGGTGCAAGGGTTAGGAGTAGTTCAGGGACATGTGAGTAAAACGAGAAGCAGACTGAAGCCATGGTTGCTGTGGCGTGTACAATAAATATTGGTCATCCCTCTTCTCCAGAAGACAATGCAGTTTGTAAAAGTCCAAATAAAAGTTCCACCACCACCAGCATCAGCACTATTAAGAAACAATCTGAAAACAAAATAAATAGTTTTAGACCTCTAAATACCTAGAAGAATATAAAAGTAGTGGAGAAAATTGAGAACGATGCTCAGGATGACATAATCACTGATTATGTAGATCTAGAAAATATCCCTCCAAAATCCTCCTGTTCTTCAGATACAGATGAAGTTGAGAATGAGAGAGATGATGACAATTCAAAAAAGTTAGCTGAAAGATAAAGGCTTAATCTTCTGCTACTGAAAAGGAGCACTGTGCCTGTCAAGAAACTGTTTGAGAAAACAATTGAAAAGTCTGGTCCTGGACAAAAAATACACAGACACCCTGTAAATCATCATCACCATAGTCAAGCCACACAACTAGTAATGCTGTGTAACCAGAAACAACATGGGTTTTCAACAGCCACAACTTTGGCTATGGTGAGTTCCTCTGCGTTTGGAAGTACAGCACCTGTGACACCTAATACTTGAACAATCTCAGCAACATCTAGTTCTATTAGTAGTAGTATCAGCCTTTCAGGAACCCAGCAGGCTGTGAAGTCCATGGTATGAAGATATACTCCCAGGGCTCTGGAGTACATAATAGAAGTGCTGTTGATGTGTAAAAGAGTGTTCCAAGATTGTCTGCTCCTGCTGCAGAGGAATATGACTCTGAGTTTGTTTTTAGAGATGACACATTCCAACACAATCCCCACAGCCTCCACAAGTCATGTCTTTAAAGCAATAAAGTTAAACAGTTCTTCCACTATGTACTGCCAGAGACAGGGGCCCTGAGCTGTGACTGAGCTGTGAGCTGTGACTGAGGCAGACTGATAATAGATGAGATAGAGTATTTTGTAGAGATCCAAGGCAAGACATCACACACAATCAGATTTATTGTGTACTTTACAGTAAAAACACACACACACAGTAGATGAGTAATGACCAGGAATTTTAGGAGTGCTTCTACTGCTGCTAGTCATGGGACCTTTGACATGTTAATTATGTGTCTCCCAATCAGATCTGTGGTTGGGCCTCAGATGGAATGCTAATGAGAATGTGCCTAAGTCTGATCCTGCTTCCCTTGGTCACATGATTCACACACACACACACACACACACACACACACACACACAATATATAGCAACATGTTAAGCTTTTGGACCACGAGTGAAGTATCTCTATACCATAAACGTCATACACTAAGAGGTTCCTGAGAAGCTGCTACAACTACTACTACTACTACTACTACTACTACTACTACTACTACTACTGCTGTTACTGGGGCAAGATGTTGCAACTGTAATACTTATAGTATCTAATGTGCTGAACATCCAACATCAGTAGAAGCACTCATAATAGTGTGAATAACAATGTGTGGATGACAATGTGTGTCTGTCTGCCTGTCTGAGTGGGTGGGAGTTGGACTTGGAAGTGGTGATGACGCTGATGACTGACAGGATGATTATGTATTTTTAGGCATATTTATTTGTCTTGAGTCAGACTTTCCAATTGATTTATGAGTTTGTAAACAGGCATAGTGCTTCTTTTCAGTGGTGGGACATTAAGCATTTTCCTTTCAGTTAATTTTCTGGTCCATCAACATTAATTAAGTCATTGTCAGCATCGCCCACCACTTCTTACACATTACTTCTATGTTCCTTCAGTCTTTTTGAAGTCTCAAATAATTTTTTTTATTTTCTTCTTGGAGGTATTTTCAGAATGCTCACTAATACTTTCAGGACAGCACAGCAGTTGGTTGAACTGCAACAACTTTCTCTGCTATGTCATCAACACTTGAATGTAAATTGTAGTCCTGGTTTATTAATCCTACTGGTGGTGGGGGAACATTTTAGGTCACTTTCACAAACAGCCTTCTCAGGAGAAAGATCATTATCATCATAAGCACACGGCAGCAACCATGGTTGCAGTTAGGTTTGGACTATCATTTTACTAACACTTCCCACTCCATGTACTAATCCTACTGCTTTCCCCCTGCCAAAGCCTCTTGTATGTTTTGTGGACATTATCAAAGCAGTGTGGATTTTTACCAATAAAGTACACAACATTGTGTATAATGTATTCCCTTTTACAAAATACTGTATCATATAGACCTCTGTCCCTAGCATCTCACTGATACTGCCTGACTCAGTCACAGTTGATATCTGGGTCCCTGCATGTCTCTGTTACCAAACAGCACACACCCTGTACTTTAAAAAGATTACATGCGAAAGAGCTTGCAACCAAATGTCAGTAACCATGTCTCCATAATAAAAATGGAGACATGGGAATCTCTCACTGCATGACAGTGTGAGATTCTCATGTCGCCTACTGAAAGGTCGTATCAAGTACCAGTGTGAGAGAAGTTACAGAAGGAGATTGAACTCCCTGGCAGTATTGTTTTAACCCTTAATTACTAGACTACGCTGACACCAAACAGGGGGACTTGACACACACACATAACTACTAATGTCAGGACATGTACACAACCAGCTTCATTTTTAGGTGTTTAGCTTCTTATTGTTAACCCTTTGTGGGCAATTCCTATCCCATCATGCTGCCCCGGCTCTATCCAATCATGCTGCCCTGGTGCTTTAACTATAATGAAATTGGATGATCCATAAGCCTGGGTAATCTTTATTTGTGTTTTAAACAAAGAAGAGAGCGTTCTCGTTTATCGGTAGTTAAAGTGCCGGGGCAGCATGAAGGGATAGACATTACCCAGAAAGGGTTAACAATAAGAGGGCAAACACCTAAAAATGAAGCAGTGTTGTGCAATTTGAAATATCCTGTTCATCCAGCTCACATCTGTAAACATTAGTAGTTATGTGTGTGTCACATCTCCCTGTTTGGTGCCGGCATAGTCTACTAGTTAAGGGTTAAAACATTACTGTCGGGGAGTTTGCTCTCCTTCTGTAACTTCTGTAACACTGTGGTACTTGCTGCAACCTTTCAGTAGGCAACATGAGAATATCTCACTGTCATGCAGTGCGAGATTCTCATGTCACCATTTTTATAATGGTGACATGGTTACTGTGTCATTTGGTCACACTCTCTTGCACGTGCAACCTTTTAAAATGATACCAGTCAAGTTACCCTCACAGACTCCCAGCAGATTCCCTACACTAAACTGCATCTCCATTTTCTTTTCCTGTCTTCCTGTCTCTTTTTCTCTCTCTTTCTCTCAAAAACACAGAATGACAGGATAATGGAACCTGATACCCCTTTTATACTATCCAGAGTGAAAGGAAACTTTCCTTGTGTGTGTGTGTGTATGTGTGTGTGTGGGAGGGGGTTCATTCTTACCGTTGATGTCAATGCAATGATCAAGTTGGAAAATGGGTACTTTTTGTGAAAAATGTCCTGCAATGTGTCTTTTTTTGCTTTTTTTCTTTTGGAGCAAAATGTTTTGCTCACCCCTGCCTACCAGTTGACAGCAACATCATGTCTCAGCTATTGTCGCCTATGTAACTGGCAATATTATTAAAGGGCAACAGAGTTTTGACAATTCCACAAAGTTTCAGATGTAGTAAATAACCTAAAACAGGTGATGAATGGCTTGTACCCTCTCTTTGGAAGCTGACTTTGTGTCTGCTGACAATGACTCATAACATCATCCTTGACAATAGCTGATATGGTGCATGTACCCTGTTTTGCCATGTTCTACAGTTATTTTATACTTAATAACTCTTAGAATCTGAAAGAGACATGCTAAATATCACCTGCAAACTCACTGCACTTTTTAACCACCTGTTCTACAGTGCTTGTTTTGCATTATTTTCACCACAAGAAAATAACCACTGGCCCAACTTAACATGAAACCCCTACTAGGTAGAATTGCACACTGTATTTCGTAGAGCTTGTTGGCTACTGCTTAAGGGAATATGTAGTAAAACAACAATTGCTGTTTTGAAGGCACATCACTTTGAGTATACAATACCACCCTCTGACAGTGGTGTTGTCACTTTGCGAAGGGTAGGGACCCAAGTAGTCCTGGCACTGGTTCAGTAGCTGGGGAGAGCTGCTAGATGGAGAAGCTTGGATGCGGTGGCAGCATGCCAGGCACTCCTTTGCTGCAGCCGAAGCTGGATAAAGTTGCTGGTCACAAAACCAGATTGTTCCACCACAGTTGAGCTGGGTTACAACTAGGATGAGAGTAACTGGGAACCATGGAGAACTAGTGTCAGAATGGAGTAGGAGAGTATCAATAACAGGAACAAGGACTAGTCAGAGGGAGCCGAGTTGAATATCAGGAATCGTAGTCAAGGAGCAGGCCAGAATCAGGATCCAGTAGGAGAATAGTCAGGGTCAGGTTCAAATGCCAGAAGGTCAGAACAAGCCATGGTCAGTTAGAAAGCCAAGGTCAAGCCAGAGGGTCAGAACAAGCCATGGTCAGGTTGCAAGCTGAGGTCAAGCCAGAGGGTCAGAAAAAGCTGTGGTCAGGAAGCAAGTCGAGGTCAAGCCAGAGAGTGAGAACAAAACAGATAACTGCAGCAATAGTACAATAAACTAGCTTGTTAAATGGGCACAGAAGACTGAGGGTGCTGGATTTAAATATGTGAGGCAGCCAGTAGTTGAGCTAGCAGGGGGGGCTCACCATAGTCCCCCAAAGGAAGAGGATACTGTCCATCCAATAAGAGGGTGAAGAGCTGGAGGCTCGACTGACATGTGGCAGCAGAGACAATACATACCTGAATATGCACATGAGTGGCGTCCAAGTGCCTACCCGGAGGTACATGTATGCACAGGAGGCACTATGACGGCCGACGCCGAACGGTGGCAGGTGTTACCATGTAATTGAATGAAAAATTTGTCATGACCTGTGTGAATGCACATAGTAACTGACAGTAAAAGAATGAGATGTGTAATAGATTTTCCAAATAGAGCACAGTCCCTTTCAGCATCCCCCAGAAATAAAAAGATAAAGCAATGTAAAAATGTTTTCATTATTGAGTGCTGATTTTTTTTTCTGTTCACCTACTTCAGGTTGATGAGTGTTAGATTCCAAAAACAGCTGGAGAACAGCCAGTGATATATAATGTTAACTGTGAAACACCCAGAGGATTACAGGGACAATAATGAGATAAAACATATAAACACATGCTTTTCAAAACATTGTATTGCCTTTTATGAAAACTCCACTTAATAATTGCTTTACATATAATAAAAGAGTGTAGCACTCTGAGGCCTTGATTCATTTTACACCGATAAAACACACAGTGTTCTAGACTATGCCCCACAGTAAAAAATAAAACTGGTGAAGGTGGTTTTGACAGCACAGTTTGGTATTTCTATTAACAGAGCTGTCAAAAACCACTGCCGTGCAATAATGTCCAACGGGCACAATATTTGCACCTACTGGAGGCCCAGTAAAAGTAGTTGAATTTGGTATTCTATTCTATGTGGTGGCTACACCACACATTAAGGACTGTACTTTTTATGGAGAAAAAACTGCCATGAAAAAGGAGGCTCAGAGTCCCTAAAGTGCAGTGATAAACATTGGTGTGTGTTAGAAAAGTGGTTTCCAACACACACTTGTGCTTCAAAACAAAAGAAGATTAACCCTATGAGTGCAAGTGTGGTATATAACTCTTTGTACAGTGTTGCATACCCCACTGACACTAATAGGGTTAATCTTGTGGCGTTAACACATCCCCTGAAAAATAAAAACTTTAGCACCCTGGTCAGCTACTGTCCGTCTTTTTCTTTAATCTGCTTGCTTCTGTCTTCATTCTTCTCTTCTTTCATTTTTAAAATCTGGGATGTGTACTTAAGCACCTCTCAACCAATCAGCTTCTAGGGGGGGGAATGATGAAACCCACTAGAAAATGCTTGGCTGGGAGGTGCATAAGGTGGTGACTGTTTTGAGCTCACTCTTGTTGTTCGACACTGTATCAAACAACGAAAGTTAGCTATTTTTGTTTGATGTTCCACAATTCACACTGTTTAGCATGATTTGTGGGAACAAAAATCTGCAATGAGTATTTGGCCATAATGTGGGTTTTGGCCACCAGTGCTTGCTGCTCCATATACAGGGCCCTACCAACTGATACCACACCAAACACTAGGCCACAGAACCAGACTTGTGGCCAAATGTCCGTAGCATGAGTAATGGGAACATTAAAGAAAGAGGGCTAACACTGTCAAGCACCAAGTGTGAGCTCAAACACACAGTCACCCTTCCAAACACTAACCCTATACTACCCATAACAAAAAAGTGCAACAATACTACCCCTAATACTAACCTAAGGACCAGAGCTGTAACACTAACCTGTCATCCACTGTCCTTCTTCTTCTGTCATCTTTCATCTTCATCTTTTTCTTCATCTTCTTTCTCTTCACATTCTGTCTTCTAATCTTCTGTTCTTCATTGTTGTCCCAGTGATGTAACTGAAAAGAATAAATGTCTTGGTTAAATATGCTTTAAAAAAAATTATGTATCCAAGATATGCAGTCATTAAATCTGTGCTGGCATTGCAAGACAAAAATTAATTTCTGACCCAATGCGAATACTTTGAAAAATAATGTGTGCAAGTCCACATAAAACATTTAATTTAATCTGTCCCCAAAACATAATATGCTGAGGCATTGCATGAGTTAAATAATGCTGCAACCTCCACCTCTGTCACCGGTGGTGACAACAGGAATGCAGGCCAAAAATCCCCCCTTCTTCATCAGTCTTGGGCCATTGCCTGAGCATCTCTGTGAAAAAGTGTAAAAAAAGATTGGCTTTTATATGGCCAGTCTCTCTTCAAAAATGGTTTCCAGCCTTCCTTCTCCTGGGATGTTTGCTTACTCACCTCCCAGCCAATCAGCTTCTAGTGGGTTTCATCATCCCCCCACTAGAAGCTGATTGGCCGGGAGGTGCAAAGCACACATTCCAGCCAATGGAAGGCTGGAAATCATTTTGAACAGAGACTGGCCCTATAACAAGCCAGTGTCTGTTCATTGTTTTCACACAGACGCACGGGCAATAGCCCAAGAGGTATGATGATGGGGGGATTTTTAGCCTGCATTCCTGTTGCCACCACTGGCAACAGCAGTAGGGGTGGCAGCATTATTTAACCCATGGAATGCCTCAGCATATTTTGTTTTGGTTGCAGAATTAATTAAATATTTTATGTGGACTTGTACACGTTATTTTTCTAAAAGATTCCAAAACATTTTTCTGCATTGGGCCTGAAATTACTTTTGTTCTTGCAATGCCGGAACAGATTTAAAGGGATAGTAAACACGAGAAAAAAGTATAGGCGAATTGATAGGTACAATTAAAAAGTACTTACTGCCCTCATTCCCATCTCTCAAACCGTTATGATTTGAGAGATATAATAAAATAAAGGTCTCTGTTCCCTCCCCTTTCTGCCTGACGAGCTGTAAAGCTGTCAGAGGCAGAATCTGGTCACCTGACTTTAGGTGGCTATTCAGAAATGCTGACATCGGAATATCTAACTATAATTACTTCATCGGAATGGCCTACAATGTGTGCTTGCAAGCCAGGCGCACATTGTAGACCATACCGATTAAGTAATTATAGTTATATATCTCTATGACAGCGCTCCTGAAGAGCCGCCGTCTGGTCCCAGAAGCAAGAACTCATGACGTCCGCTATACAGTGGACACATGAAAAGTAGGAGGGAACGGAGACCTTTATTTTATTATACCACTCAAACCATAAAGGTTTGAGAGATGGGAATGAGGGCAGTAAATATTTTTTAATTGTACCTATCAATTCGCCTATACTTTTTTCTCAAGCTTACTATCCCTTTAACAACTATATATCTTGGACACATAATTTTTTTAAAGCACATTTAACAAAGAGTTGTATTCTTTTTAGGTACATCATTGGGACATTGATGAAGAACAGAAGATAAGAAGACAGAAGATGAAGAGAAAGAAGAAGAAGGAAGATAGAAGATGACAGATAGTAGCTGAGTGGGGTGCTGAAGACCAACTGGAAATCAGGAAGATAGGTAAGTTTTTGTTTTCATGTGATGTTGTTAACTTAATCAGATCAACATTTTGACTGCCATTTGGGGAATGCAACACTGTGCAATGTGTTGCAAACCCACTGGCACTCATAGGGTTAATTCTACTAACATATGGCACATTTTTCATACTTTGGATGTATTGATATCTGGCTTAGGGACCCATATCAATACATCCACAAGTCACTTAGGATTTTTTTTCCTCTTAAATTGTTGCCTCGGCAGGATTAAACTTTTGATAGGGGACTCTGCACCTCAAAAAACTGGGTGAAGATTTTCACCCGTTAGAGTGGGTCACTTAATGCATCTTAATGCCTAACAATGGATTTGAATTGGTAAGGAAGACTGGTTTTAATGGGTTTCAATGGAATCTAACTTTAGTGCTCGACGTGCATATTTTTTCATGGCACAGTTAATTGAATTGCTTTACATGCTTGAAACAATACTGGCAGTGTTTTTTTTTTTTTTTTTTTTTTTTTTGCTTCAGCCACAATTGAATAGAGGCCTGAATACCCCCAATATTTAGTTCTGAGTAAGAAATGTATTTTTGCTAGTGTGTGTGTTAAACAAAACCTTGTTTCTCCTTCAGATTACTACATTCTGTGAATCACTAACAAACTTCCACCTGTATCTGCCATATCTTTCTTGTTTGAATGCAATGTAAAATTCTGTTAAAATATTATTTCAAACTGAGTGGTTACCAACTTTTTATTATATGCTTCATTGTTTGTAAGGAAAATTATGTAGAAATTATAGTATCGTTTGAAAAAAATAAAATTAGTGGCAAAAAGATTCCATGAACTATGTTGTCACTGAACAAATTAGACATTTGATGCAATATTCTTTGTCAATAAAGCAAACAAAATAGAACTCTTACACCCTGTTTCTTTTGTTTCAGGACCAAACTGTTTTGCAGAGTCGATTGTTATTCCAGCAGGACGTGAAGTAAAAACAGACGAGTGCACTATATGTCATTGTACCTATGAAGAAGGCACTTGGAGAATTGAACGCCAAGCTTTGTGCACTAGACATGATTGCAAACAGATATAGTAAATTACAATTTTTTTAAAAAAGAAACAAAATCTCAGTGGTTTCAGTGATCTATGGCAATGGACAATCTGACAGCTTGCAATGGGAGTAATTCGGAAATTGACCTAAAATCTGTTCTTGCTACTTTATTTTTTTTTTAATAAAATATTACATATCAGAATTTTGAGAAATTTAAGATATAGATTTCTGCCTGAATAAACATGTATTTTTCAAAGTAAGTACTACACCAGATATTCTATGTAACTATACATCCTTACAGATCATTAAAATAAATGTTTTATATAGATAAGACAGATTAAAAAGATGTAATTTTGTTGTGTTATACTTACATTAACCTGTCTTTGTTTGCACACGCAAAAGATGATATAAAATTAACAAGTAAAATCATTTATGAGACTGAAAAAAGGCATTCGTCCATCAAGTTCTGATGAGGCAAAGGGAGAGATTCACTAAGTGGTGATAAAGAGGTGATAAAGTGCAGGTGACTTCTCCAGTTTATCACTTCTCCAATTCCTATGTTATTTTATGGAGCTTATGCATTAAGATTTCTTCAACTTTGGAGATCTTAGTACATAGGTTCTACAGAATAACATAGTAACTGGAGAAGTGATAAACTGGAGAAGTCATCTCCACTTTATCACTTATTTATCACAGCTTAATGAATCCTCCCCCAAGATGAGTTGACTCTAGAACAACACTGTGGCAGACTGAACAGCTGATAGAATGGAAAGAGATTTGACAAGGGCAAATGGAGTATGAATGTGTGTTGTGATATTGCTAAATGAACAATATATAATTTATACAATATTAGGTGCCAATGAAACAAGTTCATCCAAATAAGATATTATCTATGAAAATCTAAACTATCCCTGCATGGCACCCATTCAAAATGTTTTTTGTTTGATTGTTATGCCACTGTAGTAGTTGGTGTCCCGGATGTGCCCACAATATATGAAAAACCGAAAGGAACAGTGCAAAAACAATAGGATCCAGTAAGTGTAGTGCTGAATAAAACCGGATGTTCACAAGCACAATATATGTAAATAAAATTGTTGCAATTTATTAAATAAATGTAAAAGCATAAAAACAGATAAAAAAACAATACAGTTAGCTGTTGTATGCAATTCTTTTTAACCCTTGCATAACCGCTATGTGCTTTAATTGATAATGGTGTTCAGCATTGAAGTTCTGAATTGGCACATGTACACAGACGTGATGTTTGATCCTGTCCCTGGTTCCTGGTTCATGTGCAGCCCCTGATCGCCTGTCGGCATGGTGGATCTCTTGCCAGATCTCTTGCCAGCTCAACGTGTTTCGATATCTGGAGCAAATGAAAGTGCACCGGGCCTTGTGCTAGCCTTATTTGATGATACTTGAGGTGTCAGTTTTACAAGGGGAAGGACTTTCATTCCCATTCTAATGTGTTATAATGTGATGAAAAAAGCCTGAGTTTCTCATCTTAAACAACTATTGTGAAGCATAACATAAGTTAACTGCTTGTGGTACATATGGATCATGATGACCAGCTATCCAATTATATTCATACCATATGATTTATCTGTTAATGTGAAGTGTATCAATTGCGGCAAGTAACACATGAATGGGCTTCAACAGTCAAATATCCTGACTGACTCTAGTATGTTACATGAATGTATCAATATATCTAATACAAGATGTACAAATAGGTGACATACATAAGAAACAAAGCTTGTAAAAGAACTCTTGTATTTTTTGGTTGTTTGAAGGGGTTCCTTTGAGCGGTATTTTTATATATTTATCCTGAACAATTTTGTACAGATGTCTGAGTGATAACTGTTAATATATACACTAGCAGTCAAACGGTTTGGGACACCTCAATTTTTGCTACTTTTAGTTATTGCCATATAACTTGACAAAAACATTAGAAAAACATGTCAACATTGGGTATTTCTAAAAATTAAGAAAAATATTATAATCTATTTAGCAGGCTTTTTTTAACATTTGTAGATGTGTAAAAGATTTTTAGTGTCAAAGTTAAAAAAGTGCATTTGTTACATTTGTTTCATCATTTTTTTTAAATTGTTTACAGGAAATTTGATAAAAATAATGGTATCTTTAGAAAGCCCATCTTATGTCAAGAAAACAGTATACAATATTTTTGGGTACATTAAATGAATAAGAGGAAAATTACAGCTAAACACAAACACAATAGAAGTGTAAAAACAACCATAGTCCTTCTGGACCATGGCTGTTTTAACACATCTTGACAATGGCTGTTTTAACATTCGTACTGTGTGTTTAGCTGTAATTTTCCTCTTACTCATTTAAAGTACCCACATTTTATATATCGTTTTTCTTGCCATAAGATGAAAGATACCATTATTTTCATCAAATTTCCTGTAAAATAATTTAAAAAATATGATGAAACAAATGTAACAAATGCACATTTTTAATTTGGCACTAAAAATATTTTACACACCTACAAACTCTAAAAAAACTGCTAAATAGATTATTTGTCTTGAATTTAGAAATACCCAATGTTGACATGTTTTTCCAGTGTTTTTGTCAAATTATATGGCAATAACTAAAAGTAGCTAAAATTGAGGTGTCCAAAAACTTTTGACCGCTAGTATATATATTCACAGAGAGTAAACATCATTTTGTTTTGAAGCCATGGATACAGCGATGTACAGAGATAGGAAAAGAAAGTGTAGCTGGAGTTTTATTTTGGGAGTCTCATTTGGCAGACAATTTGTTCTCTTTATATGTGGAGTCTGGGGACTCTGGGGGAGTGTGAAAAGAGAAAGGAGAGTTAGATAACAAGAACAAAAACAAATCTGTACACCAATACAGATAATTCAAGTGACACTGACTCCTACAGGCACTAGAAGAAGAGGAAGCAGCATAGGTGTGATAGTGCTAGCACTGGGAGAGACAGAAAGCAGCTGCTCAAATCTGGGCACTAGCTTTTTAAGGCAGATAGACAACAAGAGGAAGAAAGAGTGCAGTTGCAGCCTTGAAGGAAGTGCATGTGTTATTTTTTATGTGGTCTGTAACTGATAGGGACAGTTTATTTAAAAAAAATCCTTTTGACTGATGGGTAACAGGGACCTTGACTTGAGCCGTTACTGAGGCTCAGAGTGATAGCTACAAGAGTCAAATATAGTCTGTTGTTGGCTAACTAAGCAGATTTAAGATGCATGCTTTCAAGACTAGGTATGGGCAAAAAATTTTGCCTCAAATGGAAATCAGCAGAAAATGGCACTTGAAATCAGTGGAAACATTGAAGTTACACACAACACATAGCAAATATTATTTTATTTCCCAAAGGCATAGTATAAAAGGGGCATGAAGGCTGGTGGGATATGAGGAAAGAATCAATTGAACAGGGAATTTTTTGGGGGATTTGTTTCCTGGGATTGGGGGGCATTTAATACAAAATAAATCATAATAACAATTAAAAAAAATTGAGACTTAAAAAAAAGCCTAAATGAATATAAAAGAAGTGGGGGGTAATTCTAATGATGATCTAAATATTGATGTTGATGTAGAATATATCCCTCTAATGTCCTCCCTTACTTGTATACAGATGAAGAGGAAAGTGAGAAAGATTATGACCTGGCCAGAAAACTAGCTGAAAGTAAGAGGCTCAATCTTCCACTGCTAAAAAGCAACAATATGACAGCACTGCGGAATAAGTTAGAGCTATATAAATAAAGAATAATAATAATTATGCCTGTATAAATTGTTTAAGAGATCAGTTGAAAAGTCTGACTCTGAAATAGTAAAGATGCCTAAAAATAAATTATCCTTTCAATTAGCATTTTAATTTTTTCCAAGTAGGACCCTCACCCAGCCACACAGAAATGAGTACTGAATAATTAGCAAAACAGGTCATCAACAGCTAAACTCTAGGTATGATGAGTGATGACCTTTGACACCTACTAGAAGCACAAATGCAACATCTAGCCCTAGTAGTGGTAGCCCCACAGAAACCCCTCAATGAATTAAGGCTAAAATAAGGAGATACTTCGCTAAACATATTGCTATCTATTGTCTATGTAAAAACATGTGAGCAGAGGAAAAGCAGGCTCACATCTAGACACATTCTCATTGAGATCCCACCTGAAGCATCACCACAGGTCTGATTCAGAGACACACCATGAACATGTAAGAGGTGCTATGACTATCAGCAGCTGAAGCACTCCTAAAAGTTCTGGGGCTCTAGGGCACATGATAGTAGTGTTACTGATGTGTCATTTGAAATAAAAGGCATTGCTCCTGCTGTTGTCTTTCAAATGCAAAACACAAAGGAGTATGACTCTGAGTTTGTTGGATAAGATGGCATGGGTCATGGAGTGCCGACACATACCACTGCCACCACCACCATCACCACTATGTCCACCACTACAAGTCATGTTGTTAAAGCAATAAAGTTGCACAGTTCTTCTGCTATGTACTGCCCACCCACACTTAATGAATTCTTGAGAAGGAGTATAATCCCAAAGATTGCCTGTAAAATGGCAAAGGTACCAATGTGTTGTAGAAAACAAAGATTTTAAAAAACTCATGTTGTGTGTTGCACTCTGGTGGAATATTCCAAGCCACAGTTGCTTTTAAGGATTGCTGTGCCAGATTTGTAGAAGCAGGTGATTAGAAAGCTCACATTGCAAGAAATTTCACAGAACAACAGACAATATGACTGTCACTGCTCACTGGTTTTCCCTCCAACCAGTGGGCAGCAACAGCACGCAACATCAGGTGATATATAATCTTGCCTCTGGTTCCGGCAGTATTTTTAAAGGACAGAAGCAGGGTGGCCCATACCATCAGCCCACCACGAGTTTTGAGAGACAATCCCACAAGATCATGGATGTGTTAATAAATAAACTAGAGCAGGTAATAGATGAGTCACCTTATATCCCCCTCCTTGGAGGCTGGTTTTGTGTCTGCCGATAGTGGCTCCAACATAATAGCTGCCTTGAGAATAGTTGGTGTATGTACCCTGCTTTGCCCATATTCTAAATTTACTTGTGACCAGATTCCTCATAAAATCTGTGAACATTTTAGCCACTCCTATAGTGCTCACAATGCAATGCCTGCCCCATCACAAAGTGTAAATGGAGGTGCCTACCTGGGTGGAATCCCGCATTGTACATGTTAAATGCAAAAATGGAAGGCTTTGGAGAGAGCATTTGATCATTGACAACTAATGTGTGACCTTCTGTAATCTTTTGAGATGGCCACCTTGCTGTTTAGTCATGTAGGGGAAATAATTACCTGCATTCATCCACTGATATATCACTCTGAGGAATAAAATTGTTTCAAAATATATAAAGATATGCTTGTAGCTTGAGTGGAGGGCTGCATGGTGCAGGTTAAGAGAGAGTGAAGAAAGGCCAAAAAAACTAACAGAAAGCATAGAGAAAAAGAAGTAAGCAAAGGCTTTATACCATCAGCTGCAGTAACGTAAGTAAGAACAACCAAAAATGTGTCTGAACATGTCACCATCAGCTCAGAAAGCAATCTATGTGTCTGTGTGGAAGCAATCTAACACTTGTGGTGTCGATGGTGGCAGCCACACAACTCTATGGGACTTTGTATGAGTTGGTAACTGATACACATGAACACTGTGTAGCTCCTCGGAGTGGTCCCACTGCATGTGAGATGGTTACAGCATATGCAGAATAGTTATGAACTAGGTCTAAACAATGACCCCATTATCTACCAGCAAAAATGATTATACAATATGGCTGCAGTGGTACAAAATTGATTCAATACAGGCCTATGTTAGAATGATTTGTATTTTAGTATGTATGTACCTACTGCCAGAATATTTCCAAAAAATGAATTGACTTTCAAAACTTGTTCTTTATATCCATGTATGTACAGAATGTATGTATGGGTGTAGCCATAATGTGCACACTTGTGCAGCCACAGTACAATCCTTTGTTAAAAAATGTATAAAGGATTTATCTGTCCTAATATTTGTATACTGATGCAAGTCTAAAATGAAACTTAATGGCGCTATAATGTAGAAGGATAATGCTGTATACTGCCTAACATAACCACAGGCTTCCAGTCAGAATTATTAAGAATATTCAGTGGGATGTAATTTTCAAAGGTAAAAATGCACAAGAATCATGGAATGTATTTAAAATATTCTTAGACAAATATACAGGTCAATATATACCATTGGGGAATAAGCACAAGAGGAGTAAAGGGTACGGGTGGGCGAAAAGTGTGAAAAATTTCCTGCATGACTTTTCGTGAAAACATGCCAATTTTTCGCTTTTCCCGCCAGTGCAAAAATTTCCTCCTTTTCGCATGTTTTAACACACATTTTCCACCTATGTTAACACATTTTTCGCCTCTTTTAACACATTTATTGCCTATATTTCCTATAGGTACTACATTTCCCACCGTAATATTACTTCTTCTGAGGCCTGAAGTTTAGAAATAAGTGGCTGAAAGTCAAAGTTGTGAGTCCTTTGGCTTGAAAAATGTGTTAGCATACAGAATGCATTTGTCCTTTGCCCACAACACTAACTTCCTGCTTAAGTAACACTGGCACATATGCATGATGATGTCAAGTAATGAAAAAAATAAAGTACAACCTACAATGTGGCAGATGTGTATTCTAGTGGTAGTGGTGGTGGAGGATTGGCATGGTGTGATTTGTGTCTGTATTTTTACCATTGTCATACTCTATCCTCCTTCTCAGATTATTGACACACATTACTTATCGGTCATAGCAGTGGTCCCAAGTGGGGTAGATGGTGGCAACCCTCCTTCACATCCGTCCTCCACCTCTTCATCTGTGCTGCTTTTAATATATTTGTCCTGGCTTTGTCTGTCATGTGTGGTTTCTGCTACTACTACTACTGGAGCTAGATGTTGATGTAATTCTACTTTCAATACTAATAGGTGTCAAAGGTGCAGCACTTACAGCAGCAGCGCCAGAGGTACTCCTCATATCTAACACTGTGGATGTTAACCTGTGTTGCTGTTGCTGGGTACTCAAAACAGGTATGTGTGGCTGAGTGGGACTTGAACTTTGAAGAGGCGATGATGCTGATGATTACTGATAGGGTGAGTGTGTGCTTTTTGACATCTGTACTTGTCCAGGGTCAGACTTTCCAATGGCTTTCTCAAACACATTATAGACAAGCACAGTGTTCCTTAAAAGTGTGGAAAATATAGCCTTTGACTTTCTACTAACCTGTCATCATCCTCTCTCTCAAATTCATCTGTATCTGAACAAGAGAAGGATGCTTGAGGGATATATTCTAGCTCTGCATCATCATCAGTCATCATTAGGTCATCCTCAGCAGCATCAGCATCACCTGACAGTTCTTGCCCACTACTACCCTTATATTCCTCTAAGCTTTTAGAGGTCTCAAACAATTTCTTTTTGCTTTTGCTGTAACAAAATTCGCTACTACTTTGAGGACAGGTGTTTTGGTGCTTGGTTGTCTCACTCTCTGATGCAGCAGTTGTCCACCCTATTGTCTTATCACAGTCTGTCCAAAGAAAATTATAACTGTAAAACTAAATCAACAACGTATTTCCCCAGACTTCCCCACCCAGCACAGAGACAATAACAGCAAGATCAGCAAGCAAATAGGTCCCTAGCTGCCTGTGTCTTGCCAGTCAGTCACATGGAATTTTGGAGTATTTGGGGGTCAACTTCCTTCATCCCTTCTTATCCCCTAGAGTGCCCCCAGACACAGATACAGAGAACAAATGTCCTATGTAAATGATTCCCTAAACTAAGCTTCAATTCCTCTTTATTTGCCTACCTCCTCTAGCTCAAAAATATGCTGTTCTCTCCTCTCACAAACAGAGAATGGCTTCTGTGAGAGCCTGACAGCCTTTTATATGGCTGTAGAAAACTTTCATGTGGTGGAGAAATATTTTTCTTACGATTGATTTCAATGGGCGAAAAAGGCGGGAATAAGCAGAGAAACTACACTTTTCGCCGGAAATCATTTGCCAAGCGGAAAGTGCCATTATTTGCTGATTTCAGTTCGCCAATCCCTAGTAAAGGGAAACCAATGTGGCTTAATAATGAGGTTTGCAGAGAAATGTGAAATAAAAAACAGACTTTTAAAGTGTTTAAGTCAAACAGGTCAGATGCATCATTTAAAAAATATAAAGAATGTAATAAAATCTGCAAACAAGCAATTAAGCTAGCTAAAATTGAAAGTGAGAGAAATATTGATAATGAGAGCAAGAAAAACCCTAAACAATTCTACAAGTATATTAAAAGCACAAAAGTTAAAGTTGATATTGTTGCTCTTAGGACTGAGACAGGTGAATTGATTAGTGAGGATAAGGCTATGGCTGACACCCTAAATACATTCTTTGCTTCAGTTTATACAAAGGAAGCAACAATGACGGACTATGGGCAAACTGAAAAAATGACAGAATTTCTTCCATTATTTACATGACTTACTGAGGACAAGGTCCAAAAGAGACTGGAGAGGGTTATGGTGAATAAAGCACCTGAACTTGATGGTATACACCCAAGGGTACTTAAGGAACTTAGTTCAGTAATAGCAAGACAATTATACTTTATATTTATTGATTCACTTTCATCAGGCATAGTGCCCTGTGATTGGAGGAAAGCTGATGTAAGTCCATTGTTTAAAAAGGGAGCAAGATCCAAACCAGGAAATTATAGACCTGTGAGCTTGACTTCCATAGTGGGTAAGATACTAGAAGGGTTACTAACTGACACTATTCAGAACTATGTGAAGATAAACAATATTATTAGTAGTAATCAGCATGGTGTCATGAAGAATAGATCATGTCAGACTAATTTACTTGCATTTTATGAAAGAGTAAGTAGTAATTTGGACAGGGGAATTGCTGTAGATGTAGTATACGTGGATTTTGCAAAAGCCTTTGATACAGTGCCTCACAAAAGGTTATTACATAAATGAAAAGGCTTCGGTTTGGGCGGTGTTATCTGTACGTAGATTGAGAACTGGTTAAATGATAGATGGCAGAGAGTTGTTGTAAATGGAACCTTTTCAACTTGGTCTAAAGTTATAAGTGGGGTTCCACAGGGTTCAGTCCTGGGCCCAATGCATTTTAATTTGTTTATTAATGATTTAGAAGTGGGAATTGAAAGTAGCATCTCAGTCTTTGCTGATGACACTAAGCTATGTAAGGAAATAAGTACAGAGCTGGATGTTTTTTCTCTGTAGAAGGATTTAGATAAGTGGCAGATGACATTTAATGTAGATAAATGTAAGGTTATGCATTTAGGCTGTAGAAACAAACTTGCTACATATACACTAAATGGGAAACAACTTGGGGAATCCTCATTAGAGAAAGATTTAGGAGAGGTGATAGACGATAGACTTCAAAGCAGTGTGCAGAGTCACTCAGCTGCTCCAAGAGCAAATAGGGTACTAGCCTGCATAAAAAGAGGTGTAGATGCAAGGGATGCTAATATTATCTTACCTCTCTATAAATCCTTGGTTAGGCCTCATCTAGAAAATGGATTACAATTTTGGGTGCCAGTTCTTAAAAAGGATATTGTTGAGCTGGAAAGGTGCTGAGTTATAAAGAGAGACTAGCCAAACTGGGTTTGTTTACATTAGAGAAGAGACGTCTAAGGGGTGATGTGATTACCATTTACAAATACATTCAAGGTCAATACAAAGAACTAGCCAATGAATTATTTACGCAAAGAGCTGAGCTAAGAACAAGAGGTCATCCATTAAGACTAGAGGAAAGGCACTTTCGACTAAAACAAAGGAAGGGATTCTTTACAGTAAGGGTGATAAAGCTATGGAATTCTTTGCCTCAAAAAAGCAATGGATGCCTATCTAGCACAGAACAATATTGGAAATTATGACAGATGGCTTCAAAGCTGATAGGATGTTGATCCAGGGAAATATCTGGCTGCCATTTGGAGACAGGAAGGAATTTTTTTTACCCACTTGGGGCTAAATTAGAAATTTCTCCAGAGGGTTTTTTTTTGCCTTCCTCTGGATCAACAGGGGTGTTTTTGGCATGGGCTGGACTTGATGGACAAATATATTTTTTCAGCCTCATCAACTATGTTACTATGTTATTAAGGATTTCTAACAAAAACATTGTGTGTGTGTTTGTGTGTGTCTAGCACTGAAGCATACTGCCATGGTAATCCTTAATGCCCTCAAACAAGTGTATAGTTAAGGTGTGATTTCAGTGCAGCTAGTTATAATGTTAATGAATGTAAGACATAGCTATTAAGCAGAAATTTGGCCTTCAAAAGTTTGGCGTATTGTGGCGCCATTCTGAAATCATTGGTAAAAAAAAACTCAGTTACATACAGGGCACATCCAATCTCTTATACATACTGTATGGCCTTGGCTCCATCCCAAGAGAAACCTTTCTACCCCTATGGACGTGGAATCACTCTACACCAACATTTCATATGGAGATCACAGCCTGCAAAGTATTCCTAAAGCAAGAGGGCTTACCCAAAGTATCTGTAACACAGCTTACACACTAGACGTGCGAATTCATTCGGAGACATTCGGATTTCGTCGAAAATGGGGTCATTCGGAGACATTCGGCCAATCCGAAACTCAAGGGTCATTCGGAAAAAATGATCCGACTCCGGACAGCCCAGGTCCGAAATTCGTCGAAACTTTCGGAAGTTTCGGCAATCGACACATTTCCAAAAGTTTTGACTACTTTTGACCAGGACATTTTGTACTTCCTGTGCACGCTCAATTACTTTCCCTCCATAATTTTCCCTCCATGTCTCTAGTCCAATTCCATTCTCCGTTTCATGCACTACTTCCCTCTTTTGTCTGTATTCGAATAGCCTTCTTCGTTTCATGATGGGGGTTGGACTAATGACACAGTCACACAGACAGACTGCCTGCATTTCCTCATTGGGTTGTTGGAGCTCAGAGAGAGAAGAGATTAGAGAGTGTACAGTTGTTGTGTAGGCAGGCAGGTAGCATTAGGCTAGGCATAGGTAGGCAGCCAGCATTAGTTCCAGTTATTGCCACTGCAAGAACAAGTAATATTTGTTCCTGTGCAAAATATAAAAAAATATTAGGTATTTGTTCGAATACAGGGCCGGCCCTTACATGGGTCCCAGTGGGTCCATGGACCCAGGCGGCACTTTGACAGGGGCGGCAATTTGCCGTCCCATAGCATGTTTATTTTGTGCTCTTCCGCCATTTCTGTGTTGCAGGGTGTCCCATCAGTGTGACTGTCAGCAGCCAGGCAGCCCTATGCTCACTCAGTGGTGATGCCTGCTGGCTGCTTCAGTGACGTGAATTATGTGATAGTGAAAAATTATGCCTATTTTGTATTGTTTATCGCCCACCTAAAGTCAAGACTTGAGTAAATAGGTCTACCATCCCAGATTTGCTAGAGAGGTTTTACAAATACAGGAGGGTGCCCCCTGTACAAAATGAGTCTAAACATTTGGGATCCCTAGTATGAGTGCACAACAGTGCATGATGTGTCCTGAACAGCATTGCTGTGAGGTGTCTCCACCCAGAAGGTGCTGGCCGGGCTGAGCTTCAACATTGCGACAAGTGACCAACTAAGAGCACCGTGCCGTGCAGCCATAGCATCACCCCCTCCTACTCTCCGGGTCCCGCTGACTGGCAATAACAGGTGAGTCACTAAGAGATCTGAAGCCTTTCTGGAAGTCCTTTCACTTGGAAAGGGGATAGGTATTACTTGGGGGAGTTGCCTCGTGTGTAAATAATTTCTAGGTGGGAGATGAATGTGCATCACTTATGTGTTTCCTAACAGTAGTTAGAATACAACTCCCATCATCCCCTGATTATGACATTGGGAAATGCCCAGCAATTACCGTAGAGCCCTGTATTGCACACTCACGGAAAACGGTGATATTGCTATACTAAGACAATGCTGTGGACCCCTCTTCAGTATAGATGTCAAGCATTTTTTTTATTTCTCTCCTGTGTTGCAGTTTGTTCACAAAAGAATGTCTCAATTTTTCTTTTTAACCCTTTGAATGCCAGAGTGGTATGCAACGTATTGCTTTGCAATGCATTGCGTACCACTCTGGCACTCAAAGGGTTAACACATTACATCTATCACATTACAATCATTGATGTTTATTCTTGATGTAGTATGAAACTCTACAATGTATATACACATAGAGTTATCTGATATGAGGGGAAATCAGGATAGGAAAACGAGAGAGAGGAATTTGGGTACTAAAGAGGGACAGTAGGGTAGGAGGCTGGTACCAGAAAATGAAACCTTAATCTTTACATGTCACATTCTATGTTAGTACATGGGTAGTTTGTCCATATTCGAGTCGACCACTTATGTTGAGTAGGATGTGACAGGCATGGGTTTTCGATGTCGAGCATATGCTAAATTGAATGACAGGCATGAGGTTTCGATGTTCGAACATATGCTATATTGAAGGACAGGCATGGGGTTTCGATGTTCGAACATGCTAAATTGAATGACAGGCATGGGTTTTCGATGTTCGACGTTTGCATTGTGACTGGCATCCCATGCTAGAGTAGAGGCATGCACAGACTTTCAATGTATGACAATGTCCGTTTTTGGGATGGATCTTTTTCTAAATGCACACCCTGTCTGCAAATAATGATAGCAGCGTGCACGGAGGAGCACTGCTATAATTTAACCCATGTTAAATTCGGCCGAATAATTCGGAATGGATCAGAATTTCGTCCGAATCGAATAGGCCCGGTCCGAAATTAGGATCATCCGAATTAGAAAAAAAAAATTCGTCCGAATTCGAATTTTACCGAAAATTTTGCCCGTGCACAAGTCTATTACACACTTTAAACTAACACATAATTATTTCACATTTAGGCAAGAATTATACATACAAAAGATGGGAAATGCCATGGGAACATGAATTCAGCTGCAATACACCAATATATTTAAATTGGTGGAGGGGTTCTTGTCCACAAACCTAATATAAGCTTCAGGTCTACCTCTGCCAGCGAAGATAAACTTTTGACATTTCACAAAAATGACAATGCCTTCCATTCCATCATTAATCTCATACTCAGCCATTGACCCACATAAATTAACTTTTCTGATACCAAAATCAGTATTAGAAGCAACTCTGTACAGTCTATACCTCAAACCAACAGACAGGCCTAATTATCTCAGAAATTACAGTTTCCATCCCAGATACACAAAGGGCTCGATTCAAATGTTGGCGTCGGCAGAAAAAACTGGCGACGCTGGTTTTAACGTCAACTGAGCAATGCAAAAGTTCCACTAGTAAGAAGCGACGCCAGTTCTGAAACACACGTCGCCCATCGCCAGAAGAGCAAGATCTCACCCATAGAGGATAATGTACAAGCGACGCCAAAAGCTATTCAAATGTTGGAGTTAGGGCTAACGCGAGTTAAATTGCAACATTTCTCTCCAGATATCTAACTCCTATTTTTTTTGGAGAACAGCACAGGAGGCAGAGTAAAAAATCCACGTAGACAGTTCTGAACAGCATTCTCTGTGCTTTTCCCTAACCAGCCACTAGGGGAACACAGAGATGGCTTTCAGCACCATGGACAGCTTTGAATGCCATAGGGATGTGCACTGCTCACCCCTGTGGCATTCAAAGGGTTACAATCAATAAAACTAGTACACCAAGCACTACACAATGCCCCCTTCCACATCCCCCCTTAGTATGTCACATATATTGCATATATGTGACATACTAACCCCATCCACATCCATGTAGTGGACAAATCTGTCTTTTATTCCACAATTAACCCTTTGAGTACCAGAGAGGTAGGAAAGCATTGCTTAGCATGTTTCCTACCCCTCTGGTACCCAAAGGGTTAATAGGCAAGGTATGGACTACATACCTTGCCTGTATATATATGTGTGTGTGTGTGTGTGTGTGTGTGTGTGTGTGTGTGTGTGTGTGTGTTTTAAACTTTTTTTAAATTAAAATACTATTATTACACATTAGTTTAAATTAGATCTAATTCATTTTTAATGCCCTACCACCTGTGTCCTATTGCTATTAGTACTTTTGCTCCACTCTCCTTCAAACAGAGAGTGGAGCAAAAGTACTAATAGCAGTGGGACACAGGAGGTAGAACATTATAAATGGATGAGATCTAAGTTAACCCTTTGAGTGCCAGAGTGGTACGCAACGCATTGCAAAGCAATTAGTTGCGTACCACTCTGGCACTCAAAGAGTTAAAATACAACTGAGGGAGCAGGCTGCACTGTGACTGCAGCGCTTCCCTCATCTTCATTCATAAAAACTGCCATTGCTGCGGGTGGCTGTGAAGCCCACAGCATAAGAAAAGCCTGGGGACTAGAGAGGCATTGGAGGAAGCGGGAGGAGGGGAGACAGACATAGGAGGAAGCGTGTGGTAGGCTTGTATTTGCTGCCCGCTTCCTCCGATACCTCTCCTCTCCTCACGCATTGGCATTGTGCCTGGCTGCCTGGCTCGCACGTTGTACAATTCGTCCCTTCTCACAATGCGTTGTATGTCTCTCTCCCCTCCTCCCGCTTCCTCCAATGCCTCTCTAGTCCTCAGGCTTTTCTTATGCTGCAGGCTTCACAGCCACCCGCAGCAATGGCAGTTTTTATGAATGAAGATGAGGGAAGTGCTGCAGTCACAGTGCAGCCTGCTCCATCAGTTGTATTTTAACCATTTGAGTGCCAGAGTGGTACGCAACGCATTGCTTTGCAATGCATTGCGTACCACTCTGGCACTCAAAGGGTTAGTAATGTCCTACTTACTGTGTCCCATTGTTATTAGTGTTTTTGCTCCACTCTCCATTTGAAGGAGAGTGGAGCAAAAATAATGATAGCAATGGGACACAGGAGGTAGGGCATTACAAATGAGTAATTAATTCATTCATTAATAATGTCCTACTTACTGTGTCCCATTGTTATTAGTGTTTTTGCTCCACTCTCCATTTGAAGGAGAGTGGAGCAAAAATAATGATAGCAATGGGACACATGAGGTAGGGCATTACACATGAATGAATCTAAGTCAGTATACGTTTAATAATAGTATTTTAATAATAAAATGTATAAAACGCACCCACTCACACACAAACAGGCATATTTTGCCTATTAACCCTTTGGGTACCAGAGGGGTAGGAAACATGCTAAGCAATTCTTTCCTACCTCTCTGGTACTCAAAGGGTTAATTGTGGAATGAAAGACAGATTTGTCCACTACATGGAAGTCCATGAGGTGGATGTGGATGGGGTTAGTATGTCACATATATATAGAAAGTTTGTACCCTGGTATAGTTCCATTGCCAAGCCCCTGACAGACTTGACAAAAAAGAAAGAGCCCAGATTGATCACTTGGACTCCAGAGTGTGGGTTCTCCTTTCAACAACTAGAGGCCATCCTAAGCACCCACCTGGTGTTAGTCTCCCCCGATTACACAAAATGATTCATGGTGCAAACAGATGCCTCTACTTATGGTATTGGGGCTGTCCTAAGTCAGGTGAACAAAAAGGGGGACGAACATCCAGTGGCTTTTCTCAGTTGGAAGCTACTGGATCGTGAGGTCAGTTACGCGGCCATAGAGAAAGAGTGCCTTGCTGTAGTCTGGGCCCTAAAGAAACTACAAACCTATCTCTATGGCCGAGAGTTCACTGTGGTAACTGACCACAATGCCCTCTGCTAGCTAAACTGGGTGGCAGGGGACAATGGATAACTGCTGAGGTGGAGCTTTGCACTTCAGCAAAATCATTTTACCATTCAGTATAGAAAGGGTAGGTCACATGGCAATGTGGATGGATAGTCCAGGAGAACTGAAGAAGAGCCCTGTCCTCCTGCAGCCTGTGACCCGCAGTGTAGGGTCTCAGACTGACAGCAGGACTTTCTTTGGGGGGGAGTAGTGTGACGAACAGGACTGTGACAGGTCACATGCCGCAAGAGGCGGAGCCTCTTCTCTCCCTAGCTGGGATCACGGGGACACTAATGCTGAATGGTATGGAGAGAATACCTTCCCCCACTCAGAGGCTCAGAGCTGCAGATTACAGCCGGCTTGAGTTTTTTATGGTTCTGGGAATGTATACAAGGGGGCTGCTTGGCTGAAATTGTCCACTTCCCCTCCTCCTTTGTCTGAGATTCCTACAATATGTTTTATGGTTACAGATATACACTGGGAATGTATACAGGGTGACTGCTAGGCTGAAAGTGTCCACTTCCCATCCCCTTTTTGTAACCTTTGTTTGATGTCAATGTGGTGATCACCTCTTTTTCTCTCAACTGTTTAAAATGCTGTGTTGGTTGCAGTTCATGATTTACCAAGAAGGAGTGTGTTTGTCTGAAGTATCCAGGTATATTCTTGTCTTCCCCTATAGAGCAGTTACTCACAGAGAAGTGCCAGGGGATTAGATAGATAGAATATCCCATAAGAACCGGAGCTATCAGTGCAGTATAGCCTGCATTGCCTGTGGATACTTGACTCAAATATCCGTGTCTTAGTGCTTAGTATAGTGGTTAGCTGTGTAGGTTAGAGAAAGAAACCCATGGACGATAACGTGTCTGAACTGCTATACCTTCTGTGGCAGAGACACCAGGGCTGTATCGTCACAATTCTTTATGTGACAACCCTGATACCTACCCCTCACTGAACTAGATGAATATAGAGTCGTTTACACATGTCACCAGGTGATACTGTTTTCCAAAAAACACAGATGCCGCTAACAATAGCAATGTTGAGACACTGCTTTATGACAGGGCCCCTACCCCCAGTTGTTGGGAACTACAACCTGCATATTATACCAACAGCTGTGTGACCAGGCATTGATCAGTCTTGCAACATACACATAAACATGTGTTACAATGGTACTGGCTGGGGATGGGCAAAAAGTCAGAGAACTTTTTGCCCATCCCTAGCAGGGCTTTTTGTGAAAATATTATTTCCCACTTTTTTCATGAAACTTCTCCCCCATACAGACTACTTACAGTTTTTTCATTTTGCCACAGCCAATACATTTCCAACGAGAACTTTGCCATATATAGCCTATGTTTTCTATGATTTCCTTCCACAATATTACTTCTTCCGAGTGCTGAAGTGGAGAAATAAATAGCCAAAAGTAAAAGTTGTGAGTCCAACACCAATATACGCCTTGAACAAATTGTTAGCAGAATGACTGCCTTTGTCCTTTGCCCACAACAATAACTTCCTGCCTAAGACACAACCATCTTTGAAAAATAACTGCAGTTTGGGATTTTCCACAAGGGTGCAACACATGACATCAGCCTCTGTTTTCAACAAAAGAAAAGGACAGCAGTCATTAATGAGTGCACTGTGCCTGCTCCAAGAGAAAAATAGTCACAAACCCAGGACCACAAGGGAGAGGGGAAAGGAGGAGAAGAATGGCCTCTTCTCCTCCACGTTCCCATTCACTGGCTAGGGTAGAAGATAATGTTGCTGCTGTTGTTGCCACTTCCTCAGAATCAACATTGCAACTAGGACTAGGGATATGCGAAGAACTTTCGCCTCAAACTGAAATCAGTGAATAATGGCACTTCCCACTTTGCGACTAATTTCCTGCAAAAAGAGCAGATTTTCCACATTTTTCCCCTAGTTCATTCCATTGAAATCAATGGGAGCATTGCATTTACACAAAACACATAGCAAATGCTATTTAATTTTCCAAAGGAATTATATAAAAGGGGCATGTTGGTGGAATGTGGGGAAAGAATCAGTTGAACAGGGAATGTTTTTGGGGGGTTGTATACTAGGATTAGGGGTCAGTTAATAAAAACTAAAATCCTAAATTCAAATAAAAAAAAAACATAAGACATGGTATAAAAGGGGTCTGAGGAGGGAGCCTGTGTTGGTGGGTGGAGTCTGGGGAATTAATCAGTTGGACAGGGAATTTGTTTTGGGGAGAGGGTTTCTTGACTGGTATTGGGGGGACAGTTAATTAAAAAATAAGAAATAAAATAAGAAATTTGTATGTAAAGTGATACAGACAGGAACCCCCTGACATGACCTGCCACTGGGGAGGACTGATACTTGATAGAGTATTTTGTACAGGATGATTTGTTAGATTTGTTGTTAGAGGCCCAAGCCCTTAGGAATCATTGATTTGTAGGATTTTAACGTATTAGAGGCTCTGAAGAAACATTGAAGAAACATTGATTTGTAGGACTTAAGCTTGTTTGACACAAAACAGTAAGGAAACACTGATTTGTAGGACTTAGAAACAAACCACCAAAAATTGTTTATTTTTTTGTAGGATGATGTTTTTTTATTTCAATTTTTTTTTTTAAAGCACAAGCCCTGAGGAAAAAAATTGCCCTACTGGCCTAGTTCCAGGAGGTGATGTCCTGCTGGTCAGTGGCCACTAGCCATTGTCAAATTCCCTGATGTAGATGTGGAATGACTGCTGTTCTTGTTGCTTCTGCTGAGTTGTTTAAGCAGTAGGATGATTAGGCAGCTGGAATGGGATCAACAACAGCAGTAACATGGTTGATGGATGATGAAGGTTCCATTTGCCACAACTAGCTCCAGTGATGCTCCTGAGGCAGTAGAAGCACAAAAGTAGCCCCCAGTAGATGTGGAGAAAATAAGAAGTTGGCAAATAACTCTTCTCTTCCTCTAAAATCATGGGTGTGTTGTTATTAGAATAGAAATGTTTCCCTTGAAAGCAGGAACTGTGCCTCTCATCAGCAACTGCAATGTGCACAGTATGTGGGGTAAATAACACCTGGTACAACTGTATCCAAACAACATGACACCAGAAACCAAGTACTGCTGCTGTCACTATACCCCTTGTCTACATGCCGCTAGGGACACATGACAACTTGCTGACAGTTTAATAGTAATGATGAACCCTCCCTGTTACCATCTTAGCATATTCTTCTGGATGGAATCTCCTCAGATACCCCTAGTTGTGATTCTCCACCACCACACTGGCACGTGTGGTCAGTGCACCTCACAGTGTGCAATGAGTGTAGACGAACATCCACATTGTAACATCAACAGAGTGGCTATCATTTGGCGGGGGAGGTAAAGATGAATGAGGTGAATTGGCAGAAGATGTAGTTATACTAGAGGAAGAAGGTGATGGAGATCTAGTTGTTTCGCTCGTCATGGAACTTCCACTCTCTGTCTTGGTTTCTCTTTTCTTCCTCTGCTTTGATCTCCGCCTCACCTCTTGTTGCCTTTTTGGAGAGTCAGGGGGTACAGCAACAGCAGTGCTTGATTTCTGTGGTTGGTGTTTGTCTTTAACATGTTTGACATAAATGTCATGGTGTCTGTTTTTCATGTGTGTTATCAGGGAGGTTGCACCAAGACGCGTTCCCTCCTTTCCCCTTCTCACTGACTTGTCACAAATTGTGCACATTGCCGTTTGTGATGACTGCACTGTGCCTGCCCCAATACAAAAATAGTCCCACTCTCATGACTTCAGGGGATAGGGAACAGGTGGAGAAGAATGGTCTCTTTCTTCTTCTTCTCCACATTCGCCTTCACTGTCTGTGGCAGAGGATGATGTTGCTGCTACTGCCTCAGAATCAGCACTGCAACTAGTACCAGGAGTATTGCTACTGCTGGCAAGTGGAACCTGTCCTAGTCCTGCATCACTTGTTGACCCCATTCCCATTGTACCCACGGTGGTCTGTGGCACACTAGCTTGCTCAGAGGCAGCAGGAATTAGAGCAGCTGCAAATTCTGCAAATTCCAAAAGCTCATTGCTAGTTGTGGTGGTGTTGCCCATCCTCATCCCTGTCTCTTGTTCCTGCTCAGTTTCTGCTAAAATGGCCATCAATGTCTCTTCAACCCCAGCTTCTTCTCCATCATCATCACCGCCACCGTGCTGCTGCTGTATTACAGACATCTCACTGCTGCTTGGAGTAGGTGACGAACAATGTGACAGAGGGTCCCTAATGTCACACTTGTCATTTCTTGGTGACATGAAGAAGGCAGACTGGCAGCAGTAACAGCAGGCACAGGCAGCTGATCTGTGCTCCTGGTTTTGGTGGTGGTATTATTATTTCTGCGCCTGCTCTCCACCAACAGTTCTGGCCTCCTCAGGATCATGTTCCACTTGGACAGTGTAGTGAAGGGAAGGGGACTCCCATGGCCAGAGGAATGGTGTGGGCTCCCTTGACCACTAGTCTGGACAATCTCAAATGCTTCCCCTATCACTCCCCTAACACTAGTCCCACCAGCTGCTTCACCATTACTCTTACTACTACTACCACTAACACCAACCACATCAAGTTCAGCCCTAGAGTCTGTAACGGACCCCTAGGCCCTTACATAGAGGTCTTGTCAGGCCTCACAAAGAAACCCCACTCGAAAGACTGAGTTCACAGAGAAAGTAGGCCAGCTGTTGATTGGCCATCACCCTGGGTGATGTATTTAAAAGGCCTCAATTGACTTTGTACTGAACAGAGTAGGCGGCTTCCTGATTGGTTGCCTACTCTCCCATGTTAAAAAGGTAATTATGTTAGGCTTGGGTAATTCCATCTCCTAGGAAGAACAATTGCCCGGGTCCTGATTGGTTGCTTGTCACTTGTCACTCCCATTTCTATTGGCTAGGAATTGGAGCGGCAAGATTAAATTAGCCAGAGGCTCCTCCATGTCTGCTGTGCCTTTGTTCATGTGTGTACAATATCCCCAGGGGTCCCATTGTATTGCAATCCCCTCCACCAACAGTCCATTGTACCCATTGTTTAAAGCCAATTGTGTATTGTGTTACTATTGTTGAATGTTTCCCAAAAAAACTTATAAAAAGACCTGACTTTTACAATAAAGGCTAGAAGTCGTTTTGGACTTGAACTATGTCACTTGTCTTCATTCCTGGATGGTTTAAAGGGCCCCTTTGACCCCCATTCAGGAGACCAGCATTCTAGTTGCCAACATTCCAGGGTTTCAGGGTTCCAGCTTCCTGCATACCAGCCAGCTACAGTGATCCACCCTTTTGTGGTACTGCTACCAGCCTGCTCCACTCAGCTACCCATCTTGTAACTGACATCAGATTCCAGTATTTACAGTTGATGTTTCCAGCTTGCTTTTTTCGACAGCCCTGGACAGCACGGTGACCAGGGTTTCCGTTACACTAGAGTCTTCCTCCTCACAGCCACTATTAATGAGGATATTGATTACCCCTTCATTCATTCCTAATACTAACAAGCTGCTGGACCTTAGTAGAAGTAGTAGCACTGGTAGCACTGCTTTGGGATGGCAAGTGTGTCTTAGGGTCCCCTGCTGTCACACTTGACATCATTTTCTCTCTCCCCCCATCCGAGTATTACAAGACACACTAGCAGCAGGTTCAGCACTGGTGGCAGCAGGTTTAGCACTGGCAGCAGGCATAGAACTGGTGGCAGCAGGGACAGCATGTCTGACAGCTGGCATAGTATTGGTGGCAGAGGCAGCTGACCTGTCCCACTCTCACTAGTACTACCCTTTTATCCCCCCCTTCCCATTAAATTCCCCAAGATTCCCAAGATCCCTAGGGGTGATTTAGGGGGACTGAACAGCATTGGTTCAGTTGTGCTCACTTCCTCTTCCTCCTCAGACTCAGTGGACAAATAAAGGTCCTTCCAATTCCTCCTTTTATTAGTTTTAAACCTGCTCATAGTTATAGCAGTCACTATGAGCCTCTCCTGCCTCAATTTTTCCAAACGATCACAGCAAAACAGCACAGCACATCTACCTTGCTTTGTAGCTGCTTCTATTGTGTATCACTTCCGCAAATAGGTCACGTTTTTATAGCAAAAAGGCTAAAAACATGTAAATCAATGGGCGGAAACATTCTAGCCATTGAAAAAATGGCTAAGAATTTTGGCCAGTGGGTGAAAAATGCAAAGATTTTAATTGCTGGTTTTAAAGGGGATTATCCTGCAACAAAGCAGACAACTATGTGGTTTTCGCGGAATTTCTCCCAGGAACACTGCAAGAGCTTTCGCCCACCCCTAACTAGGACCAGGAGTATTGCTACTGGCAAGTGGAACTATCGCGGCCCCCGTGTTTACCTGTCATTCTTTGTGGTGGTGCCCTTCCACTGGCGGAGCTTTATTGGCCCGCCCAGGGTGTCCCTTTATATTCTGGGCATATGGCACCTGTCAGGTGCCCTTTCGTGGTGCTCCTGTTCCTGCGCTTTTGTTGCTGTGATCCTGTATTCCTGTGTACCGATTCGACTCGTCTGACTACTCTGCTGTTTCTGCTCCGTGATTGACCCGGTTCTGGCGGACGTTCCTGCTCCGTGATTGACCCGGCTTTGGCTGACTTCCTGCTACGTGACTCATCTGGTCCTGCCTGATATTCCTGCCTGGCGACATTCTGAGCCTACTCGCAGCTTGCATTGACTGATCACGCCTCCTGTGTTCTGTGGCCTCCGATACTGAGCCCGTTTGTTGCCTCCGTTACCGAGCCTGTCAGAGAGTACTGCCGGGCTATTACTGTGGTTACCGAGTCTGATTGAGAACACTTGCTGTGCCGGTTGCCTCCGTTACCGAGCCTGTCTGTATACACCTGCCAAGCTTGTTGCTTCCCATCCTGAGCGATATTAACACTAGTTGAGCTGTTGCCTCTTACACCGAGCCTATCCGTTATCACTGCAGAGCTGTACCTATTGTTAGGTGCTCGTTTCCAGGAGTTGTCGCACCGCGTGGTGCTGAGGGCATTCCGGTGCTCTGTCAGTGTGTGCTTCGTTTCGGCACCGGAAGGGTGCCTTGGCTCTGGTCCACTCTCGCTCACTGTGTTGTTCCATCAATCGCACCTGGGAGTGCGTTTGGCTCAAAGTATATTGGCTTGGGCAGTGTCTTCTCCGTTACAGCACCTAAGGGGTGCTTTGGCTCCGGTCCCATTTGCACATGCAGTGTTCCTCCGTTACCGCACCTAGGGGTGCCTCTGTATCTGGCTCCATTGGCTCTGGCAGTATCTCTCCTTCGTTACTACACCCCAGTAGGGGTATTGGCTCCAGCTCCAGTTGGTCATTGCTATACTATTGGGCAATTCGATACAGTTATCTGCTTGTGATTCAGTTCAGTCGCACTGCTTGAGCTTGCTAGCTGCACTACTGCTACTGGGACTGTTTATGCACCGGGCGTTAGCTAAACACCACCACAGAGACTGACTACCTGTTTGAGCATTAACCCTTACCTGTGTTTATGCTATATTCTGCCTGCTTCTGCTTTATTGAGCCTGTACATTATTCTTTACTTACATCACTGTAATACCATTTCTGGCCCCCAGGGGCACTGTTCCTTATTTTATTTTAATAAAACTGTGTTTTATTTCTAACCTTGGTCTGAGTGTCAGAAAACCGTAACAGGAACCCATCCTAGTCCCGCATAACTGGGCCCCATTCCCACTGTGTCCATGGTGATATGTGGCATACTAGCATGCTCCTCAGCATCCCACTTCCCTTGGAACTCAGTAGCAGCAGGAATTAGAGCAGTGGCAAACTGCAAATGCCAGAAGCTTACTGCTGGTGGTGGTGCCCATCCCCATCCCTGTCTCCCATTCCTAGTCAGTTTGGGCTAAAAAGGCCATTCATGTCTCTTCCACCACAGCTTCTCCACCATCATCATCACCAGCACCTTGTTGCTGCTGCTGCTGCTCTATTTCAGGCATCTCACTGGTTGGAGGAAGTGATGAGAAATGTGACAGAGGGTTCCCTAATGTCACACTTACCATCTCTTGTTGACCTGAAGAATGCAGATTGGCAACATTAACAGCAGGCACAGGTAACAATTCTTCTTCAGGATCATGTTCCACCTGGACAATGCCATTGGGGGTAGGGACTCCCAGGCTCAGGGGCAAAGCTGTGGGTTCCCTTGACCGCTAATCCCACCAGCTGCTTTACCATCACTGTTTCTACTACTAACATCAACCACATCAATTTCAGTCCCTGAGTCTACGTCTTCACTAGTAATATGATCAACCGCTTCCTCACAAGCTAATGGACCTTCTTAGTAGTAGTACTAGTGGCAGGACTGCTTGGGGATGGCAAGTGTGTCTTAGGGTCCCCTGCTGCCACACTTGGCATCATCTCCTCCTCCCCCCTCCTGAGAATTACAAGACACATTGGCAGTAGGTGCAGCACTGGCAGCAGGCACAGGTAGTTGACCTGTCCTGCTCACACTAGCACTACTACTAGCCTATTCTTCCTCCTGTGAGCCAAATTTTCCCAATATCCCTAGGGGTGATGTAGGGGGACTGGCCATCATTGGGTCTGGGGAACCAAGACATCCAGATGATTTCATGTTGATAGTGGTCACTTCCTCCTCCTCAGACTCACTGGACGTATAACAGTCCTTCAGTTCCAGAGAGTAATAAATTGAAATCGGCGCTGACTCTCATACCTCTCCAAAAATGCCCTTAAAAATAAAGAATATAAATACAAATATATTGCTCTTATTTAACACAAACCAACCAGTAAATATAGATTAATACAAAAAAATGTGTTATATCTCAATAGAGAGCATATATATATATAAACACACACAATTATGTGCATTCATAAACTATAAAATTTGTAAAAAATACATATACAATTGCACACTTACATGAATAATAAAACGTCCAAGTACACAATGTAACTCCCGGCCAGGGAGCTAGGAACACTGCAATGCGTTTCACACTAAAATCGTGCTTTATCAAGCAGAATACAAGATACACTGTGCACTCTCTATTTAACAGCTTTACAAACTCTTTGAAGCACCCTTCTAGTGGTCCTTCCAGTTCCTCTTTTTATTATTATTCAACTAGTGACAGCAGTCTCTATGAGCCTCTCCTGCCTCACTTTTGCTATTAACACACAGTACAAAAGCCTAGCACCACTCTTTCTCTCTGAAGCTGCTTTCACTTCCTGGAAAACTGTATGTTTTTATAGAGTAAAAGTGAAAAACATGTGATTAAAGGAGTGAAAACATTTTAGCTATTGAAAAAATAGCAAAAATTTTTTGCTAATGGGCGATAACGGTGACGATTTTAATAACTTTATTTAAAGCAGCTTTTCCTGTGAAAAAGCAGACAACCACGTGGTTTTCGCAAATTGTTTTTTTACGTGGGAACATTGATGGGATCTTTCACCCACCCCTAGATCTGACCACATTCTTTTCATCAGTAAATACAAGTGAATAAGCAATGGTAGAAGAATCTTAACAAATAGGAAGTACAATCATGCCATATTAATTATGGAGTCAAGACAAGAAAACATCATGGGAAGACTGGACAAAATTAAGACTGACAAAGCACCCGGTCCTGATGGAATACATCTAAGGGGTCATTATGAACAGTGAGGTTTTAACAAGACCATTCCTTTTAATCCTAAAGACTCTATCTCCAGAGGCTTAGTGCCACAATATCTGAGAAAAGCCAGAAGTGAACTAAAACAGAACCTGGGAATTATAGACATGTGAATTTGACCTTGGTAGTGGGGAAATGGCTTAAAGGGGTAATATGATTATATTCAAAATTACACTGTAAAAAAATAAAGTGAATAGCAGGAATCAACATAATTTTATGAGAAGCAAATCTTGATAGTATATTTAGATTTTGACAAGGTATTTGGTACAGTGCCATTTAGGAAGCTAGCCTATAATATAAAGATATAAAGGCTCAGAGCAGAGTACATCAAAGTTCAGTACTTGGCCCACTGCTTTTTAATATGTTTATAAATAACCTGAAAAGCAAATAGTCAGCATTTGTTGAGAACACAAAATAATGCAAGTTGATACATTCAAAGCAAGGTTTTACATAAAATGGCAGACTGAGTAAACAAATGGAATATGACATTTAATGTGAATAAACAAATAGGCACACTACTCATGAAATTGCGAGATGTTGTGTATTATTTTCTATTGTACGTAATGTCACTAGCAGTAGCCAGGAAACAGAGCTTACTATGATGCTGAGAAGATTCATGATCAAAATGATAGATGCATGGAAGACAAAATAGAGACCCTGACTAAAACAGGAAATGTTCTTACTAATTGGAAGGAGGTAGTACAACCAGAAGTTAAATATTATTGGGCTACTGACGAGGAACCACTGATTATGATGAAATGTAGTATCAATGCGATATTTATAACTAGTTGGCTATAAGATAGGAGAAAATAGATGCTTATTATAATTGTCCATTTTTGAGCACATACAAGTACAATGGTCAATGGGAAGCTTTGATGGTGAAGAATCTCTGAAGGTGAGGCAGGACATGATTGATGTGACATCCCTAACTTGTTTTATGGTGGGGGGAGTGATGGGTGACATAACTGCTTGTCACCCATTATCAGATGCTGGTTATGATTAGGCTTATTGCAAGAAACTCCAGATAGTGAAACAAGGGTGAGTTGTAGAAAGGACATTCGATTAAGGGGCCACATTAGCAATTAAGTTTAAAGCGATAATGAAAAATGTCAAAATTCAGTCTTGTATGTCTGGAGCTGTTGTCTGCCGCTCGATCGCGGCTTTCCTTCCCTGCTCCATCAGGCAGCGGCATCATTCCCGGCAACGGGTTAGCTGATTCCTCGTTGCTAGGCACACTGCTTAGTCTCTTCCGGCTTGCGGCTTCTAATAGAGGCTGTCCCCTGTGTCAGACGCATTAGTATAGCATCCTTTGAGTTGTGTATCCCTGTGGTGCCTTCTGTCTCTACAGTATTCAGATTCCAGTTTATGACCCAGCCTGTAGTAACCATTCTTCTGCCTCAGCCCTGTTCTTGCCTGATTCCTGTGTATGACCCAGCCTGTAGTGACCATTCTTCTGCCTCAGTCCTGTTCTTGCCTGATTCCTGTGTATGACCCAGCCTGTAGTGACCATTCTTCTGCCTCAGCCCTGCTCTTGCCTGATTCCTGTGTATGACCCAGCCTGTAGTGACTATTCTTCTGCCTCAGCCCTGCTCTTGCCTGATACCTGTGTATGACCTCTGCCTGTTGGTGACCACTCTTCAGTCTCAGTCCCAAACTCCTGGAATATCCATGTTCCAGCATCCTGCCCTGTCTGAGTGAGTAGCCTGTGTGTTCCTGTTGTAGATTGTTCTTCCCTGGGGATCGGGTTGTATAGTTTGTCTTTAAGGGGTTATCGCGAGTCTCCTTCTGCTCAGCTGGAGGGGTCCAATCTAGCTTCGTGGCTAGCACCTTTATACAGCTAGGTCGCAGCATGTCTCCTTTCAGGAAACCACCGAACCCTAGTAACTGTCACCGTTGCGATTGCTCTCCCGGGCCACGGCTCTTCCTCTCACACGGCGGCTCTTCCGGGTTTCTGAGCGATCGGGTCGCACATGCGCAGATCTCCTCCTCCTTCAGCATGGTGGATGCACATGCGCCCGGCCCAGCTGTCTGTCTACTCTAGATCAGCATTCCTGTCCTCCTCTCCTGGTTTTGACCTTTGGCTCTGCTCCTGACCACTCTTGATCTCCGCTCCTGGTTTTGACCTTTGGCTCTGCTCCTGACCACTCTTGATCTCCGCTCCCGGCTTGACCTTTGGCTCTGCTCCTGACCATGCTTGAACTCCGCTCCCAGCTTGACCTTTGGCTCTGCTCCTGACCACGCTTGAACTCCGCTCCCGGCTTGGACGTCGGCTTCGCTTGACCATTCCTGTTGCCCAGCCCTCATTGCTTGGTATCTCGCCCATCCTGCTGGCCTGGTTTTCCAAGGGTTCCTAGGTACTCCTATCCTGGTTGCACCCTGGCTCAACTGGGGTGGAACAATCTGGTTTCGCGACCAGCACCTTTAGACAGCTTCGGCTGCAGCAAAGGAGTACCTGGCATGCTGTCACTGCTCACAATCTTCGCACCCCAGCTTCGCACGCTGAGCCGGCACCACACGGTTCCATATCAGCCGTGGTCGTGACAGTTGGAACGGGCCACCATTCATAGCCAAGCACCGGTATGGACCCGGCCGACGCATCTCGATTGTCCGCACAGTTTGACGAGCATGAACAAGTTCTGGCCTCTCATGCTGCACACCTGCAAAGTCTGGAAACCAAACTTGATGCCATGCTAGACTTACTGTGTTCCTCAACCGCATCGACTTCGGCAGCGTCTGCCCCCTCTACCTCCGCTGCCTCCGGTGTTAGGGCAACTCCTCCTCCAGGATACGTTCCCCCTCGCATTCCGCTTCCTGATAAATTCACAGGCCAGTCAGGTGACTTCCGCTGGTTTTTGAACCAGTGTCAGTTGCATTTTCGAACCCTGCCACAGACCTTCTGTACTCATGCCGCTCGGGTCTCCTTCATTATCTCGCTCCTTAAAGGGGAAGCGTTAGTTGGGCATCGCCTCTCGTGGAGCAGCATTCACATCTGCTTGACGATTCTAACTCTTTTATTGGAGCCTTCAAGGCTGTCTTCGATGCCCCTGGCAGAAGTGCCTCAGCTGAATCAGCCCTTTTGGCTCTGCGCCAAGGATCCCGGTCTGTCAGCCAGTACGCGGTAGAATTCCACACGCTCTCCTATGAGACTGATTGGAACCAAGGAGCTCTTAAAGCAGCTTTTCGGCAAGGGCTTAGTGAACGCCTTAAAGACGCCTTGACCTATCGGGATATCCCTGACGGGTTGGAGGATCTCATCTCCTTGTGTCTGGACCTGGACAGGCGCTTGCAGGAAAGACAACAGGAATGAGGCCGCAGCAGGAGACGGGTACCCACTGTTGTTTCCCCGCTAGACGACCGTCCTGTGACCGAAACCCCCATGGAAATCGGGGGTGTCACTCGGTTGTCCGACGAAGAAAGGCAGCGATGATGAACCCAGGGCCTCTGCTTGTACTGTGGGCAGGCGGGTCACATGCTGCGGCGGTGTCCCATATGCCCGGGAAAAGACACCACTTAACCGACGTCCGAGGCGGTTGCCTAATCTAAATCCAACAGCCTCCCCGAGGACGATCCAGGGTCTTTGTTCCCGTGGCTATTCAATGGGCGGCCCACACCGTCACTGCTGCCGCCTTTGTCGACTCCGGAGCCGCTGGGCTCTTCATTGACGAGGTCTGGGCTCAGGCCCATGGTGTGCCCTGTCGTTCCAAGAAGACCCCTTTGCTCGTCTCCATGTTGGATGGCAGACCCTTGGGCACAGGGAAAATCATACAGGAGACTGAGTGCCTGGTCCTGACTACCGGGTTACTGCACACTGAACAGGTGTGTTTCGACCTGGTATCCTCTCTTTTCATCCTGGTTGTCCTGGGGCTCCCTTGGCTTCGGCGCCATAACCCCGATGTGGGTAACCGAGAGTTATTAGCCATGAAGATCGCCCTCGATGAATGGCGTCATCTTCTGGAAGGCTCAGGTATTCCTTTTCTTGTCAACACAGACCACAAGAATCTGCAGTACCTGGAGACAGCCAAGTGCCTCACGGCACGTCAAGCCCGGTGGGCTCTTTTCTTTTCTCTGTACCACTTCTCTGTCACCTACATCCCTGGCACTAAGAAAGTTAAGGCGGACGGCCTATCCCGGCTGTTCACCGCCCCTGCCTCCAGTGCACCACCAGAACTCATCCTACCATCCTGCAAGATTCTCTCAGCACTCTCCATGAAGACACTGGCTGAAATCCAACACGCCCAAAAGGACCTGGACCCATCCTGTCCCATGGGGCGACTTTTTGTTCCTGTTCATTTCCGTCCGGAGATCCTGCTTTGGGCACATCAGTCGCCTACCTCCGGTCATCCTGGTATTGACCGCACCTTAGACCTGGCACAACGCCAGTTTTGGTGGCCCTCCATGTCTCAGGATGTAAAGGACTTCGTTCAACGCTGTCATCATTGTCCCAGGCATAAACGGCCTCGCTTCCGGCCAGCAGGCAGTCTGCAACCCCTTCCCATACCATCCTCTCCTTGTACCCACATCGCCATGGACTTTGTGGTGGATTTACCCCCTTCCAAGAAAAACACAGTGATCCTGGTCATTGTAGACCGTTTCTCCCGCCAGGCACATTTCATTCCTCTCCCCAAGTTGCCTACCTCTCAACTATTGGCCGATATCTTTCTCCAGGAGGTGTTCCGTTTGCACGGCCTCCCTCTCCAGATCGTGTTTGATTGATGTAGTCAATTCACCTCCCGGTTCTGGAGGGCCTTTTGTGCGCGCCTGGGCATTGCATTGCACTTATCTTCAGCCTACCACCCTCAGTCTAACGGACAGACAGAGAGGACGAATCAGGCTCTCAAAGAATATTTACGGCTGTTCATGGAACCACTGCAAGATAACTGGACGGACCTCCTTCCGCTAGCAGAATTCGCCTTTAACAGCTGCCGCTACAAGTCACTCCAGTGCTCTCCCTTCTTCCCTGCCAACGGATTCCATCCTACCTCCCTGCCGCTTTCATCCTCCTCTGGTGACCCAGCTTTGGATTCCCATGTAGATAATCTGGAAGCTCACTGGCAACGGATCCGCTCGAAGCTGGTAGCACGGTACACGGTACAAAAGGGCGGCCAATAAGCGGCGGATAGCCGGTCCTCAATTCAAGCCTGGGGATGAAGTTTGGCTCTCCACCAAGAACCTTCATCTCCACCAACCCTCTGCCAAGTTCAGTCCACTCTACGTCGGGCCCTTTCGGATCTACTCCTAGATCTCTCCGGTGACCTTTGTCCTAGACCTATCACCCTCTGTGCGGATTCCTGACTCCTTTCACGTGTCTCTGCTTAAACCGCTTCTTCGCACCCGTTTCACCCCTCAGTCGGTGCCTGTGCCCCCTGTTCGGGTCGACGGCCAGATAGAATACGTAATTCGGAGGCTCCTGGATTCCTGCCTAGTTCGGGGTACCCTCCAATACCTGGTGGATTGGAAGGGCTATGGCCCGGAGGAACATTCCTGGGTTCATGCTCGCAACTTACATGCTCAGGCCCTTCGGCGTGCCTTTCATTGTGCCTTTCCGTTGAAGCCGGGTCGTCCGGGGGCCTCCTGTTGAGGGGGGGTGGTGTCACCTTTGCAATCGCTCTCACGGGCCGCGTCTCTTCCTCTCACGCGGTGGTTCTTCCGGGTTTCAGAGCGATCGGGTCGCGCATGCGCAGATCTCCTCCGCCTTCAGCATGTCGGATGTGCATGCGCCCGGCCCAGCGCTCTATTGGCCAGTTTTCCTCCTTTCTCGTGTGGCTCCCAGTCGAGCCCCACTCAGCAGGTGCATTGGTCAGACCTGGTATTTAAATGGGCAGCCCCAGGCTTAGGGTGCCCGTTCCACGAATTAGTTTCTGGCTAGGTTCTGGGCTCTGGACCTCGGCTTCGCTTGACCATTCCTGTTGCCCAGCCCTCATTGCTTGGTATCTAGCCCGTCCTGCTGGCCTGGTTTTCAAACGGTTCCTAGGTACTCCTATCCTGGTTGCACTCTGGCTCAACTGGGGTGGAACAATCTGGTTTCGCGACCAGCACCTTTAGACAGCTTCGGCTGCAGCAAAGGAGTACCTGGCACACCGTCACCGCTCACAAGCTTCGTACCCCAGCTTCACACACTAGCACCATAACCTGAGCCGGCACCACACGGTTCCCTATCAGTCGTGGTCGTGAGAGTAACGAGTCCTAGCGTTGCACCCTAGCATCTTGCTCCCCGGTTTCTTGTTTTAGGAGTTTGACCTTCGTCTGGTAGGGTGTTTTCCTTCTGCATTGTCCGTCTGCGTTACAATTCCTGATCTCTTGGGTCAATCAACTATTAGGACCAAGTTAAAGTTAAACATAAGGAGAGGATGAAAACAACTCAGAAATGCTTTCATAAAGAACTTAAATGTAGGGAAGGAGCAAAAAAAGAAATCAAAGAGTCTTACACAAGAATCCCTTGGGAAAGCAGGGACAGATAATGGACATTGACAATGAGGTTTCCTCCATTGCCTACCAAGCTCAATAATATGTGGGTGGAGTTTGAGTCACAGAAGTCATGTAGCGATAGCTGGATGGGCTCAAGAGAGCCAGTTGAGGATCTGGATGAATAAGAAAGGCCAATTTGCTAAAGTGGATGTGCAATGTGAGAGCTAAAGAGAAGTGATACATTCATACAGTGTGAGGGGGAAGGATTTGATGGTTTAGGGACATAACATTATGGATTGCACTCAAACAAGAAAAAGAAATTAGCTGGAGAAAGTAGGTGATGAGGAAGATGACCGGCTGATGGCTAGAGCCTGGGAAATTGGGGAGAGGTGATAGATAAATCCAGTCATTCATACAACTGTAGCAGGTACTGCACCACTGCATTCACTAGAACAATGACAGTTAAAATAGTGTTTCTGGTAATTTCCATGACTGTAACTATGCCAGTGCAGGAAAGAAAACATAGTGTCAGTACCGGGGCTTATGTTCAAATGCCTTTAGGACATATTACCATATAAAATCCATCGGAGCATAACAAGCCCTAACACTATTCATATCTCATTCACAACAAAAAGGAGTGATTTTGAAGCGACTTATTCAGTTTTAGTTGTACAATTTTATCGTCCTCCACTGTATACTGCTGTAAAGCATATTGTAGATGGTGTCATTTTCTGGGGAAATACATAATTCCCAACCCCCCCCCCCCGCCAATAAGAGCCTACGGAACAGAGCTGCTTAGGCAATGTCTAAGTGTGTGTGTGGGGGGGGCTCTCTAGTACAAGATCTAGTATAGCTTTTCAGCGTGTTTATTAAAATAAGTAAAACTTGTTCCTTGATGAAAATTAATGGGAGTTTGGCAACCAAAAGCACTCCCTTCTGCTCATTTTAGTGGGAATGTATATTCATACCTACCCTTTATCAAACCTTATTTCATAAACACATGCTTAAATACATGCCTTGAGAGACAGCACTTTACAAAAATGCTTTCATAGAACTAAGTATTCGGAAATATATCATGCCGTTTAATAATTTCAAACACCTTTTCACTGTTTCTCTGTATTAAGAATTGGGGGCTTTTTTTACATCACTTACTGGTGGGTAACAAAATACAGACAAAATAATGTAAAAATATGAATGCTAACTGGATTGGTTTCAAAAGCTTTATCTAAGGGAACCAGAATGTATTTGTCTTTCAGGCAAAGAACAATGTGAATTTAGAGACAAAAAGTAATGATAAACACTATTTTTTATATATAAACATAAAAGCTACAGTTCTGAAGAAAATCCAGCCTTTTTAAAGAAAAGTATATGGCGCTGAGGGAGCTCTTATTTATGAAAATAAATAAATAACCAAAAAGACATGCTGGTATTTAAATTAAAATTGTACGCAGTATAAGATAACAGTGAAAAAAAAGCTTAAAAGGTGACAGTAAATTGAATAAAATGTTTGCAACTTTTGTTCATATGCAAAGGGAATACTGAAATGTATTGTTGACAAAGGATTTTCATAGTCATTAATTTATCAACAGTTTTAAAGTATGTAGAATGTGGAATTTATTTTTTGACTAATCCAAAAAGTTTACGTGGAATTTAATGCATCTACATATAGACAAATATTGATGCATTGACTAATAGAAGTTTCTGTGACATTTAACATTTCAGTACAGACATTAAAGAGGCAAAATAACATGTGATAGTTTTAGGATAAATGGGATACTAGACGAAATATTCACTACAAAACTTAGCACAATCAGTCATTCATTACAACATCTACCATAATGTTTCAGGGTAATGGGGTGCTATATGTTCTTATTTTTTTAGAGGAAGTCTTTCAAATGGGGCAATAAAGAGTTGCATCATTAATTGAATACATATTTATTGTATCTTTAATAACCTTTGCTTAAAAATAGGAAAGCTTTAAAAATTTGACTAACTATTTCTCTATATCAGTAGTACTAGTAGACAAACTTTGGCACTGCAACTATAATGGACTAAGGCCTTGATTCAATTGTGTCCAGTAAAAATGTTGTTAAGCCGAAAAAGGCTGTCTACCATTAGCCAAGTCTGATTTATGTGGTATTCAATTCTCCATCTACCAGAAAGGCTTATGAGCGTAGGCCTCAAATACACGTATACCTAAAACCTGCATTACACATCATTCTGACCTCATAATGCGGCAAAACAGACGATAATTAACAAACTGTACATCCATATAAAAGGAAAAAGCAAACAACAGACATAATCTAGCGACCTAGATTTTCACGACAAGTTCAAACCCACAGCCAATCACAACACTCAAAAGTATCAAGTACATTCAAATACACCTATATATACACCCCAAAATAACCAACATACCTTGTCTGTGTTTCAAGTTCTTGCGAGCTAGATCACAGGAGGATCCAGGAGCAGAGGATAGTGATAGAGCAAGGGAGAGGGGAGCTGACACTTGATTGAGGTAGAAGGAATTTGGAATGGAAAGAGCTGGTACACCGAGTGCAACACATAATACACTTTTGCACATTTGCCATACACGCCTACAATCATAAACACACACACACACATAGCTGTTTTTTTTAACACATTACACACATTTATCTTTTTCATTGACAGTGTGAGTCAGTGAGTGAGGAACAAAAAGTGACTCTGTGTGAGCATGTCTGCCAGGGCCTGAGAGAGTGCCTGGATGTGAGTCGGTGAGAGATGGCAGGTAGATGAGAGCAGTAGAGAGAAAGGGGGTGACAAGCAGCAGAGGAGGAAGATCAGTATCTGCGGTCAGGGTAAGAGTAGGACTGGAAGAGGAAGAAATGCTGGGCGGAGGGGTACCCGATCCAGAGCAGGTACATATAGAACAAGGGCACAACTGCCAGTGGGAAGAGAGGTATTGTATGGAGAGCACTCCACACAGCCAGGGCCTGAAAGCCTAAGTTCCGACACATCCCAGAGTGCAGGGTCAACTCGGTCTCCAGCTGCAACTGTTCCCTAGAGTCCATAATGAATAAGTGGGAGGGTTTGTAAAAGGTTTGTCAAGAACAAGATTGGTGATGTGTTCATGTAGTCCAGAGGCGCCGGAGGTGGGTCCCCCATCAACATTACTTTCAATGCCTGGGAGGAGATGCTTCGACAACACCTGTCAGCGATGTCTGTCGAGGGGATGCCAGGAGGGAGTTACACTGGAGGTAAAAGGACTCTTCAGACCACCGGTGAGTGCAGTAAGCCCTACATGCACACCATACAAACCCTCATACCTACTATGGCTCACTATAGTGACAGCTGAATACATGGCCAGCATTCCTCAAAACAAGTTCACCAACAAAGCTCTGAGAGGGTTCAAACAAGGAGAGAATACCAGACAAACCCAGCACATATGGGAATGGTCAAGCAGGAGAGATCCTGAGGACCATGTGTTATGAAAATACCTTTTTAAGATACTAGAAACATTACTCTTAACTATTCATTAGTCTTATAATATGGATTATTCAACATCAATAAAAGATGTATTTTGATTTGGAATTGCTTCCTTTAATATGGTTTCAAATACAGCAGAGCATCAACATGTTTTTATTGTACCACGATACATTGAAGCATACTCCAAGCACCCAAAGGGTATGTTTCACATAACAACTGGCTAATGAGGAAACATATTTCAGCTGCTCATAGGTTATACTGGACATATTTGAATTTGAACGCAGTAGAAGAGCAGTAGTGCTATGTAGTTCTTTCCCGTTAGATCTTAAGAAAATCCTACACATATTTATAAGCATTTTGCTAATGTGTGCAAGTTATTGCAGAGCTTGCTAAAAATACTTCAAGTTTCACACTGAATAAGCACCAGCACTTGGGAACAACAAGAAGTGAGATTTATGGACATGGAATCAACGTGTCACCTGGACACTCCTCTGTTCCATAAGGGGTCATGCCATGGATGCCTGTAGGAAATTATGAGAGGATTTGAAGTTGCACTGTACAAGCATCAGTCATGTTATCACTGAACTATAATTATACATTTGTCCCTTTGATTGCCAGAGGGGTATGCTGGTACACCGATGGTACCGCTGGTACATTGCTCTGCAATGCATTTGCTTACCCCTCTGGTACTCAAAGGGTTAACCTTTTGTGTTCAAAAGGAGTAGACGATCCATTGCTTGGCAATGTGTTGTTTAGCCTTCATGAACACATGAGGTCTTGAGCAAAGGGATGCCAAGCAGACATATTTATGTGTGACTGAGACCCTGAGCCACACACTTGATCAGTATGTGAACCAAGTTCCATGACACAGAGGGTGTTGGGGTGTCACTGACACTGTATTACACACACAAACAGGTCAGCATGGTGGGCCTTGCAACCTGATGCACATATTGTTACTCCGATGCTGTATCCAACACTAACACAGTATATCTATCACTATACTGATCCATTGGGCTTTGAACAGATTTTTCACTCAGCTTAACTATAAAACCACTTTAAAACATGGAATGCCAGAGTGGTATCCTGTACATTGCATGTCATTGCATTGGATATTCCTCTATGACTCCTAGGGTTCTATTGGTGTTATGGCTATGTTCAGCTCCTTCAGTATAGGTTTTCTGTCAGTTCAAACATAGCCAATTTGGTGTACCTTTGTTCCCAGAATGATGAATGATATCCTTGACATGCCATTGTCCTCATGTCCCAAGAAATTGTATATTATAGTTGAATACACACCCTCAACATGAGATTTCCATGGAATTGATACTGCACAGCTCAGATACTGTAGCAGCTATGTGGTTGTAGCAGGCAAGAGGAGGGCTGTGTGGATGGATTATCCTGTGGAGTAGAACAGATGATTATGTGTTGTGTGAGTGTGTTTGCACGCATTCCCCACGGATTACCATGGTCACGCATAAATTTCACTCACAGGTGAAGTAGTCCCTGATGAGCCTGTTTCATACCTGCTCCCTCTCAGGGAATTCTCATACTCATCAATGGGAACAGGGACCTCCATGGGCTGTTATGGCTCCATATCTTCGACGTGTGTCTGCAGCAATATTGTGGGGTATAGCACACGCCAGGATGATGTCACATTCCTTTCCAGGTGCAGTTTAGTAGAGCCACCCCCCAAGTGATCCAAGCACCTAAATCTGTCTTTGAGCAGGCCGAAAGTGTGCTCTATGGCATTCCTTGTCCTGATGTGTGCCTCATTATCGTGCTACTGTGCAGGTATGTGAGGATTGACTATAGGTGTAAACATCAAACTCCAAACAGATAAGCCAGCACCATCATGGTTAATCACCGCAGAACTCCAGTAGTATATAAAAACAATCATCAACTTTATTGTAGAAAATCTCAATTAAAAAAGTACCTTTCAATAGTTGTAACCTTTAATTAGAACTAGGAGCTGGATGCATGAAATGCTTTGATCAGAAGGGAAGGTTCAACCTGACAGGTGATCAATGGTGAAGTCTTTCCTAGATCTAATTAAGGGTTGCAACTATTGGAAGGTACTTTTTTATTGATATTTTCTACAGTACTGGAGTTCTGTATGGTGCTGGCTTATCTGTTTGGAGTTTGATGTCTCTTATCAGATCTGAAGAGGGATCATTGAAGCAAAGCACATCAGGTTCCCATTAGATCCGGAGGATTGATGCTGTTGTTTCAGCAGAGATTATTATAATATGGTCACTACAACGTTCAATTGAACATTTTATTTTGCAAGCAGAGATTATACATTGTGAGACTGAAGTCAGAGCTGCTTATATATTTTTCCATTTGATATATGTCTAAGCAGCCACGACTTGCACCCATAGCCGGCAGCAACTGTGGACAGAGAGTGACATGGTGAGACATGAATCAGATGCTATGTGGATGATATACTATGTGCAACAAAACTGATAAAGGGATTGGAGGATCTGAGTTATAAAGAGAGACTAGCCAAACTGGGTTTGTTTACATTAGAAACATCTAAGAGGTGATATGATTACCACTTACAAATACATTTATGGTCAATACAAAGAACTAGCAAATGAGTTAGTTACACAAAGAGCTGAGCTAAGAACAAGAGATCATCCATTAAGTCTAGAGGAAAGGCGTTTTCGACTAAAACAAAGGCAGGGATTTTTTACAGTAAGGGCAGCAAAGCTATGGAATTCTTTGCCTCGGCATGTTGTACTTGCAGATAATGCAACTGCTTTCAGAAAAGCAATTGATGCCTATCTAGCACAGAACAATATTGAAAATTATGGCATATGGCTTCAAAGCAGATAGGATGTTGATCCAGGGAAATATCTGACTGCCATTTGGAGTCAGGAAGGAATTTTTTTACCCACTTGGGGCAAAACTAGAAATTGCTCTAGAGGGATTTTTTTTTTGCCTTCCTCTGGATCAACAGGGGTGTTTTTGGCATGGGCTGGACTTGATGGACATGTCTTTTTTCAGCCTCATCAACTATGCTAATATGTTACTATGTGTGTCATGACCATACTAAACTATGTGTACATGAGTCGTGTGAGTGGACCTGTGGATGTGGTGTACTTTTTGTTTTGTTGACTCACCCAAAAGCCATCCTCCTGTATATGTCCCTTTCTTAAAGCCCCTGTGGATGAAGGAGTGTCCAAGAATGTAGTAGAAAAGGATTTCAAGAAAGATGCCAGGGTAATTATAAATACATCTGAGGAGAAGGGATATGAAAAGGACTTGTTAGACAAAGCATATAAAAAGAATAAAAGAGTTAAGAGATCTGAACTATTAACATATATAGATTGGAGACAACGTAGTGAGGAATGGCAGTCATACTTTACAATGACTTACAACGAATATTCAGGTAATATTACCTAAATACTAAAAAAATACTGGTATCTCATAAAGAATTACCCTATATTGGGCCCAATGTTCAGATAGAAACTGAAAATATCAGTGGTCAGTAAAACAAATTATAGCACCGAGTGATACTGTAAAGAAAGATAGAGCCCAATATGGAGTCAAGAAAACCTGGTTAAAAACAGATGATAAGTCATCTAACGAATGTTATTTTATTATATATACAGGACTCCGATAAAAGGTAGATTTATCTCAAAAGAGATCTTAGTGGCTGTAAGATATTTTCCTCTATTTTATGACAGACATGCACCCCAAAAAAATTATTCTCTAAACTACCATATATAGTTAGGTCTTCTATTTCAGTTTGGAAAAAGCTGACCAGCTCTTCAGATATTGTGTCACAGCTTCTCTCTTCTCTACAATCTATATTAGATATCCTTGGAAATAACATGGACTTAACAGAGACTGATTTAGAATCTTGGAAACAGAATGGAGACTTACAGATAAAACATTTAATAGATAAAGGTGTTATTCTCCCTTTCCATACCTTACAGGAAAAGCTAGGCTTACACTCTAATGATGAATTAACTTACGACAAGATCTCTGGTTTCCTAGTTTCCCACACAAACTATACTAGTTTGACAAGACCTCTGATGGAGTTTGAACGATTGTGTGATAAACCGCATAGACCCGCTCACATTTTGTCTAGGTTTACGATATCGTAAGTGGAAATGACATTCCCTACTCTCTTCAACAGAAATTATGGGAGACTGATCTATCTTTAACCATCAGCAACACTGATTGGCACCAAATTCTGACCCACGCTCTTACTAGTTCTACAAACTCAGCTACAATTGAATTAAATGATAAATTAGTGACCAGATGGTACAGAACTCCAGTCTTTCTAAATAAAATTTATTCATCTATTGACTCCACATGCTGGAGATGTAACAGAGATTTGGGTGATGAACTTCATATTTGGTGGTCTTGCTCTAAGATTAAATCTTTTTGGGACAATTTTCTTGCCGAAATATCTAAGATTATTCACACAGATTTACCTTCTCACCCCTCTCTTATCATGCTAGACTTCCTACACAATGACGACAAATTTATCCTTAAGGATAAAAGATTGCTCACTCACCTCTTAAATGCTGCTAAACACTGCATTACATCTTTGTGGACACCTCAAATATCTCCTAATTTACTTGACTGGGAGAGGAGAGCTACCCATATTATGTTAATGGAAAAATTAACGAGCAAGTATGTAGGTGCCCCCCAAAGTTTCTCTGAAGTTTGGCAACCATGAATGGATTATATTTCTAGGCATTGATCGAGAATTATTTGTCCTAGTTATTATATTTAGAGTTTTAATCCTTACAAACTCCTTGATTGTCATTGAGGGCCCATGAGACCCTGTGTTCTAATCTTTATACTTTTCCCCTTTACTATCTCTTTCTCCCTTTTTTCCTCCTCTTTGTCTTACTTTTAATCCTTTTCTTACTACCTCCCTCTTACTCTTTTCTAACTCTTGTTTCCTCTTCTACTTCAGTTTCTCTGAATATTTTCCTTTTGAGTCCTGAGTTGCAGACAGTCCAGTTAATTGTATTACAAAGTGTTATTCATGCTCTGATTTTCTTTATGTATTGTGGAATATATTCTGTCATGTATAAACACGCTGTTTACAATGTTTCTGAGATAAAATCCAATAAAAATTTATATTTGAAAAAAAAAAACGAAAAACAAAATAACAACAGATGGCACTTTCAGATGTGGCAGACAACAATGCACAACACCAAACACATTCCTAGGGGTGGTGGTAATAATACTGCTTCTAAAGTCACTAAAAAGTCATATTCCCTCAAAAGCCAATTCAGCTGTAATTCTGTGTATGTAATATATATGATCGCCTGTAGTTGTGGTATGCAATACATTGGAACAACAGGTAGAAAACTGAAGATAAGGTTTAGTGAATGAACATCTGAGGAACGTTACTACAGGCTTTGAAAATGATAGCTTATGGAAGCATGTTAAGGAACATCATGGATCCAATGAAGCATTACAAATACAGGTGATTGAACAAGTCCCCATAGATAGGAGAGGGGGTAATAGGAAGGGGTGGCTGAAAAGTGTAAAAAATTTCCCGCAAAAAATTTCACGAAAATGTGCCGATTTTTTTATTTTCCTGAGATAAATTTCGCCTTTCCACCTATGGAAAATTTTCCTCCTTTTCGCCTATTTTAACAAATTTTCTGCCTATGTTAACACATTTTACACCTATTTTAACACATTTTTCACCTATATTTCCTATAGGTACTACATTTACCACTGTAATATTACTTCTTCTGAGTGCTGAAGTTTAGAAATGAGTGGCTGAAAGTCAAAGTTGTGAGTCCTACAGCAAAATATGGCTTGAAAAATGTGTTAGCATGCAGAATGCATTTGTCCTTTGCCCACAAGACTTTATTGCTTAAGTGACACTGGCACATATTCAGGATGATATCAAGTAATAAAAAAAAAATAAAGTACAACCTACAATGTGGCAGATATGTACTATAAACAAAGATAGAAAACTCACAGCGCTAAACCACCATGATTAATATATTTAATGTGAAGGATGTGAATGAATCTAGTGATTAAGGTATGGAACACTGCAAGTAAAGAGGGGGCTTGTCCCCAAACCCCCAAACTTAGGAAAAACCTAGAAGAAACAAAAAAGCACAAATTAACCTGCTCTGATCCATACTGATAATATAATTTGTAAACCCTGTAATAAGCCTTCATCATAATTGTGCTGTGCACATATTCAGGATAATATGAAGTAATAAAAAAAATTATAATAAAGTACAACCTACAATGTGGCAGATATGTATTGAAGTGGTGGTGGTGGGGGACTGGCATGGTGTGATTTGTGTATGTATTTTTACCATTGTCATACTCTATCCTCCTTTTCAGATTATTGACACATATTACTTATCGGTCATAGCAGTGATCCCAAGTGGGTAGATGGTGACAACCCTTCTTCACATCCGTCCTCCACCTCCTCATCTGTGCTGCTGTTAATATATTTGTCCTGGCTTTGTCTGTCATGTGTGGTTTCTGCTACTATTACAACTACTGGAGCTGGATGTTGAACTATTACAACTACTGGTGCTGACAAAGGTGCAGCACTTACAGCAGCAGCACCAGAAGTACTCATCATTTCTAACACAAACTGTGTTTCTGGGTACTCAAAACAGGTGTGTGTAGCTGAGTGGGACTTGGACTTTGAAGAGGCAATGATGCTGAGGATGACTGATTGGGTGACTGTGTGCTTTTTGACATCTGTCCAGGGTCAGACTATACAATGGCTTTCTCAAACAGTTTTTAGACAGGCACAGTGCACTTTAAAAGTGGCGGAAGATACAACCTTTGACTTTCTGCTAACCATATAGCCCTGTCATCATTCTCACTCTCAACTTCATCTGCATCTGAACAAGAGAAGGATGCTTGAGGGATATATTCTAAATCTGCATAATCATCAGTCATCATTAGGTCATCCTCAGCAGCATCAGCATCACCTGACAGGTCTTTCCCACTACTTCCCTTATATTCCTCTAAGCTTTTGGAGGTCTCAAACAATTTATTTTTACTTTTAGTATAACAAAATTCCCTTCTACTTTGAGGAGAGGTGTTTTGGTGTATCACTGTCTGATGCAGCAGGCGGTTCAGCTGCTATACCTTCCTCTATTATGCTTTTGCCAGCATCATCAACACTTGAATGTGACTTGTTGTCATCTTCAGTGTTCTTCTTATATGGTTGTATATTTCTACTGGCACTGGTGGTGACAAGGTCCTAGTTTTGCTGGGACCTTGACAAACTGCATCCTCCCTTGGAGTAAAGGGATCACCATCATTGATTGCACATGCTGCAACAACCATTGCTGCAGTAGGTTTTTGGACTACTACTTTACTCTCACATCCCTACACTGCTCCACCCCTCCCCCTTCCCCTTGTGCATTTGCTGGACATTCTGCAACTGCACTGTTTTTTTACTGTACAGTGCACAACACAACTGATGAAGCTGTATTGTGCTTTGAATAAACCCAGTCAGCTGTCTGTCACTGTCACCTAAGATATTTCATTTTTTATTTTTTTATTTATTTTATTTTTTTTAAGTTGTCCACCCTGTTGTCTTATTACAGTCTGTCCAAAAAAAATTATAACTGAAAAAGAAAATCAACAGTGTCTTCACCCAGACTTCCCCACCCAGCACAGGGACAATAACAGCAAGATCGGCAAGCAAATACGTTGCCTGTGTCTTGCCTGACAGTCACATGAAATGTTGGAGTATTTGGGGGACAACCTCCTTCCTCCCTTCTTATCCCCTAGAGTGCCCCCAGACTCCCCTAATACAGAGAACAAATGTCCTACCTAAATGACTTCCTAAACTAAGCTTCAATTCCTCTTTATTTGCCTATCTCCTCTAGTTAAAAAACATGCTGCTCTCTCCTCTGACGAACACAGAATGGCTGCTGTGAGAGCCTGACAGCCTTTTATATGGCTGTAGAAAATTTTTGTGTGGTGTAGAAATATTTCTTCCGATTGATTTCAATGGGTGGAAAAGGCGGAAAAAAGTTAAAAAATGGCACTTTTCACGGGACATTTTTTGCAAAGCGGAAAGTGCCATTATTTGCCGATTTCAGTTTGAGGAGAAAATGTTCACCCATCCCTAGTAATAGTCTACTGGTACTAAGAAAGCTGGAACCTATGTGGATAAAAGAGTTGGCAACTCTGGAAACCAGGAGGCCTAAATGTAGATATTGATTTGGCTGCTTTTTAAGAAAATTAATGTAATAAGGTATAACTTCTGATTGTTAATAACGTGATATGATATACTAGGTTCTAGCATTTATTTACTGAGCATATATATATAAAGTACATACTGTGGAAGAATAGAGGGCATCCTATATAATAAAAGGCCAGAAAGTTTGGCACGATGTAGTCATGTGCAGTAGAGACTGCCCGCGTTCAGCCAGTCTCTACTGCGCACGATTGCATGGCATGAGTGAGGCGACACAATCACATGGAGCAGTGAGGTAATGGCAGTACGCAGAGCAGGTACAGGTAATGTTAAGCCTTTGAGTGCCAGAGGGGTACGCAATGCATCGTTTTGCACAGAGTTGCATACCCCTCTGGCACTCAAAGGGTTAACATTACCTGTACCTGCTCTGCGTACTGCCATTACCTCACAACTCCACGGCCTGTGCACACAGGCTTTTACACTAGTAGGATAATAATATTGTTATGAAATCTTTCAGGTTGGAGGTAAAGAATCTATCAAAAGGAGAATTAGAGAATTAGAGTGATAGTGGTTATACCTGTCCTCTATAGACCTTATAGTAAAATACCTTTTATTCTATTTCATTTTATGATTTTAAAAAATAGTGTATTACGAGCCTTTTAAAAGGGTGTTTTAAAATAAGTGTTTTAGAAAAAGAGTACACCATAAAAACAAAAACACAAAAAAACGGGGGCCAATAGTGAAGTATGTTGTCACAGAGTACTTATAAGAAAATTAAATTGCACTCACATTTGGTTGTTGTCAGAACTCCATAATTTGGATCATCTGACTGTAAAAGCATACGGAGAATCAAACCGTTAGGTCCTTTCTCTTCTTATGTTTGGAAATGATGATCCCACAATCGAATATAACAGGCGGACACTCAAATAAATTATAAAGTTTAATATATAAAATAATAAATACAATAGACAGGCTAAGGATGCTAATGCGTTTCGCGGCTAGAAAGCCGCTTTTTCAAAGCAATAAAACAAGCCTTAATACAGTAAAAAATGTATATAAAGTGCCGCCCAAACAAAAATGAGTTTAAATACCTTTTTGGTTCATCACCACGATCGACTGTTGTCTATTAGAGCTACATGTCCAATCAACTTTCTCAATTATAAATCACATGATCGTTATAACACGGAGGATCATGGGAAATGAGTCTTCACAATAACATATAATTGGTCCATGATCTCAACACAACCGTCGATTGTGGGATTTAAATATCCAAGGATCACATGATCAGAACCATGCGATCCTAAGAGTCATGGTACTCAAGAAAACACAAACTTACACCGATCAGCAAAAGAGCGGTTAATGAAACAGTTTTAGAAAAAAAATTTTTAATAATTTATTAACATTTTGATATGTTTTATGTTTTTATAAGGTGTAAGGAAAGGGTTAATTGGTGAGGGATCAATAAACTGAGGCTTAGTGAAACCGGTAAGGTATGGGATTGATCTGGAAGGATGGAGCGCAACAGCAAAATAACAAGAAAGACAGAAGGAGTCTACTAAGTGTAGTATTTAATTATGCAGATGGTAAAATCATAATTTCCATCATTATCATCTCCATTCTTTCATCATTTCTATAATTTAAAGACTGCATGTGGAGTATGCATGTTTAACACAGGTACTTATTCACATTTTTGGCGGACTACGACTGAACTCATTTTTTTCCATGAATACATCCTAAATTCATATATTATTTTCTATATTGGTTTAAGATTATTATTGTCATATCCATAGATTCTGTTATATGCGCAGATCTATTTTGTTCTTTTTAAGGTATGGGATTGGTTGTAGGAGGTAACAGAGAGTATATAGGACAACGACCATATAGTTCTGTAATCCATGAGGAAGCGGTCAGAGCAGAGCCAGATTAACACTCCACAGGGCCCTAGGTAAGGTACTAATTTGGGCCCCCCTCCCCCCATATAGTAGTCCCCCCCATAACTCCTTAACACTGGCTACTTACACAGTGTTCAGTTTACAGTACAGTTTTGTGGGCACAGGCACTCAAAGGATTTTCCAATTATAGGATAACCCTGAGATCCTGTGCCTACAAAACTGTAGGTTAAACTAAACACTGTATGTCCTGGCTGTCCTAATTCATGCAAACCTATTGATTAGGGGACTCAGCATAGAAGGCAGAGAGGAAAAACTTGCAATGTATGCTGATGACATCATGCTTTTTTTAGGTGATGATGGGAATTCCTTGGAGACCACATTACAGCTGGTGGACAATTTTGGTACATATTCAGGATTTCATATAAATTGGACTAAGTCCTCTTTGATTCCGATTGATAGTAATCTACGAGAATCTCATCCAACTGGCATCCCGCTTTCATATGTGGAGGAGTGTGCATACTTGGGGATTAGGGTGGCAGCAACGACGGACTCCTTTTTAGAGATGACTCTACTATCTACTATTAAATACTTTAATGACAAAACAGTTGCATGGCTTCATTTACCCTTAAATGTTATCGGTAGATTAAAGTTTATTAAAATGATTTTTCTACCTAAAATTTTGTATGTTTTTCAAAACACACCAGTCCCTATTCCTAAAAAATATTTTCGACAAATAGACAAAATTCTTTCGTATTTTATTTGGCGGGGGGTTGGGCTAGAATCAAGCTAACTACTCTCATGAGACCCAAACTGGAGGGGGGAATTGCTTTGCCCAACTTTCATAGGTACTACTTAGTAGCACAATGTCAATATGCATTAGACTTTGTTTCTCCCCAACCTCGATACCAGACCACTCAAATAGATACATTATTATTACAGCCTGCTTATACGCTAACCCAGTTCTTGCATGGAGGCCCCGTGGTTTTTGAAATTCGGGCTCCATTAGCAATAACTCTACATGAGGCGTGGGTGGAGTTAAAAAAGCTATTGGGATACGTTGCCATGGACCCGGATACCCCCTTGTGTGTGCTTGGCAGTGACTTTGGTCCTTTGTGGGCTAGATTTGGGATTAATAAGCTTGGACAATTATATCAGGATAATCAACTAAAATCCTTCGCACAATTGCATGACGAGCACCATATACCGCATAATCTTTTCTACTCATATTTATGTATTAGGCATGCTCTTCGAGCTCAGTGGGGTGGTTGAGCCCTGATGATTTCTACATTTCCGCTTCTTACTAGACTGATGCTTCTTGAGCCTTTGAGACCACTTTCTTTCATTTACCAGTGGCTGGAATCTCACATGGGGTACCAGGAGTTCCCCTCACAGAGCAAATGGGAAATGGACGTGGGTCCATTAGAGAATTGGGACAGGGATTTGGCTAAGGCGGGACCAGCACTGGTGGCGATGTCAACTAGACACCAAATGATACAGTTGAATATTCTACATAGAATTTACTATACGCCAGTCAGACTCTACAGGATGGGGAGTTCTAATACCGACTGTTGCCTTCGATGTGATAATGTTCAGGGCACATACTTACATATGATCTGGGAATGTCCTGGAATCAGGGTGTTCTGGAGAGAAGTAATGCATATTGTGACCCTAGTGTTGGAGAGACCTGTTCCTGTGACTCTAAAGATTTGTTTATTGTCTGTTTTTCCCGATGAGATTGAGGATGCGACTGACAGATCTCTACTGAGTGAGCTCTTGGTGATGGCGAGAAAGGTTGTGGCCTTGAACTGGATGTTGAATAGAGTCCCTAATTGTAGGGCATGGATAAACCTTGTTTTACAATGCATTCCACATTATAAATTGGTTTACTTACACCGGGGTAACCCAAATAAGTTTGAAAAGATCTGGGGTAGATGGCAGAACTGGTGTACGAATAGAGCAGATGCCATTGTGGCACCTGATGACGTACATCTTACTGGTGATGTTTGATTGAGGTCATATCTGTTTGCTGAATGGATGGCTGCGATGCATAAATGATGAAGTACTTTATGGAGAAATTTGTGTCACATCAGGATCATATATATGAGAGGGGAAAAAAAGACACTGTATGAACCCTGTCCATGCTGGGACCTTGTGAAATCGCTGGCGGATGTGTGTGTGGGGGGGTGCTGCTGGTTCAGGAGAGAGAGGAATCTGGGAACGGGGGTATAGTGAGATTTAGTTTAGGTTAGATTTTAGGAGTTTGGGTTACTGGAGGTTAAAATAATAATAAAAACCTCAGGTTGGCTCTGTGTGCCCTATTGATATGCATATGTTCTTTTCATTGTTACAAATATCTACATACTTTTGCTGTACTTGAATAATTATGCATGTACTTTTCTATATTTGAGATGTGTATGGAGCAATCTGACAATAAAATCTATTAAAAAAAAAACACTGTGTATGTAGCCAGGTTTAGGGAGGGAACCCAGGATACATTATGTATTTTTGTCCTTTCTCTGCCCCCTGGAGAAACCTGTAAATTAAATAACTTTGTCTAAACTGAAAATTAACCCTTTGAATGGTAGAGAGAGGAAAACAATGCATTGCTTTGCAATGCAACGCGTTGTAATGCAATATGTACCTTTCATGGCAGCCCATGGTATTAATATGTATAGAAGGGCACCCCCTGGTATCACTGTGTACAGAAGGGCACTATGGCACCCTATGCTATTACTGTGTATAGAAGGTAAACTCTGGTATCACTGTCAGCAGATACACAGTATAATAAAACTGGCCAGAAAATGGGCACTGCCACTGACACCATAAAACTACACCAGTCATACTGTTCTCTGTAAACATAAAATGGCAGGAAGATTGTCATCCCTCTGTAACTATATAGTGCCAAGCTCTGTGCCATCCCACTGTAACTATACGGCGCCAGGCATCATGCAATGCTTCAGTAACAGTACGGCCAGTCACAGTCCACTCTGTATCCAAATCACACCCCTCACAATGCCATCTGTATACAATATCCATTCCAGTGTCCTCTGTAACTATAGAGTAACTCTACGCTGTTCACCCTTTGAGTGCCAGAGGGGTACGCAACTTGTACCCCTCTGGCACTCAGTATGGGCTGGTCCTGTTCTTTGTCAGATAGAAATGTTTTCTAATATCAAAACATAGAAAGGTGTATCTGAACATGTGGAAAAAGGTGAGGTGCAGAAGGGATAATCCAGTGAATTACTATTATATAAGCTCAATTCTGCACATATATATGGCATCAGGGGACTTGCCAAGTTCTCAAAAGACTTGGTGGCATTTCCTTAAGCAGTCCAATATCACCATTCAATTAATGGAGAGTGGCACCATTAACCCTTGGAGTGCCAGAGGGGTACGCAATGATTTACTTACCCTCCTGGCACTCAAAGGGTTAATGCACCAAGCTGCACCACTTTAGACATGAAACGTTGAGCTTTAGCCCACTTAAACCGTAAATGTCTAAGCAGTGAACTGAGTGAATAATGCCTTATGTTACTCTGAGTAAAATCAACCAAGATATTAATGAAAATATAGACATTATTTATTCCCTTATTATTTGTTAAGTGTAAATATTTTTTAAAAACAAATTATCTGTTATACATGTAGTAAATCCTTCTCCTCGTTTTCCTTACTCACAAAGGCAGCACTGCAGAAAGTCCCCCTGGACCTGGGCTCCAAGTCCGTCTGCAAAACTAAGCTGGCGGGAGCTCTTAAAACCGCCGTTGCATGACCAAACTCATCCCTCCCTCCCTTATGTGTGCATGTGCCAGGATACGATAATAGGAAGTCCTGACAAATGCGCACTAAGATGTTAACACTTTGAGTTCCAGAGGGGAATGGAACGCATTGCTTTGCATTGCGTTCCATACCTCTCTGTCACTCAAAAAGTTAAGCATGGGCAACAAGCCTGGGCATATTACTTGTGGCACCGGCATCTGATCTGGGGTCTTTTGTTGGAGTCAGGGAGGAGGAGTATGGATCCTGAAGGCGGTCTCCATCGGACCCCCTGAACTTGACCGGGCCCTAGGCAACCTCTTTGGGTGCCTTGCCAGTAATCCAGCTCTGGGCGAGAGTAGCCATGATACGCATTGGAGAACAAAAGAATAACTACAAAGGATTCTCTGAGACTGTTCAAGTGAAACATCGAATAAGATGGGAGAGAGGACTTTTGGCTGCGAGGTGTTTAGGTTCTGAATACATGTGGATCTGGTGAGTGTATTTTAAGATGTGCAATAGTCCCAAATAAAAAGAGTACCTTTAGTTGGTATCTTTTGCGGTCCTTGTTTCTAGATTCTTGGTTTGCTTTGTAATTGACAAGTGTGCATGTTGTGTTTTAACCCTTTTTGTTCCAGGGTATGCTGTGATGGTTTGTGTTGTCCTTGTCTGTGTGGGGTTGATTAGTTCTTGCTTGTATTGCATAGGCATTGTTGGTGTGTTTGCTTGGCTTTGCAGGGGTTAATTTTGCCTTTGTGTGCTTTGTATGTGTTATACAGTATACTGTGTGTTGTTTGAGCTGCTGTTTTTCTGTTTTCTTTTGTCAGCCGGTGGTTTTTAGTATGCGTTGTGTGGTATGCGGCCAGAAAAACTGGGTCTTAAATTTCTGCCGGTAAATGTTGCAATTTCTCATCCGTTGGCATTACCACACACAGTTGAATGGCTCTGGGGATAGCTGTTGCATTGTCCACAATGGGCGATATTTTATCATACGTGGAGTTTTTTAAACTGCCGTTAGCTGTTGTTAAGATGTAGAATTTACCGTGCTTATAAAACTGCTGACAGCTGTTTTTTTGTGTGGTTAGAGACAATAGAATCGAGACCTAAAACTGTCATCATCTGTAAACAGCTGTTACCTGGGAGTTTGTCCCCAACAGCTAGAGTGCCAAAGTCCGCCTATCCCTGCTCAATATATTTGCTTACTGCTGTACACTTAATGATTAAACCTAACCTTAAAATATTAACGTTTGCATCTGAAAAATTGGATAAGTTCAAGAATGTAAAATACACTTTGGTACAGCAACACCTTTATTATAGGAGCTGCTCTAGTCCCTTAGGGTGTAATTAAATAATATCAATGTACTCCTACATCAACCTCTACATTGCATTATTATGGCTCAAAAACAGTATATTAGGATATTAAAAAGGGGCTACAAAAAAAAGCCATGTACACACACACATACATACATAAAATTGAGCACTAATATCTAGATGATTTGCCCTGATATCAATACATATAATAAATGCATGTTCCACCTTACATATAATTAAACCAAAGAAAAATACAGAAATATTGAAAATGTTATCAATTATACACAGAAAATTAATCTGTGGTGGCAGTGATGGCAAGAGGTTGCAAAATTCATATGCACATAAAATTAATCAATGATTGCAGTAATAATCATAAAGTGCAGTATACTGTACAACATATCAAGATAAAATGCATCAGTGGATATCAAAAGTTAATCTGAATTCATAGATTTAATGTAGTTAACGAGAAGAACTGCAGAAGATAAAGCAGAAATAGCAGCAGTCGTTAGCTTATGTTGTCTCGGCTTTACAGGGTCCATTTTTTGTAGTATTTATTAACCCTTGAGTTGGCTAAACTTTCCAGTCCCTTGTTTAATTTTAAAAGAAGTGTAAGGGTTATATAAATGGTGATATATATATATATATATATATATATATATATATATATATATATATTTGCATTGTTTTATGAGAGCTGTGTCACACAAACTGATCTCACTCAGCCCAATATGAATAACTCATCCCTATGTTTTTTTATCTGTTATCTCATACAGTAAGTAATCTTTGATCAGCAGCACGGCGCTCCTGTAAATATTGTAATGTTTAACTCATCTGCTAATCTGCTCCCATTAATCTGCTAAATTAAGGCTTGGGTCAAAAGAAGGTACTTTAAACACTTTTTATTTCCCCAACAGTGTTTTCCATATAATAGATGGCTTTTTCAGGGGTGTGGTTTTTATTGTTTAAAATAAACATGTGAACTTCCTTCAGCCAATCAGGTGGTCTTTGTAGTTAATTAAACTTCATAGCTAGGAAATAATGTTATAGGGATATTTCTTCACATTTTACATCTCTGGTATGGAGTGATTACTTCATGTACTATTCCATTTAAAATATATACAGTATGGGAGCAATCTTGTATATAAAAAATGCACATATTATTACTGCTATTCTTTATTTATATATTGCCAACTTATTCTACAGTGCTGTACAACTGGAAATAGACATACAGAGATATTAAATATCAAGGGGACCCTCTGTCACATTGCTCCTCCAACCAACAGTGAGCTTTTGGAATTTGTGGAATTTGCAACTGCTCTAATTATTGATGCTGCTGAGTTGCAAGGACAGCAGGCTGCTGAGTAGCAGGCTAGTGTGCCACAGACCACTGTGGACACAGTGGAAATGGGGTCAACAAGTGATGCAGGATTGCTAGGACAGATTCCACTTGCCAGCAGCAGCAACACATATATCAGAAGTGGTGGGGGCTACTTATGGTGCTGTTACTTCCTCAAGCACATCACTGGAGCTAGTCGTGGCAAGTGGAACCTTCATCATCCATCACCCATGATACTGCTACTGTTGATCCTATTCCCTATCAGCTTCCTACTCATCCTGTTGCTTAAACAACTCAGCAGCAGCAAGAACAGCAGTTTCAAATTTTGCAATTATGGACTCAGGAGGACATTTGTGAATAGCCAATGTCCACTGGCCAACATGACCTGCAGGCACTAGGCCAGTAGGGCATTTTATTTCTCAGGACCTGTGCTTTAAAAAAAGAAAAAGTCCTACAAAAAAAACCAAACAATTTTGGTGGTTTTTCTAACAAGCCTAAGTCCTACAAATCAATGTTTCCTTGGGGCTTGTGCCTCTAATAAGTCTAACTCCTACAAATCAACATTTTCTTGGGTCTTGGGCCTCAACAATAAATCTAACAAATCATCCTCTACAAAATACTCTATCAAGTCAAGTATCAATCCACCCTAGTGGCAGATTATGTCAGGGGGGGTCATGTATCTATCAATTTACATACAAATTAACTTTTTTTTATTAACTGCTACCCCCAATACAAGTCAAGAACCCACCCCCCAAAACAAATTTCCTGTTCAACTGATTAATTCTCCAGATTCCACCCACCAACACAGGCACCCTTCTCAGACCCCTTTTATACCATGTCTAATGGGTTTTTTAAATGTATTTAGGACTTATTTTTTATTAACTGCCCCCCCAACCCCAGTACACAACACCCCCAAAAAAATCCCCTGTTCAACTGATTATTTCTCCACACCCCACCAACACAGGCACACTCATGTCCCTTTTATATTATGCATTTGGGAAATAAAATAATATTTGTTATATGTTGTGTGTAAATCCAATGCTTCAATTGGTTTCAATGGAATGAACTAGGTGAAAAAAGCAGAAAATCTGCACTTTTCACAATTCAGGTACCACTGAGTAGATCAAGAGACAGCGAGTCCAGCTTTTTAGGTGATTTGAAAAAAAATATTTTAAAGGGCTTGATCGCTTCAGATTAATAAGGTACTAACAGAGTAGTGGAGAGATGTGTTCTTTTGATCCTGGTTCTGGCCACACTCCCAACTGCTGCATCTAAAAGTGGGACAACCAAGAAGAAAACATGTGCCCTGATTGAAAGCAGTACCCAAAGTTGTGCAAATAAAAGTAAAAAGAAATTCTTTGAGACCTCTTATCATGGTGCCCGTGATTCATGCAGCTCTGTGTCTGTCACTTGCTGTGTATTCGTGATTGGCTGTCTGTCATTAGCCCTCCTCACACAGCCATTTAAACCCAGGTTGAGCACTTCCAGGTTGCCCTTTCGTGGTGTTTCTGACTCCACTCTGCCTGACCTGCTTGTCAGATCTCTGGGCCTGTTTCCAGTGTTCCTGTATGCTAAGTTCCGGTGTTCCAGTGTTCCAGTGTTCCTGTACGTTTACGTTCCGGTGTTCCAGGGTTCCAGTGTTCCTGTATGTTAATGTTCCGGTGCTCCAGCGTTCCAGTGTTTTAGCGTTCCTGTGTGCCTGTATTCCGGGGTTCCTGTGCTCCAGCACCGTGCGGGTTAACCTGTACGAGTTCCTGAGTCACGCACTCCAGCTGTCGCTCCGGCGACATTGTTCTCCTCGCTATTGCATACACATTGTTGGTTCCAGCGTGCGGACGCTGGTTTACTCCACTAAACCTGGTTGCAATATTCATTGTGGGTTCCAGCGTGCGGACGCTGGTTTACTCCACTAAACCTGGTTGCAATATACATTGTTGTTTCCAGCGTGCGGACGCTGGTTTACTCCACTAAACCTGGTTGCAATATACACATTGTTGGTTCCAGCGTGCGGACGTTGGTTTGCTCCTGAACATCCAGTACTGTGGTCAGTCGCTGTCCACTTCCTAGCAGTTGTCTGATTATCCCTGGCAATAGACTTCTGCTGATTTAGGTCTCTATACTTATGCTCTCTGCTGTCTTAGTCACCTGACAGCTGGTCTGCGTGCTCAGGCTGCCCTGCCCGGTATTGGTGAGGCCGGTAGAACCTTGATGATTCATCCTGTAGGTTGCCTCACCCGGTATTGGCAGGGCCAGTAGAGCCTACTCAGTACTCCTTTGGGCTGCCCTGCCCGGTATTGGTAAGGCCGGTAGAACCTTGTATTCACCATCTTTAAGGTTGCCTTATCCGGTATTGGCAGAGCCGGTAGAGCCTACATTCCGCATTCCATTGGGCTGCCTTGCCCGGTATTGGTAAGGCCGGTAGAACCGGTATACGTCATCTCACGGTTGCCTTACCCGGTATAGGCAAGGCCGGTAGAGCCTGTCATTAAAACTGTCACTTGGGTTGCCTTGCCAGGTATTTAGGCAAGGCCAGTAGAACCTATTGCATGTTCTATTACTGTTGTATTGTTATGTATGTTTACTCTACGGGGACTGCCTTTAACTTTAAATAAAATTAAATTATTTTACCAAACCTTAAGTCTGAGAGTCTTCAAAAACCGTGACAGTACGAAAGGGCCATGACCTCAGACACTAAGGGCTAGATTTAAAGGCAGCCGTTAAACCAGCCGCTAAGTGAAAAAGGCACATCGCTCGCAAATAATACAGGAGTTACGGCAGACTCAATAGCTACTCTACGAGAATAGCTATCGAGCGTAGGCACACAAAAAACACGTAACACAACAGCCATTGTCGTTCATGTTAATGCACAACGGGCGGCCAAATCACATGATAACAACTCTCAAAACAACATCTAACATAACTGCTGCCATTGTCAAGCAACCATGATTGATGCAAAAACAAATTCAAACACACAGCTAGTGATGATCGAGCACCCCAATGCTCGGGTGTTCGGGTGCTCTGGCCGAGCGCCCCCGGAGGCTCGAGTGCTCGGCCGAGCACCTGAGCCCCATTGAAGTCAATGGGAGGACTCGAGCATTACACCAGGCACCCCCTGCTCTGATGAGGGGAGGGTGCCTGGTTCATAGGATGTCAGGTCCCTCACCCTCGCCGTCCTTGCCAGTAGCTCTACTGGCTTCAGGACGGCTGGGCGCATGCGCGCGTCCTCGCGCATGCGCAATAGCGAGGCCTGACGTCGGTCGTCGCACCGACGTCATTCCTTGGGCGCCCGGCGTTCTTTTTAAAACTGGCGGCAACCGGGACTCGGCGCTCAGTTGTCGCTTGAGTCCCGGGCGGTATACCTGCCGCAGTTTCGTGCTCCAGCCTCTTCCTGCTTGCAGGCTCTGCATCCTTCTCCACAGCCTTTTCCTGTAGTCCTCCAGGCCAGCCAGCACAGCCTTCTCCTGCAGTCCTCCAGGCCAGCCAGCACAGCCTTCTCCAGCAGTCCTCCAGGCCAGCCAGCTTCTTCCAGCCAGCCTTTCTCCTGGGGTCCTCCATCCAACCTCCTCTGGCTTGTTTCTCTGGACTTGCATAATTTCAGGTACTGACCTCTGGCTTGCTTCACTGGACTTGCTATATCTCAAACCTGTACTGACCTCTGGCTTGCTACGCTGGACTTGCTATATCTCAACCTGTACTGACCTCTGGCTTGCTACGCTGGACTTGTATAATCTCAGGTACTGACCTCTGGCTTGCTTCGCTGGACTTGCTATATCTCAACCTGTACTGACCTCTGGCTTGCTTCGCTGGACTTGCTATATCTCAACCTGTACTGACCTCTGGCTTGCTACGCTGGACTTGTATAATCTCAGGTACTGACCTCTGGCTTGTTATACTGGACTTGCATCATCTCAGCCTGCCCTGACCTCTGGCTTGTTATACTGGACTTGCATCATCTCAGCCTGCCCTGACCTCTGGCTTGTTATACTGGACTTGCATCATCTCAGCCTGCCCTGACCTCTGGCTTGTTACACTGGACTTGCATCATCTCAGCCTGCCCTGACCTCTGGCTTGTTATACTGGACTTGCATCATCTCAGCCTGCCCTGACCTCTGGCTTGTTACACTGGACTTGCATCATCTCAGCCTGCCCTGACCTCTGGCTTGTTACACTGGACTTGCATCATCTCAGCCTGCCCTGACCTCTGGCTTGTTATACTGGACTTGCATTATCTTAATAAAGCTATCCTTGGCCTATCTACTGATTCCCTGCATTCTGGGATCCATATTCGCTGTTCTTAGAGTATATAGCTTCCTGCTAATCTCTGGGTGGCTCCTCCCACCCAGAGATAGGCTTCAGTAAGCTTACATCCTTACAGTAACAACTGAGCCCCAAAATTGTTATGGAACCCGCGGGGTTACTCGAAGCCTTAAATACCCTGGGTAGTCGGATAGCTGCTCTCACTGCTTCTGTACAGGATTTACAGGCCAACCAAACACATCTCCAACAGCAACTACAGGACCTTCAACCAAGTTTAACCCAAGCAGCAGGTGGTTCTACACCACCCCTTCCTAGCCTTGAGATGAACTCCGCTCCAGAACCTCGTGTTCCCCTGCCTGAAAGATTTTATGGGGATAGAGCCCGGTACAGGTCCTTCATTACGGCTTGTGAGTTACTGTTCTCAATCAACCCACGTACCTATGCCTCTGACTTCACCAAAGTACGTACTACCATCACATTGTTAGGAGGAGAACCACAGGGCTGGTCCCATCACCTCTTACAGACCAACAGTCCTGTATTAACTACATGGCAGGCTTTCCGGCAGGCTATGGATGCATTATACGATGACCCTTTTAAAACGGCCTCAGCTCAAGTAGCACTAAGGTCCCTAACTCAAGGGAGACGCCCAGTTGAGGACTACGTTGCTGACTTTCGTCGTCTGTCAATTGATTCAAAGTGGAATGAAGCTGCACTCATGGATCAATTTCGTCTAGGCCTATCTGAAAGCCTGAAGGACGAACTGGTTAGAGTACCTATACCAGTTACACTAGACGAGATCACTCATCTCTCCATACAAATTGACCGCCGCTTGAGAGAACGGCGGCGTGAACGCTCTGCCACTTCTTCTCCTCCCCATCGTACTCCAGCTTCATCTCAACCACCTGCTACTGTCACCACCACAGAGGAGCCTATGCAGCTGGGTGTTCTACGGGGACCTCTATCTAAAGCCGAACGAGACCGTAGACGCCTTCTAAATCTTTGCCTCTATGGCGGAAAAGGGGGTCACCATCTCAGGACCTGTGATACCAGACCACGGCCTTCCCAAGGTAGGCATTTTTTACCTGCAACATCATCCGCTCCTATTCTGTTGCCCACTTCTTCTTACATATCCCTCTCTGTTATTCTACAGTGGAACACACAGCAGAGTGAGGTGTCGGCCATCATAGATTCCGGAGCCAGTAGTTGTTTCCTGAGCCAGGAGACAGCTTTATCCTTGGGCATACCCATCAAACGCAAAACCCAACCGTTCACACTTCAGATGGCGGATGCAAGCTACCTACAGTCAGGTCCCATTCTTTATGAGACTTTACCTCTGTATCTTCTCACTGCTGTAAATCATAGAGAAGAGATTAAATTTGAAGTTGTTCCATCTCTTTTGTTTCCTCTTATTTTGGGTCTTCCATGGCTACAAATTCACGACCCCCATATTGAGTGGTCTTCCAAGACGGTAACCTTTCTTTCCACCCACTGTAGAGAAAAATGTCTTATCAAAACAGAGCCTAAACTGTTGACCTGTGTTACAACGCCAACCATACCCATGGTCTATCAGGACTTCTCAGATGTGTTTGATAAAAAAGGGGCTGACCTTCTTCCACCTCATAGACCATATGATTGTCCTATCGAACTTCTCTCTGGATCTACTATCCCCTATGGACATATATATCCTCTATCCGGACCAGAACTGCAACATCTTAGAGAGTACATCTCTGAAAATCTGGAGAAAGGATTTATTCGACCTTCCACTTCTCCAGCTGGAGCCGGGATTTTCTTTGTACCCAAGAAAGACGGTGGTCTGCGCCCCTGCGTAGACTATCGGGAACTCAATGCCATTACCATTAAAAACCGCTATCCGTTACCACTGATCCCAGAATTGTTTGAACGCATGTCAACCGCAAAGATCTTCTCAAAAATCGACCTGCGAGGAGCATATAACCTGGTTCGCATCCGCAAGGGAGACGAATGGAAGACCGCCTTCCGAACCAGATATGGACACTTTGAATACACCGTGATGCCCTTCGGGTTATGTAATGCTCCTGCAACGTTTCAGCATTTTGTAAATGATGTTTTTCGGGATCTTCTGGATCAGTTTGTTGTCATTTACTTAGACGACATTCTTGTCTTCTCACATTCACTACAGGAACATCGCAGTCATGTCAGGAGAGTGTTAACTAGGCTTCGTACACATAGTTTGTACGCTAAATTGGAGAAATGTTCTTTTGAAGTGTCTAAGATCGAATTCCTAGGTTTCCTTGTCTCCCCAGGGCAGTTAGAGATGGATCCTCGTAAGATAACAGCTATACTGAAGTGGCCCATACCATCTGACAAGAAGGCAATTCAGAGGTTCATTGGTTTTGCCAACTTCTACCGACGCTTTATCCGGGATTTCTCAAAATGTATTTCACCACTCACATGTTTAACCAAGAAGGATGCCAGTTTTCAGTGGACTCCTGAAGCCCAACAGGCTTTTGACCGTTTAAAACTTCACTTTACGCAAGCACCTATTCTTCAACAACCTGATGTCAATAAACCTTTCTTTTTAGAAGTTGATGCTTCTAATATCGCTACAGGGGCAGTACTGTCGCAACATATGGGCATTAAAGATCGTTTACATCCAGTAGCCTTCTACTCCAGGCGTCTCACACCTGCCGAACAAAATTATGATGTGGGAGACAAGGAATTGCTCTCTATTAAATGCGCCTTGGAGGAATGGAGACACTTATTAGAGGGTTCAGAGTACCCTATTACAATATATACAGATCACAGAAATCTAGAATATCTCCAATCAGCCCGCAGATTACGACCTCGTCAAGCCAGATGGGCAATGTTTTTTGCACGATTCCAACTACACATCACCTACAGACCGGGCTCAAAAAATTTGAAAGCAGATGCTTTGTCCAGGATGTATACGGTACCTTCCAATACTACTGCACTTCCTGATACAATTTTGCAACCACGTCAATTCCTCCTTGTCACCACCAACTTACTGGAACGTATCAAACAAGCCACCACTCCTTCTCCTCGTTTGATACAACTATACGCCTTAACCTTCACTGATGGCCTATTGTATAAGCAAGATACAGTTTTTGTCCCTGAATCTGTCCGTCAAGAGACTCTTCACCAGTTTCACGATCTTCCTGTTGCAGGCCACGGGGGAATCCAAAAGACCTTAGAAGCCATTCAGCGGTATTTCTGGTGGCCAAACTTAAAGCAGGACGTCAATCACTACGTATCCTCTTGTGACACTTGTGCCAGAGCTAAAAGCCAACACGCCAAACCATCCGGTTTGCTCCATCCTTTACCCATACCTTCTGGTCCTTGGAGAGATGTAACAATTGATTTCATTGTGGATTTACCAGGTTCAAACCAACATAATACCATTATGGTCGTAGTAGACCGATTTACCAAGATGGCTCATTTTATCCCAAGCAAAGGTCTACCTTCAGCCAGCCGAACCGCTTCTTTGTATCTGCAGGAAATCTTCCGTCTTCATGGAGTACCACAATCCATTACTTCAGACAGAGGTTCCCAATTCACATCAAAATTCTGGAGAGCATTTTGTGCCGGTCTTCAAATTACCAGTAACCTATCTTCAGGATATCACCCACAAACAAATGGGCAGACAGAAAGGACCAATCAGACTTTGGAACAGTATTTACGTTGCTTCTCTTCTCACTTACAAGATAATTGGTACCACCTACTCCCCATGGCAGAATTTGCTTATAATAATCATTATCACAGTACCTTAAAAAACTCTCCTTTCTTGGCCAACTATGGATACCACCCGGCAGCTCTACCAGGACTCACTCCCATCACTCCAGTCCCAGAGGCTAATCAACGAATACAACAACTACAGCAGTCTCATCATGTGTTAAGTCAAATTCTGAGATCTGCACAGCAAGACTATAAACATTATGCTGATAAACACCGACAGAGAGGACCTGAACTACAAATTGGGGATAAAGTATGGCTGTCCTCTTCACATGTTCGCCTTTCTTGTCCCACCAAAAAATTGGGACCTCGCTTCTTGGGACCTTTTTCTATCACTCAAGTCATTAATCCAGTAGCATATCGCCTGGCACTACCTTCCTCATTCCGGATCCACCCAACGTTCCACATCTCTCAATTGAAGAAATGGATTCCCAGCCCGTTTCCTGGTCGAGAACCTTCTAGACCTCCTCCTGTTTCTATTACAGATCCTGATGAGTTCGAGGTCAAAGAGATTCTAGACTCTCGTTTTCGTCGGGGCCGTTTGGAATACCTGGTACATTGGAAGGGGTACGGCCCAGAAGACCGCTCCTGGGAACCCGCAGGCAACTTCAACACCATGGCCTGTATTCGTAACTTTCATCAGAAGCATCCAGACCGACCTGCTGACCTGACCACCCGGAGGTTGGTCGTAAAGGGGGGGAACTGTCAGGTCCCTCACCCTCGCCGTCCTTGCCAGTAGCTCTACTGGCTTCAGGACGGCTGGGCGCATGCGCGCGTCCTCGCGCATGCGCAGTAGCGAGGCCTGACGTCGGTCGTCGCACCGACGTCATTCCTTGGGCGCCCGGCGTTCTTTTTAAAACTGGCGGCAACCGGGACTCGGCGCTCAGTTGTCGCTTGAGTCCCGGGCGGTATACCTGCCGCAGTTTCGTGCTCCAGCCTCTTCCTGCTTGCAGGCTCTGCATCCTTCTCCACAGCCTTTTCCTGTAGTCCTCCAGGCCAGCCAGCACAGCCTTCTCCTGCAGTCCTCCAGGCCAGCCAGCACAGCCTTCTCCAGCAGTCCTCCAGGCCAGCCAGCTTCTTCCAGCCAGCCTTTCTCCTGGGGTCCTCCATCCAACCTCCTCTGGCTTGTTTCTCTGGACTTGCATAATTTCAGGTACTGACCTCTGGCTTGCTTCACTGGACTTGCTATATCTCAAACCTGTACTGACCTCTGGCTTGCTACGCTGGACTTGCTATATCTCAACCTGTACTGACCTCTGGCTTGCTACGCTGGACTTGTATAATCTCAGGTACTGACCTCTGGCTTGCTTCGCTGGACTTGCTATATCTCAACCTGTACTGACCTCTGGCTTGCTTCGCTGGACTTGCTATATCTCAACCTGTACTGACCTCTGGCTTGCTACGCTGGACTTGTATAATCTCAGGTACTGACCTCTGGCTTGTTATACTGGACTTGCATCATCTCAGCCTGCCCTGACCTCTGGCTTGTTATACTGGACTTGCATCATCTCAGCCTGCCCTGACCTCTGGCTTGTTATACTGGACTTGCATCATCTCAGCCTGCCCTGACCTCTGGCTTGTTACACTGGACTTGCATCATCTCAGCCTGCCCTGACCTCTGGCTTGTTATACTGGACTTGCATCATCTCAGCCTGCCCTGACCTCTGGCTTGTTACACTGGACTTGCATCATCTCAGCCTGCCCTGACCTCTGGCTTGTTACACTGGACTTGCATCATCTCAGCCTGCCCTGACCTCTGGCTTGTTATACTGGACTTGCATTATCTTAATAAAGCTATCCTTGGCCTATCTACTGATTCCCTGCATTCTGGGATCCATATTCGCTGTTCTTAGAGTATATAGCTTCCTGCTAATCTCTGGGTGGCTCCTCCCACCCAGAGATAGGCTTCAGTAAGCTTACATCCTTACATAGGAAAAGGTCAGAAAATGATGGAAACACCACAGAAATGGTTCAGGGACAGCATAGGGAGGATGTCTGGATGCATCTTGGACTCCAACGTCGCTGCTGGGAAAGATGTTTCGCCCGTAGTACGCCATTTTTACAGACTGACCGTAAAACACACAAAAATGAAGATAAAAACGATTGTAGGCGAAAAATTGTTACCAAACAGTATTTGCTGTATATTTACTTGTATATCATCTGCAAATTCTGCAAAAAATTTCATCGATTTTTCGGAACTGGGGCCATGATTAAGAGGGAAACGTGCGCAGCGTAAAGCAGGTGTTCAACGTGGTTATGGCCCGGGTAAGGTACAGCATTCAGGAACGGAGGCCGCAGCTACCACAGGTTTTACAACATGTCCGTTTGCCCTTGTTAAGTCCAAAATTTATAGTCGGAACAGTGGGGTCTGATCCATTGAGTAAAAGTGACGAAGTGACTTAGTGGATGAAGCCAAGAACTACCTTCTGCTCTGTCGAACACCCCAGCCCTATTTAATTCAATGGGAGGACCTGAGGCACTCCGATACAACCTGTATATCACAAAATGGAGGGCCTCATTCACATTGTGGTACAATAGTTCAGGTAGTGGTCCAACACTCATAAAGCCTATGCACTAAGTGAAAGGGCTGCCAAAAATTAGACAGAAATGTCACTCCAATACACCCTTTATTACACATAAAGGAGGGCATCATACACACCCTTGAAAAATTAGGATTAATGGCCTGCTGGTGACCCTCTAAAACATTAGGGGCGAGGGCATGCCGCTAAGCTGACCATCTAAAACATTAGGAATGAGGGTCTGCTGCTGAGCCGACCATCTAAAACATTATGGGTGAGGGTCTGCTGCGGAGCTGACCATCCTAAACATTATATGCGAAGGCCCGCTAGTGAGCTGACGCTATAAAACATTATATGAGAGGGCCCGCTAGAGAGCTGACCCAATAAAACATTATATGAGAAGGCCCGCTGGTGAGCTGACCTATACAAAAATTGTCAAACAGGGCCCGCTGGTGAGCTGGCCCTAAATAAAAATTATATCACTGGGCCCGCTGGTGAGCTGGCCCTATATAAAAATTATATCACAGGGCCCGCTGGTGAGCTGGCCCTATATAAAAATTATATCACTGGGCCCGCTGGTGAGCTGGCCCTATATAAAAATTATATCACTGGGCATATGGAAGAGGAGGAGGAGGATGAGAAGATTAAGAGTCAACCATATACCCATTTTTTGGGTGGAAGGGGTGAATGGGAATACAGAGTATTCCCATCATTGTAAATAACATATCTAAAGTGACTTTATGTTCACCCGGGGCTTTCCTCCAGTGGAGTGGAGAAGTCAGGGGAAATCCAGGCCTTGTTCATTTTTATAAGTGTCAACCTATCAGCATTTTCGGTGGAAAGGCGGATACGCTTATCTGTTATGATGCCACCAGCAGCACTAAATACCCGCTCAGACAGAACGCTGACGGCAGGGCAGGCCAGCACCTCCAAGGCGTAGAGTGCCAGTTCATACCACGTGTCCAGCTTGGACACCCAGTAGTTGTAAGGCACAGAGGGATCATTGAGGACGCTGACACGGTCTGCTACGTACTCCTTCACCATCTTCCAAAACTTTTCCCTCCTTGTGACACAAGGCTGCGCATCAGGGTGAGGGTGCTGGCGGGGTGTCATGAAGGTGTCCCACGCCTTGGAGAGTGTTGCCCTGCCTTTGTCGGAACTGCTGTGTGCTCCCCTTTTCTCCCCTTCTCGGTTGGCCAAGGTAGCACGTACTCTGCCGCCAGCGTTGTCAGATGGAAAATTTTGGAGCAATTTTTCGACAAGAACCTTCTGGTATTGCAGCATTTTGCTTGTCCTCTCCACCGGAGGAATGAGAGATGAGAAATTCTCTTTGTAGCGGGGGTCCAGAAGGGTGAACACCCAGTAATCCGTGTTGTCTAAAATGCGTATAACGCGTGGGTCACGGGAAAGGCAGCCTAACATAAAGTCAGCCATGTGTGCCAGAGTACCAACAGGCAAGATTTCGCTGTCCTCACCAGGAGGATGACTCTCAATCTCCTCATCCTCTTCCTCCTCTTCTGCCCACCCACGCTGAAGAGATGGAAATAAAGTTCCATGGCTACCCTCTGTAGCGGAGGCAACCGTGTCTTCCTCCTCCTCCTCCTCCGCCTCCTCCAATTGTCGCTGAGAAGACGAAGTGAGGGTGCTCTGGCTATCACCTTGTGTAAGCTCTTCCTCCCCCATTTCCACCTCTTCCACATGCGAAGCGTCGGTTTTAATTGTGAGCAGCGAGAGTTTCAGTAGACACAGAAGTGGGATGGTTACACTGATAATAGCGTTATCGCCGCTCACCATCTGTGTCGATTCCTCAAAATTGCGTAAAACCTCACAGAGGTCAGACATCCATTCCCACTCCTCACTTCTGATTAGAGGAAGTTGAACGGAGAGGCGACGACCGTGTAACAGCTGGTACTCCACTACTGCCCTCTGCTGCTCACAAAGCCGGGCCAACATGTGGAAGGTGGAGTTCCAGCGCGTGCTCACGTCACACAGCAGCCGGTGAGCTGGCAATTGTAAGCGCTGCTGCAGCTTCAACAGGCCGGCTGAAGCTGTAGATGACTTACGGAAATGTGCACACACGTGGCGCACCTTCGTCAAGAGATCATGCAAATTGGGGTAGGTTTTTAGAAATCGCTGAACCACTAAATTAAATACATGCGCTAGGCATGGTACGTGTGTGAGCTTGCCGAGCTCCAAAGCCGCCACCAAGTTACGCCCATTATCACACACAACCATGCCTGGTTGCAGGTTGAGTGGCGAGAGCCACTGCTCGGTCTGGTGACTAATCCCCTGCAACAGCTCTGAGGCCATGTGCTGTTTGTCCCCAAGGCAGATCAGCTTCAGCACGGCCTGTTGACGCTTCCCCACTGCAGTGCTACACTGCTTCCAGCTACCGGCTGATGGGTGAGTGGCGCTGCGCGCAGAGAATTCGGAGGTGGAAACGGAGGAGGAGGAGGAGGAGCCAATAACGTAGGTGCTGGCGGAAACCCTGATGGAGGTAGGGCCCGCAATCCTCGGCGTGGGTAGCACCTGTGTCATCCCAGGGTCCGAGTCGCTCCCAGCCTCCACGACATTCACCCAGTGTGCCGTCAGGGAAATATAGCGTCCCTGGCCACAAGCACTTGTCCATGTGTCAGTCGTTAAGTGGACCTTCCTAGTAACTGCGTTGGTCAGGGCACGGGTGATGTTAAGGGACACATGGTGGTGTAAGGCGGGGACGGCACACCGGGAAAAATAGTGGCGGCTGGGGACTGCGTACCGAGGGACAGCTGCTGCCATCAGGCTGCGGAAGGACTCAGTCTCCACAAGCCTAAATGGCAGCATTTCGATGGCCAGTAATTTGGAAAGGTGTGAGGTTAGTGCTATGGCCTGTGGGTGGGTGGCTGGGTATTTTCGCTTGTGCTCAAATGCCTGGGGTAACGACATTTGGACGCTGCGCTGGGACAGGGAAGTGGATGTGGTCGCTGATGGTGCTTCAGATGGTACAGGTGCAGGGCGGGAGGTATGCGGGCCTGCGCCTTCGACAGGCGATTGGCCGGCACCGAAAACAGGGGAAGAGGAGGCAGTGGTGTGGCCTGCAGACACAGATTGGCGATCCGGGCGTTCCTCCCACTTATTACGGTGCTTGGATGCCATGTGTCGGATCATGCTGGTGGTGGTGAGGTTTCTAGTGTTCATGCCTCGGCTCATTCTGGTGTGGCACAGGTTGCAAACTACAATTTTTTTGTCGTCCGCACTTTCCTTAAAAAAACGCCATACCGCGGAACACCTAGCCCTTGGCAAGGGAGATTTACGCAAGGGGGTGCTCCGTGGAACATTTGCGGGCCGGTTTGGTGCGGTCCGCCTTCTTTCTTTAGCCACACCACTGCCTCTTCCAGCCTGTTGCGGTGCTGCAGATGGCTCACCCTCAGGACTGCTGTCATCGCTCGGCTCTCCACCTTCCCAGGTGGGGTCAGTGACCTCATCGCCACCAAGTCCTCCTCCACTTCCTCACTCTGATCATCCTCCTCATTTCTTGATCCCACCACATACTCAGTCATTGACAACTGTGTATCATCCTCATCAACAAGGTCTTGAGACAGTAATTGTGGTTGATTTGATGGCAACTGTGTCTCATCATCATCATCATCCACTTCCTTTGACCTTAAATGCCGTTCCCTCTGTCATCTTCTTGTGATTGGGTACCCTCTAGAGGTTGTGAATCAGGGCACAAGATCTCATGTTCCTCTGCAAGCGTGCTTGGAGAGAGGTTCAAATGAAAGATTGGTGATGAGACGAGCTCCTCACTATATCCCAGTGTGGGATCACTTCTTTGGCCAGACCCTCTATGGTGGGAGGAAGGATGATCAGGGTGAGGATTATGTTGACCAGACTCTTGGCTACTGAGAGTGGACTTGGTGGAAGACAGGGTGGTGCTTAACCGACTGGAAGCAGTATCAGCTGAAATCCAACCGACCACCTGTTCGCAGTGGTCTGACCTCGAGAGTGATGTCCTGCGACGCCCTGTAAACTGAGACATGAAGCTAGGTATGGTGGATGTCTTTCTTTCTTGTGCTCTGGCACCAGGCACAGTTTCTACGCGTCCTGACCCGCGCCCTGAACTATCAGGATCACGTCCACTTCCCCGTCCCTTTTTACCCGCCTTCTTCATATTACACGGAATATGTGCCGCTAATCTGCGGCTAGGCACACTAAACAGAATGTGCCGCTAATCTGCGGCTAGGCATACTAAACAGAATGTGCCGCTAATCTGCGGCTAGGCACAGTGAACGGAATATGTGACGTTAATTTATGATTTTGCACACTAAACAGAATGTGCCGCTAATCTGCGGCTAGGCACACTAAACAGAATGTGACACTAATCCGCGGCTAGGCACACTAAACAGAATGTGACGCTAATCTGCGGCTAGGCACAGTGAACGGAATATGTGACGTTAATTTATGATTTTGCACACTAAACAGAATGTGCCGCTAATCTGCGGCTAGGCACACTAAACAGAATGTGACGCTAATCTGCGGCTAGGCACACTAAACAGAATGTGACGCTAATCTGCGGCTAGGCACAGTGAACGGAATATGTGACGTTAATTTATGATTTTGCACACTAAACAGAATGTGCCGCTAATCTGCGGCTAGGCACACTAAACAGAATGTGACGCTAATCTGCGGCTAGGCACAGTGAACGGAATAGTGACGTTAATTTATGATTTTGCACACTAAACAGAATGTGCCGCTAATCTGCGGCTAGGCACACTAAACAGAATGTGACGCTAATCTGTGGCTAGGCACACTAAACAGAATGTGACGCTAATCTGCGGCTAGGCACAGTGAACGGAATATGTGACGTTAATTTATGAATTTGCACACTAAACAGAATGTGACGCTAATCTGCGGCTAGGCACACTAAACAGAATGTGACGCTAATCTGCGGCTAGGCACAGTGAACGGAATATGTGACGTTAATTTATGATTTTGCACACTAAACAGAATGTGCCGCTAATCTGCGGCTAGGCACACTAAACAGAATGTGACGCTAATCTGCGGCTAGGCACACTAAACAGAATGTGACGCTAATCTGCGGCTAGGCACAGTGAACGGAATATGTGACGTTAATTTATGAATTTGCACACTAAACAGAATGTGACGCTAATCTGCGGCTAGGCACACTAAACAGAATGTGACGCTAATCTGCGGCTAGGCACAGTGAACGGAATATGTGACGTTAATTTATGATTTTGCACACTAAACAGAATGTGCCGCTAATCTGCGGCTAGGCACACTAAACAGAATGTGCCGCTAATCTGCGGCTAGGCACAGTGAACGGAATATGTGACGTTAATTTATGAATTTGCACACTAAACAGAATGTGACGCTAACCTGCGGCTAGGCACACTAAACAGAATGTGCCGCTAATCTGTGGCTAGGCACAGTGAACGGAATATGTGACGTTAATTTATGAATTTGCACACTAAACAGAATGTGACGCTAATCTGCGGCTAGGCACACTAAACAGAATGTGACGCTAATCTGCGGCTAGGCACAGTGAACGGAATATGTGACATTAATTTATGAATTTGCACACTAAACAGAATGTGCCGCTAATCTGCGGCTAGGCACACTAAACAGAATGTGACGCTAATCTGCGGCTAGGCACACTAAACAGAATATCCCACCTTAAAAAAAAAAAATGAAATTGTGCCCCCCCCAAACAAAATATAAATGCTGCCCCCACACACAACAGTCCTAAAAAGGACTTTTGGGTCTTGAACTACTACCAACACTTTTATTTTCCCTACACTGACTTTCCCTGCCTGATCGCATCTCTCCCTGGCTGAGAATGAGCAGAACTCGCGAGTCGGGTGCTATACAGCACCCGATCACGAGTTCTGGCCAGCCAATCAGTGTAATGCCAGCAGCCAACATGGCTGCTGGCATTACACTGATGTCAGAGCCTCCCCTCACGTTTATTGGCTGCACAGCAGCCGCTAAGCGTGTGGGGAGGAGACCCGAACATGGCGGGCGAGCACATGCGGTACTCGTACGAGTACCGCCATGTGCCGAGCAGAGCGATGCTCGAGCCGAACCGAGCTTCGGCCGAGCATGCTCGCTCATCACTACACACAGCCAATCACAAAGCCCCAATGTATCAAATAACTTCAAATACACCTATATATACCCAAAAATAACCGTCACACACTGTCTGTTATCGAGTTCTTCACAGCTAGATATCAGGACCCAGGAGCGGAGGATAGTGATCAGAGAGAGGGAGACAGGCGCGTTCATTGGAGGTAGAGGAGTTTTGCAGTTTGGAGAGAGGAGAGAGGTGCACTAAATATACACATATCACACTTTTGCACATATCACATACACACATACACACATACAAACACAAACACATACACATACATACACATAGTCCTTTTATTTTATAACACCTTACACATTTTACTTTTTATTTTGACCATTTCTACTTGTGTGTCACTGTAATGCGATAGCAATGGGTAATGTCATCATGATGTCATATCATTGCCATCGTCAACAGATGTGTCTTGATCTAAGTCCCATCCCTCCAACACTCATGGTTATACAGATATTGCTCTATGTGACAGGTGGAGATATCTATCATTTGACCACACGGAGGCTCTTCAGCAGAGCCAAAGTCGCAACATTTCGAGATAAATACCTCTTTGGAATGGTCCACAGAGTGTGCTTGCAAACCAGGCACACTCTGTACACCATTCCAATTTAGTATTGTTCTCTAAATGGCGCGATTTGGGCTCGCTGAAAAGCCCTCGTGTGGACAAATGACTGAAATCTCCATCTGTCACACAGAGCAATATCTGAACAACCATGAGGGTAGGAGGGATAGGACTAACAGCGTACAACATCTGTTTTCACAATGTCTACAATATGACATCAAGGTGGACTTAACCTTTGCCATCCCCCTGGAGGGATAGCCATCCCTACAAGTTGTGAAGATAAATATATGTTGTTGGATTCACCCCCCTCCCCCGAGTTAAACAATGGTATTCCTACTGTTGAAAGGTGTGTTGATTCAAAAGGTATCACAGCTCAGAAATGGATATGTCAGGGGCAATACCCCAGTGGCCTAAAATTGTACAGTGGTGCTGTTACTACACAATCATGTGGACAGCTCTGGTACAGGGACCAGATATCTACATGGGAGGGTGTTGCAACAGCCCCACTGTACTATTTCAGCCCACTGTGATATTGCACCTCAAAATGATATCTTCACCTATAATAACTCAAACAACACCTTTCAGCAGTGGGTGTACCCTTGTTTACCCAGGGGGATTAACCCAAACACATATAATTTTCTTCACCACATATCAAAGTATAACTGTCCCCACAAACATATGGCTAAGGTCACTAATCACAACATCTTATTTCTCCACACAGCTTACGGCCCTCAAGCCCAGCGGGAGACAGTGGAGGAGGCAATGTCACCCCCCAGTGAGGAGGACACAGAGGAGGGGACCAGCCGGTGGTCACCTTACCCACCATCACCATCCCCTCCAACACAGGCTGCACCACCACCTACTGCACCCCTTCAAGCTGCACCACCACAGACTGCACCCCTTCAAGCTGCACCACCACAGGCTGCACCCCTTCAAGCTGGACCACCACAGGCTGCACCACCACAAGCTGCACCTCCCCAGTACAGTGGCTGGATGAAACAGGAGGAGAGGTGGACCCATCCAGCCACCTCCACCAGCTACTACCCTCCATCAGCAGCACCAACACCGCCAAGGAGGCAATGGCTGCCAGGGACAGTGGCCACCACCCAATATGGGCCATATGCCTCCCAGTTAAACCCACCCTCCTGGATGGCTCCACAGCATGCCCCAAGGTATGATCCCAGGTGGGGTCCAAGCATCTATCAGTGGCCACCATATGACCCATGGCCACTGGACTACCCACACCTGGGCCTGATTGGTGAGCCCCAGCGCCCCCTACCCAGGGACATTTTCACACCTCCACCAGCACACACATCATTGGGCAGCTCGGAGTCACTTGATGTGGTGGGCATATGCCCATCATCTGCACCAGCCACTCCAACAGCTGTCACAGCAGCCACAGCACCTCCAGCAGCACCAGAGCAAACAGCACCCTCAGCACCAGAGCAAACAGCACCTCCAGCAGCAGAGGAAACAGCACCCTCGGCAGCAGAAGACTCAGCACCCTCATCAGCAGAGGAAACAGCAGCACCAGTGACACCGGGCACATCCACCTCCAGCACCGCACGCCTCACAGGGATGGAGGCGGAGTGTATGACCCTGCAGAGGAGACTACGCCGGTCGAGCAGGAGTACTGACAACAACATTACAAGGAGCAGGAGGCAATACAGAAGGAACATTGCACAATTGGAGACCAGGATCCAAGGCTTGGAGTCGGAGGTGACCAGGGGGAACACACTGCTCCAGCAGCTCAGGACTGGTCTGATGGACATGTTAACACAGGTCCTTGTGGAGTTGAGGGAGATAAACCGCAGGGAGAACCTGAGGATGGAGAGGGAGAACTTGCGTTCCACTGAGGGGTCTACTGCAACCACCACCCCCTCCAGTGTTATCCCTGAAGCCACCTAGGGGGCAGAGGATTACCAGGAGTTCAACAAGGGCATCCACCTCTGGCACCCAGGCTAAGGCCCCCCACCCAAAAAGGAAAAAATGAAAGGTCCAACCTGTCAACTTTCCCCTCAATGAAAAAAACCTTTTTTTTTATTCCTGTCTGATCTGTTATGTCTTCAGTTATGGATTGGGTGGCAGGGTTGTCTCCAATGCATTGCCATACAATGCAGTGAACACAACCTCTGCCTGGGTGAAATGTTAGTGGGATGCTACAACATGGGTTCACACACACACCGTTGTACAAATTCAACTTGTAATACATCCCTGGAGCCATTTTACACCACTGTGTTACATGGCGGTGTGGTGTGTTGAATTTGAACAACAAAACATTCCCTTTAGCACAACAAATTGTACAACACTGAACATTCGCCTACATCATATGTTGTGTTTAACCCTTTGAGTGCCAGAGTGGTAGGCAACACATTGTAAAGAAATGCATTGGGGACCACTCTTGCACTCAGTGGGTTAATGGGATAACCAGACAAATAGCTCTGTGACTTAGCAGGGACATTATAAGCAGGACAGATAAATGGGACGTGTATCCATATAGTCTTGGATTCACACACTCATTGTGCAACTGACTTACTGGGGAAGCCAATGTTTTTAACCTAGGATTTCAATGTGTAGCACACACATTGATATCCTGGGGTGAGCATTGGTGTCTCCAGTAAGTTGAGTTGCTGTTTCCCTAAGGGTGTAACAGACTTCACCAGTGATAACACATGTCCACTTAGTCTGTTTGTTCGTTGATATAGCCCATGTACTGAGATATGTCAAAGTGGAGCAATATCTCAGAACATGGATTATACTGAGCAATACAGATACTGTGGACAGGTATTCACTGTGGAAGAATGTTCCCTGTATCACCTCTTCATCACTCCCACAACACATTGGTGCATCACTGCCACCATCATCTGTTTGTGATGTATCCATGCAGAGTCCACTCACTGGCAAACAAGTGGTGGACTCCTGTGATGTGGGTGATGCCTTTCCATGTATGGGGGATACTCTACCCTGGGTGTGGTAACGCATTGACAAATGTTTTCTCAAATATATCCTCCTACAGACACAGATAGAATGGTGATGGTTCTTCTTTATTGTGTCTCAAAGTACATTAGAATGTACATGTGTTTTCTGTGTGTATTGCCTTTATGCATTGAACACCTGTATGAGAACACTAAATGTACTTTGAAACGAAATTGTACTACTTCAGTAACACTGCTGCCCTGCTCATGTGTTGTCCACAAGGTTTGACAACTCTGTAGCTGAGCATCCTAACTGTACAGGTTATAACACTCAAGAATTAGTGTTTTCTGTATCTATATGAGAATGTTCCAGTAGAGGTTTGTGTGAACCTCAGGTCAAACTTTGCATCACCAACAACATCACCATAAACATCAAGGGGTGATCTTCATGAAGGTGTTGTCAAGACATCAATCTAGTCACATGGAAGAACTTCAGTTCGAGGATGGATCATGTTATGGATGCCTGTGGGACAAGAGGACAGGATTTGGAGCAGTAGACCTGAACTGATCATCAAGCAACAACAATTTAGTCTTTTTAATCCCCTCAATTTTCACAGTTACAGGTGAGTACACAAACCATTGCTTGACAATGTGTTGTGTACTCATCTGTAACCAATTCTGTGGGGAACTAAGGACATGTGCACCAGCCCTATGGATATGTGCCCCTGACATGTATACACACATTAACAAGTGTTCTGAGAGCTCCATGGAAGTAATTACATTGTGCTGCCACTGTGAAAGTGACAGTGGCAGCCCAATGTCATTTGTTCCATGGAACTGTTAGGACACATTTGTTGATGTGTGTATTCATGTCAGGGGCACATATGTCTGCACACTCACAGGTCAGCATGGAGTCCCTGGTAATGTGATCTACGTCTCATGACCTCTACATTGTGTGACAATACCACTGTACATCCACCCCTCTGCTGCTCTTCTCAGCTCTAACACAGTACAGGTCCCATATTGAGTCTAATGTCCCTTTAACCCCTTATGTGCCTGAGTATTATCCAATGCATATCATTAGATAATACTCTTTCGCTACTGGGCTAGCATGGTTGTTCAGGCTATAATCATGGCATATCCAGTTAGTTGCTGTCAATCAAGCCGTGTAAGGTGATGAACATGGGTAATATGTTGTACCTTGTTTCTCCTGGGGGTGTGCGTGATATCCTTGGGGTCTGTATGTCAACGTGGAGAGTGGAATGGAGGATGGTTTTTGAGTCCACACACACAATTTGCCACGTCCACTGCCAGTGCAGTGCTGTGTCACTGTTCCTGTGGGGTGAGACAGAACAAAATGTGCAGTGTGGTTAGTGTCACAGGACTGATGGGGGACTTGCATGGATTGTTTTCATGCGTGTGTTATACTCACAGGTGAAGTGTTCCGTGATGAGCCTGTCTCTGATCTGTGCCCCTCTCATGGTCTCCTCCACATGCCCGATGTCCATGGCCACTTCCTGTATGGGGGGGTCCGGGATGTTCTCCAGCAGCCTGGTGTCCACTGCGATGTTGTGCAGTATTGAGCACGCCACAATGATGTCACACACCTTAGCCGGTGCATACTGCAGTGCTCCCCCAGAGTGGTCCAGACATCGGAATCTTGACTTGAGGATCCCAAATGTTCGCTCAATGGCATTCCTCGTTCTGGCATGAGCCTGGTTGTACCTTTCCTGGGCATGTGTTTGGGGATTGGCCAGAGGGGTCAGTAGCCAGGACTTGCATCCATAGCCAGCATCACCTGTGTAATGTGAGTGACATGGTGAGACAGGGAGCACATGTTGTGTGAATGATGTTTTGTGTGGTGGACGTAGTAGCTGTGGGTCAGGTGCATGCTGAGCAGCGTGGTGTGTACGCCTGTGTATGTGGTGTGATTTTGTTTTGTGTAACTCACCCACTAGCCATCCCCCTGTATAGGTTCCATTCTCAAAATCTCTGTGGACTGAGGAGTTTTGCAGAATGTATGCATCATGTGAACTACCAGGATATTTTGCACAGACATTCATTATCCTCATGTTGCTGTCACACACCATCTGCACGTTGATGGAGTGGAAGTTCTTCCTGTTGATGAATAGCTGTGCGTCACGTGCTGGGGTTTTAATCCGGACATGGGTGCAATCTATAGCACCCATGACCCTGGGCATGCCTCCGCTGGCGTAAAAGGCCTACTTGATGTGTATCCAGTTCATGTCGGTGGTGGGAAAATGTATATAGGTACTGGCCTTGCTTTTGAGGGCTGGCAGGACCTGGGCCAGCACTCTGGAGAATGTGGCCTGTGACATGCCAGATGCGTAACCCTCAGTGGACTGGAAGGCCCCGCTTGCCATGAAGTGTATGGCACAGAGTAGTTTCTGCAGGCCAGTTAGGGCATGGTTGTGGATGTAGATGGGATCCACCTGCTCCTTGATGACCTCATACAAGGCAATGATGCTGTCAGGCCTCAACCTGTAGCGATCAATGACCTTGTCATCAGTCATTCCAAAGAGGGTGACTCTTGGGCGGTATACCCTGGGCCTTGGTGGTCGTCTATACATCCTCTGCCCTCCAGGTGGGGATGGACTCCTGTGCTGAGCCAGAGCCTCCTCACTTGCAACAGGTGAAGGTGGTTGATGAGGCGTGCTTGGAGGTTGTTGATGTTCCCTAGCTCTCTCCCTTGCAAGCCTTCTCCGCAGTCTTCGCAACAATGTGTAACCCAACATACTGTTTGCTCTCTCTATCTGTCTCTATCTGTCTCTAGCTGTCTCTCTCTCTCGCTCTCTCTCTCTATCTCTCTCTCTCCCTCCCTGAGTGGAAAACAAGCCACAAGTGAGTGTGTTGAGTTGTCCCTTTAAGTACTTGCTAGGGCGTTGTGTAGGTGTGGTGATGAGGTGAGTGCTAACCAATGGTGAGTTGTTTTTGTCCAGGTAAGTGTTTGCAGGTGTGTGTGTGTTATAAGATGTGGTGTGTTGTGCTTGTTATGTGTGTGCCATTTGCGGGCGTGCAGTTGTGGGGTGCAGGTCGCGTGTTGATGTTGCCCAGGTGAGCTTGTATTTGCAGGTGTCCGCTTTGTGTGATAACCCCCATTGTTCTGTGCCATGTTGTGTTGTTGTTTTTTTGTGTGTCGTTGTCCCTGTGGTGTTGGTTATTGTTGTGTGTGGAGTGATTTGTGTGTGCATGTTTTTGTGTTGTTTTGGCATTGCACAGGTTAATTTTCCCATTTACATGGTTGTGCGGTAAGCATTTTGTGCATTTTCCTATGTAACGGGTGTTTTGTTTTGCCCGTTAAGTGTCTAGCGTGTGAGAAAAGTGGGTCTTAACTTTTAGCCGTTAGGTGTGTCTTTTTTTCAGCCGTTATCAGTACAGCAAGCCTTTGAATAGCTCTGGGGTATGTTGTTCCATGCGTCTGAATGCACGTAAGTGTATCGGACGTAAGGATTGTGAAACTGCCATTAGCTGTTCTTTAGACGGATCTTTGAATTGCAACATGACTCTTAACGCACCCGGCTGCCTATAAATCTAGCCCTCAGAGTGACGGTAACGCACAGAATATCCATTGGAGGATGGATATGCACGAGCAACGTTTGGATCAGCTAGCAGTTGCTATCCAAACTATTCTTGAATGCACAGTACTTGCGGATAAGTCCGGTGCTAACCCGGTGGTCCCGCCAATTCCGACACCGGAGAATGAATCTAAGCCCTCAGGGGCCGCAGTCAAAGGGTTAACGGCTTCTGCACCCTTGCCGCTGAGATATGACTGTGACCCTCAATTATGCAGAGGGTTTATTAATCAACTTGAAATATTTATGGAATTGATGGCACACGCATTTCCTAGTGATCGCAGCAAGGTCGGGTTCATGATATCCCTGCTGACAGGCAGAGCATTGGCTTGGGCCAACCCACTTTGGGAAAACGCTAAACCTTGCACAAAGAATTTCTGTGATTTTGTGCAATATTTTCAGAGAGTATTTGAGCCTCCTGGTAGAACTACCTCTGCTGCTAAACGTCTCATGGAGATACAACAGGGCAGGCGCACGGTTGGCGATTATGCCATTGAATTCCGCACCTTGGCAGCGGAGGTAGGATGGAATAACGAGGCCCTGTTGGCAGCCTTTGCTCAAGGATTGAGTGACCAGATTAAAGATGAGATTGAAGCAAAAGATTTACCTACTGACCTAAATGATTATATCGAATACATGATTCTAATTGACTCCAGAATACGTGAAAGATTAACCACCAGAGAGCGACGAGTACGGTTAAAGAATAATGGGTGCAGTAGCATATTTTGCCCACCCAACCCTCCCTCTGCATCCAAACCTAGTGAACCTATTGTGAAACCAAGTGAACCTATGCAGGTGGGGTTCACTAGGTTAACTAAGGAGCAGAGAAGGTATCTCAAGACACAAGGATTATGTCTGTATTGCGGTAAAAATGGTCACCTGTTAAGATCTTGTCCGGTACGTCCGGGAAACAAACACACCTAGGGTACCTTGGGGGACAGGCCCTAGGTGGTGTCCAAACGTCCCCATTGTTGGGCACACTTAAACCCACCATACAGGTGGTATTGTCATGGGCACAACGCTCGGTTGAGGTTTTGGCCTTGGTTTATTCTGGTGCTACTGGGTATTTTATGGACAATACCTTTGCTGAATTGCATGGGGTACCACGGATTCAGAGAGAAACCCCTCTTGCTATTGAAGCAATTGATGGCAGACCTTTGGAACCCGCCCAAGTTACTTTTGAAACGATGCCCTTGTCCATGACTATTGGGGCTCTTCACAAGGAAGAGCAACAGTTCCAATTGATTAATTCTCCTCACCATGCCGTGATCTTGGGCTTTCCTTGGTTACAGTTGCACAACCCACAATTTGATTGGCAGAAATGTGAGATTGCTGCTTGGTCTCAGTTCTGTATGGATAAGTGCGTTACCCATCCTGTTAAGGTCTTGTGCACCTCCCCTTCACTACCTGATGCCTACCAGCAGTTTAGCTACGTTTTCAGTAAGGGAGAGGCTGGCACCCTACCTCAGCACAGACCATACGATTGTCGCATAGAACTGAGTCCTGGAGCAGTACCACAGAGGGGACGCACGTATGCATTGTCTTGTGAGGAGAACCAAGCTATGGAGGAATACATAGCAGATGCCATCAGTAGAGGGATCATAAGGAAATCTACTTCTCCGGCCGGTGCCGGGTTCTTTTTTGTTAAGGAAAAAAGTGGCGAACTGCAACCTTGCATAGATTATCGTGGGCTGAATAAGCTGATGGCAAAAAATGCCTACCCAATACCACTCATCACAGAGCTGTTTGATAGACTTAAGGGGTCCTCAATTTTCACCGAATTGGACCTAAAGGCAGCCTACAATTTGATACGTATCAGAGCCGGTGATGAGTGGAAAACTGCCTTCAATACGAGATCTGGGCATTATGAATACCTAGTCATGCCATTTGGTTTATGTAATGCTCCTGCAGTATTTCAAGAACTGATCAATGACGTTCTTAGCAATATGTTACAATCTTATGTTGTAGTCTATCTTGACGACATACTTATCCACTCCGAAGACCTGTCACAACACATCAAGGATGTATCTGAAGTCTTGCTGCGCTTATGAAAGAATAAATTATTCTGTAAACTGGAGAAATGCGAGTTCCACAAAACCAGTGTACAGTTTCTGGGGTTTATAATTGCCAAAGATGGATAAAGAGAAATTGACGGCAGTCTTACAATGGCCTAAACCCAAGAGCCTCAAAGCCATCCAACGATTTCTGGGCTTCGCCAATTATTACAGGAAGTTTATTAAAAACGTCTCCTCTATTTTGAAACCTCTGTCTGACCTCACGCATAAGGGCGCTAACCCATCCCTCTGGCCGGTGGCTGCTGAAGAGGCCTTTGAGAAGTTGAAGGTAGCCTTTGCTGAAGCACCTGTGTTGTCCCACCCTAATCCAATACTCCCCTTTACTTTGGAAGTTGATGCCTCAGATATTGGGGTCGGGGCGGTGCTCTCTCAGTGACAGGTTAAAGGCGGTACACTCAGACCCTGTGGATTCTTCTCAAAGAAATTGACTAGTGCTCAAAGTCATTACGAGATTGGTGATCGAGAATTACTGGCCATTATCCTCGCCCTCAAAGAATGGCGTCATTTACTTGAAGGCACAAAAAACCCCGTTTTGATTCTAACTGATCACAAGAATCTGACGTATCTTTCTGAGGCCAAGAGACTGTCTTCTCGCCAGGCCAGATGGGCACTGTTTCTATCCCGATTCAATTTCATTGTATCATACCTGCCAGGATCAAAGAATGTTAGGGCTGATGCTCTGTCTAGACAATTTGAAGCAGAGGTTGACAGAGAAGAGGTACCAGCACCTATCAGTCAACCTGATTGAATATTGGCTACCATATGTACTAGTATTACTTCACCACTAGGGGAGGAGATTTTGGCATACCAAGCCTCTGCTCCTCATGAGACTCCAGTGGGCAAATGTTTTGTCGCTGAGCCACTCCGTATTCGATTACTTGAGACCTACCACTCCTCTAAGGCTGCGGGACATATTGGTAGGGATCAATTGTTCTGGTCTCTCTCTCAGCTATTTTGGTGGCCTTCTATGAGAGCAGATTGTGCCAATTTTACGAATGCCTGTGCCACCTGTGCCCGTGACAAAACCCCTAGACATCTCCCTGTGGGCTTGCTTCAGCCGGTGCCTAATGGTGAACGCCCTTGGTCTCACATCTCTATCGACTTTATGGAAGAATTGCCCAGGTCTAGAGGGTACTCCTTCATATTGATGGTGGTAGACAGGTTCTCTAAAATGGCACACTTCGTACCCCTCCGCGGCCTTCCTTCGGCCAAGGAACTGGCAATGGTATTCGCTCGAGAAGTATTTCGGTTACATGGAGTACCCAGGGAACTGGTGTCTGACAGGGGGAGCCAGTTTGTGTCCAGATTCTGGAGGGCATTTTGCGAACAGATGGGCATACAGCTATCATTTTCCTCGGCATATCATCCCCAGACTAACGGGCCGCTGAGAGGGCCAATCAAGGATTGGAACAGTTTCTGCGATGTTTTGTGACTGACCATCATAATAACTGGGCCGACTTGTTGCCTTGGGCAGAGTTCGCCAGGAACTGCGCAGTTAATTCTTCCTCCGGGAGCTCTTGGTTTTTGATCAATTATGGGTTCCAACCCTGTCTGCTTCCGGATTCCTTTCAATCACAGCAGATTCCAGCTCTGGATGAGCATATAGAGCAACTCCGTTCCACATGGGCACAAGTTCAGAGGGCATTGGGCCAGTCTTTTCAGCGACATCAGCGTCATGCCAATTGCAGAAGGCTTCCAGCGGTTTCCTTCCAAGTCGGGGATAGAGTATGGCTGTCCTCCAAGAATCTAAAGCTCAAGGTCCCATCTAATAAGCTGGCACCTCGGTTCATTGGTCCGTACAAGATCATTTGCAAAATTAACTCTGTTTCTTATGCCTTGGAATTGCCTGCTTCTATGCGCATTCATAATGTATTCCATGTGTCTCTCCTTAAACCTCTGGTTTGTAACCGTTATACTACCACACCTGTGAGGCCAGGTCCTGTTGAAGTCGAGGGGCAGGAGGAGTTTGAAGTACAAAACATTATTGATTCCCGCAGACGTAGAGGAGGGGTATAGTATCTGGTGCATTGGAAAGGTTATGGTCCTGAGGATCGTTCCTGGGTAGACAGTAAGGACCTTCATGCACCCAAGTTACTACGAGTATTTCATGCCAAATACCCTCAGAAGCCTGGACCCTACTCTAGGAGAGGGGGTCTTTGAAAGGGGGGTACTATCACGGTGCCCGTGATTCGTGCAGCTCTGTGTTTGTCACTTGCTGTGTATTCGTGATTGGCTGTCTGTAATTAGCCCTCCTCACACAGCCTTTTTAAACCCAGGTTGAGCACTTCCAGGTTGCCCTTTCGTGGTGTTTCTGACTCCACTCTACCTGACCTGCTTGTCAGATCTCTGGGCCTGTTTCCAGTGTTCCTGTATGCTACGTTCCGGTGTTCCAGTGTTCCTGTACGTTAATGTTCTGGTGTTCCAGGGTTCCAGTGTTCCTGTACGTTAATGTTCCGGTGCTCCAGCGTTCCAGTGTTCTTGTATGCTAACGTTCCGGTGTTCCAGTGTTTCAGCGTTCCTGTGTGCCTGTATTCCGGGGTTCCTGTGCTCCAGCACCGTGCGGGTTAACCTGTACGAGTTCCTGAGTCTCGCACTCCAGCTGTCGCTCCGGCGACATTGTTCTCCTCGCTATTGCATATACATTGTTGGTCCCAGCGTGCGGACGCTGGTTTACTCCACTAAACCTGGTTGCAATATTCATTGTGGGTTCCAGCGTGCGGACGCTGGTTTACTCCACTAAACCTGGTTGCAATATACACATTGTTGGTTCCAGCGTGCAGACGCTGGTTTGCTCCACTAAACCTGGTTGCGATATACATTGTTGGTTCCATCGTGCGGACACTGGTTTGCTCCACTAAACCTGGTTGCAATATGCATTGTTGGTTCCAGCGTGCGGACGCTGGTTTGCTCCACTAAACCTGGTTGCTATATACCTTGTTGGTCCCAGCGTGCGGACGCTGGTTTGCTCCACTAAACCTGGTTGTGATATACATTGTTGGTTCCAGTGTGCGGTCGCTGGTTTGCTCCATTCAACCTGGTGGCGCTATTTACCATTAGTCCCAACGTGCGGACGTTGGTTTGCTCCTGAACATCCAGTACTGTGGTCAGTCGCTGTCCACTTCCTAGCAGTTGTCTGATTATCCCTGGAAATAGACTTCTGCTGATTTAGGTCTCTATACTTATGCTCTCTGCTGTCTTAGTCACCTGACAGCTGGTCTGCGTGCTTAGGCTGCCCTGCCCGGTATTGGTGAGGCCGGTAGAACCTAGATGATCCATCCTGTAGGTTGCCTCACCCGGTATTGGCAGGGCCAGTAGAGCCTACTCAGTACTCCTTTGGGCTGCCCTGCCCGGTATTGGTAAGGCCGGTAGAACCTTGTATTCACCATTTTTAAGGTTGCCTTACCCGGTATTGGCAGAGCCGGTAGAGCCTACATTCCGTATTCCATTGGGCTGCCTTGCCCAGTATTGGTAAGGCCGATTGAACCGGTATACGTCATCTCGCGGTTGCCTTACCCGGTATAGGCAAGGCCGGTAGAGCCTGTCATTAAAACTGTCACTTGGGTTGCCTTGCCCGGTATTTAGCAAGGCCGGTAGAACCTATTGCATGTTCTATTACTGTTGTATTGTTATGTATGTTTACCCTACGGGGACTGCCTTTAACTTTAAATAAAATTAAATTATTTTACCAAACCTTAAGTCTGAGAGTCTTCAAAAACCGTGACACCTCTAAAAGCCTAGGGGACTATACAATTAGTGATCAAGAAGCAGTGGGCAATGCTGGTGATGACCTAAAAGATTACTAATAATGATAATGTAGATGTAGAATATATCCCTCCAGCATCCTCCTCTTCTTCAGATACAGATGAGGTTGAGGGTGATAGAGATGATGACATGGCCAGAAAGTTAGCTGAAAGGGAAAGGCTCAATCTTCCACACACTGTGCACCTAGTTGTAGTAGAACTGCAGAAACATCTTATCCCATTAGTAGTAGTAGTAGCCCTTCAGGAACCCCTCAGTCTATGAAGTCCACAGTATGCAGATACTTCACTCAGGATCCAAAACCTAAGCATGTTGCTATCTGTTGTCTGTGTAAAAAGCACATGAGCAGGGGGAAAGCAGGTTCATACCTTGTAACGGTTTGTTTGACACACAGACACAGTGGTTTAGGATAAAACACAGTTTTATTGAAATCACAATAAAATAAGAACCTCACAGGTCCTGTAGTATTCAGGCAGTACAATACAGACACATGACAGGTCATATATACATATGCTTACACAGGTCCAGTATAGCCGTAAAGTCCATAGCAGTCTATACTGATAAAGGTCAGGCAGAATATGTTGGATTCCCAGGACAAAGGTACTGCATGGTTTAAAGGTCTTCAAGAAGTGTAAACAGTCCTATGTGTTGAGAGTTCTGTGATAGAGCTCTTTCCATATAGAGAGCTTCAAGATACACCCAGGAACAGGTTAGCAGTAATGGAGACTAGACCAATGGCACACTGCCGTGGCAGTAACGGAGGCAGACACTTGCACTCTGCAGGAGCAGTAACGGAGACTAGGCCAATGGCACACTGCCGTGGCAGTAACGGAGGCAGACACTTGCACTCTGCAGGAGCAGTAACGGAGACTAGACCAATGGCACACTGCCATGGCAGTAACGGAGGCAGACACTTGCACTCTGCAGGAGCAGTAACGGAGACTAGGTCAATGGCACACTGTCGTAGCAGTAACAGAAACTGACTCTCACACTCTGCTGAACCAGAAACGGGAACTGGATAGTCTGTAGAATCAGAATGTCGCCAAGGCGACAATAGGCCGTCAGATCAGGAACTGTTACAGTTTCAGCTTACCTTGTTTCCAGCAGCATCTACAGGCGCAAGGCTTCTAGCATGCAGCAGGCCTCTGTTTTATCTGTTTGTTTCCTGTAGTCTCCTCCTACCTACTTCCTCCCTCTGGGCTGCTCCTCCTACTTCCTGTGGAGGGGTTTAAAAGGCAGACTGAGTTCTGACTCAGTCACCCTTGCGTTGTTGTTGTTATTAGGTGAAGTACTTGGGCTCTGTGTGTGACCTGGCTATCTATGAAAACCCACTCTGTGTATGACCTGGCTATTTATGAGAACCCGCACTGTGTATGACCCGGCTAAGTAAGAGAACCCTTTCTGTGTATGACCCAGTGATCACGAGTATCCCTTACTGTGATCAATTTGTGCTATTGGCTTAAGACAGACCACTGTTGTGGACAGGGTCTGATTGGTGACTGCAGGCGTGAGTCACAGGGTCTCGATATAGTGACTGAAGGCAGAGTCACAGGGTCTGGTGTAGTGACTGCAGGCGTGAGTCACAGGGTCTCGTGTGGTGGCTGCAGGCATGAGACACAGGGTCTTTTTATGTGACTGCAGGAGTGAGTCACAGGGGTCCGATATAGTGACTGCAGGAAGAGTCACAGGGTCTCTTAGAGGTGACTGCAGGCGTGGGTCACCGGGTTGCTGCAAAGGTGTGGTGTTGCTGGTTTGACTGATTGCAGGAGTGGGTCAGTTCTCCAGTCCAGCAGTCCTTGTGTTCCTGTTCGTCGGATCAAGATTGCTGAGCCAGTGTTCACAGTGGTCGCCTGTTCCAGTGTTCCAGTCGACGGATCAAGAGTTGGAGTTCCTGTATCCTGCTGAGACTAACAGGGGCTTCAGCCAGTCTCTCGCATTGTGGTCTAGCGAGAGGCCTACTATTTCTGGTAGTAGTGTCGCCAGCTAGTAACCCTTTGCTTGTTGTACCACTTATTTATCGCTGTGATTTATTCTAATAAATATTTTGCATTATATTACTGTACTGAGTTCTGAGCATTCCTGGGTGCCCGTGAGAGGAACGCCAACCAAGCCAGGTCGAATCACAGTGCAGGAACGTCAGCCAAGCCGGGTCGAATCACAGAGCAGGAACGTCAGCCAAGCCAGGTCGGTACGCAGGAACGTTAGCCAAGCCGGGTCGGTACACAGGAGCAGGCGCAGAAGAATAGTCAGGCAATCCGGGTCGGTACACAGGAGCAGGAGACAAGATGCAGAGTAGTCATCCAAGTCGGCCAAGTCGGTACACTGGGAATCACTGAGCAGAAACTAGCAATGTACAGGAACACCACAAAATGGCACCGGATGGGTGCTGGAGCCCAGTATATAAAGGCCATACTGGGCGGGACAAACACAGGACAGCCAATGGGAGCACACACAGTGTAGACTGACAGGAAAACAATAACGAGGGGAGCATGGGCACTGTGATATATCTAGAAAGCTACTGTATGAGAACCTACCTAAAACACAGCTGCAGGTCTGATAGGGAGTCACACCATCAACAGGTCAGAGGTGCCACAACTAGCAGCAGCAGAAGCATTCCTGAAGTTCCCATGGCTCTGGCACACATAAGAGAAGTGATGCTAATGTGTCAGAGAGTGTAGCAGGAGTTAGGACATTTGATATAACATCTATGACTCCTGCTGCAGAGTTTGTTGTAGGAGATAACTAGTGTCTCATGCCCACACATGCTGCCTCCACCTCCACCACCTTCTACATGTTAGCATGCTTTGAGCAAGATCCTTGCATAGTGTCCATTAAAAGCAATAAGGAATACATTCTTACCAGTTTGTTGGACCCCCACTTTAAACAAAAAAATTCCGAATTTCTGCCAAAGCTTGATCAGTGTGTCACAACAACAACGAGTCATGATCATTAGCAGCAGAATCGATTCTATCAAGGAATATAAAGATATGCTTATTGATCAAGTGGAGGATAAGAGGGAGAAAGTTAGGGCCAAAAAACTTCTGGAAAACATAGTGAAAGTTAAGGCAACAAAGGTTTTATACCAGCAGCAGCAGCTACATCATCAACCAGAGCACCACATTCCCATTCTGAATGCAGGGTGATTCATGAGTTTCAGCAGTGAAAATCAAACATTGGTTATGGTGGTGGTGGCACATCTCTTTGGGACTTGCTCCCTGAGTATGGTTTGGCAACTGATACACAGGAACATTGTGTAGTTCCTAGGAATGGTCCCAGCATACTCGGGTAGAAACAATGCGTGTAGCCAGCACTGGCACATACTATAGTGGAAACCCTTAGTTGCCCACCAGCTAGCGTTTAGTCTGAGCATGTTTTTAGTGCAGTGGGTTATACTGTAAATAACAGTAGGATACAGCTACCAAGCAGCAGCACTGGAAGACTAACATTCTTAAAAATGAAAAAAAAACATCTACTACCATCTGAGTAGCATGTAGCAGAAGAGGACAAAACCACACACTACAGGAAAATATAAGAAAAATGTATTAACAGCAGCACAGAGGATGAGGAGAGATGTGAAGGACTGCTACCATCTACCACAGCAGGATCACTACTATGAACACTGATTAATGTGTGTCAATAATCTGAGAATAATGATAGCTTACATTAAACTCAAATATGATAATGGTAATAATTGGTGTAGGAATCATGGAAAGTATGTATAAATCTATAAATATATAGAGAGATCTATATCAATGACACCACACCTGTCCACCATCCCCATACACGTGCTACATTAAATTTGGATATTGATAACCTTTTTTTTATTTATTTCTATTTATCCCAATGGCTTGACAGCATAACAGTAGGCTTACAAAAAAGCTGAAAGATATTTGTGTGTGTACTGTCACTGTGCAGGACCCAGGTTAGCCAAACACAAATCCTGACAAAAAAATTGATTTGTAGGACTTGTTACAACATAAGCCCTGAGGAAAAATACATTTGTTTGGAAGGAAGGAACTGTGCATTTCATCAGCAACTACAATTTGCACAGTTTGTGTGTGTGTGTGTGTGTAGGAACATTGTGAAATCGGGTGTGTACTGGGAAACATGGACACATCTGCGCTCATATCAAACAACTGCAACCAACCACCTTGACGCTAAGGACCTCAATGTCAAATCAATCATCCTCCCCCCCACCCCCACAAACCAAGTACTGCTGTTACTATGTCCCTTCTCCGCTCTGCTAAGGACAACTAGCAGACGTAGTAATAATGATGAATCCTTCCTGCCACCAGCTTAGTGTATTCTATGGGATGGAATCTCTTCAGATGCTCCTTTATTCCCTGCTTGCGATTAGCCTCCACCACATTGCCATGTGTGGTCAGCACACCACACGATGTGCAATGGGTGGACACTAACTGACACATCCCTGCATCTAGAGAGTCGCCATCAGCTGGCGGGGGAAGTAAAACTGACTGAGGTGCTAAACCAGAAGAGGTGGAGTAGAGAACCATGAGGGTGCTGAGGTGGGGATTGCTGTTACATCTTCCCGCACCTGGAACCTAGCACAAGAAGCTGATGATGAGGCAGGTGTTTCTCTCACCATCAAACATTCGGACTCAGTCAAGGTTTCTCTGCTCTTCTTCCTCTTCAATTTCTGCCTACATCCTTGTTGACCTTGGGGCATTCTTCATATAAATGTCTTGGTTTCTGTATTGCATGTGTTTTATGAAGGTGGCTGTGCCAAGGGTTGACCCCTCCTTTCCCATTTTCACTGACTTGTTACATATAGTGCACAGTGCAGTTGTTGATGAGGGCACTTTGCCTGCCCCAAGAGAAAAATAGTACCACACGCTGACTTCAGGGAGGGGACAGGTGGAGAAGAATGTCTTCTTTCTTCTTCTCCACTATCCACTTCACTGGCTGAGGCAGAGGATGATGCTGCTGCTCCCTCAGCATCAGCACTAACACTAGGAGCACGATTATTGCTGTCAGGTGGAACCTGTTCTAGTCCAGAGTTACTACTACTGCTGGAACTCAATCCCACCGTGGCCACGGTGATCTGTGGCAGACTAAGCTGCTCATCATCAGCCTGCTGCTGAGACAGAGCAAGACTCAGCAGTAGGGGTGGGCGAAAGGTCCCGCTGTGTTCAAATGAAAAATCAGCGAAAACCACATCGTTATCTGCTTTTTCACAGGAAAATCAGCTTTAAAAACAGTTATTAAAATCTTTGCATTTTCCACCCATTGGCAAAAATTCCTTGCCATTTTTCCAATGGCTTGAAAGATTCTGCCTATTGATTTGCGTGTTTTTCTTCTTTTTGCTATAAAAACGTGATGTATTCCAGGACGTGAAACACAATAGAAGCAGCTACAGAGCAATGTAGATGTGCTGTGCTGTTCTACTGTGATGTTTTTGCAAAACAGAGGCAGGAGAGGCTCATAGTGACTGCTACCACTGTAAGAAAGTTTAAAAATAATAAAAGGAGGAACTGGAAGGACCATTATGTGTCCACTGAGTCTGAGGCGGAGGCGGAAGTGAGCACTACAGAACCAATGCTGGCCAGTCCCCTTAAATCACCCCTAGGGATCTTGGGGAGATTAATATCAAGGGAGGAAGAAGAGGCTAGTAGTGAGAGCAGGACAGGTCTCTTGTCAGCTTGTTAGTGTTAGGAGTGAAGGATGGGGTAATCCTCTTATTACTAGTGACTGTGAGGGGGGAAGACTCAGGGGCTGAAATTGATGTGGTTGGTGTTAGTAGTAGTAATAGTAATGGTGAAGCAGCTGGTGGGAATAGCATTAGGGGAGTGGTACGGGAAGCAATTGAGAGCATCCAGACTAGCAGTCAAGGGAGTCCACACCATTCTCCTGATCCTGGGAGTCCCCTTCCCCCCTCAGCATTGTAGAGTTGGAACATGATCCTGAAGAAGCCAGAACTGGTGGCTAGCAGGTGCAGCAATAATACCACCACCACCACCACCACCAGGAGCAAGTTGCTTGTGCTGATATTAGTGCTTCCAGTCTGCCTTCTTCAGGCCCCCAAGAAATGGCACATGTGACATTAGGTGACCCTCTTTCACATTTCTTGTCACCTCCTCCAACAAGCAGTGATATGTCTGTAATAGAGCAGCAGCAGCAGCATGGAGGGACTAGTGGTGGTGATGATGATGATGGTGGAGAAGATGGAGTGGAGAGGCATTGATGGCCTTTTTACACCAAACTGAGAAGGAATAGGAGACAAGGATGAGGATGGACATCACCACCACCACAAGCAGTGAACTTTTGGAATTTGAAACTGCTCTAATTCCTGCTGCTGCTGAGTTGCAATGGAAGCAGGATGCTGTGGAGCAGGCAAGTGTGCCACAAACCACCATGGGCACAGTGGGAATAGGGTCAACAAGTGATGCGGGACTAGGACCGGTTCCTCTTGCTAGCAGCAGTAATAATTCTGGTCCTAGTTGCAGTGCTGATTCTGAGCAGTAGCAGCAACAGCAGCAACATCATCCTCTGCCCCAGACAGTGAGGAGAAAAAGAAAGAGGCCAGTCTTCTCCACCTTTTCCCTCCCCTTGACGTCATGGGTGTGGGACTTTTTTTCTCTTGGGGCAGGAACAGTGCAGTCATCACCAACTGCACTGTGCACAATTTGCAACAGTGAGTGAGAAGGGGAAAGGAGTGAATGTGCCTTGACACAACTACTTTGATAACGCACCTGAAACATAGACATCATGACATTTACGTCAAAGATGTTAAAGCCAAACACCCACCACAGAAATCAAGCACTACTGTTGCTGTACCCACCAACTTTCCAGAAAGGCAACAAGAGGCAAGGCAGAGATCAATGAGGTGGAAGAATAGAACAACCCAGGCAGAGGCAGGAAGTTCGATGACGAGCAAAAAAGCTACCTCGTCATTACCATCTTCCTCTAGGGTAACTACATCTTCTGCCAATCCACCTTGTTCATCGTTACCTCCCCCACCAAATGATAGCTACTCTGTAGATGTTAGGATGTGGCAGTTTGTGTTCACCCATTGCACACTGTGTGGTGCACTGACCACACATGGAAGTGTTGTGGAGGTGAATCACAAGCAGGGCATCAAACGGCATCTTAGGAGATTACATCCTACAGATTATGCTAAGATGGTGGCAGGGAGGGTTCATCATTATTATTAAATTGTCAGCAAGTTATCATGTGTCCTTAGTGGGGTGTGGACAAGGGGCATAATAACAGTAGCAGTACTTGGTTTCTGGTGCCATGGTGTTTGGATAGAGCTGTGACAGGTGTTATTTACCACACACACTGTGCACATTGCAGTTGCTTATGAGAGGCACAGTTCCTGTTCTCAAGGGAAAATGTTCTATTCCAGTAACAGCACACCCATGATTTTGGAGGAGGGGCAAGTGGTGAAGAATTATTGGCCAACTTATTTTCTCCACATATATCTGAAGTGGTGGGGGCTAGTTATTGCGCGGCTACTGCCTCAGGCACATCAGTGGATCTAGTTCCGACAAGTGGAACCTTCATCGCCCATGTTACTGCTGTTGTTGATCCCATTCTCTTTGAGCTGCCTAATCATCCTCAGCAGCAAGAACAACAGTCGCAAATTCTGCAATTACACCAGGGCATTTGACAATGGCCAGTGGCCACTGGCCAACATGGCATGACCTGCTGGCAATAGGGGTGCGTGTGTGGCCGGTCCTTAAGGGGTTAAAAAAAAAAAACAGAGGACTACAAAAAAAATAAACAATTTTTAGAGGCTTTTTTTCTAACCAAAAAAAAACCAGGTCTTGTTTCCTAGAGCAAATCAATGTTTCTTCAGGGCTTGTGCCTCTAATAAGTCCAAGTCCTACAAATCTATGTTTCCTCGGGGCTTGGGCATCTAGCAACAAATCTAGTCAGTGTAATGTAAGGTGTGTGTTAGTCTATACTTATAACACAATTAATACTGTTATACTGTGCAGTATTACAACAATTTGAATACCTCTAATGTATAAAGGTTAGAGAGATCTCCAACACATAATTAAGCAATGCTTTGGATACCTTTCTTACATACAAAGGGTTAAAATGTCAATTTTATCAATGGAGGGTTTTATTTAGTCCCTAAGGTATAGTTAGTTTATCCTAAAATTAACACAGTCATGTACTATATCATTCTACATGAGTTCAGATGTATGACACCTTTAGTGATAATGGCCCCTGCTAAATATCTGAAAGATGTCTGTATACTCATTTTAGAATAATCAATACAATAAGAAATTTAAATGGGAAATAGGAAGCTAAAAATCAGGTGGTGATTTCTTGATTTTTGTTCTGCAATTTAAATTAAGTACTCATTACTTGACAGCTAAAATAAGAACTCAACAAGTGCATTTGCATGTCTTTCACAAGAAGGCTTCAACCTACAGAGTTTTGGAAAATTATCAAATGGGAGTGTAAGCAAAAATGCTTAGTATTCTGCTTTACACCAGATTAACCCCTTAACGACCAGTGGTCGCGGGGTGTGTGGTCCTTTAAGGACCCGATAGAGAATTTCGGCGTGCCGCCCCACGTGACTGATCACGTGGGGCGGCATGCCGAACTGAGGGACTGAAAGAGATCGCTCCGGTCTTGGAACGATCAACTTCAGTCCCCGGTATTACTCACCGCGCTCCTGCAGAAGCGCGATGGTAATAGTACGTGACGTACCAGGACCGTCACCGGTCCTTAAGTGCCGGACCAGCGTGACGGTCCGGGTACGTCACCGGACGCTAAGGGGTTAAAAGATATTATGAAACATATAAAAAGTTATAAGTAACAGAAAGCAGTGGCAGAAATGTCACAGAATACAGAATGTCAACAGTACTTGGGTCTTATGCTCAAAAGAGAAATTAAGTAATTCCAGGAGAAACTAAATGCACTCTAGTGGAAAAACACAAATTCCCTAAATTTGCTCTGATGGGTGAAATGTCACATTTTTGTATAGGATATTTTGCAGGAAAACAAAAATGTTCCCACTTTTCCTGCAAAACTTCCCACCATTGAAAATACATAAAATGTCCACCTTTTTGCCAACACCTATGAATTTGCCATGAGAACTTTGCAGTTTTTGCCTCTGTGGATGAAGAAATCCTGTTGCAATGCTACTGCTGCTGAGTGGTGCAGTGAAGAAATCAACAGTTGAAAGTAAAATTTGCTAGCAGAGTCCTACAGCACCATAAGCCTCTAAAAAATTATTAGCAGTTTGAGGTGCAACACCTGACATCAGTTCTTTAAAATCTTTGTTTCCAACAGAAGAATAGGACAATATGTAAACTGGAAACATATTGGCAAGTTTGCCATACAACAGGTGTACTTTTGGAGTATTTTTGTGCCGTTTTTTAAATCTTTCTAAGAACTTAATAAGTATGGATTGGAAGAACATAAAAGATGAATTGTGTATCATCATTTTTTAAAAACATGACTAGTGGTGCTGTAAATAGGAGAAGTTACTGTTGCCACTATATCAGCAATTGTGTACAACAAATATTTGTAAAGGTTACACTCACCTGGCCAATTATGGATGGTAGGTTCAGCGCAGCTCTCAACAGTGACAGTGATTTCAACAAACTAGGAATCACAGGACAGAAGCACTCAACCAAACCCACCAAAGAAGCAAAGGCCAGCCAAAAAATCAAATGATAAAACTCCATATTTATTATCAAATGTTTAAAATGGATGAAACACAGACCAGTTACAGTGGAAAATGTTGCCTCACTCCCTAAGACATCTACACACTACTATTGTGTTCCTCTTGGCCCTGTGCACTTTTCAAAGGACTTCTTCTATTCTGGCAACCAGAGTTAGACAACCTGAGTGCCATGCATTGCAATGTGCTGGCAACCCAGGAGACTCGTCTCACTCAGATCCATCTCTGTAAGAAGTGACTGTTTTCATCTCCCCAGACATCTTTAGTATCTCTCTTTGATTCATGATCCTCAATGATAGTGTTAAACTACAAAGTGACGGAGAAGCATTATTGGCCAACTTTTCTTTTTCTCCACATACATCTGAAGTGGTGGGGGCTAGTTATGGTGCTGCTACTGTGCATCATTGGAGCTAGTCGTGGCAAGTGGAGCCTTCATCATCCATCACCCATGTTACTACTGTTCTTGATTCCATTCCCTTTGAGCTGCCTAATAATCCTGCTGTTTAAACAACTCAGCAGCAAGAACAGCAGTCACTAATTCCCCAATTACATCAGGGCATTTGAGAAATGGCCAGTGGCCACTGGCCAACAAGACATAAGCAGCTGGCACTAGGCCAGTAGGACATTGTTTTTTCTCACAGCTTGTTCTTTAACCCGTAAGGAACCATGACATGACAGAATCGTCATGGGCAAACTTCCCTAAAGGACCAGTGATGGTCCTGGCATGTCATTGATTTCAGGGCTCCCCCCACAGATGCATACCATTCAGGGAGCACTGAATCGGATTGCATTAAAAGAAAATGCTCAGTGGTCCATAAGTGCCGGTTGCATGCGTGCGTGCATGGCCAGACCTTAAGGGGTTAAAAGAAAACAAAAAAACAGAGGACTACAAACAAATAAACAATTTTTAGGGGCTTTTTTCTAACAAACTTAAGTCCTACAAATCAATGTTTGCTTAGGGCTTGTGCCAAACAAGCCTAAGTCCTACAAAACAGTGTTTCCTTACTGCTTGTGTCAAACAAGTCTAAGTCCTTGTCACGGTTAGTTAAGACTCTCAGACTTAAGGTTTAGGTAAAAACATAACTTTATTGAAAAGTTAAGGCAATCCCCATAGGGCTATCATACACATACAAACAATACAAATAAGCAAATGACTATATGAATAGGTTCTACCGACCTTGCCAATAATACCGGGCCAGGCAACCCAGGCAACTAGACGAAATAGCAGTAGCAGGCTCTACCGGCCTTGCCAATACCGGGTAAGGCAACCGTGAGATGTTAACGTACCGGTTCTACCAGCCTTAGCAATACCGGGCAAGGCAGCCTGAGGGAATCCTGTGAGTAGGCTCTACCGGCCCTGCCAATACCGGGTAAGGCAACCTAAAGGATGGCAACGTGAATAGGTTCTACCGGCCTTACCAATACTGGGCAGGGCAGCCCAAGAAAGGAGACCTTCCTGGAACCAACTGACTGTCAGGTGACGACAGTAGACTGGAAGAGGTAGCAACTAGGATGAGCAGTCTAACTCAAGCAGAAGTCTCATGCCAGAGAACTACAAGACAACTGCATAGGGACTGGACAGCAACTCGGACCTCACAGTACCTGACTACAGTCAGGGAGCAAACCAGCATCCACATGCTGGGACCAACTGACAGGAATGTGAACCGCAAGGCGTACTGGAGTAAACCAACAGGAGTAATGGTACAAGGTTAATGGAGTAAACCAGTGTCCGCACGCTGGAACCAACAATAGTATAGGCCACCAGGTTTAATGGAGTAAACCAGCGTCCGCACGCTGGAACCAACAATAGTATAGGCCACCAGGTTTAATGGAGTAAACCAGCGTCCGCACGCTGGAACCAACAGTAATATAAGCCACCAGGTATAATGGAGTAAACCAGCGTCCACACGCTGGAACGAATAGTAGTATGCACCACCAAGTTTAATGGAGTAAACCAGCGTCCACACGCTGGAACCAACAATAGTATAGGCCACCAGGTTTAATGGAATAAACCAGCGTCCGCACGCTGGAACCAACACTAGTATAAGCCACCAGGTTTGATGGAGTAAACCAGCGTCCGCACGCTGGAACCAACAGTAATATAAGCCACCAGGTATAATGGAGTAAACCAGCGTCCTCACGCTGGAACCAACAGTAATATAAGCCGCCAGGTATAATGGAGTAAACCAGCGTCCACACGCTGGAACGAACAGTAGTATGCACCACCAAGTTTAATGGAGTAAACCAGCATCCGCACGCTGGAACCAACAATAGTATAGGCCACCAGGTTTAATGGAGTAAACCAGCGTCCGCACGCTGGAGCCTACAGTAGGAATATCGCCGCACCGAAATGAGAGCAATGTCGCCTCAGCGACTGCAGACAGGGAACCACTGAGACCAGGCAGAGGATCAACCGGAACGAGCACCGCTGAACTGACAGGCGACCGGAACATCAGCAACCGTATAGAACAACCGGAACCGACTGGAACGACAAGCAGGCAGGTACACAGGAACAGGTAGACTCAGGAACTCAGGAACTCTGAAACACTGGAACACTGGAACTCTGGAACTCTGGTACTCTGGAACTCTGGAACTCAGGCCCAATCAGCAGGCAGGACAGAAAAGGTACTGTCAGAGACACCATGAAAGGGCAACCAGAGGGTGCCCGGACTGAGTTTAAAAAGGCAATGTGAGATGGGCTGACAGCAGGCAGCCAATGGGAGCCCCCTGCAGGTGATAGACACTGGATAGCACCAATCACGGGCACCGTGATAGTCCTACAAATCAATGTTTCCACAGGACTTGGGTCTAACACAAGTCTAATTTCCCTCAACTAATCAATGTTTCCTCAGGGATTGTGTCATTAGTATTAAGTCTTAAGTCCTACAAATCAATGTTTCCTCAGGGTTTGGTCCTAGTCTAGTCCTACAAATCTTCCTGTACAAAATACTCCATCCCATCAAGTATCAGTCTACCCCAGTCACAGCTTACGTCAGGGGTCCCTATCTCTGGCACATTATGTACCAATTTCTTATTTTAGTTTATTAGTTTATTTATTTTTATTAACTGACCCCCAATACCAGTCAATAGCCCCTCCCCTAAAACAAATTCCCTGTTCAACTGATTCTTTCCCCAGAGTCCACCCACCAACACAGGCACCCTCCTCAGATTTCTTTTATACCATGTGTATTGGTGTTAATTGTATTTATTTTTTATTTTTTGTTAACTGTCCCCCCAATAGTAATAAACAACCCCCCCCCAAAAAAATATGCCTGATTCTTTCCCCCACACTCCACCAACACAGACACACTCATACTCCTTTTATATTATGCCTTTGGTAAATAAAATAACATGTGCTATGTGTTGTGTGGAAATTCAATGTTCCCATTGATTTCAATGGAATGAGCTAGGAGAAAAAAAGTGGAAAAAAACACACTTTACACTGTAAATTATTCACCAATCAGGAAGTGCCATTATTTGCTGATTTTGGTTTGAGGTGAAAATTTCCATCCATCACTAATCATGAGTAAAGTATCTCCATAGTAGATGTAATAGACTGAAGGTTTGCTGAGACAGCTACTACTTTGACAGGTGCTAGAAACTGCAATGGTGATAGAAGTATGGGTCAGGGGTTTTGCACTTTGAACCTTTTCCTAGCAGCTATTTGAGCCATATGATCATCACTCTCACTCTCTAATTGCATTTAAATCTAAATAAAAAGAGGGCAGCAGCATCATCTATATCTGCTCCAACCCACTACTATCATATTCTTTCAGGTTTATCTGAAACCTTTTTTTTCACCTTAGGGGATTTATAGAAGATGTATCCCTAGTTTGCAGTGGGGTGTTACTGTAACTTTGACTTCACTGCTATATCTTCCTCCACTGTGGTAACAACACTAAAATATGACTGCTCACCATCTCTGGTATTAATGGTGGTTAGACTCTTCATATTTTACAAAAGGCTTTGTCATGAGGATCACTTACTGCACAAGCTGCAGCAACCATAAGAACAGTTAGTTTTTGTAGTACAGCTTTCCTACCGCCAACACATATATGCGTTCCTCCTACTCCTTTCCCTTTAGCATGTTTGGTGGATATAATGATAGCAGTACTGATTTTTACTATAAAGTACATTACAAAGCTGTTAGGGTGTGAAGTGATGATTACTAAGGCTTAAAACAAGTCAAATGAAGGTTCTGCTGCTTGTCTCTCTCTGTGCCATTTACCAGTCAATTTTTTTTAAACTGTCACTGTCTGTCATCCACATCCACAGTCCCTGCAACTGCAAGGAAATCTAGCTCTCCTTCTTTACCTATCTGCCTATACATTACTAGCTAGCTAGTGTCAAAATTATCTTTCTCTCCCAAGGACTGCAATGTTAGATGTTACAGTACAGTACACGATAGACCTGTTAACTTCAGAGTCATCAGTTTGGAATAAAAGAATAAATCTCACAGAAGCTGTGCTGCATCCACCTCTTCAGTATATGTTCCTCTTGTTCTTGCAGATGTGGTAATGAGTGTGTGTGTAAATAACAGAGTATGTTAACTCCTTAAGGACCGGCAGCGTTAAGGACCACAGTGCATTTTTTTAATCATATTCAAGTGGCATGCAGCCTCAAAGGGACCCCTGAATTCCATGACGTGCTAGGATCGTCACTGATCCTTAAGTGCAGGACAGCCATGACAGTCCTATCATTGGTCCTTAAGGGGTTAAGTTATGCCCCTTGTCTATTCAATTTGTATTGAAAGTATGATGTATTGTTTGTCCGAATGCCATCTGTAACTGAGTCTCAGTAAAGTCTCAATAAGATTCACCCAGCTCAGGTAGCAAAGAAGAATATTTTTAGCTATTTCCAGTACTTTCTCCTTGTTCCACTATTTCATTGTTTGACACAGAATCACATATGCACTGCCCGACACCCCAGTCTTGTTGCACTGCCTACAAGTAGTCACACAGCCACATATGCACTGTCTGGTATACCAGTCTTGTTTCACTGGTAATTACAGAGCCACACACATACTTTTTGACACGTCAGCCTCATTGTATACTTCCATTTTTAAATCATAAAGTCACATATACGCTGCTTGACGCAAAGATTTGTCCAATGGTAGTCACTGGACTGGACATACACTGACAACAAGCCTTGTTCTATACTTCCCATGTGTCACCACAGAACCACACAAGCTCTGTCAGACACCCTACCCTTGTTTGGTATCCATCTGAAATGTTGCCCAATATTGGGCAACTAACAAAATGGAGCATTAAACATGTCGCCAGCGTGAAAAGGAAGACATGAGAATCTCACCCGCATCAAACGAGCGAGATTCTCATGTCGCGGAATTAAGCTTATATACAACAATTAAAGGGTGAAGCATCAGTCCTTACCTACTAGGTAAGGTACTAAGGGCTAAGTGTGAGCTGCATGTTTTACTGCACCGTTCTTGTATCCTTTTGAAATGTCATACACTATTAGGCGGCTAACAAAATGGAGCATTAAAAATGTTGCCGGCATGAAAAGGGCGACATGAGAATCTCCTTCGGTGCTCAGCTGTCTCAAAAGTAACAGGCAATCAGGTAGAATGACTCCGCTGGTGGAATAACAATGCTTATCACTTCCAGCGATAGCTGTATCATCAATCCACCCAAAGTGTATGTCTCTATCTCCCGCTGCACAGATCCTGAGATCCTCAAATACAACCCTATCAAAGATTATCTAGTAGAATTTAGCTTATTAGAAATAGCCAAGAACCAGGAAGTGTTGAATAAGGAGATATTTAGTTTTTTGTATAACGAGTACTGTACTATTCATATATTTTATTATTTACTGAAACTTCAAAAGGATCATAAGAGACTTCCTGGATGTCCGATAGTGTCTGGTATAGGGTCCATGACGGATAACCTATCTAAGTATATAGACTTGTATCTTCAACCCTTGGTGGTGCTGTTGCCCTTGTATTTGAGGGACAGTATACAGGTTATTAAAAGCTTGGACAAGATTGTATGGAAAGATACCTATAGGTTGATAACATGCAATGTTGTTACGGTTCAGTACACTCAGAAATGGAAGGTTTTGGTAAAAACACAATTTTATTGGCACACAATGAATAACAGTAACCCTCACGGGTCCAGCATACAGAAATATGGTAAGCTGACACAAGACAGGTTACAATTGCATGATTAACCCACATGGGTCCAGTATGTAGAACAAATATACAGTACTGACACAGGTCAGGTAAATCACAGTTGATATAGTGTAAATATGACCAAGAGAAGTAAATTAGGCCAATGACAGAATTGATCTCAATGTTGGAAGTCTCAATGTAACTCTCTACGCACAGAGTCACAACAGCGACTGACACATATGCAACAGGTTAAGCCAGTGCAGGTCTGGCTAAGGCAACATAGGAGGAAGGCTGCAGAGTGAATGCCCACCAGAGACTACAAACAAGCATGAGTCAGTGTTTAGTGCAGCAGGATAATATGTGCCCAACTGAGACTTCAGACTCATACACAAATGCCCAGCACCTCCCCTGAAGGGGTTAACGAATGCTCCGGTCTGCAGCGAGGAGGTAACCTGAGGCGCCCAACTATACCCAACCTCAGTAATGGCAGAAACAGACCAAGCGATCATGGTGCGAATCGGAATCTACCGGAGGGTCACAGAGGGCACAGTGTGCAAACGGATAGAGGACTGGACTACTATGCGGAACCGGATCACCGGAGCTCTGGCAAGACCATTGAGAGTGAGCAGCAAGACCACTGAGAGTGAGCAACAGCGAGAGTGGAGTGGCTAGCGAGCAGGAACAGAACTGGAGCAGGATCTTCAACCCAGCTGGGTCGGTACACGGAGCAGGAACGTCAGCCAAGCCGATTCTGTACAGGGAGTAGGATCGCCAATCACGCCGGGTTCACCAGACAAGCCGAGTCAGTACACGGAGCAGGAACATCAGCCAGACCGGGTCAATACAGGAAACAGGAACGTCAGCCAATCCGAGTCGGTACACAGAGCAGAAACGATGAACAGGCAGAGTAGTGAAACAGTCCGGAATGTCGCTGGAATCACGGGCACTGTGATAGATGTGCCCACCCTGTATACTGTCATTCCACATTGGGAGGGAGTACAGGCCATAAAGTACTTCTTGTAGAGTGATGGAAGTTCAGGTGCAGTTCCTGCTGGATGCTGTGACATAATTATTTTTTGTTCCAGGACAAGATGTACAGTCAGAAAGCGGGTACGGCTATGGGGTGTGCATTTGCCCTGTCATTCGCCAACTTACACATGGGGAGATGGGAGTCTGTGTGCATCTGGAAGAACAATCCCTTTGCTAAGAATATTGTCTATTATAAGCGATATATCGACAATATTTTAATTATTTCTGAGTGTATGGAGGAGGAAGTTGAAAATGTCTCTAAATATATTAATAATAATAATAATTTTAATCTGTCTTTTACATCACAGACAGATAGTCATAACATTTTTAGATCTGGTTGTTTTTTAATGAAGAAAATGTGATCTATATACTAAAAATCACAGAAAGTAGGTTGACAGCAATGGATATCTCCATTATCAGAGTGGACATCTGAAAAGGTGGAAACAGAATATTCCCTATGGGCAATTGCAAAGAGTGAGGCGCAATTGCAGCAAAGAGGCCGATTTCCAAGAAAAGGCCCTGATGGTTAGGAAAAAACTTTTGGAAAAAGGCTTACGAGAGCCCATTGATAGGTTTGGCGGAGGATAAAGTGAAAAAATCCTGAGAAGGGAGCCTATTGAATATAAGGATAAAAAGAGAGACAGTGGGCATACTATGACCTTCTTTACCACAACATTTAACTAAAAAGCTTATTAGATGATGAGGGTTCTGAGGAAACACTGGCAAATATTAAAACAAGATCTGATATTAGGGCCCAAGTTGGGGGAGAGGCCGAGCATCACCTTCAAAAGAAACAAAAATATGAAAGAATTATGGGCGCCTACTGATGTATATAAGAAATCAAGTAAGGGGAGAGGTAACAGTGCAGCCCTATCTGGTTTAAAGGGGATGTATTGGTGTGGTAGGAAGAATTGTCTCACTTGTTCACATTATCCCTTTAAGAACTCAGATCAAAAATATGTGTTTACCTCGACAGTTGCAGGTAAAGAATACCAGTGGCATCTGTTCGTCAGCTGTGACTCGGAATATGTGGTGTACCTCCTCATGTCAATGTGGCAGGCAATATGTGGGGAGAAATAAGAGTACGTTGAAGGTCAGAGTTGGTGAACACTTGAGAAACATCAATAACAACGTTATGAAACGCGTTGAGCTATTGCTCGTTTGAGCCATTATTTTTTATGATTACAGATCTGTTTTATAAGATTTAACTTTTTATGGAATTTAAATAAATCAGTTTTCACCAGTACACCAGAAAGCTGCACCTTGACTTTTGATTTTAGAATATTTACGGTATTCCTTTACCTCCTGTGTGTACCATTTGGCTTTTTTATTATTAAGAAGCTTTTTTTGGGACATCAAACTCCCCTATATTTGGTTATTGACCAGAAGGCCAACAGAATATTAAAGTAATACATGGGAGAGTTGTAAAGGAGGAGGATACCGATATACATGAGACCTATCTGGGGTGTATACCAGAGAAGTGATGTATACTGAGAGGCAGTATTTATAACCTCTTGAACAAGTGAGTGCATATATATAAGAGCACAGGGTGTTGGTGAAGGTTTCTACTGATTGAAGAATTACTACGCTTAGAGAGACTTCTGCGCTTTTGTTTTATTTTCTTGTTTTTATATAGAATTTGCTTCTGGGGAGCCCCGATCCTATCCTTAAGCTGTGAAGGAATCATCTAAGTATATGTGAATGATCCTGGTCTGTAATTTATACTGTTTATTCTAGATTTTTTGTGAATATTGTGTAGTGTTTCATATTTGGTTTTGTTATTATATATCTTTATTTATATTGTCTACTATCTGTATTTATCCCTACTGTTTTTTTCCTTCATTGGAGATTGAGGTGGCGCTCTCTCTTTTTTGGTATACTTTGGGGACAACTCATTTACATGGACCTATTCTATACCTATAGATATATTTGGCTGCATTAGTCTAGTCTGGTTAGGTGGTTGAATCTGGGGTGCACGGGATTGCTCTCATTTAAAGATATTAATGGAATAATAATACTACAAATAAAGCCTAATGAATTAGGTTTGTTTCGGGTTAATAGAGATGATGACTAATGTACCAGCTAATGGGTTAGTAGGCTGAGAGCTGCAGGATAGGAGATCCATTGCTAAATGCTAAAAGGTTAGGATTATTATAGAAGGAAGAATGATCAAGAGGGTGAATGAATGATCAAGATAGAAACATTGTAAAAAATGGAACCAGTTGTCTGGGACAGGATATGAGAGGGATAGAGTATAAAATAGGATTGAATGAGTGCATCTGTAAACCCTGTGGAAGAGGAAAGTTTAGTCCGAGATACGTGTTGGCTCTAATCTCTGTGTTTTAACAAAAAAATAACTATTCCCATTGTGGTTGTGATCCAGACAAGTGCCTATACTTTGAGGCAATGTTGGAGAAATTAACTGCACGGCAGAAGATAGAGACATACGCGTTGGGTGGATTGATGATATGGCTATTGCTGGAAGTGATAAGTAGTGTTGTCTCCAACAGCGGAGTTGTTCTGCCAGATTGCCTGTGTCTTTTGAGACAACTGAGCCCCAAAGAAGAACGAAGGACACTGAGTCCGGGACGGTAACAATTGGGATAGTTATATGCTGTTATTTTATCACATCTTGTAAGTGAATTTTCACATTGTGCAAGAAGTTTTTAATAATTAAACTTTACTTTTAGATATTTTTTTCTTTTGCGCTTCTTCTATTTGCATATAGATTTTGCTTCTGTGGTGAGTGGAACAAGGCCATATGAGGAGCAGCAGGAAGAAAATCTGACAGTAGCAGGAGATCTATAGACGGGACAGATTGTCGGTTCATCTTATTCATATTTCATCAGCTCTCTAAGCATATTAGATTTGAATGACTTCTTGATTATCTTGATTCCTTCCCTATTTGGAAAATAATGCTACCTGGCCTGCCTGGGCAAAGAGGGAGAGAATAAATATAAAACTCACATATTATATATGCGCATAGTAGGTGTTATTGCATAAAGCACAATCCTATAGTGAACTGGCATTCACTATGGTGTACACAATAATCATCAAGGTGGCCTAGTCATTTTAGTATATTATTGACCACCATGCACTGCAATCCCCTGTGGTAGACTAAACTTTTCGATGGTAAGAAACCAAATATCTAAATAAAAAAATAGAAGCGCTTCACTAGAGAAAAAATCCCATAAATGTACAATGTTTTTGCTAGTTCAAGAACACATGTATAGTATTTATACACAACCAAACCCTCCAGGGGTAAACAGAAATGCTTAATTGTAAATATTCTCTATTGGATGGGTTTTACACCAATACTATTAACCATTGAATATTTTAAGCATATACATACACAAACAGTCAGATTCAGTCACTGTAAATGGATATAATGAATTGAAATGGTTTCCTTCAGTACATCAGATGGATAGATGAGAATGTGATGGTAGTGATGGAAGATGGGAATGATGAAGATGGAGTTAGTCTAATAAGTCTTATGGTCCACACTTTATCTCGGCTGCTGTCTGGTCTCCGGAGTCCTCTCGGATAAAAGTAATATGCAAAACAAAAAGATAAAAGACAGCGCACAGAGATCTCTGAGTGTAGTATAATTAAAATTGTTTATTAGTAATATATAATGAAAAACATCCTTTAGAGATAAAATCTTTGGACCTTATTGAGAACAAGTGGGGTATATGCCTCAGTGATATACACGCGAGACTGAGGATGTAAAGGAGTTAAAGTGATTGAATGGACGGGACCTATTATGGGGTATGCGCATATGGGACTACATAGATCCGACTATGTAATATAATATCTTGAATAGTACATAAGTTATTACACAGTACTTAATATCTGCTCACCAGATTTATTCTTGTAACCGGGCCCGTAATAATATCTTTGGTGGCCGTTCTCGGATCTCTCAGTACTCCCGCGTTCCCCTGGTTCTCCGTCCGCCGATGAATTAAAGAATGAATCCACCCATTCGCTTCAGCAGATCGTCGTTAGTTCGAAGAATTATTCCACTTATTCACTCCTTTGTTGTTATGCCCCAATGTCTTTCAAGGTTCAATTAGATTATTTGTTCAATATCGACGCGTTTCGGGAAACTCCTTCCCTTTCTCAAGATACAATGTTTGTAAAATTGTTCTATACAGCTTGATACAAACTTTTAACGGCTTGACAAACCTATCTGGCCAATCACTTAGGGGTTCAACGTGGCAGAGTTCAGAGGTTATGGACTCTGTCTTCAAACTCATTTTAAAATCATTTTGTTTTAGATTGTGACCTCATATTTTCAACCTTACGTTTATATATCTGAGTGATTGTGCAGATAGTACCCATGTACAAGTATATATCATTCAAAAACTTAGTATATTAAAATCATCACTGCAAGTGTGTTCCCAAGGATATAAGAAAAATTAAAATAATATACTTAATAACATTCATAATACATTTATCCTAAAGTGCTGTTACTTTCCATCTATATCTTTTTTTCTCCTATCTTATACATGCTTCGCGATGTGATGGAGACCACAAGATGTTCCAGACATCACGGAGCTCTTATGTTGAACCGGGAGGTATAGCTTCAAACCTCTACGTTAATTTAGTGTGTCTGACCTCATTTTGGTCTATTAATATTTCAACATGGTAAAATAACCGGAATTATCCTTGCTTACAATTTGTTATATAGTATATAGTTGCATATATCTATATCTATGGCTATCGGCTTCGAGGAATAGGAGTAAGAGGATCAGAAAATTCCGGAATATTAGTCAAATTGACTCCTATTGCACTTTTAGGGTGTCCTCCATCTCAATTAGCATAAGACCTTTATATATGTGGAGAGACATAGTTCCACATAATAAAAGGCAATGTACACCAATTCATACTGATCTACTTGCTGGTTTTTTAACTATATCTTTTAATTTAAAAACTGTTCCTGTGTGTGTATTTATTTGGAAAATATTGAATAATTTTTCTATCTTACATCCCTATTATAAAAAATATTTTTATAGGGGGAATAATTATATCTTATAGACACCAGTTCCTCATTAAGACCCATAAGTGTTAGTGTTTGCAGTTTATAAATCGGATTACATAAAAGAATCCAACAGGATACTTGGAGATCAAGAATTCTATGAATCATTATCTAGTAACCCAATCACTAGATACAAAGCAAAATATGACCACCTCATTTCTCAAGCATTCCAGGTTGGTATCCTCACTAAACAGGAATTCACTTTCCTATCAGTCTCACATCCGGTTACACCCATCTTTTACCACATTCCAAAAATTCATAAAAACCTCCAAAATCCCCCTGGACGTCCAATTGTCTCAGGGATACAGTCACTTACTAGTAATCTTTCTCAATACATTGATCATATATTGCAACCTTATGTGCAGAAAACTCCCTCTTACATAAAAGATTCAGTACACATCTTGAGAAAACTGGAAAATATACAGTGGATGGATAGATACTTATGGGTGACGTGTGACGTGACATCACTATACACTATTATAGATCATCAGGATGGCATTAAAGCAGTAGAAAAAGTTCTACGCAGAGATTAACTATTACCTCTTGAACAAATCGATTTTTTATTGGATGGAATTGCTTTCATACTTCACCATAACTATTTCATGTTTGAAGGAAACTATTTCCGTCAAATAAGAGGGACAGCGATGGGAACTCGCTTTGCGCCCAGTTTCGCGAATCTATTTTTGAGTGTATGGGAGGAAGAACATATATGGAAAGATCACAGTACAAATATGGCAATGTACGGACGATATATTGATGATATCATCTTTATCTGGAAGGGAGGCGAACAAAAGTTGAATGATTTCATTAATTCTATCAATCAAAATCAATTAGGCTTACATTTCACCCATACAAGTAGTCCTCATACAGCAACTTTTTTGGATTTACAGATAATAACAGAACTTAATGGAAATATTTGCACGCACACTCACCACAAATTAGTAGATGTCAATGGATTTATAGAGGCTACAAGTAACCATCACAAAAGTGGCTCCAAAGTGTACCGTACAGCCAGTTCCTTAGATTAAGAAGAAATTGTTCAAAAACACAAAACTTCTTAAAAGAAGCTGAAGCACTTAAGATCAGGTTTCTGGAAAAAGGCTATAAGGAAAATTCAGGAGGCACTAAAAAAGGCTCTGGATAAACCAAGAGAACATCTACTAAGAGATAAAAAAGAAGAAACCCCGAATGTGACCACAACTCAAAAATCTAAAAGACCAGAATTGCCTTTCATAACAAGATATACATCTTCAACAAAGAAAATTAAAAGAATTATACGTAAACATTGGAATATATTAGAGAATGATAAGTATCTCAAGAAAATACTCCCAAAAAGACCCAATTTCATATACAAAAAATCATCAGACTTAAAAAAGAAGCTGGCTCCATCGATGATAGCAGGAACACAAAAAATGGAAATACCACAGAAAGACCTTACAGGATTACCAACAATTGGCACATTCAAATGTGGCCATACTAGATGTATAACCTGTAAACATATAAAAAATAGATGTAAATCCTTCACCTCAAATAGCACAGGGGAATCTTTCCAAATCAAACAGTTTATCAATTGCACAACAGACCATGTGGTTTACCTTTTAGAATGTATATGCGGATTCCAATATGTTGGACGAACAACAAGACCTCTAAAAACTAGATTTTTGGAACATCGAAATAACATTCTTAAGAAAAACAAACAACATACAGTCCCAAAACATTGCTTAGGTTGCACTTTATTTAAGAATATCACAGATATAAGGGTTCTAGGGATTGAACATATTCCAACAACAGGAAGGGGAGGAAACAGATACATGAAATTATCTAGACAAGAAACCTATTGGATTTATAAACTGCAAACACTAACACCTATGGGTCTTAATGAGGAACTAGACCTATGGTGTCTATAAGATATAATTATTCCCCCTATAAAAATATTTTTTATAATAGGGATGTAAGATAGAAAAATTATTCAATATTTTCCAAATAAATACACACACAGGAACAGTTTTTAAATTAAAAGATATAGTTAAAAAACCAGCAAGTAGATCAGTATGAATTGGTGTACATTGCCTTTTATTATGTGGAACTATGTTTCTCCACATATATAAAGGTCTTATGCTAATTGAGATGGAGGACACCCTAAAAGTGCAATAGGAGTCAATTTGACTAATATTCCGGAATTTTCTGATCCTCTTACTCCTATTCCTCGAAGCCGATAGCCATAGATATAGATATATGCAACTATATACTATATAACAAATTGTAAGCAAGGATAATTCCGTTTATTTTACCATGTTGAAATATTAATAGACCAAAATGAGGTCAGACACACTAAATTAACGTAGAGGTTTGAAGCTATACCTCCCGGTTCAACATAAGAGCTCCGCGATGTCTGGAACATCTTGTGGTCTCCATCACATCGCGAAGCATGTATAAGATAGGAGAAAAAAAGATATAGATGGAAAGTAACAGCACTTTAGGATAAATGTATTATGAATGTTATTAAGTATATTATTTTAATTTTTCTTATATCCTTGGGAACACACTTGCAGTGATGATTTTAATATACTAAGTTTTTGAATGATATATACTTGTACATGGGTACTATCTGCACAATCACTCAGATATATAAACGTAAGGTTGAAAATATGAGGTCACAATCTAAAACAAAATGATTTTAAAATGAGTTTGAAGATAGAGTCCATAACCTCTGAACTCTGCCACGTTGAACCCCTAAGTGACTGGCCAGATAGGTTTGTCAAGCCGTTAAAAGTTTGTATCAAGCTGTATAGAACAATTTTACAAACATTGTATCTTGAGAAAGGGAAGGAGTTTCCCGAAACTCGTCGATATTGAACAAATAATCTAATTGAACCTTGAAAGACATTGGGGCATAACAACAAAGGAGTGAATAAGTGGAATAATTCTTCGAACTAACGACGATCTGCTGAAGCGAATGGGTGGATTCATTCTTTAATTCATCGGCGGACGGAGAACCAGGGGAACGCGGGAGTACTGAGAGATCCGAGAACGGCCACCAAAGATATTATTACGGGCCCGGTTACAAGAATAAATCTGGTGAGCAGATATTAAGTACTGTGTAATAACTTATGTACTATTCAAGATATTATATTACATAGTCAGATCTATGTAGTCCCATATGCTCATACCCCATAATAGGTCCCGTCCATTCAATCACTTTAACTCCTTTACATCCTCAGTCTCGCGTGTATATCACTGAGGCATATACCCCACTTGTTCTCAATAAGGTCCAAAGATTTTATCTCTAAAGGATGTTTTTCATTATATATTACTAATAAACAATTTTAATTATACTACACTCAGAGATCTCTGTGCGCTGTCTTTTATCTTTTTGTTTTGCAAGAAACCAAATATGTAGTCAGTTCAAATGAAACTCCAATGTAGACAATCCTCAACTGTACAACATATAAATATGGCATCCAAAAATTGTCTTCAGTCCTCCTTTTGGGATCCCTGGTACATCTACCCATTCATACTTATCTTTAACCCCTTACTCCTCTTGTGTAGCCCAATATGCTAGTTTGACCATTATCTACGAATGTCATTCAGCCTCTCCTTCACCATCACAAGGCTCCTTTAAGTCCTTCATTAACCCTATAAGGACCAAGGTGAGTGCAATGGTTTGTAAATCAATATGCTGCATACACCTCTGGTCCTTAAAGTGTTAAAGCAAAAAGTTGGAATAAAACAATACAAAACCAAAATGTTTGGAATAAAACAATACAAAATTGACGATAGACACACCAGTCCATATTCAGTCTACAGTGCAACTCTTTCTTCCTGTTTATTCTGTTAAACAAACAAATGTTAGATGTCTAATACTCATGAGGGTATCCTTTTAAAATAAATATGTCAACATGTATTGCCTTCTCTGCTTGCGGGCCACTTGCAGCTGCTGGAAGAGCTATCATAAGCTTTCAGTGTGGCTCGTATTGCTGCTTTTACTTCTGCCCTCAGTTTCTCCCTTTTTGTCTGTCTCTTACCGCCACTTACTGCTGCCCTCAGTTATCAGTCTTGTTGTGGCTTATATCGACTCTTCCTGCTCAGACTTCACACAGAGAAGCGAGACAGAGAGAGGTTGACTGCTCAGAAAGAAGTTGCACACAGGGAGGCTGCAGAGAAAGAGACTGCAGAGAGAGAGGTAGATACTTCATAAATTAGAGATACTACACACACACACACACACACACACACACACACACACACACAGAGGAGAGACTGCACAAGGAGAGATAGACTGCACAGGGAGAGGAGAGACTCAGAGCAGTTTGGTTAAATCTGCATGCAGCAGGAAGAGTCAGCATGTGCCACAACAAGATCTGTGGACAGCATAATGCGGCAGTAAGAGCCATGAAAAAAGGGAGAAACTAAGGGCAGATGAAAAAGCAGCGATACTAGCCGCACTGAAGGCTGATGATAGCTCTGCCAGCAGCTGCAAGTGGACTGCATATAGAGAAGGTAGTACATGGAGACATATTTAATGCTCAGTTTGATTAGTCACCTAATAGTGGGTGACATTTTAAAAGTATACCCTCATGAGTATGAGACATCTAACATTTGTTTGTTTAAAGGGATAATTAGGAAGAAGCAGATGAAAAAGCAGCGATATGAGCCACACTGAAGGCTGGTGATAGCTCTGCCAGAAACTGCAAGCATGTAGAAAAGGTAATACACAACTCAGCAGCAGAGTCTACCCAACATAATAATGTGTCGACACCGTAGCTTTCGATATTTTTATGTCGCCCATTTCAACACGGTGACATGTTTAATGCTCAGTTTGGTTGGTCACCCAAAAGTGGGTGACATTTCTATAGTGAACCCCCTTGTTCACTGTTCAGTGGTAGTTATAGATCCACAAATACATGATTAGCTACAGAACCACATAGACACTGTATTATATCCCAGCCCTGTTCCACTAGTAGCCACAGAATCAAATTTACACTGTCACTCCAGCCTTTTTCCACTGTCCACTGGGAGTCACAGAATTACACAGACACATTTAGATAAAGATGGGAAGTTTCATGCTGCATGCTGAGTTTATTTGATCCTGACCCCCTTAGCATAATCTCATTCCATGCCCTCTTTCTGAAGCCCATTCCTAGTCTATATCCATGGCATTCATACAAGGATGGGAATTTTGTGGCTACATTGTGAATATAGATGAGACAAGAGCTGTCTACCCTTTGTGTACTAGAGATGTATTCATTTCTTTGTAATGCACTGGAGACCTCTCAAGCATCCAAGGGCTTAAATGTCCATTTTAAAACAATGTGAATTTTTAATTGTCCCTTATGCAGGTGGTTTTCTTCACTGTACCTATATTCACTATAGGAGACTTGGCATGTGCAGGCCATATATTGTAAATTGACACCATTTCCTCTAGTTTTTGTTTAATACATAGACAAGGAGTACAAAATGCACAATATGTGTTAAAGGGAGGCTTTTCATTTAAATAGCTTAATAAATTGGCTGGGCTGCTTTAAGCCACTGGTGTGTCCTGGGCAAAGCTAATGCTCCCACTCACAATTCCACTCCTAATGCACATAATACCACACAAATGTTACTGGTTCAAGCAGCGATTCAAAGCAACCTTACTGCTGAGGATAACATAGATTTGTCACACTCATTTTCATTTTGGGAGCTATGCTCTGATTCAATATATCAGAAAATCCAATTAAATGACGCTACCCATAATGCAGTGCGGTCTTAGCCTGCTTGCCTATGAATGGAATTATGTCCATTTTGCCAGCACTTCTGACCAGACCAGCTTGCCCATGCCTTTCTGGTCTGTATCTTAGTAATGGTGCCTCCATCAGTGGGACCCTTTTGAGAGTGGACCCTGGGCAAATGACCACTTGGTTAAAGCGGCCCTGTAATATACCTCCCAACGATTCAAATGGACAAAGAGGGACACTTTTGTTTTAGATGGTGTTGCTGGGGATGTGGCTGGTAGGATAAACAGTACTGAGACTTTTTAGGACATTTCATGAATCATGACCTAGCGACACTTCTTTGTATAACTGAATAAATTATTTAGAAAAAGACCAAGTTATTTTATTTACACTGACTAATTTATGAACATATAATGAACATATACTGAAGTTTAAACAAACATTCATGTGCATGTTATTGGTCTGGAGCAATTTGATAAATGTATGTATACACTATACATGATCTCCTAAAGAGAGGCACACCAAGGTGGGAAAAATAAGCAGAGAGATTTGGGTCTCAAAGAGGGACTGATCCTCATACAGAGGGACACATAGGATGTATGCTGTAAGTCGGTGTTAGGCAGGAATAGGTCACATGTTTTTGAGATGAATCATATTCATATATTCCCCTGATTGTCTGTGACATGTCTTCTACTCCTTTTCCCCAGTCTCCACTTATATGGAGCTTTTAGGCATACAAACACTAGGTTAAACCATGGCATCTATGATCAGCATGAACACTTCCAATATCTACTGCTTAGTTAAAACAATCATCATACATTTAATATTTAGACCAATAAAGGCTGGATTCCATTGCATGATGATAAGTTTATCACTGGTATTACCTCTACATTTCCCAGTTGACTTCAATAAGAATCCCATAGAAAAAAATAATTGTTAACATTTGTGTCCTGCAATGAAATCCAGATCTTAATTGCAACTATAAATGTGATTACAGTCATTTTTGGCACTAGTTCTACATATTGGTATGCATTTCATTTCAAGTAGCCGGTATGTGTTATTTTTCAGTTTTCTTTTGTTGTGCTGAAAAGCCCAATGAGTATTTCTTGTCATTTTGTTTCTTTTGTTAATATAATCCGTGTAAGTTGATTGTCAGCTGATTACGTTTTCATCTGATCCTAAAGCCAGATGGTCATCTTTCTACCCAGACTAAGCTTTCATTTCTACTGAATTACTTTTCTTGTAACACAAGTCACTCTACTTTTAAAATATGTCTTAAGGTACTTGTATTTTTCTGTTGCAAATACTAGTGCAGCAGGAACTCTAATTAAATTTGCCCAGAATGTTCTATTCCAGTCTGGGAAGAACATTGATTTAAACTACAGTGAACCTGATATTACACATATGGCAGCTCAATAAACTGCTCTGTAGACAGTGAGCTCCCCATGCACCATTCCTCTTACAATTAACTTTGTAGCGATCTAGCAATGGTGAATTATAATGTAATGGATAAATTGAATGTTACAGTATTTTTAAAACATCAACAATTATATAACTAACTACAGAAGACTAAATATAATAGTCCCTCAATATATAAGAGGGCAGGGGTGGTTTACACAGATATTATTATTAGTTATAAAATATTTTTCTTTACTTTACATTCTTTCCCTTGCTTTTAAAACATTAAAAATGTCATATATATATATATATATATATATATATATATATATATATATATATATATATATAAGGGTGGGTGAAAGGCCCCTTCAAGTTCCCACAAAAAAAATCCCCGAAAACTACATTGTTGTCTGCTTTCTCGCAGGAAATTCCACTTTAAAATCAGCAATTAATATCTTTGAATTTATTGCCCATTGGCAAAAATTATTTGCCATTTTTCAATTTCTATAATGTTTCCTCCTATTGATTAACGTGATTTTTGCCTTTTCGCTATAAAACGTTATGTATTCCAAGAAGTGAAAACCAATAAAAGCAGCTACAGGGTGACGTAAATGTGCTGTGCTGTTCTGCTGTGATCTTGAGGCAACACAGAGGCAGTAGAGGATCATAGTGACTGCTATCAATATGAGCAAGTTTATAACTAATAAAAGGAGGAACTGGAATGACCCTTATGTGTCCACTGAGTCTGAGGAGGAGGAAGAGACCACTACTGAATCAATACTAGCCAGTCCCCCTAAATCACCCCTAGGGATCTTGGGGAAATTAATATCAAGGGAGGAAGGAGAGGGTAGTAGTGAAAGAAGGACAGGTCAGATGCCTGTGTCTGCTACCAGATGTTTTGCAAATACTGCCACCATTGCAGTGCCTGCTGCCAGACATGCTGCCTCAGCTTCTGTCATTGCTGTGCCTGCTGCCAGATGTCTGTATCTGCTGCCACAGTGCTGTCCCTGCTGCCAGTGCTACCCCTGCTGCCACCAGTACTGTGCCTGCTGTCAGATGTGCTGGTCCTGCTGCCACCAGAGCTGTGCCTGCTGACAGATGTGCTGTCCCTGTTCCCACCAGTACAAACCTGCTGCCACCAGTGCTGAACCTGCTGCCAGTGTGTCTTGTATTAATCAGAGGGATTATTCAGGAAAGGAGAAGATGATGCCAAGTGTGACAGCAGGGGACCCTAAGTCACACTTGCCATCCCCAAGCAGTTCTGTCAGTGCTAGTACTACTATTAAGATGGTCTAGCAGCTTGTTAGTCTTAGGAGTGAAGGAGGAGGTAATCATCATATTACTAGTGACTGTGAGGAGGAAGTCTCAGGGTCTGAAATATAGTAACATAGTAGATAAGGCAGAAAAAAGACATGCATCCCTCAAGTCCAGCCCATGCGAATAGCACCCCTGTTGATCCAGAGGAAGGAAAAAAAAGCCCTCTGGAGCATAGTTACATAGTAATTTAGGTTGAAAAAAGACTTGCGTCCATCCAGTTCAACCCTTTTCCTATTCCTGTTTACCATCGCTGACCCAAAAGAAGGCATCTGACTCCAAATGGCAATCAGATTTCTCCCTGGATCAACAAGCCCTAACTAAATATTAATCCCAGTACTAACGTGCATAGCCCTCTATATTATGCTCTTTTAAATAAGTATCCAGGCCCCTTTTAAAGGCATCTAATGTATTTGATAGCACCACCTCCTCCGGAAGTGCATTCCATACCTTTATTGTCCTTACTGTAAAGAAACCCTTCCGCTGTTGTAGATTAAATCTCCTTTCCTCAAGTCTAAGCGGGTGGCCCCTTGTCCTGTGTACTGTTCTGTTAATGAACAGGTCTTTTGAAAGCCCTTTATATGGGCCTTGAACATATTTATATAGTGTTATCATATCCCCTCTAAGACGCCGTTTCTCTAGTGTGTACAAGTTTAACTTTTCTAGTCTCTCTTCATAGCTAAAACTTTCCATTCCCCTTACTAGTTTTGTAGCCCTCCTCTGCACTCTCTCTAGTTCCATAATGTCCTTCTTCAGAAAGGGCGCCCAGAATTGAACAGCATATTCTAGGTGGGGTCTTACCATGGACCTGTAAAGAGGCATAATTATATCTTCCTCCCTTGAGTCAATACCCCTTTTAATACATGCCAATATCTTATTGGCCTTTGCAGCTGCCAGCTGGCACTGCATGCTACTGCTAAGTCTATTGTCTACCATTACTCCTAAATCCTTTTCATTAGTAGATTTCCCCAGAGAAACACCATTTAAACTATATGTTGCAATTTCCAATGTAGTCCCAAGTGTGTGTGTGTGTGGGGGGGGTGAATTATTCCTCTCCAACTGGTAGTCAAATAGTTCCCCGGATCAATATCCTATTTGCTTTGAAGCCATCTGTCATAATTGTCAATATTGTTCTGTGCTAGATAGGCATCCATTGCTTTTTTGAATGCAGTTGCATTATCTGCAAGCACAACATCCCGAGGCAAAGAATTCCATAGCCTTACCGCCCTTACTGTAAAGAATCCCTGCCTATGTTTTAGTCGAAATCGCCTTTCCTCAAGTCTTAATGGATGACCTCAGCTCTTTGCATAAATAATTCATTGGATAGTTCTTTGTATTGACCTTGAATGTATTTGTAAATGGTAATCATATCACCCCTTAGACGTCTCTTCTCTAATATAAACAAACCCAGTTTGGCTAGTCTGTCTTTGTAACTCAGATCCTCCAATCCCTTTATCAGTTTTGCTGCACGTCTCTGCACCTTTTCCAGTTCAGTAATGTCTTTTTTTAGAACAGGTGCCCAAAATTGTACTCCATATTCTAGATGAGGCCTAACCAAGGATTTATACAGAGGTAGGATAATATTAGCATCCCTTGCTTCTACACCTCTTTTTATGCAGGATAGTACTCTATTTGCTCTTGCAGCAGCTGAGTGACTCTGCACAATGCTGTGAAGTCTATTGTCTATCAGTACTCCTAAATCTTTCTCTAATGAGGATTTCCCAAGTTGTTTCCCATTTAGAGTATATGTAGCAAGTTTGTTTCTACAGCCCAACCTTACATTTATCTATATTAAATGACATCTGCCACTTTTCTGCCCATTCACTTATCTAAATCCTTCTGTAGGGAAAAAACATCCAGCTCTGTATGTATTTCCTTACATAGCTTAGTGTCATCAGCAAAGATTGAGATGCTACTTTCAATTCCCACTTCTAGATCATTAATAAATAAATTAAAAAGCATTGGTCCCAGGGCTGAACCCTGCGACATTCCACTTATAACCCTAGACCAATTTAAAAAAGTTAAATTTACAACAACTCTCTGCCATCTATCATTTAACCAGTTCTCAATCCATGTACAGATAACACCACCAAAACCGAAGCCTTTTAATTTATGCAGTGACCTGTTGTGATGCACTGTGTCAAAGGCTTTTGCAAAATCCAAGTATACTACATCAACAGCAATTCCCCTGCCCAAATTACTACTCACTCTTTCATAAAATGCAAGTAAATTAGTCTGACATGATCTGTTCTGAATACTGTCAGTTAATAACCCTTCTAGTATCTTACCCACTATGGAAGTCAAGCTCACAGGTCTATAATTTTCTGGTTTGGATCTTGCTCCCTTTTTAAACAATGGAACTACATCAGCTTTCCTCCAATCACAAGGCACTATGCCTGATGAAAGTGAATCAATAAATATTAAGTATAATGGTTTTGCTATTACTGAACTAAGGGCTCGATTCAAATGTTGGCGTTAAAACCAACGTGAAGAAAAAAACTGCCTTCGCTCGTTAAGCAAGACCAGGTAACGTGAGATTCAAATCTTCCTTACCCAGAAAGCCTTACGAGCGATAACCAACAAAATGCCCGTTAACCTTAAACCTGCGTCGCATAGAAAATCTTACCTAAAAACACACAATAAAAATGTTACCTAGCACCTCAGCCAATCACAGCACTGCGAAGTATCAAGTTCAGTCAGAAAATCAAAAACCCACGTCGACAGTTCTGAACAGCTTTCTCTGTGCTTCCCTACCCAGCCACTAGGGGAACACAGAGATGGCTTTCAGCACCATGGACAGCTTTGAATGCCATAGGGATGTGCACTGCTCACCCCTGTGGCATTCAAATGGTTACAATCAATAAAACTAGTACACCAAGCACTACACAATACCCCCTTCCACATCCCCCCCTTTAGTATGTCACATATATTGCATATATGTGACATACTAACCCCATCTACATCCACCTCATGGACTTCCATGTAGTGGACAAATCTGTCTTTTATTCCGCAATTAACCCTTTGAGTACCAGACAGGTAGGAAAGCATTGCTTAGCATGTTTCCTACCCCTCTGGTACCCAAAGGGTTAATAGGCAAGGTATGGACGACATACCTTGCCTGTATATATGTGTGTGTGTGTGTGTGTGTGTGTGTTTGTGTGTGTTTTAAACTTTTTTTTATTAAAATACTATTATTAGACATTAGTTTAAATTAGATCTCATTCATTTTTAACCCCCTACCTCCTGTGTCCCATTGCTAGTAGTACTTTTGCTCCACTCCACCGCAATTCGTCCCTTTTCACAAGGCATTGTACAACACCTTGTGAAAAGGGACGAATTGCACAAGGCGACGCCAGGCAGCCGGGCACAATGCCAACGCGAGAGGAGAGGTATCGGAGGAAGCGGGCAGCAAATACAAGCCTACCCGCTTCCTCCGATGTCTCTGTCCCCTCCTCCCGCTTCCTCCAATGCCTCTCTAGTGCACAGAGTTTTCTTATGCTGCGGGCTTCATAGCCACCCGCAGCAATGACAGTTCTTATGAATGAAGCTGAGGGAAGCGCTGCAGTCACAGTGCAGCCTGCTCCCTCAGTTGTATTTTAACCCTTTGAGTGCCAGAGTGGTACGCAACGCATTGCTTTGCAATGCGTTGCGTACCACTCTGGCACTCAAAGGGTTAACTTAGAGCTCATCCATTTATAATGTTCTACCTCCTGTGTCCCATTGCTATTAGTACTTTTGCTCCACTCTCCCTTTGAAGGAGAGTGGAGCAAAAGTACTAATAGCAATGGGACACAGGAGGTAGGGCATTAAAAATGAATGAGATCTAATTTAAACTAATGTGTAATAATAGTATTTAAAAAAAAAAAAAGTTTAAAACACACACACACATATATACAGGCAAGGTATGTAGTCCATACCTTGCCTATTAACCCTTTGGGTACCAGAGGGGTAGGAAACATGCTAAGCAATGCTTTCCTACCTGTCTGGCACTCAAAGGGTTAATTGTGGAATAAAAGACAGATTTGTCCACTACATGGAAGTCCATGAGGTGGATGTGGATGGGGTTAGTATGTCACATATGCAATATATGTGACATACTAAGGGGGGGGATGTGGAAGGGGGCATTGTGTAGTGCTTGGTGTACTCGTTTTATTGATTGTAACCCTTTGAATGCCACAGGGGTGAGCAGTGCACATCCCTATGGCATTCAAAGCTGTCCATGGTGCTGAAAGCCTTCTCTGTGTTCCCCTAGTGGCTGGGTAGGGAAAAGCACAGAGAATGCTGTTCAGAACTGGAGACGTTGTTTTTTTTACTCTGTGTGGTGTGCTGTTCTCCAAAAAATATAGGCGTTAGATTTCTGGAGAGAAATGTTGCAATTTAACGCGAGTTAGCCCTAACTCCAACATTTGAATAGATTTTGGCGTCGCTTGTACATTATCCTCTATGGGTGAGATCTTGCTGTTCTGGCGACCGGCGAAGTGTGTTTCAGAACTGGCATCGCTTGTTACTAGTGGAACATTTGCATTGCTCAGTTGACGTTAAAACCAGCGTCTCCAGTTTTTTCTGGCGACGCCAACATTTGGATCGAGCCCTAAGTTCCTTAAGTACCCTTGGGTGTATACCATCCGGTCCAGGCTATTGGGTTTCTCATAACAAACTTCAAAGGGTACAATATTGTGGTCACGTCTGCCCAAATGTTCCCTTACCTGCACATTGTTTACCATGTCAGAATCGTTTGAGAGCACTAGGTCAAGCAAGGCCTCTTTTCTAGTTGGCTCCTCTACTAGTTGGGACATAAAATTATCATTTATCATACTTAGAAAAATATTTCCTTTTGTTGTGCCTGAAGTCATATTGCTCCAGTCAATTTCAGGGTAGTTGAAATCTCCCATTATAATTACCTTTGCTGACTTAGCAGCCTTTTCCATTTGCAGTAAAAGTTGGGCTTCCTCCAACTCCCCAACATTAGGTGGCTTGTAGCAAATCCCCACCAATATCTTTTATTATGTGTGCCCCCAGTGTGTATTTCAACCCACAAGGCCTCTACCTTTTCATTGGATCCTTCATTTATATCTTCCCTTAAACTAGGTTTTAAGGCCCATTTTACATATAGGCATACCCCTCCTCCCCTTTTATTAACCCTGTCCCTCCTAAAAAGTGAATAACCCTCTAGATTGACTGCCAAGTCATACGTATCATCTAACCAGGTTTCAGACACTCCAATCAGATCATACTGCTCATGTACTGCAATCATTTCTAGTTCCCCCATCTTACCAGCCAGACAAATCGTGTGGTTGGTGGTAGTGGTAGCACTAGTAACAGTGATGGGGAAGCAGCTGGTGGGACTAGTGTTAGGGAGTTGTAGTGGAAGCAACTCAGACTGTCCAGACTAGCGGTTAAGGGATTCCACACCATTCCCCTGATCCTGGTAGTCCTGTTCCCCCCACGGCATTGTCCATGTGGGACGTGATCTTGAAGAAGGCAGAATTGTTTCCTAGCAGCAATAATACCACCAAGTGTGACATTAGGAGACCCTCTGTCACATTCCTAGTTACCAACTCCAAACAGTAGTGAGATGTCTGTAATAGAGCAGCAGCAGCAGCATGGAGGGACTAGTGGTGGGGGTTATGATAATGATGGAGAAGCTGGTGTGGTAGAGACATTGATAGCCTTTTTAGCCTAAACTGAGATGGAATGGGAGAAAGGGATGGGGATGGGCATCACCAACAATGCCAGCAATGATCTTTTTGAATTTGTGGAATTTGCAACTGCTCTAATTCCTGCTGCTGCTGAGTTGCAAGGGCAGCAGGATGCTGAGGAGCAGGCTAGTTTGCCACAGACCACCGTGGACACAGTGGGAATGGGGTCAACAAGTGATGCGGGACTAGAACAGGTTCCACTTACCAGCAAGCAGCAATATTTCTGGTCCTAGTTGCAGTCCTGATTCTGAGGCAGTAGCAGCAACATCATCCTTTGCCCAAGACAGTGAAGGGGAATGTGGAGGAGAAGAAGAAAGAGCCCATTCTTCTCCACCTTTTACCTCCCCCCTGAAGTCACGGGTGTAGGACTATTTTTCTTTTGGGGCAGAAACAGTGCAGTCATCAACAACGGCACTGTGCACAATTTGTGACAAGTCAATGAGAAGGGGAAATGAGGGAACGAGCCTTGGCACAAGCGCCCTGATAACAGACATGAAACACAGACAACATAATATTTATGTCAAACATGTTAAAGCCAAATACCCACCACAGAAATTGAGCACCGCTGTTGCTGTAGCCACTGGCCCATCCAAAAAGCAACAAGAGGTGAGGCGGAGATCAAAAAGGAGGAAGAATAAAGAAACCCAGGCAGAGGCTGGAAGTTTGATGATGAGCAAAATAACTAGCTCTCCTTCACCTTCTTGCTCTAGGGTAACTACATATTCTGCCAATCCACCTAGTTCATCATTACCTCCCCCTCCAAATTATATCCACTCTGTAGATGTTAGGATATGGCAGTTCATGTCCACGCATTGCACACTGTGTGTGCACTGACTACACATGGCAGTGTGGTGGAGGAGAATCATAAGCAGGCCATCAAGCAGCATCTGAGGAGATTACATCCCACAGAATATGCTAAGATGGTGGCAGGGAGGATTCACCATTACTATTAAACTGTCAGCAAGTTGTCATGTGTCTTTAGTGGGGTGTGAACAAGGTGCATAATGACAGCAGCAGTTCTTAGTTCTGGTGTCATGGTGTTTGGATAATGTTGTGCCAGGCGTTATTTACAACACACACTGTGCACATTGCATTTGGAGACTGTAAGCTCCTTGGGGCAGGGACCTCTCTCCCATTGTTTCTATGAATGTCGCACTTATTTCATCCCCTCTTATTTATTGTAACATATGTCTATTGTAAGGCGCTGCGTACAATGTGTGGCGCCATATAAATAAAGATACATACATACATACATGAGAGCCACAGTTCCTGCTCTCAAGGGAAAATGTATATTCTTTTAACAACACACCTGTGATTTTGGAGGAGGGGCAGATGGAGAAGATTTATTGGCCAATTTTTCTTTTCTCCACATATTCCTGAAGTCGTGAGGGCTAGTTAGGGTGCTGCTACTGCCTCAGGAGCATCACTGGAGCTAATCATGGCAAGTGGAACCTTCATCATCCATCACTCATGTTACTGCTGGTGTTGATCCCATTCCTTGTGAGCTGCCTAATGAGCTGCCATTATTCGCCAATTTTGATTTGAGGTGAACATTTGCGCCATCCTTAGTTATATAGAGCTGTTAAACTGTTTATATGGTAGATTACTTCACTGAATGTCATTGTTTCTGATATCCAAAATAAACAGATACTCTTACTAATTACTAGTTGATCTCTTTTCTGTGAAGTTTACTGTTTATCTCTTTATACTCAAAAACAAATACTTATACCTTCTGTTTACACCACCATAAATGAACAATTATTGTACAATTTTTTTTAATTCTGTGTTCTGTAAAGCAACACCGGTCTGTGTAAATTTTTTTTCTATTGGCAAGATTTTTTATCTTTCTAGGAATTTTGAATGGTAATTAAATTAAAAATTCTAATGGTAAGTTATCTCATTTGGATATGCCATATCTTGAAAAAGTGAGATACATGTAGCTTTATCTACATGTGTGCAAAGCACACAAATTCAGACAATTTACTTAATTAATTTTATTGAGGCAACTCCAATATAACTACATTAACTGCATATATCTGCCTGTTGTGCTTTGAGGGTTAATCTTTCTTGAACAGTTTTCACTTCTTTCCAGCACTGGTGTTGTATTGCTATTACTTCACCTGTAACCCACAGACTCCCCCTTGTGGTTCTACAATTATTGCAACACTCTAGGAGAGAAACTTTATTGGCATACCCAGTTTACAGACAGATAGCATCCTTTTAATGTACATTTTCTAATCTTATCCCTTAAAAACAATTTTGGTGATTAAAAAAAAGCTTTCATTCTCATTCTCCTGAATGTTGTATGTAGGGATGCCTTGGCTAAGGGTTCTCATTCTAAACCTCCTTGTCCACTGCTACCTCTGCCTATACTAACCCATCTTTGGTTCTCTGTCTCCTTAGATTTCAATGGACCTCCCTCACTCTCACTCCTTTAAAATCATCCTCATTTGTGTGAATCGCCTTACAAAAATTGTGCACTTTATTCCTGTTAAGCACTTTCCTTCAGCCACAGAAACATCTGCTCTGTTTGTCTGAAATGCTGTGTGCCTTTATGGCATTCATGATGATTTAGTGAGTGGTCATGGATCCCAGTTTACTTGTCATTTCTGGAAATCCTTTTGTTCTACTCTGCAAATCCAGATCTTGTTGCCTTCTACCTGCTAATAAAAGGTCAACCATCACCACTTCTCCACTTAACTCCACTCCAAATTCTCCCTTTTTATTACGTGGATCCATTCCTACCTACTGTGTTTATGAAGTCTCTACATGCCTCCATGCCTTCTTGTCCTGCCGCAGGGATCAACAGGGGTGTTTTTGGCATGGGCTGGAATTGATGAACTCATTTATTTTTTCAGTCACATTAACTATGGTACTATGTTATGTTACAATGGGGATGTGCTTATATGTAAACCTGCTGTCCACCTGTTCACACATAACTAGATTGTGAGTGAAGTACTGTAGAGTTCATGGTCTAAGGTGTTCCTGGTGGACAACTACTACTAGTACAGGGGCTAGACGATGTAATAGTACTAGCAGTATTTATCATCAAAAAGTAGCAAAAGAACTCATAGCTAGAGTTGTGGATATTGATGACCTGTAATGATGCTTAGTAAACAGTAGTGAGTGTAACTGGCTTGGGGTTGGACTTGGAAGAATTGACACTGATGATGATGATGCTGACCAAGATGATTATTGTGTAATTTTAAGGTATATTTACTTTTCCACAGTCAGTTTATAAACGTAAGGAAAAATATGCCACCCACTTAGAACTTAAAATTATGGACTAATACAACTACACTAAGACCTAACTTTCTACATCCTTTACTATGTATTTGTATCCAGGCGGTAATGCGTTGGTGGATAGCAGGTGCAGCAATAATACCACCACCACTAGGAGTACAGATCAGCTGCCTGAGCCTGTTGCTAATGCTGCCAGTCTGCCTTGTTCATGCCACCAAGAAATAGTAAGTGTAACATTAGGGAACCCTTTGTCACCTCCTCCAACCAGCAGTGAGATGTCTGTAATAGAGAAGCAGCAGCACATAGGGACTAGTGATGGTGGTGGTGATGATGATAGTGGAGATGCTGGGGTGGAAGAGACATTGATGGCCTTTTTAGCCTAAACTGTGAAGGATGGGAGACATGGATGAGGATGGGCGTCACCACCACCACCAGTGAAATTTGGGAATTTGCAGAGTTTGCAACTTCTCTAATTCCTGCTGCTGCTGAGTTGCATCGGCAGCAGGATGCTGAGGAGCAGGCTAATGTACCACAGACCACCATGGATACAGTGGGAATGGGGTCAACAAGTGATGTGGTACTAAGACAGATTCCTCTTGCTAGCAGCAGCAATACTTCTGGTACTAGTTGCAGTCCTGATTCTGAGGCAGATGCAGAAACAGCAGTAGCATCGTTCTCTGCCCCAGTCAGTGAAGGGGAATGTGGAGGACAAGAAGAAAGAAGCCATTCTTCTCTATCTGTTCCCTACCCCCTGAAGTCATGGGTGTGGGACTATTTTTCTATTGGGGCAGACATAGTGCAGTCATCACCAACTGCACTGTGCACGATTTATGACAAGTCAGTGAGAAGGGAACACACCTTGGCACAACCTCCCTGATAACACACATGAAAAACAGACACCATGACACTTATGTCAAACATGTTAAAGCCAAACACCCATCACGGAAATCAAGCACTGATGTTGCTGTGCCCCCTGACTCTCCAGAAAGGCAACAAGAGGCGAGGCGAGATCAAAGAGGAGGAAGAATAGAGAAACCCAGACAGAGGCTGGAAGTTCAGTGAAGAGTGATACAACTAGTTCACCCTCACCTTCTTCCTCTAGGGTAACTACATCTTCTGCCAATCCACCTCGTTCATCATTACCTCCCCCACCAAATGATAGCCACGCTATAGATTTTAGGTTGTGGCAGTTCATGTCCGCCCATTGCACACTGTGTGGTGCACTGACTACACATGGCAGTGTGGTGGAAGAGAATCACAGGTAGGACATCAAGCGGTATCTGAGGAGATTCCATCCAGAAGACTATTTTAAGATGGTAACAGGGAGGGTTCATCATTACTATTAAACTGTCAGCAAGTTGTCATGTGTCCTTAGCGGCATGTAGACAAGGGGTATAGTGACAGCAGCAGTACTTGGTTTCTGGTGTCATGTTTGGATACAGTTGTACCAGGTATTATTTACCCCACATACTGTGCACATTGCAGTTGCTGATGAGAGGCATAGTTCCTGCTCTCAAGGGAAACATGTCTATTCTAATAATAACAGACCCAGGATTTTGGAGGATGGGCAGGTGGAGAAAAATTATTGGCAAATTCTTCTTTTCTCCACATAGACTGGGGTCTAGTTATCGTGCTGCTACTGCCTCAGACGCATCACTAGAGCTAGTAGGGGCAAGTGGAACCTTCATTATCCATCACCCATGTTACTGCTGTTGTTGATCCCATTCCCTTTCAGCTGTCTAATCATCTTGCTGCTTAAACAACTCAGCAACAGCAGTAACAACAAGCAGTCGCAAATTACGCATCTACATCTAGGCATTTGACAATGACCAGTGGACACTGGCCAACACAACATGACATGCTGGCACTAGGCCAGTAGGGCATTTTTTTCCTCAGGGCTTGTGTTTTAAAAAACAAAATATAAAAAATAAATAAATAAATCCCATAGTCCTACAAAAAAATTAAACAATTTTTGGGGTTTTGTTTCTAACAAGCAAAAGCCCTACAAATCAATGGTTCGTCAGGGCTTGAGCCTCTAACAACAAATCTTACAAATCATCCTCTACAAAATACTCAGACTACCCCAATGGGTCCCTGCCTCTATCATGTTACATACAAATTTCTTATTTTATTTAATGTATTTATTTTTTTATTAACTGTCCCCCCCAATACCGGTAAAGATACCCAAAACAAATTCCATGTTCAAATGATTTATTCCATAGGCCCCCCCCCACCAATACAGGCACACTCCTCAGACTCCTTTTGTACCATGTCTTATGTTTTTTTAATTGTATTTAGGATTTATTTTTTTATTAACTGCATCCAATCCCAGTAAACAAACCCCCCAAAAAAACATTCCCTGTCTGATTCTTTCCCCACACCCCACCAACATAGGCTCACTCATGCCCCTTTCATACTATCCTTTGGGAAATAAAATAATATTTGCTATGTGTTGTATGTAAATACAATGCTCCCATCGATTTCAATGGAACAAGCTAAGTGAAAAAGGCAGAAAAACTGCACTTTTCACAGTAAATTGCCATTATTCACTGATTTCAGTTTGAAGCAAAATTTTTCACCCATCTCTAATCCCCAGTACTGTGACTACATTTTATGACTCTATAGTCTTACTTCAGATTTTTATACTTTGCATGACGTTGCTTCCAATCTCGAAATACGCCTAACTGCTGCAGTCAATTAGCTATATACATAAATATTTATTTCTCAATATTCCTTGGAGCTGATTTATAATGTTTTTTTCAGACCAAACACTTATCAAGTCATGGATCTTATCCCGAGTCCAGTATCTCCCTGCTCCCTTCTGCATGTTGAAAGTGATCTGGAAATGATTCACTATTTCTAAGCCACTACTCAGTTTCCAGGGAAACCTGATGACTGGCATGCAATGAGCCGCACATAGACAAAATCATTTGGTTTACTGACTCAAGCTACCGTTCGAGAGAGTCTTGATGCACAGCCAGCCAAGCAGGTTCTGCAGAAGCTTTCCAAATAAAGCAGCTCAGAGAGTCACATGATTGTTCAGTGCTATGTCTCAGCAGGACAAAAAAGTGCAAAGGGGGTTGCGGGGAAGCTTGGAACCGCCTCTCAATTTGCACATAAAAGGGCTATATTCAACAAGATAGCCCCAGACATTCTGATGTCGCACGCTTAACCCTTTGGGTGCCAGAGAGGTATCCAATGCATTGGATACCTCTCTGGCAGCCAAAGGGTTAAGGGTAACCCTGCACAGCCATGTAGAATTTTGGATATGTAAATCTGGAGAACTTATAATTTCTGGAGAAATTATATAATTTGCCCTATACCCCCACCCCCCATTAAATGGTGACATGTCAATAGCAAACCATGCATACCTTCCATTTGTGGAGAAAGCGATGACTGGGCCACTTCTCCATGTTGTGCCTTAAGATGCCCTCGTCTTCTCACAAGCCCTGCTGACTGAGCATGGTATCATCAGAGTGTTAATTTTGTAAAGCTTCTGAAGAATCTGTTTAGTTGTCTGTGCATCAAGTCTTTCCCCAAAGGCAGCTTGAGCCAGTAAACCAAAAGCTTTTGTCTGTGTGCGGCTCATTGCCTGTCAGTCATTTGGTTTCACTGGAAACTGAGTAGTAGCTTAGAAATAGTGAATCATTTCCAGGTCACTTTCAATATGGAGAAGGGAGCAGGGGATACTGGACCAAGAATGAGATCCGTGACATGGTAAGTGGTCTGTAAAAACATTACTAATTAGCTCTACGGAACACTGAGAAATAAAGGGATATTTATGTATATAGCTATATGACTGCAGCAGTTAGGCATATTCCGGGATTGGAAGCAATGTCGTGCAAAGTATAAAAACCTGGAGTATGAATATAGATCCACAAAATGCAGTCGCGGTACTGGGGATGTTGGTAAATTTTGTCTTTATGATAAGCTGCATGAGACAGCTGCTGAATTAGCAGGTATCCTATTGGAATGTTGCCCGCTATTTGCAGAACGACCCTTAAGCATGCAACATCAGAATATCGCCCTTTTGATGCGAGCTACATTCTGTTGTTGCCCTTTTGATGCAGATGAGATTATGATCTCACCCTTTTGATGGTCGACAAATAGAGGGCAACAGTACATTAAGATACCCTAAAATGCAAATCTCCTCACACGAGAAAAGACCCCTTTTACCAGGGCATATCAAAATATATTACTTAAATTCCAGCTGTTTCTTGTGAAGACCCAATAATAAGGTTATCAGTAGCACCAGAGGCATCATCCACTTTTTCTCCACTATTTTCACATTTATTCCATGTTTTTATTTTACCACTTAGGAGGATTTATGTAACATTGGCCACTAATGTCACATACCTGCTGTTAGACATGGCTTTGGAAATGTGTGGGTACCATTCTTTGTCAGGGACTGATGGAAGGTGTAGTCAGGAGCTCTTGTTGCCCACCACTGACTTAAGTAGTATGTATAACTGCTCTATCTTTGCTTATGACATCATTTGGTCATTTTTCCTGATACCACTGGTTAAATGATGCCTGGACCATTTAATGAAACACCCATTGCATAAAATATTTCAGCCATTTCATAAGTGCTAGTTTCTTCTGAATAATGAGATTATAGAATTATTTCATCACTTTTAAAGGAAGAAACCTGGTATACAACAAAAATAATAACACATAGGAAAGACATAATCCAACTTGTTTTTTCCCATTGGGTTGCTCTACTTTTTATTTCTACTTGTTCAGCTCTCTCTGTCAAACCTATCACTTTTAACAGTTGATTGCTCTAGCTGTTAACATTTTCAGATCAGTAGATATGTGCCTCTAGCTTATATGCACTGATCAAAACATTTCATTGCAGGTTGACTCCAAGATTTTTCTTTTTTACTTTTTTTTTAATAAAAATGATCAGACACAAATCTATTTTAAGAGCTCCTAGAACAACTTTTGCACAGATAGCCTCATCCTTTAATTCAAGTAAAACAATAAACCCCTTTTAATTTCTGTTATTGCCTACCTGCATTTATAGCTGTAATGAGCAACAAGCTTCCCTCCAAAGGCTACCCCCCCAATTGCTTAAAATGTCCACACATTATATTAAACCCTTTGAGTGCCAGAGCAGTACACAATTCATTGTGTATCCCTGTGGGACTCAAAGGGTTAAACTTTTATTAGACTCCCCAGCAACTAGCAGTTTAAATTGTTAGTGGAAAGTAGAAAAAGTTAATGAAAGGTCTGTAAATGCATTATACAATTCTCTATCATTAAAAAAATTAAGGGGGTACAGTGTGAGTTTGACTTTGAAAGGAACAATGTTCTGAGGCAAAGAAAAGAGAACATGTGATGTTTGTATATAATAGACTATGTGTGACTGGAAACAGGGAAATCATCATTTTTTTCTATAGCAGCAGAGAACAGACTACAAACACAAGAGAAGTTTCCAAAGGCCTCATGTGGTTGGTCCCAGGACATCTGTTGTCAGTCACTGAGCAATAAGAAGGAGGTCTCTAATGCCTACATTATTCTGCCTTGCTGCTTCTGAAGCATCTGAAACCCCTCTTACTTCAAAAAGAGACTGCATAGAAGAACAAAATACATTTTCTATTATTGCTGAATTATGTTTTAGTGCATAGAATCCATATCTTTTCAGAGTAAATGTGACTAATTATAACATATAAATGAAAATTGTCATGTATTTCACTTACAGTCTTGCTGCTCCCATAGTTGATATTTGACTATTGTTGTCATTAGGAAGTGGACTCAGCAAATAAAGTCCAGGAATTAAAATTCTTGAGTTTTATCTGTCCTGTGACAGTTAAGGGAAAAACTATTGGCATCAGGCATTAGTTTTTTGACACCGCACCCCAACATCTGTCAGACTGCAGAGCAGGTCTGCATGGTATCTTGTTGAAATGTTGCCCTCTATTTGGTGACCATCAAAACTTAATCATAATGTAATAACATTCCCCACATCAAAAGGGTGACATTCTGATGTTGGACGGTTAAGTGTCACCAAGAAAATAGCGCAAATCTGACCCTCTCACAAGTCCACATCAGAATGTTGCCTGCATAACAGTAATGTTATGCATACCCTCTTCAGATGACTTCCTCCTCTCACAAGCCCTCATCAAAAGGTGTGCAACATTCTGATGTTGCATGCTTAAGTGTGGCAGATCTGGTCCAAGTAGTGGTATGAATACCCTCCATCTATGCCTTAACTCTTTGAGTTCCAGAGGAGTCCGCAACGCATTGCAAAGCTGCCCTCTTCCTCTCACAAGCACTGGTGACTGAGCATGATGTAATCAGAGCATTCAGTGCAAATCTGGCCAAAATATCTGATGCAGATTTGTGAGAGGAGCAGATTTGTACTATTTTCCTGGCAACACTTTACAAGGTGATATCAGAATGTTGCCTTTTTGATGCGGGTAACATTCTGAAGTCGCCCGCATGGTGCAGGAGACATTATGATTTCACTATTTTGATGGTCGCCAAATAGAGGGTGACATTTCAATAGTAAACTGGTCTGCTCAAAGTAACCTTTGCTTGATCAATTGGCTTGTTCTTATGAAAATATCAGACAAAGGGAAACTATGTGATGGTATTTCCATTTCACATAAATGAAGCAGTGGCTGTGATTGGCCAGATGAAAAACATGTATCCAAACATGCATGGGACTACCAAAATTTTAATCCAAACATTCATCATGTCCCATCTCAGCTACTGTAACTCACTTCTAATTGTCCTTCCTCTTACCTGACTAACCCTACTATACCTGACTAATCTACCTTACACGCTCTTCTAATACAGATCGTTTTTGAGAATCCCTATACTGGCCGCTGATCTTCTTTTCTCTGCTGCTCTTATTACATCCCCCATTCCTGCCTACCGGACTTTTCCCATGCTGCACATAGTCTTGTTCTCCCAGACATACTCCCTACTTGACTGGGACACTGCACCCAAAAGTGCTTCTTTCTCCCCCCTCCCAATGACCAGCAGTTCACTTACACCCTATAGCACCTACTCCTTCTGTGTCCTATCTATCGTCCTCTAGACTGTAAGCTCTCATGATCAGGGCTGTTTGTTGCTTTTGTTTACTTTGTTCCATCTGTGCTGTTTAATGTCTTTGTCTATTCCTAATTGTACAGCGCTGTGCAATAAGTTGGTGGTACATAACTGAAGGATAATAATAATAATAATAAATATACTAGACAAACTCATGACAAATTTGATTTAACTCAAGGAGCCAGTCCAAACATTTGGAGCCAAACTCGGTTTAAAGTTTTGAGAACCTTAAGTATGTGCATATTACAACTCATACTTTGCAAATAACATCTTATATATATATCTATATATATAAAAGAATAAGCCTCATTGCATAATTTATGGTACCTCACACACAGAATATAATTTATGTCTCCTCAGAAAACACACATTGAACAGAATGCCTCATTACATAATTTATGTCTCATTAGGAGACACAACTCCTATTGGGTGATTGAATGGGGGCATGTTTATCATACAGGGAGTTGGCCCGACCCCTCCAGCCCACCCACCACTATCCAACTGACAAAAAAAATATAACTGCCACTCGCTCCTGAAGTAGGGAATATCAAGAACTTCTCCTGGTCCACTCACACTCTCACTCAGGATCATGACCCCACAAACACTCTGTTTCATCTCCCACAGATAATTGTAACCCTCCATACACTCTGTTTCAGTACGAGGGTGTAATGTTCCCATAAAATACAAACTCAGGGATAAACTTAATAGCAGCTCTTTTATTTAACTCTTCATCTCTTCAGTCACCTCACTAACTGTCTCAACTGTCACTCCTCCACTTCCTGATTCCTGATTCCCATCCTTTCTCCTTAAAGGGAGAGAGATGCTTTGCTGTATGTTACAGAGAGCAAGCCTCAAACACCACTTTCTATTTGTTCCCTCAGCATACTGCTATGCTGCCTGAACTGAAGAGCCATCGTGTGTTATATTGCTATGTTACCTCAACTTAACCCTTTGCGTACCAGAGGGGTACACCAGGGGTGTTTCTAGGTTCCAAAACGATCTGGGGCTAGAGCCCACAGTAAAATTCAACAGAGTGCCTGCCACCAGTGGTAGTGATGATAATGCTATAGTGTGGAGTGAGTTATCCTTACACAACATATATGTTTATTTTACTAATCTACATATAATGCAATGCAAAGAGTTAAGAAGTAAGCCATTTTATGTTCAACTCTTGCCACTGTTTTTTGTTCTAACTGAAGTTATTGTGGTGTAAACCAACTGTACCACAGGGAACAAGTCAAAATTCCTGTCACATTAAATAGGGGTTTTAACTCCTTGAATGCTAGAGCGTTCTTCAATACATTGCAAAGCAATGCATTGGAGACCTCTCTAGCATTCAAGAGGTTAAAAACTCTATTCAAGTGCAGTGGATTTTAAGAACTTTTATTTGTCCCCTCTTGTGCAGTTGGTTTACTCCAGAATAACAATGTTTAAACAAACATTAATGTCAGTTTTATTGCTGTGGAGCAATGTGATACACTTATATACCCACCACACAGTCTGATGTCCTAAAAACAGGGACACCAGGGTGTGAAAGGGGGACAGAGGGATTTGGGGCTCAAAGAGGGACACTTGGGAGGTATGCTTATACCCAGCATTGTTCCATTGCCCACTGGTAGCCATAGAACCCCTCATACACTGCCTGATAACCTTGCACTTCTAGCCCCTATTAGCCACACATCCACTGTCTGATACTCCAGTGGTTTGCAACCGGTAGCACCAGGCCCACACATGAACTGATATCTCAGTCTTCTTCTATTGGCAATTGGTATCCATAAACCATACATACACTGTGTGATACCCCATCATTGTTCCACTGGTTACCTGTAGCCAATCATACACTGTCTGATTGCCGGCATTTTTCCATTGGTTGCTGGTAGCCACAGAACAACGCACATAAACTTTATAATACCACAGCCTTGTCCCACTGGCCACTGGTAGCCACAGCCATGTTTCTCTGCCCATATTCACAAAATGCACTGTGTTACCCCACCAGCCTTCTCCAACTGCCTACTGGTCACCACAGATTCCCCTCATACACTGTGCATCCCCACCAGCCTTGTTCTCCTGCCCACTGGAAGCCACAGATTCCCCACATACACTGAGTGTGCCCCCCTGCCCACTGGTATCCACAGATTCCTCACATACACTATGTGATTCCCAACTGCATTTTACCCCTGCCCACTGATAGCCACAGATTCCATACATACATTATGTGACCCCCCCAACAATCTTATTCCCCTAACCACTGGTAGCCACAGATTCTCTACATACACTATATAACCCCCCTAGCCTTGCTCCCCTGCCCACTGGTAGCCACAGATTCCTTACATACACTATGTGACCTCCCCCAGCCTTATTACCCTGTCCACTGGTAGCCACTGATTCCCCACATACACTGTGGACCCCACCAGCCTTATTATCCTACCCACTGAAAGCCACAGATTCTACACATACACTATATGACCACCACCATCCTTATTCCAATACCCACTGGTAGCCACCGGTTCCCTACATAAACTGTGTGACCCCACCAGCCTTGTTCCCCTGCCCTCTGGTAGCCAGCCCACAAATTCTCCACATATACAATGTGACACCCACCAGCCTTGTTTACCTGCCATGGGCTCCACACTGCCTCCTCAGGTACTTCAGGTGCATGTTGATGACCTCATTGCAAAGCACCAGGAAGTGCTAGAAGAGCCAGTGTGGAGCGGATGGCTGTGGGCTGAAGCTGAGAACAGAGTAAGGCAGCAGCCTGCTGTTCCAAGCTATATATGCCCACAAGTTGCTGGGCAGCATCCAGCCAGCCAGCCTCAAGATAAACAGCAGGAGGAGTGAGTCTGCTGATTGTCTGACATTCGGGGCTGCCCACTGACACACTCGGGGCTTCAGCCCCCTTAGCCCACCCCGAGCAACGGCCCTGGGGTACACAACGCATTGCAAAGCAATGCGTTGCATACCCCTCTGGCACTCAAAGGGTTAAGTAAGGAGGAGTTACTGCTTCCATTGGGTGATTCAATGGGGGAGTGATTTAAATCATGCAGGGAGTTGGCCTGCCCCCACTATCCAGCCCGCCCACCACTATCTAAGTAACTGAAAAAACAAAATGGCTGCCACTCGCTCCTACACCACAGACACAAACACATCAGACAAACTCCACACACACTCAGTCATACACTCTCAATCACACACACACTCAATCATACACACAATAATTCACACACTGACATTCTCTCACTCACACACACACACTCAATCACACACTCAATCCCACTCACTCAATCCCACACTCACACTCTCCCACTCGTACTCAATCACATACACTTACACACTCTCTCACTTACACACTCTCTCACTCACACTCTCTCACTCACACTCATACACCCTCACACTCATACACCCTCACACTCACACACTCTCACTCAATCACTCACTCTCATACTCACACCCTGGGAGCCAGTACGATCCACCTTCCACCATAGTCTCACTCACACCCTGGGAGCCAGCACGATCCACCTTCTACCATAGTATTTGCAATTCCCACATCCATTTCAACTACATGAATGAATGCCACTCACACCCCGAGAGCCAGCATGATCCACCTTCCACCATAGTATGTGCAATTACCACATGCATTTCAACTATATGAATGAATGCCACAGTGGAGGCATAAGTACAAACACAAACTCATTACATTGACACATAAGTCACCCCCTTATGACTCACTTCTGTGTGTGCATGTGTGTCTCTCTGTGTGCCTGTGTGCTCCTCACTGTGTGTGTTGCATGTCTGTATCACACTCTATGTGTCTGCATGTTGTGCATTGCATGTATGTATGTATGTATGTATGACTATGTCGATCTTTATGCATCTCAGTGAATGTGTGTGCATTTGCATGTGTGTCTCTGTGTGCGTTTGTCTTGTATCCATGTGTGTGCGCATTAATTCCCTATATATCCTGACGGCCAATACTTCTTTAATGCCCCGGTGCTACTGCCGTATAAATTAATACACAAAAATGTTGTATCATAGAACCTATGATATCCTCAGCAGGCACACAACGGTCTTGATAAAAAATAAACTTTATTAGATCAAAAAATAAAAACTAAATGTCGACGTTTCGACCCCCACAAGGGTCTTTGTCAAGACGATAATCACCACTGCTAATTACACCTCACTTAAATACCAATTGAAGTCCACGTGTAGGAAAAGCACGCCAGCTGTGTGAGCTCGCGTGTACAAATGACATCATAGTCTTTGAAAAAACCTTAAAATTGAAAAATTTGGAATGTATCTATTAATAAGCGCAAACTTATATTATGCAGAATTATATAAAAATAAACAAACTTAGTACTGTTCACATTGTTGTTAACATATGTGAATATCCAAATTTGCATTTCCTAGCATTGTTGTTATCCATATGTCGTATGCAGCATCCAAGATAGAGGATTCACTAGGTGATTGTGCGGAGTGTAAGTGGGATGTCCGGAATAAACCTTAATAGAGGAAGAAACTCAAATGGTTCATAATACAGTAGTAGTAAATACGTTGTATCACCAATCGGTGTCAGTGGCTACTCATTCAATCCACAATCTCGAGCATCTGACACTTCGTAGACACTTCTCACATTGGTGGACCACATTCACCGCTACGATAGGTGATGGCAACATAAAATCAATTATACAAAATCAATGTGCCACAACTTACTGAAAGTCTGTGTTCTGTAACGGATCATGCTCCCCCTGGTCTCTACAGAGCCTGCCTCCTGACAGAGCTCCGGATTCCTATAGTAGGGGAGACTCATTGTTATCTTGTTTAGTCACTTATACAGTGTGCTTGTGGATACATTGCGCTTCTCAAAGTGTTGCCATTTCCTTATTGATTCATCACCGTATCCATTGTACCTAGGAACAGTTGTATCACGTTATTTAATCCTTTATGGAAATGCATCAGATTCCCCTGGCTCTACCGTGCCTGTGTTTTTCACAGAGCATAGGAGTCCTATTATAGGGAATCATTATAAAATATTTGCATCTACAAGAAAAGCTACAAATGTTTATTTATTTTATTTATTTATTTTATTTAGAAAATGTTTTACCTGGAAGAATACATTGAGATTTCTCTCGTTTTCAAGTATGTCCTGAACAGTTTACAGTAGAGGGTTGCTTATTTATACAAACTGAGAAACACTATATATTACATGTTATTAAATATACATACAAATATTCATATGGAAATTTTAGAATTATAAACAGTTACACTCTGTTTTTAGATATAGAGAAGCATTTACTTTTAAGGATTTTAGACTGGGAGCAGATCTGGTTATTTAAGGCAGATAGTTCCAGGCCATTGGCGCTCTGTAGGAGAAGGCGGCTCTTCCTGCTTCTTTCTTATATTGTGGTATACGTAGCGAGTTGTTTGCGGTGGAGCGGAGGTTATACTTAGTATGTAGAGCAGGAGTGAGCATACTGCTCAGGTAGTCTGGTAGTTTTCCAGAGAAGTGGTTGTGTACTAAGCAAGAAAGGTGAAGAGCACGTCTAGATTTGAGTGTTAACCAATTTAGTTCTTTTAACATATCACAGCGATGAGTAGTGTAATTACATTGAAGGCTAAAGCGGCATATTGAATTATACAGGGTGTCAAGTTTACTAAGATTGATTTCTGGCGCTGGAGCATAAACTACATCACCATAGTCTATGACAGGCAGCAACATCTGTTGCACAATACGTTTTCTAACCAGGGGACTTAAACATGATTTGTGTCTAAAAAGAGCACTGATTTTGGGATAAAGCTTGGAAGTTAACTTGTCAATATGATGTCCAAAAGTGAGGTTGGGGTCAAGCCACATACCAAGATATTTGTAGGAGTCCACTGGGGCCAAATTACGATTAGACTCCGTTACAATGGATATGGGGGTATTGCCGAGATTACGCAGTTTGTGTTTTGTGCCAAATATCATTGTGACAGTTTTGTCTGTGTTTAAGAAAAGTTTGTTCCTTGCTATCCATCTTTCAACCTCGCAGAAATCATGTTGTAATATGGCCTCAAGGTGTGATATGTTTGAGTTTTTAGTATAGAGAATGGTGTCGTCTGCATACATGTGTACTGAAGATGATTTGCAAACCTTGGGAAGATCATTTATAAAAAGAGAAAACAGAAGCGGGCCAAGAATGGAGCCTTGAGGAACTCCACTTGTTACTTTGAGAGGAAGGGAGTCATTGCCAGCAACTGACACATACTGCATTCTGTCTGATAAATAGGATCGGAACCAGTTTAGAGAATTATTACCCAATCCTGATCTTTGGAGTTTATTTATAAGAATATTATGGTCTACTGTGTCAAAGGCCTTGGCAAAATCTAGGAAAATGGCTCCTGTGAGGTCACCATTTTCCATGCCCGTCTGGATATCGTTGGTTACTTTTAGGAGGGCCGTGACTGTTGAGTGATTTGGTCGAAAGCCTGATTGAAGAGGGGTGAAAAAACTAGTCTGTTGGTAATATTTATTTAGTTGCACATGTACATATTTCTCTAGGATTTTGGATAAAGTGGGGAGTAGGGATATTGGTCTGTAGTTTGATACTACACTTTTATCCCCACTTTTGTGGATAGGCACAACTCTAGCCACCTTCCAGGATTTGGGCATGTACCCTGTTGCCAAAGAGGTATTAATTAAAGAAGCAATCGGTTTGGCCATTACCATAGCACTGAGCTTTAAAGGGATAGTAATACTTCATTTTAACTTTATTTTATTTTGTAGGCATTAAAAAAACATGAAGAATGATATAAGTCTTATCTCTGAAACCTTTATGGTTTAAGAGATATTCACAAACAAAGTATCCCCCCCCTGTTCAACCAGATCAGAAGGGAGATGCCCAGGTAGACTGTAGAGAGGGACAATCTTCAATTAAGATAATGGAAAAAGCTGAAAAACTTGTCAAGGGGGGAAGGGCTTTCATTGTTTTCATACAAAGAACATTGTCCCCTTCTGTTATCTGTACTGTCATACAACCAGACTCACATCTGAGAAGAGATTGTTTACACTAGGTAAGGGGCGGGAGGGGGAACTTTGCTTGTGAATATCTCATAAACCATAAAGGTTTGAGAGATAAGACTTATATCATTCTTCATGTTTTTTTAATGCTTACAAAATAAAATAAAGTTAAAACTAAGTATTACTATCCCTTTAATAGCATCGTTGGTAGTTTGTCAGGGCTAGATTGGCATTTCATTTTTGGATTGAGGAGGTGATCATATATTTCGCTTTCATTTACTGGCATGAAATTTAATTCATATTCAGAACTGGGCCGGGCAACAGGTGTCAGTGAATGTTCTGTAGATGGCTGAACTTCTGAGTTATCTTTGTTTTGTGTAATCAGGGTGGTGGCACATCCAATAAAGTAGCTGTTAAATGCATTGGCTATGGCTGTGGGGCATTGTATTGTTTCATTATCTATGATTATAGTTGATGGGTGAGTATGATTAGGAGGGTTATAAAGGTTTTTAATAACCTTCCAAAAGTTGGCTGGCTTTGAAATGTTACTGTTTAAGTTGTCAGTAAAATATTGTGCTTTTGCTAATTTTGTTTGTTTTGTACATGTATTCCTTAATTGTCTGTATGCAGTGTGATCATAAGCGGAGCCGGTTTGTTTAAATTTTGTCCATAAGGCATCTCTGAGACTGTATAATTGAATCAAGTCAGCTGAGACCCAGGGTAGATGTGCCCCCCTAACCCTGATCTTTCTTAGTGGGGCATGTGTATTACAGACCTGTAAAAATTCAGAGTTAAAGAATTCTATCGCTGAGTCTAGGTCTGGTATTAGCTGTATTCTCTGCCATGAGCAATTTCTTAAGTCATTTAGGAAGGACTGAAGATTAAAATTTCTAAATGATCTCCTGAGTATGACTTTGGAACATGACTTGACTGGTTTTATTTTGCGGACACAGTAAACTATGGAGTGATCGCTAAACACATTTGCTAGTACACCTGAGTCTTGGATTCTGCTTGTGCAGGATGAAAGGATCCAGTCTAGCAGAGTATGGTTGGATGTTTTAGGATTTATGCGAGTAGGGGAGGAGATTAGTTGTGATAAATTCAATGTTTTAAACAATGAACAAAATTTTTCATTCCTGGAGTCTAGCCAATTTATATTAAAGTCTCCAAGAACCACCAGCTCGCTTTTCTTGTTTTGAGTGGCAATCTCCTTTAGGTGTTGCGCTATGTCTGAAAGGGTATGTGCTGGGGTATTTGGTGGTCTGTAGATGCCTACAATTATGATTTGTTTTGAATATGGAAGACAAATTTTGCCAGCAATGTATTCATAGGAATCAGAGTTATGAGAGTCATTTAGAAGTGTAAAGTTTACTGATTCCTGTATGTATATGATTACCCCTCCTCCTCGCTTTGCACGGTCTTTTCGAAAGCATGAGTATCCATCTATGGCAACAGCAGTATCAGGTATTTTTGGGGATAACCAGGATTCAGTAAGAATAAGAATTTTAGGTTTGTATGCATAACACCATGCTTTTAGTTCATCCATTTTGGGCAGTATACTGCGTATGTTGCAGTGCACAAAAGACAGACCCTTTTTAAAGGGGAGGTTGCCATTTATTGCTATTTGAGGGCCAGGGTTGGTTTCTATGTCATTTGCCAAAGCAAGTAATAGAATGCATAAAAAGTTGGTGTTTTGTTTTCTGTGAGCATATAGTGAGAGGGTGCGTCTGTTGCTATAATTACTGGGGGAGGGTGAGCTTGTTTTTAATACTCTCCACCAGCATTCAGAAGGGAGTGCACATGTATGCAGAAGTCCATGGTGTATTAGTATGGTATGATGAGGGTGCTGGGCATGGTTGCAGGGGCAAGAGGAATTCTGTATGAATAGTGGAATGGTTAGTACACATAGAAGTAATATGTTCATGTTGGCATGCATATGACAAGGCTCACAGGGGGCATACAGATAGACAAACCAGCTGAGATTAAAAATTAAATAAATATAACAAGTATAAAATTATCTATTTTCTCCAATTCCTCTTTATTCACTTGCCTGTATTAATCAGTAGGTGTTCTGCAGCAGCTGTGTTTCTTTCATGTCCAACTCTCTTGTATAACTCTCCATACTTTGATAAGGTGTTACTTAGATAGGTGGTAATACCCTGGCAAATGCCATCCCGGCATAATGCCACCCCTAACTGGGCTCTAGATATATACTAGATGGAGCCCCTAGGAAGACTCACACACTGACTGAGGGAATTCCAAATTACAAATTGTTTAGCCCTGGACCCGCCCTGAGTGGGGTCAGCTGTGACCATTAAAACATCTGATAAGGAGCAGACACAGAGATATAGGACAGGGATGGGGGAGGTAAGCAGTATGGAGACTGGAAAAAGGGCTAATTGTTAGTACATACCATGGGGGGTTAAACATGTACAGGGAGATTGCATGGGATTTGAAGTTCCAGTTTAAAATAGCCCTGGTTAGTACATACCACACAAAGGGTTAAAATTGTGAGGGGAGACAGTATGAGACTTGCACTTCCACACAACAGGACTGGCTTGTACATACCACACAAAGGGTTAAAATTGTGAGGGGAGACAGTATGAGACTTGCACTTCCACACAATGTTGATAGACCTAGGCATTGTGTCTTACACTCCGCTACAATCAGCACATATTGTAGCAGCACTCAAAAGCAAAAAAGATCCTGCAAGTGAATCCAAGTTCTTACATACATAATCCTCAAAGATAAAAATGAAATGATGCTTGTTCATTTAACCCTTTTGGTGAAACTGTATCCAGAAAGGTAATCCATTTGGTTTCCTTCTGCAATAGTTTCTGTGCCCTGTCGACTCCCCTATTGAGTGGCGGAGTTCAATCTATTACCATATATCTTAAAGAAGGCAATGTATGGTGTTTCTCTGCAAAATGCATTGCAACCGGTTGTTTTATGATGCTTGAGGTTATCTTCCGACCTGGATTAAATGAGGCTTCTAATGCTGCTTTAATCACAGCTTGATGGTTCCCCATCCTCTCTTTGACTGTTGTCGTAATTTTCCCTATGTACATAAGTCCACATGGGCATTGTATAAAGTAAATTACGTATGTTGAATTGCATACTAAATTGTAATGGATAGGTATCTTGAAACCTTTATGAGGATGACTGAAATATGTCCAACTTAGCATTATTTGCATGTTACACATGTTGCACATCTGAAACATCCCTTTATGAGGATGACGGAAATATGTCCAACTTAGCATTATTTGCATGTTACACATGTTGCACATCTGAAACATCCCTTTTTCTTTGATATTTCCACTTTTTTATAATTTTGAGGTGAGTCTGTTCTAACAAGTAAGTCTCTTAAATTCTTTCCTCTTTTATATGAGGCCATGGGTGGTTGCCTCAAAATCTGTGGAAGATTAGTATCTGTTGCTATAATAGGCCAGTTTTGTTTAACTACTGATTGTGTGTAGTTGGTTCCTGTGTCATAGCTACACGTAAACACAGTTCTGTCAAGTTTTTTCTTTTCTTTAGTCTATAATGCCTCTTCTCAATTAATTTTAATTGCTTTATATTTGCACCTTTGGATCAGTTTAGGATCATAGCCCCTATGAATAAATTTTTGACCCATTTCCTTTAATTCTTTCTCAACCTCTTCTTCTTGACTGACAATTCTTCTTACCCTCATCATTTGTGAGAAGGGAAGTCCCTTCTTCAGATGTTGTGGATGATGACTGTGGGCATGAAGCAAATTATTCTTATATGTTGGTTTATGATATATGGTTGTGGACAAATGACCCTCATTTATTTTAACTAAAACATCGAGAAATGCTATTTCAGTTGGGCTGTAAGTGAGGGTTAGTTGAATATGTGAATCAGTGGGATTTATCTCATCAACAAAATTAATCAGTGATTGTGCTTCCCCATGCCATATAAGGAACATGTCATCAGTATAGCATGTATATATGAGGGCATGTTCACAAAAGAGAGGATGTACTGTTAGTATATCTTCCTCATAGCAATGCATAAAGGCGTTCACATATGAGGGCGCCATACAGGCCCCCATTTCTGTCCCTGTGCATTGCAGGAAGAAATCTTCTTCAAATTTGAAATAATTTTTAGTTGGACATAATTGTAGGAGATTCAGGAAAAATTAAATTGGTGCTCCTCTATATAGCTGGTTATTAGTCAATATCCTGCGTACGGCTTTAATACCACCATCATGTGGTATTACAGTATATAGGGATTTAATATCCATTGTTGCTAGAATAGCATGATCATCCAAGTTATTTACCTTTTTAATTTACCAATTGGATGTAGCAAAGAGACTATGGCAGAGATTATAGGTCTGCCCGGTGGTTTAGTAAGATTCTTGTGGATCTTGGGTAGTGTGTATAGGATTGGACATATCGGATGGTCCTGTATTAGAAAATTTCTTGTTTGACTGTCTAACCATCCTGCTTCAACTCCCAATTCTATCATTCTATCAATTTCTTTTTTATATTTAGCCATTGAATCTCCTTTCAAAAGTTGATAAGTGGTAGTGTTAGTGAGTTGTGTCTTAATTTCTGTCCTATAGTCACTGTATTCCATGATCACAATTGCTCCACCCTTGTCAGCTGGTCTTATAAATATACTACTATCCTCTCTCAGTGACTTAAGAGGCTGTGTTTCCTCTTTGCTGAGGTTACTGTTGGTCTTAGTCCTTGGGGGGGAATTATGTAATATTTGTGATTCAACCATCCTGCTGAAAGTTTTTAAGGAGGGATTAGAATTGGGAGGATCATATGTAGATCTCACTTTAAATGGAATGGTGAATTCTACATTAGGAGCCGAGCTGAAATGATATTTCAACCTCAGCATCCTGTTATATTTATAGAAATCAACCCTCCAATTGAATTGTGAGAAGTGATTAGTAGGTACAAAGGATAAGCCTTTTTGTAAAAGAGAGGTTTCAGATGTAGAGTATGCGATTAGATAAATTATATATTACGTTCTTGGTAATGGTGGTTTGCTGCTTGTGTCTGTTTTTGCCCCCCCCCTCCTCGTGACTGTCCTCTGCCTCCTCCTTCTCCTGCCCCCCCTGGCTCTTGTTGTAACCCCCTAAAACCACCGGGCAGACCTATAATCTCTGTCATAGGCTCTGTGCTACATCCAAATGGTAAATATATAGACTGGTTTTTACAACACTGCATACAGGCATTACCATATTACTTGAAAGACACTACTGATTTTTTGCATCTCATTAAAAAGGTAAATAACTTGGATGATCATGCTATTCTAGCAACAATGGATATTAAATCCCTATATACTGTAATACCACATGATGGTGGTATTAAAGCCGTACGCAGGATATTGAGGGTAAGAAGAATTGTCAGTCAAGAAGAAGAGGTTGAGAAAGAATTAAAGAAAATGGGTCAAAAATGTATTGATAGGGGCTATGATCCTAAACTGATCCAAAGGTGCAAAGATAAAGCAAATAAAATTAATCATTTTACAGACTAAAGAAAAGAAAAAACTTGACAAAACTGTGTTTACGTGTAGCTATGACACAGCAACCAACTACACACAATCAGTAGTTAAACAAAACTGGCCTATTATAGCAACAGATATTAATCTTCCACAGATTTTGAGGCAACCACCCATAGAAAGAATTTAAGAGACTTACTTGTTAGAACAGACTCACCTCAAACTTATACAAAAAATGGAAATATCAAAGAAAAAGGGATGTTTCAGATGAGCAACATGTGTAACATGCAAATATATGCTAAGTGGGACATATTTACGTCATCCTCATAAAGGTATCAAGATACCTATCAGTTCCAATTTAGTATGCAATTCAACATACGTAATTTACTTTATACAATGCCCATGTGGACTTATGTACATAGGGAAAACTATGACAACAAAGAGAGGATGGGGAACCATCGGGCTGCGTTTAAAGCAGCATTAGAAGCCTCATTTAATCCAGGTCGGAAGATAACCTCAAGCATCATAAAACAACCGGTTGCAATGCATTTTGCAGAGAAACACCATGTTTCAGATGTGCAACATGTGTAATATGCAAATAATACTAAGTTGGACATATTTCCGTCATCCTCATAAAGGGATGTTTCAGATGTGCAACATGTGTAACATGCAAATAATGCTAAGTTGGACATATTTCCGTCATCCTCATAAAGGTTTCAAGATACCTATCCATTACAATTTAGTATGCAATTCAACATACGTAATTTACTTTATACAATGCCCATGTGGACTTATGTACATAGGGAAAATTACGACAACAGTCAAAGAGAGGATGGGGAACCATCAGGCTGTGATTAAAGCAGCATTAGAAGCCTCATTTAATCCAGGTCCGAAGATAACCTCAAACATCATAAAACAACCGGTTGCAATGCATTTTGCAGAGAAACACCATACATTGCCTTCTTTAAGATATATGGTAATAGATTGGATTCCGCCACTCAATAGGGGAGTCGACAGGGCACGGAAACTATTGCAGAAGGAAACCAAATGGATTACCTTTCTGGATACAGTTTCACCAAAAGGGTTAAATGAACAAGTATCATTTCACTTTTATCTTTGAGGATTATGTATGTAAGAACTTGGATTCACTTGCAGGATCTTTTTTGCTTTTGAGTGCTGCTACAATATGTGTTGATTGTAGCGGAGTGTAAGACACAATGCCTAGGTCTATTCAACATTTGTAGCTTTTCTTGTAGATGCAAATATTTTATAATGATTCCCTATAATAGGACTCCTATGCTCTGTGAAAAACACAGGCACGGTAGAGCCAGAGGAATCTGATGCATTTCCATAAAGGATTAAATAACGTGTTACAACTGCTCCTAGGTACAATGGATACAGTGATGAATCAAAAAGGAAATAGCAACACTTTGTGAAGCGCAATGTATCCACAAGCACACTGTATAAGTGACTAAACAAGATAACAATGAGTCTCCCCTACTATAGGAATCCGGAGCTCTGTCAGGAGGCAGGCTCTGTAGAGACCAGGGGGAGCATGATCCATTACAGAACACGGACTTTCAGTAAGTTGTGGCACATTGATTTCGTATAATTGATTTTATGTTGCCATCACCTATCGTAGCGGTGAATGTGGTCCACTAATGTGAGAAGTGTCTACGAAGTGTCAGATGCTCGAGATTGTGGATTGAATGAGTAGCCACTGACACAGATTGGTGATACAACGTATTTACTACTACTTTATTATGAACCATTTGAGTTTCTTCCGCTATTAAGACTTATTCCGGACATCCCACTTACACGCCGCACAATCACCTAGTGAATCCTCTATCTTGGATGCTGTATATGACATATGGACAACAATGCTAGGAAATGCAAATTTGGATATTCACATATGTTAACAACAATGTGAACAGTACTAAGTTTGTTTATTTTTGTATAATTCTGCATAATATAAGTTTGCGCTTATTAATAGATTCATTTTTCAATTTTAAGGTTTTTTCAAAGACTATGACGTCATTTGTACACGCGAGCTCACACAGCTGGCGTGCTTTTCCTACACGTGGACTTCAATTGGTATTTAAGTGAGGTGTAATTAGCAGTGGTGATTATCTTCTTGACAAAGACCCATGTGGGGGTTGAAACGTTGACATTTAGTTTTTATTTTTTGATCTAATAACGTTTATTTTTTATCAAGACAGTCGTGTGCCTGCTGAGGATATCATAGGTTCTATGATACAACATTTTTGTATATATATATATATATACATATATATATATATATATATATATATATATATATATATACCAAACAAATATAATCAGTATATATGGCGCCCATCACCACCTTAATCTCTCTAAACTGTTACCATATATAATAAAACATAAAAATTAATAAAGGGGAAGACTTTTTCGTTACAATCCCTACATCCTGCGGTGTACAGGACAATGTGAGATATGCAAAAAGATAGCCAGCAGAGGGAGGATGACACCTATCTTCAGCCCCCTTTTTTGACCAGCTATTGTTAGAGCTAATAGCCCTAATTATCAGGTTTTGTTAAGGTAGGAATTGTCAAGTTCTCTAGCCCATACTGACTGATCCTTATCCAGGATTTGGTGAGCCCTGGGCCTAGATGAAATAAAATTTGAAGAGGGCTGAAAATGTCAATGTCCTGTCAGAGCAGTGTCGTAGGCACATCGACAGTATTCACTAAAGATTCTATGACATTACATCACCAGCACTCAGACAAAAGTATGCCCACATTGACATCAGTCCAACAGGTTTACAGATTTTCATTCATCACATCGACAATTACCTATTTCCATATGGAAATGAGGCATAATGAGACACATTCGTAAGCAAGGGTTTGTGTTGATATGTTAATGTGACACTGCTGTCGGAGTTCACAGTCTCAAATGCGCCTTCCTGAGATTGGGGAAGTTGGGATCTCACTCTACTTTCCTATGCAGTAACAGCAGGGAGGGCTGTGACCTGTTGTCATTGTGGAAGGGATTTCTTGTCTTCACACATCACCAACACTATGACAATTCAGAAGTTGAACAGCATTCTCTCTGCTTCCCTGCTTGGCCAGTAGCGGAGTGGAGAGATACTTTCAGCACCATGGACAGCACTGAGTGTCATAGGGATGTGCATTGCTCACCCCGTGGCGCTCAAAGGGTTACATTAAACAAAAATAGTACACTAAACACTACACAGTTATCCCCTAACCTATGTATCATATATTATACATGTTGTGCACTCACAGGGGAACAAGACTGGGGAAAACACAGCATCTGTGGGGATGTGTGGTTACCACTTGCCTCCCAGCCTTGTTTCCTTGACCACTGGTAGCCACAGACCACCATGTACACTGTCTGATCCTCTCCAGCCTTCTCCCCTTGCTCACTGCTAGCCACAATTCCTCATGGCCACTACCTGGGCAAGGGAAAAAGGTTGGGGGTGTCAGGCAGTGTATATGGGGCTACCACACAATGGTGTTGTTCCCCACATTATAGAAATCTGACAAAGAGTACCCCCTTCAACATAGTAACTCCGTCCTTAGTAATTCAACATATCGCTTCCATTCAGCATACTAACTGTGTTGGTCATACGCTTCCCTTTAGTCGACATACACTTTCCTTTGCAATGCAATTGCTACCCCTCTGGTACTCAAATGGTTAATAGGCAAAATATGCAGCTCCATACCTTGCTGGTATATGTATAGGTTTATGTTTTGTTAAATTGTACTAAAACAAATATAATTCAGAACTCAAGGGGAGGTATCAGACCCCTCCTGACATCCCCCCAGCGTGGATCACCTATCCAGTAGGATAGGTGATCAATGGGGCGACAAGGAAGGCATTTGCTCCACACGGCAGTGTACAGACATCTGCACATATAACCTGCTAACTTGCTCATAAACGGGATAGGGGAAGAGAATAGGTGAAACATGACTCAGACCCCTTATATTCTAGGTAAAGCTTTTGTCCTAACATGTAGCAGATTACTCTGAGATTAATTGTATCCTATTGTTGGTTCTACAATTTCTCTCACACCTCATTCATCCTCTAGGTGGCAGAAGACTCAAAGCAAGCTGCCATAGGGAAGCTTTGCGGTACTCCACTGCATTGCAACTCTTTCTTGTAAGCATGTTAAACCAGGAATTAAGTTAAACGCAAGTATAAATGCACCACAATGCAGTGTATTGTTCTCTGTGTCTTAGTGCCCTTCTAAATATCGGCAATCTCAGCTGGCTAGCATAAATCTGTTTTTGTTTCTAACCTTATTTAACCCATGCTCTTTAAAAGAGCGAAGTTATATAGCTGCGCTTGTTTTTAAGTGCTATTACATACAGTTAGAAGGTTAATTGTGGTATTATAAATGAAGGCTCATAAGCAAGAAAACACACTAAATTATAGATTCTGCCTTGTGGTTTTGGCGTTAGAATGCCCTGAAAGTCACATTCAACAAACAAATTAAACACCTAATTCCCCTTATACACTATAGTCAAAGTCAACACACCCAGAATTCTGAATTCTGAATTCTAAAATTTAAACATTCTTATAGAGGTGAAGGCTGGAGTTTTTCCCTGCTCTTTTTTTGAAGGAAGTCTCCTGTTTGAGTTTCCAGTATCTGTAGTCTGACCATACGTACCATTTTAAATGGGACAGTACTGTTTTTTTTTTTCATATTTCCAGATCTTCCCGTCTTTTTAATATAAATGTCAATTTTGTCCCATTTTAACATAACATATATAGTTTTTAATTTTTTGTAAAAAACTGAACGCGGCTTGTTTAGTTCTTATAAGTAAATCGGAACTTCCTTTTGTCACACTAGTGATTTTACTGTACACATTGATTACCATAGAATCTTATGACTCGAGTGACTCATAACTGTCTAAGACCCTCGAGTCTATGGTAAATTACCATAGAGTCTCTTAGACAGTGGTATGACAACAAGCCATAAGACTCTATGGTAATCCATGCGTACAGAAAACACAGTAAAACCACTAATGTGAGTGCCGAAGACAGGAAGTTCTGATTTTCTTCAGGGACAGGCTTTTTGGTCAATGAGAAAGAGAACACCGATAATAAGTGATGGAGCAAGCACGTTCTTGCTGCTTGCAGCTTACTACGATTGGACTTGGAGTGATGGAGTCCCACTGTCCATCTGTCCCACACACCTCCCCTTTTTTGTCTCAAGGAAATATGGTCAGCCTAGGTATGTGGGGTGCCACAGACTAAATTATTTTAGGCCCAAGGAATGAACCAAATTTTTCCCCCACCAGAAAAATAAGACTGTTTACATGGGTGACATTGTGGTGGAACAGTGATGATCTTTAACAGACAACATTTTGTGAAGCATGATTTGTGTAGATCGTGTGTGATCAGCACAGCAACAAGAGGGTTGAACTGAGACTTGGACAGCTTTGGGCCTGGTGGAACCTTCCCATTTGAGCTTGTATTGTGTCCTGTTTTTAACCCTCAGGGTGGTGTTTTGATGTGATTGTATGGATTGATGATGGACATGTTTTGGGGTGTGACTGTGTTTGTGTGTGATGGTTGTGTCTGTTGATGTGGTGTGTGGTTATATGATGATGCGCTTACCAGTAGTATGGAGGCTCCTGTCTTCCTCCGTATCTGATCCTCCAGAGACCCCATCAAAAGCCACGGCTGACATGTTCTGTTGCAGCATCTCCTCCCAGATGCTGAAGGTGATGTGGGCAGGGAAACCACCTCTGGTGCCTCGGGTATACAGGGAAACTTCCCCCATTTTCTTCCTGACCACCCTCTTGCAGTTGCCCCATCTCTTTTTCACTGACTCCACTGTGCGTCTGTAAGTGGCCACCTCGTTCATCCTGCTTCAGACCTGACTCTAGGCAGACCTCCTCCTCACAGCCAGTCCAGGGACCTTCTCCCTCAGAAAGAGGATGCTATACCTCTCCAAGGTAGCTTCCACAAGGACTTTGTTCTCCTCGTCAGTGTACTGGGGATCCCTGAGCCTCTCCTCCTCAGCTCTGTCCTGCGAGGTGTCAGAACTGGAGTGTAATGTCTGCGCTGCCCCTGACTGTGTATGGTGCTCCCCAACAAGTCATCCCACTGACACATCTGTCCCTGCCCTCCGTGTGCCTGATCTTGTCCGAGTCCCCCTCCACCCCATGGATCTCCCTCTCCCTCTTCTACTCTGTCCAGGGATGCCCTCCTGACCTTCCTCCTCTTCCACTCCTCTCCCTGTCCCTCTCTCCTGTCCTCCTCTCCTAACCATGTCACGGTTTTGAAGAACACTCAGACAAGACTTCTAAGGTTAAAAGAACTTTATTGAATATAAAGTAAATCAGCAAATACTTTCCCAACCCACACAGGCCCAGAGGGAGACAGTACAGGTACTGCCCACAACTTACACAGGTCAGGTAGGAACAGTATAACAAATAATGTACAGACTGGTAGCAGGAGCCCTAGAGTGCTAGGGTGAGATGGAGGCAGCAACCTGCTGGTAGCGTCACGGTAGCCCTAGAACACTAGGGTAGAATGGAGGCCCAAGACTCACAGCTACTGGCAGCAGGGACCTTAGAATGCTAGGGGTGAACGGAAGCCCAAGACCAACAGATACTGGCAACAGGGACCCTAGAATGCTAGGGTTGTAAAGAGACACATGAACCAAGTAAGGAGGCCCAAGACACACGGACACTGGCAGCAAAGACCCTAGAATGCTAGGGTTGACAGGAGGCTCAGACTAACGGGTATTGGCAGCAAAGACCCTAGAACGCTAGGGCAGTAAGAGGCCCAAGACTCACAGCTACTGGCAGCAAAGACCCTAGAACGCTAGGGGTGATACGGAGGCAACAGACCACGGAAGGCAACGGGTGTCCGGTAGTACATAAGGTACAGTAGAAGGACCACCACACTACAGCTGGCTCTTGAGCCCTAAGGCCACAGCAGTACGGTAGGCAGGGCGAGACAGTGAACCGGACCTAGAACTCTAGGGAAATAGCGAGGTTCAACAATGGTGTTATAACGCCCAGAGGAATGCCTATAACGCCCAACCGGGAATGAGGCCAGCTAGTGACAGTGGTAACAATGGACATGTAAGCAAGGAAATGAGTAACTCAGCCTGATTGTTCACAGCATGGAAACCAGTATTCCGTATGTGCACACCGCCAGAGGCGGTTGATACCAGTAAGCACGGCTAGAGCAGCGGGTGCTCAGCCAAAGGTCGGCAACGTAAGCGGGTTCTCAGCCAATCCAGTTAGCAATGTAAGCAGATTCTCAGCCAGTCCAGTCAGCAACGGATGTGGGTTCTCAGCTAGTCCAGTCAGCAACGTAGCGGGTACTCAGACAGTCCGGTCAGCAACGTAAGCGGGTTCTCAGCCAGTCCAGTCAACAACGAATGCATGTCCTCAGCCAGTCAGGTCAGCAACGGAGCGGCAGAAGATCAGGATACACAGGAACGTCGTCAGGCAGAGAAACAGCAGTAACTAGCAGCAGGTTCAGGTACACCATGAAAGGGTGCCCAAATCTGAATACTGACATGACAGGGTATAAATGGGCCAGCCCTGGGTGAAGTCAGGTCCAGGGACCAATAAGAATGCAGCATAGTAAACAAGGAATTAGGAATGTCGCCAAGCAGCAGCCAGGATCACGGGCACCTTGATAAGCCATCACTAACCCACTCACACCCAGGCACTCACACAGGCCCTTACAGATGCACTTGATCCCACTCACTGTTCCATAGTGTGTATGATTAATGTAACTGCCACTGAGTGCTCTGTGAGTCTGAACATAATCGAAACTAATCTACTCTTCATACCGTTCATGTTCTAATTTTCAACAGTACCACGACACTATTCTTAAAAAAATACATTGATTGATACCAAACTTGTACATATCGGTGAACCTGTGACTGGGCTGCTGTTAGCTGCTGGACGCGGGCCTGTTAGGCCGTGAGTGCAGGCCTAAGGAGTGACGGAGTGATATTGGGCTCACTAGAGGTGGGGTGTATTGACGCGGATATTAGCCTAGGGGCCCTCACCTTAAATTCCAACTGACATCGATGTTCCCTCTGCCTCGGCACTGATTGCTTCGGTGGCAGCTTGTGTCGCATGATGGACACTATCTCTGGGTGTCGGTAACAGAAGTGCAGCGGTACATTAAACTCTGGGAAACCCAGCGTTACCTGCACTGTACATGCTGCTGTGAGCTCCTGAGCTCCCTGAGCCCCCCCTTTAAAGCACCTTCCTATTTTTTATTTTTTAACCCAGTTCCCCATCCCCTCCCCTTAGGTTTATTATATATGCAATTGCACATTTAATGCACCCTGTTACAATACTAACATTCAATCTTCTACTGGGACCTTTGTGTAGAGAGCATTCTACATATCATCCAATCCTAGACTTGCTGCACTGGGTCCTACAGTGTAGATCAACATTCTGTTTCTACCTGGCTCTCCCTTGTAAACCCCACAATCAGAACATTGTCATTTTTGTTGTTTTCATTCTCTCAGTGCCCCTCCCCTTCCCCTTAGGTGAATAAAATATTCTGCACTGGAACCCCATCTTTTTTCCTACCTATCTCAGATCACCTGCCTACTATCTGCCCCTAGTGTAATATCCTGTCTCTACAGTGATCAATGCCTGCTTAACAATGGCTGGACCAGCGCTGTTCTTCATTTACAAGAGACCCTGTTTGTCTTGTTTCCTCTTATGTGTGGCCCCATCTCTCCCGTGTATTAATTGAATGCAAAATACTTGCCAGCTGAATAATACTACATCATTTATTGGCTATCTGATGACCTGGCGTCCATACTCTCTACTTACCAGCGGTGGTCCTGGATGTATGAAGTGCTGTAGGCCTAAAACCCTGTTCATCTTACTATCCTGTGTATGTTTACCCTCCTAACCTGTGTATATATGAAGATATTTGACCATCTGGCCTTATTTTCATCTGGTTCTACATCTACAATATGTCCATGGATGCTTTTGATGCCTTGATGTAATCATCTTCCAAGGTCACGGGGTGTCGGGTCTCTTGCTGCATGGCCTCGATCCACTACGTATTACAGTCTTCGAGTGTTTTGCCCCATCTACCTGGTGCTATGGGTAAAAAATCTAGAACAGGCAATATTAAAAACAGGCTCAGTCAATTTGCCAGGAGGCAAATGGAAGAAGGAGAAGTTCAGGCCATTATAGAACAGGCTTCGGCATCATCCTCACCATCTCACTCCTCTGATCCTGAGGAGACATCTGATTCACATTTTACAGAACTAATGGCGTCAATCTCTAATTGTCAAAATGTCTTAATCGATTCAGTGCAGATGGAATTGATTCTGTTACAAGCTGATCAACAAAATATGAAGGAGAGGGTGCTAGATACCCAGAGGCAGGTTTCATGGGTGGAGGACTCTCTTCCCCCTATTGGTGAATCACTTGAAGCTTTGAAACAACAAGTAAAGCTATTACAGAAGAAGGCTGATGATCTTGAAAATAGATCACGCTGTTGTAATATTCGCATTATTGGATTACCACAAAATTGTGAGGAACGAAACCCTCAGCAATTCCTGGAGACCTGGGTGAGGGAAAAGTTGGACGCAGAGGGTCTCTTGAGCTCATTCGTAGTGGAGAGGGTGCACAGGGTTCCATCGATGCGCCCTCCGCCGGGGGCCGCTCCAAGACCCATGATTGCCAAGCTCCTCAATTACAGAGATAGAGATGCAATCTTAAAGGGATAGTAACCCCCCCAAACAACGTGACGCCAAAAGAGAGCAATGGTGCAAACATACTGAACTCCTTTAGTCCCATCTCTCAAACCTTTATGGTTTGAGATATGTAAGGCAAGAAAGACCTCCGCTCCCTCCCCCTTCTCATATGTCCGCTGTATAGCGGATGTCATGAGATCCTGCTTCCAGCACCAGATGGCAGCCCTGCAGGAGCGCTGTCATCTAGATATCTCCGTATTATTACTTCATGGGTATGGTCTAAAACGTGTGCCTGGCTTGCAAGCACATGTTGTAGACCATTCCAATGAAGTAATTATACGGAGATATCTAGATGACAGAGCTACTGCAGAACCGCCGAAAGTCGGCCGACAGGATTCTGCCTCTGACAGTTTTACAGCTCGTCAGGCAGAAGGGGGAGGGAGAGGAGGTCTTTCATCTCTCAAACCATAAAGGTTTGAGAGATGGGACTAAGGGAGTTCAGTATGTTTGCACCATTGCTCTCTTTTGGAGTCACGTTGTTTAGGGAGTTACTATCCCTTTAAGAATGGCTCGCCTTAAGAGCCCCGTTATGCATGGCAATGCTCGTATTTCTGTCTACCCAGATTTCTCCATGGAAGTTCAGTGCCAAAGAATGAAATTCCAAGAGGTGAAGCGTAAATTACGGTAGAAAAATATTCAATATGCCATGTTATACCCAGCTAAACTGTGTGTGGTCTGCGATGTTCCACAACCTTCTTCATGTCTGAGACTGAGGCAATGAACTGGATCGAGGCTTTGTAGGCAGGAGTTCCGTCCGCACTTGGTGACTCGCACCTCATAATGCTTTTTTCTGTGACACACTGCTCCATGGAATCTCAGGAATCGTATCACATGGTTGCTATTGGGGGCATTGGATTATGCAGCATATCATCTAGATTTCCCCTCATTCGAGAGTCTATTATGTATTTGATCAGCTTCAGAGATCTCTCTATCTGTCCTTTGGGGGGATCTGTTCTGTAAATGCTCATGTGTGTATAATTTCAATGTATCAGTTTTGTTGTTTGGGGGACTATAAAGCTACTTTATATTACAATACTTCAAATGGTTGATGGAATGTCTCTCTTATGACCGATGAGAGATATGGGTCCATATGTTTTGTTAACACCTCTAATGGTTTGACTGCTGATGATAAACCTGTTTTCGGTACGGCTCTTTGGATGATTGGCTGGCCTCCGCATTGACTTATCGACCCCTTGGCTTGATCTACAATTTTGTGATGGGGTGCTCTGTGGTGGGGGAGGGGATGTGAAGTCACTGCAGATTGCCGTCCTAGAGAATAATTTCAATATACAAACGTTGTTGTATGGGGAGACTGTAGAACTGCTTTACAATATAATATGTCATATGGTTTGATGGGGTGTCTCTCTTATAACCAAAAAGAAATGTGGGTTCATATGTTTTGTTTTACTACCACATCTAATGGTTTGACTACTGATGATAAACTTGCTTATTCTAAATACGGTTCTTTGTATGATTGGCTGGCCTCTGTCTCCCCTACTGCATTGACATATGGAGCCCTTGATCTGATTTCCAATTCTGTGATGAGATGCTCTGTTGTGGGGGAGAGGATGTGGAGTCAATACAAATTATCGCCCTAGTTATTTCTTTGTTGAAATTTTGCTTTTTCTGGGGGTGCTCTTTGGAGGCAGATGCTTTTGTTTTTATAGTGATATAGTTGATTCGGGGATTTGTACTGTTTGCCTCTCTGTGTAACCTGATGGTTTTGGGGGATGCAGCTACGTGATTGGTGTGGGTTGCCGTGGACACCAGTGGGATTATCTGTATGTTTTCTTTTTCTCAACTGTTTGTGTTGTGGGGTTCATTATGCTGGGGGCGTTCCCGGTCCGGCTTGGGATTTCCCTAGGGGTTATCGTGGGTATGGGTCCTCTTCCGGTTGGGGTTGGTGGGGGACAGGGTGGGGGGTTTAGTTTCTTATATGAGCCTGGGGTATAGGGTGGGGGGATTCTTTAGAGGTGCCTTGTCCTTACTCTTTTGGAGATGAGCTAGCATCATTCACTTATTCCAATGGTTATGGCTAATAAATTGATTTCTATCATCTCCTGGAATGTTCGAGGCTTAAATGATAGCATTAAACACTCTCTGGTTCTAAATCATGCCAGGAAACACAGGCCAGATATTTTGTTTCTCCAGGAGACCCACTTACATGGTGGAAAAATTTTGGCTCTTAAGAAACCATGGGTAGGACGACACTATCAAGCAAACCTCTCTACTTATGCAAGGGGGGTCTCTGTTCTGATTAGTAAGTCCCTACAATACAAACTGGTGGATTTGAAAACTGATCCACTAGGTAGATACATTTTTCTGGACTGCTTGGTCTCATATACCGATGATTTTAATGAATATATACATTCCTCCACCTTTTGTGCCTGAGGTCCTACAGGACGCTCTCTTATATGTCTCCACAAGGCCTAATCGTTGTCTTGTTGCTATGGGGGACTTTAATATGATCATTGACGTTGTACTGGATAATATTGGTGCCAGGTCAGGCAACTCTCTGCCTTCTAGGCATACATTTCTAAGTATTATAGAGGATATGAGCTTCATTGATGCATGGAGAACCCTTCACCAGAATGTTAGGGAGTACTCTTGTCATTCTGCCACTCACAAATCATTATCTAGAATAGAGCATACCTTTGTGTCTAATCATGCATGGCATATGGTTGAGGATTGTTCCTATCTACCTAGAGTGGCCTCGGATCACTCACCAATGTGCCTATGCCTTCGCGTAGTTAGGGACTTTTCGACTACCAGTTGGCAACTTCAACCATATTGGCTATCTGTTGATCACATTGCTGAAGATCATGGGGTTGCTTTGAGGGAATATTTCAGTCTCAACGGGGGCTCTGCGTCGTGGGGAGTGGTCTGGGATGCTGCAAAGGCTGTGGCAAGAGGCTCACTTGTTTCTTTAATTGCTGCTCACAAAAAGTGAATTAAGGATAAAATGGATCATCTAGAGAAGGAAGCCAGCGCAGCAGAAAGAATGTATGTTGATAGAGGTGATAGTATTTCTTATGACTCCTTCTTACTTGCCTCTTCTGCTTATAACACTGCATTAATGGAGCAAAATGTAAATTTCATGATGTTCCAGAAACAGAAACTATTTGAAAACGGGGATAGAGCAGGGAATCTTATGTCCCACTTAAAGGGATAGTAATACTTGAAAATAATTGTATTTTATATTGTAGCCCTTAAAAAAATATGAAAAATTATATAAGTCTTATCTCCCAAACCTTTATGGTTTGGAAGATATTCACATGTAAAATATAGTAAAATGCTGTTTTCCTGGCTGTTTCAGCCAAGTCTGCCATCTAGTGGACAGATTTGGAATTCGGTCCACAGAGCAACCTGCAGCTCTTTAGCAGTGCCGAGATCACAATCTTTTGAAAAGAACTACTTAATTGGAACTATCTACAAAGTGTGCCTGGCTTGAAAGCACACTTTGTAGACCATTCCAATTAAGAAATTATTTTTAAAGATGGTGATCTCAGCACTTCTGGAGAGGCACTGCTGGTCAAGTGACCGGATTCCAGATCTGAAGGATGGAGCAATGACATCACTCCAGGGGAAACTTTACTTCCGAATATCTCCCAAACCATAAAGGTTTGGGAGATAAGACTTATATCATTTTTCATGTTTTTTAAAGGGCTACAATATAAAATAAACTTATTTTCAAGTATTACTATCCCTTTAATAGGGGCTAAGGTGGGCAGATGTTGCATAACGTCTATATACAACAATGCTGGAAACCTTGTACATGATGAACTGGAAGTCAATACTGTGTTTGCGGACTTTTATTCCAATTTATACGCGACACAGACCGATTCCACTTGTCGGCAGATGGAGCTGTACCTGGCAGGAATACCTCTCCCGTCTTTGTCTCTTGAACAGAGACGGATGCTGGACTCTCCCATCTTGTTGGGTGAGGTTGTGGTGGCTATTGACTCTCTTCCTGTGGGTAAGTCCCCTGGGGGTGACGGGGTGATGGCTGAGTGGTACAAGAGGTATGCTGATACGCTGGCTCCACAATTACTTAACACTTTCTACGATGCCTTGGATGCGGGTGGATTGCCGCCATCTCTTACTGAAGCAACGATAATAGTGCTTCCTAAGCCGGGTAAGGATTTGACCAAATGTGACTATCACGGTGCCCATGATTTCTGCCTTTGTGTGGCTATCACCTGTAGGGGGCTCTCATTGGCTGCCTGTCTTCAGCCCGCCCCACTTTGCCTATTTAGACTGAGTCTGGGCATCCTTTGGTTGCCCTTTTGTGGTATCTTTAGGCTGCTCCTACTTTCATCATGTTCCTGAAGGTCTATGGGCCATAAGCTGTGTTCCTGCTATCCTGAGTTCGTCCAGTTCCTGAGTCTCCTGATCAGCTGTTCCTGGTTCCGTGTCTGATCCGGTTGGAGTCGCTGACGTTGCTGCTTCCTGCTGCCAGTCCTCGTTGCCGTTCCTGATCCGGTTGACCATCGTTGTGCTGGTTCCTGTTTCATCTTCAGTGTCCAGTTTCCTTTTCATCTGTGGCGGCTGTGATCTCCGGTCGCTCAGGCGACATTTCTACACTGTTGGTTCCCAGCACGTGGGCGCTGGTTCGCTCCACTGCCTTACGGCTTACTATACTTTGAGTCTGTTGGTTCCCAGCGCGCGGGCGCTGGTTCGCTCCACTGCCTTATGGCTTATTATACTTTGAGTCTGTTGGTTCCCAGAGTGCGGGCGCTGGTTCGCTCCACTGCCTTACAGCTTACTATACATTGAGTTTGTTGGTTCCCAGCGCGCCGGCGCTGATTCGCTCCACTGCCTTACGGCTTACTATACATGGAGTCTGCTGGTTCCCAGTGCGCAGGTGCTGGTTCGCTCCACTGCCTTACGGCTTACTATACATTGAGTCTGTTGGTTCCCAGCGCGCGGGCGCTGGTTTGCTCCACTGCCTTAAGGCTTACTATACATTGAGTCTGTTGGTTCCCAGCACGCGGGCGCTGGTTCGCTCCACTGCCTTACGGCTTACTATACATTGAGTCTGTTGGTTCCCAGTGCGCGGGCGCTGGTTCGCTCCATTGCCTTACGGCTTACATCATAGTGACACCGACGGTCCCTGTTACACGGGCACGGGTTCACTTCACACTGTCCAGTCCTAGACCGCTAGTTATTTGTCCAGTACACGGGTACTGATGTGTGCATTATACCTGGTATTACCACTATCTCATTTAGCCTCCATATGTCATCTCCATAACTGTCATTGTCATCTGACAGTCATTGAGGCCATGGTGGTTGACATCACCTCCTTTAAGGCTGCCTTGCCCGGTATATTGGTAAGGCTGGTAGAACCTTCCAGTTATTTCCATTTTGGGTTGCCTTACCCGGTATTGGCAAGGCCGTTAGAGCCTGTATCATATGGTGTTCCGTTAGGCTGCCTTGCCCAGTATATTGGCAGGGCCGGTAGAGCCCGTATTACATGGTGTTCCGTTAGGCTGCCTTGCCCAGTAGATTGGCAGGGCCGGTAGAGCCAGTTTCTCCTTGTATTTTAATAGGCTACCTTGCCCGGTATATTGGCAGGGTCGGTAGAGCCACCTTTTCCCATTGCTTGCCCAGGCTGCCTTGCCCGGTATATTGGCAGGGTCGGTAGAGCCTTACTCGCTATTATTGCCACTTTCCTGTCATTTCTATGTATGTGTATGTGTATGTATGAGATCCTATGGGATTGTCTTAAACTTTTCAATAAAGTTGTGTTTTTACCTGGTGATTTCTGATCTTGTTCATCCGGACCAGGCTGGATTTATGCCTGGGAAGTCTACATTTCATAATCTTAGGAGATTATTCTCTCACTTGCACTTGAATCATGACACAGAGTGGTGGTCTTGCTAGATGCGTCCAAGGCATTTGACTCTGTGGAATGAGAATATCTCTGGTGTACACTCTGCAGATTTGGATTTGGACCAACTTTTTTGAGGTGGGTTCAACTTCTCTACACAAACCCATCTGTAGGGTCTTGACTGGGTCAGTACGGTCTGGGTCTTTTGGGCTTGGAAGAGGAACGAGACAGGGATGTCCATTATCTCCGGGTCTGTTTTTACTGGCTATTGAACTACTAGCTAGATTGATTCAAAGCGATCCAGTGGTGCTGGGATATCGGATGGGTAATAGAGAGGAAAAATTGGCATTATATGCCGATGATATATTATTGTTTTGGGGAGATTCCCCCAGGTGGCTTACACATGTCCTAGCTTTAGTCAACACTTACAGCAATTACTCAGGATTGCAAATAAATTGGGCTAAATCTTCTATGTTATCTGTGGACCTGGTTGTGGATGGGGGTCCTGGGTTATCAGTACCTTTAAGATATGAGAAATCGGTGAAATATCTCGGACTTCTGGTGACTGCTTCAGTGAGTAGCTATCTGAAGGATAACCTGGAACCCCTAATTGATCACTTCAGATGTAAAACTATGTCTTGGATTACACTCCCACTGAATGTTATTGGTCGTTCTAACCTAATCTAAATGGTGTTTCTTCCAAGGTTCTTATATGTATTTCAAGGTTCTCCTACTCTTATCCCTAGGAGATACTGTGATTGAAAGGATAATTAGGTACTTCCTTTGGTCAGGTGGCCTGTCTAGAGTTAGGCTGTCCACCCTTAAACATCCGGTAATTGAGTGCAGAAATGCCCTCCCCAATTTCTACAAATACTATCTGGCTGCACAGGGACAATTTGCACTAGCATATTTTCTACCCAATACCCTATACACTTTTCATAAAATTGACGAGTATCTACTTAAACCAGGCTATTCCTTGCCGCATATTCCTATGTTGCGGCCAGACACACTTAAGGACTCGTCGACTACGTCTCGAATGACTTGTGCTCTACCTGCTAACACCGACATTTGATTGAATTTGTATATTTATTGGTGTTCCTTGCATCTGATTATACAGCAAACCTAAGATCAATCAAGTATGTAATCAAAAGCTAAAAACTCATTTGATTCTAATATTTGTCCTCTGACTATTGGATGATCATTTTGGGTTACTTTATGCTTACAGTTTATTGAATATTGTGCAATGTTTTACACTATATCAAGTCTACCACAATAACCCTAAGCATTTCTTATCCCTCTACTGTACCTTTTCAAATACCATAAACAGTAAGGTAAATGGAACTATGAATTGTATTACAGTTCAAACTGGATGCAAAAATATTGGCGTTGTACATGCTCATGAATTATGAACTTTCCATTGTGTAATGTTGCTCATGTAGAGAACTGTAACTTTAAGCCAAAATATGTCAATAATGTTTTATTTTGCTTTCAACAAGTGAATAGTAATGAACCCTCTAAGATCTACATATATGTTCAATTTGGTGTCATTTCAACAAGCACATTTTTCTACAGATCAGACAAAAGAAATAGGTTAACATGGGACGCTAATTTTTGCTATTTAGTGTCTTTCAAATTAATCTGTCATTTTATGTAAATCATGTAGAGAACAAACATCCTGCAATGAGTTCATTACCTTGCATAAATCAATGTTGCCTGAAAATATTAAAATGTTGCTTTCTATATTTACAGTTCTTTTATAAACAAGTTAAAATCAGTGGACCAAGAATTGAAACCTGAGGGATTTCACTCTCAACTTTAACTGTATTTGAGAATATTTAATTTACAACAACACACTGTTCCTTAATCTTCAACCAGTTGTCAATCCAATTAAAGTTTATCCCATATCCTTTTTAGTCAGGCTGCTACTGCGATATGTGCTTTGGTATCTTGTATCATATTGCTAATAACAGATATTATTTTTCTCTGTTAGAATATGTTTAAATATCTCATTTCGACATAGCATAGCAAGCACTACAGAATATAACCCCAAAATGAAATGTCATCACTTTTTAATTCTGCATATTTAAAATTAAACCCTTTAAAAACAATTAGGAGAAAATTGATACTTGGATCACCAGTGTATCATACATAATAGTATAAATTAATCACGCTGCTAACAGGCTTACATAGACTGACATTGCACTGTAAACATTCACATTTGATAGGATAATGCACATGTTTTCTTTAATAGCACGCTTACCATATTGTAATGTACATGTACCTTTTAATGTAATGGAGAAGTGCAGTCATAGTAACATAGTAAATTAGGTCAATAAAAGACTAGGGGAGGGTGAAAAGTATGAAAAATTTCCTGCATGACTTTTCGCTTTTTAGGCAAAAGTTTTCACCTTTTCTCCTATGCAAAAATGTCCTCCTTTACACCTATTTTACACATTTTTTCACCTATATTTCAAATAGGTACTACATTTCCCACTGTAATATTATGTCTTCTGAGGGCTGTAGTTTAGAAATAAGTGTCTAAAAGTCAAAGAAGTGAGTCCTGCAGCAACATATGCCTTGAAAAAGTGTTAGCATGCAGAATGCATTTGTCCTTTGCCCACAACCAGTGGCGTAACAATAGTGGTTGCAGGGGTCGCAACTGCGACCGGACCGGCCACCCCATGCTACCCTGCCACTGCCAGCATTAAAAAATCTTTGCTGGTGGGAAGATTACACTGATCTCCCCACCGGCAAACTGTGAGCCGCTTCCTCGTGATCCCTGGCCATCTAGTAATGTAGAGTACTGGGAGATTACATCATCTCCCAACACTCTGCATTACTGGAGGACCACGCCAGAGCTGCATATAAAGAGGTCTGTGCAGAAAGAGGCACAGACCTCTCCTGTCATGCTGCCGGACCACCAGGGATGATGAGGGCCCTCCTCCTGAGCCAGGTAGGAGGTGGACAGTGGGGCCACATATGTGGAAGTGGACAGTGGGGGCAGGTTCATGGAGGTGGACAGTGTGTTCAACATAGTGGGGGGGGTCCCATGGCAAATTTTGCACCAGGGACCTGTGGCTTCTAGTTACACCTCTGCCCACAACACTAACTTCCTGCTTAAGTGACACTGGCACATATTCATCATGATGATGTCAAGTAATAATAAAAATAAAGTACAGATGTGCATTGTAGTGGTGGTGGTGGTGGACTGGCTGGTATGGTGTGATTTGTGCATTATATAGTTTTTTACTATTGTTTGCGCCAAATCGCTGTCCTCGTTCTCAGATTATTGACACACATTACTTGTCAATCATAGCAGTGTTCCCAAGAGGGGTAGATGTGGAAACCCTATTTCACATCCCTCCTCCACCTACTCATCTGTGCTGCTGGTGATATATTTGTCCTGGTTTTGTCTGTCATGTGTGGTTTGTGCTACCTGATACTCAGATGGTATGAGATGTTGGTTCATTTTTAAGAAAGTTAGTCTCCCAACATTGCTGCTTGATAGCCGTGTCCTGCGGTCATTGACAATATAACCAGCCACTGAAAACCTTCTAAGATTCAACACTTGCTGAATGACAACTGAGGGTTTCCACTGCAGTACGTGTCAATGCTGGCCACACACATTGCTTTGTTTGCCAGTAATCCATAAGGCCATTGTTTCTGCCTAAAACATAGCTATCCTGCAAGTATGCAGAAACCATCTTACATGCAGTGGGATCACCTCTAGGAGCTACACAGTGTTCCTGTGTGTCAGCTACCAACCCATACTCAGGGAGGAAGTCCCAAAGAAATTTGCTGCCACCACCAACACCACCACCACCAATGTTGTTTTTTTGCCACCCCTGCAAAGACCAATGAATTGCCCTGTGTTCCGAATGGGATATTCTGGTTGATGATGTAGCTGCTTCTGCTGGTTGAAATGCTTTGCTGCCTTTCTTTTCACTATATTGTCTAGATGTTTGTTGTGCCCTCACTTTCTCCCTCTCATCCTCCATAATGCAACTATCACGGTGCCTGTGATTGCTGCATTTCCATGTCAGTTACCTGTAGGGGGCTCTCCATTGGTTGCCTGGCTTCAGCCCGCCCTGTGTTGCCTATTTAAACTGAGCTTGGGCATCCTTTGGTTGCCCTTTCATGTTGTCTCTATGCTACCTGCACTTGCATTTGATTCCTGAGCTTCCTGGGCCGTTACTCTGTTCTTACTCATCAGTGATTGCCCGAGTTCCTGTTCACCAGCTTCCCTGGTTCCAGCATCCGTTCCTGATCCAGTTGGGGTTGCTATCTCTACTGCTGTTTCCTGCTGCTGTTCCTGATCCAGTTGACTGCCTGCAGATCTGTTTCCTGTCCTTCAATGGCTGTGTTCCTGCTCCTGGATCGCCTGCAGTGGGCTCCTCTCCTCCAGTCACCCTGGTGACATTTTCATTCACTTGTGTTCCACTCTCCATTACGCGGGTACTGGTTCGCTCCACATACAACCGGCTGCTGTCGCACAGGTAAAGTTCTAGGCTTACTCCAGTACGCGGGTACTGGTTTGCTCCATGTTAACCGGCTGCTGTGGCACCGGTAGAGTTCTAGGCTTACTCCAGTACGCGGGTACTGGTTTACCCCATGTTAACCGGCTGCTGTGGCACCGGTAGAGTTCTAGGTTACTCCAGTACGCGGGTACTGGTCCGCTCCATGTATAACCGGCTGCTCGTTGTCATCTGTCAGTACGCGATACTGGTTCACTCCACACACAACCGGCTGCTGTTGCACCGGTAGAGTTCTAGGTTTCCCCAGTATGCGAGTACTGGATCGCTCCATGTATAACCGGCTGCTTACTATCATTTGACAGCACCGGTGGTGTTCGAGGTTTCTCCAGTACGCTGGTACTGGTTCGCTCCACTTACAACCTGCTGCTGTTGCTCCGGTAGAGTTCTAGGTTTCTCCAGTACACGGGTACTGGTTCGCTCCATGTATAACCGGCTGCTTACTATCATCTGACAGCACCGGTGGTGTTCTAGGTTACTCCAGTACGCGGGTACCGGTTCGCTCCATGTATAACCGGCTGCTTATTATCATCTGACAGCACCGGTGGTGGTTGGGTACCTCCAGTACGCGGGTACTGGTTCGTTCCATTCAACTGGCTGCTTGTTGCACCGGTAGAGTTTCCTCCTCCAGTACGCGGGTACTGGTTCGCTCCATGCTTAGCCGGTTGCTGTTCAGTCCTAGACAGCTCCGGCAGAGTCTTTGTCCCTCCAGTATGTGGGTACTGGTTCGCTCCATGCATAACCGATTGCTTTTCAGTCCTAGACAGCACCGGTAGACTTGTTGCTCCTCCAGTACTCGGGTACTGGTTCGCTACACGTATTAACCGGTTGCTTGCTGCGTATTCCCCAGACAGGTAGAGATTGTGTTCCAGTCCTGGCTGCCTTGTCCGGTATTGGTAAGGCCGGTAGAACCTATTCCACCTGGTACCATCTTAAGGTTGCCTTACCCGGTGTTGGCAAGGCCGGTAGAGCCTATAACTATTCATTGTACCAGCCTCCAGGCTGCCTTGCCCTGTATATTGGCAGGGCTGGTAGAGCCTATTACTATTCGTTGTACCAGTCTCCAGGCTGCCTTGTCCGGTATATTGGCAAGGCCGGTAGAGCCTTCTTTTCTCCGTACTAGTCTAAGGGCTGCCTTGCCGATATATATAAGGCCAGTAGAACCTTTTCCATCTGTGTTATCTAAGGTTGCCTTACCCGGTATTGGCAAGGCCGGTAGAGCCCGTGTTACATTCCGTATACCACTACTCTTGCTACTATGTATTGACATTAAATGTTATATGTGTATGCTACCCACATGGGTATCCATTAAACTTTTCAATAAAGTTGTGTTTTATCTTAGCTCTGTGTCTGAGAGTCATAACAAACCGTGACAGCAACCCTCCACTTGATCAATAATCGTGTCTTGATATTGCTTGACAGAATCCAATTCCTCAGAGAGTTGCTGCTGATTGTCATAACTACTCCTTGTTGTGACAAACTGCTGATGGCCCTTTGGCAGAAATTCTGAAATTTTGTGTTTGAAGCAGGGTCCAGCAAAGTGGCAGTAATGTATTCCTCATTGCTTTGAATGGGCAAAATGTGAGGATCTTGTTCAAAGCACTCTAACATGTCCTTTGCCAGCTGGTGTATGTCTGTGTTGTCATTATGGTCAAAATCCTCAGCCACGCTCTTCATGTTTTTCTGCAACAAAAATATCAGTGGTAGAATTTCACTAATTCCTGCCCCAGTGTGACTCATCAGCATGGTTTCCTCATCAGCATGGTTAGTTGCCATTGGCCAGGTAACAAAGAGACTCCCTCCAAAGCCTTCCAGTTTTGCATGGTGTACTCGTTAATGGCCTTATTCTGCTCATTCAAATGCTCTAGCATGTACATCGTGGAATTCCAACTGTTAGAGACCTCCATTTTCAGCTGGTGATGGGGCAGGTGTCAAGGTTTTGCTGAGCAGCTCACTCTGCCTATTAATTATGATGTCTAATCTAGTGCTCTGCTATCCACTACTGCTGTCTTCTGAGTTTCTGGCTCAAGCTGAATCAGCTGACCTCTCTGATTACTCGCCTGCATTAGGAAGCATTGTGAAATAGGGAAAGTACTGGGTGGGAATTATCACAACAATTAACACACCTGCATTCATATTAAGCAACAGGCACAATTGCATCCAAACACCTTGACACTTAGGTCAGCTATGTAAAACCATCCCCCAATAAACCAAGAACTGCTGTCACTTTGGCCTTTGTCCATTCCACTAAAGCAGGGCTGTTGGTGGTCATCAAGGGCCATCAACAGGACAGGATTTAAGGATTTCCCTGATTAAACACAGGTGAGTTAATGGGGCTCGTTCATTTTGACTGACTCACCTGTGCTTAATCAGGAATGAACTTGACAGCCCTGTGCTAAGGGCATGTGATACTAAGATACAATACTTAATAAAAATAATGAATCCTCCCTGCCACCAGCTTAGGGTATCCAGCAGGATGGAATTTTAGCAAATGCTCTCTGATAACCTGCATCTGATTGCTCTCCGCCACATCTGTGTCATCTGTCATCTGTGGTCAGCCCATCACACAGTGTTCATTAGGTGAATACAGACTGCCAGATCCTCACATCTACTGACTCACTATCAGCTGGTGGGGGAGGTAACGGAGGCAATGATGGTATGCCATCTGAAGAGGAAGAGGATGCTGAGAGTGCTGACATAGGGACAGTTGGTGCATCTTCCTGCACCAGGACCCCAGCACAAGAAGACGATGATAGCCCAGGTGCTATGCTCATCACTGAATTCCAGCCTGGGTTTCTCTAGTCATCCTCTGGGACATTTGCCCCCTTCTTTATGCCCTTGGGGAGGGACAAGGGGCACAGTTACAGCAGCTCTTGATTACTTTTTGGAGGGTTTGGCTTTCACATGCTTAACATAAACGTTGTGGCGTCTATGTTGCATGTGCTTTATGATAGCAGATGTGCTAAGGTATGTCCCCTTCTTTCCCTGCTTCACTACCTTAACATACAAGATACACAGTGCAGTCATCACCACCACCAGTCTTTTGCTGCTCTTTGCGACTGATTGGGGATGACAAGTATGACACAGGGTCCCCAGCTGCTGTAATTGCCATCTCTTCAAAAGAAGAAGGCACTCTGGCAGCAGCAGCAGTGGAAGGCGCAGAATCAGGCACAGACAGCTGACATGTGCCTCTGCTCGTTCTGCTAGCCAGTTACGCCTTATTCAGTATACTTCCCCACAGGGACAAAGCCAGCAGGGGACTTGCAGTCACTGGATCAGGGGTATGTGGGGTCCCTTGACCACTGCTGACTTCCTCCTCCACATCTCCACAGCAGCAGGGTTCATCCAGCTTCTCTTGCTGTTCATAGTGGACCCGACACTGTAGACTGAAATAGTCTGGTCCAGTAGCAAGGGATCAATGCTTGGGATCATAGTTTGAATACAGAGTCAATCGCAAGATTCCCTTGCTGCAGCCTAAACCGGATAAAGATTATGGCCGCTAAGCCAGGTATCCTACCAGAGTTGAGCCTGGGCCCAGACCTGGATAGGATACTTATGCACTGAGGAAATTAACCACACTAATAGTAACCCCAAACACAGAAAGATCACAGAGGAAAGTGGATTGAGACTGTCCACTAGACAAGCTATCAACCCTTCAGAGGAAGCACCATAGATTTGAAAGGTGAGATGAGGGAAATAAATAGCAAAGCTTCTGCTAATGCTGCCCAGTTGCTGAATAGTCCCTGCAAATAAAGGAGATGTGCCTGATACCTAACGGGTTATCAGCTATGATACAGCAGGGTCTGCTAGAGGAGAGGCAGAAGCTGCAGAATGAACACTGGTGACACACCTTAGTATTGAGAAATAATGAGATGTCTCTAAGGGAGGTGACTGAGGATGTTGGATCCCTAAGGATACTGCAGAGGAATGGCAGGGTACAACCACTAACAGGTAGAAGTGGCCAGAGGCTATATAAAATACTGAGAAGTGGGGTTTAACTACCACTAACAGGTAGAAGCAGCAGAGCCGCTAAAACAATAAACTGAGAAGCAGGATACTACCACTGTGTTCTGTATCAACTCGAATGCAGAGCAAAATGGAGAAAAAAAAAGAGACAAAAAATAATCCAATCTAAGTGTAGTAGCTTTAATATGCAAACAGTGAAATAAAAAATAAGCTATTACACTCACATTTGCCCTTATTACCTACGTAATATCTCTTTAAAATCTAAATGAAATGTAGGTGAATCCGTGTAATGTTTATTAGGAATATCGTTGTAAGAGTATAGGGTGATTAGATTGGTGGGTGAGAGGACTTATTGGTAAATGTGTTTGTGATAAGTAAATGATTATATATGTGTAACAATAATAAATAAATATAGACAAGTAAAATATTAAACTTAATGATGCCCATTTTTGATGTGAATAAACCTGAACAGAGAATGAATTAAATTATGATATAGTATGCAAAATATGTGAGATGATGAGCATATTGATGGATGTATTGTATGAAGAGTTTAAAGGGATTGTGAATGTGGAGTAAGTGAATGTTATAGTGTGCATGTGATGAAAAACAGAGATCGTGAATGGTTCAAAACTATAGAAGTGAGTGAGAGCATTAAACAAAGGGAAAGTTGGACAAGAAAAAGGTGATGTGGAAATATGAGTGAAAGTTATTATTTATTCAATGGAAGTACCTAAAGAATGATGTCTGCACAGTATTCAATCTGTCTATAGGAAGAAACACCGTGCAGTGAAATGCCGTTCAAAAGAGATACACTGCCAAATGATCTCTAATAACTAAAACTACAATGTATCCCTGAGACAAAATAAACAGAATAATTGTAAGGGAGCTAGACTGTTGTCAATGTCAACCAAACTATGCAGGTGTCTAAACTAAAAATTGGTATTCCACAGCGGATGAAGGATAAAATGTTAAAAAGAATATAGCTGAGAAAGTAATAAAAACAAAACGTAATGGACACTAGTAAAAAAGACTTCCAAATAGCAAAATGAATAGTAATATAATAAGAACATATATAATATATAATATGGAAAATACCAAAGAAAATATAAAAGAGAACAAGAAAAATTGTGAGACAGTGAATACTGATGTAGATGGATATCCTTCATGGTCACTATGACCCACACGTGGCAACATATAGAATTTATCTTGGTATAAATGCACCAGGCACATGGTAGGTCTAATAACCATTACTTATAAATATCTGCTAGTATTTCTACAGACGTGTTTTTGGAAACTGAAGACACCGATGGTTATACGAGACCTCTCCAATTATTGGATTCAAGCATGTATATCATTATAAAAGTGCTACAAAGTCAAAATCTATAGTCAAACCTCTCGGATGTAAAGTCTGAAGTTCATAAATCCAAAACGATTCACACTGTCTCAGTCTCATCAGTCTGTCCCGTCCCCTGCAACTCAAGCCCACTTCTTCAATGCCCACCACAGATAAATTGTGGTGTTCACAGTTGTGGGCGAGTTTGCAACGGCTGGACAGGCTGTGGGACTTCAAACCCTTCCTGATGTTATTTAAGTGCTCTGTGAATCTAGTTTTAAGTTTTCTTTTTGTGTGGCCCACATATTGGAGACCGCACCGGCAAGAAATAAAATACACCACAAAATTAGTATTGCACTTGATAAAAGATTTAATTTTATATTGTTTTTTGTTGTGTATGATTTAAAATGAGTTATTTTTCTTCCTGAAATATGTTTACAACAACTACTACTTTGTCTTGCACATTGAAACATATCTTTTGGGGGAGGAATAAAGCTACTGGTACCTTTAGATACTAGTGTTTTTTTTACGTCTGTCACTGGAAGCCATATAATTAGCAATAATTTTATTTTTCTGGAAAATTGCTTTTGGCTGTTTCCGTGAAGCTGTTTTAAGAACCTGATACTTCAAGAGAATGTGCCAGTGTTTCTTTAAAATGTGTTGTATATGAGAGCTTTGACTATTATATTTAGTAATAAAACAGGGTTCTTTAGTAAACGTGGTATTTGTCTTTGACTTGTATTGGATAAGATCTTGTCTTTAAATATTTTTTGCTTTATCTTTCGATTTTTCCACTAAATCTTTATTATAATCCTTGTTATAAAACTTACTCAAGAGTATCTGTGATTCCTGATCAAAATCTGAGTCTAGTATACAATTATGTCTTAACCTTTGAAAATGGCTATACTTTATGTTGTCTAGCCATTTTTTACTGTGTCCATTAGTGGCATGAAGGTAGCTGTTTGTATCAACTGTTTTTCTGTGGTTTGTGGGCAAAATATTATTGTCCTTGTCTTGGAATAGAATAACATCCAGGAATTCAATGTGATAAGTGTCTATATGGCTGGTGAATGCCAGACCCAAGGTGTTATTAATGTATTTAATGAATTCCTGGTATTGTTCCATTACATTGAACCACTCCATATTAAAAGCATATCATCAATGTATCTTCCATAATAAAATATGTACTTTGCAAAGGGGTTATTATAAATGTATTCAGTTTCCCATTTTCCCATAAAGAGATTTGTGTAAAAAGGTGTGAAGGTTAAACCCATAGCCACTCCCATTTGTTGTAAGTAAAAATCACCTTCAAATGTAAAATAATTTTGGTGTAAAATAAAATGTATACATTGTAATATAAAAGAGATTTGTTTTGATGGTAGGATTTGATGTAATTCAAGAAAATATTGAATTGCCTGTATACCTAAGTGATATGGTATACAGGTGTATAAGCTTGAAACATCACATGAAACTCAGAAAAAACCTTCTTGCCAAGTAATTGTCTGCATATTTTGTAGCACGTTGATTGCATCCTTGAGAAATGAGGGGAGACTTATAACTAATGGTTGCAAGTATTTGTCTATATATTGAGAGACAGTATATGTGAGGGAATCAACCCCCGAGATAATGGGTGTCCCGGGTGGATTGATAGTACACTTGCGTAATTTTGGAAGGTAATAAAATATGGGTATTGTTGGAATATCATTAAATAGAAATTGTTGTTCACTTGTATTAATTATATCAGAATTGTAGGCTTCTTGCAAAAGGGATTTGAGTTCTTCTTTGAAAATATTTGTAGGGTCTTGTGATAGTTTGAGACAGGTGTTTGAATCTCCCAAAAGTCTAAGTGTCTCTTGTATTTAATCTGTAGTATTTTGAATACAAATCCCCCCTTATCACGGTGCCCATGATTCCTGCGACATTTAGACATATTTACTTCCTGGTGCCTTTTCATTGGCTGCGCTGTATAGCCCCTCCTAGTGACAGCCTTTATATACCTTGGGCTGTCACTTAGGGTTTGCCCTTTCGTGGTGTATACCTTGCCTAACGCTAGTTCCGTTCAATCTATTTGATACCAGTGTATGACCCGGATTGTTTGACTACTCTGCCTGCTTATCGTTACTGCTCTGTGTACCGACCTGGATTTGCTGACGTACCTGTTCCTGTGTTGACCCGGCCTGGCTGACGTTCCTGCTTCGTGTACCGACTCGGCTTGTCTGGTGGACCAGCTCTGTGTACCGACCTGGCGTAATTGCCGATCCTGCTCCATGTACGAAATCGGCTTGGCTGACAATCCTGCTCCGTGTACCGACCCGGCTGGGTTGAAGATTCTGCTCCAGTTCCGTTCCTGCTCGTTAGCTTCTCCTCTGTTGCTTAAGTCCAGTGGTCTTGCCAGAGCAACGGTGATCTGGTTTTCGCATAGTAGTCCAGTTCCCTATACCTTTGCACACTGTGCCCTGTGTGACCCTCCGGTGATTCTGATTAGCACCACGAACCCTTGGTCTGTTTTGTTCTTACTGAGGTTGGGTACATTTGGCTGCCTCAGGTTTCCTCCTTACTACAGACCTGAGCGTACATTAACCCCTTCAGGGGCAGTGCTGGGCCTTTGAGTATATATCTGTAGTCTCAGTTGGGCGCATATCTCCTGCTGCACTTTACACTGATTCACGCTGTTTGTAGTCTCCGGTGGGCGTTACTCTGCAGCAGTCCTCCGTTGTTGCCTTGCCAGACTTGCACTGGCTTATCCGTTGCATACGTGTCAGTTGCTGTTGTGACTCCCTGCGTAGAGAGTTACATTAGGCCTTCCTATAAGAAGTCATTGGCTTAACTTGCTTCTCGTGGTCATACTTACACTGTATCAACTGTGATTTGCCTGACCTGTGTCAGTACTGTATTTCTTTTCTACATACTGGACCCGTGTGGGTTAATCATACAATTGTAACCTGTCTTGTGTCAGCTTATCATATTACTGTATGCTGGACCCGTGAGGGTTACTATTATTTATTGTGTGTCAATAAAATTGTGTTTTTACCTAAACCTTCCTTTTCTGAGTGTACTGAACCGTAACACCCCTCCCTTGTCAGCCTGTCTTATCACTGTATTTTTGTTTTCTTGTAAGTCCATTAATGCCCTGGATTCTGATGATGTGAGATGTTATTTTTGTGAGACCATCCTCCGGTATTTCACTGCACTTTCTATAGATAGATTGAATACCATGCAGACATCATTCTTTAGGTACTTTCCATTGAAAAAATAATAACTTTCACTCATATTTCCACACCTTTTTCTTGTCCAACTCTCCCTTTGTTTAATTATCTCACTCACTTCTATAGTATTGAACCATTCACGATCTCTGTTTTTCATCACATGCACACTATAACATTCACTTACTCCACATTCACAATCCCTTTAAACTCTTCATACAATACATCCATCAATATGCTCATCATCTCACATATTTTGCATACTAATATCATTCATTCTCTGTTCAGATTTATTCACACCAAAAATGGGCATCATTCTGTTTAATATTTTGAAATTCACATAAGACATTCTTAGCGCTTAATACAACAGCTAAAAAATATGTTTTGAAGTTAAAAAATCTTCAGCAAACTTAATATGAGACAAAAACCTGTATATTTCTTATGAGTCCTTAATGTCTTTCGACAGCAGTGCAGCTTGATTCTTTAATATTTTACTTGTCTATTTGTATTTATTATTGTTACACATATAGAATCACAAACACATTTACCAATAAGTCCTCTCACCCACCAATCTAATCACCATATACTCTTACAATGATATTTCTTATAAACATTACAAGGATTTACCTACATTTCATTTAGATTTTAAAGAGATATTACGTAGTATTGTAATGGTTTCCACAGGTGATGATTTGTATCATGCATATTTTACTTTCTGTTGTATTTTTCAATGCATTTTTTAATACATGTTTTATTGTAATACATCTTTTATTGTAATACATTTTTTATTGTAAGAGCCTATATAAACTAGCACTCATGAGGTCTAAACTTATTGTCCCTGAGGAAGCAGAATGGTATCTGTGAAAACCTTTGGGCTAGTCTGTAGTCCTCACAGACAACAGGTCTCTCTCCACTCCCCATGTGGGTTTTCTCCGCTCCACCCCTCCAACTATCCTGTGACTTTTAGCCACTTGGCGTCCAGGGTGGGATTTCTCCAAGAGGCAGTTGTATTTTGCCTATAAACAAAATAGAATCCAAATCTTATTTTTATCTTTCCAAGGGAAAACTATACTGTCTTTCGTGAGTGGATCATATAACACCTGCCATTCCATTGAGACAAGTTGGACATCCATCCCCAGGACCGAGGAGGACCAGGAGGTATGGGTAGGAGATTGGGAGAACACAGAATGTCGGCTAACAGGGAGGGAGACCCTATGAGGTGCATTAAGCCCAAGAAGGGCAAATGTGTGTGTCATACCTTATTTTGTATTTCACTGTTTGTATAATAAAGCTACTGCACTTAGATTGGATTATTTTTCTTTGGATTATTTTTTCTCCATTTTTCTCTGCAATTGAGTTGATACAGAACACAGTGTTTTCCACAAGTGGACAAGGCCACTATACCAACTCCAATCTGCTGCATTACTGGATAAAAAAGGGGGTAAAATGTTCATCATTCATTCATCACCTCTATCCATCCCATCTCCATTTCATCTTCAAATTTGATTTTCATCTCATCTCAATATGTTCATTATATTCTGATATAAAGCATTAAACTGCTAATATTCTGCCTTATCATTTATTATTGTCAAATCACTGTTGGACTCTTTATGAACAATACATTTTATGACTATTCATCTCTTTATCAAAGGGATTAGGTCTAATTAATTTATTTATCATTATTTTTTGGTTTAGTCCTTCCTTCTCTATTATTTTTGTATTTTGTATCCCTGCTATATATATCTATCATACTAGTATTCCTTTTATTTTCTTATACTGTCTTCTTATTTTCCATAATTTGAAGAATTGCAGGAGCGCTTAATATTCATTTTTCCATTTTCCATATAGGATATTACCACTACAAGTAGAGGTGACCAGAGCCACTTTAGAGTAGAACTGAGAACTGGGGTTCTTCTGCTAACAAGTAGAAGTGGCCAGAGCCACTATTGGAGTAGAACTGAGAAGCGGAGTAACTACCGCTAACAGGTAGAAGCAGCAGAACAGCTTAAACAATAAACTGAGAAGAGGGATACTACCACTTAAAAGTAGAGGCAGCCAGTGCCGCTATGGAGTATGGTAAAGAAGTGGGTTCTAAAAACTAGCACGGAAGGCAGTCAGAGCCGCTGAGGGGCAAACTAAGACACAGGATACCACCGCTTAGAAGTAGAGGCAGCAGAGTCACTATGATAGTATGGTAGAGAAGCAGGGTACAAACGCTAACATGGAAGGTGACCAGAGCCACTTAGGTGACAAACTGAGAAGTGGGATAACAGTGCTTACAAGTAGAGGAGGCAGAGTCACTATGATAGTATGGTAGATAAATGGGGTACAAATGCTAACACAGAAGGTGGCCAGAGCCGCTGAGGTGACAAACTGAAAAGCAGAGTACAACCGCTGCAGCTGTCCACAGTCAGGTCACAACAGAGGGCCTGCTGGGATACAACCTAATTTAATTCTGCTTCTGGAGACGTATACCAGGTACAGGCCAAGGTCATACACGGGAAGTCAACTAAGAAATGCAAAGTACCAGAAAAGAGACAAGATCAACGTTGTTCAAACCAGAGTCAGGAGCTAGCAAAAATCAATTGAGTCATCAAACAGGAAAGCACGAAGAAAAATAATTGGTCAATGAGTTAGAGAAACACAGGGCTTAAAAAGAGCAATAGACCAATGGAAAAGAAGGGGCGTGACAACAGTGCAAGAGTGGGGTTTGACTACCACTAACAGGTAGAATCATCAGAGCCACTAAGACAATAAACTGAGAAGCAGGATACTGCCACTAGAAGTAGAGGTGACCAGAGCCACTTTGGAGTATAACTGAGAATTGGGATACTTCTGCTAACAAGTAGAATTGGCCAGAGCCACTATGGAGTAGAACTGAGAAGTGGGGTAACTAGCGCTAATGGGTGGAAGTGGCAGAGCAGCTTAAACAATAAACTGAGAAGAGGGATACTACCGTTTACAAGTAGAGGCAACCCATTCAGCTGTGGGGTACAACCTCTACAACAGAAGGTGTCCAGAGCCACTGAGGCGACAAACTGAAAAGCAGAGTGCAACCACAGCAGAGGTCCACAGTCAGGGCACAAAAGAGGGCCTGCAGGGATACAACCTAATTGTTCTCTGCTTGTGGAGGAGAATACCAGGTATGGGCCAAGGTCATACACAGGAAGCCAACTAAGAAATGCAAAGTACCGGAAAAGAGACAAGATCACAGCAGTCCAAGCCAGGGTCAGAAGCTAGCAAAAATCAAAGGAGTCATCAACCAGGTAAGCACAAAGGAAAATAATTGGTTGATGCGTTAGGGAACCACAGGGCTTAAAAAGAGCAATAGACCAATGGAAAAGAAGGGGAGTGACTATAGTGCAAGCCAGCACTTAAAGCTAATTTTATTTTCATTTTTTCCTCTCAGTCTCTCTCTGACTGCTACTATTTTCTTTGTGTCCTAAACTACAGCACACTGGATATCAGTAAATTCTGATTTTTTTCTACTACTGACTCAGCAAGTTTTAATGCCATTGGAAAACACAGGTGTAAAATAGAACCATCCTGTGGTGGTAGCAAAATGGAGAAAAATGTATGGGTTTCTCTACTGGCAGGAATTCCCATGGGAAAAAGCAAGAAAACATGCTTTTTTCACAAAAATTCCGTGTGAACAAAACGGGACTTTTCACCCATCTCTACTTATTATATAAGCGTCTATAAAACTCTTTAACCCCTTAACGACCCTTGACGGTCATAGTACGTCATGGGTCGATCTGGGTTAACGACCCATGACGTGCTATGACCATCATGGAATTCCGGGCTCCCCCTGCGGCTGCACACCGTTCGTGGAATCCAGAACAGGAATCTGAAAAAAAAAAAAATGCTCCGTGGTCCTTAACTGACTACGCTGCGCAGATCGGCCGGTCGTTAAGGGGTTAAAGGGATAGTAATGCTTCACAAAAACAGCAGCTCCAATTAATCTTCATCGTATTTGAGCCATAGTATCATGGTGCCTGTGCTCTTGGCTTTAGGCAGGGACATTCTGACTTCCCAATTTCATTGCCTTGCTCTGATTGGCCAGGTATCTTTGTTGCCGCCCAAGTGATAGCCTTTATATACTCTGGCATGTCTACACTATGGTACCCTTTCGTGGTGTACTAGTTCCTGACGTTTGTTCTGAATCTCTCTGATCGTGTATGACCTGGCCTGCCTGACAATGTTCCTGCGTATCCTGTGTTGCTGCTGTTCCGGTGCTGATCGTATCTGGCTGAGAACCCGCTCCATTGCTGACCGTATCTTGCTGAGAACCCTCTCCATTGCTGACCTTATCTGGCTGAGAACCCGCTCCATTGCTGACTGTATCTGGCTGAGAACCCACTCCATTGCTGACCGCATCTGCTGACAACCCGCTCCGTTGTTGACTGTATCTGGCTGAGAACCCGCTCCAGTACTGACCGGATCTGGCTGAGTACCCATTCTGTTACTGACCGTATCAGGCTGATTACTGCGCTGTTGCCATCTGTGCCTGGCTATACCACTTGGTTGCCTCCGTTTGGGCCAGTGATACCCGCTGTGGCCTTTCTGTTACGCAAGTCGATGTGCGCAGCATGGCGCTATTATTCTTGTCGACCGTTGGCTGAGCATTCGCGCTTTAGCTGCTTTCTTAGCCGCCTCAGGCGGTGTGCACATGCGAAGTACCGGTACAGTGTTCATAGCACATACTCTGATCACTCTCTGTGTCCACCTCCCTATCAACGCTGGGTTCACTCCATTTGGGAGTTGCAGTATCACTCTGGGCATTACCAATTGACCCTTTCTGTGCCTGGATCATCCAGGTAGGGGTCGTTGCTTCATTCCTCACTGCAGTAGCCTTGGGCTCAAGAGCCAGCGGTTGCGTTTCACCATACTCAGTGTGAGGGGACACTGGTTGCCTTCCGTACGCATATTACGATCCACCCCTAGCGTTCTAGGGTTTGCCTACTTAAGCGGTTGCCTTGGTCTCCCTGTGACCCTAGTCCTAGGGTCAGTGCTGCCTACTATAAGCTGTTGCCTTAGTCTCCCTGTGACCCTAGTCCTAGGGTCAGTGCTGCCTACTAAAGCAGTTGCCTCAGTCTCACTGTGGTCCAAGTGCTAGGGTCAGTGTTGCCTCGCTCCTCTTGGGTTCTGTGCCTCCGAGGCATCTGGGTTTGTGCCAGTCATCTATTCCTGGACTACTTGTCACCTGAGTCCTGATGTCAGCTCCTGGGCTGCATTGCCTTCAGTCACCCAGGTTCAAGCCAGAACTCTTGTTTGCCAGTGATTGTCTCCATTTCATCATATATTACTAAGACTGGCTTACTATTGCTGTATATATCTGTACATATATATATATATATATATATATATATATATATATATATATATATATATGTGTGTGTGTTCTGTTATTGTGGGTCTAAGGGCCTAACTAACTGTTTGTACTTTATCCTAATAAAGTCATTTTAACCTTACCGATCTGGTCTGAGTGTTCATCAAAAACCGTGACACATAGAGAGTGTTATTTCAATACTGTCAGAGTTGTAGTTCAAGAGTAATTGAATTATAAAGTATCCCCCTCCTTCCCCTTTTACCTAGTGTAAGCCAACTTCCCTCAGATGTGGAATCTGGTCCAAAGACCAGACAGCTCACAGAAAGGGACAATCTTCTTACTGTGAGAACAATGAAAACCCTGCCTCCATTGACAGGTTTTTCAGGTTTTTCCCTTATGTTAATTGAAGATTGTCCCTCACTGCAATCCACCTGGGCACCACCCTGCTTCTCTGAAGTGAGCAGTGTTACATCAGTAAAAGGGGCGGTAGTGGGATACTTTATCATTCAAATACTCTTGAACAATAACTCTGACAGTACTGAAATAACACTCTCCATGGCCCAAATACTATGAAGATTAATTGGAGCTGCTTTTATTATGAAACATTACTATACCTTTAAAGTCTCCTGTTATTTCAGAGTAATCTCTTATTATATGGACTGTATATTTTTGAATTGTATTGACACATTTATTATGAGTTTTAACCTTAGTCATCTGACTCAAAAGCCTGCTATGTTTATTACCATGTTTGCAGTATTTATCCTTTTCCACAAAAAGTATTTTCCTACATTTGAAAACAGCAAGTTTTAAGACTTCTTTCTAAACTCTCTGATATTAAGATGTTTTGATTTAGAATAATCAATATCTTCTATTATGCTGAGCTTCCAAATTTTCATCTTACTCTTTCAGCAGACTTTTTCTTGTGAGAAGCAATTTTAATAAATTTACCTATAATTACACATGTGAAAGTTTCCTAGATTGTGGATGTATCATTAATTTCTATAACATTTTGAAATGTCCTTTAAAGTTACTTTACCATATTTTCATCATTCAAAAGATGAGAATTCAGTATTCATATACTAGGTTTAGAAAGTTTCATGGAGTTGGTTAAACTTAGTTCAATTGGAACACGGTCCAACTATGATATTGAGTAAATCTTAGTTTTTTGTAAGTATTGAATAAAATGTTGGCTTATAAAAATATGATCTATGGTAGTATAGAGGTTTGCTTTTGTAAAGCTGGATAAAAGGTGTAAAATTTCTCACTTGCATGGGTTATCCTACAGGTAGAAATTTGTATTCATGTAAATTTTTATTATATTTACAGAAATGGGAATTGGGTAGCAATAATTGACATGGGGCTCAATTGAACTGCCCCTGGTAAAGCTGTTGATGGGGCAAAAATGGATACAAAATGGCATACACGTGGTGTTACGATAGGAATTCAATTGCCCAACTAACACTAACCATGACATGGGCCATAGAACATGACTTGTGGCCCAACTTTTTGTTCCAGAAACTCACGCAAAATAGAGTGAGAAATGGGAACATCAAAGAAAAACATACAACACTCTTTGTTTGCCACACTGTCAAACACCGAACGTGAGCTGGAAAACACAGACACACTCCCTACACTATATTACCCTACACTACCCTTAACAATAAAGTGAAACAATAATAGCCCTAACTATGTTATTCCCCATACCCCATAGCTGTAACACTTACCTGTCATCCACTGTACGTCTTCATTTGTAAGTTGCATCTTCCGTCCTCTTCATCTGTTATCTTTTTTCTTATCTTCCTTCTTCTTAGTCTTCAAAAATGTTGTGCGTCAATGAAAAAATAAATATACGTTAAAATAATATATGTCCCTGAAGTTATTTGCCCAATAAATGAATTCTGCAGATGAAAAATCATCCCCCCTATATACCTCTCAGGCCGTTGACCGAGTCACAATGGGGGAAATTTGAACAGAGACTGTCTTTTACAGTCTCTGTTCAAAATGGTTCTCATGCTTTCATTGGCTGACATGTGGGGTTGTGTATCTCCCAGCCAATCAGCATCTAGCGGGTTTCATTACCCCTCCTACTAGAATCTTATTGGCTGGGAGGTGCATAACCACACATCCCAGCCAATGGAAACGTGGTAACGATTTTTAACAGAGACTGGCCATATAAAAGACAGTCTCTGTTCATATTTCATCAGTGTGGTTCAGGCAACGGACCGAGAGGTATATGGGGGGTGGATTATTCATCTGCTTTTCTGCCACCACCGGTGGTGAGAGTGTACATTTATTGGGCAAATAACTTTAGGGGCATATATTATTTTAACCTATTTCTTTTTTCATTGAGGCACAAGCTTTTTGAAGACTAAGAAGATGGAAAATAAATGAAAAGATCACAGATGAAAAGAACAGAAGATACAAGCTTACAGATGGAGACTTACATTGGATGATAGGTAAGTGTTACAGCTATGGGGTATGGGGAGTAGGATATTGTTAGGGCTAGTATTGTTTCACTTTATTGTTAATGTTAGGGATAGTGTATGGTTAGTATTTGGGAGAGTGGCTGTGTTTTTGAGCTCACTGATGTATTAATATACGGCCCTAAACCTCATATCAATACATCCAAGGTACCAAAAACATGAATGAATCCAAACAATGATTAACCCTTTGAGTGTCAATGGGGCATGCAAAACATTGCAGAGCATTGCAAACCCATCTGGCACTCAAAGCCTTAATCACACTAAAGCTAACACCATCCCATGGCCCATTCCTCACAACATTAACAATAAACAATTACCTTGCAACAAACATTGGGGAGAAAGTCATGTTTTGGCCACCAATGCTTTTTGTAGTTCATGTTGGTCAGACAGGTGAACGCCAATGTTACAACCGTGTGTGTACCGGCTGGAATACACGTTGGCCCTAATGTGTGTTTTACCGGATCAAATTTAATCAAGCCCCTAGTGTTTCTCAAAGCTAGTCCTCAGGGCCCACCAACAGGTCAGCTTTCCAATATATCTTTGCTAACCCTTTGAGTGCCAGAGTGGTATCAAACTCATTGTGTTGAAATGCATTGTTTTTCCTCTCTGGAACTCAAAAGGTTAATCACAGGTGAGTAATCAGTGACTCAGCCATTATGACTGAACTCCCTGTGCTTAATTAGGGCTATCCTGAAAATGTGACCTGCTGCTGTTACCTGAGGACTGGAGCTGAGAATAACTGGTTTTATCATATTTCTTTTTTTGTAATAATGTAGCAATTGCAGCCACTTTTCAAGAATTTCCATGTTTTGAAATATTTTAGAACTTTTGCACCAAAGAAAAAATAAAAAAAATGCTGAGTAGGGGTACATGATTTTTTTTAATGCATATGAACCATTATCATAATTTGTTGATAATGTCCCTTTAACCCTTTGAGTGCCAGAAGGGTAGACAATGCATTCCTTCTTTTCGAACGTTAACACTCAAATGAAAAAAAGCGTTTCAGTATGATATACATATTTCTTCTTAGTGGGAAGTTGACTGAAAGAAAGAAAAAAGCACATCCTTTTTCTTATTCATGTCAATGTCTACATCATATGATATGCTAAGCGAGGTTGAAAGTTATACATAAATAACTGTTTAATGGCAGAGAGGTGTGCAAGAGTTACTCATTCCTATGGCATCCAAATGGTTAAATTCCTTTTATTCCATGTGTATCTCCAACAAAGTGCAATCTGTCATTCCATATGTAACTAATATTTAACAAACAATAGATAAACATACACAAACATATATATATATATATATATATATATATATATATTTGTGTTTGGGTTGGAATGCACTAACTTCAGGAAACATGAAGTGACCTGGGTGCAACATCAATAGAGATAAACGATACATACAGTTCATGGAGAGATGGCACTCCATGACACAATTGTGTCCTGTTTTGAGCTGCATAAACTATAGATTAAATATAAATAAATATATATATATATATATATATATATATATATATATATATATATATATATATATATATATAGTTTATGGAGGGAGACAATTCCAATAAAATGTGACTGCATCTGAGCTTGTAAAAAAGACCCTGTGAGTGCCGTCTCTCCCCATGAACTGTGTTTATATATATATATATATATATATATAATTTTTTGTTTTTTTTTAATTTATAGTTTATGCTCTCAACACTGGACAGAATTGTATCTATTATTCATGAGTGCCTTAATTCCCTGGTTCAGCTAAAGAACTGATATATTGTTTTCAAACTTACTATGGATGCCAGGTGCAGACATTTTATTGGATATTTTTTGCATAATTGGCGAGCTATTTTATCTGAGTTAGTTTCCATACCTGCTGTGTGACTTGATTGATGCCTGTTAGCTCTAGGGATTTCCAGCCCTTAGCTACTGTGCACTATATATAGTAAGAATGAATATATGAGTAACCAAGTAGATGGTGGTAACTTGGTGTCTAATTAAGCCCATTACAGAGCTATCATTTCCCTTTAATAAATTAAGCCAGGGGCACTCAAACCTGTCCTCAGACCATCTTCTCAAAGGTGCAATTTTCAGGATCTCCCCACATGAACTGAATCAATCACTGGTTTAATCATTCCAAAGGATCTGCCTGAGATAACAATATTCACTTGTGTTTAAGGTTCTGTTACAGGACATTCTGAAAATGTGCACTTTTGTGGGGACTTGAGGACAAGTTTCAGCACCCTTAACTTAAGACATTGGCTCCTCCAGGGTCTGTAAGACAATGATTCTCAATTCAAGTCCTCATGGCACAACAAGAAGTCAGGTTTTCAGAATAGCCCTAATTTTGCACATGCAGTTCAATCACAATGAGTATAATTGAGCAAGGATATTGGGAAAATATTCCCTGTTGGTATGTCCCAAGGATTAATATTGTTTAGTGAGTTCCGTTCTGCATTGTTTGGTCAAGATGATAAGACAGTATAGAAATTGCTCACAAACCTGCTTCCCTTAGCACTCTAAAAATAAAAAAGAATTTAGATAAGGAGAAGTGGAAATGTGTGAATTTACAAACCACCTTTTTCCGTATCAGGGAAAATGACCCGTTCAAAATCCTAACAGTATATAGGCTAGGATGCTGTTAAAACTAATGTTTAACCTTTATTATATACATAATCTAAAAAACCTATTGGTTAACATTAACCCTTTGTGAATTAGGGAGGGATTAAAATTGCCCCAGCAAGGTATAATTTCAAGGCACTATATGTGTGGAGAAGTAGCAAATATATGAAAATTGTGCAAAAGACTGTTAAAGCGTCGTCTAATATACTTAAATGGTTGGCATTTATAGCAGTGGCAGGTGTATGTGTATAGGTCACACTGTGCCTGTGTAGATATATCACCCCATAAGCTATGTACTCAAGTACCTGACCGGATTAACACATCAGTGAATAATACACAGTAGCTACTTTCCTGTACTCGAGCAACTATTTTCTCTGGCTCTTCACTTGATGACATAATTAGTAGCTGTCTGGTATGTGATAGTATAAGCTCAAGTCACAGTTTTAACGTTCTTGTTAGCTATCAGTCAATCATTTTATGTTGCCAACTGCTGATGATTTAGAGGCTATCTACAAAGTTTGGCTACAGTGTCCCATTTCACACATCTACTGCTCTTAAGTAAAGCAACGGCTCTATTGACTGAGCAGAGTAAAACTTGCTGAGGTAAAGGCTTCTATTATTTCTCCTAGCAGTGGGAGGATCAAAAGAAAATCACACTTGCAAAGAGATAGAACAGCAAGATGGTTGTTCCCTCATACTAAGCCTCGTGGGCATCTGCTAGAGAATTCCACATGGTAACCTTACATACTATTGGCAACCATATTTTCGAACGTCTCCATGGTAGTATATCTCTAACATCATGTCATAGCATGACCATCCCTATTTGATTCACTTTTTTGGGGGGTGGGGGGGCTAACCCTAATTTACATACATGTTTCTTACAGCCATCAGTGACTGTTGCAACAGGAGGTATCTGTCTGGAGGCATCTGTCTGTGGTCCTGAAGCCTTGGAAGGTGAAGGGCATGGTAAGTATTTTCCTCAGTAAATTCTATTTTTCCTGCTTCAAGTTCTTTCTGTCTAATTTTCTCTTCAACAAACTCTCAATCATATGTAGTGATCAATGTTTCTTTTCTCAAAGTGATGTTTTCATACATTTATGTTCAGGTCCACATGACTCATTCATGGTTTGTGTTTTAAGAGCAACCCTAAAGAGCATAAGTGGTTCATACTCAATAACTGTGACACTGGTTATCCACCTGTGCTCAGTCAGGGCTAATGTGAACTGTTGACGTGTCCACAGTAGAGGTACTCAGTCCTGACCTCAGGTTTGGATGACTTCCTCACATGAACATTGGTAACTCAAACAGAGGTTCAATAATTCTTGTATCTATATGCATTACTGAGATTCATTTGTGACTAGTGGAAATGACTGATTGCCCCTGGTCTACATGACAAATATTGAGAATCACTCCTGCAAACACTTCAATGACAGAAGCCTAAAACATACTGTGGTTAAAGTATTACTTCACAAGAATGGGACAAGAGAGGCAAAATTACCACTTAACAAAAGGAAGAAAACAATGGATACTAGATGAGATAGATTATTTTGTAGAGGGTCAGGGAAAGACGTCACACAGAATCAGTTCTATTGTGTACTTTAAACAAATATTTCTGGCACTTCCACTGGCAAGTATGATTACAAAATATATCAATCTTTGACACGTAGTAGTAGTAATAGTAGTGGTACAACTGCAGCAATATCTAGCCCCTGTAGTAAGGGTGGGGGAAAAGTGAGAAGAATTTCCCACATGACTTTTTGTGAAAAATTTCAGTTGTTTTGCTTTTTTCACAAAAGTTTTCTCCAATGTAAAATTTTCCTCCTTTATGCCTATTCCAGCAAATTTTTCACCTATTCCAACAAATTATTCTCTTAATCTAACACATTTTTCACATATTCTAACCCATTTTCATCCATTCAACACATTTTATCCTATTCTAACACATTTGTCTCCTATTCCAACACATTTTTTCCTATTCCAACATATTTCCTATGTTTAATATGGTGCAACATTTCCCAGCACAATATTACTTCTTCTGAGGGCTGTAGTGGAGAAATAAGTAGCTGGAAGTCAAAGTTGTGAGTCCTGCAGCAACATATACCGTGAAAAATGTGTTAGCATGTAGGGTGCCTTTTGTCCTTTGCCCACAACACTTACTTCCTGCTTAAGTGACACTGGCACGTATTCATGATCATGTCAAGTGAAAATAAAGTACGACCTACAACGTGGCAGATGTGCATGATAGTGGTGGTGGGGGACTGACGTGGTATGATTGGTGGGTCCTTAACAAACTGTATCCACCCCGGAAGAAGAGGGATCATAATAATTTATTGCACATGCTGCAGCAACTATTGCTGCAGTCAGTTTTTGAACTAACACTTTACTCCCACATCCCTGCACTTCGTCCACCTTCTCCCTACCAGACTGTGCATTTGCTAGACATTACTCAACTACTGTGTGTGTATTTACTCCCTACATTCCACAACAGATGGAGCGTGAAGTCTTGCCTTGGCCCTCAACAAAATTCACAATGTTGTCTGCTGTCTATCAAGTATGCCTCAGTCACAGAGTTCCCAGTCAGCTGTCTAATACTTTTTTTGTTCAGTTATTTGTTTTTTATTTTTTATTTATTGTACATCTACCGTATATAATCACAATTATTCAAAAAAAAAAAAAAAAAAAATATATATATATATATATATAAAACTAAAACACAAAATCAACAACTTCTTTCCTCAGACTTCCCCAGCACAGAGACAATAAAAGTAAAATCAGCAAGCAATTTGGACCCCAGCTGCCTGTGTCTTGCCAGTCAGTCACACCAAATTTTGGGATATTTTGGGTCAGCCTCCTTCCTCCCTTCTTCTCCCACATTTTGACCCCAGAATCCCCTACTACAGAGAACAAATGTCCTACCTAAATATTTCCCTAAACTAAGCTTCAATTCCCTATATTATCTAGCTCAAAAACATTCTGTTCTCTCCTCTTACAAACACAGAAAGGCATGCTGTGAGAGCCTGACACCCTTTTATACGGCTGTACAAAACATTCATGTGGTGGAGAAAAATTCTTCTACCCATTGATTTCAATGCAATGAGCTAGGTGAAAAAAAGCGAGAAAACAGCACTTTTTGAGGGATTTTTTTTTTGCCAAGAGGATAGTGCCATTTTTCACTGATTTCAGTAAGAGGTGAAAATTTTCGCCCATTCCTACACGGGGGAAGCAGGCTGACACCTAGGCACCTTCTTTGTGAGATCCCATCTGAAGCACAACCACACTAGCAACAGGTCAGGGGTGACACAACTAGAATCATCAGAAGAACAGTGTGCCATGAGTTTGTTCATTTTATACAACACATATGGCTCCTGCTGCAGACAAGTATGACTCTGAATTTGCAATAGGAGATGACAGCCCACACATGCTGTCACTACCTTCACCACCTCCTCATGTTGTTACAGCAATAAAGCCATGTACTGCTAAATTACACTTACTGAATTCTTGAGGAGTCAAAAAGTGCACAAAAATACCATAGTTTGCCTTTGAAATGGCAAGGTTGCCATGGTGAAGGAACATAGAGAACAAAGAAAAGAGATGATATGAAAGCCTTCTCTCTACTTACTGAAGTCTTCGATGGACTCATAGAGCCTTGAATCCTCCCTAAGACCAGTTCAGTGCTATTCAGTTTTTCACTAGTGACATTACAGGAACATTCATGATATCAGTTAAGTTCAATTGACAACAATTTCATATACTGAATTAAAGTCCTGTGTGAACCATAAAACCTAACTTTTATTTATAATGTTTAAAATCTATTATGCAATGTGAATCTGATACTAGGTCAGATGTGATTGACAAATCCAGGTTGACCCTACTAAGTGTAGGGACCTGAAAAATTAAAAACACTTTGCATCCCGTTATGATCAACACAGTATGACTTTTAGTCCTTGTTTTTAACTCACTCAACTCAATGTATCTCCTGATATTTAATCAGATATGCTCTGGATCATAAATATGCATTGTGACATGAACTCATTGTCTTATCCATAATTCTTCAGTATATAATAGGACTGGCTTTATTACAGTAGTTAATGTAAAGTGATATTATTACATGTTACACACAAGTAGACTCCCATTTCTCCAACCCTCCAACTTATTTGTCTGAGTTATCAGTCATTGGCCTTCGTCATCTATAGTACTTATACCAAATATCCCTATGGTCAGATGCTGAATGGTTAAGGTCTGTGTTAATTATACTGTACTAGTCAGTGTGAGTTAATTCGGTACCCGTTTCACCCGGTGTCCCTGTCTTATCAGTGTTTGTTTATATAGCGCAACAAGTGTACACAGAGATTTACAATTTAAGGCTTTAGACAATACAGGGTTACAAGCGCTTTGAAAAGTGAAACACTGGAAGTGAGGTCCCTGCCTGAAAGCTTACAATCTAAAGAGGTAATGGGAGACATAAGGGTCAAGTGCTAAATACAATTCCAGCATTCTAGTTGAGATAGGGGATATAAGTTAAATAATTTATAAAGAGCATAAGTTATACAAAGTCAGTGCCATGTAACATGTTTAAGTTTTGTTAAGGAATTGTAGCTTCAATCATGATTTGAAGACCATCAGAGAGCTGCAGTGGCTCATAGTGAGAGGTAGAGCGTTCCATAGATAAGGAGCAGTGAGAGAAAAAGGTTTGGTATGTGAGAGGGCTGTAGACACAAAAGGAGCTGAGAGAAGATTGATATTGGCTGAGCGTAAGTGGCAGGATGGGGTATAGCAGGACATCAGAATGGAAATGTAGGCAGTGGTAGAGGAGAGAAGAGGTCTGAATGACAGAAGCAACATTTTTTAAGAGCTCCGAAGTTTTTTAGGCAGCCACTGGAGAGATTTGAGGAGGAGAGTGGCAGGGACAAACCTAGGTGACAATAGGATAATTTGTGCTGCAGCATTCTGTATGGATTGAAGAGGATGGAGATGGGATGCAGGAAGGCCAGAGAGAAGAAGGTTACAGTAGTCTATGCGGGAAATGATGAGTTTTTGTGTCAGAATTTTGGCTGTGAAGGAACAAAGGAAGGGACGGATTTTAACAATGCAGCAGGATTTAGCGATGGCATTAATATGAGGAGAGAATAAGAGAGATGTGTCAATTATCACCCCTAGGCACCGTGCTTCTGATACTGGATTTATGGTATTGCCATTCACAGTCACCTGGAAGGGCACTACTGGGCCAGACCTGGGTGGGATGAGTATTAGCTCCGTTTTAGATATATTGAGCTTGAGGTGCCTATGAGCCATGCAGTCTGAGATAGCTGAGCGGCAGTCTGTGACTTTAGATTGAATATAAGAAATCAGTTGAGGTGCAGGTAAATAAAGCTGGGTGTCATCTGCATAGAGGTGATATTTATATTTGAGACGAAATGAGTAAATAAGATCACCAAGTGTTATTGTGTAAAGAGAAAACAGAAGCTGTCCTAGAACAGACCCTTGAGGAACACCAACAGAGAGGGGGACAGAAGAGGAAGAAGAGGTGGCACAGGAGACACTGAAGGATCGCTTAGTTAGATATGAGTATAGCCAGTCCAGTGCTGAATTACGGATTCCTAAGGAGTGAAGAATTTGGACGAGAAGTACATGATTAAGAGTGTCAAAAACAGCGGAGAGATCAAGAAGAATAAGTATAGAATAGTGACCTTGTGATTTGTCAATGTGTAGATCATTGACCACTCTTGTGAGAGCAGTTTCAGTGGAGTAAGTAGTGCGAAAGCCAGATTGTAACGGGTAGAGCAGGCTGTGTGTGTTAACAAGCAGGCGGGAGTAGGTTAGGCATTCCAAGAGCTTAGAGGCAAATGACAAGAGAGATATTGGCCTATAACTATAGAGTTAGGTGCTGTCAGTGGAATTGTCAGTGGAAGGTGTTACTATGGCATGATTGAAGTCATCAGGAAATGTAGCAATGGCAAAGGAGGAGTTAAAAATCTGAATTAGGATAGGGGTTGCTGTGGGGGAGAGAGACTGGTTGAGGTGAGAAGGTGCGGATCAAGTGCTCATGTAGTGGGGGTAGAGGAGATTAGGAGCTTAGCCAATTCTTCCTCTGTGACTTGAGAAAAAGAATCCAGAGTGGCAGGAGGGGAACGATGGAGGATAGGAGGGTATATATAGGGTGGGAAATTATCCTGGATGGAGTCCACCTTGGCTTTGAAGAAGTCAGCAAAGTCTTGTGGCTGTATAGAGTTTGAGATGGAGGCAGATGGGGGGTGGAGAAGGGAACCAAATGTAGAGAAAAGATGGTGGGGGTTGGATTTGTGAGTGCTAATTAGTTGTGAAAAGTAATGTTTTTTGTCAGGGACAGAGCAGAGTTAAAACAAGAAAGGAGGAATCTGTAGTGCAGAAAAATCCATAGTGCAGAAAGTCTGCCAGAGAGCCCAACTTTCTCCAGAGTAGTTCAGGTGAACGGGTACAGGAGCGAAGGAAGCTGGTGTCCTTATTAAGCCATGGCCGTGGATTGGTTTTACGGGTGCTTCTGAGACATAGAGGAGCATGCAGGTTCAAAGAGGAGGACAGGACTGAGTTGTAGGTTTTGACAAGACTGTTAGTGTCAGGATTACTGGGAATGGATGAAAGTTCTGTAGCCAGGGAGGATTGCAGAACAGTGAGATTAAGTGATCTGAAGCGGGGAGAGGAAGCAGGGATTGCAGAAGGTGTATAAGTTGTGCTTAATGTTAGAAGATGTTGGTAAGATAGTGGAAGAGGGGATATGTTGAAATCCACACAGCCTCTAGTGAGCACAAGGTCTAGGAAGTGACCATTCCTGTAAGTACTAGCATCTGTCCACTGTTGTAGTCCAAAATAAGATGTTAGAGAAAGTGGGATGCCCAGGAGACTAAGGGATCATCCACATGGCAGTTGAAGTCCCCCAGAAGAAGAGAAGCTGTGTCTGATGATAGGAAAAAAGAAAGCCATGATTCTAAGTCAGAAAGAAAGTTTGAAGGTGTATAGGTGTTGGTAGGTGGGATATAGATAGGTGTAACCTGTAGAGAGAAAGGAGCAAAGATGCGGACAGCATGCAACTCAAAAGAGGAGAAGCAGAGAGAGGCGGGGGTAGAAAGTGGCTTATAACAGATGTGTTTAGAGAATAGCAGTCCCACACCTCCCCCACATCCACATGGATTTGGAGTGTGAGAGAAGGAGAGAAGGATGGAAGGATAGACCACCAAAGGAGATTGCTGCCTCTAAAGTGGAGGGTTGTCTAGTTCTCAATCATGTTATTTTTTAATCAGAGTGTATCAGCTATGACCTTTAATATTCCCTTTAATATTCCTTTAATAATACCTTTAATATTAATTGGCTCATTAAAGGTTAACACCTGTATTAGTTGTATGTTACTGGCTTGGATTGAACATTTTTTTTACATTCAGAGACAAAGGACTGGCAATTAGACTGCCCAGCATCAATTTTTTGGTGTCAATTAAGCAATCTTGTCTTTAACAAATTGTGACAATTGAAATATTACTATCACCTTTCCTAAAGCAGTGAATAGCAAAAAGGAACACCAGATGACGAGACAATTAAAGAAATTATATCCCCAGTGTCAATGATATACAACTAATATAGGTATTAACATAAAACAAACAACAAACCTGTGTTCCTCCAGTCTAAGTGTGAAGAGTGTGCCCTGTGTTAGGCATGTATAATAACACTGTTGATAAATATGAGATTTTAGTGCCCACATTTTTGGCAAAAAAAGAGGTATAAGCTTGCCAACCCCTTCAAGGTACCTCAAGTATGGCAAGTACCTAGTCTAAATACCAGAAAACCCTATCTAAATTGAACATAAAAAATAAAAATTAAAAATAGCCCAGGAAGAGAGGCTGTAATAAATGTGTTGGAGGGGGACACTTTAATACAGTTTCTTTTTGAATGCTTGGAGATCCCCATGTATGCAATTAAAAACAAATGACAAAACATTTTAAATAGGTGTAAAGGAGGACTTGCCTTGTGTGTCTGCACTGAGTGGATATCCATGCAAAAGGACTGTAACTCAATCAGCCTTTATAGGTAACATGTTATCACTCCTGCAGGCCACATGCGGAATAATCAGCTGCAAACAGGGTATATGAAAGCCTAAATAAACCTCTTAAAGGCCTAGACTATAAAGAAAGAATCAGTGCAATAATATATATATAATAAATATATATATTAAAAAAGAACGCACTCACGGTGAATGTGAAAAAATATATTCTATAAAATTACATATTGCACAAATGAATAGCAGCAAAATATATAAATATATATATATAAAATTCTGTATTTTTTATTTTTTATTATTTTTTTATACGAAGTGAACATTAAAAGAAAAATTTAAAATTAAAAATAGCCCCAGAAGAGATGTTGTAATAAAAACGTTTATTACAACATAACTTCCAGGGCTATTTTTAATTTTCTTTCTATTTAGTTAGGGTTTTAAAGTGTTTAGAGTAGGTACTTGCCATACTTGAGGTTAATTGACTGGGTTGGCAAACTTATACCTCTTTTTTGTCCAAAAATGTGGGCACTAAAACCTCATATATATCAACAGTGTTATGATACATGCCTAACACAGGGCACACGATTCACAATTAGACTTGAGGAGTGCAGGTTTGTTGTTTGTTTTGTGTTTGCAGTTTGGGCTTCTGTCTGATGTCTGGGGGACTGGCGAACCCTCTCATTTCTTGCTGCACACTTCAGTAACACCATTTCTTTCAATGTTCACTTCATATAAAAAAAATACTTAATTTTATTATATATATATTACTATAACCTAAGGTGAGTTAGCGCTATGAGCTATTTTTCAATATAGGTGTTAACCTTTAATGAGCCGAATGCAAGGAATATTAAAGGTGATAGCTGACACACTCTGATTAAAAAATAACAGGATCGAGAAGTAGACAACAACCCTTAACCCGAGACACACCGAATCATTATTAGTTCTAATTTGTGGCATCATAATATACCACTCTACTGGTAGTGATAACACTGATTAGATAGGGACACCAGGTGAAACGGGTGCAGCATTGGATCACCCTGACTAGTACTGTATAATTAACACATGTGTTAACCATTCGGAATCTGACCATAGAGATATTTGGTATAAAAAATACAGATGAATGATAACTCGGACAAATAAGTGTTATAGGGATGGAGAAATGGGAGTCTAGTTGTGTCTAACATGTAATAATATCACTTTACATTAACTAATAAAACCAGTCCTATTATATTATAAAGAATTATGCATATTCATGATCCAGAGCATATCTGACTAAATAATTGGGAGATACATTGAGTGGGGTGAGTTTCCAAGGGCTCAATGCATATGGTCAAGTTAAAACCATTGTTAACTAAAAAAATGCCATTGCGACTTAGCCAAGACCTATTAACGAGAGATTCAAATCTCCGTTAACCAACGAGTGAAGGCCAACAAAATACACGTACACCTTAAAACTGTGTCGCATAAAAATCTGACCTCGTCGTTGTGTAAAAAGACATAACTAACAATACATCCATGGTAAAGATAAAAGCAAACATCCTATGTTATCTAGCGCCACAGCCAGTCACAGCACCCCAAAGTATCAAGTGAATTAGAATAACCTATACGTAGACCCAAAATAACCGACACACTTTTGTTTGTGTTTCGAGTTTTCTGAGCTAGATCACAGGACCCAGCAGCAGAGGCTAGTGAAAGAGAGTGAAGTAGAGAGGAGCACACATTACAGGCAGAAGGAGTTGGAGAGCATTGTTACACAAAAAGCAACACATAATACACTTTTGCACATACCCAATACACACATTCAAACACAAACACACATACATAACTTTTTTTTTGTAATACATCACACATTTTATATTTTTTTTGACAGTGTGAGTCTGTGAGTGCAAGGAAGTTACAGAGAGTGAGTTTGAGCAAGTGTGTGATGGCCTGAGTGAGTGCCTGGGTGTGAGTGGGTGAGAGATGGAGAGGAGAGCAGGAGAGGGGGATGGGGAGAGGAGGAGGAGTGGAGGAGGAAGTGCCTGGTCTGGGTAGGAGAGAGATCCCTAGGGCAGAGGGGTACCCATCTGAGAGGAGGAACACACAGTGTCTGAGAACCAGAGTCAGCGCTTTGAAGTGCCTTATGGAGGTGCTAAGGAGGAGAGGCTACGTGACCCCAAGTACACCACTGTGGAGAATAGGGTGTTGGTTGAGGCCATACTGGCAAGAGAGAGAGAGGATCCTGTTCCCCAGGCAGAGGGTCACTGGCATAGGGGCCTAGAAAAAGGCTGCCTGGAGGGAAGTGGTGGCCAGCTTTAATGCAGTGGCCAGCTGCAACCACCCCCTGGACTAAATCAAAAAGAGGTGGACGGATTGCAAACATGTGGTAAAGAAAAAACTGGGTGAGGAGGACTTGCATGCTTGAGGCTCTGGAGGTGAATCCCCCCCACCCCCCAAACATACATTTCTCAGAATGGGAGGATGTTCTGTGCAGGAGTATGATGGCGATAGCTGTGAGTTGTGCTCCAGGATTGAGTGACACCGGAGAGGAAAGCAGCCTCCAGACCACCAGTAAGTGCATCAAGGTCTACATAGAAATCACACAAATCCTTACACCTATTATGGCCCAAAACAGTGACACCTGAACACATGGCCAGCATTCCTCACCACAAGTTCAGCAAAACAGCTTAGAGATGGTTCAAACAGGGACAGAATACATGACAAACCCAGCACAATTGGGAATGGTCAAGTCCCCTTGATGCTGTGTACATCAACCACACTCACAGCACAAAATCAATGTACACCATCATGTTAGAGGCAAATAAATAACTGTTATGTGTACCACAATGTCATACATAGAGGGACTAAGAGGTCAGCGCCTATCCCATTGAGTGCTAGAGGGATGGTCAATGCATTGTTTGACAATACATTGGCTAGTCCACTGGCACTCAAAGGGTTATCAGAGGATAGCAAGGAGGGGAATTGGTGTGTTTCTTGTTGTATTGTAACTGCATTTCAGGCCTATGCTTTGTACACGTAGGTAGTTTTTCAAGTGGTATAATCAAGGTTCAGCTTTCTGTATCATATGTAGCCTGAAGAGTGTGAATGGACAGGGGGCATTCACTGCCATTACCACTCCGCAGGACATATGTGATTCCCAAGGCTCAATCATGCCAAGGGGGATATTCACTAAGGGTTAAGAAAGAGGTGATAATATGTAGCTGACTTCTCCAGTGATATCACTTCTGCAATCCCTGTGTTAGTCTGTGGAACCAGTTTCACCAACTTCTGACATTTTACTGCATAGGCACCATAGAATAACATAGGGAATGGATAAGTAATCTCAATCATGTTTGCTGTGTGTTTGTTTTTTAGCTTTCCTGGGGTGTGTTCGATGTGCCCTCCAACTGACTGAGTTGCTGAATTCCACAATTCATGTTTGTTGGTGTGCTTGCGGTGTCTGTTTGTGTTGCAAACATCATTGGATGGTAGTGCATTGGTGTGTTCAGAGGTCCTGTTGTGTTTGCTTTTGAGGCCTAGGTGTTGTACATGCAATGGGTATGTATTACTCAAGATGTGATGGTGTAGTTTTGTTCACCACATGTATTCTGATTAATGGGGATATCAAAGAGGTATGCCTTGCCATCCTCACTCCTCAGGATACATATGATAACCAAAGCTATACCACTGTAGGTTAGTGGAATCAATGTATTGGATTATGTCAAGCTCAGCAATCCAAGTGTGTCAGGATGGTAACCAATGCATTGGAAAGCAAAGAAAAGGATGCCATCCTGCCACACAATGGTTTACATGTTAATGTCATAGTCCTGCAGCACTCCTGTCATAGCTTACATCACTAATTACATCATGTAATTTGTCCACACCACATACATGCCTGCACAACTATAGGAGGAGGGTAAGGAGGAGTACACAGTGTGGGAGACATCTTCTGAGGAGCCCACCACCTCCAGACAACTACCACTACCACCATGCAAAGGGTTGACTACGGCCACCAGGCCCCACCACTGCAGCAGCCATAGCCGTTCTACAGCCAGGCCCCACCACCTCAGCAGCAGCAGCCACAGCTGTTCTTTGGCCCCAGCTGTTCTACAGCCATCAAGCCCCACCATCACAGCAGCATCCACAGCCGTTCTATGGCCACCAGGTTCTACCACCTCAGCAGTAGCAGCAGCAGCCACAGCCGTTGTATGGCCACCAGGCCCTAACACCTCAGCAGCAGCAGTTTCTCTGGCCTCCAGGCCCCACCACCAGCACCTATGGAAAAGCACTGGTTGCTGGAAAGCGTTGCCATGCCACATCATGGACAATATGGACCCATGCCCAACCACAGCCACACATGTGGCAAGAAGCAATCCAGGGAGCTTCGTACAAGTGTCCCCTGGATTACAAACATGTTGGGCTCATTGGTGAGCCACAGTGCCGCCAGGCCAGGGTTGATGTTACCCCACCACCACCAACAACACCACCACCATCAACTCCATCGATACAGTCAGGGGGTGGTACACCCCAACGGAGTGAGGCATCTGGGGATGACCTTGAAATGTCCCCACACTCCCTCCACACTGGTGCTATCCCTGATAAGGATCTCCAGGTGCCTCCAACACCACCATCACCTCCGCCGCCTGATGAGGAGCCACAAGAAAGGCACGAAGCATCCACACCAACAGCCTCAACACCCTCCTCACCTGTCATTCCTGCGCACACAGCAGTTCTGGATGCTGAGTGCATGACAATCCAGAGGAGGCAACTCAGGGAGGCCAGGAGATGTGCACGATCCCTCAGGTAGTTGGAGAGGAACTCAGAGCATACCATTAAGAGCCTGAGAGCCATTCAGGCCCAACAAGTTGTACTGACAACCGAACTGCGCCTGGCATGCTGGACATTCTGAGGCAGATTCTGGTGGAGTTGAGGGACTTCAACAGGTGGGAGAACCAGCACCAGAAGATGGCCCAGGCCTCAAATGAGGGGTGAAGTAACACATCCCCTTTCAGCACTGCACCACCATCACCACCTACAGCCACCAGACCAGGGACGGACTGACTATTCGGGCAATCGGTCACGGACCAAGGGCCCACTATCCAGGGGGGGCCAACCCACCACTATTTAAATTTGCCACAGCCCTCCGCACTATGCTACGCGAGGCACAGAGGCCTCAGTGTATAAATCCTGATCCCTGGCCCTTCCCATCCAATGCATCCATCATGCGGAGCAAGATCGATCATTGTCCTCATGATGATCATCCACACCACACACTTGCTGCCAGAGTCCAGAGCCACTCAGCCAGACTCACTGCTGGAGTGTCTCCCGGCTGTGCCTCTTCCTCTTTTCTGCGCATGCCTATGCAGCATGCACATTTATGTAATCACAGCCTGCAGGGGTGCGTGATGATGCTGGGGGGGGGGAGAGTGGGACTCAGAGCCAGCCCGTCACAGGGGCCTCACCGGACATCACAAGACCACCTATCCTGCCAAGGAGGACATGCAGCAGGATCAGGAGTCAGAGTCAGACTACTGGGGAATGAATCAGAGCACCAGCAGTGATAGTAAACAAGTACTGGATAGCCTGGGGGGGGTACTGGATTTGGGTACTGGATGTGTGGGGTTACTGGATGGCTTGTGGGGGTACTGGATGGCTTGTGGGGTACTGGATGGCTTGTGGGGGTACTGGATGTGTGGCGTACTGGATGTGTGGGTACTGGATGGCTTGTGGGGTACTGGATGGCTTGTGGGGGTACTGGATGGTTTGTGGGGGTACTGGATATGTGAGATACTGGATGTGTGGGGTACTGGATGGATTGTGGGGTACTGGATGTGTGGGGTACTGGATGGCTTGTGGGGTACTGGATGTGTGGGGTACTGGATGTGTGGGGTACTGGATGGCTTGTGGGGGTACTGGATTTCCTGGGGTGGGGCTTATGACGTCATAGGGGCAATGATTTCAAGGAGAGGGGCCAATAGGGCCTGACCTTTTTTGGACCAGGGGCCCTGGGTCCTGTCAGTACACCCCTGCACCAGACCCCCTAGGGTAACCCGCAGGAGTGCCCGAGATTCTACCCCTGCCCCACCCCCCACCAAAAAAAAATAAGCCCAATATTTTTTTGGCCCCCCAATAAATAGGCACTTGTTTAGCCCATTCCTGTCCATGTATGTTTTTTAGCCAAACAGGTTGAGTAGCAGAGATGTTTCCAATGCAGTGAACATAACTCATGCACATCTAACTTTGTGGTAAGGTACTGAACAATAGGAGAGCACACACACCACATACACTGTGGCAGAGATGTCTCCAATACGTTGCAAAGCAATGCAGTGAACCCAACTCATGCACAATTAATGGCGTAATATGATGTTACAGCATGGGTGAGCACACACATCATAACAGAGTTGGTACCGTGTTAGCCGTAGAAATACAGGAGGCAAATATAGTTTTTGATACCTTTTATTGGCTAACTAAGCAGATTTAAATGCAAGCTTTCAAGACCTTAGGTCTCTTCCTCAGGCATGTTATACAGATAAATATGAAAACATCTCTCTTAAATACAAGTACACATCACATTGTTTAGCATGGAAATCAGATAACAGAATGCAGTCCAGATCCAGATATCTTTCATCAGTCAGTGGTAAATTGCACTCTTCCTCTGAGGCTTTAGAGGTATTTACGATGCTCTTGGGTCTGTTGGAAAGGTCAATCAACTAAATTGTATTTTGATAGAAATTCCTTATCCCTGTTCAAACCACTACAAATTGCATTAAATTTTAACATTAATTTTACCTCCCATACCTTTCTGTCCCTCTGAGTGCGGAACAGTCCCATCAATACAGTTAACTTAAAGGGATAGTAATACTTCGTTTTAACTTTATTTTATTTTGTAGGCATTAAAAAAACACGAATAATGATATAAGTCTTATCTCCCAAACCTTTATGGTTTAAGAGATATTCACAAGCAAAGTGTCCCCCTCCCGCCCCTTTTACTGATGTAACACTTTTCAGCCAGGGCAGAAGGCAGCTGCCCAGGTAGACTGCAGAGAGGGACAATCTTCAATTAAGATAACGGAAAAACCTGAAAAGCTTGTCAAGGGGGGCAGGGATTTCATTGTTTTCAAAGGAATAAGAGTGTCCCCTTCTGTTATCTGTCCAGTCTATGGACTGGATTCTACATCTGAGAAGAGATTGTTTACAGTAGGTAAAAGGGGCGGGAGGGGGAAACTTTGCTTGTGAATATCTCATAAACCATAAAGGTTTGAGAGATAAGACTTATATCATTCTTCATTTTTTTTAATGCCTACAAAATAAAATAAAGTTAAAACGAAGTATTACTATCCCTTTAATATCCTTGACACTGTGCCCATTTTGTCAAAAATGTTCTCCCACTGGTGTCTCAGTCTTTTTGTTATAAACACTGGATCTGTGGGAATTAAATCTCCTATGTAGTGCTTGCCAGTTTCTCCCACATACAGAGCTGTTGGGCATTTTGCACACGTGATAAGGTATATTACATTGGATGATTTACAGGTGAAGGTACCATTGATCTTATGGTGTAATTGGGTGTTTGGAATTGGTATGTTGTCCGTGGTGTAAATGTGTGCACAAGTTTCACATCTCTTTTGTAGGCAGGGAGATGTGCCATTTTTTGTATTTTTATTCAGGGCACTCCTCACCATCAGTTGTTTCAAATTGGGAGGCTGTCTGAAGGAGAGTAAGGGAGGCTGTGGGAATATGTTCTTAAGTCTTTCATCCGTATGTAATTTCTTTTGAAGTTCTCTTGAAATTTTGTGTAGCACTTCAACCTGGGGATGGTAAGTGACCACCAGTGGCACCTGGTTTCCCTTATGTTGTTCTTTGTAGTGCAACAGATTTTTTCTTGGTATTTGGGTAACCTTCTATATCTGTCAATAATAGTTGCGCTGTAACAGTGTTTTATAAAGTCTCCTCTGAGTTTCTGGAGGTGCTTGTCACGGTCCCTCATGTCAGAACAGATGCGGTGGTATCTGATGGCCTGGCTGTATATGATGGAGTTCTTTGTGTGTTTTGGATGGAAGCTATTGCTTTTCAGGTATGTTGGTCTGTCTGTTGGTTTGCGGTATAGGGATGTATGGATGGAGTTGTTCTGAATACTGATAGTTGTGTCAAGGAAGTTAATGCTTGTGCGTGAGTGACTGAGTGTTAGATTGATATTGGGGTGGAATGTATTGTAATTCTCATGGAATTTGAGAACTTCCTCTTCACTGGCGGTCCAGATTATAAGACACTTTTGTACAAGTTCAACTCAGAGACCACATAGCAAAGTCAAACAACATGAAGGCATTGTTTTTCCATGATGTGAACAACATATCTGAATTAAAACACTGATGAGGGAAAGGATATCAATTAAACCAGATATTTACATATGCTCATACAGTAGGTTGTAATTGACATTTAAAGGGATAGTATTGCCATATAATAACTAAAGCTAATCTTGCAGGCAGTAAAAAGTTAAACTAAAAACCCCAAGTGCCATCTCTCAAACCTTTATGGTTTGTGAGATATTCTGGACCAAAGTTCCCCCCTCCCTTCCTCCCCTTCCCCTGACGATCGCGTTACTGAAATCGAAATCCTAAACTGGAACAGTCTACAAAATGTGTTTGGTTTGCAGTCGGGGACTGGATCCCCCTGCAGTCAGCTTGAGAGCTGACATCAGGGGAATGGGAGGGATGGGGGAACTTTGGTCCCGAATATCTCTCAAACCATAAAGGTTTGAGAGATGGGACTTAGGGTATTTAGTGTAACTTTTTACCTCCTGGAAGATTAGCTTTAGTTATTATATGGCAATACTATCCGTTTAAGAGCAACAGTGATCTTCATGGATGTGGAATCAATATGTCACCAAGACATACCTCTGGACCATGAGAGGTCATGCCATGGATGCCTGTAGGAAGTGAAGACAGGCTTTGAAACGGCACTGTAAACACAACAGTCATGCTATTGCTGAACCATGATCATACGTCTGTGTGCCAGAGGGGTGCACAACACATTGCTCATCAATGCGTTGATGACCACTCTGACACTCAACTGGTTAACCTTTGGTATTTTAAATGGAGTAGACTATCTATTGCTTGGCAATGTGTTGTCTAGCCATCATGAAGACATGAGGTTTTGAGCAAGGGGATGGCAAGCAGACATATGTATGTGTAACACATCATCACTGTGTGAACCAAGACCCATGAAAAAGCGGATCTATTTCATGGGTCTTGATTCACATACTGATGAGGTGTGTGCTCAGGGTTCAAGTTACACATACATATGTCTGCCTTACATCCCCTTGTTCAAAACCTCATGTCTTCATGATGGCTAGACAACACATTGCCAAGCAATTGAGTAGCACTGACACTGTGCTACACACACACACACAGGTCAGCATGTTGGGCATTGCAACCTGACTCACAGATTGTTACTCCGATACTGTACACATGCTAATTTGATTACCCCTTTAACCCTTTGAGTACCAGAGGGGTATGCTTTGCAATGTGTTGCGTACCCCTCTGGCACTCAAAGGGTTAACCAATGGAATTCAAGAGTGGTATCCAATGCATTGCATGTAATTGCATTGGATATCCCTCTATTACTCCAAGGGTTGTAGTGGTGTTATGGCTAAGTTTAACTTTCTAGATGTAGTATTCTGTCAGTTCAAGTTAGGATATGATGAACACAGCCAATTTGGTGTCCTATTGATCCCAGGTTGAAGGATGATATCCATGACATGCCATTATCAGAGCGGAGAGCTGTGTAGTTGGGTCATCCTGTGGAGTAGAACAGATGCTTTTGTGATGTGTGAGTGTGTTTGCAAGCATTCCACAAGCATGTCCATGGTCACACATGCTTTTTACTCACAGGTGAGGTAGTCCCTGATGAACCTGGTTCATATCTGCATCCCACTCATCCTATCCTCATCTTCATCAATGGAAACAGGGCCCTCCATGGGCTGTTGTGGATTAACATAATCAACTAGACATGTGTCTACAGCAATATTGTGTAATAGTGCACACGCCAGGATGATGTCACATGCTTTACCAGGTGCATATTGTATAGCACCCCCGAGTGATCCAGGCAACAGAACCTGACTTTGAGCAGGTCAAAGGTGTGCTCTATGGCATTCCTGGTCCTCACGTGTCCCTTATTACTGTGCTCCTACGCAGGTGTGGGGGGATTGGCTATTGGTGTGAACAGCCACTACCTGCACCCATAGCCAGCATCGCGTGTGAACAGTGAGTGACATGGTGATAGGAGAATCATATATTATGTGGATGATGTACTTCAGGTAAGTGTTTGCTGGTGTGTCTGTGGTTGGTGGTACGATTAATTGTACTTGGTATGTACCTGTCACGTGTGTGCGTGATGTTGTGAGGTGCATGTTGTGTCTCCATTGGCTGTTGAGGTTGCATAGGTGAGTTTGATTTGTTTTGTGAGTGACAGGTGTGCTTGTTGTGTTGTTTGTTAATGCCTGTTTTTCCAGGGTGTGTTGGGATGGCTTAAGTTGTGCTGCTTTGTGTTAACTTTGTCCCTGTGGGGTTGCTGGGTTCTTATTGTTTGTCTGTGACTTATTAGTATGGCCTAGACCAGTGGTTTGCAACCAAGGTGCCAGGGCACTTTAGTGTGCCATGAGCACCAGCTCAGGGTGCCTCACTTTTCAAATTTTTTTTTTTACAAAATTGATGAAATGTATTTTCTAATGTATATTTATGGGAATTATTATGAACAATTTTCAACTTATTGTCATTTCCACTGTGAGACCTAATAATCCTATATAATAATTCCCTGGGATGTTTGTCAGAAGCCGTCATGAGCAGTAGAGACTGCTGCACAGTGCAGTTATGTGCAGTAGAGAATATAAACATTAAAGTGTGGCACTACCTGGCCTTGTGTATCTAAAGAGGTGTCATAAAGACTGTGTGATGTGCTTAGTCAGATTACACATAATTACCAATATGCAAAAGAAAAAGAAAAGACTTAAACAGCACCAACACCCCCTCTGATTCACAGGTGGGTTGTCAAGCTGTGCAGATTGGTATAGACTGAGAGGAGAGATAAAGGGGAAAATCAAAATAAAACCTAACTTTTATTATTTACACATAAAACTAGGAATTAATTCCCAAAGCTAATAATATATAAAAGAATATATATGCGAATTGATTTAGGTATTTAATACCAAGCTCAGTATCCCCAGTAGTCAACCTATTAGTATTTGACATATCTCAAATAGAATGCTTCAACCATTAGTCACATCCCAAAAATCTCCACCATGACATCCTTGATCATATGTGATGATCAAATACATTTACATAAAGGATGTACATCCGTAGTTCTGCAAGGTCAGTATGGTGCTCATTCATTAATTAAGCGTAATCATAGCTGCCTATTAGAATAATCTCTAATTAGTGGGCTAGTGATATCATATATGCTGAAGAGAGACAAAATTCAGGAGAGCGGGATGTGTGTCATCAGAGGTATTTTATGTCATTCACCTCTCCTATTATCCCCGCTATCCCTATGCCTCACCCATACACTCAGATATCAGCATCTCTTAAGTAATATGATATCTCTTAGGTTTCTACAACAGATATTCGGAAAGGTTATAGTAAACTTTATTAACCCAGATAATAGACGGAATTGCCTTCCCTTATATATATTAATAAGGAGGGGAGCTGAATGCGGATATATATGAGGGTGGGGGTGGCATAGGGAGAGGGATGGTAGATAAGGGGTAGAAGGTATTAAAATAACCCCGAGTAATACACCGTCCCCTCCTGAATATTGCCCCTCCTTATTAATATTTATAAGGGAAGGCAATTCAGGCTATTTGGCCTGTACACTACTGGACTAACATGTCTAACCTAAATTGAATATATATGTACACACATATATACCCATTTAAAAAAAAAAAAAAGCCTGATAAATATTTGTCTGTCAAAAACCAAGCCCTGAGTAATTCTTTCCAGGACTCGGGGTTGCAAGTATTCTTGGCAAATGCCACTTGTGACATTCTGGCATTTGCCACTGCTGTAACTGCTGCTGCTGAGTCATTTAGGTTTGAGCACCTCTGCTTTAAGCTATGAGAGGAATCACTTTCATTTTATACTTACCAATATTGCAGAACCCTATAATGTTAAATCAAAAGTTATATTTGGCCAGTTTTCATTTTCAACTAAGAAGCACTGAACAAAAAAATGCATTTTAATAGCTTCTTCTAGTTCATTTTATATAGTAAAACACAATCATATGAATTTTAACCTGCAGAGTGGCTCATTTTCCTTTCCAACACCCCACTGTGAAATTTCTTTTAAGTTCATTGGTGTCAATGTGTGATTGGCAAGTTTTTGTTGTGAGCAATTACCTGTGATTTAACTTGTGATACTGCAACTCATCAAAAAACATTATTCATGACTACACTTCAGATCTGAAGGATTACTTAACATAATCAGTGCAAACATAACATTTTTAACTTTGATTGAAAATCTTTAATTTTAAGAATACAGTCTTATTTTGCGATACATATTTTGTACTAATGAAAAATACTTTACCAAGAGTAATAAAAATAAAATGCATACTTTTTATTTACTGTTCATTTAAAGCAATAAATGTTTTTATGCTGTGATAAATCTGATATTAATTTTTTTTTTGTAATATCATTTTTATTAAGGTTTTATATAGAATTACATCACATCACGGGCAATGATAACAATGGTGATTATAACAATAGGTAAAGGATGGCATGCATACAAAATACTGTATCATATGAGACAGCATGGAAACTACAAAATCTAGACTGAAATCATCATTCCAATACCTGAAGTTCAGATGCTTTAGAAGAAAACGACTGAAAGCAAAACAATGAGCCAAACCCATGATGTGAAAGAAAAGTAACAGAAAGAAGAGACACAGAAAGGAAAAGGAAGAGAAAAAGAGGTTAAAGGAAAATTGAAGAAAATCCGATATTAAGTTAACATGTTCATACATTTCGAAAGAAATCTCTCTTTTATCATAACATTTATATTATTTTATCTAGTGATAATGGATATTAAACTTTCCTTTTGCTTAAATCATCTAAACTAATGAAATGCTGACTGCTGTAGCAAACATTGGTTAAAATCCCTATTCAAATGATTTACACTGTTTGGTCTAGAATTTTGTGGCCTGTGGACCCACCTCTTAGAATTCTAAAATGAGGGTTATTTTACTTAAATAATATATAGCAATTTTAAAATTTTTAAGGACTTGGGTGGGATGGGCTGTTTTATTTCAAAATTTCAACATTCCCTGGATTTTTTTTCACTGCTCATTGTTTGAGAAAAAAATCACTCATTTCTACTTGCACCTCTTCTGAATGCTAATTCAGTGTTAGTAGATTTGTTAGTGTCAGTTACGTTTTTTCTATGGTATTTCTAGTGGTATTCTTTTCAAAAAATTGTTCTGTTACTTTTTCATAAATATGATGTTTTATCCCCTCCCTGTTTGTGTGTAATGGAGTGAATAGCTGATTAGATTTTCTTTGTACAACTATTTTGTTTGTGATCACTGCTGGCACATAAAGAGCCCACAGGTAGTCACGGAATCACACATATGGGCCTAGATTTTAACGTCCCCTCTAAAACAGCCAGTAGGGCAAAATTGGACAACATCCTGTTAGCAAAAAGTGCTAACGGAGCTATTCAATTGCCCTACCAGCTGAAACCACAACAGACGTTGTGTCATGGTTTGTTAAGACTCTCAGACGCAAAGTTAGGTAAAAACACAACTTTATTGAAAAGTTTAAGACAACCCCATAGGGTATCATACACGTTCATACATATATATTGAAATGACAGGAAAAGCAATAATAATAGCGATACAGGCTCTACCGGTCCTGCTAATATACCGGGCAAGGCAGCCAGAAAGTTGGTATAAGGAATAGATAGGCTCTACCGGCCCTGTCAATATACCGGGCAAGGCAGCCTGGGGACTAGTACATGGAGAATTTAGTAGGCTCTACCGGCCCTGCCAATATACCGGGCAAGGCAGCCAGGACTGGTACTCGCAGGGTAGCTGGCTCTACCGGCCCAGCCAATATACCGGGCAAGGCAGCCTATAGGCAGACAGCAAGTATACAGGCTCTACCGGCCTTGCCAATACCGGGTAAGGCAACCCAAGATGGACCAAGAGAAAAGGGTTCTACTGGCCTTACCAATATACCGGGCAAGGCAGCCTAATACGGAGTGGGTGGCGACCACTGAAGCCTCAGTGACTGTCTAGGTGGCAACAACAGTCACAAGGATGACATGCAGAGGCTAAATGAGCGCAAGTGTCAAGCCAAGGAATAGCAGGAGACCACCAGTACCCGCTTACTGGAGAACCAACGTAGCTGCCTAGGACTCGACAGCTATAACCAGCATAGAGAGAACCAGTACCCACGTACTGGAGACACAATAACTCTAAACCGGTACAGTAGTACTCAGATGTGGTGAAGCAAACCAGTATCTCGTACTGGGGAGAACAATCTCTCTTTCAGTGCAACAGCAGCCGGTGAATAGGAGCGAGCTAGTACCCACGTACTGTTATAATGGACTGTACCGGTGCAACGGCAGTCGGTAGTTGGTGGAGCAAACCAGTACACGCGTACTGGGGAAACCGTCACTCTTCCGGTGCACAGCAACCGGTAACAAGTGTAAGCAAACCAGCACCCGTGTACTGGAAGCACAAACTTCAAAGGTGCAACAGCAGCCGGGTGGCTAAGGAGCAAACCAGTACCCGCGTACTGGGGACACAAAACACATATGTTGCAACAGCAGCCGGGTGGCTGTGGAGCTAACCAGTACCTGCGTACTGGGAACACAGTACTATCGTGCAATAGCAGCCGGATGGCTGTGGGGCGAACCAGTACCCGCGCACTGGGAGCCAAATCACTATAAAGGCAATGGCAGCCGGGTGGTTGTGGAGCAAACCAGTACCCGTGTACTGGGAACCAAATCACTATTGATGCAACAGCAGCCGGGTGGCTGTGGAGCGAACCAGTGCCCGCGTACTGGATAAACCAGCAAGAGAGAAATGTCGCCAAGGCGACCAGGGAGCAATAGCAGACTACGGGTGAACTGGATAAGGAGCACAGCAAGTGAAACAGGAACCAGTACTCCAGACGGTCAACCGGATCAGGAACGGCAGTGGGGACTGGCAGCAGGAAGCAGCGACACAACGGCAACTCCAACCGGATCAGGAACAGAAACAGGAACCACTGAACTGGTAACTCAGGAACTAGACGATCTCAGGATAGCAGGAACATAGCGAGGGGCCCAGGAAGCTCAGGAACATAATGGAGATGCGAGCAGCATAGAGACAACACGAAAGGGCAACCGAAGGGTGCCCAGGCTCAGTCTAAATAGTCAATGCAGGGTAGGCTGAAGGCAGACAACCAATGGGGAGCCCCCTACAGGTAACTGACACAAAAAGGCAGCAATCACGGGCACCGTGATACGTTGGAACCCAGAAAATTACTTGTGGCCAAACGTTCATATTGTGCTTAAAATGCAGCTAAACAGTGGCAATAATGGGAACATCAAAGGAAAAAAGCTAATGATCAGTGCCTGACACACTGTCAAGCACCAACAGATAACTCAAATACACAGTCACCCTCCCAAACACTAGTCTTACACTACCACTAACAATAAAGTGCAACAAGACTATCCTTAACACTACCCTAACCCTTATCTGTCATTCACTGTCCGTCTTCTTCTATATTCTCTCTTCTTTTTCCCTATAATCTTCTTCTTCTATGTTCTTTCATGTCTCTCTTCTTCTTTTCCATCTTCTTCTGTTCCATCTTCTCTTTATATAACTGTAAAATAAATATAGACATCATTAATGTACAAAGAACCCTCACATATGTGCATAGTTTAACTCCTTGAGTGCCAGAGAGGTATGCAACACATTGGCACTCATAGGGTTAAACAATGCACAATATGGTATAAGATACTAACAGTTCAAAACATATGTCCCCATTTTTCCCATTTCTAATCAAAAATTTTTCTGTGGGCGAAAACTTTATAATTAAAACTATGGCTCTTTTTAGTTCTCCACTGCTGTTTGCGGTGGCGGAGGTGGGAAAAGTAAGAGTGAGCAGAAACCCCCCCCCCCCAGTACCTGATGGACCAGTGCCCATTCCAGTTTGAGAGAATTTTGAACAGAGGCTGCCTTTATATATGGGCAGTCTCTGATAAAAATGACTCACAGTTATTGGCTGAAATGTGTGCTTACACTCCTCCCAGTCAGCTTCGAGTGGGGGATTGGAGGAATCTGATCGAAGCTGATTGCAGAGCGATGGCACTCAAGGAGTTACAATATGCACATATGTGAGGGCTCTTTGTATGGCACATTAATGATATCTCTATTTATTTTAAAGCTATATGAAGAGAAGCCGGAACAGATGAAGAAAGAAAATGGAAAGGAAGAAGAGAGAAGAAGGAAGATAGAAAAAGTAGATGGACAGTAACTGACCAGGGTGCAGAAGAATCTGTTGGACATTAGGATTAATGGCAAGCATTACTTTGCAGGGTCTGTTGCTTTGTAACTTACTCGGATTAACTTGGTGAGTACCAGTGGGGTAAGAATACCCCACTGGCATTCTTAGGGTTAATTCTATTGCCACTGGACACATTTTGGGTGTGCTTTGGATTTATTGCTATGGGGCTTAGGGCCAGCCTGTTTCCACTGTTCACTTGTAGACACAGATTCACATGAACATTATCTGGCTTGACAGTCTGGTACCACTGATATTCACAGATCCCAACATATGCTGACCTCCCAAGCCTGGTACTGCTACCCACTTTTAGTCAAAGTTCCCACATACACTGTTTAACCCGTCAAGCTTGGTTCCACTTCCCACTAGTAGTCACAGATCCCAAAATACTCTGCCTGACTTCCCCAGTCTGGTTCAACTGCCCACTGATAGTCACAGATCCCCACGTACACTTTATGACATTTCCACCCAGCATGGTTCTGCCTTCTAGTAGTCACAGATCCCCACATACGTTATCTGACAAGTTCCACTGCTCACTGGTAGTCACTGATCCACACATACATCTGACTTCATAGTCTGATTCCGCTGCATATTAGTAGTCACAGATCCCCACATACAGTTTACTATGGAAATGTCGGCATCTATTTGGTGCTCCCATGAAAAGGGCATCATCATAAAGTCACCTGCATCAAAAGGGAGACAGAAGGGTTGCCGTGCATGGCTAAAATGTTGCATGTTTAAGTATAAAGTCCTTGTGCTCTCATCCATGAGCCTCCTTACCACATTGTATACATACTGGAAAGGAAGAAGACCTTGCTGAGCGATGTGCTGATGACCCACACTAAACTTGCCACCAATTACCAGCAAATTGCTTATGACTACTAGGGTGATGCTCGCTGGGTTCATCTACTGTCATTTTCTTAATGTGTATTCCCTGCTCTCAGTGTTTGCTGGTAATTGGCAGCAAATTCAGTGTGGGTCACCAGCTTTTCACTCAGAAAGGCCTTCTTCCCTGCCAGTATGTATACATTGTTTCTTTTCAAGGTAATTTGTTTGACTTACTTATTTTATTATGGTATTAGGCAGTGCTAGTCCATAGGTTTAAAGGGACAGTAATGTTTCAAAATGAAAGCAGCTCCAATTAATCTTCATAGTATCTGGGCCACGGACAGTGTTATTTCAATACTGTCAGAGTTGTAGTACAAGAGTAATTGAATGATAAAGTATCCCCCTCCCACCCCTTTTACCTATAGTAAGCCACCTCTCCTCAGATGTGGAATCTGGTCTTAAGACCACACAGCTCACGGCAAGGGACAATCTTCTTACTGTGAGAACAATGAAAACCCTGCCACTCTTTACAGGTTTATCAGTTTTTTCTCTTATGCAAATTGAAGATTGTCCCTCTCTGAAAGTTATCTAGACACCACCTTTCTTTTCTGAGGTGAGTAGTGTTACATCAGTAAAAGCGGTGGGAGGGAGATAATTTATCATACAATTACTCTTAAACTATAACTCTGACAGTACTGAAATAACACTCTCCATCGAGGGACAGGCCAGAAACACTCCAAAAAAACAGAAATAGCTTGCAGTTACCCTCGTAATCTTCTTTAAAACCACACTGTATCAGGGTTGTCCTTATCACAACTTTTCAGGGAACAACACCGGAGATGGTGTGTCACCTGACTGAGACATCTGTTTATTTTGCTTATATTTTATGTGTACACCATCACTGGGAACTTGATTGACTTCCGGGTTTGTTCACCATCAGAGAGGAGAGACGCCCCTTACTTTAGTGTGAGTAAGAATATACACCCCTATATATTGTTTGAAATTTGGAGATACTAAATAAATTTCTCTCTTCTGACCTTTCTCAGTTTTATGTGACATTGCTGAAGAGTGTCCAGTGGCCTCAGTGGGAATTATATGAAAACACAGACAATAGGAAAAGGACAAAATACTGCAAATCCCTTCACCTTATGTATCTGGAATAACAAAAGGACTAATACTCTACAAGTTAATCTATTTAGAGTGATAAGTGAGTTTGTTTATTTTCATGTTTTAACCAAATTGTTTAATTATATTTTCGATACCATTGCATTATATATAAATCCTCACAATTTTGGTTTAGGTTGTTCTTAGTGCTATTAGAGCTTATAATAAAAATGGTGCTAAACTGGTGATATCACAGCGCTTACACTTCATAGGATGCTACACAAGTGGTGCATAGAGCTTACAATTGAAATTGTGCTATTATAGTGATACCTTAGAAATTACAATTGAAATAGTGGTACACTTGAGATAGCACAGAGGTTACAATTGAAATTGAGCTACATTAGTGATACCACAGAGCTTACAATTGAAATGGTCCTACACTACTGATTGCACAGAGCGTATAGTTTAAATGAAACTACACTCGTGAAGGGTGACTAAAGATTAGGCATCTAGTGATACTAAGTGACAGACCACTGCATTTCATTCATCCTATTCATCTCATCCATTTATCCTCATCTATTTAATTTTCACTGGACTTAAGGAACTATGTAGGATTGCAACATTCAGGTCAAATACAGCATTTCCATTATCATACACTGAATTTCATTATTCCAGAGTTTCAAGGATTTTTATTTAAATTGCAATGCATAGGAATATTTATTGATTGTTTTGGTTTTATATAATGCTTTGTTATTTTGTAACACATATTTTTATTGTGTCCTTCTTCTTGTGATTAATATTTGGTTTTACCCACTAAGGCCATCCTTACTACCAGTGCCTAACAATTCTCAGAGATCTTTTTAGTGCTTTAGCACTACCCTCTTCTTGTTTGCATTTTTGTCTATTGCCTGATGTTTGGGTTTTAGAAACTTAAAACGTATTAGACCGAATGGTATAGGGGAGGCAGAGGAAGGCAGAATAGATCTATGGATTTCTTAGAATTAGTAAATGAACAAACCCCTAGGGAAGGAGTTTGAAAAATTGCTGGTGGAGGACACTAAAGACTGGTTCAATCTGATCTCATTGGAAAACCATAAAAATACAATATTTTTCCGAGCGGACTCAAAGTGTTTAAAGAACCAGCTTTTGAGTTAGATGAGGTGGAATGTTTGACTGAATGGGAAGTAACACTGGAAGAATGCTCTATGAGACTCATTTCCATTCTGAACAAATTTAGGGAAAGGAGATTGGAGAAGAGTAAAAAACAATATTGAAATACTGGAAGGCAGAATTAAGAAATGTATATTGTCAGAGGAACATAGGAAATTACAAAATAATATTAAAAAGAAAATTATCACATTGGAACGTAACATACAGATTGATAATCAGAAATCTATGAGAGACAAGAATGATCATGAAAATAGATAATTGCCTGGTGAGGGATTTCAACATAATCCAGAGTTAATGAATTTAGTCGAATACCAACACCAATTTGAAATTTCCTTCTGGGTTATACAGTTCATCTGGATATCATCAACCACGGTATTTTAGCCAGTATCAAAAATCAAATTACTGATACCATGGTGTCACGGTCTGCCCCTGTCTAGGCAGACTGCCAGACGTGGTCATCCCTCTGGCGGATCATGGTGGAATTGAACCGGTGTCCTCATGTACTCTGTTCCTGCTTTCTTGCCTTTGAGCCATTGCTGAATCTGTTCCATCAGTGTGATGCTAGCCTGTATTATCTGCTTTGCCTGCAGCACACGGGGGCTGGACTGTTGCTATCAGATTTCACCTATCATTCAGAGTCCACCTGAGGCAGCTTGTTAATTAAGCTGCTGATTACCTGGGTATAAAACACTGCCTCTCCCTGAGGGCCGGGTCAGTTCATTGTTGTATTTCTGTTCCTGTGGTTTGTTTCCAGATTACCAGACTGATTTGGCTTGTGACCCCAGCTTGCTGTTCCTGACTTCTCTTCTGGATTTGCCCTTGTCTGATTCTTCGCATCCAGTTACTGTTCCTGCCAGCCCCCGTGCACAGATTCACAGCCCAGGTGGCTTTTTACCTGGTCACTTTGGGCTGTGTCTATCTGCAAGGGTGAGCTAACATCTCTGCACTACGGACTCCAACCAAGGTAAACCTGTTACACATGGACCAAATGGGTATCAAGGAGGGCATGATGCAGTCCAGAATAGAACTGGGCAGCCTCATATCCCTCATTTCAATAGTAACTACCATCTCCACTTCAACAGACAGGGACCACATCCTAATAAATATCAAGCCTTTACACCTAGAACAGGTAACCAAGCAAACAGAGATAATTCTAGAACAGACAGAACTAGGAATTACCATAAAGAAGGAGCTGTACCAAAATCTGCCCCACAGAACAATGCTAATCAGCATTTTTTTAAAGAGTGGCAGGAAAACCCCATCCAGATTGAAGACACCACAAGAAAGTAAGAGGGACTAAATATAGAGAGACATGATAAAAATATAAAGGGAAACACACAACAGGCCCATCCAATACAATGCAAGAACAGCAGGAGTTTCAGCAGGGAATAGTGAACCCCAGAATCCAGATATCAATGGAGACAGAGAAAAGGATCAACAAGAGAGTCAAAAGGGACCTAGAATCAGAAGAGGATGTAGAGAAAGTTGGGGGGAACAGAGAAAGTGCAAAAAGTGGACACATTGTAGCAAGTTATAACACTTAGGAATTTAAGCAGTCGCCCCATTACTATAGCACAATCAAGCATACTGAAAAAAGAGCCTGTCCTTTGCACCTACTAGAGGTCCCAAGAAATTCCAACTATAGATAGATACCCATAAATATGTTAGATCCCTCACACTTAAGAGACATTTTGTCCAGGACAAGAGATGGGATACAACCCCTAAGATCACATACTCCATGCAAGATATATACAAAACCAGGAGTTTAGACATGCTCAAACAAGTAGAAGAAGTAGAAGTAGAAGATGTCAATTTTGTAAATCCTATACATTCAGATAGAAAACCTAACTCCACATTCTTTCCAAATCAATCTCAAGGAGAATATATTAAAATTTTTGGACAGTTAGTCATTGCTGACTTGGAAATTGAGTGTGAGCGTAATTACAAACACCCAGATAATTTAACCTCATATGAGAATAAAGCACTTAAAAATTGGATATGATAAACGTATAGTAATATGTGGTGCAGACAAGGGAGGTGGTACAGTTACACAGAATATTACAGATTATTTTATGGAGGCTGATATGTTATTAGGAAATGAAGCATATACGACATTGAAATCCAATGTCATAATTTTATGAGTTAACTGAAAAAGCCTTCCAGGAGGGTATATTTAAAAAAAAGAATATAAATAATTTTTAGTGTTAGAATATTCACGAGTGCCTATGTTTTATCATATACCTAAAATGTATAAACAATTAATAGAGCCTCCTGGCAGGCCAAGTTTCTAGTATAGACTCCATTACATCTAAGATTTCTGAATATTTCATGATTTCTTGCAATCCTTAGTAACTACTTTGCCATCTTACTTGAAATACACAATTCAGCTTTTACAACTGATGGATAACTTCCAATGGGACATGAATATACCACATAAAGGAGGTACATAAGCTGTTAGAGTCTACATAAAGAATAGTAATATCTAACCAAAATATCAACAGAGAATAATTTTAAATTATTCCTAATTTATTTTTAAACCCAATTATTTTATGCTCAATGGGAGTTTTTATTTACAAACCAAAGGAGTAGCAATGGGATCTCCATTTGCCCCATCTGTGGCTAATTTATATATGGGATTATGGGAATCCAGTATGATCTGGAACACATATGGATTTAGTGAGAATACAATATTTTATAGAAGATATATTGATGATCTGATCCAAGTTTGGAAGGAGGACTTTGCTAGTTGTAATGGTTTTTTTGTATATCAATTCTAATGATATGGGGCTCACTTTTACTTGGAATTTTTATTGTAGATTCTGTAGAATATTTAGATGTGGTTTTATTCCAAGACCAGGAACATGTGATGTCCAAAAGCCATCTCAAACATGTCGGTAGCAATGGCTATCTTCATGTGATAAGTGGACATCATGTTAAATGGATCAGGCATATACCATATGGTCATCTTCAGGGAATTAAAAGAAATTGTTCCAGGGAAGATGATTTTAGAAAAAGAAGTACAAATGGTGATGGACAATTTTTGTAGAAGTTTAAGCCAGAATGGGAGCAGGGGGCTCTAAAAACAGCTGTACAGAAAGATAGGAGGGAGCTTACTACTATAATGATAAAATTGATAAGAAAATGTAGAAAAAGGGCCCAATTTTTATAATCACCTATAATACAAAGACCAAGCAGATTTCAGGAATTTTGGCTAAGCATTGGCCAATTCTGATGCAAGATCAGACATTGGCCAAAGAAATAGGAGTTAGACACCAGATTGTTTTTAAAACAAACCGTAATATCAAAATTCAAATAGCCCTGAGTAACATTAATAACAAATTAATTAAAGAACCTACAAACTGGTTGAAGGCTAGTCCTGGCATGTACAAATGTCATAGAATATATTGCATTCCATACAATCATATACCAGGGGATAGGTGTTGCAGTTTCATATTTACTAGACATGGAAATGTTTACTAGGTCAAGGAATTGTAACACCACTTATATAGTGTATGTTTTTGACTTGTAGCTGCAACCTTCGATAAGTTGAGAGAACCAAACGTAAGGCCAAAATTCGGTTCTCAAAATATATTAAGAACATTAAGGGGGATTAGTTAGTCACAGTGTCTTTAACCGTTTTCTGTAATGTCATGATAAAAACCCCTCCAGTATACAGTACTTAACTATTGAAAAAATAGAAGACTGTAGCAGAGGGGGTGACAAATTACTTAAACTGCGTTAGCGAGAGACTATCTGGATACACAAATTAGGAACACTGATCCCTGGGGGACTTAACATTGACATCAATTTAGCAATATTTCGGTAAATAGTCCTCAATATTTATTAGGCATTGTCTGTACTTCTTTCATATCATATTGGTTATGTGGTCCTTGGGTGGCACGAGATTAGTCCACTTTCTGTTTTTTATGGATTTTCCATATTGGGGGGTCTGACCCCTTAGTATTGAGGGATGATGGGGGCACCACTGCAGGGTGATGTTCCTCACCTACTGACCACTGGTAATACAAATTATAGTTTTGTCATTTCTAACTAGATGGTTTCATTATGGATAGTCCGAATTGACTGTCATTCTTTCCCTTGCTTACCCTTCCTTAAAGGGATACTAATGGATCAATATCATAAACTTTAATACTGACAGCAGCAGATTCCGGTCATTTGACCAGCCTGTGGCTCTTCAGCAGAGCCGAAATAGAGCAATCTACAGATAAATACTACATTGGAACAGTCTACAAAGTGTGCCTGGTTTGCAAGCACACTTTGTAGACTGTTTCAATTAAAGGGATAGTAATACTTAAATATTACTAATCCCCATATTGTAGCCATTTCAAAAATAATTAAATTGTCCCTTTATGGTTTGAGAGATAACCGTGCGCAAAGTTCCCCCTCCCTCCCCCTTCCCTGAAATCAGCATTGTACCTGACTGCAGGGGAAGCCTGTCGTACGACAGGCTTGCGGCTCTGCAGCAGAGCCGAGATTGTGTTAGTAAAAAATAACAATTTCACTGATACAGTCTTCTACGTGTGCTTGGTTTGCAAGCACACGTAGAAGACCATTTCAGCGAAATAATTATTTTTTACTAACATGATCTTGGCTCTGCTGCCGTCACGGTTTTTGTAAGAACACTCAGACAAGTATAGATCAGGTAAAAACAAGGTTTTTATTGAAAATGAAATAATCAAGGAAATGTGCACTTCCCCAACCTACACAGGCTCAGTTGGGAACAGTACCGTAGTACTTCCCAGCAATGCCACAGGTCAAGTATGGAGACAGGGCAGGCTCACAGAGAGGAAGACTAGTCTTCAGATTGGCTCAGGAAAAAGTATAGGAACTGACTAGTGGAGATGAAGGCAGAAATAGTAAAAAAAGGAGAAGTTCCTCGACCCAAAAATAGAACCTTCCAATAGTACGCTATTGGATCAGACTGGTAATAGGCAACGACCTACATAAGGTAGATTCCCTCAGGCAAGGCAACGGTAACCGTTGAGGTTATAAGTAGGTACCAGGCAGCAGGAAGGAGACCTATAGAATGGATCCCTAGTACGCTAGGGAGCATAGGCAACAGGCTACTGGAAATGGAATGTGCGACTGGCAAGGAGCCCCCTCGGACAACCATAGAACACTAGGGATGGAAACAGGCTACAGGAAATGGAATGGGCAACTTGCAAGGAGCCCCCTCAGACAAACCCTACAATGCTAGGGAGCATAGGCAACAGGCTACTGGAACATGACTGCAGGCAACTATAAGGAGGACCACTATCAGCCCTAGAACGCTAGGGTAAGCCAGCAGACAGTTGAAGTGCGTAAGCGAATCCCCGCAAGTGGAGATAGATGATAGGAGCGCTTCACACAGAATGATACAGAGTCTGCAAGGAGACTAACCGATCAGGGGCAGGAACCTTAGGGTAATACGAGTGGGTAGTCCGCCAGACAGTGAGGAAATGGAGGACTCAAAACCAGAGCCAGGTCAGTACACAGAGCAGGTAGGCAGCCAAGCCGAGTTAACCACAGGATCGAACATAAGCCAGAGCCGAGTTGGTAAACAGAGCAGGTAGACAGCCAAGCCGAGTCAACCACAGGAACGAACCTAAGCCAGAGCCGGGTCGGTACACAGAGTGGGTAGTCATACACAGCAGGGTCAGAACTGGAACGGGAAATCAGCCAATGCCGAGGTCAAACCAGGAACGGAGCGCAGCACAGGAACAAGCGGAAATCAGAGTCAGTCTAGCCAAGGGTCATACGCGGAACATACGTAGCAACAAGAGATTCACTAGACGCAGGTATACCATGAAAGGGCAATCAGCAAGTGTGAGAGCTGGGTATATAAAGACAAATGGTGGGAGTAGCTCATACCCGATCTCCAATAAGAGCTTAGTAAGGAACAGCAGAAATGACAATGTCGCCAACCAACAATACCGTACAGGAAAGAATCATGGGCACCGTGATAGCACCACCCTCTCAAAGACCCTCTCCCTGCGGAGGAGGGCTAGGCTTCTGAGGGAATTTAAAATTGAATCTGCGCAACAGTATGAGAGTATGCACATTGGAATGGTTAACCCAGGACCGCTCCTCAGGGTCGTAACCCTTCCAATGTACCAGATATTGGATTTGCCCATGGACCCTCCGTGACTCCAGAATACTCTGTATCTCATATTCTTCATGGATGCGTACAGGCCCAGGAACCACAGGAGCAGACGTGTATCGGTTACATATCAGTGGCTTAATATAACGGTTTGTTTGACACACAGACACAGTGGTTTAGGATAAAACACAGTTTTATTGAAATCACCGTAATAAAATAACCTTCACAGGTCCTGTAGTATATAGGCTGAATAATACGGACACACGACAGGTTATATATACATATGCCTACACAGGTCCAGTATAAACAAAGTCCACAACAGTCTATACTGACACAGGTCAGGCAGATTATGATGGATTCCCAGGAGCAAAGTACTGCATGGGTTAATGGTCTTCTTTGAGTGTAAACAGTCCCATGTGAAGAGAGGTCTGTGATTGGGCTCTCTGCATATAGACAGCAGAAGGATTCGTAACGCCAGAAACAGATAAGCAGAACTAACGTGAACTGTCTAGGCAACAATGGGAACAGAGTCACATAAGGTACTGCCGTAGCAGTCACTGAGACCAGAACACTTGCACACTGCTGGAGCAGTAACGGAGGCAGACACTTGCACTTTGCAGAGGTACTAACGGAGACTAGGCCCAAGGCAAACTGCCGTAGCAGTAACGGAGGCAGACACTTGCACTCTGCACAAGTAGTAACGGAGGCAAACCGGTGGCTCACTGCCATAGCAATAACGGAGGCAGACACTTGCACTTTACAGAGTTAGTAACGAAGGCAAACCGGTGGCTTACTGCCGGAGCAGTAACGGAGACAGACACTTGCACTTAGCAGAGGCAGTAACGGAGACTAGGCCCAAGGTAAACTGCCATAGCAGTAACGGAGGCAGACACTTGCACTCTGCAGAGGCAGTAAAGGAAGCAAACCGGTGGCTCACTGCCGGAGCAGTAACGGAGGCAGACACATGCACTCTGCAGAGGCAGTTACGGAAACTAGGCCCAAGGCAAACTGCCGTAGCAGTAACGGAACTGGCCACTGGTACTCTGCAGGAGGAAATGGTGACACAATTGCCAGACAGTCAGAATGTCGTCTAGGCGACACAGCACAGGAACGCCAACCAAACCGGGTTGAATCACGGAGCAGGAACGTCAGCCAAGCTGGGTCGGATCACGGAGCAGGAACGTCAGCCAAGCCGGGTCAGATCACGGAGCAGGAACATCAGCCAATCCGGGTCGGTACACAGGAGCAGGCGCAGAAGAATAGTCATGCAATCCGGGTTGTGATAGTACCCCCCTCTCAAAGACCCCCCTCTCCTGGAAGAGGGACCTGATTTCTAAGGATATTTAGAGTGAAAATTGTGCAGAAGGTAATTCTGATCAACCCAGGAATGTTCCTCAGGGCCATAGCCCTTCCAATGGACCAAATATTGCAATTTTCCTCTAAATCTGCATGAATCAATTATGCTTTGGACCTTGTACTCCTCCTGGCCCTGAACCTCACAGGACCGGGAACCACAGGAGTGGTAGTGTAGCGATTGCATACCAGAGGTTTCATTAAGGATACATGGAACACATTGTGAATGCGCATAGATGCTGGGAGCTCCAAGGCATATAACACAGGGTTAATTTTACGGATCACCCTGGAGGGACCAATGAACTGGGGAGCCAACTTATTAGACGGAACTTGCAAATTAAGGTTCTTGGAGGAGAGCCATACCCTGTCCTCAACCTGAAAGGAGACCGCTGGCAGCCATCTATGGTTATCGTGGCGCTGATGACGCTGGAACAACTGACTGAGGGCCCTCTGAACCTGTGCCCATGTGGAGCGGAGTTGCTTAATGTGCTCACCCAGAGCTGGAATCTGTTGCGACTGGAATGAGTCCGGGAGCAAGCATGGCTGGAACCCATAGTTCGTGAGAAACGGGGAGCTCCCGGACGATGAATTAACCGCACAGTTCCTGGCGAACTCTGCCCACAGCAACAGGTCTGTCCAATTATCATGAAGATCAGTGACAAAACAGCGCAGGAACTGTTCCAATCTCTGATTGGCACACTCAGCGGCTCCATTGGTCTGGGGATGGTAGGCAGAAGAAAAGGACAGTTGAATGCCCATCTGGTTACAAAATGCTCTCCAAAATCTGGACACAAATTGGCTCCCACGGTCAGACACCAGAACTCTAGGTACCCCATGTAACTGGAACACCTCCTTAGCGAAGACAACCTCCAACTCCTGGGCAGAGGGAAGGCCAGGAAGGGGCACAAAATTAGCCATCTTAGAGAATCTATCGACCACCATAAGAATGAACGAGTAACCCCTAGACACTGGCAGTTCCCCCAGGAAATCAATGGATACGTGGGACCAAGGCCGTTCACGAATAGGCACTAGTTGGAGTAGGCCCACTGGGAGGTGTCTAGGGGTCTTGGCACGAGCACAGGTGGTACAGGCTGCGGTAAATGCGGAGCAGTCGGCCCATAGGGAAGGCCACCAGAAAACTTGTGAGAGAGAGCATATTAGTTGATCCCTCCCTATATGCCCAGCAGCCTTAGAAGAGTGGTATGTTTTGAGCAACCGGGTACAAAATGGCTCATCCACAAAACACTTACCCACTGAGGTTTCTGGGGGTGCCGTAGCCTGGGTGGCCAGAATCTCCTCCCCCAGTGGTGAAGTGATACTAGTGCGTAGGGTGGCCAGGATGCGATCAGGGTGAATGATGGCCCAAATTGTCTAGACAGGGCATCAGCCTTAACATTCTTAGAAACCGGCAAGTAGGATACTACAAAATTAAAACGAGATAGGAACAGGGCCCAACTGGTCTGACGAGAAGACAATCTTTTAGCCTCCGAGAGATAAGTTAGGTTTTTGTGGTCAGTAAGAATTAGTACAGGAGTTCTGGTACCTTCCAGCAGGTGGTGCCATTCTTTCAGAGCAAGAATGATAGCCAGGAGTTCTTTGTGACTCTGAGCACTGGACAGCTTTTTTGAGAAGAACCCACATGGTCTCAGAGCACCCCCAGCCACTGGACGTTGCGATAGTACTGCCTCAACCCCTATTTCAGAAGCATTAACCTCCAATGTGAATGGAAGGGAAGGGTTAGGGTGGGACAGTACTGGGGCAGATGCAAAAACGGATTTTAATGTCTGAAAAGCATGCTCAGCAGCATCAGACCATTGGGAAGGATTAGCGCCCTTGTGCGTAAGATCAGACAGTGGTTTAACAATGGTAGAGAAGTTATGGATAAACTTCCTGTAATAATTAGCAAACCCAAGAAAATGCTGAATTGCTTTTAACCCCTTGGGTTGTGGCCACTGCAAGACTGCTGCGAGTTTCTCCTGGTCTATGGCAATACCATCATTAGAGATCACAAAACCCAAAAAAGGAACTTTGGACCTGTGAAACTCGCACTTCTCCATTTTACAGTATAGCTTATTCTTGCGTAAACGAAGCAAGACCTCGGACACAACCTTGATGCGTTGGGACAGATTGGCAGAGTGTATGAGTATGTCATCAAGGTAGACTACTACACAGACTGTAGCAAATCACGGTGGATATCGTTAATAAATTCTTGATAGCGGGTGCGTTACACAGGCCAAATGACATAACTAGGTATTCATAATGCCCAGATCTGGTATTAAATGCCGTTTTCCACTCATCCCCCGCTCTTATTCTGATCAGGTTATAGGCAGCACATAGGTCTAATTTCGTAAAAATGGAAGAACCTTTTAACCTGTCAAATAGCTCAGTAATGAGTGGTATGGGGTATGCATTCTTGGACATAAGTTTATTTAATCCCCGGTAATCAATGCAAGGCCTTAACTCTCCATTCTTCTTTTTCACAAAATATAACCCAGCACCAGCAGGTGAGGTAGACTTCCGAATAATCCCTCTATTAAGGGCGTCCTCAATGTACTCCTCCATGGCCCGATTCTCATTGCACAACAGTGGATACATGCGGCCCCTAGGGGGCACAACCCCAGGGGGCAAATCAATGGCTCAATCATATGCCCTATGCTGGGGCAATGTGCTAGTCTCTCTCTTACTAAAAATGTCACTGAATTGATGGTATTCGGCTGGCACAGAGGGAGAGGTGTGGTAATAATTAATGTAAATGTATCTATATATAATAAATACACACACACAGTTCAATGGTTCATTTTCTTATGGCAGTATTTACTATAGAAGTAAAAACACAGATATTTACATTCAGAGTGCAATTCCTTCAAACTATACTAGGCAAACCCCTTCTTTCATCAAGTACCCTCAATCAAACCCAATGTTACCTGATATTCCAAACTGTCCACCAAATAGAGGGGATGGGAAGGCAGGAAATGGGGGAGGGGAGAAGACACAGGAGGATAGACATAGCCTGGAATTCACAGGATCAGAAGAGAACTCCCTTGAGCAGCTGTGTGCCCTATCATTTAACAACTTCCTAGCCCCACCTCTTATTTCCTATTGGCTAAATGATGTGATGTCACAAAACACACCCCCATCCATTTTCACCATGTGGACAGATCACCACATTCCCCCACTTTTTCTCGTCCTGTGTTGCCCAGGTGTAAAAAACCTTTTTAAAAAACCTTTTTAAGGTGAAAATTCACCCACCGTCCCTCCGGAGAAATTCCGTCAGTGACATGAACTTCCCTGCAAACTTCCTAGGTTGGATACTTATTCTAACATCCGTCTATAATTGCATACTTCTGTACAAAATATACACACATTTACAAGATTCTATGTTCAGTTCTTTGCTAAAAGAACTCTACAAGACTGTGACCATGGTCAGTTCATGTTCATATGAACGATTGTATGTGAGACATCTATCTCCCATCACTCTGTTTAGCATCGGTAGATTCCTTGCAGTCGAGGCCCAGGATATTCATTGGAATCCACATCCCAGTCATGTTGCAACTACTCCAGAAATGGTTCCTTGTATTTCCAGTTCCCTTGGTTCTGGACCGCTATTGATGCTGTTACAGACATCTTAAAGGAAGTGAACAAAAATTAAAATCCCACCATACTGGAATATTTGAAAAACATGTCAATACAACTCTATGGAATGTGATTCAACTATACTTTATGGATCTCTTATCATATCATTTCCATGCTATATGTTAAAATGCCTTCCTCCCATAAACTCCAAATACACTTATGCCAGAGCATGCCATTCACCCCCTTAAGTTAAATTGATGTTGCCCACTTACTATTTGTTTTAACTGCTCCATACAAGATCACCCTTTCCCAGGTCTGTCCTGATTCTGATGGTAATCTGAACATAGTCCCTCCCTCTCTATCTTTCTTATACCTTGTGTACACATACATACACATAATTCTTGCTCTCTATGAACATGCATTGTATGTAACAAAATTCCCTCCTTTCCCATTGTGATACAATGTATACTTAGTCCAGTGAGGAAGTTCCACTATTGTCCATCAATGAGTTCCATATCTATAATATATAATTAATGCTGTTAGAGAGAGATAGAGTGTGAGACAGAGAAATAAGAGAGCAAAGAAACCGATGATAGAGAGAGAAAAACAGTTTATAGCAAAAGAGAGAAACAAAAGCAGAGAGAGAGAGAAAAACAAACAAAAGAAAATGAAATCCTGAATGGAAGTCCTTTTCTCTGTCTGCTTTTCAACTATTTTCAATCCTGCTTGTCGTCCGGAGAAATGAGAAACAATAGAAAGTTAGTATCCCCCCCCCCACGAGAACCCAAACATTAACTCCCTGGGATATGTGGTCTTATTGTGAGTTAAACCGCAAAGTTTATACCCACAACAGTGTCCACCATCCATCCCTGTACACACCTACACAACTTTTATGTGCCCCCCCCAATTCCTAAAAACAACACAATTTATGATACAGACAAAACAACAAACTGCAATATTACTGCACCCTCCCCTCACTATAACATTATGGGAATATGCAAAAATAGAGGTTGAAAGGGAATAATAATTATAACAAAATAATTATAATTTAAGTTGCTCTGAGACCACTGTCAAGTCAACCTGCTTAAGGTGGCATAATTCTGCCTCAAGCCTGGTAACTTGCTCTCTTAAGAGATCACGTTCTATTTTTATTTTAGTGTAATCTCTTTCTAGATTTTCATGTTCTCTTTTCAGAGAAGAAAATGGTCTCCATGTCTCAAAATTGTCTTCCACACCTCTTTTATTATTTCCCTCAATGTGTGCTCCTTTTCCTGGCCAATGTTCCTTTCCTGTGCCTCCTTCAAAAATTCCCTCATCTCTTATCCTCCAGTTTTCACTATCTCTCTTTCTCTTTGGTGCGTCCCATCTCGGCTTAAGGGGCCTTACTGATGAGATTGTGTATGGGTGGTCAAGCCACCACTTATCTGCTCTCAGTAGTAACAGTTCTAAATCGGTGGGGGTTGGATCAAACAACCTCACAAATTCCTGACATTGCCTAGGAAGAGAGTCCAGAACTCTTGCTATGTGTGCTAATGAGCCCTGTGCCATTGGTCGCTGTGGCTGACGCAGGGTGCACCAGAACAAAACCCTTTGTGCCACCCCACAAGGTCCCTCTGTTGGCATCATGGTAATTTGACTTACCTCTTTTTCTATATTGTTTATATAAAAATGAGTCGCTGTTATTCTTCCTGCCTGATCAGACACACTTGTATTGAAGCCTAGCAATCTGCTAGCCATAGGACCCAGGGCCTGTTCGAACAGCTCAGTCCACTCTGCTAAGGTGAGCCCTACATTTTTGGCTCTTTCCACCCCTCTCTGGAACCAGCATGTAAAATCATTAAAGTTAGAAGTTGGCATAGCACCCCACCATTTTTGGAAGTTGCCCATGTCCCCCATGGTCATGGGACGTGTCTGCATGGTAAACCCTGTGGACATCTGTCTTGCGTTAAATATTTAAGAAATTATGACAGGTGCTTGCTGCAAACAACATGTATCTGCTAGAATATTGTCTTGCTTAATGTTCCCTCACTTTCTGCCCCCAATGAGTTCAAAGCTGGGTACAGCTTTGGACTGTCCTTATATACCATCTCCTGTTCTTCCGCTACTCTATTATTTCTGCATTCAGTTACAGTATGCTGCAGTTCATTAACTGTAACTTGATATTTATCACACTTTTCTTCCATCTGTTTCAACTCAGTTTTTAAGTTGCCAACCATAGTGGTTGTTCCCAGGGCAGCTGACTTCAGAAAATCATTATATTCATGGGTGTTAGATAACTTTTCTCTTAAATAAACATTAATATCCCTTAACTCTTGGACCATATCCGCTAAACCAGCAATAGACAACTGTCTGTACCACTATGGCTTTTCGCTTATTTGAATTATATACCTTACTAGTTACCACTTGAGTCAGAACATTCATAAAACCCTCAAATTTGCCACATTTTGGGTCTATGGGATCAGGGAGTACATATGGGCCATTATCATACCTGGGAACTCTCAGGGTTTGACCCTGAGACTCAGGGTTTAGACCCAAATCTCAGGGTCTCAGGATGAAGGGCCAAATTCTCAGGGTGAGAGAGGTATGTGATACCTACTACAAGATTTGCCACCATTAAATGTTTCCTTAGTATCTAAATGGGTGCCATTTGTACCAGAAAAGCAGTAGGACATATCCTGCTGGTCTTGTTTGTGTTTAGGCAGTGAGATCTCTAAGTTGTAACTTGTTAAAGGTTCCCTGCGGACCGATTGGAGTACCTCCAAGTTAGAGCAAGCAAGTTCGTATTGCATAAAATCTACATTATAGGAAGCTTTAAGGGTTAATATTCCAAAGATCTCAGGGTCAGCTCATTTGGAAAGTTCCCAGGTATGGCCATTATGTCTAAAGATATCATCCCTGAAATAATCACGTACTTCAGTGGAGAAATAGTTTGCACCTGGAAAAGACATCTTAAACCCTGTGATATTTCCTACAATCTTTGTTAATAAAATAATATACTTTTAAACAAACAACCTATTTATCAACACACTTGAAGAGCCACAAGACAAACCCAAAATGGCCACCGATTAACAAACAATGCCCAACAAGAAACTGCCCATTCACACTCTTCCTTTTAACAAAGTAATAGTTATACATTGGGTTTAAGACATAAATATCAGACACAAAATGTGGTCAGTTGTGATCAATCCATTCAACAGTGTATTTTAACAAAAATAAAATTTGCTGCCTCAGAAGACACAGTTAAAGGCAAAAACCCAAAACAAAAAACACTTATAATCAGTTACAAGGAATTACCTATATGGGTGTGCCCCTTGGACACTGCTTTTCACATGCAAATGAACAACGCTAGACACAGAAGAGGCCTCCTTTAATAATAGGGTTGCTGTAACTTCCCCCACAGGTAAACACAGCTATTTATCCTTTTAAGCAGAAAAGAGAAAAAAAATAAAGATCAAGAAACAAAATACCAGTTTCACCTAAAAACCAACACCAGTTATAACAACAAAATGTCTACTCCTGAAATGGCTTTCACCCCACAAAATTACCCAAGCAGACCCACAATATACCCCACAAAAGAAATAAATGAATAAGACAAATTTGGCTCTCTTTAAGATGGACCCTTCTAGTAAATAGAACAATTGATAGACCCTTTCAGGAAAGTTCAGATATTAATGGGCCTATCTTATTTTAGCAACAGACTGGCTGCACTGGAGTGGACCCAACTAAGAAGTTAACCCCCTAGACCCTCAAAAGAAATGAATATACATGCAAATCACCCAAAAACTATACCTCTATTCCCATACAAACATACGCAAAAGTATCACACTAGGCAAAAATGGCTAACAGGATAATGTTAATGCAACTTTTCCTTTTTAAACCAAATAATGTAATAAATGAAAATACACAAAAATGGCTAAAAACCCAATGTTCATTTCACAGTAACTTGATTACTTGAAGTTTGGCACCGAAAGCACAACACAAAACCAACTTAAATGCTGTTAAATTCAGTTTGTGTTAGTAAAAATAAACTACTTTTAAACAAGCAAACTATTCAGCACCCCTTCATAAGCCCCAAAACAAAGCTACAATGCCCACTGATTTACACACAATGTCTAACAAGACACTGGCCATTCACACTTTACCTTTTTAACAAAGTAATATTTATGTCTTCAACCCAACATATAATTATCAGACAACTGTGGTAATTTTAGACCTATTGTTAGTAATAAAAATGTTTAGATAATCTACCCACTTTTGTAGGCCCCAAAGCAAAATAAGATGGCCACAGCTCTTTCAGGCACAATGGCTTAGCAAGTTTGGTCAGTTCAGCCTTGCCTTTAAACAAAATAACATTTGCTCCCTCAGAAGACAGTTAGAGGCAAAACAAAACAAAAAAGTTTGCTTTCATGTGTGTGGCCCTCCCATCTGGCTTTAGGTCTGCACACTGCTTGAGGCCTTCAGCTGAAACTCTAGACAAAGGACAGTGTGCTTTGAAAATCAAAATGGCTGCTGGGATTTCAAACACAGAAAACAACCTGAATCTCCAGTTCACTGAAATGGCAACCCCAGACAAATCCTACAATGTTGCACAACACATTGATAAACTTATAATGCTTTGCCTATGCACTATGATTTAATCCTCCAATACAATAATAATAATAATAATAATAACAGTTCCACAGCCTCCATGCACTTCAAAGTCAGAAAAAAACACTGTATCCCTTATCACACTCCAATTTCCCTTAAAAAATAACAAGAAAAGAAAAAGGTTTTGCACTCTAGAAATTAAAAACCTGTGCCTTCTAAAATAGCGCCCTGTAGAAGTCCACTATTCGTGGTTGCCAATTATGTGGTTAATAATTCATGTATGTAGATATATATAATAAATACACACACACAGTTCAATGGTCCATTTTCTTATGGGCAGTATTTACTACAGAAGTAAAAACACAGATATTTACATTCAGAGTGCAATTCCTTCAAACTACTAGGCAAACCCCTTCTTTCATCAAGTACCCACAATCAAACCCAATGTTACCTGATATTCCAAACTGTCCACCAAACAGAGGGGATGGGAAGGCAGGAAATGGGGGAGGGGAAAAGACACAGGAGGATAGACACAGCCTGGAATTCACAGGATCAGAAGACAACTCCCTTGAGCAGCTATGTGCTCTATCATTTAACAACTTCCTAGCCCCACCCCTTATTTCCTATTGGCTAAATGATGTGATGTCACAAAACACACCCCCATCCATTTTCACCATGTGGACAGATCACCACAAGAGGCACACAAAATCTTAACAGGATGAGTCACACAGTGCTTCATACAGTACTCGGACCAAGACGTGATCTCGCAACTCTGCCAGTCAGACTGGGGATTGTGCAATTGTAACCATGGAAACCCCAGAATGACCGCATGATGAGGAGAATGGATAATCTGAAATTTCTGTTCCTCCATGTGGAGGGCCCCAATAGTCATAGAAATCGGAATAGTCTCCATAGTTATCTGAGTTTTTTCTAGCAGTCTGCCATCAATGGCCTCAATGGCTAAGGGAGATTCCCTTCTGACCAACGGAATCTTATGTAATGCAGCAAATGGATTATCCATGAAGTAACCGGACGCGCCGTAATCAGCCAGAGCCAGAACCTCCACAGAGCGTTCTGCCCAAGAAAACACCACCTGGATTGTGGGTTTCTGCATGATCGGGTCTAGGGACTGCTGAACACCACCTAGGGCCTGTCCCCAAGGTACCCTAGGTGTGTTTGTTTCCCGGACGTACAGGACAAGTGCGTACTAGATGCCCAGCTTTGCCACAGTATAGACATAACCCCTGCCTCCTGCGGTGTGCCTGTTCCTCCTTAGTTAGTTTGGTGAAACTAAGTTGAATAGTTTCACAGGATTCCTGTTTAAGATCAGGAGGCATGAGATGCGAGGGTGGGGTCAAAAAACTGTTATGCCCACTGCTTCTAGGCCGTAACCTACGGTCTTTGTCCATAAATCTCTCACAAATACGAGAATCAATTAGAATGGCATAATCAATATATTCGTCCAGGTCACTAGGTAATTCTCTAGCTGCTGTCTCATCCTTAATATGGTCAGCCAGTCTTTGACCAAAGGCTGCCACCAGCGCCTCATTGTTCCAACCCACCTCTGCTGCCAATGTACGGAATTCTATGGCATAATCGCCCACAGTACGATTGCCCTGTTGTATCTCCATCAATCGTTTGGCAGCAGAGGCGACTCTACCAGGGACTTCAAATACTCTCCGGAAGGTTCTTACAAACTCCCTGAAGTACCTGGTGCAAGGTTTAGCATTCTCCCACAAGGGATTGGCCCACGCCAAAGCTCTGCCCGTTAATAGTGAAATCATGAACCCAACCTTACTGTGGTCATTTGGAAAACCGTGAGGGGTTAGTTCCAGAAATATTTCCAATTGATTAATAAACCCTCTGCACAGGGTGGGTTCACCATCGTATCTGAGTGGTAATGGTGCAGAAGTCATTAACCCTTTAACTGAGGCCACAGCTGCCAAGGACTGACTCTCCGGTGTCAAAACTGGGAGGACCACCGGATTCTGAACTGGTTTATCGAGATGCACCGTGCGCTCAAGAATAGTTTGTATGGCCAGTGCCAACTGGTCCAAACGCTGCTCATGTACATCCATCCTCCAGTGGATGTTCTGTGTATTTCCCTCACCTTTACTGTCTGAGGTCATGGCCCTTTCATACTGTAATGGTTTGTTTGACACACAGACACAGTGGTTTAGGATAAAACACAGTTTTATTGAAATCGCAGTAATAAAATAACCTTCACAGGTCCTGTAGTATATAGGCTGAATAATACAGACACACAACACACGCCCAGAAACAGATAAGCAGAACTAACGTGAACTGCCTAGGCAACAATGGGAACAGAGTCACATAAGGTACTGCCATAGCAGTCATGGAGACCAGAACACTTGCACACTGCTGGAGCAGTAACGGAGGCAGACACGGAGGCAGCCAGGTCGAATCATGGAGCAGGTCGAATCATGGAGCAGGAACTTGCACCCTGCAGAGGTAGTAACGGAGGCAAACCGGTGGCTCACTGCCGGAGCAGTAACGGAGGCAGACACTTGCACTTAGCAGAGGCAGTAACGGAGACTAGGCCCAAGGTAAACTGCCGTAGCAGTAATGTAGGCGGACAATTGCACTCTGCAGAGGCAGAAACGGAAGCAAACCGGTGGCTCACTGCCGGAGCAGTAACGGAGGCAGACACTTGCACTCTGCAGAGGCAGTAACGGAAACTAGGCCCAAGGAAAACTGCCGTAACAGTAATGGAACTGGCCACTGGTACTCTGCAGGAGGAAATGGTGACACAACTGCCAGACAGTCAGAATGTCGCCTAGGCGACACAGCACAGGAACGCCAACCGAGCCAGGTCGAATCATGGAGCAGGAACATCAGCCAAACCGGGTCAGATCACGGCGCAGGAACATCAGTCAAGCCGGGTCGGATCACGGAGCAGGAACGTCAGCCAAGCCGGGTCGATACACAGGAGCAGGAACATCAGCCAAGCCGGGTCGGTACACAGGAGCAGGCGCAGAAGAATAGTCATGGAATCCGGGTCGGTACACAGGAGCAGAAGACAATATGCAGAGTAGTCAGGCAGGCCAAGTCGGTACACTGGGAATCACTGAGCAGAAACATGCAGTGGCACAGGAACACCACGAAAGGGCACCAGAGGGGTGCCAATAACCCAGTATATAAAGGTCATACTGGGCGGGACAAACACACGGTAGCCAATGGGAGCAGAGCACAGGATAGACTGACATAAAAACAACAAAGGCGCACGGGCACCGTGATACTTAAGTAATGACATGTGGAACACATTATGTATTTGCATCTCCACAGGGAGGTCCAAGGCATAGGTGACAGGGTTCACTCTACAGAGCACCCGGAACAGACCCACAAACCGGGGAGCCAACTTATTGCATGGTACTTGTAGGTTCAAGTTTCTGGAGGACAACCATACCCTATCCCCAACCTGGAAGACTGGAGCAGGCAATCTCCTGCAATCAGCATGCCTCTGGTGGCGCTATGAGGATTCACATAGGGTGTTCTGAACCTGAGCCCACGTGAAGCTGAGCTGCTCAATATGGTCATCCAGAGCCAGAATCTGCTGTGCCTGAACAGAATCCGGGAGCAAACATGGTTGGAAACCATAGTTGATAAGAAATGGAGAGAAATGGAATTAATGGTACAGTTCCTGGCAAACTCTGCCCACGGCAACAAGTTAACCCAATTATAGTGATGATCGGAGATGAAACAGCACAGGAATTGCTCCAGCCCCTGGTTGGATCGTTCAGCAGCCCCATTTGTCTGGGTGTGGTATGGAGATGAAAAGGACAATTGTATGCTCATTTGGCCACAGAAAGCCCTCCAGAAACAGGATACAAATTGGCTCCCACGATCAGAGACCAGGATTCTGGGCACCCCTTCTTTGGCAAACACTTCTTTGGCAAACACACCCGCCAATTCCTTGGAAGAGGGCAACCCTGGGAGAGGCACAAAATGGGCCATTTTAGAGAAGCGATCAACCACCATCAAGATGACCGTGCATCCATTAGACCTCGGGAGTTCCCCCATAAAGTCAATTGATACATGGGACTATCGGCGGTCACCATTGGGAACAGTCTGTAATAGACCTACAGGGAGGTGTCTCGGGCACAAGTAGTACAGGCTGCAGTAAAAGCGGAGCAGTCAGCCCTTAATGTAGGCCACCAGAATGACCTTGACAATGACCAAATTAGCTGGTCCCAACCCACGTGACCAGCTACCCGTGAAGCATGGTATGTCTCTAGTAACCGTACACGAAATGACTCATCAGCCAAACACTTACCCACAGGTGTATCAGGAGGTGCCTTGGCCTGAGAAGCCAAGATCTCTTTGCCCAAGGGTGAAGTGATGCTTGTGCGTAAGGTGGCTAAGATCCGGTCAGGGGGTATGATAGGCACTGGCACCCACTCGGTCTCCACCTCTGGACTGAATTGCCTGGACAAGGCATCAGCCCGGACACTCTTTGACCCAGGAAGGTACGATACAATGAAATTAAAGCGTGACAGAAACAATGGCCATCTGGCCTGCCATGGTGACAATCTTTTAACCTCAGAGAGGTACTTCAGATTCTTTTGATGTGTTAGAATTAAAATAGGCACCCTAGTTCCTTCTAACAGATGGCGACACTCAAGTAATGCAAGGACGATTGCCAGGAGTTCTCTGTCACCAATATCGTATAAACTCTGAGCCTTAGACATTTTCTTTGAAAAGAACCCACATGGCATCAGGGTTTTTGCTGGACCGGCCTTTGTCTCTGAGGCATCGACCTCCAACGTAAATGGTAACACATTCCGGGATTATGCGTACGCAACCAAGGGAATCCCAGAATGACTGCATAGTGAGGAGACTGAATAATTTGGAAACGCAGGGTCTCCACATGGAGAACCCCAATTTGGATGGACAGAGGACCTGTTTCATGGGTAACGTGAGATGGTACTAAAGGGCTGGCATCAATGGCCTCAATAGCCAATGGGGATTCACGTGGTACCAATGGAATATTGTGTTGTTTCGCAAATTCCTCATATACCCAGCCGCGCCAGAGTCAATCAAGGCCTGGGTTATAATAGAAGAATCAGCCCAGGAGGCCGCAACCTCCAAGATTGGTTTATTCAGTTCAGCATCTGGGGACTGATGTACACCACCTAGGATGTGTCCCCCATGGGAACCTAGGTATGTGTGCGTTTCCCGGCCGCACTGGACAGTTATGCAAAAGATGTCCAGCTTTACCACAATAGATGAATAGACCTTGTTTGCTCCGGAAGGACCGCTTCTCCCTTGATAGGCACGTGAAGCCCACCTGCATGGGCTAAACAGAATTACCCATAGTACCAGGAGGTATGGGAGATGAGGGAGGCAAGGGTGGGAGTCCCAAGCTAGGTAACACTCCAGACTAGGACCTCTACCTACGGTCCTTAAGAGGAGTTCTCTCCCTTATTTGAGTGTCTATCAATATAGCGAATGCAATAAACTTGTCCGAATCCTCTGGCAAGTCACAAGCTGCTGTCTCGTCCTTGATTCTCTCATCGAGGCCTTATGCGAAGGTTGTCACAAGGGCCTCGTTGTTCCACCCAACCTCTGTTGCCAGGGTGCAAAATTCAAATTGCATAATCTGCAACTGTACGGTTGCCCTGTTGGATTCTCATCATTTGTTTGGCAGCAGAGGTGGCTCGTCCAGGAACTTCAAGGACATTACGGAAAGCACTCACAAATTCAGAGAAGTTTGTGGTAATGGGTTTTGCTGTCTCCCATAGTGGGTTCGCCCAGGCCAGCGCTCTGCCTGTCAACAGGGATATCATGAAGCCTACTTTGCTTCTTTCACTTTGGAATGCGTGTGGTAATAATTCCATAAAAATGTCCAGCGGGTTAATGAACCCATGGCACATTGTAGGTTCTCCATCATATGTTAACAGAAGTGGAGCAGTTGCGGACAACCATCTGGGAATGGTGTATAGTGCGTGTGACTGAGCTACCAGTGCCAAAACAGAGGGGGCCACCGGTGACTGCACTGGTTTGTCAAGTTACGAGGTGTGCTCAAGGATAGTCTTCACAGCCAGTGACAACTGGTCCATATGTTGCTCGTGTAAATCCATTCTCCAATGGATGTTCTGTGAGCTACCTTCATTTGTACTGTCTGAGGCCATGGCCCTTTCGTACTGTCGCGGCTTTTGTAAGAACACCCAGACAAGAATAGTTTAGGTAAAAACAAGTTTTTTATTGAAAATGAAATAATCAAGAAAATATGCACTTCCCCAACCCACACAAGCCCAATGGGGAACAGTACCATAGTACTTCCCAGCAATGTCACAGGTCAGGTATGGAGACAGTGCAGGCTCACAGAGAGGAAGACTAGTCTTCAGATTGACCCAGGAAAAACTATAGGAACTGACTAGTGGAGATGAAGGCAGAAACTAGTCAAAAAAGTAGAAGTTCCTCAACCCAAAAATAGAACCTTCCAATAGTACACTATTGGATCAAATTGGTAATAGGCAATGACCTACAGAAGGTAGATTCCCTCAGGCAAGGCAATGGTATTGACCTCAACCGCTGAGGTTATAAGTAGGTACCAGGCAGCAGGAAGGAGACTTACAGAATGGACCCCTAGTACGCTAGGGAGCATAGGCAACAGGCTACTGGAAATGTAATGGGCGACTGGCAAGGAGCCCCCTGGGAAAACCCTCGAACTCTAGGGATATCAACAGGCTACAGGAAATGGAATGGGCGACTTGCAAGAAGGCTCCTCGGACAAACCCTACAACACTAGGGACAACAGGCTACTGGAACAGGACTGCTGGCGACTACAAGGAGGACCACTCGATCAGCCCTAGAATGCTAGGGCAAGCCAGCAGACAGTGGAAGTGTGTAAGCAAATCCCCACAAGAGGGGATAGACGATAAGAGTGCTTCGCAAAGAATGATACAGAGTCTGCAAGGAGACTAACCGATCAGGGGCAGGAGCCTTAGGGTAATACGAGTGGGTAGTCGCCAGACAGTGAGGAAATAGAGGGGTCAAAACCAGAGCCGGGTCTGTACACAGAGCGGGTAGGCAGCCAAGCTGAGTCAACCACAGAAGTGAACGTAACCCAGAGCCGGGTCGGTACACAGAGCAGGTAGTCATACACAGCAGGGTCAGAACAGGAATGGGAAATCAGCCAATGCCGAGGTCAAACCAGTAACGGAGCCAGTCTAGCCAAGGGTCATACACAGAACATACGTAGCAACAAGAGATTCACTAGACACAGGTACACCACGAAAGGGCAATCAGGACGTGTGAGAGCTGGGTATATAAAGGCAAATGGTGGGAGGAGCTCATACCCAATCTCCAATAAGAGCGAAGTAAGGAATAGCGAAAAATGACAATGTTGCCAACCAACAATACCGTACAGGCAGGAATCACAGGACACCGTGATAGCTGCAGAGCCGCCTGATGAAAACAAGACCGGATATCCCTGCAGTCAACTACAAAGCTCACTTCAGGGAAGGGGGAGGGAGGGGGAAACTTTGCGTACGGTTATCTCTCAAACCATAAAGGTTTGAGAGATGACACTGGGGACACTTCAATTCTTTTTAAAATGGCTACATATGGGGATTAGTAATATTTAATTATTTATTTGTAGATCGCGCTATTTTGGCTCTGCTTAAGAGCCACCGGCCGGTCAAATGACCAAAATCTATTGCTGTCAGCTAGAGCACTGATGTCTATGAGGGGAGGGAGGGGTGAAGTTCAGAAGCTTATATCTCTCAAACTGTACAAGTTTGAGAGATTGGAGTGGTTTCAATCAATTTCTTTTTTTTATACTGACAGTATTAAAGTTTGTGAAATTGATCCATTACAATGCCTTTAAGCACTTTCCCCAGTTATTTCCCTTGGTAATGTCCATCCCTCTGTTTCACAGCATATGTCACCCAAATTACATATAGCAAATATTCACATGAATTGATATATTAAGTATAGTTATTCCAAACTATGGTAGGATGTTATAAACTCATAGGGATTCATTGACATGTTGCACATCATTCGATATTTATATTTAGCTAACACTCTTTTCCACACTTTACCTCTTCATATAGATATTGTCACTTGTGGATGGGCGCAATTGTTTGCCCAATGGTGGTGTCTCTAAGCAATATTATTAGTAATAATAACAGTAGTGTACTTTTATTTTACATAGGGTGGTTATTGTATCATTCCGCTTTAGTATTATGTTTTATTATCAATTAAGAATATGTAACTATTTAATTCTTGAAGAGTGGGCTATTCGCTCTTTTTCCCTGATCAAGTGAGCAGTGAGACTCACAAAGATGCATTGAGTGTATTCACTCCACTGAGTCCTGTCCCATGCCCACTGTGGGTTTCCTTGATGCCGGTACAACACGTTAATAGACTGCATGGACCACGTATCAGGCTACAATAACAACGCCCATTTTCAGTCTTCAGAACTAACATCTTAGTGGCTTGTGTGGGACAAACATTGATTTACCATCATCACTAACGGAAGCATCAGAACATCGTTAAGCAGCTCACTATCAGGTACCTAGGATACACAAGGATGCAGCTTTTGTGGCTAGTAAGGGGTTTGGGATCCAGTTACGCTTTACCCGAAAATGGGGAAAATGTGAATGAACAATTGTGAACTACTTTTTATTGTCTTTTATCTAATAAATACTGCACTTAGATCTGCACCCCTTCTTGTTTGCATTGTGTGCTCTCTTTCTTTCTTTCTTTCTTTCTTTCACATTTGTGATAACTCATAGCATACAATGGAAATGGAGCTACACCTGTGATACTAAAGAGCTTATAAATGAATTGAGGCTACACTAGTGATATCACAGAACTTACAAGTGAACTATAGCTACACATGTGACACCACAAAATGTAAAATTAAAAGGAAGTCTGGATGATGTATTATAAAGTACCAGAGTAAGCCGGATGCACAAAAGGTGCACAAATACAAATTCTCAAATCTCCATTTGCTATAAATGGGGCTTTCAAGCCCTTGAATTCTGGAGAGGTCCCTAAAGCATTACAGAGTAATGAATTGGAGACTGCTCTAGCTTTCAAGGGGTTAAAATGCCCTGTGACAACCCTCCTCTGGAATAAATGTGGTATTGTTGGAATGTATGATGATATATTGTTGGATTCAAATTGTATCCAACTAAATATACTAGTATTAGTTGAACAGCCCGTTACACGGGCCACAGTGCCACTGCCACCCAGTCACGGGGCAGTCACGCGCAGTAGAGACTGCCCGCACCACGGCTGATACAGAGCTGGACGCTCCTTCAGCTCTGTATCAGCCGTGGCGCGGGCAGTCTTTACTGCGCATGACTGCAGCACGCGCAGCAGTGTCTACTGAGCATGTTGCGGCGTTACACACGATTTAGCGAATTATTATATAGGATTGTGTAATTTATGTACAGAATTATTAATGTTGTCCTGTGTTATACTATATGTTGTATTACTTAATGGAATATTATGGGTTGTGGGCTTGTCTGTGATGCCATTTGTGTTTACTACTAATCTATTCAGTACCTAGAATCAGTCTAGATTGAGAAGGAAACAAACCCAGCACAAATGCATCTCTAAAAGCGATTTCTCTTGGCAACTAGACCCATTAGACCCTTTGGACTCACACCACCCCCTCAGGATGGGTACTTACTGGAGACTGAGGCTTAACCAGCCTCTCGGTATAACAGCACGTAGTGTGAATATATCTACGTCCTCGGTCCTCCTTTTGTCACTGATCCTACTTGTACAATTTATGTACTAAAAACAAATTTGAACACCTTATGCATTTTGTTACAGAGTAACTTCATCAGAGGTGAATGGTTAAATTTGAACCAATCTCCCCTTTTATATGTGTCCAAACACCTACCTGACCTCCTTGCAATTCCATCCCTGTACCATTTCCATCGGAGATAGGATACATCCCAAACAATTTGTCTTCTAGACCACCATGGCTAATTTGCGTTCCTCACACTGGCAGTCCAAGTTTTCCTTGTAAACATTCGATTGTGGAAAGATGCATTGCCATGGCAATCTCGGAATTTCTCCTCATATATTCCTCCTCATGTATATTTAGATCGACAGATTCTTGGTCTGCATGTTTTCTATCTTCACCAAAAAGTGCACACCAATGCGTACATAGGCTATTGGTATAAAATAAATCTTTAGATGAAGATCCTAGGTTCTCCGAGCCCAACTAATCTGCGCATGGGTCCTCATATCCTTTACCAGAAATTATCCATAGAAGGGGAGTGCAATAACACAGGCAAGTCAGAAAGACACATCAAATAGTGCGATTGGATTGCACACGCATACCTATTATTAATCTCAGATGCCTCCCTAATCTAAAATATTTTGACGGAGTTTTTATACTATTTGGCTCATATCTATATTTTCATTAAGACCTAAATGGGTTAACGTGTTCATCTTGTGGACCTATTCTTCCTCCTTACAACATAATACTCACTATCTATTGCTCAACTTAGAGGGTACAAATTCTATTCCCATGATTTGGAAATGCCCTATACCCCCTTGAGAACACATCCCAAAGTGTCTTGAGACACCGGAATTTATCCTTTTTGACAATATTGCAGCTGTGTTTCCTATTCTGTCCCCCAGATGTCTTGTGATACGACCTATATATTGGAACTCGCACATAATCAGGTAAATTACAAATTTTGAGTTACAATGTATAAAACTTTTAATCTGATATTTAACTCCTGTAGAAAAACTACAAAAATCTTTGCACTTTTTCAAAAATGGGCTAGTTTGACATCTAGATGACCCACATCTAAAATTACCTACATCTGGAATGTCAACTCCGATATTTTTGAAAAAAGGATTATAGTACATTTTTTCCACTTTATTGTTCTCTCGTTGAGGAATATTAGGTCTACTTTTAGCAATGTATATATATTTTTGGCTTTCCTGAAAATTACTCTTGGTAATAGAGGGTAATAAGTTGTAATAGAGGGTCCTGCTCTAGAACACGCCAATGTTTTTTAATTAATTTTTTTATATTAGAAGCCTGTGAACTACATTGAGTCACAATACTAAGTTACTAAGTTTCATTTCTAGTGCTGCCTCTTTTTCTGTCAATTTTATTTTCTTTTTTCTCTTTCGACTTTAATAAGGTTTTGTCTAATTTTGTAGCTGACTCATAGGCACCATGTATTAAATCTTTTTTATACCCCCTCTCCAAAAAAATTTTCATCCAATTCAGTACTTTCCTTGTCGTACTGTTCCATCTTATTGCAATTACGGGGTATCCTATGATACTGGCCGTATGGGATGTTATTTAACCACTTGGGGTCATGGTTGCTGTCTGCCCTCAAATGACTATTGCTTGCCACTGCTTTATTATAAGTATGGTGAGGATATTATTTCCTGGATTTATTCTTAATTACAGGAAAATTCACTTTAATTAAGGAGATTAAAATCTTTGCCGTTTTCACCCATTGGCAAAAATGTTTTGCTATTTTTTTCAATTTCAACAAAAAAGAGCACAACAGAAGCACAATCAAAAAGTGGTGTTTATTTTCAACAACTTAAAACACAAAGTATTGCACTTACATAACAGCAGAAAAGTCACTGCTCATCACCCTCCAGGGTAGGGATGGGTGAAAAATTTCACCTCAAACTGAAATCGGTGAATAATGGCACTTCCTGCTTGGCGAATAATTTCCCACGAAAAGTGCAGATTTTCTGCTTTTTTCACCTAGCTCATTCCACTGAAATCAATGGGAATATTGAATTTACACAAACACAAAGCAAATATTATTTTATTTCCCAAAGGCATAGTATAAAAGGGGCATGAGGGTGCCTGTGTTGGCAGGGTGTGGGGAAAGAATCAGGACAGGGAATGTTTGTTTACTGGGATTGGGGGGACAGTTAATAAAATTTAAATCCTAAATACAATAAAAAAAACCCATAAGACATGGTATAAAAGGGGTTTGAGGAGGGTGCTTGTGTTGGTGGGTAGAGTCTGGGGAATGAATCAGTTGAACAGAGAATTTGTTTTGGGGGGGTTCTTGGTTGGTATTGGGTTGCAGTTATTAAAGAATAAATCAATAAAATAAAATAAGAAATGTGCATGTAAAGTGATAGACCGGAACCACCAGACATAAGCTGCCAATGGGGTGGACTGATACTTGACTTGATAGAGTATTTTGTAGAGAATGATTTGTTAGATTTGTTGTTAGAGGCCAAAGCCCTAGGGAAATGCTAATTTGTAGGACTTAGACTTATTAGAGGTACAAGCCCTGAGGAAACATTGATTTGTAGGAGTCAGACTTGTTAGAAACAAACCAACAAACATTGTTGGGTTTTTTTTTTGTAGGACTATGGGTTTTTTATTTTTTTTTTATTTTTTAAAGCACAAGCCCAGAGAAAAAAATGCCCTACTGGCCTAGTGCCAGCAGATCATGTTGGGCAGTGGCCACTGGCCATTGTCAAATGTCCTCCTGAGTCCATAATTTTGGAATATGCAACTGCTGTTCTTGCTGCTGCTGCTGAGTTGTTTAAGCAGCAGGATGATTAGGCAGCTGAAAGGGAATGGGATCAACAATAGCAGTAACACGGGTGATGAATGATGAAGGTTCCACGTGCCACGACTAGTTCCAGTGATGAGCCTGAGGCAGTATCACGGTGCCAGTGCTCCTGGTTGCAGGCGGCGACATTCTGACTAGTTTATTTCCATACCTTCTGTCTGATTGGTCAATATCCTTGTCGCCGCCCAGTGACAGCCTTTATAACGTCTGTCATGTCATCACTATGTGGCCCTTTCATGGTGTACTAGTGCCTGACTTTATGCTCTGTGATTGCTGTTCGTGTATGACCTGGCCTGCCTGACGACGTTCCTGAAGTTTGCTGTTCTACTCCTGATTCTGTTGCTGATCGTATCTGGCTGAGGACCCGCTTCCGTTACTGACCGTATCTGGCTGAGCACCCGCTCTGTGCAGATCGTATCTGGCTGCTAACCCGCTCCATTACTGACCATTCCTGGCTGATTCGCTGTTCCGTTGCCACCAGTGTCTAGCGTATTGTCAGTGCATCTATCCTACCGCTTGGTTGCCTCCGTTACTCGAGCTAGACTTCCTGTGGCCTTGGCGTTATCTAGTCTTTTGCGCCGAGTGGCACTATTACTTTGTCGACTGGCTGCTAAGCATTCATGCTGTAGCTACTCTCTGACCTCTGTTGGCGGTGTGCACACACGTAGTTCCGGTACAGTGTTCTTGCACTGGCTGAGTTACTCTGATCTCTCCATGTCCACCTCCCTACAGCGCTGGGCTCACTCCCTTTAGGAGTTGCAGATATCATAGGGCATTACTTATTGACCCTTTGGGTGCCTGGTCTCTCCAGGTAAAGTCGTGCATATTCCACTCTGCAGTAGCTTTGGGCTCTATAGCCAGCGTTGTGCTATTACCATCCTCTGTGGGGTGGACACGGGTTGCCTATATATATTCCACACTGTGTTACGATCCACCCCTAGCGTTCTAGGGTCTGCTTGAGAGTTGTCTCGGTCTATCGGCATCCCATGCCAGGGTATCACGGTGCCCGTGATTCTATGTCGACATTCTGTCACGGTTTGTTATGACTCTCAGACACAGAGTTAAGATAAAACCACAACTTTATTGAAAAGTTTAATGGGAACCCTTTTGAGTAGCATACACGTAGAACATTTAGCAACGATACATAGTAGCATGAGTAGTGGTATACAAAATGTAAGACAGGCTCTACCGGCCTTGCCAATACCGGGTAAGGCAACCTTAGGTGGCACAAGATGGAAAAGGTTCTACCGGCCTTACCAATATACCGGGCTAGGCAGCCTGGAGACTGGTACAACGAATAGTAAAGGCTCTACCGGCCCTGCCAATATACCGGGCAAGGCAGCCTTGAGACTGATACATGAGTAGATAAGGCTCTACCGGCCTTGCCAATATACCGGGCAAGGCAGCCTTGGGACCAAGACAGCAAGTAATGAGGCTCTACCGGCCTTACCAATATACATGGCAAGGCAGCCTTGGCTGCAAATACTGGATAGCAGCAATGGTGACCTCAGTGACTGGCTTAAGGTGTAATAGACCAGTCGCATGAGATGGACAGACTGAGGCCCTCTGAATAGGCAGGATGATATAAGCCCCCTACACCACAGGAGCAAACCAGTACCCGCGTACTGGAGTACACAATCTCTACCGCTGCTGAGAGAAACGCAGAAAGCAACCAGTTAATACATGGAGCGAACCATTACCTGCGTACTGGAGTAACAACAACTCTACCGGTGCAGCGGGCAGCCGGTTGAATGAGGAGCGAACCAGTACTCGTGTACTGGAGTGACGGAAACTCTGCCGGGCTGTCTAGGACTGAACAGCAACCGGTTATATATGGCGCGAACCAGTACCCGCGTACTAGAGTGACAGAATCTCTACCGGTGCTGTCCAGGACTGAACAGCAACCGGTCATGCATGGAGCAAACCAGTACCCGCGTACTGGAGTGACGGAATCTCTATCGGTGCTATCTAGGACTGAACAGCAACCGGTCATGCATGGAGCAAACCAGTACCCGAGTACTGGAGTGACGGAACCTCTACAGGTGCAATGAGCAGCCGGTTATACATGGAGTGAACCAGTACCCACGTACTGGAATGACAGAATCACAACCGGTGCAATGAGCAGCAGGTTATACATGGAGCAAACCAGTACCCGTGTACTGGAGTGACAGTACCTCTACCGGTGCCATGAGCAACCCGGTTATACATGGATCGAACCAGTACCCACGTACTGGAGTGACAGAACCTCTATCGGTGCAATGAGCAGCCGGTTATACATGGAGCGAACCAGTACCCGCATACTGGAGTGACTGAACCTCTACCGGTGCAACAAGCAACCGGCTGTATATGGAGCGAACCAGTACCCGCGTACTGGAGAGTAAAACACAAGTGAATGAAAATGTCGCCAGAGCGACTGGAGGAGAGAAACACACTGCAGGCGATCCAGGAGCAGGAACACAGCCGGTGATGGACAGGAAACAGATCTACAGGCAGTCAACCGGATCAGGAATGGCAGCAGGAAACAGCAGCAGGGACAGCAACCCCAACCGGATCAGGAACGGATGCTGGAACCAGGGAAGCTGGCAGACAGGAGCTCAGGTGATACAGATGAGCAGGAACAGAGTAACGGCCCAGGAAGCTCAGGAACCCAATGCAGGTGCAGGTAGCATGGAGACAACATGAAAGGGCAACCAAAGGGTGCCCAAGCTCAGCCTAAATAGGCAATACAGGGCGGGCTGAAGGCAGGCAGCCAATGGAGAGCCCCCTTCTGGTAACTGACAAAGAAAGGCAGCAATCACGGGCACTGTGATACATTCTTACTTCCGGGTTTGTGCCTGGTTGCCTCTCATTGGTGCTAGCTGTCTAGCCTCTCCCAGGGCTAGCCTTTATACACGCCCTCCTGTCATTGGGCCAGTGCCCTTTCTTGGTGTCTCTGACCTTACGCTCCTGTTCCGTGTTTGATCCAGTTTTCATCTGACCTTGTTCCTGTGCTACTCCTGTGTACCGATCTAGGCTTTGACTGACTACCGCTCCGGTGTACCCATCCAGGCTTTGGCTGACTACCAATCTTGTGTACCGACCCAGGCTTTGCTGACTACCACTCTTGTGTACCGATTCTGGCTTTGGCTGACTATTACTCTTGTGTACCAAACCAGGCTTTGGCTGACTACCTCTCGTGTGCCACTCCCGCTATTGTCAGATTGGTTGCTCCGATTACTTTACGCCTGTGTATCAGTGTGGCCTCCGCTACATATGTTCGGTCTTGCTGTCCAGTCACTAAGCGGTTAACATTGCCTATCCATATACGCCCAGCCTGTGCTTCTCTGTGGCCTCCGATACGTACACCAGTCAGTGCTATCCAGTCACTAAGCATTTAACGTTGCCTATCCATAATACGCCCAGCCTGTGCTTTTCTGTGGCCTCCGATACGTACACCAGTCAGTGCTATCCAGTCACTAAGCAGTTAAAGTTGCCTATCCATTATACGTCTAGCCTGTGTTTCTCTGTGGCCTCCGATAAGTACGCCAGTCAGTGCTATCCAGTCACTAAGCGGTTAACGTTGCCTATCCATTATACGCCAGCCTGTGATTCTCTGTGGCCTGCGTTACATACACCGGTCAGTGCTATCCAGTCACTAGCAGCTACGTTGCCTGCCTATTACCTCCTATCTACCAGCATCACGGTAGAGCTGCTCAGGTCCTTGTTGCACCAGATTACAGGCTGCCTTACCCAGTATTCGGTAAGGCCGGTAGAGCCTCCTCAGTTCCCTATTGCACCAGATACAGGCTGCCTTACCCGGTATTCGGTAAGGCTGGTAGAGCCTCCTCAGTTCCTTGTTGCACTAGATACAGGCTGCCTTACCCGGTATTCAGTAAGGCCGGTAGAGCCTCCTCAGTTCCTTGTTTTACCAGATACGGGCTGCCTTACCTGGTATTCGGGAAGGCCGGTAGAGCCTCCTCAGTTCCTTGTTGCACCAGATACAGGCTGCCTTACCCGGTATTTGGTAAGGCTGGTAGAGCCTCCTAAGTCCTTATTGCATTTGCCTTCAGGCTGCCTTACCCAGTATTTGGTAAGGCCGGTAAAGCCTCCAGTATTGTACTGCTATTTGTATGCCCTGTCCTGTGTCAAACTCGCTTACTGTTGTAATAGATTTTGTACCCGTGAGGGGCCTTGTTGCGCTTTATATTGTCTAATAAAGCTTTTTAACCTACTCAATTGTCTGAGTGTTCAATAAAACCGTGACAGTACGAAAGGGCCATGACCTCAGACAAGAACAGTGAGGGTAGTTCCCAGAATCTCCTTTGGAGATTGGATGCTCAGGAACAACAGTTAGACCAACTGTCTATGGCTATTCAGACCATTCTTGAATGCACTGCTTGTCTCGAAAGACCGGTACAATCTTTGGTGGCCACACCAGTTACGACACCATTGACACAATCTAATGTACCCAGCACTTCCTCTAGAGGGCTCTCTGCTACTGCTCCACTGCCTTTGAGATATGATGGGGAGCCAACACTTTGCCGTGGGTTCTTAAATCAACTGGAGTTCTTTCTTGAACTAGTGCCACAGGTGTTTCCCAGTGACAGAAGCAAGGTGGGATTTATGATCTCACTACTCACAGGCAAAGCTCTGGCATGGGCAAATCTGATTTGGGAGACTGGCAAACCCATTACTACTAATTTTGCTGAGTCTGTAAGGGCATTCCACAGTGTGTTCAAAGTACCAGGGCGTGCCACCTCTTCTGCCAAGAACCTTATGAGAATCCAGCAAGGCACACGTACTATTTCTGAGTTTGCCATTGAATTTCGTACTCTTGCAGCAGAGGTAGGTTGGAATGAGGAGGCGTTTGTTGCTGCATTTTCCCAGGGCCTGGATGATAAGATCAAAGACGAAATTGCGGCCAAAGACCTACCCATGGGCCTAGACGAGTTCATTGAGTACATTATTCTGATAGACTCTAGCATAAGGGAGAGGAGTCTTTACAAGGATCGCATGGCAAGATCCATTGGCGAATCTGGTACTAGGTTTAATTTTCCACCCATGCCTCCCTCTCCTCCCACACCTCCAGGTACTGCTATAGGGAGCACGGAACCTATGCAAGTAGGATTTACACGATTACCCAAGCAAGAGCGCTCCTTCCGTCGCAGACAGGGACTATGCCTGTACTGTGGCAAGGCAGGTCATTTGCTAAAAACCTGTCCCGTGAGACCGGGAAACGAACGCACCTAGGGTCATGTGGGGGACAGATCCTAGGTGGCGTATACCAGTCCCCAGAAGGCATGTTAAGCAAATCTGTGATTGACATTATGATCTCTTGGGCCTCTGACTCGGTTAAGACGCCTGCTCTAATTGACTCTGGTGCTGCAGGATACTTTATGGACAAGAATTTTGCTATAATGCACAATATTCCGTTGGTATGAGACTCCCTGCTCGACATTGAGGCCATTGATGGGAGGCCACTGGTACCACCTCAAGTCACGCAGTAGACATGTTCTTTATCTATTTGCATTGGAGCCCATCACAAAGAGACAATACAATTTCAGATCATCCAGTCTCCCCATTTTGAGGTCATTTTGGGGTTTCCATGGCTACATAAGCATAATCCCAGACTGGATTGGACGAATTGTGAAGTATTGTCATGGTCTGAGTACTGTAAAACCCAATGTCTGAGTCAGCCTACCAAAATCTTGTGTACCTCTCCCTCCGTACCACTGGAATACCAGTCATTCAGCGATATGTTCAGTAAGGGAGAGGCTAGCACTTTGCCAGTACATCGTCCCTACGATTGTGCTATTGATCTTGTGCCAGGTGCTATGCCCCCTAAGGGTAAAACATACCCATTGTCTAGTGATGAAAACAGAGCCATGGAGGAGAATATCAGTGACGCCCTGGCTCGAGGTATTATCCGCAAGTCTTCCTCACCTGCGGGGGCTGGATTCTTTTTTGTTAAAAAGAAGGATGGAGAACTTAGACCCTGTATTGATTATAGGGGTCTTAACAAATTTATGATAAAGAACGCTTACCCCATCCCACTCATCATCGAATTGTTTGATCGTTTAAAGGGCGCTTCCATTTTTACTAAGCTGGACCTGAGGGCGGCATATAATTTAGTTTGGATTAAAGACGGTGATGAGTGGAAAACAGCTTTCAATACTCGTATGGGGCATTACGAGTATTTAGTCATGCCATTTGGCCTGTGCAATGCCCCGGCGGTATTTCAAGAATTTATTAATGATGTCCTACGAGATTTTTTACAATCTTCTGTGGTTGTGTACTTAGATGACATTTTGATTTACTCTCCCGACCTGGAGACTCACTGTGATCATGTCTCTGCGGTCTTGCAGAAATTAAGGGAGAATAAGCTGTATTGCAAACTCGAAAAATGCGAGTTCCATAGGTCCAGTGTGGACTTTTTGGGGTATGTGATCTCTAAGGAAGGGTTCGCTATGGACAAGGACAAGCTTGCAGCTGTACAACAGTAGCTGCGGCCCACGAACCTTAAACCCTTACAGCAATTTCTTGGATTCGCGAATTATTACAGGAAATTTATTCGCGACTATTCCAGTATTGTCAAACCACTAACCGATATGACCCACAAGGGTGCCTCCGCATCTGAATGGTCCCCAGAAGCTATTGAGGCATTTGAGACTCTAAAGGTGAAATTTTCTACTGCACCAGTTCTGTCGCATCCTGTTCCTGGGTTGCCATTTACTTTAGAGGTGGATGCTTCTGAGTCTGGAGTCGGGGCAGTTTTGGGCCAAAAACCAGGTCCAGATAAGACTTTGAGACCATGTGTGTTCTTTTCGAGGAAATTGACCAAGGCACAGAGTCTTTATGATTGGAGACCGGGAGCTCCTAGCTATTATTCTGGCCTTACATGAATGGCGACATCTGTTGGAGGGCACTAAGGTACCTATCTTAATTCTGACGGATCATAAAAACCTCATATATCTCTCAGAGGCCAAAAGGCTTTCTCTGAGGCAAGCAAGGTGGGCGCTATTTTTGTCTCGTTTTAATTTCATTGTCTCATACTTGCCTGGCACTAAGAATGTACGTGCAGATGCCCTATCCAGACAATTTGGCTCTGATCCTGAAGCTGACTCTATCCCGGTGCCTATTATTCCTCCTAACCGTATACGTGCCACCCTATAAACCAGTATCACTGCTCCCTTAGGGGAGGAGATTTTGGCATCCCAGGCCAGTGCTCCTCCAGAAAAGCCTGTGGGCAAGTGCTTTGTGGCTGAGCCTTTTCAGGCTATACTAATGGATACCTACCACTCCTCCCGGGCGGCCGGTCATGTTGAGAAAAATCAATTAATTTGGTCATTGTCCAGTATGTTTTGGTGGCCGGGCATGAGGGATGATTGTGCGGCATTTACAGCAGCTTGTGTATCACGGTTCCCGTGATTCTGCTGTCACTCTATGCTGTGGTGCTCTCTCATTGGCGGAGCTTGTTTAGCCCGCCCAGGGTGGTCTTCATATACCGGGCCTCTGGCACCTGTCAGGTGCCCTTTCTTGGTGTTCCCGTACCTGTGCATCCGTTGCTGTGTTCCTGCGTTCCTGTGTACCGATTCGGCCCGTCTGACTACAGTAGTTGTTCCTGCTCCGTGATTGACCCGGCTTGGCTGGCGATCCTGCTCGATGATTGACCCGGCTTGGCTGACGTTCCTGCTCCGTGATTGACCCGGCTTGGCTGACAATCCTGCTCCATGACCTGCTTCCTGTGTTCCTGCGAGAATCTGATTATATGTCGCCTGGCGACATTCTGAACTGTGTATGCAGTGCTGTGCAGACTGATCACTCACTTAACCCTTGCAGAGCTTGTTGCATCCGCTACTGAGCCTGTCCGTGAACACTTGCAGGGCTTGTTGCCTCCGTTACCGAGCCTGTCCATTAACACTTGCTGAGCTTGTTGCCTCCGATACTGAGCCTGTCCGTTTACACTTGCAGAGCTTGTTGCCCCCGCTACTGAGCCTGTTGTTAACACTTGCTGAGCTTGTTGCCTCCACTACCGAGCTTGTCCGTTAACACTTGCAGAGCAATCGTGGCCTCCGTTATTGTGCTTCGACCTTACACCTTATGAGCACAAAATAGCAGTTGTTGCACCACCTGGTGCTATTGGGCCATTCCTCTAGCTCTTGCAGTGTTTGTCTCCATTACCGCACCGGAAGGGTGTCTTGGCTCTGGTCTCATTCAGCTCTCGCAGTGTTGAGCCTTCGTTACCGCACCGGTAGAATGCTACTGGCTCAAGTTCCATTTAGCTCTTGCAGTGTCTATGACTCCGTTATCGCACCTAAGGGGTGCTATTGGATCTGGTCCCATTTAAGCTCTTGCATTGTCTCTGACTCCATTATCGCACCTAAGGGGTGCTATTAGCTCTGGTCCCATTTAAGCTCCTGCAGTGTCTCTGACTCCGTTACCGCACCTAAGGGGTGCTATTGGCTCTGGTTCCCTTCAGCTCTTGCAATACTGTTGGTATCTCGCTAATTGCCTGTTCCTGAAGTGTTTCAGTTCTGTCTCACTGCTAAGGTGCTTCCCACCTCGCACCACTGCCTGGGCTGTTATTACCATCTACTGGGCGTTGGCCAAACACACCACAACAGAGACTGATTACTTGAATTGGGCTTTAACCCTTATGCCACTACTGTTTCCAGTTATATGCTAGTATTGCCCCAAGCCATATTGTGCCTGTAACATTATCCATTATACTTATCCTTATTTGTGCTATTACCTATTCTAGCCCTAGGGGGAAGTGTTCCTGGTTTTCACTCAATAAAACTGGTCTGAGTGTCTTTAAAAACCGTTACATTGTGCCACTTGTGCCCGATCCAAGGTCCCCAGACACCATCCTGTGGGATTTTTACAGACTGTTCCTAATGGAGACCGGCCTTGGTCACACGTATCCATCGATTTCTTGGGAGAACTGCCGGCCTCAAGAGGGTTCACTGTAATCCTAATGATAGTTGACAGATTCTTGAAAATGGCCCATCTTGTGCCACTCCCTGGCTTGCCATCTGCTAAGGAGCTGGCAATTGTATTTGCCAGGGAGATATTCCGATTCCACGGGGTACCCAAGGTGCTGGTCTCAGATCGTGGGAGTCAATTTGTCTCGAGATTTTGGAGGGCCTTTTGTGACCAGATGGGGATTCAGCTTTCATTCTCCTCGGCATATCACCCTCAGGCTAATGGGGCCGCTGAACGTGCCAACCAGGGATTGGAGCAGTTCCTGCGTTGTTTTATTTCCAGTCATCATGACAATTGGGCTGACTTGTTGCAGTGGGCAGAGTTTGCCAGGAACTGTGTGGTATGCAGCACATCTGAGAGCTCACCCTTCGTGATAAATTACGAGTTTCAACCATGCTTGTTCCCAGACAACTTTCAGACACAGCAGATTCTGGCTCTGGATGAGCGTATTAGGCAGCTCCACTCTACATGGGCACAGGTCCAGAGTACCCTACGTGAGTCTTTTGCACGGGCACAGCGACATGCCAATAACAGACGCCTACCGGCCCCTGTATTCCAGGTAGGGGACCGGGTCTGGTTATCCTCAAAGAACCTCAGGTTGCAGGTGCCTTGCCTTAAGTTTGCTCCTCGATTTGTGGGTCCATTCCGGGTGCTTCGTCGAGTTAACCCTGTCTCCTATGCATTGGAATTGCCTGCTTCCATGAAAATACATAATGTATTCCATGTGTCTCTCCTTAAGCCATTGGTTTGTAACCGCTATACTACTACTACTGCTGTCCTTGGTCCTGTGCGCATACAGGATCATGATGAATATGAGGTGCAGAGTGTTTTGGACTCTCGTAGATCCCGTGGCCAGGTCCAATACTTGGTACATTGGAAGGGTTATGGTCCAGAGGAACATTCATGGGTTAATCACGCTGATATTCATGCTCCTGTTCTGTTGCGCAGATTCCATGCCAAGTTTCCTACCAAACCCAGACCCCCTCAAGGCAGGAGGGGGGGTCTTTGAGAGGGGGGTACTATCACGGTGCCCGTGATTCTATGTCGACATTCTTACCTCCGGGTTTGTGCCTGGTTGCCTCTCATTGGTGCTAGTTGGCTAGCCCCTCCCAGGGCTAGCCTTTATATACGCCCTCCTGTCATTGGGCCAGTGCCCTTTCGTGGTTTCTCTGACCTTACGTTTCTTGCGCTCCTGTTCCGTGTTTGATCCGGTTTTTGTCTGACCTCGTTCCTGTGCTACTCCTGTGTACCGATCCAGACTTTGGCTGACTACCGCTCCGGTGTACCCATCCAGGCTTTGGCTGACTACCGCTCTTGTGTACCCATCCAGGCTTTGGCTGACTACCGCTCTTGTGTACCGATTCTGGCTTTGGCTGACTACAGCTCTTGTGTACCGAACCAGGCTTTGACTGACTACCGCTCTTGTGTACCGATTCAGGCTTTGGCTGACTACTGCTCCTGTGTACCAATTCAGGATTGGGCTGACGACCTCTCTCTGATACTGATCCAGGCATTGTCTGACTTACTCTGTTTGTGCCACTCCCGCTATTGTCAGATTGGTTGCTCCGATTACTTTACGCCTGTGTATCAGTGTGGCCTCCGCTACGTACATTCGGACTGTCTGTCCAGTCACTAAGCGGTTAATGTTGCCTATCCATATACGCCCAGCCTGTGCTTCTCTGTGGCCTCCGATACGTACACCAGTCAGTGCTATCCTGTCCCTAAGCGATTAACGTTGCCTATCCATAATACGCCCAGCCTGTGCTTCTCTGTGGCCTCCAATACTTACACCAGTCAGTGCTATCCAGTCACTAAGCGGTTAACATTGCCTATCCATTATACGTCCAGCCTGTGATTCTCTGTGGCCTCCGATAAGTACACCAGTCAGTGCTATCCAGTCACTAAGCGGTTAACGTTGCCTATCCATTATACGCCAGGCCGGTAAGGCCGGTAGAGCCTCCTCAGTTCCCTATTGTACCAGATACAGGCTGCCTTACCCGGTATTCAGTAAGGGCAGTAGAGCCTCCTCAGTTCCTTGTTGCACCAAATACAGGCTGCCTTTCCTGGTATTCGGTAAGGCCAGTAGAGCCTCCTCAGTTCTTTGTTATACCAGATACGGGCTTCCTTACCCGGTATTTGGTAAGGCCGGTAGAGCCTCCTCAGTTCCTTGTTGCGCCAGATACAGGCTGCCTTACCCAGTATTCGGTAAGCCCGGTAGAGCCTCCTAAGTCCTTATTGCATTTGCCTTCAGGCTGCCTTACCCAGTATTTGGTAAGGCCGGTAAAGCCTCCAGTATTGTACTGCTATTTGTATGCCCTGTCCTGTGTCAAACTCGCTTACTGTTGTAATGAAGTTTGGTCCCGTGATGGGCCTTGTTGCACTTTATATTGTCTAATAAAGCTTTTTAACCTACCCAATTGTCTGAGTGTTCAATAAAACCATGACACAGGGTCAGTGTTGCCTCGATCCGTTGGGTTCAGTGTCGCCCAGGCGGCTGGGCTGTGCCAGCAGTGTTGCCTCGCTTCTCTGGGTTCCGTTCCTCCAAGGCGCCTGGGTGGTGCTAATCACTTCCTCCTGGACCATCTGTGTCAAGGTCCTGTGGTCAGTTCTCAGACTGTGTTACCTGCCGCCTGCTCAGTTTCAGTCAGAACCTTCTTACCAGTGATTGTATCATTTATGCAATTGTTCTTGTCACTACTTGCTATTTCTGTAATACCTGCATATATTGCTATACGGTTGGTTTGGGCCTAAGGCCTAATTATGTGTGTGACCTTATTTTCAATAAAGTCATTTTAACCTTATCAGTCTGGTCTGAGTGTTCATCAAAAACCGTGACAAGCAGTAGCAGCACAATAAGTCTATGTGGAGAAAAGAAGAAGTTGGCCAATAATGTTTCTCTACCTTCGCCTCCTCCAAAATCATGAGTGTGTTAGAATATATTTTTTCCCTTGAGAGCAGGAACTGTGGCTCTCATTAGCAACTGCAATGTGTGTGTGGTAAATAACATCTGGGGGCACAACTGTATCCAAAAACCATGACACCAAAAACCAAGTACTGCCACTGTCACTATACCCCTATAACCCGCTAAGGACACATGACAACTTGCTGACAGTTTAATAGTAATGATGAACCCTCCTTGCCACCATCTTAGCATATTCTGTGGGATGGAATCTCCCCAAATGTCGCCTGATGCCCTGCTTGCAATTCTCCTCCACCACACTGCCATGTGTGGTCAGTGCACCACACAGTGTGCAATGGGTGGAGATGAACTGGCAAATCCTAATATGCCTTTCTGGAGAGTCAGGGGGTACAGCAACAGTAGTGCTTTGTGGGTGTTTGGAGTGTGGGTGTGGGTGTTTGACATAAATGTCATGTTTTCTTTATTTAATATGTGATATCAGTGAGCTTGTGCCATGGGGTGTTTCCTCCTTTCCTCTTCTCACTGACAAATTGTGCACAGTTGATGATGACTGCATTGTGCCTACACCAACAGAAAAATAGTTCCACACCCATGATTTCAAGGAGGAGGGATTGGGTGAGAAAAGTGTCCTCTTTCTTCTTGTCCTCCACATTTCCTTTCACTGTCTGTGGCAGCAGATAATGTTGCTGCTATTGCTGCTACTGCCTCAGATTCAGCACTGCAACTAGGACCAGGAGTATTTCTGATGCTAGCAAGTGGAACCTGTCCTAGTCCCGCATCACTAGTTAAACCCATTCCCACTGTGTCCAGGGTTTCTGTGCCACACTAGCTTGCTCCTCAGCATCCTGGTGGCCTTGCAACTCAGCAGCAGAAGGAAAAAGAGCAGTTGCAAATGCCTCAAATTCCAAAATCTCACTGCTAGTTGTGGTGATGATGCCATCCTCATCCCTGTCTCCCATTAGTTCTCAGCTTCTGCTAAAAAGGCCATCAATGTCTCTTCCTCCCCAGTTTCTCCACCACCATCATCACCACCACCACTAGTCCCTACGTGCTGCTGCTCACTGCTGCTTGGAGGAGGTGATGAACAATGTGACAGAGCGTCCCCTAATGTCACACTTGGCATTTCCTTTTGACCTGAAGAAGGCAGACTGGCAGCAGTAGCAACAGGCACAGGCAGCTGATCTGTGTTCCTGCTGGTGGTGGTGGTATTAATTGTGTGCCTGCTCTCCCCCAAAACCAGTTCTGGCCTCTTAGTCTTCAGTATCACTTGAACACAGTGAAGGGAAGGGGAGGACTTCCAGGGTCAGAGGAATGGTGTGGACTCCCTTGACCGCTATGGACACTCTCAAATGTTTCCCCTACAACTCCTGGTGCTGCACCATTACTGCTACTGTTACTAACAACAGCCAGATCAAGTTCAGCTGCAGAGTCTTACTCCTCACAGTCACTAATAATATGAGCATATTGTTGATTACGCTCTCCTTCACTCCTAATGCTAACAAGCTGCTGGACCTTAGTAGTAGTAGTACCTACTACACTGGCAGGACTGCTTGGGAATGGCAAATGTGACTTAGGGTCCCTTGCTGTCACACTTGGCATTATCTTCTCCTCCCCCCTCCTGAGTATTACAAGACACTAGCAGCAGGCACAGCACTGATTGCAACAGTGGCAACACGTCTGACAGCAGGCACAGTACTAGTGGCAGTAGGTTCAGCAATGGCAGCATGCACGCCACTGGTGGCAGCAGGGGCAACACATCTGACAGTAGGCACAGCAATGATGGTAGCAGTAGCATGGGCAGCATGTCTGACAGCAGGCACAGCACTAGTGGCAGCAGGTGCAGTACGTCTGGCAGCAGGAACAGCAATGATGGCAGCAGAAGGGACAGCATGTCTTGCAGCAGGCACAGGAAGCTGACCTGTCCTGCTCCCACTAGTACTACCCTTCTCGCCCTCCCTTCCCATTAATTTCCACAAGATCCCTAGGGGTGATTTAGGGGGATTGAACAGCATTGGTTCAGTAGTGCTCACTTCCTCCTCCTACTCAGACACAATGCATCATTTTTCAAACAGATCACAGCAGAACAGCACAGCACATCTACCATGCTCTGTAGCTGCTTCTATTGTGTTGTACTTCTGTAAATATATATATTTTATAGCGAAAAGTTGAAAACCACGTAAATCAATGGGCGGAAACTTTCTAGCCACTGAAAAATTGGCGGGGAATTTTGCCCAATGGGTGAAAATCGCAAAGATTTTAATCGCTGTTTTAAAAGTGGATTTTTTCGCAAAAAAGCAGACAATAACGTGGTTTTCTCTGAATTTTTCGCAGGAACACGGCAACAACTTTCGCCGATCCCTACTCCAGGGTACCAGTAATGTTAGATGAAATATTTTAATTGTTTATCTCACTCAATCCACCTCCCAATATACACTACTCCTCAGCATCTCAAACCAAACGGTCACCGCTGGATCTCTAAGTTAGTGTAGTGGAGAGGACATTAGGGTAAGGAACTAGGGCAAGCTATGAGGGTGAACCATACAACGGCATCTGCTGTCTGATTTAACAATAAGAACAATAGTATCCGCACACATATTGCTGGCTACACTGCCTGCTTCCTCAAGGCATAAGAGGGGTTCACTGTTAAATTGTCACATTTTAAATATCTCGCGGCTACACGCCGCATTAAACATGTCACCTAGATTAAAAGGGTGACCTGAGAATGTCGCGCTGCATATAAGGGAGAGATTCTCATGTCGCCTCATTAAATGGCGCATACCTGATTTTACTTGTACTGACCGTGTTTCCAGCTTTGCAGTAGATTAACCTAATAAAACTGTGAACGAGTCAGCACAAGTTGCCGTTACATCAAAGCTGCAGCCGTGTACATTTAGTAACAGCAATTTTGTGTGCTAATTGGAGCATAGAAGAATGGATATGTGTGTAAGCAAGAATGGGGAAATAAGAAAGAAAAGCTATTTATTGCAGATTACCTATCTTCAGACTGGACTGCAAATCAACAACATCTTAGAGAGCAGCACTGGATGTGGGTGTATTCTCTGGCATGGAAAGGGTTAAAGACTTTGTGACCAACCTGAAATGAGCATGAGGAGGCCATAGCAGCACTCATCAAGTGCTACAGTATAAGTCTGAGACTTGATAAGCTCTGCTTCGGGCTCCGCTCTATCGGTCTGCACACAGAGAGCCTGGAGCAGCAGAGTGCTCATTTCAGGTTGATCTCTGAGTCTTTAAACCTTTCCATGCCAGAGAATACATCCACAATCAGATTTACCGGTGTATTGAGTGCTTTGCAATGCTCTGGAGATCCATATCCACTGAATTAAAAAAAAAATATATATAAGACAGTATTACAATGTGAAAGCTGCTCTGGTGTGTCCGGTACTAGGATCGAGAAACTGAATTCGAGAACAATTGTTCAAAAGGATCTCATGAACAAATATCATACATATCATAAGTATAGGTATACCAACATAAATCCCTACCTAGCTATTTCTCCTAGCAATTTCTCTACAATATTATGCAATGTAGCAAATAAAAAGGAGTAACTGGAGGCCAATTTAGAATGTTCTGCTGTTCCTCACTTGTTTGGTTCATATCACTGCTTGGTCACATTACCGCTCTCTAGTATTCCGCTTGCTGCGGTTATAGTCTGTTATACTTGTACTACTTGTAGCTTGAGAGTATTCTGCTTGCTGTGGTTATACTCTGTTATACTTGTGCTACTTGTAGCTTGAGGTGGTTCACATCACCACTCTGCTGTGTTTCTCTTGTTGCGGTTCATATCACTGCTTGGTGGTCCACCTCACCTCTCTCGTTCCTAGCTGTAGCAGTTCTCATACTGCTTGGTTGTTCTTTTCCACTAATTTTTGTGTTTCACTCGTTGTACAGCTGGGACAGCATGATGGTACTTAAAAACAAAAAAGTAAACTGACCTGCGCTGATCTATAATGATAATATAACTTATAAACTCCATAATTTGCCTTTATCATAAATATGCTGTGCCACCTCTAAATATAATAATAATTAGGGTTATGGTCGCATAGAATGGCCAGTGTATGTTTAAGCTCACTCGCCACGCCAAGGCAACCCATAGAGAGTGATTCATCAGTATGGATCAGCGCAGGTCAGTTTCCATTTTTGTGTTCCTTCTAGGTTTTTTCCTAAGTTTAGGGGTTTGGGGACAAGCCCTTTCTCTCCTTGCTGCGTTCCATACCTTAATCACTAGATTCATTCACATTTTTCACTTTAAACATATTAATCTTGTGGTTTAGTGCTGTGGGTTTTTTGTTTATGATGGTACCTGGCCATTGTTCTTTAGCAATAATGCGACATTTGAGTAAACGACATGGGAATCTCGAGCTGTTATGTAGTGTGAGATTCTCATGCCGACATTTTGATCACATCGACATACTAATTGGGTAATTTGGTTGGTCGCACTTTCGCTTGCAACCTTTCAAAAGGATGTCGATAAGAGGCAGAGATCCCTGCTGGTGGGTTTATATAACCTTTGTATCCATAAACCTTTTACATACATCAATATCCCCCACCGCATATATAATCTAATCACATAGAAGATACACTTAAATCTACTTAAAATATACACTTATAATAACATTTAAACCTTGTAAAAAACAGGAGCATAACCATACATACTTCATTTCATATTCAATTACATGTACCTTATCTCTACACTATTCAAGGTGAAGAAATCAATTCTTTAATGCTTGTATTTACTTTTTTTCTCTCTCCTGTTCTCTCTTTATTCCTTTTTGCCCTTTTCACTCTTTTTTCTAAATAATAACCTCTTTCTGGAAAGGAGATTCCCATAAAATATTTTAAATAAATAGAATTATTTCTAAAAATAAATTATTAAAATACTCTACACACTAATGAGGGAGAGGAGATCTATAAGTATTACTCAATAAAAGCTGCAAGATCTATATCGATATCAAGACCTTCTGGAGACAGTGTTTTTAGATCCAGAATGTCTCTAGCTGTCTTCATTTTCTAATTGTGCTACCACCTCTACTATCTAAACTCACTGTGTCAATGGCACACATCGAGAAGCCACTTTCTCTTGCACCCCCACATATACATTGAGTATTATTATCAGGCATGCTGATAAAGAGGGGGGGTATGTGTACAGGATGTAGAAGATTATAAACGGGAGGCTTTGAGACTGTTGGGTGGCAGGGATACATATATCCCCTTTGCACAGGATCCCAATCATGAGTACAGGAAAGATTTGAAAGTATTGATAACATCAGCTTTACATAGGGAATCCTGAAGAGGGAGGAATTTGTATTCCTGTTTCAAGAACAATATAAGTCTGTGTTTTTTTTTACCATCTACTGAAACTGCACAAAAGCATTCCTTACACCCCAGGAAGGCCAATAGTTTCTGGGACTGATAGTTTAAAGGGATAGTAATACTTTGTTTTAACTTTATTTTATTTTGTAGGCATTAAAAAAACATGAAGAATGATATAAGTCTTATCTCTCAAACCTTTATGGTTTAATAGATATTCGCAAGCAAAGTTTCCCCCTCCCGCCCCTTTTTCCTAGTGTAAGCCATCTCTTCTCAGATGTGAATCTGGTTGTAAGACCAGACAGATAACAGCAGGGGACAATCTTCTTTGTATGAAAACAATGAAAGCCCTTCCCCCCTTGACAAGTTTTTCAGCTTTTTCCCTTATCTTATTTGAAGATTGTCCCTCTCTGCAGTCTACCTGGGCACCTCCCTTCTGATCTGGCTGAACGGGGGGGGGGATACTTTGCTTGTGAATATCTCTTAAACCATAAAGGTTTGAGAGATAAGACTTATATCGTTCTTCATGTTTTTTTAATGCTTACAAAATAAAATAAACATAAAAGGAAGTATTACTATCCCTTTAACATATAATCGTTCTCAATATACAGACCTTTTCCTGCAGCCACTGTTTTTTCTTCTACCAGCATTCCTACAGCATAAGATGCATGTTATTCAAAGTATAATGAATATTCCTTGGAAAGAATCTTATATTTGGGTCACTTGCGATGTGTCTGCACTGTACACCTGCATCTCACATGATATGGGGATACAGGCAATGGAATCATTTTTGGCGGAGGATTCTGTGATGCCGGCATCCCAGGTTAAGTTCCTGGTGGACATGGTCAGGTTTGTCGTGCAGCATAATTATTTTGTGTTTGGGGACCAGTGTTATGGCCAGACCACTGGTATGGAGATGAGTGCACGTTCACGCCATTCTGCGCCAGTTTGTATTTGGGCAAATGGGAAGCCCTTAATATTTGGAATAATAATCCATATGGGGAACATTGCCTTTATTACGAATGATACATTGATGATATTTTAATTATATGGGAAGGAGATGAGTGAATTAGAAAACTTTTTTATGTATGAATAATAACAGTATGAATTTAAAATTTACTAGTCATTTTAATACTAAACATACTGATTTTTTAGATTTAATTTTATATCAAGAGGGAGGAGAGATACTCACCAAGAATTTCAGAAAGAGTGTTGATAGCATAACATACCCTAAGGTCAAATGCAGCGGATTAAAAGGAATTGTATGAAACAGAAGGATTTCAAAAGGGAGGAGGAGGTAATTAAGAGGAAATTCCTAGAGAAAAGCTATAAACCAGAAATTGTTGATGATGCTTATGAGAGGGTGAATAAAATCCTAAGGAGTGAGCTTTTAAAGTACAAGGAGAAAGGGAAAATTAGAAAAGAGGGAATGCCATATTTTACTACAAGATTAGTAACTCCTGGGGAAAGTCACAGGAATGTATAAATGTGTCAAAAAGGAATGCACCACATGCTCACACTACCATTTTGATAGTAAAAAAAAAGCCCTCTCTGGCGCTAGTAAGAAAAATAAAAAAGTATTTTTCTCTAGAAGTACAGGAAAACAAAATAAAATGAAGTATTTTTTAAACTGTAATTCCACCTTTGTGTTGTATCTCCTCACATGCAGCTGTGGTATGCAGTATGTGGGGAGAACAATGAGAACTTTAAAAACCCACTTTTCTGAACACCTCCATAATATAGAGAAGGGGTATGTCAACCATAATGTACCCAAACACTGTGTGGGTGCAAGAGAAAATGGCATCTCGATCTGTGCCATTGATACAGTGAATATAGATAGAAGAGGTGGTAGCACAATTACAAAATTAAGACAGCTAGAGACATTCTGGATATATGAGCTAAAAACACTGTCTCCAGAAGGTCTCAATATCGATATAGATCTTGCAGCTTTTATTGAGTAACCGATATAGGTATACTTAGTGATCTCCTCTCCCTTATTAGTATGTTGAGTATTTTAATAATTCATTATTAGAAATAATTCTATTTATTTGTTAAAGTATTTAAAATATTTTATGGAAGTCTCCTTTCCAGAAAGAGAATATTTAGAAAAAAGAGCGAGAAAGGCAAAAAGGAATAAAGATAGAACAGGAAAGAGAAAAAAAACTAAATACAAGCATTAAAGAATTGATTTCTTCACCTTGAATAGTGCAGAGATAAGGTACATGTAACTGAATATGAAATGAAGTATGGATGGTTATGAGCCTGGTTTTTTACAAGGTTTTAAGTGTTATTATAAGTGTATTTTTTAAGTAGATTTAAGTGTATCTTCTATGTGATTAGATTATAAATGCAGTGGGGGATATTGATATATGTAAAAGGTTTATGGATACAAAGGTTATATAAACCCACCAGCAGAGGTCTCTACCTCTTTTCCCTTGAGGACATGGGCAGTGCAGCCCGCAATACAGGTGGGGATACTGTTCTTATTATTTAATCGGACAGCAGATGCCGGCATCTGGTTCGCCCTCACAGCTTTCCCTTGTGCCTTACCCTACTGTCCACTTCACTGCACTAACTTAGAGATCAAGCAGTGACCATTTGGTTTGAGATGCTGTGGAGTAGTGTATATCAGGAGGTGGACTGTGTGGGATAAACAATTCAAAGATATCATCTAACATCAATAGAACCCTGGAGGGTGATGAGCGCTGACTTTTCTGCTGGTCTGTAAGTGCAATACTTTGTGTTTTAAGTTGTTGAAAATAAACACCACTTTTATACTTATAATTATACTTCTGTTGCACTCTTTTTTGTAGAAATTTTGATTTTTATGGAACAAGACCATATTATAAGAGCTGCATGAAGATATCCTAAAGTGGAACTATCTTACTACTATTGCTGATAGAGGACAATACGGTGTACACATCATTCATCTATTCATAACATAAAAATCAGTTGAGCGCTCCTACGGTAAATATCAGACAGGAATCCAAGTATACTTAGAATAAAACTTACTATTTATTCCAGTTGAACAAGTATACAAAAACCCCTAATGTAACTCCTGATAGGCAAGAGCAATATAATCCACATCCATCCACGGTCCGCAGTACCAAATCACAGGAAAACCCGCCGTGGAAACCTTCAACGCAACCCTGCATCAGCCAGTATAGCGTTATATGTAACCCCCAGAATCAGGTGTACCAATTAAATATCGGATCCGCAGACCGCTACCGTGTGGACAAACATGCAACTCACCCTACAGGTATACAAAATAGCATACACTTATCTTTTATAAATGTAAAAACTGTCTACACATCATATCGGATATTCATACAATAATTCTAATAAAACATGTCACAATAGAACACAAGTAAAATCATTGGTGATCAGAATGACCAATGTGAATCAAACTGGTCATCAATACAGACCCCTACTAATCTATGACCGATATTCCCACCATAGATCATCTGTCCATTAAAGGAATATCAAGTCACATATATAAAACAATATACACAAAGTAAAATCAACAAAACTAATAAAAATATACCCTCGAGAGCTAGCACCTCTAAAAAATGACACTCAAAATACACACAAAATATAAAAAAAAAAACCCTACACCTGCTCCTCCCAAATCTAGTCAAAAAACTAAAGATCTTCTCTAATGTCCCACATCTGTTCCTCTCCCGATCTAATCAGAAAATCTAAGGTCTTCTTAAGTGTCCTCCTTATTTAGTGACCACCTTATTCATATAAATCTTCATGTAGTTCATAGTTGTATAAAATTGTTGCACAGCATTCCCAAGAAGACAAGTATCATAACTAGTTATAAATGTATCAGCCTCCTTCTCACCGCACCTGCACCCTTCACAGGTTAACTCATAAAATCTTGTGCAATATCACTTGTACCTTGTAATCAGGACCGTATGTTCATCATATTCCTTCCTCTTGTTCTAGTTTCCTGGTGTCTCGTCACCTAACTGTGACCTCTGTGTTTCTCTCCTCCACTTCCACTGGTTAACACTGCTAAACACCGAAATGAGCGCCTGTGGAATCAAGAGGCATCCGTCTTGATTACCTTAACATCAGTCCTCTGTGACTTGTTATTGACTTGCACTTGCGGTGGAGTTCTTAATAATGGCTGTACACTGTTCATGTATATGATCACATAGTCACTTCCAGTGATGGACTCCAATTCCTACACCTTTCTCCAACGCGTTTCAAAACTTCACTAGTTTCTTCCTCAGGGAATATGGTGACTATGTGCTTCAATTTGTCCTTCAATGGGAGTAGGAGGTTTGTTGTAGCTGCCCAGGGTATATTTAGTTGGGCATTTTGAAGTATCTGAAGCGCCACCTGTTTTTGGATATTCATCTATTCATCCTTTCGTCCCTTTATAATCCTCATTTTCATCTGCTTCATCTTTGTTAAGGACAAGTGCTTGTGTGTCAGTAGGTCAGATTAATGAGACGGTTTGGATATTTAATGACTGATATCACTATTGTATTATTTATAATTTTTTCCTTTTTTATTTTAGATTTATAAAATAGTTTATTTGTGCCAATAGTCTTATTAGTTATATTGATACATAGCTGTTGGATAGATTTTGGTCCAATATATCAGATACATTGGTATACTGTTTTTAAGAAGGTCCAGCAACTTGTACAGAGTTTTAGGAGTGAGGGAGGGGGTGAACATGTTACTAGTGAGGAGGAAGACTCAGGGACTGAAACTGATATGGTTGGTGTTAGTAGTAGTAGCAGTGATGGTGAAGCAGCTGGTGGGACTAGCATTAGAGGAGTAGTAGAGGAAGTAATGTAGAGTGGCCAGACCAGCTGTCAGGGAGCCCAAAACATTCCCTGACCCTGGGAGTCCCCTTCCTCCAATGGCATCATCCAGGTGAAACATGATCCTGAAGAAGGTAGAATTGTTGACCAAGCAGCAAGAATACCACCAGCATAAAGAGCACGGATCAGCTGCCTGTATCTGCTGATAGTGCTGCCAGTCTGCCCTCTTCATGTGAGCAGTTGCTGTGTGAAATTAGGCGCTCAGAGAGGAGGATGAATAAAGTAACTCAGCCAGAGACTGAAAGTTCTATGGCGAGCGAAACACCTGGATCGCCATCACCTTCTTGCTCTAGGGTAACTACATTTTCTGGCAATCCATCTCAATCACTACTGGTTGATAGCCATTCAGTAGATGTCAGGATGTGGCAGTTCATGTCCACCCATTGCACACTGTGTGGCACACTGACCACACATGACAGTGTGGTGGAGGATAATGGCAACCAGGGCAAAAAGCAACATCTAAGGAGTTTGCAAGCTGTCACATTGTTACGGTTTTCAGACACTCAGACCAGGGTTAGAAATAAAACACAGTTTTATTAAAATTAAATAAGGAATAGTGCCCCTGAGGGCCAGAATCGGTATTACAGTAATGAGTAATATACTGGCTCAATATAGCAGGAGCAGGTAATATATAGCATAAACACAGGTAAGGGTTAACACTCAAGCTGGTAGTCAGTCTCTGTGGTGGTGATTAGCCAACGCCCGGTGCATAAACAATCCCAGTAGTAGTAGTGCAGCTAGCAAGCTCAAGCAGTGCGACTGAACTGAATCACAACCAGATCACGGTCTGCAAATGCCCAAGAGTATAGAATGACTAACTGTAGCAGGAGCCAATACCCCTACAGGGGTGTAGCAATGAAGGAGAGATACTACCAGAGTCAATGGAGCCAAAATAGGAAGCACCCCTGGTGCGGTAGAGTAGGAACACTGCGTGTGCCAATGGGACCTGAGCCTAGCACCCCTTAGGTGCTGTATCAGAGGAGACACTGCCCAAGCTGAATACTAGAGCCAACGCACTACCAAGTGCGGGTGGATGGAACAACACAGTGAGAAGAATGAACCAGAGCCAAAGCACCCTTCCGGTGCCGACACGGAGCACGCACGGCCAGAGTATCGGAATGCCCTTTGCACCACGCGGTGCGACAACTCCTGGAAAACGAGCACCAAACGAGGTGGACAGCTCTGCAGTGGTAATAGCTAGTCTCGGTATAATAGGCAACAGCTCAACAAGTATTAATGTGGCTCATTGTAGGCGGCAACAGGCTTGGCAGGCTTATGCAAACAGGCTCAGTAATGGAGGCAACCGGCACAGCAAGTGTTCTGGACAGGCTCTGAAACAACGGCCACAGCTCGGCAGTAAACTCTCACAGGCTCAGAAATGGAGGAAACCAACAGGCTCAGTAACGGAGACCACGGAACAACGGATGTGTGATCAGTCAGCGCTACCTGCGAACAGGCTCAGAATGTCGCCAGGCAGAGACGAGAAGCAGAACCAGAAGAATCACGGAGCAGGAACGTCAGCCAGAGCCGGTCGATCACGGAGCAGGAACATCAGCCGGAACCGGGTCAATCACGGAGCAGGAACGTCAACCAGAACAGGGTCAATCACGGAGCAGGAACATCAGCCAGAACCGGGTTAATCACGGAGCGGGAAGTCAGCCAGAACCGGGTCAATCACGGAGCAGGAAGTCAGCCAGAACCGGGTCAATCACAGAACAGGAACAGCAGAGTAGTCAGACAAGCCAGTCGGTAAACAGGAATACAGGATCACAGCAACAATAGTGCAGGAACAGGAACACCACAAAAGGGCACCTGACAGGTGCCATAGGCCCAATAATAAAGGGACACCCTGCGTGGGCCAGTCAGCTTCCTCCAATGGACGAGCACCAGCACAGAGAGTGACAGGGAAACACGGGCACCGTGATAGTACCCCCCTCTCAAAGACCCCCTCCTCTGGCAGAGGGACTGGGTTTCTGGGGATATTTAGATTGAAAATTGCGCATTAATCTTGGAGCATGAAGGTCCCTCTGGTCGACCCAAGAATGCTCTTCAGGCCCATAACCCTTCCAGTGGACCAAATATTGCAATTTGCCTCTAAATCTCCTGGAGTCAATAATACTCTGTACTTCGTACTCCTCCTGGCCTTGAACATCCACCGGCCCAGGAACTACCGGAGTGGTAGTACAGCGGTTGCACACCAAGGGCTTCAATAGTTATACATGGATGTCACGGTTTTTAAAGACTCTCAGACGTAAGGTTTGGTAAAAACGTAACTTTATTGAAAAGTTAAGGCAATCCCCATAGGGAAACATACATAACAATACAACAATAATAGTTATACAATAGGTTCTACCGGCCTTGCCTAAAATACCGGGCAAGGCAACCCAAGTGACAGTAGCAATAGCAGGCTCTACCGGCCTTGCCTATACCGGGTAAGGCAACCGTGAGATGACATGTACCGGTTCTACCGGCCTTACCTATACTGGCAAGGCAGCCCAAAGGAGTACTGAGAGTAGGCTCTACCGGCCCTGCCAATACCGGGTAAGGCAACCTTAAAGGGATAGTAATACTTCATTTTAACTTTATTTTATTTTGTAGGCATTAAAAAAACATGAAGAATGATATAAGTCTTATCTCTGAAACCTTTATGGTTTAAGAGATATTCACAAACAAAGTATCCCCCCCCCCCCCCGTTCAACCAGATCAGAAGGGAGATGCCCAGGTAGACTGCAGAGAGGGACAATCTTCAATTAAGATAATGGAAAAAGCTGAAAAACTTGTCAAGGGGGGAAGGGCTTTCATTGTTTTCATACAAAGAAAATTGTCCCCTTCTATTATCTGTACTGTCATACAACCAGATTCACATCTGAGAAGAGATGGCTTACACTAGGTAAAAGGGGCGGGGAGGGGAACTTTGCTTGTGAATATCTCATAAACCATAAAGGTTTGAGAGATAAGACTTATATCATTCTTCATGTTTTTTTAATGCCTACAAAATAAAATAAAGTTAAAACGAAGTATTACTATCCCTTTAAAGATGGTAATGTACAAGGTTCTACCGGCCTTACCAATACCGGGCAGGACAGCCTGAGGAACACTGTAGTAGGCTCTACCGGCCCTGCCAATACCGGGTAAGGCCACCTTAAGGATGGTAACGACAAAGGTTCTACCAGCCTTACCAATACCGGGCAGGGCAGCCTGAGCGAGTAGACCAGCTGTCAGATGACTATGACAGCAGAGAGGAATAGGAACAAGGTCTTACTCAGCAGAAGTCTATTGCCAGGGAAAATCGGACAACTGCATAGGAGTGGACAGCGACCTAGCCTCAGTACTGGATAGATCAGGAGCAAACCAACGTCCGCACATTGGGACCAACAATAAATATTGCCACCAGGTTAATGGAGTAAACCAGCATCCGCACGCTGGGACCAACAGAGTATCGCCACCAGGTTTAATGGAGTAACCCAGCGTCCACACGCTGGAACCAACAGTGTATATCGCAACCAGGTTTAATGGAGTAAACCAGCGTCCGCACGCTGGAACCAACAGTGTATATCGCAACCAGGTTTAATGGAGTAAACCAGCGTCCTCACACTGGGACCAACAGTAAATGTCGCCACCAGGTTTTAATGGAGTAAACCAGCGTCCGCACGCTGGGACCAACAGTAAATGTCACCACCAGGTTTTAATGGAGTAAACCAGCGTCCGCACGCTGGAACCAACAGTGTATATCGCAACAAGGTTTAATGGGGTAAACCAGCGTCCTCACGCTGGAACCAACAGTGTATATCGCAACCAGGTTTAATGGAGTAAACCAGCATCCTCACGCTGGAACCAACAGTGTATATCGCAACCAGGTTTAATGGAGTAAACCAGCGTCCTCACGCTGGGACCAACAGTAAATGTCGCAACCAGGTTTTAATGGAGTAAACCAGCGTCCGCACGCTGGAACCAACAGTGTATATCTCAACCAGGTTTAATGGAGTAAACCAGCGTCCTCACGCTGGGACCAACAGTAAATGTCGCCACCAGGTTTTAATGGAGTAAACCAGCGTCCGCACGCTGGAACCAACAGTGTATATCGCAACCAGGTTGAATGGAGTAAACCAGCGTCCTCACTCTGGAACCAACAATGATAAGCAGCAGCGAAAAGAGCAATGTCGCCAGAGCGACGGGGCTAGAGCAGGAGCCCTACACTCCAACGGGGAGTCCACCGGGGCGAGACTGATGCACTGACAGATGACTGGAACCACCGGAACCGCCGGTGCAGAGCGAACCGGCTGGAGAAGCGGCAGGCAGGAGACTCAGGAACTCAGTAGATTAGCCCACTAGGTGCTGGAACACAGGAGCACCGGAACACTAGCATGCAGGAACATTGGAACACTGGAACGCAGGAACAGCAGGATCAGCAGGATCAGCAGGCCCAGAAGCCTGACAAGCAGATCAGGCCAAGTGGAGTCAGAAACACCACGAAAGGGCAACCTGGAAGTGCTCAACCTGGGTTTAAAAAGGCTGTGTGAGGAGGGCTAATAGCAGACAGCCAATCAGGAATACTCAGCCAGTGACAGACACAGAACAGCACGAATCACGGGCACTGTGATAGTATTCCCCTTTCAAAGATCCCCTCTCCTAGAGTGGAGTCTGGGCTTCTGAGGGTATTTGGTATGAAATATTCGTAGTAACTTGGGTGCATGAAGGTCCTTACTGTCTACCCAGGAACGATCCTCAGGACCATAACCTTTCCAATGCACCAGATACTGTACCCCTCCTCTATGCCTACGGGAATCAATAATATTTTGTACGTCATACTCCTCCTGCCCTTCAACTTCAACAGGACCTGGCATCACAGGTGTGGTAGTATAACGGTTACAAACCAGAGGTTTAAGGAGAGACACATGGAATACATTATGAATGCGCATAGAAGCAGGTAATTCCAAGGCATAGGAAACGGAGTTAATTTTGCGAATTACCTTGTACGGACCAATGAACCGAGGTGCCAGCTTATTAGATGGGACCTTGAGCTTCAGATTCTTAGAGGACAGCCATACTCTATCACCGACTTGAAAGGAAACCGCTGGAAGCCTTCTGCGATTGGCATGACGCTGATGTCGCTGAAAAGACTGACCCAGTGCCCTCTGAACTTGTGCCCATGTGGAACGGAGTTGCTCTATATGCTCATCCAGAGCTGGAATCTGCTGTGTCTGAAAGGAATCCGGGAGCAGACAGGGTTGAAACCCATAATTGATCAAAAACAGAGAGCTCCCGGTGGAAGAATTAACTGCGCAGTTCCTGGCGAACTCTGCCCAAGGCAACAAGTTGGCCCAATTATCATGATGGTCAGTCACAAAACTGTTCCAACCCTTGATTGGCCCTCTCAGCGGCCCCATTAGTCTGGGGATGATATGCAGAGGAAAATGATAGCTGTATGCCCATCTGTTTGCAAAATGCCCTCCAGAATCTGGACACAAACTGGCTCCCCCTGTCAGACACCAGCACCCTGGGTACTCCATGCAACCGAAACACCTCTCGAGCAAATACTGTTGCCAGTTCTTTGGCCGAAGGAAGGCCACAGAGGGGTACGAAGTGTGACATTTTCGAAAACCTGTCTACCACCATCAATATGAAGGAATACCCTCTAGACCTGGGCAATTCTCCCATAAAGTCGATAGAGACGTGAGACCAGGGGTGTTCACCATTAGGCACCGGCTGAAGTAAGCCCACCGGGAAATGTCTAGGGGTTTTGGCACGGGCACAGGTGGCACAGGCATTCATAAAATTGGCACAATCTGCTCTTATAGAAGGCCACCAGAATAGCTGAGAGAGAGACCAAAACAATTGATCTCTACCAATATGTCCCGCAGCCTTAGAGGAGTGGTAGGTTTCAAGTAGTCGAGTACGGAATGGCTCAGCGACAAAACATTTGCCCGCTGGAGTTTCATGGGGAGCAGAGGCTTGGAACCATAAAATTTCCTCCCCTAGTGGTGAAGTAATACTAGTATGTATGGTAGCCAATATTCAATCAGGTTGAATGATAGGTGCTGGTACTTCTTCTCTGTCAACCTCCGCCTCAAATTGTCTAGACAGAGCATCAGCCCTAACATTTTTTGATCCAGGCAAGTATGATACAATGAAATTGAATCGGGATAGAAACAGTGCCCATCTGGCCTGGCGAGGAGACAATCTCTTGGCCTCAGAGAGATAAGTTAGATTCTTGTGATCAGTTAGAATCAAAACTGGGTTTTTTGTGCCTTCAAGTAAATGACGCCATTCTTTGAGAGCAAGAATAATGGCCAGTAATTCTCGATCACCAATCTTTTAATGACTTTGAGCACTGGTTAATTTTTTTGAAAAGAATCCACAGGGTCTGAGTGCACCACCTTTAACCTGTCGCTGAGAAAGCACCGCCCCGACCCCAAAATTTGAGGCATCAACCTCTAAAGTAAAGGGAAGTAGAGGATTGGGGTGGGACAACACAGGTGCTTCAGCAAAGGCTACCTCAACTTCTCAAAGGCCTCTTCAGCAGCCACCGCCTAGAGAGATGGATTAGCGCCCTTATGCGTGAGGTCAGACAGAGGTTTCACGATAGAGGAGAAGTTTTTAATAAACTTCCTGTAATAATTGGCGAAGCCCAGAAATCGTTGGATGGCTTTAAGACTCTTGGGTTTAGGCCACTGTAAGACTGCAGTCAATTTCTCTTTATCCATGGCAATGCCGTCTTTGCCAATTTTAAACCCCAGAAACGGTACACTGGTTTTGTAGAACTCGAAATTCTCCAATTTACAAAATAATCTATTTTTGTGTAAGCGCAGCAACACTTCAGACTAGTGTTGAGCGAGCATGCTCGGCCGAAGCTCGGTTCGGCTCGAGCATCGCTCTGCTCGGCACATGGCGGTACGAGTACGAGTACCGCATGTGCTCGCCCGCCATGTTCGGGTCTCCTCCCCGCACGTTTCGCGGCTGCTACGCAGCCAATAAACGTGCAGGGAGACTCTGACATCAGTGTAATGCCAGCAGCCATGTTGGCTGCTGGCATTACACTGATTGGCTGGCCAGAACCCGTGGTCGGGTGCTGTATAGCACCTGACCAGCGAGTTCGGCTCAGTCTTAGCCAGGGAGAGATGAGGATAGGAAGGGAAAGTCAGTGTAGGGAGAAGAAAAGCAATTGTGAAAAAAAAAAAAGACCCAAAAGTCCTTTTTAGGACTACTGTGTGTGGGGGCAGCAGTTTATTTTGTGTGGGGGGGCAGAGAAAAAAAAAAAAAATCTTCATATATTCTGTTCACTGTGCCTAGCCGCAGATTAGCAGCACATTCTGTTTAGTGTGCAAAGTTGCAGATTAGAGCACATTCTGTTCAGTGTGCAAAGTTGCAGATTAGCAGCACATTCTTTTTAGTGTGCAAAGTTGCAGATTAGAGCACATTCTGTTTAGTGTGCAAAGTTGCAGATTAGCAGCACATTCTGTTTACTGTGCAAAGTTTCAGAATAGGAAAACATTCTGTTAAGTGTTCAAACTGTAAAATATCAAAGTCACATATTCCATTCACTGTGCGTAGCCGCAGTTAAGAAGCAAATTCTGTGTACTGTGCAAAGTTTCAGAATAGGAAAACATTCTGTTAAGTGTTCAAACTGTAAAATATCAAAGTCACATATTCCATTCACTGTGCGTAGCCGCAGTTAAGAAGCAAATTCTGTTTACTGTGCAAAGTTTCAGAACAGGAAAACATTCTGTTAAGTGTTCAAACTGTAAAATATCAAAGTCACATATTCCATTCACTGTGCGTAGCCGCAGTTAAGAAGCAAATTCTGTGTACTGTGCAAAGTTTCAGAATAGGAAAACATTCTGTTAAGTGTTCAAACTGTAAAATATCAAAGTCACATATTCCATTCACTGTGCGTAGCCGCAGTTAAGAAGCAAATTCTGTTTACTGTGCAAAGTTTCAGAATAGGAAAACATTCTGTTAAGTGTTCAAACTGAAAAATATCAAAGTCACATATTCCATTCACTGTGCGTAGCCGCAGTTAAGAAGCAAATTCTGTTTACTGTGCACAGTTTCAGAATAGGAAAACATTCTGTTAAGTGTTCAAACTGTAAAATATCAAAGTCACATATTCCATTCACTGTGCGTAGCCGCAGTTAAGAAGCAAATTCTGTGTACTGTGCAAAGTTTCAGAATAGGAAAACATTCTGTTAAGTGTTCAAACTGTAAAATATCAAAGTCACATATTCCATTCACTGTGCGTAGCCGCAGTTAAGAAGCAAATTCTGTGTACTGTGCAAAGTTTCAGAATAGGAAAACATTCTGTTAAGAGTTCAAACTGTAAAATATCAAAGTCACATATTCCATTCACTGTGAGTAGCCGCAGTTAAGAAGCAAATTCTGTTTACTGTGCACAGTTTCAGAATAGGAAAACATTCTGTTAAGTGTTCAAACTGAAAAATATCAAAGTCACATATTCCATTCACTGTGCGTAGCCGCAGTTAAGAAGCAAATTCTGTTTACTGTGCACAGTTTCAGAATAGGAAAACATTCTGTTAAGTGTTCAAACTGTAAAATATCAAAGTCACATATTCCATTCACTGTGCGTAGCCGCAGTTAAGAAGCAAATTCTGTGTACTGTGCAAAGTTTCAGAATAGGAAAACATTCTGTTAAGTGTTCAAACTGTAAAATATCAAAGTCACATATTCCATTCACTGTGCGTAGCCGCAGTTAAGAAGCAAATTCTGTTTACTGCGCACAGTTTCAGAATAGGAAAACATTCTGTTAAGTGTTCAAACTGAAAAATATCAAAGTCACATATTCCATTCACTGTGCGTAGCCGCAGTTAAGAAGCAAATTCTGTTTACTGTGCACAGTTTCAGAATAGGAAAACATTCTGTTAAGTGTTCAAACTGTAAAATATCAGTCACATATTCCATTCACTGTGCGTAGCCGCAGTTAAGAAGCAAATTCTGTGTACTGTGCAAAGTTTCAGAATAGGAAAACATTCTGTTAAGTGTTCAAACTGTAAAATATCAAAGTCACATATTCCATTCACTGTGCGTAGCCGCAGTTAAGAAGCAAATTCTGTGTACTGTGCAAAGTTGCAGATTTGCAGCACATATTCCGTGTAATATGAAGAAGGCGGGTAAAAAGGGACGGGGAAGTGGACGTGATCCTAATAGTTCAGGGCGCGGGTCAGGACGCGTAGAAACTGCGCTTGGTGCCAGAGCACAAGACAGAAAGACATCCACCATACCTAGCTTCATGTCTCATTTTACAGGGCGTCGCAGGACATCACTCTCGAGGTCCGACCACTGCGAACAGGTGGTCGGTTGGATGTCAGCTGATACTGCTTCCAGTCGGTTAAGCACCACCCTGTCTTCCACCAAGTCCACTCTCAGTAGCCAAGAGTCTGGTCAACATAATCCTCACTCTGATCATCCTTCCTCCCACCATAGAGGATCTGGTCAAAGAAGTGATCCCACACTGGGATATAGTGAGGAGCTCGTCTCATCACCAATCCTTAATTTGAACCTCTCTCCAAGCACGCTTGCAGAGGAACATGACATCTTGTGCCCTGATTCACAACCTCTAGAGGGTACCCAATCACAAGAAGATGACAGAGGTGAACGGCATTTAAGGTCAAAGGAAGTGGATGATGATGATGATGAGACACAGTTGCCATTAAATCAACCACTATTACTGTCTCAAGACCTTGATGAGGAGGATGATATACAGTTGTCAATGACTGAGTATGTGGTGGGATCAAGACATGAGGAGGATGATCAGAGTGAGGAAGTGGAGGAGGACTTGGTGGACGATGAGGTGACTGACCCCACCTGGGAAGGTGTAGAGCCAAGCGATGACAGCAGTCCTGAGGGTGAGCCATCTGCAGCACCGCAACAGGCTGGAAGAGGCAGTGGTGTGGATACAGAAAGAAGGCGGACCGCACCAAACCGGCCCGCAAATGTTCCACGGAGCACCCCCTTGCGTAAATCTCCCTTGCCAAGGGGTAGGTGTTCCGCGTTATGGCGTTTTTTTAAGGAAAGTGCGGACGACAAAAGAATTGTAGTTTGCAACCTGTGCCACACCAGAATGAGCCGAGGCATGAACACTAGAAACCTCACCACCACCAGCATGATCCGACACATGGCATCCAAGCACCGTAATAAGTGGGAGGAACGCCTGGATCGCCCATCTGTGTCTGCAGGCCACACCACTGCCTCCTCTTCCCCTGTTTTCGGTGCCGGCCAATCGCCTGTCGAAGGCGCAGGCCCGCATACCTCCCGCCCTGCACCTGTAGCATCTGAAGCACCATCAGCGACCACATCCACTTCCCTGTCCCAGCACAGCGTCCAAATGTCGTTACCCCAGGCATTTGAGCGCAAGCGAAAATACCCAGCCACCCACCCACAGGCCATAGCACTAACCTCACACCTTTCCAAATTACTGGCCATCGAAATGCTGCCATTTAGGCTTGTGGAGACTGAGTCCTTCCGCAGCCTGATGGCAGCAGCTGTCCCTCGGTACGCAGTCCCCAGCCGCCACTACTTTTCCCGGTGTGCCGTTCCCGCCTTACACCACCATGTGTCCCGTAACATCACCCGTGCCCTGACCAACGCAGTTACTGGGAAGGTCCACTTAACGACTGACACACGGACAAGTGCTTGTGGCCAGGGACGCTACATTTCCCTGACGGCACACTGGGTGAATGTCGTGGAGGCTGGGAGCGACTCGGACCCTGGGATGGCACAGGTGCTACCCACGCCGCGGATTGCGGGCCCTACCTCCATCAGGGTTTCCGCCAGCACCTACGTTATTGGCTCCTCCTCCTCCGTTTCCACCTCCGAATTCTCTGCGCGCAGCGCCACTCACCCATCAGCCGGTAGCTGGAAGCAGTGTAGCACTGCAGTGGGGAAGCGTCAACAGGCCGTGCTGAAGCTGATCTGCCTTGGGGACAAACAGCACACGGCCTCAGAGCTGTTGCAGGGGATTAGTCACCAGACCGAGCAGTGGCTCTCGCCACTCAACCTGCAACCAGGCATGGTTGTGTGTGATAATGGGCGTAACTTGGTGGCGGCTTTGGAGCTCGGCAAGCTCACACACGTACCATGCCTAGCGCATGTATTTAATTTAGTGGTTCAGCGATTTCTAAAAACCTACCCCAATGTGCATGATCTCTTGACCAAGGTGCGCCGCGTGTGTGCACATTTCCGTAAGTCATCTACAGCTTCAGCCGGCCTGTTGAAGCTGCAGCAGCGCTTACAATTGCCAGCTCACCGGCTGCTGTGTGACGTGAGCACGCGCTGGAACTCCACCTTCCACATGTTGGCCCGGCTTTGTGAGCAGCAGAGGGCAGTAGTGGAGTACCAGCTGTTACACGGTCGTTGCCTCTCCGTTCAACTTCCTCTAATCAGAAGTGAGGAGTGGGAATGGATGTCAGACCTCTGTGAGGTTTTACGCAATTTTGAGGAATCGACACAGATGGTGAGCGGCGATAACGCTATTATCAGTGTAACCATCCCACTTCTGTGTCTACTGAAACGCTCGCTGCTCACAATTAAAACCGACGCTTTGCATGTGGAAGAGGTGGAAATGGGGGAGGAAGAGCTTACACAAGGTGATAGCCAGAGCACCCTCACTTCGTCTTCTCAGCAACAATTGGAGGAGGTGGAGGAGGAGGAGGAGGAAGACACGGTTGCCTCCGCTACAGAGGGTAGCCATGGAACTTTAGTTCCATCTCTTCAGCGTGGGTGGGCAGAAGAGGAGGAAGAGGATGAGGAGATTGAGAGTCATCCTCCTGGTGAGGACAGCGAAATCTTGACTGTTGGTACTCTGGCACACATGGCTGACTTTATGTTAGGCTGCCTTTCCCGTGACCCACGCGTTATACGCATTTTAGACAACACGGATTACTGGGTGTTCACCCTTCTGGACCCCCGCTACAAAGAGAATTTCTCATCTCTCATTCCTCCGGTGGAGAGGACAAGCAAAATGGTGCAATACCAGAAGGTTCTTGTTGAAAAATTGCTCCAAAATTTTCCATCTGACAACGCTGGCGGCAGAGTACGTGCTACCTTGGCCAACAGAGAAGGGGAGAAAAGGGGAGCACACAGCAGTTCCGACAAAGGCAGGGCAACACTCTCCAAGGCGTGGGACACCTTCATGACACCCCGCCAGCACCCTCACCCTGATGCACAGCCTAGTGTCACAAGGAGGGAAAAGTTTTGGAAGATGGTGAAGGAGTACGTAGCAGACCGTGTCAGCGTCCTCAATGATCCCTCTGTGCCTTACAACTACTGGGTGTCCAAGCTGGACACGTGGTATGAACTGGCACTCTACGCCTTGGAGGTGCTGGCCTGCCCTGCCGCCAGCGTTCTGTCTGAGCGGGTATTTAGTGCTGCTGGTGGCATCATAACAGATAAGCGTATCCGCCTTTCCACCGAAAATGCTGATAGGTTGACACTTATAAAAATGAACAAGGCCTGGATTTCCCCTGACTTCTCCACTCCACTGGAGGAAAGCCCCGGGTGAACATAAAGTGACTTTATATATGTTATTTACAATGATGGGAATACTCTTTATTCCCATTCACCCCTTCCACCCAAAAAACGGGTATATGGTTGACTCTCTTCCATATACCCTGGGATATAATTTTTATATAGGGCCAGCTCACCAGCGGGCCCTGTGATATAATTTTTATATAGGGCCAGCTCACCAGCGTGCGCAGTTTGACAATTTTTGTATAGGTCAGCTCACCAGCAGGCCTTCTCATATAATGTTTTATTGGGTCAGCTCTCTAGCGGGCCCTCTCATATAATGTTTTATAGCGTCAGCTCACTAGCGGGCCTTCGCATATAATGTTTAGGATGGTCAGCTCCGCAGCAGACCCTCACCCATAATGTTTTGGATGGTCGGCTCAGCGCACGTTTCCCTCTTAATCATGGTCCCAGTTCAGAAAAATCGAGGAAATTTTTGGGAGAATTTGCCTTTGCGCACGTTTCCCTCTTAATCATGGCCTCAGTTCAGAAAAATCAAGGACATTTTTGGGAGAATTTGCCTCTGCGCACGTTTCCCTCTTAATCATGGCCTCAGTTCAGAAAAATCGAGGAAATTTTTGGGAGAATTTGCAGATGATATACAAGTAAATATACAGCAAATACTGTTTGGTAACAATTTTTCGCCTAAAGTCGTTTTTATCTGCCTTTTTGTGTGTTTTACGGTCAGTCTGTAAAAATGGCGTACTACGGGCGAAAGATCGTTCCCAGCAGCGATGTTGGAGTCCAAGATGCATCCAGACATCCTCCCTATGCTGTCCCTGAACCTTTCTGTGGTGTTTCCATCATTTTCTGCCCTTTTCCTATGGACCAGGCACCCTCCCCTCATCAGAGCAGGGGGTGCCTGGTGTAGTGCTCGAGTCCTCCCATTGACTTCAATGGGGCTCGGGTGCTCGGCCGAGCACTCGAGCCTCCGGGGGCGCTCGGTCAGAGCACCCGAACACCCGAGCATTGGGGTGCTCGCTCATCACTACTTCAGACACATCCTTGATGTGTTGTGACAAGTCTTTGGAGTGGATAGGTATGTCGTCAAGATAGACTACAACACATGATTGTAACATATCTCTAAGAACGTCATTGATCAGTTCTTGAAATACTGCAGGAGCATTACATAGACCAAATGGCATGACTAGGTATTCATAGTGCCCTGATCTCGTATTGAAGGCAGTTTTCCACTCATCACCGGCTCTGATACGTATCAAATTGTAGGCTGCCCTTAGGTCCAATTTGGTGAAAATCGAGGACCCCTTAAGTCTACCAAACAGCTCGGTGATGAGTGGTATCGGGTAGGCATTCTTTGCCATCAGCTTATTCAGCCCACGATAGTCTATGCATGGTCGCAGTTCACCACTTTTTTTCTTAACAAAAAAGAACCCGGCGCCAGCCGGAGAAGTAGATTTCCTTATGATCCCTCTACTGAGGGCATCCTCTATGTATTCCTCCATAGCTTGGTTCTCCTCACAAGACAATGGATACTTGCGTCCCCTCGGTGGTACTGCTCCAGGACTTAGTTCTATACAACAATCGTATGGTCTGTGCTGAGGTAGGGCGCCAGCCTCTCCCTTACTGAAAACGTCGCTGAACTTCTGGTAAACATCAGGTAGTGAAGGGGAGGTGCACAAGACCTTAACAGGATGGGTAACGCACTTATCCATACAGAACTGAGACCAAGCAGCAATCTCACATTTCTGCCAATCAAATTGTGGGTTGTGCAACTGTAACCAAGGAAAGCCCAAGATCACGGCATGGTGAGGAGAATTAATCAATTGGAACTGTTGCTCTTCCTTGTGAAGAGCCCCAATAGTCATGGACAAGGGCATCGTTTCAAAGGTAACTTGGGCGGGTTTCAAAGGTCTGCCATCAATTGCTTCAATAGCAAGGGGGTTTCTCTGTGAATCCCCTGGTACCCCATGCAATTCGGCAAAGGTATTGTCCATAAAATACCCGGCTGCACCAGAATCAACCAGGGCCAAAACCTCAACTGAGCGTTGTGCCCATGACAATACCACCTGTATGGTGGGTTTAAGTGTGCCCAACACTGGGGACGATTGGACACCACCTAGGGCCTGTCCCCCAAGGTACCCTAGGTGTGTTCGTTTCCCGGACGTACCGGACAAGATCTTAACAGGGGACCATTTTTACTGCGGTACAAACATAATCCCTGTATCTTGCCATACCTCCTCTGTTCCTTGGTTAACCTAGTGAAACCCAGAGAAAAAAGATTATGGTGTGCACTATCTCTTAATGCACTACTTGGGGTGCATAGGAACTAAATATATAACTTAAAAAAGAAAGAGGAAACAGAATGCCTATCAAATTGCACTCCCAAAAAGTGCATCAAATACCTATTATTAAAATGTAGAATATTTTATTAATGTATTAATAAAACCAGTATATGCACCAAAAATAGACAATCGTATAAATGCAAGCTGAAAATAGCCCCGAATATTCCCAATGTGTGGGAATTCAATACCTGTCGAAAGAAACTACATCACTGGTAGTGAAAACATAAATTGTGAGTAACAGTCCACCATTTATTTCATAAATTGTGTAGATGATAGCATACCTAAAAAAAGCTGTCCTTAAGTATACAAAGACAGCAATAAATAAGCTGACGGATCAAAATCCAGGTATTAAACAGTCCATTAATATTGATCTCGGACATCTACTCACTAAGCACTCACGTGGATCTCATCCGATTGGGAAACCCACGTGAGCATATTAGAGTAATTCTCAAAAAACGAAAAAAGAAAAGGTAAGATCTAAAGTCACATAGTTCCAGTTCCTAAGAATAATGAAGAGGGGTACCTCTATCAAGCAGTCTAAGTCATGAAATGAATCCACTACACTGCAAAAATCAAACTTAACCCTAACTAGGGCTGGCTATAAAAAAGTGTCTCGTTCAACAATATACAAGGTAACGAATAAAAGCCTAACCTCTGATGCCTGATGCAACGTATCTATTGCCAAGCAACAATGTTCCGTTTGAAGGGAAATAACGTAGCAAATAGAAAATCTCATAAGCGTCGCACGGTAAAATAGAAAACTATAGTAATCCAGGTAAGATCAGATACTTCTCTGCTTATATAAAACAGGACTGAATAACCAAAATAGACATCAAAGGTTTAAGCTAAATGAGCCATTGGAATGTCTAGATCGAAATAACAGAGGCTCTAGGGTAGATAAAAAATTCCCCTAGTGTATGAAAGCCTCAAATGTAGTCGTCTGTAATAGATAACACACCTGTTACAGATGAAGACAAACCATTAACCCTATGTGGGCTGAACTACGCAGAATGCTATAGTACAGAGTAAAGATAGACTGTTAGGCTAAAGCTGGTGCGTTCAAGATAAATGCTAATGGAACTCTAGCTAATAATACAATACCAGCCCTAAGACTGAAAAAAGAGTATAGATCGAACCCATCTGCCATTCACACACATACCGGGGCATATCCGGCTTGCCTCTTAAAATAATGCAGAGAGGGGTTACATGAAAAACCCTAACCTAAATATGAGAATGGTAATAGGTAATACTCAAAAAATATATATGTAGTAAAGGTTCGTGTGCACCAATAAACAGTACCACCTATAAAGTACCAAAACTAAATAAAATAAAGAGAGCGCTCTACACAGAAGAATTACGCGCGTTTCGCCATAGCTTCATCAGAATTGAGGCCCGACAAAGTCGCGCCAATATTTAAACAAAAAAAGCCCCCTTGTGGAGGAATATACCAATTACAACTAAAATGGGATTGAATGTGAACAATACGCCATATCTGAGAGAAATAACAGAATTTATAATATATTTAGAATATCTGAAGTAGATGGATATTCATTCAGATCTTAGGACCAGAAATTTATTTAGTTTAAAATATATGAGTCTTCAATAGGAATTCATAAATGGGCTGTTAAGCACATTTCCTCATTCAGACCTCTAGGGGTCATAGTATCTAGTAAGAATATCCATCTATTTTCTTGTTGCAACAAAACTCTCTCAATATCTCCTCCTCTCAATCCCAAGGATATCTTTTGTAATCCCCAGACCTTTAGAGAACTAATAGAGGCATCATGATAGAGGAGAAAATGTCTAGCCACACTTGTAAGGGTTTTGCCTTCAATATTGTGAGATCTAGCATGTGATATGTTGCTGATATGCTCCAAGACACGTTGTTTCAACATTCTAGTGGTCATGCCCACATATTTCAGACTACAGGCACATTCCAGACAGTATATCACGTTCTTTGTCTGGCATGTGATAAAATCCTTGATAACATGCACTGTTCCTGTTCTGTCTGTAATCTGTTTACATTTAATCATATGTGGGCATAATTTGCATCTTCCACAGGCAAATGAGCCCCTGGTAGAAAGTGACTTCTTAGACGTATTAGAAAAATGACTGCTAACTAAATGGTTAGCAAGATTTGGTGCTTTTCTGTAAGTAATGGAAACCCGATTATCTAAAAGGGTAACAAGTTTATTATCTTGTTGTAAAACAGGGAAATGCCTTTGAAGAATGTCTTCAATTTCCCTGTGTTGATTAGAAAATGTCGTGATTAAACGAATACTGGAGGACTGAGGTCTGATTTTAGGTGTTAATAAATTATTCCTTGGTTCATGTAATGCTCTCTGATAAGCCCGTTTTAATTTAGCATTGGGGTAACCTCTCTTCAATAATCTCATTCTTAGTTCTTGTGCACGAATTTTGAAAGTATTGAAGTCTGAACAGTTTCTTCGGATTCTTAAGAATTCACCTACAGGGATATTATGTTTTATACTAGCAGGATGATGGCTAGAGAAATGCAATACACTATTGGTGGCAGGAGTTTTGCGAAATAAGTCACTTCCAAGTGTATTATCCTGCTGGCGGAAAATGGTAAGATCTAAAAAATTAATTTTGTTGAGATCAAAATCAAGAGTTAGCTTCAGATTTAAATTATTGGTGTTTAAAATGGAAATAAATATTTTTAACTCTTCGACAGAACCACACCAAAGGAAGAAGATATCGTCAATATATCTATACCACATAAGTATGTGGTTGGTGTGGTTTTCCATGTCCTCTGAGAATACAACTTCCTGCTCCCACCAGCCCAGGTATAAATTGGCATAAGTGGGAGCACAGGCTGTTCCCATGGCAGTACCACGGGTTTGAAGGTAGTAGACATTATTAAATAGAAAGTAGTTATGTCGTAACACAAAGGACAACATCCTCAACAAATATGATTGATTTAAAGAATCCTTCCAATTATTCCGAATTAAATGATATTGAATGGCCTGACATCCCTTAGTGTGTTCTATGGATGTATATAGGCTTTCTACATCACATGTGACAAGAATGGTATGCTCATCAATAGGTAAATTCTCAATTTTTGAAAGAACATCCATAGTATCTTTGATGTAAGAAGGCAAGTAATCCAAAAAAAATTCGTAATTTTTGGTCAATGAACTTACTTAATTTCTCACATAAACTGTCATTACCTGACACTATGGGGCGCCCAGGCGGATTGTCCCTGTTTTTGTGAATCTTGGGCAATAGATAAAATGTAGCTATTTTTGGATGGGATGTTGATAAAAAATTTTTTTCCTTGGAGGAAATAACCAAATCCCGAGCTGCATCTTCTATCATCATATTGTATAGCCTCAAAAAGTCCTCAGTTGGATCAAAAGTCAATCGCTTGTAACTACCAGATAGATGCAATTGTTTTTTGGCTTCATGGATATACATATCCTTAGGCCACAAAACTATATTGCCTCCCTTATCAGAGGCCTTGATAACAATGTCATCCCATTTTTGAATATCTTGTAATGCCCTTCTTTCAAAAAAACTCAGGTTAGAATTACTTTTATTTATGGGAAGTTTCATGACATCCTTCATCACTAAATCTATAAAGATTTGAACGTTCGGACATACATATGAAGGGGGGACATAAGTCGATTTAGGTCTCAAATCAGATCTCATCCCCATTTGTCTATTGGATGTTTCTGCAATAGAAAGAGGCTCCACATCTTGTTGCGACTGAGGGATTAATGTCTCAGTGTTAGAATATTGTTTAGCTAAGAGTAGCTTACGTCCATATAAATGTAAATCCTTAAAAAGTGTGAATTTGTCAATTTCTGAAGTTGGAGAGAAAGATAGACCCTTGGACAAAACTCTTATATGTGTGTTATCTAAAATATGTTGCGAGAGATTAATTATTTGAAGATCATCTGAAATCTCTAGCGGAATTGTCTCATGGATCTTGATCTCCCCCTCCCCCTCTGTGAGTACCGAGGGAACCCCCTTTGTGTTGTAATCCGTTGATAAGTCAGGTCTGATCCTCTTTCTCGTACCCCCTCTGCGCGTCTTGGATTTTTTTCGCGCAGTGAGAGACGACTTATCCCCTGACGTGTGGATAAAAAAGGATTAGATGGACCCGCTACTGGTGTTGAAACATCTGTAAATGGATTAATAGGTATTCTGCCTGACTCTATTTCTGTTTCAGATTCAGCTTCAGAGGGTGAGGTCTCATCATCAGTATTGGGTAAGTCTATTCTAGAAATGGTTCGAGTATTCCTAGGCCACTTGTAAATAGAAGCGCCTCTAGCATCTGATAAGTCCCTATTAAACTTCTTTTTTTTCCTCTCAATTATTTTATTCTCAAGTGTATCTAATTCTTGATTTAAACTATCAATATCAGTCTGCATGGAATCATTAACCTCTAAATTTCTTAATTTCTCTTCAATTTCAACAATTTGTTTATCCACTGTATCAATTATATCATGTTCATAATCCTTTAAGATAGTCATGAATTCCAAAGAACAACGATTGCAGCATTCCTCCCACCTATTTTTATAGTTCTCTTCCTTAAAGGAAAAGGTGGGAAAGATGCGCAATCTTAAACCTCTAGGTATGATTTTCTGTTCCAAATATTTCTCATATGTAATTTTGTTCCACCATGATTTGGTGAGTCTAGTATGGGCCTTTTTATATTCCTCAAATAATTGTATATAACTAACCAAAGTAGTATCACGTATATCAGAATTGGTAGAAAAAATATTAAGTGCCTGAGAGGCCCATTTTTCTTTTCTTTGAATGTTAAAATTGGTGCTCATTGTTGATAGATTATCAGAGATGTGCAATACACCAAAGAGAAACCCGTACACCGGGAAATAATGATACTAAGAGAAAAAAGATTATGGTGTGCACTATCTCTTAATGCACTACTTGGGGTGCATAGGCACTAAATATATAACTTAAAAAAGAAAGAGGAAACAGAATGCCTATCAAATTGCACTCCCAAAAAATCCAAGACGCGCAGAGGGGGTACGAGAAAGAGGATCAGACCTGACTTATCAACGGATTACAACACAAAGGGGGTTCCCTCGGTACTCACAGAGGGGGAGGGGGAGATCAAGATCCATGAGACAATTCCGCTAGAGATTTCAGATGATCTTCAAATAATTAATCTCTCGCAACATATTTTAGATAACACACATATAAGAGTTTTGTCCAAGGGTCTATCTTTCTCTCCAACTTCAGAAATTGACAAATTCACACTTTTTAAGGATTTACATTTATATGGACGTAAGCTACTCTTAGCTAAACAATATTCTAACACTGAGACATTAATCCCTCAGTCGCAACAAGATGTGGAGCCTCTTTCTATTGCAGAAACATCCAATAGACAAATGGGGATGAGATCTGATTTGAGACCTAAATCGACTTATGTCCCCCCTTCATATGTATGTCCGAACGTTCAAATCTTTATAGATTTAGTGATGAAGGATGTCATGAAACTTCCCATAAATAAAAGTAATTCTAACCTGAGTTTTTTTGAAAGAAGGGCATTACAAGATATTCAAAAATGGGATGACATTGTTATCAAGGCCTCTGATAAGGGAGGCAATATAGTTTTGTGGCCTAAGGATATGTATATCCATGAAGCCAAAAAACAATTGCATCTATCTGGTAGTTACAAGCGATTGACTTTTGATCCAACTGAGGACTTTTTGAGGCTATACAATATGATGATAGAAGATGCAGCTCGGGATTTGGTTATTTCCTCCAAGGAAAAAAATTTTTTATCAACATCCCATCCAAAAATAGCTACATTTTATCTATTGCCCAAGATTCACAAAAACAGGGACAATCCGCCTGGGCGCCCCATAGTGTCAGGTAATGACAGTTTATGTGAGAAATTAAGTAAGTTCATTGACCAAAAATTACGAATTTTTTTGGATTACTTGCCTTCTTACATCAAAGATACTATGGATGTTCTTTCAAAAATTGAGAATTTACCTATTGATGAGCATACCATTCTTGTCACATGTGATGTAGAAAGCCTATATACATCCATAGAACACACTAAGGGATGTCAGGCCATTCAATATCATTTAATTCGGAATAATTGGAAGGATTCTTTAAATCAATCATATTTGTTGAGGATGTTGTCCTTTGTGTTACGACATAACTACTTTCTATTTAATAATGTCTACTACCTTCAAACCCGTGGTACTGCCATGGGAACAGCCTGTGCTCCCACTTATGCCAATTTATACCTGGGCTGGTGGGAGCAGGAAGTTGTATTCTCAGAGGACATGGAAAACCACACCAACCACATACTTATGTGGTATAGATATATTGACGATATCTTCTTCCTTTGGTGTGGTTCTGTCGAAGAGTTAAAAATATTTATTTCCATTTTAAACACCAATAATTTAAATCTGAAGCTAACTCTTGATTTTGATCTCAACAAAATTAATTTTTTAGATCTTACCATTTTCCGCCAGCAGGATAATACACTTGGAAGTGACTTATTTCGCAAAACTCCTGCCACCAATAGTGTATTGCATTTCTCTAGCCATCATCCTGCTAGTATAAAACATAATATCCCTGTAGGTGAATTCTTAAGAATCCGAAGAAACTGTTCAGACTTCAATACTTTCAAAATTCGTGCACAAGAACTAAGAATGAGATTATTGAAGAGAGGTTACCCCAATGCTAAATTAAAACGGGCTTATCAGAGAGCATTACATGAACCAAGGAATAATTTATTAACACCTAAAATCAGACCTCAGTCCTCCAGTATTCGTTTAATCACGACATTTTCTAATCAACACAGGGAAATTGAAGACATTCTTCAAAGGCATTTCCCTGTTTTACAACAAGATAATAAACTTGTTACCCTTTTAGATAATCGGGTTTCCATTACTTACAGAAAAGCACCAAATCTTGCTAACCATTTAGTTAGCAGTCATTTTTCTAATACGTCTAAGAAGTCACTTTCTACCAGGGGCTCATTTGCCTGTGGAAGATGCAAATTATGCCCACATATGATTAAATGTAAACAGATTACAGACAGAACAGGAACAGTGCATGTTATCAAGGATTTTATCACATGCCAGACAAAGAACGTGATATACTGTCTGGAATGTGCCTGTAGTCTGAAATATGTGGGCATGACCACTAGAATGTTGAAACAACGTGTCTTGGAGCATATCAGCAACATATCACATGCTAGATCTCACAATATTGAAGGCAAAACCCTTACAAGTGTGGCTAGACATTTTCTCCTCTATCATGATGCCTCTATTAGTTCTCTAAAGGTCTGGGGATTACAAAAGATATCCTTGGGATTGAGAGGAGGAGATATTGAGAGAGTTTTGTTGCAACAAGAAAATAGATGGATATTCTTACTAGATACTATGACCCCTAGAGGTCTGAATGAGGAAATGTGCTTAACAGCCCATTTATGAATTCCTATTGAAGACTCATATATTTTAAACTAAATAAATTTCTGGTCCTAAGATCTGAATGAATATCCATCTACTTCAGATATTCTAAATATATTATAAATTCTGTTATTTCTCTCAGATATGGCGTATTGTTCACATTCAATCCCATTTTAGTTGTAATTGGTATATTCCTCCACAAGGGGGCTTTTTTTGTTTAAATATTGGCGCGACTTTGTCGGGCCTCAATTCTGATGAAGCTATGGCGAAACGCGCGTAATTCTTCTGTGTAGAGCGCTCTCTTTATTTTATTTAGTTTTGGTACTTTATAAGTGGTACTGTTTATTGGTGCACACGAACCTTTACTACATATATATTTTTTGAGTATTACCTATTACCATTCTCATATTTAGGTTAGGGTTTTTCATGTAACCCCTCTCTGCATTATTTTAAGAGGCAAGCCGGATATGCCCCGGTATGTGTGTGAATGGCAGATGGGTTCGATCTATACTCTTTTTTCAGTCTTAGGGCTGGTATTGTATTATTAGCTAGAGTTCCATTAGCATTTATCTTAAACGCACCAGCTTTAGCCTAACAGTCTATCTTTACTCTGTACTATAGCATTCTGCGTAGTTCAGCCCACATAGGGTTAATGGTTTGTCTTCATCTGTAACAGGTGTGTTATCTATTACAGACGACTACATTTGAGGCTTTCATACACTAAGGGAATTTTTTATCTACCCTAGAGCCTCTGTTATTTCGATCTAGACATTCCAATGGCTCATTTAGCTTAAACCTTTGATGTCTATTTTGGTTATTCAGTCCTGTTTTATATAAGCAGAGAAGTATCTGATCTTACCTGGATTACTATAGTTTTCTATTTTACCGTGCGACGCTTATGAGATTTTCTATTTGCTACGTTATTTCCCTTCAAACGGAACATTGTTGCTTGGCAATAGATACGTTGCATCAGGCATCAGAGGTTAGGCTTTTATTCGTTACCTTGTATATTGTTGAACGAGACACTTTTTTATAGCCAGCCCTAGTTAGGGTTAAGTTTGATTTTTGCAGTGTAGTGGATTCATTTCATGACTTAGACTGCTTGATAGAGGTACCCCTCTTCATTATTCTTAGGAACTGGAACTATGTGACTTTAGATCTTACCTTTTCTTTTTTCGTTTTTTGAGAATTACTCTAATATGCTCACGTGGGTTTCCCAATCGGATGAGATCCACGTGAGCGCTTAGTGAGTAGATGTCCGAGATCAATATTAATGGACTGTTTAATACCTGGATTTTGATCCGTCAGCTTATTTATTGCTGTCTTTGTATACTTAAGGACAGCTTTTTTTAGGTATGCTATCATCTACACAATTTATGAAATAAATGGTGGACTGTTACTCACAATTTATGTTTTCACTACCAGTGATGTAGTTTCTTTCGACAGGTATTGAATTCCCACACATTGGGAATATTCGGGGCTATTTTCAGCTTGCATTTATACGATTGTCTATTTTTGGTGCATATACTGGTTTTATTAATACATTAATAAAATATTCTACATTTTAATAATAGGTATTTGATGCACTTTTTGGGAGTGCAATTTGATAGGCATTCTGTTTCCTCTTTCTTTTTTAACCTAGTGAAACCCACCTGCATAGGTTCACCTGGTTCATGAATTGGTTCACTAGGTTTGGATACCAAGGGAGGGTTGGGTGGGCAAAATGTGCTACTGGACCCATTATTTTTTAGCCGTACTCGTCGTTCTCTGGCGGTTAATCTTTCTCGTATTCTGGAGTCAATTAGAATCACGTATTCAATATAATCATCTAGATCAGTAGGTAAATCTTTTGCTGCAATCTCATCTTTAATCTGGTCACTCAAGCCTTGGGCAAAGGCTGCCAACAGGGCCTCGTTATTCCATCCTACCTCTGCTGCCAAGGTGCAGAATTCAATGGCATAATTGCCAACCGTGCATCTGCCCTGTTGTATCTCCATAAGACGTTTAGCAGCAGAGGTGGTTCTACCAGGAGGCTCGAAAACTCTCCGAAAGGATTGTACAAAATCACAGAAATTTTTAGTACAAGGTTTAGCGTTTTCCCACAGTGGGTTAGCCCAGGCCAATGCTCTACCGGTCAGTAGGGATATCATGAACCCAACCTTGCTGCGGTCACTAGGAAATGCGTGTGCCGTCAATTCCAGAAATATTTCAGGTTGATTAATAAACCCTCTATATAGTTGAGGTTCACCGTCATATCTCAGCGGCAAGAGTGCAGAAGCCGTTAACCCTTTGACTGCAGTCCCAGGGGACCTAGACTCATTCTCCGGTGTCTGAATTGGCGAGACCACTGGGCTAGAACCGGACTTATCAGCAAGTACTGTGCGTTCAAGAACAGTTTGAATAGCAACCGCCAGCTGATCCAAACGTTGCATATCCATCCTCCAATGGATATTTTGTGTGTTACCATCACTCTTATTGTCTGAGGTCATGGCCCTTTCGTACTGTCACGGTTTTTAAAGACTCTCAGATGTAAGGTTTGGTAAAAACGTAACTTTATTGAAAAGTTAAGGCAATCCCCATAGGGAAACATACATAACAATACAACAATAATAGTTATACAATAGGTTCTACTGGCCTTGCCTAAAATACCGGGCAAGGCAACCCAAGTGACAGTAGCAATAGCAGGCTCTACCGGCCTTGCCTATACCGGGTAAGGCAACTGTGAGATGACATGTACCGGTTCTACTGGCCTTACCTATACTGGCAAGGCAGCCCAAAGGAGTACTGAGAGTAGGCTCTACCGGCTCTGCCAATACCGGGTAAGGCAACCTTAAAGATGGTAATATACAAGGTTCTACCGGCCTTACCAATACCGGGCAGGGCAGCCTGAGGAACACTGTAGTAGGCTCTACCGGCCCTGCAAATACCGGGTAAGGCCACCTTAAGGATGGTAACGACAAAGGTTCTACCGGCCTTACCAATACCGGGCAGGGCAGCCTGAGCGAGTAGACCAGCTGTCAGATGACTATGACAGCAGAGAGGAATAGGAATAAGGTCTTACTCAGCAGACGTCTATTGCCAGGGAAAATCGGACGACTGCATAGGAGTGGACAGCGACCTAGCCTCAGTACTGGATAGATCAGGAGCAAACCAACGTCCGCACGATGGGACCAACAATAAATATCGCCACCAGGTTAATGGAGTAAACCAGCGTCCGCACGCTGGGACCAACAGAGTATCACCACAAGGTTTAATGGAGTAAACCAGCGTCCACACGCTGGAACCAACAGTGTATATCGTAACCAGGTTTAATGGAGTAAACCAGCGTCCTCACGCTGGGACCAACAGTAAATGTCGCCACCAGGTTTTAATGGAGTAAACCAGCGTCCGCACGCTGGAACCAACAGTGTATATCGCAACAAGGTTTAATGGGGTAAACCAGCGTCCTCACGCTGGAACCAACAGTGTATATCGCAACCAGGTTTAATGGAGTAAACCAGCGTCCTCACGCTGGAACCAACAGTGTATTTCACAACCAAGTTTAATGGAGTAAACCAGCGTCCACATGCTGCGACCAACAGTAAATGTCGCCACCAGGTTTTAATGGAGTAAACCAGCGTCCGCACGCTGGAACCAACAGTGTATATCGCAACCAGGTTGAATGGAGTAAACCAGTGTCCTCACGCTGGAACCAACAATGATAAGCAGCAGCGAAAAGAGCAATGTCGCCGGAGCGACGGGGCTAGAGCAGGAGCCTTACACTCCAACGGGGAGTCCACCGGGGCGAGACTGATGCACTGACAGATGACTGGAACCACCGGAACCGCCGGTGCCGAGTGAACCGGCTGGAGAAGCGGCAGGCAGGAGACTCAGGAACTCAGTAGATTAACCCGCTAGGTGCTGGAACAAAGGAACGCCGGAACACTAGCATACAGGAACATTGAAACACTGGAACGCAGGAACAGCAGGATCAGCAAGCCCAGAAGCCTGACAAGCAGATCAGGCCAAGTGGAGTCAGAAACACCACGAAAGGGCAACCTGGAAGTGCTCAACCTGGGTATAAAAAGGCTGTGTGAGGAGGGCTACTAGCAGACAGCCAATCAGGAATACTCAGCCAGTGACAGACACAGAACAGCACGAATCACGGGCACTGTGATAATGGAACACATTGCGAATGCGCATAGATGTCGGGAGTGCCAGCGCGTAGGCCACGGGGTTAACCTTACGGATAATTTTGAATGGACCAATGAACCAGGGAGCCAATTTATTGGATGGCACTTGCAGATTGAGATTTCTAGAGGAGAGCCATACACTGTCCCCAACCTGGAAGGATAACGCTGGCAGCCGTCTGCGATTGGCATGCCGCTGATGTCGCAGGAAGGACTGGCTGAGGGACCTCTGCACCTGTGCCCAAGTGGAGCGGAGCTGCTCAATATGCCCGTCCAGAGCCGGAATCTGTTGAGACTGAAACAAGTCCGGGAGCAGACATGGCTGGAACCCATAATTAACGAGAAATGGGGAGCTCCCAGATGAAGAGTTAACTGCACAGTTCCTGGCAAACTCTGCCCATGGCAACAGGTCGGCCCAATTATCATGATGATCAGTCACAAAGCAGCGCATAATCTGCTCCAGTCCCTGATTGGCACGCTCAGCGACCCCGTTGGTCTGGGGATGGTAGGCGGAGGAGAAGGATAGTTGTATGCCCATCTGGCTACAGAATGCCCTCCAGAATATCGACATGAACTGACTCCCTCGGTCCGACACTATCACTCTGGGAACCCCGTGCAAGCGAAACACTTCTCTGGCAAAGACTACTGCCAGCTCCTGGGCAGAAGGAAGACCAGAGAGGGGCACGAAGTGAGCCATCTTTGAGAACCTGTCTACCACCATCAGTATAAACATATAGCCCTTAGATACCAGCAATTCTCCCAAAAAATCAATAGATATGTGGGACCATGGGCATTCACCATTAGGCACTGGTTGGAGCAGACCCACAGGGAGATGTCTGGGGGTCTTAGCGCGGGCACAGGTGGCACAGGCAGCAGTGAATGCGGAACAATCAGCTTTCAGGGAGGGCCACCAAAACACTTGTGAAAGAGACCATATCAACTGATCCCTCCCTATATGCCCAGCTGCCTTAGATGAGTGGTAGGTCTCGAGTTAACGGGTACGGAAAGGCTCATCAACAAAGCACTTGCCAACTGGGGTTTCTGGAGGTGCCTGAGCTTGGGATGCCAAAATTTGCTCCCCCAGTGGCGAAGTGATACTGGTGCGAACTGTTGCCAGAATCCTATCTGGCTGAATAATAGGTACTGGGGCTTCATCCCTCTCAATGTCAGAGCTAAACTGTCTGGATAGGATGTCTGCCCTAACGTTCTTAGAACCAGGCAAGTAGGATACTATGAAGTTGAACCTTGACAGGAATAGGGCCCACCTAGCCTGACGGGAGGACAGCCTTTTAGCATTTGAGAGATAAATCTGATTTTTATGGTCCGTAAGAATTAACACCGGGGTTCTTGTGCCTTCCAACAAATGTCGCCATTCCTTTAATGCCAGGATGATAGCCAATAATTCCCTATCACCAATCTCGTAATGGCTTTGGGCACTAGATAGCTTTTTGGAAAAGAACCCACAAGGTCTCAAGTTACAACCCTCTTTGGGGTGTTGAGAAAGAACTGCCCCTACCCCAACTTCAGAGGCATCGACCTCTAGCGTAAATGGCAGGGTGGGATTGGGGTGGGACAGTATAGGAGCGGAGGCAAAAGCAGATTTAAGAGTCTCAAAGGCCATCTCAGCTGCCTCAGTCCATTGAGAGGGATTAGCACCCTTATGCGTGAGGTCAGACAGGGGTTTTACAATGGTAGAAAAATTCTGAATACATTTTCTGTAATAATTGGCAAAGCCCAAGAATCATTGGATAGGTTTTAACCCTTTGGGCCTTGGCCATTGTAGGACTGCGGCCAATTGTTCTTGGTCCATGGCAATGCCATCCTTAGAAATCGCAAACCACAGGAAGGGTACTTTGGAACTATGAAATTCACATTTTTCTAATTTACAGAACAATTTGTTCTTGTGTAAGCGGAGCAGGACTTCTGACACATCCTGGATGTGCTGGGTTAGGTTAGCAGAGTGAATCAATGTATGGTCAAGGTATACAACTACACAGGACTGTAGCATGTCGCGGAGGATATAATTGATGAACTCTTGAAATACGACAGGTGCATTACATAATCCAAAAGGCATCACTAAATATTCATAGTGTCCTAACCTAGTATTGAATGCCGTTTTCCACTCATCTCCGGCCCTGATCCTTATCAGGTTGTAGGCGGCCCGTAAATCGAGTTTAGTAAATATGGAAGAGCCCTTCAACCTGTCAAACAACTCAGTAATGAGTGGAATGGGGTACGCATTCTTGGCCATGGGCTTATTTAGTCCCTGGTAATCAAAACAAGGTCGTAATTCGCCATTTTTCTTTTTCACAAAAAAGAACCCTGCACCTGCCGGAGAGGATGATATGCGAATGATTCCCCTTTTGAGGGCATCCTCAATGTATTCCTCCATGTCCTTGTTTTCCTCACAGGACAAAAGGTATGTCCTGCCCCTCGGTGGTACCACCCCCTGGGGCAAATCAATAGCGCAATCATAAGGCCTATGTTGCGGCAATGCGCTAGCCTCTCCCTTACTGAATACGTCACTGAACCTGCTATATTCAGTTGGCACGGACGGAGAGGTACACATGATCTTGACCGGATGTGACAAACAGTGACCAGTGCAGTATTCAGACCACGACTTAACCTCACACCTTTGCCAGTCAAACTGGGGGTTGTTCAGCAATAACCATGGGAACCCCAGAATGACCGCGTGATGGGGTGAGTGTATGATCTGGAAACACACCTCCTCCTTGTGGAGAGCCCCAATAGACATAGTGATAGGAGTTGTTTCCATAGTAATGAAAGCTGGTTCTAGAGGTCTGCCATCGATGGCCTCAATGGCTAGTGGAGTATCTCTTTTAGACAAAGGAATATTATGCCATTCAGCGAAAGCACGGTCCATGAAATAACCTGCTGTGCCTAAGTCTACCAGAGCTAGTACCTCCACAGCTTGGTCGCCCAAAAAAAAACTCACCTGGATGGTGGGTTTTTGAGTACAGGAGTCTGGGGACGATTGTACACCACCTAGGGCCTGTCCCCCAAGGTACCCTAGGTGTGTGCGTTTCCCGGCCGTACCGGGCATGTGCGTAATATGTGCCCATCTTTGCCACAATATAGGCATAAACCCTGCCTTTTTCAGTGTGCCCGCTCCTCCTTAGAAAGTCTGGTGAACCCGGGTTGCATAGGCTCACTTGGTTCAGATACTCGGTCAAGATGATTGGGAGGCGAGGGTGGGTTCAAAGGACTACCGTGCCCATAGCTTCTGGATTTTGCCCTTTTAGCCAAGCGCCTCTCTCGCATGCGAGAGTCAATGAGCATAACATAGTCGATGTACTCATCTAAGTCACTAGGTACATCTCTGGCAGCAATCTCATCCTTAATAGAATCCGACAACCCCTGGGCAAAGGCTGCCACCAGAGTCTCATTATTCCAGCCTACCTCTGCTGCCAGTATTCAAAACTCTATGGCGTAATCGCCTACCGCACAATCGCCCATTTGTATCTCCATCAATCTCTTGGCAGCAGAGGCGGCTCTCCCAGGTAACTCGAATACTCTCCGAAACTTTTTTATAAACTCATTGAAGTTCAGAGTGCATGGGTTGGCATTCTCCCATAAGGGGTTGGCCCATGCCAGGGCCTTATCAGTTAATAGAGATATCATGAACCCCACCTTGCTACGGTCATTCGGGAAGGCATGAGGTGTCAGTTCTAAGAATATCTCTAATTGGTTATTAAACCCCCTGCACAGTGTGGGTTCGCCATTGTATCTTAACGGTAACGGCGCCACCGCAGTTAAACTTCTGGAAGGTGCAGCAAATTGCCCAGCATGATTGTCCGGTGTCGGAACTGGGGGGACCACCGGATTTTGGTTGGGGTTATCGAGGTGTACCGTTCGTTCCAGTAAGGTCTGCATGGCCAGTGCCAACTGGTCCAAGCGTTGCTCATGGACATCCATCCTCCAATGGAGGTTCTGTGTATTACCGTCACCCTTACCTTCTGAGGTCATGGCCCTTTTGTACTGTTACGGTTTTCAGACACTCAGACCAGGGTTAGAAATAAAACACAGTTTTATTAAAATGAAATAAGGAATAGCGCCCCTGAGGGCCAGAATTGGTATTACAGTAATGAGTAATATACTGGCTCAATATAGCAGGAGCAGGTAGTATATAGCATAAACACAGGTAAGGGTTAACACTCAAGCTGGTAGTCAGTCTCTGTGGTGGTGATTAGCCAATGCCCGGTGCATAAACAGTCCCAGTAGTAGTAGTGCAGCTAGCAAGCTCAAGCAGTGTGACTGAACCGAATCACAACCAGATCACGGTCTGGAAATGCCCAAGTGTATAGAATGACCAACTGTAACAGGAGCCAATACCCCTACAGGGGTGTAGCAACGAAGGAGAGATACTACCAGAGCCAATGGAGCCAAAATAGGAAGCACCCCTAGTGAGGTAGAGTAGGAACACTGCTTGTGCCAATGGGACCTGAGCCTAGCACCCCTTAGGTGCTGTATCGGCAGAGACACTGCCCAAGCTGAATACTAGAGCCAACGCACTGCCAAGTGCGGGTGGGTGGAACAACACAGTGAGCGAGAATGGACCAGAGCCAAAGCACCCTTCCGGTGCCGACACGGAGCACACACTGCCAGAGTATCGGAATGCCCTTTGCACCATGCGGTGCGACAACTCCTGGAAAACGAGCACCAAACGAGGTGTACAGCTCTGCAGTGGTAATAGCTAGGCTCGGTATAGTAGGCAACAGCTCAACAAGTGTTAATATGGCTCAGTATAGGAGGCAACAAGCTTGGCAGGCGTATGCAAATGGGCTCGGTAACGGAGGCAACCAGCACAGCAAGTGTTCTGGACAGGCTCTGAAACAACGGCCACAGCTCGGCAGTAAACTCTCACAGGCTCAGAAACGGAGGCAACCAACAGGCTCAACAACGGAGGTCACGGAACAACGGATGTGTGATCAGTCAGCGCTAGCTGCGAGCAGGCTCAGAATGTCGCCAGGCAGAGACGAGAAGCAGAACCGGAAGAATCACGGAGCAGGAACGTCAGCCAGAGCCAGTCGATCACGGAGCAGGAACATCAGCCGGAACCGGGTCAATCACAGAGCAGGAACGTCAGCCAGAACCGGGTCAATCACGGAGCAGGAACGTCAGCCAGAACCGGGTCAATCACGGAGCGGGAAGTCAGCCAGAACCGGGTCAATCACAGAGCAGGAAGTCAGCCAGAACCGGGTCAATCACGGAGCAGGAAGTCAGCCAGAACCAGGTCAATCACGGAGCAGGAACAGCAGAGTTGTCAGACGAGCCAAGTCGGTACACAGGAATACAGGATCACAGCAACAATATTGCAGGAACAGGAACACCACGAAAGGGCACCTGACAGGTGCCATAGGCCCAATAATAAAGGGTGGGCCAATCAGCTTCCTCCAATGGACGAGCACTAGCACAGAGAGTGACAGGGAAACACGGGCACCGTGATACACATGTCCTTAGTGGGAAGTGGACAAGGGGCATAGTGACAGCAGCAGTACTTGGTTTCTGGTGGGATGATTTCATACTGGGGACCCTACGCGTCATGGTGTTTGGTTGCAGTTATGCCAAGTGTTTGATGTGAGTCCAGATATGCCCTTTGTTCCCAGTCCTTCCACTGTTTATTACACACACAATGTGTACATTGCAGTTTCTAGTGAGAGGCACAGTTCCTGCTCTCAGGGGAAAAACTTATATTCTAACAACACACCGATGATTTTGGAGGAGGCGAAGGTGGAGAAACATTATTGGCCAACTTCTTCTTTTCTCTATATATACCTGAAGTGGTGTTGGCTAGTTATTGTGCTGCTACTTCCTCAGGTGAATCACTGAAGCTAGTTGTGGCAAGTGGAACCATCATCATCCATAACCCATGTTACTGCTGTTGTTGATCTTATTCCCTTTGAGCTGCCTAATCATCCTGCTGTTTAAACAACTCAGCACAAGCAGCAAGAACAGCAGTCATAAAATCAGCAATTACACAAGGGCATTTGACAATGGCCAGTGGCCACTGGCCAGCACAACATGACCTACAAACACTAGGGCAGTAGGGTATTTTTTTTCCTCAAGTAAAAAACAGAGGCCTATAAAAAAATAAACAATTTTAGGGGATTGTACACTATTCGGAACTCTGAACAGGAGAAATCATAGCGCTTATCTTCCATATTTGTCCTTGTCTTTAAATTTATGTATTCAATTTTGGGGGATTGTTTCTAACAAGCATACGTCCTACAAATCAATGATTCCTTAGGGCATGTGCCAAACAAGTCTAAGTCCTACAAATCAATGTTTCCTCAGGGCTTGGGCCTAACACAAGTCTAATTTCCTACAACTAATCAATGTTTCATTGGGTTTTGTGCCTCATAAGTCCTGCAAATCAATGTTTTCTTAGGGCTTAGGCCTAAAACAAGTCTAATTTCTTACAACTAATCAATGTTTCCTCAGGGTTTGTGCCTCTAATAAGCCTAAGTCTTACAAATTAATGTTTCCTCAGGGCTTGGGCCTAACAGAAGTCTAATTTCCTACAACTAATTTCCTACAACTAATAAATTTTTCCTCAGGGCTTGTGCCTCTAGAAAGTCTAAGTCCAAGCCTTGGGGCTTGGGCCTCTAACAACAAATCCTACAAATCATCCTCTAAAAATTATGTCAGGGGTCCCTGTCTCTGTCATGTTACATATCAATTTATTATTTTATTTAATTTTTACTTTTATTCATTTTTTTTCTTAACTGTCAGCAACAGTTAACAACCCCCCCAAAATAAATTTCATGTTTAACAGATTATTTCCCCAGACTCCACCCACCAACACAGACACCCTCTTCAGACAACTTTTATACCATGTCTTATGGGGGTTATTTTATTGTATTTGTTTTTTTTTTTTTATTTTTTTTTATTAACTGCCCTCCCAATGCCAGTCAATAACCCCATCCCCCAAAAAAAAAAATCCCTATTCAACTGATTCTTTCCCTGGACTCCATCAACACATGAATCCACATGCCCCTTTTATGCTATGCCTTTGGGAAATAAAATAACATTTGCTATATATTGTGTGTAAATTTAATGTTCCCATTGATTTCAAATCAGTGAGCCAGGTGAAAAAAAAGAAAAAAATTATTTTTCGCAGGATATTATTCACCAAGCAGGAATTGCCATTATTCACCGATTTTGGTTTGAGGCAAAAATTTTCACCCATTCCTACTGCTGAGGTAGTAGAACTCTCCGTTCTTGTTTGAGTTTCTTTGGCCCTCACCAGCATACAAGGGGGTTAACAGGACAATTTTTAATATATTTCTCTACTGTAGTGCAGTTGGTTTGCTCCACTTTTGTCACTATACATTTGTCTCCTCCAGTAACACACTAAGCTGTGTGATTTCAATATGTGGTTGAAAAGGCTGGCTAGGTTTGTGCTAGAGATAGGATTATGTTTGAGATAATGAGCATTCTGTGTGTGGGCGAAGGTGGTCTGATTATCACAGACAAAGTGTTTGTGATGTGTGCTACATCTGCAGAATCAGCCACTGGAATAGATAGACAAAACAACTTTGTTTGTGCCAGCCAGCTTTAAGCACAAAAACATAAGAACTCATCCGTTCATATAAATAACTTGTGTCTTTGCTGTGAGGCTCTCTGGGACTGGAGGATGCATGGAGCTCTTTCCCATGTTTTCTAACTTCTGGTTTGTCTTTCCTGAGGCTGACTTACTCACATGAGTGAGAGAGTCAAAAGTTTAACTCATAGTTTAAGGGAAGGGTACAGGTACCCAGAGGCCACACCTAAAAAATAATTTAATTTGTCAATATACAGTATTAGTAAGTAAGCACTGCTACCTGGCCTAGCATTGTTTGTGCTGGGTGACACAACTGAGCGTATAATTATAGGGGGGGGCATAAAGGTGCAATGCCAATAATGTAGGGCCCCTGGTATGTAACACCCAGCTGCACCCTTGAAACCCCTATATTTACATATATTTCTAAAATAAATACCACAGTTTACCTATTCTTCCCTCCCTGTTTACTTCACTAAGGCCCTGTATCACCAGTCCTGAGAGTTTCCCCAGAGCTTTCTGGTTCTAATCTTCTACTCTGTTGTGTTGCGGAGATAAAGTATGGTGTTTCTACTATAGCTAGGGTCACACTTACATAAATTTAGTATTGAATGAAAAAATATATGGTTATACTAGTTAACCAGCTATATCTACTGTTCTGTTATCCTCTTGCTATAAGTACTCAAATGGACATATACTGGTACATTTCAGACAAAGGGATAGCAAGATGCAGTGACATAAATGCACTGTATTGTAAATAGGTATATGTTACTGTTTTCTCCTTGGGTCTATAAAACTGAGAGTAGCAGAGGGGAACTTAGTGTTGAATAGCACTACTTGTTATGTCTATTGAGCCAATGTATCATGGTTACAGGCAGGAGTGGTTTATTTAGCCTGAGGTCTTACAAAATTAAGCCTTTAAATCAATGTGCTTTTAAGTGGCTGGACTACAGCCATCAACAATTACATGTTTTAAATACAACTGAATTAAGTATAACTTCAAATTTGTGATTTTTAATTGGCACAATAAAACAAAAGGGCTGAAGACTGTCAGCAGCTTTTTTGCCCCCTCTTTCTAATTGATTGACTGAATGCTGGAGGTGTGTCTCCAGTCAAGCAGGATCCCTTCTCATTCCTGATTGGCTGGAGGCATGCAAACTACTGGAATTACAGTAAGTAAGTTTTAGGCAGGTGTGAAAACATGCTGTAAAGTAAGAACGCTTTCAAAAATAGACATGTTAATAATTTATATTCATCAGTTAACAAAATGCATAAGTGAACAGAAGAAAACTTTCAATCAAATCAATATTTGGTGTGACCACCATTTTCTTTCAAAACAGCATACAATATTTTCAGTACACTTGCACAAAGTCAGGGCTTTGGTAGGCATATAGTCTGATGTATGATTAAGCAATTATACCACACAGGTGCTAATGATCATCAATTTAATATATAGGATGAAACACAATCATTAACTGAAACAGAAACAATGGTGTAGGACGAATAAAACTGAATGAGGAACAGCCAAACTCAGCTAACAAGGTGAGGTTGCTGAAGACAATTTAATGTCAAAAGTCATATACTATGGCAAGACTGAGCACAGCAACAAGACACAAGGTATTTATACCACATTAGCAAGATCTCTCCCAGGCAAAAATTTCAAGGCAGAAAGGGGTTTCCAGATTTGATGTCCAAGCTCTTTTGAAGAAGCACAAAGAAACGAGCAACACTAAGGATCGTAGACACCGTGGTCGGCCAAAAAACTTAGTTCAGCAGTTGAAAGACACATCATGCTTACTTCCCTTCACAATTGGAAGATGTCCAGCAGTGCTATCAGTTCAGAATTGGCAGAAAACAATGGAACATTGGTACACTCATCTACTGTCCAGAGAATTCTGGTCAGAAGTGGTCTTCATGGAAGACCTGCGGCCAAAAAGTAATACGTCGGATGTGGAAACAAGGCCACGCAACTGAACTATGCATGAAAATACAGGAACTAGGGTGCAGAAAAATGTCAGCAGGTGCTCTGGACGGATGAGTCAGAATTTGAAATATTTGGGTATATTAGTAGAGTAGAAGGCAGTTTGCTCACCGAAGGGCTGGGCAGCGGTACAAGAATGAGTGTCTGAAGGCAACAGTGAAGCATGGTGGAGGTCACTTGCAAGTTTGTTCTGCATTTCTGCAAATCGAGTTGGGGATTTGGTTAGAATTAATGGTATCCTCAATGCTGAGAAGTAGAGGCAGATAGTTATCCATCATGCAATCCCATCAGCGAGGCATCTTGTTGGCCCCAAATTTATTCTGCAGCATGACAATGACCCCAAGCATACAAAAAACATCATAAAGAACTATCTTCAGCGTAAAGAAAAACAAGGAGTGCTGAAATTGATGGTGTGATCCCCACAGAACCCTGACCTCAACATCATCAAGTCTGTCTGGGATTACATGAAGAGAGAGAAGCAACTGAAGCTGCCTAAATCCACAGAAGAACTGTGGTTAGTTCTCAAAGATGTTTGGAACAACCTACCTGCTGAGTTCCTTAAAAAACTGTGTGCAAGTATACCTAGAAGAACTGATGCTGTTCTGAAGGCAAAGGGTGGTGACACCAAATATTGATTTGATTTAGATTTTTCTTCTGTTCACTCACTATGCATTTTGTTAATTGATGAATATAAACTTTAAACGTATATTTTTGAAAGCATTCTTACTTTACAGCATTTTTTCATACCTGCCTAAAACCTTTGCACAGTACTGTATGTCTCCCTGACAGTTAGCTCAGTCTGCAGACAGGAAGCTAGAAAAGGAAGCATTTTGCTGCAAAACTAAACCAAGGTGTATTTAGGAATGAGCAATAATAACAACAAGAAGCCATAATAATATAACTCTATACAAAAAAACATAATTCTAGCATTGCCAGAATCTAGAAAGCAAACATTTGTCATGTTTACGCAAGAGCTATTCTCTAAACAAAATAAAAATATAAAATAGCTCTATAATTTGAATGTAAAAATGTTATTCTTCAAACTCTGTAATGCAAGTATCATAAATGTTTCATAAAGCAACTCTACAAGAAACATGTCAGGGTCACTTGATAGCTCTAACCCTTCACATGTTCAACTGCAGTTATAAGAAAGATTGATGGTTCAAACAAATTGACAAGGAGGCAAAAGCTTGCATGCCAGATATACAAGTGATGGATTGCACTTCAGTATGGGTCAATGGAATTTATTCCTGAGTTGCAGATGCACGCAAGTTTTATAGAAATGTTTTAACCTCACTATATATTAGGATTTCGTGTGCATTCACATTTTTAAAGGTATAACCACAATGCAGCTCAATAAGCTTTCAGGAAAAAAAGACAGTTTTCTCCCATGCTGAAAATGAATGCTGTAACCTTTTGAGTGCTGAAGTGGTATCCAATTCTATGGAACCTCTTATGGCATTCAAGAGGTTATTCTTTTACTTAGCCATGTATTTGTAATTGAAATACAGTACCACCCAAGATAAATTGCAAAATGGGATAAACCATGTAACTGTAACTTACTGAAGATACAGAAATACCTTCAGTATCTTTTTTCAAAGATAATTGTTTGTAGGCTATGGTTTTTCCATAAAATAAATAATAAATGACAGAGAAAACATATTTACCAGTGAGAGACGCACCAAGATTTATCATAATGGATGCACACATGGCCACTAAGTCTCACAAAGTACTGCACATTATGGCTTAACTTTTTCAATGCCAGAGGCTTGGGTACATTTTTGAATGATTCTCATACATAACTTACATGGAAAACTATATATTTTTTTCTTCATAACAAATTCAGCTTTTTCATGGTGCCTCACGTGATGTAAATTTTGTATTGTGGGACAAGTTGTAATTTCAAAAATTGTTTCAGTTATTTTTAAAAGCCGTATGTCTCCCAAGTACACTGATAACAAATGTACATTGTTTTACCACACACATGTCCTGTACAGACTACTGATTAACAGGAGTGCAAAAGGATATTTTCAGCTTCATAAACTAAAATGCACATAGAAACATAAACACAGAAACATAGAATGTGACTTCAGATATAACCATTCGACCCATCTAATCTCCCCATTTTTCCTACTGTAAAAACCTCAAACCTTATTAGGTCCTTTGTCTTGTCTTATGTTCAGGACAGCCCTATGCCTAGCCCATGCATGCTTAAATTCTGTCACTGTGTTAACTTTTACCACTTCTGCCGGCAGGCTATTCCACTTATCTACTATCTTCTCAGTGAAGAAAAACTTTCTTTACTTACATCTAAAGCTACAGTTTTAGACTATGGCCTCTTGTCCTAACGTTTTTACTTATTTGAAATGTACTGTCCTCTTGCACTTTATTGAAGCCCTTCATGTATTTTAATGTTTCTTTCATATACCCTCTTTCTCTTCTCTCCTCCAAGCTATAATATTTAGATCCTTTAGTCTATACTGATATTTATTTTCCTGTAAACCAGTCACCATTTTTGTAGCCTTCTATGAATTTTCTCTAGAGTATCTATATAATTCTGGAGATGGGGTCTCCAGTACTGTACACAATACTTTAGGTGAGGTCTACCCAGAGATCTGTAGAGTAGCATGACCATTTCCCTTTATCTGCTACTAATGTCCCTAGCTATACAACCTAGCACTCTGCTTGCATTCCCTGCTGCTTTGTTACATTGCCTGCCTACATTTAAATCATCAGAAAAAATTACTCCCGGATCTCTTTCCTCTGTTGTCTCTGAAAGCAAAGTGTCCTTAATACTATATTCTGCCTTTAGATTTTTACACTGCAAGTGCATTTTTTAACATTTATCAACATTAAACTGCAGCTGCCACACTCTTGTCCATTCTTCTAATTTACCCAAGCCATTTGACATTTGGCTTATTCCCCCAGGAGTATCTACCACGTTGCAGATCTTTGTAGCTGCAAAAAGGCATACCTTACCTTGAAGACCTTTTATAATATCACTAATAAAAATATTAACCCTTTGAGTGCCAGAGGGGTACGCAACGCATTGCTTTGCAATGCGTTGTGTAACCCTCTGGCACTCAAAGGGTTAAAAAGAATCGGCCCCAGTACAGATCCCTGAGGCACCCCACTAGTAAAACAATCTTCATCTGAATATTCTCCATTGACTGCAATCCTCTGTCTCCTGTCACTTAGCCATTGCCTTATCCATTCAGCTGTTTTTTTCAGACCCAAACACTGCAAATTATTAATGAGTCTTGTAAGTGGGAGAGTGTCAAATGCCTTATTGAAATCTAGATAAGCTATATCTACTGCTCCTCCCTGGTTTATTATTTTAGTTACCATGTCAAAAAAAACAGAAACCATGACATTTATGTGAAACATGTTAAAGACAAACACCCATTACAGAAATCAAGCACCGCTGTTGCTGTACCCCCTGACTCTCCAGAAAGGCAACAAGAGGTGAGGTTGAGATCAAAGAGGATGAAGAATAGAGAAAGCCAGGCAGAGGTTAGACGTTCCATGACAAACAAAACAATTAGCTTGCCATCACCTTCTTCCTTCAGGGTAGTTACATCTTCTGCCAATCCACCTCGTTCATCATTACCTCCCCTGCCAAATGACAGCAATGATTTTAGGATGTGGCAGTTCATCTCCACCCTTTGCACACTGTGTGGTGCTCTGACCATTCATGCCAGCGTGGTGGAGGAGAATCGCAAGCAGGGCATCAAGCAGCATCTAAGGATATTCCATCCCGCAGAATATGCTAAGATGCTGGCAAGGAGGGTTCATCATTACAATTAAAATGTCAGCAACTTGTCATGTGTCTTTAACGGGGTATGGGCAAGGGGTATAGTGACAGATGCAGTACTTGGTTCCTGGTGTCATGGGGTTTGGATACAGTTGTGCCCCCAGGTGTAATTTACCACATACACTGTGCACATTGGAGTTGCTGATGAGAGGCACAGTTCCTGCTCTCAAGGTAAAAATTATATTCTAATTACAACACACTCAGGTGAAGGGGCAGGTGGAGAATATTATTGTCCAAATTCTTCTTTTCTCCACATATACTGGGGGCTACTTATTGTGCTGCTACTGCCTCAGGCGCATCACTGGAGCTAGTTGTTAGACTTGTGCACGGGCAAAATTTTCGGTAAAATTCGAATTCGGACAAATTTTTTTTTTTCTAATTCGGATGATCTTAATTTCGGACCGGGCCTATTCGATTCGGATGAAATTCTGATCCATTCCGAATTATTCGGCCGAATTTAACATGGGTTAAATTATAGCAGTGCGCCTCCGTGCACGCTGCTATCATTATTTGCAGACAGGGTGTGCATTTAGAAAAAGATCCATCCCAAAAACGGACATTGTCGTACATTGAAAGTCTGTGCATGTCACCTCTACTCTAGCATGGGATGCCAGTCACAATGCAAACGTCGAACATCGAAAACCCATGCCTGTCATTCAATTTAGCATGTTCGAACAACGAAACCCCATGCCTGTCCTTCAATCTAGCATATGTTTGAACATCGAAACCTCATGCCTGTCATTCAATTTAGCATATGTTCGACATCGAAAACCCATGCCTGTCACATCCTACTCAACATAAGTGGTCGACTCGAACATGGACAAACTACATGTCACATTTTATGTTAGTACATGGGTAAAGATTAAGGTTTCATTTTCTGGTACCAGCCTCCTACCCTACTGTCCCTCTTTAGTACCCAAATTCCTCTCTCTTGTTTTCCTATCCTGATTTCCCCTCATATCAGATAACTCTATGTGTATATACATTGTAGAGTTTCATACTACATCAAGAATAAACATCAATGATTGTAATGTGATAGATGTAATGTGTTAACCCTTTGAGTGCCAGAGTGGTACGCAATGCATTGCAAAGCAATGCATTGCGTACCACTCTGGCATTCAAAGGGTTAAAAAGAAAAATTGAGACATTCTGTTGTGAACAAACTGCAACACAGGAGAGAAATAAAAAAAAATGCTTGACATCTATACTGAAGAGGGGTCCACAGCACTGTCTTAGTATAGCAATATCACCATTTTCCGTGAGTGTGCAATACAGGGCTCTACGATAATTGCTGGGCATTTCCCAATGTCATAATCAGGGGATGATGGGAGTTGTATTCTAACTACTGTTAGGAAACACATAAGTGATGCACATTCATCTCCCACCTAGAAATTATTTATACACAAGGCAACTCCCCCAAGTAATACCTAGCCCCTTTCCAAGTGAAAGGACTTCCAGAAAGGCTTCAGATCTCTTAGTGACTCACCTGTTATTGCCAGTCAGCGGGACCCGGAGAGTAGGAGGGGGTGATGCTATGGCTGCACGGCACGGTGCTCTTAGTTGGTTACTTTTCGCAATGTTGAAGCCAGCACCTTCTGGGTGGAGACACCTCACAGCAATCCTGTTCAGGATACATCATGCACTGTTGTGCACTCATACTAGGGATCCCAAATGTTTCGACTCATTTCGTACAGGGGGCACCCTCCTGTATTTGTAAAACCTCTCTAGCAAATCTGGGACGGTAGACCTATTTACTCAAGTCTTGACTTTATTTGGGCGATAAACAATATAAAATAGGCATAATGTTTCACTATCACATAATTCACGTCACTGAAGCAGCCAGCAGGCATCGCCACTGAGTGAGCATAGGGCTGCCCGGCTGCTGACAGTCACACTGATGGGATGGGACACCCTGCAACACAGAAATGGCGGAAGAGCACAAAATAAACATGCTATGGGACGGTAAATTGCCGCCCCTGCAAAGTGCCGCCTGGGTCCATGGACCCACTGGGACCCATGTAAGGGCCGGCCCTGTATTCGAACAAATACCTAATATTTTTTTATATTTTGCACAGGAACAAATATTACTTGCTCTTGCAGTGGCAATAACTGGAACTAATGTTGGCTGCCTACCTATGCCTAGCCTAATGCTACCTGCCTGCCTACACAACAACTGTACACTCTCTAATCTCTTCTCTCTCTGAGCTCCAACAACCCAATGAGGAAATGCAGGCTGTCTGTCTGTGTGACTGTGTCATTAGTCCAACCCCCATCATGAAACGAAGAAGGCTATTCGAATACAGACAAAAGAGGGAAGTAGTGCATGAAACGGAGAATGGAATTGGACTAGAGACATGGAGGGAAAATTATGGAGGGAAAGTAATTGAGCGCGCACAGGAAGTACAAAAAAGTCCTGGTCAAAAGTAGTCAAAACTTTTGGAAATGTGTCGATTGCCGAAACTTCCGAAAGTTTCGACGAATTTCGGACCTGGGCTGTTCGGAGTCGGATCATTTTTTCCGAATGACCCTTGAGTTTCGGATTGGCCGAATGTCTCCGAATGACCCCATTTTCAACTAAATCCGAATGTCTCCGAATGAATTCGCACATGTCTACTAGTTGTGGCAAGTGGAACCTTGATCATCCATCAACCATGTTACTGCTATTGTTGATCCCATTCCCTTTCAGCTACCTAATCATCCTGCTGCTTAAAAAACTCAGCAACAGCAGCAAGAACAGCAGTCGCAAATTCCGCACCTATATCAGGGCATTTGACAATGTCCAGTGGCCACTGGCCAACAGAACATCACCTGCTGGCACTAGGCCAGTAGGGCATTTTTTTTCTCAGGGCTTTGCTTTAAAAAAAAAAAAAAAAACACATAGTCCTACAAAAAAAATAAACAATTTTTGGGGGTTTGTTCTAACAATCCTAAGTCCTACAAATCAATGCTTCCTTAAGGCTTGTGTCAAACAAGCTTAAGTCCTACAAATCAATGTTTCTTCAGGACTTGTACCTCCAATAAGTCTAAGTCTTACAAATCAGTGTTTCCTCAGGGCTTGGGCCTCAGTGGCAGCTTATGTCTGGGGGTTACTGTCTCTATCACTTTATATACAAAGGTCTTATTTTATTTTATTTATTTTTTATTAACTGTCCCCCCAATAGCAGTTAAGAACCACCCCCAAACAAATTCTCTGTTCATCTGATTCATTCCCCAGACTTCACCCACCAACACAGGCACCCTGTCTTATGGGGGTTTTTAATTGCATTTAGGTTTTATTTTTTTAGTAACTGCCCCCAATACCAGTAAAGAACCCCCCACAAAAAAGCATTCCCTGTTCAGCTTATTCTTTCCCCATACCCCACCAACTCAGGCACCCTTATGCCCCTTTTATACTATGCCTTTGGGAAATAAAATAATATTTTTTGTGTGTTGTGTATAAATTCAATGTTCCCATTGATTTCAGTGGCACGAGCAAGGTGAAAAAAGTGGAAAAACTGCACTTTTCACAGGAAATTATTAGCCAAGCAGGAAGTGCCATTATTTGCCAATTTCAGTTTGAGGTGAAAATTGATGCCCATCCCTAGTATTTGCATAGTTAAGTTAGTTTATGAAAATCTACCATATCTGCCAAACCTTAAAGAATTATAGAACTACAGGGGTAAAGTGAGAAGGGGATGGAACAGAGAAGAAGGGGGAGAGAGAAGTTAGAGAGAACCAGGGGAAGAGATAAAGTAGGGAAGGAGGGAGTGGAGATGGTAGGAAGCAGAAAGGGGGAGGGGGAAGAAGGGGAGAGAGAAGGTCCACTTTCATATCAACTTATGGTTTCCAGTTCAAACGTGTCAAGTATAGTAGCGGCATGGTTATTCAAACTTTGAAAGCATAAAGTCACATACAGTCAAGAAGAATATCTTAGGTCTCCAGCTATGGCACAGGTCATATTTTCAAAGGCTTTTTTATATTATATGATCTGTGTCAGAGGGAGGGAAGCAATACATGGCTCCAATACAGTCTAGAAGTCTAATTCCCTGGATTCCAAACCATGGAAGGAATGCAACCATTCCGCATGGGCCGTGGTGAGTGTGAGAGCCCTTCACTGTGAGATGGTTTTCAGGGAGGCTATGATTAGCACATCATAGAGGCATGTCTAAAACTGAGTAAGACAGGACATCTGATGAGCTGCAGCTGCTCCGCAGGCACCAGTAATATGGCATACAAACCTCCCTGGGTCCTGGAGCTAGTATGCAAGGCCGGTATGATGTTGCAGCCACTAGATAAAGGCTATGTCAGACGATGTCTTCCAGTAATGGCCCATAAGACACCTTAAGTCCCTGGGGCTAAGAGGTGGGTGAATGTAAGTGTGAGGGACGAAGGAAAGAGTCATGTAAGGCTGTGCTAGAGTACCTGGTAGCTGACTAAGTCAGTGCCATTGTGGGCTCGGGATTCGTCTGGGTAGAAGAGGTCTCTTCAACGGACTCAGAGCACAGGCGGCCCCTGCCACAGAGTGGCATGCCTCAAGCCTCATACCATTTCGCAGGAGGTCTCCAGACGAAGTTCAGCCTCAAATGGACCAGGAGATGGAACATACTATAGGCTAGTGGTAGCGGTGCTTATCAGATGAGCAAAGTATGTTCCTGATGAGGTATGAGAAAAGCAGCTGAAACTCAGGCGCTCCACAAAAGCCTCCATACTCTGTATAAAATTAACCTTTAAGCTATTTTTGAGATAAATGGCAACCCCTCCTCCTTTTCTGCCTTTCCTGGCTCTCCAAATATTCACTAGTTGTTATTGCAATAAGTTCAGGGATCTTATTCCCTAAACTGCGGGCATTTGTACACTCCATTTCTTACATGGCATAACTACCCTAAAATAGCTCAATAAATAGACAACTGTATATATTTCCCAAATCAGAAAATGGATAAAGTTCCTTCCAATATAAAACAAAGAAGCAAAGAAATTTAGTACAATAGTACAATTTACTAAACACCATTTCCAAGCAAGCTTATTACAACATAAACATATTAAACATGAATGCTACATATTTTCTGAGTACACTGATACCCAGTATGTATAAGTGCACAAATTTTTGTCCTTCCCTAAGGCCCCAAATTGGTAATAGCACATAACAGGATTAAGACAGACATTTTCATGGAGATAATCACAATGAATAAATGTGCTCTGAAGGCATGATTGTCCCATAATATTAAAAATAACACCCTAAGAGCATATATTTCCTGAAAATAACATAGTAACATAGCAACTTAGTTGATGTGGCCGAAAAAAAGACATGCATCCATCAATGTTAGCCCATGCCAATTCACCCCAGATGATCCAGAGGAAGGCAAAAAACGAATTGAATTTCCAGTTAAAGGGATAGTAATACTTCATTTTAACTTTATTTTATTTTGTAGGCATTAAAAAAACACGAAGAATGATATACATCTTATGTCTCAAAGCTTTATGGTTTAAGAGATATTCACAAGCAAAGTTTCCCCCTCCCGCCCCTTTTACCTAGTGTAAGCCATCTCTTCTCAGATGTGAATCTGGTTGTAAGACCAGACAGATAACAGCAGGGGACAATCTTCTTTGTATGAAAAGAATGAAAGCCCTTCCCCCCTTGAAAAGTTTTTCAGGTTTTTCTCTTATCTTAAGTGAAGATTGTCCCTCTCTGCAGTCTACCTGGGCACCTCACTTCTGATCTGACTGAACGGGGGAGGGGATACTTTGCTTGTGAATATCTCTTAAACCATAAAGGTTTGAGAGATAAGACTTATATCATTCTTCATGGTTTTTTAATGCCTACAAAATAAAACAAAGATAAAACGAAGTATTACTATCCCTTTAAGCCCCAAGTGTGTAATAAAAAATGATTTCTGATTCCAGTCAGATAGTTCCTAGCATGAACAACATATATGCTTGGAAGCCAACTTTCATCATTCCCAGTATTTTTATGTTCTAGATAGTTAGCCATTACTTTTTTGAAAGTAGTTACAGTATCTGTAAGTACAGTATCCAGAGGCAAAGAATTCCATAGTTTTAATGCCCTTACTGTAAAAAATCCCTGCCTTTGTTGCAGTCTAAAGCACCTTTCCTCTAGTCTTACTGGATGACCTCCAGTTCTTAACTCAGATGTCTTTACAAACCAGATACTTCAATCCCTTTATCAGTTTTGTTGCACTTTTTCCAGTTCAATAATGTCTTTTTTTATGAATACATTTCTATTGAGTTTTCAATTAAAGTAAATTAAACAGTTTCATGCACACATACAACTTCAACCCCCGAGCTCTGTGCCCAAATGCTTGTAAGTACTGTAGGATGGAAGTCATGAGGAGCATAGCGGAGCCTGCTGAGTATATGAAGAAGAACATAAGTAGAGATGGAAGGGATAAGAAGAGTGGCCATCTGTGAAGGGATTGTAAGAAAGGAGAAGAAAGAAGGGAAGAAAGGGACAAAACAGCCAGAAGGAAGGAGAAAAGAGGGAGCAGATTGAGGGAAAAAAAAGGAGAAGGAAAAGGAAAGAGAGAGTCGGTCCAAGGGGTACCCAGGATGTAAGATTGTACAATTGCTCATAGAACACACGAAGGGTCAAGGCAATATCGGATGTATCATGGAGTAATTGGTCTGCATTAGATTTAATAGACACAATAAATGTAGGGCAGTGATGAGTAGGGTTGGGCAAAAATTTTCACCTTAAGCCAATATTGGAGAATAATGGCACTACCTGCTTGGCAAATAATTTCCCATGAAAAGTGACTTTTTTGTTTTACACAGAACACATTTCAAATGTTATTTTATTTCCCAAAGGCAAAGGGATATGAGGGTGCCTGTGTTGGTGGAGTATGGGGAAAGAATAAGTTACATAATAGCATAGAAAATTAGGTTGAAAAAAAGACACAAGTCCATCAAGTTCAACCCTTGTCTCATAACCCAGGGAAATGAGACTGATATAGCTATAATGATCTAACCGGGGTGCCCAATGTAAGCTGTCTGAGAACACCTTGTAGAGGAGAATGTCCACAAGAAGTAACAGACTGCTGATTTGGTATTGATATTATATACAACAACGGAAGACAATATATGATACTTACTAGGTAGGTCCCAGTGAGCCAGGAGCTACAGTTCGCGGGTTTGAGAATGGTGCTAGCAGTCGGTGGCTGCTCCCTGGAGGTTTTGCTGCAGCTGAAGCTGGGTAGAAGTGCAGGCCGCAAAGCCTGAGAGCAGGAGGAGGGTGGTCAACAACCCGGGTCAGTAACAGGCAGGCAAAGACGGTACCTAGGATGAGACAGAAGGGTAGTTGAACAAGCCAGGGTTAAAACCATTCGAGCAGAACAGTACAAAATCAGCAGGCGGAAGAGTAGTTGAATAACAGACCAAGGTCAAAACCAATACAGGAATCATAGAAGAATCAGGAGACAAAAGACGTAGTCGAGGAATGCCGAGTCAAAAGCTGGAAACACTAGGAACTATAACTTCAAAACTCGATATACGGAAATCTTTGATCGCACACTGTTGCAAGAGTATCAGTGCTTCATATAGGCCCAGGCAAGGGCATCATTAGAACAAGGTGGGGAAAGAAGGAACAGGTAGGAAAACCAGAATACCTGGTAAAGAAAGGAAAACACGGATAATCATAACAATAGCTTGCCTGCTACCAAATAAGTTAGTCTTTATCAGACATTGGAACTAATAAAGATTTGAGTTACAAAAGTGTGGAGGATTATTATATGTTATACATAATAAAGCCAACAGATGAAGTGATCCGTTAATTCATAAGTGTTACTTGTTGATTGTTGTATCTTCATACAAGGAAATTTCAAAGCTTTGAATTATTAATACACTGAACTGGTCTAGCGAGGCTCGGGTAATAAAACCCGTAAAGGAAATTAATAATAGGGTAACTATACCTGAGCTCACGCCTTTCTCTTTTTCTAGTCTTTGTTTGTACTTGTTACTAGAATAGAAATATTTCCCTTGAGAGCAGGAACTGTGCCTCTCACATCAGCAACTGCAATGTGACCAGTATGTTTGGTAAATTAGTGAAGGACTGGGAACAATGGGCACATCTGCACTCACATGAAACACCTGGCACAATTCTATCCAAACACCGTGATGCTTAGGGTCTCCAATGTGAAATCCCCCACCAGAGACCAAGTACTGCTGCTTTCACTATACCCCTTGTTCACTCCCTGCTAAGGACACATGACAACTTCCAGACAGTTTAATAATAATGATGAACCCTCCCTGTCATCAGCTTAGAATATTCTGTGGGATGGAATCTCCTCAGATACCGCTTTATGCCCTTGTTGCTATTTTCCTCCGCTACACTGCCATGTGTTGTCAATGCACCACAGAGTGTGCAATGGGTGGACAAGAACTGCCACATCCTGATATCTACTGAATAGCTATCAACCGGTGGGTTAGGTAAAGATAAACAAAGTAGAAAGCGACGGTGAGCCAGGTGTTCTGCTCGCCATCGAACTTTCAGCTTCTGGCTGGGTTTCTCTGTTCTTCCTCCTCTTTAGTCTCTGCCTCACCTGGTATTATTTCTGTTATGCAATAATTCTACATTCCTTAGTATCATGTTCCACCTGGACAATGCCATGGAGGGAAGGCGACTCCCAGGGTCCAGGGAATGTTGTGGGATACCTTGTCTGGTAGTCTGGCTGCTATGCATTACTGCTCCTACCACTCCCCTAATGCTAGTCCCACCAGTTGCATCACCGTCACTATTACTACTTCTAACTCCAACCACACTGATTTCAGTCCCTAGCCCTGAGTCTTCCTTCTCACTATCAATATCATGATCACTCCGTCCCTCACTCCTAAAGCTCTGTACAAGCAGCTGGACCATCTTAGTAGTAGTGCTAGTGGTGGGACTGCTTGCAGATGGCAAGCTTGAATTATGGTCCCCTGCTGTCACACTTGGCATCATCTCTTCCTTCCCCCCTACTGAGAATTACTAGACACACTGGCATCAGGTTCAGCACTGGCAGCAATCTCAGCACTGGCAGCATTCTCAGCACTGGCAGCAGTCACAGGTAGCTGACCAGTCCTGCTCACTCTACTACCCTCTTGTTCCTCTGCCATTGTCAAAAATGTCACCAAGATCCCTAGGGGTGATGAAGGGGGACTAGCTAGCCTTGGGTCTGGAGAACCAGGGCATCCAGACCCTTTCATGTTGTTGGTAGTGGTCACTTCCTCCTCCTCAGACTCACTGGACGCATATTGGTCCTTCCAGGGCCTCCTTTTATTGCTATTAAACTTGCTCATGGTGATGGAAGCCACTATGAGCCTTTCCTGCCTCAATTTTGCAAACCAACCAAAAGACTAGCACAACTCTATCACTCTGTAGCTGCTTGTATCGTATTTTATAGAGAAAAGGCAAAAATTACGTGATTAAAGGGGTGAAAACTTTCGAGCCACTGAAAAAATAGCAAAAAAATGTTGGCAATGGGCGAAAACTGCAAGGATTTTAATCACTTTATTAAAAGCGGATTTGTCATGAAAAAGCAGAAAACAAAAAACAAAAATAAAGAACAACCTACAATGTGGCAGATATGTATTGTAGTGTTGGTGGTGGGGGACTGGCATGGTGTGATATGTGTATGTATTTTTTCCATTGTCATACTCAACCCTCCTTCTCAGACTACTGACACACATTACTTATCGGTCATAGCAGTGGTCCCATCTGTCCTCCACCTCCTCATCTGTGCTGCTGTTAATATATTTGTCCTGGCTTTGTCTGTCATATGTGGTTTCTGCTACTACTACTACTACTGGAGCTAGATGTTGATGTAATTCTACTGCCACTACTACTAGGTGTCAAAAGTGAAGCACTTACAGCAGCAGCACTAGAGGTACTCGTCATATCTAACAGTGTGGATGTAAACCTGTGCTTCTGTTGCTGGGTACTCAAAACAGGTGTGTGTGGCTGAGTGGGACTTTGAAGAGGTGATGATGCCAATGATGACTGATAGAGTGACTGTGTGCTTTTTGAAATCTGTGCTTGTCCAGGGTAAGACTTTCCAATGACTTTCTCAAACAGTTTATAGACAGGCACAGTGCTGCTTAATCTTATAATCTTATAGCCCTGTCACCATCCTCACTCTCAACTTCAGATGTATCTGAACAAGAGAAGGATGCTGGAGGGATATAGTCTAGATCTGCATTAGTGTTGAGCGAGCATGCTCGGCCGATGCTCGGATCGGCTCGAGCATCGCTCTGCTCGGCACATGGCGGTACTCGTACGAGTACCGCATGTGCTCGCCCGCCATGTTCGGGTCTCCTCCCCGCACGTTTCGCGGCTGCTGCGCAGCCAATAAACGTGCAGGGAGGCTCTGACATCAGTGTAATGCCAGCAGCCATGTTGGCTGCTGGCATTACACTGATTGGCTGGCCAGAACCCGTGGTCGGGTGCTGTATAGCACCTGACCAGCGAGTTCGGCTCAGTCTTAGCCAGGGAGAGATGAGGATAGGAAGGGAAAGTCAGTGTAGGGAGAAGACAAGCAAATTTGTACAAAAAAAGACCCAAAAGTCCTTTTTAGGACTACTGTGTGTGGGGGCAGCAGTTTATTTTGTGTGGGGGGAAAAAAACAACAAAAAAAAAATTCATATATTCTGTTTAGTGTGCAAAGTTGCAGATTAGAGCACATTCTGTTTAGTGTGCAAAGTTGCAGATTAGAGCACATTCTGTTTAGTGTGCAAAGTTGCAGATTAGAGCACATTCTGTTTAGTGTGCAAAGTTGCAGATTAGAGCACATTCTGTTAAGTCTTCAAACTGTAAAATATCAAAGTCACATATTCCATTCAGTGTGCGTCGCCGCAGTTTAGCAGCACATTCTGTGTACTGTGCACAGTTGCAGAATAGGGAGAAATACTGTTACGTCTTCAAACTAAAATATCAAAGTCACATATTCCATTCAGTGTGCTTCGCCGCAGTTTAGCAGCATATTCTGTGTACTCTGCACAGTTGCAGAATAGGAAGAAATACTGTTAAGTCTTCAAACTAAAATATCAAAGTCACATAATCCATTCAGTGTGCGTCACCGCAGTTTAGCAGCACATTCTGTGTACTCTGCACAGTTGCAGAATAGGAAGAAATACTGTTAAGTCTTCAAACTAAAATATCAAAGTCACATATTCCATTCAGTGTGCGTCACCGCAGTTTAGCAGCATATTCTGTGTACTGTGCACAGTTGCAGAATAGGAAGAAATACTGTTAAGTCTTCAAACTAAAATATCAAAGTCACATATTCCATTCAGTGTGCTTCGCTGCAGTTTAGCAGCATATTCTGTGTACTGTGCACAGTTGCAGAATAGGAAGAAATACTGTTAAGTCTTCAAACTAAAATATCAAAGTCACATATTCCATTCAGTGTGCGTCACCGCAGTTTAGCAGCACGTTCTGTGTACTCTGCACAGTTGCAGAATAGGAAGAAATACTGTTAAGTCTTCAAACTAAAATATCAAAGTCACATATTCCATTCAGTGTGCGTCACCGCAGTTTAGCAGCACATTCTGTGTACTCTGCACAGTTGCAGAATAGGAAGAAATACTGTTAAGTCTTCAAACTAAAATATCAAAGTCACATATTCCATTCAGTGTGTGTCACCGCAGTTTAGCAGCATATTCTGTGTACTGTGCACAGTTGCAGAATAGGAAGAAATACTGTTAAGTCTTCAAACTAAAATATCAAAGTCACATATTCCATTCAGTGTGCTTCGCCGCAGTTTAGCAGCATATTCTGTGTACTGTGCACAGTTGCAGAATAGGAAGAAATACTGTTAAGTCTTCAAACTAAAATATCAAAGTCACATATACCATTCAGTGTGCTTCGCCGCAGTTTAGCAGCATATTCTGTGTACTGTGCACAGTTGCAGAATAGGAAGAAATACTGTTAAGTCTTCAAACTAAAATATCAAAGTCACATATTCCATTCAGTGTGCGTCACCGCAGTTTAGCAGCACATTCTGTGTACTCTGCACAGTTGCAGAATAGGAAGAAATAGTGTTAAGTCTTCAAACTAAAATATCAAAGTCACATCTTCCATTCAGTGTGCTTCGCCGCAGTTTAGCAGCATATTCTGTGTACTGTGCACAGTTGCAGAATAGGAAGAAATACTGTTAAGTCTTCAAACTAAAATATCAAAGTCACATATTCCATTCAGTGTGCGTCACCGCAGTTTAGCAGCACATTCTGAGTATTCTGCACAGTTGCAGAATAGGAAGAAATACTGTTAAGTCTTCAAACTAAAATATCAAAGTCACATATTCCATTCAGTGTGCGTCACCGCAGTTTAGCAGCACATTCTGTGTACTCTGCACAGTTGCAGAATAGGAAGAAATACTGTTAAGTCTTCAAACTAAAATATCAAAGTCACATATTCCATTCAGTGTGCGTCACCGCAGTTTAGCAGCATATTCTGTGTACTGTGCACAGTTGCAGAATAGGAAGAAATACTGTTAAGTCTTCAAACTAAAATATCAAAGTCACATATTCCATTCAGTGTGCTTCGCTGCAGTTTAGCAGCATATTCTGTGTACTGTGCACAGTTGCAGAATAGGAAGAAATACTGTTAAGTCTTCAAACTAAAATATCAAAGTCACATATTCCATTCAGTGTGCTTCGCCGCAGTTTAGCAGCATATTCTGTGTACTCTGCACAGTTGCAGAATAGGAAGAAATACTGTTAAGTCTTCAAACTAAAATATCAAAGTCACATATTCCATTCAGTGTGCGTCACCGCAGTTTAGCAGCATATTCTGTGTACTGTGCACAGTTGCAGAATAGGAAGAAATACTGTTAAGTCTTCAAACTAAAATATCAAAGTCACATATTCCATTCAGTGTGCGTCACCGCAGTTTAGCAGCACATTCTGTGTACTCTGCACAGTTGCAGAATAGGAAGAAATACTGTTAAGTCTTCAAACTAAAATATCAAAGTCACATATTCCATTCAGTGTGCGTCACCGCAGTTTAGCAGCACATTCTGTGTACTCTGCACAGTTGCAGAATAGGAAGAAATACTGTTAAGTCTTCAAACTAAAATATCAAAGTCACATATTCCATTCAGTGTGCGTCACCGCAGTTTAGCAGCATATTCTGTGTACTGTGCACAGTTGCAGAATAGGAAGAAATACTGTTAAGTCTTCAAACTAAAATATCAAAGTCACATATTCCATTCAGTGTGCTTCGCCGCAGTTTAGCAGCATATTCTGTGTACTGTGCACAGTTGCAGAATAGGAAGAAATACTGTTAAGTCTTCAAACTAAAATATCAAAGTCACATATTCCATTCAGTGTGCTTCGCCGCAGTTTAGCAGCATATTCTGTGTACTCTGCACAGTTGCAGAATAGGAAGAAATACTGTTAAGTCTTCAAACTAAAATATCAGTCACATATTCCATTCAGTGTGCGTCACCGCAGTTTAGCAGCATATTCTGTGTACTGTGCACAGTTGCAGAATAGGAAGAAATACTGTTAAGTCTTCAAACTAAAATATCAAAGTCACATATTCCATTCAGTGTGCTTCGCCGCAGTTTAGCAGCATATTCTGTGTACTGTGCACAGCTGCAGAATAGGAAGAAATACTGTTAAGTCTTCAAACTAAAATATCAAAGTCACATATTCCATTCAGTGTGAGTCACCGCAGTTTAGCAGCACATTCTGTGTACTCTGCACAGTTGCAGAATAGGAAGAAATAGTGTTAAGTCTTGAAACTAAAATATCAAAGTCACATATTCCATTCAGTGTGCTTCGCCGCAGTTTAGCAGCATATTCTGTGTACTGTGCACAGTTGCAGAATAGGAAGAAATACTGTTAAGTCTTCAAACGAAAATATCAAAGTCACATATTCCATTCAGTGTGCGTCACCGCAGTTTAGCAGCATATTCTGTGTACTGTGCACAGTTGCAGAATAGGAAGAAATACTGTTAAGTCTTCAAACTAAAATATCAAAGTCACATATTCCATTCAGTGTGCTTCGCCGCAGTTTAGCAGCATATTCTGTGTACTGTGCACAGTTGCAGAATAGGAAGAAATACTGTTAAGTCTTCAAACTAAAATATCAAAGTCACATATTCCATTCAGTGTGCTTCGCCGCAGTTTAGCAGCATATTCTGTGTACTTTGCACAGTTGCAGAATAGGAAGAAATACTGTTAAGTCTTCAAACTAAAATATCAAAGTCACATATTCCATTCAGTGTGCGTCACCGCAGTTTAGCAGCACATTCTGTGTACTCTGCACAGTTGCAGAATAGGAAGAAATACTGTTAAGTCTTCAAACTAAAATATCAAAGTCACATATTCCATTCAGTGTGCTTCGCCGCAGTTTAGCAGCATATTCTGTGTACTGTGCACAGTTGCAGAATAGGAAGAAATACTGTTAAGTCTTCAAACTAAAATATCAAAGTCACATATTCCATTCAGTGTGCTTCGCCGCAGTTTAGCAGCATATTCTGTGTACTGTGCACAGTTGCAGAATAGGAAGAAATACTGTTAAGTCTTCAAACTAAAATATCAAAGTCACATATTCCATTCAGTGTGCGTCACCGCAGTTTAGCAGCACGTTCTGTGTACTCTGCACAGTTGCAGATTTGCAGCACATATTCCGTGTAATATGAAGAAGGCGGGTAAAAAGGGACGGGGAAGTGGACGTGATCCTGATAGTTCAGGGCGCGGGTCAGGACGCGGAGAAACTGTGCCTGGTGCCAGAGCACAAGAAAGAAAGACATCCACCATACCTAGCTTCATGTCTCATTTTACAGGGCGTCGCAGGACATCACTCTCGAGGTCCGACCACTGCGAACAGGTGGTCGGTTGGATGTCAGCTGATACTGCTTCCAGTCGGTTAAGCACCACCCTGTCTTCCACCAAGTCCACTCTCAGTAGCCAAGAGTCTGGTCAACATAATCCTCACTATGATCATCCTTCCTCCCACCATAGACGGTCTGGTCAAAGAAGTGATCCCACACTGGGATATAGTGAGGAGCTCGTCTCATCACCAATCCTTCATTTGACCCTCTCTCCAAGCACGCTTGCAGAGGAACATGACATCTTATGCCCTGATTCACAACCTCTCGAGGGTACCCAATCAGAAGAAGATGACAGATGTGAACGGCATTTAAGGTCAAAGGAAGTAGTGGATGATGATGATGATGAGACACAGTTGCCATTAAATCAACCACTATTACTGTCTCAAGACCTTGTTGAGGAGGATGATATACAGTTGTCAATGACTGAGTATGTGGTGGGATCAAGACATGAGGAGGATGATCAGAGTGAGGAAGTGGAGGAGGACTTGGTGGACGATGAGGTGACTGACCCCACCTGGGAAGGTGTAGAGCCGAGCGATGACAGCAGTCCTGAGGGTGAGCCATCTGCAGCACCGCAACAGGCTGGAAGAGGCAGTGGTGTGGCTACAGAAAGAAGGCGGACCGCACCAAACCGGCCCGCAAATGTTCCACGGAGCACCCCCTTGCGTAAATCTACCTTGCCAAGGGGTAGGTGTTCCGCGGTATGGCGTTTTTTTAAGGAAAGTGCGGACGACAAAAGAATTGTAGTTTGCAACCTGTGCCACACCAGAATGAGCCGAGGCATGAACACTAGAAACCTCACCACCACCAGCATGATCCGACACATGGCATCCAAGCACCGTAATAAGTGGGAGGAACGCCTGGATCGCCCATCTGTGTCTGCAGGCCACACCACTGCCTCCTCTTCCCCTGTTTTCGGTGCCGGCCAATCGCCTGTCGAAGGCGCAGGCCCGCATACCTCCCGCCCTGCACCTGTACCATCTGAAGCACCATCAGCGACCACATCCACTTCCCTGTCCCAGCGCAGCGTCCAAATGTCGTTACCCCAGGCATTTGAGCGCAAGCGAAAATACCCAGCCACCCACCCACAGGCCATAGCACTAACCTCACACCTTTCCAAATTACTGGCCATCGAAATGCTGCCATTTAGGCTTGTGGAGACTGAGTCCTTCCGCAGGCTGATGGCAGCAGCTGTCCCTCGGTACGCGGTCCCCAGCCGCCACTACTTTTCCCGGTGTGCCATCCCCGCATTACACCACCATGTGTCACGTAACATCACCCGTGCCCTGACCAACGCAGTTACTGGGAAGGTCCACTTAACGACTGACACATGGACATGTGCTTGTGGCCAGGGACGCTACATTTCCCTGACGGCACACTGGGTGAATGTCGTGGAGGCTGGGAGCGACTCGGACCCTGGGATGGCACGGGTGCTACCCACGCCGAGGATTGCGGGCCCTACCTCCATCAGGGTTTCCGCCAGCACCTACGTTATTGGCTCCTCCTCCTCCGTTTCCACCTCCGAATTCTCTGCACGCAGCGCCACTCCCCCATCAGCCGGTAGCTGGAAGCAGTGTAGCACTGCAGTGGGGAAGCGTCAACAGGCCGTGCTGAAGCTGATCTGCCTTGGGGACAAACAGCACACGGCCTCAGAGCTGTTGCAGGGGATTAGTCACCAGACCGAGCAGTGGCTCTCGCCACTCAACCTGCAACCAGGCATGGTTGTGTGTGATAATGGGCGTAACTTGGTGGCGGCTTTGGAGCTCGGCAAGCTCACACACGTACCATGCCTAGCGCATGTATTTAATTTAGTGGTTCAGCGATTTCTAAAAACCTACCCCAATGTGCATGATCTCTTGACCAAGGTGCGCCGCGTGTGTGCACATTTCCGTAAGTCATCTACAGCTTCAGCCGGCCTGTTGAAGCTGCAGCAGCGCTTACAATTGCCAGCTCACCGGCTGCTGTGTGACGTGAGCACGCGCTGGAACTCCACCTTCCACATGTTGGCCCGGCTTTGTGAGCAGCAGAGGGCAGTAGTGGAGTACCAGCTGTTACACGGTCGTCGCCTCTCCGTTCAACTTCCTGTAATCAGAAGTGAGGAGTGGGAATGGATGTCAGACCTCTGTGAGGTTTTACGCAATTTTGAGGAATCGACACAGATGGTGAGCGGCGATAACGCTATTATCAGTGTAACCATCCCACTTCTGTGTCTACTGAAACGCTCGCTGCTCACAATTAAAACTGACGCTTTGCATGTGGAAGAGGTGGAAATGCGGGAGGAAGAGCTTACACAAGGTGATAGCCAGAGCACCCTCACTTCGTCTTCTCAGCGACAATTGGAGGAGGCGGAGGAGGAGGAGGAGGAGGAAGACACGGTTGCCTCCGCTACAGAGGGTAGCCATGGAACTTTAGTTCCATCTCTTCAGCGTGGGTGGGCAGAAGAGGAGGAAGAGGATGAGGAGATTGAGAGTCATCCTCCTGGTGAGGACAGCGAAATCTTGACTGTTGGTACTCTGGCACACATGGCTGACTTTATGTTAGGCTGCCTTTCCCGTGACCCACGCGTTATACGCATTTTAGACAACACGGATTACTGGGTGTTCACCCTTCTGGACCCCCGCTACAAAGAGAATTTCTCATCTCTCATTCCTCCGGTGGAGAGGACAAGCAAAATGGTGCAATACCAGAAGGTTCTTGTTGAAAAATTGCTCCAAAATTTTCCATCTGACAACGCTGGCGGCAGAGTACGTGCTACCTTGGCCAACAGAGAAGGGGAGAAAAGGGGAGCACATAGCAGTTCCGACAAAGGCAGGGCAACACTCTCCAAGGCGTGGGACACCTTCATGACACCCCGCCAGCACCCTCACCCTGATGCGCAGCCTAGTGTCACAAGGAGGGAAAAGTTTTGGAAGATGGTGAAGGAGTACGTAGCAGACCGTGTCAGCGTCCTCAATGATCCCTCTGTGCCTTGCAACTACTGGGTGTCCAAGCTGGACACGTGGTATGAACTGGCACTCTACGCCTTGGAGGTGCTGGCCTGCCCTGCCGCCAGCGTTCTGTCTGAGCGGGTATTTAGTGCTGCTGGTGGCATCATAACAGATAAGCGTATCCGCCTTTCCACCGACAATGCTGATAGGTTGACACTTATAAAAATGAACAAGGCCTGGATTTCCCCTGACTTCTCCACTCCACTGGAGGAAAGCCCCGGGGGAACATAAACTCACTTTATATATGTTATTTACAATGATGGGAATACTCTGTATTCCCATTCACCCCTTCCACCCAAAAAACGGGTATATGGTTGACTCTTAATCTTCTCATCCTCCTCCTCCTCTTCCATATGCCCTGTGATATAATTTTTATATAGGGCCAGCTCACCAGCGGGCCCTGTTTGACAATTTTTGTATAGGTCAGCTCACCAGCGGGCCTTCTCATATAATGTTTTATTGGGTCAGCTCTCTAGCGGGCCCTCTCATATAATGTTTTATAGCGTCAGCTCACTAGCGGGCCTTCGCATATAATGTTTAGGATGGTCAGCTCCGCAGCAGACCCTCACCCATAATGTTTTAGATGGTCGGCTCAGCGCACGTTTCCCTCTTAATCATGGCCCCAGTTCAGAAAAATCGAGGAAATTTTTGGGAGAATTTGCCTCTGCGCACGTTTCCCTCTTAATCATGGCCTCAGTTCAGAAAAATCAAGGAAATTTTTGGGAGAATTTGACTCTGCGCACGTTTCCCTCTTAATCATGGCCTCAGTTCATAAAAATCGAGGACATTTTTGGGAGAATTTGCAGATGATATACAAGTAAATATACAGCAAATACTGTTTGGTAACAATTTTTTGCCTAAAGTCGTTTTTATTTTCCTTTTTGTGTGTTTTACGGTCAGTCTGTAAAAATGGCGTACTACGGGCGAAAGATCGTTCCCAGCAGCGATGTTGGAGTCCAAGATGCATCCAGACATCCTCCCTATGCTGTCCCTGAACCATTTCTGTGGTGTTTCCATCATTTTCTGCCCTTTTCCTATGGACCAGGCACCCTCCCCTCATCAGAGCAGGGGGTGCCTGGTGTAATGCTCGAGTCCTCCCATTGACTTCAATGGGGCTCGGGTGCTCGGCCGAGCACTCGAGCCTCCGGGGGCGCTCGGTCAGAGCACCCGAACACCCGAGCATTGGGGTGCTCGCTCATCACTAATCTGCATCATCATCAGTCATCATTAGGTCATCCTCAGCAGCATCAGCATCACCTGACAATCCACTACCCTTATATTCCTCTAAGCTTTTGGAGGTCTGAAAAATGTTCTTTTTACTTTTACTGTAACAAAGATCCCTACTATGGGTGTTTTGGTGCTTGTTTGTCTCACTATCTGATACACCTTCCTCTATTATGCTATTGCCAGCATCATCAAAACTTGAATGTGACTTGTTGTCGTCTTCAGTTTTCTTATATGGTTCTTTATTTCTACTGGCACTGGTGGTGCTGGAACTAGTTTTGCTGGGACCTTGACAAACTGCATCCTCCCTTGGAGTAGAGGGATCATGCATGCACGATTGCTGCCGTCAGTTTTTGAACTACTACTTTACTCTCACGTCCCTGCACTGCTCCACCCCTCCCCCCTCCCCTTGTGCATTTGCTGGACATTACGCAACTATACTGTGTTTTTTTACTGTATGGTACAAAACACAACTGATGCAGCTGTATGATGCCTTGCTAAGTCCAGTCAGCTGTATTTTACTGTCACCTAAGATATTTATTTTTTTCATTCTTTTTTATTTATTTTTTTATTTTCTTTTTCTTTTTTTTTCTTTTTTTTTAAGTTGTCCACCTTGTTGTCTTATTACAGTCTGTCCAAAAAAATTATAACTGAAAAACAAAATCAACAATGTCTTTCCCCAAACTTCCCCACCCAGCCCAGAGCAAGATCAGCAAGCAAATAGGTCCCTAGCTGCCTGTGTCTTGCCAGTCAGTCACATGGAATTTTGGAGTATTTAGGGGTCAACCTCCTTCCTCCCTTCTTATCCCCTAGAGTACCCCAGACTCCCCTAATACAGAGAAAAAATATCCTACCTAAATGACTCCCTAAACTAAGCTTCAATTCCCCTTTATTTGCCTATCTCCTCTAGCTCATAAACATGCTGCTCTCTCCTCTCACAAACACAGAATGGCTGCTGTGAAAGCCCAAGAGCCTTTTATTTGGCTGTAGAAAACTTTTGTGTGGTGGAGAAATATTTTTCTTCCCATTGATTTCAATGGACGTAAAAGGCGGGAAAAAGCGGAAAATTTTCGCGGGAAATTATTTTCCAAGAGGAAAGTGCCATTATTCCCCGATTTCAGTTTGAAGCGAAAATTTTCGCCCATCCCTAGTCATGGGTTAAATGATAGCAGAGCACCTCAGTGCATGCTGCTATCATGCTTTACAGGCTGAAACTGAGCTATCTAGGACCGAAGCGCTCAGTTTCAGTACTTCTCTGTTCTGCCAGTACAAGTGATCGCTCCAGGAGCGATCACATGTACCGGCGTTTTCATTCACAAAGGCAATGTGTTTTACACATTGCCTTTATGACTGCCCTCTGCCCCGTCTTCCTTACTGTTAAAGTAAAGGAGAGAGAAGTAAAGAGCAGACACACACAGGGAGAAATACAGGCCAGAGTTGGGGGTATTAACCCCTTCAGTGCTAGTTCATTGGGTAGCAACTTTTTTTAACTAAATATAAACAAGAGTAATGATTTTATTTGAACACAATTATTTGCAAAATAACTGTTGACGTTTAAACAAATAATAAAGGCAATTTTACTGTGGTGGCTAAAAGTAATACACTTATACACAATAAACAAACCTGTCCAACAAAAAAAGTGGAAACTAGGGTTGGAAAGAGGGACTTGGGGATTTTCTTGCCAGAGAGACAGTGCCCACTTAAAACTGCCCATTTTGTAAGTATGAATGACCAGTCCATAAAAATTTAACTTATTGTGACCAAATGATCCCAAGAGAAAAATAAAAAAAACATTTTTTACATTTTGTTTTACCGTTTTCTTTAATTTTAATAAAATAAATGGTGGGTAATCCATATAAATGTGGTATCAAAAGAAAGCCCTAATTGTGTGTGAAAAAATGGTATATAATTTGTGTGGCTGAAATAAAAGTCTTAGAGGGAAAACACTGAACAAAGACATAGTCAAAAAGGTCAGAATTGCTCCCGTCCTTAAGTGTAACCCGCCTCAGATTTAAAGTCCTTAAAGGGTTAAAAATAATAAAAGGAGGACCCCTTATGTGTCCACTGAGTCTGAGGAGGAGGAGGAAGTGAGCACTACAGAACCAATGCTGGCAGTCCCCCCTAAATCACCCCCAGGGATCTTTGGAAAATTAATGTCAAGGGAGGAAGAAGAGGGTAGAAGTGAGGGCAGGACAGGTCAGCTGCCTGTGTCTCCTGCCAGACGTGCTGCCCCTGCTGCCACCATTGCTGTGCCTGCTGTCAGACATGCTGCCCCTGTTTTTACCAGTGTTTTGCCTGTTGCCAGTGCTGAACCTGCTGCCTCCAGTACTGTGCCTACTGTGAGACGTGCTGCCCCTGCTGCCACCAGTGCTGTGCCTGCTGCCAGCACTGAACCTGCTGCCACCAGTGCTGAACCTTTTGCTAGTGTGTCTTGTAATACTCAGGATGGTGGGAAGGAGAAGACGACGCCAAGTGTAACAGCAGGGGACCCTAAGTCACTCTTGGCATCCCCAAGCAGTCCTGCCAGTGCTAGTACTACTACTACTAAGAAGATCCAGAAGCTTGTTAGTGTTAGGAGTGAAGGAGGGGGTAATCATCATATTATTAGTGACTGAGAGGAGGAAGACTCAGGGGCTGAAATTGATGTGGTTGCTGTTAGTAGTAGTAACAGTAATGGTGAAGCAGCTGATGGGAATAGTGTTGGGGGAGTGGTAGGAGAAGCAATTGAGAGCATCCAGACTAGTTGTTAAGGGAGACCACACCATTCCCCTGACCCTGGGAGTCCCCTTCCCCCAACGGCATTGTCCAAGTGGAACATGATCCTGAAGAAGCCAGAACTGGTGGCTAGCAGGTGCAGCAATAATTCCACCACCAACACCTCCAGAAGTACAGATCAGCTGCCTGTGACTGCTGCTAGTGCTGCCAGTCTGCCTTCTTCAGGACCCAAGAATGGCAAGTGTGACATTAGGGGACCCTCTGTCAAATTTCTCATCACCTCCTCCATCCAGCAGTGAGATGTCTGTAATAGAGCAGCAGCAACAAGGTGTGACTAATGGTGGTGATGATGATGGTGGAGAAGCTGGAGTGGAAGGCCTTTTAGCCCAAACTGAGAAGGAATGGGAGGCAGGGATGAGGATGGGCATCACCACCACTAACAGCAGTGAGCTTTTGGAATTTGCGGAGTTTGCAACTTCTGTAATTCCTGCTGCTGCTGAGTTGCAAGGGCAGAAGGATACTGAGGAGCAGGCTAATGTGCCACAGACCACCGTGGACACAGTGGGAATGGGGTCAACAAGTTATATGGGACTAGGACAGGTTCCACTTGCCAGCAGCAGCAATACTCATGGTCCTAGTTGCAGTGCTGATTCTGAGGTGGTAGTAGCAGCAAAAACAGCATCATCTTCTGCCTCAGACAGTGAAGGGGAATGTGGTGGAGAAGAAGAAAGATGCCATTCTTCTCCACCTTTTCAGTAATGTGTGTGGGACTGTTTTTCTCTTGAGGCAGGCACAGTGCAGTCATCAACAATGGCACTGTGCTCAATTTGTGACAAGTCAGTGAGAAGGGGAAAGGAGAAAACTCAGCTTGGCACAACCGTCCTGATAACACACATGAAAAGCAGACACCATAACATTTATGTTAAACATGTTAAAGCCAAACACCCACCACAGAAATAGAGCACTGTTGTTGCTGCACCCCCCGACTCTTCAGAAAGGCAACAAGAGGCGAGGCCGGAAATCAAAGAGGAGGAAGAAACCCAGGCATAGGCTGGAAGTTCAATGAAGAGTGAAAAAACTAGCTTGCCATCACCTTCTTCCTCTAGGGTAACTATATCTTCTGCCAATCCACGTCATTCATCATTACCTCCCACTCCAAATGTCAGCCACTCTGTAGAAATTTGGATGTGGTGGTTCATCATTACTTCCCCCTCCAAATGATAGCCACTCCGTAGATGTTAGGATGTGGCAGTTCGTGTCCACCCATTGCACACTGTGTGGTGCACTGACCACACATGGCATTGTTATGGAGGAGAATCGCAAGCAGGTCCTCAACAACACCATGATTTTGGAGGAGGGCCAGGTGGAGAAGAATTATTAGCCAACTTCTTCTTTTCTCCACATATACGTGAGGTGGTGGGGACTAGTTATGGTGCTGCTACTGCCTCAGGTAGCTTGGAGGTAGTCATGGCAAGTGGAACCTTCATCATCCATGTTACTGCTATTGTTTATCCCATTCCCTTTGAGCTGCCTAATTACCCTACTGTTTAAACAACTCAGAGCAGCAGCAAGAACAACAGTCGCAAATTCCGCAATTACACCAGGACATTTGACAATGGCCAGTTGTCACTGGCCAACACAACGTGACCTGCTAGCACTAGACCAGTAGGGCTTTTTTTTCTCAGGGATTGTGCTTTAAAAAAATAAATAAATAAACAATTTTGGGGGGTTTGTTTCTACCAAGCCTAAGTCCTTCATTTCAATTTTTCCTCAGGGCTTGGGCCTCTAATAAGTCTAAGTCCTATAAATCCATGCTTCCCCAGAGCATGGGCCTCTGACAACAAATCATAGAAATCATCCTCTACAAAATACTCTCTCACGTTAAGTATCAGTCTACTCCAGTGGCAACTTACATCAGGGGGTCCTTGTCTATCACGTTACTGTCAAGGTTTGGCTGAGCTGCTCTACTTTGCTGCTCAATTCTGCTGACTGAGCTAATCCAGTGCTCTGCTATCCATTTCTGCTGCCGTCCCTTTGCTGGATCAGGCTGCATCAGCTGGCCTCTCTGTGTTTGCTCCCCTGACTGCTATCAGCCAACAGTCAACCTTCCCAGGGTATTTATAGCAGCTTGGCTCACTACCTGATTACCCTTGTGTTTGCTTCTGGCTGCAACTGCTTTGCTGATTACCTGTGTATGACCTGGCTCTGACTTCCCTTCTGGCTCCTGGATTGTTTCTGACTTTGCTGATCTCTGTATTCCTGACCCCAGCTTGGCTGAGTACCTGACTTTGCTCCTGACCCCAGCTTGTATTTTGGTTTACGCATTTGGATCATGATTTTTTTTTGTTTTCTTTTGTTATTTTAATAAAGGTGTTTTGCACTTTATATTTTTGTGTCTGTCTTGTTCTTGGTCCCTACCAGTTACATACAAATTTCTTATTTTATTATATTTATTTATTTATTATTATCTGTCCCCCCCCAATACCAGTCAACCCTTCATCCCCCCAAAACAATTTCCCTGTTCAACTGATTCTTTCCCCAGACTCCACCCACTAATACAGGCACCCTCCTCAGACCCCTTTTATACTATGTCTTATGTGGTTTTTAAATTGTATTTAGGACACATTTTTTAATAACTGCCCCCAATCCCAGTAAACAAACCCCAAAAAAACATTCCTTGTTCAACACATTCTTTCCCCACATTCCACCAACACAGGCACCCTCATGCCCCTTTTATACTATGCCTTTGGGAAATAAAATATTTTATATGTGTTGTGTGTAAATCCAATGTTCCCATTGATTTCATTGGAATGAGCTGGGTGAAAAAGGCAGAAAAACTGCACTTTTCGATGAATATTATTCACCAAGCAGGAAGTGCCATTATGGCAGTTTTCACTATGAGGCCCTAGTGGTGAGTAGGGATGGGCGAAAGTTGTCACTGTGTTCTCATGAGAAATTTCACGAAAACCACACTGTTCTCCACTTTTTTGCTGGAAAATCCGCTTTAAAACTAGCAATTAAACTTTTTTTATTTTTCGTAAAACTGGCCAAAATTTTTTTGCCATTTTTTCAATGGCTATAAAGTTTCCACCCATTGATTTACATTGTTTTTGCATTTCCACTATAAAAACATGACATATTAGCGGAAGGCAGACACAATAGAAGCAGCTACAGAGCGAGATAGACAGGCAAAATTGAGTCAGGGGAGGCTCATAGTGACTGCTATCACTATGAGCAGGTTTAAAACTAATAAAAGGAGGAACTGGAAGGACCCTTATTATGTGTCCACTGAGTCTGAGGATGAAGTGACTATCAGTACTGAACCAATACTGTCCAGTCCCCCTAAATCACCCCAAGGGATCTTGGGGAATTTAATGGGAAGGGAGGGAAAAAACGGAATGGGAAGGGAGGGAGAAAAGGGTAGTAGTAGTACTGAGAGCAGGACAGGTCAGTTGCCTGTGTCTGCTGCAAGAAGTGCTGCCCCTGCTGCCAGTGCCACCATTATTGTACCTGCAGCCACTAGTGTTGTACCTGCTGCCAGACATGCTGCCACTAGTGTTGAACCTGCTGCCAGACGTGCTGCCCCTGCAGCCACTAGTGTTATACCTGCTGCCAGATGTGCTGCCCCTGCTGCCACCAGTGCTGTACCTGCAACCACCATTGCTGTACCTGCTGCCAGATGTGCTGTCCCTGCTGCCACCAGAACTGTACCTGCTGTCAGTGCTGAACCTGTTGCCACCAATACTTTGCCTGCTGCTAGTGTGTCTTGTAGTACTCAGGAGGGGGGAAGGAGAAAATGATGCCAAGTGTGACAGCAAGGGACCCTAAAACACACTTGCCATTCCCAAGCAGTCCTGCCAGTGCTAGTACTACTGCTACTAAGGTCCAGCAGCTTGTTAGCATTAGGAGTGAAGTTGGGGGTAATCAACAATATCCTCATATTACTAGTGGCTGTGAGACTGAGGAGGAAGACTCTGTGGCTGAACTTGATGTGGTTGGTGTTAGTAGTAGTAACAGTAATGGTGAAGCAGCCGGAGTGGCAGGGGAAACATTTGACAGCGTCCAGACTAGCGGTCAAGGGAGCCCACACCATTCATCTGACCCTGGAACTGGGAGTCCTTCCTTTCCCTTCACTACAGTGTCCAGGTGGAACATGATACTGAAGAGGTCAGAACTGTTGTTGGTGGAGGAGAGCAGGCTCAGAATTAATACCACCACCAGCAGGAGCACAGATGAGATGCCTGTGCCTGCTGCTACTGATGGTAGTGCTAGCCTGGCTTCTTCTTCAGGTCAAAAGGAAATGCCAAGTGTGACATTAGGGGACCCTCTGTCACAATGCTCGTCACCTCCTCAAAGCAGCAGTGAGATGTCTGGGACAGAGAAGCAGCATGTAGGGACTAGTTGGGTGGTGATGATGATGCTGGAGAAGCTGGGGTGGAAGAGATATTGATGGCCTTTTTAGCAGAAGCTGAGAAGGAATGGGAGACAGGAATGAGGATGGGCATTACCACCACCACTAGCAGTGAGATTTTGGAATTAGAGGCATTTGCAACTCTAATTCTTTCTGATGTTGAGTTGCAAGGGCAGCAGGATGCTGAGGTTCAAACTAGTGTTCCACAGACCACCGTGGACACAGTGGGAATGGGGTCAATAAGTGATGCGGGACTAGGACAGGTTCCACTTGCCAGGGCCAGCAATACTCCTGGTCCTAGTTGCATTGCTGACTCTGAGGCAGTAGCAGCAACAGCAACATTAGCCGCTGCCACAGACAGTGAAGGCGAATGTAGAGGACAAAAAGAAAGAGGCATTTCTTCTCCATCTATTCCCTTCCCCCTGAAGTCATCATGGGTGTGGGACTATTTTTCTATTGGGGCAGGCACAGTGGAGTCATCAGCAACGGCACTGTGAACAATTTGTGACAAGTCAGTGAGAAGAGGAAAGGAGGGAACACACCTTGGCACAAGCGCCCTGATATCACACATGAAACACACCATGACATTTATGTCAAATATGTTTAACGACAAATACCCACCACAGAACTCAATCACTGCTGTTGCTGTACCCCCTGACTCTCCAGAAGGGCAACAAGAGGAGAGGAGGAGATCAAAGAGGAGGAAGAATAGAGCAACCCAGGCAGAGACTGGAAGTTCCATGATGAGTGAAACAACTAGCTCACCATCACATTCTAGGGTAACAACTATATCTTCTGCCAATCCACGTCGTTCATCACTACCTCCCCTGCCAAATGATAGCCACTCTGTTGATGTTAGGATGTGGCAGTTCATCTCTACCCATTGCACACTGTGTGGTGCACTGGCCACACATGCCAGTGTGGTGGAGGAGACTCTCAAGCAGTGCATCAAGCGGCATCTGAGGAGATTCCGTCCCATAGAATATGCTAAGATGGTGACAGGGAGGGTTCATCATTACTATTAGACTATCAGCAAGTTGTCATGTGTCCTTAGCGGGATCTGGACAAGGGATATAGTGACAGAGGCAGTACTTGGTTTCGGGTGTCATGGTGTTTGGATACAGTTGTGCCCCCAGATGTTATTTACCACACACACACACACACACACACACACACACACTGTGCACATTGCAGTTGCTGATGAGAGCCACAGTTCCTGCTCCCAAGTGAAAAAATATATTCTAATAACAACACTCCCATGATTTTGGAGGAGGGGCAGGTGGAGAAGATTTAACCCTCTGAGTGCCAGAGGAGTATGCAAAGCATTGCTTTGCAATGCTTTGTGTACCCCTCTGGCACTCAAAAGGTTAATCTTCAACTTCTTTTCTCCTCATAAACTGGGGGTCACTTATTGTGCTGCTACTGCCTCAGGTGCATCGCTGGAGCCAGTCATGGCATGTGGAACCTTCATCCATCTTCCATGTTACTGTTATTGTTGATCCCTTTCTCTTTCAGCTGCCTAATCATCCTGCTGCTTAAACAACTCAGTAGCAGCAGTAGGAACAGAAGTTGCAACTCAGGACTCAGGAGGACATTTGACAGTGGACACTGGCCAACATGACCTGCTGGCATTTTTTGTGAGGTTTGTTTCTTACAAGCCTAAATCCTGCAAATCAATGTTTCCTTAGGGCTTGTGCCAAATAAGTTTAAGTCCTACAAATCAATGTTTCTTCAGGGCTTTTGCCTCTTATAACGCTAAATCCTACAAATCAATGTTTCTTCAGGGCTTGGGCCTCTAACAGCAAATTTCTTATTTTATTTTACTGATTTATTTTTTTATGAACTATCCCCTCAATAGCAGTCAAGAAACCCCCCAAAACAAATTCCCTGTTCAATTGATTCATTCATTTACCAACAGAGGCACCCTCCTCAGACCCCTTTTATACCATGTCTTATGAGGTTTTTTATTTGTATTTAGGATTTTAGGATTTATTTTATATTAACTACCTCCCCTAAATCCCCGTAAACAAACCCCCCCAAAAATCATCCCCTGTTCAACTGATTCTTTCCCCACATTCTTTCTATGTTCTATGAACTTAATGTCCCCTTTCATGGATGGCACTTTGTGCTTTGCACCACTATCTATCCTTCAAATATATATATAAATATACATTGCACAGTCTCTATTAGTCACAGTTAGTGTAATCCCTCTCAGTCTGCAGCTTCTTTCAAATGGTGTCTTCAGTGTCACCGTCATATTCAGATTTGCACAGGTTACATAAAAGAGAGAAAGAGTACAAAGATCTGAGAGCAGCTTTATGTTTTCCAAATGTCACGCAACAAATAGAAGCACTTACAAGAAGTAAACTTGTGTTTCTTTTAACAGTGTGTCAGGATGCCTTGATCCAAGGGACAGTGCTCTCCTTCACAGGTTTCCTATGTATTGATCCTTGTCTGCGGTACAGAGGGCAGATAATCTCTCTACATGTAAGCTGTTTAACAGAGGAACCCCTTTAGAAGTTCACTCATCAGATGATGAAAAAAATAAGAACATCAAAGTGTTGCCCAAATCTTGAAATTGATACACTTATATTGTTCAATGTATTTTAATTATGACTCGTGAAACACTTTGGGAAATACATTGAACAATAAAAGTGTATCGATTTCAAGATTTGGGAAATACTTTTGCTTTCTTTTGATGTGCTCGTAAAGGGGCCGAACTCTGGGGATTCCCCTGGTAACCAGTTTTACCCTTACAGAGATTATCTCCCCTCTGTACCGCAGACAAGGATCGATACATAGGAAACCTGTGAAGGAGACCTCTGTCCCTTGGATTGAGGCATCCTGACATACTGTTAACAGAAACTTTTGTCCAGGCTATATCACAAGTTTACTTCTAGTAAGTGCTTCTATTTGTTGCGTGAAGTTTGAAAAACATAAAGCTGCTCTCAGATCTTTGCGATTTTTATCTCTAATATTTTACATGAAGGTAATACAGCAAAAACAAAAAAGAAAAGAAAGGAAATATAAGGATATATAAGTCACAAAAATGTTCCTGGGGAGTGGAGTGGAGTCCATTCAGCTCCAGTGTCCAATAATGTATTTTTTAAGAACTGGTGCCATATTGTCTTGGAGTAGCTGCGTGACTCTGCACACTGCTGTGACGTCTATTGTCTATCAGTCCTCCTAAATCTTTCTGTAATGAGGATTCCCCAAGTTGTTTCCCACTTAGAGTATATGTAGCTTGTTTGTTTCTATAAATATATAACCTTACATTTATCTACATTAAATATCATCTGCCGCTTTTCTGCCCATTCACAGTTTATCTAAATCCTTCTGCGAGAAAAAACATCCAGCTGTGCATGTATTTCCTTACACAGCTTAGTGTCGTCAGCAAAGATTTTGACACTAATTTCAATTCTCACTTCTAGCTCATTAATTGAAAAAAATAAAAAGCAATTGACCCAGAATTGAACCCTGGGCACCCCACTTACAACTTTAAACCAACTTGAAAAATTCCATTTACAACTCTCTGCCATCTATCATTTATCAAGTTCTCAATCCATGTATAGATATCACCTCCCAAACCAAAGCCTTTTAATTTATGCAGAAACCTGCTGTGAGGCACTGTATCAAGGTATTTTGCAAAATCCAAGTACAATACAGCAACAGCAATTCCCCTGCCCAAATTACTACTTACCCTGTTTTAAAATGCAAGTAACTTAATGTGACATTATCTGTTCTTCATAAAACCATGCTGGCTCCTACTAATAATAGTGTTTGTCTTCATATAGTTCTAAATACTGTCAGTTAGTAGCCCTTCTAATATCTTACCCACTATGGAAATCAAGCTCATAGGTCTATAACTTCCTGGTTTAGATCTTAATCCCTTTTTCTACAATGGTACTACAGCAGCTTTCCTCTAATCACAGGGCACTATGCCTGATGAAAGTGAATCAATTAATATTAAGCAAAATGGTCTTGCTATTACTGAGCTAACTTCCTTAAGTACCCTTGGGTATATGCCATCAGGTCCAGGTGATTTATTCACCATAACATTTTTGGACTTTGTCCTCACAGTAAGATATGTGCATGATGGAGGAAATTCTGTGTTTTTTTCTGCTAGTCCATAGCCATACACTCACATACAACATACACAAGATTCTTCTATCTGTGCTATTTAAAGCGGAAATATCACCCCAAATAAAGCCCTCCCCCCAATAATTATTCATATAGCAATAAGCTTAGAAATAGTAGTATTATCCAAGGCAAGATGTCTGCACTCATGCCTGCCTGTTCGTCTTGATCAAGTAGGATTTCTTAATAACGCTGTACTTATGCTGGCTAAAACTACTATTTCTATGCTTATCTTTATATGAATAATTATTGGCGGGACTTTATTTGGGGTGATAGATCCGCTTTAACATGTATTGTATGGAACACATTTCCTTCCTTTTCCCATTGTGATACAATGTACACTCAGTCCTGTGAGGAAATCCACCATTGTCCTTAAAGTGAGTTCCATTTCTATAATATAAAATGAATGTTGTTAGAGAGAGAGATAAAAAAGAAAAAAAACAGATGGAAAAATAGAGAAAAAGTTATGTAGAAAGAGAGAAACAAAAGCAGAAAGAGACAGAAACAAACAAATGAAAACAGAATCCTGAATGGAAATCCAGTCTCTGCTTTTCAACTATTTTCCATCCTGCTTGTCTCCTGGAGAAAAGAGAGAGAGTAAAACATTAGTAACCTTCCTCCAAACTCACACATTAACTCCCTGGGATATATAGGCTTATTCTTGGTTAAATCACCAACTTAACACTCACTACAGTGTCCGCCTTCCCTGTACGCACACGCCCACACAACTTTTATATGCCCCCAATTCCTAAAAACAACAACATAGTTCTATAGTACAAATAAAAAAAGCATTTGCAATATTACTGCATCCTCCGCTCACTATAACATTATGGGAATGTGTAAAAATAGAGTTTGAAATTTAAAAATAATTATACTTTAGTTGTCTCTGAGACCACTGTCAAGTCACCCTGCTTAAGATGGCATAATTCTGACTTAAGCCTGGTAACTTGCTCTCTTAAGAGATCATGTTCAATTTCTATTGTAGTGTAATCTCTTTCTAGATTTTCATTTTCTCTTTTCAGAGAAATAAATGGTTTCCATGTCCCAAAATAGTATTTCACACGTCTATTATTATTTCCCTCTATGTTTGCTCTTTCCTCTCCTGCATATATTTCCCTTGGTGTAACTCCTCCAGAACTCCCCTCACTACATCCATCATCTCTCATCCTCTAGTTTTCACTGTCTTTCTATTACTATTTTGCTGTGGTGCTTACCATCTCCACTTAAGCAGCCTTACTGATGAATCTGTGATTACCCATGTATTCAGAACCCTTACTATATGTGATGGTGAGTATGGGTGGTCAAAAGGTCCTGTCGTGTTCCCAGAAAAAAAATCTGCTGAAACCATGTGGTTGTCTGCTTTTTCAAGGGAAAATCCATTTTAAATAAAGCAATTAAAATCCTCACAGTTTTCGAGCATTGGCAAAAAAATTTAGATCTTTTTTTCACTGGCTAGAAAGTTATAGCCCCTTCAACATTTTTCACCTTTTCTCTATAAAAACCTGCCTTTTTCGAGGAAATGAAACACAATATAAGAAGCCACAGAGTGAGAGACAGAGGTGCTAGGCTGTGGGTTGGTTTGCAAAATTGAGGTGGGAGAGGCTTATACACTATGACAAGTTTAATAACAATAAAATGAGTAGCTGGAAGGACAATTATGCGTCCAGTGAGTCTGAGGAGGAGGAAGTGGCCACTACCACCAACATAAAAGGGTCTGGATACCCTGGTTCCCCACACCCAATGATGACCAGTGCCCCACATCACCCCTAGGGATCTTGGGGAAATTTTTGTCAATGGCAGAGGAAGCAGAGTGAGGTAGAGTGAGCAGGACAGGTCAGCTACCTGTGGCTGTTGCCAGTGCTGCTCCTGCTGCCAATGCTGCACCTGCTGCCAGTGCTGCAACTGCTGCCAGTGTGTCTTATAGTTTTCAGAACTGGGGAGAGGAGAAGATGATGCCAAGTTTGACAGCAGTGGACTGTAAGTCACACTTGCCATCCCCAAGCAATGCCGCCGCTGGTACTACTACTACTAAGAAGGTCCAGCAGCTTGTTCAGAGTGTTAGGACTGAAGGGGGGGTGATCATATTACTAGTGAGGCGGAAGACTCAGGGACTAAAATGTATGCGGTTGGTGTTAGTAGTAGAAACAGTGATGGTGAAGTGTTAGGGGAGTAGTAGGGGAAGTAATGCAGAGTGGCCAGACTAGCGGTTAAGGGAGCCCACAACATTCCCCAGATGCTGGGAGTCCCCTCCCCCCCCCACGGCATTGTCCAGGTGGAACATGATTCTAAAGAAGGCACAACTGTTTCCTAGCAGCAATAATACCACCATCACCTGAAGCACAGATCATCTGCTTGTGCCTGCTGCTAGTGCTGCCAGTCTGCATTTTCAGTTCAACAAGAATTGGCAACTGTGACATTAGGGGACCCTCTTTCACATTTCTCATCACCTAGATAGAGCAGCACCAGCAAGGAAGGACTGGTGGTGGTGATGATGATGGTGGAGAAACTGGGGTGGAAGAGACATGAATGGAGTTTTGTTTAGCCTAAACTGAAAAGGAATGGGTGGGAGAAAGGGATGGTGATCAGCATCACCACCACCATCAGTGAGCTTTTGGAAATTGCAGAGTTTGCTACTGCTCTAATTCCTAATCTCTGAAGAGCAGGCTAGTGTGCCACAGACCACAGTGGACACAGTGGGAATGTGGTCAAGTGATGCGGGACTAGGACAGGTTCTATGGCCAGCAGCAATACTTATGTTTCTAGTTGCAGTGCTGATTCTGAAGCAGCAAGAGCAGCAACATCATCCTCTGCCCCAGCCAGTGAAGGGGAATGTGGAGGAGAAGAAGAAAGGGGCCATTCTTCTACAACTTTCCCCTCCACCTGAGATCCTTGGTGTGGGTCTATTTTTCTCTTGGGGCAGGCACAGTGCTGTCATCAGCAATGGCACTGTGCACAATTTGCGACAAGTCAGTGAAAAAGAGAAAGAAGGGAACGCACCTTGGCCCAACTGCCCTGATAACACACATAAAACACAAGCACCATGACATTTATGGGAAACTGGTTAAAGCCAAACACCCACCAAAGAAATCAAGCACCCTGTTGTTGTACCACCTGACTCTCCCCAAAGGCAACAAGAGGCAAGGCAGAGATCAAACAGGAGGAAGAATAGAGACACTGTAACGGTTATTAGGACACTCAGACCAGTAGGTACAATAAAACAGCGTTTATTGAATGAAAATAAGTGCAAATAATCGCCCTCTACAGGTGACAGCAGCAACTGCAAAGTGAATACAATTGTACACAGAGGTTCACTATACTGTATAGAAGGCACACTCTAAACGATACAGATAATAGCGAGCTGGACACTAAAGGGTAAATAAGAACAATCAGTCCGTCTCAGCTGTGGGGTTTGGCATGCCCAAATGGTGTAGTGATGTACTGAGAATATGTGCACAACACAGAGTTCATGCGATGGAGGATAGTAGGTTTTCAGTGACCAGCATAAGCTTAGCAGAACAGTGACCCAATATAGCCCCGCGGGCGTACCCAATGAGACAACTGATACTGCAAGTGCGAGAGTATGTAGCCCCCACGGGCGTAATCGGAGAATAGCCTGAGATGCAAAGCTTGCATTTAGCCCCCACGGGCGTATAACCGGAGACCAAAGTGAGCATAAAACGAGCCAATAGCTCCCACGGGCGTAGACCTTCGGAACCTGCAAGAGCTTGGAGCCTAACCTTGCTTTCTCTCAGAACCAATAGCCGCAATGGATACCTCCGGTAATCAACGTAATACTGAGAGCCTACGGCGCCCAACCGGACCGACAAGACTTGACTACTCTGCAGTTGTATATATGAGTCGCCGTCCACGCTAGCAGCCAACTCAGCAGACGTAGACAAATAAGGTAAAGGCTCTATGACTGGAATGGAGGCTCTGCAAGAGAGAGGCGGCACTGCAAGGGTTAACGAGTACGTTTAAATCTCCAAGGCTCGGTATGGTAACTAAGCTCTGCAAGCGTATGGAGGCTCGGTACAGGGAGCACAGCTCTGCAAATCAGCAAGGAACTCTGCACTGGAGAAGGGTTACACCGGAGTGTAATGGTCACGCTCCGTCAGTACTCAGCACAGCAGGAGTCAGAATGTCGCGGCGGCGACATCAGGAAAACACAGGTCGCTGGAACAGGCCGTAGTCGATCACGAAGCAGGAAGTCAGCCAGGCCGGGTCGTAGCACGTAGGAGGTTCTCAGACAAGCCGGGTCAAACACGATCAGGAACACTGGAGCGTAGTCAGGACAGGCCAAAGTCGGTACACAGGAATCCGGATACTGGAACACAGCAACAGCAAGACTGGCTCAGAAACACCACAAAAGGGCATCTGACAGATGTGATGGTCAGGTATAAAAAGGTCACCAGGGGGCGGGCCAAACCAACTCAGCAAATCAGAGTATGCCACAGACGAGAGTGACAGGAAGATCACAGGCACTGTGATAGTACCCCCCTCTCAAAGACCCCCTCTCCCTGCCGGAGGTTTAGGTTTCTGAGGGTATTTAGAGTGGAAGTTGCGCACAAGTCTGGGTGCATGGAGGTCCTTCTGGTCAACCCAAGAGCACTCTTCCGGGCCATAACCCTTCCAGTGGACCAAATATTGCAACTTTCCTCTGAGTCGCCTGGAATCAATAATGCTCTGAACCTCGTATTCCTCTTGACCCTGGACGTCCACCGGCCCAGGAATTACCGGAGTGGTAGTGTAACGATTGCAAACCAGGGGTTTTAACAGAGACACATGGAACACATTATGAATATGCATAGATGGTGGAAGTTCCAATGCATAGGAGACGGGATTAATTTTGCGGATGATTTTAAAGGGACCAATGAACCGAGGAGCCAGCTTATTGGAGGGTATCTGCAGATTGAGGTTTCTGGAGGAGAGCCATACCCTGTCCCCAACCTGGAATGAGACCGCTGGCAGCCGTCTACGATTGGCATATCGCTGATGACGCTGGAAAGACTGACTGAGGGTCCTTTGCACCTGTGCCCAAGTGGAACGGAGCTGCGCCATATGCTCATCCAAGGCAGGAATCTGTTGTGACTGGAACGAGTCCGGGAGCAAACACGGCTGAAACCCATAATTGATTAAGAATGGGGAGCTCCCGGACGATGAGTTGACTGCACAATTCCTGGCAAACTCCGCCCATGGCAAGAGGTTGGCCCAATTGTCGTGATGATCGGTAATAAAACAGCGCAGGAACTGTTCCAGTCCCTGATTTGCACGCTCAGCGGCTCCGTTGGTCTGGGGATGGTAGGCGGAAGAGAAGGACAATTGGATGCCCATCATGCCACAGAATGCCCTCCAGAATCTGGACACGAATTGACTCCCACGGTCGGAGACCACAACTCTCGGTACCCCGTGCAAGCGAAACACTTCTCTAGCAAAGACTATTGCCAATTCCTGAGCTGATGGAAGCCCCTTGAGGGGCACAAAATGAGCCATCTTAGAGAACCTATCAACCACCATGAGGATAAACGTATACCCCCTAGAGATTGGCAATTCTCCCAGAAAGTCGATAGATATATGAGACCAGGGCCGTTCTCCATTAGGCACTGGTTGGAGCAGGCCTACTGGGAGATGCCTGGGGGCGTAGGCCACCAGAATAATTGTGAAAGAGACCATACAAGTTGATCCCTGCCGATATGCCCAGCCGCTTTTGACGAGTGATAGGTCTCCAATAGACAGGTACGGAATGGCTCATCCACAAAGCATTTACCAACTGGAGTCTCAGGTGGAGCCCTAGACTGAGACCCCAAAATCTCCTCTCCCAGTGGCGAAGTTATACTAGTGCGAATAGTAGCCATAATACGGTCGGGCTGAATGATAGGTACTGGTTCTTCCTCCCTCTCAGTGTCCGACGTGAACTGTCGGGACAAGGCGTCTGCCCTCACGTTCTTAGAACCCGGAAGGTAGGATACTATAAAGTTAAACCGGGACAAAAAGAGTGCCCACCTGGCTTGTCGAGAAGACAATCTCTTAGCCTCAGAGAGATATGTAAAAGTCTTATGATCGGTAAGGATTAGTACTGGGTTCTTGGTGCCTTCCAACAGGTGGTGCCACTCCTTCAGTGCCAGAATAATGGCCAATAGCTCCCTGTCGACAATCTCATAGTGGCTTTGTGTGCTGGACAACTTCTTAGAGAAGAACCCACAAGGTTTCAAGGTACCACCTCCCACAGGACGTTGGGAGAGTACTGCCCCAACCCCAACCTCAGAGGCGTCAACTTCCAAGGTAAATGGCAGGGAGGGATTGGGATGGGACAGCACTGGGGCAGACGCAAAGGCAGATTTTAAGGTCTCAAATGCATTTTCAGCAGCCTCGGACCACTGAGAGGGAGTAGCGCCCTTATGTGTCAAATCCGACAAAGGTTTCACAATTGTGGAAAAGTTACGTATGAATTTTCTGTAATAGTTGGCAAACCCTAGAAAGCGCTGAATCGCTTTTAACCCTTTAGGGTGAGGCCATTGTAATACTGCTGCCAACTTATCTTGGTCCATAGCGATTCCATCTTTGGAGATTACGAACCCCAAGAATGGTACTTGAGACATATGGAATTCGCATTTTTCTAATTTACAAAACAGTTTATTTTCACGAAGTCGAAGCAAGACTTCCGTGACATCTTTAATATGTTGGGAGAGGGTGGCGGAATGAATCAATATATCGTCCAGATATACCACCATGCAGGACTGAAGCATGTCACGCAGGATATCATTAATAAGCTCCTGGAATACCACAGGTGCGTTACATAAGCCAAAAGGCATTGCCAGATATTCATAGTGCCCTGTTCTGTTATTAAATGCCGTTTTCCACTCATCACTTTCCTTGATTCTAATTAGATTGTAGGCGGCCCGCAAATCAGGTTTAGTGAAGATAGAAGAGCCCTTAAATCTGTCAAATAACTCGGTAATGAGTGGAATAGGGTATGCGTTCTTGGGCATCAGCTTATTAAGCCCCCGGTAATCAATACATGGCCTGAGCTCGCCACTTTTTTTCTTTACAAAGAAGAATCCGGCGCCAGCCGGGGAGGTAGACTTGCGAATAATTCCCCTCCTAAGGGCTTCCTCAATGTACTCCTCCATTGCCTTGTTCTCCTCACATGACAGTGGGTAAGTGCGTCCTCTCGGGGGAACCGCACCTAGAGGCAAATCAATAGCGCAATCATAGGGTCGATGTTCGGGCAATGCGCTAGCCTCCCTCTTGCTGAATACGTCACTGAATTCCCCATATTCGGCTGGCACAGAAGGGGAGGTACACATAATCTTGACAGGGAATGATAGACAGTTCTTATTACAGTATTCGGACCAGGAACTAACCTCACATTTTTGCCAATCAAATTGAGGATTATGCAGAAGCAACCATGGGAACCCCAAAATGACTGCATGGTGAGGTGAACGAATAACTTGGAACCGTACCTCCTCCTTGTGGAGAGCCCCAACTGACATTAAAAAAAGAATGGTTTCCTTCATAATAAATGCGGGTTCCAAAGGTCTGCCATCAATGGCTTCCACTGCCAAAGGAGACTCCTTCTTGCATAGAGGAATATTATGCAATTCAGCAAAAGATTGGTCATAAAGTACCCGGCTGCACCAGAGTCTACCAGTGCCAATGTCTCTACGACCTTGTCGGCCCAAAAGAATACCACCTGGATGGTGGGTTTAACAGTATTCGGATCTAGGGACTGTTGTACACCACCTAGGGCCTGTCCTCCAAGGTACCCTAGGTGCGTCCGTTTCCCAGCCGTATCGGACAATTGCACAAAAAGGTGCCCCAGTTTGCCACAATATAAACATAGGCCTTGCCTCTTACGGAAAGACCTCTCCTCTTTTGAGAGTCTAGTGAAACCCAGCTGCATTGGCTCTGCTGCCTCTGCTGGACGCTCAGTAGGAAAGGGTGGAGAGGTTGGGTTAAAGGAACTGCCTTGCCCATGGTTTCTGGAACTCGCCCTTTTTGCCAACCGCCTCTCGCGGATACGAGAATCAATGAGCATGACATAATCAATGAATTCGTCCAGGTCACTAGGTACATCTCGGGCAGCTATTTCATCTTTAATTGGTTCAGACAGCCCCTTAGCAAATGCTGCCACTAACGCTTCATTATTCCAGCCCACCTCTGCTGCCAGTGTCCGGAATTCGATCACATAGTCGCCCAATGTGCGTTCGCCCTGCTGTATCTCCATTAGCCTCTTGGCAGCGGAGGCAGCTCTGCCAGGAACCTCAAACACTCGGCGGAACTTTTTCACAAACTCATTAAAGTTCAGAGTGCAAAGTTTGGCACTCTCCCACAATGGGTTCGCCCAAGCCAACGCTTTGCCTGTTAGTAGCGAATCATGAATCCAACCTTGCTCCGGTCGTTAGGAAATGCCTGGGGCGTCAATTCCAAATAGATCTCCAACTGATTGATAAAGCCCCTGCATAGGGAAGATTCGCTATCATATCTCAATGGTAACGGCGCCGCTGCCGTTAAGCCTCTGGCACAAGTAGGAGGAGCTACAGGCGGATTATCCGGTGTCAAGACTGGGGGGACCACCGGATTCGGACTAGGCATATCAAGGTGTACCGTACGCTCAAGTAGGGTCTGTAAAGCCAGTGCCAATTGATCTAGGCGCTGCTCATGGACATCCATTCTCCAGTGGATGTTTTGTGTGTTACTTTCACCCTTACTGTCTGAGGTCATGGCCCTTTTGTACTGTAACGGTTATTAGGACACTCAGACCAGTAGGTAAAATAAAACAGCGTTTATTGAATGAAAATAAGTGCAAATAATCGCCCTCTACAGGTGACAGCAGCAATTGCAAAGTGAATACAATTGTACACAGAGGTTCACTATACTGTATAGAAGGCACACTCTAAACGATACAGATAATAGCGAGCTGGACACTAAAGGGTAAATAAGAACAATCAGTCCATCTCAGCTGTGGGGTTTGGCACGCCCAAATGGTGTAGTGATGTACTGAGAATATGTGCACAACACAGAGTTCATGCGATGGAGGATAGTAGGTTTTCAGTGACCAGCATAAGCTTAGCAGAACAGTGACCCAATATAGCCCCGCGGGCGTACCCAATGAGACAACTGATACTGCAAGTGCGAGAGTATGTAGCCCCCACGGGCGTAATCGGAGAATAGCCTGAGATGCAAAGCTTGCGTTTAGCCCCCACGGGCGTATAACCGGAGACCAAAGTGAGCATAAAACGAGCCAATAGCCCCCACGGGCGTAGACCTTCGGAACCTGCAAGAGCTTGGAGCATAACCTTGCTTTCTCTCAGAACCAATAGCCGCAATGGATACCTCCGGTAATCAACGTAATACCAAGAGCCTACGGCGCCCAACCGGACCGACAAGACTTGACTACTCTGCAGTTGTATATATGAGTCGCCGTCCACGCTAGCAGCCAACTCAACAGACGTAGACAAATAAGGTAAAGGCTCTATGACTGGAATGGAGGCTCTGCAAGAGAGAGGCGGCACTGCAAGGGTTAAAGAGTACGTTTAAATCTCCAAGGCTCGGTATGGTAACTAAGCTCTGCAAGCGTATGGAGGCTCGGTACAGGGAGCACAGCTCTGCAAATCAGCAAGGAACTCTGCACTGGAGAAGGATTACACCGGAGTGTAATGGTCACGCTCAATCAGTACTCAGCACAGCAGGAGTCAGAATGTTGCGGCGGCGACATCAGAAAAACACAGGTCGCTGGAACAGGCCGTAGTCGATCACGAAGCAGGAAGTCAGCCAGGCCGGGTCGTAGCACGTAGGAGGTTCTCAGACAAGCCGGGTCAAACACAATCAGGAACACTGGAGCGTAGTCAGGACAGGCCAAAGTCGGTACACAGGAATCCGGATACTGGAACACAGCAACAGCTAGACTGGCTCAGAAACACCACGAAAGGGCATCTGACAGATGTGATGGTCAGGTATAAAAAGGTCACCAGGGGGCGGGCCAAACCAAATCAGAGTATGCCACAGACAAGAGTGACAGGAAGATCACAGGCACTGTGATAGACACCCAGCCAGAGGCTGAAAGTTCAGTGGTGAGCAAAACATCTGGCTCACCATCACCTTCTTGCTCTAGGGTAACTACATCTTCTGGAGATCCACTTTGTTCATCTTTACCTCCCTCTATCGTTACCTCCCCCCATTCAGTAGACGTCAGGATGTGGCAGTTTGTGGCCACCCATTGCACACATGGCAGTGTGGGTTCAAAATTAATTTTATGTGGTAGATTAAATAGGAGCATTAGAATTGCTGGCGGTTAATGACTATTTGGACATAACTGGTATAACTGAATTGCTTTGCAATGCGTTGCGTACCACTCTGGCACTCAAAGGGTTAACTTAGATCTCATCCATTTATAATGTTCTACCTCCTGTGTCCCATTGCTATTAGTACTTTTGCTCCACTCTCCCTTTGAAGGAGAGTGGAGCAAAAGTACTAATAGCAATGGGACACAGGAGGTAGGGCATTAAAAATGAATGAGATCTAATTTAAACTAATGTGTAATAATAGTATTTTAATTAAAAAAGTTTAAAACACACACACACATATATACAGGCAAGGTATGTAGTCCATACCTTGCCTATTAACCCTTTGGGTGCCAGAGGGGTAGGAAACATGCTAAGCAATGCTTTCCTACCTCTCTGGTACTCAAAGGGTTAATTGTGAAATAAAAGACAGATTTGTCCACTACATGGAGTCCATGAGGTGGATGTGGATGGGGTTAGTATGTCACATATATGCAATATATGTGACATACTAAGGGGGGGGGTGGAAGGGGGCATTGTGTAGTGCTTGGTGTACTAGTTTTATTGATTGTAACCCTTTGAATGCCACAGGGGTGAGCAGTGCACATCCCTATGGCATTCAAAGCTGTCCATGGTGCTGAAAGCCATCTCTGTGTTCCCCTAGTGGCTGGGTAGGGAAAAGCATAGAGAATGCTGTTCAGAACTGTCGACGTGAGAAACTGAGACTAAATGTAGTATAAAAGTAAAAAAATGGTGTTTGTGGGTATATGCTACAAACCAACAATATTGCTATTGCAAATGAGGAAAGGTGTGTGGTTTGAGCATACTATAATTATGGGAGATATTAACTATCCAGATGTCAACTGGAAAAATGAGACCTGTCAAAGTGCTAAGGGAATCAGGTTTGTGAGCATGCTTCGGGAAAGCTACATGTCACAAATAGTGGAAGTGCCAAAAAAAATAACAATGTAGTGGACCTAGTGATAACAAATAACAAAGACATGGTATCCAATATTAAGGTAGTTGAACATTTAGGAAACAATGGTCACAACATGGATGCATTTGAGATCAGTCTGGAAAAGCAAAAACTGTACAGGGTCCTCAAAACTCTTAATTTTAAAAATGCTAACTTCAAAATGTTAAGAGCATCAATGCAACACATAGACTGGGATACATTATTTAAAGGCAAAAATACTGAGGAAAATGGTCAGAATCTAAATTTAGGTTGCAGAAATGTACCCAACAGTATATACCAGTGATGAATAAATTTGAAAGAAGTAGATCACAGCCAATGTGGTTAACCCCTTAAGGACCGGCGCGTGCACACGCGTCCGGCACTTGCAGACCACAGGGCATTTTTTTTATTAGCGCTTCCGGTTCAGGACTTCCGGAGCGGCATGCAGCCGCGACGGGAGCCCTGAACTCCATGCCATGCCAGGACCGTCATTGGTCCTTAAGTGCCGGACCGCCGTGACGGTCCTGGCACGGCAATGGTCCTTAAGGGGTTAACTGCAAATGTTAAGAAGGAAATGGCAAGGAAACAAAAGCATTTAAACTATTTAAGTCTGAAGGAAAAGAACATAAGTTCTCAAAATACAGGGAGTGCAACAAAGATTGCAAAAAAGTAATCAGATTAGCAAAAATAGATGATACTCAAATTGCAAGGGAGAGCAAGACTAATCCACAAAAATGTTTCAAATACATAAATGGTAGAAAACTTAAAGGGATAGTAATACTTCGTTTTAACTTTATTTTATTTTGTAGGCATTAAAAAAACATGAAGAATGATATGTCTTATCTCTCAAACCTTTATGGTTTAAGAGATTTTCACAAACAAATTACCCCCCCCCCGTTCAACCAGATCAGAAGGGAGGTGCCCAGGTAGACTGCAGAGAGGGACAATCTTCAATTAAGATAAGGGAAAAAGCTGAAAAACTTGTCAAGGGGGGGAAGGGATTTCATTGTTTTCATACAAAGAAGATTGTCCCCTTCTGTTATCTGTCTGGTCATACAACCAGATTCACATCTGAGAAGAGATGGCTTACACTAGGCAAAAGGGGCGGGGAGGGGAAACTTTGCTTGTGAATATCTCATAAACCATAAAGGTTTGAGAGATAAGACTTATATCATTCTTCATGTTTTGTTAATGCCTACAAAATAAAATAAAGTTAAAACGAAGTATTACTATCCCTTTAAGAGGGAATGCATTGGGTCTTTCAAAATGAGATGGGTGAGTTGATTAGAGGGGATAAGGAAAAGGCTGATGTTTATAACTGTCTTTGCATCAATATATATATAAGGGAACAGGGAATGGTAGAAGAGCCTCATCAAGTAACAATAAAATAAAATAAAACCATACCATTAACAGATATTGGGTTAACACAAGAAAAGGTCATGGGAAGACTGAACATAATTAAGACTGACAAAGCACTGGGTCCTGATGGTATACATCCAAGGATTTTTCAGGAACTCACTGCAGTGGTAGCAAGGCCCATCTTTTTACTCTTTACTCACCATAGGTTCAGTGCCACAAGATTGACATAAAGCCAATATAGTGCCTCTATTTAAGAAGGGAACTAAAACAGAACCTGGGAATTATAGACCTGTGAGTTTGACCTCTGTAGTGCTAAAACTGCTAGAAGACATAATAAGGGATTATATTCAGGATAAAATAAGATTATTAGCAGGAATCAATATGGTTTTATGAGGAATAGATCATGCCAAACAAATCTTTTCAGCTTCTATGAAGAAATAAGGAGCAAACTAGATAATGGTAAGGCATTTGATGTAGTATATCTAGATTCTGCAAAGGAATTGAAACAGTGCCACTGACACCACCAAAAAATATTGCACTTGATGTATTTTCACAAACGATACATATTAAATACCTTCATCCAAATGTCATCACCCTCTTTACCACATGGAGAGACTTAAGTATTGGAGTCACAACCTAGTAGATGGCACCATGTCACATCATATTGATCAACGCATTTCGTGCAATAAGCCCTTAATCATGATCAAAGACGCCGACCCTTGTGAATGTTCCATCTTTTAAATTCCTAATAACCAATCACCAGCTTCTGAAACATGCTTATGTGAACCACACTAAATTACCTACCATGTTGCTAAGTATCAAAGACGTTAATCAATCTCCCAGAAAACCCAATTGTATTTCTATTTGCCTTAAAGGCAAGGTATCTAGGATATTTCTTAACCCCTTTCCTACCATCATAACCCACAATACAAAACATATAATATACAAAAGAATAAAATACACATATTGAAAGTGACATAATATAAACCAATGTATAATGTGTTTTTTAAATATCCGCACTTGACCCTCAAATTCACGATAAATTACAACTATAGCAGAAATGAATTATCACCTAAAAATCTTAATCATATAACCATTCACATTAAAGATAATATATCCAAAGTACAATTATCATTTTACCCTCTTCTTACCACCTTACACTATACGAATCTTCATATAATTATATATTACTAAAAGACATACTTAATATGTGAAGTGGAATTAAAAAATAAAAATAAAAATGAAAATAAAAATACACAGATTAATCCTTCATCCAAAACAAAAAAGAAGAAAAAAAGAAGAGTAGAAAACCTCACGACCCATCATGATTACACAGTTCTGTTTTAGATGTTATATAATTCTAAGTACTTAAAATATACATTACCATGACCGTAGTAAAAGCTAAATCTAAAAACCTAAAGTCTTTCCGTATGTTATTAAAAAAACCTGGAAAAACACAAGGATAAACATACACATGTGAAACACATGTATATGTCTATACTATGACACCATGGCGGGTCATGAGACAATATACAAACAACGCAGTATGGTCAAAAGCTAGTGATGATGACATACAATATAATATATAATATGTAACCATATGCAAATGCATATATGATCATATAAATAAACCAACAAAGAATTCAAAAGGCGGAACCATCAGAAGGCGCGTCCCAATTAACAATGATATCAAATTTTAAAAAATTTATAAAATTGTGCACAATATTGAATATTTAAAAACACCCATGGTGACGACCAAAAGAAGACAATAACAATACCCAATTAGAAAATGTGTTGCTACAAAACTATATCGTAATACAATGTCGCAACACATTCACATTATCACACAATTTCCCCATCACCTCGTATCTTTATTCATTAATTTTCATAATACCCCGTGAAATGGGCAAACTGTGTAACAGAGATGTTATATTTGAATGAGCAAAGCAACACAAAAGCTAAAAGACAGAAAATCATAAATAGTAGCATCTCCAATATTGAAATTATTGATCCTATACTTAATACTCCTGCTATATCCTTACTATTCAAGAACCAAATGCTGATATTGTTATATCATTTATTCATATTCCAAACAGGAGAAGAGAAAAAATATCTATCCAGAAGATATCCTCTCTTCAATAAAGCCTGGCATGGTGCTGGCACAATTCCATTAATAACTATAATTCCCAAATTATTGTAAATATATTCTCTCTTCTCTGTGCAAACACCACAACCAATATCATGCACTATACATAGCAAGCTATCTTCTCTACAGTTTGGTAATATGCGGTGCTGGTACAGCTCCATAAATAGGTATTGAGGGGGGGGGGGTTTGCCTTCTTTTGGATCAACGATGGTAAACAGGAATAGGAAAAGGGTTGAACTGAATGGACGCAAGTCTTTTTTTCAACCTAAGTTACTATGTTACTATGTTACTATAATACTCAAATAATTATGTATATATTCTCTCATCTCTGTACAAACACCACAACCAATGTCATACATCATACATAGCAAGATACATCATATTCCTTATTAACCCCAAAGGATACCTAGTTCTCAAAATAAATATCCAAAAAACCCCTCTTTTGGATAATTTCTCATCCAAATTCCCCCCTCGAGGTCCCAAAACAACTCTCTCTATGCCTTGTACTGTGAACGAGTCAATGCCACAAGACTTGAAATGAAAGGACACACCAGAGTTAAATCCTTCACATCTAATATTGCTAACATGCTCGCTCATTCTTTACCTCATGGGACTCACTGTTTTTCCCATATATTGGGTTTTACAGGAGGCGCATGTAATCAAATAAACAATTCCCTTTGATGCACAATTAATGTATTCCCTCATTTCATACTGTCTCCCTGTGACAGTGGATTGAAAGGTCTTTGAGACAATGAACAGCCCACAACAACCACAATGTCCCCCACCACACTTAAACATACCTGTGGTAACGAGCCAATTCCCTTTTTTTCATTATTGGTTACAGTTCTAAACAAACTAGGGGATAACAAACTAGAGAGGGTAGGGGCCTTTCGTGCCACAAATTTGAAACCTTCAGATAATACCTTCTGCAATTCTGGATCAGCGTTCAAAACAGGTAGATGCTTCTTAATAATTTTCACTACACTATCAAATTCCATGCTAAAAGCTGTTGAAAAAATAATTTTCTCATAATCTACCTTAGAATTTTTCTTTCGCTCACGCACATTGGTATCTGATTTCAGAAGACTTGGGGCTAGATTTAAAGGCAGCCATTAAACCAGCCGCTAAGTGAAAAAGGCACATCGCTCGCAAATAATACATGAGTTATAGCAGATTCAATAGGTACTCTACGAGAATAGCTATCGAGCGTAGGCACACACAAAACACGTAACACAAAACCCGTTGTCGCTCATGTTAATGCACAACGGGAGGCCAAATCATACGATAACATCGCTCAAAACAACATGTAACATAACGGCTGCCGTTGTCTAGCAACCATGATTGATGCAAAAACAAATTCAAACACACAGCCAATCACAAAGCCCCAATGTATCAAATAACTTCAAATACACCTATAGATACCCAAAAAAAACGTCACACACTGTCTGTTATCGAGTTCTTCGGAGCCGGATATCAGGACCCAGGAGCGGAGGATAGTGATTAGAGAAAGGGAGACAGGAGCGTACATTGGAGGCAGAGGAGTTTTGGATTTTGGAGAGAGGAGAGAGGTGCACTAAATATACACATATCACACTTTTGCACATATTACTTACACACATACAAACACAAACACATACACATACATAAACATAGTCCTTTTATTTTATAACACCTTACACATTTTACATTTTATTTTTACAGTGTGAATCTGTGAGTGAAAGTGTGTGACAGAGAGTGAGTGGATCGAGTGTGTCTGTGAGGGCCTGTGGGAGTGCCTGGGTGTGAGTGGGTGAATGATGGCGAGGAGAGGAGGACAGGAGAGAGGGATGGGGAGAGTAGTGGAGGAGGAGGAAGGTCAGGAGGGTATCCCTCAGCAGAGCAGGGGTGGGAGAGGGAGATCCGCAGGGAGGAGGGGGACCCGGCCAACGAGAGCAGGCACATGCAGGACAGGGACAGAACCTGCAGTGGGATGAGGGGTAGTTGCTGGGGAGCACCCCACACAATCAGGGTCAGACCAGGCAGGGCACTCTGGCTCTGAGTCATCCCATGCCGGAGGTGACGATGCCAGGATCAGGGACCCCAAATACACAGAGGAGGAGAACACGGCTCTCGTGGAAGCTGTCCTGGAGAGGCAGAGTGTTCTCCACCCGACGGCGAAGGTCCCTGGCCTGTCAGCGAGGAGGAAAGCAGCCTGGAACCAGATATGCAGCTGGGTCAACACAGTGGCTCCATGCAGGCAGGACGTGGAGTCCATCAAAAAGAGATGGGGCGACTGCCAGAGGGTCGTCAAGAACAAGATGACCGAGCTCGCCAAGGACGCCTGAGGCACTGGAGGTGGACCATCCGTCCCTATCACCTTCTGCGGCTGGGAGGAGATGGTGCGGAAGATCATGTCCCCGACCCTGATCGAGGGGGTCGTTGGAGGAACTGACACTGGGGATGAGAGGAGCCTCCACACTACCGGTAAGTGCAACACTACAGACCAACACACTACAGCAACCAACACCAGCTGCACACACAGTCACACCTCAACACATGTCCATCACTCAGCCATACAACTGCACCAACACAGCACCCTGAGGGTTCGAAAAGGACACAACACCAGGACAAATGGCAAGGTCCAACTTGGGACAAACATGTCAAAGTCCTACTTCAACCCTCCTGTTGCTGTGCTTTTCACACACAATACACAAACCGTTATGTTCAAAATGTCTTCTGTTAAATATCATCACTGTTCACACACAGTGTCACCCATGTCCCCACAGGGAAGTCAGCACCTAACCCCTTGAGTGCTAGAGGGATCATCAATGAATCGATCAACAATGCGTTGGAAACCCCTCTGGGACTCAAAGGGTTAACCAGACAACAAACAAGTCAATAGGCCAACGATCACATGCTACACAGGGGACATTCATTAAGCGGTGACAAAGAGATGGTGGACACAAAGTAACCCTTACACACCCTCACTTCACCAATACCAGTGTTAGTCCACGGAGAATATGCCAAAACAAGAATCAAGTTCATAAGGTCCCATTGTACAGACTCCATGGAAAACACTGGAAATGGGGAATGGAGATCACTGGAGAAGTCACCATCATGTTCACTTCATCAGTTCAACATCACCGCTTACTGAATCACAAAAAGGGGGCATCAGGTCACACATCACAGTGTCCCACAGAGTAAATGCTTGTATGTGCAACACACAGGCCGAAAACTGTTCCACAGAATTCAAGCTGGAAAAAGTAGGCATTGGTGTTGTGGCTGCAATCATTTACTCTGACTTGAAATGACATATCCCATAACTGATTCCCACATGGATCCACAGGGGTGCTGATGCCATGGATGGATGGTACACTAGCCGCTCTTTGCAGGAGACACATGGGAAACAAATAGCAAACATTGTACCATGGTCACCAACAGGCCATGACTGATGGATATCTAGAATTTAGTACGGTTACCTCACACAGAAGGATGGATGGGCTCATACACAGAGAAAAAAACAGGCCTCACTCAAAGATATCCCTCACTGCTGGCTGGATTGTTGCCCTTAGGATTCAAATGTTACTAAATATGTTCCAACACGATGTGAACACAGAGATCAGTTCACTGATCAGTTAATTAGATGTGATTGCCTTACTGGCCAGATATGTGCACCCATCACAGATCAACCTACATTGCTACCATACAAATACACATACATAGTATATCACACTCTACGTACATGGGATATAAGAGGTATGTTCATATCCATCATATCAATCCAATGTATTGTTGGATGGGTGCACATATATAGCCAGTAAGGCAATCACATCTAATTAACTGCTCTCTGGCTTCACATCTTGGAAGGATATTACTGTATCCATATGAAGGGTACATATCCATATACATATATGACCATTTCTACTTGTGTGTGACTGTAATGGGATAGTAATGGGTAATGTCATCATGATGTCATATCATTGCCATCGTTAAAAGATGTGTCTCCATCTAAGTTCCATCCCTCCAACACTCATGGTTATACAGATATTGCTTTATGTGACAGGTGGAGATATCTGTCATTTGACCACACGGAGGCTCTTCAGCAGAGCCAGAGTCTCAACATATCAAGATTAATACCTCTTTGGAATGGTCCACAGAGTTTGCTTGCAAACCATGCACACTCTGTACACCATTCCAATTAAGTATTGTTCTCTAAATGGGGCAATTTGGGCTCTGCTGAAAAGCCCTCGTGTGGACAAATGACTGAAATCTCCATCTGTCACATAGAGCAATATCTGAACAACCATGAGGGTAGGAGGGATAGGACTAACAGAGAACAACATCTGTTTTCACAATGTCTACAATCTGACATCAAGGTGGACTTAACCTTTGCCATCCCCCTGGAGGGATAGCCATCCCTACAAGTTGTGAAGACAAATATATGTTGTTGGATCCCCCCCCATCCAGTTAAACAATGGTATTCCCACTGCTGAAAGGTGTGTTGATTTAAAAGGTATCACAGCTCAGACATGGATATGTCAGGGGCAATATCCCAGTGGCCTGAAATTGTACAGTGGTGCTGTTACTACACAATCATATGGACAGCTCTGGTAGAGGGACCAGATATCTACATGGGGGGTGTTGCAACAGCCCCACTGTACTATTTCGGGCCACTGTGATATTGCACCTCAAAATGAAACCTTCACCCATAATAACTCAAACCACACTTTTCAGCAGTGGGAGTACCCTTGTTTACCCAGGGGGATTAACCCAAACACATATATTTTACTTCACCACATATCAAAGTATAACTGTCTCCACAAACATATGGCTAAGTTCACTAATCACAACATCTTATTTCTCCACACAGCTTACGGCCCTCAAGCCCAGCGGGAGACAGTGGAGGAGGCAATGTCACAGAGGAGGGGACCAGCCGGTGGTCACCTTACCCACCATCACCAAACCCCTCCAACACAGGCTGCACCACCACCTACTGCGCCATCACAGGCTGCACCCCTTCAAGCTGCACCACCACAGGCTGCACCACCCCTTCAAGCTGCACCACCACAGGCTGCACCCCTTCAAGCTGCACCACCACAGGCTGCACCACCCCTTCAAGCTGCACCACCACAGGCTGCACCCCTTCAAGCTGCACCACCACAGGCTGCACCACCCCTTCAAGCTGAACAACCACAGGCTGCACCACCACAAGCTGCACCTCCCCAGTACAGTGGATGGATGCCACAGGAGCAGAGGTGGACATATCCATCCACTTCCACCAGCTACTACCCTCCATCAGCAGCACCACCACCACCAGGGAGGCAATGGCTGCCAGGGACAGTGGCCACCACCCAATATGGTCCATATTCATCCAAGATCAACCCACCCTCCTGGGTGGCTCCACAACATGCCCCAAGGTATGATCCCAGGTGGGGTCACAGCACCTATCAGTGGCCACCATATGAGCCTTGGCAACTGGACTACCCACACCTGGGCCTGATAGGTGAGCCCCAGCGCCCCCTACCCAGGGACATATTCACACCTCCACCAGCACACACATCTTTGGGCAGCTCTGGATCACTTGATGTGGTGGGCATATGCCCATCATCTGCACCAGCCACTCCAACAGCAGCCACAGCACTCTCAGCAGCAGCAGAGGAGGAAACAGCACCCTCAGCAGCAGCAGAGGAAACAGCACCCTCAGCAGCAGAGGAAACAGCACCCTTGGCAGCAGAAGACTCAGCACCCTCATCAGCAGAGGAAACAGCAGCACCAGGGACACCGGGCACATCCACCTCCAGCACCGCACGCCTCACAAGGATGGAGGCAGAGTGTATGGCCCTTCAGAGAAGACTACTCCGGTCGAGCAGAAGTACAGACAGCAACTTCACCAGGAGCAGGAGGCAATCCAGGAGGAACATTGCCCAATTGGAGTCCAGAATCCAAGCCCTGGAGTCAGAGGTGGCCAGGAGGAACACACTACTACACCAGCTCAGGACTGGTCTCATGGACATGTTGACACTGGTCCTTGTGGATTTAAGGGAGATCAACCGCAGAGAGAACCTGAGGATGGAGAGGGAGAACTTGCGTTCCACCGAGGGGTCTACTGCAACCACCACCCCCTCCAGTGTTACCCCTGAAGCAACACCTAAGGGGCAGAGGGTTACCAGGAGATCAACAAGGGCATCCACCTCTGGCACCCAGGCTAAGGCCCCCCACCCAAAAAGGAAAAAATGAAAGGCCCAACCTGTTAACTTTCCCCTCAATAAAGAAACCTTTTATTTGGATTCCAGTCTGATCTGTTGTGTCTTCAGTTATGGATTGGGTGGCAGGGTTGTCTCCAATGCATTGCCATACAATGCAGTGAACACAACCTCTGCCTGGGTGAAATGTTAGTGGGATGCTACAACATGGGTTCACACACACACCGTTGTACAAATTCAACTTCTAATACATCCCTGGAGCCATATTACACCACTGTGTTATATGGCGATGTTGTGTGTTGAATTTGAACAACAAAACATACCCCTTAGCACAACAAATGGTACAACATTGAACATTCGTATACATCATATGTTGTGTTTAACCCTTTGAGTGCCAGAGTGGTAGGCAACGCATTGCAAAGAAATGCGTTGGGGACCACTCTTGCACTCAGTGGGTTAATGGGATAACTAGACAAACAGCTCTGTGACTTAGTGGGGACATTACAAGCAGGACAGATAAATGGGACATGTATCAAAATTGTCTTGGATTCACACACTCATTGTGCAACTGACTTACTGGGGAAGCCAATGTTTTTAACCGAGGATTTCAATGTGTAGCACACACATTGATATCCTGGGGTGAGCATTGGTGTCTCCAATAACTTGAGTTGCTGTTTCCCTAAGGGTGTAACAGACTTCACCAGTGATAATACATGTCCACTTAGTCTGTTTGTTCGTTGATATAGCCCATGTACTGAGATATGTCAAAGTGGAGCAAAATCTCAGAATATTGATTATACTGAGCAATACAGAAACTGTGGACAGGTATTCACTGTGGAAGTATGTCCCCTGTATCACCTCTTTATCACTCCCACAACACATTGGTGCATCACTGCCACCATCATCTGTTTGCATGGATACATCACAGAGTCCACTCACTGGCAAACAAGTGGTGGACTCCTGTGATGTGGGTGATGCCTTTCCATGTATGGGGGATACTCTATCCTGGGTGTGGTTACGCATTGACAAATGTGTTCTCAAATATATCCTCATACAGACACAGATAGAATGGTGATGGTTCATCTTTATTGTGTATCAAAGTACATTAGAATGTACATGTGTTTTCTGTGTGTATTGCCTATATGCATTTAACACCTGTATGAGAACACTAAATGTACTTTGAAACTAAATCGTACTACTTCAGTAACACTGCTGCCCTGCTCATGTGTTGTCCACAAGGTTTGACAACTCTGTAGATGAGCATCCTAACTGTACAGGATATAACACTCAAGAATTGGTGTTTTCTGTGTCTATATGAGAATGTTCCAGTAGAGGTTTGTGTGAACCTCAGGTCAAACATTGCATCACCAACAACATCACCATAAACAGCAAGGGGTGATCTTCATGAAGGTGTTGTCAAGACATCAATCCAGTCACATGGAAGATCTTCAGTTCAAGGATGGATCATGTTACGGATGCCTGTGGGACAGGAGGACAGGATTTGGAGCAGTAGACCTGAACTGATCATCAAGAAACAACAATTTAGTCTTTTTAATCCCCTCAATTGTCACGGTTACAGGTGAGTACACAAACCATTGCTTGACAATGTGTTGTGTACTCATCTGTAACCAATTCTGTGGGGCACTAAGAACATGTGCACCAGCCCTATGGATATGTGCCCCTGACATGTATACACACATTAACAAGTGTTCTGAGAGCTCCATGGAGGTAATGACATTGTGCTGCCACTGTGAAAGTGACAGTGGCAGCCCAATGTCATTTGTTCCATGGAACTGTTAGGACATATTTGTTGATGTGTGTATTCATGTTGGGGGCACATTTGTCTGCACACTCACAGGTCAGCATGGAGTCCCTGGTAATCTGATCTACGTCTCATGACCTCTACATTGTGTGACCATACCACTGTACATCCACCCCTGTGCTGCTCTTCTCAGCTCTAGCACAGTACAGGTCCCATATTGAGTCCAATGTCCCTTTAACCCCTGATGTGCCTGAGTATTATCCAATGCATATCATTAGATAATACTCTTTCGCTACTGGGCTAGCATGGTTGCTCAAGCTACGATTATGGCATATCCAGTTAGTTGCTGTCAATCAAGCCCTGTAAGGTGATGAACATGGGTAATATGTTGTACCTTGTTTCTCCTGGGGGTGTGCGTGATATCCTTGGGGTCTGTATGTCAACATGGAGAGTGGAATGGAGGATGGTTTTTGAGTCCACACACACAATTTGCCACGTCCACTGCCAGTGCAGTGCTGTGTCACTGTTCCTGTGGGGTGAGACAGAACAAAATGTGCAGTGTGGTTAGTGTCACAGGACTGATGGGGGACTTGCATGGATTGTTTGCATGCGTGTGTTATACTCACAGGTGAAGTGTTCCGTGATGAGCCTGTCTCTGATCTGTGCCCCTCTCATGGTCTCCTCCACATGCCCGATGTCCATGGCCACTTCCTGTATGGGGGGGTCCGGGATGTGCTCCAGCAGCCTGGTGTCCACTGCGATGTTGTGCAGTATTGCGCACGCCACAATGATGTCACACACCTTTCCAGGTGCATACTGCAGTGCTCCCCCAGAGTGGTCCAGACATCGAAATCTTGACTTGAGGATCCCAAATGTCCACTCAATGGCATTCCTCGTTCTGGCATGAGCCTGGTTGTACCTTTCCTGGGCATGTGTTTGGGGATTGGCCACAGGGGTCAGTAGCCAGAACTTGCATCCATAGCCAGCATCACCTGTGTAATGTGAGTGACATGGTGAGACAGGGAGCACATGTTGTGTGAATGATGTTTTGTGTGGTGGACGTAGTAGCTGTGGGTCAGGTGCATGCTGAGCAGCGTGGTGTGTACGCCTGTGTATGTGATGTGATTTTGTATTGTGAACTCACCCAAAAGCCATCCCCCTGTAAAAGTTCCATTCTCAAAATCTCTGTGGACTGAGGAGTTTTGGAGAATGTATGCATCATGTGAGCTGCCAGGATATATTGCACAGACATTCACTATCCTCATGTTGCTGTCACACACCATCTGCACGTTGATGGACTGGAAGTTCTTCCTGTTGATGAATAGCTGTGCGTCACGTGCTAGGGCTTTAATCCGGACATGGGTGCAATCTATAGCACCCATGACCCTGGGCATGCCTCCGCTGGCATAAAAGGCCTGCTTGATGTGTATCCAGTCCATGTCGGTGGTGGGAAAATGTATATAGGTACTGGCCTTGCTTTTGATGGCTGGCAGGACCTGGGCCAGCACCCTGGAGAATGTGGCCTGTGACATGCCAGATGCGTAACCCTCAGTGGACTGGAAGGCCCCACTTGCCATGAAGTGTATGCAGGGGAGGGCTGGCATCCTGTGGCCTGGAGGGCAAATACAATCAAGTGGTCCATTTCAACTATCGGTCCAGTCCACTGTCCCAGCCCACCCCTTTTGTTCATTTCAAACTTGTTATTAATGCTGTGAAGTAAGGCAAATGATACCACAGAGCTTACAACTGGAATGGGTCTACACTAGTGATAATAAAGAGCATTCAGTTGAAATGGAGTTAAACTAGAGATAACATAGAGCTTACAATTGAATGGAAGCTAGACTAGTGATACCACAGAGCTTACAATTTAAAGCTACACTAGTGATACCACAGAGCTTACAATGGCAATGGGTTATGCTACTAGAGGTAACACTAGCTCAGTGGTATCACTAGTGCAGCTCCGTTTAAGTTGTAAGCTCTGTGGAATCACTAATGTAGCTCCATTTCAATTGTAAGCTCTGTGGTATCACTGGTTTCACTGGTGTAGCTCCATTTACAGCAGCAAGAAGGAGATTGAGTGAGGCAGTGGCCCACCAGCCCAGACCTATGACCAGCCCAGGGGGCAATTGCCCCTCTGCCCCCCAGGCCAGCCCTCCCCTGAGTGTATGGCACACAGTAGTTTCTGCAGGCCAGTTAGGGCATGGCTGTGGATGTAGATGGGATCCACCTGATCTTTGATGACCTTATACAAGGCAATGATGCTGTCAGTCCTCAACCTGTAGCGATCAATGACCTCATCATCAGTCATTCCAAAGAGGGTGACCCTTGGGCGGCATACCCTGGGCCTTGGAGGTCGTCTATACATCCTCTGCCCTCCAGGTGGGGATGGACTCCTGTGTGGCTGCTGAGCCAGAGCCTCCTCACTTGCAACAGGTGAAGGCTGTTGATCAGGCGTGCCTGGAGGTTGCTGATGTTCCCTAGCTCTCTCCCTTGCACGCCTTCTCCGCAGTATTCGCAACAATATGTAACCCAACATACTGTTTGCTCTCTCTATCTCTATCTCTCTCTACCTCTCTCCCTCCCTGAGTGGAAATCAAGCCACAAGTGAGTGTGTTGAGTTGTCCCTTTAAATACTTGATAGGGCGTTGTGTAGGTATGGTGATGAGGTGAGTGCTGACCAATGGAGAGTTGTTTTTGTCCAGGTAAGTGTTTGCAGGTGTGTGTGTGTTATAAGATGTGGTGTGTTGTGCTTGTTATGTGTGTGCCATTTGCGGGTGTGCAGTTGTGGGGTGCAGGTCGCGTGTTGATGTTGCCCAGGTGAGCTTATATTTGCAGGTGTCCGCTTTGTGTGATAACCCCCATTGTTCCGTGCCATGCTGTGTTGTTGTTTTTTTGTGTGTCGTTGTTCCTGTGGTGTTGCTTGTTGTTGTGTGTGGAGTGATTTGTGTTGTGTGTCCATGTTTTTGTGTTGTTTTGGCATTGCACAGGTTAATTTTTCCATTTACATGCTTGTTTGGTAAGCGTTTTGTGTATTTTCCTATGTAACGGGTGTTTTGTTTTGCCCGTTAAGTGTCTAACGTATGAGAAAAGTGGGTCTTAACTTTTTGCCGTTAGGTGTGTCTTTTTTTCAGCCGCTACCAGTACCGCAAGCCTTTGAATAGCTCTGTGGTATGTTGTTCCATGCGTCTGAATGCACTTAAGTGTATCGGCCGTTAGGACTCTGCAACTGCTGTTAGCTGTTCTTTAGACGGATCTTTGAATTGCAACATGACACTTAACGCACCCGTTAGTGATTTTTTTTTACTAACGGCTGCCTTTAAATCGAGCCCTTGATCTCTCGCTCCTACGAGCTCTATCTAAAGCTTTAGCAAGCATCCAGGGTACATAAGCCCTATCCAAGAGTCTACAATATAATTCTCTAGCCTGTATTTCAAAAAGGGCATCAGTGGAACAGTTGCGCAGAAGATGGAGAAACTGTCCCACTGGTATATCCAAAATAGTGTATTTTGGATGACAGCTATTAGCTCTCAGTAAACTATTCCCCGATGTGGGTTTACGGTAAACATCCGTAGGAATGACTCCAGTATCTACGTCTCCAAAAATTAAGAGTTCCAAAAAATTAATAGAAACAGGCATCAAATCGAACATAAAGACTAAGTTTAAATCATTGCTGTTCAAACAGACACCAAAAGCATCTGCATTTTCTGAAGAACCATTCCAAATGAACAGCAAGTCATCGATATATCTGCCAAACTAAATGATCTCTTCTCTAAACGGGTTTCTATCTCCAAAGACGTGGAACTCCTCCCACCAACCCATAAACAGGTTGGCGTATGTGGGGGCAAATTGATACAGTGCCACACAGGAGGCCGGGGTATAAAATGAAGAAATTGGAGCTAGGGGATAACCTTTGCGATTGGATCGAAAACTGGTTGAAGGATAGGGAAAAGTATGTGGTTGTAAATGGACAATTCTCCAAGACTGCAACTTGAAGCAGGGTACATTAACAAAACAGTTGAACAGCATCTGCTATCTTTTCTGTGGGCTATGATCTCAGAGACCCCTGGACATGAAGAAGCTACATGGATGAAGGAACATGATGACTATAGGGTACCATTCAAAGATCACCTGCAAACCACATATTGAGAAAGATGCTGACAAGCTTTAATAGAGGTGATATTTAAACTCGCCTTTTTGTATGTCGCCCAATAGATGGTGACATTTCAATAGTAAACCCAATATCGGGTTGGAGGTCCTAGTGTGCACCCAATGACAGATGCACCCCTCCCTAACAGCCTCCAAAACACATGAAGGAAAGATTAGCCCCAGAGCAACATATGCTAATCCAAGATTCAAAATAGTCATAACTGTAGAATACGAATAACAGTGAGCAAAAGCTACTCCAAATAAAGAAATGAGTGTGGGCACATTACTATCATGGAAGGACTGATCCCAAATATGAGGAAAAGTTGCATACAACATGTAAAAAGACCAAAAAATTATCACAGACAGAGTTTAAGACCCCACCAATGCAGCCAAGGATAGGACATAGAAACATAAGTCTACATGGATATTATGATCCAACAAGCCCATCTAGAAGAGTGCAAGTCAGTAACCTAAACAACAGAGCAAGTGGCTGCTATACAGAGAATAGATGGATATTATTATCCCTCTAAAATGGCTTATCAGTTAGCTTAATGATTGGTGTATCACTGTTGTTAACTCTACTTTGGATGTGAGGGCAACAGTAACATAACATAGTTGATGAGTCTGAAAAAAATCATGCATCCATCAAGTCCAGCCCATGCCAAAAACATCCCTGTTGATCCAGAGAAAGACATCAAAAACCCTGAAGCCACTTCAAATGTAGGTCCCAGTGAGTAAAAAAAATCCTTCCTGACTCCAAATGGCAGTCAAATAGCACCCTGGATCAACAATCTATCTGCATTGAAGCATTTGTGATCATTTTCAATATTGTTCTGTGCTAGATAGTCATCCATTGCTTTTTTTGAAAGCAGTTACAGTATCTTCAAGTACAACATCCCGAGGCAAAGAATTCTATAGCTTTACCTCCCTTACTGTAAAAAATCACTGTCTTTGTTTCAGTCAAAAGCACCTTTCCTCTAATCTTAATGGATGACCTCTCATTCTTAGCTTAGCTCTTTGCATAAATAATTAATTTGGATAGTTCTTTGAATTGACATTGAATGTATTTGTAAATGGTAATCATATCACCCATTAAGCATCTCTTCTCTAATGTAAACAAACCCAGTTTGTCTAGTCTCTCTTTATAACTCAGATCCTCCAATCCCTTTATCAGTTTTTTGCACGTCTCTGCACTTTTTTCAGTTGAACAATATCTTTAAGAACTGGTGCTCAAAATTGCACTCCATATTCTAGATGAGGCCTAACCAAAGATTTATGTAGAGGTAGGATAACATTAGCATCCCTTGCATCTACACCTCTTCTTATGCATGCTAGTACCCTATTTGCTTTTGAAGAAGTTGAGTGACTATGCACACTGCTGTGAAGTCTATCATCTATCAGTTCGCCTAAATCTTTCTCTAATGAGGATTTCCCAAGTTGTTTCCCATTTAGAGTATATGTAGCAGGTTTGTTTCTATAGTCCGAATACATACCCTTACATTCATCTACATTAAATGACATCTGCAACTTTTCTGCCCATTCACTCAGTTTATCTAAATCCTTCTGGGAGGAAAAAACATCCAGCACTGTATGTATTTCCTCATGTAGCTTAGTGTCATACCCTTACATTCATCTACATTAAATGACATCTGCAACTTTTCTGCCCATTCACTCAGTTTATCTAAATCCTTCTGGGAGGAAAAAACATCCGGCACTGTATGTATTTCCTCATGTAGCTTAGTGTCATCAGCAAAGATTGATACGCTACTTTCACCTCCTACTTCTAGATCATTAATAAACAAATTAAAAAGCACTGGGCCCAGTACTGAACCATGTGGCACCCCACTTATAACTTTAGCCCAAGTTGAAAAGGTTCCATTTACAACAACTCTCTGTCATCTATCATTTAACCAGTCCTCAATCCATGTACAGATAACACAGCCCAAACCGAAGCCTTTTAATTTATGCAGGAACCTGTTGTGAGGCTCTGTATGAAAGGTTTTTGCATAATACAAGTATACTACATCTACAGCAATTCCCTTGTCAAATTACTACTTACTCTTTTGTAAGGTTCAAGTAAGTAAGTCTGACATCTATTGTTCATAAAGCCATGCTGACTCCTACTAATAATATTGTTTGTATGGTCATATTAAGAATTAAAAATGCGTATATTAGCACTTGTCCATTGTGGGGGTTGCTGCATTAAAACAACAAATCTGCTTCCCAAATGTTCCATTAAACATCTGCTGCCAACATTCTTGGTTAATAGATTAATCTGTTTATCTAGAGAGTTCACCAACACATTGCTTTAAAAAAACGTTGGAGACCTCTGTTGTATTCAAGAGGTTAATTCTGTCAGGCCATCATATTTGTTGGCCCTACAGCTGTTGGAGAGCGCAAGTCCCATGATCCCTGACCAGATGCTGGCTGGTGCGGGATGATGGAATGTGTAATCCTCAACAGTTGGAAGTCCTATAATTGGTATGGGTAATTGTTTTCCTGGATGTCACAAAAAGAGCTAGGGCATACTTACTGCATATGCCTTGCATAAGAGAATAGCAATGCTATGTAGTATAGTCAAGTCCATACTTGAACAAATTAAGCTCCCAACTGCATATATCTGAGGCATCAATTAGGAGTATATCTTACACAAACAGAATATGGACAAGCAAGCTTATTACAGAGAGAGTCTGCTTGATGAAAAATAAAATAAATGGCAAGCTAAGTGTGATAACACTTCTGACAAAGTAGAAAAAGCAATATGATTTTTGATTGCTCTGTAAGGAATAGAGAATTTGGATGAATTTCTTTTCAGTCTGTTATTTCTTGTAACTCAGTGCTTGTTGAAACAAGTAATGCAGCAATAAAGGCAGTAGTCAAGTGCCATCTTGTGTAAGCTGGAAAAAATGCTTTTAGTGTGATGTTTGGTTAAGTGGCAACTTAGAAATATATCCTTTGACACAAAAAAATAATAAATATCAAAATACTGAAAAGAAAAAAAAGCAGCCTAGGCTACTGTAATATATCAGGTATACTACACACTTGTGAATTATATGCAGGTGTAAATTATACCCAGTTTTTAAGGGGACAAAATAAAGCACATGTGTTTAATTATTTGTGTATAATATACACCCATGATTTCATCCCCCTTTGCGTCCATTTAATCACAAAAAAAAATAAAATGCTCATCTCTGCTCCCTTCCATTTCTCCCTACCCACTCTCCCTCCACCCACCTCAATATGGTAACATATCTGCACCCATCTTGATCTCACTTTCCACCCTCCTCTCCCTCTACCCATTTCAATGACTATAAGCACCTCCAGAGGCAGCTAGGAGATTCATGCAGAGGATAGCATGATTGCATTTGCAGCCCACTTCCTTGGATGCTATATCGACATAGATAATGAAAGTGCTCTACCACAGTTTCATTGTGCAGAGTCTCTCATATTTATTATTAATCATTTTTATTTATTTAATTTTTAGCCAAAAATCTTCAAAAATATGGGGTGAATGGACCCATTTTTATTTGATTCAGAGAGGGAACAGAAGTTCACTACCTTGGAAAAAATAAATAATAATAATATATTTTTTAATCAGGATGAAGAAATGGGGGAATATATTATCCCCCGCTTGGGTGGGTATTTATTTAGTGAGGAAGTAGGTAAAATTAAGCTTTAGGTTTTTTATTTTAAAAAAATCAATATAATAATGAAACATTAATGTACATAGGTGGGTACGATTATGGTTAGTAAGTGTGGGTGTGTAGTTATTCAGTAAAAATGAGGGTTGGTAGCTATTTAGGGTAGATAGCTAAGGAAGTAATAGAATTCATAGCCAACCCAGGAATTTAGTCGATGTTGCAGGATTTATCCATATGCAGTTTTTTTTTATTTATTTTGGGGGAAGACATTTTGGGGGAGATTGTATCCCAAACAAATTTGTATGCAGCCCAATACATTGCCACCAATCCATCACCCTTCATTGCAAAGCAGCAGTCATAGCAACCTACAGATCTGATTGAGGTACTAAACAAGCCAGTCTGCATCAGAGATTACAACAAACATATGGGGAGTGGGTCTATGTGATCATCTTAAGCAGCCTTGCCTCACTATGAAGAAATGTAGGGTGATATAGTAAAACAGGAACATAGTTGATGAGGCTGAAAAAAAGAGTCCATCAAGTCCAGTCCATGTCAAAACACTCCTGTTGATCCAGAGGAAGGCAAAAAAAAAAAAAACTGTCAAGGCTGCCATTTACATGTTGCAGACTGCAGTTTATAATTCATATTTAATTTTCAAATTGGCAAAACCCACTCCAAAATGCACATTTTTTAAGTTCAAACTTCATTTGATTTCCATTTTATTGTTTCATGGGGCTCCCGATGTTATATCACAGAGTCCTTGTGTAGGACACTATCCTTTTAAAATCCCCCCAACCACCCAAAAGCAAACCTCACAGAAATGCTGCAGAGTGTGCTACAGCAAGGGGAACTGGACAGACACCACCTTTTATTATCCTGATTGCCCTTCAAAACCTGGGCTCTGCATTGGTGACTGCTTCAATCAGTATCATATAGCTGAAATTCAGTAGTGCTGTAACAGTTACCATTTTATTATTTGTAGCAATAACAGAAGGAAGGGGAGACAAAGAACAATCGCCCCTGTGCTGGATCAATGGATTGTTCGATTACCACCACCAACACCCTAAGGTGAGTACTCACAAAAAGAATAGCTGAGTGATGGCTTATACCAATCCCAGCAATAAGACAACTGAGGATTCAAACTGCCCTCAGACGCGGTATGGCCAGTATCTCTCAACCAGATGTAAGGCTGCTCTCATGTAACTCACTCTCTGTGAGTGGCTTGAAACTCCCAGAAGTGATAAAAGATAAAAAAGACAGAAAAGAGGGCGCCCGATAGTGTAATACAGTCAGCAATGAATGGATAATGAATGAATAATAAATGCACTCTCATGTACAGATGGTCAGAGAGCCGGTACAGGTCAATCTGACAGGATGCATGTGGAGAAATTGCTTCTGTCTCCACTAGGAGGGCTGGTTATCAGCAACAGAACAGCTCCGGACACACAAAGCAACGGCTAGTTACAAGTATCAAAATTTAATAGATTATTCACATCTATTAAAAACAATAAAAAATGAGAGGGTCCACATGGCAAATAATTTCCTGTTAAAAGTGCAATTTTTTATTATTTTTCATTTTTTATTATTTTTTTTTATTGTTTCTGTCTTTTTTATCTTCTATCACTTCTGGGATTTTTTTATTTGGCCACATTTTCCACCCTAAAATATCGTGTTTTTCTATTTTTCAAAACACATCCCTACTTATGTCTAGCATATAATGGACATTTTTTTTTTTTAAAGCAAGTTGTAAAAATTCCCAGGTGGGGGGATTCACTAAAGGTCAATGCTGTGACAATATGATTTTGTCAATGTGTTCAAAGCACTTTGACTTTTCAATGTAGACACACATCGCCACATGCAGTATTTAGAGATGCATGGAGAGGGGAGGAGAAGGTCCCAATTAGCATACAGGATTGTTTAAGTCATGTTGATGTGGGAGAGATGCCCTCCCTGAGAGCATTCTCTATGCTTCCCCATTTGGCCAGTTGGGGAGCAGAGAGGATACTTTCAGCACCAAGGACAGCATCACTCCTTTACCCTTTGAGTGCCATAGGGATGTGCATTGCATACCCCTGTGGCACTCAAAGGGTGAAAAAAGTACACCAAGCACTACACAATTATCCCCTCAGCTGTTTCTCATATTGTATACATGTTGCGCACTCCCAGGAGAACAAGGTTGGTGGGTGTGGGACATCTATGGGGATTTGTTGCTAGCAGCTGCCCTCCAGCCTTGTTCCCTTGCTCATTGGTAGCCACAGAACCCCATGTACATTGCCTGGACCCCAGACCTGTTCCCTTGCTCAATGGTAGCCACAAATCCCCATGTACACTATCTGAAGCCACCCCCCTGCCTTGTTCCTTTCCTACTGGTAGCCACAAATACCCGTGGCACTGCCTGAGCAAGGGAACAGGCTTTGTGGTGTCATATGCTGCCCCAGAGTTCCATGCTGACATATACTACCCCACACAGACAGTTCCACATCCAGAAATGCTTCCCGACAGTTCCACATCGCATTGATTGCAGTGATAACTAATAACACAGAAATGGTATCCAATATTAAGGTAAGAGAACATTTGGGAAACAGTGATCACACTGTGGTTACATTAGAGATTAGTCTGGCAAAGCAAAACTGTATAGGTTCCATCAAAACGCTTAATTTAAAAAAGCTAACTTCAAATTGTTAAGGGCTTCAATGCAACACATAGACTGGGATATTTTATTTAAAGGCAAAACTAGGAAAAATGGTCAGAATTCAAATTTAGGTTGCAGAAATGTACCCAACAGCATATACCAATGGGGAACAAATGCAAAAGAAGTAAGTCACAGCCAATGTGATTAACTGCACATGTAAAGAAGGAAATGGCAAGAAAAAAAAAACGCATTCAAATTATTCAAGTCTGAAGGAACTGAACAATCTTTCTTAAAATACAGGGAGTGCAACAAAGATTGCAAAAAGGCAATTAGGGTAGCAAAAATAGATAATGAAACTCGAATTGCAAGGGAAAGCAAGACTAATCCAAAAAAGTTTTTCAAATATATTAATAACAAAAAACTTAAGAGGGAGTGCATTGGACCATTCAAAAATGAGATGGTTGAGTTGATTAGTGAGGATAAGTAAAGGCCAATGTTTTAAACACTTTCTTTGCATCAGTATATACAAGGGAGCAAGGAATGGTAGAAGAGCATTCACAAGTAACAAATAAAACGATACAATTGACGGATATTGGGTTAACTCAAGAAGATGTCATGGGAAGACTGAACAAAATTAAGACCAACAAAGCACCGGGTCCTGATGGTATACGTCCAAGGGTTCTTCAGGAACTTAGTGCAGTGTAAGCAAGACCCCTATATTTACTCTTTAAAGATTCTATCACCACAGGCTCAGTGCCACAGGATTGGCGAAGAGCTAACATAGTGCCTCTATTTAAAAAGGGAACTAAAACAGAACCTGGGAATTATAGACCTGTCAGTTTGACCTCTGTAGTGGGAAACCTGCTAGAAGGGATATAAGGGACTATATTCAGGATTACAACACAAAAAATAAGATCATTAGCACAAATCAACATGGTTTTATGAAGAATAGATCACGCCAAACTAATCTTTTCAGATTCTATGAGGAAGTAAGCAGCAACCTTGACAATGGCAAGGCAGTAGATGTAGTATATCTACACTTTGCAAAGGCATTTGATACAGTGCCACACAGAAGGCTGGTGTATAAAATAAGGACATTGGGGCTAGGAGATAACCTTTGCAATTGGATACAAAACTGGTTGAAGGATAGGGAACAGTGTGTGGTTGTAAATGGAAAATTCTCCAATACAGTTAAAGTGGAGAGTAGAGTACCTCAGGGTTCAGTATTAGGTCTACTGCTTTTTAACATGTTTATAAATGACCTAGAAATAGATATAGAAAGCAAAATATCAATATTTGCAGATGATACTAAATTATGCAAGGTCATTAATTCAGAACAGGATATTTTCTCTGTACAGAGGGACTTACATACAATGTCAGATTGGGCAAACAAATGGAATACGAAGTTTTCAAATCATTGGTAAGACCTCAACTTGAGTATGCAGTGCAATTTTGGGCACCGCTTCTGAAAAACGATATACTAGAACTAGAGTGGGTACAGCGAAGAGCAACAAAATTAATTAAGGGAATGGAGGACTTGACATATGAGGAACGACTAGACGAACTTGGTTTATTTACTCTAGAGAAAAGATGACTAAGAGGAGACCTTATCACATTGTACAAGTATATGAGAGGTCAATACAAGGATCTCTGTGGTGAGCTATTTATTCCAAGGCCTGATCAGGTGACCAGGGGACACCCCTTGAGATTAGAGGAAAGGAGGTTTAGACTTCAGCAAAGGAAGGGTTTTTTTACAGTAAGGTCTGTTAAATTGTGGAATTCATTGCCCAAGGAGGTGGTTATGGCAGATACAATGGATACATTTAAGAGAAGATTAGATACATTTCTTTCAAAAGGGAACATACAGAGTTATACTGTTTATGAGTAGGCAGATCAGGAAGGTCTGATAAAGACTAACTTAATTGGTAGCAGGAAATCTATAACATTCTCAGTTACTGGGGTATGAGGAGAATGTTGAACTTGATGGACTTGTGTCTTTATTCAACCTAATTTACTATGTTACTATGTTACTATCTTATTGGAAAGCCGATCAATGCCAGGGGGACATCAGGAGTAGGGATGGGTGAAAACTTTTGCCTCAAACCATAATAGTCAAATAATGACATTTCCCACATGGCAAATCATTTCCTGAGAAAAGTGACATTTTTCTGCTTTTTTCACCCAGCTCATTCCATTGAAATAAATGGTAACATTTTATTTACACACAATACATAACAAGTATTATTTTTGTTTATCAAAGTCATAGCATAAATGGTATATGAGGTTGCCTGTGTTGGTGGAGTGTGGGTAATCAGTTGAACAGGGAATTTTTTTCAGGGGGTTTGTTTAATGGCACTGTGGGGACAGTTAATAATAAAAAAAAAAGCAATTAAATAAACCCCTTAAGACATGGTATAAAAGTGACTGAGGAGAGTGTCTGTGTTGGTGGGTGGAGTCTGGGGAAGGAATCAGTGGAACAGGGATTTTTTATTTGGGTGGCGGAGTGCTGATTGGTGTTGGTGGGACAGTTAATAAAAAATAAAAAAATAAAATAAGAAATTTGCACGTTACGTAACAGAGACGGGGACGCCCTGATGTAAGCTGCAACTGGGGCAGACTGATACTTGAAGGGATAAAATATTTTGTATAGGATGATTTGTAGGACTTATACTTGTTGTTAGAGGCCCAAGCACTGAGGGAACATTGGTTTAATTTAGGCACAATCCCTGAGTAAATATTGATTAGTTATAGGAAATTAGAATTGTGTTTATCCCACGCCTTGAGGAAACATTGATTTGTAGGACTTAGGCTTGTGATGCCACTGGCCATTGTCAAAAGCCTCTGTGTAACTGCAGAATTTGCAACTCCTGTTCTTGCTGCTGCTGCTGAGTTGTTTAAACAACAAGATGGTTAGACAGCTCAAAGGAAATTTTATCAACAGCAGTAACATGGGTGATGGATGATGAAGGTTCCACTTAGCACTACTAGCTTCAGCGATGCGCCTGAGGCAGTAGCAGCACCACATCTAGTCCACACAATTCCATGTATATGTGGATAAAAGAAGTTGGCCAATAATTCTTCTTCACCTGCCCCTCCTCCAAAATTAGGGGTGTGTTATTAGAATAGAAATGTTTCCCTTCAAAGCAGAAACTGTGCCTCTCATTAGCAACTGAACTGTGCACATGTGTGTGTGTGTGTGTGTGTGTGTGTGTGTGTGTGTGTGTGTGTGTGTGTGTGTGATACATAAGGGAAGGAATGGGAAAAATGGGCACATCTGCACTCACATCAAACACCTGCCATACCTATAACCAAACATCATGACTCTTATGGTGAGGGTCTGTCACGGTATGTAAGGACAAGAACTGGACCAGTACTTTAGGTAACACAATTTATTAAGATACACAACGTAATAAAATACTCGGCAACAGTAAGTACACAAAACAATCTTTGGCAACATCAGGAAGTTCAGAGCTACTTCCTTGTGGAATAGTACAGGACCCCTATAGACAAAAGGGAGGAAATAGGAAGCCACAGGTCCGCACCTGAACAGTCAATGACAGGTCCGCACCTGCACAGTCAACGCTCCCGGAATAAGAACTAACTGTGCCACAGGTCCGCACCTGAAGGCACTAGTTATAGGACGGTAGCAAAGGATCAATCGTTTGGATCAACGATGGTAAACAGGAATAGGAAATGGTTGAACTAGCAAGTCTTTTTTCGACCTAAATTACTATGTTACTATGAGAAGTCTGCCAGAGCCACCGATCAGCACCAGAAAGGATATCCACTGAAGCGTTGGTATGCTGGGTATGCAGTGGACAGAGCCCCAGGTAACACCAAAGTGGGTAGTCAGACAAGCCGGGGCATACACAGAACAGATAGTCAACCAGAGTCACAGGTCTGTACCAGATTGGTTATCGGACTAGCCAGGGTCATACACAGAGCGGGTAGTCAGACAGAGCCACAGGTCAGCACCAGAACGAATAGTCAGCCAGGCCAGAGGTCATGAACAGAGGAGGTAGTCTACCAGAGCTACAGGTCCACACCAGAAGGGATATCAGACTAAGCCGGGGTCATACACAAAGCAAATAGTCAGACATAGCTAGAGGTCGGCACCAGAACGGGTAGTCAGACAAACCAGGTAATACACAACGCTAAAGCCAAACTGCACAGGACACCACTAAAAGGAAACTGAGCATTGTGTTCAGGCAGTATAAGAACCTTTGACCCAGGAAGAGGAGGAGCCATCTACTGCACAGCTGCCCCTTTAAATGGAACGCACGTCCATGCTCTTGGGTGTGCGCCCATTATGACTTCATCCAGCCACCGTGGCAGTGAGGGAAGGCACTGGAGCCCAGAATAGGAAGCGGCTGAGCCGCTACAAGCAGAATGTGGCTGGACCCACCAGACCAAAAATGTGTCCAGAGCCATCGGATAAAGGCTGCGGTCGGCTCGAGCAGCCTCCGCAGAGGTACTGTGACAGGGTCCCCAAGGTGAAATCATCTTACCAGAATCCAAGTACTGCTGCTGTCACTATGCCCCTTATCCACTCTCAGCTAAGGACATGTGAAAACTTGCAGACATCTTAATAATAATGAACCCTCCCTGCCACCATCCCTGCCACCAGTATAACATATTCTGCGGGACTGAGTCTCCTTAGATGCCGCTTTATGCCCTGCTTGCGATTATCCTCCACAACACTGCCATGTGTGGTCAGTGCACCCCAGAGTATGCAATGGGTGGACAAGAACTGACACATCCTAACATCTATTGAATAGCTATCAACAGGTGGGGGAGGTAAAAGTTAATGAGGCAGATCACCAGAAGATGTATTTAACCTAGAGCAAGAAGGTGGAGAGCCATTGAACTTTCAGCCTCTGACTGGGTTTCTCTATTCTTCCTCCTCTTTGATCTCTGCCTCACCTCTTGTTGCTTTTGGGGATAGTAAGAGAGAGCTACTGCCTCAGAAACAGCACTGCAACTAGGACCAGGAGTATTGCTACTGGCAAGTGGATGTCCTAGTCCCGCATTACTTGACCCCATTCCTACTGTGTCCATGGTGGTTTGTGGCACACTAGCCTGCTCATCAGCATCCTGCTGCCCTTGCAACTCAGCAGCAGCAGCAATTAGAACAGTAGCAAACTCCGCAAATTCCAAAAGCTTACTGCTGATGGTGGTGGTGATGCCAATCCCCATCCCTGTCTCCCATTCCTTCTCAGTTTGGGCTATAAAGGCCATTAATGTCTCTTCCACTACAGCTTCTCCACCATCACCTGCTGATTCTCTATTACAGAAGTTGGAGGAGGTAATGAGAAATGTGACAGAGGGTCCACTGTCACACTTTCCATTTCTTGTAGACCTGAAGAAGGCAGACTGGCAGCACTAGCAGCAGGTAAAGGGAGCTGATCTGTGCTCCTGGTGGTGGTGGTGGTAATATTATTGCTGCTAGGCAACAATTCTGCCTTCTTCAGGATCACGCTCCACCTGGACAATCCCGTGGGTGGAAGGGGACTACCAGGGTCAGGAGAATGGTGTGGGATACCTTGACTGATAGTCTGGCCTCTCTGCATAAATGAGAAGTTCTCCAATTGGACAAACGTGATACATGGAGTACCTCAGGGATCTGCCCTAGGTCTTCTTCTTTTTAATTTGTTTATTAATTATCTCCCAATGGGCATAGGGAGTCATGTATCAGTGTTATGCATTTTGGGTACAATAATGAAGATGCAACATATAGTTTAAATGGTGTTTCTTTGGGGAAATCTACTAATGAAAAGCATTTGGGAGTAATGGTAGACAATAGACTTAGCAGTAGTGTGCAGTGCCAGCTGACAGCTGCAAACGCCAATAAGATATTGGCATGTATTAAAAGGGGTATTGACTCAAAGGAGGAAGATATTATTCTGCCTCTTTACAGGTCCATGGTAAGACCCAACCTTGAATATGCTGTTCAATTCTGGGCGCTTTTTCTGAATCTATGGATCTAGAGAAAGTGCATAGGAGGGCTACAAAACTAATAAGGGTAATGGAAAGTTTTAGTTATGAAGAAAGGCTAGAAAACTTAAACTTGTATACACTAGAGAAACGGCATCTTATATATGAAAACATTATATAAATATGTTCTGGCCCATACTAAGGGCTATCCAAAGACCTATTCATTAACATAACAGCACAAAGGACGACGGGTCACACACTTAGACTTGAGGAAAGGTGATTTCATCTACAACAGCAGAAGGGATTCTTTACAGTAAGGACAATAAAGGTATAGAATTCACTGCCTGAGGAGGTGGTGCTATCGAATACAGTTGATGCCTTTAAAAAGGGCCTGGATACTTTTTTAAAAGAGCAGAACATAGAGGGCTATGAATGTTAGTACTGGGATGAATATTTATTTAGTGCTTGTTAATTCAAGGAGAAATCTGATTGCTACTTGGAATCTCGAAGGAATGTTTGCCCCCATTCAAAGCAGAATTTGAAATTGCTGTATTGAGGGGGGGTTTTGATTTCTTTTGGATCAACAGCGGTAAACAGGAATAGGAAAAGGGTTGAACTTGATGGACGCAAGTCTTTTTTCAACCTAAACTACTATGTAACTATGTACTATGTAACATAGTAACATAGTAATTTAGGTTGAAAAAAAGACTTGCATCCATCTAGTTCAACCCTTTTCCTATTCCTGTTTACCATCGTTGATCCAAAAGAAGGCAAAAAAACACAACAATACAGCAATTTCATGTTCTGCCCCGAATGGGGGGGGGAGAATTCCCTCCTGATTCCAAATGGCAACCAGATTTCTCCCTGGATCAACAAGCCCTAAGTAAAATATTAATCCTAATACTAACGTACATAGCCCTCTATGTTATGCTCTTTTAAATAAGTATCCAGGCCCTTTTTAAAGGCGTCTAATGTATTCGATAGCACCACCTCCTCAGGCAGTGAATTCCATACCTTTATTGTCCTTACAGTAAAGAAACCTTTCTGCTGTTGTAGATTAAATCTCCTTTCCTCAAGTCTAAGTGGGTGGCCCCTTGTCCTATGTACTGTTCTGTTAATGAACAGGTCTTTGGAGAGCCCTTTGTATGGGCCCTGAACATATTTATATAGTGTTATCCTATTCCCTCTAAGACGCCGTTTCTCTAGTGTATACAAGTTTAACTTTTCTAGCCTTTCCTCATAACTAAGACTTTCCATTCCCCTTACTAGTTTTGTAGCCCTCCTCTGCACTCTCTCTAGTTCCATAATATCCTTTTTCAGAAAGGGCGCCCAGAATTGAACAGCATATTCTAGGTGGGGTCTTACCATGGACCTGTAAAGAGGCATAATAATATTTTCCTCCCTTGAGTCAATACCCCTTTTAATACATGCCAATATCTTATTAGCCTTTGCAGCAGCCAGCTGGACTGCATGCTACTGCTAAGTCTATTGTTTACCATTACTCCCAAATCCTTTTCATTAGTAGATTTCCCCAGAGAAACATCATTTAAACTATATGTTGCATTTTTATTATTATACCCAAAATGCATAACTTTACACTTGTCTATATTGAATCTCATTTGCCATTTGCCTGCCCAGTTACTCAATTTGTCCAAATCCTCTTGTAATGATGACATCCAGTTCAGACTTTATTACCTTACTTAATTTTGTGTCATCGGCAAACACTGATACATGACTCCCTATGCCCTCTGGGAGGTCATTAATAAACAAATTAAAAAGAAAAGGACCCAGGACACATCCCTGAGGTACTCCACTTATCACATTTATCCAACTGGAGAACTTGCCATTTACTACCACTCTTTGCATTCTATCTTTCAGCCAATTTCTAATCCACACACAAACATTTTCCCCTAGGCCTATTACATTCAGTTTGTACAGTAACCTCTTGTGTGGAACCGTATCAAATGCCTTGGCAAAGTCTAAATAGATCACATCAACCGGCGCTCCCGCATCTATATTATTACTCACTTTTTCATAAAATGCGATCAAGTTAGTTTGAAAGACCTGTCTCACAAAGCCATGTTGACTCCTGCTAATAATATTCCTGTTCCAGCAGAATTCTTGAATATATTCCCTTAGCAACCCTTCAAACAGCTTCCCTACCACAGATGTCAAGCTTACAGGTCTGTAATTTCCTGGCTGTGACTTTGATACCTTTTTAAATATGGGCACCACATCTGCTTTACGCCAATCCATGGGCACCATACCTGAAATAAAAGAATCCCTGAAAATCAAATATAACGGTCTGGCCAGGGCCTGGCTTAGCTCTTTAAGTACCCGTGGGTGTATACCATCTGGCCCTGGAGCTTTGTCTACCTTAACACCATTCAATTGTTTTAACACTTTTTCTTGTGTTAGCCAGTCCCATGTTTGCTGTGACTGTTCTGTAAAAGTAGTTTGCAGATTCTTGTCCATTGGGTCTTCCTTGGTAAAAACAGAAGAAAATAAATTATTTAACATATCTGCCTTCTCTCTGTCCCCTTGACCATCTCCCCCCGTTTCAGATAACAAACACCCAACATTATCAGACTTTAATTTTTTGCCATTAATGTATTTAAATAATTTTTTTGGGTTCCTCTTGCTCTCCTTAGCAATATTTTTTTCATTCTCTATCTAATTTGATAGCCTTTTTACAGGTTTTGTTGGCATTTTTGTATTCTGAAAATGCCTCTACTGATCCCTCAGCTTTATAATGTTTAAATGCCGGTTTCTTGTTATTTATTTCATGAATTACTTTACTGGTTAGCCACATTGGCTTTAATTTGCTTTTTTTGTATTTGTTTCCTACAGGGATACATTTATATGTGTATTTTTGCAATGTTATTTTGAAGGTATTCTACTTACCTTCTGTGTTTTTTCCTGAAAATATTTTATCCCAGTCAACAAGACCAAGGGATGAATTAAACCTGCTAAAGTTGGCCTTTTTAAAATTCAGTGTTTTGGTGGAACTCATACCAAATTGCTTTTTTGAATTAATCTCAAACGATACCATGTTATGGTCACTATTCCCCAAGTGCTCCCTAACTTGGATGTTAGAGATAAGTTCTTCATTGTCAGTTATTACCAGATCCAGACAAGCATCCCCTCTGGTTGAGGTCTGCACTAGTTGAGACAAAAAATTGCCATTCAACAAGTTCAGAAACTTACTACTTTTAGCAGAATTCGCTGTTCCATTTTTCCAGTCTATTTCTGGATAATTAAAATCCCCCATAATTATAGTTCTCCCTATTTGAGAAGCCTTTTCTATTTGCATTAATAGCTGTGATTCTTCAAGGTCACCAATGTTTGGTGGTTTATAACAAATACCCACTAATATTTTCTGGGCAGTTTTACCCCCAGTGACTATTTCAACCCACAGGGATTCCACATGTTCACTACTGTCATCACATATATCGTCCCGCAAATGAGGCAATAATATTGCTTTGACATACAGACAGACCCCACCACCTCTTTTGTTTGACCTATCTTTTCTAAATAACATGTAGCCCTCCAAATTGATTGACCAATCATGTGTGTCATCCCACCATGTTTCTGTTATGCCTGTCAAGTCATAGTTTTCAGTTTCAGCTACCAGCTCCAGTTCCCCTATTTTACCAGTTAAACTTCTGGCATTTGCAAGCATACAATTTATGTCACTGCTATGTTTCATTTGTGATTTAATGTTGATGTGGTTTGTAGGCTTCTCCCTATGATCTGTACTAACCTCACCCCCAGATCCACCCACCTGGTCATTAACTACATCGCCTTCCCTATCTATACTATCTAGCCCAGTATTTATTGGCCCCTCCCCCCCTTCCTAGTTTAAAATCTCCTCCAACCGTCTAGTAATCCTCTCCCCAAGCACTCGAGACCCTCTTGCATTCAGGTGCAATCCATCCCTACTATAGAGATTGTACCCCAAAGCAAAATCAGCCCAGTGCTCTAAAAACCCAAAGCCCTCCTTCTTACACCAAGACTTCAGCCATGCATTGAGCTCCCTAATCTCCCGCTGTCTCTCTGGCGTAGCTCATGGCACGTGTAGTATATCTGAGAATACTACCTTGGAGGTCCAGTTCCTAATCTTACTCCCTAAATCCCTAAAATTACCTTTTAGGACTCTCCACCTTCCTCTTACTTTGTCATTGGTACCAATATGCACCAAGACAGCTGGATCCTCTCCAGCCCCTCCCAATAATCTGTCCACCGTGTCTGCAACATGCCGAACCCGGGCACCCGGGAGACAGCAAACCATTCGGTTGCTGCGATCAGAGCCACAGATTACCCTATCTGTTCTCCTAATAATAGAGTCCCCTACCACCACAACCTGCCTAGGCTTCACTTTCCTCTGGATCCCCTATGTGCTAGAGGAACTGTTCTCCCGGCTGTTAGGGAGAACAGTCTTCTCCAGCAATTCCACTTCTGGGCTTGCCTCCCCAACATCTTCACTTACATGAGCAAATTTGTTTGGATGGAAAAACTCAGGACTGGCTGCCCTCTTCCTCTTCCCTCCCCCACTGCAACCACTTCTGTCACCCAGCTATGTGCCTGGTTCCCTTCTAGCTGATCTCCTCCCTCTTTGCTAGGTGACCCAGCTAGACTCTTCCATTAGCAAGAGACTCCTCTCAAGGTTGTCAATATCTCTCAGTGTTGCAATATAACTCTCTAGAGCTCCAATCTGAGCTTCTAGAAGGGCCACTTGCTCACACTTGCCACAGCGGTATGGACCCTGGAACTGCTGTTCCAAGCATGCATACATATGGCAAGATGTGCACTGAGTGAGATCTCCAAACTTGCTCATCATGTATGGTGCAAATGTGAGTTCCTAAAATGTAAACAATTAATTTACCTGTGTTGTACTACCTCCTGTGTTGTACTACCTCCTGTGTTGCACTAACTCCTGTGTTTCACAAACTGTGCAGTTATTCCAGAGCACTTAGTGAAGAGCAAGCTCTATTTGTGAGCAAGCTCTGTGAGTTCTGTACCTAGATTTATACAGGCCTACACAGGGGATTGTTCACAAACCCCACCCTTAATTAATTATACACACTCCCAGAAAAATACAACCTTTTAAACTTTTAACCCTTTAACCTTCTTACTGCAGGTTAGAATGTAAGCACAAGAATCAGTATATTACAACACTTTTCCAATGCTGTGATGTCCCAACCGTTCACTTATTTCAGAGCACACTACAATTTGTGAGCAAACTCTGTCAGTCCTGTACCTAGATTTATACAGGCCTACACAGGGGATTGTTCACAAACCCCACCCTTAATTAATTACACACACTCCCAGAAAAATACAACCTTTTAAACTTTTAACCCTTTAACCTTCTTACTGCAGGCTAGAATGTAAGCACAAGAATCAGTATATTACAACACTTTTCCAATGCTGTGATGTCCCAACTGTTCACTTATTTCAGAGCACACTACAATTTGTGTAACGCTAGTCCCACTAGCTGCTTCACCATCACTGTTACTACTACTAACACCAACCACATCAATTTTTGTCTCAGTATTCCTCCTCACTAGTAATATGATCACCCCTTTCTTCAATCCTAACACTCTGTACAAGCTGATGGACCTTCTTTGTAGTAGTACTAGTGGCAGGACTGCTTTGGGATAGCAAGAGTGACTTAGGGTTCCTTATTGGCATTATCTCCTCATCCCTCCTCCTGAGAATTACAAGACACCCTGGCTGCAGGTTCAGCATTGGAAGCAGGCGCAACACTGGCAGCAGGCACAGGTAGCTGACCTGTCCTACTCACACTACTACTACCCCTACTACTACTATAGGTCAGCTACCTGTGCCTGCTGCCAGTGCTGATCCTGCTGCCATTGCTGCCCCTGCTGCCAATGCTGAACCTGCTGCCAGTGTGTTTTGTAATTCTTAGGAAAGTGGGAGGAGAAGATGATGCCAATTGTGGCCGCAGGGGGCCCTAAGTCACTTTTGCCATCCCCAAGCAGTCCCACCACTAGTACTACTACTAAGAAGGTCCAGCAGCTTGAGCAGAGTGTTAGGAGTGAAGGAAGGGGTGATCATATTACTAGTGAGGAGGAAGACTCAGGGACTGAAAATTATGTGGTTGGTTGGTAGTAGTAACAGTGATGGTGAAGCAGCTAGTGGAACTAGCGTCAGGGGAGTGGTATGGGAAGTAATGCAGAGGGGCCAGACTAGCAGTCAAGGGAATCCACCACATTCCCCTGATCCTGGTAGTCCCCTTCCACCCACGGCATTGTCCAGGTGGAACATGATCCTGAAGAAGCCAGAACTGGTGGCTAGCAGCAATAAGCATAGGCAGCTGACCACCAGGATCACAGGTCAGCTGCCTATGCTTACTGCTAGTTTTGTCAGTCTGCCTTATTCAGGTCAACAAGAAATGGCAAGTGTAACATTAGGGGGCCCTTTGTCACATTTCTCATCTCCTCCTCCAACTGGTGATATGTCTGCAATAGAGCAGCAGCAGCAAGCATGGACTGGTGGTGGTGATGGTGATGATAATGATGGAGGAAAAGATGGGGTGGAAGAGACATTAATGGCCTTTTTAGCCCAAAATGAGAAGGAATGGGAGACAGGAATGAGGATGGACATCACCACAACCACCATCAGCAGTGACCTTTTGGAATTGTGAAGTTTGCTGCTGCTCTAATTCCTGCTGCTGCTGAGTTGCAAGGGCAGCAGGATGCTGATGAGTAGGCTAGTGTTCCAGAGACCACCGTGGACACACTGGGAATGGGGTCCAGTGATGTGGGACTAGGACAGATTCCACATGCCAGCATCAATAATCTTGGTCCTAGTTGCAGTGTTGATTCTGAGGCAATAGCAGCAAGGGCAGTAACATCATCCTCTGCAACAGCCAATGAAGGCGAATGTGGAGGAGGAAAAGAAGAAAGAGGCCATTTTTCTCCATGTTTCCCCTCGCCCCTGTGGTCCGGGGTTTGGCGCTATTTTTCTCTTTATGTCAGGAACAGTTCCCTCATCAGCGACGGCACTGTGTGCAATTTGTGACAAGTCAGTGAAAAATGAAAAAGAGGGTACGCACCTTGGCACAACTGCCCTGATAACAGACATGAAACACAGACACCATGACATTTATATGAAATATGTTAAAGCCAAATACCCACCAATGAAATCAGGCACCACTGTTGCTGTATCCCCTGACTCTCCCCAAAGGCAACAAGAGGTGAGGTGTAAATCAAAGAGAAGGAAGAAAAGAGAAACCCAGACAGAGCCTGAATGTTTCTTGGTGAGCAAAACACCTGGCTCATCATCACCGTCTTGCTCTAGGATAACTACATCTTCTGGCAATCCACCTCATTCATCTTTACCTCCCCCATCATTTGATATCCATTCAGCAGATGTCAGGATGTAGCAGTTCTTGTCCACCCATAGCACACTGACCACACATGCCAGTGTAGTGCAGGATAATTACAACCAGAACGTAAAGCAACATATGAGGAGATTTCATCTTGCAGAATAAGTGTGGCAGGGAGAGTTCATCATTATTATTAAACTGTGTGTAAGTTGTCACGTGTTCTTAGCGAGTAGTGGACAAAGGGCATAGTGACAGCAGCAGTACTTGTTTTCTGGTGGGATTATTTCACATTGGAGACCCTATGTGTTATGGTGTTTGATTACAGTTATGTCAGGTGTTTTATGTGAGTCCAAATATGCCCCTTGTTTCCAGTCCTTACCTTATTTATCACACGTGCACATTGCAGTTGTTAATTAAAAAGGCACAGTTCCTGCTCTAGAGGGAAAAATTCTGTTCTAACAACACAACCATGGATTTTGAGGAGGAGCAGGTGGAGAAGCATTATTGTCCATATTCTTGTCTCCACATATACCTGAAGTTGCGGGGGCTATATATAGTGCTGCTACTGCCTCGGGCACATCACTGGTGCTAGTTGCAGCAAGTGGAACCTTCATCATCCATTACCCATGTTACTGCTGTTATCCCACTCCCTTGGACCTTCTTAATCATCCTGCTGTTTCAACAACTCAACAGCAGCAGCAAGAACAGGAATGCCACAATTACACTGGGGAACTTGACAATGGCCAGTAGCCACTGGCCAACACCACATGACTTGCTGGCACTAGACCAGAAGGGCATTTTTTTCTCAAGCTTGGTCTTTAAAAAAAACAAAAAAAACAGATGCCTACAAAAAATATTTTGTGGGATTGTTTCTAACAAGTCTAAGTTCTACAAATCAATGTTTCCTCAGGGCTTGGGTCTACAACTAATCAATGTTTCCTCAGGGCTTGTGCCTTTAATAAGTCTTAGTTCTACATAACAATGTTTCTTTGGGGCTTAGGCCTCTAAAAACAAGTCCTACAAATCATTCTCTACAAAATGCTCTATCCCAGTATCAGTCTTCCCCAGACAAAGCTTACATCAGGGGTCCCTGTCTCTGTCACGGTACTTACCAATTCATTATTTTATTTTTTATTAACCCCCCAATACCAATGAACAACCTCCCCAAAACAAATTCCTATCACGGTGCCCTCCGTGAGTACTATGCTGTGCTGCAGGTGACATTGCCATTACTTCCTGGTTGTCGCGCTTAGACACATTTGCTATTCTTATAGGCTGATGGTAATTGCCAGAATGAGTCTCTGCCTACATGCTAGGCCTTATAGGACTCAGCCTGCTAGTAATCCTTTGCCCTTTAGCGGTGTACCTCTGCGTTAAGCTCTTGTGTTACTCCGAAAGCTCTGATTCTGTGTATGACTCCTAGCTACGTTTGACTCTGGCTATGTTTGATCCCTGACTAGTTGCCTTCCGCTCTGACCTTTGGCTCTGTATGACTACCCGCTCCGGTCTGACCCTTGGCTCAGTCTGACTACCCGATCCGGTCTGACTCTTGACTTTGGTTGACTACTCGATCCGGTTTGACTCTTGGCTTGGCTGACTACCCGATCGGGTCTGACTCCTGGCTTTGGCTGACTACCCACTCTGTGCTGACCCCGGCTCCGGCTGACTCTCCAATCATTTCCTACCCTTGGCCTACTGTCTCCACTTGTGCTTACCGTGCTCTGTTGTTTCCTCCAGTTCAAACGGTGCTCGGTTACTATGTCAGACCGTGTCTCTGGCATTCCTGTTCTACCTGTTGCCGGTTTGAGCCATTGGTTATACCTATCACGGTGCCCATGCTTTTTCCTGTCAGTCTGTGTGTGTTGCGCTCCCATTGGCTGAGCTTGGTTTGGCCTTTTTATACTGGGCCTCTGGCACCTGTCGGGTGCCCTTTCGCGGTGTTCCTGTACCAGTGCTACTGTGTTACTGTGTTGCTGTGTTCCGGTGATCCTGTGTACCGACTTGGCCCATCTGACTACTCCGCTTCTGGTTCCTGCTCCGTGATTCGACCCGGCCTGGCTGACGTTCCTGCTCCGTGACCTGACCCGGCTTGTCTGACGTCCTGCTCCGTGATTCGACCCGGCCTGGCTGACGTTCCTGCTCCGTGACCTGACCCGGCTTGTCTGACGTTCCTGCACTGAGATCCGGCCCAGCTATCCAGTTCCTGCTCATCGTGTCCCCTGGGTGACATTCTGACTTCCGCTTAGTCTGGCCCTGCCAGACTGAGAATCACTGTTGCCTCTGTTACTGCTGAGCCTCCCATTAACTTTTGCAGAGCTTGTTGCCTCCGTTACCACTGAGCCTCCCGTTAACTCTTGCAGAGCACTGTTGCCTCCGTTACCACTGAGCCTTCCGTTAACTCTTGCAGTGTGCCATTGGCTCATTTCATTTGCTCTCGCAGAGTACTGTTGCCTCTGTAACAGCACCGGTCATGTGCCATTGGCTCAACTTAACCAGCTCTTGCAGAGTACTGTTGCCTCCGTTACTGCACCAGTCGGGTGCCATTGGCTCAACTTCACCAGCTCTTGCAGAGTACTCTGGCCTCCGTTACTGCACCTGTTGGGTGCCCGCGGCTCAAGTCCGTTCAGCTCTAGCAGAGTACTGGGGCCTCCGTTACTGCTACAGCAGAGGGTATAAGTCTCAGTTCTGCTTTACAGATCTAGGTGCTTGTCTCCATTCTCGCACCACAGTCTCCTGATAGCAATTTACCATCATACTGGGTGTTGCCAAACATACCTCATCAGAGACTGATTATATCATTGGACTTTAACCCATGCTGTGCTGAGGTTGCCTTGTTATGCCTGACCTGTGACAGTATCTGTACCATCCTACTCATTGTATACTGGGCCTGTGTGGGCATATGTCTATGATCTATATTTTCCTGTCTATTCCACTGTGATACGCTATAGCCCGCTGTGGGTATTTTCATTGTGTCCATTAATAAAACTGTGTTTTATTTTAACCTACTGTGTCTGAGTGTCGTACAAACCGTTACAATACCCTAGCATTCTAGGGATCTCAGTCACCGTTGCCTGTAGGCTTACCCTAGCATTCTAGGGAGCTCAGTCACCATTTCCTGTAGGTTTACCCTTGTGTTCTAGGGAGCTCAGTCACCATTGCCTACTCTCCCTATTGTTCTAGGGATTCCTGTCTCCGTTGCCTTGTACTACACTAGCGTTCTAGAGGAATATCTTTCGTTTTGCCTAGGCATTCCAGCATCTCCTGCACTATTAGCTACTGCTATCCTTGCTACCATTGCATACTATAGTCAGAGTGGTATCAGAGTCTGTGCAGTCGGTGTATCCTGTGCTGTTCCCACATCTGATCCTGTGAGGGTTGAGGAAGTGGTATTCGTATTTATTCTGTTCTTATTTTAATTAAAATATTGATTTTACTGTATCTGTACTTGTCAGTGTTGTTATTGATCAGTCACCGCGTGACAGTACAAAAGGGCCATGAACTCTGAAAGTACAGATACTGGTAGCCGACAGTTGACTAATATCCTTTCAAGGATGGATATTCAGGAACAACGCATTGACCAGTTGTCAATGGCAGTGCAGACGCTCCTTAACCGTACAGCGCATCTCGATAAGCCTGCGCAACTACCGGTGTCCCCCTGTTTCGGCATCTGTAGTAACCACTCAGGTGGAAAACACGATTTATAGAGGGCTGTCCGGAGCGACTCCACTCCCTCTTAGATATGATGGGGAATCCACGTTGTATTGTGGATTAATAAATCAGCTCGGAATTTTTTTGGAACTGGTACCTAATTATCACGGTACCCGTGATCCCCTGTCAGTCACACTGATGGTACCTGTGCATTGGAGCAGGCTGATTGGCCCGCCCAGGATGTTCCTTTATATACTGGGCCTATGAATCGACCCGGCTTGCCTGATGTTCCTGCACTGTGACTCAACCCGGTTCTGGCTGACGTTCCTGCTCCGTGATTCGACCCGGCTTGCCTGACGTTCCTGATCCGTGATTGTCCCGGTTCCAGCTGTGCTTCCTGCTCCTCATTGGTTTCCTGAGTTCCTGTGGATCCTGATCGCCTACCGGCGACATTCTGAACTGTGCTTAGTAGTGCTCTGTTTTATCACTTCTCTGCTGTTCGGTGCTGTGGCCTCCGTTAACCGAGCTGTTGTAGCCTTGCTGAGCTGCTGTCTCCATGTCTGAACCTGCCCAGTACCTTGCTGTGTGTGGCCTCCGTTATTGAGCCCTCAGTACACTTGCAAAGTCGATACGACCTCTCTGAGTCATTAACACTTACTGGGCCGTGCCTGGTGACCTAGCCTATCCGTTAACACAAGCAGAGCAGTATCCGTTCCGGTACGTGGCTGTACCGTAGATGCACCTCCCAGTGCTAGTGCCTCCTGTGTGCTCTTGCAGCGTGTTGTCCCGTAACGGCACCGGAAGGGTGTCTCGGCTCTGGTCTATTGCTCAGTGTGTTTTACTACCGACCGCACTACCTGTGCGTGGCTCGTTATTGCTTGTGCAGTGTCGACTCCGATTGGCACCCAGTGGGTGGCCTGGCTCTAGTTTCCGTTGGCACGCAGGGGTATTTCCAGTTGCGAGTGCTCAGGGCAATTCAGGTTCCATTCTCTTGCTCCAGCAGTGGCTGTAATCCATCATACTCCTTTAGGAGGAATCGCTCAGCTCTGGTTATATCTGTGCTGTCTACTTGGGCGTCCTACTATACAGCTATATGAGAGTGATTTGTACAAGCCTACTACATTGCCTATAGCACCCTCAGAGACTTATAGGTTCATCTGGGCGTTGGCTGATTACTACCATTGTGACTGATCAGTGGTTTACGCATTAACCCTTGTTAAACCTTTATCCAGTACATTATAGTGTGATATTTTGTGCTTACTCCTGTCTAATACCAGTTCTGTTTATGCCATTCCTGGCCCCCAGGGGCGCTATACCTTGTTTTCATTTCAATAAAACTGTGTTTTTACTTAAAACCTCGTCTGAGTGTCAGAAAACTGTAACACTAATGCTTTCCAGAGTGAAAGAAATAAAGTGGGATTTATGATTTCCTTGTTGACCTGTAAAGCACTGGCATGGGCCAACCCGTTATGGGAAACTGCCAAACCCATAACTTCAAACTTTCCAGAATTTCTGGATGCCATCTGTAAAGTATTTGATTTTCCAGGCCGAGAAACCTCTGCTGCAAAAAAACTGGCGCCCCCACAGTAGCAGAATATGCTATTGAATTTCCAGAAGCAGGCTGGAACAACGAGATTCTGGTGGTGGCCTTCTCACAAGGGCATAATGACATTATCAAGGATGAGACGGCAACCCGTGAGCTGCCAGAGTATCTGGATCAGTTTATTTCCTTTGCTATTCTGATTGACACCTGCATCAGGGAAAGATCCCTGTTCAAAAACAACAAGCCAAGGTTTGAGTCTCGACAAGCCCATCTTACAGACGGCAATCTCTTGGGCAGCATCCTCTGTTGCGGCTCCAGCCCTGATCGATTCAGGAGCTGCAGGCTACTTTATTGATGGCAAATTCTCTAAGCAGCACAATATTCCGTTGGTGCCTTGTGTTTCTCCATTTTCTGTTGAGGCGATTGATGGTAGACCATCCCAGGTGACACATGAGACCTGTTCGCTGTCTCTTAGAATAGGAGCTCTCCACGTGGAGACCCTACAGTTTCAAGTCATTTAGTCTCCACATTACGCTGTCATTCTGAGGTTTCCTTGGCTTCAGACATGCAACCCCAGAATGGACTGGAAAACCTGTGACATTATATCTTGGTCTGATTATTGTAAGAAGGCTTGTCTACAGCAGCCCACTAAGATTTTATGTACATCTCCCTTTATACCCTCAGAGTACCAGTCATTCAGTAAGGGGGAGGCTAGCACCTTGCCGAAGCATATGACATACGACTGTGCTATTAATTTGAAGCCAGGCATAATACCTCCTAAAGGACGCACCTACCCTCTGTCGGTAGAGGAGAACGGAGCTTTGGAGGAGTACGTTACTGATGCCTTGGCCAGAGGAATTATCAGGAAGTCTTCCTCGCCTGCGGAGGCAGGATTTTTCTTTTAAAGAAAAAAGATGGGGAGCTTAGACCTTGTATCGACTATAGAGGTCTAAACAAGTTGATGGTAAAGAATGTGTATCCCATCCCATTGATAACAGAGTTGTTCAGTCGCTTGAAGGGCTCCTCAGTGTTCACAAAGCTTGATTTGTGGGCAGCCTATAATCTAATCAGAATCAAGGAGGGAGATGAGTAGAAATCTGCTTTTAATACTTGTAGTGTCCATTATGAGTATCTGGTCATGCCTTTTGGGCTGTGCAATGCTCCAGCGGTATTCCAAGAGTTTATAAACGATGTACTGAGAGATCTGCTACAGTCCTGTGTAGTAGTTTACTTGGATGATATCTTGATACACTCTCCCAATATTGAGACACATCAGAGAGATGTTGCGACTGTGTTGAGAGAAAACAAACTGTATTGTAAATTAGAAAAGTGCGAATTCCATAATGATCGAGTGCCATTTCTGGGTTATGTAATCGCTGCTGACGGTATTGCAATGGATACAGAGAAACTCTCAGCAGTTCTACAATGGCCGTGTTCGGTGGGCCTGAAGGCCATACAGAGATTCTTAGGATTCACAAACTATTATAGAAAATTCATACAAAATTTTTCTACGATAGTCAAACCCTTGACTGACTTCACTCATAAAGGGGCTAATCCCTCTGCTTGGTCCCTTGAGGCCCCAGTGCTTCTGAAGTGTTAAAGTCTGTTTTTGCTGTGGCTCCAGTTTTGTCACATCATAACCCTACCTTGACCTTTACCCTGGAGGTGGATGCATCAGAGACTGGAGTGGGGGCCATGCTGTCCCAAAGACTGGAGCCTGGCAAGACCCTCATGCCTTGTGGGTTCTTTTCCAAAAAGATGACTAAGGCCCAGAGCCTATATGACATAGGCGATCGCGAGTTACTAGCCATTATTCTCGTTCTACGTGAATGGCGTCACCTCCTAGAGGGGATGAATGCTCCAGTTCTGATCTTGACCGATCATAAAAATTTGACATAGCTGTCAGAGGCCAAAAGACTGTCACCACGCCAGGCCAGATGGGCACTGTTCCTGTCCAGATTAAATTTCATGGTCTCATATCTTCCAGGGTCCAAGAATGTGCGAGCTGATGCTCTGTCTAGGCAATTTGGACCAAACTGTGAGACTGAAAGTGCACCTGTGCCCATCATTCCTCCAGATCACATATTGGTCACCATATGCACTAGCATCCCGTCTCCACTGGTTGAGGAGTTCTTGGCATCCCAGGGTAATGCTCCAGCAGCAAAACCTAGTGGCAAATGTTTCGTAGCCGAACCTCTCCATACCAGACTACTGGAAACATCCCACTCATCGAGGGCAGCTGGACACATTGGTCGTGACCAACTGATTTGGTCAGTCTCTCAGCTCTATTGGTGGCCTAGCTTAAGAGCAGATTGTGCAGCTTTTGTGGAGGCCTGTTCTATTTGCGCTCATACGAAGACCCCAAGACACCTTCCTCTGGGGTTGCTCCAGACAGTTCCTAATGGTGAACACCCATGGTCACATGAGTCCATAGATTTCATGGTGGAGCTGCCAGTATCCAAAGGGTGTACGGTCATACTGATGATAGTGGACCATTTTTCCAAGATGGCTCATTCTGTCCCCCTCCAGGGACTGCCTTCCTCCAAGGAATTAGATGAGGTGTTTGCTAGGGAGGTGCTCCGACTCCACGGAGTACCCAAGGTTCTGGTCTCTGATCATGGGAGTCAGTTCGTGTCGCTGTTCTGGAGGGCCTTCTGTGACCAGATGGGCATCAAATTGTCGTTTTCCTCTGCCTACCATCCCCAGACTAATGATGCTGCTGAAAGATCCAGCCAGGGGTTGGAACAATTTTTGCGCTGTTTTATCTCTGACCATCATTATAATTGGGCTGACCTATTTCCATGGGCTGAATTTTCCAGGAATTGTGCCATAAACTCTTTGTCTGGGAGCTCTCCCTTCCTGATCAACTATGGGTTCCAACCATCTCTGCTCCCGGATTCCTTTCAAGCTCAAGACATTCCGGCTCTGGATAAGCATATTAGGCAACTCCGCTCCACATGGGTACAGGTTCAGAATGCCTTGTGAAGGTCCTCAGAGCACTATCAGAGACATGCAGACTGCAGGGGGCGTCCTGCTCCTGTTTTCCAAGTTGGGGATAGAGTGTGGCTGTCCTCCAGAAACCTGCACCTTCAAGTACCCTGTAATAAGCTGGCTCCACATTCTGTAGGTCCATTCCAAGTACTTCGCAGAGTGAACTCTGTCTCTAATGCCTTGGACTTTCCTGTGGGTATGTGCATTCACATCATCTTCCATGTTTCCCTGTTGAAGCCTTTGGTCTGTATCCACTACACTTCTACTCCAGTGGTACCAGCTCCAGTGCGCCTTCAAGACCACAAGGAGTATGAAATCCAAAGCATTCTGGACTCCTGTACAGTAAGTGGGCGCATTCAATATTTAGTACATTGGAAGGGCTATGGCCCTGAAGAACGTTCCTGGGTGAATCAGTCTGATATTCAGGCTCCTGTCCTGCTGCGCAGATTCCATACTAAATTTCCAAATAAAGTTGGATCTCTTCCGTGGGGGAGAGATCATTGGGGAGGGGGTACTATCATGGTGCCCATGATTGCCCTCCGTGAGCACTGTGCTGTGCTGCAGGTGAAATTGCCATTACTTCCTGGTTGTCGCACTTAGGCGCATTAATTCTTATAGGCTGATGGTAATTACCAGAATGAGTCTCCGCCTACATGCAAGACCTTAGAGGCCTCATCCTGCAAGTACTCCTTTGCACTTTCGTGGTGTACCTGTGCACTAAGCTCTTGTGTTACTCCGATGCTCTGATTCTGTGTATGACTTCTGACTACGTTTGACTCCGGCTATGTTTGATCCCTGACTAGTTGCCTTCCGCTCCAGTCTGACCCTTGTCTCCGTCTGACTACCCGCTCAAGTCTGAACCTTGGGTCCATCTGACTACCCGATCCGGTCTGACACTTGGCTTTGGCTGACTACTCGATCCGGTCTGAGTCTTGGCTTGGGTGACTACCCGATCCGGTCTGACTCCTGGCTTTGGCTGATTAACCACTCCGTGCTGACCCAGCTCCGGCTGACTATCCAATCATTTCCTACCCTTGGCCTACTGTCTCTGCTTGCGCTTACCTTGCTCTGTTGTTTCCTCCGGTTCAAGCAGTGCTCAGTTACTACGTCAGACCTTGTCTCTGACATTCCTGTTCTACCTGTTGCCGGTTCAAGCCATTGGGTATATCCTAGCGTTCTAGGGATCTCAGTCACCATCGCCTGTAGGTTTTCCCTAGCGTTTTAGGGATTCCTGTCTCTGTTGCCTTGTACTACCATAGCGTTCTAGGGGAATATCTTAAATTTTGCCTGGGCATTTCAGCATCTCCTGCACTATTAGATACTGCTATCCTTGCTACCATTGCATACTATAGTGAGAGTGGTATCAGCCTCTGTGCAGTTGGTGGATCCTGCTCTGTTCCCATGCCTGTCTTCACACATGGTCCTGTGAGGGTTGGGGAAGTGCTATTCGTATTTATTCTGTTCTTAATTTGATAAAGATATTGATTTTATTGTATCTGTACTTGTCAATATTGTTATTCATCAGTCACCCCATGACAATTCCCTACTGATTCTTTCCCCAGACTTCACTCACCAACTCTCCTCAGACCCCTTTTATACCATGTCTTATGGGTTTTTTTAATTGTGGTTATTTTTCTATTAACTGTCCACCCAATCCCAGTAAACAAACTCCCCCAAAAATGCCATGTTCAATTGATTGTTTCCCCACACTACACCAACATAGGCACACTCATACCACTTGTATATTATGCTTTTGGAAAATAAATAACATTTGTTATGTATTATGAGAAAATTCAATGTTCCCACTGATTTCAATGGAATGAGCTAGGCGAAAAAAGCAGAAAACAGCACTTTTCATGGAAAATTATTTGTAAATTGGGAAAAGCCATTATTTGCAGATTTTGGTTTGAGATCATCATTTTTGCCCATCCCACCAAATACCTCTGTATATAAGGGCACAGCAATAAAAGTCACATTAACTTTTATTTAAATTTCAATAAATTTCTTTATAAATCAGTCTGTGGTAATAAAATAATTTGGTCTTGATCTAAATAATTTATTCAGTTACAGAAAGAGGTTTAAATAAATCATGAAATAACCTAAATATGCTAGCTAATGCCCTTCACATCAGCCATGTCCCAGCAATATCGCCTAAAAAATTTCCCTCTTGAGCCATTTAAAATATTGTGAGGTATGTGATGGAAGGCATAGACTTATCTCCCCCCCGATACACTGTCTGTCCCCCCCCTATCCTGTTTCCACTACTCACTGGTACTGACAGATCCCCACATACACTATCTGACCCAGCTATGCCTTTTAGTACTGTAAACTGGTAGTCACACATCTCCACATACAGTACCTGACCCTTGCCCACTGAAAATGTCAGATTCCATCATTCACTGTACAACACCCAGCATGGGTCTACTGACCACTATTAGTCATGAATCCCTGCATACACCCTCTGATTCCCCCCAGCCTTGTTCCACTGGTAGCTGTGAAACTGTTCATATACTGCTTGTTCCCCATCCTTGTTCTACTTATAGCCATGCTTCTGGCACCCATACCAATGAGGTACAATTTTTCTTGGGCTGTCTTTCTGTAGTGAATATACTACGAAGTGTAATGGCATCGGATGATTTTAGTATCTGAATTGACCGAAGTGGGAAAAAGTATGTGTTTTCTAGAGCACCATTTTCTGGAAAAGGTTGTGAACATTAGCCATGGGGTAAAAAGGCAAGTGACCCCTTATTTGATAAGGATGAATGTCTACTTTCTAAAATGATATGCCTTACTGAATTTTCTTCACATCTGTAATGGTTATGATCATTTTAGTGCAGGTAGATCATTTGAAAAAGAAAAGTGTCAGGTATAGTTTTGTGCTTCTTACACCCCGTACATTATGTCAACCCATACAATGGGGTGCCATTTTCTTGGGCTAGATGAAAGTACTGAATACATTAGGAAATCCCATGGTTTTCAAAGATTTTTCTGTATTCAAAGTGGTGGAAATATAAACAAATAAATCCCTATAGCGCCACCTTATGGAAATAATTGTGCACTTCAGCCTAGGGGGTAGAAAGCCACAGATACCCTAATTTGATCTACTTTGCAAAATGTTATTCCTTGCCTACCTTTTCTTCAAATATCTAATAGTTCTGTCCATTAATACAGGCAGTCAGCCTATAAAATAAAAAAAAACTAAAAATGGGTAGGTGTAGTTTCGTATTTCTGGTATCCTCAACAGTATGTCATCTTTTATCCATGCCAGTTTGATTGGAAGAGTAGTAGCTAATGAATATAGTAGGACATTCTATAACTTTCAGATTTCAGTCCATTTGAAAGGATAGAAATGTAAAAATGTGCCAATTTTTTGCTTAGCTCCATCTTCTGGAAATATTTGTGCATGTTAGTTTAATGGTCCAAAGGCTAATGACCCAATATTTTATGCATTTATGCTTCTTGTCAAAATTGTATACTTTGTCTACCTTTTCTTCATTTCTGTAGTTGTTTCAACAATTTTAGTACAAACAAATAATGTTTGAATCTATATGTCAAGTCATTCTGGGTTTTGCCAGCATCTCTTGCCAGAAATGCTGCTTTTCCCTTGAAGTCTTTCGCCTCCTTGTTTTTATGATGCTCTTTTGTGAGCCTTTATCAAGCGCTGTCAATTTGTGTCGGTGCTCAATCAAAGCGTTCCTGATCTAGTTCCTTGAGTTCTTGTTTATACCAGTGATTCCAGTGATGCCCTGGCTCTCCCTTGACTTCATCTTTGTCTCCTGATTTAGCTTCAATATCCTGTGTTGGTTTTGACCTTGGCTTGTTTATTCATGTACTCTGATTCGTCTGCTGATTGTGTACTGCTTTGCTCGACTGGATCTGACCTTGGCTTGCCCGACTATTCTTCCTCAAACTCCGAGGTTCTCCTGTGCCCATTGTGTTGAGTTCAACACTGTCAACCACCTAGTCCAGTTTGACGCTGTCTACCATTTCTATTGAGTACTTCCTATTTGACCTCCCATCGGGTTTGAACCTTTCGACCCCTCCAGACTACGACTGCTGTCCCTGTTCCTATTTTACGACAGAGACAACTGTACTTCCGGTAGGTTACATATACTAATTGCAGCAAGGCTTCTTAGGACAGCCTCCACCAGCTAGCTACGCTCACCAATCTGCCCTCCCTAGCCTCTGGTTTACTGAGACCTACTGAGTAAGTACTTCTGTTTTGGTTTGTGTTGTGATTGTACATATTTAAATCAAATAGCAGTCTGTTCTGTCTCTTTGTGGGGATCCCACTCTGCAAAGCTTTACTCTGACAGCTTGTATTGGGCACACCTAGTACAATCATCACATTTTGATTGTGCCAATGACTGATCCTGGGGATATGTCTCAGGTTGTGGACAACAGGAAGCCAGACCTGACCAGCATAATGCACAGATCAAGACAGATGGACTTCAAGTTGGACTCCATCGCTAGTATGCTCTAACATATATAGCAGCAGTTTGAAGCAGCCACACCTACCCAGAGTCCTCCTGTTACGCTTCCTGCTGCCACTCCATCATCTTGCTTGTTGCCCTGTAGACTGCCTTTGCCGGACCATTATGATGGTTCTCCCAGTACATCTCATGCATCTCATCAGGCCTGCATGACATTCATTATTTCCCTGCTTCATGGTCCTGCCCTGGTTTAGGTTTTGCCTCTTTTAGATCACCATTCTCCCATTTTAGCAGACATTTATCTTTGCTTTTCTATTTTTGATACCCCTGGATGACGGGCAATAGTGGAGTCGGCTATCTTAGATTGCCAGCAGGGTTCCCATATTCCCCTTCAGTGCACAACTGAGTTCCGTACATGGGCTTACAACACCAATTGGGGTGACAATGCACTAAATGTTAACTTAAGGAGGGACTTGTCTGAAAGCCTCAAGGACGATCCTATTCCTAATACACTAGAGGACCTCATAGCCTTATGTGCTACCCTGGAACGCCGGATTCAGGAACGTCGGGCAGAATGTGATAACTATTGCACCAGATGCCCAACAGGTAAACCATCTGTCCGTCTCACTCCTAGAATCCAAACTCTGGTGTCTTCTACTGAGCCCACTGAGGAATCCATGGAGGTAGGACGGGTTTTCTGTCTTTCCAAACAGGAAAAGATCAGAAGGTGTATATAAGGTCTGTGACTATACTGTGCTCAGACTGGGCAATTTGTACGTTCTTGTCCAAACAAGCCTGGAAACACCCGGACTTAGGGTTTAGCAAGGGACCCACCTTAAGTCTCTTTTCTGTTTCCTCAAAGAAAGACAACAAGCTTGTCGTTCCTGACACCATGCTCATAAGAGTGTGTTTGCATTGGGCTTTGTGGATTCTGTGGCTGCAGGCCTTTTTATGTTTGTTGCCTTTGCTGCCCAACATGGTATTCCATCTCTGTCTAACGAAGCCCCCATCCATGTTGTTACTGTTGATGGCTCTCCATTGGGGGCTGGACTTATTACCCTTTCAACCGTTCACTGCTAATGAGCTAATCCAATTCTGAACCTCATTCAACCTCATTACATGTCCTTCTAACCTGGCCATTCTGGGTTATCCGTGGTTGCGGAACAATAATCCCACTATCGGCTAACCTTTGGGTAACCTAAACTTCCCTATGGCCTCTTCAGGGGTCGTTTTCTCTCTCTGTACCTATGCCTTATCTAGTCTTTTATGATGTCTTGTGTAAGGCCCAGGCTGAGACAATGCCTTCACTAGGTTTGTGGCTGCCATATAGATCTATTACCGGGTACTAGGGATGGACAAAAACGTTTCCCTCAAACCAAAATTGGTGTCAAATAGTACTTTAAACTTCATGAAAAATGTCTCATGAAAAGTGTCATTTTCCCTCTTTATTCGCCTAGCTCGTTGCATTGAAATCATTGGGAAGAAAATGTTTTCCTCACCACATGAAAGTTTTAATATACAAAAGAAAAAATAATTGTGCTACAGGAGTAGATCAAGGCCGTATTCAAAAGTGTTAGCAACAAGGATATATCTAAATATCAATAAGCATATACAGTAGATGAGAATAGAAATGAATGTAAATAATGAAGGGAATCTAGCTACCAGTACAAGATAGGCATATTCACATCTCAATCTGCAAATATCCAATATACTACATACAAACAAAACAAATCTAAAAACAAAATAAATAAATCAAGAAAAATGAAATCCACAGGAAAAATAACACCAAAAAATAGATCTTCAAACCTACAAAGGGCTATTCAGTCACCAGAGGAAACGTAAAAAAAAGAATGATAAAAAAAAGTACCTTAAAGGGATAGTATTGCCATATAATAACTAAAGCTAATCTTGCAGGAGGTAAAACGTTAAACTAAATACCCCAAGTCCCATCTCTCAAACCTTTATGATTTGAGAGATATTCGGGACCAAAGTTCCCCCCTCTGTCCCCTTCCTCTGATGTCAGCTCTCAAGCTGAATGCAGGGCAATTGGGTCCCGGGACCGTCTGAATCTCTTCAGCAGAGCCGCGATCGCATTACTGAAATAGAAATCCTAAACTGGAACAGTCTACAAAGTGTACTTGCAAACCAATCTAAAATCCCAGAAACTTAAATGATATGATGGTAAATGAGATGGTATAATAGTTAATGAGATGAAGATGAGGATGAAAAATGGCTCATGAGATGACAATATGATGAATAAGAAAATCCTAAAGGTGAAACTGCGTGATGAAAGTGGAAGTCTAATTCTCTTCAAGCTCTCTAGTTCCTTGGTATGTAGCCTTCTATTTGAGAACCTCCATTCTTATAGTATCTGGACATAGAAAAATATAAAAAGCGCAAACAAGGATCTAAAAGCAAAGTTTATTATAAAGCATAAAATTACACGCAAGAAAAGGCACACTTACAAGATAGTCTTCAATCAAAGGCGCATCTCCCTCCTTGTCAGAATAACCATGAAACTGTGTTGCCCCATCATCTTCTGCTTACGGCTATAAACCTCTGCCCAGTTGAATTAAATCACATTTATGATGATATCTCCCAAATGGGAGTAACACACTTAACCTTATTCTCCAGATAAAGAGGGCTTCCTCAAACTCCGATTTAGATCAGGGCACAAAGAGCACTGTTTTGGATGACGCGGGCTTATCTCACAGGGGCCATTATTGTGAGGGACCTAGAATCTGGTACTATCTTGTAAGTGTGCATTTGTCTTGCGTGTAGTTTTATGCTTTATAATAAACACTGCTTTTAGATCCTTGTTTGCTCTATTTATATTTTTATATGTCCACATGAGGGATCCCATTCTACAGCCATATAAAAGGGTGTTAGGCTCTCACAGCATGCCGTTCTGTGTTTGTGAGAGGAGAAAGGGGAGAGAAGAAGCAAATAAAGGGGAATTGAAGCTTAGTTTAGGGAGTCTTTTAGGTAGGATATTCGTTCTCTCTATTAGGGGAGTCTGGGGGTACTCTGGGGGAGAAGAAGTGAGGAAGGAGGTTGACCCCAAATACCCCATAATTTGGTGTGACTGACTGGAAAGATACAGACAGCTGGGGTCCAAATGACTTGCTGATTTTGCTTTTATTGTCTCTGTGCTGGGGAAGTTTGGGGTAAGAAGTTGCTGATTTTGTTTTTTAGTTATATAGGTTTTTTGGACTGACTGTGATAAGCTGAGCCTGATGTGATCTCTGTGACTGAGGCAGACTTGATAGACAGCAGATATGATTGAGAATTTGGTTGAGAGACAAGGCAAGACATCACACCTCATCAGTTGTGTACTGTAGAGAGTAAAACCACACACAGTACTTGAGTAATGTCCAGCAAATTCACGAGCGGGAGGTGGGAAGGTGGAGCAGTTTAGGTATGTGAGAGTAAAGTGGTAGTTCAAAAACTGACTACAGCAATGCAATTTATTGCATGTGCAATAAATAATGATGATCCATATCCTCCCAGGGTGGATGCAGTTTGTTAAGGCCCCAACAATCACACCACTCCAGTTCCCCACCACCGCTACCAAACACATCTGCCACATTGTAGGGTGAACTTGATCATGAATATGTGTCAGTGTCACTTAAGCAGTTAGTGTTGTGGGCAAAAGAAAAATGCTCTCTCTATGCATGCTAACACATGATTCAAGGTATATGTTGCTGTAGGACTCACAACTTTGACTTCCAGAAAAATGTGTTGGAGTAGGAGAACCATTTGCTGGAATGGAGAGAATTGGAGAAAGGAGAGAACTTTCACGAAAAAGGAGAAAAATGGTCCGTTTTTTGCAAAAAGTCTTAACAGAAATTTTTCTCATTTTTTGCCCACCCGTACCAGGTACTATACCTCCTCGGGGTAGGATTTACCCATTGTCTATTGCGGAGACCAAGGTCCTTGAGGAGAACATCAAGGATAACCTTGCCTGGGGGTTTATTCGCCCATCTACTACTCCTGCGGGAGCTGGCATATTTTTTGTGTCAAAAACGGATGGTGGTCTCTGTGTGGACTACAGGGGTTTGAACAAAATATCCTGAAAAAATTGCTATCCCCTGCCTCTCATCCCAGAATTGTTGGACCGACTCAGGGGTGCTTGGTACATCACCAAGCTTTATCTCAGAGAAGCCTACAACCTGGTGAGGATGAAGGAGGGGGATAGTAACATAGTTGATGAGGATGAAAAAAGACATGCGTCCATCAAGTCCAGACTATGCCAAAACACCCCTGAGGAAGGTGATCCAGAGGAAGGTGAAAAAAAAAACCTGAAGCCAAATCCAATGTAGCCCCAAATGGGTAAAAAAAATCCTTTCTGACTCCCAATGGCAGTCAGATAGTTCCCTGGATCATCAACTTATCTGCATTGAAGCCATCTGTCATAATTTTCAATATGAATGGAAGACTGCATTCAGCACTAGTTTCTGGCAATATGAGTACCTTGTCATGCCCTTTAGTCTTTGTAATGGCCCTGCCATTTTCCAGAGCTTAGTGAATGATGTCTTGCAGGATCTGCTTTTATTGTTTGTAATTGTATGCCTAGATGACATCTTGGTATTCTCCTCAACCCTGGAAGACCATCACAGTCACGTCCAACAAGTATTGACCCATCTAAGAGAGAATCGACTTTTTTGTAAGATCGAAAATTTCAAAACTACCTCTTTGGCCTTTCTGGGATATATTATATCCACTCACGGTCTTGCCATGGATCCCAGTAAACTGTATTCTGTATCTGAGTGGACCCTACCACACGAAAGTCGTTCAAAGGTTCATTGGCTTTGCCAATTACTATTGCTGGTTCATTAAGGGCTTTTCATCTCTTGTATCCCCTATCCAAGCCATGACCCATAAGGGAGCTAATTACTATCACCGGAGTCCTGAGGCCTTGTTGAATTTTGAGACCTTACAGAAGGTCTCCTCCACGCCTATCCTCAAGTATCCTGATCCTTTGGCTCAATTCGTTCTTGAAGTTGATGCCTCTGAGGTTGCTGCTGGAGCAGTCCCTTCTCATCGGCCCTCTGACCCTGGTACTCTCCACCCATGCTCTTTCTTCTCCAGGTGCTTCTCCTCTGCAGAGAGGAATTAAGACATGGGGAATAGGGAGCTGTTGGAAGTCAAGTAAGCTCTGGACAAGTGGAGGTATTTGTTGGAGGGTTCTCCTCATGTTGTTACCATTTTAACTGACCATCAAAACCTCCAGTATTTGGCATCATTCAAATGCATGAATGTCCACCATTTTTGCTGGTCTTTATTCTTTTCCCATTTTGACTTCATCATTTATTACATACCTGGGACAAAGAATACTAAAGCTGATGCCTTATCTCGACTTATCCACATCATGTTCAGTTGCTCCTGAACCCATTGTCTCATCTACATGGATAGTTTCCACATTATCTACTGCCCTTCTTATTAGTCTTAAAAATGCCCTGTCCTCCTGTCTATCAGGAATCACCCTGCCTCCTGATGTGTACTTTGTACCGGAACACTACCATTCAGATATCCTCCATTGGGACATTGTTCTACAACAGCCAGTCATCCTGGCCTCCTCCAACCCCAGGACCTCATTTCCATGTACCTCTGGTGGCCTGAACTGAAGGCTGACGTGTCTTTCTTTGTGTTGTCCTGTTCAGTTTGAGCCCACATGAACATACCCAGAACACAGCTGCTGGCTCTTCTTCAGCCTCTACCTGTACAGGCTCTTCCATGGACAAACATTTCCATGGATTTTGAATTTGACCTGCCTTCTTCTGCTGGTAACACGATAATTTGGGTCGTTGTGGACTGATTCTCCAAGCAAGGGAATTTTGTTCATTTGACCAAACTGCTGACCTCTTGAAAGCTGGTTGATTTACTTATTCAACAAATTTACCGTCTGAATGGGGTCCCTCAGCATGTCACTTCTGACTATGGCTCCCGATTTGTTTGCTGCTTCTGGAGGGGATTTTGTTCCAGGTTGGGTATCCACTTGCAGTACTTGTCTGCGTACCACCCTTAGATGAACGGTCAAATGGAGCGGCTTAACCAGATGTGGAGCACTATCTCCATTGCTACTGTGTAACGGTTTGTTCGACTCACAGTCACAATGGTTTAGGATAAAAACACAGTTTTATTGAATTCACAATTCAATAAGAACCCTCACAGGTCCTGTAGTATACAGGCAGTATAATACAGACACACGATGGGTTAATCATACAATTGCCCACACAGGTCCAGTACAAAATACAGGTACAAGCAGTATATACTGACATAGGTCAGGCAAGAGGAGTAAGTTTCCCAGGACTCTGGTACTGCAGGAGTTAAAGTTCATCAATGAGTGTAAACAGTCCGAAGTGTGAAGGTACAGAGATAGCACTTTATGGAGAGCTTCAGGTCGCCCAAGGCTAGCAGAACAACGTGAACTGCCAGAGTACAACAGATATAGTGTAGTGAGCACTGCCGGAGCAGTAACGGAGGCAGACACTTGCAACCGGCAGGAGCAGTAAACAGAGGACAAGCCAATGGTACACTACCGGAGAAATAATGGAGGCAGACTCTTGCAACCAGTATGAGCAGTAATGGAGAACTGGGCCTGTTTCCAGTGTTCCTGTATGCTACATTCCGGTGTTCCAGTGTTCCTGTACATTAATGTTCCGATGTTCCAGCGTTCCTTTATGCTAACGTTCCGGTGTTCCAGTGTTCCAGCGTTCCGGTGTGCCTGTATTCCGGGGTTCCTGTGCTCCAGCACCGCGTGAGTTAACCTGTATGAGTTCCTGAGTCTCGCGCTCCAGCTGTCGCTCTGGCGACATTGTTCTCCTCGCTATTGCATACACATTGTTGGTTCCAGCGTGCGGACGCTGGTTTGCTCCACTAAACCTGGTTGCGATACACATTGTTGGTTCCAGCGTGCGGACGCTGGTTTGCTCCACTAAACCTGGTTGCGATATACATTGTTGGTTCCAGCGTGCGGTCGCTGGTTTGCTCCACTAACCTGGTTGCGATATACATTGTTGGTTCCAGAGTGCGGACGCTGGTTTGCTCCACTAAACCTGGTTGCGATATACATTGTTGGTTCCATCGTGCGGACGCTGGTTTGCTCCACTAAACCTGGTTGCGATATACATTGTTGGTTCCAGCGTGCGGTCGCTGGTTTGCTCCACTAAACCTGGTTGCGATATACATTGTTGGTCCCAGCGTGCGGACGCTGGTTTGCTCCACTAAACCTGGTTGCAATATACATTGTTGGTTCCAGCGTGCGGATGCTGGTTTGCTCCACTAAACCTGGTTGCGATATACATTGTTGGTTCCAGCGTGCGGTCGCTGGTTTGCTCCACTAAACCTGGTTGCAATATACATTGTTGATTCCAGTGTGCGGACGCTGGTTTACTCCTTAAACCTGGTGGCGCTATTTACCATTAGTCCCAACGTGCGGACGTTGGTTTGCTCCTGAACATCCAGTACTGTGGTCAGTCGCTGTCCACTTCCTTGCAGTTGTCTGATTATCCCTGGCTATAGACTTCTGCTGAGTAGACCTCTAGACTTATGCTCTCTGCTGTCTTAGTCACCTAACAGCTGGTCTATTTGCTCAGGCTGCCCTGCCCGGTATTGGTGAGGCCGGTAGAACCTTGACGTTACCATCCTGTAGGTTGCCTCACCCGGTATTGGCAGGGCCAGTAGAGCCTACTACAGTACCTCCTTGGGCTGCCCTGCCCGGTATAGGTAAGGCCGGTAGAACCTTGTAACTCACCATCTTAAAGGTTGCCTTACCCGGTATTGGCAGGGCCGGTAGATCCTACATTCAGCATCCCATTGGGCTGCCTTGCCCGGTATTGGTAAGGCCGGTAGAACCAGTATTATCATCTCACGGTTGCCTTACCTGGTTTAGGCAAGGCCGGTAGAACCTTTTGTATGTTCTATTGATGTTATATTGTTATGTATGTTTACCCTACGGGGACTGCCTTTAACTTTTAATAAAGTTAAATTTTACCAAACCTTAAGTCTAAGAGTCTTCAAAAACTGTGACAGTCACCGAGCTGAAGAAGCAGGAACATCAATCAAGCCGGGTCGGTACACAGGAACAGGAACGTCAGCCAGGCAGGGTTAGTACACAGGAGCAGGAACGTCAGCAAAGCTGGGTCAGTACACGGGAGCAGGAACGTCAGCCAGGCCGGGTCCATACACAGGAGCAGGCACTGAAGAGAATTCAGGCAATCCGGGTTGGTACACAGGAGCTGGAAACTGAAGAGTAGTCAGGCAGGCCAAGTCGGTACACTGGGAAACTCTGAGCAGTAAGCTAGCACTGGTACAGGAACACCACTAAAGGGCACCATGTGGGTACAGGAGCCCAGTATATAAAGGCCATACTGGGCGGAATCAATACAGGACAGCCAATGGGAGCATTATACAGGATAACTGACAGTAAAACAAAAACAAGGGAGCACGGGCACCGTGATATACTGCTCCCATCAGCAGGACAACTGGTCTTGTCTCTTGCCGTAGGCAGAGTTCTCCTACAATTCCCTATTACAGACTTCTCTGAAGAGTTCCCGTTCTTTGTGGCCTTGGGCAACAATTCTCCAGACATTGTCCTCTGTCCTCCTGTGTCAGATGTCCCTTCTGCGGAGTCTTACACTCGTGACTTGGTGACTCATAGGCAAGCCATGCACCGCATGTGTTACAGCTTACCTTAGTTTCAGCATCATCTACAGGTGCGAGGCTTCAAGCATGCAGCAGGCCTCTGTTTTATGTGTTTGCTTCCTGTAGTCTCCTCCTACAAACTTCCTACTTCCTCCCTCTGAGCTTCTCCTCCTACTTCCTGTGGAGGGGTTTAAAGGGCAGACTGAGGCCTGAGTCAGTTGCCCTTGCGTTGTTGTTCATAGCAGTTCTGTTACCTTGGGCTCCGTGTATGACCTGGCTAGTCTTCCATCCATTCTAGTGCTGACCTGTGTCTCTGTCTGACTATTCTTTTGCCTAACCCGTAATAGTGGACATACAATCTGGTGCTGGCTTGTGGCTCTGTCTGACTATTCTTTTCCCGTGGTAATCAGACACCCAATCTAGTGCAGGCCTGGGGCTCTGGTAGACTTGCATAGCTGACTGCAGGACTGAGTCAGCTTTCACTTTACCTCTACTGACTGCAGGTGTGAGTCAGTATTCGCTCCTACTAACTGCAGGTGTGATTCAGTATTTGCTCCTACTGACTGCAGGCATGAGTCAGTATTCAACCTTACTAGCTCCAGATGTGAGTCAGTGATATTTTCTTCTGACTGCAGGCTGAGTCAGACCTCATTCCTTGTCGGATCAAGATCCTGGGTTCCTGTTCCTGGTTCCAGCTGAGACTTCCAGTGGTTAAGGCCTAGTCTCCAGCACAGTGATTTAGCATTGCAACTTATTATTTCTGATAGCAGACTTGCTGGCTATTACCCTGTGCTTATTCCTATTGTATATATTTTATATATCTTCTTTATGTCATTTGTTAATAAATTGCATTAACTAACACCATACTGACTCCTGAAGTTCTCTGGGTAACCGTGACAGCATGCTTATTTCATTCCAGATATGGAAGAAAGCGGCAGCTGATCACCATCGGTCCTTAGCACACAGGTTTGATCTTGGAGATTTGATTTAGCTTTCTGCCCAGAATATCAATCTCTGGCAACTATCTGACAAATTGGGTCCCCAATACATGGAGCCTTTCAAGGTTAAGACCCACCACTCCCTGGTCTCCTACCGTTTGACCCTTCCGGAAACACTCAAGATCCATCTGGGGTTCCAGGTCTCCCACCTTAAGCCTTATGTGAATACTCATGCATCTCATTTTACTCCTCCACCTCCTGTTTACATGTACGACTCCGATGAGTTTGTTATAGATGTGGTACTTGAATCCTGCATCTCTCGTAGTACTATCTAGTATCTATAATTATGTTCAGCGCTCAGAACAAAAACATTCGGATCGACCACTGAGTTCATCCAAAGCAAATAAAACCCACACCTCTCCTTAGGATACACTCAATAGTAAAGGCAAATACCACATAAGTTTCTCAAAAATCCAATTTATGTTATTGTAAAATTACAGCTAATCAATCATACCATAAATCGTGCGTCCACTATATACGTATGTACAAGATATAAAACACTCCAAGTGTATATACAACGAATCTCCAAACCAATGTAATAAAATGAAGGGATCCCTATCTTACCAAACCTCAGATACACATAATCTCTGAAGTATGATTTTAAGGTTCCACTATGTAATCTATCTTGTATATAACCAATAAAAAAAAAAAAAAAAAAGTATTTGTTATACTAAACTCCTATCTAAGCCGGCATATGTAAAACCCAATAGTAAAAGAAATATATTTTTCCAAGAACCTTGACATTCCTTCTGGTAGGGTGGTTCACCCGCTAAAATTTAAAGTCAATATCCAGATCACATAACGTTCTCCTTAGAACATACAGTAAGCGGTAAAAACATTGATTAGACTTATTGATAATATTGCCACTGTGTAACAATTATACTTCTTCTTTTGTTATAATCAATATCTCCAAATCAACAATGTTTTAACTTGTTACTACCGCTGCCTCTATATAACGATTATACTTCTTCACACACTGTACACAATGTCTCACATCACAAACATTGTAGCATTCCAGAGAGCAAGTGTTACTGCAATGCTTCACTGGCCTTAATACAAGGGAAATCTCTGCACTCCGGTTCTATTCAATCCAGGTGTCCCATATGCACCATATTCTGATCTATCGGTTATACGTATAACATAGAGTCCTTACACTCTTCACATACCAGACTCATTTAGCTCATTGGTGTACAATACCTTCCGTTGTCACCCGATGCAAGGGGAATCCATGCGCTCCTTCTGATTATCTTACCGGTTATACGTATTGCGCTGTGCTTATTACCCCTTCGTATGCCAGACTTATTCTTCGCAGTAATATACAATACTTTCTGCTCTCACTTCTTGTAGTCAGCTGATCTCTTCGGCGTTCTTTAATCAGTATCTCCCGCCAACTCTTTATTGCTTAACCGCAAATGTTCCATACAATGTGTATAATCAAACGTTAGTAACGGCAATCCGAACCACCCTCCGTACTTCCTCCAACGCGTTTCAAAGTCCTCTAACTTCTTCCTCAGGGAGATTATCATTAAGTAAGATTTATTCCACTACTCTTATATAGATATAAAACTCCACCTAACTTACATCCTACTTTCCCATAATGCTCACCTGATTTAAAGTGATACATTAAGTATACACACCTAACCTGTTCCCGCATCTTCTACATAAAACAACAACCATTATTAAACTATTTATAGAAACAATGGTCATCTGCAATCTTACAAGTTTTTGCCTATAAACAATATATTCTCTATCTTGTATTAATATCCCAATATAATCAGCCCTATCATAATCTTAAAACAAGATGACGGACAAATTATCAATGATGCATTTAATCATATAAACATCTATCAAGTGTCTACAAATAAATCATATAAAACCAAAAATGTCCAAATCTGTGTTTAATCCTAATGGTTGTAAAGTCTGCATTTTATAAATCCACGATGTCTCTTTTTTAGACATCTCATTTAAATAATTACTCCCTCTCCAATTTTTCTTAACCACTTCAATTCCACAGAAGGTCATTTTATCCAATGCAAAAAGAGGACATTCCATAGCATGTACCGAAACACTATGTTTAATAAATTTACCTTTAATGTTATAGATATGCTCCCTTATTCTCTTTTAAACATCTTTTTGTTCTTCCTATATATTGTTTCTTACATACACATTGGATCAAATAAATGACACCTTTAGTATTACATGTAATTGCATTTTTTATTTCAAAATGTTCTCCTGTAACACTAGATGTAAACTGTTTCAAATTCTTATTTTTCTTGCATAATCTACAGTCCATACATTCTCCACATTTATAAAATCCCTTTTGTGATTGTAACCAACTATCCTTATTATCTGATTTTAATTTAATATTAGGAGCTATTTTAGATCCTAAATTTGGTGCTTTCGAGAATACAATATCTGGCTTATCTGGAAGAATGGAAGATAAAATTTTATCACTCCTTAATATATCCCAATATTTTGGTATGATCCTTTTAAATTTTTTATAACCTACATTAAAAGGAACTATTATAGGTATTCTTTCTTTATTCCTTCTTTTATCCTTTTCCATCAATAAATTACTGCTTTCTATTTTATTAACCTCTATCAAAACTCCCTCTAAATTATCTTCCAAATAATTTTTCTCTATGAATCTTTTTTGTACAATCCTCACCTGTTCTTGAAATGTATCTGTACAATTTCTTTTTGTTCTTAAAAATTCACCCTTTGCAATATTATTGAGCCATCTTGGTAAATGACAACTATTTAAAGAGATATAACTATTACAATCTACCGGTTTAAAATAATTTTTTGTTTTAATATTACCTTCTTCTACATAAATGCATAGATCAAGGAAATCAACTGTAATATTACTAATATTTGTAGTGAAAACCAAATTATATTGATTAGTGTTAATATACGTGATGAAATGTGTCAATAACTCCCTAGAACCTTTCCAAATAAAAAACACATCCGCCAAATGGATTATCATGCCAAATATACTGTTGTTCCCAATAACCCATATATAAATTGGCATAACTTGGCGCAAACCTGGTGCCCATTGCTGAACCTCTCAATTGTAGAAAAATGTGCTCCTTATACAAAAAATAATTATGTGTTAATATAAATTCAATTAAAGTGCACAAAAATTAATTAGAGAATGTGAAAGAATCTGTTTGTGTTCCAAAAAATATTTAGTGGCTCTAATTCCCAATTCATGATCTGTTATTGTGTATAAAGAAGCAACATCTGCTGTTACCAATATATATTCTGTACTCCATTCGATTTTCTCCAAAATATTAATAATATGTGTAGTATTTTTTAAATAAGCCTTTAATTCTACTACATATTCTTGTAAAAATGTATCTATGTATTTACTTAGATTGGCTGTCATAGAACCTATGCCCGAAATTATTGGTCTTCCTGGTGGTTTACTTTTATCCTTATGTATTTTTGGAAGAAAATAAAAAATAGGTAATTTCGGATTTAAGTTCAACAAAAAATCATATTCTTTCTTATATATAATACCCTCATTCAACCCAATATTCAAAACAGATTGTAATTCTTCATTATACCTACATGTTGGATAATTTTCCAACTTTCGATATGTATCTTCATCTGATAATAAAAAAATAAGAATTTGAAACAATTTACATCTAGTGTTACAGGAGAACATTTTGAAATAAAAAATACAATTATATTTAGTACTAATGGTGTCATTTATTTGATCCAATGTGTGTGTAAGAAACAATATATAGGAAGAACAAAAAGAAGTTTAAAAGAGAGAATAAGGGAGCATATTATCACGGTCCCCGTGATTCCCTGTCAATCTCTGTGATGATACCTGTGCATTGGAGGAGGCTGATTGGCCCGCCCAGGATGTTCCTTTATATACTGGGTCTATGGCACCTGTCAGATGCCCTTTCGTGGTGTTCCTGATCCTGCGCATTTGTTGATGTGTTCCTGCGTTCCTGTGTACCGACTCGGCTCGTCTGACCATTCTGCTGTTCCTGTTCGTGATTGACCCGGTTCCGGCTGACGTTCCTGCTCCGTGATTGACCCGGCTCTGGCTGACGTTCCTGCTCATGATTGACCCGGCTCTGGCTGACGTTCCTGCTCCGTGATTTGACACAGTTCTGGCTGTTGTTCCTGCTCCGTGATTGACCCGGCTCTGGCTGACGTTCCTGCTTTGTGATTGACGCGGTTCCGGCTGACGCTCCTGCTCCGTGATTGTTTCCTGTGTTCCCGTGAGATCTCGGTCGCCTACCGGCGACATTCTGAACTGTGCTGATAGTATCGCTCTGACTAATCACTTCTCTGCAAGCTGAGCTGTTGCCTCCGTTCCTAAGCCTGTCTGCTTGGGTCTTGCTGAGCTGTTGCCTCCGTTACCGAGCCAGTCTGCATAACCTTGCTGAGCTGTTGCCTCCATTACCGAACCTGTCAGATACCCTTGCTGTGCTGCTTGCCTCCGATATTGAGCCTGTATCTGTATACTTGCCAAGCCTGTTGTGTTCCATCCGAGCCATTTAACACTTACTGAGCCTGTGCCTTATTGACTGAGCCTATCCGTTAAACACTAGCAGAGCAGTTTCCATTCCCGTGCTCGTTCAGTTCCGTGGTTGCACTGCCTGGTGCTAGTGGGCATTCTGTTAGCTCTTGCAGTGTGTTGCTCCGTGACGACACCGGAAGGGTGTCTTGGCTCTGGTCTCCAAGTGCTCACTGTGTTACGCTATCTATCGCACCACCAGTGCGTTGGCTCTCAGATCGCTTGTGCAGTGTTTCTCCGTTGTGGCACCCAAGGGGACTGTGATACATATCTATAATATTAAATGTAAATTTATTAAACATAGTGTTTCGGTACATGCTATGGAATGTCCTCTTTTTGATTTGGATAAAATGACCTTCTGTGGAATTGAAGTTGTTAAGAAAAATTGGAGAGGGGGGTAATTATTTAAATGAGATGTCTAAAAAAGAGACATCATGGATTTATAAAATGCAGACTTTACAACCATTAGGATTAAAAGCAGATTTGGACATTTTTGGCTTTATATGATTTATTTGTAGACACTTGATAGATGTTTATATGATTAAATGCATCATTGATAATTTGTCCGTCATCTTGTTTTAAGATTATGATAGGGTTGATTATATTGGGATATTAATACAAGATAGAGAATAGATTGTTAATAGGCAAAAAGTTGTAAGATTGCAGATGACCATTGTTTCTATAAATAGTTTAATAATGGTTGTTGTTTTATGTAGAAGATGTGAGAACAGGTTAGGTGTGTATACTTAATGTATCACTTTAAATCAGGTGAGCATTATGGGAAAGTAGGATGTAAGTTAGGTGGAGTTTTATATCTATATAAGAGTAGTGGAATTAATCTTACTTAATGATAATCTCCCTGAGGAAGAAGTCAGATGACTGGAGGGTGGTTCGGATTGCTGTTACTAACGTTTGATTATACACATTGTATGGAACATTTGCGGTTAAGCAATAAAGAGTTGGCGGTAGATTCTGATTAAGAGAACGCCGAAGACATCAGCTGACTACAAGGAGTGAGAGCAGAAAGTATTGTATATTACTGCGAAGAATAAGTCTGGCATACGAAGGGGTAATAAGCACAGCGCGATATGTATAACCGGTAAGATAATCAGAAGGAGCGCATGGATTCCCCTTGCATCGGGTGACAACGGAAGGTATTGTACACCAATGAGCTAAATGAGTCTGGTATGTGAAGAGTGTAAGGACTCTATGTTATACGTATAACCGATAGATCAAAATATGATGTATATGGGACACCTGGATTGAACAGAACCGGAGTGCAGAGATTTCCCTTGTATTAAGGCCAGTGAAGCATCGCAGTAACACTTGCTCTCTGGAATGCTACAATGTTTGTGATGTGAGACATTGTGTACAGTATGTGAAAAAGTATAATCGTTATATAGAGGCAGCGGTAGTAACAAGTTAAAACATCGTTGATTTGGAGATATTGATTATAACAAAAGAAGAAGTATAATTGTTACACAGTGGCAATATTATCAATAAGTCTAATCAATGTTTTTACCGCTTACTGTATGTTCTAAAGAGAAAGTTACGTGATCTGGATATTGACTTTAAATTTTAGCAGGTGAACCACCCTACCAGAAGGAATATCAAGGTTCTTGGAAAAATATATTTCTTTTACTATTGGGTTTTACATATGCCGGCTTAGATAGGAGTTTAGTATAACAAATACTTTTTTAGCATTTTGAATTTGTTGTATTTTTTGTCTTGATGTAGACACCTGTGCTCCGCCATCATTTTAGCCTATCTGGAAGTTGCTGTTTCTTCTGGAGTTGGGAAGGATGGTGGGACGTGGATGCTACATCAATTAATGTTTTATGTTTTTTTGTATGTATTTATTGTTTCTTGTGGAAATCCAGGGTGGAATATATCCACTTATTGGTTATATACAAGATAGATTACATAGTGGAACCTTAAAATCATACGTCAGAGATTATGTGTATCTGAGGTTTGGTAAGATAGGGATCCCTTCATTTTATTACATTGGTTTGGAGATTCGTTGTATATACACTTGGAGTGTTTTATATCTTGTACATACGTATATCGTGGATGCACGATTTATGGTATGATTAGCTGTAATTTTACAATAACATAAATTGGATTTTTGAGAAACTTATGTGGTATTTGACTTTACTATTGAGTGTATCCTAAGGAGAGGTGTGGGTTTTATTTGCCTTGGATGAACTCAGTGGTCGATCCGAATGTTTTTGTTCTGAGCGCTGAACATAATTATATATATTGTTGACGTTTTTATAATCCACAGGCAAGGATTATTGGTTCTAGCAGCTGGGACAGCATTTTTCTTCCACCTTCCATAATTGCGCTATCTATATACATATATACTATCCAGTATCTAGTGAACTGGAAGGGCTATGGAAAAGAGGAGCATTAGTGGGTGTTAGCCTTGGATGTCCACGCTCCGTCTTTCATTAGCCAGTTCCACTGGTTCTTTCCATCCAAGTCTTCTGTGGCATCCCGGAGGTAGTCCCTTGTGGGGGGGTAGTGTCATGTCCTTCCAGGTTTTGCTGGCATCTCTTGCCAAATATTGTTTTTCCCTTGCACTCTTTTCTCCTCCTTGTTGTTATGATGCTTTTTTGTAAGCCTTTTTCAAGCGCCAGCGCTTTGTGTTGGTGCGCGATCAAAGCATTCTTGCTGTAATCTGGTTCCTCGAGTTCTTGTTTATTTCAGTGATTGACCCGGTTTTCCCTCAACCTCGTCTCCTGATTTGGCTTTGATATCCTGTGTTGGTTTTAACCTCAGCTTGTTTATTTGTCTACAGCCGCTCAAATCTGATTGGCTGGGATTTGTTTAAGAACATCCCAGCCAATGGCTGTGAGGGAATTGGAAGTGAGACTGCCCATATATAAAGGCAGTCTCAGTAACAATTTCCTCAGTGTGCAACGGGCATTGGCCCATGCAGGATAGAAGACAGAGCCATCGGTGTCTCCTCCGCGGCCACACACAGCGGCGGATAGATGAAGATAAAAGCTACGTATTTTTTACATTGCATATATTTTTGACATTTATTCATGGCATATATTTATGGCATTTATTCATGGCATTTTTACTTACATTGGCATTAAATGGAGGCATTTTCTTGGTGGAATATTCATGGCACAATAATATGTTTTAACCCTTTTGCTTGCAATTGCTTTGTAATGCATTGTGTACTCCTCTGACACTTAAAGGGTTAAACGATGTCATAGTTAATGCTTTGTACAAATACTTATTAGACTTGTGCACAACAAAAATATTCAGTAAAATTCGATGTCAGACTAATTTTTTTTCATTCCTCGACTCCGCAATTCGGACCCGACCTGTTTGACTCTGACAAAAGTCGTAGACTGTCCGAATTATTTGGTGACTTTAAAATACCTTTAAAAATACAATAAAAAATGAAAATTAAATGAATGGAACCATTTCCAGGGTCTAAATGAAGATGGTGGAACAGGGTAAGTTGGGCATTTAGTCTTATGGTACTATGGATGAAGTAGATGAACTATGGGTGTAGCTAAATTTGAAGGAAGACTGAGGATGACTGGTGCAGGGCAGACTCTGGATGACTGGAATACTGGAGATGTAGCCAGCAGCAAACTGCAGAACATTGGATCAGGCACAACTCAGTAGAGATACAGCAGACTTTTTTACAAGAGACTACAAAACTGAGGATGACTAGCGTGAGACGGACTAAGGATGATAGCAACACTGGAGATGTAGCCAGCAGCAAACTGCAGAACACTGGAGCAGCCAGGACTCAGTAGATAGATACCGCAGACTTTTTTTTACAAGAGATGAAAAACAATAGAGCCAGACTGAACAACCTGTAAAATGGGACAACATTGTAGACTTTAAATTCCCCCCGGTGTCCCTCCAAGTCAGGGTGGTGTCCTCTGCCCAACCTACCACGGTTCTAGAGCTGGGTAAGCTGGAGTGCTCAGCATATTATTGTACTATGGTACTTTTTTTCTTCTAATCAGCACTGAACCTGAGAGCAGGGTAACCCAGCTTTGGCAGGTTGACTTTTAAAAAAGTAATTTGGTCCATGAGCTGGGGGGCTAATTGAGAGCGCTGGGGGCTAAGTATATTTCCGGTTATGGAAAATACCTGCTCACTCTGGACAGTGGTTGGGGGCAAGAAACCAGGGATAAAGTAGGCCACACAGCCCTCACGTTATCCCAGAAAGTCAAGGCATCTGTACATGGGGCAAAGAAGGCTCCGCAAGGTAAGCATTGACCTCAAACTCAGCACTTTTTCTATTGATGGGGAGCTATTTGTTTTGTCCGAAGCATAATCTGTCCATTGCCTCAGCATAAAAAGCAGCAGCTGCTCCACCGGAAGAAGAAGAAATGCTACTGGCGCTGCTACTGATCAGTCCCAGAAGACCACCACACTCCTCCAGCTCAACTGCGGAATCTTCTCCCACCTCCTGTGACTGCATCCTGTTTTTTCTTTGCCTCTCACGCACCCTTGCTATCAATTGTTCCCTCCAGGCAGTGAGTGAATTGTAACTAAGTGCAATCTTGCCTTTGATTTGAGGATCGCAAATTGTGGCAAGTATTAACTCGGGACAATTGTCCATGCTCTCTTCCATGCACTGAGTTAGTTCCTTCAGCCTCGTTAGAAGGGCAGCAAAATTGGGAAGTATATTACCCTCTGCAACAGGCAAGCATTCCCGATGAGCAAGGAAATCATCCATTTTTAATGAGAGGTGTGTGAAGAGGGGAATGACTTCTGCCAGGCTAGCGTTCTCTTTGTTTAAAATATCCGTCAAAGCATGGAAAGGCGTGAGGACTGTCACTACCTGTTCCATCAGGGCCCAGTCAGCCTTGCCCAATGTTCAATGGTGACATGATATTGCGTGAATTGCATTTTTCTGCTCCAGGATACGCTCTAGCATATCTAAGGTGGAGTTCCACCTGGTCCCAACATCTTGTTTCAGTCAGTGCTCTGGGAGGTCTGCCGTTTTTCTGTTCCTCCCTGAGGAGCTGGCCATCTTTGACGCTCCAATGGAAGTGACCAGCAATTCGTCAGCATGACTCCAGAAGTGCTGGCAACCTTCTAGTGTTACTGCCATCCTCGAGAGCAGCTTTCACTACCAGATGCAGGACACGTGCTGAGCAGAGCACAGCCACCTGCCATCTTGGAGAGCCTTTATCATGTTAGCTGCACCATCAGTGACCACAAACCCCATTTGTGCCTGTGTGCCTTCCTGCTCCCCTAGCCACTGCACCACCATGTTCTGCAGTGCTTTGTGAATGTTATCTGAGTTGTGCTGTTGATCCATTACCTCAGCATGGAGGAGGAAAGAGCAGTGCCCTGCCTGCTTAGCTACTGCACCTGAAATTGTTGTCAGTAATGATGTGTCTTGTAACATACTGGACTGCCATCGATGCGCTGTCAAGGACAGGAAGCCATGCTGGCCACTCGGAGCACTCCATAAGTCAGTGGTAAAGTGCCTTTCCTAGCAGGTCCTTCAAACGCCCAATGCATGACCAGTACAGTGAGGGCACTATAGTTCTACAAAATGTGGTGCAGGATGGAATTCTATATTGGGGTGCGACAGCCTCCATAAGTTGCTGGAAGGGCTTCCCGTCCACCAAATTAAATGTAGCACCCCCAATGGCTATGAGCTGTGCAATGAGGCTTGTGATTTTTCGGGACTGCTGTCTGCACATCCCCTTTGAATGAAACTCACCAAAATCTTCCAGTGTGGCCTGTATTGATTTTGGGATGGGCTGTGATTGTCTGCTCTTAGAACCAGATGTGGCATGATCCCCCTGTCCTTTCTCCTGCCTACTGGTGGTGAGTGTGACACTGGTATATGCAGTAGTGCCACTTTTTGCACTAATCATCACTGAATTGTGGTAGTTGTTCAGGTGTTGTTTCAACCCAGAGGTGGTTAGATGACCCAACACCCTCCCACGGCTGACTTCCCTGCCACACAATTTGCATTTCGCTAGCCGGCCATCACCATGTGCCATAAAATGGTCCCAAGCTTTGGAGAGATGGATGACTCTGGAAGGTGGTGGAGAAGAAGAAACTGAGGTGACACTTTCTTGATCTTCACATGATGGAGCAACCACACTTTGCTTTTTCTTTCTACATACCGTTACAGGGGTACCAGTAGGCCTAAAGATGGCAGCAGGGATGTTGGAACTGGGATTGGAGGCGGATAGTGGAGTAACAGTGGCGGTGGTGGCGGAAACCTAGCAGTTACTACCTGGCTGGAACTGGAGAGGCAGGTGTTGAGTCATCAATAGAAGACACAAGTGTAACTGGAGAAACAGGAGGAGTACCATGGGAAGCAGAGGAAAAATTAAGCTCAGGGGAATAATCAAGGTCACTGGAAAAATCAAGTTCAGTGGACAAATCAAGCTTAGGACTCCTTGATCCCTCAGATTCTTCTTCTACCTCTTGTAGGTTTGGACAGCAAGAAAAATCATCATCATCAGCAGCAGAAGATTTTGGGGAGCCCTGCTCAATTCCCTCTTCTGCCTGGTGGCTACCAGGAAATGGTAAACTATCTCCCTCAATAACCTTTTCTGGAGAAGATATGCTTTCAGTGGCAGTGACAGTGGTGGCAGGAGAAAATTTTCTCCAAATACTGCAATAATTTCCATTTGGGCTGCTTACATGGACGTTCGCTATAAAAATCCCGTGTTCATACTGCCCGCAGTGTCCGACTAGTAGTGTTACACACACTAGGTGTCCCCAGCTTTACAGAACTGGCTGTAGTGGAGGTGATGACTAAACTGGCAGTTGCACTAGTTATTGTGCAGGTGGTTCTGGGGGGATCATCACCAAACAGCTGATGAGATGCAGGTGACAGCTGCTTCGTGGTCTCAGAGGAGGACCTGGACCTCTCTACCCTACTAGTAGAGGTAGAACGACCTGCAGTTACCTTCTTCTTTCTAGTTTTTGGTTCGGAGTGCTGCTGCTGAGTCTGACTAGTACCAATCAAAGTACGTTTCTTTGCCCGCCTGCTGCTGTTAGCTCTGCTTGAAACAACATCACTGTGGTGGTGTTGGTGGTTGCTGGGTCACTGCAGCTGGTACCTGGATGAGGAACATCAGGTTGTTCACTAGGACTCAAATCCACAACAGATAGGTAGGTAGTGAACTATAATAGTTTAAAATTTAAAAACCTGGCCACACGACAACTGTGAGACTGGCTGTGTCACTCTGAAAATGATTCAAACAAAGCCCTATATTTTTAATGTTAAACACAGAAACAAAGGTGACTTTCCCTTGCGGTGGTAATAAGGTACTAGGCCTGCCTGCAGAACTGTGAGACTGGCTGAAGTGTCACTCTGAAAATTATTCAAATTCCTACTGGTTTAGTATTTTTAATATTTAACACAGGAACACAGGTGACTCCCTTGCGGTGGTAATAAGGTACCAGAACTGTGAGACTGGTTGAAGTGTCTCTCTGAAAATTATTCAAATTCCTACTATTATTTTTAATATTAAACACAGAATCAAAGGTGACTTTCCCTTGCGGTGGTAATAAGGTAGCAAGCATGCCTATAGAACTGTGAGACTGGCTGATGTGTCACTCTGAAAACTATTCAAACAAATTCCGACTAGTTTAGTATTTTTAATATTTAACACAGGAGCACAGGTGACTCTCTTGCGGTGGTAATAAGGTACTAAGCCTGCCTACAGAACTGTGAGACTGGCTGATGTATCACTCTGAAAATTATTCAAACAAATCCCTAATATTATTTTTAATGTTAAACACAGAAACAAAGGTGACTTTCTGTAACGGTTTTGTAAGACACTCAGACCAGCAGGTTAGAATAAAACACAGTTTTATTAATAAAACAAGAAAGACCGCCCTCTATAGGCAATACAGGTAAATTGAAAGAATAGTGGCGTGTAGATGCCTTCTCAGGCCCAGTATACAGAGGAAATAAATATAAATATACTGTCACAGGACAGACATAGAAACTTAAGGGTATACAATGGTTAAAGTACATGTAAATCAATCAGTCTCTGTTGTGTTGTGACTGACACGCCCATAAGGTGGTAAAGGAGCAGTAAGTGGTGCTAGATGAGACAACACCTGCAGTCTTATGTACAGAGACTACTGCTTCTGCTGAACAGGAACTGAGGCCAAATACTCTGCTAGAGTTGAAGAGCTAGAGCCAATAGCCCCCACGGGCATAGAAACGGACACTAATGACTGCAAGAGCTAGAGCCAATAGCCCCCTCGGGCGTTGTAACGGAGACAGATCACTGCAAGAGCTAGAGCCAATAGCCCCCCCCGAGTGTAGTAATGGAGACTAAGAACACTGCAAGAGCTAGAGCCAATAGCTCCCTTGGGCGTTGTAACGGAGACAATTCACTGCAAGAGTTAGAGCCAATAGCCCCCATGGGCGTAGTAACGGAGACTAATAACACTGCAAGAGCTAGAGCCAATGGCGCCTCCCGCAGGCGCGGTAACGGATACTGACTACACTGCAATGCAAACATAAAGAGCCACAGCCACCTACATAGGCGCTGCAAGGTCACCTAAGTTCGGCAAGTGTAGCGGAAGACTCAGGGTAACGGCTCTGCAAGTGTTAATGGAGGCTCGGTGAACGGAGACAACGGCTCTGCAAGTGTTACTGGATACTCAGTGAATGGAGACAACGGCTCTGCAAGTGTAAACGGAGGCTCAGGGAATGGAGATAACGGCTCTGCAAGTGTAGCGGAGGCTCAGTGAACAGAGGCACGGCTCTGCAAGGGTTAACGTACTGCACAATGCTCTGAGGAGTAAACGGAGTAAGCAGGCTCAGCAGAGGAAATAGAGAGGCCCAGTACACCGGAGGCAATGACACGATCAGCCCTGCCACAGCACAGCGGAAGTCAGAATGTTGCCTAGGCGACATCAAGCACCAAACGGCAGGAACAGAGGCAGGGTCAGTAACGAGCCGGTTCAGGTCACGGAGCAGGAAGTCAGCCAGGCCGGGTCAATCATGGAGCAGGATACTCAGACAAGCCGGGTCAGGTCACGAAGCAGGAACGTCAGCCAGGCCGAGTCAATCACGTAGCAGGATACAAGGAGCGTAGTCAGACAGGCCAAGTCAGTACACAGGAAGCAGGAACACTGGAACACAGCAACAGCAACAGCGACACTGGCTCAAGAACACCGTGATAGTACCCCCCTCTCAAAGACCCCCTCTCCTAGCAGGAGGTCTAGGTTTCTGGGGATATTTAGAATGGAAATTGCATAATAATCTAGGCGCATGGAGGTCCTTCTGATCTACCCAAGAACGATCTTCAGGGCCATAGCCCTTCCAATGGACCAAATATTGCAATTTCCCTCTAAATCTCCTCGAATCAATAATACTCTGGACTTCATACTCCTCTTGGCCTTGAACGTCCACCGGTCCAGGAACCACCGGCGTGGTAGTGTTGCGGTTGCATACCAAGGGTTTTAACAGAGACACATGGAACACATTATGTATGCGCATAGAAGCTGGGAGTTCCAATGCGTACGAGACAGGGTTCACTTTGCGGATAACTTTGAACGGACCAATGAACACGGGGAGCCAACTTATTGGAGGGTACTTGCAAATTGAGATTTCTGGAGGAGAGCCATACCCTTTCCCCAACCTGGAAGGAGACCGCTGGCAGCCGTCTACGATTGGCATGCCGCTGATGTCGCTGAAATGACTGACTGAGCGTCCTCTGAACCTGTGCCCAAGTGGAGCGGAGCTGCTCAATATGCTCGTTCAGAGCTGGAATTTGTTGTGACTGAAATGAGTCCGGGAGCAGGCACGGCTGGAACCCGTAATTGATGAGAAACGGGGAGCTCCCGGACGATGAATTAACTGCACAATTCCTGGCGAACTCTGCCCACGGCAACAGGTCGGCCCAATTGTCATGATGATTGGTCACAAAGCAATGCAGGAACTGCTCCAGTCCCTGATTGGCACGTTCAGTGGCCCCATTGGTCTGGGGATGGTAGGCGGAGGAAAAGGACAATTGAATGCCCATCTGGCCACAGAATACCTTCCAGAATCTGGACACATACTGACTCCCACGGTCAGACACCACCACTCTGGGTACTCCATGCAAGCGGAACACTTCTCTGGCAAAAACTATCGCCAATTCCTGGGCCGAAGGAAGACCAGAGAGGGGCACGAAATGAGCCATCTTGGAGAATCTGTTGACCACCATTAGGATAAACTTGTACCCCCTAGATACAGGCAGTTCTCCCAGGAAGTTAATCGATATATGGTACCGAGGACGTTCGCCATTAGGCACAGGTTAGAGTAAATTATAATTATGTTCAGCGCTCAGAACAAAAACAAATGGAGTGACCCCTGTGTTACTCCTAAGCATGTATAATATGCACACTCATACTAAAGATATATGCATTAATGAAAACAAATACTCTCAGGATTTTTAAATGAATATAATTATAAAATACAACTATTATGGCCAAACAAATCGTGCGTCCACGATGTCTAAAACACTTTATTGCATGTATTACAAATATCCAAAGCAATGTGCAAAAATAAAGGGATCTCTATCTCACCACACCTTAGATCCACAAATTATCCAAGGTATGTTTAAGAGACCCACCTGTATACTCTATCTTGCATGTAACCAATGAGTGGATATATTCCACCCTGGATTCGCACAAGAAACGAAATACATACAAAATGAATATAAAACAAAAATCATTGATGTCGCATCAGCGTTCTGCCTTCCTTCTCAAAAAACAACAGCTCTCTAGAAGGACCAAAATAACGGCAAGAACGCAGGTGCCCACATTGAAACAAACAGTAATTAAAACCAAAAAAAGTATCTACTTAATCCCTCTCTAAGCCGGCTGTTGAAAATAGAATGATTATTTCTCCAAGAACCTTGCTATATATTCCGGTCGGGTGGTTCACTAACTCCAATTGTAAACCAAATCTCATAACATTCTGCTCAGGGCATGCAGTAAACCACGTTAACACTGATTAAAATAGCAACTATGTAATGATTACACTCCTTCTCTTATTGTGATCAATGTCTCCAAATCAGCGATGTTTCAATTTGTTACTTGAACTGGCTATGAGCAACAATTACAATTTTGTATACACAATGATACGAACCACGGTCATAGTAACGATCCAGAGAGCAAATATAACTGCGAAACTTCACTGGTCTTACTACAAGGGAAATCTACGTGCTCCGGTTATATTCAATCCAGGTATCTTCCATGCACCATATTTGAATCTATTGGTTATCTGTATGCCATAAAGTCCATACACTCTTCACATGCCAAACATATATGTGCAATACCTTCCACCTCCGATTACCTTACCGGTTGCTCGTCTAACACTGTGTATGTTACCCTTTCGTATGCCAGACTCCTCTCACGCAGTGATATCCAGTCTTTTCAGCTCTCGCCTTTTGTAATAAAAGGATCTCCTCGGCGTTCTCTCTCTCAATTTCTCCCGCCAACTTTGTGTTACTCATTCATAAGAGGTCCGAACAATGTGTGTCTTCAAACGTAGATCCCAATAAACTGAACCACCCTCCGTACTTCCTCCAACGCGTTTCAAAGTCCTCTGACTTTGAAACGCGTTGGAGGAAGTACGGAGGGTGGTTCAGTTTATTGGGATCTACGTTTGAAGACACACATTGTTCGGACCTCTTATGAATGAGTAACACAAAGTTGGCGGGAGAAATTGAGAGAGAGAACGCCGAGGAGATCCTTTTATTACAACAGGCGAGAGCTGAAAAGACTGGATATCACTGCGTGAGAGGAGTCTGGCATACGAAAGGGTAACATACACAGTGTTAGACGAGCAACCGGTAAGGTAATCGGAGGTGGAAGGTATTGCACATATATGTTTGGCATGTGAAGAGTGTATGGACTTTATGGCATACAGATAACCAATAGATTCAAATATGGTGCATGGAAGATACCTGGATTGAATATAACCGGAGCACGTAGATTTCCCTTGTAGTAAGACCAGTGAAGTTTCGCAGTTATATTTGCTCTCTGGATCGTTACTATGACCGTGGTTCGTATCATTGTGTATACAAAATTGTAATTGTTGCTCATAGCCAGTTCAAGTAACAAATTGAAACATCGCTGATTTGGAGACATTGATCACAATAAGAGAAGGAGTGTAATCATTACATAGTTGCTATTTTAATCAGTGTTAACGTGGTTTACTGCATGCCCTGAGCAGAATGTTATGAGATTTGGTTTACAATTGGAGTTAGTGAACCACCCGACCGGAATATATAGCAAGGTTCTTGGAGAAATAATCATTCTATTTTCAACAGCCGGCTTAGAGAGGGATTAAGTAGATACTTTTTTTGGTTTTAATTACTGTTTGTTTCAATGTGGGCACCTGCGTTCTTGCCGTTATTTTGGTCCTTCTAGAGAGCTGTTGTTTTTTGAGAAGGAAGGAGAACGCTGATGCGACATCAATGATTTTTGTTTTATATTCATTTTGTATGTATTTCGTTTCTTGTGCGAATCCAGGGTGGAATATATCCACTCATTGGTTACATGCAAGATAGAGTATACAGGTGGGTCTCTTAAACATACCTTGGATAATTTGTGGATCTAAGGTGTGGTGAGATAGAGATCCCTTTATTTTTGCACATTGCTTTGGATATTTGTAATACATGCAATAAAGTGTTTTAGACATCGTGGACGCACGATTTGTTTGGCCATAATAGTTGTATTTTATAATTATATTCATTTAAAAATCCTGAGAGTATTTGTTTTCATTAATGCATATATCTTTAGTATGAGTGTGCATATTATACATGCTTAGGAGTAACACAGGGGTCACTCCATTTGTTTTTGTTCTGAGCGCTGAACATAATTATAATTTATGTTTGTGGTGTTTTTATGATCTATAGGCAAGGATCATTGGTTCTAGCTGCTGGGACAACATTTTTTCTCCACCTTCCATAAGTGCGCTACCTATACCTATATATACAGGTTAGAGTAAGCCCACTGGGAGATGCCTGTGGGTCTTTGCACGAGCGCAGGTGGCACAGGCTGCCATGAAAGCAGAGCAATCGGCACTAAGGGAAGGCCACCAAAATACTTGTGATAGAGACCATATTAACTGATCCTTCCCTAAATGCCCAGCAGCCTTAGAAGAGTGGTATGTCTCCAGCAGACGGGTATGGAATGGCTCATCCACAAAACACTTGCCAACTGGGGTTTATGGGGGAGCCCTTGCCTGAGATGCCAAAATCTCTTCCCCCAGTGGCGAAGTGATGCTAGTACGCACCACTGCCATGATACGATCTGGCTGAATAATAGGTACGGGTTCTTCATCCCTCTCAATGTCCAATGCAAACTGTCTGGACAGGGCATCTGCCCTAACGTTCTTTGAGCCTGGTAGATAGGACACTACAAAATTGAACCGAGACAAAAAAAGTGCCCACCTAGCTTGTCGAGAGGACAGCCTTTTTGCTTCAGAGAGATAAGTCAAATTTTTATGGTCAGTTAGGATTAACACTGGGGTTCTGGTACCTTCCAATAGGTGACACCCTTCTTTTAATGCAAGAATAATAGCCAGAAGCTCTCTGTCGCCAATTTCATAGTGGCTTTGGGCCCTGGAGAGTTTTTTTAGAAAAGAACCTACAAGGTCTCAAGGTGCCACCTCCCACAGGACGTTGGGAAAGTAATGCCCCAACCCCGACTTCGGAGGCATCAACCTCCAAGGTGAATGGCAGGACGGGATTGGGGTGGGACAGCACAGGAGCAGAAGCAAAGGCGGATTTCAGTGTCTCAAAAGCGTTTTCAGCTGCCTCGGACCATTGAGAGGGATTAACTCCCTTATGTGTCAAGTCAGACAGAGGTTTTACAATAGTAGAAAAGTTCTGGATAAATTTCCTATAATAATTGGCGAAGCCCAAAAAGCGCTGGATAGCTTTTAACCCCTTAGGGCGGGGCCATTGTAGGACTGCTGCAAGTTTCTCCTGGTCCATAGCAATGCCCTCTTTAGAAATTACGAATCCCAGGAAGGGTACTTGGGACCTATGAAACTCGCATTTTTCTAATTTACATAACAGTTTATTTCTGCGTAATCAAAGCAAAACCTCAGAGACATCCTTAATGTGCTGGGTTAGGTCAGCAGAGTGAATCAATATATCCTCGAGGTATACCACCACACAAGACTGAAGCATGTCACAAAGGATGTCATTAATGAATTTTTGGAATACCGCAGGTGCATTACATAAACCAAATGGCATCACCAAATATTCATAATGCCCTGATCTGGTATTAAATGCCGTCTTCTACTCATCCCCAGCCTTAATTCTGATCAGGTTATAAGCGGCCCGCAGATCAAGTTTTGTAAAGATGGAAGAGCCCTTTAACCTGTCAAATAATTCTGTAATAAGTGGTATGGGGTAGGCATTTTTAGCAATAAGCTTATTCAGCCTCCGGTAATCAATACATGGTCTTAGTTCGCCACTTTTCTTTTATACAAAGAAGAAACTGGCACCAGCCGGGGAAGTAGACTTGCGAATGATCCCTCTCTTGAGGGCATCCTCAATATAGTCCTCCATAGCCTTGTTTTCATCGCATGACAATGGATAAGTGCAGCTCCTAGGAGGCACCACACCCGGAGGCAAATCAATAGCGCAATCATAGGGTCTGTGCTGTGGCAATGCTCTAGACTTCCCCTTACTGAACACGTCACTGAATTCTCGATATTCAGCTGGCACGGAGGGAGAGGTACACAAAATCTTGACAGGATGTGACAAACAGTTTTTCGCACAGTATTCAGACCATGATCTGACCTCACATCTCTGCCAGTCAAACTGGGGATTATGTAATAGCAACCATGGGAACCCCAGAATGACTGCATGATGAGGAGATAAAATTATTTGGAAACATAATTCCTCCTTGTGGAGAGCCCCAACAGACATAGAAATAGGAATCGTTTCCATAGTGATAAATGCAGGTTCCAAAGGTCTGTCGTCAATAGCTTCAATTGCTAAGGGAGACTCCCTTTTGACCAACGGAATCTTGTGTAACTCGGCAAAAGAGTGATCCATGAAGTACCCGGCTGCACCAGAGTCTACCAGGGCCATCACCTCCACAGACAGATCAGCCCAGGAGAATACCACCTGGATGGTGGGTTTCTGTGTACTTGAGTCTAGGGACTGCTGAACGCCACCTAGGGCCTGTCCCCCAAGGTACCCTATGTGCGTCCGTTTCCCGGATGTACCGGACAAGTGCGTAATTAGTTCCCAGCTTTGCCACAATATAAACATAGGCCCTGCCTTTTACGGTGCGCCCGTTCCTCCTTTGTGAGTCTGGTGAACTCGAGCTGCATTGGTTCACCAGGTTCGGGTGAATGTTCAGGAGGAATGGGAGGCGAGGGTGTGTTTAAAAGACTGCCATGCCCATAATTTCTGGATCTCGCCCTTTTAGCCAGCCGTCTATCACGAATTTGGGAGTCAATAAGCATGACATAATCAATGTATTCATCCAGGTCACTGGGTACATATCTGGCAGCTATTTCATCCTTGATGGAGTCGGACAGACCCTGAGCAAAAGCTGCCACTAATGCTTCGTTATTCCATCCCACCTCTGCTGCCAAGGTCCGAAATTCAATGGCATACTCGCCCAAGGTACGGTCGCCCTGTTGTATCTCCATTAACCTTTTGGCAGCAGAGGCAGCTCTACCACGAACCTCAAACACTCTGCGGAACTTTCTTACAAACTCACTAAAGTTCTGAGTGCAGGGTTTGGCATTCTCCCACAGGGGATTGGCCCATGCCAGAGCTTTGCCCGTTAATAAGGATATCATAAATCCGACCTTACTCCGGTCATTAGGAAATGCCTGAGGCGTTAGTTCTAGAAATATCTCCAATTGATTAATAAACCCCCTGCATAGGGTAGGTTCGCCATCATATCTCAACGGTAACGGCGCCGCCGCTGTTAGGCCTCTGGTAGGTGCAGTAGGAACCACAGAATGATTATCCGGTGTCAAAACTGGGGGGACCACCGGGTTCTGGTTAAGTTTGTCAAGGTGTACCGTACGCTCATGTAATGTTTGTAAGGCCAGTGCCAACTGGTCCAAACACTGCTCATGAACATCCATGCTCCAGTGGATGTTTTGTGTAATACTTTCACCTTTGCTGTCTGAGGTCATGGCCCTTTCGTACTGTAACGGTTTTGTAAGACACTCAGACCAGCAGGTTAGAATAAAACACAGTTTTATTAATAAAACAAGAAAGACCGCCCTCTATAGGCAATACAGGTAAATTGAAAGAACAGTGGCGTGTAGATGCCTTCTCAGGCCCAGTATACAGAGGAAATAAATATACATATACTGTCACAGGACAGGCATAGAAACTTAAGGGTATATAATGGTTAAAATACATGTAAATCAATCAGTCTCTGTTGTGGTGTGACTGACACGCCCATAAGGTGGTAAAGGGGCAGTAAGTGGTGCTAGAAGAGACAACACCTGCAGTCTTATGAACAGAGACTACTGCTTCTGCTGAACAGGAACTGAGGCCAAATACACTGCTAGAGTTGAAGAGCTAGGGCCAATAGCCCCCGCGGGCGTAGTAACGGAGACTAATCACCGCAAGAGCTAGAGCCAATAGCCCCCTCGGGGTTGTAACGGAGACAAATCACTGCAAGAGCTAGAGCCAATAGCCCCCACGGGCGTAGTAACAGAGACTAAGAACACTGCAAGAGCTAGCCCCTCTGGCATTGTAGCGGAGACAATTCACTGCAAGAGTTAGAGCCAATAGCACCCATGGGCGTAGTAATGGAGACTAATAACACTGCAAGAGTTAGAGCCAATGGTGCCTCCTGCAGGCGCGCTAACGGAGACCGACTACACTGCAATGCAAACAGAAAGAGCCACAGCCACCTACATAGGCGCTGCAAGATGACCTAGGCTCGGCAAGTGTGGCGGAAGACTCAGGGTAATGGCTCTGCAAATGTTAATGGAGGCTTGGTGAATGGAGACAACGGCTCTGCAAGTGTTACTGGATACTCAGTGAATGGAGACAACGGCTCTGCAAGTGTAAACGGAGGCTCAGGGAACGGCGGCACGGCTCTGCAAGGGTTAACGTACTGCACAATGCTCTGAGGAGTAAACGGAGTAAGCAGGCTCAGGAGAGGAAATAAAGAGGCCCAGTACACCGGAGGCAATGACACGATCAGCCCTGCCACAGCACAGCGGAAGTCAGAATGTTGCCTAGGCGACACCAAGCAGCAAACGGCAGGAACAGAGGCAGGGTCAGTAATGAGCCGGTTTAGGTCACGGAGCAGGAAGTCAGCCAGGCCGGGTCAGTCACGGAGCAGGATACTCAGACAAGCCGGGTCAGGTCACGAAGCAGGAACATCAGCCAGGCTGGGTCAATCACGGAGCAGGATACAAGGAGCGTAGTCAGACAGGCCAAGTCGGTACACAGGAAGCAGGAACACTGGAACATAGCAACAGCAACACTGGCTCAGGAACACCATGAAAGGGCACCTAACAGGTGCCAAAGGCCAGGTATAAAAAGGCCATAATGGGCAGGCCAGACAAGCTCAGCCAATGGGAGCGCACCACAGCAAAGAGTGACATAAGAAGATCACGGGCACCATGATACTTTCCCTTGCGGTGGTAATAAGGTACTAGGCCTGCCTGCAGTACTGTGAGACTGGCTGAAGTGTCACTCTGAAAATTATTCAAACAAATCCCTAATATTACTTTTAATATTTTACACATGAACAAAGGTGACTCCCTTGTGGTGGTAATAAAGTACTAGGCCTGCCTGCAGAACTGTGAAACTGGCTAATGTGTCACTGAAAATTATTCAAACAAATCCCTAATATTAATTTTAATATTTAACACAGAAACAAAGGTGACTTTCCTTTGGGGTGGTAATAAGGTACTAGGCCTGCCTGCAGAACTGTGAGACTGCCTGAAGTGTCACTGAAAATTATTCAAACAAAGCCCTAATACTACTTTTAATATCTTACACAGAAACAGAAGTGACTTTCCCTTGCAGTGGTAATAAGGTACTAGGCCTGCCTGCAGAACTGTGAGACTGACTGATGGGTCACTGAAAATTATTCAAACAAATTTCTAATATTTTAAATTTTTTGCACAGAAACAAAGATGACTCTCCCTTGCAGTGGCAATAAGGCACTAATGCTGGCTGCCTGCCTCTTCCTAATGCTAACTGCCTGCCTACACAACAACTGGACAATCTCTATCTCCTTCTTCACTCTCTGAGCTCCAACAACACAATGAGGAAATGCAGGCTGTTTGCCTGGGTGTCTGTATCATTAGTCCAACCCCCATCATGAAACAAAGAAGTCAATTGGAATAGAGACAAAGCGGGAAAGTAGCGTATGAAAGGAGAAACTAGTTGGACTAGAGACATGGAGGGAAAGTATGGGGGAAAAGTAATCGAGAGCGGGTAGTAGTCACAGAGTTTACAAAGGTTTCGACGACATTTGGACCAGGGCTAGTCAGATTTGTATTTTTTTTGGTGAATGATCCTTGCCTGTCGGAAGGTCCGAATGTTGCCGAATTACCCCATTTTCATGGAATTCCGAATGTCGCCGACCCAAATCGCACAAGTCTAATAATTATGTTTTATTTTACAGCAAGAAGAAGAAAGAGAAGAAAGAAGAATGAAGAGAAGGCAGAAGATAGAAGAAAGAAGAGAAGACAGAAGGAGGAGGACAGTGGATGACAGGTAAGTTTAAAGCGGAACTACCACCCCACCTACAGTTTCCCCCAAAGAATTACCCATCTGATGACTAGGGGCTAGATTACAGGTTCTAATTTTATCACTGCTTTTATTTCCAGTTTTCCCCATAGACTGTAATAGGCAAATGTTTGATACAACGGGAGTTAACATTTAGCACCTGCAGTAGAATCTGGCCTTAGATGCTCAGTAGTACTAGTCGCCAGAATTATTACCTCGTTATGGAGAATTCCTACTGCTCCCGGGACTGACAGCCAGGAAACAGAGCAGACGTCTTTGCATAGTGACATCTGTGCGCCTGTGCGTTCAGTCCCATTCTGCTCTAGGAGGCGTTGCTAGGAGCCATATGGTACCAGAAGGTACTGACAGCGCAGGCATGCAGACGTCACTATGCAAAGATATCTGCACTGTTTCCTGGCTGTTAGTCCCGGGAGCAGTAGGAATTCTCTATAATGAGGTAATAACTCTGGCGACTAGTACTATTGAGCAACTAGTCGCCAGATGGGTAATTCCTTGGGGGCAACTTTAGGTGGGGTGGTAGTTCCACATTAACACAGATTAGTTAACGATTGGTGCTTGGTAGTATGTCAGGCACTGATCGTTAGCTTTTTTTTCCTTTGAAGTTCCCAATACTGCCGCTATTAAGCAGCGTTTTGGAAACTTAACCCACAAAATGGTCATTTGGCTGCAAGACCATTTTTGTGGCCTAACATCCGTCGTGCTTTAAGCCGTTAGGACATTTGAATACTGACCAAGACATTTTCTTTTGTCAGCCAGTATCCATTTTGACCTACCGGCTTTTTTATCTCCAGCATTTAGATTGAGGCTATATTCTGTAGTTTGACAAACTCTCCAATTCAGGGATGGGCAGCCTGAGGAGCTTCATTTCCCACAACGGTAACTGTAGTTCTCCACAGCTGGAGGACGTCAGGTTGCCCAACAAACTCCAACCCCTATGCTATTCTATGGAGCCTATGAACTAAATTCTTTCAAGATGCAGAGATATTAGTGCATATATTCCAAAGAATAACTTAGAAATTGGAGTGATTATTCCAATAAATTCCAAGAAGTTATCTTTATCATAACCCAGCACCTCTGGGGCAAATTAGCTGCACCATAGGGAACAGCTAACAATTTTCAAAATACCCACTGACTTCTTTGAGTGCCTGAGTGGTATCAGATGCAGGGCACTCAACAAGTTAATAAGGCCTTTAACACCTTGAATGGGTCTATAATGCATTTCAATCAATGCATCTGAAACTTCTGTAGCATTCAAGGGATTAAAAGTAGGCTGACCAGATCTCACCTTTAAAGGGGATGTTTACCCCTTTCACAACTTTGGCTAAATCACTTCATTATCAATAATAAATAATGGAAATTTAATTCTTTTTTTTTTTTAAAAATCGTTTGCAGAAATTCTAAGATTATATGTACCTCTGTACCTACTTCCGGCAGACAGCGCTGACCGGATCTGTACCATAGTCTCAGCTTCTATCCAGCCTCCTCCGATGACGGAGGCTGTCTGTCTCTAAGCTGGAGCACTCTCATTGGCCAGAAATCAATCTCTGCCAATGAGAGTGCTCCAGCTTAGAGACAGACAGCCTCCGTCATCGGAGGAGGCTGGATAGAAGCTGAGACTACGGTACAGATCCGGTCAGCGATGTCTGCCGGAAGTAGGTACAGAGGTACATTTAATCTTAGAATTTATGCAAATGGGCAATTTTTTTTTTTTTTAAAGAATACAATTTCCATTATTTATTATTGATAATGAAACTATTTAGCCAATGTTGTGAAGGGGGTAAACATCCCCTTTAACAGGGGACACATAGGAAATAGCTATTTTTCTTTAAGATGGGGTGGTTGGTCACTACTGACAGCACTCGCTCCTCTTCCTGTTGTTGTTTTGTGTAACTGGTGAATTGAGTGAAACAAGAATATCCAAACTAAGGTCTCTTCCATAACTCCCAACATTTCATATGGCCAAAGAAGGAATTAGTTGTTTTAGGAGGTGATGATTGGATTCTTTAAAAGAATTAGTAACTATCTTTTCCGTGTACAACAAGCACGGTGGACAATACCACTTGACGAATTACTTTACACAAAACTTAGAGGGCGTATCTTCCGGCTACTGTCCGCGTTTCCTAGCAACGGAGACGCTTTGTAATAAACAGATGAAAGACCAGAGCTAAATATGTGACAGTGACACCCGAACTAGCCATGATGGTGGGAGAGAGACAGGGCTCATGCGCTGCTGGATCGCACCGGTCCCAGTCATCTTTACATGAAGAACGTCAGCGCATTTCCCAGGATCTCTGGCGCAAGAAACTATTGACTAGTGCTCCTAGAAACGAGCATAATGTGGCCAATTTTCCGAATCATTTGCATGAAGTAGAACCGGTTAAGGTCCGTACCCAGTCTTGGGCTAAAGTGAATGCAGGTCATTGCCTGTATCCACTCCGTGACGACGTGCCACTTCTGGATCCGTGCTCGGGTTTCGTAAGCTCCGGAGCAGATGCGGATCTGAGACCGAGAACCGGTAGAACTATACCAAGTCTGGTGGATCAGAGCGATGTGAAACCCCAGCAGACTGACCCGTGGCAACGCAGCAGGTGGATAGGGGGGTGTAGAACAGCTCCTCCCGCCAAATCAACTGTCCTCCAATCTAACCTAGCAGCGACTTCCCCCGTATTGTCACTTCAGGAGGCTGATTATAGGGACCTTATCCATAAGGCAGGCACAAGGTGGAATTCTGTAGCCAGACCAGATGCAGCCATAAGAGCCATCCTACGAGGTAAACCTATTCAGCTAAATATAATCAGCCTGCGACAGTTTGCATGAAAAGTAGTGAAAGTGTGTAGATGTTATCGCCTTGTTGCACAAAACCCTGGCATTCTGAGGATGAACAGGAACGCAATGGCTAACATACCTTCCAGGTGTCCTTGTTTAGCAGGGACAGTCCATTTTTAGCAAGGACAGTCAACCACATTAGCCACCTCCACACTCCTCCACATCTCCCCTCGATCTCCACATTGCCCCTTCCACAATGACCCTCAATCTCCACAATGCATCTCAACCTCCTCACAGCCCTTTCCACAATGCCCCATCTCCACATTATCCCCCCAATCTCCACAATGCTCCTTCCACAATGCCCCTCAATTGCCACATTGCCCCTTCCACAATGCCCCTCAATCTCCACATTGCACCCATCTCCTACATTCCTGGTGGTCCAGTGGCGTGGCAGAGGACAGGTCTGTGCCTCCACCTGCACAGACCTCTTCTCCCCTGCGGTCCTCTTCAGTAATGCAGAGTGTTGGGAGATTATGTTATCTCCCAGCACTCTGCATTACGAGAGTGCAGGTCTGCTGGAGGGAGATCAGCATATTGCGGGCACCAGTCGAGGGGGTTGCAGGGGGAGACCTGGAGTGACGGGCCTGGTCACAGGTGTGACCCCTATAGTTATGCCACTGGATCAGACTGTGTGGTGTATATGTCTATCAGGTTGCTTCACAGCAATAAATCTCACATTTTTTATTTAAACTTCAGTATATATAGGTTTATAAACTAGCCTGTATAAATAAAATATTCTGGTCTTATTCTAAATCACTTATTCAGTTACACAAATTAGGTGCCAGTAGGTCATAAAATTACTGACAAATTCTCTGTAATGCCCCGTCTGCCAGCCTCTCCCCCAGCAACACCACCTAAAACAAAAGTGTCCCTCTTTGGCCATTTGAAATTTTGGGAGGTTTGCACTGGGTTAAAGTGTATTGGGTTCATGAATAATCTCTGATGACAGATTGTATACGGATTAATGGCTTTTTGATCAATTCCAGAGTAATCCAACTGCACCATAGTGGGAGATAGACATTTCTAATGATTGAAATTGGGCTTTTAGCCGCTTACATGCCAGATAGCATTGGAGGAGTGACTAGCATTCATGGGGTTAAATACCTCTTTTAAACCAGGGGGGATTTGTGTGATTTTTTTATACCATATGGTGCAGATTATTTTCCCTAGAATTACTCATTTTGTACTTAAGGTCCTAAGAGCTGTATTCTAGTTCACATTAAAAAGTTATCACTAAACTTTAGCTCAGAAATGTTAGTTCTTGGAAATGTTGACATAAAACCATTGTAACTTTTTACTCATTTATTATAATCTTTTCCTAAATTTGGACTGGAGCACATTGCAGTGTATCAGTGTTATCACTGGCTTTATATAATGGATTGAAGTTTATGAAGAAATTTGTAGATCAAATCCTTGATAAAGTTAGCAAATTCAATGTAATTTAGATCGTCATCTGTCTAAAAAGTGTAAATCCATGTTATAAGCATAGCACTTCTGCCAACTGGCCCATATTTCCTGGTAGAACATTTTACAAAGGCCGCTCCAGTTTCATCCACATGCACATCGCTACTGTTAACATAAATTAACAATGTATATCAATGGTCAAAGTATGGAGGCTTCACACACCCCACTGTGTTCTTCCTAAAACACTTGTGCTGTCTTTTCTCAGACGCCTCCACAATAGAACTGGTATTCTGGACAAAGTAGGCTCCCCCCTCCCCCTTCAGAAACTGAAAAAAAGATTCTCTGCAAGACAGTATCAAGGTAAAGTAAAAAACAGAAACATTATTCTGTAGCTAAAAACTGGAGATACAGGCAGACAAAAATAGGAGACAAACCACCTCACATAATCCTTAATATGTTTTGGACCTCATGGATTCTTAATCATAGGCAAACCTAGGGGTAATTCAGGGGTTTGAATAAATAAACCCCACCTCCCTAAAATAACATCAAAGATAAATAAAAATCTGGAATCATAATAACAGTGTGCAAATACATACATTTATACATCAATGTAATGGTATTAACTCGTATACAACATACATGATTGAATAATGTAAAATGCTAAATTTACTGTAACATAGGTGAATTGAAAAATACAGACACCTGGGCACACACACATATAAAAAACACATCCCAAGCTAATATTGAGTAGACACAATTGGGTTAATGTTGATGCCCATCAGAATATAGCTTTGAATACAAGTGAGTCTGCATTGTCCTTAAGGGGCTTTTACCTGTATTATACGGAGAGCCACTTTTAAAAGAGAAGTTCGAGAATGGGTCCAGATTTGCTTGTAGGAAGGTACCAACACTGCAAGGTGTTTATTTTCTTGGAACAGGTAATAAAAAAAAATGCATGGCTTGATGTGATTTTTGCTGAGGTTTTACTTTGGTATAAAAATATTTTCCAGTTCTGTAACTGCCATTACTTATACGATCAAAAACGACATCAGGTGGTCTACTTACTACTTAGTTTATCTAAAGTGCGTAATAGGCAATAAGTGGGTCGTATGAAATGACCTTTGAGAGAGATGATTAGGGAGCATTTGAATGCTGTGCAAAAGAAAGTTTCTAATTGCCAGACATTTTCTGTCTCATGCTTCGGGTTTGAACGCATTCATGTTTCAGGGCATTGAAAAAGTGTCCAAGCCACTAAGGAGTGGATTTATGTCCCAGCACCTTAGTAGGTAAGATATGTTTTGAATGCATCAGTTGCACACTAGAATGCTCTAGGGACGTAATGCTGAGTGGAACCCGAGTCTGTGTTATTAGATGGATTCTGTCTGACATTAAGGAGATGTATACTTTAAAAATATTTGTTTTGTCCCTTCCTTTCTACTTTGGTACATGTTTGTGTGTGTGTGTGCATCCAGGAGTCTGCATTTTCAATTCACCTTTTTGATATTTGACATTATACCATCTCACTGATGTGTAACTCTATGTATTTGCGCATTGTTATTATGATTCCAGTTCTGTATTTATAGATGTCTTTGATGTTGTTTTTGGGATGTGGGGTTTCATGTATTTAAACCTCTGAATTAATCACCCAGTTTGCCAATGATTAAGCACCCGTGAGAGCCACAAAAGCTTAAGAATTATGTGAGGTGTTTTGTCTCCTGTCTATTTTTGTCTATGCATTTCTAGTGTTTATAAACAGAATAAAGTTTTTTTTACTTCATCTAGATACTATGTTGTGGGGCATCTTTGTTCCAGGTTTCCAGCTAAAAAAGGTTTCTGTTGGCATCATCCTACACAGTACTTGAGACCACGAGTAATGTTCTATTATATGACAGCCCATGGTAGTATTGTCCCTGGGAATTTTCTTGAAATGTTGACAAGTATGCCTTTGTCTGCTGAAAAGCTGCAAGTGTAATATATGAAATACTTGCCGTCTTAGATTTCCAGGTACAGTCACTGTTGTTGACTCCCTGTCCCTGTTTTTGTCCTAGGTTTTAAAAGTGACTGTTAACATTTTATTTTACTTGCTTGTCATTAAAAGGTTAATAAGTTATGCACTTCCCCAAATGTTAATATTACTTATTAATGTGTTGTCACAAACCGAAGCCTGAACCTAGAGGCTAGAGTGCAGTGCTGGAGTGCAAAGGTAGCGTATGAGGCCAGTCACAATAATTCCCTTGCTGCGGACGTATTTGAGTACAGTTGCTTGCAGTGAAGCCTGATGTCTGACCCCAGTTGAGCCAGGGCCCTGACCAGGATGGGAATAAAGTGTACTGAGAAGTAGAACCCCAAATGTAGAATAAAGCTGGTAACCAGAAATGGTGGAGAAAGGCCTCACATACCAGGAGTCTGGGCAAAGATATGAGACCTGTTGAAGACGGATAAAGCAGGCTGAGACAGCATCAGCAGAGTCTGCAAAGGGCAGAGGATTGGAGGTTGAGACCACAAAAAGCGAGAACCTAGGAGCCTAAGATGTAAAATACAAGGCTAAAGTGTCACAAACCCGTCCGCTCCTCCTCCTTCAAGGCAGTCTCACTCCTGATTATAGAACTCATGCACCTGTCCATAGCCTACTTACGCCCGGGACTTTCCCACTCCTCCGCCCTCGGATGGTCTGTGCTCAGCGTCCTAGTACCTGTGTATCAAGCTTACCTGTATTCCTGATTCCTGTTGTGACTCTTGCCTGAACTCCATGTATCTGAATTTCTGGCTTCCTGATCTTGGCTTTGTCTGCGACCTCTCTTCTTGTTCCTTTGATCCTTCTGTTTGCTCCAGTATTATGTTCAACCCTTTGTGTACCGACTCCGACTAGCCTGACAACTCTTTTCACATCTCCAGTTTGTTTCGACTCCTTGTGTACCGATTCCGGCTTGTCTACGACTCTCCACTTCTTGACTCTCCCTAGGTACCGATTATCTGTTTGTTTGACTACCTGTGTACCCGACCCGGCTATCCTTTGACTCCCCGCCTGTCTATGACCTGGTGTAGTCGACATCAATTCTGTTCGACTTCTAGTCGACTCCAGTTTATTTTCGACTCTCCAGTATCTGCCTTTACAGCTTTTAGTCGACTAGCAGCATAACATTACTGTCAGCTAACTTAAAGACTCCTGCTCTCTACTCTCTGACTCCCGGCCTTCTGCTGTAGGGTTCCAACTCTGCCTCGTAGCCTGTGGGTTATCATCCTCATCCACCCGTTCCTTACCTGGCTGAGAGAACTGTGATATAAAGACAGCAAACAGCCCCGCTTGTCACCAGGAGAATATTGCCCACCTGTAGATAATGGATTGTAGGCAATAGTAATGCAAATAGGACTGCAGACAATCCTGCAGGTAATGAAGAGAATCTTGCCACACCTGTAGGTGATTGAGTGTAGGTAGTAGTGGTGTGGGCTAGGAACACAGACAACCCTGCAGATAACAAATCGCACCTGTATGTGATTGAGTGTTTGCAATAGTAATGCAAACTATAACAGCAGACAGACCTGCAGGTAACACTGGTGGCAGAGAAAGCAGGGAGCAAAAAGCCCAGACGATGAGGTCCCAAAAGGAGGAGGACAAGCTAGCTCCCAGAGTGGGGTAGTTGGATAAGACCACCATCAGAGAAAAGGCTGTCAAATAACTGTGGAGCATTGCTAAAGCACTGGCCTCTGAGCTAGAGACTAAATATAATGACAGCAGAGCTGCCGGATGGCAGTGGGGGGTGAAACTGCAAATAGCTTCAGACATGGAAAAGTGGAGCAGTACTAAGTGGCTAAATGCATAGCAGGGGTAGCCGATAAAAAAGAAAAATATGCTGTCTAATGACCTTCAGCTGAGTAGACCGGGAACTGAACGACAGTCAGAAGACTGAGTCAGTTCAAAGCCAAGGTCATTAGGAAATCGATGGGTATAAAACAAGAATGGAATCAAAACTAACAGAGTAGCAATTTCAATAATTGGGCACTGAGTGACCAAAGTTGGTGAAAGTACATGCAGCTGGAGATGTTTGGTGGATAACCAAACCAAACTGCCAGGATGATACTAAATATATATAACACAAATGGGTCTCTTATTCTACAGTGGTATTGTGTGCACTGCAGGTCTTTAAATTGATAGATTAACCTTTGAAGAACTAGAACGGGATGAGTGTCCGGTGCCCATTTACTATCTAGGGCTCCAGTATTCCACTCCTTCCTGAAAGAAGACCAGTTTAGTGCCTTTCTAATATGGCCTATTAGTTTCACTAAAACCTAACTTTTAATAATTTTGTTTAAAATCATACCTCTTAGTTTACTCGCATATTAGCTTACATTAAGTAAAATCAATTGATCAATGTTCATCCTCAGATGGACATCAGTCTTGTTAAAATCAGCGTGGGCCTGATCTGGCTTGCAAGTATATAGATCTGCACTTTCTCACTATTTAATACAGATGAGTGAAAGGAAGATCTCTTTTTCAGATGGGTTAAAATAGATGAAGCTCAGAACAAACTGTCAGAATAAGCAAATAAGAGCGTAATAAAATTTATAGTGAATTCCATCAGAAAAGAGAGAAAAATATGAATGACTTTATTCAAAAGATACATCTAAAAAATTATATAATTCACGGTACTTCTAAGGAAATTTGATGGGCTCTTGGGATGACATCAAAAATAGTATTTAATAAAAAGAGTTCTTCCTTCCCCCATATGTATTAAATAGTGAGAAAGTGCAGATCTAAACACCTGCAAGCCAGATCAGGCCCACACTGATTTTAGCAAGATTGATGTCCATCTGAGAATGAATATTGATCAATTGATTTTACTTAAAGGGTTAGTAGTGGCTTAAAAGAATAAAAAGTAATATTGTAGATAATGCAAAAAGAAATCGATTGGTGCAAGTCCTATCTCTCAAACCTTTATGATTTGAGAGATAGAACGTTTTAAAGTTCTCCTCTCCCTCCCCTTGTGCAGTGCCGCACAATACCACTGTAGACTAAGAGACCCATTTGTGTTCCATATATTTAGTATCTATAGCTTATCAGGTTTAATCCTGTCTAAAGGTCCTATTTATTAATAAATATATTTCCTGCCAATGAAAGTAAGTATGGCACACTTTCTGTCAACTCCCAGCGATTTTTCGAGATGGCAAGCTGAGGCAGGCAATTTATTTTATAAAACAGCAACAAATGTGGAAGTTGAAAGTAAAGAGTATATTAAACAACTATTTGTGGAATTGACAAAACAAATGAGGTATCAAACTATACTATGGTGGCATAACACAACACTAGAAAGCTACTTAGAAAATAAAATTGTTCCTAGAGGTCTAAGAGTGATGCTAATTCCAGCTGGGCATCTTACAGATGAAGGGTTTTTTACAAGAATGGGATGACATCATCACACAATGCTCTCTTAATTTAATACAATTTATAGTAGAAACTGAAAAAAACACATCTTAAACAAACTAATGAGTTAGTGGATTCTTGTCTCAAAAATCTACAAGAGAAAAAAGATTATGCAAAATTTGTCCAATTAGAGCTAGTGACGAAAGAGGATATTGATAAAATAACTAATGAACTCAAGAACAGGAAGTTCAAGAAATATAAATGTGATAAGAAAGACTTTACAGAAGGTGGAGTATACAAAAGACCAGTGAAATCCACTATTCAAAATATAGAAAACTGGACTGAATCAGAAATAGAAGCATCAGATTCAGAACCGGGTACCAGCAATGTACAAATAAGACAGAATAGAAGGAATAGGAACCAACAGAATAAACAAAATCAAAACACTCAGCATTTTATAGACCAGAGTCATACCACATTATGGATACCTCCAGGACTGAGGAACTGCACAATCTGGGGATACAAGGGGACAGGATAACAGGAAATGACAACTTAAAAGTGATACATTTATCAAAACATATACTAACGGACCCTGAGATCTCTTTACTTCAAAAGGGTATAACATTTTCACAAGCTTAGATGATCAGATAAATCTAGAAAATCTAGTTGCTCTAGTGAATGAAAATGAAAGAAAGATACTGAATGCTACAGGCCGTTTACTGATTTAAAGAAAAATACCAAGTTTGTACCACCAATTACTATATCCCCACATGTGCAGGTCTTTCTAGAACAAGTTACTAGAGACCTAGAAATGCTGTCAAAACAGATAAAGTATAGAAAAAAGTGATGTAAATATTAATTTAACTAGAGAAGAGCTACGAGCATTAGATGATCTCAACAAAAATAATAAAGTGGTTAGAAAGCCTTCAGATAAAGGAGGAAATGTAGTCCTACTAGATTTAGACCAATATCAACAAGAATGCATGCAACAACTAAGTGATCAGACATGTTACCGAAAATTACAAGAAGATCCTACAAAAATCTTTCATAAAGAACTAGGGCAGATATTAAAAGAAGCCTTAAAGGGATAGTAACACTTCGTTTTAACTTTATTTTATTTTGTAGGCATTAAAAAAACATGAAGAATGATATAAGTCTTATCTCTCAAACCTTTATGGTTTATGAGATATTCACAAGCAAAGTTCCCCTCCCTGCCCCTTTTACCTAGTGTAAGCCATCTCTTCTCAGATGTGAGTCTGGTTGTATGACAGTACAGATAACAGAAGGGGACAATTTTCTTTGTATGAAAACAATGAAAGCCCTTCCCCCCTTGACAAGTTTTTCAGCTTTTTCCATTATCTTAATTGAAGATTGTCCCTCTCTGCAGTCTACCTGGGCATCTCCCTTCTGATCTGGTTGAACAGGGGGGGGGATACTTTGTTTGTGAATATCTCTTAAACCGTAAAGGTTTCAGAGATAAGACTTATATCATTCTTCATGTTTTTTTAATGCCTACAAAATAAAATAAAGTTAAAATGAAGTATTTCTATCCCTTTAAGCAATAAGTTGATATCAAAAGAAGAATATGAAGCAATCTTCATATCACCACCAGTAGTCCCTACATTCTGTGTGGTCCCAAAGGTACATAAAAGTCTTCAATATCCACCAGGATGCCCGATAGTGTCTGGCATAGCAAGCCTATCAGAAAACAGCAGGAAAATATGTCAATAAATGAATAAGACCATTTGTTTCAGGTCTTTCGTCGTATATATTGATTTGATGAATGCCATCAAAATACTAGATGGCATTACAGTGGAAAATGACCATCTATTAGCTTCCATGTAGAATCTTTATATACGAGCATTCCACATGAAGTAGGACTAAAAGCAGTACGACATTTCCTAAACATGAGAGGAAGACAGTATAATCTCCACAATCAATTTGTCATTGATTTGTTCAAATTCGTGCTCACCCATAATTATTTAACATTTGCAGGACACTTCTACCACCAACTAAGAGGGACTGTGATAGGGAGCACATGTGCCCCCAGTTATGCAAACCTCTGTTTAGGGTGGTGGGAGGAGACGATTATATTCACAGAACAAATGGAGAAAGTCACTATATATGTATGTTTTATCGATTACATCTTTATCATTTGGACAGAGTTCATAGAAGTCACTAATAGCAACAACTTCAGTTTGAGACTGACCAATGTCATTTAGTAATGAAAGTCTTCCATTCCTTGACATCTTGATATATAAAAATTCTAAAGGTGAAATTCAGACCACACTACACAGAAAAGAGACAGCCACCAATACACTATTACTAGGATCAAGTTATCATCCGAGATCATTGATGAGAGGTATACCAGTGGGACAGTATCTAAGAATCCAGAGACTCTGCAGTCCTATGTCAGAATTTAAGATTCAAGAGAAGTTTCTAGCTAGAGGATATAGTAGAAAATCTCTTAAAAAAAGCTTATAAAAGAGCTCTGCATGCACATAGAAATGAACTCCTTAACCCTAAACCTAAAAAAGTGAATTTAAACAAAGTAGATTAATAGGGAACTATGATCTGCAGCATAATGAGATAAAAAGAGATTTTGGCATAACACTGGCAAATCCTAAGAAATTATGCTGATTTAGAAAAAGTTATATCATCTTATCCTACAATTATATACCGCAGAGGGAAAAACTTAAAAGATCATCTTGTACACAGCCATTTCCATAGGAGTATAAATCCCACACGTCTTCAAAGTGACATCAAAGGAACATTTCCATGTGGGAAATGCACAGCATGCAGTTACATTAATAAAGAAAAATAATTTCAAAATCAAGCTCAAAATCAGTGTACCTAATCACTTGCTCATGTGGAAAGAAATATGTAGGTAAAACTAAACACATCTTCAAACTAAGAATCCAAGAACATCTGGCAGACATCGGGAATAAGAGGGACAAGCCAGTGGCAAGACATATAGAGCAGGAACACTCCGTTATTAATACCAACATTACTTTTCAAGGTATACAAAAGATACAACCCACAATTAGAAAGGAGGATGTAGATCAAAAATTATTATGAGCTGAGACACAGTGGATATACAGACTGGGAACAAAAAGCCCATGTGGACTAAATGAGGTATTCACATTTGCCCCTTTTCTTAAAGAATATTCTAATATTTAAAATTGATACATCTTGAAATTACTTGATATGGCCATAAGATAAGAGTTTCTACAAAATCCCTGATGTACATTTCATCTAAATAAGGACATTATTCCAGCAAAATAAGGGTTAATCATTACTGATCTGAGACAACAAGAAAATATCAATGATGATTAAAATATATTTAATATATGTACTTATCGGAGATAATAAGAAAACAACTAGAGTTCAATGATGATTAAAATCTCTTTATTATGTGTAATTAATATATAATGACCCTCTATGGCAAATATGATCCCAAAACTACTTTTTCAGTTTAGAATTATGTATATCAGCCAAATATGCAAATTGGACTTTAAAAAGAAATTAGACTTAAAGGGATAGTAATACTTCGTTTTAACTTTATTTTATTTTGTAGGCATTAAAAAAACATGAAGAATGATATAAGTCTTATCTCTCAAACCTTTATGGTTTATGAGATATTCACAAGCAAAGTTCCCCTCCCGCCCCTTTTTCCTAGTGTAAGCCATCTCTTCTCAGATGTGAGTCTGGTTGTATGACAGTACAGATAACAGAAGGGGACAATTTTCTTTGTATGAAAACAATGAAAGCCCTTCCCCCCTTGACAAGTTTTTCAGCTTTTTCCATTATCTTAATTGAAGATTGTCCCTCTCTGCAGTCTACCTGGGCATCTCCCTTCTGATCTGGTTGAACAGGGGGGGGATACTTTGTTTGTGAATATCCCTTAAACCATAAAGGTTTCAGAGATAAGACTTATATCATTCTTCATGTTTTTTGAATGCCTACAAAATAAAATAAAGTTAAAATGAAGTATTACTATCCCTTTAAAGATGAAGATACAAAAAGACATTAATATTTTATAAATATACACTTTAATATTTTGAGATCATGCAATTAATATACAAATGGGTTAAAGGGACAGTAATGTCCCATAAAAACTTGTTATAGTTTTGTAGAGGACGAAAAAATAAGCTTAATGGCGCAAGCCCTATCTCTCAAAGCGCTATGGTTTGAGAGATATAAGCACTGAAAGTTCCCCCCCTCCCTCACCTTCCCCTGATGTCAGCTGTAAAGCTGATAGCAGGAGATCTGTGTCGGCCGACACGAGGAGGCTCTGCAGCAGAGCCTAAATTGCGTTACTGCAAAAGAATTACTTCATTGGAAAGGTCTACAAAGTGTGCTTGCAAACCAGGCACACTTTGCATACCTTTCCAGTGAAGTAATTCTTTTGCAATAACGCGATTTCGGCTCTGCTGCAGAGTTGCAGGCTGATTCTCAGACTGGGATCTCCTGCTGTCAGCTAGACACTGACGTCAGGAGAAGGGGAAGGAGGGGGGAACTTTCAATGCTTATATCGCTCAAACCATAGCGCTTTGCAAGATAGGGATTGCACCATTATGCTTATTTTTCGTCCTCTACAAAACTATAACACGTTTTTATGGGACATTACTGTCCCTTTAATGTTCAAAGGTTGTGTATATCCACAGTAAGTGATAGAATAATGTGTGGCGAATATTAAGAACCACCACTGTAATTTTTAACTAACTATAAGTGGAAAGTGGTAACTCTTGCTCTAGTTATCCTCTTTTGTTAAAATAATAGAACACTCATAAGTAACAAGCGAGCACTTTTTGCTACATTGCCGACATAAAAGAGAAATCAGTCAGAGTAACCGTTTTGCTCAATCTAAATGACGTAGCAAACACATGACAGAATAGACCCACCCTGTTTGAAAATGAGGATATAAAAATCTCCAGTTTATCGGTCACTTAACCTAAATCCCCTGATGAAGCCATATGGAAAGGAGAAACTCGTTGGGCAATGGGCCTGATGGCTTGAGGTTAAAATAAAAGATTGCAGTCTCACTCCTTGTATATCTGGCTGATTAAAGTATAGGACTAGATAAGTGGAATGCTCCTCGAAGAGCTCCACGAGGGATAGACCAAGGGAGCAGCCAATCAAACATTGTCTGAGCAAGAAATAAGATACAGACACATGAGGATGTCTAATAATTTGAACTCACTCTTTTAGCGAAATAGGCAGCTATAGACCTATAAGAAGCTGGCAATTAAGTTAAATAACATCTCTTTGAAAGTAATACGGTAATAAGAGAAGATAAGAGAGTGGATACTAGCGACGGCACTAGAATTAGCATGTAGTGCTAAGATCCTCGGCTAACCTGTTACTGGAGAAATAAACTGGATAAAGAGTTCAATCAACAGTACATAAAACTATCAGAGATCAAGGGTTTAATAAAGGAAAGGAATTACCACTATTGATACTAGAGAGACATTTCTCAATAACAATTAACAATGGAACCCAGAGAAAGGAAATGTGCAGATCTGGAAAAATAAAGGGTTAACGAACAATAAATAATAATCGCAGTGAAGTAAGAAAAGAACATAAAACACTTGACCACACTCTCTAAAGCAGCTGTAAATGGTTAATATAGCAAAATAAAACCAGTAAGACCAAGCAGATAAAGAATCAAAGGGGATGAAACACAATTACCCCCCCCCCCAAGAACTGTGATTGAGAGAAAACAGCTATCTGACTGTTCTCAGTAAAGTGACTGAAATTAAAATGTCATATTAATAAATTCTTCCCGCAAATAAGAGAAGGAATCCTTCCTGCAAATAAGAGAAGGAATATCAAAGCTATACAATTTAGGCAAACCTAGTGTGGATGGGTTAAAATAGATGAAGCACAGAACAAACCGTCAGAATAAGCAAATAAGAGTGTAATAAAGTTTACAATGAATTCCATCAGTAAAGAGAGAAACAATATGAATGACTCTATTCAAAAGATACATCTAAAAGATTATATCATTCACAATACATCTAAAGAAATTTGACGAGCTCTTGGGATGACATAAAAAGACAGTATCTAGTAAAAAGAGATCTTCCTTCCCCCCATATGTATTAAATAGTGAGAAGGTGCAGATCTATACACCTGCAAGCCAGATCAGGTCCATACTGATTTTAGCAAGATTGATACCCATCTGAAGATGAACATTGATCAACTGATTTTACTTAATGTATGCTGTATGCAAGTATACTAAGAGGAATGATTGTAAGCAAAATGATTAAAAGTTAGGTTTTAGTGACAGTTTAATAGGCCATATTAGAAAGGCACTGAACTGGTCTTCTTTCAGGGAGGAGTGGAATGCTGGATCCCTAGACAGTAATTGGGCACCGGACGTTCATCCCGTTCTAGTTCTTCAAAGGTTAACCTGCCTGGGTGATAGACAGTTCCAGTAATCCTGCAACGGTCAACTGCTCCTTGAGGGGAACTTCAAGGAAGAGTATGAGGGTTGTAACCCAGAGCTGCAAAAAAATAAGGAACAATGCAAGGAGTCATGGAGACAGTTATTAGAAGCAAACTCGGCAAAGGGCAGTAGTTTAACCCGGTTTGTTTGGTCAGAGTTCATAAACTGACATAGGAATATTTCCAGAGATTGATTGGTCTGCTCAGATTTACCGTTAGACTGTGGGTGTTAGGCTGTGGAAAAATGCAAACAGATGCCCAAGCAAAAGCAAAAGGCTCACCAAAATTGAGAAACAAATTGGGAGCCCCTATTGGAGGCAATCTGGGTGGGAAAGCAATGAAGACAAAAAGGGAATCTATCACCCCTGTACAAGTTTCTCTTAAATGTTAGGTTATATACCGATAATGATGAAAACTGTATTACTTTCTTGTTTTAAAATGCTATTTGGCTGAAATTGAATTATTAAATACTGCCCTGCACCCTACTTCCAGATAGACTGCAGTTATCTGCTCGGTACTGCAGTCTGTCACTCTGCCTCTGCTCCCCTCCCTCTATCCAGTCTCCTCAGATGACGGAGGCTTTCTGCCTGTAAGCTGGAGCAGTCTCTGGCCAATGAGAGTGTGGCTGACACTTTGTAGACCGTTTTAATGAAGTATTTCTTTGTAGCTAAAGCTATTTCGGCTCTGCTGAAGAGCCGTCCGGTCAAATGACCAGAATTTCGATCTGTCAGCTAGAGTGCTGATGTCTGGGGAGGGAAAGACTTTAACCCCTTCAGTGCCAGAGGCTTGGGCCATTTCCTGTACCCTGTAGGCCAGACACATTTCCAGTATTTTTGCCATCCTTCTGTCTAGGCTTGATTTACTCTGGGAATTTCTAGATACATATGGAAAACTATATATTGTTTTTTTCAGAACGAACTTCGCTTTCTTGTGGTACCTTACATGAAGAGAATTTTGCATCGTGCCAAAAGCTATGATGTCATAATGACAAAAAAGTGAAAATTTACTAATTTTGCTAAAATCACATACTATGGAATAACTATATGATACTATATATTTCTGGAAAGAAGACAATCTGCTGCATCTAATGAGAGGTGACTTGCCTTCTTACCCCAAGCCTGGTGTGCACAAATGCCTCCAGAAAGTGGCGCTAATGAAAAAAAAAAGGCGTTTTCTTATATTTTTGCCCCTTCACATGTACTTAAATCTGTGCAAACCATGGAATTTCCAACTGTATTCATTAGCTAGTGCTCTTAGGAAAAGAATGACACCCCATTGGTATGAGTTGACCTACCTCAGGGGCGCTAGAAGTGCAAAACGACACCTACTACAACCTCCAATTTTTCTAACATTTTCTCAATCCTGACTTGCCTGTACAAAAATGGCTATAACACTTTCAGAAGTGAAGAAAAGGTAGATAAACCATACCATTTTGGTAAGAAGATTACCTGCCACATCTAATGAGGGTCATTTGCCTTCTTACCTTCTTACCCCAATTCTGGTGTGCATAAATGTTTCCAGAAGGATGAGATATAGGAAAAAAAATATTTTTTTTACATTTCTGTCCCTTCAGATGTAGTGAAACATGTGAAAACTATGGGATTTCCAATTGTATTTGTTAGCTAGTGCTCTTAGGAGAAGAATGACACCCCATTGGTATGAGCTGACATGCCATAGGGGGGTGCTAGAAGTACAAAACTACTCCTGCTACAACCTCTGATTTCTCTAACATTTTCTCAAACATTCTTGCGTGTATGAAAATGGCTATAACACCTTCAGATGTGAAGAAAAGGTAGAGAAACCATACCATTTTGGAAAGAAGATAACCTGCTGCATCTAATGAGGGGTCACTTGCCTTCTTACCCCAATCCTGGTGTGCATAAATGTTTCCAGAAGGATGAGATACAGGAAAAAAATTGCATTTTTTTACATTTCTGTCCCTTCAAATGTAGTGAAACCTGTTAAAACAATGGGATTTCCAACTGTATTTGTTAGCTAGTGCTCTTAGGAGAAGAATGACATCCCATTTGTATGAGCTGACATACCGTAGGGGGTGCTAGAAGTACAAAACTACACCTACTACAACCTCTGATTTCTCTAACATTTTCTCAGACATTCTTGTGTGTATGAAAATGGTTATAATAGCTACAGAAGTGAAGAAAAGGTAGAGAAACCATACCATTTTGGAAAGAAGATAACCTGCCACATCTAATGAGAGGTCATTTGCCTTTCTACCCTAAGTTAGTGTATACAGCTATTTCCAGAATGTGGTGCTACAGAAAAAAACTTTTTTTTTTTTTTACAAATCAGTCACTTCAAAGATATGAAAATGGTTCAACACCATGGGATTTCCTAGGAGGACCTCCTGCCAGCCTATGAAAAATGGTACCCCACTGCTGTGGGTTGACGTACCATACTGGGTGCCAGGAGTGTGGCTACCAGTGGAACAAGGATGGGGAAGCAAACAGTGTATATATGATTCTATGGCTATCAGTGGTCAGTCAGTATACGTGGGGACCTGTGACTGCCAGTGAAACCAGGTACGAGGGAAGAGGGGTCAGGCAGTGTATGTGAGTATATCTGCCAGTGGGTAGTGAGCAAGTATGGTGGTGGTGGTGGGGGAGGTAAGATAGCACATATGGAGAATCTGTGACTACCAGTGTGCACTGTAAGTCCCCCACATACACTGTTTGATTCCTAGCCTGAATCCAGTGCGTACTCGCACTTGGGTCTACCAGTAGGCAGTGGAACCAGGCTGGGGGGTCAAACTGTGGGAATGGAACTGCCAGTGTGCTGTGGAACTAGGCTGGTGGGTAGGGTACTTGTGTGTATGGGGGCGATTGGAGGCATTTTGTGTGCATGCAACAGGGGTGTCCAGTGCATTGCAAAGCAATGCATTGGATGTCCCGTGGTACACAGAGGGTTAATGTTTTTCATTTTATTAATCATTATTCATACCTAGGGTATACCATAGGACAGAATAAAAAATAAATAAATGTGTGTGCCACGGGGGGGGGGGGTCCAACACATTGGGAAGGAGTTGGACCCCCCTGTGGTGCATGCATAGTTTTCCTTTTTTTTTTTTTTTTTTTTTTTTTATAAACACCATGTTGGGGGGACCTCGGGACCCCTGATGCCACTCCAATGAAGTCTAAATAAAATAAAAATGAATATAAAAAAAAAATAATAATAATCCTTTGTCTGCCACAGGGTGTCCAATGCATTCCAAAGCAATGCATTGGACCTCCTGTGGCACACAGAAGGTTAATTTTTATTTATTTTATTATTTTTTATTCATACCATGTTATGGTGTATCGGGACCACTCCTGATGACCCCCCCCAACAAAGGCAAAATAAAAAACACACCTGTGGTGCACACATTTGTTTTTCCTCTTTTACACCTTGTTTGGGGGCATCAGGACCCCTGAGGCCACCCCAATGACGTCTGAATAAAAAAAAAAATCCTTTGTCTGCAAAGCAATGCATTGTACCCCCTGTGGCACACAAATGGTTTTATTATTATTATTATTATTATTCATAGCTTGTTGGGGGGCCCATGCATTGAATGTAAAGTAATAGTTAAAAAAAAAAAGTCGTGTGTGTGCCACATAAGGGAGGGTCTGCATTGGACCCCCCCCCCCCAGTGGCACACACAGGGTTAAAAAAAATTACATTTTATTTATTATTATAGACCTCATTGGGGGGCATCCTGAGCCCCCCAATGAGGTCTTAGGTAAAGAAAAATGCCCCCAACATTTGTAACCCTGTGAGTGCTACAGGGGTCTCCAGCGCATGCCTCTGCGGCACCCATAGGGTTCAGTTTTGGCACTTTTTTATTTTATTTTTATATTCAGACCTCGTGGGGGGACATCAGGACCCCTTCTGATGTCCCCCCAGTGATTGATCTCCCTGCCGATTGTGCTGGGAGATCAATATGGCGACCGCAGGTGAGCAAAAGCTCTCCTTCCCTTCTCCTGTTCCCCCCACAAGTGCCAGGCAACTTTTCTTTTTTAAAATGTGGTCACTGCATGCCGGTTATACCGGCTTATGCAGTGACCGCATTTAAGCTGTACAGCGTACAAGCTTGGCACAGCTGGTACAGCTGTCCAAGCTTGTACGTTGTAAGTAGCTGCCACTCTAGGGGTTAAAAGCCTATAACTATAAAACTAGACAACTGTTAGCAACAGGAATTACATTGTTTAGTTCACTTTTGTAATATGAACAAAATTCAACTTTATGAAAATCTAGTATTACTATACCTTTAATAAAGTTAATGTATCAGAGAGGGAGGGAGTGGAGAATATTGTCAGCTGGGGACCATAAACTAGTCGTGGGTGAAGATATGAATGAATAAATTCACCTTTTTCACAGCACCTCAAAAAACTAAACTTCACATCAGGTGACAAGTTATGATGTCATATATACAGAAAAAAATGTTAAAAAAATACTTATATAGTCAATTGTAGTGGCAAAATATCAAAAACATTTATGCTGGTAGTGAAAAAATAAAATTCTTTAAAAATACAAAATATGTATAATTCTACCTGCAAGTTTGGCCTGCAGAGACCCTTAAATAATAGGATCATAAAATGATATTTTCAGCTTTAAGTACTAAAAGCACATTCTATTGGTTACATGGTAAAACAGCTGAATCATTATATAAAATCATATATTTCCTGAAAGCAGATATCTCACTGCATTAAATGAGGGGTCACTTGTCTTTCTCCCTCTAGCTTTGTGTACACAAATATGTGGAGCTAAATTAACCCCTTAGTGACAGGCCGCGTGCACACTCGGCCATCACTTAACGCCCGGCTAACATTTTTTTTGGAAACGATTCCGGAGTCCCCGAACGGCGTGCAGCCGCGCGGGGACCCATATTTCCGGGATGTACATGTACGTCCTCTGTCATTAAGGGACATTTTCTCTGAACATACATGTACGTCCTCGGGCGTTAAGGGGTTAAACCAGACTTTGGGGATCTGACAGTGTATGTGGGGTCTATAGTTGGACCAGGCAGGTAAGGCCAGTGTAGTGTATGTATATGGATTGGACAGTGGATCAGAAGGCTGGGAGGGAGGGTTGCATTTTGTGTTCCTAAGGGGCTTCTGGCAGATTGCAAAGCAATGCATTGGACATCCCTCTGGCAATTTTTTTTCTGTATTTATTTAATTATTTATGTATGTATTTATTTTCATTATGATTATTATTGATTTATTTTTAACTGTTAGCGCCAGAGAGGTGTCCATTGCATCGAATACTTCTCTGGCACTCAAAGGGTTGAATTTAGACCCCATGAAGGGCATCAGGACCCCTCCTGATGCCCCCTCCCAGCTACTGATTTCCCAGCCAGTTTGACTGGGGGATTAATAGAGACCATGCAGGGGATCAGCATAGCTCTCTTGCTTCTGTCCTACTCAGTATACTGGGTAGGAGTGGCCAGCATCAGGGAAACCTTCCTCGTCACCAGTGACATGATATGGAAGGTCCCCCCCACACTCCTACCTGGAATCTTGGGAAGGATGTCCCCCGCGATGTCTACATTTTTTAATGCAGCCACTTCTGCATGCTAGTTATACCAGCTTATTTAGTGTCCACATTTTGGCTGTATAATTTTTGGGCTAGGCACTGCGGGATGAGTTTGCCAAACCCGTATGTTGTACCTCCTTGACACTCTATGGGTTTATAAGAAGACAACAGCATCCAGCTTCCAGCCTGTGAATGCTTCAGTGCTGTATTTTGGTGTGTAAAAAAATATTCTGTGTGTATTTAAAATCACATTCCTCTTTTAGTCGTCCCTTGTTCTACACCTCCTTCAAATATTCAATGAACAATTCTAATTGTGCCCCAATGATGTTCTTGAGTGGTACATTGGTAGCCCTGTGCCCCTATACTGTACAATTCTGGGGCATCAGTGGGACATTATAGGGGAACTAAGTTGCCAATTTTACACTCAAAGGCATCAGTGGGGGCAAAACCAGCCCCATACAGTGCTCTAATTAATCTTAATTTAAAAAAATAAATAATAATAATAATAATAATGAATTGTTTGTTGGTTTCAGTGATCTCTGTCTCGCTCTCTCTCTCTCTTTGATGCAGATGAAATAAGAAATCTGAAGCAATTATGGGGCAAATCAACCTCACTACTGGAAAAAATCCCCAGTCTTCCACTGATTTACATTGGGCATTTAACCCCATGAATGCTAAGGTCTGCAGTGCGTTGTTTCTCAATGCTACCTATGATGCATTTAGTTTGTCCTCGAATTACTCCAGTTCTTTGTACATCATACTCTCCTTTCTGTCTCTCTCTCTCATTTTCTCTTATTTTTATTCTACTTAAAACCAATGTGTTAGACGCCCATCTGGCACTCAAAGGGTTAATGCAGGCAGCTGGAATAAATTCACCAAACACATACATACATACATATACCACTTGCTCACACTATCCCTCAATGGTGTGTAATTGTCTCACAGGGGCTTGCGACCAATTGCACCATCCAATAACAGTGGACTCTTCTCCCATCCACCAGGCCAATCAAAACATATCTCCATGGTTTCCATGGTGTTGATAGGTATCTACTTATTGCAATGTGCTGTTTGTCTCCTGTGCCTCTCCCACTTGTGCACACAGTGCCCTGATGGACTCACCGGCTGTGGATAAGTAAGTATTGGCAGATGCTTCATCTAAATACACAAATACACAATCTTGCAGCATCTCAGGAGGGTGTCGGTGGTACACCAAACGCCACATCAACCTGGTTGAGAAACATTGCCATTCACATTCCAATTTGATTGCTATGGCCCAAATGCTTCTATTTATACCCCTTCTCCCTCAGCCACTTTGTGTGTATCATTTTGTCTTGTTTGTATTTTATTTTTATTAAAAAAAAAAATTGTCTCTGAAAGAGAGTCTGTACTATATTTTGCAGAACAATATAAGAAGTGAATTAGAGTCTTGAGCTCTGTATGAAGAATGCCTACTTGGGTAACACTCCGTTAAATAAGTTAAGAGACACTTATTTATTGCATAACTAATAGGTATCAGCTTGGGAGACAATATCTGTACACTTGTTTAATGACAGAATGCAGGGAGGTGTTGCAAATGGAACCTTTTTTACATTGATCTATGGTTGTGAGTGTTACAGAGTTCAGCCTGGGCCCAATGCTTTATAATTCAGTTATTAATGATCTTGAAGTTGATATTAAAAGTGGTGTCTCAATCTTTGCTGATGACACTAAACTTAATTAAGGAAAGCATGATGTTTTTCCCTCTGCAGAAATATTTGGATAAACTGAGAGAATAAGTGGATAAGCAGCAAATGATGTTTACTAGATAAATGTATTTAGGTTGTAGAATGCCCATCACCAATTGTGTGAGATTGTGTGTTTGAAAAAACAATAATAATGATTAAGGTCCTTAACATAGAAGCTTTTATTTTAATGCAGGGTGGATTTGAATTGATTCAAAATGATTACAATTTGTAGAAAACTGTACTTAACCACTTGAATTCAATGGTGCAATACAATACATTGGAGAAACCTGCAGAATTCAATGATTAATGACAATCTAGTTTTCTAGTGATATGAAAAAACTGAGAATAACCAACAATTTCCTGTTTTTCCACAAAAATGTCTGCCCTTATAACAAACATGACATTTTCACCTTTTTGCCACTGCCAATAAATTGTCCATGAGAACTTTGCCATTTTTTGCCTATGTTTTCTATGACTGCAAGATTTCCCACTGCAATATTACTTCTTCTGAGGGCTGAAGTGGAGAAATAAATATCTGAAATTAACTCTTTGAGTGCCAGAGGGGTACGGAACACATTGCAGAGCGATGCGTTCTGAACCCCTCCGGCACTCAAAGAGTTAAAAGTTGTGAGTCCTACAGCAACATATGCCTTTTTAAAATTGTTACCATACCGAGTACCTTTGTCCTTTTGCCACAACACTAACGTCCTGCGTAAGTAACACTGGCACAGTCATCCTTGAAAAATAACTGCAGCTAGGGATATTCCAGCAGGATGCAACACATGACATCAGTTCTTTAAAGCCTCTGTTATCAACAAAAGAAAATGGCAGAATGTCAACCGCCAACATTTTAGCAAGTTTACTATTCCAGAGGTGTACTTTTGCATTATTTTTGTGCAGGATTTAACTTTCAAATGCTTTTTACACAGACAAGAGGTAGCAAGATGCTTAGCGTTTTGATCTTGAGTGAAGTATCTCCATACTGTGGACTTCATAGACTGTGGGGTTCCTGAGGGGCTGCTACTACTACTGGGTCTAGATGTTGCTGAAATTGTGCTAATACAAGGTGTCACAGTGCTGTACTTCCAGCAGAGACACTTTTCAAAGCTAGGGTTGTGGATGCTGATAACCTGTGTCGTTTCTGTTTACTCAACACTATTATTGTGTGTGGCTGAGTGGGACTTGGACTTGGAAGTAATACTAATTCTGATGATGACTGACAAGACAATTGTGTATATTTTGGCATCTTTGCTTATCCAGGGACAGACTGTCCAAATGTTCTCTCAAACAGTTTATAGACAGACACAATGCTCAATGTTCAGTGGTGGAAGATTGAGACTTTGCATTTTAGTTAACTTTCTGACCATCTCATCATATCTCTCACTCTCAACTTCATCTGTATCTGAAGAAGAGGAGGATGCTGGAGAGATATATTCTAAACCTACAAATCAACATCATCAGTAATTAGGTCATCCATAGCATTGTCCGCTGCTTCTTCCTCACTACTTTTATATTCTTCTAGGGCAGGCATTTAGAGGTCTCAAACAATTTCTTTTTACTTTTCACAGCATTCGCTACTACTTTCAGGACAGGTGTTTTTGTGCTTGTTTGTCTGTCAGATGCAGTTGGTTGAGCAGCCACACCTTCTTGCACTATGCCAGCAACACTGGAATGCAACTTGTTGTTGTCTTCAGTGTTTTTAGATGGTTTATTAATCGCACTGGTGCTGCTGGGGATGGAACTTTTGGTTCTGCATCCTCCTCTGGAGGAGAGAGATCACCATAATTTATTGCACACACAGCAGCAACCATGACTGCAGTCTGTTTTTGGACTACCACTTTATTTGCATGTCCTTGCACTGCTCCTAATGTTTTTACCCTCCCCCTACCCGTTGAACATTTGCTGAACATTACTCATCTACTGTGTGTCTGGGTGTTTTTACTGTAAAGTACACAATAGAACTAATTGTGTGTAATGTCTTGCCTTGTGTCTTTACAAGATAATCTGTCTTGTCTCGTACCAGTCTGTCTCAGTCACAGCTCACGTCAGGGTCCCTGTCTCTATCAAACATCATTTTTTTTTTTTCAAATTTTATTTATGTATTTATTTATATACAGTAATGTGCAAAGGATTTAGGCAGGTATGAAAAAATGCTGTAAAGTAAGAATGTTCTCATAAAAGACAAAAATGCATAGTGAGTGAACAGAAGAAAAATCTAAATCAAATCGATATTTGTTGTGGCCACACTTGGCCTTCAAAACAGCATCAGTTCTTCTAGGTACACTTGCACAAAGTCAGGGATTTTGTAAGCATATAATCAGGTGTATTATTAAACAGTTATACCAAACAGGTGATAATGATCATCAATTTAATATGTAGGTTGAAACACAATCATTAAATGAAACAGAGACAGCTGTATAGGAGGGATACAACTGGGGGATTCTTCTGTTCTCCCTTCTCACACCCCCAGACCCACCTGACACAGAGATAACAGCCAGATCAGGAAGGAACTTAGATCACTACCTGTGTCGTTCCAATCAGTCACACCAAATTTTGGTGTATTTGCGATCCACCTCCTTTCTCCCTTTTTGTCCCCCAGAGTGCCCCCAGACTCCCCTAATACAGAGAACAAATATCCTAACCATTGTCTTCTACTGGGACTGCTCCACATTCAAGCCTTCCAAGCTTTGCTACATCAGACTATCCCGGTACCTTTGGTATGTGCTATGCTTATTGAGCAATCTGTTACTGTTACTTATGAGAATGTTTATTTTAAAAGTTAACTTTCATTGAGAAAACATACAGTTCTGCTTTCTGGACATGCACCCCACTCTGTCAGACAGTTTTTTTCTTTTAATTTTACTATCTTTTAATTGCATTATTAACCCATGAGGACAATTTCTGTCTGACACTATCTACTGTTATCTTGGAATACATGATATCCATTATTTTTTTGGGACATACAGCTTGTAAACTCCATGTGGCTGTCTTTTAATCCTGCTCATCTAGGGAACTTATAGTCAGTCTTTTATGCATTACCCTAACAATTACTTGTTTTCGTATTGTAGTTCAGTGTTCTCATTATGAATACTTCTGTTTATTAAAACACTATGTTGCTTTATTGTGAATAATATGTGCTGTTTTTGTAATGCTGTTTGCTCACTTCATTGAAACTGACTAACTGCATGGTTCACCATAGGCTCCCCAAGGAATCTTTGCACGTATAATACATCCTCTTTACTCCTGGTATAATATGCTGCTTACTTAATATTCTGTTGCCACTGGAGTTATTTTTCCTCATGAGAGTCCCTTGACAGTGGTATCCCCTGTTAAATAATATAGTACCACCTAGTTATTGTCACAAGGTCTTCTCTCCTAGAAATCCTGTAAATTGTGCATAAATTTGGCATCAAACAATATAGGTGCATGCCATCGTCATTCTATGAGAATTCAAATTTTAGCTTAATTATTTAGGCTTGAACACTGTTACTCCTTATTCGTGCTGAGGATCTTAAGCCTATGCAGACAAGATGGATAGTGCACACAATATCATCACATACTACTTTTACAGAACAGTCACAGCAAGCATGGTACTGGCTAACACAAGAAAAAGTGTTAAAACAATCGAAGGGTGTTAAGGTAGACAAAGCTCCGGGGCCAGATGGTATACACCCACGGGTACTTAAAGAGCTAAGCCAGACCCTGGCCAGACTGTTATATTTGATTTTCAGGGATTCTTTTATTTCAGGTATGGTGCCCATGGATTGGCATAAAGCAGATGTGGTGCCCATATTTAAAAAGGGATCAAAGTCACAGCCAGGAAATTACAGACCTGTAAGCCTGACATCTGTGGTAGGGAAGCTGTTTGAAAGGCTGCTAAGGGAATATATTCAAGAATTCTGCTGGAACAGGAATATCATTAGCAATAGCCAACATGGCTTTGTGAAAGACAGGTCTTGTCAAACTAACTTGATCGCATTTTATGAAAAAGTAAGTAAAAATATAGATGAGGTAGCGGCGGTTGATGTGATCTATTTAGACTTTGCCAAGGCATTTGATACAGTTCCACACAAGAGGTTACGGTACAAATTTAATGAAATAGGCCTAGGGGAAAATGTTTGTGTGTGGATTTGAAATTGGCTGAAAGATAGAATGCAAAGAGTGGTAGTAAATGGCAAGTTCTCCAGTTGGATAAACGTGATAAGTGGAGTACCTCAGGGATCTGTCCTGGGTCCTCTTTTTTTAAATTTATTTATTAATGACCTCCCAGAGGGCATAGGGAGCCATGTATCAGTGTTTGCCGATGACACAAAATTAAGTAAGGTAATAAAGTCTGAACTGGATGTGTCTTCATTACAAGGGGATTTGGACAAATTGAGTAACTGGGCAGGCAAATGGTAAATGAGATTCAGTATAGACAAGTGTAAAGTTATGCATTTTGAGTATAATAATAAAAATGCAACATATAGTTTAAATGGTGTTTCTCTGGGGAAATCTACAAATGAAAAGGATTTGGGAGTAATGGTAGACAATAGATTTAGCAGTAGCATGCAGTGCCAGCTGGCAGCTGCAAAGGCCAATAAGATATTGGTATGTATTAAAATGGGTATTGACTCAAGGGAGGAAGATATAATTATGCCTCTTTACAGGTCCATGGTAAGACCCCACCTAGAATATGCTGTTCAATTCTGGGTGCCCTTTCTGAAAAAGGACATTATGGAACTAGAAAGAGTGCAGAGGAGGGCTACAAAACTAGTAAGGGGAATGGAAAGTTTTAGTTATGAAGAAAGGCTAGAAACTTTAAACTTGTATACACTAGAGAAACGGTGTCTTAGAGGGGATATGATAACACTATATAAATATGTTCAGGGCCCATACAAAGGGCTCTCCAAAGATCTGTTCATTAACAGAACAGTACACAGGACAAGGGGCCACCCACTTAGAATTGAGGAAAGGAGATTTAATCTACAACAGCAGAAGGGTTTCTTTACTGTAAGGGCAATAAAGGTATGGAATTCACTGCCTGAGGAGGTGGTGCTATCGAATACATTAGATGCCTTTAAAAAGGGCCTGGATACTTATTTAAAAGAGCATAACATAGATGGCTATGTATGTTAGTATTGGGATTAATATTTAGTAAGGGCTTGTTGATCCAGGGAGAAATCTGATTGCCATTTGGAATCAAGAAGGATTCCCCCCCCCATTGAAGGCAGAATTTGAAATTGCTATATTGAGGGGGGGGGGGTTTGCCTTCTTTTGGATCAATGATGGTAAACAGGAATAGGAAAAGGATTGAACTGGATGGATGCAAGTCTTTTTTCAACCTAAATTACTATGTTACTATTTTACATACCATTGGGTTCTACCGACTTCCCTATTCAACCTACCTCCTGTTTGGAAAAAATCTCTCTTTCACTACTTGAGAACTCACCTTACCTTTCACTAGTGTTAAGACCATGACATTTTTCCTAACCATGACCAGGACTTTTGATGAAATTTGGCTTGCTCCTTTGCATCTTTGAGCAAGAGCTTATTACCACGGTTCCCCCAGGCTAAACTGCATTTTTTACTGCACATTCTAGTGGACAAAGGCTCCTTTACATGATATGGCACAGCTTCACAGACTCCAGTTCCCTTGTTTATATTCTTTTGTTAACTTTTTGATCTCCCTATCTTTACCATGCCCTTTCCCTCCCTCTTTTCTCTTCCCTGGTCCCCTCAGTCATTTGACCGTTACTAGTAAGACTCTCATTCTGGGTCAAGTCTCTAGACTTGTATTAAGAAGACTGGCCTTCAAGATAATGTCCTATAATATTAATGATTCTAAATAGCCTGGTCAAGATTTATTATCTTGAGAGAGCTAGATAAAATTAATGGTGGTATTGTATTTCCACAGGAAACACACTTCTTACATTATGGACACCCTCACATGAGGGCAAGAAACTTGCACATCTTCTTTATCTGAAGAATCAAAAGCATTAGCATTCCTCATTAGATGAACTTGCAGACTCAGAAGGCAGATATACTTTGACCAACATCAATGCCCCAAATTCTGAAGGGATGTGTGAAAAGTTCCACTTTGTTTCTGTGGGAATTTTCACAAAACATGATTTTCCAAATTTCCTGTGGTAATAGATTTTCTACCATTTTGCTAAAACCATAGATTTTCCCATGTTTATGTTTTACAGTGGTGGTAAATGTCTCACCTTCATTGTGTCAAAACTTAGAATTTTCCACTATGCAACATAGTATAATTTAGGAGACAAAAGAGAGTGGAAGCAGGCAGAGAGAGGGAGAGAGAAAAACATATATATATTTTAGGTGCTGGCTAACAGTATGACTAGCTGAAGAAGCTGGATGGACCCTGATGCTGTTGCTGATACAGAGGTGGAAGAGGAAGTCAGCAGCACCAGTAGTAAGAGTCCACAAACACCTGACCCAATGATTCCCATTCTGCCGGCATTGTCTCTCTCTGGGGAAGCATATTGAAAAAAGTCAGTACTGGCTTGCAGTACAAGCAGCAGCAAATATCAGCTGCATGTGACTGTGGCTATTACTACCAGTGTGCCCTCTTCTGAGGAAACCCTCTATCACACTTGTCATCCCCAACTAGTCCCAAAGAGCAGCAAAAGACTGGTGGTGGTGGTGATGCTAGTGAGGGTGATGGTGGGGCAGCTGGTATGGAGGATAGTATAAGTGTGTTTCTTGTGGAAAGCACTAAGGAATGGGAGAAAGAGATGCAAATGGGAATCTGCATCAGCACCACCACCACTAGTGACATTGTGGAGTTTGCTGCTGCTGTAATTCCTGCTGCTGAGTCATAAGAATTAAATATTTACTTGTCACAGCAGCCTCATGATGATGAGCTGGCTCTTGTATTCCAAAGACAACTGTGGCCACCATGGGACTGGGTTATTCAAGAAGTGATATGGAGCTAGGACAAGCTCTACTTGTTAACAATACTCCTGGTCCTAGCTGTGATGCTGAGGCTGCAGCAGTATCACCTGCTCCAGCCAGTGAAAGTGATTCTGGAGAAGAAGAAAGTGATTCTTCTCCACCTCACTAAAACCATTGGAGTGGGATGATCTTTCCCTTGGTGTAGGCATACTGCAGTCATCAGTGACTGCATAGTGAACTATGTGTGATAAGGTAGGGAAAAGGAAGAGACACACCTTGGTATATCTGTCCTCATAAAACACATGCAACATAGACACCATAACATTTATGTTAAGAATGTAAAAGACAAACCCCCAAAAATAAAATAATAGCCGCTGTCACTCTGCCCCCTGTCCCTCTTCAATGGCACAAATAATGGGGTGAAACTCCCGGAGGAAGACAAAAGAAAACCAGCCTGGAAGATCGATAATGAGGTTAACACGTGTATCGTCATCTTTTTCTTGTGCTAAGGCCCGGGTGCAAGAAAATGTACCCATTGTCCCTTCCCTGGCACCCTCAGAGTCTTCTACCTCCTCCTCTGGTGTACCATTTTTGTCAACGTTACCTCCTACACTGGCTGATAGCGTGTCTGTAGATGGGAGAATCTGGCAGTTCATGTCCACCCACACTGCACTCACCACACATGGCAATGTGGTGGAGAGCAGTCGAATGCAAGGTATCAGGGAGCATCTTCAGACATTCCATCATGCTTAATATGCTAAGCTATTTGCAGAGAGGATTCATTATACTAACTTTTCCATCTTGACAACATATGTCCTTAGTTGCTAACCTAAATGTCAAGGTGTTTGTTTGCAGTTGTTAATATAAGTGCAGATGTGTTAATTGTTATGATACTTCTCACCCAGTTCTTCCCCTATTTCACAATCCTTCCTGTGCACATTACAGGTGCTGATGAAGGGTTTCAAATACATCACACACTTTATTTGCCATTGCCAAGATGCCAAAGATGCTTTCTCCTAAACTTTCCAGTTTTGCATTGTATACTAATGGCGTTATTCTGCTCATGCAGAATGTACAGTGTGGCATTCCACATTCTAAGGACCGCTATTTTCAGCTGGTGTCGGGGGATTGTATTTGGAATATAATTCATTATGAGCACTGTAGGAGTGGCTAAAATGGACACAGATTTTGAGGCTGACATTCAGCATCTCTCTGAAGGTTTAGAATTCTGAAAGGAATCTAGTCACAACTAAACTTAGGACACGGGAAAAGCACAAAACATACACCATATCACTTATTTTCAAGGCAGCTACTATGTTGGAGCCATTATCAGCAGACCCAAAACCAGCTTTCAAGGAACAGGGTACAAGCCATTCCTCTATCACATGCACAAGGTTATTCAACACATCTATGGCTTTGTGGGACTGTCTTTCAAAACTCTGCATGCAGAAGGTGATGTGATGATGGTACGAGCTACCCTGCTGTTGTCCTTTAATAACACTGCCAAAACCTGAGTTAAGATTACTGGCATTGACCTGATACTTCAAGCTATTGTTACCCAATGCTGGGAGGGAAACACAGTGAGCAGTTACAGTCATATAGTTGGCAGTCTGCCCACTTGTCCACATATCTGTTGTCAGGTAAATCTTCTTTACACATGAGCTTTCCAGCCCTGTGCCCACCACATTAACCACCTTCTTATATAATTCTGCCACTGCTGTCCCTGAAAAATAAATGTGGCTTGGGATATACCAGAGTGATTTCCCCTGCTCACATGCCTCTTACACAGACAACAGCCAGCGAGTGAAGTATCTCCATACTGTGGACTTCATAGACTGAGGGGCTACTGCTACTACTGGGGTTAGATGTTGCTGCAGTTGTACCATAAGGTGTCACAGGTGCTGCACTTGTAACAACTGAAGAAACACTCATAGCTAAGGTTGCAGAAGTTGATAACCTGTGCTTCTGCTGCTGGTTACTCAACACTAGCCACTTTTCTGCCCATTCTCTCAGTTTATCTAAACACTTCTGCAGAGAAAAACATCCTGCTCTTTATATATTTCCTTACACAGCTTAGTGTTATCAGCAACGATTGAGACATTACTTTAAATTCCCACTTGTAGATCATTAATAAACAAACAAAAAAACATTGATCCCAGGACTGAACCCATTTACATCCATGCACAGATATAACCTCCCAAACCAGAGTCTTTTAATTTATGCAGTAACCTGTTATGAGGCACAGTATCAAAGGCTTTTGCAAAATCAAAGTATACTACTTCAACAACGATTCACTTGTCCAAATTACTACTTACAATTTCATAAAAAGGCAAGTAAATTAGTTTGATATGTATTATTCATAAATCCATTCTGGTTCCTACTAATAATATTGTTGGTCTTCACATAATTCTGAATGCTATCAGATAATAACATAAACCTCCACCAGAAGCACCCAGTGACTGTGTACACACAAATGCATCTGCTAAGTTGATACACATATAACACTCAGAACCTCTGGGATACTTCAACCACCCCACTAACAGTATCAGGATCTTGTCCAAGAAACCACTGTTCCTCATTCTCTCACTTTCCCCCAAGAACAGCATATATAGAAAAATAACACACATGGGGGCTCCCAATGTTACTTATATAAAACACCATACAATCTCCATATATAAAAATAATGAACTTGCATGAATTTTCTTAGAGTAAATTTTCCAACAATAACAACCCCAATAGAAAAATAGTCCCACACCCAGAACTTCAGGGGTGAGGGGAAAGTTGGAGAGTAATGGACTCTTTCTTCTTCTCCTCCACATTCCCCTTCACTGGCTGGGGCAGAGGATGATGATGGTGGTGTTGCGGTTACTGCCTCAGAATCAGCACTACAACTAGGACCAGGAGTATTGCTTTTGGCAAGTGGAACCTGTATTAGTCCTGCATCACTGGACCCCATTCCCACTGTGTCCACAGTGGTATGTGGCACACTAGCCTGCTCCTCACCATCCTGCTGCCCTTGCAACCCAGCAGCAGCAGGAATTACAGCAGTAGCAAACTTCACAAATTAACCAATGTCACTGCTGGTGGTGGTAGTGATGCCCATCCCCATTTCCATATCTGTCTCCCATTCCTCCTCTATTTGGGCTAAAAGGTCATTAATATCTCTTCCACCTCTGCTTCTCCACCATCATCACCATCACCACTAATCCTTCCTACTGTTGCTCTATTACAGACATCTCACTGGTTGGGGATGATGCCAAATGTGACAGTGGGTCTCATACTGTCACATTTGCCATCTCTTGTTGAGCTGAAGAAGGCAGACTGGCAGTACTAGCAGCAGTCACAGGCAGCTGATCTGTGCTCATTGTGGTGGTAGTATTATTGCTGCTGTCAACCAGTTCTGTCTTTTACAGGATCATGTTCCATAGGGACAATGGTGTGGGGGAAAGAGGACTCCCAGAGTCAGGGGAATGTTGTGGTGTCCCTTGACTGCTAGTCTGGCTGAATCCACATTACTTCCCCTTGAACACCCGCATCAGCAGAAGGATCTAGAGCGGTCACGCTAGTCTTCACTATCACTATTACTAATACCAACCACATCAATATCAGTCTTTGAGTCTCCTCTCTACTATATCACCCCCTCCCTCACTTCTAACACTCTGTGTCTGTAGCTTCTGGATCTTAGTAGTAGTAGCAGTAGTGGCAGGACTGCTTGGGGATGGTAAGTGTGACTTAGGGGCCACTGCTATCACACTTGGCATCATCTGCTCTTTCTTCACTCCAGAGAATCACAAGACACATTGGCAGGCACTGCACTGACGGCAGGCATAGGTAGCTGACCTGTCCTGCTCTGCATTGCTAGTCTTCCTCTGCCTGTGATACAATTTCACTAAGCTCTAGTAGGACCTGCCATCATTGGGCCTGGGGAATCAGGGCATCCAGACCCTTCAATTTTGTTAGTTGTCACTTCCTCCTCCACAGACTTGCTGGAAACAATATGTTCCTTCCAGCTCCTCCATTTTGTTTTATTTCAGGTACTCCTAGGGATAGTGCACAATATGAACCACTGTTACCTTTAAACACTTTTACACCGCATAACAACACCCTCTCTCTCTCTATAGCTACTTGTGGAAACGTCATGTTTTTATAGCGAAAATGAGAAAAACGTGTAAGCAAAGGGGTGAAAGGGGTTTGTAGCCAATGGAAAAATAGCAAAATATTTTTGGCAATGGGTGAGAACAGCGAAGATTTTAATAGCTTTATTTAAATCGAATTTTCTTGCCAAAAAAGCTGATGTGGTTTTCGCTGATTTTTTTGATGGGAACACCACTGGACTTTTTGCCAACCCCTATTGAAGAGCCATTTAATGTGTCAACTGGCCATTGCAAAAAAAAAACACCATTTCTGGAAAGTAGTACTTACTATCATGATATGTCTTATCAGTTATTCTTCCGTGTCTCCAATCTTTTAATACCGTAGGTTTGATCTTAATGATGTTGTAGTACGGCATCAATACCTATCTCTTCCTGCTTCCTTTTCCTTTTTGTATGACACCAGAGGCTCAATATGATTACCCATGGTAAAACAGTCAGAAAACAGTCAGAAAAGCAAAAACAAATACTGAGCGATAAACAGACATGCTCCAGAGGTGTTCTATTCCTGCATTAGAAAATAGAGTGTAGGGCAGGCTGTACAGATGTCCGTTACTGCAAACCCGATGCTCCCTGTTTTTTTGTGCACTGTATGTTGATTTCCGAGTAAAATAACCTGTCCCAAAAATGTAAATATATCCCAAAAAAATGCCAAACCTTGCCTGTGTTTCCCTGTTCTTTGAGCTCTGCAGGAGCAGAGGATTGTGTTAGTGAGAGACAGAGAGAGTGAGGAGCAGATACTGGAGAGAGGTGGGTAACAGAGCGAATTGCACAATTAAAAAACACATATTACACTTTTGAACACATCGCACACATTACATACGCACATAATAACAAACACATCTTTTGTTTTGACACAACACACTGATGAATTATGTTATGTTATACAATATGGCTGCAGTGGTACAAAATGGATGCACTACAAGCCTTTGTTGGAATATTTCAGTGTGTGTGTGTAATGGTGGCTAAGTGAGCTCGTAGTGCTGGAATGTTTCCAAAAAAGAATTGCTCTTCCAAAGCTTCTTATTTTATACAAATGTCCATATATGTCTAGATGTATAGATAGGAGTGGTCAGAATGCAATCCTTCGTGTAGAAACAGTATAAAGGATTCTCCTTTGACCTAATACGTTGTATCCTGATGCCAGTCTACATTGAAACAGTGCTGCTGTGATTAGAGACTGAGAGAAACTGGAAACTGCTAGATATCACAGTATTAAAACCTCTATAAAGTAGAAGTAGATTATGTGTAATAGGTGAGCGCTCTGAATCTGAATATAGAAAAAGTGATCTTTAACAATTAAATAAGATATAAAAAAAATATTATGAAGCTGCTCAAAACAACCCCTATCTAAGAACAAAAGAATACCAAATAAATGTGGGTGAGCGCTATAAAGTCAAATATAATAGTTATAAACTTAAATTAAACAAAACAATTATACTGATACTAGCTGAAAAGCCGTGTACACGGGCCACAGTGCCACCCAGCAACCTCGGCTGGTGGCCGGATCCTCTCGTCAGTGGCGGCGCTGCAGTCATGCACAATAGAGACTGCCCGCACCACGGCTGATACAGAGTGAGGCACTCTGAATTCAGACCATAGTCCTCTCTGCGCACCTTCTTCCCATGGAGTTTGCTATCAGGCCTCCTAGCCTCCTATTAGGCCTCCCCAAAATGGAAGGAAGGTAGCTTTTAATTCTACAGTGAGCAAAGATCCACAGAGTCGCTTTTCTGGACCACGTCAAAAGAGAGAGGACTGTGATGTGGATAAGCTGGCAATATTATTAAGGGAAACAGGAGGCAAGGCAGTAACTCAGGGTCCCCCTGCTATTGGATGTAAAGGAAAGCGGGACATTTGGATGTCGTGGGTGCCTTTTGTACAGCCATGCCTGAGGTAAAAAGCAGAGTGCACGCTGTCTAAAGTATCTCTGTAATGGTATGTAAAATTATCTTATATGAAACAAAGATAACAGAATACAGCAGCATTGTAACATCTATTGCTTAAAAGTTATATGTTAGCAATATGGATTGGCTTAAGAAAAAGCCCACAAAGAACCCCAAATTCTATTCAGTGGGAGTTTCTGATCCTTTAGCTATCTGGGATAATTGTATGATGAATTGTTTTCAAGCTACAACAGATATTGGTGATTCAAAATGTTTTGCTAAAGATAAGAAAAAGTTATGAACATTATCTGCAGGATGTTTAAAGTGTTAGTAATGTACCAGTAAAAATATTTATTGTTTTGTAGTGCTTAAAAACTTCAATTAAATGCAACAAATCCTATCTCTCAAACCTCATTTAAAGTTTGCCTTTACAGCTGACAGCAGGAGATCTGTGTCTGCTGACAGAAGAAGGCTCTTTAGCAGAGCCGCAATCACGTTATTTAAAGGGATAGTAGTACTTAAAATTTACTAATCCCCATATTGTAGGAATAAAAAAAGAAATTAATTGCCCCCAGTGTTATCTCTCAAACCTTTCTGAGTTGTTGGATGGTCGTATGACAGGATTCCCCTGCAGTCAGCTAGAATGCTGACTTCAGGGAAAGGGGAGGGAGGTGGAAACTTTGCAATCGATTATCTCTCAAACCATAAAGGTTTGAGAGATTAAACTGGGGGCAATTAATTTATTTTTTTTATTCCTACAATATGGGGATTAGTAAATTTTAATTATTACTATCCCTTTAAAAGGAATTACTTAATTGGAATGGTCTACAAAGTATGCTTGCAAACCAGGCACACTTTATAGACCTTTACAATGAAGTAATTCTTTTTAAATAATGTGATTGCGGCTCTGCTGCAGAGCCCCCAGTTGGTCCCCGGACAGGATTCCCCTGCAGTCAGCACGGGGCTGACGTCAGGAGAAGGGGAGGGGGGTACTTTGTATAGGAATATCTCTCAAACCATAGTGGCTTGAGAGATAGGATTTGTTGCATTTAGTTGAACTTTTTAAGCACTACAAAACGATAAATATTTTTTCTGGGGCATTACTGTTTCTTTAAAAACTAATGATGCTATGCAGGAATGCGCTAATTGTGTTGGTTACTCTGCTACGTGCCAGGTGTGTTCAGTTCAGAAAATGAAAAGGTATGAATTGCTGTTTAACTTACAATCAATTTGTGTTGTTACTGCACTCTCCTGTGAGTCAGGAATGCCCAATTCTAAAAGTCCAGGGAATTTTAAATCTATGATTCTTCCTTTTCCAGCTGAATGTTTTAGTGTGGAAATAGTTAAATCTGTGCAAAAAATGTTTGATGAATTACAGACAGCTAATCTGAAATTGAAGGATTGTTTAAATAAATCAGAAGTATTTGGGCAGAGTAAGTTTCAAAAAATGAAGAGTTGACTGTAAACTTAGAAACTGCTCTGAAACAAACAGATAATGATCAAGAATGTAATTATAATGTATTGTCCAAATTGCAAAAGCAAATAAAAAGCTTGCAAGCCGTCACGCAGGCAACCTCTCCTTCACAGTTTCAGATGGCATCTGATAATTCAGAAGGTGATTTAAACATTGAATATGGGCAAGTTGCTATAGAGGAAAAAAGATTACTGTTGGTTGTTCAGAATGTGATAGGATGGATAGGCTGGGTCCTAGTGCCTTTTGGACCTTCAAGATGAATATGAATGATGATCTGAGGGTTACTGCAAGCATGTGGGCTACAGTTTATGCACTGGTGAGGAAATATAATCCTAATCAGATGAGAAAAGTAGAGGATAGTGAATATGTTATGCAGTTTGTAAGTAGAACTGAAAAATTGGGAGATGAATAAAACGTTTATAGCATGTGATGGTCCTACTATTCAGTCTCTGTTATAATAGATGGCCAGCATATATTACAACTGTTTCTAACCTTCAAATCACATGAGGCTTATCAACATGGAGAATACTGAAGAACTGGATAAGACTCATATAAGCTGCATATCAACACCAGCTGATGCACTAATAGTTTATTAGCTAGACATGATTCCATGAAGGTTCAGGATTGGCAAATTACGCAACTGTAAGGACACCAAAACATAGTTCCCAGCTTTCAGAATGGCAATATGCATGCCTACTGACAAATAAGACACATGCAAACAAACACTGTACAGGTTACATCGAGAACCAAACACTGAGCCAGTGTTCCCAAAACCCCAACTCAAACATCCCCAGCAGTGCTTGTGTTCTTGATCTCTTCAGTGTGGCACATCTTATGTTATCATAATCACAGATGACATATTATTCATGGGAATGGAACAATGAGTGATTCCAGAGCATGGGATGAGATCAAGAAACATGCCCTATTGGGGTGTATTGAGGCCAGGTTGGGGGGATAACACACCCACATAACATGTGTTTCATGTCTGCGGGAATATACAGCATGGGACCTGTGTATATTCCATTTCTTCTGAACTGAAGGTCCAACATCTTGGATGATAGATTGTTCTGTAACACTTCCCATACCTTTGTGTTTCAGACATATGTGTTCAGAACAGTGTGGCATATTGGATGTGTGTGAGTTCTCTACTGTGGTGCAGTTGGTTGCTTAACCCCTCTGAGTGCCAGAGGGGAAAGCCATGATTGCAGAGCAATGCATTGTGTATGCCCTTGTATTCAAAGGGTTAACCTCATGGTGAATACCTGTTATGCCTCAAACAACATGACATATTCATGAGCACAGTGGAGGTTTTAATGGCAGTCAAATCAGTGGACACAAAATTTAAGGAAGAGAAGAGTGGGTTCCAACACACACACACGTCGTCTGCATCTATGTACCAAAGGGTTCTGTGGTTCTTAGTGCAATGTGTAGATCTGTAAGGGAAAAGAAGGGAACAGCTGTGAGATATTGCACGATTTACAGGTGGCTATGTGAGGTGTGTGGTTTGGAGGACAACACATACTGTATGATATCTCACATGTTAGCTGGCAGTACAGACTCACCTGGTGTCAGCCATTGCCTGGTATATGTATGTGTTCAGTCCACTGAAGGCTACATATTCCAGGAAGTTGGGTGAGGTGATGTTAGCTCTGAAGAGGAAGGCCAGGAAGTACATTGACTTCCACGCCACTCAGGTGCAGTTGCAAGATTCAAGCAGGAGATCAGCATCCTGGTAATGGAGACAAAACATGGTTTATTGTTATTAAATGTTAACTATTGATGATCTGGTGTATATGCATGATACCTACAAGCAATGTATTCTCTTATGACTCTGTGCCGTGTCTCTGTGTCACTGGTACCTCAATAAAGAGATCAGGGTGGATGTCACCAAATTACTGGGAGTCAAAAGCAATATTGTGCAAGATGGCACATGCATGGGTGATTTCACACACTTGGAGGCACAAGATTATGGCAATAAATAAAATCAAAATGTAAAGTACCTATGGCGCTCACTAAAAGAATTCAATACAGCATATATAGAAGATGTAGAGTGATTGCAAAGAGCCAGGGATATAACCATATGTGTTCTTTCCCGATGCTTGTCACCATTTAAAGGGGAACTTTCACCCCTTAATAACTAAATCTCCCCTTACTGCTGACCTGGCGACTAGCTGCTTAGTAGCGCTAGTCGCCAGAAATCTTACCCCGTTCTCAAGATTTCGGCGTTTCAAAGGATCAGGAAGCACGGACGTCTCTTCACAGTGACGTCCGTGCGCCTGCGCTGTCAGTCCCTTGTGCACCGTATGGTGTACAAGGGACTGACAGCGCAGGCGCACGGACGTCACTGTGAAGAGACGTCCGTGCTTCCTGATCCTTTGAAACGCCGAAATCTTGAGAACGGGGTAAGATTTCTGGCGACTAGCGCTACTAAGCAGCTAGTCGCCAGGTCAGCAGTAAGGGGAGATTTAGTTATTAAGGGGTGAAAGTTCCCCTTTAAAGAGATACACACATCATAAAATATTATAAAAAGGCAATAGGAAACAAAAGTAGATCTAGTGATGGGAATAACAGGAAATATATAGATAATAAATGAGAAAAAATGAATGAGTCTTAATTCCTTGTATCAGAATGGAAGTGAGTGAACCGTCAAATGGAGGTTAGTTGAATGGAATGAATGGTTTGGATGATTCTGACTTGCTCGTGTTAGTCATTCATCTTACACAGTCAAAGTTTTCTGGCGGCTGTCTATGTGTCCCGGAGTCCGCTCGGGTCAATAGGATATATGTAAAAACAGAAAAAAAGACAGCGCACACAAATCCTCTAAGTGTAGCGTAGTAATGAGAAAGCATATGCAGAATAAATATACTGAATAAAAAATATGAATTTATTACTGGTAAAATATAAACCTAGACAATATAATCATAAATGAATGGTAAAAAACAGCTCATAGAAATATAATGTGTTAAAGCGAGTATTACAAGATGATCGTGAAAGGCTAGTCTAGACGGGACCTATTCATAGGGGATATCAGTGATGGGAGCTGGCTGGTGATCGTGAAATTTTGACTAGAAAGCCAATGATGTTCTAATGTACACAGTTCATAGTATGCGCTCACCGGAAGGTTTCTTTATGTGCGGGCCCGTAATCAAGACACCTCCGTGGTGAGGCTCGTGTCTCCGTTGTAAGCTCCGTCCCCCTGGTTCTCCGTCAGTAATGCTAGGCTTCTTTCTGTCGATTCAATCTTACTTCGATGAATATTTGTAATCCAAAATAGTTATGGATATCTCCGAACAGTGGTGGAATATCAACGCGTTTCGGGAATTCTCCTTCCCTTTCTCAAGACCATTTTTTCATCTTGAGAAAGGGAAGGAGAATTCCCGAAACGCGTTGATATTCCACCACTGTTCGGAGATATCCATAACTATTTTGGATTACAAATATTCATCGAAGTAAGATTGAATCGACAGAAAGAAGCCTAGCATTACTGACGGAGAACCAGGGGGACGGAGCTTACAACGGAGACACGAGCCTCACCACGGAGGTGTCTTGATTACGGGCCCGCACATAAAGAAACCTTCCGGTGAGCGCATACTATGAACTGTGTACATTAGAACATCATTGGCTTTCTAGTCAAAATTTCACGATCACCAGCCAGCTCCCATCACTGATATCCCCTATGAATAGGTCCCGTCTAGACTAGCCTTTCACGATCATCTTGTAATACTCGCTTTAACACATTATATTTCTATGAGCTGTTTTTTACCATTCATTTATGATTATATTGTCTAGGTTTATATTTTACCAGTAATAAATTCATATTTTTTATTCAGTATATTTATTCTGCATATGCTTTCTCATTACTACGCTACACTTAGAGGATTTGTGTGCGCCGTCTTTTTTTCTGTTTTTACAAGATTATGGCAGACAATGTTTGCACTCAATGGGAGTAACTCTGATCGCATATAATATAATAATACTTGCTTGTTGTTTTACATTGATTTTTATGGCCATTTTTTTGGCATCTGTTGCTCAAAATATATGGCATGTTGTATAATAACAGTGTGGGTGACAGAATACTAAACTGTGCTTTCAAACCACCTTAGCCAGTTTTTATTTTCACCAGAGGGAATAGAATGAAGCCCCTAGTATCCTGTTAGCTTTTCCACTGCTTTACTGTATTTTTTGTTCACATTTAAGCCATCTGAAATAAAACCTTTCAAGTCCATTTGATCTGCTCTTGTAGTCATAAGACTTCATTGAAGCCTGTATTCCTCCTCTGAGTTTTTGTGACCTGAATGCATTATATGTTCTTTGCAACGTTTAAGTATAGACACCATACAATTGTTCTTTCCTCTATTTTTCCTAAATCATTATGCATTTATCACCCTGAAATATCAATACTGTAACAGATCCTTGTATTGTCTTTGAAATGGCAAACTCTTACTAATATCAATTATGTCAATATTAAAAAGAATAGATACAGGTCTATTTACTATTATCCCTTGTTGCTTATTTGTTGCTGATTCATTTTTCAAATCAATTACCTTTGCAACTAATTCCAAATTATGCAGTTTATAAACCATCTTCTTATGCTTGAATTTATCAAGAGCTTTACTAAATTTGGAATAATCTATATCTATTGCCCTGTACATCAGTTTCTGTCAGTTTCTTATTTGCTTTAATATACCATAGTAGCTCTATCAATACGAATCACCAAAATGGAATGGAAGTAGTGCAACATTTATGTGCTAAAAAAACTGCTGAGGTCAAATATAAAACATTTGCCATCTAAATAAGTATCAGTATGTGTGGCTATCAATCTAGCACCTTAACTGTTATCATACTCTTGGGCCTTTCTAGCTATATTTGTGACATTTACAATATTTTGTTCTTGTACCATAGATTTAAATATTCAACATTAAAATTCATATAACATCTTTCATTTTAGAAAGACTTTTAAATCAGATGTATCACTTTTCATCTTATTATTACAGGTTCGGGAAGTAAAATAAAAGCTATTCCTCTTATGAACAATGGACAAAGTTCACAGTTAAGGCAGACATTTGTATTTAATGAAGACTTGGGTTTAAAGGTAAGACGTTATTAAATATTTAAAAGAGATATTAAAGTGGCACTTGTATTTGTTTCTAATGCTAGTTACTAAATGTAACTTGTAAAAACAGTTTAAGTATAGGTGATTTTCTAATACTTAGCAAAAAGTTGCAGATAATTGATAGCTTTTGGCACTGTTAGCAACATATTTCGATGTATTTATTTGACTTACTTAAATTTGATTTAGTGTAATTTGAGTTACTGTGAATACTTTTGCATTTCTGCAGTTGAGTTTAGTTACATAGTCAGTGTGTTTTTAAAATGTTTCCACTATTATTTTTTATAGCTAATACTTATTTTCTTGATAAAGAATACCTCAATATTTTCTATAGCTCACTGGGAAGACATAGGCAGCTGTGATCCAAGTTTCTTCCTCATCTGGGTATTATCTCTGTGCTAGGAAATCTGGGGGGTGTGAGAAGGGATCAAAGGAGATTTACACCAAATACCCCAAAATCTTGTATGACTGATTAGAAATACACAGGCAGCCCAAATTCCTTTCTGTTGTGGCTGTTATTTCTGTGTCAGAGGAATCTGGGGGTGTGAAAAGGCAAAGGAGATTTACTCCAAATACCCGAAAGTATGAAGAAACAGGCAACCATGATCTAATTTCCTTCCTAATCGGGCTGTTATCTCTGTGCTAGAGGCGTCTGGGGAAAGAAGCTGTTGAACAGGGTGTGGTTTTTTTTTGTTTGTTTTTAGTTTATAGGGATAGAGGGAACAGTTAATAAAAAAGATAATTAAAATTGATAGGTGACAGAGACAGGTACCCTGGCATGAGCTGTTACTGATGCAGACTGATACTAGATGAGATAGAGTATTTTGTGGAAGGTCAAGGCACAATCACACAATCAGTGTACCTTACAGTAAGACACAGTTCTTGAGTAATGTCCAGCAAAGGCACAAGAGGTAGAAGAAGGGTGAAAGGATTAGAAGCAGTTTAAGGATGTGTGAGTAAAGTGTGAAATATACTGATATCAGCTATGGTTACAGTAGTGTGTGCTATAAATGATGTTGATCCATCTCTTCCCGAGGAAAATGTAGTTTGTAATAGTCTCACCAAAAGTTCCACCACCAGCAACAGTACTATTAATAAACTATGTAAACACACTGAAGATGACAACAATTTGCATTCTAGCACTGATGCCATAATACAAGAAGGTGTAGCAGCTCAACCAACTAGTGAGACAAACTAGTGAGACATATGAGCACAAAAACATCTGTCCTGAAAGTAGTAGTCTCAAAGGAGAAAAGTAAAAAGAAATTGTTTGAGACCTGTAAAAGCTTAGAGGAATATAAAAGTAGTTGGGAAGAAATGGTGGGTCAGAGCTGAGGATGAGCTAATGACTGAAGATGATGATGTAGATCTAGAATATATCTCTCCAGCATTGTCCTCTTCTTCAGATACAGATAAAGTGAAGAGTAAGAGAGATGATAATGATGATGACATTGCTATAAAGTTAGCTGAAAGGCAAAGGCTCAGTCTTCCAAAACAGAAAAGGAGTACTGTGCTTGAGAAAACAAATTGAAAGTCTTATCATGGACAGGCAAAGATGCCAAAAAATACAGTCATCCTGTCAGGCATCATCAGCATTATCACTGTTTCCAAGTCCAAATCCCACTCAACCACACACACACTACTAGCGTTGAGTAAGCATCAACAACACTAATTATCAGCATTCACAACCCTAGCTTTGATGAGTGCCTCTGCTGCTGTTGGAAGTGCGGCACCTGTGACACCTAGTAGTAGTACAATTGCAGCAACATCTAACCCTGGTAGTAGTAGCAGTCCCTCAGGAGCCGTGTAGACTATGATGTCCATAGCATGGAGATACTTTACTCACAATCTAAGAGCTAAGCATGTTTTTATCTGTAGATATCTCCATTCACAATCAGAAATGTTGATCCTAGCTTAAGTCAGTTGGTAGGCAAAGAGAGGGAGCTGGAATGTTTTTATTTAAGGAGTTTTGGTGGTAGCCAATTGGGCTGTGAGGAGTGTATGAAGGGAGATAGGAGAGTTAATCTTCTATTATTTAATTGATTTTATGGTGTTGAATGATTTTTATTTAATGTCATCACTAAGCATATTGTTTATTAACATTATTAGAAGAGTAGTAGTGTATTTTGATTCAGAGTGCATAAATAGCATACAAAGTAATTATTTAGTATTCATAGACACACACATACAATCTTCAGCAATATATTAGACTTTACTTTGCAGGAGGGACTGTAAGATTCTTTAATTTCCACATCATTATTTTATTTCATAGTATTCATTTGTCTTGTTTATTTCTATGTTAAAATTATTTTAGTGACGTACACAGCAGATATGCCTTTTCAAAAAATGTAAACAGACCTTAGCCCTTAGAGCAGGTTTACGGCAAGGTAAGACTTGAAACAAAGTTTAGCATTTAGAGTAGGTAAGACTTGAGGAAAACGTTAGCATGCCCATCACAAGGTAAACCTTGAAAAAACATTAGCAGGCCTACAGCAAAGTAAGCCTGGTAAAAAAAAATACTACTTAGATTAGGCCTACAGCAGTGCAAGCCTTTAGAAATGTTTTGTTCCTGGTGGTGGTGGCCTGTTTCCTATGCTCTCAACCATGTGTGGTCACTGCACCATACAGTATGCAATATGTAGAGACATAAACCCATAGTATGTCATCTGTGAGATTGCTGTCTTCTGGGAGAACTTGTAATGTCAATGGTAATGTCAGTCTGAGGGAGGGCTAGTACTAGTCTTGCCCTTGACCCTACCGGTATAGCACGTATGATGATGGCAACATGGTTCTGGGCTAGTGGGAGTTGCCTGAACAGACATTTCAGTGTGGGAATTTGGTTCATGTAGTTGTTGTCGGGGATGGACAAGGTGTACAGTGATAGCATCTGATTTCTTAGGGCACAGTTTAATATTGTCATTATAAAGTTCATTGTGGTTATATTGTATGTGCTTGACTACAGAAAGTCATGACAAGGTATAATCCCTCCTTCCCCCTTTCCAAAACCTTTTCACACACACTGTGCACATTGCAGATGTCCAGAACTACACAGCCACTGATGCCCAGGGGAGGAGTAGACAAAGAAGGATTATAGTGACTTGTCACCCTCTCCACAGATATACCTAAAATGGTGGTGATAGTGTTCGCTTGTTGTAGTGCTGCATCGGTCACAGCATTAAGACTAGTAGGAACTGCCACCACCAGTCCCATATCACTACTGTTCTATGGGGATGATGATCCAAATCCAATTCACACCACTGCTCCTACTATCCTGGGGCATGGTGGATACACCAGCCTGATCCTGTGACATTTGATGCTCAGACTATGCAGTAGGAAATAACTTAGCAAACATCATAATGGCACCTCTGGTGGTGATAGTCATTCCCACCTGAATATATCTCTCCCACTCTTTGTTTGAGCTAAAAAAAAAAAAAAAGCTCTCATCATCACCACTACCCTCAATGTCATTATTAATGCCACCAGAGTCTCCCTTCTCTCCTGGTGGCTACATAATTGGTGCAACTAGCGCCAGACTTCCAGACATAGCAGGCTCAGATAGCCTCAGCTCTGTGCTGCTATTGCAGACAGCCACCTGGAAAAAAAAATAACGTTCCCCTTTCTTAAAAAATACTACTGCTGCCACCACATCCTACATGAGTATCTGCTTGTTATTTGCTCACACTACTACTGCTGCTTGTGCTGTTACTTTCAACTGCAGATTTCTCATTTTCAGTAGCAGCAGCAACTCTCCAACTCATCTTACTCATTTTAAACAGTTCAGAAAGCAACAACAGAAAACAAGTGGTAACTAGTACTAATCCTCAAAATTATCTCTCTCTCTCTATCTCTCTGGTTTCAATTTTCACATCCACTCTGTCTGACTATCAACTAAAACATTGCAGCACAGTGCTAAGTTCTGAGTTTTTATAGTATTGGAGGAGGAGTTTTTGTGCACATAGAAAGCATAGGTGGAAAGTTATCTATCCAAAGGAATTTCCACAGAAAAGAGAAATGGTGTTTTCCTCAAACATTCCCAAGAAAAGAAAACAGTAATTTTCACCCATATGTAGTGAGTTGATAATAATGTGAGTAAATAGTGGGTGCTCTAGACATCCCCTATATTCAGCTGCACTGCAAAGATTATGGCAGTAGTGTGTGCACAGGTAATTGTTTACGGAGTGAGAATCCATTCTGTTTGTTTCTGACAACATGCAGAGTGTTGTGGTTAGTTTCCTGGCAAAGAATCACATTGAATTTAATGGAAACACCCTTTAAGTCACAGTGCTTTAGAATCCGTGAAAAAAAATATTTCAAACAGCCACAGATATTTGTTAACTCTAATAGATTACATTCTGATGATGTTCTACTATTAAAAGGACAAAAATAACCAAGACATATTATTAATGTCAAATGGAACAAAGCACGGTGTTTATCTGACTAGTTAAATCTTTGTGAACCTGGATAACATTTGCAACTCCCCATCCACTGATTCTACTTTTTTAGTGATAGTGGCTGATTAAATAGTTCTGTTATTTGTGGTTTGAGAATATTTTAAGGTCAGTTAGACCTGTCCTATCTGACCCAACTGACAGTTTCATTTTCAACGTGAATGATCTTGTTGGAATTTCTCTTTTGTAAAAATCCTTGCAGTACGTTCATTGTTTTGTCATTTTTATTCCAGTTCCCACTTCACCACAATTTACAAGGAAAGAATTTGGCATGATTTTATAATTGCTACATTTTGTTTTACATGCCTCTAACGTCGTATCTTGTTACAATTCTTAACAGAGTTCAACTGATGCTTTATATGAAACATGTAGAGATACAATAGCCAGCAAGTTCATGTACTCAACAACTACACAAAGGTGAGGAGAAACTTTACCATTACTTGGTGAAAACATGTGTGAAAACAGCCTGAAGTGTTTCCATGTCACAAACCTTTTAAAATACTTTTAATAAATCTATTTTATCATATTTGTCAATAAGGATTCTTATTTTCTTATGGGGGAAGTATTGGGTCCACACAAGACCCTGATAATATTTGTTGGCTGTGTCTCAAAGACTATGGGAACAGAGTTCCTATATTTCAAAATTGCTCCATTTACTCCCCATTTGACTTGCAGACTGTATGACATCAGTGTCATGTGAGGCACTCATGGAAGATTCCTCTCCATCCTATAGAAATTCATTGATGGTGGCTTCACTTACAAATGGCTTCTGTAGATTTGAATAGATATGAGAAGAATCTCCCATGAGCCCCTCAGTTGGCACTGATGTCATGAAGTTTGCAGATCTGCAAAACAAGGAGTTAAAAAAATTATTTCTCTTGCGTACAATATGCAATACAGGTACCATGGGAGGTGATCTTCCTTCTTTGGAAGGCTGGACATGTCAGAAGACAAGGTCTTGAAGGTGGAGCCTTCCCTCTCCTTCATCAGGCTAGCCCCACCCCACCCTTCTAGTTTTGATATGTTCTTGATAGAGTGAACAGGCTTGGAACATTGCTGCTTAGTTATTTAGCTTATTTTTTTATTTTATTCTTAGATATGGGGCTGTTACAATTTCCCCATTTGGTGTGCTACCGTTCCTGGGTTCCCCTGGAAGATGCAAGTGCATGTGGACCCTTGCAGCCCTGTGGAGAGAATCTTACAGCCCAAGTTTTCTTTCCCAGCAGGGTCTCTCTGAGGCTCTGTTTCTTCATAATGGTAATGTAAAGACAAAAGTTGAAGATTGATGAGTAACCCTTTGAGTTCCGTGGTCCAGTTGTCCCCATTGACACCCTTGTTTCTGAGCCTTGAGCTCTTGCACTCATATTGGGTCATTTATATCTAGTCTTTCCCCTAAGTTGTGGAGCATGGATGGCTGCTCTAGTACTGTTTAACCCCCTCCCTACTAGTTTCTCTGGGTTTGGGGTTTTCCCTTCAGAGTTATGTTTTTATTACCCCCCTCCTGTACCCTTGGGTCTTTGGGTATTTTGAGCAACTTTATAAAGTCTTAGTTTTTTTGGGTACATGGTACCTTTAAGAAACTCTTCCCGCCGCTGCCTCATTTGCTCCATTGACGTCTATGGGAAAGACTTCTCTGGGACATATCTCTGCAACCATTTATCATACAGAGTTCAGAGTGGGCTCATTCTTCTTGTCTCCCCATGTACTGGTATCCAGTTCATATCCCCAATGTTTTGGGGGCAGTTGATGGCATTGATAGGTAACAGTAATATAGAAGACTACATTTCACAGAATGCATGTTTTGAGGGCTTTCTTCCGAATTGGCTGCCTGTTTTACAGAAAGTACCCCTTCTCAGAGGCAGCTTTGGCTCAGTGGGCTTCTCTTCCTTCAGTTGATCCCCTATTTCCAGACTTTCTAAATCCACTGATCTGCCATTGGCAGATGAGGCAGAACTTAAGGATGTGATGGATAGGAAACCTGATTCTATCCTCCGGTCCAACTTTGCAGCCACTGGTGCTGCGCTGAGGCCTCTTCCTTTTCCGTTATTGTGCAACACACTCTGTGGCTTAAGGTCTGATCTGTGGACCTCTCTTCCAAGAAGTCACTGATTTCCTTTCCTTTCAGGGCAAATCTCTTTTTGGTTCTGAGGTGAAGCAGATCATCAGTGATGCTACTGGGGGCAAGACACTGTTACCTCAGATGTCCAAACCCTCTACCATGGGGAGGAAACTGCGTCTTTTTCTTCCCATCCAAATGGAGGAGCAAAGGCCGCAAGCCAGTCATTTACGCAGCACCCCACCACCACCACCACCACCACCAAGCCCAAGCAGCAGTTGCAGTCTAAACAAGCCACTGCAAAGCCCAAGTCTGGTAAGCCTACCTCAGTAGAGTCTGCCCACGCATTTTGGAATACCAACGTGGGGCCTGCAGACCAGGATTCCACAAATGGGTTTTGTGAGCAATTTCGGAAGGGTACAAAGTATGGATCAAGTCCCTTCCTCCATTCAGATTTTTCCAGTCCAGGATTCCCCAAGGAGAGGAATAGCTGTGTCTATTCGAGGAAGTGGTTCAGTCTCTTCTGGACAAAGGAGTTTGTGTTCCATTACCTCCTCAAGAGAGAGGCTCAAGTTTCTATTTAAACCTGTTTTTGGTGTCCAAGAAGGATGTTGGCTGCCATCCCATTCTGGATCTCAAGGACCTCAATTCATATGTGGAGACTGCTCGCTTCAAGATGGCGTCCTTGCTCCCTGTCATCGCAGCTATGTGTCTAGGAGAATTCCTGGTGACTTTGGACCTTCAGTACTCATACTTGCACATCCCTGTTCACCAAGACAGTCAACGATTTCTACATTTTGCCTTAGGCTTGGAGCACTACCGGTTAACAGCTGTACCTACTGGGCTGACCTCTGCTCCTCGCGTGTTTTCCAAAGTACTAGGGGCCTTGACAGCCTTTATTAACACCAAGGGGATTCAGATGACTCCTTACATGGATGACCTTCTACTGAAGGCTCCATCGTGAGAGGTTCTGGTCTGACAGTCCCAGGAATGAGCCCAGATTTTGATCCACCACGGGTGGATCCTGAACATGTTGAAATCATTCCCAGTCCTAGGAGTTGGTGTTCCTGCAGTTCAGATTCATTACCAGTCTGGGGAGGGTCCTCTTGACAGAGGACAAGATTCTGCAGGTCAAGCAGGAGGTGTCCCAAGCTCTGGAATGGTCCTCAGCTCTGGTCTGGAAGAACATGAAGGTTGCAGGCCGCATGGTGTCTACCCTAGAAGCAGTGCCCTACTTTCTGGCTCACACCAGGGATCTCCAGAGACTTATCATCCAGACGTGGCATGGAAATCCAGATCTACTGGATCGGCAGCTCTCCCTCACTCCGGAAGTCAGACTGAATCTGCAGTGGTGTTTGCACAGGGGCAACCTGGAGCAGGGCAAGCTGTTTGTGATCCCGGAGTGGACCATGGTCATGACAGATGCCAGCCTGTGAGGCTGGGGTGTGGTTCTGGGTCGCCTGGGGATCCAAGGCAGATGGACTGCTGAGGAATCTCTTCAGTCCATCAATGCTCTGGAACTCAGGGTGATCCAGCTTACTCTGGTCTACCAGACCCTTCAGCTGAAGGGTCATCCAGTAAGAGTCCAATCAGACAATGCCACAACTCAAATAGACCTGATGGCCATAAGGAGCAACAGGAAGGTTCCAGTGTTTTGTTCCCATTAGGGGATCAGCTGGCCTTTGCCACGGATGCAGTCCGATTTTGTTGCACTTTCACCTCGCTTACATCTTTCCTCCAAACCCTCTCATTCCCAAAGAACTCAGGATGATACGGATGGACGGCAAGATGGCCATTATGGTCACTCCTTATTGGACCAAGAGGTTGTGGTTTGTGGAGCTGGTGTGTCTTTCCATTCAGGATCCATTTCCACTGCCACCCAGACCAGATATCCTGCATGGGTACCTCTGGAAGGAGGACATGGAGAAGCTGGCTTTGACGGCATGGCTGTTGAAGACGCCATCCTGAGGAGAAAGGGATTCACCCCTGAGGTTGTCTCCACTATGATCCAGGCTGGAAAGCATGTTTCCTCCAAAGCCTACCACAGGGTTTGGTCCATTTTTCATTCTTAACAGGAGTTTGACCTTCTGGTGGTCCTGCAGGATGCTGTGAACAAGGGACTCAGTCTGAGGGCTCGATCCAAATGTTGGCATTAAAACCAACATGAAGAAAAAAACTGCCTTTGCGAGTTAAGCAAGACCGGGTAACGTGAGATTCAAATCTTCCTTATCCAGAAAGGCTAACAAGCGATGACCAACAAAATACACGTTCACCTTAAACCTGTGTCGCTTAGAAAATCTTACCTAAAAACACACAATAAAAATGTTACGTAGCACCACAGCCAATCACAGCACTCCATAGTAGAAAGTTCAGTCAGAAAATCCAAAACCACCGTCACCAGTTCTGAACAGCATTCTCTGTGCTTCCCTACCCAGCCAGTAGAGGAACACAGAGATGGCTTTCAGCACCATGGACAGCTTTGAATGCCATAGGGATGTGCACTGCTCACCCCTGTGACATTCGAAGGTTTAAACAGAAACAGTACACCAAGCACTACACAATGCCCCCCCTTCGACTCCCCCCTTAGTATGTCGACATATATTGCATATATTCGACATACTAACTCCATCCCACATTCACCTTATTGACTCGTATATAGTAGTCAACCTGTCTTTTATTCGAAAATTAACCCTTTGAGTACCAGAGAGGTAGGAAAGTATTGCTTAGCATGTCTCCTTCCCCTCTGGTACCCAAAGAGTTAATAGGCAAGGTATGGACTACATACCTTGCCTGTATATATGTGTGTGTGTGTTTTACACATTTTATTATTAAAAGACTTTAATGAAACATATATTGACTTAGATTCATTAATTTCTAATGGCCTACCCCCTGTGTCCCATTGCTATTAGTACTTTTGTCCACTCTCCTTCAAACGGAGAGTGGAGCAAAAGTACTAATAGCAGTGGGACACAGTAAGTAGGACATTATGAATGAATCCATCTAATAAAGAAACTATTGAAGAAAGCAGCCCTCTGCAGCGCTCCCTTCATATACTTTCATTGACATCCAGTGGCTGGGGACATTGAAGAGGACAGAGGCATTGGAGGAAGTGGGTGGAGGAGAGAGAGACATCAGAGGAATTGGGTGGCAAGCTTGTATTTGCTGCCCGCTTCCTCCCATACCTCTCTCCCCTCCTCACTCGTCGACATGGAGTCTCACACTGAACGACTTCTTGCATGCAGGGGACAATGTCGACATTGTCCCCTGCATGCAAGAAGTCGTTCTGAAGGGGGGGCATTGTGTAGTGCTTGGTGTACTGTTTCTGTTTCAAACCTTCGAATGCCACAGGGGTGAGCAGTGCGCATCCCTATGGCATTCAGTGCTGTCCGTGGTGCTGAAAGCCTTCTCTGTCTTCCCCTACTGGCTGGGTAGGGAAGCGCAGACTCATGTTATCCCTAACTCTCTATTTTATTTTCCCTGACGGTGGTTTTCTGCTATGACTTGTGTGATGTTTGACAAAAAAAATAGGCGTTAGATTTCTGGAGTGAAATGTGACAATTTAACTCGCTTTAGCCCTAACTCCAACATTTGAATGGCTTTTGGCATTGCTTGTACATTATCGTCTATGGGTGAGATCTTGCTGTTCTGGCGACGGGTGAAGTGTGTTTCAGAACTGCCGTTATTTTTACTAGTGGGAACATTTGCATTGCTTACTGGCGGTACAAAACCACTGTCGCCAGTTTTTTTTTGCCGACGCCAACATTTGAATCGAGCCCTGAGTTGTTTGAAGGTTGTGTGATCTTTGTGTATGACCTGGACTGCCTGACTACTCTTCTGTATCCGGTCCTGCTCTGTGTACCAACCCGGACTGCCTGACTACTCTGCTGTATACGTTCCTGCTCTGTGTACTGACCCGGATTGGATGATGTTCCTGCTCTGTGTACCAACCCGGCATGGCTGACGTTCCTGCTGTGTGTACCGACCCGGATTGGCTGACGTCCCTGCTCTGTGTACCGACCCGGCCTGGCTGATGTTCCTGCTCTGTGTACCGATTCGGATTGGCTGACGTTCCTGCTCTGTGTACCGACCCGGATTGGCTGACGTTCCTGCACTGTGTACCGACCCGGCGTGGCTGACGTTCCTGCTCTGTGTACTGACTCATATTGGCTGACGTTCCTGCTCTGTGTACCGACCCGGCCTGGCTGACGTTCCTGCTCTGTGTACCGACCCTGTTTTGGCGAACATTCCTGTTCCGGGTATCGTGTCCTGCCTGTGGTCCCATCCGGTATCTGGCTAGGGGCTGTCATCCGGTGTCCTCTCTGTCTACGGACAGATCCTCTGTTGCCTCGTTGCTGCTCAGACAGTCTTGTTACCGTGACCCAGTCACCTATTGTGTCGCACCACGGTAAGCTTGACCTTTTACTGCTACAAGCTGAGGTTTCTCTAACCCTGGGCACCTCAGGCTGCTCACCCTATCTGGCAGTCGACTCTAGGTCTGAGCGTTCATTAACCCCTTCGGGGTAGTGCCATATTCCACCGGGTTACAGTCATTGCAGTCTCAGTTGGGTGTTCCTCAGTGCCTACAGTTGCAGTCTTCCGTTACTGCTACGGCAGTGTACCGCTTGTCCTGGGCCTCCGTTTACTCCTGTGGCTCTTGTTCTTGTTTGCTGTGCTTACTGTTTCAGTGTCCATTGACACTTAGTTCTGTTTGGGCTGTTCTTAGTTCTGGATAGTCCAAGGGAACCCCGGTATCATGGGGACCAACTCTAAGTCCTTTCTATTACTTCCCACCTCTGGGAGCCTGCTATTGATATATCCCATGCTACCTGTATTCCATATTGGATGAAATAGAAAATGACTTTAGTCTTACCTTTTTAAATCCTTTTCTCTTAGTCCATATGGAATACAAGCCTCCCACCCAGAGAAAGGGGACTTTGCTTGGTCTCACCTGGCTGGACGTGAGAGTCCTTCTTGGATCTTTTTCTCACAGAAGCTTATCTCTTCTTCTCTCGCTCTCCTATCTAGTGAGGTTTTCTCATATTAAAACTGGAAGGGAGGGGGCAGGGCTAGCCTGGTGAAGGAGAGGGAAGGATCCACGTTCTAGACCTTGTCATTTGAAGTGTTGCACCTTCAAAGGATGAAAGATCACCTCCCATGGTACCTGTATTCCATATGGACTAAGAGAAACGGATTTAACATGGTAAGACTAAATTCCTATTTTAGATATATAAGAATCTCCCATGAGTACCTCACTTGGCAGTGATGTCAGGCAGTTTGAAGATCACCTTGATCTGTAAGAAAAATAAAAAGTTAAAAAAACAGTTTTGAGCTATGGGTACGCTTCCCATAACTGTTGAGACACATCCAACTATTTAACCCTTTCAGTACCAGAAGGGTACACAACGCTTTGCAAAGCAATGTGTTGCATACCCCTCTTGCACTCAAAGGGTTAACCACTTAAATGCTGAGCCTTTTCACCCACCAGGGTTAAGTATGTTTTCACAATATTGTTGTTTAGTCAAGTTATATTTATTTTCATTAGATCCTGCACTTTCAAAATGTGGCAGCAGTTTGTGGCTATCCCCTAATATGACCAAAAATTTTATCTAAATGTCAAACAAGTTTTTACTGAAATTCCAAATTGAATGAAAATAACTATACAGAACAGTGTTTTTCTATATTCTTTTACAAATGCTTATTGTTTTAAGTTTAACATTAACCTGCCTTTATAAAACATCAAGATTTATGTTTTTTGCACATGCCTTCATATAAAAAATTAACATTTGAAAAAAAAAATGTAAAATTTTATTTTTTCCATTTTGCTCCATTCTGTATTTCTACTACTTCCAATATGGAACACAAGAAATATTGGTTTGCACTCCACACCTCCAGAGGGCATGGCACTTCAAAAAAGACAGGTTTTTTGGGGCAGAGTCTCTCTCCTCCTCCTCCAACTCAACCCCCACCTTACATTTCGAGATTCATGTGGCCTCTTTAATAAGAGGAGTGAGCCAGCACATATTTTTTTCTTTATCTATGGGGCTGTGTAATCCCTCATTAGGCAGGCTCACATCATTGGTTTCCCTGGATTGCCCAGTTCGTAGGAGTTTCTTTGAACTATTTCTCTGTGGCGATTGACTTTTTGATAAGTCTGTTCCTCACTGCTGAACTTCTCTGAGGTTCTACTTTAGATGGAAACCTGAAGATTGAAGACTGGTAAATTAAACCTTTGAGTACCATGGTCGTTTGTATCATGTCACACTATTCTCTAACATTCACATCTTGTGGTATATATATATCTATCTATATATATAAAAGAATAAGCCTCATTGCATAATTTATGGTACCCCACACACAGAACATAATTTATGTCTCCTCAGAAAAGAAACTTGCATTGAACAGAATGTCTAATTACATAATTTATGTCTCATTAGGAGACACAACTCCTATTGGGTGATTCAATGGGGATTTTACTACTCCCATTGGGTGATTCATTGGGGGCATGTTTATCATACAGGGAGTTGGCCCGCCCACTGCAGCCCACCCACCAGTATCCAACTGACAAAAAAAACATAGCTGCCACTTGCTCCTGAAGTAGGGGATATCAATAACTTCTCCTGGTCCACACACACTCTCACTCAGGATCATGACCCCACAAACACACTGTTTCACCTCCCACAGATAATTGTAATCCGCCATACACTCTGTTTCAATACGAGTGTGTAATGTTTCCATAAAATACAAACTCAGGGATAGACTTAATAGCAACTCTTTTATTTAACTCTTCATCTCTTCAGTCACCTCACTGTCTGTTTTCAACTGTCACTCCTCCACTTCCTGCTTCCTGATTCCCGCCCTTTCTCCTTAAAGGGAGAGAGATGCTTTGCTGTATGTTACAGAGGGCAAGCCTCAAACACCACTTTCTATTTGTTCCCTCAGCATATTGCTACGTTGCCTCAACTGAAGAGCCACCGTGTGTTATATAGCTATGTTAGCTCAACTTAACCCTTTGAGTGCCAGAGGGGTAAGCAACGCATTGCAAAGCACACACTCTCACAGTCTCTCACACTCTCACACAGTCTCACACTCTCAGTTTCACACTCTCACAGTCTCTCTCACTCTCACGCAGTCTCACACTCACACACTCTCACACAGTCTCACACTCTCAGTCTCACACTCTCACACAGTCTCTCACAGTCTCACACACTCTCACACAGTCTCACACTCTCACAGTCTTTCTCACAGTCTCACACTCTCTCACAGTCTCACACTCACACAGTCTCACACAGTCTCACACTCACATTCAATCACACTCAATCACACTCTCACAGTCTCACACTCAATCACACTCTCACAGTCTCTCTCTCACACTCTCACACAGTCTCACAGTCTCACACACTCTCACACAGTCTCTCTCACACTCACAGTCTCACACTCTCAGTCTCACACTCTCACACAGTCTCTCACAGTCTCTCACAGTCTCACACACTCTCACACTCTCAGTCTCACACTCTCACAGTCTCTCTCACAGTCTCACACTCACAGTCTCACACAGTCTCACACTCTCTCACAGTCTCACACTCTCAGTCTCACACTCTCACAGTCTCTCTCACAGTCTCACACTCTCACAGTCTGTCACATTCTCACATTCTCTCTCACTCTCTCACACTCTCTCAGTCTCACACTCTCACAGAGTCTCACACTCTCAGTCTCACACTCTCACACAGTCTCACACTCTCACACAGTCTCACACTCTCTCACTCTGACAGTCTCTCACTCTCACACAGTCTCACACAACCTCACACAGTCTCACACAACCTCACACAGTCTCACACTCTCACAGTCTCTCACACTCTCACACAGTCTCACACTCTTAGTCTCATACTCTCACACTCTCTCACAGTCTCTCTCACAGTCTCTCTCACTCTCTCACACTCTCACACACTCTCAGTCTCACACAGTCTCACAGTCTCTCACTCTCACAGTCTCTCACACTAACACAGTCTCACACTCACACAGTCTCACACAGTCTCTCACACTCTCACAGTCTCTCACACAGTCTCACACTCTCACAGTCTCTCTCTCTCACACTCTCACACACTCTCAGTCTCACACTCTCACACAGTCTCACACTCTCACACTCTCAGTCTCAAACTCTCACACAGTCTTGCACTCTCACACAGTCTCACACTCTCTCACAGTCTCTCACTCTCACAGTCTCACACTCTCACACACTCTCACACAGTCTCACACAGTCTCATACTCTCACACTCTCTCACAGTCTCTAACACAGTCTCTCACAGTCTCACACAGTCTCTCACAGTCTCACACTCTCAGTCTCACACTCTCACAGTCTCTCACACTCTCACAGTCTCCCTCACTCTCACAGTCTCTCAAACACACTCACAGTCTCACACACTCAATCACACTCTCACAGTCTCACACTCAATCACACCCACACAGTCTCTCTCACTCTCTCACACTCTCACAGTCTCTCACACTCTCAGTCTCACATTCTCACACTCTCACACAGTCTCTCTCACTCTCGCACACTCAATCACATTCACACACTCAATCACACGCTCACTCTCTCAATCTCTCACACTCTCACACACTGACTCTCTCACACTCTCACACACTCACTTTCTCACACTCACTCTCTCACACTCAGTCTCTCACACTCACACTCTCTCACACTCACACACTCAATCACACTCACACACTCAATCACACTCTCACAGTCTCACACTCAATCACACTCACATACTCAATCACACTCTCACGGTCTCACACTCAATCACACTCACACACTCAGTCACACTCACACACTCTCAGTCTCACACTCTCACACTCTCACAGTCTCACACTCAATCACACTCTCACAGTCTCACACTCTCACAGTTTCACACTCTCACAATCACAGTCACAGTCTCGCAGTTTCACACTCTCGCAGTCTCGCACTCTCTCACACTCACTCTTTCACACTCTCACTCTCTCACACTCACACAGTCTCATTCTCACACTCAATCACACTCTCAGTCTCACACTCACTCAATCACACTCTCACAGTCTCACGCTCTCAGTCTCACAGTCTCACGCTCTTACAGTCTCACACTCAATCACACTCTCACACTTACAGTCTCACATTCACACTCAATCACACTCTCATAGTCTCACAATCACACACTCACACACTCAATCACACTCACACACTCAATCACACTCTCACCCTCTCTCACTCACACCCTCTCACTCACACCCTCTCACTCTCATACACCCTCTCACTCACACACTCTCACTCAATCACACACACTCACTAACACACTCTCGCAATCACTCACACGCAGTCACTCAATCTTGCACTCAAACGCAATCACTCACACATAATCACACCCCGGGAGCCAGCACGATCCACCTTCCACCATAGTCTCACTCTCCCTCACACCCCGGGAGCCAGCACGATCCACCTTCCACCATAGTATGTGCAATTACCATATGCATTTCAACTACATGAATGAATGCCACTCACTCACATCCCGGGAGCCAGCACGATCCACCTTCCACCATAGTATGTGCAATTACCACATGCATTTCATCTATTTGAATGAATGCTACAGTTGAGGCATAAGTACAAACACAAACTCATTACAACGACACATAAGTCACCCCCTTATGACTAACTTCTGTGTGTGTGTGTCTCTGTGTGTGCCTGTGTGTTTCTCACTGTGTGTGTTGCATGTCTGTATCACACTCTATGTGTCTGCATGTATGTGTGTATGACTGTCGCTCTTTAAGCATCTCAGTGCATGCGTGTGCATTTGCGTGTGTGTCTCTGTGTTTGTCTTGCATCTGTGTGTGTGCATTAATTCCCTATATATCCTGACGGGCAACGCCATCCCACATTGCTAGTCTATATATATAAAAGAATAAGCCTCATTGCATAATTTATGGTACCCCACACACACAACATAATTTATGTCTCCTCAGAAAAGAAACTCGCATTGAACAGAATGTCTAATTACATAATTTATGTCTCATTAGGAGACACAACTCCTATTGGGTGATTCAATGGGGATTTTACTGCTCCCATTGGGTGATTCATTGGGGGCATGTTTATCATACAGGGAGTTGGCCCGCCCCCTCCAGCCCGCCCACCAGTATCCAACTGACAAAAAAAAATATAGCTGCCACTTGCTCCTGAAGTAGGGGATATCAATAACTTCTCCCGGTCCACACACACTCTCAGTCAGGATCATGACCCCACAAACACACTGTTTCACCTCCCACAGATAATTGTAATCCGTCATACACTCTGTTTCAATACGAGTGTGTAATGTTTCCATAAAATACAAACTCAGGGACAGACTTGATAGCAACTCTTTTATTTAACTCTTCATCTCTTCAGTCACCTCACTGTCTGTTTTCAACTGTCACTCCTCCACTTCCTGCTTCCTGATTCCCGCCCCTTCTCCTTAAAGGGAGAGAGATGCTTTGCTGTATGTTACAGAGGGCAAGCCTCAAACACCACTTTCTATTTGTTCCCTCAGCATATTGCTACGTTGCCTCAACTGAAGAGCCACCGTGTGTTAGATTGCTATGTTAGCTCAACTTAACCCTTTGAGTGCCAGAGGGGTAAGCAACGCATTGCAAAGCACACACTCTCAGTCTCACACTCTCACAGTCTCTCACACTCTCACACAGTCTCACACTCTCAGTCTCACACTCTCACAGTCTCTCACTTTCACAGTCTCTCTCACACTCACATTCTCTCACACTCACTCCCTCACACTCTCAGTCTCACATTCTCACACTCTCAGTCTCACAGTCTCTCACACTCTCTCACACACTCTCACACAGTCTCACACAGTCACACACTCACACACTCTCACAGTCTCACACAGTCTCACACTCAATCACAGTCTCACACTCAATCACACTCTCACAGTTTCACACTCTCACAGTCTCTCTCACTCTCACACAGTCTCAGTCTCACACTCTCACAGTCTCTCTCACAGTCTGTCTCACAGTCTCTCTCACAGTCTCACACTCTCACACACTCTCACACAGTCTCTCACAGTCTCTCTCACAGTCTCTCTCACACTCTCAGTCTCACACTCTCACACAGTCTCTCACAGTCTCACACTCTCAGTCTCTCTCACAGTCTCTCACAGTCTCTCTCACAGTCTCACACTCTGTCTCACACAGTCTCACACTCTCACACAGTCTCACACTCTTTCACAGTCTCACACAGTCTCACACTCTCACAGTCTCCCTCACTCTCTCACACTCACACACTCTCAGTGTCACACTCTCACACAGTCTCACACTCTCACAGTCTCTCACTCTCACAGTCTCTCACACAGTCTCACACAGTCTCACAGTCTCTCACACTCTCACAGTCTCTCTCACACACTCACTCTCACACAGTCTCACACTCTCTCACTCTCACAGTCTCTCAGTCTCACACTCTCACACAGTCTCTCACACTCTCACACAGTCTCTCACACTCTCACACTCTCAGTCTCACACTCTCACAGTCTCTCACACTCTCACACAGTCTCATACTCTCAGTATCACACTCTCTCACACTCTCACAGTCTCTCTCACACTCACTCTCACACTCTCTCACACAGTCTCATACAGTCTCACACTCTCAGTCTCACACTCACACAGTCTCTCTCACTCCTTCACACAGTCTCACACTCTCACAGTCTCTCACACTCACACTCTCAGTCTCACATTCTCACACTCTCTCACAGTCTCTCTCACTCTCTCTCACTCGCTCTCTCTCTCACACTCACACACTCTCACTCTCTCACACACTCACTCTCTCACACTCTCTCACACTCATACTCACACACTCAATCACACTCTCACAGTCTCACACTCAATCACACTCACACACTCTCTCAGTCTCACACTCACAGTCTCACACTCTCCCAGTCTCCCAGTCACAGTCTCTCAGTCTCACACTCTCGCAGTCACTCTCTCACACTCACTGTTTCACACTCTCACTCTCTCACACTCTCACACAGTCTCACTCTCACACTCAGTCACACTCTCACAGTCTCACACTCAATCACACTCACAGTCTTGCAGTCTCACACTCTCGCAGTCTCAGACTCTCACACTCACTCTTTCACACTTTCACACAGTCTCACACTCACAGTCTCACACTCTCAGTTTCACACTCACTCAATCACACTCTCACAGTTTCACGCTCTCACAGTCTCACACTCAATCACACTCTCACACTTAGTCTCACACTCACACTCAATCGCACTCTCACAGTCTCACAATCACACTCACACACTCATACACTCAATCACACTCACACACTCAATCACACTCTCAATCACACTCTCACCCTCTCTCACTCACACCCTCTCACTCACACCCTCTCACTCTCATACACCCTCTCACTCTCATGCACCCTCTCACTCTCATACACCCTCTCACTCACACACTCTCACTCAATCACACACACTCACTAACACACTCACGCAGTCACACTCACAGTCTTGCAGTCTCACACTCTCGCAGTCTCACACTCTCACACTCACTCTTTCACACTCTCACACTCACAGTCTCACACTCTCAGTCTCACACTCACTCAATCACACTCTCACAGTCTGACACTCTCACAGTTTCACGCTCTCACAGTCTCACACTCAATCACACTCTCACGCTTACAGTCTCACACTCACACTCAATCGCACTCTCACAGTCTCACAATCACACTCATACACTCAATCACACTCACACACTCAATCACAATCACACACTCAATCACACTCTCACCCTCTCTCACTCACACCCTCTCACTCACACCCTCTCACTCTCATACACCCTCTCACTCTCATACACCCTCTCACTCACACACTCTCACTCAATCACACACACTCACTAACACACTCACGCAATCACTCACACGCAATCACTCAATCTCGCACTCAAACGCAATCACCGGGAGCCAGCACTATCCACCTTCCACCATAGTCTTACTCTCACTCACATCCCAGGAGCCAGCACGATCCACCTTCCACCATAGTATGTGCAATTACCACATGCATTTCAACATCATGAATGAATGCCACTCACTCACATCCCGGGAGCCAGCACGATCCACTTTCCACCATAGTATGTGCAATTACCACATGCATTTCAACTATATGAATGAATGCTACAGTTGAGGCATAAGTACAAACACAAACTCATTACAGTGACACATAAGTCACCCCCTTATGACTCACTTCTGTGTGTATGTGTCTCTGTGTGTGCCTGTGTGTTTCTCACTGTGTGTCTTGCATGTCTGTATCACACTCTATGTGTCTGCATGTATGTGTGTATGACTGTCGCTCTTTAAGCATCTCAGTGCATGCGTGTGCATTTGCGTGTGTGTCTCTGTGTTTGTCTTGCATCTGTGTGTGTGCATTAATTCCCTATATATCCTGACGGGCAACGCCGTCCCACATTGCTAGTATATATATATATATATATATGTATAGGTACTCCCTTTCTTCTTCAATTCTTTCCTGTATGTGACTGTTTGGTAAAGGTGACTGATCAGCTTGGTTTCCCAAATTAAACCTTTCAGAGACAGTTAGTACACTGGAGGCTATTTGACACCTTAATTCTACCTATGTGATTCTCATAGTCATTACAGTTTTTGGTTCCTGGTTCCTTTAAGAATCAGAGTTCCAGAACACTGATTGACTTCAATGAGAGAGGTTGTGTGGGACATATCTCTGCACCCATTTATCCTAGAAAGGTCAGAGTAGACTATTTCTTCTCTGATCATTCTCTTGGCTGGGGAGCCACATGTTTGGTATAATGTAAAGGGGGTAAAACTACATTTCTCAGAATCCTCTTGTTCCCTAGCTTTTTTTGGACTAGCAATATGGATAGGAGAACACACTCAAGGCAATGTGCTGATACAAATTAACTTAACACTGATCTTTATTAGTGAACATCATACATGTAACTTTCCTTCCTCAAGCATAACCACAATCCAATAAATATCAACATATATAATTTGTTAGAATGAGTCGCTCCCTCAGTGTGTAACGTGCACAGTAGAGACTGTCTGAACGAGCTGGCCTCCAGTCAGAGTGGCGTCACAGCTGATCCGGAGAGGGGGATGCTCCGAACGGGCCACCTTCTGCCTCCATCTCCTGGCTCCAGGGCAGCAGCCGAGGCCGCTAGGTGGCACTTTGTCTCGTGCACACGGGCCTTCAATACTAGTATACAATAAATAGATATAGTGAAAATATTCCAAACAATGATATTGCCTGTTATAGCATATTTAACCCCTTGACGGTCATAGTACGTCAAGGGTCGATCTGACTGAACGACCCATGACGTACTATGACTGTCATGGAGTTCCGGGCTCCCCCCGCGGCTGCGCGCCGTTTCGGGGAGTCCGGAACCGGAAAAAGAAAAAAAAAAAATGCCCCGCGGTCCTTAAGCCGCGTCACCGTGCCGATTGGCCGGTCGTTAAGGGGTTAATGAATTCAGTTAAGATACATTAATTAAGGGGTCCACTAGTAGACATTACTAGAGGAAAAGTATGCATTGCAATACAAGAAAATGGAGGAACGCTTATATAAAGCACTGAAATACACACACAATAAGAATGCTTTCAAAAATAAACGTTAATAGTTTATATTTATGAATTAACAAAATTAACAAAACTCAAATCAATATGTGGTGTGTCCACCCTTTGCCTTCAAAACAGCATCAGTTCTACTAGATAAACTTGCACACAGTATGTTAAGGAACTCTGCAGGTAGGTTGTTCCAATCATCTTCAAGAACTAACCACAGTTCTTCTGTGGATTTAGGCAGCCTCAGTTGCTTCTCTCTCTTCATTTAATCCCAGACAGACTCAATGATGTTGAGAACAGCGCTTCGTGGGGACCATACCATCACTTCCAGGACTCCTTGTTCTTCTTTACGCTGAAGATAGCTCCTAATGACTTTGGCTGTATGTTTGGGGTTGTTATCATGGTGCAGACTACATTTGGGGCCAATCAGATGGCTCCCTGATGGTACTGCATGATGGATAAGTAGCTGCCTGTTCTTCTCAGCATTGAGGAGACCATTAATTGTGACCAAATTCCCAACTCTCTTGCAGAAATGCAGTCCCAAACTTGCAAAAATCCTCCGCCATGCTTGACTGTTGCCTACAGACACTCATTCTATTTTCACTCTCCAGCCCTTCAACGAACAAAAACTGCCTTCTGCTACAGCCAAGTATTTCTAATTTTTACTCAATAGCCCTGAGCACCTGCTGCATTTTTCTGCACCCAAATCCCTGTGTTTTTGTACATAGTTGAATTGCTTGGCCTTGTTTCCATGTCGGAGGTATGGCTTTTTGGCTACAAGTCTTCCAAGAAGACCACTTCTGACCAGACTTAGATGGGTATACCAGGATCCTACTGCTTTCTGCCAATTCTGAGCTGATGGCAATGCTGCACATCTTCCGATTGTGAAAGGAAGACAGCATGATGTGTCTTTCATCTGCTGCACTAAGTTTTACATTGCATCTCTGGTCCTCAGTGTTGCCTGTTTCTTTGTGATTCTTCAAAAGAGCACATCTGGAAACCCCTGTCTGCCTTGAAATTTCTGCCTGGGAGAGACGTTGTTGATGGGGTATAACTACCTTATGTCTTGTTGCTGTGCTATGTCTTGCCATGGTTTCTTCTGTTCACTTACTGTGATTTAATTATACACTTTTACCATGTCTATTTTTGAAAGCATTCTTACTTTACAGCATTTTTTCACACCTGCCTAAGAATTTTTCACAGTATTGTATATATTAAAAAACAACTGTAAATAAATACAGTAAAATGCATCTCACATCCATGGTTTTAGTCCATATAAGGTATTGCTTTTGGTATTTACTTTTGTAAATCAGAACACTATTTCCCACTGGGAGAGAAAAGGAAGTGCAAGTAGACAAACTTGATACTCAGAGCGCTATAAACACTGACTCAGTAATATTCAGTATCAGTACTCATGGAGCTGATCTCACTGGTGTCTCCAATACACTGGCATCGCATGCAGGGAGAATATACTTGTTCCTTCTCAAGCAGCAAACTCAGGTCTCGGCTAGTAGTTGCCAGTATCCAAAGGGTTAATCGCAGTAATAAACCACAGAGGGTGGTTAAAAGAAAAAAACTTTATAAGTGTGCTGAATATATCAAAAATATTTATTTAAAAATGTTTTGCAGTTGTGTGTTTAATACTTAAAACAAATGCATATATAAAAACATCCAGTCCACAAATATATTTATGATCATAAAAATGTAGTGTGTTTCGTAACCGCTACTTTATCAAACCACTATGAGCTTAGTGGATATATCACAGCAAACAGACTACTCTGAGTATCAAGTCTGTCTACTTGCACTGCCTTTTTTCTTTCATTTTTGGGTCCATCGAGGCAATCATTTTGTGTGGTACCTGGTGGTCAACGTGAGCAGCTTTGTGATTCTGGAGGAGCGGACCCAAGTGAAGGTGGGTTAAGAATATCTTTTACCTGCTTCTAGCTCGCATATATGTCAGTGGTAGATCACTGATCTATGTGAGTACCCTCATGTAGGGACTGGTTGGGGGTCAAATTGATATATGACAATATTACTCTATGAGGGGCCCCTTTCTCTCCTTCCCTTTTCTTTTGTCATTTCCCACTGAGATCTTCTTCCTTTTTTGTATCTACAAATCTTTTGTGTTTTATATGACACATTTTGTTAATCACATTTTTAATAAAGTGTTTATTTAATTCTACTTTCAGCATTTGGCTTGATGTATTATACTCTTTTTGAAAAATTAAAATCCTGTTTCAGAAAGTGTCTTGGGCCCTAACATGGCCCTCATCTACAATATGGAATTACATTAGGATCCTGGGACACCTGTATCTTCCCTTGACGAGGCTCTTTATGCCCAGTTTCACAAGAGACAACTCCATCTAGACATTCTCAGAAACTGGTCCTTGCAGAGCTCTTATCTGTCCCCATCTGACTCAGGGATGTCCTTTTTTAATACCAGAATGGAATCTGATCATGACAGACACCAGCCTGAAGGGCTAGGGAGCAATCATAGGTCGCATGACAACTCAGGAATGGTGGACTGGAGAGGAGAGTCTTCTTTCAACATCTTGGAGATTTGAACCATCCACCTGGTTCTTCTTCACTGGTCTCATGTACTGATGGGAACACCGGTATGAATTCAGCCAGACAATGCCATGGTGGTAGCTTATCATAGATGCCAAGGAGAAACTTGAATCGATTCAGCTTGAATGGAGGTATGAGAACTTCTTCATTGGGCAGTAACTAATGTTCCAGCCATCTCAGCAGTTCATATTCCAGGTATAGAAAACATGGTTGTGGACTTTCTCAGTTATCAAGTCCTGGATCCAGGCAACTAGAAATAACACCAGGAAGTGTTTGAACAGATAGTCTAACATTGGGGTCTCACAGCGCTGGATCTGATGGCCTCTGTTTGCACAGAGACAAAAGATCCCTTGGCTTTTGTGATGGATGTGATATCCATTCCATGGAAGTTCCATCTGGCCTTTATGTTTCCTCTAGTTTCTTGAATCCCCATGGTGATATAAAGCTGGGGAAGGATGTGGTCATCCTAATTGCTCCCTTCTGGCCCACCAAGCCTGGTTTGTAGATCTTCTCAATTTGTCCATGGAGGAACCTTTCCATCTCCCTCCTACACCAGATCTCCTGGCTCAGGGTCCCATCTGGTACCAGCAGGGGAAAAGGTTAGACTTGATGGTGTAGTTCTTGAGGCCAACATCCTGAAACTAAGAGATTTCTCAGATGACGTAATTTCCATAATGATTCAGGCTAGGTAGCCTATTTATTCCAAAGTATATTATAGGATCTGGTCCATCTTTTATCAGTTGTGTGTTGATAAGGATGTGTTTGTTCAGACCTTTGCTCTCCCTAAGGTGTTGGCTTTTTTTTGTAAGATGGTGTGAACAAAAGTCTCAGCCTGAGCTCTGTCAAAGTACAGGTCTCAGCCCTTTCAGGGGTGTATTGCAATTGTGACAGATTATGAGACTTTTGCTCAAGGGGTGGCTCATGCCTTCCCCTCCTTTAAGCATCCCATTCCCCAATGGGGCTTTACATTGTCCTGGGCATTTTTCAGAGACCTCCCTTCGAACCTCATTCATTGGTGTCCTTACACTTTTTGACATTGAAAGTGGATTTTCTTTTAGCTATAATCTGTGTATGAAGAGTTGCTAAGTTACTAGATTTATATTTGTCGGGATAGCTCAGCATATAAAAAATTAAAATGAGCTAAAAATGGGACATAGGCGTATAATTGTAGACATGAGAATTAATTATTTGTAAGTAGAAGTAGTTTCCTATAATCCATATCTTTTTATTTTTTTACATTGTGTATTCCCTGTGTTTCTCTGGTTAAGTTTATGTATGCTATTCGTTAGCTATACAAATCGGTGATGAATTTAGCTGGCCTCAGAACAATAGAAGAAGACCAGATGTGGACAGTGAAACTGAGTGATACCCCTTCCCCAGATTCCAGTTTCCCCTGGGCCCGAGTAAGACAAACAGTAAGGAAGCTTGGATATCAGGTCAGAAGTTCAATCTAACCTTAGGAGTGACCAAATGAATGAAACATTTATATATGTGTGTATGTACAGATATATATGTATAGATGTGGGTGCGTGTATTTCTCTGTTGTCCAATACAGGTTACTGGTAACTTTGGGTAGGCGATCCGACCCTTTAATTGTAGGCAGAAACAATTCTAGAATTGTATGCAGGGGGTGGAGCCTACCTTCCCTCCTTGGCTGCAGCTAGCCAACCAGCTCCAGAAAGATTTGTTCCTTGGTGAAGACACAGGCAAGAGTTCTGCTTCTGTTTTAGAACTTTTTTTATTTTTCTGTTAGAAATGGAGTACCACCATTAGGGGGATTACCATAACTGACAATGCCCTTAGATATGGCTAGCTCAGTTATAAATGACCTGGAAAAAGATATAGAAAGCAAAATATCAATATTTGCAGATGATACTAAATTATGCAAAGTCATTAATTCAGAACAGGATACTTTCTCTCTACAGAGGGACTTACATACAATGTCAGATTGGGAAAACATGTAGAATATGAAGTTTAATGTGGGGAAGTGTAAAGTCATGCATTTGGGAGGAAACAATCCCAAGGCTACTTATAAACTTAATGGAATAATTTTAGGTGACTCATTGCTAGAGAAAGACCTGGGTATCCTTGTCAACTACAAACTTGGAAACAGTGACCAGTGTCAAGCAGCAGTAGCAAAGGCAAACAAAATCCTGTCTTGCATAAAAAGAGGTATCGAAGCAAGAGTGGGTGACATTATTTTGCCATTATACAAATCATTGGTAAGACCTCACCTTGCATATGCAGTACAGTTTTGGGCACCGGTTCTGAAAAAGGATATATTAGAACTAGAGAGGGTACAGCAGAGAGCAACAAAATTAATTAAGGGAATGGAGGACTTGACATATGAGGAAAGACTAAACAAACTTGGTTTATTTACTCTAGAGAAAAGACGACTAAGAGGAGACCTTATCTCATTGTACAAGTATATGAGAGGTCAATACAAGGATCTCTTCAGTGAGCTATTTATTCCAAGGCCTAATCAGGTGACCAGGGGACACCCCTTGAGATTAGAGGAAAGGAGGTTTAAACTTCAGCAGAGGAAGGGTTTTTTTACGGTAAGGTCTGTTAAATTGTGGAATTCATTGCCCAGGGAGGTAGTTATGGCAGATACAATGGATACATTTAAGAGAAGATTAGATACATTTCTTTCAAAAGGGAACATACAGAGTTACACTGTTTATCAGCAGGCTGATCAGAAAGGTCTGATAAAGACTAATTTAATTGGTAGCAGGAAAGCTATAAAATAGTCAGTTACTGGGGTATGAGGCGAAGGTTGAACTTGATGGACTTGTGTATTTTTTCAACCTAATTTACTATGTTACTATGTATTGTAAGGTTATTTGACACTGTGAGAATGTCTATACCATTGGAGCTTGGGGCCAGACCTAAGACTAACGATACTGGGGTCTCTGTATCGCCTGTTGTGCATTGCTCTTCCTGTCATTCATGGATACCTAGAGAATTCTCAGGTCATTTATGCCCAGAATGTTCTGATGTTCCTGAGAGTCTCCCAGGGACCTCCAGCCATGCATTAGATCCAGTTTGGGTGCAAGAGTTCAAGGCTGCTACTAGGGGCCTTAGGTCTACATTGCAACTCTTTCCATCCCAGTTACAGGAATGGAAGACCCCCTCCTCTGTCAAGTCTTCTCTGCCAAAACCACAGGGTGTACTTGACGTATCAGATTCCTCTGAGGAGGAACTGCTGGTGGATTCAGATGTTGAGGAATGTTCTGCTGTGAGCTTCTCTCAGTTTTTTGGGGATACCTTTGATCCTGATCCTGAGCCCTCGGCTGAAGGCCTGATCAGGGCTGTTTTGATGACCCTAAACATTCCCTTAGTTCAGGAGGTTCCTTGTGATCCCTCTGATGTGTTTCAGGAGCCTAAAAATCCCCTTACTTGCTTTACACCTAACCCCACTATTGACCGCCTTGTGTCTGAAGAGTGGAAATCTCCTGACAGGAAACCTTCTTTGTCCAAGAAATTTGCCAAGCTTTATCCCTTCTCTGAGACAGCACTTGCTCAGTGGGTTTATCCTCCTAAGGTGGATTCTCCTATCTGCAGGCTATCTAAGTCTACTGCCTTGCCAGTTTCTGATGCGTCCACTCTGAAAGACTGCACTGAAAAGAAAATTGAGGTCTCCTTCAAGTCCATTTTTGTCATTTCTGCTGGCACTGCCATGCCTCCAGGATTCGTTACAGCATGGGTGAACCGGGCCATTGCTCTCTGGACTGAACAGCTTGGCTGTCCATCAGGGTGCTCCTACTTCCGATATGTTGTGCCTTCTTGCAAACATTTCTGAGGCACAGCACTATGTTCCAGCTGCCTTATTTGATGCCATCTGTTTGGTGGCCAGGGTTTCCACCATGTCTGTGGTTGCCAGGTGGGCTCTTTGGCTCAAGATCTGGTCTGCTGACATTGCTTCCAAGAAAGCACTGCTTTCCTTACCTTTTCAAGGTACTTCTTTGTTTGGGCCAGATCTTAAAGAACTGATCAGTGAGGCCACTGGGGGTAAGAGTAACCTTCTACCTTTGGTCCCTAGAAAGAAAACGCTGCTTAAGCGTAATCGGTGTTTTCTTTCCTTTCAGACTGAGACACGTCCGGCGAACCAGATGGTTCCCTCGGCTCCGCGTGCCTCCTCCAAGCCCAAACAGCAATGGAAGCCCAAGGCCTCCTCCAAGCCCAAGGCTTCCAAGTCTTCTTCGGCATGACTCACTGAACCCAGGTCCCCACTCTGCTGTGGGTGGCCATCTGCGTCACTACCACAGCATCTGGGAGGATTCAGTGGCGGATTTTACAGGTGGTGGTGGAAGGATACAGGATCCCTTTCGTCTCTCTTCCTCCCTTTTGTTTCTTTCCTTCTCATACGCCTCAGGGAGCGGAGGAAGGCCGGCTGTTCAACTGCCCTATTCAGGCTCTTCTGGACAAGGATGTTCTAGAGCCAGTTCAGGACAGAGGTATGGGTTTTTACTCAAACCTCTTTGTGTTCTCCAAAAAAGATGGCGGGTGTCACCCTATTTTGGATTTGAAGGATCTCCATTCCTTTGTGATCCGAACTCATTAGCACCAGGAGTCTCTATGGATGGTGATTGCTGCTATGTCCCCGCTGGAATTCCTTGCTTCTCTGGATCTTCAGGACACGTATTTACACATCACCATTCATCCAGAGAGCCGGCAGTATCTAAGATTTGCCTGCGACCGAGGATACTTTCAGTTTTCAGCTCTTCCCTTTGGTCTGACTACAGCTCCTCAAGTTTTCAACCGTGTCCTGGGAGCCTTAGTGTCCGCCCTCCACTGGGACGGCATCAGAGTTACTCCATACTTGGAAGACCTGCTTCTGAAAGCCTCCTCTGTGAAATTCTTCATCAGCAGGTTCAGCTATGCAATCCGCTCTCACCCATCACGAGTGGATCATCAACATGGACAAGTCAGATCTTCTGCCATCCCAGCGTCTGTTCTTCCTGGGCCTTCTCTTCGACACTCAGAAGAGCATGGTGTTTCTCACGGACGAGGTAGCTCACCAGATCGCCCACAGGGTTTCTGCGGTTCTGGCTCAAGATCCAGTTCCAGCCAAGACGCTGTCCTCTGTGGGGAAATTCATCTCCAACATAGAAGCGGTCCCTTTTGCCATGGCAAACACCAGGGAACTATAGAGGTTTGTCATCCAAGTGTGCAAGGGTCAGCCGGACCTTCTGAAGATGTCAGTGTCCCTCCCTCTTCATGTGGAACTGAGTTTGTCATGGTGGCTCGACCTCTCCAATCTGCTGAAAGGCAAGCCCTTCCTGGTATCCTTCTGGACCACAGTGACAACAGATGCCAGCCTCTCTGGCTGGGGAGCGGTCCTGGTTCAACTGAGTGCTCAGGGTCGGTGGTCTCAGGAGGAATCTCTCCTTCCCATCAACGTGTTGGAGCTTCTGGTGATATTTCATGTCCTTCGTCATCGGACATCTCACCTGGAAGACTATCCAGTCCAGGTACAGTCCGACAGTGCCACAGCCGTGGCTTACATCAACAAGCAGGGTAGAACAAGAAGTCTCACCGCTTGGTTATAGGTCAAGACTATTTTGTCCTGGGCAGAAGAACACGTTCCTGCCATATCCGCAGTGCACATTCCTGGCGTAGACAACGTCACGGAGGACTTCCTCAGTCGACACACAGTGGACAGTGGAGAGTGGGAACTGCACCCAGAGGTGTTTACCCTCATTGTTCAGAAGTGGGGTTTTCCTTACATCGACCTGATGGCGACAAGACACAACAGGAAGGTTCCGAGGTTCTGCTCTTGGTGGAAGGACCTCTAGCTCTGGCAGTGGATGCAATATCCATTCCTTGGTTGTTTACTCTGGCCTATATCTTTCCTCCCCTCCCAATGTTACACAGGGTATTACGGAAATTGCGACTGTAACGCTGTCCAGTCATTCTGATTGCTTCGTACTGGCCTCGCCAAGCTTGGTTTCTGGAGTTGCTGGATCTGTCAGTGGCGGAGTCATTCTGGCTACCTTGCTGTCCGGATCTTCTTCTACAGGGTTACCTGTGGAAGGAGGATGTTCATCGGCTAGCTTTGACGGCTTGGAAATTGAATCATGAATATTGAAGAAGAAAGGTTTTTCTTCTGGTATGGTGGCTACTATGCTCAGTGCCCGCAAACCTGTTTCTTCCAAGATCTACCATCATGTCTGGTCGACTTTTCTACCTTGTTGTGTCGACAAGGACCTGTCCCAGGAATTTTATCTGGCCTTTTTTCAGTACGGTGTGGATAAGGGCCTTAGTTTGTGTTCCCTTAAGGTTCAGACTTCTGCTCTCTCTGATTTCTTTCAGAGGCGCATTGCCATCCTTCCTGATGTCAAGGTTTTCTTCCAGGGTGTTGCTCATACTCCTCCTGCCTTCAAGAATACCGCTCCTCCGTGGGATCTTAACATGGTTTTGGGTGTTCTTCAATGCCCTCCATTTGAGTCCTTGGCTACTATTCCTCTACGCCTGTTGACGTGGAAAATGGTCTTTCTCTTGGCGATCTTGTCAGTTCACCGTGTCGCGGAGTTACATGCTTTGTCCTGTAAACCAGGGCTCAAAATTTCCACTTGCCACTAGCCAATGGCGAGTGAAAATTTAGCCCTGGTGAGCAGAAATTCAGCCCTGGTGGGCATGTTATGGCTTGTAGTGGTGAGTAATTTTTCATGTCTGGCTAGTAGCAAAGGACTTCAAGTTTTAAGCCCTGCTGTAAACCACCTTTGTTAGTGTTTCACAAGGACAAGGCAGTGCTTCGCACTTCTCAGGAGTTTCTTCCGAAGGTGGTTTCGAAGTTCTACATCAAACAGGGGATAGTGGTGCCTTCTTTCTGCCCTGACCCCACCTCTGACAAGGAGAGGGATCTCCACTTGTTGGATGTGGTACGTTGTCTCAAGTTTTATGTACATCTCACTGAGTCTGTCAATCTGACGCGCTGTTCGTCATTCCTGACTGTCCCAGGGCAGGAAGACCTGCATCCAAAGTGACTATTGCTTCTTGGATAAAGTCCACTATTCGTAAGACTTACGAGCTGAGGAAGAAGCCTGTCCCCTTTCGGATCACGGCTCATTCTATTGGGACTTCTTGGGCTTACAAGAATCAGGCCTTCTGATCAGTTGTGGAAGGCTGCCACTTGGTCGTCTGTGCACACCTTTTCAAAGCACTACGTGTTGATGTGCTGGCATCAGCTAACGCCAGCTTTGGGAGAAAGATCCTGGAGGCAGTCTTGCCTGTCTAGGATCTTCTTCGGTTCTTGGTGCTTCCTTCACTTTTGAGCCCTGTTGGCTCTAGTTCAGTGTGCTGTGTAACAGTTTGTGGTGTTGTTACCCCTGTTCAGTGTCCGATGACACTTCATTGTTTTGCTGGGCTATCTCTGATCTGATGGTTCATATCTGCTTTGGTGCCTTTGGGGGCCTTGCGTCTGGTCCTTGCCTTCCTTTCCGCCTCTGGGACATCCCAAATTTACCAGTAACCTGTATTGGACGACAGAGGAAAAAGGATTTTAGTCTTACCTGTTAAATCCTTTACTCTTAGTCCATACAGGGTACTGGTCTCCCACCCTGTCAAGGGACCATGCTTGGCTCTCCTATGGCAGACCATGGGGGGCCTTCGGAGTCTTCTTTCCCTTCCACTATCTTGTCATAGTTAGTGTCTCAAATCTTTCTGGAGCTGGTTGGCTAGCTGCAGCCATGGAGGGAAGGTAGGCTCCACAGCCTGCATACAATTTTAGATTTGTTCCTGCCTACAATTAAAGGGGCGGATCACCTACCCAAAGTTACCAGTAACCTGTATGGACTAAGAGAAAAAGATTTAACAGGTAAGACTAAAATCCTCTTTTATATGTGTGTGCTCCCCATCTATGCACATCTCTACCGACAACTTTTGGTTCAGATAGAGCACTGTCTATGATGTTTGGAATGGTCTGTCTGAATTATCAACATACCTAAATGTATTCTTCACACTCACGATGTAGAACTGCCAGGAATATTATGTTATATATATATATATATATATATATATATATATATATATATATATATATATATATAATTATTACACATTTTATTTGTCTGATAATTGATTAGATATCTAGGACCCAATCATTGTTTCGCTTGTGGTCTAAGGGTGCCACGTAGTGGCCATATGGTAAACAAAGGTAACCACATTCCAGTAAAGATTAACTATGGAGATGTCTCAGGTAACGAATGAGATTAGGACACATATTCACCACACCTTTTGGGAGTGTTCCACTTTACATGTGGAAAAGCTAGATAAAAAGGTGAGCCAAAAGTCAGAAGAGGGAGACTGACTGACTGACAGAGGAAGAGAAGTCCAGAGATCCCCAGAAGAGGCCAGATTCCAGAGATCCCCGGGAGATGCCCTGGCAGAGACATATAGATCCCCCGTGAAAGATACTCTACGACACCCATATTTCAGAGAGCAGTTTACAATCTCCCTAAAGGAGTGGTAAATATTATATCTCGTAAACTTTATCTACTTAATTAATTGTAGTTTTCTGGTATTTGTTATATGACAAATCAAATTATTACATTGCCTTAAATTTTAAGGATAGAGTAGATATTAGCTGTATTATATTTTCTAACTGCAGACAGAAAATACTGATTCAGCTACAATTGGAAATTATATTGTTTCCTCTATTGTAGAATATTCAATTAGCCATATACCATTCCACACATGTTGTACAGAGAAACTAAGTAAACCAGTGAAGATAGGACCCTATATAGTATATTATTGTTTCAACTAGGTGTTGTTCTTTTGTTACCCTGCAAAGCTGTTACTAAGACTGTACTGCATTTGATTACCGATAATTCTAGTTATTGTATTGTATTGTTAGCTCAATCAATTTATTATTGTTGTGTTATTTCTATAATTCGTATATAATAATTTTTTATATTTTATTTAACAAGTGCGTTATCACTGATATAATTTAATTATATGTTTAAATTATCTTCCTGTACAAACTACTTGGGAGGGACTGATTTTATGAATGGTTATTGGTCATCTTTAGTGACATCTAATCATTCATAATTCAAAAACCCTAACATCTTGTAAACCTTCCTTCCTGGTGTTTCACTAGAACAAGGCTGTACTTTGTATTTACTTACCTAAAGTCATTTCAGACTTTCATATCAACTGGGAAATTGTCCTCCCTACCTTTTGTCCTATCACTACCGTGTCAGTGTTTTGGTCTCAACTGAGGCCAGCTTTGGCCGTAAAGTCCTTCAAGGAGGTAGTGCCTGTTTAAAGACTCCCTTTCTCTTCTACAACCTCATCCTGTTCAGTAGTTTGAACCCAGTTTACTTTTGTTTAATTTTTTCTCTTTTCCCTTCTTGGAATATTATGGGTGAACTGTGATATGCCCATAGTTCCTGTATTCCATATTGGATATAATAGAAAATAGGATTTTATTGAACTTACCATTAAAGGGGTAGAAATTCTTAAAAAGTAAATATGTTATAGGGTTTACCCCTTTGAGTAAAACAAGGTTACTCTCACTGCTGAAAGGTGCTTTACTCAAAAGTTATTACAGCCCAAACTTGATTTTTAGGTGCAGTATCACAGTGGCCTGAAATTGTACAGTGGCACTTTTGCTACACCATCCTAGGGAAAGCAGTGTTCATACCATACGATGGTGTAGAAACCGCACCACTGTAAAGTTTCAGGCCACTTTGATACTGCTCCTAAACATTTTCAGCTGTATTAACTTTTAAATAAAACACCTTTCAGCAGTGGGAGTACTTGTTTTACTCAGGGGCATATACCCTACAACATTTTTTTGTACATTTTAAGTATTATTGTCCCTTTAAATTCCTTTGTCTTAGTCAACATGGAACACAGGACTCCCACCAGGAGAATAAACCAAACTATGTTGTTCTTCACCAGGCAGAGGAGTACTATTAGGATTTTTGTTCAGGGTTTACTTTTTTCTTTACAAATACACCTCTATTAGAGTGCTTGATTATTCTAGAGGTTTTCTTATAAGTAATTCCACCAAAGCTACTAATATACTCAACGTTCTCAGTAAGGGGTTTTTAATAATAAACAACTATATAGTCCAACTCTCAATATTCAGGAGAAAGCAATCTATTACTATTCTTGGATCAGTAGCTTTTCTATAAATCGCCTCTGGAGCTGGTTTTTAGGGGGATAATCTTCCCTTCTTATTGTCTGGTCCTCTATGGTCGCTGCCCTTTCTCACACCGGTGGCTAGTGTGCAAACCAGGAAAAACCTGTATATAGTGGACAAAACAAGAAACAGGGCAAAGACCCTCTAAGAGTAGACCTGTATGACAAATAGGTATATAATGCCCCCTTCGTATCCCAGCTACTCACCAGATATCAGCGATCAATTGTACATATCAAATATCATATATGCCTGACGAAGTGTATAGCAAACACGAAATAAAGGAAATATTATGAAGTATTGGCTGTTATGATGTTTGATATGTACTATTGATCACTGATATCTGGTGAGTAGCTCAGATACGAAGGGGGCATTATATACCTATTTGTCATACAGGTCTACTCTTAGAGGGTCTGCTCCCTGTTTCTTGTTTTGTTTACTTTTTTCTTCCCACTTTTCATAAAGTTTTGTGCTTTATTGCTACACATGAGTCTGGGATATTAAGGTGGGAGTTGAGCTGCAGGATGATGGAGTATTCTCTTCAAAGACCCTGTCTTTTTTTTAAGTGTCCTGCCTTCTGGAGGAGGGGAGCTGAACCCCATGGTTCCTGTATGCCATAGAGATATAACGATAAGTTCACTAAAATCCTAACAAAATGAGAAATAAACCACATAACTCTACATGCTATACATTTTTAAAAATACAAAAAAATCGAACTATTGAATTGGTAATTTGAATTTATGTTTCCAGAATTGTTACTATCCTTGCACCCCCTCCCCCTGGAGTCTTTTTGAAGAAAGCAAATCATACTTTCAGGGACAAATACAATTTCCCAAAATACCCATAACTGTATAGTTTAGGCCCTTGAATGCTTGCAATGTTTTTTACACATCTTTATGTATTTATTTATTTTATATATTTTTATTAAGGACATCTTCGAGATACAACACATGCATGAAATAAAACATTGCGAGTAATGCAGAACCATTCCAGGTATGCATAATAGTTGTGAAAACATACAAAACAAAAGAAAGTACAGGTCAATCATCCTGAAGCGTCCAAGAACATTTTGTATATATAATATAAACATACCAACAGAGAAAAAAAATGGGGGTCTCTCTCCTCCCAAGGGGACCATCACTTCACCACCCCCAGCACCCCTGATGCACCAACCCCAACACCGATACTGGCAAATCTAAATCACCTCATTAGGGAGAAGAGTCTGTCCCAAAGTGAGCAATCCAAACCCCTCGGATTGCATGGATCCTGTGCTGGGTCCCTCTGAGTACAGACCCAGTGGTAGTATGGAAGATTTTAAGCTACCAGAATCACCCAATAATCGTGTGAGGACAGAGTGGCAAACATCCACACTGTGGTAACTATCTTATATGCCATAATCAATGTCTCTCTCAGAACAGGGTGACTGTCTAGATCATCAGGGAAAACTGACAGGATATCCAGCTTCAGATTCTGGAGGATATGTCTTTCCAGGACCCCTGACAGGTAGGAAACGACTTCTCCAAAAATCTGAAGACCTCAAGACTGTCCCAAACAAGATATAGAAAAGTACCAGGTGCATGAGAGCATCTGTCACATAAGTCGCTGTCCCTAGTATCCATCTTGTATAGCCTCACTGAGGTAAAATATGCCCTATGAAGAGTTTTCAATTGGATGAGCAGATGTCAGGCATGCAGAGATGCCCCATGTGGATTAGTCTTAGCCATGGATCACTCCCACTGCCCCCACAACCCCAGGTCCCCTTCCCATTTCTGCATCAGGGGAACATGTCCTTGCAGGGCGCGAGCATAAAACCACTGGTAAATAAAAGACACAGGCCTTTCCAGCCATTTAGCCACGCAGATGACAGCAGGCAGAACCGCTCAATAATTGACTCCCACCTCCCTCATTAAGCTTGGAGTGCATGATGCAGAAGTAAATACACATAGAAAAATCAATGAGGGATACCAAACTCCCCGTGCAGTTGCTCAGATGATTTCAAACAATTGCCGTAAACGAGTTTCAGGGTTACATTCGTCCATAAAGGGGTGGACTGGTCAAGACCCCTCCAGCCCACCACCAGGGCCTCTGTCTGTATTGTGGACAATCAGGACATATGTTGCGTACTTGTCCGGTACGGCCGGGAAACGGGCACACCTAGGGTACCTTGGGGGACAGGCCCTAGGTGGCGTTCAGCAGTCCCTAAACCCAGTTTTTCAGAAACCCACTATCAAGGCTGTGTTCTCCTGGCAGAACACTCAGTGGAGGTTCTGGACCTGATTGACTCCGGGGCAGCCGGATATTTTATGGATAATTCTTTTGCTGCGCTACACAAGATTCCGCTAGTTGAAAGGGAATCTCCCATAGCGATTGAGGCTATTGATGGTAGACCATTGGTACCTGCTCAGATCACCATGGAAACGATACCGTTATCTTTGAATATTGGGGCTCTCCACACAGAGAAACAGCGGTTTAAGTTCACCTAGTCTCCGCACCTTGCGGTCATCCTGGGGTTTCCATGGCTACATTTACACAACCCCAAGTTTGACTGGTAGACTTGTGAAGTGACGTCATGGTCGGAATATTGTATGGAACACTGTCTCTCCCATCCTACTAAGATCGTATGTACCTTTCCCTCCGTGCCAGCTGAATATCGCCAATTCAGTGACGTTTTCAGTAAGGGAGAGGCTAGCACGTTGCCTCAGCATCGGTCCTATGACTGCGCTATTGATCTGCCTCCTGGCACTGTTCCCCACCGGGGGCGCACGTATCCGTTGTCATGCGAGGAAAACGAGGCCATGGAGGAATATATCTCAGATGCCCTCTCACAGGGTATTATCAGGAAGTCTACCTCACCTGCAGGGGCTAGGTTCTTTATCGTAAAAAAGAAAAATGGTGAGTTAAGTCCCTGCATCGATTATCGTGGACTGAATAAGCTCATGTCCAAAAAACGCCTACCCGATACCACTTGTAAGGGATGTTTTGTTTTTTTTGGTGATCTCCTCACGGTTAGTTGGGGGTTAATGCTCTGCAGTTGTGGCTAGCAACAGCAGAGGGGCAGGCAGTGCCAGCTTATGTAGTGTTTATGAGAGACAGGTAGTGCCATCTCCAGTCAAGCACATACGCATGCGTGGTGTTAGACATACCTTGCATACCTATAAGGGCATAGTCTGTATTTTACCCTTTAATCAACACAGTTTTGCTTAGAGCCATTGGAGACCAGGGAGAGTGTACCTGGTCTCAAGAGAGATAGAACGTGTACCTCATCTCAAACGTGTGTGTGTGTGTGTGGAATTGATCGTTGCTGAGGAGTCGTATGGTGGGCTCTCCCATACTGATGTAAACTCTGGCAGAAGTGAAATATCTTTTAAGTTCTCTTTTTATACAGCAGGGTCGTATGTCTTTCATACTGATGTAAACTCTGGCAGAAGTGAAATATCTTTTAAGTTCCCTTTTTATACGCCAGAGTCGTATGTCTCTCATACTGATGTAAACTCTGGCAGGAGCTCTGATTTATTTTATATCATTGCATGTTTAATCATTGCATGTTCAATAAACTGTAGTTATAGTTTTTCCTCCACTGCCTTTGTGTGTATTGCTTATCTTTCTGAAATCCCAGACCTCTAATGTAACACTTGGTACCAGAAGTGGGGTTGGAATTTCACTATAGATAAGGAGTGTGTAGTGAAGGAATGTTTAGCAAACTGAAGAAATTAACCCGTACAGGGAGTGGGTGCGAGAGGGCACCGGTGTCAACATGGGCAGAGAGGGGACCGTGGTTCCCAATTGCCCAAGAATTGTATAAATATGTTGATGGGCACAAGCTGTTGGATTTATCTAGATATGCTGCAACTGAGCAGACAGCTGCCTTACATGTATTACAGAAGGAATCTGAAACTGTTACAGAGACATATCAAGCTGTACAGGATAAATGTATTATGATGCAGAGTACATTGCGGGAGCAACAAAAGAGACTAGAGCTAATGAGGGACAGTTTTGCTTCGTATGTGGTAAGTGCTGTAGAGGAGAGAAGGAGGCTAAGGCCTAGATTTAAAGGCAACCGTTAAACCAGCCGCTAAGTGAAAAAGGCACATCGCTCGCAAATAATACATGAGTTACGGCAGATTCAATAACTACTCTACGAGAATAGCTATCGAGCGTAGGCACACAAAAAACACGTAACACAAAACCCGTTGTCGCTCATGTTAATGCACAACGGGCGGACAAATCACACGATAACTGAGCTCCAAACAACATGTAACATAACGGCTGCCGTTGTCAAGCAACCATGATTGATGCCCAAACAAATTCAAACACACAGCCAATCCCAAAGCCCCAATGTATCAAATAACTTCAAATACACCTATATATACCCAAAAATAACCGCCACACACTGTCTGTTATCGAGTTCTTCAGAGCCAGATATCAGGACCCAGGAGCGGAGGATAGTGATCAGAGAGAGGGAGACAGGAGCGTTCATTGGAGGTAGAGGAGTTTTGGAGTTTGGAGAGAGGAGAGCATTGCACAGAATACGACACATAGCACACCTTTGCACATATTACATACACACATACAAACACATACACATACATACACATAGTCCTTTTATTTTATAACACCTCACACATTTTACTTTTATTTTTGACAGTGTGAATCTGGGAGTGAAAGTGTGTGACAGAGAGTGACTGGATCGAGTGTGTCTGTGAGGGCCTGTGGGAGTGCCTGGGTGTGACTGGGTGAATGATGGCGAGGAGAGGAGGACAGGAGAGAGGGATGGGGAGAGTAGTGGAGGAGGAGGAAGATCAGGAGGGGATCCCTCAGCAGAGCAGGGGTGGGAGAGGGAGATCCGCAGGGCGGAGGGGGACCCGGCCCACAAGAGCAGGAACACGCAGGACAGGGACAGAACCTGCAGTGGGACGAGGGGTAGTTGCTGGGGAGCACCCCACACAGTCAGGGTCAGACCAGGCAGGGCACTCCGGCTCTGAGTCATCCCATGCCGGAGCTGATGAGGCCAGGATCAGAGACCCAAAGTATACAGAGGAGGAGAACACGGCTCTTGTGGAAGCTGTCCTGGAGAGGCAGAGTGTTCTCCACCCGACAGCGAAGGTCCCTGGCCTGTCAGCGAGGAGGAAAGCAGCCTGGAACCAGATCTGCAGCCGGGTCAACGCGGTGGCTCCATGCAGACGGGACGTGGAGTCCATCAAGAAGCGATGGGGCGACTGCCGGAGGGTGGTCAAGACCAAGCTCTCCGAACTCGCCAAGCACGCCCGAGGCACTGGAGGTGGCCCACCTGTCCCTATCACCTTCTGCGGCTGGGAGGAGATGGTGCGCCAGAATATGTCCCCAACCCTGATCGAGGGGGTTGTTGGAGGAGCTGACACTGGGGATGAGAGGACCCTCCACACTACCGGTAAGTGCAACACTACAGAACAACACACTACAGCAACCAACACCAGCTGCACACACACTCACACCTCAACACATGTCCATCATTCATGCACACAACTGCACCAACACAGCACCCTGAGGGTTAAAAACAGGACACAACACAAGGACAAATATCAAGGTCCAACTTGGAACAAACCTGTCCAAGTCCTACTTCAACCCTCCTGTCGCTGTGCTCATCACACACAATACACAAACCATGCAGTTCCAAATGTCGACTGTCATCACTGTTCACACACAATGTCACCCATGTCCCCGCTGGGATGTCAGCACTTAACCCCTCGAGTGCTAGAGGGATCATCAATGCATCGATCAACAATGCTTTGGCAACCCCTCTGGGACTCAAAGGGTTAACCAGACAACAATCAAGTCAATAGGCCAACGATCACATGCTACACAGGGGACATTCACTAAGCGGTGACAAACACATGGTGGAGAGAAATTCACCCTCACACATCCTCATTTCACCAATACCAGTGTTAGCCTATGGAGAATATGCAATAACATGAATCAAGTTGCTAAGGTCCCATCGTATACACTCCATAGAAAACACTGGAAATGGGGAAATGAGATCACTGGAGAAGTCAGCATTATGTACACTCCATCATGTCAACAACACCGCTTACTGAATCACAAAAAGGATGGAGCAGGTCACACATCACAGTGGCACTGAGAATAACTGCTTGTATGTGCAACACACAGGCCTCAAACAATACCCCAGAATTAAAGGGGGAAAAAGTAGGCCTTGGTGTTGTGTCTGCAATCATTTACCCTAACTTCAAATGACATATCTCACATCTGATTCCCACATGGATCCTCAGGGGTGCTGATGCCATGGATGGATGGTACACCAGACACTGTTTGCAGGATACACATGGGAACCAAATATCATACATTGTACCTTGGTCACCAACAGGCCATGAATGATAGATATCTCGGATTGAGTACGGTTGTCTCACTCAGAAGGATGGATGGGCTCATACTCAAAGAAAAACAGGCCTCAATCAGAGATATCCCTCACTACTGGCGTGATTGTTGCCCTTCAGGATTCAACTGGAACACACGACATGGACAGGATCCTGTCCAGTTCATCAATCTCTGATTGCCAGGGTGGTATCCCATGCCCTACAATGAAATGCATAGGATATGATCCTGACAACCAGAGAGTCACCTGTCAAGTAATGAAAAATTGTGAATTGGACGGGATCAGCTAAGAAGATAGGGTTGAATAACACTTGATTCCCACTGCACATCTGTTCAAACAAAGATATGCACACAAAGGAAAATGGTCAGATATGTACCTTTCAAATGGCTCAAAATATGTCCCAACACGATGTGAACCCAGAGATCATCTCACTGCCTGTGATTGCCCTACTGGCCAGATATGTGCATCCATCAGAAACTAACTTACATTGATACCATCCAAATACACATACCTAGTATATCCCACTCTACGTAGATGGGATATACGAGGTATGCTCATATCCATCATATCAATCCAATGTATATTTTGATGGGTGCACATATATAGCCAGTAAGGCAATCACACCTACTGAAATGATCTCTGGCTTCATATCTGGAAAGGATATATTCATATCCATATGAAAGGTACACATCCACATGCATATATGACCATTTCTCCTTGTATGTAACTGTAATAGCATAGCAATTGTTAATTTCACCAACATGTGGATCCATGTTAGTCCTATCCCGCCAAACCTCATGGTTAGACAGATATCGCTCTATTTGACAGCTGGAGATTCCAGTCATTAGAACACACGGAGGCTCTTCAGCAGAGCCTAAATTGCCCCATTCAGAGATGGAGACATCTTTGAGATGGTCAACAAAGTGTGCCAGGTTTGCAAGCACACTCTGTTCACCATTCCAATGAGGTTTACATCTCTGAATGGGGCAATTTAGGCTCTGCTGAAGAGCCTCTGTGTGGTGAAATGACTGTCAAACATGTCAAAATGACTGTCAAATAGAGCAATATCTGTCTAACCATGTGGGTTGGAGGGATAGGACTAACATCGATCCACATCTATCTCTTACAATGCCTACAATATTACATCATGGTGAAATTAACCATTGCTATTCCGTTAAAGGGATAGTAATACCTAACATGTGAAAAGAAAAATATATTGCAGGGTTCATCCCCCGAGCAAAACAAGGGTATTCCCACTGCTCAAAGGTGTTTCATTCAAAATGTAGCACAGCTCATAGTTGACTACTCCAGCGGCAATATCACAGTGGCCTGGAACTCTAAAATGGCGATGTTGCTAGACCATCCTATGGACAGCTTACGTCCAGACGCAATAAATTCTCATAGGATAATGTAGCAACAGTGCCAATGTACAACTTCAGGCCACTGGGATATAGCACCAAAGCAATTTTACTCTGAGCTGGGAGACTTTTTGAACAAAAACCTCCTCCAGCAGTGGGAGTACCCTTGTTTCACTCAGGGTGATAAACCACAAAACATATATTTCCCTTTCTGCATTTCATGTATTAGTATCCCATTAATCCCATCATGGCTACGTTTACTAATCACACAATCTCAATTCTCCACACAGCTTATGGGCCTCCATCGCAGCAGGAGCCCGTGGAGGAGCCGACCACACCACCCAGTGAGGAGGATACAGAGGAGGGGACTAGCCACTGGGAAGCGTCTACAACCACCACACCTCCTCCCCAACTGGCTGCATCACCACTGCCTGCCTCTCAACTGCCTGCCTCTCAACTGCCTGCCTCTCAACTGCCTGCCCCACCACAGGATGCTCGACAAATGTACAGCGGCTGGATTCAGGGGGAGAGATGGATGCATCCCACTAGCACCGGGAGCTATTACCTCCAGCAGCAGCACCACCACCACCAGGGAGGCAATGGCTGCCCGGGAATGTGGCCACCAGCCAATATGGGCCATATTCCACCGAGATGGATCTACCCTCCTGGATGGCTCCCCAGCATGGCCCCAGGTATGATCCCAGGTGGGGGCCAAGCACCTACCACTGGCCAAGGTATGACCCTTGGCCACTTGACTACCAACACCTGGGCCTGATTGGGGAGCCCCAGCGCCCTCAGCCAAGGGACTTGTTCACCCCACCACCTCAACCAGCACAGACATCAGTGGGCAGCAGTGGGTCCCTTGATGTGGTGGGCACCCACACACCGTCTGTGCAAGCCACTCCACCGACACAAACAGCAGTAGCAGCCACAGCACACCCAGTACCAGCAGAGGAGACAGCAGAGGCTGGGGAGATAGAGGCTGAGGAGACAGCTGAACCTGTGGAAGCAGAGGCTGAGGAGACAGCTGAACCTGTGGAAGCAGAGGCTGAGGAGACAGCTGAAGCTGGGGAAACAGAGGCTGAGGAGACAGCTGAAGCTGGGGAAACAGAGGCTGAGGAGACAGCTGAAGCTGGGGAAACAGCACATGTGTCACCGGCCACTCCCATCTCCAGCAGTCAACGCACCCCAGATCTGGAGGCTGAGTGCATGGCCCTTCAAAGAGGACAGCTCCGGGCAACCCACGCCACCAACGACAACCTCACAAGGAACCGGAGGGAATCCCGGAGGAACACGAACAGGTTGGAGACCAGAATCCAAGCTCTGGAGTCAGAGGTTGCCAGGGGGAACACACAACTCCACCAGATACATACGGGGATGATGGAAATGTTTGCACAGGTGCTCGTGGAGTTGCGAGAGATTAACCGCAGGGAGAACCTGAGGATGGAGAGGGAGAACCTGCGTTCCACAGAGGGGTCCACTGCACCCACCACCCCTTCCAGTGTTACCCCAGAAGCCACACCTAGGGGACAGAGGGTGACAAGGCAATCAGCCAGGGCATCCACCTCTGGCACCAAGTCTAAGGCCCCCCCCCCAAAAAAAAAGAAATGAAAGGCCCAACCTGTCATCTGCCCCCTCAATAAATGAAAATTGTGCTTTTGAATCCTGTCTGATCTGCTGTGTAATCACTTATAGATTGGGTGGCAGGGTTGTCTCCAATGCATTGCCAAACAATGCAGTGAACTCAACTCCTGCCTGGGGGAAATGTTTGTGTGATGTTACAACATGGGTTCACACACACCCACACCGTTGTCCAAATTCACCTGGCAACCCATCCCTGTAGCCATATAACACAACAGTGTTACATGGCCATGATGTGTGTCAGATTTGATCAGAACATACCCCTTAGCACAACAACTGGTGCAACACTGAACATTCGTCTGCATCAATTGTTGTGTTTGAGGGGAAAACCAAACTAACAGCTATGCGACTTAGCAGGGAAATAACAAGCAGGACAGATTGAACATGCATCAATATGGTCTTTAAATCAAAATTCTATTGTGCAGCTGACATACTGGGGAACACAATGTACACCCTAGGATCTCAATGTGTGTGTTACACATTGTGATCCTAGGGTGAGCATTGTGTTCTCCAGCAAGTCAGTTGCACAACAGGAGTTTGAATCACAGCCTAACTCACTGCATAACCCAAAAATCTTCCTAAGATTTCATTGTGTAGCACGCACATTGGAACCTTAGGCTGAGCATTGGCTTATGTATTAAAGGGATAGTAAACCTTGAAAATAAGTTCATTCTATATTGTAGCCCTTAAAAAAACATGTAAAATGATATAAGTCTTATATCCCAAATCATATATGTTTGGTAGATAAGACTGATATCATTTTTCATGGTTTTTAAAGGGCTACAATGTGAAATAAACTTATTTTCAGGGTTTACTATCCCTTTAAGTTGTGTTGTTGTTTAACTAAGGTTATAACACACTTCACCAGTAATAACACTTGTCCACATGGTTGTTTTTGTTGATGTAGCCCATGTACTGAGATATGACAACCTACAGCAATCTCAGGACATTGATTATATTGAGCAACACACAAACCATGGACATCACATTACAGTGGAAGTGTGTCCCCTGTATCACCAGCTAATCACTCACAACACACATCAGTGTATCACTGCCATCATGTCATTGCATGTATACATCACAAAGTCCACTCATGGTCAGGCAACTAGTGGACTCCTGTGATGTAAATCATGCCTTCCTTTGTATGAGGGATACTCTAGCCTTGGGTACGGTTCCACATTGACAGGTGTTTGATCCAACATTCATTCATACAGACACGGATTGAGTAGTGATGTTTCTTGTGTATGTAGCCAATATGCATTAAACACTTGTATGAGCACAAAAAGGTACATCTGAACTAAATAGGAATACATTAGAAATGCTAGTGAACTGCTCATGTGTTGTCTACATCGTTTGGCATCTGTGTATGAGCAGTCTTACTGTACAGGTCTGATACCTGGATGTTAGTACACACATAAATTTGTGTCCATATGTGAATGTTCCAGTAGAGGTTGCTGTGAACATCAGGTCAAACATTGCATCACCAACACAATCACTTGGAACGCCAAGGGGTGAGCTTCATGGAAGTGTTGTCCAGACTTCAGTCCAGTCATATGGAAACTCCTCTGTTCAAGGATGGATCGTGCTATGGATGCCTGTGGGACAAGAGGACAGGATTTGGAACATCACCCTCGAAGTGATCGTCATGCAACAGCTACAACATCATGATCCTCTTAATCTTTCCCGTTACATAAGTCTACACAAACCACTGCTTTGTAATGTGTTGTGTACTGGTCTATGAACCATCATGGGGGGAACTAAGGGGATGTTAACCATCCTTAGGGATATTTGCCCCTGACATGGTTACACACATCAACAAATATGTCCTAATAGCTTCCTGACAACAATATATTTGGGCTGCCACTGTCAGAGACAGGCCAAATATGTTTGGTTCATGGAGCTAGTAGGACATATTTGTTAATGTGTGTATTTCTTTCTGGGGCACATATCACTGCACACACATACACACACACAGGGCAGCATGGTGTCCATGGAGATGTGATCCACATTTCATGAGCTCCATGTTGTGTAACACACTATTACTGTCGATCCACCCCTCTGCTGCTTTATTCAACTGTAGCAAGCTACTGGTCCCATGTCCCCACGAATGCCCCCTGAACCCCTTATGTGACAGAGTTCTATACGATGCATTGGCTTGGATGAGACTCCCTTGCTACAGGGGTACCATGGTTGCTATGGGTCTGATCCTAGCAGAACACTTTAGTTGGTGCCTAGGGAGCTGTGGGATATGCTGAACAAGGTTAAAGTGTTGTACCTTGGTTTCCTTGAGGTAGCAGTATCAACATGGACGACAGGTTGTCAGGTGTATTCGGAATCTCTAGGCCCAATCTGACTGGTCCACGGAATAGTTGATGCTGGTGGTCCATACTGCAGCCAGTGACAGGGCTGTGTCACTGATCCTGTGGGGTGAAACAGAACATGTGTGTTGTGGTGGGTGTGTATGCATGGATTGTGTGCATACATGTATTATACTCACAGCAGAAGTGATCCCTGATCAATCTGTCCCTTGTCTGCATCCCTGTTGGGGTTTCCTCACACTCAACGATGTCCACAGGGTCTTCAGGTCTGGGTGGGGGATGGACATCGTCGATGAGTCTGGTGTCCACCGCGATATTATGTAGGATGGCACATGCCACGATGATGTCTCAGACCTTGCCTGGTGCATACTGCAATACTCCCCCCGAGTGGTCCAGACATCGGAATCGGGACTTGAGGAGGCCGAAGGTCCGCTCAATGGCATTCCGTGTTCTGGCATGAGCCTGGTTATATCGTTCCTGGGCATCGTTTTGGGGATTAGCGACCGGGGTGAGGAGCCATGGCTTGCATCCATAGCCAGCATCACCTGTGGAAAGTGAGTGACATGGTGTGACAAGGAGCACATATTGTGTAAATGTTGTTTTCTGTGGTGAACGTACTAGCACATGTGTATGTGGTGTCATTTGGTGCTGTTAACTCACCCAGAAGCCATCCGCCTGTATAGGTCCCATTTTCAAAATCCCTCTGCACAGATGAATTTCTGAGTATATGTGAATCGTGACAGCTCCCGGGAAATTTCGCACAGACATTCATTATGGCCAGGTTGCTGTCACACACCATCTGCACATTCATGGAGTGGAAGTTTTTGCGGTTCAGGAACATATGTCCCTGACGTGCTGGTGCTTTGATACGGACATGGGTGCAATCTATTGCACCCATGACCCTGGGCATGCCTCCCCTTGCATAGAAGCCCTGCTTCAGATGTGTCCACTCCATATCGGTGATGGGGAAACGTATGTAGGTACTGGCCTTGGCTTTGAGGGCTGGCAAGACCTGGGCCAGCACCCTGGAGAATGTGGCCTGGGACATGCCAGATGCGTAACCCTCTGTCGACTGAAAGGCGCCACTTGCCATGAAGTGTATGGCACACAGGAGTTTTTGAAGGACAGTTAGAGCATGGTTATGGGTGCATATGGGATCCACCTGCTCCTTGATGACCTCATACAGGGCTATGATGCTGTGTGGCCTCAACCTGTAGCGATCAATAACCTCGTCATCGGTCATTCCAAAGAGAGTGACCCTTGGACGGTATACCCTGGGCCTTGGTGGTCGTCTGTGCATCCTGGGCTGCTGCAGGGGTCCCTGTGGCAGCTGGGGAGCATCCTGTTGCTGCAGCTGTGCATCTGCAGGCAGGTGTCCTCCGGGTGTGGATGGGCTCCTGTGTGGCTGCTGAGCCAGAGCCTCCTCACTTGCAACAGGTGGAGGCTGTTGATGAGGCGTGCTTGGAGGTTGCTGATGTTCCCCAGCTCTCTCCCTTGCACGCCTTCTCCGCAGCCTTCGCAACAATATGTAACCCAACATACTGTTTGCTCTCTCTATCTGTCTCTATCTGTCTGTCTCTCTCTCTCTCTCTCTCTCTCTCCCTCCCTGAGTGGAAAACAAGCCACAAGTGAGTGTGTTGAGTTGTCCCTTTAAGTACTTGCTAGGGCGTTGTGTAGGTGTGTTGATGAGGTGAGTGCTGACCAATGGTGAGTTGTTTTTGCCCAGGTAAGTGTTTGCAGGTGTGTGTGTGTTATAAGATGTGGTGTGTTGTGCTTGTTCTGTGTGTGCCATTTGCGGACGTGCAGTTGTGGGGTGCAGGTGGCGTGTTGATGTTGCCCAGGTGAGCTTGTATCTGCAGGTGTCCGCTTTGTGTGATGACCCCCATTGTTCCGTGCCTTGTTGTGTTGTTGTTTTTGTGTGTTGTTGTCCCTGTGGTGTTGGTTGTTGTTGTTTGTGTAGTGATTTGTGTTGTGTGTGCATGTTTTTGTGTTGTTTTGGCATTGCACGGGTTAATTTTCCCATTTACATGGTTGTGCGGTAAGCATTTGGTGTGTTTTCCTCTGTAACGGGTGTTTTGTTTTGGCCGTTAAGTGTCTAACGTGTGTGAGAAGTGGGTCTTAACTTTTAGCCGTTAGGTGTGTCTTTTTTTCAGCCGTTATCAGTACCGCAAGCCTTTGAATAGCTCTGGGGTATGTTGTTCCATGCGTCTGAATGCACGTAAGTGTATCGGCCGTAAGGATTCTACAACTGCCGTTAGCTGTTGTTTAGACGGATCTTTGAATTGCAACATGACACTTAACGCACCCGTTAGTGATTTTTTTTGCTAACGGCTGCCTTTAAATCGAGCCCTAGGAAGGGTGATGTCTCCCCAAATCACTGTCCACGTACGAATATTGGTAGCAGAGGAGAAGTGGGATGCAATTTACCAATGGGATGGACTGTCTGATGAGGAAAGTGAATCAGACTGTCACACAGATGCTCCAACATATGGGGCGCGACCTATTGTTGCTGAGCGGCAGCAGAAAGATTTGACTAATTGCATGCAAACCCCTCAGGCACCAGTGGCTGAAGGGGATGAGGTTGCTGCAACTGTGCCAGCTACGTCTGCTGCTGCACAGAAACAATATACTGAGGAAACAAGGTCATATTCAGCTACAGAGTTGGCAGAATTAGGCAAGATATACAAACAGACAATGCATGAAAATCCGTTGGCATGGGTTTTGTGTGCCTGGGATTCTGGTGGTGAATGTGTTACTCTGACCTTGTTGAAATGCTGGCAGAGACTGAAGCAGGAAGGGAAGTTACAAACAGCCAGACTCCAAAGGGTGGCGACTAGTGATGTAGAAATAGGGGGGGAGGGTGACGTAGAACCAACTGACACACTCCCTGTGACACCCACAGCTCCACCCCCACCAATGACTACTCCATACACGGAAGCATTTGATGCATTACATGAACACACACAGACGTGGATGCTTCCTGAAGCCGTATGACATGTTGGCCGTTCCCCGTCCCCAAGCCCTACTGTTTTGCATAGGGCAGTGCTGAAATCAGGGGACCGCTGCCCATATGTTTGTGATTGGGGACACTGTAGGCGACTACAAGATGTGACAGCCTTGCTGGATACTGGGGCAGAAGTGTCTCTGTGTCACAGCAATGTGAATAAGACAAAGTACACTAAAGGTTGTGCTATGGGTGAGAGAGTGGGAGAACAGATGATACCTGCGTACCGGGTTCAGTGCCGCATACATATAGGGAATGGTCCCATATTCCCAGCAGAGATTATTCTGGGAATGGGTATTGTGACCATATCACCAAACAATTCAAACAATGGCCACAACCCAAGAGCTGAAGGATTCGTAACGCCCAAAACCAGATAAGCAGAACTAGCGTGAACTGCCTAGGCAACAATGGGAACAAAGTCACATAAGGTACTGCCATAGCAGTAACGGAGACAACACTTGCACTCTGCATAAGTAGTAACGGAGGCAAACTGGTGGCTCACTGCTGGAGCAGTAACGGAGGCAGACACTTGCACTTTGCAGAGGCACAAACGGAGATTAGGCCCAAGACAAATTGCCGTAGCAGTAACGAAGGCAGACACTTGCACTCTGCAGAAGTTGTAACGGAGGCAAACCGATGGCTCACTGCCGGAGCAGTAACGAAGGCAGTCACTGGCACTTTGCAGAGGCAGTAGCGGAGACTAGGCCCAAGGTAAACTGCTGTAGCAGTAACAGAGACAACACTTGCACTCTGCAGAAGTATAAATGGAGGCAAACCAGTGGCTCACTGCCGGAGCAGTAACGGAGACAGACACTTGCACTTAGCAGAGGAAGTAATGGAGACTAGGCCCAAGGTAAACTGCCGTAGCAGTAACAAAAGTGGACACTTGCACTCTGCAGAGGCAGTAACGGAAGCAAACAGGTGGCTCACTGCCGGAGCAGTAACAGAGGCAGACACTTGCACTCTACAGAGGCAGTAATGGAAACTAGGCCCAAGGCAACTGCCGTAGCAGTAATGGAACTGGCCACTTGTACTCTGCAGGAGGAAATGAACCCAATTGCCAGACAGTCAGAATGTTGCCTAGGCGACACAGCACAGGAACGCCAACCAAGCCGGGTCGAATCATGGAGCAGGAACGTCAGCCAAGCCGGGCCGGATCACGGAGCAGGAACGTCAGCCAAGTCGGGTCAGATCACGGAGCAGGAACATCAGCAAAGCCGGGTCGGATCACGGAACAGGAACGTCAGAAGAATAGTCAGGCAATCCGGGTCGGTACACAGGGGCAGTAGACAACATGAAGAGTAGTCAGGCAGGCCAAGTTGGTACACTGGGAATCACTGAGCAGAAATAAGCACTGGCACAGGAACACCATGAAAGAGCACCCGAGGGGTGCCAATAGCCCAGTATATAAAGGTCATACTGGGCGGGACTAACACACGGTAGCCAATGGGAGCAAAGCACAGGATAGACTGACAGAAAAACAAAACATGGACTTAGAAAGCCTAGAAATGAGTGAATCAACCTAAGGAGGAGTAGCCCGGTGAGTCAAGGCAGCTTCAGAAAAGGGATAACGTTTGGAAAACCTTTTAGACAGAGAAAGACAGGAGTCTTCTATTCATCCAGAATAATCTGATCCAGAGTGGGATTAGGCAGAAAGACAGTGCTTGACTTCTTAGGCTTTTGAAAGACATCAGAAGTAGCCTGTTGTTCTACATGAGTAGAGGAAATATTTAAAGTGGTCAATACCGCCTTAATGAGACCCTCAACAGAGGGCTCAGGGTCACCATAAAAGTGTGAAGAAGAAGCCCCTTCAGAACACACATCATCCTCAGAGTCTCAGTCTGATTCCACAAAGGAAGAATCAGATAAATCAGGAATGCCAGAAGCCTTAGGGGCTACAAACCTGAAGGAGGTAGGGGGTCTCCATGATTGGAGAACCACTTGAATAGAGAGAGAGGAAACTGTGCCATAGAGGACTTAAAGTCCTTGACCCATGGTCATGGCTGGAAGGCCATGGTGGAAACGCTGGGGCCATAGCACATGAGGGGCATAAATGCCCAGAAAACCCCCCAGGAAGCCTTGAATTGCATGAGGAACATTATGTGAGGGGGGGTCTGAGATGCCCATGTGTCCTTAGCCTTAGGCCTAGCCCCATGTCCAATTGGATCTGTCATCCTAACAGGAGGAAAAAAGTGTCAAGACAGTAAAGGAAGACCCAAATACTGTTTTCCAGATTAAGGATTTCACCCCAAAAAGCCTAAAAAGTACTTATCTGGTGAGTGAAGGGTTAACCTGAAGAGGGGAGCTGAAGAGACCAGGCCCTGCGTATAATACTCGTGAAGAGAGGAAGACAAAATGGCGTCCGCACGGGGAACCAATCAGAAAACGGCCCACAAAACAGGCGTTTATGGGAAACAGTTTCCTCTGTACAGAGTACCAAAAACAGAACTGAATCCCCCAGAACCCCCAAGACACTGACAGTGTCCACTGGATAGTTAGGGCAGTGGGGACAAGTAGAATGAGCAATCTCTCAACTCGGTACTCAGAGCGGTTACGGAGATATGTCCCAGAAACAGCTGTCCCATAGTGATCAATGGCGCTTCGCGGCCATCCGGCAAAATTCAGATTTTACATGAAAAATCAAAAAAATGTTTAGAAAGTGTATACACACATAAAAACACCATCCTATATAATAATTCGCTAAATCGCATGTAACGCCGCGACATGCACAGTACACACTGCTGCGCGTGCTGCAGTCATGCGCAGTAGAGGCTGCCCGCGCCGTGGCTGATATAGAGCTGGGTGCTCCGAAGGAGCGTCCAGCTCTGTATCAGCCGTGGCACGGGCAGTCTGTACTGTGTGTGACTGCCCCGCGACCGGGTGGCAGTGGCACTGTGGCCCGTGTAACGGGCTGTTCAACTAGTATACAATAAACAAATTAAATATGTATATAAGGCCCCCAACTGACCAATACTGGCAGTAAAGGGGTTAAGTACCACATAGCAAACAATGCAGCAAAAGATCCCAGATCTGCAGCCATAAGTAAAATAATAAAACCCAACATGAGTGCTGGAGCTATATAAACTCCAATGAACCCTTGTGCAGAAGGGACAGTGAACCATAGCACTCAAAGGGGTTGCACACCTTTTCTGCAGGTCTTCTTTCTTCAGATTACCATTGTAAGGAAGAAGCCTCAGAGAGACTCACTCTGGAGAGAGACACAGCTTACATGGTTCTCTCTCAGGGCTGAAAGCTCCTGTAAACTGGGCAATCCACCAAGGGGAAGCCAGTAATGGTAATCCGCCTAATGGGGGGAATTTGGATATCCCATATCTAAATAAAAATAATAAAAGAACTAAAACTAAGCAGAACAGTTCACAACCGTCCTACCAGAATGAGGAACAAATCTTAACTGGAGGGGAGTAGCTGGCTAGTCTTCTAGGAGGAGAGGGAAGCTCCGCCCCTGCAATTTCATTGAAGAATTGTTCCAACCTACTAGGAGGAGCTGTTGCCCCCCATGGTTACCTGTAAGCTATATTGGATGACAGAGAAATTAGATTTTCTACATCACCAAAATGTTGACCTCCTGTTGAAGCTGGATGATGCGGAAAATAGAAGCCAGCGCTGTAAACTCCGGTTTCAGGACATCCTCAACTCGGAGACTGATGAGCAACTGCCACACTTTCTGCAACAACTATTCAGGTTTCTCCTGAAAAGCGACGACCGACATCCCATAAAACTGGAACATGTACACCCATAAAACTGGAACATGTACACCAGCCACAGAGACCTCAAGATGCACCATAAGATACCATTGAGAGATTTCATGCATACCCTGACAGAGAGGCCATATTCAATGCATTGAAAACTCATCCAACCAGATTTTTGGGGATCTCTCCTCTCTACTATCCCTGGAGAAGGGATCTTAGGCCCCTTGCTTCAGCCCTCAGAGCGCACAACATACGATATAGATGGGGTTTCTCTGTCAATTTAAAGGCACAACAAGAAGGAGTAACCCGCATCCTGAGGTAGAAAAGGAGCATCTTTTCCTTTGCTGAAGCATTGCAGCTCTCACTGACCTGGCTTCAGAGACCATAGTCCCACCCTTGGACATGCAATGGAGCTTTACTCCCTCTCCCTCAGCAAGAGAAAAATGTCATGCAGTCCTGCGGAACAGACATGCACACACACCTCCAGCAGATGAAGAGGATATGTCCTCCTCACAAGCTTTAGGGACTGGCTGACTGAGATTGCATTTTTTTCTCTGGGACGTGCTCCTGTCTCTGGGATATCATCCTTTTTTTGTTGACGCTGTTCTTCAAATGTTTCATTATTTACATTGTGCCTATATCGGCCTCCTACTAGAGGAATGGACCTTGGAGCCCTTGGTTGGGTGGTGGCAAGTGGCGCGGGCTGTGGGTCCTTGGCTGCAGGGATGGCCTCCTAGTTTTCTGGAAGCCTCCTCTCAAGGTGACGACCCCTGGTCCTCGTCCGGTCAGTTGGTTGTTTTTGTGTCTCTATATGACTTTGGGTCACCGGGAGCATGGGCCTCCTGGGTCTGGGGAGGAGGGCTCCTCACATGACTGGAGTCCTCACTTCCTGGGCTACAGATACTTGCTTATATCAGGCCTTATTGTACTTAGGACTTACTGTAAGAGATATTTAATTCTTATCTTATTATTTTGCCTACCCACTACTTGTTATGTGCATGTTTCTCTTCTGTCTTAGGTTACTGAAATCTCCTGTAGCACATTATACTGCGGGCATATACCTGTTACATTAAAGAACATGGCCGTTTTATTTAGCATTTGCTAAATATATTTCACAAATACTGAGGTTTCGGGCTCTTATGTGGACACCACATTGGATCATCCACCTATGCCGGGGGAGCCGACCTCCTGAGATTCTGGACTTCGTCTCCTTGACTGATGGCCTCTGGGTCATGTTGGGTCCTTTAACTGTTGAGATTTAGCGTGAGGAGTCGGAATTGGGTGCCTGCAATCAGAAACAGGGGGTCATTCACTGAGCAGATGAACTCTCAGTTTCCGGGTTAATGGCTGGAGGGTGTCCCTCAGGGATTTGACACAACATTTTATGTGTATTGTAATGCATACCCACCCCTTCCCTTTTCTTTCCTATACCACTCATGCTGACATCCTTTTTGTATATATCCCCAACCACCATTATAATCGGTAGGGCAGAATTTGATCCAAACCATTTGGCTTATTGATTCAAATGTTTAGCTCTTTAATGTGTTTATGTTACCCACGTTATGTGTTTGGTCTATTTCAACGGTGTAGCAGGCGTCTGAGCCCGAGCAATGTGTTTGACACCTTACTTTTCTCTCCCCTGATGACCTGACAAGAGTCTTCTACATACTCCTTTTCTCTCTGATCTCCCTCTCCTTTGCTACTCCTACTTTCCGGATGTTCTTTTTTTCCCTCTTATACTTACTACATCTTTCATGTTTCTCCTCGGGGTCGCGTGCCTTGACCTTATTTCGGCTTTCCTGGGATCCTCTCTAATGATCTTATTGGGATTAACAGTGGCCTGCAACACTTTGCTCATAACCCCTTTCTACCACCATTATGACCACCTCTCAACCATCAGAGGGATTTTCTCCTCTGTTAGGAAAATTTTTCCCTTGACGGGTGTTGAACCTCATACCCAGGAACACTAGTTCCTGAGAAGGTACCAAAGAGGACTTCAGAATGTTCATGATCTACCCGTGGTGGACCAGAAGCCGGGCACAGCCTTGGATGTGCTGGGCCTGTAGCCCCTCTGAGGGAGCTTTGATCAAAAGATCATCCAGATATGGTGTCATGGTGATGACCCTGCTGTGAATGAAGGCCGCTAAGGCCCCCATGACCCTGGTGAACACTTGAGGCACAGAAGTCAGGCCAAATGGCAGAGCTGTGAACTGGTAGTGATCTTAGCCATTGGCAAAATGCAGATAGTGCTGGCTGTCTGGGATATGTAGATACGCATCCTGAAAGTCTAGAGATGTAAAAAACTGGAGGAGCACAGGGTTGACACAGGACCACCAATGTACAGGAAATACCACACTAGGGTCAAACTCCTGGGAATGACCAACAATGAGGTGAAAGACCACTACAGGTTAACGTCGCATAGCATCATCAACCTATGTGAGGTCATCAAAGATGAGGTCAACCACATATACAGCCACAACCATGCCCTATCTGGGTTGCAGAAACTGAGGTGTACTATACATTTCATGGAAAGTCGAGCCTTCCAGTCAACAGAAGGATATGCAACCGGCATGTCCCAGCCCATACGTTCAAGGGTACTGGCTCAGGTGTTGCCAGCCACCAAGAGCAAGGCTAGCAGGTACATCCACTTCCCCACCACTGACATGAAGAGGACAAGTGTCAAACAGGACTTCTACACATGGGAAGGCATGCCCAGGTTTATGGGTGTCACAGATTACACATGAGGCAAATATAGTTTTTGATACCTTTTATTGGCTAACTAAGCAGATTTAAATGCAAGCTTTCAAGACCTTAGGTCTCTTCCTCAGGCATTTTATATACAGATAGATATGAAAACATCTCTCTTAAATACAAGTACACATCACATTGTTTAGCATGGAAATCAGATAAGAGAACTCAATCCAGATCCAGATATCTTTGATCAGTCAATGGTAAATTGCACTCTTCCTCTGAGGCTTTAGAGGTATTTATGATGCTCTTGGGTCTGTTGGAAAGGTCAATCAACTAAATTGTATTTTGATAAGAACTTTTTATCTCTATTTAAACCACTACAAATTGCATTAAATTTTAACATTAATTTTACCTCCTATACCTTTCTGTCCCTCTGAGTGCAGAACAGTCCCATCAATACAGTTAACTTAATATCATTGACACTGAGCCCATTTTGACAAAAATGTTCTCCCACTGGTGTCTCTGTCTTTTTGTTATTAACACTGTGTCTGTGGGAATTAAATCTCCTATGTAGTGCTTGTCCAGTTTCTCCCACATACGGAGCTGTTGGGCATTTTGCACACATGATAAGGTTTATTACATTGGATGATTTACAGGTGAAGGTACCATTGATTTTATGGTGTAACTGGGTGTTTGGAATTGGTATGTTGTCCATGGTGTAAATGTGTGCACAGGTTTCACATCTCTTTTGTAGGCAGGGAGATGTGCCATTTGTTGTATTTTTATTCAGGGCACTCCTCACCATCAGTTGTTTCAGACTGGGAGGCTGTCTGAAGGAGAGTAAGGGAGGCTGTGGGAATATGTTCTTAAGTCTTTCATCCGTATGTAATTTCTTTTGAATTTCTCTTGATATTTTGCGTAGCACTTCAACCTGGGGGTGGTAAGTGACCACCAGTGGCACCCGGTTTCCCTTATGTTGTTCTTTGTAGCGCAACAGATTTTTTCTTGGTATTTGGGTAGCCTTCTGTATCTGACTGTCAATAATAGTTGCACTGTAACCGTGTTTTATAAAGTCTCCTCTGAGTTTCTGGAGGTGCTTGTCACAGTCCATCATGTCAGAACAGAAGCGGTGGTATCTGATGGCCTGGCTGTATATGATGGAGTTCTTTGCGTGTTTTGGATGGAAGCTATTGCTTTTCAGGTAGGTTGGTCTGTCTGTTGGTTTGCAGTATACGGATGTGTCGATGGAGTTGTTCTGAAAACTGATAGTTGTGTCAAGGAAGTTAATGTTTGTGCGTGAGTGACTGAGTGTTAGGTTGATATTGGGGTGGAATGTATTGTAATTCTCATGGGATTTGAGAAGTTCCTCTTCACTGGCGGTCCAGATGATAAGAATATCATCTATGTAGCGGAGATAGACCAGGGGTTTTATCTGGCAGGTGGACAGGAAGTCCTCTTCCAATTTTGCCATAAACAGGTTGGCATATTGTGGTGCCATTCGGGTACCAATTGCAGTCCCCATTTTCTGAAGGTAGAGGTCCTGTCCAAACTTGAAGTAATTGTGGGTGAGAATAAACTGTATGAGTTTTGTTACCCGTTCCACGGGTGTGTTATTTTGTTCCAGATATCCCTGGCATGCTGCTATGCCATCCGTGTGTGGAATGTTCAGAAAGCCATACAGTCACTTAAGTATAACCAGGACATTATTATTAAGCCTGCAGTCAAGGGAGGAGCTGTTGTTATAATGAACACTGTGGACTATATACAAGAAGCAAATAGGCAACTCTCTGATGAAAGATATTATGCAAAATTACAAGAAGATCCCACAAAAAATTATACAAAACAACTTAACAGGATCATAAAAGAACTACCATGCAACACTGAAGAACAGATAAGGCCCCTAATACCAGCAGATCCAAAAATAGGCTCCTTCTACATGCTACCAAAAATACGCAAAGAAGGAAACCCAGGAAGACCCATAATTTTGGGGATTGGTACACTCACAGAGAATATATCTGGCTGGGTAGAAAATACCCTGAAACCCCTGGTAACACCCAGCTTCCTTCAGGACACCATGGATCTTTTAAACAAAGTAGCTGACTTGGGGCCAATTCCAGAGAGCACAATCCTGGCCACTATGGATGTAGAATCCCTTTACACCAACATTTCACACACGGATGGCATAGCCGCATGCCAGGGATATCTGGAACAAAATAACACACCCATGGAACCGGTAACAAAACTCATACAGTTTATTCTCACCCACAATTACTTCAAGTTTGGACAGGACCTCTACCTTCAGAAAATGGGGACTGCAATTGGTACCCGAATGGCACCACAATATGCCAACCTGTTTATGGCAAAATTGGAAGAGGACTTCCTGTCCACCTGCCAAATAAAACCCCTGGTCTATCTCCACTACATAGATGATATTCTTATCATCTGGACCGCCAGTGAAGAGGAACTTCTCAAATCCCATGAGAATTACAATACATTCCACCCCAATATCAACCTAACACTCAGTCACTCACGCACAAACATTAACTTCCTTGACACAACTATCAGTATTCAGAAAAACTCCATCCACACATCCCTATACCGCAAACCAACAGACAGGCCAACCTACCTGAAAAGCAATAGCTTCCATCCAAAACACACAAAGAACTCCATCATATACAGCCAGGCCATCAGATACCACCGCATCTGTTCTGACATGATGGACCGTGACAAGCACCTCCAGAAACTCAGAGGAGACTTTATAAAACACGGTTACATTGCAACTATTATTAACAGTCAGATACAGAAGGCTACCCAAATACCAAGAAAAAATCTGTTGCGCTACAAAGAACAACATAAGAGAAACCGGGTGCCACTGGTGGTCACTTACCACCCCCAGGTTGAAGTGCTACGCAATATATCAAGAGAACTTCAAAAGAAATTACATACGGATGAAAGACTTAAGAACATATTCCCACAGCCTCCCTTACTCTCCTTCAGACAGCCTCCCAATCTGAAACAACTGATGGTGAGGAGTGCCCTGAATAAAAATAAAAAAAATGGTACATCTCCCTGCCTACAAAAGAGATGTGAAACCTGTGCACACATTTACACCATGGACAACATACCAATTCCAAACACCAAGTCACACCATAAGATCAATGGTACCTTCACCTGTAAATCATCCAATGTAATATACCTTATCATGTGTGCAAAATGCCCAACAGCTCTGTATGTGGGAGAAACTGGACAAGCACTACATAGGAGATTTAATTCCCACAGTTCCAGTGTTAATAACAAAAAGACAGAGACACCAGTGAGAGAACATTTTTGTCAAAATGGGCACAGTGTCAAGGATATTAAGTTAACTGTATTGATGGGACTGTTCCGCACTCAGAGGGACAGAAAGGTATGGGAGGTAAAATTAATGTTAAAATTTAATGCAATTTGTAGTGGTTTAAATAGAGATAAAGAGTTCTTATCAAAATACAATTTAGTTGATTGACCTTTCCAACAGACCCAAGAGCATCGTAAATACTTCTAAAGCCTCAGAGGAAGAGTGCAATTTACCATTAACTGATCAAAGATATCTGGACCTAGATTCAGTTCTCTTATCTGATTTCCAAGCTAAACAATGTGATGTGTACTTGTATTTAAGAGAGATGTTTTCATATTTATCTGTATAACATGCCTGAGGAAGAGACCTAAGGTCTTGAAAGCTTTCATTTAAATCTGCTTAGTTAGCCAATAAAAGGTATCAAAAACTATATCTGCCTCCTGTATTTCTACGGCTAACACGGTACCTACTCTCATCTGTTAACAGATTACACATGTGTGCATCAAAGCTCCAGCACATGAGGGACATCTCTACATCAACAGGAAGAATTCCCACTACATCAATGTGCAGGTGGTGTGTGACTCCAACATGAGAATAACTAATTCATGTGCCAACTATCCTGGGAGCTGTCATGACTCAAACATCATCAAGTGCTCCTCCATTCACAGACGCTTTGAGAATGGAACCTATACAGGGGGATGTCTTTTGTGTGAGTCAATACAAAATCACGTCACATCCACAGATGTACAAACAACACTGGTCAACATGCTCATGACACAGGAAGTATGTCCCCTTCATTCAAAATCATCCACACAACATTTGATCCTTGTCTCCCCATGTCACTCTCTTTCCACAGGTAATGCAGGCCAGGGCTCAAAATTTCAAGTCTTGAGCTACTAGCCAGGCCTGAAAAGTTACTCGCCACCAGTTTCCATGCCTAGCCCCACCCATATCCCCGCCTTTAACCTCACTCATATCCCCTCCTAAACACAGGGACACCAGGGTGGGAAAGAAGGACAGAGGGATTTTGGTCTAAAAGACAGACTGTCCCTCCTAAAGAGGGACACTTGGGAGGTTTGGCTAAGCAATGCGTTGCGTATCACTGGCATTCAAAGGGTTAACTCTTCACAAGAAGTTCTCATCAATTGTGCATTTGTACAGATTACATCCTAGGAGTAACTTTCTCATCAGTCAGCAAAAGGGCAAACAAAATATACCCAATTACCTTCCAACTGACAATGGGAATAAGGTAATTGGGTATATTTTGTTTGTTCTTGTGAAGAGTTAAACCGTCATTTACCAGAGGGGTAGTCAGGGACCCATGGCCAAGGCACTGGGTAGAGTCAGAACCCATGCCTATCGGTATACAGCAGGGCAAAGCACTGGGGGAATGCCAAACTACAAGTGCACATTTTTTTTATTAAGTCCTAACAAAACATCTTTTAACCTTCTGATTGCCAGAGAGGCACCCAACACATAGCGTTGGATTCCTCTCTGGCACTCAAAGGGTTAACTCAAAGGGTTAACTCTTATAATACCATCACTGCCCAACGGTAGCTGCTTTAGTCTGACTGCTTCTATGCCTGGTCCGTCCAGGTGCCGTGCCGTGCATTGCAAACAATTATAAGCTAAGACAGTCTGAATAAATTCAGCTCATGCCAGACTTTGTCTTCCTGGTCTGTGGCCTCCAGTGTCACATTGCCAGGCATCTGGCAATTCAGCAGTGCTCACTTGTGTTGTCCCAGTCCGAGAAGCACCCTCCAACCCTCCCCCACAACGAACTGAACAGGATCTGCCACGATCAGTCACCAGTTTAACTGCTTAGCAGCGTGGCGTGTCTGTAGGCTGCTGGAGACTGTGTAGTGTGTGATTTTGAGCCCTGATGTAGGCTATGGGTATAGATCCTGGCTCCTCACACCAATAGCAAAGCCCCACACACCTGCCCAGGAGCGCTACAATGAGGCTCATGTGAGAACAAAGAATGCCAGTGAGTTCACCTTTAGCCAGATAAAATCAAGATTCTGGTGCCTGGATCAGTCAGGGGGAGCTCTGCAATATGCAGCCACTACCCATGGTTGATGTACTTGTGGCAATTACACAGGATGAGGAGACCCTTAGAGGTGTGCAGATACGAGACAGGCTCATCAGGGACCACGTTATCTGTGAGTATAACACAAAAATGAACACAGTTCATGTATGTCGATGATCAGCCTCTGGGAGTGGGTGCAAACACACTAAAAACACAACACATAATATTCTGTTTCACCCCACACGATGAATGACATACACAGCCCTGATGTTGCCTACAGTATAAAAGCTATGCATCATCTATTCCATGGACATGTCATATTGAGGGTGTGAATTCAACTGACATCTGCCATTCCTTACTCCATGTTAACACTGCCACTTCAAGGATATCATGCATCTCCCATGAGAATAAAGATACAACACATTGTCCATGTTCGTCAAATTCTTGGGTCCAAATGATAGCACGTAACATATAGTGCCTTGACCATAGCCATTACCAACCATGGAACCCTTGGAGCGAAAGAGCATTATCCAATGCAATGCATCAGATACCACTATGTCACATCAGGGGTTAAAAGGGTATTGGATTTAGCATGAGAAACTCAGTTGGGTATAGCCTAAAGGAACAGCATAGGGATGGATCTACTCTGGCAGTGCATTCCACAGCATCAGAGTAACCATATGTGAATCAGGTTGCAAGGCCCACCATGCAGCAAGCGAACACCCTCTGTTTCATGGAGCTCTGGGCACATACTCAATGATCTGTTGATCCCATGTCCCATGCAAATATCCATATGGCTGGTTAGCATCCCCCTCATTCCTAACCCAATGGGTTCCAGAGGAGTAGATAACACATTACAAACCAATGGGTTGTGTAAACCCCTGGAACACAAGAGGTTAATGGTATAATGATGGTTTATCCTTTGCATGACAAACAGTTAGACGGTGCAGTTCCAAATCCTCTCATCCTTTCCCACAGGCATCCATAGCATGACCCATCAAGGAACTGAGGAATGCCTACATGACTCTCCTAAAGCCTTCACCACTTCCATAGAAGCTCACCCCTTGATGTTCTCTATTGCTGTCGTTGATGATGCAGTGTGAAATTTGAAGCTGATAGCAACCACTAATAATCCATTCACGTTTGAACAGAATACCCAAGTCTCATTAGAAAACACTAATAATCCATTCACATTTAAACAGAATACCCAAGACTAAGATTATGTTGGGCAAACTGTACAGCAATAATGCTCATCCTCAGAGTTGAAACAACAATGACTCCCCTCCCAATTTTCAAACCCCTCCAATGAGTTCTCCCACAGTCACAAATCCCTCTAGCAACACCATTAACCCCTCCAGACAGCAATTCTATGCTGGCACGAATATGGTAATTAATATTTACACATTGCCTCCTATTTGGCACAATGACTACGCACAGTAATGTCGTGGAGACAAAACAGGATACATTTTTACGATTATGCATTTGTTCATTCTTTTAAATTAATTAATAATAATAGATATAATTAATATGCATAATAGAAAATAAATATATAAATACATATATTACAATTACTATAAAATGTATTATTAGCTTGTCTGACACCAAGACGCAAGTATCTGAGGCTCACTCTAGTAGACAGAAAAAAATCTATACAAATCTAGATTAGCCTATGACCTCAAAAACAATAATAATAATAATATATAATAATAATATTCAACAATAAAAAAGAGTGAAAAAAGCTACTATATGATACTTCCCTAAAAAGATAACTGCCTAAAAAGATAGGCATGCTATAACAAAATAATAAATGCTGCTAATAACTGGTGTATATCTATCTATAAAATAAATAAAAAGATAATGAAAGATGTGATATATTTGAATAAGCCATAAGATATTTTTTAGATATGTTTTCTGAAACTATGATTGATTTTAATGACTTCATTATTAAGTTTAAGAAACTGATTTGTAATAGATACTTTCTCCTCTATTGACATCCGTTCATATGGTAGGCACTTAAAGGGTTATGACAGAGATATGCAGCAGAAGTTAATTAAATTCCTTTCTGCATAATATCAACTGCATTTCATTGCCCTCAGTGCCTGATTATCCGAAGACTTGGGAAGATCCAGATATTGAGAGAGGGAGGGTACTGTTTTTAAACAGCCAGCTACCCTAAGTTTTGGGAAACCTGGTATATGTGTTTTTAATAATACCTAGGAATTAAATAAGAAACAAATAAGCTTTGTTTTTATAGAAAGACAAGACAAATAAAAGTTAAGATCTAACTTGAGATAAAGTGAAACACACACACACACACTGAACTGGTCTCTGTTGCTTATATTTTTGCCAATATACACAATAAATATGAGGCACATGTTATAGACAAGATTCTTTCTTTTTTTTTTTGTATACCTCAAATATTAGACCTGCAGTGTGTACCTACATCAAGTTCTATCACTAGATCCATTATTTTGGTTTTATTATTAAGTTATTATACTTTATTCTCACTCATAACTATTTCATATTTTGACTACAATTTTTTCTTGCAAGTAAGAGGTACAGTGATGAGTCAGCCTATGCCCCCACCTATGCTAATATATATCTTGGATGGTGGGGGTGGGAATTTGTTTTTACCGACCTAATGCACCAATAATGTATTACTGTGGATTAGATACATAGGCTATGTATTTTTATTGTGGGAAGTGAAGTCACTGGAATTTATCAATAAACTCAATCTGAATGATTTGAACCTCAAACTGACCTACCAGATTGAAAAACATGAGATTCCTTTCTTGGATATCAAGATTATACAAGATGGAAATGGAAAAGGAGAAATTGTTCCACTCTAAAGCTATTCAAACAGCAATCTAAAAATTTGAGGGAGAGACTTCTGAAAAGAGGTTATTCTTCTTCTAGTGTAATTTGAGCTTATAACAGAACTTTGAGAACAAACACAAAGAATTTACTAATTCCAAAGATTAAAAAGGAGTCGTCTGACAACTCGACTATTCTGTACATCACAACTTCTGGATCAGATACTGGATATATTAAACATATAATCTCTGATAATTGGAGTATTTTACTATCAGATCCCATTTTGCAACAAATTGTGGGGTTAGACCTACATTCTGTTACAGAAGGAATAAAAATCTAGGTGATTTTGTTCCACACAGTCGCTTCAGTAAGCCTGCAACATCTATCCATAAATAGTTACCTAACAGATAATTGTCTTGTAATCATTGCAAATATTGTATCCATTTGAAAGGTAACAAAGTTACTAAAGAAAAATTTGGCTATCTACACTATGTCAGACAATAACTGTCAGACTAAACAAGTATGTTGGACAAACCTCACAAAAACTGTGTGTCAGACTAGAACGTGAATTCCACCAAAAATGCTCCTAAATATAACAGAGAACAATCACGTAAATTAACAACTTTTGCCAAGTTTTTCTTCTACACTGTGTCAGACAATAACTGTCAGACTAAACAAGTATGTTGGACAAACCTCACAAAAACTGTGTCAGACTAGAACGTGAATTCCACCAAAAATGCTCCTAAATATAACAGAGAACAATCATGTAAATTAACAACTTTTGCCAAGTTTTTCTTTGATCCTCAAACTCCAACCCCAAAAGGGTTCATTTGTTAGGGTTTGGAGGAAGTCAAAATCGGCATACAAAAAGGAGATCTGAACAAAACGCTTTTGAAAAAAGAAGCAAGATGGATATTTCCTCTGAATTATGTTGATCCAGGGGGAATAAATGAGAATAAAAATCTCAATGCCTTTTTAATTTGAGGATCCTTTTTTGATAGTTTTCCAGATGCACTAATTCAGTGACACCTTAGATAGGAGTTCCCTGCAGTGTAGTGTGAGGTACAGATCTCCCAGCTTGAGCATTGTTGCTTATACATATTTTTGGTTCATTGGTAAGTATTTAGCTCTTTAATTCTCTGCACATGAAATTCACTTTGGTGAATTCAATCTTATAACATCTCACTTTCTCCCTTTTGTTTGTTTTTATGTCCATGCCAATACTGTGAAATCCCTACAACTGCAGAAGCAAATTAAGGGCACCATCTAGTTAATTTGGATTTGCTAATTCTGTTGATATCCTAGATAGGATTTACCTGCTGTATAGTTTAAGTTATAAGCATCATGGCATGTGCATTAATATATATCTTTCAATTATACACTTCTATAAATAAAATCTAATGTATCTTAGCACATCACATTTTTCAAGTGCACTTAGTAGCTGTACTTTACTTGTTTCCAAAACAATCTGGGGCTAGAGCCCACAGCAAAATTCAACAGAGTGCCTGCCACCAGTGGTAGTGATGATAACGCTATAGTGTGGAGTGAATTATCCTTACACAACATATATGTTTATTTTACTAATCTATATATAATGCAATGCAAAGAGTTAAGAAGTAAGCTATTTTATGTTCAACTCTTGCCATTGTTTTTTGTTCTAACTAACTGGAGTTATTGTGGTGTAAACCAACTGTACCACAGGGAACAAATCAAAATTCCTGTCACATTAAATAGGGGTTTTTAACTCCTTGAATGCTATAGAGGTCTTCAATACATTGCAAAGCAATGCATTGGACACCTCTCTAGCATTCAAGAGGTTAAAAAACTCTATTCAAGTACAGTGGATTTTAAGAACTTTTATTTGTCCCCTATTATGCAGTTGGTTTACTCCAGAATAAAACCAGGTTGCTTTAATACATATGAGCCATTGATGTAACTGAATAAATTATCAAGAGCAAGATCAAAGTATTTTATTTACACAGATAATGTATAAACATATATAATGATGTTTAACCCTTTCAGTGCCAGAGGGGTACGCAACACATTGCTTTGCAATTTGTTGCATACCTCACTGCCACTGAAAGGGTTAAACAAACAATAATGTGTGTTTTATTGCTGTGGAGCAATGTGATACACTTATATACCCACCACACAGTCTGATGTCCTAAAAAGAGGGACGCCAGGGTGTGAAAGAGGGACAGCGGGATTTGGGGCTCAAAGAGGGACACTTGGGAGGTATGCTTATACCCAGCATTGTTCCATTGCCCACTGGTAGCCATAGAACCCTTCATACACTGCCTGATAACCTTGCGCTTCTAGCCCCTATTAGCCACACATCCACTGTCTGATACTCCAAAGGTTTGCCACGGGTAGCACCAGGCCCACACATGAACTGATATCTCAGTCTTCTTCTACTGGCAACTGGCAGCCATAGAACCACACATATATTGTCTGATACTCCAGCATTGTTTCTCTGGTTACTGGTACCATACAACCATACATACACTGTGTGATACCCCATCATTGTTCCACTGGTTACCTGTAGCCAATCATACACTGTCTGATTGCCGGCATTTTTCCATTGGCCGCTGGTAGCCACAGAACAACACACATAAACTTTATGATACCACAGTCTTGTTCCACTGGCCACTGGTAGCCACAGATTCCCCATATACACTATGTGACCCCTACCAGCTTTGTTCCCCTGCCCACTGGTAGCTACAGATTCCCCACATACACTGTGTGACCCCCACCAGCCATGTTTCTCTGCCCAGATTCCCCAAATACACTGTGTTACCCCACCAGCCTTCTGCAGCTGCCTACTGGTCGCCACAGATTCCCCTCATACATTATGCATCCCCACCAGCCTTGTTCTCCTGCCCACTGGAAGCCACAGATTCCCCACATACACTGCGTGCCCCCCCTGCCCACTGGTATCCACAGATTCCTCACATACACTATGTGATTCCCAACTGCATTTTACCCCTGCCCACTGATAGCCACAGATTCCATACATACATTATGTGACCCCCCAACAACCTTATTCCCCTGCCCACTGGTAGTCACAGATCCTCTACATACACTATATAACCCCCCTAGCCTTGCTCCCCTGCCCACTGGTAGCCACAGATTCCTTACATACTCTATGTGACCTCCCCCAGCCTTGTTACCCTGTCCACTGGTAGCCACTGATTCCCCACATACACTGTGGACCCCACCAGCCTTATTATCCTGCCCACTGAAAGCCACAGATTCTATACATACACTATATGGCCACCACCATCCTTACTCCAATACCCACTGGTAGCCACTGATTCCCTACATAAACTGTGTACCCCACTAGCCTTGTTCCCCTGCCCACTGGTAGCCAGCCCACAAATTCTCCACATATACAATGTGACACCCACCAGCCTTGTATACCTGCCACTGGTAGCCATATATTTCCCCCATCTATACTGTCCCTCATACCTTCTCTTCTGCTCTGCCCCATTCTGCTTTCTGTTTCAGTGTAGAGCCATGAGCTCCACACTGCCTCCTCTTGTACTTCAGGTGCATGTTGATGACCTCATCGCAAAGCACCAGGAAGTGCTAGAAGAGCCAGTGTGGAGCTGATGGCTGTGTGCTGAAGCTGAGAACAGAGTAAGGCAGCAGCCTGCTGTTCCAAGCTATATATGCCCAAGTTGCTGGGCAGCAGCCAGTCAGTCAGCCTCTGGATAAACAGCAGGAGGAGTGAGTCTGCTGATTGTCTGACATTCGGGGCTGCCCACTGACACACTCGGGGCTTCAGCCCCCTTAGCCCACCCCTAGCGACGCCCCTGGGGTACATAACGCATTGCAAAGCAATGCGTTGCGTACCCCTCTGGCACTCAAAGGGTTAAGAAAGGAGGAGTTACTGCGCCCATTGGGTGATTCAATGGGAGAGTGACTTAATCATGCAGGGAGTTGGCCTGCCCCCACTATCCAGCCCGCCCACCACTATCCAAGTAACTGAAAAAATCAAAATGGCTGCCACTCGCTCCTACACCACAGACATAAACACATCAGACAAAAAACACACACTCAATCACACACTCACACTCTCACACACACTCTCACACACACACTCAGTCATACACACTCAAACACACTCAATCATACACACAGTTCACACACTCACACTCTCTCACTCACACACTCTCAATCACACACTCAATCACACACACACTCACTCACTCATACACCCTCTCACTCACACATTCTCACTCAATCACACTCTCACACTCACTCTCTCTCACTCACACTCTCTCACTCATACTCCCTCACACTCTCACTCAATCACACACACTCATTAACACACTCACGCAATCACTCACTCTCACACCCCGGGAGCCAAGCATGATCCACCTTCCACCATAGTCTCACTCACACCTCGGGAGCCAGCACGATCCACCTTCTACCATAGTATTTGCAATTCCAACATGCATTTCAACTACATGAATGAATGCCACTCACTCATACTCACACTCACTCACACCCCGGGAGCCAGCACGATCCTCCTTCCACCATAGTATGTGTGTGTCTCTGAGTGTGCCACTGTGTTCCTCACTGTGTGTGTGTTGCATGTCTGTATCACACTCTGTGTGTCTGCATGTTGTGCATTGCATGTATGTATGTATGTATGACTGTGTCGATCTTTATGCATCTCAGTGCATGCAAGTGCATTTGTGTGTGTGTCTCTGTGTGTGTTTGTCTTGCATCCGTGTGTGTGTGCATTAATTCCCTATATATCCTGACGGGCAATGCCGTCCCACATTGCTAGTCTATATATATAAAAGAATAAGCCTCATTGCATAATTTATGGTACCTCACACACAAAACATAATTTATGTCTCCTCAGAAAACAAACACACATTGAACAGAATGCCTCATTACATAATTTATGTCTCATTAGGAGACACAACTCCCATTGGGTGATTCAATGGGGATATTACTGCTCCCATTGGGTGATTTAATGGGGGCGTGTTTATCATACAGGGGGCTGGCCCGCCCCCTCCAGCCCTCCCACCACTATCCAACTGACAAAAAATAATACAGCTGCCATTCGCTCCTGAAGTAGGGGATATCAATAACTTCTCCCGGTCCACTCACACTCTCACTCAGGATCATGACCCCACAAACATACTGTGTCACCTCCCACAGATAACTGTAACCCTCCATACACTCTGTTTCACCTCCCACAGATAACTGTAACCCTCCATACACTCTGTTTCACCTCCCACAGATAATTGTAATCCTCCATACACTCTTTTTCAGTACGAGCGTGTAATGTTTCCATAAAATACAAAATCAGGGCTAAACTTAATAGCAACTCTTTTATTTAACCCTTTCAGTGCCAGAGGGGTACGCAACACATTGCTTTGCAATGCGTTGTATACCCCTCTGGCACTCAAAGGGTTAACTCTTTTCATCTCTTCAGTCACCTTACTGTCTGTTTTCAACTGTCACTCCTCCACTTCCTGCTTCCTGATTCCTGCCCTTTCTCCTTAAAGGGAGAGAGATGCTTTGCTGTATGTTACAGAGAGCAAGCCTCAAACACCACTTTCTATTTGATCCCTCAGCATATTGCTACGTTGCCTCAACTGAAGAGCCACTGTGTGTTATATTACTGCACAATGTGCTTCTGCTGCAGGAAGCCCAGCTGCTTCATGTAGCTCGGAGGCAGGCAGGCCCAGTACCAAATCCTTCATGTTCCCCCTTCATGAAGCACAACACTCCAACCCACAACAGCCCGGTCATGCAGCCCTTCAAGGAGCTCTCTACAAGCAGCAGCTGGATGCGGCTTTTACCCGTGGCTGAGGGGCTGGAGGCAGACCATGCTGGGGCCACTCTGTAGTACACACTCTTACACACAAGCTTCTTCTCCGCAGCTCTCTGCCCGCTGTCACACACCTGCATTGTGTAAGTACCCTGGCAAAAAAATATACATGCCGCACTCTAGCTGCTCCAACAACACACACCATCCCTGCTTCACCCATACACACCATCCCTCCTCAGTTCCCGCTCTCGGTGCCTGGGCTGCGTCCCTAGTAACGCTGTTGGCCGAGGCCTGGGGCAGGAGGTGTCTTCCTGGCCAGGGAGCCGGGCCTGCAGTTATCTGGCAGCCTCTGAGTGTGCATGTACAGAGTCCACTTCAGGGACTGTGGACTCCATGACTCTCGCTACATACTGGGACAGCTGGTTAACCCTTTCAGTGCCAGAGGATTAAGCAACACAATGAGCAATGCCTTGCCTAACCCTCTGGCACTTACAGGACTGTAATAATATCTGTATGTGTGTGTGTGTACGCATTTATGTACGTGTGTATGTATGATCAATGTCTGTATATGTCACTGTATCTGTGTGTGTCTATGTATGTGTGCAATATGATTCTTTCTGCTTCACACAGTACACACAAAACCATCATCAGTCAATACAGCTAAATGACATGTACAATACAAACAAACACAAAAAAATCTTACAAAATACCTTCAACACGCCACCTACAACATTTCAAACAAAAAATGCTACATAACGTACCCTACTACAATGATGGGCAACGCCGTCACATATTGCTAGTATAATATAAAAAAATAAAACAAATCTGCTAATGTACTCCCCTATCTAGCTCCTATTTCAACACCCTTCACCATCCTTTGATGTCATCAGGGGTTCTTCCTATTTCAAGTATATTTTTAGCATTTTTTATATTTAGTCATGTATATTATCTCAGTACATGCTTTACATAATCATACTATATCTCTGAACTCGGGTGAATGTGCCTGCATGATTGTATGCATCTGGTAGGTATTATGTCTATACTTAAAAGACGTATGTGAGTAAACTTGGAAGCAAGATTCCCTCCACAGGACAGACCAGGTTCACAGACTACCTGTGAACTGGGCAATCCAACTCCATAGAAGCCCAGTGATGGTAACCCACCTAATGAAGGTGTAATGGGGGGGATTATACAGCCCTATATCTAAGATGAAAATAATAAAAGCCTAAGAAAAAACGCATGAATTCTGGGACTTAGTAGGCAGGGGGCGTTTGACCAGGAGGAGGAGGGAATCTCCAACCTAAAGACAGAAAAAAATATGATCTACATATTGTTAGGGTCCTATGTACCAAAGAAAAACTGGCCAAATATAAAATATTTTACTCTCAATTTGTAACACATATGAAAAGAACAATTCTATAGAAAAACAGCTGTACCATATGTGTGAAAAAAACATTCCTCAAACTCACACTAATTGAAATGTGCGATCCCTTAAACACAAGTGAGGTCTCCAGTACTAAGGGGTTTAAAATTCCATTTAAATCAATATGAAGCTTTATTTCTTGAATTAGTGTAAAAGCCTGTGTGTACATGGACCAAGGTCCAGTGAGGTAAATATGCCGGTCCTGCTCTGCATACTGTCACATGATGCAATCATGCTCAGCAGAGACTGTCCGAATGCACAGAATGCTCCAAGCAGTCTCTGCTGTGCATGACTGCATCGGACAAACATTCTGGAATTTTATATTATATGATATGAAAACTTTAAGGCACAATATGTAGAGTGCTTTAATAATATCAAAGTATTTTTCCCAGGAATGATATATGGAAATTGTCTCTCATTTTCAATTATCCCCTGGGGTATAGATATTATTATCCAATTTAATCATACTTATTTTATCTACTTTGGAAGGATGAATGGCTGAGTTGACCTTGCTGGGACTAGAACCTGTGACCTTGCAGTTTGAACAGATTCTGCAGCTTGTGCATTAACTAACTGAGCCATCTCACCAGCTTACTTTAAATCAACTTTTCATTTCCAGTTTTAGAGCAGATTTTGCATTTGTAGATATTTATATATAACAATTTTAACTGCATACATTTTTGTTCGAAGCTATAGCAGCTTACTTCTAGAATAAACAATGGGGGGTCATTGATGCAAGCTGTTACAGTAAATTTGACATTATACAATATTAAGTTGAATGACATAATGTGGGTGACACCTGACATTAAAAGTTTATTGCATCTGACCCACTGAGGTTGGATCATATATGGTGGCAAAATATGTATCTCAGTCTCTGTAAATTCTGCTCATACATACACCTGTTTGTCCTACATTTCCATTATATGTAATGGAAGTCACAGACAGCCTTTTCATTTAATACTTTCAGGAGGAAATGTCTCAGTGGCATTCTGTGCATACTATACATTATATATAAGCTTTCACTTTCTATGCAACTACCATTCTAAAGAATAGACGTTTAAAAGGTAATGAATTGTAAATCGTCTTGGTCCACTTCTAATTTTTCTCCAGTTCCACTGGTATGGCTAGAATTTTTTTTTAATTCTGTTAGATGTCAGTAATTCAGCATTCGTTATTAATCTTCAAGTGTTACCTTACAGCTAGACCTACCACATCAAAGCAAGCTTTAACTTCTAAGCTAAATTTCAGCTTTAATATATTAGTGGTGCATGTCTGTGTTTTTTTTTTACATTTATTATATAATTGGCATTTCATCCTAATTTGGTGAAGATGGTCTAGAAACAGGAACAAAAACTAGTATATATATATATAGTTAATACATTTAACATATATTACAAGTTTATGATCAGATTTTAGGATTCTACTATAAAATAACTAATGTTTTAAGATGCAAGCTGTAAATATATAATATTTAAAATTTTACAACCCCCTTTCATTTTAGTTGTTAATGTTTCTTTAAATAAGAAGTTAAAAATCAGGAGGTATTATATTTTTGTTCACTGTCTTAATTTCTTATATAGGTGCTACAAAATGCTAATAAACAGTTAAGTTGTTGGTAAAATGCCATATCCTAGGTTCTGAAAATTATTTACACTTGAAAATGATTAATTATGTGTTACCAACCTTTCTTTTATACTAAAAAACTCACCAACTCCATTGCTTCCACTGCCAGCAGATCCGACTCTCGGACAAACGCAATGCGTGTCACACACCGGATGTACCTTGCGTACCAGAAAGGCGGAAGTGTAAAACACCTTCCGCTCATTCGCTTGTCACCAAGATCTAAATGGACCTTAAAAAGATATAGGGATCTCAAAGGGTCCAGTCTGATACCCAAGTCATCCGCATGCATATACACACATTCAACACGCCTATGTCCCTACAGCAAAATCGGACGCCCACGGTATCCCTTTCAGTCATTCGCCCTACCCACAAAAAAAGAAAGGCGGACGATCTGAATGCAGGGATCCCCCTTTTTTAAAAATTAAAGACACAATGGGCTAACCTAAATACTATAAAAGGACACCCGAGTGGCCAAAATCCCCGGGGGTAAAGCAATGGGGTCCTAAAATCTATCCAATTGACACAAATAAAAACATCACAAGTCTAAAAATGCTTCTTCCCAAAAAATATGCACACACTTCTAATTGAACTTTGAGTGTTACAAATACATCATATAATTCCCAAGTCCTCTGCATCATAAGCACATATATAGTCACAGACTCAAAGAGGAGATCATGTTAATTGACTCATAACAATGTTCTCATTGAGTCCTAGGGGGGCCAGTGTATTCATCTTAAAAATCCATTCCGCCTCTTTATAACACAAGAGGCGAAATCTATTGTTTTTATTCTTTGGAATCGATTCTATTCCTATAACACTGAAGTTCTTTATTCCACCCCTAGGACACAATCCAAAATGTCTAGACACACTATGTGTCTTTTCATTTTTCACAATATTGCGACGATGTTCTCCTATCCTATCTCTCAAACTCCTTGTTGTCCGACCAATTTATTGATATCCACAGCCACATGTTATAAGGTATACCACAAATTTGGTTTGACAGTTAATAAAACTTCTTATTTCATAAGAAATACCAGTAGTAGAACTACTGAACTCTATAGACTTATTGACAATAAGAGAACATGTTAAACATCTTGTCAAACCACATTTAAAACATCCGACACACAAAACATGTATTCCCACATTACCAAAGACCCAATTTCTCTCCTCAGCATTAGATATCATCCCATTAGTAGGCTCACTAGATACTACTTTTGGTCTGCTTTTGGCTACAAAGGCACGTATATTCTTAGCCTTAGTAAATATAATAGTAGGGTCTCTGGGAATGTGGGGGTTCAGTACCAGGTCCTGTTCCAAAATAGGCCAATATTTCTTAATCAATTTTTTAATATTTTTTGCTTGGTAACTATATTGAGTTATAAAATTAACCCCTCTTTCACTTTGGTCTCTACCTTGCTTTCCAGATGTGTTTCTATACATCCCCTTATCCTCAAGCGTTTTTTTAGATTTTAAAAGAGTTTTTCAATCAAGACATCTAGCTGTATTATAAGCATCATCCAATTGAATAAAAACAATAGATTTTGCCTCTTGTGTTATAAAGAGGCGGAATGGATTTTTAAGATGAATACACTGGCCACCCTAGGACTCAATGAGAACATTGATATGAGTCAGTTAACATGATCTCCTCTTTGAGTCTGTGACTATATATGTGCTTATGATGCAGAGGACTTGGTAATTATATGATGTATTTGTAACACTCAAAGTTCAATTAGAAGTGTGTGTATATTTTTTGGGAAGAAGCATTTTGAGACTTGTGATTTATTTGTGTCAATTGGATAGATTTTGCGACCCCATTGCTTTACCCCCGGGGATTTTGGCCACTCGGGTGTCCTTTTATAGTATTTAGGTTAGCCCATTGTGTCTTTAATTTTTAAAAAAGGGGGATCCCTGCATTCAGATCGTCCGCCTTTCCTTTTTTGTGGGTAGGGCGAATGAATGAAAGGGATACCGTGGGCGTCCGATTTTGCTGTAGGGACATAGGTGTGTTGAATGCGTGTATATGCATTCGGATGACTTGGGTATCAGACTGAACCCTTTGAGATCTCTATATCTTTTTAAGGTCCATTTAGATCTCGGTGACAAGCGAATGAGCGGAAGGTGTTTTACACTTCTGCCTTTCTGGTACGAAAGGTACATCTGGTGTGTGACACGCATTACGTTTATCCGAGAGTCGGATCTGCTGGCAGTGGAAGCAATGGAGTTGGTGAGTTTTTTAGTATAAAAGAAAGGTTGGTAACGATATAAAATATCACCTGTGATGAAGTTACAGTTTTAACGAAACGTGTTAGGTGTATGCCATTTTAGTACATTTTATGTACAAATATTTTAATAAAGCAAGTCTGTATATGAAGATTACCTGCTTGAGTATTGTGGATTCCCGATATTGAGAGTTGGAGATTGGAGGTTTTATCTGCAAAGATATTACGTGCTGATTCACTCAGAGGCTGGGATATCCTCTTATTCTGTGAGTACCCACCCTGAGGGGTTTTCTACAATTCTATCCAACTAGGAAAAGTTCCTTTATCTGAAGGATTGCTCTCAGATGCGCTTTTGCGCTGGGTCTCTTTTTCTTGTCTTCTTTTGTTCTGCAGTTGGAACTTTGTGGAGGTCACGAGACCAGGTGACCAGGACCCTAGCAGCATTGCAAGATTAAGAACAAAAGGGACTTTTGGCTACAAAGAAGGGGTTTATGACCATTTGAGAACTGCTGACTTTTAAACTATTTGTTTTTTTAGCGCACCTGGTGGGGTGAGGTGTATATCTGTTATTTTAATAGAGAACACCTTTTACCTTATTTGGATATTATGACTCTCTGAACCCTGGTCCGTGACCAGTGGGGGGTCACCTGCATCACTTTTTGAGTGTTTGGATAGGCTCTGTTGCAGATCAGTGAGTACTGCAAGTGCTTTCAAAGGGTTGCAGGCTTCCCTTCAAATCCCTCCTCCCGCTTCAGGTTCTTCCCTTCTCGCTTCCCTCAGGGACAGGAAAAACTCAATCTCTCTTGGAGAAGGGAGTCCTGGCTCCAGTCCCCCAACAGGATAGAGGTTTCAGCTATTATTCCAACCTCTCTGTCATCCCCAAGAAGGATGTTGGCTGCTGCTTGATCCTGGACCTCAAGGCCCTCAATAAGTTTGTGGTCAAGACCCACTTCAAGACGGATCCCAGACTGCACGGTTGGGGAGCTATCTTGGGTCACCTATGTATTCAGGGCCAATGGTCAGAGGAAGAGACTCTTCTTCCCTTCAGCATTCTGGAGCTCAGGGTGTTTTCCCATTCTCTGACTTATTGGACCTCCCATCTGATGGGGTGTCCAGTTTGAGTCCAGTCCAACAACGCCACGGCCGTGGCTTACATCAACAAGCAAGGAGGCACCAGAAGTCCTGCTGCTTGGGTAAAAGTCAAAGGTATTTTAACCTGGGCAGAAGATCATGTACCTGCTATCTCAGTGGTGCACATTCCAGGAGTAGAAAAGGTCCTTTCAGACTTCCTCAGTTGACACATGGTAGATCCAGGTGAGTGGGAGCTTCACCAAGAAGTGTTTGATCTCCTGGTGCAGATGTGGTGTCTTCCCATGATAGACCTGATGGCTACCAGGGACAGCTGGAAGGTTCAGATGTTTTTCTCATGCTGAAGGGATCCCCTGGCATTTGTGGTGGATGCTGCGTCCATGGGCCTTTCATCTGGCATACATATTTCCTCCTCTTCTTCTCTGACCCAGGGTGCTGCAGAAGATTTGGATGGACTGGACTCCCACCATCCTGATTGCTCCATATTTGACCAGACAGCCTTGGATTCCAGAACAGCTAGCGCTATCTGTCCAGGCACCATTTCCACTGCCACACAGACTGGATCTCCTACACCAGGAATACCTGTGGAAGGAGGATGTGGACCATATGCTTTGACCGCATGGCTGTTGAGGCCTCCATCTTGATGAAGAAAGACTATTCTCCAGAGGTGGTATCCACTATGATTAGTGGATACTGTCGTCTCAGATAGATCTATAGCCAGGATTGAGTCAGAAGGCGACCTTACATTGATTATACTACTCTTTCTCTACTCCGATTTACTAAGGAGCCATCTATTACCACTTGGATTGTTGCTATATGTCGTGTGCTTAGGTATCCTGATTTATGCAACTACATTGATGCTACAATATTGACTATTGCTTTGTACTAAGAACTCTTCATGGACCATCTGTCCTTATTTTCACTTCTTTACAAACTAGTCCTTTATTTAAGGCACAAGTCCATTCCGACTGCGTTCCTAGAAATATCCATTATCATATGGATTTTAGACATAGTTTTATCTAATTTATATTTATTTTCTGATTCTAGACAAAGTATAAATATATATGTATATGTATATATATATATATATATATATATATATATATATATATACACATATACAACTTTTTATATAATTGATTATAATTATTTTTATGTGTATTTAGGAATAAAATGACAATATTATTATATATTACTAGTTGAACAGCCCGTTACACGGGCCACAGTGCCTCTGGCAGCCGGTCGCGGGTCTCCCGCGCCTCGGCTGATACAGAGCCTTCGGAGCGCCCAGCTCTGTATCAGCCGTGGTGCAAGCAGTCTCTACTGCGTATGACTGCCGCACGCGCAGCAGTGTCTACTGCGCATGTCGGACGTTACACACAACTTGGCGAATTATTATATAGGATGTCTTGTTGCTACATCTAATACTACACTTAGTGGTTTTTCCTTTGTGCGCTCCCTCCCCTTCCTTTGTTTCAATTTTATATGTTCGTTGCCCATTGGATCTGAGGCTTCTTGGGGACATAGCAGTATCAACATAATCACAAGTACTGGGGCACGCCAGGCTTTGACTATCTAAACAATCGTATGTATATCAGATTTGGATGATTTATATATAGCATCTTGTTCTATTGAATCTACCATTGCTGTTTATTTTTTCATCTTCCTCCATTCACAGTCCAGGGTCCCAAGCACCTGGTTTTATTATTAGATTTAATGCTTGGTGTGTGGTCAGGGATCTGTGCTCACAGGATTTGATCTTCCATCTATCTGTCACAGTGCCCGTGATTCCTGCCTATAAGGCATTGTTCGTTGGCGACATTGTCATTTCCGCTCTTCCTTACTACGCTCTTATTGGAGATCGGGCATGAGCTTCTCCTACAATTTGCCTTTATATACCCAGTTCACACTTCCTGATTGCCCTTTCGTGGTGTACCTGCATCTAGTGAATCTCTTGTTGCTATGTATGTTCTGTGTATGACCCTTGACTAGACTGACTTCGATTTCCGCTTGTTCCTGTGCTGCACTCTGTGACCTCGGCATTGGCTGATTTCCCATTCCGGCTCTGACCCTGCTGTGTATGATGACTTGCTCTGTGTACTGACCCAGCTCTGGCTTACGTTCGCTCCTGTGGTTGACTCGGCTTGGCTGCCTACCCGCTCTGTGTACCAACACGGCTCTGGTTTTGACTCTCCGTTTCCTCACTGTCTGGCGGACTACCCACTTGTATTACCCTGAGGTTCCGGCTCCTGATCGGTTAGTCTCCTTGCAGACTCTGTATCATTCTGTGCAAAGCGCTCCTATCATATATCCCCACTTGCGGGGATTCGCTTACGCACTTCCACTATCTGCTGACTTGCCCTAGCATTTTAGGGCTGATCGAGTGGTCCTCCTTGTAGTCACTTGCAGTCCTGTTCCAGTATCCTGTTGCCTATTCTCCCTAGCGTTCTAGGGTGTGTCCGAGGGGGCTCCTTGCCATTCGCCCATTCCATTTCCAGCAGCCTGTTGCCTATGCTCCCTAGCGTACTAGGGATCCGTTCTGTCTCGTTCCTGCTGCCTGGTACATACTTATAACCTCAGTGGTTGAGGTCATTGCCGTTGCCTTGCCTGAGGGAATCTACCTTCTGTAGGTCGTTGCCTATTACCAGTCTGATCCAATAGCATACTATTGGAAGGTTCTATTTTTGGGTTTAGGAACTTCGCCTTTTTGACTAGTTTCTGCCTGCATCTCCACTAGTCAGTTCCTATACTTTTTCCTGGGTCAACCTGAAGACTAGTCTTCCTCTCTGTGAGCCTGCACTGTCTCCATACCTGACCTGTGACATTGCTGGGAAGTACTACGGTACTGTCCCCCAGTGGGCCTGTGTGGGTTGGGGATTGATTATTTCATTTTCAATAAAAACCTTGTTTTTACCTAAACTGTACTTGTCTGAGTGTTCTTACAAAAACCGTGATACTATCCTGTCTTTTTTGCAGGATGGTGTGAACAAGGGCCTTAGCCTTAGTTCCTTGAAGTTTCAGACCTCAGCACTCTGTCTTTTTTCTGAGATGCATTGCCACCTACCGGATATCAAGGTCTTCTTTTAGGGTGTCACTCATGTTTTCCCTGCTTATAAGGCTCCTGCTCCTCAGTGGGACCTTAACCTTGCTTTGGGAGTTTTGCAATGGCCTCCTCTTGAGTCCTTGGTTACCATTTCCTTGCGTCTTTTGACATGGAAGATAACTTTTCTTTTGGCCGTAGTCTCTGTCAGCAGAGTGGCTGAGTTGCAGTCTCTGTCCTGCAAACCACCTTTCCTGGGGTTTCACAAGGATAAGGCTGTTCTCCATACCTCCCAGGTATTTCTTCCTAAGGTGGTCTCTGAGTTCCACATCAATCAGGAGATTGTTGTGCCTTCCTTTTGTCCTGACCCTAAATCTGACAAGGAGAGGGATCTCCACTTGTTGGATCTGGTGTCCCGCCTTAAGTTCTATGTGCACCGCACTGAGTCTGTCTGCTAGATCGATGCACTTTTTGTCACCCCTGAGGATCCCAGGATTGGTAAGGTGGCATTCAAGGTGACTATTGTGTCTTGGATCAAGTCTACCATTCGCAAGGCTTACGAACTCAGGAAGAAACCTGTTCCTTTTTATCACAGTCTCCCTTTGAGGCCTAAGCGATCCTGTGCTCTTACCTCTGTATGGCTGCAAGCTGGCATGGCCTCCGGCCACTTCCTCATTGCTAGTCATGTTTCAGGAGCTGGCACGGACACCTGTTTATGGCCTATTCTGTTGGGCCTAATTGGGCCCCGCCTCCTTCCGCTTCTTTATAAACATCATTGAGGCTAGGACTTGTTGCCCTTTTGTGGTGTATCTGTCCGTTTCTTCAGTATTGCTCTCGTTTGACCCTTGCTTGGCTGACGTGATTTCTCCTGATCGATCCTGTGGCTTTGTCTGACTACCCGATCTGTGTATGACCTTGGCTGTGGCTGACTACCTGATTTTTCTCTCGACTGTGGCTTGTCTGACTTATGCTCTATGCATTCCTTCTCTCCAGTCTAACTACCACCTGTCTGGGCTAGTTGTGGGCGCATTCCATTGGTGTAGTGCAACTGCTACCTCCGTGGTAGAGTTGCTGCTTGCCTTTCGCTCCGTTGCCTCCATCCTGTGCCACTATTTCCATTACAAACCATTTTCTCTTAGTCCATATAGCTTACAGGTCTCCCACCCAGTTACAGGAACCATGCTTGGTTTCCTGTGGCTGGATGTGGGAGTCCTGTTGGGCCCATGCACACAGGAGTTTTCCTCTTCTTCTTCTCGCTGTCTAGCTCAGTAGGTTTAGTGTCACAAATCTATCTGGAGGGGAGTAGCTTGCTAGCCTGCTAGGAGGAGAAGGAGGCTCCGCCACTGCAATTTCATTGAAGAATTGTTCCAACCTACTAGGAGAAGCTGTCACCTCCCCATGGTTACCTGTAAGCAACATGGACTAAGAGAAAAGGATTTAACAGGTAAGACTAAAATTATCTTTTCTTAACAACCTCAGCCTTGAAAGTATGCCATTCCTCCAAGTCATCATCCAGAGTAACTACTCTGCCACCAAGATGTTTAACATCAGCTCTGATTTCTAGAAGTTCCTCTCTGAGGAATGCGTTTAAGTTACCCAGGAGGTTTTGGATATCCTGTTTTGTAGAGTGGACATCTAGCTTTGAAGGGAACTGATCACGTGGAGGAGGATCAGCAGGAGTCTGTGTCATGGACATGGGTCTCTGAGCCAGCAATAAGGAGGCCGCTGTGGCCATCTTCTCTGATGTCTCAGAGTGCGGTCTGCCATGTTTTGGTGGGAAGAACTTCTGCAAGTCCAAATCTTTCCTGTTGCCCTTATGTCTCGCCATTCAACAAGATCCCTAGGGTCAGAATGGGTAGAGGAATGTATAGGGGTAAAATAAAAGAGGAAATCACCAATAAATGCCTAAAAGTGACCGAATCCACGGAGCTGAGGTGTTATGCAGCTATCTGCTTCAGCGTCCAGGCCAAGCCCCCCATTTTTTTTTATACACTTCCTGAGTCGGCACTTTTGAGATCCGTTAAGGGACTCTGTGCCCTGAAAACCTGGATGCAGATTTCCACACGATAAAGTGAGTCCTTTAACGGATATTAGTGCCTAATGCATTGAGCTGAGTTGCATATTTCAACATTTTTTTGTATTTTCAGTGGGAGAAAACACCTGCAAATTTATCGCCAGACAGTGGGTTTTATGATATTTTGTAAGGCACAGGTAATTGAATAGCTTACCATGCTTGGAAAAATACTGTCTGCTGTTTTCTTTGGCGTTGGTGGGAATCGAATTGAGGGGTGCTAGTCACATTCTTTGTTGTAGGTCTACCTCATGACTGAGTACTTGCTCCAATACTTTTTTATATATGACCTGGAAATAGGTATAGAAAGTAGTTTCAATATATGTAGATGACACTAAATTATTCAGAGTAATGCATTCAGAGCAGGATGTGCGTTCTAAAGAAACTATGTACATAAAATGGCACTGGGCAAGCAAATGGAATGTGAAATGTAATGTAGTTATGCATTTTAGGATAGACATGTGATATGAATTTAATGGGAGTATTCTAGGAGACTAATTTTAGAGAAAGATCTGGGTGTCCTTGTAAAATGCAGACTTGGAATAGTGATCAGTGTCAAACAGAAGAAGCAAAAGCAAACAACGTATGGCATAAAGAGGGGTTTTGAAACAAGAATGGATAACATAATTTTCCACTGTACAAATCATTGGTAAGATATGCAGTGCAGTTGTGGGTACTAGTTCTGAAAGAGGATATTGTAGAACTAAAGATAATACTGATAAGAGCAACAACATTAATTAAGGGAATTGGGGAATTTAAATATGGGGAAATGTCTCACCAAACTTAGTTTGTTTAATCTAGATAACAGATACTTGAGAGGATTTTTTTTACATTGTATAAGTGAGCTCAGTACAAGGATCTCTCTAGTGAGCTTTTCATTCCAAGACTTTCTCAAAAAACTAGGAGCCACCCTTTACAATTATAGGAAAGGAAGTTTCAACTTCAGCAGAGGAATGGGTTCTTTACAGGGAGGTCTATTAGAGTATGGGATTATTTTCCCAAAGATGCGTTAGTGGCAGAGACAATAGATAAGATTAAATAACTCTGTAGCAGAAAGGAACAAGCAGTTTTATACTGTTTATTAGTATTTTAAGCAGCAAGTACTTGTAATTATGTAATTGACATTTTCTGAGTTATACTGTGATAAAGGGTGAACGTGATGGACTTGTGTTTTTTTTTAGCCTAATTTACTATGTAGTTATGCAAGCTCTAGCAAGCATGGTCCTCTTATCTTTCTTTTTCTGTTCCTTTCAATGTTAATTTTAAATACTTTTTATCTGTTGTACCCCATTGTGCATTGTTCAGTAGTCATGTTAAAATGTTGTTTAGCCCTGGGGCTTTATAAATAAGTTATGATGATAATAATATGTTACGTTTCTGAGAGAACGAAAAACAGCACTCCGTTATTGTTCTAGTACCCTTTCAATACAAAAAATATATAAGAGAAAATATATATTTCTCTGTCATCCAATATAGGTTACTGGTAACTTTAGGTAGGCAATCCGCCCCTTTAAGTAGGCAGGAACAATTCTAGAAGTGAATGCTGGGTGAAGCCTACCTTCCCTCCTTGGCTGCAGCTAGCCAATCACCTCCAGTAAGATTTGTTCCTTGAATGAAGATACAGGCAAGAAAACAGTTCTGCTATAGTTTTAGCTATTTTTTATTTTTCTGTTAGATGTGGACCACCATTAGGTGGATTACCATCACTGACAAGTTCCTTAAATGTGGATAGCTCAGTTTCCAGGTGCTTTGGTTGACCTTAAGCCTTGGGGGGAAAATCTTGGTTACAAGTTCTTTCCTCGGGAGTTGTCCACTGAGTCTTCTTCTTGATACATGGTAATCTGAAGACAGAAGATCTGCTGAAAAGGTGAGCAACCCTTTGAGTGCAGAGGTCCAGATGTCCCATGCTCCCCCTCCACACAGGGGTCTCCTTTGGAGTTCTTATTGCATACTCCTGCACTCATTGGGTTTATTTGGATGTCTGTTGGGTGTTTTGGAGCAAGTTTCTGTGGTAACTTAACCCTTTGGTTAATGGCTTAGCATATTTTGGGGGATTCTTGGCACTTTCCCTACTGGGTTCAGTGTTTATTGGGTTTGATGACATGTTCTAGTGATGTCTGATGTAATTTTGATTCATGGTTACAACTTTGCAAAATTTATGGTCGGTCCTTACGGTGCTAGTGAAGGTAATGTTTGGTTATGAAACTTTGTGCCAGCACCTCCGCTTGTGAGAAGGCGGAGAGTGTAGGATGTTCAGTAAACCTGAAATGAGGGTTCAACTTGTAATAAAATAGTAAAGTGGAAAAAAGAGGGGGGGGGATTGAGGTGGGGAGTGGCCCACCGGAATAGAGACCGAGTGAGACGGGCTGGAGGTTTAAGTAGTCCTCCAGCTCCTCCCACAAATACAGGCCCCAGCCTTACACTTATGGTCGGACCTTACGGTGCTATTGAAGGTAATGTTTGGTAATGAAACCTTGTGCCAGCACCTCCGCTTGTGAGAAGGCGGAGAGTGTAGGATGACATGTTGTCATTCTGTAAGAGCACGTTGAGCTGACTTTATTTCAACAGTTAGGTTGTGGATGTAGCGTGAGTAACAGTTAGATTTCCAACGGCCTAGCCTTTGTATTATATGTGGGGGTACTTGCTGTTTTGAAGCAGCTGTAGCTGCGCCTATACGGAATGAGTGGCTGGAAAATTTACTAGCATCCATACCTAGTTGGGATAGCAACCAGCGAATATGACGGACGAAAGCTGATGTCGTGAGGGGTGAATTGGCCATGGGCAATAGGGGATAATTTATTGGTTTGTTTTTTAAGATTGAGACTAGAGAACGAAGTGTTTGAAACGGACACCATTGATTATTGGTGGTGTAGTAAGTGATCAGGGTGCCCTTGCCCAATTTGTCGGTTTTTGAGTGAGGTAACAAAAGTGTGAAACTATCGTGACTAAAAGTGATGTTGCTCAGATTGAGAAAGGGAGACTTTTTAACTGAAACCGTGAATTCACCTGGTCTTAAGAAACCGAAAAAGACCAGGTGAACTGCAGATAGAATAACGTGGTTTGTGAGAAACTCAAAAGATTGAGAGTGAAGAAGTGTGACTAATTCCTTGAAAATTTCACCGTCAATTGGAAGACGTGTTTTAGGGGATTGCACCTGCGATTTCTCTAGACCCTTCAAGAATAGTTTGACTTTATAAGAGGAAAATATGGGAATATGGTTAGGTATCATGAGGCTCAGGTGATGCTGAATCTTGGCTAGGTATGTTTTAATTGATGAAATTGAGAACTTTAAAGTGGTGGTACAGTAGGAAGCAAAGACCAGTATTGTTTCAATGCTATAAGGTTGACTAGGATGGAACGATGTGTTGAATTTGAGGAAGGAATCCCATGCCTTAGAATAATTTCTTCTGGTGTTGGCTGCTAATGCTTTGTTAATGAAGACTTCCGAGTTTGAAATGCGATGTTTTAAGGTATTATGAGTTCCTGAAAAGGAGGAGGTACACATGGTTGAGTGTTAGAGTTAGGGTTATCATGTAAATATTCCTGAAATTTGAAACATGATAGTGAGTCGGCTGCTTGGTTTTGTTCACCTGGAATAAACTTGCAAGAAATGTGAAAATTGAACTTGAGCGCTAATAAGGTGAATTTCCTTAAGAACATCATGATCTTTGTGTTTCTAGACCTGCCTTTCTGAATAATATGACAGAGTGCTAAATTGTCTGAATTGAAGGTAACCATTTCCCCTGACCATAAGTGACCCAACTGTGCTGCTGCAGCCACTACTGGGTAGATCTCAAATAGGGATGAAGATGAAAGGAATTCTGGAATCTCCTTCTCCTCATCCGGCCATGTCTCTGAGAACCGTTCTGATTTGAATATGGCTGCGAAGCCTTTCCCGGCAGAGGCGTTGGTGAACACCTGAGGGGAATTGGGGCCCGTGTAAGGGGGAAACATAGACCGTCCATTCCAGTTGAGTAGAAAGTGATCCCACATGAGAAGATCAGACTTAGCTTCCTGATCCACTGGAATGATTTTAGAATTACAGGGATTCCCGAGAAGTGACAACAGATGAGATGTGAAGGATCTTCCTTGTGGAAGTATTTTTGTGGCAAATGTGAGATGACCCAGAATTGTTTGTAATTCTAATAGGGTACAGTTGTCTTTGAGGCAGAAATCGTGTATCATTTGTCTGATTCTGATTAATTTGATTTCCGGTAGCCTAGCCTCCGTTAAGGAGGAATCTAAGGTGATGCCCAGGAATTCTATGGAGGTGGATGGACCTGATGTTTTGTGGGTAGCTGTAGGGATATTAAGTGATGAGAATAAGTGGAGTAGTTTATTGAGGCTACTAGGTTTCTGAAACTTGGGTTCAATTAGTAGAAAATCGTCCAAGTAATGGATAACCATGGGGCAGTGAGAGTAATTCAGCAGTAACCAAGCTAAAGTGTCAGCGAATTCGTTGAATATTTTTGGGCTACTCCTACATCCAAAAGGCAGTCGGGTTGCATAATAGTAAAGCTGTTTCCAACGGACACCATGCAAATACCATAACGAAATATGGACAGGTAACAGTTTGAAAGCGTCCAAAATGTCTGTTTTAGACAGCCAGCAACCCTGTCCGAACTGTCGGATGTGGAGAATAGCATCATCTATCCTACTGAACTCTAGGGCTATTTCTTCTGCTAGGATTAGGGAGTAAATACTAGGTAACATAGCGCCGTGTGGTGCAGAGAAATCTATTATTAATCTTTTCTTTGATGGATCGAATTTTTTAGATGCAATCCCCAAAGGGCTAACTCTCCATATAGGGAAGGGTGGTGAAGAGAAGGGGCCAATTAGAAATCCTTTCTGTACTTCAACTAGTAGTAGCTTAGTCCTTTATTTTTAATCGAAAAATTATTTGGGCAAATGACTCTTGCGTGGGATTTGTGGCATAGAATACACTGATGTAGCAATCTACAACTACTATAAAAACAGCCCTTTGTATTAAAGTTGTTACATATAGCTGAATTCCCTATGTAATAGATGGGCCTACCAAGTTTGTCAGCGGTGGGGAAATTTGAGTGGGAGGAAGTACTGGGATAGGCCGGAGGCTGACTATCATTAGGGGTGACTGACACCCCAGTGGTTGAGCCGGAAGGGCATAGGTGAGAAGTATGGGTTTGAGAATGACAGTATTGGCAGTTGGGTATCTTAAGACCTGCAAAGTGTCTGCAGAATAATTAATTATCTAGTGAGCTCCAGTCCAATTGGAAATTAAACTGGGTCATACAGCGGCAGCTTTTGCAGAGAATGACTGATGGTATTCATAGAAGGTGGTGCCTCCATATTTGTAGCCTAATTTTACCAGTAGCCTCATTTTTAAGTATGATTAATTGAGAGGAGAACCTGTGTGAAGACATAAATGTAATACGAGAAAAATGATGTTAGTGACCTACTTAACCTGTGTACCGAATTTACACTGAGAGCTTGTAATATGCGACTTGCAACAGTATCAACAAAATGCTTATAGCTGCATGCAAGACTAGCGTAACGCAAAGAATGGAACGCCAGGGGCTGCTGGGAAGGCAAGCTTATAAAGCCACTAGCCCCTCCTACAAAATCAAGCATAGCCTTTGACTTGTGTGGCTTTGATCCCATGAATTCTAGAAGTTATTAGGTGGGGGGAGGGTTGAGCTGGAGGATAAGGAGGGAGCTCCACCTATAAGTCTCTGTCTTTTGAGATATGTCCTGCCCTCCACAACGAGGGGCTCAACCCAATGGAACCTGTGTTCCTTATGGACTGAAAAAAAAGGATTTAACAGTTAAGAGCACTAGAATTCCGTTTTAAGGATGATGTATTAAGATTAACTAGAGTAATTAAAAAATAAACTAACTGCACCATAAAGGGCAAATAAAAATTCCCCAAATGCAATTGATTTAAATGGGGCTTTTATACCCTTAAATGCTAGATAGATATCCAGTGCATTGCTTTGTATTGTTTTGAAGACCCCTTTAGCATTTAAGGGTTTAACCTGCATTGCAAAAAAAAATATTGGACACTGCTCTGGCACCCAAGGGGTCAAAAGTCTCATTTAAATCATTTGGAATTTTAATTTGTCCCAGTGCAGCTTGTTTGCCCCATAGTGTTCTAGATCAGGCAAGGAATGATGGGAGTTGAAGCGTGGCTGCAGCTGGGTGGCTTCACTTTGCCCTTTCCTGCTCTTCGAATTATACATTCAAGGTGATTATTGTTTATTTGAATTTTGCACTGTGTATGTTCATGGGTTAAAAAATATGTCTCATGATTTCAGATATCTCAGGAACAGAGGACAAATAAAATATCCCATAGAGTTAAACTGGGCTTTTTCCCCCTTGAATGTTAGAGAGGTCTCCAGTATATTTCATTGTCACCTGTGGTTCAGTTGCTTCATTCATGAATTGACCTACACTATTTTTACCTACAAGTCCAGCTGAACATATTTTAAAGATAGATAGATAGATAGATAGATAGATAGATAGATAGATAGATACCCAGCATCTGTGGCACTGCTTAGTGCTTAGTGGTGGGGCATCAAGACCCCTACTGATACCCCAACTACTGATTTCCCAGCTTATTCAGCTGGAAATCAATAGAGGCGATGTAGGGAAGCAAGAGGGCTCCCCTACTTCCATCCTACCCAAAGTACTGGGTAGGAGTGGAAGAGATTTGAAAAGCCTTTCATGTCAATGGGAGATTAGTAACTGGGAGAGATTAGTAGCTTTGGGTGTATCTAGAGAGGTCCTGATATTCCACCACTGAGTCTGATATTTTTTTTCCTAATTGTAACCTCTAAGACAGAAGAGGTTGATTGAAGAGGTAGGGGCTTCTCCTCCTTCTGAGGCAAGTGGCTGAGGTGTGCAATTGTTTGAGCTTAGATTGCCATACTTCTGGGCATGGCTTACACTTAGAATATATAGAGAGATAGATAGATAGATAGATAGATAGATAGATAGATAGATAGATAGATAGATAGATAAAAGTTATTCCGTTAAAACAGAGACAAATTGCTTACAAAATATTTTACTCCATTCCTGTTCTCATTAGACTGGTATTACTTTAATTAGAAAACTATTAACGTAGTATTATGATATTAACGTATGCAATTTTTTGCAGGGGGCAGAGCATTGTGCCCCTCTTCCTAAGTGCCCCTCTTCTAAAGTGTTTCCAAGAGTTTAACAACTGAGTTCAACAACGAGGACAATGCACAAGGCAAAACACAAGGCACCAGAAATCCTGCATTACCTGTAAGGAGCACCTGTAAGAAGATAATCAGCAAAGACATTTCTTCTCTGGCATCAGATTTGGACTTGCAATGTTGACATCTGCTATTTATTTTGTTGTTATATGTTCAGTGCTCCCCAGGATTCTTGTCAGCCTCAGCTCTCCCCTTGACTTTACAAACTACATACACATCTCTCCCTCTCTCCTCCCCTTCACACCTGTCTGCTCCTACACACTTCTCCAGATTTTAACCCCTTCTACCTCTGCAGTCCCTATTCCTAAGCACCAATACAAATCCCACTCCCACATCTCTGCCCTTTGTCTTATCCTTCTGCTTGCTGCAGGGGATATTGCTCCCAATCCCGGCCCAATCCCCATACCCACCTGCTATCAGCCACGGCCCACCATTTCCTCCCACCGCAACTTGGAGGGTTCTAACCCCTCAAATCTCATAAACATTCCTCTTTATTCACCCTCCTTTCTCCCCTTCTCCTGTGCTCTGTTGAACACCCGCTCCATAGTTAATAAGACAACCCCCATTCATGATTGTTTCTGTGAGCAATCACTGCAGTTGTTTGCCTTCACAGAAACTTGGTTATCTGCACAGGACACAGCTGTGGAGGCTGCACTCTCTCATGGAGGGTTCTGCTTCTCACACACCCCTCGATCCACTGGTCGAGGTGGGGGGGTAGGTCTCCTTCTCTCCTCCCGCTGCCGCTTCCAGACCCTCTCAATCCCACCATGTGTGCACTTTTCTTCATTTGAAGTACACGCAATCCAGCTCTATTACCCCCTGTCTATGCGCGTGGCTGTAATATACAGGCCACCTACTAACTCCTCTTCTCCTTCAAACTTTCTCTCAGATTTTGAATCCTGGCTCTCCTTCTTTCTCTCCACTGACAATCCTGTCCTTATTCTGGGTGATTTTAACTGTCATATTGACAACCCCTCTGTCCCCTGGGCTTCCCGTCTTCTAGATCTAACCGCTTCCCTTGATCTCCAGCAGTGGACCGACAGTGCCACTCACAAAGCTGGTCACTGCCTCGATCTTGTTTTTACTAAGGGTCTGGACCTTTCCTCTCTCACAGTTTCCCCATTCCCTCTATCAGACCACCATCTTATATCCTTCTCTCTTTCTCACACTGCCCCTTCCCCCATCCCTCCCACCAACAGATTTATAAGGGATACCCGCTCACTTGATCTTGCTGGGATGAGCGCCTCACTTAACTCTAATCTTTCCTCTTTGCTAGCCATCTCTGACACAGACATCCTAGTTAACTCCTACAACTCCATTCTATCCTCTGCTATTGATTCCTTTGCCCCACTGAAACCACAACGGAGCCGTCAAGTCAATCCACGACCCTGGCTCAACTCCCACACCCGCTTCCTACGCTCCTGCACTCGTTCTGCTGAACGCCTTTGGAGGAAATCTCGCTCACATGCAGATTTCATCCACTTCAAATTTATGCTGTCCTGCCTGCATTCTGCTTTATCAAAAGCTAAACAAGAATACTACACCATACTAATCCACAACAATAAATCAAACCCGCGCCGTCTCTTTGCAGTCTTTGACTCCTTGCTCCATCCTTCCACTGCTTCCTCTCACCCCATACATTCACCTCAAGCTTTTGCAGATCACTTCAAGCACAAGGTGGAATCTATTCAAAAACAGATTCCTACTATTCCATCTGCCTCCGAACTCTCTCTCCCCAAACCCCCCTCATCATACTTTGATAGTTTTACCCCAATAACAGAGGAAGAAGTTTCTCAACTTCTCCTATCTACCCACCTCACTACCTGCTGCTTGGACCCTTTGCCTTCCCACTTACTCAAACCACTTGCACCAGTCCTTACACCTATATTAACACACATCTTCAACACTTCTCTCTCCACAGGCACCTTCCCTTCTTCCTTCAAACAGGCCCAAATTAAACCCCTGCTCAAAAAGACTAACCTCGACCCCTCCTGTCTCTCTAACTATCGACCTGTCTCCCTTCTGCCACTTGCCTCAAAACTCCTAGAACGCCTGGTCTTCTCCCAAATAACCAAATTCCTCAACTCTAACTGTCTTTTGGATCCGATGCAGTCTGGTTTCCGGTGCGGTCATTCAACTGAGACCGCTCTCTGCAGGGTGGCTAATGATCTCCAGACTGCAAAAGCCAAAGGACAGTTTTCAATACTTATACTACTCGATTTATCCTCTGCCTTTGACACAGTTAACCATTCTCTGCTTGCTCAAATTCTCCACAGTCTTGGTTTCCGAAATCAAGCTGCTTCATGTCTCTCCTCCTATCTCTCACAACGTTCCTTTTTTGTGTCCTCTAACAATAACACCTCCTCCACGGTCCCTCTGTCTGTGGGGGTGCCTCAAGGCTCCGTTCTGGGTCCTCTGCTTTTCTCACTGTACACTCTTTCATTGGGTGAACTTATTAGTTCATTTGGCTTTAAATACCATCTATATGCTGACGATACCCAAATTTACATCTCCACTTCTGATCTTTCACCACAAATCCAGCTGCAAATTTCAGACTGCCTCTTGGCCATTTCCTCCTGGATGGCACAGCGTCAGCTGAAGATTAACATGGCCAAAACCGAACTGCTAATCTTCCCACCAAGACCTTGCCGAACCCCTAGCTTCACCATTACAGTTGATGGAATTGATATTGATCCGGTCAGCTCAGCACGCTGCCTTGGGGCCATATTTGATTCCTCTCTTTCCTTCTCCCCTCACATTAACTCTGTGGCTAGATCATCTCGCTTCTTTCTCCGTAACATTGCTAAAATCCGCCCGTTCCTCTCCCAACAAACTACTAAAACTCTTATACGGGCCCTCATTCTGTCCCGCTTAGACTATTGCAATATCCTACTAACTGGCCTCCCTGCTACTCATCTTTCACCTATGCAATCTGTTTTAAACTCAGCTGCACGAATCACCACACTCTCCCCAAAAACGGAACCTGCCCACATAATTCTCAGACATCTGTCATGGCTCCCAGTTCAGCAGCGCATCAATTACAAAGTCCTTCTTCTCACCTTTAACGCTCTCCACACTGCTACCCCTCCTTACATCTCTTCCCTCATCTCCTATTATGTTCCTGGCCGCCTCCTTCGCTCAGCACATAATGCACTTCTTGTTGCACCATCCACACCCTCTGCCCTCTCCCGTCTCAAACCTTTCTCGCTTTCTGCTCCCTACCTCTGGAACGCCATACCCCTCTCCTTACGCCTAGAAAAATCCCCCTCTGTCTTTAAGTCTACCCTTAAGTCTTATCTTCTGGAGCACTAGGACCATGCACTGCCTTTGGCCAAACTCAGCACTTGTAATCTCAGCACTTAACACCCTCTTACCCCATTGTATGTCTCCCTTTATCCATTTAGACTGTAAGCTCCTTGGGGCAGGGAACTCTCTCCCATTGTTTCTATGAATGTCGCACTTATTTCATCCCCTCTTATTTATTGTAACATATGTCTATTGTAAGGCGCTGCGTACACTGTGTGGCGCCATATAAATAAAGATACATACATACATACATACAATAATAATTAGTAAATCAGTGAATCAAATGGTCTGAGATGCTGTTAATCTGTTCTCTCTGCTGATTACCATGATATGTAAATTATTTGTTTTTCTCTGTGTTCAATTATAAAATATGTACCGATAATTGAGGGAGATTCTATTAGCTCAATACTGGATGTTGTGACTCATGTTATCTTTCCCAGTGTTGGCCATCATCAAAGAGTAAGGCATTTACAGGGAGATTGAATATTAATGTTGAAACTATTTGTATACTGTAGTGCTCTTCCTCTTAAGTAAAATAACGGTGCTCTGAATACTTGGAGTTACTTCATTACAGAGGAAAATGACAAGATCTGAGATGGCGGAGGAGGAGGTCGCGGCCTTGCTGGAGTCCCCTTCTGCGGTCACTTCACCGGCTCAATCTTCAGTTTCTGAGGAAGATGATTCGAAATCCCAATTTACAGAAATAATGTCTGCAATCGCTACCTGTCAGGCAGTTCTGACCAATAAAATTGATACTGTACAGGTGGAGATAAACCTCTTACGTGCAGACCAACAAAATCTGCGGGAAAGTATCACTGATGTTCGCCAACGTATCTCTACTGTGGAGGACACACTTCCCCCTGTGGTCACTGCGGTGGATGAACTGAAGAACCAAGTACGCTCTCTGCAATCCAAGGTAGATGATCTTGAAAACAGGTCTAGGATCAGTAACGTTCGTATAATTGGGCTGCCGGAGGGCCGCGAGGGTCGTGCCCCTGAGCAATACATGGAAACCTGGATAAGGGAACATGTAGGCACGGAGGATCTCTCATCTTCCTTTGCTGTTGAACGGGCGCATGGTATACCGACAGGCCCCAGACCCCCCGGATCTCCTCCCCGTCAGATGATTATCAAGCTCCTAAACTACAGGAATCGAGATGCCATATTTAGCATGGCCAGGAGGAAAGATCAAGTTCTTTTTGAAAATTGCCGAATCTCCTTTTACCCAGACTTCTCGGCTGACGTCCAACGCCAGAGACGTAGGTTTCTGGAGGTAAAGAGCAAACTTTGTGAGAAAAACATCTCCTACTCTATGCTGTTTCCTGCTAGATTGAGAATTATCCATGACGGCAACACCTTCTTTTTCACGTCAGATTCGGAGGCTAGAGAATGGGTGGACGCTCATTAGAGCCATCTCCTTACTTCATCATTTCATGACTCTGCTACAACAGTATCCACTTCCTGTGCTCTCATCTATTTAATCCCTCTATTCCACGGGGTTCCTGAGGCAGCTCCATTCGGACCGATCCCTCCCCTGTTGATCTGCCAGGATGAGGGTTGGGTTCAGTGAGACTTGATAACATAGCCTCGGTGTGCGGTGGATGCAGAACATTGTTACCGCTGAGGTCCACATTTCCACGACTCACATCCTGTGATGAACTGATCTGAGTCCTCTGCTAGGGTGCTGAAGTTGGGGGGGATAACATGATATTCTGTTATACACCTGTCCCAATGCCTGATATATGCATAATGTATATGTGTTTGTTTGTGGGGGGGGGGCAATTAAAGTGTGTGGGTTTGTTTTTTTTCTCCTCCCTTCATGTTGATATTGCAGATCCTGCTCTGGGTTATCTTGCTATCCTGGTATTCTCTTGCACGTTTTGGGCGGTGATTAGATGCCATATGGACATGGTTTGGCAATTAGTTTCTCTGGAGCTATTAAGTTCTCTTCCTCTAGCTTAGAGTATCTCTGTTCCGCCCAAGGGGTGCTAAGAGGGAGTGAATGGGCGGGAGACATGTCTAGTAGCCTTGGGAAGTTTTGTTTTGCTACTCAGTTTTGATAATGCTATTACCAACTTGTACCTGTTTAAGTCTGTAACTGTTTATATATTTCTTCTTGGGACTATGGTTTATTATTCTGAAGTGATATTATGATGTTGGTCTTGTCTTGCATGTTTCGGGCGGAGATTTGATGTTATGTTGCCATACTCAGGCACTTAAGCCCTTGCGGCTGTTGGAGTCCGCTCGCTCGTTGGCGCCCTTCCTCTGCCCAAGAGATGCTGAGACGAGGAGGGTGGATGGAAGTGATGCTGGGCTACAGTAGGGGGTTTGACTTAATATTGCGCGGGGGATGCTGTGTTTTGTGGGAGGCTGTGGTGGTGTGATCGATACATTATTCTTTATTCATTGCTATGGAATGGTGATGTATTTGCTGTTTACTATATATCGCTGCTGTGGGGGGCGGGGGGTGTAGATGGGGCCGTATGTGATCTGTAGTTCACTAGTTATTTGGTTTAAGTGTGTTGGGTGGGAGGGTGGGGGACGGTGATTTTGCTGCCAGGCCGCAGGAATGGGTCGGTTTTGGGATGAAATCTCTGTCAGGTTGGGGGTGGTAGAGATAGGGTGGGATATTTGGTTAGGGGTTAGGTTTCTGGGGTTCCTCTCTCTTCTGGACCGGGCGCTCCTCGCCCCCGGTGCATTCAGCCGCATGGCCGGGAATGTTCCATATAACCTTTATGTCGGTAATGACAGCAATAAACTGTAAATTCTTATCTTGGAATGTACGTGGCTTGAATGATGCTGTAAAACGATCTTTGGTCCTAAACCACATCAGAAAACAAACTCCAGGGGTGATTATGCTGCAGGAGACACATCTCTCTGCAGGTAGAGTTCTGTCTCTTCGGAGGTGGTGGATACAATGCCATTATCATGGCACATACTCCACATATGCTAGAGATGTTTCTATTCTCATTACTAGACTAGTTTCATTTGAACTCATTAACCTCAAGTTGGACCCCCAGGGACGTTACCTCTTTTTGACGTGCAAATTGCAAGGAACTTTGTCTTATTGAATGTTTACATCCCGCCGCCTTTTGACCCTTCAATCCTTAGTGATATACTTTTGTACATTTCTGACAAGCCGCATTATCATATTGTCTGTATGGGCTACTAATCCTGATTTAGACCGGTTGGGTGGGACGACTGTCGACTCTAAATTGCATAGAGATGCCTTCCTCAATCTCATAGGTGACATGGGATTCGTAGATGTATGGAGGACTCTTCATCCACAGACCCGGGAGTTCTCCTGCCCTCGGCTACCTATAAAACATTATCTAGAATTGATTATGTATTTGTCAACCGTTTGGTCTTGAATTTGGTTTCAGATTGTTGTTTTCTGACCAGGGTTGCTTCTGATCACTCCCCGCTTTTATTAACGCTACAGCGAGACCAGAGGCCTAGATCTGGGGTGTGGAGGCTTAGTCCCGTTTGGTTGCATGACACACATCTGGTATCCAAACATAGGGAAGATTTGACTGAATATTTTGTTAATAATGTTGATACGGCTGCTCAGGGCATTGTTTGGGAGGCTGGTAAGGCGACTACAAGGGGCTCTTTGATCTCCCTTATATCTAGGAAAAACAGACTTGGGTCTAGGGAGGTGGAGGTCTTGGAGTCGGAAGCTGCTGAGGCGGAAAAACAATTTGTAGAAAAAAGGGACTCAATATCTTATGCTAAGTTTATTTCTTGCTCCTTAAAGTATTCCATAAAATTGTCTGACCTAAGTGCCCAACGCATTTTTTACTTGAAACAAAATATTTTTGAAAATGGAGATAAGGCAGGGAGACTAATGGCTCATCTTGTTTCTCAGTACCGGGGGACTTCGTCGGTTTCCTCTCTCCGGGACCCTGGGGGTGCACTAATTTTGGATCCACAGATGATTAATTCGCAATTTCAGTGCTTCTATTCTCGACTTTACGAATCCCGATTAACCCGCTCTGAATCTCAGATCTCCTGCTTTGTTGACCGGTGTGGACTTCCGCAATTTTCCTTTGAGCATAAACAAATGCTTGATGCACCTATTCTTCTGGGAGAGGTGGTGGAGGCTATCCGTGGTTTGCCGGCGGGCAAGGCATACGGTGTGGATGGTCTTCCTGCAGAATGGTATAAAGAATTTGTGGATGTTTTGGCCCCCCACTTGCTGAATACCTTCTATGCTTCTATTGACGACGGACACCTTCTGGATTCTATGAATGATGCTTCTATTATTTTATTGGCCAAACCAGGAAAAGACCCTGAGATATGTGATTCTTATAGGCCCATTTCCTTATTGACTACAGATGCCAAAATTGTGGCGAAAATCCTAGCTACCAGATTAAATAAGGTACTAGAGACCATTATACACGAAGATCAAACCGGCTTTATCCCAGGTAAATCGACATCGCACAATATTAGGAGGTTATTTATGCACTTGCAACTCTCTCGTGATACTATCGGATCTCGGGTAATTGCTTCTCTGGACGCCTCTAAGGCCTTTGACTCTGTCGAATGGCCTTATCTTTGGCATGTGCTCAGGGACTTTGGGTTTGGCCCTTCCTTTATCAAATGGATACATATTTTATATAGCAGTCCCAGGGCTTCCGTGGTGACGGGCGGTCTGTGCTCACAGTCCTTCTCCTTGCATCGGGGTACCAGGCAGGGTTGCCCACTCCCGCCCGGCCTGTTTGCCTTGGCCTTGGAACCCCTGGCTGTTCTCATCCATGCTAATTCATTGATTAAGGGACTCAGGATAAAAGGCAGAGAGGAAAAGCTTGCACTCTATGCTGATGACATCCTGCTTTTCTTGGATGATGATAGGGACTCCTTGGAGACCACATTGAAATTAGTAGATGATTTTGTTACATACTCTGGATTCCAAATAAATTGGACTAAGTCCTCTTTGCTTCCAATTGATAGTAAATCGAAAGAGTCTTTTTCGATTAATGTCCCACTTACATATGTGGAAGAGTGTACATACCTGGGGATTAGAGTGGCAACGACGACAGACTCCTTTTTGGAGTTGAATTTGATACCCAATATTCAGTACTTTCACGACAAAACAACTACATGGCTTCATTTGCCCTTAAATGTTATTGGCAGATCTAATCTTATTAAAATTATTTTTTTGCCTACATTTTTGTACGTTTTTCAAAACGCACCGGTCCCTATACCTAAAAAATATTTCTGACAAATAGACAGAATTTTCTCGCGTTTCATATGGCGGGGGGGACGAGCTAGAATTAGGCTGACTACCCTCATGAGACCTAAACGTGAGGGGGGAATTGCATTGCCCAATTTTTATAGGTACTACTTGGCGGCGCAATGTCGGTATGCGTTGGATTTTGTTTCTCCCCGGCCTCGCTACCAGACTTCTCAGATGGATGCATCACTGTTGCAACCTGCCTATACATTGCCCCAGTTCTTGCATGGAGGCCCTGCAGTTTTTCAAATTCGGACGCCGCTGATAGAGGTCTTGTATGAGATGTGGGAGGAGCTGAAAGTGATGTTGGGCTACACCACAATGGACCCGGGTACCCCCTTGTGGGGTGCCACGGGGCTAAGTCATCTACGTAACAGCGATTTCGGTCCCTTATGGGCTAGATTTGGGATTACTAGCCTTGGACAGTTAAACCAAGATAGTCAGCTGAAATCCTTTGCGCAATTGCATGATGAATTCCATGTGCCGCATACTCTCTTTTATTCATATTTATGTATTAGACATGCTCTTCATTCTCAGTGGGGGGATCGGACCCCGATGATAGCTACATTTCCGCTTCTTGCCAGATTGATGCTTCTTGAGCCCTCGAGGCCTCTTTCTTTTATTTATCATTGGCTAGACTTATGTGTAGGATGTGGGGAACTCCCTTCTCGGAACAAATGGGAAATGGATTTGGGTCCGTTGGAGAACTGGGAGTGGGACTTGGCTAAGGCAGGACCTGCGTTGGTGGGAACGTTGACTAGGCACCAGATGATACAGTTGAATATCCTCCATCGAATTTATTATACACCAACCAGACTGTACAGAATGGGGAATTCCGGCTGATCTGGGAGTGTCCTGGAGTTGGGAACTTTTGGAATGCAATAATGCGTATTGTGGTTCTGGTACTGGGGAGACCGGTCCCTGTGACTCCCAAAATTTGTCTGTTATCTATTTTCCCTGATGAGATTGAGGATATCACTGACAGGTTTCTGTTGAGTGAGCTCTTAGTGATGGCGAGAAAGGTGGTGGCTTTGAACTGGATGTCAAACAGAGTTCCTACTTGCAGGGTATGGATAAACCTGGTATTGCAGTGCATTCCACAATATAGATTGGTTTATATACATCGAGATAACCCAAGTAAATTTGACAAGATCTGGGGAAGGTGGCAGAGCTGGTGGGCAAATGGAGCAGATAATGTTGCAGCACTCGGTGATGGGCCACTCACTGGTGATGGTTGATTGAGGTGATGCTTGATTGTCACATGGATGACTGAATTGTATGGTTGCTGTGTGACGCTCTGTAGGACCTCTGTATATACTGTGTCATTGCTGGCTGGTGGGCCGGTGGGGGGGTTGCTGCGGATTCGGAAGAGAGAGGATCTGGAGTTGGGGGTATAGTTACATTTCGGATAGTTTAGGTTTTGCGAGTTTTGGTTATTGAAGATTGTAATAACAAAAAAACCCTCAGGTTGTCTCTGTACGTTTTACTGATATGCATGTATTCTTTTCATTGTTACACAAGTCTATATGTTTTGTTGTACTTGCACATTTATATGTATTTTTCTGTATTTGAGATATGTATGGAGCGATCTGATAATAAAATATCTTTAAAAAAAATATATATATATGTGTTACTATCATAAGATGTCCCTGTAACACCTCACTTAAATGTGGATAGACTTTAACCCCTTAAGGACTAGAGGGATGAGCAGTGCATTGCAGAGTAATGTGTTGCACACTCTTCTAGTTCTTAAGGACTTAACAATTTTACAAGTACCACTGCATATCTGTGCGTGTCTGCAGTAGAGAACCTCTTTCTATCTTTGACATACTGACTTGGAGAAACTATGTCATCTACTGTTTGACCTTTTTTATTGATGAATCTAAAACATTCTATAATAATCTTCTGTAAACCTTAATCTGCCCAGAGCAGGCATGTCAAACATACAGCCCACTCGCTGCCAGCATATGGCCTTCCATAGATAGAAACATTTTATATGCCCTGCAGCCTAGCATCTTCCCCCACCCTTTTATTTCAGCCTGGGGTTGACAGTTTTCTGGCTTCTGTCTGGGTTTCACTGGGCCTGTAACCCAAAATAGAATTATTTGAAGGGTGTTGGAATAATCCACAGGAAGTTGATTGTGGTAGGGGCTAGATTCTAGTGGGCTATAGGAACTTTAGTGATATCACCAATCTGTCATGTGTCTGTGATGGGGCACAGTAAGACAGCTGCAGGCTTAATAGAGCAGAAACGAAAGGGACAGAGGTGCCTTTGGGTGCAGATCAGAGCAGATCATATTGTGTTTTAAATTCTCATACTCTGGAACTGGTGATTGTGGGTGCTATAGCAGATCATTCTGGGATAATGTGGATGTTGCGGGGCCCTATATGTTGTTATGTTCTGTAGTGCTACTGGGGCTGGTGTGCTAAAGGAAAGTGGTGGACTTCTGGTGCAAATCAAGTACACCATAGGGAATAAATACAAATTCCCAATATACTCATTGATCTTTTAACCACTTCAATAGTAGAGAGATCTCCAGAAAAGCAGTGCTCTAGCATTAATGGGTTAATAGCCCAATTTAAAGCAATGGACATTTTTGTTGTCTATGGTGCACATGGTTTGAGCAAGATTTTCATTACTTTTGTTTAGTTCACCATTTTTAGGCATCCTCAAAACAAACTGGGCTTTATTCATCAAGCTAAAGACAAGCAATTCTGGAGCAAACCAACTGCATCTTAGGAGGAATGAAAATTCAGCAAATTCCCATAGATTTAAATGCAACGTTTAACTTCTATAATGCTAGAGCAGTCTCCAAGGCATTGTGATGCATTGGGGTTAAAAGCCTCAATTTTCCCTCCTCACCATTCCAGGTAGTCCTGAAGGAATGGAAGACACTTGATATGAGACTATTCCTTCCCAGATGTGTTTCTGTCTTACTTCCCTTCTCTTCTGATGCCTTATCACTGTGTATTAGTGACCTTCTGATTTCTCCCCTTTCTAAAATTATAGAATTACTGGTTGAAGATGTGGCGGTTCTTAAAGACCTGGCAGATAAGTACCAGTATTCTCTCCTAAAGGCAAATTTAGCTGCTTCTGGTGACACTACATCGTACCTTCGTCAATGCTTGGGTGACTAGACCAATTGGTGTTTGGGTGAAGAACTTTTAAAGGTTGTCCATACAGATGCACCTAAAGAGGATGTTGTTCTGGCCATTTCTAAGATCCTTGAGGCTAATGCGTATCATGCTAAAGTGGCCTTTTATTCTCTTAGGTTTACTGGGAATGCCTGCATACTTTCTTTTGCTACGTGTCTATCACGGTGCCCGTGCTTTCTGTCAGTCTCTGTGTGTTGCGCTCCTATTGGCTGAGCTATGTTCCGGCCCGGCTCTCCAGTTCCTGCTCCGTTGTTGTCGCTTGGGCGACATTCTGACTTCCACTTGTCTGGTCCTACCAGACAGTGTGTTTGCTGCCTCTGTTACTGCTCTGGCAGTGTATCAGTCTATCGCTGAGCCTTCCGTTAACTCTTGCAGAGCTACTGTTGCCTCCGTTACTGCTACGGCAGTGTACCTATTGCTGAGCCTTCCGTTAACTCTTGCAGAGCTACTGTTGCCTCCGTTACTGCTATGGCAGTGTACCGATTATTGAGCCTTCCGTTAACTCTTGCAGAGCTACTGTTGCCTCCGTTACTGTTGTGGCAGTGTGCCATTGGTTGCGTTTCCGTTCAGCTTGTGCAGAGTACTGTTGCCTCCATTACTGCACTGGCAGGGTGCCCTTGGCTCTATTCCGTTCAGCTCAGGCACAGTACTGTTGCCTCCATTACTGCACCGACAGGGTGCCCTTGGCTCTATTCCGTTCAGCTCGTGCACAGTACTGTTGCCTCCGTTACTGCACCGGCAGGGTGCCCTTGGCTCTATTCCGTACAGCTCTTACAGAGTATTGTGTGGCCTGCATTTACTGCTACTGCAGGGGGTATAAGTCTCAGCTCTGCTCCGTCATATCTATAGTGCTCTGTCTCCATTCTGCACTTTTCCACGATTGTTAAACCTCTGTCTGACCTTACGCACAAGGGTGCTAATCCATCCCAATGGTATGAGGCAGCTGAAAACGCTTTTGAGACATTGGTCTGCTTTTGCATCTGCTCCTGTACTGTCCCACCCCAACCCTGCTCTGCCATTTACATTGGAAGTTGATGCCTCCGAAATAGGGGTAGGGGCAGTGCTGTCTCAGCGCCCATTTGCGGGAGACACCTTGAGACCTTGTGGGTTCTTCTCAAAGAAACTTTCTAGTGCCCAAAGCCACTTTGAAATTGGTGACAGAGAACTCCTGGCTATTATTCTCGCTTTGAAGGAATGGCGTCACCTACTGGAGGGTACTGAACTCCCGTATTAATTCTAACTGATCACAAGAATCTGACTTATCTCTCAGAAGCGAAAAGGTTGTCCTCTCGTCAGGCTAGATGGGCACTGTTTCTATCCCGATTTAACTTTGTAGTATCCTACCTGCCGGGCTCTAAAAACATTAGGGCAGATGCCCTGTCTAGACAATTTGGGCCAGAGGTAGAGAAGGATGAGCCTCCCGTTCATATCATTCAGCCTGATCGCATTCTAGCCACTGTATGTACTAGTATCACTTCGCCACTGGGGGAGGAGATTTTGGCTACCCAGGCTACGGCACCTCCAGAAACCCCAGTAGGCAAGTGTTTTGTTGCTGAGCCATTCCGTACCTGTCTGCTTGAAACATATCACTCGTCTAAGGCTGCTGGGCATATTTGAGGGATCAATTAATATGGTCTCACTCGCAAGTATTTTGGTGGCCCACCCTTAGAGCCGATTGCTCCGCATTCACTGCAGCCTGTACCACCTGTTCTCGTGCCAAAACCCCCAGACACCTCCCAGTGGGCTTACTTCAACCTGTACCTAATGGCGAACGCCCGTGATCTCACATATCCATTGATTTCCTGGGAGAGCTGCCTGTGTCCAGGGGGTATTCGTTTATTTTAATGGTGGTTGACAGATTTTCAAAGATGGCTCATTTCGTACCCCTTCCTGGTCTTCCTTCAGCCCAGGAGCTGGCAGTGGTCTTTGCTAGAGAGGTGTTCCGCCTGCATGGGGTTCCTAGAGTCGTGGTGTCTGACCAGTGGAGCCAATTCGTGTCTAGATTTTGGAAGGCATTCTGTAGCCAGATGGGCATTCAATTGTCCTTTTCCTCCGCCTACCATCCCCAGAACAATGGGGCCGCTGAGCATGCCAATCAGGGACTGGAGCAGTTCCTGCGCTGTTTTGTGACTGATCATCACGACAATTGGGCTGACCTGTTGGCGTGGGCAGAGTTCACCAGGAATTGTGCAGTTAATTCATTGTCCGGGAGCTCCCCGTTTCTCATCAACTACGGGTTTCAGCCATGCCTGCTCCCGGACTCATTCCAGTCGCAGCAGATTCCAGCTCTGGACGAGCATATTGAGCAGCTCCGCTCCACTTGGGCACGGGTTCAAAGGACCCTTAGACAGTCATTTCAGTGTCATCAGCGACATGCCAACCGTAGACGGCTGCAAGCGGTCTCCTTCCAGGTTGGGGACAGGGTATGGCTCTCCTCCAGAAAGCTTAATCTACAAGTTCCATCCAATAAGCTGGTTCCCCGGTTCATTGGTCCCTTCAGGGTGATCTGTTAAGTTAATCCTGTCTCATATGCCCTGGAACTCCCACCATCTATGCGCATACATAATGTGTTCCATGTGTCCCTGTTAAAACCTGTGGTATGCAACCGCTACACTACGACTCCGGTGGTTCCTGGTCCTGTGGATGTTCAGGGCCAAGAGGAGTACGAAGTTCAAAGCATAATTGATTCACGGAGATTTAGAGGAAAATTGCAATATTTGGTGCATTGGAAGGGCTATGGCCCTGAAGAGCATTCATGGGTTGATCAGAAGGACCTTCATGCCCCTAGGTTATTGCGCAGTTTTCACTCCAAATATCCCCAGAAACCAGGACCCTCTTCCAGGAGAGGGGGTCTTTGAGAGGGGGGTACTATCACGGTGCCCGTGCTTTCTGTCAGTCTCTGTGTGTTGCGCTCCTATTGACTGAGCTATGTTTGGCCTGCCCAGTATGGCCTTTTTATACTGGGCTCTGGCACCTTTCTGATGCCCTTTCGTGATGTTCCTGTACCAGTGCTGACTTGAGTTGCTGTGTTCCCGTGTACCGACTTGGCCCGTCTGACTACTCTGCTTCTGGTTCCTGCTCCGTGATCCGACCCGGCCTGGCTGACGTTCCTGCTCCGTGACCTGACCCGGCTTGTCTGACGTTCCTGCTCCGTGATCCGACCCAGCCTGGCTGACGTTCCTGCTCCGTGACCTGACCCGGCTTGTCTGACGTTCCTGCTCCATGTTCCGGCCCGGCTCTCCAGTTCCTGCTCCGTTGTTGTCGCTTGGGCAACATTCTGACTTCCGCTTGTCTGGGCCTACCAGACAGTGTGTTGTGCTGCCTCCGTTACTGCTCCAGCAGTGTACCTATCGCTGAGCATCCCGTTAACTCTTGTAGAGCTACAGTTGCCTCCGTTACTGCTACGGCAGTGTACCTATTGTTGAGCCTTCCGTTAACACTTGCAGAGCTACTGTTGCCTCCGTTACTGCTACGGCAGTGTACCGATTACTGAGCCTTCCGTTAACTCTTGCAGAGCTTACTGTTGCCTCCGTTACTGTTGTGGCAGTGTGCCATTGGTTGCGTTTCCGTTCAGCTCGTGCAGAGTACTGTTGCCTTCATTACTGCACCAGCATGGTGCCCTTGGCTCTATTCCGTTCAGCTCAGGCAGAGTACTATTGCCTCCGTTACTGCACCGACAGGGTGCCCTTGGCTCTATTCCGTTCAGCTCGTGCAGAGTACTGTTGCCTCCGTTACTGCACCGGCAGGGTGCCCTTGGCTCTATTCCGTACAGCTCTTGCAGAGTATTGTGTGGCCTCCGTTTACTGCTACGGCAGGGGGTATAAGTCTCAGCTCTGCTCCGGCAGATCTATAGTGCTCTGTCTCCATTCTGCACTACAGTCTCCTGATCGCCATTATTCCATCATACTGGGCGTTACTGAGAACTCACCACATCAGAGACTGATTATATCTATTGGGACTTTAACCCTGTCATGCCTGACCTGTGACAGTATATGAACTCTCTCACTTACTTTATACTGGGCGTGTGTAGGCATAAGTCTAAGTCCTGTATTGCACCTGTCTATTCTGCTGAGTTACGCTATAGCCCGTCAAGGGTAATTCTCATTGTGTTTGTTTTAATAAAACTGTGTTTTATCCTAACCACTGTGTCTGAGTGTCGAACAAACCGTTACAGTGTCGTAATGTTTGGCTAAAACTATGGTGGGCAGACCAGTCTTTCCAAGAAGTCATTGTTCTCTCTCTCTCTTTGTCCCACTTGTGGTCAAGCAGTTATTTCGCCCAGAATTGGAGAATATGATTAACTGTGCCACCGCGAGTAAGAGTGCACTAGTACTAACAGCTTACCCCCAAAACGTTCCTTTTTTCCACTGAAGAAGAGTGGTTTTGTTTACCCCTGCCAGTATGAATATGGGCCCATGATATCTACTACTGTGGCCCAGGCATGCCCTATATCAAAGCCCAAACAGGCTTTGATAAGCAAGAAGTCTGCCCAAAATTCCCAGCTGACAAGTCTACCTCTACATGACTTGTAGGGGTCCGGTCTGTTTCAGGAAATTGGAGGTCAGCTGTGTCCTTTCACAATTCATGGATTCTCTGTGGTGGACCAGTGTTTTTTGTGGGTGATCATGGAAGGATATTGTATAGACCTCATATCCCATTTTTAGTTCATATCCAGAGTTCCTTGCGATCTAGGGATGGGCCATCTATTTTTAGATGTAGTTTCTTACCTGGTGGGCTAGGATGTCTGTTCCTCCACAGGAATGATTTATCCATAGTTCTAAAAATAGATGGTAGATGCTATCCTATTCTGGATTTGAGCATCACAATTGTTTAGTTCTTATGTCCTGGTTCAAAATGAAGTCTTTTCACTGCATTATCCTATCCCAGGGGAGATTTTAGCATCCCTAGACATAAAGAATGCTTATTCCCATCCATGCAGATCACAAGTACTTCATGTGATTTGCCTTTCAAAACAATAATTTTCAGTTTACCGCTCATCCATTTGAGATGGCGTCTGCCTCGCAGGTTTTTCCAAATGTCTTGGCTGCCTTGATTCATTCTCTATCTGGACAACCTTTTGTAAAAGACTCCTTCAGAGGATACTGTGCACCAGATTCAAACTTCTGCATCTATTTTGGAACAACACAGTATGGTACATAGTTTCAACCGATCCTCTCTTCTTCCCTTCCTAGGTCCTTCTCTTCCTTAGCATGAGATTTAACTTTCTTTAAGGACAAGATTCTCTTCCAGAGCTCTCTTTGCTTCTCTGTGTCGCCACTATTGATCTCCCAGCCAAATCGGCTGGCAGGTCAGTAGCTGGGGGGATCAGGAGGGGTCCTGATGCTCCACCACGAGGTCTGACTTTTTTTTGTAAACAGCTGGCTTAGGTGACAGAGGGCTTCGCTTCCTCCTCCTAAGCCAGTGGGTTTTAAACAGTGGCAGTGGTAGTTGGTTGAGGAGACTATGCCCCAGCCTCCTCCAGTGCCAAACTTTTTTTTATTATTATTATTTAAACAGTGGCAGTGGTGGTTGGTTGAGTTTGTTTTGAGAAAGGTCCCTGTGAGGACTGAAACTTGACCAAATAAAATTAACATTTTTGCCTTCTGAAAGTCCCACGGGTGCTGCCCTCTTTATTTCTCTTATGCCATCTATATTGGGATTGTGCACCTGGGCATTTAGTATTTGCTAGAGTGAGTGTTTTCAACAACCATTGATATCTATCTATCTATATATATATTTGTATGTGACTGCCCACATAGAGCGAATTATCCTCAAATGCTATGCTGTATTTTGTGCTGAAAGTGATTTTGTTGACTGAGCCAACAGTATTGATATTATCTTATCCTCTTGTCTGTTATTTCAGCAAACATATTCATTCCCTTTGTTCCTCTGTGGAGCAACTGCTTTTTAAAGGGGCAACCTGTTCTACTGGAGTCTCTCTGACCATATGCTGCTACTTGATATAAACAGCTCAACACATATAATACACACTTACTTTGTCTCCCCCATGCAGATTCCTCTTATTGCTCACCCTGAAGGTGAAGCAAGATGTACTTTAGTAATAGATATATCCTACCCACTCACATGAAAATAAAATCTGTCACTACAACACACCAGACTCCAGTCTGAAAGAAACTCCCAGCAGACAACCCAGGCTAAGATGGCTCTCACACCTTCTGTGGCATCTCTGTGTTTCTAGCTCAGATGATACTGGCATGTTTTCTAATTTTCTGAAGTTTCAGATGGTTATTGATGTCTGTTGCAGCTGTTGGTGGTCCCAATACATTTCATACTTCTTTTAACCTCTAATAAAACAACTAATGTTAATATTATTTGAATAGGTGCTAGTGAGTTCATATAGCACATCCAGTTTGTCTCTTGGCTAGATACCCAGATACTTTAGTGACTATACTACCACTTCTACAGTGTATATTCACCTGTTCAGTATCCAAACATTTTACTAGCATGGCATCTCTATTGTACACTCTATTAAAATGTTATGACACTTTACAGTTTTACATGTACGCCAAAGTAATGGTTTATTATATTTATCAATCCTTTTGATTTACTCTTTTAAAAAGAAGGACTTTTGAGTTATTTTAACCCTTTCATGTTTCTGTGCAGCTTGCATCTCTGGTCAGAAGGGCATATCTGTCTGTAGTAGTAGTGTTGTGACAGTATACAGTCAGTAGACTGTGGGAAATAGAATAGATAAAATATATATAGAATAGATAAAATATATACATTTGTGTTCAAAAGTTTGTATACCCTGGCAGAAATTGTGAAATTTTGGCAACGATTTTGAAAATAACTGATCATGCAAAAAACCTGTCTTTTATTTAAGGATAGTGCTCATATGAAGCCAATTATTAACACATAGTTGTTTGGCTCCTTTTTAAATCATAATGATAACAGAAATCACCCAAATGGCCCTGATCAAAAGATTACATACCCTTGAATGTTTGGCCTTGTTACAGACAAATAAGTTGACACACACGGGTTAAATGGGAATTAAATGTTAATTTAAATTGCAATTAGTGTCTGTATATAAATAGTGAATTCATTTGTTAGCTCTCATGTGGAAGCACTGAGCAGGCTAGATATTGAGCCATGGGGAGCAGAAAAGAACTGTCAAAAGACCTGCGTAACAAGGTAATGTAACTTTATAAAAATGGAAAAGGATATAAAAAGATATCTAAAGCCTTATAAAATTCCATTGATGCAATCCGAGGTAATTTACGACCTGATGACATTGGCTTGCTATCTTATGTCTCGCTTTGCCCTGTGCATTAGCAATTATGAGGTATATTTGTACCAGTTATGAGGTATAATTGTATAATTTTTTCAGGAGACATTTATAGCTCACATTCTCCTTATCTATCTGGCAATTCATCAGATGTATCAAATATCTTAAGTCTTTTAATAGATTAAATAGTAAATACAGAAGAGTGCAGAAGTAAGTTGAAAAATCTAAATTTTCACCAAGCTTTTTGCAGATGTTTCCACACAGTTCCTTGCAGCCACAATACAACGGAGGAGTTAAGTACAAGAACCATAAAAGGACAACCATCATTTACTTCTGATCATTTGGCTGAGAGGTGACCTCAATGCAACTCAGAAGTAAAGAGATGGTTTTATGCTGTCAATAATGGAACATCCTATAGGCAATTGAAAAAGGCCTACTTGCTGAAAATAAATGGAAAATAAAGTTATAGAGTCATCATTTTATTACATTTCATGATCACAGGGGAGTATAAGATCACCCCAGTCTGCCATCATTCTACTGACCATTTGGGGACACATTTGTTATAGGTTGTGTTTTCCTTGGAGATATGGAGGAATCATGAGATCGCTTCTGTTAAAAATGTTATTTTGTAAAATGTTAGATCAGAAACAGTATTCCGACATAGATTATGAATTCTACCTTTTCATGAAAGGTAAAAAGCATAAAATGACAGGAAGAGTACCAGTGCATTTGATGTCCTTGTTTTGTCACAGTGCACTGAAAATGTTAAGGTAGGGGAAATTATAAAAAAATAAATTATAGTTTAACATTAATCCCGGGTAAATTGAAAAGTTTCCAAAATGTTAACGTTCAATATACAGTATGTGCCAAATTATTAGATCTGCATCTCCAACTTCTAAATTAAAGTTTATCCCTCATTTTACTTTTAGTGGCTGGTATACAGTAAGTATAAGTATCGTGTGTGCATTGGGCTTTATTCTTAAATGCACAATTTCTCTTTGAGACCTAATATTGTAAATAAACCACTTTTTGTTAATATTAGCACTTCAAAAACGAGTGCTGTTCCCAAAGGAATTTGAGTTTCTGTCTTGATTAAATGTGTACAAAATGACTATTTAACTGATTTTCTTTGTGGTGTTTAATCAGAAATATTTTGCAGAGGTTGCATAATATAGATGCAAATGTGATTACATAATTTGATCTTGTAAATTAGATAGGAAAAGTACTTTATGTTATTAAATGCAATCTCATGCAAGCTAAATTTGGCTACATAGGGCTTATGAAGAAGTACCTTGGGATTCTAAACTACCAGCAAAACTTCAAGCCCCAGATTCAACTTTAGAAATGATGGCAGATCCTGTTTCACAATGCTTTACATTGAGAAGATATGAATTTCATCCAGAATCTTGGCAGGTATGTAAATTTTAGTTGTATTTTTTAAAATTAGGCTGTGTTCATATAAGAAACTTTGGTATGCTGTATTATTGCTCATTACAAAGTGCCAGTGCTTGCACTCCCCCTCTGATGGCATAATGGGATGTGATGGATGGATGGCCCATGAGGGCTTCAGCCATATATGTTTGGCTGACACACAGTTGGATCAGACAGTTATTGAAGGTTGAAATGAACATCACAACCTTCAATATCACTTAAAGGGATAGTAATACTTCGTATTATCTTTATTTTATTTTGTAGGCATTAAAAAAACATGAAGAACAATATAAGTCTTATCTCTCAAACCTTTATGGTTTAAGAGATATTCACAAGCAAAGTTTCCCCCTCCCGCCCTTTTACCTAATGTAAGCCATCTCTTCTCAGATGTGGAATGCAGTCCATAGACCAGACAGATAACAGCAGGGGACACTCTTCTTCCTATTAGAACAATGAAATCCCTGCCTCCCTTGACAAGTTTTTCAGGTTTTTCCCTTATCTTAATTGAAGATTGTCCCTCTCTGCAGTCTACCTGGGCACCTCCCTTCTGCTATGGCTGAGCAGTGTTACATTAGTAAAAGGGGCGGGAGGGGGATACTTTATCATTGAATTACTCCTAAACTACAACTCTGACAGAATTGAAATAACACTCTCCATGTCCCAAATACTATGAAGATTAATTAGAGCTGTTTTTATTATGAAACATTACTATCACTTTAAGAAATTAATTTACATAGCATCCTTTATGCTGCAATTCAAGTCACACCTGCGTTGCCAATATAAAATGCATCCACTTTGCAGAATGTGGCTTTTTATGATTATTGTCAGCTGTAATTTGATGGTATTTACATTCATAAACACTGAACTGTATAAGAATTACAATACTTTGCCTCAGATGCTTTGCATTCGATGACTGCCTGAAGTCTGTGACCTATAGACATCACCAGACATTGGGTATCTTCCCTGGTGATGCTCTGTCAAGACTGTACTTAAGTTATTTTGTGTTTTGGGGCATGTTTCCCTTTAGTGAAATACATGCTCAGTTAGATTCAGGTCAAGTGATTGACTTGACCAGTCAAGAACATTCTACTTTCTGGCCCTGAAAAAATCTTTGGTTACTTCAGCAGTATGTTTGGGGTTATTGTTCTACTGCAAGGTGAAGTGTCTTCCAATTACTTTTTCAGTCATTTGGTTGGATCTGAGCTGATAAAATATTTCTTTACACTTCAGAATTCATCCTGCTGCTGCCATCAGCAGTCAAATCATGGATAGAGACATGTGAGCCTGTTTCAATGGCAGCCATACATGCAAGTCATAACACTATCTCCATAGATATCTTCATCTTCACAGATGAGTTGGAATGCTTTGGATTATGCCCAGTTAATGTTTTACCACACTTTCCTTTTTTTCCTTCACTCTGGTACAGGTTGATCTTAGTCTCATCTCTCCATAGGGTTTATGCAATTTTCATCAAAATGTAACCTGTCCTTTCTGTCCTTGTGGCTTACCAGTGGTTTGCATCTAATGGTTAAACCATCTGTTGTTATACTGGTGTAGTCTTCCTGGAGAGTGTTCTTGAACTGTTTCACAAATGAAAAGGGAGTTTTCTTCACAATTGCAAGCATTTATTGGTCATCCACTACAGTGGTCTTCTGTGGTCTACCAGGTTGTCTGCTATTGCTGAGATAACCTGTGCGTTCTTGCTTCTTAACAACATTCCACACAAATTATTTTTTGACAAGCCTAATGATTTAGTTATGTCTCTGATTCTTCCAATTTGTCAGCCTTGTGGTGATCTGCTTTACTTTAATTCATTCTTCTTTGAGAGACAACAACAGACTCCAGACCTAGAATCACCACTAGACCTTTTATGCATGAAATAATGATGTGATGACACACATCTCACCAAGAAACAGCTGAGCCAATTGTCCAATTACATTTGGTCCCCTAAAATGGAGGCACTATGTATGAAAAGGTCTGTAATTCCTACCCTGTTCATGGTTTATGGGTATAAATGCCCTCAAATTAAAGCTGACGGTCTTTACTTTTTCCTCTTATTCATTGTTTCATTCCAAATCCAATGTGCTGGAGTACAGAGCCAAAGCTGGTGTCATTGTCCAAGTTCTTATGGACTGCACAGCATGCATGTTTTGATTTTCTGTGTGGAAGCAAATAGAGCAACATTGCAACTGTCTACTTATAGTTATTTCAGTACTGCAAAAGTCATCTATTTTATTTTGGGCCACAAAGCTTGAGTTGTAGTTGGTAGGAGGCCTCACTGAAAATAGAAGGGATAATAAGTATTATAATATTTCTTCAACTAGTTTACAGATGCAAACGCAACATGGTTGATACAAATCACTTTCTTTTATGCACACACAGTACAAGCTCATTTCATCAATAAATACTTGTCATTTTTGTCACATGCAAGAGAATTGTTTTAAATGCTTATTCTCGAAGGGCCTAGATCAGGGCTATTCAATCTTTGAGGCTCCAGCTGTTGAAGACTAAGGGCTAGATACTGTTCCCCCCGGGAAAAAAACAACTGGCGATGGTGGTTTTAAAAGCATAGTCTGGTATTCTGTTAACTGTGCTGTCAAAAACTGCAGATGCATAAAACGGCCCAATGGATACAAAATTTGCTGCCATTGGACACAATAAAAAAGTAGGTGAATTTGGCATTCTGTTACATGTGGTGGCTTCAACACACGTTAAGGGACTCACTTTTTTTGGTGAAAAAATTGTGCCATCAAAAATAGGAGCTGAGTCCCTAACTTGTGTTGAAAACCACTCACATGTATTAGAACTATGGTTTCCAATACAAACATGCATACATGGCTATTGATCCCTACACTATTCACATGTGGATGTATTGATATGGGGCCTTAAGCCTCATATCAATACATCCAAGGAACTAAAAATTTGATTACAAACAAAAGAAACACTTACCTGTAATCCTGATGTCCAGCAGCGTCCTCAGCACCCTGGTCATCTACAGTCCATCTTATTCTTTAATCTTCCGTCTTCTTGTTTCATTCATATTCCTTCTTCTTTTCTTCTGTCTTCCTCTTCCAAAATCTGTTTTTGAAAATGAAGAAAAAAGTTCAATAAAAGATGCACCCAAAAATATGCCCCAAAGATATACTTGTCTGAACCCTTTAAGTGCTGGAGGGTTGCCCAACACATTGCAGAGCAATGCTTTGTGTACCCTTCTGGCATTTCAAGGGTTAAATGCATGATGGCATATCAAGTCAAAATAAGATGCAGCCATCACAAATCAGAAGTAAATGCTGGCATTCTGTGGCCCGATTCATAATGGTGGAATTTTGAACACAGACAGGCTTTTTTTATGGTCAGTCACTGTTAAAAATGGGTTTCACGCAACAATTGACTGGGATGTGTGCTTACGCACCTCCCAGCCAATCAGCATCTAGTGGATTTTTTCATCCCCCTGCTAGAAGCTGATTGGCTAGGAGGTGCGTAAGAACACATCCCTGCCAATTGTAGGGTGGAAACAATTTTGAACAGAGAGTGGCCATATAAAAGCCAGTCTCTGTTAAAAATTCCCTCATTATGGCTCACGTCATAGTGGGGAGGTGTGTTTTACTCTGCATTCCTGCCTCCGCCACTGTTTGAAGCGGAGGAGGTGGCAGCATTTTTTAATTAACCCTTGGCATGCCATGATTATTTTGAAAGATGGAATGCCAGCACCTATTTCTGATTTGTGATGGCTGCATCTTGTTTCATATTTTTTGGACGCATCTTTCATTGGACTTTTTTTTTAATTTTCAAAAACATATTTTGGAATAAAAAGAAGATTAGAGGACAGAAGAGAAGAAGGAAGATGAAAGAAACAAGATGGAAGACAGAAGATTAACGAAGAAGACAGATGGTGGATGACAGGTAAGTGTTACCGTTCTGGGTATTAGGATAGTGTTAGGTCTAGTGTTGTTTAACTGTCATATTAGGGGTAGTATAGAGATAGTGTTTGGGAGGTGAAAGGGAGGGTGACTGTGTTTTGAGCTCACTCTTGTTTGACACTGTGTCAAACAACGAGAGTTGGCTATTTTACCATATGTTCCCACAACTCATGCTATTTAGCATGAGATGTGGGAACAAAAATCTGCAACGAGCATTTGGCTACAGCGTGGATTGTGACCACCAACGCTGGTTGGTCCATGTACTGGTCCGTCAATAGGATATCTTTGGTACACAAGTGGGTTTCTCGTTCGGTTTACTGGTATGCATAGTATTGAGCCCTACAACTGTAATCATCCCTACAAGCCAACAGCTGGTGATCCATTGACAACACATGGCCTAGATGTACCAAAAAATGAGAAAATCTTGCTGATGTTCCACAATTCCTACAGCTTAGTTTTATTACATCATGTTTATGGCTATGTATTCTCTCCTTTTTCTTTTTGCACTGTTTTAGGCAGCAGGAGAAATGTGGGACAGATTTCAAACAAGAAGTCTTCATGTTGAAAAAAAGCCTTGTACATTGTGAGTTAAAGTACTTTTTTTATATTAATATGTATATTATATGAATTTCTCAGTTTTTATAGTTTTGAGCTGTTTGCCTACTCAAATCACTGGGTTCTACCATAGAATACGGGCCACACTGCCTGTTTTTATACACAGCATCTGTTGGCTGATTCACTAAGAAAACTGGAGCAATTCTGGGGCAAACCAATTGTACTACCAGCAACAAATAAAAAGTCTTACTGATTTAAATTAAGCTTTTAAAAATTCTTGCCAATGAGAGTGCGCTGGGTCACATGGAGGAGTCCAGTGTCAGATAAGGAGGAGGGAACATGTCACAACAGGGCAGGAGAAGATTGACAGTCTGCAGTATAGAGCTGTACCGCAGTGAGACCTGCAGTGACCTAATCCGGTAACACTTTAGAAGCTTATTTCTCCATAAAATTAGCAATTTAAAAAAACAAAAAAACACAAACAAATTATTCAGCCTGTATTGGGGAGAAATAATGAAATAAGTATTACTTTTTAGGAGGTGAGAGTTCCCCTTTAATGCTAGAGAGGTATTCAGAGCAATGACCATTCAAGGACTTAACCGTTCAATCAATGGGAATTTTTTATTTGTCTGTTCTGGTAAACTTGGGTTGCTCCAGAATTGCACCTCTTTTACTTTATGCACAAAAAGCCTCAGATATACTGGTTTTTTATTCTTTCCAAAACTCTCTTTCCAACTTTTTCTGTACCAAATGGGTGACACATGCATTGCTTTGCATTGTGCTGGTCACCCCTCTGGCATTCAGATGCTTAAATACTTGGATTTATATAAGCTACACTTGAGTCTGATATGCATAATACGTGCACACTAGTAGGACTTTACACATACTATAGTCCTACTAATAGCAATGATGCAAAAACATGATTGGACACAATTTGCATGTGTGTGTGTTTTTCACTTTAATGACCATTCCTTCCCATGCTCAGTCCAGGTGAAGACACGTTAGTACGTTTGAGTGCCATATTGCTAAAGTAACTTTAGCTCAAGTATACAGATTGGAAAACTCTGGAGAAAAAGGGGGCGCAAAAAAGGACACAATTTAAAAGCAGTGTTTATTCTTTAAAACTTCTTACTCACAAGACACAGAATTTCACTTGCAGGATCCTCTCAAGCATATACGCTTATCTCCCTCCTGGGACAAGGGCCTTTGGGTTCCAACATCAGCTCCTTTATTATCCTGGACATTAATTGGCAAAAGGCAACTGCTCCATCTTATGTTGTTCTACCTCCAGTAGATTCTGATGGACTACATCCAAATGTTGGACGCATAGTATAATACCAAGGCACCAATCGGGAGAGACCAAGTATCCTTAAAATTTAATTAGAATACATACTAAAATACCCAACATGTATAGCAGGTCTATCTGTCCACTTCAACAGGGGTTACAGAGAGCTGGCTTGTCATGTCTTGTATACAATACTATTAGCCCATCCCCATTACCATAAATAAGTCAATTAACGTAATTAAAGACTGACAAGTCGTCTCTTTTTTATATACTGACACCATCTGGACTTTTCCATATTAGAGATTGACAAAATATATCTAAAATGCAAGAATGTGACCAACAAAAAGTGACAGAAAATCACACAATGTCTACCGTTTATAGAGACCTACACTTGAATTATTATATTAAAATAAAGATTTATTTTCCCAATGGGTAAATATAAATATTAAACCTACTAATACTTTAAAAACATTAAAACACCTAAGGCTGACTATTATCCCTACTGGATACCTTTATACTTTTGTCTTCAGTAACCGATTATAATTTTTTCAACATAACACCACAGTAAGGGGTATGATTTCCACCCTTTTTCAAAATACTATTAAAAAAACACCCTACTTTGTTATGTGATATATATTCAAATATATTAAAATGCACTAAATAAAAGCTGCTAAATCTAAGTCTGTATTTACACCATAAGGGCTCAAGGTGAGCTCATGAATCCAAAAAGTTTCTCGCCTCCTTAGACTCAGCAGTCTACCACCCCCTTGTCTATCTAACGGAATCTTCTCAATAGCTGTAATTTTCACGTTATCAAGATTGCATTCTCTCTGTTCTATAAGATGTTTGATAGCACTGCTTATCCATTCTATTTGTGATATTCCTTAAAGGAGCAGTAAACTTTTTTTTTTTAAAACACATATTTTACAGAGCATTTCCTGCTGAATAAAACAAGGTCAATCCTATCACTGTTAGATATTTAATTAAAAAATTATAGCAGTTTAAATAATCAGAAAGTGAATTTACTGTGTTTACTTCCTGATAGTTATAACTGACAGGAAGTGACAAGCAATTTCTATCATATTCTATGGAGAACTGTAAGTCTCTGACTTTTCTGACTTTCCTCTCTATTAGAATCTACCATGAAATCTAATTAGAATTTGACCACTAGAGGGCACTGCTAATGTAAAAAAACATGGGTTTAAACTGTAATAACTCTGGAAATAAAAATCTCTAGGCAGTGGGAGTACCCTTATTTTACTCAATAGGAAAATCCCTACAATATAAATTTTTTCATAAAAAAGTTTACTGCTCCTTTAAATGTTCAATAAACTGCTCTTTCAATTTTCTCATAGTGCAGCCTACATACTGTTTATTATAAACATATGTACATAAGTATATACCACATTATCTGATTTGCAATTCATTAAACTTCGCATTTTGTACATTTTACCAGTTGCCTCGGATTTAAAAATGTCTTTTCGCCATACCATTACCCAAAGCATAATGTTTACATCCTTTCTTACCACATTTATACATTCCTACTCCAAGTGATAGAAAGATACTATTACTACCATTTGTTTTCTTATTTATTTTCGAATATATACCTATCACTTGGTGATACTGATTCCTTTATATTATGATTTTGTCTAAAAGAGACCTTTGGCCAAAACTGGGTCCTCCTTTGGGATATGTAAATACTTTTTCTATTTGGTAGGCACTATTATTATATTTAGTTGTAAAATATGATACACATTGCTTATTATCTAACCATCCATCTTTTTCTTTATACTTAATCAATTCTTCTCAAGGGATTAGTACTACCTTATTATAAACCCCCTCTAAAAGATCTCTATAATAACACTCTTCTAAAAACGTGTCCATTACAACGTTTGACTCCTCTTCATACTCTTCTAGAAGTGTGAGCCCAGATATATTGTTTTGCTGCATTATATATTATACAGAGATTTTGTTTTGGAGAGAGCTGAATACATTCTCTCATACACATACTGGGGATTTTAGCACAATCTTTTTTGTTCACAAGAATGCAGATGCTCTTAATAAATATGCAAACTAAAAACCCACCCAAAAAAATGTTCTATGCTCCTTTAATCTTGAGTTGTGAGGAACAAACATATTGATCAACCAAGTCAGCCTAATAATAACACCTAAAATATCTGCACTGTTTGACACGAGTCAAAATATTATCTTTAAATTACCAAAATAAGGCTGGGATTCCTTTGCAAATGATAACATAACCAAGCATGATGTCTACAGTTTTGCCCATATACTTCAAGTTGTTTGTTTAAACCAGTGATAACACTTATCATCTGCAAGGTAATCTAGGTCTATGTACTTATATTAAGTTCTAGAATACTATGGGCCTAATACAGAAAACAAAGATGATCAAAGTTGGAGTATATGACAGTTCACAGAATTCATATTAATTTAAATATGTATTTTAGCCTCTTGAATGCTAGAGAGTTCTCCAGCACATACAAGGACTTTTCTCTTTCATCTTATGGCAGACATAGGGACCATTTGATTACGGAGCTTCAGGAGGCAGGGCTCTTCATGAAAATGCATTCAACATTTCCTGTGTTACCAGGAGAAAACTTCATTGTCTAATTACTGAGACTTTACATTTTTATTCAATGAGCAAGTACATTAGGAGACTGTGATCTATGCTCTTTGCTTCTTACAGCCTCCTACTACAGATCATCTTTACCTGTCCCTGGCTATCCATGCTGGATTGCAATATAGCAAGAGGGGAGTTAATTGTGATGGGAGCTGACATGGTACTGTGAGGGGTGGGTACGTGCATAATCTTGGTATTAAAAAGATATGATTACTTTGGTATCTGGTGATGCCTTATCATTTGGATTAACAGTTTGTATTTTAAGACACGCTTTCGAGAGATCAACTCTCTTTCGCAGATCAACCAATACACAGTCTGTTCAAATCAGTACAGAGTTTCCCAAGTTAATAGAAACAGATTTTGTAATTCAGTATAGCTTTACCTGAAGAAGAGAGGTGATCTCTTAAAATATAAAGTGTTATTTCAAATAAAAAGGCATCACAAGTTACCAGAATTACTAGAACAGGACTAATACGACTAATACAAATGAATTCACATAATCTTGAACATCTTCATATTTCCCATCATTACCCTGACATTTCAGTAGCTCATTATTCCATAGGCTACAGTGTGAGGTCTGATGACTATGTGGAACTGTTGTTTATTTAAAAAAAAATAATAATAATAACATGCGCACATACACACATATTTATCTTAGTCTGGAGATAATGTGAATCACATGTATGAATGGCTATCAAGATGTGGTCAACAGTAAAGCACTCCAGCTTGACTTTAAGCATTATTGGAGGTGCAAAAAATAACTACCATTGTAGGATATGACAATGATTGATAAAGGAACTGCGCAATATGACCTTATTCAGGGGTTAAAGCTTGTGCTTCTGTCACCTGTTAAGGGGAGTGGACTGATTTGACTCAAACAAAGTTTGAAGTTTTGAGCAGTCTGGTTACCGAGATGATTCCACTCAGGTTGTAACAGAGGCAGGCCTTTTCCTTTGATCTAACCTTTTTTATTGTTGAAGTGCAGATACAATTTGTTCTAGTATTTTCTTTGGTGGGGTTCCTATGCCAGAACAGGGAGGACAATAAAATAAGCATATAAACCTTCTCATCCATGCCTGTAACAGCAGTAGTCATCTTTTATCCAAGCAAGAATAAATTAACTACAGTATATACAGCACCCGCCTGCACTTTGTGTATGGTGGGACTATCACTGGGTATACAAGGGAATTCAGGAAATATTTCTGATAATACTGGGTCTCAATGTAGGTTAAAATAGTTACTGACTCTGTAGGGGTTGGCTATACTTGAGAAATTACTGGAGAATTTCTTTAAAGAATTTCCTCAGCCCCAAAAGAAAAGTGCTTGATCACCAATTGAGGACACAGATTGTTATTTCACCCCTGTCTATGATCCTGCTATTGAGGAGGGATAACTTGGTAGTGATGAAGAGGACAATAATTCATCTATCATCCCAGTACATGTTCAGGGTGCACTTTCCAAAGATTCGGTGGAGAGACTCATTAGAATGTTTTTGAAACTTTAAGCGTCAGGTGAAATTTTGTCAGGTAATTCTGCAGAAGACTTTTTCAAAGTAAAAAGAAAACTGCAGTATTTCAAGCACACAGACTGATCAAATTATTTTGGATGAGTAAAATACATCAATAGAAAGGTACTACTAATTTTATATGTATCCATTTGTTCAAGAGGTCATAGATCTATGGGGGACATCCCCAGCTGTAAATCTTTCAGTAAGTCATTGTCTCTGTAATCAAGACAGAGAAGGACAGATACAAGTATAATGAATAAACCACCTTTATTGATAATACACAGAGTAATAAGAATACACACAATATCCCCAGACCACCAGATGACAGTACACAGACCGCTACCCAGGGCTGCACACTGTGCCGAGGCCTGCACTACTTCTACTATACCGTAGGTTGATAGGAAATCACCTAGAGTTCTAGCACCTGCTAAGAACCAAGCTCTTATGGTAGTGGGGCCAGGAATTGCGTGTGAGCATATGATGATGGAGCGGAGGCAACAATGCTGAAGTCTCCCTGTAACGGATCATAGTCCGTTATTGAAACCCTTGTCTGGGACTGAGACTTTGGCACAAAAACCCTCAGATACTGTGGACATTCTTCCCTGTGAGAACACTCCCTTGGATCTGATTCTAAGACCGCCCACATCTTGGCCCAAGAGACTAGAGGCACTGTAACCTATGGGACAATATTGTGTGACTGGTTATAAACCTCTCAAGCTCTGGTTGTGCACTAAAAGACTTTGGATAGACTTTATGTGAATGGGGTGAATGGACTTTATTACATAAAACTGCCCTGTGTTAAACTGCTGGCTTGCTTCCAAGGGAAGGGGCAGTGAGGGGTTAATTCTTCCAATGTGTACTGCAGTCCTTCAGTCCATTGTATTGTGTATTGTAAGATGTATTGAGACCCCCTGCCGTATGTTAATTCATTCACGGCCCTTAGTCTGTGAGTCAACTATTGTATAACCTCAAACTCTGTTGTCAGTCCTTTGTATTATATGTTGTGAGTTGATTACCTCTGTGAATGTTCTCCTTGTGTCAGCCCTTACTATTTGCTGCTGGTTGCTTGTCTTATGTTTGGATTGTGTTATCCCTGCCCTCACCCTAATGTATCTGGTTGGCCCATGTATTTCAATGTAGTTGATCTGTATAAATATGTGTGGTTTTGTACAATAAAGAGAGTCTTATTTTGGAGTGAACAAGAGTCTGGTGTCTTGTGTTCTTATGGTACTAAAGCGGCCACTCTGATGCCCATCTGAGCCAAGGTTCCTGCATCGTTTGACAGTCTGCTGCCAGCATCCTGCGACCCAACTTCGGATGCTGTCAGACGGCAATGTGGACTCTGTTTGCTTTCTTCTACTGAGTTCCAGAGATTATCTGTCTTCGACCTTCCTGCGACACTTTTCTTGTTATTCGTAGACCGGGAGTAGAGGCCTCACTCTCTACGGCCTGTGGTACCAGTTTGTGACCTAACTCTGGCTGTGCGCCTACAACTCTTTCCCTGTTTGCCTGGCTGTCCTCCGACTCCGACACAAAGTCGACGCTGCTACCACTATGTCGACTTCGACACAGAGTTTGCGACACCACGGTGTTCGATCAGTCCGGCCATTTGCTCGACCGGCATCGAGAGGGAGAAACCCGGGAACGATGGTGGAAGGTGACGCGGTCCCCTCTTGCTTCCGTTACAGTCCCAAACGAGGAATAGAAAACCGGAGGCAACAGGGAGCGAAGAACAAGCCAGAGCCACAGGTAACCCTGATGAGGGTGGTCAGGCAAGCCGGGTAATGCACTTAGCGAGTAGTCAGCCAGAGCCACAGGTCAGAACCAATGTAGGTAGTCAGACAAGACGGGATCATACACGGAGCGAGTAGTCATCCAGAGCCACGGGTCAGAACCGACGTGGGTAGTCAGACAAGCCTGGGTCATACACAAAGCGAGTAAGTGAGTAGTCAACCAGAGCCACAGGTCAGAACGGATGTGGGTAGTCAGACAAGCCAGGTAATACACAGAGCTGATTCGGAGGTCAAGCACGAGTCAACACAATACGGAGCAACGCCAGAGATACTAGTAAGAACACCATGAAAGGGCAATGACTCCTAGGCTCAGGGAAGTTTAAATAGAAGCTCTCCAGGGTGGGAGCTAATCAGGCCAGTCAGAACTCACCAATAAGCAAGTGCACGTCACTGCACCCGCACTAGTGAACGTCAGGAATGCGGAAGTAACCGGCATCCATGCCGGCCGAACAGGCGCGCCAAAGAAGAAGCACAGGAGCACTAGGCAACCTAGGGATATTATGATAGTAACCCCCTTTAACGACCTCTCCCCCAGGGAAGAGGGTAAGTGCCAGTATGGAAGTGGGAGTGGAAACTCAGAATGAGATCAGGAGCATATAAATCCATTTTGGCAACCCAGGATCGTTTTCAGGACCATAACCCTTCTAGTTTACTAGATATTGCATCTGACCTCTGACTGTGCGTGAGTCCAAAATATTTTGTACTTCATACTTCTCATGGTCTCCCACTCTGACAGGCCTAGGACGAATTATGGCAGAAGTGTAACGTTTGGAAGTCAGAGGTTTAAGCAAGTCTCATGAAATACATTGAAAATGCGCTTACTGGAAGGAAGGTTGAGGGCATAGGTTACAGGGCTGAACTTACGGAGAACTCGAACGGGACCTACAAACTAAGGAGCCAGCTTCTTACAAGGCACCTGGAGATGAAGGTTGCGAGATGACAGCCACACTCTTTCTCCCACCTGGAAAACTGGAGCCGGCAATTGTCTATGGTCTGAGTGTCTCTTATAGCATAGTGTGGACTTCTGCAGGGCTCTCTCAACCGGTACGCATGTGGAGCGAAGCACCCTTAAGTGCTCATCCAGAGCTGGAATCCTCTGTGCCTCGAAAGATTCTGGAAGGAGCGAAGGTTGGAACCCATAATTAATCAGAAACGGGGAGTTCTGTGAGGAGGAATTTACGGCACTATTCCTAGCAAGCTCGGCCCGCGGTAACAGGTTCACCCAATTATCATGATGTTCCGAAATAAAGCAACGGAAGAACTGTTCCAATGCTTGATTAGACCTCTCTGCAGCACCGTTCGACTGAGGATGGTAGGCCGGGGAGAATGAGAACTGGATGCCCAACTGTCCACAAAAAGATCTCCACAAACGTGACTCAAACTGACTCCCCCAATCTGAGACTACCACCTTCGGAATCCCGTGGAGACGAACAACCTCTCTGGCAAAAATCTCGGCCAACTCCTTAGAGGAGGGAAGTCCCTTCAGTGGTACAAAATGAGCCATCTTGGAAAATCGATCCACAATTATGAGGATGGCCGTGTAGCCCTCTGATACTGGCAATTCTACCATGAAGTCGATAGATAAATGTGACCATGGACGCTTACCATTAGGAATGGGTTGAAGGAGACCACGCAGGAGGTGTCTGGGAGTCTTAATTCACGCGCAAGTAGAACATGCCAACACAAATGCAGAACAGTCTGCTTTCAGGCTGGGCCACCAGAAGAGTCTAGATGTTGATCATATGAGTTGATCTCTAGCAATGTGCCCTACTGCCCTCGAGGAATGGTACGTCTCCAGCAGTCGGGTACGTAGGGGCTCGGGCACAAAACATCTCCCACTATGCTTGTCAGCAGGAGCGGATGCTTGGGCTGCCAATATTTCCTCACCCAACTGAGAGGTAATACTAGTGTGAATAGTAGCCAAAATGTGGTCGGGAGGAATGATAGTTGCTGGAGGACACTCCTTCTGGGAATCTGCCCCAAACTGTCATACCAGGGAGGTATGAAACCACATAATTGAACCTCAAGAGGAATAAGGCCCATCTGGCCTGTGGCGGAGACAACCTCTTCGCCTCAGATAGATATGTGAGATTCTTGTGATCTGTTAGGATAAGAATTGGAACTGTCGTCCCCTCCAACATATGTCGCCATTCTTTCAGGGCAAGGATGATGGAGAGTAGTTCACAAATTCTCAGTTTTAGACAATTTCTTAGAGAAGAACCCACACGGAAGTAATGCTTTCCTGGGTGCTGAGCGCTGAAACAGAAGAGTGCCTACTCAGGACTCAGAAGCATCAACTTCCAGGGTGAAGGGTAGGATGGGACTTGGATGGGATAAGATCAGAGCTTTAGCGAAAGCAGACTTCAGTTCCTCAAGAGCTTGAAGAGCACCAGGTGCCCAATCTGAAGGATTCACTCCCTTCTGAGTCATATCTGTGAGGGGTTTAACTATCGTGGAGAAGTTTCATATAAACTTCCTGTAGTAATTAGTGAATCCCAGCAACCTCTGTATGGTTTGCAACCCCATTGGAAGCAGCCACTGCAAGACTGAAGAGAATTTTTGCAGGTCCATAGCTAGACCAGAGGAGGAGATAACGTACCCCAAGAATGTCGCTTGAGGTCTATGGAATTCACATTTCTCCAGCTTGCAGAACAATTTGTTCTCCCTCAACAGTTGTAGAACCCAGGATACATCTTCCCCCTGTGCCTCCAAAGTAGTAGAGTGGATGAGTGCAGTAAATCTCTTAAGACATCATTAATGAATTCCTGGAAGGCAGTGGGAGCATTGCACAATTCGAAGAGCATCACCAAGTATTCATAGTGCCCGCTCCGGGTGTTAAAAGCTGTCTTCCATTTGTGGCCTTCATTAACTCGTACCAGACTGTAAGCGGCCCTCAAGTCAAGCTTAATAAAAATGGCAGAGCCCTTGATTCGGTCAAACAGCTCTGTGATCAAGTGGAATGGGGTAGGCGTTCTTTACCATAAGTTCATTCAGGCCCCTGAAATTGATGCATGGTCTTAGTTCCTCAAGTTTAAATAGGAGCTCTCCAGGGTGGGAGCTAATCAGGCCACTCAGAACTCGCCAATTAACAAGCTCACGTCACTGTGCCCGCACTAGTGAACGTCAGGAATACGGAAGTAACCAACGTCCACGCCAGCCAGTCAGGTTCGACGAAGAAGAAGCACAGGGGCACTAGACAACTTAGGGATACTGTTATAGTCGTGTCTAAGAAGAAAATGTATTTAACCCTTTACCTGCTGGTTTGGCATTCATTTTGGGGTTTTCTGACACTTTTCCTACTGGTTCAGTGTGTCCTAACATGTCCTAACATGTTTTAGTGATGTTTCATGTCTTTTAATATTACACCTTAAATTTTGTAAAATTTGAGTTCGAAGGCATGCTTTACCGCATAGGTGCCATTGCTCCATTCACTCCTATGGGACGGTACAGTTTGGGACATATCTCTGCAACCATTTAACCTATCGACTTCAGAGATGGCTCATTTTACTTGTCTGCCCTTGCTCTATCATCCAGTTCATGTTTCTAGTGTGTTGGGGGGCTCAGGGGGCTTCGGGCACTGTTTGGGGTACTTTTCTGGGAAAACTACGTTTCCCATGAGCACTTGCTTTGCGCGTTCATTTCTGATTGGCTCCCGCCGCGGCACCCATTTTGTGCTCTTTCCAGAACGAGTATCCTATGCAGGGCTTGGACTTTCCTTCTCTCCTCTGCTGATTTACCCTTTGCCTACCAGATAAGTCTATTTTAACGATTTCTGGGGTGAAACTTTAATCATACACACTGTAATTGGGTGATTTCTTATACAGTAAGGTTATTGATACTGTGAGAATGTCTATACCATTGGAGCTTGGGGCCAGACCAAAGACTAAGGATGCTGGGGTCTCTGTATCCCCTATTGTGCATTGCTCTTCCTATGATTCAGGATTACCTAGAGAATTCTCAGGTCATTTATGCCCAGCATGTTCTGATATCCCTGAGAGTCTCCCAGGGACCTCCAGCAATGCATTAGGACCAATTTGGGTGCAAGAGTTCATGGCTGCTACTAGGGACCTTAGGTCCACTTTGCAACTCTTTCCATCCCAGTTACAGGAGGTCTTTCATTCTTAGCAGACCCCCTCCTTCATCAAGTCTTCCCTGCCAAAGCCTCAGGGTGTACCTGATGTCTCAGATTCGTCTGAAGAGGAACTGTTGGTGGATTCAGATGTTGAGGAATGTTCTGTGGTGGGCTCCTCTCAGTTTTTTGGGGACACTTTTGAGGCTGATCCTGAGCCCTTGGCTGAGGGCCTGATCAGGACTGTTTTAAATTCCCTAAACATTCTCTTAGTGCAGGAGGTTCCTTCTGACCCTTCTGATGTATTTCAGGAGCCTAAAAAGCCCCTTACTTGCTTTCCACCTAACCCCACTCTTGACCGCCTTGTGCCTGAAGAGTGGAAGTCTCTGGACAGGAAACCTGTGTCCAAGAAATTTGCTAAGCTTTATCCCTTTTCTGAGGCTGCGCTTGCTCAGTGGGTTTATCCTCCTAAAGTGGATGCTCCTATCTCCAGGCTATCCAAGTCTACTGCCTTGCCAGTGTCTGATGCGTCTGCTCTAAAGGACTGGACTGACAAGAAACTTGAGGTCTCCCGCAAGTCCATCTTTGCCACTGCCGGTTCTGCCATGCATCCAGCATTCGCAGCAGCATGGGGCAACCAGGCCATTGTGGTCTGGACTGAACAGCTCACTCTTGCTGTCCATCAGGATGCTCCTACTTCGGATAACAACATTTCTGAGGCACAGCACTATGTTTCTGCTGTCCTATTTGATGCCATCCGTTTGGTGGCTAGGGTTTCCACCATGTCTTTGGTTGCCAGACGGGCTCTTTGGCTCAAGATCTGATCCGCTGATACTGCTTCTAAGAAAGCATTGCTCTCCTTGCCTTTTCAAGGCACTTCTTTGTTTGGGCCAGATCTCAAGGATCAGATCAGTGAGGCTACAGAGGGTAAGAGTACACTTCTATCCTTAGTTCCTAGGAAGAAAACACCACTTAAGCGTAACCGGTATTTTTGTTCCTTTCAGAGACACATCCGGCGAACCAGATGGTTCACTCAGCTCCGCGTACCTCCTACAAGCCCAAACAGCAATGGAAGCCCAAGGTCTCCTCCAAGCCCAAGGCTTCCAAGCCTTCTTCGGCATGACTCACCAAACCCGGGTCCGCACTGTGCTGTGGGTGGTCGTCTGCATCACTATCACAGCATTTGGGAGGATTCAGTGATGGACCCATGGGTTTTGCAGGTAGTGACGGAAGGGTACAGGATCCCTTTCGTCTCTCTTCCTCCCTTTCGCTTTCTTCCTTCTCATATGCCTCAGGGCTCAGAGAAACGCTGTCTGTTTGACGACACTGTTCAGGCTCTTCTGGACAAGGATGTTCTGGAGCCGGTTCCAGTTCAGGACAGAGGTATGGGTTTTTACTCAAACCTCTTTGTGGTCTCCAAGAAGGACGGTGGTTGTCATCCCATTTTGGATTTAAAGGATCTCAATTCCTTTGTGACCCGGACTCATTATCACCAGGAGTCTCTACGGACAGTGATTGCTGCCATGTCCCTGGCGGAATTCCTTGCATCTCTGGATCTTCAGGACATGTACTTACACATTGGCATTCATCCAGAGAGCCTGCAGTTTGCCTGCGACCGGAGACATTTTCAGTTCGCAGCTCTTCCATTTGGTCTGAAGACAGCTCCTCAGGTCTTCAACTGTGTCCTGGGAGCCTTAGTGTCCGTCCTTCCCTGAGACGGCATCAGAGTTACTCCATACATGATCGACCTGCTTCTGAAAGCCTCTTCTGTGGAACTTCTTCACCAGCAGGTTCAGCCATGCATTCATGCTCTCACCCATCACGGGTGGATCATCAACTTGGACAAATCAGACCTTGTCCCATCACAGCATCTAGTCTTTCTGGGCCTCCTCTTTGATACCCAGAAGAACACGGTGTTTCTCACCGACGAGGGGGCTCACCAGATCACCCATAGGGTTTCTGCAATACTGGCTCAAGATACAGTTCCAGCCAAGAAGCTGTCATCTCTCATGGGGAAATTCATTTCCACCATAGAGGTGGTACCGTTTGCTATGGCACACACCAGGAAACTCCAGCGGTTTGTGATCCAGGTGTGCAGGGGTCAGCCGGACCGTCTGAAGATGTCGGGGTCACTTCCTCTTCATGTGGAACTGAGTTTGTCCTGGTGGCTTGACCTTTCCAATCTGCTGAAGGACAAGTCCTTCCTAGATTCCTTCTGGACCACAGTGATGACGGATGCCAGCCTCTCTGGATGGGGGAGCGGTCCTGGGTCGTCTGAGTGCACATGGTTGGTGGTCTCCGGAACAATCTCTCCTTCCCATCAACCTGTTGGAGTTTCGGGTGATATTTCATGCCCTTCGTCATTGGACATCTCAGCTGGAGGACTATCCAGTCTGGGTAGAGTCCGAAAACGCCACTGCAGTGGCTTACATCAACAAGCAGGGCGGAACAAGAAGTCTCGCTGCTTGGTTAGAGATCAAGGCTGTTTTGTCCTGGGCAGAAGAACACATTCCTGCTGTATCCGCAGTGCACATTCCTGGCGTAGACAACGTCATGGCGGACTTCCTCGGTCGACACACAGTGGACAGTGGAGAGTGGGAGCTGCACCCAGAGGTGTTCACCCTCATTGTTTGGAAATGGGGTCTTCCTTACATCGGCCTGATGGCGACAAGACACAACAGGAAGGTTCCGAGGTTCTGCTCTCGATGGAAGGACCCTCTAGTTCTGGCGGTGGATGCAATGTCCATTCCTTGGTTATTCCCTCTGGCCTACATCTTTCCTTCCCTCCCCACTTTGCACAGGGTGTTACGAAAATTACGGCTGGGGCATTGTCCAGTCATTCTGATTGCTCCGTACTGGCCTCGCTTCTGGATCTGTCAGTGGCGGAGCCATTCCGGCTCCCTTGCCGTCCAGATCTTCTTCTACAGGGTTACCTGTGGAAGGAGGATGTTCATCGTCTAACCTTGACGGCTTGGAAATTGAATCCTCAATATTGAGGGAGAAAGGGTCTTCTTCTGGTGTGGTGGCTACTATGCTCAGTGCCTGCAAACCTGTTTCTTCCAAGATCTATCATTGTGTCTGGTCGACCTTTCTCTCTTGGTGTGCTGACAGGGACCTATCTCAGGAATTTGATCTGCCTACCGTCCTGGCTTTTATGCAGGACGGTGTGGATAAGGGCCTCAGTTTGAGTTCCCTTAAAGTTCAGACTTCTGCTCTCTCTGTTTTCTTTCAGAGGCACATTGCCATCCTTCCTGATGTCAAGGTTTTCTTCCAGGGCGTTTCTCATACTCGTCCTGCCTTCAAGATTCCTGCTCCTCCATGGGATCTTAACTTGGTTTTGGGCGTTCTTCAGCGCCCTCCATTTGAGTTTTTGGCTACAATTCCTCTGCTCCTGTTGACGTGGAAAATGGCTTTTCTCCTGGCGATTGTGTCTGTCCGTCGTGTCGTGGAGTTACATGCTCTGTCCTGTAAACCACCCTATTTGGTGTTTCCCAAGGACAATGAGGTGCTTTGCACCTCTCAGGCGTTTCTCCCAAAGGTGGTTTCGGAGTTCCACATTAATCAGGTGACTGTGGTGCCCTCTTTCTGCCCTGATCCCACCTCTGACAAGGAGAGGGATCTCCATTTGTTACACGTGGTGCATTGTCTCAAGGTTTACGTACATCGCACTGGGTCTATCAGGCAATCAGACGCGTTGTTCGTCATTCCTGAAGGTCCTAGGGCAGGAAGACCTGCATCCAAGGTGACTATTGCTTCTTGGATCAAGTCCACTATTCGTAAGGCTTATGAGCTGAGGAAGAAGCCTGTCCCTTTCAGGGTCACGGCTCATTCTACTTGATCTGTTGGGGCCTCTTGGGCTTACAAGAATCAGGCCTCTGCTGATCAGTTGTGCAAGGCTGCCACCTGGTCATCTGTGCACACATTTTCAAAGCATTATCGTGTTGAGGTGCTGGCATCGGCTGACACCAGCTTTGTGAGGAAAAATTCTGGAGGCAGTCTTGCCTGTCTAGGATTTTCTTCGGTTCTTGGTGCTTCCTTCACTTTTGAGCCCTGTTGGCTCTAGGTGTTGTTACCCCTGTTCAGTGTCCGTTGACACTTCATTAGTTGTTGGGCTGTCTTTGATCTGATGGTTCATATCTGCTCTGGTGACTTTGGGGGCCTTGCGCCTGGTCCTTGCCGTACTTTCCGCCTCTGGGAAACTCAATGGTTGGACATCTCCGAGTTACCAGTAACCTGTATTGGATGACAGAAAAAAGAGGATTTTAGTCTTACCTGTTAAATCCTTTTCCTCTTATTCCATACAGGTTATTGGTCTCCCACCCTGTCAAGGGACCATGCTTGGCTCTCCTGTGGCAGACTGTGGGGTCCTTCGGGGTCATGCTCACAGTAGTCTTCTTTCCCTTCTACTATCTAGTCAATATTTAGTGTCTCAAATCTTTCAGGAGCTGGTTGGCTAGCTTCAGCCAAGGAGGGAAGATAGGCTTCACCCCCTGCATACAATTCTAGAATTATTCCTGACTACTTAAAGGGGCGGATCGCCTACCAAGAGTTACCAGTAACCTGTATGGACTAAGAGAAAAGGATTTAACAGGTAAGACTAAAATCCTTATTTGGTTCAAAATTGGATACAATAATTAGACAGGTTGAGTGGGGTATATTAGTTCCCCACCCTCCAAAAGGAGAGTGTTTCAGTGAAGAACCTGCTTTTCTTTCATTGTTCCAGAAATTACTCCAACCAGTCTATAGATTTGACTTCATAACCTTTATATCATTGGCCTCCTGACTAACGGAGTTACAAGTGTTGTATGAATCTCCATTTCTAATATTTTATTCAGATAAAACAGACAAAACAAGGTTTCTTGATGAAGGTGATGATGGATTGTCATATGAATAAGAGATATTAATTCTCTCATTATGCCTTTGACTTGCATATTTGAAGGAATGGGAATTACACATGCTTGTTGAGCTGAGGTTTCTGATACTATGTTCACCAGACAAAATCCTTCTGGAAGATCAATACTATCTTCATCATCCCAGTAGGATTTGCACTCAAGAACTAATTGCCAGCAGATCTGTTATGCAAAGATGCTTCCTGTTTTTCTCTACACACATACTCAAAGCATTGCAGGGGCAATATGTTAGCCTCAGCTGAGGTGAGTTTCTGGAGTAAAACTGTTGTAGGCAATGGGTTTTTGAAAGCTGTTTTTCTAAGAGCTAGTTAGTGCATTGTGTTATGGTTTGCATTGACACATTAGGAAAGCAGGGAGGATATAGATAGCAAAAATTGGGTAGATAGAGTAGATAGGTACTGGGTCCAAGTAAATGATCATGGTGTGTGTGTGTGTGGGGGGGGGGGGGGTAAATGTAGCCAATAGGGAGGAAGTCCTATTAAATGAAGATGTAGAAAAAGGGTATGTAGGGGGTAAACATGTAAAGAATTGAAAATGAATTATATGTTGGCAAATGCAAGATGTATGGAAGATAAAACAAGAGAACTAGAATTGGTAGAACTGAAACCTGTTGGGATGATACACATAATTGGGCTGTAAGGGCTATTCCCTGTTTAGGACAGGGAGAGGTGTGTGCTTATATATGAAATCAAAGCTAAATTCAATTTTAAGGGTTGATATTTGTAAGGAAACTGACTATAATGTGGAGGCCTTGTGGGTAGAAATTGAGACTAAATGTTGCATAAAAGGTAAAAAAAAAAAAAAAAAAAGGTGTTGGTGGGTATATGCTACAAACCACCAAATGTTGAGGCCCAATGCTACTGCAAATGAGGAAAACTGCACAGTTTAGGCATACTATAAATATGGAGATTTTAGCTATCCAGATGTCAACTGGAAAACTGAGATCTGTCAGACTGCTAAAGGAAGCATGTTTGTGAGCATGCTTCGAGAAAGCTACATTCACAAATGGTGGTAGTGCTGACAAGAAATAACAATGAATTGGACCTAGTGATAATGGATAACATAGACATGGTATCCAATATTAAGGTAGGTGAGCATTTGGGAAACAGTGATCACAACATGGTTACATTTGAGATCAGGTTGGCAAAGCAAAACTGTATGGGTTCAAACAAAACTCTTAATTTTAAAAAAGGCTAACTCCAAAATGGTAAGAGCATCAATGCAACACATAGACTGGTATAAATTATTTAAAGGTAAAAATAAAGGAAAAATGGTCAGAATTCAAATTTAGATTGCAGAAATGTACCCAACAGTATATACCAGTGGGGAACAAATGCAAAAGAAGTAAGTCACAGCCAATGTGGTTAACTCTTAAGTGTAAAGAAGGAAAAGCATTTCAACTATTTAAGTCTGAAGGAACAGAACATTCTTTCCTAAAATACAGGGAGTGTAAAAAAGATTGCAATAGGGCAATTAGGTTAGCAAAAAAAGATAATGAAAATTGAAATGCAAGGGAGAGCCAGACTAATCCAAAAAAGTTTTTTAAATACATTAATGGCAAGTAACTTAGGAGGGAGTGGATTGGACCTTTCAAAAATTAGATTGGTGAGTCGATTAGAGAGGATAAGGAAAAGGCTGATGTTCTAAACATTTTTTTTGCATCAGTATATACAAGGGAGCATGGAATGGTAGAAGAGCCTCATCAAGTAACAAATAAAACCATACCAGTATCAGATATTGAGTTAACACTAGAAAAGGTCATGGGAAGACTGAACAAAATTAAAACGGACAAAGCACTGGGTCCTGATGGTATACATCCATAGGTTATTCAGGAACTCAATGCCACAAGATTGGCATAAAGCCAACATAGTGCCTCTATTTAAGAAGAGAACTAAAACAGAACCTGGGAATTATAGACCTGTGAATTTGACCTCTGTAGTGGGAAAACTGCTAGAAGGGATAATAAGGGATTATATTCATGATTACACCACAAAAAAAGAACAAGATTATTAGCAGGAATCAGCATGGTTTTACGAGGAATAGATCATGCCAAACTAATCTTTTCAGCTTCTATGAAGTAACAAATTAGACAATGATAAGCATACCTGGGAACTTTTTATTGTTGTCTCCCCGGAGGGGAGTCCTCTGCTGCCATGGGTGGTGTGAAGAATGATGTGTATTGTGTCAAAGAGGGGCGGGGCTTAACGTGAGTGCCGAGTGGAGGGCTTAAAAGAAGGCTGGGGGGGAAGGAGCAATACGGGGACAAAGAGTTGAAGTGGGTAGAGTTTCAATAGAAAAAAGAGAAAAAGCGCACACAAATCTAAGTGTAGACTGCTTGCGGTAAATATCACACCTCCACCTTTTTCCAAACTGTGTACTCTTCCACCGTGCAAAATAACACCCTCGAATCTGTGTCAATTGCACTCACCTTGGTGTGAGGCAAAACCGGCCTCTCAGTAAACAATGCCTTCACTGGATAACCCCCAGTGTCGGTTTCTTTGCTTTAGAATAGCTCGTATGCTCTCAGCCTCCCACTCTTTCTTCAGATAAAGATTCTTTCTTTAATCCGCACTCAAGGAATGCTAAAATCTGAGATATATATATGAGGGGCCTACATACAAATTTAGCTAGAAACCAAAAAACACTTATGGCGTTAACCAAAATATGGTATCTTTATTGGGGTAAACCCCTAAGGATGTACCATATAACAATATAAAAAATCAAGTACTGGAGCAATTGTATACAGGATACAATAAAAATGTAATAAAAACAACAAAATGGTTGAACTTAACCTCCCAACATGTTTCGCGATTAGCACCGCTTCATCAGGGGCTTTATTGTATTTATAATCCAAACCATTTAAATACCTTGGGAGCACTCGGTATTCCCGCCAAACGTCCGCCCGTGGCTCTACCTCCAACTACATACTGTGTTCCACCTCTGTCCATGATATCACTTCCGTGTTACAAGCCTCTTTATGGAGGCACCAATAGTAACACTCCTCTAATGCGATATTTAGTCAAGTATAGTGAGCAATGTCTACATGATTTAGAAAAAGATATTCAGAGAATTCAGGAGCAAATTCAACCCTTTGTAGATACTAAAGTTTTTAAAGAAATGGATAAATTAGTGAATGATAAAATTAATAAGGTAGAATTGGAACTTAAAAATCGAAAGATCAATAAGATGCATAGAGACGAGGAAGATTACCATATAGATGCAGTGAGAACATATAAAAATAAAAATAAAAGAAATATCAATAAATATCAAAATAAATATAAATTGGATAATAGAAATACCAATAGAAATCAGGATTTAGCTAGGAAATCTTCAAATGAAGAACCAAAAGAAATAAAATTGGATGCTAAAACAGGAAACCCTGAAGAACAAACTCAGGGAGTTGTTGGAGGAGGTATTTATAATAAAAAAGAAAGTATAAGTTATGCTAATATAGTCACATCCAATAGATTCTCTGCTCTAGATAATTCTGAGAAAGAAAACTTAGATGGATCTAAAGTTTCTAGACAGACAGAAGTCCCTAACATCAGTGGTCTGTCCTCTTCTCCTGAGGTTTTTCCTTTTTTGGGGAAGGGAGTCAAACACAAACTAACAACGACACCGGAGAAGGAAAATCAAATAGAAAATATGTATTCCCAGATAGGTACAATTCCCAAAAAGAGAAAAGGGAAAGAAAAAAATATAGAAGGGGTACAAGAGGAGGTATCAAAAACAAAAAAGGTGTAAAAATAAATGTGGCTTTAAAGGCTGGTACCAATGAGGATGGAATTTACAATCTATCTAGTATAGATTTAGATAATGACCAGGTTAAATTGTTAAAAAAAGGTCTCAAATTCTGTCCTACAGCTGTACCAAGGGATTTAGACTTCTATGTAGATATGCAAAAATTTGTGAGAAAATTAGCACTAAAGAGGTTTTTTTCAAATAGAAGAATTAATGAAGTCAAAGCCTTGGAACAAATTCAAGATTATAAGTGGACTGGAGATGACCTTGTTACCTTGGAATATTTAATGGAATTACAAAATTTAAATGATGAAGAAAAAGAGATAATAATAAAAAATAATGAGAATAATGAGTTTATTCCTAAGATTGTGAATTCCAACCTCAAAAATCCTTCTAAGTTTTACCCAGTGAATTGGAAGGGTCCCTACGTAGAGACTTTTGCCAAATTAGTTTTAGAAGATTATAATAAACATATAAAAAATGCGAAGATTAGTAGATGTAACATGACAAGTGGTGAAAAAATAGCTATGAGGGCTTTATCTACAAACAATTCTCTGACAATCAGGGAAGCGGACAAGGGAGGTTCAATAGTGATACAGGACACTTCCCAATATCTGCAAGAGGGGATGAGATTGTTGGGAGATGAAACCTCATATAGTAAATTGTCAAAAGATCCTCATAAAGATTTTTGTAAGGCACTAATTACTCTGATTGATATGGCACTAGGGAGAGGAGTTATCACCAAAGAGGAATATAACTTTATTAAAATCGATTATCCTAATGTTCCTTTTTTCTACCATATACCTAAGCTCCATAAGGATATATGTAATCCCCCTGGGCGTCCAATAATATCGGGGATTGGTGCCTTTACTTCGAATCTATCTCAATATATAGATTTTTTTCTCCAGAAATATGTGGTACAACTACCTTCATATATTAGAGACAGTCAACATATTTTAGAAAAATTGTCAAGTTTTAAATGGTGTAAGGACAAATATAGGTGGGTGACATTAGATGTCGCTGCTTTGTATACATCAATACGCCATGATCTTGGGTTACAAGCTGTGAAATTTTTCTTGGATAATGATTTAGAAATGCACGTGGCTCAGAAGGAGTTCATATTATTGTGTATAGAATTTATTTTGACACACAATTTTTTTGAATTTCAGGGTGATTTTTATTTACAGATAAGAGGTACCGCTATGGGCACCAGGTTTGCCCCCTCATACGCCAATTTATTCATGGGTTATTGGGAGACCCTTGAGGGTTTACATCAGGGCGGATGGGGGGGCAGCCTGGTGCTCTACGGCAGATATATTGATGATATTATTTTAGTTTGGGATGGCACTTTAGAATCACTTGAACAATTTATTGCAAAACTTAACTTGAATAATAAAGAAATAGTACTCACATACACGATTAGTTTAGAGACTATACAATTTTTAGATTTATCGTTGTCTGTTTCTATAGATGCTAATATTGTAAGCACTATTTATAAAAAGGAGGTTGCAAGAAATCCCTATATTGAAGCCTCGAGTTGCCACCTTCCGCGTTGGCTAGATAGTGTCCCATACGGGCAATATCATAGACTACGAAGGAACTGTAGTAATCTTGAGGATTTTAAAATAAAAGGTCAAGAACTTAAAACAGATTTTGTAGAAAGAGGCTATGATCCAACAAAGGTTCAAAAAGCTTTTGATAAGGCTCTTACATTAAAAAGAGAGGATCTTTTAAAGAAGAATGATAGAAAAATGATTAATAAATCTTATAAAAAGACAGATAATATTAAAGGAAATAAGGTTGGAAACGAAAAACAAAATGAAAAAGAACAAGTTATGTTCATCACTCAATATAATGTACATGCTAAAAAAATGGAAAGGATTTTTAGTAAATATTGGCAGGTTTCACAACAGGATCCCTTATTGGGACAACATATAGGTCAATATCCTAAAATGGTCTACAGAAAATGTAAAAATCTAAGAAATTATGTAGCTCCTAGTAGACCTAAAAACAACCTAAAAAATAATGTAATACAGACAAAACTAAATACAAATTGCTTTTTATCTAAGATAGTAGGCAATTATCAATGTAAGAAAAAAAGATGTTTTGCCTGTAAAAATATGGAGCATGGTGTCGTACAATTTAAGGGAGGTGGAGAAAATTCCAAGATTTATAATATTAAACAATTTATAAATTGTAATAGTAAATATGTAATATATATGATTTCCTGTAGATGTGGTAAATTATATATAGGATGTACTATTAGGCAATTACGGAGTAGAATTGGAGAACATAGAAGATCTATTGAACGTGGAGATTTGGAATTAAGTGTGGCAAAGCATTTTAACACATGTGAAATGGGTAAACATTTTGGTTTTAAAGCTAAAGGTATTGAATGTATATCTACTTCGGTCTCTAAAAGGTTCCAAATGTTATGTAAAAGAGAATCCTATTGGATTCATAAATTGGAGACTATGAGTCCAGTAGGATTAAATGAAGAGTTGGAATTGGACATGTTTCTCTGAAAAGTAATATATGTTTTTATCAAACTTGATAAATTTGATTGTGAGTTTGGGAGCACTCGGTTCCCTTTAGGCTTACGTCTGGGGCTTGTATTTTACTCTATATAGGTCATATTGCCCACTTACTGGCTCGTTTTAGGCCAGGAGGGATTTTTTATCCCATCACCATTGAATATTTGACGATGCCAATGCGGATGTGCTCGTTCGGAGTCTTTGATGGTGGGATTATGTCCTGGTATCGAGGGAGTTATTAGTGAGTAAATATGGGGGTTTCCATAGATACAGTTGTTATCTGATGTATCGTGGCAACCGGGTTTGGACGATAGTTCCGGGTTAAGTATAGAGGAGTGTTACTATTGGTGCCTCCATAAAGAGGCTTGTAACGCGGAAGTGATATCATGGATAGAGGTGGAACACAGTATGTAGTTGGAGGTAGAGCCACGGGCGGACGTTTGGCGGGAATACCGAGTGCTCCCAAGGTATTTAAATGGTTTGGATTATAAATACAATAAAGCCCCTGATGAAGCGGTGCTAATCGCGAAACATGTTGGGAGGTTCAGTTCAACCATTTTGTTGTTTTTATTATATTTTTATTGTATCCTGTATACAATTGCTCCAGTACTTGATTTTTTATATTGTTATATGGTACATCCTTAGGGGTTTACCCCAATAAAGATACCATATTTTGGTTAACGCCATAAGTGTTTTTTGGTTTCTAGCTAAATTTGTATGTAGGCCCCTCATATATATATCTCAGATTTTAGCATTCCTTGAGTGCGGATTAAAGAAAGAATCTTTATCTGAAGAAAGAGTGGGAGGCTGAGAGCATACGAGCTATTCTAAAGCAAAGAAACCGACACTGGGGGTTATCCAGTGAAGGCATTGTTTACTGAGAGGCTGGTTTTGCCTCACACCAAGGTGAGTGCAATTGACACAGATTCGAGGGTGTTATTTTGCACGGTGGAAGAGTACACAGTTTGGAAAAAGGTGGAGGTGTGATATTTACCGCAAGCAGTCTACACTTAGATTTGTGTGCGCTTTTTCTCTTTTTTCTTTTTTTGTCTACATACACGAGAGGACTGTGGTACCGAAGTCCATAAAGAAAACGGCTGCACCATCTAAGTTTAAGAATCACAGTGAAGGACTCTTTTCTGATACCGGGTGTATGGTAATCGTTGTGATTCTATTTGCGCTATTTGCAGTATTGTGATTAGAGTTTCAATAGAAACTCCCTACATCCTGAGGACTCAGCCTCTGCCCCGGAGACCCGGTAAAGCAGTGCCAAAACCAGAGTCTCCGAGGCAAATCCGGAGAGTTCCCAGGTATAATGATAAGGCAGTTGATGTAGTATATCTAGATTTTTCAAAGGCATTCTTACAGGCAAATAAGGAAATTGGGGCTAGCGGATAACCTTTGCAATTGGATAGAAAGCTGGTTGAAGGATAGGGGACAGTGTGTGGTTGTAAATGGAAAATTCTCCAATACAGTTAAAGTTGAGAGTGGAGTACCTCAGGGTTCAGTACTTGGTCCACTGCTTTTTCAAATTTTTATAAATGACCTGGAAATAGATATAGAAATTAAAATATCAATATTTGTAGATGACACTATATTATGCAGGGTAATAAATTCATAACAGGATATTTGTTCTATACAGAGGGATTTACATAAAATGTCAGACTGGGCAACCAAATGGAATGTGAAGTTTAAAGGGATAGTAATACTTCGTTTTATCTTTATTTTATTTTGTAGGCATTAAAAAAACATGAAGAACGATATAAGTCTTATCTCTCAAACCTTTATGGTTTAAGAGATATTCACAAGCAAAGTATTCCCCCCACTGTTCAGCCACATCAGAAGGGAGGTGCCCAGGTAGACTGCAGAGAGGGACAATCTTCAATTAAGATAAGGGAAAAAGCTGAAAAACTTGTCAAGGGGGGAAGGGCTTTCATTCTTTTCATACAAAGAAGATTGTCCCCTGCTGTTATCTGTCTGGTCTTTCAACCAGATTCACATCTGAGAAGAGATGGCTTACACTAGGAAAAAGGGGCGGGAGGGGGAAACTTTGCTTGTGAATATCTCTTAAACCATAAAGGTTTGAGAGATAAGACTTATATCATTCTTCATGTTTTTTTAATGCCTACAAAATAAAATAACGTTAAAACGAAGTATTACTATCCCTTTAATGTGGGAAAGTATAAAGGCATGCATTTGGGAAGAAAAAATCTCAGTGCTACTTATGAACGTAATGGGATCATTTTAGGGGACTCTTTGCTAGAGAAGGACCTGGTAATCCTTGTAATGTACAAACTTGGAAACAGTGACCAGTTTCAAATAACAGTAGCAAAAGCAAACAAGGTATTGTTTTGCATAAAAAGGGGTATTGACGCAAGAGTGGATAACATAATTTTGCCATTGTATGAATCATTGTTAAGACCTCACCTCGAATATGCAGTTGTCACGGACTCAGAAACGAGACTAGGACCAGTACAGTAGGTAACACAATCTTTATTGGAAACACGTACAGAACAATAGTAAGCAAGAGCAACACACAATAGGCAGTACCAAAGGCAAGTACTGCACTACAGGTCCGCACCTGAATGCCGCAGTAAAGGAAGTCTGCCAGAGCCACCGAGATACCCTACAAGTCTCCACTGGAAAGTTTGTATTCTGGGTGCACAGCGGACAACCCCAGGTGCACCAAGGTGGGGGTCGACAGGCAGAAATAGGGAAGAGCGAAACGCAACTCACCCGCAGGTCTAAACCGGAATGGATAGTCAGCCAAGCCAAGGGTAATACACAGAGAAGGTAGTCTACCAGAGCCGCAGGTCCACACCAGAGGGATTTGTCAGACAAGCCGAGGTCATACACAAAGCGGATAGTCAGACAATCCAAGGTTGGCACCAGTACGGGTAGTCAGACAGAGCCAGGTCAGTACCAGAGCGGGTAGTCAGCCAAGCCAAGGGTCATACACAGAGAAGGTAGTCTATCAGAGCCGCAGGTCCACACCAGAGGGATTTGTCAGACGGGGAGAGGTCATACACAGAGCGGGTAGTCAGACAATCCAAGGTTGGCACCAGAACGGTTAATCAGACACACCAAGGAATACAACTCAAGGCAACTGCACTGGACACCACAAAAGGGCACTGAGAGTGGTGTGCAGGAAGTGTATAAGCAAAATATCCAGGAAGAGGAGGAGTCCCAACACGTGTGCCTGTATCTTTACATCTGACGTGCGTCTAATCTGGACGCGCGCCAACACTCAGCGTGGGACCACCAGAAGGGGCTGCGGCTGAGCTGCTGGGTGCAGCAGAATGCTCAGCAGCCGCTGTTACCCAAGACACCCTGAGGCAGATCTGCCCGATGCGGCTGAGGCAAGAGCAGTCGAGTGAGTTAGTGGTCGGCACGGCAGCCGCCGCTACTTTGACAGCAGTACAGTTTTGGTCACCAGTTCTGAAAAAGGATATTGTAGAATTGGAGAGAATACAGCAAAGAGCAACAAAATTAATGCAATAGAGGACTTGACGTATGAGGAACCACACAAACATGGTTTATTTACTCTAGAGAAAAGACAACTAAGAGGAGATCTTATCACAATGTACAAGTATATGAGAGATCAATACAAGGATCTCTCTAGCGAGCAATTCTTTTCAAGGTCTGATCAAATAACCAGGGTACACCCCTTGAGTTTAGAGGAAAGGCTTTTCTATAGTAAGGTCTGTTAAATGATGGAATTCCTTGCCCATGGATGTGGTTATGACAGATGTAATGGATACTGTTAAGAGAAGATTAAATACATTTCTTTCAAAAGGGAAGATAGAGGGTTATAGTGCATATTAGTAGGCAAAACAGGAAGGTCTGATAAAGACAAACATATGGCAGCAGGAAAGCTATATAATCCTCATGACTGTGGGTTATGAGGCAAAGGTTAAACTTGATGGACTTGTGTCTTATTTCAACCTAATTTACTATGTTACTATTAGGGTTATGATGTTGCTCAGGTTTATTATAGTTGTGATTAAATTTTGCAATGTCTGCATACATTTTCCTTTTCTCTCTGATGTTTTTGGGACAGTGTTGGAATGTTCCAGTGGTCCCTGTGGCTCCCATAGGACAAAAATGAAAAAAGGAATTTTTTTTTACCAATAAATTCATATCTTTTGACCCTATCTGGTACACAGGGCATCCCTCATGGTGAACCCTTGTTCTCTGGCAGGGGTGCCCTGCCATAAATGGCCTTTGGATTGGTTACTATTTTTTAAGCTAATTTTTATTTATCATATTAATATGGCCTCCAACTTTGGTCTGGCTGATCAAAAACTGAAAATGTGGATAGCTACATGTGTGTTAAGTAGAATGGAATTTGAAAATATGCCTCCTACAGAAGCATTTATGTAAGAACCATACCTCCTGAAAGAAGAGACATTAACACCATGGCCCCTCTGTCACCCATGGACTTAAAAGAAGTTGATTTCATGGTAAGTAACATGAAAAAAATAATTTTTCTCTCCTATGGAGTAGTTGGTTTTGCCCAAAATCCCCCTTTTTTCTGAATACTGCCCTTTGGGTCTTATACAAAAAATAAAAGTGAAGTAAATCTGGAGCAAACCATCTGCACCTATAGGAGGAAACATTTTCCAAACTTCACATTTATTTAAAGGGGGGTTTTAACCACTTGAATTCTAAAATCCCTCTTTAAATCAGGGGGACTTTGAAATTTTTTAGAACCAGATTAATGTGCACTGAATTATAAAAAAATGTGATGCATACCACTCTGTTCTTTAAATAGTAACTCGTACCCATAATACAGTTTGATTGCTCCAAAATTGATTCTCTTTTCATTTGAGCAAGACAACAAGCACATAGATTTTTTGCATGCAACTTACAATTTGCTACCCGTTTTTTGTAAGGTTTTATTCCCAACATCCCTTGCTTTCAATATAAATCAAAATGAAAATGCAATAATATTTACAATCTACAAATGTGTGTGGTAATCTGCGTTGACCTGCAAAACTGTGACGATAGTCATCCATGTGAACACCTTCATAGTATACAGTGATACCTTTTTCTTGAGCTTTTTTTTTGGGGGGGGGAGGTGGGTTAATATTGCATAGGCAACATCACAATTTGAACACAGCCAAAACCCCCCACTAATTTAAAAATAGCTAAAGGCGGTACTGTGTTAGCAATATAAAGAGCAGGAGACTGCTAGAGTAAAAATTATACCATTATATGCTAACTGACTAGCTCTAGGATACATTCTTTCGAAATAATTCTCTTCTTCAGGCATATTCTTAGGGCAATATGTTCAAAAGAAAAGTGGAGGAGTTCTGGAGCAAATAAATTGTGCTACTGGGGAGAACTAAACAGTCTAAAAATGGGTATTTTAAGCCCTTGAGTGCTAGAGAGGTTACAGTTCGTTGAAAAACCACTCTAGCATTCAAGAAGTTAAAATTCCCATTTAAATCAATGGGAATATTAGTTTTCCCCTATAGTGCTATTGCTTTGCAGCAGAACTCCTGCACTCTTCTTTTGAACATACAGTCCTTTAAATATTCTAAATATGCCTGGGGAAGATAATTTACTTGTCTTGAAACCTTGCATGCTAGAGCTACTCAGTTAGGCAATAAATGTATTACTTTTACTGTACCAGTCTCCTGCATTGATTTAAATGGGGCTTTCCCTCAAACAACAATGCACAGGAGACCTCTTTAGCATTCATGGGTTAAAAGACCCATAAAATATGCTCTGAAGCTCACAAGGTTAAGCTCCAGCATGTTGTTTGAAGTCTAGAAGTGTCTCTTGCAATTTATTGAAAGCCTCTAGTGCCTGCCACTTCTGTTACCTTTTTTTATCCACTAGAGGTTCTCTTGGTAAACAGTGATTCTTTGGACGATGAAGAGAAGGGCAGTTCTACATGGGGAGAGGAACAATCACCATTGCCAGTTATGGAGCTGAACTGGATGGTGATACGCTCTTGTTTTGATGATTCGTTATATTCCAAAGTAAATCAACAGAGAGTCACACGCAGTATTATCACTAATTAAAGATTTTATTATCATAATACTTTTCAGTTTATGATCTCAGCACGTATGGGATAGCCCCTGATGGATCTGACCACCACCCATACAGTCTTGCTTGCTATAGATTCCAAAGTAAATAAACAGAGAGGCACATACAGTCTTGCTTGTACACAGCAGGACACATCATAGTCACATTCATGTTCCAGATGAAGGTCTTAAAAAGCCCCTACAGCACCTAGCAATTTATACCCTGTATCACAGCCTGATCACATTCTGACAAGGATGCTTTAACCTATCAGGTTTCAAGGTTAGTGTCAACAACCTACATAACCATTACATGTCCAGCTTGTGCTCTGCAGCTGCAAGGATTAATGTAAACACCTGCATCACAACTACATGAACAGAGCGTGCCAATTCTAGTGTTCTGCTACTGCACGGTCAGCACGTATTGCTCTAACTATATGGTCTTGAAGTTGTTACATTAAGTAACACAATGAAAGCAGATACTTATAGCAAGCATATTATGCACAGAAGACTTGTAAGAAACACATTAACCCCTTATTAAGAAACACAAGAACCCCTGATTAATCCCTTCTTGCTTGTCTCCAAAAATAAAACACACAGAAAAGTGCCCAATAGTGTATTATCTCCAGAAAATGTGATTAAAATATACACATAAATATACTTGCAAGGCCAACAAAGGGAATAACCAGTGTTTCAAACAGGCAGGTGGAGATCTCTCATCATCTCCACTCAGTGGTACCCAATCAGCTGCTTCGTCCACTCATGCTACAAATCATCCATCATCCTGTGTCCAAAAAGGATTTAATATAAAAAGCTCCAAAAGAAACAACTAACAATGTAGAAATCGCAAAATAAAATCAAGTAAAAATATAAATATAATATTTTAATAAAATTTTCTGGAGATACTACACTATTGGACATTTTTCTGTGTGTTTTATTTTTGGAGATTCTGAGCCACTTGCAGAGAGTGTGAAGAGGAATAGCAGCCACCCTGAAGCTGGGTCAACCTGCCTTTAAGCTGTTTTTCATATATGTGATTGACAGCCTATATTTTTATGAATACCCACATGTGGGGTGTTCATGGTAGTGGAACATGTTTTATAAATTTGATTTCACTAAGGCACTCCCTTTTGCTTTCTTTTCTTCTGTTTCTATGGGACCATGTTTTATACTTCCACATACAGCTCCTTTCTCAGTGGTGATAGGGCAACAGGGTCTCCAGTGAAATCCAACAGTGCCAAAGTACAGACCTCTTCTACCAAGCTAGGTCATTAGGAGGAATCCAGGCACTGGTCCTTTTAGGACCAGAATGGCATGCAACACATTACTTCACAATCTGGTCTTTAAAGAGATAACCCTCTGGTTGGCAGAGTATGGCAGACAATGCACTTCACACCCGTTTGGCATTCAGACAAAGAATGTATTTGTTAGTGAGTATGAGTTAATCCTATGAGTTCTCTCATAAATTCACTATCCCAATTGTTTTCTTAGCACAGAAAGTGGCACAGAAAGTGGTTCTACTTTCTGACCAGACATGGTCAGAGCAGATCTCCTTTTGCTAGAGAGATCTAGAACAAGGAGCCTTGAAGAATCATGTAAAAGTAAAAAAAGAATAGAAAGTATAGCCAATTTGTATTTACATATTATGCATTTGTAGAATATGCAAAAGTCAAAATAGGGGAGGGGGTGACTGTTCCTTTAATACATTTAAGATATTTTTTTAAAAATGTCAGCATATCTTACTTGTCAGGCTAGACCTTGATTCACAACAGTGAAACTATGCAATTATTTTTAGATAAATGAGACATTCTTTTCAAAGCGTTAGATAAAAGATAAAGTTGTGTAATGTTGTTTAAGCAGTGGGAAGAGTTACATTATTTTTAATATGAATATTGCATATGCAGTATGTACATTAACTCTTTACAGTCTGTTTAATTACTTTGTATTAGAAACATCTCCAACACAATGCTGCACAATACTTATGAAGCATCTAATGGGTTAAAGTGATCTCTAACCTTCTCATTTTAGCATGTTTAAAAAAATAATTTTATGAATAATTTATGCCACTGTTTTGAAATTGCAATTAAACATGTTTTTTTCTTCCAATACAGTATATCACCATTCCCTCGTATGGATCAAATACCTTACTATAGGTGAGCTTTCATTTTCATTTCCACTTATATTTTTGTTACGGAAACCTGCATTACATTATATTTTTTAGAATCACATGGTGTATAAAATAATCTTTAGAAGTGTATGAAAGATGCAGATTTAATGTTCTGTGCTAAATATAAATAGTGTAACGTGATATTAGTATTAGAACATGTCAGTAAATCAACAAATCTTGTATATATGCCTAAAGAGTAATTGAAACGCAAAGCCATATTAAAATGGAGATCCAGAGTGAGATAAACATTAGAAGTAAAATGGAGGGGTAGGTCTTATGGGACAAATAGGACAACTTGGGGGATCTTAGTGCAGAGGCTCCATAGAATAACATAGGACTTAGAGAAGTGATATCACTGGAGAAGTCATCTTCCTTTATCACCTGTTTATCATGCTTTAATGTATACTTGCCTTGTGTTGCTAAGAATAAAGGAAAATAGTATAAATATTGTTACTGAAATTAAATGATAGCAGATCTTGTCTATTGGTTTCTAAACTTCTACAGTAGGCTTTTTCTACAACTTCTTTTTTGTAACCCTTCTCCTTGAATTTTCTCTTTAAAATATCTGTCTCTTTACTGAAGTCTTCCTCTTTGGTACAGTTGTGTTTAATGTGTTGGCATTGGCTGTAGGGAATGTTATTAATACATCTTTTATCATGGCTGCTCTTTGCATGTAAATGACTATTTCTTTCACAAGATTTTCTGTGATTGGTAGATATAATATTAGACTGTTCATGATAAAAAAAAAGCACACCTAAAAATTCAGTTGTTTTCTTTCTGAATGTTGTGAGTGAATTGTAAACCTAAAGAATTGGAATTCATGTGCAGGGTGAATTCCAAAAAACAATCAGGGGTACCCTTCCAGATGAAAACCAGATCATCTATATATATATATATATATATATATTTTAGAAAAATTATATTCTCAAGAAAGACCCCAGGATGGATTACCTGCTGCAGGGCTATCTCCCCAGCCTCATAGCCCCAAAACAGGACAGCTTATATGCTAATTTGAATAGCAGAACCTCACAACTAGAGTAACATACAGAGCCTAATATTTGTACTAGTAGCTGCAATACTTGTGTCATGACAGGCATGTTATTCACTGACCTGGACTGCCTCGTCCTCTTATCTATTATCCTCCTGATGACAAAAAATAAGATTAATATTAGTCAGCCCTCCAAGTCTCATAAAAAAGATAAACCAGCTAAAACCCTCTATGCCCACCTAGCAGACAATCCATTTTGTGCTTTTATAGCAAATACTGGATCAATGCCCGAGATGCATCTATAGCCGATTTCCTGATACTCTTAATGCAAAGGAATAATTTCCAGTCTCGCCAGTGCAGACAATAAACCTGGCAAGTATGCTTGTGGAACCAGAGAACAGAAATGTTGGAACTAAAAATGGGACAGAGACTCTGCAATAGTGTTCCGAACCCCAGGTACATGCTCTGAACACAGTCGGACCAATGGAGGAGATCTTGCTGACAATGAGTTTATGGCTGCCACAACCTCCATGTTGTCTAAACAGAAGACAACATATTGGTTGGCCAAATCTTCTCCCATAACCCCAGTGCCACCAGAATAGGAAACATTCCTCGGGATGCTAGGTTCCTGGCTAAGTCTCCCTTCAGGCAATCCCTTGACCATGGTTTTGCACACCAGTACCCTTGACCAAAGGCTCCAAAACCTGAACTCCCGGTAACATCTGTTAACAGCTCTACCTCATTATTAACCACTGGATTACTTCTCCAATAAGTCTTCCTATTGTAGATGTCTAAGAAGTGAGACCATACCACCATAATATTCCAAGGAGTAGCTTTTCTGAGGAGCAGAAGCTCATTAATCAAATCTATAAGGATATTTAGCTTATTTATAAGCAGGCAATACCACATGATGACTGTATTATTTATATACCAAGAACTGACACAGGACCTTATATTTTACCTCCTGCGAGAGGAACCCCATGCTGTCGCATACAACTTAAAATATGTTCACAAACCTCAGAGTCAGCAGGATAGGCAATCAGAAAATTGTACAGATAATACATTATTCTCTATCCCCTGCTGCATTACTCATTTCAAAAATGTACTTGGTCAAAATTCTGACAAGATATGATACACCCCCACTGGGCCCTTGGAAACTTACACCACAGCAGATACCAGGATGAAGGATGAACTGGTAACAAGAGAAACACAGACTCAACATCAACTTTAGCCAACAGAGCCTCCTTTCCATCTGCACTGATTCAGGAAATGAGTGTTCTTGACCTTACATGTACTACCTCCCCTTACAGCATAAAGAATAAGCTAGATGTCCTTTGTGACCTATTTGAGAGCTACGCTTGATAACCCATTGTACTTTTCCAAGGATAACTCGATGGCAGATGCCTAGTGACTCAACATCATAAGCTCAGGCTGAATTCCCATCATTGTTTCCAAACCGCTCCATATTCCTCAACCCTGGAGGGAGTATCCTGATTCTCACATTGGTGAATCAACTCTCTTACTTTACATATTAGTGATATATCTTTACTAGGCAACAAGTATGGCTTAGCATTTGTTGTCACTCACCAGCCGCTACTCATGAGACTGGCAACACTGGTGTTGACCTTACCTGCTCCCCAGGCACCGAAGCAGCAGCAACCAAACCAAGTCTTCACTTGTAGCTAAAGCCACTGGCTGAGAATGAAGCTATTCATCACTAAATCTCTTGGAAGGAGAAATCTCCAGAAAAAAAAAACACCACCATTTGACATGCTCAATGATGTAGCTCATCACCAACCATTCAATACTCTTTCCTTACGATATATACATATGTACATGCACAAATACACACGATATATTATAAAAACAGGTCAATGGTGATATCACCAAAAAACAAGAGCACTCATAGGACTTGTGAAAAGACTTAGAATGGTGTATATTTATTCATCAATGTGGCATATATATATGTATGTATGTGTGTATATATATATATATATATATTTTCCTCATACCACATGTATATGCACAAAATTGTTTTAGGAGGTACTGCAACTCACCTGATTTAGAAAAATCCAGTGAAGGGCTCCGCCTGCTGGGTGGCATAGACCACGTTTCCAGCATCCCAGATGCCTTCAGCAAACCATATGTCCAGCCCTGCACTACTGGCACCTTGCTGCCAGAAGTCCTGCTCTTATACCGTCCTTTTCACACTGCCTCTATAACCTCTGGTACTGAGGCCCTGCCCATACCTCCATACTATTTTCCTGTGAGAAAGACTCATCAGTTTGCTAGCAGAAGCCAAACTAGTAGGACCCACTGCTGACGCAGCAATAATCTCGGGGCCAGCTTGCAACACATCCCACAATCACTCCAACCCATGGTTTTACAGCCCAGGTCAGAGCATTGCCAGCCCATCTTCCATTACCTCATCCTTCTGCACAAACTCAGGCAGACAAGGACCACAGGAAACAGAGGTTTCTGAAGTCCCGTCCTATCCCATATACCTCAGAACTGGAAGGTTCACCCACCAATGACATACTGGGACAGAAATCCCAGCTCATGGCCCCTTCTGCTTACGAGCTACAAGGACTGTTAGGCCACCAGATATGATGTATGATTTTATGATGACTTATGCATAATTTACAGATTTTATCAAGAAACTTTTACATACCAGAGGAATGGGTGGCATACTGGAAGCACACCACCTCTGCACTTTGAAGGATTAACATGGTCTTTATAACACTAACAAATGTACAGGTGTTCTTCCTAGATTCATTCACATGCTGAGCAAGAAGACTTCTGAGTATTTATATTTAATTAAAAGGACACATTGCCTAAAAAAATGTTGGTGAGTTCAAAGCAGCTTTCAAAATCACATGTATGTTGCATTAGCCATGTTTATTTCAAAAAGTAACGTCTTGTTGAGATTGGTAAAATCTGTAGTACCCAACAGCTGGAGGTCCAAAGATTGGCTACCCCTGTTTTAAAGCTTTTAGTTCCACAAAGTTATGTAACAATTAAAAAAATATTTGTCATCAAAATCTAATTTTAGACAGTTATTATGATAGTCCAATGCACCCCCTTTCCTGGCACATTAATAAAAAAAGTAAACGTCTACCTACAGTGTAGAGGAACAAATTTATATTTTGGTTACAGAATGAAGAGATACTGTATTAATGTTAAAATACAGATTGCGCTCATATGAATATATCTGGAAAAACAAGTCAAGGTAAAGACAAAACTTTGGGAAAAGTATAGTGCTTATTGATAAAAAAAGAACACATAAAAATGCATTAAAATGTGTCCTTCTTTGGCAGATTACATTTCAGAGTTTCCTTCCTCAATAGCCAGCTTACTGCTTCCTCCACTATCCTTCCTTTATTCTTTGGTCTAGATGTTCCAGCTGTTTGGTAGGCTGTAGGGGGACTGCAGAGAAAACCCACAGGGGGTGTGAAAGGGACCGGTAACTAATTGAATGAGTCACTAGACCAACGTGTATTAGTGGAGATCCACTCAACCTCTTCAGGTGAAATCAAAGGGTTAGCAGGGGGTTAGCAATAAATAGCCATATATGATATAATGATGCTAAAAAATAAAAACAGCATAAAAATGTTGTTAACATTGAAATTAAGAATGTAATAATGATACTATTTATACATATAGATAGAGAGATAGATATACATCCAAAAAAATAAATAAAAATAACTTGTAGTGTGATGGACCGTGAAAGCACTTTTCTCTGTCGTCCAATACAGGTTACTGGTAACTCTGGGAGGCGTCAGTCCCCTTTAAGTAGGCAGGAACATTCTCTAAATGTATGCAGGGGGTGGAGCCTCCCTTCCCACTCAGGCTGCAGCCCAGCTAGCCACTTCCAGAATTGTTTGTTCCTGGGTGTGAACACACCAGGTGGAGAATATTCATCGTTAGTTTTAGTTGCTTTTTTATTTTTCTGTCAGATATGGAACACCACCATTAGGCGGGTTACCATGACTGACAAATGCCCTTTCAAAGTGGCTAGCTCAGTGTCCAGGTGCGTTTTGGTGGACCTTAAGCCCTGAAGGGGGAAAATCTTGGGTACAAGTGCTTCCCCAGGGATTGACCACTGAGGTAATTTCTTACTACATGGTAACCTGAAGACAGAAGATCTGCAGGAGAGGTGAGCTACCCTTTGAGTGCTGCAGGTCCACTTGTCCCCACAGTGCCCCTTTGCTCGGCTTGTATTTGGCAGTTCTCATTGTGCACTCCGGCACTCATTGGGTATATATGTGTATGTCTGTTGGGTTTTTGGAGCAGGTTTATGTGGTAGCTTAACCCTTTGTCTGCTGGTTTGACATGTTTTGGGGGGGTTTCTGACACTTTCCTTACTGGGTTAGTGTTTTCTCGGTGTGCATACATGTTCCTTGTATGTTTTTCATGTTTTTAACTTGTAGTTTAACTTTTATTAAAATTGTGTACTGCACCTTTAAGGCGCGCTTTACCACATAGACGCCATTGCTCCATTTACTTTCTATGGGACAACACTGTTTGGGACGTATCTCTGCAACCGCTTCACACAGCAACTTCAGAGAGGGCTCATTTTAATTGTCTACCCTTGCTCTATCATCCGGTTTATAGTTCAAGTGTGTTGGGGGGCTTCGGGCACTGTTTTGGGGTACTTTTTGGGAAAAACTACATTTCCCATGAGCGCTTGATTCGTGCCTAATTTCTGATTGGCTCCCATCGCGGCAAACATTTTGGAACTTTTCTCAATGAGTATCCTCCACAGGGCTTGGACCCTCCTTTCCTCCTCTGCAGATTAACCCTTCGCCTGCCAGAAAAGTCTATATTTAGCATTTCTGGGGTGAAATATTAATCTTACACACTACAATTGGGTGATTCATTGTACAGTTGGTTATTTTGACAATGTGAAAATGTCTATACCCCTGGAGCTAGGGGCTAGACCTAAGACTAAGAAAGCTGGGATATCAGTATCCCGCATTGCTCTTCCTGTCACACAGGGCTACCTAGAGTGTTCTCTGGTCATTTCTGCCCAGTAGGTTCTGAAGTTCCTGGCAGCAACCCAGGGCTTTCCAGCCATGCTATTGAGCCAGCTTGGGTGCAAGAGTTTAAGGCTGCAACTAGAGACCTTAGGTCCACTTTACAGCTTTTTACATCCCAGATACAGGGGGCACTTCAATTATGGCAGACCCCCCTCTACTCTCAGATCCTCCCTGTCTCAACCGCAGGGAGCACCTGATGTGTCAGATTCTTCTGAGGAAGAATTGTTGCAAGATTCGGATGTTGAGGTTGGTACTACTTTGTAATCTTCCAGGTCTCCTTGGGGACCCATTTGAAACTGATCCTGAAACCTCTACTGAGGACCTGATCAGGGCTGTATTGTCCACTATCAGCATTCCATTGTTTCAGGAGGTTTCCTCTGATCCCTCTGATGTTTTTCAGGTGCCTGCAAAGCCCCTTACTTATTTTCCTCCTAACCCAACTCTTGACCGTTTGGTTCTGACGCATGGAAAAATCCAGACAAGTCCTCTTCAGTGTCTAGAAAGTTTGTTAAACTTTATCCCTTTTCTGAAACAGAAATGGATAAATGGGGTCCTCCCCCTAAGGTGGACGCACCCATATCTAGACTGTCTATATCTACTGCCTTACCTGTTTCTGATACTTCTGCGCTGCTAGGTTGGACTGACAAACTTGAGGTCTCCCTCAAGTCCGTTTTCGCTTCTATTGGCTTTACTACGTGTCCAGCCTTTGCTGTTGTATGGGTTAACCAGGCTATTGCAGTCCGGACTGAACAGCTCAATACAGCGGTCCGTCAGGATGCGCCTACTTCAGAGAAATTGTGTCTTCTTGCTAAAATATCTGAAGCTCAACATTATGTTTCTGCTGCTGCCTTTGCTTCCGTCCGCATGATGGCACGGGCCTCCACTACTTCTGTGGTGGCTTGGCGGGCACTTTGGCTTCCGATTTGGTCGGCCGACGCAGCTTCCAAGAAAGTTTAAGGAACTAATTAGCAGGGCCACAGGGGGTAAGAGTACTCTTCTGCCCTTGGTTTAAAAAAAAAAAAAAAAAGTTGCTGTTTAAGCGTAACCGGTCCTTTCTTTCCTTTCAACCTGAGACTCGTACGACGAACCAGGCGGTTCTGTCAGCTCCGCATCCCTCCTCCAAGCCCAAGCAGCAATGGAAGCCCAAGGCCGCATCCAAGCCCAAGATTTCCAAGGCTGCTTCGGCATGACTCACCGACCCGGGTCTGCATCCCGCTCTGGGTGGTCATCTCCACCTCTTCCGCGGGATTTGGGAGGATTCAGTGTCGGACCCATGGGTTTTACAGCTGGTGTCAGAGGGATACAAGATCCCTTTCTTTTCCCTTCTGCCTTTTCGCTTTCATCTTTCTCGTTCTCCTCAGGAAGTCGAGAGAAGCCATCTGTTTGAGGACGTTCTTCAGGCTCTTCTGGACAAGGATGTCCTGGAGCCAGTACCTCCTTCAGACAGGTGTTCAGGATTTTATTCAAACCTCTTTGTGGTAACAAAGAAGGATGGTGGATGCCGCCCTGTTTCTGGATCTGAAAGATCTCAATTCCTTTGTAGTGAACACTCACTATCGTCAGGAGTCTCTGCGCAGAGTGATCGCTGCCATGTCTCAGGGGGAGTTCCTTCCTTCTTTGGACCTTCAAGATGCTTATTTGCACATCCCAATCCATCTAGAGAGCAGGCAGTATCTGAGGTTTGCCTGCGCCGGAGGTCATTTTCAGTTCTCAGCCCTTCCATTTGGTCTGACAACAGCCCCCCTAGGTTTTCCAATGGGGTCTGGGGGCCTTGGTATCCATCATCCATTGGGACGGCATCAGAGTGACTCCATACATGGACGACTTGCTTTTGAAAGCATCCTCTGTGGACCGTCTTCATCAGTAGGTCCAGACCTGCATTCGAATTCTTACACATCACGGTTGTATTGTGAGCTTGGAAAAGTTGGAACTTGTTCCGTCCCAGCAACTAGTCTTCCTGGGTCTTCTGTTCGATACTCAGCAGTGCAGGGTGTTTCTACCGGACGAGGTAGTCCATCAATTTGCTCAAAGAGTTTCAATGATCCTATCCGCGATCGGATCCCGGTTCCGAAGTCGTCTTCTCTGGTGGGGAAGTTCATCTCCACGATAGAGGTGGTTCCATTTGCCATGGCACACACACACCAGGGAACTTCAAAGATTTGTGATTCGGACATGCAGGGACCTACTAGATCATCTGAACCTATCGATCTCTATTCCTCCTCATGTCTAGTGAGCTTGGAGTGGTGTTGGGACCTTTCCAGTCTCCTGAAGGGGAGATCCTTCCGGTTCCCTACTGGACCAAGGTCACAATGGATGCCAGCCTCTTGGGCTGGGGAGCTGTTCTGGGTCGCTTCAGTGCTCAGGGGAAGTGGGCCATGGAGGAGTCTCTTCTTCCCACCATTGTTCTGGAACTTCGAGCAATATTTCATGCTGTACGTTATTGGGAGCCTCGACTGGAGGACTGTCCAGTCCGAGTGGAATCCGACAACGCCACTGCGGTGGCTTACATCACCAGACAGGGCGGGACAAGAAGTCTCGCCGTTTGGTTAGAGGTCAAGGCCATTCTGTCCTGGGCAGAGGTTCGTGTTCCTGTCATTTCCGCAGTGCACATTTCAGGCGTAGACAACGTCATGGCAGACTTCCTCAGTCGTCACACACAGTCGACAGCGGAGAGTGGGAACTACATCTGGAGGTGTTTCAACTCCTAACTCAGAAATGGGGGGTACCCCTAGTGGATCTGATGGCAACCAGGCACAGCAGGAAGGTTCCGACATTCTGCTCCCGGTGGAGAGACTTTCTAGCTTTGGCTGCCGATGCAATGTCCATTCCGTGGACATTCTCCCTGGCCTACATTTTTCCTCCTCTTCCGATGTTGATAAGGGTGACACAGAAACTGAAAGTGGAATGTTGTCCAGTAATCCTGATCGCTCCGAATTGGCCTCGTCAGTCCTGGTATCCAGAGCTTCTGGCCCTATCGGTGGAGGAGCCCTTTCCGCTTCCCTCTTGTCCAGATCTTCTTCTGCAGGGTTACCTGTGGAAGGAAGATGTTCATCGGCTCAATTTAACGGCCTGGAGGTTGAATCCTCAATTTTAAAGAAGGAAGGGTTTTCTTCTGCTGTGGTGTCTACTACACTTAGTGCCCGTAAGCCTGTTTCTTCCAAGATCTATCACCGTGTCTGTTCGACATTTGTGTCTTGGTGTGCTGACAGAGATCTGTCTCATGACTTTCATCTTCCCACTGTCCTGGCCTTTTTGCAGGACGGTGTGGATAAGGGTCTCAGTCTGAGTTCTCTTAAGGTTCAGACTTCGGCGCTCTCTGTCTTTTTCCAGGAGCGCATTGCTGTCCTTCCTGATGTCAAGGTTTTCTTCCAAGGCGTTGCTCATGTGCATCCTGCCTTTCGGAGTCTGGCTCCTCAGTGGAACCTTAGTTTGGTTTTGGGAGTTCTCCAACGTCCTCCCTTTGAGTCTTTGGCTACTATTCCTTTACGTCTCTTGACATGGAAGATGGCTTTCCTTCTGGCAATTGTGTCAGTTCGCCGAGTGGCGGAGTTGCAAGCTCTTTCTTGTAGACCACCTTATCTGGTGTTGCACAAGGATAAAGCGATGCTTCGCACCTCTAAGGAGTTCTTACCTAAAATAGTCACTGAGTTTCACGTCAATCAGGTGATTGTGGTGCCCTCTTTCTGCCCTAACCCCTCCTCTGACAAAGAAAGGGATCGCCACTTGTTGGATGTGGTGTGTTGTCTCAAGTTTTATGTCCATCGCACTGAATCTATCAAGAAGTCCAATGCTGTTCGTCATTCCTAAGGGTCCTAGGGCAGGATGACCTGCATCCAAAGTGACTATTGCGTCATGGATCAAGTCCACTATTTGTAGGGCTTATGAACTGAGGACTAAACATGTTCCCTTTCGGGTCACGGCTCATTCCACCAGGTCCATTGGGGCCTCTTGGACCTATAAGAATCAAGCATCTGCTGATCAGTTGTGCAGGGCGGCCACTTGGTCCTCTGTGCACACCTTTTCGAAGCACTGCCGTGTGGATGTGCTGGCTTCGGCTGATGCCAGCTTCGGGAGGAAGGTCCTGGAGGCAGTCTTGCCTGTCTAGGATCTTCTTCTTCTCAGGTTCTTAGTGCTTCCTTACTGTTGAGCCCTGTTGGCTCTAGTTCAGCGTGCTGTGTTAAAGTTCCTAGGGTGTTTTTACCCCTGTTTAGTGTCCGTTGACACTTCAATTTTGTTGGGATCTCTGACCGGTTGGTTCATAGAGGTCCTGGTGACTTTGGGGGCCTTGCGTCTGGTCCTTGCCTTCTTCCCGCCTCTGGGGAACTCAATGGTTGGACATCCCAGAGTTACCAGTAACCTGTATTGGACGACAGAGAAAAGAAGATTTTAGTCTTACCTACTAAATCCTTTTCTCTTAGTCCATACAGGTTACTGGTCTCCCACCCTGTCAAGAGACCATGCTTGGCTCTCCTGTGGCAGTTTGTGGGAGTCCTTCGGGGCATGCTCACAGGAGTCTTCTTCCTTTCTACTATCTAGTCTGGTTAGTTCACAAACAATTCTGAAAGTGGCTAGCTGGGCTGCAGCCTGAGTGGGAAGGGAGGCTCCACCCCCCTGCATACATTTAGAGAATGTTCCTGCCTACTTAAAGGGGACTGACACCTCCCAGAGTTACCAGTAACCTGAGTGGACTAAGAGAAAAGGATTTAACAGGTAAGACTTAAATCCTGTTATTAGCATCTGGAAATAACCCATGTAAATCACATAAAATCATAGTGGATATGTAATAAGGTAAATAAAAACAATGCATTTGCTTATATAATAGAAAACAAAAGCGTAGATATTAAAACTACTAATACTGATGGGATCCTACAATTCAAAATATAAATCCACATTGAGTCCCTTTGGCTTCAGAGTATGCCGCTCGTGAATCAAAAAGAACTCTTTCTGCCTGAGTCTAAGGAACCTGTCACCCTCTCTTTGGTTCATCTAAACCTGTTCCAAACCTATAGCTTTTATTTTTGTTTGAAATTATGTAACTCCTCACTTCATGTTCAGAGAACTTGGTTTTAATTTTCCTTCTGGTTCTGCTTGCATGTGCAGTTTATCTGCGGGCTGTGGAAAACTACTTTTCTATTGAATAACTCAGTTCCTGGCTAGGAAGACCATACTGTGAGATAGTCAACCATGATCTTTAAATGATAGCTAGATAAGCACTTAAGGAACAAAAGGGTGCACAACAAATTACAAAGCAATGCATTACACCCACCTCAAGTACTTAAAGGGTTAAGATAACCTTGTGCCATAAGCAGAGTCTGAGGTTCTTTTATCCTACTAGCAACTGTAATTTCTACCTCAGTTGACTTGAGTACAGAACTGATTGAAGATATTATCTCTTGAGCAACAGCACAAGAGCAAAAGTTATAAATTGACATTAGTATTTTCTTGCCTTAAGGTAGGTAGGGGTTATTATAAGGAAGTGTTTTCCTTTAAGTGCTACCAACAGATCCATTTTTCAGGATATCCTTATGTGAGCACAGGTGGACCAATCTCAAGTACAATTATGCTTAAAACATTCACTGTTAGTAACTCTTGTGGGCCAGGGTTGGCTACCTCTTCCGTAGAAATTATCACAGAGTGACTAAGAAAAATTACACTGACACGTACAGATACAGTAAAATCAATATCTTTATTGAAAATAAGAACAGAAAAGATACGATCAGTACTTCCCCAACCCTCATGGGACCAGGTGTGGAGACAGTGCACTAACACTTCCCCAACCTTCACCAGCCAGGTATGGAGACAGCACAGGATCCACTGACAGAAGAGGGGCTTATCCAAATTTGACTACAGAAGTTACTAGTAGCAAGTATGGAAGTAACTAATAGTGTGTGTGAAGAGGAAACGCCCAAGCAAAGTGAGAGAAACGTCCCTAGAATGCTAGGGAAACCTACAGGCAATGGTGACTCACGGGTACCCTAGAACGCTAGCTCACGGACCTCCATCTCATCCTTGATAATATCATTAATCCCTTGTGAGAAGTCCGCCACCAGATCCTCGTTGTTCCAGCCTACCTCTGATGCTAATGTACGAAATTCAGCAGCATATTCTGCTTCAGCATATTCTCTGCTTCAGCAGAGGTTGCTCGGCCTGGAAATTCAAATACTTTACAAAAGACATCTACAAATTCTGTGAAGTTAGAAGTTATGGGTCTAGCCATCTCCCAAAACTGATTGGCCCATGCCAATGCTTTGCCAGTCAACAAGGAAATCATAAAGCCCACTTTGCTTCATTCGCTCTGGAATGCATTAGGTACCAGTTCCAAAAAAATTCCGAGCTGATTTATGAATCCACAGCACAACGTGGGTTCCCATCATATCTTAGAGGGAGAGGAGTGGCTCCGGATAACCCTCTATAAATCGTGTTTTCCACCTGAGTGGTTACTACTGATGCCGAAACAGGAGGGGCCACCGGTATTTGCTCAGGCTTATCGAGATGCACTGTACGGTTTAGAAGTGTCTGCATTGCTATAGACAACTGGTCGATAGGTTGTTCCTGAATATCCATTCTGGAAAGGGTATTAGGCAACTGTTGGCTACCAGTATCTTTTACTTTCAGAGCTCATGGCCCTTTTGTACTGTCACAGAATGACTACGAAAAATGACACTGACAAGTACAGATACAGTAAAATCAGTATCTTTATTGAAAATAAGAACAGAAAAGATGCAATCAGTACTTCCCCAATCCTCACGGGACCAGGTGTGGCGACAGTGCACAAACCTTCACTATTGGTCGTCTTAGGACTGAGACAGGTGAATTGATTACTGAGGATAAAGCTATGGCTGACACCCTAAATACGTTCTTTGCTTCAGTATATACAAAGGAAGCAGCAATGACAAGCTATGGGCAAACAGACAAAACCATGGAATTTCCTCCAACATCTGCATGGCTTACTGAGGACAAGGTCCAAAAGAAACTGGAAAGGGTTATAGTGAATAAAGCGCCTGGACCGGATGGTATACACCCAAGGGTACTTAAGGAACTTAGTTCAGTAATAGCAACACCATTATACTTAATATTTATTGATTCACTTTCATCAGGCATAGTACCCTGTGATTGGAGGAAAGCTGATGTAGTTCCATTGTTTAAAAAGGGAGCAAGATCCAAACCAGGAAATTATAGACCTGTGAGCTTGACTTCCATAGTGGGTAAGATACTAGAAGGGTTATTAACTGACAGTATTCAGAACTATGTGAAGACAAACAATATCATTAGTAGGAATCAGCATGGTTTCATGAAGAACCGATCATGTCAGACTAATTTGCTTGCATTTTATGAAAGAGTAAGTAGTAATTTGGACAGGGGAATTGCTGTTGATGTAGTATACTTGGATTTTGCAAAAGCCTTTGATACAGTGCCTCACAACAGGTTACTGCATAAATTAAAAGGCTTTGGTTTGGGTGGTGTTATCTGTACATGGATTGAGAACTGGTTAATGATAGATGGCAGAGAGTTGTTGTAAATGGAACTTTTTCAAATTGGTCTAAGGTTATAAGTGGGGTGCCGCAGGGTTCGTCCTGGGCCCAATGCTTTTTAATTTGTTTATTAATGATCTAGAAGTGGGAATTGAAAGTAGCATCTCAATCTGATGACACTAAACTATGTAAGGAAATACATACAGAGCTGGATGTTTTTTCCCTACAGAAGGATTTAGATAAACTAAGTGAATGGGCAGAAAATTGGCAGATGTCATTTAATGTAGATAAATGTAAGGTTATGCATTTGGGCTGTAGAAACAAACTTGCTACATATACTCTAAATGGGAAACAACTTGGGAAATCCTCATTAGAGAAGATTTAGGAGTACTGATAGACTATAGACTTCACAGCAGTATGCAGAGTCACTTAGCTGCTGCTAGACCAAATAGAGTATTAGCCTGCATAAAAAGAGGTGTAGAAGCAAGGGATGCTAATATTATCCTACCTCTGTATAAATCCTTGTTTAGGCCTCATCTAGAATATGGAGTACAATTTTGGGTGCCTGTTCTAAAAAAAAAGACATTACTGAACTGGAAAAGGTGCAGAGACGTGCAGCAAAAATGATAAAGGGATGGAGGATCTGAGTTACAAAGAGAGACTAGCCAAACTGGGTTTGTTTACATTAGAGAAGAGACGTCTTAGTGGTGATATGATTACCATTTACAAATACATTCAAGGTCAATACAAAGAACTATCCAATGAATTATTTATGCAAAGAGCTGAGCAAGAACAAGAGCTTATCCATTAAGACTAGAGGAAAGGCGCTTTCGACTAAAACAAAGGCAGGGATTCTTTACAGTAAGGGCGGTCAGGCTATGGAATTCTTTGCCTCGGGATGTTGTGCTTGCAGATAATGCAACTGCATTCAAAAAAGCAATGGATGCCTATCTAGCACAGAACAATATTGACAATTATGACAAATGCCTTCAAAGCAAATAGGATATTGATCCGGGGAACTATTTGACTACCAATTGGAGTCAGGAAGGAATAATTCACCACCACACACACACTTGGGACTAGATTGGAAATGGCTCCAGAGGGCTTTTTTTGCCTTCCTCTGGATCAACAGGTGTGTTTTTGGCATGGGCTGGACTTGATGGACGCATGTCTTTTTTCAGCCTTATCTACTATGTTACTATGTTAGCCAGATATGGAGACAGCACAGGATCCACTGACAGAAGAGAGGCTGTTCCAAATTTGACTACAGACATTACTGGTAGCAAGCATGGTAGTAGCTACTAGTGTGTGTGAAGCGGAAACGCCCAAGCAAAGCGAGAGAAACTTCCCTAGAACACTGGGGAAACCTACAGGCAATGGTGACTCACAGGTACCCTAGAATGCTAGGGTAGCGATAGGCAGTGGTGACTTAAATCCCTAGAACACTAGAGTAGTGATAGGCAATGGTGACAAAGATCCCTAGAACGCTAGGGAGTACCCAAAGGCAGGATGGAATAGCCAGAGACAAGGTCCGGCACAGCGGGTGGATAACAGCTTGTACCAGAGGGAACAGCTAGAGCACGGTTAGGCCAATGGTCAAGAACACAGAGCAGTAAGTCAGCCACGCCAAGATCAGTACCGTATCAGACAGTCAGCCAAGCCGGGGTCAGCACAGAGTGGGTAGTCAGCCGGAGCCAAAGGGTCAGACCGGAGCAGGTAGTCAGAAGGAGCCAAGGGTGAGTCACTTCCATCATTCTCTGTTATACCGCCTGCGTCCTCCTTTTCCTGCCCTTATGTGACACGTCACCTGGTGCGCACGAGCCTGTACTAGACTGGAATTAACTTTCACCCACATTTTGCACATAACTGAGCCAGTGGTGCAAACGGTATGCTTTGCGTTTTCACCACTGGCTCAGTTATGGGCAAAATGTGGGTGAAAGTTATTTTCAGTCTAGTACAGGCTTGTGCGCGCCAGGTGACGTGTCACATAAGGGCAGGACAAGGAGGACGCGGGCAGGATAGCAGAGAATGATGGGAGTGACTAAGTAACCGCACGGTAACCATATTGACATGCGCAGTAGTGCTCACAATGCTCTACACGTCACAAGGTTAAACTTTAATCTTCTTTTGTGCCTTATCGTTCAGTTTTCGTATTTTTAAAATTACGCAGCGTTTTATAACTACATTAACGCTACACACACACAAATAAGGTCATGGTGGGGTGAAAGTTCTGCTTTAACTTTGACAGGGAACATAGCCTTTCTATATTGGAAATGCTCCTACTGAGTGTTATGCTTGCATTCAATAACTTTATTTTATGCTCTTCTATAAAGTATATTTTGTTCTTTTTTTTTTATTCCAAACAGTGGATGTACGGGCTCATTGAATTTTGAAGATATAGACAATCCCAATGCAGAATTTGTTCCATTCACCAAAGTTCGAACTCAACAGCCGTATTACACCACAACTGCACAGTATGTTTTTATAGCTGTGTTAACTGAGTTAACCTCTATGGAAATGTTAACATAATGAGTAGCTTGTCACAAAAACTTGTATTAATGTGTGGCTTCAAATGTATCTAAGACTTGACCAGGATAAGTCCTTCTTGCAGCCATCTGCTATATCTGTTTTTATCATACTATCTATAGTTCCCTTTATTTACTGAACTCTGCATTGAGTTCACACCTCCTGTTATTTGGTAGCTATAGGGTTGAGAGCTGCACACGATAATAACTTTATTTTTATTTGTATTTGTTTAAAACTATCTATAAGCAGTGCAGGCTATATGGGCCATGAAATGAATCATGATCCTACCCATTGAAACCCTCTGAGTGCCAGAGGGGTATGCAATGCTTTGCAAAGTAATGCGATGCATACCCCTCTGGCACTCAAAGGCTTAAATATCGACCCTTAGTGTTCTACAGGTTGTCCGGAAATCTCACTACTGGGGACCAGTCACTGGTTCCCAAAAGTGAAAAGGAAAACCAGGCTGGGGAATGCTGCAAATTACTTACTTTGTATCGTTATCCTTACTTTTACTGTCCCTGTCAGAAAGCTCTTTGGAGGCAGAAATCAAGGAAGCTCACTGTCAGTGAAAAAGTATGAACAAATAGGTGAAGATAAAAAAAAAGTAATTTAACTTTTACATATTTTGCACTTGCAGAATACACAAAGTCAAATGAAGGTTTACTGTCACTTTATAAATACATTGCTTGCAGAGATAACTATACACACTGCCATCATATGCACAGATGTCAGAGGAGAAAATAACTTATCTTCTTTGTGTGGATTGACATTGCGGGTAATCTTATTAAGCTTTTACCAAAATTGTCATTTAACCCTTTGAGTGCCATAGGGGTATGCAACACATTGCTTTGCAATGCATTGCGTACCCTTCTGTCACTCAAAGGGTTAAATGTATTTATTTAGGGATGTATGCACAATGAAAAACTGAGCAATTCTATATCAAAGGAAGTAGAGGGAGCAAATAAAAATGAAAATGTAATTTTTAAATTACATTTTATTAAGCAACAAAACCAGAAATAATGCAAAGTTCATGATGTGACGTGTTCAGCTTCATGGAAAGGATTACGCATTTTAAATCAAGACAATAAAATACATGGCAGTAGTGCATGTTATTGCATTTTTTATTTTATAAAAAGTAAACAGAGAAAAAGATGAAGGGATAAGAAGAGAGAAGATAAAGAAAATATAATTTCAAAACTGTTTGTCCTCTTCTAATTGGTACATGAAACTATTATTTAAGCATGCTTATAAAATGATTTCTCTTTGACCAGTCAGTTTTCAGGGTAGTTAAAATATCCCATTATGACTACATACAGAGGAGCCTTTTCCATTTACAGGTAGCTTGTAGTAAATGCCATCAACATCTTTTTATTTTTTGTGGGGCCATTGACTTTCACAAAGCAGCAGTAGAGATAATAAAGTAGAGGTAATTTGAGTTTACATATTGTGCATCTGCGTAATATGCAAAGTCAGAATGTTTACTGTCACTTTAAAAAATATTTTGCTTGCAGAGATAACTATAAACAGTGCTATCATATACACGGATGAGAATAGGACTTCTCTTCTTGACATGGCTTCATATAGGGTTGCCACCTTTTCCTACAAAAAATACCGGCCATAGCTGTGGGTCGGTGAGGGCGGAGTAAAAAAAAGGGAGGAGCCACAAAAGGGGCAGAACCACTCAATGTTGCATGACCACTCTCAGACTAAGCACACACACACACTCTCTCTCTCTCTCAGACTAAGCACTCTCTCTCTCAGACTAAGCTCTCATTCTGTCTCTTAAACTAAGCACTCACTCTCAGACTAACCACACACACACTCTCTCTCTCTGGCTAAGCACTCACTCTCTCTCTCAGACTAAGCACTCTCTCTCTCAGACTAAGACTCTCTCTGTCAGACTAAGCTCTCCCAGGTCAGTGTGGTGAAGGATCCCCTACACACAAAAGTAATCAGACCGCCAAATGAAGCCTTTGAGGCCTAGATGGGAATTAAACATTTCCAAGCAATGTGTTGCATGTCACTCTGGTTCCCAAGGAGGTTAATGCATAATACCTTTGTAAAAAGCTCACACACTGCCTGCCCTGTCCTCCTCCACACACTGCCTGCCTTATTTTCCTCCTCACCCTGCCCAGATCTGTCCACATTGCCCACACTGTCCACATGCACAGGGTCTACCTCCACACTGCCCATCCTGTCCACCTCCACACACTGCCCACCTTCACATTGTCCCCCTTCACCTTGCCCACCTCCACACTGCCCATCCTGTCCACCTCCACACACTGCCCACCTCCACACTGCCGATACTGTCCACACTGTTCACTTCCACACTGCTCACCCTGTCTACCTCCGCACTGTCCACATTGGCCATCTTCACACTGCCCACCTCCAAACTACTAACACTGACCATCCACAATGTCCACCCACAAGCCAGGTGACACTATCTATGACATGCCATGGGCCACACATTAATAGATGTTAGATGATTTTACTACACATAAATAAAACACACATTACATGTTTTGCATTGTCTCTTATTAACCATTTAATGACCAGAAAAGTGTGCAATATGTTGCACACCCCTCTGAGTCTCAAGCCAAGAGGTATAGTGTATTAAATGAATCTGACTCGTCTACAGTACCTGGACAGAGATGTGAGGCTCAGTGCCGGGCCCGGTGTCCACGTGCACGCAGACTCTTAAGCTAGCAAGGAGAGGAGGATGTGCTCAGTGGGCGCCCAAGGATGGATTCAAACTTACAGCGTGCGTGCGTGCGCATATTATTAAGCGCGACACGCATGCCCAATGAATTTTTCAGCATCTCTGTTCTGTTCTGCTTCACTCACGCGGCTAAAACGGAAGCAGTGTGTGTGACTATTGCAGGGTGCCAACGTTCCGGGCTACCAAAGTGGTCTATGCAAAGTAGGAAGCGGGGCAAAGCAGTAATACCGGCTTTTCAATTGCCGGTATAGAGGTTATACCGGCACCGGCTCAGCAGTGCTAATTACCGGCTGTGCCGGTAAAATACCGGCCGGGTGGCAACCCTAGCTTCATATTGTGGTTAATCTTAGTAAGCGTTTACCAAAATTGCTATTTAAATGTATAGAAACCTTACAATAGAACTGTAGATTAAAGAAGCAGTAAATTTTGTTTTATGAAAACATGTTATAGACCTTTTCCTGCTGACTAAAACAAGGGTAGTCTCACTGCTGTCTGTTGTTTTATTCAAGTGTTATAACAGTGAAAATAATTAGAAAGTGAATTTGCTGTGCTTATACTTCTAAAACCTCTAACAGCATGACTCAGCAGTTTCTATCACATTCTATTCACATTTTATTTGTCAGTGACTTTCCTCTCAAAATTTAATGTAACAGAATAACTAATTGGAAACTGACAGCTAGATGGTACTGTTAATATAAAAAAACATGGGTTTTAGCGTAATAGCTCTGGAAATATGCATCTATCAGAAGTGGGAGTACCCTTATTATACTCAGCAGGAAAAGCCCTACAATCTGTGTTTTTTCATAGCAAAAGTTTTCTGCTCCTTTAAACCACACACACTTTTAAGGCTGCTTTTTCTTTTTGACAGAGATGTTGAACTTGATACAAAAATGATGGTAATATATCTGACAACTGCACTATAGGAGACAGGTGAATATTCCCATTGATTTAAATGGGGCTTTTAACTCCTTGAATGACAGCGACATCTCCAAATCATTTCTTCTTAATGCAATGGACATCAATCCAGCAGGCTTTTTGTGGTGTAGCTGGCTTGCTCTAAAATTGCTCAAGTTATTCATGTTACACCAGCAACAATAAGACTTACAGCAGCACATATAACACAAAAAATATCAGGGCCCTCTGTTTGCAAGGGTTTACAGTGCACACAATTCGGTTTTAATAAAAAATAAATTAGTGCTTTCGGCCAAATGGACAGCAGTATCAGTGGGTGGAAGACAACTAATGCATTGATATGAAGTTCAGATTTGTGTAGACCTGCTGTCTGCTGATTAAGCAAATGGTGAAAGAAAATTTACTCAGACCACTTACAATTCTGCCTCAAAAGGGGAAAATGTAAACTAATGGAGTTTATGTCACTCTGACTCACCAGACATGGCACAGAGGACTCAGGAAACAGACCCAAACTATTGGGATCAGTGTCCAGGACAGAAAGTAAATGATGCAGGTAGTAGCACTTCGAAAAAGAACAGGAGGCAGAACAGGACAGGAACGGCAATATGAATATACAAAAAAGGTTAGCCATTTATTTGACCTGTTAATATGAAGCTTGGCCCAGACCTCTAGAGCCATCTGTTAATAAGGCCACTATGTACAATTCCAGTTGTGATTTCTAGGTAGAAAATAGCAAGCAAGACTGAGGAATGGTGTCAACCGTAATAGTTTGACTATCCAGACACCGGCTGAGCCAAGACTGGAGTGGCATCGCACAGCTGGGTAGTGCGAGTTGGCATCTCTCAAGGTCGGCGCAAGCAGCAGACAGATAGCTGAGCTGTTTAACAGGCTTAGGCAGGGTCTTGTTTTGTGCAGATAGCAGGGTTATTTAACATGCTTAGGTCCTGACCCCGGTAGGCTGCAATTACATGCGTTAGAAGAGTTGTTTCTTTGGTCACTGCAGGGGGAAGATAGAGAATGGCTGCCAAGACAAGGCAAGACTCACAACAGGAATCAAACAGTAATAGAACAAGCTACAGTAACCCTCATAGTGAAATACCCTGCTTGCGTTCTGCAGTGTTTGTGTTGCTGCTAGATAAAGATAAAAGAGATGTCCAGGAGAGAAAACAGGGTCATACATAATTGCCGAGCAGGAGTGGAACAGGTTCTTACAGGTTCAAAGATCTGTAATGTCTTTGTCCTCAGCTATTGTAGCCAGCTGATAAAATTAAAATGCTGAGTTCTGTCTTAAATAGTGACCAACAAGAAAGGTTTTCAATGAATGTTTTATTAGATAGCACTGATGTAAATATTTCTTAGGTAAATGATCAGGACTTCACTGCTACCATAATTTTGCTAGTGTCACAGCCTTTAATGCTTGTTACCACATTGTAGACTGCTGTGGAATATGCTGGGGCTCAATAAATACATTATAATAATTTTAAGAAATGTTGACTTGAAAATCTGGCCTGCTGTTTATTTCCGATGACTGAACATTAAATTACAACAATTTACAGATAATATGTTTTCCTATTAGTTTACTGAGAGCTCTCTCTTCCTTCTCAAATTGTTTCAGCCTTCCTATACATTTGTCACAATTCACCTATTTTTATTTTATTCAGAGAGCCAATAATCGATTGTTATCTTAATTGTTTTAGAAGGAATTCAGAGACCAACAAAGAGACAGTGCAGCTTCCACCATTGGCCACAAGATGTCAGTAGGTTGACATGCTATGTGAAACACCTTTGCTAATAACATATGACAATGACATTTTCCCTAGAAGCAAACATGAATTGCCATTGCAATTGTTCGTAAGCAATAACATATAATATTCCACAGTTATAAGGGACTTACAGTTAATTGTGCTATATTTTAAACTTCCAATTTAAATCAATAGGAAGTTGCAGTTGCCCCCTATGGTGCAGCTACATAGTAAATAGTAATCCTATAAATCAAGGTATTTGAAATATAAAGTGATGGTGCATGCAGATAAGATGTATTTGAACTTACTAGGGAAATGTATTCCAGGTACAGGTGGTGCTGTGCTAGCCTGTAGAATAGATGGGATTCATTGTACTTTTCTAACAAAGAACTCACAACACTGATATAAAGGTGATACCGTATAATGGCTAACTGAGGATATAGAAAGAGCAAGCTTCAGGACACTAAAGTCCCTTCTTCTGGCATGGGTTAACAATTAAAGCTGGAATAGCATTGTCTTTATATTTACAGAGTATGACATACTGGTACATTTAGAACAAATTATATGAGTAAATAGCTAGGGGACAGTAAACATAGAGTCTGCATAGGTATTCAATGATATGCATAGGGTTAGATCAAAGTCCTGGGAAAAAGGAAATGTTCATTAACACAGAGGCATGAAGAGCCTATTAGTCTGGGAGTTAGCAAGATCCATCTCTATACCAAGATGTTCTATTGTGAGACCTGAAGACCATCCGCAGGTTCGTAATGTGTCAAACCTAACCTTTAATTAAAATTCCCAGATTCTTTTTTTTGTTGTTGCACTGGTGCTTGAGTCCACCAGTACAACTCATTTTATGTGCTTAGACAGTGTAAACATCATAAGACTACATGGGGAAGGTAAAAGCAGCTGCACCATAAGAGAGAATAACAAATTCCCCAAACTTCCTATTTATTTAAATGAGGATTTTAACCCTTAAAATGCTAAAGAGGTGTCCAATACATTCAAAGGGGGGTAAACTTCCACTTTAGATCAATAGGAAGTTCCACTTGCCCTCTGTGGTGCAGCTACTCTACAATTGCCAGTTAATAAGGTACATTTCACTCATCCAGTCCAAGTAAGTGACCACTCCAAGATGTGATAGGCCACCCTTAAATGTCTACAACTGGTCAGGTGACAGTGCACTACAACTGTGGTATGCAAGGGGACATATCAAAATGTACAATACTAATAGACAACCTCACTGAGTCCCACTCCTGTCAGCTTAAAGGGATAGAAAAGTTTCTTATTACACATAGCTCACAACATTGATAATGTGTAATACTACTGCTGCACGATTTGCATATGCTGCAAAACATGCCAGTTACAGTGTAATAATATATTAAAGATGATCCCCCCCCGCTTCTTTCCCTGATGCAGTGAGTTTGTCCCAGATCCTACAGCAGATCACAACAAGGGACAATCTTCATGCAGTATTAGGAAAAGCCTACCCTACTTCGTCAAGATTGTGCCTTGTTGCAATCTGTCCGACCAAGCAACTGGACTTCTGATCTGAAGGGAGGCAGCTTCTGAATGGGGAAAGGGGTGGGACGGATCATCTTTAACGTATTATTACACTGTAACTAGCACATTTTGAAGCATATGAACATTGCTTAGGAAGAGTATTACACATGCTGAGCATTCTGAGCTGCGTGTAATATGAAACATTATTATCCCTTCAAAGCAAGCATCAATCATACCACATTTATAGAAAACCTTTCATGCAGAATAAAACTTATGTTATTCCAAAGAATTCTCAGAAAAAAAAGAAAATAATATATACATAGATACTTCGTAGGACACTGAAGTGACGGAGTAAATAGGAAGTCTTTTATTGTCACGGTTTTCAGGCAAAGAAGAACAGACACGAATATAAAATATAAATCCACCTTTATTTAAAAAGTACAGTAATAATAATATAGCCCACACAACCCCAGAACACAGGATGATAGGACCAAGGTTCCTACCTGGAGCTGCACACTGTGCTGCGCACTGCACTACTGCGAGATACCAGAGACTAAGACTGAGGTGCATGTGGAACACCAGAGTGAACAGTTACTGAGGCACAAGTCTCCACTCTGGGTCATGCGACCAGAGGCAACAGGGAGCGAGAGCAGGCCTGAACCATGAAACACTGAGACTGATAGTCAGGCAAGTTTGCAGAGTACTGAGCAAGTAGTCAGCCAGAGCCACAGGTCAGACAAGCCAGGGACTATATGGAGCGATAGGCAGCAAGAGCCAGAGGTCAGTCAAACCGGGGACTACACGGAGCGAGTAAGTCAGCCAGAGCCACAGGTCAGAACCGATGTGGGTAGCTAGACAAGCCGGGGTCATACACGGAGCGAGTAAGTCAGCCAGAGCCACAGGTCAGAACCGATGTAGGTAATCAGACAAGCTGTGGTCATACACGGAGCGAGTAAGTCAGCCAGAGCCACAGGTCAGAACCGATGTAGGTAATCAGACAAGCTGTGGTCATACACGGAGCGAGTTAGTCATCCAGAGACCCAGGTCAGAACTGTTGTAGGTAGTCAGACAAGCCGGGGTCAAACATGGAACAGATTCTCAGGAGAGCACGGGTCACAACGGAGGGCAAGAGACAATATCAGAAACACCACGTAAGGGCAATGACTCCCAGGCCCGGGGAGGTTTATAAAGGAGCAGGAGAAGACAGGACCCAATTAGGCCACACAGAATAGGCCCATAAACAGGCATCCTAGCCAGTGCCTGTATCATCATGTCAGCAATGCAGAGGTGACACACCACAGAGGAAGGAAGCACAGGATAACTAGTCCTCTAAGGTAGACAGATATTTTTTTGTCTGTTGCTTGTGGTGAAAGTAATAAAACATAACTTTTATTCAAAAAAATACATTTTTAAAAAAATAATATTTTCAAACTAAATAGTTGTCGCTGATATATTATGAGAGATAATAGCACTATTATGAAGCTAGTTGCCATATGCCTAATTATTGGAGGGCATCTATATAGAGGGTGTAAATTTAAGTTTTACCTTTATATAAGTACTTTTATCCTACTTTTATTCCACCTTTACTGTTATGTTTTATATTTTAAGGGGTCTCTTGGCTAATTCTGAGACATGGGCAAGACTAAGGCTACTAGGGCTTTGGAGGTCCCTTTAACCCATTATTTTTTCTAGGGATTTTTATGGTACTTTTTGTTCTTCTTACATTGTGACCCCCTCACAACCTCGAGGGCCCTCATCTTTTGAACAGGAGCCCACATGGGTTAAGGCTTTAATCTCCTCAATGAATTCTATCCCTTTCTTTATTAAAGGGATTGTAGACTCAGAGGATATTGTCCCAATGGTTGGGGATTCTTCCTCTGAGGAAAGGGAATCTGAAGGGGATAATCTGGTTTCAGCCTTCTCTGTTCGGGATTCTTTTGAGGAATACCCTGGTTCTCTTGCTGAGGGTCTGTGCTGTCCTGGTGACCCTTAAAGACTCAGAGGCCTATGATATTAATTCTTCTTCTCCTAATGTTTTTAAGAGAAGCAAAAAGGAAGCCACTATTTTTCCTTTTCTGATGAGGCATTAGCACAGCGGGCTACCCCCGAATCTTTCTCTTAGCTAAGAATACAGCTTTTGCTACTGGTGGACATAGTTGGCACTTAAGGATCAGGAATGTTGTGGCTCCATTAACAGATCATGACCCACCTTTGTTGTTGCATGGGTGGAAGGGCTATGGCTGTTTGAGGAGATCAGGTTTTAGATGCCATCTAAACAGATGCACCTAAAGAAGATCTTGTTATGGCTAAGAAACTAATGCATATCTTGCAGAAGCGGCTTGAAATGTTGCTAAGTTTACTGCAAAGGCCTAAGCTTTCTCTGTGGCAACTTTTCACACTCTGTTGTTCCCATGTGTGTCCCATGGCTAGCAGTTGTTTGGCTCAGAAATGAAGGAGGTCATAAATCATGTCCCAAGAGGCAATAGTACAATCTTGCCTCAGGCTGCTCCCAAAATGTTCCTTTTTTCCCACCTAATGGCTTTCATTAGCCCCACCAATTTCAAGAAAACTACCCTGGTTCCATCCCAAGTTCTACTCTTTCTTGGTATGAGGTTTAACACGTTCCTGGTAAGGGACTTTCTACAAAAAAAAAGACAATATTCTGTAATTTGCACATCAGGTGTCTCAGGCCCAAATTTCACCCTTCAGCGACATTGTGGGAATATATGAAGTTGTCGGGTTATCTGGCCATTGTCCCAGTTACAGTCTCCTTTGCCCAGATCTTCATGCTTACTAAGCATCTGAGATCTGCCTGAGTTACTGTATATATTTTCTTGTTTGCTTGTCCAGTGTGTATCCCTTGATTTAGAACCCCTATTCGGCTGAGGGGCTTATCAAGGCAGTCTTGGAGACCCTTCAGGTCTCTGATGCCTTTGATGTGGGAACTCCCTCTCTGGATATTTTTCCAGAGATGTAGAATATCTTCTCCTATTTCCACCCAATAAAACTCATGATCAGATCCTTATGGATGAGTGGAAAACTCCTGATAAGAGGCTCTTCCTTAGCAAGCACTTTGCTAAGCTATATTATTATTTGGCTTTGGCACTGTGGGCTTCTCCCCCTGCTGTGGAAACCCTATATCATGTCTGGCGAAGAACACAGCGGCCTCCCACTTGTGAACTCAACTGGCCATACGGATCAGGCAGATAAGGTGCTTGATTCCCTTCTTGAGCTACTAGGGCAGCATTGAGGCCAATTTGTGCCTCTGCTTGGGTCAGTAGGGCTGTAGCCATTTAGGGTGAGAAACTGTCTGATGCTGTGAGTGCTGACATTGCCAAAGAGGAATTATCGGTTCTGATGGCCAACATCACAGGCCAATACCTATGTTTCTGTTGCGATATTTGATGATACCAGGTTCTCTGCAAGGCCTCTGCCTTTTCGATTGCTGCACACTGCACTCAGTGGCTTAAGATTTCTAAGAAATCACTGGTTCCTTGTTTTTTTTAGGGTAAGTACCTTTTTTGGGCCTGAACTGAAACAGATCATCAGTGATGCTACATGTGGTAAGAGCACCTTATTGCCTTGGATCTCCACCAAGTGTTTCTTTCTGAAAAGGAAGGCACAAGTGCTGTGCAGACAAGAACATGGTCTCTCGGGTCTTTGATGTTGCCTGTCTTTACTTCAAGATGGAGCAAACAAGGGCCTCAGCTTCAGGCCCCTTAAGGTTCAGATTTTTGCACTCTCTGTTCTCTTCCAGAGATAGATTTCTGTCATCTTGGATGTCAAGATTTTTCTCCAAGGGGTAGCTTATTCCTACCCCCCCTTCAAGGATCCCACTCCTCCACTGAACCTTAACCTGGGTATGGTAAAGTTGCAGAGGCCTCTTTTTGAGTCTTTCACCTCCATATATTTTTGCTCCAATTGACTCAAGATGGTTTTCCTTTTGGCAGTTGTATCTGTACAGCGGGTAGCTGAGTTTCACATCAATCAGGGGATTGTCCTGCCTTCCTTTTGTCCTGAACTTGCATCCAGTAATGGTCTGTTGGAACTGGTGCACTACCTTAAATTCTGTGTGCAGTGTACTAAGGCTTTTAGGAAGGCTGACTCTCTGTTTGTCAGCCATGAGGGTCCCAGAGCTGGTCAGCCTGCTTCCAATGTAACCATTGCCTCTTGGATCAAGGCTACCATACTCCAAGATTATAAGATCAGGAAGAAACTGGTTCCCTTTAGGATCACAGCGCCTTTCACCATATCTGTGGGTGCTTCCTGGCCTTACAAGAACCTGGCCTCGGCAGGAAAACAGCTGTGTAAGGCTGTGACTTGGTCCTCCTTGCATACTTTCACCAAATATACCATGTCGGCTGAGGCCAGCTTTGGCTGGAAGGTCCGGCAGGTAGTTCTGCCTTTTTAAGGATCTGTTTATTTTGGGTTTTTTTATTGCCAGTTGTTGTTCCTTAGTTTCTAATCCAGTTGGCTTTTTGTTACTGTGCTTCTGCCTGTTGCAACTGCAGATGCTCCTCTTGGCGAGACAGCCAGAAGGCCATTTGTACCTGGAGGACCAAGGCAGGCAGCATCATCTCAGCTGCCACAACTGGAACTCCCACAGCTGACAGAGAGACCTGTAGATCAACACAGGGATGACAGAAGGCCATAAAAGACCCAGGATATTCCGCAGAAGAGTCACTCTCTTCGAAATAACAGACCACGAAGTGATAGACCACTACAGATTGATGTCACACAGCATATTTGACCTATATGATGACATTGACCCCATATTTAGCACCAACCATGTTCTATCCGGTATTCAGAAGCTGCTGCGCCATACATTTCATGACAAAGGGATCCTTTCAGTCCTGGGATGGTCCAGCCCACAATTTCCGGGGTGTTTGCTCAGGTGTTGGCAGCCCTGAAGAGGAAGGCCAGGAGGTACATCCGCTTCCCTTCCACCCAGGTGGAGTGGGAATGTGTCAAGCAGGAGTTCTACACAAGGGGAGGCATACCCAGAGTCATTGGGGTCATGGACTGCACATGATGGACATCTCTATATCAACTGCAAGCATTTCCACTTGCAACAAGAGGATCACCCATGGCTGTGCTTCCTATACTGGCAGTTGTCATGACTCCTACAAAAGTGTTGGGTACTGCACAGAAGTAACTAATTGATAGGTAGCTTGACAGGCCCATCATGCTGACGTGTGTCTGTGTGTGTGTGTGTGTCAGCACCAGACACCATCTTCTGCTTCATGTGGGTTAGTTAATATACAATGTTATTTATTTCCATGATGTCCACATTCATATGGCTGGTTAGCATCCCCTCGTTCTTAACCCTATGAGTTCCAGAGAGGTATACAACCCATTGGAACTCAAAGGGATAATAGGAGGATGATGGCTAATCCTTTTGAGTACCAGACAGTTATGAAGTGCAGTTTCAACACCTGTAATTCGTTCCTACAGACATCCATCGCATGATCCAATATGGAACAGAGGGATTTCCAAGTTATCATGGTCAAATGCTGACTCCACTTCCATATAGTGTTCTTCTTGCTGCTTCCTAATGCTACTGTATGTTAAAACTGTATGGCATATTGTCATGTCACTGACATGAGTCATATGGTGGGACTTGATGAGGTCACATCTGTTCATACACAATGAAGAGGCATGACCAATCCCCAATGAGCCATTGCAATGTCTTTGCCCTGACACAATGTTGCCGTATCAGAGGTCATCCACCCCAGGAAAACAGTATTTTCAGGACCCAAACAACATCCATATATAAAAAGATCAAACGCAAGGGACATCATCTGAAATCCACACTTGCCTTGTTTGGAATCTTGGGTAGTCATGATATGCACCTCCTCATCACAGTGGAACTGAGAAGGAAACCATCATGAAGATACTTCAACAGTGATGTTTGACCAGTTCTTCCACCAGAACAACATGTAGATATTGTATGTTCAGCCATCCTGGAGTTTGGAATGCAAGAGGGTTACACAAAACAAATAAATGCGTGATGCACTGAGTGAACAATTGGCATCCCAGGAGTGCCCTAAGACCCTTCCACCACCCACAAGCACATCCCTGATGAACACATACTCTTGGGGATGCACACTGGTTGCTGTAAAGCATATGTTTGTGTTCTTTTGCAGAGTGTAATCCCTGTGCCACATGCCAGAGTGTGAACCCTGTGCCACATGCCTGACATGATTGAATGTGAAGGTGTACCCTTGTGTTGGAGTGCTACTGCCCCTGTTTGTTAACAGTTAATCCGGTGTGTGACCAGACTTAGATTGTGACATGGTTCCCATCAGTTGTTGTTACACTTCAACTCACATAATGGCCAAGCAGCTTCAAGATATTTTACTTTGCTAGATGCATTGTGAGTTGTAATTGAACAAAGGCAGATATTGAAACACTTTCCCACCAAGTAAAATGTGCAAGTGTTGTGTTCACTGCACTGAAATGCAATGCATTGGAGACATCTCTTCCGCTGACCTTGTTAGATACCTGAAGGAATCACAGACATGATTGGGATCAATAAGTCCTTTTTATTTAGGGAAAACATAACACATGGGCCTTTTTTATTATTTGGGGGGTTTGGAAGGGGGTGCAGATGTGGATGTCCTTACCAACTGTCTGATGACTCTTGTGGGTCTTGGGGTTGTTGTGGGTGTCACACTTGCGGGGGAGGTTGTTGCAGTTGACCCCTCAGTTGACTGTTGAGCTTGCTCCAACAGCAGCCTCTGGATTCAATTTTGCTTGTGCATTTCAATCAGCATCAGGCCAAAAAAAACACACAGTTCAGTCAAATGGAGTATTTCTGTGTGTAGGAGAGCTTGCTGGGATTCAGTACCACTGATAGTGCCTGCAGTTTTCTCCTGGAGAAGCACCTGATTTCCATCAAGAGCTTCCGCAGGATGTGCATGTATTTCTCATCCATCCTGCTGCTGAATGTTCCTGTGGCACATGATTCAGCATCCTGCTGCTGAATGTTCCTGTGGCACATGGTTATGTTGTGGATTGTGCACATGGTGGTGTTGCTGATGCCTCTCCTCCTTGCTCTGGGTCTGTCCCATGACTGGTTGGTACCCTCATGGTCTGAGTATGTCTACTGTGATGCTTAAACTGGTGGTGTGCAAATGTGGGGACAGGTGTGAGGGGGCCAGAGTGTGATGCATTAGCGGGAGAGTGTTGTGCCCCCACCACATCTTTGGTTTCCTCACTGACTTGTGATCCTTGTTCAGGTCTCTGTGGCTCACCTATGAGGGCAAAATATTAGTTGTCGAGTGGCCATGAGTCATACTGTGGCCATTGGGATCTGCTCCACTCCCACCTTGGTTGTGGCTGGAGGCTAGTCTCTTTTTGGGGTTTCATCCAGCTGTGTGGCTGTGGTCATCATGCTCGGCATCCAATGGTGTTCCATTAGTGGTGGTGGGGTGGGGGGCACACAGTATTGCCCTGTTGTTGTTGGTGGCATCCACCTTTGTTGCATCCAGTTTTTTAAATCTTGGGGCATCTACTCTTGGGTTGATGTTGGTGGAAACCCGTACAATAACAACGGTGCATTGTGTTGACTCATCAGGCTGTGTCACTGGTTGTCAGGCTTTACTGTTCCTCTTGCTCACTTTTCCCCTTCTCAGATGCAGGCATAGATGCTGTGTGGGGAAATGTATACTGTGTGATTAGGAACTGGAGCAATGACAAGAGGGATGCAAGACATGATATGTGACCCCTTGATTGACAGAATGGTATACCATGCATTGCACTGCAATGCATGAGATACCATCCTGGCACCCATTGATTTAACACCCTGACAAGATCCTGTACATTGATGGATACAACCTACGGTGATTGAGCTTTGGTTATCATATGTATCCTGAACAGTGAGGATGGCAAGGAGATATGCATACTTGTTGTGTACATATTATGTGACATGCATGGAGGACCCATCTATTTGAAGCCAGGGGTAATCAACTGTGGCTCCATGGATATTGTGATCACCCTTCCCATTATTCCCAATCAGGTATCATGTGCTTGTTAAGACATGTGTATTATGGTTCCGTAATGGTCTGGTTTGGTAGTGCTGGTAACCCATTTTGAGTGTTTGTTCAAGAATCACATTTTGGATGTGTGTTTGTTATGATTCTCCTTGTGAGTGAAACATGTGTCCTTCAGCTGCTTTTGTTGCTGTGTTCCCCCATCATTGTGTGTTTGTGGAGTAGCTTTACCTGTCAACTGTCCTGGGAATCCCTGTTACATCAATCTTGGACCGATGAAGATTGGAGACAAATAATTCCCGAATACATAAGAGTAGCCTGAATGTTAAAGGGATAGTAATGTTTCATAATAAAAGGAGCTCAAATTAATTATCATAGTATTTGGACTTTGGAGAGTGTTATTTCAATTCTGTCAGAGTTGTAGTTCAAGAGTAATTCAATGACAAAGTATCCCCCTCCCGCCCCTTTTACTGATGTAACACTGTTCAGCCAGATCAGAAGGGAGGTGCCCAGGTAGATTGCAGAGAGGGACAATCTTCAGTTAAGATAAGGGAAAAACCTGAAAAACTTGTCAGAGATTTCATTGTTCTCACTGTAAGAAGATTGTCCCCTTCTGTTATCTGTCGGTCTTACAACCAGATTCCACATCTGAGAAGAGATGGCTTACACTAGGTAAAAGGGGGCGGGAGGGGAAACTTTGCTTGTGAATATCTCTCAAACCATAAAGGTCTGGGAGATAAGACTTATATCGTTCTTCATGTTTTTTTAATGCCTACAAAATAAAATAAAGATAAAACGAAGTGTTACTATCCCTTTAACTTGGTGGAACAATCTTTGAAAATGCTTCATCTATATCACTTAGTTCCAGCAAAGATTGCGCTAATGTATGAGTCAGATACCTGCTTTCGTGGCTGTCAAGAAGCTGGAACATTTTTGCATATATAGTGGACCTGCCCAAAAGTTAAAATAGTCTGGAACAGTATAGATTCCCTGCTATCACAGAAGAAGGTAAAACTTGAATCTTCAGAAGCACTCCTTGGTAAAAGAATAAAGACTATGAACAATCTTCAAGACAAGCTAATTACTATAATCTGCTCTGCTGTCCGCAGTAGTATCGGCTTTCAATGGAAGATGACTAACATTTCTTGGAACAATGTTTTGGAAAAGATTGCCTATGTCTGCAAACTGGAACATTTGAGTTCCATCGAATTAGGCAATTTTAATAGGTTCTCCCTTATATAGTCACCTCGGCTACACAGTAATTTTGACAAGGAATCGGACTTACTCTTTAAACCTTGATTATTTAGTTAAGTTATTATTTTTTCCAGATTCTCCTCTTTCTGCTTTTTTCTGATATGCATTGCTTGTTTTCTTTATTGTGTTTAATGTAGTTATATAAAAGGGAAGGGGGAAAAGAGAACAAGCGCCCCTGTGCGGGATCAACGGATCAGACAATCTCCTCCACCAACACCCAGAAGTGGGTACTCACAAAATTATTAGCCAGCTGTTGGTATACACCAAGCCCAGCAATCAGGCAACTGAGGATAAATCACTGCCCTCAGATACAGTATAATCAACAGCCGTCGATACGTGTTAGACTGCTGTTAAGTGACTCGCTCCCCCTGGGTGGCTTGAAACTCCCAGCAATAGTAGAACACATAAAACACAAACAGCACCCAGTAGTGTAATATGATACACAAAAATGACAGTAATATATAAAGCGGAGGGAAAATGCACTCACATGTACAGTTGGTCAGAAGGCTGATACCAGTCTATCTGACAACAGTGCTTGTGGAGATATTGCTTCTGTCTCCAATCGGAAGGCTGGTGATCAGCAACAAAACGGCTCCAGACAGACAGCTGATTTCCAAGTAGTAAAACTTGTATCAGGGATAAAGTTCCTCAGCCTGGTACAGGACCCATGTGTGCTGGTATCAGCCTTGTGACCAACTGCACATGTGAGTGCATTTACACGCCGTTTTGTATATTATTGTCATTTTTGTGTATCATATTACACTATTGGGTGCTGTTTTCTGTTTGTCTTTTATGTTTTCTACTATTGCTGGGAGTTATTGTGTTTAATGTTTATCTTTGTTTTACTCTTATAACTTTTTGTAATATTTTTTAATTGTCATTTTTGTTGAAATGTATACTTAAAATGAATAAAACTTTCAGTTTAAAATGAGTGATTTTGGGCCACCGGGTACTTGTTCACTCAGCCTGTGTTGAACATGCAGTCGGTTTATGTTGAACTATCATGTGTGTGCTGACCCCTAACCAACTCATTGTAGAGCACTGAATTGCATATCCCTCTAGCACTCAAAGGGTTAAGTCCTACCTCCCAGTGGCTAAATGTGTAAAATTGTTGAAGAGCATAACTGATGTTTGAATTGCAAAATAATGGCAATAATTTTTTGTGTGAGGCAGCATCGACGTGGTTGGACATGATTTGGCCTGCTTACCCCATCACATTTTGGTTTTGGATCTACAACATTTTCTCCTTGTTTTAAGCCTATCAGCGCTGGGTTAATCAAGTTGTCCAGCTCAAGGCTGCCACTGTTATGCCATACTAGCTAAGAGACTTTATGTGATGAACTTACCAGGAGTCTGAAGCATGCTGTCATTTCCTGTGTCACAGCCACCTTGGACCCCTTCTGCAGCAATCGTGTAGTAGTTGTTCCGGAACATCTCCTCCAGGCATTGAAGGTGATGTTCAGAGCTGGACCATGTAGGACCAGGTCTCCCATCTTGATCTTAACTTTATGCTTGCAGTCTATCCAGTGCTTCTTGATGGAATTAGTGGTGCACTTACACCTGGACACCTTGTTGACTGCGTTGATGTCACTGTAACCTTAGGTAAATGAATCACAGGACACAGGTACAGGTGAATTTAACCAGTTTATTTAAAATCAATATGCAGGAGCAAACACACTTCCCCAACCTTCTTAGGAACAGGCTTGAGGACAGTGCACAGTCCACTACCCAGGAGCTGACACTGAGCTGTAATCTGTGTCCACTTGGTTGCCAAGGCAGTACTGGAGGAAGAACCAGCCAGTGAACACAGAGCAAGTAAGCAGAAACCTAGAGAGCTAGGAATCCAGGCAACTAGAGCGGGACCGGGTCACAGATAGGTAATAGTTTCAAGGTAGGCGATTCTGAGAATGCACGGAGCGTAGGCTGCCGGGACTGTAACAGAGATGAGACTAACTCTGAGGCTTCCAAGCAGAAGGCAGCTTGCAACAATACCAGGGAGGAGAGAGAGGCAACGGAAGCCGATAATGACAGAGTGGTAGTCAGACAGTACCAGAGATAAGCACGGAGCGGGTAGTCAGACAGAGCCACAGTCAAATTCTGGATCAGGTAGTCAGCCAATATTGAGGTCAGATCGGAGCAGGTAGTCAGACAGGCCAGGGTCATACACGGATCAGGTAGTCAGACAGAGCCAGTGGTCAAAGATTGGAGCGGGTAATCAGACAAAGCCAAGGATCGAGCCAGGGGATACATGGAAGCCAAGCTAGGGTCAAATGAGAGCAACAGCAAGTAGTAACGCACAGATACACCACGAAAGGGCAACTAAGCCCAGTTCTCAGGCCTTATATAAGGCCGCAACAGGAGGCGGGACACAATTGGCCAATTAGTGCCAAAGGATACAAACTAGAGAGAGCGACATCAAAGACATGCACCAGCAGCATAGAGGCCAGCAGAGGATGGCAGTGCTTGCCAATGCCACAGCTCGTCCGCCCGAGGAAACAGGACAGAAACATAACAGGCAGGCAATAATCATGGGCACCGTGATAGTTGAGTACCTGACTCCAGGTGAGCTTCTTCCTAGCACCAATCCCTCTGGCACTTTCAGTAGTGAACAGTATATATTCGGTGTCCATTATGCTCTGCACCAGGGCCATGTTCTCCTCCTGGGAGTACTTAGGGGCCTGCAGTCTGTACTTCTCCAAACCACTATGGAAGGCAGTTTAGTGGTCATGTCCTGCCCGCACTGTCCCTGGATGTGTATGTTCCTATCGCATATCCCCTCCATTTCCCACAGTTGTGTTTGTCCCTTGCCACTGTGTACCTGATTCTTGTTGGGTACCCCTCCACCCACCTGGTCTTCTTCTCCCCCATTCTTCCCTCCAGCCTCCACTCCGCTCCTTGCCAATCACACTACCACTGTCCTTGCTCCCTCACACAGCTACTTACAACCTGTCTATCACGGTGCCCGTGATTGCTGCCTTTTCCTGTCAGTTATCTGATTGGGCTCTCCATTGGCTGCCTGTCTTCAGCCCGCCCTGTATTGCCTATTTAGACTGGGCTTGGGCACCCTTTAGTTGCCCTTTCGTGGTATCTCTATGTCGCTAGCACCTGCACTGTTTTCCTGAGCTTCCTGGGCCGTGACTGATTCTACTACGCTCCAGAGATCGCCTGTGTACCTGCCTGACAGCTTCCTCGGTGTCTTGGTTCCTGCCTCCGTTCCTGATCCGGTTTGGGCTGTTGTTCCTGCTGCCGTTCCTGATCCGGTTGGCTGCCGTTACTGTTCCTGTTTCCTGTCCTGACCTGGCTGTGTTCCTGCTCCTGGATCGCGTGCAGAGTGTCTCCTCCTTCATGTCGCCTTGGGCGACATTCTTATCATTCAGTGACTTGTATAGTCCAGTTCCCGGGTACTGGTTCGCTCCATATAAAACTGGTTGCTTGCTGCGTTCCATACAGCACCGGTAGAGTCTTTTGTATCCAGTACGCGGGTACTGATTTGCTTCATGTATAACCAGTTGCTTGCTACATTCCATTCAGCACCAGTAGAGTCTTGTGTATCCAGTATGCGGGAACTGGTTCGCTCTATGTATTACCGGTAGCTTGCTGTGTTCCATACAGCACCGGTAGAGTTTTGTGTAATCCAGTACGCGGGTACTGGTTTGCTCCATGTATAACCGGTTGCTTGCTGCGTTCCATATGGCACCGTTAGAGTTTTGTGTAATCCAGTACACGGGTACTGGTTCGCTCCATGTATAACCGGTTGCTTGCTGCGTTCCATACAGCACCGGTAGAGTCTTGGGTAATCCAGTACGCGGGTACTGGTTCGTTCCTTGTATAACTGGTTGCTTGCTGCGTTCCATACAGCACCGGCAGAGTCTTGTGTAGTCCAGTATGCGGGTACTGGTTCGCTCCATATATACCGGTTACTCACAGTATCCATATAGCACCGGCAGTGTCATAGTTGGTCCAGTACGCGGGTACTGATTTGCTCCATCATTACTGGGTGCTCGTTGACACCTATACAGCCCCGGCAAGGCCTCTGTGTGCTCAGTATAGGCGACTGGTTTACTCCACCAATATTCTAGTCGCTGAGGCCTTCTCCGCTTATGCACCAGTACTTGCAGTTCTCTGGGTCTAGCGAGGCTGCCTTGCCCGGTATATTGGCAAGGCCGGTAGAGTCTCCTCTCTCGTTGTGCCAGTCCCACGGCTGCCTTGCCTGGTATATTGGCAAGGCCGGTAGAGCCTCCTCTCTCATTGTGCCAGTCTCAAGGCTGCCTTGCCTGGTATATTGGCAGGGCCGGTAGAGCCTCCTTTCTCTTTGTGTCAGTCGCAAGGCTGCCTTGCCCAGTATATTGGCAGGGCCGGTAGAGCCTCCTCTCTCATTGTGCCAGTCTCAAGGCTGCCTTGCCCGGTATATTGGCAGGGTCGGTAGAGCCTCCTCTTTCGTTATGCAAGCCTCCAGGCTACCTTGCTCGGTATATTGGTAAGGCCGGTAGAACCTATTTCCATATTGTGCCAGTCTTAAGGTTGCCTTACCCGGTATTTCAAGGCCGGTAGAGCCTTTCTATTATTCACTGTACCACTATTCACTATTGCATTGTACAAATTACGTGTTGTTATATGTGTATGCCAAACCCGCGAGGGTTCTCTTTAAACTTTCAATAAAGTGGTGTTTTTTTATCTTAACTCTGTGTCTGAGATTCAGAACAAACCGTGACAGTACGAAAGGGCCATGACCTCAGATAGTAAGAGAGAGGGTAATGCACAGAAAATCCATTGGAGAATGGATGTACATGAGCAGCGCCTGGATCAGCTAGCATTGGCGATCCAAACCATTCTTGAACGTACAGTACTCACGGACAAGCCTGTCCCGAGTCTGGTGGTCTCCCCAGGTTCGACACCGGAGAACGATACTATGCCCTCAGGTGCTGCAGTCAAAGGGTTAACCGCTTCCGCTCCTTTGCCACTCAGATATGATGGCGAACCCAGCCTGTGCAGAGGGTTTATCAACCAACTTGAGATATTTATGGAATTAACCTTGCATGCCTTTCCTAATGATCGCGGTAAAGTTGGGTTTATAATATCCCTACTGACTGGCAGAGCCCTGGCATGGGCCAATCCCTTATGGGAGAGTGCGAAACCTTGCACAAAGAATTTCAGGGAATTTGTGCAGTCATTTCCGAGAGTGTTTGAGATCCCTGGTAGAACCGCCTCTGCTGCTAAATGTCTAATGGAGATACAACAGGGTAGGCGTACCATTGGCGATTATGCCATTGAATTCCGCACCTTGGCAGCAGAGATAGGTTGGAATAATGAGGCATTGCTGGCAGCCTTTGCTCAAGGTTTGAGCGAGCAAATCAAAGATGAAACCGCAGCTAAAGAGTTGCCTACTGATCTAGACGAATATATTGATTATGTTATCCTAATTGACACTTGGATCCATGAGAGATTGATGGCTAAGGACCGTAGGTTACGGTCAAAAAATAATGGATCTAGCAGTTCATTTTGCCCACCCATCCCTCCCTTGGCACCTAAGCCTAATGACCAGTTACGGGAAGCAGGTAAACCTATTCAATTAGGCTTCACCAGACTAACCAAGGAGGAAAGAGCACACCGCAAAAGGCAAGGGTTGTGCTTATACTGTGGCAAAACTGGGCACCTGCTAAGATCTTTATCACAATGCTTGTGATTCTCTGTCACTCTCGCTTGTGGTTCGCTATGATTTGCTGAGCCAGTTTGGCCCGCCCCTGGTGACCTTTTTATGCCTGGCCCAGACATCTGTCAGATGCCCTTTTGTGGTGTTTCTGAGCCAGTAGTGCTGTTGCTGTGTTCCTGTGTTCCGGATTCTCGTGTACCGACTTGGCTTGTCCTGACTACGCTCCAGTGTTCCTGATCGTGTTTGACCCGGCTTGTCTGCGAACCACCTCTGTTTCCTGACCTGGCTTGGCTGACGTTCCTGCTCGTGTATGACCCGGCTTGTATGACTACGTCCTCCGTGCTACGATCCGGCCCGGCTGACTTCCTGCTCCGAGATCGACTTCCAGCCTGTTCCTGTGACCTGTCTGTTCCCGTTGTCGCCGCCGAGACATTTTTCACCTGCTGTTGCCTGCTGCCGTTACAATCTTATCCCGTACGTCCGGGAAATGAACACACCTAGGGTACCTTGGGGGACAGGCCCTAGGTGGTGTTCAACCGTCCCCAGGTTTGATCATACAGAAACCCACCATACAGGTGGTACTCTCTTGGGCAGATCACTTGGTGGAGTTTCTGGCCCTGGTTGATTGCGGCGCAGCTGGATATTTTATGGATAATGTCTTGGCATAAGATTCTGTTGGTCGAAAGAGAATCCCCTCTCGCTATTGAAGCTATTGACGGCAGACCTCTAGAACCTGCACAGGTTACCTTTGAAACTATACCATTACCTATGACCATTTATGGAGCTTCATAAAGAGGAACAGCAGTTCCAGATTATCAATTCTCCATACTACACAGTCATTCTGAGAAATTACCTGGCTGCAGCTTCATAATCCTCAGTTTGATTGGCAAAAATGTGAAATCTCAGTATTGTATGGAGCATTGTGTATCCCACCCAGTTAAGATTATGTGTACCTCCCCTTCATTGCCTGATGAATATCAACAATTCAGCAATGTGTTTAGTAAGGGAGAGGCTGGCACCCTACCCCAGCACAGATCCTTTGATTGTGCTATTGATGTGCCTCTGGGGGTGGTGCCCCCTAGGGGACGCACATATCCACTGTCTTGCGATGAGAACCAAGCTATGGAGAAATACATTTCTGATGCCCTCAAGAGAGGGATTATAAGGAAATCCACCTCTCCAGCTGGGGCTGGATTCTTTTTTGTGAAAAAAAAAGAATGGCGAACTGAGACCGTGCATTGATTACCGTGGCCTAAACAAATTAATGTAAAAAAAACGCTTATCCGATACCACTCATCACCGAATTATTTGACAGGTTAAAAGGTTCCTCAATGTTTACTAAACTGGACCTACGTGCTTCTTATAACCTGATTCAGATCAGAGCTGGTGATGAGTGGAAAACGGCCTTTAACACTAGATCCGGGCACTATGAATATCTAGTTATGCCGTTTGGTCTCTGTAATGCACCCGCAGTATTTCAAGAACTGATTAATGATATCCTCAGGAATATGCTGCAGTCCTGCGTTGTTGTCTACCTGGACGATATACTCATTCATTCTGAAAATGTGTCACAACACATTAAAGATGTGTCAGAAGTGTTGCTCCGCCTACGTAAGAACAAATTATATTGCAAATTGGAAAAATGCGAGTTTCATAAATCCAGTGTGCCCTTCTTGGGGTTCGTGATTGCCAAAGAAGGCATTGCCATGGATCAGGAGAAACTTGCGGCAGTTTTGCAATGGCCTCGGCCTAAGTTCCTAAAAGCAATTCAGCTATTTCTGGGTTTCGCTAATTATTACAGAAAGTTTATTAAGAACTTTTCCACGATTGTTAAACCATTGTCTGGCCTTACTCACAAGGGTGCTAATTCCTCCCAGTGGTCGGTGGCAGCTGAAGATGCTTTTGAGAGGTTGAAATCCGCTTTTGAAACTGCCCCTGTGTTATCCCACCCCAACCCATCTCTCCCGTTTACATTGGAGGTTGATGCCTCAGAGATCGGGGTTGGGGCAGTACTTTCTCAATGACCTGTGAAAGGAGGAACTCTCAGACCATGTAGGTTTTTCTCCAAGAAATTGTCTGTGGCTCAAAGTCATTATGAGATAGGTGACAGAGAACTACTGGCTATCATTCTTGCCCTGATAGAATGGCGTCATTTATTAGAGGGCACCAAAAATCCAGTATTAATTCTCACTGACCACAAAAACTTGACCTATCTCTCTGAGGCTAAAAGATTGTCCTCTCGCTAGGCCAGGTGGGCGTTGTTCCTCTCTCGATTCAATTTTGTTGTATCATACCTGCCTAGGTCCAGGAATGTTAGGGCTGATGCTCTGTCTAGACAATTTGAGCCTGAAGTAGACTGGGACGAGGTCCCAGCACCCATAATACAGCCTGATCGTATACTGGCTACTCAACGCACAAGTATCACTTCACCACTGGGGGAAGAGATATCGGCCTCCCAGGCTACCGCTCCCCCAGAAACCCCAGTGGGCAAGTGTTTTGTCGATGAGCCATTTCGCACTCGATTGCTGGAAACATACCACTCCTCTAAAGCCGCGGGGCATATTGGTAGAGATCAATTGATTTGGTCTCTCTCACAAGTCTTCTGGTGGCCCTCCCTGAGGGCAGATTGTGCTGCATTTACTAATGCCTGTGCCACCTGTGCCCGTGCCAAGACTCCTAGACACCTCCCTGTGGGCCTACTCCAGCCGGTGCCTATTGGCTAACGTCCATGGTCTCACGTTTCCATTGATTTTATGGGAGAGTTGCCAGTGTCTAGAGGGTATTCCTTCATACTTATGGTGGTGGACAGGTTTTCTAAAATGGCTCATTTCGTGCCTCTCCATGGCCTTCCCTCTGCCAAAGAATTAGCGGTGGTTTTCGCTAAAGAAGTATTTCGGTTGCATGGAGTACCCAGAGTTCTGGTGTCCGACCGGGGGAGCCAGTTTGTGTCCAGATTTTGGAGAGCATTTTGCAAACAAATGGGCATCCAATTGTCCTTTTCCTCTGCCTATCACCCCCAGACCAATGGGGCCGCTGAGAGTGCCAATCAGGGACTGGAGCAGTTCCTGCGCTGTTTTGTTACTGACCATCATAATAACTGGGCTGACCTGTTGCCTTGGGCAGAGTTCGCCAGGAACTGTGCAGTTAATTCTTCATCCGGGAGTTCCCCTTTTCTGATCAATTATGGGTTCCAGCCTGGATTCATTCCAGTCGCAGCAGATTCCAGCTCTGGATGAGCATATCGAGCAGCTCCACTCCACATGGGCACAGGTCCAGAGGGCACTCAGTCAGTCTTTCCAGCGTCATTAGCGTGATGCCAATCGTAGACGGCTGCCAGCGGTTTCCTTCCAGGTTGGGGACAGAGTATGGCTTTCCTCCAGAAACCTCAAACTACAAGTTCCGTCTAATAAATTGGCTCCTCGGTTTATTGGTCCTTATAGTGATTCATAAAATGTCTCTTATGCTTTGGACATCCCTGCTTCCATGCGTATTCATAATGCGTTCCATGTGTCTCTCCTCAAACCTCTTGTATGCAACTGTTATACTATTAACCCTGTGGTGCCAGGGCCTATAGAGGTTGAAGGTCAGGAGGAGTACGAAGTTGAGTATCATTGATTCCCGCAAACTTAGAGGAGAAATGCAGTATTTGGTACATTGGAAGGGTTGTGGTCTGGAAGAACGATCCTGGGTGGACAGTAAGGACCTTCATGCTCCCAAATTACTGCAAATTTTTTATTCCAAGTACCCACAGAAACCAGGTCACTCTTCTAGAAGGGGGGGTCTTTGAGAGGGGGGTACTATCACGGTGCCCGTGATTGCTGCCTTTTCCTGTCAGTTATCTGATTGCGCTCTCCATTGGCTGCCTGTCTTCAGCCCGCCCTGTATTGCCTATTTAGACTGGGCTTGGGCACCCTTTGGTTGCCCTTTCGTAGTGTCTCTATGTCGCTAGCACCTGCACTGTTTTCCTGAGCTTCCTGGGCCGTGACTGATTCTACTATGCTCCAGAGATCGCCTGTGTACCTGCCTGACAGCTTCCTCTGTGTCTTGGTTCCTGCCTCCGTTCCTGATCCGGTTTGGGCTGTTGTTCCTGCTGCCGCTCCTGATCCGGTTGGCTGCCATTACTGTTCCTGTTTCCTGTCCTGACCTGGCTGTGTTCCTGCTCCTGGATCGGGTGCAGAGTGTCTCCTCCTTCATGTCGCCTTGGGCGACATTCTTATCATTCAGTGACTTGTGTAGTCCAGTACGCGGGTGCTGGTTCGCTCCATATATAACCGGTTGCTTGCTGCGTTCCATATAGCACCGGTAGAGTCTTGTGTATCCAGTACGCGGGTACTGGTTCGCTTCATGTATAACCGGTTGCTTGCTATGTTCCATTCAGCACCAGTAGAGTCTTATGTATCCAGTACACGGGAACTGGTTCACTCTATGTATAAACGGTAGCTTGCTGCGTTCCATACAGCACCGGTAGAGTTTTGTATAATCCAGTATGCGGGTACTGGTTCGCTCCATGTATAACCGGTTGCTTGCTGCATTCCATACAGCACTGGTAGAATGTTGTGTAATCCAGTACGCAGGTACTGGTTCGCTCCATGTATAACCGGTTGATTGTTGCGTTCCATACAGCACCGGTAGAGTCTTGGGTAGTCCAGTACACAGGTACTGGTTCGCTCCATATATACCGGTTGCTCACAGTATCCATATAGCACCGGCAGTGTCATAATTGGTCCAGTACGCGGGTACTGATTTGCTCCATCATTACCGGGTGCTTGTTGACACCTATACAGCCCCAGCAAGGCCTCTGTGTACTCAGTGTAGGCCACTGGTTTACTCCACCAATATTCTAGTCGCTGAGGCCTTCTCCGCTTATGCACCAGTACTTGCAGTTCTCTGGGTCTAACGAGGCTGCCTTGCCCGGTATATTGGCAAGGCCAGTAGAGTCTCCTCTCTCGTTGTGCCAGTCCCACGGCTATCTTGCCCGGTATATTGGCAAGGCCTGTAGAGCCTCCTCTCCCATTGTGCCAGTCTCAAGGCTGCCTTACCTGGTATATTGGCAGGGCCAGTAGAGCCTCCTCTCTCGTTGTGCCAGTCACAAGGCTGCCTTGTCCGGTATATTGGCAGGGCCGGTAGAGCCTCCTCTTTTGTTATGCAAGCCTCCAGACTGCCTTGCCTGGTATATTGGTAAGGCTGGTAGAACCTATTTCCATATTATGCCAGTCTTAAGGTTGCCTTACCCGGTATTGGCAAGGCCGGTAGAGCCTTTCTATTATTCACTGTACCACTATTCACTATTGCATTGTACAAATTACGTGTTGTTATATGTGTATGCCAAACCCGCGAGGGTTCTCTTTCAACTTTCAATAAAGTTGTGTTTTTATCTTAACTCTGTGTCTGAGAGTCAAAACAAACCGTGACACCGTCACTCCCAGAGGTACTCGGTCAGCTCACTCTCTGGAACTCCCTTGCACTCACTGAATCCCACTGTATGAAATTAAAATTAAGATATGTTGTGTGTCCAAATAGAAAAGATTTGTGAGTATATAATGTGTGTAAATGTTCCAGAGTGTATTCTGTGTATATATTCAATGCAATGCTCTCTGCTCCCCACTCCAAGTCTACCTGTCTCCAATGTATTCTCCTCGCTCAGTCGCTAAATCTGTCCTCCAATCCTGGACCCTGTACTGTGGCTCTGAGAACCTCCAAACCCAGGCAGTGTGTGTCAGTTATTTTGGGGGTAAATATATATTTATTTCAATGTACTTGTTCCTTTGGTGTGTTGTGATTGGCTGTGATTTTGAACTTCTTTTGACAACGTTTAGTGTCACTTGATAACGTTGACTGAAATGAACACATGGTGAGGTCAAAAAGGAGTGCTGTGCTACGTGTATTTGTTTGCCCTACACTCGTTGACCAATCAGGTATATTGCTTATTTCATAGCTGTTCCAAAAGCAAACAATCAGATCCCGCTCTAATTGCATAAATATCAACTGTAAGCATCAGGAAAAATCCACTCCACAAATGAAACAAGTGCGCTGAGGCCTAGTAGCATGGTGTTACCCACAGCACTGCCAATCTTCAATAGCCAAACAGTTATGCTACTAAAAATCTGCCTTCCAAGCATACTAACATCCCAGATAAAATACACTGATGAGAAGGGGATCAAAAGTAGAAAAAAGGTATTTATTTACACACGTAGCATAAAATAGAGCAAAAAACAGGACTTACATACAATCACGACAGTCCATCCCTAACGCGTTTCAGAGACGCACAGGCCTCCTTCATCAGAGGATAGGACCGCTCTCCTCAAACCAACTTTATATAGACAGCACACAAAATGATTAACAAATGTGGGTTAACCCATCCACCACCAGAGAATCAGACAGTCACAAAAACAACTAGAATGCCCACCCGGCGATGAAGGAGAAAATCCGCTTCTGCAACCAATAAACTATTAAAGTGCATACTAATTTAAAAGCAACAACATCCGTCTTATACAGACCTTCAGTAAAATAAAATAAAAATAAAAACAAAAATATACTGACAATCTTCTAAGGCAAAACATAACAAAATGTCAGATTTGTATGAGAAATGATAAAACACGGGGGGCGGAGCTAACCACGGACCAAGATGGATGCGTTTCCCTCAAGCTCTTAATGCAGCTGAACTATAAACCTGTTTTTGCTAGCTTTACCTGCACTCAATTTTCTACTTACCCTGGCAGACGTATTCTCTATTCGAAGGGGAACCTTTTCATACCTCATGATGCACGACATTAAACTTGCTAAGCCCGTGGTCCTGGGCTGTTTCTTCTCCCGCCTTTGCGATCGGAGGGCACTACTGGCCGCCATGTTAGAAGGTGGCTTGGTCTCTCGGCAGGGAGAGGATCTCTCATGTCTACTACATTCTGCTGATGTTTCTGAAATTGCGACTCCTGTGCTGCCTCTATGCTCACCGACTCCTGTTCCCTCTCCTCTGTACCTTAAGGCTCCAGATTTACCACTCTTATCGTTACAGACGGAGTTTCAAGCCTATCTGGGGGACATCTGTGAAGCTGTGCGGAGGGAGTTTGCTGACCTACACACTGCTCTTGGGCACTGGAGTTCTTGCACTACGCTGGAGGACTGTACGGTGGTGGTCGGGGATCACTGGGAGAAATATCCTCCTGCGTGTCGCTCCGGTCACGCTGCAACGAGGTCTCGCCAGATGCCTCCCTACACTGCATACAGAGAAGAGGGTCTGGGCGAGGCCTTCTATGGCCGAGACCTTCTTGTCTTACTACTTGGAAAATTTTTGCTGACAGCCCTGGGACCGGTACCTCGTCTCACCAAAGTACCACTTACCTCACCACTCCGGCAGACGCTGTCAGGAGTATCTGGCCCAATGTTCCACTATGTCACTGAGTTGGATTTTCAAGCTATTTCCCTACTTATACCACGGGACTTGTTTTCTGTTTGTGCTGTTTTACCCTGGGACCCAGGGATTTTTCTTCGGCTCGTGAAGTACTGCATTTAAATGGGTTACCTGCCCATTAGCTCCAGGACTCATACCCTTTCTTCAGCTGGACTTACCTGTTTGCTATTCCAGTCTGGACCATTCTTTTTGTTTCTGAAGGTCCCTTTGATCTTCATATAATAGGACTTGTGTAATATTGCTGATCCGGGACTACCTGTTTGATGGCAGTCTCCCCTTGGGCCCAGGGGGGATGGCCTATGTTGTTTGTTACATCCCTCGGTGCTCTCCTCCAGCGCACTTTCCCACTGGACTGTGCTGGGGGAGGAGGGTTGTTTGTCCTGGGGAATCTCTAGCTATTTTTGAAATACCACTGTAGGGCATACATGTTAAACTACCCAGCTAGTTGGGACTACCTTAAAATGTTTAAGATTACCTTAAGCAGGGTTTTTTTCTTTATCTCAGGAGGATGCTTTAGGGTTTCTTTTGATATGTTATGTTTATGCACTTTGGAATCTTCAATGTTACCCATGTTTACTTTGTATGCGGGGGATGTGGTGTGTGCCTGCGTTTAGACTCCTAACTGTTTCTCATGCATACTCTGAAATATTAATACTGTTAGTATTGGATATATATGGACTCGCCGGGGCCGCTTCCGATCCAGCGCGCGGGTTGGGATCGACTCCGATGACTCACAAATTTTATGGGATGTTGCGTTTATGCTTTGTTTTCTCAGACTTTGGGGGATGATGAGCTTATGCTACGTTCTTACAAGATCCCAGGTTTGTTTGTTTTTTGTTTTCCTGTTGCTGTTCGCAATGTGTATTATTTCTTCTGTCCCTTATGGCTTCCTCTGTGGTCCATATGCCTATACTTAGCATGCCTTGTAAACTTGGCCACATACTCTGTAAGCACCCCTTTTCTATGTTTTTAGAGCCTTATATTTTGACCCTCTCCTCCCATGTATGCTCCATTTAATCTATTTACTTTATTTTTCTGAGGCATATAACTCTTTTCGTACTGATTCCAATTACACTTGCCTGACATACTAATGACTATATTCATTAGCTTGTTCCTTTTGCTGTATGTCTTTGGCCCCTGCCTTGTAGCTTCTCTGCACTCACCAATTGCTGCAGACTTTCATATAACAGTAGCTCCCACCTAGTCTTCAGCTCGATACTTGTTTTATTTCAACTTTTTTTAGAGCTTAGGTCAGGGGCTGCAGATTGGGTACTATGTCCATTTATGCTTATTTTGATATCCCAGATTTCCCCCCCCCCCGGGCCATTGGCCATTACGTGCTTGTTGTACAGAAGTTCCGGTTCTATTGACCTGAACTCTCTGTCCACGTTTTACATTCCTTTTTCTTCCTCTACTCTTATTTCTTTTCGCTGTTTTCATACTATGCTACTCTTAATGGCTTTCAGCTGCCTTTCTTGTATGTTCTTTAATCTCTCTACCTTTACCTGTTTAACAAGTTTTATCTGTATTATTTTGTATAGCGGCTTTCAGTGATTCTTCATCTTCGAATATCGATTTCTTTCTAACTGCCGCAGCATTTTGAAAGGCCTTTCCATCTCTATCTGTTAATTCACTTATTTTTTTTATGAGCCACTTCCTTTCTTTTATATCCTTTCTCCTTCTACTCTTTTATATCTCTATGGTCCAGGTTTCAGTGAACCCTGGATCTGCTGCCTAACATGTACGGAAGTATTGCTTATGATATTTTAACAAGTGTATTTTTAACTTCCCCATGCCATTTATGAATATATGTATTATGCTTTGCTTATGTCAACTATTATCTGGAATTGCTATTCATGACTGATCTTCTCATTACATTCCATATCTGTAACCTTTCTTCTATTGTTATTGGATGCCGTTGGATATACCTCTTTGTACTGATTTTCCTTTCCAATAAAGCTTTAGGAAAACTTAAAAAAAAAAAAAAAAAAAAAAAAAAAAAGAAATGATAAAACACTCAGCTATGTAGGAGGGTGACTGACCAGATTTACCCTATATAACAATCTACATCCCATTCAACATTAAGACCACAAGGCCTTCTAGTTCTCAACTGAAAAATCAAAAAAACCTCTCTCTTATTAAATCTGGCCATCCTATCTCTTCCCCTTGGTGAGTGTGCACACTTCTCAATACCCTGAAAGGTAACGAATGAACTATCAGCACCATGTTGAATGACAATATGATTAGCAACTTGTGACCTACCATCTTTATTCACAATAGAATTCAAATGTTCTCTAATCCTAAATTTTAAGGGGCGAATTGTACGCCCCATGTACTGCTTTCCACACTTACATGTCACCAACTATACAACATTTTTAGAAATACAATTTATAATATCATTCATACTATATATTTTTCTTGTAACAGTAGACTCAAAGTAATTTAACTTCACAACATAGGCACAGCAAATGCATCTTTTTTGTGCACATCCGAACATGCCCTTAGTAGTCAACCATTCCACAGGTTCCTTAGATAAGAACATGCTAGGATAGACCATTATCACGGTGCCCGTGATTCGTGCTATCCTGTGTCTATCACTTGCTGGAGTTCCTCATTGGCTGTCTGTTATCAGCCCTCCTTACTCAGCCTATTTAAACCCAGTTTGGCCACTTCCAGGTTGCCCTTTTGTGGTGTTTCTGACATCACTTTACCTGACCTGATTGTCAGGCTTTTGGGCCTGATATACCAGTGTTCCAGTACTCTGGTGTTCCTGTGTTCCAGTACTCCGTTGTTCCGGTGTTCCTGTGTTCCAGTACCTCGCCAGTTGATCGTTCCTGAGTTCCAGAGTCTCCTGCCTGCTAGTCTCTCCAGCCGGTTCCGGTCTCTTCCGTGGCTCCAGCAGTTCCGGTCATCTGTCAGTGCAGCGGTGCTCACTCCGGTGTATCCTCCGCTTGATCTCTGGACTCTCGCTCTATCTGCTGTCGCTTAGGCGGCATTGTTCTTTCTCGCTCTGGCGACCTATACTGTTGGTCCCAGCGTGCGGACGCTGGTTTACTCCATTTACCTGGTGCGCTCACTCTGTTGCTCCCAGAGTGCAGACGCTGGTTTACTCCATTATCTGGTTGCGCTCACTTTGTTGGTCCCAGCGTGAGAACGCTGGTTTACTCCATTAACCTGGTGCGCTCACTCTGTTGGTCCCAGCGTGCGGACGCTGGTTTACTCCATTAATCTGGTTGCGCTCACTCTGTTGGTCCCAGCGTGCGGACGCTGGTTTACTCCATTAATCTGGTTGTGCTCACTCTGTTGGTCCCAGCGTGCGAACGCTGGTTTGCTCCATTAACCTGGTTGCGCTCACTCCGTTGGTCCCAGCGTGCGGACGCTGGTTTACTCCATAAACCTGGTTGCGCTCACTCTGTTGGTCCCAGCGTGCGGACGCTGTTTACTCCATTAAACCTGGTTGCGCTCACTCTGTTGGTCCCAGCGTGCGGACGCTGGTTTACTCCATTAATCTGGTTGCGCTCACCCTGTTGGTCCCAGAGTGCGGACGCTGGTTTACTCCATTAACCTGGTTGCGCTCATTACTGTTGGTCCCAGCGTGCGGACGCTGGTTTACTCCATTTATCTGGTTGCACTCATTACTGTTGGTCCCAGCGTGCGGACACTGGTTTACTCCATTAAACCTATTGGCGCTAGTAACTGTTGGTCCCAGCATGCAGACGCTGGTTTGCTCCTTGACTACTCATATACTGAGAACAGGTTGCTGTCCAATTCCTTATGCAGTTGTCTGGTATTCTCAGGCTAAAGACTTATGCTGAGTGAGACCATTGTTCCTCTCCATTCTACTGTCATTGTCACCTGACAGCTTGGTCTCCTCTCGTGGGCTGCCCTGCCCGGTATTGGTAAGGCCGGTAGAACCTAAATACGTTAACATCTTAAGGTTGCCTTAACCGGTATAGGCAGGGTCAGTAGAGCCTACTATCAGTATTTCCTCAGGCTGCCCTGCCCGGTATTGGTAAGGCCGGTAGAACCGGTACATGTCATCTCACGGTTTCCTTACCCGGTATAGGCAAGGCCGGTAGAGCCTATCGCTATTGCAACTGTCACTTGGGTTGCCTTGCCCGGTATTATTGGCAAGGCCGGTAGAACCTATTCTCTTGTCATTTATTGTTGTATTGTTATATATGTATGATACCCTACGGGGAATTGCCTTAACTTTACGTTTTTACCAAACCTAAGTCTGAGAGTCTTCAAATACCGTGACAACCATGTTTTTTAAAAACAACTATAGGGGAGTCATGTGACAGATGACTCAATTTTTCATCTTGACACAATACTCACCAATGTCTTCTCAATATACTTTTAATCTGATATGCATTATTGCTGTACCTAGTTTTGAATGTTGGAATATCTTTATCTCTACTCTGACTATGAACAGATCTACCTCTGGGTTTTTTAGAACTCAACAAACTCTCCCTGGGAGTATTCAATGCCCTCTTGTATGCCCGTTCCACATCACCTAAGCAGTAGCCTCTATCCTTCAACTTGTTCTTTAAAATATGAGCATGAAACTCAAAATTGTCCACTTTAGAACAGTTATGTTTAATACGTAAAAACAGACCTACTGGTAAATTTCTAATTAAACTCCCTGGGTGAAAGAATCAGCATGCAAAAGGGCATTGCCTGAATTAGGCTTATAATACATACGCTACCTTCAAAGAATAAGTTGAGATCAAGAAAATGTATACAAGTTATGAAAATTCAAAGTAAACTTTAAATTATAAGGGTTTTTATTCAAGAGTTCCATGTAGTGCAGCAATTCAAATTCTGTAACATCCCATACCATCAATATATCATTCACATACCTGTCACGGAACCCAAGAATGAATCCAGAGTCAGTACAGTATATAGTAAAACCACCTTTATTCAAAACTCAGAATAAGGTATATCTCAATAAGTAAGACAACAGGAACAGTCAGAGGGTCACAATATAAGCTAGCACTACTATCAGAAATAGTAGGCTGCCCAGGATCAACCTCACTGCTAGAGACTAGGCCTAAGCCACTGGTAGTCTCCGCTGGAACCCGGAACAGGAACAGGATAACCCCGACCAGGAACAAACATGGGAGATACCTGACTCACGCCTGCAGTCGGTATATCTGGAAGCAGATACCTGACTTACGCCTGCAGTCAGTATAGATGATAGTCTACCAGAGCCACAGGTCCATACCAGTTGGATGTCCTGCAGAAAGGAGGCAACGCAGCGAGGAAGGCCAGACAGAGCCACAGGTCAGCACCAGATTGGATGATCAGACAAGCCTAGGTCATACACGGAGTGGGTAGTCAGCCAGAGCCACAGGTCTGCACCAGATTGGGTGTCCACTACAAGGGACAACACAGAGAGAGTAGTCAGATACAGCCACAGGTCAGCACCAGATTGGATGGTCAGACAAACCTAGGTCATACACGGAGCAGGTAGTCAGCCAGAGCCACAGGTCTGCACCAGATTGGGTGTCCACTACAATGGGCAACACAGAGAGAGTAGTCAGACAGAGCCACAGGTCAGCACCAGATTGGATGGTCAGACAAGCCTAGGTTATACACGGAGAGCAAGAGACACAAGTAATGAACTACAAGGATCACCAACATAAGGGCAACTAAGCCCTGTGTTCAGACAGTTAATATAGTCCTAGCCAGGAGGAAGGAGGGGCACCAGAAAGTGGCCAATAGAAATATACGGTCCTTCAAGACGTGCACCCGTAGAGAACTTCCCAGCAATGCGTTCAGGTAGAGGATGTGGCCGGGACCGCTAGAAACAGGAAGTGACCGAGCCACAAGAACAAAGGATGCGGCCACCACGGCCGACAACATGTCTGGTAAGCTGCTATAATACCTAAATATTCTTAATACACTTCCGATGAGACCCCTCACCCCTAAAGACGTGACACCACTCCCACCAACCCATAAAAAGGTTGGCGTATGAGGGAGCAAAACACGCCCCCCACGCTTCTGGAGGTAAAAGGTCCCATTAAAGGTGAAAAAATTATAATGTAACAAATATACTACACAGTCCAAAAGAAAGAGTTGCTGCACACTTGGAAATCTCTCAAGTGTAGCCAACCAATAATCAAGAGCCCTAAGACCATCCGAATGTAAAATAGATGAATAAAGGGCAATAACATCCAGTGTGACCCACAAATAGATCTTGTTCCACAAAAACATCAAAGGACCTCAAAATATCTCTCGTACCCTGTAAATATGATGGTAGTTCCAAGACCATAGGAAACAATAATTCATCGACATATCCAGATAGGCCCTCATTTTGGGAACCAATCCCAGAAATTATGGGCCTACCTGGAGGGTCAACAAGTGTCTTGTGGACTTTAGGCAGCAAATGTCTTTTCACAATATATGTACTTCAATTCGTCCTTAGATAAAATATCTAAAGCTATACCTCTCTGTAATAGATTTCTTAAAATAACCTGAAAATGTTTAGTAGGATCACTAGCCAACACTACATAATAATCCAGATTGGTGAGTTGTCTCATCGCTTCATCCCTGTATTTGCATGCATCCAAAACCACAATTGAGCCTCCTTTATCAGAATTTCTGACTACAATATCTTTGTTGTCAGAAATAGTCTTCAGGGCCTGTCTATGAATCACACTCAAATTGTTGTGCTTAGATATACGCCCCAGTTTCAGGGATAATTCCACATGATCATTCTCCACCAGCTTTTGATACAAATCAGTGTATTGACCTCTTTGTTGTACCGGATAGAAACTCTACTTGGTCCTGAACCGAGTGTGAACCACACCAGGCTCAGCCCTGTCTGCCTCAAATATAGTAAATCTTCCAAACATTTTTGATCTTCATAATCAAGTAAGACATTATCTACACCCAATACATCGCAAGAGATTGATTTGCAATGATGATCCATACCAGAATCTGAATTGAAATCCACGGGAACAGAACCATCATTGTAGTGCAATACATCATCATGAGATTGTGCAAGTGAAAGTGAAAAAACTTATACAAAGTGAGCTTACAAATAAACCGATTAAGGTCTATAATTGTGTCAAAACAAATATCTGTGCTTCTGTAAGTGTAGTGCTAGACAAATTGATAACATTAAAGTTTAACTCCTCATCCTTGTGTTGGTGAGATGAAATCTTACTATTTCTCCTTCGTCTTCTCTTACACTTTTGTTCTGAGATGTCATTCTTCTGGAGGTATTGATCAGTTGTGTTGTATGGATATTGCTCTGTCCCTCTTTCTATGTGTCGTGATTGCTTGTACCTTCTTTGATCTTTGCGTTGATACACTGTTGGGATTTGATAGAAATTTTCCAGCAAATCCATATTTGTTGAACCCAAAAAAAGAGACGGACCTTGCTTCTCCATCCAAAGACTCAACATCTGTGGAGGTCTGAAAAGATCTCTGGCCTTCACTCTTCAATATCGATTTTGGACGTTGTCATTTATTCTGGACAAAATTATGTTGTCTCAAAGGCCAGACATAGACATTGCCACTTTCGTAGTCTTGCGTTGTTCCGTACTAGAAATTTGATTCTCCATCCTCGCTACTTGTGTTTTCAGTTTTTCATCAATTTTTTTAAATGTGGTAGGACTCTGGTGCACATGTATTTTGTCTTGTAAATCTCTTATTTGTGTGGTAATCGTGTCTAATTCATTGTTTTTATGCTTGATCAAAAGTTGCATCAACTCTGTAAGTTCTTTGTTCCACATCTGTTTAAACGTCTCATCATATGATGTAAATGTAGGAAACTTTTTTATGCGTAATCCTCTAGGCACACGAGTTGTTTTAATATAATTTTGTAAAGATGCAATGTCCCACCATAGATAAAAGTCTTTAAAGCATGCCTTCAAATCATCTATATTTGCTGTGCCTATGTTGTGAAGTCAAATAGCTTTGAGTTTACTATTACAAGAAAATATATGAATGATTTTATAAATTGTAATTCTAAAAATGTTGTATACCTGGTGACATGTAAGTGTGGTAAGCAGTATGTGAGGCTTACTATTCGCCCCTTAAAATGTAGGATTAGAGAACATTTGAATTATATTGTAAATAAATATGGTAGGTCACAAGTTGCTAATCATTGTCAGTGATCACAGTCCTGATAGTTCATTCTTTACCTTTCAGGGTATTGAGAGGTGTGCACACTCACCAAGGGGAATAGATGGGCTGGCCAGATTTAATAAGAGAGAGGTTTTTTGAATTTTCAGTTGATAACTAGAAGGTCTTGTGGTCTTAACGTTGAATGGGATGTAGATTGTTATATAGGGTAAATCTGGTCAGTCCCCCTCCTACATAGTTGAGTGTTTTATCATTTCTCATACAAATCTGACATTTTGTTATGTTTTGTCTTAGAAGATTGTCAGTATATTTTTGTTTTTATTTTATTTTACTAAAGGTCTGTATAAGACGGATGTTGTTGCTTTTAAATTAGTATGCACTTTAATAGTTTATTGGTTGTGGAAGCGGATTTTCACCTTCACCGCCGGGCGGGCATTCTAGTTGCTTTTGCTACTGCCTGCTTCTCCGGCGGTGGATGGGTTAACCCACATCTGTTAATCATTTTGTGTGTTGTCTATATAAAGTTGGTTTGAGGAGGGCCTTCCTATCCTCTGATGGACTGTCGTGATTGTATGTAAGTCGTGTTTTTTGCTCTATTTTATGCTACGTGTCAAATAAATAAATATCTTATTTCTACTTTTGATCCCTTTCTCATCCAAGTATTTTATGTGGGATGTTAGTATGCTTGCAAGGCAGATTTCTAGTTGCATAACTGTTTGATTATTCCATAACTGCACTACACAGACATGGCTAACATTCATTATTGGTTTTTGCCTTACCAGAAGTTTTACTATGCTTTATTGGATCGAGCCCTTAGAGATACACAGAAAATATGTTCATTTTCCAGAGGGTTTTCACTTCTCAGATCAATGAACAATTATAATCTTGCACTCACTCTGCTTAGAGATGTTTTTTCAAAAGGTGCTGTAAAGGAAAACTTGATGAATTGAGTCAGGTGGCATGCTTCCAACATTCCATATAAGGGAACAAACAACTATGAGTGAAAAGTAATGCACTGGAGACATATTTAGCATCCATGGGGTTAAACAGAGTAGTTTTGTTTGTGTGTTTAACTTTTTATTTTATTTGACTTATAAGCAGGTAAAGTTATGAGGTGCAGCCAAGAGGTCATATCTTAAATTTATCATTCCTTGAGCACAGGTAGAGCAATCAATGTGATTGAGCCACCGATTAACTCACATGTGCCGAATCCTGGATGTCCTTAAAAGAGCAGGTTTATACCTGCCCCTCAGTTTTCACATGACCAGGCCTAAGAAAAGGGCAAGCCTGCACTGTTCTTTACTGTCTTTTACTTAGATATGAGGCTGTATATGTTGAGTTCCCATTAAACTCTTGTATTTTCTTTCTGCTACTTTGCTATATGTGAAACTGAGGCACGGGGGTAAAGCTGGAAGGGAGTATAAGGAGTGAATTTTACAAGGTATTTGACTAGAAAGGCTCTCAGAGGGAGATCCCTAAGCTGCTCCACTTTACCTCTTGACATGCTCAGTTTTAGCCACTTAAGGGCCAGGGGTTCTGTGCACCGGAGGACCAGCGCCATCTTAAGCACATGGGAGTGATCACATGTACCGGCTCTCCGTGAGAGAGGTTAAAACTGCTCCATAACCGGAGCAGTCAGTTTTAGCTTCCCAGCATGATCACAGTGCACCCTCAGGCTTGCTGTGATCATTAAACTCATATCGGACCAGGACCATCACTGGTGCTTAGTGGACTGAAAGTTGTGACAGTCCTGGATTGTCCACAATCCTTAAGGCATTAAAAATGACATCTAACAGGTTTGACTCAGAACAAATCTCTTAGTTAGCTCTCTTTTTTGCATTATTCTGATTATAATGGGTCTATGTAATTCCTCCATTAGGTGGGCTCCTACTTCTGGCCTCCTTGTAAGGTCAAACCAGACCACAGACTTTTCAGGTATCTGCATATGCTTGAGGATGGCTTAAATTATCAGTTTTTCCCTTGTGGCTTTGAGCTTACTTACTTTATAGGAGCTGGAACACTGAAGAGATCAGATTCTTTCACCCTATGTGTACAGGTCCTGTGAGTATGTCCCTATTTCCTTGTTTGGCAGCCACATTTCTCTTTCTTTGAATATCAATTGAAAGCATGTTTCTCTATACAGCAGATTCTCTGTTTAACCTTAGCACTGCATTTTCTTTGTAACTTGGGTTTTTTGGGACTTTTTCCTTAATTTTAGCACACTGACAGTGGATACTTAAGTACTTTTCTTATATTTTTTTCTACTTCTACTTTTTTCTTCAACTGAAAGGGGGTCCGGACTCCCCGAACGGCGTGTAGCCTGGAATTCTAGGACAGTCATAGTACGTCATGGGTCATTAAGTCAGATCGACCCATGATGTACTATGACCGTCAAGGGTCATTAAGGGGTTAACATCTTTAACCAATTGTTCTTTATGCCCAATTGTTTTTTCTAGGTAATTTTCTAGTAATCTATGTCCCTTTTGTTCTATGGCTCCTATTCAATCTCAAGTTCCCTCATATGTTAAACTGGAGCCTGAATAGGTTAAGGCCTTAATTTCTATCCCTTCATCTATTCAAGAGGTCTATCCAGCTTGCCAAAAAAATATGCTTTAGCCATTTTACTGAGGGAGATGCCCCCAATGACTGGATTCCTTTGCTGGGGAAGAGGAGGCTGTTGTCCCAGAGACTCTTAAGTTCTTTGGAGGCCTCAGATTATAGTTTTTTTCCTCCCCTTTATGTTTTCAAGAGACACAAGAAGGAGTTTGACATTTTTCATGCTTCTGGTGAAATGGAGAACAGCTGACAGGAGGTTATTATTTAATCTGCATATATCTCTTCTGCTGAGGCTTTCGGGCAGTGGGCTACCCCCTCTGTGGTAGACCCCTAAATTTCTCACCTTGCTTGGCTACTGGTGGACACCTAAGCCTAAACTCTTAAGGATTAGGCAGAGAACCACCTGGATTCTTTTTTTTTAATACAATTTTGGGCCTCAGATCTCATGTTATGCCCTACCTTTGCTGTTGTATGGATAATTAGGACTATGTCATTTTGGGAAGGATCAGCTTTTTTATGCTATCCAAGCAGACACAGCTACGGAGGATCTGGTGGTTTTTATAAATCTATTAAAGGAAATCATAAATGTGGAAAGACGCTATGCATGAATTGCACTTATATAAATTATAATTGCCAAACATTCTGTGACATTAATAAAGAACACAAGTTTAGTATAAAAGATCATACAGACTGTGGTACCACACATGTAATCTACATGATAGAGTGCATTTGTGGTGCAAAATATGTGGATAGACCCACAAGGGCTCTAAGAACAAGGATAGGAGAGCATAGATGTCATACTGAACACAGAAATGGGGAACAGTTTTCCGAAACATTTTTTGACTTGTCCCAGTGGAGGTTTGGAAAATGTCAAAGTTACAGGAATAGAATGGATTTCACATGATAAAAAATAGGTATGCCTTTTATTGTAACCGTGAAGCGCATATTTACTTTAGGTACTTTAAAGGGGAAACAACTCAATGAAGAGATAGATTTGAGCGCTATTAATTTATAGCACCCAAAAAAGAATGAGAAAAGATATATTGAGTAAATAACTAATATTGCACCAGAATGTAAATACCCCTGATGTTTAACAGATATATATCTCCATATCATGCAAATCTATCATAGATCATAATATGGCTTTTGTGTATATATATATATATATATATATATATATATATATACATATAATACATTCAATGTGTCCAATTATTAGAAGCTAATAAAAATTGGTAATATAAACTTTAGCATGACAGCGAAGTTATATGCTTCTCCAGGATGTTTTTAGTTGAATAGATTGTGGAATAAGGCTTTAAGGATTTTTATATTTATTTCTATTTTATTTATTTTTTAGATCTATATAAATTTGCATTTTCATTTATTTATTTTTAGTTTTAGTTTTTAGTGATTGTACTTAACACTTTCTGGACCTAAACCTATTGGGGAGGAGATTATGTCCGCCAGGCACACTATATGTAGATGACTGGATGCAGGGCTCCAAATTTCCACTAGCCAATGGCGAGTGAAAATTTAGCCCTGCCGAGTAGAAATTCAGCCCTGGTGGGTATGTTTTGGCTTGCAGTGGCGAGTAACTTTCCAGGTCTGGCTAGTAGAAAAGGACTTAAAATTATAAGCCCTGATTGGACGCATTTAAACATCAAGAGGAAGATGCCATCTGGCTGGACCACTGGCTCGGAAGAGACAAATAGATCATAATGTGTATGATGCATTCCAGGATTGGAACACGGAAGTGACAGAGAGGTGGTTCGGCTGACGACGTCTTCACACATGATGCGAGCGTCATAGATAGAAGTATATACTAAAACTGACTTCTGGGTTTCTCAGAACAAGCGGAAATCGATATGGTGAGTTTGGCCGGACTTTCAATCTCTGGTAGGATTGGAACAGTTGGTATAAAAGATGTTTGAAAATATGATGTATCTTTTATCTTCAGCGTATTTTAATGTAAATTGTAGTTGAAAAATAAAAGAATTTCTATATTGTATAGCCCAGAGCAATCTACTCACTATCTTTTAACATAAAGAATATTAAATACTGAATACCACGAAAGAGTTAACTGAGCTATAAAGCTCCAGAGTTACAAGACTACGGAGGCATAAGTAGGTAACCAGTGAAACAATTATATCCTGGTAAAATACTACTTTGAAAAGAACCTCGAAGGGAGTTTGGAGATATGATCACCTGAGTGTGAAAGTGGACGGTGACTCGGAGGATCAAAGCGGGGGAGTGGCTTCAGTAAAACTGACCTGGGGTTTATACCAGGAAAGTGCTGAATACTTCAGGCAATATTGGACTTAGCCTCAAAAAATTGTGAGTAAGATTTAAATTTAAGCACTCTGGGTGAAGGTGAAGGTCATAATAGAATTCAAATATACTACACTTAGAGTCTACCTCCGCCATTGTCTTCTTTGTTTTCCTGCTGTAGATTTTCGTAAGGGTTCCCATTCCTTAGTTCAAGGAACTGCAAAAGATCTTTCAGTGGACGTTTTAAGAACTGGTGAACTGTTTGTAACGTAACATATCTTATATTTTGGACTTTAGTCTCCTGTGTTTATAGTTTTTTTATCTCCACAAATTAGATAGGCTTTAGATTAATTCTGGTATACAGGCTATCACTTTGGGATCTAGTCTCTTCTAGAAGATAATCGATCCCATAAGGAAGAGCCTGATTTGAATTTTTCGACAATGCTTGGGCCATTTCTGTGGTGGAGCAGCGAGTTTTCCAGGTAATTTCAGAAGGCTACATTCCAATCCCTTGCTACATGTTGCTTTTTTATTCCCAGAGTTCTTTGCTGTCCTCCTCTGTTTTTAAATGCGGTCTTGTTTTCTCTTTCTTTTCAGGTTCACAGGATTCTACTCCGGTCTTCTCATAGATCTCCAAAAAAAGATATCATGTTTACTTTTTAGATTAGGGGAAGGGTACAAGAAAAAAAGAGGAGAACAACAGGACAGATAATATTCAGACTATAACTGCTCAGAGACGGCATTTAAAGTAGCATACAATCGCAGACAGACAAATGAAGAGGAAACTAGTGGCTGTGGCTTGAGTATATGATTACAATCAATATCTGTTCAGAAACAGCTTTAACAGTAGCCTACAATCACTAACAGGCCAATGGGGCAGAAAAACTAGTTGGGTGACTTGCATATATGGTTGCATAAAGCTAGCCACTAATATAAAGAAAATGAAAAAAAAGGAAAAGGGAGCACTGTGAACAGGAAAAGGTAAGGGGGAGTATGAGGAAGGTAGCATAGAAGGAGAGAAGGGAAAGAAGAATCAGGAGGGGTGCATGTAGAAGCTGGGGATGTGGGTAGGACATTCTGGAATTGAGCTGCCCCAGGGTTTGAATCCAGACCAACACAAAAAGCCATCCTAAACACCACTGATGGGGGGGGGCTGCAGATTCCAGCCACAGCTCCCAGATGAGCAAATCTCACCTAAGAGTCTGAAACAAGAGAAGTTAACATTTCCATAGGATACATTTTCCATCCACACACCTTGAATCAAAGCTTTTCTGTCTGGAAAGTGGCATTTTTCCAGGGAGTGGCCAAAAAGGTTTCTGGCTTCTAGCACAATGTACGTAGCCTAGCTGGAGACAGATATCATCTGTACAATAATGTGTAGGCTCTCAATTTGTACAAATGGAGCTACATACCTGGTTAATCCAGAATTTGGACCAAGTTTGCATAGGCAGATCTGCACCAATAACGGCTTACCATGCCAACATTTGTTATGGGTTTTTTCTTGATGGGGGGACATAATCCCCGAATAAATATGAGAAAGATTGCCAGAAGTGTTTGTGACCTGCAAGCATAATCTCTCAACCAGGTCAGGTACTGGGGAGTACATTCAAGTTTGATTGAATAAAATAGATTACCTGTAGGTAACAGATAATATCAGTAAGATTGAATTTGTCAGAGTGAGGAAAAAGTAATTAGTCCCTGACTCTCTAGACAGTCACCTACCCTAAGAGGATATAGGGGCCCAATGGTGGAAGTCCCTAGTGTCATAGCCTGGAAGAAATGCCAGATTGTCAAGAATGGGGGTGCTCTTAGTGAATAAATGGGTCAAGCATTTGGAGTGAGAAACCAAATCCACCAGGTAGGGGGTTAACGTAGGCACTACGCAAATGGAGAGGGGTCTATTCACCCATGGAATCCAAATGAGATGGCTTATGGGAAGTGGGAGAATGAATGTTGTTCAATGGAGACCCATGGAAGAGTTCTGTCATTGATGTGCCACTGTAGTTGTTACTCTAATTGTGCCACTTCATGTGTGGGATTGTAAGGATTGCAGCTACCGCGGTGGGACTGGAATTGGTTATGGTTATTGGTTATGAAAGTGTGGACAAGAATTGAGTAATTAATGAGAAAATGGTCTGGAAGAAGGTAGTGAGCTAGATCCCTAGATAAGTAAATTGGGCAGACGGCCTCTTGAAGCGAATGTTTAGAACTAATAGTTATTTTGAATGATGGGGCAAATGAATGGTCAGTGCTTGTGACTTGTTTGCAGTTATTATAAAGCCTGAAAGGATTTGATAGTGGGTAAGTTCAGCCATCAGATAGGCAAAGTCATTACGGGTTTTGTGAGTGTCAGGAGTAGGGGTGGGCAAAAGTTGTTGCTGTGTTCCTGTGAGAAATCCCACGAAAACCGCGTTATTGTCTGCTTTTTTGCGGGAAAATTCGCTTTTAAAACTGCAATTAAAATGTTTGCGTTTCTCGCCCATTAGCCAAAATTCCCCGCCGATTTTTCAGTGGCTAGAAAGTTTCCGCCCATTGATTTACGTGGTTTTCGCTATAAAAACGTGATGTTTTTGCGAAGAGAAACAAAATAGAAGGCGCTACAGAGCGAGGTAGACATGCTGTGCTGTTCTGCTGTGAATTATTTTTAAATTGAGGCAAGAGAGGCTCATAGTGACTGCTATCATTATGAGCAGGCTTAAAACTAACAGAAGAAGGAACTGGAAGGACCCTTATGTGTCCGCTGAGTCTGAGGAGGAGGAGGAAGTGAGCACAACTGAACCAATGCTGTCCATCACCCTTAGGGATCTTGGGGAAATTATTGTCAAGGGAGGAAGAGAATAGTAGTACTAGCGAGAGCAGGACAGGTCAGTTGCCTTTGCCTGCTGCAAGATGTGCTGCCCCTGCTGCCACCATTGTTATACCTTCTGCCAGATGTGCTACCCCTGCTGCCACTAATGCTGTACCTACTGCCAGATGCGTTGCCCCTGCTGCCACTAGTGCTGTACCTGCTGCCAGACGTGCTGTGCCTGGTGTCAGACGTGCTGCCCATGCTACTGCTACCACCATTGTTGTGCCTGCTGTCAAACGTGCTGCACCTGCTACCACCAGTGCTGTGCCTGCTGCCAGTGCTGAAACTGCTGCCACCAGTGCTGTGCCTGCTGTCAGACATGCTGCCCTTTCTGCCACTAGTGCAGTGCCTGCTATCAGACGTGCTGCCACCAGTGATGAACCTGCTGCTAGTGTGTCTTGTAATACTCAGGAGGGGGTAGGAGAAGATGATGCTAAGTGTGACAACAAGGGACCATAACTCACACTTTACATCCCCAAGCAGCCCCGCCAGTGCTAGTACTACTACTACTACTACTAAGGTCCAGCAGCTTGTTAGCGTTAGGACTGAAGGATGGGGTAATCAACAATATCCTCATATTACTAGTGACTACGAGGAGGAAGACTCTGCGGCTGAACTTAATGTGGTTGGTGTTAGTAGTAGCAGTAATGGTGAAGCAGCTGGAGTGGTAGCAGCAGTCAAGGGAGCCCACACCATTCATCTGACCCTGGGAGTCCTCCCCTTCCCTTCACTAATGTGTACAAGTGGAACAGGATCCAGAAGACTAAGAAGCCAGAACTGTTGTTCAATTAATACCACCACCCCCAGCTGGATCACAGATCATCTGCCTGTGCCTGCTGCTACTGTTACCAGCCTGCCTTCTTCAGGTCAAAAAGAAATGCCAAGTATGACATTAGGGGGCCATCTGCCACACTGCTCATCACCTCCTCCAAGTATCAGCGAGATGTCTATAATAGAGCAGCAGCATGTAGGGACTAGTGGTGGTGATGATGCTGGAGAAGCTGGGGTGGAAGAGACATTGTTGGCCTTTTTAGCAAAAACTGAGAAGGAATGGGAGACAGGGATGCGGTTGGGCATCACCACCACCACTAGCAGTGAGATTTTGGAATTTGAAGCTGCTCTAATTCCTGCTGCTACTGAGATGCAAAGGCAGCAGGATGCTGAGGAGAAAGCTAGTGTGCCATAGACCACCGTGGACACAGTGGGAATGGGGTCAACAAGTTACACGGGACTAGGAAAGGTTCCACTTGCCATCGCCAGCAGTACTTCTGGTCAGTGAGAAGAGGAAAGGAGGGAACACATCTTGGCACAAGCGCTCTGATGTCACACATGAAACACAGACACCATGACGTTTATGTCAAACATGTTAAACTCAAACACCCACCACAGAAATCAAGCACTGCTGTTGCTGTACCCCTCTGACTCTCCAAAAAGGCAACAAGAGGCTAGGTGAAGATGAAAGAGGAGGAAGAGTTGAGAAACCCAGACAGAGACTGGAAGTTTCATGACTAGTGAAACAACTGTCTCATCATCACCATCACCTTCTAGGGTAACTACATCTTCTGCCAATCCACCTTGTTCATCGTTACCTCCCCCGCCAAATGATAGCCACTTTAGGATGCGGCACTTAGTCTCTACTCATTGCACACTCTGGAGGAGAATCGCAAGCAGGGCATCAAGCAGCATCTGAAGAGATTCCATCCTGCAGAATATGCTAAGATGCTGGCAGGAAGGGTTCATCATTACTATTAAACTGTCAGCAAGTTGTCGTGTGTCCGTATCTAGGTCTGGACAAGGGGTATAGTGACAGTGGCAGTACTTGGGTTCTGGATACGGTTGTGCCCCCAGATGTTATTTACCACTCACTCTGTGCACATTGCAATTGCTGATGAGAGCCACAGTTCCTGCTCTCAAGGGAAACATTTATATTCTAATAACAACACACCCAGGTGGCCAAGTTCTTCTTCTTTTCTCCACATAGACTAGGGGCTACTTATTGTGCTGCTCCTGCTCAGACGCATCACTGGAGCTAGTCATGGCAAGTGGAACCTTCATCATCCATCACCCATGTTACTGCTATTTTTGATCCCATTCCCTTTCAGCTGCCTAATCATCCTGCTGCTTAAACACCTCAGCAGCAAGAGCAGCAGTTGCAAATTCCGCAATTATGGACTCAGACTCAGGAGTACATTTGACAATGGTCAGTGGCCACAGGCCAACATGACCTAGGCCAGTAGGGCATTTTTTTCCTCAGGGCTTGTGCTTTAAAAGTAAATAAATAAAAGCATAGCCCTACAAAAAAAATGGAGGGGATTTTGTTTCTAACAAGCCTAAGTCCTACAAATCAATGTTTCCTTAGGGCTTGTGCCAAACAAACTTAAGTCCTACAAATCAATGTTCTCAGAGCTTTTACCTCTAGTAAGCCTAAGTTCTACAAATCAATGTTTTCTCAGTGCTTGGGCCTCTAACAACAAATCTAACAAATCATCCCCTACAAAAGCACTCTATCAAGTCAAGGATCAGTCCACCCCAATAGCAGCTTATATCAATGGGTTACTGTTTCTATCACTTTACATGAAAATTTCTTATTTTATTTTATTCATTTATTTTTTTTATTAACTGTCCCCCCAATACCAGTCAAGAACCCACCCTCAAAACAAATTCCCTGTTCAACTGATTCATTCCTCTGACTTCACCCACCAACACAGGCACCCTCCTCAGACCCTTTTTATACCATGTCTTGTATGGTTTTTTTATTTGTATTTAGGGTGTATTGCTTTGTTAACTAAAAGAAAATTATTATTTTCAGCGCAATGGATATCACAATTATGTTTCACAGGAAACCAGCTGCCAGATTTAAATAACCATATTCCCAATAGTTATATACATACAACCAATCTTCCACTATCAAATCAGTTCTATGTTCTCCTTTATATCACAGATGACACAGTTAATCACTGTAAAATCCGAACACGATTATCTAATACAAATAAAAATTCCACCAAACCCAATCTCTAAATAACAAAGAATATTTTTCAAAAATAAATCCTACAATTGGATATCACAATAATCCAGTCCTAACCGCATTCCACAGATCTCAATGTAGACCAGTGTGTGATCCAAATACCGTTGTGAACTTCCCGCTCCGAGTAGAAATCACCCTCTGTATAGTCCGGATAGTCTCTCCTCGCGTTCCGTTCACTACCAGACATATACGTCTTCACACTACTTGTTAACAGAAATCAATCTCGTGCTGTCCCGCTAAGACATACTATGTATCCAATGGAAGGATATACAATAACATATAATTTTCCTCACATGTGTAACATAAATAATATTAGAACAAAATAATATAAAATTGAGAAATCAACACTATGAATATATTCACAGCTTGTTTCTCAATATGACCCAATGTTACTCTGTGAACTAGACTTTCACTCACAGAAAATCCAACATAAGAAGTCTGTAGGTGAAATTTCACAATCCCTCAATACACATCATAAATACTAAAACAAAAGGATGATCATACCCAAAATTATATTTAAAAAAAATCTACAAAATACATTAAAAACAAAAACACACTCAAAAGTTCTCCATATGAGAAGTAACAGTACTCTGTGATCCAATCCGTAAGGAGAAAAAATTAAATCAATATCCGTTCTTATAAACACACACAATCCCTTTAAGGGAATGTATGTTATTAATCTTTCCACTCCAATAATAAATCCTGTTATATGTAATATAGCCATGGCAATTATGAAACTTCTTATTTCCTATAATCCGGTGATAATATATACATTTCACTGTCGTCCAATACAGGTCACTGGTACAATGGGGAGGCGATCCGCCCCTTTAATAGGCAGGAACATTCATTCAAATGTATGCAGGGGGTGGAGCCTCCCCTCCTTCTTAAAGGGATAGTAATACTTCGTTTTAACTTTATTTTATTTTGTAGGCATTAAAAAAACATGAAGAATGATATATGTCTTATCTCTCAAACCTTTATGGTTTAAGAGATATTCACAAGCAAAGTGTCCCTCTCCCGCCCCTTTTACTGATGTAACATTCCTCAGCCAGGGCAGAAGGGAGCTGCCCAGGTAGACTGCAGAGAGGGACAATCTTCAATTAAGATAAGGGAAAAACCTGAAAAGCTTGTCAAGGGGGGCAGGGATTTCATTGTTTTCACAGGAATAAGAGTGTCCCCTTCTGTTATCTGTCCAGTCTATTGACTGTATTCCACATCTGAGAAGAGATTGTTTACAGTAGGTAAAAGGGCGGGAGGGGGAAACTTTGCTTGTCAATATCTCATAAACCATAAAGGTTTGAGAGATAAGACTTATATCATTCTTCATGTTTTTTTAATGCCTACAAAATAAAATAAAGTTAAAACGAAGTATTACTATCCCTTTAAGCTGCCTTCAGGCCAGAGCCAAGCCAGATTGATTTGTTCCTGTGTGCTGTGCACACCAGGTGGAGAACATCTCTCATTCAACTTTAGTTTTTTATTGTTTTTCTTCAAATATGGAATACCACCATTAGGCGGGTGACCATGGCTGTGAATTGCCTTCTCCAAAGTGGCTAGTGCAGCTTCCAGGGATTTTCTGGTGGACCTTATGCCCTGAAGAGGGAACAACTTGAGTGAAGTAGCTTCCCTGCTGGGGAATTTTCCTCTGGTTAATTCCCTTTTAACATGGTTACCTGAAGACAGAAGTCCTGCAGAAAGGTGAGCCACCCTTTGAGTGCTGAAGGTCTACTTGTCCCACAGTGTCCCTTCTTTGGGCATGTATTTGGGAGTTCTCATTTTGCACCCCAGCACTGATAGGGTGTTTTTATTTCTATTGCTTGTATTTATGCAATGTCTGTGGTATTCCCTGGGATTTGGAGCTTTGGGTTGTTATTTTCTCATGTTTTACATGTGCTAGAAGTATGTTTGGTGAACTTTTTCTCTCAGGAATAATTTATTAATATTTAATGTTCCGCTCCTTTAAGCGCGCTTTTACCCGCCTAGACGCCATTGCTCCTTTACTCTCTATGGGTTTACACAGTGTGGGACGTATCTCTGGAACAGCTTGTCACAGCAACTTCAGAGAGGGCTCATTTTGTTGGTCATCCCCTGCTCTATCATCCGGTAGCTAGATTCGGTGTGTTGGGAGTCTGGGGGGGCTTCGGGCACTGTTTTGGGGTACTTCTGAGAAAAACTACGTTTCCCATAAGCGCCTGTTTCGCGCTTGTTTTCTGATTGGCTACTGTTGCGGCAGCCATTTTGTGGTGTTATTCTCAGCGAGTATACTACGCAGGGACCGAGACTTCTCTCCTCTCAGCAGATTAACCCTTCGCTGGCCAGATAAGTTAGATTTTAGACATTTCTGGGGTGAAACTTTAATCTTTCACACTTCTACTGGGTGATTTTTCTTAGTGGAGTATATCTAACGCTGTGAGCATGTCTACTCCACTGGAGTCAGGGGCTAGACCCAAGACTAAAGAGGCTGGGGTGTCTATTTCCCCCATTGAGTTTTGCTCCTCTTGTCACTCTGGGCTGCCTAGAGAATTTTCAGGTCATTTATGCCCAAAATGTGCAGAAAGTCATGATAGCAACCCTGGGCTTTCCAGCCACGCTATTGAGCCAACTTGGGTAAAAGAGTTTAAAGCTGCCACTACGGATCTCAGATCCACTCTCCAACTCTTTCCCTCTCAGGTTCAGGGGGCTCTGCAAGTTTGGCAGACCCCCTCCACAATCAGGACCTCCCTGCCTAAGCCACAGGGGGCTCCTGATGTGTCTGATTCTTCTGAGGAAGAACTTTTGCAGGATTCTGATGCTGAGGAAGGCACTGTTATAGAATCTAATAGGTCCATTGGTGACCCTTATGAATGTGACCCTGAAGTTTCTGCTGAGGGTTTGATCAGAGCTGTGCTAACTACGCTCAACCTTCCTCTGACTCAGGAATCTACTCATGATCCAACTGACGTTTTCCAAAAACCATCTAAGGCTGTGGTTTGTTTTCCTAATAACCCTACTCTTGCTCGTTTAGTCTCTGATGCGTGGAGGAATCCTGAAAAATCCTCTTCTGTGTCCAAAAAGTTTGCTAAACTTTATCCTTTTCCTGAGGCTGAACTGGCAAAATGGGTTCATCCTCCTAAAGTGGATGCTCCTATTTCTAGGTTATCCAAATCTACTGCCTTAGCTGTATCAGATGCCTCGGCCCTGCAGGATTGGACGGACAAAAAGTTAGAGATTTGTCTTAAATCCATTTTTGCCTCTATTGGCACTGCCATGCGTCCAACCTTTGCAGTGGCGTGGGTTAATAGGGCTATTGCGGCCTGGACTGAACAACTGACTGAGGCGGTTCGCCAGGATGCACCAGTGTCTGAGCAGTTGCAGCTTCTTGCTAATATATTAGAAGCTCAAAATTATGTTTCTGACGCTGCTTTTGATGCTGTGCGCATGATGGCAAGGGCCTCTACTTCCTCTGTGGTGGCTAGACGTGCTCTTTGGTTGAAAATTTGGTCTGCTGACACTGCCTCTAAGAAAGCTTTGCTTTCTTTACCTTTTCAGGGGTCCTTACTGTTTGGATCTGAACTTAAGGAGATGATTAGTGAGGCTACTGGTGGCAAAAGTACTCTTCTACCATCAGTCTTCAAGAAGAAGTTTCCAGCCAAACGCAATCGGTCCTTTCGTTCCTTCCAAACTGAGACACGCTCCACGTCCCAGACAGGTCCGTCCTCCACGCGCTCCTCCTCCAAGCCCAAACAGTCCTGGAAGCCCAAAGTTGCCCCTAAGGCCAAGACCTCCAAGACTGCTTCGGCATGACTCACCGAACCCGGTTCCGCATCCGGCTGTAGGTGGACGTCTCCACATCTTTCGCCGGGTTTGGGACGAGTCAGTGGCGGACCCTTGGGTTTTTCAGGTGGTATCAGAGGGATACAGGATCCCTTTCTCTTCCCTTCCTCCTTTTCGGTTCCATTTTACTCGTCCTTCTCAGGAGCCTACAAAAATACGTCTGTTCGACGACGCTATTCAGGATCTTTTGGACAAAGAGGTCCTGGAATTGGTTCCACCAGAGGACACAGGTTCAGGATTCTATTCCAACCTGTTCGTTGTGGCCAAAAAGGACGGAGGTGCTCGTCCTATTTTGGATCTCAAGGATCTCAATTCCTTTGTTGTGAGTTCCCACTTTCGTCAGGAATCTCTACGTTCTGTGATAGCAGCAATGTCTCCAGGGGAGTTCCTTGCCTCCCTGGACCTTCAGGATGCATACCTTCACATCCCTATTCATCCAGAGAGCAGACGGTATCTCAGATTTGCCTGTCACAAAGGCCACTTTCAGTTTTCAGCTCTTCCCTTTGGTCTGACTTCAGCTCCTCAGGTCTTTCAGAGGGTATTGGGAGCTTTGATAGCTGTGCTTCATCGAGATGGAGTCAGGGTGACTCCCTACATGGACGATCTGCTCCTGAAAGCCTCATCTGCGGAGATCCTTCACCAGCAGCTGCAGTTGTGTATACAGACACTCAATCGCCACGGCTGGATTGTGAATCTGGACAAGTCAGACTTGGTTCCATCTCAACAGCTCCTCTTCTTGGGTCTCCTGTTCGACACTCAGCAGTGCATGGTGTTTTTACCGGAGGAAGAGGCTCATCAGATTGCTATCTGGGTGTCCAAGATCCTAGAACTGGACAGGGTTCCAGTACCGAAGTTGACCTCTCTAGTGGGGAAGTTTATTTCCACGATAGAGGCAGTGCCATTTGCCATGGCACACACCAGGGAACTTCAGAGGTTTGTGATCCAGACGTGCAAAACTCATCCAGATCATCAACATCTATCTGTTTCTCTGTCCCCTCATGTCGAGTTGAGCCTAGAATGGTGGTTGGACCTGTCTCATCTCCTGAAAGGGAGGTCCTTTCGGGTTCCCTATTGGACCACAGTCACGACGGATGCCAGCCTCTGGGGATGGGGGGCAGTGCTGGGTCGTTTCAGTGCTCAGGGGAAATGGGGACTGGAAGAATCTCTTCTCTCCATCAATGTTCTGGAACTTCGTGCCATCTTTCTTGCCCTGAGGCACTGGGAATCTCAGCTGGAAGGTTGTCCAGTCAGAGTGGAGTCCGACAACGCCACCGCAGTGGCCTACATCAACAGACAAGGCGGCACAAAAAGTCTCACCGCTTGGTTAGACGTCAAGGCCATTTTATCTTGGGCAGAAGCTCATGTGCCCGTCATCTCAGCAGTACACATTCCAGGCGTAGACAACGTCATGGCAGACTTTCTCAGTCGTCACACAGTTGACAGCGGAGAATGGGCGCTTCATCCAGAGGTGTTTCACCTTCTCACCCAGATGTGGGGGGTGCCTGTAGTGGATCTGATGGCTACCAGACACAACAGGAAGGTGCCAGTGTTCTGCTCTCGGTGGAGGGACCCTCTTGCTCTGGCAGTGGATGCTTTGTCAATCCCTTGGAAGTTCCCTCTGGCTTACATCTTCTCTCCTCTTCCTCTGTTGATCCGAGTCATCCAGAAGCTGAAGTTGGAGCGTTGTCCTGTCATCCTAATCACTCCAAATTGGCCTCGTCAGTCCTGGTATCCGGAACTGCTAGCCATGTCTGTGACGGATCCTGTTCCGCTTCCTGCCCGTCCAGATCTACTTCTTCAGGGATATCTGTGGAAGGAGGATGTTCAGCATCTCCATTTGATGGCTTGGAGGTTGAATCCTCAATTCTAAAGAAGAAAGGTTTTCCTCTTCAGTGGTGTCCACGATGCTTAGAGCTCGCAAGCCTGTGTCTTCCAAGATCTACCATCGCATATGGTCCACCTTTGTAGCATGGTGTACTGATAAGGATCTGTCTCTAGATTTCCATCTCCCCACGGTCCTGTCCTTTTTACAGGATGGGGTTGAGAAGGGACTCAGCCTGAGTTCTCTCAAGGTTCAGACTTCTGCTCTGTCTGTATTTTTCCAGGAACGGATTGCTATTCTTCCTGATGTTAAGGTTTTCTTCCAAGGTGTGGCTCATGTTCGGCCTGCCTTCAAGAGTCCTACTCCCCCGTGGGACCTCAATTTGGTGCTGGGGGTTCTCCAGAGACCCCCGTTTGAATCCTTGGCTTCTATTCCTTTGCGTCTCTTGACCTGGAAAATGGCCTTTCTTTTGGCTATTGTCTCAGTTCGCCGGGTAGCAGAGTTACAAGCTCTGTCTTGTAAACCTCCTTACTTGGTGTTTCACAAGGATAAGGCAGTGCTTCGCACTTCCAAGGAGTTTTTACCCAAGGTTGTCTCCGAATTTCACATCAATCAGGAGATTGTGGTTCCCTCTTTCTGCCCTAACCCTTCCTCTGATAAGGAAAGAGATCTCCATTTGTTGGATGTTGTGTGTTGTCTTAAATTTTATGTTCATCGCATTGAGTCTATCAGGAAGTCTGACGCCCTGTTCGTCATTCCTGAGGGGCCTAGGGCAGGGAGACCGGCATCCAAGGTAACTATTGCCTCTTCGGATAAAATCTACCATTCGTGAAGCCTACAAACTGCAGAATAAGCATGTTCCCTTTAGGGTTGCTGCTCATTCCACCAGATCAATTGGGGCCTCTTGGGCCTACAAGAATCAGGCGTCTGCTGATCAACTGTGCAGAGCGGCCACTTGATCCTCTGTGCACACATTCTCGAAGCACTATCGTGTTGATGTTCTGGCCTCGGCTGATGCCAGCTTTGGGAGGAAGGTCCTGGAGGCAGTCTTGCCTGTTTAGGACTTCTACTCTGTGGTTCTTAGTGCTTCTTTGCTGTTGAGCCCTGTTGGCTCTAGTTCAGTGTGCTGTGTTAGGTCGGGGGTTTGTTTTTCCCCTGGTTGGTGTCCGTTGACACTTCTGTTGTTGGGCTCTATGATTAATTGGTTCATAGCAGTTCTAAGTGACTTGGGCCTTGCGCCTGGTCCTTGCCTTACTTCCCGCCTCTGGGAAAGCTCAATGTTTGTACATCCCATTGTACCAGTGACCTGTATTGGACGACAGTGAAAATAGGATTTTAGTCTTACCTGTTAAATCCTTTTCACTTAGTCCATACAGGTCACTGGTCTCCCAACCTGTCAAGGGACCATGCTTGGCTCTCCTGTGGCATTCAGTGGGGGACCTTCGGGGCATGCTCACAGGAGTCTTCCTTTTCTTTCTTACCTCTGGTCAGTTTAGTGTCTCAAATCAATCTAGCTTGGCTCTGGCCTGAAGGCAGCTTAAGAAGGAGGGGAGGCTCCACCCCCTGCATACATTTGAATGAATGTTCCTGCCTATTAAAGGGGCGGATCGCCTCCCCATTGTACCAGTGACCTGTATGGACTAAGTGAAAAGAATTTAACAGGTAAGACTAAAATCCTATTTTAAAGATATTATATTTTGTATGTTATTCTTCTGACATCATGACGCAGATCTCTTTAAAGACAATATCAATCACCATATTTCTCATTCATATAGTGTATCTCTTTTCTCTGAGATCCTCTGTTTTAAAATACACTATTATGCAGACTTAACTTTCTCATACCTCCTTATTCATCTTCTTTCCTTTACACCATCTCTTATACATTGGTACTCACAAAACACCTGCGTTTTCTTTCTTCGCGTGTTTCACCGTGTAACACACAGCTGTCCACCTTTAACTTAATTGACGTCTTGCACTACAGGCGAGACATTCAAGATAAAAGAGGGTATCACGTGTAATACTCAGGGTTATATATCTTTTGACATGCACATGCAATAAACAATATATAGGTAGGACTAAAAGGAAAATGAGAGATAGAATAAGAGAACACATATATAATGTTAAAATTGGATATAAACAACATAGTGTATCAGCTCATTTTTTTGAATATCATTCTTCTAATATTAAGGATTTGTCATTCATGGCCATAGAAGTAGTAAAAAAGGAATTGGAGGGGAGGTGATTATACACAGCAAATGTCCAGGAGGGAAACTGAATGGATTTTTAAAATGCAAACATCTTAACCATATTACCTGAATTTGGATGTAGAAATATTTGGTTTTCTATAGTATTGGATACATATATCTATATATATATATATATATATATATATATATATATATATATATATATCCGGATTTAGGTGATGTTTCCATCTTGTAAGATGTATATATGAGGTTATGCTATGAGGTTATGCTATGTCAGAATGTTGTTCTGACTTGTCAAAATTGATGGATATTAGTTTGCATGTGATTATGGAATTCATAAAAGATATATTAGGTGTGGGATATTAAGAGTTTATTAATCACTAGCAGCAGACACCATACCAGGTTGTTCGTAAGACACCGATTAAGTTAACAGTGGACAGCTGTGTGTTACACGGTGAAACACGCGAAGAAAGAAAATGCAGGTGTTTTGTGAATACCACCGTATAAGAGATGGTGTAAAGGAAAGAAGATGAATAAGGCGGTATGAGAAAGTTAAGTCTGCATAATAGTGTATTTTAAAACGGAGGATCTCAGAGAAAAGAGATATACTATATGAATGAGAAATATGGCGATTGATATTGCCTTTAAAGAGATCCGGGTCATGATGGCAGAAGAATAACATACAAAATATAATATCTTTAAATGTATATATTATCACCGGATTATAGGAAACTAGTAGAACAGCCCGTTACACGGGCCACAGTGCCGCTGCCACCTGGTCGCGGGGCAGTCACGCGCAGTAGAGACTGCCCGCACCACGGCTGATACAGAGCTGGATACTCCTTCGGAGCGCCCAGCTCTGTATCAGCCGCGGCGTGGGCAGTCTCTTCTGCGCATGACTGCAGCACGCACAGCAGTGTCTACTGCGTATGTCGCGGCATTACACACGATTTAGCGAATTATTATATAGAATAAGAAGTTTCATAATTGCCATGGCTATATTACATATAACAGGATTTAATATTGGAGTGGAAAGATTAATAACATACATTCCCTTAAAGGTATTGTGTGTTTATAAGAACGGATATTGATTTCATTTTTTCTCCTTACGGATTGGATCACAGAGTACTGTTACTTCTCATACAGAGAACTTTTGAGTGTGTTTTTGTTTTTAATGTATTTTGTAGTTTTTTGTTTTTTTTTAATATAATTTTGGGGATGATCATCCTTTTGTTTTAGCATTTATAATGTGTATTGAGGGATTGTGAAATTTCGCCTGCAGACTTCTTATGCTGGATTTTCTGTGAGTGAAAGTCTAGTTCACAGAGTAACATTGGGTCATATTGAGAAGCAAGCTGTGAATATATTCACAGTGTTGATTTCTCAATTTTATATTATTTTGTTCTAATATTATTTATGTTACATATGTGAGGAAAATTATATGTATTGTATATCCTTCCATTGGATACATAGTATGTCTTAGCGGGACAGCATGAGATTGATTTCTGTTAACAAGTAGTGTGAAGACGTATATGCCTGGTAGTGAACGGAACCCGAGGAGAGACTATCCGGAGGGTGGTTTCTACTCGGAGCGGGAAGTTCATGACGGTATTTGGATCACACACTGGTCTACATTGAGATCTGTGGAATGCAGTTAGGGCTGGATTATTGTGATATCCAATTGTAGGATTTATTTTTGAAAAATATTTTTGTTATTTAGAGATTGGATTTGGTGGAATTTTTATTTGTATTAAATAATCGTGTTCAGATTTTACAGTGATTGACTGTGTCCTCTGTGATATAAAAGAGAACGTAGCGCTGATTTGATAGTGGAGGATTGTTTTAACTTCCTCCAATCCCAGTAAACAAACCCACGTAAAAAAAAAAACCATTCCCTGTTCAGCTGATTCTTTCCCCACACCCACCAACACAGACACCCTTATGCCCCTTTTATACTATGCCTTTGGGAAGTAAAATAATATATATTATCTGTTGTGTGTAAATTCAAAGTTCCCATTGATTTCAGTGGAATGAGCCAAGCGAAAAAAGAGGAAAATCGGCACTTTAAACAGGAATTATTCGCAAAGCGGGAAGTGCCATTTTTCGCTGATTTTGGTTTCAGACAAAATTTTTTGCCCATCCCTAGTCAGGAGAAAATCATCAGCAAATAAACTGAGTTTATGATCTGTGGCTCTTATTATGATTCCCAACACATCTGGATTAGAATGAATGTGTGTGACCAGAGACTCAAGGCTTAGTTCAAAGAGAAGCAAAGAGAGCGGGCATCTCTGACGAGTTCCTCCCCGGATAAGAAAAGTGGGGAAAGAGCTTGTGAGATAGCTATGCTGAGGGAACAGAGTAAAGTGCTCTAATGGCTAAGAGGAAGTGTCTCTGGGAATGGAATTCAGTCAATGTAGATAACATGTGTGTCTAATTTATTCAGTTGACCAGGGGCTTGAGAAGGCTTGAGTTGTTTGACCACTTGTGCCACCTCCTGGGAGCTGGCCAGAGCATTCAGAATCTCCCTCTGAATATCAGAAAGGTGAAGAAGTGAAGTTTGTTGGAGATAAGGGAGAATCTTAGATGAAATGGCCTCCTGTGTATGTGTTTATCAGAGTATAGAGATGTGTAGAAAGAGAGGGCAGAGAGGATCCTCTCAGGATTATCAGTGAGAGTGTCCTTCAGGGAGAGTATGGTGTGAATATTATTATGCTTCTGAACTTGGTACAGTTTGCATACCAGCATTGTGTGGGCCTTGTTGAAGTATTGCTAAATACAGTACCCTCTCCAATTTGTTTTTTCTGCTTCTGAAATCAATAATGTATTCAACTGGTGCTAGGGCATAAAAATTTTGGTCAACGGAACAGAGGAAAATTATTTTGTCATTGGGATAAGACAGCTGAGGATAGGGAGTCTTTTTCAGCAATGAATCTGTTTTCTGGAGGCCAGGCTTATAAGTTCCCCACTCAGAGTGGTTTTATGCATTTCCTAGAAAGACACTGGATTATCCACTGAGCCTGCATTGAGTAAAAAAAGCTGGTCCAGAGCCTCAGCAAACCTAATATAGATTAAGATATTGGAAAGCAAAGTATTGTTAGCTTTCCGTAACCCAGGGCGACAAATGATCCTAAGTCACATAAGGAAGAGAGGATCAGGGAATGATCAAACCAGGGGGCTGCATGGATTTGGGTAGATGAAACAAATGGAGCTTCGAATAAAGGAAGTATAGAACCTTTTTTTGTTGCTGTTAGTCATCCTATTCTTGACTTAAAGCTTCTCAACCATTTTGTGCATGTTCTGCATCTCAAAATGGAGTCCTTGTGTTCTGTCATTGCTGTCATGTGTCCAGGGGAGTTTTTAGCTTTCTAGCATAAAGGATGTATATCGTCATTTTCCTGTCCATACAGATCATCAGGTCTTCCTGCAGTTTGCATTTCAAGACTGGCATTTTCAGTTTGCTACCCTTGCTTTTGGATTGGCTTCCACTCCACAGGTCTTTACAAAGATCATGACAGATTTTGGTGGCTCACTTCCGCTCTCTATGGATCTCTTTGACTTTCTGTATGGACAGTCTTTTGCTTAAGGCTCTCAGAGGAGACTCTACACCTCCAGATTCTGGTTTGCATGTCCATTTTGGAGCAACACGGTCAAGCCCTCTGTTTCAAGAAATCTTCTCTGGTTCCATCACAGGTCCTCCATTTCCTTGGTATGGGATCTGATACACTTCTGGGGAAGCATTTGTCTGCCAGACAACAGGATTCTCTTCACACATTTGTGAAACACTACCATGTTAATGTACTGCTTCAGCTGAAGCCAGTTTTGGCCAGAAAGGTCCTTCAGGCAGCTGTACTTGTGTAGGTATCATACTTGACTTGGCCAGTGACAGGTTACTTCCTCTTCTGTTGTTTGCAGTGTTAGTGTCAATTGACACCTGAGTTTCATGTTGTACTATTTAATTTATGTGAGAACTGCTCTGTGTTTTGAGAGTTTTTTTTCTCTTCCCTTGAATCTTAATGGATGCTTTGATATGTCCCCATGGTTCCAGTGTCCCATATAAAATGTAAGAGTAAAGGGGATTTTTGTATACTTACAGATAAATAGTTTTTTCTTATGTCTGATGTGGAACACAAGAATGGGGTAAAGTTCCCCTCCTCAGGATGGCAGGGCACTTTTAAAAGGCAAGGTTTCTAAGGTGAAGTCTCCTCTCTTCTCTCCAGCTTTACCCCTGCATCCTCAGTTTCAATTGACCCGGCCTCACGAAAGGGAGTTTTGGACACTGCTCTCTTAGCTAGATTTATTTTTTGTTCTGTTCTTAGGATATGGGGCTGTATCATCCATCATTGGGAGTGCTCCCATTAACTGGCTTCCTTGGAGTTGGCTTAACCGGTTCACAAGTGTATTTCCCTGTGAAGGTTGACTTTTGTGTAAGACTTTGCTTCACTTCTGAACTTCTTAGAAGCTCTTAATGTTAATGGGAGTCTGAAGACTGGAGCCTGGTAAGTTAACCATTGAGTGCTTTGATCCCATCTTCTATGTCCCTGCTTTTCTGGCACCCCCTATTACTATTTGTTTTGCTTGTAATGCATTCTATATTGCTTCTCATTCTTGCATTGTATGATTTAAAAGTGGCTGCTTGGTCTGTATGAGTCTTTAGAAAAAAATAAATTGTGAGACATAGGAAGCAGGCATATTTACAGAGGAAGATGTTCAACTTCAACTCTCTAAGGTAAAAACAGATGGTACCAGATGGGATACAGAGTTATAAAACTGATAGTAATTTAGTTTGAAAAAAGACTTGCATCCATCTAGTTCAACCCTTTTCCTATTCCTGTTTACCATTGTTGATCCAAAAGAAGGCAAAAAAAACCCTCAATATAGCAATTTCAAATTCTACCCTGAATAGGGGGGAAAAATTCCTTCTTGATTCCAAATGGCAATCAGATTTCTCCTTGGATCAGGACTCAGGAGTGTTCTGGTAAAATCTTTAGCAAAATTATTCAATCAGTCACTATTAACAGGAATAGTTCCTGAAGATTGGAAGGTAGCAAATGTAGCACCACTTCAAAAACAAAGGTTGAGGGAAGAGTCTAGCAAGTACACACCAGTAAGTCTTACTTCAGCAGTTGTAAAGGAGAGAATTGTTAAATATATGAATATAACTGGCTTGCAAAATCCTAAACAGCATTTATTTACAGCAGGGAGATATTGTCAAGATACCGCATAGATTTTTCTCTTACATCCAATATGGAACACAGGTACCATGGGGTTGAGTCCCTCCTCCTGTAGGGCAGGACACATCTCAAAACACAGAGTCTTATAGGTGAAGACTCCTTCCTCCTACTCCAGCTCAACCCACCCCCCTACTAACTCCCAGTATTCATTTATCCAGCTTGAAGCTGGCAGAGCAAGACATAGTCTCTTAGACTTTTATTTTATTTTCATTTTTTTTTTCACGTTAGACATGGGGCTGTGTAATCCCCCATTAGGCGGGTCCATTACTGGGCTTCACTGCAGTGGATTGGCCAGTGTACAGGTGTTTTGTGGACCTTTCAAGACAGTACAGGTAATCTTGCTGCCAAGTTTTCCCTCCAATCAGAGTCTCTTGGGGCTATGCTTCTCTATGCATTGATAACAAGAAAACCAGTAAGTAACCCTTTGAGTTCCTTTTTCCACTAATATCCCAGTCATGTTGCCTCTCCATACAGAGGTGTTATGAGCCTTTGTAGGCTCTTGTATTCATTTTGGTTATGTTTACTTGCTGTGTATTTAGAATAAAGATGGCTGCAACTTGGGGTAGGGTGTTCAGGCGATATGCGTGGGGAAGCAATTATTCATTATAAAACTTTAAGGACGCAGATGTGGTCAGAAAGAACGAGATCACTTACAACCTGATTGATCCAACAGAGAAGGCAGACAGCAAGGGCACCGGTAACTCTGGGAGAAATATACCATACTAAGATCTATGGTCTGTTGTTGAGCCTGCCTAATGATCTATCGAATAGTGCCTTAGAATTCGGAGACTGGTAGAGGATATATTATCAGAATACTGATATGCTTGAATATCTTTTAAGTGTAATTATTTTTTATTATGTTTTTATGAATAAACACCACTGTTAGACTTGTTTTTGTTTGCTTACTCCCTTTTTTTCAGAGACATCTTCCAATGGCTCTAAAAGGAAGGACCCAGGTTTTCCTCCCCATCACTCTCTGTACCAGGTTCTCCTGGAAGAGTGGAAGATGCCTGAGAGAATACTCTTCCTTAACAAGCATATTTCCAACCTCTGTCCTTTTAAGGTTGAGGCCTTATCCCAGTGGGGTTTCCACCCTGTGTTTGATCCACCAATATCTCGTCTTTTTAAGAACACTGCCTTGCCTCTGGCATAAGTTGTGGCTCTTAAGGGAGATAAAGGCTTAAATTCCTTATCAAAGGTTTAACATTATGACCACTGTGGCTATTTTGTGCCTCACTTTGCTGCCGCTTGGGTCACTAGATCAGTGGCTGTTGTGACAGGTTTAGAGAGGCATTCTTTGTAAGCAGGAGGTTGGAGCGCATAAACTAAAATGCTTAAGTTTGGGAGTTGATATCTATGCATGGACAGAGAACTGGTAAAATGATAGATGGCAGAGAGATGTAAATGGAAACTTTTTGAGTTGTTCTAAAGTTGTAAGTGGCGTGCCATAGGGTTCAGTCCTGGGCCCAATGCTTTTTTAACCCCTTAAGGACCGGGAAAATCTGAGGTGGATTTCACTTAAGAACCGGAGCAATTCTGACCTTTTTGACTATGTCTTTGTTTAACAGTGTTTTCCCTCTAAGTCTTTTATCCCACCCCCATAAAGTATATACTGTTTTTTTAAGCACAAATAGGGCTTTCATTTGATACCCTACTTATATGGATAACCCACCATTCACTTTATTAAAATTAAAAAAAAAATGTAAAAAAAACACCATTTTTGTTTTTTCTCTTGGGATCAATTGGGCACAAAGGGTTAAATTGCATGAAAGATATGACCGGTCAGTCATACCTACAAAATGTGCAGTTTAAAGTGGCCACTGTCCCCCCCTTGGGTGAAAATCCCCATGTCCCTTTTTCCCACCCTATTTTGACACTTTTTTATCCCTGACATTTGGCAGTGTGTATAAGTGTATTACATAGCTCCCCAACAATCACACTTCCAAAATTGTTTAATTAGATTATTTTTTTTAAAAGAAAATATTTTTGTAAAAAAAAAAAAGTGTGATGTGTTTTTAAAAAAAAAAAAAAAAAAGTATCATTGCAGGTCAGAAATTGACCTACATTTAGCAAGCCTCTGGTACCAGCAGTGAAGAGGTTAATACCCCCAGCTGCTGTATTATATTTCACCACTAGGTGTCTCCTGTCTACTTTTGTCTCCCTTACTTTGATAGCAAGGGAGACAGAGGCAGACGAGACACGCACAGCTACATGCTTTCTCTACTGCCTCTGTCTGTCACTATGCCGGTACATGTGATCGCTGCTACGGCGATCACATGAACTGGCACAAGCAAGAAGGGCTGAGGCTAAACGCCCCAGTCTCGGAGCGCTCAATCTCAGCCTGGCATTAATGATAGCAGCGTGCACGAAGGCACGCTGCTATCATTTAAGCCATGATGGTCCTGATACGTCATGGCTGGATTTGAGTTAAGGACCAGTGACATACCAGGACCGTCAAGGGTCCTTAAAGGGTTAATGTGTTTATTAATAATCTAGAAGTGAGAATTGTAATGTCTCAATCTTTGCTAATTACACTAAGCAGTGCAAGGAAATACATACAGAGAAGGATGTTTTTCCCCTCTGCAGAAGAATTTAGATAAACTGAGTGAATGGGCAGAAAAGTGGCAGATGAGGTTTAATGCAGATAAATGTAAGTATGTGCATTTGGGCAGTAGAAACAAATACTGGAAACAAGTAGTGATAGACTTCACTGTTGTGTCACTCAGCTTCAAGAGCAAATAGGGTACTGTTCTGCATAAAAAGAGGTTTAGATGCATGAGATGCAAATATAATTCTACGTCTTTTAAATCCTTGGTGAGGCCTCATCTAGAAAATGGAGTACATTTTTGGGTCCTAGTTCTTAAAAAAGACATTGTTTAACTGGAAGGAGTGCAGAGATGTGCACAAAATAAAGGGATTGGAGGATCTGAGTTATAAAGACTGACTGGCCAAAGTGCGTCTGTTTACATTATAGAAGAGACATCTAAGGAGTGATATGATTACCATTTTGAAATATATTCAAGGTCAATATAAAGAACTCTCCAAAGAACTATTTACTGAGAGAGCTGAACAAAGAACAAGAAGTCAGTAAGGGCAGTAAAGTTATGGAATTCTTTGCCTCAGGATTTTTTTCTTGTGGATATTGTTACTGCTTTCAAAAACTTAATGGATACCTAGCTAGCACAGAACAATATTGAGAATTATGACAATTGGCTTCCAAGCAGATACATGACTTCCATGTGGAGTCAGCAAGGATTATTATTTGGGGCTTAATTGGAAATGGCCTCAATGTTTGGGCTTTTTTTCTGCCTTCCTCTGGATCAACAGGGGTGATTTGTCATGGGCTGAACTTGATGAATGCATGTGTTTTTTAAGCCTTGTCAACTATGTTACTATTCCCAGCATGATGGGGTTAATAGGCTGAATGTAGCTTCACATGTAATATCAATCACCCTGTGCTGCAAGGTTTAAAATCTGTCTCTGAAGACATTCTCTCTCATACATAGCGCAGAGAGGAGGTTATCAGACTCGAGTCCTGAGACCTCGGAAAAGGTACTGTATTTAAAAATTCTGTGTTGAATCTTTTCCTGTTGATCTGCTGTCTAAACTGGGAACAGATTTACTGGCCAGTTTTGATAGTGAGGAAAAGCACTGTTTAGTAAGCCTCCAAACTGAAGTAAGTTTTGTTTTCTGTTTTGTTTATTTGTTACCTGCCTTAAAGGGACAGTACCTGTTAGCCTTCCTTAAAGGAACATTGCTTGTTAACCTGTGAACAGAATAAATCACAGTAAAACTTTACTCTAACTGCTGTTTTCATGGTGAGAAGTCAGCCATCCTGGCACAAGCTGTGTTAGACGTGGGATTGGGTGCTGTGAACTCTGTATCAAAATGGAGGATGTTTTAAAAGCCATCCTACATGTGACTTCTGTACAACAGGAAACAAATCAGCTTTTAAGCACTAAAATGGCAGCTGTGCTGGAGGCACAGCAAGAGGACAGGGCTGTCCTGAAGGAACTGGCACAGTATCTCACAAACAGTTCAGAATATGGGCAGAGCAGTGGTTCAAGGCCGATCTTTGCAAGTCAGTGTCTGCAAAAGCGGACACCGCAAGATGATTTAAAAGCCTACCTCATAGCCTTTGAGAGGACTTGACACACAATAGGCTGGCATCATTGGTGAAGCTCACAAAGCCTATTCTGATTTAGAGGAAAAGGCTGCAGCAGACCTTTCCTCTCTCACAGTTTCCCCATTCCCTCTGTCAGACCACCATCTTATATCCTTCTCTCTCTCTCCCTCTGCCCCTTCCCCCATCCCTCCCCCCAACAGATTTATAAGGGATACCCACTCACTTGATCTCGCTGGGATGAGCACCTCACTTAACTCCAATCTTTCCTCTATCTTAGCCATCTCTGACACAGACATTCTTGTTAACTCCTACAACTCAATCCTATCCTCTGCTATTGATTCCTTTGCCCCACTGAAACCACAAATGGAGATGTCAAGTCAATCCACGACCTTGGCTCAACTCCCACACCCGCTTCCTATGTTCTTGCACTCGTTCTGCTGAACGCCTTTGGAGGAAATCTCGCTCGCGTGCAGATTTCATCCACTTTAAATTAATGCTGTCCTGCCTGCATTCTGCTTTATCAAAGGCTAAACAAGAATACTACACTATACTAATCCACAACAATAAATCTAACCCGCGCCGTCTCTTTGCAGTCTTTGACTCCTTGCTCCATCCTTCCATTGCTTCCTCTCACCCCGTACATTCACCTCAAGCTTTTGCAGAGCACTTCAAGCACAAGGTGGAATCTATCCAAAAACAGATTCCTACTTTTCCATCTGCTTCCGAACTCTCTCTCCCCAAACCCCCCTCATCTCTGCAGGGTGGCCAATGATCTCCAGACTGCAAAAGCCAAAGGACAGTTTTCTATACTTATAGTACTCGATTTATCCTCTGCCTTTGACACGGTTAACCATTCTCTGCTCACTCAAATTCTCCACAGTCTTGGTTTCCGAAATCAAGCTGCTTCATGGCTCTCCTCCTACCTCTCACAACGTTCCTTTTTTGTGTCCTCTAACAATAACACCTCCTCCACAGTCCCTCTGTCAGTGGGGGTGCCTCAAGGCTCTTTTCTGGGTTCTCTGCTTTTCTCACTGTACACCCTTTCATTGGGTGAACTTATTAGTTCGTTTGGCTTCAAATACCATCTATATGCTGATGATACCCAAATTTACATGTCCACTCCTGATCTTTCACCTCAAATCCAGCTGCAAATTTCAGACTGCCTTTTGGCCATTTCCTCCTGGATGGCACAACGTCAGCTGAAGATAAACATGGCCAAAACAGAACTGCTAATCTTCCCACCAAGACCTTGCCCAACACCTAGCTTCACCATTACAGTTGATGGAATTGATATTGATCCGGTCAGCTCAGCACGCTGCCTTGGGGCCATATTTGATTCCTCTCTTTCCTTCTCCCCTCACATTAACTCCGTGGCTAGATCATCTCGCTTCTTTCTCCGCAACATTGCTAAAATCCGCTTGTTCCTCTCCCAACAAACTACTAAAACTCTTATACATGCACTCATTCTGTCCTGCTTAGACTATTGCAATATCCTACTAACTGGCCTCCCTGCTACTCATCTTTCACCTGTGCAATCTGTTTTAAACTCAGCTGCACGAATCACCACACTCTTCCCAAAAACTGAACCTGCCCACATAATTCTCAGACATCTGTCATGGCTCCCGATTCAACAGCGCATCAATTGCAAAGTCCTTATTCTTACCTTTAATGCTCTCTACACTGCTACCCCTCCTTACATCTCTTCCCTCATCTCCTCTTATGTTCCTGGCCGCCTCCTTCTCTCAGCACACAACGCACTTCTTGTTGCACCATCCACATCCTCTGCCCTCTCCCGTCTCAAACCTTTCTCGCTTTCTGCTCCATACCTATGGAACTCCATACCCCTCTCCCTACGTTTTGAAAAATCCCCCTCTGTCTTTAAGTCTACCTTGATATCTTATCTTCTGGAGCACTAGGACCATGCACTGCCTTTGGCCAAACTCAGCACTTGTAATTTCAGCACTTAACATCCTCTTACCCCATTGTCTGTGTCCTTTTACCCATTTAGACTGTAAGCTCCTTGGGGCAGGGACCTCTCTCCCATTGTTTCTATGAATGTCACACTTATTTCAACCCCTCTTATTTATTGTAACATATGTCTATTGTAAGGAGCTGCGTACACTGTGTGGCGCCATATAAATAAAGATATACATACATACATACATACTATGAGCTTCTAAAGCAGTGATTCTGTCAACAACAGGTATAACTCCCATGATCCGTGCCCAAAGATTTTACAACTGAAAGGTGCAGGAGGCACCAAGGTCACACGTTTGATTTGATTAATCTGGCAAGGAGGTGGTTAAAGCCAGAGAGCTCAATGCCTGCACAAATAACTGAATTGCTGGTTTTGGATCCTTTCTTATGAGGATTACCCCAAGGCCTAGGCCAGTGGGTAGAGCAGGGAAGCCCAACGACTTATGATTCTATGGTGGCTCTATAGGGACGTTATGTATAATAATAATAATAACTAGTATTTATATAGCACCTTTCTTCCAGTGGCACTCAAAGCACTTTTAACTCATGCTCTCAGAATTAACCGAATCGGCAGCTGAATAATTGATGTTATTATTACCCAATCAATGGTACTCATTTATCGACCTCGGAAGGATGAAGGACTGAGTTGACCCTGGTAGGAATAGAACCTGAAAATTTGAGGTTTGAGCAGGCTCTGCAGTCAGGGCATCTCACCGGGACTTACTGCACAAAACAGACGTTTGGCCAAAAGTCCTTTTCTGTGGCCTAACATCTGTTATGCTTTCAGCTGATAGGACAATTGAATACCAACTTTGACATTTTTTCCTGACGGTCGGTAGACAATTTAGCCCTACCGGCTGTTTTACCGCACAGTGATTAAATCAAGACCACAGTGAGGTGGAACATTTTTTTTTTGTAAACTGATGCTTCAGGAATGGGTCTTGGAGCTGAACTTTCTCAGATGGTTGGGGAGGAAAAACATCCAGTACTATTGCTACCAAAAGAGCAAAACTATGCAGTGTTCGAAAAAGAATTCTATTACAGTAAATGGGCAACAAAGACCTTGAAATAGTAAATACTAGGCAGATCTTTCACCCTTATCACTGGCCATGCTCCACTGCAGTAGATGCATAGTAATAGGGATAAAAATGCAAAGATCACATGCAGGTTCCTTTATTTATAACCATTTAGGTTCTCCATTGAGCACAGAGCAGGTCTACTTTAATAGAAACATTACTATCCCTTTAATCAGTGGCTTATTAATTTCTGGCAGACTCACCTGTGCATAACCCCTTAAGGACTGGGAAAATCTAGGGTGGATTGCACTTATGGACCGGAGCAATTCTGACCTTTTTGACTATATCTTTGTTCAACAGTGTTTTCCCTCTAAGGCTTTTATTCCACCCCCATAAATGATATACTGTTTTGTTACGCACAAATAGGGCTTTCTTTTGATACAACATATATGTGGATAACCCATCATTTACTTTATTAAAATTAAAGAAAGTTGTAAAAAAAAAGTAAAAAAAAAAAAACATTTTTATTTTTTTCTCTTGTTATCCTTTGGGAGCAATGGGTTCAATTTTTATGGAGACTTCATGAAAGGTATGACCAGTCAGTCATACCTACAAAATAGACAGTATTAAGTGGGCATTGTCCCCCCCGGGTGAAAATCCCCATGTCCCTCTTTCCCTCCCTATTTTCCTATATTCGTATTAATAGGATTTGGTGGTGTGTATAATTGTATTAAATGGCTCCACAACATTCACACTCATTATTTTTTTGCATTTGTAATTTTTTTGAGTATGTAAAGCACACTGCCTTTTTTAATGCAAATGCCGGTACATGTGATCACTCCTGGAGAGATCACGTGAACTGGCAGACTAGACCAGGACTGAAGCTGAAGACTCCGGTCCCAGAGTGCTCAGTTTCAGCCTGAAAAGAATGATAGCAGCGAGCACAGAGGCACGCTTCTATCATTTAACCCATGACGTGCCAGGACCGTCGTGGGTCCTTAAGGCAAATCTACCCATGACGGTCCTGGCACATCATAGGTCGTTAATGGGTTAAGTAGTGAAATCCTTAAATCTTGTCCTGTTTGTGGGCCTTGAGGACTGAACTTGGACAGCACTGGTCTAGAGTGGGCAGCTTTCACACTCTTGTGTTATGCTGGGGTGGAGGATATGTAGCAGGGTTAGATGGGCATTTCCAGCATGATGGGGTTAATTGGCTGAATGTACCTTCACAGGTGATATTAATCACCCTGAGCTACAAGGTTTAAAATCTGTTTCTGAAGGCAATCTTTCTCACAAATACAGAGCAGAGAGGAGATTGTTAGCCTTGATTTCTGAGACCTAGGGAAAGGTACGGTGTTCCTGTTGATTAGCTGACCAGTTTTTATATTAGGAAAAGCACTGTTTAGTAAATATCCAAACTGCAATAAGTTTTATTTTCTGTCTTGTTTGTTTACCAATGCAATGCACTGGATACTTCTCTGGCACTCAAGAGGTTAAAGGAACAGTACCAGTTAGCCTGCCTTAAAGGAATAGTACTTGTTAACCTGCGAACAGGATGAATCACATTAAAACTTTATTGTGACTGCTATTTTGTCAAGTTTCATAGAGTGAACACCTCTCAGATGCTATCAGTGGGAATGTTCCAGAAGAGGAATTGCTGGGTATGTTTGCCAGAATCCTTTTGGGGGCCACCTCCATCTTTTTTGGGGAGATTGTGTGGGAGACTTCAGTGATGGACCAGTGGGTTTTGCAGGTCATTTTGGAAGGGTTATCACATAGACTTCAAGTCCCTTCCACCTTTTTGCCCCAGGTTCTTCAGGATCTGGTTCAAAGACATATGTTCATAGATGCAGGGTCCTCTCTGCTGGAAAGGCAGGTGCATGTTCCAGTCTTTTATAGTTGCCAAGAAGGATGGTGGCTGCTGCTGTATTCTGGACTTCAAGTTCCTCAACCACTTTGTGCCTATCCTTTCTTCATATTGAAGTCTCAGCGCTCTGTCATCCTGCCTATGTATCCAGGGAAGTTCCTTGCCTCTCTGGACCTCCAAAACACTTACCTATACATTCTGCTTCATCAGGATCATGCTTTGCCTTCGAGTGCAGTCACTACCAGTTTACTGCCCTAGTTATTCCTCTAGGTTCTGCTCCAAGAATTTTTACCAAGGTTACATCTGCTTTGGCAACTCCATATTCACACTTAAGGAATATTCTTGAATCTTTACCTAGGCAATCTCTCTCTAAAGGCTTCTTTGGAGGCTACACTACAGTCCACATACTGGGGTGACACTGTTGGGTGCTCAACCTCAAGAAGTCCTTTCCCAAGTTCTGTATTTCTTAGGCATAAGGTACCTTTCTGTAAAGGATCCTACTCCGTTACTGGAGCCCTTGTCTGGGTGTAAGGATTATCAGCCCATTACACAAGGAACTATGGACATTTCTGTCATGCCTAAAACACCTCCTCTCTAGGCGCATGGATTGCCAGCCCAGTGTCGCAGGCTATGGAGAACTTTGGGACTTTATACTGGCTGACAGTCATGCCCAAAAAGACTAAAAATCATAGCCTGCTGGCTTGCTTTCAAGGGACTGGGCAGTTAGGGGTTAAATATTTGAGTTTGGCCAAGGCTGCTTCAAATGTATATTGCAGTCCCTCAAGCCTTTTGTTTAATTGTTCACCCTAACCCAAGCTCTTTGTGTATTCTAGCCACTCGAGCCATTGTATATTTGCGAACTGCATGGAGACCACCTGCTGTGTGTTAACTCAATCATGTCTACCCTATTATGTTTCCCTGAACCATTTGTTGTTGGTTCTTTGTCTTATATGTTATGATTGTATTATCCCTGTGACTACCCCATTGTGTTCTGCACTACCATTTGCTGTGCCCTATTGTATGAACTGTGATTGTTTTAAGTCTCATGTACTGTGCTCCAAGTTAGTAATGTTTGAAAATGTATAAATATGCTGTGGTTTCACTGAATAAAGGAGTTAGTTGTTCTGAACTAAGCAAGAGTACAGAATCTTCATTTCTGAGTGGTTTAAAGAGTCCACTTTGACTTCCATTCAGGAGCCCTATGTTCCATTGTTCCAGCCAGCCATCTTGTATCACCAGACAGGCTACCCATTTGTAGCCCATATAGGAGGGAGAGACCCAGGACAATGGCTAAGGATAACCCGGCATCCTTAGCTTCTGTTACACCTTCGAGGGAGGGTGTTTCTGCCAGAGGACAAGATACAGTCTCTGTCCCTTCAGGTGAATCAAGCAGTTTCCTGGCTATCGGCAACTTAGTGTGAGTACATGAGAAGTACTTGGTGCCTAGTCTCTGCGTTGGAAGCAGTCAACTATACTCCGTTTCACATGAGAGATTTGCAATTGGGCAGCCTCAAGAGCTGGTCAAGACAATACTCATCTGTCTCACACCATGTCTTTGTCTCCACTAAGGCAGATCTTTGCTGATGGCTCCAATGGTCCCATCTAACACTGAGAAGTCCATTTCTCATCCCAGAGTGATCATCATGGATGCAGCCTGAATGGCCCTGGGTCCCCTGATGGCACAGGGTCTCTGGACCAGAGAGGAGAATCTTCTTTCAATCAATATTCTGGAGATATGGGCCATTTGCTTAGTGCTTTTTCACTGGTTCCCACACACAGGCGAGAGTCCAGCTGGACAATGCAACATACATCATTTGGCAAGGAGGAACCAGAAAGCAGTCAACTTGGGCAGAGATTCAAGAGCTTCTTCAGTGCCCCGGCATTCACATTCTCAGTCATCTCTGAGGTTCATATCTCAGGAGTAGAAAATGTGTTTGCAGCCTTTCTAAGCCGTCATCATCTAGAATCCCATAAACTGGGACCTCATCCAGAGCAATCAGCAACAGAAAATGTTTACATAGAGGTGCACTTACAACACAATGATCTCTCCAACATTAAATCCAGAACATAAAAGCTACTCCCAATTCATGTAAGTCTTCCAGGGCTTGTTCTTGGACTTAATCACTTTTGTAGTTATGGAGTCTCCCTCTTCTTCCTCTAACAGGGTCCACTTAGAGTCATTACGACTGTCCTGAAAGCCCTTAAGATGATTTATCCAAGATCTATTACAGGGTCTAATCTTTGTTCTTCGTTTGGTATGAAGAACATGGTTTGCATCCACCTCTAATTAGAGACTGGTTAATTTTCTTCCACAAGCCCAGAAGTCAGACCTAGTTTTTTACAACATTCTGACCGAAGAGAAATGTGAGTACACTGGATGATATATATTCTGATTACAAGAAGTGAATACAGTGTCGCAGGCGCTCTTCTCTTTTTCCTTTTTTCTGTGTATCGATTATTTTATTAAATGCCATTTTGATCTTAAATAAAATTGAGACTAATGCAACCCAGTGTGGAGGAGTTAATTGTGGAGGGGTAATTTATTTAATGTAAGATAGTTTCTTTAATGTATTGTTAACCCCCCTTCCCACTCTGAGAGTTCATTGCGTTGTGAACTTGCATGACAACAGAGGGGGTTCATGCATAGTAGGAGAGTGTATTTTATGACATTAGAAGACATGGGGTTTATTCAGAGCAATCTGAGAGATCATGCCCCCCACCTTTGGCTCGGATTAGGTATAGGGAAACAGATGTCGGCATATAGTTCTCCTGATTAGGCATGGGAGAAAATGTCTGCCTCAAACTAAAATTGGCAAAAAATGGCACTTTCCACTTAATGAAAAATTTCCAGCGAAAATTGCAGATTTTCTGCTTTTTTTCCGCTTTTTTAGCCTAGCTTATTCCATTGAAATCAATGGGAACATAGTTACACATAGCAAATATTATTTTATTTCCCTAAAGCATAGTATAAAAGGGGCATGAGGGTGCCTGTGTTGCTGGGGTGTGGGGAAAGAGTCATTTGAACAAGGGATGATTTTTTGGGGGTTGTTTAGTGGGATTGGGGGGCAGTTAATAAAAAATAAATCCTAAATAAAATAAAAACCATAAGACATGGTATAAAAGGGGTCTGAGTAGGGTGCCTGTGTTGGTGAATGAATGAATCATTTGAACAGGGAATTTGTTTTGGGGGGGGTTTCTTGACTGCTATTGGGGGGGACAGTTAATAAAAAAAAAAATAATTAAAATAAGAAATTTGTATGTAAAATGATCGACAGGAACCCCCTGACATAAGCTGCCACTGGGGTGGACTGACTTGATAGAGTATTTTGTAGAAGATGATTTTTGTGATTTGTTGTTAGAGGCCTTTGTAGGACTTAGACTTATTAGAGGCCCAAGCCCTGAAGAAACGTTGATTTGTAGGACTTAAGCTTGTTTGGCACAAGCCCTAAAGAAAAATTAATTTGTAGGACTTAGGCTTGTTAGAAACAAACCCCCCCCGCCCCCCAAATTGTTTATTTTTTGTAGGACTATGTTTTTGTTTTTAAAGCACAAGCCCTGAGAAAAAAATAAAAATGGCCTGCTGGCTTAATGCCAGCAGGTCATGTTGGCCAGTGTCCACTGTCAAATGTCCTCCTTAGTTGCAACTGCTGTTCTTACTGCTGCTGCTGAGTTGTTTAAGCAGCAGGATGATTAGGCAGCTGAAAGGGAATGGGATCAACAATAGCAGTAACATGGAAGATGGGTGCCACTTGCCACGACTGGCTCCAGTGATGCATCTGAGGCAGTAGCAGCACAATAAGTAGCCCCCAGTCTATGTGGAGAAAAAAAAATCATGGGTGTGTTGTTATTAGAATATACATTTATCCCTTGAGAGCAGGAACTGTGGCTCTCATCAGCAACTGCAAGTTTCACAGTATGTGTGGTAAATAACATCTGGGGGCACAACTGTATTCAAACACCATGACACCAGAACTCAAGTACTGCACCTGTCACTATACCCCTTGTCCAGACCCTGCTAAGGACACATGACAACTTGCTGACAGTTTAATTGTAATGATGAACCCTCCCTGACAGAATCCTAGCATATTCTGTGGGATGGAATCTCTTCGAATGCCACCTGATGACCTGGTATCTATTCTCCTCCACCACACTGGCATGTGTGGTCAGTGCACCAGAAAAATGTGCAATGGGTAGAGACGAACTGCCATATCTTAACATTAACAGAGTGGCTATCATTTGGAGGGGGAGGTAACAATGAACTAGATGAACTGGCAGAAGATAATGTTGCTGCTACTGCCTCAGATTAAGCACTGCAGCTAGGACCAGGGGTATTGCTGGTGCTGGCAAGTGGAACTTGTCCTTGTCCCGCATCACTAGTTGACCCCATTCCCACTGGTCTGTGGCACATAAGCCTGCTCTTAGGCACCCTGCTGCCCTTTCATCTCAGCAGCAGCAGTAATTAGAGCAGTTGAAAATTCCAAAAGCTTATTGCTAGTGGTGGTGGTGATGCCCATCCTCATCCCTGTATACCATTATTTCTCAGTTTCTGATAAAAAAGCCATCAATGTCTCTTCCAACCCACTTCTCCACCACCACCACCACTAGTTCCTACGGCTGCTGCTCTATTACAGACATCTCACTGCTGCTTGGAGGAGGTGAAAAGCAATGTGACAGAGGGTCCCCTGCTGTCACACTTGGCATCACTTTCTCCTTCCCCCCTCCTGAGTATTACAAGACACACTAGCAGTTTCAGCACTGGTGGCAGCAGCTTCAACACTGGTGGCAGAAGGTTCAGCACTGGCAGCAGGCACCACACTGGTTTCAACAGGGGCAGCAACGGTGTCAGCAGAGGCAGCACATCTACCAGCAGGCTTGCTCTCACTAGTATTACCCTTTTCTCCCTCCCTTTCCATTCCCTTTTATCTCTCCTTTCCCTTTTCTCCCTCCCTTCCCATCCCCTTTTCTCCCTCCCTTCCCATTAAAGGGGAACTTTCACCCCGCAATAACTAAATCTCCCCTTACTGCTCACCTGGCGACTAGCTGCTTAGTAGCGCTAGTCGCCAGAAATCTTACCCCGTTCTCAAGATTTCGGCGTTTTAAAAGAGCAGGAAGCACGGACGTCTCTTCACAATGACGTCCGTGCGCCTGCGCTGTCAGTCCCTTGTGCACCGTACGGTGCACAAGGGACTGACAAGGGACCGACAGCGCAGGCGCACGGACGTCACTGTGAAGAGACGTCCGTGCTTCCTGCTCTTTTAAAACGCCGAAATCTTGAGAACGGGGTAAGATTTCTGGCGACTAGCGCTACTAAGCAGCTAGTCGCCAGGTGAGCAGTAAGGGGAGATTTAGTTATTGCGGGGTGAAAGTTCCCCTTTAAATTCCCCAAGATCCCTTGAGGTGATTTAGGGGGACTGGACAGCATTGGTTCAGTAGTGGTCCCTTCCTCCTCCTCCTCAGATGCATTGGACACATAAGGTCCTTCCAGCTCCTCCACTGATTATTTTTCACCCTGCTCATAATGATAGCAGTCACTGTGAGCCTTTCCTGCCTCAATTTTGATAAAATATCAAAGCAGAACAGCACGTCTATCTCTCTGTAGCTGCTTCTAATGTATATGCCTTCCGCGAATATGTCACATTTTTATAGTGGAAGTGCGAAAACAACGAAAATCAATGGGTGGAAAATTTTTAGCCATTGAAAAAATGGCAAAAGATTTTGGCCAATGGGAGAAAGATGCGAAAATTAAGCGATTTTTCTAAAGCAGATTTTCCCGCGAGAAAGCGGATTACAACGTGATTTTCGCGAAATTTCTTGCGAGAACGAGTCGACAACTTTCGCTCATCCCTACTCCTGATTTCCTTGCTTCTATTTACCACTAGCATTTTGTCTTGGTGCAGATGCAGTTTAATGATGTGATTTCTTGATTCCATACCCACCTGCCTGCCCATACATAAAGATGTGAAGTAAAGAATGAAAACTTAACATCATGCTATTCAATTAAATGTGACACATGGTAGAATGAAAGTGTTATGGTTTCTGTAACATTCAAGTGTTTTCTAATATATTCTTTTAATGAACATATAATACACCCTATGTACTAAGTGTAGTATTTGTATGCAATTAAGCAAACTGCATTTTTGGAATTAGCACTGATAAAAAGGATACAATTAATGAGTAACAGTAGAATAAGTTATTATAAACCACAATGCATTTACAATACTTGTATACAGTATGGCAACATTTAACAATTTGAATGCCTAAGAAGTAACCAATATATTACAATACAAGGGGGATTATTCACTAAGGCGTGATAATGTGGAGATGACTTCTAAAGTGATATATTACTCCAGTTCCTATGTTATTCTATGAAGCCTATTCACTAAGATCTCCAAAACGTAAGAAATGTTAGTGAATTGGCTCCATAGAATAATATAGGAACTGGAGAAGTGATATCACTGGAGAAGTAATCCCCACTTTATCACCTCTTTTTCATGCCTTAGCAAATAACCCCCAAGGAGTTGGTTACCTCTCCAAGGGTAAAAAAATGCAACTATCTATGAGTTTTGTTCTTAGACCATAAATAATAATAATGTTCTAGTAAACTAGAGGCTTTTTTGTATATAATGAATGGATCAATAGTGGCACATTTTTTTTATAATTCTCATTTAATGCTTGAATATGCCAATATTTTCTTATAATATTCCTGATATAAAATGCATCAGTAAAAAAAATAACACAATCAGAACATTAATGTATTGTCTCAGAAGAAATTAACATTTCCCTAGATGTATTTAAAGCTTTATTATATGCTCCAATGTTTAATATACCAGGCAAAATAACCCATTGACACAAATGCTATTCTCAATAATAATGATTGATGTTTAATTTGAGATAATTCAGAGCAGTCTCTTCTTAGACATAAAAACTACTGCACAAGAAGGACCAAGAAACAGAATTACAATACTGTAGTAAAACTCTAGAAATTCTAGAGTAAGCCAACTGTATCACTGAAGACATTCAAATTCCAAATTGGGTTTTTAACTCCTTGAATGCTAAATAGATCCCCAGTCCAATGCTTTGTAATTCATTTGAGACACATAGATAAATGCAAAGAGTGAGCTAATATAATTTAGAAACATCCATTTTTTTTTAGAAATGTCAACATACACCATAGTACTATGAAATACAGATCAATGCCTAAAACACCTGACAGGAAAGGAAATGAGGGACTTGCACGTGGGGCTGCAGTTTAGCAGGAAATACTATATTTATAAGAAATATTTCAGCCATGAAAGATCAGGATTTGAATAGCAATATTGCAAATTATTTTAGCCTGTTAGCTTTGACTTTGCTGTTTAACCTTTCAACACCCTTCAGTAAGCAGATCCAAAACTTTTTGCAAAGCTGTAAATTGGGACTAACAGATTTTTAAATATAGCATTTACCTAATGAATAATTAGTACTTAATCAGAAGATCTGTTTGTTCCTCTCCAACCTTTTCATCTTCTGACCTTGAAAGTAATAGCAACGGTATCTTATTGTCTTTGGTGCTACTAATGTTATTTATTTTTTATTTTTTCAGTACTCCAAACATCCCTGGATACACTGGCAGGGTTCATTGGATGGCTATCCACCCGGCAAATTCTAATCTTCAATCTCCACCTTCATCAGCAGACACAAAAATGATTGCGTACATGTGAGTTGCATTTCTAAAAGAGTTTTCTTGCAAACCAGTGTTAACCCTCTGCAATGTTGGAGGAAATTGTACTGATGGAATTTAAAAATATAGGGGCCATATTCATCAAGCTAAGGAGGTGCAATTGTGGAAAAATCCAATTGTACATGGGGTTGAAATGAAAAGTTTGCAAATTCCCATTTATTTAAATGGGGTTTTAACCCTATGAATGTTAAAAGTCTCCAGCACATCGAGAAGCAATGCATTGGAGACTTTTCTGGCATTCAAGGGGTTAAAAGTACCACTTAATTCCCTAATATGGTGCGATTGGTTTGCTCTAGATTTTCACCTCTTTAGCTTTGTGAATTAAGCCCAATGAGTGTATTTGCGGAAATATACCCTTAGCTGTAAATAAATCCATATATCGTATCCAGATGGCCTTGATATGAACTGGGCGGATTGAAAGGAAAAATGTCATATAATAAAAGTCCTTAGATATGTTCAACAATTGTTCAGCCGATAAGTATTTTTCAGAAAGAGGAATACAAGAGAACTTGATTTTAAGTTGTAAGGTGAAAGGATGTATATATAAGGAACAACCTTCCTGCAAAGGTGGTCATAACAAATACAGCAAGAGAAGTCAAAATGCTTAGGATATGGAAGATATCATGTGAAGATGTTGGTCTTTGTGGGCTCCAAAATTCTCTGTAACCAGACCTTCATATTATTCCATGAATCGAGCTTATAGCGATGGCCTCTTTCTATATACTGTGTGTCTTTTCCGAACAGGTCATCTGATCATGTTTCTCATGTATTATGCAGAGACCTCACTGCCATTTCTTATAGTGGATATGAATTTTTATATAGAACATGTGGCACCACCTTTTAAATATGTGAAACAATTTAAAAAAAATCATCTATCACAGTTTCCCTTTGGCTGCTCAGCTCCCCTAAGAGCAGACATTCCAATTAAGCTGGTGCTACATATTGCAAGCCCTGATGGACCAACAGGGGAACAGAACTGGGGTTTGAAAATATGCTCCCGGTGCATTTATGCTGCATTGCACTGGACAGATTACTGTCCTGCATGATTCAGGTCTCCATTATAGACCCTCGTACTTATAAGACCAAAACAGAGCATCTATAGGGCCTTCGCATACAACCCTGTTTTAATTATAGATTTATAATTTTATGCGTATATTAGATTAGCCACAATAGTAGAAATTATTTCTGGGTTCATATTTATGGAATATATATATCGCTTTATAGCTAGCCAAAGTCTATAAAAATGTACTTACCTGGCTAGTGATTAGTGTCCCATATGATGCAGAAAGATCACCAGTATAGCTAGCCTCCATTCAAGGAGCATGATGCCAAAAGTCATATTCACTGATAAATATCAAGGTCTAGTTACAGATAATTTTGGAGCCCACAAAGGACCTCTTGAGTCTCCGGTTTCTTTCTAAGATGGTAGCCTTAAGACAGAAGACTGGTGAGTAACCCTTTAAGTTCCTTGGTCACTTTGTCAAAGGTTCTAAAGATCCAAATAAGGCAATGCTGTTCCAGGAGGCTCTCTGATGGACAAAACAGGTTCTGGTGCCAGTCCCAGCCCTTGAGGTCTCTTCAGGTTTCTGTTCCAAATTGTTTGTGGTCCCAAATAAGGATAACAGCTGCCTGCCCATTATGATACCTCAACAAGTATGTGGTCACTACACTCTTCAATATGGAATTTTTGCGTTCCGTCATTGTGGTGATGTGCCTGGGGGAGCATCTGGCCTCTCAGGACCCATACTTGTACATCACTATTCACCTGGACAGCCAACGCTACATATGTTATGCTTTTGATTTCCAATCATTACCAATTCATGGCACTGCCATTTGGCCTGGCTTTGGCATAGCGCATCTCCAAAGATATCATGGCGACCCTGGCAGCCTTCATCCATGCACAGAGCATTTCACTGTCACCTTATCTAGAGGAGCTCTTGGCTTGTCATGTTCAGGAGTGCTACAACATTCTAATCCACCATGGCTGCATTCTGAATCTGCAATTCCTTCACAGGTTCGGGTTTTCCTGCTTATGAGGTTCGATTCTGCATTTGTCTCAGGATCTTATATCGGGAACTGGAATGGTCCTCGGCCATGATCAAGGATTTCATGAGTGTGTCGGTGGGTTGGTTGGTGTCGACCATGGATGCGGTCCCATACTCTGTTCCACACGAGAGACCTGCAGAGGAGCCTTCTGAGGAACTGGTCCAGAAATTGATTCCACAGTGTCCCCTGGTCACCACAGATGCCAGCCTGAGGGTCTGGGGAGCCATTCTGGGTCACCTCGGTGTCCACAGCAGGTGGAGCCAGGATGAGAGTCTGCTGCCCAAAAACATCCTGGAATTCCTTGTGCCATGGCCATGGTATACATCAATCGCCAGGGAGGAACTCGCAGTGAGGTAGCTTGGAGGGAAGTGAAAGGCCTTCTCTATTGGGTGGAGGTCCTTGTTCCAGCCATCTCAACCATTCACTTTCCAGGGGTAGAAAATGTCCTGGTAGACTTTCTAGGTTACCAAGACGTAGATCTAGGAAGCTGGGGACTCCATCTAGAAGTGATTTTCCTGATTGTCCAGCAGTGGGGTGTGCCAGCAATAGACCTCATGGCAGACAGGGAAAACAGGACGGTTCCATCCTTCTTCTCCTGGACAGGGGATCCTCTGGCCTTTGCAGCATGCAATGTCCATTCCATGTAGTTTTCTTCTCATATGTGTTTCCTCCATTTCCTCTATCCCCAGGGTGATCAGGAAGGTCAGAATGGATAGGGCATTAGTCATTCTGATTGCTCCTCACTGGCCCAAGAGGGAGTGGTTTGTGGACCTGGTCAGTCTCTCTGTTCAGGATCTGATCCATCTCCCTCCTAGCCTGAATCTGTTGCTCCAGGGTCACCTTTGGTACCAAGATGTGGAGAAACTGGCTTTGACGACAACATCCTGAAGCAGAAGGGATTTTCCACAGGGGTCATATCCACATTGATCCAGGCCCGGATGGCTGTCTCTTCCAAGGCATTCCATAGGGTATGGTCTATTTTTCATAAGTGGTGCGTAGGTTACAGCAGGTTTTTGACCTTCCCTTGGTTTAGTTTTTTTCCTCCAATACGACGTGAACCAAGGTCTAAGCTTGAGCTTCCTAAAAAAGATAGTAATATTTTAAAATAAATGCCCAGTCTATTAGTTTTCTTGTCCATGCTTAGCGTTATTACAATACTGTCCAATTTGTAGTTCAAGAGTAAATAAGTTATGAAGAGTCTCCTTCCCATCCCTAATACCTATGGTACGCCGCCTCCCCTCAGATGTGGAATCCGGTCGTTTGACCAGACAACTCTCAGTAAGGGATAGTTTTCTTGCTGTCAGCATAAGGAAAACCCTGCTCCCCTTGACGAAGGAGGGCAGGTTTTTGTTTATGCTCACTGAAGATTGACCATCGCTGCGCTCCATACAGATGGTCTTGGCGCTCTGAGGCGAGCAGCGTTACGTAAGTGAAAGGGGGGAGACTGTTTTTAACTTATTTGTGAAGTACAGTTTGGAGAGCATTGTAGTAATGCTGTGCATGGACAAAAACCTATAAAGAATAGGGGCATTTATTTTAAAACATTACTATCCCTTTAAGGTTGAGCTCTCTGCCATCTCTGTTTCTCTAGAGACGCATTGCTATCATACTATATGTCAAGGTATTACTGCAAGGGTGGCACATGCCTTCTCTTCCTTCATGCATGCCACTCCCCGGTTGTATCTTAACCTAGTTCTGTGTGTTTTGCAGAGGCCTCCTTTCGAACCTCTGGCCTCCATCCCTTTGTGGCAATTGACACTCAAGATGGTCTTCTTCTTGGCAGTTGTCTCTATGGGGTGAGTTGTTGAGCTACAAGCACTGTCTTGTAAGCCTCCCTGTCACGGTTTTAATGAACACTCAGACAATTGGGTAGGATAAAATAGAAAAGCTTTATTAGGCAAAATAAAGCGCAGAAGGCCCCTCACGGGTCCAAACTCTACAAACAGCAGTAATAAAGTTTGACACAGGACAGGGCATACAAAATAGCAATACAATAGTGAGGCTCTACCGGCCTTACCGAATACCCGGTAAGGCAGCCTAATACTAATGCAACAAGGAATAGAGGAGGCTCTACCAGCCTTACCGAATACCGGGTAAGGCAACCTGATATCTGGTGCAACAAGGAACTGAGGATGCTCTACCGGCCTTACCGAATACCGGGTAAGGCAGCCTGATATCTGGTGCACCAAGGAACTGAGGAGGCTCTACCGGGTCACAGGCTGAACGTATAGTGGGAAGGCAACGGTAACCGCTTAGTGACTGGATAGCACTGACTGGGTGTGCTTAACGGAGGCCACAGATAGTCACAGGTTGAGCGTATAGTGGGAAGGCAACAGTAACCGCTTAGTGACCGGATAGCACTGACTGGGTGTGCTTAACGGAGGCCACAGATAGTCACAGGCTGCTTGTATAGTGGGAAGGCAACAGTAACCGCTTAGTGACCGGATAGCACTGACTGGGTGTGCTTAACGGAGACCACAGATAGTCACAGGCTGAGCATATAGTGGGAAGGCAACAGTAACTGCTTAGTGACCGGATAGCACTGACTAGGTGTGCTTAACGGAGGCCACAGATAGTCACAGGCTGAGCGTATAGTGGGAAGGCAACAGTAACCACTTAGTTACCGGATAGCACTAACTGGGTGTGCTTAACGGAGGCCACAGATAATCACAGGCTGAGAGAAGCACAACCGGAGGCAACAAATCAGAGAGAACTGACAATAATAGTGAGGGCAACAAGATTGCGTAAATCAGTTAATGCCTGGATCAGTACACGGAGAGCAGAAGTCAGCCAAAGCCTGGATCGGTACACAGAGAGTGGTTGTTAGCCAAAACCTGTATCGGTATACAGAGAGCGGTAGTCAGCCAAAGCCTGGGTCGGTATACAGAGAGCGGTATTCAGCCAAAGCCTGGGTCTGTACACAGAGAGCGGTAGTCAGCCAAAGCCTGGATCAGTACACAGGAGCAGAACAGGAGCAAGGTCAGACGGAAACCGGATCAACACAGAACAGGAGCACTGAATAATGTAAGGTCATGAACACCACGAAAGGGCACCGGCCTAGTGACAGGAGGGTGTATATAAAGGCTAGCCCTGGGAGGGGCTAGCCAGCTAGCACCAATAAAAGACAGCAATGCACAAACCCGGAAGTCAGAATGTCGTACAATAATCACGGGCACCGTGATACTCCCTTCCTGGTGTTCTATCAGGATAAGGCGGTACTTTGTACCTCTCAGGAGTTTCTTCCCAAGGTAGACTCTAAGTTTCATATCTATCAGGAGATTGTAGTACCATCTTTGTCCTTACCCCACTTTGCATAAGGTGAGGGATTTCCATCTGTTAGACTAGGTAGGATTTAAGTGCATAGTACTAAGCCTATAGCAAGGCCGACTCTGTCTGTCACCTCAGAGTCCCAGAGCAGGGAAGGCTGCTTCCAATGTCACCATTGCCTCTTGGATAAAGGCTACCATATTCCAGGCATATGAAATCCGGAACAAACCTGTTCCCCATATGATCACAGAGCACACCACCAGGTATATGAGTGCTCTTGGGCCTATAAGAAACAGGCCTCAGCTGAACAGTTATGCAAGGCAGTGACTTTGTCCTCCTTGCATACCTTTTCAAACACTACCATGTCAGTCTTGGCCTCAACTGAGGCTAGATTTAGCCGGAAATGTCCTGCAGGCAGTTCTACCTGTTTAGGGACCTGCACACTCTTTTTCTGCCAGTTGTTCTTCAGTAGTTTATGAGCCCTGTTGGCTGTTTTAATGTGCTGTGTAAGTTCAGTGTCCGTTGATACTTGTTGTTTGGGTTATTCTGATTTCATGGGGACATGCGTGAGGTCCATTCTCCTGTCCCGCCCTGAGAGCCTATTGTTGGTATATCCCTATGGTACCTGTGTTCCATATTGTACGTAAGAGAAAATAGGATTTTAGTGTTCTTACCTATTAAATCCTTTTCGTTTTAGTCCAAATGGAACACAGGTCTCCCACAGCAGAGAAATGGACCTTTGTGGTATTGCTATCCTAGGCAGGGGAGTCCTGTTAGGATCTTTCTCTCAGGAGATTTTCTTCTTCTCTTCCCCACCTACTTCTCATTGTGGCTTCGGTTTCATGAATTCTGGGAGTTAGTGGGCGGAAGGGGGTGTTGAGCTAGAGGAGGAGAAGAGTCTCCACCCCAATGTTCCCCACTCTCCGGGAGGAGGAACTCAATCCCATGGTACCTGTGTTCCATATGGACTAAAGAGAGAATTTAAGATGTGAGAACACTAAAATCCTATTATAGACAAGTGACATGCCAGGACTGTCACGCAATTCCATCCAGCGAATGACAGCCCTGGCATGTAATAGGTAAAATGATCGCAGTGAGTCTCAGGGCGTGCTGCGGTCATTGTTGGCAGGTTGTAACTGACTGCTGTAATGGAACAGTCAATTTCAGCCTTTCCCCTGTGGCTTCACACATGTGGTCGCTGCTACAGCAATCACATGTGCTGTTGAAGCCACATGACAAAGGTCACAGTCCTCTGGCTACCTCCTCCTCACTGTGATCATAAGGAAGAGAGAAGCAAAGAACAAAGCTCCTACTGCCTCAAACAGCCAAAAATAAGGCACTTTTGAGGTACTGGGAGCAGTCTTAGAGGGATGAACTTAAAAAGAAAAAAAAATGCATGACACTTTGACCCCTCACTGAGTAACTGAATAAATAACTTAGAGCAAGTCCAAAGTATTTTATTTACACAGTATACTGAAGCTTAAACAAACATTAATGTGAGTTTTATTACTGTGAAGCAATGTGATACACTTATATATACACACACCACGTAGTCTGATCTCCTAAAAGAGGATCACCATGGTGAGAGAGGGAGATCGGGATTTTTGTCTCAGAGGGGCAGTACTCCCTAAATACTTGGGCGATACTAACGAATATTCATACCTTTTATCCAGTTCCTGCTTAAAAATGAACAGATTGAGCACAAATGATCACAGGAAAACCTATTTTTTTATCAAATTAAATAGTGAGTTATCCTTATAAATGTGGCATCAAAAGAAACCCCTACTTATCCTTAAAAATCTGTATATAATTTGTGGAACAAATGAATTAGATGGAAAATGTGTTTGAAAGAAGGCATACTAAGAAGGCTAGAATTACTCCTGTCCACTGTGGTAAAAAAGCTCTTGTCACTAAGGGGTTAATAATATACTACACTATGAGTATTTTTTGTACACAAACTCACTAAAAGCAACATTTAACCCATTAATGTCCAATGATATGCCAGGACCGTCACATATTTCAGTCCTTTAAGGACCAATGTCGTTCCTGCCACATTATGAGTAAAATGATCAGTGCTCCTGAAGGCATGCTGTATTCATGCCGGGAGGCTGAAACTATACAATCAATCCAAAAAAGCAGGCCAGCACAAGTAAGATAAATAGATACTGGGTAATTGAGATAAATAGTCTGGTGTAGACAATCAAACAAACCCAAAGGGAAAAAGAAATCCCCTATTTAGACCAACCCATTGAATAGGCACACAACCCAGTATTAGACAAAATATAAATCTTTTTTACTCCATATATAACGTTCAACAAAACAGTCTAAAACAGCTGCATGGAGGAAATCCCAGTACAAAATAACAATAATACAAAAATGCCAAATGAAATACAATAGGCATATATTGCAAAGACACAAGATTAATAAATGCAGGGTTAATATATTCACACCACTGAACAAGCAATACAATACAGTGCTAATGCTACAGGCTATAAAGTAAGAGACATTCATATAAATACTTATCAGTGGGAATCAAGAATCACCAGACATGTCCAGATGTCACCAAGGCATATCAAAATATGTAAGATGGGTCATACGCGTTGGGTTGGTGTGGCATTGTGAGGATGACTCCCAGTACATCTTACATATTTTGATATGCCATGGTGACATCTGGACATGTTTACCAGTTTCAGCTTTTCCCTCGGCTAGCCGGTACATGTGATTGCTCCTCACATGTGGTCTTCACATGTATTTAAAAAAAAAAAACCTGGTCCTTAAGGTGTTGCTAAACCATCTCCCACAGATGCAAGTATTGACACAAGATTATCCCTGCATGTATACCCATAAAGAGTCCTCCGTTTAGCCAATGAGCTGTGCTCCAAATCAATGGCTGCTGATTTCTTGGCTATATATGCCCCATATTAATTTATTTCAGATTTTGTGCTGGTAATTAATGTGGGTTATATGTAACCAGTATTACTTTATTTCAGTTTTGAAAAAAATGTAAAATGACAGCGATAATGAACCCCATTTTTTGCATTTAACAGTGAGGGAATAAAAGTTCCATCCCTTAGTCTAAAAATAATAATATGGCAGTTCAGGACCTTGTGCTGTTTTTTTAACACTATCCATCATAATCTCATCAAGGTGGATAAAATAAAGAGGGGTGTTCTCCCCCACACACAGTTTATTCAAGGTTATTTATTTTTCAAATTATTAGCTTCTCCATTGCCAGTGTGGCAGATGCATAGGTCATTTTATGATAATGTTAGTGGAAATTAACCCCTCCTTGCCAGCATGTAACTTCTCTGACCATGGATGGGTTAAGGTGAGATAGTGTAAAAGTGAGAAAGTTGTATGGGTTCACTTGGGAGTATGTGCGAGGCAGTTTAGGTGTTTTCACCAGGTCCCGATTAGATATGTTCCTGCTCTTACAGCAGTGATAGAAGAAGAAATCACAGGTAGGGAGCCAAATACATGTTGGAAAGGCTAAGCACAAGAATGGCCTTGCTGCTTGCTGTATATCCTGAAGTAATCTTTATGGGACACATAGCAAGCTGAATGTAATTGCTTGATTGGAAAAAAACTCAAAGGGCATGTTTTGGTGATTTTTCATGGTCGATCAGCTATAATGTAATCTGTGCAATGTAAGCAAAATAATTCTGTCCTATAATCCAATCCCAGCATGTCCTGGCTACCAAGCGGAAATAAAATTAGCAGCACAATGTTGTAAAATTGCTGTCAAGAAACCAGTAAACTGTGTATGCTGTGATTTGTTTACATATTCCGGAATTCATGGAAAAGAGGAGCTGGTTATACTCCTGTGGTGATATTTAAAGGGGAGCAATTTTAGAACAAACTAACTTCTCTGTAGAGAAAAAATTTAAAGTCCCGTTTATTTGCGAAGCAATTATCCTGTTTTACCAGGTCCACTCTAATGAGTGTTGATTTAGAAAAAAATGTCCTGGAACTCCTCTGTACAGTCCCAAAAAAGACTACTATCAGCAGTTTTTGGGTCAGAAAAATGACTCCCGTGGCTGGAAAACAATCCAGAGATTTGTGGCATTACGACACAAACCTCTGGGTTTCATGAGCAGTCTCTCTCTAGGTCTGCACTGTATTGCTTTCAAGTCTGATGCAGTGGGTCTATAAGGACCTGCAGTAAAGAAACAGATAAAGCATTGGGGTGAGGGTTTCTCTTTTCTGACACCCATTCTGCTTTGTTGTTGTTGTACTCACAATGCATACTCAGCTTAATCTACAGATCTGCTTCTAGGTGAACATAGCTGGCAATAGGACAGCTATATGGTGACATAGGACTTTTAATTCCTTGAATGCTAGAGGGCTCAATGCATTGCAAAGCTCAATTTCAATCAGTCTGAATGTTTATTTGTCCTCTGTTCAGTCTGTTGTGCATTTGCCTCAGAATTGCTTAACGCCCATGGGACATATTCATTTGGCTAAAAAAGACCAGTTCTGGAGCAAACCAACTGCACCATAGGGGAGAAATGAAAATTCCCAATAATCTGATTGAGGTTTTTAACACCTTGGATGCTAGAGAAGTCTTCAACACATTTCTTTGTAAGGCATTGAAAACCTCCCTTGCATTCAAGAGGTTAAAAGCTTAATTTAAATCAAAATAAATGAGGTAGTTGGTTTGTTCCAGAATTGCTCCTCCAACTTATTAAGTATGGCCAGTTGCACCTTAATAATACCATCTGGTGTTATGACTAACCCTCTTCTACTTCCTATATTATAGGTATTTCTAAAGAATGCTAGGTTTTAACATGTGGACATGTTTTGCCATCTAAAGGTCTGCTATACAATATGAACAATTTGTGTCAACAACAGTGTAACAGTATCGTCCATTGACTGTTTCAGGCCTTCTCCTCGAATCCGGACCAGCTCTTCATTTAAACACCAGGGACCTCTCTCCAGAATGGTTACTACCGTTGTACCTAAGAATCCGTTTAATAAAGTGGAGAGAGAAGAGATTTCCAACTAGCAAGATATTACAAAAAAAAAAGAAAAAGAAAACAAGAACACAAATTAAACTTATTTACTAATGAAGCAGTCTTTTTCATATTGTCTGTTGTGAAAGCATTTCAAAACTAGGCAACTGCAGTCATAGTCACTGAGCAAGCAGGTCCATATTTACATTTCAGACTCCCTAGGCACCCTTAGCTCTACTTGTGGCCACAGCACACTCCTTATATGAATATGCCCCTCTTCCATCTTTTTTTCCTGGCACCCAACAGCCAAGCTGTATGATACCCTATTAGCTGGGCTCATACTTAATGGCTATCTCCCTCATGGACTGCCCAGATCACAAGTTTGTTTTCAGGACCTTAAACCTGTGGAGGTTCGCTTGATTTTCTGGTCTTTACATCAGTAATGAGCTTCTTTGAAGCTCCATACTATACTATAATGATAGCCTGATAACTTAAGCTTCAGGTGAGTTAACCTCTTGAGTGTTATGGTCCTGCATTGTGTCCCTCCTTTACTGACATCCTCCACAATGTGATATTCTACCTGATTTGTACTCTGTTCTGTTACTTTATTTCATTAAATGGTGTCTGTCTGGGCTACTTGGGTAAAAGGGTTATTAACCCTTTCACCCTTTGGGGGGTCTGAGTCTTCACTTTAGTGGGCTTTTCTTATGTTTTGCTCACTATTCATTTTATTTGTTAACTTATTTACATGCTTATTAAATTTTTGCTCAAATTATTATTCACACACCTTGCATGTATTGGACATATCTCACCTCTCGCTGATTGCAAGTTGGCTCATATTGATTTAGCTCACCTGCTCTGCATAGCGATCAACTTCTGGGACCCTTTTCAAGGTTCAGGTGTGGGGGGGTGATACCATTTTGGAACAGCTGGAGAGCCTCATTTAATTTTTGCAAAGAAAAGACTAACAATACCCAGAATCCACTGCTGGGTTTCTGGAAATTCCTAGCATGGAAGGGCTGGTCTTTGAGTAACCCAATTCCTCTTAGATTGTCACACAGAGCAGAGGCTGGTCTCTCCTACCTACCAACCTAACCCTTTATAGATATATACTTTTGCATGTACTTTTGCATTTTCAGTACAGATATGTACTTTTGCATTTTCAGGACCTTAAACCTGTGGAGGTTGGCTTGATTTTCTGGTCTTTACATCAATTATGAGCTTCTTCTGTTTAGACTATCTTTGGTTATCTTTGTTTTTTTGAGGGGGGATTTTGTTTTTTCTCTGACCATGTAGGAACCCAAGGGACATATGGAAAAGTCCAAGGCTACAGATTACAGGGTCCCGCTGACTTTTTTTTTTTTTTTAAGTTTTTATTGAGATATAAAAGAATACAATGTAGCATTATGTATACATAATAAATTCAGCTTTACAATGCAATAGGAGTACAAGTTTGATTAAAATTGATTTATGGGAAGCAGAGCTGAGAAACAATTCCACATAAGTATTAGAGAAAATATTATTACATACTCAGAATTATAATAATGAAAAGAAAGCCACAGAGGCTAATTGAACGATATTGCTTAATCAGAAAAGTGTAGAGGAGGGGGGATGAGGGGGAAAGAAAAAAAAAGGTAATGTCGGGTAGGTCAGAAAGCGGTGGATTGCATAACAGCATTAGGAGGTATAGAAATTGATGGAGCGTATAGAAGTTGTCACAAAACGGTCAGTCTCTCCCTCGGTTCAATGTATGAGTCGTCCAAGAATCATGAGAGATCTATAGGGATGCTCTTTTATCAAACCAACTGCCCCAGTAGCGAGAGAATGTTTTTGTAGAGAAAGTGTTGAGAGCATGTTCTATGTTCCATAGAAAGGAGAGCATCCATATGTTGAAGCCACAGAGAAGAGATCAGGAGTGATGTAGATTTCCAAAATAGAGGAATCAGTGATTTTGCAACCGTAAACATTAGGATCATTAGGCGTCTGTGCGGAAGGACGTCCGTCTGAAGAGTCAACGGGGGAAGATGGAAGAGACAGAAAAGAGGGTCGATAGGGACTGTCAATCTAAAGACACGTGAGATCAATTCCAAGACGCTTTTCCAGAATGGGACTATTAAGGGGTAAGACCACCATATATGAAACATGGTGCCCTGGCCAGACGAACATCTCCAACAGGAGCGGGAGACGTTGGGATAAATAAGAGCTAGACACATCGAGTTATAGTACCATCTAGTAATGATCTTGAAATTCACCTCTCTCAGTCTTGAAGTCCTCACTAATAAGAGATTATTTTTATAAAGCGTCCGAATTTGAGAGGGGCTGAGGTGAACATTAAGCTCGCCTTTCCATAGGGTAATGAAATATGGTGTTTGTAATAGTGTTGCAGATTGTAGAAGCCGCTAGCAAAAAGAAAGAGTTCTCCTGGGATGGGGCAAGGGATGGAGGAATAGAAAGAGAATGTCGGATATTCAATATAGACCAAGTATGCAAAATATGACCCAAGATAGGGTGTGTTGAACAGGAGTGCTGGGGAGGAGGATTAGTAGAACACAGGAGTTGACAAAGGTGAGATGGGCCCAAGGCCTCACTAGTCGCTGTTGTCCAGTACACAGGTGTAGATTTCGCAAAGTCATACATTTTACCCAAGGCTACAGCAAGATAATAATTGGAAATGTCAGGTAAACCCATGCCCCCACATTTAGAGTGTCTGGAAAGGAATTCTCGGCGAAGCCTGGGGCGTTTGGAAGCCCATATGTAGGACATAACACCAGGTGTTATCTCAGAGATGAGATGGGTAGGAATATGTATTGGAAGAGAGTTAAAAAGGTAAAGGAGTTTTGGGAGTACCATCATCTTGACAATGCTGACTCTCCCAAACCAAGAAATATAGAGTTTGGACCACTGAGCTAGATCTGTTTTGATAGAGGAAAGCAGAAGTCTAAGATTCATGTCAGCTAGAGTGGCCAGAGATGGCGAAAGATGTATCCCTAAATATCTCAAGGAAGACTGAGAGCAAGAGTATGGAAGTGAACGCTGGAGAGAGAGGAGTTGTTCCTGAGGTATGCTAATATTAAGAATTTCTGACTTTGAATAATTAATTTTCTCCTGAGAAAAGGCACAAAAGGTATCTAATGCCTTAGTGATGGGCGGAAGAAAAACAAGAGGGTTGGTTACAAAAAACAAGATGTTGTCCGCATAGGCAGCAGCCTTGTATTCATGGGTTTTGATCTTAACACCTGACACTAGTGGATTAAGCTGGATCAGGCTAAGAAACGGTTCCAACGCAAGAACAAACAGTAAAGGCGATAGTGGTCAGCCTTGTCTCGTCCCATTAGTAATTGGGAAAGATTTGGAGCATATACCATTGACTTTCACTTTGACAGAAGGTGCAGAGTATAAACTAAGAACAGTGCAAAGCATTCTAGGACCTAGGTCAATGTTCTACAAGACCGCCTACAAGTAAGACCATCTGACTCTATCAAACGCCTCACAGAAGACGGACGCAATATCAGGAACCAGAGCTTTTCTGAATAGTGCCCATTCTCCTTGGGTTTTTGACTAAGGACACCAGGAATTTATCACTCTTGTTCCCTTCTATATACTGCTTTTATTTAAACCACATATGGGATTTAGCCACATTTTGTTGCAGAAGTTGGTTTAAAGAGTTTCTGGCGGTAAGAAGCGATTCCTTATCTGTGTGAGAGAGAGACCTTTTGTGTTTTGTTTCTAAGGTCCTAATTAAGAAGAGAAGATCATCACTCCAACACCATTTCTCTCACTTTTTATGCGCAAAATGTTTGATAAAGTGTCCGCGAACCACGCACTTGTGTGCCTCTCATGCAGTGGGAGAAGCAACTCTCTTTATATCACTGCAGATTTTTACATCCGACAAAAGGATGGGGGAGATGGAAGGGTCCAGAGAGGAAAGAGAAAAGGAAACTGGTGAATGGTCCGACCAGGAATTAGATTCAGTGTTAGAGGAGATGACTGGACGAAAGAGCTGTTGAGAAATTAAAATATAGCCGATACAACTATAAGGGTTGTGAGGAGGAGAAAAGAAAGTATAGTCGCGATCCAACTGATGTTGTGTATGCCACACATCTATCAGTTGGAGGCTAGCTAGGGAGAGACGTAGGCGCCCTAGTTGGGAAAGTTTAAGGTGCGATTTGCCAGAGGAGCAATCAACCTCCGGGTCCAGAGCTACATTGAAATCTCCACCCAGAATAACGGGACAGTCCTCAATGTCATCTAGTTTTTGGAGAAAGCTTGAAAGGAAGGAGATTTGATTGGAATTAGGGCCATACACTGTGGCAAGGATAACAGGCGTGCTGCATAAAAGCCCCTTCAGAATAAGACATTGACCTAAATCATCAGAGAATTGTTCCAGTGGAGACCATGAAACAGAGGATTCGATTGAGATACCCACCCCACGTTTCTTAACCGAAGCGGAAGAGAAGTAGGAGGTAGGGAATTTACGAGTACGAAATTGCGGGGTCGCGGACGCCGTAAAATGAGTCTCCTGAACAAAAACTATGTCAGCAGCTAACCTATCTAGATGTGTAAGCATGATAGAGCGTTTCCCAGGAGAGTCCGCTGACTCCTTTAACCCATTGCTCCTCATGTCAAACTGAGCTTCCTAGTGAGTGTTCTGTGTTTACTGTGGCCACTAAACCTCCACTTCTGCTGAACTAGTTTAGGTTACAGCTCTTCTCTCTCCAGTCGCCTCTGTCCCTTCCTCTATTTAAGGTGTGTGCTAAAGTATTGGTCTGTGGTGCACCCTACACCCCCCATCAGGTACTTCAATTCTGTAGTTGCGGGTCATTTCTCTACTGGTTGGGGATTCCTCTGCAGAGGAAGGGGAGACTGATATAGATTGCTTGGATTTGTTTCTGTCACTGGTGGATGTCTATGAGTATGACTAGCCCCTTGGCTGAAGGTCTTTTTTTGAGCGGTCTTAGAGAAACTTGAGGTGTTAGAATTCCCAGACTTTAGCTCATCTTCCCCTGACATTTTCTAGAGATGCAAAAAGGATATACCTATGTTTCTTCTTCCTCATTCTTTAGACCACGTTCTCCTGTAAGAATGGAAGATGACTGACAGATGACTTTTTTAAAAGGCTCTTGGAGATCAAGCAGATCAACACTTGGATTCTGTCCTGAAGTCAAGCTTGACTTATTTTTACTTTTGCCTGTGTCACTAGGGCTATGATATCTGTCAACTTATATTTGTGGACAAGCAATTGTTTGGCCCTGACTTACCTTGCTGCCTCAAATGCCTCCTAAATGGGCCTTTTTCCTAAGATATGTGGCTTTCATTACCCCCACCAGTTTGGTTAGACGGCCAGAGTTCAAGCCCCTCAGGCTCGTACTCCTTCAAAATCCAAACTTGGACAGGCAAGAAGACTGTCCAGAAGCCTAAGACTGACAAGTCCACCTCCACATTAATTAGAGTGGTCCTATAGAGCATCACCTCTTTTTTTCCAAGATACATGGGAGATTCTATTGACAGATCAGTAGGTTTTGAGGTGATCTTGAAAGGGTACCATCTAGACATTAAATTCCTTCCCCCTCACCATATTTTTTCTTGTCCAGAGCTCATCAGGATCTTGATTGGGTCTGTCTGTTTATAGACGTAGTTTCTTCCCCCTGTTCCTGTACAAGGTGTTTCACCAGATTTTACTTTGGACTCAAAGTGCCTCAAGTAATTTGTGCTGGGCTCTTGGTTCAAAACTAAGTCTTTGCTCTCTATCATTACGGCTATGTATCCAGGGAATTTTTTTGCCTCCCTAAAACTACTAGACACTGATCTACATTTTCCAATTCCCCCCAAAACAGTGCTTCAGTATGTCAAATATTCTACACATTTTAATCATTTTAATTAAGCTGAATATGTATCAGCCTCATATTTTAAAGGGATAGTAATACTTCGTTTTAACTTTATTTTATTTTGTAGTGTAAGCCATCTCTTCTCAGATGTGAATCTGGTTGTAAAACCAGACAGATAACAGCAAGGAACAATCTTCTTTATATGAAAAGAATGAAAGCCCTTCTCCCCTTGACAAGTTTTTCAGCTTTTTCCCTTATCTTAATTGAAGATTGTCCCTCTCTGCAGTGTACCTGGGCACCTCCCTTCTGATCAGGCTGAACAGGGGGGGGATACTTTGCTTGTGAATATCTCTTAAACCATAAAGGTTTGAGAGATAAGACTTATATCGTTCTTCATGTTTTTTTAATGCCTACAAAATAAAATAAAGATAAAACAAAGTATTACTATCCCTTTAAATCTCTTGAGTTGAAAATAGACCAACCTCAGATAGTTCCTAAATGGATTAATAATACATGCTGAAAATGTTCACTAGGAATCTCTTTGGGTCAAAGAAAAATAGACTACAATCAGTCCTCCAGTGGGATAACTAATAAGGCAAGAGGACACACAATGCAAATAAAAACATACCACCAGAAGGCTATCCTCCGTTCAAATACAAAAGGAGGAGCAATTACCAGATTATGCTAGTTAGCACAAACTTCACATGTATATAATTACAAAATTTAAGAGCAACTAGTTATATCCTGTACATTATCTACCCCCAGTGTGAAGGATAGCTTTCTATAGGTATGTTTTTATTTACAATGCTCAGCATCCTGGGGGCTTGTGCCTTGTTGCTTATCCCATTGGAGGACTGATTGCTGTTGATTCTTTTTCAACCCAAACAGATAACAAGTGAATAGTTTAATCATTTATTATCACTCCATTTAGGCACTGTCTGAGGTCAATTTTATTTTTTACTTAGATATTTGAGGTTGGTTTATTTTTGACTCAGATTTAAAGTATGATGTTGATAAATAGTCCACTTAATTAAATCCTGTTTAGAATATTTCACTTTATTGGAGCACTGTTTTGTTGTCGGATTTTATTCAACTTGATGATATGGAACAATTAAAGTAGACACTGGAGACATGAATGGCAGTCAGACAAACTGTGTGTATCTGTTTCTGCTATGTATTGTTTAGTCTGGGGTGGTCGAAGGATCGCCTCTTTGTGAATTCAAGCACTGGCTTGTTCGCTGTTTTTTGAGCCATCAGTGTGACAGTTGGTGATGTTGGAGATGTGCGTCACCGTGGGGGCTCATTCAGGCTGATACACCTAATTGGTAGATAAGACTGATATGGAGTCAAATAGGGCTTCATGACAAGCTTTTTAAATCCGAGAGCTGACTGTTTGCTGCCATATTTACATTAGCCATGATCTTTGATGAAGAGGTCAAACTGCAAAATGTTTCAGTTGGCTATTATTAGTTCACATAGAGTATTTAACTTTTATATGGTTTTTTATTAGCTTTTAAATATCTAGAGATTACAAAATATTTATATAGATATACATATATCAAGAGTGGTTCTTACTACAAATGTATGCAGCCTGTTTAGTCACCATTTGTCATGTCCTTCCATGTCTCTCCGGGGATTGCGGGCATTTTTTGCCAGATATTCTGTTTTTACTTTGTACACTTTTCCTCTCCTTGTTGTATGACTGTCTTTGTGAGCCTTTATAAAGCACCAGCAGCTTGTGTTGGCATGTGATCAAAGTGTTCTGTTGTGACCTAGTTCCTCGAGTTCTTGTATTTCCCGTGATTCTAGTGTGTGACCCAGCTTTCACTTGACTTCGTTCTCGTATCCTGATTTGGCTTTTGTATCCTGTACTGGTTTGACCTTGGCTTGTTTCTTCGACTCCTCTTCTGCTGCTGATTGTGCACTGCTTTGCTCAATTGGTTCTGACCGTGGCGTGCTCGACTATTCTCTCTCATCCCTGGTACTATCTCTTCCCACTTGTTACCAACTTGGCTTGTTGACTATTCTTACTTTGACCCTGGAAGGTCTTCTGTGCACACCTTGTTGAGTTTGATGCTGTCGACCACCTTGTCGGGCTTGAAACTGTCTATCTTTGTCAAGTTTAACCTCATCAACCTCCCATTGGGTTTGACCCTTATGACCCCTTGAGTTTACAATTGGCTGTTCCTGTTTCAGCACTACGACAGAGACAACTGTACTGCTGATAGGTTACACAAACTGATTTCTGGCTTAGTGAGTAGCTGTTTGTGTCTAGGGTTGTCATCAGGCTTTGCGGCCAGCACCTCTAACATGGCTTCCCTAGAGCAGCCCCTGCTAGCTAGCCACACTCCCCAGCCAGTGTACTCTAGCATCTGGCTAACTGAGTCCTGCTGATCAGTATTTCCTGTTTTGTTGCCTGTTATTTTGTGGTCTTTCATATTAATAGCAGTCTGTATTCTCTTTGTGGAGATCCCATTCTGCAAAGCATAACTCAGGCAGCTTACATTGGGTGCACTTAATCTGGTCATAACAGCAGTGGAATATTCCTCCACCGACTACCAATGCATGTGAATGCATATTTATTATTCACTTTTTGCTGCTAATTCAAACAGTATTATACTATTGTGGCTCCCTCCATGTTTCTTTTTGCCTGAGATTTTGCCATCTGGAGAGGACTCGTTCTAGGAGGAGCATCCTGATTTAAGCTGTTGGAAGAGACCCAGATACTGTGGTGAGTCAGTTGAATAACCCATACCTGCATGTTTGCTGCCTATCATAGCTGTGACAGACAGCTACTTCCTTTGTGAGTACCAACGAGTGGGTTTTTTTCTGGTGGAGGTACCAGTTAAAGTTTGACTGACTAGGGACACACCCTCCCCTTTATTTCCTTCTGTTGTCTTTCAAAATTTAACAGACCTTACTGTAAAAATAAAATCTTCCTCTGCTGAAGTTCAAACCTCTTTTCCTCTAATCTTAAGGAGTGGCCCCTACTTATTTGATCAGACCTTGGAATGAAAAGCTCACTAGAGAGATCCTCGTACTGACCTCTCATAGTTACACATGGTAACAAGATCTATTTTAGTTGTCTTCTCTCTATAGTACATAAACCAAGTTTGTGTATATGTTCCTCATATGCCAATTCCTCCATTCCTTTAAATAATTTTGTTGCTCTGAGCTGTACGGTCTCCAGTTCTAGAATATCCTTTTTCATAATTTGTGCCCAAAACTGCACTGCATATTCAAGGGGAGGTCTTAACAACTATTTGTACAGTGGCAAAATTATAATATCCACTCTTGCTTCATACCCCTTTGTATGCAAGGCAGAACTTTGCTTTTTCCACTGCAGATTGACAGTGGTCACTGTTTCCAAATTTGTAGTTTACAAGAATTCTCAGGTGATTCCCTACAAATGAGTCTCCTAAAATGATTCCATTTTCTTCAGTAGCATTGGGATTATTTCTTCCCAAATACATAACTTTACACTTTTTTCACATTCAACTTCTTACTCCATTTGTTTGCCCAACCTGCCATTTTATGTAAATCCTGCTCTGAATGTATTACCCTGAGTAATTTAGTGTCATTTGCAAATATTGAAATTTCTAGATATATATTTCCAGGTCATTGCTAAACATGTTAAAAAGCAGTGGACTAAGTACTGACCCTGAGGTACTCCACTCTCAGCTTTAACTGTACTGGAGAATTTTCCATTTACAACAACACACTGCTCCTTATCCTTCAACCGGTTTTCTATGCAGTTATAAAGGTTATCCCCTAGCCCAAATTTCCTTATTTTATACTGCAGCATCATCTATAAATCTCTTCCAGAGCATCAGGTTTGCACCAAATGGGTTAAAATTTCAAATATGGTTATGCTCTCAAAAAAACATATATTTTCATAACCGGGTTCAAACCTGGTGCCCATTGCATTTTCCTGGAAATGAAGAAAAAATTATGCTAAACAAAAACTGATTCAATACAAACGTGATCATATCGAGAAAAAAATTATTTGAGTATTATTCAATATACTCCAATTTTACAAAAAAAACAATTATAGCCTCACAACCTTTTTTGTACTGTATAAAAAGAAGTGATATAAAACATTATCAGCTTTCCAGTGAATTGACTCCAATATTTGCAAAATATGTTTTGAATCTTTTAAATATTCCAGGACTGCTTAACAAAATCTTTATGAAACCTATCCATATCTTTTGATACGTTTTCAGTTAGGGAGCCAACCCCAACTGGCCTAGCATTTGCTCCAAGGGTCTTCACAAAGATTATGTCTGCCTTGGAAGCTCACATCTATGCTCAAGGGATGTCTTTGACCTTTTATTCAAGGTTCCTTCAGAGGTGGCTCTGCACACTGTGATTCAATAGTGCGTCTCTATACTGGAGCACATGGCTGGGTGTTCAACGTCAAAAAATCTTCTTTGGTTCCTTCCCAGGTCCTTCATTTCGATTCACTTTGAAAATGTTGCACGCATAATAGTGCGATATAAAGGAGCAATAACCCAGGCATGAAAATCGCAACATCATTCCTGCCTCAAAAGGGGTGAGATTCTTATGTCACAGCCATAAACACTGCATCCGTCCGTTTTAGTGCCCGCATACTTTAAGCTTTAACCTTTTGTGTACCTCCATGCACAGATAACCCATGTCACCTCTCCACTGCCTGCCGCCGCTTTCCCCAGCAGCTTCCTCCAACAAAGTTGAATTCAGTTTGTGCTGTTGTAAAGGCACCTGGCTCCTGCTTGCCGCTTATGGTGCTATGCATGGGATTACAGTTACATGGTATTTCCATCATGAAAGTTCTCATTTGCTCTGATCTTACACATACAGCATGGTCGTAAATAGGGCTCCCCAATTTCTCTCTCTTATTCCTCTCTCTACCATGCTCCATGCTATCTTTAAACTGTAACCGTTGCCCCATGCAGAGCACCATAAGCAGCGAACAGGAGCCAGGCACAAACTTCATTAGGGGGTACAGGAGAGAACATGGACATATGGTAACTTAAACAACCACTTTCACTCTAATGGTTTGTGTGCCACACAACTTGGCATTATGCCTGTATCCTCTCTTGCTTCTATGTCTTTTCTGTCACTATCTGTTTCACTGATTTAATGTCAAAGGTCAGATGCTTATTATATAACATGCTGCATGTGTGGAAGCTATGCACTGCCATTAACTTAACTCTGTTCATTCATTCACTTCTCTGGTACTCAAAGGGTTAACACTGCAATGCATTGTGTACCCCACTGTCACTAAAAGGGTTAATGAGGATGAGACAGTGGGATAATGGATGCTGTATTTATCGTATTGGCTGGCAAAGACTGTGTATTTATTTTTTTAGACCCGTTTACAGCGCTACATGAAATAACTCCAAATCACATTGTCAAGCTCCAAAACCACCTCTGTTTAGACTTTCATAAACTGCATTAAACTTTGTTGGCAGGCGGGGAGCGGTGACATGGGTTATCAGTGCGGGGAGGCACACAAAGGGAAAAAGCTTAAGGTTTGCAGGCACTAAAATGGATCAAGGCGATGTTTAAGGCTGCAACATAAGAATCTCGCCCTTATGATGCAGGTGAGTTTCTGATGTTGCAGTTTTCATGCCAGCGACCTGGTTATTGCGCCTTTATGTCGCATGTTATTATGTGTGCAACAATTTCAAAGTATATCATTAATTTCCTAGGTATGAAGTTTGATACACTCCAAGGGATGGCAAGATTCAGTCCCTGTCACTTCAAGCCTCTCTGTTGATACCCTGGCTGTCATTGATGGTGCAGGAATACATGCAGGTACTTGGTTACCTATTTTCTGCCTTGGAAGCAGTCCACTTTTTCACAGTTACACACAAGGGAATTGTGAATTGATCCAGACATCAATCTCCTATATCTTATGCTATGACACTTCACTGGTGGCTTCAGAGGTCCCATCTGATGCTGAGATTTCAGTTTGTCATTTCCAAGTGGATTATAGTCCATACAGATGTCATCCTGTTAGACTTGGTTGCTACCCTGGGTCCTTTGACAGCCCAGGGCCTTTGGACCAGGGAGGAGAGCCGCTTAGCCATCAATACACAGAGAATATAAAAAAGAAGAAGGAGCACCAATAGTGCGTTATTCATTATATATATTTATATCATATATCAATAACCACCTTAGCAGAAAGGTACAACCCATCCTTCTCTGATAGGCCGAATCTCTTGAGAATTAGAATATGTGTTAATACTAACTTTCCAAAAGCTTTCTGATTGGTTAATAAAATATACCTTAATATGAATAGAAAATTTGAAGGACACAGTCTTTGATACAATCAGATGGAGCTAAAAGACTAAAAATTTGCACGGAAGAATATCCAAGGACAACTAATAAATAACTTTTTAATTGACATAAGTTCAAGAAATAATTGGAGAACATAGATAAAGTGGGCCTTTTAGTGGGATGTGAAACATGCACCTCCCTATGTATAAGTGCAGGTACTTCCCTCCCACCTGAGATATCATTGATGAGAATATAGGAAAAGAGCCCCTTTCAGGGAAGAACCATGCTCTCACTATATGTAAGTTCGGGACTCCTATATAAGCATTTCTAGAGAAACAAACTAATTTTTCTTAAACACCCACAAGATTAATATATCCAGCAAACAAAATTGTTTCTACATTGCATATCAACCATTTGTTGTCCAGAAAATGGAAGACTCTTTGACACAGTCTTCTCAACCTGTGCATAATGGGACCTTTCTGCCTCTGCTTGAAACTGTACCTTCTGACCCAAGCCCTGGTATGCCAATCTCAGGTGGAGAAGTTGGCTTTGACAGCTTGGCTCTTGAGGTCAGGACCTTAATGAAAAAGGGTTTCTGTGGTGCTGTCTTTTGTATTGTGCTCCAAGCTAGAGAACTGGTTTCATCCAAGGCATTCACAATGTTTGGTCACTCTTCTACTAGTAGTGTGTCAATTTGTATTTTGCGACCAGAGCCTTTTCGGCTTTCGTTAGTCTTGACACTTCTTCAAGATGGTGTTCAGAAATGGTTAATATGTCAGATCATTCTGCTCTTTTCCAGAAGAGCATTGCTTTTCTCCCTGATGTCAGGGGGTGGTGCTTGCTACCCTGTCTTTTGGGATCCCACTTCTGCATGGGACTTGGAATTCGTATTAAGAGTACTCCAGGAGCCTCTTTCTGAGCCTCTTTCAGTTTCTTCTTTGCATCTTCTGACACTGAAGACTGAGTTTCTGCTAGCCATTGTACCTGTTTGGCGGGAGGACAAAATTCAGGCTTTCTTTCTATAAACCGTCCTTTCTAGTTTTTTACCAGGATAGGGTGTTTTTATGAACTCTTAATAACTTTTTTTCCCAAATTTGATTCAAATTTTCACATCAGCCAGGACACTATCTTTCCTCCTTTCTGTCCTGCTCCTTAAAATAGACACAATTTTACCAAAAACTATTGTGTGAATGTCCTGGTTTCGGCTGAAGCCAGCTTTGGCCCAAAGGTCCCTTAGGCTGTGATGCCTGTATGAGGGCCTTCTTGCTTTCTTTTTTTCTCTGAAGATCAGAACCCGCTAGTTTCATGTTCATGTTAATTTACACTTGAGGTTCATGTTGTACCAGTTAGTCTTTTGGAAACTGGTCTCCAGTGGAGGTTTTTTCCCCTTTGGTATATCTACATGGTTCCTGTGTTCAACATTGGACAACAAAGAAAAAATAGATTTTAGTGAATATACCATTTAATCATTTTATTTTAGTTCATGTGGAACACGGGACTTCCTCTCAGAGAAAAAAATAGCGGCTTGAGTCACCATGTAGAGGTGTCCTCTTGGGTTCTCAGGGCATTTCCTTCTCTTCCATCGCTCCTTTCTTTATCTTGACTGTGCTACACATTACAATTGAATGTAGCAGGGATAAAATGGAGGAAAGGAGGAAATCTCTACCTCAGATACTTTTTTAGATGTGCCCTGCCCTCCTGGAGCAGGTCCTCTGTTCCACATGGACTAAGATAAAAGCTTGTTTTCAAGGATCAGGGTGCCCCAAGTAATATATGACTGCTTCCAGTTTCTTTAACACATATATACCTTTGTTGGATTGTCTCTGAATGCATAATGTGGCATACTGATGGCATTGTCTACCTCTGTCCTTTACAGAGACAATATTGGTGATGCTGCTGTCATCTTCTGCCATCTCACAGATAAAATAACCAGTAAGCGTTGACAGTCATATAGTCTGTATTCTGGCCACTTGTCCACATATCTGTGGTCAGGTGAATTATTTTGCCATGTGATGTTTACAGCCCTTTGACACCAACCAACTGTAGCTTGGGATATGCCACTGGGGTGCCACATATGACATCAGTTCTTTAAAACTTATTTGCTATAGATGTAACATGTCAATGTCAACATTTTGGCAAATTTGCCATTCTACAGGAGTACATTTCAATTTTTTTATGTGTATTTTTTTACTTGTATTTTATTCAGATATATGTCGGTTAAAAGCACATAGAAGAATTGTGTAACTTAATTGCTTTAACAAAATGACTGCTACTAGTAGAAGTGGTGTAAGTGGTTGCAAGTCTTCCACTTGTGGAGGCTCTATAACACTTATCACCTCCAGCTCCATGCTTTACATATGCACAACAGCAGTAGGACTAGGAGAAAAGGGTGATATTGTTAGAAACAGAATTTGGTGGCAGATAAGAACCATTTGGCCCATCTGGGGCTTGATTCAGTTGTCCCAGTTTCCAAAAAACAGCCAACAGTATTTTTTAAAGCATGGTAAGCAATGCAATTAACTGTGCTGTGAAAAAATACTGGCTAAAAAACCCACCTTGGGCGATAAATTCTGTGAAGTTTTCACCCATTAAAAAAAAAAAATCTGAAATATGCCATTCCATTCCATGCATTAGTCACTAAGATCTGTTTCACACTTTATTGTTTGAAAATCTGAACCCAGTTTTTCTGGGTGCAGAGTACCTTAACAGATCCTCAAAGTGCCAACGCAGGAATCAAAAGTTTAAAAAAAAGTCTAAAAAAAAACGAAGTCACCAGTGGATGTAATGATATGGGGCCATAAGTCCCATATACATCCAAAGTACTGAAAAAATGTTTCAAATATTAGAAGAATTAACCCCTCTGAGTGCCAGTGGGGTATGCTTACCCCACTGGCACTCAGGGTTAATCTGACTTAGTTAAAAAAAAGCATCCCCTGAAAAGAAACACTTACCTGTAATCCTGATGTCCAACGAAATATTCAGCACCCTGGTAAGCTACTGTCCATCTTCTATTTTCCTTCTTCTTCTGTTTTCTCAAATCTTCTTTGTCTTCTTTCCTGAATAATTAAAATTAAATGTCAATGTCATTCTCCAAAAACAAGATGCCCTCCCCCAAGATATTCCATAGTTAACCCTTTGAGTGCCGGCACTCAAAGGGTTAAATGTAGTGTGGCATATTCTTCAAAAATAAAATTTCAGGCAGTCCGTCCCCCCTCCATACACAATGGGCCGTTTCCCGAGTACTGATGGAAATTTTGAACAGAGACTGGCTTTTTATATGGCCAGTCTCTGTTCAAAATGGATGCACCCCTAGAAGCTAATTGTCTGGGAGGTGCGTAGGCACACGTCCCAGCCAATGGCAGGATGGCATCCATATAAAAAGCCACTCTCTGTTCAAAATTCCCTCACTGGGGCTCGGGCAATGGCCTGGCATGTATAGAGGTGGGGGGGGTCTGTGCTGGTAGACATTGCTGCTGCCGCCAGCGGAATTTTATTTAAGCATATAAATGCAGTTTTAATTATGGATCACAATATTTTACTTCTTTATTATACCAGGACTGGCTGAACTTTATTTTTGAAGAATATGACATACTACATTTAACCCTTGGAGTGCTGGAGGGGTACCCCTTCGACACTCAAAAGGTTACCTATGGCATATTTTGGGGCCATTTTTTTATTTGAGAATGACACTGACATTTTGTTTTATTTTATAGAAAAGAAGACAAAGAAGATTTGAGAAAGCAGAAGAAGGAAAATTGAAGAAGAAGACGGACTGTGGATGACAGATAAGTGTTACACAGCTCTGGGTGTTAGGCTAGTGTTAGGGGTTGTCTTTTTGCACTTTACTGTTGGGGTAGTGTTGGGGGACTGTGTTTGAGCTAGCAATCGGTGCTTCACAGCGTCAGGCTCAGATTGTTAGCTCTTTTCTTTTGATGTTCCCATTATTCACGCTACTTAGTGTGAGTTTTGGGAATTTAACACACAAAACTGACATTTAGCCGCAAGTCCTTTTCTGTGACCTAATATCCATTTTGGTTTCAGCTGGTAGGATTTAGCTTTTTGCTAACAGGCCATTAGATAATATTGCCCTACCGGTTGCTTTACTGGTCTCAATTGAATCGAGGCAGTAGTCTGCCCATTTTCCTACTGTAAATACCTCAAATCTTATTTGGTCCTTGGTCTTGTCTTATGTTCAAGACCACATTGTGCCTACAGTTAAATATACAGTTAAATTTAACTGTATTAACCTCTACTACTTCTTCTGGTTGACTATTCCACTTATCTACTACCCTCTCAGTGAAGTAAAACTTTCTTACTTTACATCTGAACCTCTTTCCCTCTAGTTTTAGACTATGGCCTCTTGTTGTAACATTTTTACTCCTTTGAAATATACTTCCCTCCTGCACTTTATTGAATCCCTTCATGTATCTGAATATTTCTATCATATCCCCCCTCTCGCTGTCTCCTCTCTTCCAATGTATATATGTTCAGATGCTTTAGTCTATCCTGATATTTTTTTCCTGTAAACCAGTCACCATCTTAGTAGCCTGTCTCTGAATTCTTTCTAGAGTATCTATATTCTTCTAAAGATGTGGTCTCCAGTACTGTACACAATACTCTAGGTGAGTTCAAACCAGAGATCTGTGGAATGGCTTGACCACTTCCCTTTTTCTGCTACTAATGTCCCTAGCTTTACAACCCAGCACCCAGCTTTCATTCCCCACCACTTTGTTACATTTCCTGCTTAGCTTTAAATCATCAGAAATAATTACTCCCCCTGCTTTCCCTCCTGGGGTTCACCCACAGGCATTTTCCTCATGGCGATGTCCAGGTATCTATTGGGACCATGAGGTGCTGGATGGAGGTAGGTTCATCAATCTACAGGTGTTACTCGACAAATATCCTGATTTTTCCTTTGATAACTTTGGTTATCTTCAACTTATACACTTCCTCCGGACTCTGTCCCCCTCTTTGATTTTCCCTAACTTGACAACTTTTGAATGCCTAAGCCTTCACTCTCCGTTGATGAGGGGTTCCATCTCCAGATTGTACCTACTTCTTAGTCAGGACTCGCCTCGGAAACACAAATCTGCAATACAATGGGAAGGTGACCTAAGCAGGGAATTGCCTGATGACACCTGGACTGCAATTTGGGACTCGGCCTTCTGGACTTCCGTATGTGCTACAACTAGAGAATATCTACAAAATCTTGCTCCAGTGGTGTTACACCCTGGTTAGACTTCATTCTTATAATCCTGCTTTCTCATGCTCTTGCTAGAGAGGCTGTCGGGGCTTAGGATTTCTTTTCCATATTTTGTGGTCATGTCCGGTCATTCAGGCATTCTGGAGCCAGGTCTGTGTAATGATCCACTAAATTACCACTATTTCTCTTCCCCTAGATCTGGTGATTCTGGTGCTGGATGCTCCCAACCCTCATACTCCCAGACCTTTGCAGATTCTGATTAGACATGTACTTATGGCAGTCTGGTGGAGCAGCTGTGGACATCCCCGGCTGTTCCATCTCTCACCCGAATCCTGTCTAGAATAACACATATTGAACTGATGGAACAGCTTTCCTCAATACTTTCTGGGTTTCTTCCATGCCACTCTGAAATCTGGGATATGTGTACTCTCAACCAAGAATCAGTGGAGGTTGAGGGACTGTAATGCTGCTTTTTCTTCTTTCTGTGTTTGCGCCGATACTCCCTCCGTATTGTTGCTGACATTGCCCACCTATTGATCTCCTATAAGACGGGACCTCAGTTCCTTGGAGTCGTGTCTGAGCCTATCTATACCTTATTCTCTCTTGCTAGCTCTTACCTTTTCTCTTATTTTCTTGCCTCTCCTTCTCTTGCATTGTGAATCCCTCTAGTCCCCCCCTTTTTTCTCTTTCCCCTTCCTCTTTCCTATCCCTTCCATCCCCTTTCCCTTTATGTTTGAGCCCTTTTATAGCTGGCCTGTGCCCCCATAAATGCAAACTGTTGGTCTAGCTGGTGATCTCCACGCCTAGCATCTGTTGATATTGACATTGTACAGGCACTGATATGTTCTGCCTCTGTTAAATCTTGCTTTATACCTTCAGTTTGTATGAAAAGTTAAAAAAAAAAAAAAGAAATAATTACTCCCAAATCTCTTTCCTCTGTTTTGTCTCTGACAGCACAGTTCCCTTAATATATTTTTCCGTTGGATTTTTACATCCCAAGTGTATTGTTTTACATTTATCAACATTAAACTGCACTCTTGTCTATTCTGCTAATTTACCTAAATCATTTGGCTTATTCCACAGGAATGTCTACCCTGATTCAGATCTTTGAATTGTCTGCAGAAAGGCACCCCTTACCTTGAATACCTTTTGCAATATTACTAATACAAATATTAAAAAGAATAGGCCCCAGTACAGATCCCTGAGGTACCCTACTAGTAACACGCCCTTCATCTGAAATTCTCCATTGACTACAACCCTCTGTCTCCTGTCACTAAGCCATTGCCTTATCCATTTAACTATTTTTAAATCCATACCTAAACACTACAATTTATTAATGTGTCTTCTATGAGGGACAGTGTCAAATGCTTTACTGCAATCTAGATAAGCTATATCTACTGCTCCCCCCGGTCTATTATTTTATTTACCCAGTCAAAACAATCTGTGGCTAGTTTGACAAGATCTACCTGCTATTTGGTATCTTGCAAGTCATTTAAATTTAGATATTTAACAATTCTTTCCTTTTACATGGTTTCCATTAATTTTCCCACTACTGACTTAAAGGGATAGTAATACTTAAAATGTAAAAAAAATATGTTGTAGGGTTTATCCCCCAGAGTAAAACAAGGGTACTCCCACTGCGGAAAGGTGTTTTAGTCATATGTTATTACAGCTCAAAGTTGAATTTTTTAGGTGCAATATCACCGTGGCCTGAAATTGTACAGTGGCGCTGTTGCTACACCATCCTATGGACAGCTCTAGTCCGTAGACCATAAATCTCCATAGGATGGTCTAGAAACAGCGCCACTGTACAATTTCAGGCCACTGTGATATTGCACCTAAAACATTCAAGTTTGTTTTACTCAGGGGGATAAACCCCACAACATATTTTTTTTTACATTTTAAGTATTACTATCCCTTTAAAACTTACTGGTCTGTAGTCACCAGACTCTTCCCTGCTACCTTTTTTGTGAACAGGAACTACTACATTTGCTACCTTCCAATCATCTGAACTCCTCCTGTCAATAGTGACTGAATAATTATATTAAAGGTTTTGCCAGAACATTTTAATAACTTTTGGTGTATCCCATCTGGTCCCATCGATTTATCTGTTTTATCTTAGAGAGCTGACGTAGAACTTCTTCCTCTGTAAACATGCATGCTTCCTGTGTCTTGATATTTCTTTTTTTCTAACAGAGGTCCCTTCCCTTCACCTTCCTCTGTAAAAACTGAACAGAAATATTATTTGAGACAGTCAGTTAACCCTTTATTCTCATTTATATAACTTACATTTTTTTGTTTTCATTCTAACTGTACCTTGTTTCATTTTCCTCCTTTCACTTACATATTTAATTTTAATTGACTGGACAATTTGTGTTCCTCTATGTGTGCTTTGGCACATCTAATAATGCATTTGGCCCCCTTCAGCCTAGTCTTGTATTGATATCTTCCTCCTCCTGCATTTTCTTATATTTCCTAAATGCTTTTTTTTTCTCCTTTACTAAATTTGCCACTTCTGCAGAGTACCACAGCGGTTTTCTTTTACCCTTGCTGACACATTTCTGATAATTCCATTTCTCCAGGACTCCATATAAAGATCTCAGAGCTGTTAAATGGACAGTAATGTCCCATAAAAAATGTTTAGAGTTTTGTAGAGATTCAAAAAATAAGCTAAATGCCATCACTATGGTTTGAGAGATATCCTCCGCTAAAGTTCCTTTTCTCCTGATGTCAGCTGTAAAGCTGACAGAAGGAGATCCGTGTCAGCCGAAACGTGGAGGCTTTTCAGCACAGCCGCAATAGCACAATGTATTTATTTAATTATTTTTTATTAACATCATAATTACATTAAATAAATATGCCTTTACATCTTTTCAATATCTGTTAATATTGTACAAACTTTCCTATAACATTCTTACTTCCATCCATTCTCCAATTCCCTCCTATCCATCCATGCAGTGGTGCTCTCTCTATCCATACTCCAGATTTATTGTGGCAGACCTCAAGGGACTTTTATCCTACTCCCTTAAGACTCAACTTCTGTTTCAGGATATATACCTACACTTATTTTCCCCTCCTCTATCATATCCTTCCACGGAGCCCAAATCTCTGTATATTTTGCAATCTTCTTAAATCTACTATAAAAATATCTCTCCATTCTATATTGATAATGTATTTGATTTAGAATACTAAACCATGATGGCAGCTCCACCTGTTTCCATTTCCTTGCCAAACAGATTTTAATTGCTAATAATATGTTTATAACCAAATATATCCTTTTAGCTCCTTTTATTGGGAAGTCTAAATGAAACAAAAATTTTGAATCGTGAGTTGATATCTAATTTTGAACAGTCCATTAAACAAACTTTCTGCGCTTCTCTTAATTATTGTTAATTTATCACACCCCTGCCAGATGTGTGCCATAGTTCCCAGTTCTTTTTGGTACCTCCAGCATCTATCCGATGAGAGTGGGAACATTCTGTGAATAACTTCTGGTGTTCTATACCATCGATGTATTATTTTAAATTGTAATTCTTGTAAATTTATACAATGGACTGCTTTCCTTATCATACTCCAAGCCTAGAACCACTTGTCTATCGGGAAAATTAGATGCATATCCATTTCCCATTTAATTGTAGATTTAGTTTTATGAATATCCCCTTCCCTATCTATCCAACCCAATATTCTAGAAATTAATCTTCCCTTATGATGATCTTCCAGGAATCGATCCAATGCTGTATCCACTCTACTCAAATTTCCCTCCAAATAACTCTTCATTGTAATATATTTAAATCTTTCTTTATTTGGCAGGGTAAATCTTCTTTGTAAATCTTCAAAACTTATAATTTTTCCATCTGCATAAATATCCTCTGTTTTCTTTATCCCCTTTAAACTCCATGAGTTTATATCCAAATTCTCCATTATCATCTGTAGAATAGCTATTGGGGCATTAATTGTTAAGTAGGACCCACCCTGAATCGACTCCTAAATTTAAACATATATCTCAATATAGCTTTCATAATAGGATTTGTAATCCCATAATTCTTACCATCTCTGGATCCATCCAAAAAAAATTGAATGGATCTATATTTTGGCTTTGCGACTTTTCATACTTATACCAAGCTATGCCCGATTCTTTCTTGATACCCCATGCTAAAAAGTTGGACATCATAGTTGCTTCAAAAATGCTTCCCAAATCTGGATAATTAACTCCATCTTGGTTTAATTTTCGCTTCAAAACCAATTTTGATATCCTGGATATTTTGTTGTTCCATATAAAATCTGCAAAAATCTTATCAAATTTACTAAAAACTCTTATCGGGACATTTTACGGAATTACTCTGAAATAGTATATCAACTTAGGCAAAACATACGCTTTAACAATATTTTATTTTCCCATCCAAGAAAACCCTAATCTCTTCCACTGAGTCAGTTGTTCCCTCAACTCTATCAGTAAATAATTATAATTAATATCTACAAGTTTCTCTAAATCAAAACTAAGTTGAATACCCAAATATTTTATAATCTTATTCCCATTTTCACACCCAAAACTCCTATTTAGAACTTCCAATTGAATATTCTTCAAATTAGCGTGAATAATTTGAGTTTTGATGAGGTTAAGTTTATAATTTGAGTACATTCCATATTCCTCTATAATAGCCAACACCTCAGGGACCGACCTCTCTGGGCTTGCTACTGTCAACAAGACATCATCCGCATATAATGTTATTTTATGAGGATTTCCTCCTGCCATAATACCTTCTATATTCCCAGCATGTCTTATCATAGCAGCCATCGGTTCCATTATTATCGCATATAGCAGGGGAGCCAATGGGCATCCTTTCCTGGTCCCGTTCCTTATACTAAAATAAGATGAGTCCAGGAAAGGTCCCACTATTTTAGCCTGTGGATTTTTATAAAGTCAAAATATTGTCATAAATAGAACCACGAAACCCAAATACTCTCAGCGTCTGTCTCAAAAATGACCAGCTTACCCGGTCAAAAGCTTTTTCAGCGTCCAACGCAATGAAGGCCACTTTCTGCTTACTTACATTTATTTCATAGATTAAATTTAACAATTTCCTTACATTGTCTTCAGTACCCCTACCTGTTGTAAATCCAGTCTGGTCCGGACGGATCAATTCCGCAATCACTTCCCCAAGTCTGTTAGCCAAAATTTTTTAAAATATTTTTACATCTATATCTATTAGAGATATCAGGCGGTAATTTTTCACATTACTCATATCTTTTCTTGGTTTAATATAGGAATTATAGATGCACGCATCATCTCATCTGGAAGATCTCTTCCTTCCGATATACCTGAAAAAACCCTCAACAGAACTGGAGAAACTAGATCCACCAAACATTGGTAGAAAACAGCAGAGAATCCATCCGGACTCGGAGCTTTACTCTTAAGTGCGTATAACATTTTTAATCTCCTGAAGCTGTATAGGTTCATTTAATCGACTTAATTGCTCCTCTGACAGACTAGGAAGATTTAATTGCTGGAGTAGAATCTTCATCTGTTTCTCACTCTTTTTTGGGGCTGGCAAGTTATATAGGGATTTATAATAATCTTTAAAGGCTTCCCAAATATCTTTTGGGGAAAGGTTAATTTTTCCCTTCCAAATTATTTTTTTTATCCTAATTTTATTAGTCTTACCTTTCAGTTTACTCATCACATTTTTCCCTATCCTATTCTGATAGGATTCAAAGACTCAAGCATCCTATCTGTCTTATTCATTAAATTAACCATAATTTTCCCCTGAATCTCTTTTAGTTCATTTGCTACATGGATAGATGGCTCTTTCTTATTAATCTTTTCCATTTGTGCCAATTTAATATATAATTCCGATAGCTCCAGGCCTCTCTTCCTCTTTTCCTGACTCCCCATCTTTATCAGATAGCCACGTAATGTGCAGTTCATTGCGCACCATAACATAGCATCCTCCACGCTTCCATCATCATTTTCCTTCAAATAATTTTGAGCCTGTTGCATTAATTCTTCCCTGTTCTTTGCAGAATATAACAAGGATTCATTTAATCTCCAGTTATTCCTAGATCTATAATTTATATTGTTTTTAATACTAATAAAAATTGGGGCGTGATCTGACCATGTTATATTTCCCACTAGTGGATTCTCAATGATCTTTAATGCTTTGCTATCTACCAAAAAAATATTTATCCTTAAGTATGACTGATGGACCACAGAAAAGAATGTATAATCTCTTGCTCTTGAATTGAATACTCTCCAAACATCATATAGATCGTTTTTATCCAAGAAATTTGCGAAATTTTTCACAACTGTTCTCATCCCTTGGTCCACTTGTGGTCGACCTGAAAATTTTTTATCTAATTCTATATCATGGATACAGTTCATATCTCCTCCAGTGATCAGGATACCTTTTTGTATTTTCAAGGACCGATCAAAGACTTTATTTATACATTTTACTGTTGACGTATTTGGGGCATAAATATTAACCAAAGTGTACATTATATCATAAAATTTTCCAATCAATATAACATATCTACCCTGAGAATCAGACTCATGGTGAATATATTCAAATTTAACTCCGTCCCATATCAAAATTGCTACTCCCCTTTTTTTAAACTCTCCTAAGCTGGAAGCAAATGTGTCTCCTGCACAAGGCACACATCAGTTTTCTCCTTAATTAATAGATGGTATAAGAAGGAGCGTTTATATGGAGAATTGAGTCCTCGGGAGTTTATGGATACCAATCTAAGTGTCATCCTCTAAGTATAAAATCTTCCATATCCCTCTGTCTGCCATTTCTGGATACGGATCCTCACTGCCCTCCCATTCATTCTTAATTCCATTCATCCTTACTATCATATCCTCCCATGAATCCTGTTCATGAGTTTTTTGCCCCATCTTTATGATGCGGCGCAAACTTGTGTAGGGTCTGATCTAACTACAATTACTTTCCCTGTAATCCAGTATTCTCCACTCCTAGGTTAATAAAACAAACCTGGGCCCTAGTCCACCGCCAGACCACCCCGCCACATCACCCGTGGTGGCCTACCCCATAATACTTCTCAGGAGGCAACTCTCCAATCAACCCCCAATCTATCTCCCAGTCAGGTCTAACGGCGGGCGAGGGCCCAAGCCCCACGATCATCCAGCTTCGAAAACATTTCCTTTAACTCCTCTCAAAGCAGCAGAGCTACTTCAAGAATTCTTCATATAACAGAACTCTTTTCAGCTAATGTTCTATTTTGTCCATATATAAAACAATTGGTCCCCACCCTATCTAAACTGGATGATCGAAGGCTCAAAACTCTAAACTAAAACCTAACTGTGGCACCCCGGGTACTCCCGCCACAAACCATCCAACCACAAGTCCTCCAGCAATTCCAACATCTATTGGTGCCCACCAAGCACGGGGGGGAGAGGAATTAATCCACTAAGGGTCTGGGGGAGAGGGGCCGGGGCACCCCCACCATGCTGAACCCCCAAGCCACAATCCCCCAGAACCCCCCCATCCAGAAATAGACTAAAAGGTATCATTCCCATATTTCCATCTTGAACTGTGAATAGCCCCTCATTACAATGATACAACCAATTGATTACCCCCCACCCCAACCGGATTCGCTGAATATATCCGACACGCAATCTCAAATCATTCAAGAGTTTAATGGACCTTGGTCCTCGCTCACAACAGGAATGCCCCACCCCCGAGGAGGTAGTGCCATCCCCTCCCCTCACCCATGAACACCCAACATCCCTATCGACCATTTCTGCCTCCCCACACTACCGGGCCTCCCCGGTAGGGAGGCAGAACCTCGCATCCCCCTCACAAGTAACCCCAAAACCCACCCGCCCTTCGGCGACCGGGCATCTCCGCCACGAGCAAAGACCAAAGCCCAATCACCTCCATTTCTTCATCTCCCATGACCCCGAAAGCTCACTCAGACTATCCCATAACTGCCCGCCCTAAATGGGACCTTCCCCAAACAGGACTAACCCTTAAGCCAGTCCTATCGAGAGAAGCCACACCCTCCATCCAAAGATTAGGAGAAAACAAAACAAAAAAGTGTTATTTAGTGCCCTCCTCCCTATTCAACCCTAAACCCTACACCCAAAAATATATTATCTTTTAGGCTTGAACATTCATAGCCCACATCTAATAAAGTGACCAAATTGTGCAAAAAAAGAGTCACCCTTTATAAATTATCTCGACTGTTTAACTATATCTTATACTCTAAATTTGAACAACCCTAATTTATTTATCCATGTATTTGTGTCTCTTCTTTTAACTATCCAATAATCCCTAAAGGGAGATTCCCCCTAAGCTTTATTATATTTATAAAAGACAATATAATAAATCCTAACCAAGGTGTATTTAGTGCCCTCCTCCCAATACAATTGTGAACCATACAACCAGTGATATATTATTATTTTAGATTTCAGTTAAGCATTCATGCCCCAAATCTAAAAACATGTCAAAAAAAAAAACCCTCTCCTATCTTCTCTACCAATAAACTTTCTGGATCACACCCTCCATCTCACTCTTCTAACCCTCTAAATATGATGATCTAAACCAACATTATTTCTTGTGTATATGATTCTATATCTATAACTCTGTTTAATTCTAAAGTCTCAATCCTTTTTTGTCAGAGTCTGTGTAAAACTTTCCATCTCTTCTGGGGTCTCAAAGATCATAATTTCCCCCTATTGAGTCAATATAACTATTTGAGAAACCCCATTTGTATTTAATATTTTCTTCTTGTAACCAGCGAGTCCCGTTGTTGAATCTTCTTCTCCTCATCCTGGTCATATTGGATAAATCCATTAATATCTTAAGGTCTTTATAGATAGGAGCCTTGGATGGATTCTTCCGAAATTCTCTGAATAACATATCTTTCATGTAACTATTATTAAAACGAACCATCACATCTCGTGGAGAGTCCTTAAATCTAGGGTCTTTCGTCTTGGGAAGCCTATAGAATCTTTCAAATGGCATTGAACCCAATTGTTGTTCCTGAATATATGTCAAAGCGAATTCCATCAGATATTTTTCAAGATTCTCTGTAGTTACATCTTCTCCAATACCCCTTAGCCTCATATTCTTTTTACGTGAGCAATCTTCTATTTCTGCAACTTTCACTTCCATTGCAGTGAGGGATACTCTAAGGTCCACATTTTCCTTTTTTAAAAACTAAAGCTCAACTTGCAGACCAGTAATCACTTCTCCTTGTCGTGTAAGATTATCTGCTATCAAATTTATCTCCTGTTTTAACATTAATGTGTTTTTTCCCATTTCTTGACTTAATTTTTCATATAACTGATCTGTAGTCAATATCTGCTCATTTGGCATAGGTCTGACTGCTGTACCCTCCTGATAACCCTCATTAACGGTATCATTGAAAGTTGCATCCAGATCTCTCACTGGGTTTTTCTGCGTATTGCCGGCAGACTTAGGTGAGTAATAAGTCCTCAGCGTTTTGGGCTTATCTCCTTGAAGACTTTTATCCTTCTTTGGGGCCATGCCTTATGACTTTAAATTCAGATCAACTCACAGGCCTTTCCTTATCTCAATATGATCGTTGCCCAAGGATTGTATCTCTTAATATACCCCCAAAGAGACAACTGTGCCCTCCAGTTGATCTTTAGGGCAGTTAACACCCCTCTCCATCCGTTACCAGATCTCATTCTATATATTAATATAGTTGGTATACTTGTGTCATCAGGCCATGCTAACAAACCGTTATTTCACAATAATAGTCTTCTTTCTTTTAACTATTCCATCAATGCTAGGGTCTAAAAGTTTCAATCAGAACTTCACATTAAGCAATTTAAAAAGTATCAGCAAATAAATTGATTGAGTTTTAGCATCAATCCAAATCAACATAGAGATGTAAAAACACTTATCTCCACAAGTTTCTCAGATCTTAATGCGTGGAGGCTGGATTCATCTTTCCACAGGTTGCTCAACGGTCCCCAGCTCTACCAAATATCCTCCTTTTCTTACAGAGATCTTGCTGCCATAAATATGACTCTGTCTCACCCGTTGCGTTGTGTTAATGGAGCAAAAGCCTCGTATGCCGAGTTAGGCATTTTATCCGCCATCCGGTGCTCACCAGCCGCCTATACATTCATATCCTTCTAGGCTTCCTGGACAATTAGTCTCAACAGGAGACAAACACTGGGAGCCTCCTGCTTTCAACTGGGCATGTCGATCTCCACAAGGATCGCCATCGGGGGCTAGGAGAGGACACAGCACCAGACACAGACGTAGTGCGCTCCACGTCCTACGTCATCACGCAATCCCCCGCAATAGCACAATTTAAAAAGAATTACTTCTTTGGAACGGTGTAAAAAGTGTGCTTGCAAACCAGGCACACTTTGCAGACGGTTCCAAAGAAGTATTTCTTTTTAAATTGTGCTATTGCGGCTCTGCTGAAGAGCCGCTTGTTGGTCCCTGGACCAGGAACTCCTACTGTCAGCCTACAGATGATGTCAGGAGAAGAGGAGGGAGAGGGGAACTTTAACGGAGGATATCTCTCAAACTATAGCTTTTTGAGAGAGAGGATTTGTGGCATTTAGCTTATTTTTTAACCTCTAGAAAACTCTAAACATTTTTTATGGGACATTACTGTCCCTTTAAAAACATACATAAATGTGTTTCCATTTTAGAAAAATCAGCCTTTCTAAAATCTAGAACCTTTGATGTAGTGTGGTGCAACTCAGCTTTTGTCTTTATATTAAACCTCACAGATTGATGATCACTAGAGCCCAAACACTCTCCTATAGCTACATCTTATACCAAGTCTCCATTTGTAAATAATACATCTAGTATGGCTTTAGTATATATCTACTCCTGGCTGAACCTGTTGCTTGGTTTTTCCAGTCCACATCAGAAAGATTAAAATCCCCCATAATAATATCACCTTTCACTGTCATCTTTGTTACTTCCTTGACCAGCAGTTGATCTCTTTTTCTTGTCCAGGGGTTCTATAGATCACACCTATACAAGTGACCATCTTATTCCCATAATCTATCCAAACAGTCTTGGTGTTCTTCTCCATATCCTGTATAATATTAACCTGTAAGCTATTTTCACATAAATGGCAACTCCTTTTCTACTTTTCCTGTCTTTTCTAAATAGAGAGTACCCTGGTATTACTAAATCCCAGTCATTTTCTTTCATTGTACCAGGTTTTGGTAATCCCCACTAAGTCCACATCCTCACTAGTTACTTAGGGAAGTGTTTTCCCACTCTCTAAGACATCAACAGCACTACAGTTATGTGCCCCTTGGACCTGTGGTTTCATTTCAGGTGGGATTTCATTGAGAATGTGCCTAGATGCTCACATGTTTTTTCCTCATGCTTCCATGTTTTTCACAGCAACCAACATGTTTAGCCTTTGGATTCTGAGTGCAGTATCTCCATACTGGAGAGTTCATAGTCTGAGGGACAACTATGACTACTATAGGGGGTAGATGTTGCAAAAGCTTTAGCAGTTAGTGTCAGTGGTGCTCTGCACTTCGCAGCTGCATTTATGCCTAGGGTTATGGATGTTGATGTCTTGTGTTTCTGCTTAGTCAACAAAAGTGGGTGTGACTGGTTGCAGTTGGGCTTTGAAACTGACACTGATGAGGACCGAGATGACAAGATTGTGTATTTTGGCTTGTGTAAGTATTTGGAGTCAGAGTTCCCAGTTTATGTCTCATGATGCTAGAACTCGGTGCCCAATTATTGAGCTTGTTCTTGGATTTTGTACTTTGTGATGTGACTGTGGCTTGATTTTGACTCTCCCTGTTTCCGACACCTTTGGCTCCATTTTTTGACTATCATTTTGACTTACCTCTGACATTTGTTCCCCTTGACCGTAGCGCTCCTGACCTTGGCTTGTATTGTCTGTTTTGTCCCATCTTATTCCGGTGACTCGGCCTGCCTGACCACTTCTTCCCCATTCCTCTTGATTCAGCATTACCTCCATAGCCCGGCCCTCCTCTTTACCTATGGCTCTATTACTCAGAGCCTAGCCCTACCTGACAGGCATCCCTGTTACCCGGAGAATTGCTGGGTCTCACTCTCCCATGGTAGATACTAGCCGTCCGGCTTGTTCCGCAGGGTCTTGCACCTCATAAGTGGTGTTTACCCTTTGTCCATGATATTATCTGGTACCTGTGAAGCTATCTGCTGGTTCGTAACTCTTCTACTGTGCCTGGAGGAGGTTTGGTGTGCTTGAATCTCAGTGGTGCCATCCGGTTTTGAGATTGACCTTAGCCAGGGGGCGCAGTCGTATTCCATTGTTGGGCCTCAAGTCTGGTATTGTCTTGGTGGTCTCTCGTGACTCATTAGGATGGGCCAACAGGCCATGCTGCTTTCTTGGAGTAGGGTGATTGTCGCTGTAGAGTTTCTCATTGCACTAGCAGAATCTTGGGGTAATTGGTCTTCATCAACCATTGCTGTGACTCCTTCGCATTAAGGAGCAATCACAACCAGCATACCAAGAGAATTCCAGACTGCAGCCTGCATATTATCCATTCCTAAGGGCATTCCATCTAGCAGTCTCAACTTGCATATTGCCCATACCTAGGGCATTCTGTTTAGTAGTCTCAACCTGCAAATTTCCCATTCCTAGGGCATTCCGTGTAGCAGTCTCAGTCTATACATCACCCGTCTCTAGGACATTCCAGATAGCAGGGTCAGTCTGCATATTGCCCATACCTAAGGCCTTCCAGATACAGTCATGGTCTGCATATTGCCCATTCCTAGAGGCTTCCAGATAGCAGTCTTGGCCTGCATATTGCCCACACTTAGTTCCTTCCAGTTAGCATTCATGGCTTGCATATTGCCCATACTTAGGGCCTGCCAGATAGCAGTCTTGGACTGCATATTGGCCACACCTAGGGCCTTCCAGATAGCAGTCTTGACCTGGATATTGCCCATTCCTAGGGCCTTCCAGATAGCAGTCTCAACCTGCATATTGCCCATTCCCAGGGCCTTCCAGATAGCAGTCTCGGCCTGCATATTGCCCATTCCTAGGGCCTTCCAGATAGAAGTCTCAACCTGCATAGTGCCCATTCCTAGGGCCTTCCAGATAGCAGTCTCGGCCTGCATATTGCCCATTCCTAGGGTCTTCCAGATAGCAGTCTCGGCCTCCATGTTGCCCATATCTACGGCCTTCCAGATAGCAGTCTCTGCCTGCATATTCCCCAGACCTAGGGCCTTCCAGATAGCAGTCTTGATCTGTATATTGCCCATTCCTAGGGCCTTGCAGATAGCAGTCTTGACCTGCATATTTCCCATTCCTAGGGCCTTCCAGACAGAAGTCTTTGCCTGCATATTGCCCATACCTAGGGCCTTCCAGATAGCAGCCTCAGCCTCCATGTTTTCCATTTCTAGTGCCTTCTAGATAGAAGTCTCGGCTTGCATATTGCCCATTCCTAGGGCCTTCCAGATAGCAGTCTCGGCCTCCATGTTGCCCAAATCTAGGGCCTTCCAGACAGTAGTCTCTGCCTGCATATTGCCCAGACCTAGGGCCTTCCAGATAGCAGTCTTGACCTGTATATTGCTCATTCCTAGGGCCTTGCAGATAGCAGTCTCGACCTGCATATTGCCCATTCCTAGGGCCTTCCAGACAGAAGTCTTTGCCTGCATATTGCCCATACCTAGGGCCTTCCATATAGCAGTCCCGGCCTCCAAATTTCTCATTTCTAATGCCTTCTAGATAGAAGTCTCAGCTTGTATATTGCCCATTCCTAGGGCCTTCCAGATAGCAGTCTTGGCCTCCATATTGCCCATTTCTAGAGCCTTCCGGATAGAAGACTCGGCTTGTATATTATCCACACCTAGGACCTGCCAGATAGCAGTCTTGGCCAGCATCTTTAATCTGGCATGGGCTGCAGCAAGGGAATAGCAAGACTGGCAATGCTCTTGAACTATGCTCCCAGCCAGAAACACAAGCACCATCAAAAGCCAACAGGGTATCTGTATCCTTAACACTAATAAACAGGCATATTATCCTTTTTCAGTGGTGGAAGATTAGCCTTTTCTTTTCAGCTAAATATGGTGGTAGTACTTTCAGCTAAATGGTGGTGGAACTTTTCATGTCTAAATTATAATCAGCCTCCTAAGGTGGAGGAGGATCATCCATGATTTATTTCACAAGCTGCATCAACCAAGGCTGCAGTTAGTTTTTGTAGTATGACTTAACTACCAGCAACAACTCTGTGCACTGCTCCTATTCCTTTCCCCTTACCCTGCCCTGTTTGGTAGACATAATGTTAGTAGTGTTTATTTTTTTTACAGTAAAGTACACAACAAAGTTCATGTCAAGGATCTCCTCCCTGTCTTTATAACCTGTCAGTCAATAGGTATTTTTACCTACTTTTTATTGTCACTTTCTGCAAAGCAACGCCCACTCCCTTTGCCTGTCTGCCTTTACACATCGATAGTGCCAGAATTTCAGTAGGAATCTTTCTCTCCCAAATCACTCACTTGCATGTCTAACTTAGACAAAAAATTTTGTTTTTAATATTTTTCTTTCTCCCTTCACACCCAAAGAGCAACTAGCTGCTACCAATACTACTATCAAGCATCTCCAATTCCATAGCATCAAAACTTCAGCTGCTTTCTCTGTCATTACCAAGCACATATTGACACCCATTATACAGTTAACATGACAGTAATGCATATAGGAATGGAATCCATTATTATCATTGATTTCAATCCAGTGAAGAAGCAGAAAAGCTTCTTTCACTTTTGAAGCCATACGTTTCTCCTAGCCTAGACAGATTGTCTTGCACATAGGAAGAGGGTATGACTCTTGCCTGATTTACTAACATTCAAGTGGCTGAAAATAGTTTTAAGCAAGATGTTGAAAGATTTACCGAATGCTTCTTATCTGCTGTCAAATTCTATGTAGGATCCACTAAATGTGCTGGGTGCCCAAATGTAGGAGTGAGAAGATGTATCCAAAAGTTTATGTCATCATGATCTGCCCTTTTTTCATTGCTTTTTATATTCCTTATCTGGTTTTTCATCTGATTTTCCTCTTGTAACGGTGTTTAAGACTCTCAGACCAGTGTGTGAAATAAAACACAGTTTTATTAAAATAAGTTAAGGCAGAAGTACGCCCTCTAGTGGCGGTAGATATACACCAGTAGTACGGACTAGTAAATACAATTGTAAATGCACAAATGAACTATAAGTACAATTACACAGCTGTAGAATTGTATATACCCACAGAGGGTTAAGTCCTTGATAACAGTCAGTCTCAGATGTGGATGTTTGGAAAGCCCAGGGTGTTATTAGGCTGTGCTGGAGACCAAGGTCATCACAGGCTGGATACAGGACTGCCTCGCCACGGTGTTTAGTAAGAAGAAGCCCAAGAGTCCACGTAGCCCCCTCGGGCGTACCTACTGGAACTGCTTCAACTAGTGCAAGTGCAAATAGCCCCCACGGGCGTGATTGGAACCGGCCTGCAATGCGAGAGCTGCCAAGCCTCCTCAGACTAAATCGGACACCGGGATAAAACACGCTAGAGCCAACAGCCCCACGGGCGTAATTACCGGAATTGCCAATGCTGAGGCCTGTGCCTGCCACCACTCGGCGCCCAACCGGCCTAACGGATGTGAATACTCTGCAAGGATGTATGGAGCTGCCGACGGAGAGCGGCCAACTCAGCAGTAGTATCACCGAGAACGAGACTCTTACGGGAGTAGCGAGAGAGTGGAACCCAGGCGGCACTGCTAGGGTTAAATAGCACTTTTACTCGAGGCTTTTCAGCGGTATAGCAAGGCTCTGCAGTGTGAGGGAGGCGCACATACGCACAACTCTGCATAGGCAAATACACTGCACTGATCGGAGTACACCAGGCAAGGCAGTCACACCAAAAGCTGGAACAGCAGATAGAAATGTTGCGGCGGCGACAACTGGAACGCAGGTCACTGTAGAAAGCAGGAGTCGGTCTTCGGAGCGGGAAGTCAGCCAGGCCGGGTCGGAGCACGCAGGAGGTAGTCATACAAGCCGGGTCATACACAAGCAGGAACGTCAGCCAAACCGGGTCAGAATCCAAGGGTGGTAGTCAGACGGGCCGGATCATACACAAGCAGGAACACAGGAGAATAGTCAGGACAAGCCGAGTCGGTACACAGGAATCCGGAACACAGGAACACAGCAACAGTATAACTGGCTCAGAAACACCACGAAAGGGCAACTGACAGATGTGCTAGCCAGGTATAAAAAGGTCACCAGGGGGCGGGCCAAACCAACACAGCAAATCAGTGTCTGCCACAGATGAGACTGACAGGAATCACAGGCACTGTGATACCTCTGTTTTCTGGATCCTGATTCCCCACCTTGTCTTGTGGTATCTGAGTCTCTCTATAGAGCTTCAGTGATTTTGGGGATTGCACAATCAATGCGTTCCAGTTCGTGACCCATAGTTCCTGTGTGATCCGGTGTATTGACCTTGATTCTACTTTGATTTACCTCCTGCCCTATGAATTTGCACCCTGTTCACAGATTTCCAGGTACCGACTTTGTCTCCTTTGCTCGACTTCGCTTCTGTCTGCCCCTTGTGTACTGCTTTGCCCAACTGGTTTCTGATCTTGGCTCCATTTATCAACCCTTCTTTGTCTGCTGCCTGGTACTGCATCACCCACCCGTTCCTGACTTGGCTTGTCCATCTTCACATCTGTCTTCACTCTGGTGAGCTTCTACCCCCTTGCTCCCAAAGTTGAATATCTACCACCAGCCGAACATAGACCACCTCAACCTCCAGTCAAGCATCGACTACCTTGACCACCAGTCAAACACCTACCACCTTGACCACCAATCAGACTTCGAGTGTCCTGTTCCCTATTTATACAACAACTACAATTAATAATGCAGGTGGGTTGCCCTCTCTGTTATTCTCCTCGATATCAGTGGGTATCTGCTATTCTCTGGGTTTTCATCCAAAATGTCCCCTGCCTTTGTTTTAGTCTAAAGCAGCTTTCCTGTAGTCTTAATGGATGACCTCAAGTTCTTAGCTCAGCTCTTTGAGTAAATAATTAATTGGAGAGTTCTTTGTATTGACCTTGAATATATTTGTAAATGGTAATCACAGTACCCCTTAGATGTCTCTTCTCTAATGTAAACAAACCCAGTGCGGCTAGTCTCTCTTTATAACTCAGATTCTCCAATCCCTATATCAGTTTTGATTCATGTCTCTGTACTTTTTTCAGTTTAGTAATTAATTTTCTGAGAACTGGTACCCAAAACTGAGGCACTACCAAGGATTTATTTAGAGGTAGAATTATATTAGCATCCCATGCATCTATGCCTCTTTTTATGCAGGATAGTACCCTATTTGCTCTTGCAGCAGCTGAGTGACTCTGCAAACTGCTGTGAAGTCTATTGTTTCAATACTAAGGGACATTTTCAGTGCAAATCTCAGACTTAATGGTATATACAGCCTCAAAACCCACTAAGTGCCCATACATTTAGAAGAAAAAATAACTGAAGGGATACACGTTGCTGTGCTTACCGTGCTATGTAGAAAAACCAGCTGGTGCTCAAAAGCGGAGGTGATCCTGGCCTCAATCAATACGATACCAAAAAAAGGAATGCACTTGGCACTCTGCAGCAAAACTTAATATAGTAATATGAGTAAGTACCTGTGGGTACGAAACGCGTCAGATTAACACTGTATGTTATATGTGTTTCCGGTGATATCAATGATTTTTTAAGCACAAGTTATAATAAAGATGTTTTTTACTTTTGGTTTCCTGTATTAAGTTTTGCTGCAGAGTGCCAAGTGCATTCCTTTTTTTGGTATTGTTTCAATACTGTCAAATATTTCTCTAATGAGGATTCCCCAAGTTGTTCCCCTTTTAGTGTATATGTAGCATGTTTGTTTCTAGAACCCAAATGCATAAACCTTACACTTATCTATTTTAAAGGGATAGTAATACTTAAAATGTAAAAAATGTAAAAAATGTTTATGCCCCTGAGTAAAACAAGAGTACTCCCACTGCTGAAATGTGTTTCATTCAAAAGTTATTAATTTTCAAAGTTTAATTTTTTAGGTGAAATATCACAGTGGCCTGAAATTGTACAGTGGCGCTGTTGCTACACCATCCTATGGAGATTTATGGTCCCGGAATCAGAGCTGTCCATAGGATGGTGTAGCAACAGCGCCACTGTACAATTTCTGGCCACTGTGATATTGCACCTAAAAAATTCAGCTTTGAAAATTGATAACTTTTGAATGAAACACCTTTCAGCAGTGGGAGTACTCTTGTTTTACTCAGGGGCATAAACCCTACAACATATTTTTTTTTACATTTCAAGTATTACTATCCCTTTAAATATCATCTGACACTTTTCTGCCCATTCACTCAGTTTATCTAAATCGTACAGAGAAAAAAACATCCAGACCCTTTATTCACCATAACATTTTCCAGTCTCTTTTGAAGTTTGTCCTCAGTAAGCCATGTACAAGATGGAGGAAATTATGTGGATTTGTCTATTTGCTCATAGCCTGCAACTGTCTCTGCTCAGGTAGACAGACAAAATACAAAAAAGCATAAGGTGCTGTTCCAAAACTCCAGTTGTAGAAAAAAATATTTTAGTAAAAATAGATATTAAAAACAATAAAGATATATGTGCCACAAAATGACATTTCACGGATTAACCACTTCGTCAGGTACAAATGGAATTTTCACACTACAAACAATGTCCATATCAATACATCCAAAGTACAGAAAAAAACCTGTCAAATATTAGTAGAATTAACTCTATGAGTTCCAGTGGGAGATGCATACCCCACTGGCACTCACAGGGTTAATCTGACTAAAGTAGAAAAGACAACCCCTGAATAGAAACACATAACAGTAATCCTGATGTCCAGCAGGTTCTTTAGTTACTGTCCGTCTTCTTCTTCTATGTTCCTTCTTCTGTTTTCTCAAATCTTCTTTCTTCTTTGTCTTCTTTCCTATAAAATTAAAGGAAATGTCACTGTCATTTTAAAACAAAAGATGCCCCCAAGATATGCCATAGTTAACATTTTGAATGCTGGAGTGGTACTCATCTGGCACTCACATTCTTCAAAATAATATTCAGTCAGTCCTTGTACAAGAAATAAGTTAATTTTGGGATCCATAATTAAAAATGCATTTGTATGCTTAGAAAAAATGATGCTGCCACCCCCTCCACTAGCGGTGACAGCAGTGTCTGCCAGCACCGAACCCCCCTACATATGTTCCAGACCGTTGCACGAGTCCCAATGAGGGAATTTTGAACAGAAACTGGCTTTTTATATGGCTGTTTAGGAAAGTACTATATATTTTCATGTAATTATACCAATTGCAGAGCCCATAGTACAGTGAGTGGGTCACCATTTCCATATGTGGATTGTTGTGCTGGTCCAGGCTCCTTTATGCTTGTTTTTAATAGTCCAATAGCAAAAAAATGGATAAAATATACTATATTTTTTGGAAGGAGATAACCCAAATGATTTAACTTGGGAACAATCTAGGTGTTTTTATTAAAAGTCTGCTCTTAATATTATACTAATATTTTAATACATTCAATTGTGCACATTTTTTTGCCCATATCTTGTACAGTCCTAGAAAAAAATGTTAAACCAGTTCTACTATTTAAAGACAGGCTATTATATGAGTTATCCATGTACTATCACATATTATGTGGCCTGTATCAACTAGGTGTTGATGCATTAGTGTTATATTTTAATGGTTTTGTCTGCCAAATCTTAATCCCCAAATAAAACTACAACAGTTTCTACTTTTGGAAATCAGACAACACTGGGGATATTTCTAGACCTTTCATATGTTACCTTCATCAAAAAATTCTTGAATTATGCTCAGGATTTTATTACATATAGTGGTCTTGATTATATTATGGTAAGAACATGTCCCAAAAAACATTGTTTTTTTCCTTCTTTTTTCATTTAAATTCAATGTGATCGACACCTCAACTAAAAATAATTATTTCTCTTAAACTAGGTCTTTATGTGAAGTGACACATTTTGTCACTTCACATTTAAATACCAAAAAGTTTTATCTTCAGTCAAAAGCACTCTGCAAAAATTTACAATAAATTACTTTTTACTCTCTTAACCCAATAAAATATCACCTGACTTTCACCAAGTATGAAGCTTTTATAGGATGCAGGAGAGCTTTAATCCTTTGGGTACCGGAGAGTGTGCAATACAATGTATGTAAAAGCATAGAGGAATATAAAGGTAGTGGGCAAGAAGTGCCGGATGATGCTGAGGATGACCTAATGATGACTGATGATGATGATGTAGATCTAGAAAATATACCTCCAGCATCTTCCTCTTCTTCAGATACAGATGAAGTTGAGAGTGCGAGAGTTGATGAATTTAGCTGAAAGGCAAAGGCTTAATCTTCCACCACAGAAAAGGAGCAATCTCACTGCCTATGAAGTGTTTGAGAAAGCAATTGGAAGGTTTGACCCTGAACAAGCAAAGATGCCCAAAAACACAAAGTCATCATGTCACTCATCATGATCATCATCACCGCTTCCATGCCACACCCAGCCACACACAATAGTATTGAGTAACCAGCAGCAACAACAACAACACAGGTTATTAAAATCTACAACCTTAGCTATTATACATGCTTCTGCTGCTGCTGAAAGTGCTGCTCCTTTGACATCCAGTAGCAGTACAATTGCATCAACATCTAGCCCTGGTAGTAGTAGTAGCAGCCCCTCAGAAACCCTGCAGCCCATGAACTCCAGTATGGAGATACTTCACGAACGATGCAAAAGCTAAGCATGTCACTATCTGTTGTCTGTGTAAGAAGCACGTAAACAGGGAAAAAGCAGGCTCACACGTAGGCATGTCCTCAGTGACATACTGCCTAAAGCACAATCATAGGTCTGACTGAGAGATACACTATCAACATATCAGAGGTGCCACAACTCGAAGCAGCAGATGCACTCCAAAAAGTCCCTGAGGATCTGGCACAAAATAGAAGTAGTGGTGTTATTGTTGTGTAAACAGTTCATTCCAAACAGCACCTATGGCTAATGCTGCAGAGGAGTATGATGACTCTGAGTTTGCTGTGGGAGATGGCAAGAGTTATAGACTGCCTGCACATGTTGTCTGCAACTCCTCTAGTCATGTTGTTAAAGCTGTCAAGTATAGGGTTCTTCTGCCATATACTGACAACTCACACTTACCAAGTTCTTGGGAAGCATTCAAAAAATTCACAAAAATAATCCCAAAGTACACTTGGTAAGTTTGTCAAGATGTTGGCATATCCCAAGCCGCAGTTATTTTTCCAGGTTAGCTGCTTCAGAATTGTACAAGCAGGTGGTTAGTGTGGTGGGCAAAGGGCTGGAAGCTCATACAGCAAGAAAATCCACCTGACAACAGATATGTGGACAAGTGGGCAGAGCACAGACTATATGACTATGACTGCTCACTGGATTTTCCTCCCACCACCACCAATGGCCAACACTACTACCTTACAGCATCTGGTAACAGCCAGTAATTTTGCTTCTGGTTCTTGCAGTGTGATTAAAAGGCAGCAGAAGCAGCAAGATAGCCCATACCATCGGCACACCACTTTGTGCATACAGCGTTCTGAGAGATAGTACCACAAAGCTGAAGATGTATTAAGTAAACTAGAGTAAGTGATAGAGGAATGGTTTGTACCCAACTCCTTAAAAGCTAGTTTTGTGTCTGCTGACAATAGCTCCAATATAGCAGCTGCAAATGAGAATAGGTGATATTTTGCATGTGCAATGCTTTGTCCATGTGCTAAATTTATTGTGACTCCGGGTGGGCGAAAAATAAGAATTTCCTGTGTCGCTTTTTTCTCTTTTTCGACACTGCCAATCATTTTCCGCCTATGTTTTCTATTACTGAAACATTTCCCACCACAATATTACTTCTTCTGAGGGCTGAAGTAGAGAAATAAATAGCTGAAAGTAAAAGTTTTGATTCCTACAACAACATATGCCTTGAAAAAGTTCTTAGCATGCTGAGTGCCTTTGTCCTTTGCCCACAATACTAACGTCCTCCTTATGCAACATTGGCAAATCCATCTAAGAACTTAATCAGTGTGGGACTTGGAGGGATTTTCACATTTGCTACTATTTTCAGGACAGACGTTTTTGTGTTTTTTTACCTCACTGTCATGCAGCAGTTGGTTGAGCTGCTATACCTTCTTGCACTATGTTATCAACACTGGAATGTGACTCATTGTCATCTTCAGGGCTTTTAGTTGGTTTATTAATAGTTCTGGTGATGGTGGGAGCTACACCGTCATGCACTATGTCATCAACACTGGAATGTGACTCATTGTCATCTTCAGTGTTTTAGTTGATTTATTAATAGTACTGGTGGTGGTGGGACTTTGACAAATTACACCTTCCTCAGGAGGAGAGGTATCAGCATAATTTATTGCACACGCTGCAGCAACCATGGCTGCAGTTTTTGAATTTAACTCCTACATCTATGCAGTGCTCCTAAACCTTGCACCCTACCCCTTGTGTGTTTGTTGGACATTACTCAACTACTGTGTGTGTTTTTACTGTAAAGTTCACAATAGAACTGAAATACTCTATCATCTAGTATCAGTCTTCCTTAGTCACAGATCACATGAGGCTCCCTGTCTCTTTCACCTATCAATGTTTTTTTTTATTTATTTTAATTAACTGTCCCCTCCATTCCTGTCACTGGTGACAAAAAGTACTCCCTATTCAACTTCTTCTTTCCCCACACTCTCCTAGGACAGAGATAACAGCTAGATGAGGAAGGAACTTGGATCACATTGCCTGTATTTACCTGGTCACACAGAATTTTGGGGTAATTCTAATTTGCTCCCTTCTCACACTGTCAAGGTTTCCCAGGAACAAACCAGGAGTCAGTACGGTATAGTAAAACAATTTTATTGAATAAATGTAAGTACAGTAAATCACAGAACAATGCATAAGTAAATCACAGAACAATGAGCAGAGGTCTTTCTAGTGGCCAACGACTCTATCAGAAATAGGAGTCTGCCAAAAGTTGCAACACTCTTAAAGAGACCGGCAGAAGCCTCTGGAGTCTCTCTATATAATGAAGGCCCAGCAGTAATCCCAGTAAGAGACTAAATGACTCACGCCTACAGTTAGTAGGTAGATCTAGGGATCTCCCTAAAGATGATACGGTAAGGGAGTACTGACTCAAGCCTGCAGTCAGTAAGGAGATGGCCGTCTCCTTTCTCAGAGGCACCAGAGCGATCCTGACTCATGCGTGCAGTCAGGGAGTAAGGTCTTAACCAGAGCCGCAGGTCTGCACCAGATTGGGTGTTTACTACACAATGGGAGCAAGCAGGAGAATAGTCAGACAGAGCCACAGGTCAGCACCAGATCGGATAGTCAGACAAGCCGGGTAATACACAAATCGGGTAGTCAACTAGAGCCACAGGTCTGAACCACGCTGGGTGTCCACTGTGCAATGGGAGCAGGCAAAAGAGTAGTCAGACAGAGCCACAGGTCAATATCAGATTGGACAGTCAGACAAGCCAGGTCATACACAGTTCAGGTAGTCATCCAGAGCCACAGGTCCGCACCAGATTGGGTGTCCACTACACAATGGGAGCAGGGAAAAGAGTAGTTAGACAGAGCCACAGGTCAGCACCAGATTGGATGGTCAGAAAAGCCAGGGTATACACAGAGCCCAAACTAAACAGAACTGTTTCTACAACAACGCAAGGGCAACTGAGTCAGGACTCAGACTGCCCTTTAAACCCCTCCTCAGGAAGTAGGTAGGAGGTGCAGGTTCAGAGGAAGTAAGTAAGTAGGAGGAGACTACAGGAAACATGGCATAAAACAGTGACCTGCTTTATTCTGAAGCCTTGCGCCTGCAGATGACTCGTGGAATGACGCCGAGCATCGATGAAGTGGTGGCACTGGAATCAAGGTAAGCTGTGACAGTACCCCCCTCAAAGGCCCCTCCTCCGAGGATGCAATCGGGGTTTGTCAGAGAATCGAGCATAAAACCTGCGTACCAATACAGGAGTGTGTACATCACTAGTAGGTATCTATGAGTGCTCATCAGGGCCATAGCCCTTACAATGAATTAAATACTGTAAGTGCTCTCTACTCTTACAGGAGTCCAGAATGTTCTGTACCTCATATTCCTCATGATCTGCAACTCTCACGGGAGCTGGACACATAGGAGCAAAGGTATACCGGTTGCAGACCAAGGGCTTTAACAATGACATGTGAAATACATTATAGATATTCATATTGGCAGGAAGTTCAAGTGCATATGCCACAGGGTTAATTGTACGTATCACTCTGAAAGGACCAATGAAACGAGGAGCCAACTTATTACATGGAACCTGGAGGTGCAAGTTTAGGGAAGACAGCCACACTCTGTCACCTACCTGCAAAATAGGTGCCAGCAGTAGCCTATGGTCAGCCTGCCTTTTTTGCCGCTGTGCGGAACCATATAGGGTATGCTGTACCCATGCCCATGAGGAACGGAGCGCCCTTAAATGCTCATCCAGAGCCAGAATCTCTTGTGCTTGGAAGGCCTCAGGCAGAACAGAGGGTTGAAACCCATAATTGATCAGGAATGGCAAACTTCGTGAGGAAGAATTCACCGCAACCTCCACCCAGGGCAACAGGGTAGCCTAATTGTCGTGGTGGTTGGAGATATAACAGCGGAGAAATTGTTCTAAGGCCTGGTTGGACCTTTCTGCCGCACCATTTGACTGAGGGTGGTAAGCGGAAGAGAATGCCAGCTGAATTCACATCTTAGCACAAAAGCACCTCCAAAACCAGGACACAAATTGGCTTCCTCTATCAGACACAATAACTCTGGGTATGCTGTGTAACTGAAAGACCTCTTTGGCAAATATCACCGCCAATTCATGCGTGGATGGAAAGCCCTTAAGAGGCACGAAATGTGCCATTTTCAAGAATATATCCATGATCATAAGTATGACTGTGAAGCCCATGGAATTAGGAAGTTCAACCATAAAATTGATTGATAAATGAGACCAAGGACGGTCCCCATTAGCCAGAGGCTGCAGCAAGCCAACTGGCAAGTGTTGCGGAGTCTTATTCTGCGCACACGTAGTGCAAGCAGCAGTAAAGGCAGCACAATCAGATCTGATTCTTGACCACCAGAATACTCTAGACAATGACCAGATCAATTGGTCCTGACCAATGTGACCTGCTATTTTGGAAGTATGGTAAGTCTCCAATAGTTTAATACGTAACTGAGCCGGGACAAAACACCTCCCATCTGGCTTCTCGGATGGAGCCAAGGCCTGGGCAGCCAGGATCTCCTCTCCCAGGGGAAACGTGATGCATGTACGTATGGTTGCAAGGATCCGGTCAGCAGGAATAATCGGGGTCGGTGGAAGGCTGCAGAACTGGCGAGACAACGTGTCTGCCTTCACATTTTTGGAGCCCGGGAGGTAGGAGACCACAAAATTAAATTGGGACAGGATTAGAGCCCATCTAGCTTGCCTAAAAGACAAGCTTTTCGCTTCTGATAGGTAAGTTAGATTTTTGTGATCCGTAAGTATCAGGATCGGAGAGGTAGTACCCTCTAAGTGATGCCGCCACTCCTTCAGGGCCAAAATAATGGCCAATAATTCTCTGTCCCCGATTTGGAACATCATTTCGGCTTTGGACAATTTCCTCGAGAAATAGCCACATGGGCGTAGAGCTTCACCAGGAGATGAGCGTTGGGACAATAGGGTGCCCACTTCCAGGGTAAAGAGCAGTGAGGGATTCAGGTATACCTGAATTGGGGATGAAGAAAATGCTGCCTTCAGTCTTTTGAATGCCATTATGGCCGTCTGGGACCAATCAGTGGTCTTGGAACCTTTACAGGTCATGTCCGTCAGAGGTTTGACAATAGTGGAGAAATTTTTAATAAATTTCCGGTAATAATTTGCGATACCCAGAAATCTCTGAATCTCTTTGAGTCCCACAGGACGAGGCCACTCCACTACAGTGGACAATTTCTGGGGGTCCATAGCGAACACCATCCAATAAAGGGTTAAAGAAGAAACCCTAGGATGCACATACGTGAGATATAGTCATAGCGGTTTATATTAAAAGGCTGCAAAAAAGAAAGTGGTCCTAGTGTAATATCTTCAATATAATGACACCCTTCCCTTGGAACCCAAGTGGTTGTACTCACACTCTGCAGTGTCCGGTGCAGCACCTATGTGCCCACTGGAATGTCAGACTGCTGGAATTTTTAACGACTGACCCCACAACAGTACACACAGGATGTTAAACTTCAGAAATGGATTGGGCTGCTCCTTTAAATCATCCAGCTAGACTTCCGGAAGTATATAGAAAAATGAAAGAACACAACAAAGGGTGCCCCAATAGTGCCTGTTAAATTTTTAGGCTCCAGTATAATTAATAGTATGAAGAATGGTACTCACACTTTGTAGTGGCTGGTAAATAGCTTATGTCAAAACCAGCAAAAGCACATGCTGGGAAATTCAGCCTGTCCCAGCTCAGGAACTCTCACAGGAATTCTCCACAGAAGATTTGACAAATAATAAGCTGCTCCAAACTTTAGTCTTCATAAAAGTTAATAGTGTATAAGATACACATAAAAATTAAAAACAATAATTAAGCCAATTTACAGACTAGAATAACGTTTCACTGTACACAGACCGCTTTCTCAACTGAACTGGCTCAAACAATACAATACAAAGACAGAGCAGCTATCACAAACAACATTTAAATTTCCCTCCTTTCAATCCAATTGGATGAACCACCAAGGGGTGATGACAACACTAATTGACAAATGAAATAAGAATCTATTTTAAAATTCTGTATTGTTGTTTATAAACATACATACATTTTAAAACACTTATCCTGTTATTTTATTGTCTCTTTTATTTAAAAGATAGTTTATAAATTGAATGCCCTATTGTTGAATGGATCAGCATATATTGCAATTATAATATTAACTGCCATATCACTTATATCATTCAAATTCTCTTTATGGTCATTAAAACTAATTTTAAGAAGAGTTAAAAATCCTACAGCAATGATCTCAAAAAGATTTAATAGTTTCTTTCACACAAAGGCTTAAAAAACGGAATATCTAACTCCAAGCCTCGTTTTGATATATCTGGATCCAAGCCTCGTTGTCAAATGGAAGATGACATGTAAGAATGAATACTAAAGTGTGATCGCTATGTATACTCCTCTCTAATACCGTGGAGAAGAAAGAATATCACACGATCAACCCCACAACTGCCAGAATGACACAGGACACACTGCATAAACAATGTACCCTGTGCCACCCCGGCAGCCAACAGGTCAATCACCATCGGTCCAAATAGCAAAACGTACATGGTTGTAACTAAAATTATGTTCCCTCAGAATTGAACTGTCACATAACATTAGTTCCACTATAGAACAAATGCCAGATCCAAACCAAAATAGGAATAATCACTTATTAAGTGCCAAAAGGCACTTATTTATTTCTAAAATACTAGAATAACTCAGATATCTACTTGAGTATCATTATATAATTTTATTTTTAAATTAATGTGTCTTGTTGTATCACAGGGGAAGTATTTATCCACAACAATGTGACTGAAAAAAACTGTCCTCTAATCACACGTCTATCAATCGGAGGTTCCATAGCAAATCTAAAAGGATATTCCAACACGATATGTATATAGAGCACACGTAAGAAGAACAATAAACATCTGAAAAATGCACTTCAAACATTTAAAATCAATTCCCCCAAAAATGATAGACAATCCACTCTGGTTAAAGGGTTAAAGAAGAAACACTAGGATGCACATACGTGAGATATAGTCATAGCGGTTTATATTAAAAGGGGCATGAAGAAGTGTTGGGACGAAAAGTCAAAAGTACGATTTGGAATATTTTGTATGTGGGGTGGAGCTGCTTATCTATATCTGTATACATGGTCCATAGCAAACCCAGATGCAGAAATAATGTAACCCAGAAAGGTTACTTGAGGTTTGTAGAACTCGCACTTTTCGAGTTTACAATACAGGTTGTTCTGACTTAATAGGCTCAATACCTTGGATACATCCGACCGATGGGTCTCCAATGAGGGAGAATGAATCAAGATGTCATCCAAATACACCACAACACAGCACTGTAAGTGTTCTCTTAGCACATTGTTGATAAATCCTTGAAAGACAGCTGGGGCATCACCAAATACTTATAGTGCCCATTATGTGTATTAAAAGCTGTCATCCCTGCTTTATCCGAACCAAATTATAAGCAGCTCTTAGATCCAGTTTCGTAAAAGTCTTAGACCCTTTGACATGGTCAAAGAGTTCGGTAATCAGATCTGATCAGACAGAGCCACAGGCCAGGACCAGATTGGATGGTCAGCCAAGCCAGGTCATACACAGAGCCCAAACTAAACAGAACTGTTTGTACAACAAAGCAAGGGCAACTGAGCCAGGACTCAGACTGCCCTTAAAACCCCTCCTCAGGAAGTAGGTAGGAGGGGCAGGCTCAGAGGAAGGAAGTAGGTAGGAGAAGACTACAGGAAGCATGACATAAAACAGAGGCCTGCTTCACAATGAAGCCTTGCGCCTGCAGATAACACGTGGAATGACGCCGAGCATCGCTGAAGTGGCGGCGCTGGAACCAATGTAAGCTGTGACACGTACCACTCATACTCCCCTGACAGAGATAACAGCCATCTCAAATAGGAACATCGATCACAGCTGCCTGTGTCTTCTCCATCACACAAAAATTTGAGGGTAAACACCTCTGCACTATTCTTACACCCCTAAACACCCACAGGACATAGGTAACAACAGATCAAGAAGAAACTTGTAACACATCTGCCTGTGTCTTCATAAGTCAGTCACACTGAATTCTGAGGTCAAACTCCTTTCTCCCTTCCTGCCCTCCAGAATCCTCCAGACTCCCTTAGTACAGGGAACAGATTTCCTGCCTACAAGACTCCCTAAACTATGCTTCAGCTCCACTTTATTAGCTTGCCTTTTCTAACTCAAAAAGTTGCTGCTTTCTCCTCTCATAAACACAGAATGGCATGCTGTGCGAGACAGATACCCTTTTATATTCCTGTGGGAAAAGAAGAGAAAATTGCCATGTGTTGGGAGAAATTCTGTCTTTCCATTAATTTCAATGAAAGAGCTAGGCAAAAAAAGTGGGAAAACTGCACTTTTTGTGAAAATATCCCACTTGGTGAAAAGTGCCATTTTTTTCCTGTTTCTCATTTGAGGAGAGACCTTTCGCTCATCCCTAGTTGTGACCAGATTCTTGGTAGAATCCAAAATCCTCAGAACGCTGCTGAATATCGCCCTCAAAATCTGCATCCATTTTAGCTGCTCCTACAATGCACACAACATTTACTATTCCATACAAGATCATAACAACCTGTCCCATCACCAGCTGAAAATGGAGGTTCCTACCAGGTGGAATTCCATTTTGTGTATTTCACCATTTCACCATTCTTTTTCTGTCTCACTTGGCCTTTAAGAACAAGGCTTTTTGGCTTGTTCCAGTATGCAATCCCCCTTGCCTGTTTGGTATCATCCATTCCTCACGTGACTTGTGGGGAAGGGCATAAATGGAACATAGTTTTCTATGTAAGTATTTTATCAATGCAGGCCCTCATGGGCCCTGTATCAGGTAGGTCCTCCCTCTACACCTATTTTTGTTTTGTTGTATGACTGTTGTTTTTAATTGCATTACACTGGGACCCACAAGAAATAAAAACATCAAAATGCCATGTAAAGGGTCCCCACTGACGCTTTTATCTATATTTCTAACTTTATATTTAATTTATAATATGATATGGATAATTTATGGTGAGTAAGTGCTGTGAGTTTTCTTCTTTTTTCAAAACTAGAGGGAGCCTCTTTGTCAGCTGGGCAATGGCAACTAATGTGAGCTGCTGAAACCGTTTGAGGAGTCAACCATACTGGTTAGTTGCATAGGGGTAAGAATTAGCAAAATTCTACAACCGATATATTAATTGCAGAAAAAATGAGAAGCTTGGCTGTGGAATGTTACTGTAATGACAACACAACATGCACAAGCTGGTCCAGAAGATGGTCATGTGCTTTGGGCTAGATCCCTGCATATTGTCCATTAAGAACAATAAGGAATGCATTCTTGCCACTTTGCTGGGACCCCATTTTAAACACCAAATTACAGAATTTCTGCCAATGCATCATCACTTTGTCAAAACAAGTAGTCATAGTAATCAGCAGCATTGCTCAGGGAATATAGAGATATGCATATTGATCGAGTGGAAAGTTAAATTGTGGAGGATGAGTGGGAGAAAGTTAGGGCCAAAAAAACTGCTAGACAACATAGTGAAAAAGAAGGCAGCAAAGGGTTTATACCAGCAGGAGCAGCTGCACCATCAACCAGAACATCCTATTCCCATTTTGATCACATGGGTCTCATCAGGGATGGCAAATATCCAACATTGGTGGTGGTGGTTGTGGTATATCTCTGTGAGACTTGTTCCCTGAGTATGGGTTGGTAACTGATATATAGGAAAACCATGTAGCTCTTAGGAGTGGTTCCACTGCATGTGAGATGGTTTCAGCATGCTTGCATGACTCCATGGACTACTGGCAAAAAAAACAATGTTTGTGGCCAGCACTGACATGTACTGCAGTGGAAACCCTTAGTTACCTTCCAGCAAGTGTTGAGTCTGAGCGGGTTTTCAGTGCAGAGTGTTATACTGTAAATTACCATAGGCGTCTATCAAGCATCAATGTTGGGAGACATGACATATAGGTATGATACCTGCAGGAATTATACCTAAACAGATAGCAAAAATGCTAAAAAAAATGTGTTCAGCCTTGAGGGTATAGGAAATGGCCCAAGCTCCTGGCACTGAAAGGGTTAAGGGAATATATAGGGAATATATCACCTAACTATATTTTATCATAAGACAAACAAGATCCTATTGTTGTTCACTGTTTGGAACTTTCCTCAAAGATTGTTCTAGAAATTCCTTAACCCCTTAAGGACCAGCGGTCCCGGGGAGTGCCATCCCTTAAGGACCACATAGGAAACTTTGACGTGCCGTCCCACGTGACTGATTACGTGGGGCGGCACGTCAAACGGGGCACTGGAAGAGATCGCTCCGGTCTTGGAGCGATCAACTTCAGTGCCCGGTATTATTCACCGCGCTCCTACAGCAGCGTGGTGAGTAAAAGTACGTGACGTGCCAGGACCGTCACTGGTCCTTAAGTGCCAGACCAGCGTGACGGTCCTGCCACGTCAATGGTCCTTTAGGGGTTAAGGTAATTGCAGTAAAAACTTAGTTTGCATTTTACTATTCTCTTCTTCATTAATTATCATAAACACTCTGTTAAGTTGGCTTAAAGGAACATCATTAAACCCACTGCGATCATGAAAATGATTAAAATGTTGTTCTTATTTATATTTTTCACATTATCTGCTTTTAGTAACACCTTGAGCAACCATAATTTTGTATCCAAAATTATAACCAATAGCTGTATTATATGTAACCCCTTAACATCTAAAGATGTGCCAGGACCATAATAGATTTCAGTCATTTAAGGACCAGTGATGGCCCTAGCATGTCATGTGTTAAATGATTGCAGCACACCTCTGGGCATGTTGTGATCATGCCGGGGATTCTGAAACTGACTGCTCCAGGACCAGCAGCGATCACATGTGCCTGTTGAGGCAGTGATTAAGGCAATGTATTCTATACATTTCCTTTGTCACTGTTCTCCTCCTCAGAAAACTGATCTTCAGCAATAAAATATAGCCAAAGATGGGGGGCAATTTTATTTAAATTAGAAGAGCTCAAGGCAGGACTAGGGGTAGGTCACTTGATAACCTATTAACACCCCTTTGTATAACTAAATAAGTGATTTAGAGCAAGACCAAAGCATTTTATTTCCACAGACTAATTATAAACACATATTGTTTTATATTTAAACAAAATGTATGTGTTTTATTACTGTGGAGAAATGTAGTACATTTATATAATACCACAAAGTCTGATCTCCAAAATGTGGGACACAAGGAAAGAGGGACATGGCTATTTTCATCTCAGTGGGACAGTCTCCTTCTAAAAAGGGACACTTGAGAGGTATGAACAAACATTTATACCTTTTATCCAGTCCCTGTTAAAAATGCACAAACTGAGCACAAAACATCACAGGAAAACATATAAAAATGTTATTTTGTTTTTTTAAATGCTTATATTATAATTAAACAGTATGATAGTTTATATCCCAAAATATGGCATCAAAAGAAAACCCTACTTATCCTTTAAAAATGGTTTATAATTTGTGTGCCTGTACTAAAGGAATTAGAGGGGAAGCATGGTAAACAAACATATACTAAAAAGGCCAAAATTGCTCAGGTCCTTTAATGTAAAAACCTTTGGTCCTCCCTGGTCCTAAAGAAATTAAATCTAGCCTGATTGCATCAGTATGTTTCATTGTTGCACACGTGATAAGGCATCCAACATGGCAACCCCAACACACACACAGCAAAGCAATATAATGCCACTAGGAAGCTTCAAACTGAATACAGACTTTTTTACAATTGAGTTAATAAGAATGTTGGCATGTATAGAGGTAAATTTGGATCCTATGACTTTATTCTGTACAGAATATCAGCCCTGGAACATACCATAGTTATTTTCAACAACAGCTTCCCTTACTGCCCCTTTACCAGTTTTTTGAGATCAGATATAGAAACATCTTTAATAAGTAACTTCAGGAGTACATATAGAAATATGATTAATAATACATATTAACTAAATATCTATCCAAATATGTATTATACAATTATTTTTGCAATTTAATCTCTAGATCTAGCTATGGTGGTTTAAAAGTGGAGGAACAGAAACCAGTGTTTGTTAATTACACCCAGTTCATAATCAGAACATACATGGAAAGGTTTACTTTTTTTCGGTCCCTACTGCTTTTCTGCAGTATGATCTGTTCTGTGTGTCCACTCTTGTTGCATAGAGGGGATGTGTATAACTGTGTAGCCATTGGAAACCGATAATTCACCCATGAAATCAATGGATACGTGTGACCATGGATGGTCACCATTGGGAACTGCTTGCAATAACCCCACAGGAAGGTGTCTTGGGGTCTTGGAACGAGCACAGGTGGCACAGGCAGCTGTAAATGCCGCACAATCATCTCTCAACCCAGGCCACCAGAACATCTGGGACAGGGACCAGATCAATTGATTCTTGTCCACGTGACTGGCCACATGGGATATGATATAATCACCATTAACCTGGCCCGGAATGGCTCAGCCACAAAACACTTGCCCATGGGTTTCTCCGGAGGTGCATTGGCATGCGATGCCAAGATCTCCTCACCCAAAGGGGATGTGATACTGGTGTGCAGAGTGGCAAGTATATGATCCGGAGGTATAATCGGAACTAGCGCACTGTTGGACTCTGGGTCGGCCCTCACGTTCTTGGTACCGGGTAGGTAGGAGACAATAAAGTTGAAACATGACAAAAACAACGCCCATCTGGCTTGTCTCAGGGACAATCTTTTAGCCTCTGAGAGGTAAATAAGATTATTATGATCCGTCAGAATCAATATTGGAGCCCTGGTACCCTCCAGCAGATGGCGCCACTCACATAATGCCAAAATGATCGCCAGCAGTTCACGATCTCCAATGTCATAAACATTTTGGGTCTTAGTCATCTTTTTCGAGAAAAATCTGCATGGTCTTAACATCTTGCCAGGCCCCGGTCTTTGAGCCAGCACTGCTCCTACACCTGTCTCTGAGGTGTCAACCTCCAATGTGAATGGCAAACCAGGGATGGGATGAGACAGTACTGGGGCAGTGGAGAATGTGGATATCAGGGTTTCGAATGCCCTCTCTGCCTCCGGGGACCACAGAGAAGCATTAGCACCTTTATGGGTCATGTCTGAGAGTTGTTTCACAATCATGGAATAATCGCAAATGAATTTCCTATAGTAATTTGCAAAACCCAAGAACCTCTGTAAGGGTTTGAGGCCCGTGGGGTGTGGCCAACGTAATACTGCAGAGAGTTTGTCCTTGTCCATAGCAAAGCCTTCATTATAAATGACATAGTCGAGGAATGACACCCTGGTCTTGTGAAAGTTGCATTTTTAGAGTTTGCAGAATAATTTGTTCTCTCTCAGCCTCTGCAAAACCGCTGTGACATGTTTGCGGTGTGTCTCCAAGTCAGGAAAATAAATCAGAATATCGTCCAGGTAGACCACTACACAGGACTGTAACATGTCCCTAAGAACATTGTTTATAAATTCCTGGAATACCACTGGGGCATTGCATAGTCCGAAGGGCATTACTAAATACTCGTAGTGGCCTGTCTGAATATTGAAAGCAGATTTCCACTCATCACCTTCTTTGATCCACAAAAGGTTATATGCTGCCCTTAGATCCATTTCGTGAAAATGGATGCACCCTTTAGTCGATCGAACAATTCGGTGATGAGTGGAATGGGGTATGCGTTTTTAATCATTATCTTGTTGAGACCCCTATAATCTATACAGGGTCTGAGTTCTCTGTTCTTCTTTTTGACAAAAAAGAATCCAGCCCCTGCAGGCGAGGAAGATTTTCGGATTATCCCACAGGCCAGGGCGTCAGCAATATATTCCTCCATGGCCAGGTTCTCCTAACAGGACAATGGATAGGTTCTGCCCTTTGAGGCATGGCTCCAGGCACAATAGCGATAGCACAAACATAGGGACAATGCAAATGCAAAGTGCTAGCCTCTCCCTTACTGAACACATCGGTGAGGAGGGTAAGGAGGGAGAGGTACACAAAATCTTAGTAGGCTGCCTCAAGCAGTGAGCCATGCAATAATCAGACCAGGCCAAAATCTCGCAGGACCTCCAGTCCATTCTGGGATTGTGAGTATGCAGCCATGGGAAACCTAGTATGACCGTATAGTGAGGAGACTGAATTATCTGAAACGTCAAAGTCTCCTTGTGAAGCGCTCCGATACAGATCAACAACGGACATGTCTCCTGAATTACCTGGGAAGGTCTTCCATCAATGGCCTCAGTGTCCATTGGGGACTCTCTATCAACCAAGGGAATGTTATGCAGAACAGCGAATTCCCTGTCCATGAAATAGCCGGCCGCGCCGGAATCGATCAAGGCAGGGGTGGTAAAGGACGAGGCTGCCCATGATGCCACGACATTCACCACAGGTTTAAGTAGTGTACCCTCTGGGGACTGGTATACACCACCTGGGACCTGGCCCCCACTGGACCCTAGGTGCGTTCGTTTCCCAGCCGCACGGGACATGTAAGTAACAAATGACCTGCCTTCCCACAGTACAGACACAGGCCTTGTCTGTGGCGAAAGGACTGTTCCTCCTTAGATAAATGTGTAAAGCCCAGCTGCATAGGTTCTGTACTTCCGCTTGCGGTACCAGGAGGTGCGAGGGGAGAAGGACGCAAGGGTGGGAAACCAGAGCTGGTCGATGACCCAGTCGCTGGTCTCTGCCTATGATCTTTGTAAATATTCCTCTCCCTTATACGGGAATCAATCAGGGTAGCATAATCAATAAATTTATCCAGCTCCTCTGGCAGATCTCGAGCTGCAATCTCTACTTTATTTTATTATCAAGGCCCTGCGCGAAGGCTGCCACAAGTGCCTCATCGTTCCAACCTACCTCTGCTGCAAGCATACGGAATTCGACGGCCTAGTCTGCAACCGTACGTGTGCTCTGTTGGATTCTCATTAAACGTTTAGCAGCAGAGGTGGCGTGCCCGGGAACCTCAAATACACTACGGAAGGCCCTTACAAACTCGCCAAAGTTTGTGGTAATTGGTTTAGCCGTCTCCCAAATCGGATTTGCCCAGGCTAGAGCTCTGCCAGTCAACAAGGATATCATGAATCCCACCTTGTTTCTTTCGCTTGGAAAAGCTTGTGGTACTAGTTCCAAGAACATTTCTAGTTGGTTCAATAATCCACAGCATAAGGTGGGCTCCCCGTCATATCTTAGTGGCAGTGGAGCGGTTGCGGACTACCCTCTACTGGAAGAACTCGGAGCCGGAGCTTGTGCCATTGGTGCCTGAACTGGGGTGGCCACCGAAGGCTGTACAGGTTTTTCAAGGTTTGCGGTATGCTCCAAAATAGTCTGTATAGCCAGGGACAACTGGTTCAATTATTGCTCTTGTGTGTCCATTCTCTAAAGGAGATTTTGAGAGCTACTTTTACCTGCATTGTCTGAGGTCAGGGCCCATTCGTACTGTCACGGATTGTAAGAACACTCAGACAAGTTAGTAAGGTAAAATCAGCTTTATTAAGAATAATAAAGTGCACAAGGTCACCCTTCACAGGTCCAGATCCGGACAGTACCGTGGCACTTCCCAAATCTGATACAGGTCAGGGTGCAGGAGAAATAGCAAAACAAAACAATAATACAGCAGGCTGGATCAGACGACAGGAACCAGGAAGAGAACCTCAGCAGTACCAAACCTAGGAAGAGTACCCAACTAGCAAGACGGTAGGTGACTGCAGGGCAGAATCCCTAGAAGGCTAGGGATAGAACGGCAGAAAGCTAGGACACTGGAGAGTGAACTGGCCTAGAAAACTAGTGGTAACGGAGGAATGGAAAAGGTCACCACAAGTACCCAAATCTCAGAGAACTGGATGTAAGGAGACTACAATACTGGACACAGAAAGTGACCAGATCCCTAGCAAGCTAGGGTAACCAGAGGCAACACTGACAGGCACGGGCAAGGCACTAGTCCCAGGAGACTAGGGTAACCGGAGGCAACACTGACAGGCACTGGCAAGGCACTAGTCCCAGGAGACTAGGGTAACTGGAGGCAACACTGACAGGCACTGACAAGACACTAGTTTCAGGTGACTAGAATAACTGGAAGCAACACTGACATGCACTGACAAGACAATAGTCCCAGGAGACTAGAATAACCGGAGGCAACACTGACAGGCACTGGCAAGGCACTAGTCCCAGGAGACTAGGGTAACCAGAGGCAACACTGACAGGCACTGACAAGACACTAGTCCCAGAAGACTAGGGTAACCGGAGGCAACACTGACAGGCACTGACAAGACACTAGTTTCAGGAGACTAGGGTAACCGGAGGCAACACTGACAGGCACTGATAAGACAATAGTCCCAGGAGACTAGAATAACCGGAGGCAGCACTGACAAGACAATAGTCCCAGGAGACTAGAATAACTGGAGGCAACACTGACAGGCACTGGCAAGGCGCTAGTCCCAGGAGACTAGAGTAACCGGAGGCAACACTGACAGGATCTGGCAAGGCACTAGTCCCAGGAGATATCACACTGCCCGTGTTTTGTGCAGCAGGCGGCGACATTCTGACTGCTAGTTTGCATTGCTGGTCATTGATTGGCTAACACCTTTTGTCGCCACCCAGTGATGGCCTTTATATACCCTGTCATTTCCTCAGGATGGCGCCCTTTCGTGGTGTATTTGTTCCTGCATTCTGATCCGTTATCGTTTATTGTGTATGACCTGGCCTGCCTGACGACGTTCCTGTTTCTGTTCCGTTGCTGACTGTATCTGGTTAAGAACCTGCTCCGTTGCTGAAATGGCCTGGCAGAGAACACGCTTCTGTTACCAACTGCATCTGGCTGAGAACCCGTTCCTGTTACCGACTGTATCCAGCTGAGTACTCGCTCTGTTGCTGTCCTGGCCTGGCTGAGAACCCGCTTCCGTTACCGACTCTATCTGGCTGTGAACCCGCTCCGTTGCTGACCAGGCCCGTCTGTGAACCCACTTCCGTTACCGAGTGTATCTGGCTGCTCTGCCTCCGTTACTCGGTGCTGGTCAGTGTACCTGTCCTGCTCTGACCCTTTGGGCTGCCAGTTGCCCTGTGCGCTTCCTTGTGTTTGGTACCGTGCATTTCCAGTTTACCACTGTGGCCTCGCTGTTGCCTCAGTTACGTTCACTGGTTGCTGTATGTTAACCTGTTGCGCCACGGGGCGCTGTATCTTGTCAACCGTTAGCTAGGCTTAGTGCCTAGTCTCTCTCCATACCGCTTTTGCGGAGTGTACAAGCGAAGTACCGGTGCAGTGTTCTATCACTGACTGTGTTACTCTGATCTCTCTGTGTCCACCTCTCATACCTCGCTGGGCTCACTCCCTCCGGGAGTTGCAGTATTCTAGGCGTTACCATTTGACCCTCGGTGTACCTGGACGTTCCAGGTAGAGTTGCTTATCTCAGCTGCAGGAGCCTCCGGCTCAAGAGCCAGCGTTACGTTGCACCATCCTCATAGAGGGGACATTGGTTGTTTCCACCACTATACGTATTGTGCTGCAATCCACCCCTAGCGCACTATGGGATATTTTGGGAGAGTTATCTTGGTCTGTTGCCATCCGGTGCCAGGGCCAGTGGTGCCTTGATCCTTGGGTTCTATACTGCCCAGGCGTCTGGGTTGGGCCAGTATTGTTGCCTTATTCCTTGGGTTCTGTGCCTCCCAGGCTTCTGGGTGTGCCAGCACAGTTGCCTCACTCCTCTGGGTCGAGCCAGTCACCCTCATCTGGACCACCTCGTTCTAGGTCCTGTGGTCAATCCACTGCCTACTGATCCTGCCAGCTGTCCTGATCCATGCCAGGACCTCTACTGTCTATAGATTGTTATTTTTTTTACATGTGATTCCTGTATTGGCATATACTGTTATATTCAATTGCCTGCATATCTACTCCATTGTATGGGCCATAGGCCTATCTATGTCTTTGAACTTTTCTCTAATAAAGTTATTTTATCCTTACCAAGCTGTTCTGAGTGTTCATCAAAAACCGTGACAGTACTAAAGGGCCAATGACCTCAGACGGTTTTGGTGAAGGAAGGTCAGTAAATATCCATTGGAGAATGGATATGTACGAACAACGTCTTGATCAATTGTCAGTCACGGTGCAAACCATACTAGAGCGGACCACACACTTGGACAAACCAGTACCAGCCTCGGTGGCCACCCAGGTTCAGGCACCGACGGTTCAAATTCTGAATGCTAACCAGCAAGTTAAAGGGCTATCCACGACAGCACCCCTACCATTAAGATATGATGGAGAACCTACCCTATGTAGGGGGTTTCTCAACTAGCTGGAAATTTTTTTGGAATTAACTCCGCAAGCTTTCCCTACTGAAAGAAGTAAATTGGGGTTCATGATATCGCTTTTAACAGGCAGAGCCTTAGCCTGGGCAAAACCTGTTTGTGAGACAGCAAAGCCTATTACAACAAACTTCAGTGAATTTGTGAGGGCCTTCCATAGCGTGTTTGAGGTTCCTGGGCACAACATCTCGGCGGCTAAAAAAATTATGTGCATTAAACAGGGCAATCGTTCCGTGGCCGATTACTCCATAGAATTCCGCACCCTGGCGGCTGAGCTGGCATGGAACGATGAGGCCTTGGTAGCGGCTTTTGCACACGGTCTCCATGAGCGCATCAAGGATGAGATAGTAGCTCGAGAGTTGCCTGAGACGCTGGACAAATTCATAAAATTTGTAAACCTGATTGATACGCGAATCAGGGAACGGACGCAAAACAAGGAACGCAAACCTAAGTCACCTGCAGGGCAGTGGCACAGGAATGAATTCCCACCCTCGCCTCCCTTGCCTCCTGGGCAAAACGAACTGTCTGAACCTATGCAGGTTGGGTTTACGCGACTAACCAGAGAGGAACGGTCCTTCCGCCGTAAGAATGGGTTGTGCCTATATTGTGGCAAAAATAGGCACTTGCTGCGTAACTGTCACACACGGCCGGAAAATGCACGCACCTAGGTTTCCTAAGGGGACAGGTCCTAGGTGGCATTTGGCAGTCCCCAGAGGATGTGCCTTCTAAACCGGTCGTTCAGGTGGTAATTTCCGGTGCCAGTTTCTCCTTCACTCCATCTGCTTTGATTGATTCTGGAGCAGCAGGATATTTTATGGACAAGGAATTTGCTGCAGCTCATAATATTCCTTTAGTCGAGTTGGTCAATCCCATGCTGATCGAAACTATTGATGGGCAACCTTTGGTACCTCCCCAGGTCACCCACGAGACTTGTCCGCTCTCTGTACTTACCGGTGCATTACATTGCGAGACGCTGTTGTTTCAAATTATTCAATCACCTCACTATGTGGTTATCTTAGGGTTTCCATGGTTACGAACCCATAACCCGAGAATTAATTGGGACACTTGTGAGATTACGACGTGGTCTGACTATTGTATAATTCATTGTTTACAACGACCTACCAGGATTATGTGTACCTCTCCCTCCCTACCGCATGAATACCAATCCTTCAATGATGTGTTTAGCAAGGGAGAGGCTAGCACCTTGCCCCCGCACCGGGTATATGACTGTGCTATTGATATTGCGCCTGGTGCAATGCCTCCCAGGGGTAGAACGTATCCTCTGTCCTGTGAGGAAAACAAGGCCATGGAAGAATACATTTCTGATGCCCTGAATCGGGGCATTATTTGCAAATCATCCTCGCTTGCGGGGGCTGGATTCTTTTTTGTTAAGAAAAAGTCAGGTGAACTAAGGCCTTGTATCGATTATAGAGGACTCAATAAATTGATGATCAAAAGTGCTTACCCGAATCCACTCATCACCGAGCTATTTGACTGACTGAAGGGTGCTACTATCTTTACGAAACTGGACCTAAGGGATGCCTATAATCTTGTTTGGATTAAAGAAGGTGATGAGTGGAAAACTGCAATTAACACTCGCAATGGGCATTATGAATACCTAGTAATGCCATTTGGGTTGTGCAATGCTCCAGCCGTGTTCCAAGATTTTATTAATGCTGTTCTCCAAGATCTGCTTATGTCCTGTGTAATAGTCTATCTAGACAACATTTTAATTTATTCCCCTGACTTGGAGACTCATCGTACTCATGTGGCCACTGTACTTCAGAAACTCAGGGAGAATAAATTATTTTGTAAGATTGACAAATGTGAATTCCATAAACCCATGGTACCCTTCCTGGGTTACATTATCTCTAAAGAGGGCATTTCCATGGACAAAGAGAAGCTATCTGCAGTACTAAATTGGCCTCGTCCCAAGGGCCTCAAGGCCATTCAAAGGTTTCTTGGCTTTGCCAATTATTATCGTAACTTTATCCATGACTTTTCCATCATTGTCAAACCCCTTACAGACTTGAAGCATAAGGGGGCCAAGGCGTCCGAGTGGTCTAAGGAGGCTGATGAGGCCTTTGAGGCATTAAAAGCAGCATTTGCCTCAGCACCAGTTTTAGTCCATCCTAAGGCCGACCTACCATATATTCTGGAGGTAGATGCTTCTGACACTGGTGTAGGAGCTGTATTATTCCAGAAATCTGAGCCCGGTCAGGTACCCAGGCCTTGTGGATTATTTTCGAAAAAGCTAACTAAGGCGCAATCGGTATACTAGATTGGTGATCGTGAACTATTGGCGATTATTCTGGCATTACGGGAGTGGCTCCACTTGTTGGAGAGTACCAAGGCCCCGATTTTGATTCTGAAGGACCACAAAAATTTGCTATATTTATCAGAGGCTAAGAGATTGTCACCTAGACAAGCAAGATGGGCACTTTTCCTTCCCCGGTTCAACTTTGTGGTATCCTATTTACCCGGGTCCAAGAATGTATGGGCGGATGCCTTGTCCAGGCAACATGGGCCTGAAGTAGAGTCTGAGTCTCTGCCAGTACCTATTATACCTCCCGATTGGATTTTGGCCACTTTGCGCAGTAGCATCACTTCTCCATTGGGCCAGGAAATTATGGCTACCCAGAACCAATCTCCTCCTGAAAAACCCATGGGCAAATGTTTTGTGGCTGAACCTTTTCGGACCAGATTATTGGAGACCTACCATGCGTCTGGACCTGCAGGGCATGTGGGTAGAAATCAATTATTCTGGTCCTTGTCGCGCATATTCTGGTGGCCCACCATAAGGAAGGACTGCGCTAAATTTACTGCCGCCTGCACGGTGTGTGCCAGTGCTAAGTCTCCTAGACACCTGTCTGTGGGCTTGCTACAACCTGTACCCAACAGTGACCGACCTTGGTCACATGAGTCCATTGATTTTATGGGAGAACTACCGGTTTCTAATGGCTATACGTATATTTTAATGGTGGTGGACAGATTTTCTATAATGGCACATTTTGTGCCTCTTCCAGGTCTGCCATCCATGAAGGAGTTGGCGGTGGTCTTCTCCAAAGAGGTATTTAGACTCCATGATGTCCCTAAGGTGCTAATTTCGTGGTAGTCAATTCATTTTGCGATTTTGGAAGGCATTCTGTAGCCAGATGGGCATTCAATTGTCATATTCGTCTGCATATCATCCACAAACAAATGGTGCGGCAGAGCGAGCTAACCAGGGGCTTGAACAGTTTATTCGCTGCTTTGTATCCAACCATCATGACAACTGGGCTGAGTTGCTACCCTGGGCAGAGTTCACTAAAAACTGTGCGCTCAATACATCATCCGGAAGCTCACCTTTTCTTATCAATTATGGGTTTCAGCCATCCTTGCTTCCGGATGCATTCCAAGCACAGCAGATGCCAGCCCTGGACATACATCTGAGACAACTTCATTCCACTTGGGTACAAGTGCAAAATTCCCTGCATGAGTCCTTCCAACGGTATCAACGACATGCCAATAATAGGAGGTTGCCGGCTCCTGTTTTCCAGGTTCGGGATCGTGTGTGGTTGTCAACCAGAAACCTGAACTTGCAGACTCCTTGTCACAAGTTTGCTCCACGTTTTATTGGGCCATTTAAAGTACTTTGAAGAGTCAATCCTGTCTCTTACACCCTTGAACATGCGGATTCATAATGTATTTCATGTATCTCTACTCAAACCTTTGACTTGCAATCGCTATACCACGGCTCCGGTAGTCCCTGCTCTGGTCCATATTGACAACCACGATGAGTATGAGGTTCAGGGCATCTTGGATTCAAACAGAGTGGGAATCAACTGCAGTACCTGGTGCATTGGAAGGGCTACGGGCTGGAAGAATGCTCTTGGGTGTCACATTCTGATATCCATGCACCCATGTTGCTGTCTAGATTCCATGCTAAATTCCCATCTAAGCCTAGTCCCCATCCGCGGGGAGGGGGTCATTGAGAGGGGGGTACTATCATGGTGCCCGTGCTTTGTGCAACAGGCGGCTACATTCTGACTGCTAGTTTTCCTTGCTGGTCATTGATTGGCTAACACCTTTTGTCGACGCCCAGTGATGGCCTTTATATACCCTGTCATTTCCTCAGGATGGTGCCCTTTCGTGGTGTATTTGTTCCTGCATCCTGATCCGTTATCATTTATTGTGTATGACCTGGGTTGTGCCAGTAGTGTTGCCTTATTCCTTGAGTTCTGTACCTCCCAGGCATCTGGGTGTGCCAGCACAGTTGCCTCGCTCCTCTGGGTCGAGCCAGTCACCCTCATCTGGACCACCTCGTTCTAGGTCCTGTGGTCAGTCCACTGCCTACCGATCCTGCCAGCTGTCCTGATCCATGCCAGGACCTCTACTGTCTATAGATTGTTATTTTCTTTACATGTGATTCCTGTATTGGCATATACTGTTATATTCACTTGCCTGCATATCTACTCCATTGTATGGGCAATAGACCTATCTATGTCTTTGAACTTTTCCCTAATAAAGTTATTTTAACCTTACCAAGTTGTTCTAAGTTTTCATCAAAAACTGTGACAGGAGACTAGGGTAACCGGAGGCAACACTGACAGGCACTGGCAAGGCACTAGTCCCAGGAGATTAGGGTAACCGGAGGCAACACTGACAGGCACTGACAAGACAATAGTCAGCAATGGATCGGGTAGTAGCCACAGCCAGGATCGATACACAGAGTGGTAGTCAGCCAGTCCTAGTCAGCAACGGATCGGGTAGTCAGCCACAGCCAGGATCGGTACACAGAGTGGTAGTCAGCCAGTCCTAGTCAGCAAAGGATTGGGTAGTCAGCCACAGCCAGGATCGGTACACAGAGCTGTAGTCAGCCAGTCCTAGTCAGCAACGGATTGGGTAGTCAGCCACAGCCAGGATCGGTACACAGAGTGGTAGTCAGCCAGTCCTAGTCAACAAAGGAATCACGGAGCGGAAGAGACAGGAGCAATGTCAGGCAAAACTGGGTCACACATGGAGCAGTAACCAACAGCAGTACAAATGCCAGGTACAGGAACACCACGAAAGGGAGCCAAAGTAATGACAAGACTGAGGTTAAAAAGGCTAACGCTGGGTAGGGCAGAACCCAGCGGCCAATAAGAGCCCAGCAGGAATAGAACAGGAAGTAGCAATGTTGCTGGCAATGAAGATCACGGGCACAGTGATAAGATGTTTCTTGCCCTTCTACCTTGGCATCTTCCTCCTCAACTATGTAATACATTTTCCCAAACCAGCATTATCGGCTGAAGATGTAACACTCAAGTAAGAGCATGAATTACTATTCCACCACTTATGGTTTGCTGGATGTGTGGTCTGTTGCTTTTAAACTAAGCCTTCCAGATAGTCTTGTTCATCATGTAAAATGTATGTCTTTTATGGACTTTCACTTTCTTGTATTTCTCCATAGATATTTTCACTGTGTTCTGCAAAGAAATAGTTTCCTCTGTTGATCTGTTAATTTAAATCTTTTCTGATCTAATAGCAGAGTAAAAAAGCATGGTCCTTACTTTTTCTTATTTTCTTTTTGCTGGGGACAAACTTATTTCCTGGATTACACTGCAGTTGAATCGTTCAGAGGTGGATTGCAAAAAATGCTATTCATGACTCAAGAGAGTTTTTGATTTGAGAAATGACATGCCAGAGGTCATAATCTATTCCTCTCCAACCCTATTTCTGTTTGTATATGTGACCCATCACCTTCTGCCATCATTTATTGCCTCTTCATCATGTTAAACATAGGAAGCATGAATTCAATGCAATAAACAACCTACCATGCCCTTCCATTCCTCTACAGTATTCAATTTACTACAGAGAAAAATGGTGAACTCCAGTTTGGTAAATCAGGATATACATGGTTATGAGTTAACCCTCAAAGGCTATGTAGCTATAGTGATCCAGGTCTGACAGTGACTAAAACATGTTTAACCATAAGTATAAAAATAAGATTTCTAAACACACAAACCATCCTATATATAGGTGGAAATTACAACACTGACTCTTTTTTTACCATCTAAGTCAGTGGTTCCTAACCCTCTCCTAATTGGAACCAAAAAGGGCAAGAGCTCGATAATATTCCCACAGTAAAACAGCCTGTAAGAGGGAAAAAAACACAGAATGAGAAGCCCCACTGGGCTGGTACATGGAGCAAAAAGCACTGATGGTCAGAATCCACATTGCGGCCAAACACTCGTTGCAGATTTTTGTTCCCATGACGCATAGCGTGAACTGTGGGAACATCAAAGGAAAAATAGCCAACTCTCATTTTTTGACACAGTGTCAACAAGAGTGAGCTCAAAACACAGTAATCATCCCCTCACCTCCCAGACATTAACCCTACACTATCCCTAACATGACAGTCAAACAACACTACCCCTAACGCTATTCTAACATCCAGAACTGTAACACTTCCCTTTCATCCTCTGTCTTCTTCTTTAATCTTCTGTTTTCATTCTTCTGTAATCTCCCGTCTTCTGTTTTCCAATCTGTATTTCAAATAAAAAAAATTTCAGTGATGTTTTGTAAAAAAAAAAAAAAATCCCAAAGATATATGCTAGACTTATCCCTTTGAATGTTGGAGGAGTATCCCTCAGGGACTCTAAGGGTAAAATGCAGTCTGGCATATCTGTTTAAAATAAGTGTAAGCCATTACTTTTATTAATAAAGAAAAGGCCTTGCAAGGTTTAATGTGGCTCTACTGGCAGTGGCAGGAATGCATAGTGACACAGCCCCCCCAATACCTTGCCAAATTAGGTTTGTTTAAATTAGAGAAGAGACATCAATGGGGTGATATGATTACCATTTACAAATATATATGATGTCAATACAAAGAACTCTCCAATTAACTATTTACTTAAAGAGCTGAGCAAAGAACAAGAGGTTATCAATTAAGAAAGGCTCTATCGACTAAAACTAAGGCAGGGATTTTTTTACAGTAATGGCAGTAATGTTATGGAATTCTAGGAATGCTTTTCTTGCAGATACTGTAATTGCTTTAAAAAACGTAATGGATACCTTTCTCTCATAGAACAATATTTAGAATTATAACAGTTGGCTTCAAAGCAGATAGGCTGAAGAGCCAGGGAAATATCCGACTGCCGTTTTGCGTCATGAATGACTTTTTTTTACCCACTTGGAGCTTAATTGGAAATTACTTCAATTATTTTTTTTTGCCTTCACCTGAACCAACAAGGGTGATCTAACATGGTCTGAACTTGATGGACGCAAATCTTTTTTCAGCCTCATCAACTATGTTACTATGTTTTTAGTTTATCTTTTTCACACTCCCCACAATAACATTTAAGATCAAGAAAAATGTAAGTATACATAGAGTATTCTTCAGAGTGGCCACTTTTATAATGCAATTGAGTCACACATGCCCTATAGCTTTCAATGGCCCCTTGCCAAAAAGATGGCATTGGTAGACCACATTTCTCTCTTTCAGTATCAAAATAGCTGTTATTCTACTTTACATTGCAGGCTTCTGCAGTGACTAACTACCTTGAAGGGTGTACAGATAAATATTTGTGGACCAATCCATTACAAGTTTTCAAGCATCATGTATTCATTAATTGTAGTATTTTGCAACTTTCAGTAGCTAAATTTGAATGTTATATGGTATTTATCAAATAATTTTTTGTTTAGGAAATTACCAATAAATCTTAATTTTACATTTTCACATGTTCTTCTTCTGGTTCCAATTTATACTTTACATCAGATAAACAGGTTTCCTGTGTGGGCAGCTAGAGTTAGCAAACTGCTGCAGAATCCAGAATAAGCTTCCTGAGCTACAAATAGAATAGCCACATATGAAATCAGTTGGAGAATGTTCCATATGCTTATCTTGACATATTTTTATCTTTTAAAAATGGAAAATAAAAGTGTTAGTATAGAGAAAAAAAGAAAAGCATTATTTAATAGTGAAGACTATTAATTAAACCAAAGTGGAGAAGGAGCGCTCACCGTGTGATAGTCCAAGTAAATGTGAGAAAGAAATAATATATGGATGTGACAGAGTAAAAATGGAACTATAAGTCACTGGATAAACAATAGGAGATAAACCTAACATAAATAAACGCACATATGTAATACAAAAAAAATAAATAAATAAATGAACAATACTATGTGTACTATGCAAAATCAAAAGACAACAAAAAAGAAAAAAAGGAAAAGAGAGTTCATCCAGATGGTATAGTTCAAATGAGGATGGTCAATGGAAAACAATATGATAGATGAGAATAAAGATGATCAATGATGGTTAGTACTGTACATATGGATGATGATGAAGTGAGTAGATAATGAAATGGATCCAAATGAGGATGACTGATAGATATGTTCTTATGTAACAGTAACCAGTTCAATCTTCTGTGCTGCTGTCAGGTGCTCGGAGTCTCTTTGAGCCGATACATGCAAAAACACAAAAGGGGAGAGACAGCGCACCAGAGATCTAAGGGTAGTATGTTACTTGCAACAATATAATGCACAAAGAAATATATAAGTGACAATAAATCAAAAGCTTTAATCGATAAAACAAAATCACAAGGGGATATTTATGATATAATAGATACACATCATAAAAATAAATGAATTCGATGATCAAAATAGGAGATGTATCAAAAATAGCCTAATGATAATATAGAGATCGTTAGGATCTGCATCGAAATCGGGGTGAAATATAATCAGGGAATGATGGTAAAAGAAAGTTCTAATGGGTACTGGAATAGATAAAAACTCGGTAAGTGCCGAGTGTATCTATAAGTAATATGAGGCAAGCAAGAATCGCACTGGGGAATGGTGGCAAAAGGATATATATATTGAAGCAATAAGGGGGTATAGGAATCCCCTCTTATGTAAATATGCTCACCAGAGCACAGCTGGGACGTGCATAAAATTCAATTGGCCGCTCACCGGATTAATTCTTGTATCTTAACGTCTCAGATATCCGACATGTAGCTCCAGCGGTCGGCTTGTGATCGGCTCCGGCAGTCAGTTCATCTATCCACAGTCCCAGTGTATGTCGCTCACCCCGTCAGGTGCTGTGGTGATTCCGCTATCCCTATAGTCCTCAGTCTCCTCAGTACTCGTTAAGAGGATGTAGATGTTACGCTGATGGTCATATAATAATGCAAACAGTGGATAGTCTGGACATCAGTCTGGCTATCTTAGGGCACAGATAAAATGAAAAAAATGGTAATAGTATCTTCAACGCGTTTCGGAGCGAACCGCTCCTTCTTCAGGAAGAAAATAAAAGGCCAAAAGATTGTATACTGTTAAAATACTGTTAACAGTATACAATCTTTTGGCCTTTTATTTTCTTCCTGAAGAAGGAGCGGTTCGCTCCGAAACACGTTGAAGATACTATTACCATTTTTTTCATTTTATCTGTGCCCTAAGATAGCCAGACTGATGTCCAGACTATCCACTGTTTGCATTATTATATGACCATCAGCGTAACATCTACATCCTCTTAACGAGTACTGAGGAGACTGAGGACTATAGGGATAGCGGAATCACCACAGCACCTGACGGGGTGAGCGACATACACTGGGACTGTGGATAGATGAACTGACTGCCGGAGCCGATCACAAGCCGACCGCTGGAGCTACATGTCGGATATCTGAGACGTTAAGATACAAGAATTAATCCGGTGAGCGGCCAATTGAATTTTATGCACGTCCCAGCTGTGCTCTGGTGAGCATATTTACATAAGAGGGGATTCCTATACCCCCTTATTGCTTCAATATATATATCCTTTTGCCACCATTCCCCAGTGCGATTCTTGCTTGCCTCATATTACTTATAGATACACTCGGCACTTACCGAGTTTTTATCTATTCCAGTACCCATTAGAACTTTCTTTTACCATCATTCCCTGATTATATTTCACCCCGATTTCGATGCAGATCCTAACGATCTCTATATTATCATTAGGCTATTTTTGATACATCTCCTATTTTGATCATCGAATTCATTTATTTTTATGATGTGTATCTATTATATCATAAATATCCCCTTGTGATTTTGTTTTATCGATTAAAGCTTTTGATTTATTGTCACTTAGATATTTCTTTGTGCATTATATTGTTGCAAGTAACATACTACCCTTAGATCTCTGGTGCGCTGTCTCTCCCCTTTTGTATTAATTAAACCATATTGTACATGCAGAAGAAACAATATTTTTCTAAATAATGATGCTAAATGAAAAATGAATGCAGAAACAAAGCATATGTTCTTGAACATGACTTGAAACACAGGTGGTATTATACAGAAAGCACAACCAGCCGCATTGTAAGGAGGGGAATAAGAAATTAGTTACAAGGGGTTTTACACCCCATTTAAATGGAAATGTAGGGAATTTGTTTTTTATGGAGCAGTTGGTATTCTCCATAATTTCACCTCTGTGGAATAAGCCAAATCCATATAAAGTATTGATAAAATATAATAATAATTTTACATCTTTTTCTTTCTGCATAAGGTCCTAAGTAGGTAATATGTCATACAAGTGAGTATTTATGAGAAGGGATGGAAAAATTTTCCTCTCCATGGGAATTTCCGCTTAATAGAAGACATTTTTTCCTTTCTGCAGAAATTTGCATAAAAAGGTAACAGCATTGTTTATATGGCTGAAAGGTTAAGGCTAATTAATGTACCCCAACTGTATGTGTCATTGAACCAAGGAAAGAAATACAATATTTCTCAAAATTGCTACAGATACAAAAATCCATTAAAAGTTCTACCTTTTTGATACTGCCAATGAAATTTCTTCTCTATATCATTGGGAGTCCCCACTGCAATTCCCAATAGGCTAAACAGAAAAAAAATCACTTCCTGCCATGAGGAAACTTTTGGGCAGAAAGTGGAGTTTTCCAGCATTTTTCCATCACGTTCATTGTATTGAAGTCAATAATAAGAATAAATCTCCCCCAATGCGTTGAGTTTCGCTTGTATTCCCACCATGGTCTCATAAAAGGCATGTCAGGTTCCTACAGCTTGTCATTCTGTGTTTGGGAGAGATAGCAACATAATTCTAAAGCTAGAGTGGAGAGCTGGAGCTCATTTTTGGGACTCTTGGTAGCAGACAAGCTGTTCTCTGGGTGTGTGGGGACTCTGGGGAGTCTGAATGGATAAAGGAGAGTTATAAAAAAATTTCAATGAGTAACAGTCAGACAGGCAGGTGATTCAAGTTCCTACCTGAGCTGACTGAGCCTCTGTGATTGACAGATATATTATGCAGGCTCATACTCATGAGGTAGACTAGCACAACTTAACACTGACTCCTACAGGCACATTAAGAAGTGCAAGACACATATATTGATTAAGGTGTGGTGATGGTCCACTCCTGAACAACTGCTTTTGTTGCAAACTGGTCATTCTGACGCTAACACAGGTCTGTCCTCATCCTGTAGTGTAAAAATTAAGACCGTGGTAACTTTGAGAGAGTAATCTGCTGCTGAAATTTTGGCACTAATTACATGTACAGGCAGAGAGACAGGCAAAGTGGGGGAAATGAGATAGTGTCACGGTTTATTATGACTCTCAGACACAAGTTTTAGGTAAAAATCAATTTTATTGAAATAATAAATTGATAACGTAGGATGGCAATCACATACATACAGATATATTCAGAATATAACAAGACAGAAGGCAGACTCTACCGGTCCTGTCAATATACCGGACAGGACAGTCTGAAGTAATAGAATGTTAGGCTCTACCAGCCTTGCCAATACCGGGTAAGGCAACCTGCAGATGGAATCGCATAACGGTTCTACCGGCCTTACCAAATTACCGGGCAAGGCAGCCTCAATAGATTCATAATGTAGGCTCTACCGGCCCTGCCAATACCGGGTAAGGCAACCTCAGATGGAATGTGGCAAAAGGTTCTACCGGCCTTACCAATACCGGGCAGGGCAGCCCAGAGATAGTAGCAGCAGTCAGATGGTAATGGCAAATTGACAGGATCGTAAGCAACCCAGTGTACACACACTGAGACTAACAGGGGAATCGTAAAGCCGCAAGGCTTTGGAGCAAACCAGCGTCCGCACGCTGGGACCAACACTGAATTGTATAGCCGATAGGCTTTGGAGCAAACCAGTGACCGCACACTGGTGTAACAAGCGAGTTAGTATAGCCGTAAGGCTTAGGAGCAAACCAGCGTCCGCACGCTGGGACCAACACCGAATTGTATAGCTGATAGGCTTTGGAGCAAACCAGTGACCGCACACTGGTGTAACAAGCGAGTTTGTATAGCCGCAAGGCTTTGGAGCAAACCAGCGTCTGCACGCTGGGACCAACACAGAATTGTATAGCTGATAGGCTTTGGAGCAAACCAGTGACCGCACACTGGTGTAACAAGCGAGTTTGTATAGCCGCAAGGCTTTGGAGCAAACCAGCGTCCGCACGCTGGGACCAACACAGGATAGTACAGCCGATAGGCTTTGGAGCAAACCAGTAACCGCACACTGGTGTAATAAGCGAGTTTGTCTAGCCGCAAGGCTTTGGAGCAAACCAACGTCCGCACGCTGGGACTAACACAGGATTGTATAGCCGATAGGCTTTGGAGCAAACCAGTGACCGCACACTGGTGTAACAAGCGAGTTTGTCTAGCCGCAAGGCTTTGGAGCAAACCAGCGTCCGCACGCTGGGACCAACACAGGATTGTATAGCCGATAGGCTTTGGAGCAAACCAGTGACCGCACACTGGTGTAACAAGCGAGTTTGTCTAGCCACAAGGCTTAGGAGCAAACCAGCGTCCGCACGCTGGGACCAACACAGAATTGTATAGCCGATAGGCTTTGGAGCAAACCAGTGACCGCACACTGGAGTAACAAGCAATGTCGCCGACGCGACCAGGCAGGAGGTCGCCAGGATACAGGAGACAGGCGATGCGATGACAGGAACCAGCAACGATCAGTCAGGTCAGGAAACAGCAGAGAAGAAGTTCAGCAGGAACTGCAACACCAGAGACTAGGCCGGAACCAGGACTGGAAGTACTCAGCATGTAGGAAACACTGGAACAGCAGAGATCAGGAACTCAGGAACACTTGAGATCAGGAACACTGGAACAGAGGCCCAGCTATCACTGGCATAGTGATAGCAAGAAGGTCAGAAACAACACGAAAGGGCACTCAAAGGGTGCCCAATCCAGGTTTAAATAGGCAATAAGAGGCGGGCTATCTGCAGACAGCCAATAGAAGCCCCCTACTGGTGACAGACAAGGAACTGCAGCAATCACGGGCACCGTGATAGATAGCATGTATATGATTTTTTTTCTAGATACTAGACAGTGACAGATGGGACAGTGTATAAAAATAAAAATTGACCAACAGGTGACAGAGACAGGCAGGGACCTTGACCTAAGCTATGCTATGACTGAGACCTACAGCAAGACATCACTTCACACACAAACAGTTCTGTTGTTACTTTACTATGAAAATCAACACTATATTCCACAGGCAGGGATGAGGGCAAAGGAATAGGAGGAGTTCAAAGATGTGGTATTAAAATGATAGTCCAAAAACTGTGGCCATGGTTTCTGCAGCTGGTACAATACATTATAATGGGCCATCTCTTCCTGAGAAAGCTGTTTGTAAAATTGAAATAAAAAGTTCCACTACCAGCTATAGTAGTAGTAGTAAAAAATCTTAAAAGTAGAGGTAAATATTATGTAAATCGGCCTAAGAGGAAAGGTAAAAAAGAAACTGACTGAGACTTCTAAAAGCCTAGAATAATAGGACAGTAGTGGGGAGGAAGTAGTGAGTGATGCTGATGATGACGTAATTATGGACAATGATGTTGATCTAAAATATATTCCTCCAACATCCTTCCCTTCTTCTGATAAAGATGTACAGAGGGAGAGGGAACACTATGCCTATTTATAAACTGTTTAAGAGAGCAATTGGAAAGTCTGAGATTTGGACAAGTAAAGATGCCTAAATATACACAATAATCCAATCAGTCATCATCATCTTCACCATTTCCACGTTCAGCCTCAACACAGACACACACACTATTACTGAATAAGCAGCAACACAGGTCATCATCATCAACATCCACAAGCTTAGCTATGATGAGTGTTTCTGCTGCTGTTGGAAGTGCAGAACCATTAATACCTATTGCTAGTACACTTGCAACTAGGTAAGGGCAAAAGGTCCTATTGTGTTCTCATGAGAAATACCATGAAAACCAAGTGGTTCTCCCCTTTTTTGCAAAAAATGTCATCCTCCATTTTGCCTAAAACAAAAAACTATTTGCCTATGTCTTTCAATGGGAACAAACTTCCCACCCATTTACTACTTGTATCACACGTTTGCACCAAACAAGTGACATTACTAGGAAGTGAAATGGAGAAATAAGCAATAAAGAGGGTAGAAGGTTATTTCCTAGCAATTTAGTGAGCGAAATAAAGCTAACAGAGACTCATAGTGTTAGCTAACACTATGAGCAACCGTAAGGAAAAAAGGAGGAGCTGGCAGGACCTTGATGTGTCCAGTGACTCAGAGGAGGAGGTGGAAGTCACCACCACCAGCATGGAAGGGTCTGAGAGCAGATTCTCCAGACCCAATGATGCCCAGTCCCCCAACTTATTCTCTTGGCATCTGTGGGAAAATGGTGAAAAAGTCACAGGAAGAACTGGGTAGCAGTGTGAGCAGCACAGGTCAGCTACATGTGCCTGCTGCTTCTGCTACCAGTGTGCCTTGTCATTCTGAAGAGGAAATGATGGCAAGTGGTCACAGCAGGAGATCCTAAGTCACACCTGTCATCCCCAAGAAGTCCCACTACCTCACAGCAACTAGAGGTGGAAGGAGAAGTCAGCAGCCGGACAAGTGGTCAAGGGAGCCCACATACCCCTGACCCTGTGATTCACATTCCAATGTTTTCCCTTTGGGACAGGATGCTGAAAAAGGCAGAAGTGGGCAGCACTAGACTTGTGCACGACAAACATTTTCGGTAAAATTCGATGTCGAACTAATTTTTTTTTTCATTCATCGACTCCGCAATTCGGATCCGACCTGTTAGACTCGGACGAAAGTAGGCGACAGTCTGAGTTATTCGGCGACTTTAAAATACCTATAAAAATATAATAAAAAATGAAAATTAAATGAATGGAACCATTTCCAGGGTCTAAATGAAGGTGGTGGAACAGGGTAAGGTGGGCATTTAGCCTTATGGTATTATGGATGAAGTAGATGAAGTATGGATGTAGCAGTAAGGCACCTTGCCTGCCTACACAATACACATACATAACTATGAGACTGAAAATTATTCAAACAAATTTCTGATATTAATTTTAATGTTTAACACAGAAACAAAGGTGATTCTCCATTGCGGACGTAATAAGGTACTAGGCCTGCCTATAGAACTGTGAGACTGGCTGATGTGTCACTCTGAAAATTATTCAAACAAATCACTACTATTACTTTTAATATTTTACACAGGAACAAAGGTGCCTATCCCTTGCGGACACAATAAGGTACTAGGTCTGCCTACAGAACTGTGAGACTGGTTGATGTGTCATGCTGAAAATTATTGAAACAAATTCCTACTAGTTTAGTATTTTTAATATTTAACACAGGAACACAGGTGACTCCCTTGCGGTGGTTATAAGGTGCTAGGCCTGCCTATAGAACTGTGAGACTGGCTGAAGTGTCACCATGAAAATTATTCAAACAAATTCCTACTAGTTTAGTAATTTTAATATTTAACACAGGAACACAGGTGACTCCCTTGCGGACACAATTAGGTACTAGGCCTGCCTATAGAACTGTGAGACTGGCTGAAGTATCACTCTGAAAATTATTCAAACAAATTCCTACTATTATTTTTAATGTTAAACACAGAAACAGAGGTGACTTCCTTGCGGTGGTAATAAGGTACTAGGCCTGCTTGCAGAACTGTAAGACTGGCTGAAGTGTCACTCTGAAAGTTATTCAAACAAAGCCCTAATATTACTTTTAATATTTTACACACGAACAAAGGTGACTTCCTTGCGGACGCAATAAGGTACTAGGCCTGCCTATAGAACTGTGAGACTGGCTGAAGTGTCACACTGAAAATTATTCGAACAAATTCCTACTATTATTTTTAATGTTAAACACAGAAACAAAGGTGTCTTTCCCTTGCGGTGGTAATAAGGTACTAGGCCTGCCTGCAGAACTGTGAGACTGGCTGGTGTGTCACTTTGAAAATTGTTCAAACAAATCCCTAATATTTTTAATTTTTTGCACAGGAACATAGATGACTCTCTCTTCCAGTGGCAATAAGGCACTAATGCTGGCTGACTGCCTATGGCTAATGCTAACTGCCTGCCTATACAGCAACTGGACACTCTCTATCTCCTTCTTCTCTCTCTCTGAGCTCCAACAACAAAATGAGGAAATGCAGGCTGTCTGCCTCGGTGTCTGTGAAATTAGTCCAACCCCCATCATGAAACAAAGAAGCCAGCTGGAATAGAGAAAAAGAGGGAAAGTAGCTCATGAAACTGAGAGGCTAATTGGACTAGAGACATGGAGGGAAAGTAATCAAGCGAGGGTAATAGTAGCTGAATTTCAGAAAGTTTTGATGACATTCAGACCAGGGCTAGTCAGATTTGTATTTTTTTTGTCAAATGACCATTGCCTGTCGGAAGGTCCGAATGTCACCAAATGACTGCATTTTCATGTAATTCCGAATGTCGCCGAACCCGAGTCTAGCCAGCACTATCCAAAAATACAAGAGAGAGAAGGGGGAGTAAATATAGTGGAGTATGTTGTGTTACATGGATTGACTAAATTCAATAGGTGTTATTATACTCACATTTTAATAATGCTACTATTTCCATAAAGTAGCAGTAATAGTTTGTGGAGGATACTGTACTGGCTCCATACAGGTTAGTTCCAGATGCCATTCAATCCAAAATTATAGAAATATTCTCCAAGAAGGTTAATCAAAAGAATACAGAGAAAAAAAAATCAGGAGAGCGCATGTATTCTGATATATAAACAAGCAATTGACATAGTATATGATTAAAATATGTGAACTTACATGTATATTATCTGACCAGTGAAATATAGTTGTCTACCAGTCTTAAAGGGATAGTAATACTTTGTTTTATCTTTATTTTATTTTGAAAGCATTAAAAAAACATGAAGAACGATATAAGTCTTATCTCTCAAACCTTTATGGTTTGAGAGATATTCACAAGAAAGTTTCCCCTCCTGCCCCTTTTACCTAGTGTACGCCATCTCTTCTCAGATGTGTAATGCAGTCCATAGACTAGACAGGTAACAGCAGGGGACAATCTTCTTCTATGAGAACAATGGAAGCCCTGCCCCCCTTAACAAGTTTTTCAGGTTTTTCCCTTATCTTAATTGAAGATTGTCCCTCTTTGCAATCTACCTGGACACCTCCCTTCTGCTCTGGCTGAGCAGTGTTATATCAGTAAAAGGGGTGGGAGGGGGATATTTTATCATTCAATAACTCTTGAACTACAACTCTGACAGTATTGAAATAGCACTCTCCAAAGCCAAATACTATGAAGATTAATTAGAGCTGCTTTTATTATGAAACATTACTATCCCTTTAAAGCTTGTGATGAATTTTACACTGGTCTTCCCCACAGAGACCACCATCCATTTTAAAAAGTCTTGACTGTAGACATAAGCATCAGCAGCAGACCACATTGATAGTAGAAAGTTCAATAAAACATTTTATTGAACAAAATATAAAAACTAGGTATATACCAATATGTGATAAAATTAACGTCAAAGTGCTAATTGCTCAACGCTTTTCATGCTCGGACTGACAATTTCTTCAGGAGGCTATCAAGTGGTCTGCAAGAACTACGTTTGTTTTATATATGCAAATAATTTTAATTGGACTGATTAATTCAATTAACCTATCACTGGTTTGCTAACAGAATTTGAATCTAATCCAATGGTATTTTGGTTGTGTATTAACCCACAATGCGGATATGAATTAAAATGAGCTGCTTCAGAGTAAATCTATTCTTCTTCAACCCAAACCAATATTATATGGAAATAGGAGGGAATACAATCCCAATATTAACAATCCTGGAAAGGATTATTATAATATTATGGTTAGTGATAAAACAGTTTTTTGTATAATAAGATAATATTCTTTCTGTTTATCAAAACAAAAATCATAATGGCCAAAAGTGATCACTATACAAATGCATATTATTAACCCTTTGAGTTCCAGAGTGGTACACAATGCATTGCGTACCCCTCTGGCACTCAAAGGGTTAACCCCTTACAACTGTAATTATATTACAAACATCATGTAATCTTATATTCCTTCATAGTGCCTATTAACTCATGTGTCGGAGAGTCCTACGGAATCGCCTGCTGGAATAAAAAGCACCATCTCTCACAGCACCCAGCCCACTCAAAACAAACCAGCAGCAAAAGGAATACACCAGTGGTTCTCAACTCCTGTCCTCAGGACCCACTAACAGGCCAGGACTTAGGGATTTCTCTGCTAGAGCACAGGTGTGTTGATCAGAGGTTCATTCACATTGATTAACTCACCTGTGCTCTAACAAGGAAATCATCAAATCCTGGCCTTTTAGTGGGTCCTGAGGACTGGAGATGAGAAACACTGGAATACACAATATATGAGATAACTAACTCCACTGAGGCCAGAGTAGTGTCACGCACACTCTCACCACTGTTGAATGCACCATATATCTCCCTGGCATCCAAAGGGTCAAGCTGCCAGTATGCTGGAGAGAAAGGAGAAATAGCTCTAAAAAAGAGATGCTATCCTTCTCAAAGGCAAACCAAATAGACCAAGCTAGAAATTTTAGAATAAATGTCAAAAAACACACACAAATATTCTGATAACCAACAATATAGTACTCATAAAAAATATTTTCCCTCTGAAAATCACATGATTATCGTAAACATTTTAAAATAATATATAAAAAGCATCTGAGGGAAACAAACCACATATAAATTGTGCATCCTTTATCTCCACAGTCTACCATATATCTACAAGAATTCAAACAATTATCACACCCCATATATATAATATATGGAAAATGAAAAAATATGTAAAGAAAAAAAAAACAATAAATACTGATAACTGTAACTTACTTAAAACACTCCCATTTCTACCAATTTGTTTAAACCATTCGGGAACAGAGTTCTAGCTTTAAAAATCCAAAAGGATCGTCTATTGGTCAGTCTTTGCTAGGGAGATTTTGACCGGTTCAAAAGGAATTATTTTAAAGAGGAACTACCACCCAGTAATAAGATAGCATCACATCATTGCCCATCTGGCGTTACTAGTAGCTGGCCGGCTCCAAAAGGGACTGACAGCGCAGGCGCGTGGACGTCACTAGGGCAAGATGTCCGCGCTCCGTTTTGCTGTCAGTCCATGAAGAATAGAGATTTCTCTTTAATCCGGTAAGAATTCTGGCGACTAGCGCTACTGAGCAGCTAGTTGCCAGATGGGCAATGATGTGATGCTATCTTATTATTGGGTGGTAGTTCTGCTTTAATCATGATGGGATTTTTGTTGTGTTTATCACTGCAATGTTTAGAAACACAATGAAATCCATTAAATATGTTACTCCTATGTTGTCCAAATCTATTTCTCACTGTTTCAGTTGTCCTTCCAACATATTGTACATCCCATTCACAGTTCAATAAACTACAAATGTCGATGTGCAATTTAAGAAATAATTAATTTTAAAATTAGACTTAAAATCAAGTGTTTTGGATGGCATATACAAACAAGTCTTACATCGTGTCAGAGCATACCTACATGCCCCAACAGATGGATTATTTCACACTCTAAGTTTACTAGGGGCTACTATGTTTTTGAGAGTCCTTGCTCATCCAAAAGCTAATTTTGTTTTTTCAGGGATTACCTGTGTGAGTATATCATCATGTTTAAACATAGAATACATTTTTTTTTCTAATCTCCTGGTGCAGCAGTTGAAGTGCAGTAAAGAATGAGGGTCTTTTTAGCAAAAAGCACAAAGGAAAGGGAGACAGATATGGTAATGGGGATGGACATCATCACCACCACCAGCATGACATTGCGGAGTTTGCTGCTGCTGTAGTTCCTGCTGCTGATTTGCCAGGTCAAGACATTAACTGTCTCAGCAGTAGGATGATGATGAAGAGCAGGTTAGTGTGCCACAGATCACTGTATCCAACATGGGACTGGGTTCCAGCAGTAGTGACTTTGGACTAGAACAGTTTTCATTTGCCACCAATAATCCTTGTCCTAGTTCTGTTGATGATTCTGGAGCAGCAGAAGTATCATCCTTTGCCCTGGCCAATTAAGGGGATTGTGGAGAAGAAGAAAGAAGCCATTCTCCTCCACCTGTCCCCTCCCTGAAACAATGGATATGGGAATATATTTCTCTTGGGCCAGGCATAGTGCAGTCATCAGCGATGGCACTGTGTACTATGTGTGATAAGTCGGTGAGAATGAGAAAAGAGGGGACACGCTTTGGCACAACCACTCACGTAATACACATGCAATACAGACACCAAAACAGAACCTGGGAATTACAGACTTATGAGTTTGACCTCTGTAGTGGTAAAATTGCTAGAAGGGATAATAAGGGATTATATTCAGGATTACAACACATAAAATAAGATTATTAGCAGGAACCATGCCAAAGATTATTATCAGGAATCATGCCAAAGTAACCTTTTCAGCTTCTATGAAGAAGTAAGTAGCAACCTAGATAATGGAAAGGCAGCTGATGTAATATAGCTAGATTATGCAAAAGCATTTGATTAATTGCCACACAGGAAGCTGGGGTAAAAAATAAGGATACTGGGGCTAGGGGATAACCTTTGTAATTGGATAGAAAACTGGTTGAAGGATAGGGAACAGTGTGTGTACACTGTGGTCAATTCTCCAATACAGTCAAGGTAGAGAGTGGAGTACCTCAGGGTTCAGGACTTGGTACACTGCTTTTTAACATGTTTATAAATGACCTGGAATATCTATAGAAAACAAAATATCAAATTTGCAGATGACACTAAATTATGCAGGTTAATAAATTCAGAACAGTATATTTGTTCTTTACAGAGGGATTTACATAAACTGACAGATTAGGTAAACAAATGGAATATGTGGGGTAGTGTAAAGTCAAGCATTTGGGAAGAAACATTCTAATACTACTTATGAACTTAATGGAATCATTTTAGGGGACTCGTTGCCAGAGAAAGTCCTAGGAAGCCTTGTAAACTATAAACTTGATAATAATGATCAGTGTCAAGTAGCAGTAGCAAAAGCAAAGTCCTGTCTTGCATATAAGGGCTATTGAAGGAAGAGTGGATAATTTTGCCTTTATAGAAATAGTTGGTAATACCTCACCACAAATATACAGTGCAGTTTTGGGCACCAGTTCTAAAAAAGGATATCCTAGAACTGGAGAGAATACAGAGAAGAGCAACAAAATGTATCAAGGGAATGGAGAACTTAATGTACGAGGAGCAATTAGACAAACTTGGTATATTTCTTTGTTTCTGATGAAGTACCTGTATAGGTACGAAACATGTTGCATTTGCACTTAGATCAGCCACATCTCAGAGCTTTTTATCTTCATGCATACTTCAGTGATCCATTTTATATCGCAGAAGGAAGGTTGACCATATATTACTGTCCATCTCTCTGCCCGCTTTTCATCTGCGGGGAAGCACAGGACTGTCAACACCTGTTTAGGCTATCCTAACTATATGTCTATATGTCAACTAGGTGCAACTGCCCACTGAACAGTGGAACTACGGAAGGTACTTTGTAACGGGTGGCTTATTTGATCTTTACCAACCTGAGTGATTCAAGATACGTGAGCTCAATACATTTTTTTATTCTTTTTTTTAAGTGGTATCGCTCCTGTTGCTCTTTTTTCAATATGTCATTGCTTGTATAGATTTTTCCAGTTTCTATTAATATACTTTGTATTCCAATTTAATTTATAAAGAATATCAGCACTCTCCTTGTTCTTTGTTCTATTAGTATTTGTTTAACCTGTTCACTGTCAGATTATAGGATTGTAGCTTTTGTATTTCTTTTGTTTTATATATATATATATATATATATATATATATATATATATAGTTGCTGTTTAGGTACAGGAGAAATTGGTGTTGTTTCCATATTTTGTGTTATCGCATTTAATGGCCACCACAACATATCCTGCTTTTTCTCAGGGCTTGTTCTAACCAACTTAAGTCCTACAAATCACTGTTTCCTCAGGGCTTGTGACACTGATAAGCATTATCAGTGATTCCTCAAGGCTTGTGACTCTAACAAGCCGAACTGATATAACTTATCTGTGATTCCTCAAGGCTTGTGATGATAACAAGCCAGAGTCTTACAAATCAAAGTTTCCTCAGGGCTTGTGCCTAACAAGTCTAAGTCATACAAATCATACTCTACAAAATACTATATCCCATCAAGTATCAGTCTGTCCCAGTCGCAGTTATGTCAGGGGATCCCTGCCTCTATCACATTGTGTACTGATCTCTTATTTTATTTAGTATTTATTTTTTTACTAACTGTCCCCCCAATTCCAGTCAACAAATTTCCCCATCCAAATTCCCTGTTCTACTGATTGTTTCCCCACATTCCACCAACACAAGCACCCTCATACCCCTTTTATCCTATGCCTTTTGGAAATATAATGACATTTGCTATGTGTTGTGTGTAAATTCAATCCTCCCATTGATTTCAATGCAATGAAGGTGAAAAAAGTGGAAAATGACCACTTTTTTTATGGAAATTTTCTGCCAAGAGTGATGTGCCTTTGTTCGCTGATTTTTGGTTTGAAGTGAACATTTTTGCCCATCCTTACCACAGGGCTTGAACAGAGAGCCTGATAATTTATACATCAGTATATGTTTAGATTGTTTGTTAGAGAGACTGTGCTTTTCAGTTGGTGCCGAGATAAAAAGTCATCATTTAATCTACACTGTGATAAGATAATTTCAGTGTCCCGAGTCTATTAGAAAGATCCTTTTGGTTCCTTTAGATATTGATTAATTATTCCTTAAGAGTTTTTTTCTCTGTGTGTGGCAGTATTGGATCTTTTTGTAAAACTCATATGGATTCATTATCTGTCTGTCTCTAATTTTATTAATTTTTATAATTATTAATCTGTTCTTAAATATTTTTATTTATTCAAGGGAGATCTCAGTTTGTGTTTTTTGTCCATCTAAATCGCTTCTTTTTTGTCAAGAGGAGTGACATTCCTTTCTTTTATGTGCATCACATTTTGATATGTTTTATGGGTCAGTTAATATTACTATTTTATTTTATATACTCCATTTCTCGATTTCCCACCATGAAACTGGATATGTTTTATTGTGCAGGGGTGGATTAATACAGTGTTTAGGATGGTTGCATATTTGGGAGGTATCTGTTTTGGAGATGATTATAATATTTGCTTTTAAGAACAGAGTTTTGCCCCCCCCCACACCTCCATTTTCTGCATAATTTCATATTCCTGTGTGTGTTTATGCCAAATTGTAGTTTGTAAATTATTTAATTTCTGGTGAGATATTTTATTTTATGTTACTTACTGCTGAGCAAGTACTTAAGCAGTATGAGATGTTATTAGATTATGTACATCGGAAACTATTTTGTTATATTTCGGTAATGCTTCTTTAACCCTTTGAATGCCACAGGGTACGAAAAGGGTTAAGACTGCACCTTACATATCTCCTCTCCTGAGGCTTGATTTAATAGTCACCGGTAAAACTGTCATTAGGGCAAAAATGAACACTGTATGATATACACACAGAGTTACTCTGGAATTCAATTGTCCTACCAACAGGAACCACAGCGAACGTTGGGCTATAGAACCTGAATTTTGGCCCAAAGTTTGTCGTGTGGGCTCCTTGTTCTAAATTCACGTTAAATATTGTGAGAAATGGGGCCATCAAAGGAAACCATCTGATGCTCGAGCTAAAACACTGTCACCCTCCCAAACATTAACCCTAAACCACCCCTGACATTAAAGTAAAACAAATACTAGCCCTAACGCTATCCTAACACGCATAACCCAGAGATGTAATACTTACCTATTATCCAGTTCAAGTCTTCTTCTTTAAATTTCTATCTTGTGTCTTCTTCTGTCTTATTATCTGTTTATCTTCTTTCTTCTAATCTGCCAAAATGGAATGCCACAATAAATAAAAAGAAAATCCATGTTCACAGAAAAAAATGACCCAAAGATATGCCAGAACTGGACTCTGCCGCTTCTGCTGCCACTAGCGGCAGCAGCAGGAGAAAAGAACAAAAATCTCTCCCTTTGATACCTCTTGGGCAACTGACCGAGCCATTCTGAGTTAAAATTTTAATAGAGATTGGCTTTTAGATGACAGTCTCTTTTCAAAATGATAATCAGCCTATCATTGGCTAGGATGTGGGATTATGCACCTCCCAGATTCTTGAGGGTTTTGTCATCCCTCCCACTAGAAGATGATTGGCTGGGAGGTGCAAAATCCCACATCCTAATCAATGGAAGGCTGGGAACAATTTTGAATAGAGAATGGCCACATAAAATCCTGAGGGGTATCTAAGGGAGGGGGTGTTTTGCTCTTCTCTCCTCCGGCAGCTGCCAGTGAAAACAGAGGCAGGCAGCATCCAGTTCTGGCATATCTTTGGGAGCATTTTTTCTGTGAATTTGGATTTTATTTTTACTTATAGTGGCACTCTATTATGTCAGATTTGAAGAAAGAATATAAGCAGATGAGAAAATAAGAAGACAGGAGAAGGTGCAAGATAAAAGATTAAAGAAGACTTGAACTGGATGACCAGGGTGCTGAACAGCAAACTTACAAGTATTACTGCTTATTTTCAGGGGATGGTGTGCCAGTGGGGTATGCACTGCTCTGCAATGTGTTGCAGTAATTAGTCTAAAGGTGTTCAAATACCAGTCCGTTGGTGGTCTTCTCTTTGTGTGGTCATGATTAATCACATTTAGTTTGCAAAACGCATTAACCAGCATACTTGCACCGCTTGTCATCTAGCCACTCCATCAGTCTCCCCTCGGCACCATTTCACATGTAGAGGGTATGAATACTTTTTAACTTTGTATCAAATAAAGTTTCATTAATTTTACCATCATTGAGTTCTTCTGTTGATATATATATATATATATATATATATACCACTACTGTTATTAACCTGTGCTATCACCCCTTGTTTATCATTGTCTCTCCCGGATGAAGCTTAGAGACATTCCCGATAAGCATGGTTAAAACTAGGGGTGGGTGAAAATTGTTGCTGTGTTCCTGAGAAAACCACGTTTGCTTTTTTTCAGGAAAATCCACTTTTAAAACAGCGATTAAAATCTTTGAGGTTTTCAACAATTTTTCAGTGGGTAGAAAGTTTCCATCAATTGGGTTACCTGGTTTTCACTTTTTCCGTTTAAAAACTTGGTAGATATGCTGTGCTGTTCTGCTGTTATATGTTTGGAAAATTCAGGCAGGAGAGGCTCATGGTGACTGCGATCACTGTGAGAAAGTTTAAAAATAGTAAAAGGGGGAACTGGAAGAACCCTTATGTGTCCACTGATTGTGAGGAGGAGGAGGAGGAAGTGAGCACTACTGAACCAATGCTGTCCAGTCCCCCTAAATCATCCCCAGGGATCTTGAGGAAATTAATGGGAAGGGAGGAAGAGCAGGATAGTACTAGTGAGAACAGGACAGGTCAGCTGCCTGTGCCTGCTGCAAGACGTGCTGCCCCTGCTGCCAGTAGTGCTGTGCCTGCTGTCAGACATGCTGCCAATGCTACTGCTATCACCATTGCTGTGCCTGCTGTCAGAAGTGCTGCCCCTGCTGCTACTAGTGCTGTGCCTGCTGTCAGATAAGCTGCTGCCAGTGCTGTCCTTACTGCCGCCAGTGCTGTGTCTGCTGTCATATGTGCTGTGTCTGCTGCCACCAGTGTTGTGCCTGCTGCCGGTGCTGAACCTGCTGCCAGCAGTGCTGAACCTGCTGCCACCAGTACTGTGCCTGCTGTCAGTCATGCTGCCCCTGTTGCCACCAGTGCTGTACCTGTACCAGTATTGTGCCTACTGTCAGACGTGCTGTTCCTGTTGCCACCAGTGCTGAACCTGCTGCCAGCAATACTGTGCCTGCTGTCAGATGTGCTGCCCCTGCTGCCACCAGTGTTGTGCTTGCTGCCAGTGCTGAACCTGCTTCCACCAGTGCTGAATATGCTGCTAGCGTGTCTTGTAATACTCAGGAGGGGGTGAAGGAGAAGATGATGCCAAGTGTGACAGCAGGGAACCCTAAGTCACTCTAGCCATCCCCAAGCAGTCCCACCTGTGTTAGTACTAAGAAGTTCCAGCAGCTTTTTTAGTGTTAGGAGTGAAGTAGAGGGTAATCAGTATCCTCATATTACTAGCAACTGTGAGGAGAAAATCTCTGCGGCTGAATTTGATGTGGTTGGTGTTAGTAGTAGTAGCAGTAATGGTGAAGCAGCTGGTGGGACTAGTGTTAGGGGAGTGGTAGGGGAAGCATTTGAGAGCATCCAAACTAGCGGTCAAGGGAGCCCACACCATTCCTATTGCCATGGGAGTCCCCTACCCTTCACTACAGTTTCCAAGGGGAACATGATCCTGAAGAGGCCAGAACTGGTGTTGGGAGACAGCAGGCACAGAATTAATACCAACATCACCAGCAGGAGCACAGATCAGCTGCCTGTGCCTGCTGCTACTGTTGCTAGTCTGCTTTCTTCAGGTAAAAAAGAAATGCCAAGTGTGACATTAGGGGACCCTCTGTCACATTGCTCGTCACCTCCTACAAGCATCAGTGAGATGTCTGCAATAGAGCAGCAGCACGTAGGTACTAGTGGTGGTGGTGATGATGATGCTGGAGAACCCGGGGTGGAAGAGACATTGATGGCATTTTTAGCAGAAACTGAGAAGGAATGGAAGACAGGGATGAGGATGGGCATCACCACCTACACTAGCAGTGAGCTTTTGGAATCTGAGAAATTTGCAACTGCTCTATTTCCTGCTGCTGCTGAGATGCAAGGGCAGCAGGATGCTGAGGAGCAAGCTAGAGTGCCACAGACCACCATGGAGACAGTGAGAATGGTTTCAACAAATGTTGCGGGACTAGGACAGGTTCCACTTGTCAGCAGCAGCAAGACCCTGTCCTAGTTGCAGTGCTGATTCTGAGGCAGCAGCAGCAACAGTATTCACTACCACAGAGAGTGAAGGGCCGGAATGTGTAGGACAAGAAGAAAGAGGCCATTCTTCTCCACCTGTTCCCTATCCCTCCCCCCTGAAGTCATGGGTGTGGGACTATTTTTCTCTATGGGGAGGTACAGTGCAGTCAATCACCAACGGTACTGTTCACAATTTGTGACAAGTCAGTGAGAAGAGGAAAGGAGGGAACACACCTTGGCACAAACGCCCTGATATCACACATGAAACACAGACACCACAACATTTATGTCAAACATGTTAAAGGCAAACACCCACCACAGAAATCAAGCACCACTGTTGTTGTACCCCCCCCCCCGACTCTCCAGAAAGGCAACAAGAGGCGAAGCAAAGATCAAAGAGGAGGAAGAGTAGAGAAACCCAAGCAGAGACTGGAAGTTCCATGACGAGTGAAACAACTAGCTCACCATCACTTTCTTCCTCTAGGGTAATGTATCAGTTCGTGGCTTTAGGTGCATTTATCTGGTGTGAAGGGTTATACAATAACAGCTGTGTTAAAATTAATGTACTCACACACCATGCGCTCTCTACAAAATGGCATCTTCAACCATGTGGCTTGAGAACAAAGACATGAGTTGAGGCCTAGCAAGATGACATCAGACCATGTGGCTTGAACTCTCTGCAAAATGGAGTCCTCAACCATGTGGCTTGAGAACAAAGACATGCATTGAGGCCAAACAAGATGGCATCAGACCATGTGGCTTGAGAACAAAAACACAGGCCTAGCACAAATAGAGAGACACAGTATGCTCACATCCACAAAAACTAGCACAGTTATTGGAAACAATATGCATTTGCCAACACCTCAAAAGCCAACCCATCAATTTAGGATATAGCCAGAGAAGTTTGTTCTAATGACTAATACCACAATTAACACAATAACACCCCAGAACTAACAATAAGCAATACTATTTAATAACAAACAATAATATTTTAATAAGAACAACACACTGTATATTATCAAACATATTCTAGCTAAACACCTAATAATATTAACTAGACAATTACTTACTGCAGTGAAAATAAGACACAAATACAACAATTATAGTAGAGACACTATACGTTGGTTACTTTGCATATTTTTCCTAGAAATATTGTATAAAAGAAAACAAGAGAGAGATTCTTAGCTAGAAAATCCTGGGACGAGAGGCAGGAAAAGAAGCATGGAGACAAAAGGGAGCTGGTCCTTTCTTTGTCTCCACCCATTGTACACTGTGTGGTGCACTGACCACACATGGCAGTGTAGTGGAGATCGTAAGCAGGGCATCAAGCGGCATCTGAGGAGATTCCATCCCACGGAATATGCTAAGATAGTGGCACGGAGGGTTCATCATTACTATTAACCTGTCAGCAAGTTGTCATGTGTCCTTAGCAGGTTCTGGACAAGGGGTTTAGTGACAGAGGCAGTGTTTGGGTTCTGGTGTCATTGTGTTTGGATACAGTTGTGCCCCTCAGATGTTATTTAACACACACACTGTGCACATTGCAGTTGTTGATGAAAGGTGCAGTTCCTGCTCTCAAGGGAAAAAATTAGATTCTAATAACAAAGCACCCATGATTTTGGAGTAGGGGCAGATGGAGAAGAATTATTGTCCAACTTCTTCTTTTCTCCACATATGCTGGGGGCTAATTATTGTGCTGCTACTGCCTCAGGTGCATCACTGGAGCTAATCATGGCAAGTGGAACACCTTCATCTTTCATCACCCATGTTACTGCTATTGTTGATCCAATTCCCTTTCAGCTGCCTAATCATCATGTTGCTTAAACAACTCAGCAGCAGCAGCAGCAAGAACAGCATTTGCAAATTCCGCAATTGTGGACTCAGGAGGACATTTGAGAATGGACAGTGGCCACTGGCCAACATTACCTACTGGCAATAGGCCAGTAGGACATTTTTTTCCTCAGGGCTTGTGCTTTGAAAAAAATAAAATAATAAAATAAAACATAGTCCTACAAAAATGTTGTTTCTAACAAGCCTAAGTCCTACAAATTAATGTTTCCTCAGGGCTTGGGCCTCTAACAGCAAATCTAACAAATTATCCTCTATAAAATGCTGTATCAGGTGAAGTATCAGGCCACCCCAGTGGTAGCTTTTGTCAGGGGTTTCCTGTCTCTATCACTTTGTATACACATTTCTTATTTTATTTTATTGATTTATTTTTTTAACGTTTTCCCCAATACCAGTCAAGAAACCCCCCCAAACAATTTCCCTGTTCAACTGATTAATTCCTCAGACTCCACAGACAACACAGGAACCCTCTTCAGGCCCCTTTTATATCACATCTAATGGGTTTTTTTTTAATTGTATTTAGGATTTATTTTTTATTAACTGCCCCCCAATCCCAGTAAACAACCCCCCCAAAAAAATTCCCAGGTCAACTGATTCTTTCCCCACACCCCACCAACACAGGCACTCTCGTGCACCTTTTATACTATGGCTTTGGGAAATAAAATAATATTTGCTATGTATTGTGTGTAAATTCAATGTTCCTATTAATTTCAATGGAATGAACTAGGCAAAAAAGTGGAAAATTAACACTTTTCACGGTGAAATTATTCGCAAAGCAAGAAGTGCCATTATTCACAGATTTCAGTTTGAGGCAATATTTTTCGCCCATCCACGTTAACACGTGATAATTTCACTCCATGAAGCATGTTGCAGGTTCCTTTGCACTCTATGCAACATTTGCCTTATATGTTTTATACATATATCAGAGCCTCTGTTTTCATGGTTAGAGAGGCTACTATTATCTTTTAATAAAAATATAGCCCTGGATAGTTTCCATGTTGCGATAACCAATATTTATGTAACTTCATTGTATTTGTTAGCTCCATACATTTACCATGTAGATTATTAGAAATACATGGGATATCACTTAGTAACTGGAAATGTAAGATAATATGTACCCTGGTAAGTGTATTTATGAAATCATACATTTAACATGAGTGATAAATAAGTTCCTTGTTGGAACTTAGCTCTGTAATGGTAAGTCATTAAATAGTATCTACATCTAAATGGCACAGAAAGTAAAAACATATTAGATTATACACTGCTGGGAGACTGTTAATATGTCAATATAGAAATACCAGATAACTAAAGGGTTAACGTGATTCCAATTACACTCTATTCTGGATGCATTCTCATATATTTATATTTACAGAGACACACGTACATAAAGCAAGGCTAATGTATTCCATATATGTCATAGATACCAAAAAGGTTAATTATGGACTTAACATAGGCACTGAAAATGGATACAGCCTATCGGCATGTAGAATGGTGATGTCTTCAGTTTCAAATTGAAGCACGCCCCTAACTGAATAAGGGCATAAAAACTGGTCGCCAGCAGATCATTTTGTCTATATATGCCCTGAATAAGCCTCAGATGTGGTGAAACATGTTGAGCTATACATCTGTTGCACATTTGGGCTTGAATCTATGTGAACAATAAAAATATCACTGTGTTCATATTAATTAGAATAAAACATAACTGTGATCTGAGAATGTGTTTTAACCATGAGGGCTGATAGGTAGAGAGGGCAGGAATGACTGAATTGGACGAGTAGGATATAATGCTTTGTATTGATCTGATAAGATGCTTTAAATGTACCTTATCATTCGCTGGTATTAATGTTCAACTGTATGTGAATATTCAGAATGAAACTTGCTGACAAGGATCACTAGTTGCAGTGGGAAGTTTTACTTGACAAGTCTTACTTTTGAGCCAGTTGACATTTGCATACTAGATTCTTCAGTGATTTATCTTTTTCTATGAGTATTACATTACACTGAGAAAGCCTATTTATAGTGTATTTAAAGTGACAATTTGTAATATATTGTTATTGATTAAGACCTCGATTCAATTGTCTCCAACGCCAGCTGACGGCAGTTTTTTAAGCATGGTAAGCCATTCAATTAGCCACCTTAGAAACAGCTAATAGTAGTTTTAAACTCACGAAGGACATTGAAAAATTACCCATTGAAAACAATGTAACAGCTATATAGTTGAGTGTGATCTATGCCAACGTACCATAAACTGATACATTTAGTATCAGAATTCTGCACCCAGTTTTTCTGACCGTACAGCACACAAAGGAAAAAGAAAAAACTGTTGCACAAAAGAAAGTGGGGAAATATCAGCTCATGCAACATCCAGTACATAGCGCTATCACAGCAATGGCAAAATGAACCCCTGCAAAGTCAAGCTACCATACGGAAAATGGCCATGCCATACAAACAAGTCCTGGACAACCAACAAAATCTTTTCAAGGGTTTGACAAAGTAACTCAACACAATCCTGCACACCATATCACAGAACAACAGGGGTTAACACACATCAACACATATGTACACTCAACACAAGACACACACCTGTCAATCCCAACGCAACCCCAGCTCATCTGTGCAAAATTATCAACCAATGGAGACCCAAAGTACACCTGACAACATCACATGTGTATCTGACAAGTACATAGCAAGTATAACAAATCAGACAAATAAAAACAACCGCACCACTAAACACTTACCTGGACAACACACACACGTTTCCATTGGTCACTCCCTGGGTAATGATCGTGCCTGGAAAACACCCCACCACTGTCTTAAAGAGACATCTCACCATCCTCAGACGTGGCGTGTTTGCAGTGAGACCACTCAGACAGAGAGAGAGAGAGATTACAACCAGTATGTTTGCATATCTATTTCTGCAGATACAAAGGTGTGCAAGGGCTATGGATCCCCATCATTCCCCAAGCACACCTACTGAACATCCTTCACCTGTTACAAACTCTGATGCTCTGGCTGAAGAACCACACCAGGAAGTAGTACCTCAGCTGCTACAACAGACTGTCCCACAGCTGCTACAGGGACCTGTAGAGTAGCAAAGGGATGACAAATTGCCACAAAGACACAGAATATACCACAGAAGGGTCACATTCTTCAGAATGATGGATGCTGAAGTTCGATACTGCTACAGGTTGAAGTCACCCAGCAACATCAACCTATATGTGGTGATAAAAGTATATGTAGACCCCATATACAACACCAACCCATACCCTATCTGGCTTGCAGAAGCTGGTGCGTGCCATACATTTTATGGCAAGTGGATCCTTACAGTCCACAGAACGGTTTGCATCTGGCATGACCCAGCCCACATGTTCAAGGGCACAAGTGTTGGCAGCCTTCAAGAGGAAGGCCAGGAGCTACATCCACTTCCTCTCCACCCAGATGGAGTGAACACTTGTCAAGCAGGAAGTCTACATGGTGGGAGGCATTGCCAGGGTTATGGGTGCCATAGACTGCACATGTGAGCATAAGAGGTCCAGTGTATGAGTGATTGAGTGACATCTCTTCATCAACAGGAAAAATTTCCACTCCATCTATGTTCAGATGGTGTGTGATTCCAAAATGAGGATGACCCATGTTTGTGCCTCCTGTCCTGGCAGATGTCATGACTCATACATCCTCAAGCACCCGTCCACTGAGACTTTGAGAATGGGACTATACAGGAGGAGTAAGTCAACAATACAAACAAGTCACCTTACACAACATCATCTACATAACATGCGGTCCTTGTCTCACAATGTCACTTTCTTTCCACTGGTATAGGTGTAAACCGTGGCTCCTCACATCACTACCAAATCCCCAAACACCTGCACAGGAGTGCTACAATGAAGCTCAAGTCCGAATAAAGAATAACATTGAGAGCACATTTGGCCTGCTTAAATTCAGATTCCAGTGCCTGGATCACTTAGGGAGAGTTCTGCAATATGCACCAGCCAAGGCATGCAACATTATCCTGGTGTGTGCCATACTACACAATATAGCAGTGGACATATATCTAGTGGACGATATGCATCCACTACCCATTGTGAAGGTATCCTTTTCACTTCCACAGGATGAGGAGACCGTGAGAGGGGTGTTGATATGAAGCAGGATCATCAGGGACCACTTTGCCCCTGAGTATAATACAGGAATCAAACAAAATGCATGATTGTCCATGATCAGGCTTGGGGAATGTGTTCAAACACACTCACACAACACATAATGATCTGTTTCACTCCACAGGATAACTGACATACACAGGCCTGATGTTGCCTGCTGCAACATCACAACCACATAGCTACTACAGTATCTAAGCTATATATTGAGGGTGTGAGTTCAACTGTGATCTCCCATTCCTTTTGGGTATGATGGCATTGCCACTTTGAGGATATCATCCATCCCCCTTAGAACAAAGGTACGCCACACTGCCCATGTTCATCATATCCCTGAGTTGAACTGACAGCAAACAAGTTTTGTTGGCTTGAACATAACCATTAAACCATAGAACCCTCGGAATGAGAGAGGGGTATCAATGCAATGCAGTAGATAACACTCTGGCATTCCAGGTGTTAAAGTAACATTTAAATTAACATGAGAAAAAACCTAATGGAGCAGATTAGCGATCTATATACTGTGTTAGCATCTACAGAATCAGAGTAATTATTTCGCAAGTCAGTTTGCAAGGCCCTGTGTGGTGTGTGTGTGTGTGTGAGCATCACAATGATATTGGCACACCAACACTGTCTGTTTCATGGGGCTTGGTTCACATACTAGATGATGTGTTACTACAATTTCCTGGTCACATATACAGATGGTTGGTTAGCATCCTCTTGTTTCTAATGTATTGGGTTCCAGAGGGGTAGACAAACCAGAACGCAAAAGGTTAATGGTAACATAGTAACATAGTTGACGAGGCTCAAAAAAGACATCCATCAAGTCCAGTCCATGCCAAAATACCCCTGTTGAACCAGTTGACTATCACGGTGCCCGTGATTCGTGAGCGACATTCTGACTTCCGGGTTTGTGCTTTGCTGTCTTTTATTGGTGCTAGCTGGCTAGCCCCTCCCAGGGCTAGCCTTTATATACGCCCTCCTGTCACTAGGCCGGTGCCCTTTTGTGGTGTTCCTGACCTTACGTTATTCAGTGCTCCTGTTCCGTAGTCAGCTTTGGCTGACTACTGCTCTCTGTGTACCGACCCAGGCTTTGGCTAACAACCACTCTCTGTGTACCGATCCAGGCTTTGGCTGACTTCTGCTCTCCATGTACTGATCCAGGCATTAACTGACTTACGCTACTTTGTTGCCCTCGCTATTATTGTCAGTTCTCTCTGATTTGTTGCCTCTGGTTGCGCTACTCTCAGCCTGTGATTATCTGTGGCCTCCGTTAAGCACACCCAGTCAGCGCTATCTGGTCACTAAGCGGTTACTGTTGCCTTCCTACTATACGCTCAGCCTGTGACTATCTGTGGCCTCCGTTAAGCACACCCAGTCAGTGCTATCCGGTCACTAAACGGTTACTGTTGCCTTCCCACTATACGCTCAGCCTGTGACTATCTGTGGCCTCCGTTAAGCACACCCAGTCATTGCTATCCGGTCACTAAGAGGTTACTGTTGCCTTCCCACTATACGCTCAGCCTGTGACTATCTGTGGCCTCCGTTAAGCACACCCAGTCAGTGCTATCCGGTCACTAAGAGGTTACTGTTGCCTTCCCACTATACACTCAGCCTGTGACTATCTGTGGCCTCCGTTAAGCACACCCAGTCAGTGCTATCCAGTCACTAAACGGTTACTATTGCCTTCCCACTATACGCTCAGCCTGTGACTATCTGTGGCCTCCGTTTAGCACACCCAGTCACTGCGATCCGGTCACTAAGCGGTTACTGTTGCCTTCCCACTAAACGCTCAGCCTGTGACTATCTGTGGCCTCCGTTAAGCACACCCAGTCAGTGCTATCCGGTCACTAAGTGGTTACTGTTGCCTTCCCACTATACACTCAGCCTGTGACTATCTGTGGCCTCCGTTAAGCACACCCAGTCAGTGCGATCCGGTCACTAAGCGGTTACTCTTGCCTTCCCACTAAACGCTCAGCCTATGACTATCTGTGGCCTCCATTAAGCACACCCAGTCAGTGCTTTCCGGTCACAAAGCGGTTACTGTTGCCATGCCACTATACGCTCAGCCTGTGACTATCTGTGGCCTCCATTAAGCACACCCAGTCAGTGCTATCCGGTCACTAAGAGGTTACTGTTGCCTTCCCACTATACGTTCAGCCTGTGACTATCTGTGGCCTCCGTTAAGCACACCCAGTCAGTGCTATCCGGTCACTAAGAGGTTACTGTTGCCTTCCCACTATACACTCAGCCTGTGACTATCTGTGGCCTCCGTTAAGCACACCCAGTCAGTGCTATCCAGTCACTAAACGGTTACTGTTGCCTTCCCACTATATGCTCAGCCTGTGACTATCTGTGGCCTCCGTTTAGCACACCCAGTCAGTGCGATCCGGTCACTAAGCGGTTACTGTTGCCTTCCCACTAAACGCTCAGCCTGTGACTATCTGTGACCTCCGTTAAGCACACCCAGTCAGTGCTATCCGGTCACTAAGTGGTTACTGTTGCCTTCCCACTATACGCTCAGCCTGTGACTATCTGTGGCCTCCGTTAAGCACACCCAGTCAGTGCAATCCGGTCACTAAGCGGTTACTGTTGCCTTGCCACTATACGCTCAGCCTGTGACTATCTGTGACCTCGGTTAAGCACACCCAGTCAGTGCTATCCGGTCACTAAATGGTTACTGTTGCCTTCCCACTATACGCTCAGCCTGTGACTATCTGTGGCCTCCGTTAAGCACACCCAGTCAGTGCTATCCGGTCACTAAGCGGTTACTGTTGCCTTCCCACTATACGCTCAGCCTGTGACTATCTGTGGCCTCCATTCAGCACACCCAGTCAGTGCGATCCGGTCACTAAGCAGTTACTGTTGCCTTCCCACTAAACACTCAGCCTGTGACTATCTGTGGCCTCAGTTAAGCACACCCAGTCAGTGCTATCCGGTCATTAAGCGGTTACTGTTGCCTTCCCACTATACACTCAGCCCGTGACTATCTGTGGCCTCCGTTTAGCACACCCAGTCAGTGCTATCCAGTCACTAAGCGGTTACCGTTGCCTTCCCACTATACACTCAGCCTGTGACTATCTGTGGCCTCCGTTAAGCACACCCAGTCAGTGCTATCCGGTCACTAAACGGTAACTGTTGCCTTCCCACTAGACGCTCAGCCTGTGACTATCTGTGGCCTCCGTTAAGCACACCCAGTCAGTGCTATCCGGTCACTAAGAGGTTACTGTTGCCTTTCCACTATACGCTCAGCCTGTGACTATCTGTGGCCTCCGTTAAGCACACCCAGTCAGTGCTATCCGGTCACTAAACGGTTACTGTTGCCTTCCCACTATACACTCAGCCTGTGACTATCTGTGGCCTCCGTTAAGCACACTCCGTCAGTGCTATCCAGTCACTAAACGGTTACTGTTCTCTTCCCACTATACGCTCAGCCTGTGACTATCTGTGGCCTCCGTTTAGCACACCCAGTCAGTGCTATCCGGTCACTAAGTGGTTACTGTTGCCTTCCCACTAAACGCTCAGCCTGTGACTATCTGTGACCTCCGTTAAGCACACCCAGTCAGTGCTATCCGGTCACTAAGTGGTTACTGTTGCCTTCCCACTATACGCTCAGCCTGTGACTATCTGTGGCCTCCGTTAAGCACACCCAGTCAGTGCAATCCGGTCACTAAGCGGTTACTGTTGCCTTCCCACTAAACGCTCAGCCTATGACTATCTGTGGCCTCCATTAAGCACACCCAGTCAGTGCTATCCGGTCACAAAGCGGTTACTGTTGCCTTGCCACTATACGCTCAGCCTGTGACTATCTGTGACCTCGGTTAAGCACACCCAGTCAGTGCTATCCGGTCACTAAATGGTTACTGTTGCCTTCCCACTATACGCTCAGCCTGTGACTATCTGTGGCCTCCGTTAAGCACACCCAGTCAGTGCTATCCGGTCACTAAGCGGTTACTGTTGCCTTCCCACTATACGCTCAGCCTGTGACTATCTGTGGCCTCCATTAAGCTGTCAGAGACTTTGTCCTGGGGGAGCATACAGGGTTAATTCTAATACTAGAATGTAACTGAAATTATGTTGAGGAGATGTTCAAATTACCTCATCTTTGAACAATGAGCCATTAGTCCAAGGTAGGGAGTAAAAATAACAATGTCAGTTTAATGGCAGATGGATAGTCAGTTGGAGACAAGGTGGCTGAGAGAGACGGACTCCCTTATGTGTAAGACAAAGCAAAATGACATATTTAGGAGGTTTTTGATAACCCTTTTGACCTTTCTCAGTTTTGACGAAAGCCACATGATCTGACATAAAACTGATTATAGGTAAAATTCTAAAGTAGAGTAAGAGCTCCACCTAGAGTCTTGAGAGCATTATGACTGGGATATCCGCATTCCTTGAATAATTTGGGATATATTAATATCCAATCAGGGCAGACCGGTGATGTCACGGTATAATGAGATGGATCTTTATCCAATCATTAGACAAAGGTGGGGATTACTGATAAGGCAAAAATTGCAAATATAATGCCCAATTACTCTTAGTTAAGGGTCTCTTTTTGAATTCCTCAAAGAGGGTCTTGGACTCAACTTAACTGGCTGAAACAGAAAAGGTCTCTTGGGTGACTTCCTGAATAAGAAATCCTGGGTGAATCCTGACAAAAGAAGTCTTAGCTTTGCTGATCCTGCCATCTCACAGAGAAATACAAAGAAAATTGATTGGTAACTATATCATTTATTCATTTAGATTCATTTAATCCAGAATTTTATAATTTTTCTTCTGTTTGAAGAACTTAGTTTTATAGTTGTCTTAAGTGGACTGGCCAACCATTTGGGATAATTTATAATAAGCTAGATTTAGCTATTAAATTCTGGAAATAATAGAATCTATATATAATTATTGGGAAATGTTATAAATTGCCAATCAGTGTAATACAGTATATAGCGTGGGTTATTTATATTAGCTAATATTAATCTTGGTATTCCTAGAGTAATATTTTGTGGTTCTGGGAAGATTATAATAGTTAATATTTGATACAGGGTATTCTTTGAATCCAGCTATTAACCCTTTAACCGCTATTTGTCTGCTGTTAGTGGTGTTTTCTTTGGAATTCTCTGTGTATGTGCTAGGCTTATATTTTGTAATTTGAAAGTATTATCTCAATAGACAAAATAACTGCTGGGTGTGGCATCTGTTTAAACGTGTGTATTAACCCTTGGAGTGCCTATAGGTTTTATATATAGGTTGCTGTAGTCAAAATTATGATAAATGTGCATGAAGTAATTCTAAGTAGATTATTTGTGTGATTTGGTTTGACTATATTAATTGCAATTTATATATTTTATTCAGAGGTATTCAGTATTGAATTCAGTAGATAATTAAATTATGGTGATTTAAATCTGGGATTTTATTCCAGTTATTTCCTAAATTTGATTATTATTGATATATGATACAAGGAATTGTTAGAGGAATTATTTAATTCATCTCACAATACCCCTTTACATCATAATTGGCATAGTCTATACAGTTTCTGGGGCAGAGGTATTAAGAGACCCTGCAACCAACTGTATTATATTAATTGTAACAATCAATTAACCTATTCTATGCTGCTGAATGCAATTATTGTTATTATACCTCTGGATATACCTATAGGTGGTTAACCCTTGCACCGCTGGTAATCTTTATGATAAATAGTGTGGTTTGAGTTTCTGTATACCTATTATAATTGCTAGTCACTTAATTATTTCATTGTTGCTGATACTTGTATATATTGTATTTTAATAAAATATATATTTTTGCACAAATATGAAGGATTGATTCTTGTGATCAATTCGTTACTGTGAAGTAGCGTGTCAATACATATTAAAGATAAAGTTCTCGAATTATTTTATATTGTCATTTGTCTATTTAAGTGAAGAAATCCAGCCTGAGTGGTTCTCTGTTTAACCCTTTGGATACCTTCCTATAAATAGCCCGACAGATTTTTGGAGGTCCCACCGAGATCTTTATATAGGATTGACACATTTGTCAAATAATTTTATTGACAGATATATTACACAGTAACATATTTGTGCATAAACATGTCTCAGGCAACTTCTTCAGTGTCTGATCCAATGGAACAGAGACCAGAAGAAGACATGAAATGGGCTGTAGAAGGGAGGTTAATTTATGCCATCCATTCTCACCTCAAAATTAAGAGTGATGCCCAACAATGGTGCAGTGACATTGAACTACGAGTGATATCCCAATTTGATAAAATGTGGCAGCCTGATAGCTTCTATTATCAAGCATTGAATAGGTGTATAGATCAAACTAAGGCAAAGGATTTGGACACCCAGATTTTATTAATTGTGCCTGAATTGTTAACTATTATAGGCTTCCAGAGAAACAAATTGGAGGCTTATCAAAAGGTTGTAGAGCCACTAAAACAGGCACTAAATGATCAGACTGAAAAGATTTCTGAGTTAGAGGAAGAGGTGCGTAAGTTTGTCAAAATTGCAAACTCACAAGAAGAGCATATTGAGAATCTCCAGCGCCAGGTAAATGGGCTAGAGAGCAGGCGTAAAACAGCTATTGAGGAAATGTGGTCTACAAAAGCACATAATACTGCCCTTAATGCTAAAATGTGTGATTTACAAGGTGAGATATACATTTTGCAAGAACACATTAGGCATCTCCAATCCCATTTAGACAAGCGGGTTCAGGAGAATATAAAATTGCGAGAGCAAGTGCTGGTATATCAGACCAGTGATAATGCCCCTAAAGGGGATAAATCACTGGATCTAGATATGTTTAATGTCTTGTCCAGTCAGATCCAGGAATTGTCAGAAAGAATGCAGGCCCTTACTGCTTCTGATTCTGACCATACCCCCTCTGAGATGGGACAGGATATTAGCCCTGACAAGGTAGTTCAGGCCCAACCAGCTATATCTAGTAGTCATCAGGATTACTCACCTGGGAAGGAGGGGGATGTTAGTCCTCAGAAGTCACACTTTTTGCTGAAGTGTGATGATGAGGGTAACATCCCAGAGCAAGCCACACACCCTGCACCACGGAGTCTTTTAACAGGGCACAGTTTACCCTCTAACAGGGAGTCAATGATCAAACCTCACAGGAGACCAATGCCCACACTAAATAGGTTTGAACAGGAGGAACAGTCACCTTTAGTTGAAGGAACTAAGATAATAAGATTTCTGAGAGATACCGTGCCAGTTTTCCACAGAAAATCTAAAATATCCATAGTGAGTCATTTAGACCGTTATACTGAGACACTTGCATCTCTAGGCCTTCATTCTGACCGTCATAAAATGGATTATGTGCCTTGGCTTGTTGATGTTTCAGAGAATTTCTTTTTCAGTTCTTTAGCTGAGATGGGTATCACTACCTGGGAGGAAACAGTGGAACAGTTAATCCTAGCATTTGGTCCTTATAAAACTCGCCATGAGGCTAAATGTGCTATATATGCGCTAAAATGTAGGCCAGACCAGGACCCCAGGCAATTCTTGTCAGAGCTTAAATGTGCATATATCCTTGCAGATAGGGATGCAGATTTTCATTCATATGAGTTCAGGGAACTGTTCTTTAATGCTCTGCCTAGATACATGAAAACTAATCTAGCTAGGGATTATTCACCCCTATTATCACTAGATTGGTTACTCACTCAAGCTATGAAGCTGTATAATGCCCAGCAGAGTGAGAATACCCCAGCTAGGGACAAGAAGCCTGCCTCCCAGTGTGTAGCAGAAACATTGGTTGAGGAGAGTTTGCCCTTTGAATCTGGCAAGAGAACCTATGCAGAAGTGTTAAAATCTCCACAGGTTCAGAAACAGGCACCAGGACAGAAGGGACCCGCCTCTGTTAGTTCCCAGGGGTCTAATAATTCAAATGGTCAGAAACCATTTTTCAAGAGATCCCAGGGATACAACAAAAACCAAAATACATCCAAGTTTCCCAGGAGGTTCAAAAAGAGTAAAAACTCTAATAATCAGGGGGCCCAGCAAAATCAGCAGAATAATAAGTCTGATTCTGGGAACCAAGGTCAGAAGCAAGTGAGTCTTAAGGTTCAGGTTAACAACCTGACAGATATGATGGCAAAAATGATGACTACTATGGCACAGCTATGCCAAAGCCCCAGTTCTGATACCCAGCAGGGATCTAACCCTTTTTTAGGGACAGCCCCAGGAGTGGCAACTGCCACTCAATAACAGAACAGGGTAATGGTAAGCAGGCCTTAGGGGAAAAGAATAACATTGCTTTACCCTATGTAAGACCTATAATAACCGATGATGTTTTAACCAACAGGAATGCTAACACATTTTCTTTACATGATGTAAATGCTTTGTGTGACTCTAACATTTCTTCCTTATTTCACCCACAGCCAGGTACACATAAGTCCATCCCTGATGATGTCACTTCTTTTCCCTGCATTCCTTCAGAACAGGTTGAAGGAGGAGGAGGAGTGAAGGGGGATGCTGCAGCTGTACAACATGACACAGTGGTCAGCAAGTCTGCTCCTGTAAATTCAGGAATGAACCCTTGCAGGCAGTGGAGGGATTATAAGACGATCTTACATCGTAATTATTTATGCAAAATGCATGAATTTGAAGGAAGATATTTTATTGATGTTACATTGCAGGGGCTTGATGACCTAATCATTTCCAGTCTCCTGGATACAGGGTCACAAGCTACCATCTTATCTAGCTCCCATTTCCATCAAATTATGGAGGAAGCTTCTGTAAAGCCAGTGTTAAAGGCATTTGATGGATCCCTAATAAGCGTAGGAGGTAACCCCTTAAACGTATTGGGAACCACATGGTTACATTTTAAAATCGGTAACAAATCATTCACACATAAGGTCATAGTAGTTGAAGTTCCCTATAACAGGTTAATTATAGGTGCCGATCTACTGCGGCGATTAAGTCCCGTCATAGACTGTGTGAATAATGTCATCTGGTTGCAGGTTAAAACCCCAATCAATTATGAGCGGGCATTGCAACACCCCCATAGAAATGATCATGTGGTAGAGGAAAATAGGGATACTATTGAAATTCACTTTTTCAATAGCCAGAACCCTAACCTCACTGTTTTACAGATACCTAATACTGATACTGAGTATATGGAAGGTGATATCTCCATCAAGGCGTTACCAGAACAGATTCAGAATGTGAAGCTAGAAGGCGATGTCTTAACCATCTCTATTCACAGATCGCCCTCTGAACCAGCAGATCCAGAGAATCATTCTCAATATCTGACGTCTATTGACAATACAGGGGGTGAGTTGTTTGTTTTCTTACAGGTTAAAGACTTGGGGAGGATCAAACAGGCCAAACTGAATCTGAAATTGGAAAACAGTTACATTAGTAACAGCCTACTGATGGAGGTAAGAGATCCTATCCATATTAAGTATCTGGTGCCATATGATAATTTGGTACATGACCTAGATGACGATGCTATGAGTTATAACATTGTTGCGAGGTGTCTGTTATCTATATCTCTAGGTGACAGGTCCGCCAAACATGTTTTTCTTGTAGTGGAGAATCCCCAACACCAGATCTATATAGGCAATGATTTAATACATCGTTTTGCTGCCCAGATTGATCTGGTGAATAACAACCTATGGACTAGGTTAGAAGGGAACCCTTGTGGATTTCAGGATGACTTAAAAGCCCTGAAGTCATGCCAACTGTTGCCATATGCAGTAAAGTTACAGGTAGCTAATAAGGTCACTTTACCTGGTGGGGCAAGTCAGGTCCCCATAGCCTTGCAGGTTCGTAGTGGTCAGAACCTTGAGAATCCTGATGCATTAATATGCCTCTCAAATAAGATTCAACAATTAGGAATTTCTGTATCACACACCCCTATGGTGAGTATTCGTAGAACACCAGTCCACATAGTGGTAAATAACATAACCCCACACAGTATTACCTTAGAGAAAGGAACTGTAATAGGTTATGCTCTGGATTCAGAATACTATACATTTGGGTTTCAGAACCAAGTAATAGGGCTACTACCTGATAATTATCTGTCTGAGGAGCAACTTGTTGAGCAATTGTTTTACTCCCTTCCAGAGGGACTGTTTTCCGTCCAATCTGTGTATCCATATAGCCCTGATACAGGTACATGCCGGATTGAAGAATCCTCTCTGGTATTTGAGCACCAGATGGAGGAACCAGAGGCCCAAGAATATCAGGAGGCTGTGGATAAGGTAAGAGTCAATGCTCATGATTTATCTACACAGCTTGAGGAAACTTATGAGTTAGGTAAGCCTGAAGCATTTCCAGGTTTTAATGAGCTAGTAGAAGAGCAAATCTCTCTAGCCGATGCGTGCTCTGATGATTCTGAACGCCAACAGCTAAGGGAAATACTTATGGAATTCCAAGAGCTGTTTGCCAAGGATTCTTATGATTGTGGTTTAACAAACCTACACGTTGCCCGCATACAAACTGACCCTAAGTTACCTCCTGTATATGTCAAACAGTACCGTCTTCCACTTGCGTCCTATGACTCATTGGCAGAAATCATGAGGAACCTCAAGGAGAGGGGTATTATATGGCCAGTGCACAGCTCTTATAATAACCCAATCTTGGGAATCCTTAAACCCAATGGTCAATGGCGTTTGTGTGCTGACTTAAGGCAACTGAACAAACGTGTATATATGTCCGGCTGGCCGGTGCCATATATAGATCAGTGTTTGGCTCAGATGCAAGGGTCCAAAATTTTTACAGCAATTGACTGTGCCCAAGGGTACTGGACCATTAAAGTCAGTGAGGAAGACCAATACAAGCTAGCTTTCACTTTTGGAGGAGTACAATACGCCTGGGTTAGAATGCCTTTTGGGTATATCAACTCAGGTCATGAATTTGCCGTTTTTATGCACAAGGCTATGCCTGATGCTATGGCTAGGGGGACTCTCTGCTATGTGGATGATGTCCTGATTAAAAGTACTACCTTCCAAAAGCATATCACAGAAATTAAATATGTATTTAATCAGCTAAAGGAAGCTGGTGTTAAACTGTCGCTCAAAAAGGCACAGATGTGCCGCACCAAAGTTAACTTTCTCGGTCATGAGGTGACCACCGAAGGGTTAAACCCACAAAGAAAGAAGGTGGAAGCGATAGTTAAATCTAAAACACCAACTAATCTCCATGAATTGAGATCCTTCCTAGGCATGATGAATTATTCCCGGAAGTTTATTGATAATTATTCAGAAATAACTAAACCATTGTTGTTATTATTGAAGAAAGATCAACCGTGGATCTGGGGTGAAGCTCAGGAACATGCCGTATCTGAGCTCAGGAGTAGACTCACCCAGGCTCCTTGTCTGGCTTATCCAGAAGGAGGTAAGCCATTTTTTCTTGAGACAGGATTCACTAATCTTAGTCTCAGCGGGGTTTTGTATCAAAAGCAGGATAACCTGAATAAGGTTATCGCATATGCTAGCAAATCCCTGTCTTCCGTGGAAATTAAATTTAATGACTGTGAGAAAGCTTTATTGGCTACTGTTTGGGCATTACAGAACTTTCGGAGTTTTATTCAGGGTGAGAAGATCATCATTGAAACCGCTCATCAACCTTTGCAGTATTTGCAAAGTGACCGGATAAAGGAAGGACACCTCTCCAATAGTAGGATAACCGCTTGGACTTTATCCCTACAAGGATGGCCATTAGAAATTAGGTATAAGCAAAACAGGAAGAATCCTGTAGCTCAAGGACTCGCCGAACTCCATGATTGTTCAGCACCTCCCACGGAGACTGATACCAGTGAAGACGATTACCTTGAGGAACAATTGCTTTCCCCCTATAAGGCATTTGACGAGAATTACTGCACAACCTTACCAACCGCGTACATTGACGGGTGTTCCTACCATGTCACTACTGGCAATGAAAGAAAACTGGTGGCAGGTATCGGGATTACCTGGACAGGTGAGTGCCCTATTTTATCTAAAGGGTATAGTCTAGGACCACAGAGTAGCCAAGTGGCAGAGCTCTGTGCGGTCTATATGACAGTCCTCTTAGCTATTGAGCATAACATAAAGGAGTTTGTCATTATAACTGATTCTAATTATGTTCGCCATAGCTTTGTAGAATACCTCCCAGGTTGGAAAAGAAGCCATATGCTCCGATCCAATAATAAACCAGTGAAACATGGTAAACTGTTTTGTGAGGTTGACAATCTCGTAACATCAAATGGCCTTACCATCTATTGGAAAAAGACCAAGGGGCATTCTAAGGTCCTAGGCCCTGAAAAACAAGGTAATGATCTAGCCGATCAATTGGCTAAAGAAGGCGCCCTTAAGGGAGAGGCCTTAGATATATCCCATCTATTGGGTCCTGTACAGGTAAATGCCGTTACTAGGCAACAAGCCCGTAACGAAGCAGACACCCCGGTAGCACAGTGGATTCAAGACTCACCTAGTGAGGACTTGATTACAAGTCAAAAGGGGGACCCTATCATAGGGCTATTCTATAAGCACATAGAAGACCCCCTAAACCACCCAATTTCTGAGGAGGAATGGGTGGGAAAAGAAGACTTAAGGATCTTGATGAGGTCCAAAGCCCAATTCCATATACAAGATGGTCTGTTAATCAGAACTTCTAAAAATGGAATACAACAATGGGTTGTACCTACTGCATTTAGAGGTTTAATGCTCCAACATTCTCATGATGCACCTACTTCAGGTCATCGCGGTGATAAAATCACGTATGAGATTCTCCGCGATTACGCATATTGGCCTCATATGCTTAAAGATGTACAAACCTATTGTCAAGGTTGTTTGGTATGTTCCCAATTCCAACCATCTGGCCCCACTCATCGTGCACCACTACAGAAGAGGGGGATGTCATTACCATGGTCGGATATTCAAATAGATTTTATAGGACCGGTTACTAGGACAGCAAGGGGGAACAAGTATATGCTAACGGTTACTTGTCTGTTCACCAAATGGGTTGAATGTTTACCCGCAAACAATAATACAGCAGAAACCGCCGCTGCTTTGTTAATTAACCATGTGTTCTCCAGGTTTGGCCTACCGCAGAGGATTGAATCTGACAGAGGTAGTCATTTCACCAGCGAAGTGATGAACAAACTTTGGAAACTCTTGGGGGTAAAACGTAAATTACATATCGCTTACCGTCCTGCGTCAAGTGGTGGGGTGGAGCGATATAATCAATCCATTGTTAACATTCTCAAGAAGTTTGTTAAGGAATCAGGTAAGGATTGGGATCTTAAACTACCCCTAGTTCTCATGGCTATTCGGGCTACTCCTAGTGCAGCCACGAAAATGTCACCATTTGAATTAATGACAGGTAGAAAGATGGTCCTTCCCCAGCACTTGCTATACCGTACGTCCGATCAAAATCTAATTAATGCCTCCACAACACACCAATACATAGACCAGTTACACAAGCATTTACAACATGCATTTGCGTTGGCACAGAAAAATCTGGAGAAAGCAGTGGTAAGTAATAAGACTTACTATGACTTAAAAACCACCAAAAGGGAGTATGAGGTAAATGATCGTGTTTATCTGTACAATTTTGCAAGAAACCAGGTAAAAGAAAAGAAATTCTTACCTTCATGGAGAGGGCCATATATCATTACTGATAAATTATCTCCAGTGGCCTATAAGGTTTCTATCCCTATTAATGGTGAAATTGTAGAAAAGTGGGTTCATATAAACCAATTGCGTGCTTGTCACCCTAAATCTCAGTTACAGATCATAGAAGGAGAAGCGGAAGAAGAACAAGGATCCTAATTAATCATTGGATGGATGAGTATCCTTGATTGTACAAATGACATTATCATATTGGGTTTTTTTTTTCTTCTTTTGTTTCAGTGAAACGTTGCTTTCTCTTTTGTCTGTCTGTGTGGCATGTATGTTCCCCACTAACACTCTAACATATCTAGTCAACAAATGGTTTGATGCTCTATGATTCTCTGAAAATGTTGTTATGCTAATTTTATTTTTCCTTTTAGCAAGGTTTTGTTTGTAGCATACAGCTGAGGGTCATTCTTCTATAAAAGGGGGAAGAGTAAAGACAGATAGTGTTAGTTTATGATAGTTTAGCTTAAGGCTAGCAAGGGCTACAAGCAAACTGGTGAAAAAAATCAATATACAGTAATCATACAGTACCATGGTCATAGGGATACTAAATGAAACTGTATTGTCATGTATGTATGCATGCAACAAATGTATCAATGTGAGATCACTCATGTGTCATTTCTTTTAGACCAAAGAGTTCTTAAAAGATTGAGGTCGATTGACAGTTGCCATGGGTATGGACGTCAAAGCCAAAGCGTGAATCATCCTTCTTCTGTGACAGGAGTTCCGGACACAGCCAAGCGTGGTTCCAGTGTTTTTATCAAGAACCATTGGGCAAGAGATGCCGGAGACCATCCTAACAGAGAAGAATTTGGATCCTAGAGGAGTTCTGCCAACCTGTTTCCATAGATCACCATCCAAGAAGAATTTGATAATTCTCCCACCACCTGTTCCAAAACTGGGAGTCTGATATGATCTGCGTGCCTTTTTAGCTCAAGCCAAAACAATGGAGATCCTTGAGCAGGCCAAGCAACTATTCGTATTAGACACAATGTCTTCCTATCAACAAAACTGGTATATGGATTCCCTCATCAGAGAGATTGTTCCAACTATTGAAGAGAACAATCGATGCCTCATCTTTTGGGAACAAGCCGATACCATTAAGTTGTTGATGAACTGAAGCGAACTGTATTAACTCCAGAGACAATCCCAGTCACAAGAAGAAGATGACAACAGTCTCCTCCAGTTCAGCAATAATATTTTAGAACTTTTATCAAGTTAGAAAATCTTTTGCTAAAAGGGGGATTATGTCAGAGACTTTGTCCTGGGGGAGCATACAGGGTTAATTCTAATACTAGAATGTAACTGAAATTATGTTGAGGAGATGTTCAAATTACCTCATCTTTGAACAATGAGCCATTAGTCCAAGGTAGGGAGTAAAAATAACAATGTCAGTTTAATGGCAGATGGATAGTCAGTTGGAGACAAGGTGGCTGAGAGAGACGGACTCCCTTATGTGTAAGACAAAGCAAAATGACATATTTAGGAGGTTTTTGATAACCCTTTTGACCTTTCTCAGTTTTGACGAAAGCCACATGATCTGACATAAAACTGATTATAGGTAAAATTCTAAAGTAGAGTAAGAGCTCCACCTAGAGTCTTGAGAGCATTATGACTGGGATATCCGCATTCCTTGAATAATTTGGGATATATTAATATCCAATCAGGGCAGACCGGTGATGTCACGGTATAATGAGATGGATCTTTATCCAATCATTAGACAAAGGTGGGGATTACTGATAAGGCAAAAATTGCAAATATAATGCCCAATTACTCTTAGTTAAGGGTCTCTTTTTGAATTCCTCAAAGAGGGTCTTGGACTCAACTTAACTGGCTGAAACAGAAAAGGTCTCTTGGGTGACTTCCTGAATAAGAAATCCTGGGTGAATCCTGACAAAAGAAGTCTTAGCTTTGCTGATCCTGCCATCTCACAGAGAAATACAAAGAAAATTGATTGGTAACTATATCATTTATTCATTTAGATTCATTTAATCCAGAATTTTATAATTTTTCTTCTGTTTGAAGAACTTAGTTTTATAGTTGTCTTAAGTGGACTGGCCAACCATTTGGGATAATTTATAATAAGCTAGATTTAGCTATTAAATTCTGGAAATAATAGAATCTATATATAATTATTGGGAAATGTTATAAATTGCCAATCAGTGTAATACAGTATATAGCGTGGGTTATTTATATTAGCTAATATTAATCTTGGTATTCCTAGAGTAATATTTTGTGGTTCTGGGAAGATTATAATAGTTAATATTTGATACAGGGTATTCTTTGAATCCAGCTATTAACCCTTTAACCGCTATTTGTCTGCTGTTAGTGGTGTTTTCTTTGGAATTCTCTGTGTATGTGCTAGGCTTATATTTTGTAATTTGAAAGTATTATCTCAATAGACAAAATAACTGCTGGGTGTGGCATCTGTTTAAACGTGTGTATTAACCCTTGGAGTGCCTATAGGTTTTATATATAGGTTGCTGTAGTCAAAATTATGATAAATGTGCATGAAGTAATTCTAAGTAGATTATTTGTGTGATTTGGTTTGACTATATTAATTGCAATTTATATATTTTATTCAGAGGTATTCAGTATTGAATTCAGTAGATAATTAAATTATGGTGATTTAAATCTGGGATTTTATTCCAGTTATTTCCTAAATTTGATTATTATTGATATATGATACAAGGAATTGTTAGAGGAATTATTTAATTCATCTCACAATACCCCTTTACATCATAATTGGCATAGTCTATACAGTTTCTGGGGCAGAGGTATTAAGAGACCCTGCAACCAACTGTATTATATTAATTGTAACAATCAATTAACCTATTCTATGCTGCTGAATGCAATTATTGTTATTATACCTCTGGATATACCTATAGGTGGTTAACCCTTGCACCGCTGGTAATCTTTATGATAAATAGTGTGGTTTGAGTTTCTGTATACCTATTATAATTGCTAGTCACTTAATTATTTCATTGTTGCTGATACTTGTATATATTGTATTTTAATAAAATATATATTTTTGCACAAATATGAAGGATTGATTCTTGTGATCAATTCGTTACTGTGAAGTAGCGTGTCAATACATATTAAAGATAAAGTTCTCGAATTATTTTATATTGTCATTTGTCTATTTAAGTGAAGAAATCCAGCCTGAGTGGTTCTCTGTTTAACCCTTTGGATACCTTCCTATAAATAGCCCGACAAAGCACACCCAGTCAGTGCGATCCGGTCACTAAGCAGTTACTGTTGCCTTCCCACTAAACACTCAGCCTGTGACTATCTGTGGCCTCAGTTAAGCACACCCAGTCAGTGCTATCCGGTCATTAAGCGGTTACTGTTGCCTTCCCACTATACGCCCAGCCTGTGACTATCTGTGGCCTCCGTTAAGCACACCCAGTCAGTGCGATCCGGTCACTAAGCGGTTACTGTTGCCTTCCCACTATACACTCAGCCCGTGACTATCTGTGGCCTCCGTTTAGCACACCCAGTCAGTGCTATCCAGTCACTAAGCGGTTACCGTTGCCTTCCCACTATACGCTCAGCCTGTGACCCGGTAGAGCCTCCTCATTTCCTTGTTGCACCAGATATCAGGCTGCCTTAACCGGTGTTCGGTGAGGCCGGTAGAGCCTCCTCAGTTCCTTGTTGCACCAGATATCAGGCTGCCTTACCCGGTATTCGGTAAGGCCGGTAGAGCCTCCTCAGTTCCTTGTTGCACCAGATATCAGGCTGCCTTACCCAGTATTCGGTAAGGCCGGTAGAGCCTCCTCTGTTCCTTGTTATACTAGTATTAGGCTGCCTTACCGGGTATTCGGTAAGGCCAGTAGAGCTTCACCATTGTATTGCTATTTTGTATGCCCTGTCCTGTGTCAAACTTTATTACTGCTGTTTGTAGCGTTTGGACCCGTGAGGGGCCTTGTGCGCTTTATTTTGCCTAATAAAGCTTTTCTATTTTATCCTACCCAATTGTCTGAGTGTTCAATAAAACCGTGACATTGACCCAATTTAAATGTTGACTCAACGTCCATGAAGCTCACTTCTTGGTATTCTCTAGTGCTGGTGTGTATTCAATGTGAAACTTGAAGTTGTTAGAAGGGGTTTCTGAAACGTGAGAACAATTTCCCGAATGACTTTTCTCAAAGAAACAGACATTTTTTTTCATGAAAGTTTTCTCCTTTTCTCCAGTGCATAATTTTCCTCCTTTTCACCTATTCCAGCAAAATTTTCACCTATTAGGCGAGGGCTGTACTGTAGAAATAAGCAGCTGAAAGTCAAAGTTGTGAGTCCAGCAGCAATATATACCTTGAAAAATGTGTTAGCATACAAAAATGCATTTGTCCTTTGCCCACAACACTAATTTCCTGTTTAAGTGACACTGGCATATATATTCATGATGATGTCAAGTGATAAAAAAGAAAATAAAGTACAACCTACAATACATATTAACATAGTAATTTAGGTTGAAAAAAGACTTGCGTCCATCTAGTTCAACCCTTTTCTTATTCCTGTTTACCATCGTTGATGCAAAAGAAGGCAAAAAAAACCCTCAATATAGCAATTTCAAATTCTCCCTTGAATGGGGGGGAAAATTCCTTCTTGATTCCAAATGGCAATCAGATTTCTCCTTAGATCAACAAGCCCTAACTAAATATTAATCCCAATACTAACGTACATAGCCCTCTATGTTATGCTCTTTTAAATAAGTATCCAGGCCCTTTTTAAAGGCATCTAATGTATTCAATAGCACCACCTCCTCAGGCAGTGCATTCCATACCTTTATTGTCTTTACTGTAAAAAAACCCTTCCACTGTTGTAGATAATGTGGCAGTGTATGGTAGTGGGGGACTGGAATGGTGTGATTGGTGAGACATTGACAAACTGCTTCCACCCCTGAAGGAGAGGGGTCATGATCATTTATTGCACATGCTGCAGCAACCATTGCTGCTGTCAGTTTTTAAGCTACCACTTTACTCCCATGTCCCTGCACAGCGCCACCTTTATTGCCTTAGCCCTCAACAAAATTTTCAATGTCATCTGCTGGCTATGAAGCCTGCCTCAGCCATACAGCTCACGTCAGGCTCTCAGTCAGCGGTCTGTCACATAAAATATTTATTTATTCTTTTTTTATTTATTTTATATTTTAATTTAATTTTGGGGTATATGAGGTCAACCTCCTTCCTCTCTTCTTCTTCCCCAGAGTGCTCCCAGACTCCCCTAATACAGAGAACACATGTGTTACCTAAAAGACTCTCTAAACTAACCTTCAATTCCCCTTTATTTGCCAATCTTCTCTAGCTCAAACAACATGCTGCTTTCTCTTCTCACAAACACAAAATGGCTTGCTGTGAGAGCCTGACACCCCTGTATATGGCTGTAGAAAATTAGAGAAAACTTTCATGGGGTGGGGACACATTTTTCTTCCTGTTGATTTCATTGCAACAAGCTAGGTGAAAAAATGGGAAAATTGCACTTATCGCTGGAAATGATTCGCCCAGAGGGAAGTGCCATTTTTTGCCAATTGTGGTTTGAGGAGAAAGCTTTCGCCCATCCCTAGTTGTTAGCAACCTTTCACATATTTCAAAAGTTCTCAAGTATATGTGTATTAGTTGCCGAAGATCTAAGAAGAAACACCTGTACAGCAATACTGCTCTTCTTCAGAATTCAAATACCTTTTGGAGAACCAATGAGCAGCTCAGCTTGTTTTTTTCAGTAGCCAGTTTTTATGTTAAATGTACCCTTTGGGTGCTTTTATTCTTCAGTGCATTTTGGTACAATACAAACATGTGAAGAAAGCAAAAAAATATAGTGTTTTAACTGGTATATAAGCAATCACATAAAATATATATCGGATGAACTCATTTATAAGTGGTTGAAAATCAAGCATGCGCTTGTGATCAAATGTTAGTGCACGTAGTTTACTTTACCCATCCCTGCTTAGGTACAGGTCATCTGCTGCTTCCCGTCCTCCAAAGGATCATCCAGAAGCCTAAAAGGTGATGGAATGTGAATAACAAAACAAAGCAACAAAATAAAATAAATACAGAAAATGAGCAAAGTAGCCGTTCTACTATGAAAATGTCAAATACAAATTTCTTAAAACCACATACAGGCACATACAGTGGTATGCTTTTTGCAGCACTATGGCTGCTTTAATAATCAATAAAGCCTGTAGTTTCAAGTAACAGTAAGAAAAGGGAAACAGCTACTATCGATCTTCTTTAAAAAAATATATTACCATTTGATTGATTCAGTGCACTACTGTGAGTCCTCTGGATCAAAAAATTTCAGATCGCGACCACACAGGCATCCACTTCGCAGTGAACACAACCAAACTCCTAAGGTCAGAATGTAATATAACACACAATAAGATATCAATAGATCTAATAAAAACAATGAAACAAGATTTAGTTCTACATACATTGGACCAATGCGCCACCCGCGCCATAAGATCACAGTGACAGGTCGCTCAACTTCCCTCCCAATGTCCTCCCTGGACCCACAGGAGATTCCCTGTCTCCAAAGCCTAAATAGACTGAGGGAAAATTATCCCTAAGTATTGCCAGTATTGTCTACTTATCCACCAGCACACTAGAAAAATAAGCAAAGGACATAAAGATCTCCATATGGGCCAAACGGGAGTATAAGGAGAGAGAAAGACTCTTAGCAACTAGGAGCACCAGGCGCTTTAGTGGTCCTAAATCCCAGACAGACTATAATAATATTCTAATCATAAACCAAAAATCAAATAATAATATGTGTGTCTCTCCATTTCATAACCAATCTCCTCTGTGGCCCCACGGAAACATTCCATTTCCCAGGTCCAACTGATCCAAAAAACATAACCAACTGGCCAAGCCTCAGATAAATTATTACATGGGCCCAGAGAGAGAGAGAAACGAAAGGGAGCTCACAATGACTGGAGCTAACCCAACCCACAACAGAACACAGCACACAAAATGAAATTATATTCTAACAAAATAAAACATATCGACTAGAACAGATATTTTGAACCTACCTGGAGTTCATAGAAACCACCCACTCTCCAGGATCATTAAATGTGGCATGCCTGAGCAAAAGGATCCCAAACGATTCAATAAATAATAGTAAATAACACATAGGGCCCAATGGTCAGTAAATGGCACAATGAATCAAATTCAAAAAGGAGAGGGTCCAGGCAGCCAGAGACAATTGTAAAATTATCAGGTATAGTGTAAATAATAATAGAAAAACCCATAAAACAATATAAGCATCATATCCATAAACAAAATATATACCACCATAAAGTCCCAAACTATCAGACATAATAATAATAATAATAATAATAATAATAATAATAAAATCCATGGTTGGATATACATATATAACAAATTATATAACTAAAAATAAAATAAAACAAAATAAAAAATAAAACAAATACTAGCCCTTACAAAAAAAAATCTACAGTTTTGTTTAACTGTCCAACCAGAAAATTCAGTAGGATTCCCTCACAGCTAACTTGCTATATCTGTCCAAAGTGGATGAGGGTACAATGAATTCATAGTAATACACTCATTTCATCAGTATCTCCATCATGTGGCTAGGAAAAATTATCTGGAAACACTATGATGCGGGAACCTGCTGGTGATATTCCTTCTATGTTGCCCAATTTGAGTCCTAAGGCATTGTGTAGTGTGCCCCATATATTGTAGACTGCAGCTATAGGATAACAGATGAATGACAAATTGTACTCCACAAGTCATCATAGTCAGAATTTCAAAACATTCTGATGTGGTCAAAGAGGAAAAACACAGTGCTCCATCCTAAATATAACAACACATTTGCAAGCACCTTTAAGTTTTTCAATTTTAATGTTTGCTGTATTTATTCTCGTGATTTCGTATCCTGGATGAAGCAACAATGTTCTTCACAGTGGGGACTTGCCTAAAGATAACCTGGATTCCTAGGAATAATGTCAACTAACAAGGGGCCCTTTTGAAGAATACACCAATGTGCTAATCATTGAGTTAGTCTTATTATTATATCTTGTTATAAACATGGGCAAATCACTGACCTGCTTATTTCTCTTACTGACACAGATGTCAAGGAACAGACAAGAGTCAGTACAGATTTGAAACACCAACTTTATTGAACAATGTATATATGCAATGGTAAACCACACTGATACGTGATAGAGTAGAGAGTAGGCACAAAGCAAGCTGTTCCTAACAGAAATAGGAGGCTGCTTCTTAGTAGACTCAATGAAGGCAACCGTGCAATAGCACCAGCTGGGGCTGGGACCCAGGAACCTACTAACATAGAGACTGGGACTGGGACCCGGGAAAGTGTAAACATACAAGTGTAAATGTACAGGATGCCACAAGGTGTATAAACTGACTCAGGCCTGCAGTCAGAATCAGGTGGTAGTGTGGACAAGCCAGGGGTCAATACCAGAGCGGGTAGCCAGCCAGAGCTGAAGGTCAAATACCAAGCGGGTAGTCAGACAAGACACAACACTGGACACCAGGAGAGACAGATAACTAGCCAAGGATCATGCATGGACAACAACTAATCAAGACTGCACTGGAACACCATGATAGGGTGACTGGTGTAGTGTCCAGGCAGTTTAAATTCAAATCCCCCCACCCCCAGGAGGTGGAGCATTAATTGGCCCTGTCCCTTTAAGCGTCAGGCCGCGACGTCACTATAGGGAATCCCTGTGACGCGCGCCCACACTCTGCAGTCTGGAAGGGGAAGCAACACAGACTAGGCAGGAGCCGAAGAGGAAACAGACAGAGGGAGCCTGCCACCCAAATGAACACCAGGACGTCCGGCTCTCCTAGGAGACAAGATGCGGTTTGCACCACGAGGCAACAACAGAGAGGACTGGCCGCCCAGACGAGCACCAGGAAGGCCGGATCTCCCTGAACGGGTAAGCATGAGCGCTTACACTTATCTCTCTTTGAAAAATAAAAACAAAACAGCTTTCCTTCTGATAGGTTCAATTTCCTTTGCCGGACTCTGGGAATCTATCTCTTAGGGTAACATTTTTCAAGGAAAATAATAGTAAGAACTCTAGACTGCTCCATGTATCAGATTTTCTAACACAATTGCACATAATCCTCACAAACTGGCTGTATGGAACATTCTGTAGCCACTTCTAATGGTGGCAACTTGTGTGAGGAGTATAACTCAAAACCAAGAACAAACCTGTGCTCCTCTATACCAGTAGTGGAAATGTGTGCCCTGTATTGAGCATATATAATTCAGTTGACTGCTCCTCTTTTGGGTGGTGCAGCTAGATCCAGTGGCAAATGGCCCAGGTCTGTCTGGTGGCCTCTGAGGCCGGTCCGGTGTAAATTACCTGGTAGGCACCCCCCTAACGCTACATATTTTGGCCAAAACTTGTTTAAGCTTGCCAACTCCATCAAGGTACCCCAATATATGGCAAGTCCTAATCTAATACACCTGTAATACCCTATCTAGATTAAAAACATTCCCTGAGAAGTGCCTTTTCTTGTAAGTAAATGCATAGGTGGGACCCTTTAGTATAGTATATGCAATGCTTGTGGAACCCAATGCCCCAGGAGCTGCAGCCTATACTCTGTGGGTGGGTGTGGTAGTGGTGGTAGCCTATACTCTGAGGCTAGTGGTGGTAGTGTTGGTGACATCCTGCTTGATTCCTCTCCTGGCTCCTCAGGGGCTGTGTCACTGGGGTAGTAGCCATAGATGCCCTCCTCCTGCTTTTCTGCAGGCATTGATGCTGTGTGGGTAAATGAGATGATGTGATTATTCACCTGAACTATGACAAGAGGGATGCAAGATGATGACATTGACATGTGAACCCCTGAGTGGCAGGATGGTATCCAATGCATTAGTTTGCAATGCATAGGATACCATCCTGGCACACATTGATTGATCAGCTTGACAAGATCCTGTACATTAGTGTAAGCAATCTACAGTTGTTGAGCTTGCTCCTTGCTATCCCCACTCTTCAGGATATGTATGATATTCAAAGTTCAACCATGCCACGTTGGGTTTATGTTTGTTGTGGTTCTCCTGGTGTGTGAAATGTGTGTCCTCCATCTTTTTGTGTTGCGGTGTTCCTCCGTAAATATTTGTTTGTGTGTTTGCTTTGCCTGTATGAGTTGCTGACATTGTCCTACTTAGTTGTGATGGTTGTGTCAGTGATGCATTTGTGCTTTTTAACGCCCTTATGTGTTTATGTTCAAGGCATTTGAGTTGAACATGCAGTCAGTTTGTATCAGCTGAAGTGTGATGTGTGAGTTGACCCCCTGTGGACCAGGGCAATGTAACCCTGTGTTGGTGAACTTGTGGGAATCAATGCTGGCTATGTGTTCAGCTTACACTGTGTCTGGCTATACTAGATATGAGGGTTTGTGTGGTGTCTAGTTATGGAATGATGCACTTACTGGTAGTCTGGAGGGTGCTGTTCTCACCAGGGTCCTATACACCAAGGACCCCCTCAACATCGGTTGATGACAGATTCTGCCTCAGCATCTCCTCCCAGGGGATGAAGCTGATGTCAACTGGGGACTCACCTCTGGTATCTCAGGCGTGCATGGCAAGTTTGCCCATTTTGTTTTTGACTAGCCTCTTGCAGTTATTCCACTGATTCTTGATAGACTCCAGGGTCCTTTTACAGCTGGAGATTGTATTGACCCTGCTGAGGACTTGACTCCAGGTGGCCTTCTTCTTAGCACCCAGACCCTCAGGTTCAGGATACTCTCCCTCTCTAGGATGCTGTGGATGAGGGCCCTATTCTCCTCGTAGGAGTACTTGAGGTCCCACAGCCTCTCCTCATCAGCACTACCCTTGAACATCCTCCAGGGACCCCCTCAACAGCAACTGAAAACAGACTCTGCCTCAGCATCTCCTCCCAGGTGCAGAAAATGATGTGGACAGGGGGAACCACCTCTTGTGCCTCCAGGAGTGCATTTCTATTTTTCCCATATTGTACTTCACACACCTCTAGCAATTAGAGATGGGACGAAAGTTGTCGCCGTGTTCCTGTGAGAAATTTCGCGAAAACCACGTTGTTATCTGCTTTTTCTCTGGAAAATCCGATTTAAAACTACCGCTTAAAATGTTTACATCTTTCGCCCACTGGCCAAAATCTTTTGCCATTTTATCAATGGCTAGAAAGTTTTCGCCCATTGATTTACGTTGTTTTTGCACTTCTGCTATAAAAACACAACGTTTCCACTGAAGGCAGACACAATAGAAGCAGCTACAGAGAGAGATAGATGTGCTGTGCTGTTCTCTTGTGATATTTTGCAAAATTTGACTCCTAACATTATGAGCAGCAAAAAGAGGAACTGGAAGGACCCTTATTATGTGTCCACTGAGTCTGAAGAGGAGGAGGAAGTGACTAGTAGTACTGAACCAATGCTGTCCAGTCCCCCTAAATCACCCCAAGGGATCTTGGGGAATTTAATGAGAAGGGAGGGAGAAAAGGGAATGGGAAGAATGAGAGAAAGGGGAAGGAAGGGAGAAAAGAGAATGGAAAGGGAGGGAGAAAAGGGTAGTAGTAGTGAGAGCAGGACATGTCAGCTGCCTATGCCTGCTGCAAGAAGTGCTGCCCCTGCCGCCAGTGCCATCATTGCTATACCTGAAGCCACTAGTGTTGTACCTGCTGCCAGACGTGCTGCCACTACTGTTGTACATGCTGTCCCTGCTGCCAGTGCCACATTTGCTGTACTTGCAGCCACTAGTGTTGTACCTGCTGCCAGATGTGCTGCCCCTGCTACCAGTGCCACCATTGCTGTACCTGCAGCCACTAGTGCTGAACCTGCTGCTAGTGCTGAACCTGCTGCCACCAATACTTTGCCTGCTGCTAGTGTTTCTTGTATTACTCAGGGGAGGGGGAAGGAGAAAATGATTCCAAGTGTGACAGCAAGGGACCCTAAATCACACTTGCCATTCCCAAGCAGTCCTGCCAGTGCTACTACTGCTACTAAGGTCCAGCAGCTTGTTAGCATTAGGAGTGAATGAGGGGGTAATCAACATGTCCTCTTATTACTAGTAACTGAGGAGGAAGACTCTGCGGCTGAACTTGATGTGGCTGGTGTTAGTAGTAGTAGCAGTAATGGTGAAGCAGCCGGAGTGGTAGGGGAAACATTTGAGAGCATCCAGACTAGCGGTCAAAGTAGCCCACACCATTCCTCTGGCTCTGGGAGTCCCCTTCCCTTCACTACAGTGTCCAAGTTGAACATTATCCTTAAGAGGCCAGAACTGGTGTTGGGGGAGAGCAGGCTCAAAATTAATACCACCAACACCATCAGGAGAACAGATCAGCTGCCTGTGCCTGAGGCAGTAGCAACATTATCCGCTGCCACAGACAATGAAGGGGAATGTGGAGGACAAGAAGAAAGAGGCCATTCTTCTCCATCTGTTCCCTTCCCCCAGAAGTCATCATGGGTGTGGGATTATTTTTCTGTTGGGGCAGGCACAGTGCAGTCGTCAGAAACAGCACTGTGCACAATTTGTGACAAGTCAGTGAGAAGAGGAAAGGAGGGAACACACCTTGGCACAAGCGTCCTGATATCACACGTGAAACACAGACAGCATGACATTTACGTCAAACATGTTAAAGACAAACACCCACCACAGAAATCAAGCACTGCTTTTGCTGTCCCCGACTCTCCAGAAAGGCAACAAGAGGTGAGGTGGAGATCAAAAAGAAGTAGGAATAGAACAACCCAGGCAGAGACTGGAAGTTCCGTGATGAGTAAAACAACTAGCTCACCATCACCTTCTAGGGTAACTACATCTTCTGCCAATCCATCTCGTTCATTACCTCCCCTGCCAAATGATAGCCACTCTGTTGATGTTAGGATGTGGCAGTCTGTCTCTACCCATTTCACACTGTGTGGTGCACAGACCACACATGCCAGTGTGGTGGAGGAGAATCGCAATCAGTGCATCAAGCGGCATCTGAGGAGATTCCATCCTGCAGAATATGCTATGATGATGGCATGGAGAGTTCATCATTACTATTAAACTGTTGTCATGTGTCCTTAGCGGGTCTGCAAAAGGGGTACAGTGACAGCGGCAGTACTTGGTTTCGGGTGTCATGGTGTTTGGATACAGGTGGGCCCCCAGGTGTTATTTACCACACACTCTGCACATTGCAGTTGCTGATGAGACCTGCTGTTCCTGCTCTCAAGGGAAAAAATATATTCTAATAACAACACACCCATGATAATTTTTGAGGAGGGGCAGGTGGAGAAGATTTAATGGCCAACTTGTTCTTTTCTCCACATAGACTGGAGGCTACTTATTGTGCTGATACTGCCTCAGACTGAAGCTAGTTGTGGGCGGCAAGTGGAACCTTCATCATCTATCACCCATGTTACTGCTATTGTTGATCCCATTCCCTTTCAGCTGCCTAATCATCCTGCTGCTTAAACAACTCAGCAGCAGCAGTATGAACAGCAGTTGCAACTCAGGACTCAGAAGGACATTTGAGAGTGGCCACTGGCCAATATGACCTGCTGGTATTAGGCCAGTAGGGCATTTTTATTTTTTTCTCAGGGCTTGTGCTTTGAAAAAAAAAATTGGGGGTGTTTGTTTCTAACAAGCCTATAAATCAATGTTTCCTTAGGGCTTGTGCCTAAGTCTATGTCTTTCAAAGGCCTCTAACAACAAATCTAACAAATCATCCTCTACGAAATACTCTTTCAAGTCAAGTATCAGTCCACCCCAGTGGCAGCTTATATCAGTGGGTTCCTGTCTCTATCACTTTACATACAAATGTATTTTATTTTATTGATTTTTTTTTTATTAACTGTCCCCCCAATAGCAGTCAAGAACCCCCCCAAAACAAATTCCCTGTTCAAATGATTCAATCATTCATTCACCAACACAGGCACCCTACTCAGACCCCTTTATACCATGTCTTATGGTTTCTATTTTATTTTATTTTATTTAGGATTTATTTTTTACTAACTGCCCCTCAATCCCAGTAAACAACCCCCCAAAAATCATCCCCTGTTCAACTGATCCTTTCCCCACACCCCACTAACACAGGCACCCACATGCCCTTTTTATACCCTGCCTTTGGGAAATAAAATAATATTTGCTATGTGTTCTGTGTAGATTCTATGTTCCCATTGATTTCAATGGAATGAGCTAGGCAAAAAAAGAGGAAAATCTGCACTTTCCGCAGGAAATTTTCCACCAAGTGGAAAGTGCCATTTTTCACCAATTTCCATTTGAGGCGGAAGTTTTCACCCATCCCTACTTGCAATCACCACACTGCTTCTTAATGGACTAGATGGGCTGCTTGCAGGTGGAGATGGCATTGACATGCATAACACAACATTATCTTTTTATTTTGACAGTGTGATTCAGTGAGTACAAGGGAGTAACAGAGAGTGATTGTGATCTAGTGTGTCTTGGAGGGCATGTGTGAGTGCCTGCGTGTGAGTATGTATGAGACTTCAGGGAGAGGAGTGGAGTATAGAGGGATGGTGTGAGGCGCAGGAGAGGAGGAAGCTGAGCAGGGCATCTTGGTCAGGGAAGGAGTGGGAGAGGGAGATCAGATGGGCAGAGGGGTACCTTGGTGGTGCTGATCAGGAGAGGTTGCGAGACCCTAAATACTCTTATGAGGAGAATAGGGTCCTCGTACAAAGCATTATTGAGATGGAAAGCATCCTGTACCCATAGGAGAGAGTCAGTGTTTTTGGTTTCTGGCGTCAAGTGCTAAGCCGAGTCAACACCGCCCCTACCTGCAAGGGGACTATGGAGTCCAATAAGAAGTGGTGGGCTGTTTGCAAGAGGTGTGTGTGAAGCACAAGCTGGGAGAAGTAGCAGTGTATGCCGGAGACACCGGAGGTGGTCCCCCTGTCCACATCACCTTCAAGCTCTGGGAGGAGATGCTTAGGCAGAACCTGTCTTCAACGACTGTTGAGGGGATCCCTGGAGGATGTGACACTGGCTAGAACAGCACCTTCCACACTACTGGTAAGTGCATCATTCCATAACTAGACACCACACAAACCCGTACAGCCCAACACAGTGACACCTGAACACATGTCCGGCATTTATTCTCACAAGTTTACCAACACAGCGCTGAAAGGGTTCCAACAAGGACAAAATACTGGACAATCCCTGCAGAAATGGGAAGGGTTCATCAATACAAATCCTGTCCAAGTACAGGTTTAACCCCCTCTTTGTTGTGTTGATCATGATACTCTCTACACACAAATAATGCTGACATCACGTTGTCATATGAAGTTCTGTTATGTTTTTCCACAATGTTAAATGTGCGAAGGTCAGTATCGAACTCCTTGAGTGCTAGAGGGATAAGCAATGCATTGTTCCTATATGCGTTGGGTACCCCTCTGTCACTCAAAGGGTTAACAGAGGATGAACACAACACACCAGGGTTACATTTCACAGGTCCACAGGGGTCAGTTCACAAATCACAGCTCTACTGAGACAAACTGATTGCATGTACAACATACAGGACTCAATCTCAACAAAACTAGGGCCTCTAAGCACATTAATGTACCATTCAAAACAATGACACCTAAGTAGAAACAATGTCAGCAATGCGTAGAGGAAAGACAAAACAGAAACCCACATAAGCTTTGGTTTTCATATGTATCATATGTTTCATATGGGGATGGCAAGGAGCTATTTCTTGCCATCCACACTCTTCTGGATATAAATGATAACTAAAGCTTAACTACTGTAGGTTGCTTACATCAATGTACAGGATTCTGTCAAGCTCATCAATCACTGATTGCCAGGCTGTTATCCCATGCATTGCAACGCAATGCACTGGATACCAAGATGGCACTCAAGGATTCACATGTCAATGTCTTGCATCCCTAATGTTATATCTCAAGTTTATAATCACACCATGTCATTTCCTCAGCACAGCAGGAGGACAGTGAGGAGAACAAGGCATATGAAATTCCCCCAGTGACATACTCCCTGAGGTGCCAGGACAGTCCACGAGCAGGAGGTCTCCATCACCACCACCACCAACAACAACCATGGAGGCCAGCCTGCCAAGCAACACAGCCACAGTCTGGATGCCTCCTGGGAGGTGGATGCCTACGACCACGACAGGCCAATATTGGATGACCCAACCACCACCACCACTACCACCAGGAAAGAACTGGATGCCGAGTATGGTGACTACACCACATTATGGGGCATGTAGCCCCACTGCAAGACCACAGCCACCCCTGTGAATGCAGCCTCAGCAGGAACCCTCCTGTTACCCCACAATCAGCTGGGAAGTAACCGGATACCAGTGGCCACAGTATGATCCATGGCCAATGGACTATGAACACTTGGTCTTAAATGGTGAGCCACAGCTCTCTCAACAAGAGGAGTTGAAGCCCCCACCATATATGCAATCAGAGGGCCAGCCATCCGTGGCAAGTTCAGAGTCTATAGATGTGGGGGGGGGCAGGCATTCTCAGGCTCCTCACATTCTGGCTCCCTGACAACTGATCCAAAACACATCTTACAACACCAGCTGAACCCAAACAGGAGCTGGAGGCAACCAATGGTCAACAGGAGGAGGCAGAGGAAGCCATCCCTTGCACCATAAGCCCAACATCTCCTGCTACATCCACATCCACAGGTAGCCAAAGCATGGGAATGGAGGCGGAGTGCCTGAGCATATAGAGGAGGCACGTCTGGGAGCCCATTCAATTATCCAGGTACATGAGGAGGGTGCAGAGACATGTGCAGAGGAACACAGACACCCTCCGTGCAATCGAAGCCCAGCAGGCCATACTCAAAATGCAGATCCGACAATTCCGGACAGGAATGACGAACATGATGGCCAGAAGCTGGTCGAAATGCAGGAAAACAGTCACAGGAAGAACCAACGGATGGAGAGGGAGCATCAATCCCTGTTGTCAAATTTTAACTCACAATCCACCTAGCAAAGCAAAACAACATGAAGGTGTTGTTTGGCCATGATGTAAGGTGAACTTGAACAACTTACACCTACTCCTTAGCATACCAGATGCCAGACTGTCCCCATTTAGTGTCATCCACTGGTTTGGTTAGTAAAGTGTTAGCCAACCATGCATTGGATTAAATTATCACTTCATCACACCTTAGATAATCTCCCCTTTCATCTCCTTGCATCAATACATTTCAAACTCCACTCATGATCCCCATTTAATTAATAGACCCCTGAGATTAGGTACATGCCTTCATATAACAGATACATAACTATTTTTTCTATCTGAAGAAATGGTTAAGCCAACATCAAAATCAACAGACATATTTTGGATGGAGATAGACTTCCTTTAATATGTTTAACAATACATTAAAGCATAAATATGTTTGTATTATACCAAAATACATTGAAGACAACTAAAAGCACCCAAAGGGTACATTTAACATAAAAACTGACTACCGACAAAAACAAGTTGAGCTGCTCATAGGTTCTCCACATGGTATTTTGTCATGTCCGGGGCTCTCTCTTGCCTTGCCATCCTGCTGTTCGCTGCCTCTGCCCGCTCTGTTGTGCGGCTGGATGTGACGTCGCGCTTGGTTGCGGCTTTGTCTCCAGGGACGCTTCGGTTGCTTCTGGGTTGAGGGTATATTAGCATGCCTGTATCCTCTGTCAGACGTGTTAGTATAGCGTGCTTTATGCATGTTAGAGTCTCTGTATCCTGTGTATTTCCTGCTTGCCTCCAGAATAGCAGCAATCCAGTCCTTAGAGCCTAGCTTGTACCCCAGCATCCTGTGTTTATTCCTGGATTCGTTTCCTGACACCTTTCTTGTCTCTGTCTCCCAGCAGATTCTCAGTGTGTTACCTGGCTAGTTCCTGACTTCTTGCCTGCTTTCTGCAGATCTGAGTTCCTACCTGTCTCCTGTATTGGAACACCTACTGCCTGCCTGGGATCCTGTTGGCACCTACCATACCTGTCCACCTGTGGCTTCTACCTACCTGAGTGAGTACCCTGTTTTCTTTTTGAGATTCATTCCTCACTGGGGATTGGGTAGTAGAGCTTGGCTGTACAGTGTTATCGTGGGCCCCCTTTGGCTCAACCGAAGGGGACCAATCTGGCTTCGCGGCCAGCACCTTTAACCGGCTTTAGCCGCAGCACAACACTGTATAGTCAACCACCGCGTCCGAGCTATGCACTCTAGCATCGCACCCTAGCATCTCGCTCCCTAATCCTTTGTTGGAGGAGTCTGACCTTCTGCAGTTCTGTTTTAGGGACTCCTTCACTCGGTCTGTCCATTCTGTGTCAGAAAGCTCCAGCGTTGCTTTAGCGTGACATATTTGAACTCTGAAGAAGAGAACTATTGCTCTACAGGTTTTTTTCCTCTTAGATCTTGGGCAACTTATGCACATATACCTGAGCAGTTTTTGAAAACGTGAAAGGTTTTGCAGACGTTGATAACAACTTCAAGATTCACATTGAATAAACACCAGCACTAGAGAACAGCAAGAGGTGAGCTTCATGGATGTGGACTCAACGTTTCACCAGGATCACTTGGACATTTGTCTGTTCCATGATAGGTCATGCCATGGATGCCTGTGGGCAGGGATAACAGGATTTGAAACTTCACTGTCTAACTATCTGTTGCGAAAAGGAAGAACCATGTGCAATGGGTTGTCTACCCCTCTGGAACCCATAAGGTTAGGAACAAGGACATGCTAACCAGCCATATGTATATGTGACCATGAAATTGTAGCAACACATCATATAGTATGTGAACCAAGCCCCATGAAACAGATGGTGTTGGCATGCCAATGTCTTTGCATACACACATACAGGTCAGCATGGTGGGCATTGCACCCTGACTCCCAAATAGTTACTCCGATGATGTAGGAAACACTAACACAGTATATCCATCCATATTCTGCTACATTATTAAGGTGTTAGCCAGCCATAAAATTATGCACTGTCAACATAGATTCTCAAAACAAACATATGCTGATATTCACACTCTAATGATGAAAAATTCATCACCCACCTAGTAATCTAAGGTTAATTATTGAGATCAATGTTGAGTTTGGCTACAAGACAGGAACATGAAGAAGCCAGTAGTGGGATAAACTGATAACACTATGCAGGGAGAACATAATCTCCTTGCATCAATACATATCCAGATCCACTCATGGTCCCCGTTCAGTTAATAGTCCCCTAAGATTAGTGACATACCTTCATAAGTATGATGGAAACAGCAGTTGCATCAAATAGAGGCTGTTCAGCAAGTGTGTTTGGGGGTTGCTGCTGATCCCTAGCCCTTGCACGCCTTTGTCTCTGATGTCTTTGCAGGAATATATATATGCAAACATACTGGTCTTAATTTCTCTCTCTCCCTCTCTCTGAGTGGTCTCACTGTAAACATGCCATGTCTGTGGACAGCAAGATGTCCCGTTAAGACAGTGGTGAGTTTGTCCAGGCATGGTCATGAGGTAGGGAGTGACCAATGGGAAGGTGTGTGATGTGCGTAAATTTTTGCTTCAAAGCAATATTGGTGAATAATGGCACTTTCCACCTAGAGAATAATTTCCTGTGAAACGTGCCATTTTTCCACTTTTTTCGCCTAGCTCATTCCATTGAAATCAATGGGACAATGGAATTTACACAAATACATAGCAAATGTTATTTTATTTCCCAAAGGCTTCGTAAAAAAGGGGTATAAGAGTGCCTGTATTGGCAGAGTGTGGGGGAAACAAACGGAAGAACAGGGTATTCTTTTTTTTTGGGGGGGGGGTTGTTGACTGGGATTGGGAGGACATGGATAAAAGGAATCTGAGGATGGTGCCTGGTGGGTGGAGTCTGGGGAAATAATCGGTTGAACAGGGAATTTTTTTGGGGGGGCTGTTGCTGACTGGTATTGGTGGGACAGTTAATTAAAAAAAAAAATTTAAATAAAATAAGACATTTTTATGTGACAGAGACAGGGACCCCCTGAAGTAAGCTGTGACTGGGGCAGACTAATACTTGACAAGATAGAAGGGTACACAATGCATTGCAGAGCCTGAGCATAGATGTGCCCCCTCCTTGTCTTCCATTTTGGCAGGATTTGCCCTATTGGATCCAGCTCCTGATCAAGCCCCTTCAGGCTGCATATCCATTGGCTCTTCTTCCCTATTTAAACGGGCAACCCGAGTACACAGTTGCCCATTCCACAAGCTTCCATTGTTTTGTTCCTTGGCCTTGTGTTATTATCTTCTCTTCTGGCTTCTGAATATAGAAAAAAGAGAGACACTGCGCACCTAACACAAATAATGTCCTTGTAAATAGTTCAAAAACAATATATCGCAGGCTTGATATAAAATCCAATTGGATACTCTCCGGTCTGCAGCTCTTAGTCTGAGTGTCCTCAGTCGCACCCAATATATGTCTACACGAAAACAAAAGAAAGAGAAAAGAGCGCAATGCTCCCTGAGAGTAGCATCTGTAAATAATAAAAATGTAAAAATGCTCAAATCTACTTACAAGATAACTTCTTGTAAGTATGGCCTTGAATAAAAACTTATAGGAAAAAACGAACACTGGAGTCTCCAAACACCTTCCCTTTCGATGGTATCCTGAGTGGTTCTCCTTCTTCCTAACGTTTATAGCAGATGCTCCGGTGGTCACAGACTTATCTCGTGGAGAGCTATGCAACATCAACACGTGACCTGCACCCCACAACTGCACACCCGCAAATGGCAGACATGGTGTTTGGAGACTCCATTGTTCGTTTTTTCCTATAAGTTCTTATTCAAGGCCATACTTACAAGAAGTTATCTTGTAAGTAGATTTGAGTATTTTTACATTTTTATTATTTACAGATGCTACTCTCAGGGAGCATTGCGCTCTTTTCTCTTTCTTTTGTCTTCTGGCTTCTGACCCAGCTTGATATGACTACTGCTGGATCTCTGCTCCTTGGCTTTTGACCCAACTTGATTTGACCACCCCTTGATCTCTGCTCCTTGGCTTCTGACTCGGCTTGATTTGACCACCATTTGATCTCTGCTCCTTGGCATCTGACCCTACTTGACTTTTGACCTCTGATTGATCCTTATTCAAGGCCATACTTACAAGAAGTTATCTTGTAAGTAGATTTGAGTATTTTTACATTTTTATTATTTACAGATGCTACTCTCAGGGAGCATTGCGCTCTTTTCTCTTTCTTTTGTCTTCTGGCTTCTGACCCAGCTTGATATGACTACTGCTAGATCTCTGCTCCTTGGCTTTTGACCCAACTTGATTTGACCACCCCTTGATCTCTGCTCCTTGGCTTCTAACTCGGCTTGATTTGACCACCATTTGATCTCTGCTCCTTGGCATCTGACCCTACTTGACTTTTGACCTCTGCTTGATCCATCTTCTAGAGGGATATGCTGAATGCATCTGTGTGTTGCACAGCCCTTTGGCAAAAATTTTTTGTTTTTTTTGTCCTAGTGTAGGAAAATGTATTAATGAAAACAGATTTTTTTATGCCTCGTAGGCAAGGCACTGGGCTACATTAAATACAATATGGGAAAAGCTGAAGCCCACAGATGACCTATTTCCTTGTTAACCACACTGGCCTCTGGTTCACCTACAGTACACACTTTGCCTGTACATGTCTCAGTCATACAGTTTTCACAAATTACATATTCACGGAATTCCCCACAGTCATTAATTGCTAACTAATAGTGTTGAGCGAGCATGCTCGGCCGATGCTCGGATCGGCTCGAGCATCGCTCTGCTTGGCACATGGCGGTACTCGTACGAGTACCGCATGTGCTCGCCCGCCATGTTCGGGTCTCCTCCCCGCACGTTTTGCGGCTGCTGCGCAGCCAATAAACGTGCAGGGAGGCTCTGACATCGGTGTAATGCCAGCAGCCATGTTGGCTGCTGGCATTACACTGATTGGCTGGCCAGAACCCGTGGTCGGGTGCTGTATAGCACCTGACCATCGAGTTCGGCTCAGTCTTAGCCAGGGAGAGCTGAGGATAGGAAGGGAAAGGCAGTGTAGGGAGGAAAAAAACCAAAATTGTGAAAAAAAAGAACCAAAAGTCCTTTTTAGGACTACTGTGTGTGGGGGCAGCAGGTTATTTTGTGTGGGGGGAAAAAAAAAAAAAAAAAAAAAAAAAAAATATTCTGTTTAGTGTGAAAAGTTGCAGATTAGAGCACATTCTGTTTAGTGTGCACAGTTGCAGATTAGAGCACATTCTGTTTAGTGTGCAAAGTTGCAGATTAGAGCACATTCTGTTTAGTGTGCAAAGTTGCAGATTAGAGCACATTCTGTTTAGTGTGCAAAGTTGCAGATTAGAGCACATTCTGTTAAGTCTTCAAACTAAAATATCAAAGTCACATATTCCATTCAGTGTGCGTCGCCGCAGTTTAGCAGCACATTCTGTGTACTGTGCAGAGTTGCAGAATAGGAAGAAATACTGTTAAGTCTTCAAACTAAAATATCAAACTCACATATTCCATTCAGTGTGCTTCGCCGCAGTTTAGCAGCACATTCTGTGTACTGTGCAGAGTTGCAGAATAGGAAGAAATACTGTTAAGTCTTCAAACTAAAATATCAAAGTCACATATTCCATTCAGTGTGCTTCGCCGCAGTTTAGCAGCACATTCTGTGTAGTGTGCAGAGTTGCAGAATAGGAAGAAATACTGTTAAGTTTTCAAACTCAAATATTAAAGTCACATATTCCATTCAGTGTGCTTCGCCGCAGTTTAGCAGCACATTCTGTGTAGTGTGCAGAGTTGCAGAATAGGAAGAAATACTGTTAAGTTTTCAAACTCAAATATTAAAGTCACATATTCCATTCAGTGTGTGTCACCGCCGTTTAGCAGCCTATTCTGTGTACTCTGCAGAGTTGCAGAATAGTAAGAAATACTGTTAAGTTTTCAAACTCAAATATTAAAGTCACATATTCCATTCAGTGTGTGTCACCGCCGTTTAGCAGCCTATTCTGTGTACTCTGCAGAGTTGCAGAATAGTAAGAAATACTGTTAAGTTTTCAAACTCAAATATTAAAGTCACATATTCCATTCAGTGTGTGTCACCGCCGTTTAGCAGCCTATTCTGTGTACTCTGCAGAGTTGCAGAATAGGAAGAAATACTGTTAAGTTTTCAAACTCAAATATTAAAGTCACATATTCCATTCAGTGTGTGTCACCGCCGTTTAGCAGCCTATTCTGTGTACTCTGCAGAGTTGCAGAATAGTAAGAAATACTGTTAAGTTTTCAAACTCAAATATTAAAGTCACATATTCCATTCAGTGTGTGTCACCGCCGTTTAGCAGCCTATTCTGTGTACTCTGCAGAGTTGCAGAATAGTAAGAAATACTGTTAAGTTTTCAAACTCAAATATTAAAGTCACATATTCCATTCAGTGTGTGTCACCGCCGTTTAGCAGCCTATTCTGTGTACTCTGCACAGTTGCAGAATAGTAAGAAATACTGTTAAGTTTTCAAACTCAAATATTAAAGTCACATATTCCATTCAGTGTGTGTCACCGCCGTTTAGCAGCCTATTCTGTGTACTCTGCAGAGTTGCAGAATAGTAAGAAATACTGTTAAGTTTTCAAACTCAAATATTAAAGTCACATATTCCATTCAGTGTGTGTCACCGCCGTTTAGCAGCCTATTCTGTGTACTCTGTAGAGTTGCAGAATAGTAAGAAATACTGTTAAGTTTTCAAACTCAAATATTAAAGTCACATATTCCATTCAGTGTGTGTCACCGCCGTTTAGCAGCCTATTCTGTGTACTCTGCAGAGTTGCAGAATAGTAAGAAATACTGTTAAGTTTTCAAACTCAAATATTAAAGTCACATATTCCATTCAGTGTGTGTCACCGCCGTTTAGCAGCCTATTCTGTGTACTCTGCAGAGTTGCAGAATAGTAAGAAATACTGTTAAGTTTTCAAACTCAAATATTAAAGTCACATATTCCATTCAGTGTGTGTCACCGCCGTTTAGCAGCCTATTCTGTGTACTCTGCAGAGTTGCAGAATAGTAAGAAATACTGTTAAGTTTTCAAACTCAAATATTAAAGTCACATATTCCATTCAGTGTGTGTCACCGCCGTTTAGCAGCCTATTCTGTGTACTCTGCAGAGTTGCAGAATAGTAAGAAATACTGTTAAGTTTTCAAACTCAAATATTAAAGTCACATATTCCATTCAGTGTGTGTCACCGCCGTTTAGCAGCCTATTCTGTGTACTCTGCAGAGTTGCAGAATAGTAAGAAATACTGTTAAGTTTTCAAACTCAAATATTAAAGTCACATATTCCATTCAGTGTGTGTCACCGCCGTTTAGCAGCCTATTCTGTGTACTCTGCAGAGTTGCAGAATAGTAAGAAATACTGTTAAGTTTTCAAACTCAAATATTAAAGTCACATATTCCATTCAGTGTGTGTCACCGCCGTTTAGCAGCCTATTCTGTGTACTCTGCAGAGTTGCAGAATAGTAAGAAATACTGTTAAGTTTTCAAACTCAAATATTAAAGTCACATATTCCGTGTAAGATGAAGAAGGCGGGTAAAAAGGGACGGGGAAGTGGACGTGATCCTGATAGTTCAGGGCGCGGGTCAGGACGCGGAGAAACTGTGCCTGGTGCCAGAGCACAAGAAAGAAAGACATCCACTATACCTAGCTTCATGTCTAATTTTACAGGGCGTCGCAGGACATCACTCTCGAGGTCCGACCACTGCGAACAGGTGGTCGGTTGGATGACAGCTGATACTGCTTCCAGTCGGTTAAGCACCACCCTGTCTTCCACCAAGTCCACTCTCAGTAGCCAAGAGTCTGGTCAACATAATCCTCACTCTGATCATCCTTCCTCCCACCATACACGGTCTGGTCAAAGAAGTGATCCCACACTGGGATATAGTGAGGAGCTCGTCTCATCACCAATCCTTCATTTGACCCTCTCTCCAAGCACGCTTGCAGAGGAACATGACATCTTGTGCCCTGATTCACAACCTCTAGAGGCTACCCAATCACAAGAAGATGACAGATGTGAACGGCATTTAAGGTCAAAGGAAGTAGTGGATGATGATGATGATGATGAGACACAGTTGCCATTAAATCAACCACTATTTCCGTCTCAAGACCTTGTTGAGGAGAATGTTATACAGTTGTCAATGACTGAGTATGTGGTGGGATCAAGACTTGAGGAGGATGATCAGAGTGAGGAAGTGGAGGAGGACTTGGTGGACGATGAGGTGACTGACCCCACCTGGGAAGGTGTAGAGCCGAGCGATGACAGCAGTCCTGAGGGTGAGCCATCTGCAGCACCGCAACAGGCTGGAAGAGGCAGTGGTGTGGCTACAGAAAGAAGGCGGACCGCACCAAACCGGCCCGCAAATGTTCCACGGAGCACCCCCTTGCGTAAATCTACCTTGCCAAAGGGTAGGTGTTCCGCGGTATGGCGTTTTTTTAAGGAAAGTGCGGACGACAAAAGAATTGTAGTTTGCAACCTGTGCCACACCAGAATGAGCCGAGGCATGAACACTAGAAACCTCACCACCACCAGCATGATCCGACACATGGCATCCAAGCACCGTAGTAAGTGGGAGGAACGCCTGGATCGCCCATCTGTGTCTGCAGGCCACACCACTGCCTCCTCTTCCCCTGTTTTCGGTGCAGGCCAATCGCCTGTCGAAGGCGCAGGCCCGCATACCTCCCGCCCTGCACCTGTACCATCTGAAGCACCATCAGCGACCACATCCACTTCCCTGTCCCAGCACAGCGTCCAAATGTCGTTACCCCAGGCATTTGAGCGCAAGAGAAAGTACCCAGCCACCCACCCACAGGCCATAGCACTAACCTCACACCTTTCAAAATTACTGGCCATCGAAATGCTGGCATTTAGGCTTGTGGACACTGAGTCCTTCCGCAGCCTGATGGCAGCAGCTGTCCCTCGGTACGCGGTCCCCAGCCGCCACTACTTTTCCCGGTGTGCCATCCCCGCATTACACCACCATGTGTCCCGCAACATCACCCGTGCCCTGACCAACGCAGTTACTGGGAAGGTCCACTTAACGACTGACACATGGACAAGTGCTTGTGGCCAGGGACGCTACATTTCCCTGACGGCACACTGGGTGAATGTCGTGGAGGCTGGGAGCGACTCGGACCCTGGGATGGCACGGGTGCTACCCACACCGAGGATTGCGGGCCCTACCTCCATCAGGGTTTCCGCCAGCACCTACGTTATTGGCTCCTCCTCCTCCGTTTCCACCTCCGAATTCTCTACACGCAGCGCCACTCCCCCATCAGCCAGTAGCTGGAAGCAGTGTAGCACTGCAGTGGGGAAGCGTCAACAGGCCGTGCTGAAGCTGATCTGCCTTGGGGACAAACAGCACACGGCCTCAGAGCTGTTGCAGGGGATTAGTCACCAGACCGAGCAGTGGCTCTCGCCACTCAACCTGCAACCAGGCATGGTTGTGTGTGATAATGGGCGTAACTTGGTGGCGGCTTTGGAGCTCGGCAAGCTCACACACGTACCATGCCTAGCGCATGTATTTAATTTAGTGGTTCAGCGATTTCTAAAAACCTACCCCAATGTGCATGATCTCTTGACCAAGGTGCGCCGCGTGTGTGCACATTTCCGTAAGTCATCTACAGCTTCGGCCGGCCTGTTGAAGCTGCAGCAGCGCTTACAATTGCCAGCTCACCGGCTGCTGTGTGACGTGAGCACGCGCTGGAACTCCACCTTCCACATGTTGGCCCGGCTTTGTGAGCAGCAGAGGGCAGTAGTGGAGTACCAGCTGTTACACGGTCGTCGCCTCTCCGTTCAACTTCCTGTAATCAGAAGTGAGGAGTGGGAATGGATGTCAGACCTCTGCGAGGTTTTACGCAATTTTGAGGAATCGACACAGATGGTGAGCGGCGATAACGCTATTATCAGTGTAACCATCCCACTTCTGTGTCTACTGAAACGCTCGCTGCTCACAATTAAAATCGACGCTTTGCATGTGGAAGAGGTGGAAATGGGGGAGGAAGAGCTTACACAAGGTGATAGCCAGAGCACCCTCACTTCGTCTTCTCAGCGACAATTGGAGGACGCGGAGGAGGAGGAGGAGGAGGAAGACACGGTTGCCTCCGCTACAGAGGGTAGCCATGGAACTTTAGTTCCATCTCTTCAGCGTGGGTGGGCAGAAGAGGAGGAAGAGGATGAGGATATTGAGAGTCATCCTCCTGGTGAGGACAGCGAAATCTTGACTGTTGGTACTCTGGCACACATGGCTGACTTTATGTTAGGCTGCCTTTCCCGTGACCCACGCGTTATACGCATTTTAAACAACACGGATTACTGGGTGTTCACCCTTCTGGACCCCCGCTACAAAGAGAATTTCTCATCTCTCATTCCTCCGGTGGAGAGGACAAGCAAAATGGTGCAATACCAGAAGGTTCTTGTTGAAAAATTGCTCCAAAATTTTCCATCTGACAACGCTGGCGGCAGAGTACGTGCTACCTTGGCCAACCGAGAAGGGGAGAAAAGGGGAGCACACAGCAGTTCCGAGAAAGGCAGGGCAACACTCTCCAAGGCGTGGGACACCTTCATGACACCCCGCCAGCACCCTCACCCTGATGCGCAGCCTAGTGTCACAAGGAGGGAAAAGTTTTGGAAGATGGTGAAGGAGTACGTAGCAGACCGTGTCAGCGTCCTCAATGATCCCTCTGTGCCTTACAACTACTGGGTGTCCAAGCTGGACACGTGGTATGAACTGGCACTCTACGCCTTGGAGGTGCTGGCCTGCCCTGCCGCCAGCGTTCTGTCTGAGCGGGTATTTAGTGCTGCTGGTGGCATCATAACAGATAAGCGTATCCGCCTTTCCACCGACAATGCTGATAGGTTGACACTTATAAAAATGAACAAGGCCTGGATTTCCCCTGACTTCTCCACTCCACTGGAGGAAAGCCCCGGGGGAACATAAACTCACTTTATATATGTTATTTACAATGATGGGAATACTCTGTATTCCCATTCACCCCTTCCACCCAAAAAACGGGTATATGGTTGACTCTTAATCTTCTCCTCCTCCTCCTCCTCTTCCATATGCCCTGGGATATAATTTTTATATAGGGCCAGCTCACCAGCGGGCCCTGTGCTATAATTTTTATATAGGGCCAGCTCACCAGCGGGCCCTGTGATATAATTTTTATATAGGGCCAGCTCACCAGCGGGCCCTGTTTGACAATTTTTATATAGGTCAGCTCACCAGCGGGCCTTCTCATATAATGTTTTATTGGGTCAGCTCTCTAGCGGGCCCTCTCATATAATGTTTTATAGCGTCAGCTCACTAGCGGGCCTTCGCATATAATGTTTAGGATGGTCAGCTCTGCAGCAGACCCTTACCCATAATGTTTTAGATGGTCAGCTCAGCGCACGTTTCCCTCTTAATCATGGCCTCAGTTCAATAAAATCAAGGAAATTTTTGGGATAATTTGCCTCTGCGCACGTTTCCCTCTTAATCATGGCCTCAGTTCTGAAAATCAAGGAAATTTTTGGGAGAATTTGCCTCTGCGCACGTTTCCCTCTTAATCATGGCCTCAGTTCTGAAAATCAAGGAAATTTTTGGGAGAATTTGCCTCTGCGCATGTTTCCCTCTTAATCATGGCCTCAGTTCTGAAAATCAAGGAAATTTTTGGGAGAATTTGCCTCTGCGCACGTTTCCCTCTTAATCATGGCCTCAGTTCAGAAAAATCGAGGAAATTTTTGGGAGAATTTGCAGATGATATACAAGTAAATATACAGCAAATACTGTTTGGTAACAATTTTTCGCCTAAAGTCGTTTTTATTTTCCTTTTTGTGTGTTTTACGGTCAGTCTGTAAAAATGGCGTACTACGAGCGAAAGATCGTTCCCAGCAGCGATGTTGGAGTCCAAGATGCATCCAGACATCCTCCCTATGCTGTCCCTGAACCATTTCTGTGGTGTTTCCATCCTTTTCTGCCCTTTTCCTATGGACCAGGCACCCTCCCCTCATCAGAGCAGGGGGTGCCTGGTGTAATGCTCGAGTCCTCCCATTGACTTCAATGGGGCTCGGGTGCTCGGCCGAGCACTCGAGCCTCAGGGGGTGCTCGGTCAGAGCACCCGAACACCCGAGCATTGGGGTGCTCGCTCATCACTACTAACTATAAGTATGATCCTTAACATCAGGTTTTCTGATGACCCTTCACAGTTTTCCTTCTAACCTGCTTCCTCCCTTCCATGTAAATACATGCCAGCAGCTGGTTTAATAGCCTCCATTTTGTAGCTTCCCTAATAGTTTGTCTATGTTATCTCTTCCCTCACATATTCCCCTTTCACTTCCCTATAGTTATACCCTAGTGCCCATAGCCTTTGTCCATGCCTTGACTCTCACCTGACCCTTCTCTCTCCATTGCTGCTGTCTGTGTCTATAGGACATGACAGCAGCACAGCATAATTCTATATATTCCTCATCCACCCCCTAGAAGCTAATTGGCTGGGAGGTAAATTAGCACACATCCCAGCCAATTGGAGGCTGGCATCCATTTTGAACAGAGACTGTTCAGACTTGGGCAACGGCCTGGAAGGTATGGGGGGGTCTATACCACTAGACACTGTTGATGCTGCTGCCAGCAGAGGCAGTGGAGGCAGCGGTAGTGGAGGTGGTGGCAGCAGAATTATCTTTATGCATTGGAAGCCCTTTTATTTATTTGAGAAAAACAAATACATTATTTATATTTAAAATGGAATGGCTGAATATTAGTTTTTTAAAAGATATACCACACTGCATTTAACCCTTTGAGCACCGCAGGGTACCCCTCTGGCACTCAAAGAGTTTAGCATATCTTAGAGGAATTTTTTTAACATTACTTGCATTCATGTTTATTTTATTTTACAGGAAAGATGAGAAAGAAGATTAGATTAGGAAGATTGAAGAAGAAGGCGGAGAGTAGCTGACCAGAGTGCACTGCTGAAGACTCCCCTGGACATCAAGATTACAGGTAAGTGATTGTTTTCAGGGAATATTTTTTATTTTTTTTTAACTTAGCCGGATTAACCCTATGAGTGCCAGTGGGATAAGCATACCCCACTGGCACTCATAGGGTTAATTCTACTAACATTTGACACATTTTTTCAGTACTTTGGATGTATTGATATGGGGCTTAGGGCCCCATATCAATTCATCCACTGGTGACTTAGGGCCACCTTTTTTAACTTTCAATTTCTGCTTCAGCACTTTGGAGATCTATTAAGGGACTCTGCTCCCAGAAAACTCCCAGAAAAACTGGCTGCAGATTTTCATGTTAAGGTGGGTCCTCTTAACAGATGTTAGTGCCTAATGCATAGAACTGAATTGCATTTTTCTGTGTTTTTGTTGTTTTTTCAATGGTTGAAAACGCACACACATTTAACAATTTAATAACAAAAATAAATATCATCAGTGATATCATGGATGATATAATTCCTGATGTCATTAGATACATCATACATAATGGTTGCTAATTGTTATGCTAACATTTATTGGAGAAATATCTAATTGTTTTTAAAGGAATAGTAATATTTCACACAAAAAACAGCTCTGATTAATCTTCATAGTATTTGGGCCATGGAAAGAGTTATTTCAATACTATCAGAGTTGTAGTTCATGAGTAATTGAATGATAAAGTATCTCCCTCCAGCCCATTTTAATGATGTAACACTGCTCACCTTACAGCAGCAGTACTGTCCGGATGGATCACAGAGAGGGACAATCTTCAGTGAGCATAAAGAAAAACCTGAAATACCTGTCAAGGGGGGGCAGGGTTTTCCTTATGATCACTGTAACGGGAGCCTAAGTCCTTGGCTGACTTAGATGGTTGTTCGGGTCTCTCCCTCCTAGATGCAGCTACAAATGGGTAGCCTATCCGGTGAAACAGAATAACTGACTGGAACACTGGAACATAGGTCTCCTGAATGGGAGTCAAAGTGGACTCTTTAAACCATTCAGGAATGAAGACTCTGTACTCCTTCTTAGTTCAAAATGAGATTGTCCCTTGCTGTGATCTGTCCGGTCAAGAGACCAGATTCCACATCTGAGGATGGGGGGTGGCTTACACTAGGTAAAAGGGGTGGGAGGGGGATACTTTATCATTCAATTACTCTTGAACTACAACTCTGACAGTATTGAAATAGCACTCTCCATGGCCCAAATACTATGAAGATTAATCGAAGCTGCTTTTTTGTGAAACATTACTATCTCTTTAAAAATGTGCCTTATATAGTATTACTTTGCAGTTTTTTGGTTTTGCACTATCGATCTATCTATCTATCTATCTATCTATCTATCTATCTATCTATCTATCTGTCTGTCTGTCTGTCTGTCTGTCTGTCTGTCTATCTGTCTATTGACCTCACAAAAAAGAGCTAAAAATGTTCCTTAAAGATGTTTAACTATAAGTAATCATATTATTTAGTAGCATTTCATTTCTAAAAACTAAATTCCTGATATTCTTTGGAATGCATTGTACAGTGGAATGTCTGAGTAAATTAAATTCTCCCTTACACACTAAAGCATCAATTTCCTTATGGTAATTATCTGCAAGATTGGATCTGTCAGTAGCATGAATGCAATGCCTGACATTATACCCTCTTTACAGAAAATGATTACAAAAAATTAAGACGAATGAGTAAAATTAAGGATGTGCCTGCTAAGCAAATATAACACTATCACAGATCACTTTATGTAGATACAATTCTACTGGATACCAAGGTTTTAACGCGTGGTTGCATAATGAGGTGAAGTCTATTAAAAAGCTGTAAAAAGTAACAGATTACCCAGATAAGAACTTAAAAATTATTTCTTTCCCATTACAGAAATCATTTTATGCTATGAAGTAGTAGATCATTAACTAAAACATCTATGACTCAAATAAAATATTTTTTATTAAGCTCTATTTGTTGTATTGGTTGATAGTGCAATGTTCGAAAATTATGAAGTCTGAAAACTGTAGAATTAAATAAATGAAGAATTTGCAAGGCATAAAATAAATCTTTTGACAGGAAAGCATTTCTCACATGTGAGACTTGCAGACTATATCAAATAGTGTACACTTTTATCTTCTGGTACCCACATGTGTGCATATTTCCCCTTGCTAGAGAAGAAGATGCTGTAGAAATCCAAAATGTATGATTTTCTCTGTTTGAAAAACCCATACATTGTATGTGTATACATATATTCACTCCCCACTGAGTAACATGGAAGACACCAACCTGAAACTGGCTTAAGGAAATAACACATTTCTGTAGGCTATCATTTTACCCATTATCAGAGAATACAGTTTAATTGATAAATATGTGAATTGCTAGCACAAGTAAATGCATCTGTATTTAAAAGGGTGTTTAAACATTAACCCTTTCTACATGTCAGCCTTTGGTTTTACTCTTTTTTATGGTTTTACAGTATGTAATAATTTATTGTAAACTCTTATAAATCTTATGAATCAAGCTTTTATACTTTATACAAATGTTAATATTTTCTACTAATACATCTTACAATTTATTCTACTGCTTTGAATGCAATAATGGTTAGGGATGGGTGAAAGTTGTGTTCCCGTGAGAAATTTCACGAAAACCACGTTGTTATCCGCTTTTTCGCTGGAAAATCCGCTTTAAAATAACAGTTAAAATTTTTGCATTTTTCACCCATTGGCCAAAATCTTTCTCCATTTTTTCAATGGCTAGAAAGTTTTCACCCATTGATTTACATTGTTTTTGCACTTACGCTATAAAAATGTGATGTTTTCGCTGAAGGCAGACACAATAGAAGCAGCTACAGAGAGAGATAGACGTTCTGTGCTGTTCTGCTGTGGTATTTTGCAAACATTGAGGAAGGAGAGACTCATAGTGACTCCTATCACTATGAGCAGCAAAAAGAGGAACTGGAAGGACCCTTATTATGTGTCCACTGAGTCTGAGGAGGAGGAGTAAGTTACTAGCGGTACTGAACCAATGCTGTCCAGTCCCCCTAAATCAACCCAAGGGATCTTGAGGCATTTAAAAAGAAGGGAGGGAGAAAAGGGAATGGGAAGGAAGGGAGAGAAGGGAATGGGAAGGGAGGGATAAAAGGGAGAGCAGGACAGGTCAGCTGCCTGTGCCTGCTGCAAGACGTGCTGCCCCTGTTGCCAGTGCCACCATTGCTGTTCCTGAAGCCACTAGTGTTGTACCTGCTGCCAGACGTGCTGCCCCTGCTGCCAATGCCACATTTGCTGTACTTGCAGCCACTAGTGTTGTACCTGCTGCCAGACATGCTGTCCCTGCTGCCAGTGCCACCATTGCTGTACCTGCAGCCACTAGTGTTGTACCTGCTGACAGTGCTGAACCTGCTGCCACCAATACTTTGCCTGCTGCTAGTGTGTTTTGTAGTATTCAGGAGGGGTGGATGGAAAAGATGATGCCAAGTGTGACAGCAAGGGATCCTAAGTCACACTTGCCATCCACAAGCAGTCCTGTCAGTGCTAGTAGTACTACTACTAAGAAGATCCATCAGCTTTTTAGTGTTAGGAGTGAAATAGAGGGTAATCAATATCCTCATATTACTAGTGACTGTGAGACTGAGGAGGAAGACTCTGCGGCTGAACTTGATGTGGTTGGTGTTAGCAGTAGTAGCAGTAATGGTGAAGCAGCCGGAGTGGCAGGAGAAACATTTGAGAGCGTCCACACTAGCGGTGAAGGGCGCCCACACCATTTCTCTGGCTCTGGGAGTCCCTTCACTACATTGTCCAACTTGAACATGATCCTTAAGAAGCCAGAAGTGGTGTTGGGGGAGAGCAGGCTCAGAATTAATACCATCACCACCAGCAGGGGCACAGATCAGCTGCCTGTGCCTGCTGCTGCTACTGCTGCTAGTGCTAGTCTGCCTTCTTCTTCAGGTCAAAAGGAAATGGCAAGTGTGACATTAGGGGACCCTCTATCACATTGATCGTCACCTCCTCCAAACAGCAGTGAGATATCTGGAATAGAGCAGCAGCAACAACAGCATGTAGGGACTAGTGGTGGTGGTGATGATGATGCTGGAGAAGCTTGGGTGGAAGAGACATTGATGGCCTTTTTAGTAGAAACTGAGAAAGAACGGGAGACAGGGATGGGAATGGGCATCACCACCACCACTAGCAATGACATTTTGGAATTAGAGGAATTTGCCACTGCTTTAATTCCTTCGGATCCTGAGATGCAAGGGTAGCAGCATGTTGAGGAGCAGGCTAGTGTGCCACAGACCACCATTGACACCTTGGGAATGGGGTCAACAAGTGATGCGGGACTAGGACAGGTTCCACTTGCCAGCAGTAGCAATACTCCTGATCCTAGTTGCAGTGCTGAATATAAGGCAGTAGCAGTAACAGCAGCCACAGACAATGAAGGGGAATGTGGAGGACAAGAAGAGGCCATTCTTCTCCATCTGTTCCCTTCCCCCAGAAGTCATCATGGGTATGGGACTATTTTTCTGTTGGGGGAGGCACAGTGCAGTTGTCAGCAACGGCACTGTGCACAATTTGTGACAAGTCAGTGAAAAGAGGAAAGGAGGTAACACACCTTGGCACAAGCGTCCTGATATCACACGTGAAACACAGACACTATGACATTTACGTCAAACATGTTAAAGACAAACACCCACCACAGAAATCAAGCACCGCTTTTGCTGTCCCTGACACTCCAGAAAGGCAACAAGAGGTGAGGCAGAGATCAAAGAGGAGGAGGAATAGAACAACCCAGACAGAGATTGGAAGTTCCATGATGAGTGAAACAACTAGCTCGCCATCACCTTCTAGGGTAACTACATCTTCTGCCAATCCATCTCGTTCATTACCTTCCCCGCCAAATGATAGCCACTCTGTTGATGTTAGGATGTGGCAGTTCATCTCTACCCATTGCACACTGTGTGGTGCACTGACCACATATGCCAGTGTGGTGGATGAAAACGCAATCAGTGCATCAAGCAGCATCTGAGGAGATTCCATCCTACAGAATTTGATAAGATGGTGCCAGGGAGGGTTCATCATTACTATTAAACTGTTAGCAAGTTGTCGTGTGTCCTTAGCGGGTCTGGAAAAGGTTTACAGTGACAGCGGTAGTAATTGGTTTCAGATGTCATGGTGTTTAGATACAGTTGTGCCCCCAGACATTATTTGCCACACACACACTGTGCACATTGCAGTTGCTGATGAGACCTGCTGTTCCTTCTCTCAAGTGAAAAAATATATTCTAATAACAACACACTGATGATTTTGGAGGAGGGGAAGGTGAAGAAAATTTAATGTCCAATTTGTTCTTTTCTCGACATATACTTATTCTACTGCTACTGCCTCCGGGGCATCACTGGAGCCAGTCGTGGCAAGTGGAACCTTTATCTTCCATCTTCCATGTTACTGCTATTGTTGATCCCATTCCCTTTCAACTGCCTAATCATCCTGCTGCTTAAACAACTCAGCAGCAGCAGTACGAAGAGCAGTTGCAACACAGGAGGACATTTGACAGTGGACACTGGTCAACATGACCTGCTGGCATTAGGCCAGTAGGGTATTTTTATTTTTTTCTAAAAGCTTGTGTTTTGAAAAAAAATAAAAAATAAAAAATAAAAAAATAAAATAAAAAAAAACTAGTCCTACCATGTCTTATGGTTTCTATTTTATTTTATTTTGAATTTCTTTTTTATTAAGTGCTTTCCAATACCAGTAAACAATCCCCCAAAAATCATCCCCTGTTCAACTGATTCTTTCCCCACACCCCACCAACACAGGCACCCTCATGCCCCTTTTACACTATGCCTTTGGGAAATAAAATAATATTTGCTATGTGTTGTGTGTAATTTCTATGTTTCCATTGATTTTGATGGAATGAGCTAGGCAAAAAAAGCGTAAAAAAGTGGAAAATTGGCACTTTTCACTGGCTTAGTATAAAAAGGTTATAAGGGTGCATGTGTTAGGGGAGTGTGGGGAAACAATCAATTGAACGGGGAATTTTTGGGAGGTTGACTGAGATTGATTAAAAAAAATAAATAAAACTTGTTATAAAATGGGTCTTAGGTGGGTGCCTGTGTTGGTGGGTGGAACCTCATACTGTTCTTCAGATCCTGACACCTCCGCACGTGCATCTCGGGTCTGCCTCCTGGCCTGTTCTTCTCTGATAATTGCAAAGATGCTGAAGATATAACAAGCAATATGTCTTGTACACAAATGTGACTAAAACTGATATAGCCTGTACCCACGAAAAATGACAGTAAAGACTTGTTGGAGGACATTATATGCACCATGTTCTCCAAATTAGAGGCTCTAAGGCAGGAAATCTTGCAACTGAGCCACAGAGTACATGGGTTAGAAAAGGGAGACATATTTGACCCAATCACATACATTGGAATAGACTATCCTTCAGCAAGAGGAGACTATATGTGATCTAATTCTATGTTTATATCACTTAGATAACTGGGAGAGACATTGCAACATGAGGATATGTGGATTACCTGAGCCTGTTCCCTAGTAAGATCTTTTGCATACTCTGGAATCTTTATTTGCCTTGATTCTTGGCATGGCCCAGGAGTCTGCCATTATGATTGATGGGCTCATAGAGCACTGAGAGCCCAGGGCACACCTGGAGGTAAAACTTGTGACATTACTTGTTGCATACACTATTATACCGACAATGAAACATAGATGGCTAAATTCAGAGAGATGGGCTCCATTAGGTTTGCTGGTGTAGAACTTCAACTGTTTAATGACTTTTCTCAACACACTCTGAAGCTGCATAGAGACATTAAGTTCCAGGACAGTAATGTCCCATAAAAATTTGTGAGAATTTGTAGAGCTTATAAAAATAAGCCAAATGCCACAAATCTTATCTCTCAAACCTCTATGGATTGAGAGATATCATCCGCTAAAGTTCCCCTCTACCTCCTCTTCTCCTGACGTCAGCTGTAAGCTGACAGCAGGAGTTCCTGGTCTAGGGACTGACAAGCGACTCTTCAGCAGAGCCTCAATAGCATGATTTAAAAAGAATTGCTTCTTTGGAACGGTCTACAAAGTGTGCCTGGTTTGCAAGCACAATTTTTAGACAATTCCAAAGAAGTCATTCTTTTTAAATCTCACTATTGCGGCTCTGCTGAAGAGCCTATTTGTGTCTACCAACATGGATCTCCATCTGTCAGCTTCATAGCTTTTTTGCGAAAATGTGCTAAGTTTTTGCTTTTCCCGCTAAAAATTGTGCAGTTCCGCCTATGCAAAAGTGTCCTTCTTTTCACCCATTTTAACAAATTTTCCACCTATTTTAATGCATTTTATGGCTATATTTCCTATACCTAATATATATATACTTCTTCTGAGGGCTGAAGTTTAGAAATAAGTGGCTGAAAGTTATAGTTGTGAGTCCTTTGAAAAATGTGTTAGCATGCAGAATGCATTTGTCCTTTGCCCACAAACACTAACTTCCTGCTTAAGTGACTCTGGTACATATTCATGATGATGTCAAGTAATAAAAAAAATGAAGTACAACCTACAATGTGGCAGATGTGTATGGTACTGGTGGTGATGGGGGACTGGCATGGTGTGATTTGTGTATGTATCTTGTTTTTAACATTGCCTTACGCTATGCTCCTTCACAGATTATTGACACGCATTACTTTCAGTCATGGCAGTGGTCCCAAGTGGGGTAGATGATGGCAGCCCTTCTTCACATCCCTCCTCCACCTCCTCTTCTGTGCTGCTGTTAATATATTTATCCTGGCTTTCTCTGTCATGTGTGGTTTCTGCTACCTGATACTCAGATTTTATGAGGCGTTGGTTCATTTTTAAGAATGATAGTATCACAGACTCCAGCCACTTCCTCCTTGCTATAGTCATGTTTCAGGCACTGGCACGGACGCCTGTTTATGGGCCTATTCTGTTGGGCCAAATTGGGTCCTGCCTACTTCTTCTGCTTTATAAACCTCATTGAGGCTAGGACTTGTTGCCCTTTCGTTGTGTTCCTGTGCGCATCTAGTTTGTTCCTCTGACCCTTGCTTTGCTTACATTGTCTCCTGGTGTTGGATCCTTGGCTTGTCTGACTACTCACTCTGGTTGTGGCCTTGGCTGTGGCTGACTTCTTGATCTGTGTATGACTCTGGCTTGTCCAACTACCCACTCCATGCTGACCTTTGCTGTGGCTGACGACCCGATCCGGTTCCTGACCGTGGCTTGTCTGACTGATGCTCCGTTTGTGCCTTGCTCCTGTCTGACTACCACTAGGCCAATCCAGGACGCGCTCCTTTACCTCATAGCTCAGCCAACAACTGGTCGCTTGCAGGTTGCCTCCTTTTGGTGCCTTCCGTTTGCATCCGGGCAACTAGCGCAACCTAGTCTTACTCCTGGGCACTCTCCTCTTACACTTACCTGTTGCCTGGATTAGCATTTGCGGTGCTACCTACGCTCTGTGCCACCTAGTTTCCTTCAGTAAGATAGAGTGCAGCTTGTCTCGCTCCTTGCCTCAGAAGTGCGCTCCTCTCTGGCTGCATCTATCTAAGCCCCTACTCTGCTGTCTCGAGTGGTGCTACCAGTTACGCTATTGGTATCGGTGGTCTATTCACGCTATGTGCCCCTGCTGGGTATGCTCCTGTACTAGTCTTATCATTCCTTCCTGTTGTGGTAGAGCCAAGTCTGGTTCTAAGACTCAGTACCATAGACCTATGGTGGTTCAGTGTCGGCTCCTGGGTAGTGGACTAGACACTGTACTGTTTCATGTGTTTCTTTACTGAGAGTCCGTGACAGATACTCTCCCAACATTGTTGCTTGATAGCCATGTCCTGCGGTCATTGACAATATAACCAGCCGCACTGAAAATCCTCTCAGATTCAACACTTCCTGGAGGATGACTAAGGGTTTCCACTGTAGTATGTGTCAATGCTGGCCACACACTGCTTTGTTTGCCAGTATTCCATGGGCTAATTGATTCTGCCTAAAACGTAGCTATCCTGCAAGTTTGCAGAAACCATCTGACATGTAGTGGGACCACTTCTAGGAGCTACACGCTGTTCCTGTGTGTCAGTTACCAACCCATACTCAGGGAGCAAGTGCCAAAGAGATAAAATGCCACCAGTACCACTACAACCACTACCAATGTTGGGTTTTTGCTGCCCCTGCTGAAACCCATGATGAATTGCCCTGTGTTCCGAAAGGGATATTCTGGTTAATGATGTAGCTGCTTCTGCTGATTGAAATGCTTTGCTGCCTTCCTTTTCACTATACTCCCTAGATGTTTGTTGTGCCCTCACTTTCTCCCTCTCATCGTCCACAATGCAACCCTCCACTTGATCAATAAGCATGTCTCTATATTCCTTGACAGATTCAGATTCCTCAGAGAGCTGCTGTTCATCTCCATGACTCCTTGTTGTGACAAACTGCTGATGGCCCTTTGGTAGAAATTTTGTTTAAAGTGGTGGTCCAGCAAAGTGGCAAGAACGTGTTCCTCATTGCTTTTAATGGCACTATGTGAGGATCTTATTCAAAGCACTAACATGTGCTGGTGCATGTCTGTGTAGTCATTATGGTAAGAATCCTCAGCCATGCTCCTCATTTTTTTCTGCAATAAAAATATCAGTGGTAGAATTTCACTAATTCCTGCCTGTAACAGTTTTGTAGGACACTCAGACCAGCAGGTTAGAATAAAACACATTTTTATTAAAAGACAAGAAAGACTGCCCTCTATAGGCAATACAGAATGATTGAAATAGACAGTAAGTACAGATGCCCTTTCAGGCCCAGTATACAGGGAGATAAATATATACTGCCACAGGACAGGCATAAGTTAACATACAGGGTAATCAAGGGTTAAAGTTCATAGAAATCAAATCAGTCTCTGTTGTGGTGTGTTTGGCACGCCCCTAAGCTGGTAAAGGAGCGATACAATGGTGCTAGATGTGAGAACACCAGTAAATAGAACAGGACAGAGACTACTGCTTATGCTGAGCAGGGAACTGAGGCCAAAATACTCTGCAAGAGCTTTAGGAGCTTGAAGCCACTAGCACCCAACCGGTGCGTAAACGGAGAGCAAGTGCACTACAAGAGCTTAAATGTTAAGAGCCAATAGCACCCACCCGGTGCGTTAACGGAGACCACATACACTGCGAGAGCTGAGGAGTATAGAGCCAATAGCACCCAACTGGCGCTGTAACGGAGACCAACTACACTGCAAGAGCTTAGCTGTATAGAGCCAGTAGCACCTCTCCTGTTTGTAACGGAGACCAACTACCCTGCAAGAGCTGAGGTGTATGGAGCCAATCGCACCCAACCGGTGCGTTAACGAGACTACTGCGCCCAACAAGTGTAACCGGATGCGCAAGGCAAACCGGAGGCCACCATGCTCTGCAAGTGTTAACGGGAGGCTCTTAGTAACGGAGACTACATGGCTCTGCAAGTGTAAGCGGAAGGCTCAGGGTAGCGGAGGCAACGGCTCTGCAAGTGTTAACGGAGGCTCAGTGAACGGAGGCAATGGCTCTGCAAGTGTTAATGGAGGCTCAGTGAACGGAGGCAACAGTGCTCTGCAAGTGCAACGGAAGGCTCAATGCTCTGTAAGGGTTAACGGAGGCCCAGAGTAACGGAGGCAACAGTGCTCAGCAAGAGTAAACGGGAAAGCCCAGTACAAGGAGGCAACAACTCTGTCAGCCCCGCAAACAGCACAGTGGAAGTCAGAATGTCGCCCAGGTGACACTGGAGCAGGAACACAGCAGGAACACAGGCAGGGTCGTAAACGTAGCCGGGTCAGGTCACGGAGCAGGAACGTCAGCCAGGCTGGGTCAAATCACGGAGCAGGATCCTCAGACAAGCCGGGTCAGATCACGGAGCTGGAACGTCAGCCAGGCCGGTTCGAATCACGGAGCAGGAACTAAGGAGCGTAGTCAGACAGGCTAAGTCGGTACACAGGAATGCAGGAACATTGGAACACAGCTACACAGCAAAACTGGCTCAGGAACACCACGAAAGGCACCTGACAGGTGCCAAAGGCCGGGTATAAAAAGGCCATACTGGGCGGGCCAAACAAGCTCAGCCAATAGGAGTGCACCACAGCAAAGAGTGACAGAAAAAGATCACGGGAACCGTGATACTGCCCCAATGCGACTCACCAGCATGTTGCCTCCTCAAAGGGTTTCAGCAGCTCACATACATCGCACATTAGTTGCCAATGGCCAGGTGACAAAGATGCCCTCCAAATCCTTCCAGTTTTGCATGGTGTACTCACTAATGGCCTTATGCTGCTCATACAAACGCTCTAGCATGTACATGGTGCAATTCCACCTTTTAGGGACCTTCATTTTCAGCTGGTGATGGGGCAGGTTGTTACACTCTTGTATGGAATATAGAGCATTCCGTGCACTATAGGAGTGACTAAAATGGGCACAGATTTTGCAGGCAATAGTAAGAATCTCTTTGAGGGTTTCAGATTCTGACAGGAATTTGGTCACAACTAAATTTAGCACATGGGCAAAGCAGGGCACATGCACCATACTACCTATTCTCAAAGCAGCTATTATGTTTTCAAAAGCTTACATATAGTGTTGTCCACATGTTTTAAACAAACCATATATTTATATCTTCTTGCACATTCAATCGCTCAATCACCAAACCAGAAACTGAATTACCAATCCGAATCCTCCTCCTTGCAGGTTTTGTATGTGATTTCTGACCAATAATAACTGCAATATTAAGCGTTGAGTTCCAGTCGGTTATGCAACACCAAGTACCACAACTGATCCTAATGAAGAACCAAAGACCAGCTTCTAATACTCCACAAACGGGCATTACATGTGAGTTCTGACCAATAGTAACTGAAACGTCAAGTGTTGCTTTCCACTCACTAGTGCGACACAGCGTGCCACTACTGAGCCTACCAGGAATACCAAAGACCAGTGCCTCGTACGCTGCATCTAAGCTCCTCCACCTCCATTTTGATCCACCGATGACACTACATCCAACACTGAGCTTCACCCAACCACTCTGCACGGCATTACATTCTTAGTAGATTTGGTTCTATCAAATACTATGTATTCCATCACCATTATTCACCTCAAGCAATGTGATTCTTAAAAAAATGGATGTACCTATTTTTATCTTTTATACTTATTAATACTATTATTAATGTGCTTTTTAAAGTGTTAAGAAACTATATGTAAATAAACACTATTTGTGAAAAATGTTATATATTATTTGCTAATATTTAGATCTTTCTGTCTACTAGATTTGTGCTATTTAATATCCTATATAATAATTTGCTAAGTGTGTGCAGTAGAGACGGCTGTGCGCGCTGCAGTCATGTGCAGTACTGTGGCTGATAACGGAGTGGGCCTCCAAATTCAGACCGTAGTGCGCTGAGAGGACTACGGTCTGAATTCGGAGTGCTCCGATCCGTTATCAGGAGCGGGCAGTCTCTACTGTGCATGACCGCACCGCGGGCGTTGCTGGGTGGCACTGTGGCCAGTGTACACGGGGTCTTCAACTAGTATTTGAATATTTGCCTTATATTTAAACTGTTTTTAAATCAATGTTATTTTAAATATTTTAATATTAACCTGATTTGTCAAAATGTTAATCTATTTTTAAATGTGTATTGGGAATGCTACCTGATTACCTAAGATATGTTTAATTTTTTACTATATTAAAAATTATTTTAAACTAATATTAGATTTGGTATTAAAATTGCCTGATCACCCTAAATTATTGCTTGAATTAAAAAATACCCTAAACATTTTATTTTATTTGAAAAATTAAAATGTGATCTATTTCGCAATTATTGATTATTATTTTTGTATTTATATTTTTTATACAGGAGTTGATACCAGGTATTAAGGATTCCCATGTAGGGAAAAGCACTGGCCCAGATGACTACTCATTACACTATTACAAACTTTTTTTACATTTTGGCGCCTCACAAGCTAGCAACTTTTAATTGAGTCGCAGATGGTCCTCCTTTCTCTTTGTATATTCTGGAGATCTATATTATCATCCATTTTTATAGCCGCTATAAACTTATACCTCTATTCGATACAGATACTAAATTATTTCCTATGGTCTTAGCAAGTAGATTGTGGTCTCTTTTGCCAGGTTTGATCCATTCCGATCAGTTCAGTTTTGTCCCAGGTAGACAGACCAAGCACAAAACTTCTAAGGCTATTTCAATAATCCAGTACTGTGGTGTTCCAAGTGCTTTAGTTTCTATTAACATATAGAAGGTTTTCAACAGGGTTTGTTGGTCATACATCAAAGTGGTGTTGTTGCATTTAGGTGTGAGTCAGAGGTTTCAGACAGACGTCTTAATAAGCCTTTATTCCACATCCCTCAACTAAATTTAAGGGTTCCTTCTCTAATAGTTTCTCTATCACAAATGGTACCAGTATGTGTTGCCCTTTTCCTGCCTTTTATTTTGACTTTAGAACCCCTGCTTAACACCATTAGAGCCCATGAATTTATTAAGGACATTCATTTCCATGTTTCTCATTTGAAACTGGCTGCTTTTGTGTTTGATGTCCTACTTTTCTTTTATGACCTCACCCTTTCATTTCCTCCCCTTCTTCGGGTTTTGGACCCAAATTTAGTACTATTTCTCACTTCAAAATAAAATATTCCAATTCCAAAGTCCTTAATGTTAGATTATCTCCCTCTCAGACAACAATTAAAAAAATCCCTTTTCATTGGATGGGTATAAAGATTACTTAGGAGTTCATCTGCTATTGTATGGGACAAGGAGGCATGGTCTGAATCAACTTCTCAGGATGGTCATCCTTCCAAAAATGTTATATCTTTTCCATACCCTTCCCATAATATTTTCTACTGGGTTTCCAGGCATCCATTAATGCCTTATAAAAACTGAGGCTCAAACTTGAGGTTCTTTCTCAGAAGAAGACATTAGGTGGGGTCTTCCAAATGTATATAAATATTATATTTATTCCACCTTATCTTATATGGCAGATCTTTTCCAAACTGACTATTTGGGAAAGATGAAGACTACTGCTCATTTCTCAGTAAATTTTGACTCTCCCAATTTATTTGGTCTCCTTCTCCTAAACTTTCACAAGATGTCAAATCTCATCCGATCTTAAGTCACCTGTTGGGTGTATGGAATTAAGTTAATACCAAGAGGTACCCCTTTGATTCTCTTTCTATAATAGGTATCCCAGATTTTTCTCCTGGTATATATAGCCATGTCTTTGACAGCTGGGAAGAGAAAGGGATACACACACACACACACACACTACAGGCTCTGGTTAATAATTCTGGCATTGTACTATTGAATACCTAATGAGGAATTTTAATCTTAACAGATCCTACTACTGCGAGCCATCGCTTGAGATCCCCTACTCCCTTTGAAGTGTTACTATCAAAGGGTTCTTAATCTCCCAGTTTAGGCCTCGATTCTATTATCTGACCTAAAACAGCCGGTAGGGCAAAAATGGATACCAGCCAACCAGAAAAAAGTTTGTCGGTATTCAATTGGGTTCACTTTTAAAAGGTCACACGTGAAAGAGCAAGCGACCATGTAACTAATTCACCATGTCAAAAAATATTTATAAAAAAGGTGTCGCTTGAAGTTACAAACAGAACTATTACATCCTTTATCTTTCCTTCCAGCTGCCCAGATTACAACCCTCCACTATACAGATTGTCAAAAAATCCAAATATACAAAAAATCGTAGCGCTCAAAAAGAAAGAACAATATTCGTATTTTTAAATCTGACACCCTAAATACGTTCTTTGCTTCAGTATGTACAAAGGAAGCAGCAATGACAAGCTGTGGGCAAACAGACAAAACCATGGAATTTCCTTCAACATCTACATGGCTTACTGAGGACAAGGTCCAAAAGAGACTGGAAAGTGTTATAGTGAATAAAGCACCTGGACCGGACGGTATACACCCAAGGGTACTTAAGGAACTTAGTTCAGTAATAGCAAAACCATTATACTTAATATTTGTTGATTCACTTTCATCAGGCATAGTGCCCTGTGATTGGAGGAAAGCTGATGTAGTTCCATTGTTTAAAAAAGGAGCAAGATCCAAACCAGGAAATTATAGACCTGTGAGCTTGACTTCCATAGTGGGTAAGATACTAGGGGGTAGATTTAAAGGCAGCCGTTAGCAAAAAAAATCACTAACGGGTGCGTTAAGTGACATGTTGCAATTCAAAGATCCGTCTAAAGACCAGCTAACGGCAGTTGTAGAATCCTTACGGCCGATACACTTACGTGCATTCAGACGCATGTAAAAACATACCCCAGAGCTATTCAAAGGCTTGTGGTACTGATAACGGCTGAAAAAAAGACACACCTAACGGCTAAAAGTTAAGACCCACTTTTGTTAGCCGTTAGACACTTAACGGCCAAAACAAAACACCCGTTACATAGGAAAACACACAAAATGCTTACCGCACAACCATGTAAATGGGAAAATTAACCCGTGCAATGCCAAAACAACACAAAAACATGCACACACAACACAAATCACCACACACACAACAACAACCAACACCACAGGGACAACGACACACAAAAAAACAACAACACAACATGGCACGGAACAATGGGGTTCATCACACAAAGCAGACACCTGCAAATACAAGCTCACCTGGGCAACATCAACACGCCACCTGCACCCCACAACTGCACGTCCGCAAATGGCACACACAGAACAAGCACAACACACCACATCTTATAACACACACACACCTGCAAACACTTACCTGGACAAAAACAACTCACCATTGGTCAGCACTCACCTCATCACTACACCCACACAACGCCCTAGCAAGTACTTAAAGGGACAACTCAACACACTCACTTGTGGCTTGTTTTCCACTCAGGGAGGGAGAGAGAGAGATAGAGATAGAGAGAGAGAGAGAGAGAGACAGACAGACAGACAGACAGACAGACAGAGAGAGACAGATAGAGACAGATAGAGATAGAGAGAGCAAACAGTATGTTGGGTTACATATTGTTGCGAAGGCTGCGGAGAAGGCGTGCAAGGGAGAGAGCTGGGGAACATCAGCAACCTCCAAGCATGCCTGATCAACAGCCACCACCTGTTGCAAGTGAGGAGGCTCTGGCTCAGCAGCCACACAGGAGCCCATCCCCACCTGGAGGGCACAGGATGTATAGACGACCACCAAGGCCCAGGGTATACCGCCCAAGGGTCACCCTCTTTGGAATGACCGATGATGAGGTAATTGATCGCTACAGGTTGAGGCCTGACAGCATCATTGCCTTGTATGAGGTCATCAAGGAGCAGGTGGATCCCATCTACATCCACAACCATGCCCTAACTGGCCTGCAGAAACTACTCTGTGCCATGCACTTCATGGCAAGCGGGGCCTTCCAGTCCACAGAGGGTTACGCATCTGGCATGTCACAGGCCACATTCTCCAGGGTGCTGGCCCAGGTCCTGCCAGCCCTCAAAAACAAGGCCAGTACCTATATACATTTCCCCACCACCGACATGGACTGGATAAAAGTCAAGCAGGCCTTTTACGCCAGGGGAGGCATGCCCAGGGTCATGGGTGCTATAGATTGCACCCATGTCCGAATTAAGGCCCCAGCACGTGACGCACAGATATTCATCAACAGGAAGAACTTTCACTCCATCAACGTGCAGATGGTGTGTGACAGCCATATGAGGATAATGAATGTCTGTGCAAAGTATCCTGGCAGCTCACATGATTCATACATTCTCCAAAACTCCTCAGTCCACAGAGATTTCGAGAATGGAACTTTTACAGGGGGATGGCTTTTGGGTGAGTTCACAATACAAAATCACATCACATACACAGGCGTACACACAACGCTGCTTAGCATGCTCCTGACCCACAGCTACTACGTCTACCACACAAAACACCATTCACACAACATGTGCTCCCTGTCTCACCATGTCACTCACATTACACAGGTGATGCTGGCTATGGATGCAAGTCCTGGCTACTGACCCCTCTGGCCAATCCTCGAACACATGCCCAGGAAAGCTACAACCAGGCTCATGGCAGAACGAGGAATGCCATTGAGCGGACCTTTGGCCTCCTCAAGTCAAGATTCCGATGTCTGGACCACTCGGGGGGAGCACTGCAGTATGCACCTGGAAAGGTGTGCGACATCATTGTGGCGTGCGCAATACTGCACAACATCGCAGTGGACACCAGGCTGCTGGAGCACATCCAGGCCCCCCCCATACAGGAAGTGCCCATGGACATCGGACACGTTGAGGAGACCCTGAGAGGGACACAGATCAGAGACAGGCTCATCACGGAACACTTTACATGTGAGTATAACACAGGCATGCAAACAATCCATGCAAGTCCCCCATCAGTCCTGTGACACTAACCACACTGCACATTTTGTTCTGTCTCACCCCACAGGAACAGTGACACAGCACTGCACTGGCAGCGGACGTGGAAAATTGTGTGTGTGGACTCAAAAACCATCCTCCATTCCACTCTCCACGTTGACATACAGACCCCAAGGATATCACGCACACCCTCAGGAGAAACAAGGTACAACACATAACCCATGTTCATCGCCTTACAGGGCTTGATTGACAGCAGCTAACTTGATTTGCCATGAGCATAGCCAGAGCAACCATGCTAGCCTTGTAGCGAAAGAGTGTTATCCAATGCTATGCATTGGATAATACTCCGTCACATCAGGGGTTAAAGGGCCATTGGACTCAATATGGGACCTGTACTGTGCTACAGCTGAGAAGAGCAGCACAGGGGTGGATGTACAGTGGTATGGGCACACAATGTAGAGGTCATGAGACGTAGATCAGATTACCAGGGACACCATGCTGACCTGTGAGTGTGCAGACATATGTGCCCCCGACATGAATACACACATCAACAAATGTGTCCTAACAGTTCCATGGAACAAATGACATTGGGCTGCCACTGTCACATTAACAGTGGCAGCCCAAATTCATTACTTCCATGGAGCTCTCAGAACACTTGTTGATGTGTGTATCCATGTCAGGGGCACATATCCATAGGGCTGGGGCACATGTCCTTAGTTCTCCACATAATTGGTTACAGATGAGTACACAACACATTGTCAAGCAATGGTTTGTGTACTCACCTGTAACTGTGAAAACTGAGGGGATCAAAAAGACTAAATTGTTGTTGCTTGATGATCAGTTCAGGTCAACTGCTCCAAATCCTGTCCTCTTCTTCCACAGGCATCCGTAACATGATCCATCCTTGAACTGAAGTTCTTCTATGTGACTGGATTGATGTCTTGACATCACCTTCATGGAGATCACCCCTTGCTGTTTATGGTGATGTTGTTGGTGATGCAAAGTTTGACCTGAGGTTCACACAAACCTCTACTGGATCAGTTTCATATAGACACAGAAAACACTAATTCCTGAGTTTTATAACCTGTACAGTTAGGATGCTCAGCTACAGAGTTGTCAAACCTTGTGGACAACACATGAGCTGGGCAGCAGTGTTACTAAAGTACTATTTTTTTGTTTCAAAGTACATTTAGTGTTCTCATACAGGTGTTCAATGCATATAGGCAATACACAGAAAACACATGTACATCCTAATGTACTTTGAGACACAATAAAGATGAACCATCACCATTCTATCTGTGTCTGTAGGAGGATATATTTGAGAACACAGTTGTCAATGCGTTACCACACCCAGGGTAGAGTATCCCCATACATGGAAAGGCATCACCCATATCACAGGACTCCACCACTTGTTTGCAAGTGAGTGGACTCAGTGATGTATTCACGCTAACAGATGGTGGCAGTGATACACTAATGTGTTGTGGGAGTGATAAAGAGGTGATAAAGGGGACATACTTCCACAGTGAATTCCTGTCCACAGTTAATGTGTTGCTCAGTATAATCAATGTTCAGTGATATTGCTCCACTGGGACATATCACAGTACATGACCAAGTGGACAAGTGTTTTCACTGGGGAAGTCTGTTACACCCTTGGAAAAAACAACAAGTCAACTTACTGGAGGCCCCAATGCTCACCCCAGGATATCAATATGTGTGCTACACATTGAAATCCTAGGTTAAAAACATTGTCTTCCCCAGTCAGTCTGTTGCACAATGAGTGTGTGAATCCCAGACAATATGGATACATGTCCCATTTATCTGTCCTGCTTGTTATCTCACCGCTAAGCCGTTTGTTTGGTTATCCCCTTAACCCTCTGAGTGCCAGAGTGGTACCCAACGCATTTCTTTGCAATGCGTTGCCTACCAGTCTGGCTATCAAAGGGTTAAACACAACATATGATGTAGATGAATGTTCAATGTTGTACCAAATGTTGGGCTAAGGGGAATGTTTTGTTATGCAAAATCAACACACAACATTGCCATATAACACAGTTGTGTAATATGGCAACAGGGATGTTTTTACAGTTGATTTTGTACAACGATGTGTGTGTGAACCCATGTTGTAACATCCCACAAACATCTTACCTAGGCAGGAGTTGTATTCACTGAATTGTTTGGCAATGCATTGGAGACAACTCTGCCACCCAATCTATGACCAAATTCAAAGCAGATCAGACAGGATTCAAAAGCACAATGTTCCTTTATTCAGGGGAAATTTAACATGTTGGGCATTTTTTTTTTCTTGGGGGGGGCTTAGACTGTGTGGCAGAAGTGGATAACCTGGATGATCTCCTGGTCACCCTTTGCCCCCTAGGTGTGGCTTCGGGGGTCACATTAGAGGGGGTGGTGGGGACAGTGGATCCCTCTGTGGAGCGCAGGTTTTCCCTCTCCAACCGTAAGTCCTCCCTGCGGTTCAGCTCTCTCAACTCCACCAGTAGCTGAGCAAGCAGGTCCATCACCCCCGTGTGTAGCTGATGGAAATGAGTGTTGATCCTCATGGCCTCCGTCTCCAGGGCATGGATCCTTGCCTCTATCCTGTTAGTGTTTATACAGGATTCCCTACGGCTCCTGGTGATGTTGTCATTGGTGCGGAGGCTTGACCTGAGTAGTCTCCTTTGCAGAGCCATACACTCAGCTTCCATCCCCGTGGGCTGTTCACTGCTGGTGATGCTTGTGCCTGGTGAATCAGCTGCTGCTGTGTCCTCCTCTGCTGGTGCTGTGTCCTCCTCTGCTGCTGCTGTGTCCTCCTCTGCTGGTGCTGTGTCCTCCTCTGCTGCTGCTGTGTCCTCCTCTGCTGCTGCTGTGTCCTCCTCTGCTGGTGCTGTGTCCTCCTCTGCTGGTGCTGGTTGTGCTGCAGATGGGTATGTGCCCACCACATCAATTGACCCACTGCTGCCCACCGATGTCTGTGCCGGTGGAGGTGGTGGGGTAAACACGTCCGTTCGCATAGGCTGTTGGGGCTCCCCAAGCAGGCCCAGGTGTTGGTAGTCGAGTGGCCAAGGGTCAAACCTTGTCCACTGGTATGTGCTTGGCCCCCACCTAGGATCATACCTGGGGCCATGCTGGGGAGCCATCCAGGAGGGTAGGTCAATCTGTGGGTATGGCCCGTATTGGGTGGTGGCCACATCACCGGGCAGCCATTGCCTTCCTGGTGGTGGTGGTGCTGCTGCTGCTGCTGGGGGATAATAGCTCCTGGAGGTGGTGGGGGGCATCCAGTCACTGTAATAAGTCGGTGCAGGCAGAGTTGGTGCAGGCAGAGTTGGTGCAGGCAGAGTTGATGCAGGCAGGGTTGGTGCAGGCAGAGTTGGTGCAGGCAGAGTTGGTGCAGGCAGAGTCGGTGCAGGCAGGGTTGGTGCAGGCAGGGTTGGTGCATCCAGCTGGCCAAGAGGTGTGGATGTAGTTGGGTACGGTGCCCACTGGCTGGTCCCCTCCTCCATATACTCCTCACTGGGTGGTGAGGTGGCCTCCTCCATGGGCTCCTGATGTGCTGGAGACACATAACCTGTGTGGAGGATTGAGATTGTGTGATCAGTAAACTTAGCCATGATGGTGTCAAATTAATATTAATACTTGAAATGTGTAAAGGAACATATATGTTGTATGGTGTATCCCCCTGTGTGAAACAACGGTACTCCTACTGGTGATGGGTGTTGTATTCTACATGTATTGCAGCTCAGAGTTGAATTCCTTTGGTGCCACATCCCAGTGGCCTGAAATTGTACATTTGCGCTGTTGCCACATCATCCTTTGTGGATATCTGCTCCCTGGACCAAAGCTAGCCAGAGGATGGTCTGGCAACATTGGCATAGTACATTTTCAGGCCACAGTGATATTGTCCATGGAATATTTAACTTTGAGCTGTTATACTCTTGTGATGAAACACCTTTCAGTAGTGGGAATACCCTTGCATTACCCGGTGGATCAATCCTATGACATGTATTTTTCCTTTCACATTTTAGGTATTACTATCTCTTTAACGGGATAGCAATGGTTAATTTCACCTTGATGTAACATTGCAGGCATCATAGAGAGATGTTTAGAAAGATGTTGCTGTATGTGACAGCTGGAGATGTCAGTCATTTGACCACACGGAGGCTCTTCAGCGGACTCAAAATTGACCCATTTGGAGATAACTACATCTTTGCCATTGTCTACTAAGTGTTCCTGGTTTGTAAGCACGCTCTGTGGACCATGTCAATGATGGATCCATCTCCAATTGGTTCAATTTTGGGTCTGCTGAAGAGCCTCCGTGTGGTCATATGACTGACATCTCCAGCTGTCACATACAGTAACATCTTTCTAAACATCTCTTTATGATGCCTGCAAGGTTACATCAAGTGAAATTAACCATTGCCATGCCAAGGTACACAGTGAGGAATATGGTCTGATATGTGTGTATATGTACCTTTCATACGGGTACAAACATATCCTTGATAGATATGAACCCAGAGATCTGTTCAGAACATGTGATTGTCTAACTGCCTATATATGTACAGCCATCACAAATGAACTTTCATAGATACAAGTGATACCCATCCAAGTAGGTGTAATATACTGGGTATATGTACTCTGATGATGATATCAATATGAGTTATTTTGTTGAGGGTGCACATATATGGGCAGTTGGACAATCACACGTACTGAACCGAACTCTGGGTTTACATCTTGTTGGGACCTATTTGTACCCATTTGAAAGGGACATATCCACATACAAATCTGGTTGTTTTTCTTTCTGTACATATCTTTTTTGAATAGATCTGCAGTGTGATTCAAGTAGTATTCATCCCTATGTTATCAGTTCATCCATACAGTGCTGGAATTTGTCAGATTAGACATGTCCCTCTCTGGTTGTCATGATGGTATCCTATGCATTGCATTGTGATGCATGGGATACCACCGTGGCAATCAGGGATTGATGTACATTACAGGATTCTGTCCATGAGGTCTGTTCAAGTTGAATCCTGAGGGGCAACAATCAAGCCAGTATTGAAGGATATCATTGATTGAGGCCTTTTTTTTCCTGGATCAGCCCATCCATCCTTCTGTGTGAGGCTGCCAGACCCGATCATAGATATCCATAATCCCTGGCCTGTTATTGACCAAACCTCAATGGTTCATATTTGGTTCCCATATGTATCCTGCAAATAGTGTCTGGTGTACCATCCATCCATGGCATCAGCACTCCTGAGGATCTATATGTGAATCATATGTGAGCTATGTAAATTGAAGTTAGCGTAAATGATTGCATACACAACACCAAGGCCAACTTTTTCACCTTTAGTTATGTGTGATTGTTTTTGGCCTGTGTGTTGCACATACAAGCATTTATTCTCAGTGGCACTGTGATTTGTGACCTGATCCATCCTGTTGGTGATTCAGTAAGCGGTTAAGTGGACCTGATGAACTGATTATGATGCTGACTTCTCCGCTGACCTCATTTCCCCATCTGCAGTGTTTTCTATGGAGTCCACACAATGGGGCCTGTGCAGCTTGAATCCTGTTATTGGATGTTCTCCATAGACTAACATTGTGATTGGTGAAGTGAGGGTATGTAAGTGTCAAATTCTCTACATCAGCTCTTTTTCACCGCTTAGTGAATGTCCCCTATGTGTCATGTAATTGTTAACCTATCAACATGTGTTTGTTGTCTGTTAACCCTTTGAGTACCAGAGGGGTTGCCAAAGCATTGTTGATCGATGCATTGATGATCCCTCTCGCACTCATGGGGTTATGTGCTGGATTCCCTGTGTGAACATGGGTAACACTGTGTGACAACAATTGTGATGTTTGACATACAACACTTTACTGAGCATGGTTTGTGTGTATTGTGTGTGGTCAGCACAGCAACATGAGGGTTAACCAGGGAGTTGGACAGGTTTTGGCCTTGTTGAACCTTGACATTTGTCCTTGTCTTGCTTCCTGTTTAAACCCTCAGGGTGCTGTGTTGTTGCAATTGTGTGGTTGAATCAAGGGCAGATGTTGGGATGTGAGTGCTTGTTTGTGATGGGTGTGTGGTTTGGGGTGGTGTGTGGTTTTGGGGTGATGCACTTACCGGTGGTGTGGAGGCTCCTCTCCTCCCCAGTGTCTGATCCTCCAGGGACCCCCTCAATGAGGGTAGATGACAGTGTCTACCGCAGCCTCTCCTCCCATGCGCTGAAGGTGATGGGGACAGGTGGCCCACCTCCGGTGGCTCGGGCGTGCAGGGCGGCATCCCCCATCTTCCTCTTCACCTGCCTTTTGCAGTCGCCCCATCTCTTCTTTATTGAGTCAACATCCCGTCTGCAGGTGGCCACCGCATTAACTCTGCTGCAGATTTGACTCCAGGCAGCTCTCCTCCTCGCAGACAGGCCAGGGAGTCTGTCCCCCGGGAAGAGGACACTCTCCCTCTCCAGCACAGCCTCCACGAGGGCCGTGTTTTCTTCCTCGGTATATCGGGGATCCATGACCCTGTCCCCCTCAGCTCCGGCATGCGAGGAGTCAGACCCGGAGTGTCCTGCCTGCTCTGCCCCTGCCTGTGTGTGGTGGTCCCCAGGCACTACCCCTCTTCCCACTGCAGGATCTGTCCCTCTTCTTCTTAGTGTGCCTGTTCTTGTGGGCCTGGTCCCCCTCCGCCCTGCGTATCTCCCTCTCCCACCCCTGCTCTGCTGAGGGATCCCCTCCTGACCTTCCTCCTCCTCCTCCACTAGTCTCCCCATCCCTCTCTCCTGTCCTCCTCTCCTAGCCATCATTCACCCACTCACACTCAGGCACTCTCACACGCCCTCACAGACACACTCGATCCCACTCACTCTCTGTCACACACTTTCACTCACGGATTCACACTGTAAAAATAAAGTTTAAAATGTGTAAGGTGTGATGAAAAAAAAAAGACTATGTGTATGTATGTGTATGTGTTTGTGTTTGTATGGATGTATGTGCTATGTGCAAAAGTGTGCTATGTGTCTATTTAAATGTACTTCTCTCCAAGATCCCTCTACCTTACTGCTGTGTATGCTTCTCTCTCTATCTCTCTCTCTCTCTCTAAACGCTATCCTCCACTCCTGGGTTCTGTGCTCTAGCTTGCTGAAACTCGAAACACAGACAGGGTGTAACCGTTATTTTGAGGTATATATAGGTGTATTTGAACATTTTTGATACTTTGGGGCCTTGGGATTGGCTGTAGGTTTGAATTTTGTTTGTGCATCTATCAGGGTTGCTAGACAACGGCAGCCGTAATGTAACATTTTGACTTAAGTTGTGTTTTAACGGGTGTTTGGGACGCACGGTGATGCAAAATCAGGTGCGACGCTGGTTTTTGTTTAACGTGTTTTTGTAGTGCCTACGCCCGATAGCTATTCTTGAACGCTTACCTTTGAATCTGCCGTAAACCATGTGTTCTTTGCGGCCGATGTGCCTTTTTTACTTAGCGGATGGTTTAACGGCTGCCTTTAAATCTAGCCCCATGTCAAACTAATTTACTTGCATTTTATGAGAGTGAGTAGTAATTTGGACAGGGGAATTGCTGTTGATGTAGTATACTTGGATTTTGCAAAAGCCTTTGACACAGTGCCTCACAACAGGTTACTGCATAAATTAAAAGCCTTAAGTTTGGGTGGTGTTATCTGTACATGGATTGAGAACTGGTTAAATGATAGATGGCAGAGAGTTGTTGTAAATGGAACTTTTTCGAATTGGTCTAGGGTTATAAGTGGGGTGTCGCAGGGTTCAGTCCTGGGCCCAATGCTTTTTAATTTGTTTATTAATGATCTAGAAGTGGGAATTGAAAGTAGCATCTCAATCTTTGCTGATGACACTAAGCTATGTAAGGAAATACATACAGAGCTGGATGTTTTTTCCCTACAGAAGGATTTAGATAAACTAAGTGAATGGGCAGAAAAGTGGCAGATGTCATTTAATATAGATAAATGTAAGGTTATGCATTTGGGCTGTAGAAACAAACTTGCTACATGTATTCTAAATGGGAAACAACTTGGGAAATCCTCATTAGAGAAAGATTTAGGAGTACTGATAGACAATAGACTTCACAGCAGTGTGCAGAGTCACTCAGCTGCTGCAAGAGCAAATAGAGTACTAGCCTGCATAAAAAGAGGTGTAGAAGCATGGGATGCTAATATTATCCTACCTCTGTATAAATCCTTGGTTAGGCCTCATCTAGATTATGGAGTACAATTTTGGGTGCCTGTTCTAAAAAAGACATTACTGAACTGGAAAAGGTGCAGAGACGTGCAACAAAACTGATAAAGGGACTGGAGGATCTGAGTTACAAAGACAGACTAGCCAAACTGGGTTTGTTTACATTAGAGAAGAGACGTCTAAGGGGTGATATGATTACCATTTACAAATACATTCAAGGTCAATACAAAGAACTATACAATGAATTATTTATGCAAAGAACTGAGCTAAGAACAAGAGGTCATCCATTAAGACTTGAGGAAAGGCGCTTTCGACTAAAACATAGGCAGGGATTCTTTAAAGTAAGGGCGGTAAGGCTAAGGAATTCTTTGCCTTGGGATGTTGTGCTTGCAGATAATGCAACTGCATTCAAAAAAGCAATGGATGCCTATCTAGCACAGAACAATATTGACAATTATGACAGATGGATTCAAAGCAAATAGGATATTGACCCTGGGAACTATTTGACTACCAGTTGGAGTCAGGAAGGAATAATCCTCCCACACACACACACACTTGGGACTACATTGGAAATTGATCCAGAGGGCTTTTTTTTCCTTCATCTGGATCAACAGAGGTGTTATTGGCATGGGCTGGACTTGATGGAAGCATGTCTTTTTTCAGCCTTATCTACTATGTTACTATGTTAAATATACTTTTTATTGTTTTTAGAGTTAGTATGTATGAGGTTTTGGAGCTCCAATGTATGTTTAGTAATGTAGTTTTGGGTTGTTCAGAAGTTGTCATTCCTCCTTTTTTTAGATGAGAATATCTATTGAAGGGCACAATATATTTTAGTTTTGGGAGTAATGATCCACCAGTAAAGGTTAAATAAAGTGTTAATAATGTCCACAAAAAAAGTTTTTTGCATTTAGAAGAGCTTAAAAAGCTGTGCTAAATGCAAAAGAAGTATCTCTCAAACCGCTATGGTTTAAGTGATACAGACGTTTAAAGTTTCATCTCTCCTACTGACAGCTGTAAAGCTTTCAGCAGGAGATCCGTGTCGGCCGAAACGGAGGTGCTTGAACAGAGCCGCAGTCTCGTTATGTACCATGAATCCCTTCATTGGAATGGTCTAAAACATGTGCCTGGTTTTCAAGCACATGTTTTAGACCATTCCATTGAAGGGATTTGTGGTAAATAACAAGATCGTGGCTCTGCTCAAGCACCTCCGTGTCGGCCGACATGGATCTCCTGCTGACAGCTTTACAGCTGTCAGTAGGAGAGATAAAATTTTAAACGCCTGTATCTCTTAAACCATAGCGGTTTGAGAGATACTTTTTTTGCATTTAGCTCAGCTTTTTAAGCTCTACTAAATGCAAAAAAAAACTTTTTTTTGTGGACATTACTAACACTTTAAGGGAAAAGCCTACACGTTAAGGATTTATTAGGTTTACCAGGGGGGAGTGACCGTCTTTTGGAAGGTACTGTGTGTGTGTGGGGGGTTTATATTTTTTCTATATGCTGTATTTACGGTTTATGACATCTATACGGTGATTCCCTTTATGGGACACTCTATTATTATTTATTGTACAATTTTTTTCGTTCACATATTGAGATCAGTGTGTTCTTATTTTTAGGAGTATTCTGACACTGATTGTTCACTGGTGTGGGGGTTAGTGTCAGGAGCATATCTGTGATTTTCTAATTGTGGAGTGGGATTACGTAGACCTCTAATATTTTTTTTTTCTGTGGGTGTTTTTTTTCTTTTTTTATATATTGTTTTTTATTTTATTTTATTTCGTGTGTTTAATGTATCTGATAATTTGCATTTAACACTACTTAAACATTTTTTGATTGTATTAGATATTGTATGGATTTATGTAACGTCTTGTATACTACACAATAAGGAACATTCCGTTATTGTGTTGTAGAATACGCACTAGTTTCAATCTGAGCCACTTAACACTGTTCTGTAGGAACAGAGGTATATATTATATCATCTTTATATATTGTTTTATTGTATTTGGATTGTGGAATCTGGTGTTCTATATCTCTAAGAATTACTTTGTTTATGTTTTATAATAAAAGTAAATTTTTTAGATTTAAAAATACGAGTATTTTTCTTTCTTTTTCAGCGCTAAGATTTTTTATATAATTCACCATGTCACCATGATCAAAATGGTGAAATAACAATCTCGCACTGCATGACAGAGCGAGATTGTCATGTCGCCTAATTAATGGTTGCATACATTTTAACCCTTTCACGGTCACATCAAAATTACTAAAGTTTTTATGTTTTAACACAGGCCCTTAGTGTACAACTCTTATAAATTAATATATGCTCAAGAACCCCCCCCTTTTTGATTTCTGTGACACAGTGAACAGATTCTACTTCCACTATCTCTTTTAACCCCCTAGCTCCTAGCTCCGGTCTCTCCGCTCCTCAGAAGGGGAGTGAGAGACTGGAGCTAGGAAATGAGTGCTTATATCAAGGGACTCTCCCCTGCTGTCCTGTTATCTGAAGTTAGACTGACCGCATGGTGTTCTCAGGCCAATCTGCTTTAGCTAATTAGTAATCTGACAAGAGCTACCCAAGGGATTAGCTGCTTAACTGAACTGCACCAAACTCTGTCAAATGAGCCCCTCTCTCCCTAGAGACAAGGAGGAGAGTTGGGGGGCAGTGGGGTTAAGAAGCAGGGGAAGAGGTTTTAAATGAGATTGATAAAACCTTTGAGGGAGGAAAGGGAGATAGAAGCAGTGGGATTTATGGGACATAAACTAATACATTGCACGAGGAAGGGAGGAGGAACATAATTGAAAAGCCACACATTTAACTCTTTGAGAGCAATATGTTAAGTGCCAGCGGCACAGAAATCATAAAGGAGGAGTTTTTCTTGAGCATAAATTCATTTATATATTAAGAGTTGTACACTAAGGAGTTGTGTTAAAACACAAAGACTTTAGTAATTTCGAGGACCACCCGTGAATGGGTTAAAATGTATGCGACCATTAAGTAGGCAACATTACAATCTTGTGCTGTCATGCAGTGTGAGATTGTCATATCGCCATTTTGATCATGGTAGACATGTGCAAATTCATTCGGAGACTTTCGGATTTAGTCGAAAATGGGGTCATTCGGAGACATTCGGCCAATCCGAAACTCAAGGGTCATTCGGAAAAAATGATCCTACTCCGAACAGCCCAGGTCCAAAATTCGTCGAAACTTTCAGGAGTTTCGGCAATCGACACATTTCCAAAAGTTTTGACTACTTTTGACCAGGACTTTTTTGTACTTCCTGTGCGCGCTCAATTACTTTCCCTCCATAATTTTCCCTCCATGTCTCTAGTCCAATTCCATTCTCCGTTTCATGCACTACTTCCCTCTTTTGTCTGTATTCGAATAGCCTTCTTCGTTTCATGATGGGGGTTGGACTAATATGACACAGTCACAGAGACAGACAGCCTGCATTTCCTCATTGCGTTGTTGGAGCTCAGAGAGAGAAGAAGAGATTAGAGAGTGTACAGTTGTTGTGTAGGCAGGCAGGTAGCATTAGGCTAGGCATAGGCAGGCAGCCAGCATTAGTTCCAGTTATTGCCACTGCAAGAGCAAGTAATATTTGTTCCTGTGCAAAATATAAAAAAATATTAGGTATTTGTTTGAATACAGGGCCGGCCCTTATACGGGTCCCAGTGGGTCCATGGACCCAGGCGGCACTTTGACAGGGGCGGCAATTTGCCGTCCCATAGCATGTTTATTTTGTGCTCTTCCGCCAGTTCTGTGTTGCAGGGTGTCCCATCAGTGTGACTGTCAGCAGCCGGGCAGCCCTATGCTCACTCAGTGGCGATGCCTGCTGGCTGCTTCAGTGACGTGAATTATGTGATAGTGAAACATTATGCCTATTTTGTATTGTTTATCGCCCACCTAAAGTCAAGACTTGAGTAAATAGGTCTACCGTCCCAGATTTGCTAGAGAGGTTTTACAAATACAGGAGGGTGCCCCCTGTACGAAATGAGTCTAAACATTTGGGATCCCTAGTATGAGTGCACAACAGTGCATGATGTGTCCTGAACAGGATTGCTGTGAGGTGTCTCCACCCAGAAGGTGCTGGCCGGGCTGAGTTTCAACATTGTGACGAGTGACCAACTAAGAGCACCATGCCAGACTTAATCTGCAGCCATAGCATCACCCCCTCCTACTCTCCGGGTCCCTCTGACTGGCAATAACAGGTGAGTCACTTGGAAAGGGGCTAGGTTGCCTGGGGGAGTTGCCTGGTGTGTAAATAATTTCTAGGTGGGAGATGAATGTGCATCACTTATGTGTTTCCTAACAGTAGTTAGAATACAACTCCCATCATCCCCTGATTATGACGTTGGGAAATTCCCAGCAATTACCGTAGAGCCCTGTATTGCACACTTACGGAAAACGGTGATATTGCTATACTAAGACAATACTGTGGACCCCTCTTCAGAATAGATGTCAAGCATTTTTTTTTATTTCTCTCCTGTGTTGCAGTTTGTTCACAACAGAATGTCTCAATTTTTCTTTTTAACACATTACATCTATCACATTACAATCATTGATGTTTATTCTTGATGTAGTATGAAACACTACAATGTATATACACATAGAGTTATCTGATATGAGGGGAAATCAGGATAGAAAAACGAGAGAGAGGAATTTAGGTACTAAAGAGGGATAGTAGGGTAGGAGACTGGTACCAGAAAATGAAACCTTAATCTTTACCCATGTACTAACATAGAATGTGACATGTAGTTTGTCCATGTTCGAGTCGACCACTTATGTTGAGTAGGATGTGACAGGCATGGGTTTTCGATGTTCGAGCATATGCTATATTGAAGGACAGGCATGGGGTTTCGATGTTCGAACATATGCTATATTGAAGGACAGGCATGGGGTTTCGATGTTCGAACATATGCTATATTGAAGGACAAGCATGGGGTTTCGATGTTCGAACATGCTAAATTGAATGACAGGCATGGGTTCTCGTTATTCAACGTTTGCATTGTGACTGGCATTCCATGCTGGAGTAGAGGTGACATGCACAGACTGGCAATGTACGACAATGTCCGTTTTTGGGATGGATCTTTTTCTAAATGCACACCCTGTCTGCAAAGAATGATAGCAGCGTGCACGGAGGCGCACTGCTATAATTTAACCCATGTTAAATTCGGCTGAATAATTCGGAATGGATCAGAATTTCGTCCGAATCGAATAGGCCCGGTCCGAAATTAGGATCATCCGAATTAGAAAAAAAAAATTAGTCCGAATTCGAATTTTACTGAAAATTTTGCCCGTACACAAGTCTAGATCATGGCAACATGGTGAAGTAGTTAAAAAGTTGCACACTTTTTCGTGTGCTACCTTTTAAAAGGATACCATTTAATTGTCTTACCAGCTTAAAGCACAATGGATGTTAGGCCACAGAAAAGGACTCTTGGCCAAAACTCATGCTAAATAGTGTGAAAATGGGAACTTCAAAGGATATAGGTAACGATCGGTTCCTGAGATACTGTCAAGCACCAATCGTTAGTTAATCCACTGTCCTTCTTCTGTATCGTCTTCTTTTTTTTCTTATCTTCTTTCTTTTCTCTTCTTTCTTCTCCATCTTCTTTCTTCCCCTGGTCTGTATTCGTTCTTTCATCTTCTTTTCATTTAACTGTAAGAAAAAATCAAGAGATATGAATACATATTCTATACCAATAACCCGGACATCCATGCTTCGTTTAAACCCTTGAGTGCCAGAGGGGTATGGGATTCAAAGGGATAAACAATGCTGAGATGTGTGGGTCAATTATTAAAAAAATGCCCAGTCTAAAGATTTGTGCCCATTTTAAATCAAAACATGTGAAATCAAAATATAACCCCTTTTCTCCATTTCTCTGTCATTGTGTGTGGTGCCAGTAGTGAAGGCAGTGGTGAAAGTGAGTAGAAGCCCCCCCCGTGTTCCACTGTGAGGGAATTTGAACCAACAGTACCTTCATATATGGGCAGTATCTGTTCAAAATACCTCACAGCCATTGGTTGGGATGTTTGCTTATGCACCTCCCAGTCAATCAGTTTTGCGCATGGGATTCGAGGAAACTGTTGGAAGCTTATTGGCTGGAAGGTGCATAAGCCAATGGCTGTGAGGCATTTTGAACAGAGACAATGGAACAGGCATCGGCCCATAATGTACACATGGGGGTGCTGCTACTCATTTTCTCTGCCATCACTACCACTGGCACCACACAAGGTAGCAGGGAAAAGAAAAACATGGCTTATATTTTGATTTCACGTTTTGATTTAAAATGGGGACAAATCTTTAGAATTTGGACGTTTCTGTTAAATATTGACCTGCACATCTCAGCATTGTTTGAGGTACGCAATGCATTGCTGTGCTGTGCGTTGTCTACCCGTTTGGCACTCAAGGGGTTAAATTATGCATGGATGTGCGGGTTATTGGTTTGGAATATGTATTAATATCTTTTGATTTTTCTTACAGATAAGATGAAATGAGATGGTAATTGATTGTTTTCAGGGGCTGTTGCTTTGTAACTAGGGATGGGTGAAAATTTTCAACTCAAACTGAAATCGTCGAATAATGGCACTTACTGCTTTATGAATAATTTTCTGTGAAAATCTGAAATCAAAATTTGAAATCAAATGGAACATTGAATTTAGACACAACACATAGCAAATATTATTTTATTTCCCAAAGGCATAGTATAAAAGGGGCATGCCTGTGTTGGTGGACTGTGGGAAAAAAATCAGTTAAACAGGGAATGTTTTTTGGGTGGGTTTGTTTATGGGGATTGGGGGGCAGTTAATAAAAAATAAATACTAAATACAATTAAAAATACCCCATAAGACATGGTATAAAATGGGTTTGAGGAGGGTGCCTTTGTTTGTGGGTGAAGTCTGGGGAAAGAATCAGTAGAACAGGGAATTTGTTTTGGGGGGTTCTTGACTGGTATTGGGGGGACAGTTAATACAAAATAAGTAAATAAAATCAATAAAATAAGAAATTTGAATGTAACATGATACAGACAAGGACCCCCTGATGTAAGTTGCCACTGGGGTAGACTGATATATGAAATGACGGAGTATTTGTAATGGATAATTTGTAATATTTGTTGTTAGAGGCCCAAACCCTGAGGAAACATTGATTTGTAGGACTTAGACTTGTTTGGCAAAAGCCATACGTAAACATTTATTTGTAGGACTTAGGCTTGTTAGAAACAAACCCCCGAAAACTGTAGGTCTATGTTTTTTTTTTGTTTTTTGTTTTTTTAAAGCGCACACACCCTGAGAAAAAAAAACAAATGCCCTACTGGCCTAGTACCAGCAGGTCATGTCGTGTTGGCCATTTTCCTCATGTAGATGAGGAATTTGTGACTGCTGTTTTTGCTGCTGCTGCTGAGTTGTTTAAACAGCAGGATGATTAGGGAGCTTAAAGGGAATGAGATCAACAAAAGCAGTAACATGGGTGATGGACTGTAACGGTTTGTTTGACACACAGACACAGAAGTTTAGGATAAAACACAGTTTTATTGAAATTACAATAATAAAGTAACCCTCACAGGTCCTGTAGTATTCACACAGAATTATACACACACAACAGGTTACATATGCATATGCCTGCGCAGGTCCAGCATAAACATAACGTCTACAACCGTCTATACTGACACAGGTCAGGCAGAATAATATGGATTCCCAGGAGCAAGGTACTGCATGGGTTAATGGTCTTCTTTGAATGTAAACGGTCCCATGTGCAGAGAGGTCTGTGATGGGGCTCTCTGCATATAGATAGCTGAAGGATACGTAATGCCTAACACAGATTAGCAGAACAAACGTGAACTGCCAAGTTAGCAACGGGAATAGAGTCACAAAAGGGCACTGCCGGAGCAGTAACAGAGGCAGGCACTTGCACTCTGCAGATGCAGTAACGGAGGCAACCGGTGGCACACCGCCGTAGCTGTAATGGAGGCAAACACTTGCGCTCTACAGAGGCAGTAATGGAAGCTAGGCCCAAGACACACTGCCGGAGCAGTAACAGAGTCAGACACTGGCACTCTGCAGAGGCAGTAACGGAGACACCCAGAGGCACACTGTAGTGGTAGTAATGGAGGCAACACTTGCACTCTGCAGAAGCAGACACGGAGGCTAGGCCCAAGGCACACTGCTGTAGCTGTAACGGAGGCAGACACTTGCACTCTGCAGAGGCAGTAACGGAGACAAATGGTGGCTTACTGCTGTAGCAGTAACAGAGGCAACACTTGCACTCTGCAGAAGCAGACACGGAGGCTAGGCCCAAGGCACACTGCTGGAGGAGTAACGGAGGCAGACACTTGCACTCTGCAGAGGCAGTAACGGAGACAATCGGTGGCTTACTGCCGTAGCAGTAACGGAGGCAACACTTGCACTCTGCAGAAGCAGTAACGGAGACTGGCCACTAGTACACTGCAGGAGGAAAATGTGACACGATTGCCTGACAATCAGAATGTCGACAAGGCGACACAGCACAGGAACGCCAATCAAGCCGGGTCGGATCATGGAGCAGGAACGTCAGCCAAGCCGGGTCGGTACACAGGAACAGGAACGTCAGCCAAGCCGGGTCGGTACACAGGAGCAGGAACGTCAGCCAAGCCAGGTCAGTACACAGGAGCAGACACAGAAGAATAGTCAGGCAATCCAGGTCAGTACACAGGAGCAGGAGACAAGATGCAGAGTAGTCAGGCAGGCCAAGTCGGTACACTGGGAATCACTGAGCAGACAAAACCGCTAGCACAGGAATACCACGAAAGGGCACCGAGCCCAGTATATAAAGGTCATACTGGGCGGGACAAACACATGGTAGCCAATGAAAGCAAAGCACAGGTTTAGACTGACAGAAAACAACAAGGGAGCACGGGCACCGTGATATGGATGATGAAGGTTCCACTTGCATTGACTAGCTCCAGTGATGCGTCTGAGGCAGTAGGTGCATCATAACAGTATTTGTGTGAAAATAAGAAGTTGGCCAATAATTCTTCTCTACCTGCCCCTCCTTCAAAATCATGGGTGTGTTGTTAATAGAATAGAATTTTTCCCTTCAGAGCAGGAACTGTGCCTCACATCAGTAACTGCAATATGCACAGTGTGTGGTAAATAACACCTGGCAGAACTCTAAACACCATGGCACCAGAAACCAAGTACTGCTGCTTTCACTATGCCTCTTGTCCAAACCATACTAAGGACACATGACAACTTGCTGACAGTTAATAATAATGAAGAACCCTCCCTGCCATCATCTTAGCATCTTCTGCGAGATGGATTCTCCTCAGATGCTGCTTGATGCCCTGCTTGTGATTCTCCTCCTCCACACTGCCATGTGTGGCCAGTGCACCACACAGTGTGCAATGGGTGGACATGAACTGCTACATCCTAATATCTACAGAGTGGCTATCATTTGGCGAGGGAGGTAATGATGAACGAGGTGGACTGGCAGAAGATGTATTTACCCTAGATGAAGAAGGTGATGGCAAGCTAGTTGTTTCATTCGTTATTGACCCCATTCCCACTGTGGTCACGGTGGTCTGTGGCTCAGTAGCCTGCTCCTCAGCATCCTGCTGCCCCTGAAACTCAGCAGCAGCAGGAATTAGAGCAGCTGCAAATTCCACAAATTCCAACAGCTCACTGTTGGTGTTGGTGGTGATGCCCATCCTCATTCCTCCATTCCTTCTAAGTTTTGGCCAAAAAGACCATCAATGTCTCTTCCACCCGGCTTCCCCACCATCATCATCATCACCACCACCAGTCCCTCTGTGTTGCTGCACTATTACAGGCATCTCACTGCTGGTTGGAGGAGGTGACGAGAAATATGACAGCGGGTCCCCATATGTCACACTTGCCATTTCTTGTAGACTCCCAGGATTAAGGGAATGGTGTGGGCTCCCTTGACTGCTAGTCTGATTGCTCTCAATTGCTTCCCCTATCACTAACACTAGTCCCACAGGCTGCTTCACCATCACTGTCACTAGTACTACCACTAACACCAACCACATAGATTTCAGCCCCTGAGTCTTCCTCCTCACAGTCACTAGTAATATGATAATTACCTCCTTCTTCACTCCTAACACTAACAAGCTTGCTGGACCTTCTTAGTAGTTGTACTAGCACTCTACTGTCACATTTGGCACCATCATCTCCTTCTCCTTTTCCCCCAGCACGCACAGCACTGGTGGCAGCAGGGGCAACACATCTGATAGCAGGCACAGCATTTCTGACAGCAGGCCCCACTGGCACTCATAGGGTAAATTCTACTATCATTGGACACATTTTAGGTACTTTGGCTTAGGGCACTATGGCCCTATATCAATACTTCTACTTGGGACTTAGGTTTTTCACTTTGTTTTCATTTCAATTGCTGTGTTGGCTGTTTTAAGGTCTGATGAGGGACTCTGCTCCCAAAATAAACTGGGTCTTAAATTTCCAACCATAAAATGGGTCCCTTATCAGATCCTAAAGGCTAATGCAGTCAATTGAATGGCATCTTGCTGTGTTTTTATTATTTTCTATGGGTGAAAATGCCTCTAACGTTGAATAAATGACAGTGCTTGAAAAAATGTTATTGGCTGTTTTTTCAGGCATCGGACCTAACTGAATTGAGGTCCCCAGAATATGCCATATATTAAGCAACACTTTATGACAGCCTGGAAGTTGGACTAGCTAAACAACTTATCCCACTACATTGGAAATTCAAAACAACCCCTTTCACAATGGAGGACTAAAGTTAAGCATATTGTGAATCTGGAGAGTTTGTATTGTCTCTCTTTACAAAGGCCTCAGGCATTTTTGATTACCTGGTCTCCCTGGTTGAACTATTTTTTAGGTTGTTTATATTTGCCCCTTTTTCATGTGGGATCTACCTCATATCATATGGTCACCTCTTTTTTTGGAGATATCTAACCAAATTCCTTCATCTTTTGCTCTCTCTTTCTTTTCATTGTGTCTTTCTATCTTGTTCTTATATTACCCTTATGCTTATTTTACCTGACTGAGATGGTTTTTATGTTTTTTATGGTTTTGTGCTTTATCACAATGATGCAAGCAGTTCTTCAGTTGTCTAAGAGACTTTATGTACCTTGGCTTGCCTTTATGTCATTCCAGACATCATTTGTACTATCTGAATCTTAAATAAAGCAAGTTTTCTCTTAAAGTGATAGTAATGGTTAATTTTAAGTTGATTTAATATTGTAGACATTAAAAAAGATTAACATCAGTGTAAGTCTTATGTCTCACACCTTTATGGTTTAAGAGATATAATGTGCTAAAGTTACCTTTTCCTGGCTGTTTTACTCAAGTCTGTCATCTAGCTGACAGCTGCAGATTCCACTCATTTGATCAGACAGAGGCTCTTCAGCAGAGCTGAAATCACTCTATTTAGAAATAAATACTTCATTGGAATGCTCTACAAAGTGTGCTTGCAAGCCAGGCGCACTTTGTAAACTGTTCTAAATGATGTGTTCATCTTTAGATATCATTATATCGGCCCTGCTGAAGAGCCACATCTGGTCAAGCAACCAGAATCTGCTTATGACAGCTTTATAGCTCGTCTAGCAGAAAGGGGAGGGACCAGAGAACTTTATTTTCCAATATCTCTCAAACCATAATGGTTTGAGAGATACGAATACGTGCAAGTACTCTCTTTTAATTGTATATACCATATAGTTAATACTTTCTTTCTGATATTACTATCCTTTTAACATTGAAATTAATGGGTACTTTGGGAATTTTTACTTGTCACTAGTTCTTATTATATTTTCCTCACTGTGTGAAGGCACATTTGTTTGTTTGTAAAAAGGTCAGTATTCTAAATATGTCAGACAGTGGTGGTGTGGGTGTGTATGTGTACACAACAATGCAAAACCACCAGTTTTGTAAAGTTAGCTACTCAGCATCAAATTAGTAAGTAGAGATTTTACTTTAAAAAAAATGCTGCTAAACGCTGTTTTGTTAAACTAAACAAAGTATAGTTATGCTAAGAGGCTCACTTAAAATTTCCAGATTTATCCCATAAAAATGTCTTGCATTTCTTTTTCACAATTTTCACTGATGCTGTTTTCTGTTCTTCGTACAGAAAATGCTTATTTCCCCTATCATTCATTTTATAAATGATATATTTCCGTGTGGTAGTCATCTTACAAGTAAGCTTGCATTGCATTTATTTTAATACTTAAAAATACTAAAGCCTATTATAGCACTCAGTTAAGGCGGGACTAACTTAACATTGCATTTTATCTGAAATTTGGGCAAATGAAAGAGTTAATGTTCCTTTTCAGAGAAAATCTCATTACTAAATAAAAGACCCAGAAGTTACCAGACTGGCGTTGTCAAATTATAGCTATTAGACCAATTTTGCCCTTTGCTTTAATCTGATCTTCTAATTATCTGGAATAAAAAGTAAATGGGGTGACTGGCTACCCAGCTTATTTAGCTGTCTTCAAGGTCTATTAGGGCCATAGATCTGGCAGTGAAGTGTTACAGCTGCAACAAAATGTAACAAAGAGGGAATCAACAGTGATTAATCTACAACCCATTTTAAATTCTTTGTTTAACCTTGTAAATAATTTTTTGTCACCCAAAACAATATTAAATGTATTTTATAAAAATCCACATTATCATACTATTATGGAAAATACTGTTTAGATTATTAGTCACACGTTTTTGTGCTTTGTGCAGAAAATAAGAGATCCGCAGTTCATGAACAAGCCAACAGCAGCATAGGAAGGAAATACACTTTTTGATTTACCTAAATAGGTCTTTAACCTCCTTAGCATTTAATATGTCCAAAACCCCATTTAAGTCAGTGGGAACATTCCTTAGTTATCTTTTGTATAATGCAGCTGATTTGCCCTACACCTGTATCTTTCTGCTTATGGCCCTTAAAATGAATATGGAATTAAATGGTCATCATTCTACTCCTAGATGTAAATGTGTAGCACATATAATAACATTAAATCATTTAGGTTTAAATGTTCTGTACACTCCACTGCTTTTCTGTTTCACAAATCTGTTGTCTTCGACTATAATGCTACTTTGGTTTTGTATGTATTCATATATAGGGCTTGATTCAATTGTCCCCATTTGGTCAAAAACCTCCTCCAGCATTTTTTCATGCACTGTAAGCCATTCAATTCATACTGCTATGAAAAAATGCCGGCAAAAAAATCCCTTGCCCGGCAATAAAGGCATTTTGGCTCTTGCAAATGGAACAAATGCCACAAGTTACAATTAAATATACTGTGTTACCTGTTAAGATCCAATAAGGGACCAGTTTTTTCTGACTAAAGTCCCTTATCACGTCCTTAGTCAGTCAATGCAGCTATTGAAAGCAAAAAAAACCTAAGTCACCAGTGGATACATTGATATGGGGCCCTAAGCTCCATATCAATACATCCAACATACCTAAAGAGTGTTCATTGTCAGTAGAATAAAACCCTATGAGTGCCAGTGGAGTATAATTACCCCATCCGCACTCATAGGATTAACCCAACTAAGGTACAAATCAACATTTCATAAAAAGTATCACTTATCATTAATCCTGATGTCCAGCGGAGTCCTCAGCATCCTGGTCTGCTACTGTCCATCTTCTATATCATCTTCTTTCTTGTACCTTCTTTCTTCTCTTTTGTTTTCTCTTCTTTCTTCTTGTCTTCTGCTGTAATTGTTGTGAGGGAATTGGAACAGAAACTGTCCATATAAAGGTAGTCTCTGTTAAAATTCCTTCAGTGTGGAATGTGCATCAGCCCATGAGGGAAGGACAGGGGGTCTGTGCTGTACATTCATTTCTTTGCCACCATTGCCTCTGTGGCCGCACTCAGCAGAAGAGAAATAGGGAAGTATGCATTTATTTTGCACATGTATTGGATGATATATTTTAACAAAAGGGGAAACATTTTTATTAAATGGAGGCATCTTTTGGAACATCACTCGCACACTCATACACTCATGCAATGCGTTGCTTAACCCTCTTGCACTCAAGGACTAAAACTATGTATGAGTGTGAGGGTTATTTGAGCAAAACTATTATTTATATGTTTCTTTTCTATTACAGCAGAAGACAAGAAGAAAGAAGAGAAGACAGAAGAGAAGAAAGAAGATAAAAGACAGAAGAAAAAAGAGAATATTGAAGGAAGATAGAAGGAGACAGACAGTGGATGACAGGTAAGTTTAACACAGATAAGCTAACGATCTGTGCTTGACAGTATGTCAGGCACCGATAGTTAGCTTTTTCTTATAGCAGCGTTTTGGCAACTTAACGCACAAAACAGATGTTTGCCCACAAGAACTTTTCTGTGGCCTAATGTTCGTTGTGCTTTTAGCTGGTAGGACAACTGAATACTGACGTATACATTTTCTTTTGTCGGTCGGTATCAATTGAATAGAGCCCATAGACTTTCAGTGAAAGTTGCTATCTAAACTAACTTTTCTCTATTCTGTGTTAGGGAAGTGCAGTGCAAACCCTCCATTTATGAGGAGGAATTCCCATTCTTAGTTTACTTAAAGGGGAGCATTCACATAATAAAAACTTTTCTACATGGGCTTTAATTTGTAAAACTAGATTAGCCCTGTTTTTTTTTTAAATTTGACTTACTTTTGGAGATACAAAGTCTTAAAATACTGAATTTCCTTGTTGTGTGGCACCCTGTATGTGAGGCACAATGCCACAGGACTTCCCACCCCCCTCCCAGCTGACGCAGGGAGCGCGTTCATGCTTCCCTTCATGGTGGCATTTATGTGGGCTATCGTTACAACAAGCTCCGTTTACCATGCTACTGAGCTTGCTTGCTCTGTAGAGCAAACTTCAGAAGAGAAGAGAAGACACAAGAAAAATAGAATTTATCAAATTGAATTAGATGGTAGAAATGTAAATGCACTACTTGATACAGGCAGTGTAATTATGTTAGTCTCGAAGCACCTTGTTTTGTCAGATACATTTCTCAATGGAGTATCTTTACGTTTGATTTCTGTGCATGGAGACTCCCACAATTACCTGAGTGCAAGGTTTATAAAGAAAGCCCTTTGGGCCCTGTACATCATCACTTAGGTGTGGTACCTAAGTTGTCCTATGATGCAATACTTGGCCAAGATTTCCCCTGGTTTTGGAAGCTTTGGGAATGGGATACTGATACACTACAAGTTTTTTTTCCTTTTAGTGAAGCAGATTAAGTAAATGTATTATAAGAGCAAGACCCAGAGCAGACTAAAATGTTCCAGTAGAGGTCTTAACAGGAGATGCAACTAACTCTGTTGATTCTGGGGGAAAAGGTGCCTGATTTGGAAATTGCACCCCTTAATGCAATTAGGGGATACAACCTTGATAAATGCTATAGCCAGTATAAAAATTATAGATGGAAAACCTGTAGACCCAGGAGCTGCCCTTCTTCTGACTTACTTCATAATAAATAATGATTTGCTGTATAGAGTGGAAGGAGGAGATTCTGGTCTGGTGGAACAGCTACTGGTACCTAAAGTGTTTAGACAAAAAGGTGTTAAACTTGGCACACAGTCACATTATGGGAGGACATCTGGGAGTTAAAAAAAATGACAGACAGGATAAAAGACTGGTTTTATTGGCCAGAATTATGTAAAGATATGGAAAATATTAAGAATCTTCCTCTGAATACCAATTGACGGCACCAGTGAAGGCCTATCGTAGCCATCTGGTAGTGTTACCCATTGATGAAGTGCCATTTGAGCACACAGCAATGGATCTTGTTGGCCCTTTGCCTAAGTACTCTCGAGGACATCAGCATATCCTTGTAATTTTTAATTATGCCACAAAGTACCTAGAGGCATTTCCCCTTCAGAACACCTTCTCTAAGTTAATTGCTTAAGAACTGATGCTTTTGTTTAGTAGAGTTTGCATGCCTAAAGAAATCCGATCAAGGAAACCCTTTTTATATAGAAAGTTACTAAAAGTTGTACAGACTGTATAACATTACTCACCTACTTAAATGCCATCCCAAAGCAGATGGTCTAGTACAATTATTTAATAAAATACTTAAAAGTATGTTACAGAAGGCTATAGAACGTGATGGTAAAAATTTAGATTACCTATTGCCATATTTGGTATTTGCCATCTGGGAAGTATCCCGAGCCAATACTGGTTACACCCCCTTTGAACTATTGTAATGGAGACATCCCTGGGGCATATTAGATATAGTTAAGAAAACCTGGGAAAGTAAGATTACTCCACATCATAATGTAATCCAAATGCAGGACTGCATTATAGCAGTCTTATCAGTTGTCCAAGAACACATGCAATAGACCCAGAATTCACAGCAGAATTATTATAACAAGAATGCCAGATATAGGGTCTTCCAACCTGGAGATAATGTGGTAGTTCTTGTACCAACAGTGGAGTGTAAGTTATCGGTCAAATGGCAAGGACCTTATAAAGTTAAGAAAGGCTAGGTTATGTAAATTACAGAGTAAGCTAACCTGGAAGGAAGAAAACAGAACAAATATATCATATACATTTTCTAAAAGGTAAGAAAGGTCAGCTATAACTGGCACTGTTTCTTCCTCTGGTCCTCCTTTTATACCTCATGTAAATATTGCAGACACATTGTCAGCACCATAGAAATAGGAGGTCAAAAAGTTTATAATGAACAATGTACATGCTTTATCTCCAAAACCTGGTAAAACCTCTATCATGAAGCATGACATAGTGACAGAGCCAGGACAGGTTGATAACATTAAACCAATGGTTCTCAAACTCTTTTTGCTCTAGGCACCCCTAATACAAATTCTGGCAATTTCGGGGCATCCCTATCATTTTATGTCATTTGTCAAGGATGTAATGAAGGTTACAGATACATAAATATAGAACTATTGTTAGACCTCACAACTAAAATAAAACAAATTGTGCATAGTAATAACATTGAATATACAGTCTTAAGTCTACATTCACATTTTTGTCAAAGCCTTTTAGAAAAAATGGTGCGCCCTAAGTGGATGTCTGTGGCACACCAAAGTGCCACGGTAACCTGGTTGAGAAACACTGCATTAAACCCTATTGTTTATCTGAGGCCAGGAGATAGGCTGTGAGAGAAGATACACAATAAATGCTTGACTTGAGGGTGATAGAGGAATTGCATAGTAATTGTTCTAGTACTATAGTACTGACCCTCAAACCAGATGGTTCAATTTGGTTTGGTGGTATCCAAATTTTATATTAACATATTGGGTGATGTCAGATATCTCTCCACCCTGGACCTAACTAAAGGTTGTTTGCACTTGGTAGGTGCCATTCACAAAAAAGGGTTAAGGAGAAAACTGTGTTTGCTACACCTGATGGGCTGTTCCAATATACAGTTCTGCCTTTTGGTTTAGAGGGAGCACCAGCAAACTTTCAGAGGCTGATGTACTGTATATTGAAGCCCCACCTGAAATATGCAGCCAGTTATCTAGATGATGTCATTATACATAGCAATAATTGTGACTCTCACTTTAGGAAGGTCCAGGCAGTGCAAGACTCAATTGCACAGGTTGGGTGTCACTGTAACCAGTACAAATGAAGGTCAGACACAGGTATATTGAAGTAAAACCACCTTTATTAAAGATAAACAATAATAGTAATTCACTGAGCAGAGGCCTGTACTACTCAGAGAGGAGGCGGGAACCATCCTATGGTTCTATCTCCCAAAGATGTATCAGGCACCCAATGGAATCAGTTCAGAACCAAAGGGGATAGTCAGACAAACCGGGGTCATACAAGGAGTGAGTAGTCAGCCAGAGCCACAGTTCAGAACCGGTTTGGATAGTGAGACAAGCCAGGATCATACATGAAGTGAGTAGTCAACTAGAGTCACAGGTCAAAACCGGTGTCAGACAGGCCGGGGTCATCCCCAGCTGAGTATAGAACCATAGGCTGGTTCCCTCCTCCTCTCCGAGTAGTACAGGCCTCTGCTCAGTGTCAGTCTGGGTAGTGGACTGTGGCCTGTCCATTAAATGCTCTGGGGCATTGCTGGGGAATTACTATTATTGTGTATCTTTAATAAAGGTGGTTTTACTTCAATATACCTGTTTCTGACATGTGGCCCGAGTTGACTACTCGCTCCTTGTTTGACCCCGGTTTGTCTGACTATCCACTTTGGCTCTGAACTGTGGCTTGCTGTCTACTCAATCCGTGTATCCTAGAATACTGGGCTATTAGCATTAGCGGTACTGTGCCTTGTGCTGTCCTCCACTCCGCTTGCCACTGTCCCCATTCTGTAAAGCTCGGTAGTACTCCGATTCCATTTGGCGTATGATACATCTTTGGGAGATAGAACCATAGGCTGGTTCCCTCCTCCTCTCTGAGTAGTACAGGTCTCTGCTCAGTGTCAGTCTGGGTAGTGGACTGTGGCCTGTCCATTATACAGTATGTTCTGGGGCATTGCTGGGGAATTACTATTATTGTGTATCTTTAATAAATGTGGTTTTACTTTGATATACCTGTGTCTGACCTTCATTTGGTTACCGTGACAGTGGGTTAACAGCTAATCTGAGTATGTGCAATAGGGATAGAAGAGGCCAAATATCATGGGTATACAGTTGGCAGAGGATTGGTAAAGCCCCAAGTACCCAAGTTAGAGGCCATTAAATAGTGGACAAGGCATCCTAATAAGAAACAAATGCAAGCATTCCTTGGCCTGGCAAACTATTACTGGTGATTCATACCTGACTTTGCTACTCTCTTGGTACCTTTATCTGACTTAACAAAAGGTACAAAGTCAGTTTGATCAAGCTGAACAGGATGTTCTGTGTACCCACCTGGTCTTCATGACACCAGACATCTCTAAAGAATTCTTCATACAATGTGATGCATCTGATGTAGGGATTGGGGCTGTCCTCTTACAACTGGTTGGGAGTGAAGAATATCCATTCTTTATATTGACAGAAAGTTAAATCCCTATGAAAAGAACTACACAATAGTCAAAAAAGAGCTTTTGGAAATTAAATGAGATCTTGAGTCATTGCAATATTACCTGCTAGGAAGGCATTTAAGTTAATCACCGACCATGCCCCACTGAAATGGATGCAGTAAACTATAGAGAGGAATTCACTGGTTACTCAATGGTCCTGAGTTTGCAGCAATTTCAGTTTATGATTGAGCACAAAACTTGTTCTCAACAGGGCATGGCAGATCCTCTTTCCAGGGTCCATGCCTTCTTCTCCATGGTTTTCACCCTACTGGGTATGAATAGGGGGGAGGATATGTGATGTTGGCAAAAGCAATAGAAGGGAGGTTTGTAGGACACCGCACAGTCCAAGGAAAAGTAGTGGAAGGGCGCTATTTAGGGCCCAGCATGTTCCTAGGGATCTATCCTTTAGCTTCACCTGCAGACTAATTAATGTCTGATATTTTTATAGGAAGTTTACAGGGAAAGAGTAAGATGTTTGTGAGATGGATCTGGGCTGCGAACATGATTTTTATTCTACTTTTTAACTTAAGGTGTTGTTCTGGAAACGATTCTCACTTTTCTGTGAAGAAATTAGTAAATTGCTTTCTAATATTAATAGATTATCTCTTTCTTTGAGTTCTTCTGCGTTACAAATTCAGAAGTCCCCTTTACCTCAGAAGCAAGATAGGAGAAAGGCAGTCTGGATTATACTAGTCTGTAGTAGGGTGAGGAAGGAGGATCAGTTGCATGTTCCTTGGGGTATGTGTGTGTACAACTGGTTTGAGGCACTTGATGAACATGACTGTGATATAGTAATTGCAGACTTAGAGGTAAACTTTGCCAAGTCCCCAGTGGTAGGACAGGACTTTGTGTTTCTGAGGGGAGAGGAAAAGAAAAGAGGAAGAATCTTTTTACTGTCAGATGCATTTACTTGAAAGCTAATGAAGGAAAAAAAGGTTAGGTGTCATCCTGGATCGACTGCATAGAGTGATAGAAGGCATATTGTAAAAACTGTTGAAGTAGCAGGACATGGATGTGAGCCAGATGCTTTTGTCTGCCTTGTGACTAATGATCTGGATTCAAATGATTTTAAGGCAGTGCACCAATATTTTTTTCAGCTAGGGAATGATCTGGGTCTGATGTCTTCATCAGTGTCTATTTCTAATGTTTTACCTGTGCTCTGAAAGGAAGAAAGTGGGATGTTTTGCATGAGGGACTTCAACATATACATAAGGTTATAGTGAAAGAAAAAATGATTTGGAATTATTTAACATGGTATAGACTGGTATGATAAGTCATTCTTTAAAAGAGACTGCTTACATCCAACTAGCAAGGGAAGTGAGCTACTAATTCAGGAGTTCGGTTAATTGATTTTTTTTTGTGAATGTATTTTACCAGGAAATATGTATTGAGATTGTCTCTCAATTTGAAGAATGTCCTGGACTCATTTTATCTACCTCAAAAGGGTGAAAGGCTGAGTTGACCTTGATGGGACTAGAACCTGAACAGATTCTACAATTGGTACATTTACCAAATTAGCTATCTCTCCAGAAATGTATTAGCAATAATTTAAACTAGATAAAGGTGAAGTACAGTAAGATACAATAACTCTGACACCCAGCATGACAAAGATATTGGACAAGGCTTGTTTGGTATGTAAACTTTAGATATGAAGTGTAATTTGCATATTGGAGTAAGAATAAAAGAAAGAAGTACCATATACGCTTGCATACCGCATGGACGGGGGCTTGAGGCCATTTGCCATTTTTTGAGGTTGTCAAATATTCTGCCCCCCCCACACACACACACACACAATCAACAGGAGTTTATCCTATACTGTATTCATTTTATCTTGGAACACAACTACTTTTGATTTGAGGGTTAGTTCTATTTGCAGAAGAGGGGAGTGGTGATGGGTTCTACTTTTGCCCCATTGTTTGATAGTTTGTAAATAGACTTTGGGAAAGTCTTTTTCTGAATAGCTCTCGCCCTTTCAGCAAACATATTATTCTATACAACAGATAAATAGATGTCCTGTACTTCATTTGGAATAGGGAATAGGATATTTTCAATGAGTTCATCGCATATATCAATAATAATGATATGGGATTAAAGCTTACTAGTTCATTTAGCCAATCCCATATTGAATACATAGATGCAGTGTGCTCTGGAATAAGTGGACAGTTGGTGAAACACAACATTGGAAAAGTGTTTTAATATACTGATTTTGGGTTTACATCCTAACCTGCAGTAAGAAGGTTAAAGGGTTAAAGTTTAAAAGGTTGTTTGTTCTGGGAATGTGTGTAATTAATTAAGGGTGGGGGTTTGTGAACAATCACCTGTGTAGGCCTGTATAAATCTAGGTACAGGACTCACAGAGTGTCCTAAAAGGTAATTATAGGGATTTAGGGTGTAGGATTAGGAACTGGACCTCCAGGGTAGTATTCTCAGAGATACTACCTGTGCCATGCACTACGCCAGAGAGACAGCGGGAGATTAGGGAGCTCAATGCATGGCTGAAGTCTTGGTGTAAGAAGGAGGGCTTTAGGTTTTTAGAGCACTGGGCTGATTTTGCTTTGGGGTACAATCTTTATAGTAGGGATGGATTGCACCTGAATGCAAGAGGGTCTCAAGTGCTTGGGGAGAGGATGGCTAGACGGTTGCAGGAGATTTTAAACTAGGAAGGGGGAGGGGCCAATAAATACTGGGCTAGATAGTATAGAAAGGGAAGACGATGTAGTTAATAACCAGGTGGGTGTATCTGGGGGCTGGGTTAATACAGATGATAGGGAGAAGCCTATAAACCACATCAAAATTAAATCACAAATGGAACATAGCAGTGGCATAAATTGTATGCTTGCAAATGCCAGAAGTTTAACTAGTAAAATAGGAACTATGACTTGATTTGCATAACAGAAACACGGTGGGATGACACACATGATTGGTGAATCAATTTGGAGGGCTACATGTTATTTAGAAAAGATAGGCCAAACAAAAGAGGTGGTGGGGTCTGCCTGTATGTCAAACCAGCATTATTGCCTCATTTGCAGGAAGATATATGTGATGACAGTAGTGAACATATGGAATCCCTGTGGGTTAAAATAGTCAATGGGGGTAAAACTGCCCAGAAAATATTGAATGAATGAATGAATATGTTTATTTATATAGCGCCACAAGTGTACGCAGCGCTTTACAATCTCAGAGTTTAAACAATACAGGGTTACAGGTGCTTTTTGTAGAGTGAAACATTGGGTGCGAGGTCCCTGCCCGAAAGCTTACAATCTAAAGTGGTAATGGGAGACATACAGAGTACATTAGGGTCAAGTGCTGAATACAGTGCTAGTTTTCATGATAATAGAGGACATCAGTAATGTAAATAATTTATAAGAGCATTCATTGTACAACATCAGTGCCTTCTAGCATGTTGAGATTTTATCCAAGAGGTGCATTTTCAAGTGAGATTTGAAGGTTGTCAGAGAGGTGCAGTGGCGAAGGTTGGATGGTAGAGCATTCCATAGATACGGAGCAATGAGAGAAAAAGGTTTGATCCGTGACAGGGCTGTAGAGACAAAAGGAGCTGAGAGAAGACAGTCATTGGCTGACCGTAAGTGTCGGGATGGGGTATAACGGGAGATGAGAGTGGAAATGTAAGAAGGAGTAAAGGAGAGAAGTGTCTTGAAAGAGAGAAGTAAGATTTTGTATGATATCCGGAGTTTGATAGGCAGCCAATGGAGAGTTTTGAGGAGGAGTGGGGCAGGGACAAACCTAGGTGACAGAAGAGTAATTCGTGCTGCCGCATTCTGTATAGATTGAAGTGGTTGGAGATGGGAAGCAGGAATGCCAGACAGAAGAATGTTGCAATAGTCCATGCGGGAGAGGATGATTGCATGTATAAGAATTTTGGCTGTGGAGGAACAGAGGAAGGGACGGATTTTTGCAATGTTACGCAAAAGAAAGCGACAGGATTTAGTAATGGCATTAATATGAGAGGAAAATGAGAGAGAGTTGTCAATTATCACCCCTAGACACCGTGCTTCTGATACTGGATTTATGGTAGTGCCATTTACAGTCACCTGGAAGGGCGCTACAGGGCCAGGTCTAGGTGGAATGAGGAGCAGTTCAGTTTTGGACATATTGAGTTTGAGGTGTCTATGAGCCATCCAGTCTGAGATAGCCGAGAGGCAATCTGTGACTTTAGCCTGGATATCAGAAGTGAGTTGAGGTACAGATAAGTAAATCTGGGTGTCATCTGCATAGAGGTGATATTTGAGACCAAATGAGTTAATAAGATCGCCAAGTGTTATTGTGTAAAGAGAAAACAGAAGCGGTCCTAGAACAGAACCTTGAGGAACCCCAACAGAGAGTTGGATGGGGGAGGATGAAGAGGTGGCAGAGGAGACACTGAAGGATCTGTTAGATAGATAAGAGGAGAGCCAGTCCAGTGCTGTGTTGCGGATTCCTAAGGAGTGAAGAATGCGGAGGAGGAGTGCATGATCAACAGTATCGAAAGCTGCTGAGAGATCAAGCAGGATAAGAATTGAATAGTGACCTTGAGATTTGGCAATGTGAAGATCATTGACAACTCTTGTAAGAGCAGTTTCAGTGGAGTGGGCATTACGAAATCCAGATTGTAAAGGGTCAAGCAGGTTGTATGCATTGAGGAAGTCAAGCAGGCGTGAGTAGGCTAAGCGTTCCAGGAGTTTAGAGGCAAAAGGCAGAAGAGAAACTGGTCGATAGCTAGAGGGTGTGTTACTGTCAGAAGAGTTGTTCTTAAGGATAGGTTTTACTAAGGCATGTTTGAAATCATAAGGAAAGGTAGCGGTGGCAAAGGAGGAGTTGAAAATTTGTAACAGGATAGGGATTAGTGTGGGGGAGAGGGATTGGATGAGGTGAGAGGGGAGCGGATCAAGTGCGCATGTAGTGGACGGAGCGGAGGATAGTAGGTTAGTCAGTTCCTCTTCCGTGACTAGTGAAAAAGAGTCCAGAGTGCCAGGAGGGGAACGAGGGAGGCTAGGAGGAGATATACAAGGTGGTATATTATCCCGGATGGAGTCCACCTTGGATTTGAAGTAGTCAGCAAAGTCTTGTGGTTGTATGGAGTTAGCGGGGGAAGCAGATGGAGGGTGAAGGAGGGAGTCAAAGGAAGAGAAAAGTCGTCGGGGGTTGGATTTATGATTGTTGATTAGTTGTGAGAAGTAATGTTTTTTTGCAAGGGACAGAACAGAGTTAAAGCAGGAAAGGAGGAACCTGTAGTGGAGAAAGTCTGCTAGAGAGCCAGACTTTCTCCACAGTCGTTCAGCTGAACGAGTACAGGAGCGGAGGAAGCTGGTGTCTTTATTAAGCCATGGCCGCGGGTTAGTTCTGCGAGCCGATCGGAGAGACAGAGGCGCATGCAGGTTCAAAGAGGAGGATAGGACTGAGTTGTATATTTTGACAAGGCTGTTAGTGTCAGAATTAATGGGAATAGATGAAAGTCCATTAGCCAGGGAGGACTGGAGAGCCGTTAGATTAAGGGATTTGAGGTTACGCGTGAAGCGGGGAGAGGAAGCAGGGATTGCGGAAGGTGTATATGTAGTGCTGAAAGTTAGAAGATGGTGATCTGATAGTGGAAGAGGAGAGATACTAAAATCCGAGAGTGCACAGCTTCTAGTAAACACAAGGTCTAAGAAGTGACCGTCCTTGTGAGTACTAGCATTCGTCCACTGGGTTAGTCCAAATGCAGATGTTAAAGAGAGAAAACGGGATGCCCAGGAGATGGAGGGATCGTCCACATGACAGTTGAAGTCCCCCAGAAGAAGTGAAGGTGTGTCTGATGAGAGGAAGAAGGAGAGCCATGATTCAAAGTCAGAAAGGAAGTCTGAAGGTGTAGTGGTAGGTGGGCGATAGATGACTGCAACTTGTAGAGAGACTGGAGCAAAGATACGGACAGCATGCAGTTCAAAGGAGAAGCGGAGTGAAGATGGGGGAGAAATTGGTTTGTAATGACAATGTTCGGAGAGCAGCAAACCCACTCCTCCCCCACGTCCAGCTGGGCGTGGAGTGTGAGAGAAGGAGAGACCACCATAGGAGATTGCTGCCTCTAAAGCAGTGTCAGATTGAGAGAGCCAAGTTTCAGTAATAGCAAGTAAACTGAGGGAGCGAGAGAAAAAGAGATCATGCACAGTGTTATATTTGTTAGTAATGGAGCGAGCATTCCACAAAGCACAGGAAAAGGGAAGAAACTGAGGTTGAAGGCAGGGAATGGTGATTAGATTTGAATTGTTCCTATGCTGACTGGAGGTAGAGTGTTTGTGAATGGAGATGGGGCCAGGATTTGGAGAGATATCTCCAGCTGCCAATAAAAGAAGAAGAGAGAGAGACAGGAGATGAGAGAGTGATTTGTGTGTATTTGGTTTATGGATTGTGTGGTGTGGAGGAGTGTTGGAGCGGAGAAGAGTAATGAGTTGGTATGTAGAGGTGAGTGTGGATGGTAGAAGTGAAGGAGAGATATAAATATAGGGTGGAGGAGATGGTGGAGGGTAGAAGGAACCAGATATTTTAGTGAGAACTGCAGCTATGGAGAGAAGGAATATTAGGTATTTAGATACTCTTTGCAGAGGGCATAGTGTTGAAACAGTCCAAATGGGCCGAGTGCACCTTCTCATGATGGAAGAGTTTCTTTTGTCCACAAGCTGGTGTTGTACAGAGAATCTTGAAGTTTAGTAGAATTGGAGAACTTTCATTTAGGTGTTTGATTCACGTCCTTTGTAGCTTTGTTTAGGGGGTGTTCTTTTTCCAGTGTAATCAGTTCTGTCTCTTGCTCCACTCCTGCTCAAGTCCTGCTTAAGTCTTCTTATCATCACTTAAGATGGGTCACTTCAGATGGGGAGCCCTTAGTGTCACCCTGGAGGGCTGTCACCCTATACTGGAGGTATTATATAGCAGTCTTATACACATGGGGCTTATTTGGCTTAATTACCAATCAAAGGCTGACCAAATGACTATCAGAGCTGATAAGCAAGTTATTTCACACCCATGTGAAAGAAATGACCAAAATCAGACCTCAGTAGGAACACAGGATGAAAGGGGAAGGGGGTTGATCAAACAGAAATGAGATTAATAACAATAGTTGCAGACAAACAGATGTGGGATGGTAAGGGTTAATATCATACCCAGTAAACAGGAGTTTAGATGTTAGCAGGGGTGCAGAGAGACAGATGATGTTGTGATGGTAAGGGTTAATATCATACCTGGGGAAGAGAAATGGAGATAATTAGAGATGAGAGCAACGGCATTCCATCATATATTCCTGCTTAAGTCTTCTTATCATCACTTAAGATATTAGTGGGTATTTATTATAAACCACTAAATATTGGTGACCTTGAAGAATCACAGCTGTTAATGCAAATAGAAAAAGCTTCTCAAACAGGGAAAACTACAATTATGGGGGATTTTAATTATCCAAAAATAGACTGGAAAAATGGAACAACTAATTCTGCTAAAAGCAGTAAGATTCTGAACTTGTTGAATGACAATTTTTTGTCACAACTAGTGCAGACCTCAACCAGAGGGAATGCATGTCTGGATCTGGTAATAACGGACATTGAAGAACTTATCTCTAACATCCAAGTAAGGAAGCACTTGGGGAATAGTGACCATAACATTGTATCGTTTGAGATTAATTCAAAAAAGCAATTTGGTATGGGTTTCACAAAAACACTGAATTTTAAAAAGGCCAAAAACACAGAAGGTAAGTGGAATGTCTTCAAAATAACATTGCAAAAATATACATATAAATTTATACCCCTTGGAAACAAATACAAAAGAAGTAAATTAAAACCAATGTGGCTAACCAGTAAAGTAATTCATGAAATAAATAACAAGAAAGTGGCATTTAAATATTATAAACCTGAGGGATCAGCAGAAGCATTTGTAGAAAACAAAACTGCCAACAAAACCTGTAAAAAAGCAATTAAATTAGCTAGACTGGAGAATGAAAAAATTATTGCTAAGGAGAGCAAGAGCAACCCAAAATAACCCTTTAAATACATTAATGGCAAAAAATTAAAGTCTGATAATGTTGGGTCCTTGTTATCTGAAACAGCTGAGATGGTCAGTGGGGACAAAGAGAAAGCAAATATTTTAAATAATTTATTTTCTTCTGTTTTTACCAAGGAAGACCCAATGGACAAGAATCTGCAAACTACTTTTACAGAATAGTCACAGCAAGCATGGGATTGGCTAACACAAGAAAAAGTGTTAAAACAATTGAATAGTGTTAAGGTAGACAAAGCCCCGGGGCTGGATGGTATACACCCATGGGTACTTAAAGAGCTAAGCCAGGCCCTGGCCATACTGTTATTTTTGATTTTCAGGGATTATTTATTTCAGGTATGGTGCCCATAGTTTGGCGTAAAGCAGATGTGGTGCCCATATTTAAAAAGGGATCAAAATCACAGCCAGGAAATTACTGACCTGTAAGCTTGACATCTGTGGTAGGGAAGCTGTTTAAAGGGTTGCTAAGGGAATATATTCAAGAATTCAGCTTGAACAGGAATATCATTAGCAGGAGCCAACATGGCTTTGTGAAAGACAGGTCTTGTCAAACTAACTTGATTGCATTTTATGAAAAAGTGAGTAATACTATAGATGCTGGAGCAGCGGTTGATGTGATCTATTTAGACTTTGCCAAGGCATTTGATACGGTTCCACACAAGAGGTTACTGTACAAATTGAATGAAATAGGCTTTAGGGGAAAATGTTTGTGCGTGTATTGGAAACTGGCTGAAAGATAGAATGCAAGGAGTGGTAGTAAATGGCAAGCTCTCCAATTGGATAAATGTGATAAATGGAGTACCTCAGGGATCTGTCCTGGGTCCTCTTCTTTTTGGCTCCAGAGGGAGCCATGTATCAGTGTTTGTTGATGACACAAAATTAAGTAAGGTAATAAAGTCTGAACTGGATGTGTCTTCATTACAAGAGGATTTGGACAAATTGAGTAACTGGGCTGGCAAATGGCAAATGAGATTCAGTAGAGACAAGTGTAAAGTTATGCATTTTGGGTATAATAATAAAAATGCAACATATAGTTTAAATGGTGTTTCTCTGGGGAAATCGACTTACAAAAAGGATTTGGGAGTAATGGTAGACAATAGACTTAGCATTAGCGTGCAGTGCCAGCTGGCAGCTGCAAAGGCCAATAAGATATTGGCATGTATTAAGAGGGGTACTGACTCAAGGGAGGAAGATATTATTATGCCTCTTTACAGGTCCTTGACCCCACCTAGAATATGCTGTTCAATTCTGGGCACCCTTTCTGAAAAAGGACATTATGGAACTAGAGAAAGTGCAGAGGAGGGCTACAAAACTAGTAAGAGGAATGGAAAGTTTTAGTTATGAAGAAAGGCTAGAAAAGTTAAACTTATACACACTAGAGAAACGGCGTCTTAGAGGGGATATTATAACACTATATAAATATGTTCAGGGCCATACAAAGGGCTCCCCAAAGACATGTTCATTAACAGAACAATACAAAGGACAAGAGGCCACCCGCTTAGACTTGAGGAAGGAAGGTTTCATCTACAGCAGCGGAAGGGATTCTTAATGGTAAGGACAATAAAGCTATCAAATTCACTGCCTGAGGAAGTAACGCTATCGAATACATTAGATGCCTTTAAAAAGGGCCTGGATACCTATTTAAAAGAGCAAAACAAAGAGGGATATGTAGGTTAGTATTGGGATTAATATTCGTTTAGTACTTGTTGATTCAAGGAGAAATCTGATTGCCATTTGGAATCAAGAAGGAATTTTTCCCCCTCTTCAAGGCAGAATTTGAAATTGCTGTATTGAGGGGGTTTTTTGCCTTCTTTTGGATCAACGATGGTAAACAGGAACAGGAAAAGGGTTGACCTAGATGGACGCAAGTCTTTTTTCAACCTAAATTACTATGTTACTATGTTAATGTAATATCTAGATGTATGCAGTACTCCCTACTTTTGACAATCACATTTTTAGTACAAATGTTAGGAAACAGGTTGATTGAAATGGTTGCCTGAATGCTAGTAGTGGTTATCTCAAGAGCTGGGTCAACAATATCCCCTAAGGTCAGTTTGAAAGAATTTGAAGGAATTGCTCTACAGACACTGATTTTGATAAAGAAGCTCACGTTATGAAATATAAGTTCTTGCAAAAGGGATACAGAGAGGTTGTTGACTAGGCCCTACACAAGGTTTTAGGAACAGATAGGAACACACTATTAAATACTGTTACAGTAATAAACATAAAGGAGCAAGACTGACAGCATTTGTTACAACATTCAGCAGTTCTGCCCTACAGATATATAATATTTTTAACAAATATTGCTGCATTTTGATGCAAAATCCAGCTTCAGCTAAGAAGTTGGGCCCTAAGGCCATTATTGCGTTGAAGAAAAGTAAAAGCATTAAGAACATTTTAGCTACAAGTAGCATCTCATAATAGAACAAATCTGCCACTGCTACCAATTGGTTACAGACTATTCTGGGAACATATAAATGTGGTAGAAAGGACTGTAGTACCTGTCCACTTCTTCCTAGAGAAATATATCAGATTAAAGATTTATTAACTGTGATAGCACTTATGTTGTATATCTTTTCACAGGTAGTTGTGGACAACAGAATGTTGTCAGAACTAAAAGCATGCAAGAATAGAATTACTGGCCATTTTATAAATATTAGGTTAGTTTTGATGACTCACAGTGTACCCATTCATTTTGCAATATTCCATAACAATAAAATTGATGATGTCTGTGTTCATACTATTAAAATAGTGTTCTTGAATTGCAAACCTTAACTCCAAGTGGTATGAATATAGACATCGATTTGGCAGCTTTTATCTAACTGTTCATAATTTTAACCAGTGTTGTACTTTATTTGTCATTTATTCCTCCCTTTTAATTAATTTAAGAATTTATAATGAAAGATTTTTATTCATTTAACACATTTTTATTTATGGATTTTATTTTAGTCATTTTACATCTCTCTTGTCAGATGTTTTATTCAGTGGGTTTTTAATTATTAGTAAAAATGTACAGTAGGATGTATTCAATGATGTGGATGACTTGTGGAAGAGCTCCTAGGGCTTTCCTGATACCAAGGAGATAATCACTTTCCACTCACTAGAATTCATTGTTTCCCTCTAAACTAACCCCTTGTAGTCAATAGATGGCAGTGTAGATACATGGTTACTTTAGGTTTTCTCTCAAAGTTCTGGGTAACCTCGCTGAAATAAGTCATTCAAGTAGATCTGTTACAGTTTATTAATGGTTATAAATATATTTTTTTAATATTTATTGTCTGTGTCAAGCCTATGTTTATTTTTAAGTTTTCATGTCATGTAATTTTTCATTTTCAGTTTTTATGTTCATAAGCATAATAATAACTTGTTGCATTATTTCAGTCTGAAGTAGTTGAGGCTATAAATTGATGTGGTGGGCCGGCCACTTCTGCAAAAAGTGTTTGGCCCTTATCTATTGTCACACTCCACAGTGCCAGTCCCTGCCCCACATGCCCCATGGGATTTCTTCCTTATTGTCTCCCCAAAACCCTTGTTTAGCCCCTCTGGGCTTATTCTGTTACCTAACCCACCGGTGCTTAAGGGATGCCCCACTGAGGGCAGCCAGTGTGTGGTCCATGTGCCAGCTGGAGGATCGCATGGGTATCTGATTCTACTCACAGACGGACACATACATCTGTCAGAATGGACCTAACAACTGGAAAAAATGACAAAAGAGGACATGGTGACAAGACTATTTGGGGGCTTGGGGACCCTGAGATGCTGTTTAACCTGTTGGGTTCATGTGAGCGCATATATGTTATTTTGTGTTTTGTCATTTTAATAAATGTATTACAAGTCAAGCCCAATATCCTTAAAAAGACAAGTGTATAGTCAAAATGTTTAAGAACAGCACAAATTAAAATGTCTGTACTATGCTCACAAATGTTCATATATTAGGGAACAGTATCCCATAACTAATTTCAGTCATGACTAGGGATGACTTGGACTTAAGCTATGACTTAGAACTATATAAAGACTAATTTATTATAAGACATATAAAATGGGAGAGAGCATTTTATTATCCACTGAAACTGATGATAGAGTTGTTGTTGTTGGAGTAACATGGATACACCAAGTTTGTGGTTTACAAGGATTCCCAGGTATTTCTCTAGCAACGTGTCCCCTAAAACGATCCCATTAAGTTCATAAGTAGCATTGGGATTTTTTCTTCCCAAAAGCATGTCTTCCCACTTTCCCACATTAACCTTCATATTGGGGGCATGCCCCGACCGGTTAAGTGTGCATATGCATCTAAGAGGCTCTCTGCACGTTCACCTCTAAATCCTTCTCCATCTGCTATTCTTTTGCTGCTACTCTTTATTACACCCAGGGACTACCTTCCCTACTAATCCCACTACCATCCAGTATGTTTTTTAGATGCATTGACCCTGATAAGGTCTTCCCACTGACAGAGGCCTAGGCTGCACAGCCGTGGCCTTGAATGCCACTCCCTCCGCTCCGCGGGGCCTGTGGGTTGGGGATCCTGCTTCCAGGATCACTACATGCATTGCCTCTGACATTGCAGCCTTCACTGAACTCCATGCAAGCACTCTTTACTTCCTGCAGGATCTGAAACTTCCAGCTTATGTAGTCATGATTTCCGTGTACTACAACTGCACAGTGTGGCCTGCTGAGTCCTGTCAGATGGAGACTGACTCTACGCTCACCGGTCTAACGAGGGACTACTGATTTTACTCTAACTATACGCCTCCTATGGGCAGGGACTGTGATGGTAGATTGGAGGTCCAGTGCATCAACGTGAGTGTTGCTGCAACCTCGGAGTTCCAAGGCCAGCCTCAAGGTGAGAGAAGCCAGTGGATGTAACATAGTAACATAGTAGTAACATAGTAATTTAGATTGAAAAAAGACTTGCGTCCATCTAGTTCAACCCTTTCCTATTCCTGTTTACCGTCGTTGATCCAAAAGAAGGCAAAAAAAACCCCTCAATTAGTCATTTAAAATTCTGCCTTGAATGGGGGGAAAAAAAATTCCTTCTTGATTCCAAATGGCAATCAGATTCCTCCCTGGATCAACAAGCCCCAACTAAATATTCATCCCAATACTAACGTACATAGCCCTCTATGTTATGTTCTTTTAAATAAGTATCCAGGCCCCTTTTAAAGGCATCTATTGTTTTCGATAGCACCACCTCCTTAGGCAGTGAATTCCATACCTTTATTGTCCTTACTGTAAATAAACCCTTCCGCTGTTGTAGATTAAATCTCCTTTCCTCAAGTCTAAGCGGGTGGCCTCTTGTCCTGTGTACTGTTCTGTTAATGAACAGGTCTTTGGAGAGCCCTTTGTATGGGCCCTGAACATATTTATATAGTGTTATCATATCCCCTCTAAGACGCCGTTTCTCTAGTGTGTACAAGTTTAACTTTTCTAGCCTTTCTTCATAACTAAAGCTTTCCATTCCTCTTACTAGTTTTGTAGCCCTCCTCTGCACTTTCTCTAGTTCCATAATGTCCTTTTTCAGAAAGGCGCCCAGAATTGAACAGCATATTCTAAGTGGGGTCTTACCATGGACCTGTAAAGAGGCATAATTATATCTTCCTCCCATGAGTCAATACCCCTTTTAATACATGCCAATATCTTATTGGCCTTTGCAGCTGCCAGTTGGCACTGCATGCTACTGCTAAGTCTATTGTCTACCATTACTCCCAAATCCTTTTCATTTGTAGATTTCCCCAGAGAAACACCATTTAAACTATATGTTGCATTTTTATTATTATACCCAAAATGCATAACTTTACACTTGTCTATATTGAATCTCATTTGCCACTTGCCTGCCCAGTTACTCAATTTGTCCAGATCCTCTTGTAATGAAGACACATCCAGTTCAGACTTTATTACCTTACTTAATTTTGTGTCATCGGCAAACACTGATACATGGCTCCCTATTCCCTCTGGGAGGTCATTAATAAACAAATTAAAAAGAAGAGGACCCAGGACAGATCCCTGAGGTACTCCACTTGTCACGTTTATCCAACTGGAGAACTTGCCATTTACTACCACTCTTTGTATTCTATCTTTCAGCCAATTTCCAATCCACACACAAACATTTTCCCCTAGGCCTATTTCATTCAATTTGTACAGTAACCTCTTGTGTGGAACTGTATCAAATGCCTTGGCAAAGTCTAAATAGATCACATCAACCGCCGCTCCCGCATCTATATTATTACTCACTTTTTCATAAAATGCGATCAAGTTAGTTTGACAAGACCTGTCTTTCACAAAGCCATGTTGGCTATTGCTAATGATATTCCTGTTCCAGCAGAATTCTTGAATATATTCCCTTAGCAACCTTTCAAACAGCTTCCCTACCACAGATGTCAAGCTTACAGGTCTGTAATTTCCTGGCTGTGACTTTGATCCCTTTTTAAATATGGGCACCACATCTGCTTTACGCCAATCCATGGGCACCATACCTGAAATAAAAGAATCCCTGAAAATCAAATATAACGGTCTGGCCAGGGTCTGGCTTAGCTGTTTAAGTACCCGTGGGTGTATACCATCTGGCCTCGGAGCTTTGTCTACCTTAACACTATTCAAATGTTTTAACACTTTTTCTTGTGTTAGCCAATCCCATGCTTGCTGTGACTGGTCTGTAAAAATAGTCTTCAGATTCTTGTCCACTGGGTCTTCCTTGGTAAAAACAAAAGAAAAAAAATTATTTAAAATATCTGCCTTCTCTCTGTCCCCCTTGACCATCTCACCTGTTTCAGATAACAAGGACCCAACATTATCAGACTTTAATTTTTTGTCATTAATGTATTAAAGAATTTCTTTGGGTTGCTCTTGCGCTCCTTAGCAATATTTTTTTCATTCTCCAGTCTAGCTAATTTAATAGCCTTTTTACAGGTTTTGTTGACATTTTTGTATACTGCAAATGCCTCTGCTGATCCCTCAGCTTTGTAATGTTTAAATGCCGCTTTCTTGTTATTTATTTCAAGAATTACTTTACTGGTTAGCCACATTGGCTTTAATTTGCTTCTTTTGTATTTGTTTCCAACAGGGATAAATTTATATGTGTATTTTTGCAATGTTATTTTGAATGCATTCCACTTACCTTCTGTGTTTTTTCCTGAAAATATTTTATCCCAGTTAACGAGACCAAGGGATGAATTAAATCTGCTAAAGTTGGCCTTTTTAAAATTCACTGTTTTGGTGGGACCCATACTAAATTGCTTTTTTGAATTTATCTCAAACGATACCATGTTATGGTCACTATTCCCCAAGTGCTCCCTAACTTGGATGTTAGAGATAAGTTCTTCATTGTCAGTTATTACCAGATCCAGACATGCATTCCCTCTGGTTGAGGTCTGCACTAGTTGAGACAAAAAATTGTCATTCAACAAGTTCAGAAACTTGCTGCTTTTAGCAGAATTAGCTGTTCCATTTTTCCAGTCTATTTCTGGATAATTAAAATCCCCCATAATTAAAGTTCTCCCTATTTGAGAAGCCTTTTCTATTTGCATTAATAGCTTTGATTCCTCAAGGTCACCAATTTTTGATGGTTTATAACAAATACCCACTAGTATTTTTTGGGCAGTTTTACCCCCAGTGACTATTTCAACCCACAGGGATTCCACATGTTCACTACTGTCATCACATATATCTTCCCGCAATTGAGGCAATAATGCTGGTTTGACATACAGGCAGACCCCACCACCTCTTTTGTTTGACCTATCTTTTCTAAATAACATGTAGCCCTCCAAATTGATTGACCAATCATGCTACTCACCTCAGGGGACATATAGGAATTAGGTCAGAGTCTGTCTAGCCTAATCATTGTCAGATGCTAGTCAAATCTTAGTGAGGGTCACTCCCTACTTCATCCACCTACTCTGAATGATAAGCGGGACACTGAACTGCAGGGTCTGACATACATACCGCAGCTCGTCATCACCAGAGGGACATTAGAGAGGTTGATGCTGAGTCCTTCCTCTCAGTTGGCACAGTAATCTACAGCAGGGTGCCCTGAAGTGGTGAACCTGTTGGTGACCTGAAATGTAACATCTAGGCCGGGTGCAGTGGAAACAAAAAATATACCAGTGCACTCACAACTCTCAGGCTAACTGTCTACTTATTATATCCCTTGAGGATTAGACTGGCGATAGGCAGTGCTACAGGGGAATATATAGTGAAGAAAGGAAAAACAGATAACCCTGCCGAACTAGCACTCATCATTGTAAGTCAAAAATCCCAGGGAAATGTAGCAAAGGAAATACTGATATACAATACTGTGTATAAGACTTAACCTTTAATAAAGTTCTTTAAAACCATATAAAAATGGACAGCGAAAGTAATAAAAACTATTATACAGACAAAATAGCTGATTCATTCAAACTCATGTGATCTGCCTGGGCATATTCTGGCTTTCCAGATATATTGTACAAAGAAAAATATTGGCAGATTATCACAGTAACCTACTGCAATGTATGTCATTGAATCTTTGCAACTAAGTGACAAGAAACACACCTGGCTATTAGATTATCTCATGGGTGTTAGTCTCAGAAAGTGAGCTATTGAATTGTTTACATTATTTTATTAATCTGGAATAATATTCAGATCCTACCAGAATTACATACAAATATATGCCATGGCACAGACTAGCTTGCTTGTAGCATATACAAAAAATGTTGCTAATCTGTTGCAGTAGCCTACTGCAACATATATCATTAGATCTTTTAACAAAGTTAAACAACAAAAGAACCCTTAGGTTCTTGCTTTATTAAAAGATATTAAGATACATGTTGTAGTAGGCTACTGCCACGAATTAGCAACATTATTTTTGTATGCTACAGGCATGCTAGTATATGCCCTGGCAGATACTTGTATGTAATTCTGTATCAGATCAACTGTTGATTTGAATATTATTCTAGAATAATTTAAATAAAATCAACTCCCTCAATCCAATAGCTCACTTTTTGAGACTAACATATAAAAGTTAATCTAACACCCAGATGTGTTTCTTGTCACCTTGCTGCAAAGATTCAATGACATACATTGCAGTAGGTTACAGAGATAATGTGCCAATATTTTTCTTTGTACAGAATATCTGGCAAGCCGGTATATGCCCTGGCAGATCACACAAGTTTGAATAAATTAGATAGTTCAGCAGGGTTATCTATTTTTCCTTTCTTCACTGGGTGCAGAGGAACACTCACAGACCACAAGGCAGGGGCTTCAGATCTGGCTCTATGCTGAGTTGGCTGGCTGCCCCCCCCCCTTACCCCTTAGTGCACCGTGGTCTGTTTTATCTCAGTTTGCCTACCCCTCCAGTAAGATTCCCTCTGCTATCTGTTGCCTGCTGGCAAACCCTATATGGTTCTGGCAGGCTGTGGGAGACCCATACATCTGCCCCACCATTGAGAGTTACCCTCTACCCTTACACTGGATGTTGCCCACATGTAGATAATGTGAGACTCCTGTTTGTCTCACCTGAGAGATGCAGCAGCAACAACGGCTTCTGGTTGACACACCTCTTTGAGCTTTACTGATTTGATATCTGACTCAATAGCTTTTACCCCTCTTTTTGCTCACTCACCATGCTACCATGGGGAAGAAATCTGGTGCACATAGACAAAAGTTAAGCAAATTTGCCTGCCGCCAGACTAACGAATATGAAACTGGAGGCCCTGATGGAAAAAACAGTCTGACCCAGCATCACCAGACCCATCATCTGGATATTAGTTTAATGAACTTAATGATACCCTTCAACATGACCTCAACCTCCTATGCGCTGATCAGCAAACTATAAGGGAGAACATGGGTAAGATGCAGAGGAGGCTGTCAGCAGTAGGAGATGTCATGCCAACTGTGCACTCACAACAACAAATCCAAATGCTGCTTCGTAAAACAGATGACCTGGAGAATAGGCTCCGAAGATACAACATTCAAGTGGTGGGCCTCCCCGAGAGATTTGAGGGGAGTAACCCTGAGATCTTCCTTGAGTCATGGTGGAAGGAGACTTTGGGCCCCAAGAACTTCTCCAATACTTTTATTATTGAGATAGCTCACAGGGTGCCTACTGAACGACCCCCCCATGTTCGCTTTCAAGAATGTTGATTGCAAAGCTACTAAATTATACAGATAGGGACGCTGTTCTGCATCTCTCCCGACTGAAGGAGCAACTTGCATATGAGAATTTTCGGGTCTCCATTTATGTGGACTTCTCAGCTGATGTGCAGAAGCAAGGAAAATGTTCCAGGAGGTGAAGAGAAAATTGAGAGAGCGAAACATCTCATATTCCATGCTGTATCCTGCAAAACTTAGAGTGTCACATGGTGATTAAGTCTACTTCTTCACGTCTGAGTCTAAAGTCCAGGGGTGGCTAGACCATACCTGAGGTAGACTTCAAGATGTCTTCAGACATCATAGTGTTCAAACCTTGCAGCAACCAGAGATGAACGCCTCTTCCTGACCATAAAGTATGAAGTAGTGAGGAGAGGAGGGGGAGACTATATGTGTTTTTCTCCATTATCTGGGCATCACCTGGTTTGGAGGGCTGTCAGATTGGAGACAGGTTCCTATTGTTTACTCTTGATGCTATGGACTTTGTAGACCACGATGGGACTACCTATTGAGGAACTTTAAGGGATATGTACTGTCATGTTACTGGGGAGGCAGTGTTTTTTTATGACTACTGCTGATGTGTGGACTGGCCTTTATGGTTATTTAATATGTTAAGGCTCCCTGTTCATTTTTCCCCTCCCAGTCGCTCCCTCTCGTTTAACAGGGACCGTGTGGATGTTTGTTTACGGTGCTTCTTGCTCATGTGTGATTGGTGGGTCCTGGGAGTACTGAGAATGTTTCCATGTCATCCAACTGTCTGGTCTGCCTCTTGCCCTTGGCAGCTCCTTGTTCTTAGGTGGGTGAGGGCCTGGGATGGGACCAACAATGTATCTTCGGCAGCACTTTGCAAGGGGCGACATAAAAAATGCCTGGTTGAAAAGGGTGACATTCTGATGTTGCATGCTTAAGTGTCAAGACATCAGAATGTCACCCAACAGGCCAGCCCATAGACCTATTTGGCAAGCTCGGCAGGTAATAACATGATAGTCAGAGGTCACACCAGTCTACACAGTCATCTACTCACTCCCTGTCAGTCTCCCTGAGCTCTGTCTATCTACCGATAAGCAGCTGGCATGGACAGCACTGCCCCCTGGGAAATGTACTCTGGTAGTACACATCACACATTTAGTGAACTACTCACAATTATACGGATAAATACAGTTCATATATGTGTTGCCTGGCTTCAATTTCATGGTTACACACCCTTTGTATGTGTGCTGCCTGGCTTCCCTTTGATGGGTATACACTGTTCATATTTGTGCTGCCTGGCTTCCAGTGAGGGAGATTACAGCAACCAATCATACAGCATCATAGAGGAATCTTGCAGCGCACCAGTAATTGCAATGCACAAAGGGTACATTAAGACATGACTATCAATGTCCAGAGTAAGCCCTTCATTGGGATAATATTATTTTTGCCCTGATAAAGGTGCTAATCTGAACACCAAAGTGTTTAGGTGTTAATAAATCTTTATGAATTGCAGATAAATCTTTATGCATTGAGATATCCCACTTTGATTCATTGTCTAATACACAGCTAGCTGACTGGTGTACATGTATACATTTTATATATGCAAAAATGCATCATCCCATGCATTTAAGGGATTAAACATAGCCAGAAATGTTGATATTCTTGCTATAGACCAGGTGATTTCTATTCTTAGCTCTACCACAAAGAGTAGCACATTTCCAGAAGTTAATTTCCTTCATTGCTGGTAAACAAGGGTCAGTAAGAGCTTCTGGCTGTGCTATTGGCTGCTAGAGAACTCCAGAACATTCATAGTGTCACCCTTATTAGAGATCTGCCCTTAAGGGTCTAATAAAATATAACATTTCTGAACAGCTCTACTAATTGTATAGCTGTACTAAGTAAACTGGTAGGAATTAGCTCCTGGAAGCAAAATGCAAACCACTGCCAGGCTAAGGATGATTACACACCAAAAAGCAGCACAACACACACCTACCCTTCAGCTAATCACACAGAGCTAGCATGGACCGCGCTGCCTCCTGGGAAATATAGTCCAGAAGTACAGATCCTAACAGATGTTAGTGAACCACCGAGAGTAGGTGTATGTTGTGCTGTTTATAGGTGAGTAGTAGACAGAGCTCAAGAAGACTGATAGGGAGTGAGTAGAAGACTGTATAGACTGGTGTGACCTCTGATTTTATACTTGCATGTTATTACCTGCCAAGCTTCCTGAATGAGTCTATGGGCTGGCCTGGTTGGTGAAAGACAACATTTGAGTGCTTTCCAACATTCTGGGCATTTCAACATTCTGGGCGACATTCTGGTGTGCAACACATATGCGGGTGACATTCTGATGTCTTGACCCTTAAGCCTGCAACATCAGAATGTCACCCTTTTCAGAAAGTCGCCTATTAATGGGTGAAATTTCAGTAGTGAAGCATTTTGCAGATGGTGCAAGTTTGTTGAAATCATCTCATTTACTGTAAAATTAGATGAGCTACTTTTTCATTGAATAATTGAAAGCAGTTATTCTTGGATGCTTTGGTTAGAACTACATGTCTGCTAGAGAGGAAAGCATCTAGTTTTGGTACAAAAAAAAAAGAAATGAAAATTAAGGCATCCTCTTATCTTATGTCCATTGTGCACACATATATATAAAGTCAAGATGGAACGAAACTTTCAGATTAATTTCATATCTGTTTAGTTTGTTTTTTTTATGGCAAAGGAAGCTTATTCCATTGAGGCTAGTAGGTGGTTCTCATGATGTTTGCTGTGGTGGAACCCTTTAGTTTCACATGAAATCTCTGTGAAACCCTAGCAACCAAACCTGGAACCCCTCTAGCATCCAAATGGCTCTAACACAGCATCAGTATCATATATATACTGGAATGCTAACTTGTACTGGAATGCTAATTTTTAAATTCAGCACTAAATCATTACGCTAACTTTTCATGTACCAATTTTCAGGGAGTCACAGGAAGTGCTGGGATTTACAGAGGAAGGGGTGGATCCTAAACAGGAAGAGGTATGGCCTGGACAGGAAGGGGTGGGACAAATACAGACTAGGTGTGTGTGTGAGTTTAGACAGGCCTAGGGCAGCACAAAACCTAAATATACCACTCAGTGAGTGGTAACAAAGGAGACTGAGAAGGGAGATTTCTGTTTTCTATCCCAAAATTTGTGTTCTATACATTGTGTTCATATGAAAAATAACAGCTGAAAAAAGTTTGTTTTTCCATTTTGCACCAGTCTGCAGCATTTCTGGGACAAACTAATGAGAAATAAACCATGCACTATGTAATCCTACATAATATATATAATCAAAAGCTGGTTTGCTGTGAAATCAACAGAAGGTGCTAAAGATAAAAAAAAAAAAAAGTGATTCACTCCACCCACATTAACACTCTTTAAATATACTGAAATCCTTGAAAAACATGGCTTACCATATTATGTTAAGTAAAAGGTTGTACAGTGTTGACTCTATCAAACTCAGGAGACTGGTAGTGTAAAAGTGATACCTTTATTTGCTGAGTAGCATTAGAATGCAATCTTTCAAGACAACTTAGGTCTTTTCTACAGGCATATATAAATGAATGCTGAATACAAAATACATTAATTCAAATAATTTTTTATTTAAATTCCACTGGTGGTGTAAATTATCCTTTAGACTCCAGTCGAGACATCTCTTTGTAGATGGGCAATCAGTTCAGGATTATTTCCCTTTTTGATTTGTGAATAACTTCAGTAACTTCAGTGTGTAGAGGGTTTGTGACTGCAGCCAAAGACGGCTAAGTATATGGAAAGTATGCATTAACCCCCTGAGTGGTGCACAACTCATTGCTTTGCATTCAGTCAGTTTTTCTAAATCTTTCTACAGAGAAAAACATCCTGCTCTGTATATACTTCCTTACATGGTTTAGTGTAATCAGCAAAGATTGAGATATTTCTTTCAATTCCCAGTTCTAGATTATTAATAAATAAATTAAAAAAACATTGGGCCCAAGACTGAACCCTGTGGCATACCACTTACAACTTTAGACCAACTTCTAAAAGTTCCATTTAAAACAACTCTCTGCCATCTATCATTTAACCAGCTATCACTTCCCAAGCAGAAGCCTTTTAATTTATGCAGTAACCTGTTGTGAGGCACTGTAGAAAAGGCTTTTTCAAAATCAAAGTATACTACATCAATAGCAATTCCCGTGTCCAAATTACTACTTACTCTTTCGTAAAATGCAAGTAAATTAGAATTACATGATCTATGCTTCATAATTATGAACAAAAATGAAAAAACCTAAAAGGAAAAATCTTTTGCTAAGGAGTACATGATCAGGGCAAAATTTAAGATTTTATGTGAAGTCAGGAAACAATATAGATAATTTGAGAATTTGAGAAATTGTAATTGTGCTCATAACTATTAATGAAAGGCAAGAGATACTGGATCTATGTGTCAATTACACTGGATCTGTAATAGTAACATGTAACGTGAAATGACCATTAATAGACAGAAGATCCAGGTCAAGTTTGTGTTGCTTCAAAGTCAAACAGTATGTATATGTACAGTGTGATATTGAAAATCTTTATTTGAAAATAGTGTCAAGAGAGGCCATCATAAAGAGTGGATACCAAAGTGAATCCCAGAGTCTCAAAAAGAGGTGGAAGGTGCTGGACAAATCTGTGAGCTGTACCAAGCATGGGAAGGCAATCATAGTTCAGAATCAAGCAGGAGAAGGCCCAGCATCCAGTCCAGTGTTTGGTATGACATCACGCATCAATCAATAGGATCTATGCAAACCACCACTTAGGGAAGCCTATGATTAAATACTTTAATAGAAATGTGTCTAATGATTCAACACCATCCTGGCACATCAGGCCGCTTTACTATCTCCCCCTACAAAAAACAAGCGTAATTGGTTTTGTCATTCAGGCCTCTTGAGTGAAGTGTCCCCAATTTATGTATCCAAAACTTCTCCTGTTGTAGAAGTTTACATCCTCTATCCCCACCTCTTAATAATTCTGGCCAATGATTGAAGATCCACCAGAGTATGTTTAGCCCTGATGAAATGGTAGCCCACTGGTTTATCACTTTCTCTTTCGTTGATGGCTGCTCTGATATTGGATCAATGACTAGCCATTCATTCTTTGAATGCCATTTTAGTTTCGCCCACATACACAAGACTACATGTGCATACAATGAAGTACATTACATATGTACTGGTATAAGTTAATTTGTGTCTAATTGACAAATGGTTAAAAATAATTGGATTCTATAAAGTGTTCCATCATTTTAAGATATTTAAAAAAAAAAAAAAAAACACGTGAAAGTAATAAATGCAGTTTGAATCTTAGAGACAGACTGGTTTCAACAGATCCCAGACACTGTACACTAGCAGTTATTCTTCTTGGTTGCCTTCTAACAAAACCGGTTGCTTCAAGTGCATTGGTTGCATAACCTGCAGGAATTTGATCACTGGTACCAGCTTTAAAGGGATAGTAATACTTCGTTTTAACTTTATTTTATTTTGTAGGCATTAAACATGAATAATGATATAAGTCTTATCTCTCAAACCTTTATGGTTTAAGAGATACTCACAAGCAAAGTTTCCCCCTTCCGCCCCTTTTACCTAGTGTAAGCAATCTCTTCTCAGATGTGGAATGCAGTCCATAGACCAGACAGATAACAGAAGGGGACACTCTTATTCCTATGAAAACAATGAAATCCCTGCCCCCCTTGACAAGCTTTTCCGTTTTTTCCCTTATCTTAATTGAAGATTGTCCCTCTCTGCAATCTACCTGGTCACCCCCCTTCTGATCTGGCTGAACAGTGTTACATCAGTAAAAGGGGCAGGAGGGGGACACTTTGTCATTGAATTACTCTTGAACTATAACTCTGACAGAACTGAAATAACACTCTCCAAAGTCCAAATACTATGATGATTAATTAGAGCTGCTTTTATTATGAAACATTACTATGTCTTTAAGCATCCTCACATGGACAAGAGTATATCAGATATGTAATGTACTTCATTGTATGCCAATGTAGTCTCATGTATGTGGTCAAACCTATAACGGCATTCAAAGAATGTATGGCCAATTATCGGTCCAGTATCAGAGAAGTCATCAACAACAGAGAAAGTGATAAACCAGTGGGCCGCCATTTCATCACTGCTAACCATAGTCTGGTGGACCTTAAATATATGATCATCGATCATCATGCAAAATTATTAAGAGGCCAGGGTAGCGGATGTAATTTTCTACAATGGGAGGAGTTTTGGATACATAATTTGGGGACACCACCCAAGAGGCCTGAATGGCAAAACCAATTATGCGTGTTGTTTGTAGCACGATAGTAAACCTGTCTGATGTGCCAGGATTTTGTTCAATCACTTGTTGCACTACTATTAATGTATCTGATTATAGGTATCCCTAAGTGGCGGTGGGTATAGATCCTATAGATTCATGGGTTTTGCCATACCAAACACTCCAGTACAAATCTGGACTGGATGCCAGGCCTTCTCATGCTTGATTCTGTACTATGATTACCTCCCTATGCTTGGCATAGCTCACAGTTTGTCAATCACATTTCTCCACCTTTTGAGACTCTGGGATTTACTTTGCAAATGGTGTCAAGAGAGGCCATCATAAAGAGTGGATACCAAATAAATATATTCAATATGACATTGCACATATACATTCTATTTAACTTGACCTGCATATTATGTCTACTAAGGGCCATTTCCATGTTACATGGTATTACTTCAGACTAAGTGTGATCACCACATTGGTACATTATATGTGCCATTTATCAATAGTTATGAACACAATTACAGTTTGCCAGTTATGTGCATTGTTTCATTATAATCCAACTTTACAGTTTGCCCTCATCATGTACTCCTTAGCAAAAGATTTTGCCTTTTAGGTTTTGATTTTTGTTTTCATGATAGATTTATCCTAGTTTGTCAGGATTATTTTATTACTGGTAAATTATCATCATTGAGGACAATTATAGACTCTGTGTCATGGTATCAGTCCATGTTATACACATAGGTTTGGGTTACATTACGATCAGTTGTCTCTCTTGATATATTGCTTACAGTTTATAATTTAGTACTTTTATTTTAATCACAGCCCCATTCACCTGCTTGTTTTATCTTCGCTTTCTACAAATTACCCAATGGATATTCAGGAGGTACTGTGCAACTTCAGCAAGGGTCCAACAAATCCTTTTGTACCAGCATTGTCCATTCTCTGGGCACATGGACACACATGAGCTCTATCCAAGAACCATTTAGCTTTAGTGTACCACCGCAATTCATTATAATTTACTTTGTTTGCAAGGCTGCTACTAGTGTTGAGATAAAAAATCTAGAAACAAAATGAAAAAGTGTGTGTCCCAACAAATAGTTGGAGAAACCCACTAATTCCAGCTGGCTGCACCTCTATAGCAAAAGGGATTGAAAAACATACAAGCAATAGTATAATTATACACTTAGTATACTTGTTGGGATTTGCTGTGTGGCTAGCTGTACAAAAGACAAAAAGCCCCACACCAAGCACAACAAGCCACAAAAAAAAAATACACAAAAAATACAAAAAAATTATATATATCTATATCCCATTATCCGAATCCTCTTCTCCATAATATTAATCAACAACAGTCCCAATACAGTTCCTGGGGTCCCTGCTGCATGCCTCCTATGGGTTGAGTACCCAAAAAAACTAAAACAAAAAGAAAACACAAAAGCAGCACAGGAGATCCTCTAAGTGTAGTAGAGACTTGAATAGGGATCCTTCACCAACACCACAGTAATTAAAGTGCATATACCCAAGTGCATGCACGCATGGGGGACTATTGCCATCAATCTCTTGAGTTCCTCCTGCCATAATTTTAATTGTTCATTACAGTATTGTTACCTGGTATAATTTTTAATCTCTTTAGTGCATTGCAGTGTGACGGTGTCCAGTTTTGTACACCATTATGGACACAATCTGGTAGCTACTGTTCATGGGATTGTGTCATTTCTTTACTTTTTTCTGTTTCTTTCTTATAACATTAACGTTATTTCTATTTATATTGAAATCAAATCAGTTATATTACAATTTAAGTATAAACATCATTCTAAATTAATTTTGATACATTTTATGTCATCTATCATTCTATATTGTGATTGGTTACTGTAGGGGTGATGTCATCACCTGCTGTCACCTCACTGACTGCAGATGATGACATCCCTGACCTTTTTTGGTGCACAACAGGTATGCTCCCAGCCTTTGAATAGATGCTTTTTACTGTTAATAATTGTCTTGATAAAGATCTCTTTTTGGAGAATCAGTGTTTAAAATAATTAATATGGAAACTGCAGACCACATATTAATGTATATTGTACTCCAGTTGTCCACTTTTGGCACTCAGTGTATGATATTTATCAGAACATTGATTATTTCTTTTTGGTGTTAATTTTTTTTCTCTCTTGCACACAGAGTTTTGGTCCCAAGGCTCCTTTTACTACCTTTAGGAAGAATAATTCATCTAAATAACTTAATTTCCTTATTTCATTTTTCCCTGTCCCCTTTTTCTTGCCATGTAAAAACTGTGACAAATCAATAATGAAAAATTGTAGAAGACGTGCTATATATTGAACACATTGAGGTTCAAATGAAGCAAGTATGATGCAAACTGACTGCACTATGGGGGCATATAAAATTCCCATTGGTATAATTTAGGCTTTTAACTCCTTGAATACTATAGAGATATCCAGTATATTAATCTGCAGTGACCTCTCCAGGATTGAAAGTATTAAAAGCCTGTTTTTTTATCAAAGAAAAATTGGGGACTTTTTTTGTCTCCTATGTTGCAGTTGGTTTGACCCAGAATTCCACCCAGTGCTTTCATAAATTGTTATTGATTCTCAGCTTTAAATCAAACATTTGAGTACTAATGTGAGCTTGATTATTTAGATTATGACATATGAAAAAATATTCTCAATTAAAGCTGCTATTTAACAGATTCAATTCATTAAGCATACACCTTTAAAGAAAATTAGACACGATAAGTAACTGCTATACAAGTAATTACATGGCTAATAAACTCTACCATTCTTGTATAAGGAAAGCCCACTGTGTAATGATGACACAGGCTTCATTAATGTCATCAAATGCAGGAAGCGGCTATTAACCCGGCTGGCCTGCCACATGGCTTCACATTGCAGGTGCTATAAGTTCAGTTAATTTACTGTGGTGAAATATTTTAAAAATCACACTCTATATAATCATCTATCTATTGGGGGCAAAAAATATGTCACCATGTAGTTCATTGTTTCAGAAATGTAAAACTATTTTAAATCATGTATGGACAGGATATACTAACTGTCACTGAAATAGTAAGAAACAAATTGGTCACAAATATTAAAGGAGCAATACAATTTTGTTAAAGGGATAGTAATAGATAGTTTGCAAAGCACCTCAGTTTGTTCAACATAAGGAATAGTACTGCCAGCTGATGCTCTTATTCTCCACAACTGTACAGATACAATGTAATTTTATGCTGAAGTTGATCCTCTTTTCCCAACGTCAGCATTTCACAGCGTATCACAACGAGGGACAATCTTCAGTTAGTATTAGGAAAAACCTGTCCTCCATCCACAAGTAGGGCAGGTTATTCTTTATACTGACTGATAGAAGATTGTGCCTTGTTGTGATTTGTCCAGTCAAGCGAACAGACTGCAGATCTGAGAGGAGGTAGCAATAGAATGGGAAAAGGGGCAGGAGGGATCAATTTCAACATAAAATTACAGTGTAACTGTACAGATGTGGAGAATAAGAGCATCAGCCGTAGTGTAGTTCCTGCTGCTGAACTGTCTTTAGGTACAACCGATGATGATTATATATCGCAGCAACAGACAGATTTGGATAGCCAGATGACAAGCCATCACCTGGGATACAGATTGGGAGTAAAGCAGCAATGCAATTATTCGGTGAGAAGAGCTGCAGCAGAGGAGGACTGAGCTGGAGAAGTCCAAGACTGCTTGTGATGCAAGGGAGCATTTGCCCACTGGGCCACTCTGTGTTTAAAGATTTGGGCTGTTGGATGCTGCTTGATCAGAATATAGACAAGCATACGCTTTATAAAAAATGCAGCAGACTGCCCCAATTTATGGTGCATCTGCTGAGTTTTTGAAGGTGGTTACTCTCTTAAAACCAGGAAAGTGTGCAATGCATTGCAAAGCAGAGTATTTCACACCTTTCTGGCACTTAATGGGTTAAAATAAATTCTAATAACAAAAGCAATGCCCCTACTTCTATTGTTTTACTGGCACTGGCCCATCCTTTTTTGGGGTTTACGGGGTGGAGTGGTTAGAGGAACAATTCTGACTGGGAATGAGAGACCTATGGGTGTGTTCATGTCATTATTATTGAAATATGCAAAAGACAGGAAAGAGCTCTTACTGCATTATGAATTATAATAATGCCATAGATACGTTCATCTGCTGTACATAGTAGTTATACATAGTAATTACATAGATGTACCTGACTGCTGTATGGTCATTTTCTTATACACAGTAATGTAATTATCTAGATATATCTGGTTGATTGTACATATGTAAGTCCTTCTGTTATACATGTTAATTATATGGATACACACACCTGACTGTTGCATGATGGAATCTTCATAGGCAAGTAGTCTATAATGCACAGTAATTATATAAATATATATGACTGTTGTATAATGGACTCCTACCTATGTAAGTACTTTAGTTTCACACAGTAATTGTACCCAACTGCTGTATGATGGATTCCAACCAATGTAAGTCATTCTATCACACACAGTAATTAAATAGATATACCTGATTATTACAAGACCCAACACATTTTTAAAAATCTATACCCCCAGAATTTTGGCCGTGTGGTTGGGAACGAGGAAGGATCTGACATCTGAGATGGTGGTTTTAGTTCTGAGGGTTCAGATTGGGGAAGGGGTGAGGGATTTGAGGATGGGGAGCTAAAGACTTCAATACAATAATGGTTTTTATAAGAGCTGGTGCCCAAAACTGTACTCCGTATCCTAGATGTGGTCTTACCAAGTATTTATACAGAGGTACAAATATAGTTGCATCCTATGCATCTATACCCCTTTTTATGCAGCATAATACCCTATTTGTTCTGCGAAGTCTATCAGTTCTCCTAAATATTTCTCTTATGAGGATTCTCAAAGTAGTTTCCCATTTAATGTATATGTAGCATGTTTGTTTTCACAGCCCTTACATTTATCTACACTAAATCTCATGTGCCACTTTTCTGCCCATTCACTCAGTTTATCTAAACTGATCCTCCATTCCCTTTATCATTTTTTTTGCAGGTCTCTGAACTTTTTCCTGTTCAATAATGGTGCCCAAAACTGTACTTCATATTCTAGATTGGGCAATACCTAAGATTTTTATTGAAGCACTATTATATTCCTATCTCATGCATCTATACCCCTTTTTATACATGATGGTACTCTATTGGTTTTTGCAGCATTTGAGTGCTAGCAGTACTCCTAAATGTTTCTTTCCATAAGTAGTTTTACATTCAGTGTATATGGAACAGAGTTTCTGTTGTACATTCTGGAGCCTTTGTAAGGGCACAACAAGGCAATTAGTAGTTATAAAGTGCTTAACTAGAAGGCTTGGTGGGGACTTCTGTCACCTGGTCAAAAATGAAAACCATGACCGAAGATTCTTACAATAATGACAACACAGATAGAAACTAACTTTTGAGTGACATATTAGCAAACTTTCCATTAAAACTAATTAGTATTACATTCTTGTTGTATTGTTACACTCCTGCATTAAACATTTCTGAATTTGTACCAGGGTGTGAGCAGCAGCACTCAGAATAATCAGATTCTGTGAAAGAATCTTTGAGTGGAAGATTGCATTGAGGAGGATGGGAAAAAGAAAGGTACATAATAACATAGTTGATAAGGCTGGGAAAAGACATGTGTCCATGAAGTTCAGCCCATGCTATATCACCCCTGTTGATCCAGAAGAAGGCAAAAAACAAACACACATTGCAGCCATTTCCAATTAAGCTCTAAGTGGGTAAAAAAAATCCTTGCTGACTCCAAATGGCATTCTGATATTTCCCTGGATCAATATCCTACCTATTTTGAAGGCAGCTGTCAATATTGTACTGTTAGATAGGTATCCATTACCTTTTTAAAGCAATTGCAGTATCCTAAAGCATGCATCCCGAGGCAAAGAATTCCATACCTTTACTGCTGTTATTCTAAAAAAATCCCTGTATTTGTTGTAGTAGAATATGCCTTTCCTCTAGTTTTAATGCATGACTTATTGTTCTTTGCGAAGATCTTTGTGTAAATAGTTCCTTGGCGAGTTCTTTCTATTGACCTCAAAAATATTTGTAAATGCACCCCTCAGACATATCTTCTCTAATGTAAGCAAACCCAATTTGGCTAGTCTCTCTTCATAACGCAGATCTAAACTTATCCTCCAATCCTTTATCCGTTTTGTTGCGCATCTCTGCACTATTTCCAGTTCAGTAATGCCTTTTTTAAGAACTGGTGCCCAATACAGTAGTCCATATTCTAGATTAGGCCTTACGAAGGATTTATATAAAGGTAGAATTATATTTGCATCCTGTGCATCTATACTAGTGTTGAGCGAGCACCCCGATGCTCGGGTGCTCGGGTGCTCTGAACGAGCACCGCCGGAGGCTCGAGTGCTCGGCCGAGCACCCGAGCCCCATTGAATTCAATGGGGCGACACGAGCATTACACCAGGCACCCCCTGCTCTGATGAGGGGAGGGTGCCTGGTCAATGCCCCCCTTCATCACCACAATGCCCCTCTTCCACAATGTCCCCCTTCATCTCCGCAATGCCCCCTTCATCTCCGCAATGTCCCCCTTCCACAATGTCCCCCTTCATCTCCGCAATGCCCCCTTCATCTCCGCAATGCCCCCCTTCCACAATGTCCCCCTTCCACAATGTCCCCCTTCCACAATGTCCCCCTTCATCTCCGCAATGCCCCCTTCATCTCCGCAATGCCCCCCTTCCACAATGTCCCCCTTCCACAATGTCCCCCTTCATCTCCGCAATGCCCCCTTCATCTCCGCAATGCCCCCCTTCCACAATGTCCCCCTTCCACAATGTCCCCCTTCATCTCCAAAATGTCCCCCTTCATCTCCAAAATGTCCCCCTTCATCTCCACAATGCCCCCTTCATCTCCACAATGCCCCCTACCTCCAGTCCCTGGTGGTCCAGCGGAGCGTCTGTAAGATCTGTGCCTCCTTCGGCACAGATCCCTGCCACCCGAACATGGCGGGCGAGCACATGGCGGTACTCGTACGAGTACCGCCATGTGCCGAGCAGAGCGATGCTCGAGCCAATCCGAGCATCGGCCGAGCATGCTCGCTCAACACTAATCTATACCCCTTTTCATGCCGCATAGGACCATATTTGCTCTATTTTCTATCAGTTCTCCTAAATCCTTCTCTTACAAGGATTCCCCAAGTAGTTTCCCATTTAGAGTATATGTAGCATGTTTGTTTCTACAGCCCAAATGCATAACCTTAAATTAACATTAAGCCTCATCTGCCACTTTTCTGCCCATTCACTTAGTTTATATAAACTGCAGTGAAAAAACATCCTCAGTGTCATCATCAGAGATTGAGACAGTACTTTCAATACCCACCTCTAGATCATTAATAAACAAATTGAAAAGCACTGGGCCCAGGACCTAGCCTTGTGGCACCCCACTTACATTTTTAGACCAACCTGAAAGCATTCCATTTTAACAATTCTCTGTCATCTATCATTTAACCAGTTTTCTATCCATGCACAAATATCACCCTCCAGACTGAATCCTTTTAATTTATGCAGTAACCTGTTGTGAGGCACACTATTAAATCCAAGTATACTACATCTGCAGCAATTTCCTTGTCCAAATTATTACTTATCATTTCATAAAATGCAAGGAAATTAGTTTGATTTGATCTATTCTTCATAGAACAATGTTGATTCTTACTAATAATGTTTTTGATCTTCACATAGATCTGAATACTGTCAGTTAGTAAGCGTTCTAATATCTTACCCACTATATACGTCAAGCTCACAGGTCTATAATTTCCTGGCTTGGATCTTGCCTCCCTTTTTTGAATAATGTTACTACATCAGCTCTTCTCTAATCCCAGGGCACTATGCCTGATGAAAGAGAATGAATAAATATAAAGTATAATGGTCTTCTGATTACTTAACTAAGTTCATTAAGTACCCCTGGCTGTATGCAATCACGTCCAGGTGCTTTAGTCACCATAACTTTTTCCAGTCTCTTTCAGCCATGTAGAAGATGGAGGAAATTCTGTGATTTTGTCTGTTTGCCCATAGACTGCCATTGTTGATTCCTTTCCATATACAGAAGAAAAAAATATGTTTAAGGTGTCAGTCACAGTCTTATCCTCATTGCTATGCACTGAGGCCGCAGCAACACTACAACAAGCCACCACCACTTCAGGTGCATCTGGATAGAACTTGCACAATCACCATAATTCTTCACCTCCTCCAGTTTTTGGTGGAATACCTTTCCTTGGGATTAGGGAGGGACTGACAGTTCTCAAAAACTGAAATGTGCACAGTTTAAGTCAACATTGTGAAAGAAGGGGAAGGACTGCAATCACATCTTTTACACCTGCTTTCCTTAACTGCATCCAACATAATCACATTGAGGTTTATGTTGAAATGTAAAAACCCCAAGAAATCAGGTGCTGTCATTTACTTTGGCCTTTCCTGGTACCAAAAGTTAGTGGGTGGTGGGGTTGAATAACTGGCATTCCTCAAGGGTCAAATTACCCTCCCTATTATGAGATTGGAATATTCTGTGGTGTAGAAAGTCTGCAGATGATACTCTCTTCCCTGCATTTTATTAGTCTCTACAACATTACCATGTGTCGTCATTGCACCACACAATGGGCAAGGTGTGCAGACATAAGTTAGAGCCTCAAATCTACAATTCACTGTCTGTTGGTGGTACTATGTTGATAGTGTCAGTGTTGGAGAAGACCCTGAGAGTACCAACAGGGAGCAATAAAGATATTTTCCCAGCCCCGGACCCTATCACAAAATAACTACAATAACACAGGTGACATTCTGTGGGTGCTGTTGGTGGTGGGTCTTGCCTTGCACACTTTTGTGTTGGATTTTGCACCTGTTTCTGTTTTCTTGGGTGATGTTTCAACAAGTTTAATATGCAACTCAGGGTAGTTATACCGCATGTGCTTATGAGGGCAGATGTGCCAATGTGTGACCCCTACATCCCCCTGTACACAACTTTGTCACACAGTGTGGACTTCGTTGTTGATGACAGTTGCACAGTCTTTGACTCCAATTAGGGGTGGGCAAGAAATTCTGTGAAAACCATGTTGTTGTTTGCTTTTTCGTGGGAAAATTCAATTTAAAACCAGTGATTAAAATCTTCACATTTTTCAAACGTTGGCCAAAATTCTTCACCATTTTTACAATGGCTAGAAAGTTTCCATCCATTGATTTAAGTGTTTTTCACCTTTTCTCTATAAAAACATGACGTATTCCAGGAAGTGGAACACAACAGAAACAGTTACAGAGCGAGGTAGAAGTGCTGTGTTGTTCTGTTGTGATGTGTTTGGAAAATTGAGCCAGGAGAGGCTCATAGTGACTGCCATCACTATGAGAAAGTTGAAAAATAGTAAAAGGAGTAACTGGAAGGGCCCTTATGTGTCCACTGAGTCTAAGGAAGAGGAGGAAGTGAGCACTACAGAACCTATGCTGTCCTGTCCCCCTAAATAACCCCTAGGCATCTTGGAGAAATTAACGCCAAGGGAAGAAGAAAAGGGTAGTAGTGAGAGCATTACAGGTCAGCCGCCTGTGCCTGCTGCCAGATGTGCTACCCCTACTTCCACCACTACTGTACCTGCTGTCAGACATGCTGCCCCTGCTGCCATTAGTGCTCTGCCTGCTGTCAGATGTGCTGCCCCTGCTGCCACCAGTGCTGTGACTGCTGCCAGTGCTGCCCCTGCTGCCATCAGTACTGTGCCTGCTGTCAGACCTGCTGCAACCAGTGCAGTGCCTGCTGCCAGTGCTGAACCTGCTTCCACCAATACTGTGCCTGCCCTGCTGTCACCAGTGCTGTCAGACATGCTGCGCCTGCTGTCAGACATGCTGTCCCTGCTGCAACCAGTGCTGTGCCTGCTTCAGTGCTGAACCTGCTGCCACCAGTGCTGAACCTTCTGTTGGTGTGTCTTGTAATACTCAGGAGGGGGGAAGGAGAAGATGATGCCAAGTGTGACAGCAGGGGACCCTAAGTTACACTTGCCATCGCCAAGCAGTCCCGCCAGAATTAATACTACTACTACTACTAACAAGATCCAGCAGCTTGTTAGTGAAGGAGGGGGTACTCAATATCCTTATATTATTAGTGACTGTGAGGAGGAAGACTCTGGGGCTGAACTTGATGTGGTTGGCGTTAGTAGTAGTAACAGTAGAAGTTAAGCAGCCAATGGGACTAGTCTTAGGGAAGTGGTAGGGGAAGCATCCAGACTAGCAGTCAAGGAAGCCCACACCATTCCTCTGGCCCTGGGAGTCCCCTTCCATTCACGACAGTGTCCAGGTGGAACATGATTGTGATGAAGCCAGAACTGGTTGTGGATAGCAGGCACAGAAATAATGCCATCGCCAATACAGGAGCACAGATCAGCTGCCTGTGCCTTCTGCTACTACTGCGAGTCTGCCTTCTTCACATCACCAAGAAATGGCAAGTATGACATTGCTCATCACCTCCTCCATCAGTGAGATGTCTTAATAGAGCAGCAGCAGCACGTAGGGACTAGTGGTGGAGGTGATGATGTGTCACAGAGTGACTTGAAAAATAAAAACGCTGATGAGAACAAATAAAATGAATAAATTTGATTGAAACACAATAGTAGCAGCAATGTACCTCTCACTTTCACGAGACCAGGGAAGGACAGTGCACACACTTCCTTCACCCTTCACTAGGCAAGTGTGAGTTGGACCCACGTCTGTACCCTAAAGCTAGGGTAAACCCAGGCAACAAGAGCGAGAAACTCCAGAACGCTGGAGCACCAAAGTAGCAACTCTAACTCCACCACCTTCTCGAGACCAGGTGTGAGGACAGTGTGCAATACTTCCTCAACCCTTCACTAGGCAGGTTAAAATAGCTCAACTATACCCTACCGCTAGGGTATACCAAAGACAAGGTAAATTTCACCTACAATGCTAGGTGAGGCAACAAACCACCCGAACCTAGTGTCATAGTACCTTGCAGCGGCTGCCTGAGCCAACCACATTGCGCATCCAGTGGCTCCAGCCATATCCTCCCTTGGCACTCTGCTTCATGCTCTGTCGCGACTCGGTCTCGTCCTGTGCCCTGTCGACTCAGCCTTCTCCTGGATCCATGCGCAGCTCCTGCTGCTTCTGCTGTCAGTGTTCCAGCATGGCCAGTGATGTCATCTATGGGTGTAATTCCAAGGGCATGGACATGCGCTCCATTTAAAGGGACAGCTACCTGATTGCTACTCCTCCTCTTCCTGGTACTTAACTACTTAAACTGCCTGGACACAGGGCTCAGTGGCCCTTTCATTGGTGTCCAGTGCAGTTCTAGTTTTGGTGTTCCGTGCATCATCTGGCTTGTCTGATTACCTGACCTGGTGCTGACCTGTGGCTCTTTCTGACTATCCGCTCCGTGTATGACCCTTGGCTTAGTTTAAAAACCATTCTGGTTCAGCCCTGCGGTTCTGGCTGTCTACCCATTCCGTGTTTGACTCCTGGCTTGTCTGACTACCCCTTCTGGTGTTGATCTGGGGATTTGTCCACTGCGTATCCAGTATTCCAACGCTTCAGTGGATATCCTATCTGATGCGAACCTGTGGCTCTGTCTGATTACCCGCTCTGTGCATGACCCCTGGCTTGTCTGACCACCCATTCTGGTGCTGACCTGTGGCTCTGTCTGACTATCCTCTTGTGGGGCCTTCCATGAAGTTAGATATCCTTTCTGGTGTGGGCCTGTGGCTCTGGCAGACTTACTCCTGGTTGCCTTCCTATCTTGTCTGGTTTCTCCCAGGTGCGAACCTGTGGCACTGCAGACTACTCACTGGGACCAATCTCAAGAGAATCACAGGGAAGCAGTCTTCTATTTCTGGTAGTTGTCTCTTGAGCGGCAGCCAAGTAGCAAGGTCGATGTTACAGTAACGCAACACTGGATGCAATCATGGGTACCGTGATAATACCCTCCACTCAACCATATTGCTGAAATCTGTGCAGTAATATAGGAGCATGAATATCAAACTGATTCACCCAGGGAAGCTCCTCTGGACCATAACCTTTCCAGTGGACAAGATATTGGATGCACCCCTGGACTTTGCGGGAGTCCAGAATGCTTTGAATCTTATACTCATCCTGGAGCGTATGAGTAGCGGTTACAAACCAAAGGCTTCAGGAGTGAGACATGAAAGACGTTGTGAATGTGCATGTTCCTAGGAAGGTCTAAGGCATAAGACACAGTGTTTATTCTGCGAAGCACCTGGAAAGGTCCTATGAAACCTGGAGCCATCTTATGACAGGTTACTTGCATGTGCAGGTTTCTGTAGGCCAGCCAGACTCTATCCCCAACTTGAAAAATAGGAGCAGGACACCTCCTGCGGTCTGCATGTTTCTGATAGCACTCTGAGGACCTTCGTAAGGCACTCTGGACCTGTGCCCATGTGGAGCAGAGCTGCCAAATATGCTCATCCAGAGCCATAATATCTTGTGCTTGAAATGAGTCTGGGAGCAGAGATGTTTGGAACCCATACTTAATCAGGAAAGGAGAGCTCCCGGATGAGGAGTTTATGGCACAATTCCTGGCAAACTCAGCCCACGGCAACAGGTCAGCCCAATTATCATGATGGTCAGAAGTGAAGCAGCGCAAGAATTGTTCCAACCTCTGGTTGGCTTTTTCCGTAGCACCATTAGTCTGGGGATGGTAGGCAGAGGAAAATGACAGTTTGATGCCCATCTGGTCACAGAAGGCCCTCCAGAACCATGATACAAACTGACTTCCATGATCAGAAACCAAAACCCGGGGTACTCTATGTAGCCTGAATACCTCTCTGGCAAACACCATAGCCAACTTCTTAGAGGAAGGTAGTCCCTGGAGTGGGACGAAATGCACCATTTTGGAAAATCGGTCCACTATCATTAGTATCACCTTACAGCCCTTGGATCTAGGTAGTTCCACCATAAAATCTATGGAAATGTGTGACTGGGCGCTCGCCATTCAGGTATCACGGTGCCAGTGATTGCTGCCTTTACATGTCAGTTACCTGTAGGGGGCTCTCCATTGGCTGCTTGCCTTCAGCCCACCCTGCATTGCCTATTTAGACTGAGCTTGGGCACCCTTTGGTTGCCCTTTCGTGTTGTCTCTATGCTGTTTGCACCTGCATTGAGTTCCTGTGATTCCTGGGCCCTGTCGCTGTTCCTGCTTGCCTGTGGTCATCTAGTTCCTGCTTCCTAGTCGACTGGTTCCTGCATCCGTTCCTGATCCGGTTGGGGTTGCTGTACCTGTTGCTGTTTCCTGCTGCCGTTCCAGATCCGGTTGACCTTTTGCAGAGCTGTTCCTCTTCATCCTCGGCTGGGTTCCTGCTTGTATCATCTACCGGGTGCCTGTCTCCTCCTGTGGTCTTGGCGACATTATTATTCACTTGCTGGTTTCCCAGTACGCGGATACTGGTTCGCTCCACTGTAACCGGCTGCTGATGCACCGGTAGAGTCATTGGTTATTCCAATACGCGGGTACTGGTTCGCTCCACTGTAACCGGCTGCTGAAGCACCGGTGGAGTCATTGGTTATTCCGGTACGCGGGTACTGGTCCGCTCCACTGTAACCGGCTGCTAAAGCACCGGTAGAGTCATTGGTTATTCCGGTACGCTGGTACTGGTTCGCTCCACTGTAACCGGCTGCTGAAGCACCGGTAGAGTCATTGGTTATTCCAGTACGTGGGTACTGTTCGCTCCACTGTAACCGGCTGCTGAAGCACCGGTAGAGTCATTGGTTATTCCGGTACGCGGGTACTGTTTCGCTCCACTGAAACCGGCTGCTGTTGCACCGGTAGAGTCATTGGTTATTCCGGTACGCGGGTACTGGTTCGTTCCACTGTAACCGGCTGCTGATGCACCAGTAGAGTCACTGGTTACTCCAGTACGCGGATACTGGTTCGCTCCACTGTAACCGGCTGCTGTTGCACCGGTAGAGTCATTGGTTATTCCGGTACACGGGTACTGGTTTGCTCCACTGCAACCAGCTGCTGTTGCACCGGTAGAGTCATTGGTTATTCCGGTACGCGGGTACTGGTTCGCTCCACTATACCGGCTGCTGTGCACCGGTAGGGACATTGGTTATCCCGGTACGCGGGTACTGGTATGCCCCACAGATCGGAGGCTGTTCAGTCCTAGACAGCCCGACAGATTGAAGGTTTCCACCAGTACGTGGGTACTGGTTCGCTCCCTGTATAAACCGGTAGCTAGTTGCACTATCTGACAGCACCGGTTGTGACTGTGGTACGCTGCTCGTATTTGTTCTATCCATGTATGACTGGCAGTCTTTTCCATTCTGTATATCCTGGGGGCCTCGCTTGTCATCTTAGGTGACTGGTCTCTCCACCTAGATAGTCACCTCGGCCACCTGTGCTGCCATCATTATCAGCAGTCTAGGCTGCCTTGCCCGGTATTGGTAAGGCCGGTAGAACCTGGTCGTTTCTATTCCTCGTTGGGTTGCCTTACCCGGTATTGGCAAGGCCGGTAAAGCCTCATTACTTGTAGTCTCAGTTCCTTGGCTGCCTTGCCCGGTATATTGGCAAGGCCTGTAGAGCCTTCACTATTTGTGGTACCTGTCTCTAGGCTGCTCTGCCCGGTATATTGTCAAGGCCGGTAGAGTCTCCTCTTCATTGCACTAGTCTCCAGGCTTCCCTGCCCGGTATATTGGTAAGGCCGCTCTATATATATATATATTGTATGTGTATGCTACCCAATAGGGGTTTTCTTTAACTTTTCAATAAAGTTGTGTTTTTACCTAACTCTGTGTCTGAGAGTCATAACAAACCGTGACATGAGGACTGTCTGGAGCAACCCTAGAGGAAGGTGCCTGGGAGCTTTGGCACGAGCACAAACGGAACAAGCCTCCACAAAGTCTGCACAATCAGCTCTTAAACTAGGCCACCAGGAGAGCTGTGAGATTGACCAAATTAATTGGTCACAACCAATGTGTCCACCTGCCTTGGACGAATGAAACGTTTTGAGTAGCTTAGTACGGAGATTATCTGCTACAAAACATTTGCCACTAGGTTTCTCTACTGAGAAGCCAGAATCTCTTTGCCCAAAGGAGACGTAACGCTAGTGTGTATTGTGGCCAAAATGCGATCTGGGGAAATGATCAGAACGGGTTCACTTTACCTCTCACGCTCTGGGCCAAATTGTCTAGACAGGGCATCTGCACGAATATTCTTGGACCCAGGGAGGTACCAGGCTACAGAATTGAATCTAGACAGAAACAATGCCCATCTGGCCTGTCTAGGTGACAGTCTCTTGGCCTCAGGCAGGTATGTCAAGTTTTTATGATCCGTTAGGATCAAGATAGGAGCCTTAGTCCCTTCCAGGAGGTGACGCCATTCACGAAGAGCAAGGATAATGGCTAGCAGTTCACAGTCACCTATATCATATAGCCTCTGAGCTTTAGTCACCTTTTTAGAGAAAAATCTACAGAGCATCAGAGCCTTACCAGGCTCAGATCTTTGAGACAGCACTGCCCCACACCTGTCCCAGATACATCCACCTCCAGGGTAAAAGGCAATGCGGTGTTAGGATGTACCAATGCTGGAGCCACGAAAAAGGCAGATTTCAAGGCTTCAAAAGCACTGTTGGCCTCAGGGGACCAAACCGATAGGTTAGCGCCCTTATGTGTTAAGTCAGTCAAGGGTTTGACTACTGTAGAATGAACAAATGAATTTTCGATAATAATTAGCGAATCCTAAGAATCTCTGTATGGCCTTCAGACCTACAGGATGTGGCCATTGCAGGACTGACAAGAGTTTCTCTGTATCCATGGCAATACCTTCTACAGAGATAACATAACCCAAGAAGGGCACTCGGTCTTTATGGAATTCGCATTTTTCGAGTTTGCAATACAGTTTGTTCACTTTCAGTTTTTGCAATACTGTAGCAACATCCCTCCTATGCGTCTTGATATCTGGAGAGTGTATCAGGATATCATCCAGGTAAACTACTATGCAGGGCTGTAGTAGGTTTCTCAAAACATAGTTTATAAACTCCTAAAAGACCGCTGGGGCATTGCATAGCCCAAGTGGCATGACCAAGTACTCATAATGTGTTAAGGTTTATTAGACACTCAGACACAGAATGTTTGGTAAAACACAGTTTTATTAATAGCACAATGATCACGTGACCCCCGCAGGTCCAATACATACAAATATACAATACTGTCATAGGTCAGGCTACAAAAATGAATACTAACCCACACAGGTCCAGTAGATACAGATGTTAAAATACTTACACAGGTCAGGTCACAAAGGGCGTAGTAATCCAATCAGGCCCAGCAGGTACCAAAGGTACAATTCTGACACCGGTTAGGTCACAAGAAGTGCAGTAACCCACTCAGGCCCATCATGTACCAAAGGTACAATACTGACACAGGTCAGGTCACAAGGAGTGCAGTAACCCACTCAGGCCCATCAGGTACCAAAGGTACAATACTGACACAGGTCAGGTCACAGTTCGTGTGAATCTGGTACACAAATGAGCAATGACACTACTAGACCAGGAACACCAGCAGGCCCTAGTAGTGCCAGGGACAACAGAGACTCCCTATGCAGGGAGTGAGCCCAATCGGTAGGCCACAAGTAGGTGACTGAGAGGAGGTCTCTACTATCCCACGGGACAGTAAGGTAGAGACTAGGCAAATGGAACAAACGTAGGCCCGGAACAGGAGACCAGCGGACAAATACCTTAGCAGTCTAAGGAAGGCTACAGAATGTAGGGTACTATAGGCAACAAAGGCGGACTGCCATGTAAGGAGGACAACCGGTACCGACAGACAGAGAGCCATGGGAAACTCCCGGACGACAGAGCAGAGCTGCGACCCTGACGAGCTGTAGCACCAAGCCGTAAAGGTGAACGGATGCTCAGACCTGGACAATACTGCCTAGAACCAGAGGCTAACCGAGGGTGGGTGAAACCACCCAACCTCGGTAGATAAGAACAAGCAGGTCAAGCGTACCGGGTGCAACCACAACACCTAACACCGTAGTGAAAGGATAATAGCGCAAGGTAGTAACGCAGGGTCACGAAGCAGTGCTGCACGTAGATAGATGGAGGCAGCAGTGACTGTCAGGGACAGCAAAGGTACGAAGGAAGGACCTCCGAATGGCAGGCAACTGGGTAGTGTAGTACCGGGAGGTGCACAGAGCAGGAATGTCAGCTAGGCCGGGCCGGTACACAGAGCAGGGACGTCAGCCAATCCGGTTCTCTACACAGAGCAGGAACATCAGCCAATCCGAGTTGGTACACAGAGCAGGAACGTCAGCCAAGCCAGGTCGGTACACAGAGCAGGAACGTAAATCAGGCAGAATAGTCAAACAGTCCGGGTCATACACAGGATTCACACGAATAACAGGAACAAGCACTGGCAACTGGTACACCACGAAAGGGCAGCGCTGAAGTGACAGGGCTCAGTATAAAAAGGCTAGGGCTGAGCAGAGACAATCCATAGTAGCCAATAAAAGAGAATCAGGAAGTAGTTTTGACATAACAATTTCACCAGTGAAAGCACAGGCACCGTGATATAATGGCCACTGCGAGGGTTAAAAGCTGAATTCCACTCATCGCCCTCCTTGATTCTAATCAAATTATATGCTGCCCTTAAATCAAGTTTCGTAAACACAGAGGAACCCTTCAAGCAGTCAAACAACTCTGTAATTAACGGGATCGGGTAGGCGTTTTTCACCATCAGCTTATTTAGACCTCTATAGTCAATGCAGGGTCTAAGCCACCCATCTTTTTTTTTGACAAAGAAAAATCCAGCCCCCGCAGGCAAGGAAGATTTCCTAATGATGCCTCTGGACAACGCATCAGAAATGTATTCCTCCATGGCCCGGTTTTCTTTAACCGACGGGGGTAGGTGCAGCCTTTAGGAGGTATCAAGCCTGGCGTTAATAGCACAATCATATGGTCTATGTTCCGGCAAAGTGCTAGCCTCCCCCTTACTGAACACCTCACTGAAAGACTGGTACTCTGAGGGTAAAGAGGGGGAGGTACACAATATCTTAACAGGTTGCTGTAGGCAGGCCCCTTTACAATAGTCAGACCAGGATAATATGTCACAATGCTCCAAGTCCACTTTGGGATTATGCCTCTGGAGCCAAGAGAATCCTAAAATGACGGCATGGTGTGGAGACTGAATAACCTGAAATGGCAGAGTCTCGACATGGAGAGCTCCTACCCTCAGCGATAGTGGGCAAGTCTCATGTGTGAAATGGGATGGTTCTAGTGGTTGACCATCAATAGCCTCTACAGCCAATGAAGATTCACTGAGCACCAAAGGAATATTATGTACTTTAGAGAACTCGCCATCGATAAAATAGCCTGCAGCACCAGAATCGATCAGGATTGGGGTAGCCACTGAGGAATTAGCCCAAGATATAGCCACCTTTAAAATAGGCTTGCTTTGTTCCCGATCTGGGGTCCAACTGACTCCACTTAAGATCTGTCTCCTCAGGGATCCTAGGTGTGTGCGTTTCCCGGACGTACCGGACAAGCCCGCAACATATGTCCAACCTTATCACAATATAGGCATAGACCCTCTCTACGATGGAAGGACTGCTCCTCCCTGGACAAACGTGTAATGCCAACCTGCATAGGCTAAACCTTAGTAACCTCCGCACTAGGTGGCAAGGGAGGCATGGGTGGGAACTCCCATTTTCCAATCGCGACTCATGCCTTCGCATTTGGTTTTTATATGTGGATATTTCTCTTATACGGGTGTCGATCAGTATGATGAAGGAAATAATCTGATCTAGATCCACTGGCAGCTCACGGGCTGCTGTCTCATCTTTAATCACGTCATTCAGCCCTTGCGAGAAGGCTGCCACCAGAGCTTCATTGTTCCAGCCTACCTCTGCCGCTAGTGTACGAAACTCTATAGCATATTCTGCCACTGTACAGGCGCCCTATTGAATCGTCATCAATTTTTTTTGCGGCAGAGATTGACCTGCCTGGAACGTCAAAAACCCTACAGAAGGCCTCAACAAATTGAGTGAAATTAGAAGTTATGGGTTTAGCCGTATACCACAACGGATTGGCCCAATGCAATGCTTTGCCGGTCAACAAGGAAATCATGAAACCTACTTTGCTCCTTTCTCTTTGGAATGCACCAGTTCCAAAAAAATTACAAGTTGGTTAATGAACCCACAACACAACATAGGATCCCCATTGTATCTTAGAAGGAGTGGAGCGGTCCCAGAGATCCCTCTATAATTTGTATTCTCCACCTGAGTGGTTGTTACTGATGCCGATACTGAGGAGGCCATCAGTGGTTGCCCAATCTTATCAAGATGCACAGTTCAGTCTAGGAGTGTCTGCAACACTACCGACAACTGATCAAGATGTTGTTCCTGCATATCCATCCTGGACATGATATTAAGCGGCTGCCCACTACTAGTATCTGTACTGTCAGGGTTCATGGTGCCCTTTCGTATTGTCACAGAGTGACTTGAGAAATAAAGACACTGACGAGTGCAGATAAAATGAATACATTTTATTGATACACAATAGTAGCGTCAATGTACCTCTCACTTTCATGAGACCAGGGAAGGACAGTGCACATACTTCCTTCACCCACATCTGTACCCTAACGCCAGGGTAAACCCAGGCAACAGGAGTGAGAAACTCCAGAACGCTGGAGCATCAAAGTAGCAACTCTAACTCCACCACCTTTTCAAGACCAGGTGCCAGGACAGTGCACAACTAGTGTTGAGCGAGCATGCTCGGCCGAAGCTCGGTTCGGCTCGAGCATCGCTCTGCTCGGCACATGGCGGTACTCGTACGAGTACCGCATGTGCTCGCCCGCCATGTTCGGGTCTCCTCCCCGCACGTTTCGCGGCTGCTGCGCAGCCAATAAACGTGCAGGGAGGCTCTGACATCAGTGTAATGCCAGCAGCCATGTTGGCTGCTGGCATTACACTGATTGGCTGGCCAGAACCCGTGATCGGGTGCTGTATAGCACCTGACCAGCGAGTTCGGCTCAGTCTTAGCCAGGGAGAGATGAGGATAGGAAGGGAAAGTCAGTGTAGGGAGAAGAAAAGCTGTGTGTGGGGGCAGCAGTTTATTTTGTTTGGGGGGGCAGAGATTTTAAAAAAAAAATCTTCATATATTCTGTTCACTGTGCCTAGCCGCAGATTAGCAGCACATTCTGTTTAGTGTGCAAAGTTGCAGATTAGAGCACATTCTGTTCAGTGTGCAAAGTTGCAGATTAGCAGCACATTCTTTTTAGTGTGCAAAGTTGCAGATTAGAGCACATTCTGTTCAGTGTGCAAAGTTGCAGATTAGCAGCACATTCTTTTTAGTGTGCAAAGTTTCAGATTAGGAGAACATTCTGTTAAGTGTTCAAACTGTAAAATATCAAAGTCACATATTCCATTCACTGTGCGTAGCCGCAGTTAAGAAGAACATTCTGTTTACTGTGCAAAGTTTCAGATTAGGAGAACATTCTGTTAAGTGTTCAAACTGTAAAATATCAAAGTCACATATTCCATTCACTGTGCGTAGCCGCAGTTAAGAAGCACATTCTGTTTACTGTGCAAAGTTTCAGATTAGGAGAACATTCTGTTAAGTGTTCAAACTGTAAAATATCAAAGTCACATATTCCATTCACTGTGCGTAGCCGCAGTTAAGAAGCACATTCTGTTTACTGTGCAAAGTTTCAGATTAGGAGAACATTCTGTTAAGTGTTCAAACTGTAAAATATCAAAGTCACATATTCCATTCACTGTGCGTAGCCGCAGTTAAGAAGCACATTCTGTTTACTGTGCAAAGTTGCAGATTTGCAGCACATATTCCGTGTAATATGAAGAAGGCGGGTAAAAAGGGACGGGGAAGTGGACGTGATCCTGATAGTTCAGGGCGCGGGTCAGGACGCGTAGAAACTGTGCCTGGTGCCAGAGCACAAGACAGAAAGACATCCACCATACCTAGCTTCATGTCTCAGTTTACAGGGCGTCGCAGGACATCACTCTCGAGGTCCGACCACTGCGAACAGGTGGTCGGTTGGATGTCAGCTGATACTGCTTCCAGTCGGTTAAGCACCACCCTGTCTTCCACCAAGTCCACTCTCAGTAGCCAAGAGTCTGGTCAACATAATCCTCACCCTGATCATCCTTCCTCCCACCATAGAGGATCTGGTCAAAGAAGTGATCCCACACTGGGATATAGTGAGGAGCTCGTCTCATCACCAATCCTTAATTTGAACCTCTCTCCAAGCACGCTTGCAGAGGAACATGACATCTTGTGCCCTGATTCACAACCTCTAGAGGGTACCCAATCACAAGAAGATGACAGAGGTGAACGGCATTTAAGGTCAAAGGAAGTGGATGATGATGATGATGAGACACAGTTGCCATTAAATCAACCACTATTACTGTCTCAAGACCTTGATGAGGAGGATGATATACAGTTGTCAATGACTGAGTATGTGGTGGGATCAAGACATGAGGAGGATGATCAGAGTGAGGAAGTGGAGGAGGACTTGGTGGACGATGAGGTGACTGACCCCACCTGGGAAGGTGTAGAGCCGAGCGATGACAGCAGTCCTGAGGGTGAGCCATCTGCAGCACCGCAACAGGCTGGAAGAGGCAGTGGTGTGGATACAGAAAGAAGGCGGACCGCACCAAACCGGCCCGCAAATGTTCCACGGAGCACCCCCTTGCGTAAATCTCCCTTGCCAAGGGGTAGGTGTTCTGCGGTATGGCGTTTTTTTAAGGAAAGTGCGGACGACAAAAGAATTGTAGTTTGCAACCTGTGCAACACCAGAATGAGCCGAGGCATGAACACTAGAAACCTCACCACCACCAGCATGATCCGACACATGGCATCCAAGCACCGTAATAAGTGGGAGGAACGCCCGGATCGCCAATCTGTGTCTGCAGGCCACACCACTGCCTCCTCTTCCCCTGTTTTCGGTGCCGGCCAATCGCCTGTCGAAGGCGCAGGCCCGCATACCTCCCGCCCTGCACCTGTACCATCTGAAGCACCATCAGCGACCACATCCACTTCCCTGTCCCAGCACAGAGTCCAAATGTCGTTACCCCAGGCATTTGAGCGCAAGCGAAAATACCCAGCCACCCACCCACAGGCCATAGCACTAACCTCACACCTTTCCAAATTACTGGCCATCGAAATGCTGCCATTTAGGCTTGTGGAGACTGAGTCCTTCCGCAGCCTGATGGCAGCAGCTGTCCCTCGGTACGCAGTCCCCAGCCGCCACTACTTTTCCCGGTGTGCCGTCCCCGCCTTACACCACCATGTGTCCCGTAACATCACCCGTGCCCTGACCAACGCAGTTACTGGGAAGGTCCACTTAACGACTGACACATGGACAAGTGCTTGTGGCCAGGGACGCTACATTTCCCTGACAGCACACTGGGTGAATGTCGTGGAGGCTGGGAGCGACTCGGACCCTGGGATGGCACAGGTGCTACCCACGCCGAGGATTGCGGGCCCTACCTCCATCAGGGTTTCCGCCAGCACCTACGTTATTGGCTCCTCCTCCTCCGTTTCCACCTCCGAATTCTCTGCGCGCAGCGCCACTCACCCATCAGCCGGTAGCTGGAAGCAGTGTAGCACTGCAGTGGGGAAGCGTCAACAGGCCGTGCTGAAGCTGATCTGCCTTGGGGACAAACAGCACACGGCCTCAGAGCTGTTGCAGGGGATTAGTCACCAGACCGAGCAATGGCTCTCGCCACTCAACCTGCAACCAGGCATGGTTGTGTGTGATAATGGGCGTAACTTGGTGGCGGCTTTGGAGCTCGGCAAGCTCACACACGTACCATGCCTAGCGCATGTATTTAATTTAGTGGTTCAGCGATTTCTAAAAACCTACCCCAATTTGCATGATCTCTTGACAAAGGTGCGCCGCGTGTGTGCACATTTCCGTAAGTCATCTACAGCTTCAGCCGGCCTGTTGAAGCTGCAGCAGCGCTTACAATTGCCAGCTCACCGGCTGCTGTGTGACGTGAGCACGCGCTGGAACTCCACCTTCCACATGTTGGCCAGGCTTTGTGAGCAGCAGAGGGCAGTAGTGGAGTACCAGCTGTTACACGGTCGTCGCCTCTCCGTTCAACTTCCTTTAATCAGAAGTGAGGAGTGGGAATGGATGTCAGACCTCTGTGAGGTTTTACGCAATTTTGAGGAATCGACACAGATGGTGAGCGGCGATAACGCTATTATCAGTGTAACCACCCCACTTCTGTGTCTACTGAAACGCTCGCTGCTCACAATTAAAACTGACGCTTTGCATGTGGAAGAGGTGGAAATGCGGGAGGAAGAGCTTACACAAGGTGATAGCCAGAGCACCCTCACTTCGTCTTCTCAGCGACAATTGGAGGAGGCGGAGGAGGAGGAGGAGGAGGAGGAAGACACGGTTGCCTCCGCTACAGAGGGTAGCCATGGAACTTTAGATCCATCTCTTCAGCGTGGGTGGGCAGAAGAGGAGGAAGAGGATGAGGAGATTGAGAGTCATCCTCCTGGTGAGGACAGCGAAATCTTGCCTGTTGGTACTCTGGCACACATGGCTGACTTTATGTTAGGCTGCCTTTCCCGTGACCCACGCGTTATACGCATTTTAGACAACACGGATTACTGGGTGTTCACCCTTCTGGACCCCCGCTACAAAGAGAATTTCTCATCTCTCATTCCTCCGGTGGAGAGGACAAGCAAAATGGTGCAATACCAGAAGGTTCTTGTTGAAAAATTGCTCCAAAATTTTCCATCTGACAACGCTGGCGGCAGAGTACGTGCTACCTTGGCCAACCGAGAAGGGGAGAAAAGGGGAGCACACAGCAGTTCCGACAAAGGCAGGGCAACACTCTCCAAGGCGTGGGACACCTTCATGACACCCCGCCAGCACCCTCACCCTGATGCGCAGCCTAGTGTCACAAGGAGGGAAAAGTTTTGGAAGATGGTGAAGGAGTACGTAGCAGACCGTGTCAGCATCCTCAATGATCCCTCTGTGCCTTACAACTACTGGGTGTCCAAGCTGGACACGTGGTATGAACTGGCACTCTACGCCTTGGAGGTGCTGGCCTGCCCTGCCGCCAGCGTTCTGTCTGAGCGGGTATTTAGTGCTGCTGGTGGCATCATAACAGATAAGCGTATCCGCCTTTCCACCGAAAATGCTGATAGGTTGACACTTATAAAAATGAACAAGGCCTGGATTTCCCCTGACTTCTCCACTCCACTGGAGGAAAGCCCCGGAGGAACATAAAGTGACTTTATATTTGTTATTTACAATGATGGGAATACTCTGTATTCCCATTCACCCCTTCCACCCAAAAAACGGGTATATGGTTGACTCTCTTCCATATACCCTGGGATATAATTTTTATATAGGGCCAGCTCACCAGCAGGCCCTGTGATATAATTTTTATATAGGGCCAGCTCACCAGCGGGCCCTGTTTGACAATTTTTGTATAGGTCAGCTCACCAGCGGGCCTTCTCATATAATGTTTTATTGGGTCAGCTCTCTAGCGGGCCCTCACATATAATGTTTTATAGCGTCAGCTCACTAGCAGGCCTTCGCATATAATGTTTAGGATGGTCAGCTCCGCAGCAGACCATCACCCATAATGTTTTAGATGGTCGGCTCAGCGCACGTTTCCCTCTTAATCATGGCCCCAGTTCAGAAAAATCGAGGAAATTTTTGGGAGAAGTTGCCTCTGCGCACGTTTCCCTCTTAATCATGGCCTCAGTTCAGAAAAATCAAGGAAATTTTTGGGAGAATTTGCCTCTGCGCACGTTTCCCTCTTAATCATGGCCTCAGTTCAGAAAAATCAAGGAAATTTTTGGGAGAATTTGCCTCTGCGCACGTTTCCCTCTTAATCATGGCCCCAGTTCCGAAAAATCGATGAAATTTTTTGCAGAATTTGCAGATGATATACAAGTAAATATACAGCAAATACTATTTGGTAACAATTTTTCGCCTAAAGTCGTTTTTATCTGCCTTTTTGTGTGTTTTACGGTCAGTCTGTAAAAATGGCGTACTACGGGCGAAAGATCGTTCCCAGCAGCGATGTTGGAGTCCAAGATGCATCCAGACATCCTCCCTATGCTGTCCCTGAACCATTTCTGTGGTGTTTCCATCATTTTCTGCCCTTTTCCTATGGACCAGGCACCCTCCCCTCATCAGAGCAGGGGGTGCCTGGTGTAATGCTCGAGTCCTCCCATTGACTTCAATGGGGCTCGGGTGCTCGGCCGAGCACTCGAGCCTCCGGGGGCGCTCGGTCAGAGCACCCGAACACCCGAGCATTGGGGTGCTCGCTCATCACTATGCACAACACTTCTTCAACCCTTCATTAGGCAGGTGTCAGCTAGAATACGTATGGCCCGTAGTAATCTTCACAAGACTAGATATGAGGACAGTGCACGGCACTTCTTCAGTTCTACACAAGGCAGGTTAAAATAGCCCCACTATACCCTACCACTAGGGTATATCAAAGGCAAGGTAAACTGCACCTAGAATGCTAGGTGAGGCAACAAACCACCCAAACCTAGACCGTAGAAGGTCAGTGACACGGACTAACCAATAAAGCACTGCTACAGGAGCAGCAAGGGCGGCGGTAACGGTAGGCCCAGGAAGCTGAGGATAATGATAGCCAGGGCTGGGAAGCCGAGGCTGGCAGTAAACCAAGGCAGGAGCGCAACAGAGGATGAGGTAGTCAGATGAAGCCAGGAGTCAGAGCCGAATCAAGTAGCAGACAAAGCCAGGGTCTAGAGCTAGATCAAGTAGTCAGACAAAGCCAGGAGTCAGAGCCGGATCGGGTAGTCAGACGAAGCCAGGAGTCAGAGCTGAATCGGGTAGTCAGACAAAGCCAGGAGTAATACACAGGAATCAATAAATGGACCAACACAGCACTACTCTCAGGTACACCATGAAAGGGCACTGGGTAATGAAAATGCTGAGGCCTTTAAGGCCTAGTAGGTAGGCGGAGACATGACAGCAATTACCCGTGACCTATAAGAACAGCGACTTGCATTAAGAGACAGCCAGAAAGTAGCAAGGTCGCTGTTACAGTAAAGCAACACTGGAGGCAATCACGGGTACCGTGATATGATAATGGAGGAGAAGAGAGCGACATTGATGGCCCTTTTAGCCCAAACTGAGAAGGAACGGGAGACAGGGATGAGGATGGGCATCACCACAACCACCAGCAATGAGCTTTTGGAATTTGCAACTGCTCGAATTCCTGCTGAGTTGCAAGGGCAGCAGGATTCTGAGAAGCAGGCTAGTGTGCCATAGGACACCATGGACACAGTGGGAATGGGGTCAACAAGTGATGTGAGACTAAGACAGGTTCCACTTGCCAGCAACAGCAATATTCCTGGTCCTAGTTTCAGTGCCAATTCTGAGGAAGTAGCAACAACAGCAGCAACAACATCATCCTCTGCCCCCAACAGTGAAGGGGAATGTGGAACACAAGAAGAAAAAGGTAATTCATCTCCACCTTCCCCCTGAAGTCATGGGTGTGGGGCTATTTTTCTCTTGGGGCAAGCACAGTGCAGTCATCACCAATGGCACTGTGAACAATTTGTGACAAGTCAGCGAGAAGAGGAAAGGTGGGAACATACCTTGGCACAACTGCCCTGATAACTTACATGAAACACAGACACCGTGACATTTTTGTAAAACATGTTAAAGCCAAACACCCACCACAGAAATCAAGCACCGCTGTTGCTGTACCCCCTGACTCCAGAATGGCAACAAGAGGCAAGGCGGAGATCAAAGAGGAGGAAGAACAGAGAAACCCAGGCTGAGACTGGAAGTTCCATGATCAGCAAAACTAGCTCACCATCACCTTCTTCCTCTAGGGAAACTATATCTTCTGCCAATCCACTTCGGTTATCATTACCCACCCCGCCAAATGATAGCCACTCTGTAGTTGTTAGGATTTGGCAGTTTGTGTCCACCCATTACACACTGTGTGGTGCACTGACCACACATGACAGTGTGGTGGAGGAGAATCGCAAGCAGGGCATCAAGTGACATCTAAGGAGATTCCATTCCGCAGAATATGTTAAGATGGAGGCAGGGAGGGTTCATCATTACTATTAAACTGTCTGCAAGTTTTCATGTGTCCTTAGTGGGGTGTGGACAAGGGGTATAGTGACAGTGGCAGTACTTGGTTTCTGGTGTCATGGTGTCTGGATACAGTTGGGCCCCCAGGTGTTATTTACCACACGCACTGTGCACATTGCAGTTGCTGATGAGAGGCACAGATCCTGCTCTCAAGGGAAACATTTCTATTCTAATAATGACACACGCATGATTGTGGAGAAGGGGCAGTGGAGAAAAATGATTGATCAACTTCTTCTTTACTGCTGTTATTGATCCCATTCCCTTTCAGTTGCCTAATCATCCTGCTGCTTAAACAACTCAGCAGCAAGAACAGCAGTTGCAAATTATGCAATTATGAACTCGGGACATTTGACAGTGGCTTGTGGCCACTGGCCAGCACAAAATGAACGGCTGGCATTAGGGCAGTAGGGCATATTTTTTGTAAAAAAAAAATACAAAATCCCTCCAAAAAAAACACAGTCTTACAAAAAAAACAACTTTTTGGTGGTTTGTATTGATTAGTAATTAATGATTTATGTCATAAATAAAGCATAATAATGTTAATGCTTTGGAGGGTCCACTAGGGGCAGTGTGTAGGCCATTTGCTTCTAGCAGTGACATCATAGGCCAGCCTACTCTAGGGAAGTTACCTCCCATAAAATGTTCCACTGGAGATAAAAAGGAGAGGTAACAGAGATTCAGGGCTTCCTCTTGACTGTACCTAGGATATAGACCATCAGCTCTCTCTCTCCTTAGCCACAGCCAAGGACTGGGGACATTTGTAAGTTATATGTTGCAGTTTGTTCATTGTTTGTTTGTTTTTTCACTGTTACTGCTATCACAATGATATGTTGCAGTTTGTTCATTGTTCGTTTTTTCATTGTTACTGCTATCATAATGTTATAGCCTGTTACTTGCTATAATTTATAATATTAAATTGACATATAATATTACAATGTTTCGTGTATTTTCTATCCACATATTCAACCATAATACTAAGAAATGTAACAAATATTAATGTTATAACTTATTACTTAATTATTATATTAATATTAACAGATTAATATTCATATTTAAGTTTCAGCAACAACAGGGTTTGTTTCTAACAAGCTTAAGTCGTACAATTCAGTGTTTCCTTTAATTGTATTTACGATTAATTTTTTTATTGACTGCTCCCAATCCCAGTAAACAACCCCCCCCCAAAAAAAACTTTTCCTGTTCAACCAATTCTTTCTCCACACCCCACCAACACAGGCAACCTCATGACCATTTTATAATATGCCTTTGGGAAATAAAATTATTTCAATGGAATGAACTAGGCGAAAAAAGCTGAATAATTGCACTTTTCGCAGGAAATTATTCGCCAAGCACGAAGTGTCATTATTCGACAATTTCATTTTGAGGCGAAATTTTTTGCCCATCCCTGCCCCCAATTAAAAATATTCTCAAATCCATGATTTCAGGGGGATGGATGTTTATTGACTGTGTGCACTACTTGTCCGATATAACCTTCACTACCACCACCACTACTAATACACATGGCATATGTGCACACCAGCCTGATAATCCTGTTGTAACTTATAATGTTCAGACACTGACATGTCAGCAACAGGAAACAAATTGCAAACAATATAATTAGATTTGTGCACAGCAAAAAAAATTTGGTAAAATTCTATTTCGGATGGGTTTTTTTTTTCATTCAGAGGATCCGTATTTCGGACTGGATCTGTTCGACTCGGACGACATTCAGCAATAGTCCAAATTATTCAGCCAAATTTAAAATATACAATAAAAAAATTAAATAAATAAAAATAAATGGAACCATTTTCAGGGTCTAAATGAAGATGGTGGAACAGGGTAAGGTGTAGCTTTATGTAGAAGAAAAAAGAAATGCAACCACACTTATTCAGCCACCGTCATGAATGAATGTATCCCAGATATAAAATCATAAGTCTTTATTCCATATTTAAAAATAGCATATATGGTTACTAAGGAGGTGGAAGACACAAAAGAACGCTACATGACCCCACACAAAGGTCTAACGCGTTTCGCGCTATACACAGCGCTTAATCATAGACATTACAAAAATGAGTATCAAACATTTATATATACTAAAAATTAAAAACAATTGGGGAAACCTGTTCCGTTCTTAAGCAATCAAGTTCACAGCCAATGACTAACAGACTCCCTGAAGAAATCCAGATAGTTAACCCTATCAGTCAAACAGCAAAAAAAAAAAAAAAAACCCAACTTTGATCTTCGAAAGGCTGGTTAAACACACAAAGTCTAACCCATGTGAGGAGGGAATAGAATACAGAGAAAACACACAGACTGGAATGTAGATCCAAGTTTAAACTCCAATAAATTAAGATATCTTACCCAGCGGTCACAAATCACAAAATGTGACTAATGTCCCATTCATGATTAAGACCAACTGGTACTCGAGTATTCAAATTAAGGATCCAAAACGCTTCCCTCCTGTCTATTAACTCATTCACATTCCCACCCCTCCAGGGGAGATTAACTCTTTCGATACCCTGAAAGGAGCAACAACTATCATCTCCTTCATGAGAAAGCTTAATGTGCCTAGCCACAGCCGAAGTGGGTTCTTCTCTGCCAATCTGGTTCAAATGTTCTCTAATCCTTTGTTTTAAGGGACGCAAAGTTCGTCCAACATATTGAATAGAACACTTCAAACAGGTAAACAAATACACTACATTCACTGTATTACAGTTTATATAAGACATAATATTATACACTGTACCCTCCCTCGTACTCCTAAACTCTCTAGATGTCAGTGATACTTTACAGCATTTACAACGCTGTGCACCACATTTGAAATAACCCTTTGTGGATAACCACGTTGGATTTGCTTTATGACTTCTAAATAAGCTAGGAGAAACATGGTTGCCGATCGTGACTCCTCGCCTTGCCACAAAACGGCAACCACGTTTAACTATAGGCTCCAAAACCGGATCCGTATACAAGATTGGCAACAATGTTTTCACTATGCTACAAACCTTAGAATACTGTAAACTGTATGTAGTGACAAAACGGATATCTTCATTTGACTCTTGTTTACTTAAAGACATCTTTCTTTTCTTATAGGTAGTAGATAACAAATGCTCCCTAGGTGTATTCAGAGCTTGTTGGAATGCTCTTTTCAAAACAGCATCTTTATATCCTCTATTTTTGAATCTCAAAAACAAATCCTGTGATGCCTTACAAAAAAGTTGGTCAGTAGAACAATTCCTGCGCAACCGCAAGAATTGTCCTTTAGGTATATTTGTCACCTGATGTTTAGGGTGAGCAGACGTAGCATATAATAAACTGTTACCAGCGGTAGGCTTCCTATAAATATCGGAAACTACTACACCCTTCTCCCTGTCACCCAAAAGGGTAACATCCAAAAAGGGGATGGTATCAGACTGAAAATTGAAAGTAAATCTCAAATTATAATTGTTATCATTTAAGAACAAAACAAAAGAAGATGCTTCCGATTCTGAGCCCAACCACACAAACAGCAAATCGTCTATATATCTCCCGTACCACAAGATCAACCCCCTCGAGGGGTTTCCACCCCCAAAGATGTAGGTTGTCTCCCACCAACCCATAAATAGGTTGGCAAGAGAGGGGGCAAAACTTGCCCCCATCGCAACCCCACACCTCTGGAGGTAAAACACCCCATCAAAGGAGAAGAAATTGTGGCACAGGAGATATTCAACTGCTTTTAACAAAAATTCACAAAGATCATCTGTATAATCTGAAAAACCATAAAGGTGAAATTTCAGAGCCTCTAACCCCAAATGATGAGGTATCGATGAATACAATGCTGTAACATCAGCTGATAACCAGCTACAACCAGAGTGCCATTGGATCCGATCCAATTGAGTCAGAACCTGCTTGGTATCCCAAATAAAACCTGGGAGCCTTTCCACCAGAGGCCGAAGGTGTCTGTCAACCCAAATCGATAATGGTTCATTCAAAGAACCAATACCCGATACAATGGGCCTACCGGGCGGATGACTACTGTTCTTGTGCACCTTCGGCAAATGGTGGAAAATCGGCACAATGGAAGTCTCTGGAACCAAAAACAGAGATTCTTGACGATCCAAAATACCCAAATTTAACCCTTCTTGTACCAAATTGGTTAGCTTTGCTTTAAATGACACAGTAGGGTTAGTGCTCAGCATAGTATAAGTGTCCTTATCTTGCAATTGTCGTAGGGCTTCCCCTTTATAGTATTCAGAATCAAGGACGACTATAGAGCCTCCCTTGTCAGACATTTTGACCACAATATCCTTATTAGACTGGATAGACAACAATGCTTGTTTCTCATTTAGACTTAAATTATGAATCCTATTTTCATGAACCCGTTTGTATAATTTCGTCAATTCACTCTCCACTGTCTTTTGAAAAATCTCTAATTGCATACCCTTACAGTGGAGAGGGAAAAAACGAGACTTTGGTCGCAAACCTGTATTTATAGAGTTCACAAGAGGGAACACTCTAGGGGATTCCGACTGAAGACTGCATAATTCTGAAATCGTACAATTATCCTTAAAGGAACTTAATCGTGAACATACAGTCTTATCAGTTTCCTCCAGAGTGATCACTCTAGGTTTTGCATCCTCCGAATTTAAACAGAAATATTTCTTAACCGTTAACTGTCTAACAAAACGGTTAACATCTAACAAAGTATCAAAGAGATCAAACGGCCTAGTTGGCACAAAATTTAAACCTTTCGTCAAAACTGATATTTGAGCTGATGTTAATGTCACTGAAGACAGATTTAGTACAGTTAGTGACTCGGTTTGTCTCGATTCATTCTTGTTAGATATCTTCTGTTTCCTTGTTCTTCTACCCCCTCTTCGGGCAAATTTATGGAGCCCTGTAGATTTTTCTTCTTCCTCTGTTTTTTGCGACCTCGTTGGTTTTTTGGAAGAGTAGTCGAAACCTGCTCCAATTCCCAAGAGCTAAGATCAATTCCACTCCGATTACCATCCTCTATTAAAGAGGAGTTTGAAGGGGCATTACGAGCACTTATATTTGAAACAGTCTCTTCATCAGTTTGTCCCTCAGATAATGAAAAACTAACACGACGATCACCAGATTTCAAAATTGATCTTCCATGTTTATTTATTTTTCTTCTGGAATTCAATTTTCTCCAATCATAAACCAAATCCTGTTCATAATCTGTTTTATCTCTTATATATTTACGATGTTTAAACAACAAGAGATCTTGATCCAATTTGTCGAGGGTGCCTTTAAGGGAATCATCTAATTCACAAAATAGAGGAACTGTACTATGTACTTTTAATGCTGATTGAATAGTTGATGTCTCAATTTTAATTCTTTCCAACTCTTGCTTCTTATATTCCAAAATAAGATCTATCAACTTTAAAGAGCAATCACTCAAAATGTTATTCCACTTTTCAATGAATACAGAGTCTTTGACTTCAAAGGTTGGGAACTTTTTGACTCGTAGACCACGTGGAATACGTTTAACCATAATGTATTTCTCAAAGGTAGCAATATCCCACCATAGTTTCAATTCTTTGGTTAATGTCTTTTCCAACTTATTAAACAAAGTTTTCACATCCAAGGTGTCAAGATCATCACCTTTAATTTTCAGGTCATCTTCAAAAAGCGTATCAACCTTATATTGGCGTGTATTAGAACTTAAAAAATCACTTAATGCAAAGGTCACCACCTCCGGTTCATCAGCCATCATAACCAAATTACTGGCAATATAATAAATATAAAATAATACCACTTCTTGAGTAACCAAAAACCCAAAATCCAAGGGGTATACACGAATAACGATGATACAGAAGCCACAGCGGAGCACTTCTAAACGGAGAGGCAGTCATTTATATCAGTTATAAAGGTGTAGTGCTACTTCACGCTGCATGAAAAAAATACTCAAGAAACATATTAGGGCAAAACTTACCCTGCCAGTAAGATGAAAAAACGGTAGAATTCCAGTGCAATGGTCGCCACAGGATCTCCAACCTGAATACTTGTATGTAGAAGAAAAAAGAAATGCAACCGCACTTATTCAGCCACCGTCATGAATGAATGTATCCCAGATATAAAATCATAAGTCTTTATTCCATATTTAAAAATGGCATATATGGTTACTAAGGAGGTGGAAGACACAAAAGAACGCTACATGACCCCACACAAAGGTCTAACGCGTTTCGCGCTATACACAGCGCTTAATCATAGACATTACAAAAATGAGTATCAAACATTTATATATACTAAAAATTAAAAACAATTGGGGAAACCTGTTCCGTTCCTAAGCAATCAAGTTCACAGCCAATGACTAACAGACTCCCTGAAGAAATCCAGATAGTTAACCCTATCAGTCAAACAGCAAAAAAAAAAACCCAACTTTGATCTTCGAAAGGCTGGTTAAACACACAAAGTCTAACCCATGTGAGGAGGGAATAGAATACAGAGAAAACACACAGACTGGAATGTAGATCCAAGTTTAAACTCCAATAAATTAAGATATCTTACCCAGCGGTCACAAATCACAAAATGTGACTAATGTCCCATTCATGATTAAGACCAACTGGTACTCGAGTATTCAAATTAAGGATCCAAAACGCTTCCCTCCTGTCTATTAACTCATTCACATTCCCACCCCTCCAGGGGAGATTAACTCTTTCGATACCCTGAAAGGAGCAACAACTATCATCTCCTTCATGAGAAAGCTTAATGTGCCTAGCCACAGCCGAAGTGGGTTCTTCTCTGCCAATCTGGTTCAAATGTTCTCTAATCCTTTGTTTTAAGGGACGCAAAGTTCGTCCAACATATTGAATAGAACACTTCAAACAGGTAAACAAATACACTACATTCACATTTCCACCATTTGCCGAAGGTGCACAAGAACAGTAGTCATCCGCCCGGTAGGCCCATTGTATCGGGTATTGGTTCTTTGAATGAACCATTATCGATTTGGGTTGACAGACACCTTCGGCCTCTGGTGGAAAGGCTCCCAGGTTTTATTTGGGATACCAAGCAGGTTCTGACTCAATTGGATCGGATCCAATGGCACTCTGGTTGTAGCTGGTTATCAGCTGATGTTACAGCATTGTATTCATCGATACCTCATCATTTGGGGTTAGAGGCTCTGAAATTTCACCTTTATGGTTTTTCAGATTATACAGATGATCTTTGTGAATTTTTGTTAAAAGCAGTTGAATATCTCCTGTGCCACAATTTCTTCTCCTTTGATGGGGTGTTTTACCTCCAGAGGTGTGGGGTTGCGATGGGGGCAAGTTTTGCCCCCTCTCTTGCCAACCTATTTATGGGTTGGTGGGAGACAACCTACATCTTTGGGGGTGGAAACCCCTCGAGGGGGTTGATCTTGTGGTACGGGAGATATATAGACGATTTGCTGTTTGTGTGGTTGGGCTCAGAATCGGAAGCATCTTCTTTTGTTTTGTTCTTAAATGATAACAATTATAATTTGAGATTTACTTTCAATTTTCAGTCTGATACCATCCCCTTTTTGGATGTTACCCTTTTGGGTGACAGGGAGAAGGGTGTAGTAGTTTCCGATATTTATAGGAAGCCTACCGCTGGTAACAGTTTATTATATGCTACGTCTGCTCACCCTAAACATCAGGTGACAAATATACCTAAAGGACAATTCTTGCGGTTGCGCAGGAATTGTTCTACTGACCAACTTTTTTGTAAGGCATCACAGGATTTGTTTTTGAGATTCAAAAATAGAGGATATAAAGATGCTGTTTTGAAAAGAGCATTCCAACAAGCTCTGAATACACCTAGGGAGCATTTGTTATCTACTACCTATAAGAAAAGAAAGATGTCTTTAAGTAAACAAGAGTCAAATGAAGATATCCGTTTTGTCACTACATACAGTTTACAGTATTCTAAGGTTTGTAGCATAGTGAAAACATTGTTGCCAATCTTGTATACGGATCCGGTTTTGGAGCCTATAGTTAAACGTGGTTGCCGTTTTGTGGCAAGGCGAGGAGTCACGATCGGCAACCATGTTTCTCCTAGCTTATTTAGAAGTCATAAAGCAAATCCAACGTGGTTATCCACAAAGGGTTATTTCAAATGTGGTGCACAGCGTTGTAAATGCTGTAAAGTATCACTGACATCTAGAGAGTTTAGGAGTACGAGGGAGGGTACAGTGTATAATATTATGTCTTATATAAACTGTAATACAGTGAATGTAGTGTATTTGTTTACCTGTTTGAAGTGTTCTATTCAATATGTTGGACGAACTTTGCGTCCCTTAAAACAAAGGATTAGAGAACATTTGAACCAGATTGGCAGAGAAGAACCCACTTCGGCTGTGGCTAGGCACATTAAGCTTTCTCATGAAGGAGATGATAGTTGTTGCTCCTTTCAGGGTATCGAAAGAGTTAATCTCCCCTGGAGGGGTGGGAATGTGAATGAGTTAATAGACAGGAGGGAAGCGTTTTGGATCCTTAATTTGAATACTCGAGTACCAGTTGGTCTTAATCATGAATGGGACATTAGTGACCGCTGGGTAAGATATCTTAATTTATTGGAGTTTAAACTTGGATCTACATTCCAGTCTGTGTGTTTTCTCTGTATTCTATTCCCTCCTCACATGGGTTAGACTTTGTGTGTTTAACCAGCCTTTCGAAGATCAAAGTTGGGTTTTTTTTTTTGCTGTTTGACTGATAGGGTTAACTATCTGGATTTCTTCAGGGAGTCTGTTAGTCATTGGCTGTGAACTTGATTGCTTAAGAACGGAACAGGTTTCCCCAATTGTTTTTAATTTTTAGTATATATAAATGTTTGATACTCATTTTTGTAATGTCTATGATTAAGCGCTGTGTATAGCGCGAAACGCGTTAGACCTTTGTGTGGGGTCATGTAGCGTTCTTTTGTGTCTTCCACCTCCTTAGTAACCATATATGCCATTTTTAAATATGGAATAAAGACTTATGATTTTATATCTGGGATACATTCATTCATGACGGTGGCTGAATAAGTGCGGTTGCATTTCTTCTTTTTTCTTCTACATACAAGTATTCAGGTTGGAGATCCTGTGGCGACCATTGCACTGGAATTCTACCGTTTTTTCATCTTACTGGCAGGGTAAGTTTTGCCCTAATATGTTTCTTGAGTATTTTTTTCATGCAGCGTGAAGTAGCACTACACCTTTATAACTGATATAAAAGGTGTAGCTTTAGCCTTATGGTACTATGGATGAAGTAGATGAAGTATGGATGTAGCTAGCTAGGTACAAGCATGAATGAACAAATAAATGACATTTAAAGAAAGAAGGAAGACTGAGGATGACTGGTGCAGGGTGAACTCAGGATGATAGGAACACTGTAGATGTAGCCAGCAGCAAACTGCAGAACACTGGAGCAGGCAGAACACAGGAGATAGATACCGCAGACTTTTTAGAAGAGATTTCAAAACTGAGGATGACTGGTGCAGGGTGGACACAGGATGACAGCAACACCGTAGATGTAGCCAGCAGCAAACTGCAGAACACTGGAGCAAGCAGGAATCAGTAGATAGATACAGCAGACTTTTTTAGAAGAGTGGGACAACAATGTAGACTTTAATTTCCCCCTGTGTCCCACCAAGTCTGGGAGGGGTCCTCTGCCCAACCTACCAAGGTTCTAGAGCTGGATAAGCTGGAGCACTCAGCGTATTATGGAACTATGAATTATTATAGATGAAGTCCTTTTTTTTCAATCTGCATCGAACCTGAGAGCAGGGTAACCCAGCTTTGGCAGGTTGACTTTTAAAAAAGTAATTTGCTCCATGAGCTGGGGTGCCAATTGAGAGCGCTGGGGGCTAAGTATATTTCTTGTTACGGAAAATACCAGCTCATTCTGGACAGTGGGTGAGGGGGTAAGAAAGCAATTCCTGGGCTACCAGGGACAATGTAGGCCACACAGCCCTCTTGTTATCCCAGAAACTCAAGGGATCTGTACTTGTGGGCAAATAAGGGTCTGCAAGGTAAGCCTTAACCTCAAACTCAGCACTTTTTCTATTTATGGAGAGCTCTTTCTTTTTTCTGAAGGATAATCTGTCTGTTGCCTCAGCATAAAAAGCAGCAGCTGCTCCACTGGAACAAGATGAAGTGCTACTGGCGCTGCTACTGATAGGTCCCGGAAACCCACCACACTCCTCCAGCTCATCTGCGGAATATTATCCCGCCTCCTGTGACTGCATTCTTGCTATCCAGGCAGTAAGGGAATTGGAACTAAGTGCCATCTTGCCTTAAATTTGAGGATCGCAAATTGTGGCAAGCTTTAACTCGGGATAATGTCCATGCACTGAGTCAGTTCCTTTTTCAGCCTCGTTAGAAGGGCAGCAACATTGGGAATTATATTACCCTCAGCACCATGTAAGCGTTCACTATGGACAAGGAAATCGTCAATTTTTAAGGAGAGGTGTGTGAAGAGGGGAATGACTTCAGCCAGGCTAGTGCTCTCTTTGCTTAAAATTTCTGTCAAAGCACGGAAAGGCATGAGGACTTTCACTACCTGTTCCATCAGGGCCCAGTCAGCCCTGCCCAGTGTTCTGCAACTGCCAATGAAATGGTGACATGGCATTGCCTGAATTACCTTTTTATGCTCCAGGATAAGCTCTAGCATATCAAAGGTGGAGTTTCATCTGGTCCCAGCATCTTGTTTGAGGTGGTGCTCTGGGAGGACTGCCTTTTTCTGTTCCTCCCTGAGGAGATGGCTATCCTAGATGCTACGATGGAAGTGGCCAGCAATTTGTCAGCATGACTCCAGAAGTGCTGGCAACCTTCAAGTGTTATTGCCATCTTCAAGAGCAGCCTTAACTACTACTGAACAGCACACAACCACAAATCTGCCATCCCTGAGAGCCTTTATCATGTTAGCTGCACCATCAGTAACCACAAACCCCATTTGTGCCTGTGTGCCTGCCTGATCCCCTAAAGACTGCGCCACCATGTTCTGCAGTGATCTGCGAATGTTATCTGAGGTGTGCTGCTGATCCATTACCTCAGCATGGAAGAGGAATGAGCGGTGATCCTGCTTGGCTACTGCACCTAAACTTGTTGTTGGTATCAGTAATGACGTGTCTTGCAACACAATGGGCTGCCACCAATGCTCTGTCAATAACAGGAAGGCAAGCTGGCCACTCGGAGCACTCCATAAGTCAGTGGTAAAGTGTACTGAGTGGCCACCAGACTTTCCTAACAGGTCCTTCAAAAGTGCAACGCATGACCGGTACAGTGAGGGTACTATAGTTCTATTAAATGTGGTGCTGGATGGAATTTTATATCAGGGTGCGACAGCCTCCATAAGTTGCTGGAAGGGCTCCACATCCACCAAATTAAAAGTAGTACCCCCAACGGCTATGAGCTGTGCAACGAGGCATGTGATTTTTGTGGACTGCTGTCTGCACATCCCCTTTGAATGAGACCCAACAAAATCTTCCATTGTGGCCTATATTGATTTTGGGATGGGCTGAGACTGTCTGCTATTACTAGGACCAGATGTGGCATGATCCCCCTGTCCGTTCTACTGCCTACTGGTGTTGAGTGTGACACCGGTATATGTAGTAGTGCCACTTTCTACACTTATCAGCACTGAAAAGTTGTTCAGGTGTTGGTTCATCCCGGAGGAGGTTAGATGACCTAACACTCTCCCACGACTGACTTCCCTGCCTCACAATTTGCATTTTGCTAGCTGGCCAACGACCAGTATCATAAAATGCTCACACGATTTGGAGCGATGGATGACTGTGTCAGTTGAAATGGAAGGTGGTGGAGAAGAAGAAACTGAGGTGACACTTTCTTGATCTTCACATGCTGGAGAAAGCTCATTATGCTTTTTGGTTCTACGTATCTTTACAGGGGTACTAGTAGAACTAGATGTTGCAGCAGGGGTGTTGGGACTGGGATTGGAGGAGGATAGTGGAGTAACAGTGGTGGCGGAGACACTAGCAGCTACTACCTCTTGGGAAACTCAATTGGAACTGGAGAGGCAGGCGTTGCATTCTCAATAGAAGAGACAATTGTAGCTGGAGAAACAGAAGGAGTACTATGGGCAGCAAGGGAAAAATCAGACAGAGGGGAAAAATCAAGCTCAGTGGAAAATCAAGCTCGGTGGAAAATTTAAGCTCAGGAGGCTTTGGTCCCTCATATTCTTCTTCTACCTCTTGTAGGTTTGGACAGGAAGAAAAACCATCAGCAGCAGATTTTGGAGAGACCTGCTGAACTGCCTCTTCTGCCTGGTGGCTACCGGGAAATGGTAAACTATCTTCCTCAATAACAATTTTTGGAGAAGATATGATCTCAGTGGCAGTGACAGTGGTGGCAAGAGAAATTTTCTTCAGATACTGCAATAATTCCCATTTGGGTTGCATATATGAACATTTGCTATAAAAATCCCACTTTGATACTGCCCGCAGTTTCTGACCTGTAGTGTTAAACACGCTAGGTGTCCCCATGTTTATAGAACTGGCTGTAGTGGAGGTGGTGAAGGAACTGGCAGTGGCACTAGTCATTGTGTGGGTGGTAGTAGAGGTAGATAGACCTGTAGTTCCCTTCTTATTTTTATTTTTTGGTTTGGAGTGCTGCTGCTGGGTCTGACTATGACATTGACTACTAGTATTAGTACTACTGACAGTCCTCTTCTTTACACGCCTGCTTCTACTAGCTCTGCTTGAAAGCAACAGCACTGTGGCTGCATCACTCTGAAAAGTATTATTTACACAAATTCCCAATATTTTTCTTTTCAACAGGATAAAAGATGACTTGCTGTGACAATAAGGCACTTATGCTGGATGCATGCCTGCCTACACACCTGTCAGACTGGCTGTGTCACTCTGAAAATTGTTATTTACACCAATTCCTAATATTTTTCTTTTCAAAAGATGACTTCCGGTGGCAGTTAGGCACTAATGCTTGATGCCTGCCTGCCTACACAACTGTCAGACTGGCTGTTTCACTGTGAAAATTATTATCTACACAAATTCCTAATATTTTTCTTTTCAACACGAACAAAAATGACTTGCAGGGGCAATAAGGCACTAATGATGGATGCCTGCCTACACAACAACTGTCAGATTGGCTGTGTAACTTTAAAAAAAAAAACAGCTCCTGACAGTGGCAATAAGGCAGTAGACTGGCACTAGACTGGCTAATAAAGCACTAGACTGGCACTAGACTGGCTAATAAGGCACTAGACTGGCTAATAAATCATTTGTCTAGACACTCTCTCTCTCTCCAACAACAGACTAACAGGAAATGCAGGCTGTGTGGGTGTTTGTGTCGTTAGTCCAACCGCCATAATGAAATGAAGAAGCTAATTGGACTAGAGAGGACCCACATCATGAAAAGAAGAAGCTAACTGGGTTAGAGAGGGAGGGAAAATAGTGCGCGCGTGGGAAGCCGTGGTCCGAATTTCCGAAGTTTCAAACAAAATTTTGGACCAGGGCTGTTCAGACGAACGGCCCATGCCTTTTGGCTGTCCCAAATGATGCCAAATGACCCTTATTCATCTGAATTCCGAACTTGGCCGAACCGATTTGCACAAGTCTAACTATAATGTCACTGCTGGTGGTGGTGATACCCATGCCATCTGCATAGCTCTCTCCTCAGTCTTCATTGGTTTGAACAAAAAAACTCTCACATTGTATTATTTTTTATTACCACAGATTTTTTTCCCTTTTCTCTTGGTGGTGTCAAGGGTGACGCAGGGGCTCTTGTTATAATCAAAAAATCACAGACAAAGAAGGTTTAGGCATAGGTAGCTGCACTGTGTTGCTACTGCACACAGCCACAATTAACAGTTTCCTTTTTAAAATATTACACCAGGTCCCTGAGGATGCTGTAGAGAGCCTGTAATACTAGGGGGAGATTCACTAAGCATTGATAAAGGGGTGATAAAGTGGAGATGACTTCTCCAGTTTATCACTTCTCCAATTCCTATGTTATTCTATGGAGCCTATGCACTAAGATTTCTTCACCTTTGGAGATCGTAGTGCATAGGTTCTATAGAATAACATAGGAGTTGAAGAAGTGATATCACTGGAGAAGCCATCTCCACTTTATCACCTCTATATCACCACTTAGTACATCACCCCCCAAGTCTCACTAGTGGCAGACCAGTAGAGAACAGGATCAGCAGCCACCGTGCTGGAAGCCTTGAAGTTAAAGAATGGACAAGGATGTCATTGTAACACATATCAAATCACAACTGAAGTCCATGGATTTCAGCGAAAGTATGGGTGGAATTTACAAAGCAATCATAGTATATCCCACTGAGAAAGATGCAGATTTCATTGATATTTTAGGGGTAGTTTTAAGGGCAGGCGTTAGTAAAAAAAAAAAAACCAAAAAAACACTAACGGGTGCGTTAACGTGTTGTAAGCCATTTAAGGGTCCGTCTTAAGAACAGCTAACGGCAGTTTGATAATCCTTATGGCCGATAGACTTACGTGCATTGAGAAGCATGGAACAAGATTTCCCAGAGCCATTCAAAGGAGCACGGAACTGCTAACACCAGAAAAAAAGATTAATTTAACGGCTAAAAGTTAAGACCCAGTTTTGTTAGCCGTTAGACACATAACGGTCAAAAAGAAACCATAGTTAAAGACAATCCGCACACTGCACAAGCATGTAAATGGCAAAATTAACCAGTGCAATGCCAAAATAACACTAAAACATGGACAGACACCACAAATCACTGTCACACACAACACAACAACTAAGCAACACCACATGGACAAGGCCTTCCAATACAACACCAACACAAAAGGGCACAGAACAATGGGGGTTATCACACAACAAGGACACCTGCCAATACAAAACAAGCTCACCTGTGCAACATCACCAGACAATCCAGACACAACTTACACCCCACAACTTCACACCCACAACTGACAGAGACACAACAATCAGAACACAACACATTTTAAAACACTTAACTGGACAGCAAACACCTTCCCATTGTCATCACTCACCTCATCACAACATCGAGACAATGCCCAACCACGTACTTAAAGGGACAGCTCGCCACACTCATTTGTGGCTGTTTTCCACTCAGGGAGAGAGGTAGAGAGAGAGACAGAGAGAGGTATAAAGAGAAAGCGAGAGAGAGAGAAATACAGCGAGCGAGCAAAAAGTATGTTCGCCTACATATTGATGCGAAGACTGCGGAGAAGGCATGCAAGGGCGAGAGCTAGGGAACACCAGCAACCCCCAGGCACACCTGATCAACAGCCTTCACCTGTTGCAAGTGAGGAGGCTCTGGCTCAACAGCCACACAGGAGCCCATCCCCACCTGGAGGACAACACCTGCCTGCAGATGCACAGCTGCAGCAACAGAATGCCCCCCAGCAACAGAATGCTCCCCAGTTGCCACAGGGACTCAAGGAGCAGGGTAGGATGTATAGACGACCACCAAGACCCACAGTATACCACCCAAGGATCACTCTCCTTGGAATGACTAATGACGAGGAGATTGATCGCTACAGGTTGAGGCCGCACAGCATCATTGCCCTGTATGAGGTCATCAAGGATCAGGTGGATCCAGTTTACATCCACAACCATGCCCTATCTGGCCTGCAAAAACTCCTGAGTGCCATACACTTCCTGGCAAGTGATGCCTTCCAGTCGACAGAAGGTTACCATCTGGCATGTCACAGGGCACATTCTCCAGGGTGCTGGCCCAGGTCTTGCCAGCCCTCAAAAGCAAGGCCAGTACCTATATACATTTCTCCGCCATTGACATGAAGTGGATACATTTGAAACAGGGCTTTTACACAAGGGGAAGCATGCCCAGGGTCATGGGTGCAATAGATTGCACCCATGTCCGTATCAAAGCTCCAGCATGTGATGCACAGATCTACATCAACAGAAAGAACTTCCACTCCATGAACGTGCAGATGGTGTGTGACAGCAGCTTGAGGATCATGAATGTCTATGCAAAATATCCTGGGAGCTGTCATGATTCATATATACTCAGAAACTCATCTGTACACAGAGACTTCAAAATGGAACTCACAGATAGTACGTCCACCTCATTCACACAACATGTGCTTCCTGTCTAACCATGTCACTCACTGTCCATAGGTGATTCGGGCTATGGCTGCAGATCATGGCTAATGACCCCGGTGGCGAATCCCCAAACCGATGCCCAGTGATACAAGCAGGCTCATGCAGAACAAGGAATGCCATTGAACGAACCTTCAGGCTCCTAAAATCCCACTTCAGGTGTTTGGATCACTCAGGGGGAGCATTGCAGTATTATCACGGTGCCCGTGATTCCTCTGGTTGCGACATTGCTAGTTCCTGGTTATTTCCATACTGCATTCTTATTGGTGATCAACACTGACTCCTCCTATCGATTGCCTTTATATTCTTGGCACTGTCATTATGGCAGCGCCCTTTCGTGGTGTACAAGTATCTAGCATTTGTTACTGTGGTTCCTGGTATCCTGTGTATGATCCGGCTAGACTGACTACGTTCCTGTTTGATTGCCAGTACCTGACTTCCGTTGTGACCCCACTTGGCTGACTATCCTGCTCTGTGTACAGACCCGGCTTGGCTGAGTATCCTGCTCTGTGTACCAACCAGACTTGGCTGACTATCCTGCTCTGTGTACCGACCCGGTGTGGCTGCCTTTCCTGCTCCGAGTTCCTACTCGGCTATCTGTGTGTCTTGCTCCAAGAGTGCCTGTCCAGCACAGTGTGTCTCTCCTCCCTGTGTATCGGCATTCCCCGGTTATTTTGTGCTCCTTCGTTCCTGACACTCCGGTGTTAGGGAGCATACCATACCCGCACCTGTGTTACGCTTGACCCAGCACAGCTTGTCGCTCCATCACTGCGAGGTTGGCTGCTGCTCCCTGTACGCCTCGTTAATTTCTGTCTGTACGGCCTTAAGGCCTGTCAGGGGTCTGAAGCGTCCATTGCCCTACCTTGGGTTAGTGTGTGGGTTAGTGACTCCGGTCACAAGCTGGTTGCCTTAGTCCCTTTGGTTGGTCCGTTGCCTTGCCACTTACTGTCAGTATCGCTTTACCACCTAGCGCACTAGGGGTCCGGTTGCCTTGCCACCTACTGTCAGTATCGCTTTACCACCTAGCATACTAGGGGTCTGGTTGCCTTGCCTCTTATTGTCAGTATCGCTGCACACCTAGAGGTGTTCGGTTGCCTCAGTTTCAGTCGGTCTTGCTGACCCACCTAGTGTACTAGGGATCCTGTTGCCTCACAGTACACTGTTCATCTCACTGCTATCCCTAGCGTTCTAGGGATCTTGTTGCCTTTTCCGATTTGCCTACTACAGACATACTCCCTTACGTTCTAGGGAGATTGCAGCTAGGGGTCCTCCTCCCGACCAGAGCCTGATAGCCCCGGTAATTGGCCTAACATTCCTGCTACCATCCAGTGGTATTCTCCGTTTCAGGACTAGATTCTCCTTACTGCTGTACTAGTCCAGACCCTGAGTTATTCCGTGGATACCATTACTTGCCTACGCTACTGTTCTTGTATCAGTTACCTGTATTGCATTATGTTATCCACTGTTCTGTATGTACTACAGTACTTATTCTTTGTTTAATAAAACTGCGTTTTACTAAACCATATGTTTCTGAGTGTCTGAAAACAGTAACGAGTATGCACCAGGCAAAGTATGCAACATCGTTATGGCATGTGCTATATTACACAACATCGCGATGGACACCAGACTTGTTGACAATATCCAGCCCCCACCCATTCCCGATGACCCAATGGACATTGTCGAGGATGAAGAAGGCCTAAGAGGGAGAAGGATAAGAGACACAATGGTCAGGGAACACTTCCGCTGTGAGTATAATACATGTATGCACACAATCCATGCATACACACTAACCATAACACACATGTTCTGTTTTACTCCACAGGATCAGTGACACACCTCTGACACTGGCTGCAGTATGGATCACCAACATTAACCATTCCATGGATGAGTCATATTGGGGCTAGAGATTCCAATGACATCTGACACCCTATCATCCATGTTGATACTGCTACCTCAAGGATATCATGCATGCCCCCCTGGAAACCAAGGTACAACACTGTAACCATGTTCAGCATATCCCATGGCTCCATAGGCACCAACTAAAGTGTTTTGCTATGATCAGAGCCATAGCAACCATGGTACCACTGTAGCAAGAGAGTCTCATCCACTGCAATGCATCGGATAACACTGTGTCACATCAGGGGTTAAGGGGACATTCAAGTGAACAAGGGACCTGTAGTTTGTTAGAGCTGAAAAGAGCACCAGAGGGATGGATCTACAGTGGCAGTGTGTTATACAACATAGAGATCATGAAATGTGGATCAGATCTCCAGGGATACCATGCTTACCTGTGTGTGTGCAGTGATATGTGTCCCTGACTACACACATCTACAAATATGTCCTAATAGCTCCATGAAACAAATATATTTGGGCTGTCACTGTCACTCTCACAGTGGCAGCCCAAATACATTTGTTTCATGGAGCTATTAGGACATGTTTGTAGATGTGTGTATTCATGTCAGGGGCACATAGCCCTAGGGCTGGTTGACATACCATTAGTTCTCCCCACAATGCTTTACAGACGAGTAGACAACACATTACAAAGCAATGGTTTGTGTACTCCCCCCTGTAACGGAAAATATTAAGTGGATTATCATGTTGAAGCTGTTGCATGACAATCAGTTGGAGGTTGCTGTTTCAAATCCTGTCCCCTTGCCCCACAGGCATCCATAGCATGATTCATCCTTGAACAGAGGTCTTTCCAGGTGACTGGACTGAAGCCTTGACAACACTTCCATGAAGCTCACCTCTTGATGTCTCAAGTGATTGTGTTGGTGATGTAACTCCATATAGCTGAGCACACTTGGTAAAAAGCAAATTTTCTTTATTCAAACATCTTAAAACCCAACGTTTCAGTACTCATTAGGACTTTCATCAGGGGCATTCACTTCACATGTTATTCACTACACCAGGTTAAAATACCTTTCCAAACCTGGCGCCAAAATAGCGCGTATTAGGCTGCCTTAGCAACCATAGACGCTACTCGCCGTCAGGGTTGATCACAATATAAAATCACCATATCACAAGAACAATATACAAAAGATTTTTAAATATAATATATCAAATCAAACTGCTCGTTCAAACCATTCGGCACCCATGTATGGAGGGTATAAATCCAATACATTTCTCTCTTGGCTAACCGGGTCTCTCTATCTCCCCCCCGTGGCGCTTGTCTAACATACTCAAATGGATAACATTTTAGATCTCTGATACAATGTTTCTCTTGTATAAAATGTCTAGCCACTAGTCATCTATCTCCTCTTGTGCCCGTGTGAGAAGGTGTATGTGGGTAAAACCACTAGGCCCTTTAAGGATCGCATTCGCGAACATAGGTCCCTCATTATAAGAGGTATGAACGGAACCTTAACTGATGATCAATTAAAACATGCTCCTGTGGCTAGACTTTTTATACAGGAGAAACATTGTATCAGAGATCTAAAATGTTATCCATTTGAGTATGTTAGACAAGCTCCACGGGGAGATAGAGAGACCCGGTTAGCCAAGAGACAAATGTATTGGATTTATACCCTCCATACACGGGTGCCGAATGGTTTGAACGCGCAGTTTAGTTTGATATATTATATTTAAAAATCTTTTGTATATTGTTTCTTGTGATATGGTAATTTTATATTGTGATCAACCCTGACGGCGAGTAGCGTCTATGGTTGCTAAGGCAGCCTGATACACGCTATTTCGGCGCCAGGTTTGGAAAGGTATTTTAACCACGTGTAGTGAATAACATGTGAAGTGAATGCCCCTGATGAAAGTCCTAATGAGGACTGAAACGTTGGGTTTTAAGATGTTTGAATAAAGAAAATTTGCTTTTTACCAAGTGTGCTCGGCTATATGGAGTTACATCGTGATATTGGTTTATGCCAGAAGCACCTGAGATTGAGAAATGAGTGCAGCAACTTATTCTAAAATTGTGTTGGTGATGCCATGTTTGACCTGATGTTCACAGCAACCTCTACTGGAACATTCCCATATACACAGAAGACACTAATTCATGTGTGTACTAACATCCAGGTATCAAACCTGTACAGTAAGAATGCTCATCTACAGAGAGACAACACAGGAGCAGTTCGGTAGTGTTTCCAAAGTTTTCATATTTAGTTTAAATATACCTTTTGTGTGCTCATACAAGTGTTCAATGCATATAGGTAATACACAGAAAACACATGTATGTTTTAATGTAGTTTGAGACACAGTAAAGGAGAACCATCACTATTCAATCTGTGTCTGTATGAATAAATGTTGGATTAGACATATCTCAATTTGGAACCATACTGAAGGTTAGAGTATCCCCCATACACAGGAAGGCATTACCTACATCAAAGGAGTCCACTCCTTGTTTGACCATGAGTGGACTTTGTGATGTATTCATGCAAGGAGATGATGGCAGTGATACACTAATGTGTGTTGTGAGTAATAATGATGTGATACAGGGGACATTACTTCCACAGTAATGTCATGTCCATGGTTTACATGTTGATCAATGTAATCAATGTTCTGAGATTGTTTTGGTTTGACATATCTCAGTACATGGGCTACATTGCCAAACAAACAGACAAAAAGTGGAGAAGTTATATCACTGGTGAAGCTTGTTTCAACCTTAGTAAAACATCAGCATAACTTAATGGATAACCCAATGCTCACCCTAAGGTTTCAATGCGTGTGCTACACATTGAAATCTTAGCCTCATCATAGGGTTATTCAGTAAGTTAGACTGTGATTTACACCCTGATTGTGAAACTGACTTACAGGAGAACCCAATGTTCACTCTATGATTTCAATGTGTAGCACACACTTTGAAATACTAGGGTGAATATTGGGTTCTCCTGTAAGTCAGTTTCACAATCAGGGTGCAAATCACAGCGTATTTAGCTGAATGTTCTATCATTTGTCCTGCCTATTAGTTCTCAGCTAAGTCAAGTAGCTGTTTGTTTAACCCATTAAACCACAAGAATTGGTGTAGATGAATGTTCACAGTGTTGCACCAGTTGTTGTGCTAAGGGGTGGGTATCTGTTGTACAAATTCAATCCACATCATGGCCACATAACACTGTCATGTTATTTGGCTCCAGTAGTGGATTGCAAGTTGAATTTGGACAAAGTTGTGATGTGTGTGCAAAGCCATGTTCAAACATTGTACAATCATGTAACCTTGGCAGAAGTTGTGTTCACTGCATTGCTTTGCGATGCATTGGAGACATCTTTGTCACTTAATCTATCAGTAACCACAAACCTTCTCAAACAGGATTAAAATGCAGTAGTGTGTGTTTTATTTGTGGGGAAAATAACATATTGGCCTCTTTCTTTTTTCTTTTTTTTGGGGGGGACCTTGGGCTTGGTTCCAGACGTGAATGGTTTGGCTGAATTCCTGGTCACCCTTTGCGACCTTGGGGTTGCTTCAGGGGTCGCACTGGAGGTAGAGGTGGGTGCAGACGTACAATGCATTACGTACCCATCTGGCACTCAAAGGGTTAAGTTTTCATCTATATCAATAAAAATAGGCAACTATCACTTTCACAATGCTGAAATGCCGTATCTCTGAGTTTATAATAAAAGTGTTTGATTATTTTTTTCTGTTGACCCCAGATATCCTCTGTAAATTTTCTGATTGGTAAACTCAGAAAAAAGTGTTGCTTAATATGTTTTGCAGCAATTTGTAAACGCTAAGACCGACATATAATCTTAACCTAGAAAGGCCATGTGGTTTTATAACTATTCTCTCTCTCAATATATAGTGAAACATCTATGTGATAGTAGTAAAATCAGATGTACAGATACATTTTTAGGATAACACTTAAAGTAGACTTTTGACTTGATTAAGGGAGAAGGGAAATGTCTTCCTTGCAGTTTGCTTTAATTTTTTGTACTTATTTTTCATTTAATGAGCAATTGCAGTGCTATCAAGACTTAATAGCAGTTTTCTACTTGATTGGTTGCCAAACTCTAAAAGACTGCTAGTGGAGCATGGGTAGCTGTGATACAACTGCATAATGCTTGTCACGCTTCCATCTCATGACAATACAAGGTCCCATATTTTTTATGGCAGAGCCCATCAGATCCTCATTGCCCTGCTTTGTCCTGTTTAAAATTCAGTGTGAAAAAAAAATCACAGCCAGTCATCTGCTTCCATTCCTTTAATATGAAGAAAAACACAGCTTGTTTTTTATCATCAGTAACCTGTACTACACAAGAGTTCTGACACATGCATTTCAGGATAGATTAGGAATTGCCTGCTACATTTGCATAACATTAACATCACTGTCTCGATGCACAAAATCAAATGAATACCTTCCTGATTCACTGGCGTGGACTTAAATTAAAAAAGAAGAAAAAAGAAGAAAAAATGATTTCACATTTATATTACTTATTACAAATCATGTGCATTTTTTCAAGCTTTTTAATAGCTAAGACCCTAGATTTGATTTCTCACAATTTTAACCCCTTGAAAAAATAAAGGTAATGGGTAAAAAATAAAAAGGTAAAAAATAAATTGTTGTTACACTAATGTAAATTAAGGAAATAAAAATAAAATACAAGGTTAATGTGCTCTTTAGTTTGATCATAAAACCTTAACGCTTTATTTTTTATTAGAACTATATATATATCAGTACTTTGTTCTATGCAACTATTTGTGTACTTTTACATTGTTGTAATATAGATTGTTAGCTTGAGGGTTCCATTAACAACAATCAGTTTTCTATGTTCAGATATCTTCTCACAAGTCTACACTTTTTAATTTACAAAGTAACCTCTGTTTAAGCACAGTATCAAAGACTTTTGAAAAATTCATGTATGCCACATCCTCAGCAAAACCTTTGTCTAAGTTATTACTTCTCATATGATAAAATGCATGTAACTTTGCATTACATGATATATGCCTCATAGATCCATGCTGGCTTTTACTATTACTACTGTAATACTGTTCAGCACAGAATCCTGAATGTTATCCCATAGTAACCTTTACAGTTATCTTTCCCACAGATTTACTTCAATGCAGATTTGATTCAATGACATTTCATATATCATTCTATCTAATAGAACTGCAAGAAAAGTTTTTATGTGATGTCAAAAACAGACAGAGATTTTGTGTGTTGCATGTGTACCATTTGGATACTATCCTGTGTGGGTAGCAAGTAGAAGCAAGAAATTGTGTGGACTAGGCTAGGAGAAATGCAGAAATAGCTATCTTAGGTCTTAGAATTGGGCTGTGTGAGGAGGTATAGGAGGGGGACTAGGGAATTGGAATAACATGTCTGAATGTTGTAAATAGAAATGTAATTTCACCTAGCTTAATTTTCCTAATTCTGCTTGTATGTATTTACAGCTATAGTTAATACTAACTAAACAGTTTATTTTGCTGATAGATAACTATATCCTTCTTCTGTTAGAAAGTAATGTTAAATCCTATTATTTGGTTGGGAATGCCATACTACAATATGAATAGCTTTTTACCACTGTAAGTGTACGTCAATTTGACTAATCAGACGAAGAAGATGAACCTGCATCTGGGATCTGAATCCTGAACCTTCACATAGTTGAGCTGCTTGAAACTAAAGTCATGCAGTACAGAGTCTGACTGGAAGAGGGAGTAGAAAGCTTAGCGCCACAACACATTGACAGGTAGGACTGCAGGCTGGTGAGAGGATACTGGACAAGAGGTAGGTGCAGTCTGGACAGAGATAGGATACAAAACAACTCTAGTATAAAACAGCTTGAACTAGGTAACAGTTGAGCACAATGTAGATCAATACTTGGTTGAATATTAACATTGAGAGATAAGTGTGAGGGGGCTCAGATGACCAGTATGTCAAATAAGGAGATCTGGAGGAGAGGTATCTAATCAGGCACTGCAAATGGATGTTCTAGAGAAGTGAGGGCAGATGAGCTGCAAGATGCTAAGCCTTGAAGGAGACCAAAAGAAGTTTCAATCTAGTGACCACTGGAAGCAGAGGCACATAAATAGTAGTGGTCACATAATACACTTTAGCTCTTGGCTTGTGTTGAACAGACTGAGGTCATGTGCAGGCAACATGGTTGGACTTTAACAAGCTGAGATTGATAAACAGACAGTGCAAGAGTGATGGAAGACAGAAGCGGTGGTCAATCAAATCAGAGTCACACAGAATCAGAACACAAGCCTCAGGAAAGCTTGTCATTTTAATGTTGCCATGTATTGAGGTGTGTCTACAGTGAATTCAGTTAGCCATGGAGTCTGCCCAATTGAGCAACAATATATGCAGGTAACTGCAAAATAGGACATATGGGAGCAGGTTCCCACTGTTTAATAATATAATCGTCACTTCAATAGGTACTTTCGTGTTCCTCTCCACAAGTCATAAAAGCTGTTTTCCAGCATCTGAATAGCCATAGTTATTCATAAGCACCATAATTACTATATTTTGGATTAGCTATTTACTGATAATAACAGTAGTTGCCATAAAAATATTGATACTTTCAAATTATAATCTGCATAGCTGATCACCCCAGGGATAATAATATTTAAAATAATATAGTGCTAGTTTGAATTATTGCACAATTTGCTATGATAAAACGATAGTAATACTTAAAAAATACTATCCCCCATCTTGTAGCCAGTAAAAAACTTAGTTAAATGAGGCCAGCGGCATATGGTTTGAGAGATATCTGCTTTCAAAGTTCCCTCTCCCCTGACATCAACATTCTAGCTGACAGCAGGGAATCCGGTCCTAGGACCAGCGGAGTCTCTGCAGCAGACCCGAGCACACGTAGAAGACCTTTTTAGTGAAGGATTTCTTTTTTATTAATGCGATCTCGGCTCTGCTGCAGAGCCGCTGGCTGATCTCAGGAGAGGATTCCCCTGCTGTCAGCTAGAATGCTTATATCAGGGGAAAAGGCAAAAAGCACAACCATAAAGGTTTGAGAAATGCCACTGGCCTCATTTAACTCAGTTTTTTACTGGCTACAAGATGGGGGATAGTAATTTTTAAGTATTACTATCCCTTTAAATCTGCCATTGCCACAGAGAAAAATGTGTGGTTTTACAAATATCCTGTTAAAGTTAATAAAAGTTGCATAACTCATGACACTGGTAGAGTAAAAATTATTCCTTCAGGTTCAGCAGCTAGTACTGATCAATCTGAAATTTGTTATTGAGGGCCATACTAAAGTCCCCACATAGCCAAATTTCTACATGAAAATGTTGATGTCCTGTCAGAGCAGTTTCAAAGGCACATCTATAGTATTCACTAAAGTGTCTACGACGTCACCTCACCATTACACTGATAAAAATGCATCCATCCGACATGTTTACGAATTTTCATTTATCACATCAATAATGGCCTATTTCCATATGGAAATGAAGCATAATTACTAATTTACATATGGAAATGCTGAATAATGAGACAGTTTTGTATTCGGGGGATGTTGATATGTTAATGTGGCAATTTGCCACTTTCACTAAACTCCGATAGCGGCATCTGCTGTCGTTGTTCACAGTCTCAACTTCACCTAGCTGGAGTTGCCAAAGTTGGGAACTCCCTGTACTTTCCTATGCAGTAACAGCCCTCAATCAATCACAAGCAGGGAAGGCTGTGAACTGTTGTCAGTGTGGAAGGGATTTCCTCCCTTCACACATCACCAACACTATGACAATTCTGAAGTTTAACAGAATTCTCTCTGCTTCCCTACTTGGTCAGTAGGGGAGTGAACAGAATGCTTTCAGCATCATGGACAGCATCACTACCTTATACCTTTGAGTGCCATAAGGATGTGCATTGCTCACCCCTGTGGCACTCAAAGGGCTAAAAAAAGTGCATCAAGCACTACACAATTATCCCCTTAGCTATGTATCATAAATGATGCATGTTGTGCCATCCCAAAGGAACAAGACTGGGGGCCAGGCGGCATCTATGGGGATTTGTGGCTACCACTTGCCCCCCCCCAACCTGGTTCCCATGCCAAATGGTAGCCATAGAACCCCATATACACTACTTGGCCCCCACCCTTGTTCCATTGACCACTGGTAGCCACAGATCCCCATGTGCACTGTCTGACCCTCTCTACCCTTTTCCCCTTGACCTCTGCTAACCACAAATCCCCATGGGCACTGCTTGGGCAAGCAAAAGAAGTCTGGGGGTGTCAAGCTGTGTAAGTGTGGCTAATATACAAAGGTGATGTTCCCCATGCTGCCCAACATGTTAGTAATCTGACATACACTGCCCCCCTCTGACATACTCCCCCCTTTTTTAATTCAACATGCTGACCCCCTCCGACATACTAGACCCCGCTTTTTAATTTGACATGCTGACCCCTCTGACATACTAGCTATAATGGTAGTTTTACAGGCTTAGATCACAAAAGGAATTAAATAACGTACTAACACTGCTTTGGAATGCTAACAGTAAGGCATTATACTCATGCACTGAGTCTCCAGTACTGTTCCAAATAGGCCTTGGAAGAGTGTTCGGAAGAATTCACATTAGAACAGATAATTGCAGACACAAACAAGAGCGGATATGTACAGATCAGTCGTTCTGGTTTTCTTAAGAGATCATAAAACATAGTCTGGAATTTTTGGGGTACCTTTAGTATCTTAAAGATTGTCAAGGAGTAATGAAGGGTAAAAATTCTTATTATTATTATTATTATCATCCTTTGTTTATAAAGCACCAATTCATTCCATAAAGCTGTGCAATAGGTCACACTTTGCCCCCTTCTACAAATACAATTTTTGCCCATAGAAAATACATAACATTTCAACCATTTTGCCAATGGCAATAAATTTCCTTTAAGAACTTTGGCATTTTTCACCTATGCTTTCTATGGCTGCAAGATTTCCCACCTTGGTACTACTGCTGCTGAGCGATGAAGGTGAGAAATCAACAACTGAAAGTAAATGTTGTAAACAGGCAGAGCCCTACTGCAACATATGTCTTGAACATTTTTTTGCAGGCTGAGTCCCTTTTTCATTGTCCATAATATTAACCATCTGCTTGTATAGCCCTGGCACAGCAATCCTTGAAAAAATTGCAGCTTGGGCTATGGCAGCAAGATGCAACATATGATATCAACTCTTTAAAATCTTTAAAACATCTGTTTTCAACAGAAAAAGGGCAGCATGTCAACCACTAACATTTTTTCAGGTTAGCTGCTCCATAGGCATACTTTTGGATTGTTTTCGTGAAGGCTTTGACTTCTTCTTAACAACTCAGTAAGTATGGGATATCAGTACATAGTAAAAAAACTGTGTATTCCTTTTACATGACCTGTTGCAGTGGAGGTAGTGGTGATTGTGGCAGCAGGTATGGGCACTCTATGGCTCTTGTCATCTCCTCCCACAAACTCAGTCATACTCCTCCATGTTTTGCATTTATAAATCATTAATAGGAGCTATAGGTGTCAGTTTAAATAACTACTATTACTACTACTATTATGTGCTCCAGAGCCTCTGGAAATTTTAGGAATGCTTCTAGTGCTAGTCATGGTTTCAATGGTGTTGCACTTCCAACAGCAGCAGTAGCACTCATCATAACTAAGGCTGTGGATGTTGATGACGACCTGTGTTGCTGCTTATTCAACCATAGTGTGTGTGTGACTGAGTGGGGGCTGGATTTTACTATGATAACTAATAGGATGATTGTGTATTTTTAGATATTTTTATTTGTCCAGAGTTAGACTTTCCAATTGTTCTCTCCTTTTCATAGATGGCAGATTGAGCCTTTTCGTTCAGCTAATTTTATGACCATGTCACCATCACATTCAATCACAGTTTTATCTGTATCAGGAGAAGGGGAGGAAGGTGGAGGGCTTGTCAGTGACCTACACCTACACCTTTAACCATGGCTTTGGCTACAGCTAGGTTATACCAGCGGTTGCCACCACTCACAAGCCTTGCTCTCATGTTATCCCTAGAATTTGGGTGAGTAGCTTTCTGCTAAGAATCTAGCTTTTTGGAGTAGTATGTACTGCCATTGTTACTCTTACAGGGATATATTCTAGATCAACCTCATCAGCAATAATTAGGTCATCTTCAGCATCGCCCCCCACGTCTTTCATACTTTCATACTACTTTCATATTGCTCTAGGCTTTTTGAAAACTCAAGTTTCTTTTACTGTTTCCCCTTAGAGGGATTTTCAGAACATGCACTTCTACTTTCAGAACAAGTATTGGACTTGAACATATAAACAAAAAGAAATATATAATATACAATATATTTTAATCCAGCATAATAATAATAAGAAATAAGTTAAACACACAACTGTGATGGTCAGAGCTTTGAGTCTGACATACTGAGCAAGTGTAGAGTAATACCCTGTCTCCACTCAGAGGCTCCATATCTTTGAAAGGAAGATACTGGCTCAAATAGATTTATGAATCTCAAAATGTTTGATACAAATGTTTGAGCCCCTGAGTGGAGAGAGGGTATTAGTCTCCACTTGCGCAGTATGTCAGACTCATAGCTCTGTCCATCACAGTTGTGAGTTTAACTTATTTATTATTATTATTATCATCCTGGAGTATAATTGATTACACTATTGAGTGCCAATGAAATAAATGTATATAATATATGTGAGAAGAGGTTGGTATTTTTCATATGAGCTTTTAAAAAAGTGACACTTTGTCACAAAACGCGTCAAGCCATTCATATATTAGCATAGCTTTTTTTATCTGACTGTAAATACCATATATACTTTTATTTTTTGTATGAGGATTATTCTAAATAAATTAACCACTTACTTTTTGTATCCTGCTAGCATTATTGTTATTATACTAGGAGTCACTGGCCTTGGTTAACATCCAAATTTTACCCCCTAGGGTTCTATTTAAAAAGGTACAGCCAGTATATACTACTGGGTGTGTTGATTCCCAGGGTTAGCTAGTATTTACCATTAACGCTTTTAAACTAACCTCCAGACAGGAAGATCTATCTAGGTGGTGATCCATTGCACCGTACTGGGGTGAGAGACAGTGAAGGATTGTTTTCCTAGAGGCAGGATATAGCCTCTGAAGATTGTCAGTAGATTTCCCAAAGTTGTTTTATTTGGTGTTGGTGAAGGACTGTAAATGCAGGATTTACTACATTAAGAGCAAGCAGCGAAGATCTATATCAGACTATACCTGAATATCAGAATATTGTATTGAATTTTATATGATATTGCATTTTTATTTATGATTCCGATTGTTCTATTTTCCTTGTATTGTGGGTACCTTCCTCTGGAGAGAGGTGCAGGAGAGTTGCACGTAGTTTTAGTTGAATCCCCAGTGGGTTTCTTCCCTTTTATAGTATGCCTGTGGGAAAATAAGGGAAACCTGCCATGTTTTTACCAAAGCAATGAGCTAAGCAAAAAAAAAAAGGTAAACTATATTTTTGCAAAAAAGTTGCCACTTGTTGAAAATTGAAATTTTTTTCCTGTTTCACTTTTCAGGTGAAAACTTTCTCCTGTCCCTCGTCACCACCAACAGCATAGAAATGCAGACCGAATGATGCTCAGTCCCTGAACATCTTCACTTGGTACCTGGGGGAAAATTGTGACAAAGGCACAGGAAGAACTGGGCAGCAGTGTGAGCAGAATACGTCTGCTTCCTGTGCCTGCTGCTACTGCTGCCAGTGTGCCTTGTAATTCTGAGGAAGAGGAGGAGTTCATGGCAAATGGGAAAGCAGGGGACCCTAAGTCACACTTGTCATCCCCAAGCATTCCCTCTACCACACTGCAGATGGAAACTGGTGGTGATGAGAGTGGGATGTTGAAGCAGCTGCTGGGACTAACTCTGTGGACCCTAGTGCTGATTGGGAAGGGGATGTTAGCAGCCAGACTAGAGGGCAAGGAAGCCCACATAACCCTGACTCTGTAATATTAATTTCCCTGACATTGTCCATCTGGGAAACTATGCTGAAGAAGGCAGGACTGGCTAGTCTGAGCAACAGCACACACCAACTTCCTGAGTCTGCTTCTACTGCTGCCAGTGTGCCTTCTTCACCTGAAGATATGGCACATGTGACTGTAGTGAACCCTCTATCACATTTGTCATCATGACCAACCAGTCTCACTCCCATACAGCACCAGCAAGAGACTGGTCATGGTGATGATAAGAGTGATGGTGATGGTGGAGCAGCTGGGGTGGAGGAGAGAATGAGGGCCTTTTCAGCAGAAAACGAAAAGGAATGGGAGACAGATATGCAAATGGGGATGGGCATCACCACCAGCATGACATTGCTGAGTTTGACACTGCTGTAATTCCTGCTGCTGAGTCACCAGGGCCTTCAGTAGCAGGATGATGATAAGTAGGAAAGTGTGCAACAAACCACCATGGCCACAGTGGGACTGGGTTCCGGCAGTAGTGACTGGGGACTAAGATAAGTTACACTTGCTATCAATAATCCTGGTACCACTTGTGCTGATTCTGAGGCAGAAGCAGCATCATTGTCAGCCCCAGCCAGTGAAGGGGATTGTGGATAACAAGAAATAAGTCATTCTTGCCTGAAATCGTGGGTGCAGGAATATTTTTCTCTGTCCCTGACGAGTCACCTTCAGGGTCCTCTACTTCCTACTTTTCTGGTGCATAACCTCCACCAACGTTACCTCCTCCACCAGCTGATAGTGCTTCTATAGATGTGAGGATTTGGCAGTTTGTGTCCACTTTTTGGCCATTGTGTGGTGCCATGACCACATATGGCAATGTGATGGAGAATAATTGCAAGCAGCGCATCTAGTAGCATCTGTGGATATTCCATCCCACAGAATATGCTAAGCTGGTGGCAGGGGATTCACCATTATTACTAAGTCTTCTTGTTGTCAAGGGCCATAGTGAAAGCAGTACTTGGTTTCTTGCTGGATGATTTGACGTTGCGGACCTAAGCTTCAAGGTTTGGTTGCAGTTTTGCCATTTGTTTGTTATGATGTGTCCACTGGTCCCAGTCCTTCCCCTATTTCACAATGTTTCCCTACACAGACTGTGTACACTGCAGTTGCTGATGAAAGGCACAGTTCCTTCCTGCCCTCAAGTGAAAAATTAGTATTTCAACACACCCATGATTTTGGAACATCATTAGTGGCCGACTTCTTTTCTCTAGATACACCTGAAGTGGTGGGAGCTAGTTGTGGTGCTGCTACTGCCTCAAGCACATCAATGGAGCTAGTGGCAAGCGGAACAGGTACCTGTCTCATATCACTGCTGGTGATCCTAGTCCCTTGGAGCTGTCTAATCATTCTGCTGCTTAGACAGCTCAGCAGCAATTGCAGCAGTAGCAAATGTCAGAATGTTACTGGTGGCATTTGTCAGTGCCCATCTACTCAAGAACTTCTGATACTAGGTCAGTAGGGCATCATTTTTTTGTCTAAGGGCTTGTTTTTGACAAGCCTGAGGCCCCTACAAACCATTTTTTTTCTCAGGGCCTGAATATAAGTTCTACAAATATATATTTTTCTCATGGCTTGTGTTAAAAAAATCTAAGTCTTACATATTAAAGTTTTCCTCAGGGCTTGTGTTTGGCTAACCTGAGTCCTACACAGTGCATACACAAATATTTTTAAGGCTGAGACAGGTGAAAATGATTAGTGAGGATAGGGCTATGGCTGATACCTTAAACATATTCTTTGCTTCTGTATATACAAAGGAAGCAACAATGACAGGCTATGGGCAAATGGACAAAACCACAGAATTTCCTCCATCATGTACATGGCTTACTGAGGACAAAGTCCAAAAGGAACTGAAAAATGTTATGGTGAATAATGCACCTGGATCTGATGGTATACACCCAAGGGTACTTAAGAAACTTAGTTCAGTAATAGCAAGACCTTTATACTTAAAGGGATAGTAAAGTTTAAAAAAAGAGGGAGGATTCAAATTCATTATATGATTACAATGTAACTATCAATTTATGAACTTTGATAGTCTCAGACATCAGTACTATTCAGTATAACAAATGATCTGAGCTGCTTCTTTTTGTAAACATTACTTTTCCTTTAATATTTATTGATTCAGGCATTGTGGAAGAAAGTTGATGTAGTACCATTGTTCAAAAAGGGGGCAAGATCCAAACAAGGAAATTATAGACCTGTGAGCTTGACTTCCATAGTGGGTAAGATATTCGAAGGGTTACTAACTGACAGTATTCAAAACTATTTGAAGACAAACAATATTATTAGTAATAGTCAGCATGGTTTTATGAAGAATAGATCATGTCAAACTAATTTACTTGCATTTTACGAAAGGGTAAATAGTAATTCAGACAATACTGCTGTTGATGTAGTATACTTGGATTTTACAAAAGCCTTTGATACAGTGCCTCACAACAGGTTAATACATATATTAAAAGGCTTCAGTTTGGGAGGTGATATCTGTTTGTACATGGACTAAGAATAAAATCCTTTTGCAGAGGAAAAACATCCAGCCATTTATGTATTTCCTTACAGAGCTTAGTGTCTCAAACTTTGCTGATGACACTAAGCTGTGTAAGGAAAAACATAAATGGCTAGATGTTTTTCCTCTGCAAATGGTTTTAGATAAATTGAGCAAATGGGCAGAAAAGTGGCAGATAACATTTAATGTAGATAAGTGCAAGATTATGCAGTCTGTAGAAACAAATATGCTACATATACACTAAATGGGAAACAACTTGGGAAATCCTCATTAGAGAAAGAGTTAGGAGTACTGATAGCTGATAGACTTCACAGCAGTGTGCAGACTCACTAAGCTGCTTCAAGAACAAATATGATGCTATCCTGTATAAAAAGATGTATAGATGCACTGGATGCTAGTATAATTCTACCTCTATATAAATCCTTGGTAAGGCCTCAACTAGAATGTGGAGTACAGTTTTAGGCACCAGTTCTTAAAAAAGACATTATGGAGCTAGAAAAAGTGCAGAGATATGCAACAAAACTGATAAAGAGAATGGAGGATCTGAGTTATAAAGCGAGAACAAACATACTGGGTTTGTCTACATTAGAGAAGAGATGTCTAAGGGGCGACATGATTACCATTTACGAATATATTCAAGGTTAATACAAAGAAGTCTCAGATGGCTTATTTACTCAAAGAGCTCATCTAAGAATGAGAGGTCATTGATTAAGACTAGAGGAAAGGTGCTTTCGACTAAAACAAAGGCTGGGATTCTTTTTTTAGTAAGGGTGGAAAGCTATGGATTTCTTTCCTTTTTTTTACCCACTGGGGCTTTATTAGAAATGGCTTCAGTTTTTTGTTTGTTTGTTTAGTTTTTGTTTTTTACCTTTCTCTCCTCAACAGGAGTGATTTTGCATGGGCTAGACTTGATGGAAGCATGTCTTTTTTCAGCCTTATCAACTATGTTACTATGTTTTCAGCCTTTTTGTAAGTCTGCTGCTATGCTGCCTAGCCCCTAGCCATTGTTTATAAACAGAAAATAAATAAATAAAAAGGCTAGTTACAATCCAAAATTCATTTAATAATCTCAGATTATTGACATACCTTAATCAGTGTTCAAAGCAGTGATCTCACAGTGATAGAGGGTAGAAACCCTTCACATCCTTTCGCCTCCTCCTCCTCCTCATCCTCTGTGCTGCTGATAATAATACGTGTGGCCTGGATTTTCCTGTCATGTGTGGTTTTGTCCACTTCTGGTGTATGAAATGCAGATGGTATTAGATGTTGGTTCATTTTTAAGAATGTTAGTCTCCCAACACTGGTGCATGATAGACATATCCTATGGTTATTTACAATATAACTAACTGTACTGAAAAGATGCTCAGACTCAACTCTAGCTGCAACTAGCAGTTTCCACTGTGGTATATGTCAGTTCTGGCCACACACATTGTTTTGTTTGACTGTAGTCCAGGGGGTCATGGGTTCTGCCAAAAATGTACCTATCCCGCAAGTATGCTGAAACCATCTCACAGGCAGTTTCCAACCCATATTCAGGAAGCAAGTCCCATTCAGATGTGCCACCACCAGTACCACCACCCCCACCACCACCAATGTTGTATATTTGCCGCCTCTGAGACCCATGAATCGACCTGTGTTCAAAATAGGAATGGGATGTTATGGTTGCTGTAGCTGCTCCTGCTGCTGCTGGTATAAATCCTTTGTTACCTTCCTTTTCACTATACTTTCTAGCAGTTTTTTTTTACCCTGTCTCACTCCCATCCTCCATAATGCAACCCTCCACTTGATCACTTAGCATATCTTTATATTCCTCGACAGAATCCGATTCCTCATAGAGATGCTGCTGATAATAATGACTCCTTGTATTTACAAAACTGATCACTCTTTGGCAGAAATTCTAAAATATTGTGTTTAAGGTGGGGTGACAATAATATATTCCTCATTGCTTTTAATGGATATTATGCTAGGATCTTGCTTAAAGCAACTAGCATGTCCTTGAACAGCTGGTGCATGTCTGTGTTCTCATTATGGTAAGATTCCTCAGCCATTATTTTCTGCAATAAATATATCAGTGGAAGAATTTTGCTAATTCCTGCCCCAACATGACTAACCAGCATGGTTGCCTCAGCAGCAAATCACATACAACACACTTTAGTTGCCATTGACAAGGTGACAAAGAGGTTCCCTCCAAAGCCCTCCAGTTTTGCTTTATGTAATTATTAATGGCCTCATGCTTCTAGTACAAACACTCTAGTATGTACAGTGTAGAGTTCAACCTGGTAGATACCTCCATTTTCATCTGGTGATGTAGCAGGTTGTTATGCTCTTGTATGGAATATAGCGTGTAGTGTGCACTGTAGGAGCGGCTAAAATAGGAACAGATTTTGCAGGACATATTCAGCATTTCTCTGAGGGTTTCAAATTCTGCCAAGAATCTGGACACAACTAAATTTAGCACATGGGCGAAGCAGGGCACATGATCCATATCACCTATTCTCAATGCAGTTAGTGTGTTGCAGCCATTATCAGCAGACACAAAACCAGTTTTTAAAGAGCAGGGTACAGGCCATTCTTGTATCACCTGCTCTAGTTTACTTAATACATCTATGGCTTTGTGGGACTGTCTCTCAAAACTCTGCATGCACAAGGTGGCATGCCAGTAGTTTGAGTTATCCTTCTGCTGCCTTTTAATCTTACTGCCAGAACCAAAGACAAGATTACTGGCTGTCATCTGATGCTGTAAGCTAGTGTTGTCCACTGGTGGTGGTGGTGGTAGCGGGAGGGAAGCCCAGTGAACAAACACATTCATATAGTCTGTGTTTTTGCCCACTGGTCCACATAGCTGTTGTCAGGTGGATTTTCTTGCCATATGATCTTTCTATCCCATTATACTAACCACCTGCTTGTACAATTCTGGCACAGCTGTCCTGGAAATATAACCGCGGCTTGATATATGTGTAACGGTTTGTTTTGACACTCAGACCAGTAGGTAAAATAAAACAATCTTTTATTGAAAGAAAATAAATACAAATGATCGCCCTCTACAGTTGACAGCAACAATTGCAAGTGAATACACAGTACACATAGATTCACTATAATGGATAGAGGGCACACAACATAGGTACAGAAAATAGGGAACTGGCCCCTAAAGGGTAAATGAGAACAATTTGTCAGTCTCAGCTGTGGGGTTTGGTACGCCCGTATGGTGTAGTGATAAACTGAGCAAATGTGCACAGCACATAGTTCATGCAATGATGGGTAGTAGATGTTCAGTGACCAACGTGAGCTATAGCAGAACAGTGACCCAAAATAGCCCCCGCGGGCGTTCACCAGGAGACCACTGAGACTGCAAGTGCTAGAGTATGTAGCCCCCACGGGCGTGATCGAGACTAGCCTGAGATGCAAAGCTGGCGTTTTAGCCCCCACAGGCGTATAACCGGAGACCAACATGAGCACAACACGAGCCAATAGCCCCCACGGGCGTTCAGCTTCGGATCTTGCAAGAGCTTGGAGCCTAACCTTGCTACCAATAGCCGCACCGGATACCTCCGGTAATAACCGTGAGACCGAGAGCCAAAGACGCCCAACCGGACCAACAGGATAGACTACTCCGCAAACGTGACTGGGAGTCGCCGTCCAAGTAGCGGCCAACTCAGCAGTAGTAGACTTACAAGGTAACGGCTCTGTAATCAGAAAGGAGGTCCGGCAAGAGAGAAGCGGCACTGCAAGGGTTAAAAGGTACGTTTGAATCTCCCAGGCTCGGTATGGTAACTTAGCTCTGCAGCGTATAGAGGCTCGGTACAAGGAGCACAGCTTATGCAAGTCAGCAAGGAACTCTGCACTGAGGGATGGGTTACACAGGAGTGTAATGGTCACACTAGGTCGGCACAGCAACGCAGGATTCAGAATGTCGCGGCGGCGACAACAGGCCAAGCAGGTTGCTGGAACAGGCCGCGGTGATCTCGAAGCAGGAAGTCAGCCAGCAGGGTCGTAGCACATAGAAGTCTCTCAGACAAGCTGAGTCGTAGCACGTAGAGGGTTCTCAGACAAGCTGGGTCATAGCACGTAGAGGATTCTCAGACAAGCCGGGTCATACACGATCAGGAACACTGGAGAGTAGTCAGGACAGGCCAAAGTCGGTACACAGGAATCCGGATACAGGAACACAGCAACAGCAAGTCTGGCTCAGAAACACCATGAAAGGGCATCTGACAGATGTAAGAGTCAGGTATAAAAAGGTCACCAAGGGGCGGGCCAAACCAACTGAACAAATCACAGTCTGCCACAGATGAGAGTGACAGGATAATCACAGGCACTGTGATAGTACCCCCCTCTCAAAGACCCCCTCTCCCTGCTGGAGGCTTAGGTTTCTGAGGGTATTTAGAGTGGAAGTTGCGCACAAGTCTGGGCGCATGGAGGTCCTTCTGGTCAACCCAAGAGCGCTCCTCCGGGCCATAGCCCTTACAGTGGACCAAGTATTGCAACTTCCCTCTAAGTCGCCTAGAATCAACAATGCTCTGAACCTCATATTCCTCTTGCCCCTGGACATCCACCGGCCCAGGAACTACCGGAGTAGTAGTGTAACGATTGCAAACCAGGGGTTTTAACAGAGACACATGGAACACATTGTGAATATGCATAGATGGTGGAAGTTCCAACGCATAGGAGACAGGATTAATTTTGCGAATAATTTTAAATGGACCAATAAACCGGGGAGCCAGCTTATTCGAGGGGACCTGCAGATTGAGGTTTCTGGAGGAGAGCCATACCCTATCCTGTTCCAGTCCCTGATTGGCACGCTCAGCGGCTCCGTTGGTCTGGGGATGGTAGGCGGAGGAGAAGGACAATTGAATGCCCATCATGCCACAGAATGCCCTCCAAAACCTGGACACGAATTGACTCCCACGGTCGGAGACCACCACTCTGGGTACCCCGTGCAAACGAAACACTTCTTTAGCAAAGACCTTAGCCAATTCCTGAGCCGATGAAAGCCCCCTGAGTGGCACAAAATGAGCCATTTTGGAGAACCTATCAACCACCATAAGGATAAATGTATACCCCCTAGAGATTGGCAATTCTCCCAGAAAATCGATAGATATATGAGACCAGGGCCGTTCTCCATGAGGCACAGGTTGAAGCAAGCCCACTGAGAGATGCCTGGGGGTCTTAGCACGGGCACAGGTGGCACAAGCGGCAGTAAAAGCGGAGCAATCGGCTCTGAGCGTCGGCCACCAGAATAATTGCGAAAGAGACCATACCAGCTGATCCCTGCCAATGTGCCCGGCCGCCCTAGACGAATGATAGGTCTCCAATAGACAAGTGTGAAAAGGCTCATCTACAAAGCATTTACCAACTGGAGTCTCAGGTGGAGCCCTAGATTGAGACCCCAAAATCTCCTCTCCCAGTGGCGAAGTTATACTAGTGCGAATAGTAGCCATAATACGGTCGGGCTGAATAATAGGTACCGGTGCTTCCTCCCTCTCAGTGTCCGACGCGAACTGTCGAGACAATGCGTCTGCCCTCACGTTCTTAGAACCCGGGAGGTACGATACTACAAAGTTAAACCGGGACAAAAAGAGTGCCCACCTGGCCTGTCGAGAGGACAACCTCTTAGCCTCAGAGAGATATGTCAAGTTTTTGTGATCGGTCAGGATCAGTACTGGGTTCTTGGTACCTTCCAACAAGTGACGCCACTCCTTCAGTGCCAGAATAATAGCCAATTACTCCCTGTCACCAATCTCATAGTGGCTCTGTGCGCTGGACAATTTCTTAGAAAAAAACCCACAAGGTTTCAAGGTACCACCTCCCACAGGACGCTGGGAGAGTACTGCTCCAACCCCAACCTCAGAGGCGTCAACTTCTAAGGTAAATGGCAGGGAGGGATTGGGATGGGACAGCACTAGGGCAGACGTAAAGGCAGACTTTAAGGTCTCAAACGCATTATCAGCGGCCTCGGACCACTGAGAGGGAGTAGCACCCTTATGTGTCAAATCAGACAAAGGTTTCACAATTGTGGAAAAGTTACGTATGAATTTTCTGTAATAGTTGGCAAACCCTAAAAAGCGCTGAATCGCTTTTAACCCTTTAGGGCGAGGCCATTGTAATACTGCTGCCAACTTGTCCTGGTCCATAGTGATTCCATCTTTGGAGATTACGAACCCCAAAAATGGTACTTGAGACACATGGAATTCCCATTTTTCCAATTTACAAAACAGCTTATTCTCCCGGAGTCGCAACAAGACTTCCGTGACATCTTTAATATGTTGGGAGAGAGTGGCGAAATGAATCAATATATCGTCCAGATATACCACCACGCAGGACTGAAGCATGTCACGCAAGATATCATTAATCAGCTCCTGGAATACCGCAGGTGCATTACATAAGCCAAAAGGCATTACCAGATATTCATAGTGCCCAGTTCTGGTATTAAATGCCGTTTTCCACTCATCACCCTCTCTGATTCTAATTAGATTGTAGGCGGCCCGCAAATCAAGTTTGGTGAAAACAGAAGAGCCCTTCAATCTGTCAAATAACTTGGTGATGAGTGGAATAGGGTATGCGTTCTTGGGCATAAGTTTATTAAGCCCCCGGTAATCAATACATGGCCTTAGTTCACCATTTTTCTTTTTTACAAAGAAGAATCCGGCACTAGCCGGAGAAGTGGACTTGCGAATAATTCCCCTACCAAGAGCGTCCTCAATGTACTCCTCCATTGACCTGTTCTCCTCGCATGACAGTGGGTAAGTACGTCCTCTCGGGGGAATCACACCTGGAGGCAAATCAATAGCGCAATCATAGGGTCTATGCTCGGGCAATGCACTAGCCTCCCCCTTGCTGAATACGTCACTGAATTCCCCATATTCAACTGGCACAGCAGGAGAGGTACACATAATTTTGACAGGAAGAGATAGGCAGTTCTTTTTACAGTAATCGGACCAGGAACTAACCTCACATTTTTGCCAATCAAATTGAGGATTGTGCAGAAGCAACCATGGAAACCCCAAAATGACTGCATGGTGAGGTGAGCGAATAATTTGAAACCGTACCTCCTCCTTGTTGAGTGCCCCAACTGACATAGAAATAGGGATGGTTTCCATTGTAATAAAGGCGGGTTCCAATGGTCTGTCATCAATGGCCTCTACTGCCAATGGAGATTCCTTTTTGCATAGAGGAATATTTTGCAAAGCCGCAAAGGATTGGTCCATAAAGTACCCGGCTGCACCAGAGTCTACCGGCGCCAAGGTTTCTGCGCCCTTGTCAGCCCAAAAGAACACCACCTGGATGGTGGGTTTAGCGATATTTGAATTTAGGGACTGTTGTACACCACCTAGGGCCTGTCCCCCAAGGTACCCTAGGTGCGTGCATTTCCCGGCCTCACCGGACAATTGCGCTAAAGGTGCCCCTGTTTGCCACAATATAAACATAGGCCTTGCCTTTTACAAAAAGACCTCTCTTCTTTGGAGAGTCTAGTGAAACCCAGCTGCATTGGCTCTGCTGCCTCTCCTGGACGCTCAGTAGGAAAGGGTGGAGAGGGTGGGTCAAAGGAACTGTCCTGCCCATGTTTTCTGGAAGTTGCCCTTCTTGCCAACCGTCTTTCCCGGATACGAGAGTCAATGAGCATTACATAATCAATGAATTCATCTAGGTCACTAGGTACATCTCGGGCAGCTATTTCATCATTAATTGGTTCAGAGAGCCCCTTAGCAAAAGCTGCCAATAACGCCTCATCGTTCCAGCCCACCTCCACTGCCAGGGTCCGGAATTCTATCGCATAATTGCCCTAAGTACGTTTGCCCTGCTGTATCTCCAATAGCCTTTTGGCAGCGGAGGCAACTCTGCCAGGGACCTCAAACACACAGCGGAACTTCTTAACGAACTCATTAAAGTTCAGCGTGCAAGGTTTGGCACTTTCCCACAAAGGGTTTGCCCAAGCCAAAGCTTTGCCTGTTAGTAGCGATATCATAAATCCGACCTTGCTTCGGTCGTTAGGAAAAGCCTGGGGCGTTAATTCCAAATAGATCTCCAACTGATTAATAAAGCCCCTGCATAAGGAGGGCTCGCCATCATATCTCAACGATAACGGCGCCGCTGCCGTTAAGCCTCTGACACAAGTAGGAGGGGCTAGAGGCGGATTGTCCGGTGTCAAGACTGGGGAGACCACCGGATTCGGATTAGGCTTGTCTAGGTGTACCGTACGCTCAAGTAGGGTCTGTAGAGCAAGTGCCAATTGATCTAAGCGCTGCTCATGGACATCCATTCTCCAGTGGATGTTTTGTGTGTTACTTTCACCCTTACTGTCTGAGGTCATGGCCCTTTCGTACTGTAACGGTTTGTTTTGACACTCAGACCAGTAGGTAAAATAAAACAATCTTTTTTTGAAAGAAAATAAATACAAATGATCACCCTCTACAGTTGACAGCAACAATTGCAAGTGAATACACAGTACACACAGATTCACTATAATGGATAGAGGGCACACAACATAGGTACAGAAAATAGGGAACTGGCCCCTAAAGGGTAAATGAGAACAATTTGTCAGTCTCAGCTGTGGGGTTTGGTACGCCCGTATGGTGTAGTGATAAACTGAGCAAATGTGCACAGCACAGAGTTCATGCAATGATGGGTAGTAGATGTTCAGTGACCAACGTGAGCTATAGCAGAACAGTGACCCAAAATAGCCCCCGCGGGCGTTCACCAGGAGACCACTGAGACTGCAAGTGCAAGAGTATGTAGCCCCCACGGGCGTGATCGAGACTAGCCTGAGATGCAAAGCTGGCATTTTAGCCCCCACGGGCGTATAACCGGAGACCAACGTGAGCACAACACGAGCCAATAGCCCCCACGGGCGTTCACCTTCGGATCTTGCAAGAGCTTGGAGCCTAACCTTGCTACCAATAGCTGCACCGGATACCTCCGGTAATAACCGTGAGACCGAGAGCCAAAGACGCCTAACCGGACCAACAGGATAGACTACTCTGCAAACGTGACTGGGAGTCGCTGTCCACGTAGTGGCCAACTCAGCAGTAGTAGACTTACAAGGTAACGGCTCTGTAATCAGAAAGGAGGTCCGGCAAGAGAGAAGCGGCACTGCAAGGGTTAAAAGGTACGTTTTATTCTCCCAAGCTCGGTATGGTAACTTAGCTCTGCAGCGTATAGAGGCTCGGTACAAGGAGCACAGCTTATGCAAGTCAGCAAGGAACTCTGCACTGAGGGATGGGTTACACAGGAGTGTAATGGTCACATTAGGTCGGCACAGCAATGCAGGATTCAGAATGTAGCGGCGGTGACAACAGGCCAAGCAGGTCGCTGGAACAGGCCGCGGTGATCTCGAAGCAGGAAGTCAGCCAGCAGGGTCGTAGCACGTAGAAGTCTCTCAGACAAGCCGGGTTGTAGCACGTAGAGGGTTCTCAGACAAGCCGGGTCTAATGCCAATGGTGATTGGCATTAGACGTGAGAAGGGTGGAATTAATATTCCAAATAGCCCAAAGATGTGTCTATTATTAAATTGCCAATGTCTATTATTTTCTCTCCATTTTTTCTGAACAATGTGGAGTTGCCATATTGGAACCCAAAGACTAGAGAGGGTGTGAAGAACAGCCTTTGATATAAAACTTTTCGGTAGAGGGCCAATAACAAACACTCAACGTCAGTGGATGAGTATCAGATACTGAAATAAACAGGCATAAGTCTAATATATTTGCAAGTATCAGATACTGAACCATGAGCAGAAATAATTGATGGCATGTTGTTTGGAGAACAGAAAAGGCTGGAAAAGAGTACTAAAATGTTGTGTTCTGAAAAGCTGATATAGTGTAATCGACAGTATACAGATAGAGGACAAGAATGTAGTTGGTAAACCAAAGATAGAACAACCCATACAGGCATGAACAAGACAAGAAACAAACATATGATCAAGGCACAGGGAATCATGAATGTTGGATTATATCAACATAGACCCAATAATCGAGCACCGTGTGATTGACATGCATTGTATTAAATGGGGCTGGACCAGCCTGATTGATTACAGTTAACAGCTTGAATGTAAATTTTGGCAGACAGAAATTCAAGGAAGTTGGAGTATAATCTTTAGTCACGTGGCTAAGATTAAACATTATAATACAAAACAAATAAAAAAAATAAATAAAAGAAAATATGAGCCTAGTGGCTCAGCAGGCAGGATCTAAGGAACAACAGTTTCAAAAGAGTGTTTATAAATAAATATTGCACTGTACCTCATTTCTGGTAAGGCGTTTATGGTGAGTAGAAAACATTTCAATTATGTATTCCATATCATCTTATATAACCTTTTTTACTGTAGGTTGCCAACAATAAATTATAATATTCCCTTAAAAACATAAGAAAATTCTTAACAATGTCTAATACCCACAGCAAAAGTATGTTTCTGAAATATATAGGAAATCTGGCATGATTTGTAATAACTAGTCAAGAATATAAATGAAATAATTTGTATTAAAAAATACAGCATTTTTAAAAAACATAATTGGTCATTTATGTTTTAGCCGATATTTATTATTAGTTCATGGTTAATTATTTAGTTATAACATTTAGTATTTAGGTAGAATTACCCAACATATAAAAACAATGCTTTGGGGTTTTCCCTATAACAATAGTGTTTACAGAACAACAAATAGTTTACAGAGCAACAATAGTTCAGCTTTTCTTCTTCATAAAAACTAAATGGAAACATGAAAATAAACTAAAGCATGTGCTTTTGATAGAAAATGTTTGTTAACGAATGCTAAATTATGTAAAAGTTACACTGCAATTAGGTATGCATTATAGTTTTCTGAAGTTGCATCTCTTAAGTGCTCATGGACTCATTCGTTCATTAGTCAACCTTATATAGTAGCATCTAACCTGTTCTGATCCACCTCCATTTAAATGGAAATGGAAATTATTTTCTCAATAGTCCTAACAAAGTCTGACATAATTGTTCCAAGTAAAGTCATCACATAGCATTCTGTTAACATAGGTTGGATTTTGCTCATGAGGCTGTTATTTTTTAGATCAATGGCACAGAATTAACTTGCCATAAACACACAACAATTGCAGTGCTGAATAACAGGGGGCAGCAATTATGTGAGACCTTTCCCTCTATTTCTTCTGTGTTTTTCCTTTCCAGTTTCTATGCTACAGAATCCATCATGTTGAAATAAATATGCCTCCTTGAAAATGTGTTTACCTTGAATCAACTCTGGTTTGGAATCTGAAAGACTTAAACACAACAAATTAACTATATATTTTATATGATATTTTTTTGGAGAATAAAGTTAATTTTAAAAGATGTGTAAGTACTAATTATAGGACGTCTTTACATTTTTTTAAAATAAATTCATAATAACAGAGATGGTGGTACGGTTAAAAAAATAAGAAAAGATGGCTGTGGTTTATTAATTGAGTAAAAATGTCATCGGGCTATTTTAAAGTCACACATTGCTCTCTGTCTCTAAATGGCAGTTAAAGAAGTGCTTATTCCTTTAAAAGTAATTTTGCTTGGGCCACCTTTATTTATTGCCCTCTACATGCAGATGGATGCTTTCTACATGCAGCATCCTGAAAAAAACAAATCAGTGGAAGCTAAAGAAGGGCAAAATGCCCCATAATTTTGTGGAAAAATCACAATATGTAACCAACTTTTTCCCCTGAAATTCCTGCACATAGAAAATTCTGCTTTTTTGCTGCAACTAGTGAAAATCAAATCAAAACTTTGCAATTTCCACCTAGGGCTGAGCAGCCCTATAGCAACATAAATCTTGAAAAAAATTTTAGAAGGCTTTTAGGGACTTCCATTTTAAGCTGATGAAAGTACATTATCAGCAGTCTTCCAGCAATATAAGCCTTGAAATAATTGTTAGGAAGTTATGGTAATAGTACAATAAGCCTTGACATTTTTTGTATCATAATGAGACCTACTGTAACATAACACTTAGAAAAAAATGTTAGCAGGCTGAGGATGGGTACAGAGAAGGAGCACACTGACAACAGCTGCACCTGATTTCTAACTTTGGGGATGATTTCAAACTGTCACCAAACCTTGTTGTATATTTGCAGCGCTTTACCAATGACATTAAGCACCTGCATGTACAGCTTGGGATATACAGCTGGGTGAAACACATGGCATAAGTTATTGAATTATTCTGTTTTCAGCAAAAGAACAGGGCAGTATGCCAACTGTCAACATTCCTGCAAGTTTTCCATCACCCACCTGTACTTTTGGATGCTTTTTTGTGCATTTTTTTTTTTTTTACTTCTTTATAAAAACTCAGTATTGTGTGATGGCAGCGAACAGAAGAAGAGCTTAATTGCTTTAACACCATGACTAGGGGTGGTGGAGTTGTTGAGGTGGAGGGCGTGGGGAGTCAGAGTTATCATCCTCCATGCTTTGCATTTACATAACAGCAGTAGGCGAAATGGGTGGTTTTGTTAAGGATGAAAATGTTGTCCCAGTTCCTGAGATGTCTAAAACACTACCATTATGTGTCCCTTGGCACTGTGTCTTTTAGAAGTGCTTCACTTTTTAAGACACATTAGATAGTATCTCATTTAGCTGTTGTACTATGAGTGAAGTCTCTCCATACTGCAGATTTCATAGACTGAGGGGTTCTTGAGGGGCGACTAACATAACAGGAGCTTAATGTTGCTGTTGTACTAACAGAGGGTGTCAGTGGTGCTGCAATTCTAACAGCAGCAGTAGCACTAATCATAGCTAGTATTGTAGATGTTAATGTGTGTGTGGTTGGGTGGGGGGTGGACTTAGCAGCATTGACAATGATGATGACTGACCAAGCAATTGTATATTTTTAGGCATCTCTAGTCAGACTTCCATTTGATCTCTGTTTATAAACAGGCATAGTGACCCTTTTTATTGGTGGAATATTGAGCCTTTTCCTTTCAGCTAATTTTTTTGGCCATGTTATGTCTCTCATTTTCAACACCATCTGTTTCAGAGGAAGATGGTGGAGGAATATATAATAGATACACATCATCATCAATAATTAGATCATCATAAGCATTTGCTGCATCTTCTTAATCACTTCTTTCATATTCCTTTAGGCTTTCCCACTTAGTGGGATTTTCAAAACATTTGCAACTACCCAAAGATAGCCTTACTGTAATATTTTGAAGGTTTGACTTTCAGCAAGCCTGCAAAAAAATTAGTTTGAGGACTAGTAAGATATTTGTGTTGGCATATTATTATTGTCAAACATTAATCAGTGGTCAAAGCAGTTGTCCTAACTGTGGTAGATGGTCGCAGCTGTTCAAATTCCTCCTCCTCTTCAATGCTGCTGTTAATAGATGGGCTTCTCTGTCACATCTGTTTTTGTCCACTTCTGCTACCTGATACTCAGGTGGTATTAAATGCTGATTTATTTTTAGAAATGTAAGTCTTCCAAAACTGTTGCTGAATAGCTGTGTTTTATGGTCATTAACAATATAACCAGCAGCTCTGAAAAGATGCTGCAACTGCATGATTGCTGGTGGACATACATTGTTTTGTTTGCCAGTGAAGTATTGGATTGTTGTTTTGACCTAGAACACAGATATCCTGCAAATTTGCTGTAACTATCTCACATGTAGTGGGACCATTCACAGGAGCTTGACAGTTTTCATGTGTATCATTTACCATCTAATACTCTGGGAGCAAGACTTATAGTGATGTGCCACCAACACAACCACCACCACAAATGTGAGATTGGTTGCCCTCAGAAACTTGAAATGCTTTCCTGTGGTGATGATGAAGTGTTCTGAAAAATGTTGGCATGTTGTTGTTGCCTTCACTCTGTTTTTACTAGTTTTTTTAAACTACCTCTGTCTCTTATCCTTCATCATTCAATCCTCCGCCCAATCTATAAGCATATTTTCATATTCTTTCACAGAATCTGATTCCTCAGAGAGAGTCTGCTCAAGCCATTTATGTTCATGAAGGGGTCCAGCAAAGTAGCAAGAATGTATTCCTCATTATTTTTAATGGACATTATGTGATGATCCTGCTCTAAGCATTAGTGTTGAGCGAGCATGCTCGGCCGATGCTCGGATCGGCTCGAGCATCGCTCTGCTCGGCACATGGCGGTGCTCGCCCGCCATGTTCGGGTCTCCTCCCCGCACGTTTTGCGGCTGCTGCGCAGCCAATAAACGTGCAGGGAGGCTCTGACATCAGTGTAATGCCAGCAGCCATGTTGGCTGCTGGCATTACACTGATTGGCTGGCCAGAACCCGTGGTCTGGTGCTGTATAGCACCTGTCCAGCGAGTTCGGCTCAGTCTTAGCCAGGGAGAGATGAGGATAGGAAGGGAAAGTCAGTGTAGGGAGAAGACAAGCAAATTTGTTAAAAAAAAGAACCAAAAGTCCTTTTTAGGACTACTGTGTGTGGGGGCAGCAGTTTATTTTGTGTGGGGGGAAAAAAACAAAAAAAAAAAAAATTTCATATATTCTGTTTAGTGTGCAAAGTTGCAGATTAGAGCACATTCTGTTTAGTGTGCAAAGTTGCAGATTAGAGCACATTCTGTTTAGTGTGCAAAGTTGCAGATTAGAGCACATTCTGTTTAGTGTGCAAAGTTGCAGATTAGAGCACATTCTGTTAAGTCTTCAAACTAAAATATCAAAGTCACATATTCCATTCAGTGTGCTTCGCTGCAGTTTAGCAGCATATTCTGTGTACTCTGCACAGTTGCAGAATAGGAAGAAATACTGTTAAGTCTTCAAACTAAAATATCAAAGTCACATATTCCATTCAGTGTGCGTCACCGCAGTTTAGCAGCACATTCTGTGTACTCTGCACAGTTGCAGAATAGGAAGAAATACTGTTAAGTCTTCAAACTAAAATATCAAAGTCACATATTCCATTCAGTGTGCTTCGCCGCAGTTTAGCAGCATATTCTGTGTACTCTGCACAGTTGCAGAATAGGAAGAAATACTGTTAAGTCTTCAAACTAAAATATCAAAGTCACATATTCCATTCAGTGTGCTTCGCCGCAGTTTAGCAGCATATTCTGTGTACTCTGCACAGTTGCAGAATAGGAAGAAATACTGTTAAGTCTTCAAACTAAAATATCAAAGTCACATATTCCATTCAGTGTGCGTCACCGCAGTTTAGCAGCACATTCTGTGTACTCTGCACAGTTGCAGAATAGGAAGAAATACTGTTAAGTCTTCAAACTAAAATATCAAAGTCACATATTCCATTCAGTGTGTGTCACCGCAGTTTAGCAGCACATTCTGTGTACTCTGCACAGTTGCAGAATAGGAATAAATACTGTTAAGTCTTCAAACTAAAATATCAAAGTCACATATTCCATTCAGTGTGCTTCGCCGCAGTTTAGCAGCATATTCTGTGTACTCTGCACAGTTGCAGAATAGGAAGAAATACTGTTAAGTCTTCAAACTAAAATATCAAAGTCACATATTCCATTCAGTGTGTTTCGCCGCAGTTTAGCAGCCTATTCTGTGTACTCTGCACAGTTGCAGAATAGGAAGAAATACTGTTAAGTCTTCAAAGTAAAATATCAAAGTCACATATTCCATTCAGTGTGCGTCACCGCAGTTTAGCAGCCTATTCTGTGTACTCTGCACAGTTGCAGAATAGGAAGAAATACTGTTAAGTTTTCAAACTCAAATATTAAAGTCACATATTCCATTCTGTGTGTGTCACCGCCGTTTAGCAGCCTATTCTGTGTACTCTGCACAGTTGCAGAATAGGAAGAAATACTGTTAAGTCTTCAAACTAAAATATCAAAGTCACATATTCCATTCAGTGTGTTTCGCCGCAGTTTAGCAGCCTATTCTGTGTACTCTGCACAGTTGCAGAATAGGAAGAAATACTGTTAAGTCTTCAAAGTAAAATATCAAAGTCACATATTCCATTCAGTGTGCGTCACCGCAGTTTAGCAGCCTATTCTGTGTACTCTGCACAGTTGCAGAATAGGAAGAAATACTGTTAAGTCTTCAAAGTAAAATATCAAAGTCACATATTCCATTCAGTGTGCGTCACCGCAGTTTAGCAGCCTATTCTGTGTACTGTGCACAGTTGCAGAATAGGAAGAAATACTGTTAAGTCTTCAAACTAAAATATCAAAGTCACATATTCCATTCAGTGTGTTTCGCCGCAGTTTAGCAGCCTATTCTGTGTACTCTGCACAGTTGCAGAATAGGAAGAAATACTGTTAAGTCTTCAAAGTAAAATATCAAAGTCACATATTCCATTCAGTGTGCGTCACCGCAGTTTAGCAGCCTATTCTGTGTACTCTGCACAGTTGCAGAATAGGAAGAAATACTGTTAAGTCTTCAAAGTAAAATATCAAAGTCACATATTCCATTCAGTGTGCGTCACCGCAGTTTAGCAGCCTATTCTGTGTACTGTGCACAGTTGCAGAATAGGAAGAAATACTGTTAAGTCTTCAAACTAAAATATCAAAGTCACATATTCCATTCAGTGTGTTTCGCCGCAGTTTAGCAGCCTATTCTGTGTACTCTGCACAGTTGCAGAATAGGAAGAAATACTGTTAAGTCTTCAAAGTAAAATATCAAAGTCACATATTCCATTCAGTGTGCGTCACCGCAGTTTAGCAGCCTATTCTGTGTACTCTGCACAGTTGCAGAATAGGAAGAAATACTGTTAAGTCTTCAAAGTAAAATATTAAAGTCACATATTCCGTGTAAGATGAAGAAGGCGGGTAAAAAGGGACGGGGAAGTGGACGTGATCCTGATAGTTCAGGGCGCGGGTCAGGACGCGGAGAAACTGTGCCTGGTGCCAGAGCACAAGAAAGAAAGACATCCACCATACCTAGCTTCATGTCTAATTTTACAGGGCGTCGCAGGACATCACTCTCGAGGTCCGACCACTGCGAACAGGTGGTCGGTTGGATGTCAGCTGATACTGCTTCCAGTCGGTTAAGCACCACCCTGTCTTCCACCAAGTCCACTCTCAGTAGCCAAGAGTCTGGTCAACATAATCCTCACTCTGATCATCCTTCCTCCCACCATAGACGGTCTGGTCAAAGAAGTGATCCCACACTGGGATATAGTGAGGAGCTCGTCTCATCACCAATCCTTCATTTGACCCTCTCTCCAAGCACGCTTGCAGAGGAACATGACATCTTATGCCCTGATTCACAACCTCTAGAGGGTACCCAATCACAAGAAGATGACAGATGTGAACGGCATTTAAGGTCAAAGGAAGTAGTGGATGATGATGATGATGAGACACAGTTGCCATTAAATCAACCACTATTACTGTCTCAAGACCTTGTTGAGGAGGATGTTATACAGTTGTCAATGACTGAGTATGTGGTGGAATCAAGACATGAGGAGGATGATCAGAGTGAGGAAGTGGAGGAGGACTTGGTGGACGATGAGGTGACTGACCCCACCTGGGAAGGTGTAGAGCCGAGCGATGACAGCAGTCCTGAGGGTGAGCCATCTGCAGCACCGCAACAGGCTGGAAGAGGCAGTGGTGTGGCTACAGAAAGAAGGCGGACCGCACCAAACCGGCCCGCAAATGTTCCACGGAGCACCCCCTTGCGTAAATCTACCTTGCCAAGGGGTAGGTGTTCCGCGGTATGGCGTTTTTTTAAGGAAAGTGCGGACGACAAAAGAATTGTAGTTTGCAACCTGTGCCACACCAGAATGAGCCGAGGCATGAACACTAGAAACCTCACCACCACCAGCATGATCCGACACATGGCATCCAAGCACCGTAATAAGTGGGAGGAACGCCTGGATCGCCCATCTGTGTCTGCAGGCCACACCACTGCCTCCTCTTCCCCTGTTTTCGGTGCCGGCCAATCGCCTGTCGAAGGCGCAGGCCCGCATACCTCCCGCCCTGCACCTGTACCATCTGAAGCACCATCAGCGACCACATCCACTTCCCTGTCCCAGCACAGCGTCCAAATGTCGTTACCCCAGGCATTTGAGCGCAAGCGAAAATACCCAGCCACCCACCCACAGGCCATAGCACTAACCTCACACCTTTCCAAATTACTGGCCATCGAAATGCTGCCATTTAGGCTTGTGGAGACTGAGTCCTTCCGCAGCCTGATGGCAGCAGCTGTCCCTCGGTACGCGGTCCCCAGCCGCCACTACTTTTCCCGGTGTGCCATCCCCGCATTACACCACCATGTGTCCCGTAACATCACCCGTGCCCTGACCAACGCAGTTACTGGGAAGGTCCACTTAACGACTGACACATGGACAAGTGCTTGTGGCCAGGGACGCTACATTTCCCTGACGGAACACTGGGTGAATGTCGTGGAGGCTGGGAGCGACTCGGACCCTGGGATGGCACGGGTGCTACCCACGCCGAGGATTGCGGGCCCTACCTCCATCAGGGTTTCCGCCAGCACCTACGTTATTGGCTCCTCCTCCTCCGTTTCCACCTCCGAATTCTCTGCACGCAGCGCCACTCCCCCATCAGCCGGTAGCTGGAAGCAGTGTAGCACTGCAGTGGGGAAGCGTCAACAGGCCGTGCTGAAGCTGATCTGCCTTGGGGACAAACAGCACACGGCCTCAGAGCTGTTGCAGGGGATTAGTCACCAGACCGAGCAGTGGCTCTCGCCACTCAACCTGCAACCAGGCATGGTTGTGTGTGATAATGGGCGTAACTTGGTGGCGGCTTTGGAGCTCGGCAAGCTCACACACGTACCATGCCTAGCGCATGTATTTAATTTAGTGGTTCAGCGATTTCTAAAAACCTACCCCAATGTGCATGATCTCTTGACCAAGGTGCGCCGCGTGTGTGCACATTTCCGTAAGTCATCTACAGCTTCAGCCGGCCTGTTGAAGCTGCAGCAGCGCTTACAATTGCCAGCTCACCGGCTGCTGTGTGACGTGAGCACGCGCTGGAACTCCACCTTCCACATGTTGGCCCGGCTTTGTGAGCAGCAGAGGGCAGTAGTGGAGTACCAGCTGTTACACGGTCGTCGCCTCTCCGTTCAACTTCCTGTAATCAGAAGTGAGGAGTGGGAATGGATGTCAGACCTCTGTGAGGTTTTACGCAATTTTGAGGAATCGACACAGATGGTGAGCGGCGATAACGCTATTATCAGTGTAACCATCCCACTTCTGTGTCTACTGAAACGCTCGCTGCTCACAATTAAAACTGACGCTTTGCATGTGGAAGAGGTGGAAATGCGGGAGGAAGAGCTTACACAAGGTGATAGCCAGAGCACCCTCACTTCGTCTTCTCAGCGACAATTGGAGGAGGCGGAGGAGGAGGAGGAGGAGGAGGAAGACACGGTTGCCTCCGCTACAGAGGGTAGCCATGGAACTTTAGTTCCATCTCTTCAGCGTGGGTGGGCAGAAGAGGAGGAAGAGGATGAGGAGATTGAGAGTCATCCTCCTGGTGAGGACAGCGAAATCTTGACTGTTGGTACTCTGGCACACATGGCTGACTTTATGTTAGGCTGCCTTTCCCGTGACCCACGCGTTGTATGCATTTTAGACAACACGGATTACTGGGTGTTCACCCTTCTGGACCCCCGCTACAAAGAGAATTTCTCATCTCTCATTCCTCCGGTGGAGAGGACAAGCAAAATGGTGCAATACCAGAAGGTTCTTGTTGAAAAATTGCTCCAAAATTTTCCATCTGACAACGCTGGCGGCAGAGTACGTGCTACCTTGGCCAACCGAGAAGGGGAGAAAAGGGGAGCACACAGCAGTTCCGACAAAGGCAGGGCAACACTCTCCAAGGCATGGGACACCTTCATGACACCCCGCCAGCACCCTCACCCTGATGCGCAGCCTAGTGTCACAAGGAGGGAAAAGTTTTGGAAGATGGTGAAGGAGTACGTAGCAGACCGTGTCAGCGTCCTCAATGATCCCTCTGTGCCTTACAACTACTGGGTGTCCAAGCTGGACACGTGGTATGAACTGGCACTCTACGCCTTGGAGGTGCTGGCCTGCCCTGCCGCCAGCGTTCTGTCTGAGCGGGTATTTAGTGCTGCTGGTGGCATCATAACAGATAAGCGTATCCGCCTTTCCACCGACAATGCTGATAGGTTGACACTTATAAAAATGAACAAGGCCTGGATTTCCCCTGACTTCTCCACTCCACTGGAGGAAAGCCCCGGAGGAACATAAAGTGACTTTATATATGTTATTTACAATGATGGGAATACTCTGTATTCCCATTCACCCCTTCCACCCAAAAAACGGGTATATGGTTGACTCTTAATCTTCTCATCCTCCTCCTCCTCTTCCATATGCCCTGTGATATAATTTTTATATAGGGCCAGCTCACCAGCGGGCCCTGTTTGACAATTTTTATATAGGTCAGCTCACCAGCGGGCCTTCTCATATAATGTTTTATTGGGTCAGCTCTCTAGCGGGCCCTCTCATATAATGTTTTATAGCGTCAGCTCACTAGCGGGCCTTCGCATATAATGTTTAGGATGGTCAGCTCCGCAGCAGACCCTCACCCATAATGTTTTAGATGGTCGGCTCAGCGCACGTTTCCCTCTTAATCATGGCCCCAGTTCAGAAAAATCGAGGAAATTTTTGGGAGAATTTGCCTTTGCTCACGTTTCCCTCTTAATCATGGCCTCAGTTCAGAAAAATCAAGGAAATTTTTGGGAGAATTTGCCTCTGCGCACGTTTCCCTCTTAATCATGGCCTCACTTCAGAAAAATCGAGGAAATTTTTTGCAGAATTTGCAGATGATATACAAGTAAATATACAGCAAATACTGTTTGGTAACAATTTTTCGCCTAAAGTCGCTTTTATTTTCCTTTTTGTGTGTTTTACGGTCAGTCTGTAAAAATGGCGTACTACGGGCGAAAGATCGTTCCCAGCAGCGATGTTGGAGTCCAAGATGCATCCAGACATCCTCCCTATGCTGTCCCTGAACCATTTCTGTGGTGTTTCCATCCTTTTCTGCCCTTTTCCTATGGACCAGGCACCCTCCCCTCATCAGAGCAGGGGGTGCCTGGTGTAATGCTCGAGTCCTCCCATTGACTTCAATGGGGCTCGGGTGCTCGGCCGAGCACTCGAGCCTCCGGGGGTGCTCGGTCAGAGCACCCGAACACCCGAGCATTGGGGTGCTCGCTCATCACTACTAAGCATGCTAATATGTCATTCAGAATCAAGATTCATCAGCCATGCTCATATGGAAGTATCTCACTAATTCCTATCCCAACATGCCTAACCAACATAGCGGCCACCTCAAAAGTTTTCGGCAGCTCACATAAGTCACACATTAGTTGTCATTGACCAGGTGACAAACATGCTCCCTCTAATGCCTTCCAGTTTTGCAATGTATAATCACCAATGACCTTATTCTACTTGTAAAAACACTATAGCATGAGCAACTTGAAACTCCACCTGGTAGGGACCTCCATTTTAAGCTGGAGATGGTGCAGGTTATTATGCTCTTGAATGGAATCTAATACATTAAAATCACTGTAGAAGAGGCTAAAATGTGCACAGATTTTGCAAGTGATATTATCATGTTTCCAAATTCAGGACATGAGTGAAGCAGGGCACATGTACAACATAACCTATTGTGAAGGCAGCCATCATGTTAGATCCATTATCATCAGACACAAAACCAGCTTTCAGGGAGCGAGGTACAGCCATTCCTCTATCACCTGGTCTAGCTTATTTAACACATCTATGGCCTTGTGGGATTTTCTCTCAGAAATCTGCATGCGGGGGCGGAGCTAACCACGGACAAAGATGGCCGTGTTTTCCTGACGCTCTGGTCATTACAGCTAACTTTATTGCTATTTCTTCCTCATTCTAAACTTCCCTTGGTGATACCTCCCTCAGATACCTTCTTTAGCTACCGGGGAACCTTCAGATACCTCATGACCCGCAATTACATATCCGCAGGGCGACTACCCTGGGGTTGCTTCTTTCTACACCATAATGATCAACGGGTTATGCTACATGACATGATGGTTGAGGGCCTTGTCTCTTGGAAAGGAGAGATTCCCGCATCCATGCTGGCTTTCAAGGTGGACCTGGCGGATTTCACGGCAGGCCCTATGGATTGCACCTCTATGCTGCCACTGTCTTTTTTTACCATGTGTCCGCATGCTTGTATGGTAGATCTGGTGTGCGCTCCGGACCAAGATGTTAGTGAAGAACCTACCTGTGCAGTTCTTTGGAATGGCGCTGCTGTTCTGGGGCCTACTGTTGGATGCTGGGCCTGTGATACTGAGTTGCGGGATCGCCAGGCTCTGGTCGCAGAATTTTGGGGAAACTACACCTCAGCGCTCCTACTGACAGATTTGTGGTTGATGCTGCATCTATCTGTGCAGCTAGCTGCTCTGAAATTAATGCCGATATCTAAGTCTGGTGCTCTGCTTCTTTCCCCTACCGATAAGCTGCAACATGTCTGGGACTTCTTTCCTTGGGACCCTGGCAATTTATTTGCTCCAATTGCTGTTACCCTGGAAGGGTTCGTTTCTACTGCACCGTTTGTTCTGACATGTTATTGAGCCCCATTCAGATTCTGCTCACTATTGAGACTCATGACTTTATCCTACTGATTTTTCCCCCTATATGTTGCCTTTCAATTGGGGAGTTCCTCTCACATCGCTTGTTGGGACTTTGTTTTCATTTTTCCTCTCTGGAATGCCTGAATGCTTGTATGCTTCTTGCAAACGTTTGAGTACCTGTTCAATCCCCTCCCTTGGGCCCAGGGTGGGTCGACATAGATTGTTCGCTGCCTGTGTTGGAAGGTTGTATTGCATCTCGAGGGGCTGTGTTATGTTTATGTATTTGAAATACCCTAGCTATACCAAGTGCTAGTTCTGTACTACTGATTATACATATATATGATATTTGTACACTTGCCGGGGCTGCTCCCGATCCTGTGCGCCGGTCGGGACCTTTCCCGGTGACTCATGGCCCTTCTGGGGACGTTCTGTTTATGTTTCTCCAGCTCTGTTTGTCTCTACAGTACTGTTGCTCTGTCTTTGCTTGCAAGCTTATCTTCCCTTTATTGTCTATCCTATCCTCCTTTACGCTGGTGACCATGCGCTTTATGCGTTTTGGCATATTGGTTGCGCAATTTGTTGTTTCTACTTCTGTATTCTCCTTGCCTTCTTTTCTGCCCTCTTCTGTCATTATTTCCACTCTCACCTGTTATTTCACTCTCTTACGCCTTTTTGTCCTTCTGCCAATCTCCTCTTGCGGTTAGACAGCTGATGGTGCCTTCGATTCCCGCACTGTCACCACTGACTATTTTCTTATTGCTGCTCACTTTGCTTTATTCTTTCTAATATTTCCCAAGGTCTCCTTTTTACCTGACTATCCTTTATTCTTTCCTTTTCATACCTGACCTTCTCTGCTGGCCTGACAACCTTGCATCTTGGTCTGCTCTCCATTAATGTCCAGTTTCATATACCCCCCCATGCCACGCAGCTCCTCTGCGTTGTGCCGCTACTGCGGGCTTGGCCCACTAGTTTTTATTTCTAGTCTATAGCTAGATTTTTTATTTTGTTTTCTTCTGCCTCTTTTCAGATTTTCTGCTTTCTCCATTTCTCATTTCCTTAATCTGTCTTCTGCGCTACTCCCCTGCGTGCTGAGGTACTGTCATATTCATAACTCAATTATTTTCTTATGTATTTTGTGCTACTTCAAGCATGCTGACATGATGCTTTATTAATATCTCTTATATATGCTCTATTGTACTGCTCGGTCAGGGTAGACCTTTGTTTATCCACTTGTAGTAGTATGCATTGGATTTTTGTAGACTCCTGCATGAGTCTCTTTGCTTGATTGTACTGTTCCTTTATTTTCTCTACTGTTTTTGATACTGTTATTTGTAATCACTGTTTGATATACTCTCCTGGTATGGTTTGGGTTCGCTACACAATATTCTAGGATCCTTATTTTGCCAGGATTTGTCAGATTTCTGACTATGTATAGTATATTCTGTTGACTCCTGTGTGAGTCTTTTTTGCTTGTTTGTACTTTTTACAATACTCAATAAAAATTTTAAAATTCACAAAAAAAAAGAAATATGCATGCATAAAATAGCATGCCAATGGTATGTTACCCGGATGCTGTCCTTTAATACCACTGCCACAACCAGATGCAATATTGGCTTTGAAATCCAGTGACCAGTGTCATTCATATTGTCTAATACAGACAATATGACTGACACTGATCAGAGTACCTGGCCACTTGCACACATATCTGTTGTATGGGGAATTTTCTTCCTTGTATGTGCAGTATGTAATGTGCCAGCTGGGTGCAACAAATTACATCAGTTCTTTAAAACCTCTGTTTTCTACAAAAGAATAAGGCAGAATGTTAACTGTCAACATTTTCTCATGCACACTCTGGGATTATTTTTGTGAAGTTTATGACTCCTTCCTAAGAATTAATTAAGTGTAGGTTATAAATAAATAGAAGGACTGTGTAACATTATTGCTTTAATAACATGACTTGTCATGGTGGATGTCAGATGCATCAGTTGGTTAACCTACTACATCCTCCACCGCTATGCCGTCAACTCTAGAATGGGACTCCTTGTCATATTCAGTGTCCTTAAATGGTTTATTATTACTGCTGGTGGTAGTGGAACTTTGTATGCCACATTCAAAAACAGCCTCCTCAAGAGCATAAGGATCATCATAATTTATTGCGTACACTGTGGCGACCATGACTGCAGTCAGTTTTTGGACTTACACTTTACTGGCACATCCCTGCACTGTTATTTCTCCTTTCCTCCTACCCCTAGTATGTTTGCTGTACATTATTGAAGTATTGGTGATGTTAACATTAAAGTAACTGAACTGTTTGCATTGGATAACTTGCCCTTCACAAAATACTGAATCATATAAGTATCAATCTCTAGTGTCTGTCACGGTCATCATCAGTCTCTGCTTGTGTTAGTCACCTATCAGTATTTTAATACTGCCCCAATCTGGCACTGTCTAGAAAAAATAACAACACTCACACTCTATGCAAGTGCATCTCCTTTTCCCCCTTTGCCTGTCTATCTGTCTGTAGCTAGTGTCAAGACAATTTCAGCAGTTGATTTTTCTCTCTCACAATTTCACTACAGACTTAATTTGTACAGTGCACTTGCACTTCTGGGCGCCCTTTCTGAAGAAGGACATTATGGAACTAGAGAGAGTGCAGAGGAGGGCTACAAAACTAGTAAGGGGAATGGAATGTTTTAGTTATGAAGAGAGGCTAGAAAAGTTAAACTTGTACACACTAGAGAAACAGCGTCTTAGAGGGGATATGATAACACTATATAAATATGTTCAAGGCCCATATAAAGGGCTTTCAAAAGACCTGTTCATTAACAGAACAGTACACAGGACAAGGGGCCACCCGCTTAGACTTGAGGAAAGGAGATTTAGTCTACAACAGCGGAAGGGTTTCTTTACAGTAAGGACAATAAAGGTATGGAATGCACTTCCGGAGGAGGTGGTGCTATCAAATACATTAGATGCTTTTAAAAGGGGCCTGGATACTTATTTAAAAGAGCATAATATAGAGGGCTATGCACGTTAGTATTGGGATTAATATTTAGTTAGGGCTTGTTGATCCAGGGAGAAATCTGATTGCCATTTGGAGTCGGATGCCTTCTTTTGGGTCAGCGATGGTAAACAGGAATAGGAAAAGGGTTGAACTGGATGGACGCAAGTCTTTTTTCAACCTAAATTACTATGTAACTATGTAACTATGTAAGGATAGACCTTAGTCAAGAATATGATGGTGCTGCTTCTTCTCACTGTAGTAAGAGTCAGAGTCATTTGTACTTGTCTATCTTTTGGGTGTTAGTTTTGCCTGTTGGTCACAGAGGCTCAGTCAGTTCAGGAAGGAATTTGGATCACCTGCCTGTCTCATTCAAACAAGGTTTTTGGGGTATTTTGGGTAAATGTCCCATTCACTAGCACTGAGTATCAAAATATTGTAGTGCAAAAGCGCAAATAAGCATATGAGTAGTCATTTCCTTCCTTCAGCATTTACAGCTTAAACCTGAGCTCAGTGTTTCAATAGTTATTACAGTCATGCACTGAAATTCCCCATACACTGTAATAGGATAATAAAATAGGGCATTAGAAGCTAAAAGTTGTATTCCATTGCAGGTGATAACTGTTAGCACTGGTTTTATTTCACAGATTCCTGTTAAAATCTTTGATGACATTTATCGATGTGATATATATAGAGAGTGAGAAAGTTGTCACCTGCAATGAAATGCAGTGTGACTAAGTAGGAACATCAAACATATATGAAACATACAGCACAGCTTCATGTATGATAAGTACAGCACAGCTTCAGTTCCCAAAAGTGGTAACATGCAGTATATAGGACTGCATAAATATGCACAGAACTTGGCTTTCTAATTGGAGGATAGTCATATTGGACTCTGGTGTACACTCGTGTTTTCTAGTCCAGGAGATCTAATCAGTATATGTATTACTCAGCAGAAAACTGGTGGAACTTTCCTTGGCACATATAACCCCTGTAAACGCAGTGTCACAGCAGATAAAGCAGGCACATTGTTGAAATGGTATTAGGTAAATGTTTCTGCTTTTCTTAATCTGATGTATACCTCAAAAAGTTTATCATTGTTTTATTCTTGTCAGCTTGGCAATTGCTTAATTGTTGCACATAACAGAACAAAAATCCTTATGTCTTTTCATGGAACATCAGCTTTTTCAAAAAGTTTGGTTAACAAAATAGTCAAGCCATTTAAAACATTAGTCAACTGCAATACTTATTGGTAACATGACTGATACGAAGTTATGTATTTGGAATAAATACCCAGCATGGATTTTGTTATTCTTTGGAGTTACTTTTGATTAATTTCCATAGATATAGAATAGATAATATATTATTTGTTTTGATATATGTTTTTAAGAATGATAAGCAGATGCCTGTGAGGGCTTTTGTCATATTATCTGTGCAAGACTTTGTTTGGCAAATATAATATATTTCTTTCTATTCAAAGCACCCCAGCATTTTACCAGATTAACTGTTCTGTAGCACAATGCACTATTCTGCCACTATGTGGTGGTAATGGCAGTGGTTCTGGGAACATAGATTAAGAACACTATGTAGACTCAACCTCACAGACTCATTAATTCAGTTACTATGTCACATATTAGTCAATGGTTGGTACACTTTCTCTGTATTCACTGCTACACGTGTGGAAATTCATGCAAGTATTTGGATGTGACATGAATACCTTATACTGAGTATCATTTTTAGTTATACCAAGGGGATGATACATAGGTTCTGTTAGATGGCACCCCTCATCTTCGAACACTTCCTCATTGTTTTCTGGAAAGCTCCATACCTATGACACAATTTGTATGGAAAATGTTGATGTCATCAGAGTGCATCTAATCCTCCAAGAGTACACTACAATTTAGTATAAAGGTCTCACCCTCAACCTTTTTCTCTTTGCTCAAATTCTGAGAGTGTCTGTGAGACATCCTTAGCAATTTTAGCATATACCGAGAACATCTCCCATATGAAAAAAAAGAAGATTCTCAACAAATGATTCAGAAAGGGAAAAGTGAGACTTTTTTACCTTTAGATAAATTGAGAAGAGCGATATCTTCATTCATTAGATTGCCTTCAACATTTCAGTCCTTGAAATTCAGCTTTAAAACCTGGCCTATACTGTAGTCATATGCTCTAACATGAATGACTCACCTATTGGAGGCAGCTTGGTTGCTGCTGGTCCCACCAATGTTAAGCCAGTAATACCTCCCTGGTGGACACACTGCTGGGGCTCCCTGGACTCAGAGTTATTTTTATTTCCAATCGCATTAATATTCCTCTTGCATTCATATGCATGAATGAATGAATTAATCAGTTGTTTATTAATATAATGCCATACGGACCATAATTTTGAGCTTACAATGTAAAGCAAATAAGAGCGGCATGAAAGGTACATAAGTATTAAGTTCAAAATGCAATATTATTCACTTAAGGGTTACACATAAATAAGTGGCTTGGATTCATGAAGACTGGAAGTGCCATCTAGTTTGTTGAAGCTTCAAATAGGACGTGTGATTTTCAAGCAAGAAATGAAGATGGTGAGAGAAGTTCACTGGTAGGTAAATCATTCCACAGATGTTGAAATAAACAGAACGGTGGGGGGAGTGTCCTTGAATGATTTTAAGGGATGAAATATGGTGTAGCAGAAGATCAGAGTGGAGATATAGGATGGGGTTGAGGAGATGAGGACCTTGAATGAGAAAAGCAGGATGATATATGATGTACAGAGTTTGATGGAAACCAGTGGAGAGATTGGAGAAGGAGGGGGCAGAGACATCCATAGATGAACGTAAGGTAACTCGTACCATGGCATGCTATTTGGATTGAACTTTATGGGGCTGAGAGTTCCATTTATCCTCTTACCTCTTGAATGTAGGTTCTTCTGGACTGGGACCACACTAAATCATGGTTTTGTCTGTGACAATTGATTTTTACTGTTCCTTATTTTTTGTCACCCAATTAAAAAGAACTGAGGAATATGTTCCTATTTAATCCCCCTCTTTTGCACATAGTGCCTGTACCTTGCCAAACACCTACTGCCTTGATAATGACCCAGTTGTTTTGTGCCCACTCTGACCTCTGGCTTGGCTTGATTATTCGCTTTTCTTGTCCTTCTCTGTATCATCTTGGTTTTCTCCTGCTTTGTCAGCAGTTCCGTTGAGTTCACCCCCCTGCTCTAGCTCTTGTTACAAACACGCACAGGGGATGGTGTTGTTATGTGGTCACCCTGTCCTGGTCACTGGCTTAACTGGTTTCTGTCATTTGACCTTGTGGATGGTAATTTTAGCTTCCATTGTATTGACACAGCAAGCCATATACACTGCAAACTACTCTCTAAAACGGCTATGATCTGTTGGTGACTGGTTTGTTTGGAGATCAATGATTGGGGGCATAGTATAAGGATACCGTTTGGAAGATACCTGACCAGTAGGTGGAGGGAGAAAAATAAACCAAGTATTGTACGCCACACAAAAATATATGCTTTAGTGTGGAGGTGGGGCAGGCAAGAGGAAGGTAAGGAGAAGCCAGAATTCAGGGTGGGGTTTCTGAATCAAAGGTGGGATACCAGGCAATGAATCAGTGCAACACCAGCAAATTCTGAGGCAAGGGTAATAAAGGAGATCCAACAAAATACTCGGTACAGGTACACAGACAGGAATCTGACACAATGAAGTTGCAGAGTATGCCAAGAGAAGGCTTAAAAAAGGAGAAGAGACAGGAAGATAGGAAATGGAGGCACAAGAAACATGAAAACCCTTCCAGATCTAGATGACTCGGTTCTGATACATAATCAATTTTCTAGTATGGTTTTGCTGTGATAACTAGCCATAGGTTGAACGTGAGGTTGTATAGCTAGAAAAGGTAGAGCTGGAGCTGTGACAAGATGACCGTATTTACATTCAGATGGGTAGAAGGGTAGGACTGACAGGAGATCAGTATATGTTGATCAATGGAACCTACATTACGTTGCAAAGGTGGAAGGACAGAAGAGTGTTTGGCGACAAGCCAGAGGTTATCACAAGTGGCACTGTATCATATTCAGACATGTAGCCAGTGCTTGGGGCAGTTGGCACAGAATCAAAGTTATAGATATAGCGATATGTTAGGGCTTGTGCCATAGTTTTGTAAGGATGGGTGAAAATGTTTGTATCAAAAGCAAAACGTGAAAAACAACACTTTTCCCCTTTTTTGGGAATTGCTGCAAAAGTGCTGTTTTAATTATATTTTTCCACATTTTTCAGTGCATTGAAATCCATGATAATAATGTATCTCCCCTAGGGGTGGGCGAAAGTTGTGGCCGTGTTCCCGTGGGAAATTTTGCGAAAACCACATTGTTATCCGCTTTTTCATGGGAAAATCCACTTTAAAACTAGCGGTTAAAATTTTCGCATTTTTGGCCCTTGGCCAAAAGTTTTCGCCATTTTATCAAAGGTTATAAAGTTTCCGCCCATTTAATAACGTGGTTTTCGCACTTCCGCTACAAATGACATTTTTGCTGAAGGCAGACACAACAGAAGCAGCTACAGAGCAAGATAGACGTGCTATGCTGTTCTCTTGTGATATTTTGCAAAAAGTGAGGCAGGAGAGGCTCATAGTGACTCCTATCACTATGAGCAGGGTAAAAAATAATCAGTGGAGGAGCTGGAAGGACCATTATGTGTCCACTGAGTCTGAGGAGGAGGAGGAAGGGACCACTACTGTACCAATGCTGTCCAGTCCCCCTAAATCACCCCAAGGGATCTTGGGGAATTTAATGGGAAGGGAGAGAGAAAAGGGTAGTACTAGTAAGAGCAGGACAGGTCAGCTGCCTGTGCCTGCTGCTAGACGTGCTGCCTCTGCTGCCAGTGTCACCATTGCTGTAACTGCAGCCACTAGTGTTGTACCTGCTGCCAGATGTGCTGCCACTACTGTTGTACCTGCCGTAAGTGCTGAACCTGCTGCTAATGCTAAACCTGCTGCCACCAATACTTTGTCTGCTGCTAGTGTTTCTTGTAGTACTCAGGGGGGAAGGAGAAAATTATGCCATGTGTGACAGCAGGGGACCCTCTGTCACATTGCTCGTCACCTCCGCCAAGCAGCAGTGAGATGCCTGCAATAAAGCAGCAGCACATAGGGACTAGTGGTGGTGGTGGTGGTGTTGGAGAAGCTGGGGTGGAAGAGACATTGATGGCCTTTTTATCAGAAACCTAGAAGGACTGGGAGACAGGGATGATGATGGTCATCACCACTAGCAGCCAGCTTTTGGAATTTGTGGAAATTGCAACTGCTCTAATCTCTGCTGCTGCTGCTGCTGAGATGAAAGGGCAACAGGGTGCTGAGGAGCAGGCTAGGGTACCACAGTCCACCGTGGACACAGTGGAAATGGGGTCAACAAGTGATGCGGGACTAGGACAGGTTCTACTTGCCAGCAGTAGCAATACTCCTCCTGATCCTAGTTGCAGTACTAAATCTGAGGTAGTAGCAGCAACAGCAGCAAAATTATCCTCTGCCACAGAAAGTGAAGGGGAATGTGGAGGACTATAAGAAAGAGGCCGTTCTCCTCCAACTGTTCCCTATCCCTCCCCCCAGAAGTCATGGTGTGGGACTATTATTTTCTTCCGGCAGGCACAGTGCAGTCATCATCAACAACTGCACGGTGCACAATTTGTGACAAGTTAGTAAAAAAGGGGAAAGGAGGGAACACACCTTGGCACAACCTCCCTGATAACACACATGAAACACAGACACCATGACATTTATGTCAAACATGTTAAAACTAAACACCCATTACAGAAATCTAGCACCGCTGTTACCCCCTGACTCTCCAGAAAGGTGGAGATCAAAGAGGAGGGAGAATAAAGAAACCCAGACAGACACTGGAAGTTACATGATGAGCGAAACAACTAGCTCGCCATCATCACCTTCTTCCTCTAGGGTAACAAGTACCTCTCCTGTCAATCCACCTCGTTCATTGTTACCCCCCCGTCAAATAGCAACTCTGTTAACGTTAGGAGGGGTGTGAAGAAGGGTTGCCACCATCTACCCCACTTGGGACCACTGCTATAACCGATAAGTAATGTGTGTCAATAATCTGAGAAGGAGGATAGAGTATGACAATGGTACAAATCATCATGAATATGTGCCAGTGTCACTTAAGCAGACAGTTAGTGTTGTGGGCAAAGGGCAAATGCATTCTGCATGCTAACACATTTTTCAACGCATATGTTGTTGCTGTACGACTCACAACTTTGACTTTCAGCCACTTATTTGTAAACTTCAGCCCTCAGAAAAAGTAATATTACAGTGGGAAATGTAGTAGCTATAGGAAATATAGGTGAAAAATGTGTTAAATTGTGGAAAATTTGTTAAAATAGGTGACATTTTTGCATAGGTGAAAGGTGAAATTTTCCACGGGAAAATAAAAAAATCAGCAAGTTTTCTTGAAAAGTCATGAAAGAAATTTTTCACACTTATTTGGATATGACAAGAGTCACCGAATCCTTACATCCACCATCACCACTAATTATGTTGTTAAAACAATTAACTTATCCAGTTTTTCTTCTATGTACTGCAAACTCACACATACCAAGTTCTTGGAAAGAAGACAAAAACTGCACAAAAATAAAAGTATGCCTTTGTAATGACAAAGTTGTCAAGATGTTGGTGTTGAGTCTGACATGATGCTCTATTCTTTGGAGAAAACAGATGTTTTAAAGAACTGATGTCATGTGTTGCAGCCCACTGGCATATCCCAAGCCACAGTTATTTGTCAAGGACTGTTGTGCCAGAGTTGTAAAATGCAGGTGGTTGGTTTTTTGGGAAAGGGACTGGTAATTTCATATGTCAAGAAAATTCACATGAAGACATACAGTACTGTGCAAAAGTTTTAGGCAGGTGTGAAAAAATGCTGTAAAGTAAGAATGCTTTCAAAAGTAGATGTTAGTTTATTTTTATCAATTATCAAGTGTGTGAACAGAAGTAAAATCTAAATCAAACTAATAATTGGTGTGACCACCCTTTGCTTTCAAAACAGCATCAATTTATCTAGGTACATTTGCATAAAGTCAGGGATTTTGTAAGACTATAGGGCTGGATTCTATTACAGGAGATAAATGTTAACAACCGTTTTATCAAAAATGCTCCCATTGAAGTCTATGGAGAAAACTGGAGATAAAAGCAGAGATAAAATTAGCACCTAATAGAATAGTCAGGTGTATGATTAAACAAATATATCAAACAGGTGATAATGATCATCAATTTAATATGTAGGTTGAAACACAATCATTAACTGAAACAGAAACAGCTGTGTAGGAGGAATAAAACTGGGAGAAGAACAGCCAAACTCAGCTAACAAGGTGAGGTTGCTGAGGACAGTTTAATGTCAAAAGACATACACAATGGCAAGACTGAGCACAGTAACAAGACACAAGGTAGCTATACAGCATCAGCAAGGTTTCTCCCAGACAGAAATTTCAAAGCAAAAAGGGGTTTCCAGATGTGCTGTCCAAGCTCTTTTGAAAAGCACAAAGAAATGGGCAACGTTGAGGACCGTAAACGCAGTGGACAGCCAAGGAAACTTAGTGTAGCAGATGAAAGACACATCTTTCTTACTTCCCTTGGAAATCTGAAGATGTCCAGCAGTGCCATCAGCTCAGAATTGCCAGAAAACAGTGGGACCCTGGTACACCCATCTACTGTCTGGAGAAGTCTGGTCAGAAGTGGAAGACTTGCGCCCACAAAGCCATACCTCCGATGTGGAAACAAGGCCAAAAGACTCAACTGTGCAAAAAAAAGGAACTGGGGTGTAGAAAAATTGCAGTAGGTGCTCTGCACTGATGAGTCAAGATATGAAATATTTGTCTATAGCAGAAGGCAGTTTGTTCGCCAAAGTGCTGGAGAGTGGTACAAGAATGAGTGTCTGCAGGCAACAGTGAAGCATGATGGACGTTCCTTGCAAGTCTGGGGCTGCATTTCTGTGAATGGAATTGGGGATTTTGTCAGAATTAATGGTCTCCTCAAGGCTAAGAAGTACAGGCAGATGCTTATCCATCATTCAGTACTATCAGGGAGGCATCTGATTGGCCCCAAATGTATTCTGCAGCATGACAACAACCCCTAACATACAGCCAAAGCCATTAAGAACTATCTTCAGTGTAAAGAAGAGCAAGGAGTCCTGGAAGTGATGGTATGTCCCCCACAAAGTCCTGATCTCAACATTATCAAGTCTGTCTGGAATTACATGAAGAGAGAGAGAAGCAACTGAGGGTGCCTAAAACCACAGAAGAACTGTGGTTAGTTCTCCAAGATGTTTGGAACAACCTGCCTGCCAAGTTCCTTAAAAAACTGTGTGCAAGTGTACCTAGAAGAACTGATGCTGTTTTGAAGGCAAAGGGTGGTCTCACCAAATATTGATTTGATTTAGATTTTCCTCCTGTTCACTCACTATCATTTTGTTAATTGAAAAAAAAAATAACCTATTAACATGTCTATTTTGTAAATCTTTCTTTCTTTACAGCATTTTTTCACACCTGCCAAAAACTCTTGCACATTACTGTATTTGCGGGTATATGGCGAGTACAAACTACATAGCTGTCACTGCTTGCTAGGTATCTCTTCTACCATTGGGCAGTAACATGTAGTAGCATCAGTTCACCACCAATGCTTCCTTTGGGTAAAGGCATCATTTTTTTCTAATGTTTCTTTTGACTCTGGCTCTAGTAGTAAAGATCAGATGCAGGACATCCCATATCAGTATACCACTACAGAGCTTTGAAAGCAAATTCCACAAAGATGTAAATGTGTTAAATAAAATGCAGCATGTCATAGATGAAAGACTTACCCAGCTCCTTGAAAACTGGAAATGTGCTTGCCGGTAATGGTTCTAATAAAATAGTTTCCTTAAGAAGAGTATATATGATGCATGTACCCTACTTCAGCCGTGTCCTAAATCTAATTGTTAATCAATTCCTCTTAGACTCCAAAGCCTCAAATAATTGCTAAATTCTGCCAGCAAATTATGTGCACATTTAGCTGGTCCTATTTGCAAAAGTGCCTCCTCCTGCACTATCACCAGATAAAAATGGACTGCCCTACCCAGAGGAATTACACATTGTACAAGCGGAATCATAAGTATAAACAGACAAAGGCAATTAGTTAATATACAGTAATTAACTGGAAGGGTTTGGTGGGGGCTTCTTGGTCACCTGGTGAATGGCAGTTTATGTATGACTTATGTAAGCTGCTGAAATAGCAGGCCGCTTTGCTGGTTTGTCATGCCAGTGCAGGAATCAGTGAGATTTCCGCTAATATATTTACTACAGAAAAAATTAAGATAATGACCATTGATTCTTACAATAAAAACAACACAGATAGGAACTAGCTAGTGGATTACAAACTTTATATGGGATCCTTGCATAGTCTCATTTAAAAGAAATTATGAATACAGTCTTGCTACGTTTCTGGACCCCAGATTTCAAAATAAAATTTCTGAATTTCTGTCAAGGTGTGAGTCTATGGAAAATTATGTGAATGCATATGAAGAAATCCTTATAGATTAAGTGGAAGGTTGAATTGTGGATGAGAGAGAGAAATATAGGGGAAACATTGCTAGAAAAGATAGGGTTATAATTAATAAGTAAAAGAACTATGCCATCAGCAACATGAGAAGAAACAGCATCGCAAAATTTTGCTGAACACGTTGTTGACATCATCATAGTCATCATCATCAAAAGCAATCATGCGTCTCAGTGGCAACGGTCTAACATTTGTGATGGTGGTGGCACTGGTACATATCTGTGATACTTGCTCATAGAATATTGATTTTTAACTGATGCACATGAACACCATCTATCTCCGATTAGTGACTTTGAATATTGGTGCACAAAACAGTGTGTGTGGTCAGCACTCATGCATACTTCTGTGGGAACCCTTAATTTAAGATCAGCAAGTATAGAGTCAGAGCGGGTTTTCAGTGCAGCTAGTAAATGACCATATCCAGCAGCAGTGTAGGTAGCTTTATATTTAAAAAAAATTAACTAGCATCCAATAACCTCTAAGCAGAAGTGGAAAAAACACACAAGGCAGAGAAGAATAAATCAGATTTAGGAACAGTGGCTTAGGGATTTTCATACTTACCAGCATGTACAACATTTGGGAACAGTGCTATGAAAACTGATGTAAGATTCACAAATAATAATGTGAGGATATATTTGAATTATACATGATACTGCAATATAGCATTCCTTCTTACTCATCATCTTCACCATATATTCACAATCATCACCCATATTCACCACATCAAATTCAGCCTTTATGTTCTGAATTATCTTTATATTGTTGAGTAATAATTTAATGTCACCATTGTTTATTTTATTTATGAGCAGACATTTTAAAATTATAATACCAAATTATCAGGTTTATACAGCAAGGCAAGCCTTGAAAATAAATTACTAGTCTTATAGAACAAGGCACTCCTTAAAATTATTTGCAGGCTTACAACACAAACACTGTTTGCAGTCCCACAGTGAGGTAAGTCACCACAAGGAACATTATATGCCACCACCATTGACATTATGGTAGTTGTTAACTTAGTTTCTGGGGATGCTGGTGTATCCACCATTCCCATGGGTAGTACTAGTAGTAGTAGTGGTGGTGGTGGTGGTGGGAGTGGGACTGGGATCATCATCCCCACACACTGTGGAGGAAGACCCAACAACACCAAAGGTGACATAGTACAGGCGGTGGGGGTTCCTACTGACCTTAGTGTTGAAACAACATCAGCAATACAACAAACCACTTCCACATCAGCAGAATCTAGTGAGAAGTTGTTGAATAACCATAATATATCTCCTCCTCCAGCTCCCATAAAGTAATCTGGGTTGTTATGTTCTTGCTTGGGGCAGGGAGAGAATGTACAGTTGCCAACAAATGCAATGTGCAACATGTGTGAAAATGTTGTGAAGAGGGGGAAGGACTGGGAGTATTCCCCTTGGTATGTAAAACTGAAGTGAATAAGCTGGCCATGGCCAGGTAGAGTACATGAGAGGTCAAGGTATGGAGAGAAGTAAAAAACTACATAGTAAGTCACTAAGGAACAATATTAAATATTTAGCAAAATAAAGGCTTAACAACTATGCAAGCAGAAGATGTAGAAAAGAGACTTATATGAGCATAAAAGAATGCAAATGCTCATTTCATACACTGGCCTGGAAGTATGCACACTGAATCATTCAAAAAATTACAGTCATACACACTCTGACAAAAACTACCAAGTGGTTTTAGGAACACAAGATATGGGTATAAACCCAGGAAAAGAGGGTGCATGAAATCTGTAGATGTCATAAAAGGGAGATAGTAGAAGTGGGTGTGGTAATTGTAGGCAAACTCATTTAATGGGAGAAAATCAATCCAGTCATCGTGTTGAAGGGAATTGAAATACTAGAGATACCGTTCAAGGGACTGATTTGTTCTCCCTGACACTGTGATACATAGGGCTCGATCTAAATGTTGGAGATGGCTGTTTTTTTCTGCCGACGGCATTTTTTCCAGCACAGTAAGCTATTGAAATGTATATTCTGTGAAAAAATACCGGCAAAAAAAGAGCTGTTGTGAGTTAGAGTTAAGAGGTGTTTTCATCCATTTAAAATGATGAAAACACCATAGGTAGCAATTCAAATGTCCGAGATAGCCAAGAACAGGCGATAAGGGACTCAAGTTATCACAGGAAAGTTAACACTTATTTTTTTTTTTAACTTGAGTCCCTTATCGCCTGTTTAAACAGCTGACACAGAAACTTGAAGTTAAAAAACCCTAAGCAATCAGTGGATGTATTGATATGGGGCTCTAAGCCCCATATCAATACACCCAAAGTATAAAAAATGAGTCAGATGTTAGTAGAATTAACTCTATGAGTGCCAGTGGGGTATAATTACCCCACCGGCATTCATAGGGTTAACCCGACTAAGTTAAAAAACATCACATTACAAGTAACATTTACCATTAATCCTGATTAATCCTGATGTCCAGCGGAGTCCTCAGCTTCCTGATCTTCTTTCCTATCTTCTGTCCTTTCTTCTCTTGTATCTTGTCTTCTTTCTTCTTGCTGTTTTTTATCCATGTACAGTATTGTCTCCCAAGCCAAACTATTCTAACGCATACCGTAACAAATCTTTAAGTAAAACTGCAAAATCTGTCTATCTATCTATCTATCTATCTATCTATCTATCTATCTATCTATCTATGTATCAAGGAGTCCTTTTTTGCTACTGTTCCTGGTCCATTCTGCTTGGGAAGATACATTGTACTGTTCAGATATCTTGATGCGTGTAACAAGAGTAGTTTATTGCCAGAAAATATTAATTTTCTAGTATCAATTTTGTTACATTAACATAGTTATATATTTTAATCATAAAACTTCTGAGCTAAAAATCTATGTATCTCACTTATGTATCTGCACAATTGAAGTTCATTTCAGGATGTAAAAAAGTATTGTATGATTTACACTTAAAAATATATGATTTTGGGATTATAAGTACACTGAACTGGTTTAATGAGCAGATCTTAAGTACTCTCCTTACAATTTAGATTTAATAGTCTATGACTTACAACTATGCATCACCTCTGGATTTTAAAGTATTGTACAGCTGATTTAGACATAAAAGACTACAGTTTGGGATAATGAGTCAATTCAGGATTTTAAGATATTGGACATAAGATTTAGACTTAAAAGTATATGATTTGAGATTAGGAGTCCACACAGTATGTTTGTTTGTAAGTTTCACCATTTGAGTGCCAGACTGGTATGAAACACATTGCTCTGCAATGTGCTATAAACACCTCTGGCTCTTAAAGGGATAATACAAGGTAAAGGAGAGTTTTGAAGGGTGGCAGTACATGTAGTGAGGTTTGTGAAAGTTCTCTACAAAGCACATGTTATTTGTGGGACACAAATAGTGAATGTGAAAGTTCCACTAACAACTTGGGCTGATGAAGGTATGACATTTATAGATGAACTATGCCAAAAGTGTCACTTACTTACAGTAGGAAGATGGCCTTCATGCAGGTATATCTATCTATCTATCTATCTATCTATCTATCTATCTATCTATCTATAAATATATATAGTTTGCTGAGTGCTGTTTGAAAACAAACAGATGTAAGTACTTGCAAACTTTCATATCTGAAGCAATCAATGGTCCGCGACATTTAAATAGTCAGTTCGACTGATCTGCATCATGTCATACAGCTTTTGCTGTACACTGCAAACTGTGTGTTCTCCACATTCAACATCAGACATGCCATTCACATCTGTCGCTAATGTGTCAATTGCCTATTTGTCAGTACCAGGTTTATATTAAGGCTGTAGTTCTATAATGTGAGAAGCATGATCTGATGGTGCTAGGGTGCACACCGAAAATACTTCATGAAAATAGATGTCAACAGCTTATGATCAGTTTCTTCTGTGATTATGTCACAGCCATAAATATAGTGATGGAAGCACTGACAAGCAAACTCTATACTCAGACATTCCTTTTAAGTTTTAGCATATTTTTGCTCAGCTGGGGTCAGTGTCCTGGATGCAGATGTAACAGTTTGGCCTTCTAGCAGTAGGCAAAATCCAAACCTACTTTTGCATGAGTTGCTTTGATACATTTTATAACATTATACTGCTAAAGCACAAGTGTAGCTGTTATCAGGTTTTTGATGTACTGCACTGCACTGTCCTGCTTAGGAAGACAATGCATCCTTATCTAAGAGCTCACTTACCTCTGAAAGGTGTGATAGGAATTTTGATGACAAATCCAGTGAAGCACTGCCTAGATTTCACATCAGTGGACTGTAGTATCTCAAATATGACTTTACTCAGACCCACTAAGGACAGCATGTGTTCATGGAAGTGAACCTTGAATTGTAGTTTTTTTCAAACTAAGTCTCAATTTTACCTGCATGCAGAATTCCATCAGTGCCAATAGTTTGCTATCTTTATCCTGCTCACATCTTCATCTATCACTGCAACAACCACAAGAAAGTAATCAGCAATTGGTTCAGTTCCACTGAGCTAAGCATGGAGCTCATTTTGATTACGTTAACACATACCTCTGCTGCTGCAGATACGCATGAAAGGCAATGTGAGCCATCTCTTCTAGCATTTGGGATACAGAATGTTGTCGTGTAGCTGCTCTTGTTTATCTAATATATATTGCAAAAATACATTACATACATTAACAAATGTTTGCTGTAGGTAACTTGTACAAGCATTGGCATGATACAGTGAGATTGTTTCAGTGCTTGGTTCAAACATTTTGGGTATATGCAGACTCTCAGCTTTACAGTCAACATGTTGCTTATCCAGTCCATGGTTAAGTCACAATATGTTCACCTGCCTTGTACTTGCTTAGCTCTGCATTTACTGATGGGCAAAGGCACACATTGAACTGGAGGAACAAATGTCAAGATCAAAATGAACCGCTCCTTACACAGATTCTATTGGTCCATTAAATAAAGCATCATATTCCTTTGTTAGCAGTTTCAAAGGTCCTTTCAACTTTGTGGAGCTCATCAGAGATACAGAATTGCATCAGTCCCAGATGCTCACATTTGAGCTAGTCAAAATTTTATAGTTGGCTTCCATAAAGCCAAGTTTGTGTTTCAGTCCATTTACAACACACTCTCACCTGATGACTTCCTTTGCCCTTATCAGTACAACGTCATTCAGTTGCTAACTTAGTTTTGTCTCTTTTGACTCATTACATCACAGGTCACCCCAGAATTAAGCTGACATGGTTGGGGCTTGTTATGTTAATTAAGCTGTGTGTGTGTATATATTCATCATCTGCAAATGTGACTACCATCTTTTACTTGCCAGGCATACCCAATTGTGTCTCAGAGTGACATATTTACATATTCCTCTTATTATTTCTTGCAGCATCCACCATAAATCTTTCATTTTTAACATTTTGATGTATTTAAATATGCTTCTAATGCATCTAAAATAGCTGTAACATGTTCTTGATGCTCTACTGTAAGGTAACGATTATGTGTTTAAAAGTATCTGCTTTCACTGTCCATTACTCTTCTCAGAGATGTTGCTTGGATTGATGCAGATTTTTCAGTGAAACCTAAAAGGAATACTCTGTAGTTCTACCATTTGCTACTCCACTCACCCCAAATTTCCATTTTCTCTGGGGGTGGAATGCAATGGGCAGTTGCCAAAATGCAGGAAACTATTTGCCTTTCTTATCAGTAGAATCTGCACTTCCAATCAGCTGTATTGCAAAATTCACAAAGAACACAGTCTTAGGCGGTTACTCACATATCCTTACAGTCACTGTGCAATCAATGGGCATTTCCCTCTCTGTTGTTTGGAATTCAGGGGATGCATTTAAATTCAGGTACAGTATTGGGCAATGTGGTACAATTCGTCACTCTAGTGGCAGTGCTTTACAACAGACAGGAATGTCAACATGGTGCCCACTTACTAATACTGAATTATCTGTCCTTTAATCTATAGAATGGGGAAGAGAGGGGATGGTAAAACAAAATAAAATGGAGTAGATAGTATAGAAAAGGAACTGATATTAAAAAAGTTCAAGGGGTTGAAGATGGGGAAATGGCCAATGCAGTGAATGAAGAGATGCCTTTGTTACAATTTAGTAAAAAACCATTTTATTTTTTTAAGAATACACATTTTCAGAATGGCAATAACATCAAATGTATGCTTGCAAATGATAGATTGCAGATTGGTAAAATGGGGGGAATTAGAAATGAAAGTAGCAAATAATCTGAATGATCTTATTACTAAAATCTGATTGGAATACGCATATTTGTCAAGATCCAGGATATTGGTTTTGCCCTTGTCCTTGCCTGTCCTTATAGTCTGCCCTGTGCTTTTAAACACTCTCCTCTCTGACATTTTGGTGTTTGTGTTAAATATGGAGTTATCTGCATCTAAGTGTAGCCTGTTTGTAGATGCTGCTCCTGTCTTACCTAACTATTTATTTCTAGGGCAATGTTTGACTTCTTTCTGTGGCTGGTTAAGGTTCTAGCAGCTTGTCATCTAAGTCTCGGTGAAAAGTGTTTTCCAGGTGTATCTCCTGTGCGCTCCTTGGTATACGCTATGTTCTAGTTGACTTGAGTTATTGTTTGCTGACACTTTGTTCTTTGGTGGGATGTGAATTTTCATACCTTCCTATCAAGCTGCAAGTACATCAGCTCCAGGCCTTTAGATAAGTATATTTTGTTTAATGCAGTCTCTTGTCTGAGTATAGGGATATTTCTTGAGCTGGTTGGCATTATTGAATCCCGTTTTATCAGCTATCCATCTATCCTCTTCACAGTGTGGTGATAGCCAGCCAGCATGTTGTTTTATGTTGTTAATGCCTACATTTGGAAGCTCCACACCCAGTAACAATGTTTGATTTTATGTTACTCTTGTTTGTTTGTTTGATGGGTTTTTTTGGGATGCTATTACTAATTTTGTGATGAATGCTAGTCTCTGACTCGGGATATTCCTGTTGTATTCAGGTTCTAGTTTTCTCCCTCCTAGTGGCACAACGCTCTCTAACACCATCTCAGAAACATCCTTGATCCAGTCATCACTGGCTCAGCTGGGGGAGGGGGGCATCTGAAATTTCATTCAGGAACTTTAGTACTGCTTGGGCCACAATAAGGCTGGTCTTTGAGAACCAGCGGTCTCTAGCTATGATCTCTAGCACTATACTCAGTCTACTAGAGCATGATTTTGAATAGGGTTGCAGAGCTCTCCTTAGCTCTGCCTCTGGTTACAATGACAACATTATTGGGTAGACATGAAAGAAGTATATGGACTTTCTAGGAGTGATTCTGTAAGCATAAAATGTAGAGGGGTATGCCTGTATGTAAGACAAACCTTAAAGGGATAGTAATGTTTCATAATAAAAGTAACTCTAATTAATCATCATAGTATTCAGACTTGGGAGAGTGTTATTTCAATTCTGTCAGAGTTGTGGCTCAAGAGTAATTCAATGACAAAGTATCCCCCACCCGCCCCTTTTACTGATGTAACACTGCTCAGCCAGATCAGAAGAGAGGTGCCCTGGTAGATTGCAGAGAGGGACAATCTTCAGTTAAGATAAGGGAAAAAAACTGAATAACTTGTCAAGGAGAGCAGGGCTTTCATTGTTCTCATAGGAAGAAGATTGCCTCCTTCTGTTATCTGTCTGGTCTATGGACTGCATTCCACATCTGAGAAGAGATGGTTTACACTAGGTAAAAGGGGCGGGAGGGGAAACTTTGCTTGTGAATATCTCTCACACCATAAAGGTTTGAGAGATAACATTTATATCGTTCTTCATGTTTTTTAATGCCTACAAAATAAAATAAAGATAAAACAAAGTATTACTATCCCTTTAATGCATTGTCTAAAGAAAGATGATAATGACTGATCTAGTGATCATGTAGATGCTTACAGGATTGAAATACACAATTGGAGAAATAAAATAAAGATATTTTTATAAGGATTTGCTACAAGCCACCTAACATTTGATAGTTTGAAGTAAACCAGCTGTTTCTACAAATGGAAAAAACTTTTCAGATATACAATAGTAATGGAAAATTTAACAAATGGAGTACTGAAATGGACATTAATTTATGCTTAAAGATTTTTAATAATTTCCTAAGAGTTAATAATAGGTAGAAATGTAAGTGTATGACCTGTGACTTGCCAAGTGATTTATTTATTATACCCCATCATTTCCCTTTTTGTGACATCAGCTCATTCTACTTTCTATAAAAAGATTGATTAACAATATATAGAAACTCAGAAGTGTCCAGTAGAGCAGATTGCTGTGTAGGGTTACCACTGGCATCTGCAGCCCCATTGAATGGGTGATCTGATAGCCCTCCCAAGGAGTAGGGGCTGATACCACATAAAATGGAGGGAAATGAGGAAAAAAACACAGATTACTGGTTTTGTTAACAAAATAATCTTAAATTGTGAACCCATATGCTAATGACTAAGTGATGTTTCAACCTCAACTGATTCTTTTTCAGGCCTTATCCCTTATAATACATATTATAGCTTTAAAAGCAACGCACGACCAATTCAATTACTGGTTGACGTTGATGTACATTGCAATGGAACATGAATTCGGACACAAACCCACCACAAAGGTGACTATTTTTGAATCAATCCATACAAGATAGTGAGAGCCACCATCATGGGTACAGCTGTATATGGTATATATGATATGCGTGAAATACTCTGCAAAATTACATTGTATGTAAAAAGAATACAGAAAAAATGTTCATGCTAAATTTGGCATGAAATTGTGGTAATATGATATAATGTTTATAAATACTCCTACTGAAATTACTAGGATGATCTACTTTCAAAAGTACATACTTTTGCATGTTTAGTTTATGCTCTTTGTCTGTTATTTTAGATTAAATCCAAGATCATCAATCCCTGAAAAACTTCTGTTTAGAAACTGGGATATGAATCTTGTAATATTGAACCTGTAGTGCAATTGGTTAAAATACATGGCAATTATATATATATAATGGAGACACAATGTAGTGCACAATGCATTTGTATTGTGCACACAACTATGGACAGTTTTTTTTTCTAAGTGCTCACATTTTTTATGACTTATCCATATCAAATTATGGGATATACTAGTTGAAGTGCCCGTGTGCACGGGCCACAGTGCCAGGCAGCAATGGCCGCGGTGCAGTCATGCACAGTAGAAACTGCCCATGCCACGGCTGATAACAGAGCGGGGAGCTCCGAATTCAGACTGTAGTCCTCTCTGTGCATCTTCGTGCACAGAGAGTGGACTATGGTCTGAATTAAGAGTGCCCCGCTCCGTTATCACCTGCGGCGCGGGCAGTCTCTACTGTGCATGACTGCATGCGCGCAGCTGACTGTACTGAGCATGACAGCTTCTGACAAACATACATTAGCGAATTATTATATAGGATATGTAATCATGGTACCAGATAAAAGCCCAATATATCCTAAAAAACAGTGTATAATTATTATGGGAACACTAAACATTAAAAAGGTTAAACCTGTTTTAACTAACAAACATCAAAAAGTGAAAATGTCCCTGTTCACATATGTACAAACTGCTCCTAGTCCTTAAGTGGTTAAATAACCTCTTGTACCATGCATAAGTAAGAATGAAATTTAAAGCAATTAAAACAGAAAACATTATACAAGAATTATATTCCTATTTATTTAAATTATTATATGTGTCATTTTACATAAATGTAAAAAAAGACCAGTAAAAGTGACTAGACCCTTTAGATGTTATATTTCTCTTGTCATAGGCCCCTCTATTTAATACCTGAAGAACTGTCTATTCATATATATGAATCATACATAAATATAATATTTCTAAAAATGTAGATTGTGAGATTTTTTTATTAACCTTTGAATGCCATTGTGGTTCATAATGCATTACAAAGAAGGGGATGGTATGTTGATGGAAGGCAGGGGAAGGTAGAGTGATTAATAGGAAAAGAGGATAGTATAGTGATAAAAGTTAGGTAATGGTGGGGTGATGGAAGGCAGGGTATGGTGGGGTGAATGAAGGCAGAAGAAGACAGGATGATGGAAGGGTGGGCATAATGAGATTATGAAAAGTGATGATATGGTGATGGAAGGCAGGGGATGATGGCATAATAGGAGGCATTAAATGGTATGATGCTGGAAAGCAGGTGATAGCATGGAGATGAAAAGCAGGGAGTGGCACAGTGATGAAAACTAGGGGTGATATGATGAGGCAGGGGATTGTATAGTAATGGAAGGCAGGGGCCGGGGTGACAGTTGACTGATTGTGCTAACAAAAATAGAAGGAAAAGGCCATACCATGTACAAGTGTCTCTCACCTCTTCTACAGGGAATATGCAGTCTCCCTAGTTCCACTTGGTGTCTCCTATATTATCCAATGAGCTGTCAGTCCCACTCACACCCAGGAAAAGAAGCTGGGTTTGAGATATATTAACAGGTCACTTGATGACACAGGCAGGGTTGTAGGGATGCCACTGAGGATGTGGAAATCCTGTAGTAGTGATTACAAAGACGTATACAAGGAAGGTATTTTTTCTTAACTTGCAGAGAGCAAGTTTCACTGAACAGGTGCACGCAACATCTACCTCTGTCCTGTGCAGAGACAGCTGCTGCTTTCTTTGCAGTCCTGTCTCACTTGCTGCAACTCAGAAGGAAGAGTTTGAATGGCAGCTTTCTATTACTCTTCAAGACCTTCCTCATGCTGCACATTTTGTGGTGATGGGTGCCAATTTACCATTTAAGACTGGGAGGGTGTGCAATGCATTGCTGGCGTGCTTCTGTATAATATTATATTTGTTCTCTTTTAATTCCTTAAAAGTGCAGTATAGAATCCATACAAGGCCATGGAAGGCAGGGGCCGGGGTGACAGTTGACTGATTGTGCTATCAAAAATAGAAGGAAAAGGCCATACCATGTACAAGTGTCTCTCACCTCTTCTACAGGGAATATGCAGTCTCCCTAGTTCCACTTGGTGTCTCCTATATTATCCAATGAGCTGTCAGTCCCACTCACACCCAGGACAAGAAGCTGGGTTTGAGATATATTAACAGGTCACTTGATGACACAGTCAGGGTTGTAGGGATGCCACTGAGGATGTGGAACTCCTGTAGTAGTGATTACAAAGACGTATACAAGGAAGTTATTTTTTCTTAACTTGCAGAGAGCAAGTTTCACTGAACAGGTGCACGCAACATCTACCTCTGTCCTGTGCAGAGACAGCTGCTGCTTTCTTTGCAGTCCTGTCTCACTTGCTGCCACTCAGAAGGAAGAGTTTGAATGGCAGCTTTCTATTACTCTTCAAGACCTTCCTCATGCTGCACATTTTGTGGTGATGGGTGCCAATTTACCATTTAAGACTGGGAGGGTGTGCAATGCATTGCTGGCGTGCTTCTGTATAATATTATATTTGTTCTCTTTTAATTCCTTAAAAGTGCAGTATAGAATCCATACAAGGCCCTTTTAAATCCTTGGATATGTCACCAGAGCTAAGGGAATAGAGTTTCCATATTGCAAAATGCCTCTGTTTACAGATCTCAGTGATCTCTAGGGCTGGATGATGTCAGCACAATACTTGGCACTTACGAGACATTGCTCTCCTTTCTATAGAAATCGATAGAATCCCAAGTCAGTAAATCTTTCATCAATGGGAATTTCTAGCATGGATAATGATAGCCCATGAGCCAAGTGGACAAAGACATCACCTGCCTTTACAGATCACCGTGGAGGAGTTTGGAGCTATGAGAACTACTTTTCCATAGCTATTTGAACACAGCCAATGATCTTGTATGGACCCTACACTGCCCCTAAAAAAATGAAAAAATGTATTTTATTAATACTGTAAGGAGCACACCCAGCAGCAGAGGACAGAAACATCAAGATATACCCATGTCCTTTCCAACTGCCATCCTCCCCACAAAAGTTGTGTAAAGAGGAGAATTTTCAGCATAAATACATTTGAACATTGACGTTTGACAGGAGCAATTCTAAGAAATCATTTCCAGCTCTTAATTTAGATCAGAAGTTGATTAGCTCCAGTTACTAAAGCAGCCTTCTAAGGCCTCATGTATAAAGCCAAACTGGAGCAACATGGGCAACTAAACTGTACCATAGGAGACAAATCATTTTTTGTTTTATTATTTAAAGGAATAGTAATGTTTCAAAATAATAGCAGCTCCAATTAATCTTCATAGTATTTTGTTCATGGAGAGTCCTATTTCAGTACTGTCAGAGTTGTAGTACAAGAGTAATTGAATGATAAAGTATCCCCCTCCAGTCCCTTTTACATAGTGTAAGCCACCTCCCTAGACAGGCCAGACAGCTCACAGCAAGGGACAATTTTCTTACTGTGAAAACAATGAAAACCCTGTCCCCCTTGACAGGTTTTTGAGGTTTCTCCCTTATGCTAATTGAAGATTTTCCCTCTCTGCAAGCCATGTGGACATCACCTTTCTGTTATGAGGTGAGCAGTGTTACATCAGTAAAAGGGGCTGGAAGGGGATACTTTATCATTCAATTACTTCAAATACTATGAAGATTAATTGGAGCTGCTTTTATTTTGAAACATTATTATACTTTTAAATGGATCTTTAACTCCATGAATGTCAGAGATAGAAACCTTCAAGACGTTAAAGGTCACATGTAAATTAAAGTGCACTTGCTATTTTAATGCTCCTTTATGGTGCAGTTGGTTTGTCCCAAAATTGCACCAATTTCTTTTATACATAAGGTCCAAAGACTTTCAGTTAGGAGACTAGGCATGAAGCTGTCCTCTTGTAAGGTGCTGAAAGAAGAAAACTGTCATACCATTTTAAAGCACTCTTTAATGTCCAGTTGCGCATAGGAGCCTACACGGGGAGGGTGTGTTATCATCTGACAAGCACATCATCAGTCACCACTCAGCCTCCCCTGCAAGAACACGCAGCAGGTCCCTTATTAAATGGAAGTGTTAGGTTCGCACAGAGCAGTACAGAACATGCCAGGCAATAAGCAGCTGTAATGTTGCACTGGAATGAGGAAGTAGAGTGGAGAGGGGTGGGACTGAGACCGGAGCTGCATCCTGCGGTGTTTCTCAGAACAGCACATGGAGCAGCTGCTGGGGACTGGGAGAGCTGTCTACAGCCAACCCACGGAAGAGCAGGTAATGCATGCGTACATTTCTACTGTATAACTCCGCGTCTTCGTTACCATGCATGCGTACAATTGTGTACTCTATTTCAATCATGCACTCTTCTACTTACTTTATAATGTTGTATGCACGTTTTTTCTATACATAGTACTGTATGTCTACTATTCTATACAGTATAAATAGTGCATGAGTGTAGTGAGGAATTAGTTTGTAATGTGTATTTGTGCATAAACATCTATCTATCGTATCTTGGAGTATATACTATTATGTTTTCAAGCATACTACTAACACATAGTGAATGTATTTGTGAAGAATGAATAGTACTTGCATAAAATGTTGTTTTTTTTACATAAATGTATTTCCAAAGAGCAGGTAGCATATTATATACACAGTTTAGAGAGTGAGCCGTTTCGTTCCAATACGACTTTCATACTGAGGTGACAGTCATTATTATATATGCATACAATGCTATACAGATTTATGTAGGAAAATCAAGAAATTAATATATTGACATACGTGTATCCTGTAACACAATAATGGCAATAATTCATTCTTCTATTATCTGCTAAGCACACATACTTGAATATACTTGTTACTGGAATATATCTCTTATTTTGTTAAATTATATTGCATGCAAAGCAGTTTGACAAATTACAATCTTATCAATGTCCACAGAACTGCGCACTTTTATTAACTATTTAAGAACCAGAGGGATGCGCACCTCTCTAGTCCTTAAGGAGTTACTCTTCATATTGTAAAACGACACGTGCTTTTTATATTGCTCCCAAGCTTATCCTCGCTCTATGTGCTGAGATGCTGTATTCATTACTTGTTTATCACTAACGGGTTGCTTCCAAAGACTGGTACTTAAAAACTAATCATTTCTTTATATCAGTCGTCTAAGAAGTTGCTAAACTATTTCTAGATTTTAAGTGTTTTCAAGTTCACCGTTTATTGTATGGGCTACTGAACAGCACTGGCTGCTGCTAACTTTCAACGATTAAAATCACACCCAAAAACCAACAGTAAAACAACAGAACATTTCCATGCTCCTTATATATCATTTTTAATTTGTGTTAACGAGTTGAATTTGTTTTACAAACAGATTTTCTGATGTACAAACTAAAACAAATATTAGCAGGTATACTGACAAATGCTAATAAAACATGGGACATACAAATCTACTGAATATATAATCTTAATAATCTGATTTATGTTTTATTTTTGATACACTGTCACATATTTCATTTTCCATGTAACTAGTGTGTACAAAAACATTAATTATACATATTTTTTTAAAAAAATGTGAAAACTTGAGTAGGCTAACATACAACTACTTTTATTTTCATTGTTCTTAGCCTACATCTGTGTACTACACTATTTGACAGGACCTATGTACATATTCAGTTTGAACACACACTGAATTAAAGACAAAACAGTACAAGCTTTCTCAAATCAAATAATTTCACTAAAAGCAATTTATAGTTTTGCTTCTGAAACAGTTATTTTAATTTTATGCCATTTAATGGACCACTCAATGAGGCTGAAGTACTAAGAAAGTGATGCGGTTCTGGTTCAAACCAAGTGCACCAAAGGCAATAAATAAAAATTCAAAAATATTTGATTTATTTAATACAGCATTTAAACAATTGAATGATAGAGTTCCCCAGTGCAAACCTTTCTAGTGTTCAAGGGTCCAAAAGCCCCATTTAAATCAGTAGGAATATTTTATTGTTCCCTATGGTGCAGTCATTTGCAATTTTGCGCCATTTGTTTAGCACATCATCATCAGTAGTGTGTAATTTGTTTATATGCATAATTAATTTAATTGAAGTTAATTGATTGACACAATGTATTTAATATTATTAAATGTATCAGGCACTCACTGCAGTTAACTTGCTAAAGAAAAGAAAAATATATTTGATACAAAACTTTTCATTTATAAAGTTGAACCATGAATGAAACTGACTTGTTCAGAGATTGTGTATTTCACTTTTTCCATAATTATACTGTACATAAATTAAAAGATGAGGTAAAATATCTGCAGTTTTCAGAATTGAGTGCATGATGGCCATTATAAATACTTTAAATACTATTACATTTTCATATTAATGTTTAAAAATAGAGATATTTATGAAGTATTAAAAATTCCACAAAAAGTTGGCAAACGGTTATTTTTATGATTAACCCTTTGAGTGCCAAATAGGTATTCAATGCATTGTGTTGCAATAGGTTGGATACCTCTCTGGCACTCAAAGAGTTAATAGAATCCCAAAATATGTAAACTGTCCATATTCATTTTATTTACCTAAAATCTGTATATTTAGGGTTTTTTTTACTGCTGTATCTGAAAAATGATAAAGCTTTTACTAAAAGAGTATTTTATATGTGGTTTTTGTAGTTTATTCCACCCAAACTAAAGTTTAAAACTTTCTCAATTCTTTGAGGCTATGAATTTTATGTCAGAAAAATTCAATGTACTCTATTTTTAACATTTGTAAATTTACAGTAGGGAATATTTATACTTTAAAATTCTAAACATTAAACAAGGTATTGGGATGAGGAAAAAGCAAATTATTTTTTCTACGATATTAACACTTTCAGTGCCAGAGAGGTATCGCGGTGGCTATCTCTGTCCAGCACAGAAAGGGTTAAAGAAAAATGCAGCTTCCAACACTCTTTTCTTCTATTACAGATTTGGTTGTTTACTTAAATTATGTATATCATTTAAAGTAAATTTAAAGTTTTGTACATAATATACCAAAATAATGCCACCCCTTTTAAACATGAAAATTATCCTTTCTTTTTAATGGACTCTACCAAATAATGATATGCCTCTATCCATCCATCTATCTATCTAGATATAGAGAGAACAGAGGGGTTATGCACTAAGGCATGATAAATAGGTGATAAAGGGAGATGGCTTCTTCAGTGATATCACTTTTCCAATTCATATGTTATTCTATAGAGCCTATGCACTAGGATCTCCAAAATTATAGACATCTTAGGGCTAGATTCTTTTACAGGTGCTAATTTTATCTCTGCTTTTATCTCCAGTTTTCTCCATAGACTTCAGCAGGAAAATATTTGATAAAACGGGTGTTAACATTTAGCACCTACAATAGAATCTAGCCCCTTGTGCATTGGCTCCATAGAATAGCATAGGACTTGGAGAATGATATCACTGGAGCAATCATCTCCCCCTTATCACCTATTTATCACACCTTAGTGCATCTCTCCCCTGGAGTAGTTCTGGAGTAAACCAAATGTGCTATAGGAAGTAAGTAAAAATTCCAAGTGATTGAAATGGAGATTTTAACCCACTGCATGCTACAGTGACCGCCGATACATTGTGGATACTAAGCTAGCATACAATGGTTTAAAAGCACCATTTAAAATAAGTGGAATTTAGGAAATGTTTATGTGATTCGCAAACACAGGTCCACTGGTGTTGCTTCTACCTCTGGCTGCTACATCACACAGTATGGGCTATAGCGTGTGATTGTTTTAGTGCATACCAGTTCACGTTACTCTGTTGACCCAGTAAGGACTCCATGGTCTGTGGGTGGGCGGCCTAGAGGACAACAACACTTTTTTTTTTTTGATCAATGCAATCTGGGATGGCAGCGTGGAATTCAATGATGTTCCAGGACTGTCACCGGTCCTTAACACACAACCACCATTGACAGTCCTGGCACATCATCGATCAGTTAATGAGTGCAAGCCCCAGTTGTCCCCCAAGTAAAATGTACACAAAATGGCTTAAAATTATTCCAATTTCCTTTTCTACATTTCGTAAAATGAGCCTCAGAAGAAATGAATGCCCCAAAACACCCATACACTTCCTCACCACCCTTCTCTTAGCTCTATCTGTGTTGCGTACACCTCTGGCACTCAAAGGGTTAAGGGAGAATTTTTCACTTTGTACAACTTAGCATTAGGCAGGTGAAGGACAAGAAAATTAATTCCAGCTCCTGGGTTAGCACAGAATTGTATTAGTATATTCTTTATCCACTCTCTCTCTCTATATATATATAATATATATGTATATATATATATATATATATATATATATATATATATTTATATATACTGGACATAGAACATGTCTACACACAGGTCTACAAAGAAGTGATAAATTAAAATGTATTGATTATGTTTAAGGGTTTATTTTAGACCTCATAAAATGTATATGTTTGTTACACATTTACTGTAAAAAAAACTGTTGATGCTCATACAAAAAAAGAGATTTAATTAATAAATGTTAGTGCAAGTGGAGTCATATTCATGCTAAACATCTGCACTTCCCATAAGCACCACAGAAAAAATGAACCTATCACAGGATATGCAAAACAAATGGCAAAACAGTCCGATAGCAAATGAAGAAATAGGGAACAAAATGAGCTTGGTAGTTTTAGGAAGTTGTGAAAGAAAGCTGGACAGATAAGAAAGTGTAATGCCTCTAGTGACATTAACAAACAGCATGTATATTTTGTTTGTGTACCTAACTGTAATATATTATGCATTATATTGCAAAGGTGTCAGTGCAAAACACGGTATTATAATAGAAAAAAATAACATTATGTAACAAAAAGGAATTGAAAAAATATTACAAACTGTACACATTGAAACAGGCAATAGCAAATCATTTCCTCTAAGAGCAATCTAATTGTTTGAGGAGACTCAGCAAAATAGTGATAAACTGAAGTAAAAAAAATATTGCAAGTTTCTGAAAGCTAAAATAAAATAATAAGGATTGGAGCAATTCTGGAGCAATTCAACCACACCACAGGGGACAGCTAAATATTCCTCAAATTCCCTTAGATATAAATGGGATTTGAATGCATTGCAATAGGTTGGAGACTGTTATAGCACACTCAAGATTAAAAAAAAACCTGATTTAGATCAATCAGGAGAATTGCTAGAATTGCTCCAGACGTTTTATGTATGATTGGCGCTTTAAGGACAAGAGGACACCGCTTTGCAATGTGTTGCACACCCCACTAGCCCTTAAAGGGTTAATATGATGCTATATTACATAGTTGGGGGAAAAAAACAAGTTCATGCCAATCAAATATTGTTACTAGCCCAAATGATTTGGTAGTTTGAATCTGAAAGAAAGGAATTAACAACAAAAGGCTAGCTTTTTACTTTGTGCCATATATGCTTGTGTGAAACTGTGCTGTTTTTGAAATTAGCCTATTTTAACACTAGGCCAGAACAGGTTAAAGAATGAGATGTACCTCAGGATAACCCTGTGGCTTGATTAGCCTAGACTGACAACAATACACATAATGAAACTTGTAACCTGTTTGTAGCTGCATCTCAGATACACTCTACTTTTCTGTTTGTACCATACCAATTTTCAATAAAGCATTAATAGTTAACCCTTTGAGTGCCAGAGTGGTACGCAATGCATTGCTTTGCAATGCGTTGAGTACCACTCTGGCACTCAAAGGTTTAAAAAAAAATGAACTTTAAAAAAAAAAGCCAGATTTTATAAAAAAACAAAACAAAAACAAAAGACACACGCATGAATACAGAGGAATTTACTTCACAATCTAGTTTAAACTAGTTTTGCCACAATTTAGCAGCAGAGAGACTTTCTGATCTCTTGCTTTAACACCTTGTATGTGATATTGATTAGGAAGAGGTTACCTCTTTCCATGTTCTTTTGAAAAAAATATGTGCTACGTCTGTATACTTTCTGTTATATTTGTGTAAGAGATATGTGGGATGCCTGCAGAAGCTTAACACATTTCGCTTATAATTGTTCATATAATATCTTGCAAGCTGTTATGAAGACTTTACAAGAGTGCTAATGCTGATGCACATATTTGCTTTATGGGAAATTGCATGTGGTAACATTGTCAGATATGTATTCAGTGCTGCCATACAGCCAGGCTCCTTGTAGGGATGGGACTTCAGCACCGTTTTCTGGGTTCAGCAAATAAAGAACCAATGCAATTTAATGGAAGTTGCTTATTATGAGATCAGTATAACTTAACTCAGAAGATGGTAAAGTAAGTCTTGGTGCATCTGTCCCTTGATAAAATATAAGATATATATATTGCATGAACTTTGAGCAGGATGAGTTAAATGATTTGCCTTACACTGCACGTCTCACTTCCTGGTTAGGAGTCTATACTTTGTTGTGCGATACAGCAGGAAGAGAGCAAAGAAACATTACTAACCCCAAAACGCCATGCGTTATAATACAAATATGTCTTGAACTCTATCAAATTACATTTTATGTATTCTTTTATGTATGAGCAAGTTGTATTTTAGCAATAGCGTTCTGTAAATCACTATATTCTCTGTCCATATACAGTAGGTACATGATAGTAATCCAGTTTGTTTATTTAGGTTTATTATTCATATAAAAGCAAAAATATAAAATCATGAAATTTGTTTACAAGAAAATATCATATTTTCAAAGCATATAGCTGGCATAGTCTAATAGCTCCAGTGCAAACCTCATCTTGAATATCCTGTTGTGTAATTACTATGGGGTAGATTTTCAGTATTCCTAACATGTTGTTTTTAGGGGATCACCAAGAATGATATCAGCAAAAGGGGCATATCCCTTAAATTATGCCTGTTTTGTTGATCTCTGCAGAAAGACACCCAAATGCAACCTCTAAGAAAAATGAACCCTTTTAATGCCAGCGACCCCTCTGGCACTCAAAGGATATCAACCATTGCACTTTCATGTTGCCTTAAGTACTAAAAGATTAACAGCACTCCAAAGATCCAGACTTGTTGCATATTTCGGGGATATCTAATGTTTCCAGATATATTGCAATCAAATGACTGGGCCTGTTACCTATAAAAAAGTGTCTTCTTTAAACATTGGGCCTTTCAGAATTATTTTTCACACGCATTCATATATGTGTTGTGTGTTTCATTCATCTGCTTCGTTAGTTAATGAATAAGGTCAAATCCTTATTTAGAGAAAGGCCAAATAAGTAGAGTTTAGCAGAAGTTGAAAGGTAGTGTGTGAAATGGGTTAGGTTGATCCTTTCCATTCCTTTCCTCTAATTTTTTCCATTTATTTCCTTTGTCCATATTTTCACTCAGATTAGTTTTTCTTTTCAGTCTTTTCTTGCTAGATAAAACAAGGGTACTGCTGAGAGATGTTTCATACAGAAGTAATTGTAGCTCCCTTTGAATGGTACCTGTTGAATCACATTTTCTGGAGAGAAGTTACATAAGACTCATAGAATGTAGCAAAATAAGTATATGGACATTTGTTGGTGGTCTTGATAGCAGATTAGCTTAAAAAAAAAGATAGAATTGATGATCTGCAATAATTTGAATGAACCATCTCCCAACCTTATTTTCCTCAAAAGGAAAAACTGTATAGTTTATATTTGTCAATATAAAGCTTTACCGCTCCTTTAAGGGTTCTGGGGGGAATATACCATCTTCCAGTTAAGTTCCACTTATGTTAGCCTCCAAATCCAGTGGTATGCACTAGAATGCATGATCATCTAAGTGCGTACTGGCACACAGACTCTGCTGCCATTAAGACTTAAATCCCAGCAAGTCTTTTATGCCTGCTCCACAGCATGCACAGGAAAATGGAGTAATTTTATAGCAATATGCGCTGCCATCATGTACACATAGGAAATGAACACCCTGAAATACCCATACATCCCACGCCATCACTGCTTATGTGCAAGAGAAAATAAGGGGAGGGTGGTAGGTGTAAGTAACTTAGTAAATTGACGTTAGGTAGGTATAGTGTAAGAAAATAGATTCCAGCATCTTGTTTATCTCAGAATATTATTATCATATCTTACCCCTCATTGTCACATGCTCTCAAGGGGACCATTCAAATACTCCATCATTTTAACACATATGTAGAAATATGGAAACATATATATATTAAAATATTAATTGGGGCTTTAATAGGGTGAGATAAAAGGGATATACTTTCCAGTCCCTATGTTATTCTGTGGAGTTTATGCACACTTTAAGATCTCTACATTTGGAGGGGTTTTGGTGAGAGATCATCTTACCTTTATCACACCTTAGTGGATAACTCCCATTTATCAAGACTGAAAAAATATGAAAACAGACAGGAAAATAATATATGCTTAGCTGTGCAGTCAAATGTGGTTGCTTCTTACAAAAGTTCACTTCCTTTGGGTGTTAACATTGATAAACCAAAATATAACTCGTATAATAACACTTAAGCTGTATTCACACAATTTTTAATGGTGTTTGCAAAAAGAGATATGGGATTGTAATGCATTTTACATGCGTTTTACGTTACATTTTTAGATAAATTATTTTATCCTAGTATCTGTCAATATAAGGGCAGCAACAGAATCTCACGTAAAATGCAAGTACGTGCAATGTTTGTGTGATTTGTCTGGAACCCATACTGCAGATTTGTAGGTGAATTAAAGTGGACCTATCACTTTATAATTACATAGGTGATTATGGAATAGCTTTCAGGGTTAGCCATTTTTTATTTAGGTTGACTTGGTGTTAAATCTGCAGTCCAGGGGCTCAATACTATTAATGGCGCTAAAAGCGTTGTTAGGGGCCAAAGGAGTTCCAGGTGGTACACACAGTTGTACCATCGGAAATCTATTGTTTGGCCAGCATCCTCGGCAGTGTTGCAGCTAAATGCTCATTGCAGCTTTTTATTCCCACAACGAACGCTAAATTGCGTGAGTTGTGGGAACACTAAAGAAAACTAGCTAACTCGCATTGTTTGACATATTGTGAAACAATGAGAGTTAGCTAAAAACACAGTCACCCTCCCCCACCTCACAAACACTAACCATACTACCCTATTACCCATACCCCATAGGTATAACACTTACCTGTCGTGCACTGTCAGTCTTCTTCTGTAATCTTCTATCTGGCATCTTCTTCTTATATTCTTTCTTCCTCTGCTTATATTCATTCTTCATCTTATTGTTGTCTTCTTATCGTCCTTGGCCCTCTTCTGTTACATCCCTGCGACTATAATACAGAAAAAAAAAGTTCAAATCATAGATGCCCCTCCAAAGATATTGTAGTTATAATTGCAGGCTGCCGCTTCTGCAGCAGTAAAACAGAGCAGGAGCCCCCCCCCACTCAGTTAACTCATGGGCCATTGCCCGAGCCATACTGAGGGAACTTTGAACAGAGACAGGCTTTTATATGGCACCTTACTCACCTCCCAGCCAACCTTATGCACCTCCCAGCCAATCAGCTTCAAGCGGGTGTCGTCATCCCACTTGCTAGAAGTTGATTGGGTGGGAGATGCGTAAGCCAACATCCCAGCCAATGGAAGCCTGGGAACCATTTTGAACAGAGATTGGCCATATAAAAGCCAGTCTCTGTTCAAATTTCCCTCATTATGGCTTGATAAATGGCCTGATTGGAAACTGGGTGGGTGTCCTTGCTCTATTTTCCTAAAATTATCACTGCAATATCTTTGGGGGCATCTATGATTTGAACTTTTTTTTCCCGGTGTATTATAGTCACATAGGATATTACAGAAGAGGAACAAAGAAGAAAGGACAATGATAAGAAGATGGATAATGAAGCTAAGCAGAGGAAGAAAGAAGAAGATGCAAGATAGAAGATTACAGAAGAAGACTGACAGTGGATGACCATGGTTCTGAAGACCCCGCAAGGCATCAGACTTACAGGTAAGTGTTTATTTTTGTGGGATGTTGTTAGCTTTAGGGGGATTAACCCTGTGTGTACCAGTGGGGTATGCATACCCCACGAGCACTCATAGGGTTAATACTCTTTCCTTTTTTACTCATGCTTTTCATTACTTAGATGTATTGATATGGGGCTTAGGGCCCTATATCAATACATCCACGTGTCACTAGTCTAACTAACTAAAGCAAGTTAGAGGCTTAGTGCCTAGGTTTGCTAAGAGCTATTTTCAATGAAAAATAGAGAGTCCCTTAACTTGTGTTACAAGCCACCACAAGTATTAGAATATCAAACTCATCTACTTTTTCATTGTGTATAATGTGCACAAATTTTGCGCCTGTTGTGCATTTTTTACGTGTCAGTAGTTTGTCACAGCACAGGTAGTAGAATACCAAACTGTGACTTAAAACTACCATTGCCTCTTTATTATTTTTATTATTAGTGTTAATAGTATCCAGCCCCAAGTCATCAAAAATCTCCCCTTTACTCTTACTTTGCTAATAAATTAACTGGAAAGGTGATTCACAAGAGATCTGTCTAGAACTGAGTGGTTGATTTTGTCAGCAAAGTATTCCCCAGGGAGTTGTACATTCCACTGACACTCATAGAGTTAAATTAAATTAGCTTCTTCTTTAACCCCTTGAGAACCAGAGGGTGGTGTTCAGGGCACTGTGTCCTTATTGGCTAAAGTGTACCCTTCTTTATCTCCCCATCTTTATCTCTCTCGCTTCTAATTTGTTTTATTTATGCAAAGACAGTTGTCTATACCCATTTGTCCCTCTCTCTCTTTCTATGACTTCCAGTGGCCTTTTCCATATTAGGTGGAGAGGCAGCGATCATCTGTGCCCTCTGAGTGCAAGTGACCCATGGTCATATAACCACAATATAAGCATCTATGTGGAACAAGTTCCACGTAGAAATGAATGGCTGGAGTACCCAATAGGCTATAATGGTACTGCTCCATTACATTAACCCCTTAGTGACAGACAACTTACCTGGTAAGTCCAGGAAGTCATTCGCTATAATGGGGGGAAAAAAACCGTAGAGAAGAGAATTAGGGAGCTGCTATTGCTTCTTCTCTGTCTAAAGAGGTGAAACTACTAGGGTTCAAAATAGAATAAATTAGGAAAAAGAGAGACAGGTATATGCTTTAAAGAGGAAACACATGTACTGTGTGTATAGCTGTGTGTATGTTTATATGTGTATGGGTGTGTATATATGTGTATGTAGCAGAAAGAAAAGGAGAAGAAAACAGTGCCTCTGTGTGCGTTAATCTGACAAAATGGCCCACCACCAACACCCATAAGGTGCTCACTCACAAGAGTATTGGCTGGATAAAGGCATTTGCCAATTCCAGTGGACAAGCAGATAAGGATATGTAAACTGCCCCCAGATGCAGTATCTGCATCCAAACTTTGGATCGTAAACAGCTACTTTCCTTTGTCACACTCTCCTAAGCGGAATAAATGATTCAAACGATAGCACAACCAAAAAAGAAATAGCGCCAAATAGCATAATACTGTTATCTAAAGATATGCAACAAAGTATCACGTAAGTAAATCCTACTCAAATTAATATGTGGTCAGACAGTTGGTATCAAGTAGTCTGACAATCCAGCACGTGGCGGTATTAAACCCATCTCTACTCGGGCATCAGGCAGCAATAGGAAGCAGAAGGGGATCCAAAAGGTGACTACAGTGCTCTCCCTGCACTGTGTATATTACATACCTCCCATGTGTTCCTCTTTAGGAAGGACAGTCCTTGAAGACCCAAACACCACTGCCCCTCTTTCCCGTCTTGGTGTCCTTCTTTTTATGGAGAGCAGACTGTGTGCGCTGTGTGTGTATAAGTTTATCACATTGCTCCACAACAATAAAACTCACGTTAATATTTGTTTAAACTTCGGTATATATGTTTATAAATTAGCCTATGTAAATAAAGTACTTTGATCTTGTTCTAAATAATTTATTCTTTTGCACAAAGTGATGGCAAACGGTCATGAATCAAGCAAAATATTCTCTGTATGTCTCCCCCACCAGCCACGCCTCCTACAACACCTAAAACAAGTGTCCCTCTTTCGTCATTTGAAATGTTGGGAGTTATGAAATCCCCATAAACCTGCCTAAGTCTTCTCTCATGAGAGCAAACTGAGTAGAATATGACAATATCCCTTTAATACACTAGAGAGAAGGGTCTTGGGGTCTTGTTTTTCGATGCTTTGCACACACCACTGGCACTCAAAGGGTTAATCATCACATAAGTTATTATATATATATATATATATATATATATAAATATATATAATAATGGGCTGCTTTAACTCACTGAGATTGAGGAACTAAGTAGAACGGGAGTGTTTCTGGGGTAGACCAGCTAAACCATAGGGCTAAATAAAAATTCACGTTGATTTAAAGGGATAGTAATACTTCGTTTTAACTTTATTTTATTTTGTAGGCATTAAAAAACATGAATAATGATATAAGTCTTATCTCTCAAACCTTTATGGTTTATGAGATATTCACAAGCAAAGTTTCCCCCTCCCACCCCTTTTACCTAGTGTAAGCAATCTCTTCTCAGATGTAGAATGCAGTCCATAGACCAGACAGATAACAGAAGGGGACACTCTTATTCCTATGAAAACAATGAAAACCCTGCCCCCTTGACAAGCTTTTCAGGTTTTTCCCTTATCTTAATTGAAGATTGTCCCTCTCTGCAGTCTACCTGGGCACCTCCCTTCTGCTCTGGCTGAACAGTGTGAGATCAGTAAAAGGCGCGGGAAGGGGACACTTTGTCATTGAATTACTCTGGAACTACAACTCTGACAGAATTGAAATAACACTTTCCAAAGTCCAAATACTATGATGATTAATTAGAGCTGCTTTTATTATGAAACATTACTATCCCTTTAAGTATGATTTATAACACCTTTAATTCTAGTGAGGTCACCAATATAATGTTTCACAATCAATTAGAGACATGTTTAATATTCATGGGGTTAAAATAATCATTCAAATCATTGGTATGCTTGATAATTTTCATTTTTCCTTATGGTACAGTTGGTTTGCTCCAGAATAACTTTAGTTAGCCCACTGTTGGATCAAAGATGCAGCATGTGTGTCAACCTGCTCAAAAGCCAAATATGACACAATGATACCAAATGCATGTATTCATATACAAGCCTTTAGGGGAATCATCTAAGCTCCATACAGTGGTGAACAATTTGTTTGTTGCAGGTTTCTAACATTCATTGGGGTTATGCACTAAGGTGTATTAAATAGGTAATAAAGCTGAGATGACTTCTCCAGTGATATCACTTTTCCAGTTCCTATGTTATTTAATAGAGCCTTTGCACAAAGAATAACATAAGAACTGGAGAAACGATATCAATGGAGAAGTCATTTCCACTTTATTACCTCTTTATCACACCTTAGTGTACATCCACTCAGTTTTATCTAAGATAACTGGATTTAATGCATGGTCACACTAAAAGTGCAAGCATTCCATAGCACACTTACACACAAATGATGTCTAACCGTTTAAAGACAGTGTAGTCTGGGGGTGGGCTGCCCTAGGGGACCACAGCACTTTTTTTTTTTTTTTTGACTGATGCATTCTGGGATGGCTGCGTGGTGTGTAGCCGAGCTGCCTTCCCAGAATTCCATGACGTGCCAGGACCGTTCACCAGTCCTTAACCCCTTTGCGTCCTGTGACGTACCGGGACCGTCATGCTGGTCCGGCACTTAAGGACCAGTGACGGTCCTGGTACGTCACGTAATACCGTGGACTGAAATTGATCGCTCCAAGACCGTAGCGATCTCTTTCAATCCTCCTTTCGATGTGCCGCCCCACGTGATCAGTCACGTGGGACGGCACGCCGAACGCGTCTATCTGGTCCTTAAAGGACCGGACACCGCAGGATCGTCGGTCCCTAAGGGGTTAAGGGGTTAAATCAATGCAAACATTTTACTCATTATTTTTATGCCTTGGCAGTGAAAGAGTAAGAGTCATACCTTACCTCGACATTAACCAATTTTATGAGGCATCATTGATATTTAGTGTTATTCCCTTAAATAATAGATAGGTCTCCAGAGCATTGTTTAAAGACCCTTTTATATTTTGTATATAAAATAGATATTTTATATATATATATATATATATATACACACACACACACACATATATATATATATATATATATATATATATATATATATATACACACATACATACACACACACAAATCTGAAATGAAGAGGGCAGCACCTGTGGGACTTTCAAATGACAAAAGGATAATTTTATTAGGTCAATGTTTCGGTCTTCACAGGGACCTTTCTTAAGACAGGTTTTGAGAAAGGTCCCTGTGAGGATCATGAACGCTGACCTAATAAAATTTACCTTTTTGCTAGAATTGAAGAGGGTAGCACCAGTGGTACTTTCAAATAGCAAAAAAGTAAATTTTATTAGGCTCACGTTCGGTCCCACTGGTGCTGCCCTCTTAATTTCTGCTGTTTCCATCCAGCCACAGTGAGTGCTTCCAAAACTACAATTTCATATATTGAATACTTAAAATTAAAATACTTCATGCCAGTTTCATAAATTCACTACTTAATACCTAGTAACCATCAATGAGGCTGGTCCTTAAAGGGTTAAGATAAACTAAGCAATTCAGGAACAAAATATCTGCTCCATGGAGGGACCAGTAAAAATGGCCATTGATTTAGAGGGGCTTTTAAATATTGGCTGCTAGAGTGGTATTTAATGCATTGGACTTATATATAGCAAGCAAGAGTTAAAGACCTAGTCCCGCTCAATTGGACATTTGTGAATTTGTCCCCTGTGGTTCAGTTGGTTTGCCCCAGAATTGCTCCAGTTCCTTTTGGTACATCAGCCTCATCGAAGGACATCCATAAAGACACTGAATGACAAAGACAGCAGTAACTTTCTGGTTGTAAAACAATGACAGATAAGAGAATGGGGGAGATGCAATAAGGCATGATAAATAGGCGATAAAGCTCTTATTCTATGGAGCCAATACAATTAGATTTCTCCAACTTAGAGATCTTAGTGCATAGGCTCTATAGAATAACTTAGGAACTGGAGAAATAATATGACTGGAGAAGTCACCTCTGTTTTATCACCTCTTTATCACTCCTAAGTGCATAACCCCCTATGTCAGATGATTTGACTGGAAAAACTGTGGCCCAACACAAGAAGGAAGAGGACATGGGGCTAGATTCTATTGCAGGTGCTAAATGTTAACACCCGTTTTATCAAACATTTTCCTATTCAAGTCTATGGGGAAAACTGGAGATAAATGCAGTGATAAAAATAGCACCTGCAATAGAATCTAGCCCTTGAAGTGGTACACTGCATGTATCTATCAAAGAAGGTTGCTGCTGTGTCTAAATTCAGCTGTCATTATTTTCTGGCGACTATATATTGACCAGTTAATGGAAAATTTGATATTCCTAATATCTATTTATATTTCAAGAATTTTATGTTAGAATTGTAAATAATTGGATTCAAAATACAGTGCATTTATTGTTTTTGGATTCATAGAGCAGAAGTTTAAACACACACACTTTGCACTGACAATAAGTTAGAGAAGTAAAGCCTTGGGCAAGTTTAGTATTTGCCCCAAGGACACTGCAACATTTGAAGCTCCCCCAGAGGCTGGTCATTGCATTGTGAATCCTGACTGCACGATTCTGCTGGGTGGCTGCAGTATAATCATGCCAGTCTTTCTATAAATATTATTAAGATCATCAAAATGTTTGACCTTGTAATGTTCAGTGACAGGGCACAAGAGACGTTTAACCAATAATAGTATAATGCAACCCATATTCCACTTTTTCTGGGGTCTTTCAGATAAAGGCTATGCTATTTAATATTTTACAGCATTGCACATATAAGTAGCTACTGTATGTGTTGCATGTTTTATGCTTGTTATAAAATCCCTTGGTTGCAGGACGAATTGAGACATAGTAGATTCTATTGTTTAATCCCTTTAATCTGCATGCTGTTATTGCTAGGTGTCTATAAGATTTCCTGTGCAACTGTGCTTAGCAAAACTCTTATTTCCCCTTTTCATTCTTTTTTTAAAAAGATGACAGAAATTAAACTTGGATATGTGTTTAATGACTTTTAAGTATCATAACACATACATATGTATAACTCTTTTTACTTTTACTACATTTATTTTGTATATTTTAATCTTTTTCCCTAAAAAACAACTTTGGTAATTTTTATATTTTTTGAATGTAGTCATTTTTACTTTAGAAAACACATTGTTAAGTATGCAGTGCAGTTCCTACATTATGACCCCCAATCACTGACACTGCTCAGCAGTGCATGGCCCAACAGCCCTAGCAGTGAAAAGGTTTATGTGAAGGAGTGGTGAGGTAATGTAAGGCTAGGAGAGGAAGTACTGCATTACATGCCTTAATTCACATAGTCTATAAATATGAATAACTCAAAAATGAGTTTTCTAAATAAAAAATGTATCAAACCAAAATTGGAGTATTCTGGAAAACAATTGGGGGGCAGTGGAGGGCAGTTTGGAGATTGGGGGCAATGTGGAGAAGGAGGCAATGTGGAGATTGGGGGAATATGGAGATTGTGGGCAATGAGGAGATTGGGGGCAATGTGGAAAAGGAGGCAATGTGGAGGCAATGTGGAGATTGGGGGCAATGTGGAGAAGGAGACAATGTGGAGATTGGGGGAAATGGGGGGCAGTTTAGAGATTCGGGGCAATGTGGAAACGGAGGCAAAGTGGAGATTGGGGACAATGTGGAGAAGGAGGCAATGTGGAGATTGGGGGAAATGGGGGGCAGTTTAGAGATTAGGGGCAATGTGGAGAAGGAGGCAAAGTGGAGATTGGGGACAATGTGGAGATTGGGGGCAATGGGGGGAATATGAAGATTGTGGGCAATGAGGAGATTGGGGGCAATATGGAAGCAATGTGGAGATTGGGGGCAATGTGGAGAAGAGGGCAAAGTGGAGCTTGGAGGCAATGGTGGGCAGTGTGCAGATTTGGGGCAATGGGGGGGCAATGTGGTCAGGGGAGCCCATGTCAATTTCTGCACCAGGGCCCGGTGGCTTCTAGTTACGCCTCTGAGTGATACCCACGTTAAAGTTAATTTTACTCACACTATGTCAGGTATTATCAGTCCTGTTGAAATAAGGCAATGTGGATCTAATTGAGATTTGATGCATTGTATGAGACTTATCTTGCTTTTGATGTTATTCCTTTCCATTTTTCACCAACCCTTGGTCCTTACTGTAGTTATAACTAACCCTGTGAATGCTAAAGGCATCTTAAATGCATAGCTTCACAATGCATTAAAGATGCTTACAGCATCCAAGGGTGGTTAAACCAACCTTAACTTTGTTTGTTGTAACAATATTTGTATTAAATAAATATTATGCTATCAGTCATACAGAAGTATTTGCCCAATAGGGTCCAGGAATGTAATAAACATAGCAATTCCAATATAATATTTTATCAGCTCTTAGGCTAAAATTCATCTAGTTGCGAATGGCTCAATGTGCAAGAAAATCGGAGGATTTCTTTGCACATTTTCTCTTGTTTTGCACAAACAAAGGAGGGAAATATGATAGTTTATTGATGAATACCTGACGGTATCCATCAGTGATCATAGCGAAGTGATGTTGAAGAGAAGTTTATATTTTACGCTGTTTTTTGATGAATTTCGGCCTTAGAGTTCTGGAAAATAATGGATACATTCTTGCAAACGCCAGGAAAGATGAGTAGAAATACCTGCTTAAAAGAAAGCTATCATAAAACTATAACAAAAATTACTGTTTCATTAAATACTGCAGTCCTCAAGTACCCCCCAACTGTGCTGGATTGTAGTATTCCTCTGCCTGTGCACAGGTGTGTAATTAGTGGAACTTTTAGTCGGATTAGTACACCTGTGCCCAGACAGGGAGATATCAAAAACCTGTACCGTTAGGTTTGCTTGAGGACATCATTTGAGAAATTCTGCATTGTAGTATCACATACAGTGCATTTAGGCTAATCCATGCTAAGTTACTGCTGCACACTCACACATACTGGGCTACTCTCTCTTTCTGCTGATATTCTGTGCCTTATATCGAACCAGTTGTCATTTTCCTCCCAAAAACTTGTCTTAATGTATGGTATTACTGGGTTCCTGAGGTGAATTTGTTAAGAAACCATTTTTGTCAGTTGTATATAATTTATCTATTATTTTTTAATGGAAATGTCTGGGTATAGCCTGTGTGACTTTGTTTATTCTGTAAGTAATCCAAAAACTTTCCTCCTATCTCTACAAAATATCCTATGAATGAGTAGTTTTTCATTCTTAATTTACTACAGATGGGGTGTGTACTTGCTTATATTATATTAAAGGGTTATTACCTAATGTATTGATGAGCATTCTGAGGCCATTCAGCTGTTCAAAACTACAGTTCTCATCAGCTGGAGGGCCTCACATTGCCTATTACTGACCTAATGGGTATATAGGCTTTGAGTCATGTATATGTGGGTTATTATTAATAAACCTCAGTGAGTAAAAATACTTTCATTACTTTGTAATCTATAGATCGTTTTTGAAGTTTAGAGAGATTTTATATACTTTGAGAAATAAAATTAGTATATATAATAACAGTAGTTCAGGGTCTTCCCCAATAATGTGACACTTTTGGTTACTTTCAGAATTCACATGTTTGTAGTTTTGTATTTTTAATACCAGGGAATCACTTCATAGGGTTATTCTTATTTAAGTTATTTGTGAGATTCTGTTTGTGAGAATAAATGCAAATAAGTACCATATAAGGAAAATACTAACATTGGAAGTAGTGACAAATTTGTCCTGTCAGCAATTGCTGTTGCTGTTAGTGATGCGGATAAGATAAGTTAATTGCTTCAGTAAAGAAAGATACAGATGTAGCAAAAGTTATTGTACCTTTTGTCATGATTCACTGTGTTCAGCATGTCATAGAAAAAAGCAGATCTATTGGAATGCTTCCCACTAGTGTTCTCTGAGCCTGTATATCAAGAAATTATTTGTTTTATTTCCTGAGTGCAGAAACAATTCTTTCTTCCATATTTAATTGGCACTCAAAGGGCTAAGACCCTGTGCCTGCCTAATGTCATAGTAACTTAGTTGATTAGGCTGAAAAAGACATGCTTCCATGAAGTCCAGCCCATAGTAACACAGTAACATAGTTGATGAAGCTGAAAAAAGACATGCATCCATAAAGTCCAGCCCATGCCGGAAACACCCCTGTTGATCCAGAGGAAGGCAAAAACAAGCCCTCTGAATCCATTTCCAATTTAGCCTTAAGTGATGGAAAAAAAGCCCTTCCTGACTCCAAATGGCAGTCAGATAGTTCCCTGGATCAACAACCTATCTGCATTGAAGCCATTTCTCTTAATTCTCAATATTGTTCTGTGCTAGATAGAAATCCATTGCTTTTTTGAAAGCAGTTACTGTATCTGCAAGCACAACATCCCAATGCAAAGAATTACATATCTTTTCCAGCCTTATTGTAAAAAAACCCCTGCCTTTAAGTCTAACATACCTTTACTCTAGTTTTAATGGATGACCTCTCGTTCTTAGCTCAGCTCTTTGCATAAATAAATCATTGGATAGTTCTTTTTTATTCACCTTGAATATATTTGTAAATGGTGCTATATCCCCTTAGATGTCTCTTCTCTAATGTAAAAAATATAAAACAGTTTGGCTAGTCTCTCTTTATAACATCCAGCTCTGTATGTATTTCCTTGCACAGTGTAGCGTCATCAGCAAACATTGATATGCTACTTTCAATTCCCATTTTTCTAGATCATTAATAAACAAATTTAAAAGCATTGGGTCCAGGACTGATCCCCATTTACAAATCTCAAAAAGGTTCCATTTATACATACTTTCTGCCATCTATCATTTAACCAGTTCTCAATCCATGTACATATATCACCTACCAACCCGAAGCCTTTTAATTTGTGCAATAACCTGTTGTGAGGCACTGTATCAAAGGCTTTTGCAAAATCCAAGTATACTACATCCACAGCAATTCCCTTGTCCAAACTACTACTTACCGTTTCATAAAATGCAAGTAAATTAGTCTGACATGATCTATTCTTCAAAAAACCATGCTGACTCCTACTAAAATATTTGTCTTAACATAGTTCTGATTATTGTCAATACCCCTTCTAATATCTTACCCATTATGGAAGTCTAGCTCACAGGTCTATTGCCCATAGCCTGTCATTATTACTTCCTTTGTACATACTGAAAGCGGAACTAGCATCCCTGTTAAAATTTGGCCCAAATAAATACCCATGTGGTGACTGCTCAATAGGGCTAGTCGCCAGAATTATTTCTTGGTTATTGAGAATTATACACTATTACCAGACTGACAGACAGGAAAGTGCGCAGACATCTTTCCATAGTGACATCTGCATGCCTGCGCTGTCAGTCCCAGCCTACTCTAGGAGGTGTTGCTAGGAGCTGTTCAGCAATCAAATGGACTGAAAGCACAGGCGCTCAGACGTCACCATGGAAAGATGTATGCGCTGTTTCTTGTCTGTCATTCCGAGAACAGTGTTTAATTCTCATTAACCGGGTAATAATTCTGGCAACTAGGGCTATTGAGCAGCAAGTTGCCAGATGGGTATTTATTTGGGCCAAATTTTAACAGGGGTGCTAGTTCCGCTTGAAGCAAATAATGTATTTAGGATGTCAGCCATAGCCTTATCCTCACTAATTAATTCACCTGTCTCAGCCTTAACAGGACCAATATCAACCTTAACCTTTTTGATATTAATATACTTATAAAATTGTTTAGGATTTCTCTTGCTGTCATTTGCAATATTTCTCTCATTTTCAATTTTATCTAGCCTAATTGCTTGTTTTCAAATTTTATTACATTCTTTATATTTTTTAAATGATGCATCTGACCTGTCTGACTTAAACACTTGAAAAGCCTGTTTCTTATTTCTCATTTCGCTGCAAACTTCATTATTAAACCACACTGATTTCAATTTACTCCTCTTGTGCTTATTCCTCAATGGTATATATTGACGCATATTTTTGTCTAAGAGCATTTTAAACAAATTCCATGATTCTTGTGCATTTTTATCTTTAATACTGCTTTTAGCTTTGTAAAATTAGCCTTTTTGATATTTAATGTTTTGGTTAAACCCTATTGGGTTTCTCATAACAATTTTCAAAGGATACCATATTGTGGTCACTACTGCCCAAATGTTCCTTTACCTGTATACCTGTATGTTTATCATGTTAGACTTGTTTGAGAGCACTAGGTCAAGCAACGCCTTTTTTCTACTTGTCTCCTCTACTAGTTGGTACTTAAAGGGGAACTTTCAACTGATAAAAATTTTTTACCATATGTTCAAACACATAAGCAGTATTAAGAAACATTATGCTTAGATTTTATTTTTACGTACTATTAAAGATATTTGATGTCCAAGACGAGCACTTTCGCATTCAGCGGCACAGTGCATCTTTGACAGAGCTCTCAGGACTTCCCAGCACTATTACAGTCTCCTCCCACCTCAGTATAATGATAATTGTAGCTTGCTGTAACGGTAGGAGCCGTTCACACCACACTGAAGTGAAATGTGAATGCGCTTGCTGGGGCAGCTGGGAGGGAGGTGGGAGGAGACTGCAATAGTGCTGGGAAGTCCTGAGAGCTTTGCCGAAGATGCACTGTGCCGCTGAATGCGGAAGTGCTCATCTTGGACATCAAATATCTTTAATAGTACGTAAAAATAAAATCTAAGCATAACGTTTCCTAATACTGCTTATGTGTTTGAACATATGGTAAAAAATTTTTATCAGGTGAAAGTTCCCCTTTAAAATTGTCATTAATCATACTTAAAAAATTATCTTTGTTCTGCTGGAAGTCATATTGCTCCAATCAATTTCAGGATATTTGAAATCTCTACATCTTTCCTGACCTAGAATCCTTTTTCTTTTGCAGTAACAGTTGGGCTTCCTCAAATTCCCCAAATCTAGGTGGCTTGTAGCAAATCCCTATTAACATTTTATTAAGTGTGCCCCCAGTGTGTATTTCAACTCACAGGGCCATTATATTTTTACTGGACTCTTCATTTATATCTTCCCTTATACTAAGTTTTAAGGCTAGTTTCTCCATCTTACCAGCAAGACTACGAGCATTTGCATGTCAATTTACTATGCTATGTATGTTGAATTTTCTCTGCATAACACTACTTGTGCCAAGGGGTGGACAGTCGTGCTGTTTATGGGTGTTTTAGGGCATTCCTATTTAAAGCAATATAATAAACAAGCTGTAGAGGATATGGAGTGATTTAACACCATTTACCTGCGCATGGAATGGGGCTGATGTACAGGATGGGCTGATATTAAGATATGAACAATGTCAAAGATTGACAGCTTATGTGTATTACATAAATCAGACACTGAAGCGCACCCCCACCCCCCCAATTGCAGTCACTGGCATTAGAGGCTAATGCCAGTGGAACTGCAATGGTGTACAGTGTTAAATACAGATCAATAAGCATTCAATTCATATATCACCTTAAGGCACCCACGAATATGGCACATTTGCATTAAAACATTAGATTAGTGGTTCTCAATTTTCTTTTGCTCAATGCACCCCTATGATGCAGTATGTAATATTTGGGGCACCTCTAACATCTTATAGGTCATTTGTCGAGGGTGTAATGAAGGACATAGATACATAAATATATAGCTATTTTTAGATCTCACAATCAGAATAACTAAAATAAACATTACATTTTTATATTGATATACAGTTCTAACTCAATGTTCATATTTTTGTCATAGTATTCATTGATAAAACAGGGCATTCTAACTTGATGTCTGTGGCACACCAAAGTACCACGGGTTCACTATTGACATGTTGCCATCTATTTGGCAACCGTTAAAATGGTCCGTTAAAAATTTCCAGAATCAAAAGGGTGACATCAGAATGTTGCCTGAATCAAAAGAACGACATTGTGATGTTGCATGCTTAAAGGTCGCCAAATAGGGGATGTGCCCAGCATACACTGCAATGCCAATGCATCAGCTTACCATGATGTGATATTTGGGACATCAGTGGCTGCGGAGAAATCATTGGCTATTGTAAGTCTATCTGTTTACAGACAAACATCATGCATACAGCATTTATATATTTAAGGCTCCAAACTAAGTCCCTTTGGTACAGATGTACACTTACTTGAATTAAGCAGGGATAAAGCCCATCACTTATGTCTGTTAGTCACATAGATCTTCTCCATCTCCATCTCTCCACTGTGCTTCCATGCTGATCCTGACTCTTCTGTGCTTGATTATCATGTCTCTGCTCCAAACACTCCTCTATCCTCCTAAGAATGTTGACCAGAATGTTTCCTTCAACATATTTAGGAACCCTAACTCCCACCTTCTTCCGGAATTCAAAAAGTGTCACTTACTGTCCCTGATTTGTATTAAAAAACCATCCAATGGGTTATAATACAAATAGCAAGCTGTAGGGGAGAAGGTTTGGGTTTGCTGGCATTAGTCTTATTGACAGCAGTGGGAGTTGGTCGGTATGTACTAAAGCATTCTTATGCTCTTGTGCATTCTTTGATGTGCAACCATTTGAGTTGGGGGATAAATATGAGTTTCTGTGTGTTTTTGAGTGTGTGTGTCTGTCCCAACTCAAAATATCCTGTACTTGCTCCATTCAAATCTGCCTCAATCATGCTGTGATGATGTGAGGGTCAGTGGAAGGTAGTTCCTCAGTGCAGAAGAGACTGTCAGCAATGAGTGTGAGAGCCCAACTCCACATCTTGCCATACGTTACTTAAAACAATTAAGGCCATATTCAGGAAGCTGAAGAACCAGCTACATAACAGCAAACAAATAAAAACTCCTCAAACTGTCATTGATTTAGATAGGGCAATGTCGCCCGCGCACCCTTTGCGACATTCTGATGCAGCCTTCTGAGAGGGTATTATGTCATGTAATGGTTGACAGGTAATGAGGGAGTGAGCTTGTAGTTAGGCCTATCAGTGAAGATCGTTTGATTGTTGGGATCATTTCCTGTTTCGCATTCTCATCATCACAATATGTAATGATTTCTCCACAGCCACTGATGTCCCCAATGTCTCACACAATGGTAAGCTAATGTAATGGCATTGCAGTGTATGCTGGGCACATCATCTATTTAGCAACCTTTAAGCGTGCAACATCAGAATGTCTCTCTTTTGATTCGGGCAACATTCAATGTCACGACCTTTGAATGTGCAACATAGGAATGTCGCTGAGAGGGTATTATGTCATGAAATGGTTGACAGGTAATGAGGGAGTGAGCTTGTAGCTAGGCCTATCAGTGAAGATCGTTTGATTGTTGGTATCATTTCCTGTTTTCCATTCTCATCATCACAATATGTAATGATTTCTCCGCAGCCACTGATGTCCCCAATGTCACACAATGGTAAGCTAATGTAATGGCATTGCAGTGTATGCTGGGCACATCATCTATTTAGCAACCTTTAAGCGTGCAACATCAGAATGTCTCTCTTTTGATTCGGGCAACATTCTGATGTCACGACCTTTGAATGTGCAACATAGGAATGTCGCTCTTTTGATTCGGGCGACATTCTGATGTCGCCCTGTTGATTCTGGCAACATTTGTAATGCACCATTTTGATGGTTGCCAAATAAATGGCAACATTTCAATAGGATACCAGTACCATGGCCCCCTGGTTGAAAAGAAATGCATTAGATCATAGAGGCCTCATGCACTAGAGTCCAAACTGATGGAATATTCAGAAACAGATCTGAGCCAATTCTCCATCCCATCTAAATGTGAGAAAGTGTCTGATAATTCAAGCTGTGTTTTCAGAATCCGGTCCAGAGACTGGATTCAGCTAACAGTTGCATGGGTTGCACTGATTTAATAGTCTGCAGTGTAAATTTAAATAAAAACTGAAAATTGGGGGTAATGTATATATATTATAGAGAAAATCAGGACTCTCAGTAAGCTTTTTCAAGGTGAAACACCTTGAAAAAGCTTCCTGAGAGTGCTGATTTTCTCTATAATATTCATCCTAATATACAGCACCCAGGCATTCTTCTATGTATCGTGAGTTCATACTCAAAAAAAAATAAAAAAATAAATAAATATATATATATATATATATATATATATATATATATATATATATATATATATATAGTGTTGCAATGCGTTAGATACCTCTGTGGCACTGAAACGATTAATTTATATTAAAAGTCAGACCTTTTGGGTAGGAGTGGGCGGGATTGGGAAGATCCTTGCATGTCAATCAGAGAGGCTTTCCCTCATTGACGTTTCTCTATCTACCCACTCCTCGGGTGCTCCGGGTAGAATGGAAGCAGGGGAGATCTCATGCTCCCCTGAGTCACCTTTATCGTCTCTCAGCCAAATCAGCTGGGAGATCAATAGCTGGGGGCATCAGGAGTGGTCCTGATGCTCCAGCATGAGATCTGACTTTTTTTTTTTTTTGAAGCGGATGACTGAGTAGGCTGGAGCCATCGTCCCCTGCCCCCTCCTAAGCCACTCGGAAATGTTAATTTTTAAAGAGTGGCAGCTGTGGTTGGTTGAAGAGGTAGGGGCTATGCCCCCTACCTCCTCCTCAACCAGTCAGTGATTTCTAGCAACACCCCTGTTCTTTAAAGGGGCATTCTAGAATTTGAAAAATGTCCAAAAAAAAGCATCAACACTTTATAAAGGCAATGATTTAATTAAAATGTATGGACTATCCAAACTTATTCTTTTTTCACTTTATAAAAAGTTGTTTAAGCCTGTGATTATACTGTACTATTATGCCTCTCAAGGGAATTTTCTGCCCAAAGGTCAGTGCAAGTAACTAGAAACAGAGGAAAGGACAGGAAATAGTTATTTATATTAATGACTATCAAGTTGTCAAATTCACTACCATGGCAAAAAGTGAGGGTGGCATATAAAATATGCATTGCATACCCCTTTGGCATTGAAAGGATTAAGAAAAATAGAATGCAGCATACCGTACAGACTTCATGGAAATGGCATCAAAGAACGAGTTGGTCCTTTTCATGGACAGATGTGGTAACCACTTTGGGATGATTGTCATCCCCAGTGTTACTCTATAGAGGTAGAGCACAGTCGGGTGCAAACTGGAGGGAAGTCAGATCTGTGTGCATTAAGTAACTACGTTAGCACCCTGTCAGGACCTGAAGGTCCTGAAGGGGAACTAAGCATTTTGCAACAGGTGGAGGAAGTAAAGAAAGGGAAGAGTAGCAGAGGAAAGGCCATGCCGCCCAGTGGACAGAGCCCCCAACTGCGCAGATGTGGGTAGAGGGTTCATGATGATGTTTTGAGGTGTGAAGGGAGGAAGCTATTAGTATTGGAGCAAGTGGACAAACTTGAGCAGCATGAGGGAGGACAGAAGAAGGACCTAGCGTTGTTACACAGGGATGGCTAATTAGTTTAGGGGCAGTCGGTAGTGATCATAACACACATGCACGTGGGAGTGGTAGGATGTGCACACGCTATACTGTATTTCCTGTCCTGAGTTGTCGAGGACTAGGCCAATGTAGCGGAGGAGGTGGATGGTGCATGAGGCATTCACAGTGGGGCATCAGCCATGTATCTGAGAAGGCATTTAGTGGAGGAAGAGTAAATGTAATGCATGAGGCGTGTAATGGAGGAGTAAAGTTTTGGGAATGTGTGTATTTAGATGTATCGTCTTTAGTCGGCCATGTTTTTTCATTTTTTAAGATGGAAGTTCAAGGCGGAAAAAGTCCTTGCAGATATTTTCACAGGAGTAGGCAGGGGCCGGCTGAAGGCCCCTGCCTACTCCTGTGAAAATCACGCCCCCTGTGTATTTTGAGGCCTGGGAGTGTGGAGGATATTTGAATATCTTCTCCTTACTGCTGCCCATGGGTTTGTATGGAGAAGCAGGTTTTCTCTTTTATATATATATATATATATATATATATATATATATATATATATATATATATGTGAAAAGTTCCATTTTTTTCCTGTGGAAATGTTCATGCAACACGCAACATGTGCTGCTTTTTCTGTGGAATTTCCAATCCATTAAAACCCAGTAAAATGTCTCCCTTTTTGTTAGCCCCCCAAAAAATTATTTCTGCTTTCCGCCTTTGCCTGGGACTTCCTGGGACAGAGGGTACAGACTCATTATGTGTGGTTCTATGGCTGCCAGTGCATTGGAACAAGAATGGGACTCAGAGGTCAGTATGGCTTCATAGCAGTGGTGCAGAGTTGGAGATGGGTAAGTTTGTGTGGTTCTATAGTTACCATAGCAGTGGAACAAAGCTGGGGTGTCAGTATGTTTGGTTCTATACAATGAAGGGTAACATGAGGCCCTTAAAAAGTTTCCTGAGTATAACTACCTTCATTCCATGCCAGCTTAAATAATGTGAGTTGTAGCTTGGTAGCAGCTTTAGGGCCTTAAGTTGTTCATTGTTATGGCTACTAGTGTAGTGGGACAAGGCTGGTTCAGGTTATTATATGTAGTTCTCTGACTACCATGGGACAGGGTTGGGAGGGTCAATATGTGTGGTTTTGTGGTTACCATAGAACCAGTTTGGGGTTTAGTTTATGTGGTTCTGGCTACCAGTGCAATAGGATAAGGCTGGAGGTCAGTATGTGCACAGTATGTGCAAAGCTTTCATCAATGAATCAGTCACCCGATCTGACCCGGGTGACTGATTAATTGATGAAATCGCAGCGCTGCTCTTTCTAAGAATGACCCGGTGACAGGGTTCATTCATTGAAGGAGAGCTTGTACTTGTACCGCTCCAGTACTAAAGAAAGCAGAAAATGCCTTTGGGTCACCCCATGGATCATCTATCCTTCTGGGTAGATAATCCATGATAGGGGGGATATCAGGAGGGGTCCTGGTGACCCCCTCGAGGTCTGAATTATTAAACATTAATAAAAAGCGCATATAACCTATGTTAAACATTGGTTATATGGCTTTATTAAAAGAGTCGCCACATGGATCACCTGTCATTGTGGATAGGTGATCCATGTTAGGGGAGTGTCATCAGGGGTCCTGGGGACTCCCTCAAGGTCTGAACAATACATTTAAGATATATTTAACCAAAAAAAGAAGACGAAAGCCCATATAACATATGTGACACATATATCATATGGACTTTATTAAAATGCCGGCATTGTTGCTTGCATTGATCACCTATCCTTCTGGATAGGTGATCAATGCTAGGGGGGTGTCAGGAGGGGTCCTGATACCCCCCTTGAGGTCTGCACTATTTATTTGAAATACAATCAAAATAAAAAATAAAAAAAATGTATACACATGTACAGGCAAGGTATGCAGCTGCATACCTTGCCTATTAACCCTATTAGTACTAGAGGGTTTGCAAACACATTGCAATGTGTTACTACCTCTGTGGTACCCATAGGGTTAATCATGCAATACAAATACAATGAGGGCATGTCGAAAAAAATTGTAGAAGAACAATGTCGAATTTACATGGATAAAGAGAGTCATGGGAGCACTGTAAGTCGAATTTTAAAGGGGGTGGTTAAAATGTTGAATATGAAAAATATTTGTTAAATTAAAATGGTGAAAGAAAGCACTATAATTTCGAATTTAAAAGGGGTGGTTAATATGTGGAAGGGGGGCACTCTATGTCAGATCCATCACTAAATTGATCTTTCTGTCATCAAACATAGCCTATTTCCTTGGTCTTTGACATTTTTTTTAGGCTGTAGTTAAAGGGATAGTATTACTTCAAAATTACTATCCCTCATATTGTAGCCCTTAATAAACTGAGTTAAATGACACCAGCGGCATCTCTCAAACCTTTATGGTTTAAGAGATAGCCGCTTTCAAAGTTTCCTCTCCCCTGCTGTCAGCGTTCTGCTGCCAGCAGGGGAATCTGGTCTCTGAATCAAGAGGAGGCTCTTCAGCAGAGCCGATATCTCGTTATGGAAAGAAAAATGATTAATTGAAACAGTCTTCTACGTGTGCTTGGTAACCAAGCACACATATAAGACTGTTTCAATTAATCATTTTTCCTTCCATAACGAGATATCGGCTCTGTTTAAGAGCCTCCGCCTGTCCCGGGACCGGATTCCCCTGCTGGCAGCAGAACGCTGACAACAAGGGGAGAGGAAACTTTGAAAGTGGCTATCTCTTACACCATAAAGGTTTGAGAGATGCCGCTGATGTCATTTAACTCTGTTTATTAAGGGCTACAATATGAGGGATAGTAATTTTGAAGTAATACTATCCCTTTAAACAGAAGCAGAGGTGCCAATTTTGTTAGTTTGTAGAAATATGCTGTCTACGCCAGTTTTGTTTTACCATGGTTCTGCAATAGAATACCAGCGTAACACACGTTAGCAAAATACACATTGCTTGTTTTTAATGTAACACCGGTTTTAGCGTGGGTAATAGAATCGAGCCCCAAGTGGATAAAAAAAATTCCTTCCTTACTCCAAATGGCAGGCAAATAGTTCCCTGGATCAACAATCTGCATTGAAGCCAACTGTCATAATTCTCAATATTGTTCTGTGCTAGATAGATATCCATTACTTTTTTGAAAGCAGTTACATTATCTGCAAGCACAGTATCCCGAGGTAAATAATTCCATAGCTTTAACACCCTTACTGTAAAAAATCCCTGCATTTGTTTGCCGAAAATGCCTTTCCTCTAGTCTTAATGGATGACCTCTCATTCTTAGCTCAGCTCTTTGAGTAAATAATTAATTGGAGAGTTCTTTGTATTGACCTTGAATATATGGTAGGGATTTAATAGGTGATAGTTTATTGATTGATTGATTGATTGATTGATTGTATTCCTTTGGATCCATGATATGGTTGCAAACTTTTATCTTGATGAAACTACATTTTTTAAACCTGATAACTTGAATAAATGCATGATTTTAATGATGAATCACTGTAAATTAATAACACGTGTAGTTATTATAGTAATTTTAACCATAATATTTATAAAATGTTTCTGTTTCTCAAGAGCTTCTAACAAGCCAGGATCTGAAAACACTCCTTTTTAAACAAAGGTGACTCATTGGGTCAGTCATTTTCATTTGTAACCTTAATAATATACTTACTATTAAATTATTGCTACACTCATATTAAAAGAGAACTACAACTTCTAATAATAAACTTCCCTTACAATACTGTGGCCAGAAAATCCAAATCCTAATGGCTACTATGAATGTCCCCTTGTGCCTTTGTTCAAGACATACCATAATCAGTTGTGTATGTCATACCTGTGGAATTGGACTTGACAGTTGAAAAGTGCATGTGCCTACTTAACTCTTTAAGCAGTTCACACCCCTGTAGTTTTTAAAGGTTTAAGATTATCATGTGCAGTAAGCAGAGTGTATGGTCCTGCTAGCATGTTTCATGTCCGCCTTTATGAACATAACATCCTAGACTGATTGAAGATGGTATGTCTTGAGCCAAGGAGTGAGGGCAAAATTCATAGGGGCTGTTATGATTTTCTGGCCATCTTAAAGGTATAGTAATACTTCAGAATTACTATCCCTTATATTGAAGCCCTTGATAAACTGAATTAAATGCCACCATGGCATCTCTCAAACATTTATGGTTTCCGAGGTAGCCGCTTTTAAACATCTCTCCACCCGCCTCTCCGCTGACATCAGCGTTCTTGCTGCAGCAGGGAAATCCCTTCTTTGAATCAAGCGGAGGCTCTTCAGCAGAGCCAGATCTGGTTATAGAAGAAACAATCCTTCACTAAAACAGTCTTCTACGTGTGCTTGGTAACCAAGCACACGTAGAAGACCATTTTAGTGAAGAATCTTGTTTTCCATAAAGAGATCTCGGCTGTGCTAAAGAGCCACCGCCGGTCCTGGGACCGGATTTCCCTGCTGCAGCAAGAACGATGACGTCAGCAGAGAGGCAGGGGGGAGCGAAGTTTAAAAGTGGCTATCTCGCAAACCATAAAGGTTTGAGAGATGCCGCTGGTGGCATTTAATTAAGTTTTTCAAGGGCTTCAATATAAGGGATAGTAATTTTGAAGTATCTGGGGGTCATTGATGATGATTAACTGGTGTCTCTTGTAAATATGTAAAGTTGGCATGTATGAGTTATATATATAAACTGCTCAAAAAAATAAAGGGAACACTTAAACAACACAATGTAACTCGAAGTCAATCACACTTCTGTGAAATCACACTGTCCACTCAGGAAGCAACACTGATTGACAATCAATTTCACATGATGGTGTGCAAATGGAACAGACAACGGGTGGAAATTATAGGCAATTAGCAAGACACCCCCAATAAAGGAGTGGTTCTGCAGGTGGTGACCACAGACCACTTCTCAGTTCCTATGCTTCCTGGCTGATGTTTTGGTAACTTTTGAATGCTGGCGGTGCTTTCACTGTAGTGGTAGCATGAGACGGAGTCTACAACCCACACAAGTGGCTCAGGTAGTGCAGCTCATCCAGGATGGCACATCAATGCGAGCTGTGGCAAGAAGGTTTGCTGTGTCTGTCAGCATAGTGTCCAGAGCATGGAGGCGCTACCAGGAGACAGGCCAGTACATCAGGAGACATGTAGGAGGCCGTAGGAGGGCAACAACCCAGCAGCAGGACTGCTGTCTCCGCCTTTGTGCAAGGAGGAGCAGGAGGAGCACTGCCAAAGCCCTGCAAAATGACCTCCAGCAGGCCACAAATGTGCATGTGTCCACTCAAACGGTCAGAAACAGACTCCATGACGGTGGTATGAGGGCCCGACATCCACAGGTGGGGGTTGTGCTTACAGCCCAACACCGTGCAGGACGTTTGGCATTTGCCAGAGAACACCAAGATTGGCAAATACGCCACTGGTACCCTGTGCTCTTCACAGATGAAAGCAGGTTCATACTGAGCACATGTGACAGACGTGACAGAGTCTGGAGATGCCGGGGAGAACGTTCTGCTGCTTGCAACATCCTCCAGCATGACCGGTTTGGCGGTGGGTCAGTAATGGTGTGGGGTGGCATTTCTTTGGGGGGCCGCACAGCCCTCCATGTGCTTGCCAGAGGTAGCCTGACTGCCATTAGGTACCGAGATGAGATCCTCAGACCCCTTGTGAGACCATATGCTGGTGCGGTTGGCCCTGGGTTCCTCCTAATGCAAGACAATGCTAGACCTCATGTGGCTGGAGTGTGTCAGCAGTTCCTGCAAGAGGAAGGCATTGCTGCTATGGACTGGCCCGCCCGTTCCCCAGACCTGAATCTGATTGAGCACATCTGGGACATCATGTCTCGCTCCATCCACCAACGCCACGTTGCACCACAGACTGTCCAGGAGTTGGCGGATGCTTTAGTCCAGGTCTGGGAGGACATCCCTCAGGAGACCATCCGCAACCTCATCAGGAGCATGCCCAGGCGTTGTAGGGAGGTCATACGGGCACGTGGAGGCCACACACACTACTGAGCCTCATTTTGAATTGTTTTAAGGACATTACATCAAAGTTGGATCAGTCTGTAGTGTGGTTTTCAATTTTGATTTTGAGTGTGACTCCATATCCAGACCTCCATGGGTTGATAAATTTGATTTCCATTGAGAATTTTTGTGTGATTTTGTTGTTAGTTCAGTCATTCAGATCTAGGATGTTTAATCTTAGTGTTCCCTTTATTTTTTGGAGCAGTGGATGTGTAATCTTAGTGTTCCCTTTATTTTTTGAGCAGTGTATATATATATATATATATATATATATATGTGTATTCTCTTTGGTTACATATATATAGTATGTCAATGGAAAAGGTAAAAAAAAAAAAAAAAATCACCTTAACACGCAAAACCATTAGTTTCTTATGTACATGCCTGCACCTTTGTTCTGCTCCATAGTGCAGAAAAGAGCCTCTTAGATGCAGATCCTTAATAGCTTATGCAGACATAGGAATTAATTTATTGGCAGTAAATTGTATAGAACACAGCTCTGCTGCTTCATGCAATTATGAATATTTGTATTTTTGCCTGAACTTCATTATTTGTTTGTGTGTGTGTGTAAGATGTGTATTCAATGTAACAGCTCTGTGTGTGTGATTGTGTGTGTGTGTATGTGTAAGCCTTTATGTACTGTGGAAAACACATAGTAAAAAAGAGGTTATTTGTATAGAATATACAATGAAAATGTGAAAATATGCATCTTAAAAAAGTACAATTTCTGTATATATTTAGACTGACTTCTGTTATTAGAACTATGAGTACCTGAGTACTGTAGTGCACCCTGTGTAATACCAAGTACTGCTTATTGTATTAGACTATGAAGGAGACACATTTAAGTACTGGGGTGAGAATGTCATAATATGATTTGGCCTTAACTGGGCAGGCAGGACCTATATGATGAAAATGTGGGTCTTTTCATAAAAATGAGTGTGGAGTGGGCAGAACAGGGTGGGAAGTACAGGAAATGAGGCAGAGTTATAAGGGAACTCACCCAGATAAAGAAATATGTTATTTTTTTCTATGTCTAATGTGGAACACCAGAAGACCTACAGGGATAAAGCTCCCCTCCTCCAGATGGCAGGACACTTCCAAAAAAGGCAGTGATTCTGAGGTGGAAACTTCCCTCTTTCCTCTAGCTTAACCCCCAGTCTCCTCATTTGCAAGTGATCTGGCCTCATGAAAGGGTGTTTTGGGCACTGCTTTCTTAGCTAGACTTTTTTTATTTTTCTGCTAGGATATCAGGCTGTACAACTCCCCATTAGGCCAGATCTCATGAAATGACTTCCCTGGAGTTGAAATGACCAGTTCACAGGTGTATTTCAGGACCTTTGCCTGTGGAGGTTGCTTTTTAGTCCATTCCTCACTACTGAACTTCTTAGAACTTTTTATTACTATGGGAATCTGAAGACTGGTAAGTTAACCAATGGAGTGCTATGGTCCTACATTCTATATACCTCTTTATCTGGCACCCACTATTATGAGGTGTTTATTGCCCTTTATGCACTCAATATTACTCCTGTTTATTGTATTTTATGCTTTAAAGATGGCTGCTTGTTCTATTTTACTTAAACCTTTTCAGTACCTGGATGATTTTTACATGGCTGTAACTGGATTTCTCCTCTTGTCTGAGCAGATGTTTTCACTCTCTTTTACTACTATTTCTCTCAGTATATATATACAGTTCTCAGTATTATTGCTTTCATTTATTACTACCTTTATTTTACTTTGTGCTGACCCTTTAAAAACCATTTTTGTTGCATGAAGTTCTTCTCAAAAGGTCTAGAGAGGACTAAAAATTAATTGGATGACTAACACTATTGCATGACCATACTGGGAACTTTGTTCAGAGCACCACAATTCATAATTATATCTGCTGGAGAGCCACTGGTTGCTGTAACAAGTATATAGATAAATTTCCCTAAATCTTCATTTACTGGGCCTTCTGGATTACTCAAAAGTGGCAGCCATCTTTCTTTCCCATTGTACATGCTAAGCAGAGGCTGGGCTCTCTTCTCTTCCTAACAGACAAGTTATTTTGGGGTATTTCTAAATATTTCTTCAGCTAATTTGGTATACTTTTGGTATTACTTGGGGGGGGTGTTAAACTTGTCATTTCCCAAGGGACACATGGGGAAATCCAAAACCAAGGATTATGGGTCCCCTTAACTCCTTTAGTACATTGCTTCTCATGCCATACTGGGCTTCCAAGAGAGTGTTCAGGTACCACGTGGTCCTCTTGCACTCTGGCCCATACATCTCCAGGACCCTATACTACAGAACAAAAGCCAGTTTGGGTTAGGAATTTACTTTCTTTAGTTGCTTCTATCCCTTCTTGTATCCAAGAGATCCTCAGACACATTGATCCTGTCTTTGGGGGCCACTCTCAGGTGGTTGGAGATTCCTCTGCTGAAGATGAAGGATGATCTTTGCTGGTGGGGTAGACACTAGGTTCCTTGAAGGCACAGGGTATTTGGATCAGAGAGTAGAGTCCGCTTTGGGAAGAAGTTCAGGAGCTCCTTAAGTTGGCAAAAACCCATGTTCCAACTTTCATAGACGTTCATGTTCCAGGTATGGGAAACACATGGATCCCTGGAATGTGTTCAACATGGTCGTCTACTACTGCTGGGCATTACCTTCAGTGAATTTCATAGCCTCCTCGGGAAATGATAAGCTCCTCTGTGCCAAGTTAAAAGACCCTCTAGCTTTTGTGATGTCCATTCAATGGAATTTTCATCTGGTATATATGTTTCCTCTAATCCAGTGTTAAAAAAAGGTCAGGATGGAGAGAGCTTAAGTTATCATGATCATTCTCTTCTGGTCCCAATGGGCCTGGTTCACAGATTTTCTGAATTTGTCCATTGCAGAACCTTTTCACCTTCCCCCAAGGCAGGATCTTCTGACTCAAGGCCTGGTTTGTCATCCTGTCACAGTTTGTTTTGACTCTCAGACACAGAGTTAAGATAAAATCACAACATTATTGAAAATTTAATGAGAACCCTCGCGGGTCCTGAACATACATATATGAAACATACACACGATGGGTACCAAATAGTAACTCATACAATGAACAGTATAGTAGGCTCTACCAGCCTTGCCAAATACCGGGTAAGGCAGCCTGGAGACTGGCACAATGAGAAGACGTAGGCTTTACCGGCCTTACCAATATACCGGGCAAGGCAGCCTGGAACTGGCAACACAGGATTAAAGGAGGCTCTACCGGCCTTGCCAATATACCGGGCAAGGCAGCCTGAGAATGGTACAACAATATGAATGAGGCTCTACCGGCCTTGCCAATATACCGGGCAAGGCAGCCTGGAGGATGGCACAACTATGGAGGAGGCTCTACCGGCCTTGCCAATATACCGGGCAAGGCAGCCTAACACAATGACTGAGTAAACAACCCCACAAGTCCTGTAACGTAGATAGCATCAGCAATAGATGGAAATGTGGAGCAAACCAGTATCACGTACTGGACAACCAGGGAGGTCCTACCAGTGCTGTAAAGTTGGTAATGTAAGCAACCGGTGAAACTGGTGCTGTAATGGAAGCAGCTAGCAACCAGTGTGTTATGGAGCAAACCAGTACAGCGTACTGGACAACACTGAAGCCCTACCGGTGCTGTAAAGGAGGCAGCTAGCAACCGGTGTGTAATGGAGCAAACCAGTACCGCGTACTGGACAACACTGAAGCGCTACCGGTGCTGTAATGGAGGCAGCTAGCAACCAGTGATATGGAGTAAACCAGTACCGCATACTGGACAACACAGTGGCCCTACCGGTGCTGTAATGGAGGCAGCTAGCAACCGGTGATATGGAGTAAACCAGTACCACGTACTGGACAACACGGAGGCCCTACCGGTGCTGTAATGGAGGCAGCTAACAACCGGTGATATGGAGTAAACCAGTACCGCGTACTGAACAACACGGAAGCCTTACCGGTGCTATAATGGAAGCAGCTAGCAACCGGTGATATGGAGTAAACCAGTACCGCGTACTGTACAACACAGAAGCCCTACCGGTGCTTTAATGGAAGCAGCTAGCAACCGGTGTGTTATGGAGCAAACCAGTATCGCGTACTGGACAACACTGAAGCCCTACCGGTGCTGTAATGGAGGCAGCTAGCAACCGGTGATATGGAGTAAACCAGTACCGTGTACTGGACAACACGGAGGCTCAGCCTGGTAACGGAAGGCAAGGTAAGGAGAATCCAGTAGTCAGAATGTCGCCCAGGCGACAAAGTCCAGAAGGAGAATGTCAGTCCGGATCCAGGAGCAGGAACGACAGTCAGGCCAGAACAGGATACTGGAACAGTAACGACAGCCAAACCGGGTCAGGAGCGGAAGCAGGAATGTCAGCCAAACCGGGTAGGAACGGAAGCAGGGACGGCAGCCAAACCGGATCAGGAACGGAAGCAGGTACCACTCAGGGGTGACTCTGGACGTCTGGGCAAGGACACTGACACTGGGCAATAGGGGCTCAAGCGGCTCAGTAGTCACAGGACCCATAGGCAGGTGACCACTGACATAGAGACACCACGAAAGGGTGCATGAGCCCAGTCTATATAGGCAATACTGGGCGGACTAATGACAGGCAGCCAATGGAGAGCTCTAGCAACTGACTGACAGCAAAAGCCAGCAATCACTGCACCGTGATACATCATTAGGTAGAGAGAGGTTGGCTTTGACAGCATGGCTTTTAAAGCCAGGATGTTGAAGAAGGGTTTTTCAGAGACTGCCATTTCTAGCATGCTTCAAAATAAGAAGATGGTTATTGTCCAAGTCCTATCATAGCATTTGGTTCTTATACCATAAGTGATGCACTGATTGTGTCTCTCCTCCATGGCCCTTCAGCCTTCCTATGGTTCTGGCTTGTTTTTAAGATGGTGTCAACAAAGGTCTCAGCCTGAATTGTATCAAATGTCAGATATCATCTCTCTCTCTGTTAGTTTTCAGAGGCTACTTACTTTTTGCCCTGATGTCAAGACCTTTGTTCAGTGGGTGGCCCATGCCTACATTGCCTTTAAGGATCCCACTCCACTGCGGGATTTGAAATTGGTGGTATGAGTTCTCCAGAAGCCTCTCTTTGAAACTCTTTCAGCTGCTTCTTTGCATATTCTGATGCCTTCCTTCTGGCCATTGTATTTTTTTGTTGAGTCGCCAAACTGCAGGCTTTGTCTTGTCAACCCACTTTACTGGTCTTTCACCTACTCCTAGAGGTTTTCTGCTCAGCATTCTCTTAGATTTTCACATCATCCAAAAATGTTTTCTTTCTTCTTTCTGTCCTTATCTTTCTAACAAGCAGGGACAGGAACTTAATCTGTTGGATGTGGTACTCTTTCTAAAGAATTATATTCATCACATGCAGCCTTTTAGCAAATCTGATTGCCTTTTTGTCATTCTTGAGGGCCCCCATGTGGAAGACTGTATCCAAGGTTACCATCACTTCCTGGATCACAGTGACAATCCAACAAGAGGAGGGCTCAGAAAGAAACCCAATCCTTTATGAGTCATGGTGTACTCCACCAGATCAGTTGGTGCCTCTTGGGCCTACAAGAATCAGGCCACTTCTGAGCAGCTGTGTAAGGTGGTGACATGGTCAGCTCTGCACACTTTCACCAAACTCTACATTGTCAATGTCCTGTGCTCAGACAAGGCCTGTTTTGACCAGAAGGTCCTTCTGGTGTTGTGGCTTGTTTCAAGACCCTTCTACTATTTCTTTCTACAGAAATCTCAGCCCTGTTGGTTATTGTTCTTTGTTCAATTGTTTAGTGTGCAGGTATAGTGTTTGCTAACACCTGCGGTTTATACGTTAAGAGTCCTGTGGAACACTGTATACATTGGTGTTTTTTGTTCTCTTGTATTCCATCCCAGGAGTATTAGTGGACACTTTGGTATAAACTCATGGTTATTGTGTTCCACATTGGATGTAAGGGAAAAGAGGATTTTAGTGAACTTGCAGTTAAATCATTTTCTCTTAGTGCATGTGGAAAACAAGACTCACTCCAAAAACGTGTTTTAAGTCTTCAGGCAGAGGGGTTCTCTTGGAGTCGCTGTACAGGGGATTTCCTTTTTTTCTCCCACTTCATTTTTTAACTTTTGGTATATGTTGAAAATAAGGAGGTGGGGGTAAAACTGGAAAGAAGAGGGGAGTCTCCACCTCAGAGGCCCTCCTTTTTTAGAAGTGACCTACTCTTTGGAGGAGGGGAGCTTTACCCCATAGTTCCTGAGATCCACATGGACTAAGAGAAAAGGATTTAATGGTAAGTTCACTAAAACCCCTTGTCCTCATAGACCCAGTAATTAACAGACAAACTGGAGTGTGTCCAGGTACAGTTGATGTCAGCTGCTGAAATCCCACCCTACCAGTCAGCTCATTCTACTCCTTCAAATTTCCTTCACTGGACTTGCCTCTAATCATTAGTGGTGAATTGAAAGGAAGAAAAGAGTATGAGGTGGATACCTGGAGAAATTCACAGAAAGGTGACAATATCAGAACTGACGGTACATTTTAACCCCATAATGACCTATGGCATGCCAAGATCATCATGGCAGTCCGTGCGTTATGGGCCAGTGAAGGTCCCGGCATGATATAAATATTTTTTTATCAAAGCGTGCCTTCAGGTGTACTGTGATGACTGGGGAAGTCTAAAACTGTCTGCTAAAAGACCAGATCAGCCAGTTTCAGCTTCACCCACTTACAGCTGGTACGTATGATTGCTCACATGTATCAGCTCTCCAAACACATAAAAAATATGGCATTGGTCCTCTGGTGCAGCTAATCCCTGGACCGCTGGTCCTTAAGGGGCTTAAGGTTTGTGGGGCCATATAGGAGTGTAAAAGATAACCTCTCTAATGCTACATTTATCAATTTTTTTTATGTAGGTTATACAGTCCCTTTAATGGATATAGTATTTGACAACACCAAATTGACTCACACTGAATGTCTGAAACTGAGCACTTCTGATACTCACTTGCTGAGTTTTGTCCAAACAAGTAAAATAAAGGACACCAAATAATAGTGTAAGATTTACCTCAGTGCATTTGCAATGAAGCATTTATGAGTGTGCATATATAAATGCTGAGGATGCATAGGTGTTCTACAATCAATGTGCTCTGTAGAGTCTGCTGTGGATCATGCACATTAAACTTATCTTTCTCTCAACATTTCCTGCATTGGATACCTATCTAACATTCAGGGGTTTAAATTCCCCTTTTAAATCATGGGCATTTTTATTTTTTAATTTTGCTCTATGGTGCAGTCCATGTTCCTCACAATTCCCCAACTTTTCTCTTGAGCAAAAGGTCCATTGTGTACATTAAGATTTTCTGTCCATAACATGGTGAGGAGTTAATATTAGTTGTTAGTTTTTACATTAATGGACATATGGCATCGCTGTAGCATTCAGGGATTCATTTCACCTATCCATATACCTCTCGTTCCAGATGCATACCACTCCTAATGCTTGTGCTTGCCATTTGAAAATGGTGATGGCTCAAAAAGCTACCTGATTGTCTCTTATATGTATGCAAGTTGACTTGTTTCAGCACTGCTCTAAGATGCCTAGTAAACTAAGTCATGTGGCTTTCATAGAGGACATTTACAGGGAGCTCTGAGTTATATACATAGTTAAAGAAGTTGAAAAAATCCATTAAGTTCAATGTTTTTACATATCTTATTGATCCAGAGGAATGTTGGGATTCACATCCTGTATTGAAACCATTTGCTACAGTTTTCTATATTTTTCACTATTAAAATGGTTTTCATTACTTTTTAACACAGTTTTTTATGGAGCATGGAATATGTACTGCTGAAATGTAAGAAATTCTAACATTTTCCATTGCAGAACACTGGTGTCCTCTAATGTTTCTTGTTTAGCCCTTAAATGAAATAATAATAATAAGTTCCTTTACTGTAAAACATTGATTAGTATAACCCGTTGAGTGTTAATGCAGTGGACAGCTCTCCAATACTCAAATTATTAAATCAGTCTACAGAATGAGGACAAAAGGTGTGTGGCTATGCGTGTGCATGTGATTTACAGAACTTGTGAATGTAAGAGAATGTCCATTTTTCATATTATGGGAGGTTAACTAGTTAACTAGACTGTAAGGTCTCACAAGTAGGGTCTTCTGATCCTTATCTGTATGTTCATTCCCTGTTGTACAGCACTGAGGAATAAATTGGCTTTATATAAAGTATAATAATAAAAATCATAATAATCAATGCCATTAAATCCTGTCTTATAAAACTGGCCTTTTGGCAGATACCGCTAGTTATAAAACTTGAGGTTCATGTATAAATGCAGCCAAGCACAAGTAATGTTTGATATGTAACTGTTGTGCTTTTGCTGAAAGAAGAAAACAGTTTAAGTGAAGATTAATAATACCCTATATGGGAAAACATCTTCAATCAGCCATAAATTTCTTGTATGTGGAAATGGACATGATAGTTGCTAGCACGACTACAGGACCACAAATTATGAAAACTGTTAATCCTACCACTTTAAGTATCAGAGAATTGTGTAACATTGCAAAGCAATATGATCCTTAAAGGGTTGAGTAGTCTTAGCTACTCTGCCTGCTTCAGTCTGAAAAAACTGCCAGCAGCTGCCATGTCTTCCTTTATGGAGATTCAGAAAAAAATGAAGATGTTGTCTCTGGCCATTGTAAAGGAAGGGTACAGATTATTATTATGAGGTATTAGGTATCTTTTAATTTCATCATTGCAGCCATCTCATATTAAGGCCTAGCATAATCCCCTCAATTAATAGATGCATGAAAATGTAAGATGAAACAGTACATACAGGCATTAGAATATTACGATTTCATACTAAATGTAATTTCATACCAGAACACTTTTTATAAGGATACAAGTTTTTACCATTAAGCTTTAAGTTTAGTAGTAGTTGTTCTGGGATTACTTGCTACTGTTATTCATGGGGCCACCAGATGTGCACCAGAGGCGCATGAGACCTGCATTTTGCAGACATGTACTCCAAGCTAAACTTTCTTTTTTTTTTCCTACCCAGCTAACCCCCTAGCCTACCTTTCCCTTGTGTGTCATTTTGCTAACAACTCAGTCTTCAGAACATTATGTGTTGCAACAGAGAGGCAAATGCTTCCTACTATTTGTTCCATAACTGTGGAGCCATCTGTTTAGTAAAACAGGAAGGTCTTGGTTTTCTCTCTGTCTCTCTCCTGGGCAAGTTTTGCTATTTTTGAGAGCTTCACTTCTCCCTAAGTAGAAAAGAGCCAGCATGGTCTGACTCAGAGGCTCTATAAACAGTAAAGACCATAGCTTCTGTTTTGCCCATCTGCCACTGCTTGAGGTGTATTTATTATTAATGGAGGAAGCGACGGCTGCTGCTCAGATATGCAGTCCTGCCTGGGCAAATGAGACATTCTTCAGCAAATTGCTTTCGTTTTTGATTGCTGATTGTACGCGTGTCACCAAACTGACTCAAGGTTCATCGATGCATGCTCAGTAAATTAAAAGGAACATAACTATGGATCAGCCGAGAGAATGAATTCTGTGCCTACAATGACCCAGGGCCATTTAATTTTCTGCTTAATTTTGTTGCAGTCAGTTTGCATTTTGGGTTATTATGCAGTAGGAAATTAACAATAAATAACAAACTTGGTACTCCTGTGCTTGTAATGATATTTTTTTATACATCTTTGTAATTCTGCTTTTCTTTATGAAAGGATCAAGGTCTGTTCCTGTCTGATACCCCAGCAGGTACAGAGGATAGACAATAAAAGGAGAATACTCTAATCATCTTAGATATTAGTTTTTAGTTTCCCTCAACTATCCTTAACAGTCTTTAAATTTAATTCACAGATAACCAGAGAAACATGGAAACAGATGAGGCACAGGATATGACCCAAATGTCAGGTGAGCTTGCTAAAAAATATTCAGTAAGTCATATTTAACCCTCTAGGCATTATGAAGAAAGCAAAATAAGTGCAGTTCTGGAGCAAACCAAATGCACCACAAGACAAATAAAAAACCCCTCAAAACTCCCATTGGTTGAAATGGAGCTTGTAACCCAGACAGTTTCCCTATAACTTGCAGAGCTATGCAGTGTAGACTTCTCTAGCATTCACCCAATTGAATCAATAGGCATTTACACATCTCCTCTATAGTACTGTGTAAGGCCCTAAGTGCCTAAGACCCATATTAGTTGATGCTCTGAGGTAGCCATAGAGTCCAAATACAAACATTAAGGATGTTTATCAAAATTGTTTCCTACATAAGACCCTTTGGCCTATATTTATAAAACTGGAGTTATGGAGCAAACTAATTGCACTATAGGGGATACATAAAAATCATGTTTAATTGGGCTTTAACCTCTTGAATGATAGAGAGGTATCAAATATATTGTGAAGCACTGCATTGGAGACCTCTCTGGGATTCATGGGGTTTAAAAAGCTGTATTCAAGTGCACTGGCATTCAGGATTTTTATGTCCCCTATGGTGCAGCTGGTTTACTCCAGAATAACTCCAGCTTTCTTTTATAAATATGGACCTTTGTGCTTAAGTCAACAAGCTGAAGTGGAACAATGGGGCAAACTAACTGCATCACAGGAAGCGAGTGAACATCCACCAAAATTTCCATTGACTGAAATATGGATTTAACCTCTTGAATTCTAGAGAGACTTTTTTTTAGACCTCTGAAGTGCATTTATGTCAAAGGAAATTTTTATTTGGCGTTGTTGGTTTGCCCCACAATTTCTCCATGTTAGTTTGCCAAATGATTTTGTTTGGCTCTATTGAACTCTGCACACTTCGATGACAGTCCAAGGGTTACGTAAGTGAAACCATTTAATGAACTAGCATATGAATCATATAAAGTAATTAATCTACTGTTATCCTGAAATTGTAAAATACTTTGTTCATAGCAAGGTCTGATGTAAGAAGCTAATGAAGTGCAATGCTGGAACATACCAACAGCACAAGGGGGAGGATAATCCTTTGCAAATCACCCATTGATTTAAACAGAAGTTTGAATGCTAATCATTGCAAAGCATTGGAGACATATCTAGTCTATCAATATGACTTTTTATTTGTTTGTTCCAGAACTGCACCTCTTTACCTTTCTGCATAAGGCCCTAAATGCTTAAGACTCATATTACTTGCTGCTGTAAGATAGACATATTGTCCAGATACAAACACTTTACCTAGTGGGAATTGTATACCTCCCAAATGTTCCTCTTTAGGAGGGCCAGTCCCTCTTTGAGACCCAAATCCCTCTGTCCCTCTTTTCTACCTCTTTGTCCCTCTTTTTAAGATATCAGAATGAGTAAACTCACATAAATGTGTTGTTAATTTTCAGTATACGTGTTTATAAATTAATCTGCATAAATAAAATACATTGGTCTTGATCCAACTCATTTATCAGTTACACATAGAGGTGCCAATAGGTCAAGAAATAACCTAAAAATCCTTGGTAATGTCCCACCCACCAGCCACACCCCCAGAAAAACCATCTAAAACAAAACTGTCCCTCTTTTGCCATTTGAAATGTTGGGATGTATGGAATTGTGTAAGTGCTGCAAATTGACATACAGTGACACTGAACAACAAGAAAAAAACTGTATCATCCAACCACCACTATATATACCCAATTGTATCAGCATTTAAGGGACTTTTAAAAAGACAACATGATATAATTCTCGGGCAAACCAGTTGCACTGTTGGAGATAAATAACAATTCCTTTGATTTATATGGGCCCTTTAACATCTTTGGGGACATGCACTAAAGCGTAATAAAGAGGTGACAAAGCTTGTATGACTCTTTCAGTGATATCACATCTCCAATTCTTATGTTATTCTTTTGAGCCTATGCACTAAGGCTGTCCAACTTTGGAGATCTTAGTGCATTGACGTCAGAGAATAACATAGGGACTGGAGAAGTGATCTCACTGGAGAAGTCATCTTCACTTTATCATGTCTTTATCACTCCTTAGTGCATAACTCCCCTTGAATGCTTTGCAATACATTGGAGTCTTCTCTAGCATACAGTGAGGCTAAAAACCCCATTTAAGTTGATGGAATTTCATAAAGTTTTATTTGCCCCATATAATGCAGTTGGTTTTCCAAAGAATTGCTTCCATTTGCTGTTATATGTAAGGCCATGTGTTTCTTGATACACATGTAAATAGTGCACACCAATATTAAATGGTTATGATTGAAAGAAAAAACTCCACATATCCAAGAAGAAAATTTGGCATTCAAGAGGGAAATCAATGGTGCACTAAATTTTACCTCAGAAGCCCAGATCTTTCATATATATATATATATATATATATATATATATATATATATATATATATATTTCACTGTCGTCCAATACAGGTTACTGGTAACTCTGTACACACCAGGTGGAGAACATTTCTCATTAGTTTTAGTTTCTTTATTATTTTTCTGTCAGATATGGAATACCACCATTAGGCGGGTTACCATGACTGACAAATGCCCTCTCCAAAGTGGCTAGCTCAGTGTCCAGGGCCTTTTGGTGGACCTTAAGCCCTGATGGGGGAATATCTTGGTTTCAAGTGCTTCCCCGGGGATTACCCACTGAGGTAATCCTCTCTTTACATGGTGACCTGAAGACAGAAGTTCTGCAGGAAAGGTGAGCCACCCTTTGAGTGCTGAAGGTCCACAGTGTCCCTTCATTGGTCTTGTATTTGGGAGTTCTCATTGCGCACTCCGGTACTCATTGGGTGTTTAGGTATATATTTAATTGTATATATGTGTATGTCTGTGAATTTTGGAGCAGTCTATGTGGCATTTTAACCCTTTGTCTGCTGGTTTGACTTGTTTATTGGGGGTTCTGTTACACTTTCTTTATGGGATAGTGTTTTCTCATCATGTATATGTGTTTAATATGTATTTTTAACCTTTTTATTATTGGGGTTAATGTTCTTAAATTTTATGTTCCGCGCCTTTAAGGTGTGCTTTTACCGCATAGGCGCCTTTGCTTTTTTACTCTCTATGAGCTTACACTGTGTGGGACATATCTCTGGAACCGCTTCTCATAGCGACTTCAGAGTGGGCTCATTTTGTTTGTCTACCCTTGCTCTCTCATCTGGTTTCATTTTCAAGTGTGTTGGGGGACTTGGAGGGGCTTTAGGCACTGCTTTGGGGTACTTTATGAGAAAAACTACATTTCCCATGAGCGCTCGTTTCGCGCCTCTTTTCCTATTGGCTCCCGTCGCGGCAGCCATTTTGTGAACTTTTCTCAGCGAGTATACTACGCAGGGGCAGGACTCTCTCTCTCCCCTCCATTGATTAACCCTTTGCTTGCCAGATAAGTTTAGATTTAAAGTTTCTGGGGTGAATCTTTAATCTCTCACACTTAAATTGGGTGATTTCTTGACAGTGGGTTATTTTGACTCTGTGAGTATGTCTACATCGCTGGAGCTTGGGGCTAGACCTAAGACTAAGGAGGCTGGGGTATCAGTGTCCCCCATTGCGTATTGCTCTTCCTGTCATTCAGGGCTGCCTAGGGAATTCTCTGGTCATTTATGCCCAGCATGCTCAGAAGGTCCTGACAGCAACCCAGGGCCTTCCAGCCATGCTATTGAGCCAGCTTGGGTGAAGGAGTTTAAGGCAGCAACTAGGGACCTCAGGTCCACTCTTCAACTCTTTCCCTCTCAGGTACAGGGGGCGCTGCAGTTATGGCAGGCTCCTTCTACTATCAAGACCTCCCTGCCTAAACCACAGGGAGCACCTGATGTGTCTGATTCTTCTGAGGAAGAATTGTTGCAGGATTCTGTTTTTGAGTCTTCCAGGTCTGTGGTGGACCCTTTTGAATGTGACCCTGAACTCTCTGCTGAGGGTTTAATTAGAGCTGTACTGACCACTCTCAACCTTCCCTTGAGTCAAGAGGTTCCCTCTGACCCAACTGATGTTTTTCAGAAACCGGCGAAGGCTTTAACTTGTTTTACTCCTAATCCTACCCTTGACCGCTTGGTTTCTGATGCTTGGAAAAATCCTAATAAGTCCTCTTCAGTCTCAAAAAAGTTTGCTAAACTTTATCCCTTTTCGGAGGCGGAACTGGCTAAATGGGTTCATCCTCCCAAGGTGGATGCTCCTGTTTCTAGACTGTCTAAATCTACTGCTTTACCTGTATCTGATGCTTCTGCTTTACAGGACTGGACTGACAAAAAGTTGGAGGTTTGCCTCAAGTCTATTTTTGCTTCTATTGGCACTGCTATGCGCCCGGCCTTTGCTGTTGCGTGGGTTAACCGGGCCATTGCGGTCTGGACTGAGCAACTCACCACGGCGGTCTGTCAGGATGCGCCGGTTTCAGAACAGTTGCGTCTGCTTGCTAATATCTCTGAGGCTCAGAACTATGTGTCTGACGCTGCCTTTGATGCCGTCCGCATGATGGCAAGGGCTTCCACTTCTGTGGTGGCCAGGTGTGCACTTTGGCTTAAGATTTGGTCTGCTGACACAGCTTCCAAGAAAGTTTTGCTTTCTTTGCCCTTTCAGGGGACTTCCTTGTTTGGCTCTGAGCTCAAGGAACTGATTAGCGAAGCTACTGGGGGTAAGAGTACTCTTCTGCCCTTGGTCTTTAAGAAAAAGTTACCGGCTAAGCGCAATCGGTCCTTTTGTTCATTTCAAACTGAGACACGTTCGATGAACCAGGCGGTTCCATCTGCTCCGCGCTCCTCCTCTAAGCCCAAACAGTCCTGGAAGCCCAAGGTTGCCTCCAAGCCCAAGACTTCCAAGGCTGCTTCGGCATGACTCGCCGAACCCGGGTCCACATCCTGCTGTGGGTGGACGTCTCCACCTCTTTCGCAGGGTTTGGGAGGATTCTGTGATGGACCCATGGGTTTTACAGGTGGTGTCGGAAGGATACAAGATCCCTTTCTTTTCTCTTCCTCCCTTTCGCTTTCATCTCACTCATTCTCCGCAGGATGCCGAGAGAAGGCGTCTGTTCGACGATGCTATTCAGGCTCTCTTGGACAAAGACGTCCTGGAGCCGGTGCCTCCTTTGGACATAGGTTCGGGATTTTATTCCAACCTTTTTGTGGTGACCAAGAAGGACGGCGGAGGTCGTCCAATTTTGAATCTCAAGGATCTCAATTCCTTTGTGGTGAAGACTCACTATCGACAGGAGTCTCTGCGCACTGTGATCGCTGCCATGTCTCCAGGGGAGTTTCTTGCTTCTCTGGAGCTTCAGGATGCGTATCTGCACATTCCTATTCATCTAGAGAGCAGGCAGTATCTGAGGTTTGCCTGCGCCAGAGGTCATTTTCAGTTTTCAGCTCTTCCATTTGGTCTGACAACGGCTCCCCAGGTTTTCCAACGGGTTCTGGGTGCATTGATATCTGTCCTTCATCTGGATGGCATCAGAGTGACTCCGTACATGGACGACTTGCTTTTGAAGGCGGTGTCTGCGGACCTTCTTCATCAGCAGGTCCAGACCTGCATTCAAGCCCTCACTCATCACGGGTGGATTGTAAACTTGGACAAGTTGGACTTGGTTCCGTCCCAGCATCTCATTTTCCTGGGTCTTCTGTTCGACACTCAGAGGTGCATGGTGTTTCTACCGGAGGAAGTTGCTCATCAGATTGCTCAACAGGTATCCAAGATCCTGGCCCACGATTGGATTCCAGTGCCGAAGTTGTCCTCTCTGGTGGGGGAAGTTCATCTCTACGATAAAGGCGGTGCCGTTTTCCATGGCACACACCAGGGAACTTCAAAGTTTGTGATACAGACGTTCAGGGACCGACCAGATCATCTGAAGATGTCAGTAGCTCTGCCTCCTCATGTCGAATTGAGCTTGGAGTGGTGGTTGGACCTTTCCTATCTCCTGAAGAGGAGATCCTTCCGGAATCCCTACTGGTCCAAGGTCATGACGGACGCCAGCCTCTCGGGTTGGGGTGCTGTCTTGAGTCGCATCAGCGCTCAGGGGAAGTGGTCCTCGGAGGAATCCCGTCTTCCCATCATGCTCTGCGCCATTGGGAATCTCAGCTGGAGGGCTATCCGGTCAAGGTGGAATCCGACAACGCCACCGCAGTGGCTTACATCAACAGGCAGGGCGGGAGAAGAAGTCTCGCCGCTTGGCCGCTTGGCTAGAGGTCAAGCCCATTCTGTCCTGGGCGGAGGTTCACGTTCCTGTCATTTCAGCGGTGCACATTCCAGGCGTAGACAACGTCATGGCAGACTTTCTCATCACACAGTCGACAGCGGAGAGTGGGAACTACATCCGGAGGTGTTTCAGCTCCTAACTCAGATGTGGGGAGTACCCCTAGTGGATCTGATGGCAACCAGGCACAACAGGAAGGTTCCGATGTTCTGCTCCTGGTGGAGAGACTCGCTGGCCCTGGTGGTCAACGCCATGTCAATTCCCTGGGCGTTCTCCCTGGCCTACATCTTTCCTCCCTTTCCAATGTTGATCAGGGTGATTCAGAAGTTGAAGATGGAGCGTTGTCCGGTCATCCTGACCGCTCTGAATTGGCCTCGTCAGTCCTGGTATCCGGACCTTCTGGCTCTGTCTGTGGCGGAGCCCTTTCCGCTTCCCTCTCGTCCGGATCTTCTGATGCAAGGTTATCTGTGGAAGGAGGATGTTCATCGTCTCAATTTGACGGCCAGGAGGTTGAATCCTCGATTTTGAAGAAGAAAGCGTTTTCTTCTGCTGTGGTGTCTACCATGCTACGTGCTCGTAAGCCTGTTTCTTCTAAGATCTATCACCGGGTCTGGTCGACCTTTGTGTCTTGGTGTGCTGACAGGGATCTGTCTCATGACTTTCATCTTCCTACTGTCCTGGCCTTTTTGCAGGACGGTGTGGATAAGGGGCTCAGTCTGAGTTCTCTTAAGGTTCAGATTTCGGCGCTCTCTGTTTTTTTCCAGGAGTGCATTGCTGTTCTTCCTGATGTCAAGATTTTCTTCCAAGGCGTTGCTCATGTACATCCTGCCTTTTGGAGTCCGGCTTCTCAGTGGGACCTTAATCTGGTTTTGGGGGTTCTCCAGCGTCCCCCCTTTGAGTCTTTGGCTACTATTCCTTTACGCCTTTTGTCTTGGAAGATGGCCTTTCTTCTGGCAATTGTGTCAGTTCGCCGGGTGGCGGAGTTCCAAGCTCTGTCCTGTAAACCACCTTATTTGGTGTTTCACAAGGGTAAGGCTGTGCTTCGCACCTCTAAGGAGTTCTTGCCTAAAGTAGTCTCCGAGTTTCACATCAATCAGGAGATCGTGGTGCCCTCTTTCTGCCCTAACCCCTCCTCCGACAAGGAGAGGGATCTCCACTTGTTGGATGTAGTGCGTTGTCTCAAGTTTTATGTTCATCGCACTGAATCTATCAGGAAGTCTGACGCCCTGTTCGTCATTCCTGAGGGTCCTAGGGCTGGGAGACCGGCATCCAAAGTGACTGTTGCGTCTTGGATTAAGTGTACTATTCGTAAGGCTTACGACTTGAGGAATCAGCATGTTCCCTTTCGGGTCACGGCCCATTCCACCAGGTCCATTGGGGCCTCTTGGGCCTACAAAAATCAAGCGTCTGCTGATCAGCTGTGCCAGGTGGCCACTTGGTCCTCTGTGCACACCTTCTCGAAACACTACCGTGTGGATGTGCTGGCCTCGGCTGTTGCCAGCTTTGGGAGGAAGATCCTGGAGGCAGATTTGCCTGTCTAGGTTCTTCTTCTTCTGAGGTTTTCAGTGCTTCCTTACTGTTGAGCCCTGTTGGCTCTAGTTCATTGTGCTGTGTTACAGTTCCTGGGTTCTGTTTTTACCCTTAGTTGGTGTCCGTTGACACTACTGTTTTGTTGGTATCTCTGACCGGTAGGTTCAAAGAGGTCCTGGTGACTTTGGGGGCCTTGCGCCTGGTCCTTGCTGCCTTCCCACCTCAGGGTAACCTCAGGGAAACTCTGGACATCCCAGAGTTACCAGTAACCTGTATTGGACGACAGTGAAAATAGGATTTTAGTCTTACCTGTTAAATCCTTTTCACTTAGTCCATACAGGTTACTGGTCTCCCACCCTGTCAAGAGACCATGCTTGGCTGTCCTGTGGCAATCTGTGGGAGTCCTTCGGGCATGCTCACAGGAGTCTTCTTCTCTCCTATTTCTGGTCAGTTAGTAGTGTCTCAAATCATTCTGGTGTTAGCTGATTGGATGCAGCTGAGGAGGGAGGGGAGGCTCCACCCCCTGCATACATTTGGAGAAATGTTCCTGCCTACTTAAAGGGACGGATCGCCTCCCAGAGTTACCAGTAACCTGTATGGACTAAGTGAAAAGGATTTAACAGGTAAGACTAAAATCCTGTTATATATATATATATATATATATATATATATATATATATATATATATATATGGATAGCCAAAAAGAAAGCAGGCAATGGCACACACTAATATACAGTCTATATTATACAACTGGCTGGTGCACGTCCCTTAGAGATAAGTATATAAAGGTACTCAGCCTGGGTTGACCCCGCGGGAGAGGGAGACAGCACACTTCTGTATTCGCAGTAGATAAAAAGTTACGTTTATGGACATAAATGATGCCCTGATGACGATGATGGAACATGGCTTTTAATAAGATGGAATAAACCAAACTTTTTATCTGCTTCGAATACAGAAGTGTGCTGTCTCCCACTTCCGCGGGGTCAACCCAGGCTGAGTACCTTTATATATATATATATATATATATCTGCATAAACAAACTACCATTCATTTCCTTTTGCTGTTTTTATTTATTGATTTTGTTTCAAAAAGCATTTGGAATATATGAGGTGAGTGTATCCCATTTTTTTTGTTTAATTCATCAGAACAAAAGATAATCACTCCTCTCAAAGAAACTAATCACAAATTGCAATGCGTTCCATACCCCTCTGGCACTCAACGGGTTAAAAGTTTATCAGTTACTCACCTTGTCTTGTACTGCTGCCTATTACAGGTGTTCCATGGCTTATTCATCTGCATTTTGTTCTCCTAATACTTTGCTGATTTCTCAATAAACTCAAAAAAAAAAACAAAAACAAAAAAAACACATTACTGTTGGTTTAAACTACAGTATATATGATTATAAATTATTCTATGTAAATAAGATATGTTGGTCATGTTCTAAATAATGTATTCAGTTACAAAAGAGATCTCAGTCTATAAATTATTTGTAATGCCCCTTCCACCAGCTGCGGGGGCCAGAAACACCACCTAAAATAAAGGTGTCCCTCTTTTGCCATTTGAAGTGTTGGGAGGTATGATATAAAGGGTGTTCAAACTGTGGTTTCCCGACTGCTGTTGGGCTACAATTGCCATCATCCTACTATTTGAGATTATGTTTCACCTCGAATGTTAAATATTGCACATAAGATTCTGATTTAAAATGTAAAAGTCTACGTTTTAGGATTACAAGTCACTTCATGATTTACCGTATTCTACCTAATGTAACATTTATTTAGCAATTTATGATTTGTTTATGTAAGGCTTTTATGAAGTTAAGTGTAAGAGTCTACAACATGTCTTGGGATTAACTGTCTAAATTAATACTACCACCACCAATGGCCATTCCTGGGAACTTTCTTTTTTGGAGTCCCCGGAGGGGTCTCCTTTGGTTTTGCTGGGGGGTATAATTCCCGAGAATTGTGGCAAAAAGGGGTGGGGTTTACTTATGAATGGGGGCGGAGTTTTCAGAGACATCACAGAAGTGGGTGGGAAGTAGGGGGGTCTGGGTGGGGAAGAAGGAAAAGTGGGAGGAACTGGGTGGGAAGGAGAGAGTCAGCCTCAGAGACCCGGTAATGCGCTCTCACTGGGGCAAATCTAGAGAGTTCCCAGGTATGCCAATGGCAGAAATGTTAATTGCCCTACTGAACAGTTTGTCTCATAAAATACAGGGATTTAGAATTTGGAAAAAGTGACATTGTATTTGCCAAACAGTATCTCTCACAGACAAAAGCCATATTTATGATCTGATTGCAATTAAAAAATAAATGACCTTCAATAAAATGATTTTGCAGGCTTAAACCCTCCATTTTTGGGGTGGCTAGAACTGAAATGTGTTACTAGCCATTCTGGAAGTGGAGGGAGTCATTGTTTAGGCTAGTGGGGGATGACTAGCTAGTTTGTATATTTATATCCCTTTGAGTGTCAGAGGGGTACAAAACACATTGCCCTTTGGCACTCAAATGGTTAATTTCATTTAACCCTTCCATTTCTATAAATTTTGCAAGGCATTGCACAGCAATGTGTTGCAAAGTGTATGGCATTGGAGGTATTGATGAAGACTTGGGTGAGTATCGAGAAAGTGATTGGGGAAGCCTAGGGACATAGGAGTGTTTGTGGATGCAGCCTTTTGCAGCTGATTAGTCCTTTCTCCCTTCCCTAGCAGCTGAGTCTGTTTCTCTAGAATGTAGTGACAGCATTTTCAATGTTTGTTTTTTGTTTTTTAGAAATTTTTGCACCCCAAAACTTTTTACAAAGTGGTCAGAATGTGAGAGCTCAAGAGACAGAAAGGATAAAAACATGCCCTTTTTGATGCTTATTTTTGCCAGCCATTGAAGCTGAATGGAATCTAGGAAATGACTTGTTACATTGGCTTTAGGTTTTTGCCCTTAAAATGGGTAACTTTTCTACCTGCAGAAAAATGTTTTGTTAATTCCTGTGGAACTTGATTGTATCGTGTCTATTCCAAATAATGTATGACACCACAGTTGTAGTAGTACATCACATGTTAGTTTATCATTTGTACTCTAGAATTAAAGTGAACAGAAGTACACTGACAACACTCCTCTATCCTAACCCTAAGCTTTACGAGGGCTGTGAGATCAATTTACACTATGCAGCCTTATTAGTTTAGACCAGTGGTTCTCAATCAGGGTTCCATGGCACTTAGGTGTGCCATGGGTATCAGCTTGGGGTGCCCCACATTTTCCATGAAGATTTTGATTAAAATGATAAAGTTGAGTTTCTAACTTCCATTTATGGAAACTATTGTGCAGAAGATGCCCCTTGTTGTCATTCTGTGAGACATAAGAATAACTGTACATTTATGTATTGTTTTCTTCATTAACCCTTTGACTGCCAGAAAGGTAGCCAATGCATTATACTGCAAAACATTGGATACCTCTTTGGCACTCCAGGGTTAAGGCCTCTGGAAATTACTTATGAAAAATGTGGGGGTGCCTCAAGGGTGTCTTGAGTGAAAAAGATTGAGAACCACTGGTTTAAACTTTTATGTGGAGTAAAAATGACAAATGTCATAGACATTGATGTGCATGCATTTATGTTTCTTGACTGTTAAAACTGTAAACTAAATGATCCACCATGTATTGCATTGATAATCTGGTACACAGGAAGTGTTACTAACAGTGATATAATTAGCATTAGACAAAATTAGTGGCTTCCAAGGGCAACAGAATTAAAGTGGAGGTGATAGGACAATTTCTATAGGTGGGTAGAACCCATGACTCTTGCTCCCTATTTCATAGATTGTCAAATATAATGAATATCATTAGTATTTTAGAATTTCTACTCATACTAAAGCATTGTACATTTTTGAAAGCCAGATATCCACTATGTTGTGGAGCAATGCTCTGTTCACTATTCAGTGACTCGAGGTTAAGAGGGGTTGGGTTGTTACATATCATTGGGGAGGACATCAGAGGTTTGTTTGGGGTGCCAAGTAAATACATAGTAAATATTTCTCTATCAGCCTAAACATTTTCTTTTAAATGAATAAAAATATCACTGTAATATTTCAATTTACTTAAATTAAAATAAATCCTTTTGTTACCTTCAATATAACAAAAATGTGCAATGGCATAATGAATAAATAATACTAAAGCCTTGCATCTTAAACAAAGTCACCTACAACTTTTTGTTGTATAACGATCCAATTTTATGACGTTGTGTATTTTATTTAGTTACTGTATCTATAGGAATAAGGACCTCTTAATTTGCTTTCTCTTTTGTTCATTGTCAAACACAGGAACCATGGGGTAAAGTATCCTCCTGCATGATGGCTTTATCGCCACCAATCCAGTTCGGTTTTAAAAGTGAGCTCAAAGCAGATGGATTAGGACAAATATTCTTTCTTAATTATTCTTTTTTTGTTTTTTTCCTGTAGAATGGGGCTGTGTAATGCCCCCATTAGGTGGGCTCCAATTTCTGGCATCCATTGTTGGTTTGAGCCAGAGTAAAGACTGTACAGGAACTGGACCTGCTGCAGGATGGCTTGTATGGTCAGCCCTTTTCCTTTCATATTTGCTTAGCTTGCCTGAGCAGGACATGCATACATACATACATAGACGACTGAAGAGTACAAGATCTCCAGTACTCAAAGTTCACAGGTCATGTGAGAATGTCCTGGTCTAGCAGTAACATTCACACTCTTTGGAAAAATCTATCGGTCCCTTTAATATCCCTTTCCTCTCCAGTGGGGATTTTAGACAAATTTACGTATTATATTATAATAGGTAATATATATATAATATATATTAGTAAAATTGTTTTTTGCTTTGCTGGTGCCTTTAAGAATGAATATGTGTGGCAGCCATTTTGCATGGTGCATAGACAGTGTGATTTCTGCTGCACCATGTGGATTCTGGTGGGCAAAATGGGGCTCATTCTTCTACCCTTTCTTACTGCAGTTAAGGGTTTCACTTGGTGATTCCCCGTGCTGTGGGGCAGAAATTGGATGCGATGGCTGGAGAGCCACTGCATCATTTTTGTTTTTGAAGGAAAACAGAACTACATTTCCCAAAAATACATTATTTCCTGGGCCTCAGGAAACAGGGGTGGTGATGTTCTATTCGTACACTGTGTCACAGTACCTTGTAGCGCCGCCGCTTCTGGCAATGCTCACATTGACGCTCCGGCGTCATTACCACAAACGGCTGGACGCATCAATGCTAGATGCGTCATCTGCAGACGCGAGGGTTCAGCATGCAGCAGGCCTCTGTTTTATGTGTTTGAGGCCTGTAGTCTCCTCCTACCTACCTCCTCCCTCTGAGCTGCTCCTCCTACCTACTTCCTGAGGAGGGGTTTAAAGGGCAGACTGAGTCCTGACTCAGTTACCCTTACGTTGTTGTTCTGAGCAGTTAATTTATTTGGTATTCCTGATTCCTGTGTATGATGCGGCTTGTCTGGCCATCCATTCTGGTGTTGACCTGTAGCTCTGTCTGACCATTCTCCTTGTGCGTTCCGATTTGGCTTAGACATCCTTTCTGGTGCAAACCTGTGGCTCTTGCTGACTACCCGCTCTGTGTTTGACCTGGCTTGTATGACTGCCCACTCTGGTGTTGACCTGTGGCTCTGTCCACTGTGCATCCAGCATACTAAAGCTTCATTGGATATCCTATCTGGTGCAAATCTGTGGCTCAGGCTGACTACCTGCTCCGTGTATGACCTGGCTTGTCTGACTCTCCTATCTGGTACTTACTAGAGGGCTGTGTCTGTTCGCTCTGTGTGTTGGTCTCGTTCCACAGACATCCTTCCTAGTACTGACCTGTGGCTCTGTCAGACTCCTAGCTGTTGATTGCAGGCGTGAATCAGTAGTCTCCATGGCTGCGTACAATATTGAGACTCCTCTCCTAGACTGACTAAGTCAGTGCTACCTCTGGGTGTTACCTTTTACCACGAGACTCCAGTGGGCTGAGGCCTAGTCTCGGACAGTGTGGTGGATCTATTGGGAGACTGCTATTTCTGATACAGTGCTTGCCTCTTTGAGCACCCTCTGTGTGTTATTTGCATTACTGTTTATATATTTCTAATAAAGGTGATCTTAACTATACCGTCTGACTCCTTGTCTTGCTTGCCAACCGTAACACACTGTATCATTTTTTCCTGCAATGTGAGTCACATGATTCTGGACTCTCCCTCCTGGCATATTGTTTTAATCCCTTCAGACAGATAAGTGGTTTATAGTACATTTCTATCTGTATTCTTTCTTTGAGGGTCTCCTGGATATATCTGAGTGCAAGGGAAATATGAACAAGTCCTAGACCACCATGTATTCAGGGGTTCCCTAATAACCCTTTGGTTCTTATGTCAGATTAGTCTTCTAAGAAACTTTGCTGCTACTTTATTTCCCTTAGACCACCTATGCATTAGAGTTTTCCCTATTAAACCTTTGATCCTCATATCAAACTAGTCTTCTAAGAGACTTTGCTGCTTCTTTTTGTCCCTGTTTGGTCTTTGGCCCCTACACAGTAACTCACAGGTCCCTCTTCTGTTAAACAGGAGCCTTTAGTAAGTCCTTGAGTTCTGGCATCTGGACCATACGTTTCCCCCCACTCTGGATGTGGGTGATCCTCCTGATGAGGAGGGGGACACAGATGTGGATGATACTTGATTCATTATTTACTTCTGGAAATGACCTTGTGTCACCTGCTGATGGTCTTAGTGCTCCCTCTCTTGCTGCATGTTGTATGTTTTGGTTAGATCTATGGTTGGCAGACCACTCTTCCAAGAGGACCTTGGTTTCTCCCTTTCATGGGTAGGCAGTTGTTAAGCCCAGAATTAGAGGAGGTTATTAGCCATGCTACTGGGTTATAGGTGTACTATTACCCCAGTTTACCATCAAGTATTCCTTGTTTCCACTAGAGACACATGATTTTAATTACCCTCACCAGTATGGGTATGATCCCAGGGTGTCTACTGCTACAACAGCTAAGGCATGCTCTGCCCCAAATAACATGCTGGTTAGGCAGCCAAGATGCATCTCTCAAGTCTAACTCTGCATGACTCGCAGGCTCTTGTCTGCCTCAGGCATGTCTGCTTCACAATATGTGCTCAATGGGGCACCAATACATTTTGAGGGTGAACATAGAATTGTATCTATCACAGTTTCTTTTGTTGGTGGACATACGTGTCTTTCTTACCTGCTCCTAATAAATGGTATCCTATTCCATATCTTCCTTAGTTCCCAATATAGGCAGCGCATGCCATAATATTCTGGGGTTCGTGATTCTGCTCTATTCATTTTGGGTCCTCTAGTCTTGGTTTTTATTTTTTCTCACTCCTTTCCTAATTAGGCCATTTTTGGCTTCTGCTCCTTCAGGGTCCTCTGTATCTCCCAGAGGTGGAAATATTGGTTTTGACAATTTGGCTCTTGTGGTCAGTATCCTGAGGGAGAAAGGTTTCTCTGGTAATGTCTTTGCCACTGTGATGATGGGTCACAAGCTGGTGTCTTCCATGACGTATTGTAGTGAATGTTCCCTGTTCTTCCACTGATGAACACCAGTGGTTGTGACTGCATCCTTTTGTTCTTTCAGTGTTCTTACATTTATTCAGGATGGTATTCAGCAAGAGCTTGGTCTGTTAAGAACCATATTTCTACTCATTTTCATTGACATATTGCCTTGTTACTGGATGTACAGGGGGTGGCTCATGCCTACTCAGCCTTTAGGGATCACGGTCCTCTGTGGGACTGGACCTTGGTTTTGGAAAGGCTTCTTTTTATCTTTTCTTTGGTCTTTGACTTTTTGTACTTGGGTCTGTTCGGTGTGAGGCTGAGCTACAGCTTTTGTCCTGTAAACCTCATTTCTGATCTTTGTGGAGGTTTTGAAAACACTTTAGGTTGTTTCTGAGTTTCTCATTATCTACGATAATGTTCTGTCTTCTCCTTGGCCAACTCCTTCTGACAGGAGCTTTATTGCCTGGACATATGTTCTTGTGATACTATTTCCTTGAATGAGGTCTTTCCACAATTTTGACTTGCTTCTTGTTATTCCGGGGGCCCTTGGGTGGACCTAGTTGCTTCTCAGGTGACAATGGTTTCCTTGGATAAGGCAACCTTTCACTAGACTTCAGGAAACAGATCTATCCACTTTAGGGTAACTGCTCATTCCACCAGAGTTGTGGTTGCTTACTGGGACTACAATGACCAGGCCTCTGTGGTGCCCTTGTGTCTGGAGGTGACTTGCCTGGCCCTTCACACCTTTGCTGATCAGTACCATTTCAGTATTTTGGCTTTGGCTGCAGCCTGTTTTGGATGGAAAGTCCTACAGGCAGTTGTGTCTGTTTGAGTATCCTTTTCTTTTCCTCCAGTAACTTATTTTTTTCCTATTAGTTTGTTTGATGTGTAGGTGTTCATTGGCACCTGTGGTTTTATCTATTCCAGTTCCTCTCTGGAAGAACTAGTTTGTATTTTGAAGGGTTTTTCCTCTTTTCCTCCCTGGAATCTTAGTGGATATTTTGGTATATGCCCACAGTTCCTGTGTTGTACATTGGACAAAAGAGAAAAGGGGATTTTATGTACTTAGCAATAAATCCTTTTCTCTTAGTCCATATGGAACACTGGACTTCCCTCTTTTAGAAAAACAAGTTGTTTGAGTACTGGACAGGGGGTCCTCTTGGTTCTCTGATGTAGCTGACTGCCTTTCCTGCCTCGCTTCTGTTTTATTTTATATTTGTTATTCGTTAAAACTGAGCTGGATTGTTGGTGGTAAAGTGGAGTAAGGAGGGAGTCTCCACCTCCAGAGAACCTTTGAAGACAAGTCCCCAGCCCTGCTGCAGGAGAATACTTTAACCCAGGGTCCCTGTGTTTCATATGGACTAAGAGAAAAGGGTTTATAGTAAGTACACCAAAGTCTCCATTTGCAGGTGGACTTAGATTCATTTCCAGATGAGTAGCTTATAAGCCTTCAAAAGTGCATCAACATTTAGTTTGTTTTGCATTCCAAATAGGTTAATTTGGGATACAGTGCAAGCCAGTTAGTGCCTCTGATAAGCTGAAAAGTGATATTGCAGCTGATAAGTGATATTGTGGGAGAAATTTGTAGATAAAACTCTAGAATTGCTCTTAATTCTCCTTACTATATCAGCCAATTTGTACTCAGGGGATTAACTATAGGGTAGTTGTGAAGGCCTTTGAGACCCTCCAGTGGTGAATTGTACCTTTGGACTTTGTTACTGCATAATTCAGACTCGCTCTGGGCCTTTAAATAAACTTTGTATTGGCAAACCTTATTCAAGCTTGTTCCAGACAATGTGCATATGTGTCTGAGCGTGGCCTAGATTTAATTTACCCCAGGGCCCAGAAGGTTCTACTTACACCGCTGTATATACCTTTATCCTTTATGTGACAGTTTGTAATCAAGTTATTTACTTGTTTATTTGAGCTTAATATTTTAATTTCACTCCACTCTTAGGTAAAGCTCAATAATGTATCTGACTGCATTGTTGTAAACAGTAACTTGCCTGGGTCTGAATCCTTCTGATCTTGAGGGTTTTGAGAAGTTGCTGAACAGGCCTGCCAGAAAGTGTCAAAACAGTGAGGTTGATATATCAAGAGGAGCTGTAGTAATTCTGGAGCAAATCAATAGCTCTAAAGGGTATACATAGCATTTCTCAAAATTCTCATAGATTTAAATGATGCTTTTAACCTTTAGATGCTAGAGAGGTCTCCAGTGCATTGCTTAAATCAGTGGGTATGTTATGTGTCCCCTACAGTGCATTTGGTTTGTCCCAGATTTGCCTCAGTGGATTATTTCTGGTTTGTTTTAGCAGAGAAAGGCAGACACATGCCACATTTTTACTTAAATAGGAACCTTCTAGCAAGCAGAAAATTATATCATAAAATGGAAAAAAAGAAACTATTGTCGCGATGCAGGAAACGTGCGCAATCGCTATTTCCTGTGTGAAAACCACTAGAGAATAGGTTTGCGCATGATTTTGTTGAATTGCACATGAAAATTCAAGATTAGCGAACGGCTGCATATATTTATTTTTTGTGGGCCTGGCTAAGTTTAACGAATCTGTGTGAGTGGAATAGCGAATGTGCCTAATGCAGGAACTGCTATTGCGAATTAATTTATACGTCTGTATACTGTTGTCATAAAATGGAATTTTTTATGTGCAATTCAAGAAGCGTTCCGTATTTAGCTTCCTGGATTAGAACATGCGCAAAATCTATCTGCGTACAAAAATTCCTTTATCCGATGTGAACGTTTCTTGCATCACGCCATATAACACTTGTTCTTGACACTACATTATTCCATCCTATTCCTTTCCAAGATATCAGGCAATGTATCAACTCCTAATAATAGCTTCCACTTATCTTACTATGGCAAAAATCCTAATGGCCCCCTATAACTTTTCCTATTGTGCATTTGTCCCAGAGACAACACCTTTCATCATTCCAGGATGGCAGTTGCTAACAGGACAACATGGCATAAACTCAGCCCTCTGCTCATTAATCTTAGTACTTTAAGGACCAGAAGGGTTGTGTAGTCATTTGCTTCACACACTCTCTGGCACTTAATGGGTTAAGTAGTCTCATATCATCTGCTGCTGCAGTTTGAAAAAACCTGCATTAACTGTCATGTCCTCCTCTATGGACATGACATCCAAAGGTTTAAGAGCAAAATTCAAGGTTTTTCTGGTCAGAGTAAGTGTGTGGGGAAGTATTATTAGGAGGTGTTACTTTTCCCTTTAAAGGGGAGTGGGAGGGTGCATTACTTTGCTGTGGGACATACATTAGTTAAATAAGGAGCTAGGCAACAGATTCTTACATTCCCATCAGTATGCTAACATTTGTTCTCCTGTTGCATGACTTATTTAACCCTTCTCTTTCTCACTCCTACTGCCTATATTGCTTATTTTTCTTCTACTTCACTTTATTCAAAGTTTCCCTTGACTGCCTCTTTCCTCACTTTCTTAATTTTCATAATGTTATTTTTCTTATAAAAAAAGTTTTAATGTTAATAACCATTGTTTAAAATGTAAAAATGTAGCCCTTGCCTGTTTTTGAATTTCTCATGCTTACTTTACAGTGTATGTGTATACAAGTGATTTTCAACTTAGTCCTTGGGATACACCAACAGGTCATATTTTCAGTACATCTCTGCTTGACAGTGGCGTCTCCAGGAATCATATCTAGGGACACATATACATGGGGCCAAAGGCAACACCTATAATAATGGCATGCACACCATTGGGTTTGAGTGTACACACATTATATAAATGCAAAATATTTTTAGACTGATAAAATACTGGTTTGTTTTCCTAGAAAGTGTTAACCCCTTGAGTGTCAGAGGGGTTTAATACCCTTCTGGCACTCAAAGGGTTAAAGCTCTAGCATCTTGTTACTGGTCCACTGGTATCTCCATCTTATTCAGCTTCAGATATGTGACTTTGTATGTATGTATCTTATGGAAGCAAAAACATTTCTTGAGATATTATTTTTATACTGCCGTTTCTGTAAGGGAAGAGCTGGATTAAGACTCAAGAGGACTCTAGGCAGGATCCCAAATTGCACCCCCTCACAACTTGCCCCCATCACTCCTGTCAACAAACTCTGTCTATTATTTTTGTGGTTAGAGATACTAGCACCAACTAAATAAAAGACACAATGAATACTTTTATTAAAAAAACACACCCACACAAATAGAGGGCACCCAAATAGTGCCTTATCACTTTGATAATTAATGCAGTAATAAAATGATAATTGAACTAACATGTAATTTTGGTTAACATGACTTATACCACACTTAAACATAACCAACTTGCAGAGAAAGTGTCCTGTCTCACCTCAGGGGAAAGCCACACACTATACACAACTACTCTCAAAAGAGCAGTATATTCTTGAGAAAGAGCTCTGCAGCTTTCTCAAGAATCAATTGCCTAATTTATTAATAAGGCAATCATTCTTAAGAAAGTAGCTTAGGAGAGGAGCTGCCTACTATTAATGCTGGATCTGAAGAGCTTTTGAAGTGATACCCGCGTTGGGGCAGTTTAAACATCCCTTCTGTGTTTGATTTGGGGTACACATCAATGTAACTTCCAGACACTGGCTTTGTGTTTAAAGCAGAACTATCATGCTTACTTAGGTTATCCCCAATTAATTATTAGTAGCTTGTTAATCATGGAAATATTGTAATAAAGTTTCTTAAGTGCCGTGAATTGGTGCTTGGTGGGATAAACCTTTTATGAATGTTTAAACCGAGTATTGTGCATTCAGCCTTCATTTTTATTATGCCTGAAGAATATATCTGTTTATCTTGAAAGCTTGCATCCTAGAGCCATTCAGTTAGCCAATAAAGTTATCATTTTTACTGTACTGGTAGCATAGCTATATTTCAACCCAGGGAAGAGACAGAGCAAAAGAGGAAGAGGAGAGCAAAGGGGGAGAGAAAGTGGACAGGGGTAAGAGAAACTGGTAAGGTATGAAACAAAAGGCAAATGGGGAGACAAAAGCACTGGGGGGACAGCAAAGTCAATGGCGGAGAAGAAAGGAAAGGGGAATAGCAAAATGGGGCAAGGAAAACAAATGGAGATTGCGGCATTTAAAAATAATTTGAGCGGAACTGGTAAGGAGAAGAAGCCAGAGGGAAGGAAGAAGATGGACGAAGAATGAGATATAATAGATGAAAAAGAAGATGGAGGGGGAAGAGATTGAGTGGTAGAGGAAGGAAGATGGAGAGATGGAGGAAGAAGATGGAGGAAGAAAGAAGATGAAGTAATGGAGGAAGAAGATGTAGGGGGGACAGATTTTAGGGTAGAGGAAGGAAGATGAAGAGATAGAAGAAGAAACTGTACTGAGGGTGGAAGATATGAAAGAACAAGCTGGAAGGAGGGAGGGAGGAAGGAAGAAGATGAAAGGAAGCAGATGGATTAATGGAAGGAGGAAGCTGCTGGAAGGAGAAATAATCTGGATGTTGGGAAGGGTGGAAGAACGAGGAGGGAAGGAATAAGATGTAGGAAAAAAGCTGGAAGAAGAAGCATGGAAGATGCTGGAGGAAGGTAGAAAATGAAAGGGGATATAAAGAAGGAAGGCTGGAAGAAGAAGATAGAGAGAGATGCTATAGTGACAAACAGGTATTTCTCTGTTGTCCAAAATAGCTTACAGGTAACTCTGGGAAGGCAACCGCCCCTTTAAGTAGGCAGGATCAATTCTTGGAAAGAATGCAGGGTGGAGCCTTCCTTCCCTCCTCAGCTGGTCATCAGCCAATCCCCAACCAGTTAGATTTGTTCCTTGATCAGGAAAGGCAAGAGAACAGTTCTGCTTAGTTTTTAGTATAATTTATTTTTTTCCGTTAGATATGGGGTGTAGAGATCTCCCATTAGGCGGATTACCATTACTGACTTACCAATGGCGGATTGCTCAGTTAACAGGCGCTGTTTGTGGACTTCCCAGCCCTGGGGGAAAACCTTGCGTGCTGTGTCTTTTCCCTAGGAGAATCCAACTGAGGCTTCTTCTTTATTAATGCAGACCTGCAAAAAAAAGGTGAACAGCCCTTTGAGTGCTGAGGTTCACTTGTCCCACTGCTTCCCCTCCGCACAGGGGTCTCCTTTACGAGTTCCTACACATATATTCCTGCACTCATTGGGTTTATATGTTTGTCCACTGGGGTTTGTGGAGCATTTGGGTTCTCAGTGGTAAATGAACTCCTTGTTTCCCATGTTTGGCGCTTTCAAGGGTTTTTCACACTTTTCCCTTGGGACTTGGTGTTTTCCAGCATTATTCTTGTGCTTACTGTACCATGTTAAACTTTGCACATCCGGGCACTGTTTTAGGGTACTTGAAGGGAAACTACATTTCCCATGAATGCCCGTTTCTCTGGCTATTTTCTGATTAGCTCTCGCTGCGAACGGCATTTTCTTTCTTTCCCTTCACGAGTATCCTACTCAGGGCTTGGATTCTTCCTCGCTCCTCTGCAGATTAACCCTTTGTTTGCCAGTTAAGTGCATTTTAACACTTTCTGGGGTGAAATGTTAATCTGAGATACAGTATTTAGTTTGTTCCTTATACTTAGAGACCCTTTATGTCCTGTTAGGATGTCAGACCCGTTAGAACCTGGGGCTAGACCTAAGACTAAGTATACTGGGTGTCTGTGACCCCCATTGCGCACTGCTCCTCATGTCCTTCAGGGCTTCCTAGAGAATACACAGGTCATTTATGCCCTTCATGTGCTGCAGCCCCCGCTTCTCCATCAGGGCCTTCCAGCCATGTTGTTGAGCCACCTTGGATGCAAGAGTTAAAGGCTACTCTGCAACAGCTTCCCACACACCTACAGGGGGGTTCTCCAGGCTTGGAAACCCCCTGCGTTATACAGGTCTTTAGCGCCCAAACCTCAGGGTGTGCCTGATGTGTCAGATTCCTCTGAGGAGGAATTGTTGGTGGATTCACATGAGGGTGAATGCCCTGATTGGGTTTGCTCCCAATTTTTTGGGGACTGTTTTGAGGCTGACCCTGAACCCTCTGCTGAGGGTCTTATCAAGGCATTCCTCAATACCCTGAACATTCCCCGTTTCTGAGGATCCTAAGGATGCTTCTGACGTCTTCCAAAGGCCCAAGAAGCAGCGTACCTTTTTCCCACCTAATCCCACTCTTGATCAAGTTGTGTTAGATGAGTGGAAAACCCCTAACAGACATTTATCCTTGTATAAGATGTTTGCTAAGCTGTACCCCTTCTCTGAGGCAGCATTAGCTCAGTGACCTCACCCTCCTAAGTTGGATGTCCCTATCTCCAGGCTTTCCAAAACCACGGCTCTGCCTGTGGCTGATGCTTCTGCTCTCAAGAATTTAACTGACAGAAAACTTGAGGCTTTTCTAAAAGCCATCTTTACAACTATAGGAACCTCTCTGCGACTCACTTTTGCTACTGCTTGAGTAAACAGGGCCATTGCTGTACGGACAGAACAACTTACTGACGCTGTTCGTCAGGGTGCCCCCCACAGCTGACGTGCTGCGACTCTTGGCTAACATTTCTGAAGCTCATATCACGGTCCCCGTGATTCCCTGTCAATCTCTCTTGTTGTTACCTGTGCATTGGAGGAGGCTGACTGGCCCGCCCAGGATGTATCTTTATATACCGGGGTCACAGCACCTGTCAGATGCCCTTTCGTGGTGTTCCTGATCCTGCGCTTTGTTGCTGTGTTCCTTCGTTCCTGTGTACCGACCCGGCTCGTCTGACTATACTGCTGATCCTGCTCGTGATTGACCCAGTTCCGGCTGACGTTCCTGCTCTGTGATTGACCCGGCTCTGACTGACGACTCTGCTCTGTGATTGAGCCGTTTCTGGCTGACGTTCCTGCTCCGTGATTGACCCGGTTTTGGCTGACAACCCTGCTCCGTGATTGACCCGGTTTTGGCTGACGACCCTGCTTCGTGTATTGATCCGGTTCCGACTGACGTTCCTGCTCAGTGATCTGATCCTGTGTTCCCGTGTGATTCCGGTCGCCTTCCGGTGACATTATGAACTGTGTTTGTGTCGTTCTGGCTAATCATCTCTCTATATACCGAGCTGTTGCCTTTTGGTGCACTGAGTCTATCCTCATAGCGCTGCTGAGCTGTAGCCTCCATTACCGAACCTGCATTAACCCTTGCTGTGCTTGTAGCCTCCGTTTATTGAGCCTATCTTTGTACACTTGCCAAGCCTGTGTGTTCCGTTCGAGCCATTAACACTTCCTGAGCCTGTGCCTATAATACCTAGCTTATCCATTCACACTAGCAGAGCAGTTGTCCATTCCGGTGCTCGGATAGCACTGTGGTTGCACCGGTTGGCGTTTGTACCTCCAGTGTTTGTCCTTGCAGTGTGTGTTCTGTACGGCACCGGAAGGGTGTCCCGGCTCTGGTCTCCAAGTGCACAATGTGTTACGCTATCCACCTCACTACCAGTACTCTGGCTCGTTAATTGCTTGTGCAGTGTTGCTCCGTTCTGGCACTCAAGGGGTGTTTAGGGCTCTGGTCCCATTGGCACACGCAGGGTTACTTCCGAGAGAGTGTTGAGGGCGATTCAGGTTCTGGTCCCATTAGCTCCTGCAGTAGCTTTCCTCCTTATAAGCCCACTAAGGTGGCATTGGCTCAGCTCTGGTCGATCTTGCTGGTCAGTTGGGGCGTTCCATTACACAGCTATTTGAGAGTGATTCAGTTCAGTCACACAATACACCTTCCTCCGCACCATCAAGAGACTGATATTACCTACTGGGCGTTGGCTAATCAAGTTTACTGAGACTGTTCAGTTTCTCTACATTAACCCCTGTATGCTGCTTTCCTGATCAGTATTTATTTCATTATACATACTTGGGCCTGTATATTGTCTCTGCCATTTATACCTGTCATGGCCCCCAGGGGCGCTGTTCTTTAACGATTATTTCAATAAAACTGTGTTTTTACTTTTTACTGTTGTCTGAGTGTCAGAAAACCGTAACAGCTCAGCATTATGTTACTGAAGCTATCTTTCACATTATTGGCTAGAGGCTAGGGTTTCAGCCATGTCTGTAGCATCTGGTCTGCAGATTCCATTTCAAAGAAATCCTTGATTTCTCCTCCCTTTTTGGGCACTTCCTTATTTGGGCCAGAGTTGAAATGCCTCATCAGTGCGGCTACTGGAGGCAAGAGCACTTTGTTGCCCTTGGTCCCCAAGAAGAAGCCTCAAGTCCGAAGGCACCGTCTTTTTCATTACTTCCAGACTGAGGAGCGTGGCATGACCCCAGCAGTTCCTCAGGCTCTGTGCTCCTCCTCCAAGCCCAAACAGCAATGGAAGCCAAAGCAGTCCTTCACCAAACCCAAGTCCACCAAACCTCCTTCTGCATGACTTGCCGAACCCCAGACCCCATGCGCCAGTGGGTGGCTGACTGCGCCGTGGGTTTTACAGGTGATTACTGAGGGGTACAGGATTCCCTTCACTTCTCTCCCTTCAGGTTCTTCCTTTCTCATACTACTCAGGGACTAGAAAAGCATCGTCTTTTCAATGGTGCCATCCAGACTCTCTTGGACAAGGAAGTTCTTGAACCGGTTCCCAACCCAGAAATAGGTTCCCATCCTGGACCTCAAGGATCTAAATTCCTTTGTGGTTAAGACTCATTATCACCAAGAGTCCTTAAGATCAGTGATTGCGGCAATGTGCCCTGGGGAGTGTCTGGTCTCTTTGGATGTCCAAGATGCCTATCTGAACATAGCCATTCATCCGGAGAGCTGTCAGTACCTCAGGTTTGCTAGTGACCTGGGGCACTTCCAGTTTTCTACTCTCCGTTTGGTCTAACCACAGCCCCCCAAGTCTTCACTCACGTCCTGGGTTCATTAATTTCTGTTATGCACGAGTAAGGCATCCGAGTCACTCCGTACATGGACGATTTTCTCTTGAAGGCCCCGCCTCTGGAACTCCTTCAACAACAGGTCTAGGACTGTATCCACACTGTCACCCATCACGGGTGGATCCTGAGCATGGACAAGTTGGACCTGATCCCATCTCAGAAGTTGGTCTTTCTAGGTCTTATGTTCAACACCCTGAAAGGCATGGTATTTCTAACGAACGAAGCAGTTCACCAGATCACCAGCAATGTTTCCTTAGTCCTGGCTTGCAATCCCATTCTAGCCAAGAAGTTCACCTCTCTAGTGGGGAAGCTGATATCCTCCATAGAGGCAGTACCGTTTGCGATGGCTCACTCGAGGGAACTTCAGAGGTTCGTGATCCAGGTTTGCAAAGGGAACCCAGATCTCTTGAAACTGTCGGTTTCTCTCCCCTTACACGTGGCGTTGAGTTTCTATTGGTGGCAAGATCTCTCCAACCTGAGGAAGGGCAGGCCCTTCCTAGTACCATTCTGGACCATGGTGACAACCGACGCCAGCCTATCCGGCTGGGGAGAGATCCTGGGTCACCTGAACGCACAGGGTCGATGGTCAGCGGAGGAGTCTGTCCTACCCATCAAAGTCCTGGAACTTCAGGCAATATTCCACGCTCTCAGACACTTGTCCTATCATCTCGAAGGCTGTCCAGTTCGTGTCCAGTCAGACAACGCCATGGCCATGACTTACATCAACAAGCAGGGGCGGAACAAGAAGTCTCGCAGCTTGGTTGGAGGTCAAGGCTATTTTAACCTGGGCAGAAGAACATGTCCCTGCCATCTCCGCAATTCACATTCCAGGAGTAGACAACGTCTTAGCCGACTTCTTAGCTCGACACACGGTAGTCAGCGGAGAATGGGAACTGTACCAGGAGGTGTTCAACCTCATCGTCTGGGAAATGGAGGTTCCCCTAGATTGACCTGATGGCGACCAGATACAACAGGAAGGTTCCGATGTTCTGTTCCCATTGGAGGGATCCTCTGGCTCTCGCAGTGGATGCTATGTCAATCCTTTGGCAGTTTCCCCTAGCCTACATCTTTCTTCCTATTCCCCTGCTTCCCAGGGTACTGAGGAAATTACGGTTGGAGAGAACTCTGGTTGTTCTAATCACTCCGTACTGGCCTGGCAACCCTGGTTTCTGGAGCTTCTGGACCTATCTGTGTCGAACCATTTCATCTTCCACGCAGACCGGATCTCCTTCTACAGGGCTATCTGGGTTTGACGGCCTGGAGGTTGAATCCTCAATATTCGTGGTAGGAAGCCTGTTTCCTCTAAGGGCTACCACAGAGTTTGGTCTATTTTCCACTTTTGGTGTGTGGATAGGTATCTGTCCTCACAAGAGTTTGACCTTCCAAGTGTCCTGTCCTTTTTACAGGATGGTGTGGACAAGGGTCTTAGCCTGAGTTCTTTGAAGGTACAGACATCTGCTCTTACTGTCTTTTTCCAAAGGTGCATCGCTGTCCTTCCAGATGTCAAGGTTTTCTTCCAAGGCGTTGCTCACGCTTAACCTGCCTTTAAGCGTCCCACTCCTCAGTGGGATCTTAATCTGGTGCTGGGCGTCATGCAGCGCCCTCCCTTTGAGTCATTGGCCATTATTCCTCTTTGTCTCCTGACTTGGAAAATGGCCTTTTAGTGATTGTCTCTGTTCGTAGAGTCACTGAACTGCAGGCTTTGTCCTGCAAACCGCCCTTCCTGATGTTTCACAAGGACAAGGAGGTTCTTCGCACTTCTCAGGAATTTCTTCCTGAGGTGGTCTATGAGTTCCACATCAGTCAGGAGATTGTCATGCCTTCATTTTGTCCTGACCATCAATCTGACAAGGAGAAGGTTCTCCATTTGTTAGATGTGGTGCGCTGCCTTAAGTTTTATGTGCATCACACTGAGTCTGTTTGCAAGACTGACACGCTTTTTGTCATCCCTGAGGGTCCCAGGGCTGGTAAGTCTGCATCCAAAGTGACTATCACTTCTTGGATCAAGTCTACCATTCATAAGGCCTATGAACTCAAGAAGAAGCCTGTTCCCTTTCATATCACGATTCATTCCACCAGGTCTGTTGGGGCCTCTTGGGCCTATAAAAATCAGGCCTGTGCTGATCAGCTGTGCAAGGCCGCTACTTTGTCATCTGTGCACACTTTCTCTAAACACTATCATGTTGACATGCTGACCTCTGCTGATGCCAGCTTTGGTAGAAAAGTCCTGGAGGCAGTCTTGCCTATCCAGGACTTTTGCTCTTTGCGTCTCAGTAATCTTTAACTGTTTTGGCTCTAGTTCAGTGTGCTGTGTTACAGTTACTTGTGTGTTATATTCTAATTCAGTGTCCATTGACACTTTCTTGTTTAGGGCTATCCTATAATCTGATTAGCCCGTATGAGCTCTGGTGACTTTGGAGGCTGACGCCTGGTCCTTACCTTTTTTCCTACCGCTGGGAAACTCAATGTTGGTACATCCCAGAGTTACCTGTAAGCTATATTGGACAACAGAGAAAAAAGGATTTTAGTCTTACCTATTAAATCCTTTTTGTCATAGCCCATATAGCTTACAGGTCTCCCACCCTGTCAAGTGTCTCAAATCTAACTGGCTGGGGATTGGCTGGTGACCAGCTGAGGAGGGAAGAAAGGCTCCACCCTGCATTATTTCCAAGAATTGTTCCTGCCTACTTAAAGGGGCGGTCACCTTCCCAGAGTTACCTGTAAGCTATATGGACCAAGAGAAAAGGATTTAACAGGTAAGACTAAAATTTTCTTTTTCCTTAGTTACCACTACCACTCCCACACAGGTTACCAGCCTTCTAACAAGTGTCCCTCCAGCCATACAATGATCACCCAGCATCAGCATTCACACAAAACTCCAACCTATTTCTCCCCCCCCCCCATCCTCATCACTTTCTTTATAATGCCACCAGTTACTCATATTTTTGTCATGCAGGGAAGATGAGCTATCCTGTGCAGAAACAGTGGGTACATCATGCTTATCAGTCAAAGTTACTGCAAATGGGAGTACCCAGCTTCCAGAATCACTTGCTGCGATAGGCTAATCTAGTACTGTCAATATGTCTAGCAAGGAGTTCTAGCCAATTGCTGTGACAGTGGTATTAGTCAGGAAGCACAGAAGCAGCTTTGGCAGAATGCTGATGGTAGCACTACTTAAAGGGATAGTAATACTTCGTTTTTTCTTTATTTTATTTTGTAGGCATTAAAAAACATGAAGAACGATATAAGTCTTATCTCTCAAACCTTTATGGTTTGAGAGATATTCACAAGCAAAGTTTCCCCTCCCGCCCCTTTTACCTAGTGTAAGCTATCTCTTCTCAGATGTGGAATCTGGTTGTAAGACCAGACAGATAACAGCAAGAGACAATCTTCTTACGAGAACAATGAAAGCCCTGCCCCCTTGACAAGTTTTTTAGGTTTTTCCCTTATCTTAATTGAAGATTGTCCCTCCCTGCAGTCTACCTGGGCACCTCCCTTCTGATCTGGCTGAACAGTGTTACATCAGTAAAAGGGGCAGGAGGGGGATACTTTGTCTTTGAATTACTCTTGAACTACAACTCTGACAGAATTGAAATAACACTCTCCAAAGTCCAAATACTATGATGATTAATTAGAGCTGCTTTTATTATGAAACATTACTATCCCTTTAAGTGCTGTCACTGCCATGGAGCTCTTCGTGCACACAGAGGGTATAGGATGTAACCCCATAACTTTGGAGCTGAAACCGATTTAAAACAGACAGACATAGAAGCAAAGCTGCAACCTGCTGCCTGTGAATTATATGCTAATACTGCAACATGGCTGAATAGAACAGCACTTAAGAAGCTGTGAGCTCCTAGTCTCATCCTGCCTCTATAGTTGCTTTTGGAGCGCATCTTCCACAGCAAATCCAGAGGCAATATGAGGCTAGGGCCACCCCAGATTCTTTAATGATGTCCTTATCTGTCACATAATGTGCAGCATTAGACTAAATATCACAGGCAGTGGGCCACGACAAAGGTTCTAGGGAAGATCCTGCTGCCTGTTTTAAATTGCAATGTGATAGTTGTGCCATTACTTTTCTCTCAGGCCCCCTTTCTTGTCCAGACCTAGAACACTAGTCCTCCTTGTCCCCCCCTTGGTGACAAGACATGTGCCAGGATGACAGGAGGAGTTGACCGTGTGCCAGAGGGGTGAGTAACACTCTGGCACTCAAAGGGGTCATCTTTTGTGTATGATTGACTCTGGGAGAAATTGTTCCCACAGTCTGCTGTGGCATGGTCCCCCAACTTCACCTACGGTTTCTAGTTCATTAAGCGACTCTGAAAATAGCACATGGACACTGTATGGATGCAGATCAGTGTATAACTGACGTTGTCTCATGCAAAATCAAGACATGAAGCTCCTTGTTTTGTATTTCAGCATACTAGCTAACTGATTTCCTAGTGCTTATTATGTGAAGTATGATCAGATAACTTGTATGATTCGGACAGGTCATTATCCAGTGAGCTGGTGAGATGGCTCAGTTGGTTAATGCACCAGCTGTAGAATCTGTTCAAGCCACAAGGTTACAGGTTCTAGTCCCACCAAGGTCAGTTCAGCCCTTCCCCTTTCTGAGGTAAATCAAATGAGTCCATGAAAACTAGAGGCAATCTCAATGTATTCTTACTGGTAAAATACTTTCACAAAAAAAGCACCAGGGGAACGGCACGTAAATAAGAGAAGGGATTGGGATTCTTACCTGTCCCTGAGATTGACCCAGACTGTACCACACATTACACAGAGGTCCTCCCCCTCCATAGCTGCTGATCCTGAGGGGATTTATGCCACTTTCCCACCATATTTCCCTAGCCTGATTGTTGCAGGTGTCAGGGGGGAGGGAGTACATGGTGGACCAGTCATTCCAGCAGGGGGGCTGTGAGCCCCTAGGCCCGCCTTACCAGTGCTACTGCTGCTTGATCACAAGTGGGTAATCAGTGGCTCTGTTATTTTGTTTGCTGTACCTGTGCTTATTTGGGATAGCCTTAAAACTTGACCTGTTGGTGGGTCCCAAGGACTAGAGCAGAAAGTAAATGTTCAATACAATTACTACATGTAAAGTGCAATTTAGTAAGCTAAAGAGGTGAAATTCTTGAGCAAAGAAACATCATCATAAGGGTTCATATTATTCATCAAGTTCCCATTACTTTAAATGGGTATTTTAACTACTTGAGTTTCATTGTGAATTTTCATTTCCCTCATGGTGTAGCTGCTTTTCTCTGGAATTGCACCTCTTTAACTTTATGAATTGCACCTGTAGGCTTTCTTTAGTCCAGTTTCAGATCCAGCAGCAGAAACTCACATAATGTTCTTGATATCACTATATTTTTTGGAAATTCAGCATGTATATCTTTAGTGACAATGTAATAGCACAGCCCACACAAACCTCATTCCGTTCATACATCTCTGCCTTTTCTGAAACTAATATCTGATCACAGAAACTGTTGCAGTTGTGAAATGAAGAGAGCAAAGTGAGATATATTTAACGGAACAGTATCCGCCACCTCCAGGGAAACAAGAGGCAGAGATGTTATCTGCTTTAACTGGCAGTCTTTTGCCTAGTAAAACAACATCAGCTTTTTTAGGTTTCATGCAACAGATTATGTTCTACTTAAATTCGGTACATGAGTGCCTTACTTTGTTTCTGTTACTCAAGACAGGCCTTGTGTGTTAAAGAGACACTATCAACTAAAAAATACTGTTATGGTTTTTAAAGAGCTATCAAATTCAGCTGTATGTTGTATTAGCTATTTTTACTTAGAAAATTAGTTTTTGAGTTTTAAATTTACATGGTAATTTGATTCTAATTAAGGCTTTCTATTTAGGCACTTCCCATTAACCTTTTTCAGTGATAGGGGAGGAGGACAATGCATTGCAAACCAGTGTCCATGAATTGGGCAGGTAATATAAGGCTAAGACACACCTGCTCAGGTGAATGATTACCTAGACGGTGACTACACACATTATAACATCCCAACTCTGCCAGCGTTGGTGACTATGGACAGGGGTGAACAAGTGCTGAGGGATGCTGAGCCGAACATCTATTCCAATGGTCCCCACATACCTACAGATCTGAGGTATAGCGTGCAGATGCATAACACCAGAATACACCTGAAAGGAGCAACGCACTGCCCGCAGCTGGCACTTAAAGATCTCAAGTGCCGACATACTGCAAGTATTTCTTAAAATAACTGACTGTATTTGGAGTACCTGCCCACTCATTTAAGTATGAGCTTTCATGATATATTTTATTATCTGAACTTTTATAAGCATTTTTTTATGGTTTAAGTTTTTAAAATATTATGGTACCATAATTTAGTAATTGTTGCCAGTTATATCTCTTTTATATATTTGTATTTCCACTTTGATTAAACATTTATTTTGAGACATAGAGCCGCTCTCCTTTTTCTAGTATCCTTTTTTGTAACAGGTCGATTACGCTATTGGACCAATAGGATTGCAGCAGCTTCTATAATCTCTAAATTTATTCTTATGCACATATTATTATTCTCAGCATATTACCATTAGCACCACACAGTTACTCTGGTAGTTTTTGTTATATATAAATATATATATAATTTGGAAATAAATGAAGAATAACAGTTTGGTTTCTGAGCCACATTAATTATTAATTTGGGCGTCGGTTGTGGGTATATCTCACATTAGCATATTATTCAGCATGTTAACATGTTTATAAATGACCTGGAAATAGATATAGAAAGCAAAATATCAATATTTGCAGATGATACTAAATTATGCAAGGTCACTAATTCAGAACAGGATATTTTCTCTCTACAGAGGAACTTATATACAATGTCAGATTGGGCAAACATATGGAATATGAAGTTTAATGTGGGGAAGTGTAAAGTCATGCATTTGGGAGGAAACAATCCCAAGGCTACTTATGAACTTAATGGAATCATTTTAGGGGACTCATTGCTAGAGAAAGACCTGGGTATCCTTGTCAACTACAAACTTGGAAACAGTGACCAGTGTCAAACAGCAGTAGCAAAGGCAAACAAAATCCTGTCTTGCATAAAAAGAGACATTGAAGCAAGAGTGAATAACATTATTTTGCCATTATACAAATCATTGGTAAGACCTCACCTTGAGTATGCAGTGCAGTTTTGGGCACCGGTTCTGAAAAAGGATATACTAAAACTAGACAGGGTACAGTGGAGAGCAACAAAATTAATTAAGGGAATGGAGGACTTGACACATGAGGAACGACTAAACAAACTTGGTTTATTTACTCTAGAGAAAAGACGACTAAGAAGAGACCTTATCACATTGTACAAGTATATGAGAGGTCAAGACAAGGATCTCTGTGGTGAGCTATTTATTCCAAGGCCTGATCAGGTGACCAGGGGACACCCCTTGAGATTAGAGGAAAGGAGGTTTAAACTTCAGCAGAGGAAGGGTTTTTTTATGGTAAGGTCCGTTAAATTGTGGAATTCATTGCCCAGGGAGGTGGTTATGGCAGAGACAATGGATACATTTAAGAGAAGATTAGATACATTTCTTTCAAAAGGGAACATACGGAGTTATACTGTTTATCAGTAGGCTGATCAGGAAGGTCTGATAAAGACTAATTTAATTGGTAGCAGGAAAGCTATAAAATTCTCAGTTCCTGGGGTATGAGGGGAAGGTTGAACTTGATGGACTTGTGTCTTTATTCAACCTAATTTACTATGTTACTGTGTTACTAAATACAACATTGGGATATGAAAATATAGTCAGCATTAGCATCATCATCATCACCACAGTGGTAACAATACCAGTAGTGATCCAAGCATTACCCACACTTTGCGCTGGTAGGTGATACACAGAGGCTATAGCCACAAAAAGATTCACAGCCCAAACAAGATACCTCCTATATAGACATCACTGGTGGCAAAATATGTGGAATATAGTGAGGAGATCATAGTTGTGGGCTCTACTTCCCCAGCATTAACAACCGCAACCACAGAATCATGTGCTTCAGATAATCATTCCTTCACCATTACCGTGTACAGACAGTTTGTGGGCATATAGAGGAGGTTGCTGCTGGACAAGACACAGAAACTAGACAGATGTCTGCAAACCCTCTAGGATGTGCACAGACTGTTTTCACCAGGCCAGTGTAGCAAAAAAAAATCCACAATAGCTACAAGAATACAACATATAGGAGCTGTCCTGAATGGCATGCAGGGACAACAATACCATCCAAAGGCATTGGGAAGAACAGTTACACCATCACAAACACCTGTGTGCACAAGGATCACAAGGCAGATAGATCTTCCACTAATGCATCCTTTCTAAATCTAAATAAATAATGTCATGGCTGCCATGTTTGTGTTCAAATAATTCTGTGCTTCATTCAACTATTGTGTCTGTGTTTTCTACCTTTTGAGTGCCTGCAGCATACGGACCCCCTTAAATGGATTTGGATTAATGTCCCCCTAATAGATGTGTGTTCAAATAAATATTATGTCGTTTAGCACATTCTAGGATAATGTCACACGCTTAAGACGGGGTATACTGTAGGGCCCTGTCAGATTTTTCCAGATATCTGAATATTGCTTATTCTTATATCAGGCTCATTGCACCTGTGCTATGATGATATTTGAGAATTAGTCACAGTTGTGAGGGGCTATTATTTGCAACAATATCCTTCAGTCCCTGGAATATCAAATAACAATAACAAGGTAACACATGTACCTTACATATAGTATAATCTTGGTAGTGTGTAATGATCAGAATATGATTTGTAATTGATTTTCTTATTACATTGATGATTAATGGTATAGTGTTATTACCCTCTGAGTTAGTAGAATTATGTTAACATGATGGTGCTGCTTTGCCTGCTCCTCCATCTGGAGATGGCGCTCTTGCTGCTACCAAAGCTGGATCATCCAGACTTCCACCTACAGGTGAATGCCAGCTTCAACATTATGAACCATGGGCTCCCTGCCCCTCCCCCGTCGCTCAGTCACACACCTTCACAAAACACACACAGTTGTAAACTGGTTCTAGTGGCGAGACAAGCTGTCTGGAAGGAGGCAGATGGAAACTAAATTGTTAATTTGTAGGTTCAAGGAAAGTAGGAAGCAGCAGCTGTTCACAAGGAGCAAGGTTGCCAAACCTTAAAACAAAGACATGGTTGGGGCTGATATTTTTGGGAACAGTAACAGGTGGGTCAAAGAACAGAGCAAGAACAAGAACTTCACATTGGAATGTTCATAGAATGGAAGGGAGGAATAAAAAGTGGAGTGGACTAGTAGGTATAGGGGCCTCATCCAGGTGAGAAAAGGGCAATTTATTAGGTATTTTAAAGATGGATTTTGGCCAGTTACTAATCGGTTGTTAACTGTCATTCACACATATGTTGTTTGTTTGGGCAGGGCGTGACTTTATTCTATTTTTCTTGGTGGTAATTGCTTGCTTGACAAGCTCCAGAAAGGTATCAAACACATTACATTGAAAGGCAATGGATACATCTCTGGCATTTAAAGGATTGAGGTGCAGTGCGAGGGACAAATGTAGGGGTCTTGCTACATGTTTCAAGGGTGCTTAATTGGTATTTCCAGGGTTTATTTGTAAGTGTTTCCATTTATGATGCCACAGAGTATCTAAGTGTTTTTAATAATATTTTCTAACATCTGAAGCTGGTTTTTAAAATGTGAGACTATACATATGGATGTTGTGTGTGTGTGTGTGTGTATGTCCATAATACTGTCAGAAAATATATTAACCTAATGACCGTTAACGCTCAATACATACAATGAAATAATAATAGGATTAGGCTGTTCCATTGATTTTAATAGTAGGCGTTTCAGTTTACCACACAACGATGCCTTATAGCATAGACAATGGAATGGCAAACTGTGAATAGAATCAAGCCCTGGGCTTGTATTGTCTGTAGGCACAACTCAAAACGCTGGGTGTTGCCAGAAATACTGATCCACCCCTTAGAATTTGGTAAGGTAGCTGCCTACTCTGCCTAACAGGAAATCTCACCCTGTATGGGTTTCTTTCATTCATTTTTTTACATTTTTAGAGTACCTATGCAAAATATCTGTCTGTCTATATCTATCTAAAAATATATATTAATAATATAAAAGTCCAGATGTATGTTTGTCCGATGCAGTCATGCACAGTAGAGACTGCCCGAATGCAGACCATATGTATGTTTGTCCAATGCAGTCATGCGCAGTAGACACTGCTCGAAATGCACAGAATGCTGGGAGGTGTAGCTCTGCGGTAGTACACCTGCCTTGTAGTTCTGCAGTAGTACACCTGCCGTTACACAGCTGTTTAAATAGCAATTGGTACCTTCTGTTAAATAGAGAGATACACTATCACCTGTTGAAAAATAACAATTTATAAATACTCCTGACCCTGACTGTGGTAACTATAAAGATTTTTAACTATAAAGATTTTTTTTACTAACCATATTGGGTTCCTTCTCACCCTTATGACCCTCACTCCTCTTCTCCTGAGCTGACCCGTTCCAGCACTGTGCCACTATGTGACGGGTGCTCTCTGCTACAGTGCCATAGATGCTCTCTCCCACCCGGCCCTTATGCCCCTCTCTCCTCTTCTCCTGACCTGACCCGTTGCGCCAGTGTGACAGGGCTTTTCTTTCCCTCTGCGTTTGGAGTCATGCCACAGGTGCTTTCTGCTCCGGTGCCACAGATGCTCTCTCTAAATCAGCCCTTATGCCCCTCACTCCTCTTCTCCTGACATGCTTATATTTTTAATTCTTTATTTTGAAAAAAAAATGTTTTTTTCTATTTACATAAATTACATTAAAATATACCACATAATATATTAACACTGAAAATTTCTTTCTTTACACACTTTAGCCTTTTTCTAAGAACTGGTTCCCAAAACTGTACTCCGTATTTTAGATCATGCCTAACCAAGATTTATAAGTAGGTTACATTACATATGTGCCCCTTTTTCTGCTTCTTAGCTCATGCAGAGGCTGAGTGATATTGCACACTGTTGTGAAGTCTTATCAGTACTCCTACATCTTTCTGTAACAAGGATTCCCCAAGAAAAAAGAAAAACCATCCTACTCTGTAGTGTAGTGTGATCAGCAAAAGACTGAGACATTATTTTCAGTACTCACTTCAAGATCATTAAGAAGCAGATTAAAAAGCCTTTTATATTATGCAGTAACCTGTCATGGGGCAGAGATAAAATGCTTTATAAAAATCTAAGTATTCTATGTTAAAAACAATACCTTTTATCAAGATTCCACTTACCCTTTCATAGAATGCATGTATGTTAAATAAATATAATCTATTCTTCAGAAACCATTATGATTACTACTTATTAATAATGTTGATCATCACCTAATCCTGAATATTTCTGGTTACCAATTCTTCTAATATCTTACCCAATATAATTTCCAGGTTTAGAACATACCCCATTTTTGAATAATGGAACTACATCTGTTTTCCTCTAATGAGAGAACACTATTCCTGATAAGAGGGTATCAGTAAATATTAAGTATACTGGACTTGATATTATTGAACTAAGCTCTTTAAGTATCCTTGGGTGCATGCCATCAGTCCATGTGCTTTATTTATCATAACATTTTTCCAGTTTCTTTTGGACTTTGTCCTCAGTAAGCTTTGTATATGACTGAGGAAATTGTGTGATTCTCCCCATGTACCCATAGCCTGCAGTTGTTGTAATGTTTGTGTGTACAAGAGAAAAAAATTTAAGGAGTCAGACATTGGCATACCCTCACAGATTAATTCACCTATCTTAGTTTTAAGTAGGCTAATAGTATTCTTAATTATAATTGTACTGTTTAGGATTATTTTTGCAATACATTTCAGGTTTAAGTATCCTAACTGCTTGCTTGTAATATCTTTTGCATTATGTATTTTATTAAATTATGCATCTGACTGGTCTCACTTAAATAATCTGAATCCGCATTTCCCTGAAGACCTTTTTGTTAAACCACACTGGATTTAAATTGTTCCTCTTGTATTATCCAAGAGCATTTTGAACAAAATCCATCTTTCTTGTTCATTTTTTGACTAATTACATCCCACTGAATATCATACAATATTAGTTTTAGCATTGTAAACTTAGCTTTTTTTCTAATCTTATTTAAGACTGTGCTGTCTGGGGGTGGGGTGTGCTGGAGGACCAGTGCACTTTTTCTTTTGGTGGGGCGCGGCAGACCAGGTGACCAAAGCACGCTATGTAGGTGAGCTGTGATGACAAAATTCCATGACATGTCAGGACCATCACTGGTCCTTAAGGCACAGACACCAATGACGGTCCTGGCACATCTTCGGTCATTAAGGGGTTAAAGTTGAATGTTTACTTAAACCCTTGTTAACAGGTTTCTCATAACGAATCTCAAAGCATACCATGTTATGGTCACTGATGCTCAAATTATTCATCACATGGATATTGTCAAGATACTTTACAGTGAGAAATATCCATTGTATTCTGTGCTTAACCAACATAAAGTGATAGATTGTGTCGCTCCCTGTGATTGTAACAGCACATGCGCAGTAGAGACTGTGCATGTGTGGTTTCGCACACAGGGAGCTTCGCTGTGAGCCGTCTGGAGCTCCCCGTTGAGGATCAGCGCGTTCGGCGAGAGACTCGCCGAACACGCTGATCTGGAGCGGGGAGCCCCGGATGGCTTACCGCCTGTCTCTGCTCTGGGGCAGCAGCCGGGTGCACTTTAACCCGTGTATACGGGCTTTGATACTAGTTGGTATATAAAGCTGTAAGGAAAAAAACAGAACATGAGCAATTCTGGAGCAAACCAACTGTGCCATGGGGAGTAATAAAAATGTAACACTCTGAATGCTAGAGAGGTCTTCAACACATGGCAAAGCAATGTGTTGGGGACCTCTGCAGTGCTCTTGTGGTTAAAATCCATATTTAAATTAGTAGCCATTTTGGAAACATTTGCTTCTTTCCTGTGGTTGTTTGCTCAACAGTTGATCATTGTTTGCTTTTTGTGCAACACCACTTGAGATATGTCTTTATTAAATGCTCTTAAAGTGAAGTTTCACCTTCATTCAAGTCTGTATATTTAAAAACTAGATTAAAAACGCCTATATGTCATATGCCAAAAGATCAGCAAGTGTACAGTTAAGGAAATATTCACACATTACCGTGTGCTAATGTATGCTAATTGTGGTACCAGTGCAGTACTAGTGATGTTTTCATATGCTAATAATGTTTGTCAGTGACATACCATATGCTATTGAAGGTTTCAATGACATTTCATATGCAAATTAAGCTTTGAGCAGTACCAGGGAATGTTTAGCTTCGCTTTGCCCAGAAAGTGACTCTTGGTTAACATGACATATAGGCAGTTTTTAATGTAGTTTTCAAATATTCAAACTTGAATTAAGATGAAAGTACCACCTCAAAAACTAAGGAAGTATTGAAAAAATAAGTGTAACTCCATTTATTTCAGCCTGATGATGTTGATTCTTACATTATAGGAACTCAAAGCCCTGCAGTGAGCGATGGTCTGGATGATTCTGATGAGCCCATGCCTGTGCCTGAAGATCTCTCTACAAATGCAGGATCACAACAACATTCCAAGAATGATAAATCCATTGGTAAGATGAGGAAGTTTTTAGCAAGATACACTCACTGAATTGCCTTAGAGTATTGTCTGTTAAAGGGGAATATGATAGTGTCATCCCTAAAGGTCCCTTTATTCTCTTTAATTTATGTAATTTAGGGACTAGAGAAGTAAATATCATGAACTTGATTATTTAAACTGTTTTATTATAATGGAACAAACCCAGAAGCAAAGAAAGACAAACATGACTGCTATAGCCTTAATTTCCCAGATCAGTCTTATCTTTCCAAGGGCAGAACTCTGCATTCCACCCTTACAAGTCCTCTTCTAGCCCTGGAACCCAGGACCCCGCCACTGCCCTAGCAATCTCTCTGACTCCATTGGTGCAGGGACTTATTATTGTGTTTCTTACTCCTGTGTATGGGTTGCTCCCACCCACTATCCTGGAATGGGAAGCCCTGGCTTTTTTTCTCTAGAAGACGAGCAATTTTGGATTTTTAAGTATGCCTTTCTTCATCCATATTTCCCTCTAATTCATTTAGTACAACCCCTGAAATAATATACCCTTTTTTAAGGATAAGTAGGGCTTTCTTTTGATGCATTAATTATATGTAATTTGATAATAATAGATAAAAGTGAAATTTAAAATAAAAAAAAACATTTTATAGCTTTTCCTGTGATAATATTATACCTTGTTCTCATGGATTTTGTACCCAGGCATTTGCTTTTGTTCATAGAGAGCACATCTACCTCCCTCTGAAATATAAACATACATACAAACATATGTCTATGTTACTTATTTTTTTTAACTTAGTACTCATACATTTTCACTTACAGTTCATTCTAAATGTATCCTACTTGTTGGAACAGGAGAATGTATGCAGTATGCATCCTGGCACACTTTGAAAAAGCTACACCCAATTTTGTCAAAGCCAGTTTTCATACCCCGATGGGCCAATTTTACAGATATTTTGCTTGATTGCAGTTCTGTCAATTTGTGAGATTGACACACTTGTGCTTCATACCTTTATATACAGCCTGTTGGCTGTGTCGTAGTATGGATTTTTTGTAGCCCGGTTCTATAACTCTCCAAAGTTTATGGAAAAAACATATATGCCCATAGCAACCAACATAATTGTACTATATGAATCCAGGACAATCCACGCCTTTTCCGCCAGAAAGACTTTACTGAATTGCAATGGATGCACACACCACTGGCATTCAAGAGCATAAATATTTTTTAAAATAAAAAAATAGTAATAAATGAAAGAATAATGCCCCCCAGGCAAAATGTATACAGTTGTAAAGGCCATTCTACTGAAATGTGATGTACATAATTTCCATTGCCATTGTTTGTCAGTAATGTCAGTAATGGCAATCCGCCTAATGGTTGGTATTCCATATCTAACAGAAAACAATAAATATAACTAAAAACTAAGCAGAACTGTTTCTCTTGCCTTTCCATTGTTTCCATTGGCCTGGAATATAGGTTTAAGTCAGCCTCATAAAAATCTTACTTTGTTTCACCTCCTAATAGTAAAGCCTAGTTTATCTTAATCTGGTAAGAAAATCCTAATGAAAAATGTATGGATTGGTTCCCCTTAATCCCCCAGATTAATTGTTAATTAACACTGGGTATCATTTCTATAGAGACAGACATGGATCTTTTGTTGCAGGACTCTAGGATTCCAGAATCTTTTGAGCCTTTTGAAACATCCTAAGAAAAACTTAGTAAGAGGAATTTTGACTTGTATGGTTCTGGAAAAATAATAATTTCTTCCTCTGTTGAAATATAGTACAAATGAAAAATTAATTTTCTCTGTTGCCCAATATAGGTTACTGGTAACTTTGGGAAGTTGACCACCCCTTTAAGTAGGCAGGAAACAATTCTTGGAAAGAAATGCAGGGTGGAGCCTTCCTTCCCTCATTGTTGGTCACCAGCCAATCCCCATCCAGTTAGATTGTTTCCTTGAACAGGAAAGTCAAGAGAAACAGTTCTGCTTAGTTTTTAGTTATATTTATGGTTTTCTATTAGATATGGAATACCAACCATTAGGAGGATTGCCATTACTGACATTCCCTAGTGGGTAGCTCAGTCTCCAGGTGCTGTGGTGGACCTGTCAGCCCTGAGGGAAAAAACTTGTGTAGCATGTTTTTTTCTCTAGAAGTTGCCCACTGAGGCTTCTTCTTTGACAAATGGTAATCTGAAGACAGAAGACCTGCTAAAAAAGGTGAGCAACCCTTTGAGTGCTGAGGTCCAAATGCGCCACGCTTCCCCTCCACACAGGGGTCTCCTTTGGAGTTCCTGTTATATACTCCACTTGTTGGGTTTATCTGTATGTCTTTTGGGGTTTGGAGCAAATGGGTTTCTGTGGTTATTTAACCCTTTGTTTGCTGATTTGGGCACCTTTTGGGGGTTTTTGTCACTTTCCCTGCTGGGTACAGTGTTTATTCGTTTACCTTAATTTTTTTCTGATGTTTTTACCACAATTTTCTCTTATTTGTAAAATGTTTTTTTTTTTTTTTTTGAAAAGGCGCGCTTTACGGCATAGACGCCGTGTTCAATTCACCTGTATGAGACTTTACAGTTTGGGACATATCTCTGCAACCACTCAACGTAGCGACTTCAGAGAAGGCTCATTCTACTTGTCTGTCTTTGTTCTATCATCCGATCAATGTTCTGTGTGTTTTGGGGGGCTCAGGGGACTTTGGGCACTGTTGGGGTACTTTTTCATGGAAAACTATATTTCTCTGTCGTCCAATAAAGGTTACTGATAACTCTGAGTAGGCGATCTGCCCCTTTAAGTAGGCAGGAACAATTCTAGAATTGTATGAAGGGGGTGGAGCCTACCTTCCCTCCTTGGCTGCAGCTAGCCAACCAGCTCCTGAAAGATTTGTTCCTTGGTGAAGATAACACAGGCAAGAGAACAGTTCTGCTATAGTTTTAGAAACATTTTTATTTTTCTGTTAGATATGGAATACCACCATTAGGTGGATTACCATAACTGACAATGTCCTTAGATGTGGCTAACTCTTCTACCCTTAGTTCCCGGGAAGAAATTGCCACTTAAACGTAATCGGTATTTTCGTTCCTTTCACAATGAGACACGTCTGGCGAACCAGATAGTTCCCTCAGCTCCATGTTCCTCCTCCAAGTCCAAACAACATTGGAAGCCCAAGGTGTCCTCCAAGCCCAAGGCTTCCAAGCCTTCTTCGGAATGACTCACCAAACCCGAGTCCGCACTCTGCTGTGCGTGGTCCTCTGCGTCACTATCACAGCATTTAAGAGGATTCAGTGATGGACCCATGGGTTTTGCAGGTAGTGACGGAAGGGTACAGGATCCCTTTCGTCTCTCTTCTTCCCTTTCACTTTTGTCCTTCTCACACACCTCAGGGCGCGTAGAAATGCCGTCTTTTCCACGGCGCTGTTCATGGTCTTCTGGACAAGGACGTTCTAGAGCCGGTGCCAGTTCAGGAAAGGGGTATGGGTTTTTACTCAAACCTCTTTGTGATCTCCAAGAAGGATAGTGGTTGTTGTCCCATTTTGGACTTGAAGGATCTCGATTCCTTTGTGACCCTGACTCATTATCATCAGGATCTCTATGGATGGTGATTGCTGCCATGTCCCAGGGAGAATTCCTTGCTTCTCTGGATCTTCAGGACACGTACTTACACATTGCCATTCATCCAGAGAGCCAGCAGTACCTCCAGTTTGCCTGCGACTGGGGACATTTTCAGGTCTCAGCTCTTCCATTTGGTCTGACGACAGCTCCTCAGGTCTTCAACCGTGTCCTGGGAGCCTTAGTGTCCTTCCTCCACCGGAACGGCATCAGAGTTACTCCATACATGAACGACCTGCATCTGAAAGCCCCTTCTGTGGAACTTATTCATCAGCAGGTTCAGCAATGCATTCATGCTTTCACCCATCACGGGTGGATCGTCAACTTGGACAAGTCAGAGCTTATCCCATCTCAGCGTCTGGTCTTCCTGGGCCTTCGCTTCGACACTCAGAAGTGCATGGTGTTCCTCATGGACGAGGTGGCTCACCAGATTGCCCACAGGGTTTCAGCTGTTCTGGCTCAAGATTCAGTTCCAGTCAAGAAGCTGTCCTCTCTAGTGGGAAAATTCATCTCCACCATAGAAGTGGTCCCGTTTGCCATGGCCCACACCAGGGAGCTCCAGAGGTTCATGATCCATGTGTTCAAGGGTCACCCGGCCCTTCTGAAGACATCAGTTTCTCTTCTTCTTCATGTGGAACTGAGTTTGTCATGGTGGCTCGACCTTTCCAACCTGCTGAAGGGCAAGTCCTTCCTGGTATTCTTCTGGACCACGGTGATGACGGATGCCAGCCTCTCTGGCTGGGGAGCGGTCCTGGGTCACTTGAGCGCTCAGGGTCGTTGGTCTCCGGAGGAATCCCTCCTTCCAATCAACATATTGGCGCTTCAGGCGATATTTCATGCCCGTCGACATTGGACATCTTAGTTCGAAGACTGTCCGGTCTGAGTAGAATCCGATAACGCCACGGCCGTGGCTTACATCAACAAGCAGGGCGGAACAAGTAGTCTCTCCGCTTGGTTAGAGGTCAAGGCTATTTTGTCCTGGCCAGAAGAACACATCCCTGCCATATCAGCAGTACACATTCCTGGCGTAGACAACGTCATGGCGGACTTCCTCAGTCGACACACAGTGGGAGCTGCACCCAGAGGTGTTGACCCTCATTGTTCAGAAATGGGGTCTTCCTTACATCGACCTGATGGCGACAAGACACAGCAGAATGGTTACGAGGTTCTGGATGGAGGGACCTTCTAGCTCTGGCGGTGGATGCAATGTCCATTCCTTGGTTATTCCCTCTGGCCTACATCTTTCATCCCCATCCAATGCTGCACAGGGTGTTACGGAAATTGCGACTGGAGCGTTGTCCAGTTATTCTGATTGCTCCGTACTGGCCTCATCAGTCTTGGTTTCCGGAGCTTCTGGATCTGTCTGTGGCGGAGCCATTTCGGCTCCCTTACTGTCCAGATCTTCTTCTACAGGGTTACCTGTGGAAAGAGGATGTTCATCAGCTAGCTTTGATGGCTACTATGCTCAGTGCCCACAAACCTGTTTCTTCCAAGATCTACCATCATGTCTGGTCGACCTTTTTGTCTTGGTGTGCTGACAAGGACCTGTCTCAGGATTTTGATCTGCCTACGGTCCAGGCCTTCTTGCAGGACGGTGTGCATAAGGGCCTCAGTTTGAGTTCCCTTAAGGTTCAGACTTGGTTTTGGGCGTTCTTCAGCGTCCCCCATTTGAGTCTTTGGCTACTATTCCTCTACGCCTCTTGACGTGGAAAATGGCCTTTCTCCTGGTGATTGTGTCTGTCCACCGTGTCGCAGTCACATGCTCTGTCCTGTAAACCACCCAATTTGGTGTTTTATAAGGACAAGGCAGTGCTTCGCTCTTCTCAGGAGTTTCTCCTGAAGGTGGTCTCTGAATTCCACATCAATCAGGAGATTGTGGTGCCCTCTTTCTGCCTGGAACCCACCTCTGACAAGGAGAGGGATCTCCATTTGTTAGACGTGGTGCGTTGTTTTATGTACATCAGACTGCATCTATCAGGCAATCAGTCGCGCTGTTCATCATTCCTGAGGGTCCTAGGGCAGGAAGACCTGCATCCAAGGTGACTATTGCTTCTTGGATCAAGTCCACTATTCGGAAGGCTTATGAGCTGAGGAAGAAGCCTGTCCCTTTCAGGGTCACGGATCATTGTACTCGATCTATTAGGGCCTCTTGGGCTTACAAGAATCAGGCCTCCTCTGATCAGTTGTGCAAGGTGGCCACTTGGTTGTCTGTGCACACCTTTTTGAAGCACTTCCGTGTTGATGTGCTGGCAATGGCTGACTCCAGCTTTGGGAGGAATATCCTGGATGCAGTCTTGCCTGTCTAGGCTTTCCTTCGGTTCTTGGTGCTTCCTTCACTTTTGAGCCCTGTTGGCTCTGGTTCAGCGTGCTGTGTAACAGTTCCTGGGGTGTTGCTACCCTTGTTCGGTGTCCGTTGACACTTCAGTTGTTTTTGTTGGGCTATCTCTGATCTGATGGTTCATATCTGCACTGATGACTTTGGGGGCCTTGCGCCTGGTCCTTGCATTACTTCCCGCATCTGGGAAACTCAATGGTTGAACATCCCAGAGTTACCAGTAACCTGTATTGGACAACAGAGAAAAGAGGATTTTAGTCTTACCTGTTAAATCCTTTTCTCTTGGTCCATACAGGTTACTGGTCTCCTACCCTGTCAAGGGACCATGCTTGGCTCTCCTGTGGCAGACTGTGGGGGTCCTTCTAGGTCATGCTCACAGGAATCTTCTTTCCCTTCTACTATCTAGTCAATAGTTAGTGTCTCAAATCTTGGTTGGCTAGCTGCAGCCAAGGAGGGAAGGTAGGCTCCACCCCCTGCATACAATTCTAGAATTGTTCCTTCCTACTTAAAGGGGCGGATTGCCTACCCAGAGTTACCAGTAACCTGTATGGACTAAGAGAAATGGATTTAACAGGTAAGACTAAAATCCTGTTTTCCCATGAGTGCTTGCTTCGCACTCTTGTTTCTGATTGGCTTCCATCGCGGACATCATTTTTCTGTCTTCCCTTCATGAGTATCCTACGCAGGGCTTGAACTCTCCTTCTCTCCTCAGCAGATTAACCCTTCACCTGCCTGATAAGTGTATTTTAGCTATTTCTGGGGTGAAATTCTTAATCTTAAACATTGTATTTGGTTTTCCTTATACTTTCAGACGTTAATACCCTGTTAGGATATCAGACCTGTTGGGACTTGGGGCCAGACCTAGAGCTGATGTTTCTGGAGCATCTTTGACCCCCATTAAACATTGTTCCTCAGGCCAAATGGAGTATTCAGGACACATATGCCCTTTATGTACTGTGGCCCCTGTGCTTACGCCAAGGCCTTCCAGCCATGAGCAAGAGCCACATTGGGTCAGGGACTTTAGGTCCTCTATGGTGCAGATTCCTCTTCTTCTTCAAGGGGTTATTCAGTCTTGGACCCCTACACTTCCCTCAGGCATGTGGCACCTGGCATTCCTGACTTGTTTATTTCCTCAGTGGAGGAACCTCTGGAAGTTTCAGAGGACTCTGTGTGTTCACTTGGGGCTTCCTTCCACCCTGGTGGCGCCTCCGTTGGACTTGACATTGAACCCTTTGCTGAGTGTTTCATTAAGGAGGTTCTAAGCACCATAAACATTCCTATTATTTCGGAACCTCGTTCGACTTCTGCTGTCCTTTGGGGGAGCAAGACGTTTTGCACATTTTTCCACCTCACCCCACTCTTGACCAGATCATCCTGGCTGAGTGGAAAACACCTGTCATGTGTTCATCTCTGTCTGAGAGACTCTCTAAGCTCTATCCATTTTCTGACGCGGCCTTGGCTCAGTGGGCTAGCGCTGCGGAATAAGTTGGCGCTATATAAATAAAAATTAATAATAAGATAATAATACACCTCCTAAGGTTGATGCCTATATTGCCAGTCATTTTCCTTCCCCTGCATCTCCTGCAGTGGATCCCTTGACTCTCACAGACTTAGCTGATAGGGAGCTTGATGATATTTTACAGGCTGTGTTCTCTGCCATAGGTGCATGCTTGCGACCTACCCTGGCCTCTGTATGGGTTAACAAAGCTTTTGCTGTTTGGACTGACCAGCTGTCTGATGCTGTCCGTGCTCCTAACATCTTGTCACTTTTAGATGATATTTCTGTGGCTCAGTGCTATCTTACTGATGCCCTATTTGATGCTGTTAGGCTTGAGGCTAATGCCTCTGCCCTTTCTGTGGCAGCTAGGCACTCCTTGTGGCTTAAGTTCTGGTCTGTTGACCTGATCTTTAGGCAATCTCTTTCTCTCCCTTTCCAGGGTTCCTCCCTTTTTGGTCCTGATCTGAAGGACATCATTGGCGAGATTACTGGGGGCCAGAGTGCTTGGTTCCTCTTGGCCTCTAAGCACAATCCTCAGGTGAGAAAGCACCATCCTTTTCATGCTCCTCCTGATGGTACACAGGGGTCTGGCCCGGTGCTATCTCAGGCACCGTATTCTATCCCTAATGCCACCACAGCACTGGAGATCAGGTAGCTCCTTCACCAAGTGTAACCTACTTCGGTAGGATTAGCCGACCCTTGGTCAGCATGTACTTGTTGGTGTCTATCTGCGACGCCCTTTTTTTCTTTTCAGCATTTCTGCTGACATTGTTGCGGACCGTGGGCTTTGCTGGTGGCTTTCTGAAGGGTATTGGATTCTTTTCAGCTTCCCTTCTTCCTTCCGTTTTTTTTCTTCTTTTCGTTTCCCTTTGGGACCGGATCTGCCTGGTTTTCTTCCTTGGATACATTCAGTATCTCTTGGACAAGGAGGATCTGGACCTGGTTCATTACCATGTACATGGATCTCACTCATGTTCCACCCTATTTGTGTTTCCCAGGTCAGAGGGCTTCTGCTGTCCTGTCCTAGACCTCAAGGGCCTCAATTCCTTTCGGTCAAGACTTGTTTTTACCAGGATTTTCTATGGTCCGTTATTCTGGCAAGGTGTTCGAGGGAATTCCTGGGATCCGCAGGGTGCCTGCCTGCACCTGGCTGTGCATCCTGAGACCTGGCGGTACCTCTGGTTAGTTTGTAACATGGGCTTTTCCAGTTGTCTGCTATTCCCTTTGGGCTGACCTCATCTGCTGGTGGTTTTTCAAGTTTTGGTTGCATTGCTTTCTGTCGTGCATGCATGGTAAGTCAGGTCCCTCTGGTCAAGGCTCCTTCCACACTCTCGTCTTCCCTGTTGGGTTCTGTATATGCCCAGGTCAGACCCTATCCCATCGCTGGGCTTGGTCTGTATGGGTCTCCTGTTTGACACCCGGCTGGGAATGTTCTTTTTGATGGTGCCTTATTGGATCATCTTTGGGTGGCCTCTGTTCTGGGTGGCAGATCCATTCGGGCTTAACAGTTGGGTTCTTTCGTTGGGTGCTTGGTTTCCACCAGGGGAGCGGTACCTTTTTGCCTAGGCTCATGGGGTTCCTCAGTGGTTGTGGTCCAATTTGGGGTATCTAGATTCTTTCAGAGACCGGTCTCTCCCCTTCCATGTGGTGCTGAGTTTTCCTTGGTGGCTGAGTCTCTCCAACCTGCGGAAGGTAGGCTGTTTATGGTTCCATTTGCAACTTGGATTCGATGGATGCTCGCCTATCCAGCTGGGGAGTGCTCTAGGTCGCCTGGATGACGGGGTAACCTCTTCTACCCGTCCGTGTCCGGAACTCTGAGGGTTGGTCATCTCTTCTCATGGGTTACCCAGTCAGACTTCTCCTCGACTGTTGCTTATATCATCAGCCAGGACGGCTCCTGATGTCTCCCAGCTTGGTTGGTGGTCAAGGCTACTTTCCCGTGAATGGGAAACCAGGTCTTGCATTCTTTGCAGTAAAGATTCCAGGTATAGGAGGAGTCTCCGCTGTCTACATGAGTCGCCTCACTGTGGACAACGGAGGGTGGGAACTTCACCAGGAGGCTCTCACCGTCATCTTTCTGAGATGGAGTCTTCCCTGGATCGACCTGATGGTTGTCAGTCTCAACTGCTAGTTTTTGCTGCTTTGCTCTCATTGGAGAGACCATCTGGCTTACATAGTGGTGGTTCTGTCGTACCCTTGGGAGTTTTCCTCCTTGGGAGCTTTCCTCCTCTCCCCTTGCATCCCAGGGTACTGAGGGGGTTACGGATGGAGTGATCCCTGATCATCCTGGTTGCTCCTATCACGGTGCAGTTTCTCTTCATGTCACTCTCGCTTGTGCTGCGCTCCGATTGGTTGAGACTGTTTGGCCCGCCCCTGGTGACCTTTTTATACTGGGCCAGTGGCACCTGTCAGGTGCCCTTTCGTGGTGTTCCTGAGCCAGTTTTGCTATGCTGTGTTCCTGCGTTCCTGATTTCCGATGTACCACCTTGGCTATCTCTGACTACGATCCTGTGTTCCTGCTCCGTGATTTGACCCGGCCTGGCTGACGTTCCTGCTCGTTTCCTGATCCGGCTTGTCTGAGAACCTGCTCCGTGATTTGACCCGGCCTGGCTGACGTTCCTGCTTGTATCCTGATCCTGCTTGTATGAGAACCTGCTCCGTGATTCGACCCGACTTGTTGATGTTCCTGCTCCGTGACTTGTACCAGTTACTCCGGCCCGGTCTACGTGCCTGCCTCCTCTGGCGCCACGGCGACATTGTGAGTGTCCCACTTGCTGTCCTGAGCGGCTGCAGGGGTTGCCCGTGCTGTGCTGGTTCCTGCCTCTGAGCCGCTTCCTGCAGAGCTGTGTTCCTACTTTCGAGCTGTTGCAATCCAGTTCCTTCCATTACGCACATGGGGGTTATTGGCTCAAGCTCTTGCAATTCAGTTGCTTCCATTACGCCCGTGGGGGCTATTGGTTCAAGCTCTTGCAATCTAGTTCCTGCCATTATGCCCGTGGGGGCTAGTGGCTCCAGCTCTTGCAATTCAGTTGTCTCCGTTACACCTGTGGGGGCCATTCGCTCTAGCTCTGGCAGTCTACTTGCTCTGTTCATACGCCCGTGGGGGCTACCATTCAAGTACAGCAGGCTCTGGGTGGCAGGTTCCTCTTTGCTGGACAGTTTCCTCAGTATTACAGACTGTTGGTGTTGAGTCTTCTCCACCATTCACCACCTTTAACACCTTGGGCGTGCCAAACAACACAACTGAGACAGACTGATTATTCCGTTAACCCTTGTATATCAGTACTCAGTGTCTGTCAATTGCCTGTGCTATTTTCTACCATATTGTAGATTGATCATACTATTGCCTTCCTGCTGCTACGCAGTGCTGCCTATAGGGGGCGATCTTTGTCATTTATTTTGTTCTTAATAAAATTGCATTTTATTTCACCTACTGGTCTGAGTGTCTTGAAAACTGTGACAGCTCCATACTGTGACCCTGGTTTCAGGGGTTGTTGGACCTGTTTGCGTGTGGACCGTTTTGTCTTCCACGCACTCAAGATCTCCTACCGCAGGGCTACCTACGGAGGGTGTATGACAGGGCATCTGGTTTGATGCCTTGTTTCCTGCATCCTCATTCTTGGGGTAGCAGGATTTCTCCCGTTGTGGTTGCAGCTGTGATTCAGCTAGGGGACCTGTTTCCTCTGGGCTTTTTACTGGATTTCATCTATCTTCCACTCTTGACGCGTGGGCGGGGTTCTGCCCTCGCATGTGTTTGTTCTGCCTACTGTCCTGTCTTTTTTTTACAGACTGGAATGAACATGGGCCTTAGCCTACCTTCTTTGAAGGTTCAGACTTCTGCTCTCTGTCCCTTTTGGAGGCGCTTTGTCATCCTTCTGGATGTCAAGGGTTCCTTCTAGGTGTAGCTCCTGCTTTCCCTGCCTTTCGGCACCCCACTCCTCTGTGGGATCTTACTCTGGTTCCGGGAATCTTGCGGCGGCCTCCTTTTGGAGCCCTTGGCTACTATTCCCTTTAGTCTTCTGACTTGTGAGACGGTTTTCCTCTTGGCGGTTGTCTGTGTTTGCAGAGTTGTGTCCTGCTGACTTTGTCCTGCAAGCTCCCTTTCCTGGTGTTTCACAGGTCAAGGCCATTTCTTGTACTTCCAGGAGTTCTTATTAGGGTGGTCTCTGAGTTTCACATGGACCAGGGACTTGTGCCTTCATCTTGTCCTGGCCCTTCTCTGACGAGAAAAGGGATCTCCTTTTGTTGTATGTGGTGCACTGTCTTAGGTCTTATGTGCCCTGCATTTGGTCTGTTTGCCAGGCTGCTGCACTCTTTGTCATCCCTGGGGGTCTCAGGGCTGACAAGGCTGCCTTTATGGTGACTTTGTACCTTGAAGTCGGTTTCTATCTGTACGGCCTATGACCTTGGGACGGAGTCTGCTCCTTTCAGTGTCATGGCTTATTACACCAGGTCTGTTGGGCCCTCCTGGGCCTATATGAATCTGTCCCCTGCTGATCTTTTGTGCTAGGTGGCCACTTGGTTGTCTGTGCATACCTTTGTTCAACAATTCTGTGTTGATCTTCTGGCTTCAGCTGAGGCCATCCTTGGCAGGATAGTCCTGGAGGCAGTTATGACTGCGTATTTGTGATCTTTACCATTGAGCCCTGTTGGCTCTTGTTCGGTGTGCTGTTTTACAGTTGCTGTGTTACAGTTCAGTGTCCAGTGACACTTAATTTGTTAATGGCCTATGCTTGATCTGATTAGTCCATTTGGGCTGTGGTAACTTTGGGGACCTACGCCTGGCGCTTGCCTTACATCCCACTCCGGGAAACTCAATGTTTGGACATCCCAGAGTTACCAGTAACCTATATTGGACGACAGAGAAAAGAGGATTTTAGTCTTACCTGTTAAATCCTTTTCTCTTAGTCCATATAGGTTACTGGTCTCCCACCATGTAAAGGGACCATGCTTGGTTCTCCTGTGACTGAATGTGGGAGTTCTTTTGGGTTCATGCTCACAGGAGTCTTCTTTTTCCTTCTTGCTACGTAGTCAATAGTTAACGTATCAATCTAACTGGATGGGGATTGGCTGGTGACCAGCTAAGGAGGGAAGGAAGGCTCCACCCTGCATTTCTTTTCAAGAATTGTTTCCTGCCTACTTAAAGGGGCGGTTGCCTTCCCAACCTATATGGACTAAGAGAAAAGGATTTAACAGGTAAGACTAAAATCCTCTTTTGAGGAAGCAATCTATGCAGAATTGATTGAGAATGGCTGTTAGGTTTTTCTGCCCAAGTTAAATGGCCAGCTCAAGATTGCTCACCTAACTGTACTCATATGAATATTTTATGATATCTTTCCTCAGGCCATTTGGAGCGCAATGGTTTGTTGTAACTGTAGAAAAGCAGCAATAGGTTTTTATTATAGAGACATATATGGAGAAATGTCAGTAGTGTAAGCCCATGTATTGGGCTTTATCCTGTTTCATTTGGTGCACTATCACTGGTTTCTGAACTCAGGTCTAGTGATAAATATATAACCTGCAACAGAATCCAGTGCATTGATCAGAGACAGGCAGAATATGAGCCACAGGCCTGATCATCCAGTAGAGTAATTTAATCTTAAACTTGGGTTTAGCTGGCTGTGGAAATACAGCAGTACTGTAATGATTCAATCATTAAAAAGTATAAGTTTGAATGTATCATTCTACCAGTGCAAAGAGAGACAAACGTGATGCATTATCTTTGTAGTACCTCTTGAGAGTTGACATCTTCAGGTGTAACCTTGCTGAAGCATACATCAAGAGTAAAGTTGCTGGCCATGAAGCCTGATATCTGACTGCAAATGAGAAAGGGCGAGGCTAGGGTGGTCACATCAGTTGTTGGGGAGAATCTGAGGATATTGGACCTAGACCACGAAATGATTTCTTGCAATTGGACCCAAAGTGTGGAGAGGGGATTCAATAGGAAGTACTGTTTGCCTGAAATCTGAGCTGGACAGACTGGCAGATGTCAGCTGCGCCAAAGGAGAGTTCACCAAGTAGGGGCTGGACAGTTGGATGTCAGCTGAAGCAATGGACAAGTAGCTGTGCTGGACAGGCTGGTGGATGTCAGCGGGAGCAGTAAACAATTGTCCATGCAGTTCATCTGGAAAGGCTGGTGGATGTTGGCTGGAACAAGGTGTACAATGTTGAACAAGCCATGGTCTGGACAGGAGAGATCAGAGTAGTCAGAATACAAGCTGAGGTCTGGACTGGAGAGATCAGAGTAGTCAGGATATGTGCTAAGGTCTGTACTGGAATAATCATAGCAGGAAAACAAGCACTCTTATAAATGCTACACGATGCAGATTCAAGGATTGCAAGATTGGACAGTTAGTACAGGCGGGCAGAAGGTATTTAACCCCCCCTCCTGTGAGAGAAGAAGTGTATCTAGAGCACAGGTAGTGGTGTGACAGAAATTAGAGCACAAGTAGAGGCTTGACACTAATAGAGCATGGATATTAATAAGGGATTGTGTATATGCACACACATATATATAAACTTGGCTCTCCAACAATATTTTGAGCACATATGTGGACCTATGTATGTGTATGTATGTCTATGTGTCTTCATCTTCATCTTTTTTCTTCATCCTACACAGTTTACCCTTTGTTGTTAGATGAGTCCATATTTTTCTTGTTGTTCGAGAGGCTTTGGAGCAGACAGAGGGTAGGAAGGCATACTAATATTACGAGTATTAAATATTTTCATTATTTAATTTTCTGATGTAGATTTATATGAGAACTGTGGATACACACTGATTAACGATGTGGGTGGTTTGTTTTGAAGATTAAGAGAGCTTCTGATTAAAAATGTAACTTAAAATTTGTATATTTTCTTCATAGTCAGACATTTACCCACTGGTTTTATCTTTCACATGTCCTCAACTGAAATATCAGATTGACTCACTGGCAAACTCAGTTATGCTAGAGATGCCTGTGTTGGAAGTGTCTCTAGAAACCAACAGGGTTAAATGCAATTTATATGAGCACAAATTATTTTCATAATTATTACCCCTTTAAGAACCAAAGAGGCATGCAGCTTGTTTCCTTGCATGCCCATTTGATCCTGAAAGGGTTAAACTTGCTAAACACAGGTGGATTATAAGAAAACTCTCTTAATCACAAGATAACTTGCTGCTGGTGCAGAGGTACAGTGCAGTAAGTATGTATTTAAGCAGTGATAAAATTAGGCATTTGACATGAATTTGAAATAAACATTGCATTTGAAATGAAACAGTGACTAAGATTGTAAAGTACAGGCTGTCAGTTTTAATTTGAGTGCATTCACCTACATAAATCATGAACTGTGTAGGAATTGCAGTCCTTTTTATACATAGTCCCTCTGTTTTAGGGGACCAGAATAATTGTACCTCTGGCTGCTTAGCTGTTTCTGGCCAGGTGTGTGTCATTGTACAGTTAGTTCATACACAATAGTGCTAACAAAAGGTATAGAGGTGATTCAAGGTATAACATTTGCATTAGCAGTCTGCTGCTGTTGTCCTTTAACATGAGGAGTAAAGAAGTGTCAATGTCAGTAAAACAGGCCATCATTAGGCTGAAAAAAATCTGAATAAATCGAACAGAAACATGACAAAAGCATTAAGTGTGTCAAAATCAACTGTGTGGTACACTGATAAGGAGCAAGAATGCACAGGAGATAGCATTAGCAAACAAACTGGTAAACTATGGAAGACCACTGTCCTGGACGACCAATGAATGCTTGCAATTGTGAAGAAAAACCCCTTTTCAATTGTTGAAGATATCAATAACACTCTCCAGGATGTACACATAGAAGTGTTGAAGAGTACCAAAAGAGGACATTACACCAACATAATTTCAGATGCAAGCCGCTGGTAAGCCTCAAGAAAGGCAAGGTTTCAGTTTGCCAGAGTTCTGAAACAAAGTCCTATGTACAGATGAAATGAAGATTAACCTGTACCAGAGTGATAGAAGGAGGAAAATGTGGAGAAAGAAAGGAACTGCACATGATCCAAAACATGTCCTCTCATCTGTGAAACATGGTGGAGATAGTGTTATGTCCTTGGCATGCATGGTTGCCAATGGAACTGGCTCAGTTGTCTTTATTGATGGTGCTACTGTTGCCAGCAAAAGTAGAATGGATTCTGAAGTTTACAGAACTATCCTATATTCTCACATCTAATTCAATGCCTTAAAATTCATTGGAAGGCACTTCACCTTGCAGCAGGACAGTGACCCCAAACATGCTGCTAAAGCAACTAAGGAGTTCCTCAGAGCTAAAAAATGGAATGTTCTTGAATGTTCAAGTCAATCACCCAAACTGAATCCAATTGAGAATGTGTTTCCCATTAAGACTGAAGGGAAAAATGCCCCAAAACATACATAAACTTAAGATGGTTGCAGTACATCACCAGTGAATACACCCAGTGTCTTGTGATATCTATAGGTTGCAAACTCCATTCATCAAATTCAAAGGATTTGCTAGAAACTACTAAATATGACTACACTGTTTAAGAGTATGTTATTTTTCAATTAGTTTTGGTCCCTTAAAATGGAGGGACTGTATAAAAATGATAGTAATTCCTACATAGTTAATGGTTTATTGATACAAATGCCCTCAGATGAACGCTATCTGCACTTTATCACTTTAGTCATTGTTAAATTTCAAATCCAGTATACTGGAGTATAAAGCAAAAACAAAAAAACTTGTCACTGTCCAAATACTAATGTACTGCATTTTATTTGATAGTGATGCGATGTTAGCCAAAGGGTACCACCACTGCAAAATGTTTTCGAACCACTGATTTTGTGCATACCTCATCCTTACTCCTTACCATCCATTTATAAAAGCAGGAGTTCCCAGACCTGTCCTAAAATACCACCAAAAGGACAGAATTCTACGATTTCCATAACTGAGCACAACTGAGTGAAGTAACTTGCCTGAGTCTTTGATTCATACACTGCAATGACCAGTGACTACTTACACAGAAAGTCAGCTATTAGTTTTTTACACTTGCAATGCCTTGTGCACCACTCCAGTCCTTAACGGGTTAACATTTAATTAAAATCTTTATTTCCCATCATAAGAAAGCTTGTAGATCCCAAATTGATAGCCTAACTGTCAATCTTTCCTCTCTTTCACAAAGCTTTCCCCTCTCTTGATCTGATGTCGCGTATTGTATCCCTGTATCCAACTCATTGCTCTTATGATCACTGATGCTGAGAAGACAATGAAATAGACCAGAGGAATTATCAATTTTCCAACAAAGTACACACGATGTTGGCCAAGACTTAGGGACATGCAGCGGCGCAATAATATACCTGCTATCAGACTCCCAGATGGGACTAGCACTCAGTACACTCATCGCATCTTGGCGGTGTTTCATTCTTTCTTCTCGGATTTATACTCTGACTCTCTATTGTCTTCTTGCAATATGTTTCCTGTGTGTTTAGACTCCTCTGTACTACCCGCCTCCGCTGTCAGTCTGCTTTTGGTCACTACTTGGCACTTTTGTTGGGCCCTGCAGACGATGGACTATAGTACATGCTGCACATTATTGAAACGACAATGACAATTATAGCTTCATTGTTCGACCCCTCTCCTTTAATCTCCTTCCCTCCTCCTCCCTTTCCCCATCCATTTTACGGTTCCCAGTAGGCGGTGCTGCAGGACTCCTTCTTTTTGTATCCCCCCCACCCCTTGACCTCCTCCTATAAGATGCTCATTTTGTTGCTCCTCATTTGGGGGGGAAGGCATCCCCGCGGCTCCCGTTATGTATGTTACATCCCTGTTTGGTCCCTCCAGAATACGTGGGGGTTGGGGAACTATGCAGTCTTTTGAGGACTGGCCTCTCATTTCCCCACATCCAGCTAGCTTTCAGTTGTCCCTACTCCTCGCCGACAGCCCAATGGCCCTGGTCTCGTCCCCTGGGGACTTCACCCCACATGGAAGTGAGCTATTGCTGACTCTAGCCGATCTGTGTCTGGGGAGTTGCAGGCCCGCGCCATTCCAGTTGGACATGTTGTACTCCATATTCTCTACCTATGTTGGACTATATGAATCTCTCTGGTTCACCAGTGTAATATCACTGTACCCCCTCCCCTTTTTCATTTCTGTATTCCCCCTATTTCAACAAAAAAATTATAAAAAATTCAAGTTAATAAAAATATATCTTTATTTCCATGAGCCCGTTTCTGTCTGCGCTCCGTGTGGTGGAATAACTTGTTTACTTACTGTGAATGCTATTTGTAAACCTACAGTAGCTAAGTTTACCATGCATCTGAATACACATTCTTGTCTTGTTTGCTTTTGTTTCATTCAGTAATTTCAGCAGGTCTGTTTTCCTCAGAGAGATGACAATGTTTGAGGAATCAGTGCTTCTAAATTATGCTTTCTTCATGCTTCATCTCTTAAGTGGAAGAATGCTTTCTGTAACTGGAATCGAGCAAGACTTTTTTCTAATCTGTTTTCTCTTAGAGCTTTGTCATGTTTTTGAATGAATGCCTTTTTAATGATTATATTTTATATGACAGAACTTTTCTTTTACAAAGGTAAATATCAGGAGGTATGATTTCTTGGATTATGCTAGTAGAGCTAGTAGCATCAATATTTTATAGCAGTGTTTCCTCAAGCAGAGCTATCACATGTATTAAAGTCTGCAGTTATGGGAGAAGATTTGGGTTTGGAAACCAGAAACTTGTAGTCAGTGGCAGTAGTTCCTGGAGATTTCAAAGTATCCCTGTCCATTCTTCTTGAATATCAGCCAGAGAGCCACGGCTGTTTTTGTGTATTAGCGTGGCTCTCTGGCTCATCTGTCAAGGCATGCAATCAGCCTCTCTTTGCTCAAAACTCCTTTCCCACAGGAGTAGACACACAGAAAGGGAAAGTACTGCAAAGAGTCACCCTTTAAAATTAATTATCAGAGAAAATGAAAACATATTCAGTAAGGTTGGGGAAGGCTGTAGGCACTATAATGGTGGGGGTACCATCACATTTCTTTATATGGTTCTCTGTTCTAGAGGCTGGCCTTGCAGCCAAACTCATGCAGAAGAGATCAAAAACTGAATTCAGCCACATGCAAATATAACATTAAGACCAATTCTTTTAATAAAGACCAGTAACACTCATTATATAAAAATATTCAATCACATCCAAGGGTAAAGAGTATCCTGACGGAGTATACAAATAATATGACTCTTCTTTTTGATTGCATCTGCTCAAAACTTCCCTCCCATTTCCGTGATGTATCGTTTGTATATGTTTTACTATTTTTACTTTGAAAAAGTGGTGTACAGCAGTGTAAATTAGGATTTTTTATAAACAGTTTTCAGTGGTGGTTTGGAGTTTGTTTTTTTGCTATGTATTTGGGGCAACCAAAATGGAAAAAGAAAATTTGCTGAACCACAAGTAACAGCCTCTTCAAAAAACCAATAATTTATCACTGTGGGATAAAGTAAAAGAAAAGAAGGTTCTATATGTATTATGAATTAAACCAAAAGTGAAGGAAATGGGAGAAAGGGGGCAAGAAAGGTAACTAAAAAGGCACACTCCAAGGCTCAATAATTCTGTTAAATAAGTGGTTAATCGCAAGCGATGTCTAAAGGATAAAACATAATACACAAGAAAAGTTAAAAGCAACCAGATCAGAAACAATTCCCCTCCACATACATACACACCTACACCCCCACACAGTAAGATGCACAAACATAAACACACAAAATCTCACAAAAACATCCACTGAACACAAACATACCCATACACACATACACACTGACACTGCCTCTCACTCACACAGACACACATGCACAAACAGACATGGAAACTCACAAACAAGCACATACACACAAACTCATGCATGCAGACACAATAAGAGTCAAACATACACAGGCACACTCAGACAACCATTGAAGCTCACACACACTGAAACACAAACAAACACACTTACACACACACACACACACAGATTCACATGCACTGAGACTCACAAACTGACACATACACACATGCTGAAACACTCTCTCTTACACACACACACACATATACACTCCTCACACAAACACCCCCACATACACACCCAGCAAACTAAGACACACAAAAACACTCAATGAGACTCTCTCACACACAAACACACACACACACACTGAAACTCATACTCACACAATGAAACACACACACACACTGAGACTTTCATGCACACACACACACACACACACTGAAACTCGCACAAACAATGAAACACATACACACTGAGACTCTCGTACCCCTCAACACACACTAAAACTTGCACACCGATTGAAACACACCCACAATGAGACTCATACAAACACTGAAACACACACACAATAAAACTCAACTACACACACACTGAAACTAGCACACACACATATACTCTGAGATACATCCACAATAAGAAAAAGAGCAAGATCAATAAATGGATGAATCATGAGAATTAACTAAAAAGACTACTACTTTGTAGAAACCTAGACCCGGGATCGCTAAAATAACAGATGCTAAACAGGAAAATTAATGAGTATTATGAATATAATTAGTATTAAACTGTGAAGCTATACAATAAGGAGAATTGGAGCAATAGTGGAACAATCCAACTGAACCAAATAGGAAAAGTAAAAATTACATTGATTTAATGTAATTTAATGAAATTTAATGAAAGAGAGTTCCCCATCAAATTGTGAAGCAATGAGTTAGTGACTTCTTCCACATTCAAGGTGTTAAAAACTCATTTAACTCAATGGCCATCCCCATGGTACAGCTGGTTTGCTCCAAAATGTCTCATTTCTTAATACATTAGATTCACTAAGGCTGTAACAATTCTAGGGCAAACTAACTGTCCAATAATAATAATAATTCTTTATTTTTATATAGCGCACACAGATTACGCAGCGCTTTACACTCATATTGATATTAGTCCCTGTCCTCATTGGGGCTCACAATCTAAAGACACCTATCAGTATGTTTTTTGGAGTGTGGGAGGAAACCCGAGTACCCGGAGGAAACCCACGCAAACACGGTGAGAACATACAAACTCATTGTAGATGTTGTCCTTGGTGGGATTTGAACCCAGGATGCAGGACAAATAGAACATTTCAGAATTCCATTTTATTTAAATGCAGTTATGAGCCCTTGAATGTTATAGAAGTGTCCAATATTCCAGGGGTTAACTCACTGAGTGTTAGAGAGGTATCCAATGCATTTGCTTTGCAATGCATTGGATACCCCTCTATCACCCAAAGTGTTGAAAGACTCATTTAAATTAAAGGGAAATGTTATTTGTCCCCTAGGTGCAGTTCTTCTGAGTACATCAATCTCAGCTTTGACAAATAAGTAGACAGCTACAGTGTAAGAAATGTTACCATAATGCTAGCCTTAAAAGGATAGGAATGTTTCAAAATAAAAGCATCTCCAAATAATCTTCATAGTATTGGGGTCATGGAGAGTGTTATTTCAGTACTGTTAATTAATTGGAGCTGCTTTTATTTTGAAACATTACGACACCTTTAATGTTTTCACTTAGGTAGATGGAAAGGAAAATAAGACAGGAAAGGATACAGGGTTTAAACTGAGCCAACTAGATACTTCTAGTATAATACAACTTAAACATAAATCCCAATAAACAGAGTTTAGCTAGTACTTTTACTCATTAATGGGATATGGCTTAGATATATGGACATTAGGAATTGATAAAAAAAAATCAATAAGCGGGGTTTGTCACCACACTATAACAATCCGCATAATTTTTGTTTTGTGATTAGGGCTGTAGATTTTTTTGAAAACAAAGAAGTGTAATACTGGAAAGCACAGAACTCTTATTTAACTGGAAACCATCAGCAATAGGATGAGGCGTGTGGGTTTTTTAGTACGGATACAGCAGCGCATGCAGATATAATCTACTGTTACAGGAAATTGTCTTTATCTCCTGAGTGCATCTCTTTTTCTCTGATAAGTCCTTACAAACTAGGGGTTTATCTATAATCATCTAGCTGTGACTTACACAGAATCAGCATGTTTAGGAGAAATACTTAGCTTGGGAAAGGAGACTAAACCTCTTTACCAGTCATTCCACTGTACCTGTTTTACAATTAGATGGAAGAAAATAAGATCAAAAACATATGCCACCCATAAGGGTTGCCACACCCTGAAAATGTTGTTTTACTGCCATTCCTAGAAAAAAGTTGCAGACAACCAATTTTTTTTTACTGATACTGTTCTTTGAACTGCAATACTTTAATGACATCACAAAATTATTTTTACAGGCTCCACCTAATTTTTGGAAATTTTTACTTACTGTCAGTAAATTTACTGATTTTTGGAAACCCTGGAACCCATTAATTGGGCATATCTCAGTTAGAAAAAAGCTTCACAACCCTATTTTATTGTTAGAGTGTTATGTTATCAGGAAGTAATGTGGAGTATATAAGTTTGTTTTTTTATTAAGTTTGCTAAACATTTTAGAGTTTTGTCACAATAATTAAAAACATTGTTCTTGGTAGGCTCATATTTAGTAAACATCTGTTACTGTCTTACTGGGGTGATCCCGACTGTTACAAAATTACAAAATACTTTAATATGTTTAGAATCAGTTGGCAAGTACTCAATACACCAACAGGTGCAATTGCCACAGTTTTTTAGGAGCACGTGGATAAGAGGCATGGTTTGCAATCTATTTGCACACATAAAAACAGAAAACAAGTTCTCTATTTCTTTCTTTCTTTTTTTTTGCATTTGACATCTGTGTTTTTCTGCCATGGGAACTGGGGTAGGCATTGAGGAAGTTTCTCCAGCCTTTGCTGGCAGCTTACTTCTGGTCCTCCCATTTCAGGAGATAAGGTTAGTTTCTCAAGGCTTCAACAGGAACTGGGTTTCACAAATGACCACAGAATATTAACACGCTTCTCTTAACCTATTTGCAAGCTAGGATTTGTGGGATGGCAGATGTTTCCAGCAAAATGAAGAAAAAAACAGGCATATTTCCTTTTTGATAAAAAAAAGTCAAAAATAGTGTTTGGAGTAGGCACAAGTTTTGGATGAATGTGTCAGTCATTTCATAAATAATATTTAGGATGCAGTAGAAAATGTGTTTCATTTAAATGACATTTGTTTCACAATCAGGCTACATTTAATGAATCAGTACTAGAGCTCTTCACAGTATAATTTGTTATATATTCTTATGAATTCACAACTTAATTTCCCATGTAGACAGACAGAACACCAGATGAATTGGGTAGTATTGGCACAGATATGCATACTATGAATCTTACATACTTGTCAGAATAGTCTTATGTCTGTCCCAGGTATTTTTTAATTCCCTTACAGTACTAGTCCTTCCCACCTCTGTTTGGGGGGGGGGGTGTTCAAAGTCTATCACCCTTTAAAGAGGTACTTCACACTACTTCTAAATTTTCAACCCTCTACCTTCTGGTTGTGATGTCAACTTTGAGATTCTATATACTGCAATTGGTATATGGTATTCCATATGTCATTTTATTATGGTGAATATTTTATGTACTGATGGAAATTAGGGAGTTTAGGAAAATAATGATACATTGCAGATTGTGGGTAAGAATGTATTGCTGTGTTTCATTCTATTACCAACTGCTCTTTTGGTCATGGCCTTACCAGTGTTTCCTGAGATATGTTTTTATGGTAAACAATATTACAGTTGATTTCAACATTTCTACAGTAACTTCTTATTGGTAGCAGAGCTGTACCAGGATAATAAAAGGTGGACATTACTTTGGTGGCATTGGCTTAGGCTTTTTAACACACTTTAATTGTTTTTGTTGTCATATGAATTCAGGTGTTTTCAACAGTTATGCTGAAAATGTATTAAAGCAGGGCAACATTGTTTACAAACACAATGTCACTTATGGTTCATCACATCCATTTAATTTTGTGTAGTAGGGTATTTAAACCCACTTTTGTATGTGCTGTTTGATGAAGGCTCAAGTTAGGGCCAAAATATTGACATATCCAGTCTTAAGTGCATAGCAAGAAAAGGACCCAAGAGCAATGTTTTTAATCATTGCATATCTCAGTCACCAGGGCTATCGTGATTGTTTATACAAGAGTGCCCATTTATTGACTGTTTCAATCATGAACCATATGATTAGAAATTCATATGTGTGAAGGCCACATTTATTTTGTTATAGATAGAAATAATTAATTATAGCATGTTACCTATTACAAAATTGATTTTGTATCAATAAGACAAAGTATAGAAAAGTCTAATCAACTTTATTCATACAAATCTATAAGCTTATATAATTATAGGTTTAGTGCTAGTTTTTGATCAATTTTGATCTATTCAGTGAGAATACTGGTGTTTATCAAACTGAAATATTGTCATGATCTATATGGTATCAATTGCACAATGATAGAGGTGAGCTGGAATCATACTGGTATATTAGTTCATGCATGTGCCAGGTTATTAGGTAAAAAATGCATTCATTAAAAATTTCAGACAGTCCACACCTGAGGCTCAGATGGGCTGCATTTGGTTGATGGGCCGGACGTTGGACATCCATTTTTGGAAATATTTACACTATAACAAATCTAATATTTTTTTCTTCCCATATTTCCTGCACCTGAAATTTGACTGCTTATGTTACCATTGCATTTTCATGTTGTACTATTGCTGTGTACATGTTATTTCCCCCTCCCTTTTTTTCTGTCTTCTGTACTCCCCTTAACCGTTTGGAAAAACTCAATAAACCAGATTTACAAAAAAAAAAAAAAAAAAAAGCGTAATAAGAAATTTATGATATTAAAAGACAAAATAACAATGCGTTACGTACCCCTCTGGCACTCAAAGGGTTAAGGACCAGCGGTCCATGGAAATTACCTTCCCTGAAGGGCCATGCCGAGATGGGGTCTAAGAGAGACAGCACCAGTCTTGGAGCAGTCAATTTTAGACCCCTTTTTAACTTATAGCGTTTCCATAAGAAAAAAAGTACTTTACATGCTATGACCGTCTCCAGTCACCGGTCCTTAAAGAGGAACTACCACCTTTAAGAAAGATGTCCCCAAATAATTCCTCATCTGGCGACTAGCTGATCAGTAGTGCTAGTCGCCAGAATTATTAGCTCCTTAACACGAATTATCCTCTGTTCCGGGACTGACAGGCAGGACGGAGCGCAGACATCTTTCAATAGTGACTTCTGCACGCCTGCGCTGTCAGTCCCAGCCGGCTCTAGGAGGCGTTGCTAGGAGCCGTTCAGGTCCAAAAGGGACTGACAGTGCAGGCGTGCAGACGTCAATATCGAAAGATGTCTGCGCTCCGTCCTACCTGTCAGTCCCGGAGCAGAGGATAATTTGTGTTAAGGAGGTAATAATTCTGCGACTAGCACTACTGATCACCTAGTCACCAGATGAGGAATTATTTGGGGACAGCTTTCGTAGAGGTGGTAGTTCCGCTTTAATCCCTTGCAGCTGGCAGTTAAGAACAACAGACTTTTTAAAGCTCAAGAAGATTGTAACCCAGAATTTATCATCTTTTGTTTGTGAATGAGAATTTTAAAGTTGACTTTAGTTAGTTTTTTGCAATGAGTTGCATACTCCTCTGGCAGCGAACGGGTTAAAAATATATTTGATGTAAATGTTTGCATCACGATAAGCACAGATATTGTTTTCCCAACATTATTAACATTTATTCTCATTGTTTAGCACAATCTTTCATAGGATTCCATAAAAAAGATACAAAAATAAAGTACGTACTAAATTTGTCATAGCTAATAGTGTGTTGGTTTGTGGCTATAACATAAACACACACTTTTAAGATGGTTTTCATATGAAAAGAAACCCAGGGTGTAAAGTAAGACCTCTTTTACAGTCCCCAGTCCTAGAGTTTTCCTGTCTTTAGTAGCCAGAATCCGAGTCACCTCTGCTAAGAGTTTGCTCACGCATTTCCTGTGGTTTGTTCACATGCAAAGCTTTTTTTTTTTTTTTTTGTTCATCACACTTTAATTTTAGGTAGGATCTATCTGTCTATCTGCAGCTTACATCTTGAAGAAAAAAATTAAAATGTAGAGATACTATAGATCTTCTAGGGTAAATATTTAGCCAGCTTCTCATTCTAATGTTCTGCCTATTTTCTAAACAGTTTAACATCTTATTGTATTTTTTGTTTGATATTTAATCTTACTTATAAAGCAGAGCAAAGAGTATGATTTAACAAAACATTTAACCATAGTAAGTACATTTGAGCCATATGTACAAAGTAAGAGTTGTAGCAGTTCTGGGGCAAACCAGCTAATGTCATAGGGACTAACTAAAGATATCTCTAAATTCCATTTACTTAAATGGTCTTTTAACCCTGTGAATCATAGAAAGGTATCCAACTCATTGTAATACATTGGGGGTTATGCACTAAGGATGTGTGTATGTATCTTTATTTATATAGTGCCATACATGTACACAGCACTTTACAGAAGGTGTAATAGTACAATAAAAAATACAGAACATTAGACTAAAGTGTAATCACTGCATTATTTGTGGGGGAAAGTGCAGCAAAGGGAATCATGTACTGGGAAAGGGACCTTGCCTCCAGGAGCTTACAATCTAATTGGTGTGATACAGTGTGATAAAGAGGTTATAAAGTAGAGATAACTTTTCCAGTGTGATAAACTCTTCAGGTCCTGTGTTATTCTATAGAGTCCACGTCCTAAGAGCTCTCAAGCTGGGGAAATCTTAGTGCAAAACTCCATTTAAGTTATGAAAAATTTTACTTGTCCAATTTTCTCCACTTACTTGCTGTATATGGGATTTAACGAGGTCCACAAAATATGAATTTCTAAAAGATTAACATTGGAAGAATTAGTATTGCACTGAAGTTGGAGGGTAGAAACTCCTAGAAGAAGTGGTAGAAGCTAATAAACTATCTAACTAATGTGGTTGCTACTATTGCTGCACCGTCCTATGCAATTTTATGATCAACTGACCAGAGCTGTCCACAGGATGGTGTAGCAACAGTAGCAAGCACAATAAATGTTCAAGCCATTAAGATACTTCACCTACAAGATTCAAGTTTGAGCTTAAATAATTTTTTAATAAAACACCTCTCAGCAGTGGGAGTACCCTTGTTTTAATCAGGAGGATAAACCCTACAATTTAGTTTCTATTTACATATTAAGTGCTATTCTCCCTTTAAGAGCTTCTGGAATTGTATGTACTCTGATATGCACTAAACTGATTATATGTTCCACTAAATATACTGAAGTTCAGGTGCATGAATAGGAAGTCATCATCCCATCAACATCCCATCCCACCACCATCACTTGAAAACAAACAATTAAGTTGCAGGGCTCTCATTCTCTCTATATAGAGAATGTTAGGCCAGCCACCAAAAAAAAAATGACCATTAGGCTCTTTTAAAAATGGTCAATCTGATCAGATGTGAGAATGTTTGATGTGTAAGTTAAAGGGATAGTAATGTTTAATTATTGAAGTAAAATCGAGTCTTCTTTATTCTTTTTTATAATGATGTGTATCAAGAAAACGTTATTAAACGCTGCCATTTTTCATTTATAGTCTAATAAAGTTTCCCCCTCCCGCCCCTTCTACTTACTTCCGCAGCCTCCCCTCAGATCTGGAATCCGGTCAGCAGACCAGATGGGTTGCATCGAGGGACAATCTTTCCGCTTTCAGTATAAGGAAAGCAGGTTTTTCCTTATGCTGGAAGAAGATTGTCACTCATCGCATTCTGTCCAGGCTAGCTTGCTGAGGCCGCTGAGGTAAGTGGAAGGGGCGGGTGGGGGAAACTTTATTAGACTATAAATGAAAAACCACAGCATTTAATAATGGTTTCTTGATACACATCATTATAAAAAAGAATAAAGAAGATGCAATTTTACTTCAATAATTAAATACTACTATCCCTTTAAGCCTTGTTGATTCACATTATTTAAACAGCTCCAGCTTATAGGCAGAAAGCCTCCTTCATCGGAGGTGGCTGGATAGAGGGAGGGGTGCAGAGTGACAGACTGCGGTACAGAGCAGGTAACCGAAGTCTCTCCGGAAGTAGGTGCAGGGCATAGTTTATTCCTTCAGCTTCGGCTATATAGAGATTTAATATACAAAATGAATACAGTTTACACATATTCGCTATATAATCTGACTCTTAAGGTCAACTTGTATAGGAGTGAAAGATCCCCCTTTAAATCTCTATTTGGGCGAAATTAAAGGAATGAATGCTGCCCTGGACAACTTCCGGACAGACTGCGGTTACCTGCTCTGTACCACAGTCTGTCACTCTGCCTCTGCTCACCTCCCTCTAACCAGCCTCCTCCGATGACGGAGGCCTTCTGCCTGTAAGCTGGATCGATCTCTGGCCAATGAGTGTGTTCCAGCTTACAGGCAGAAAACTTCCGTCATCGGAGGAGGCTGGTTAGACGAAGCAGAGCAGAGGCAGAGTGACAGATTGCGGGGCAGAGCTGTACCCACAATGTGTCCGGAAGTAGGATACAGGGCAGCATTTGTTCCTTCAATTTCACACAAATAGTGATTTCAACAACAAAATCAATACAGTTTTACACATATTCTATATATAATCTAACTATTAAGGCTATCTTGTATAGGGGTGATAGATTCCCCTTAAGTATTGTAATTATATTTTTTAACCTATTTTGTTGATTGTCCTGTTGAATGCTAGAGAGGTCTCTAAGACATCAGTGGCTTTGAAGTGGATGAGCCTAGAGGTACAAAGGCAAGTGACCCCTCATTTAATGCATCCATTATCTACTTTCAAAATGATATACCTTTCCTACTTTTGACTTATTTATGTAGTTGTTGCAACCATTTGTCACGTAATACAAAAGAAAACCAACAGATTATGTTAGGAGCAATGTAGTGCTCCTGGAATCCTCTACCCCCATTATATTCAAAGGGTATCTAGCTACTTAATCAAATGTATATTTCCATAGTTTTCCAATATTTCAGTATCTCTGAAGTAGTGAAAGGAAAAAAAAAAACAACAACTTTTTTCTGTATTCTCATCTTCTGGAAACTTCAGTGCAATTCAGTCATGGTGTAGAAACTCAAATTACATTTCCCTGAAAGTAGAATGTTGTGTACTTTTCAGAAATATACACTTTTGTGTGCATATTTTGTGGTTTTTGATTGATATTTAATCTGGTCATTGAAAATCTCTGGTTTGGAAACTGTAATACACACCTTGTAAATAAGGTCCAATAACTACAAAAATGCATTTTAGTATGTCCCCCCCATTTGCCTATATTCATAAGCCCCAAATGTATTATATATGGATTTAGTATAATAAACATGTAAAGCATGCTATTCATAGAATACAAAATATATTTTTCAAACTTATTTCTTATTGATTTAAGCTACAATTCAGCATATTTTCAAGTAAGAGATGGACCATTTTAGCCCTGTACATCAATTCAGGAGAGAGAATATTCTCTTTAATCATCAATCATTTGATGAGGTGCTGTAGAATGATGTTGATAAGTGAGCAAAAGTTGTGGAACAGTGATAACAGGGCATATTTTTTTTTTTTTAATGCACAGATAATTTTTTCTACAATCATTTGACAAATGGCGGTCAGTTTTTGTTTGTTTGATTGCTTTTGTTTGCTGTTTAAGTAAATATTGAATATGTTGCATTGGATTTACTATAATGGTACCTATCTAGGCATTCCTGGTTTGCTGTCGGTCACTCACCATGGTGACAGGAGGGAAAAGTTATAGTAAATCCTCCATTCTGCACCCAGTGGGATGGTTTATGATGGCATGACTGGAGTGGGGCCTTAACACACCACTGAGCTGTGGTTTTCGGCATTCACACCACTGTGCCCTCATTCCCAAATCACTGCAGGACTTGCCACAAAACTTGCCACCATCCACATATTTAATATGTGTTTGCTTGTTTAATGTGTGCTGGGACAGTGATTTAGACTAAATCACTGGAGGATTTGCCACCAAACTCTAGATACGCATGTTTAATGCATGCCGGAGGTAGTAAGCCATAGTATGTTGTTGAGTAAAGTAAGTTGTGCAGTGATTTGGATATAAAGGCATGGGGGGAGGGGTGAAATCCCCCTTTGCTCTCTTGTCCAAATCACTGCAGGACCTGCTTTGGTCCTGAAGTATCATATTTTTCCTGTGTCTTCGGAGGGGTGGGATGATTTGGGCATAAGAATACAATTTTCTTTAGTCAACAACTACTGTGGCTGCACTTTTTACTCATAACACCTTCTTTTTGCATGGTATTGGTGTTGTTGGAAAGGCTATGGTGGCCCCTTAATTGATACAAAGATTTACCTCATGTTTCCTCTGTGCTTTAGTTGACGACTTACCAATCAGGAAGCAGGAGGCTGAACACCCCCTCTACCCTCTTATAAAAATTAGTGCAGGACTTATTTTGGGCCTCAAGTAGGGCACCTCTTCCTCTATCCCACCACACAGTGAGCAACTCAGTGAGTGAGTATGTGTGTGTGTGTGCGTGTGTGTGTTCCAGCATGGGTAACGCTGTGCTGCTATTGGCTACTACATCATAAAAGTGATAAAGTAAATGCAGTTTACATACATTGATTTGTTTGCATTCAAATTAGCTAAAAACAGTCCCCTATTTGAAATTAAACTCAGTGTGAAAACTCTACAGTTGATCCTGCATCCCAAGCCCAATTATTTGGGTTCATGATTTATTCTGCCTTCTCATACAGTACATACATACAGCCATTCTTAACTCCTACTGTGAATATTAGTGTTTGTTGAACTTACTGCAACATAATTCATGGATGTCATATAAAAAGGTTTGTTCAATGCACATGTTGTAAAAAGTAACTCATATTTCACTCTGTCCTAAATATAATTTTAACATTGTTCAGCCAATTAGTCTTTTTTTAGCATTCTTCCCCATTTTCTTTGGAGCGTTGCACTGCTTCTTATAAACAGTGTAGTCAAGCACTATTTTTTAGGATGAAGAAGTTACATATTTGCTCATGTCACAAAGGCATGAGGAAGAAGTATTTTCGTAAGGATGATAAATAAATTAGAGCATTTATGTAAAATGTAATAGCAATTCACAGAAGGTTGGCTGCACAGAGCACTAATGGAATCTATTGGCGAACCAGTTTTCTATGCTTTAATCAAAAAAGGTCATCATCTGTCTTATACACAATGGGGAGACTATATAAATCCACCAGAGCATCTCATTTTATGACTTTACACTTTAGCTTACAAATGAAAACCTACATCTATGCTTATATATGAACACTTTAGTGCGTATGAGTGTATACATCACTACTAGTATTAAGAATTTAATGCAAGCAAGGCTGAATGGCACCTTTATAGTGTAAGCAGGACATTTTAAGAATTGTACACAAATTTGCATTCAACCTTATAATTAAATAAGGAACAGAGGAATGGCATGCTTGAAGCACCCATATACTCCCCCACTTCCATTCGCTTGGAACAAGCAGGATCAAAATGACAGTTTTCAGACTAAATAGATTAGTACATAGGTATAAGGCAGGTACAGCATGCAAAATTCAATTCCTGTTCCTGTTTTAGTGAGTAGTGACATTACTGAATTACTGAATGAGAGTTATGTAGTAAATTGTCCTGAGTGCAAAACTATTTCAAAACTAGAGTGAAAAAAATCCTTCCATGTAATAAAGCAGAAATGAGAGGGAAAATAAATCAAAGAAAAGTGGTAATCAGTGGGTTCATTTGATACATAAGTTATGTTTGTTTTACCCCTGAATCCCTGTACTTTTACCCTGACACATAGGGGAGTATTTATTAAAACAAGAATGGAGCAATTATGGGGCGAGTTACCAGCACCGTATGTATCAAAGAAAAGGTACAATGGTTTCAGTGAGGCGTTTTGTTTGATAAATATGGTGTAGCTATTTGCTCTACTTTTTCCATAATATATATGTCACACTGAATTTATGCCATATGCCACACTGAATGTAAAAACAAAGCAATGGATAGGAAGCTGTGAAAACCTACTTGAAATGCCAGTGTCAACTCCTTGTGACCTTAGGCAAGTCACTTTATCTTCCTGTGCCCCACACAATAACACTTAGACTGCTCTGTGGAGCAGGGACTCACTCTGCAGAGCTGTGTATGAATTGGTTGATCTATATATGAATTTGTATGTTATTATTATCATTATATATAATAAAAGTAAATATTAATTCTCAAGTCTTTATGTTATTGCTGTATACTATTTTTTCCTTTTACTTAATATCCCCACTATATTTTCTTCCATCCCCTCCCTTCAAAATTAATATTCATACTATCTACTTTTAATGAAACAGAAAGCCAATCATATTTGGCTCTTTTTGGCTGTCATTTAATAAAAAATAAATAAATAATAATAAAAAAAAAATAAATAAATATATATATATATTCAGGGAAGAAGCTTTGTTACTTCATGGCACATTTTTGTTGTGGTTTAAAGTATGTTTTCACTCTTTGTGTCAGAGAGTTATTGTACTGGTTACCTCGCTTGCATGCAAAGGTTATTAAAGTGCAGGATAAGAAAGAGGCATTTTTATTTTTGTAGAAATTATATCCTATACCACTCCTCTACACTGAGAAAACTATTATACACCTTGGAGTCCTGTCTAAAATGTTGTCGTTAAATAGGAGTCTTAACATTTAGAAAGGAAGCAGGATAGTAATACCTAGGAAGAACTGAGTAGTTTCACTTCACAGAATGTTTCCAGTTCTCATACCACTACGATTTTGAAATGAACATGTTCATATTCTGCCTGTGTCGCTTCATGCCTAAATTGTCCTCACTAGATTCTGGGAAAGCATGGGAACCAGTGGTTCCCCAGCTGTAGTTGATCTACAACAACTATTATATTCTGGGGCTAGTAGATGGAGAACCACAGGTTGCAACTGTGCAGAGATGTATAACACCATCCATGTCTAGATGCTAATGTGACACAACAGGTCAACATTTTGCCCAGTATTTTTATATATATTCATTGTAATTGTGATCATGAGGAGTGGTTGGTTGGAATTTCCACTTTGTAATATATGTGACTTTGAAAGAGTGGTAACATAGTAACTACTGATAAAGCTGAAAATAGCATGGCTACATCAAGTTCTGCCTTTGTTGATCTAAAGAAAGGCAAATCTCCAATTAAGCTGCTACTGTAATAACGCTCAATATATTTAAGGTGTCCAGTACTTTTTGAAAGCATCTACTGTATCTGTAAACGCAACCCGCTGAGGCAAAGAACTACACAGCTTTGCTGTCCTTTAACCCCTTGCGTGCCAGAGGTGCAATACATTGCAGAATAATGCTTTGGATATCTCTCTGGCACTCAAAGGGTTAAAAAGCTCTGGCTATGCTTTAACAAGCTCCTTTTCTCTAGACTTAAAGGAGGTACCTATGTTTTTTTATTCAGCTCTTTGAGTAAAGATTTGCTTGATATTGGTATCCAATATAAAAGTAATCATATCACTTGAAAATGTCTCTTCCCTGCACTTTTTTGCAGTTTAGTAATGTCTCCCAGTAGTGGAAGTACCTTTGTTTAACTCAGCAGTATTTTTCAAAAATAAAATTCTATCCCTTTAAGACTTTGGGCTAGCTATGCCCCTGGCTGGATGACTCTTTTTTTGCCAATGCTCTGTCCAAAGTTGTATTGAAAGTCTTGGAATCTAATTATTTTTTTGTCGATATCAAACACAACAAAAAGGAGACTACAAAAGGCAAAAATAAAAACAGACATCCTATTAAAAAGCCACCAAATGCAATTCCTTATATATGCTTCCCTTTCTGTCACTTCTCCATAACTCTTGCATTTCGGTTGGGCAGCTTATGTGACTTCAGCTTCCTCTTTTCCTATATTCCTATATTTCATTATTTGTTCTTGTTCCTCTTCGTTTGCTTATACAATAGGCTAGGGATGTGGAAACCCAGTTACAATACAGCATGCAAACCACAGCTTTTCAATGTATTTTCATAGTAGGGGGAAGGGAACCAGTGCTAGGTATGTATTTTAGTACATGCCATTTTCCAAACTATTTTTTTATGTACTATATTTTTAAACTGAAAATAAAGGGACAGCTACACAAATGGCTTGCTATTACAGAAGCCAGAAAAAAACAATACATTTACAATAGGGTAAATATAGAAATCAAATGTGTTGTTGTATGTGAATTTGACGCTAAGCCAGACTACAAGACTCACAATTTGGAGGTGCACATCTTGCCTTTAACGCTTGATAAATTGCTTAAATTCTTAGAAGCAATTACAATATGCTACAGTGCCAATACATGCTTATGTCATTTATGCAAATTTGATGAGTGACATGATCTAACAGTAAGAGGCAACCAGATTCACCCCAATGGCAAGATAAATGACCCTCAAGTTTACCAAAGGGCCGCATATTATGATTAAAAATTCTTATTATTCCCTATTCCCACTGTATCAGAGAACAGACTCGGTACCATGCGGATGCAGGCCCTTCACTAACCTAAAGCATATAATTGACTGATATTAGAAACATTCCCTGTCTGTGCCGAAGACATGCTTTATTTCTTCATTGTACAACATTCATTGTAGAATATAGAGGCTGATGTACTAAGAAACCTGGCGCAATTATGTAGCACACAAACCACACTGTAGGGGAAAAATAAAAATTCCCATATAGTTAAAACAGGATCGTAACCTCTTGAACGCTGGAGAACTCTCCAGATCATGTATTGGAGACCTCTTTAGCATTTATGGGTTAAAAGTATAGAGATGAATAGATATTAGAAATGACTGCTTAGGCCAGCCAGGGATGGGCAAACTAATGCCATCCAGCTGATGACTGTAATTCCTATGATGTTAGCCCTTTAACCCTTTGACTGCCAAGGAGGTATCCCAACTGACACTCAAAGTGTTAAGAATGCAGGTGACCTTGTCACAGCTACCATTATCCTGACAAGAATATTAAGGCCCATACTTACAAACTGTCCCTGAATTCCAGGGAAACTCCCTCAATTTGTTGTACCAAGTTTTATCCTTTATTTTAAAATTGAACCTTGACTTCATTTTCTGTACACTTATCATTGAATGTTGAATAGGCTATATGTTTCCCAATATGTGCCAATATTGTGCATTTATACGGTTTCATGTAGTACACAGATATGGGTAGTGTTGATTTAGCTGTACAAGTGCAGAAGTTAGGGCTGTATTATGGACTACTAGTGCTAGCCTGTCATGTGACTGCCCAGAGAAAAAGTGTCCCTGGAGATGTTGACAAGCATGAATGACCCTGGATGCTTATTAGATCTCTAACACATTCCTAGGCCTAGCTGACTTAACAACTTTTCCCATTGCCAGCTGAAATTGGAGGTCCCTGTAAGGTGGAATTCCACATTGTACATGCTAGAGTGTTTGTACCAACAGAATAAGGCCATTAGCAAGTATACAATGCAAAACTGGAAGGCTTTAGAGGGAGCATATTTGTCACCTGGGCAATGCAACTAATGTGTGACATATGCAAGATGCTGAAACTTTTTGAGGAGGCCTTCTTGATGGTTAGTCTTATAGGGGCAGAAATTAGATTCTCCCACTGATATATTTACTGCAGAAAACTCTGAGCAGCATGGCTGACAAATCTTACAATAATGACAAATCAGACATGTACCAGGTAGTGAAGGACATGTTAATGTGCTTTAAGCAGGATCCTCACATAGTATACATTAAAATCATTGAGGACTACATTCCTGCTACTTTGTTGAACCCCTTCTTCAAACATAACATTTCTGAATTCCTGCCAAAGCATGATCAATTTGTGCCAAGAGCACCATCTCTCTGAAGAATTGGATTATATTAAAGAATATAAAGAAATGCCTATGGTTTGAGCAGAGAGTTACATTGTGCAAGATGAGTGAGAGAAAAAGGGCCAAAAAACAAAATACAAAATTAAAAAAATCCAGCCAAGAGTTTTAGCAGCAGCATCAGCAAAACATCAGTAACAACATCTCAACATATTTCTGTACACATGTCATTGTTATCACAGAAAGCAAGTCAAATTAATCAGGGGTCTCACACTAATATTGGTGGTGGTGGTGATGATAATGGCAGATCTCTGTGGGACTTACTGTTAGAGTATGTGTTGTTAACCAATATACACGAACACAGTGTAGCTCCTAGGAGTGGTCCCACTGCATGTTAGATGGTTTCAACATACTTCCAAGATAGCTGTTTTGTCAAGCAGAAATTCTGACTGTTGACTACTGGCAAACAAAACAGTGTGTGCGGCCAGCACTGATGCTTCATGCTGTGTAAACCCTTAGAGAACTAGAGAAAGTGCAGAGGAGGGCTACAAAACTAATAAGGGGAATGGAACGTTTTAGTTATGAAGAAAGACTAGAAAAGTGAAATATGTACACGCTAGAGAAATGGCGTCTTAGAGGGATATGATAACATTATATAAATATTTTCAGGGCCCATACAAAGGGCTCTCAAAAGACCTGTTCATTAAAAGAACAGTACAAAGGACAGGGGGTCACCCGCTAAGACTTGGGGAAAGGAGATTTTTGTCTACAACACCGGAAGGGATTCTTTAAGCTAAGCACAATAAAGGTATGGAATTCACTTCCTGAAGAGGTGGTGCTATCGAAAACATTAGATGCCTTTAAAAAGGGCCTGGATACTTTTTTAAGGAGCAGAATATAGAGGGCTATGTATGTTAGTATTGGGATTAATATTTATTTGGGGCTTGTTGATCTAAGATGAAATTTAAGTCAAGAAGGAATTTTTTTCTGCCATTCAAGGCAGAATTTGAAATTGCTGAAATAAGGGGTCCTTTTTCATTCTTTTGGATCAACAGCGGTAAACAAGAATAGGAAAATGGTTGAACATTATGGACACAAGTATTTTTTCAACCTAAACTACTATGTAACTGTATGTAAGTTGCCCACCAGCAAGTGTGAAGTGCGACCTGGTTTTCAGTGCTGCTGGTAATATTGCAAATGACAGCAGGACACAACAATCAATCAGCAGTGTTGGGAGATTTAACATTTATAAAAATGAGCCAATATCTAATACCATCTGAGCATCAGGTAGCATAGTTGGACAAAACCACACATGACAGGCAAACTGTTGGCACATGCACTATTAACAGCAGCAGAGAGGAAGAGAAAGGATTTGAAAGGCTGCTGCCATCTACCACTGTTGGGACACTGCTATGACCACTGAATAATGTTGACAAATATCTGAAATTAATTCAAGACTAGATAAGACTCAAAGATGATAATGCAAATAATTGGTCTTGCTTTCAGCCCTATAAATTGTAGTAGTTCTCAATCTTTTTTGCTCAAGGCACCCCAACATAACATATTTTATGTGAAGGGTGCAAATACATAAATATATACTTTGATATACAATCAGAATGCTAAATTAAACATATTTTGCATCACAATTTCCATCATTATCGAAAAAGGGGCACCCTAAGTGGATGTCCATTGCACAGGTCCTTGGTTAAGAACCATTGATATATATATATATATATATATATATATATATATACTAGATGAACAGCCCGTTACACGGGCCACAGTGCCTCAGTCAGCCGGTCGCGGGGCAGTCACACGCAGTGGAGACTGCCCGCGCCTCGGCTGATACAGAGCCTCTGGCAGCCGGTCGCGGGGCAGTCACACGCAGTGGAGACTGCCCGCGCCTCGGCTGATACAGAGCTGGACGCTCCTTCAGAGCGCCCAGCTCTGTATCAGCCGCGGCGCGGGCAGTCTCCACTGCTTGTGAGTGCCGCACGCGCAGCAGTGTCTACTGCGCATGTCGGGCGTTACACACAACTTGGCGAATTATTATATAGGATATATATATATATACACACACACATCATTCATAACACACCAGTCCACCACCACACCATACATACTGCATACCAGCTTTCCTACTCCACTGTGGGTTGGACTTTAATGCCAGCAAGCCCTATTCACCAGCCCCACACTGACATGGCATACACATATACCATAACCTCTATACCATGCTTAGTACAATGACCTAAGCAAGACATAGAGGAATGCCCCAAAACACCCACAGACTGCCCCATTATCCTTCCCTTGAGGCAATCAGCCTTACAGGAAGGAAACCTGGCTTGGGTAGCTTAGTAAATTGCCAGTGGTGACGCTTTTGATTTAACATAGAATCAGATTTGTACATTCCCTTCTTTGTATGGCTGAGTAAGAACAAGTGCACACCTGCAATATATATTTTTCATAGGTACACTGTATTAACTTTAACCCTTTGAGTGCCAGAGTGGTACGCAACACATTCCTCTGTAATGCATTGTGTACCCTTCTGGCACTCAAGGAGTTAAGGTCTGGTCACTGTGTGTGGGCAGTGCCTGTACCTTCATGTTTTACACTTGTTAAATGATGAAGGGTATGACTTCAGCAAACCAGATTGACAGATCATACTGCTTCTGCAAGTTTAGGCAGTTAATGCTATTATCTTGAATAAATATCCATACCATGTAAGTAGAAAAGAGAACATGCTGGAATGATACATGTATCATTTTATCTGGTATTGGTTAAAATGTGCCATTTTCTTATTAGAAACTTGCATTTTGAGCACTCCAAAAACAAACAATGTTTAGAGAAATGAACAGGAGAGAAAAGAGTGGACTGCATTCAACTTTGTACCATATTTGTGATCCTGATGTGAATGTTTAAGTGTTATTGTTCCCCTATCCCATGCTTTAACCAGAAATATACACTTCTCCTTTATGGTTCTTCTTCAGACTGAACCATTGTGAAACTAGGAATGCCTTAGGACAGTGTGAGGAAGTGGAACTTTCATAAACAAGGAGAGTGCTGGATTTTGCAAGAGTTGGGTAACTGCACTTAACAAGGACATAACAGCTGCTGTCTTTTCTGAGGCTGATGTACTCAGAAGAGTTGGAACAATCTGGAGCAAACCAAATGCACTATATGGGACAAATAAAAACATCCCATTGATTTATATGGCCTTTTGACGACATGAGGGAGATGCAGTAAGTTATGGTAAAACGGGATAACTTTTCCAGTGATATCACGTCTACAATTCCTATGTTATTCTATGGAATCTATGCACTAAGGTTCCTCAAGTTGGAGAGATCTTAGTGCATAGGTTCCATAGAATAACAGAGAGTGGAGAAGTGATATGATTGGAGAAGTTATCTCCTTTTTATCACTGCTTTACCACACCTTAGTGCATATTCCCCCATTATTGTTAGAGGTCACCAACACATTGCTAAGCAGCAGCTAAGAAACCTCTATAGCATTCAAATGCTTAAAAGTGCTTAAAAGCCCAATTTAAATTACTGGGGATAATAGGACTGTTTTATTTGTAATCTGTATTGCAGTTTGTTTACCCCAGAGTAACCCCAGGGTTAATACACGGAGCACACTAGCCTCTGTGTTCTTTGTATATAGAGTCATCCATTCATCAATAAAGCATAATAGATACAGTAATAAAAAGAGAAATATTTTTTATTTTGTGAAGATTAAAGTGTCTGGAATGTCATGTTAATGCAGGTTGCTTATGAAACACTTTGAGGTACTGTAACATTGTTTATATTAGTATTCATAAAAGTTTATATTGTAATATGTTTAAATATATTTTTAAAAATAAAAGATAATGTTTTAAAGAGAAAGCTAAACTGCTAAATTGTATATTTGGCAGTACCACGTTATCAATCAGGTCCTTACCACATAGCCAATAGTGTTTTGATAGCTATTCAATTTACCATTGTATAGATCTTTAAAAATACAATCTAGTGCTATTTTATTCACTTCAAGGTTTATTTATAAAATTCTGTACTGGAAAAGCAAGGCACAAATTAAAATTTCAGAGTGTTTTGAGTTTTCATATTTATTAATGACTAAGTTAAGGGATACACGACTCACATATGCTCTGAACATGTGAATGTAGGGTTAACTTATGCAAAAAGCATTCCCACATGCAAACAGCATTAATCCACATTTCTTATGTATTTTCTGAATAGGGCCCATAGAATTTGACAGCAGTTAAGAACTATCTAATCTACCCAATTCCTATATATATTTAATCTTTATGTGTCCCCTATGATGCAGTTGGTTTGCCCTAGAACTGCTCTAGTTCTACTTTGTACATCTGCCTCAGTCAGGCAGTTCAACTTCTCTGCTTATACATAACCATGAAAATCACACACTTGCACTTGGCTTTAATGCAGGAATGGGCAAAATATGGTCTGTGGTCCAGGTTGAGTCAATTAAATGTGACATTTGGGCAGTGTTGCCTGTAAGATGTGCAACGGTGAGCGATGGCAGTGAGCAACCCAACACTGAAAGAGTTAAGAGAGTAGTTAAAACAGGGCTGGGCTTCATACATCTTCATGCATCTGTTATTCCAGTATAGCCAAAATAATCTTAACTCTTTCAGTGCTGGATTGCTCACCTTAGAAGGAGCACTGCTCTTGTGTCTGGCTTGCTGTACACAAAAAGTTCTGCTGTACTGAGAAAATACCTCTTCTGGCTTGCTCTACAAATATTAGAATAATGCATTTTACCACAAAACAGATATTTTATATATACAATATTTCATTCTAACAGTGCAGACAGATACATAACTGATACATTGTGCAGCAGTGTGATCAGAAGCACAAGAACAGACTGGCATTTGCACTCACATCTCAGGAAGGGGATTTCTAATGGCAGGACAGGGTTGTTAGTCAGGGGTTGGGTGTAAAATGCATGTGGCTCTGCACATTATTTTTTAACAAAGATGTGGCCCTCAGAATAAATGAATTGCCCATCCCTTATTTAGTGCATACAGGTGAACAAACTCCACCATTGCTGAGACTTTGATGACAGCAAACCCCAAATGCCACTTCTATAGTATGAACAGGAAAATGTACAAATTATATAGCATTTTCCTCTGTGCCTTGTTAGTGCATGGAGATACAGTGCATGGAGATTAAACAAGGAGCTGAGCACTGGAATGCCCCAAAATATCCACCTGTTTCCACACTACTATGTCTTTTGCTGCATGATTTACAGTCAGAAGAATATTTGGCAAAAATAGATTATAGGTTTTAAGCACAAGCAGCACACAAAATCATCTCCACCTCCTATTTTGCGTAGAACTTTATTATTAAATCCCCTCTTCTATGAAACACATTTTTAGAGATTCTGTCATAAAAGTACCATCCCTTCATATATCCAGTTTCTCGATGTATGTCATAGTCAGTTGCTACAGGACAAAACAGTTTGGAATTATGTTAAGACTTTTGGTTTCACAAGCAATGCACTTTTCAAGGAAATCTTAGATCGTTGCCTGGGTGGGGTCTTTCTGAACATTTGTCCCATGGGAGATAGCTTATCTGAAGCCCAGCTGACGTTCCCTGCCCTGCTAGGATCATGCAGGATAAAAGCCTGGAATCATCAGTTTACCATATCAGCAAACACAGTGCAGCTTTACTGGCTTTGGAAGCAAAGGAGAACTACAAAAATGAAAGCCAGTGTATTACAACATGGCACATTTCTCAGTACCTAAAGATCAGCATAATTTACTTACATATTAATTTTATATTAACCCTTTGAGTGTCAGAGTGGTATGCAGTGCATTGCATAAAAGTCTGGCACTCATTGGCTCAATCTGTTAAGTTGATATGATTCAGTACAAGGTTTTCCCCAGTAAAATCATAGTGAGGCTGATGTACTAAGTATAATTTGAGTAATTCTGGAGCAAACTGACTGCATCATATGGACATATAACATTCCCTAAATCCCCATTTATTTAAATGGGGCTTTTAACTGCTTCAGTGCTAGAGAATTCTCACAATGTCATAGAAACATCTCTAGTTTTCAAGGAGTTAAAAATCCCATTCAAATCCATGGGATTATTTATCTGTTTACATCAAAATTGCATTGGTTCCTCTCAGCACAGCAGCCTTCTCTGTGATTATTACATAGACTATTCAACCATTTGAGTGTCAATGCATTGCTCTGCAAAGAGTTGCGCACCCCTCAGACGTTCACCGTTTATTATTTGTTTTAAGAATAATTCTGTATTCAGTTTTTTATGTTTCATGCACATCTTTTGTTTAGTTGTGCCGTTCTCCATGATTATATTTAAACACAGAATGAATTTATATACCACTGCTGCAAATTTATACAGTAGATGTTTTATGAAAACAACATACGTTGCAGGGTTTTCTCCTCTGAGTAAGGTCAATACCGCTACTGGAAGATGCATATTTACAAAGTTATTGCATTTTCCTTTATCTTTTTACATTAACACTGTGATCTAGTGGCTAGATATCAGTTAGTTATTATTTTGCATTCCTCGGAAGAGGTCAGTCACAGACATCAGGGGGGAGATTCATTAAGTGGCAATAAAGAGGTGATAAAATGGAGATGACTTCTCTAGTTTATCACATCTCCAGTTCCTATGTTATTCTATAGAGCCTATGCACTAAGATCTCCAAAGCTGAAGAAATTTTAGTGTATAGGCTCCATAGAATAACATAGGAATTGCAGAAGTGATACCTGGAGACGTCATCTCCGTTTTGTCACTGGTTAGTGAATCTCACCCCAGTTCTCCATACATAGTGTGGAGCTAGTAACAGCTGAGTAATTTTCTGTCACTTACTTTCAGAACGCATGCTCCATGGAATTCAGTTTCCAGAGAGTACAACAGTTTTTAACTATTATCGATTTTGAATAAACAACTGCTAGTAGTGGGATTACCCTTGTTTACTTACCAGGAAAAGCCCTATAACATGTTTTCATAAAATGTTTACTGTTACTTTAAGCATAGCAAATAATATAGGTCTGATGTTATTTTATATAGCATGCTGTTGGCTAGTGTGGTCTAAGAAGCAGGATTTTATCCCAGTCAGTGTATGGAGAATAAAGCAATGTATTTGCCTTCCCAAAGCACAAAAGCCACTGTCCTCCTATGACATAAACAGATGCTAGCAGTGTCACAGATGTGTCACATGACTGGTGGTTAAGAAATCACATATGGGAATTAGTACAGAAGCAGACATTTTACCCCTTCAAGAGAGAAGTATTGGAAAACAGTTCCCCTAAACTGTGTAACTTTAAACAGATTGTACTTTAATGTACTGTAGGTTTAACTTGTTATACAAGGCTAACAACCTAATAGTCATGACAAGATGGAGCAGTGGTTGATTGTTTAGTTTAATCCTAATTTATTAAGTAAATAATTGGTCATTGGAATTGTGATTTTAGCTTGTATCAGCTCTATGATTTAGAACTTAATGCATAAAATTATCTTCTCTATTATGATGTATGTTTATTTAAAATATATATATAATAAGTTGTAAACCACATTATGTTCTATTGATATAATACCTGAAGTATTTTTCTAGTTACCATGGGACTCAGTCCTTAATATACTGTACCATGCCATGGTTATGTTTGTGTTGTGTAGTTCAGCTAGAGATATTTGTTATTACATGTGCAATTTGTAGCTTCTATATGAATATATATATATATATATATATATATATATATATATAATGTGAAAATGTTCCACACTATTATAAAACGTAAGGTTTATTATTCCATGCCATTTCTCAGCAGGCTGAGGGCTTCAGTTTCCTTGCATTTCCTTGCATGTTTCACCTAGAGAGTAGGGCAAAGCCCCCTAACCAGAATTGAGGAGTGCAAATGATAATCCTTCCCACAGACTGCTGAAATATAAAGTGCTCAGTTCCATTTGCAGTAATAACCACAATTTTTGGATTTCATTTTTTTTCAGGTAACACATTTAATTAAAGTCAAAAATTGCTGTTAGCAACATTTTGGAATTATTGTCAGATGTTTTTTTTCTATGGCATGTGAAACATATTGATTTCAGTGGCTATTCCATTAAAGTCAAATTGCTTCTTCTCTATATTTTGTGCCTTCTTGTATTTGTGCATCATGTAGTAAACTGAATAAAGTACATGTGAGGTCTTAGGACCAGACCCTTGCATGAATACATTTAAATAAATTTAAATAAATGTGAAAAAATGTAAACTAGGGTACTCAACCAGGGAATGTCTCCTGACCCCAAAATTGAATTTCCCATTACTGTGCAGATGCAGCTGCCTTGGGCACGAAATTCTGAGGGGCACCACAGCCTTTCTGTAAGCATGTCCAACATAATCCCAATCCATCCAGAACCAGAGATCCACTGGTTTGTGATGGCTAGTGAATTTAACAGAATAAATACTGGCCAGTACATTTCTGAGCTTTTGTTCTCTGTATGTAATAGGTTAAGGGTTATGGGTGGGGATAGAGTCACCTAGGTTTTCGTGCCTACGGGTATGAGATCTAACTCCACCACATATTACACTCCCTCTTTTCACCATCACTGCCCATTGTGTGCGTGTGAGGGGGTATCGGTATTCTGTAGTTAGTATGTTGAGGGTCATCCCCCTCATCTCCTTTGCTGTGGGATGAGGGAGAAATTAGTATAATGCCCAAGTGGCTGGGGTCTCCCTATATAGGCGCATCACCACTTATGAAGAGCAAACCTTGGGAGTTTTGCACGAAGGAGTGATAAAGAGGCAATAACATGGCGATAACTTCTCCAATGATATCACGTCTCCAGTTTCTATGTTATTCTATGGAGTCTATGCACTAAAATCTCCATTGGCCCCATAGAATAACATAGGAACTGTAGAAGTTATATCAATGGAGAAGTCATCTCCATTTTATCACCTCTTTATCACATTTTAGTGCATAACCCCCCCCCCTTATTGCGGTCAGCTCCTCTGTGATACTTCCTTCCAAACTACTTAATCCTTTAGCCAAATTACACTGCTCATCCCACTGGTTTTCAGTTGAACCAATTCACAGACAACTGCAGGAAGTAGAAAAGATGTGGACAGTGTATCACCACTTATGGCATAGGGTAATGGCTTCTGATAATTAAAGGGCATAATTAGCTTTTGAGAGCCAGATTAGTGGGCAGAGCATTTGTCTGAGAACAACTCCACCTCACTGATTATGAAGGCCAAAACCCAAGGCTAAGATAACCTGATTTTCTCTTTCAAAGAGCTTTGTGTATGGTACCTGTGAGTTAAATGAGATTACACTATAGGTTGGGTTAGTGTCCTATAGAGCAATATATGCAGGCTTGTTCTCAGTTGAGAATGTCTAACCTCACTAAATGAACTCTTACAGCTTTTAATTGCCAGAGCCCATCACCCCAAGTCTTAGGATGTGTAGGGCCTAGGTAGGGTCGACTACCAAATACCAATTATTCTATCATTGTGTGCCCCTTTTACCAAATTGGCTATGCTGGAGAGATGCAGTTGCTGAAAAAGACAGATATTAAAATCAACAAGGCTCCTCACTCTCCCCTGGTTACAGCTTCCTCATGTCCTGGTATTCCCTTTGCACTGGTAATGGTCAATGTATTCTCCAGATGGGATCTGCCTACCTTGCTTCAACAATTCAGCAGCAATGAGCAGCAGACAGCAGGAGTAGGTAGGAATTGTGAGTTATTCTAATAGTATGTTTAAAACAAGATTGAAAGGGGATTTAATGTGATGTTGCGCTCATAGTACAGAAGATGGTGGGGAAAATAAGTTTCATGACTAAAATACAGGAGGCAAGTTGATTCCTTTATTGCCTAACTAAGCAGATTTAGGATGCAAGCTTTCAAGATCGCTCAGGTCGCTTCCTCAGGCATGAGAGGTCTTGAAAGCTTGCATCCTAAATCTGATTAGTTAGCCAATAAAGGTATGAACTTGACTATATTTGCCTCCTGTATTTATATGGCTAATATGGCACCAACTCTCATCTTTTAAATGGCACTTTAGCAACTTCCCTGTGCACATTGTTTTAAACATGCCGCTCAAATAAATAATTATCTGTACCTATTCATGCTCTTTTCTGCTGCCTAGGTTAGTAGACCTTTTCCAAGCATTTGGGGTCACTAATGCCCTATTAGGGGCCAGAAGACTTTTTATGATTCAAATATAAGGAAATCTAATTCTAATATAATATGATTTTAGACCTATTTCAGTAGGGCGTAGACATATTTATAACACTGAAAGAGACTGCAAGTCATCTGACCTTGCAAAAACATCTTTTACCTACATTCCACCCATTTTAGGGTTGGCGTCACATGGCCCCCTGGTAATATAATTTTACCATGTGACCCCATTCTTTTTTTATTAGACCCTCACCCTGAGCTTCAGTATAGTTAAATGTAAGGTTATACATTTGAGATGCAGAAACAAGCATACTACTAAATGGGAAATGATTTGGGGAATCCTTGTTAGAGAAAGATATAGGTGTACTAATAGACAATAGACTTCAGTGTACTGTCACTCAGCTGCTGCAAGAGCCAATAGAGTATCATGTATAAAAAGTATAGATACATGGGATGGGAACATAATTTTACCATTTTATAAATCCTTGTTAAAGATTTTCTAACATATGGAGTACAGTTTTAGGCACCAGTTCTTTAAAAAGGATGTTATTGATCTGTAAAAAGATGTGCAACCTAATTAAGGGATTGGATTTTTTTTATTTATAAAGAGAGATTAGCCAGCTCGGTTTGTTTACATTATAGATGAGATGTCTAAGGTGGAATATGATTATTGTTTACAAATATATACAGGACCAATACAAATAACTCTCTAGAGAACTATTTACTCAAGAGTGAAAAATAAGGGACCATTCATTAAGATTAGTGGAAAGGTGCTTTCAACTCAAACAAAGCCATGGATATTTTTACTGTAAGGGTATTATCTGGAGAATGTCTGCAAAGAATGTTGATGCTTTCAAAAATATATTGGATACCTTGGTAGGTGTGAACAATATTTAGAATTATGACCGGTGGTTTGAGTGCAAATAGGATGTTGATCCAGGAATAATTTTTTACTCATTTGGGGTTTAATTGCAAATGGATTCAATAGTGGTTATTTTATTTGTTTGTTTTTTGTCTTCCGTTGGACCAGTTAAAGCGGAACTTTCACTACAATAACATAGCACTTCAAATGATTATTACATTAGAGATATGCAACACACGTTTGTTTATTTTCTAGCATAATTTCTTCTTTAACGAAAAATATAAACTTTCATGCAGGCAGGCACTGGCTGAAATCTTGCAGTAGGCGCTCTGGTCCCTGCGCTGTTAGTCCATTCTGGTGCCTTTCAGCACAAAGGCATTCTACTCACCAGTAGTGGAGTTGAAGGGGATGGACAGCACAGATACAGAGAGGCCGACTCTGCAAGATGTCTGCACTGTTCCCCGGTGCCTGCCTGCTTGAAAGGTTATATTTTTCCTTAAAGGAGCAATTATACTTGAAAATAAACATAAGTGTATTGCATATTGCTAATGTAATAATCATTTGAAGCGCTGTGTTATTGTAGTGAAAGTTCATCTTTAAGTTGATATGAAAAAATCTGAACTTGGTGACCCATGTCTTTTTTCAGCCATATCAATTATGATATTGTTACCCTACATTGAAGTAGGTAAGCAGTAGAAGGAGGGAACAGCTCCCTTTTATACTAACTTCAGCTTCACAGAACATCTGGGGTCTAGCGACCTGAGAGTTATTAATTTTTTTGGCATTTGCTTTTATTTTATTTATAAAAGACCCTCACATTTATTTTATATATATATATATATATATATATATATATATATATATATATATATATATTTTTTTTTTTTTTTTTTTTTTAATTTTTTTTTAAAAGCTTTATTAAGTTTTAAAAAGAGGGATACATAATGTAGGGAGGAAAAGAAAAACGAAAATAAAAAGAATACAACTAAGAAGAGTAAACAGAAATGACCAGAAAATTACAAATGTATACATTGCAATTTACAATAAGTGATACAAATGAAGCAGGTGGAACATAACATCATGCTAGCTGGGATTTACCAAGACCACCGTTACAGATTCAACCAAATAAATCGTAAATTTAAAATAATTTTAGAGAGGGGACTAAGAGAGGGATACGGCCCAGTCCTCTGGGTGAAGAAAATAAAGGAAAATGAAGAGCGAAAGGAAAAGAGATAGAAAGATTGGAATAGAGAATAAAAAGAGCTGAGAGAAGAAGAGTAGAGGAATTCAAGGAAGTGATTCTTCGCCCCGCGATTTTCCGCTCCGCAGGCTCCAAAGCGATACAACCTCAACCAGCGCCAAGATACACTCCACTAACTAATTAATCCACACCAGCTGATGAATTTTTAGTCCATGCAATCCATTCGGGAGTAGTCTCCCTGCCTCCCCCCCGGATAGTTGCCATAGAAGATGCATATCATAACTGTAATCAACTCGCCGTCGCCACTCAGCCACCGAGGGAATATTCGATGATTTCCGGTAAAGTGGAATGAGATATTTTGCAGCGTTCCTAAGATTATAAAAAAGTGATTTCCGGGGTAGGTCTCTCTCAAATGCCAGAGGCAGTGGATGACCAAAAAGCAGAAATCCAAGGAGGTCTCGAGGATAAGCTGGATATGAGTTCTGATTGAGGTCCATAATTGAGCTATCTTCGGGCATTCACAGAAGATGTGAAACAGGGAGCCCACCGACTCACCGCACCGCCAACATGAGGACTATGATGTATTAGGGTAAAATTTTGCCAAAAGTTGAGGAGTGCGGTACCACCTGGTAATTAATTTAAAATTGCATTCTCTCGTTGGGGCATCAGGAGAGTATTGTAAGAGGGCAGCCCAGATTCTCCTCCACTGGGTCTGACCGAGATTGAAGCCCAGGTCTCTTTCCCAGTCTTCCATGTGGCGTGGAAATCCCGCGGGAGAAGATAAAAGAAGAAAAGAGTACCATTTAGTCAGGGTGCGGTGATGAATAGTCGGGTTTAGAAAGAAGCGTTCGAACGGGTTCACTACAGGCAGCAAGGACAAGCGAGGTAAAAGGTGAGTGGCGAAGTGGGATATTTGGGTATACTGCCAGAAGTGTGAAGCCTGTACTCCCCTGTCCCTGACCAAAGCATCAAATGGTATAATGCGAGATTCATGCTCACATTTATTTTTATGCAGTTTAAATGATGTAGAACTGTGGTATAGATTGCATTGCAACATTCCAGTACACAAAGAGTTAATACATTTGAGTGACAGAGGGAGTGTACAACACATTGCTTTGCACTGCATTGTGTACCCCTCTGGCACTCAAAGGGTTAAATGTCTCCAGCAGCCAATATAGGTTGTGCTAGAACAATAAAACATTTGAGGTCCCCTCAAACATTCAGGACACCTGTTTGCTTGAAGAGGACAGGGGTCAGTTTTACTGGGACAGAGGAGAGGGAAATAATCACATACTCCATAGACATCTCAAATTGAAAATACTTTAGATTGCATCTCCATTTAGGTGCAGATTGAAACCGTTTGTGACTTTGCACCAAAATCTGATCTGACATTAAGTGCGGCTATTTTGGTACGATGTCTGTCATATCAACTCAACATCTAATGGAATAAGGCAGAAAAATAAGGCTTAATATATTTTCAAGTCCTTTTTCAATTAAGCACAATATATATTATTTTATGATGGTATGTAAACTTTTGCACGTATATCTGCACATTTTACTATATGATCTTTCATATAATACGAGACCACATTTTAGCACTCGTGTTCTTTAAGAGCATATCATTTGTGACAAACAGTATCACCACTTCAATACAATTTTGACATTAGCGTGTTCAACCCAGCATCCTGTTTGCCTTCTGTATTGCAGCTGTACGTGAGGCTGAACGCTTTAGGGATTTACACGCAATAATTCTCAGAACTTTTTCCCGTAAGTATGTTTTTCTCTACACCATGGCATGCTTGATATTTCTAAGCATGACATATGTGTTGTTTAGTAAGAATCTGCTGCACCTTTCTTGTGTTTGCATGGCACTACTTTAATTAAGTGTTCGTATTTCCCATCAATCAATATTCATTTGTTTTTTATGTATACTTTTATTCATTTGGTACTCAACTACTTGTGTTTTTCCAGTGAAAAATAGAATATAGAAGGCTTATGAACACTCCTTCAGAAAGTCAGAGAAGTTTATATCAAGGTCTTCAAATTTATTCTGCTACCAAACTTTTGTGAAAGGAGATTTCAAATACAGTGAGATACAAAAGTCCAAACTAACTAATTTTACTGTTACATGCTTCTTGAAAAATCTGTTTATGGATGGAAAGTAAGACATTAGCAGCATCTTTTCACTGCCAGGGTACAGAAACTTGATCAAAGCATTGCCTTGAAATTTCTTCAGTATTTAATTAATTGAAATTTATTATATGTTTATGCATAGTAATGTGTTCACATGAGTGCAAGCATACATGAGTGTGTTTGTTTTATTAGACTAATTAGTATTGGGACACTGTTTATTCTATATTTTACCCCTACAAAGTTTATGAGATGAACAAGTCCTATTTAATTCTGATCAGTGTTGATCCCTCATATAACACAGCTATGAAACGCAGATCAAATTTAAAATAATATGGATAATAGTTCCATAAAAGCTTATTATTTATGTGTATTAATATAGAACATTTAGTATAATGATTATATGCAGGCAGTATGCAGCAGTGTATAAAGTTGATATTGATTGCATTGCATGCTGTCATGAGCAGGGCCCTCTCTTTCTTCATGTTTTGATCTGTACGTGTATTTCACATTGTTTTTCTGTATATCTCTCCCACCTCCCCCTGTTTTGTACAGCACCAAGCAATATGTTTGTGTATTATAAATAAAATGCAACAAAAATAATGATAATAATAACTGAGTGACTGTGGATGTAGACAAATGCCTAGTGTCCTAGCTATTCTGGTCAAAATTGAATGTACTCAGTTAAGGCGCAGTATGCTTTTTTGTGAAAAAAACAAAAACATATATATTGTAGGGCTTGCCTTGCTGAGTAAAAATGGTACTCATACTGCTGGGAAATGCATTGTTCCAAAGTTAAACTTTATTTTTCTCTTTTACCTTAGCAGTACCAGATGTCAAGTAGTTCTTCTGTTGCATTCTGTGGGAGAGTTGATTCACTGACAAACAGCTCTCCATAGAATGTGATAAAAACTGATGAGTCATTCCTAAATGAAGTAATGCTGTTTTCATTCACTTCATGAGTATTTGTTCTAACGTTTTAATAATACACCTGGTAGCAGTGGGATTGAGTTTATTTTTTCTCAGCAGGAAAGGCACACAATAACATGCAGGTTTTCATTAAAATGTTTACTGGTTCTTTAAGTGTATTTTATTCATTTGGTATGCTTGCAAAAATTGGACTGGATTTGTATATCTGGAAGTTTGACCAGTGTGTTCAAGAACCATTCCCACCCCCAGGTGCAGTGTTGATTACGTTTAGGACATTATGGGGGTTATGCACTAAGGAGTGATAAAGAGGAGATGACTTATCTGTCGATATCACTTCTTCAATTCCTGTGTTATTCTATAGAGCCTATGTACTGAGATCTCCAAAGTTAGAGACATCTTAGTGCACTGACTCTATAGAATAACATAGGACTTGGAGAAGTGATATCACTGGAGAAGTCATCTCAACTTTATCACCCCTTTACCACAACTTAGTGCATCTCCCCCTGTGTGTTTGCTAGTTAGAGAGTTTCTCTCCATTATTAAGTCATTACCGATGGGTGACATGCCAGGACTGTCTAAACGGTCCCTGCGTTAAGGAATGGTGATGGTCCTGTCATATCATGGAATTTCATGATCACAGAGCTCCTGCATGGCGATCTGTGATCACTGGGTAGGCTGGTTAGAAATAAAAAAAAGCGAGTTGTCCTCCAGAGCTCCCCACCCCTGCACAACTCAAGCCTTAAAGTGTTAAGAGAATAAAACAAGAGAATCAGCTCACAAGACAAAGCAAACTATGTAAGGTTAGGACTTTCCAATTGTGGTATAACTTAGCATGTTGGCAAGCTTGACCTACTCTGGTCATTTTATGTCAATCTGATCTCAGCTTTTATATAAAGATTATGTGTCATCAATAATACAGCAGCACAGAGAACTAATACTGAGTGAATGTGATCTCCCCGTCTTACTCCTTTAACCTTTGGCTATCCAGCTGCTCACCAATAGCTGGAGAGCTGATGTCTGCCACCCCTGCTTTGTCTGTGTGTAACTTATGGCTGCTGATATACTACTGGCAGTCTGGAACATCTGTTAAACTGACACTTTTTTTGCTTTACAAAATGTCTTATTCTGGTTCAGATCCCTTGTAATCACCTCTATGTTTGTTTCAGTTCCCTGCTTGCATGACGCCAGTGACAGGAGCAGAGGGCTGCCATGTGAGACCTGTCAGTTACACATGATTCATACTGGGACATTTTCTGTAGATGTTTGGACACAAAAAACTCACCATGAACTGTGCGGTACCAATGAAGCTCACATCCTGGTCCCCTCCTCCTGCTACTGGCTTAATGCACGTAGGAGACAAAAGTGTAAGGGACTGAGGCACTTTTAGTTTAGATAGAGAGAGTGAACTGTTCCCCTGCTGAAAACACACAGATGCTGCAAAGGTCAAAGTTAAAATATCATTAAAGTTTCACTACTTAAAAAAACATACGGCATAGGGTGTTTCCTGCTAAAACACAGGTAATCCAACTACTGGGAGGTGCTTCATTCAGATATTATTAAAGTTCAAACTGTCACAAAGTGGTGTAACTGTTATTATCACATTTTATGGAGCTCTGAAGTCACCTGTCCCATAGAATATGATAGAATTAAGCAGCAACCAACAATCAGAGTACCCTTGTTTTACTTACTGGGAAAATTCATACAATATATATAATAATAACAATAATAAATATTTATTGCTCTTTAAATACATTGTGAGTTTTGTCTTCCAACTTTAGTTGGCACTGCTGTATTGCAGACAGCTCAGAGCTACAGGGTATTTTTTATCATTTGAATATCAGAAGAATTTAACTTCTCAGACTATTAGAAAAATACCTGCCAGTATAATTAGCACAGGCAAAATGAGGGTGGGAGTCAGTTGCTCTCCAGCTGTTATTGTATTTCGTCTCGAGTCATCCTCTGACTGAGACAGACAGATAAGACAGACACAGTGAGGCTGATGTTATAAAACAAAATGGTGCAATTCTGGAACAAACCAACTGCCCCATAGGGAACAAATAATAATTGCCTTGATTTAAATTGGTCATTTAACTGTTGAATGCTAGAGATCTGCAATGTATTGGAGACCTTTCTAGAATTAAGCTGATTAAAATTCAGTTTCAATCAATGAGGAATTTTAAGAATTATTATTTGTTCCATAGGGTGCATTTAGTCTGCTACAATATGGCACCATCTTGCATATTGTTCATCCTCTGTGTGAGAAACAGACTGACTCAGTGAGAGACTCAGATATATGTGTCTAGAGAGAGAGAGAGACAGACAGGCAGACTGAGAGAGAATGACACTGACTCTCTGTGAAATAGACCAACTATGGACTGGATTATATTGAAGATGATAATATTAATACTGGTATTGATTTATGGATTGGATTTGTAGATACAGTCTGTGATAAAGCTCTGAGTCAGAGAGAGAAACACAAGCAGACTGAGAGAGAGAGACGGACATATAGACAGACAAACACAATGAGAGAGACAACATACTCAATAAGAAATGGACGGGCAATCTTAACCCCTTAACGACATATGACGTACTATGACCGTCACGGTCCTTGAAATACTCAAGGACCGATGGCGGTCATAGTACGTCATGTACTTTTTACTTACAGCGATGTACCGGGAGCGCTGTAAGTAAAAATAGGGCCTGAAATTGACCGCTCCAACATCGGAGCGATCTCTATCAGGCCCCATAGTGACACGCCGATACACGCGACAGGTCAAGTGTACCCGCACGTCCACGTGGGTCTATGCGGTCCTTATGGGACGGAAACGTCCCAGGACTGCTGGACATTAAGGGGTTAAGGAAAGAGAAAACTGTCACAATGTAACCTGCGGCAGCTGCTCGAGCCGGCCGCATCCTTACCTCTGGCAGCTCGTCCGAGTCTCTCCAACACGCGGCTCAGCCGCGTTCTGCTTGTCTGGTGGCTCTTCCGCGTTCTGTTATTCTCGCGGCTCCAAGTGCTACTGTGGGTTCAGTGGGCCTGCTGGATGACGTCATGTTCGGGTGCACGTCCAAAGGCATAGACATGCATCTCATTTAAAAGAACCACACCAATTTGGTGCTCCTCCCTTTCCTGTGGGGCAGGTTTTGATAAACTGCATGGACACTGGGCTCACTCACCCTTTTCGTTGGTGCCCAGTGCAGTTCATTGTGTTTAGTGCTCCGTGTATTACCTGGTTTTTCTGACTACCCATTCTGGTGCACCTGCGGCTCTGGCTGACTACCCGTTGCGTACCTTGACCCTTGGCTGGTGCTGACCTGTGGCTCTGTCTGACTACCCTCCATGTGGCCCTCCCTGTAGTCAGAAAACCAATCTGGTACGGACCTGGGGCTCTGGTAGACTCTAGCATTACTGACTGCAGGTGTGAGTCAGTAATCGCTCTGGTTGCCTTCCTTTGCATGAGACTGCCTTTCCATCACTGACTTCAGGCATGAGTCAGTAGTCTCCCTCTCTGCCTTTGTTGTCTTACTGCCTTTCATTTTTGGATTGCAGGCGTGAGTCCTTGGGGAGATCATTGGGTACGTGGACGTCTGTTCTGCTATTTGAGACTACCATTGGCTTCGGCCTAGTCTTCGCAGTTTGGGAACCTAGTGGCATCCTCCTATTCCTGATAGAGGCTCCCTGCTTTGATCACTCTCTGCTTCTTCCTTTCACTTGCTGTGATTTTGCTTTGATTACACATATAATAAAGGTTATCAAAATACCATCTGACTTCTGTTTTGCTTGTATCCGTAACAGTACGAAAGGGTCATGTCTATAGATGGTACTGATAACACTTCCTTACAGAGTATCCTAGACAGGGTGGATGCTCAGGATCAATGTATTGATAATATTTTGTTGGCCTTGCAGACTCTGTTGAACCGAACTGCACATCTTGACCGCCCTGGTCTGCATCCGGGGGCCTCCTCCACTGCCTTGGCACCGGTTGCTACTACAGCCCCTGAGGCAGGCATCATCAGGGGTTTTTCCAGTCATGCTCCGCTTCCGCAGCAGTATGAGGGGGACCCTGCACTCTGTCGTGGGTTCCTAAACCAAGTGGGTATACACATGGAGATGGTACCACAACTTTTCCTCAACGAGCACAGTAAAGTTGGATTCTTGATTTTGCTTCTTTACGGCAAGGGTTTGGCATGGGCTAATCCATTGTGGGAGACGGACAAGCCAATTATATATAACGTTACAGAATTTGTGGCCGCATTCCGTAGAGTATTCGATATGCCGGGTCAACAGGCCTCTGCCTCCAAACACCTCTTGAGCACCCGCCAGGGTGCTAAACTGTGGCCAAGTACGCGGCGGAAGTGGGTTGGAATAACGAGGCCTTGGTGGCAGCCTTCTTCTAAGGCCTGTGCGATACCATCCTGATTGACACAAGGAGCAGAGAGAGGCATTCGTTCAGGGAACGTCTGCGTAGGCTTCCGTCTCGACTTGCACCCACCCAGTCATCCCTCGCCTCCCATGCCTCCTAGGGTGAACCCTACTGGGAGTGAACCCATGCAGCTTGGGGTCACTCATCTGACAGTGGAGGAGAGGGTCTTCCGACAGAGGGAGAGCCTCTGTTTATATTGTGGGAGACCTGGACATCTCTTGAGGTCATGCCCGGTACGTCCGGGAAACGCCCTCACCTAGGTTCCTGTAGGGGACAGATCCTAGGTGGGATTTCTCAGATGGTAAAGGGCAAACCTATCCTAGAGGTTATCCTCTATTGGGCCAAGTCGTCAGTAACGGCGTCTGCGTTACTGGATTCTGGATGCAGAATTTTCTAGCAGACATGCAGTTCCCTTGCAGCCTCACTCCTCTCCCTTGGCCATTGACGCCATTGACGGAAGGCCCCTACAACCTTCTCACATAACTCAGGAGACACTTCCTCTAACCCTGATAGTGGGGGCCCTTCACACCTCGACCCTGCACTTCCAGGTGATTAACTCCCCCCTCTATGCCATTATCATGGGCTTCCCTTGGCTACAGACACACAACCCCAGGATTGAATGGCACAACTGTGACATTGTGTCTTGGGCACCTCATTGCTCCAAAGCTTGTCTCACACGTCCTATGAGACTATTGTGCATGTCTGCCTCCTTCCTGCTGGAGGAATATATGGCCTTTAGTGAAGTATTCAACAAGACACAGGCTGGTGCCTTGCCTCCACACAGGCCTTTCGACTGTTGGATTGATCTGATCCCAGGAGCGACTCCTCCTATGGGTCGCGTATATCCTCTATCAGTGGAGGAGACAAAGTCCATGGAGGACTACGTGTTCAACGCCCTTTCCAGGGGCATTATATGCAAATCCACCTCACCGGCTGGTGCAGGGTTCTTTTTTTGTCAAGAAAAAAGATGGGGAGTTGCGCCCATGTATTGACTTTCCCTGTCTGAACAAGCTTATGACTCCTACCACATATCCTTAATTACTGAGATATTCGATCGATTATTATTATTGTTATTATTATTTTTTATTTATATAGCGCCAACTAATTCCACAGCGCTGTACAATTGGGGAATAGACATACAGAGGTATTAAATAGTACAATCAGATGTGGAGAACAGGAGGATCAGAGGGCCCTGCTCGTGAGAGCTTACAGTCTAGAGGAAGGTAGGTTTGATACAGAAGGAGTAAGTGCTATTGCGTTTAAGTGCTTCCTGCCACATGAACTGCCAGTCAGTGGGTGGGAGTGAGAAGTGCCATTGAGTTCAGTAGTCCGTGCAAGGGGTGAATCTTGGTGATGATGTTTATGGAGGCAGTTGATAGGCCTCCCTGAAGAGGTGAGTCTTCAGGGAGCGTCTGAAGATTTGAAGGCTGGGGGAGAGTCTGATGGGGAGGGGGAGGGAATTCCACAGCTCAGGTGCAGCACGGGAGAAGTCCTGTAGGCGGGAGTGGGAGGATGTGATAAGAGCTGTGGAGAGCAGAAGGTCATGTGCAGAGCGAAGATGGCGGGCGGGAGTATATTTGGAAATGAGAGATGAAATATAGGGGGGTGCAGTGTTAGTGAGGGCTCTATAAGTTAGCACCAGAGTTTTGAATTTTACTCTGTATGCTAATGGGAGCCAGTGTAGGGACTGACAGAGGGGTATGGTGTTACAGAAACGATGAGTGAGATAGATTAGTCTTGCAGCAGAGTTCATTATGGACTGTAGCGGGGTTAGTCGGGTGAGAGGCAGGCCAATTAGTAAAGAGTTACAGTAGTCAAGACGGGACATGATGAGTGTTTGGATTAGAATTTTGGTAGTGTCTTCTGTGAGAAAGGGTCGGATTCTAGAGATGTTGCGGAGGTGGAGGCGGCATGAGTTGGAGATTGACTGGATGTGAGGAATGAAGGATAGGGCAGAGTCAAATGTGACCCCCAGGCAGCGTGCTGTAGGGGTTGGTGTGATGGAAGTGTTGTTAACGGTGAGGGTAATATTTGGGATAAAGCTGGCTGTAGATGGAGGGAAGAGAATTAGTTCAGTTTTGCTAAGGTTAAGTTTGGGTTGATGGGAGGACATCCAGGAAGACACAGCAGACAGACAGTCAGACACTCGGGACAGAAGGGAAGGAGAGATGTCTGGGGAGGAAAGATATATTTGGGTGTCATCAGCATAGAGATGATGGTGAAACCCAAAGGAGTTTATTAGTTTTCCAAGGGAAGCAGTGTAGATTGAGAAGAGCAAGGGTCCCAGTACTGATACTTGAGGCACACCAACAGACAGTGGGAGGGGTGGGGAAGTGGAGCCGGAGTAGGAAACACTGAAGGAGCGGTTGCAGAGATAAGATGAAAACCAGGAGAGTGCAGTGTCGCAGAGACCTAGGGAGTGGAGGGCTTGGAGGAGGAGTGGGTGATCGACTGTGTCAAAGGCGGCTGACAGGTCCAAAAGAATGAGTAGGGAGTAGTGGCCTTTTGACTTGGCTGAGAGCAAGTCATTGGCCACTTTAGTGAGGGCAGTCTCAGTGGAGTGATGAGGGCGGAATCCAGATTGCAAGGGATCTAGCAGGGAATGGGAGCAGAGGAATTTAGTGAGCCGGTTATATGCAAGGCGCTCGAGAAGCTTGGAGGCGAACGGGAGTAGGGAAATTGGCCGGTAATTTGACAATGAGTTTGGGTCCAGGGAGGGTTTTTTTAGGATGGGAGTGATTAGTGCATGTTTGAAAGAGGATGGGAAGGTGCCGGTTGACAAAGAGAGGTTGAATAAGTGAGTAAGGATTGGAGTTTGTAGAGGGGAGAGTTCTTGGGTGAGCTGAGATGGGATTGGGTCGAGAGGGCATGTGGTTAGGTTTGAGCGAGTGAGGAGAAGGGAGACTTCATCCTCAGTGACAGGTGGGAAGGAGCTTAGTGTGTATGTGGGAGAGGCGACAGGGCTGGGCTGGCTTGGTGGGGGTGGTAGTGATGAAATGTCATGTCTGATAGATTCAATCTTGTTCTTGAAGTGGTTGGCGAGATCTTGGGCAGAGAAGTTAGTGGAAGGTGTTTGTGTTGGTGGGTTTAGAAGAGATGTGAAGGGTTCTAAGGTGTTCACAAAGCTTGATCTGAGGGCAGCATATAATCTTGTGAGAATTTGCGAGGGACATGAATGTATGACTTAGGGGACCGAGAACTATTGGCGATTATAGTAGCCCTTAAAGAATGGTGGTACCTCCTAGAAGGGACCAGCGCTGCGATCCTGACCCTCACGGATCACAAGAATTTACCTTATTTGTCGGAAGCAAAACGTTTGTCAGCCCGCCAGGCCAGAAGGGGCCCTGTTTCTGTCCAGCTTCTACTTCATTGTTTCCTATCTTCCCGGGTCAAAAAATATCAGGGCTGATGCCCTATCCCACCAGTTTTGCTCCGATACCCAGGAGGAGTTACCTCCTACTCCAGTTATTCCGGCAGATCATATTCTTGCCACAGTTCGGACCAGCATTACCTCCCCTTTGGGAGAGGAGATCTTGGCGGCGCAAGCTTCAGCCCCGGCTGAAAAACCTAGAGGGAGGTGCTTTGTACCAGCCCAGTTACGCACCAGACTCCTGGCAACATATAATCCAAAACAGCAGGCCATACTGGGCAAGATCAATTGATATGATCTATTTCTCATTTGTTTTGGTGGCCTAGCTTGCGAACTGACTGTTCTGCCTTTGTGGCAGCTTGCCTCACCTGTGCCCAAAGCAAATCTCCACGAAATCTGCCAGTAGACCTCCTCCAACCCATTGCGAATGGGGAGCGTCCGTGGTCCCAATTGTTGATAGAGTTCATAGTGGAACTTCCTGCATCAGTGGGCTACACAGTTATTCTTATGATCGTTGACAGGTTTTCCAAAATGGCTCACTTCGTACCACTCAAAAAGCTGCCTTCAGCTCAAGAGCTGGCCAAGGTATTTGCTAAAGAAGTGTTCCGACTACATGGTATACCGAAGGTGATTATATCCGACAGAGGGAGACAGTTTGTGCCCCGGTTCTGGAGGTGCTTTTGTGCTAAGATGAGCATTCAGCTTGCCTTTTCCTCAGCATACCACCCCCAATGAAATGGTGCAGCTGAGAGGTCTAATCAGGCCCCGGTTCTGGAGGTGCTTTTGTGCTAAGATGGGCATTGAGCTTGCCTTTTCCTCAGCATACCACCCCCAATGAAATGGTGCAGCTGAGAGGTCTAATCAGGCCCTAGAACAATTTTTACACTGCTACATAATCGACCATCATGACAATTGGGCTGCTCTGTTACCCTGGGCGGAGTTTGCCAGAAATTGTTCTATTAACTCCTCTTCACAGAGTTCTCCATTCTTGATAAATTATGGGTTCCAACCCTCCGCACTTCCTGAGACTTTTGAAGCACAGGAGATTCCGGCTCTGGATGAGCATTTATGGGCACTCTGCTCCTGTTGGGTACGAGTACAGAATACCCTACGTGGCAAATGAGGCAGGCTGACCATAGGCAATTACTGGCACCAATCTTCTGGGTGGGGGAGAGGGTATGGCTGTCTTCCCGCAGTCTCAACCTCCAGGTGCCATGTAGGAAACTGGCCCCTTCTTTTGTCTGTCCTTTTCGAATCATCCTGAGAATCAACCCTGTACTGTACGCTCTTGAGCTTCCAGCCACGATGCAAATTCATAATGTCTTTCACGTATTGCTGCTCAAACCATTAATTTGTAACTGATATGCTACCAGTTCGGGTGGGAGACCATGACGAATATGAGGTACAAACCATTCTGCAGTCTCGGAGAGTGAGAGGGCAACTGCAGTACTTGGTTCACTGGAGGGGCTACGGCCCGAAGGATCGCTCATGGATTTCCTCTAAGGATGTACATGCCCCTATTCTGGTCAGGAACTTTCACTCTCTCTATCCTGAAAGACCACGTCCCTGTCCACAGAGGAGGGGTCATTGAGGGGAGGGTACTGTCACAATGTGACTTGTGGTGGCTGCTCAAGCCGGCCGCATCCTTACCTCTGGTGGCTCATCTGCATCTCTCCCCCACACGTTCTGCTTGTCTGGCGGCTCTGCAGCATTCTGTCATTCTCGCGGCTCCAGCCGCTACTGTGGGTTAGGCCAGCCGGCCGGATGACTTCATGTTCGGGCGCACGTCCAAAGGCATAGACGTGCGTCCCATTTAAAGGAGCCACACCAATTTGGTGCTCCTCCCTTTCCTGTGGGGCAGGTCTTGATAAACTGCATGGACACTGGGCTCACTCACCCTTTTGTTGGTGTCCAGTGCAGTTCATTGTGTTTAGTGCTCTGTGTGTGACCTGGTTTGTCTGACTACCCGTTCTGGTGCTGACCTGTGGCTCTGTCTGACTACCTGTTCCGTGTATGATCCTGGCTTGTCTGATAACCAACCTGATGCAAACCTGCGATTCAGGTTGACTACCTGTTCCATGTATGACCTCTGGCTTGTCTGACTAACTGTTCTGGTGCTGACCTGTGGCTCTGTCTGACTATCCGCTCTGTGTATGACCTTGGCTAGTCCGATAACCAATCTGGTGCAGACCTGTGGCTCTGGCTGACTACCCGTTGCGTTCCTTGACCCTTGGCTTGTCTAACCATCCTAGCTGGTGCTGACCTGTGGCTCTGTCTGACTACCCTCTCAGTGTAGCCCTCTCTGTAGTCAGAGAACCAATCTGGTGCAGACCTGGGGCTCTGGTAGACTGCAGGCGTGAATCAGTAGTCGCTCTGGTTGCCTTCTTTTGCATGAGACTGCCTTTCCATCACTGACTGCAGGTGTGAGTCAGTAGTCTCCCTCGCTGCCTTCATAGTCTTAGGGCCTTTCATTTTGGAACTGCAGGCATGAGTCCTTGGGGAGATCATTGGGTAAATGGAGGTCTTTTCTGCTATTTGAGACTACCATTGGTGTCGGCCTAGTCTCTGCAGTTTGGGAACCTAGTGGCGTCCTCCTATTCCTGATAGAGGCTCGCTGCTTCAATCACCCTCTGCTTCTTCCTTGTACTTGCTGTGATTTTGCTGTGATTACACTTATAATAAAGGTTATCAAAGTACCATCTGACTCCTGTTTTGCTTGTATCTGTGACAAAAACAAACAGACTCAATTCAAGAGAAACCAGCTCAGAGAGTGAGAGTGACAGACTCAGTGAAAGACAGAGTAAGGGCATACAAAGTGAGAGAAATGCAATCTCAGGGAAAGTGAGAGAGAGAGTAATACTCAGAGGTAGGCAGACATAAAGAAACATAGATGCAAAGTGAGAGAGGGAGATCAGGGCAATGCAAGAGAGCAATGCTAAGAGTTACAGTCACACATGCAAAGAAAGGCACACATGCTGGCAATGTGTGCAAAACATGGAAGTACAAATGTCAGATACAAGAGTATATGAGAGAGAAATGGGACTGACACTGTGGGGTGCCTGTGTGTAATATTCTGTATGTTACACAACCCAGGCAACATTGGACCATTTATGCAAGTAAATATATATTTTCCATAAAAGGATTATTGTTTTGTAAAGTGAACCTGTCACCTTAAAAAATGTATTTTGTTTAACAAGAATTAAAATCTTCCTGTATGTTGCTCTTGTCATTTTTCTTTAAAATAAATAGTTTTCAAGATATTAACCTTTTAGCAACACAATGTAACAGAGTATGGTAATAACCTACACAGTATGCTAATCTGTTAGGTTTGAGGCAGAACTTTTTTGTTTTCTGTGCTATCAGAAATGAACTTGAAGAAAGAAGCAAAGAACTCGGCACTCACCCAGTAAAAACGCTCCTTTATTGAGCTTGTTGGCAATAAAGTAGGACATTTACAGCAATAGCTGGCGTTCCCACAAACAAAAGCCAACAGCTGTTTCATGCCTTACAGTTACTTTGTCAAGGCATCCATTAGAAATGCCCTATAGTATAGGCTCTACCTAAATGCATTCATATCGCAGTAGACTGAATTCATCAGGCTAAAATGGTGCATTTATGGAATAAACCAACTGTACTTTAGGAAGGGAAGATTTACACTGATTTAAATGTGGTGTTTAAACCCTTTGAATGCTGTGGCTGGCCTCCCATGTATTCCTTTGCAATACATTGGAGACCTCTCTAGCTTTCTAGAGGTTAAGCGTCCTATTTAAATCAGTGGGGACTTGTGTAATTTTCTTTACACTCCCATGATGCAACTGATTTGCTCCAGAATTGCACCATTTAGCTTGATGAATTAGGCCCAGTGTGCAGTAAGATTGGTTCAGCAAATAAACTAATTAGATAAAGTGACAACTTTTACCATAAACAAGGGTTCATTTCTCAAAAACATTTTATATTATAAACAAATTGCTGGTATGATATAGAGTCAGTTTTTAATTATCTTTTAAAATAACTAGACTTACAGTGACTGGTCCACTTTAACCCATTTAAGGACCAAATGAGTGCACAATGCATTGCAAAGAAATGTGTTGCAGACCTTGATAGTCCCAAAATGTTTCAGCAAGCAAGGTATAATAATAAGGGTTTATTGTTTAAGTGAAGCAAACAATTGGTGACTTCTGTAGCATTCAAGGGGTGAGATTCACTAAGCTGTGATAAAGCTGTGATGACTTCACCAGTTTATCACTTCTCCAATTCCTGTGTTATTCTGTGGATCCTAGACTTCTTCAACTCTGGAGATCTTAGTGCATAGGCTTCATAGAATCACATAGGAATTGGAGAAGTGATAAACTGGAGAAGTCATCACCACTTTATCACCTCTTTATCACCACTTAGTGAATATCCCCAAGGAGTTAAAAGCCAGATTTAAATCATGGGGGCATTTTAGAATTTGTACTTTTAATACAGTTGCTCCAGAATTACTCTATTTCTTTTTAGTGCATCAGCCACACTATGATCAACTCCTTGAGACTATGATTGAACATTAGATTCATAATCATAAATCAGGGGAGCATAACCACTATTAATTATTCTACTTATAATGTCTACATTATCTAACTTGGAATTTTCTTTTGTCTTTTCCAGCTGGTAATATCAAAGTAGAGAATCACAGTGATGAAGAGAATGGGCGTACCTGTGAAATGAATGGAGAGGAATGTGCAGAGGATTTACGAATGCTTGATGCTACCGGGGAGAAAATGAATGGCTCACTGAACGGACAAGGCACCAAGGCCTTGACAGGAGTTGGAGGTATTCGACTTCCTAACGGAAAACTAAAATGTGATATCTGTGGGATAATATGCATCGGCCCCAATGTGCTCATGGTACACAAAAGAAGCCACACTGGTAAGGTCTGGCATAGTTTTTTCTTTAAAGGCCGAAAAAAAAAAATAGTAGCATGCTAAAAGTACAGTGATCATGTGGCTTATAGAAGGCAGATGCGCTCGTTTGCAATGTTTATCACTTCTGTTTTTAAGCAGCAGTGTCAGATAGATCTGCACATACATCACTGAAAACCTGAATATTCACCTTCACACACACTCTGAATATAAGTGCATTGTTTTTCACTGTGACAATATAGTGCAAAAGTACTTTTTTTGAAACAGTACATTGTTATTAAAAAACATCTGGGATGTTGGCACTTGATTTACTAATTAATAATTGCCTACAGCTACATGCTACTACAATATATTGATATGGTAGTTCACATTAAAAGGGCAATAATTCTTTATTATGGAGAAAAAATATATTACAAATATTTTCTGCTGAGTAAAACAAGGGTACTCTCACTCATAAGAGAGGAGTAATTCTAAATTATAACAGTTTAAACTGTTGATAGGGCCAGATTTCCATATCGGGCACCCTTAGACAAGGCAACCTAAGCATGCTTAGCTCTGCCCCTGGCTACACCCACATGTGTCACATCATCACACCTATAGTCCCATCAACTGTTCCTTGGCACAGAATACCCCTAGTCTATAATATACAAGCAGCTTGGTTGCCACAGAGATCGCCAACACATTGCAAGCAAGCATCCAAAAGATTAAATAATAACCAGTAAATGGTTATATAAACTGGTGCCGGTACAATGAGATTGCTCTGGCCACTCCCCCCAACTCAGAATGTTGGTATGACCAGTACAGTTGAGGCACCCCTCAAAATTTGGAGCTCTGTGCAGGTGCCTTCTCTGCCTAATGAGAAACCCAGCCCTGAATGTGCTGTCTGGTGAGTTCACCTACAGTTCTTCTCGTGTCCACAGAGAGCTATTGCACTCTTTTGGAGAGGTGAGTCACTTGATCATTTAAAGTGAAAAATAAATCCATGCATCATGAGCAAAGGAAATTAAAAAAGGGCAAATATTTGCATAACTTAGTTTTAAAATTATCAGTTTAAAATATACAGTAGAATCACAGTCACTGTTGCATTGGAGCAGAATTTTATACATTGCATACTCTTTGGGGGGCCTAAGTAATATAGCACAAAAATAACAATAATCATATATTATTATTTTACACTTTGTTTATTAATATAAAACTACTGTGTATAAATATTTTAAAATATAGGTAGCCATGTGCAATCCAGCCACAGAAACGCAGTATGTAACATTTTCATTACCATTATGCAAAATGTATCTGTCTTGCATGTAAATAATTGTGGTTCAATGAAAACTAGGTTACATTTTTTTCTTTACTTTTTAACATAAATGTTTCAGATATAGTAGCTATGACATTACAGGATATATTATGAGAGATGGATGGTTTTTAATTATTCCCAATGAGAGACACAAATGCTAGACCTTATCCCAATTTTTGGGCTGACATACCTGAATCATTTTAATGAAGAAAAGAGTTTTAGTAGTCCTCTTAGGCAATAAAGTATTTTTTCAAGCAAGAATAAACCATAGCTCCTGTACACTGTGAAGTAACCATCATTCCAAATATAAACTAAAAAGCGTAAAACAAAATTAAAGTAGGAATGTGGATAAGAAAAACCTGAAAATTAAAAGTTTGAGCACATTGGAAAAAAGTAAGTAAAATATTCTTGAAAAAAAATGAAAGTAGTTATCTGCACCACTATTGGTATATCTGTGTGTGACATGGTCTTTCTCTTTATGTACCCTGCCTACTGTTATTACAGGTAAAACATGGTACTGTTATAGTCTTAGAAAAAGCAGGAGACTGGTATAGTGATACCTTTAATAGCTAACTAAGTAGCTTTAGAATACAAGCTTTTAAGATAATTTAAGTGTCTTTGTCAGGCATATTATAGAATGAAGGTTGACACCCCTAAGTTGTCTTGAAAGCTTGCATTCTAAACCTACTTAGTTAGCCAATAAAGATATCACCTTTATTCTCCCAGTCTCCTACTATTATTATGACTCCCTAACTGTTGCATGATTGAGAAGCAGTGGATCATATTTATTGGAATGCATTCAGTTTATTAAATTGTTCTGAACTGTTCTGATATTTTATATCTTATGGAGCCATGGCAAACATCAAGTCAAGAATTAGATGTGCCCATAATGTGCAATTTTACCCCCACATTTTTTTTTTACTCCAGAAACATAGGCAAAAGGAGTAGCCCCAACAAAAATCTAACATAATCATCATTATCCTATTCTTTTTCTTTATATGTTACTTATTTGTTGGTTAAAAGTGAGTATAAATAGAGCCAGCAGACTGGGGATTTGCCATAGTACCTTATTATACCCTATTTTTATTTACAGTTTATAGATAGCAGATTGATAAACAGTGGTGTAATAGAGCAAGTACATGTCGAGATGCAGCCCTGGTACTTTTTTCAGCCAATGCTCTGATTTTCTTTTATGTAATGCTATCAGTTTAATAAACTCTCTCACTTCACCTATCCTTAAAAGCATTTCTCTGTTGTCCAATATAACTCACAGGTACCATGGAGAGGTGACAGCTCATCCCAGTGGGCTGGAACAATTCTAGAAAACATGCAGGGGTGGAGCCTCCCCCTCCTCCATATAAGGCTACCTCACTTATCCCCGCTCATATAGATTTGTTCCAAGTCCTGGTTAGATGGCTGAGAACAGTTCTGCTTAGTTTTTAGCTATTTTATTATTTTTTGTTAGATATGGGGTGTCCAAATTCCCTCGTTAGGTGGTTTACCATTACTGACTTCCCCTGGAGGATTGCCCAGGTAACAGGTGCTGTCTGTGGACCCTTGCAGCCCTATGTCTCTCTCTCCAAAAGGTGCCTCTCTGAGGCTTCTTCTTCTTAAAGGTAATCTGAAGAAAGAAGACCTGTAAAAAAGGCAAGCAACCCTTTGAGTGCTATGGTCCACTTGTCCCACAGTTCCCCTCCACATAGGGGTCTCTTTGGAGTTCCTTATAACTCTGCACTCATGTTGGGTACTTCTCTGTCTGATCTCTGGGTCTTTTGGATCATTTTGGGCTGATTTGTTGTATTTAACCCCTTTTCTGCCATTTTCATTGGTATAAGGAATGCATTTTTAATGTTTATTATATGTTCTATTTGTGTTTTGGGGGGTTTTATTTATGTTTCAAAACTTTTTTTTTTTTTAATTCTGTGCCTTTTGCAGCAGTTCACATCCTCAGTGTCTTGGTGGTCACCGGGGGGTTCAGGCGATGTTTTTGTGTACTTTAAAGAGTGAACTACTTTTCCCTGTAATGACCGTTTTGCAGGTTTTTCTCTGATTGTCTCTGAGTTCTGACTCCATTTTCTTTCTCTCTCTTTGGCTTAATATCGTACGCAGGGCTTGGATTCCCGTACTCTCCTCCAAAGGTTAACTACTCGCCTGCCGGATAAGTACTTATTTTGGTCTTTCTGAGGTGATTTTATTAATTTGGGTGACAGTATTTGGGTTCCCTATTACTGTTAGACACTTAGGATGTCGGATCCAAAGGGACATGGGGCTAGACCTAAGGCTAAGGATGCAGGGGAGTCTTTGACCCCCCTTGCTTACTGTTCCTGATGCCAAGCAGGGCTTCCCAGAGAGTACTCAGGTCACTTATGCCCCTCATGCGCTGTGGTCCCTGCTTCTTCGCCAGGGCCCTCCAGCAAAGAACAAGAGACACATTGGGTAAAGGACTTAAAGTCCTCGATGGCACAATTTCCTCTTTCACATCAGGGGGTGCTTCAATCTTGGAAAACCCCTCCACCTCATTTAGGATTGTGGCCCCTAAGCCCCCTGGCATTCCTGATCTTTCTGATTCCTCAGAGGAGGATTCATTTGAAGAGTCAAAGGATGGGGAGTGTGCAGAAGGGGCTTCTCCCTATACCTATGGTGACCCCTTTGAGGTTGACCCTGAACCCTCTGCTGAGGGCCTCATAAAGGTGGTTTTGACTACCCTACATATTCCTGTTAACCCTGTAGAGATGCAGTCTACTTCTGACATCTTTCAAAGTGCAAGAAGTCTTGCACTATGTTTACGCCTAATACCACTCTATATCAGGTTATCCTGGATGAGTGGAAGACTCCAGACAAGTGTCTTGCTCTCTCCAAGAGTTTCTCTAAGCTGTATCCCTTTTCTGATGTAGCCTTGGCTCAGTGGGCTACACCTCCTCAGGTTGATCTCCCTGTTTCCAGACTGCCTAAATCCACTGCTTTGCCCTTGGCTGATGCCACTGCGCTTAAGGATTTAATGGATAGGAAGTTTGAAGATGTCCTGAAGTCTACCTTCTCTTCCATAGATGCCTCCTTGAGGCCTACCTTGGCTTCTGTGTGAGTTACCAGAGCCATTGATGTTTGGACTGAACAGCTTACTGATGCTGTCCATAAAGGTGCCCCTAAGGAGGACCTTTTGACCATTTTAGGTAACATGTCTAAGGCTCAGAACTATGTGACTGATGCCCTCTTTGACACTATATGGCTTGAAGCTAAGGCTTCTGCCTTTTCTGTGCCTGCTAGACGCATTCTCTGGCTTAAGATTTGGTCTGCTGAATTATCATCTAAGAAGTCACTAATTTCTCTCCCTTTTCAGGGTACGTCTCTTTTTGGACTTGACCTGGAGAATATCATCAGTGAGGCCACAGGGGGGTAAGAGCACTTTATTGCCTCAGGTTCCCAAACACCCTAATATGGCGAGGAAGCAGCGTCTTTTTGTTCCCGCCAAAGCGAAGTGCAAAGGCTGAGTCCGGATGGGTCTAAGGCCAGCACCCCACGTCCCACCCCCAAGCCCAGGCAGCAGTGGAGGTCCAAGCACTCCTCCACCAAACCCAAATCCACCAAACCTTCTTCAACATGACTCATCCGCATCTACCTGTGGGTGGTTGCCTGTAGCATTTTTCAAGCATTTGGGCAGGTTCTGTTGCAGATCAGTGGGTATTACAGGTGGTTTCAGAAGGCTACAGAATTCCTTTCATATCCCTGCCTCCCTTCATATTCTAAATACCAGTACCCATATATATAAACTTATTCCCAATGGATAATGACAGCTATAATGTATTTACCTTGCAAGCAACATTTTTGTAGCATTGTTGAGGGAGAGGATTGGTTATATGGAGAGGTATGTGTCAAGATGGTTTAAAAGGGGAGAAAGCCCTGGCACTATTTTTATTTGGAATACTTTTCGCTGCTGAATGCCAACACCTTTTATTAAGGCTGATCCTCCAGTATTTTCTGACAAAAGAAGCATAACTATCATGGACTCCACTAGTGGGAACTGGATGGTTGTTAAAGAGATCTATTACAACATTAGCATCATAAATAAAAAACAAACCATTTAGTTTAATTGCAATCCTTTTAAGATAAAAAACCTCACAACTGCTTATCTTTCATAGGAAACCTAATGTACCACACAGAGAATCCAATCCTCAATTCCACACATAGGCTGGTAAAGATTTTGAAACCTCTACTTGCAAGCATACCATTACACTCAAGACTTTTTGTAACCAAAACTGTGGTCAAGGACTCCCAATAGCCATTAAATATGCCATGAAAAGAGAAAATGAATTAATCTAAATGCAATATTTTCATAAGATAAATATATAAAATAACATACAAAAATGCGCAGTCAATAACTCAAAGATTAAAATGCATCTCGGGGTCCCAGACCCGTTACGATGCCACCTTCCCTGATAGCTGGTACTCGTGTCTCTACTCCATACAGAACCTTGCTGGCTGATCCACTCTTCTCACATTGTATGAGTCCAATACAATATTAGATTGATACACTATATCAATAGATGAAATCTGGATCTCACTGGGTGGCCAATTAGGAGGCATGCAAAAGGAGCACTAGTATGAAACAACTGCGGGAATACTCATGTGGGGGAACGGGGTTGGGATCAGCACTATATGGGTGCACACTAAATTAAAAGGCCAAACGCATTTTAGGCGGTGTTCTGCACACCTAGTAAACCTAGAGCCTTTGGAGAAGCTGGTAGAAAACCAAAGAAAACATTTTTGGCCTTTTAATTTAGTGCACACCCATATAGTGCCGGTCCATATAGGGCCAGTCCCAGCCCCGGTCCCCCGCTAGAGTATTCCTGCAGTTGTTTCATAGGTACCACATAAATTCCAAGTCCTTTCCTCCCCATTGCTTCTTTTTGACAAAGGTTCCTTGGACCCAGAGTGACCACATCTTCTTATAGACACAGTTTCCTCCCTGTTGGACAGCAGGTCCTTACTCTGGTCCCAACCTACAAGAACATTTCAGATTTTTATTGCAACATTTTTGTGGTCCCCAAGAAGGATGGTGCCTGCTGTCATATTCTGAAACTTAAATTCCTCAACTACTACATGATTGCTGCATTATTCATGATAGAATATTTGTGTTCAGTTATCTCAGTGATATGTCCATGCAAATTTATGGCTTCCCTGGATCCTCAGGACACATACCTGCAAGTCCCTATCCATCTAGACCATAAACGTTTCCTTCATTTCACCTTTGCATGCAAGTCATTACCAGTTAGCTGCACTTCCTTTCTTCCTGGCCTCAGTTCCAAAAATTTTCACGAAGATCATGGCAGCTCTGCACACATACATCCACTTGCAGAGAATCTACCTGATTCCATATCTGAAGGATCTTCTGATCAAGGCACCTCCAGAAAAAAATCTGGTGATCCATGTCTAGAAGTGTGCCTGCATCCTGATACATCACGACTGGGTTCTCGATCTCAAGAAGTCCTCTCTGATTCCATCACAGATCCTGTTCTTCCTGGGAGTGATGTTCAACACAATTCAAGGAAGAGTGTTGTTACCAGAGGACAAGGTTCAGATCCTGTTTCAGGATGTGTTGGAGGCACTAGCATGGCCATCAGTGACAATAAGGGCTTACATGAGGATCCTGGGATGCATAGTATCTGCCCTGGAATTGGTCCCTTACACCCTGTTCCACACAAGGGACTCTCACTGGACATTCTCAGAACCTTACCCCCGACATCTGTCTCCATCTGACTCCATGACCCTGTCCTCTCAAAACAGGGAGGATCTGTGTTGTTGGCTTCATCATCCATATCTGACTCAGAGATGTTCCTTTGTAATTCAGAATGGAATCTGTTCACAGGAGATGTCAGACTGAGAGGCTGGGGTGAAACCCTGGATCCCCTGACAGCTCAGGGACAGTGGACCAGTGCTCATCTGTTGCTGACCTAGCCTGTATGACCATCCCATATCTCCTGCACTTACTACTCAGTGTTTGACTCATCTAGGCGTAGTTGGAGTTTATCTCGTCTGTCCTCTGTTTCATCTTTCTTGCTAACTTGGTTCTACTTCTCAACCATCTGTTTACCTCTGCTCCTCCTCCCAAGAGTATAACCCTTTATAACCCTCACTCTTCTAGTCAACTCGTACGACCACTAGTTGGATCTTCTCTCAGTTGGCCGAAGCTGGAATCCTAGGACCTCCAGGTACATTTATGTACATTTATGTTCCAGCTAGTTAGTGTTCTAATTGACTGACCATCAGTCGAATCTTCTCTCCAGCCCTAGGCATTCCTTTGTCTTCTGACTCCTTCTGTTGCAGCAGCAAGTTTCATTCACACTCAGGTACCACTCATGATACCCTAGTAGGTAAATACTATTCCATAGGTGGCGCTCCTTAGTGTGTGCTAGTTCCACCAGATGGCACTGATCTGGTCTTGCGACCAGCACATTTAAATAGGCTCAAGCCACAGCAAGGCCATCTAGGGGTAGTCACAGCAAGTTAGCCCTGCTTCCAATTCAGCACCCTCTATAATCTGGCCTACTGGGCTAGCTCCTTACCTTGTCTCACATCCTGTTGCTTTCACCTGCGTTCCTGTGTTCCTCTTTCTTGTTACCAGTCAGCTTATCATTTATCATGAGTCTCACTATTACAAATCAATAGCTGCTTGATCATACTCTATGGAGTAACTCCTTCACAGACAGCTTACATCTGTTACAGCTTACACATGTACATACATTGCAAGGAAGCAATTATGGCAGGCTTTGGTCAAACAGGGAGAAATAGGAAGTCATTTTTAACCCACTTCGGGCTTAATTAGAAATAGCTTCAAAAGGGAATTTTGACAAGTGTGATATCGTAAGGGCTGAACTTAATGGATGCACAACTTTTTCAACTTCATCAACTATGTTTCTGTGTTATATTATAGTGCTAGACATACAAAACACACAAAGACTCGATCAGAGAGACACTCTCAGAGTGCTTTTGAGGTTTTCTTTTATGTTGTGCATTTTTGGTTGCATATGATGCTATGTATTTATGTGCTGATGTGCTTAATGCTGTCTGCTTGTCTGGTGCATTAGATTCTGTGTATTGTCTGTGAAATTGCTGTGTTTGATGCTGTGAAACCATGTTTGTGTGTCTGGTGTAATGCAAGATGTTGCAACTATTAAAATGCACTTGTGCCCACCCAAATATTATTGAAGTGGCAGATTTAATAGTTGATATACATTTTGAGGCTTACATACCAATTATTGTGTACCAGTCAGTTCATGGATGGGGCACTTTTTTCACACTGGGAGCCAGATAATCTGCAATCTTACTGGTTCTCTTGCTACATTTAACTTGAAGCAGGCACAATATCAATATGTCAATTTGCTCCCATTTTTGTGCACAATATTGCAGAATTTAGTGCGAAAAAATTGTACAGTAATGACTGCTCCATCTGTACTTATCCATTTTGACTATTAACCCTTTGTGTGCCAGAGGGGTACACATTGCACTACACATTGCTTAACCCTTGCACTCAAAGGATTAAACTATATGTTCTATAGTTTTATGAAGTTCAATATGTTTCACAGAAAAAACTGTTAAAGACCTACATAATGCCTGAAATAACTAGTAATACTAGTTATTAAATGAGTCACTCTTTTTTTCTCAAGGTTGTTTAGCAACATTAGTTACAGTATGGAAAAAATGGCTCATGAAATGTGGAAAACATGAAATGTCAATTGTTTAATTGCTTTCCTCCTTATTTGAATGTGCACAGCATTGAGTATCTCTCTGACACATGAAAGATAGCGTTTTAAATATCAAAATTTATAGACAATATTACACACTGTCAGACCCATGGTCAGTGGAATCTCCCTTATTTTCCACCACTGATGAAATGTTAAATGTTGGTCAGTATTGTGGTAAACCATCAGAAAAATAGGCTTCCATCTAAGCCTTGGGCTTCTGTTTCATTTCTTTTTGTTGACCTCAGCTGGATATATTCAAACTCCTAGTTTAAAAAATTAGATGGAGAGATAGATAGACAGACAGATAGATACTTCCTACAAGTAAAATCCATTGATGATCAGGCAAAGGTAGAAAAGGTTCTACATAATTATATCAGTAACAGTGTTTAAAGCATGATAAAAAAAACTAATTTTTCTTATGTTTAATCTCAGTAAAGAAAATTTAACTTTTTCTCAATAGGAGACATGTTTCAGGATACTAAAGTTGAACAATTCTGTGGTAAACCAACTGTACTATAGCATATATAGATGGCTGAGAATGATGGGAGCTTAGTACAGAAACAACTGGAGTGCCACATGTTGACCACCCCACATTACACTACACGTGATCACACCGTCACTCATGGTTAAGATAAGAATAAATTAGTTTGATGTATGAGGAATAGTGGCGCAATTCTTTGTCCAACTAAATATGCCATAGGTTACAAGTTAATACCTGGAAGGGCCAGGGAGTGTGCAATGCATTTCTAAAAGGGTTAAAATATCCATTGATTTATATGTGACTTTTAACCCCTTGAAAGATTCAGAATGTGTTGGAGAACTGACTAGCATTCAGTAGTCAATGGCCCTATGTTATTCAAGGGGAGTGTGCTCCAGAATTGTTCTACTTTCTTAGTACAGCAACTGCAGTAGCTTCCTCTACTCTAGCTCCACATTCAGCATATTGAATCTTCCAAGATTTATAATATAATTGTGTGTACATTTATGTCTCAAACAGATTAAAAAAAATGTCTCCAGCAAAGAATCTATAGCTTACATTGATTCCCTACAATCAATGCAACAACATGCAAACTAATTTGTATATATAAAATTGTTCACAGTCGCAAGTGCAGTACATGTTTGCAGAGTTTGGGCTGTCTTGGGCTTAGTAATGACAAGATCCATGCCTTTGTAGCTTGGTTGGGATTGCTGCTTGTTTGATTCTGCGGGACAGGCAGCAGCAAACTCAGTAATGGTATGCCAGTTTGCTGTCCTGGTTCAAGGCTTTTCTATGACTCAAGACAATGGGTGGAACTATTAGATCTTGTTAGCTACAACATCAATGAGAGGGATAGGCACAGCAATGAACTTCTTCTGTCTACCTCATAGGCATTGTGGAAGCCCAATCCTTAAACTCTGCTGTGTTTTTCCTTAGTGTACCAGATTCACTCCACATAAATCAAAGCTGCCAGGCACCATGGAAGAAAAGTGGGACCAATAAGGCACTGGGCCAATTGGGAGCTTCCCCAGTATGCTGGTGGGCATAATATATACTGCTTACAAAGTTCATGGGTATATAATGCTGCCAGTATGCCAGTGGTTTAGCCAGGGTTTATTTTTCAACCATGAATTGAAGTTCAGATAACTGAGCATAAGGCATACCCAGGTTTTACATTTTAAAGTGTGTCTTCAATAAAATAAAGTACATGGAAGCAGTGTCTATGGGCCTGCACCCAAACTGGGCAATCCATGGCCCATAAACCCTATTTGTGCCTACAACCCTGTAACCTGAACCTCAGGCAAAAAAGAAGGATTGCGTATCTTGATTCAGGAGTATAATTACAGGGTGCAGTTGTGAAGGGGACCAGCATCAAATGGGCCTGGTACGCTGTAGCCCTGGGGAATATTTTTATATTAGGGGACCCAAAAATGTTTGCACAGGGGCCTGTCAAGTTACACCAGTACCTCAGCCAGTTTCTCTTTGATGTCCATTGGTGAATGTAATAATGCAGGCAGGCAAGTAGAGATACATTGGGCATTGATTTTAATTGATTGGGCTTTTAACTCCTTAAATTATAGAATTTTCTCTTGTGCATTATTCCCCCAATCTGTTCACTGGGGGGAAAGCAAGGAGGGGCAACTGAGAGATGTTGGCTTGTTCAAGGGATAGACAAACAGATTTAAAGAAACAGTAAGACCTCCTGATTATACCTCTTACTTGTCCTGATCTAGAAAGTAGACCCTTATGTCCATTATGAATTAGTTTGAAGTGGACAGGTTAATCAGAATCCCTATTCAAGCCATTTCCAATTATGCCTGAAGCTGTACAGTAAATCCTTCCTAACCCTAAAGCAGACAGATATCACCCTTAAAAAACAAAATATCTGTTTTAAAACCAACTTTCATAATTCAGTATATTGTTCTGAGCTACAAAGATGTCCAATACATTTTATGAAAGCAACTATAGGTTATTTGAGCCCTGCAAGAAGAATCATGTCTGCCTCCATGGACATAATATTGAGTAATAATTAAAGATGCATTTTAGGAAACCAATCTAATTTCAGTTGATTCATCATGTATGTTAGGATTTTTTGCTCAGATTAAGGTAAGGTAAGTGCTTGCATCACAGTACTGCTTTTAAAATGTGTCTGGCATCAAAATGGCATTTAAAATGTTGTTCAAAATGTCACTTTATAAGAACAACTGTAAACCCAAACTACCCCAACCTAAGGTACCTTAAAAATCCTAACTTAAATACCCTAACCTACCCTAACCTCACTTTAACCTAAGTACCCTAGAAAAAATTAACCAAAACCACCCCAAACCCTAACAACTGTACCCCCCACATACTACCATAACCTAATCACCCTAACCTAACTACCGTACCCTAACCTAACCGCTGCTCGGCAGAATATTGATAGACACTATTTTAATAAGGCATCATTTTAAACTGCAACATTTTAACTAAACCATTTTGATGCCAGCAACATTTTAAAGGGATAGTAATGTTTCATAATAAAAGCAGCTCTAATTAATCATCATAGTATTTGGACTTTGGAGAGTGTTATTTCAATTCTGTCAGAGTTGTAGTTCAAGAGTAATTCAATGACAAAGTATCCCCCTCTCGCCACTTTTAATGATGTAACACTGCTCAGCCAGAGCAAAAGGGAGGTTCCCAGGTAGACTGCAGAGAGGGACAATCTTCAATTAAGATAAGAGAAAAACCTGAAAAACTTGTCAAGGGGGGCAGGGCTTTCATTGTTCTCATAGGAAGAAGATTTTCCCCTTCTGTTATCTGTCTGGTCTATGGACTGCATTCCACATCTGAGAAGAGATGGCTTAAACTAGGTAAAAGGGGCTGGAGGGGAAACCTTGCATGTGAATATCTCGCAAACCATAAAGGTTTGAGAGATAAGACTAGTATCGTTCTTCGTGTTTTTTTAATGCCTACAAAATAAATTAAAGATAAAATGAAGTATTACTTTCCCTTTATATGTGCCCTTGTGATGCTAGGCATTTACTACTCACCATTGCAATAGGATACCTTATTATTATGGGTTGTTATTGGTCATTTAATTATTAATCAAGGTCTATATTGGTACCTCTGTATACTGCAAGATTTGTGAGTAGTACTTATTTTGCTATTCTGTACACAAACTCATGGTATGCCCCCTAATTCACATCAAATTTACACATTGATTAATCACTGTACTCAAAGATTTAGTTGCATGGTGCAATACAAACATTCTATTGCAGACTGCACACCTTATACTTTTGGTTTGTATTCCCATGAATTTTGTAAGAAGGATTCAATTCCGTATTCTGTGATTTTTCAGATTTTCTATGCCTCTTGATTCCCTTAGACCGGATACTTGGATGCAAATTTAATGATTCAGCCCAAAGGCATTTGAAGGGCTAGCAAAGCTGATTTTGACAAATTTAGTAGGATCTGTGCTTCTGTTTTGTTTTAAACTACTTTTCTTGTAGCTAGGACTTTCCCAGTAAAAGACTAGCAAACCTACCTTAAATTAATTTTGTTGCATTATTTTACTATTTAATACTTATTATTATGGACTTATATGTTTTTGTGCTGCACAGTTGTTAGTAATTTGGCTAATACTCTTTATTATATATTTTGAATTATTATACTGTATTGATAGGGTATAAATCTCTTTTTTTTCTTTTATGCTTGTTATTCAGAGTGCGGCCTTCCAGCTGTGGAAATCTGCAATTCCCATAATCCTCAGCCAGTCAATAGAGGGTGACAGGTTGCTCAACCTGCTCCCTTGTTCTAATTGTCACCTTCACTATCAGCTTTATGCTTGACAGAAAAACTGCAGTTGTCCCAGAGGGTACAATACAACTTCCCATTAGTTTAAATTGTAATTTTAAATCTTTGAATGCTAGAGAGGTCTCCAGCCATTGCTTTTGCAATGCTTTGGAGTCCTCTCTAGCATTCATTAGGTTAGAAGCCCCATTTAACCCTTTGAATGCCAGAAGAGTATGCAACGTATTGCAATATGCTTACCCCCTCTGGCACTCAAATGGTTAAATTAGAGGAAACTTGTGGCCTTTTATATGTCCCTTATGGTGTAGTTGGTTTGCCCTAGAGCCACACCAGTTTTCTTTTGAACATAGGAAATTATGTATACAACTATGAACTCTAGAGTTTAGCAGGCACCTGGGCAATTAATTCAAGTCCCATGATAATATCCAGAAAGGATAATGGATAATATCCCTGAGCACAGTGTTGTATGCTCATTTTTATTTCACTCTCTCATTCTTCTCCCTGATTTGGCTGCTTAGGGACAGACAGGTAATGGAGAAGAAATTGAAAGAGAAAATACATGGGAAAATGTAAATGAAAAGAAGTTATTATAACTGTTATAATGAAGTGCCTTTCATTTAAATATAAGAATGTAACGCTGAAATGAACTTGTGATCCTGAAATGCATTTTTAATGAGTTCCCTTTTTATTTTTGCTGCTTCAGTAGCATATTTTAAAGGCCCTTTGAAAAAAAGTCACATAAAAAAATACACACACCAAATGCCACAACATACAAAATTGGATATTGGTTTATTCCAAAACTGTTGATCAGGAAGAGTGGCTCTTCAACACAAAAATGTTGCAGTCACTTTATTTAAATGAGCTTGAATTTGCATTGTTATGTGCCATTCTGATTTAGAAAAAAAAATTAGATTTTCAGATCAAATTGACCCAGTCAGTGAAGCATTAAGAAACTGGCAGGTCTAGTCTAAAAGCCTCATGTTATATCAAACCTGCAGCAGATGGAAGTCATACAGTACTAGTGAGAAAACAACTTTCATTCTGAAATCTTTCTGTTAGTACTGTGTTAAATGTTTATTCTCTCATATGTATTTATGTATGTGTGTGCGTGTTTGTGTATGTATGTAAGTACATCTATACATATATATATATATGTATATATTAAAAAATATATGAATATATGTATACGTGTATATACTAATATTTAGAAAAAAAGTTTTGTGTTTTGCTACTTCTTTCCATTTCCAGGAGAACGCCCTTTCCAGTGTAATCAGTGCGGTGCCTCCTTTACCCAGAAAGGCAATCTTCTTCGCCACATCAAATTACACTCTGGTGAAAAGCCCTTTAAATGTCACCTTTGTAACTATGCATGCAGACGCAGAGACGCACTCACTGGCCATCTCAGGACACATTCTGGTAGGTCTTTTTTACTGACGGCTACTAGGAAATGGTTCTAGTATACTTAGCATAAAACTTTTAATCATTCTAGGGATGTATGCATGAATTGACACAGTGGGACATATGTATTGAAATAAAAATGGAGATTTTTTGGGATTAAAAACAAAACCCTGCATTGTATTATCAGACTAAAAAGCCCTTCCCGAAACCAGTTTGAAATTTACTGAGATGCAAATAGTGTGTATGGATTTATGTTATACCTCCATAGTTTTAGAAATCAAGACTATTCAGAAGCACCACATTGGAATATTTAATATTATCTTTGTATGATGATTTTGCCTTGGACAGTTCAACATACACAATATTGCTTATTGGCACATTTTGCTGCATGAAATAATCAGAATTAAATAATAATATTGAATAGTGTCATATGCATATGTATCAAGGTAAAATAATGGAGCAAACCATTTGAAAGTTATGTAACAATGTAAAGGCCCCACTGAAATTGAGTGTATTTGTATTACAGCCTACCCATAAGAAAACTAAATAAAATTATGCCATTTCTTCTGCAAGGAACAACCTAACATTTCTATATGTTGTCCACTGCCCTCTCCTTGGGATAGGTAGCTTAGTAAATTGGTGTTAACCATGCATAGCACTAGAAAATATATTCCAGTTCTGCTTTTAGAGTGGAATTATATTCTTACATATTAACAGTAACAATTGACAAGGCTGAAAAAGATGTGTCCATAAGGTTCAGCTCATGCCATACCACCCCTGTTGATCCAGAGGCAGGCAAAAAAAAAAGAACATCGAAGCCATTTCCAATAAACCCCCGAGTGGTTAAAAAAAATCCTTCTTGACTCCAAATGGCAGTCAGATATTTCCCTGGATCAACATCATATCTGCTTTGAAGCTATAACTTCCAATATTGTTCTGTGCTACAAGGTATCCATTACTTTTTGAAAGCAATTACACTATCTGTAAGCAAACCATCCTGAGAGAAAGAATTCCATAACTTTATTGCCCTTACTGTAAAAAAAATTCCTGCCTTTATTTTAGTCAAAAACATCTTTCCCCAGTCATAATGCATGGCTTCTTTTTCTTCACTCAGATCTTTGAGTAAATAATTCCTTGGATAGTTCTTTGTATTGACTTTAAACATATTTGTAAATGGTAATTATACCACCACTTAAATGTCTCTTCTCTAATGTAAACAAACGTAGTTTGGCTGGTCTCTCTTTATAACTGAAATTTTGAAAATTACAACTCCTTACATAAAAAGGGCAAATTACAAGAAAAAAAATAGAAACTGCCTATATTATATATTTAAAGCTAAATTTTACTAGTTAATTGTTTCTACTTCCACCTCTTGGAGGTAATAGCTTTCTAAACATATAATTCTATGTTCACCCGTCCCCTTCTACTACCTAGAGTTAGTGCTTTGAGCTCTCATTAGGTAGCTGGTGATTTCCACATGCACAACTAATGTGGATGTGGCAGCATCTGCCAGCTTTGGCTTTTGCAGGATGTAGGACACTTAGACCTGTAAAATTAATGTTGTAATGTTTCAATGCTTCTTCTCCTGGGCAGAGTAGAAGTGATTAACTAATAAATCCCTGAGCTTTAACATACATTTTTATATCTTCACATTGATTACCCTTTAAATAAAGATATATGTATTACATTTGCTCAATATCTATACTGTCTTGATAATATGCCTTTAGTCCCATCATGCATTATTCAAACATTGAACACAGATTCCTTTGTTTAAACATACAGTAGGTAAACCTCATAAGTGTGGATACTGTGGCCGCAGCTATAAACAAAGAAGCTCTTTGGAAGAACATAAAGAGAGATGCCACAACTACCTACAAAGTATGGGCCTGCAGGGCAGTCTTTACCAAGGTAAGGACATTTCCAGCTTAAATTGCTTTAATTCTGCTGATAAAGCTTGTATGTATATTCAGTTTTTCATGCTATTAATCAATATATTAGTTTGTGCAAACAAAGAAACAAATAAATAAATAGCAGCCTGTGTATGTAGTAAATTACCCTGGCGAGATATTCAGCAACTATAGATTTACAGGTATCTTGAAACAGTATCATAGCTTGCAGTAGTGTTAGTTATAAACCATGCATTATTTTTTCTTGGGAGGGTTCACTGGTGTGGCTGCAGGAACATGTGGATGCAGATAATTTATTTTATTGTTGTAGATTTCTCTTTTCTAGTAACTATCCTATGGGTAATACAATAAGTTGTGATTACTGTCAGTCAGAATATATAGATTAACCCCTTAAGGACCGGGAAAATCTGAGTTTGATTTGACTTAAGGACCGGAGCAATTTTGACTTTTTTGACTATGTCTTTGTTCAACCATATTTTCTCTTTAATTCCTTTTGTGCACCCACATAAATTATATACTGTTTTTTTAAGCACAAGTAGGGCTTTCTTTTGATACCACAGTTATATGAATACCTCATTGTTTAATTTGATTAAAATAGAAAAAAAGAGGAAAAAAATTGAAAAAAAACAACATTTTGCTTACATTTTTCTGTCAGGATTTGAATACTATTAGTTAATGAAAAAAAATACCCCTAATTATATTCATTTGCTTCTGAATATAAGAATACCCCATATGCCTAGTATTTTAGTCCTTTACTCACATTTACAAGGTAAATATTACAAGATGGCTGCCGTTATTTCCAACTTGTGATTTCTCAACAATTGGCATGTGAGCATCATAGCTTAGCTGACGGTGCCAGAACCAAAAATGTCCCACAAAGGTATATGTTTCTGAAAACTACACAACATAAGGTAAATAATCAGGAGAATTTTGGAGTTTTTCATGCAGCTATTTTTCCAGAAAAAAATTTCAAAATTGTGGTAATATTTTGTTTTTTTGCAGTTTTCACACTTACATTTCAATACTACTGTTGATATCAAGCACATGATAGGTGAAGATTTTTAAAAATGCATTGTTTAGTGTTCAGCTCCTTCTTCTGAGTACGGCAATACCCCATATGCATAGGTTTCTCAAGGTTTGGGAGAGCTACGGGGCCCAAATTGGAACATGCGCGTTTCCAGTTTCACACTTTGAATTTTCACAGCTTGCATCACTGGTGCCATGTCTCATTTGGGGCTGTGTAACAGTGCTCCACTCTAAGATTTCCCCCCAAAAGTATATATTTTTGGAAATTAGACACCCCAGGCTTTCATTTTATGTATGTTTTCAATTTTTTTACGCAGCCATTTTACCACCAATCGCTCGTAAATCTTGACGTAAGTTAAAAAAACAGCGTTTTTCACACTTGCACTTCAATGTTGATGTGAATTTCAAGCACATGATAGGTGAAGATTTTTAAAAATGCATTGTTTAGTGTTCAGCTCCTTCTTCTGAGTACGGCAATACCCCATATGCATAGGTTTCTCAAGGTTTGGGAGAGCTACGGGGCCCAAATTGGAACATGCGCGTTTCCAGTTTCACACTTTGAATTTTCACAGCTTTCATCACTGGTGCCATGTCTCATTTGGGACTGTGTAACAGTGCTCCACTCTAAGATTTCCCCCCAAAAGTATATATTTTTGGAAATTAGACACCCCAGGCTTTCATTTTATGTATGTTTTCAATTTTTTTACGCAGCCATTTTACCACCAATCGCTCGTAAATCTTGACGTAAGTTAAAAAAACAGCGTTTTTCACACTTGCACTTCAATGTTGATGTAAATTTCAAGCACATGATAGGTGAAGATTTTTAAAAATGCATTGTTTAGTGTTCAGCTCCTTCTTCTGAGTACGGCAATACCCCATATGCATAGGTTTCTCAAGGTTTGGGAGAGCTACGGGGCCCAAATTGGAACATGCGCGTTTCCAGTTTCACACTTTGAATTTTCACAGCTTGCATCACTGGTGCCATGTCTCATTTGGGGCTGTGTAACAGTGCTCCCCTCTAAGATTTCCCCCCAAAAGTTTATATTTTTGGAAAGTAGACACCCCAGGCTTTCATTTTATGTATATTTTCAATTTTTTTACTCAGCCATTTTACCACCAATCACTCGTAAATCTTGACGTAAGTTAAAAAAACAGCGTTTTTCACACTTGCACTTCAATGTTGATGTGAATTTCAAGCACATGATAGGTGAAGATTTTTAAAAATGCATTGTTTAGTGTTCAGCTCTTTCTTCTGAGTACGGCAATACCCCATATGCATAGCTTTCTCATGGTTTGGGGGAGCTACGGGGGCCAAATTGGAACATGCGCGTTTCCAGGTTCACACTTTGAATCTTCACAGCTTGCGTTACTGGTGCCATGTCTCATTTGGGGCTGTGTAACAGTGCTCTTTTTTTAAGATTTCCCCCCAAAAGTGTATATTTTTGGAAAGTAGACACCCCAGGCTCTCGTTTTAGGTGTGTTTTCCAATTTTATACACTGCCATTTTACCACCAATCCTGTGAAAATTTGACGTAAGTAAAAAAAATTCAGCATTTTTCACACTTTGCCTTCAATGTTGATGTGAATTTCAAGCACAGAATAGGTGAAGATTTTATAAACTGAATTGATTAGTGTTCAGCTCCTTCTTCTGAGTACGACAATACCCCATATGCATAGCTTTCTCATGGTTTGGGGGAGCTACTGGGGTCAAATTGGAACATGCGCGTTTCCAGGTTCACACTTTGAATCTTCACAGCTTGCGTTACTGGTGCCATGTCTCATTTGGGGCTGTGTAACAGTGCTCTTTTTTTAAGATTTCCCCCCAAAAGTGTATATTTTTGGAAAGTAGACACCCCAGGCTCTCGTTTTAGGTGTGTTTTCCAATTTTATACACTGCCATTTTACCACCAATCCTGTGAAAATTTGACGTAAGTAAAAAAAATTCAGCATTTTTCACACTTTGCCTTCAATGTTGATGTGAATTTCAAGCACAGAATAGGTGAAGATTTTATAAACTGAATTGATTAGTGTTCAGCTCCTTCTTCTGAGTACGGCAATACCCCATATGCATAGCTTTCTCATGGTTTGGGGGAGCTACGGGGGCCAAATTGGAACATGCGCGTTTCCAGGTTCACACTTTGAATTTTCACAGCTTGCGTTACTGCTGCCATGTCTCATTTGGGGCTGTGTAACAGTGCTCTTTTTTAAGATTTCCCCCCAAAAGTGTATATTTTTGGAAAGTAGACACCCCAGGCTCTCGTTTTAGGTGTGTTTTCCAATTTTATACACAGCCATTTTACCACCAATCCCTCGTAAACCATGACGTAAGTAAAAAAAAAAAACACAGCGTTTTTCACACTTAGGGTTGGCGGCAGTATACTGGGCTGCATACAAATTGGTTTGGGAAACAATTTCACCTAAAATGTCTTCCCCCAAAAACAAATAAAAAAAATGATCATGGGTAAATCCTTCCACATCAATTTGAATCCCTGGGTTGCCTGTGAATTCTGAGATTTGTGGGCATAAATTGATACCCATTCATTAGGATCCGGAGTGGCAGGTGTTGGGGCATTTCTTTGGGCAGGTCTTTTGGCAGGTCTTTGGGCAGATCTTTTGGCAGGTGCTGGGGCAGTTGCCAGGGCAGCTCTTGGGGCAGCACTTGGGGCATTTCTTTGGTAGGTCTTTGGGCAGATCTTTTGGCAGGTGCTGGGGCAGTTGCCAGGGCAGCTCTTGGGGCAGCACTTGGGGCATTTCTTTGGGTAGGTATTTTGGTAGGTCTTTGGGCAGTTCTTTTGGCAGGTGCTGGGGCAGTTGCCAGAGCAGCTCTTGGGGCAGTGCGTCTTTTCTTGACAGAAGGCCCAGCGTCATCACTAGAGCTGCTCTCACTTTCTGAAAACTGCGCTATGTCAAAATCTGACGCAGTGTCTGTTGCCTCAGAGTCAGACGCCAAAAAGGCATATGCCTCTTCAACGCTGTACCTGCGCTGCATTTTGCCCACTAAAAAAACTTTTTTTTTTCTTACGCTATCCCTAAACCTAAATCTAACCCTAAAACTTACCCTAGCCTACGTATATCCTGAACCTACCTAACCCAAATGAACTACCTACCTAAACTGCACTTATTATATATATATATATATTTTTTTTTTTTTTTTGGGGGGGGGTTTGGGGTTTTTTTTGGGGGGGGGTTTCTTACGCTATCCCTAAACCTAAATCTAACCCTAAAACTTACCCTAACCTACGTATATCCTGAACCTACCTAACCCAAGTGAACTACCTATCTAAACTGCACTTATTATATATATATTTTTTTTTGGGGGGGGGGGGTTGGGGGTTTTTTGGGTTTTTTATTTTTCTTACGCTATCCCTAAACCTGAATCTAACCCTAAAACTTACCCTAACCTACGTATATCCTGAACCTACCTAACCCAATTGAACTACCTATGTAAACTGCGCTTATTATATATATTTTTTTTGGGGGGGGGGGGTTTGGTTTTTTTTTTTTCCCCCTAAACCTAAATCTATCTCTAAAACTTTCCCTAACACACGTCTACACTAAACCTACCCAACTACCTACCAAAATACCTAAACTATATTTATTATTAAAAAAAAAAAAAAAAATTTTTTTAATTTTAAAAAAATTTAAAAAATTTTTAAAAAATCTAAAAAAATTCAAGGGGGATGGGGGGTGTCCCACAGATCAGAAAACACTGATCTGCAGCAAATTGATCACTCCAAGAGTGATCAGATGGGGGGGCACTTATTGATCACTGCAGAACAGTGATCAAAGGGTTAATTTTCTTTATTTAAACTTTTTTTTTTACTTTTTTTTTACAGGCACACTGGAACACCATCTCCCTCTGTCTCTCTCCACCTCAGCAGTATGCAAGGTGGAGGGAGGCAGAGAGATCTGACAGGGACAGTATTTACAAATACTGTCCCTGTCATTCAGGTTTTGCAACATGTGATTCGCTTTTGAAGCGAATCGCATGTTGCAACAATGTTTCTGCCGCTTGTTACTAAGTGTCCCGATACCGGGACACTTAGTAACAAGCGGCTTGAACTCTTCCATCGCTCCGTGCGGCCGCGATGGAAGAGTTTAACCCTTGACGTACCAGGACCGTCAAGGGTCGTTGGATCACATTTACCCTTGACGGTCCTGGTACGTCAAGGGTCGCTAAGGGGTTAAAGCATTCAGCCATTTGTAGACTTTTATCCCAAAATACAATAAGCAATGGAGTTTCCTGCTGTGGCTGACCATCTTCATGGCACTCCGCATCTTCAAGCTCCCCCACGCATGCACAGATATGCATGCACTTGAATAACCCCTCTCGCACACACACCTGGATTTTCTGTTTTGCAATAATGCATTTATGCAATTTACAGAAACTATATGTATTATTAAATATCTTTATAAATATAAATAATATAAAAGGCAATCCAAAGAGACAAAGGATTCACCAATTACTTACTGTTGGTGATTCATCTGGGACTTCAACATTTTATCTCCTATCTTTTAGACCTGGAAAGACAAAGACCGCCTTATTTTGTTTCATCAGCTGTATAATCCATCAAGCTTCTCAAGGGATTCTTTACCACAGCACCTATTCTGCTGCATCCTAATCAGTTGAGGACTTTTGTCTTTGAAGTGGATGCTTCTGAAATGATGGTTGGAGAAATCTTCTCTCAGTAGTCTGCACTTACAGCAAACTACATCTATGCTATTTCTTTTCAAACAGATTCTCTACTGCTCAAAACAATAACGGAGTGGGCAAACCAGAGTTTCCTGTAATTAAAGTGACCTTAGATGAATAGCACTGCCTCCTGGAAGGGGCAGTTTTCCCAATATCCATCCTGACTGACCATAACAACCTTGAATACTTGGTCAATGTTAAGAGACCAAATGCCTAGCACACCCAGTGTGCACTCTTTTTCAGCATGTTTAATACACCCAGCTCAAAGAAATCCTAAGATGAATGCCTTGTCATGGTAGTTTGAAATCCATTATTTTTCAGCTGTAGTGTAATAAGCTATCATCCCTTTCACTCAGGATATTACAACTTTGTCCTCAACTATCTATAGAAGTAGAGCATGATAGTCATTTGGGTCATTGTTGATATTTTTTCTAACCAAAGACACTAGGCTGACTCTGAAGTTACTTTCCTCTGAAGATTTGGCTGACATCTTTAATAAGGTAGTGTACAGATTACCTGGAATTTGTGAACATATAATTTCTGATAGAGACAGAGACTGTGAGATACTCAGTATGTTCAAACCTTCTGCAATATACTCCTGTATAACTGATGTGAATTCTAAAAACATGAAGTGATTATCAACCACCTGACAAGCTTGGTCTACTCTACACTGCACACTTCATAATTCTCCAATGCATCACCTAGGTTTCCTATAGCTTGCAGATTCCTCTCACTCTCAAGATATCCCCTACTTTTTCATGTGTCTTACCTTATACACCCAGGTTAAGTCTGTTTCCTTTCTTCCTATCACGTGTTGCTGGCAAGTGCAAGTAGGTGACCATTAACTCACTGCTTGCTTTTGCTCTGTTCCAGCCAACCTCTTCTGTGCTTCCTTATTGTTAAAAGAATGTCTAACATGCCAGCCTAAGGTTTACTGTTTGGTGTCTAGTAATTCTCACTTGTCCTGTGGGTCTTCCTTCTGTCTAGTCAGCATGACCATAGATCATATGCACATATACATATAAATTATTTTAGAGATACATGCTCACACTACAGTGTCAATGAGAAATTGTTGTATATTAACTGAGTGAACAAACGTTGTGATGTCCTGCTAGTACAAAGGCATATGATACCTACTGATCTATGATTATAATACCTGCTAATGCTGTTATTACTCCTGAAAAGTAATGTAATTTAAACAAGACATAGCCCTGGGAAGACAACACTGACAGAGCCAGGGTTGCACCATATTCTATACTGCAGCTAAAGAAGATTGAAGTGTGAACACCAGCATCATGTCAGTGTGTGATTATTAACTTCAAGATGCAAACTAATCCCTCTGCTTGTACTGCTGCCTGTGTGTGTGATTATCATACCATACACACCTAGGCAACTTTGAATATTGTGAAGAGCACTGCTTGTACTTGTTGGCAAGCACTCTGCCCCAGTGGCCTAGCTGATCCTGCGACCAAATCATTTGCGCTCATTTGAATGTTAACACTGTGAAACTGGAAAATGTCAAAGGATAGTCTCAAACTGTTTAGTATATAACTATCTAGTATAACCCACTAAAATAATGTGGTGCTCTCAAAATATACACTAGAGAAAAACTGGCTCAAAAAATCCACCACAAATAAATAGTGGGCTGAGCAAACAAAGTAGATACATATAGTGAGGCACTCAACTAGACAAAATATAAATCAATAATATCTATTTATTAAGTTTAATAAATCATATATAAAAATATACTGAACTCAGTTACAGATAAAATCACACGTATAAAGGAAACATACTGCTGATACCAAAAATAAAGCATTACAGAACCATTATAAAATAAACCAAAAAGCGTGTAAAAATAAACTGGTACAGTACATAAAATTAACTGCTAAAAATAAGCTATGTTGGCCAGAGAGTGCTCCAGCTTACAAGCAGAAATCCTCTAAGATCGGAAGAGGCTGGATCGAGATGCTATGTGGGGAGGGAAGCAGAAGAAGATTGACAGACTGCTGTGCAGTGATGTACCCGCAGTCTGTCTGGAAGTAAGGCACCGCATAATTTTTAAACCTTTAATTTTAGCTATACCACGAATTTTATAAAAAAAATAAAAATAAAAGTTTTCAAGCTATTCACTATATTTATGTAATTATTAGCCAAACTTGAATAAGGGTAATAGTTTCCCTTTAACAAACAAAACAAGGGTGAAATATGAATGCTACATGTCTCCTGAATATACTGGTGCCCAGTCCGTATAGGTGTACAAATGTATGCCCAGATTTGATAACAACACATAACAGAATTGCTATTGAGATTTTCATGGAGATATTCAAAATTACATCCAGTATGAAACACATGAACCATGGGGTTGAGTCCCTCCTTCTGGAGGGCAGGACAGATCTCAAAAGACAGAGTCTTGTAGGTGGTGATTCCTAGCCACTCCTCCAGCTCAACCCTCTCCCCACCTACTATCCATAAAGATTGTGTCCTCTATGGCGAATGGATGGAGCAGTCACTCTCTTAGTTTTTAGCTTTTCTATTGTTTTCTGATATATATGGGGCTGTCAAAATTCCCTCATTAGCCCCCCCCCCCCCCCACCCCCCCCCCCCCCCCCCCCCCCCCCCCCCCCCCCACCCGTGCTGTGTGTGACCCTTGCAGCCCTGTGGAGAGAATTTTTCTGCCACATTGTTATTGTTTTTTTTTTTTTTTTTTGCCTTCCTCTGGATCAACAGGGGTTTTTTGGCATGGGCTGTACTTGATGGATGCATGTCTTTTTACAGCCTCGTCAACTATGCTACTATGTTACCATTGTGTGCTGTAAATTCAGTGTCCTTTGACACTTTTTTCTGCCGGGGTTATTCCGATTCTGGATAGTTCTAGGGAACTCCAGTATTATGGGGACAGGCATGAGATCCTTTCTCCTTTCTTCACACCCTGGGAGCTTAGTTGTGGTGTATACTTATGGTTGCTGTGTTCCATATTGGGCATAAGAGAAAATAGGATTTCTCTGTCATCCAATACAGGTTACTGGTAACTCTAGGAGGCGAGCCGCCCCTTAGTAGGCAGGAACAATTCTCAAAGTGTATGCAGGCGGTGTAGCCTCCCTTCCCTCCTTGGCTGCAGCTAGCCAATCAGCTCCAGAAAGATTTGTTCCTTGGTGAAGACAACACCAGGCTGAGAACAGATCTGCTATAGTTTTAGAATCTTTTTTATTTTTCTGTTAGATATGGAATGCCACCATTAGGCGGATTACCATGAGTGACAAATGCCCTTAGATGTGGCTAGCTCAGTATCCAGGTGCTTTTTGTGGACCTTAAGCCCTGATGGGGAAAATCCTGATTTCAAGTGCTTCCCCAGGAGTTACCCACTGAGGGACTTCTTGCTCCATGGTAATCTGAAGACAGAAGATCTGCAGGAAAGGTGAACTACCCTTTGAGTGCTGCAGGTCCACTTGTCCCACAGTGCCCCTCCACACAGGGGTGTATTTCTGGAGTTCCTATTGCACACTCCTGCACTCATTGGGTATATTTGTATGTCTGTTGGGTGTTTGGAGCAGGTTTATGTGGTAACTTAACCCTTTAACTGCTGGTTTGGTTTGGGGGGTTTTCTGACACTTTTCCTACTAGATTAGTGTTTTCTGGGTGTCCTCACATGTTCCATTGATGTTTTACTCTTTTTTATGCTTTACTTTAATATGTGCAAAAATCGAGTAGTACGCCTTTAAATCTTGCTTTACCACATAGACACCATTGCTCCATTCACTCCTATGGGACTGTACTGTTTGGGACGTATCTCTGCAACCATTTAAAGGGGAACTTTCACCCCGCAATAACTTAAAGTTCCCTTACTGCTCACCTGGCGACTAGCTGCTTAGTAGCGCTAGTCGCCAGAAACCTTACCCGGTTCTTCAAATATATGCGTTTTAAAGATGCAGGAAGCACGGACGTCTCTTCACAGTGACGTCCGTGCGCCTGCGCTGTCAGTCCCTTGTGCACCGTACGGTGCACAAGGGACTGACAAGGGACTGACAGCGCAGGCGCACGGACGTCACTGTGAAGAGACGTCCGTGCTTCCTGCATCTTTAAAACGCATATATTTGAAGAACCGGGTAAGGTTTCTGGCGACTAGCGCTACTAAGCAGCTAGTCGCCAGGTGAGCAGTAAGGGAACTTTAAGTTATTGCGGGGTGAAAGTTCCCCTTTAACCTAGCGACTTCGGAGATGGCTCATTTTACTTGTCTACCCTTGCTCTATCATCCGGTTCATGTTGCTAGTGTGTGGGGGGGTTCAAGGGGCTTCGGGCAGTGTTTAGATTACTTTTTGGGAAAAACTACATTTCCCATGAGCACTTGCTTTCTGATTGTCTCCCACCATGGCAGTCATTTTGTGAGCGTTTCTGGGCAAGTATCCTATGCAGGGTTTGGACTCTCCTTCTCTCCTCTGCAGATTAACCCTTCGCCTGCCAGATAAGTTTATTTTAGCGATTTCTGGGGTGAAACTTTAATCATACACACTATAATTGGGTCATTTATTGTACAGTTGGTTATTTTGACACTGTGAGAATGTCTATACCGCTGGAGCTTGGGGCTAGACCTAAGACTAAGGAGGCTGGGGTCTCTGTATCCCCCATTGCTCATTGCTCTTCCTGTCACTCAGGGCTACCTAAAGACTTCTCAGGTCATTTATACCCAGCATGCTGTGATGTCCCTGACACCATTCCAGGGACCTCCAGCCATGCCATAGAGCCAGTTTGGGTGCAAGAGTTCAAGGCTGCGACTAGGGACCTTAGGTCCACATTGCAACTCTTTCCATCCCAATTATAGGGGGCTTTCAGTCTTGGCAGGCCCCCTCCTAGTCAGGTCTTCCCTGCCTAAACTCCAGGGAGTACCTGATGTGTCAGATTCCTCTGAGGAGGAACTGCTGGTGGACTCAGATGTTGAGGAATGTTCTGTGTTGGAGTCCCTCAGCTCCACGTATCTCCTCCAAGCCCAAACAACAATGGAAGCCCAAGGTCTCCACCAAGCCCAAGGCTTCCAAGACTTCTTCGGCATGACTCGCCGAACCCGGGTCAGCACTCCACTGTGGGTGGTCGTCTGCGACACTATCACAGCGTTTGGGAGGACTCTGTGGCGGACCCATGGGTTTTACAGGTAATGACGGAAGGGTACAAGATCCCTTTCATTTCTCTTCCTCCCTTTCGTTTTCGTCCTTTTCATACTCCTCAAGGTACAGAGAAATGCTGTCTGTTCGACAGCGCTGTTCAGGCTGTTCTGGACAAGTATGTTCTAGAGCCAGTGCCTTTCCAGGACAGGGGTTCAGGTTTCTACTCAAACTTCTTTGTGGCCGCCAAAAAAAGGACGGCGATTGTTGCCCTATTTTGGACTTGAAGGGCCTCAATTGCTTTGTGACCCGGACTCATTATCGCCAGGAGTCTGTACGCACAGTGATTGCTGCCATGTCCCCAGGGGAATTCCTTGCTTCTCTGGATCTTCAGGACGCATATTTACACATTGCCATTCATCCAGAGAGCTGGCAGTACCTCTGGTTTGCTTGCGACATGGGACATTTTCAGTTCTCAGCCCTTCCATTTGGTCTGACGATGGCTCCTCAGGTCTTCAACCATGTTCTGGGTGCCTTGATATCCGTCCTCCACTGGAACGGTATCAGAGTTACTCCATACATGGACGACTTGCTTCTGAAAGCCCCCTCTGCCGAACTCCTTCATCAGCAAGTTCAGAACTGCATTCAGGATCTCAACCGTCATGGGTGGATCATCAACTTGGACAAGTCAGATCTTGTCCCATCCCAGCGTCTGGTCTTCCTGGGCCTTCTCTTCGACACGCAGAAGAGTATGTTGTTCCTCACGGTCAAAGTGGCACAACAGATTGCACACAGGGTTTCAGCGATTCTGTCTCAGGATCCAGGTTCCAGTCCAGAAGCTATCACCTGTGGTGGGGAAATTAATTTCCACCATAGAAGCGGTTCCGTTTGCCACGGCGTACACCAGGGAGCTCCAGAGGTTCGTGATCCAGGTGTGCAAGGGTCAACAGGATCTTCGGAAGTCATTTGTTTCCTTTCCTCTTTATGTGGAACTGAGCTTGTCATAGTGGCTCGACCTTTCCAGCCTGCTGAAGGGCAAGTCCTATCTGGTGACCTATTGGACCAAGGTGACGACGGACGCCAGGCTCTCAGGCTGGGGTGCAGTCTTGGGTCGCTTGAGTGCTCAGGGTCGATGGTCTCCGGAGGAGTCTCTCCTTCCAATCAACATTCTGGAGCTTCGGGCAGTGTTTCATGCCCTGAGACATTGGACTTCTCAGCTAGAAGACTGTCCAGTCCGAGTGGAGTCCGACAATGCCACAGCCGTGGCTTACATCAACAAGCAAGGGGGAACAATAAGTCTCGCTGCTTGGTTAGAGGTCAAGGCTATTTTGTCCTTGGCAGAGGATAATGTGCCAGCTATATCCGCAGTGCACATTTCAGGAGTAGACAACATCATGGCAGACTTACTCAGTCGACACACAGTGGACAGCAGAGAGTGGGAGTTGCATCCACAAGTGTTTCAACTCATTGTTCAGCTGTGGGGTCCCACTTACATCGACCTACTGGCGATGAGACACAACAGGAAGGTTCCAGTGTTCTGCTTGCGGTGGCGAGACCCTCTGGCTCTGGCGGTGAACGCAATGTCCATTCCTTGGGCCTTTCCTCTGGCTTACATCTTTCCTTCCCTTCCCATGTTACTCAGGGTGTTATGGAAATTACGACTTGAGCGTTGCCCAGTCATTCTGATTGCTCCATACTGGCCTCGCCAGTCTTGGTTTCTGGAGCTCTTGGATCTGTCAGTGGTGGAGCCCTTTCGGCTCCCAGACCGTCCGGACCTTCTTCTACAGTGTTACCTGTGGAAGGAGAATGTTCATCGGCTAGCTTTGATGGCTTGGAAATTGAATCCTCAATATTGAAGAAGAAGTGCTTCTCTTCTGGTGTGCTGGCTACTATGCTCAGTGCCCGCAAGCCTGTTTCTTCCAAGATCTACCATCATGTCTGGTTGACTTTTCTGTCCTGGTGTGCTGACAGGGACCTGTCTCAGGAATTTGATCTACCTACGGTCCTGGCCTTTTTGCAGGACGGTGTGGATAAGGACCTCAGTTTGAGTTCCCTTAAGGTTCAGACTTCTTCTCTCTCTGTTTTCTTTCAGAGGCGTACTGGAAAGCCATATGCTTTGTGTTCTATAGTGAATATGGATTTCTTCTGCTAAAAATTCTATGTCATGTAGCAACATTTTATCGGCTTTAGATGTTAAGAAGATCACTTGTTTTCTGTGCAGCACTTTGATATTGGAAGGAGTGAGAAGGAACAAAGGTAAAAGCAGCTTTGGAGATGGTTTAATAACTCAGTACATGTTTCATCTATTGAAAGGAGCTCCCATTAAAGTAAAGGTTGCTGACCCATACTGTACGTGGTGCCAGAAGAGCAAAACACCAGCTACAATCTTTCAGTTTTCATACTTTTCAAATATGACTTTGTAGTAAAATGGTTGTAACCTCTACAGAAATTAAGAAAATGTACACAAAACATTTTGGAAAGTAGACAACCAGCTGTATTAATTGAAGGGTCACTTGTTTTAATATCTCTATGCTAGTTCGTACTATTTCCAGAAAGCAATTCCCTAGGAAAAAACACATACTTTCCAAATGCCAATCACTTCAAAGATACTAAAATCTTTCAACATCATGGAATGTTCTACTGAATTCAGTATCTAGTGCCATCTTGAGAAAAATGGTACCCCATTGTCATGGGTTCACATAATGTAGGGCAGTGTTTCTCAACTCCTGTCCTCAGGACCCATAAACAGGCCAGGACTTAGGGATTTAAGTGCTGGAGCACAGGTGTGGTGATCAGAGGCTCATTCACATTGATTAACTCACCTGTGCTCTAACAAGGAAATCATCAAATCCTGGCCTGTTAGTGGGTCCTGAGGACAGGCCACCTGTGAAATAAGACTGGAGAAACAGATAGTGTATGTGATATTCTGTGGCTACCTGTGAAACAAGGTTGGGGTGTTAGACAGTATATATGCCTCTGTGGCTACAGGTGGAACAAGAATTCTAAGCTTCAAGGAAACAAACAGAAAGAAAGAACATCTAAAAGCAGTGTCTTTATTGTACACAATTCTGCATATAAAAATATGGCACTTAAAAGTGATGTACACAAATGAAGGTCTGGCCAAAGCTGAGCAGAGAGGTGTGTGCCAAGATTGTTTATGAGGTACACTCCTGGTTATGCCCCCTGTGAGCTTTCCCGCTTCCTAAACTCCCCGCAGGAGTGTACAGAGTGCACAGAGGACAAATGGAGGACTAAGGAAATTCCAGAATTCTTCACCCAGGGGTTCATGTTTTCCATTTAGAACTGCTCACAAATGGACCATTAGAGGAGCACAAGAGCAGAATGGAAAGGAAGCAGGGGAGACAAAGGTTAAGCGGGCACAGTATTAAGACTATATGGGCCAGGTGTGATACACACTGTTTGCTATCTACTCTTGTAAGTGCAATATTTTTATATGTAGAGTAAAATAAAGACACTTCTTTTAGATGGTCTTTCTTTCTGTTTGCACCCTTGAAGTTTAGAATTGTAGTTACTCGTGGATGAGGCCACATGCAAGGTGCTACATGGTTATTGACCTAAGAAGCGTATAAGATACAGAGTGGTTGAGTGAAGAATAAGAGTGGTCCATTTATAATCCATCATCATCATTCTCCACTTTGATTCAGATAAGTGGGAAGATTGAAATATTGTTTCCTTTATTTACAATAGATGATAAATGACTGATTATTGACTGAAACAAAATGTTGTATACCTTTCTTTTATTCGTTACTTTTTAGTATGGAATATTCTTATACCCCATACAAGTCCCAATTTTAGTTTTTATCATATAGTGAAGATTTTTAAGTTTGGAATTGTCCCTTTATATTAGTTTTCATATTTATCCTTTGTACCATTGAATTAGAAGAGGAGTATACTGGAGAAGTGTGAATTGAACAGCATTGCATTGGTTTATTAGGAATCATCATACACCACCTTGCCCTTTACTCCCCCCCTCTCTCTTTTCTCTCTCTCTCTCTCTCTCTCTCTCCTTGTCTCCTCACATAACTCATTTTCTGCCAAGGTGTTGTGGTTACGTAACCTTTCTACATTTTGGGTGGAGAGTGGAGCACTCTTTTTGTATCCAGTCCATGTGGAACAAGGCGGGGAAAGCAGACAGCATGTGAAGGGTTATATGGCTACCAGTGAGAGAGTGGAACAAGTCTGGGTTGTTAGACAGTGTATGTGGATTTCTCTGACTACCAGTGCACAGTGTAACAAGGCTAGGGTTTTATAGTGCATGTATGATTCTGTGGCTAAAAGTGGGGTAAGCAGGCATTGCATGTGTTGTTCTGTGGCTCCCAGTGGAACAAGGATGGGAAGCAGAGGTATATGTGGCTCTAAGGCTAACAGTAGACAGTGGAACAGGGCTAGGAAAGTAGACGATAGATTTCTGATTCTGTGGATATGAGTGGAACAAGGCTAGAGTTCCAGAAAGTGTATGTGTGGTTCTGTGGCTACCAGTGGGGCAAAGTAGTAATGTGTCTACTAGAGGAACAATGTTGGGGAAGGATGCAATATATGTGTAGTACTTTGTCTACCAGTGGGTCCAGGTTGGACAGTCAGACAAAGTATATGCATTTCTGATTATAAGTGGATAGTGGAAAAAGCTGGGGAAACAGACAGTTTATGTGTGAATAGCAGAGAGATGTCCAATGCATTGCAAAGAAATGCATTGTATCCCTTCCCCGGGTACATATGCTATAAATGTTTTTTACTGTATTCAGACCTCTTTGGGGGTATCCAGTTTGAGTGGGCTGTAGCAGGCTCAATTAGGTCATAGTTACAGGGGCATAGGAGGGGAAATACTCGGACTTGTGGGATTGTGGAGGGCAACAAAGTGTTCGTGGCAAATAATTAAAAAAAAACCAAAACATATATATATATATATTTTTTTTTAACAACTTATTTAGTGCCAATGCTGGATCAAATTATCCAATGTTGGTGCATAATGGAAGATAAAAACTATCCATGTCAATTCCCTGTCCTCCAACATAGCCCCTTAGCAGGGGCTTAGGAGCATGTGGAAGGGCATTTGGCCATAAAATGTAACAATGTTGAATCAAGTGATCCAACTTGTTACATAATATAGGGCACAGGGAAATGTATAGGTGACATGAATTGGTCTTAAGAATGACACAGTCACTTAACTGTTCTCTGATTCAGTATCACAGGGGCTCTTGGGTAGGGCAAACATTTTTTGGTTCAGATACAAACCACCCTAGCCAGTAATACCAGCATAATCTGCAGCGTCACTGAAACAGTATAGCATATGGGTTTGGCAGTTTAGGATAATTCAAGCAAACCTATATGTACTATCTTGGCACTTAAAAGGTTAATTACTGATAAAATATTGCTAACATAGAAGTTGAAGCTTGGATTATATGTATAGAAGTTAGGTCTAGATTACATTGCATTTGAAAAGTGTTATCACTAGTTTTATCTCACAGATTGATAGATGAATGTGTAGATAAAGCCCTTGATAACATTATCAATAGCAATGGAATCAGTCCTTAGAAAACAAATCCTACAGGACACAATACAGTGTAAAAAATATTTTATCTTATTAACATTTCTTGAGAACTCTTAAAGAGCAATTATCTGGTTTATCAGATTTAAAAACCCTGTGGCTGATCTGTGCATCTCCAAAATGGCTACTGGCAACAATTTGCTCAGGAAACTGACTTGGATGGCAGGGGGATTAGACAAAACTCAGAAGTTTGTGGCTCACACTCAGAGACTTTTTGATGTTATCCTTGCAGCCTCATAGACCTCCATTGCTAGGTTAGAAAATTGATCATTAGCAGAATTTGGGAAATTTGGGTTATGCCTCATAGGTTCACTATTGAAATGTCGCCCTATATTGGGCGACACACAAAAAGGCTAATTAAAAATATCTGCTGGTTCAATAGGGCGACATTAGAATGTTGCCCGCATGGAAAGGGTGACATTCTGATCTTGCATGGTTAAACTGTTGTGGATCATCCGAGTGAGACATCCTAGCTCCTGTCAGTGCCATAAACCGAGGGTGGCTGATAAAGCCGCTAATTCCAACCAGAACCACGCAACTACTAAACAACACAGTCTCCTCTCCTTCTTACCGCCTTTACCTCTCCAAATCATCTTCTGTCTGTTCTTTTGCTAACTGCTCCATTCTGAACAACATTGACACTTCTTTCAGTATAGATGGATGGTAGTGACAGCTCCCAGTGGAACCTATTGGCCTTTAGGAGATTGCTTGACCTGAACACTGGGCACACCATGTCAAAACTGCACCTTTTAAGTTACACCCATGAAAGTGGCACAGTAAGTTGAGTCTGAGGCACACCAAGTACCACTATTGTTCAGTATTAACCTACATGGACAGGGAAAAGTGGAAAACACAGCTGCAGGACTCATAGTATGTTAACTAAGGCCATTGCCAGTTATGGATAATATTAAAATCCTAGGCTTTACAGTGGTCCTTTTGCCCACAATTTCAGTGTGGAGCCTCACATATCCCCAAACTAATTTGCCCTCTATTTGGCAGTGTGTGTAAAAGTGTAACATCAGATTATCAGTCTTTTGATTAGGACAATATTCTGATCTCACTCTTTTGATCCATGTGACATTTGTAATGTGCCATTTGGGTGGTCAGTAACTAAAGGGTGGCATTTCAATAGGATACCTGTGTCATGTGGCACTGAACCAAGAGATTGGCAATGTCACAGTACAGGGTCTATTGAAGGGTCAAAAAGAGAGCATTGGAAGTCAGTTTGTTTACCCTAGTTCAGCTCTCTTGATGATTCCCTGAGGCATACAATGCAACCACAGCTTCCCAGGGGAGCACACCTAACTAAAAGGCAGCTATCACTGGAAGAATCTTGTAAATATTGGATATTATTTACCAGATGAAGTTTATTAAAGCTTTATTTCTTTGTTTCCAGTAGTAAAAGAGGAAACCAACCAGAATGAAATTGCAGAAGACCTGTCCAAGATTGGCACTGAGAGGTCACTTGTGCTAGACAGACTTGCAAGTAACGTCGCCAAACGTAAGAGCTGTATGCCTCAGAAATTTGTTGGTAAGAGTTTGCAGTCTCCTAACAAATGTCTTATAGGAGTCATTTTTCACTCTTATTCCTGAAGGAGATGCATCAAGGCCAAAGTTATGCAGTTTTGAACAGCATATTATGCAAAATTAGTTTTGCCCTCAGATTGAATCACTTTGTCCTTCTATACACTTTGTAAATTAGACAACGAGGGTATTATTCGTCAAAAGAAAGAATTCTGGAACAATCCAACTGCAATATAAAGAGGAAGTGAAAAAGTAAATTGTTCAAGAGGGGATTTTACCACCATGAATGCTTGCAAGGTCTTACAAGGGGTTAAAATCCCCATCCCAAAGGGGGATTTTCAGAATGTTCATTTTGGTTTAGTTGGCTTGCTCCAGAATTGCTCTGGTTCAGTTTGATAAAGAAGGCTATGAGGGCCTTATGAACAAAAGCTAAAGAGGAGCAATTTGGGGATAGAACAGACAAACTGCATCCCAGGAGAGATATAACATTTTGAATGTGTTTTTAACCATTTGAAAGCAAATCAGTGTGTTAGAGACCTGTTCGTTTTTATCAATAGGATGTTTTGTATGTGTGTTGTATGGTACAAAAGGTTTGCTCCAATTCATTCTCTTTTCTTTCATGAATGAAGCCATGCTGCAAAATCACAGAATTTAGATATCCGACATCATATGTTTCTAACATATGATATATAGCGAAACTGAAGGGACCAAATAAGGGAAAGGGAAATCCAATATATGTCAGTCTTTCATCCTTTTTTTATATTAAAAAAATATTTTTGTCTTGCTTTCAACAAATCTGGCAGAAACTCATAAAGGTAACTACGAAGCAATTTTGCATGTATTGGTTCTCCAAAAGACATATTTAAACAATACAAATAAGGCAGTGACATTATTCAGGTTATTTTTGGTGCATACATAGAATGCATTCAAATATACTGAGCCTGGATTGTCCAAGCAGAGACAGCACACATGCGGTCAATCCAGGCTGAGTATATTTAATTAGTACTATATAACATGTCCGCAGAGGCAAACATATTTTTTTTTTGAAGGACGTAAGGACCCCAGTCCCCTCTTACTGGTCTAGTTAGTAAGCCTTCAGTGGTAGAAACTAGTGTCTTTGAGCCCTGCAGTAAGAGCCATGTCTGCTTTCATGGACATTATATTGAGTACTATTTAAAGAGTAAAGGCTAGATTTAAAGTGGATGTGTCGCCTAGGTGACACATCCAATAGCATAAAAACATTATTTATTTTTTATTTTAAGCTTCCGTTTCATTTAAATTTAGCTTACAAAAGTATGTGCTGCAGCCACTTCCGGGTGACTGTGGTTCTCTGTGGTTACAGAGCTCTGCCTCTGCCCTCCTCCAATGACAGAGGCTTCTGTCAGTAAGCTGGAGTGGTCTCATTGGCAGAGATCGATATCTAGCCAATGAGACCGCTCCAGCTTCCAGACAGACACCTCTTTCATCGGAGGAAGGAGGAGAGCAGAGCTTTGGGCTGCAGTCTAGACAGAAGTGGCTGTAGCCCAGACTTTTGTAAGTTAAATTTAAACGAAACGGAAGCTTAAAATAAAAAGTAAATAACGTTTTTATGCTATTGGATGTGTCACCTAACTATTTATGGGATGTTGTGCATAGGTGACACATCCACTTTAAAGGCAGCCGACTCCAAAAAAAACAGGTGCCTGCATTTTTTCAAGCATTGTAAGCGATTTAAAGACCCGTGCTTTGAAAAAATGCCAGCAAAGAAAAAAAAACCCTGCTGGCCACTAAATTTAGATGAGTTTTGGCCCATTGAAAAGAAAAAAGCTACAATTTTTCATTTAATGCACTGCGTTAGCCCTAAAGATCCGATAAGGGTCTCACTTTAGCACATAAATTTTAAGACCCGTTTCTTTTTTTTTTTGTTTTTTTTGTTTTTTCACTAAAGTCCCTTATCGGACCTGTAGTCAGCCGATGCAGCTATTACAAGCAAAAAAAATCCCTAGTGCATGTATTAAGTAACTAACAAAGCAATATCCCATTACACTTACAATTAATCCTGATGTCCAGAGGAGTCCTCAGCATGCTGATCATTTTCTGTTCTTCTTTCTTCTCTTTTTTCTTGTATCTTCTCTTCATCAGTCTTTCTTTTAGCTGTAAAAAAAAAAAAATAAAAAAAAAAAAAAATATATATATATATATATATATATATATATATATATATATAAATTTGCAGAAATATTGCGGAAAATAATACATCATTTAACCCCTTGAGTGCCATAGGGGTAGGTTGCAGACCTCTCTGGGGCTCAAAGGGTTAAACAATGTATTACTCCAGTTGCATAGAAATATTTTAGGTCCAACTAAGCCATTATAGTAGGTGAAAGTTAAGCCATTATAGTAGGTCAGAGTTGCGCATTATAATATGTCCTGAAATGAAATAATAGAACACTTAGCTTATTAATCTGTGTGGCTGCAGAGGCGGCAGCAGCGGAGACTGTACTGTGTGCCACAGCCCCCCCTTCTAGTCCAGTCCCTCACGTGCCTTTATATATGAGCAGTCTCTGTCCATATTCCCTCACAGCCATTGGACCTAAAATATTGGCGGTATATTTCTATGCTTTGCAATGCATTGCATACCCCTCTGGCATTCAAGGGGTTAAACGATGTATAATTATCTGCAATATTTCTGCAAACTTATATCCATTTTTTTTACAGCTAGCAGAAAGAAGGTAATATAGAAAGTTACCAATCGGTGCTTGGCAGTATGTCAGGCACCGATAGCTTTTTTACTGTGAAGTTCCCAATATCGCTGCTATTTAGTGGCATTTTGGGAACTTAACGTACAAAACAGATGTTTGGCCACAAGCCATTTCCGTGGCCTAACGTGCATTGTGCTTTTAGCTGGTAGGGCCTATGATTATATCGGTCGGTACTCACTTTGGCCCTAAAGCATATTTTTGCGCACTGCTTTAAATCAAGCCCTAAATGTGCACAATTTATCCATCAGAATTTTCTGCCTAGATTAAGATAAGCAGGTGGTAATTTTCTTATAAGGTACTTGTCAGTATGCAATTCTTTCAAAAACAATGACACTAATGCTGATTATGTTACATCTGACTTACAATAATAATGGGATGGCTGCACCATTTAAGAGGCTTTTCCTTTGGGGTGGATTATAGATTCTGCATTGGTTATCAATGACAACTATTTAAAAAGTAAAAAATTCTGAACAATTGGTGTTATATTACTATGAGTAGTGCTATTTTGTCCTTCCTTTGTTTAACATACAGTATAATTCCTAAGTCAGAAATCTGTAGATTTGCTTTCCAAGTTTAAATCCCGCTGGTTAATATATTTAGATATCTACACTGATATCATCATGCGAGAAGACATAACAGAGATGCACATGCATTATTTTATTAGCTTCAAAACATAAAAATGTAGTCAGTGTGGTATTCTACATAATTGAAACAAACGTTGCATTGTACCCTTAGCCACATTTTTTGCATCCTTTAGCTGCCATTTTTGCTTTGCAGTATTCAACTCCACCTTCTGCATTATATTTGACTGCATCCAATTGCATCAAGTTGTTTTATCCTGTGTAGCTCTGCCCCATTTATTAGCTTCATTACCTTTTAGATGTCGTAGGAGGAAGGGTCTGAAATTTCTTTTGTTTGCACCATATACAAAAGTCTTTGCGCTGATTATTACAGGGTACCTGGAGGTTAAGATTCCGAGAGGACAGCCACACCCTCTCCCCCGCCGGGAACACCGAAGTCAGCCCACGTCGATGATCCACATGTCTCTTGTAGCTCTGAGTGGACCTTTGAAGGGATCTTTGAACTCGAACCCAAGTGGAGAGGAGCTACCTGAGATGCTTATCTAGAGCCGGAATTTCTTGTGTCTCAAAAGTCTCAGGTAGCAATGCAGACTGAAAGCCATAATTGATCAGGAACGGAGAATTCCGAGAAGAAGAGTTTATGGCACAATTCCTGGCAAACTACGCCCATGATAACAAGATCGCCCAGTCATTGTGATGGTCCAAAACAAAACGTAAGTACTATTCTAGGCCTTGGTTGGCTCTCTCAGCACCATTCGTCCACAGAAGGCCCTCCAGAATCGGGACACAAATTGGCTACCCCATTCCTAGACAAGCATCCTGGGTAATCCGTGGAGCCAGAACACCTCCCTGGAAAATATCTTGGCCAGCTCCTTGGAGGATGGAAGACCTTTCAGGGGTACAAAATGGGCCATCTTGGAGAACCTGTCAACAATCATTAGAATGACCGTGTGCCCATTGGATGCTAGCAGCTCAAACATAAAATCAATGGAAAGGTGGGACCAAGGATGTTCCCCATTAGGGACTGGCTGTAGTAGCCCAACCGGCAGGTGCCTAGGAGTCTTGCTACAAGCACATGTGGCACAAACAGCCACAAAGGCGGAGCAGTCTGTTCTCAGACTGGGCCACCAGAAGAGCCGAGATACCAGATGAGTTGGTCTTGCCCGACATGGCCTGCGGCCTTGGAGGCATGGTAGGTCATCATCAAGTGAGTTCTGAGATGGTCCGGGACAAAACATCTACCCCTGGGTTTCTCAGGAGGAGCGGCAGCTTATGAGGCCAAGATCGCCTTTCCTAGGGGGGAGGTAATACTGGTATAAATGGTTGCTAGAATGTGATTGGTAGGAATACTAGGCACCGGAGTGCTCTCTACCTCAGAATCCGATCCAGATTTTCTAGAAAGAGCATCTGCCCTGACATTCTTGGTACCAGGAAGGTACAATACCATGTAATTGAACATGGAGAGGAACAATGACCATCTGGCCTGTCTGAGGGACAATCTTTTGGCCTCCGAAATATACGTCGGGTTCTTGTGGTCAATGAGAATGAGTATCAGAGAACTTGTCCCCTCCAGAAGGTAACGCCATTCCTTAAGTGCAAGGATGATTGCCAGCAATTCTCGATCCCCAATCTCATATAAACTTTGAGCCCTGGATAATTTGTTGGAGAAGTAGCCACATGGCTGTAGGACTTCACCCGGAGCTGAGCTCTGAGACAGGAGGGCACCTACTCCTGTCTCGGATGCATCAAACTACAGTGTAAAGGGCAGGGTGGGATTGGGGTGAGACAGGATAGGAGCCTTAGCGAAGGCAGCCTTTAGCTCATCAAAATCTCGGATAGCCTCAGGGGACCAATTGGACTTGTCTGCCCCCTTATGTGTCATATCGGTGAGTGGCTTGACCACCAAAGAAAAGTTCTTAATGAATCTCCTGTAATAATTTTGAAACCTAGAAACCTCTGAATGGCTTTTAGACCTACCGGGCGAGGCCATTCCAGGACTGCGGACAACTTAAGCGGATCCATGGCTAGTCCGGCAGAGGAGATCACGTACCCTAGAAACATGACCTGATACTTGTGGAACTCGCACTTTTCCAACTTACAAAATAATTTATTCTCTTGTAAGAGTTGCAAAACCTGTGCTAAATCCACCTGATGTGCCTCTAGGTTCAGTGAATGGATAAGAATATCTTCCAGGTATACTACTACACATCTCTGCAGCAGATCTCTCAATACGTGATTGATAAATTCTTGGAATACTGCCGGAGCATTACATAATCCCAAGGGTATTACCAGGTATTCATAAGGTCGGCTGTGAGTGTTAAAAGCCCTGAGATCGAGTTTGGTAAAAACCTTTGAGCCCTTAATGCGATCGAACAGCTCAGTGATCAAAGGCAAGGGGTAAGCATTTTTGACCATCAACTTATTTAGACCTCTGTAGTCGATACATGATCTGAAATCCCCATCCTTGTTCTTCACGAAAAATAACTTAGTGCCAGCAGGTGAGGAGGACTTACGAATGATCCCTCTGGCCAGGGCCTCAGACACATACTCCTCCATGGCACGATTTTCCTCCACAGACAGAGGGTATATTCGTCCCCTAGGAGGTATGGCTCCATTAATCAAATCAATAGTGCAGTCATAAGGTCTCTGGACCGGCAAAGCACTAGCCTCTACCTTATTGAATACCTCCTTGACCGATTTGTACACTGCAGGTAATGAAGGAGAGGTACATAGTATTCTGGTGGGCTGCTGTAGACATGTCTCAGCGCAATAGGTAGACCAAGACACAATGCCACAAGTCTGCCAGTCTACCCCGGGATTGTGAGTCTGAAGCCAAGGAAACCCCAGGATAACTGCATAATGTGGAGACTTTATGATTTGAAATTGTAGGGTCTCCACATGGAGCACCACTACTCTTAGGGATAACGGAACGGTCTCCTGAGTGACTTGCGACGGCTGCAACTGTCTGCCGTCAATGGCTTCAATGGCCAGAGGAGAAGAGCGAGGCAACAGTGGAATATCATGCTGGGCCGCGAACTCTGCATCCATGAAGAAGCCAGCAGCTCCCGAATCCGCCAGGGCCGGAGCCGTGATAGCTGAAATGGACCAGGTCACTACTACTTCAAGAATAGGTTTCCCAAGCTGGGAATCTGGGGACTGTGATACTCCACCTAGGGTTTGCCTCTTACACAACCCTAGGTGTGAGCGTTTCCCAGATGGATTGGACAGGAGAGCAACAGATGTCCTGCCTTACCACAGTAAAGGAACAGGCCCTCTCTCCTACGAAACGCCCTCTCCTCCCCTGAGAGACGTGTAAAACCCAAGTGCATGGGTTCCACCCTGCCAGACTTGGCACCAGGAGGAGTAGGAGGCGAGGTAGGACAGGGTAGGGACGAAAAGCTTGGTGCCAATCGACACCTGATCTTATGCCCCTGGCCCTTTTACGCAGGTCTTTCTGTGAGTCTGGTATTGATCAGAATTGTAAAGGAGACTAATTTGTTTAAATCCCCTGGCAGCTCACGGGCTGCTATTTCGTCCTGATGGTCTGGAACAAACCTTGTGAGAATGCTGCCATTAACTCCTCATTGTTCCAACCCACTTCCGCAGCCAAGGTGCGAAATTCTATTGCAAAATCGGCCACAGTGCGTGAGCCCTGGCATATGGTCATTAGCCGTTTTGCTGCAGAGACTGCCCTGCCTGGAACATCAAAAACCCTGTGAAATTCCTCCACAAACTCTGTGAAGTTATCCACAATAGGCTTCCTTGTTTCCTTCAATGGATTCGCCCAGGCTAGAGGTCTCCCAGACAGCAGGGAGATAATAAAACCGTCCGTACTCTCTCAGCACCATTCGTCCACAGAAGACCCTCCAGAATCGGGACACAAATTGGCTACCCCATTCCTAGACAAGCACCCTGGGTAATCCGTGGAGCCAGAACACCTCCCTGCAAAATATCTTGGCCAACTCCTTGGAGGATGGAAGACCTTTCAGGGGTACAAAATGGGCCATCTTGGAGAACCTGTCAACAATCATTAGAATGACCATGTGCCCATTGGATGCTAGCAGCTCAAACATAAAATCAATGGAAAGGTGGGACCAAGGACGTTCCCCATTAGGGACTGGCTGTAGTAGCCCAACCGGCAGGTGCTTAGGAGTCTTGCTATAAGCACATGTGGCACAAACAGCCACAAAGGCGGAGCAGTCTGTTCTCAGACTGGGCCACCAGAAGAGCCGAGATACCAGATGAGTTGGTCTTGCCCGACATGGCCTGCGGCCTTGGAGGCATGGTAGGTCATCATCAAGCAAGTTCTGAGATGGTCCGGGACAAAACATCTACCCCTGGGTTTCTCAGGAGGAGCGGCAGCTTATGAGGCCAAGATCGCCTTTCCTAGGGGGGAGGTAATACTGGTATAAATGGTTGCTAGAATGTGATTGGTAGGAATACTAGGCACCGGAGTGCTCTCTACCTCAGAATCCGATCCAAATTTTCTAGAAAGAGCATCTGCCCTGACATTCTTGGTACCAGGAAGGTACAATACCATGTAATTGAACATGGAGAGGAACAATGACCATCTGGCCTGTCTGAGGGACAATCTTTTGGCCTCCGAAATATACGTCGGGTTCTTGTGGTCAATGAGAATGAGTATCAGAGAACTTGTCCCCTCCAGAAGGTAACGCCATTCCTTAAGTGCAAGGATGATTGCCAGCAATTCTCGATCCCCAATCTCGTATAAACTTTGAGCCTTGGATAATTTGTTGGAGAAGTAGCCACATGGCTGTAGGACTTCACCCGGAGCTGAGCTCTGAGACAGGAGGGCACCTACTCCTGTCTCGGATGCATCAAACTACAGTGTAAAGGGCAGGGTGGGATTGGGGTGAGACAGGATAGGAGCCTTAGCGAAGGCAGCCTTTAGCTCATCAAAATCTCGGATAGCCTCAGGGGACCAATTGGACGTGTCTGCCCCCTTATGTGTCATATCGGTGAGTGGCTTGACCACCAAAGAAAAGTTCTTAATGAATCTCCTGTAATAATTTTGAAACCTAGAAACCTCTGAATGGCTTTTAGACCTACCGGACGAGGCCATTCCAGGACTGCGGACAACTTAAGCGGATCCATGGCTAGTCCGGCAGAGGAGATCACGTACCCTAGAAACATGACCTGATACTTGTGGAACTCGCACTTTTCCAACTTACAAAATAATTTATTCTCTTGTAAGAGTTGCAAAACCTGTGCTAAATCCACCTGATGTGCCTCTAGGATCGGTGAATGGATAAGAATATCTTCTAGGTATACTACTACACATCTCTGCAGCAGATCTCTCAATACGTGATTGATAAATTCTTGAAATACTGCCGGAGCATTACATAATCCCAAGGGTATTACCAGGTATTCATAATGTCGGCTGTGAGTGTTAAAAGCCCTGAGATCGAGTTTGGTAAAAACCTTTGAGCCCTTAATGCGATCGAACAGCTCAGTGATCAAAGGCAAGGGGTAAGCATTTTTGACCATCAACTTATTTAGACCTCTGTAGTCGATGCATGATCTGAAATCCCCATCCTTGTTCTTCACGAAAAATAACTTAGTGCCAGCAGGTGAGGAGGACTTACGAATGATCCCTCTGGCCAGGGCCTCAGACACATACTCCTCCATGGCACGATTTTCCTCCACAGACAGAGGGTATATTCGTCCCCTAGGAGGTATGGCTCCATTAATCAAATCAATAGTGCAGTCATAAGGTCTCTGGACCGGCAAAGCACTAGCCTCTACCTTATTGAATACCTCCTTGACCGATTTGTACACTGCAGGTAATGAAGGAGAGGTACATAGTATTCTGGTGGGCTGCTGTAGACATGTCTCGGCGCAATAGGTAGACCAAGACACAATGTCACAAGTCTGACAGTCTACCCTGGGATTGTGAGTCTGAAGCCAAGGAAACAGGAGGATAACTGCATAATGTGGAGACTTTATGATTTGAAATTGTAGGGTCTCCACATGGAGCACCACTACTCTTAGGGATAACGGAACGGTCTCCTGAGTGACTTGTGACGGCTGCAACTGTCTGCCGTCAATGGCTTCAATGGCAAGAGGAGAAGAGCGAGGCAACAGTGGAATATCATGCTGGGCCGCGAACTCTGCATCCATGAAGAAGCCAGCAGCTCCCGAATCCGCCAGGGCCAGAGCCGTGATAGCTGAAATGGACCAGGTCACTACTACTTCAAGAATAGGTTTCCCAAGCTGGGAATCTGGGGACTGTGATACTCCACCTAGGGTTTGCCTCTTACACAACCCTAGGTGTGAGCGTTTCCCAGATGGATTGGACAGGAGAGCAACAGATGTCCTGCCTTACCACAGTAAAGGAACAGGCCCTCTCTCCTACGAAACGCCCTCTCCTCCCCTGAGAGACGCGTAAAACCCAAGTGCATGGGTTCCACCCTGCCAGACTTGGCACCAGGAGGAGTAGGAGGCGAGGTAGGACAGGGTAGGGACGAAAAGCTTGGTGCCAATCGACACCTGATCTTATGCCCCTGGCCCTTTTACACAGGTCTTTCTGTGAGTCTGGTATTGATCAGAATTGTAAAGGAGACTAATTTGTTTAAATCCCCTGGCAGCTCACGTGCTGCTATTTCATCCTGATGGTCTGGAACAAACCTTGTGAGAATGCTGCCATTAACTCCTCATTGTTCCAACCCACTTCCGCAGCCAAGGTGCGAAATTCTATTGCAAAATCGGCCACAGTGCGTGAGCCCTGGCATATGGTCATTAGCCGTTTTGCTGCAGAGACTGCCCTGCCTGGAACATCAAAAACCCTGTGAAATTCCTCCACAAACTCTGTGAAGTTATCCACAATAGGCTTCCTTGTTTCCTTCAACGGATTCATCCAGGCTAGAGCTCTCCCAGACAGCAGGGAGATAATAAAACCGTCCGTACTGCGTTCACTGGAAAAGGCATGCGGCACCATTTCCAAGAAAATGCCCACTTGGTTCAAGGACCCTCTACGGAGAGTGGGCTCCCTCTCGTAACGTTGAGGAAGAGGGTCTGTACCGGATAACCCTCAACTGGTACTGTGCTCCTGATTCAAAGGTACCACCGGTGCCGAATCTGGAGAGGCCACCAGATGGCGAGGAGTTTGCCCAAGGTTTGCAGTTCGGTTTAACAGAGTTTACACAGCAAAGGAAAGCAGAATGATTTGCTGATCCTGAGAGTCTATTCTGGCTAGAATGCTCTGCACTGGTTCACTTATACCTTCAGTACTCATGGCCCTTTCGTACTGTCACGATCACTAGGCAAATAAATACACGACAACGGAACAAGTGAATTTAACCAGTTTATTAAAATAATCAGAATAATGAAAAGAGCAAAAAACACTTCCTCAGTCAAAGGGGAGAACGACGTGAGGACAGTGTCTAGTCCACTACCCAGGAGCTGACACTGAACCACTGCAGGCATGTAGATACTTGGTTCTAAACACAGATAGGCAACTGAACGCTGAGATAGCACAGGAGCATACCCAGAGAAGGAAATGTCAGATGGAGCTTTTGGGTAGCTGAAGGTGTAGTGATACCCAGTGGGGACACGGAGCAAGGGTAGCCAGCAGATACAGGCAATCTGCATATAGCACTACTCCAGGCAGCAGAGTAAGTGCTCAGGCAAGGCAGCCGGTAGGAGCGCACAAAGAGGAGGCCACGGGCGAGACTAAACTGCACTTGCCTGTTGGAGGCAACGGCTTGACTGAGCAGAGGCAACAGAGTACATGCGCTAATACAGGCGGCCAGATAGGTAGCGCAAAAAGGAGGCAACAGACTAGGGGGAGCGGAAGTAACTGCAATACTACCAGCTTGGTAGCTAAGTGCCAAAGGGAAGGAGCGCGCCCTTCATCTATCCGGACAAGTGGTAGTCCGACAGGAGCGATAACTAATACCGAGCGTAGTCAGACAGGCCACAGTCGGAAGCCGGATCGGGTAGTCAGCCACAGCCGAGGTCAACATGGAGAGGGTAGTCGGACAAGCCAGAGTCATACACAGATCAGGTAGTGAGACGGAGCCACAGGTCACAACCAGAATGGGTAGTCAGACAGGCCAAGGATTGAACACCAGGGAATGACGGAAGCCAAGCAAGGGTCAGGCATGCAACACGCACAGAAACACCACGAAAGGGCGACTAAGCCCAGTTCGCGGCCAGGCTATAAAGCCGATGCCAGAAGGCGGAGCATAATCGCTAAACTGACAGGAAGTATAAAATAGCGAGCACGATGTCAGAGACGTGCGCCCGCAGATGGATTGAGCCAGAGTCATGCCGCTCCACTCCAGATTACCGAACAGGTACAGCAGGCAAAGAAATCACGGGCACCGTGATACTGGTATCTGTTTTGTGGTCTGTCTTTAGCTTCAGAGCTCAGACTATACTGTGCATCTTGGCTGTTCCATGATGCAAAGATTGTTTGAGGTTATTCCCACCTTGTCAGCTGTAGTCTGCATTAACATGTGCCAGTAGCAGGTTTAGTTGGAATGATCTCTTTTGAATTTTAAGAAGTCATTAAGGCATTTGATCAAGTGCCAAATGGTTGTCTGGTATGTAAATTAACTCTTTGAGTGCCAGAGGAATACGGATCGCATTGCTTTTCAATGCGTTTCATACCCCTATGGCACACAAAGGGTTAAGGTAATTGGGGGCAGGTCCTGTGCAGCTGGATAGGAAACTGTTTGAAGAAACAGTGTTTTGTTGTAAATGGAAAATTCTCCAATACTGTTAAAGCTGAGGGTGGAGTAACTCAGGGTTCAGTACATTATCCACTGCTTTTTAACATGATTATAAATGACCGGGAAATTGTTATAGAAAGCAAAACTTCAATATTTGCAGATGACACTACATTATGCAGAGTAATAAATTCAGAGCAGGATGTTTGTTGTCTACAGAGGGATTTACATAGAATGGCAGATTGGGCAAACAAATGAATATGAAGTTTAAAGCGAGAAAGTGTAAAGTTATGCATTTCAGAAGAAAAAAGCTCAATGCGTCCTATGAAACTTAATGGAATCATTTTAGGAGACTCATTGTGAGAGAAATATCTGGGAGTCCTTGTAGACTACAAACTTGGAAACAGTTATCAATGTCAAACAGCAGTACCAAAGGCAAAGCAAGTCCTGTCTTGCATAAAAAGGAGTATTGAAGTAAGAGTGGATAACATAATTTTGCCACTGGACAAATCGTTGGTAAGACCACACCTTGAATATGCTGTGCAGGTTTGGGCACCAGTGCCATGAGCCTCCTTTCAGGTCTGAAACTCAGTAGCTATGGAGTGAAGTTCGGGGGCACTGCCAGCCACAAATTTCCTTTGCTGCGTCCAAAGTCATATTAAAGTTTCTGACCTTGAAGCCAGACATCTGACCCCAGTTGAGCCAGTACCCGGACCTGGACAGAAAGCCTGTAGGCTGGAATGAGGACAGACCAAAGGTGAGGGAGACTAGATGAGAGAAGGAGTGAGAGGAACTTACTGACTGTTAGAACTGCTCTAGTGAGAGAGCCAAACAATAGTAAGCAGTGAATCACAGCATCCATAATTCTGGAGTGGCTTATGACCGCTAACAGCAGCTAACCCGCACAGGTAATGAGCGACCTGCATAACACTAGCAGGGTATACTAAAAGATTGGCGTGGGCTAGGACCACTAAAAAGAAGCTTGCAACTAAGTAATAGGTGATCTGCTCTGCTCTAAGAGACTACACAATATATACAGTGGGCTAAGACCACTTAGAAGCAGATAGACTACAAAATAATAGAGCATCTAGAGCCAATCTTCTGAATGTAAAAATAGTGGCAGAAGTAGCCTACTTAGACCACTAGGAGCAGATACACTGCTCTGTTAAAGAGCTGCTTTAGTAGCGGGCTAAGACCGCTTAGGAACAGGTATACTGCTTCTGGCAATGAGCTGTGTGCTGTGTTCTAAATAACTCCACAATAGGATCTTGTGGATAGATACGATAAATATGTAGTGGCCATAGTAGGCTTAGACTGCTTAAGAGCAGATATACTGCTTCTGATAACGATCGGTGGGCTCCACTCTAAATAATTCCACAATAGGATGTTGCGGCAGTAGCAGAGGGCTGAGTCCGCTTAGTGCAAGCCAACTGTACAGGAGACAAGGGCTGGAACCTCTCTCTGTAAAACAAATATAGTAGATGAAATAATGGGTTGGGATAGCTTAGAGCAGAACAACACTCTCTATTACGCCGCATAAATGCAGCACTCTTCATAACTCAGAATGACCAGTGGGCTGGGACTTCTTCACAGCAAAGACACCTAAAGGATACCATGGAAGTAAATATGCAGGAGTAGGCAAAAGAAGGGTCAAACAAGCTAGGACTTTACACTGGTAAGCAGGCATAAGCAAGGTGCAATGGGATTAACAAGAATCAGAGTCACAGTAATCAAGGTCACACACAGCAGGCAATACAGGTCTCCAGGGGGAATAAGCAAAATCAGGCAGCAATAGTCATATAGTACAAAAAAAGCAAACTCTTCACAACTCCACCATGAAAAAAATAATCAGGAGGCAAGAGCCATTAGGCTGCAGTGACATAAGAGAGGACATATGACACTGCCCCCACCTTAATGAAAGCCAACCAGGTGACCAAGTTTATCAGGATTAGCACAATTAAATCTCTTTCCAAGATCTGTCTTTGGAACCATAACCTTGCCAATCCACAAGATATTGTCTACAACAAATACGAGGGTCAAAGATACATCAGACTTCAAATTCAGTATCTCCATTAACCAGGACAGGACGAGGAGAGTGATTCTGGAAAAAAAAACGTTGCAATGAGCAAAAACAATTTTTGTAAGGGCCAATAAATCGTGGCCCCAACTTTTGAGGAAGGATGTTTGAGATGTAGTCTTTGGGTAGATAACCAAACTTTATCGTCAGGTTGATAGGAAGGACCCAGGGAGCGACAACAGGCAGCTTCCCTTTTATGAGCAGCCACTGACTGGTGAAGATGAGACTGAATCTGGAACCATAGCTGACTGATATTGTCCACCACAGAATTAGCTGCAGGAACAGAAGTAGGAGTAGAAGAAGGCATACATCTGGGATTGTAACCTAAAGCACCAAAAGAGGGAGAACTACACAACAAATCATGAAAACAATTGCTAAATGCAAATTAAGCTAATGGGAGTAAATCAGACCAGGCAGATTAATCGTGTTCAAGGAAATGAAGAAGAAAAAATTCTATGGACTGATTAGTAGGGGTGGGAGAAAGGTCCTGTAATGTTCCCCAAAATCATCTGTGAAAACCACATGGTTATACATTTTTTTGCGAGTAAATCCACTTTAAATAAAGAGATTAAAATCTCTGGCTTTTTCGCTCATTGTCAAAAAGTTTTAGCTACTTTTTCAATGTCTACAAACATTTTGCCTCTTCAATTACATGTTTTTTACTGTTTCACTGTAAAAACATGACATTTTCCAGGAAGTTAAACACAATACAAGCAGCTAGAGAGAGGGTGCTAGGATGTTGTGCTCTGATTTATTGAGGCAAAATTGAGACAGGAGAGGCTCATAATGACTGCTATCAATATAAGCACCTTAATACAACTAAAAGGAGGAGCTGGATTGACTGTGATGCCTCAGTTAGTCTGAGGAGGATGAAATTACCATAACCAACATTAAAGTGTCTGGATGCCCTTATTCCCCAGACCCAATGATGGCCAGTCCCCCTACATCACCCCCTTGGGGAATTTTGTTTAATGGGCAGGGAAAGAAGAGGGTAGTAGTGTGAGCAGGACAGGTCAGCTACCTGTGCCTGCTAGAAGTGCTTCACCTGCCTGGGTGTCTTGTGATTCTTAGGAGGGGGGAGTAGGAGATGATGCCAAGTGTGACAGCAGAGGACCCTAAGTCACACTTTCCATCCCCAAGCAGTCCTGCCACCACTACTACTAATGTAAGAGGATCCACCGGCTACAGACTCATAGTGCTAGGAGTGAAGGATGGGGTGATCATACTAGTAGTGAGGAAGCTTCAGAGACTGAAGGTGATGTGGTTGGTGTTAGTAGTAGTAGTGATGGTAAAGTAGCTGGCGGGATTAGGGTTACCACAGTAGATCCTCCTGCTCATGCTGGAGTGGTAGTATTGCAGTGGCTAGACTAGTGATCAAGGGAATCCACAACATTACCCTGGCCCCGGGAGTCCCTTTCCTCCATGGCATTGTCCAGATGGAACATGATTATGAAGAAAGCAGAAATGCTGGCTACCAGCAATAATACCACAGCCACCATGAGCACAGATCAGCTGCCTGTGCCTGCTGCTAGTGCTGCAAGTCTGCCTTCTTCAGCTGAACAAGTGAGATGTCAAGTGTGACAGTAGGGGACCCTCTGTCACATTTCTCATCACCTCCACCAACTGGTGAGACATCTGTAATAGAGCAACACCAGCAAGGAGGGACTGGTGGTGGTGATAATGATGATGGAGAAGCTGGGTCAGAAGAGACATCAATGGCCTTTTTAGCCCAAACCGAGAAGGAATGGGAGAGAGATATAAGGATGGGGATCGGTATCACTACCGCCACCAGCAGTGAGATTTTGGAATTTGCAGAGTTTGCACTTCTGTAATTTCTGCAGGATGCTGAGGAGTGAGAATGGGGTCCAGTGATGTGGGACTAGGACAGGTTCCACTTGCCATCAGCAATATTCCTGGTCCTAGTTGCAGTGCTGATTCTGAGGCAGTAACAGCAACAGCAGCAACATTATCCTCTGCCCCAGCCAGTGAAAGATGTGAATGTGGAGGAGAAGAAGAAAGAGGCTGTTCTTCTCTACCCTTCCCCTCCCCCTAAAGTCCTGGGTGTGGGACTATTATTCTCTTGGGGTCGGCACAGTGCCATCATCATTGACAGCATTGCACAATTGGTGAAAAGAGGAAAGGAAGGAACACATCTTGGCACAACATCCCTGATAACACACATGAAACATAGACACCATGACTTTTATGTGAAACATGTTAAAGCTGGTTGAAGGATAGGGAACAGTGTGTGGTTTTAAATGGAAAATTCTCCAATACAATTAAAGTGGAGAGTGGAGTACCTCAGGGTTCAGTACTAGATCAGCTGCTTTTTAACATGTTTATAAATGACAAACAAATGGAAAATAAAGTTTAATGTGGGGAAGTGTAAAGTCATGCATTTGGGAGGAAATAATCCTTGAGTATGCAGTACAGTTTTGGGTACCAGTTCTGAAAAAGGATATACTAGAATTAGAGAGGGTGCAGCAAAGAGCAACAAAATTAATCAAGGTAATGGAGGACTTGACGTATGAGGAACGACTAGACAAATTTGGTTAAATTACTGTTGAGAAAAGACGACTAAGAGGAGACCTTATCACATTGTACAAGTATATGAGAGGTCAATACAAGGATCTCTGCGGTAAGTTATTTATTCCAAGGCCTGACCAGGGGATACCCCTTGAAATTAGAGGAAAGGAAGTTTAGACTTCACAGAGGAAGAGGTTTTTTACAGTAAGGTCTGTTAAATTGTGGAATTCCTTGCCCAAGGAGGTGGTTATGGCAGATACAATGGATACATTTAAGAGAAGATTAGATACATTTCTTTCCAAAGGGAACATACAGGGTTATACTGTATATTCGTAGGCAAATCAGGAAGGTCTGATAAAGACTAACTTATTTGGTAGCAGGAAATCTATAAAATTATCAGTCACTGGGGTATAAGGCAAAGGTTGAACTTGATGGACTTGTGTCTTTATTCAACCTAATTTACTATGTTAAAGCCAAAACCCAGCCAAAGAAATTGCTGTACCCCCAACTCTTCCCAAAGACAACAAGAGGTGGGGCAGAAATTAAAGAGGAGGAAGAATAGAGAAACCCAGCCAGAGTCTGAAGGTTTGATGGCAAGCGACACACTTGGCTCACAATCACCTTCTAGGGTCTGAGTACAGGAAAATGTAACTACATCTTCTGGGGATAGCCTGCTGATAGCCATTCAGTAGATGTCAGGATTTGTCAGTTTGTGTCCACCCATTGTACCCTGTATAGTTCTCTGGCCACACATGGCAGTGTGGTGGATGATAATCGCAACCAGGGCGCTTATGGGAAACATAGTTTTTCTCAGAAGTACCCCAAAACAGTGCCCGAAGCCCCCCCAGACTCCCAACACACCGAATCTAGCTACCGGATGATAGAGCAGGGGAAGATCAACAAAATGAGCCCTCTCTGAAGTCGCTGTGACAAGCGGTTCCAGAGATACGTCCCACACTGTGTAAACCCATAGAGAGTAAAGGAGCAATGGCGTCTATGCGGGTAAAAGCGCGCTTAAAGGCGCGGAACATTAAATATTCCTGAGAGAAAAAGTTCACCAAACATACTTCTAACACATGAGAAAATAACAACCCAAAGCTCCAAAACCCAGGGAATACCACAGACATTGCATAAATACAAGCAATAGAAATAAAAACACCCTATGAGTGCTGGAGTGCAAAATGCAAAACTCCCAAATACATGCCCAAAGAAGGGACACTGTGGGACAAGTGGACCTTCAGCACTCAAAGGGTGGCTCACCTTTCTGCAGGACTTCTGTCTTCAGGTAACCATGTTAAAAGGGAATTAACCAGAGGAAAATTCTCCAGCAGGGAAGCTACTTGACTCAAGTTGTTCCCTCTTCAGGGCATAAGGTCCACCAGAAAATCCCTGGAAGCTGCACTAGCCACTTTGGAGAGGGCAATTCACAGCCATGGTCACCCGCCTAATGGTGGTATTCCATATTTGAAGAAAAACAATAAAAAAAACTAAAGTTGAATGAGAGATGTTCTCCACCTGGTGTGCACAGCACACAGGAACAAATCAATCTGGCTTGGCTCTGGCCTGACGGCAGCTTAAGAAGGAGGGGAGGCTCCACCCCCTGCATACATTTGAATGAATGTTCCTGCCTACTTAAAGGGGCGGATCGCCTCCCATTGTACCAGTGACCTGTATGGACTAAGTGAAAAGGATTTAACAGGTAAGACTAAAATCCTATTTTCTTAAAAAAAATCCAGAGGCCTACAAAAAAACACAACTATTGGGGGCTTGTTTCTAACATGCCTAAGTACTACAAATCAATGATTCCTCAGGGCTTGTGACTCTAACAAGCAAAATTGATAACAGTTATCTGTGATTCCTCAGGGCTTGTGATACTAAGAAGACGAAATGAAAAAAGTGTGTGATTACTCAGGGCTTATGACGCTAACAAGCCAAATTGATAAAAATCATCTGTTATTCCTCAGGCCTTGTGATGCTAACAAGCCAAATTGATAAAAATTATCTGTGATTCCTCATGGCTTGTGAAGCTAACAATCCGAATTGCTAAAAATTATCTGTGATTCCTCAGGGCTTGTAACACTAACAAGCCAAAGTCCTACAAATCAATGTTTCCTCAGGGCTTGGACCTAACACAAATGTAAATCCTACAACAAATAAATGTTTCCTCAGAGCCTGGGCCTAATACAAGTCTAAGTCCTACAACGACAAAAATCCCTTATAGGACTTGTACTTGTTCAGCTGATTCTTTCCCCAGACTCCACCCACCAACACAGGCACCGTGCTAAGACTCATTTTATACAAAGTCTCATTTTTTTGTTTTATTTATATTTTTTATTTATATTTTCTTTTTTTATTAACTGTCCCCCTTCAATTCCAGTCAACAACCCCCCCCCCCAAAAGAAATAAAATATTCAACTGATTCTTTTCCCAGGCACACTCCTCAGACCCATTTTATACTACATCTTATGGGTTATTTTTAATCGTATTTAGTTTTTATTTTTTTTATTAACTTCCCCCCAATCCTAGTAAACAAACCCCCCTAAAAAAATTCATGATTCAACTAATTGTTTCCCTACACTCCGCCAAAACAGGCACCCTCATACCTCTATTATACTATGCCTTTGGGAAATAAAATAACATTTGCTATGTGTGTAAATACAGTGTTTCCGTTGATTTCAATGTAATTAGCTAGGCGTAAAAAGCAGAAAAACTTCACTTTTCTTGGGAAATTATTTGCCGATTTTGGTTTGAGGTGAACATTTTTGCCTGTCCCTACTGATGAGTATACTCAGTTTATCCATTGGATTGAAGATGTTATACAGATAAAAAATGTAATGAATTTATGAAGCTGGGAACAAAAGGCTCTCCAAAAACACACTAGATTGGATGTCTGCTAGGTAAAGGAGCAAACGTAAGCGTAGTCATACAGAGCAACAAGTCAGCACCAGAGGGGGTAATCAGACAAGCCAGGTCATGCACAGTTCGGGTAGTCAGCCAGAGCCACAGGTCTGCACCAGGCTGGATATCCACTAATAGGAATACACAAAAGAATAGTCAGACAGAGCCACAGGTCAGCACCAGGTTGGATGGAAGACTAGCCAGGTCATACACAAAGCCCAAGATAAGAGAACAGCTAAGCACAACAACGCAAGGGCAACTGAGTCAGGACTCAGTCTGCCTTTTAAACCCCTCCACAGGAAGTAGGTAGGAGGAGCAGCTCAGAGGGAGGAAGAAGGTTAGGAGGAAGTAGGTAGGAGGAGACTACAGGAAGCAAACACATAAAACAGAGGTCTGCTGCATGCTTAAAGCTAAAATGAAGGTAAGCTGTAACATCGACCTTCAAAACAATCTGGTGAATAGGATCTGGAAAATGGAGGATTGGGGCTATTGTGAATGCAGTTTTCAGACACTTTTTTTATTCAAAACTTTGATGGGGCATTGATGGTAATTAGAAAAACCCACACATCTTTGAATGGTTTTGACATCAGAGGGTACGGTCCAGTGAGTAACAGCAGAGACTTTAAGGGGATGCATTTCAAAGCTGAAAGGAGAAATAATATATCCCAGAAAAGAGACTTTGGGTTGCTCAAAACCTCATTTGTCCAGTTTGACAGAGAGGGAATTTTCTCTTGAGTCCTGAAGAACAGAACTAACATGTTCTCTATGTAGGGGCAAGGTGGAATAATACATCAAAATGTCATCTAGATAGATGAGGAATGGGACAACAATATGTCCCTAAAAACGTCATTAACAAAACTTTGAAAAGCGGTCGGGGCATTACAAAAGTCAACGAGCATTATGAGAAATTTGTAATATATCTGGCATTAAAAGTCCATAATCCTGTGCAATATGAGACACTTTTCTTGGGTTAGGTACAAGACTGGTGTGTCAAGAAGCCATGGTGAAACTGATCAACGCGTTTCGTGCTTGCTGTGCTTACTCTCCTACTGCTCAGAATTATGGACTCACAATTATTGTAAGGTAGTCTTTTATATATTTTTGGAATAAAGCTTTTGATGATGTTATGTATTTTGGGCGCATTTATTGGTATGATTATAGTGGTGCATATTACTTTAAAATATTCTCAGATACATTTTGCCAGGGAGTTCAGTAGGGCAATCAGAAGCATGGTGATTCGAGAGGACATCATACTTTAGTTTATGAAAAAACATTTAAAAAATCATAATAAACTGTAGGAAGCTCATTCTCCAACAGAGGTTTTGAGTGTACCGTAGCAACCATAGGAGCAATACACATGGTAAAACAGAATGAACTCCAAGAATACAGCTGGCCTCCAACCCAGTCAATGATAGGATTATGAGCCTTCAACCACAGAAAACTGAGAATGATAGGGGATTTAGGTGAGGGAATAGCATCAAAGATAATCTCCCCATGGAGGACACCTATCTTCATTCTCAGAGGTATAGGTTCCAAGACTAAACCATTACCCAAGGGTTTGCTATCAGCCAAGGATACCAGAAGAGGGGTTTTATTAGAACAGAATGCCAATTTTATGGGCCCAAGAAAGATCAATGAAAAGGCCAGTGGCTCCAGAGTCAACAAAAGCATGAGTGAGGTGGAAGAATACAGGAAGTAACATGCTGGCGGAGGTAGGAGAATGACAAGAAACAGTACTTCGAGGTTCTCCTACACCCACCCCTAAGCTTCGGAATTTCTAGGTGAACTGGACAATGTCTAGTGAGATGGCTTTGATTCCACAATATATACAAATACCTAGAGGACTGTGTTTTTTTTCATTCAGTGTCAGATAATTTGTTTACATTACCAACCTCCATAGGTTTGTTGGAAACTGCCTAGTCCACTGGAGGGAAGGGCAGGTTAGGAAAACCCCTTGAACGAGGACCTCTATCCCTCTCTTGCTGTTGTTCAGATTCCAATCTATTTCATAGGCTAATGTTCTGAATTCCATAGAATATTGTCCCAATGACCTGTTCCCATGATGGATCGCCAAAAGTGCAGCTTCAGCTGTGAATTTACAACCCAGGGCATCAAATATTAAAGAGAAGGTTTTAATGAATACCTCTTCTAATAGTGGCACGTTTTGATGTACCAAAGGTGACACCCAGGCCAGGGCTTTGTCTTTGAGCAAGGAGATGATGAATGCCACTTGCTCTGAATGCATATAAATTAACTGAGGAATGGTTTTAAAAATGATTGAGTACTGATTTAAGAAACCCCTAGAGTCTGTTGGTTTGCCAGAAGATCATTCACGGAGGGGAATTTTCATTGGTTTGGGAAGGAAGTCCCACTACCAGTCAGATTAGAAGAAACTCCTGGGGATGTGGCCATGGAAGGGGGCTGGAGAGGCACTGTAGAATCACAAAGCATATCTAATACAACACTGAGTTAAACCTTGTAGATGGGCTTCATGAGCAGTTAATACCTGTTCTCGGTGAGGTTGTCTGGCAATAAGTTGCACCAGTTATGCAGGGTCCATAATGGACCAATGATTTTTTCACTCATCTCCTTTCAGGTATGAAACGCAATAGCTAGGAAGAAATGCTAGGGAACGCGGTTTGGGACAAAGCTGTATTAAATTTGCTGCCCACTAAATCAGATGTCTGACCCCAGTTGGGCCAGGGCCCAGACCTGGACAGAAGACTTGTAGGCTGAAATGAGATCAGATCGAATGTAAGGGAGACTAGATGAGAGAGAGAGAGAGTGAGAGGGACCCAGATATGCTGAACTGGCTATCAGGTCTGCTCTAGTGGAAAGCAACAAATAGTGTAACATAAGCAGTGACTCACAGTGTCCAATAATTCTGGAGTGGGTTATGAGCTGTCTGCTTATATTAAAAGATAGGAGTGGGCTACAGCCACTAAAGCAAAGCTTGCAGCTAGGTAATAGGTAGTCTGCTCTAGTCTAAGAGAGTACACAATATATACAGTGGAGTAAAACAGCTTAGAAGCTGATAGACTGCAAAATAATAGAGCCGCTGGATCTGCTCTTCTGAATACAACAATAGCAGCAGAAGTAGTGTGCTGAGACCATTAGGCTCTGATGCACTGCTCTGGTAATGAGCTGCTGTAGTAGCAGGCTGAGAACACTTAGGAGATGGTATACTGCGTCTGGTAATGAGCAGTGGGCTCCAACCTAAATAACTCCACAATAGGATGTTGCGGGCCGAGACTGCTAGGGAAAGTTAAACTGCAAATATTACAGCGGCTGGATCCGTTTTTACAATACATATGGTAGTGGCAATAATTGCAGGCTGAGACCACTTAAAAACAAGTATTCAGCTTGGAAATTATTGGCCATAGTGTGTGCTGAGACCACTTAGAAGCAGATAGACTGCTCTGGTAATGCACAGCAGGAGTAGGTAAACTGCTTCTGCTAGGCTCCGATCTCAGTAATACCACCATAGACTGTTATGTACTGAGACCTCTTCTGAAAAGATATACTGCTTCTGGAAACAAACGTTAGACGCTGCTTCTTAAGACTCCACCAATATGTGTAGCAGCAGTAGTAGCAGGCTTAGAACACTTAGGAGCTGGTATACTGTTTCTGCTAATGAGCAGAGGGTTCAACTCTAAATAATTCCACAATAGGATGTTTCGGCAGTAGTAGCAGGCTGCAGGCTACTTAGGGCAAACCAACTGTACAGGAGACGAGTGGCTGGTACCGCTCTCTGTAAAACAAATGTAGCAGCTGAAATAACAGGTTGAGACTGCTTAGGACAGAACAACTGTTCTTAAGATGAGCGGCTGTGTCCTGCTCTTTATCATGCCCCATAAACACAGCACTTTCCATAACTAGGAAAGATCAATGTACTGGTACCACTTTACAGTACAGGCACCAAGAGGAGCACTGCTAGGATACCAAGGATATAAATCCACAAGAGTTATCAAAAGAAGGGTCAAACAAGCCGGGTCTTTACACTAGTAAGTAGACACAAGGTACAATTTGATTACCAAAGATCAAAGTCAGGATAGCCAAGGTCATACACAGCAGGCAATTTAGGTCTCTAGGGGAATAAGCAAAATCAATCTCAGACAGCTATTGTCAGATAACACAAAAAACAGCAAACTCTTCAATACTCCAGCACGAAAAAATAATTGGGTAAGGCAAGAAGGAGTTCCAGGTCCTAAAAAGAGACAGGAGCCATTAGGCTGCAGTGGGCTAACCACAGGAAGAAAGACAGGCAAAGAAGGGGAGTGACATAGGAGAGGGAACATGACATCCAGTTCTGAAAAGGATATTCTAAATATTCTACAGAAAATATGACTAAGAGGATAACTTATTACACTGTATAAATGTATGCAAGGTCAATATCAATACAAGTATCTCTTCAGTGAGCTTTTCATTCAAAGGTCTGCTCAAATGCCCAGGAGCCACCCCTTAGATTAGAGGAAAGAATGATTCAAGAGAGGAAGGTTTTTTTTTCAGAAAGGTCTTTTAAATTGGGATGTTCCTTGCCCAAGTATGTGGTAATGGAAGATTCAATGTTTATATTTAAGAGAAGGTTAGAGACATTTCTAGCAGAAGGGAACATACAGGGTTATACTCTGAATTAGTATGTAAAACAAGAAGTTCTGGCTAACAGATTAATACCCATTTAGGAGTCAGGAAGGCTTATATAATTTTCGTTTTCTTGGTTAAACTGCGGCAAAGGGTAAAGTTGATGGACTTGTGTCTTTTTCAACCTTATTTACTATGAAACTATATAACTAGGTAACATGTTTGAAAGTGTTTCATCAACATTTACACTGCAAATTATTTCATTTTGTTCGCTATATCCTACTAGACCACCTTCTAGTTTTCTGTCTCCAAGCTTTCAGGGCTTGTCTCTTGATATTGATGTATGTAAGGCCACGTTCAAAACAGAGTGTCCTTTGACAGCAGTGCATTCTTTTGGTAGCTGGATCTAGTTACTTCTCGCCGGAATGTATTAGGAAGAGCAGCACCAATAAATATGCATTTTGGCATGTCTATAAGGTGATCATTCTTTCAGCTACTCCATGTTATTCTTAGAAGAGAATAAAGAGTTTACATCTTTTCAGTATAGTGTAGCAGTGTAGCAAGCCGAGAAAGTATGATATCATGATCCAGTGATGTCACAGGCCCAAACACAGAGGTGTGGACAGTAGATTCTGGCTGACACATACACCGACTAAATAATAGTTTATAACATGTTTATTGGATTAACCCCTTAAGGTCCAGCGGTCCTGGGACGTTTCCATCCCATAAGGACCACATTGAACCACGTGAACGCGCCAGTACAGGTGACCTGTTGCGTGTATTGGCGTGTCACTATGGGGCCTGATAGAGATCGCTCCGATCTTGGAGCGGTCAATTTCAGGCCCTATTTTTACTTACAGCGCTCCCGGTAGAGCGCTGTAAGTAAAAAGTATGTGATGTACTATGACCGTCATCGGTCCTTGAGTATTTCAAGGACCGTGACAGTCATAGTACGGCACATGTTGTTAAGGGGTTAAGAAAAAAGGGTAGATCTTTGTACTCTTGTTATTTTAACTTAAATAAAGACAAGTTTCCTGCTCTGAAGGGAATTTTTTTTTAAATTGGTAGATATGTGCAATAACCTACCAGCAGAAGTGGTAGAGGTTAAAACAATGATGGAATTTAAGCATGCATGGGATAGGCATAAGGCTACCCTAAACATAAGACAAGATGAAGGACCAAATAAAGTCTGAGGTTTTTACTGCAGGAAAAATGGGCCAACTGGATGGGCTGCATGGTTCTTATCTGCCGTCAAATTCTATGTTTCTATGTACCTTTTCCAGTTCAATAATGTCTTATTTAGAAACTGGTACTCAAAACGGTACTCTGTATTCTAGATGAGATCTTACCCAGGATTTATATAGAGGTAGAATTATATTCCAGTCCTGTGCATCTATACCCCTTTTGATACAGCATAGTATCCTGTTGGCTCTTGCAGCAGCTGAGTGACACTGCACTATTGTCTATTATTCCTAAATCTTTCTCTAAAGGGGATTCCTATTTAGTGTATATGTAGCATGTTTATTTTTGCAGTCCAAAGGCATAACTTACCTGCCACTTTTCCAGCCCTACAGAGAAAAAACGTCCTGCTCTGTATGTATTTCCTTGCACAGATTAGTGTCATCAGCAAAGTCTGAGAGATTACTTTCAGTCTCCATTAAAAAAAAAAGCATTGGGCCCAGGACTGAACCCTGTGGTATCCCACTTACAACTTTAGACCAGCTTGAAAAGGTCCCATTTACAATAACTCTCTGCCATCTATCGTTTACCAGTTCTCTATCCATACTCAGATATCACCTCCCAAACTGAAGCCTTTTAACGTACACAGTAACCTGTGGAGAACAGTATCAAAGGCTAAGCAAAATCCAATTATACTACATCAACATCAATTACTTAGTCCAAATTACTACTTGCTCTTTCACAGAATTCTGTTTGAGAAGATCTTTTCTTCATGAAACCATGCTGTTTCTTACTAATAATAATTTTGGTTGTCACATAACCCTGCATACTTTCAGTTAGTAACTCTTCCAACATCTTACCTACTACGGAAGTCAGGCTCACAGGTCCTGTACACACTGAGGCTGATATGCAAAATGGGACAGGGACCTTGTTATGAGCCTGTAAAAGTACACAAAGAATCTGCTGCACCTTGTGTGTATGTGCCCACAATCTCATTGATTGCCATCCTTGGAGCAGGCATGCAAGATGTTTAGCATTTATACCTCCTGTGACCCATCCTGCCTCCTCTAGACTGTAAAATCTCTTTAAGTGGGTCCTCTGTTACTTTTGATATTGTATGTTCTAATTATACTTTTATAAATCTTAGCATGTTTGTTCTCTATTTACAGTGCTGAAGAATAATTTTGGGCTTTCAAAATAACTAATATACACATAGTTTCTCTGTGCCAGATAGTACATAGCTCATAGCCCTTTACAGTGGAACAGAATTCGCGAAGAAAGCCACATAACTGCTATGTTGCCCCCACCCTGCCTTTGGTACAGGAGGCACAAAGCAACATTTTCCGGACACAAATTGTGCCACAGCTCATTACTAGGGGTGGGCGAACGCTCTCGCCTTGTTCCCTTGAGAAAACTCATGAAAACCACATTGTTGTCTGCTTTTTCACTGGAAAATTCGCTTTAAAACCAGCAATTAAAATCTTCGTATTTTTTGCCCATTGGCTGAAATTCTTCTCCATTTTTTTCAATGGCTATAAAGTTTCCGCCCGTTGATTTATGTGTTTTTCGCTATAAAAATCTGACGTATTCCAGGGAGTGAAACACAATGATCCTGAAGAGGCCTGAACTGTTGGTGGATAGCAGGCGCAGAAATAATAATACCACCACCACCTCCAAAAACACAGATCAGGTGCCTGAGCCTGCTGCTACTGTCATCAGTCTGCCTTCTTCAGGTCACCAAGAAATGGCAAATGTGACATTAGGGAACTCTCTGTCACATTGCTTGTCACCTCCTCCAAACAGTTGTGAGATGTCTTTAATAGAGCAGCAGCACGTAGGGACTAGTGGTGGTGGTAATGATGATGCTGGAGAAGCTGGGGTGGAAGAGACATTGATTGCCTTTTTAGCAGAAACTGAAAAGGAATGGGAGACATAGATGAGGATGGGCATCACCACCACCACCAACAGTGAGCTTTTGGAATTTGCAACTCTTCTAATTCCTGCTGCTGAGTTTCAAGGGCAGCAGGATGCCGAGGAGTAAGCTAGACCACCGTAGACACAGTGGGAATGTGTTCAACAAGTGATGCGGGATTAGGACAGGTTCCACTTGCTAGCGGCAGCAGTACTCTTGGTGCTAGTTGTGGAGGACAAGAAGAAAGAGACCATTGTTCTCCACCTGTTCCCTATCCCCTGAAGTCATGGGTATGGGACTATTTTTCTCTTAGGCCAGGCACAGTGCAGTCATCACCAATGGCACTGTGCACAATTTGTGACAAGCCAATGAGAAGAGGAAAGGAGGGAACACACCTTGCCACAACCGCCCTGATAACACACATGAAAAAAAGACACCATGACATTTATGTCAAACATGTTAAAGCCAAACACCCACCACAGAAATGAAGCACCGCTGTTGCTGTACCTCCTGACTCTCCAGAAAGGCAACAAGAGGCGAGGTGGAGATCAAAGAAGGGGAAGAATAGAGAAACCCACGCAGAGACTGGAAGTTCCATGACGAGTGAAACAACTAGCTCGCCATCACCTTCTTCCTCTACGGAAACTACATCATCTGCCAATCCACCTCTTTCATTGTTACCTCCCCCTACAAATGATAGCCACTCTGTTGATGTAAGGATGTTGCAGTTTGTGTCTACCCATTGCACACTGCGTGGTGCACTAATCACACATGGCAGTGTAGTGGAGGTGAATCACAAGCAGGGCATCAAGTGGCATCTGAGGAGATTCCATCCTGCAGAATATTCTAAGATGGTGGCAGGAAGGGTTCATCGTTACTATTAAACTGTCAGTAAGTTGTCATGAGTCCTTAGCAGGGTATGGACAAGGGGTATACTAACAACGGCAGTACTTGGGTTCTGGTGTCATGGTATTTGGATACAGTTGTGCCCCCCAGATGTTATTTACCACACACACTGTGCACATTGCAGTTGCTAATGAGAGGCACAGTTCCTGCTTTCAAGGGAAAATGTATATTGTAATAACAACACACCTATGATTTTGGAGGAGGGGCAGGTGAACAAGAATTATTGGCCAATTTCTTCTTTTCTCCACATATACTGGGGGCTACTTATTGTGCCGCTCAGGTGTATCACTGGAGCTAGTCATGACAAGTGGAACCTTAATCATCCATCAACTATGTTACTGCTATTGTTGATCCCATTTCCTTTCAGTTGCGTAATCATCCAGTTGCTTAACAACTCAGCAGTAGCAGCAAGAACAGCAGTTGCAAATTCCTCAATTATGGACTCAGGCGAACATTTGACAATGGCCACTGGCCAACATGACCTGCTGGCTGTAGGCCAGCAGGACATTTCTTTCTCAGGGCTTGTGCTTTAAAAAAAAAAATAATAATCCTACAAATAAAAAACAAAAGTCCTACAAATCAATGTTTCCTTAGGGCTTGTGCTAAACAAGCTTAAGTCCTACAAATCAATGTTTCCTCAGGGCTTGGGCCTCTAACAACAAATCTAACAAGACATCTTCTAAATACTCTATTAAGTCAAGTATCAGTCCACCCCAGTGGCAGCTTATATCAGGGGGTTCCTGTCTCTATCACTTTACATACAAATGTCTTATTTGATTTGATTTTTTTTTTATTAACTGCCCCCTAATATCAGTCAAGAAATCCCCCAAAACAAATTCCCTGTTCAACTGACTCCACCTATGAACACAGGCACCCTCCTCAGAGACTTTTTATACCATGTATTATTTGGTTTTTTTTATTGTATTTAGGATTTATTTTTTATTAACAGCCCCCCCAGTCACAGTAACAAACACTCCAAAAAAAATTCCCTTTTCAACTGATTCTTTCTCCACACCCCACCAACACAGGCACCCTCATGCCCCTTTTATACTATGCCTTTGAGAAATAAAATAATATTTGTTATGTGTTGTTTGTAAATTCAGTGTTCCCATCGATTCCAATTGAATGAGGTAGGTGAAAAAAGCGTAAAAACTATACTTTTGGTGGGAAATTATTTGCAAAGCAGGAAGTGCCATTATTCGTCGATTTCAGTTTGATGCAAACATTTTCACTCATCCCTACTCATTACGCACAGCCACCTAAGTTATGTATGTATATATATATTTATTTATATAGCACCAACAGGTATACATTTAGTACAGAGGGTATACAATAAGTGCAGAAGTTAAGTAGTTATACAAAGGTTTTTTGAGTATTAAAGATACTAATGAATGTTTGAAAGAGGAGGGGGAGATGCCAGAGGTTAGGGCGGAGTTTAAGACATGAGTTAGAATGGGAACTAAGGTTAATGACAAAGGATTCACAAGCATGGATGTTATAGGATCAAGGAATCAGGTGGTAAGTGGTGAGGTGGAGAGGAAAAGGGAGACCTCTGCTTCTGTGACAAAAGAAAAATAATCAGATGAGTGGGATGGAGAATCATGAAGATGCGATTGCGATAGAGATTGATATGGTGGGATTATGTTATGTATTGTGTCTTCTGATTGAAGAATTCTGCAAAGGCTAGTGGAGTGATAGTAGGAAAGAAGATAGATAGCGGAGGGTAGGATCTAAGAGGCAATTGTGATGGGCTGAGAGGGGGTATACAGATTAAGTGGCGTGTAGAGGAGGTAGTTGTAGGATTCTACAAGGCTATCAGGTTCAGTAGTGTTGAAATCGGAGAAGATGGAGTACTCTGTAGAACCTTTGGCAGTGATGTCTATATATATTTATAGAGAGAAAGGGGGACATTTTTTTTTCTTATAGAAGGATTTCATTTGAATGCACATTTATTTAAATTATTTCAGGTTGTTTCATTAATAAAAGGATATTGTCAATGCACTATTCATGTAAATTGAACCCAAGGGCAAGGAAATGGTATCTGCGTTTGATAAGTGTAACTTCTGTAAAGCTGATAAGACGACAAGGAGCTAAAAACAATTATAATGCATTGTTTCTCAGATCTTAATGTTGCAAAGATATTTGTCTATAATCTCTAATTGGTCTTCCCATAGGTGAAAACAGATTATCAGATCTTCCGTATGAGGCTAACACAAACTATGAAAAGGAAAACGAAATGATGCAGACACATGTCATGGACCAGGCAATCAACAATGCCATCACATATCTGGGAGCAGAATCCTTGCGTCCACTAGTTCAAACTCCCTCAGGTGGCCCTGAAACAGTGCCTATTAATTCTATGTACACACTGCATAAACCTCATGCAGATATTTCTACCCATCCGAGTCAGGCTGCCCATGAAAGTGCAGTGGAGAATCTGCTTCTGCTTTCGCAGGTCAAATCTATTTCTTCTGAAAGGGAGGTTTCCCCAAGCAACAGCTGCCAAGACTCAACAGACACTGAGAGCAACAATGAGGAACGTGGAGGCCTTATTTATCTGACCAATCATATGACCCCTCATCCAAGAAATGGACTACCTGTGAAAGAGAATAGACCATTTGAAATGCTGAGGGCTGCCAGTGACAATTCACAGGATGCTTTCAAAGTAATCAGTGGTAATGGAGAGCCAGTTAAGGTTCACAAATGTGAGCACTGTAGAGTCCTCTTCTTAGACCATGTGATGTACACCATTCACATGGGTTGTCATGGCTTCCGTGATCCATTTGAGTGCAACATGTGTGGGTATCAGAGCCAGGACAGATACGAGTTTTCTTCACACATAACCCGAGGGGAGCATCGTTTCAACATGGGTTAAACATTATCTGAACATACCCAGGAACATTTTTGATCATATGCCAAATCCAGTGGAGTTGCATGAAAATAAATGAAGCACAATTATTTTGGATAACAGAAAAAAACATTTTTCAATCCTCTTAATCCATTTGCCTAAGAGATAGAAATTGAGTTACTGGCTATAATAGTCAAAATTACTGATTTGAGTGTTTGCTTTCCAGAAAGGGAGCATGCTTTTTTTTTCCTTTTTTTTTTATAAGATTTTTAATGTTATTCGGTGGTGCCAAATTTTGTTGCATCATAATATTTTGGAAAATGTTTGGAATACATTTGTACAGACTTTAGGGGAAAGCTCACATCATTTCCATCCTTATCTTTTGTCTATAATGCAGTAACACTTTTAACATTTGGGAATTAAGAGATACAATAATTGTCTAGATCAGTGGTTCTCAACTCTGGTCCTCGGGACCCACTAACAGGTCAGGACCTAGGGATTTCTCTGCTAGAGCACAGGTGTGGTGATCAGAAGCTCATTCACATTGATTAACTCACCTGTGCTCTAACAAGGAAATCATCAAATCCTGGCCTGTTAGTGGGTCCTGAGGACTGGAGTTGGGAACCACTGGTCTAGATAGTACATTTCAGTTCTCAAAATGCATCAACAGTGCGAAATTTTAGGATATCTTTACTTGAGCACAACTTAATCTATCAGAATTACTGAGCCACTGATTAAATGATCAGTGCTCATGTGAGGATATCCAGAACATACTGATGGATATTGAGGACAAACTTTACACACCTGAACTAAATAATATGTGATCTCAACAAACAGATATTGATGCAAGTAATATAGAGATAAGTGAGGGGTGATTTATTTTCTTTTTAAATTATATTATGTGGGGATTCTTAAGGGTATCTGTTCCAACAAATTGTTTTCCACTTGCACCCAGTTTGCAAATGTCTTGTGTGTCTATTAACAACATGAAGCAAACTATTCCTACCCCCTATTTCATTTTCTTCCAAGACACAACAGAGGGAAAGTACTGAACTTTTTAGTTTTCAAACCAAGACTTAATTCTTCAGGTTTCCAGCTTCAGCCCTTCAGTGCACATGCTGTTTTGCATTTTTTTATTGATTTGAAACAATTGAACGCAAATCCAAAGATTAGCATACCAGAGCTATTCTTCACCAGTGTAACTATATACACGTCACACTAGATAATTCCGGATTTCTACCCCCTGAGATGTTACAGATGTTCCCAACACGTTCTGAAACAACTGGAGATACACACACAACACAAAGTATTTAGCTGTAATGCAGATTATGACAGAGTTCCCATAACACACTTAGTGGCAGTAGCAAGGCAAAACATCCACTTATCACTATTTATATTAAAACCAAAACTGACAAAGGTACCCGATATATATGTGTACTGTATGTGCTTATTTATGATTTTGTGTCTATAGTACACATAACAGTTGCTGTTTTAGTAGTTTAACATCTTAAAGGGTTTTTACTAAATTATAAACATCATTTGTCTATTATTATAATATGTTTGCGCAAGAATGTGTTTCTAAATGGTTTAGGAGAACTTCAGAACCTCATTGGTTTAGTATAACAATCAAAAGTACATTTCAGGTTTATCTTTACTGAATAAATTGTGTAATATATTTTCTCCTTGTATACACGTCACTTATTTATGCAGCTGTTATTAAATTTACAATAGCATTCATTAGTCTTCATTAATGTTTCTGTAAAACATGTAAGGACACAAGCCACATGGGTAAGTTCAGTTTTATTAGTATTATTAATCATTTTGCACATTCATGTTACAAATTATTGAAACAAAGTGCAAAGTGAATAATCCTAGTTTTGTTTTTCCTATGTTAATATTCCTTTTTTCTTTTGTGCCACGTTATATAGCTTTAGTTTTTTGTTAAATTACAATGTACATATATTTCTGTATATCATTCATAGAGATTTGTCAATTTTGGAAACCAACAGCTAGAGCTCTGTGTCAGTGTTTCTAACTGAAACATCGGAACACAATATGACAATTAAAGTCTGTATTACATTTAGAATAAAATATATGGCATATTCACATAACAGTGTTCATGATGCTATGTTTTGCACTAATTTTGCAGTTGTTTATATATATGGATATATGGAAACAATTATTGTAATTACCTTATTGGTTTCTGGTTGCAATTGATATAACACCCATTATTCTAGCATTTTGGCCCAGAATTTTGTGATTTTTATACACTGGGACTAATTATATGTGGTGCATTGACCAAATTCTGGGGTGAGTTTGAACATCATATTCTCATTCTTGGGATCTCTTTGGGTTTTCTTAGGGTGTATGTTCTGATTTGCAGCCCAGAGTCACCTACTCAATCTACTAATCTGTATTACTTTACTGATTATGAGATCTTTTGGTTGGTGTGATTTCTACCATATAGATGTCAGTCAGAATTACTAAGCTACTGATTTATTTATCTCACTTGTATTTAAAAGGAATAATTGAAAGCAGTAGTAATGTATCACATGCACTCTTCGGATAAACCTTAGGAATGTGCCAGGATCATCTAGGATCACCTAGTTTTCATAAGATATTATACATTGGACTAGATCACTTTATAGTATATCAAATCCACCATCTCTGTTATATAGTTCCATAGTAACTGTATTTTGTTTTCTGGGTTATTTTTGGGTCTAACCAGTATTTCTTACCTGATGAATTCCATCAGTGTATTTATATATGCCCTTGTTTTTCCTGCTTTTCTTAGCTACCTGCAATTAAATGCTTAGCGTATACTAATGCTTTGGTTTTTATAACTGCAGAAAATTTGAATGTGACACATTATGGGTCCATCAAAGATAACAAAAAGTGGTTAATTTTAACCCTTTGAGTGCCACTGGGGTGTTTTGAATGCATTATCTGCGTGACACTCAGTGGGTTAATAACTTATTACGAAATAGACATAAAACAAAAAAATAAATAAAGAATATAAAAGATGCAGGTGACTTGTAAAATGGTATTTATTTGCATTTGTTTTGATAATTTTTGTGATAGCTTCTTGTTTGTTTACATTTTTAGGTTTAAAACATCCAGTAAGAAATATAAATTATAAGTTGTTCTGCGTGATCTCTCATTAATATATGTATAATTTATTTTAATATTTGGTAGTGTTAACATCTAAAACAATGAGTTGTCATGTTGCCTGTTGATACAACTTCACTTGGATAGGTTAGAAAAATGTATTTTGGAAAGAGTGGATGAACATTTTCTCTGCTTGATGGCATTGACAACTTGTTACTGAGAATTGCATTGCAGTAAACAGAATATGGTACATTTCCAGTACATTAGCTGTCATCACACTTTCTACATTTTCTAACATTTGTTTAAGAACATCAATAAATACAAAACTTGACAAAAATTGTTGGTATCATATTTTTTTATTTTTCTAACCAATGAATTTGATTCAATATTGCACATTCAAACTTTATTTACTAATATCTGTATGAAACAAAATCTCAAAGGGTAGCTGTGAAATAATAAAATAATATGAGGTCCGAAGCCACCTTATTATTTTTTTTAACAATGTTACCCTACCCATCCCAGCCCTGCTATCATCCAATCAACTGTGGAAATAAAAATCAGGAATTTGCTTATATGTGGCCAATCCATATTTATAAATGTTTCCACATGTTCATTGGATGGCAGGTTCAGTTTCACAGGGCACTGAACATGGCCTAGGTTAACCTCACCTCTCAGCCAATCATGGACTAGAAGCATGGGTCTCAATATTAGTTAGAGTATTGATATATGCATGTGTAACCCATTACTTTTATTCATAATTAGCTGGGAGGTGAAGTTATTCAAAGGCACATTGACTAACTACATCTACCAGCCAGTGAGAGAGTGTGAAGATATTAAAGAGGTATTGGCAATTTATAAACAATACATTTTTTGTTGTTTTTTTGGGAGAGGCTGTTTTTTGTTTTTTTTTGTTACTGACAGTGGCCTAGGTGGAGGTGTCCTTTTTGTTTTTAGTGGCAACAGATTTGTACTGCTTTTTTAAATGTTATTACTGTAGGTAAGTTGAGGGGATGACCATGGCTTAGCAGACACCAATAGACCTCCAACATCAAGATAAGTATATGCTTTTAAACACACACACACATTATACCTAAGAATACCCATAAAAGGACCCCTTCCGGGCTTTTTTAAAAACGCCACTGAGTTGGATTGACGTGGCTTTGAGTTAAGTGATGTTTTAAAGAATCAGATTAAAGGTAAATTAAGGGAATATATGTGACTGTTGCTTGGGTAGATAAAGGGCTAAAAAGCTAATTTTGTTTTTGTCAGTCCTATACAAGGGGTTGACTGGAATAGGACTGCAGCTTTGTTACTTCTTCCAATATAAGTAATTATTGAGCTGATTGAGAATTAACTCACGTTGTTAGACTTAAGTGGAAATTTATAGAATCAAGAGTTAGAACTGAAGCAGGAGTTGGAAATCCAACATAGATCGACGTGTAGCAAGTATTTTTAAGGGGATTGATTTGGTGATAAGAATATGTCTTAAACTGCAGACAGGATTTTTTTTTCTGTGTTTTAACGATTTAGAAAGGTAAATTAACTGAACCCACATATTTAAATCTGGTTTATATGAGCAAAGGTTGTGAGTTACTGAACATTGTAATACTGGTGGAACTGAAGAACTGTAAGCATGCAGAGTACAACTTGCCACCCATTTGAACACTTGGAACACTTGATACAAATGACATACCACTATAGTAAGTTTTTGTAGTAAGTATTATGTTTTTGGAATCTAAGATACAGGATCTGTGTGCAATACTGGAAACATGGAAAGGAGCTTGGAGCTCACTGAGCAGGTAGTGTATGGGGTTAGTGATGAGGAAATATAGTTGTAGATATGAAGTGGCAGGTAGTCAGCTGGGTAGCTAAGAAGGTGAGGAAGTGGTGGGATGATATACATGACTGGGCTTCAGGGCTTCAAATATTGAGGGATATTCCCTGTTTCAGAGTCAGGATTACCAGAAGAGGGGGAGGTGTGCACCTATATTTTAGACCAGATCTAAGTACAAGTTTCAGAGAAAATATTTTTGTGGAAACTGGTGATAATATGGAATCCTTGTGGGTAGAAATTGATGTTAACGGCTGCATACAATGTAAAAAAAAGTGTTGGTGGATATACCTCCAAATGTTTCTGAAAATGAGTGCCACCAATTTTTGCAAATGAAAAAACTGCACATCTTTGGTATACTCTAATTATGAGATATTTTAAGTAATCCAGATATAGGCCTCGATTCAGTTGAGTCTGTTAAGGAAAAAACAGCCGATGTTGGGCTCGATACCATTAACACCGCTAAAAGATCAGGTTTTGGTTTCCTATTATCAGGAAACAAAACCAGTGGTAATTATAGGCACCGCCAGTCAAAAAAAACCCATAAGAAACAACTAAAAACAATGCGCAAGTAGCATACTATTAACAACAGTCGGTATTAACGCATGTTTTGTGGTTACATTTTCTGCCAATAATCCTGCTCCTCAAAGTTGAGGAGTAGAAGCCACAACAAAGGTTTTAAACCATCTTTGTTTCATAATTAAGCAGCGCAGAATACATACACACATGCTCTCTAAAGATAAAATGAATGGATAAGTGTCAAGTTAACCCCTGTAAGCACCCAAACTAATGGACAAGTGTCAAGTTAACCCCTGTAAGCACCCAAACTAATGGACAAGTGTCACGTTAACCACTGTAAACACCCACACTAATGGACAAGTGTCATCTTGTATAATATTGCTGTGGACACCAGATTATCAGCTGATCTTCAACCTGATCCCCTTCATGAGGTATCAGTGCCTCAACCATTGGAGGGTTATACCCCCAGATGTGGGGAGTCATGGAACAGGGTATATTGAGGGTATAAAAGAAGGGGTTAACAGAAGATCCAATTATGTTGTATATCTTCATATAAAGAGATAAAAAACTGGTAATAAGTTCATTTGAGATCTTTACATAAGCTAGGTATTGACACACTACTTCACAGTGCAGAATTGATTAAAATAATCAATTATCCATATTTGTGCAAAAATATATATAATTTATTTAAGTAAAAATATAACATATATATATAAAATGGTAACCAGAATGAAATGAATATAAGTGAACACCAAATAACTCAAAAATATATATTTTCATATGACTTAGTCATATACTAAGGTATATATAAGAGAATTGCAAAACAGTAAATCAGTAACCAATATCACAAAATAATATTACCCAGAATAAACAGAATCAAACTTACTTAGGTGTATCCAGAGGTATTTTGTAGCAACAGTTAAACAAAGCAGCATAGAAGGGTTAATTGTTCCTTACAATTAATGATATATATAGAGGAAATATATATAATTCTTAGGGCTATGCAGAACTTAAGTGTGGAGTTCTTAGAATTCTTTTGCTCTAGCAGATGGTTATTTCATGGAAGTGTAACGGTTTGTTTGACACACAGACACAGTGGTTTAGGATAAAACACAGTTTTATTGAAATCACAGTAATATAATAACCCTCACAGGTCCTGTAGTATTTAAGCAGAATAATACAGACACACGACAGGTTACATATACATATGCCTACACAGGTCCAGTATAACCATAAAGTCCATAACAGCATATACTGACACAGGTCAGGCAGAATACGATGAATTCCCAGGAGAAAGCTACTGCATGGGTTAATGGTCTTCAATGAGTGTAAACAGTCCCATGTGAAGAGAGGTCTGTGATGGAGCTCACTCCATATAGAGAGCTTAAGGATATGTAACGCCCAGAAATAGGTTAGCAGAACAAACGTGAACTGCCAGAGTAATATCAGGAATTGAGCAACATATGACACTGCCATAGCAGTAACGGAGACCAGGCCAATTGCACTCTGCCGGAGCAGTAACGGAGACAAGACTAATGGCACACTGCTGTAGCAGTAACGGAGGCAGGCCATTTGCACTCTGCAGGAGCAGTAACGGAGACAAGGCCAATGGCACACTGCCGTAGCAATAACGGAGACAGACACTTGCACTCTGCAGGAGCGGTAACGGAGACAAGGCCAATGGCACACTGCCGTAGCAGTAACGGAGACTAGGCCACTTGCGCTCGGCAGGAGCGGTAACGGAGACAAGGCCAATAGCACACTGCCGTAGCAGCAACGGAGACTAGGCCACTCGCACTCTGCAGGAGCAATAATGGAAACAAGGCCACTTGCACTTTGCAGGAGCAGTACGGAGACACAACTGAACACTGCCGTGACCAGTCAAACTGGGTAACCGAGCAACTCGCCCTGAGGTCGTAACCAACCGGAAGCGACACAAAAATGCCTGGTGAATAGGAATGTTGGTACACAGAAGCAGGAACGTCAGCCAAGCCGGGTCGGTGCACAGGAGCAGGAACGTCAGCCAAGCCGGGTCGGTACACAGGAGCAGGCGCAGAAGAATGGTCAGGCAATCCAGGTCGTTACACACGCAGGAGACGAGATGCAGAGTAGTCAGATAGACCAAGTCAGTACACTGGGAAACACTGAGCAGAAACAAGCATTGGTACAGGAACACCACAAAAGGGCACCGGAGGGGCACCAGAGCCCAGTATATAAAGGCCATACTGGGCGGGACAAAAACAGAATATCCAATGGGAGCAAAGCACAGTGCAGACTGACAGAAATTAGCAAGGGGAGCACGGGCACCGTGATAGTACCCCCCTCTCAAAGACCCCCTCTCCTGGAAGAGGGACCTGGTTTCTGAAGATATTTAGAGTGAAAATTGCGCAGTAATCTAGGAGCATGAAGGTCATTCTGATCAACCCAGGAATGTTCCTCAGGGCCATAGCCCTTCCAATGGACCAAATATTGCAATTTTCCTCTAAATCTGCATGAATCAATTATGCTTTGGACCTCGTACTCCTCCTGACCCTGAACCTCTACCGGACCGGGAACCACAGGAGTTGTAGTGTAGCGGTTGCATACAGAGGTTTCAACAAGGATATGTGGAACACATTGTGAATGCGCATAGACGCTGGGAGATCCAAGGCATACGAAACAGGGTTAATTTTGGGGATCACCCTGAAGGGACCAATGAACCGGGGAGCCAACTTATTAGACGGAATTTGCAAATTCAGGTTTCTGGAGGAGAGCCATACCCTGTCCCCAACCTAAAAGGAGACCACTGGCAGCCGTCTACGGTTAGCGTGGCGCTGATGATGCTGGAATGACTGACTGAGGGCCCTCTGAACCTGTGCCCAAGTGGAGCGGAGTTGCTCGATGTGCTCGTTCAGAGCTGGAATCTGTTGCGACTTGAATGAGTTCTGGAGCAAACATGGCTGGAACCCGTAGTTGATGAGAAACGGGGAGCTCCCGGACGATGAATTAACAGCACAGTTCCTGCTAACTCTGCCCAAGGCAACAGGTCTGCCCAATTATCATGATGATCGGAAACAAAACAGCTCAGGAACTGTTCCAATCCTTGATTGGCACACTCAGCGGCTCCATTAGTCTGGGGATGGTAAGCAGAAGAAAAGGAGAATTGAATGCCCATCTGGTTACAGAATGCTCTTCAAAATCTGGATACAAATTGGCTCCCACGGTCGGACACCAGAACTCTACGTACCCCATGCAACCGGAACACCTCTTTAGCAAAGACAACTGACAACTCCTGGGCTGAGGGGAGGCCAGGAAGGTGCACGAAATTAGCCATTTTAGAGAATTTATCAACCATCATAAGAATGAATGAGTAACTCCTAGACACTGGCAGTTCTCCCAGGAAATCAATGGATACGTGGGACCAAGGACGTTCACCATTAGGTACTGGTTGGAGTAAGCCCACTGGGGGGTGTCTAGGGGTCTTGGCATGAGCACAGGTGGTACAGGCTGCAGTAAATGTGGAGCAGTCGGCCCGTAGGGAAGGCCACCAAAATACTTGTGAGAGAGACCATATTAATTGATCCCTCCCAATATGCCCAGCAGCCTTAGAAGAGTGGTATGTTTCGAGTAAACGGGTACGAAAAGGCTCATCCACAAAGCATTTGCCCACTGGGGTTTCTGGGGGTGCCGTAGCCTGGGTAGCCAGAATCTCCTACCCCAGTGGCGAAGTGATACTAGTACGTAGGGTGGCCAGGATGCGATCAGGCTGAATGATGGGTACGGGGACCTCATCCTTCTCCATCTCCGACCCAGATTGTCCAGAAAGGGCATCAGCCATAACATTCTTGGAGCCCGGTAAGTAGGATACTACAAAGTTGAAGCGAGATAGAAACAGGGCCCATCTGGCCTGATGAGAGGACAATCTTTTAGCTTCCGAGAGATGTCAGATTTTTGTGGTCAGTTAGAATTAATACAGGAGTTCTGGTACCTTCCAGCAGGTGACACCACTCTTTCAAAGTGAAAATGATAGCCAGGAGTTCTCTGTCACCAATTTCATAGTGACTCTGGGCACTAGACAGTTTTTTTTAGAAGAACCCACATGGTCTCAGAGTACCCCCAGCCACTGGGCGCTGTGACAATACTGCCCCTACCCCAATTTCAGAGGCATCAACCTCCAACGTGAATGGAAGGGTTGGGGTGGGACAGTACAGGAGCGGATGCGAAAGCGGATTTTAATGTCTCAAAAGCATGATCAGCAGCATCAGACCATTGGGATGGATTAGCACCCTTGTGCGTAAGGCCAGACAGAGATTTAACAATAATGGAAAAGTTTTGGATAAACTTCCTGTAATAATTGGCAAACCCAAGAAACCGCTGAATCGCTTTTAACCCTTTGAGTCGTGGCCATTGCAAGACTGCTGCGAGTTTCTCCTGGTCCATTGCAATACCATCCTTAGAGATCACGAAACCCAAAAAAGGCACTTTGGACCTGTGAAACTCGCACTTCTCCATTTTACAGAATAGTTTATTCTTGCGTAAACAAAGCAAGACCTCGGACACATCCTTGATGTGTTGAGACAGATTAGCTGAGTGTATGAGTATGTCATCAAGATAGACTACTACACAGGACTGTAGCATATCACGGAGGATATCGTTAATAAATTCTTGAAATAGAGCGGGTGCGTTACAGAGGCCAAATGGCATGACTAGGTATTCATAATGCCCAGATCTGGTATTAAATACCGTTTTCCACTCATCCCCAGCTCTTATTCTGATCAGGTTATAGGCAGCCCGTAGATGTAATTTCGTAAAAATGGAAGAACCTTTTAACCTGTCAAATAGTTCAGTAATAAGTGGTATGGGGTAGGCATTCTTGGACAAAAGTTTATTTAATCCCCGGTAATCGATACAAGGCCTTAACTCACCATTCTTCTTTTTCACAAAAAAGAAACCAGCACCAGCAGGTGAGGTAGACTTTCTAATAATCCCTCTTTTAAGGGCATCATCAATGTATTCCTCCATGGCCCGATTTTCCTCGCACGACAGTGGGTACGTGCGGCCCCTAGGGGACACAACCCCAGGGGGCAGATCAATGGCGCAATGGTATGCCCTATGTTGGGACAATATGCTAGCCTCTCCCTTACTAAAAACATCACTGAATTGGTGGTATTCAGCTGGCACGGAGGGAGAGGTACACAAAATCTTAACTGGATGAGTCACACAATGCTCCATACGGTACTCGGACCAAGACGTGATCTCATAACTCTGCCAGTCAAACTGGGGATTATGCAAATGTAACCATGGAAACCCCAGAATGACCGCATGATGAGGAGAATGGATTATCTAAAATCGCTGTTCCGCCGTGTGGAGGGCCCCAATAGTCATAGAAAGCGGAAGAGTTTCCATAGTTATTGAGCTGGTTCTAACTGTCTGCCATCAATGGCTAAGGGAGATTCCATCCTGACCAACGGAATCTTATGTAACGCAGCAAATGAACTGTCCATGAAGTAACCAGCCGTGCCGGAATCAACCAGGGCCAGAACCTCCACTGTGTGTTCTGCCCATGAAAATACCACCTGGATTGTGGGTTTCTGCATAATCGGGTCTAGGGACTGCTGAACACCACCTAGGGCCTGTCCCCCAAGGTACCCTAGGTGCGTTCATTTCCCCGGACGTACAGGACAGGTATGTAATAGGTGCCCAGCTTTGCCACAGTACAGACATAACCCCTGCCTGCTGCGGTGTGCCCATTCTTCCTTAGATAGTTTGGTGAACCCAAGTTGCATTGGTTCACAGGACTCCTGTTTACGATCAGGAGGCGAGGGAGGCATGGGTGGGATCAAAAAACTGTCTTGCCCACTGTTTCTAGGCCGTAGTCTACGGTCTTTAGCCATAAGTCTCTCACGAATACGAGAATCAATTAGAATGGCGTAATCAATGCATTCGTCCAAATCACTAGGCACTTCTCTAGCTGCCATTTCATCCTTAATATGGTCAGCAAGTCCTTGAACAAAAGCTGCCACCAGCTCCTCGTTGTTCCAACCTACCTCTGCTACCAATGTACAGAATTCTATGGCATAGTCGCCCACAATACGATTGCCCTGTTGTATCTCCATCAATCGTTTGGCAGCAGAGGAGGCTCTACCAGGAACTTCAAATACTCTCCGAAAAGTCCGTACAAACTCCCTGAAGTTCCTGGTGCAAGGTTTAGCATTCTCCCACAAGGGATTGGCCCATGCCAGGGCTCTGCCTGTCAATAGTGATATCATGAACCCGACCTTACTGCGGTCATTCGGAAAGGCACGAGGGGTTAGTTCCAGAAATATCGTCAATTGATTAATAAACCTTCTGCACAGGGTGGGTTCGCCATTGTATCTGAGTGGTAACGGAGCAGAAACAGTTAACCCTTTAACTGAGGCAACAGCTGTGAAGAATTGACTCTCCGGTGTCAAAACTGGGGAGACCACCGGATTCTGAACTGGATTATCGAGATGCACCGTGCGCTCAAGAATAGTTTGTATGGCCAATACCAACTGGTCCAAACGCTGCTCATGTACATCCATCCTCCAATGGATGTTCTGTGTATTTCCCTCACCTTTACTGTCTGAGGTCATGGCCCTTACATACTGTAACAGTTTGTTTGACACACAGACACAGTGGTTTAGGATAAAACACAGTTTTATTGAAATCACAGTAATATAATAACCTTCATAGGTCCTGTAGTATTTAAGCAGAATAATACAGACACATGACAGGTTACATATACATATGCCTACACAGGTCCAGTATAACCATTAAGTCCATAACAGCATATACTGACACAGGTCAGGCAGAATACGATGAATTCCCAGGAGAAAGCTACTGCATGTGTTAATGGTCTTCAGTGAGTGTAAACAGTCCCATGTGAAGAGAGGTCTGTGATGGAGCTCACTCCATATAGAGAGCTTAAGGATACGTAACGCCTAGAAATAGGTTAGCAGAACAAACGTGAACTGCCAGAGTAATATCATTTGACATAACATATGACACTGCCATAGCAGTAATGGAGACCAGGCCACTTGCACTCTGCCGGAGCAGTAACGGAGACAAAACTAATGGCACACTGCCTTAGCAGTAATGGAGGCAGGCCACTTGCACTCTGCAGGAGCAGTAACGGAGACAAGGCCAATGGCACACTGCCGTAGCAATAACGGAGACAGACACTTGCACTCTGCAGGAGCAGTAACGGAGACAAGGCCAATAGCACACTGCCGTAGCAGCAGCGGAGACTAGGCCACTTGCGCTCTGCAGGAGCAGTAATGGAAACAAGGCCAATAGCACACTGCCGTAGCAGCAGCGGAGACTAGGCCACTTGCGCTCTGCAGGAGCAGTAATGGAAACAAGGCCAATGGCACACTGCCGTAGCAGTAACGGAGACTAGGCCACTTGCACTCTGCAGGAGCAGTACGGAGACACAACTGAACACTGCCATGACCGGACAAACTGGGCAACCGAGCAACTCGCCCTGAGGTCGTAACCAACCGGAAGCGACACAAAAATGCCTGATGAATAGGAATGTCGCCAAGGCGACACAGAGGCAGCCAGAGCAGGAACATCAACCAAGCCGGGTCGAATCACGGAGCAGGAACGTCAGCCAAGCCGGGTCGATACACAGGAGCAGGAACGTCAGCCACGCCGGGTCGGTACACAGAAGCAGGAACGTCAGCCAAGCCGGGTCGGTACACAGGAGCAGGCGCAGAAGAATGGTCAGGCAATCCGGGTTGGTACACAGGTAGGAGACAAGATGCAGAGTAGTCAGGCAGGCCAAGTCGGTAAACTGGGAAACACTGATCAGAAACAAGCACTGGTACAGGAACACCACAAAAGGGCACCGGAGGGGTGCCAGAGCCCAGTATATGAAGGCCATACTGGGCGAGACAAAAACAGAATAGCCAATGGGAGCAAAGCACAGTGTAGACTGACAGAAATTAGCAAGGGGAGCATGGGCACCGTGATAGGAAGTTCAGCACCAAAAGAGACTCTCTTATCAGAAAGTCACAACCAATCCTTCTCTGATATGGTGAGTTGCCAGATCATTAGAATATGATGTCCTATTATCTAGACTCTCTGATTGGTAAACCCAAAATAACATATTTTAGATTTTAAGAACACTTGTAGCAATACTTCTTCATTCCAAACGATAGTGCACCAATACCATATTAAAAACTGTATATACTTACAGACAGCTGTGCTTTGTCAAAACTGATATGGCTGGGATGTAACCCATATGTCATGTCAACCTGTCACTTTCCCTAGATTTTCACGTCAGATAGGGAGCATATTCTAGAATACTTTTCTAGAAACCCGTTATCAATCACCATAAAGTCACAGAAATATTTCCCCTCCCCAATTCAAAATGAGATAATTTTAAACACATACAGATCTAAGAGAGAATTTCAAAGACAGTCCTGTTTTTTCTAAAATAGGTTAACCATTTCTCTCCCATTAAGGGCAGACTCTCTGACAAAATCCCCCTTTTTAGCATAATTTTTCTAACTTGACAAGAGTTCTGAAATACTATCGCTAAAACTGGAAGAGAACATCTGTCATCTTCTTATACCTGTGATTGGGATTGTCCATGAAGTGATAACAGTTCGCTTCATTCCATCAACTGGAGAAAGGCATAGACTTGTTCCCATAAGATGAAGTTCTTATTGTTCTTATCAGTAGGTGAAACAATATCTTCAATTAGGAAACCAATATACTGAATTGGTTGATAGGTAGTGACATAGTGTCTGTTATGAACAGTTGCTTTGCCTACTCAAGGATCTCCTTAGTTTTGGCTTGAGATAAAGCAGCACACATATCATATCAGACTACCAGTTCTAGAGACTGGAGGTGAGAAATATCAAATTTGGCAATCTTGGATACATGTTGACAAAACTTTGGATTACAGGTTCTTCTCTGTTAGGATGGACTCTGGCATCTCTTGCCCAGTGGTTCTTGATGACGGTTCTGGAACCACACTTGGCTTTGCCTGGAACTCCTGTCACATAAGAAGGATGATCCACATCACAGCCTTGCTCTGGACATCCATAGAAAATGGATTTGACAACCGTACTCAATATTTTGAAAACTCTTTGGTCTAAAAGAAATGACACATGGGTGATCTTACATTGAAACAATTTTGCATATAAGCATTACAGTTTCAGCCTGTATCCCTGTGACTTTGGCAATAGTATGATTAATGTTCATTTATTACTCATAGTTTGCTTGTGGCCCTCAATAGCCTTAAGCTGAACTAGGATAATCTAACACTCTCTATCTCTGCTCTTCCCTCTGCTCTTCTCCCTTACACAAAAGAAGGACCCTCAGCTTCATGCTAAACAACAATACCTTCTCAGGAGGAAAAAGAAAATTAGCAAAACAACATTTTCTGGGAATCATTGAGCAGCAATTCATTTGGTGGAGAAGTATCAGAGTGTTAGTGGGGAACATATACACAACAGACAGGAAAGGGAAAAAAAGATCTTTCCTAGAAGCATATGAAGAAAACAGAACCAGACATGACAATGCCAATTGCATATTGGAACAATCAGTGAAATACGTATGTATCCAGTGCTTGAGTGAGGTTCCTTATTCTTCTTCAGCTTCTCCCTCTATGACCTGTAATTGAAATTTAGGGTGACAAGCATGCTGTTGGTTAATATGAACCCATTTTTCCAAAGTCTCACCATTAGTAGGGACAGAAACCTTATAGGCAACAGGAGATAGTTTATCAGTTATGATATATGGCCCTCTCCATGAGGGCCAAGTGTCTCTTTAGATTGTTGCACACACTTCCACATGAATTTACGGGGTGCTCCAGGCTAAAAATCAAGTGTGATATGTAGTAGAAAAGCCGAGCACTCAGCCTGTATCAATAAAATTTAACTTTTATTAAAACATGATAAAATTGCTGTTACTTCCAACGTAATGTTTCAGTCCACATTGGGACTTTCATCAGGGACATCAGTGCCCCAGAAAATTTAAGACAGAAATAGAATTGTACCAATTTCAGCGTAAATTACACGTAAAGGATTACTTTAAAGATTCATCCCATGTGATGGAGTATAAGGATAACCCCTTTAAAGTGAAGAGTTATTTTGATCCCATCTCTACCAATGTATCGATCAAAACTTTCAGCAGGATCATACATCAAGATATGATGGATGGAGTGGAACATAGTAAACCTAGGTACTCCAATATATCCATTGAGGAGCGAAAAGCTATCAAATCATTGCAAAATAATAGGTCCGTTATCATAAGGAGGGGGGATAGTCGTGCAGAATTATGATGACTATCGACAAGAGGTAAGAAGACAGTTAAATGACACAACATGTTATGAGCAACTACAAGCAAATTCTACCAATGTCTTTAAAATTGAAGTAGATACATATATAGATAAGGGCATTCAGGATGGGATTTTGCCTTTGAAATTAGCTGAATGTATGTGAGTTAAGTGTCCGATTATTCCTGTGTTATACTGTCTTCCCAAAGTACATAAGTCTTTGTTAAACCCCCCCGGTAGACCTATAGTGTCAGCGAAGGGATCATTGATGTATCCTGTATCCCAATATATAGACAGTATACTGCAACCACTGATATAACGGACACCTACCTTCATAAAGGATACCACTCATTTCATAAATAGCTTACATGAAATAGAGTGGGGACATGAGGAATTGATATTAGTGACGATGGATGTATCAAATTTATATACATGTATTCCGCATGAGGGATGTACCCAGTTGAGTATATGGACTACATTGTGGGTTTGATAAACTTGATCCTGAATTGGAATTATTTTAAATTTGAAGAACAGATATATATACAGAGGGCTGGCACAGAGATGGGGTCTCCTATGGCCCCTGCGTATGCAAATGCCTTCATGCAATCACAATATTGGCAATACATTAAATTTTATGTGAGGTTCATTGATGATTTATTCCTGGTGTGGTCTGGTGAGGAATTAAAGTTGAAGGAATTTGTAACCCAACTGAACAACTTGGGCTCACCAATCAAATTGACAGTAAATTACAGTGCAAAAGAAATAAATTATTTGGATGTTCTGACACTCAAACAAGGAATGGGTATACAAACGACATTATTCGCCAAGACCACTGATCGCAACACACTTTTGCATGCTCGTAGTCAGCATCCCACATCCCTCAAAAAGGATTTGCCTAAATCCCAATTGATGAGGGTGAAGCGGATTTTATCTGATCCTCATGAATCCATATTGAAATTACAGGAAATGGGAAGCAAATTCAGTGAGAGGAGGTATAACAAAAATGGATATTAATCAGAATATTGAAGAGGTAGCAGTGATGGAAAGAGGAGCTTTATTAACACAAATGAGGAAAACAGAGACTGATTCACAGGACCGCATGTTAATAGCAACAACATACACAGATTTAACTCATAGGTTTAAGAGCACCACGTTGCAACATTGGGATCTCCTGAAAGGGGACCCTCAGGTTGGGAATATGTTTAAAGATCCACCCATGTTTTGTTACAAAAGGGGAAGGAACTTGAGAGATGAATTAGTCAGTTTGGACTCCATTGATAAATATACAAGGACAAGTGTGGGAAACATTAAAGGGGTGTACAAATGCTGTGGGTGTGTCACGCGCTTACATATGGAGACGGAGCCCACGTATGTAGTGCCCAGTAGTAATAACTTTATAATTAAAGTAAAAGAGAATATCACGTGCACAACAGCATTTGTCATTTATTTACTCATAAACTGTGTTATGTAGGCAAAACCAGCAGGCCATTTAAAGACCGGATGCGTGAACACAGATCGATGATCATGCGTGGACTAAACGGGACTATCAGTGATCAGTAACTCAGGAGATCCCCAGTAGCGAGGCACTTTATCAATCAGAAGCATAATGTGAAGGGGTTGAAATGTTTCGCCTTTGAGATAGTCAAACAGTCGCCATGGGGGGGTGATAGGGAAATCCATTTAGCAAGGAGGGAGATGTTTTGGATATATACCCTAAGCACCCTATCGCCTCACGGGCTGAATGAGCAGTTCAGCCTGATACATTACATCTAAACCTGAATGAACTCTGTAAATGTTTCAGAAGATATGATGATTTGAAGATCTAATGGTATTTTAGATGTTTTAATTAAGTTGGGTGAGCGCCGTGATGGCGTCCTAGGTTGCTATGACAACCAGGTACGCTGATCTGGGTGCGAAACCTAACAAAGGAGTATTTAAATCTAGCTACACTGGTAGTCTGTAAAATGTCCCTGATGAAAGTCCCAATGTGGACTGAAACGTTACGTTGGAAGTAACAGCAATTTTATCATGTTTTAATAAAAGTTAAATTTTATTGATACAGGCTGAGTGCTCGGCTTTTCTACTACATACCTCTCCATGAGGGTAAGAATTTCTTCTCTCTTACCTGGGATCTAAGAAAATTGTATAGATAATCATGATCATTTACCTCATACTCCTTTTTAGTAGTCTTCAGATCATAGTAAGTCTTAGTACTTACTGCTGCTTTCTCCAGATTTTTCTGTGCAAAAGTATATTGTATGACATTCACACAGTCTATAACGGGACTTAATCGCCATAGCAGATCAGCACCTATAATTAACCTGTTATAGGGGACTTCAACTACTATGACTATATTTGTAAATGATTTGTTACCGATCTTAAATTATAACCATATGGTTCCCAGTACGTTTAAGGGGCTACCTCCTAAGCTGATTAGGGATTCATCAAATGCTTGCATCACCTGCTTTACTGTAGCATACTCCCTAATTTGATAATAATGGGAGCTAGACCCTGTATCTAAGAGTGACTCAATATTGTTGTTTGAGACCCTGTAAAAATATCTCCCTTCAGATTCATGAGAATCCCTCCACTGCCTGCAGAGGTTAACTCCGGATTCAGCAGGAGAAGTCCTGCTGACTTGATCAGATTGCACAGCTGAAGCAGGGATAGACATATGTGTACCTAGCTGTGGGAAAGATAAGGAAGAACTTTTAGAGTCAAGTAAAGCATTTATATCATGTAAAGGAAAGGCTTAAGCATTATTATGGGTTAAAACATTATCTTTGTAGGACTTACATAGAGCAAAGGAATGGAATTATTTTCCCTTAAAGCCTGATTACCATTACCCTGGTGTTCTGTTATTGGGTGGCAGCCGCCACTCCTGGAGCTGTCCCTAACAAAGAGTTAAATCTCTGCTGTGCAGTAGAACTAGGCCTGTCTGTGTCATGTAAGCCATCATCTTAGTCATAATTTCTGTGAGGTTGTTAACCTGGACCATAAGACTTACCTGTTTCTGACCTTGGTTCCCAGAGTCAAACTTAGTGGATTGCTGAGGCTGCTGGGACTTGGACCCCTGATTGTTAAAGGTTTTTCCTGCCATTTGAATCATTACACCCTTGGGACCTAAAAAAGGTAGACACTTTATTAACTGGTGCCTGTTTAGGAACCTGTGGAGATTTTAAATCCTCTGCATGGGTTTTCTTGCCGTATTTGAATGGCAAGCTTTCCTCAACCAAAGTTTCCTCTTCTTGTCCTTAGCTGGAGTATTTTCACTCTGCTTGGCATTATACAGTTTAAGAGCTTGAGTGCGTAGCCAATCAAATGGCAACATGGGTGAATAATCCCTGGCAAGACTGGTTCTCATATACCTGGGAAGAGCATTAAAGAATAATTCCCTAAACTCAACTGACTGAAAATCTTCATCCTTGTCAGCAAGGAAATAAACACATTTTAATACTGACAAGAATTATCCCTGGTCTGGCTTACATTTTAGTGCATATATAGCACATTTAGCCTCATGGCGGGATTTATAAGGCTCACATGCTAAGATTATTTCCTCAACAGTTTCTTCCTATGTGGTGATATCCATATCACTCAATGATCTAAAGAAGTAGCCCTCTTACATATTGAAAACCCTGGGGACATAATACGTCTTGTCACGGTCAGAATGAAGGCCAGCAGATTCAAGCGTTTTCACCTAGTGCTCTAAATGGTTAACCACAGACACTCTAGACTTCGTATGAAAAACTGGCACAGTGTCCTTAAGAAACCTTATTATTTTTGTGGTATCACATACGAGGGGTGACTTTTCCTCCTGTTCAGACTGTAATGGTTTGTACGACACAGTAGGTTGGAATAAAACACAGTTTTATTAAAAGACACAATGTGAATGCCCACTGCGGGCTGTAGTGAATCACAGGAAAATATCAATCATGTACATATGCCCTCACAGGCCCAGTATACAATGGTAGAGAGTTAGATACTGTCACAGGGCAGGCATAATAGGCAACTTCAGCACAACATGGGTTAAAGTTCATAGAAGTAATCAGTCTCTGATGTGGTGTGTTTGACTACGCCCAGTATGATGGTAAAGGTAGCAAAAGACTGTGGTGCGAGGTGAAGAAGCACCTAGTCTGTAAAGCAGGACTGAGACTATACCCTGTGCTGAGCAGAAACGGAGGCCACAATACTCTGCTAGAGCTAGCACAAACTTGAGCCACAAGCACCCGACCGGTGCAGCAACGGAGACACTAAACACTGCTAGAGCTGATGGACTAGAGCCAATAGCACCCGACCGGTGCAGTAACGGAGACACTGTTATCATAGTGCCTGTGATTCTCTTGTCACTCTCGCTTGTGGTTCGCTCTGATTTGCTGAGCCGGTTTGGCCCGCCCCTGGTGACCTTTTTATGCCTGGCCTAGACACCTGTCAGATGCCCTTTTGTGGTGTTTCTGAGCCAGTATTGCTGTTGCTGTGTTCCTGTGTTCCGGATTCTTGTGTACCGACTTGGCTTGTCCTGACTACGCTCCAGTGTTCCTGATCGTGTTTGACCTCCTCCGTTTCCTGACCCGGCTTGGCTGACGTTCCTGTTTGTGTATGACCCGGCTTGTATGACTACCTCCTTCGTGCTACGACCCGGCCCGGCTGACTTCCTGCTCCGAGATCGACTTCCAGCCTGTTCCTGTGACCTGTCTGTTCCCGTTGTCACCGCCGCAACATTTTTCCTCTGCTGTTGCCAGCTGCCGTGTGATCACTCCAGCCTTGTGTTGCCTCCGATCAGTGCAGTGTCCTGTACTGTCTTGCAGAGCTGTGCATTCCTCCATGAGCCTCAGTACACTTGCAGAGCTTCGATACCATACTGAGCCTTGTGTTTAAACGTGCATATTAACCCTTGTAGTGCTGCTTAACTCTCGCTACCTTTGGTCCCCAGTATAGTGTCTCACTCGCTGTGCTACGTCTGCTGAGTCGGCCACTTTCCGACGGCGACTCACTCTATCCAACTGCAGAGTAGTCACGTTAAGTTGGTCCGGTAGGGCGCCATTGGCTCTTGCTTTTACGTTAAGTTACTGGGTGATATCTTCTGTGGCTTTTGGGCTCGTGTGGCAGCAAAGGGAAGGCTCAAGCTCTGGCAGGTTCTCATTGTATACGCCCGTGGGGGCTATTGGCTCTATTATCGCTATTGCTGTTCTCCGGTTAACGCCTGTGGAGGCTATTGCCAGCTCTTGCATTGCAGGTCGGTTTCCGTTACGCCTGTGGGGGCTATCCACACTCGCACTCGCAGAATCAGTTTTCCCGTTAGGTACACCCGCATGGGCTATTTGGATTTCGGTTCTGCTTAAGCTACATTTGGTCACTTCGGCTAAGGCATTTACATTTCCAGAACACTGTGTTGACTGCTTCTACTCAGCACTTCCCATTACCACCTTGGGCGTGCCAAACCACCACATCTGAGACTGACTGATTTATGCACTTTACCCTTTGGAGACTGAACACCATTATCTGTGCTGAGATATTGTATGTCAACTATCCTGTGTATTGATTCTTTGTGTTATATCAGTCATCACCGTGTAGTTAATTCTTGCTGCCTGTAGAGGGCAATCGTTTGCATTATTTGCTATTTAAATAAAATTGTGTTTTATTTTACCAACTTGTCTGAGTGTCCAAAAAACCGTTACAACTGTACACTGCTAGAGCTGATGTACTAGAGCCAATAGCACCCGACCGGTGCAGTAACGGAGACACTGTACACTGCTAGAGCTGATGGACTAGAGCCAATAGCATCCGAACGGTGCAGTAACGGAGACACTGTACACTGCAGAGCTGATGGACTAGAGCCAATAGCACCCGACCGGTGCAGTAAAGGAAACACTGTACTCTGCAAGAGTTAACAGAAGGCTCAGTGTAACGGAGGCAACAGTGCTCTGCAAGTGTTTAACGGAAGGCTCAGAGTTAACGGAGGCAACAGTGCTCTGCAAGTGTTAACGGAAGGCTCAGAGTTAACAGAGGCAACAGTGCTCTGCAAGTGTTAATGGAAGGCTCTGAGTAAACGGAGGAAACAGTGCTCTGCAAGAGTAATGGAAGGCTTAGTCGGATGGAAGCCACAACACTCAGTCTGCTAGGCCAGCAAGCGGAGGTAAGAATGTTGCCCAAGCGACTCGGAGAACAGGAACAGAATAGCTGGCCGAATCACAGCGCAGGAACGTCAGACAAGCCGGGTCAGGTCACGGAGCAGGAATGTCAGCCAGGCCGGGTCGAATCAAGGAGCAGGAACGTCAGACAAGCCGGGTCAGGTCACGGAGCAGGAACGTCAGCCAGGCCGGGTCGAATCACGGAGCAGGAACCAGAAGGAGCAGTCAAACGGGCCAAGTCGGTACAAAGGAACAACTGATGATAATACAGTTGGCTGTGGTGTGTATGAATACCTGCCTCAAAACCCGTATAGGCTATGCTAAGGTTTGTTTTGCGAGTTGTTTCTAACTTAAAACACAGGTCTCATAACAATTTCCTTATCACATACAAATATTTCAAAATTTAGAAATGTATCTAGAATATAAAAATTCCCAGATTAGATAAATAGAATTTAACTATTTATCTACTGTTTTCAATATTACATACCTTCTGGATAAAATATATAATTTGCATATGTCGTTATAGATTATACCAAGAATATACTCAGAAATAAATATGTCTAGATGCAAAGCTAAAACTAATACATTTCATGCAACATATACCATAAAGATGACAATATCAATCCTGTTTGATACACCATACAGCACTACATGGGTTTATCAGAGATTATGGGTTATACTGTTGCCCCACCCAAGATGGCAGCTTCTATTGTTCTGTGATAGAACTTTCTCAACAGAACAAAATTTAGGCCCATGCGATAAGATAACACATGGAAAAAAATCCTCTGAAACACGCACTAAGATAGAAAGAAATGGAAAACATTTCCTGATAGCAGACTAAGGATTGATAAAAGAATTCACCAGATCAAATATAAACCCAATTACCTTTTCAAAAACATAAATATATGGTTCTATAGGTATTAGTAATTTGATTTAAGACTAACTTATAATGCTATTTGATCTAAAACTGCTATCAAACTATCTCACAATTATCTGGATAAATTTGCTAATGAATCTGTTAATTAATCCTGTTTAGTTCCCCAGAATAAGCTAAAGCCAATACAACTTATTATAATAATTTTCTTTATACTGATTGGCCAAGTCCATATCCACAAAAATTATAAAATTATTTTTCCCCAAATATAGAGGACATATATATAATTCTTAGGGCTATACAAAATTAATAGTTATGAAATGTATATTTACCAGACAACATAGGTGTGGGATTTGTAGAATTCTTTGGATCTGGCAGATGGTTATTTCATGGAAGTTCAGCAGCAAGAGAGACCTTAGCATTTAGCCACTGTGTTATAAAGTAAAAGCTATTATCAGTAAGTCACAACCAATCCTTCTCTGATAGGTTGGGTTGCCAGATCATTAGAATATTATGACTCTTTGATTGGTCAACCCAAAATAACATAGTTTAAGGAATACAGACTCAATGATTGTTACCTGATTTACTTGTGCTAGTGTGTTTTTATGTGTCCCAGATGTCATTTCGCATGTATATTGTCATCCTGTCATCTGTGATGCATGTTTTGTTTTCCCTACACTGTCCAAATACTACAAATCTGAACCTGCATGAACCCATATGTAGGTAACAATCTTTGTATGTGTCAGTTGTTGACCCACAGCTTACATGAGACCCATCCATGTCCCACACGTTGATGAGTCCCAGGTAGTATGAAGGTCAGCAAAAGCTGAGGATTGTTTGTTGCACTGATGCAACACACATGAACCCCAACTGACTGGGGAATGCCAGAGTGGTGTCCATTGTCTTGCTTTGCAATGCATTGGATACCCCTCTGACAATCACAGTGTACAACCACAGTAAAAAAAACACAGACACCATCTTACCAAGGAAGGGATGTTATATTAGCATTGGAAATCACTTCCTTCCCTTCTTTTGGGGGGGAGGAGCTGAGGGGTCAGATGGTCCCCGCCTTCCAGACTGTGCTGGTGTTACGGTGGAGGATAAGGGGTTGGAGGATGGCTGCTGGAGAATGAGGAGTTGTGTTTGGATCCAGTTGTATTCCCTCATCTCTATGACCACCCGACCCAAGAGGTCAGCCACCATACTCCTGAATTCCCTCAGTTTCTGGATCAGAGTGGACACCTTTCCCTCTGGCTGATGATGATGCCGCCATTTGTCCCACATCATCTGCCACTGTAGAAATTCCCTTTCCAGGGGCAGCACATCAGGAACTGGTTCAGGCAGCAATGATGCAGGCGGTGAAGGTGCAGGTGGTTATGGTGCAGGTGGTGATGGTCCATGCCCATGATTCTGCCCAAGAGGAATGTCCTTCCACAGCAGGCTGCATTTGTGGCTCTTGCACACCTGTAGATAATCCTCCACCCACCGCATTGATCAAATCCCCTTCTGAGGATGCTGTCTGGGTTTGTGGGCTGAATTGGGCTTGTGGCTGTGTGTAGTCCAGTGGTCATTTACTGGTCTGGAGCCTACTCCATGCTGGTTGGGCATGTGTGCTGTACGGTGGTGGTGCAGGTGGTGGTGGTATCAACCAGTTTGGGTCCGTTGGCCTCATGTGTGACCCGTATGTGGGGTTAGGGGCATCTGCCGTGGCAGCCATGGGTAGCCGTAGGTCATACCCCACCTTGATGATGTTGCAGATGGCAGCCAACTGAATTAACCACTTGCCTCAGGGATTGGTGGGACCAGTTACTGGATGTGTGGCCGTGCCTGCTTACAAAACACCAAACATTGGTGACCTTGAAGAATCACAGCTATTAATGCAAATAGAAATGACTTCTCAAATTGGGAGAACTATAATTATGGAGGATTTTAACTATCCAGAAATAGATTGGAAAAATGGAACAACTAATTCTGCTAAAAGCAGTAAGTTTCTGAACTTGTTGAAGGACAGTTTTGTGCCTCAGCTAGTACAGACATCAATCAGACTGCGTGTCTGGATCTGGTAATAAATAACAATGAAGACTTTATCTCTAATATCCAAGTAAGGGAGCACTTGGAGAATAGTGGCCATTACATGGTATCATTTGAGATTAATTCAAAAAAGCAGTTTGGTATGGTTCAACCAAAACAGTGAATTTTCAAAAGGCCAACTTTAGCAGTTTTAATGCATCCCTTGGTCACGTTGACTGGGATGGAATATTTGTGGCTAATCAGTAAAGTAATTCATGAAATAAATAAGAAGAACTCAGCATTTAAACATTATAAAGCTGAGGGATCAGTAGAGGCATTTGCAAAATACAAACCTGTGAAAGGGAGATTAAATAAACTAAATTAATGAAAAAATAATTGCTAAGGAGAGGAAGAGCAATCACAAAAAAATCTTTAAAGGATAGTAATACTTTAATATTGCTATTCCCCATATTGTAGATATTTTAAAAATAATTTAATAGCCCCAGGTTCATCTCTCAAACCATAACCGAACATAAAGTTCCCTACTCCCTCCCCCTTCCCTGAAGTCAGCATTGTACTGACTGCAGGGATATCCGGTCTGACTTTCATCAGGCGGCTCTGCAGCAGAGCCGCGATTGCATTAATGAAAAATAATTATTTCACTGAAATGGTCTTCTACATGTGCTTGCAAACCAAGCACATGTAGAAGACCGTTTCAGTGAAATAATCCTTTCTCACTAACGCAATCTCGGCTCAGCTGCAAAGCCGCAAGCCTGTCATACGACAGACTTCCCCTGCAGTCAGTACAACGCTGACTTCAGGGAAGGGGGAGGGAGGGGGGAACTTTGCGTTTGGTTATCTCTCAAACGATAAAGGTTTGAGAGATGAACCTGGGGGCTATTAAATTCTTTTGCAAATATCTACAATATGGGGAATAGTAATAATAAAGTATTACTATCCCTTTAAATACATTAATGGCAAAAAAAATTTAAGTCTGATAATGTTGGGTCTTTGTTATCTGAAACAGGGGGGATGGTCAGTGGGGACAGAGAGAATGCAAATATTTAAAATAATTTCTTTTGTTTTTACCAAGGAAGACCCAATGGACAAGAACCTGCAAACTACTTTTACAGAACAGTCACAGCAAGCATGGGATTGGCTGACACAAGAAAAAGTGTTAAAACTATTAAGTGGTATTAAAGTAGACAAAGTCCTGGGGCCAGATGGTATACACCCATGGGTACTTAAAGAGCTAAGCCTGGCCCTAGCCAGATCGTTATTTTTGATTTTCTGGGATTCTTTTATTTCAGGTATGGTGCCCATGGATTGGCGTACAATAGATGTGGTGCCCATATTTAAAAAGGGATCAAAATCCCAGCCAGGAAATTACAGACCTGTAAACTTGACATCTGTGGTGGGGAAACTGTTTGAAGGGTTGCTAAGGGAATATATTCCGGAATTCATCTTGAATAGAAATATAATTAGCACGAGCCAACATGGCTTTTTGAAAGACAGGTCTTGTCAAACTAACTTGATTTCATTTTATGAAAAAGTGAGTAAAGTATATTTGGGTGTGGCAGTTGATGTTATCTATTTCAAGGCATTTGATATGGTTCCACACGAAAGGTTTCTGTACAAATTGAATGAAATAGGCTTAGGGGCAAACGTTTGTGTGTGGATTTGAAATTGGCTGAAAGATAGAATGCATAGAGTGGTGGTAAATGGGAAGTTCTCCAATTAGACAAATGTGATAAGCGGAGTACCTCAGGAATCTGTCCTAGGACCCCTTCTTTATAATTTGTTTATTAATCATCTCCAGTGGGCATAGGGAGCCACGTATCAGTGTTTGCCAATGACACAAAATTTAGTAGGGTAATAAAGTCTGAACTGGATGTGTGTTCATTATAAGAGGATTTGGACAAATTGGGTAACTGGGCAGGAAAATGGCAAATGAGATTCAGTATAGACAAGTGTAAAGTTATGCATTTTGGGTAGAATAATAAAAATGCAACATATAGTTGAAATGGTGTTTCTTTGGGGAAATCTACTAATGAAAAGGATTTGGGAGTAATGGTAGACAATAGATTTAGCAGTAGTGCGAAGTGCCAGCTGGTTGCTGCAAAGGCACTGAAAAAGGATATTATGAAACTAGAGAAAGTGCAGCCGATGGCTCCAAAAGCAATAAGGGAAATGGAAAGTTTTAATTTTGAATAAAGGCTTGAAAAGTTAAACTTGTACACACTAGAGAAATGGCATCTTAGCGGGGATATGATAACATTATATAAATCATTTTCAGGGCCCATACAAAGGGTTCTCCAAAGACCTGTTCATTAACAGAACAATACAAAGGACAAGGGGTCACCCACTTAGACTTGAGGAAAGGAGATTTAGTCTACAACAGTGTAAGGGATTCTTTACCATAAGGACAATAAAGGTATGGAATTCACTGCCTGAGGAGGTGGTGCTATTGAATACATTCGATGACTTTAAAAAGGGCCTGGATACTTTTTTAAAAGAGCAGAACATAGAGGGCTATGTATGTTTGTATTGGGATTAATATTTATTTAGTGCTTGTTGATCCAAGGAGAAATCTGATTGCCATTTGGAATCAAGAAGGAATTTTCCCCCCTATTCAAAGCAGAATTTGAAATTGCTGTATTGAAGGGTTTTTTTTCCCTTCTTTTTTGCCGGTAAACAGGAATAGGAAAAGAGTTGAACTTGATGGGCGCAAGTTTTTTTTCAACGTAAACTACTATGTAACTACTCACTTCAGGGTTTCATCATACTGAGTGAAAAGTGTACTCTCCCTGCTGCTTATATGATTTCACACTGACTGATTCTCCAGGAGGTGCATTTTGTGGGTGCATCACTACCTTCAATCAGCATTGTGAAATTTACCTCCATTTGCAAAACAATTGGTTACTGTTTTTACTTTTGCACAACTGTGTGTGGCACTAGTTCAGTCATTGTAACCTGTCATACATTGCACATGTGTCAGTCACTACATGATGAGTCTGACTGTCAGAACTCTGAATAGCATGAATGAGCAATGTGGAACTGAAGGAGTTAACAACATGCTACATCCTAATGAGTGTCAGTGGGGAAGTCAACGCATGACAGGGTTGAATATCTCTGTGGCAATCATAAGGATGAACTGAGCTGGGATGTGTGGTATGTCACTGTTAGGGGCTTGGGTCAAAATATCAATAACTATGTACTAAGAGCCCAGTTTTCACAAAATTGACTCAAGGAACAATACAACAGATATGTAGAACTAATGTTATGACAACATCTCTAACAGGGTTTTGGTTAGAGGACAGTGGGAAGAGAGATGGTTGCTTACTAGGATCCTGGGTACTGTCATCTCCTGTGTCACATCCTCCAGATATGCCCTCTACGGCAATTGTAGACAGGCTACCGTGGAGCAGCTCTTCCCATACATTGGAGGTGATGGAGGATGGAGAGCCACCACCTGTTCCCCTTCTGTAGGCTGCAAGGTCACCAAACTTGATTTTAACCCTCCACTTGCAGTCCATCCATATTTTTAAGACCTTCCACAGTCCTCCTGCAGACTCAAACGCCATTGACCAGGTCAGTCACCTCCTGCCACGCCTGCCTCTTATGGACAGAGATGCCCCTGACCTTGTCTGATGAATACAGGATCCTCTCCCTGTCTGGGATCCTGCAGACCAAAGCCTGGTTCTCGTAGGTATACTTCACCTCCCTGACTCCCCATCTCCTGCAGACTCGACATGTTGGGATGTGGAAGGTCTTTCATCATCTGGTCCTGGCTCTGTGTGTGTCCCTGACACCCACATCCCATCCCATTGGCATATCACTCCCTGCTCTGTGTGTGCCTTTCACTTGGTAGGGGGCCCTCCTCCCACCTGCTCTCCCTCTCCCCCTATTTCCCTGCCCAGGGATGCCCTGCACACAACTCCCTCACCTCTCCCTCCAGCCTCCACTCCTCTCTCTGCCATCTCTCCTGTGCCTCCAGCCTCCACTCCTCTCCCTTCCATAACTCTTCTCCCTCCAGCTTCCACTCCTCTTTCTGCTATGTCTCCTCTCCCTGCCATCTCTCCTTTCCCTCACACTGAATCACACCCAGTCACTCACACAGGAAATCACTCACGCACTTGATCAGAATCACCCTCTAGCACTACCTTGCATTCACTTAGCCACACTGTATAAATATAAAGATAAATGTGTGCAGTGTTAATAAATAAAAAATGTGTGTTTGTGATTGTGTGTGGATGCAATGTGTGCGATAGGTAATAAAGTGTAATATGTGTTTAATAATAGTGCAAATCTCTCCTAAATACTCTGCCTCTACCACTTTCATCACTGTTATGCTCCTCTCTCTCTCTCTCTCTCTCTCTCTCTTATATCCTACACTCCTGGGGCCATGTGCACTAGTTCATAGAGAGCATTACACAGGCAATGTCTGGCAGGTTTTTGGGGCTTTTTATGCTTTATGGGCCTCGTATTCATACTTTTGTGGCTTGTGATTGGCTGGGGCTTGAATTTGCCCTTGCTGATGCTTAACTTGACCTTTCTTTCATCAAACGTACAGCCATTTCCTTAGACGTTGACGTTTAGCGTGCATTTTGATGCGGCTGTTTAACGCGTCGTTCAATAAAAGCAGAAAGTGCCATATTTGATAGTGCGGCCTATGCCAGTTTTGTTTTAACGTGGCTGTACAATAAAAAAACGGTTAAACACATGTTTGCAAATAACACAGTTCTTGTTTTTACTGTAACACGGCGCGGCTAATAGTATTGAGCCCAGTATGTTTTCAAGCACGGTGAGCCATGCTCTTACCTGTGCTATGAAAAGAAAACACCTCAGGTCATAAATTTGCATGCATTTTCACCCCTTGCAAAAAAAAAAAGAGCTGAAATATGCCATTAAATTCCTTGCATCAGGCATTAAGATTAAATAAGGGAAAATCTGCACCCATATTTTTTGGGTGCAGAGTCCCTTAACGGATGCCCAAAGTGCCAATGCAGGAACTGAAAAAACCAAAAAGAAAAAAGTGGCCAGTGGATGTATTAATATGGAGCCCTAAGCCCCATATTTATACATCCAAAGTACAGAAAAATGTGTCAAATGTTAGTAAAATTACCCCTATGAGTGCCATTGGGGCATGATTACCCACTGGCATTCACAGGGTTAATCTGACTGAGTTAAAAAAATAGCCTTTTACAATAAACACTTACAAGTAATCCTGATGTCCAGCGAGTCTTCCTTCTTCTGTTTTCTCTAATTTATCTTCTCATCTTCTTTTTCTTGTTTCCTATAAAATAAAAGTCAAAGTCATTTTAAAACCAAAATGCCCCCAAGATACCCCTCAAGCGCTCATAGGGTTAGATGCAGTGTTGCATCTCCTTTAAAAATAATATCCACACAGTCCTTTTAAAATAAATTCATATTATATGTTATTCCATAATCAAAAAGCTATTGCCATGCTCAAAGAAAATTCCTCTACCGCTATCTCCACTAGCTCAGATGGTGGCGGCAGCAATGTCTACTGGCACAGGCCATCCCTCCATATGTACCAGCCCGTTGCTAGAGTCCCTATGAGAGAAATGTAAACAGAGACTGGCTTTTTATATGGCCAGTCTCTATTCAAAATGGATGCCAATCTACAATTGGGTCGGATATGTGTTTACGCACCTCCCAGCCAATCAGCTTCTCGGGGGGATGATGAAACCTGCTAGAAGATGATTAGCTTAGAGGTGCTTAAGCACACATCCCAGCTAATTGGAGGCCAGCATCCATTTTGAACAGAGACTGGCCAAATATAAAGACAGTCTCTGTCCAAAATTTCCTCATTGTGACTCAGGCAATGTGGGGGGTCTGTGCCAGTAAACTTACATTGAAGTTTCATTTTATTTTATAGGAAACAAGAAAAAGAAGATGAGAAGAAGTTTAGAGAAAAGAGAAGAAGGAAGATCTAAGAAAAAGACAGACAGTGGATGACAGGAAAGTCTTACACAGATCTGGGATTTAGGTTAGTATTAGCAGTAGTCTTGTTGAACTGTACTGTTAGGGTTAGTGTAGTGTTAGTGTTTGGGAGGGTGACTGTGTGTTTGAGCTAAAGATCAGTGCTTGACAGTGTGTCAGGCATTGATTGTTAGCTCTTTTGCTTTGATATTCAAATTATTCACACTATTTAGCGTGTGTTTTGGGATCTTAACACACAAAAACCGGCTTTTCGCCATAAGACCTTTTCTGTGGCCTAACATCCATTTTGGTTTCAGCTGGTTGGTCAATCGAATTGCTCCGCTAGTACTTTTTGCTAATTAGCCCTTAGAAACTATTATTAAGAGAACAGATAGGGTAATCTGTGGCTCTGATCTCACCAACCAAATGGTTTGCTGTCTCCCGGGTGCCCGGGTTCGGCATGTTGCAGAGAGGGTGGACAGATTATTGGGAGGGGCTGGAGAGGATCCAGCTGTCTTGGTGCATATTGGTACCAATGACAAAGTAAGAGGAAGGTGGAGAGTCCTAAAAGGTAATTTTAGGGATTTAGGGAGTAAGATTAGGAACTGGACCTCCAAGGTAGTATTCTCAGAGATACTACCTGTGCCATGTGCTACGCCAGAGAGATAGCGGGAAATTAAGGAGCTCAATGCATGGCTGAAGTCCTGGTGTAAGAAGGAGGGCTTTGGGCTTTTAGAGCACTGGGCTGATGTTACTTTGCGGTACAGGCTCTATAGTAGGGATGGATTGCACCTGAATGCAAGAGGGTTTCAAGTGCTTGGGGAGAGGATGACTAGATGGTTGGAGGAGATTTTAAACTAGGAAGGGGGGGAGGGGCCAATAAATACTGGAATAGATAGTACAGAAAGGGAAGGTGATGTAGTTAATAACCAGGTGGGTGGATCTGGGGGTGGGGTTAGTACAGATGATAGGGAGAAGCCTATAAACCACATCAAAATTAAATCACAAATGGAACATAGCAGTGGCATAAATTGTATGCTTGCAAATGCCAGAAGTTTAACTGGTAAAATAGGGGAACTGGAGCTGGTACCTGAAAGTGAAAACTATGACTTGATAGGCATAACAGAAACATGGTGGGATGACACACATGATTGGTCAATCAATTTGGAGGGCTACATGTTATTTAGAAAAGACAGGTCAAACAAAAGAGGTGGTGGGGTCTGTCTGTATTATTGTCTCATTTGCGGGAAGATATATGTGATGACAGTAGTGAACATGTGGAATCCCTGTGGGTTGAAATAGTCACTGGGGGTAAAACTGCCCAGAAAATATTAGTGGGTATTTGTTATAAACCACCAAACATTGGTGACCTTGAAGAATCACAGCTATTAATGCAAATAGAAAAGGCTTCTCAAATAGGGAGAACTATAATTGTGGGGGACTTTAATTTTCCAGAAATAGACTGGAAAAATGGAACAGCTAATTCTGCTAAAAGCAGCAAGTTTCTGAACTTGTTGAATGACAATTTTTTGTCTCAACTAGTGCAGACCTCAACCAGAGGGAATGCATGTCTGGATATGGTAATAACTGACAATGAAGAACTTATCTCTAACATCCAAGTTAGGGAGCACTTGGGGAATAGTGACCATAACATGGTATCGTTTGAGATTAATTCAAAAAAGAAATTTGGTATGGGTTCCACCAAAACACTGAATTTTAAAAAGGCCAACTTTAGCAGGTTTAATTCATCCCTTGGTCTCATTGACTGGGATAAAATATTTTCAGGAAAAAACACAGAAGGTAAGTAGAATGCCTTTAAAATAACATTGCAAAAATATACATATAAATGTATCCCTGTTGGAAACAAATACAAAAGAAGCAAATTAAAACCAATGTGGCTAACCAGTAAAGTAATTCATGAAATAAATAGCAAAAAAGCGGCATTTAAACATTACAAAGCTGAGGGATCAGCAGAGGCATTTGCAGAATACAAAAATGTCAACAAAACCTGTAAAAAGTCTATAAAATTAGCTAGACTTGAGAATGAAAAAAATATTGCTAAGGAGAGCAAGAGCAACCCAAAAAAAATTCTTTAAATACATTAATGTCAAAAAATTAAAGTCTGATAATGTTGGGTCCTTGTTATCTGAAACTGGTGAGATGGTCAAGGGGGACAGAGAGAAGGCAGCTATTTTAAATCATTTCTTTTCTTCTGTTTTTACCAAGGAAGACCCAATGGACAAGAATCTGCAAACTACTTTTACAGAACAGTCACAGCAAGCATGGGACTGGCTAACACAAGAAAAAGTGTTAAAACAATTGAATGGTGTTAAGGTAGACAAAGCTCCGGGGCCATATGGTATACACCCACTGGTACTTAAAGAGCTAAATCAGGCCCTGGCCAGACCGTTATATTTGATTTTCAGGGATTCTTTTATTTCAGGTATGGTGCCCATGGATTGGCGTAAAGCAGATGTGGTGCCCATATTTAAAAAGGGATCAAAGTCACAGCCAGGAAATTACAGACCTGTAAGCTTGACATCTGTGGTAGGGAAGCTGTTTGAAGGGTTGCTAAGGGAATATATTCAAGAATTCTGCTGGAACAGGAATATCATTAGCAGGAGCCAACATGGCTTTGTGAAAGACAGGTCTTGTCAAACTAACTTGATCGCATTTTATGAAAAAGTGAGTAATAATATAGATGCGGGAGTGGCTGTTGATGTGATCTATTTAGACTTGCCAAGGCATTTGATACGGTTTCACACAAGAGGTTACTGTACAAATTGAATGAAATAGGCCTATGGGAAAATGTTGGTGTGTGGATTGGAAATTGGCTGAAAGATAGAATGCAAAGAGTGGTAGTAAATGGCAAGTTCTCCAGTTGGATAAACGTGGTAAGTGGAGTACCTCAGGGATCTGCCCTGGGTCCTCTTCTTTTTAATTTGTTTATTAATGACCTCCCAGAGGACATAGGGAGCCATGTATCAGTGTTTGCCGATGACACTAAAGTAAGGTAATAAAGTCTGAACTGGATGTGTTTTCATTACAAGAGGATTTAGACAAATTGAGTAACTGGGCAGGCAAATGGCAAATGAGATTCAGTATAGACAAGTGTAAAGTTATGCATTTCGGGTATAATAATAAAAATGCAACATATAGTTTAAATGGTGTTTCTCTGGGGAAATCTACAAATGAAAAGGATTTGGGAGTAATGGTAGACAATAGACTTAGCAGTAGCATGGAGTGCCAGCTGGCAGCTGCAAAGGCCAATAAGATATTGGCATGTATTAAAAGGGGTATTGACTCAAGGGAGGAAGATATAATTATGCCTCTTTACAGGTCCATGGTAAGACCCCACCTAGAATATGCTGTTCAATTCTGGGCACCCTTTCTGAAAAATGACATTATGGAACTAGAGAGAGTGCAGAGGAGGGCTACAAAACTAGTAAGGGGAATGGAAAGTTTTAGTTATGAAGAAAGGCTAGAGAAGTTAAACAGCGTCTTAGAGGGGATATGATAACACTATATAAATATGATCAGGGCCCATCCAAAGGGCTGTCCAAAGACCTGTTCATTAACAGAACAGTACATAGGACAAGGGGCCACCCGCTTAGACTTGAGGAAAGGAGATTTAATCTACAACGGCGCAAGGGTTTCTATACAGTAAGGACAATAAAGGTATGGAATTCACTGCCTGAGGAGGTGGTGCTATCGAATACATTAGATGCCTTTAAAAAGGGCCTGGATACTTATTTAAAAAAGCATTACATAGAGGGCTATGTACGATAGTATTGGGATTAATATTTAGTTAGGGCTTGTTGATCCAGGGAGAAATCTGATTGCCATTTGTAATCAAGAAGGAATTCCACCCCCCTCCCATTCAAGGCAGAATTTGAAATTGCTATATTGAGTGGGGGGGGGATTAATGATGGTAAACAGGAATAGGAAAAGGGTTGAACTAGATGGACACAAGTCTTTTTTTTACCTAAATTACTATGTTACTATGTTACAATATTGCCATACCGGCTGTTTTAACACCTGTTAATATGGTATCCTTTTAAAAAGTCGCATTTTAAATGTTGTACCGCTAAAAGTTACATTAACCCTGTAGCATTGTTTAAAATGGCGACATGACAACCTCTTTAAACGTCGTTACCGCATACAGCTCCCATCATCCTTACCATTATTCTCTTTAAACTTCGCTACCGCATTCACTATAATAGAAAGGAAAAGAAGGAATTGGTGAGGAATAAATCTGTATGTATGTAAAGACATTCACATTTTCTCTATTTATCTCTAATTAATAAAAGCTCCTTACCGTGGTAAAAACAAGACAGATGATGAACCTTCAGCCGCCCCCCAACCCTGCACCGGCTCTCTCTCCTCTGCTCAGTGGCAAAAACAAGGCATATGAAGAACCTTCAGCCAACCCCCAGCACTGCACCGGCTCTCTCTCCCCTGCTCCGTGGCCTGTTCTACAGGCAATCCATGGACAACAATTTAGGGTCCTACCGGAGCTGTATTCCAGTGGTGAAAAGGCAACTAAACCAGGAAGCAAGTGAGAGAGTGCTGGTGCATCGCAGGGGGTTCAGGGGCAGCTGAAGGTTCTTCATGTGCCTTGTTTTTGCCACGGTAAGGAGCTTTTATTAATTAGGGATAAATGGAGAAAATGTGAATGCCTTTACATACATGCAGATTTATTCCTCACCAATTCCTTCTTTGCCTTTCTATTATAGTGAATGCAGTAGCGAAGTTTAAAGAGAATCATGGTAAGGATGATGAGAGCTGTATGCGGTAGCGATGTTTACAGAGGCGACATGCCAACCTTGCGCTTTTATGCATTGTGATGTTGTCTTGTCACCATTTTAAACAATGCGACATGGTTAATGCAGCTTCTAGCCGCACGACATTTAAAATGTGACTGTGCTATGCACAGGAACCTACCCCTGTAGCAGAGTTTGTGCTAGGGAGAGGTAGGAGGGTGGTGGGTGGAGATGATGTCAGGACGGGGACAACCTTGCAGAGCTGTGTGTGCATGCCGCACAGATCTGTGCTTTGCACATCTTCAAAAGTAAAGTTCGGAAAGGCTATTTCTACAACAGTGTAGAAAATTAAAAAATACAAAAAAACAAAAACATATAATCACTGCAATAGCATTCAATCAGATTAACTTGCTTGCTTTAAGCAAGATAGAGTGATGTGTCTTGGGAGATGTAGTCATGTATCCAAAATGAAATATCCACCCATATACTTGCAAATAGCCTCTTAACCTTTTGAGTGCCAGAGGGGTACACAACACATTGGAAAGCAATGCCTTGTGCACCATCTGGAACTCAAAGGGTTAAAGTTTGGAATTACAGAGTAAGGGAGAGTGCAATGAGACATGGATGCAGCAAAATGGAAAGGAGAAACAAAAAGAGAAGAAAAACAATGCCACACACAAAAAAGAGTAACTCCAATGATGTCGGAGTAAGCTCTTATCTTACCCTATAATTCTCCCAAGTGACATAGAGAGCCAAAACGACAGATCGGATAATATCGGCATACAGGAATCACAGATGGTATAATATACGTGACCCTAACAATGACCAGTATTCTCATATGATCCAGTCTAATAAATCACACCGTCTGTCAAGAAGTACTGGTTAGGTAACAGTGACATGAAGGAATCAACTGCGATAATCAATTTCGCCATGACCCTATTAATGACCACCGTTCCACAAACACCAGTCATAAATACAGTGGCAGACACAAGGTGCATATCACAATTAGTCCCATCAGTTAAGAAGTTCCCCTCCATACACATAGCGGAAATACATACGTACTGCAACAAGGACCGAATATAGTGCTGATAGATGCTACAGTATCAAATACGCTCTTCCACTCGTAGCATAATCAGTCATCGCATATATAGATCCCTAAAACTGTCTAATTCATCTGTCAAACTCCCAGTGTAACTCATATAGATAATAAGTCCCTAGAAAAAAGGAGTAACTAGGCAGATCGACAGATTGGAAGCTTTGTCTGCTGACAACAGTTTTACGACCAAAGAATCGCTAACTAATACTAGAACGTAGCAGAAGGAATAATACAGTGTTTTTATAAATACATAAAACACACCTAATGCATTTTCCCAAAAATTGGGCTTCATCAGAGGAAAACAACGGCGATCAACTAAGAATGCCGATAAAATAGTATTAGCACTCCTCCCTATCTATTCAAATGCACCAATCACTCAACTAGAAACAGTTGCTCCACAATAGCGTCAGGATGATTGACAGTAGTCAATCTGACCAATCCAGAAATAAACACAAAATTAACCTCTCGAGTGCCAATCCTGCGATAAGCCTGTATACTCACAATGCATCTCACTGCCTTCTGGCACTCGAGGGGTTCATAGGGTGATCCATAGTTCTTATCATATCAAGATTTCCCACCCTCCAATACAACATTAGTAGTAAGAGAAAACTTTTCAAAGGCGAATATCAGTTAATCCAACAATTTTTCTGATACGTTCCCTTATTCCAATAATATAAGCAATAACAAACAAAAATCCCCCACTACACCCTTCATGATATGGAGAGTTCCCCTATACGGTATCCTCCCCATCAAAAAACGGGCTTATTTGCAATGCTAAAAAATTAAATAAATATGCCAAAATTAAGACTCTCATTCATCCCACATGGATGTATGCAGTCAAGATTAAAAATCCATTCCGCTTCTATGCGTACCAGGGCTTTCACCATATCTCCCCCTCGTATTCCCAGACATACTCTCTCCAAACCCCAGACCATAAAGGTGTCCAATTTACCGCCATGGAATCCGGAAAAATGTCGGGCAACAGGGGAGATGTTTTTACCCAACAAAATATATTTTGCTGAATTACGGATATTGTTCAGGTGCTCCATAATTCATGTGTGGAGACTTTTTTTGGTCATCCCCACATAGTATTTAATACACCCGCACTGTGTACAGTAAATAACTCCAGTACTCCTACAATTTATATAATTCCTTATCAGATGTAATTTGCCAAACCTGTCCAGCATATCATATTTCTTAACCATATATCGACATGTACTGCACCCATAACATGGAATTCACCTGTGGGAATGTTAAGCTTGACCGATGGCAAGTGGGAACTCTCAAAATGTAAAATTGAGTTTGTAGCTGTCTTCTTACTAAAGAGGTCCATTGATATGATATTATCTGCACCCCTAAAGATCTTTAAATCAAGGAACTCCACACAATTGGAATCATTATGGGAAGTCAGTTTGACGTTCAATATGTTGTTATTAAGTGTCTGAATTTGTTGAATAATTCTACACTGCCCTCCCAGAGGATCAGAATGTCATCTATGTACCGAAGGTACAATAGAACACACTCTGTAAAACGATCATTGGCTTCACAGAAGACATGCTCCTGCTTCCACCACCCCAAATACAAATTGGAGTAGGTGGGAGCACAAGCACTCCCCATTTCCGTCCCTCTCACCTGCAAAAATAACATCCTCGAATGGAAAATAATTGTGGGTCAGAACAAACCCTAACAGTTTGACCAGAAACTGATTCATTTCCCAGTTTTCACAGGACTTGGAATTAAGGAAGACCTGCATAGCATTGCATCCATTCTTATGATTAATGCTGGTGTACAGAGCCTCCACATCTAGAGTGGCCAACATAGTACCCTCCGAGATATGAATGTCCTGTAATCTCCTCAACACGTCAGTTGTATCCCTGACATATGAAGGCAAACCCAGGACAAATTCTCTCAGACGTGTATTCAGGTATCGACTCGCCTGCTCTGTCAGGCTATCGATACCGGACACAATAGGTCTGCCACTCGGTTTCAACAAACTCTTATGAACCTTGGGCAACAGATAAAATGTTGCCACCCTAGGGTCTGTAACCTGTAAAAATCTGTACTCCCTAGCATCTATTAAAAGATCTTTTTTAGCTGAATCCACAATATGGTTGCAACTAGCCAAAAAATCACCTGTGGGATTACCCAACAGCCTACAATAACAATCTCTGTCCGACAACTGTCTATATGCTTTCCTGCATGTACATATCAAGGGGCCAGACAACCACATTGCCTCCTTTGTCTGATCCCTTGATAATCACATCCTCCCACTCAGAGATTTCTCTGATTGCGTATAGATCTTCTTTACTTAAATTATAGGCAGTTGTCCTCAAATCTGTTGTGATCAGTTTATTCATCACTAAGTCCATATAGACCTGGATATGAGGAGACAAATGGACTAAACGTGGATTTTACAACCAGTTTTTGTTTATATTGATCCTGGTTATCACTTTCTTTCAATAACCCCTCCAAAACACCAATCATTTCCTCATCCTCAGAGATTGATTCAATCTTCCCTTCCTCCATATCCTTCTCCCGATTATTGAAAAACTTCTTTAAAAGTAATTTCCATACATATAAATTTAAATATTTAATTAAAGTAAACTTATTGATTTGGGCTGAAGGTGAAAACGAAAGACCCCGTTCTAAGACAGCTATCTGAGTATCAGTCAAAATTCTCTTAGACAGGTTAATCACAGTTAGTTTTTGGGAATTTCCCTTTCCTGATTCCTTTCCACAATATTCTTGTTGTTTCTTGTGTAGTTAGTTTGTCTCAACCCTTGACCTGTATTTGATCCCCCCATGTCTTGATTTAGACCTCTTCCTTTTTTGTGGAACCGATGTCTGGACCCTAAAAAATGTTTTGGGAGTTGAGACTGCGACTCCTGATTTGAGATGTCCGTCTCTGAAATGGACACATCTGTATAGTCGCTATTCTTATTCTTAAATCCTCCCCCTCCATAAACACCGTTATTAGCATAATCATTGAGATCTCTCTGCAATTTGATTTTCTTTTTCCTAATTATGTTTTGTTCAATCTTATCCACCTTATTAGTCATCTGTTTATAACATTCCTCAATAGTATTGAGGTCTTCAAAAACGTTAAGTTTATTATTCAAATCATCAATTCCTTTCTGTAAATCACTCAATCATTTTTGATCATGCTCAATCAGTAAGTCCACAATTTCTTTAGAGCATCTATTTAAAATATTTTCCCACTTTTGAATGAATTCAGAATCATTAACTTTAAAAGATGGAAAGATCTGTACACGTAAGCCACGTGGTATCATGGCCTTATTAGTATAACTCTCAAATGCATTAACATTCCACCAAGTTTTCATTTGTCTTATAAGTAACTTTTGTAGGTCCTTTACGTGAGAAGAATTCTCTGAATTATTCAAAATGGTCATCTGTACATATATACTGTCAAAATTTTTTTGCCGTTCAATTTCTGTATTCACGAATTGGTCTGCTAAGTTGAAGTCAGCCATCTTAATTCAATAAATGTTGTGTAAAAGGTATGCAACCCTACAAAGTAAAAGAATAAATCTAACAATATAAGAACATACACAAATCAGATTCAGCAGCCAGGAATGGATCACAACGGAAGACTCAGAAAGTGCTCAGGTACACTACGAAAGGGCACTCAGGCAATGATGGAATGCAGCATATAAGGCCTCTCTAGGAGGCGGAGTCACATAGGTCAATTAAGGTGGAAACTATAAAATAACGATCACTCAGAATGACGCAAGTGACCAGGAAGTAGTCACCCGCCATGCTGTCGCCAGGCAAACATAGAAAGTGAACAGACCAGTAAGAGGGCCAGTATCACGGGCATCATGATAACAGCATGATCAAATAAATAGAGGCACCTCTTAAGTTTAAAGGAATTAAATTGTGGAGCAATGGCAGATACAAGTGGTACTTGAGGAGTGTAAGTTACCTCACCTGATAGGAACTATATACAGAGACTTACAACAAAGAATGTGACCAGCACCCATCAAGAACAAACAAGATATGTATCTTGTTCTAAGGCAAGTTGGCATCTCAGTGTCCTACAAGTCACATTTCTCACTCCCATGTGAAGAGAATACATTTCCATATCCGGTTGGACCTGCCCACAGGCAATCCTGCTCCAAAATGCCAGACAAATCCTCCCTGCACAAGAGAGCCAGCAAGCTACAGACATACATTTCATCTTATGTGGACCTCATTGTTGTAGTGCACCTGACTCCCTCTAGGCATGTCGAGAGCAAGTGCCCATGCCTGGGATACCCTTCAACTTAGGGAGACTTACATTAAAGAATGTGATGAGAACCCATCAAGATAAATTGTCTTGTTCTAAGGCATGGTGGACTCTCAACGGTGATACATGTTTTTCACTCCCATGTGCCATTGCAGAGAGGAAATTTCCATAGCAGACAGTCCTCTTTCGAAATGTCATGTAAATCCTCTGTAAGTGTAAGGGTATCCCAGGCATGGTCCCTTGCTTCCCTGGGTCTAGAGATAATCAGCTGAACACAACTGACGAGGCCCACAAAGGCTGAAATCTAAGCCTGGTGTTGGGCTGGTTCTCTTGTGAAGTGAGGATTTGCCTGACATTTCAGAGCTGAAGTGTCTTACGGTGGGACCAGACTGATATGAATATAGGTATTTACACTCTGCATAGGCACATGGTAGTGAAAATTGTGACATGAGCAGCATCTAAGAGGCTATTGCACCTTAAACAAAACACTTAATTTTGCCCTTTCTCGTCTGTTCATTACACTTTTTGTTTTAGTAGTCTCCCTAAGTGGAAGGGTATCCCAGATATGGGCCCATTCTTCCATGTGCCTAGAGGGAACCAGTGACACTCCACTGCCGAGGATCACATAGACCAAAATGAATGTCTGAGGTTATGTTGTTTCTGTCATGCAGAGAGAATTTGCCTGACATTTTGGAACTGGGCTATCTGAGGGAGGGAACAGACTAACATGAATATGGAAATTTCACATGGGAGTGAATAACGTGACTTGAGGTTTCCATGCCTTGAACAAAATATTTAATTTTGTTCTTTCTCGGTGTGTGTTTCTCACACTTTTTGTTTTTGTAGTTTTCCTAAGAAACTATTTATCCCCAGATGCTTCTCTTTTATGCCCCTTCTCTCCTGCTGCACTGCAGCAATGGGCTACCCCTCCTCCAGCAGTTGAATACCCTACATCTCATCTTTCCAAGCACAAAGCTTCAACAGTTGTAGACACAGCTTTCTTCAAGGATCAAGCATATAAATGCCTGGATTACCTTCCTAAGGCAAATCATTTTTGGAGGGATCAGCTTTTAGATGCAGTCCATTCAGACACTCCAGAGAGAAACATTCTTCTTTCCATTTCTAAGACTCTTGAGGTGAATGCATATCTTGTGAAGCTACCTTTTGACACTGCCAAATTCATTGGTCAGTACTTAGCGATACTGGTTGTAGCACACTGTACCCTTTGGTTGAAGATATGGTCTGCAATCAGTTTTTTAAAGAAATCCCTAGTTTATCTTCCGTTTGTGTTCAAACAACTGTTTGGCCCAAGAATGTCTTTAGCCATGCTACCTAGCCAAGAGTCCTATCCTCCCCTGACAACGTTACCTTAGCACGACTCGCTGAGGCCCGATCTGCCTCCGGTAACATGGTAAATTAGGTTGAAAAAAAAGTCCATCAAGTTCAATCTTTGCCTCATAACCCTGAAAAATGAAAATTATATAAGCCTTCTTGCAACCAAATGAGTATTACTCTGTTTACCCAAGCGTACTGTTTTACCTACTAATACACTGTATAACCCTACATATTGTGTCTTGAAAGAAATGCATCTAGTCTTCCCTTAAATGTATCCATTGTATCTGTGATTACCACATCCTCTGCTGTAGTTGATACCTCATTTCCTCTAATCTTAAGGGGTGCCCCCTAGTTATTTGATCAGGCCTTGCAATGAAAAGCTCACCAGAGATCATTGTATTGACCTTGCAAATACTTATCCATTATAACAAGATCTCCTCTAAGATGTGTTTTCTCTAGAGTAAATAAACAGTGTTTGTCTAGATATGAAAAGTCCTCCATTCCCTAAAATAATTTTGTTGCTCTACTCTGTACTCTGTTCAGTTCTTGAATATACTTTTTCAGAACTGGTGCCCAAAACTGCACTGCATATTTGAGGTGAAATCTTGCCAACGATTTGTACAGGTCAAAATTATGTTATCTAGTCTTGCTCCAATACCCCTTTTTATGCATTTATTCTATTTTAACATCATGTATTCTATCTTAATATCATGTTTCCTTACTGACAACAGTACTTGGCTTATTTGGTATGGTTGTACATTGCTGACCTAAGCATCACTGTGTTTGGTTGAAATTGTGCCTGTTTCTTAATTTGAATGCAGATGTGTTAATTGATTTGATACTTCCCACTCAGTTCTTTCCCTATTTCACAATGTTTCCTTGTGCACACTATGTAGATTACAGTTGCTGATGAAAGACACAGTTCCTTTCAGGATGTTCTTGAGGGAAAGACCCGTATTAAATGATTCAATGATTTTATAGGAGGTGCAGTAGGAGAAGCATAAATGGCCAACTTCTCTAGAGTCACCTGAAGTGGTGTGGAGGTGTGGTGTAGCTGCTGAGTCAGCAACACTAGGGCTCGTGGCAAGTAGAAGCAACATCGGACCACTGCTGTCTTATGTCAGTGCTGCTGATGATCCCAGCCCCATGTTGCAGCCTAGTCCTACTGCTGCTTAGGCAACTCAATAGCAGTATTTGCTAGACTTGTGCAATTCGGTTTGTCCAGTTTCAGAATTCGGACGAATAAGGCGTATTCGTCATCATTTGGACCTTCCGAAAGCCAAGGCCCACCCACAAAAAAATTTCAGAATCTGAAACGGACCTAGTCCGAAATTTCAGTGTAAATTTTGGAAATTCGGATGGCGCTTTCCCGCCTGAAACTATTACAATATTGCTACATACTGTTAAAAATAGATCTGGTAAAACAGGCGCTTTACAGTTCATGCAAAGTGCAGATATTAACCACTTAAGGACACAAGGAATTTTGGCATTTTTGCTATGTGTGTGTTCAACCATAATTCCTATCTTTCTCATTTATTGCACAAACACATATTATATACCATTTTTTAAAGGGCAGAAAGGGCTTTGAAGTGACATATACATATATAAATTTTCATTTATAATTAAAAAAAATTAAAAAATTACAAAATAAAAAAAACAGTAATAATGTGTTACATAATAGGTGCAGCTTAAGAAAAGTAATTCAAAATAATGTAATTGTCCTGATGGACTCACCTATGAGGCTTACCTTGGTGCGGCAGGTGAGCTTAAATTCAAGTAGCCATTGGAGTGAAACTAAAAGCCTCCAATTATTTAAAGGGATAGTAATACTTCGTTTTAACTTTATTTTATTTTGTAGGCATTAAAAAAACATGAAGAATGATATAAGACTTATCTCTCAAACCTTTATGGTTTATGAGATATTCACAAGCAAAGTTTCCCCCTCCCGCCCCTTTTACCTAGTGTAAGCAATCTCTTCTCAGATGTGGAATGCACTCTATAGACCAGACAGATAACAGAAGGGGACACTCTTATTCCTATGAAAACAATGAAATCCCTGCCCCCCTTGACAAGCTTTTCAGGTTTTTCCCTTATCTTAATTGAAGATTGTCCCTCTCTGCAGTCTGCCTGGGCACCTCCCTTCTGCTGTGGCTGAACAGTGTGACATCAGTAAAAGGGGTGGGAGGGGGACACTTTGTCATTGAATTACTCTGGAACTACAACTCTGACAGAATTGAAATAACACTCTCCAAAGTCCAAATACTATGATGATTAATTAGAGCTGCTTTTATTATGAAATGTTACTATCCCTTTAAATGTGCATAGAGACTTGGGACAGAGCGCAGGTAACTCTTTGTTTTTTGTACTATGTATTTTGGGCTGATGTATACTATAACCGTTGATGCTGTCCAGGAGTAGTGGGAGTTTGAGCGCAGGGCTTTATTTTGTGTGTTTGTTGTATATTCATTTGTATCACACAGCCATGTTACATTGCTGCCACTCACCCCATATTTGCCTTATTAAGGGTTAATAAGTGTGTAGGGGTTTATAAAATACCCCTTCCTGTCTCATTAGATATTTAATATTATTATTAATTTAGTTTTAATGGATTATTTATTTTTATTTGTTTAATTTAAATTTTTATTGAATATTTTAAAGTTTTTTTAAATTTGGCCGAATAACTATTGCTGAATTTCGTCCGAGTCTAACAGGTCCGGTCCAAAATTCAGATCCCCCGAATGGAAAAAAAAATTCATCCAAAATCGAATTTTACCGAATTTTTTTGCCGTGCACAAATCTAGTAATTACAGCAGTAGCAAATGTTAGAATGTCCCAAGTGGCATTTGCCACCACCATCCACCACTGCTAGTACTAGGATAGTAGGGCATGTTAAGGATATACAAAAGAAACAGAAGACCAGGCACTGTATATCTCACATAAAATAAACAAACAATATGAATAAATACATTTGAGATCTTGAACACAATCTAGGTATGACACACTTTTTTCACAGTGAACAGAATTGTAGAATCAATTACTCATATTTGTGAAACATTATATGTAATCTTATTTAAGAAAAATAAAATGTGATATATAAAATACAGTAATAAATGGTGAATAGGAATATGAAGGTATATAAAATTCACTCCGTAATATATCTTAATGCAACTAAATCCTAGACTAAGATATATATATATATATATATATATATATATATATGTCATAAAGAAAATATAATGCAATCAAGAGGAATAAACTAGCAAGTTTTGAAGACAGCAGCATAACAAGGATTAATTGTTCCTTACAATTATAGACAGTACAGTAGGTGGCAGTGTAACAGTGTAACAACACCTGCCCCACCCTGTATGTAGTAAGGAAATTAAGTGGCAGGAAATTTGTCATGTGAGTTGTGCTCAATAGGGCCACAGATCATGTAACAACCCTTTTTTAACCACCATGCCCAATATTGTAAGAAGTAATACCTATCTGAAAGACATAAGGTCCCCAGATCTGCAAAATATACAATTTAACTATTTATCTGCTGTTTTCAATATGCATACCTCTAGATGTAACACAGAATAATGAAATACATTTCCCAGCAAAAATTTGCATTACCACATTATAATCCTAAGCAATAAAAATAAAGTATGGGTATAGCAATACAACAATAATATAATTATATCAGTGTAATATATACCATAGAGATTATAATGACAAAATCATGTCTGCACACAACTCAGCAACAGGGGTTAATATAACCATGGACAGTAAGGACCAGCCAATTACTCAATCCAGAGTGGTGTACGCTGCTTTATTCTGTCAGGATTTTCACCAGTGTGACTATTCCAACAGATCAAGACCAAGCCTTGATACCACAAGTGTACAATTCAATTTTTAAACAGAACCAGCTATGAAGTACCAAAACCACAGACAAAAGAAACAGAAGGAAAACTTCCCAGACAGCAATGCAAGTGTTAATTTAGAACACCAGATCAATGGAGTGCAATGACCATCTCAGAACAACTTATTTGTGGATTATCTGCACATGCTTGCTGTAGGATTACAACATATCCCACAGCATTCATATGCAGACTTTCACACACACACACACACACACACACACACACACACACAAACACACACACACAAAATAAACAATTGACTCTGCAGGTGTCAGCAATGTAAGCTAATTATAACTCACAATAAAATTGCTATCAATCTGATCTCATCTTATTACTACTGTGATTAGACTGTATAACCTCCAAAGATTATTGTAACTTTACAGCCAAATGGCTACTGTGTAATAGTTCTCAGTAGGTTGTCCAGATCCACTAGGAAATATTATCATAAGCTTAACCCATAATATACTGGGTTATAATAATTTTATAAGTGTATGCAGTGATATGTAAATAAAATTTACTTATAGATTACCAGTCCTATAACAGGATGTAGTTGTTGGGACAGCATGGTTCTGCTTCCTTCAGGAACTAGGAAATTCAGCAAACAAAAAGCCCCTATTTTCTCCTATACACTGCTTATATTACCTAAAGACCCCTTATTGGAAAGGTACACCCACTCTTCTCCCATAGGTCACCCCTTAGAGAATTAGCATATTAGGTAATATTAAAATTGGTAAATACCATATAAAAACAATTTGAAGAAATAAATCTACCATATAGCTAGGTGGCAGTCTACTACCAGGAATCTCCAGGTGAGATCCTGTCATCATTCTAATGATGAAAACAATTTAAAAAAGTGTCTAAATACGTCTTCTTTTAGGAATGTGAAACCACAGGTGCATTTCTCCCATATGAGATAAAATTCCTATTCAATGAAAGGCTTCCTTCAAGGATATTCGTTGAGAAATCCACTTCTAGAAAACGAAACTTATATGCTACGTAAAGGTACAGCCTCATAATATACACACACAAAATGGATTCTGAACAGTATCTTGACCATTTAATTCCCAGCCCAGGGCAAAAACATTTTTTGCACTGCTTGTTTTTGGCAAGTCTGGGGCCTATATACAGTTGCTTAAGGGTAGCCTTGATTTATTCCTGCACAAACACACTAGTCTTGTTGTAATTGGTTGAATGCAAGCCTATAACATTTTTTTTTAGTTTTTTCTTTCTGCAAGTCTGCTGCTATACTTGCAGAGTGCTGACCATTATTTTTAAACAGGTAATAAAAAAAAATACAACTTACAGTGAAAGGGAAAGATGTGTATGGTGGTGGTGAACTGGTGTGGTTTAAACCCTTAACCCCTAGAGTGCCAGGTGGGTACAATGTACGAGTGAGCACAGCTGTACCTGCTGTGCCACGCTCGTACATTTGACAGCTAAAATGCGGTCACTGCTTAAGCCGGTATAACCGGCTGGCAGTGGCCGCATTTCAGCTGAAATGCAGCCTGGCACTCTTGGGAGGACATGAGGATTACTCCTCATGTCCTCCCAGGTATTGATCTCCCAGCCGATCGCGCTGGGAGATCAATATCGCCAAGGGAGAAGCTCTGAGAAACAGAGCTTCTCCCTCCGCCGCCCTCCTACCCCGAACTTCCGGGTAGGAGTGGGCGGGACCGGGGGAAACCTCCTATCGTCATCGGTGACATAATCACCGATGACGTTAGGGAAGTTTCCCTTAGCCCATTCACTCCTACCGGTGGTAGGAGTGAAAGGCAGGAGAGCTTCTGCTCTCCTGCAGTCGCCAAATTGGTCTCCCAGCCTATCGGCTGGGAGATCAATTACTTGGGGGACACCAGGAGGGGTCCTGATGTCCCCCACGAGGTCTGAATACATTAAAAAAAAAAAAAAAAAAAAAAAAAAACAATACTAACCCTGTGAGTGCCGCAGTGGTCCCCAGCACATTGCTTTGCAATGTGCTGGAGACCCTTGTAGCACTCACAGGGTCATTTCTTTGGGGGGGGGGGATTTTTTGAAAGACCTCATTGGGGGGATCAGGGGGGATCCTGATGCCCCTCAATGAGGTCTATTATTAAAAAAAAAATAAAAATTTTTTTTTAACCCTGTGTGTGCCACAGGGGGGGGTCCAATGCACCCCCCCCCTCCTGTGGCACACACAGGGCTTCTATCATTACTTTGTTACTAGAGATTGTTGGGGGGCCATCAGGATTGGTCCTGATGGCCCCCCAACAAGCTCTGATTACAAAGTAATAATAAAAAAAAAAATTAACCCTCTGAGTGCCAGAAGGGTCCAATGCATTGCTTTGCAATGCGCTGGAAACCCCTTTGGCACTCACAGGGACATTTATTTTGATTCCTTTTTTTTTTTTTTTTTTAAGACCTCATTGGGGGGAATCAGAGGGGTCCTGATACCCACCAATGAGGTCCATAATAAAAAAAAAAGTAAAGAAAAAAAAATTAACCCTGTGTGTGCCACAAGGGGGGCCAATGCAGCCCCCCTTCTGCGGCGCACACACAGGGCATTTATCATTACTTCGTTATCAGAGATTGTTGGGGGGCCATCATGATTGGTCCTGATGGCCCCCCAACAAGCTCTGATTACCAAGTAATGATAAAAAAAAAAATTAACCCTCTGAGTGCCAGAAGGGTCCAATGCATTGCTTTGCAATGCGCTGGAGACCCCTTTGGCACTCACAGGGACATTTATTTTGATTCCTTTTTTTTGTTTTTTTAAGACCTCATTGGGGGGAATCAAAGGGGTCCTGATACCCACCAATGAGGTCCATAATAAAAAAAAGTAAAGAAAAAAAAATTAACCCTGTGTGTGCCACAAGGAGGGCCAATGCAGCCCCCATTCTGCGGCGCACACACAGGGCATTTATCATTACTTCGTTATCAGAGATTGTTGGGGGGCCATCATGATTGGTCCTGATGGCCCCCCAACAAGCTCTGATTACCAAGTAATGATAAAAAAAAAAATTAACCCTTTGAGTGCCACAAGGATCCAATGCATTGCTTTGCAATGCGCTGGAGACCCCTGTGGCACTCTCAGGGTCCCCTGTTTGTGGACATATATATATTTTTTTTTACTAAGACCTCATTGGGGAGGGATCAGGGGGTCCTTATGCCCCTCAATGAGGTATATAATAAAAAAAAAAAATTAAAACACAAATTAACCCTGTGTGTGCCACTAGGAGGGGAGTTCAATGCCGACCCCCTTCCTGTGGCACACACAGGACTTTTTATCAACACTGGTAGTCACAGATCTCCCATACACACTATCAAACACTGCCTCACCATCCTTGCTCCTCTGCTCATACCCACACACACTGCCTAATCCCTCACCCTCCAACATACTTTGTTACACTTGTAGTCACAGGTCCGCATGTACACCGGCTGACGCCCTATCTTCTTTCATCTGTTAGCCATAAAATCACACATACACTGTTTGCTTTACCATTTCTGTTTCACTGGTAGCTACGCTCCTGTAGCGTAAATTGGTATGTCAACCCACAGCAGTGGGGTACCATTTTTCTTAGGCTGGCAAGAAGTCCTCCTAGGAAATCCCACGCCATTGAACCATTTTAGTATCTTTGAAGTGACTGATGTGTAAAACAAATTTTTTTTTTTCCTGTAGCACCACATTCTGGAAATAGTTGTGCCAACTAACTTAGGGGTAAAAAGGCAAGTGACCCCTCATTAGATGCGGCAGGTTGTCTTCTTTCCAAAATGGTATGGTTTATCTACCTTTTCTTCAATTCTGAAGGTGTTATAGTCATTTTCGTACAGGCAAGTCAGGTTTGAGAAAATGTTAGAAACCTCAGAGGTTGTAGTAGGTGTAGTTTTCTACTTCTAGCACCCGCTAAGGTAGTTCAACTCATACCAATGGGGTGTCATTTGACTCCTAAGAGCACTAGCAAACAAATGCAGTTGAAAATTCCATGGTTTTCACAGCGCTCCATACATTTGAAGGGGCAGAAATGTAAAAAAATGCAATTTTTTTCCTATATCGCCTCCTTCTGGAAACATTTATGCACACCAGTATTGGGGTAAGAAGGCAAGTGACCCCTCATTAGATGCGGCAGGTTGTCTTCTTTCCAAAATGGTATGGTTTATCTACCTTTTCTTCAATTCTGAATGTGTTATAGCCATTTTTGTACAGGCAAGTCACATTTGAGAAAATGTTAGAAACATCAGAGGTTGTAGTAGGTGTAGTTTTCTACTTCTAGCACCCCCTAAGGTAGGTCAACTCATATCAATGGGGTGTTGTTTGACTCCTAAGAGCACTAGCTAATGAATGCAGTTGAAAATTCCATGGTTTTTACAAAGTTCCATACATTTGAAGGGGCAGAAATGTAAGAAAATGCCTTTTTTTTCACTAGCGCCACCTCCTGGAAGCATTTGTGCATACCAGCCTTTGGGTAAGAAGGCACGTGACCCCTCATTAGATGCGGAAGGATGTTTTCTTTCCAAAATGGCATTGTTTCTCTACCTTTTCTGCATATCTATTATGGTTATAACCATTTTAGTGCAAGCAGATAATTTCAAAAACAAAAGTGTCAGGTTTACGTACGTGTTCCTAGCACCCACATATTGTATGTTAACCCACACAAATAGGCTACCATTTTTCTCATGTTGGTAGCAGGTACTGAATACAGCAGGAAATGTTATGGTTTTCAAAGATTTTAGTATCTTTGAAGTGGTGGAAATGTAAAAAAACATGTATTTATTCCCATAGCGCCACCTTTTGGAAATATCTGTGCACTTCAGCCCAGGGGGTAGAAAGGCAAGTGACCCCTCAATTGATGCGGGAGAATGTCTACTTTCCAAAATGGTATACCTTTTATACCTTTCCTTCATGTCTCTAACAGTTATGGACATTTTAGTACAAGCCGCCATTTTCGAAGAAGCAAACAGGTAGGTGTAGTGATATGCTTCTGGCACCCCTAAGGTAGGTCGACTCATTCCAGTGGGGTGTCATTTTTCTCCTAAGAGCACTAGCTAATGAATACAGTTGGAAATGCCATGGTTTTCACAAATTTCAGTACATTTGAAGGGGCAGAAATGTAAGAAAATGCCTTTTTTTTTCATTAGCACCACCTTCTGGAGGCATTTGTGCACTCCAGGCTTGGGGTAACAAGGCAAGTAACCCATCATTAGATGCGGCAGGGTGTCTTCTTTTCAAAATGGTATGGTTTGTGTGCCCTTTCTTCACTTCTGTAGTTGTTATAACCATTTGGGTACAGACAAGTAATGTTTGAGAAAATGTTAGAAACATTTCAGGTTGTAGTAGGTGTCGTTTTGCACTTCTAGCGCCCCCTGAGGTAGTTGAACTCATACAAATGGGGTGTCATTTTTCTCCTAAGAGCGCTAGCTAATGAATACAGTTGGAAATGCCATTGTTTGCACAAATTTCAGTACATTTGAAGGGGCAGAAATGTAAGAAAATGCCTTTTTTTTTTCATTAGCGCCACCTTCTGGAGGCATTTGTGCACTCCAGGCTTGGGGTAACAAAGCAAGTCACCCATCAATAGATGCGTCAGGGTGTCTTCTTTTCAAAATGGTATGGTTTGTGTACCCTTTCTTTACTTCTGTAGTTATTATAACCATTTGTGTACAGACAAGTAATATTTGAGAAAATGTTAGAAAAATTTGAGGTTGTAGTAGGTGTCGTTTTGCACTTCTAGCGCCCCCTGAGGTAGTTAAACTCATACCAATGGGGTGTCATTTTTCTCCTAAGAGCACTAGCTAATGAATACAGTTGGGAATGCCATGGTTTTCACAAATTTCAGTACATTTGAAGGGGCAGAAATGTAAGAAAATGCCTTTTTTTTTCATTAGCGCCACCTTCTGGAGGCATTTGTGCTCTCCAGGCTTGGGGTAACAAGGCAAGTCACCCATCATTAGATGCGGTAGGGTGTCTTCTTTTCAAAATGGTATGGTATGTGTACCCTTTCTTCACTTCTGTAGTTGTTATAACCATTTGTGTACAGACAAGTAACGTTTGAGAAAATGTTAGAAAAATTTGAGGTTGTAGTAGGTGTCGTTTTGCACTTCTAGCGCCCCCTGAGGTAGTTGAACTCATGCCAATGGGGTGTCATTTTTCTCCTAAGAGTGCTAGCTAATGAATACAGTTGGAAATGCCATGGTTTTCACAAATTTCAGTACATTTGAAGGGGCAGAAATGTAAGAAAATGCCTTTTTTTTCCATTAGCGCCACCTTCTGGAGGCATTTGTGCACTCCAGGCTTGGGGTAACAAGGCAAGTCACCCATCATTAGATGCGGCAGGGTGTCTTCTTTTCAAAATGGTATGGTTTGTGTACCCTTTCTTCACTTCTGTAGTTGTTATAACCATTTGGGTACAGACAAGTAATGTTTGAGAAAATGTTAGAAAAATTTGAGGTTGTAGTAGGTGTCATTTTGCACTTCTTACGCCCCCTGAGGTAGTTAAACTCATACCAATGGGGTGTCATTTTTCTCCTAAGAGCACTAGCTAGTGAATACAGTTGGAAATGCCATGGTTTTCACAAATTTCAGTACATTTGAAGGGGCAGAAATGTAAGAAAATGCCTTTTTTTTCATTAGCGCCATCTTCTGGAGGCATTTGTGCACACCAGGCTTGGGGTAAGAAGGCAAGTTACCCCTCATTAGATGCGGCAGGTTGTCTACTTTTCCGAAATATATAGTTTTATATAGTTATTCCACTGTTTTAGGGTAGTTTTACCACAAAAACCCTAGAATGCGCATATTAGTTTATAAAGTTGAAAATGTCATTTTGCGCTGCTGGTGATTAGGGCTCTACGCTAGCCATGGATGTAGGTAAAACTATACAAATTTGGTATTTTTTTACTCGGGGGACTTGGGGCTTTTTCAAATAATTGAAACTTTTTCAATCAAGGTAAATGTTTTTGATATATATTATGTGATTTTAGGAAAATTAGTAAATTTTCACTTTTTTTTGTCATTATGACATCATAGCTTTTTGCACGATGTAAAATTCTCTTCATGTAAGGTACCACAAGAAAGCTCAATTCGTTCTGAAAAAAACCATATATCGTTTTCCATATTTAACTAAAAATCCCCAGAGGAAATCAAGCATAAACAGAAGGATAGCAAAAATGCTGAAAAAGTGTCTGGCCTGCAGGGTACAGGAAATGGCACAAGCCTCTGGCACTGAAGGGGTTAAGGACCCATGATGATCCTGGACATCATGGGTTGTATGTGCAATAAGGGCCCATGACGTACCAGGACCGTCATGGATTTCAGGGCTCCCCATGTGGCTGCACGCCGTTAGGGAAGCCCTGATTTGTATAAGAGAAAAAAAAATGTTCCTTGGTACTTACGTGCCAGTTGCGAGCGTGCACAGTTGGACCTTAAGGGGATAATTGATGTTTGTGCATATATGTATATATACATATGATTCACAGACTGATTATGTACATTATTATCTTTGAGTTTAGTTTAAGCTTGCATTATTCTCAGATCATTGACAAACGTCAGTGGTCACAGCAGTGGTCCAAAAAGTGGTATATGATAGCAACCCTTTAAATCCCTCCTTCTTATCCTCTGTGCTACTGATAATAGTACATGAGCCATGGCCTCCTCTGTCATGTGTGGATTTATCCACTTCTGCTACCTGATACTCAGACGAAATTAGATATTGGTTCATTTTTAGTAATGTTAGTCTCCCAACTCTTCTGCTTGATAGCCATGTTATAATATAACCTGTTGCCCTGAAAACCCTCTCAGATGTCACACTTATAGGTGGGCAATTAAGCCAAGAAAGAACTTATCACCAAAGATGGGGAAAAAAGGTTACCTTTCAATTAATGATAATGATAGTGACCACAAACAAGGAAAGAATGACTTGTGTAAATAAAAGAAAAATATGTATTAGCTGTTAAAATATTAAAATATTGTGATAATAAGAAAGATCAAAGAGTGACAATTCAAATGATGAATTGTTGTGTGAATAATGAAAGCTATTTTTATATTTAGCAATGCATTGATAATGAAGTCATATGAGAGCTCGATATGTAAGAAGAGTTATGTTATGTTCCCTAGAATTGTTCCAATAAATAGTACAGGGATTGGTACTCTAGTCTGCCCTGAAAAAATGTTTTAATTAAGTTTAATTCAAACACTCCTCTCTTGTGAGAACTCTATTAATTATGTAGTATGTATTTTCCATACTCAATATAACCCTTACTTGCTTGTTGAGAAGTGAGTTGATGAACGAATGAAATCAACAACAGGGCTGTTAAATTAATGGAGTGGAATACAGATCTTGAAGCCATGGTGTAACCATAGCTCCTGATCAACAATACTGATGAGACAAAGATAAATTGTATAGGGATATATCCCAGAAGAAAATTGCTGCAAAATATACTCTGAGATGTGAAGGAGTGATGATCTATTCCACTTTGGTTACAGCTAAGCAAAATACCTTTACAAATCAGCAGTATTGTTGAAGTCAGATTAGTGAGTTGTAATTATAGAAGAATTGCTACAAGCATGTGGACTCTCCATGGGCAAATATGGGCAGTACATGTCAGTACTGGCCACACACACTGTTTTGTTTGCCAGTAGTTCATGGGATCATCGCTTCTGCAGAAAATGTAGCTATCCTGCAAGTATGCTGAAACCATCTCACATGCAGTGGGACCACTCCCAGGGGTTAAATTGTGCTCTTTTGCATCAGTTACTAACCCACACCCTAGGAGCAAGTCCCATAGAGATGTGCTGCCACCACCACCACTACAAATGTTTATTTGTTATCCCTGAGATCCAGGATTTGCTTTATGTAATGACGATCATATGTTTTCAGAAATTTGATGGAAATGGGATGTTATTGTTGGTGTTGTTGCTGCTCCTGCTAATGCTGGTGTAAACCCTTTGCCGACTTCCTTTTCATTATGCTTTTTTTTTGGCCCTGACTTTTTTTCTCTCATCCTCCACAATGCAGTGCTCCTCTCGATCAGTATAAAGCATATCTTTATATTTTTGACAGAATCTGATTACTCGGAGCGATGCTTCTGATCATGACTCTTTGTTGTCACAAACTGATCATGCTTTGGCAGGAAATCAGAAATTTTATGTTTAAAGGGGGCGTCTAGCAAGAATGTATTCCTTGTTGCATTTAATGGACACTATTTGAGGATCATGCTGAAATCATTCAATCATATCCTTCACCATCTGGTGTATGTCCGTGTTATCATTATTTTAAAATTCATCAGCCATGGTCCTCACATTTTTAGCAGTAAATATATTAGTGAAATAATTTTGCTAATTCCTGCTCTTACATAACTAACCAGCATGGTTGCTTCCTCAAAAGGTTTCAGCAGCTCACATACATTACACATTAGTTGCACTGCCCTGTTGACAAATACACCCACCAAAGCCTTCAAGTTTTATATTTTGTAATCACTAAAGGCCTTATTCTGTTTATACAAATCTCTAGAATGTGCAAGCATAATTCCACCTGGTAGGGACCTCCATTTTTCTGCTGGACAAGTTGTTACTTTCTTGTATGGAATATAATGCATTGCTTACACTGTAGGAGAGGCTAAAATGCGCACAGATATTGAGGGCAATATTCAGCATCTTTTTGAGTCAGATCTAACTTTAAGACATGGGCAAAGCAGGGTACATGCACCTTATAACCTTTTCTTAAGGCAGATATTATTTTGAAGCCATTATTAGGGATGGGTGAAACTTTTCATCTCAAAAGCAAAAAATGGCACTTCCCACCAAGCGAGAAATTTTTAACAAAGAGTGCAGGTTTGCCACATTTTTACCCAGCTAGCTCATTTCTTTGAAATCAATGGTAAGACCGAATTTCCCCCACCAAGTGGCAAGTTTCCCTTCCCATAGAATAAAAGTGGTGTCAGGTTCCCACAGTATATCATTCTGGGTTTGTGAGAGTTAGAAAAAGCAGAACAATTATTGAGCTAGAATTGGCAAATAAAGTGAAACTGGAGCGTAGTATAGGGATTCTTCTAAGTAGGCAATGTGTCTTCCGTGTTACGGGAATCTGTGTGGCTCTGAGGATAGTAAAATAGTAATGCAGTGAATTAGATTGAAAAAAGATACAAGGCCATCAAGTTCAACCTTTGCCTTATAAACCAGAATTTAAATATAGTATGGGCCCTATTTTTTTTATCTTGTGCGCACTGCAAGCTCAAAATTTAAGCTGAAGTTCATTTTGGACTCCAAATGAGGAGACTCGTTCAGAGCTTTTTCTAACAAAAAGAACTTCAACTTAAAAACTTCATTTATTTGGTATAAATTTAACCCCTTAAGGACTACGTGATGTACTATGACCGTCATGCTCCTTAAATACTTAAGGACCGATGACGGTCATAGTACGTCACATACTTTTTACGTACAGCGCTCCACAGCTGCGCTGTAAGTAAAAATGGGGCATGCTTGACCGCTCCAAGACTGGAGCGATCTCTTTTAGGCCCCAAAGTGGCGTGCCGATACACGCAACAGGTCACGTGTACTGGCGCATCGGCAAGGATCAAAGCGGTCCTTATGGGATGGAAAAGTCCTGGGACCGCTGGTCCTTAAGGGGTTAAATGCCTATTTTAAAAACTAACAGAGATTAACCTTATTTTGATAACCTCCAGCCTTCCCGATGATTGCCCAAAAACGCACTGAATATTCGAGGTGAGGTCTTACCAATGATCTGTATGGTGGCAAAAGGATGTTATCCACTCTTGCTTCAATACCCCTTTTTATGCAAGACAGGACTTTGTTTGCTTTTGTTACTGCTATTTGACAACTGCTTTCAAGTTTGTAGTTGTTACGGTTCAGTACACTCAGACATGGTAGATGTTGGTAAAAACACAATTTTATTTAAGCACACAAGGAATAATGTAACCCTCACGGGTCCAGTATATAGCAGCAAATAACTGACACAAGACAGGTTACATAGCAAGTTAACCCACACGGGTCCAGTATGTACTATAGAATACACTACTGACACAGGTCAGGTAACTATGATAGATACAGTGTAATAGAGTCCAGTGATGCCAGTGAAGCCACTGACTCAATAGCCCAGATGAACGGAGGCCCAATAGTCGCCTATAGACAGGGGAAGTGACAGTGACAGGATGGCAGCAGAGATCAGGCAAGGTTCACCTGAACGGAGGGTTGCAACGGTGGACGCCCACCGGAGACTACAACTGTGTGAGTCAGAGCTCATAACAGGAAAGGACGCCCTACTGAGACTATCCACCACTGTGTGCCTGTGCCACCCCCGAAGGGGTTAATGTACGCTATGGTCTTAAGATGGAAGGCAACCGGAAGCGCCCAACTGAACCTAGAGTGGAAGACCAAGAGCACAAGTATACCAGAGATGAGAACAGCACTGGTGAAACAAGTAGCAGCACAAGGCACCACCCCCCAAGGGGTTAATGAATGCTATGGTCAGGATATGGAAGATTACCGGATGCGCCCAACTGAACCCAAAGCGGTAGACCAAGCGATCAAGTGAACGGTGTGGAGGAGCAATGACACACTGAGACTCAAGCCCACGGACTGGACTACAAACGGTAACAGAGTACCGTAGCTCTGGGATGCACAATAACGTGAGAGATGTGCACAGATGGTAGCAGCAGGCACTGACAGCTTCTTCGCCCAGCCCGGCACGGAGGAAGCAGGAACTACAGCCAAACCGATTCAGTACACAGCACAGGAACGTCAGCCAAGCCGGGTCAGTACACGGAGCAGGGCCGTCGGTCTCGCCGGGTCTGTACATGGAGCAGGGTCTTCGTTCTCGCCGGGTCGGTACACGGAGCAGGAACGTCAGCCAGGCTGGGTCAGAACAGGAAGCAGGAACGTCAGCCAATCCGAATCAGTACACAGGAGCAGGAACAGTAACAAAAGCGTAATCAGGCAGTCCGGGGTCATACACTGGTATCAAACAAACGGAACTAGCGCTAGGCATCAGTTACACCACGAAAGGGCCAACTAAAAGTGACAGCCCAGGGTATATAAAGGCTGTCACTGGGAGGAGCTGTACAGCGCAGCCAATGAGAAGGCACCAGTAAAATAAGCCTGTGAAAATGTTGCATAATCATGGGCGCCATGATAGTAGTTTACCAGGATTTCCATGTATTTCTGTAGGAATGAGTTCATAAATAGCACTGGAATTTTTCTTCCCAAATGCATGACTTTACACTTTTCCACATCAAACTTCATATTTCATTTTTTTACCCAATTTGCCATTGTATGTAATTCCTGAGTAGAGAACAAATATCATGATCTGAATTTATTACCCTGAATAATTTAGTGTCACCTGCAAATTTTTATATTTTGCTTTCTATATCTATTTCCAGATAATTTATAAACATGTTAAAAAGCAGTGGGCCACGTACTGAACCCTGAGGTACTCTACTCTCAACTTTAACTGTATTTGCAGAATTTTCCATTTACAACAACACACTGTTCCCTATCCTTCAACCAGTTTTCTATCCAATTGAAAATGTTATCCCCTAGCCCCAGTGTCCTTATTTTATACCCCAGCCTCTTGTGTGGCACTGTACCAAATGCTTTTGCAAAATCTAGGTATACCACATCCACTGCTTTACCATTATCTATGTTGCTATTTACTTCTTCGTAGAAGTGCAAAAGATTAGTTTGGCATTATCTATTCATCATAAAACCACTCTGTCTCCTTCTACTATTCTTATTTTATGCTGTGTAATCCTGAATACAACCCATTATTATCCCTTCTAGCAGTTTTCTCAATACCAAGGTTAAACTAACAGTCCTATAATTCCCAGGTTCTGTTTTAGTTCCCCAGTTAAATAAAGGCACTATATTGGCTTTAAGCCAATCTTGTAGGACTGAGCCTGAGAGAATCTGTAAGAGTAAAAAAAGGGGTCTTGCTAACATTGCACTGAGTTCCAGAAGAACCCTTAATTTTGTCCAGTCTTCCCATGACCTTGTCTTGTATTAGCCCGATATCTGATAATGATATGGTTTTATTTGTTACTCGCGGAGGCTTTTCTACCATTTCTTGCTCCCTTGCATATACCAATACAAAGAAAGAGTTTCGAACATCATCCTTTTCCGTATCCTCTCTAATCAACTCAACCATCTCATTTTTGAAAGGTCCAATGCAGTGCCTCTTAAATTTTTGCTATTTATGTATTTGAAAAACATTTTGGATTAGTCTTGCTCTCCCTTGCAATTCAAGTATCTTTATCTATTTTTGCTAACCTACATTTTTTGAAGTTAGACTATCAGCATAGTCAATGCCTACCTACAAAGACTCCACATTATTTCCAGTTTCCTCAGAAATATCACCCCTTAAAATTGGATTTAGATCTGGTTTAAAATATAAGAATATACAATATGAATGGGCAAAGCCGGGTACATGCACCTTATAACCTATTCTCAAGACAGTTATTATTTTGCATCCATTATTAGGGACTAGTTTTAAAGCCCGTGTACATGGGCCAACACTGGCGGCGCTGCAGTCATGCACAGTACAGACTGCCCAAGCCACAGCTGATACAGAGAGGGGCACTCCGAATTCAGACCAGAGACATTTTTTGTGACTGGCTGGGTAGGCACAGTCAGCCATGATACAAGTTCCTTCCTGATCTGGCTATTTTTATGCTAGGGGAGTCTGGGGAAAGACGCAGTTGAACAGAGTTTATTTTGTTGTTGTTGCTTGTGGTGGGGACAGGGACATTTAATTTAAAAAAATATATTTGACAGGTGACTGACATGACAGGTGACTGACATGACATGGTAAGGATTAAAAAGCTTCACAAACATATTCCCAAAGAACGTCTGTAGAATGGGAAAGTTACTAAGATGCTGGCAGTGAACATGCTGCCATATTCTTTTGTTGAAAACCAAGGTTTTAGAGAACTGATGTCACATGTAACCCTTGCTGGCACATCCCAAGCTGCAGTTAATTTTCAAGGATGGCTGTGGCAGAATTGTACAAGCAGGTGGTTAGTGTGATGGGCAAAGGGCTGGAAACCTCATATATCAAGAAAATTCACCTGACAGCATATTTTTGAGACAGTCCCACAAAGCCATAGTATCAAGGTGCCCATGATTGCCTCCAGTGACGCTCTGCAGTTTGGCGACCTTGTTCATGCCTAAGTTGTCGCTCAACTACTGCGTGCTATTCTTATAGGCCACTGGGAAGTGACAAGTGGTCTCCGCCCATATGCTAGGCCTTATAGACCAGCTATACACCATTGCCCTTTCGTGGTGTACCTGAGCATTGTGCTTTTGTGTTCCGATTGCTGATTCCTGTGTATGACTCCTGGCTTCGTATGACTACTCGATCCGGCTGAGACGCCTGGCTGTGTCTGACTACCCGATTCGGCTGAGACCCCTGGCTTCATCTGACTACCCATCCAGCTTAGACTCCTGGCTTCGGCTGACTACCTGATCCGGCTGAGACTCCTGGCTTCATATTACCATTCCTCCCGGCTGTGGTTGACTCTCGCTCTGCTGCGCTCCCGGCTTTGGTTGACTTTCGCTCCTCTGCGCTCCTGACTCAGGTTGACTTTCCTCCCCAGCCTACCCAGCTCAGGTTGACTTTCCTTCCTTGACCTACCTGGGCCTATCACTGCTGCAATTAGTGATCCCTGGCAGTATCCAGTGTTAGTCAGCCTTGTCAGTTGCCTGGTTGTGTCCCACTCTGGGTAGCCGGTTACCTCTGTCTGTCGGTTCACTCTAGCATTCTAGGGCACGTCACCATTGCCTGTCTGGTCCCTTGCGTTCTAGGGCCTGTTTTGTTGCCTGGTTGTCTCCAGAGTTCTGGGGTACTATCTGTGACTATCCTCCCACCTGTCTAGTGAAGGGTAGGGGAAGTGTTGTTGCACTGTCCTGCTACCTGGTCAAGTGAAGGTAGGAGAAGTGCTCTCACTCCTTGTGGTGCTCCAGCGTTCTGGGGTATTGTCTGTGCCTATCCTCCCACTGGTTTAGTGAAGGGTAGGGGAAGTGTCATTGCACTGTCCTTCTACCTGGTCTAGTGAATGTTGGAGAAGTGCCCTCGCTCCTTGTGGTGCTTCAGCGTTCTGGAATATTGTATATTAACCTGTCTTCACACCTGTCTAGTGAAGGGTTGGGGACGTTTTGTTGCACTGTCTCTATACCTGGTCTAGTGAAGAGTGGAGAGGCTTACTACTACCTTTTATCTTTTTATTAATAAACTTTTCATTTTATTATATTAGTATCTGTACTTGTCAAGTGTCATAATTTCACATGTCTCCCCATGACACAAAGATGTATTAAATAAACTAGAGCAGGTCATAGAGGAATAGCTTGTACCCCAGTCCTTCAAATCTAATAGCTCCTTTGAGAATAGGTGATAAGGTGTATGTACCCTGCTGTCCATGTCCTAAATTCCTGGCAGAATCCAAAACCCTCAGAGTGATGCTGAATGTCAAAATCTGTGCCCATTTTAGCCTCTCCTACAGTGTGTGCAATGCATTATATTCCATACAAGAGTGTATCAACCTGCCCAATCACCAGCTGAAAATGGAGGTCCCTATTTGATGGAATTCCACTTTGTACATGATAGAGCATTTGTACAAGCAGAATAAGGCCATTAACAAGTACACAATGCATAACTTGAAAGCTATGGAGGATGCCTCTTTGTCACCTATGCAGTGGCAAATAAAGTGTGATGGATTTGAGCTGCTCGGTAGTCTCATAGGGGCAGGAATTAGTGAAGCTCTTCTACCGATATATTTTACTGATATATTTAAGGCATAAAAACTTGAGAAGCATAGCTGAGGGATCTTACCATAATGAAAATACAGATATGCAGCAGATGGTGTTGCACATGTTTTCACTTTTTGAGCAGGATATATGCATAATGTCCATTAAAAGCAATGAGGAATACATCTTGCCCCTTTGCTGGTGTTCACTTTTAAAACGTCACAGTCATAGCATGCCTTTACATGGCACATTAAGCATGTTGCCTTGATGAAAAGGGTGACATGAGAATCTTGCCCTGCATTAAAGAGTGAGATACTCTTGTCGAGGCATGAAACATCACCTTCAATCTTTGAATGAATTAATAAAGTTATAAAAAGAGGAGAGCAAGAGAGGAGGTGAGAGAGAGAGATAATTGATCATCCATCATCCTTAGCTATCTGGTGGCCTCTGAGGATGATATTATGAGCTGAAGCTGATGTGTCCTTTACAGGCCATCTGGGAGCTGTGGTTGCTGGAAGACTTCATTCAGGCTGAGCTGCCCATAACAGACTACACCTGCCAAATGAAACTTGTCTTCAGTATGTTCCTTCTTGGTTCATTCTTGGGTTTAACATGCTGAACCAGTTCTTCCCTGCTTCCCATGGGGGGGAAATACCAATTCTAGGCTTGATTTTTATTTGTCTTTAATGGTGCAGTTACTCAGTAGCCATCAGATGGGTAAGGATGATGGGAGTTGTATTGTAAAACGGTAAGGCATTCCATCCATGTAGCTGCCAGCATGAGAACCTGATCAATGTATCCTCTCTTGCTCTCCGCTGCTTATAACTTAATTATTTCATTCAAACATTGAAGGCAATGTTTCATGCTCCAACACGAGCATCTTGCACTTGGATGCAGGGCAAGATTCTCATGTTGACCTTTTCATCACGGCAACATGCTGAATGTGCCATATAGCTGCATGCTGTTATGAATGCAATGTTTTAAAAGGATACCCTTTGCTGAAGCCTTGCTTTAAACATACTCAGTTTGTGACAACAAGGAGAATCAGAAGCATCTCTCTGAGTAATCAGATTATGTCAAAGAATATAAAGATATGATTATAGATCAAGTGGAAGGATGCATTCTGGACAATGAGAAAGAGCGTTAGGGCCCCCTCAAAAAAATGGGAGAAAGCATAGTGAAAAGGGTTTGCACCAGCAGCAGGAGCAGCAGCTACATTAACAAGAACATCCCATTTGCTACACATTTCTAGAAACAGGGGGGTGCCCAATCATGTATTCTTGTTACCATAAAGTAGAAAAATGTATACTTCAAATATACTCACATAGAGATATGATCAGCAAAGGAGACAGCCAGAACTGGCAAACAAGCCATTGGAGAAATCATACCATCTCCACTCGATGCATAACAAACTAGTGCAACTGTTACACCACGTCAAGACTGAAAAATTATTCGATTCTCCAAATATATTTAATAAATATATATAAAAAGTATAACAATTTATTAATTAAAAATAATATGTATCTCAACTCCACAATATCTGTATATGGCAGTCGGCCACCCTCAAACAGCTCTATAAATATCTGGGATGTATCAGACAAGAAGCTGGAATAAGCCAAGCTTTACAAAGATATGAGTAGGTATGGGTGAATATGTTCACCTCAAACTGAAATCGGCAAATAATGGTACTTTCCACTTGGCGAATAATTTCCCGCATGGTGTTTTTCCGCTTTTTCCCGCCTTTTTTGGCCCATTGAAATCAAAAGAAGAAAACATTTTCTCCACCACATGAAAGTTTTCTACAGCCATATAAAAGGCTGTCAGGCTCTCACAGGCTCTCTCTGTGTTTGTGAGAGGAGAGAGCAGCACCTTGTTTGAGCTAGAGAAGACAGAGAGGGGAATTGAAGTTTAGTTTAGGGAATCTTTTAGTAGGACATTTGTCCGTCCTGTTTAAGTGTGCATTAGGAGAGTCAGTGGGGAACTCTGGGGAGAAGAATTTTGGAAGAATACTCCAAAATTCCATGTGACTGACTGGCAAGAAACAGGCAGCTAGGGACCTACTTGCTTGCTGATCTTGTTGTTACTGTCTCTGTACTGGGCGGGGAAGTCTGGGGAAAGAAATTGTTGATTTTGTTTTTCAGTTATAATTTTTTTGGACAGACTGTGATAAGACAACAGGGTGGACAACTTTGTGCCTGCCCAAAGGGAAAAATATCCCCATACCCATGATTTCAGCAAGGGGAAAATTTGTGAAGAATAACCTTCTTCTCCTTCTCCAGAATCAGTTTCACTGGCTGGGGAAAGTGCTGCTGCTGCTGTTTCCTCATCATCAACACTTGTGCAAGGACCAGGATTAGTGGTGGCAAGCAGAACCTGCCCTAGTCCAATATTACTGTTTCTTAAACTCTGTTCCGTGGTAGCTTATTGCTTTCTGCTAAAATACACCCTCATTCTCTCTTCCACACTAGCTGTTCCACCTCCCTCACTCTCATCATCACCATCAGTCTCTTGCTGTTCTATGAGACTGGTTGGTGATGACAAATGTGACAGAGGGTCACCTGCTGTCACACTTGCCATCACCTCCTAAGGTGGTATACTATAAGCAGTAGGTTGTGCTGATGATACTACTGCCCAGTAACCTCTTCTTTATTATGTTTCCACAGATCCCTAAGGAACCGGTTTGTGGACTGTGGATCATATTGGCATAGGGAGGTGGGCAGCTTTTACTGCTGATGTTGCTGGATTCCTCCATGTCTGATCCAGGAGCAAGTGTCACTCCAGCTTCTCCTGCTGTTTCCCCTGCCAACATGTAAACAGCTTTATTTATTTATTTTTTTCACTATCGCCATCTTTCTCTGCTGTTCTATAACATGCTGCATGGTGGGAAGATTTGGGTTTTTACGGTATAAACCCAGTCTCACAGGAAAAGTTGTGTCCACAGGAACAATATGGGACTTTTCTCCATTCCTACATAGTGGCATTCTGCATTTTGTTTGTAAAATATATAGAAATATTGACAGAAGATGGAAATTGGTATTTCTGCCACGAATATCAGATACAAAGTGGCACAGATGCACTAAAAGAAAGTGCATTACTCAGAGCACAGCTTTGTGCCTATTAAAGTGCAACAAACATGAACAAATAAAAAAGTTAAAGCCCAATTTCTTTTACATTTAATCATTATTGCTATAATTGGTTATAGGAGAGATAGGGAGAGATTTATGACAATTTGATATATCATGAACTTATGTCTCATAATCAGTTAACATTTGAGTCAAAGGATTTAGTGGTGGGTGCTGTTTACTTAATTCAGGTCACACAAGCCAAAGTATTCTTGTCCCTTGAGAGTAAAATGAGCATTTTTTAGCAGTTATAAAAAGAAAAAAGAGGGAGGTCCTAATCAGACAACCAACAGAGAAGGTGTCTGTCTTGCACACTGCAAAAGAAACGTAATCAGTATTGAGCAGGCTGCTTTGGATGAAGTTAAACAGATGGCACAATGGGAAGCAGATGTGGCTACTGCTTCTCTCCATGCATAACTGGGAACCAGCCAGTTGGTGAGGAAATTTGCATAGTAAGGGATAATTTTAAATCATACATTTTCTTAATGGATCACTGGCATTGCTGACAATTTTCACTTCTTCTTTCACCATTTTTTAACCTTCATAGTCTGTACTGTAATAATAATTTAAGCCAAGTAAGTTTTGTATCATGAGTAATGTAAACCGTAGACAGTAAGATCATTTTGGACATGAGCAATTCATTCTGTGCATTTTGACATTAAGGTAGGTTTAATTAAACATGAATTGCATCAGTACACAGGAAAACCCCCACATTCAGTTAAAAGCTTAAGAAATACAATGTACAGGTAAACAAAGAAAATATGTACATAAGGTGAAGGTTGGTATTTGCATCAAAACACCCACAGATAATTTAACCCATAAGCACCCTGCTAGTCAAAGGGAGCAACACAAACCAGTCTCTATTCTTCTATGAATATTACATTTTCCTTTTCATAATTTATTAATACTACCTAGTTATTTCTGCTGAGTAAAGAAAAAGTACCTTCATTCAAGGTATAACCAGTCCACGTTTTTTATTTTTCTCCTTTTTAAGAATGAATGCCCTTGTCTCTATGCATTAACTGAATGCAATAGCAACAACACCCCTACTGGTGACTTTTTATAAATTAAATTTTTCTGAAAAAAAAAAATTGTGTGAGATTTAATAATTTTTGAATGATTACCAGCAGTAGCATTGCTCTTGTATTACACATCAGGAAATGTTATATAATAATAAAAAATATCACTTTACTTAGCAATAACATACTTCTTCCAAAGAAGTCCTAAAGAACCCTTTTCAATTAACATACATATATGATCCCATCCATAAATGCCTTTTCTTCCACAAATAGTGGAAATTGTATTATAGCCACTGAACTCATCAATTCCTGTAGGTGTCTGACTCTTCCAGTTCCTTCATAGATAGCTAAATGTAGAAAAAGAATAACTCACATTCTGGAAAATCAAACTTCTTTTAATTTATTAATAAACAGGAAAGGAACAAACATTTTCTTTAGACAGGGATGTAGGCCTTGCCTGATCACAAGCTAACAGTTTCTAAGCACTTAATGATTTAAATACCCAGGTTTCATTTCATTTCACGTTTAGCATTATTCATATGGTAGCCCATCCAAACATCTGGAGATAAATGGATGATGTTCATTACAGCCAACCACATAATGGTGATTTTATACATGATACAAACAACGCGTATATAAATATCAACCATTACCATATCATTTTGGCCATTATCCATTGTGTACCTAGTATTTGAATCATGAGTCATAAAGCACCCATCCAGCTTGGAGCAGTACTATGTACAAATTTTAATTTTACATAACAGGCACCTACAGGTGTGTCATGAGGCCATTATCCAATGTGTGCCCAACATTTAAATCCTGCATCAGAAAAGCACCAGTCCAATATGGAGTAGTACTACTAGTCCACCTTTAATAAAATGACCAACTTCAGTATGGGATGGATAAATAAACCCTTCTGATTACATGAGATCATATCACTGGCACCCCAAATCCCCAAACTGATGCCCAGGAGCGATACAATCAGGCTCATTGCAGAACCAGGAATGCCACTGAGCGGACTTTCGGGCTCCTAAAATCCCATTTCAGGTGTCTGGATCACTCAGGGGGAGAATTGCAGTATGCACCAGGCAAAGTCTGCGACATCATTATGGCATGTGCTATATTACACAACATCGCAGTGGACACCAGACATGTGGACAATGTCCATCCCCCACCCATACCTGATGACCATCTGGACATTGTCGAGTGTGAAGAAAGCCTAAGAGGGATGCAGATAAGAGACACATTGATCAGGGAACACTTCAGTTGTGAGTATAACACATGCATGCACACAATCCATGCATACACACTCACCACAACAAACATGTTCTGTTTTACCCCACAGGATCAGTTACACAGTTCTGGCTGCAGTATGGACCACCAGCATCAACCATTCCATGGACGAGTCATATTGTGGCTGGGAATTCCTATAACATCACCACCATGTCATCCATGTTGCTATTGCTACCTCAAGGATATCATACATGCCCCCCTGGAAACCAAGGTACAACACATTACCCATGTTCAGCATATCCCAGGGCTCCCTAGGCACCAACTAAAATGTTTTGCTATGATCAGAGCCATAGTAACCATGGTACCCCTGTAGTGAAAGAGTCTCATCCAATGCAATGCATCGGATAACACCCTGTCACATCAGGGGTTAAGGGGACATTGGAGTGAACATGGGGCCTGAATTTGCTAGAGCTGAAAAGAGCAGCAGAGGGATGGATTTACAGTGGCATTGTGTTATACAACATAGAGGGCATGAAAGGTGGATCAGATCTCAAGGGACACAATGCTGACCTGTGTGTGTGCAGCATTCTGACAGTGGCAGCCCACATCTATCTGTTTCATGGAGCTATCAGGACATATTTGTTGATGTCTGGATTTATGTCAGTGGCATATATCCCTAGGACTGGTTGACATCCCCTTAGTTCTCCACATAATGGGTTATAGACAAGTACACAACACATCACAAAGCAATGGGTTATGTACTCCCCTGTAATGGATAAGACTCATGGGATAGTGATGTTGGAGCTGCTGCATGATGATCAGTTTGAGGGTGCTGTTCCAAATCCTGTCGTCACATTAAAGGACAAGTCAATATACCCAAAAAACACATGTATGTCTTAATGTAGTGTGAGACACATTAAAGGACAACCATCACTATTCAATAATGTGTCTGTTCAATTAAATGTGGGATTAGACATGTCTCAATGTGGAACCATACCCATGGCTAGAGTACACCTCACACATGGGAAGGCATGGCCTACATCACAGGAGCCCACTAGTTGTTGGACCTTGAGTGGACTTTGTGATGTATTCATACAAAGAGATGATGGCAGCGATACACTAATGTGTGTTGTGAGAGATAAAGAGGTGATACAGGGGACATACTTCCACAGTGATCTGATGTCCATGGTTTCAATGTTGCTCAATGTAATCAATGTTCTAAGATTGCTTCAGTTTGACATATCTCAGTACATGGGCTACATCAACAAACAAACAGACTAAGTGGACAAGTGATATCACTGGTGAAGTCTGTTACAACCTTCGCAAAACAACAACACAGCTCACTAGATAACCCAATGCTCAGCCTAAGGTTTCAATGTGTGTGCTACACATTGATATTCTAGGGTGAACATTGGGTTAGTAAGTTAGGCTGTGATTTACACTCTTATTGTGAAAATGACTTACTGGAGAACCCAATGCTCACCCTAGGATTTCAATGTTTAGCACACACATTGAAATCTTAGGGTGAACATTGGGTTCTCCAGTAAGTCAGTTTCACAATAAGAGTTTGAATCAAAGACTATTTGGCTGCATGTTCCGTCTATCCTGCGTGTTAGTTCTATGCCAAGTCAAATAGCTGTTCGGTTAACCCCTTAAACCACAACACTTGATGCAGACGAATGTTCACAGTGTTGCACCAGTTTTTCTGCTAAGGTGTAGGTTTCTGTTTGTTGTTGAGATTCAACCCACATCATGGCCATATAGCACTGTCATGTTATTGGCTGCAGGGATGGATTGCTAGTTGAATTTGGTCAAAGTTGTATGTGAGAAACCGTGTTGAAACATCCTACAAACATGTTACCTAGGCAGAAGTTGTGTTCACTGAATTGTTTGGCAATGCATTGGAGACATCTCTGTCACCTAATCTATCACTAAACACAAAGCATATCAGACAGGATTCAAAAGCAACATTTTTTTTTATTTAGGGGGAAAATAACAAGTTGGGCTGTTTTTTTTTTTGTTTTTTTTTTTTTTGGGGGGACCTTCAACTGGGTGCCAGAAGTGGATGCCCTGGCTGACTGCCTGGTCACCCTTTGAACCCTTTGTGTAGCTTCAGGGTCACACTGGAGGGAGAGGTGGGTTCAGTGGAACCCTCTGTCAACCGCTGCTCCCTCTCCACATGCAGGTTCTCCCTGCTGATGTGGGCTCTGAACTCCACAAGCAGCTGCCCCATCACATCCATCATCCTTGTATGGTACTGCATGATTTCTGTGGTCAGCACCGTGTGCTGTACCTCCAGGGCATGATTGCTGGACTGGATCCTTTCTGCATTCCTTAGGGAATCCTTTCTGAGCCTTGTGATATTCCTGTTCGTTCTCTGGGATTCCCTGAGTTGCCTCCTCTGTAGCACCAGACACTCCCCCTCCATCCCCCTGATGCGTGCACTGCTGGAGGGGGATGTGCCTGGTGAGTCTGCTGGTGAGGTTGCTGCTGGTAGGTTTGCTGCTGCTGAGTCTGCTGGTGCAAAGTCAGCTGGTGCAAAGTTGGCTGGTGCTGAGTCTGCTGGTGGAGAGGCTGCTGCAGATGATGGCCTTGTGTCTACCATGTCCAGGGACTCACAGCTGCCCACTGATCTCTGTGGTGGTGGTGGTGGTGGGGTGAATATTTCCCATTGAAGGGCACTGGGTCTTCCCCATCAGGCCCAGGTGCTTGTATTCCAGTGGCCAGGGTTCAAACCTTGACCATTGGTAGCTGCCTGGCCCCCACCTCGGATCATACCTGGGCCTATGCTGAGGAGCCATCCAGAAGGGTAGGTCCAATGGATGGACATATGGACTACATGCAGGGGTGGCCACAGTCCCGGGCAGCCAGGACATTCCAGGTGGTGGTGGTGCTGCAGCAGGGTGGTACGATCCCGAAGAGGATGGCTGCATGGACCTCTCCATGTACATTCAGTCCTGGTAGTGTGGCGGAGCAGCTGGTGGGGCAGCAGGTGCAGGAGGTGGTGCAGCAGCAGCAGTGTCGAACCAATTATTTTGAAGGTATCCAAAGGGTTAAAACAAGAGAACCAATCAGGTTGGATGTTTTCACATAAATAGATAAATTACAATATTAAATAATTTTGAGAACTTTACACTATATTAGGTATTGACACGCTACTTCACAGTAAAGAATTAATTAAAATAATCAATCACGCATATTTGTGCAAAAATATATATAATTTATTAAATACAATATACTATATATAAAGTGTAAACAACAATGATATAAATGAGTGATCAGCAATTACAATAGATATTTAGTGACTCAAACCACAATTATCACCATTAGGATTACCAGCAATTAAAGGGTTAACCACACATAGGTATATTCAGAGATATTAAATAACAATAATTGAACTCAGCAGCATAGAAAAGGATAATCGATCCTTACAATACTAAAATACAGTTGGCAGCAGCATATATGAATTCCTCTGCCCCAGAACCTGTATAAACTATGCTAATTGAGGTTTAAGGTAAGTTGTCAGGTGAGCAAACTTTAATATTAAGCCAGGTCCTCTGATAATTTCCTTATACCATATACAATAACCAAATTTAGAGACTAACTGGAATAAAATACCAAATATAGATCACTAAAATTTAATTATCTACCAATTTCAAATATTGCATACCTTCTGAATAAAACATATAAATTGCATTTAATATAATCAATAATAGATTATACCAATAATATACTCAGAATCAATCTAATAATATATGTCTAGACAGTATATAAAACTTTGTGCAACATATATCACAAATATGACTATAGCAGTCCTATGTAAAACCTATAGGGTACTCCAAGGGTTAAATCACTAGTAAAATATAGGATGCCACACCCAAGATGGTTACTTCTTTTGTTTAGTGAGATTTTTAAAAACTTTTCACTATACAAAAGTTTAGACCCAAAACATACACAAAGAAATCCAAAGGAACACCTCAAAGTAAATAGACAAATAGCAGTTAAAGGGTTAATAAATTAATTCAAAGAATTCCCCAGATCAAATATTAGTTATTATAACCTTTCCAGAAACCCAATATATTATTCTAGAAATATAAAGAATTATATTAACTACTATATAATAAGGATCTATATTAGTGATGAGCGAGCACCCCAATGCTCGGGTGTTCGGGTGCTCTGACCGAGCACCCCCTGAGGCTCGAGTGCTCGGCCGAGCACCCGAGCCCCATTGAAGTCAATGGGAGGACTCGAGCATTACACCAGGCACCCCCTGCTCTGATGAGGGGAGGGTGCCTGGTCCATAGGAAAAGGGCAGAAAAAGATGGAAACACTACAGAAATGGTTCAGGGACAGCATAGGGAGGATGTCTGGATGCATCTTGGACTCCAACGTCGCTGCTGGGAACGATGTTTCGCCCGTAGTACGCCATTTTTTCAGACTGACCGTAAAACACACAAAAAGGAAGATAAAAACGACTTTAGGCGAAAAATTGTTACCAAACAGTATTTGCTGTATATTTACTTGTATATCATCTGCAAATTCTGCAAAAAATTTCATCGATTTTTCGGAACTGGGGCCATGATTAAGAGGGAAACGTGCGCAGAGGCAAATTCTCCCAAAAATTTCCTTGATTTTCAGAACTGAGGCCATGATTAAGAGGGAAACGTGCACAGAAGCAAATTCTCCCAAAAATGTCCTTGATTTTCAGAACTGAGGCCATGATTAAGAGGGAAACGTGCACAGAGGCAAATTCTCCCAAAAATTTCCTTGATTTTATTGAACTGAGGCCATGATTAAGAGGGAAACGTGCGCTGAGCTGACCATCTAAAACATTATGGGTGAGGGTCTGCTGCAGAGCTGACCATCCTAAACATTATATGCGAAGGCCCGCTAGTGAGCTGACGCTATAAAACATTATATGAGAGGGCCCGCTAGAGAGCTGACCCAATAAAACATTATATGAGAAGGCCCGCTGGTGAGCTGACCTATATAAAAATTGGCAAACAGGGCCCGCTGGTGAGCTGACCCTATATAAAAATTATATCACAGGGCCCGCTGGTGAGCTGGCCCTATATAAAAATTATATCACAGGGCCCGCTGGTGAGCTGGCCCTATATAAAAATTATAGTACAGGGCATATGGAAGAGGAGGAGGAGGATGAGAAGATTAAGAGTCAACCATATACCCGTTTTTTGGGTGGAAGGGGTGAATGGGAATACAGAGTATTCCCATCATTGTAAATAACATATATAAAGTGAGTTTATGTTCCCCCGGGGCTTTCCTCCAGTGGAGTGGAGAAGTCAGGGGAAATCCAGGCCTTGTTCATTTTTATAAGTGTCAACCTATCAGCATTGTCGGTGGAAAGGCGGATACGCTTATCTGTTATGATGCCACCAGCAGCACTAAATACCCGCTCAGACAGAACGCTGGCGGCAGGGCAGGCCAGCACCTCCAAGGCGTAGAGTGCCAGTTCATACCACGTGTCCAGCTTGGACACCCAGTAGTTGTAAGGCACAGAGGGATCATTGAGGACGCTGACACGGTCTGCTACGTACTCCTTCACCATCTTCCAAAACTTTTCCCTCCTTGTGACACTAGGCTGCGCATCAGGGTGAGGGTGCTGGCGGGGTGTCATGAAGGTGTCCCACGCCTTGGAGAGTGTTGCCCTGCCTTTCTCGGAACTGCTGTGTGCTCCCCTTTTCTCCCCTTCTCGGTTGGCCAAGGTAGCACGTACTCTGCCGCCAGCGTTGTCAGATGGAAAATTTTGGAGCAATTTTTCAACAAGAACCTTCTGGTATTGCACCATTTTGCTTGTCCTCTCCACCGGAGGAATGAGAGATGAGAAATTCTCTTTGTAGCGGGGGTCCAGAAGGGTGAACACCCAGTAATCCGTGTTGTTTAAAATGCGTATAACGCGTGGGTCACGGGAAAGGCAGCCTAACATAAAGTCAGCCATGTGTGCCAGAGTACCAACAGTCAAGATTTCGCTGTCCTCACCAGGAGGATGACTCTCAATCTCCTCATCCTCTTCCTCCTCTTCTGCCCACCCACGCTGAAGAGATGGAACTAAAGTTCCATGGCTACCCTCTGTAGCGGAGGCAACCGTGTCTTCCTCCTCCTCCTCCTCCTCCTCCTCCTCCTCCGCCTCCTCCAATTGTCGCTGAGAAGACGAAGTGAGGGTGCTCTGGCTATCACCTTGTGTAAGCTCTTCCTCCCCCATTTCCACCTCTTCCACATGCAAAGCGTCGGTTTTAATTGTGAGCAGCGAGCGTTTCAGTAGACACAGAAGTGGGATGGTTACACTGATAATAGCGTTATCGCCGCTCACCATCTGTGTCGATTCCTCAAAATTGCGTAAAACCTCGCAGAGGTCTGACATCCATTCCCACTCCTCACTTCTGATTACAGGAAGTTGAACGGAGAGGCGACGACCGTGTAACAGCTGGTACTCCACTACTGCCCTCTGCTGCTCACAAAGCCGGGCCAACATGTGGAAGGTGGAGTTCCAGCGCGTGCTCACGTCACACAGCAGCCGGTGAGCTGGCAATTGTAAGCGCTGCTGCAGCTTCAACAGGCCGGCCGAAGCTGTAGATGACTTACGGAAATGTGCACACACGCGGCGCACCTTGGTCAAGAGATCATGCACATTGGGGTAGGTTTTTAGAAATCGCTGCACCACTAAATTAAATACATGCGCTAGGCATGGTACGTGTGTGAGCTTGCCGAGCTCCAAAGCCGCCACCAAGTTACGCCCATTATCACACACAACCATGCCTGGTTGCAGGTTGAGTGGCGAGAGCCACTGCTCGGTCTGGTGACTAATCCCCTGCAACAGCTCTGAGGCCGTGTGCTGTTTGTCCCCAAGGCAGATCAGCTTCAGCACGGCCTGTTGACGCTTCCCCACTGCAGTGCTACACTGCTTCCAGCTACTGGCTGATGGGGGAGTGGCGCTGCGTGTAGAGAATTCGGAGGTGGAAACGGAGGAGGAGGAGCCAATAACGTAGGTGCTGGTGGAAACCCTGATGGAGGTAGGGCCCGCAATCCTCGGCGTGGGTAGCACCCGTGCCATCCCAGGGTCCGAGTCGCTCCCAGCCTCCACGACATTCACCCAGTGTGCCGTCAGGGAAATGTAGCGTCCCTGGCCACAAGCACTTGTCCATGTGTCAGTCGTTAAGTGGACCTTCCCAGTAACTGCGTTGGTCAGGGCACGGGTGATGTTACGGGACACATGGTGGTGTAATGCGGGGATGGCACACCGGGAAAAGTAGTGGCGGCTGGGGACCGCGTACCGAGGGACAGCTGCTGCCATCAGGCTGCGGAAGGACTCAGTGTCCACAAGCCTAAATGGCAGCATTTCGATGGCCAGTAATTTTGAAAGGTGTGAGGTTAGTGCTATGGCCTGTGGGTGGGTGGCTGGGTACTTTCTCTTGCGCTCAAATGCCTGGGGTAACGACATTTGGACGCTGTGCTGGGACAGGGAAGTGGATGTGGTCGCTGATGGCGCTTCAGATGGTACAGGTGCAGGGTGGGAGGTATGCGGGCCTGCGCCTTCGACAGGCGATTGGCCGGCACCGAAAACAGGGGAAGAGGAGGCAGTGGTGTGGCCTGCAGACACAGATGGGCGATCCAGGCGTTCCTCCCACTTACTACGGTGCTTGGATGCCATGTGTCGGATCATGCTGGTGGTGGTGAGGTTTCTAGTGTTCATGCCTCGGCTCATTCTGGTGTGGCACAGGTTGCAAACTACAATTCTTTTGTCGTCCGCACTTTCCTTAAAAAAACGCCATACCGCGGAACACCTACCCCTTGGCAAGGTAGATTTACGCAAGGGGGTGCTCCGTGGAACATTTGCGGGCCGGTTTGGTGCGGTCCGCCTTCTTTCTGTAGCCACACCACTGCCTCTTCCAGCCTGTTGCGGTGCTGCAGATGGCTCACCCTCAGGACTGCTGACATCGCTCGGCTCTACACCTTCCCAGGTGGGGTCAGTCACCTCATCGTCCACCAAGTCCTCCTCCACTTCCTCACTCTGATCATCCTCCTCAAGTCTTGATCCCACCACATACTCAGTCATTGACAACTGTATAACATTCTCCTCAACAAGGTCTTGAGACGGAAATAGTGGTTGATTTAATGGCAACTGTGTCTCATCATCATCATCATCATCCACTACTTCCTTTGACCTTAAATGCCGTTCACATCTGTCATCTTCTTGTGATTGGGTAGCCTCTAGAGGTTGTGAATCAGGGCACAAGATGTCATGTTCCTCTGCAAGCGTGCTTGGAGAGAGGGTCAAATGAAGGATTGGTGATGAGACGAGCTCCTCACTATATCCCAGTGTGGGATCACTTCTTTGACCAGACCGTGTATGGTGGGAGGAAGGATGATCAGAGTGAGGATTATGTTGACCAGACTCTTGGCTACTGAGAGTGGACTTGGTGGAAGACAGGGTGGTGCTTAACCGACTGGAAGCAGTATCAGCTGTCATCCAACCGACCACCTGTTCGCAGTGGTCGGACCTCGAGAGTGATGTCCTGCGACGCCCTGTAAAATTAGACATGAAGCTAGGTATGGTGGATGTCTTTCTTTCTTGTGCTCTGGCACCAGGCACAGTTTCTCCGCGTCCTGACCCGCGCCCTGAACTTTCAGGATCACGTCCACTTCCCCGTCCCTTTTTACCCGCCTTCTTCATCTTACACAGAATATGTGACTTTAATATTTGAGTTTGAAAACTTAACAGTATTTCTTATTATTCTGCAACTGTGCAGAGTACACAGAATAGGCTGCTAAACGGCGGTGATACACACTGAATGGAATATGTGACTTTGATATTTGAGTTTGAAAACTTAACACTATTTCTTACTATTCTGCAACTCTGCAGAGTACACAGAATAGGCTGCTAAACGGCGGTGATACACACTGAATGGAATATGTGACTTTGATATTTGAGTTTGAAAACTTAACACTATTTCTTACTATTCTGCAACTCTGCAGAGTACACAGAATAGGCTGCTAAACGGCGGTGATACACACTGAATGGAATATGTGACTTTAATATTTGAGTTTGAAAACTTAACACTATTTCTTACTATTCTGCAACTCTGCAGAGTACACAGAATAGGCTGCTAAACGGCGGTGATACACACTGAATGGAATATGTGACTTTAATATTTGAGTTTGAAAACTTAACAGTATTTCTTATTATTCTGCAACTGTGCAGAGTACACAGAATAGGCTGCTAAACGGCGGTGATACACACTGAATGGAATATGTGACTTTAATATTTGAGTTTGAAAACTTAACAGTATTTCTTATTATTCTGCAACTGTGCAGAGTACACAGAATAGGCTGCTAAACGGCGGTGAAACACACTGAATGGAATATGTGACTTTAATATTTGAGTTTGAAAACTTAACAGTATTTCTTACTATTCTGCAACTCTGCAGAGTACACAGAATAGGCTGCTAAACGGCGGTGATACACACTGAATGGAATATGTGACTTTAATATTTGAGTTTGAAAACTTAACACTATTTCTTACTATTCTGCAACTCTGCAGAGTACACAGAATAGGCTGCTAAACGGCGGTGATACACACTGAATGGAATATGTGACTTTAATATTTGAGTTTGAAAACTTAACAGTATTTCTTATTATTCTGCAACTGTGCAGAGTACACAGAATAGGCTGCTAAACGGCGGTGATACACACTGAATGGAATATGTGACTTTAATATTTGAGTTTGAAAACTTAACAGTATTTCTTATTATTCTGCAACTGTGCAGAGTACACAGAATAGGCTGCTAAACGGCGGTGAAACACACTGAATGGAATATGTGACTTTAATATTTGAGTTTGAAAACTTAACAGTATTTCTTACTATTCTGCAACTCTGCAGAGTACACAGAATAGGCTGCTAAACGGCGGTGATACACACTGAATGGAATATGTGACTTTGATATTTGAGTTTGAAAACTTAACACTATTTCTTACTATTCTGCAACTCTGCAGAGTACACAGAATAGGCTGCTAAACGGCGGTGATACACACTGAATGGAATATGTGACTTTAATATTTGAGTTTGAAAACTTAACACTATTTCTTACTATTCTGCAACTCTGCAGAGTACACAGAATAGGCTGCTAAACGGCGGTGATACACACTGAATGGAATATGTGACTTTAATATTTGAGTTTGAAAACTTAACAGTATTTCTTATTATTCTGCAACTGTGCAGAGTACACAGAATAGGCTGCTAAACGGCGGTGATACACACTGAATGGAATATGTGACTTTAATATTTGAGTTTGAAAACTTAACAGTATTTCTTATTATTCTGCAACTGTGCAGAGTACACAGAATAGGCTGCTAAACGGCGGTGAAACACATTGAATGGAATATGTGACTTTAATATTTGAGTTTGAAAACTTAACAGTATTTCTTACTATTCTGCAACTCTGCAGAGTACACAGAATAGGCTGCTAAACGGCGGTGATACACACTGAATGGAATATGTGACTTTGATATTTGAGTTTGAAAACTTAACACTATTTCTTACTATTCTGCAACTCTGCAGAGTACACAGAATAGGCTGCTAAACGGCGGTGATACACACTGAATGGAATATGTGACTTTAATATTTGAGTTTGAAAACTTAACACTATTTCTTACTATTCTGCAACTCTACAGAGTACACAGAATAGGCTGCTAAACGGCGGTGATACACACTGAATGGAATATGTGACTTTAATATTTGAGTTTGAAAACTTAACACTATTTCTTACTATTCTGCAACTCTACAGAGTACACAGAATAGGCTGCTAAACGGCGGTGATACACACTGAATGGAATATGTGACTTTAATATTTGAGTTTGAAAACTTAACAGTATTTCTTATTATTCTGCAACTGTGCAGAGTACACAGAATAGGCTGCTAAACGGCGGTGATACACACTGAATGGAATATGTGACTTTGATATTTGAATTTGAAAACTTAACACTATTTCTTACTATTCTGCAACTCTGCAGAGTACACAGAATGTGCTGCTAAACTGCGGCGAAGCACACTGAATGGAATATGTGACTTTAATATTTGAGTTTGAAAACTTAACAGTATTTCTTCCTATTCTGCAACTCTGCACAGTACACAGAATGTGCTGCTAAACTGCGGCGAAGCACACTGAATGGAATATGTGACTTTAATATTTGAGTTTGAAAACTTAACAGTATTTCTTCCTATTCTGCAACTCTGCACAGTACACAGAATGTGCTGCTAAACTGCGGCGAAGCACACTGAATGGAATATGTGACTTTGATATTTGAGTTTGAAGACTTAACAGTATTTCTTCCTATTCTGCAACTCTGCACAGTACACAGAATGTGCTGCTAAACTGCGGCGACGCACACTGAATGGAATATGTGACTTTGATATTTTAGTTTGAAGACTTAACAGAATGTGCTCTAATCTGCAACTTTGCACACTAAACAGAATGTGCTCTAATCTGCAACTTTGCACACTAAACAGAATGTGCTCTAATCTGCAACTGTGCACACTAAACAGAATGTGCTCTAATCTGCAACTTTTCACACTAAACAGAATATTTTTTTTTTTTTTTTTTTTTTTTCCCCCCACACAAAATAACCTGCTGCCCCCACACACAGTAGTCCTAAAAAGGACTTTTGGTTCTTTTTTTTCACAATTTTTTTTTTTTCCTCCCTACACTGCCTTTCCCTTCCTATCCTCAGCTCTCCCTGGCTCAGACTGAGCCGAACTCGATGGTCAGGTGCTATACAGCACCCGACCACGGGTTCTGGCCAGCCAATCAGTGTAATGCCAGCAGCCAACATGGCTGCTGGCATTACACCGATGTCAGAGCCTCCCTGCACGTTTATTGGCTGCGCAGCAGCCGCAAAACGTGCGGGGAGGAGACCCGAACATGGCGGGCGAGCACATGCGGTACTCGTACGAGTACCGCCATGTGCCGAGCAGAGCGATGCTCGAGCCGATCCGAGCATCGGCCGAGCATGCTCGCTCAACACTAATCTATATATATCTCACTGCTATAACCTATTTTACTCTTATCTGGCAACATATTACAATTAACCAAAAATAAATGAATTCTGCTTAATTTCAGAATTTCTATAGCTAATATAGCTTATTATAATTGATCCCAAATGGTTGGCCAGTCCAATTAAGACAAATTATAAGAAAAATTAAGTTTCTTCAAATATAGAAGGAATATATATTTGCTTCTGAAATTTTGCAAAATGTAAATAAGAAAATATATAGTTACCAGTCCAATAAGGTATTTCTTTGTATCTCTTATCAGTCAGCCAGAATCAGGAACCACAGGAAAGGAAAAACCAGCCAAGACCCAAGAGAAAAAGCCCTTTTCTCTCTAAATTTGCATATTTATAATGTGAATTTACTCTTATCAAAACCTGCTCTGATTGGTTAGAGCCATCTCATTATGCAGTAACATCATGCATATTATTATCACTATTTTTGGAAATTCTTCAAAACACTGGTAATAATGCTATATACTCTAAAGAGATCGCTGTTAATCCACACTACAGTTCACCTTGATAATAATTCCTATCAAAAGACAATAAGGTGTTCTGGTTACTGTCATTAGATAAAAAAAAATGTCAAAGGTTATTCCATTGGATATCAATCTGTCACCCTAGCAGACTTTCCCACATGAGATAATATCTTTGTCTTAGACTTTTTGTCTCCAGCTGGATATCAATAATCATAAAAGTCACCTAGATATTTTTCATTCCCATCTAGGTAAATAGAGGCCTCTTTTTTTTCCAGAAGAATTAGCTAATTTAAACACATTTTAAACACAGATTTTTAGAGAATTTGGTTTAAAAGAAAAATTAACCATTTTCTCCCCATCATGGCAATGCCTCTGACAGCAGGTGCAGGAGGTGGTATCACGGTGCCTGTGATTGCTGCCTTTCTTTGTCAGTTACCTGAAGGGGGCTCTCCATTGGCTGTCTGCCTTCAGCCCGCCCTGCATTGCCTATTTAGACTGAGCTTGGGCACCCTTTGGTTGCCCTTTCGTGTTGTCTCTATGCTGCTTGCACCTGCATTGAGTTCCTGAGCTTCCTGAGCCATTTCTCTGTTCCTGCTCGTCTGTGATCACTAGAGTTCCTGCTCACCAGTTCCCTGGTTCCTGCATCCGTTCCTGATCCGGTTGGGGTCGCTGTCCCTGCTGCTGTTTTCTGCTACCGTTCCTGATCCGGTTGTCACAGTAGCGGCGGCTGCCGAGCCGACCGCTACCTTACCTGCTGGTTCGCCAGCATTTGCTATCAGCAGCGTGCGCTCCGTTCCTTCCTGCAGCCTGCCGCAGCCTCTTCCGGCGGGCTCTCAGTGTGCCTTGGCGCACGTCCAGCTAGACTCGTGTCTGTATTTAAAGAGACAGGCACACCTTTTTGGTCTCCTCCTCTTCCTGGGGGCTGCTCCTTATAAACCACTGGACACTACTCTCAGTTGCCCTTTCGTGGTGTCCAGTGAGGTTGGGAGGTTGTAGTACTGACTATCTGTTCTGGTTATGACCATTGGCTTGTTCTGACTATCCGCTCTGTGTATGATATTGGCTTGTCTGACAACCATTCTGGTGCATAATCTGCGGCTCTGGTAGACTACCCTCTTTGTGTATGACCCGGGCCTGGCTGACTATCTGTTCTGGTGCTGACGTTTGGCTTTACCTGATTTCCTGTTCTGTGCGTTACGCTGGTTGGTCCCGTTGCCCCTGGGATCAGACCTACAGCTCATTTCTTGTATATCGCTATCTACCTTGGTTGGCCTGCGGTTGTCAACTGTGCAACCAGCATACAAACGCTCCAGGGGATAGCCGTTGGGCACCTTGGTAGCTCTAGTGGCCTCTCGATCCTGGCTTCTGGTAGTACAGGTGCGGACCTGTCGGGCGTTTTCCTATCTTTGTAGTACAGGTGCGGACCTGTCGGGCAATTCCTACCTTGGTTGTACAGGTGCGGACCTGTTGGGCGTTCCTACCTTGGTTAGTACAGGTGCGGACCTGTCGGGCGTTTCACACAGTTGGCCGTGCAGTTGCGGACCGGTAGTGGAGCTCCGGTGCGGACCTGAGTCAAGTCCTTCCTAGCTATCTTTGGGGCTCAGTTCCTTGTCTTCGAAAGAACAGTATTGCTACCAACCGTGTTGCCTTGTACTTTTCTGTACTTTTGCCTGTGTGTGTGTTTCTTAATAAACTCTGGTGAAATAGTACCGACTCCAGTATCGTTATTACTGCCGTGACACCGGTTGACTGCCCGTAGATCTGTTTCCTGTCCATCCTCAGTTGGGTTCCTGCTCCTGGGTCACCTGCAGTGTGCTTGTCTCCTTCAGTCGCCCTGGCGACATTTTCATTCACTTGTTCCTCTCTCCAGTATGTGGGTACTGGTTCGCACCACATACAACCAGCTGCTGTCGCACCGGTAGAGATCTTGGTTATTCCAGTACACGGGTACTACTTCGCTCCACTTACAACCGGCTGCTGTTGCACTGGTAGAGATCTTGGTTATTCCGGTACGCGGGTACTGGTTCGCTCCACATACAGCCGGCTGCTGTTGCACCGGTAGAGATACTGGTTATTCCAGTACGCGGGTACTGGTTCGCTCCACTGCCAACCGGCTGCTGTTGCACCGCTACTGATCTTGGTTTCTCCAGTACAAGGGTACTGGTTCGCTCCTCAGACAACCGGCTGCTATGCACCAGTAGAGATCTTGGTTTCTCCAGTACGCGGGTACTGGTTGGCTCCACATTACCGGGTGCTGTCTCACCGATAGAGAGCTGGGTTACTCCAGTACGCGGGTACTGGTTCGCTTCACGTATATACCGGCTGCTCATTGTCACCTATAGCACCGGTGCTGGTTGTGTTACTCCAGTACGCGGGTACTGGTTCGCTCCGTATATAACCGGCTACTGTTCAGTCCTAGACAGCTCTGGAGATCCTCCTGTCACTCCAGTATGCGGGTACTGGTTCACTCCATGTATAACCGGTTGCTGTTCAGTCCAAGACAGCACCAGTAGATTGGTTGTTCACTCCAGTATGCGGGTACTGGTGCTCTCCTTGTATTTACCGGTTGCTTATTGCAAGATCTATCCGCACTGGTCGAGACTGTGTCTCCACTGCACATATACTGGTTTGCTCCTGCACTACTGACTATCCTGTGGGCCTCAGTCTATCATCCTATGCGACTGGTCTATCCACCTAGCCAGTCACCGAGGCCATAGTTGCTGCCATCCTGTCCCGCGCTCCAGGCTGCCTTGCCCGGTATATTGGTAAGGCCGGTAGAACCTATTCCTCTCTATACCAACTTTGGGTTGCCTTACCCGGTATTGGCAAGGCCAGTAAAGCCTCTATCCTTGCTGTCTCAGTCTCAAGGCTGCCTTGCTCGGTATATTGGCAGGGCCGGTAGAGCCTATATTATTCGTTGTACCAGTCTCCAGGCTGCCTTGCCCGGTATATTGGTAAGGCCGGTAGAACCTTTTCCATTTTGTGCCACCTAAGGTTGCCTTACCCGGTATTGGCAAGGCCGGTAGAGCCTGTGCCTCATTCTTTGTAGCACTACTTATGCTACTTTGTAATTCGCGATGTTATATGTGTATGCTACCCAATAGGGTTATTTTTAAACTTTTCAATAAAGTTGTGTTTTTACCTAACTCTGTGTCTGAGAGTCTTAACAAACCGTGACAGGTGGATCAGCAGCAGGTGCAGGAGGTGGTGCAGCAGCAGCAGAAGGTGCAGGAGGTGGTGGTGCAGCTGGATAAGGTGACCATGTGCTGGTGCCGTCCTCTTGCTCCCCAAGAGTATTCTTATCATCATGGGATGTGTGTGCCTCCTCCACAGCCTCCTGCTGTGCTGCAGGCCCTTATGCTGTTTGGGGAAATGAAATGGTGTGATTAGTAATGTAGGCAATGACAGAATGAATGCAAGATGATTTAATTGGTTGTCTTGATCACAACGCAATGCATAGGATAACTTCCTGGCAATCACAGATTGATGAACTTGACAGGATCCTTACATGAGGTCTGTCCAAGTTCATTACTCCAGGCCACCAATAAGGTCAGCATTGAAGGATTTCTCTGATTATGGTCTGTTGCTGTTTGGATCAGTCGCTCCTTGGATCAGTCGCTCCAACTTTCTGAGTGACCCAGCCTTGCTCAATCAGAGATATCCATCAATCATGGCCTTTTGGTGTGCCACCTAAAGTGGTTCACATTTGGTTCCCATGTGTATTCTCCAAATAGTGGTTGGTGTAACATCCATCCATGGCATCACCACTCCTAAGGATGCATGTGAAGCCCAAATGTTTGAATTGACAGTTCAAGTGAGAGTAAATGATTGCATACACAATACAAAGGCCGACTTGGTTCTCCTTTAATTCCACAGTTTTGGCCTGTGTGTTGCACATACACCCAATTAGTGTCAGTGGCACTGTGATGTTCAGCCTCATCAATCTTTATTGAGATTCAGTGAGCGGTGATGAAGACCTTATGGAGTGGAGGTAAAGTGGAAGTGATGACTTCTCCAGTGATATCATTTCTCCATTTCCAATATTTTTCTAAGGAGTCTGTCCAATGAGCCCTCAATAACTTGATCCATTTTATTGAATAGTCTACATTGACACACATGGGAATTGGTGAAGTGATGGTATGGAAGGGTTAACTTCACTCCATCATCTCTTTTTTACTGCTTAGTGAATGTCCCCTGTGTAGCATGTAATCCTAACCCTGTCGACTTGTGTTTGTCATTGGTTAACCCTTTGAGTACCGGAGGGGTTGTCAAAGCTTTGTTGAACAATGCATTGATAATCCCTCTAGCACTCAAGGGCTTATATGCTGACTTCCCTGTGGGTACACAGGTGAAATTGTATAGGAACAGTAATGATGTTTCACAAACAACACTTTGAAAAGCATAGGTTGTATGGATTGTGTGTGATCAGCACAGCAACAAGAGGGTTGAACTAGGACTTGGACAGGTTTGGGCCTGAATGAACCTTCCCATTTGTGCTTGTATTATGTCCTGTTTTTAACCCTTGGGGTGCTGTGTTGGTACAGTTGTGTGTATGAATGATGGGCATGTGTTGAGATGTGACTGTGTTTGTGTGTGATGGTTGTGTCCGTTGCAGTGGTGTGTGGTTATGTGATGATGCACTTACCAGTAGTGTGGAGGCTCCTCTCATCCCTGGTGTCCGATCCTCCAGGGACCCCCTCAATCAGTGTAGAGGACATGGTCTGCCGCAGCATCTCCTCCCAGCTGCTGTAGGTGATATCTGCAGGTGGGCCACCTCCGGTACCTCTGGAGTACAGGGTGGCATCCCCCATCTTTTTCTTCACCACATCTTGCAGTCGTCCCATCTCTTTTTAATGGACTCCATGTCTCATCTGCAGGTGGCCACTGCATTTGCCCCGCTGCAGATCTGGTTCCAGGCAGCCTTCCTCCTCACACCCAGGCCAGGGACCTTCTCCCTCAGGAAGAGGATGCTCTCCCTATCCAGGACAGCCTCCATGAGATCCCTGTTCTCCTCTTCTGAGTAGCGAGGATCCCAGAGCCTCTCCTCCTCAGCTCCGGCCTGCGAGGTGTCAGAACCAGAGTGTCCTGCCTGTGCTGCCCCTGAATGTGTAGGGTGCTCCCCAACAAGTACCCCTCGTCCCACTGCAGGATCTGTCCCTGCCCTCAGTGTGCCTGCTCTTCTGGGCTGGGTCCCCCTCCACCCTGTGGATCTCCCTCTCCCACTCCTATTCTCAGCAGGGATGCCATCCTGGCCTTCCTCCTCCTCCACTACTCTCCCCATCCCTCTCTCCTGTCCTCCTCCTCCTCTCCTCGCCATCATTCACCCACTAACACCCAGGCACTCACACAAGCCCTCACAGACACACTCGATCACACTCACTCTCTATCACACTCTGTCACTCACAGATTCAAACTGAAAAAATAAAGTTTAAGAAATGTTTTAGGTGTAATAAACAAAAAGGACTATGTGTGTGTATGTGCATGTGTTTGTATGGGTATATGTGATATGTGCAAAAGTGTGCTATGTGTCTATGCTCTAAATGCTATCCTCCACTCCTGGGTTCTGTGATCTAGTTCACCAAAACTCGAAACACAGACAAGGTGTGACCGTTATTTTGGGGTATATATAGGTGTATTTGAACATTTTTGATACTTTGGGGTCTTGGGATTGGCTGTAGGTATGAATTTGTGCATCTATCAGGGTTGCTAGACAAAGTCAGCCGTTATGTTACATTTTGACTTAAGTTGTGTTTTAAAGGGTGACTGGGATGCACGGTGATGCGAGAAAAGGTGTGACGTATGTTTTTGTGTTACATGTTTTTGTTGTGCCTACGCTCGTTAGCTATTCTTGTAGACTACTTGTAGAATCTGACGTAAATCATGTATTGTTTGCAGCCGATGTGCCTTTTTTACTTAGTAGCTGTTTTGACATAAACCTGTAAATCTAGCGCCTTGTCGGATGCCTTTTTCTATGTTGATCTGGACTTTATCACTGTTGACCTGTATTCATGCAGTAGCATTTTCATATATTGATTAGAGGATATTGATGTAAGCTCTATCTCTTCCTTGGTTGATCAGGGCATCAATTATTGCTTGCTATTTCACTGAGTCAAAGGCCTTTTCATAGTCAATGAAGCTGTGCATAATGGAAGGTTGGATTTGTTATACTGCTCTATCTGCACTGTATGGATATGGTCCATTGTACTAAAACCACTCTTGAAAGTGTTAGTAATGCCCGAAATTAAGTTTATTCAGAATGGTAGATTTTACAAAAACAAAGTATTTGGAGAAAGTCCTATCTCTCAAAACTTTATGGTTTGAGAGATATTCACATCTAAAGTCCCCCCCCTCCACTTCTCCTGACGTCAGCACTCTGCTGACAGCAGGAGATCCCGGTCCTGGGACCAGCTGACAGCTCTTCAGCAGAGGCGAAATTCCCATCTTTAAAAATAATTACTTAATTGGAAAGGTCTACAAAGTGTGCCTGGTTTGCAAGCACACTTTGTAGACCGCTCCAATGAAGTAGTTCTTTTTAAAGATTGCTATTTCAGCTCTGCCGAAGAGCAATCTCGAGTCTCACGACTCAAATCTCCTTCTGTTAGCTTTACAGCTGACATGAGGGATGAGGGAGGGGGAACTTTAGCAGCTAATATCTCTCAAACCTTAAAGGTTTAGGAGAGATAGGACTTTCTCCAAATACTTTATTTTTGTAAAAACTACTATACTGAATAAACTTTATTTTGGGCATTACTAACCCTTGAAGCCGCTTGTTCTTTAAGCTGTGCCGCGTTAAGTATTTTATTTATTCTTCTTGATAATACCTTTGTGAAAACCTTGCAGATCACTGGAAATAGGCTTTTCGGTTGGTAGTTTTTTAGATCAACCTTTTTTACCTTTTTTTGTGCAGTGGGAAGACTACTGCATTTTTCACTGTTTCAGGAAATATACCAAGTTGTAGGCATTTTGAAAATAGTTAGCTAAAGCTTTGAATAAGGGTTGTCCTCCAGCTTTCAACATTTCAATAGTAACTTTATCAGGTCCAACTGATTTCATTGCAGTTTCTACTTCTAACCAAACTTCTGGCACAGCTTCATCCCTTGACACTGTATTCATTTGTTGTCCTTATAAAGATATGAAAAGAATTCTTACACTAGTTTTAATATTTGTTGTTGAGTTTTTGCTGTTGTACCATCTTCAAACTGTAATAAAGACATTTGGCTCCTATGTGTGGCAAATTTTTATTTTCTTTAGCCCTTGATTTTCTTCCAGTGTCATTTTGATGAGCTCAACAGTGAACTTGTGCATTTCTTCTTTTATGTGCACCCTTATGATCTTGCACATTTATGCATATTCAACCTTGTTTCTAATACTACTGTTTTGCTTCATATTTTGTCACTTTATCATCATGGGAAATGTTTATTTTGATACTCAGGTTGTTTTTTTGTTTTATAGTAAGTATAAGGGCTTGAGCAGTGTCTATGACAGTCTCAATATCTTTCTCATTATGGGTTGAAATATCTGTATCTGGAAGGTTTTGCAGCACACTGCAGTGATTAGATAGTGCTAACTCAAATCTTATGATTTTTCAATAGCTGACTAGTGTCTCCATTTCCAGTTTCCACGTGGTCCTATTGATTTTTCATCAGTTTGATCTCACCAGTTCTCGCATTGAAATCTCCTATTATAAATTTATAGTTGCAATTGTCCTGTTTTTAGCAGCATAATAAATCATCACATAATTCTTCAGCTTCATCATCACTGTAGCTAATTGTAGGGGCATAAACTTGAGTGATTTGAAGATCATAGTGACTGTTTGGTTTGGTAGCACAGGAAGCAATTCTTTATTACTGACAAGAATCTGATTCCTCCACAGCGTTCATATTTGGTTCCTTTATAGTACAGTAAGAGGTCATCTTCTAATTTGACTAAATCTTCATCTTTTCTATGAGTCTCACATGAGCCGATAATGTCCAAATTGATATTATTTAGTACTAGTTCCTCTAAGTGTGAAACCATACTGATAGACCGAATGTTAGGCTTTCCAATGTCTAAAGACCAACAGCAGTCTTATAGACCCTGGTAACCCTTAGCACCCACTGCCATTGAGCTGCTCTTCCCACTGTTGTAGGTAGTAGCTCACAAGTCTCCAGGGGGATGAAGGCCATTGTTTTTGTTGTGAACACTGCTGAGGAAATGGACCATAATCTGCCACTCTGGTTCAGTTGGGGGGTGACAGATTTTGGATCGATTTAATCTGGTGTCTTAGCTTTAATCTGTCCACCTTGGGTGACTGCCAGGAGTATTACTCCAGATGACATGGTCCTCTGCTTCACTTGACACATGCAAACACTCCACCCATGTGAGATATATATATATATATATATATATATATATAGAGAGAGAGAGAGAGAGAGAGAGTTGATGATGCTAAAAAAAACATGCTTACATCAAATCCAGCCCATTTAAATTCTCCCCTGTTGATCAAAGGGAGAAAAAACCAACAACATTGAAGCCATTTACAATTAAGTCTCAAGTGGGTATAAAAGTTCTTCCTGACTCCAAATGACAGTCAGATATTTCTGTGGATCAACATCCTATCTGCTTTGAAGTCATAATTCTCAAGAATGTTCTGTGCTAGATAGGTATCAACTACAGTATCTGCAAGCACAGCATCCTGCAGCAAAGAATTCTACAACTTTACTTCCCTTACTGTAAAGAATTCCTGCCTTCGTTTTAGCACCTTTCCTCCTAGTCTTAATGGATGACCTCTTTTTCTTATCTCAGCTCTTTGAGTAAATACTTAATTGGAGAGTTATTTGTATTGACCTTGAATATATTTGTAAATGGTAATCCTGTCAGCCCTTAGACATCTCTTCTCTAATGTAAACAAACCCTCTCTTTTTAAAGCGGAACTACCACCCCAACACAATGTACTCTCTATGTCTTTGTCTTCCTAGCATTATTAGCAATCCATAGCACTATCTTTATACTAAATCTCTACCTGATGACGTCTTGCCCCTTGAATTCGTTCTGCACATGACCGCTATGGAGCCATTCAGCTCCATTGTACCTCCCTCCATCTTGCCCATCACTAGTACATCATTGTCCTCAGCACCACATGACCTGCAGTGCTCCTGGCATCAAGCGTGGTCAGGTAATTTCAGCCTTGTGGAAGTGGGTGCATGTGAAGCACTAGCAATATGTAAACCACCGGTCTGTTTCCACTAGGCTGAAATTACCTGACCGCACTTGATGCCAGGAGCACAGAAGGTCTCGATTTCTACTCACATGGACTCCACAATTTGGCCAGTTTCCTCACTAATATCACACCTCAAAACTGGATTTAGCTCTGTTTTCAAATATAAGCACACACCTCCCCCTTTTCTATGTCTCTTCTAAACAGGGAATAGCCCTCTATATTTACAGCCCAGTCATGTGCATCATTCCACCATGTTTCTGTTTTTCCAATTATGTCCAATTGCTCATTAACCGCCAGCAATTCTAGTTCTCCTATTTTATCTACCATACTTCTTGCATTTGCTAGCATACAGTTCATTTTGAAGTCTTTACATATATTAATCCCTACATGCCCTTTTTCTACACCTTAATTTACTAGGAGTTCCTCCCTATTGACTACATTTATCCCCACCCTTTCTCCACCCCCCTGGTCATTTACTTGGATCCGGGTCCTATCTGCTCTATCTACCCCATTTTTCCTATCTATACCCTCCCCCCACTTTCCTAGTTTAAAAACTCCTCCAAGCTTCCTAGCATTCTTTGCCCTAGCACAGAGGCTCCTCTACCATTTAGGTGCAATCCATGACTTCCATATAGATTGTACCCAAGAGCAAACTCTGCCCAGTGTTCTAAAAACCCAAAACCCTCCTTTCTACACTATTGCTTGAGCCATGCATTAAGCTCCCTGAGCTCCCTCTGCCTACCTGCACTGGCGCATGGCACATTAAGTATTTCACAAAACACTACCTGAGGTCCTTGCCTTGAGCTTGCACCCTAAATCCCTGAAATCATTCTTTAGGGACCTCCATCTTCCTCCTACTTTGTTATTGGTTCCAATATGTACCAAGATAGCTGAATCACTTCCAGCCCCTCCCAATAATCTGTCAGCCCTGTCCGCAACATGCCAAACCCAAGCACCCGGGAGACAGCATACTGTTCGGCATTCACGTTCCTGGTGGCAGATTACCCTATCTACCCTCCTAATAATAGAGTCCCCTATTACCACCACCTGCCTTGGTTTCTGCCTGCTCTGCATCCCATCTAGCCTGGAAGGAGAACTGTTCCCCTTGCTGCTAGAGGAATCAGCCTTCTCCAGCGTTGCCAATTCTGAGCAACTCTCATCAACATCTTCACACAACCTTGCACATCTGTTGGACTGAGTCAACTCAGAACTGGCCTTCCTCTTCCTGTGCCCACTACCTCCCCTCCTTACTTTTACCCAGGTGCCTACCTGTTGCTCTTTTTCTACAACTCCACCCTCTTCACCACTAACCCCACATACTACCTGCTCTGTGAATTCTAAACTCCTTTCCAGGTTTCCAATGTCTAGCAATGTTGCAATATTCCTTTCAAAATCCAATATCTTAGACTCTAAATAGAAAATATGCTCACACTTGGCACAGCGGTATGACCCCTGGAACGATTGCTCCAAGTGTTCAAACATGTGATAAGATGTGCACTGCGCGAGATTGGCTAACCTGCTATCATTCATGCTTGGTTTTACAATTCAAATAGATTTATACTGTCCTCTAATGATCACTCTAAGGTAAGTAACCAACTTTAAATGTGAATGCAATAAATCCTTTGAAATGATAGTCACCTCAGAGCTCTGCTGATTTCCAACTCCTGCTTCTACTCCAAATCCAGATTCCTTCTAACTCTTCACTTGAAAGCAGTCACATGAAAAAGCAGTCTCGAAGAGCCAGCTCAAAGAGCTTATGGACTGTTTTTATAGTAACCTGCAGCCAGGCGAATTCCCTTAGCAATCACCCCTAATCACACAGGCCAGAGGAAAAACCCAGTAAAAACCCCAGTAAACTCTTGCAATACCCACACAAAATGAATATATATATATATTTTTTTTAAAAAAAACACCTTAATAAAATACCAATAAAACACCAAACCCACTCTCATGTACTTAACCAGATTCCTTCTAACTCTTCACTTGAAAGCAGTCACTTGAAAAAGCAGTCTCAAAGAGCCAGCAATGTAAAACAAAAAATGTAAACAATTAATTTACCTTTGTTCCTCTAACTCCTCATATAAAAAATGATATTCTTTGAAATATGTATTTGCCTATTAGATGAACTAGTCCATTCCCCTTCTCCACCCCCATACCCCATATTTAATTTCCCCCTCTCCACCCCATGCCCCATATTTAATTCCATTTCCTCAATTATACTGCCTTCCCCATGTTGCATAACCCTCCCTTCCCCCCTTTCCTAGTTTAAAGTCTCCTCCAACCCTAGCAATGTGGTTCCCATTCCGCTAAGGTGCAATCAATCTTGATTATAAAGATTGCCCCCAAGGGAAAAAGACCACACAGTGCTCTACAAACCCAAACCCCTCCTGCTTACACAAAGTCTTTAGCCACACATTTAACTCCCTAATCTCCTGTTGCCTTTCTGATGTAGTGAGTGGCACAGCTACTGAAAATGCCACCTTAGAGGTCCTTTGCTTAAGCTTATAACCTAAATTCCTGAAATACTTCTTAACAGACCTCCATCTTCCAATGACTTTGTCATTGGTACCAGCGTGTGCCATGGCAGCTGGGTCATGCCCACCCCCTCTCAAGAATTTAACAACCCGATCTGCCATATGTCGAACCCTAGCCACCGGGAGACAGCGAACTGTTCTATTGTAGAGATCCTGATGACAGATTACCCTGTCTGTCTTCCTAATAATGTAATGCCCTGCCAACACCATCTATTAAGGACGGCCTGAGTCCCAGATCCCATCAGTGCTAGAGGTGCTGTTCTCCCAGCTGTTAGTGAGAACAGTCCTCCCTAGCAAATGCATTCCTGTGCCAACATACACTCAAATATACATAGATTCATACAGAAGAGGGGTGAATGCACTCTTGCCAGCAGGAAAAATGAAGAAAGACACTCACAGGTCTTCTTTAAAGTTATGTAATAGGTGTTAATTGTATTGTGTATTCTAACCCCACCCCCCGAAGATCCTCATGCTCCAAAAGTTTAGAATTTCTACCATAACATTAGGCATTTGCATGGGAGAGGGTAGTATGAAACCCTTCTTTCTCCAATAGTGTGGGTGAGGAGTATTATTAAATACACCCAATGGTAAATTTTATAGCCTAAGGAGAAAGAATTTTCTGCCTCCTCTTCAACGGGGGTCCAATGTTCCCCCATAGGAAAATGACATACAGGAATGAGCATACACTTAGGCTAATGGGGGATATACTTCTAGACAGTTATTATAAACAACCTTGCAGATGCAAATTTTAAAATTATCCTGTGATTGGCTAGTTTGCTTTGGCACCTCCTGCTTTGCCAGTATTACTTAAATATAGGCCTTATTGACTCCATACTATAAAATGAATCCTCCACATCCATGGTAAAGTGTAAGTGAAGATGTTAAGCCATAACAAGATTCTTTCTAAATAAAATAATGGATTGATATCAGGTTGAGGAGATTGCTGACTGATCTTAATATTTTTAATCTTATAAACCTTATTTAGTGTTAATTAATCCCTTTTAATGATGAAATGACTTGTTTTACATTGAGGAAGTAACGAATAGTATTGTATGTATGTGGCAGGTACTTGGTGGACATGAGCAAACTTTTTTAATATTGTATATTCTTCATTTGCTATATAGCTACAACACATTGCACTGCAATGTATCACAACCCATTATGGCAACTGTGTAATCCATAAAGAATGGAGGCAAAGGATTTTAAAATAGTATAAGATTAAGGTCAGGTCAGGAGGGTTAATGATGGTTACTTTTATTTTCAATTTTAGTTAACTTCTTCACTCTGGGACAGTGAAGTTTTAAAAATAATGTACTGTAAGCCTTTGACAAAGGAAGTGATAACCAGCTTAGTTTAGTTGTTGATCACATGGTGAACTAATTGCAGTTAAAAACAGGCCACAAGCATAGACACATCCAGACAGTTATTCCAGACTTTAAGACAGTGGTGAGCAATATGAGGCCCTCCAGCTGTTGTCAGACTACAGCTCCCATACCTTCCTACCATGAGAGGAGGTGTAGCCTGGCAGCAGCTTGGCACCTCCCATTTTCCTTCCCTGCTTTAAGAAATAGTAATATTTGGATTCAATATAATTTAAATCTATTATTATAGATAAGTATTTGGAGTTGATGTATCAATACAAATTGGAGCAATTCTGCATCAAACCAACTGTCCCTTAGGTGACAAATAAAAATTCCCAATCATTAATATGGTAGTTTTAAACCACAATGCTTCACATTACATTGGAGAACTCTTTAGCACTGGAGGAATTAAAAACTCCATATCCTATATAATAATTCGCCAAGTTGTGTGTAACGCCCGACATGTGCAGTAGATACTGCTGCGCATGCGGCAGTCACAAGAGGTGGAGACTGCTCGCGCCTCGGCTGATACAGAGCTGGGCGCTCCGAAGGAGCGTCCAGCTCTGTATCAGCCGAGGCGCGGGCAGTCTCCACCGCGTGTGACTGCCCCGCGACCGGCTGCCAGAGGCTTTGTATCAGCCGAGGCGCGGGCAGTCTCCACTGTGTGACTGCCCCGCGACCGGCTGCCTGAGGCACTGTGACCCGTGTAACGGGCTGTTCAACTAGTAAATCAATAAAAATGTTTATGTCCCAAAGGTGGTTAATTTACCCCAGAACTTTCCATTTAGTAAATCAGCCTTATTGCTTTGCAATTAAACATATGCACCTTTAGCATCCATTGGGTTATTCTTTCAAACCAAATAGTGGACAAACAGATAAAATAAAAGCGACATATTCCTTTGTTTGCAGATTTATTTATTTTTTTGCAGGATTAGTCGCTGGACAGAAAAGGAAGAAATAAAACTAGACATCTTTCCCTTTGCTTCTGCTTCTCCTAAATAATCTGCTTGCCTAATTTCCTTTTCAGTTAAAGTAATGCTTCCTTCCAAAAATATTTCTACACTTGCCAACGACATGTTACAAGTTTTTTAGAACAACTTTCTGGAAATGCAGTTATTGTGGGATATTTATATTTATTAGCAATTGTCTCCTTAAACCTATTGCAACTTCTGAATTTTATCAAGTGCAAACTGTGCATTTTCCAAAGAAAAATTGTAAATACAGTCTTGTTCAAAAGTACAGGCCATTGTGAATAGTTCAAATAAACCCTACCAGAATAAATACATTTATAATAAAGGTCAATCTGGAAAATGTTGTCCCTTAAAATGTAGGCTTTTGAAAAAAATCCATTACCCATTTCTCAGTTACTGGCCCTGAGATGAGTTGCAGCCTCAGCACCGGTTTTAGGATAGCATCATGGTATCTACTACTGGGTATCCACCAGCTGGCTTGAGATCAGCATGTTTTTACTCTGTGCACCAAAGGGGTCCCCACACAGCACAGTGCCTTCTCAAATTCCCGTAGTGGAAGCAGATGGACCACAGAAGTATAGGGCCAGACCAGAAGTGGTCTTGCAACGAGCCCCATAATCTAACACCTGTTCCTACATTACACAAACACTGTCTTTGCATTTGGGGATTGGTTAATTAACCATGTATTATATTGGGAAATGCAATCTCAGTTTTGTGAGCTGTAGGCCCATGCCCACATATGTTTTTTTTTATGATCCCTTTGAGTGCCAGAGGGCTATGCAATGCATTGCATTCAACTCTGGCACTCAAAGAGTTAAGCTCACCATGAAATCAAGGGATCTATTGAGCCCCCACAAACATAAAAAAAAATTACCTGGGGTTAAGGTAAGCAGAAGACAACCCCCCCACCCACTCAACATCCAGAGTGTAAGAGACACTTGGCATTTTCCCCATAAAATCTAATTCGATATATATCTTTTGACAACTCCCAGTGAAATGTCCACAGTGTAAGTGGTAGGGTGGTATGCAACGCATTAAGTCTATACACCACCACTTTACTGATCAATGTGTGAGAATTGTGTGTCTATTTGTCCATAAGTTTTAAATGTGTCTCCTGTAACCAAAGCCAAGCCTCTTTTGAAACCCTTCTAACTTATCATGTACCATTCACAATATTTTAATGTCTTAAGATCAAATATATTAAACTAGTTGAAAAGCACGTTACACGGGCCACAGTGCCACTGGCAGCCGGTCGTGTGGCAATCATGCGCAGTAGAGACTGCCCGCACCGCGGCTGATACAGAGCTGGATGCTCTGAAGGAGAGTCCAGCTCTGTATCAGCCATGGCGTGGGCAGTCTCTACTGCGCATGACTGCAGCACGTGCAGCAGTCTCTACTGTGCATGACTGAGTCATTACACACGTTTTAGCGAATTATTATATAGGATTATATGCTCCCAACCCAGTTCTGCAGCCCAGGGGTTGGGAAATATAGGTGCCAATGTACAACCTAAGATGTATACAAATACATTGTTCATGGGGTTATAATGTGGCATCCTCATAGCAATCAAAATGTTATTTTATTATACAGTACTGTGCAGGTGTGAAAAAATGCTGTAAAGTAAGAATGCTTTCAAAAATAGACATGCTAATAGTTTATATTTATCAATTAACAAAATGATAGTGAGTGAACAGAAGAAAAATCTTAATTAAATCAATATTTGGTGTGATCACCCTTTGCCTTCAAAACAGCATAAATTCTTCTAGGTACACTTGCACAAAGTTAGTGATTTTGTATGCATATAGGGCTTGATTCAATAACCTCCAGCGCCAAAAAACACAGCCAACCCCAGTTTTGTAGGCATGGTAAGCAATTCAATAAGACATTTTAACAACAGCTAATGGCAGTTTTAGAGTCAGATTTAAAGGCAGAATTTTTTTCAAGCACTGTAAGTGATATAAAGATCAGTGCTATGAAAAAATACCGGCAAAAAAAGCTACTGGCCACTAAATGTACATGTGTTTTGGACCACTGAATATAAAAAAAAAACTTCAACTTGCCATTTAATGGACTTCATTAGCTGTTAAGATCTAATAAGGGATTCACTTTATCGTATAAAATTTAAGACCCAGTTTTCTTCTGACTAAAGTTCCTTATCAGATCTTTAGTCAGCGGAAGCAACTATCAAAAAAGGAAAAAAAAAACCCTAAGTCCTCAGTGTATGTATTGGTATGGGGCCCTAATCCCTATATCAATACATCCAAAGTGCCTAAAATGGTCCAAAGTTAGTAGAATTAACTCTTTTAGTGCCAGTGGGGTATAATTACCCTGCAGGCACTCATAGGGTTAATCCGACTGAGTAACAAAGCAACGTCCCATTACAATACAAGTAACAATTACTATTAATCATGATGTCCAGCTGAGTCCTCAGCATGCTGGTCATCTTCTGTCCTTGTTTCTTCTCTTCTTTCTTGTCTCCTCTGTCTTCTCTTCTTTCTTCTATCTTGTATCTGTAAATAAAAAGAAAAGTAGAAATACAATGCTAAAATACACTAATACATCCTTTAACCCCTTGAGTGCCAGAGTGGTACGCAATGCATTGCGTACCTCTCTGGGGGTCAAAAGGGTTAAATGATGTCTTACTGTTCAGTGCTAGAAACAAGAATATGCTGCCAGTTAAACAACAATGTCCAACTTGTTCCAGATAAAAACTCCAGTAATGCCATAACATGATTCTTTGTTTTAAAGAAATACTTAGCTTAATTTTTTGTTGCTGTCTCCTCCACTGTGTGTGGCCATGGAGGCTGCAGCGGTGAAGACAGTACTATGCGGCACAGCCCCCGCCCCCCCACCTTTATATATGGGCAGTCTCAGTTTCAGTTCCCTCACAGCCATCAGTTTAAAGCACAGCCCAATCCGTTTAAAGCACAGCCACTCAAGGTTGATTGGCTGCGATGTGCGTAAGCACATCCCAGCCAATGGCTAGGAGGGAATTGGAACTGAGACTGCCCATATATAAAGGCAGTCTCGGTTCCAATTCCCTCAGTGTGTAACGGGCATCAACCCATTAGGAAGAAGATTGGGGGATGTGCTGCATAGTACTGTCTCAGCCACCGCTGCACACAAAAAAATGTAGGTATTTCTTTAACCCCTTAACGACCCATGACGTGCCAGGACAATCAAGGGTAGATTTGACTTAAGGACCCATGACGGTCCTGGTACGTCATGGGTTAAATGATAGCAGAGCGCCTCTGTGCATGCTGCTATCATTAATTCCCGGCTGAGACTGAGCGATACGGGACAGGAGCATTCAGTCTCAGCCACTTTCACAAGTGGCAGGTCATGGGATCACTGCAGCAGCGATCCCATGTACCGGCAATGTGAAAGAATGAATGAGGCCGTTTTCTACACTGCCTCTAGTGTCTCTTCTCAGCTGTTTGTCCCTTGCTATCAAAGTAAGTGACAAATAAACAGAGAGGAAACACCTAGTGGACAAATAAAATGCAGCAGCTGCGGGTATTAACCCCTTCACTGCTGTTCTGGAGGCTGGCTAAATGCAGGTCCATTTTTGACCTGCTAAAATTAACTTTTTTAAAAACACAACATTTTTTTTAACAAATATTCTATAATATATCACCCTTTATGGACAATGAAACAGCCAACCCCAGAGTTATTCCATTGTATGTAGTACTGTTAAACGGACCATAAACTGAGACATTTAATGGCAGAAATTTAAGACCCAGTTTGCCATTAACCACAGAAATGAATAAGAAAAACCACTATCAAAGGAAACAAATTAGAGAAACAGCAGCTTATACAACACACAGCACATAGCGCAAGTACATCAATGGAAAAATTAAGCCCTGCAAAGCCAAGCTAAAACACAAACAATGCCAATGCCCTACAATCAAGTCACGGGAAATGAAAACCCAGTGACAATGTCTACACAAAGTATCTAAACACAAGCAGCAAAACAGGGTTTAATATACAACAGGCACACCTGTCAATCTGACAGCAACCCAAGCTCACTGGGGCAACATTTACAGCCAAACACAACATACACCTGACAACGTCACACACCTGACAACTACACAGCATTTATGACAAATCATACAAATAACAAGAGACAAACCAGCAAATACCTACCTGGACAACACAAACCCTCCCACTGATGACTCCTGACCCCAAGACCACACCTGGACAACAGTCCACCACTGTATTAAAGGGACATCGCCCCATCCTCAGATGTGGCGTGTTTACAGTGAGACCACTCAGAGACAGAAAGAAAGACAGAGAGAGAGAGAGAGTGAGCAGAAGTATGTTTGCATCCTTATTTCTGTGGCTACAGCATAGACAAAGGCATGCTCAGGCTATGGATAACCTTCTTAACCCAAGCACACATGCTGAGGCTGATGCTCTGACTGGACAGTCAAACATTAGCCCATCTCCACCTGGAGAGCCACAACAGTCAGCGGCACCCCAGCTGCCATAACTGGATCTCTCACAGCTGCTAATCTGCATAGACAAATGGAACCCAAGAGGAGAAGGGCTACAAGTTAGAGCCTCTTTTAAGCATGCTTTCTCAACACTGGGCACATTTTCCTTTCTTATTAAATCAGAATTGGATCCTTCAGGTATGGAAATAATATAATTTGCAACTGCAAAATCCAAGTCTCTAGTATCCCAAGCCGTGACCTCAGTATTATTACCCTTAAGCTGGTTCAATACTTGATTGAGTGAGCTTAATACATCCTTTAAAGATGAATTAACATTTGCACTACCAGTGCACTCACCAACACTTCCTTTGGCTTGCTGCTGCTGCTGTCCCAGATCCTGCTGCTGTCCTGGAAGTTGTCCTTGACGTTGAGACATCTGAGTCTGCGGCTGGCACTGCTGCTGATTCTGAGTTTGACTCAGCTGATGTCTTTGCTGAAGACTCTGCTGATCCTGAAAGCTGGACTGATGAGTACTCTGTGAAGGACTCTGTTGTCTCTGTAGATGAATATACTACTGACCCTGTGGATGAATCTGCTGCTGGCTTTGAGGATGTGTCTGTTGATGGCTATGTTGCTGTCTATGGTGCTGTCTATACTGCTGGCTATGCTGTTGGCTGAGCTGTTGACTATGCTGCTGGCTATTCTATTGGATATTCTGCTGGTTATTCTGCTGGCTATGCTGAAGATCAAGGCTAACGCTGCTTAATTCATCCTGCTGCTCAAAAACCTGACTCCTAGCTCTTGTCTCTGTACTGGCCGTTCTTCTCCTTTTATCATACCTCTGAAATCTGGGATTGCGACATTCTGGAGAGTACTGACACCTAGGAGTTCTCTTCCTGGTTCAAGACGGGGCCTCTGGAACGCACACCAACGCCTGCATTCCATCTGTGACATCAAGACGCTCTGAAACCTCAGCTTCTCCAGCTCCCCCTGCTGATTGAAGATCTCCTCCAATGTGACGCTGCTCCTCGCCGCTTGTTCCTCTGACGTTGACAGGCACCTGATATCCGGCTGCAGACAAAGTAGACTAAGCCAAGCGCTATCCTCACAAGAAAGAGCTTTCTGCCGGAGCTCTTCAACCAAGGCATCCAGATCAGCAGACATCTCACCACAGAAACAGCTCTTTTGCAGGGCAAGAAATCCGCTTCACAGGATGCTTGGTCAAACTGAGGTAAAAAGAGCGGGATGCACATATATATATACTCCCCCCTTCCCACTCAAACGGGCTACCGAGTGCGAGGACACTTCTCAGCAGCCAATAGCTCCGCCGGACGGGAAGAAGAGGAGAAGTCCAGAAAGTTCTTCAACTAAAAATAGAAACTCAAAATAAAACATTAAACATTTAAAGAAATATTACATCTTTATTTATACACATTTTTTATTTTTTTTTAAACCCTTGCAGCAACCTCCAGCTCCATGAGGTCCCTCATAAATTATATTGGTCCCTTTACATTAACAGCGGAGCAGATTGAAAAAATAGAACTGAAAGATGCAGTTTTGTAGTATTATTATTTTTTAATGCTAAACATCTACCTATTACTGGGGAGCAGAGGTAGCTGCCCATCTCTGCAGTGACAGGGGTGGATGGTCTCCACGCTGCCAGAGCCAAAAGGCAGGTATGCTAACATTTGGGGTTAACAGTGCAGTTACTGCTGATTGCTCTGGGGCTAGAGATTCTCTGATCTCCCAGGAAATCGGAGATTTGTGTATCCTTTTGAAATGCCTCCATATACCGAGATCGCTAAAGTATCGGATGCCTACTGCATTGCTAACCCCTTGGATGCCCACGTGTTGTTATTCAGTTACTATAATCGGATAGTATTCAGTTGTTATTCAGTGAATAGTATCCGATTATAGTAACTGAATAAGAACAGGTGGGCATCCGAGGGGTTAACAGTGCAGTAGGCAAACAATACTTTAGCAATCTCAGTATATGGAGCCAACGTTTTATGCTGCGCCAAAAGAATCTCGCCCATCCGCCGCACCAATGACTTGCAACTTTCTTCCTCCTCTTATCACACTCTCTTATAAGATGTCTCCCATGCTGCACACAGTTTCTGGAGCTCCCTACCTCTGTTCTCTCCTATATTTATACTGTTTCCAGGTGTGTGCAAAGCAATGAAGTGGTTACAGCTTTGGTAAGGAATGCTTTACCCCTTTGTGCCAAGGAGGTGTCCAACGCATTGTTCTGCACTGGGATCAGGGCTGGTGCAATGATTTTTGCCACCCTAGCCAAATCCTCATTTTGCTGCCCCCTTGGCCCCACCCCTTTATGCCACGCCCCTTTATGTGTATAAGTGTCCATGTGTGTGATCCCTATACATGTATAACTGTCAATGTATGTGTGTTCCCTGTATGTTTTAAGTGTCAGTTTGTTTGTGTGTTCCCTATATGTGTATAAGTATCAATTTGTGTGTTCCCTATATGTGTATGTGTGTCAATGTGTGTGAGTCTCTGTACTGGTATCAGTCGGTCAATGTGTATACTTGTCTGTATGTGCATCAGTGTGTGTGCTTATCTCTATGTGTATCAGAGTATGAGTGTGCATGCGTGTGTATATCAGAGTGTGTGTATGTGAGTTATATGCCACCACCAGAGCAATAAGGAGTTTATATTATATATATATATATATATATATATATATATATATATACATAAACCACCTCTTGATTCCCCCCTTTTGCCTCTTTCACCTGCTCTTGATAAGTTGCCTCTCTTTACCCCTCTTGATCTTCCTTTTGCCATTCTCCCCCTCTTGATCCCCACTTTTGCCTCTCTCTCCCCTTCTTGACTCTTGATCCCACCCTTTTACCTCTTGGCCACCCCTCCTTTTGCCTCTTGATCCCCTTTCATTTTGCCTCATGATCCCCCCTCAATTTGACTCATGATCCCCCTCAATTTGACTCATGATCCCCCCTCTTGACCCCCCTCTGAGTCTTTCACCCCCTCTTGATTCCCCCTCTTGCCAAGTTGCCTCTCTTTACACCTCTTGATCTTCCTTTTGCCATTCTCCCCCTCTTTATCCCCCATTTTGCCTCTTTCTCCCCCTCTTTCCCCCTCTTGCCTTAATCCACCCTTGACTCTTATCTTGGTTCCCCCCTTTTGCCTCTCTCTCTCTCTCCCCTTCCTGATTCCCCCCTTTTGCCTCTTTCTCCCCCTCTTGATCACCCTCCTTTTTCTCCTCTCCCCCTCTTGATCCCCCATTTTGCCTCTTTCCCCCTGTTGTCTTTTCATCCCCCCTTTTGCCTCTTTCTCCCCTTTTGCCATTCTCCCCCTCTTGATCCCCCATTTTGCCTTGTTCTCCCCCTCTTGCCTTAATCCACCCTTGACTCATCTTGATCCCCCCTTTTGCCTCTTTCTCCCCCTCTTGCCTACCCTTGATCCCCCTCTTGAGCTACCCTTTTTGCCAGTTTCCACTTTTTGCCTAAGTTGCCTGTCACTGTGACTTCACCTCACCGTGACTGTCTTGCGTCTTTAGCAGTGACTGTGTCTCTCTCTCTACTCCCAGCCTCCCGCTCAGGATCAGCTCTCCGAGGATTAAGTTGGGTGAGGGTACAGCCTTTGTGGTGTGCAGACGCAGTGCTTTTCACGCTGCGTCTGACGGCCTGCTGTAGGTGGCAGCGCTCGCTCTTTTTAGAGCGACGCCTCTCTCTCCTCTTGTCACAGCAGCCGAGCTGCGTGCAGCTTTGCTCGGCAATTGCGCCCCCATGAGATGTGCGCCCTAGGCCGGCGCCTGCCTCGCCTATAGGTGGCGCTGGCCCTGACTGTGATCATATAACTATATGTCTCCTAAAAGCAACTGGTTCAGTGTCAGATGGGTGCATTATTGCTTTGTCCGAAAGAGGTTCCGGTCACTGCTGGCAACTAATTACAAACGGGAGCATGACGTATAAAGGGGGCTGGGTTTTACATTGCAACCTAGTACTTTTGTCTTTCTGTGTTACCGGTATGGTCGTACGTCCAGAATTCAGACGCAAGAGGTAAAGCTGTGACTATGTGAAAAGGGGAGGTGAGGGGAAGTGTTAATGTAAAATTTACCATGAACCAGACTGCTTCAGAGTATTTGAAATGTAACACTGTACATAACATTTCAAGACAAGCTTAAAGGGCATTAGTAAAAATAAAGTGTTACTATCCCTTTAAGTCAAAATGTAACATAACAGCTGGCGTTGGCTAGCAACCCTGATTGATGCACAAATTCATACCCACAACCAATACCAAGACCCCAAAGTATCAAAAATTTTCAAATATACCTATATATACCCAAAAATAATGGTCACACCCAGTCTGTGCTTCGAGTTTTAGCGAGCTAGAGCACAGGACCCAGGAGTGGAGAATAGTGATAGAGCGAGAGAGAGAGAGGCGCATACAGAAGAGCAAGGTAGAAAGAGTTTTTGGAGATTGGAGTTCGGAGAGGTGCACTTAAATAGACACATAGCACACTTTTTCACATATTACATACACCCATACAAACACATACACACACATAGTCCTTTTTTATTACACATAACACATTTCTTAAACTTTATTTTTTCAGTGTGAATCTGTGAGTGACAGAGTGTGACAGAGAGTGCGTGTGATCGAGTATGTCTGTGAGGGCTTGCGTGAGTGCCTGGGTGTGAGTGGGTGAATGATGGTGAGGAGAGGAGGACAGGAGAGAGGGATGGGAAGAGTAGTGGAGGAGGAGGAAGGTCAGGAGGGTGGCCCTGCTGACAGTAGGAGTGGCATAGGGAGATCCAAATGGTGGAGGGGGATCTGGCCAAGAAGAGAAGGCACGCTGAGGGCAGGGACAGAAACTGCAGTGGGACGAGGGGTACTTGTTGGGGAGCACCCTACACATTCAGGGGCAGCGCAGGCAGGACACTCTGGTTCTGACACCTCGCAGGCCGGAGCTGAGGAGGAGAGGCTCAGGGATCCTCGCTACTTGGAAAAGGAGAACAGGGCTCTCGTGGTGGCTGTCCTGGATAGGGAGAGCATACTCTTCCGGAGGGAGAAGGTCCCTGGCCTGGGTGCGAAGAGGAAGGCCGCCTGGAACCAGATCTGCAGTCAGATGAATGCAGTGGCCACCTGCAGCCAGGACGTGGAGTCCATAAAAAGATGGGGCGACTGCAAGAGGGTGGTGAAAAAGAAGATGGGGGATGCCGTGCTATACGCCTGAGGCACCGGAGGTGGTCCACCTGTAGATATCACCTACAGCAGCTGGGAACAGATGCTGCAGTAGACCCAGTCCTCCACACTGATTGAGGGGGTCCCTGGAGGATCGGACACCGGGGATGAGAGGAGCCTCCAAACTACCAGTAAGTTCATCAGCACATAACCACATACCACAGCAACCGGCACAACCATCACATACAAACACAGGCACATCTCAACACATGCCCATCATTCATCCACACAACTGCACCAACACAGCACCCTGAGGGTTAAAAACAGGACACAATACAAGCACAAATGGGAAGGTTCAACCAAGCCCAAACTTATCTAAGTCCCAGTTCAACCCTCTTGTTGCTGTGCTGATCACACGCAATCCACACAAACCATGCTTTTCAAAGTCTTGTATGTTAAACATCATTACTGTCCCTCCTGATGTCACCCATGTACCCACAGGGAAGTCAGCAAATAACCTCTTGAGTGTTAGAGGGATTAGCAATTCATCGTTCAACAATGCTTTGGCAGCCCCTCCGGTACTCAAATGGTTAACCAACGACAAACACAAGTCAGCAGGGTTAGGATTACATGCTACACAAGAGACATTCACTAAAGGGTGTAAAAGAGATGATGGAGTGAAGTTAACCCTTCCATACCATCACATCACCAATTCCCATGTTTGTCAATGGAGACTATTCAATAAAATGGATCTAGTTATTGAGTGCTCATTGTATAGACTGGGTAGACTCATTGGATAGATTGGATAGAAAAACATTGGAAATAGTAACATAGTAACATAGTAAATTTGGTTGAAAAAAGACACAAGTCCATCAAGTTCAACCTTCGCCTCATACCTCAGTAACTGAGATTTTATAGCTTTCCTGCTACCAATTAAATTAGTCTTTATCAGACCTTCCTGATCAGTCTACTGATACAGTATAACTCTGTATGTTCCCTTTTGAAAGAAATGTATCTAATTTTCTCTTAAATGTATCCATTGTATCTGCCATAACTACCTCCCTGGGCAATGAATTCCACAATGACAGACTTTAACGTAAAAAAACCCTTCCTCTGCTGAAGTTTAAACCTCCTTTCCTCTAATCTCAAGGGGTGTCCCCTGGTCACCTGATCAGGCCTTGGAATAAATAGCTCACCGCAGAGATCCTTGTATTGACCTCTCATATACTTGGACAATGTGATAAGGTCTCCTCTTAGTCATCTTTTCTCTAGAGTAAATAAACCAAGCTTGTTTAGTCGTTCCTCATATGTCAAGTCCTCCATTCCCTTAATTAATTTTGTTGCTCTCCGCTGTACCCTCTCTAGTTCTAGTATATCCTTTTTCAGAACCGGTGCCCAAAATTGCACTGCATACTCAAGGTGAGGTCTTACCAATGATTTGTATAATGGCAAAATAATGTTATCCACTCTTGCTTCGATACCTCTTTTTATGCAAGACAGGATTTTGTTTGCCTTTGTTACTGCTGTTTGACACTGGTCACTGTTTCCAAGTTTGTAGTTGACAAGGATGCCCAGGTGTTTTTCTAGCAACGAGTCACCTAAAATTATTCCATTAAGTTTACAAGTAGCCTTGGGATTGTTTCCTCCCAAATGCATGACTTTACACTTCCCCACATTAAACTTCACATTCCACATGTTTGCCCAATCTGACATTGTATGCAAGTCCCTCTGTAGAGAGAAAATATCCTGTTCTGAATTAATGACTTTGCATAATTTAGTATAATCTGCAAATATTGATATTTTGCTTCTATATCTATTTCCAGGTCATTTATAAACATGTTAAAAAGCAGCGGACCCAATACTGAACCCTGTGGTACTCCACTCTCCACTTTAACTGTACTGGAGAATTTTCTATTTACAACCACACACTGTTCCCTATCCTTCAGCCAGTTTTGTATCCAATTGCAAAGGTTATCTCCTAGCCCCAATTTCCTTATTTTATATACCAGCCTTCTGTGTGGCACTGTATCAAATGCCTTTGCAAAGTCTAGATATACTACATCTACAGCCTTGCCATTGTCTAGGTTGCTGCTTACCTCCTCATAGAAGCTGAAAAGATTAGTTTGGCATGATCTATTCTTCATAAAACTATGTTGATTCATGCTAATGATTTTTTTTTGTGTTGTAATCCTGAATATAGTCCCTTATTATCCCTTCTAACAGTTTTCCCACTACAGAGGTCAAACTCACTGGTCTATAATTCCCAGGTTCTGTTTTAGTTCCCTTCTTAAATAGAGGCACTATGTTAGCTCTTCGCCAATCCTGTGGCACTGAGCCTGTGGTGATAGAATCTTTAAAGAGTAAATATAGGGGTTTTGCTAACACTGCACTTAGTTCCTGAAGAACCCTTGGATGTATACCATCAGGACCCGGTGCTTTGTCGGTCTTAATTATGTTCAGTCTTTCCATGACATCTCCTTGAGTTAACCCAATATCTATTAATTGTATTGTTTTATTTGTTACTTGTGGAGGCTCTTCTACCATTCCTTGCTCCCTTGTATATACTGATGCAAAGAAAGTGTTTAAAACATTGGCCTTTTCCTTATCCTCACTAACCAACTCACCCATCTCATTTTTGAATGGTCCAATGCACTCCCTCTTAAGTTTTTTGCTATTTATATATTTGAAAAACTTTTTTGGATTAGTCTTGCTTTCCCTTGCAATTCAAGTTTCATTATCTATTTTTGCTACCCTAATTGCCTTTTTGCAATCTTTGTTGCACTCCCTGTATTTTAAGAAAGATTGTTCAGTTCCTTCAGACTTAAATAATTTGAATGCGTTTTTTTTCCTTGCCATTTCCTTCTTTACATGTGCAGTTAACCACATTGGCTGTGACTTACTTCTTTTGCATTTGTTCCCCATTGGTATATACTGTTGGGTACATTTCTGCAACCTAAATTTGAATTCTGACCATTTTCCTCAGTATTTTTGCCTTTAAATAAAATATCCCAGTTTATGTGTTGCATTGAAGCCCTTAACAATTTGAAGTTCGCTTTTTTAAAATTAAGAGTTTTGGTTGAACCTATACATTTTTGCTTTGCCAGACTGATCTCAAATGTAACCATGTTGTGATCACTGTTTCCCAAATGTTCTCTTACCTTAATATTGGATACCATTTCTGTGTTATTAGTGATCACTAGGTCCAATACATTGTTATTTCTTGTTGGTGCTTCCACCATTTGTGACATGTAGCTTTCACGAAGTGTGTTCAAAAACCTGCTACCCTTAGCACTCTGACAGGTCTAATTTTTCCAGTTGATATCTGGATAATTAAAATCTCCCATAATTATAGTGTGCCCAAACTGGGCAGCTTTCCTCATTTGCAATAGCAGTTGGGCCTCATCATTGTCATCGATATTTGGTGGTTTGTAGCATATGCCCACCAACAACTTTTTTTTACCTTTCACACCACATTTAGTCTCGATTTCTACCGACATGGACTCCACAATTTGGCCAGTTTCCTCACTAATATCACCTCGCAAAACTGGATTTAGCTCACTTTTCAAATATAAGCACACAAATAGGGAAATAATATCACTGGAGAAGTCATCATTTCCACTTTACCTCCACTCCATAAGGTCTTCATCACCGCTCACTGAATCTCAATAAACATAGATGAGCAACGAACATCACAATGCCACTGAGACTAACTGGGTGTACGTGCAACACACAGGCCTTGAAATAACCAACACTTTGGAATTAAAGGAGAACCAAGTCGGCCTTTGTATTGTGTATGCAATAATTTACTCTCACTTGAACTGTCAATTCATACATTTGGTTTTCACATGGATCCTCAGGAGTCGCGATGCCATTGAAGGATGTTACACCAACCACTATTTGCAGGATCCACATGGAAACCAAATGTCAACCACTGTAGGTAGCACACCAATAGGCCATGATTGATGGATATATCTGATTGAGCAAGGCTGGGTCACTCAGAAAGATGGAGCCAAACAGCCACAGACCACAATCAGAGAAATCCCTCAATACTGACCTGATTGGTGGTCTGGAGGAATGAACTTGGACAGACCTCATGTGAGGATCATGTCAAGGAACATCAGGAACATCATAAGGCTCAGAAGGGATTCCCTGAGAAACACAGAAAGGATCCAATCCAGCATTCATGCCCTGGAGGTACAGCACACGGTGCTGACCACAGAAATCAGGCAGTACCATAGAGGGATGATGGACATGATGGGTCAGCTGCTGGTGGCATTCCTAGCCCACAACCACAGGGAGAACAGAGGGTTCCACTGAACCCACTTCTCCCTCCAGTGTGACCCCTGAAGCTACAGGGTGCAAAGAGTGACCAGGCAGTCAGCTAGGGCATCCACTTCTGGCACCCAGTCAAAAGCCCCCCCCAAAAAAAATAAAAAGCCCAACTTGTTATTTTCCCCCTAAATGAAAAAAAAATATTTTGCTTTTGAATCCCGTCTGATATGCTTTGTGTTTAGTGATAGATTAGGTGGCAGAGATGTCTCCAATGCATTGCCAAACAATGCAGTTAACACAGCTTCTGCCTAGGTAACATGTTTGTAGGATGTTTCAACATGGGTTCTCACACACACCATTGTCCAAATTCAATAAAATCAAAAACCATATAGCGCAATGGTGGGATGAACAAGTCCAAAAACACCAAAAAGCTGCCCCCTGTCAAAACACCCTGTCTTCAATGGTGATGCCAAAAAAACACAATCTGTATACTAAGATATAGAGTGCTAATTGTGTTAGTGGGAAAAAGAGATGACAAAATATATAAAAGCTATTTTTTATTATGCTGAAAATATATCATATATATAATAGATCTACTAACATGCAATAAGATTCTACTATTAATATGCAATCAGAAAATGGTTACCGATAATATCCCAAACTGAGAGAAACAATCCAAAATCTACCTAACATTCATATAAAAAAATTGTATCAATGCTCGGGTGAATGTGAACCACGCACACCCCTGTGATGCCAGTAAACACTCACCAGCTATAGACACCCACACTCGGCCATGCCACACCTGCCGTCTCCCTTTGGATCCCTAAAGAGTTAAAACTGTAGGGAAAACCATCCAATTAGACTGTCTGATTATATATATATATATATATATATATATATATATATATATATATATATATATATATATGTCCCTATGCCTGGGAGAACACACCGTCACCTGTTGTATATCATGGAACCATTCACCTGATCATCACACTATATTAATACTGCATGTCTCAATGAACACATCCAAAATACATAACCATAGATACAATCAAAAAGAAACAGTTGGATAACTTTCCATCTAAACCATCCCACAAAAGGTTAAATTGTACCCATTGACATCCCGTAACTTCTAAGAAATCAGCATATTCTTAAACATAATAAAAGTGCATATAAAATAAAAACAACCCCCCGATGATACTCAGGTAACGTGGACCATACCCCAAAGAGTTAAACTATGTTATACAGCTTTGCGTGGTCTGTATTCACCTAATCTCATATATAATAGGTGGCTTATAATGTTATAACATGTACCTAAATAGAGAAAAAAATAACTGTAAGACAATGCTTCGTCTGGACCACACACCAAAGGGTTAATCTGTGTCCAGTAACGACTCGTCTGGGATAATTAAAACTGCAAAACTAATAAATCAGTAGAATTATCTTTACAGAATCATAGTTCCGGTCTGACCTTCAACCAATTTAAATATATAATATGCAAATTATAAAAACAAAAAAAATAATTAAAAAATAAAACATAAAAATAAAATAATAAAATCACTAAATAATAATAAAAAAACTAAAAATTATTCAGGGAAAGTGAACTCTATCTTCCAGATGCTTCAATATAGTCTCGTCAACAGTTGAATGTAAAAGACTGCTCCAAACATCAGAGGATAAATGTTCAGAATTCAAATTTAGGTTGCGGAAATGTACCCAACAGTATATACCAATGGGGAACAAATGCAAAAGAAGTAAGTCACAGCCAATGTGGTTAAGTTCACATGTAAAGGAGGAAATTGCAAAGAAAAAAAAAGCATTCAAACTATTTAAGTCTGCAGGAACTGAACATTCTTTCTTAAAATACAAGGAGTGCAACAAAGATTGCAAAAAGGCAATTAGGGTAGCAAAAATAGAAAATGAAACTCGAATTGCAAGGGAAAGTAAGACTAATCCCAAAAAGTTTTTCAAATATATAAATAGCAAAAAACTTAAAAGGGAGTGCGTTGGACCATTCAAAAATGAGATGGGTGAGTTTATCAGTGAGGATAAGGAAAAGGCCAATGTTCTAAACACTTTCTTTGCATCAGTATATACAAGGGAGCAAGGAATGGTAGAAGAGCCTCAACAAGTAACTAATAAAACAATACAATTAGCAGATATTGGGTTAACTCTAGAAGATGTCATGGGTAAACTGAACAAAATTAAGACTGACAAAGCACCGGGTCCTGATGGTATACATCCAAGGGTTCTTAAGGAACTCAGTGAAGTGTTAGCAAAACCCCTATATTTACTCTTTAAAGATTCTCTCACCACAGGCTCAGTGCCGCAAGATTGGCAAACAGCCAATGTAGTGCCTCTGTTTAAGAAGGGAACTAAAACAGAACCTGGAAACTATAGACCTGTGAGTTAAACCTCTGTAGTGAGAAAACTGCTAGAAGGGATAATAAGGGACTATATTCATGATTACAACACAAAAAATAAGATCATTAGTAGGAATCAACATGGTTTTATGAAGAACAGATCATGCCAAACTAACCTTTTCAGCTTCTATGAGGAAGTAAGCAGCAACCTTGATAATGGCAAGGCAGTTGATGTAGTATATCTAGACTTTGCAAAGGCATTTGATACAGTGCCACACAGAAGGCTTGGGTATAAAATAAGGAAATCGGGGCTAGGAGATGACCTTTGCAATTGGATACAAAACTGGTTGAAGGGTAGGGAACAGTGTGTGGTTGTAAATGGATAATTCTCCAATACAGTTAAAGTGGAGAGTGGAGTACCTCAGGGTTCAGTATTAGATAAGCTGCTTTTTAACATGTTTATAAATGACCTAGAAATAGATATAGAAAGCAAATTATCAATATTTGCAGATGACGCTAAATTATGCAGGGTAATTAATTCAGAACAGGATAATTACTCTCTACAGAGGGATTTATATAAAATGGCAGATTGGGCAAACAAATGGAATATGAAATTCAATGTGGGGAACTGTAAAGTCATGCATTTGGGAGGCTACTTATAAACTTAATGGAATCATTTTAGGGGACTGGTTGCTAGAGAAAGACCTTGGTATCCTTGTCAACTGCAAACTTGGAAACAGTGACCAGTGTACAAACAGCAGTAGCAAAGGCAAACAAAATCCTGTCTTGCATAAAAAGAGATATTGAAGCAAGAGTGGATAACATTATTTTGCCATTGTACAAATGATTGGTAAGACCTCACCTTGAGTATGCAGTGCAGTTTTGGGCACCAGTTCTGAAAAAGGATATTCTAGAACTATAGAGGGTACAGCGAAGAACAACAAAATTAATTAAGGGAATGGGGGACTTGATGTATGAGGAACGACTAAACAAGCTTGGTTTATTTACTCTAGAGAAAAGATGACTAAGAGGAGACCTTATCACATTGTCCAAGTATATGAGAGGTCAAGACAAGGATCTCTGAGGTGAGCTATTCATTCCAAGGCCTGATCAGATGACCAGGGGGCACCCCTTGAGATTAGAGGAAAGGAGGTTTAGACTTCAGCAGAGAAAGGGTTTTTTTTTACAGTGAGGTCTGTTAAATTGTGGAATTCTTTGCCCAAGGGGGTGGTTATGGCAGATACAATGGATACATTCAAGAGAAGATTAGATACATTTCTTTCCAAAGGGAACATACAGAGTTATACTGTTTATTAGTAGGCAGTTCAGGAAGGTCTGATAAAGACTAACTTATTTGGTAGCAGGGAAGCTATAAAATTACTGGGGTATGAGAAGAAGGTTGAACTTGATGGACTTGTGTCTTTATTCAACCTAATTTACTATGTTACTATGTTACATCACCCTAAGGCTGCTCTGTATGCACTCACGGTTACTGTCGTCGACACTTCTCATGTAATGTAACTTATAGTAGTCCTGGAGGTAGAATCGTCTGTCCCAACTTAAGGATCTTAATATTACGATTGTTTTGCGGGTCCCGTTCTCAGCGCCTATCATTAGCACTTGTCAGCAGTGCTCCACTGCTGCATATAGGAACACGATTGCCGTCCTGCTCTTTCCTCTCTAATCCGCTGCTGTTCCGTGTTTGTTCACATTAGGGTGAACAATATCTTCCTCAATTCTCAAAGTAGATTAAAAGTCACTACCCGGTTCCTCTCCATTCAACGCATTTCAAAGCATACCTGCTTCTTCCTCACACAACATTGTACAAATTCAACTAGAAATCCATAGCTGGAGCCAAATAACATGACAGTGTTATATGGCCATGATGTGGGTTGAATTTGAACAAAATAAACTGACCCCTTAGCACAACAACTGGTGCAACACTGTGAACATTCATCTGCATCAAGTGTTGTGGTTTAAGGGGTTAACCAAACAGCTATTTGACTTAGCAGAGAACTAACACGCAGGATAGATGGGACATGCAGCCAAATAGTCTTTGGTTCAAGCTCTTATTGTGAAACTGACTTACTGGAGAAACCAATGTTCACCCTAGGATTTCAATGTGTGTGTTACACATTGAAATCCTACGGTGAGCATAGGGTTCTCCAGTAAGTCATTTTCACAATAAGAGTGTGAATCACAGCCTAACTTACTGGAGAACCCAATGTTCACCCTAGGATTTCAATATGTAGCACATACATTGAAACCTTAGGCTGAGCACTGGGTTATCTAGTAAGTTGTGTTGATGTTTTGCTAAGGTTGTAACAGACTTCACTAGTGATATCACTTGTCCACTTATTCTGTTTGTGTGTTGACGTAGCCCATGTACTGAGATATGTCAAACTAAAGCAATCTCAGAACACCGATTACATTGAGCAACATAGAAACCATGGACATCAGATCACTGTGGAAGTATGTCCCCTATATCACCTCTTTATCTCTCACAACACACATTGGTGTATCACTGCCATCATCTCTTTGCATGAATATATCACAATGTTCACTCACAGTCCAACAACTAGTGGACTCCTGTGATGTAGGTCATGCCTTCCCATGTGTGAGGTGTACTCTAGCCATGGGTATGGTTCCACATTGAGACATGTCTAATCCCACATTTAATTGAACAGACACATTATTGAATAGTGATGGTTGTCCTTTAATGTGTCTCACACTACATTAAGACATACATGTGTTTTTTGGGTATATTGACTATATGTATGAGCACACAAGACATATATAAACAATTTAAAAAGGATCCAGAAGAAACACTACTGAACTGCTCATGGGCTGTTCACAAGGTGCTGTAAATCTGCAGATGAGCATTCTTACTGTTCAGATCTGATACCAGGGTGTTAGGAAACACATACATTTGGTTCTTCTGTGGAAATGTGGATGTTCCAGTAGAGGTTGCTGTGAACATCAGGTTATATAATGCAACATCAACACAAGCACTTGAAATCATCAAGGGGTGAGCTTCATGGAGGTGTTGTCAAGGCTTCAGTCCAGTCCCATGGAAAAACCTCTGTTCCAGGATGGATCATGCTATGGATGCCTGTGGGAAAATACGACTTGGAACAGCACCCTTGAACTGATCATCATGCAATGGCTCCAGCATCACTATCCCATGAGTCTTATCCATTACAGGGGAGTACGTAACCCATTGCTTTGTGATGTGTTGTGTACTTCTCTATAACCCATTATGTGGAGAACTAAGGGGATGTCAACCAGTCCTAGGGATATGTGCCACTGACATAAATCCAAACATCAACAAATATGTCCTGATAGCTCCATGAAACAGATAGATGTGGGCTGCAACTGTCAGAGTGCTGCACACACACAGGTCAGCATGATGTCCCTTGAGATCTGATCCACCTTTCATGACCTCTATGTTATATAACACAATACCACTGTAAATCCATCCCTTTGATGCTCTTTTCAGTTCTAGCAAATTCAGGTCCTGTGTTCCCTCCAATGTCCCCTTAACCCCTGAGTGTTATCTGATGCATTGCATTGGAAGAGACTCTTTTGCTAAAGGGGTACCATGGTTGCAATGGATCATAGCAAAACATTAGTTGTTGCCTATGGGAATATTTTTCCATGAGTCTCAATGCTCGTTAGATTATCGGCCGTATGGATTAGCGAACTGCTGTGAGCTGTTCTTAAGAAGGAGATGAACATTCAAACACAACACAGTAGTTTTTTTGCTAATCTCTGCCTTTAAATCTACCCCTAAGTGTTTTACTCCAGTAGACATACTTTATGTCTATGTTGTAAGGTATTGCTTGACATATTAAAGGATGCCCATCCCCATACAACATGGATCTGTTCATACTGATGTTGGATTTAACATATTCAGATGGACTCAAAGTTATGGTTCAAGTATATGTTATATTTTGGGGCAGGTACATGATCACAGGAGTCCATTGATTGAACATGAGTGGACTTTGTGATGTCTTGATGAAAGGAGTTGATGATGATGGCAAGGCATTTTGAGGAGGTGATAATGAGGTGATACAGTGGACATGATGTTTCCAGTCATATCACATCCCCAGTTCCCATGTTATATACTGGAGTCTATGCACTGAGATTGCTCAGTTGCAACAAATGTTCATGCATGTGCTCCATAAGAATAACATAGGTAACAGAAATGTGATAACACTTGAGAAGTCTACTCCACATATCCTATTTGCTCACCACCCATGTTGTCACTGCTTGGTCTAATCAGTTGCACAGAATAGTGGCTTACCCGTGCTCCTGTCTGTGAGGTCAAAACCACATTGATCCCAAGTATGAAACTTTCATTGCTAGGTGTTTGATGATGTTTGTCTGTTTCCTAAGCAGAGTGTGAATCGCAGCATTTCTTTGGGGATGAGCTATCATCTTTCATGTTAATCATCAAACCCAAATACCTATTTCGACAACACTTTGGAAAACAGATCAATGGATGGGAATGACTAGGGACAGTCTAGCACCTTTTATGCCATTAAGTGGGTGTCAGTTGTTCAAGTTCAACTCACACCTTTTCCACAAACACTGTCATGTTGTTTTGCTTCAATAGGTAGATTATGTGTTCTCACACATTATTTGGATGACTAATTTAAGTTTTATTTTTGGAAAAAACAACAAATGGTGCTTTTTAATTTCTTTTTGTGGGGGCCTTTGGAAGGAGCTACAGAGGTGGATGCTCTGCTTGACTGCCTTGTGACCCTGGCTATTCTGGGGGTTGGTGCAGGGGTCACACTGGAGGGGGGTGGCTGCTCCCTCTCCATTCAGGTCCCTTAGTTCCAGCAACAACTGCCTCATCATGTCTATCATGCCTAATCAATAATGGCACAGCTCAGTGGTTAACACTGTGTGCTGTACTTCCAGGTCATGGAGGGTGGCTGTGTTCCTCAGGGAATCCCTCTGCAACCTCCTGAGGTACCTGTTTATCCTCTGGGATTCCCTGAGCTGCCTTCACTGGATGACCAGCCACTCCCTATCTATCCCCTTACTGTGTTGACTGGTGGAGTTGGATGTGGCTGGAGTTGTTGCCTCCCCAATCACGCATCCTGTTTCACTGCTGAGGCTGGTGCTGATTCTGTAGAGGCTGCTGATGGTGGTAATACCATGGCCACTAGTAGCTGCCTCCTTCCCACCTTGGGTACTAACTGGGCCCATGCTGGGGAGCCATCCAAGATGATACCTGTGGCCTAAGTGTGGGCCCCTATGCACCATATTGAGGGGTGGGCTCTGTACCAGGTATCCAGTGCCTCCCTGGTGGTGGTAGTAGTGGGTCCATGTAATATTGTCTTGTGGTGGACAGAGGCATCTACCTCCCTGGGGACATCCATTCACTGTAGGGAGTGGGTGGCTGATATCTGCTGATATCTTGTGCTGGTAGAGCTGTTGTAGCTGGTGGTGCTGGTGGAGCTTGTGTTTATGGTGATGATTATGACATAGGTGGTGGTGATGGCAGAGGTGGTGTTGATGGTGACCACTTGCTGGTCCCCTCATCCTGCTCCACACGGGGTAGTCACTGGGGGGACATTATTCACCTCCTCCTCACTTTCCTCCTGTAGTCCTGCAGGTCTGTATGCTGTGTGGAGATATGACATGGTGTGCTTAGATATGTAAGCAAAGACAGGATGGCTGTAGGGCATTGACATGTGAATCCCAGAGTGTCAGGATGGTATCCAGTGCATTGCTTTGCGATACATGGGATACCATCCTCGCAATCAAGGACTGATCATTTTTATATAATCATGTACATCATGCCTGTCAAAGTTCGAGGCCTCTGGCCCAGAAACAGTCCAGAAATGAAGGATGTCCCAGATTTAGCACTGGTGAGTTGATCATTAGCTACTTTGTGTGTACTGACCCACCTGTGCTGAATCAGGGATAACCTTCAATCATGGCCTGTTGCTGAGCCTTGATGGCGTACATTTGTCAGCCTTGATGTACATTGATGTGAGTAACATAATTTTGTTGATGTTTAGTAATCATATGTGCCCTGATAAGAGTGGATGGCATGAGATTCCTCCTTTCCATCCCCACTCCCAAGGATACATATGACAACCAAAACTTAACAGTCACAGTTCCAGTGAGAACAAATGATTGCATGCACAACACACAGGCCTAGGGAGAAACAAGACTATGGCATCTAACCACAACAATTCCCCTCCATGTCATTCCTACATGTGAACTGCATTATATTTCATTTAATTGGTTGTCATTATATTCAAACATGCATTTCTTTGCTTTGTGGACCTGGTATTTTTGATTTCGAGGCCTGTGTTCTGTATATACACCCATGTGACCTGATCCCTGTGGAGCAGTGCAATGTAACCCTGTTGTATTGTCTTTGTTGTTGATTAACCCTTTGAGTGCCAGAGAGGTAGCCAATGCATTGTGAGCTCAATGGGTAGGTGTTTACTTCCCTGTGGTGGAACTTGATGGCATGCATTGTTTGTGTAGAGTGTGTATGTCGCTCAACACAGTACTGAGGGGGTTAAACTTAGACTTGGGCAGAATTTGTCCTGGTTGAGCCTTCCCATTACTGTTTGTAGTGTCCAGTATTCTGTCCTTGTTTGAGCCGACTCAGCGCTGTGTTGGTGCAGTAGTGAAGATCTATGCTAGTCATATGTTTAGATATGACTGTGTTGGACTGTGGTGATTGTGAAGAGTAGTATGGTGTCTGCTTAGATGATGATGCACATACCGGGAGTGTGAAGGGTGCTGACACTCCAAGTGTCAGAACCTCCAGGGATCCCCTCTACAGCAGTAGCTGACAGGCTTTTCCTCAGCATCTCCTCCAATGTGTTGAAAGTGATCTGGGCAGGGGGACTACCTCCAGTGCCTCGGGCATGCAGGGCAACCTCACCCATCTAATGCTTCACCAGCCTCTTGCAATCTCACCAGCGTTTCTTGATGGACTCCATGGTCCCCTTGCAGGCGGACACTGTATTCACCCTGATGAGGACCTGAATCCAAGCAGCCTTCTTCTTGGCAGCTAGGCCAGGGACCCTCTCCCTTGGACAGAGGATGTGCTCCCTCTCCAGAATGCTTTGGATGAAGGCCCTGTTCTCCTCATAGCTATACTGGGGATCATGCATCCTCTCCTCCTCAGCTCCAGCCTGGGATATATCAGAGCTGTGGCTTTCCGGCTCTGCCTGTCTTGACCCTGACTGTGTGTAATGTTCTGCAGGATCTAGCCATCATCCCACTGACATATCTGTCACTGTCCTCTGTTCCCAACTCCTTCTACCTCACTCAGATGTATGGTCCTCTCTCTCTTTCTCTCTCTCTCTTTCACTCTATCGCTATCCTCTGCTCCTGGGTCCTGTGCTCTATCTCGCCAAAACTCGAAACAAGGTATGATGGTTATTTCAGGGTATATATAGGTGTATTTGAATGTATGTAATACTTTGGCATAATGTGATTGGTGTGGGTTTGAAACTGTCTTGAAAACAATCAGGGTTGTGTCAAGGTTGTGTCAAGGTTTGGCTGAGCTGCTCTAATTCTGCTGTTCCCTGAACTAATCTAGAACTCTGCTATTGATTGCTGATGCCTTCACTTTCCTGGGTCAGGCTGGCTCAGTTGACTCTGTGATTACTCACCTGACTGTTATCAGCCAATCCCTTCCAGGGTATTTAAAGCAGCTTGGCTCACTTCCTCCTTGTCCTTATGTTGTTGTTGCTGGCTGCTGTGCATTCTCCTGTGCTCCTGTTTATCCTTGTATGACCTGGCTTCTTCTATTGACCCTTCTGGCTCCTGACTCCTGGCTTGTTCCTGACATTGCTGACTTCTATGTTCCTGACTCTGGCTTGGCGAAGTACCTGCCTTGGTTCCTGACCCTGGCTTGTCTTTTGGTTTATGCTCCTGATTCACCATTCTGTTTTTTTTGTTACTTTAATAAAGGTGTTTTGCATTTTATATTTTTGTGTCTGTCTGGTTTCTTGTCCCTAACAGTACACAAGGACCATGAACTCAGGAGGTGCGGGCAATCCTCCGAATGTTTTTTTTTAGGCTGGATCAGGTAGAAAAGCGCATGGACCAGTTTGCATTAGCCCTCCAGACCTTGTTGCTCCATACTGCGCATCTGGTTCCACCGCCTCAGCAGCCCCCAGTGCAGGCTGTCCCTATAGTTGTTGCTGCTCCCACTTTGGCTGCCAATGGTGATTCCAATATTGCTAGAGGCATGACTGGGTCTACCCCTCTTCCCCAGCTTTATGGGGGTGGCCATAACCAGTGCAGAGGTTTCCTGAACCAGGTCTGTATCTATCTGGAGATGGTATCAGAGGCCTTCTCATCTGATAGGAGTAAGGTGGGCCTCTTGATTTATTTACACTCTGACAGAGCCTTGGCATGGGCTAATCCTCTTTGGGAGATGCAGAAACCTATAGAGTAGGTTTGTGGCATCCTATCACTGTGCCCGTGCTATTCGGTGACATTCTGTCAGTTTCCATTCCTGCCAAACGCCTATTGGCTGTTCTGTGATTGTCCCGCCAAGTATTGTCCTTAAATACTGGGTTCTGGCACATCTCCGGTGCCCTTTCGTGGTGTTCCAGTACCAGCGCTTGTTCCTGATTTTTGTGAGCTCTCAGTGTATCGACCCGGCCTGTCTGACTACTCTGCATCTCGTTTCCTGCCTGTGCACCGACCCGGACTGCCTGACCATTCTGCTTCTCATCTCCTGTGTACCTACCCGACTCGGCTGACGTTACTGCTCCGTGTACCGACCCGGCTTGGCTGACGTTCCTGCTCCGTGTACTGACTTGGACTGTTCTATGTTCCTGTGCTGTGTGGATTCTGCCCGGTTGGGCTGCTGCCTCCTCTGCACGCTCTGACCGGTCTCCGGTTTAGGATAGTGCTTGTCTCTCGCTGTCTCTGGACAGCTCTGCAGATTGGTCTCAGTTGCCTCTTTGTCGCCCCAGCGACATTCCTATTGGTCTGCCTTACGAACCGTTCCAGGTTGGGCGCCTCTCAGGGCGAGTTGCTCAGTTTTCCGTTACTGCTACGGCAGAGCCCACGCTGACCAGATTCCGTTACTGCTACAGCAGTGCACAAGCTGCTCAAATCTCCATTACTGCTACGGCAGTATCCAGTTGCCTAGTCTCTGTTACTGCTACGGCAGTGCTCACGTGACTCAGTCTCCGTTACTGCTACGGCAGTGCTCAAGTTGCTTGGTCTCCGTTACTGCTACGGCAGTGTTTAAGTCACTCAGTCTCCGCTACCGCTATGGCAGTGTTCAAGTTGCTTAGTCTCCGTTACTGCTACGGCAGTGCTCAAGTTGCTCAGTCTCCGTTACTGCTACGGCAGTCCACAATTGTCTGGTATCCATTATCTTGGTCGTTACACGAATTAAAGCTCTCACCTCTGTTTGAGCTTCTTAAAAGGCCTTGCTACACTAGGGCCCATCAACATTCTCTGACTGTTATTAACCCATGCAGTACTGATAAACTGGGACTCACACAAGATCTGCCTGACCTTTGTCAGTATATTGTTCTATGGACTCTCTATTTATACTGGACCTGTGTGGGCTTACCTCTGTATAACCTGTCTAGTGGATGTACTATATTATGTATATATTACAGGACCTGTGAGGGTTATTGTGATCTTTATTGTTTAATAAAATTGTGTTTTATCCAAACCTGCTGTGTCTGTGTGTCGAACAAACCATTACAGTGCGAAAGGGCCATGACCTCAGACAGTAAAGGTGAAGGAAATGCACAAAATATCCATTGGAGAATAGACTTACATGAGCAGAGTTTGGACCAGTTGGCACTGGCCATACAAACTATCCTTGATCTCACGGCTCACCTCGATAAACCAGCTCAGAGTCCAGTGGTCCCCCCCCCCGTTTCGACACCGGAGACTCAATCCATGGCGCATGTGGCCTCGGTTAAAGGGTTAACCGCCTCAGCTCTGTTACCACTCAGATATGATGGCAAACCCACATTGTGCAGAGGGTTTATTAATCAGTTGGAGATTTTTCTGGAGTTAACCCCCACACCTTTCCTAATGATCACAGCAGGGTGGGATTCATGATATCTTTATTGACGAGCAGAGGCCTGGCATGGGTCAACCCCCTGTGAGAGAATGCTAAACCCTGTACTAGGAACTTCAGGGAGCTTGTGCGTACCTTTCGAAGAGTATTTGAAGTTCCAAGTAGAGCCACCTCTGCTGCCAAATGACTCATGGAGATATAACAGGGCAATCGTACAGTGGGTGATTATGCCATCAAATTCCATACATTGGTAGCAGGGGTAGGTTGGAACAACGAGGTGCTGGTGGCAGCTTTTGCTCAGGGACTTGCTGACCGCATTAAGGATGAAACGGCAGCTAGAGAAGTGCCTAGCGATTTGGACAAATTTGTTGATTTCCTGGGAGAACTGCCAGTGTCTAGGGGTCACTCTTTCATCCTTATGGTGATCGATAGATTCTCTAAAATGGCCCACTTCATGCCCCTTCCTGGCCTTCCCTCGGCCCAGGAGCTGGAAGTTGTCTTTGCTAAAGAGGTGTTCCGGTTGCATGGGGTACCTAGAGTGCTGGTGTCGGACCATGGGAGTCAATTTGTGTCCAGGTTTTGGAGAACATTTTGCAACCAGATGGGCATTCAGCTGTCCTTTTCGTTTGCCTACCATCCCCAGACCAATGGAGCCGCTGAGCATGCCAATCAAGGATTGGAGCAATTCTTGAGCTGTTTCGTGTCCGATCAACAAACCAAAAGAATGTGACGAGCGCACACCGAGAAAGAGCAAAATGAAGTAGTTTGCTCAAGGCATGTGTGGCCTCTCAGGTGCTGCTCAAGTCATGTTTTTCGCTCCCATGTGCAATTGCAGAGAGGAAATTTCCATATTTATATCAGTCTGGTCCCACCCACGGGCAGTCCCGCCCCGAAATGTCAGGTAAATCCTCTCCACACAAGAGAAACAGCACAACCCCAGACGTACGTTTCGGTCTATGTGGACCTCATCAGTGGGATGCAGCTGTTCCCCTCTAAGCACACAGAAGCAAGGGCCCATGCCTGGGATACCCTTCCACTTAGGGAGACAACAAACCAAAAGAATGTGACGAGCGCACACCGAGAAAGAGCAAAATGAAGTAGTTTGCTCAAGGCATGTGTGGCCTCTCAGGTGCTGCTCAAGTGATGTTTTTCCCTCCCATGTGCCATTGCAGAGAGGAAATTTCCATATTCATATCAGTCTGGTCCCACCCACAGGCAGTCCAGCCCCAAAATGTCAGGCAAATCCTCTCTGCACGAGAGAAACAGCACAACCCCAGACGTACGTTTCGGTCTATGTGGACCTCGTCAGTGGGATGCAGCTGTTCCCCTCTAGGCACACAGAAGCAAGGGCCCATGCCTGGGATACCCTTCCACTTAGGGAGACAACAAACCAAAAGAATGTGACGAGCGCACACCGAGAAAGAGCAAAATGAAGTAGTTTGCCCAAGGCATGTGTGGCCTCTCAGGTGCTGCTCAAGTCACGTTTTTCGCTCCCATGTGCCACTGCAGAGAGGAAATTTCCATATTCATATCAGTCTGGTCCCACCCACAGGAAGTCCAGCCCCAAAATGTCAGGCAAATCCTCTCCGCACGAGAGAAACAGCACAACCCCCAGACGTACGTTTTGGTCTATGTGGACCTCGTCTGTGGGATGCAGCTGTTCCCCTCTAGGCACACAGAAGCAAGGGCCCATACCTGGGATACCCTTCCACTTAGGAAGACAACAAACCAAAAGAATGTGATGAGCGCACACAGAGAAAGAGCAAAATGAAGTAGTTTGCTCAAGGAATGTGTGGCCTCTCAGGTGCTGCTCAAGTGACGTTTTTCGCTCCCATGTGCCATTGCAGAGAGGAAATTTCCATATTCATATCAGTCTGGTCCCATCCACAGGCAGTCCAGTCCCGAAATGTCAGGCAAATCCTCTCCGCACGAGATAAACAGCACAACCCCAGACATACGTTTCGGTCTATGTGGACCTCGTCAGTGGGATGCAGCTGTTCCCCTCTAGGCACACAGAAGCAAGGGCCCATGCCTGGGATACCCTTCCACTTAGGGAGACAACAAACCAAAAGAATGTGAAAAGCACACACCGAGAAAGAGCAAAATGAAGTAGTTTGCTCAAGGCATGTGTGGCCTCTCAGGTGCTGCTCAAGTGACGTTTTTCCCTCCCATGTGCCATTGCAGAGAGGAAATTTCCATACTCATATCAGTCTGGTCCCACCCACAGGCAGTCCAGCCCCGAAATGTCAGGCAAATCCTCTCCGGACGAGAGAAACAGCACAACCCCAGACATACATTTCGGTCTATGTAGACCTCATCAATGGGATGCAGCTGTTCCCCTCTAAGCACACAGAAGCAAGGGCCCATGCCTGGGATACCCTTCCACTTAGGGAGACAACAAACCAAAAGAATGTGACGAGCGCACACCGAGAAAGAGCAAAATGAAGTAGTTTGCTCAAGGCATGTGTGGCCTCTCAGGTGCTGCTCAAGTGACGTTTTTCCCTCCCATGTGCCATTGCAGAGAGGAAATTTCCATATTCATATCAGTCTGGTCCCACCCACAGGCAGTCCAGCCCCGAAATGTCAGGCAAATCCTCTCTGCACGAGAGAAACAGCACAACCCCAGACGTACGTTTCGGTCTATGTGGACCTCGTCAGTGGGATGCAGCTGTTCCCCTCTAGGCACACAGAAGCAAGGGCAGATAATTGGGCAGACCTGTTGCCATGGGCAGAGTTCACCAGGAACTGTGCGGTTAATTCATCGTCCGGGAGCTCCCCGTTTCTCATCAACTACGGCTTTCAGCCATGTTTGCTCCCGGACTCATTCCAGTCACAGCAGAGTCCAGCTCTGAACGAGCATATCGAGTAACTCCGTTCCACCTGGGCACAGGTTCAGAGGGCCCTCAGTAATTCATTCCAGCGTTATCAGCGCCACTCTAATCGCAGGAGGCTGCCAGTGGTCTCCTTCCAGGTTGGGGACAAGGTACGGCTTTCCTCCGGAAACTTAAACTTGCAAGTTCCATGTAATAAGTTGGCTCCCCGGTTTATTGGTCCTTTCAAGGTGATCCGCAAAGTTAACCCTGTTTCATATGCCCTGGATCTCCCAGCATCCATGCGCATTCACAATGTGTTCCATGTATCTCTGCTGAAACCTCTGGTATGCAACTGTTACACTACCACTCCTGCGGTCCCCGGTCCTGTGGAAGTTCAGGGTCAGGAGGAGTAAGAAGTTCAAAGCATCATTGATTCATGCAGATTTAGAGGAAAATTGCAATATTTGGTCCATTGGAAGGGCTATGGCCCTGAGGAATGTTCCTGGGTTGATCAGAGTGATCTTCATGCTCCTAGATTGCTGCGCAATTTTCACTCCAAATATCCACAGAAACCAGGTCCCTCTTCTAGGAGAGGGGATCTTTGAGAGGGGGGTACTATCACGGTGCCCGTGCTATTCGGCGATATTCTGTCAGTTTCCACTCCTGCCTAACGTCTATTGGCTGTTCTGTGATTGTCCCGCCAAGTATTGTCCTTAAATACTGGGTTCTGGCACATCTCCGGTGCCCTTTTGTGGTGTTCCAGTACCAGAGCTTGTTCCTGATTTTTGTGAGCTCTCAGTGTATTGACCCGGCCTGCCTGACTACTCCGCATCTTGTTTCCTGCCTGTGCACCTACCCGGACTGCCTGACCATTCTGCTTCTCATCTCTTGTGTACCGACCCGGCTTGGCTGACGTTCCTGCTCCGTGTACCGACCCGGCTTGGCTGACGTTCCTGCTCCGTGTACTGACTTGGACTGTTCTATGTTCCTGTGCTGTGTGGATTCTGCCCGGTTGGGCTGCTGCCTCCTCTGCACGCTCTGACCGGTCTCCGGTTTAGGGTAGTGCTCGTCTCTCTCTGTCTCTGGACAGCTCTGCAGATTGGCCTCGGTTGCCTCCATGTTGCCCCGGCGACATTCCTATTGGTCTGCCTTACGAACCGTTCCAGGTTGGGTGCCTCTCAGGGTGAGTTGGTTAGTTTTCCGTCACTGCTACGGCAGAGCCCACGCTGACCAGATTCCGTTACTGCTATGGCAGTGCACAAGCTGCTCAAGTCTCCGTTACTGCTACGGCAGTATCCAGTTGCCTAGTCTCCGTTACTGCTACGGCAGTGCTCACGTGGCTCAGTCTATGTTACTGCTATAGCAGTGCTCAAGTTGATTGGTCTCCATTACTGCTACAGCAGTGTTTAAGTCTCTCAGTCTACTTTACTGCTACGGCACTGTTCAAGTTGCTCAGTCACCGTTACTGCTACGGCAGTCCACAATTGTCTGGTATCCATTATCTTGGGAATTACTCGAATTAAAGCTCTCACCTCTGTTTGAGCCTGTGGAGGCATCCCATTCATTTAGCCCGAAGCTTTTCGTCCCGACCCGTGCCTCCCTCTCCTCTTGTGCCTCCTAGTCTCGAAACCTCAGGCGATGTGAAGCCCATGCAGCTTGGGTTCACTCGCCTTTCAGTTGCGGAAAGGGCCTTTAGGAGGAGGGAGGGCCTGTGCCTTTACTGCGGTAAGGCAGGGCACCGAATGTGAACTTGCCCCACACATCCGAGAAACGCCTGCACCTAAGGATCTATAGGGGACAAACCTCAGGTGGCGTCACGGCTAGCCTTAAGGATAAACCGCTGGTCTCCATTGTGCTCTCTTGGGACAAGATTTCCATTATTTCAGAGGCACTCATTGACTCCAGTGCAGCAGGCCATTCCACTTGCCATTGAGGGGATTGATGGCAGACCCCTACAGCCTCTGCAAGCCACCCATGAAACTGCTCCTTTGTCTATGGCTGTAGGGGATCTACATCATGAAATCTTACAATGCCAGGTTATCCACTCTCCTCACTCTCCTGTGCTTCTGGATTATCCATGGTTGCACAAACACAGTCCCACGTTCGATTGGGAAAGGGCCGAAGTGATGGTATGGTCACCCAACTGTTCCAAGACATGCCTAGTGAAAGTGGTGAAGGTGCTAACCACATCCTCTGTCTCTTCATTTCTTGAAGAGTACCAAGAGTTCCAAGATGTATTTGATAAAAGCCGGGTTGGTGAGCTTCTGCCTTACCTCCCATATAATTGCACCACTGAACTGCAGCCGGACGCCATACCTCCTTGAGGTCGAGTCTATCCTCTTTCTGTCACAGAGAATAAGGCCTTGTTGCAAATGTGCTGTCCTGGGTTCATCCACAAGGCCTCCTCTCTGGCCGGGTCCGGATTCTTATTTGAGAAGAAAAAGAGTGTAGAACTGAGACCCAATATTGATTACTGGGGGCTCAACTGTATTACGGTTAAAAAAGCCTACCCTATTCCACTTATTACCAAGCTATTTGATCGATTGAAAGGGTCCAAGCTATTTACTAAGCTCAACCTGCGAGGGGTGTATAATTTGGTATGGATAAAGGAGGGCCCGCGGTTTTCCAGGTATTCCTAAATGATGTCCTCATTCCAACAATGCGTGGTGGTATACTTAGACAACATTCTGATACATTCGTCCTCCATGGAAAGCCACCACGCAGACGTAAACCGAGTTCTGCAAAGATTAAGAGAAAATAACTTATGAAAATTGGAGAAGTGTGTGTGTTCCACCGCAAACAGGTCACCTTCTTGGGGTACGTAATTTCAGAGGTCGGTTTTGCTAAGGACCTTGGGAAACTCTCAGCTGTTCTCAAGTGGCTGCGACCCGTAGGTCTCTGCTCTCTTCAATGTTTCCTCTAATGTTTCGCTAACTACTATAGAAAATGTATCCGCAGTTTTTCCTCTATTGTAAAACCCCTTACCGACATGACCAAAAAAGAAGGTTACTCCAATCACTGGTCCTCGGAAACCAACAAGGCATTTGTGACACTAAAAGCTGCTTTTGTCGCAGCATCCAGTTTGGCACATCCAAAACCCACTCGTACTTGAGGTTGATGCGTCTGAGACAGGAGTAGGCATCCTCCTGTCTCAACATCCTACTCCTGAGAGTCAGTTGCACCCATTTGGGTATTTCTCCAAAAAGCTAAGTCCTGCAGAGTGCAACTATGAAATTGGTGACTGTGAGCTGCTAGCAATAATACTTGCTCTCAAAGAATGAAGGCATTTGCTTGAGGGAACTTCCATGCCAGTCCTAATCCTTACAGATCATAAAAACCTCACCTACCTGTCCAAGGCTAAGTGCTTGTCTTCAAGGCAGGCCAGATGGGCCTTATTTTTGTCTCGTTTTAGGGAGTGAATGTACTCCAACCAAGGAAAGAAGGGAGCATAACAAGAGGCTGGAAAACAAGAGAATAAGAAGGGGACAGTGAGTAGGAGAGTCTGCAGGAACATAAAATGATTTCTTGAAATACACATAGTGTAACAAAAATTGCAAAAAGGCAATTAGGTTAGCAAAAATAGATAATGAAACTCAAATTGCAAGGGAGAGCACGAGTAATACCCAAAAGTTATTCAAATAAATAAAAAGCAAAAACTTAAGAGAGAGTGCATTGGACCTTTCAAAAATGAGATGGTTGAGATGATTTGAGAGGAAAAGGAAAATGCTGATGTTGTAAACACTTTCTTTGCATCAGTATATACCAGAGAACAAGAAAAGGAAAAAGAGCCTCAAATATTAACAAATAAAACCATAACATTATGAGATATTGAGTTAACAAAAGAAGAGATCATGGAAAGGCTGAACAAAATTAAGACTGAAAAAGCACTGGGCCCTGATGATATACATCCAAAGGTTCTTCAGGTACTCAGTGCAGAGTTAGCAAGAACCTTCTTTTTACTCTTTAAAGAGTGCCACAAGATTGGTGTAAAGCCAATATATTGCCTTTATTTAAGAAGGGAACTACAACAGAACCTGAGAATAATTGACCTGTGAGTTTGACCTCTGTAGTGTGCAGAATTCTAGAAGGGATTTTACAGGATTATATTCAGGGTTACACCACAGAAAATAATATTATTAGCATGGATCAACATGGTTATATGAGGAATAGATCGTACCAAACTAATCTTTTGAGCTTCTATGGAGATGTAAATAGCAACCCCCAGAACTTTGTGTTTTATATATTATATTTTATCATAAATATCTTCACACAAATATTTTATGTTAATGTATGGGAGTTGGTGTGGTAGTCACACCGATTATGATCATTATAGGGATTAATTTGTTTAATTAAATGACACCTTATATTGTAATTGATCAGAGAAACAGTTTTCTTGTTTGTTTGTGAGCTATGATTTGCTGTAATTTATTTGAAATGGGCAAGCTGTTACACCAGATTCATATACAATCCTCCTGATGAAACAGCTTGATATAGCGGAGAAACACGTTGAGGGTTTCTAAGTTACATATGCACATTTTGGTTTTATTCATATGTTTAATAACTTGTAGACTTTCTAATTTTGCTGTGATCATTTGCTGTTTTATCTGTGTTTACCCAAATGAGAGTCAGGTGATAGCTCCCACAAGCCTTCTGCTTGGCAGTGATTCATTAACAGCCCGGTTATACATAAACAGTGAGTAACCATTGATGATGAATATACATTTTTGTTAAATTATGTCTGGTTTGGATTAGGGCGTCTTGTGTATATATTTTGGTCCTGGAAATACTCTTCCATAGCTTTGATTTTGGGTACTGAAAGAGGATAAGTATGATCCTTAGGTGAAGTTGTTCCAGGGAGGAGATCAAAGGTACAATCATAGAGGTATGTGTGGAAGTACAGTCTCAACTTGCAAAAGTCATGTGTGAACTCACATTACTAGACTGGTACTTGAGGAGGCTCATCAGAAACAAGTAAAGCGACAGAAGAATGCAATGAATTGTACAAAATACACTTCTGGAGGAGATATTCCCAATCTTCCAATCAACTATAGGGTTATGAAGACATTCTAGGATGATGGGAGTCTGATGTGAAGAGGAGATCACATCAAAGGTGACTCTTTCATGCTGCAGGCCTCCAACAATTGTTTGAAGGGAAGGGGTGCAATGCGTCACCAAGCCATTATCCAAAGGAGTGCCATCAACACTGGTTATTCTAACTGGGGTTTCCTTGAGTACAATAGGAATATTATGCTGTGTGTACTCATCCAGAGTCCAGGAAGGCCAGAATAGAAACACATCCTAGACACCAAGATAGAGACAGTGACAATAGGAGGTGATTCAATGGCATACTAAGCCAAGGGCTTCATGGCTTGCTTAAGGTACAAAATAACAGTTTCTACAGCAGTTTTCCTGCCAAAGGTGTCTAATACAGATTGCAAGGCTGCTATGAGGGTATCTGTATATTCTAGGATGGACGAGGAGTGGTCTAACAGAGGAGAGACCCAAGCTGGCACTTGCCCTTTAAGAAGTGAAATGATAAACATTAGTGTTGAGCGAGCACCCCGATGCTCGGGTGCTCTGACCGAGCACCCCCTGAGGCTCGAGTGCTCGGCCGAGCACCCGAGCCCCATTGAAATGAATGGGGCGACACGAGCATTACACCAGGCACCCCCTGCTCTGATGAGGGGAGGGTGCCTGGTCAATGCCCCCCTTCATCTCCGCTATGCCCCCTTCATCTCCGAATGCCCCCTTCATCTCCGCAATGTCCCCCTTCATCTCCGCTATGCCCCCTTCATCTCCGCTATGCCCCTCTTCCACAATGTCCCCCTTCATCTCCGCTATGCCCCTCTTCCACAATGTCCCCCTTCATCTCCGCTATGCCCCTCTTCCACAATGTCCCCCTTCATCTCCTCTATGCCATAGAGGAGATGAAGGGGGACATTGTGGAAGAGGGGCATAGCGGAGATGAAGGGGGGCATTGTGGAAGAGGGGCATAGAGGAGATGAAGGGGGACATTGTGGAAGAGGGGCATAGCGGAGATGAAGGGGGACATTGTGGAAGAGGGGCATAGAGTCTATGCCCCTCTTCCACAATGTCCCCCTTCATCTCCGCTATGCCCCTCTTCCACAATGTCCCCCTTCATCTCCGCAATGCCCCCTTCATCTCCGCAATGCCCCCGTACCTCCAGTCCCTGGTGGTCCAGCGGAGCGTCTTCAGATCTGTGCCTCTTCCGGCACAGATCCCCGCCACCCGAACATGGCGGGCGAGCACATGGCGGTACTCGACGAGTACCACCATGTGCCGAGCAGAGCGATGCTCGAGCCGATCCGAGCATCAGCCGAGCACGCTCGCTCAACACTAATAAACATTACTCTTGCTTGGTGTATAGAAAAGTATTAGGCTGGTTTCTAAAGTATAATACATGCTGCTGATTAAGGGATGCCCTGAACTACTTGTGGTTGCAATTGAATTGCTCAGGCAGGGGGGATATTGAAATGCTTGCCAGGCAGTTGCTGTGTAGTTTTAGCAGCTGAAGCACAAGAGGAGACGTCCTTATGCTGGAGAGTCTGCGGAATCCTAATAACAGAAATTTCTGATCTAATTTCTTAATTTGTAAAAAATGCAGGTCAGCAGCCATATACCTTGTATAATCTCTTCAGCTGGCTTACAAGATAGGAGGTAGATCCTCACAGCAGGGACACTACTAGGCAGATCACATGCTGGGAGCTGCTTGAGAGTGAAGCTGGGTGCATAGCTAGTGAGAGATATCAGCTGCAAGTGCAACCTTGCTGTGGCTACAAGTAATGGGAAATGTTGTCAGCCGCAAGCTTGAATAGCCAGGACCATTTGAGCTGTACCTGTACCAGGATGGTCGCACTTGCTTGTCGATAGAGACTCACACAGGTGATTAAAGTGGAAGTCTCACCTCCCATAAAGTTATTGCCATTTAAACTGTGGTGTACAATGAAGCTTCAATCAGTTAATCGTCTTTTTTTTTTAAAATCACTATGGGCACTGAGATATTAGATTATAAAGAATTTGCTTCTGACATAACAGGGGCCATCGCTGTGGTACAGCTATGTCCATCACCTCCCCTCTTGTGCCTTGATCCCTCCTCCTCCCTCAGTGCATCCCAAATAATCATGTGACCTGGCGCACTCTCCCCAATGTGCGTCCAGTTCATGGAGACAAAGCAAGAGCACTTTAATGCACTCTCACTATATAACAAGTGGCAGTCTGCTTGCCAATTGAAAAATAGCCCCAGAGAAATCCGCTTGTCTCTGGGACTATTTTTACACTTATTATTTGTCACTTATTATTTAGTAGGGATTGCCCTACTTGATATCTATCTACATCCTAGTCCACTAACTGTTTTTTATATCTATCTCATAAAAAGCAAGTTAAAAACAAGCTCTGTAATTTCTTTTTACATTTGAGGAAACAGTGTTAAATTTGTAATTTGTAGTCACACATGCACGTTTGTGTGTATGTAAATATATATATATATATATATATATATATATATATATAGGATCCTCAGGATCCTGAGGAAGGCTGACATGTTGCAGCCGAAACGTTGATTCAATAAAGAAAATAATTTGTTTAAAATTTGCTGTTGAAGTCCTGTAAGTGCTTATGTTAAAAGACAAAAAGAAGATACTTGCATGTCTACATTAGCACCCAGGCAGCCGTCTAACAATAAGCTTGAGTGCTTCCTTACTTCTACAGACTATCTGTCTATCTATCTATCTATCTATCTATCTATCTATCTATATACACACACAAACATATATATGCTGTGTGGGAGGGAGGAGCGAGGGGTTTTACTATATTAAAACACCTTTGTGTTTTTGTTTTATTTTGCCTTATTATTTTTGTTATATAGCTGAGTTATCATTTCTTATGCCTTCTTCATTTTAGGTGATGCAGTAACTAATTTATTTCATATGTATTCATACCTTTGTTTAAGCTTAAATCACCTTTTTTTCATATTTATTGTTAGACTGACATCTAGTGGTCATTATTTGATTCTGACCTCTAAATATCTGAGATTATCTGTATCTTTCCTTGGCCCCCTCTTTATTAATTCTTTATTTTATATAGCGCACACAGATTCCGCAGCGCTTTACACTCATATTGGTCCCTGTCCCCATTGGGGCTCACAATCTAAATTCACCTATCAGTATGTTTTTTGAAGTGTGGGAGGAAACCGGAGTACCCGGAGGAAACTCACGCAAACAGGGTGAGAACACACTATATATTCTCTCTCTGATCTGTATATTTATTTATTTATTTTTTACAGTTTTTCTCAGGATGTGGGCTGGTTGGGAGTACATACTTCACTTGATATCCCACGACATATTGAGACATATGTTTTACACTTAATAGATGGGCCAAATGTCACTATGTCCTGATCTGGAGAATCATTAAACAAAGGGATGATATATAGAAAATTATCCTAGTTGCAATTTTTTTGGTCATTGTAGGATAGAGAGTTAATGATTATAATTTAGATTTTGCAGCCAGTGTACATCAATTTATCAGAGGGTTCACGTTTATCGCTGGTTTTTCCTCTTATCCATTTCAACCAAACACACAACTAATGTTTTTCAGGTAACCTAGTTTAAACCCTTAAGGACTGGCCGATCGCACATGCTACCGTCACTTAACCCTTTGAGTGCCAGAGTGGTACGCAATGCATTGCAAACCAAAGCACTCAAAGGGTTAAGGACCACGGACCATTTTTTTTTTTTTTGTGATTCCGTTTCAGGGCTCCCCGAAAGGCGTGCAGCCACGGGGGGAGCCCTGTATTCCATTATGGTCCTGGCATGTCATGGGTCCTTATGGCTCGCCAACCCATGATGTGCCAGGACTATCAAGGGTCCTTAAGAGGTTAAGATTTTATGTATCAGCACAATGTGTAAGTATATATTTTTTATATTTTACACTACTGCTCTGTACTGTACATGGAGATATCAAGCAAGTCGACAATCAACACCATCCAAAGAGACTGACAGTATGAACTCCCTGCAAAGTCAGAATGATAAGACACTCAGCCTTGAAACACACTGAACATTTAGAATGGACATTGAACAAACTGAACAGCAGAGTGCCAAGAACTGGAGAAATAATGCTGAGATGGCTGAAATAAAGAGGCTATAATAAGAGCATGCACCTGCTACTACTGTAGTAACACTATGTGTGGGCAAGCATTCAAGAAAAAAAAAGAAACAAATGGTGGGGGTATTGGCTCTGGGAAGCACTTATTGCATGGGCAAATGACCACTTGAGTGGCTTTTTTCAAAAGTATTTGAAGTAAGTGCATAATATATTGACTCACCATAATCCTGACATTGTGTGACCCATTCTGTACATACCACCACATGATACTAGACTGTATTTCACTGCTTGCACACACAGATCATTTTATTTAATATTACACAGGAATGTAAGCTAACCAAAAATGTACATTAACTTTGACTGGACCTGGTTAGTGAGGTACAACTTGTCTCTATAGACAGTAAAAGAAAGAGGTCCACATCTGTATTACTTGACACCCTTAGTTAGAAACCTTTAGTTTTCAATACAAAGCCATAATATGCGAAAGGCTCACTAAGAACTAACAATGTAGAAATTGTTTGTTCTATGGCTGGACACTACACAGAACATTTAGCCCTCTAGTGCCATTACAGAAGAGAAATGTACAGATACATAGACAATTCCAAAGTCAAAAGGACGGTTCAGTTCTAAAATGACAGGAAAATCCCTACTGCATGGGGAAAACTCTAACCCCAGGCATACTGTATGTTTTTGCCTTGTTTGGGCCTTGTCAATTAGAAGAATTTGGTTTCCCTAGGCACTGGGATTATGCTATTGCAGAGTTAGCAGGTATTTTCCTACAGCGGGTACTCACCTGTCATTCTGGAACTGAATTGCCTTTTGGGCAGGATTAATATGTACATGGAAAATTCTCCACTGTAATGGCATTAGACAGATGAACTGTCATGACCAACCATACAGCAAGTAATATCTGTGCTTATGTTCATTCTCAGTGAGCCTCTTTTTGTTTTGGCTTTGTTTTGAAAACTCTTAGGGTGTTTCCCTAAGGGTGAAGGGTAATCCAGATTTGGATCACTTGTTATCAGTGCCTAGAGAAACCAGCTGCACTTCACTGACAAGGCCTAAACAAAGTGTATATATATATATATATATATATATATATATATATTGCAATAACATAAGTAAGGAGCCCCACTAATGGATCACCGTACACCAAGTCTCAAAAACTAACCAAAGAGAAATCTTAGAGTAATGATCTCCACTTATCTTGATGAAAAGTTCATTAGGTTATAACAATATGTATGAAGTTTGAATATGGGATGGAGATTAATGATGACCAAGATGAAGTGGAAATGAAAAAATAATGTATTAGTCCACCTGGCAGATATTAGACAATTCTCATGCAGCGCCAAATATTGCCTATTGCATATCTCACTCCCAGTGTGATTAACAGCATTTACTGTGTCGCTGCCATCTTTTAACGTCACTGCCATGTTTTCTATGTTATGGTCCTCCTTCTCCGATATTCCGTTAGACAGTGTATATATAAGCCCAAACAACACTGTATTGTAAAATGTTCCTGATGTCCTACATACAGTTTATTTAGAAACCACAGTCTACATGTATTGATGGAGAGGTACCTAAGCACTGTGGGCTCCAAATAAATGAAATTTGAACATCAGGATCCATTTCTTTTAAAAGAGGGTGCTGTTTGGGCTTTTATAGACTGTGTAACAGAACATCAGAAAAGGAGGACCATAACACCCAAAAAGTGGCAGTCACATTGAAATATGGTGGAGACACAGCTAATGTGGCTGATTAGACCAGGAGGGAGATTTGTGCTTGTACTATGATGACTCTGTAAGTATTTTTCTGTATTTTGCATGTGAAGCTTATTATTGACTCTTCTGCACTCTGCTCTGCTTCATCAGTTCTTTCTCTGTAAGCTTCTATCTTCTTCTCTCTCTTCCTCTTCATCTGTCACCCTCTTTTTCCTCTTCATCTGTCATCTTCATCTTCTCTCTTCATCTGTGCTCCTCTTCATTCTTCAAACCTATTGTGGAACCTATAAATAAAAAATAAAATTATTAAAATAAATCTGTCATTAAACATACGCTGCCACTGCTGCTATTGCTGGCGGCAGGAAACAATGGCAAAAAATCCACCCTCCTCGTACCTTTTGGACAGTTCCCTGATGCCAACTGAGGGAAATTTGAAAAGGACTGTCTTTTATGGACAGTCCCTGTTCTAATTGCCCCTCACCTCCCATTGGCTGGAATGTGGGCTTAAGCAGGGCACAAAATGTGCCCTGCAGTAACTACACCTCCCAGCCAATCAGCTTCTAGCTGGAGGTATGACTTATTGCACTAGAAGCTGATTGGCTGAGAGGCGGGGTTATTGCAGGGCATGTGGTTTACGATCGGCAGTATGTCACAGCACAGGTAATTGCATACCTGACTGACTTAAAATTGCCGCTGTAGACTTTTTTTCCAGGGATAATCAAATCGAGCCCTTACTCTAATATGTACATGAAAATGTATCTTCTGTAATCAAACTACAGATGCTGAATGTGATGTTTCTGCACAATGAATAGCATTAGAATAATAAATATTTGCTTTTGTTCATTCTCAGTGAGTTTCTCATGTATTTTGGCTCTCTTCAGAAAACCCTTAGGATTTCTCCATGAGGGTGACAGGTAAGCCTGGAATTGGTTGGTATTCCAGTGCAGAGGGGACCTGCCTGTCATTTTAATACCAGGTAACCCATTTGATAGGAATTAGTCTGAACTGTACTTGGAAATTTCCTCTCTTTAATGGCACTAGAGAGGAAAAAATGTGATGCTTCTGCACAATGACTAGCTGTAGAACAAGTAATATTTTGTCTCTGTTTAAGATGGAATCTGAGAAGAAGCAACATGCAACTCAAACAGTAAACTTAATCTTGGTGGTAGACCCTCAGAGGATATCAGTACACCTGCAACATGCTGCATGTATGGTGCATTTGAGAGTCTACAAAGTTATATAGATCCCTTTAAATACCAAACTAGTTATACATCATAAATACATTTTCTTTCTTTTTCCCTCATTAACATTGACCAAGACCCAAGAGGAGAATTGGATCATAATCTAGCATGCAAAATTATATGGATTGTTTTTTTTTGTGCAATATATCAGCTTTTTTTGCTCCTCCCCTTTTTTATGACACTCCAATCTATAAGTGAAGATTTGTGCACAGAGTGAGCTGATTGTATGATGCAATAATATTCTCATGCATGATAAAAGACAATATTTTAAGACATTACTATGTCATCAAATATTGCACTGTACAAACTGTTTTCACAGGAATTAAAGTACATTTAGCCCTGCAATCTGTCATTTATCTGCTATATGTGTTGCTAACTGGAAAATCAGATGTGGCGTAAGAGGCATTGTTGCTTTAAGATGTGGGAAATAGAAACTATGTTTTGCAAGTCTAACTTGAATTCATATTAGGACATTTATGATTTCCTTAGTTGTGTTCCCAACTGCTGGGATGTTGTGCAAACCACCATCTTGCAGAGGAAGGTGTTAGTTCCCTCTTTCTAGTAACCTTTGGAAATATTGAAAACAGGACTATACGATAACTACCTATCAAGTTGAGACATAGAGTTGGATCCTTGTTGTATGTCCATTTTCCTAGTTAAAGATCTCAGGCTATAATCATTAGCTTTATTTTACAACCATATGTGTATAGACAAAGTTTGTTTAGGACTCCATTTGGAAGACTTTGGAAGACTCACTTGAGGTACTTTATAAATCATTAGAATGCTAGCTAGAGTCTGTTAGACAGCACACACCTGCAGCAAACCTACTAGGAAATAAAATCTGCAACTGGATAGAAAATTGATTGAAGGATATGGTACAATGTTTTGTTGTAAATGGAAAATTCTGCAAAAGTTGAGACTGGAGTACCTCAGTGTTCAGTAATTGGTCGTGTATGTATGTATGTATGTATGTATATCTTTATTTATATGGAGCCACACAGTGTACACAGTGCCTTCTGCTTGTTAACATGTTTATAAATGACCTGGAAATACGTATAGAAAACTCAATTTCAATAGTTACAGTAAACACTAAATTATGCAGGGTAATACATTCAGAGCAGTACATTTGTTCTCTACAGAAGGATTTACATAAAATGGCAGATTGGGCAAACAAATGTAATACGAAATGTAATATAGGAAAGAGTAAACTTATACATTTAGAATGAACAAATCATAATGTTACTTATGAATTTAATGAAATGGAGACTCACTGAAATCTATAGTAGGACTGACCCCCCTCTCCCCCCCCACACACACTCACACTCCCTTTCCCATAGGGATAATATAAAAGGGGTGTCAGGTTCCTGCAGCATGTCATTCTGTGTTTGTTAGGCAGAGAGAAAACAGCAGAACTTGGTAAAATTGGAAAAATAAAATTGTAGTTTAGTTTAGGGGTCTTGTGGGCAGAAAATGTGTTCTCTGTGTTAGGGGAGTTGGGGAGACTGGGGGTATGTGTGAAAGGAGATTCACCCAAAACACCCTAAAATCTTTTATAAATGAGACACATATGTTCCTTCCTGAGCTGACTGTTTTCTATGTTTGGGAAGTCTGGGGGTGTGTGAAGAGAGAAAGGACATTTACCCTAAAATCTTGTTTGACTGAGAATAGACAGACAGGTGATTCAAGTTTGTTCCTAAGCTGGCTGAGACTCTGTCTGTCTGACTGATGATATATTAGCAGACTGCCATCACCTCAGACTGCCATTGCCTAAGAAGGAGACATACTGACAGCAGCAGGCAAAGGCAGCTGGCCTGTGCTGTTCATACTGCCCAGTGACCTCTTCTTTAGTATACATCTCCAGTTCCCTGCAGAAGCAGTTGAGGGGATGTGGATCATTTGGGCAGAGGGAAGTGGACTCCCTTAACTGCTGGTGTTGCTGGATTCCTCCACATCTGATCCAGCAGCATCAGCAGTGTCTCTCCAGCTTGTTCTGCACTATTTATGCTAGCCAGCACTTATGACAATTTTATTTAGTTTTTTTTTAATTTCTCTCTCTCTCTCCCTGTCTGCTTCCAATCTCTTTTTCTTCTGTTCTATAAAATTCTGGGGGGTAGAAAGTTGTGCCATCATTGAAAAACATAGGCTGGAAACCATTCTCGGGGGAAAATCTATGCAAGTTAGTGTTAGGGCAGTGCCAATGCTCATGGTGGCGACTCTGCTGCTACTTCTATTACCCCTCTTCAAAAACTTGATCACAATAAATGCACCACTTGTAAGAAGACCAAACTGGCTGCAGAGACCTTCCATCAGCCAGAAGAAATCCCACATCAACCTTCTCAGCCACCACCACCCGTGGCTCCCCACTCAGTCCCAAATTCCTCCACCAATGCCATTGCCCCCTTCAGACAGCAATTCTGTGCAGCCATGAACATGGTACTTTGTGTCCACACATTGCACCCTATGTGGCACCATAACTATACATAGTAATGTTGTGGAGACACACGGGATGCAGGACATAACAGAATACCTAAGAACCATGCTTCTTGCAGAATATGAGCACCTGTTAGTGTTAGATTTTTTTAAGCCTTTTTTCTCATTTTTAATAATTTGTGTGAAGCGTTTGCTGCTGAGCTGAGTCATTTTTTATGTTGACTTTAAATATTTATTTTGCAATAAATTTCCCACCTCCAAATATGTTTCTTAGATTACCATTGTGTAGGCTATTTTATAAAAAAAAACATGTTTTTAGCCTTAATTTTAGTAGGGCAATATTTTGGCAACTGTGAGTCAAGCAAGAAAACAATTAAGTGTAAATAAAGTATCAGTCTGCCTCTGTCACTGCACATCAGTCACCTATCAGTCAAGATATTTTTATTTATTTATTTATTTTAATTAACTATCCCTATTAACAAAACACACACTCCCTGTCCAATTGTTTCTTTCTCCAGACTCAGGAAGGAACCTAGAAAACAGCTGCCTGTGTCTTCCCAGTAAGTCACACTAAATTTGGGGGTTTTGGGTTAAATCTTCTCACAACTGTTACAGTTACCTCAGTTCCAGCACTTCAGCCTGCAGCGATGCTGGATGCGTCTAAACATTGCTTTGGGTTCTTTCCATGTGTCACTAACGATCCCGGGTGTGGGCGGGTTTGGCAAGGCTAAAGGCTGTCCATGTCTCCTGGCGATAATATTTTGTTGCTCGAATTGACACAGGCACGAATCGGGAGATGGATGCATCCTGGCAAGATGCGTCATCCGCGGGAGCGAAATGACATTATGACGCAGGACTCTATTTAATGACTTAGCGTAGTTCCTCCTCCCAGCTACTTCCTGGGTTGGGCTTTAAAAGGGAACTGAATGCCCTTGCGTTGTTGTTCGATACAGTTCTATTTCTCTTGGGCTCTGTGTATGACCTGGCTTGTCTGTCCATCCATCCTGGTGCTGACCTATGGCTCTGTCTGACTATTCTCTTGCCTACTCTCTGTGTATAGCGGACACCCAATCTGGTGCAGACCTGTGGCTCTGGATCACTATCTGAACTGTGTATGACCTGGCTTGTCTAACCATCCATCCTGGTGCTGACCTGTGGCTCTGTCTAACCATTTTCTTGCTTACTCCCTGTACTTAGTCGACACCCAATCTGGTGCAGACCTGTGGCTCTGGTTAAGACTTACCTTCCTGTTTCACGGAGTGAGACTGGGTTTTCTCCCCCTTGCATTCCTTAGGGGAATTTTCCTTCATTAGGCTGATGGCAGGCCTGCGTCAGTTTTATCTCCCTTCTCTCTACCACCTCTGGGAGATTCCTCAGCCTACTCATTGACTGCAGACGTGAGTTAGTTTGTCTCGTGCTGCGTCTCCTGCTTGCTTTCCCGTATTCAGAGACTACAGGGGCGTGTGCCTGTCTCTGGTAAAGGCTCTCTCCATTAGGCAGACTCCTATTTCTGATAGAGTTGCGGACCTATAGTGGGACCTCTACTTCCTCTCCATGTTAATTCATACTTGTTATTGCTATTACTGTGATTACTCTTGTTGTTATCATTGTAATAAAGTGTTATTTTTTACTATACCGTTCTGACTCCTGATTTGTACTTGGTAAACCGTGACAGTATGCAAGGGCCATGAATACAGACGGTAGTAGATAATGCACCCTTTCAAAGCATCCTGGACAGGATGGAGACAGAGGATCAATGTATTGATCAATTGTCTTTTGCCATGCAGACGTTGCTGCAGGGCACGGTGCACCTCGAACAAATTAGTCCACAACTATTGGCCCCCACCGCTCCCTCCCTGGCACCAGTGGGCCAAACCTCTCCTGATGCAGACAAGATCAAGAGGTTGTCTGGTTCCGTTCAGCTTCCACAGCGGTACAGTGGAGATTTAGAGTCATGTTGTGGTTTCCTCAACCAATTGGGCATATACTTCGAGTTGGTATCACACAAATTCCCTAATGAGTGCAGTAAAGTCAGCTTCCTTATGTCCTGGGCTAACCCTTCATGGGAGACAGATAAACCCATTGTACATAATTTTATGGAGTTTTTGACATGCCAGGCCGCGTAGTCTTGTCTTCCAAGAATCACATGACCATTCTCCAGGGCGCCCGCACAGTAGCAGAATATGCTATTGCATTTCGTACACTAGCGGCCGAGGTAGGCTGGAACAACGAGGCCCTGGTAGCCACCTTCTTCATTGAAAAATTAGATAGCTGTGTGCGATTTACCTAAAGAATATGACAGGCTGATTTTGTTTTGCATCCTGACTGATACCAGAATCAGGGAGAGACTCTCGTATAGGGAGCACCTATGGAGGCCTCCGGGTAGATTGTCTCCTCATTTTTCTGACCCACCCTATCCTCCCTCACCTCCCATGCCTCCTGGTCTGGTCCCCAAAGGTAGTGAACCTATGGAAGTGGGTACTACTCGGCTTTCGAAGGAGGAGAGGGCCTTCAGGAGGAGGGAGGGTCTTTGTCTGTACTGTGGGAGGTCTAGACATCTGTTGCATTCCTGTCCAGTCCACCTGGGAAACGCTCTCACCTAAGATCCTGTAGGGGACAAATCTTAGGTGGCATATCGCAGTCCACAGAAAATTGTTTGGATAAGCCAGTGCTGAAGGTATGCCTTTCTTGGGTAGAAAGGTCTGTCACTGTACCTGCATTACTGGATTCAGGCGCTGCTGGCTGCTTTATTGATGCAGAGTTTGCGGTCAACAATGCTATTCATTTGCAGCCTCGTTCATCCCCTCTGGCCGTTGAGGCTGTTGATGGTAGACCCTTGTATCACAGTGCCTGTGATTCCTGTCACTCTCAGTTGTGGCTGTTACTGATTTGCTGACTGGGTTTGACCCGCCTCCTGATGACCTGATCGACTTCCAGCTTGTTCCAGTGACCTGCGTTCCAGTTGTTGCCGCCGCGACATTATCAGTCTCTGTTGCCCGCTTCAGTGTGACTGCCTTGCCTGGTGTTTCCCTCGATTAAGTGCTGTGCCTCGTTATCTGTGCAGAGCTGTGTGTGAATCTGTGTGCCTTCCTCTCAGTGCAGAGCCTTGCTGTAGCGCTGAAGCCTTGAGTAAACGTGCCTTTTAACTCTTGCAGTGCTGCCTCAATTTCACCCTCTCTATCTCCAGTACGAGCCTCGTTACCCGTGATACTGCTGCTGAGTTGGCCGCTCTCTGTCGGCAACTCTAGTCCACCATTGCAGAGTGTTCACATTGTTTGGGTCGTTTGGGCGCCTAAGGCTCTCCGGTATTGGTTACCGGCAATATCCGTAACACAGAGAGTTGGCAGTAAGGCTTCAGTGTTGGCTTATCCGGTATTACGCCCGAGGGGGCTAGTAGCTCTTGCATTCATATTCCAGCATTCTAGTAAGCTTGAGGAGGCTGTTAGCTCTTGCATTGCCGGCCGGTTCCCGTTACGCCCATGGGGGCTATTTGCACTTGCACAAACCAAAGCAGTTCCTGTAACTACGCCCGTGGGGGCTAAGTTGATTCCTATTCTGCTTAATATCCAAACACCTTGGCAAGGCAGCTCGATCTTCAGTACTTGATGAACTTTGTCTATCTAGCACTGCCTTTTAACATCCAGGGCGTGTCAAACCTCCACAACTGAGACGGACTATTATCTAGACATTAACCCCTTGGGGGTTCATATCATCCTAGTGCATACTGTCTTGCATATATGTCTATTGTGCTATTACTATTGTAATATCTCAGTTTACTTGATCTGTGTATTACCTACCGCCTCTAGAGGGCGAACTTGTGCATTATTCACTTTAAATAAAGTGTGTTTTATTTTCACTTACTGGTCTGAGAGTCCTAAAAAATCGTTACACCTTGCTTCCCGCACACATTACGCATGAGACCACTTTGTTAACCCTGAGGGTGGGGGCCGTCCATACTAAAGCTCTGAGATTTCAGGTGATTATCTCCTTGGATTACTCCATCGTTCTGGGGTTTCCTTGGTTGCAGACACACAACCCCAGGATGGACTGGCGAACATGTGACATTTTGGCTTGGTCCCTGCAGTGTATTAGGTCCTGTCTTTCATGTCCAGTGAGACTGACCCATGCGAAAACCTCTGCTCTGCCGGTGGAGTATGAGACATTTAAGGAGGTGTTTAGTGAAAGCCGGGCCGGGGCCTTACCACCACATAGGCCATACGATTGCTCTCTGGAGCTTATGCCGGGCCGTGTTTATCCATTGTCCATGGAGGAAAATAAAGTCATAGAGGAGGATACTTCTGATGTGCTGGCTAGAGGCATCATTCGGAAATCCACATCCCCTGCTGGTGAGAGATTTTTTGTTAAAAAAAGGACAGAGAGCTGTGTCCGTGCATTGACTTTCGTGGACTAAACAAACTGAAGGTCAAGAATGCGTATCCCATACCTTTGATTACCCTGCTCTTTGACCTCCTTAAAGAGTAAAAAATTTTCACGAAATTCAAACTAAGAGCCGCATACAACCTTGTTCGAATAAAGGAGGGGCATGAATGGAAGACAGCTTTTAACACCCGGAGTAGACACTATGAGTATTTGGTTATGCCTTTCGGTCTCTGCAATGCCCCAGCTGTCTTCCAGGAGTTCATCAATGATGTTTTACAAGAACTCTTACAAAGTTTTGTGGTGGTTTATTTGGATGACAACCTCATTCATTCTCCTACATTGGAGACTCATCGGGCAGACGTATCCAAAGTGTTGAGTCTTTTGACTGAGAACAACTTGCATTGTAAGCTGGAGAAATGCGCATTTCATAAGCCACAAGTAACCTTCCTGGGTTACGTTATCTCTGCCTCTGGATTCGCCATGGATTAAAAAAAATTGTCCACGGTAGTAGAATGACCTCGACCTGTGGGACTGAAAGCTATCCAAAGATTTTTGGGGTTCGCGAATTGCTACCAAAAATGTATTAAAAATTTTTCCACCATTGTCAAACCACTTACTGACATGACGTGTAAAGGTGCTAAGACCTCTGAATGGTCCCAAATGGCGATTCTTGCTTTCGAAAGATTGAAGGCAGCATTTTCTGCATCTCTGACTTTGGTTCATCCTAATCCCTCCCTGCCCTTTACCCTGGAGGTTGACGTATACAAGATTTGAGTGAGTGATCCTGGTGAGGCCTTATTGTAACGGTTTTTAGGACACTCAAACCAGCTGGTAAAATTAAACACAATTTTATTTAAATAGCAAATAATGCAAACGCACGCCCTCTATAGGCAGCAAGAATAAACTACACAGTGATGACTGATATAACACAGAGAGTCAATACACAGAATAATTGACATACAATATCTCAGCATAGATAATGGTGTTCAGTACCCAAAGGGTTAAGTGCATAAATCAGTCAGTCTCAGATGTGGTGGTTTGGCACGCCCAAGGTGTTAAATGGAGGTGCTGAGTAGAAGCAGTTCACAGTGTTCTGGAAATGTAAATGCCTTAGCCGAAGTGACCAACTTAGTTTAAGCAGAACAGAAATCCAAATAGCCCCCGCGGGCGTACCTAACAGGAAGACTGATTCTCCGAGTGCGAGTGTGGATAGCCCCCACGGGCGTAACGGAAACCGACCTGCAATGCAAGAGCTGGCAATAGCCTCCACAGGCGTTAACCAGAGACCAGCAATAGCGGTGATAGAGCCAATAGCCCCCACGGGCGTATACAACGAGAACCTGCCAGAGCTTGAGCCTTCCCTTTGCTGCCACACGAGCCCAGAGGCCACAGAGATGTCGCCCTGTAACTTAACGTAAAAGCGAGAGCCAATGGCGCCCTACCGGACCAACTTAACGTGACTAATCTGCAGAAGGATAGATTGAGCCGCCGTCGAAAAGCGGCCGACTCAGCAGACGTAGCATGGTAAGTGAGGCTCTATACTGGGGACCAAGGTAGCGAGAGTTAAGCAGCACTGCAAGGGTTAATATGCACGTTTAAACACAAGGCTCGGTAAGGTATTGAATCTCTGCAAGTGTACTGAGGCTCACGGAGGAACGCACAGCTAAGCAAGACAATACGGACACTGCACTGATCGGAGGCAACACAAGGCTAGAGTGATCACACGGCAGCTGGCAACAGCAGGGAAAAAATGTCGCAGCGGCGACAACGGGAACAGACAGGTCACAGGAACAGGCTGGAAGTCGATCTCGGAGCAGGAAGTCAGCCGGGCCGGGTCGTAGCACGAAGGAGGTAGTCATACAAGCCGGGTCATACACGAGCAGGAACGTCAGCCAAGCCGGGTCAGGAAACGGAGGTGGTTCACAGACAAGCCGGGTCAAACACGATCAGGAACACTGGAGCGTAGTCAGGACAAGCCAAGTCGGTACACGAGAATCCGGAACAGTGGAACACAGCAACAGCACTACTGGCACGGAAACACCACGAAAGGGCATCTGACAGATGTCTGGGCCAGGTATAAAAAGGTCACCAGGGGCGGGCCAAACTGGCTCAACAAATCAGAGCGAACCACAAGCGAGAGTGACAGAGAATCACAGGCACTGTGATACTTATGTCCTTGTGGGTATTTCTCGAGGAAATTATCCAAGACAGAGATGGTATATCAAATAGGGGACAGAGAATTATTGGCTATTACCTTGGCTCTGAAGGAGTGGTGGCACCTCCTGGAGGGTACAAAATCTCCAATTCTAAACTTAACCGACCACAAGAACCTTATTTACTTTTCTGAAGCTAAGCACTTGTCCTCCAGGCAAACCAGATGGGCACTCTTCCTTTCCTGGTTTAATTTTGTGGTTTCCTATCGTCCGGGCTCTAAGAATGTGAAGGTAGACACCTTTTCTCATCAGTTTTGCAGCCTGTCCAGGGAGGAGGTTCCTTCGACTCCTATTATTCCGGCAGATAGGATCGTCGTTACCATATGTACTTGTATTACATCTCCCCTGAGAGAAGAGATTCTAGCAGCCCAGGCAGCTGCCCCGGCTGAGAAGCCTGATGGAAGGTGCTTTGTTCCTACTCAGCTGCGCATTAAGCTTTTGAAGACCTACCATACCTCAAAAATAGCTGGTCACATTGGCCATGACCAATTGATTTGTTCTTTGTCACGGGTATTCTGGTGGCCAAGTCGCAGGTCCGACTGTGCTGCCTTCACTTGCCGGTTGGGTTGCTCCAGCCGGTAGACAATGGGGAGCGTCCTTGTTCACATTTGTCCATTGATTTTATGGTCGACCTTCCAAGTTCCATGGGCTTCACGGTCATTCTGATGGTCGTGGACAAATTCTCTAAGATGGCACATTTCATACCACTCAAGGGTTTACCTTCCACGCAGGAGTTGGCGGTGGTACTCGCTAAAGAAGTCTTTCGGCTCCATGGAATACCCAGGGCAATTGTATCCGATAGCGGAAGCCAGTTTGTGTCTCATTTCTGTAGGTTTTTCTGTGCTCAGATGAGCAAACAGCTGGCATTTTCCTCCACTTACCTCCCTCAGTCTAACGGTGTGGCCGAACGATCTAACCAAGCCTTAGAACAATTTCTCTGTTGATACATCTCGGATCACCACGATAACTGGGCTACCTTGTTACCTTGGGCAGAGTTTGCCAGGAATTGTGCTGTTAACTCTTCCTCACGGACAGGAGAGGGCTGGCAATTTGTGGCCCAGGGGGCAAATACATTCAAGTGGCCCATTTCTATTATCGTTCCAGCCCACCCCCTTTTGTTAATTTTAAAATTGGCATTAATGTTGTGACGTAAGTCAAGTGATACCACAGAGCTTACAGTTAAAATGGGGCTACACTAGTGAGCTACTACAAAGCTTACAATTTAAGTAAAGCTTTCCTAGTGATACTATAGAGCTTACAATGGAAATGGTTTATGCTACTAGTTTAACTCCATTTGGATTGTACCTCTGTGGTATCATTTATGTAGCTCCATTTCAATTGTAAGCTCTGTGGTATCACTAGTGTAGCTCCATTTACAGCAGCAGTCAGGAGATTTAGTGAGGTGCAGTGGTCTACTAGCCCAGACATATCACCAGCCCAGGGGGCAATTGTCCCCCAGGCCAGCCCTCCCCTGCTCACGGAGTTCCCCATTCTTGGTCAACTGTGGGTTTCAACCTTCATTCCTCCCCAAGGTCTTTCAGGCACAGGAGATTCTGGCTCTGGATGAGCATCTGAGGGCGCTCCGTTCCTCTTGGGTTCAGGTACAGCATACCCTACGTGGTTCCGTGCACCTACCTTTCAGGTAGGGGAGAGGGTGTGGCTGTCATCCTGGAATCTGAACCTCCAGGTTCCCTGTAATAAGCTGGCTCCTCGAATCATTGGTCCTTTCCATGTTCTATGCAAAATTAACCCTGTGACCTATGCCCTGGAACTTCCTGTCAATATGCGCATACATAATGTCTTCCATGTTTCTCTGTTGAAGCCCTTGGTCTGCAACCGGTATACCTCCGCTCCTGTCCATCCTGTTCCAGTGAGAGTTGCAGATCACAAGTAGTATGAAGTACAAAGTATCCTGGACTCTCCTAAGGTCAGAGGGCGTCTACAGTACTTAATTCACTGGAAGGGTTTTGGACCTGAGGAACGCTCTTGGATTCCAGCTGGGGACGTTCACGCTCCTGTCCTGGTGCGCAGATTTCATGCTCGTTTCCCTGACAAACCCCGTTTGGCTCCTCGGAGGAGGGGTCTTTGAGGGGGTATACTGCTACAGTTAACTCAGTTCCAGCGCCACAGCCTGCAGCGACGCTGGATGTGTCTAAACATCACTTCAGCTTCTTCCCATGTTTCACTCCCAATTCCAGGTCTGGGCGTGCTTGGCAATGCTATAGGCCATCCATGGCCCCTGGCAAAAATATTTGTTGCTCGAATTGACACAGGCACGAATCGGGAGATGGACGCATGCTGGTGAGATGCGTCATCCGCGGGCATGAAGGGACATTATGAAGCAGGGCTCTATTTAATGACTTGGTGTAGTTCCTCCTCCTAGCTACTTCCTGGGTTGGGCTTTAAAAGGGAACTGAGTGCTAACCCAGTTGCCCTTGCATTGTTGTTCGATACAGTTCTATTTCCCTTGGGCTCTGTGTATGACCTGACTTGTCTGTCCATCCATCCTGGTTCTGACCTGTGGCTCTGTCTGGCTATTCTCTTGCCTACTCCCTGTGTATAACAGACACCCAATCTGGTGCAGACCTGTGGCTCTGGCTGACTATCTGAACTGTGTATGACCTGGCTTGTCTAACCATCCAACCTGGTGCTGACCTGTGGCTCTGTCTGACTATTCTCTTGCTTACTCCCTGTACTTAGTCGACACCCAATCTGGTGTGGACCTGTGGCTCTGGTTAAGACTTACCTTCCTGTTTCACAGAGTGAGACTGGGTTTTCTCCCCCTTGCATTCCTTAGTGGAGTTTTCCTTCATTAGGCTGATGGCAGGCCTGCGTCAGCTTTATCTCCCTTCTCTCTACCACCTCTGGGAGATTCCTCGGCCTACTCACTGACTGCAGGCATGAGTCAGTTTGCCTCTTGCTGCGTCTCCTGCTTGCTTTCCCGTATTCAGACTACAGGGGCGTGTGCCTGTCTCTGGTAGAGGTTCTCTCCATTAGGCAGATTTCTTTTTATTTTATTCTGTAGTTTTAATGCATCTATATCTATGAGGAATAGTTATATTGTATAGGGATAATTATATACGTTCTAGACATACGTGTATATGGACGCAAATAGCACGGAAGGCGTCATAATAAATTTTTTATTGAATATATACATTTTGTGATTTTTGAGATCACTCCCGGTTTGGGGAAGACTATGACTGCATTTTTTCTATTTGCTCATATCTGTTGGTCCCGAGCACCTTAGCTTTATTGAATCATTCTTATTGTGATTATTGGTGCATCTCATGCTAGTAGACTTTGTATTATTTCCTTGGTAGTGATGGTGTTGGTTACGATATTGTCCATAATTTGAAATAATTGTTTTTTTGTATGTTTATGTTTTCTCTATTCCATTGGTGTATATGTTCCATGGAATAATCCTTATCATCCCTTAGTAGTTTCTTTTGTTTCCGTTCAAAGTTTTTTCAAATTTCTCCACTCTTTCATTGGTCTGCTTATCTAGTTTGGAGAGTTCATGATTACCTTTGTAGGATTCCAGTTTTGTCTTAGTAGTTTCTGTGGTATCAAGTGTCTCATTCAGTTTGGTTTCCTTAAAGGGATAGTAATACTTAAGTATTACTAATCCCTATAGTAAAGTACTACTAAGAAAACGTATTACCCCCAGTGTCATCTCTCAAACCTTTATGGTTTGAGAGATGATCTCTTCTAAAGTTGCCCTCTCCCTCCCCCTTCCCCGTAGTCAGCATTGTAGCTGACTGAAGGGAAATCGGGTCATAGATCATCAGGCGACTCTGCAGCAGAGCCGCGATCGTGTTAATTAAAAAAAAACTTTCACTAAAACGGTTTGCAAGCACACGTAGAAGACCATTTCAGTGAAAGTTTTCTTTTTTAGGAACGCAATCCGGCTGTACTGGAGAGCCGCCTGAAAGTCGTACGACTTTCTTACCTGCAGTCAGCTACAATGCTGACTACGGGGAAGGGGGAGAGAGGGGGCAACTTTAGAAGCGATCATCTCTCAAACCATAAAGGTTTGAGAGATGACACTGGGGGCAATACTTTTTTTAGTAGTATTTTGCTACTTAAGTATTACTATCCCTTTAAAGTTGATAATCAGATGCATTGATTCAAAAGAGCATATATCAACTTTTGGTCCCATTTATTATAAAACTCAGTTTATTTCTGCCCAAAGGCAGGTTCTTTGATAATACACAGTCCTCTAGGGATCTGTCGTTTCTCAATATATTTTTGTAATGAAATTATTTCCCACCACTGGGACATCTTGGTCTTAAGAAGTTTCTATAAATCGAAAAACAGTTTTTTGAGGTCTTTGTTGGGATTCTCTTTTCTGGGGACCACATCCCTATTAGTTTCATTGGGTTGGGCTAAATGGTCTCCAAAGCGTATAGCTACTAGTCCCTCCCGCCTCTGTTTTCTATTTAGACAACTTAGCATCATATGGGTGTGGTGGTGTAAAAGAATTTAATATTTCAAATGCTAGAGTTTTGGTAAGATACTAGTGACTTAAACTACATTTGCTGGTACAGGAAGATAGGAGACTGCTTCCTAGAAGGATTACCACATATATATTTCTGATACCAGTGTCTTGGTTATACCTGATTTGGGTGTATTCATACACATGTATGTACTTAAATATCCATATGTAGAATAATAGTAATATCTCCATCCCTAGTCTAACACCCTGGGTATTACCCCCACACATCTAACTATACATTATCAGTTGCTTTCTGTGCATTGGTTATATCACCTCTCAGGTTAAAGAGTAACCATTTTTTCTGTCTTGCAATATTAGTGAGCACTCCTAATACGTATATATTTCTGATCTGAATGTTATCTCTGTGCTAGGGGAATCTGGGCATGTAAGAAGGGAGAAAGTGAGATTTACCCCAAATATCCCAAAATTCTGCATGACTAACTGGGAAGACACAGGCAGCTATGATCCAAGTTTCTTCTTGATCCAGCTGTTATCTCTATGTTAAGGGTGTCTGGGGTTGTGAGAAGGAAACAAAGGAGATATAACTCAAATACCTTAACATTCTGTGTCACTGACTAGGATCCAAGTTCCTTCCTGATTTTGCTTTTATCTCTGTGCTAGGGGAGTTTTGTGGTATAAGATGAGAGCAACGAAGATTTACCCTAAACCCCCCTGAGCCATGATCCAAGCTCCTTCCTGATTTGGCTGTTATCTCTATGTTAGGGGAGTCTGAGGCCTGAGAATGAAACAAAGGGGATTTAACCCAAATACCCCACAATTCTGTGTGACTGACTAGTAAGACACAGGCAGCCATGATATGCATTCCATCCTGTTCTGGCTGTTATCTCTGTGCTAGGGGAGTCTGTGGGTTGTTGTCACAGTTTGCCAAGTACAAATCAGGAGTCAGAACGGTATAGTAAAAAAAAGAACACTTTATAAAAATGATAACTACAAGAGTAATCACAGTAATAGCAATAAAAAGTATGAATTAACCCAGAGAGGAAGTAGAGGTCCCACTATAGGTCCACCATAACAGATTAAATATTAGATATGGTATAAAATTGGGTATAATATTCCCTGTGACCACATTACTCCAATGCGTTTCAAAATCACTCACTGATTTCTTCCTAAGGGAGTTCAAACTGAATATTGAATCTGTTATGGTGGTGTGTGGGGACCAATGAGTTAATAGAAGGAGGTAACGCTATGAAGTAACTCCATTGTATCTGCTTGGCGCCGAATAAAAGTGGCAGGTTCCGAGTGAATTATCGCCTGAGAAGGGGAAGAAGCAATACTTTCTGGAGGTACTAGAACTACACAGAGGTTCGGCAATACAAAAGAGTGGGACCATGGAATTGAGTTCATCTGCACTGGTGATAATTCACTTCGCAAGAAGGAAATTAATACTACTAGACCGGTGAGAATGCTCCTGTTATTTTCCTCAAGCCGACACTACGTACCGACCGCTTTAAATATTATACCCCCATAGGCGTTGAATACATCTAAAGTCATCCACACACATCAGGAGACTGATATATATTATATTAGGGAAGAAAATATAACTTCAAGTACATGGAACTGTGATTCACTGTAACTTTGGCTATGTAATAGATCTACAAATAAGATCTAACTGACTAAATAATTTTATCCCTGTTGACTATTTTCTGCACATTTATCTGTGGCAGCCCAAACACTATTATCTGCACACCTATTTGTGACAGTTCAGACATATTTTTTATATATTTAATTTTTTACGATTGATCGTTTTATTATTTTTGTTTTTTTTTTAACGTCACTTGGGCTCTCTTATACACATATTCATATATTTTTGTTATATTTCCCTTTTGTACTTATGTGTATGTGTTATATTTTAGCTTTTATATTTGGTTAAATAGGGAAAGGGTTAAAATAATTATTTAGTTATATTGTTTGGGATTAGCCGTGTTTGCCTTATGCCCTTATTGTGCTCCCGGTAGGGCAGACTGAGGTTAAGTTAGAACCATGGGGTGTCTTTCTGTTCTCTAGCCCAGTTCATCGGGAAGAACGGTGTGGATGGTATATGTAATGCTTTGTGAGTGCATATTTTCTCATTATCTGTTTTTAGATTATTGTTTGGGACTATATAGTGATCCTTGATCCTGATTGGTGGATCTAGGGTTATCACATTTAAACTCATCTTTTCCCATCATTCCTCACCACATGCTTTTATTCTGTAGTTTTAATGTATCTATATCTATGAAGAATAGTTATATTGTATAGGGATAATTATATGCGTTCTAGACATACGTGTATATGGACGCATATAACACGTAAGGCGTCATAATAAATTTTTTATTGAATATATACATTTTGTGATTTTTGAGATCACTCCCAGTTTGGGGAAGACTATGTCTGCATTTTTTCTATTTGCTCATATCTGTTGATCCCGAGCGCCGTAGCTTTATTGAATCATTCTAATTTCAACTGGAATCGAAGGGCAAGGATTCCTATTTGAGGCTGCTGGGCAATCGTTTTGCTGCCATTTGGCATCTCTGCGCAACTTAATATTCTTGATTATAATAATCACAATAAGCAAACAGAAATCAAAGAACGTATAGGGAAAATGGATGAACCATCTTCTACTACAAACCAACAACTGATTAATGCAACCAATCCAAAAAGAAATAACACAAAACAACATGATAATGATCCATCCTGGACTCAAATACACTGGATAACCAACAGTGAAAGACCCAAGAACACCACTACATCAAGAATTGTGTTTGAAGGGAAACCAAATATCCCAAACTTTTCAGAGGGTCCTATCCCTAAACCAAGAAAATTACTGAGTATAAAATCCCCAAAGATGCAACCCAAACTTATTGATGAACAGAAACAAGATGTTTTAAACCATCTAGAGTGACCTACCCCAAAATCAAGAAACACACTAATGGGAAAACCCCCAAAGGCTCAAGCCCAGACAATGACAAGCAATTCAGGAACAGCTGAAATCATAACTAATGAAAGAGCTAACATAAGGGAAGAAAGCTACAAACAACAAGGGACAAGACCCAAAGACAATATTTCCCATAATCAAATGTCTTTTTTATCCCAGGTCCAGAAAACTCCCATTCAAACTTGGCTGAGAAGAGAATGAAACAAGGACAGGGGCAAACCTCCAAGGACTCTATTGAGAAGAAAAAGATCCAACGAACCAGAAGAGGGAGACACGGAAATAAGAGAAAAGAAAAGGAGAAATCAGAGTCTGGACAGAGCCGAATAGGAGGAATCTTCGATCTTTCTACCTATACCTTAACAGCTGATAACATTTCTCTCCTAAGAAAAGGCCTCAAGTTCACACCCAACTCAATCCCCAATAAATTTGAATTGTTCATGGACATTCCTAAATTCATAAGAAAATTGACCTTAAAGAAACACTGTGCAAAAGAAGCAGAAAAAAGAAGAGTCTAATGAATCTGATCTACAAGGACAACAAGATGTAGTAACATTGGGAATCCTAATGGAACTTTGTGATGAAGAACCATACCCATCTATAGATGAAAGTTCAATCAACCAACTACCGAGATTTAAACACACCAACCTCAAACCATCTTCTAAATTTAACCCAGTACATACTCATATAGAAGCCTTTACGGATATGGTGATTAAAGACATCCGTAAGATGCTCTCCAAACCAATTAAGATAGATCAAAACCTCACACAGAAAGAAATAATAACAGTCTAAAATCATTGATGGATTATGACTTTTAGAGAGGCAGACAAAGGAGGGGAACTAGTCATACAAAACAAAACAGATTACATACAAGAAGCAGACAGGATTTTACAGGATCGCTCATTTTACTAAATTTTACCTACCAGCTCAATACTCAAATTCCAGAAAGAATACTATGAACTCATAACAGACGCATTTCTGAATGGGATACTGAATAAAGGAGAATTCTGTTTCCTAAAGATTCAACACCCGGTCATACCCATCTTTTATTATTTACCAAAAATACATAAGAACCTCACAAACCCTCTAGGATGACCCATCATTTCCGGAATCATTTCTTTGACCAGTAACCTTTCTCAATACATTGATCATTTCCTACAACCGTATGTACAGCAGCTCAGGTCATACACACAAAATTCCACTGATATACTGAGAAAATTGAACAAATTCAAATGGTCAACAGAATACATCTGGGTCAGCAGCAATGTTTCCTCATTATACACCATCATAGAAAATCAAGCAGGCATAAGAGCAGTAGATGAGATATTAAGAAAGGATCAAAATCTTTGACAAGAACAAATACAATTTATCATTGATTATTGCATTTATATTACAATATAATTATTTTATGTTCAACAATACTCATTACCACCAGTTCAGAGGTACTGCAATGGGGACACGCATTGCCCCAACATATGCAAATCTGTTTATGGGAGCATGGCAGGAGACCCACATTTGGAAAAATCACCATCAGGATCTAGCGCTATATGCTCAGTATATAGATGATCTATTACTCATCTGGAAGAGTGGAGCACCAAAACTACAGGAATTCTTATTTGCAATCAATCAAAATGATCTGGGCCTACAATTTACATATAACACAAACACATCTTCAGTCACCTTTTTAGGCTTAGAAATAACTAATGGAACAGATGAACACATAAGAATATGTACCCACCAGAAACCAGTGGACGTAAAAGGTTACATTGAAGTTAACAGTAGTCACCACCCAAAATGGCTTACCAGCGTTCCATACAGCCAGTTCCTGAGAGTTAAAAGAAACTGTACTAATGCAAAGACTTTGAATCACAAGCAGCTTCATTGGAAAAAAAGGTTCTTGCTGTAACGCAACAATAACTTTAATACAGTCTATTCATACACATTGTGAGAGAATAGGAATCCATTCCCACGATTGGAGATATTATACTACCATCCTTTGCCACTATTATATACATATCAGCATTGCATACACCAGTATTGTCCAGGGACGGGAGTAGGAGCACCCGTGTATACAGGCTACAGTGTGCAGCGCTACTCAGTATGCTCCGCATCACCGGAACATTGCAAAGCATTATTCAACTCAAATTAACAATAGAAACAATGTATATATCTCTCTGTCCAGTACATCTCTGATCAGACTTTTCCACCAACCCAATAATTGTCATTTATCAACCTTGGAAATGAGTATTGCTTATATTACTCTTCTGTGTTTATCCTTTTGATCTTCTATGACCCAGGACTCTCAAATTAATATAACTGCTCATTGTGTTATACTTATGAGGTTTCCAAATCATTTATTTGTTATGTACTATGTTTTCTGTTTAGTATTTCCATTTTTATAATTTTTATTCCTGTTTTAACCTGATATGACCCTTTGAACCTTTACTGCTGACCTGCATGGCTGATTGGCCATTTTAGGCTTAAATTTCCATTCTGCCATTTTTGGCATCTCTTTGCACCAAACATCCCGAACTTTCCTGAAGAAGAGGCTAATAGCCTAGAAACACGTTGACAGACTAGAAGGGATATATCTATTGTATCACCCTTTCATTTATTAGTGTTGCCAGCCTACTAAAAAGCAGAAACTGCCTTATCAGGGACAGAGTCACGACCTTCAGGCCGGCTGTGCTGAGGACTGAGGGACTCAGACTTCGCAATTGGTACCTGGAGGAGTAGGAGACTCGGACATCCTTGGCGACAAGCCTGCAGTGATCTTCTGTCTGTCTGATGTGCACATCTTCAAGGGGCGATCTGGTGAGCAGATAATAATATTGTGCTTATTCAGGGCCGGCCCAAGACATTGTGCTGCCTGGGTCCAAAGATGAAATGCTGCCCCACCTTGGCACACCAAAACCACACCCACCAAAACACACCACATCCTTAATTATATTAACTCCTCTCTTGCCCCTAAAACCACATAGAACTGTCATGTTTTTTGTTTACACCCCTTGTGCCTCTTTCTCCCTCCTTAACTTTTTACACCCCTTGCACCTCTTTCTCTCCACCCTTGTGCCTCTCTTTTCACCCCTTGTGCCTCTTTTTCCCCCGTCTTTTCACCCCTTGTGCCTCTTTTCCCCCATTGTGCCTCTTTTTTTCATACCTTGTACCTCTTTTTCCCACCTTTTTACCCCTTGTGCCTCTTTTCACCCCTTGTGCCTCTTCTTTTTCCTCTTTTAATCGATTGTGTCTCTTCCCCCTGCCCTTGCCTGTTTCTCTTCTCCTTCGCTGTCTCTCTTCTCACTGGCTCTCTCTTCTCTGCTTGTCTGGCTCTTCCTCCCCCCCTTGTCTGTTTCTCTTCTCCTTCTCTCTCTCTCTTCTCCTACTGGCTCTTCCTCTTGCTTTTTCTCAGTCTCCCCACTGCTCCACACTGGTGACAGCCGGGACCGTGTCACACGCGGAGACACCACGTGGTGCATGCTGGGATTTTCTTCGTCAGTCTGGGCTCCAGTTTTAAAGTTCCACTGGCCTCTGAACAGAGGAAGAAAACCCCAGCATGCTCTACACGGCATCACAGTGTGTGATGCGGTCCCAGCTGTCATCAGTGCGGGGCAGTGGGGAGACACTGCGCACAAAATAGCATGCCTTGGGGCGGCAAATTGCCGCCCCTGTCAGAGTGCCGCCTGGGTCCATGGACACACCGGGACCCATGTAAGGGCCGGCCCTGTGCTTAGTGCTATATTATTGGATATATCTGTTGAGCGTACATCCAAGAGTAAAGAGTTTTTATACCTCAATACTCACCTTATCCAATATTCTTACATTTAGCAAATTACAGCTAACAGATCATAAAGCTCAATAATCTAGCATTTATGTTTCACGGCTCCTAATACTAATTATAATCATTATATTATAGTGCTGAGCTTCATTTATATTTGTGATTTTTAGTTCAAAATCTTTTTATTTTTTATTCCATCTATTTTTGATGCTGTAAATCCATACTAACCTGTAGTTTACATTTGCCTTTTAATTCCAATATAGTTTTAAATATTTATTATTTATTTTCCTTTACATCCTTTAATAAATATGTTGTTTAGACCAATATTCCTATTTATTTTATTGATATATTGTGATGCATCTGAATTTATAATACTACAGTCTCATATATACTACAGTTAGATCCTTGGTGCACTGTCTCTCTTTCTTTTTTACTCAGATCAGAAAGAAATTATGGCTGCCTGTGTCTCCCCAGTCAGTCACACAGAACTTTGGGGAATATTTGGTAAATCTCCTTTCTCCCTTACTCTCCCAGGGTGTCCCTGTGCTCCCCCAAACACAGATTATTAATTTCCTGCCTACAAGACTTCCTAAACTACAATGCAAATTTACTTTATTTGCCTATCTCAACCTACTGTAGAACTGTGCTGCTTACTCTATCTCTCACAAACACAGAATGGATGCTGTGAGAACCTGACATCCCTTTTATACTATGCCTTTTAATATATTGTAAGCATTGGTCAGTATATATTTTGTTGTAATAGATTTTATAATATGTACAATCTCAGGAGATTGAACGTATTAATATACACCCACTTGGACTAGTGGGCATTTACAGTGGTGATCCTGCAAAACCGATCAGCAAAATCAGTCTGATAAGGGTTAACATTGCAACATTGTGGCCGTCCCGAGACGATAGCTTCCTGATTGGTAGAATTTTTGGCGATGTGCTCACTGTTCAGTCAGGGTGTAACAAGAAGTTTTAAATAGCCGCTCCGTTTTGTTTTACTGATATTAATTACCTACAGAACTTGAAAAAGTAACGTTGATCGTAACTAAATGCTCAGCAGTGTGGGATTTAACATTCCATATTTTAATCTTTTTATGAATAAACTGGTATACATTTGAAGAACATTGTTGGAGCGGCATTCTTCTTTTTTTCCCTTTAATTATCTTCTGGCAATTGGAGAGCACCATCAAGTGTCACGAAACTGAACCGGAGATCTGGAGGAGAGAGTTGGCGTGAACACCGGCCAGTTACCATACAGGGATGGTAAGATATTCCATTTAAGCTTATTTAGCTGTATTTATACATAAGTATTTATGCAGCAACATGCAAATGTTAGTGTATATACATATTATTATTGTATCCATCCGTATCTTGAGTGATAAGGCACTATTAGCGCCTCCTGTGTTTTTTCTTTTCTTTTTTGAGGAGTGTGTAAGGTGATTTTCTTGGTATTCAGTGAGCAAAATAAAGGCAGCAGAGGCTCACAGTGTATGCTATCATGCAGTAACACGATGAGCACCTGGAATAAAAGAAACGGAGGTGCTAGAAGGACCATGATGCATCCAGTGTGTCAGAGGAGGAGGAGGAAGTGACCACCACCAGTATGGAAGGGTCTGGGAGCCTGTTTCCCCATATCCAATGATTCCCAGTCCCCATGCATCCTCCCTTGGGATCTGGGGGAAATTGTGACAAAGGCAAAATATGGTAGCAGTGTGAGCAACACAGTTCAGCTGCCTGTTCCTGCTGCTACTGCTGCCAGGGTGCATTGTGATACGTGGGAGGAAGAAGAGCAGATGATGGCAAGTGTGACCGCAAGGGCTCTTAGTCTAAACACTTGTCATCCAAAAGCAGTCCCACTTCTACCACACAGTAGCTACAGAGTGATGGGGGTAAGGGAGGGGATGGTGGTGGTGATGGTAACTGTGAAGCAGCTGGTGGGACCAGCATGAATGTTTATCCACCTATTGCTGATGTAGAAGGGGATGTGATGATAAGCAGTCAGATTAGTGGGCAAAGGAACCCAGAACATCCCCTGACCCTGTGATTCCCCTTCCCATGGCATTGTACCTTTGGGACATGATGATGAAGAAGGTGGAACTGGGTAGCAGTATTAGCATAATGACAGATCAGCTGCCAGTGTCTACTGCTAGTGATGCCAGTTTGTCTTCTTCACCTGAAGAGGAGATGGCAAATGACAGAAAGACAGTAATTTCTTTTCTTCTGTTTATAATTTCTTTTCTTCTGTTCTTACCAAGGAAGACCCGATGGACAAGAACCTGCAAACTACTTTTACAGAACATTCACAACAAGCATGGGATTGGCTAACACAAGAAAAAGTGTTAAAACAATTAAATGGTGTTAAGGTAGACAAAGCATGGAGGCCAGATGGTATACACCCATGGGTACTTAAAGAGCTAAGCCGGGCCCTGGCCAGACCATTACTGTTACCGTTTGGAGTAATCAGTTGTTTGAATACTGGACTGGATGTTTACCTTGTATCTGTATCCAAAATTATGGACAGGGAGTGCTCACCACCTGGAGGACCTGGACCGGATTGAGTCTTAGGTCCCGGGTTGGTATAACCCCCCATCTGCAGATAATAGAGGGACCCCTCTGAAGACGTGTCTTTGCTCATCTTGTATTGTCAATCTATGATTACTATTATGAACAAGGAGGTTTTTGCCACCTGGAGGACCTGGACTGGACAGAGTCTTGGGTCCCGGGAAGGTATGACCTCCCATGTATATTGAATTGAGGATCCTCTCCAGAGAGGTGACAAATCCTTTATTGTACCCATGAGGCTTTGCCATAACAGGAGGGTGACCCTTGTATGTTCGTGATTATCAAGTGGACTAAACAATAAGAACCAGGTTGCCTATTTCTATATACAGGATATGATGTTTGGACTCATGGACGCAGATTGTGAATATAGGAATGTATACAATCTTTTGGTTAATGAGGATATACCTAATATTTAATGTGTGTTTCTGAATATTACTACATGTGGATTAACCCATTTTTGTTCATCTAATTTGAAATTCTCTAGGCTGTTATTCAAGATCCTTTGGCGCTTGTATCAGTTTCCACTGACTTTTTATTTTCATCCCGTTATTTTGTGTCATCTTATGCGGTTCTGTGCTAACTTGATACAGCCGAGGCAGACAGCAGTGCTTTACATATGTGTACCTTACCTATGTAGGTTACTATAATGCATCTACTATATTAATATCCCATGATAAATGTGTATTTAATAAGATGGAGTGTCACGTTTAACTAGCTCCTTTGAGTGCCCTGATCGTTGTGTGCTGAGCAATGCGGCGGAGACCCGCAGTGTAGCACACACGAACGTGAGGTATATTGAGCTTTTATTATTTCAACATCTTTTTCTGATTATTTTTTATACACATTACAGTGCTCTTTATGTGAATGACATCTAGCGGGAGTGTTCAACAGGCAGCATCTGAGAATACTCGAAGAGACTTAGAGTGTTCAGGTATTTCCCGTATCTGTAGCTAATGAGCATATGTTCTTTTCATGTAATTACAATCGGTGCCTGTTAAGTAGATTATGAGCCTCTATCTTAACGGGGTGTTTATAGCGGATTTGTCCTCATGTATGCTCATAGCTAAGCGTGCTGTGCGATGCGTGGGAGACCCGCGGCACTATGCACACAGGTATGGGATACATATTGGCGTTACCGATTTGAACTAACTGAAATTAGTTATATGGAGAATGATTATTATATATGTGTATGTTTCTATATATGTTCCATACATTTATCATTGTAATAGCATCCACATGAGTTAACCAGAAGTCGGTATTCATATGACATATGTACTTATGTTGCATTGATTTTATATATAACTAGTTGAACAGCCCGTTACACGGGCCACAGTGCCTCAGTCAGCCGGTCGCGGGGCAGTCACACGCAGTGGAGACTGCCCGCGCCTCGGCTGATACAGAGCCTCTGGCAGCCGGTCGCGGGGCAGTCACACGCAGTGGAGACTGCCCGCGCCTCGGCTGATACAGAGCTGGACGCTCCTTCAGAGCGCCCAGCTCTGTATCAGCCGCGGCGCGGGCAGTCTCCACTGCTTGTGAGTGCCGCACGCGCAGCAGTGTCTACTGCGCATGTCGGGCGTTACACACAACTTGGCGAATTATTATATAGGATTATGTGATTTTTTAAATTATACTTGTTGTGAGGGTAAAGGTGAAAGGTCACAGGTGATAGGGTATATATGGGCGGTATGTTTGTTCACAAGTTATCTTGACAAAGATCCCTGTGGAGATCGAAAAGTTAATCCACAATAAAGACTTTTTGTATTGAATGAGAAGTCCCCTGCATGTGCTGATCTTCAGTAGCATCTGGAATCCTTTTTATCTGGCACCCAGGCATTTGCATGCATATCGAGAGTGCTTCCTTACTGTTGAATATTGGATATTTTTTGGAGTGCACCCGTGGGTTGAGCATTTGGAACATATTAGGACTTATTATTGCTCATAATACACGGACCTGGACTTTGGCAATGGAACCTTTAGATACTGACTTCTACAACATAAATATTGAAACCCCCACTGGATCTTTTGCTTTCACTGAGGTTCAAGCTAATGCCATCCTTTTTACTGAAACAGCTCTGGATGAATCCCCAGAACAGGTACCAATTGATATATTTCATCATTTACTCAGATTAAAGAAAAGAGAAATTGACCTGCATCTGCATGGTATTTATTTATCAGACTATTACAGACAAAAGAAGATACCCAGAGGATTTAGGATTTCTAACATCCCAACAATAGGACGCAATAACCCAGACTTTTGTGTAAAATGGTGTTCAATACTTAACAAGTGCTCTTTTGATCTAATATTGCTTGTAATTGAAGAAGTCACTAGACTCTTAAATTTGGTAAAAGCAGAGGTGGTTGCCTATGAACAAATACATCTAACCACTTTAACAGAGGATAAAACAGACAATTGGTCTGATAAATTAAGAACCCAATTATTAACATTTAAGACTGAATTACATAGGTTTAAGAAGAACAAGGTGGATAAGGTTAATTTAGATTACAAGGAAAGAAGAGTGTATAGGTGGCTCTCAGGTTCAGATGATAGAAAACAACCTAGATTTAGAAGAACATCTAGGAATAAAATTCAAAGACCTAATTTAAACACAATTGACAATTCATCAGGGAATTCCTCAGGTTCAGAGCAGGACACACCAATAGAGGGAGCAACTGGTACAACAGAATCTAACAATTCTAACGTGCCTACACCTTTTTTAGGGGTCACAACCAGAAATCAGTCTGCACGAGGGAGGGGAGGCCCCATAAGAGAAGGGGTGGTAAGCGACATAGGCACTCCAGGACCAAGTGTTCAAAAACCACCCAGCAGGGGGAGGAAGTAGTGTTCAACCTCTCTTCCCATAGTCTTACCCCCTCTGAGATTAGGCTATTAAATAGAGGGTTATCGTTTGTACCTGCAACCAAACAGAATTAGATCTGTCTATCGATATACATAGATTTCAACGTAGTTTGAAATTAAAAGATTTTTTTCAACATAAAAAATCTGAACAAGTGCCCTTTAAACCTAGAAGCACCTTTGAGCCAGTTAATACTAATAAGTCCATCAGTACTTTCTGCCAACTTCTTGAAGAAGATTTAAAGGGAACATATAGCAAACAATACTCTAATCTGACTAAACCAGAAAGAGACGCTATTAAATCTCTATCCTCCAACCCCAATATAGTTATCCGCCCAGCAGATAAGGGTGGGGCTATAGTGGTGATGGATTATGGGGACTACCATGCTGATATCATGACTCAATTACAAGATACTAATATATATCAATTACTTACTGGTGACCCCACCTGTAAATATATGAAAATGATAGATAAAACTCTAGAGATAGCACATGACTCAGGATGGATTACCACTGACACACTTGGTTTTCTTAATCATCTCAATCATCCTATTTGCCCTATATTGTATACAATTCCAAAAATACATAAAGACCCTATACATCCACCAGGACGACCAATAGTGTCTGCCATAGGTTCATTATTACAGCCTATTGCACAGTTTTTGGATTATTTTATTCAACCACTGGTGCAGAAAACCACCTCATATATCAGAGACACTACAGATCTCATTTTGAAATTAAGAACCTTGGGCAACATAACCTGTGACATTATTCTTGTGACACTAGATGTAAAATCTTTGTATACCATGATCCCCACACTAGAAGAAATTGAGGCAGTACGTGAAGCCCTTGTTAAAGATCGTGATACAAAGAGACCTCCCACAGAATTTCTTATGACTTTATTAGGGTTTTGTTAGGGACATAATTATTTCAAATTTGAAAAATCCTATTATCTACAAATCTCTGGCACTTCGATGGGATCTAACATTGCACCATCATTCGCCAATTTATATATGGCCATGTTTGAAGAGACATATATTTTATCACAGTATAAAGATGAATTATTATGTTACTATAGATTAATCGATGACTTGTTTTTGATTTTGAAAAAGGATGCAGAATCATTGACAGTTTTTGTGGATTATTTGAACCATCTTGACACCCCAATTAAATTCACATATACTGCCAGCACAGACCAAGTGAACTTTTTGGATATTACAATTAGCAACAACAATGGGATACTTAGCACTACTAATTATAGAAAACCCACTGACAGAAATACACTGTTGCTCAATAGCAGTTGCCATCCAAAACATATATTAGCCTCAGTGCCCTATTCACAGATGATTAGGGTGCTGAGGAACAATAGTGATAGAGAAATGGGATTGGAGCAAACGGAGGAACTAATCTCGAGATTTAAAGACAGAGAGTACAAGGAACAGCACTTGAGGCAACACTTACAACGTGCATGTGCCTTTTCACAAGACCAATTACTACAACCAGGCACAAAAGCTACTTCAACCCAAAGATTAATTTTCAGTTCACAATACACTCCAACTTCCACGAGAATTAAACAAAGTATACAAGATCACTGTCATATTCTAGCCAAAGATAGGGCGCTGCCACCAATCTTTAGAAATCTTCCACTTATGGCCTACAGAAGGGGACCTAACCTGAGAAATATGCTGGTAAAAACGGATCCCAAACATTGTTACATAAGTGAAACACAAATGTGGCTAACTAATAGCAAGATGGGATGTTTTAAGTGTCCAAGTTGCATAACATGTAGAAACTTACTAACTGGACCCTTCTTCCGTGATCCAAGATCTGGAAAAATGATCTCTATCAGACAAAGACTAACATGTACATCTACCTATGTCATTTACTTTATAATATGTCCATGCTCTTTAATGTATATTGGCAAGACAATCACTTCAATTCGTGAACGAATGGCAAACCATAGGAAATCTATTAGGGATGCTCTACAAACAGGAAACTCAGACAAACCAGTGGCGAGACACTGAAGTATATGATTATCGATCAGGAGCCCAATCCTCCAAGAGGGGGAGATAGAGGACGGAAATTGATACAGAGAGAAACATGTTGGATTAAAAGATTTAACACTTTGGCACCTAATGGTCTCAATGGATATATCTCCTATTCATGTTTTTTATGATTTGCAGCTCTAATCCATGGAACTATGGAGGCGGTGTAATCTTGGAGGATGCTATCTCCCGATTAATCTTGCATATTAATTTGGAGTAATCAGTTGTTTGAATACTGGATTGGATGTTTACCTTGTATCTGTATCCAAAATTATGGACAGGGAGTGCTCACCATCTGGAGGACCTGGACCGGATTGAGTCTTAGGTCCCGGGTTGGTATAACCCCCCATCTGCAGATAATAGAGGGACCCCTCTGAAGACGTGTCTTTGCTCATCTTGTATCGTCAATCTATGATTACTATTATGAACAAGGAGTTTTTTGCCACCTGGAGGACCTGGACCGGACAGAGTCTTGGGTCCCGGGAAGGTATGACCTCCCATGTATATTGAATTGAGGATCCTCTCCAGAGAGGTGACAAATCCTTTATTGTACCCATGAGGCATTGCCATAACAGGAGGGTGACCCTTGTATGTTCGTGATTATCAAATGGACTAAACAATAAGAACCAGGTTGCCTATTCCTATATATAGGATATGATGTTTGGACTCATGGGCGCAGATTGTGAATATAGAAATGTATACAATCTTTTGGTTAATGAGGATATGCCTAATATTTAATGTGTGTTTCTGAATATTACTACATACACATACGCTTAGAAATCCATGTATAAAGTGGAACCTGAGGCAAAAAGGTGATTCCTTGTTAAACTTATTTGCATATGCCTACCCAGAATCCCTTGCTGTAGTAACAACACTGCAAATGGGAGATTTCTGTGGGAAAAGCAAGTCTTATGGCTTGACTGGTGTGTCAAATTTTTGTTTAACATTGTATCTACCACCCACCAAATTCAGGTGGAAGGGGTTTTCATTCACTTTTTTCTCCACCATGACCTTTTCAGTTTGTTCTCCACATGAGCACCAAGCCTCAATAGCAAACCAGTAAAACTAACCTCATGCTGATAAGTTGCATTGACAACTAAACGGCCGTCCATGAGTGGTTCACTGGCTCCGGCACAAGGCTCTGAAAGAGGGAAAGATGGCAACCTGTGCACCCATCAAGACCTCTACAGACCTTCAAGCACGCACTAAGAAGAAGAAGAGCCCCCAGAATGCCGCAGTAGGAGGAGCCAGGGTAACCAGCACCAATACAGCGGAGCAGGCTGACGGGGCAGCCGAACCCAGAAGCAAAGGCACAATGGTTGACTCAGTTCTGAGCTCTGGCAGAGGAAGTAGTCAACCCAAGTCCAGTAATGGAAATGGAGCGGACAACAGACATAGCCCAGGGAGTGTACCCACCCTAGAGCCATGGATGAGGCAGACTGTGGTGCTGAAGTTGAAGGAAGTGGAAGGCCGGACCCCTGCTCTGGACTGTGAGACTTTCAGCAAAGAAATGGTGCTGGACCACGGCTTCTCCATAGTGGAGACACTAAGCATACAGAATCTCCTGGGTGGTATTTTCTACATCACCTTCATCTCTATGAATGTGTGCAAGCGGTACTGGGACATGGTGCAGACAAAGAGACATGAACTGCCCTTCTCCTGCTTTTTGGGCAACTGCCCTATTCAAAGAGAAGAGAGGCCGGTAACTCTCTCAATGAGAAATCCACACACACCAGGACACGTCATCTCTGCGTTCCTGAAGCGGTTCTGCACTTTGGTAAGAGAGCCCTCCCAGATAAAGAACAGACATGGCTTCTGGGCAGGAAAATGGTCCCTTGTTGTGCGCCTCAGGCAGGACAAGGGATCTCCAGATGGGTTGCAACATCTACCCCCAAGTTTCACCCTAGGCAACTCTGCAGGCATCCTCTTTTATCAGGACCAGCCCCAAACATGCAGGAAGTTCGGCCAAACCGGACATCAGGGGAAAGACTGCAAGGAGAGTGCATGCAAAAACTGTAGAGTGGTAGGGCATGAAACGAAGGACTGTCCAAGGAAGATGACCTGCAACCTCTGTGGGGAAGCCAATCATACGTTTAAGAATTGCTCACAGAGAGCAAAAAGCTACGCAGCAGCGGAAGGAAAAGGCCTCCAAAAAGCTGGTCCCCCACCAAAACTGCCTGGTAGCAAAAAGAAGGAAACCCCAGCACCAGAGAAAACTTCAGTGGGTAAGACTGAAACTCCCCAAGACCCCCTCCCCTCTCTCCCAGGCAGCAGTGAAACTGGCCCTCCCAGCTCACAATGCCACTAATCCTCACACCTTCTCTAATCCTCACACCTCTTCTAAACCTCTCCCCTCCCAGCCCTCTTCTAAGCCTCTCTCCTCTGAAACTAACACCTCCCCACAGCTCTCCACTAATCCCCCTGAAGCAGCTATAACAACCTCCCCAGCTGCCTCAGATTCCTTCCCTCCCTTGTCTTCTGTTTCAGGCCCACCTTTGAAGGAGCAATTAAAGAAAAAAATCTGGAAAAAGGAAAAAAGACAAGGAGGAGAGCCCTGATAAAGGCACCAGACAGAAAAGAGTGCCTCCACAGGACAGCACCATCCCTGAGACAAAAGAAAACAGCAACATAGGGGGCATGGAAAAAGCAGTGAGCCCCCCCTGGATGCCCAGCCTTAGAGGGAAAAGGACAGTATTATGCTGACATCATAGACTTCTTGGAGTCTGTCCTGCAGACTAATGAACTCCAGACCGGGGAGGAGGAGGGGAGAACCCAACGGTGGAGAGTGGTAACTAGTGTCACTGTCTATATGTCCTATCTAACTTATTCTTCTCCCAACTAATGGCATCTCTTTCAGCATTTGCCATTAATGTGAGGAGCATTAGGGACCAGTACAGGTGACAGGGAATACTAACTTTTCTCTCTTCCCAGTGAAGCGATATATATGTGTTGCAGGAATGTGCCTTACCTTTTTCTCAATCCTACAGGCATCTCATGCAGCAATGGCCCCATGGCCCCTCGTACTGGTCAGGTGGGGGCAGCTCTAAGTCTGCAGGTGTAGCCATTTTGATCAGAGGGGGGCGGTTCACGTTTGATTCTGTCCAGGAGCTAGTCTGCGGCAGACTTCTTGTAATAGATGGCTCCTGGGCAGGTGAGCCTGTGCAGCTCATCAACGTGTACGCCTCCCCTGAGAGAAATGAGCGACTGGAGCTTTTCCAGCTCCTGTGGACCCAGCTCGCTACCACCCGGGCAGTGGTGATGGGTGTGGATTTTAATTGCCCAATTGAGGAGGCTGGGCGCAGCTCCTGCCATAATTCAAAGCTGGATAAAACATCCAGGGTACTGATAGAGATGGTCAGGGAGGCGTCCTTGCGGGATGCAGTGGGCTTCATTTGGGCGTGCTCCGTTAATTACACTTGGAGTCGCCCCGATGGCTCAACGGATTGACTTCCTGTTCACCTCCAGAACAGTAGCGCACAAGTGGCACTCTGTGGTCCCCTGCTACTTCTCTGACCACAGGGCCATTCACTTCCAATGGGTCCTGGGCAAAGGGTTTCCTTCCGGTCCAGGCTCTTGGAAGTTGAACTGTGCCCTGCTGGAAAGAGAGGAGATTGTAGAGGGGCTGCGGGGTGCTTATAAAATGTGGAAACTAGATAAAGTGTTCTTCTGCACTGTGGCCCAGTGGTGGGAGTTTATGAAAGTTAAATTCCGTAGTTTCTTTCAGGCTAAAGGCAGACGCCAGGAGTGTGAGAGGAGGAGTGAACTCAGGAGACTTCAAAAGAAACTGCACTCCCTGCAGGACCTCCAACTCTGTGGCTGGGATGTGAGAAAGGAGCTGGATGAGACCAAAGAGGGCCTGAAAAGGCACTTTAAGGAGTAGTCCAGACGTATTATCTTCCGTTCCAAGGTGGAGTACCTGGAAAAGGGTGAGAAATGTAACTCTTTCTTTTTCAGGAAGCTCCACTCTGCACACACTCCCCTGATAGAACTGATGGATAGAGATGGCAGAATCCAAGAGGGGAAGGAAGGGGTCAGGAAAGTGGTCACAGACTTCTACAGAGACCTCTACTCCCCCAAAGACACAGACACAGACCAAGCTGATAAGTTCCTGTCAGGTATCACTAACTCTGTTGATCCTGCAGGTAGAGCAGCTATGGACTCCCCCCTGGCATTGGAGGAGCTGTTCTCTGTTTTCTGTTCAAGTCAGGCAGGACCCCGGGCTGTGATGGTCTCCCATCTGAATTTTATATAAAGCTGTGGGACCTCATAGGCCCGGACCTGCTTGAACTATACGAGGAGATGGTGGCGGAGGGCAGAATGCCTCCGACGCTAAGGGAGGGGATAATCACGATCTTGTATAAACAGAAGGGAGAGAGATGCGATCTTAAAAATTGGCGGCCCATCTCTCTCCTGAATGTGGACTACAAGATCCTTGCCAAGGTACTACCCAACAGGCAAAAGAGGGTCAGATTGTTCACCCAGACCAAACCTGCGGCATTCCCGGTCGCAGAATAGCAGATAACCATGCCCTAATCAGAGACACGGTCCACTATATCAGAGACCGCCGTATAAAGGCAGCCCTGGTCAGCCTTGATCAGGAGAAGGCCTTTGACCGTATCTCTCATGAATTCATGGGCAGGGCACTGCGCAGATTTGGGCTGGGAGAAATGTTCTGTTCATATGTTAACCTAATGTACCTTGACATTTTCAGTACGGTGCTGGTGAACAGCTGGAAGATTGACCCCTTTCCAGTGCTTTCTGGGGTCAGACAAGGTTGCCCTCTCTCACCTCTCCTTTTTGTCTGTTGTATAGAGCTCTTCGCTGAATGCATCAGACGGAATCCAGAGATCAGGGGGATCACTGCACCAATACGTGGCAGACAAGAGGCAAAGTTCTCGCTGTACATGGATGAAGTAACCATCTTCTGCGCTGACCAGCAATCAGTGAAAGAGCTCGTCCAGACATGTGAGGACTTTGGGTGGAAAAGTCAACTGCGGAAAGTCAGAGACCATGCTCTTCGGGGAGTGGCACCTGTCTTCTGACCCCTTCCCTTTCCCCATAAGGACAGGCCTCATCAAAATCCTGGGGGTCTGGTTCGGTGGAAAAGGCGTGGCCATGAAGTGTTGGGATGAAAGACTAGCAAAAGTCAGACAGAAATTTGGACTATGGAGCCTCAGAGACCTCACCATAGAGGGAAAAATACTGGTACTGCAGAATGAGATCCTTCCAGTTCTGCAGTATATGGCCCAAGCTTGGCCACCCTTGGCAACAATTTACAGAGCCATCACAAGGGCAGTGTTTCACTTCATCTGGGGCTCCAAAATGGACAGAGTGAAGCGTGCAGTTATGTACAAGGAGCCCCACAAAGGAGGAAAGGGGGTGCCAGACATCCCCAACATGTTACGGGCCTTCTTTGTGTGCAACTGTGTGCGGAGGACTTTATGAGAGAGAGAGACCAGGGATCTGCCGGTAATGCCATGTCCCGTTTCTTCCTGCTTCCTCTTTGGAGGGGACTTGGTTGGGAGAGGTGGGACAGCTCCATCCCTTACAACTGGACTACCTCCTGGTTCTGCCAGGATGTTGGTAGATTTGTGAGGGAGAACCAACTGGAGGGTGTTAAACCAGAACCAGAACCAGAACCCAAAGGTCATATATAAGCTCATCAGAGCAAAAGACATTATAGAGACAATTTCAGGACTCCCAGCTGCCACTTCCAAGATGGAATGGCAGAACGTGTCATCAGGGAGACTCACCAACAGACACAAGGACACTGCATCGATGGCCATTCAGGGGGGTCTGTCTCTCAGGTCATTCATGCATGCAAGGAACATATGCAGGTATAGACACTGCCCTAGAGGATGCGTGGCAGAAGAAACTGCCCTGCATGTTTTTTGGCAGTGCCCCTTTGCCCAAGCTCTGTTGGATGACCTGGAAAATGAACTCAAAGACTCTGTTCCAAAGAGACACTTGTCGTACCACTCGGTACCGTATAGACTATTTCCAGGGACACACTCATATGGTGCTATCCAGGAAGCCTGGCGCATCATGTGCTGTGTCAAAGACGTTCTGTGGTTTGCAAGGAATCGTCTGGTGCTGAGGAGAGAACAGGTGACATCACAGGACTGTCGCAGACTGATCCACAGTCTGCTAAGAGACTATAACATCTTGGACAGCCCTGAAGAGGAGGACTAGCATCCCCTCCAATGGCTCAATATCACTGTCACCTCCCCTTGGCCCCCTGACCTACCCTGACCCATGTCCCATATCCCACCCCCCACACACACACACATCCAATCCCCAAGGCGAATGCCCACAGAGACTTTAATACAGTGAAATAAAGTACAAGTGTTGAGTTCAATAAAGTGATGATACAATAAAGTTCAAATGTAACTGTATGCTGCCAAAGTGCACTGCGTTGCAGGTATTAAGAATGTTATTGTTTTAAATGTAGGAATGCACTCTGTATTGCAAAGCATTACTGTACAAAGAAATGTTGTACTGTATTTTCCATGTCAAAATAAAGATTATTTAAAAAAAAAAAAAATGAGTGGTACACTGGCTTTGCATCTGTTCCTGAGTTGTGTCTTAAAGCTGTTGCTCAGCATACACATACTCTAAGGAATCCAAGTATAAAGTGGAACCTGCAAATGGGAGATTTCTGTGGGAAAAGCAAGTCTTATGGTTTGACTGGTGTGTCAAATTTTTGCTCAACATTGTATCTACCACCCACCAAATTCAGGTGTAAGGGGTTTTCATTCACTTTTTTCCCCACCATAACCTTTTCAGTTTGATCTCTCTCTCTCTCTCTCTCTCTCTCTCTCTCTCTCCCTCTCTCTCTCTCTCTTTCTCTCTCCCTCTCTCTCTCTCTCTCTCCAGACCTCGGATGTATGTTGACGATGTTTGAAGGAGATAGGATCTCAAGCACATATTTGGTGGGCCTGTGACAAGATTCAGCCTTTGTGGACGGCACTGTATGATTGGCTAGATGGTATGGGGACAATTAAGTTGTAGAGAAGGCCCGAGGTTGCTTTATTGCATGTTGGATGGCCTCAAATGGATAGGTCATACAGAATACTCGCTACGCACTGTATGGTGGCAGTTAAGGTTACGATTGAGAAGCAATGGAAGACGGCTAGTATGGGAGTTGGTAGTGGGTCAAATATATTATCAGTTGGTAATGGAGTCGGGTTTGTGGTGGACGAGTCAAACGAGTAGGAGACATAGCAATTTGGTGGGAGATTGGCTGAAACATGAGAGATTTAAAAACATTGTTGCCCCAAATATTGGGTATTGGAGGGAGGATTGAGGATATGTGGGATTGATGGAGGTGATTGTATCGACTATTGGGTATCTAACATGTCATCTACAAGTGTGGTTGTGGGGTTGTTATATGTAGAAGTGGTTTTGTATAGATATGTGATGTTTTGTGAAATAAAATAAATAAAAAAAAAAAAACATTATGAGCCCTCTTTGACCTTTAGTGCATCTCCCCCAGGAATTATATTTTCCTTTAAATTGTATCAAGACCTATAAATTTTGTACTTTGACTAAGAGGAAACTATAAAGACAATTGAAGTGAAAAAATTGTTAATGTCCCAGATCCTCATGGTCACCTATAAACTCATTAGTGACCATGGCCGGCACTTAACGCCCGTGGTACTTTTTTTTTTTTTCCTTCATGTGACCTAGAGTGCTCTCATTGGCAACAGAGTGCTTCAGCTTACATGGAGAAATCCTCCATCATCAGAGGCACTACTGGGGAGGGGAAAAGGCAAAGATTGACAAGCTGCGGTACAGAGCTGTACTGCAGCCTGTTCTTCACTGATGTCACTGGCTTATTTTTAAAATGGAAAATCTCAGCATCGACTGCATTACATTAAAAAAAAAAAATAATAACGTATGGAACATTAACTACAGTATAACTTTAAATTAAGATGTACTTTAAGAAGTGAGAGTTCCCCTTTAAATAACACTTCTTTTCCCAATGGGAGAGTAAAGGGAATGGTCAGAGGACAATAATAAATTATTTTGGAGTCCACAGATCCCATATTTATTTAATTTGTGGGGTGTATATGGACTCATTATTTTATTATTTTTTTTAATAAAAAAAATAATATGGGGTAAAGAGAACCTATATTAATACATTTTATTCATTTAGGAGGGAATTTGTTCCTACTTTTGGTCAGAAATAAATTATACAGAGTATTGGTATATTATTTACTAATACTCTCCATCCTAATGAGATCAAGATAGAGATATGGAGGGAAAATTTTATCCCTATATAATTTTAAGGTCATTTTGGCCTTAAAAATTTTGTTTATTTGATGAATCCCTCCATTGCCTGGGATGCATTGCGTCATTCTGGCAACTGATCAGGGGGCAATTTGGGAGCATTTTTTTTAGTTCTCCTGATGCTTATCTAGATGTTCCATGGCAGTGTTTCAGTGGTCAAAGACAGCATATTCAGGAGAAATGTTTGCTGTACCACTTTCTAAAGCACTTATTGCTTTGTAACTCTGTTGGTACTTCTATTTAGACACTGTTCCTATCTGGGCCTACTGTTATTTTGACTTTTTTCTGCTACTGCAGTGCCCCCGTGCAGTTGCTCCTCGCCAAAGCTTGTTTTTAGTTAACTTTGCAGAACGAGGGCCTCCTGCCACTTGTTTACAATCGTTATGCCTTTGTACTTATGAAGGTGTTTGCTATTAAACTGTATTGCTATTGCCTACTTCTGTTTGGGTTTTTTTACTTCCTCTCCCCCCCCTTTTTTTTCATTATCTATATGTGTTTATGTACTTTATTCTGTGAGTGGGTGTCCTGATGCTGGCTGCCTGACAATTTGATTGTGGCACTAGATGGGGTTGGTTCGCTATCTCATTCCCATACTTTTTATGGGTCACCCTGGGGATTCTTTCCCTTTCCCAATATATAGATTGTGGCCTTAGGCCACTAGTTCCACTGCCCTTGTCTGATATCCCTCCATATGGTATTCTGACTTTTTGTGATTTGACCATTACTCCACAGAGTGTTCTGAGGGCAGTTGGTGTCAGGACCTACTCACTCAATACACTGTATTGCTATCTAGTTCAGTGTACCTCGGCGGGGGTTGGGGGCCTGGTCCGGTATGTTCTTGCTGTCTGGGGGGGGGGTTGCACGTTGGCCCGGTGCCTCTGGCTTGCATTGGGTGCCATCAAAATATTGCATGGATCCTGCACATTTTCTGCACATACTGATTCTTCATTTTATCAGGGGTGGCTGCGGATATTACGCTGTGTACCTGTTGTTTACATTCCCTCTGTTTGTAGGGTTATATGCCCTTTGATGTGGGTATTCTGTTTGTATATGATCTTTATGCTCATCAGAGGGGGATCACCTACCTTGCTCCCTCCTGTAAATTCTCTCCTACTGATAAGGATTGCACCGTCTGTGCCTTGCCTTGTTTGGCTTTTTTGGTTCCACATGTTCCACTTCAGGATGCATTCCTTTTGGTTTGTTTGTATTGCTGGTTTGGAAGGCAGGCTCCGCTGGTACCCTGCTCATCCCTTTCACCTTTCTATTTCCCCTCCCTTCCTACTGGGTCCTCCAGTGGCAGTATTTGATCTAAATCTTGCAGCGGACGTCTTCTTTGGGTCGATTGGCAGCTTCACGTTTCCATAGCTTTTGGACTCCTATTTACCTGTATTACTATGGCTTGCACTCATAAACATAGGGACTCTTTCTCCCTTCTGTCTTATAATGTTAAAGGATTGAAATCCCCCCAGGAAACGCTCTATGGCACTTTTCGTAGATTAAGGGGAGACATGGTCTTTGTTCAGGAGACACATTTTAAACGTAACCGAGAGCTTGCTCTTACTAATTGGTTTTACTCTCAGGCGTTTCTGACCTGGCCCTACTAAAAAAAAATGTGGTGGTGAGCCTTATACACTGTACCCTTCCTTTTCTCCATGAACAGATGCTTAGGGATCTTGCTGGATGTTTTCTCTTTGTCAAGGGTCTCCTGGATAACATTAGGTATACTTTTATGACCATTTACTTGCACAATGCTTTGCAGAGTGCCTTTCTATCCAGAATCTTTGAGAAGCTTGCTTCCTTCCAGGAGGGCCAGCTGGTGGTGGGTGGTGATCTCAATATACCTCTCCAGCCTGCCCTGGATTGTTCTGGGGGGTTACGCTTCCTAAGCATCTGCTCAGATCCATGGTATACAGCGCCTCTTACATTCTCACTGTCTTTTAGACGTCTGGAGAATTTATCATCCCACAGACCACGACGTAACATTTTATTCCCATCCCCATAATGTGTACTCTCGAATAGACTACTTTTTCTTACCTCATTGTGCTTTATCATCTGTGATCTTGACGGAAGTAGGTCCTGTTACTTGGACGGATCATGCTTCGGTCCTACTCAGATTACGCAGATCCCAGGAGATTCGTAATAGGCCTCCGTGGAGGTTGGCTGATTCCCTGCTGTTGAACTCTGAGGTTTTATCAGCAGTTACTTCTGCTCTAAAGGAGTATATTGAGCTTAATGCTTGTGGTGATGTTTCTGCACTTACCATTTGGGAGGCACATAAAAGTGTCATTTGGGACAAACTTATCAAACATGCCTCTATCCAAAAGAAAAACCATTACCTTCAACTTTGTGAGAAGCTTGCTGCTATTGCAGACTTGGAAGTCAAACATAAATCTGATTCTGACCCTGTTATGCTTCACTCCCTTACCAGTCTCCGCTCTCATCTTCGCTCCATACTTAACCTCCATATCGAACAACTATGCCTAAAAACTGGTCAACGATACTTTGAATTTGGTAATAAGGCAGGTGCACTTTTAGCGGGTGAACTACGCACCAAGCAAAGTTCCACATACGTTCATTCCATTAAGGCCCCCTCTGGTGCTTCTATATATGCTTCCTCTAAGATAGCCTTAACCTTCCGTGACTTTTATAAGGCCCTCTATAACACCCCCACTGCTCTTCTTCTGGATCGGTTCTGACATCCAGGATGCGGACTTATCTACATAATGCGTGTCTTCCAGTGCTCTCCTCGGAGCTACAAAGGACCTTAGACTCCTTGGAGGAGGATGAGAGGGCCATTGATGCCATGCCTAAGGGGAAGAGCCCGGTCTGGATGGCTTCACTAAACCCTACTATGCTGCTTTCAAGAAGATACTCCGTCCTCTTCTCACCGGGGCTTTTGCCCTTTTCCCGACTGAGATTTCTAGATATATGGGTAGCTCTGAGGTGCAGATCACTTTGATACCGAAACCTAATAAGGATAAGACTTTGTGTGCAAACGCCAACATCATTGCAGAACAGATTAGACCAATTTTCCCCTCATTAATCCACATGGATCGGGCAGGTTTTGTGCCTCGACATGAAACCAGGGACATCACCCGTAAGCTTTTGAACATACCATACTACGTCACAGCTCACAACCTCCCCTCTGTCTTCCTGTCGACAGATGCGGAGAATGCATTTGACAGGGTGAACTGGACTTTTTTATTTAATGCTCTACATGCCTTTGGCTTTAGCCCTGGTATTCGCTCCATGATCCAAGCCCAGTACTCAAACCCCTTGGAAAATTTTAAGGTGAACGGCTGCCTCTCTGATTCCTTCACTATTGCCAACGGCACTCGTCAGAGTTGTCCCCTCTCCTCCTTACTGTTTATCTTGGTTATGGAGCGTTTTGCCCAACATGTTCGCCTTTGTTCAGAAATTTATGGGGTATCTTTAGGGGGAAGGGAACATAAACTATCTATTTTTGCGTACAATATCCTGTTCACCGTGTCAAACCCGACTAGTTTGATGCCTGCGTTAATGGAGGAACTTCAGCTTTTTTCTGATTTTTCGGATTTTAAAATCAATTTATCTAACTCTGAAGACCTATCTCTATGTCTCCCGCCATTCATGAAGGCTACTTTTGTGTCTCTATACCCTTTTAAGTGGGAATCTAAAGGCATCAAGTACTTAGGTGTCTGGATCGCTCCTACCATCCAGTCCACTTATGCTTTGATTTACCCTCCGCTATTACAGTCGATTACGAAACACCTTGCAAGTTGGACCCCACATCACATTTCTTGGTTGGGGCGCATTAATTCCGTTAAGATTGACATAATACCCAGAGTGCTGTACCTCTTTCAGACTCTTCCCCTTAAGATCCTGCCAACCTTTTTTTCTCAGTTACATTCCACAATCTTTATGTTTATTTGGAAATCCCATGTACCTAGGCTCAACCGAAATTTAGTGTTCTGACACAGACTGCAGGGAGGGCTGGGAGTTCCTGATTTTAAGAAATATTACCATTCAGTTTGCTTTCTTCCAGACAGAGGTAAGATCCTCTCCTTCGATTCTGTACATCATCGACTTTAGAAAAGATAGGTCAAACAAAAGAGGTGGTAGGGTCTGTCTGTATGTCAAACCAGCATTATTGCCTCAATTGCGGGAAGATATATGTGATGACAGTAGTGAACATGTGGAATCCCTGTGGGTTGAAATAGTCACTGGGGGTAAAACTGCCCAAAAAATATTAGTGGGTATTTGTTATAAACCACCAAACATTGGTGACCTTGAAGAATCAAAGCTATTAATGCAAATAGAAAAGGCTTCTCAAATAGGGAGAACTTTAATTATGGGGGATTTTAATTATGCAGAAATAGACTGGAAAAATGGAACAGCTAATTCTGCTAAAAGCAGCAAGTTTCTGAACTTGTTGAATGCCAATTTTTTGTCTCAACTAGTGCAGACCTCAACCAGAGGGAATGCATGTCTGGATCTGGTAATAACTGACAATGAAAAACTTATCTCTAACATCCAAGTTAGGGAGCACTTGGGGAATAGTGACCATAACATGGTATCGTTTGAGATTAATTCAAAAAAGCAATTTAGTATGGGTCCCACCAAAACACTGAATTTTAAAAAGGCCAACTTTAGCAGATTTAATTCATCCCTTGGTCTCGTTGACTGGGATAAAATATTTTCAGGAAAAAACACAGAAGGTAAGTGGAATGCATTCAAAATAACACTGCAAAAATACACATATAAATTTATCCCTGTTGGAAACAAATACAAAAGAAGCAAATTAAAGCCAATGTGGCTAACCAGTAAAGTAATTCATGAAATAAATAACAAGAAAGCGGCATTTAAACATTACAAAGCTGAGGGATCAGCAGAGGCATTTGCAGTATACAAAAATGTCAACAAAACCTGCAAAAAGGTTATTAAATTAGCTAGACTGGAGAATGAAAACAATATTGCTAAGGAGAGCAAGAGCAACCCAAAGAAATTCTTTAAATACATTAATGGCAAAAAATTAAAGTCTGATAATGTTGGGTCCTTGTTATCTGAAACGGGTGAGATGGTCAAGGGGGACAGAGAGAAGGCAGATATTTTAAATAATTTATTTTCTTCTGTTTTTACCAAGGAAGACCCAATGGACAAGAATCTGCAGGCTATTTTTACAGAATAGTCACAGCAAGCATGGGACTGGCTAACACAAGAAAAAGTGTTAAAACATTTGAATGGTGTTAAGGCAGACAAAGCTCCGGGGCCAGATGGTATACACCCACGGGTACTTAAAGAGCTAAGCCAGACCCTGGCCAGACCGTTATATTTGATTTTCAGGTATGGTGCCCATGGATTGGCGTAAAGCAGATGTGGTGCCCATATTTAAAAAGGGATCAAAGTCACAGCCAGGAAATTACAGACCTGTAAGCTTGACATCTGTGGTAGGGAAGCTGTTTGAAAGGTTGCTAAGGGAATATATTCAAGAATTCTGCTGGAACAGGAATATCATTAGCAATAGCCAACATGGCTTTGTGAAAGACAGGTCTTGTCAAACTAACTTGATCGCATTTTATGAAAAAGTGAGTAATAATATAGATGCGGGAGCGGCGGTTGATGTGATCTATTTAGACTTTGCCAAGGCATTTGATACAGTTCCACACAAGAGGTTACTGTACAAATTGAATGAAATAGGCCTAGGGGAAAATGTTTGTGTGTGGATTGGAAATTGGCTGAAAGATAGAATGCAAAGAGTGGTAGTAAATGGCAAGTTCTCCAGTTGGATAAACGTGGTAAGTGGAGTACCTCAGGGATCTGCCCTGGGTCCTCTTCTTTTTAATTTGTTTATTAATGACCTCCCAGAGGGCATAGGGAGCCATGTATCAGTGTTTGCCGATGACACAAAATTAAGTAAGGTAATAAAGTCTGAACTGGATGTGTCTTCATTACAAGAGGATTTGGACAAATTGAGTAACTGGGCAGGCAAGTGGCAAATGAGATTCAATATAGACAAGTGTAAAGTTATGCATTTTGGGTATAATAATAAAAATGCAACATATAGTTTAAATGGTGTTTCTCTGGGGAAATCTACAAATGAAAAGGATTTGGGAGTAATGGTAGACGATAGACTTAGCAGTAGCATGCAGTGCCAACTGGCAGCTGCAAAGGCCAATAAGATATTGGCATGTATTAAAAGGGGTATTGACTCAAGGGAGGAAGATATAATTATGCCTCTTTACAGGTCCATGGTAAGACCCCACTTAGAATATGCTGTTCAATTCTGGGCGCCCTTTCTGAAAAAGGACATTATGGAACTAGAAAGAGTGCAGAGGAGGGCTACAAAACTAGTAAGGAGAATGGAAAGTTTTAGTTATGAAGAGAGGCTAGAGAAGTTAAACTTGTACACACTAGAGAAACGGCGTCTTAGAGGGGATATGATAACACTATATAAATATGTTCAGGGCGCATACAAAGGGCTCTCCAAAGACCTGTTCATTAACAGAACAGTACACAGGACAAGGGGCCACCTGCTTAGACTTGAGGAAAGGAGATTTAATCAACAACAGCGGAAGGGTTTCTTTACAGTAAGGACAATAAAGGTATGGAATTCACTGCCTGAGGAGGTGGTGCTATCGAAAACATTAGATGCCTTTAAAAGGGGCCTGGATACTTATTTAAAAGAGCATAACATAGAGGGCTATGTACGTTAGTATTGGGATGAATATTTAGTTGGGGCTTGTTGATCCAGGGAGAAATCTGATTGCCATTTGGAATCAAGAAGGAATTTTTTTCCCCCCATTCAAGGCAGAATTTTAAATTGCTAATTGAGGGGGTTTTTTTTGCCTTCTTTTGGATCAACGATGGTAAACAGGAATAGGAAAAGGTTGAACTAGATGGACGCAAATCTTTTTTCAACCTAAATTACTATGTTACTATGATTATGTTACTATGACTTGCTCTCTCGCAAGGGGAAATGTGGAAATTTTTTTGTGTTTGACATTTTCTTGAGTCGTCTGCTATTAAACTGACTTGGTCTTGTCCACCGACCAAATATGAATCCCTACTTCCCCGACCTCCTTCTACGGGGCATTTTACCAGTAGAATTTACAATGTCCTGTCCGACTTCACACCCTTACCGACGTCACCTTATGTTTGTGCCTGGGAATCTGAATTGGGGGAGACATTACTATATGGTGATTGGCATTCAATCTGGAGCAATTTCAAATCTTGTTCCATTTTGACATAATTTTTGCAATCTCACTTCAAATTCATGTGTAGATGGCATTACACTCCGGTGAGATTACATGCTATGTTCCCTGCTGTTAGTGACAGGTACTGGAGGTGTGGAGACAGAGAGGGGTCGCCATACCACATCTGGTGGACTTTCCCTGCTTTAACGGCTTACTGGTCAAGGTGTTTGGAATGCATTGAACGTAGTTTAGATATCAAATTGTCCTGAGACCCTTGGCAAATCCTCTTTTTTTTTATTTGTTTACCACCTCTGCATTCTACCACCTGTTTAATATTATTGGCTCCCTTAGGACTTGCTAAATCGCAGATTCCGGTCCACTGGAAATCTGCTGATCCCCCCACCTATCAGGAGTGGGTTTCCAAGGCCAAAGACCACGTCATGCTTTTAAGATTGACGATACTGAAGGACGCTGCAGATCCCGACCCAGTTACAGACTTTCTCCTAGCTCGTTTCACACAGTGAGATGTTCCTACAGAGTGTCCCAATGGGAGGTACCCAACCCCTCACTACCCCTTACTTTCTCTCCTCTCTCCCCTTCTCTTTCTTTCACTTCCCCCTCTTTCTTTGTTCTATCCACTCTGGATTTTTCACTTTTCCTCATTATATTCTCTACCTATAGACTCAGCTCCTGTAATTTTCTACTTCTGCTATGGAATCCCTCCTCGCCTTGATTTCCTTTGCACTCCTTATGTCTTGGAACTGTATGAGCTGGCTGGCTGTTTCCAGTCTATTGATGCTTTGTTCATTCCCATGTACTGTATTTTGTTCATTTGTACAATGTTTTCATTTGTACTGTTTACATTTCTTCTTAATAAAGGAAAGTTAAAATGAATGCATCCATTGTATCTGGCATTACCACATCCTTAGGCAAAGAATTCTACAATTTAATAATACTGTAAAAAACCTTCCTCAGATGAAGTTGAAAACTCCTTTCCTCTAATCTTATGGGGTGTCCCTAGTTATTTGATAAGGCCTTGGAATGGAAAAGCTCAGCAGGGAGATCCTTGTATTGACATGTTTTCTATAGAGTAAATAAACCAAGTTTGTCTAGACTTTCCTCATATTTCAGGGCCTCCATTTCCTTAAAGGGATAGTAATGCTTCATAAAAAAGCAGCTCTGATTAATCTTCATAGTATTTGGGCCATGAAGAGTGGCATGGTCTGGTTTTATTTGTTAATTATTGAAGCTTTTCTACCATGTCTTGGTTTCTGGTATAAATTGATGCAAAGGTTTCAGAACATCAGCCTTTTCTTTATCCTCCCTAATCAATAGAGATGGGTTAATTGTTTCCCCTCAAAACAGAAACAAGAGGAAAATGACACTTTTTTTATGAAAAGTGATGATTTTCTGCTCCCCCCCAGCTCATTGCATTAAAATAAATTGTAAGACTCAATTGCCCTACCACAAGGCAGCATGTCATTCTGTGTTTGTGAGAGATATAGAAAGCACTTTATTTTTTTGCAAGCTAGAATAGGCAAATAAAATGAAATTGGAGTGTTGTTTAGGGACTCTTGTAGCCAGGGGCAGTTAAGGAAGAAAGGAGGTTGACCCAAAGTTCCCCAAAATGTTGTTTGCCTAAAACAGGCAACTGTGATCCATGTTAATTCCTGATCTAGCTATTATCTCTGTGTTAGGGAGGTCTGGGGATATTTGAAGTGAGCAAAGTAGATTTACCCCAGATACCCTAAACTCTTGTGTGACTGGAAAGGCAGAGGCAGCCATAATCCAAGTTTCTTCCTGATCTGTATGCTATCTCTGGCTAGGGGAGTTTGGAGGTGTTTGGAAGTACAATAATATAATAATTAGGAATACAACTCATATACACAGAATAGGTCCAACTATATATATCATACATTGAGTGCCACAGATCCGTAACATATATACATAAAAGCAACATAGAAAACTAAAAAGGTTCCTATAAAAGCACTCAACCTAATATAGAGAACAATAAAGAATGAAGAATCTAGAAAAGTTAAAAAATATTTATTGCAGTTAAACAATTACATAAATATAGATGAATACACAGCAATTAAAGATTCAAGATCCCCTAAAGAGCACAGCTCACACAATGATACATATATACCACAACCAAAATAAAAAATAGACCCAAACAAAACACAAAAATAAATACAAACAAAAAGACTTTAGAGCTACAACTGGTGCCAGTGACATGAAAAAAATATTCATGTTTCCATGGTATAATAAAGGGATAGTACCCTTATATAAAAGATCAAAAAAGTCAGTAGACAAAGATCATGTAAAATGATGGAATGAAATATATAGACATTCTAATGGTAATGATGAATGTCTATATGATGATGAAAACACATATGCAGTCAAATGATGATAATGAAAAAGTCTAGATGATGATAATGATAAATACACAGTTGGGACTCAGGACCACTCTTCCCTCAAGTAGCAACTGAGTCTGTTTGAAACATGCACCCATATACATACTAGATCATAAACAGGCTAGAAGAGCAAATAGGTTCACTGTCTCACCAATCTTCACCCAGTGTGGGCCCAAACAATCATCAACTGTGGCTGTCACCTCCAGATGATGTCACCATTCACAAGTCATAAATTGCAGTCTGTCTTCCTCAGCATGATCCCATTGTATTCGCTATCTGTGCTGTACTTTTCTGGTGAAGAAAGCTTTGGAGTACACTGAAAGACTCTGAGGAGTCATTTTCGTTAAATTGATAGATTACAAGGCTGGTGCACCTGGCGTCATAGCCATTGTTGGTGCAAGGGCTAGGGCTCCACTGCAATCTTTCTGCTAGGCATGGAGCTTGCCTTTTATTATAAACATAAAAATATTATAATAAAAATAGGTATTATAAAAAATTATTATAACAAAATATTAAATATGAAAAAATGCATAAAATTATTTTAAAAAGTCAATCACACTACACACTTTATTCACCCTCACTGCCCTAATACTAACTCAAAATCTGAGTTACCCTCTATCACTGCATTAACACTAACTTGCACAATTTCAATGTCCTTCACTGTCCTAACACTACAGTTCACTTGACTAACCATCACTCTAACCTAACCCTAAGGCCAACACACACTTCACAAACTTTAGAAATTACATATTTTTTTAACCCTTTGAAAGCCAGAGAGGTATGCAACACATTTTTTAAAGAACAAGCCCTAAGAAACAAAATGCACTACTGGTCTAGTGCCTGCAGGTCATGTATTGTTGGCCAGTGGCCACTGTCAAATGCCCCGGTGTAATTGCAGAATTTGCGACTGCTGTTCTTGCTGCTGTTGCTAAGTTGCTTAAACAGCAGGTTGATTAGGCAAATCAAAGGGAATGGGATCAAGAACAGCAGTAACACGGGTGATAAAGGTTCACTTGCCACAGCTAGGTCCAGTGATGAGCCTAAGGCAGTAGCAGCACCATAACTTGCCCCCACCACTTCAGGTGTATGTGGAGAAAGGAAGAAGTTGGCAAATAATGCTTCCCCACCTGCCCCTCCTCCACAGTCATAGGTGTGTTATATTATACATTTTTTCCATTGAGAGCAGTAACTATGCCTCTCATCAGCAACTACAATGTGCACATTGGGTGTGATAAATAAGGGAAGGACTGGGAACAATGGGCACATATGGACTCACATCAAACACCTGGCATAACTGTTACCAAACACCATGACACTTAGGGTCCCCAGTGTGAAATCCTCCCAGCAGAAACCAAGTACTGCTGTTGACATTATGCCCATTGTCCACTCCTCAATATGGACATGTGACAACTTGCAGACAGTTTAATAATAATGATGAACCCTCCCTGCCACCATCTTAGCATACTCTGAGGGATGGAAACTCCTCAGATGCTGCTTGATGCCCTGCTTGCGATTCTCCTCCACCACACTGCCATGTGTGGTCAGTGCAATGGGTGGACACGAAAGATCCTGACATCTACTGAATGGCTATCAACCAGCGGGAGAGGTAAAGATAAATGAGGTGGATGTAGTTACCCTAGAGCAAGAAGGTGATGGTGAGCCAGGTGTTTTGCTGTGCAGTTTGTGACAAGTCAGTGAGAAGAGGAAAGGAGGGAACACACTTTGGCACAAGTTCCCTGATATCACACAAGAAACACAGACACCATGACACCTATGTCAAAAATGTTAAAGCCAAATACCCACCACAGAAATCAAGCATTGTTGCTGTACCCCCTGACTCTCCAGAAAGGCAACAAGAGGCAAGGTGGAGATAAAAAAGGATGAAGAATAGAGCAACCCAGGCACAGACTAGAAGTTCCATGAAGACTGAAACAACTAGCTCGCCATCACCTTCTAGGGTAACTACATCTTCTGCCAATCCACCTTGTTCATCGTTACGTCACCTGTCAAATGACAGACACTCTGTTGATGTTAGGATGTGGCAGTGCAAATCTATCCATTGTACACTGTGTGGTGCACTGACCACACATGCCAGTGTGGTGGAGGAGAATCGCAAGCAGTTCATCAAGTGGCATCTGAGGAGATTCCATCCCGCAGAATATGCTAAGATGCTGGCAGGGAGGTTCATCATTACTATTAAACTGTCAGCTTGTTGTCATGTGTCCATAGCGGGGTCTGGACAAGGGGTATAGTGACAGAGGCAGTACTTGATTTTGGGTGTCACACTGTCCACATTGCAGATGCTGATGAGAGTCACAGTTCCTGCTCTCAAGGGAAAAAAAATATATTCCAATAACAACACACCCATGATTTTGGAGGAGGGCCAGGTGAGGAAGAATTATTGGCCAACTTGTTCTTTTAGATTTTTTGTGCTGCTACTGCCTCAGGCACATTACTGGAGCCAGTTGTGGCAAGTGGAACCTTTATAATCCTTCACCTATGTCACTGCTATTGTTGATCCCATTCCCCTTCAGCTGCATAATCATCCTGCTGCTTAAACAATTTAGCAGCAGCAGTAAGAACAGCAGTTGCATATTCCATATTATGAACTCAGGAGGACATTTGACAATGGCCAGTGGCCACTGGCCAACATGACCTGCAGGCACTAGGCCATTTTTATTTTTCTCAGGGCTTGTGCTTTGAAAATAAATAAATAAATAAAAAACATAGTCCTACAAAAAATAAACAATTTTTGGGGTTTGTTTCTAACAAGCCTAAGTCCTACAAGTCAGTGTTTCCTTAGGGATTGTGCCAAACAAGCTTAAGTCCTACAAATCAATGTTTCTTCAGGGCTTGGGCCTCTAATAAGTCTAATCCTAGAAAGGCCTCTAACAACAAATCTAAGAAATCATCCTCTACAAAATACTCTATAACGTCAAGTGGCAGCTTATGTCAGGGGGTTGCTGTCTCTATCATTTTACATAAAAATTTCTTATTTTATTGATTTATTTTTTTTATTAACTGTCCTCAGGCCCCTTTTATACAATGTTTTATGGGGTTTTTTTAATTTTATTTAGGATTCATTTTTTATTAACTGCCCCCCAATGACGGTAAACAACCCCCCTAAAAATCATTCCCTGCTCAACTGATTCTTTCCCCACACCCCACCAACACAGGCACCCTCATGCCCCTTTTATACTATGCTTTTGGGAAATAAAGTAATATTTGCTATGTGTTGTTTGTAACTTCAATGTACCCATTGATTACATTGGAATGAGCTAGGTGGAAAATCTACACTTTTAGCTGGAAATTTTTCATGGGAACACAATGGGACCTTTTGCCCGCCCCTACTACTAATCAACTCATCGATCTAATTTTTGAAAGGTCCAAAGCATTCCCTCTTAAGTTATTTGCTATTTATATATTTGAAAAACGTTTTTGGATTAGTCTTGCTGCCCCTTTCAATTCGAGTTTCATAACCTTTTTTTTAACCTAATTCTCTTTTTTGCAATCTTTGCATTTAACCACATTGGTTGTGATTTACTTCTTTTGCATTTTCCCCAATGGTATATACTGTTGAATATATTTCTGCAACCTAAATTTAAATTCTGACCAATCTACCTCTGTTTTTTCCCTTTAAATAATTTGCACCAGCCTATGTGTTGCATTGATGCTGTTAACATTTTGACAATAGCTTTTTTAAAATTAAGAGTTTTGGCTGAACCTATACAGTCTTGCTTTGTCTAACTAATTTCAAATGAAACCGTATTGTGATCACTGTTACCCAAATGTTCACCTACTTTAATATTGGATACCATGTCTGTGTTATTTGTTACTACTAGCTCGAACAAATTGCTTTTTTTTTGTCGACACTTCCACCATTTGAAAATGTAGCTATACCTAAGCATTCTCATAAACCTGCTTCCTTTAGCACTCTGGCAGGTCTACATTATGACCAGTTTCCTCACTAATATCTCCTCCTAAACTTGGCTTTAGATCTGGTTTCAAATACAATCACACACCTTCCCCTTCTATGAATCTTGACTCTCTTAAACAGGGAATAGCCTCAGTATTTACAGCCAAATCATGTGTATCGTTCCACCATGTTTTGTTTATACCAGTTATGTCCAAATGCTCATTAACTGCCAGCAATTTTAGTTCTCCCATTTTACACACCATACTTTTTCCATTCACAAAGGTACAATTAATTTTGTCATTACATATTTTACCCGCTACTTGCCTTTTTTTCTTTATACACATTTAGCAGGTATTCCTCCCTATTCCTCACCACCCCTTCTTCACCTCCATGATGGTTCAGCAATAGCATGACTGTTGTGTTTACAGTGCTGTTTCAATTATTGTCTTCACTTCCTACAGGCATCCATGGCATGATGCGTCATGGTCCAGAGGTATGTCCAGGTGACACACTGATTTCACGCCCACCTGTTGCTCACATTTGTCAATCCTAAACAATTACATCTGTAATTGCCAGGTTCAATTGATTACCATTCCCGCATCATTGTTGTCATTAAGATCATGTGCTGGATTCAAATGCAGGAACTAACTGTATCTGCTTCTATCTCCATGTATCCACATGGACCTCAACAGGCATTCATTTATGTAATGGAAGGTAACATCTATCTCCTGCATTTGAAACCAGCCCCATGATTTTGATCCCATGATCTATTAGGTGTATGTTGTTCAAGTTCAAATCACATCATGGAAAACTACACCCTCATGTCGTTTAGCTGTGCTTTGTGGTCTGTTAGTAGAAGTTGGACAAAAGTGTCTGCATGATGTGTGTGCTCACCCATGCTGTGACACCCTAATACACCATTGAAAGTGCATGATTGTGTTCACTGCATTGGAGACATCTCTGCCACAGTGTATGTGGTGTGCATGCCCTTCCATTATACAATACCTTAAAACAAAGTTAAATGTGCATGAGTTGTGTTCACTGCATTGCTTTGCAATGCATTGGAGACATCTCGGCCACAGTGTATGTGGTGTGTACCCTCCCATTGTGCAAGACCTTAAAACAAAGTTAAATGTGAATGAGTTGTGTTTGCTGCATTGCAATGCATTGGATACATCTCTGCCACAGTGTATGTGGAATGTGTGCCCTCCCTCAGTGACCTGGCACACCGCAAGGTCTCCCGAAGTTGCCTGCTTTGGATGGCCATGCACTCCACGTCCAATACCATGGTATGCGAAGGCATGACTGGTGTGGAGGGCGTTGAAGGAGGCATGGATGCCTGATGCTGGCTCTGTGGATCTTCCTCTGGAGGTTAAGGTGGTGGAGAACCCTGGTGACCTTCAAAGAGGGGAGGACCACCCTGGAGGGATTGTGGGGACATCTTCAGGTCCAGCAATGACCCTTCACTCCCCTGGGATGTCCCAGCCCCAGAATGCATTGGTAGTGTTGGGGTGAAATCCTCCCTCTCCTGTGGATGTTGTGGCTCCCTTATGAGCCCCACATGCTCATACTCCAGGGCCATTGATATGTGGACCTCTGGGTGTCCTCCTGACACGTGCTGCTGTGGCTTGAGGGGTTGGACCATAGCTCACAAGCAGTGGCATGGCCACTGTCTCTGGTGTGCTGGCTACTGCATCGGGGTGGTGGTGCCTGGTGGACTGGCTGCTGCTGCAGTGGTGCCTGGTGGGATGGATACTGCTGCATCAGAGGTGGTGGTGCCTGGTGGGCTGGGTGCTGCTGAAAGGCAGTGGTGCCTGGTGGGCTGGATACTGCTGTAGTAGCGGTGTCACAGCTTACCTATATCCAGCATTGCTGCTTCGGCTGATACTGGAGTTGTATAGGTCTTATTGATGCTTCTGCGTCATCCCACACAATGCTTCTGGGGCTGGGCTTGGGCGCGCTTGGCATCTGTAGCAGATGCGCTTGTCCTCGTGGGCTATTCAGATGCTCCAAATGACACAGCAGTGGTTCTGGAGTGTGATGCATCTCACGTCGAGATGCGTCAATTACGGGCACGAGGAGGCGTGTTTGATGCAGGCTATCTTCTTATACTTTGGGCTCTGGTCTGGCTCCTTCTATCTACTTCCTGGCACCTTGTATTTAAAGGGAACTGGCTTTTCGTCCAGTTACCCTTATGATGATTTTCTGTACATTTCTATTTTTTGCTCCTGATCTCCGTGTATGTCCTAGGCTTGTCTGACCATCCATCCTGGTGTTGACCTGCGGCACTTTCTGACTACTCTCTCGTAATGCCCCTTTGTAGTGGACACCCAATCTGGTGCAGACCTGTGGCTCTGGCTGACTACCCGCTCCTTGTATGACTTAGGCTTGTCTGACCATCCATCCTGGTGCTAACCTGTGGCTCTGTCTGACCACTCTCTCGTATTACCCCTTTCTAGTGGACACCCAATCTGGTGCAGACCTGTGGCTCTGGCTGACTACCCGCTCCGTGTATGACCTAGGCTTGTCTGACCATCCATCCTGGTGCTGACCTGGGGCTCTGTCCAGCTAACTTCTGAGTTTCCTCCTGTTGAGCAGATATCCTATCTGGTGCAGACCTGTGGCTCTGGCAGACTCTGACAATACTGACTGCAGGCGTGAGTCAGTAGGTTCGTTGGTTGTCTCACCTTCAGGCGACGGTCTTCACCTGGCTGGCTGCAGGCGTTAGTCAGTCATCTTCTGATTTCCAACCTTGGTGAACCATCTGGCCTACTCTTCTTCTCTGACTTAGAGACTACAAATGGCTTTATCTTAGTCTCTGCAGTTCAGGGATCGGCAGACATACTACTCGGGAGGTAGTGGGCTCATCAGAAGAGCTCGCCCCAGGGTCCCCCACATATGCAGGCATGTATGCTGTGTGGGAAATGACATGAAGCAGGTAGTGAGGTAAGCTATGCATTGCTTTGCAATGCATTGGTTACCATCCTGACACACACTGATTGCTGAACTTGACATGATCTAATACATAGATTCAAATAACCTACAGTGGTGTAGCTTTAGTCATCATGTGTATCCTGAGGTGTGAGAATGGCAAGGCATCCCTATACATCTGGATACATGTGGTGAACAAAACTGAACCATCACACCTTGAGTGATACAAGCCCATTGCATGTACAACAGCTAGGCCTCAACAGCAAACACACTAGGGCCTCTGAACACATCATTGCACCAGTGATGACCAATGACTACAGAGTTCAAATTATGATGTCAGAAACACTATCAGACACAGCAAGCACACCAACGAAAATGAACTGTGGAAGCTAGCAACCCAATCAGCTGGAGGACACATCGTACACACCCCATGACAGCCAAAAACTAAACACACAGCAAACATATGGGGGGGTTATTCAGTAGTACTGGAGGTTACTTCTCCTTTTTCCTATGTTATGCTATGGAGTCTATGCACTGATTTGTCCCAAGTTGTTTAAATCTCAGTGCATTGGCTCCACAGTCCTGCGCAGCACCTTCTCTCAGTCTTCATAGTGCATGCACAGGGGCAGGCCATTTCCAGTGCCTCTAGCATGCATCGCCACCAGATGATGTGCTCTAGTTCATGAAACGCGATACACAGACAAAGGCAAATCGGTTATTTTGGGTCTATACATAGGTCTTTCAAATGAACTTGATACTTTGAGGTGCTGTGATTGGCTGAGGCACTAGGTAACACGATCTTCTTCCTTCACTGTGCAATGGAATACCTCTGTTTTGGGTGGTTATCTCACTCACCTTTGTTAGAGGCCAAATCCCACCTCAAGGTGTACTCTCCTGCACTGGATAACCCCCAGTGATGGTATACTCCGGTATCTCGCCTCCACCTGTTTCCACTTTCTCCAGGTAGTTCCAGTCGATTCTACTTTCAGCGTTCTAGACATGCCAGTAATGCCACCCTCTATCCAGGGTATTTTAAACTATTTTATCTATTAAGTTGAACTTATTGTGGGATAGGTGTTATAAATCAGTAAAAAAATATCGTATAATAACACATAGAAGCAATATATCGCCCAAATGTATACAAATTATATATTCACAGCTGTCTTCCCCCTCTAGCAATTGCCGACGACAGTCAGCTTTTTTATGATCAAATATATTGGAAAACAAAATATTTCTAAAAGAACCTCTCAAAGATGTTTTAAATTCATGGCTATGTTTTGAAAAGTTTTTTTTTTAATAGAAATACTGTCATACCTTAACAATAATCAATTCATTCAACTTATTTCGCCTTCCAGAAAGCTCCTTAAAAACATAAGTGGTTTTCCTTTGCTGATAGTTTAATGTCACATTAATTTGTTAGAAGAACAATGAATGATGGGTTAGTTCTGGTGCACACCATTTACTCCACCAGTGTTACATTGAGATTCACTTTGATTTAAGTGGTGAATTTTTTGAGAATTTTATGTATGCCCCTCTAATGTTTGTATCAGAGTTTCTACAGATCTTTAGAGGGGAACTCCCACCTCTATGAAAGTCCTTCTTATCTGAACCCCTTAATGACCACGTACCGTACTATGACCGTCACGCGTTTTTTGTGTTAAGGACCAGTGACGGTCATAGCACATCACGGGAGCGCTGTAAGTAAAAACGGGGAGTGAGATTGACTGCTCCAAGACTGGAGCGGTCTCTCTCAGTCCCCAGTGCGGCGTACCGGTAGGCATCTCAGGTCACTTGTGCCGGCACGTCGAAATCTTCAAAGCGGTCCTTAAGGGAAGGTTACTTCCCAGTACCGCAGACGCCAAGTGGTTAATGTTCTATCGGAATACATTTTCAATCGATTTTTTTATTTGTTATTTTTATTTTATTTTATGCAGTATAGCACAAGATCTAAGCTTTTAAAAATAAGCTTCTGACGTCAGTTAAGAACAGGCTGCAGTACATATTTTGAAGTGTATTTTAATGATTTATGTTTATTTCATGGAATTTTAAGAAACTGAATTCAGAACACACTGATTTCCCACTTTAGTTATTGACTAAATCATTCATAGTTTTTTAAGATCATATTCAATTATTTTAGAAAAAGGAAATGAAAAGAAATGAAAAAGAGAAAGAAAAGACTAATAAATATTTCTACTCAAACCCCTCAAAATTTTAAACTTATGGCTATGTTTTAAATTGTTTTAATAGAAATGCTGTCACACCTTTGATGATCGTTTAAAGTCATATGAATTTGTTCAAAGAGCAATGCATGCTGGGACAATTCTGGGGCACACTATTTACTCCAAAGTGGTTACATTAATATTCACTTTGATTTAACTGGTGATTTAAATCCAATGAATGCTGGAGAGGTCACAATTGCCTAATGTATTAAGGAATACAAGCATCTATCATTCATGGGTGTAAAAGGTACCAGGTAAAATTGTTGGATATTTGGATAATTTTATGTATGTCTCTCTCATGCAATTGGTTTGTTCCAAAGTTTCCAAAGATCTTTAATGCAGCCTCATAGAAAGGAAAAAGAGAAGTAGAACTTTCTCTGTGGCATGTCCCATGGACAACCATGAGATGGCAGTACTGTCCAGGTTGTTAATTTTAATTCTTATAGGTGAATAAACACAGTTTATGACTGCAAAAAATGAAATAAAATGCATGTTCAGTAGAGACCCTTGTTTAATTCATAAGCTGATTTTTCAGCTGGATTTTAAAACAAGGTTAGTGTTAGGATATTAGGGTTGGAGTTCGCTGAAATTTGGCATAGGTATCAGCATTATATGCTGGCTTTTAGGGTGTGGATGGATTGTTAAAATCAAGTGTTTGCATTTAAGAGTTGCAGTTTCAGAGGAACAAGTAACCCATTAATTGCTAGTCTTCTGCTCTGCCTTCTAGTACTAAGCTGAGTTCTTAAAAATAATATTATATACATTTATTGCTTAGGATTTTAGGAAGTGAATTTAAAACACACTGCCTTCCCCTTTAGATTTCACCTACATCATTCAGCTTTAAGATTACTTTCAAATATTTCAGAAAAAAAATATTTCTACAAGAACCCCTCAAAATGTTTAAACTTCTGATTAGGTTTTAAAATATTTTAATAGAAATTCTGTCACACCATGACAGCAAATTGACAAATTCAATTTATTTCACCTTCCATAGAGCTGATTAAAAACATACGTGGTTTTGCTTTGTTAATCTTTTAAAGTCACAATTTGTTCAAAGAGCAATACATGCTGGGGCACACCATTTACTCCACAGGGGTTAAATTAAGATTCACTTTGAATTCAACTGGTGATTTAAATCCGTTGAATGCTGCAGAGATCTCAAATGCTTAATTTATGAAGGAACATGAGAACCTATCATTTATGGGCATAAAAGTTACCAGGTAAAATTGTTGGATATTTGGAGAATTTTATGTATAGCCTTTTAATGCAATTGAATTGTTCAAGAGTTTCTGAAGATCTTTAATGCAGCCTCATAGAATGGAAAGAGAACTTTCTCTGTGGCATGTCCCATGAGCAACCACAAGATGGCCGTACTCTCCAGGTTGTTAATTTTATTTCTAAGAACAGGTTTCTTATATGGTCAATAAACACAGTTTATGACTGCAGAAAATGAAATAAAATGCATGTTCAGTAGAGACCCTTGTTTAATCCACAAGTTGATTTTTAACCCTTTGAGTGCCAGAGTGGTACAGAATGCATTGCAAAGCAATGCATTCCGTACCACTCTGGCACTCAAAGGGTTAAGCTGGGTTTCAAAGACAAGGTTAGGATATTAAAGGGATAGTAATACATAGTTTTAATGAAATGCAATACTGTAGATAATAAAGAAAATAAATGAATTGAGCCAAGTCCGATCTCTAAACCTTTATGGTTTGAGAGATATAAGATTACAAAGTTCCCCCTTCCCTCCCCTTGCACTGACATCACTGTCTAGCTTACAGCAGGAGATAATGGTCTGCAGACCATCCTGCAGCTCTTCAGCAGAGCGAAATAGCATGATATAGAAATAAATACTTCATTTGAATGGTCTACAACGTCTGCCTGGTTTGCAAGCACACGTTGTTAACCATTCAAATGAAGGATTTCTTAAAAATAATATTATATAGGTTTATTGCATGGGATGTTAGGAAGTCAATTCAAAACATGCTGTCTTCCCCTTTTAGCTATTTCCTGCATCATTAATTTTTTTTTTAAGATCACATTCAAATATTTCAGGAAAAAAATATTTCTACAAGAACCCCTCAAAATTCTTAAACTTATGCCTTTGTTTTAAAATATTTTAATAGATATGCTGTCACAGCAAATTGACAAATTCAATTTATTTCACTTTCCATAGAAAAACATAAGTAGTATTATTTTGCAAATTGTTTAAAGTCACATCAATTTGTTGAAGAGCCATGAATGCTGGGATAATTCTGGGGCACACAATTTACTCCACAGAGGTTAAATTAAGATTCACCTGTTGATTTTAAATTCATTGAATGCTAGAAAAGTGTCTAATGCCTAATCTATTAAGGAACATGAGAACGCATGATCATGGGTGTAACGGTTACCAGGTAAAACAGTTAGCTATAATTGGTGAAATAAAGTGAATTGTTCAAGAGTTTCTAAAGATCTTTAATGCAGCCTCACAGATTGGAAAAGAGCATTAGAACTTTCTCTGTGCCATGCCCCATGAGCAACCAGGTGATGGTGGTACTGTCCAGGTTGTTACCATTATCTCTAAGTAGTGGTTTCTTGGGTGTCCTCTCTTCTGGGAGCACTTTTTGTGGAGTTGTGCTCCATATGTCTAATTTTAGTTTATAAGTGATACTTCTTGTCTTTTTACCGTACTCCTCGTTGCTCCTTGGTTGGAGGTTGCACTGCTTTGCAGTGTCTCCTTTTGAACCCTGGCTATGTCACATATATCTAGGGCTCTCCCTGATGGATGTGTCCTCTATTCTGGGAGCAGTTTTTATGGAGTTGCACTCCATACATGCACCATGGCTCAATTTTTCTAATGCTGGTCTGTTTATACCTACAAGGTTTACACCATTGTTGTGTTTTACCTTATCTACTCTGCTGGAATTTATATGATACTAGTTTTAAAGCCCGTGTACACAGGACAACAAAGGCAGCGCTGCAGTCATGCACAGTACAGCGCCGTGGCTGATAATGGAGCAGGGCGAATTCAGACCATAGTCCCCTCTGCTCCCTGCTCCATATCAGCCACGGCACGGGCAGTCTATACTGCGCATGACTGCAGAGGTCACAGCCGTCGATACTGCGCATGATGGCTTCTGACAAACATCCTTAGCGATTTATTATATAGAATGCTACCTCTGTTACTCCTGTCTATCTCTGGGTGACTGCATTTCTGTGTTGTGTTCTTTTATGGGACTCCGGGCTGCGCCACATGTATCTGGGGTTCCCACCATTAAGTGCGTTCTGGGTTTTAGATGCTAGAATTTTATGTTTTTATTTTGCAACAACTGCTGACATATCCTTAATTTACTAGGATTGGTTGGCTCTGTACTGCTTTTTGGGGTTTTAATGTTTTTGTTTCAGTGATGCCTCCTTTTGGGGTGTTGTGCATTTTTCATTTTGGGGTATAGGTCTCGTCCAAGCTTGGGTAGGTGCAATTTGGGGGGTACTCAGTTTAGGGGGGGTATTTTTTTTTTATCTCCTTCTCGTCTCTCCCTCTTCTGGGGGACAGCTGCCCCTTTGCCAATGTTGCCGCCCTGGGTGTGTGCCCGCATAACTGTAGTTCCTGTTTGACTCTATAATCAAAATTACTGCTCTTTTATGTAAAATTCTATCGTGGAAGGAGTGGTGCTTAAATAATAAAATTAAATGTTCCCTGGTGCTGGCTTATATACTCCGCCAAGCTCCTGCCATGGTCCTCCTAAATGAGACCCACCTGGTGGGATCTAGGGTTCTGGGTGTCCTGTCATTATCATTCTACCTTTTCAACCCATGCAAGAGATGTCACAGTTATGGTAAGGAGGTCCTTACTATTTGAGTTCTTAGACCTTAAATCAGATAGAGATGGTCGATACCTGTTCCTTCACTGTTCCATTGAGGGCCTTCCCTTTATTCTTGTTAATCTATGCATTCCTCCACCTTTCACTGACTCTGTTCTGCGTGAAAGTTTGGAATTAGTTTCTTCTAGACATGGGTGCTGGGTGGTGTGCATGGGAGACTTAAATAATATTCTGGACTGAGACCTTGATCGACTCAGGGGTGCTGCGGTTGTTGGCTCTCGTGCCTTGCTGACCTTTGGTGGTTGGGTGGGCAATATGGGCTTGGTCAATGCCTGGCATGCACTTCACTCGATGGACCGTTGGTACTCCCTGTCACTCTTCCATGCACCGCTCCCTGTGCCATATTGGCCACACATTTGTTTCCAAAGGCATCCAGAGCTGAGTGTCGGGTTGTGAATACCTCTGCCGGGTAGCATAGAACCAGTCCCACATGCTCCTATCTCTAAATCTCAGGGGCATCCTTAGCTTGAACCTGAACCCTATGTCCTATCTGGCTGCATGTGGACACTGTTGCCTCTCCCCATGAGATAGACCTGACAAGATCCCTAGGGTGACTAGTGATTATGTAGTGTAGGAGGCTGCTAAACTTGTGCTGGAGGGTCTTTGATTTCACTGGCATCTGTCTTCTCGAGAAGCAGCACCATGAAGGCTCAATGGCTAGTGGATGAGGCCAGTGTGGCTGAGAGAGATTATGACGCTGATGGTGGGAGGACTCCTATGTTGCATTTCTTTCTGCTTCCCTGCTTCTTAATATGTGTCTTTCGGCGATAACGGCTCCATAGTGTTCCGTGTTCATCAAGGGGTCTTTAAACATGGTGACAAAGAGGGCAAAATGTTTGCCCACTTAGTGAATTATACTCTTGACCGTACTGTGATCTTCACATCCGTGATGAGGCTGGCCATCTGCTCACCTTGGACAAGTAGATCAATGCCAGATTCTCTAATTTTTTCAAACATCTTTTCCAATGCAGACTGACTAAATCATCTGAAGACTTGTCATCCTATCTTTCGAATTCCTGCCTACCGGTCCTGTCCCTTGAGGGAGGTGTTCGATGCCGTATGGGTTATACCCAATGGTAAATCTCCTGGGTTGGATGGCCTGCCCCTTGAATGGTATAAATGTTATATTGATGTACTGGAAACTCAATTGCATCCAGCCTTTCTCTCTTGGCTCTGGACTCTGGTGCTTTTCCCCCTTTGATGAGCATGGCTTCTATTGTGGTACTTCCCAAGCCCGGGAGGATGCAACACTTTGCAAATGGTATTGCCCCATATCCCTTCTCGCTTCGGACGTCAAAATCTTGGCGAATATTTTGCTGACTTGACTGAATTCTGTCATTTCCAGGTTGATTCATTCGGACCAGACTGGAAGTTGAATAGAAAGTTTTAAATAGCCGCTCCAGTTGCATTGTAATAGGATTACCTGCAGAACTTGAGAAAGTAACGCTAGATTGTTACAAAACGCGTAGCTTTGTAGGAATTGTTATTGATTTTATAAATAAATATATTTTATTGGAGATTGTTGGTGGAGCGGCTTTCTTCCGTTGCTGGATTTACTTTTGGGATTTGGAGATCGAGGAGTGAAGACTGAAGATCCTCTCGAGGGATCGGTACAATATACCCTGAAAGTGTACATTGCTGTATCTATATATATCAGTACAGCCACTTGTCCATGTGAGTGTATATACATTGTTTAATTGTTGCTTATTTGGTGAGTCAATGATAAGGCACTATTGGCGCCCTCTGTGTTTTTTGGTTCTATATTTATTGGTCCAAGTCCTCCCTGTTCTTCCTAGACCCACCACAAGTTGATGCCTGGTCCCTTTCTGTGGATCTTTTAATTGTTGAGTCCTTTAAATACTTGGGTGTTGTGGTTATTGGTTACCCCACAGAGTTCATTCATAATAATCTTGTACTTGTGGTGGATTACTACCAAGATAAAACCACTGGATGGTCGACCCTGCATCTTAATGTAATTGGTTGAGCCAACCTTATTAAGATAGTGTTTTTACCCAGACTTATGTTCTTCAGAACACGCCAGTTCATATTCCTAAATCCTTCTTTAGAGAGTTGGACGATATTACGTCTCAGTTCTTATGGCCGGGGGGGGGGCAGTCTAGGGTACAACTCTCTACATTACGAAGGTCCAGATCTGGGGGGTATTGCCCTTCCTGACTTCTACCATTATTATCTGGCGGCACAAGGTCAGCCCACCCTAGTATGAGCTGTTACTGACAATCAAAATCAGTTCCCCACCACGGAAGCATCGGTTCTGGAGGAGGGTTGAGTAAGAGGATCAATAATGACCAAGGCAATTGTGGTGTATGGGGCAATCAGAAACTGGTGGGTTGGAGGGGATGTGACCCCTCTATGGACCAATCCGACTCTTAGGCACCTAGACGATCTGGACTTTGGGGGCCTCTGGGGCATACACCGACAACTGCCTCAAGTCATTCTATCAGCTCTGTGAGGACTTCTACCTTCCGCACCATCTCATATACTCAAATCTGGGCAAAGGGGGGACTGCACCCCTGTCGTTGAAAGATTCTGCCTTTGGTCTTCATTTTCATGGCCCAGTAGCCTACCCACCACTCAGCTTTATTTACAGATGTCTAGATGCGCATGGACCTCAGGGACACACCTCTTTTAGCTTGAAGTGGGAGGGGGATCTGGGACTGTTGAACGTTTGGGAGTGGTCTCTGGTCAAGCTTAGTCCTCGGGTGTGGGGGGTTTCATTGCATTCCCGATATCATATGATCCAGTTGAAAATCTTACATAGAGCATACTTCACTTTGATATGATTGCTCCGAATGGGGATGTGCAACAACGACCTCTGTAACAGATGCTCAGCTGCCATTAGTCACTTCATGCACCTCATCTGGTTGTGCCCTACAGTCTTTAGATTCTGGAATGATGTATTCACTTTGTCGGACGTTGTGGGATGGCCAGTTCCCCTTACACCGAAGTTGAGTATCCTCTCTATTTTCCCTGACGATATTGATTCATGCTCCCTCTTAAGGCTCTACTGCAGGAGACCCTGGTTTCTTATATGGTCAATTAAAAAAAGCTTATGACTCTTAAAAGCAAAATAAAGTGCATGTTTGGTAGGGACCCTTGTTTAATTCACAAACTGATGTTTCAGCAAGGTTTCAAAAACAAAGGATAGGGTTAGGGTATTAGAGCTGCAGTAGGCTGAAATTAGGGTTAGGTATTAGAGTTATATGCTGGCTCTTAGGGTGCTGATGGATTGTTAAAATCGAGTGATCACATTTAAGAGATGCAGTTTCAGATGAACAATTAACCCTTTGATTGCTAGTCTTCTGTTCTATCTTCTGGTACTACGCTGAGTTCTTAAAATAATATTAAAGTGTATTATAATGTTTTATGTATATTGCAAAGGATGTTAGGAAATTAACACATTGCCTTCTCTCTTTAGATATTGCCTACATCAGTCAACTTTTTTTTAAAAGGTCATAATCAAATATTATAGAAAAAAAAGACAGAGGAGAAGGGGAGGAGGAGGAGATGATTAAAATGACAAGTGGTTTTACTTTGATGATTTATTAAAGTCATATTAATTTGTTTGAAGAACAATGCGATGCTGGGACAATTCTGGGGCACACCATTTACTCCGCAGTGGTTAAATTGAGATTCACTTTGATTTAACTGGATATTTAAATCCATTGAATGCTGAAGAGGTCTCAAATGTCTAATGTGTTAAGGAATATGAGAACCTATCATTCATGGGCATAAAATTTACCAGGTAAATTAGTTGGATATTTGCATAATTTTATATATTTCCCTCTAATGCAATTGGTTTGTTCCAGAGTTTCTAAACATCTTTAATGTAGCCTCATAGAATGGAAAGAGAATTTGAACTTTCTCTGTGGCATGCTCCACGAGCAACTAAGAGATGGCAGTACTGTGTTTCTAAGAACTGGTTTCTCATAAACACAGCTTATGACTTCTAAAAACTAAGTAAAATGTATGATTGGGCAAACAAATGGAATATGAAGTTTAATGCAGGAAAGTGTAAAGTCATGCATTTGGGATGAAAAAATCCCAAGGCTACTTATGAACTTAATGGAATCATTTTAGCAGACTCGTTGCTAGAGAAAGAACTGGGTATCCTTATAAACTACAAACTTGGAAACAGTGACCAGTGTCAAATAGCAGTAGCAAAAGCAAACAAAATCTTGTCTTGAATAAAAAGGGGTATCGAAGCAACAGTGGATAACATCATTTTGCCATTGTAAAAATCATTGGTAAGACCTCACATCAAATATGCAGTACAGTTTTGGGCAACAGTTCTGAAAAAGGATATGCTAGAACTGGAGAGGGTACAGCAAAGAGCAACAACATTAATTAAGGGAATAGAGGACAAGACAAACTTGGTTTATTTACTCTAGAGAAAAGACAATTAGAGGAGATCTTATCACATTGTACAAGTATATGAGAGGTCAATACAAGGATATCTGAGGTGAACTAATCATTACAAGGCCTGATCAAATAACCAGGGCACACACATTGATATTAGAGGAAAGGAGATTTAGACCAGCAGGGGAAGGGTTTTTTTATGGTAAGGTCTGTTAAATTATGGAATTCCTTGCTCAAGGATGTCATTATGGCAAATACAGTGGATACATTTAAGAGAAGATTAGATTAATTTCTTTCAGAAGGGAACATACAGGGTTACACTGTATATTAGTAGGCAAATAAGGATGTTCTGATAAATGACTAACTTATTTTGTAGCAGGAAAGCTATACAATTCTTTTGTCACTGGGGTATGAGGCAAATGTTGACCTTGATGGACTCGTGTCTTTTTTTTTTTTTTTTTTAAAAAGCTTTATTGAAATTCAAGAATTACAAAGTTCGATAAAATCAAATATAAACCAGCTAACACTTAACCCCTAGAGTGCCAAGTGGGTACACCATATTCGTTTGGATAGCTGTACCTGCTGTGCCAAGCTCATACGTTGTACAGGTAAAATGCGGTCATTGCATGAGCCTGTATAACCAGCATGCAATGGCCGCATTTTAAAAAAAATTGAGCCTGGCACTCTTGGGGGGGATGAGGATCACTCCTCATGGCCCCCCAGTAATTGATCTCCCAGCCGATGTTGCAGCTTCTTCTCTCCCCTCTCTCCTACCCGAACTTCTGGGCGGGATTGAGGGAAGCTTACTAACGTCATCGGTGACATGATCACCGATGATGTTAGTGAACTTTCCCTGACCGGATTCACTCCTACCTGAGGTAGGAGAGAAGGGCAGGAGAGCTTTTGCTCTCCTGCGGTTGCCAAATTGATATCCTAGCCCAATCGGCTGGGGGGACACCAGGAGGGGTTCTGATGTCCCCCACAAGGTCTGAGGAATAAAAGAAGAAATAACAGAAAAGTAACCCTGTGAGTGCCACAGGAGACCCCTATGGCACTCACAGGGTCACTTATTTTGAGGGACATATTTTTTTTCCTAAGACCTCATTGGGGGGGATCAGGAGGGGTCCTCATGCCCCTCAATGAGGTCAATAATAAAAAAAAATAAATACATTTTTTTTAAAAAGTGAACCCTGTGTGTGCCACAGGGGGTCCAATGCAGACCCCCTCCTGTGACACACACAGGGCTTCTATCATCAGTGGTCCTGATGGCCCCCCAACAAGCTCTGATTACAAAGTAATGATAAAAAAGTAACCCTGTGAGTGCCGCAGGGGTCCCCAGTGCATTGCTTTGGAATGCACTGGAGACCCTTGTGGCACTCACAGGGTCACTTATTTTGGGGACATGTTTTTTTTTTTTTTTCAAAGACCTCATTGAGGGGATCAGGAGGGGTCCTTATGCCCCTCAATGAGGTCTATAATAAAAAATAAAGTAAAATTAAAAAATTAACCCTGTGTGTGCCATGGGGGGTCCAATGCAGACCACCCCCCTCCTGTGGAACATACAGGGCTTTTATCATTAGTTTGTAATCAGAGATTGTTGGGGGGGGCCATCAGGAGTGGTCCGGATGGTCCCCCAACAAGCTCTGATTACAAAGTAATGATACAAAAATTAACCCTCTGAGCGCAATGCATTGATTAGCAATGTGCTGGAGACCCCTGTGGCACTCACAGGGTCACTTCTTTTGTGGACATTTTTTTTTTTTGCGAAGACCTCATTAGGGGGGATCTGGAGGGGTCCTGAAGCCCCTCAATGAGGTCTATAATAAAAAAATTAAAAACAACCCTGTGCGTGCCATGGGGGGGGGGGTTCAATGCAGACCCCCTTCATGTGGCACACACTTTTTCTCATTTCTTTGTAATCAGAGCTTGTTTGGTGGGAATCTGAATACAAAGTAATGATAAAAAAATAATTAACCCTTTGTGTGTCACATGGATCCAATGGATTACTTTGCAGTGCATTGGGCACCCCTGTGGCATGCACAGAAAATGCCTCCAATCCCCCACGAACCCTATCCCCCTGCCTGGTTCCACAGCCCACTGGCACTCCCATTTCCCAGCCTGTTTCCACTGCCTGCTGGTAGACTCGAAGTACCAGTATGCACTAGATCCAGGCTGGGAATCAAACTTTGTATGAGGGGGGACATACAGTGCACACTCGTAGTCACAGATCCCCCATATACACTATTGGATACTGCCCCCCTCCCACCACCACCATCCTTGGTCCACTCCCCACTAGTAGACATACCCACATACACTTTCTAACCCCTCACCCCTCCACACACTTTGTTACACTGGTAGTCACAGGTCCGCATGTACACCAGCTGACGCACTAGCTTCTTTCATCTGTTAACCATAAAATCACACATACACTGTTTGCTTTCCCATCCCTGTTCCACTGGTATCCACGCTCCTGTCACCCAAATTGGTATGTCAACCCACAGCAGTGGGGTACCATTTTTCTTAGGCTGGCAAGAGGTCCTCCTAGGAAATCCCACAACGCTGAACCATTTTAGTATCTTTGAAGTGACTGATGTGTCAGTAGCACCACATTCTGGAAATAGTTGTGCAAACTAACTTAATGATAAAAAGGCAAGTGACCCCTCATTAGATGCGGCAGGTAATCTTTCCAAAATAGTATGGTATGTCTACCCTTTCTTTACTTCTGTAGCTGTTATAACCATTTGTGTACAGGCAAGTCCTGTCTGAGAAAATGTTAGAAAAATCAGATGTTGTAGTAGGTCTAGTTTTGTGCTTCTATGTCAACTCATACCAGTGGGGTGTCATTTGACTCCTAAGAACACTAGCTAACGAATACAGTTGGAAACTCTATGGTTTTCACAGATTTCAATACATTTGAAGGGGAAGAAATGTAAGAAAAAAGGCACCCCACTGGTATGAGCTGACATACCGTAGGGGTGTCAGAAGCATATAACAACACCTACCTGTTTTCTTCTTTGGAAATGGCTGCTTGTACTACAATGTTCATAACTTTTAGATACATGATGGAAATGTATACAATGTATACCATTTTGGAAAGTAGACATTCACCTGCATCAAATGAGGGGTCACTTGCCTTTCTACCCTGGGCTGAAGTGCACAATTATCTCCAAAAGGTGGCACTATAGGAATAAATAATTTTTTTTTTCATTTCCAGCACTTCAAAGACACTAAAATCTTTGAAAACCATACCATTTCCTACTGTATTCAGTACCTGCTACCAACATGAGAAAAATGGTACCCTATTTGTGTGGGTTACCTACAATATCTGGGTGCTAGGAACACTTACCTAAACCTGACACTTTTGTTTTTGAAATTATCTGCCTGCACGAAAAGTATCATAACCATTATAGATATGCAGGAAAGGTAGGGAAACCATACCATTTTGGAAAGTAGATAACCTGCCACATCTAATAAGGGGTCACTTGCCTTCTTACCCCAAGCCTGGTGTGCACAAATGCCTCCAAAAGGTGGTGCTAATGAAAAAAAGGCATTTTCTTACATTTCTGCCCCTTCAAATGTATTGAAATCTGTGAAAACCATGGAATTTCTAACTGTATTCATTAGCTAGTGCTCTTTGGAGAAAAATGACACCTTATTGGTATGAGTTCACCTACCTCAGGGGGCGCTACAAGCACAAAACTACACCTATTTCAACTTCTAATTTTTCTAACATTTTCTCAAACATTACTTGCCTGTACAAAAATGGTTATAACAACTACAGAAGTGAAGAAAGGGTACACAAACCATACCATTTTGGAAAGAAGACACCCTGTCGCATTTAATGAGGGGTGACGTGCCTTGTTACCCCAAGCCTGGTGTGCACAAATGCCTCCAGAAGGTGTCGCTAATGAAAAACAAAGGCATTTTTTTCAATAGCGCTGTTTTAGTGTAGCTTTACCACAAAAACACTACCTCGCATATTAGTTCATAAAGTTGAAAATGCCATTTTGTGCAGCTGGTGATTAGGGCTCTACTCTAGCCATAGACGTAGGTAAAACTATACAAATTTGGTATTTTTTTACTCTGAGGACTCAGGGCTTTTTCAAGTAATTGAAACTTTCACAATTAAAGTAAATGTTTTTGATACATAGTATGTGATTTTAGCAAAATAAGTACATTTTCACTTTTTTGTCATTATGACATCATAGCTTTTTGCACGATGCAAAATTCTCTTCATGTAAGGTACCATAAAAAGCTCAATTTGTTCTGAAAAAAACAATATATAGTTTTCTATACTAGAAATTCCCAGAGGAAATCAAGCCCAAACAGAAGGATAGCAAAAATGCTGAAAGTGTCTGGCCTACAGGATACAGGAAATGGCCCAAGCCTCTTGCACTGAAAGGGTTAAAGTTACACAAATCAAACTCATAAATGATCCATATACTGGTACATCTTACTTAAGAAATAGATGTTAAACTCTATGACATAATATAAATTAATTCATAAAAGCAGCCAATCGTCATTTGTTACCCCAAAAGAGATACTTGCCATAGAGAATCAAATGATCCCACATGTGGAAAGGAGTGAAGGAAAAAAAGCAGATAAGTAATAGTAAAGAGTATAAAGTAAGAAAGGAGGTGAAACAAGTGAGGAAAGTTTGCACAGATCCCCTCTCAGAAAAGGGGAGAGGAAGAATCCCGACTAGGAATTCAAAGAACAGAATGGGGCAGGGGGCCTGTAAAATCACCAAGAGTACATCTAAGTAAGATCTGAGGAGAATTATATAATTACATAGTCGACATCTCCTGCTATTGGAACCTAGGAGAGAGAGGAGGACTGGACAAAAAGTTGAGTAGTATTACTAACAGAGAACCAGACATGATTCCTCCTCCAGAGGCCCACCCCACCAACCAGAAGTACTGGTTAAGGACTTATTCAGTCCCATCAATATCAGCATTACCACCATCCGTTCATGAGAAAGTGTCATCAATACAATGGTTTCCAAAAATGTATGATATAGGGCTAGCTTCCAGATGGGTTAACCATAAGGACCATGTCTCCTCTAAGGAGCCCAACAAGCAGTTGGAAAGAGAATGCAATTTTTCAAGTTCATAAGTCTCATTCACCCCAGCCTGCCACATTTTGATCGATGGGGGAGAATCTGTCTTCCAAAGTTTCGAGATTAAGTGTCGAGCATGATGCAGCAGCAATTTAAGTAAGGGTTTAAGACTAGAAGGGATCAATGGTGGAGTTGGTAGAACAAGAAACAGACACGTGAGGGGCTCAACTTTAAAGGAGACTGAGAAGATCAAATTTATACATAATACAACCTTCTCCCAGTATACTGTAATCAATGGGCAAAATCACCATAAATGGAAAAAAGTTCCCTCGGCCCCAAAGCACCTACAACAACACGAGGAAATTGCAGGTGAAATTCTGTGGAGCCGCACTGGGGTGTAATACCAGCGTGTGATACATTTTTAACTAGATTATTTCATCAGAATGTTGGGAGTGTCCGAAAGCATATTATGCATTAGGCCAAACCAACGTAACGCAGAATAAGAGACATGAAGGTCATCTTCCCATGCTAAAATAAAAGCAGGTTTGTTATGATTTATGCCACCAAACATAAATCAATATACTTCCGTTAAAGTTTTGGTGGCTAGAGACCCGCTCAAAATCGGTGAGATCCCTATGGGTGTAGCCCGTAGCCATCAAGGCTCGCAAATAGTGTGCTATTTGGAGGTACTCCCACTTAGAAGAGGATGGTAAAGCGTGGTCAGCAGATGGGGATTCAAAAGAGGGTATTCCTGAGACTGGCACCAAGGATTTTAAGGTGTGAATAACTCTACTTTTCCACAGAAGAAAGGGTTAAAAGTGTAATCTTGGAGGAAAACCTGGGTTCCCCAGAAAAGACAGTAGTGGTGATGGGTAGGAAGCAGCAACAGTGGAGATGTTGAATGAGTCCCACACTCCCAATAAGTGCTGGAGAACTGGGTGCACACTAAACGCTCGCGGCCTATCCTTTGGTTTTATCCAAAGAATATTTTCCAGGGTACAGGGTGGAATATACAGGGAAAGGGCCTGAATCCAATCTTTCTAAGGCAGATTTATTATATCTATGAGAAGAGAAACTGCAACTTCGGTATAATAGCTAGTAGTATTCGGAAGAGCCACTCCATCCTGGGCGAGTAGTTTGTAAAGAAGCGATGCTGGTAAGCCTGGTTTTTTATAAGCCCAAGTAAAGGCATTAATAGACAACTGAAGTTTAGCAATCTGAGCATGGGAGAAATTCAGGGGAACCGTTTTAATTATATACAACATTTTTGGTAACGTTATCATCTTTATCAGGTTTATTCTGCCAAACCAGTAGACAAAATTCTTGCTCCATCTTTGTAGATCTTCAGTTATGGTTTGCATTAGGGGGAAAAGGTCTGAGATCAGGAATATTCCTGTCTTGTCACACAGCCATCTGAATGGAAATTTTTCCTTCAGCTTATTCTGAATGGACAAAGATAAAGTAATGTTAAGTATTTCTGATTTGGTATCATTCATTTTAAAATTTGACAAACTACCATACCCCAGAAGGAGATCTAAAAGGGCCGGCAGTAACTTCTCGGGATTTGATAGAAAGGGTAGTATATCATTGGCAAATGCCGACAGTTTTGTTTCACCACCAAGACACGGCAAGCCATGTATGCCCGGGTGTAATCTGATTAAGTTCAACAAAGGTTCCAAGGATAAAATAAAAAGAATCGGAAAAAGGAGGCGACCCTGACAGGTGCCATTTGTGATCGCAAAAGTGGTCTGAAAGGAAGCCATTGATTTGTAAACTTGCCGACGGAGTTGAGTAAAGACTCATTATCCCATGCCGTTGTGCAGCACTAAAACCCAAAGTCCCCAGAAGCTCTTCCAGATACAGTGGGGCAAAAAAGTATTTAGTCAGCCACCAACTGTGCAAGTTCTCCCACTTAAAAAGATGAGAGAGGCCTGTAATTTTCATCATAGGTACACTTCAACTATGAGAGACAGAATAAGACAAAAAAATCCATAAAATCACATTGTCTGATTTTTAAAGAATTTATTTGCAAATTATGGTGGAAAATAAGTATTTGGTCAATAACAAAAGTTCATATCAATACTTTGTTATATACCCTTTGTTGGCAATGACAAAGGTCAAACGTTTTCTGTAAGTCTTCACAAGGTTTTCACACACTGTTGCTGGTATTTTGGACCATTCCTCCATGCAGAGCTCCTCTAGAGCAGTGATGTTTTGGGGCTGTCGCTGGGCAACACGGACTTTCAACTCCCTCCAAAGGTTTTCTACGGGGTTGAGATCTGGAGACTGGCTAGGCCACTCCAGGACCTTGAAATGCTTCTTACGAAGCCACTCCTTCGTTGCCCGGTCGGTGTGTTTGGGATCATTGTCATGCTGAAAGACCCAGCCACGTTTCATCTTCAATGCCCTTGTTGATGGAAGGAGGTTTTCACTCAAAATCTCACGATACATAGCCCCATTCATTCTTTCCTTTACATGGATCAGTCGTCCTGGTCCCTTTGCAGAAAAGCAGCCCCAAAGCATGATGTTTCCACCCCCATGCTTCACCGTAGGTATGGTGTACTTTGGATGCAACTCAGCATTCTTTCTCCTCCAAATACGACGAGTTGAGTTTTTACCAAACAGTTCTACTTTGGTTTCATCTGACCATATGACATTTGCCCAATCCTTTTCTGGATCATCCAAATGCTCTCTAGCAAACTTCAGATGGGCCAGGACATGTACTGGCTTAAGCAGGGGGACACGTCTGGCACTGCATGATTTGAGTCCCTGATGGCGTAGTGTGTTACTGATGGTAGCCTTTGTTACTTTGGTCCCAGCTCTCTGCAGGTCATTCACTAGGTCCCCCCCTTGTGGTTCTGGGATTTTTGCTCACCGTTCTTGTGATCATTTTGACACCACGGGGTGAGATCTTGCGTGGAGCCCCAGATCGAGGGAGATTATCAGTGGTCTTGTATGTCTTCCATTTTCGAATAATTGCTCCCACAGTTGATTTCTTCACACCAAGCTGCTTGCCTATTGCAGATTCAGTCTTCCCAGCCTGGTGCAGGTCTACAATTTTGTTTCTGGTGTCCTTCGACAGCTCTTTGGTCTTGGCCATAGTGGAGTTTGGAGTGTGACTGTTTGAGGTTAAGGACAAGTGTCTTTTATACTGATAACAAGTTCAAACACGTGCCATTAATACAGGTAATGAGTGGAGGACAGAGGAGACTCTTAAAGAAGTTACAGGTCTGTGAGAGCCAGAAATCTTGAATGTTTCTAGGTGACCAAATACTTATTTTACCGAGGAATTTAGCAATGAATTCATTAGAAATCCTACAATGTGATTTCCTGTATTCTTTCCCCCCATTCTGTCTCTCATAGTTGAAGTGTACCTATGATGAAAATTACAGGCCTCTCTCATCTTTTTAAGTGGGAGAACATGCACAATTGGTGGCTGACTAAATACTTTTTTGCCCCACTGTAGGTCCAATGAACACGGTCAAATGCTTTCTCAGCATCCACCGTGAGGAACGAGGACAATATCTTTTTAGACATAGCAGTATAAATCAGGGAAAGAGCTTTTGTCACGGAGTTCTCTCCCTGGCACAAAACCAGATTGGTTTGTATAAATCAATTGGGGGAGATTGGCCTTGAGTCTATTTGCAATCAATTTAGCATAGAACTTAATATCATTATTTAAAAGAGATATAGGTCGGTTGCTTGAACATTGGGACCAGTCTTTTTCAGGCTTAGGGATAAGAATTATATGAGCCTCCAGAGAAGAGGATGCAAATTTAGCTCCATTCAGTATCGCATTGAAATAATGAAGCATATGGGGTAAAAGTGAGGTAAGGTAAGTTTTGTAATAGCCCGTTGGAAACTTGCCCGGACCCGGGCTTTTACCTAATGGCGTTCTACAAATCACATCTTCCAGCTCCTTCTCAGTGAAAGGAAAGCCCAGTTGCTCCAAAGCCTCTTCCGAAAGGCGTGGGATCTGTGATATAGGGAGAAATTCTTTGATTTGGCCACGTAAGGAGTCACTATCTGTGGATCCACCTGTTGCCACAAGGTTATACAGATCATTAAAGTATTTTTTAAAAGGAGCAGAAATCGACAAAAAAGAGTAACATAATCTACAAGATTAATCTTTAATATGAGAGATATAGTGTTCTCTCCTTTTGATGTTCGCGATACGAGCCAATAATTTCCCGCATTTGTTACCATGCAAATATTGTGCATATTTGGTCCATATGAAGGATTTAATCGAGAGCGCCGAGTAGTATTTAGAGATCTCTTTCCTCATTGCCTGCAGAGTCTAATAATCATCTAGGGTTCAAGGAGAGCTGGTGTCATACCATCTGCTCCACAAGAACAGAGAGCAGAGAATTAAGCCTACCAACCTGTTCTTTTTTACGTTGCGAACCCAGTCTAATGAAGTGCCCCCTGAGGACACATTTATGGGCCTCCCAGAGAGATACCTTCGAGTCAACTGATCCCATTTTGGTGTCAAAGTATTCGGAGATCCAAGTAGAGATTTGCTGTTCTGCAGCCTGACCTTTGAGTAGTAAATCGTTAAGTCTCCATGCAGAAGGACCAACATGTCCACTATCCAAAGTAATAACCATGCCTATTGGAGCATGGTCAGACCAGGTAGTTTGGCCCACATAGGCATCTGCCAATGTGTGACTTTTGTACTGCTCCATCAACAAAAAGTCTATGTGTATCTATCATGGCATGGTAAATAATAAGTATACTCTCACGACATCGGATTTAAAAGATGCCACGTGTCAAATAGGTGGGCGTCACTAAGCAATTTTTTGCATTTAGCAATGGAAGAACAGGGAACATGCGAGACCCCTGCTGAGCAATCTATATGCGGGTCTAATGGAATGTTGAAATCCCCCCCCTACCAACAGCTGACCCTGGTGAAAGCCTTCAAACTGGCATAACATTTTGAGTAGGAAAGATGTCTGTTTTTTTTGTTAGGGGCGTAGATGCTGGCTAGGGTGAAGGGGCCCCAAAAAGAAAACCTCTAATAAACAGAAAATGACCCTCTGGGTCAGAAAAGGAATCATGGTGGACCTAGGTTACCCTTTTATGTATGAGAATTGAAACACCCCTCTGTTTCTTGTTAGTATGACAGCAAGCATGCCATTCATTGGGATAAAATTTGGATCTGAACGCAGGTGTTCTGGTGTAGGGGAATTAGAACCACATCTGCCCCCTGGCTCTGAAAGTCCCTAAGTGCAGTTATCCTCTTCTCCGGTACATTAAGGCCCCTAGCATTAATTGATAAAATTTTAATTTGGTTGCGAGTAGTAGCTCTATTCATATTGACTTTTAGGAGGTTTTCACCTGTCTTTTAGTTTTCCCTTGAACCTTCTTCCTCTTCCCCACTAGAGCCGTATCTCTTTGCAGAGAGGCCAAGAGGGAGAGGGTCATGATCTTTTAATGAAATGAGCTCAAGACTCTCTTTTTGATCACTGACCATTTCCAACTCCATCCTGGACCCCCAGTCAGCCATAATGGGAGAATAACGTTTGAAACCTTCTAAAGGAGGAAAGATAGGGGAAACCCCAGGAGAGGAAGGGCAAACACCATAAGATTTCTTTGAATAACTACAGTGGATGAATCCCTATGAGATTTACCTAGTATCCCTTTACCAGTAGGAGGGGAACCTATCTTAGATGGCTCAGATTCCTGTCCTAAATCCTTCCTCTTGGACATCAGTGTCCAATGCTTTTATCATCCTGAATTCTCACCACCCCCCTGAAGAAACAGGGCTGGGTATTGGGTCCTTTACTGATGCAGAAAGAGAATCCAGGGTCTCTATTGGGTTCAAATAGGAAGCTACTGGGGCCTTAGGGACAGAAAAGGGCCCAAGAAAGGGACCCTCTGGCGATGGTGCTCACTCAGGGTCCTCAAAATCTTGAAGCAGAAACAACTCTTCTATATTATGCCATGCCTCTGGGCACCCACTATAGGAATGACCAAGGTTGCCACACAGGTTGCACCTAATCTTTTTAAAGTCACTACTTGAACGTCCAATTTCTGTTCAATATTTCTTTATTGAAATGCAAAATAAGGGACATCAACAAAGCCAAAATAAAACCAATCATACATAAAACAGTGCCGATGTACATCAGAATGAAACAAAATATAAAATAATAAAGTAATAGGGATCGTCCCCTATCAACATTTATAGCAATATAACCTTTTCCTACTGAGGGAGACTCAATACAGAAGTACAAAATGCCAATCACATGGCTGGAAAATGCTTCCTCAAAAAGAGAAGAAGAAGAGAAGTCGTCCAGAAAGAAAAAAAAAAAAGGAGAAAAACTAGGGAAGGAAAAGTGGAAAGGGTAGAAAGGTCCGCAGCCAATGTCAAATGAACTTACATCCGCTGAATCTCAACCTCCATCACCATGTCATTCAACAAATCAATGAACAGTCGTCAATGGTCAATAGCTCCCAAGGGACCAAACCAGGGACCAAAGGTAGACTGAAAAGTCTCCAAGGCGCCCGTGGAGTGAGCATACATAAGCTCCATATTCAGTATCGCCATCGCCCTTGTTTTCCATTCCAACAAAGTAGGCGTACAAGGCTTTCTCCAATGCATGGGTATACACATCCTAGCTGTGGTAACCAAAAGCATCCAACTCCGGAAGGCCTGCCCCGAGCCTGCCCCTCCCTGAAATGCCTCAGGCAGGATACTTAACAAAACTTCCTGTAAAACCAGACCTGATATGGTAGTCACCAGGTCATATACGGACTTCCAAAATCCATGAATCATGCTACATGACCACCAGATATGTAGAAGGGAACCCTCCTGTAGTTCACATCTCCAACACAAACCCCTTCCCCCATCCCCAAATTTAGCCAATAGAACAGGTGATCTGTACCACCGAGTAAGCAGCTAATGCTCTTTTCCACTGCCCATCAGTAAAGGAAACCGCCAGGTCCTTTTCCCACGCAAATCTAAATTTACAACACAATGTGGAATGTGAATCATCTAACAGAGTATATAAACATGACAGCCCCTTACGCAAGCTCCCTGGAGAAATGACAATTTTCTCAAAAACTGTAAGTGGGCGAGGTTTATATGAACGAAACCCGGAGGATGAGAATAAATGCCTAATTTGTAGATAATGCCAAAATTCTGAACGGGGTAAGTCATAATCCCTACACAGCTCCAGGAAGGGAGGGATACCACTCTCCCCCCACAAGTGGTCCAGGTCAACCAAACCCACCTCCCTCCATCTAGAGAGCGCCAAATATTCGATGCCCGGTACAAAGTCTGGGTTGGCCACAACCGCATATAGAGGAGAAGGGTGGGGAGACAAAGAATATGTCGTATTGCAGTGGGACCAGGAGCCAAACAGGTGAGACAAAACTGGATGCTGTCGAATCACCGGTACTCGAGTACCGGAAGAGGACCACAGCAACTGACTGACAGAGATGGGTCGGACCATATCCCGCAGCACAAGGGCCCAATCCTTTGTACTATAAGAGCCACATAGGTCAAGAAGAGTGACTAAAGTAGCTGCTCTCCAATACCTAAGCACACCTGGGGCCCCCAGACCACCCTCTTCAATCTTCCGAGATAGGACCCCGAGATTAAGTCTCGATGGCTTATTCTGCCATATAAAAGCCAAAATTGAATGTCCAATTTCATTGCATAACCCACATTTCTGGACATCACAAAAAATACTAAGATGCTTAAAAGAACACACTTGTAGCAAGCCTTGGGCTGGCCTGGATAAAAGCAGGTGACCCTATCATGTCCAATAAAGAGAGAGTTTGGCAGATGCTGGGTCACATTGTTCATCTGTTTGAGTTTTACTTGCATCTTCCAACCACCTGTCCAAATAAGATGACTGCTTTGTTCACGTAGCTTACTTAATTCAGCCATATAGGCCTGATGATCTTCTTGTAATATGCTGTGGTCAACTGTAAAGCGGGACACTGTTCAATAATTGTTCAGGGCTCATGTTGTATAAACTTTTCTTATCTTGGGATCCTTTAACTACCCCTGCATAGGTAGCAGGCTCTAGTTCCATTGTTTTTGCTTCCAAAGAGAGCTGGGATTCAGGATACTCAACTTCCTTTAACAGGGACAATCTTTCAATCTCCATGCCACATATAAAACATGCTTCTTTCAGGCTCAAAAGCTCAGATCTGGCATTAGGGTGGCATCCAGGGATTGTCACTGCCTTCTTGTAAGCTGTGACTTTTTTCTTTAATTCTTTGATGAAAACCTGGAGGTCTGTTGTCAAAACATCCATATCCCTCTTTTCTGCACATAATGAATTCCAAGTTTTGTTTGGTAGGCCCTCAACCTATTCATCCAAGGTAGGCCACAAAGCCAGGTCTTCACCTAAGGCAGAATACCTCTCTCCCCAGCCCGTGGCTGGGGAGGCAGCCATCATAGTAGTAGAGTAAGAGCAGCTACACACACAACCTTTCTCCCGGACTTGTGTCTTTTTTCAAACTAAATTACTATGTTACGTGTTCTGTAGAGACCCTTGTTTAATTCACAAGCTGATTTTTCAGCTGGGTTTCAATATCAAGGTTAGGGTTAGGGTATTAGGGTTAAGGTGGGCTGAAATTAGGGTTGGGTATTAGAGTTACTTGCTAACTCTTAGGGTGCGGAGTTCTTAAAAATATTATTAAAGCATATTTTAATGATTAGGTTTTATTGTATGGGATTTCAAGCAATTTAATTCAGAACACACTGCCTTCCACCTTTAGCTATCAGTTAGCTTGATGTGGGTGGTATTTGTTTTTGTTTGTTTCAGCTCACATTCATATTTTATAGAAAAATACATATTTCTCCAAGAACCCCTCAAAAATGTTAAACTTATGGCTATGTCTTAAAATGTCTTAATATAAATGTTGTCAGACCTTGACAACAATCGATGAATGTTATTTATTTCTCCTTCCAGATAACTGATTAAAAACTTGTGTTTTTTGCTGATTGTTTAAAGTCACATCAATTTGTTCAAAGAGCTGTGCATGCTGGGACCATTCTGGTGCATATCATTTACTCCATAGCGGTTACTTTGAGATTCATTTTGATTTAACTGCTGATTTAAACCCATTGATTGATGGAGAGGGCTCAGATGCCTAATCTATTAAGGAATATGATAACTTTTACACCCATGAATGATAGGTTACCAAGTAAAATAGCTTAGGAATGTTATGTTTCTCTTTCTAATGAATTGGTTTGTTTAAGAGTTTCTAAAGATCTTTAATGCAGCCTCGTAGATTGGAATAAGAGCATTAGAACTTTCTCTGTCGAATTCTCCATGAGCAACCAAGAGATGGCAGTACTGTCCAGGTCCTTAGTTTTATTTCTAAGAAGTGGTTTCTTATATGCTCCGTCTTATGGCTGCTAAAATTAAATAAAATGTAGTTTCAGTAGAGACTCTTATTTAATTCAAAATTATTTTTCAGCTGGGTTTCAAAATAATGGTTAGGGTGGGATGAAGTTATGGTTAGGTATCAGAGTTATATTCTGGCTTTTAGGGTGCAGATGGATTGTTAAACCTTTGAGTGTAAAGCAATGTATTGAGTACCCCACTGGCACTCAAAGGGTTCAAATCAAATGTTTGCAATTAAGATTTGCAGTTTCAGAGGAACAAGTAACCCTTTGATTGCTAGTCTTCTATTTTGCATTCTGGTACTAAGCTGAGTTCTTAAAAATATTATTAAAGTGTATTTTAATGATTCGGGTTTTCTGCATGGGATTTTAAGGAACTGAATTCAGAACACACTGCCTTCCAACTTTAGCTATTTTCCACATCAGCCAGCTATTTTTTAAGCTCACATTCAACTATTTTAGAAAAATAAATATTTCTAGAAGAACCCCCTCAACATTTTTAAAAGTATGCTTATGTTTTAAAATGTGTTAATAGAAATGCTGTCACACCATGACAGGAATCAATTAATTCAATTTATTTCTCCTTGCAGAGATCTGATTGAAAACATAAGTGGTTTTACTTTGTTGATCATTTAAAGTCACATCAATTTGTTCGAAGAGCAGTGCATGCTGGGACAATTCTGGAACACACAATTCACTCCACAGGGGTTACACTGAGATTCCCTTTGATTTCACCCACTGAATGATGGAGAGGCCTCAGATGCCTAATCTATTAACCAGCTATAGTACAGACCAGCATTCATGGGTGCAACTGTTAGGTAAAATAGTTGGATATTTAGAGAAGTTTATGTATCCCACTCTAATACAACTGGTTTGTTCCAGAGTTTCTAAAGATTGTTAATGCAGCCTCATAATTGGAATGAGAGCATTAAAATGTTCTCTGTGGCATGTCCCCTGAAAAACCAAGAGATGGCAGTACTGTCCAGGTTGTTACCTTTATTTCTAAGATGTGGTTTCGTATATGGTCAATAAACACAGTTTATGAGTCCTAAAAACAAAATGTAAGTTCAGTAGGGACATTTAATTAATTCACAAGCTGATTTTTCAGATGGGTTTCAAAAACAAGGTTAGAGGTTAGGGTTTAGGATATTACAGTTAGGGCTGAAGTTAGGGATAGGTATATGCTGGCTCCTAGGGTATGGATGGATTGTTAAAATCACATTTTTGAATTGAACAGCTGCAGTTTCAGAGGATCAAGTTACCCTTTGATTTCCAGTCTTCTGTTTGGGCCTTCTGAGTTCTTAAACCTTTGAGTGCCAGAGGGGTACGCAACGACTTGCAAAGCAATGTGTTGCGTACCCCTCTGGCACTCAAAAGGTTAAAATTATTATTATTATTAAAGTGCATTTAATGATTTAGGTTTATTGCATGGGATTTTAAGGAATTGAATTTGGAACACACTGCCTTCCGCGTTTAGCTATTGCCCACATCAGTCAGCTTTTTTAAGATTACATTCAAATATTAAAGAAAAAAAAAATAATAATCTACAAGAATCTCACACTCTAACATTTTTTTTGGGGGGGGGCAGAATAATGATAATTTAAAAAAAGCCTGGTTGCTAATTCTCAGGACTAAATGAAAATTCAGTTAATGTAGAAGTGAAAAAAAACACTCACAGAACTTCAGACTTGAGAAAGGTTAAAAATTGTAACACTAATTATATATATATATATATATATATATATATATATATATATATATATATAATGTGTTTGTCTTAAAGTCATATCAACTTGTTGAAAGGCAGTGCATGCTGTGACAATACCAGGGCACATCATTTACTCCACATGGGTTTATTTGAGATTCACATTGATTTAACTGGTAATTTAAACCAAATGAATGTTGGAGAGGTCTCAAATGCCTAATCTATTAAGGAACATGAAAACCTATCATTCATGGGTGTAATAGTTACCAAATAAAATATTTGGATATTTGGAGACCATTATGTATCCACCTCTGATGCAATTGGATTGCTCCAGAGTTTCTGCATATCTTTAATGCAGCCTTATAGATTGGAATAAGAGCATTAGATCTCTCTCTCTGCATACCCCATCAGCAACCTAGAGATGGTAATACTGTCCAGGTTGTTACCTTTATTTCTAAACAGTAGGTTCTTACATGGTCAGTAAACCAAGTTCATGAGAGATCCTTGTTTAATTCAATAGGTGATTTTTCAGCTTGGTTTCAAAAACAAGATTAGGGTTAGAGTATTAGTGTATTAGGGTTTGGGTGGGTTGAAATTAGGGTTATATGTTGGCTCTACAGGTGGATATTAAAATCAAGCGTCTGCATTTAAGAGTTGCAGTTTCAGAGGAACAAGTAACCCTTTGATTGCCAGTCTTCTGTTCATCCTTCTGGAACTCAGCTGAGTTCTTGAAAATATTATAGAAGTGTATTGAAGAAAATTCAGAACACAGTGTCCTCCCACTTTAGCTATTGCACACATCAGTCCACTTTTTTTAAGAACACCTTCAATATTTTAGAAAAAAATATTTCTGCAAGAACCCCTCACAATTTTTAAACAGATGGCCATGTATTAACATCTCTCAATGATGTCATCACACCTTGCCAGCAATCGATTAATTCAATTTAATTCTCCTTACAGACAGCCGATTAGAAAAAAATAAGCGGTTTTACTTTGCTGTTCATTTAAAGTCACATCAATTTATTTGAAGAGCAATGTATTCTGGGACAATTCTGGGGCACACCATTTACTCCAAATGGGTTACATTGAGATTCACTTTATTTTAAATGGTGATTTAAACAATTTGAATGCTGAAGATGGCTCAAATTCCTCATCTATTAAGGCATTTGAGAACATTTTATGGGTGTAAAAGTTACCAGGTAAAATAGTTGAATATTTGGACAATTTTAATTATGCCCCTCTAATGCAATTGGTTTGTCCCAGAGCTTTTACAGATCTTTAATACAGCCTCATAGATTAGAAAGGGTGAATTACTACTTATGTGGGATTTCCTTTTCCTTCTAAATCCCAGGGCAGCACAAATACATGAGAGAGACCATTCCCTGATGGACAGTAAAAACACAGGTCTTAAAAAGGTTTTACCCTAGATAAGTACCCCTCCTCCTAGATGTACCAGTGTAATACAAAAGACAGAAGAGCAAGAGCTGCTCAAAGGTTTAATAGGGTGGGACACCTATGTGCTGCCCTGGGATTTAGAAGGAAAAGTAATTCCCATATAAGTAGAAACTCAACCTTCTTATCCCAGGCATCACATATACATGAGAAAAATAACAAAAATAGCATAAGGGTGGAAATATCAGGATCCCACAGCTTGATGAACACTGTGGCCAAAGAAAAAGTCCTCTGCCACCAGGAGATCCAGGCGGTAATGTTTACAAAATGTACAGACCCTCTTCCATGTCGCTGCTCTGCAAATCTGCTCCACAGAAACCTCTGCTCTCTCTGCCCCTGGTGGAGTGTGCTTTGAAGGAGAGAGGAGGATCAATCCCTGCAGTTTCATGCAAGAGAATGATAGTCTGCTTGATCCAGCATGCTTTGGAGCATTTGGAAGCACCATTGCCCTTGGAAGGGTTTGAAAAGGAGAGCAGGAGGGCTGAGGAACTTCACCAGGCCCTTGAGTGGTCCAGGTAAATTTGTAGGCATTGATTCACATCCAGGGTTTGGAGCAACTTCCCGTTCTCTGCATCTTCATCTGGGAGGAACATGGGTAAGACGCTTTCCTAAGAATGATGTAATGGAAAGTCGACTTTGGGCAGAGATTCTGGTGGTAAGTGGAGAACAACCCAGTCAGGATGGGTCATAAAGGGTTCCTTGACAGAGAGGGCCCGAATCTCGCCAGTTCTGAATGCAGATGTAATAGCAATCAGAAATGCCATTTTGAATGTCATGAACTTGACAGGGATACAGTCCATGGGCTCCAGGGGATAGGTCATCAGTCCATTAAGCACCAGATTAAAGTCCTAAGAAGCATCCTGCGGAAGAGATTGAGCCCTGGTAAACTGCAAAAAGAGAGGATGATTAGAAATCGGGGAATTGCTCAGAGCACCAATAGCCGCAATCTGGACCTTGATGGTAAGGGATTGTAGTCCTGCTTGAAAGCGCCGATGTTGAAAATCCAGGATGGCCTGGAGGTCTGCAGAAATTGGAGATAAGTTCCGGGAGGTACACTAGGTAAAGAAAACCTTCCATATCCTCAGGTAACAAAGGGAGGTAACTCTCTTACAGCTGTGTAATAATGTTTCAATTACAGAGTCAGAAACACCTTGGAGCCTCAGGAGTTACCACTCAACATTCAGGCTGTCAGGGATAGGAGCTGTGGAATGGGGTGCAGGACTGGGCCCTGGTGGAGAAGATCTGGTGGTGGGGGAAAACAGATGGGAGGTTTCAGGGAGAGCAGGTGGAGATCTGAGAATCATGTTCACCGGGGCCAAAACGGGCAGCCTTTTCTTGTTCCAGCTTCTTCAGCACCTGTGGTATGATCGAGAGTGGGGAAAAAATGTATGCCGAGCAGAAGACCCGTGGTTGAAGCAGGGCATCCACTGCCTCTGAGTGGTCCAGTGGATTCAAGGAAAATAATCTAGACACCGCCCTGTTAGATTTAGTAAACATCAGGTTGATCTCTGTAAGCCCCCAGGAGTGAGAGATCTGATGAAACACCTTCTGACTGAGGGACCGTTCCGCATGCAGCAGTTGTTGCTGGCTCAAGAAATCTGCAGTCAGATTGAGGAAGCCCCTGAGGTGAGTAGCAGAAAGCTGCAGGAGGATGTTCTCTGCCCAGGAGCAAATGGTCCTGGTAAGCCTTAGTAATGATGGACTCCTGGTTCCTCCCTGGCGGGTGAGATACGCAACCACCGAGTGGTTGTCAGACTGAATTCTGACCATCATGCCTCTGAGAATGGGGCTCCAATGTCAAAGAGCTCTCCAGACTGCCAGGAGTTCCCAGGGGTTGGAGGACAGCCTGGATTCTGCTTCAGTCCAAGGTCCTTGGAGGATGAGGTTGTGAAAGTGAGCTCCCAGTCCAGACCTGCTAACATCTGTGGTGATCAAATGCAGGATCAAGAGATGCCAGGAAAGGCAGGAGGACAGATTGCTGTAGTCTAACCACAATGTTAGAGATTTCCTGAAGGACACAGTAAGCCAGAGCAGGTGATCCAGGGAGGAAAGCGGTTTGTCCCATGCTCTCAGGAAAAATATCTGCAAAGGGAAAAGATGCAGGCACCGCCCGAATTGAGGAGGACAGGAGTCCCAGGACAGCCATGATGGCCCATGCACTGGTGGATCGGGAGGCCATAATATGAAGAACCTGAGCTCTGAGCTTGGCTAGCCAGGAGTCCGAGAAAAGTTCTTGCTTGGTGAGAGTCAAAGACTAAACCTAGAAAGCATTTCCTCTGTGGAGGCAGCAAATCTGACTTGTCCCAATTTATGCTCCAGCCTTGGCTCTGTAGGGTGCTGAGCAGAAGGTTCAAATGATTCTGCAAGGTCTGAAAAGAGGGAGCTTTCACCAGCCAGTCATCAAGATACGGGATGACTGAGAGCCCGTGTTGTCGGAGATATGCTGTTACAACCACCAGAATCTTGGAGAAAGTTCTGAGAGCTGATGAAATTCCGATGGGAAGTGCTTGGAACAGCAGTTGTTTCACCTTCCCTCGAATAGGTAATGCTACCCTCAGGAGCTTCTGGGAGGCGGGATGGATAGGGACATGTACAAAGTTATCTGTCAGATCCACATTGGCTATGAAGTCTTCTGGCATAAGGGTCTCTATAGTTGACCTTGGGGTTTCCATACTGAACTTCTGTTTCTTGATGGATTGATTGACAAGTTGTAAGTCTATGATGAGACGGGAACCTGGAAAGGCCTGTGGTATGAGGAAGAGGAAAAAATATGTGCCTGTTTATTCTAGGCAGTACAGGACGGGAAGGGAACCCGGAGACTTGAGAAAATAATTTATGGCGAGCAAAACACCTTCTTCTTGTGCTGGAGACAGACAGAGTTGTTGGCAAGTAGTGAGGAGGGGTTGATAAATGAAATCCAGCCTGTAACAGTCTTGCAGAAGCGTACGGACCTGAGGATCCACAGGCTGAGAGAAAAAAAGGAAGTCTGCCTCCTACTGGTAGACTGAGCCTTCTGGCATCAGGAATAAGATGGATGAGGTCTAGTGGAGGAGGATAAAGAGGATTCTCCCCTACCTCGGGGTCTGAATGGTGTCATAGAGCTGGAAGTCGGCCTGTCCCGTGGCTGGCAAAAGAAGGCACCCCTGTGTTAAGACTTGTTGTTTCTAGAGAATTGTCTCTGGAAGCGAGGGAATGTGCGTCTGGTAGGGAGCCTAGTCTTGGAGTTAGAGGCCTTATCTAGAAGCTGCTCCAAGTCAGGTCCAAATAAAGCATTACCCTGGAAAGGCATGGAACACAGGTGGTTCTTGGAGCTGCATCAGCAGCCCAAGACTTCAACCAAACAGCCCTCCTGGCTGTAATGGTTAGAGCGGATGTATGTAAAACATGGAGCACTGATTCCAGGGGAGCATCACATATACAGTCAACAGTGAGTTTAATGGAAGACAGCTTGTGTAGCAGTTCTCCACAAGGGCATTCTGGAAGTGAGATCCTCCTGGATGTCAGTGAGCCAAACCAAGAGCAAGGGCTACAGAAATTGCCACAATGCCTGGATGAAACCCAGATGTGAATGCTTCAAATGCCTTTCTTATTGCAGCCTCCGCTTTCCTATCCATGGGATCCTGGAAACAGGAACAATCCTCCAGAGGGATTGCAGACCACATATAACTCTGGATACAGGAGTATCAACTTTTGGGGAGCCCCAATGTTTGGTGTCCTTGGGATGAAATCGGAACAACTTCCTCACTCATCTGGAGAGGGCCAACTTATGGTCAGGGACCATCCATTCTTTCGAAATCAGGGCTGAGAGCACCTTATGCACAGGGAAGACCTCAGATGGCCGGGAGAATCTCTTGAATAACTGGTCCTTCCGGTGTCATTGAGTTCTTCAACCTCCATTACTGCTCTGACAGCCATAACCAGCTTCCTACCTCTTCTGCATGAAAGAGATATGTATCGCCAGAGACCTTCCCTTCCTCCTCAGAGGAATACTCCTCAGGAAAAATGTCTTCTACCTCTGAATCAGAGTCAGAGTCTAAATGCGCTGAAGGAAGAGTGTCCTGTTGGCAAGGCCTGGAACCATGAAACTGATCAACGCTGTGCTGATGCTCAGAGCAAAACCAAGACATAAACTCTTGCATGGGATTCAGAGTCTCCTTGAAGAGGCAACAGTTGGTCGCAGGAAGCACATAATGTGTGCTTGGTTTTGGATACAGACTTCTTAAAAGGTTCCAAAGGAGTTTCAGAATCAGACATACTAAGGGATAAAATAAAAAAAGAAGGAGTTGATCAATAATGGAGTCAGGGAACAGGCATGCAGGAAAGCCAACCTAGGCTTTAATCTTACATAAGGCATAGGGGCAGGTGCCACAATACGAACAGCAGCTGGGCCAGAAGAAAGAAAGCCAACAGCAAAAAAACATAAGGCAAAAGAAGTCTTAGCTTGAGCTGTTTTCTTAAATAAACCCCATTCCTACTGGTAGGCCACTGGGAAGCTCCACGCTGCTAATCATAGTGTAGGAAATGTAGCATGGTGTCCTCCATGGTGCTGGAACGCACAGTGGAACTCAAACAGCAGGAGGCATGCACATGTTGGATAGAGCTTGCGCTCTTGCGCTGAGGCACAGTGGCTTCCTAGAGAGGCATACCCAAATGTTGTTGCTCCTAACCTCCTCCCGAGGAGGCTCATTCAACTGCAGCCATGGCCACAGAGGCATTACATCCCTACCCTGGGGATGAAGAAAACAAAAACAAAAAAAGACCTGCTTCTCCTCCTGGACTGGAAAAGCACTGATAAGTCTAGGAGGAGGGGCACTTGTATAGGGTGGAATCTTTTTAAGGCTTGTGCTTTTCCTGTCCTTGGGGATAAGGGTCTCTCTCATGTTTGTTTGCGGTCTGGGATAGGAAGGAAAAACAGCATTAGAACTTTCTCTGTGGCATGCCCCATAAGCCACTTATTCTGATTCCGGACTCCCCGAACGGCGTGCAGCTGCGCGAGGAGCCCAGAATTCCATGACGTCCATGTACGTCCTTGGTCCTTTAGGGACATCCACCTCATGACATACATTTACATCATGGGTCATTAAGGGGTTAATTCACAAACTGAATTTCAGCTGGGTTTCAAATATAGGAGTAGGGTTAAAGTATTACGGTTAGGATGAGATTAAATTAGGATTAGGTATTAATGTTATATGCTGGCTGTAAATCAAGTTATATTTTCAGAGGAACAAGTAACCCTTTGATTGCCAGTTTATCGCATGGGATTTTAATTCAGAACATGCTGCCTTCCCCATTTAGCTATTGCCCACATCAGTTAGCTTTTTTAAGATCAAATTCAAATATTTTAGAAAAAAAAATATTTCTACATGAATCCCTCAAAATGTTTAAACTTACTGCTATGTTTTAAAAAGTCTTAATAGAAATGTTGTCACACTTTGACAGCAATCGATTATTTCAGTTTATTTCTAAGTGGTTTTACTGTACTGATTGTTTGAAGAACAATGCATGCTGGGACAATTACACGGCACACCATTTACTCGACAGGGGTTTCTTTGAGATTCATTTGATTTAAGTGGTGATTTGAATCAAATGAATGCTGAAGAGGTCTCAAAGGCCTCATCTATATTAGGGAAAATAAGAACCTATCATTCATGGGTGTAAAAGTTATCAGGTAAAATATTTGGATATTTACAGAATTTTAACTATGTCCCTCTGAAGCAATTGGCTTGCCCCAGAGTTTCTACATATATTTAAAGGGATAGTTATACTTAATATGTAAAAAAAAAAAAAAAAAAATTATATTGTAGCGTTAATCTCCCTGATTAAAAGAAGGGTACTCCCACTGCTGAAAGGTGTTTTATTCAAAAGTTATTGCAACTGAAACTTAAATTGTTTAGGTGCAGTATCACTTTGGCATGAAATTGTACAGTGGTGCTGTTGCTAAACCATCCTATGGACAGATATGGTCAGTTGACCATAAATCTCCACAGGATGGTGTAGCAACAGTGCCACTGTACAATTTCAGGCCACTGTGATACTGCACCTAAAAATATCAAGTTTCAGCTGTGATAACTTTTGACTAAAACACCTTTCAGCAGTGGGAGTGCCCTTGTTTTACACAGGAAGGTAAACTCCACAACAAGAGGAGTTTAGTCTTACCTGTTAAATCCTTTTCTCTTAGTCCATACAGGTTACTGGTAAACTTTGGGAGGCGATCCACCCCTTTAAGTAGGCAGGAACATTTCTCTAAATGTATGCAGGGGGTGGAGCCTCCCTTCCCTCCTCAGCTGCAGCCTAGCCAGTTAGCTCCAGAATGATTTGACACACTAATAACTGACTAGAAGTAGAAGAGAAGAAGACTCCTGTGAGCATGCCCCGAAGGACTCCCACGTATTGCCACAGGAGAGCCAAGCATGGTCCCTTGACAGGGTGGGAGACCATTAACCTGTATGGACTAAGCAAAAAGGATTTAACAGGTAAGACTAAAATCCTCTTTTCTCTGTCATCCAATACAGGTTACTGGCAACTCTGGGATGTCCAACCATTGAGTTCCCCAGAGGCGGGAAGAAGGCAAGGACCAGGCTCAAGGCCCCCAAAGTCACCAGAACCTCTATGAACCAACTGGCCAAAGAAGCCCAACAAAACTAAAGTGTCAACGGACACTGAACAGGGGAAAAACACCCTAGGAACTGTTACATAGCACACTGAACTACAGCCAATAAGGCTCAACAGTAAGGAAGCACTAAGAACCTGAGAAGAATATCCTAGACAGGCAATACTGCCTCCAGGACCTTCCACCCAAAGCTGGCATCAGCCAAAGCCAGCACATCCACATGGCAGTGCTTCGAAAAGGTGTGCACAGAGGACCAAGTGGCCGCCCTGCACAGCTGATCAGCAGACGCTTGATTCTTATAGGCCCAAGAGGCCCCAACAGACCAGGTGGAATGAGCCGTGACATGAAAGGGAACATGCTTATTCCTCAATTTGTAGGCCCTATGAATAGTGGACTTGATCCATGATGCAATAGTCACTTTGGATGCAGGTCTTCCTGTCCTAGGACCCTCAGGAATGACGAACAGAGCGTCAGACTTCCTGACAGATTCAGTGTGATGGACATAAAACTTGAGACAACGCACCACATCCAACAAATGGAGATCTCTTTCCTTGTCAGAGGAGGGGTTAGGGCAGAAAGAGGGCACCACAATCTCCTGATTGATGTGAAACTCGGAGATGACTTTAGGTAAGAACTCTTTAGAAGTGCGAAGCACTGCCTTATCCTTATGAAACATCAGATAAGGTGGTTTACAGGACAGAGCTTGCAACTCCGCAACCCGGAGAACAGACACAATCGCCAGAAGGAAGGGCATCTTCCACGTCAAGAGACGTAGAGGAATAGTAGCCAAAGACTCAAAGGGAGGACGTTGGAGAACTTCCAATACCAAATTAAGGTCCCACTGAGGATCTGGACTCCGAAAGGCAGGACGCACATGAGCAACGCTGTGGAAGAAAACCCTGACATTAGGAAGCATAGCAATGCGTTTCTGGAAAAATACAGAAAGCGCCGAAGTCTGAACCTTAAGAGGACTCAGACTTAGTTCCTTGTCCACACCGTCCTGCAAAAAAGCCAGGACAGTGGGAAGATCAAAGTCGTGAGACAGATTTCTGTCAGCACACCAAGACACAAATATCGACCAGATACGGTGATAGATCTTGGAAGAGACAGGCTTACGGGCACTAAGCATAGTAGACACCACAGCAGAAGAAAACACTTTCTTCCTTAAAATCGAGGATTCAACCTCCAGGCCGTCAAATTGAGCCAATGAACATCTTCCTTCCACAGGTAACCCTGCAGAAGAAGATCTGGACGAGAGGGGAGCTGAAATGGCTCCGCCACAGATAGGGCCAGAAGCTCCGGATACCAGGATTGACGAGGTCAATTTGGAGCAATCAGGATTACTGGACAAAGTTCCACTTTCAATTTCTGTAACACCCTTATCAACATTGGGAGAGGAGGAAAAATGTAGGCCAGAGAGAATGTCCAGGGAATGGACATTGAGTCGGCAGCCAGAGCTAGAGAGTCTCTCCACCAAGAGCGAAACGTCGGAACCTTCCTGTTGTGTCTCGTTGCCATCAGATCCACTAGGAGCACCACCCCCATCTCTGAGTTAGGAGTTGAAACACCTCGGGATGTAGCTCCCACTCTCCGCTGTAGACTGTGTGACGACTGAGGAAGTCTGCCATGACGTTGTCTATGCCTGGAATGTGCACTGCGGAAATGACAGGAACATGAACCTCGGCCCAGGACAGAATGGCCTTGACCTCTAACCAAGCGGCTAGACTTCTTGTTCTGCCTTGTATGTTGATGTAAGCCACTGCCGTGGCGTTGTCGGACTACACTCAGACTGGACAGTCCTCTAGTTGAGACACCCAATAACGGAGAGCATGAAATATTGTTCGAAGTTCCAGAATGTTGATAGGGAGAAGGGACTCCTCCATGGACCACTTCCCCTGAGCGCTGAAGCGACTCAGAACAGCTCCCCAGCCCAAGAGGCTGGCATCCATCATGACCTTGGTCCAGTAGGGAGTCAGGAAGGATCTCCCCTTCAGGAGATTGGAAAGGTCCAACCACCACTCCAAGCTCAACTCAACATGAGGAGGAAGTACGATCGACAGCTTTTGATGATCTGGTCGACCCCTGCATGTCTGAATCACAAACCTCTGAAGTTCCCTGGTGTGTGCCATGGCAAATGGAACTGCCTCTATCGTGGAAATTAACTTCCCCACTAGAGAAGACAACTTTGTAACTGGGATCCGATCCCGGGATAGAATCGTTGAGACTCTGTGAGCAATTTGATGGGCTACCTCGTCCGGTAGAAACACCATGCACTTCTGAGTATCGAACAGAAGACCCAGGAAGATCAGTTGATGGGATGGGACATGATCTGACTTGTCCAAGTCGACAATCCAACCGTGATGGGTAAGGATTTGAATGCAGGTCTGAAACTGCTGATGAAGAAGGTCCACAAAGGAGGCTTTCAAAAGCAAGTTGTCCATGTAGGGAGTCACTCTCAGGCCGTCCCGATGGAGGATGGATATCACGGCCCCCAGAACCTGTTGGAAAACCTGAGGGGCCGTTGTCAGGCCAAATGGAAGAGCTGAGAACTGAAAATATCCTCTGTCGCAGGCAAAGCGCAGGTACCTCCTCCCCTCCTGATGGATCAGAATGTGTAAATACGCATCCTGAAGGTCCAGAGAAGCAAGGAACTCCCCCGGAGACATGGCAGTGATCACTGTGCGCAGAGACTCCTGACGATAGTGAGTCTTGACCACAAAGCAATAGAGATCTTTCAAACCCCAAATAGGGCGGCATCCTCCGTCCTTTTTGGTCACCACAAAGAGGTTTGAGTAAAACCCCGAACCCCCTGTCTGAAGGAGGTATCGGCTCCAGGACATCCTTGTCCAGAAGAGCCTGAATAGCACCTTCGAATAGACGGCTTCTCTTGACTTCCTGAGGAGAGTAAGAAAGATGAAAGCGAAAAGGGGGAAGAGAAAAGACAGGGATCTTGTATCCCTCAGACACCACATGTAAAACCCATGGGTCCGACACTGAATCCTCCCAAATCCCGCAAAAGAGGCGGAGACGACCACCCACAGCAGAATGCGGACCTGGGTTCTGTGAGTCATGCAGAAGCAGTCTTGGGAGCCTTGGGCTTGGATGCGGCCTTAGACTTCAATTGCTACTTGGGCTTGGAGGAGGGACGCGGAGCTGATGGAACTGCCTGGTTCGTTGAACGTGTCTCAGTTTGAAAGGAATGAAAGGACCGGATGTGCTTAAATGGCAACTTTTTCTTAAAAGACCAAGGGTAGAAGAGTACTCTTACCCCCTGTGGCCTCGCTAATTAGTTCCTTAAGTTCAGACCCAAACAAGGAAGTACCTTGAAAAGGCAAAGAAAGCAAGACTTTATTGGAAGCAGTGTCAGCAGACCAAATCTTAAGCCAAAGCGCACGCCTGGCCACCACAGAGGTAATGGAAGCCCTCGCCATCATGCGGACGGCATCAAAAGCAGCAGCAGAAACAGTGTTCCGCTTCAGAGATATTAGCAAGAAGACGCATCCCGACAGACAGCCGCAGTGAGTTGTTCAGTCCAGACTGCAATAGCCCGGTTAACCCACGCAACAGCAAAAGCTGGACGCATAGCGGTGCCAATAGAAGCGAAAATGGACTCGAGGGAAACTTCAAGTTTCTTGTCAGTCCAATCTTGCAGAAGCATCAGAAATGGGTAAACCAGTAGATTTAGACAGTCTAGATATGGGTGCGTCCACCTTAGGGGATGAACCCATTTAGCCAATTCTGTTTCAGAAAAGGGATAAAGTTTAGCAAATTTCCTAGACACAGAAGCAGACTTGTCTGGATTTTTCCATGCGTCAGAAACCAAACTAGAGTGGGATTAGGAGGAAAATAAGTAAGGGGCTTTGCAGGCTCCTGAAAAACATCAGAAGGGACCTCCTGAACCAAGGGAATGTTGAGTGTGGTCAATACAGCCCTGATCAGGCCCTCAGCAGAGGGTTCAGGATCAGACTCAAAAGGGTCCCCAAGGGATCTAGAAGACTCCAAAACAGTACCATCCTCAACATCCGAATCTTCCAACAATTCTTCCTCAGAAGAATCTGACACATCAGGTGGCCCCTGCGGTTTAGGCAGGGAGTATCTGATAGTAGAGGGGGTATGCCATAATTGAAGAGCCCCCTGTATCTGTGATAGAAAGAGCTGTAGAGTGGACCTAAGGTCCCTAGTCGCAGCCTTAAACTCTTGCACCCAAGCTGGCTCAACAGCATGGCTGGAAGGCCCTGAGTTGCTGTCAGGAACTTCAGAACATACTGGGCATAAATGACCAGAGAACTCTCTAGGTAGCCCTGTGTGACAGGAAGAGCAATGCGCAATGGGGGATACTGATACCCCAGCCTCCTTAGTCTTAGGTCGAGCCCCTAAGTGTCAAAATAACCAACTGTACAATAAATCACCCAATTGTAGTGTGTTAGATAAATATTTCACCCAGGAAAAGCTAAATATAGACTTATCTGGCAGGCAAAGGGTTAATCTGCAGAGCAGAAAAGGAGAGTCCAAGCCCTGCGTAGGATACTCGCTGAGAAAAGCTCACAAAATGGCTGCCACGACGGGAGCCAATCAGAAAAAAGGTGTGAAACAAGTGCTCATGGGAAATGTAGTTTTTCCCAAAAAGTACCCCAAAGCAGTGCCCGAAGTCCCCCAACACACTTGAACTATACACCGGATGATAGAGCAAGGGTAGACAATTAAAATGAGCCCACTCTGAAGTTGCTGTGTGAAGCGGTTGCAGAGATACGTCCCAAACAGTGTTGACCCATAGAAAGTAAATGGAGCAATGGCATCCATGCGGTAAAAGGCGCCTTAAAGGCACTGTACACAATTTTAATAAAAGTTAAAATAGGAGTTAAAAACATGAAAAACATACAGGGAACATGTGTGCATATTAAGAAAACACTAACCCAGTAAGGAAAGTCTCAAAAAACCCCCCACAAAACGTGTCAAACCAGCAGACAAAAGGGTTAAGTTACCACATAAACCTGCTCCAAATACCCAACAGACATACACATATATACCCAATGAGTGCAGGAGTGCGCAATGAGAACTCCCAAATACAAGCCCAGCAAAGGGGCACTGTGGGACATGTGGACCTGCAGCACTCAAAGGGTAGCTCACCTTTCCTGCAGATGTTCTGTAAGAATTACGTCAGTGAGTAATCCATGGGGAAGCACTTGTAACCAACATTTTCCCCCTCAGGGCTTAAGGTCCACCAAAAAGCACCTGGATACTGAGCTAGCCACATTGAAGGGCATTTGTCAGTCATGGTAACCCGCCTAATGGTGGTATTCCATATCCTTGGTCACCCTTCTTTCTTTCATCGCCAAGGACACAAGGAATAGTCTCAGAGCAGAAGAAGAAAAGGCAGGTACGTCAGCTTCTTGTTTCCAGAGCAGGTTCATCTTCTAAGAGGAGATTTCAAGAGGTTTCAGTTTCTTCCTCTGAGGACTCTGATGAGGGTGGCAGGGAAGAATCTTATATTTTTCCTGTGGAATGTGTAGATCCCCTCGTAAAGAGCATCCACTCTTCCCTAGACATTGAGGAAGTGGTAAACCCCAGGTAACTGGGGAATAATTTGTACCTAGGTTTTAAGAAGAAGCATAGATGTTTTCCTGTGAATTCTGTAGTGGATCTCATTAGGTGGGAGAAGGTTTCTCCTGAGAAATGTCACCCTTTCTTAGGAAACTCAAAACTTTTTTTCCTTTGATCCAAAGTATTTTTCTCTTTGATCCAAAAGATTGGTCTCTCTGGGATACAATTCCTAGAGTAGATGTCCATGTAGTGCATCTCTCTAGGAAAACTACTATTCCTGTGGAAGATGGATAGGGATCCGCTGGATCGTAAGATGGCCCTTTGCAGGACTTTTGAGGCTAGTACTTCCTCCTTTTGTCCTAGGGCTGCATCCACTTGCGTTTCTAGAGCCTTGAGACTATAGCTTATGCAGTTGGAGGAAGATTTAGTTAATAAAGTGTCTAGACAGGAGCTCTTGAAGTCCACATCCAGGCTCAGTTTAGCTGCAGATTTCCTCTGTGATGCCACTATGGAATCTGAACATATGGCTGCCAGAGCTTTGACTTTATCTTTGGTGCATCGCAGAGCACTATAGCTTAGGAAATGGTCTGCGGATGTGGCCTCCAAGTGTAATCTCTGTTCTATGCCTTCCAAGGGTGACTTCCTTTTTGGTAAGGAACTGGATGCCCTTTTACAGATTATCTCAGAAGACAGGAAGTTATTGCCTCATGATAGGAGATTTTCCTCTCAGAAAACATTTTTTTGAAACTTCAGGGACTAGAAAAAATCATCTAAAAGCAAAAGACCGGCCTCACAACCATACGTGCCTAAAAGCAACAAGGCTCGGAGACCCTGCCAGAATGCTTTCCCGAAGACAGTTCTGATGCCAGCCCTTGGATTTCCTTGTGGGGGAAGGCTTCTACTTTTCCAAAATCTATTGCGAGACATTATGTCCGATTCCTGGGTCTTAAAAATTGCTTCAATTGGATACAGGATTCCCTTCCACAGTCTCCCTCCACAGAATTTCATCGCTCTTCAAGACATGAAGTGTTTATTCAAATTATATGAGAACTGGGGCTAGCAAAGGTTTTGGTAGTGGTGCCACGTCCAAGCCAGTTCATCCAGATTCCCAAAAGTTTTTTTAAGAATTGCCATCAGAGATGGGGGAATTACTTCTTGTTTCCAATTTTCAGCTCTTCCCTTTGGCTAACATCAGCCCCACGTAGCTTTACAAAGATAATGGCAGTGGTCATGGCCTTCTTAACCCTTTGAGTGCCTGTTGTTTCCCATTTAGAGTATATGTAGCATGTTTGTTTCTACAGCCCAAATGCATAACCTTACATTTTTCTACACTAAATGTCATCTGCTAATTTTCTGCCTCAGTTTAGCTAAATCTTTCTGCAGAGAAAAAACATCCAGCTCTGTATGTATATCCTTACACAGCTTAGTGACATCAGCAAAGATTGAGACACTACTTTCAATTCCCACTTCTAGATCAATAATAAACACATTAAAAAGCATTGGGCATAGGACTGAACCCTGTGGCATCCCACTTTTAACTTTAGACAAATTTAAAAAGGTTCCATTTACAATAACTCTCTGCAATTTATCATTAACCAGTTCTCAATCCATGTACACTGACACCTGCCTCAACTACTATGTACACTGACACCTGCCTCAACTACTAGGTGCCAGACTGTCCACATTTAGTTCCATCCACTGGTGTGGTAATAGATGTGTTGGCTACAAGACTGCAGCATGAGGACACCACTAGTCTTGTCAATTGATTACACCATTCAGGCAGCACATGAGGGGTTACACAGTGATACAGTTGATAAGGTAGTGATCAAACTGTGTAGGAAACGTAGAAATCGTAATGCTAGGCAGAAGCACAAACAAAAATAAAATACTCTCTAAGAGTAGTAGTTTTATTGGAATACAATGGAAATAAAAAACTGTTTCACTCACATTTTGTCCATCTTGGGATTTATGCACATAAAAGGTCTCTTCCTTGTGTAGCTAGAGAACTATGTCCCTGTAGACCCTTTTCTGTGGTGTCTTGATGGATGCTCTATTGTAATCCACACTGATGTTGCTGGTGTTAAACAGGACGAGATGCTCAAGAACCCATGGAATGATGCACATGCTGTGTTGGAAGTGAAAGTCCGTAAGCATGGGTAGCGGCAAAAAAGTAATCATACCAATAGACTCAAGTCCTTGTGATAGGCACCAGAAAAGCTCTGTTGTGTCTCATGGCTGTAGGCCAATGCGGTTGTCCATGGAAGATAGGAAGAGGGAGAATCAGAAGGGGGCAGGAACCTCACAGGTGGCATAGGAAAGACCTATGTGTGTAGGTGCAACAAGAGGTTTAATTCCCTTGCTGCCATGGCGACACTGGGCACATCACTTTTTTGGTGCCCCTGTTGTCTCCGGGATCAACAGGGTCCCCCTTTTGGGATTTAAATAATTCACTATCATTTGTATTACTTGGTCCTCCATTATCTGAAAAATGTGTACTTAGTTTTATTTAGTTTTTCTTCCCAAAATATTAAAATCATTGATCTTAAATACAAAACTCAGTTACCCAAAATCAGCATTTTATAAGTAAATACCATGATGATTACCCCTTGGTGGTTTATTTACTGCTGGTTTAACGGTGATGGCTGAGATTATGGAGGATATAAATAATCCTTGATGATCTCATTGAATCCTAATGCACCCCTGAGGAAGTGGAGTCGTATCTCCACTATACGCACCGGGTTCTCCTCTTGTTGCACCTACACACACAGGTCCCTCCTACTCCCCCTGTGAGGTTCCCACCCCCTTCCCATCTTCCATGGACAACAGCATTGGCCTACAGCCACTAGGCACAACAGAGCTATTCCAGTGCCTTCCACAAGGAATTTAGTCTATTGGTCTAATTACTTTTTTGCTATAGCCAGTGCTTAAGGATTTTCACTTCCAGCATAGCATATGCATCATTCCATGGGCTCATGAGCATCTTGTCCTGTAAAACGTCAGTAACATCAGCAACATCAGTGTGATTACAAAGGAGCATCCATCAAGACACCGCAGAGAAGGGTCTACAGGGACACAGTTCACTGGCTACAAAAGGAAGGGACCTTTTATGTGCATAAAGCCCAAGATGGACAAAATGTGAGTGCAACATTTGTTTCTTTTATCTGACAGGCGCACAAACATTGATTCATATTTCATTTTCATCATTGCTGACTATTCTCATTCTCATAATTTATTTCATATAGTAATTATATTAATGTTTTTCATCTCCATTCATTGACCGTTCATTTGAACATTTTACCTAGAACTACAGGGTACTTCTGGTTTTATTGACTTGTACAATACCCTTTCTGCATACAACGATTGGGTTACTATATTGATCTTATGTCAATTATTACTGTACTTGATGCAATTTTATCTGACTGTTTTAGAGCTTGATATCTGTTTTGCTCTGGTCAGACTTGTTTTTTGATAGATAAGGTGGAGATAACTTCATTTGTGATCACACTTCTCCAGGTCAAATATTTTCCTATGGAGCACACACAGTAATATATTTAAAGCTAGAGGAATCTCACAACATAGGCTCCATGGAATAGCACAGGAACTGGAGGAATGGGATCACTGGAGAGGTTATCTTCACCTCAACATCTCCTCATCACACCTCAGTTTTTAGCATCAGTACATCTAAACTCCATTTATGGTCACCGTTTCATGACTAGAACGCTGTTTTAGGGAAATGCCTTCTGAGTATAACAGTAACATAACTCTCAACTATTTATTTTTATGGTTGATAATATAGTAGAGCATAAAACATGTTTGCTAACAACTTCAAGTTGCACGGCTCAAGTATTGGTGAAGGAAGGATGATTTGGGGTTTTTAGAGCACTGGGATGACTTTGCTCTTGTGTACAATCTATATGAAAGTGATGGATTGCACCTCAATGGTGGGTGACCCACCTTGCTAGGGGAGAGAATGCTAAGAAGGTTGGAGGAGCTTTTAAACTAGAAAAGGGGGTAGAGTATAGATAGCAAAAATTGGGTAGATAGAGTAGACAGGAACTGGGTCCAAGTAAATTATCATGGGGGTGGAAAAGGGGTGGGGATAAATGTAGTCAATAGGGAGGAACTCCAATTAAATGAAGATGTAAAAAAAAAGGTATGTAGGGGGTAAAATATGTAAAGACTTCAAAATTAATTGTATGCTAACAAATGCATGAAGTATGGTAGATAAAATAGAAGGACTAAAACTGCCGGTGTTAATGAGCATTTAGACATAATTGGTATAACCGAAAGATGATGGAATGATGCACATGATTGGGCTGTAATTATAGAGGGCTATTCCTTGTTTAGGAGAGACAGGATTAATAGAAAAAGGGGGAGGTGTGTGCTTATATTTGAAACCAGAGCTAAATCCAATTTTAAGGGGTGATATTCGTGAGGAAACTGGCCATAATGTGGAGTCTTTGTGGATAGAAATTGAGACTAAATGTGGTGTAAAAGGTAAAAAAGGTGTTAGTGGGTACATACTACAAACCACCAAATATTGATGAGACTGTTGAGGCCCAACTGCTATTACAAATAAGGAAAGCTGCGCAGCTTGGGCATGCTATAATTATGGGAGATTTTAATTATCCAGCTATCAAGTGGAATAATGAGACCTCTCATAGTGCTAAGGGAAGCAAGTTTGTCAGCATGCTTCGGGAAAGCAGCATGTCACAAATGGTGGAAATGCAGACATGAAATAACAATGTATTGGACCCAGTGATAACGAATAACATAGAAATGGTATCAAATATTAAGGTAAGGGAACATTTGGGAAACAGTGATCACAGCATGGTTACATTTGAGATCAGTTTGGCAAAGCAAAACTGTATGTAAGGAAAAAAAAGGATTTAAACTATTTATGTCCGAAGGAACTGAAAGTTCTTTCTTTAAATACAGGGAATGCAACAAAGATTGCAAAAAGGCAATTAGGTTTGTAAAAATAGAAAATGAAACTCGAATTGCAAAGGAAACCAAGACTAATCCAAAAAAGTTTTTAAATATATAAATAGAAAAAAAAACTTAAAAGGGAGTGCATTGGACCTTTCAAAGATGAGATGGGTCAGTTGATTAGAGACGATAAGGAAAAAGCTGACGTTCTAAACACTTTTTATGCATAAGTATATACAAGGAACAGTAGAAGAGCCTCATCAAAACAAATAAAACAATACAATTATCAGATATTGGAATAACACAAGAAAAGGTCATGGGAAGACTCAACAAAATTAAGACTGACAAAGAACGAGGTCCTTACGGTAGACATCCAAGGGTTCTTCAGGAACTCAGTGCAATGTTAGCAAGACCCCTATTTTACTCTTTAAAGAGTCTCTCGCCAAAGGCTCAGTGCTACAAGATTGGCATAGAGCCAATGTAGTGTCTCTGTTTAAGAAGGAAACTAAAACAGAACCTGGGAATTATAAACCTGTGAGTTTGACCTCTATATTGGGAAAACTGCTAGAAGGGATAATAAGGGATTATATTCAGGATTATACCGCAAAAAAATAAGATTATTAGTGGAGTGGAGTACTTCAGGATTCAGTACTACGTCCACTGCTTAACATGTTTATAAATGATTTGGAAATATATATAGAAAGCAAAATATCAATATTTGCAGATGACACTAAATTATGCAGGCTAATTAATTCAGAACAAGGTATTTGCTCTCTAAAAAGGAATTTACATAAAATGGCAGATTGGGCAACCAAATGGAATATAAACGTGTAAAGTCATGCATTTGGGAAGACAAAATCCCAATGCCACATGTGGAATCATTTTAGGGGACTCGATGCTTGAGAAAGACCTGGGAATCCTTGTATACTACAAACCTGGAAACAGTGACCAGTGTCAAATAGCAGTAGCAAAAGCAAACAAAATCCTGTCTTGCATAAAAGGGGTATTGAAGCAAGAGTGAATAACATAATAATCACCTCGAATATGCAGTGCAGTTTTGAGCATCAGTTCTGAAAAAGGATATTCTAAAACTGGAGAAGGTATTGTGAAGAACAACAGAATTAATCAAGGTAATGGAGGATGTATCAGGAACAACTAGACAAACTTGGTTTATTTATTCTAGAGAAAAGACAACTAAGAGGAGATCTCATCACAATATACAAGTATATGAGAGGTCAATACAAGGATCTCTGTGGTAAGCTATTCATTCCAAGGCCTGATCACATGACCAGGAGACACCCCTTGAGATTAGAGGAAAGGAGGTTTAGATTTCAGCAGAGGAAGGTTTTTTTCATTAAGGCCTGTTAAATTATGCAATTCCTTGCATAATGATGTGGTTATGGCAGATACAATGCATGCATTTAAGAGAATAGAACATTTCTTTCAAAAGGAAAAATACAGGGTTATACTGTGCATTTGTAGGTAACTTATTTGGTAGCAGGAAAGCTATATAATTCTCATTTCTCTGGGTTATGAGGAAAGGGTTGAACTTGATGGAATTGTGTCTTTTTTTCAACCTAATTTACTATATTACTATGTAACACCAACACTTGGGAACAGCAAGAGGTGAGCTTCTGTTACAGTTACCTCCTTTCCAGCCCTGCAGCCTGCAGAGATGTTGGATGCATCTAAACATCGATTGGGCTTCTTCCCATGCATCACTCACTGTCCCGGGTCTGGGCTTGCTTGGCGAGGCTATAGGCCATCCATGGCCCCTAGCGAAAATATTTTCTCTCTCTAATTGACACAGGCACGAATCAGTAAACGGACACATCCTGGCGAGATGCTTCATCTGCGGGCGCGAAGTGACATTATGACGCAGGGCTCTATTTAATGACTTGGTGTAGTTCCTCCTCCCAGCTACTTCCTGGGTTGGGCTTTAAAAGGGAACCGAGTACTAACTCAGTTGCCCTTGCGTTGTTGTTCTATACAGTTCTATTTCCGTTGGGCTCTGTGTATGACTTGGCTTGTCTGTCCATCCATCCTGGTGCTGACCTGTGGCTCTGTCTGACTATTCTCTCGCCTACTCCCTATGTATAGCGGACACCCAATCTGGTGCAGACCTGTGGCTCTGGCTGACAATCTGAACTGTGTATGACCCGGCTTGTCTGACCATCCATCCATCCTGGTGCTGACGTGTGGCTCTGTCTGACTATTCTCTTGCTTACTCCCTGTACTTAGTCGACACCCAAGCTGGTGTGGACCTGTGGCTCTGTTTAAGAGTTACCTTCCTGTTTCACAGAGTGAGACTGGGTTTTCTCCCCGTTGCGTTCCTTAGTGGAGTTTTCCTTTATTAGGCTGACGGCAGGCCTGCATCAGTTTTATCTCCCTACTCTTTACCACCTCTGGGAGATTCCTCGGCCTACCTACTGACTGCAGGTGTGAGTCAGTTTGTCTCTTTCTGCGTCTCCTGCTTGCTTTCCGTATTCAGAGACTACAGAGGAGTGTGCCTGTCTCTGGTAGAGGCTCTCTCCATTAGGCAGACTCCAATTTCTGATAGAGTTGTTAACCTACAGGGGGACCTCTACTTTCTCTCGGTGTTATTTCATACTTGTTATTGTTATTGCTGTGATTACTTTTGTTGTTATCATTTTAATAAAGTGCTATTTTTACTATACCGTTCTGACTCCTGATTTGTACTTGGTCAGCCATGACAGCTTCCTTGACATGGAATCAACGTGTCACCTGGACATTCCTCTGTTCTAAGATGGGTCTTGCCATTGATGCCTGTAGGAAGGGATGACAGGTTTTGAAACCGCACTATCAGTCATGCATACAGTGAACCATCATCATTATACCACTAACCTTTTGTGTTCTGAAAGAGTAAATTATCTATTGCTTTGCAATGTTTCTACCCTTCTGGAACACAAGGTTTTGATGAAGAGGATGCCAAGCAGACAAATGTATATGTGACTGGGATCTTGAGCAAACAAATCATCGTGAACCAAGCACCATGAAACCGAGGGTGTTGATATAGTATTGTCACTGTGCCAGACACACATCAGCAGGGTGGGATTTGAAACCTGACTTGCATATAGCTACTCCGATGCTGTAGCCAACACTGACATAATATATCCATACAAAAGAAAGAAGAGGTACTCCTTGTGTAATATATTTTTACAATGGAACCACCACCAATGATCCACCGTACTTACAATATCAAAGTCCAATAACAGTGGTCAGTTCAACGGATGAGATACTCAAGATTGCCCTCACTCAGTCAATCCCCAAATGGAACGTGGATGCCACTACCCAACAAAAAGCCAAAGATCTCTCCAGAATCCTTGACAGGAAAGAACGAAAAGACAGCCGGGAGGGCGCAAACCACTATTCGTAGTAATAGAAAGAGATCTCATACTCACAATTACAGTTGAAGACAGGTTGATAATAGACAACCGGTGACAAGCAGGGTATTAAAAATCTACCCTGCCATGGATATACACCTCCCAGGATAAAAGGAAAACTCTGGATATGCTTCAAGTAGCAAAATTAGCCTCTCCGATTTATTAAAATGATCACATTCTTTATTTTAATAAATTGAAGAGAATCATTTTGCTACTTGAAATGGATCCAGAGTTTTCCTTTTATCCTGGGAGGTGTGCATATGAATAAATGTTTTGCGCCCCTTCTGGCTTACTTTTCACAATATATCAATTACTGTATTGCTCCATTGGACTCTGAAAAACTTTTGTTCTCAGGTTAACGCCAATAAAGCTTTAAAACCTGGAATGCCAGCACTGGATATCCCTCTGACTCCAAAAGTTCTAGGGTTGTTATGGCTATGTTCAACCCCATAAATGTTGTTTTCTGTCAGTTCAAATTAGTCATATGATAAACATTGCCAATGTGGTGTACCTTTGTTGCCAGGGTGATGGATAATATCCTTGACATGTCATGGTCATAGTGTCCCAAGGAATGGCAGATGCTAATTGAATACACACCCTCAATATGACACCTCCATGGAATAGATGCTGTATGGCTTATATACTGTAGCAGCTATGTTGTAGTTGTAGCAGGTGTTCGGAGGGCTGTGTCGATGGGTCATCCTGTGGAGTGAAACACATGATTGTGTTGTGTGAGTGTGTTTGCACACATTTCCCAGCCTGACCATTGTCACACACACATGCATTTTACTCACAGGTGAAGTAGTCACTGATGAGCTTGTATGCACCCCTTTCAAAGTATCCTCATCCGTTGCAATGGGAACAGGGAGCTCCATGGGCTGTTATGGCTCCACATCCTCGACTAGACGTGTGTCTACTGCAATGTTGTGGAGTATTGTGCACGCAAGGATGATGACACGTGCCTTTCCAGGTGCATGTTGTAGAGCCCCCCCTGAGTGATCCAAACAACAGAATCTGGCTTTGAGAAGGGTGGAGATACAGTCTATGGCATTCCTGGTCCTGATGTGTGCCTCATTAGAGCACTCCTGTGCAGCTGTGTGTGGATTGGAAATTGATGTGAGTAGCCACAACTTGCACCCATAGCCAGCTCACCTGTAGACAGAGTGGAAAGGTAAGACAAGAATCAGATGTTATGTGGATGATGTACTACCTGTGTGCTCATGACCTTACTAGTCTGTGTGTACATAAGCAGTGTGAGTGCACTGGATATGGTGTGATGTTTGTTTTGTTGACTCATAGTAACATAGACTCACCCAAAATCCTCCTGTATAGGTGCATTCGCAAAGTCACTGTGGATGGAGGAGTGTGTGAGAATGTAGGAGTCAACACAGCTGCCGAGATAGTTGGCACAAACATCGGTTAACTTAATTGTGGCATCATGCACCATCTGTACACTGATGGACTGAAAGTTATTCCTGTTGATGTACAGCTGTCCCTCTTGCGCTGGAGCTCTTATTCGCAACATGTGTGCAGTCTATGGCACCCATGACCCTGGGCATTCCTCCCATAGTGTAAAAGGCCTGTTTGACACGTGTCCACTCCATGTCAGTTGTGGGAAGTGGATGGATGTACTGGTCCTCCTCTTGAGTGTTGCCAACTCCAGAGCCAGTGCCCTTGAACACGTGGCCTGTGACATGCCAGAACATATCCTTCTGCAGACTGGAAGGAGCCACTTGCCATGAAATGGATGGCAGACAATAGCGTTTGCAATCAGGATGGTGCATGGTTGGTGCTGGAAATGGGATCAATGTCATGCTTGATGACCTCATATAGATCAACAATACTTTGCGATGTCAACCTGTAGCTGTCTGACATCAGCCTCTGTCATTCCTAGGAGCATGGCCCTTCTGTGGTATGTGCTGGGCCTTGGTGGTCATCTGTCATCCCTCTGCTGCTCCACAGGTCCCTGTGGCAGCTGGTGGACATCCTGTTGCGGCAGCTGCAGGCAAGTGTTGTCCTCCAGGTGGGGATGGGCTTCCGTGTAGTTCTTCAGCCACAGCATCTTCGCTTGGAACAGGTGAAGGATGTTGAACAGGTGTGCTTGGGGGAGGATGGTTATCCCTAGCTCTTGCATGCCATTGCCTCCTCTGTCTTGACAGGAATAAGTATGTAAACATACTGGTCATAATCTCTCTCTCTCTTCCTGAGTGGTCTCATTGTAAACACGCCATGTCTGTGGAGGGTGAGCTGTCCTTTTGAGACAGTGGTGTGGTGTTGTCCAGGAGTGATCATGAGATCAGGAGTGACCAATGGGAGGATGTGTGTTGTCCAGGTAAGTGTTTGCCAGTGTGTCTGTGGTTGTTGGTGTGATTGCTTCATACCTGCATGTGTGTGCGTGACATTGTGTGGTGCATGTTGTGTCTCCTTTGGCAATTTATGTTGCATAGGCGATTTTGGTTTGCTTTGCGATTGACAGGTGTGCGTGTTGTGTGTTAACCCCTGTTGTTACAGGGTATGTTGAGATGCTTTGTGAAACCCTTGTTCCAGTAGGAATGATGGGCTCTTGTTGTTTGTCCATGACTTGTTTGTAGTGCATGGGCATTGTTGGAGTGTTTGCTTGGCTTTGCAAGGGTTAATTTTGCCATTAATATGCTTGTGTTATGGGCTGTGTGAGCTGCTGTTTCTCAGTTTTCTTTTGTCCGGTGGTGGCTTTTAGTATCCGTTGTGTGGTGTGCAGATAGAAAAACTGTCTTAAACTTCTGCCATTTAAAGGTTTAAATGTATTATCCTTGGCACTACCATACACATTTGAATGGCTCTGGGGTTGGCTGTTGCATTGTCTTCAATGGGCAATATTTTCTAGGACATTGTGATTTTAAAACTTCCATTAGCCGTTATTAAGATGTATAATTGAATGGCTTACTGTGCTTATAAGACTGCCGTTGGCTGTTTTTTTGCCTTTGGATATCATTGAAACGAGGCCTTGGTACTCAGACGAGTTCTTAAAATATTATTAAAGTGTATTTTAATGTAGTTTTATTGCATGGAACTTTAAGGAACTGAATTCCGAACACACTGCCTTCCCCCTTAAGCTATTGCCCACATCAGTCAGACAGTAATGTCCCATAAAAGTTGTTTAGAGTTTTCTAGAGATTAAAAAAATAAGGTAATTGCCACAAATCTTATCTCTCAAACCACTATGGTTTGAGACATAGGATGCATGCTAGGACAATTCTGGGTCGCAATATTTACTAAACAGTTACTTTGGTATAACTTGTGATTTAAACCAGTTAAGGCTGGAGAGATCTCAAATGCCTTATCTATTAAGGAATAAGAGAACCTATCATTCATGGGTGTAAAAGTTACCAAGTAAGATAGCTGGATATTTGGAGAATTGTATCTATTCTCCTCTAATAAAATTAGAGGATTTTAGTCTTACCTGTTAAATCCTTTTCTTTTAGTCCATATAGGTAACAGGTAACTTTGGGAAGGCGACCACCCCTTTAAATAGGCAGGAACAATTGAAAAGAAGTGCAGGGTGGAGCCTTCCTCTCTCCTTAGCTGGTTCCCAGCCAATCCCCATCCAGTAAGATTTGAAACGCTACTATTGACTAGGTAGCAAGAAGGGAAAGCAGACTCCTGTGGGCGTGAACCCAAAAGGACTCCCACGTTCGGTCACAGGAGACCCAAGCATGGTCCCTTGACAGGGTGGGAGACCTGTAACCTAAATGGACTAAGAAAAAAGGATTAAACAGGTAAGACTAAAATCCTCTTTTCTCTGTCGTCCAATATAGATTACAGGTAACTTTGGGATGTACCAACATTGAGTTTTCCAGAGGCAGGAATGAAGGCAAGGGCGAGGCACCGGTCCCCAGAGCATATATGAAGTAATCAGATCATAAAACAGGTCTTATAATGAATAGAGTGTCAACGGACACCAAACTGGAGTATAACACACCAGAAACTGACACAGCACACAAAATTAGAACCAACTGGGCTCAACAGATAAGGAGTACTAAAAGTAATGAGGAAAAAACCCTAGCCAGGCAAGACAGTCTCTAGGATCTTCCTACCAAAGCTGGCATCGGCCGATGCCAGGACATCAACAAGGTAGTGTTTAGAGAAGGTGTGCACTTACACAGTGGCCGCCTTACACAACCGATCAGCTAAGGCCTGATTCTTATAGGCCCAAGAGGCCCCAATAGACCTAGTGGAATGAGCCATGACACGAAATGGAACAGGTTTCTTCCTGAGCTCATAAGCCTTACGAACAGTAGACTTAATCCAGAAGGCAATGGTAACCTTGGCATGGGTTTTGTGTGCCTGGGATGCTGGTGGTGAATGTGTTACTCTGACCTGGTTGAAATGCTGGAAGAGACTGAAGCAGGAAGGGAAGTTACAAACAGCCAGACTCCAAAGGGTGGCGACTAGTGATGTAGGAATAGGGGGGGAGGGTGACGTAGAACCAACTGACATACTCTTTGTGATACTCACAGCTCCACCCCCACCAATGACTACTCCATACACGGAAGCATTTGATGCATTAGATGAACACACACAGACGTGGATGTTTCCTGAAAATGAATGACATGTAGGCCGGTCCCCGTCCCCAAACACTACTGTTTTGTATATAGCAGTACTGAAATTAGGGGACCGCTGCCCATATGTTTGTGACTGGGGACACTGTAGGCGACTACAAGATGTGACAGCCTTGCTGGATACTGGGGGCAGAAGTGTCACAGCAATGTGAATCAGGCAAAGTACACTAAAGGTTGTGCTATGGGTGAGAGAGTGGGAGAACAGAAGATACTTGCGTACCGGGTGCAGTGCCGCATACAGATAGGGAATGGTCCCATATTCCCAGCAGAGATTATTCTGGGAATGGGTATTGTGCTGGGACAGATCCTTTACACTGAGACAGGGAGTTACACTTTTGGCGCTGTAGTCCGTACTTTGTCTCTTTCAGTGCTTCAGCCAATAGTCTGGGGACATACTGAATGGACCCCAGTGTACATCCCACTGCCAGGAGAACTGAGCAAGTACCACAGTACTGGAGAACATACAGAAACAATAGAGACTCTTCAAGGCCTGGGTGTGTTGAGGCCTGCTGCCAGCTCCTACAAGGGTCAGGTCTGGCCTGATGGGAGTGGGCATATAACTATGGACTATAAAGAACTGAACAAAGTGACATCCCCACTAGCAGCCGTTGCCTCAGACCTGATATTGGTGAAAAAGACTGCACTGACTACTGCGCAATGGCATACTGCCAGAGATGTACAGACTATGGGATACCTCCAGTGTCAAGTATACCGGGACTCTGCTGATGATATGGAGAAGCAAGTGGTCAAAGACATGGATGCAGCACAAGTCCTGCTGGGCTTTTCTGTTTTCTGGAGGTGCCTCGTGCCCTACCTGGGATTGTTACTGCATCCCATCTGTGATGTAACCTGGAAAAAGACTGTGTATTATTGGGATGAAGCAATGACGCCAGTCAAAGAGGCTGTAAGTGTCAACAACAATTTGAACCGCATCCCACTAGTGAAATCCGATATCTCTATACGTAACTGGGTGCGTCAAGACGGCCTTGCGGCTTGCATAGTTGTTGCGCAGAATCAGACCCTACAGACATGGAAGTGGTGTCTGAGAGAGAGAGGCAACCCAAGTGAACAAGACACTGTTGCTATCAGGAAATGCTTGGCGGGTTGTGTGAATCATAAAACCACATGTGACGGGACATACCATGAGTCAGAAGTTCCGGTACAGCCAAATGAAGAAGTGACTGTCAACCAAGAAGCAAGACCAATGGACAATGAAATAAAACTCCCCATGGGGTGGTACTGGATTATGGCAGATCTTGTGGGCACAAAGCAACAAGTGGCCCATTGCTGATGGACATACAGGTCTCTTGGAAACTGAGATGGCTGACAGTGTGGCACAGATTCCCGTCCAGACTATGAATGGACTGTTGAAGCTGGGGGACTGGGCTCAAGCCAAGAGTGGACACAGAGAAACATTCTACCAGTGGACTGATTTGAAGGGAATCTCTCTGACTATGGATCAAGTGAAAGAGATTGTGATCAAGTGTCTCATTGGTCAGGCTTTACAGAAGAAAAAACCAAAGACCAACTCTGAACAAAGAGATCAAGGCATGACAGGTGGTGAGGTTGGGCAAATCAGTTTCCTTGGGCCCCTACCACAGGAAGATCAAAAGCTGAAACGAGTATCTCTGAGCACCAAGTTCTATGGAACCCTACAAACTGACATGTTGCTGAAGATGTGTGCTCCAACACGGGATGTGCATTGGGTGTACCATATCCCTTTTAACCCGCAGGAAGCGGGTATGTGTGAAAGAATACATGGCTTGCTGAAGGAACAAATACGCAAGATGGTTCCTACACACGCTCTGGGGAAGGGTGTCTTGTTCAGGATGTTACTCCCTTGGAGCGAATGTTGGTTCATGACCCATGAGAACAGAGGGGGGTGATTATGGTTCAGAAAAGACAGTTGAGAAAGGGGTGTAGTGTGGCATTGTGAGTGTTTCCTGTTTGTGTTTCGTATCCCACCCCACAATCAGGGAGGTATGTGTGTGGAATGAGATAATGCAAGTGGAATCAAGGACATATGTACCTGAAAAGGGATAATGCGAGTGGAAGGGATGAGGAGGAGGTGTGTACTTGGAATGAGATAATGCAAGTGGCAGATTGGGAGCTAAGTGGAAGGTTTGTAACTAAAACTCATGTATGTTTATCCCATAGGTTATCCCTATTACCATGACTGGGAATGCATGTGGGAAACCTGCATCACAAACAAAGGACTTTTGGTGGGACTGAATATTATGGATGCCATGGGACTATGAACTGCTTATACATCCAAGATCTAGTTCAGTTAATCAAGGATATCACTGAACTGCATGTTGATGCTTTTCGCTTAATCGCAGAAGATTTGAGAATGATTCATAGACAATTAGAGCAAATGACTTTTGTTTTAGATTCTCTTACTGCTAGCCAAGGGGGCATGTGTACTATTGTAGGCCCATCCTGTTGTCATTATGTTAATCAAACTGCTGATGTAGCCAATGCCATTGAAGCGCACATCCAACAGGTGGAACGGTTGAAGGACCGCTTTGCAGCGGAACACCACACTGACGTGCCAGGCTGGCTGGATTGGTTGAGTAATCGTAATCTTGCCGACTGGTTTAGGGGTGTGGGGGGTTGGTTTGCAGGCATCCTTCAGACCCTGTTGCATGTTTTTCTCATAGTTCTTATTGTGTATATCATATGAAAATGTATTTGGTGTCCGTTTTCTCGTTGTTGTACCGCTTCTGCAGAGGTGCATACCTTACCTATAGGGTGGAGTGTAAGGAATGGTTTTTGGGGGTTAATGCTCTGCATTAGTTTAGCAACAGCAGAGGGGCAGGCACTGTGAGGCCACATGATGTTTGTAAGAGTAATTTGGAGATGTCTCCTATACTCAGTGTTATATAACCAAGCACATACGCATGCATAGTTTTAGACATCTTAGGGCGTAGTCTGTATTTTAACCTGTAATCAAGACAACAGTGGTCAGAGCTATTGGAGACTTAGGGAGTGTGTACCTGGTCTCAAGTCGGAGAGGTAGAGATTATTACCTCATCCAAACTTGTGTGTTGCTGTTTAGCCATTTGGGACGTCAGGTCTGTCGGGCTATTCAGCTGTGTAACGATCCTACGGAGTTAGCGTGGAAAGGCTCTCCCACACTGATGTTTTGCTCCAGGGGATAGATAAGTAACTTGTTTACTTATTGTATGTCTCTCTTATGTTTGTGTCTGTTTAGATCCCAGGGTCGGGTATGTCTCCCATATTCCTGTGAACTCTGGCAAAAAGCTCTTTCTTTTTAAATCCATTCCGGAGCTGGTATGCTGTCATACTTGTGTTAACTCTGGCCATAACCTGTTTAATTATTGCATGTTTAAATAAACTGCATTTCACTTCAGTGTTTGTCTTTATTCTGAAATTCCAAACTTCTATTTGTAACACCCAGGATACGATTGAAGACCTGGGGTGCGGTAGTCACACCAAAGGGAAGAGCAGAAAACTGGAAGTGCCCTTGGTCACAAGCAAGCCTGAGGTACTGCCGGATCTCCGGACGGGTGGCTATATGCAGATAGGCATCCTGAACGTCCAGAGAAGCGAGAAATTCCCCAGGACACATGGCCGCAATCACTGTCTGTAGAGACTCCTGGTGATCGCGAGTTTTGACCACAAAGAAATTGAGATCCTTGATGTCTAAGATTGGATGTCAGCCACCACCCGTCTTGGAAACCACAAATAGATTGGAATAGAAACCCCAAAGCCTTTTCCAGATCAGGAATCGGTTCCAGGACCTCATTGTCTAAAAGGGTCTGAATAGCCCTGTTGAAAAGATGGTGCTTTTCTACACCCTGAGAAGTGTGCAAAGGAAAGAACCTGAAAGGAGGAAGAGAGGTGAAGGGAATCCTGTACCCCTCTGAGACGACCTGTAAAACCCCACGGATCTGCCACTGTGTCTCTCCAGACACTGAGGAAAAGGTGCAGATGGCCACCCACTGGCGCATGGGGTCTGGGGTTCGGTGAGTCATGCCAAAGGAGGTTTGGAGGTCTTGTTGGAGGACTGTTTGGGCCTCCACTGCTGTTTGGGCTTGGAGGGAGAACGCAGAGCCTGGGGAACCACCTGGTTCATGGCATGCACCTCAGCCTGAAAGGCACAAAAAAGCAGATTCCATCGAACCGGAGGCTTCTTCTTGGAAACTAAGGGTAAGAGGGTGCTCTTGCCCACAGTGGCCTCACTGATGAGATCCTTAAGCTCCAGCCCAAATAAGGACATTCCCAAAAAGGGCAACGAAAGTAAGGATTTCTTAGAAATGGTAACTGCAGACCAGATCTTAAGCCAGAGAGCTTGTCTGGCAACCACAGATAAGGTAGAAACCCTAGCAACCAAACAGATAGCATCAAAGATAGCTGCAGAAACATAATGCCGAGCTTCAGAAATGTTGGCCAAAGGCCGCAACAAGCTACAGTAAGCTGTTCAGTCCAGACAGCAATGGCCCTGTTCACCAAAGCAGCGGCGAATGAGGAACTTAAGGATGTGCCTGAAGTAGCAAAAATGGCCTTTAGAAAAGCCTCATGCTTCAGTCCAATCCTTAAGAACAGAAGCGTCTGCTACAGGCAGAGTTGTCTAGAAACAGGGACATCCACCTAAGGTGGATGAGCCCACTGAACCAGAGTCGCTTCAGAGAAGGGATAAAGCTTAGCAAACTTCCTGGACAAAATAGATTTCTTGTCAGGGTTTTTCCACTCATCAAGCACCATCTGATCAAGGGCTGGATTAGGTGGAAAAAAGGTATGTGAAACACATCAGAAGGGTCCTTAGGAGCTTCAGAAACGAGAGGAATGTTCAGAGTATTGAGTACTGCCCTGGTCAGACCCTCTACTGAGGGCCCAAGGTTAGTCTCAAAGGGGTCCCCAAATAATTGGGAGGAAACTTCCGCAGAACATTCACCCTCATCTGAGTCCACCAACGGGTCTGACATCTGAACAGGGTATAAACTCAAAAGAATGCAAAATAATTCAAAAAATATAAAAACATATGAATCACAGGACAAGAGTAATTAACACTGAACTCAGTAGGGAAAGTGTAATAAACCCCAAAGAAGTGCTCACAAATGGCAAATAAAGGGTACATTTACCACATAAATCCTAGTGCTCCAAACCCCAAACGACATACATATAAATCCAGTGAGTGCAGCCTCAGTGGACTTCTTCTAGGGAAAAAAACATGCTACACAAGATTTTCCCCTCAGGGCTGGAAAGTCCACAGCAGCACCTGGGAAAGGAGCACTCCACCATTGGGACATTAGTAATGGTAATCCTCCTAATGGTTGGTATTCCATATCTAACAGAAAACAATAAATATAACTAAACTATAGCAGAACTGTTCTCATGCCTTGCTTGATCAAAGAACAAATCTTACTGGATGGGGATTGGCTGGGAACCAGCTAAGGAGAGAGGAAGACTCCACCCTGCACTTCTTTTCAAGATTTGTTCCTGCCCATTTAACGGGGCAGTTACCTTCCCAAAATTACCTGTAACCTATTTTGGATGAAAGAGAAAAGTTTGTTTCAGAGCTTTTACAGATCTGTCCAGGTTGTTGCCTTTATTTCTAAGATGTGGTTTCTTATATGGTCAATAAACACAGGTTATGACTGCTTAAAATGAAATAAAATGCATGTTCAGTAGAGACCCTTATTTAATTCACAAGTTGATTTTTCAGCTGGGTTTCAAAAGCAAGGATAGTGTTAGGGTATTAGGGTTAAGGTGGGCTAAAATTAAGGTTAGGTATATGCTGACTCTTAAGGTACGCATGAATTGATAAATCAAGTGTTTGCATTGAAGAGTTGCCGTTTCAGAGGAACAAGTAACCCTTTGATTGCCAGTCTTCTATTCAGCCTTCTTGTACTCAGCTGAGTTCTGAAAAATATTATTAAAGTGTATTTTAATGATTTAGGTTTATTGCATCGGATTTTAAGGAATTGAATTCAGAACACACCGCTTTACCACTTTAGCTATTGCCCACATCAGTCAGATTTTTTTTTTATATCATTAAAATATTTTAGAAAAAAATATATATTTCTATAAGAACTCCTTCAAAAGTTGTAAATGTATTGCTATGTTTTAAAATCTCTTAATAGAAATGCTGTCATAACTTGACAGCAAGCAATTTATTCAATCTATTTCTCCTTTCAGAGAGCTGATTAAAAATAAAGTATCATTTTAGTGTTCTTCCCTGTTAAATCATTTTCTCTTAGTCCATATGGAACACAGGTACTATGGGGGTTGAGTCCCTCTCTTTGGAGGGTACAGCACGTCTTGTGGGTGGAGACTCCCAGCCACTCCTCCAGGTATGAACACTAAAATCCTATTATTTTCTCCATCGTCCAATAAGGAACACAGGAACCATGAGGATATCCCAACACTAGGCTCCCAGAGGTGGGAAGGAGAAAGGATCTCACACCTGTCCCCATGATACCAGAGTTCCCTAGGACTATCCAGAACTGGAACAGCCCACACATAACCAAGTGTCAACGGACACTAAACTTACAATACACGTAAAAACAAGAAAAGTAGAGAGGTAAGTGACTAGCACTCATCTAATGCTGGATATATAAAGGAACAAGACAATATGCAACAGAATATCATTACATGCAAATATAATCTATTTGCTAATTACCACTCAAAGTGGTATATATGAAAAAGAATCCCACCAGACTGTCTGGAATACTATGACAAAGTGATACTGATAACCTAAGCAGGATATAGTGCTTAAAAGAATGTATCTGTTCAATATTCAGCTTCTCCTTATATAGATTTTATTCAAATAAGTTTCTTATTAGTCTATCAGAGGTGTTATGTAGATAAGTTTCTTATCAGTCTACGGTTTTACAGTCTGATTCGGAAACATTGTTTGTAGTCTTGTTAAATGAACTTTGTGGATTATACTGTAGGATTAACCTAGATTCTTAGAGCTCCTTGCCGCCGTCTGGACCCGGGGATAACTCTGGTATAAAACATGGAATGACAAACAGTAAAAAAGACAGTGCACCAGAGCATCTAAGTATACAGATATGGATGGACTATAAGAAAATCAATGTGATACTTGAAGTGGACTTGAAAATATGAGGATTTTAGTCTCACCTGTTAAAACCTTTTCTCTTAGTTCATACATACCAGTAACTTATATTGGACGACAGAAAAAAATAGCTAGTGGACTGGACAACCGTTCTTGTGAGCTGGACTGGAAGTTGGGATAAAGTGACCACCCTGAAGGGTGGGTGATACAGTACTAAATAGGAGAGATAATGGTACAATGCCTCTGGACTGAGTATACGAGTGAATAGAAAGGGAGGTGGTGTGGGAGAACTGGCTTGATGTGTAAGTAGGTTACTGCAATGGAAGTGTTAGATAAACAGTATTGAATTGGTGGCAGAGTGAATACCAATATCTGTGATATTAGTATGCACTTACCACATCAATTTTTGTATGGTGCCTTGTACTAGTGGTCTTTTTCCTTGTTGTCCACCTTGCTCCTCCACATGCAGACCCTCTCCTTTTTAATGCCCTGCTCTCCCAAGTGTCTTCTTTTCTCTGATTCCCTTGTGCGGTCATATGTGGCCAGTCTCCACTGTAAATCCACTGATGCTGTGTATTACTTCCGATCTCACAAGAGTGGGGATAATTAACTATATAAGAACTTATTAAGAATGGATACTGTCCAAAATGTCAGAAGTGTAATATTAATAATTTATTGAAAAAGCCAATATTGGCTAAAAGTGAAAATAATAATAAACATAATTGAATAAAACATCAGATAAAAATATAAAGTCTCAAAAAGTTGAAATCAATGCGATTTGGGATATACAATCCCTTCCACAAGATAAAATGAAATAAATAAAACGAAAAGAAGAAAATCCGATGTATTGACCGAAAAAGGGCCCGTTGTGGCAGGATCTTTAATGTATACTTATGTTAAACATTCTGTATCATTGACCTAGGGTCACCAGGGTCATGCCATTAGGTCATCTATTATCGAGACAGTAAAAATATACTATCGCAATTGTTTTACAATTATTAAAACAATTATTATTAACACTTTACAGGTTGGCTCCCAAAGTTACCCATGACAAAACAAACCAAAAGGAATCCAAGATGAAGTCACTCACCATGTGAGGAAATCAAGATGGAATCACGCACCACGTGGAGGAATCCAAAATGGAGTCAATCACCATGTGGAGAAAGCCACAGTGGCGTCACTAGCATGCACTACAATGGCAGTCAAATAACACTCTCCTGAAGCATTACCTCAATAACAAATTATAATGACTGAGATCTGGCAACAATGTGTCAGAAGCTTGCGAGAATTAGACTATATATATATATATATATATATATATATATATATATATATATATATATATATATATATATATATATATATAAAAAATAAAAAGGAATGACAAGATCTATAGACTTTGACTAACTATGTGATACCACAGCATCCTATCAAGATGCAATAATATCACAATGCTATATACACATCAACCGTTGAAATAAGGAATTCAAATTATCTTTTCCCAATGAAGTGTTTTCCAAATACTTTTAACTTAATCAAGGCACTGAACAAATACCCTAATTACACTAAAAGGAACTACATAAAAACATAAGACATACAATGCAAAGTAATCTAGATAAAGAAAATGATACAATATACTTATCAGTTCTGCAAGACTTATGGTATGAATCAAAACCCAAAAATACAGAATACAAAGAAAACGGATTAATGAGACTTGTATCTGGTTACACTGCTGGGCTGATGAGATGTACTGTATATGGTTTAGGACAATGTTTCCCAACCTTTAAGTTTCTACTCATTCCTTTTAAAGTAAGCACGCATAGGTAGAAAAATAAATGCATGCAGGGTAAAGAAACTAATCTTGGCACAACACCACAAAAATGTGGCTAAGATGAATGTGTTAGACTTGATGGACGCCTTTTTTCAGCCTCAGCTATGTTACACAGCTTTCTTTTATTTTACCTTCTGTGATACCCTCTTCTTAGTTTGGTATATCAGGCTGCTAGTACACACTGCTGTTAGAGAGCTATATGAAGTGTTTCAAATTAAAGACATTAAAAAAGCTACTAAATTTTTGCTTTGTTTTTTTGCATAAACTTTTATTTTGAAGCATTACTGTCAAGGTTTTGCTGAGCAGCTCTATTCTGCCTATTGATTCTGATATGTGAGTTAATGCAGTGCTCTGCTATCCACTGCTGCTGTCTTCTCAGTGTCTGGCTCATGCTGATCAGCTGACATATCTCACTGCTCACCTGACTTATCAGCCAACCCTCCCAGGGTATTTAAAGCAGCTTGGCTCTCTTCCTCATTGTCCTTGTGTTGATTTGCTGACCTGTTGATGTTGGCTGCTGTGGATTTTCCTGCACTCCTGTTTGCTGTGTTCCAGACCCCTTGGCTTGTTCCTGACTTCGCAGACTTTTGGTTCCTGACTCCAGCTTGGCTGAATACCTGTCTTGGTTCCTGACACTAGTGTGTCTTTTGGTTTATGCTCGTGGATCATGCTTCTGTTTTCGTTGCACTAATAAAGGTGTATTGCATTTTACCTTTGTGTGTCCTGTCTGGTTCCTAGTCCCTTAACAATTACAGAAAGTTTTGCACTAGCAGAGTGTATTCTGACATGTGAAACTAAGAAAGTTAAAAAACAATATATTCAAAAGGTAATCCTCATCCAATATTTCTCTATTAGCAAATCTGATCCGTGGGAACAAACCTGCTGATTAAGCAAGGACTGCATTGTAAGCCCAGGTGGACTAGAGTGTGTAAAATAGGCACCTGAAAGACCACAGGTGAAACAGTGCTGCAACCCACAGGACAGCTTCCTGTCCAGCGCAATGCAGCTCCCCTTAGAACCTCTGTCTCAGGACTGAAGGTCAGACACAGAAGTACTATGGAGACTGCGAACGCAACACAGGAATTAGTGGCTGGGAACCACCTTATAGGAGCCATTATGCTCAGTGAAGCCTCAGATTTACTACAAAGTCTTTTCCCATTGAAAGACTTAGAAAATTTGATAATTGTCTTTTAAAATAAAAAAGTGCATTTTAAGAAAAAAAAAAGAACATGTGAACATTTTATTGTTAACTTACAGGCAACAATATGACAAGTCTGCTATAACATGTACACAGTGCTTCATGAATAGAACACCTACCTAAATATTCGAACTATGTATCTGATGGCTTTTGGGCTAAAATGTTGCATAACGAAATCTGAATCAAGTGCACATTAAGTCTTCATTAAATAATACAATTTGTATAGAATGGCTACATGCTGTAACACCAGTTTAGAGGGGCTACCGTCCCACTAAGCGTTATACAATAATATTGATAATCCACTAATATATAATTTCACAAGCAACCAAAGTCTTTAGAAATAATACAAATTACAATATTGGTAAACGCATATACAATACCACCACATTTTTTTTTTTTTTTTTTTAACTATCTTCCACAACCAAAGGTTTTGTTCCAGTTGTCATATAATTCTAGGTCATTTTGTGAAACACTAGGTCGCACTGTCAGAAAAGCATTTTGGAAATCAAGATAGGCAATGGGACGGACTTGCTCAGGGGTTATGGTTGAGATGTCTACTACCTGAATGCTACGTATTGGTCCAAGTGCAGCTTCCCGACAAAGCTGAGTCATATCAGCTCCAGAGAAGCCATCAGATTGTGCAACTATGGCCTCCATCTCCTGGTCTGTGAGACTACACTGCTCCCTTGACATCAAACTAACAACAATTTGTTTCCTGGCTAAGGCTTCAGGCAGAGGAATGTACAGTCTTTTAACAAGCCTTCTTCTAGCAGCCTCATCTATTTCTTGAGGTCGATTTGTTGCACCAACTACAAGGATGCGATCCTCTGATGAGGTTGTAGCACCATCTAGCTGCACCAAAAACTCTGTTTTAATCCTCCTTGAGGACTCATGCTCACCTTCACCACGATGAGACAAGAGAGAGTCTATTTCATCTATGAAAATCACAGCAGGCTGGTGGCATCTTGCTACTGTAAAGAGTGCTCGGACCATCTTCTCACCTTCTCCAACCCATTTGGAAGTCAGAGATGACGCACTGATGCTAAAAAATGTTGCACCTGATTGGCAAGCAATGCATTTGCCTATTAGGGTTTTTCCTGTTCCTGGAGGGCCAAAAAGAAGAATTCCTTTTGGAGGGCCACGCAGACCAGTAAAAATGTCTGGTCTCAGCATTGGCCAAACCACTATTTCTTTTATAGTAGTTTTAGCAAATTCCAACCCAGCAATATCATCCCAATTCAATGGAGGCCCGTGATCCATAATTTCACTCATAATCAGTTCAATCATCTTTGGTTCTATGTTTTTCAAATTTTCATCACATGGCAAACTCATCTCAGTGGAGCCAGCTCCATGAGCTCTTCGGTTGTTTTCATCACCATCTTCCTGCCTAGGAATTGGAGGAACAAACTTCCCATGAAGTCCACGTGAGCGAGCAGCTCCCAATGACCTTTTACCACCTCCATATATGGCAGGACCTGTATTACGTTGGGGTTGGTTATGTTTTTTGTGCTGGTCAACCCACAATTGTTCCTTTGCCGTTTTAAAGCCACTATCATCTGTCTGACTACAATAAGCTGAAATTTGCCTATTAATTGGTTGTCTCTGAACTGCGTGATTACATTTTGCATCAGTAGTTTCATCTCCTGAAGCATAAAATGCTTTCCTTTTCAATGAATTTGAAAATTTTGCTGTGTTACCAGACAAAGACCGATTTGGGCTAGACTGAGAAGATAACCTTTCAGACATCTTTGCTTCATTACTGCCAAAAAGTGGAAGGATGACATCATTTTTGTTATTACTCAAATTACCAGATGAGGTGTTTGCAGCAGAACAATCTTTACTTCTTGGAAAGGTTGAAATCACATTCCTTAATCCAAAGTTTGCGCTTCCCTCTGGCGTTTGACATTTTAAAGAGGTAGCTTTTGGCTCTGTATACCCTGAACTACAAAGGATATTATGACTCAGAGTAGCTGAATTTCCAGAGGCACTGACCCCATTACCAATCCTAACTGTTGAATCTTCTGATTTCAGAGACAAACAGACTTTTCTGGTAACCTCAAACATTTCTTGCACACTCTTTAATTTTACAACATCACTGGCTGATAAGGAGGACTGCCACTTATCACTGTCACTTTGCTGACATCTGGCAAGAGTCAAAATGCTGTCTGCATAATTATTCAGGCCAGTATCTGCCTTGTCAGAATCAATAATGGCAGAGCACTTCTCAGCATACTTCTTGAATAGGTGGGATGCAGATGCCTGAGAGATTTCAGAGTTAGCCCATGCATACTGAATCTGTGCAAGATGCGCACGATATGCATCTGCTTTTTGTCGAGGTGAACAGGTACCAGAGCCCAAAGCAAACACATTTTTTTGCCATTCATTCAAGTGAACCGAACTTTCATCAGACGGTTGCATTGTGTCACCTAAAAAGCAAAATAGAGATACATAAAAGTGTAAAAAAATAGATGAAAAAAAAAAAAAGTCAAATTTAAGCATATATTATGTACATGAAGAATATGTAGTCAATATAAAAGATTGCTGGTCCTTTAAAAGTTTTTAAACCACTTATACCCTTTGGAGTGTTAGCGGGGTATCTAATGCATTGTTTTTCAATGTGTTGGATATGCCTCTGGAACTTGAAGTGTTAATGTTTGTTAGCAAAACCAATGCACTGTAAACCTCCCTAGCATCCTGGACCCATTCCATGGAAAAATGTGGTCAGTGATTCACCTCTCCCATAAAATGTAGTTGAACAGTAGTTCCAAACCCATACTCCGAAGTGTCTAAGAGGCCATGTGTTTAGGATTTCCCTGCTTCACTACAGGGAAGTTTATCAGAGGCACATTCATTTAATTAACTCACCTGTACTCAAGCAGGGCAATCTTAACCCTTTGAGTGGCAGGGGGCTATGCAATGCATTGCAAAACAATTTGTTGCATACCACTCTGACAATGAGTTTACATGGCTGTTAGGCACTCCTGAGGACAGTGTTGGGAAACACCGCAATAGAATAAATGTATGAATAACAGTGAACTATGGGTTAACCTGTATACTTGTCCTTTAAATGTGCACTATTAAAACAAAGGGATGGGAAAATATTAGGTTAACTAAAATAAAGTAAAAAAAATTACTAGTAAGGAGTTGTAAAGCTATTAGTCCATCCAATATTAAACAGAGAACATGTGCTAGCCGTTTGTTGGGTGGTGTTTTTTTTGTGTTTTTTTTTAAACACGTCACAAGTTAATGGAAATTTAAAGCCCTGATTAAACTTTATGGCAAATGTCCCTCCCAGAATTAGTACTATGTTTAAGTAAGCTCTGGTACTTTAACACACATTCTACACATTGGCAACTGCTCATAAAAATTGTGTGAACATTACTAGTAACCATCTTGCTTCTTGTTATTAACTGTTCCAGTTCAGATGGGGTTCAACTAGGATTCACCGATAAATAATTTCAAACCAATAACTTACTACATCCTACTTCAAACTTTCTTATCAGCACTGTCTATCACTGTCTGCTCAGCGTCTCCTCAGAGCAGCTTATTAATCCCTTGGCATCCGCGGTCCTGGGAAGTAACCTTCCCTTAAGGACCGCTTTGAAGATTCTGACGTGCCGGCACACGTGACCTGTGACACGTACCGGCATGCCACACTGGGGACTGAGAGAGACTGCTCCAGTCTTGGAGCGGTCAATCTCACTCCCCGTTTTTACTTACAGTGCTCCCGGAGGAGCTCTGTAAGTAAAATATATGTGACGTGTTATGACCATCACCAGTCCTTAACGCAAAAACCGCGTGATGGTCATAGCATGGCAAGCGGTTGTTAAGGGGTTAATGTGCTTTGTGTATTAAAGTGGAACTTTAATCATATTATTATAGCGCCCCAAATCATAATTACATTAGAGATATGCACAGTTGTAGTTTTATTTTCAAGAATAATTGCTGTATTAAAGAAAAATAGAACCTTTTATGCAGACAGGAAGCGGGGAACAGCGCAGACATCTTGCAGAGCCAGCATCTCTGTGTCTGATATGTCCATCCCCTTCTACTCTGCGATTGGCGAGCTGAATGCCTTTGTGCCTTAAGGCACAGGAAGGGACTGACAGTGCAGATCCCAGCTCATGAAGACATTCGCAGTGCTGCAGACTGCAACTTTACAGAACCCAGACACTTAACACCAGAGTGGCAGCCATATTAGCCCACTTCTTACATTTTAAAGTTGACTGCACTGCAACAAGGTCTATATGCCCCCGGGTTTTGATTGTACTGGTAACCTGGTATTTTTAGCATACTATTTATGTGTTCATTCACGTTTTTTAAGTTACCAGTTACAGGCAAACAAACTTTCCATGGCTTAAGTTCTACGTAAATGTGCTGTAAAGTTAAAAGATGTAAGCAGAATCAGATTTTTTTTTCTTGACCAAGGGTTTATAATCATGCATAGAAATAATCATACGTATATGTAAAGCAATGCAAATGGCTTCAATGCAGCGCATTATTTATAGAATAAATCACACACACCTACAAGCACTGGAGATTATCAGACAAATTAAAAAAATATATCAATATATTTTGACACAGAAAGCAATATTTTCTACCGTATTTGTGATTTTAGTACTATAACTATACAGCTGACGTATGAGAAGGGGGGAGGGTGCAGAGGACTTTATTTTCTTATATCTCTCAAACCATAAAGGTTTTAGAGATACAAGTAAGGGCATTAAGTATTTTGTTATTCCGTCTACAATTTCGTGTATACTTTTATTGGGACATTCCAACCCGTTTAAAGAAGAGGAGGAGATGGTTTGCTACCATATACCACTGTTGGATCTACTGACTAATATTTATGAATAAAATAGTAATAATGGAATGTTAAATTGGATGTTGATTTGCAGGGATATATTCAACTGCCATTTGGCGTCAGGGAATGCTTTTTTGGTCCACTTGGGATTTAACCCCTTGAGTGCTAGAGAGGTACACAATGCATTGCAGAGCAATGAGTTGCATACATCTCTGGCACTCAAATTTAATTAAATTTTAATTAAAATCAAAATTAATTGGTCCACTTTGGGTTTTAATGGAAATGGCTTTAACCCCTTCAGTGCCAGAGGCTCGGGCCATTTTCTGAACCCTGCAGGCCAGACACTTTTTCAACATTTTTGCTATCCTTCCGTTTAGGCTTGATTTCCTCTGGGGATTTTTAGTTAAATATGGAAAACTATATATTGTTTTTTTCAGAACGAATTGAGCTTTCTCGTGATACCTTACATGAAGAGAATTTTACATCGTGCAAAAAGCTATGATGTCATAATGACAAAAAAAAGTGAAAATTTACTATTTTTGCTAAAATCACATACTATGTATCAAAAACATTTACCTTGATTGAAAAAGTTTCAATTATTTGAAAAAGCCCAGAGTCCCCAGAGTAAAAAAATACCAAATTTGTATAGTTTTACCTAAGTCCAAGGCTAGCGTAGAGCCCTAATCACCAGCAGCGCAAAATGACATTTTCAACTTTATAAACTAAAATGCACATTCTAGGGTTTTTGTGGTAAAACTACCCTAAAACAGTGGAATAACTATATAAAACTATATATTTCTGAAAAGTAGACAACCTGCCGCATCTAATGAGGGGTAACTTGCCTTCTTGCCCCAAGCCTGTGGTACCCAAATGCTTCCAGAAGTTGGCACTATAGGAAAAAAATGGCATTTTCTTACATTTCTGCCCCTTCAACTGTACTGAAATCTGTGAAAACCATGGAATTTACAACTGTATTCATTAGCTAGTGCTCTTGGGAGAAAAATTACACCCCATTGGTTTGGGTTCACCTACCACAGGGGATGCTAGAAGTGCAAAAAGACACCTACTACAACCTCTAAATTTTCTAACATTTTCTCAAACATTACTTGTCTATACAAAAATGGTTATAACAACTAGAGAATTAAAGAAAGGCTACACAAACCATACCATTTTGGAAAGAAGACAACCTGCCGCATCTAATGAGGGGTAAAATGACTTCTTATCCCAAGCCTGTTGTGCCCAAATGCTTCCAGAAGGTGGCACTATAGAAAAAAAATGGCATTTTCTTACATTTCTGCCACTTCAACAGTACTGAAATCTGGGAAAACCATGGAATTTACAACTATATTGATTAGCTAGTGCTCTTGGGAGAAAAATGACACCCCATTGGTATGGGTTCACCTACCACAGGGGATGCTAGAAGTGCAAAAAGACACCTACTACAACCTCTAAATTTTCTAACATTTTTTCAAACATTACTTGTCTGTACAAAAATGGTTATAACAACTAGAGAAGTAAAGAAAGGCTACACAAACCATACCATTTTGGAAAGAAGACAACCTGCCGCATCTAATGAGGGGTGAATTGCCTTCTTACCCCAAGCCTGTTGTGCCCAAATGCTTCCAGAAGGTGGCACTATAGGAAAAAAATGGCATTTTCTTACATTTCTGCCACTTCAACAGTACTGAAATCTGGGAAAACCATGGAATTTACAACTATATTGATTAGCTAGTGCTCTTGGGAGAAAAATGACACCCCATTGGTATGGGTTCACCTACCACAGGGGATGCTAGAAGTGCAAAAAGACACCTACTACAACCTCTAAATTTTCTAACATTTTTTCAAACATTACTTGTCTATACAAAAATGGTTATAACAACTAGAGAAGTAAAGAAAGGCTACACAAACCATACCATTTTGGAAAGAAGACAACCTGCCGCATCTAATGAGGGGTGAATTGCCTTCTTACCCAAAGCCTGTTGTGCCCAAATGCTTCCAGAAGGTGGCACTATAGGAAAAAAATGGCATTTTCTTACATTTCTGCCCCTTCATCTGTATGGAAATCTGTGAAAACCATGGAATTTCCAACTGTATTCATTAGCTAGTGCTCTTAGGAGAAAAATGACACCTCATTGGTATGAGTTCCCCTACCTTAGTGGGCGCTACAAGTACCAAACTACACCTATTGCAACCACTAATTTTTCTAACATTTTCTCAAACATTACTTGTCTGTACAAAAATGGTTATAACAACTAGAGAAGTGAAGAAAGGCTACACAAACCATACCATTTTTGAAAGAAGACAACCTGCCGCATCTAATGATGGGTGAATTGCCTTCTTACCCCAAGCCTGTTGTGCCCAAATGCTTCCAGAAGGTGGCACTATAGGAAAAAATGGCATTTTCTTACATTTCTGCCCCTTCATCTGTATGGAAATCTGTGAAAACCATGGAATTTCCAACTGTATTCATTAGCTAGTGCTCTTAGGAGAAAAATGACACTTCATTGGTATGAGTTCCCCTACCTTAGTGGGCGCTACAAGTACCAAACTACACCTATTGCAACCACTAATTTTTCTAACATTTTCTCAAACATTACTTGTCTGTACAAAAATGGTTATAACAACTACAGAAGTGAAGAAAGGCTACACAAACCATACCATTTTTGAAAGAAGACAACCTGCCGCATCTAATGATGGGTGAATTGCCTTCTTACCCCAAGCCTGTTGTGCCCAAATGCTTCCAGAAGGTGGCACTATAGGAAAAAATGGCATTTTCTTACATTTCTGCCCCTTCATCTGTATGGAAATCTGTGAAAACCATGGAATTTCCAACTGTATTCATTAGCTAGTGCTCTTAGGAGAAAAATGACACCCCATTGGAATGAATTGACATACCTTAGGGGTGCCAGAAAAGCATAACTACACCTACCTGTTTGCTTCTTCGAAAATGGCTGCTTGTACTAAAATGTTCATAACTGTTAGAGACATGACGGAAAGGTATAAAAGGTATACCATTTTGTAAAGTAGACATTCTCCCGCATCAAATGAGGGGTCACTTGCCTTTCTACCCCTGGGCTGAAGTGCACAAATATTTCCAAAAGGTGGCGCTATGGGAATAAATACATGTTTTTTTTACATTTCCACCACTTCAAAGATACTAAAATCTTTGAAAACCATAACATTTCCTGCTGTATTCAGTACCTGCTACCAACATGAGAAAAATGGTAGCCCATTTGTGTGGCTTAACATACAATATGTGGGTGCTAGGAACACGTACGTAAACCTGACACTTTTGTTTCTTAAATTATCTGCTTGCACTAAAATGGTTATAACCATAATAGATATGCAGGAAAGGTAGAAAACAATGCCATTTTGGAAAGAAAACAACCTGACGCATCTAATGAGGGGTCACTTGCCTTCATACCCAAAGGCTGGCATGCACAAATGCTTCCAGGAGGTGGCGCTAATGAAAAAAAAGGCATTTTCTTACATTTCTGCCCCTTCAAATGTATGGAGCTCTGTGAAAACCATGGAATTTTCAACTGCATTCGTTAGCTAAAGCTCTTAGGAGTCAAACGACACCCCATTGGTATGAGCTGAACTACCTTAGGGAGTGCTAGAAGTAGAAAACTACACCTACTACAAACTGATGTTTCTAACATTTTCTCAAACCTGACTTGCCTCTACGAAAATGGCTATAACACCTTCAGAAGTGAAGAAAAGGTAGATAAACTATACCATTTTGGAAAGAAGACAACATGCCGCATCTAATGAGGGGTCACTTGCCTTTTTACCCCTAAGTTAGTTGGCACAACTATTTCCAGAATGTGGTGCTACAGGAAAACAAACAAACATTTCTTTTACACTTCAGTCACTTCAAAGATACTAAAATGGTTCAATGGCGTGGGATTTCCTAGGCGGACTTCTTGCCAGCCTAAGAAAAATGGTACTCAACTGCTGTGGGTTGACATACCAATTTGAGTGACAGGAGTGTAGCTATCAGTGAAATAGGAATGGGAAAGCAAACAGTGTATGTGTGATTTTATGGCTAACAGATGAAAGAAGCTAGGGCGTCAGCCAGTGTATGCGCGGACCTGTGACTACCAGTGTAACAGTGTGGGAGGGTGAGGGATTAGGCAGTGTGTGTGGGTATGAGCAGAGGAGCAAGGATGGTGGAGATGGTGGGGCAGTGTCTGAGAGTGTGTATGGGAGATCTGTGACTACCAGTGTGCACTGTATGTCCCCCTCATACAAAGTTTGATTCCCAGCCTGAATCTAGTGCATACTGGTACTTTGAGTCTACCAATAGGCAGTGGAAACAGGCTGGGGGTCAGGCTGGGGAATGGGACTGCCAGTTGGCTGTGGAACCAGGCAGGGGAATACGGTACATGTGTATGTGTGGGGGGGAATCGGAGGCATTTTTTGTGCATGCCACAAGGGTGCCCAATGCACTGCAAAGCAATGCGTTGGACCCTCTGTTGCACACAAAGAGTTTTTTTTTTTTTAATTATTATTTTGTATTCATACCTCGCTGGGGAGGCGGTGTCAGGAACATTCCTGGTGTCCCCCATCCAGGTCTAAATACAGAATAATAAAAAAAAAAAAAAAGTGTGTGTGTTACAGGGGGTCCAACGTATTGCAAAGCACTGCGTCGGACCCCCCCTGTGGCACGTGCATTTTTTGGGGCTTTTCCCCCAATATTTTTGTGTAGACCTCGTTGGGGGCATCAGAACCCATACAATGAGGTCTAAATAAAAAATAAAAGGGGAAAAAAAAAATAATCCTTTGGGTGCCACAGGGGTGTCCAGTGGATTGCAAAGCAATGCATTGGGCCCCTGTGGCACACAAAGGGTTAATTTTTTTATCGTTACTTTGTATTCAGATGGCCACCAAACAAGCTCTGATCACAAAGTAATGATAAAAAGTCCTGTGTGTGTGCCACAGGAAGGGGGTCTGCATTGAACCCCTATCCCAGTGGCACACACAGGGTTAAATTTTTTTTTATTTTTTTTTATTATATACCTCATTGAGGGGCATCAGGACCCCCTGATCCCTCCCCAATGAGGTCTTAGTAAAAAAAATATATATATGTCCACAAACGGAGTGACCCTGTGAGTGCCACAAGGGTCTCCAGCGCATTGCAAAGCAATGCATTGGATCCTTGTGGCACTCAGAGGGTTAATTTTTTTTCTATCATTACTTGGTAATCAGAGCTTGTTGGGGGGCCATCAGGACCAATCCTGATGACCCCCCCAACAATCTCTGATAACAAAGTAATGATAAAAGCCGTGTGTGTGCCGCAGAAGGGGGGCTGCATTGCCCCCCCCCCCCCCCCCGTGGCACACACAGGGTTATTTATTTTTTTTTATTTACTTTTTTTTTATTATAGACCTCATTGAGGGGTATACAAACCCCCCTGATCCCCCCAATGAGGTCTTACCAAAAAAAAAAAAAAAAAGTTATCAAAAAAAGTGTCCCTGTGAGTGCCACCGGGGTCTCCAGCGCATTGCAAAGCAATGCATTGGACCCTTGTGGCACTCAGAGGGTTAATTTTTTTTTATCATTACTTTGTAGTCAGAGCTTGTTGGGGGGCCATCAGGAGCAATCCTGATGGCCCCCCAACAATCTCTGGTAACAAAATAATGATAAAAGCCCTGTGTGTGCCACAGGAGGGGGGGGTGCATTGGACCCCCACCTGTGGCACACACAGGGTTACATTTTTTTTTTTTTTCTAATTATAGACCTCATTGAGGGGCATCAGGATCCCCCCTGATCCCCCCAATGAGGTCTTTAAAAAAAAAAAAATCCCCCCCAAAGAATTGACCCTGTGAGTGCAACATTGCTTTGCAATGTGCTGGGACCCTGTGGCACTCACAGGGTTACTTTAATTTTATAGGAGATAGGCTGGGAGATCAATGATGCGACCGCAGGAGAGCAAGAGCTCTCCTGCCCTTCTCTCCTACCACCAGTAGGAGTGAACAGGACCGGGGAAACCTCCCTAACGTCATCGGTGACCATGTCACCGATGACATTTGGAGGATTCCCCCGGTCCCGCCCACTCCTACCCGGAAGTTCGGGTAGGAGAGAGGGGGAAGGAGAAACTCTGTTTCTCCTTTGTGCTTATTGATCTCCCAGCCCGATCGGCTGGGAGATCAATAACTGGGGAGGCATGAGGAGTGATCCTCTTGCCTCCCCATGAGTGCCAGGTTTTTGTTTTTTTTTTAATGCGGCCACTGCATGCCGGTTATACCGGCTCATGCAGTGACCGCATTTCACTCTTACGCCGTACGAGCGTGGCACAGCAGGTACAGCTGTGTCCACTCGTACGGCGTAAGTAGCTGGCACTCTAGGGGTTAAAAGTTGTTTTTTTTTCCTTCCTCTGGCCCAACAGGGGTGAAATGTCATATGGATATATGTGCCATCTGTAAACAATGTTTTTTTATTTGTCTCTTCCTAAAATGTTTTCATTTTCATAAATGGTGTCTTTTAAATTCACAAATTAAAGCGGAACTACCACCATAGGTAGTCGCCCTGCAATAATTAAGGATAATAATTAAGGATTTCTATAGAATTTTGTCATTCTGAGAGGTAATATAACTATTATTAAGCTAGTCTCCACCAGCCTAATTATTGCAGGGCGACTTTCCCTATGGTGGTAGTTCTGCTTTAATTATGTTATGCCAAATATAATTGTCAGGCACTTCAAAATATTGATAAGTACCTGTTTAATTATATTTCTCTTGTTGATAGAAATAGGAAGGTGCAAGAAAAAGAGAAAATTTACTCACCGATATTTATATTTCCTCTGTGTCCTTCCACGGCATAGTGGGGCAATTGGCTCCGCCTCCCAGCTGGTAGGACCAATTAAATTTTCTATAAAGTCTTGGAGAAACCTCCCTCTGGTAGTTTTACTTTTGTCCAAGCTGTAACAAGAGAAATGGTTAGTTTTAGGTAATATTTACTAATTTAATCCCTTATTACTTAATACGCATGGTTGGAACGATACTTGCACCAATACACATAAGAAAATGGGAGGGTTGCCGTGGAAGGACACAGAGGAAATATAAATATCGGTGAGTAAATTTTCTCTTTTCCTCTGTGTCCGTTACACGGCATAGTGGGGACTTACCAGAGCAGTGCCCCATAACTAGGGAGGGTTCCTGAAGAGATGTAATTAGGTAGGTAAAGCTGCCTCCAGCACTTTTCTGCCGAATCTGGCATCTGCAGATGCTTGGATGTCTAATCTGTAATGTTTTACGAATGTAGAAACAGATGACCAGGTTGCAGCTTTACAAATATCTTCAGGTGAGGCTTCTGCTTTCTGAGCCCAAGAGGTAGATATGGCTCTGGTCGAATGGGCTTTAACTTTTAGAGGAGGTTCCATATCTGCGGATTCATAGGCTAGAATAATGCAGTTCTTTATCCATCTGGAAATTGAGGATTTGGATGCTGCGCATCCTTTAAATTTCCCAAAGTGATGGACAAACAGGGAATCTGTTTTCCTCATGAGCTGGGTACGCTTGATATAGATCTGAAGGCAGCGTACTAAGTCAAGATTATGGAGACGTTTCTCTAAATCTCCATTTGGATTGGGGCAGAAAGATGGGAGCACTATTTCTTGGTTCAAGTGGAAGTGTGATATAACCTTTGAGCGAAATGCAGGATTCGGTTTTAAAACCACTTTATCCTGATTAAATATCAGACAGGGAGAAGTGGCCATGAGTGCCTGAAGTTCACTAACTCTGCGAGCAGATGTAACCGCTGTAAGTAGAACTGTTTTTAAGGTGAGATGCTTCATGGAAATAGATTCCAATGGCTCAAAATATGGGTGTGAAGAAAGCTGTTGTAGAACCAGGTTCAGATCCCATGAGGGAACAGTGTCGCGAATGGTAGGTTTTATCTTAGATATTGCTGCCATATATTTCTTAATTAGAAAGTTTTCAGCATATGGAGTGGCTAGGATAGCTGAAAGGGCCGAGAGTTGTACTTTCAATGATGCAGGTTTTAGGCCCTTCTGAAAGCCTGATTGCAAAAATTCCAGGATTTGAGGAGCAGCAATAGATTGCCTTTTCAAACTTCTGGATGTGCACCAGTGATGAAAGGTGGTCCAAATTCTATAATAAATTCTGGTAGTAGAAGGACGTCTTCCTTGAAGTATAGTATTGATGACAGATTCAGAAAGACCCTTAAGAGCTAAAGATTCCCGTTCAGCCTCCAGGCCTTGAGTTGGAAGAAGGATGGATTGGGGTGTACTATTGGCCCTTGACTTAGTAGATCCGGAATGTCCAGCAGAGGTATTGGAGGACAGACTGACATTCGTATGAGGTCTGCATACCATATTTTTCTTGGCCAGTCGGGAGCTATTAGAATGACATTTGCTTTGTCCATTCTTACTTTCCTTATTACCTCTGCCAGGAGAGGAATTGGTGGAAATATGTATGCTAGTGGAAACGTCCAAGGAATGGTCAGAGCATCCTGGCCTGTTGATTGTTTCTCTGCCCACCTGGAGAGATATATTGGACACTGTCTGTTCTGAGCTGTGGCCATGAGATCTATTGATGGAGATCCCCATGTTTGAGTCAGGGATAGGAATACCTTTCTGTTCAGGCTCCACTCTCCTGGATGCAACTTCTTCCTGCTGAGGAAGTCGTCTTGAATGTTTAAATGACCTGACAGGTGTGAGGCTGTTAGGGCTAATAGATGTTTTTCTGCCCAGTATAATATTCGTACTGCTAGGCGATTGAGCTGAATGCTCCTTGTTCCTCCTTGATTCTGTAGGTATTGTACTTCCGTAACATTGTCTGATCTTATGAGGACTGCCTGCCCTTCTAGTGCTTTTTGGAAGTGTAGCAGAGTTTTCCAGATGGCTAACAGCTCCAGGCTGTTTATATGGAGTTTTAGTTCTTGGTCTGACCCTATGCCCTGAACTGACCTCTGGTTCCAGATCCCTCCCCAGCCTTAACGACTGGCGTCGGTAGTGAGAATCTGTTTGGGTGGTTCTGTTAACGGACGACCTTGTGCCAGATTCTTTTTCTGAATCCACCAGGCTAATTCTTTTCTGGTGGCAGTCAATATTGGAATCCGTTTGTACCAGCTTGCAGGATCCTTCCGGTAAAACTGAAGGAAGTTGTGCTGCATTTGTCGTGTATGTGATCTGGCCCACGGTATTATCTGTTGTGCTGAGGATAGGTGACCGAGGATCTTGGAGAAGATCTTTACAGTCTGGAACCGTCTGGAGAGGAACGTAGTTACTTGCTGCAGTATGCGATCCTGTCGGTCCAAGGATAAGGTCACTTTGTTTAGGGCTGTGTCTATTAGAACACCCAGGAACTGGAGATGTTGTGATGGGAACAGCATGCTTTTTTCTTCGTTGATCAACCAACCTAATTCTTGAAGGCTTTGTTTGCAGATGACTGTGTTTTGAACTGCTGTGCAAAATGAAGGACTTATGAGCAGAATGTCGTCTAGGTAAAAATTCGAGGAGCAGTGGCTAGACCGAATGGAAGGACCCGAAACTGATAATGGGTCTTGAAGATGTGAAACCTGAGATATTTGCGGTGTGATGGTCTGATCAATACATGGTAGAAGGCATCCTTCAGGTCTATTCTTGAAAGAAAATTCTGTGGTTGAGTCATTTTGATTGCTGACAGAACTGACTCCATCTTGAAGTGTTGAACACGAAGAAACTGATTGAGATCCTTTAGATCCAGGATAAGACGAAGTTCCCCAGAAGGCTTTAAAAACAGAGAAAAGAATTGAATAAAAGCCCTGAAACTTCTGACTCACAGGGACTTCTTCTATCACTCTGTTGAGAAGAAGGGACTGAAGGACCTGTCTCATCTGGAGGATCTTGCTCTTGTTCCTGATCTGAGATGTTTTGAATCTTGGAACTGGAGAGTCAGTCTGAAATTAGAGGACATATCCTTCCCTCACAATTTCCATTGTCCAGGCGTCTGGATGAAGTGACTCCCAGGACTGATGGAAATCCCCCAGCCTGCCCCCTACTGGAGGTGAGGGGAGGGGACCTTTGGCATCATTGCTGGAACTGGGCCTTCCTTTGGAAGTCCTTCCTATTACTTCCTCTAGAGGGCTGAGAGCCACCTCTTTTCCGTTGCTCATATCCTTTACCAGGTCTGTATCTCTTTGCGTCTCGAAAGGACTGTCGCCTGGAAGTAGCGGATCTTGCTGGTGATCCTCTGTTTCGCTTATCTTGAGGCAGAAAGGGACTTTTTCCTGCTGAGGATTTCTTGATAATCTCCTCTAGTTGGTCTCCGAACAATCTTGAGCCTTCGAGTGGTAATGAAATTAAACGATTCTTGGAAGCCGGATCCGCGTCCCAAGATCTAATCCATAGGGCTCTCCTGGCTGTAACCGATAAGGCAGAGGACTTTGCCAGGAGTCTTATATTATCAAGAGATGCGTCGCAAGAGTAATTGACAGCTTCTTTTATCATACCTAATTCCTTCAGGATTCTTGATCTTGACACTGAAGATTCAAGTTTTTCTTCTATTTCTGATAGCCATATACGCATAGAGCAGAATATAGATGCCATAGCTGTAGCAGTTTTCAGGTTTTCTCCTATAGATGTAAACTGTCTACGTAGAGCTGTATCTGCTCTTTTATCCATGGAGTCTCTCAATGTTGTGCCGTCTTCCAGGAGCAATGTTGTTCTCCTTGATGTTTGTGCGATGGCTGCATCCACTTTAGGTGGCGTAGTCCATTTGGCTGTGTCTTCCTCTGCAAAGGGATACATTCTTTGGAAGCGTTTAGAGGTAGAACATCTTTTGTCACCTTGTTTCCATTCCTTCTGTATAATCTCCTGAATAGAGGTATGGACAGGAACGACTGCACAGGTCTTCTTGTACCCGATGAATGCAGTATCCATCACATTGAGGTCCTTTTGAACTTCAGTGAGGCCCAAGGATTTTCTCATAGCTTTTACAAGTGGATCCACTTTGTCAATGGAAAACTTACCAGATTCTTCCAATATTTCGCCTTCTTCTGCGGAGGAACCTGCAGATTCTAGTTCAATAATACTTTCATCCTCATATTCTTGACTGCGTGAGGTACCTTCTTCTGGGTCAGAGACCCTAGGTCTTTTTCTGGTAGCTTCCTGCATAGAAGTGAAGGTCTCCTGCATGGAGGCCTTCATCCAACTTAAAAATTCCTGAAATTGTGCAGGGACTTCAGAACCAGAGGCCCGCTTTAAACAATCAGGGCATAACTTGGAAGCTTCAGAAGCAGGTAGTTTCTGATCACAGGCAGCACATGATTTATACTTTATGTCAGCTTTTCCCTCTTTAGATGGCTCCACAGGCTTTTTCTTTTCTGCTTTATCCTTAGTCTCAGACATTATGGCATGCAGTACAATGTATATTCTGACTTAAGCAATAGTATGCAAAGTAATTTGTTTTAACTGAGAAACATATAAACATGCAGCAAAATATATTAGAATACATATATCACCATATATAATGCTACTTACATCCTGGAGACCTCTGTCTGCACCCTCCTTTAAATGCTCCTTGCTCCATCTGCACTGTGTGCGGCCGGCGTTTTCCTGCGTTCCACTGCTGGAACGCACGCTTGTTCTGTGACTTCCGGTCTATCGTGGCGCTTCCGGTTCCCGCCGAGCAGAGCAGCAATAGGGAGAGGGAGTTGGACCGGCGTGTTGCCATTCCCAAGTCCCCGCAAGGTCTCCGGATGAAAATCTTCTTGCCCTTTGCACGATGCGGGGCAGAGGAAGAGAAAATGCGGCCGCGATCAGGCAAGCCCATTCTGACAATGTTGAGTAGGGAGGAGAGAGGAAGAGGCAATGCCTCCGTCCCCCAGCTTGGGTAGGACCAAAAAAAAACTACCAGTGGGAGGTTTCTCCAAGACTTTATAGAAAATCTAATTGGTCCTACCAGCTGGGAGGCGGAGCCAATTGCCCCACTATGCCGTGTAACGGACACAGAGGAAAAATAAGATTTTAGTCTTACCTGTTAAACCCTTTTCTCTTAATCCATATGGAACACAGGTACCATGGGGGTTGAGCTTCTCCATTGGAAGGCAGAACACAATCAAAAAAGACAAGGTCTTGTGGATGGAGACTCCCCTCTCCTTTTGCAGGCCAACCCTGCCCCGCCTCCAGTTATGATATGAGACAACCACACCAAATTGGGACAGAGAGAGAAGAAAAAGAAAGCTCCTGTGAGAAAAAGACCCTTGAAGGACTCCCGCAAACAGACAGACGAGACCAGCAGAGGTCCGTTTCTCTGGGTGGGAAACCGGTTTTCTATATGGACTAAGAGAAAAGGATTTAACAGGTAAAAAGGGAAGGAGAAGAAAGGACCTCACGCCTGCTGTCATGATTCCGGAGTTCCCTAGTATTATCCAGAACCGGGACAGCCCAAACCAACTAAGTGTCAACAGAAAGCACTCAAGAACAAGAGCTAACTGGGCTCAAACAGTTGAGCAACAGTAAGGCACAGGGAAAAAAGATCCTTAGACAGGCAGAATTGCGTGAAGGGCCTTCCTGCCAAAGCAGGCTTCAGCCAAAGTCAGAACATCCACATGATAGTGCTTGGCAAAGGTGTGTACTGAAGACCAAGTCGCAGCCTTGCACAACTGATCAGCAGAGGCCTGATTCTTGTAGGCCCAAAACCCCAACAGACCTGGTGAATGTGTTGTAACATGGAATAGAACAGGTTTCTTCACGAGTTCATATGCCCTGCAAATAGTAGACTTGATACAAAAGGCAATGGTGACTTTGGAAGAAGCCTGGCCTGCCCTGGGGGCCTCAGGGATGCCAAACAAAGCATCAGCCCTATGAAAAGACTCTGTACGGTGCACACAGAACTTGAGAGAGTGCATCACATCCAACAAGCAGAGATCCCTCTACCTGTCGGACTTAGGGTCAGGACAAAACAATGGAACAACAATCTCTTGATTGATGTGGAACTCAGAGACCTGGGATGTTCGAAGAACAGCCTTGTACTTGTGAAAAACCAAGAAAGGAGGCTTGCAAGACAAAGCCTACAGGTCAGCAGCTCTGCTGACAGAGACTATAGCCAAAAGAAAAGCCATCTTCCAAGTCATAAGACGTGAGGGAATGGTAGCAATGAACTCCAAGGTTGGTCGCTGCAAGAAGCCCAGCACCAGATTAAGGTCCCACAGAGGTGTGGAAGCCTTGCAGGCAGGGAAAGCATGAGAAACCCCCTGAAACAACACCTTGACATCTGGCAAGACAGCCATAAGCCTCTGGAAAAGAGAAAGAGAGAGAACGAGAACCTTTAAGGAACTCAGACTGAGCCCTTTGATCACACCATCCTGCAAGAAGGACAGGACCACCGGAAGGTCAAACTCCTATGAAGACAGATCCCTGTCTACAGGCCAAGAATGAAAATTGACCAAACCCTGTGGTAGGCCTTAGAGGAAACAGGCTTTCTAGCCTGGATCATAGTGGAGACAAAATCAGGGAAGAATCCCTTTCTCCTCAGGACTGAGGCCTCAACAGTCATGTTGTCAAAGACAGTTTCTCCATGTTCTCCTTCCAGAGGTACCCCTGAAGGAGGATGTCCGGTCTGTGTGGCAGTGGAAATGGATAGTGAATGGAAAGACACACCAGCTCCACAAAACATGTTCAATAAGGACTGACCATTATGACAGTTGGACTGTCCATCCATATCTTCCAGAGTAACCTGGGAATGAGAGGGATGGGAAGAAAGTTCCCAGATACCTTCCCTCATCTCCTCCTGATATCCCTCAACTGGCTACCTATAAAGTATCGTATTTTTCTTACAAGATTCTCCTCCTCTCCTGTAAGTCTCTCTGATCTTCAGCACCCTCTTACATTTCTGTTCTTATCTCCTGCTACACCCCTTCCCGTCCCCTACGGTCTTCTCAAGGGTTCTTCCTGTCCTCTTCCTACACAACTCGAGCCATCTCTCGACTACAAGCTTTCACACTGGCTGCCCCTCGACTCTGGAATGCCCTCCCTATCACCATTCGCCAATTATCCTCATTCATTTTCAAGCATGTCCTCAAAACCCACCAGCTCAGGGAGGCATCTCAATAGCAATATCCTCATCTTGCACACAGATAGTCACACCAGAATCCTTATGCACTTCTTTCATCACACCTTGTACCTGCACTTATAACCCCCCTACTATCTCTGTTTGTCATCATGAATTCTAATTAGACTGTAAGCTCCTTGGGGCAGGGTCCCTTTACCAGTCTATGATTCCCTTGCTGCAGGTCCCCCCACAAATAATGCAATAATGGCACTTAAGCTTAATGCTCTTAACCCAGTTCTGTAGTTTCGTATTATATTTTTTCAAATTTTGTTAAGCGGTGTATACATGTATGGCTCTATATAAAGATACATACATACATACAAAGATGTAAGCGAGGTGAAACCTGGAATCGCCACTGCATCTGTGGCAAAGGCCAATGGGAACAAAACACCGGAACCTTCCTGTTCCTTGCTGCCATCAGGTCTAGCTGCGGGAGAACCCTCTTGTGCACAATCAGGGAGAAGACTTCGAGATCTACTTTTTGAGGACTTCGGAAGTCTGCCAGTATGTTTTCTACCACTGGAATGTGAACAGCGTAGACGTGTGCTTCTGCCCAACCTAGGATGCACTGACCTCGGAACAAGCGGGTGAGCTTTGAGTGCCCCCTTGCTTGTTGACGTAAGCAATGCCCGTGGCGTTGTCTGATTGGTCTCTTACTGGATGACTCCACAGCTGAAGGGTCCAGAAGGAACACAGTGAGAGCTGGATCGCCCTGAGCTCCAGAACACTGATGGACTGGAGGAACTCCTCTACAGTTTATCTGCCCTGGATTCCCAGGTGACCCAGAACTCCACCCCTGCCTCGCAGGCTGGCATCCGTTGTAACCATTTTCCACCCCAGGATCCCAAACCGCTTCGCTCAGTCCATGTTGCTCCTGTGCAACCACCATTGCAGATCTTGTCTGACTTAGGGAGAGCTGCCGATCCAGGAGATCCAGATTCCCATACTTCATCCGGATGATAAGTCTCTGGCATTCCCTGGTGTGAGCCAAAGAGTAAGGCACAGCTTCTAGGGTAGATACCATGCTTCCCGCAACATTCATGTACTTCTGGACCGGAGCCGAGGACCACTCTAGAGCCTGGGACACCTCCTGCATGATCTGAGCACTTTCCTGGACCTGCAAGGCCAGGAGATTGCGATGGAGCCTTCAGAAGGTTGTCCATGTAAGGAATAATCTGAATACATTGAGTGTGAATGAAAGTAGCCAAGACCCCCCAGTTCCCTTGAAAATGCCCAAGGATCAGAGGTCAGTTCAAAGGGAAGATTGGTGAACTGGTGGTGCTCAGAGCCGAAGGCAAAACGTAGATAGCGTTGACTGTCCTGGTGAATAGAGATGTGCAAGTATGGCTCCTGAAGCTCCAAAGATGCCAGGAATTCTCCTGGGCACATAACTGTGATTACAGGGCGCAAGTACTTGAGATCCAGAATGAGACAGCAGCCACAGTCCTTGGACACCACAAACAGGTTTCAATAGACCCTATTCTGTACCTTTCCGAAATTACCAGCAAAACCCACTAGTCTGCAATAGAGTCTGCCTGCATGCTTTGAAAGTGGTGGAGACATCCACCAACGGGGTCCTGCTGACCAAGATTCAGCAAGTCATGCGGAGTTAGGTTTACCAGACTTGGGCTTGGCAGCAGCTTGCTTAGACTGCCACTGCTGCTTGGGTTGAAAGGTGGGGGTGCTGGGTAACCCAGGCAGAGGCAAAAATAAGCCTCGATGCAGACCCAGTGGCAGCAAAGTTAGACCAGAGGATAGAGTCAAGCTTCCTATTAGTTGTATCCTTAAAGGGGAACTTTCACCTCTAATTCATTCATATGATTAAGCTAGTAAAATTGTATGTGGATTGGCTTTTTTTTTCCCTACTTACATACTTTAGTAGATATTCACTCTAAAATGTAGACTGGATCGGGCACTTTCTCATTCTGCGGCACAGGGTAACGTCAGCACAGAGGCAAGCTCAGTATACTGACAAACGGAGCTTGCTGTTACAATAGACGTGATGCACATCAGTTTGAAGGGAAGTGTGAACGCGCTCCGCTGGGTAGGAGGAGAATTCCAGGACTGGGAATTCCTGCACTGCTGTGCCAACGTTACCCTGTACCACAGAATGTGGAAGTGCCAGCATCAAGTCTACATTTTAGAGCGAATATATACTAAAGCATGTAAGTAGAGAAAAAAAAAAAGCCAATCCACATACATTTTTACTAGCTTAATCATATAAGATAAAGTTTTTTGGAGGTGAAAGTTACGCTTTAATACCTACCACATCTGCTTACAGCAGAGCAGTGGCTTTAGAAAGTCTGGAAATAGGGAGAACAATGGAAGGAGAAGATCACTGCACCAAAGCTGCCTCTGAGAAGGGGTACAGCTTAAGGAATCTCTTAGAGATAGACCTCTTATTGGAGGTCTTCCTCTCATCCAAAAGGATCTGCTCAAGAGTGGCATTGGGTGGAAAGACAGTAGAAGACTTTTTATGTCTCTGAAATACATCACTAGATGAATGACCCTCAGTAGGGATGTCAGATACCAGAGGGGTCTGCATAACAGCCCTAATGAGCTCCTCCACAGAGGGAGCAGGTTCAGCTTCATAGGGGTCCTCATAATAGGAAGAATCCCCCTTTTCATATTCCCTTCCTCTTTGTCGTCCTCTTCAGAGGAGTCCATGAGTGCAGGCAAACTTGTGGCCTAAGGGACCATGAATCTGAAGGTGGTAGGGATTCCATGAATGAAGAACCCCTTGTAGATAAAGAGGAAATTGTGCCATAGTGAACTTCAAGTCTTTGACCCAGACTGGCTCTTGCTCAAGGCTGGAAGGCCCAGGTGGGGTAGGAGGGGCCATAGCACATGAGAGGCATAGAGATCCTGTTTACTCTCTACAGAGCCTGCTTGGCATGAGGAGCAGTAAGGGGGGGGGTCAGAAATACCCCAAAGTCCTTAGCCTTAGGTCTAGCCCCATGTCCCTTTGGATCCAACATTCTAATAGGAGTAGTGTCTAAAGCAGTATAAAATACCAAATACTGTATGCCAGAATAAGAAATCGCCCTAGAAAGGTACTTATCTTAATCTGAGAAGGCGAGCAAGGAGGGGCAACCTCTGTGTAGGATAAGCAAGAGACGTAAAATGGCATCTGTAAAACCAGACAGCCAATCTGAAGAAAGCCCGCAAAAAGGGCATACTGAGAAATGTAGTCTTCTCTATTACTGTTAAATAGCAACAGCTACAATGGCCCCAAGGGTCCCCAAGACACTGGGGATGTGAACTGGATACCAGGGCATGATGAGATGAAAAGAATGAGCCCACTCTGTATGACAAACAGTTGAAGAAACATATCCCAGAGAAGTCAGTGGAGCAAGTGTGGCTGCGGCGGGAAGTGCATCTTAAAGGCGCTATGTACACAAAAATGAAAGATTTGAAAAGTTAATAAAAATGCGTGACCCTGAAGGGAAAACCCAAGGAAATGCCCCAAGCCCAGAGAAACTAGCAGGGAGCCAGCCATGCTCCACAACTTAGGGTAAAGACTCGCAATAAATGGCCCAACATGAGTGCAAGAACTCATGGCTCAGAAACAACCCCTGTAAGAATAGTCAATTGTACCATGGAACTCAAAGGGTTACTCACCAATCTTCAACTTCTGTCTTCAGGTTACAATTATGAAGAAAGCAGAGCCTCAGAGAAACCCTGCTGAGAGTGAAAACTGCAAGATTCTCTCCACATGACTGCAAAAGTCAACAAAAGCATCTGCACACTAGCCAGTCCTCCAGAGGAAGCCAGGACTGGCAACCTTCCTAATGTGGGAATTGTAACAGCCCTCAATAAAAAATAAAGAAATAAATAAATAATAAATAAAAAGCTAAGCATCAATGTTCCAAGCCTGTTCACGCCATTAGGAAAATATCGAAACTGGAAGGACAGGGGCAGGGCTAGCCTGGTGAAAGAGAGGGACGGCTCCAACTTCAAGACCTTGTCTTTTAAAAATGCTCCTCCTTCCAAGGAAGATCACCTCCCATGGTACCTATATTCCATATTGGACGAAAAAGAAATTAGAATTATTCAAAACACTTCTCCAATCTAAACTTACAGTTAGGGAAAAATTATTTGATCACCTGCTGATTTTCTATGTTTGCCCACTGACAAAGAAATGATCAGTCTATAATTTTAATGGTAGGTTTATTTGAACAGTGAGACAGAATAACAACAACAACAAAAAATCCAGAAAAATGCATTTCAAAACAGTTATAAATTGATTTGCATTTTACCAAGTGAAAGAAATATCTGACCCCTTTGCAAAACATGACTTTTGGGGGCAAAACCCTTGTTGGCAATCACAGAGGTCAGACATTTCTTGTAGTTGGCTACCAGGTTTGCACACATCTTAGGAGAGATTTTGTCCCACTCCTCTTTGCAGATCCTCTCCAAGTCATTAAGGTTTCGAGGCTGATGTTTGGCAACTCGAACCTTCCGCTCCCTCCACAGATTTTCTATGGGATTAAGGTCTGGAGACTGGCTAGGCCACTCCAGGACCTTAATGTGCTTCTTCTTGAACCACTCCTTTGTTGCCTTAACCATGTGTTTTGGGTCATTGTCATGCTGGAATACCCATCCACGACCCATTTTCAATGCCCTGGCTGAGGGAAGGAGATTCTCACCCAAGATTTGATGGTACATGGCCCTGTCCATTGTCCCTTTGATGCGGTGAAGTTGTCCTATCCACTTAGCAGAAAAACCCCCGAAAGCATAATGTTTCCACCTCCATATTTGACGATGGGGATGGTGTTCTTGGGGTCATAGGAAGCATTCCTCCTCCTCCAAACACGGTAAGTTGACTTTATGCCAAAGAGCTCGATTTTGGTCTCATCTGACCACAACACTTTCACCCAGTTCTCCTCTGAATAATTCAGATGTTCATTGGCAAACTTCAGACGGGCCTGCACATGTGCTTTCTGGAGCAGGGGGACCTTGTGGGTGCTGCAGGTTTTCAGTACTTCACGGTGTAGTGTGTTACCAATTGTTTTCTTGGTGACTATGGTCCCAGCTGCCTTGAGATCACTGACAAGATCCTCCTGTGTAGTTCTGGGCTGATTTCTCACCGTTCTCATGATCATTGAAACTCCAAGGAGATGAGATCTTGCATGGAGCCCCAAACCGAGAGAGACTGACAGTTATTTTGTTCCTCTTCCATTTGCGACAGGTGTCTTTTATACAGGTAACAAGCTGAGATTAGAAGCATTCCCTTTAAGAAAGTGCTTCTAATCTCAGCAAGCTACCTGTATAAAAAACACCTGGGAGCCAGAAATCTTGCTGATTGATGGGGGGAGGAGGGTCAAATACTCAGTGAAATGCAAATCAATGTATAACTTTTTGAAATGCGTTTTTCAGGATATTTTTGTTGTTTTTCTGTCTCTCACTGTTCAAATAAACCTACCATTAAAATTATGGACTGATCATTTCTTTGTCAGTGGGCAAACATACAAAATCAGCAGGGGGATCAAATTATTTTTTCCCCTCACTGTATTACCTGGCAGCAAGCTAGGATAGATTATTTATTTATTTTTACAGTCTTGGACCTTCTATAAGTGTAACAAGGTTGATCCCCAACAATATATTAAAGAACTATATTTAGAGTCAAGAATTACCAATGTTTCTTAAAAAATGCGTATCTGGAAACAAACCTAACACACCAACAATGTCCATGCCCTATAAACAAGTGTTTGACAAACATCAAAAACCTAGCAACCCCTTAGGGACAAGGGTTTCACAAAGTATCAACACAAGCCATCACAACAACTGGGGTTGCACCTGACAATGTAAAACATGCACCTGACAAATACACAGCAATCCCATCAGATCAGAAAAAACCAAGACACACACCGACAAACATTTACTCGGGCAACAAATTTCCAATGGTCAGTACCTACCTCATGACATCGAACCCATTTACAACACCAACCATGCCCTATCCAGCTTGCAGAAGCTATTGTGTGCCATCCATTTCATGACAAGTGGATTGTTCCAGTTCACAGTAGGCTATGTGTCTGGCATGTCACAGGCCACATGTTCAATGGCACTGGCTCTGGTGTTCGCAGCCCTCAAGAGGAATGCCATGAGCTATATCCACTTCTCCTCCACCGGAATGGAGTGGACACGTGTCAAACAACAGTTTTGCACAAGGGGAGGACCAGTGTCATAGGTGCCATAGACTGTACACATGCAAATAAAAGCTCCAATACAAGAGGGACATCTGTACATGAACAGGAAGAATTTCCACTCCGTCAACGTACAGATGGTATGTGATGAGTAAAGCCAGTCCATGTCTGCGCCTCCTATACTGGCAGCTGTCATGATTCATACATCCTCAGACACTCCTCTGTCCACAGGGACTTTGAGAATGGGATATATACAGGAGGATGAGTCAACAAAACAAACACCACCACACCAGAGCCACAGGTGCATTCACACAATTAATGGAAACAAAGCTAAGCATGGTCATGACACAAAAATGGTACATCATTCACATAACATGTGCTCCTTGTCTCACCATGTCACCATGCAGCAGATTAAAAGAGAAGGAAAAAAGGGAGAGATCCCTCTCATTTGAGGACGAAGGGTAAGGACAAAAGGAAGGTACAACAATCTCCTTATAGATGAGAAAGTCAAGACAACCTTATGAAGTACCACCTTGTCCTGAGAAATACCACAAATGGAGGTTTTCAATTCAGAGCTTGCAACTCAAGACAGAACGGAAAGATTCCATCTTCAAGTGCATAGCAACCATGTATCAGTTGAGACAGTTCAGGTCCAAAATAGGACATCAGCCTCCTCAAAAGCACTCTAACACTGGTACCAGACCTTGCTTTTCCAGAAGAGTGGAGACTGATCCTTGTAAGTGCCATGCTTTTCTGGATTTCGAAGAACCTTTGATAAAAAGAAGTGTTATGGAGGAATGGATTTGAAATATATGCAGTACCCTTATAATATCACCCACAAAAAACACTGGTCCTTCAGCAAGGATGTCCAGGTGTCTCCAAAAAGACAGGGGACAGGCAACACGTCCTGTGGAGGTTGGCTTGCCAGACTTATACCTTGCAGAGGATCATTTGTGCTGCCAAGTCTGTCTGGGCTTTGCGGCAGGGTACATTTGGGAAAGTTTAGGGATTTGCTCCCTCTGCTCCTCAGATTGGTGGGAGGGGGACAAAACCCTTATGCTTTCCTTGCCAGAAAGGACCACTTGATGGGCAACTGGGCCAACAAGTTGCTCTTTCCACCAGTAGTGTTGCTAATGATCTGCGTCAGGTTAGGCCCAAAACAGGGCCTTGACCTGAAAAGGTATAGACACCAGTGACTTCTTAGAAGATTGGTTCACATGCCAAATCTTGAGCCACAAGGTGAAGCAAGGGGAAACAGAAAACACTGAGGATTTCCCAGAGAATCTGGCCACATCAAAGAATTGGCTACCTAAAACAGCATATCCTCCCAAGGAATGTTAGAACACATACATTCAGATAGCTGTTCTCCCCACACGGCCATACCACAGTTAACCCATGCAGAGACAGAAACAGGCCTCAGCTCTGCCCTCGTGGCCGCAAAGCTGGCCTTGACTATGGAATGATGCAGCTTATCAGCCTGATCCTTGAGCCCTGCTGCATCCATAAGGAAAAGGCAATGTTCTTCTCCAAATGCAAAATAGGCAAGTTGATAGTGTTTGATAAAGGTAGAGATGGAAGCCCAGGTAGCCACTGTACAGATGTCCAAAAAGGAGAAGCCGGAGCCTTCTTTGCCCATGTCAACAATGCCTTAGTGGAATGTGCTGTTATATGCAAGGATGCCTCTAATCCTGCCTGATAAATCTAGCGATGGAAGTTTCAGATGCAGCCTTACCTTTAAATATTCTTTGAAAAGTATATGAAAAGATCAGAAGCTCTGAAATCTTCCATTCTCTTTAGATATGTGGTAATATATCTTACCAGATCTAAATTTTGGAACTATTTTTCTTTTTCCCCTTTAAGCTTGGGGCCAAATGATAGTGGTATAATATTTTGGTTGATATGAAATTCTGACACTACCTTGGGACTGAAGGATGGAGAGTCTCTAAAAACCACCTTATCCTTATGGATAAGCAATAACGGAGGTCTACAACATAAGGCTTTGATCTCATTAACTCTGCGAGCTGAGGTAATGGCTGTGAGAAAGACGGTTTTTAAAGTCAGATTACATAGAGATTTCTTTTTCAATTTGCTCAAATTGTTGAGCTATAGGGAGCTGGTGTCGAACCAAGTTCAGGTCCCATGGAGCCACTATGTCCTGAATTGTAGGTCTAGCTTTAGAAATCGCTTTAATAAACATCTTGACTTGAACATCTTCCAAAAAGACCTTGCTAAGACTGTAGAGACAGCTGAAAGCTGAACCTTTAGGAGCTGGGCACAACTCTGACCTGACTGAAAACCTTCCTGACGTAAGTGCAAAAACACAGTCTCTATAACGTGGTCTTTTTATACTTTGTTTTTTGTATTGCTCCATCTAGCAATGTGATCTATACCCTACAGCACACCTTTGAAGTGGATAATTTCCTTCCTCCCAGTGTGGTATCAATGACTGATTCAGAAATAGCTCAATGAGTCCTACTCAACTTCCAAGCCATCAACCTTAAGATCTTTATGTTGTCGTCAATTCCCCCGACTTATAAGGTCTTCTCTCAGGGGGAAGTTGCCAGTGTTTCTCCACTGACATTTGAATCAGTTGGGTGAAACAAATACTCCTGTGCCATTTGGAAGCAATCAGACTAACCTGAGCTGTCTCTCCTGATCTTCATTATTACTTCCTTGAGAAGCAGAATTTGAGGATATATATGTCAGGTTGAAATTCCACAGATGCTTTAGAGCATCTTGTCCTAACGCTTGCCCATCGATCCATCTTGAAAAAATACTTCTGACACTTGCAGTTGTGTTTTGATGCCAGGAGGTCTACTTCTGGTTAAGCCTAAATTCTTGTTATCTAGGAGGAAATGTCTTGGGTTAATGCCACTCTACCTGATTTATTGTGCTGAAATACTCTTCTGGTTTATTTCTGTCCAAAGGAGGAGATATTTTGTTTCCTTGTTCAGACTATGATTTCTTGTGTCTCCTAGGTTTTTGCTGTATCTGACAGTAGCGACATTGTACATATCGGGACAGGCATACTTTGCATTCAGAGCTTTGTAAAAGCAAACAATAGACTTCTTGTTTGCTCTTATTTCTAAATCATTTATATGAAGAGTCTTTTCTGAGCTCTTCCATATTCCCCAAGCCATCTTGTGGTCCCTAATGCGGTAAACCATCCGGTAAACCCTGAATCTGTGGAAACTATTTCCCCCACTGGTTCTAATAGGGAATGTCCTTTTCGGAACTTTGATCTCTCCAGCCACCATCTTAAATCCTCTTTTGCAGAGAATAGCAAAGGGATTTTCTTCCAGAGATTCCCATATTCTTTTTTCCAGAATTTCAGGAAATTGGATTGGAGGGATCTTACATGAAACTATCACTAGTGAATGACCAGTGTCACTGAGGACAGGATCACTAAGATTTCCAAGAAGTTCTGGGTTATAGGGGATAGGAGCCTTTTGAAGGTAAAGACGTGGGCCTGCTTTTCTTTACCATAAAATTCACAAAGCAGTATCTTACAAAGGAAATCTCTGATACAGAAACTCACTATGCATTCTGGGCTATGGATAACCAAACTGCCAAACGGGGCAGCCTGGCCATCCCTGATAATGTTATCCTGGGAACCTGCATTTGGAGGAGTATGAAAAATACATTCTTTGCCCACATGCTCTCTCCCTGCAGTCTCTGACCAATGAAGATTCTTAGCCCAATTGTAGTCTATTACATTATTCATATTTGCACCATGCAGTCTCTGTAAAAATTAAGCCTCCATGAAATATCTCTGTCCCATGCTCTGAACCTCATAGCATCTCTTTGCCACCATAAGGTCTTTGTTTTCCCTTGAAGTCTCTTTGTCCCACATTCTCTCCCTTCCATCATGCTCTCTACAACCCTCCCTTTCGGACCCCTATCTTCTTTCCTTTAACCTCCACTCCATCAGTCCCCCAATATTTACTCTCTGTTTCTGACCTCCATACCATCTCTCTCACCCAATCCCCTCTCTCCGACCTTTGTGAGATTCAGTGACTACCAGTAGGGTTTCAGACATTGTATGTGTGGTTTTCTGACTACCAGTGTTACAAGGCTACGGTGTCAAACAACGTATATGTATGGTTTTGTAAATAGGTGGGATATATATGGTTCACTGACTACAAGCTGTACAAGACTAGGATGCTACAAAAGTGGGGTGTCTATGTTGTTCTTTGACTACCAGCTGTACAAGGCTGGGGTGTCACAGTGAAAGTATGATTCTGTGACTACTGCTGGGAAGTAACATAACTAGTTATTGAAAGACCCCAAAGCAAACTTTTTTGGCCCCTAGAGCAGATGGGGCCCCTTGGATGCTGAGCTCCAGTACAACTACAGCCTCTACAGTTATACCCTTTCTCTTCCCTCTGTCTCTTCTTGCAAGGGTAACACCATGACTCTTTTTGCTACTTATTAATAAAAGTATTCAAAAGGTTACATTTATTTCAGAGAAAATTGGAGTTTGTGGGGGTCAAGGTTTGGTGAAAACTAAAGGGTGTCACAGAAAATATTTGAGAACCACTAATGTGACAAAGTTAAGCCTATGCTATATTACCCCTGTTGATCCAAAGGAAGAAAAAAAAATCCTTCCTGGCTCCAACTGGCAGTCAGATATTTCACTTGATCAACATTCTATCTGCCATGACACCAAAGGTCATAATTTTCAGTACTGTTCTAAGGTACAAATGGATCCATTATCTGGAAGTAGAGCATCCTGAGGCAAATACTTCCACAACCTTACTTAAAAAAAATAAATAAAGAATAATTATATATATCAGTGGTTCTCAATTTTTTTTTGTTCGGGGCACCCCTAACAAGTAATCTAGAACAGTCGGGGCACCCCTGACATATTTGATGTACTTTATCAAGGGCATAAGAGCGGTACAATACACAAATATACTGTTATTATTAGGTTTTTTAATCATAATAACAAAACTAAACATATTGTGCATAACAATTTCTATAAATCTTTATTTAAAAATCCATTCACACTTCTGTGAAATCACACTGTCCACTCAGGAAACAACACTGATTGACAATCAATTTCACATGCTGTTGTGCAAATGGAACACACAACAGGTGGAAATTATAGGCAATTAGCAAGACACCCCCAATAAAGGAGTGGTTCTGCAGGTGGTGACCACAGACCACTTCTCAGTTCCTATGCTTCCTGGCTGATGTTTTGGTCATTTTTGAATGCTGGCGGTGCTTTCACTCTAGTGGTAGCATGAGATGGAGTCTACAACCCACACAAGTGGCTCAGGTAGTGCAGCTCATCCAGGATGGCACATCAATGTGAGCTGTGGCAAGAAGGTTTGCTGTGTCTGTCAGCGTAGTGCCCAGAGCATGGAGGCGCTACCAGGAGACAGGCCAGTACATCAGGAGACGTGGAGGAGGCCGTAGGAAGGCAACAACCCAGCAGCAGGACCGCTATCTCCGCCTTTGTGCAAGGAGGAGCACTGCCAGAGCCCTGGAAAATGACCTCCAGCAGGCCACAAATGTGCATGTGTCCACTCAAACGGTCAGAAACAGACTCCATGAGGGTGGTATGAGGGCCCGACGTCCACAGGTGGGGTTGTGCTTACAGCCCAACACCGTGCAGGATGTTTGGCATTTGCCAGAGAACAACAAGATTGGCAAATACGCCACTGGCGCCGTGTGCTCTTCACAGATGAAAGCAGGTTCACACTGAGCACATCTCACAGACGTGACAGAGTCTGGAGACTCCGTGGAGAACGTTCTGCTGCCTGCAACATCCTCCAGCATGACCGGTTTGGCGGTGGGTCAGTAATGGTGTGGGGTGCATTTCTTTGGGGGGCCGCACAGCCCTCCATGTGCTTGCCAGAGGTAGCCTGACTGCCATTAGGTACCGAGATGAGATCCTCAGACCCCTTGTGAGACCATATGCTGGTGCGGTTGGCCCTGGGTTCCTCCTAATGCAAGACAATGCTAGACCTCCTGTGGCTGGAGTGTGTCAGCAGTTCCTGCAAGAGGAAGGCATTGATGCTATGGACTGGCCCGCCCGTTCCCCAGACCTGAATCCGATTGAGCACATCTGGGACATCATGTCTCGCTCCATCCACCAACGCCACGTTGTACCACAGACTGTCCAGGAGTTGGCGGATGCTTTAGTCCAGGTGTGGGAGGACATCCCTCAGGAGACCATCTGCAACCTCATCAGGAGCATGACCAGGCGTTGTAGGGAGGTCATACGGGCACGTGGAAGCCACACACACTACTGAGACTCATTTTGACTTGTTTTAAGGACATTACATCAAAGTTGGATCAGCCTGTAGTGTGGTTTTCCATTTTGATTTTGAGTGTGACTCCATATCCAGACCTCCATGGGTTGATAAATTTGATTTCCATTGAGAATTTTTGTGTGATTTTGTTGTCAGTTCATTCATTCAGATCTAGGATGTGCAATCTTAGTGTTCCCTTTATTTTTTGGAGCAGTGTATACATATCCATGCCTTTAGTTTAGCTGAAAGCACCATTACTATAGTCTTAATGGGCAACCTCTTGTTTTTTGCTCAGCTTTGAGGAAAAAGCTCCTTAGGTTGTCTTAGTATTGACCTCAATTACATATGTAAATGGTAATCACTTATCTAATATAAACAAACCCAGTTTTGCTATTTTCTTTGCAGCTTAAAAGGGATCTGTCACCCCTTCACAACTTTGCCTAAATAATTCTGTCATACATCCTAGATAATAAAAGTTGTATACATTTTTTTTTTTAAAAAAGGAGCTTGTTTGGCGAAATTAAAAAAATAAATACAGCTCTTTACCTACTTCCGGGCAGACTGCGATTACGTGATCTGTACCACAGTCTGCCGCTCTGCCTCTCTCTAGCCAGCCTCCTCCGATGATGGAGGCTGTCTGTCTGTAAGCTGGATCTCTTTCATTGGCAGAGATCAATTTCTGGCCAATCAGAGGGCTCCAGCTTACAGACAGAAAGCCTCTGTCATCAGGGCACAGTTGTAAAAGCGTGAAAGATCCCCTTTAATTTTTCCATTCCCTTTATTAGTTTTTTTGCACCTATGCACATTTTCCTGAATAAAGGAATAGTAATGTCTACAATAAAGTTTATATCAGAGTCGTCTTCTCTACTGTTTTTTTATAACACTATGAGCTATGTTTAATAACTTACTGTTCGGTAGTTCAAAAGATATCGAATGTAAAAGGATTGCAGTCTTGCCCCTTCTGGCCACCTCCCCTTACAGCTGCAATGTGGTCATGGGACCAGATGGATGCAGCAAAGGACAAACTTCATCCAGTAAGTATAAGGAAAACTCTGACCGCCCCCCCCCCCCCCCTTTACAAAGGCGGGCAGGATTTTCCTTTGCTTATTGAATATTGTTACTTGCCGCTCTCCATCTGGACCACGCTTAGATGCATAGTGATGCTGCCAAAAGGGACGGGAAGGGGATCATTTCACATTAAATATAGCAAAAAGTGTTCTATAAAGAGTAGAGAAGACTTGCATATAAACTTTATAGACATTACTATCACTTTAATAATGTATTTTCAAAACACTGGGACCCAAAATTGTACTCAATATTCTAGATGACACAGTACCAAGTATTTTTATAGGTAGGGTTATATTATCATGTGAATCCATATTTGTGTTCCTACTACATTCGTTTTAACGTGTCCCTTTTTGAACGGATAATTGTGCAACCCTACGGTCATTACTGTTGCATTTCATATATAACAATCGTGTGTCAGTCAAAATAAACTCTCATGGTTTCTATAAAAACTGCCTTGTTTGGTGTGCCAATAACTGCAGCTGGAAAACAGCGGACCTACTTTCAAAGTACCCTACTACAAACAGACATTCACTGTATGTATACTTTACTATTTTAAAAAGAATTGTTGCACAAATAATTTTGTAAAACATGGATTGTTTGTGATCAGATTGCTCTGCGTTTCCGCAAAGTTGGTTTTAACTCTCATGCCGCCATAGCGCTCAGCAAAACATATATACCAACATGTGGGTACCGTAAATGGATGTTTCTCAACTGTTTACTTATACCAGTAGTAATATTTGGAGATATAACTAAAGTGAATAAAATAAGAATTAAAAGTTGACACCCACCATGTATATCTACTTTGGGCTGCAGAATACGCGGTTACTTCGGAAACAGGAATACATTTAAAAATTAAATATAGTTCCCGCAAATCTCTACGTCCAATACGTTCAGACGCTCCAAACTACAAATCTGTAAGCACTGGAACGGCCTATCGACTATTGTGACGCATCTTGTGGGCTTCAAGAAAATGTCCCAAACTCATAATTTATCTTTACCCAATAAGGAAATGACGTACACTTCATGTTTGTCGTCAGTTAGCAGCATTGATCTGAGAAGGAACGAGAATGTTAAATCTTCTAACTATAAGACTAGATAATCAATGTCCATATTAATTTTGGTTACTGGAAAGCATTCTCCAACCTATTGTTTATATGCCATTAGTAATAGTAATGGCCCATTACCTATAGACTAAGAGCGCGCTTCATAGTATCCTCGTGGCTTTGAGCTCAATTATTTAACACTAAATACTTTACTTTTTTTGTTTGATTTTATAGCAGGCACGATGTAAGTTGTGATAGGCAAGCTGTGACTGTCCAGTTGTTGAATTACGATTATCACTCTTAGTATCTGAATTGTTGGAAACGGCGACGTGTTTTTATATTTTTTTGAAAATCATGTGAGATTATAATTGTTTGCACTGCCCTCATCCAATATGGCTGCTATATATAATAATTTTGCGGTAATATTTGTTTATCATTTTTCTTCCCTCGCATATCGATTACAATTCACACGATCTTTTATTGATTATTTATAGTGTACATGGTAATGCTTTCTCGTTAACAGTTTGAATGCACGAGGGGCGTCCGGCACATCAGCTGGCACTCAAAGGGTTAACTCAAGATAATAGTGTTGTATGCAGTTCTTTGTGTCCCTGCTTGCGGACAATTTTTGAAGTCCAACGGCTCAATTTGCATCAAGTCTGTCAATGGACAGTTCAGTGCCATATGTCGCAGGTTATGGCATATACCTGATTCCCATAGCCCATATTTTAAAAATAGATTAAACTCCTGTTATATGGTTTGTCATAAAGATGTCACCAGATTGCGATCTCTTTCGAGTTCATGTTCATCATATAATTTCTTGTAGTTTTTAAACGAGAGTAATGCTTGTTCATCAAAATCCGAAGAAAGAAAAGATCCTTAAATAGACACACAAATTGCCTTTTAACATATAGAAATTACAAAAGAAAAATTGGAAAGCTTATATAGTTATTAGAATAAAAAATATTAAAGTAAATGTGTACTTGGATACACCCCAGCACAAAAATAATTCACCCACTAAAACAAATTCAGTATTGTCTTTAAAGGGATAGTAACATATTATCATACCTGGGAACTCTCCGGATTTGCCCCGGAGACTCCGGTTCTGACAGAGCTTTACCGGGTCTCCGGGGCAGAGGCAGATTCCTCCGGATGTGGAGAGTTTCTATTGAAACTCTGCCACATCTGTTTTTTTCTCCCGTTGTGCCTCCGTCCCCAGCCTTCTGTGTGACACATTTAACCCTCTGAGTGCCAGAGTGGTACGGAATGCATTGCTTTGCAATGCATTCCGTACCGCTCTGGCACTCAAAGGGTTAAATCCCCCCAACACTCGCGTTAAGCCCCGCCCCTTTTTGACACGCTTAGCGTCATTTTTGTTACCCCCTGCTGAACAGAGGACTACCCTCTGGGTAGCCCTCAACTGAAAGTTCCCAGGTATGCATATTATTTTAACTGCCAAAATAGCACAATCTAAAAAATAAATACTTCATTGGAATGGTCTGCAAAGTGTGCAACATAGGCAGGGCTCAAAATTTCCATTAGCCAATGGCGAGTCAAAATTTAGCCCTTGCGAGTAGAAATCCAGCCCTGGTGGGTATGTTATGGCTTGCAGTGGCAAGTAACTTTTCAGGTCTGGCTAGTAGCAAAGGACTTCAAATTTTAAGCCCTGACATATATACAACAACTGCAGCTATACTGCAGGTGGGTTATTGTTGTTTATCCTCTTTGATCCCAGTGGGTAGCTGCTGTGATCTGGGGTGTAGGCCATCTCCTCTGGTTGGCATTAATCTGACCTTGTGGACAGCATTTCTTAACTCGGCCTAGGCTGAAGCAATACAGCCTAGAGAGCAGCTACCACCAGCTTACTGTAGTCTCCACTCCCTAGGGTCTGGTCCACTGGGGCTTGCCTTGCAGTATACCTGTATTGTTTGTTGTTGTGTTTTGCTCACAGTATGACTTTGGGTCTAAAGCGGGTACTCTACCATAAGACTGTCTTGTCTTCCCTCTAGAGAAGACAAGCTTGTTCTTTCTGCCTCATTGACTTGTGACCAAAGGGTCCTTCCAGTTTCTGCCTTCATTGACTCTGGGGCTGCAGGCTTCTTCATGGATACTGTTTTTGCTGCTCAGCATGGGATTCTCTCTCTCAAAAAAAAAAAAGGAGAGATCCCTATCTGCATTATTGCTATTGATGGTTGTCTTTTAGGGGCTGGTATTATTACCCACTCTACCGTTCCCCTTATTTTGTTTGTTGGTTCTTCTCATAGTGAGACGTTGTCCTTTGAGCTAATATCTTACTCTGTGAATCCAGTGATCTTAAGCTATCCATGGCTCTAGAAGAACAACCCTGCTATTGAGTGCTCCATGGGTACTACTCCGAACGTCTGCTTTTCAGCAGTGTATGTCCCGGCACCCGACTTCCCTTCTGTTCCTGAACTCTACTTGGCCTATGCTGATGTGTTCAGCAAGACCAACACTGAGCCATTGTCACCTCACAGGTCATATGATTAGACTTCCTGCCAGGGACATCACCTCCTCCCTGTGTAGACTAAAGAGGCCTACATAACATTACTTGGAGAAACTGCTACCCATTTCCCCTGAGTTATTGGAAAGGCTCATGGGGGCTTTCTTGATCACTAAACTAGACTTTTGTGGTGCCTACAACCTGGTCAAGGTGAGAGAGTGGGACGAGTGGAAGACTACATTTAATTCCAGGTTCAGGCATTACGAATATCTGGTTATTGCCTTCGTAATGCAGCTGCAGTTTTCCAGGGCCTCCTGTTGACCTTCGTAGTTGTCTAACTGGATGACATCTTGGTCTTCTTTCGGACTCTTGAGGAGCATCAAGATCATCTTGGATGTGTCTTAATCCGCCTCAGAGAAAATCACCTCTATTGCAAGATAGAGAAAGATCTGTCTTTTTTGGAGGTATATTACCTCTTGTCAAGGACACGCCATGGATCCGGGGAAGCTGTCTGTCATGTGGCCTCTTGAAGACCACCGTACGGGAGCGCTCATGGGACCACCACAGCATAAGGAAACCACTTTTAAGAATTCTTACATATTTTATTAATTATTAAAAATATAAAACATGTTCCATAACCCCTCACGGGGAATCAGAAGTACATATCTTAATGCGTTTCGTGCAAAGAAAAACACTTAATCATAGGCAATAAGACATTACAAACAAAGACATCTTATATACAAACATGAAGTGTGTTATAACCAATCACAATTATTCACAACCTACACCTTGATCTAAGTTAATAATCACACCTGTGTATCGTGAGTGTTGGTGGGGGGCAGATTATTAATCAATCAACCTCTGCCCAGAGTATTCCCCTTTTTTCCGACCTGTGCACTGTTCATGACTTACAGAGTTTACAGAGGGAAAGTGACCCTACAACCACAAGGAGTGTTGATGTTGCACAGGTTGTGAAAAAGTGGAAATACACCCAAAGGTTTGATTTTTACCCCGTTCAATGTAGGGGTGTGTTTATCGAAGCGTTCCAAATGGCAATGGAAAAAGAGCTTTTTCAGTTAAATGTACGTACCAAGCAAACAATTGGGAGTGTTTCAAATCTGTCAAAAGATGAGAGAGAGGCTTTGGATATATTGGCATCAGATAGATCTATTGTGATTTGGAGTGCAGATAAAGGGGGCTGTGTGGTGGTTTTGGACGCATCAGCCTACCACGTAGAGTCCCTTGTGTTGCGATGTGTACCCATCTTCCACCATTTACCAAAGGTTCATAAGGAGATTAGACCACCTGTTGGAAGACCTATAGTCTCTGGTATAGCTTCCCTCAATGAGAATTTGTCGGAGTTTGTAGATGAATATCTCCAGCCTCTTGTGTTGCGATTGGGGAGCTATATCAGGGACTCTGGACATTTGTTGTCGATTTTGAGTAACTTTGTGGTGGAGGATGGATATGCATGGTGTAGTGTGGATGTGGTATCACTGTATTCTATGATACCACATGATAGTGGCATCAGGGCTATTCAATATCATCTGAATCTGTATAGCAGTTATGGGGAAGAGTTGAAATATTTTTTAATAAGAGCTATAGATTTTTTGTTGAAGAATAATTTCTTCAAATATGATGGAACGTACTACCTGCTGGCACGTGGGACTTCGATGGGGGCTAAATTTGCCCCCTCTTATGCCAACCTATTTATGGGTTTGTATGAGGAGCCTCGCATGCTTGCAGGTAGTAACGTTTATTGTCCTCATATTGTGCTGTACAAAAGATTTATTGATGACTTATTGTTTGTTTGGAGTGGTACTTTGGATATGTTTAAGGAATTTGTGGTATATATGAATTCCAATGATGTCAATTTAACCTTCACTAGTGAGTTTCAGCCGCAAGAAATACAATTTTTGGATTTGAGATTGTATTTTAAAGATGGTCGGGTATGTTCTACACTGTTTAGGAAATTGTGTTCAGGTAATTCACTTTTACATGCCAAATCGTGCCATCTGAAGCATGTAATAAAAGGTATACCTACTGGCCAATTTTTGCGAGTTCGCAGAAATTGTTCAGAAGAATGTGAATTCCATAGGCAGTACCTTTTGTTAAAGGAGAGGCTTATGGAACGTGGTTATCCGGAACCATTATTAGATTTGGCTTATAGGAGAGCGGCTGAGACGGATAGAAATGAATTATTAGGTTCTAAGGTGTTGAATAAAAGAAATCAGATTAAAAGTGTGGATAAAACCTTCTTTATTACTGAGTATAGCCTTGAATTTAATCAAATTAAACAAATTGTAGAAAAACATATACCCATATTATATTCTGATGAAAGGCTGAAATAAGTGGTTGATGATGGTTTTTCATTTGTAGCTAAGAGAACCCATACTCTAGGGAATAGGTTGTCTCCGAGTTTATTCCATAGTGAGCCCCCATGAGTTCCTACTTGGTTGGATAATCCAGGTATGTATAAGTGTAATGCTAGAAGGTGTCTATCCTATAATTATGTAGCGACAGGTAATTTATTTACTAACAATAGGACAGGAAAGATATACAAAGTAAATCAATATATTAATTGTTGCACAACTAATGTTGTATATTTGATTGTATGTGGCAAGTGTACCAAACAATATGTGGGTCGGACAACTCGCACATTAAAGGAGAGGATTAGAGAGCACATCAGGGCTATTATAAATAGGGACATCACGAAACCGGTAGCCCATCATTTTGATTTGTGCAATGATTGTGATTTATCAAAGTTTGCCTTTAAGGGCATTGAAAGGGTAACCCGACCAGAGAGAGGAGGCCATTTGAATCTATTTTTAGATAGATGTGAAGTAAAGTGGATTTTTAATTTGGATACTAGGATTCCTTATGGATTAAATTCCAATCACGATGTGATATTCACTCGGTGATGAATCCACTTTTATTCACATCCTTTGGAAATGTATTCTGAAAATAGGTTTTGATTTTACACACTGGATGTATTTTATCTTTTCAAGCATAGTGTGTTCCATTTAGACTTCACCTTCCTTTCTATATAGTTGGGATGTGTAGGTAATTGTATTACACGTGTGTTGGTGGATATTTGTTTTATGTTGCGAAGAGTGTTTGTTATAGATCATGACTCAAGTGGATCATTTCTTTCATCTTTTTTTATCAAAGGTGCGGTAGTCATGCACAAAAAACCTGTATTGTTTTTGCGGGTTTAGTGATAGTTGTTTTGTAACCTTGACTACCTAATACGGCACTCTATGATGACGAAAGAGGTTTGTCTTGATCTAATGATGTAGGACAACGGATTCATGTGGTTTGGAAACGTGGGAGGAAAACAAACATGCGCAGGTGTGATTATTAACTTAGATCAAGGTGTAGGTTGTGAATAATTGTGATTGGTTATAACACACTTCATGTTTGTATATAAGATGTCTTTGTAATGTCTTATTGCCTATGATTAAGTGTTTTTCTTTGCACGAAACGCATTAGGCGTTAAGATATGTACTTCTGATTCCCCGTGAGGGGTTATGGAACATGTTTGATATTTTTAATAATTAATAAAATATGTAAGAATTCTTAAAAGTGGTTTCCTTATGCTGTGGTGGTCCCGTGAGCGCTCCCGTACGATGGTCTTCAAGTTTGTTGAAATCGTTTGCTGCGATTGACGGGGGCAGTGCCGGGTCCACCGACCCCCACAAACAGTGGTGAGTGCAATCAATAATGATATTATAGCGATAATAATTTATATTTGTAAGGATTAATAGACAGTGCAGTAGCGATCGCTTTTTTTGTTTGGAGCGTTTGCCATGTGGCCTCTACCCCCTCAGCATGAAGGCTATCCAGCTGTTCATTGGGTTTTCCAATTATTACAGCAGGTTTATCAAAGGCTTCTCTGTTTTGGTATCTCCTATCTCTGTCATGACGCTCAAGTGGGCATATTCGAATTATTGGAATCCTGAAGCTTTGCTAGCATTTGAGCCCCCGGCTTATTGCCACCTTCAAAGTGTGCCTGTTTGGTGTATAAAGCTAGTTTCTCAACCTTGTGCAACAGTAAAGATTTCAATGTGAAACGAAAGTGGATAAGTTGTGGCAATGTCGCTGCCGGTAAGGTGGCTTTATGTTAAGAATCTTATTTGTGCCAGCAAATCCTCCACCTGTCTCTCCTTATTTTTCTGCTTAGAAGCAAGTTTGATAATTTTCCCCTCTAACTATGCATTTATGTGCTTCCCAAACTTCCAGTGGAGAGGTGTCAGTTTGAGCATGGTCCTGAAGGTAGTGAGTCAGTGTAGACTCGATTTGACATTGGACATTGTAAAATAGAAGAAGACTGCCAAATTCTAGGTTTCAGTTCATTGAAAGTCCTAAATAGTGTAAGAAGAGTAGGAGCATGGTCAGACCAGATAATTTTTTTCGATGGAAGCAGAATGTATAAGATTAAGATGTAATCTATCCTGGAGAAGTGATTGTGTGTGTGGGAATAATAAGTATAATCCTTAGTATCCGGGTTGTGTAAACACCAAGAATCTATTCACTGATGAGAATGCAGGATTGTGTTAACTTTTGCATATGATAGCCCGGGAGTAAGAAGAGGAGTTTGAGGAAAAATCTATAACAGTATATTTAGGTTGCCCCCAAGTATCAGTACCCCCTCCCAAAAGATGGAAAGAGTATCCAGATTTGAAGAAGAATCATGCTGCATGGTATTTGGAGAATAAGTGTTTGCGAATATGTACATCTAGTCATCGACAGATCCCTTAATGAAAAGATTTCTGCCCTCTCCATCTTGTAGCACATCTTTGAAGATAAACAGGACACCCCTGTGTATCAATATAGCCACCATAGTATTTTTCCAATTGGCAGAGCTAAGCTAAGACCTGGGATACCAGCGACTGCCAAGCCTCTGTGGAGCTACCTGCATGAAAAGGGTCTCTTGGAGCATCTCAACATATCCCTGCATAAGATTAAAGTCCTACAGTGCCGTGGTGCATTTATGCAGGGAATTCAGGCTCTTGACATTGTATGTGAGATTATTAAAGGTAGCTTTTGGGGAGGTGGTGTAGTCACACAGTGTTATTTAAGAAATGAAAGGAATCTGCAGCAGTCCCTAGCAGGTGGGTAAAAAGGAGAAATAAGTGTTTTGGTCACAGAAAGATGGCATAAGAAAAGCGAAATGTTGTTGCTCATCTCATAATCCACCGGGGTTAGAAATAACCAGTGTTCTGATTTAATATGTACAGTGTTGAGCATGAAAAGGGTGGGGTACAAAGAACATAAACAGTAAGAGGGTACTGTATTACAAGCTGATACATACAATAATAAATAAAAACTGATACATTAGTAATAAAAAAAAACAAACAAAAAAGTACCCTGTTCCAACCCACCTGATCCCTCGTCCACCCTCTGAAGTTGTTGGTAAAGAGTGGGAGTACCGTGATACCCAGGACTCGCCCATCTGGACACACACACGATGCAAGGCGAGTGGGATTACTCACCCACCCCCCCAATGCCCGCACCCGACCGAACAACAAGCCAACCTCCAAATCAAACAGTGGGGAATTTGAGGACCAGAAAGCCTCTCCCATAGAGAAGGATGGGTTAGAACCACCCAGGAGCACCCTGGAAGTCTAAGGTTTAAAGGCAGAGTAATACTTAATTTCATCTGTGTCCCATCCCTTGCACAAAAACTGTGAGCTTGTTCCTCCTTCCAGCTGGTGTAGGACCAATCCTCACAAAGTTTATAAGATCCTCCCCTCCTCTCTATAGGCGGTCTTTTTTGGTCCTACCAACTGGGTAGGAGGTGCTGCGAGACAGCACAGCAAATATTGTATGGTTAGAGCATTCTACCTACCGGGATCTCCCATATCTGTCTGCACATCCTCCCCTCATTCTTGTTGCTCGTGCCAGCAAGCGGAAGGCTGCAACATGGTGGGGCAAGTAGCTCTTCCTCTCCTCGTAATCAGGTGTATGGAGACCAGAACTTCCAGGTGCTTTGCATTCCAGCCTGGAAAGCAGGATGCGGTGGAAGCAACAATGAGTGCTGTAGCAGCCTGAGAAGTGTCAACCGGCCCAGCGGGTCCCCCTGTACAGCATCAAGACCTTACAATATGGTAAGAATTGTACCTATTTATCTTTTGTTTGGGTGGTAAAGTTGTTCCAGGCCTCTGTGTTCTAGCGTGAAACGCATGCCAAGTTGATTCTATTTAAAGCTGAAGTAAGTTATCCATGTGTTTTTATGGTGTTTTATATATTGTATTATTAAAAGTTAAGCTTTACTATTTTAGTAGTATGGCTACCACTCCTAAGCCTTCTACTTCTAAAGAGAAAATGTCTGCTGATGCTAAGGAGGATAAAAATCCTCAGAAGAGCAAGAATTGTGTGTTATGTTAAGCTAAAGCGGCTACCCCAGATTCCAAGTTTTGCCAGGAATGCTTGAGGAAGACAACTGGGCAAAATATGCAGACTCAATTTCAAGACTTTTTAGCATGGATGAAAGAGATATTTTCAGTTCCATGCAGCAGTCTGCTGGGACCAGGAAAAGACAGAGGCTGGCTGACCCAGGGGAAGGTCCCTCCAGCAGAATGGATCGGGAGGATCAGGAGAGTGCTTTGGAAGGGATATCGGATTACCCATCTGAGGAAGAAGAAGAAATCAGACGATGGTGCTTCATTTTATCTGGAGAAGATGGAACCTTTTCTGAAGCATGTCAGGAAGACTCTGGGTCTCACAGAAGTTCAGAAAGAACTGGATGTCATGGACACTGCTTTCTTAGGTACTAAGCGATAAGAGAGTCTCCTCCTCAAAAAAAATTCTGAAAATGTATCAGATTGATGGCTTCGATATTGCAGCCTGGTCCAATTCTCCAAAAGGTGATGCAGCAGTTTCACAGCTTTCCAGAAAAACCATGATACCCATGGAAGATGGTTCGTCTTTAAAAGACTGCATGGACAGGAAGATGGAGAATGCTTTGAAGAAGCAATTCTTTGTTTTGGGACAGAGCATGGAGGTCGCCACTTCTATGGCTTGTGTGTCAAGGGCCATACGTATTTCGCTAACAGAAGAAAAAATGGAATCATCTGTTTCCAGATCCTGTCTTATGAGAGATGTGGTCTGCTATGCTTCGTTGGATCCAGTCAGGTTATCAGCTACATATAGACACAATAGGGATAAGAGAATCCCAAAAGCTAGAACCCATTAAATGAGGCACACTACCCAGGAAAGAATATATTCCAAACTGTGCCTCATTTAATGGGTTCTAGATTTTGGGATTCTTTTATCCCTATTGTGTTTAAATGATGATTTTCTCACGAGAGAGCACCTAACTATTAGTTTTTCTCTGTCGCCCAATATAGGTTACTGGTAACTTTGGTAGGTGACCTGCCCCTTTAAGTAAGACAGGAAACTTTCTTGAGTAAGAAGTGCTAGGTGGAGCCTACCTTCCCTCTCAGCCTGCAGTAGCCAATATTCTCCAGTTAGATAGTTTCCTTTGAAGAGGAAAGACAGAGAAGCTGTTTTGCTTTAGTTTTAGTGTTTTATTGTTTTCTGTTAGATATGGAATACCACCATTAGGCGGATTACCATAACTGACAATGCCCTTAGATGTGGATAGCTCAGTATCCAGGTGCTATGGTGAACCTTTTAGGCCTGAGGGGAAAATCTTGCTGGACAAGTTCTTTCCCAGGAGTGGCCCACGGAGGCTTCTTCTTAAATACATGGTAATCTGAAGACAGAAGAACTGCTAAAAACGTGAGTAACCCCCTGAGTGCTGAGGTCCACTTGTCCCATGCTTACTCTCCGCACAGAGTTCTCCATTGGAGTTCCTATTACATACTCCTGCATTCATTGGGTTTGTCTGTATGTCTGTTGGGGGGCTTGGAGCAGTGTTTCTGTGGTAATTTAACCCTTTGTATGCTATTTTGACATGTTTTGGGTACTTTTCAACACTTTCCTGGTTGGGAGCAGTGTTTATTTCACTTATACTTTGTTTTCTGGTGTATTTGCTAATTTTTTTACCTCAGTGTAAATTTTGTAGAAGGCGCGTTTTTACCGCATAGACACCATGCTCCATTCGCCTCTGAGACTTTACTTTTCGGGACATATCTCTGCAACCGCTCATCGTAGCGACTTCAGAGATGGCTCATTTTGTTTGTCTACCCTTGTTCTATGATCCACTTCATGCTCTGAGTGTTTTGGGGGGCTTGTACAGGGAAACTACATTTCCCATGAGTGCTTGCTTTGCGCGCTTGTTACTGATTTGCTCCCATTTCGGTCGCCATTTTCTTTCATCCCTTCATGAGTATCCTACGCAGAGCTGGAGCTTTCCTTCTTTCCTCAGCTGCCAGATAAGTGCATTTTAGAGATTTATGGGGTGAAATTTTAATCTTAAACACTGTTTAGAATATACCAGATATATTGAGACGTTTGTAACACTGTGTGAATGTCTAATCCATCTGAACTTGGGGCAAAGCCTAAGACTAAGGACCCTGGGACGTCTGTGACCCCCATTGCGCATTGTTCCTTATGTCAATCAGGGTTACCTAGAGAATACTCGGGTCATTTATGCACTGCTGCTCCTGAGTCACCTCCAGGGACCTCCAGCCATGTATTAGAGCCAACTTGGTTACAGGAGTTTAAGGCTACTACTAAAGATTTAAAGTCTACCTTACAACTGTTACCATCTCAGTTGAGTGGGGTCTTCCAGGCTTGGCAACACCATGTATCCATTCAATCCAAAAATAGATTTAGCGGCTCCATTGTGACATACCTAGCATCTCAATCAAATAGTGATACACGAAAAAATAGGCTGAAGATAAGGAAGCTCTATCATCTGAGATCAATTATATGAACAGTAAGCGTGCAACATATATAAAGGTCTTTCCCATGACCTAAAGATAGAACATTCAATCAACAAACAAACATTGCACTGCTAAATCTCTGTTATAAATAGCAGGAACACAATAGGCAACATATATCTTCTTAAAATCGGTAACTTTATTATGAAATTAAAACATGTTACCTGCAATAAGTAAGATATCGGCAACATGTAGCAAGTCTTATGGAGTGGGTATAAGCAGGTTACAAACAGCGGTGTAAATCAACACGTTTCACGCCCAATCGGCGCTTAGTCATGATCAAACACACAACTTGTCAGGTTAACAGGTATTGCTTTTAAACTCTGATTATCCAATCACTTTAAAACACTGTATACCTATCAGCATACACCTTTGTTCTCTGATCTTACGTCATTGAAGATCAAGGTGTACTTAAAGGAAACATTTAAAGATACATGGATCGGCTTCATATGGAGCGAACCAACATAAAAAGACAGCAACGAGAGAACTTAAACTAGCCGATGTAAAACAGCACAGACTAGTTCAATCATCTCCCATAAAAATTCGCTCCACTAATCTATAACTTTATACCAACCATCCATTGTTTCCTCAACTGAAGTCAGCGAGTAAATGTATTCGCAATCAGTGTACAAAGCAATTAACAAATGCATAGGTAACTTGAAAAGCCATAAGATATAGAAGGCTCCCTAACACAAAAACTATTGAATGGGTTAAATATCGAAGAAGTCAAAATCCTATCATAACCAGCGATAAACCAACTCCAAATCTAACTAAATAGGACTATTGATTATCAACAAAATATTTATCTCCTTCATAATCTTCAGAAATTATTCATAATTCACCGCTTAGTTAAAGAGACCGACTTCACCGACAATTATACAAGAGCTCTACCAATTCGTAGGCTAATCATAACCATCCATATAGTTCACCTGTGTTTTATAAACAAAACTTAAAACCATAAATCTAAAAAAGATCAGAATCCTTATATATAGATCAGAATAGAAAATCAAAAGAAAATACATATCTTATATTTTCACAAGAAACAGGCATATAAAACATATCATCTCATTACATAGATCTAACAATAACTGCAACATGTTATTTAGCAATCTCATGTGTAGTAACGGGTCAGGACATACGTTGGGAAGCAATCTCATGAACTCACTAAATATAGCACATTAAATCATAATCTCTATTGAGACCCTCTGGATATCGAGTGCCCATCCGAAAAATCCAGTATGCCTCTCTTTTTAAAAGGAGTGAATCCAGATTACCTTCTCTGACTCCCGTCCTGACTCGCTCTATACCTTGAATCTTTAACATATCGACTTTACTTCCATGTTTTTTTTTCAGAAAAAAGGTGATAAGGAGAAATGCTGGTTGGATGTGAAGGGATCCTTTAAATGTGGAAGCATGAGATGTGGCTGTTGTAAATTTATTGATATATCGAAGACTTTTTCTTCATTTAAAACAAAAGCGGAATATAAAATATACTGCTACATTAACTGTGCGACTAAAGGTATTGTTTATATGATAAGTTGCACAGAATGTAGACTTCAATATATCGGTAAAACTTTGAGGACATTACGTGAAAGATTTAATGAACATCTTAGTAATATTAGAAGTTCCGAATTTAAATCATTTGTGTCATCTCATTTTAAAGAAAAACATTGAAAAAAAAAAAACATGCTATTGAGAACAGAGATTTAGCAGTGCAATGTTTGTTTGTTGATTGAATAAACACCATGTATCCATCAGATCATCCCTGCCTAAACCGCAGGGGATACCTGATGTGTCTGATTCATCTGAAGAGGAACTCTTAATGGATTCAGATGATAAGGGTAATTCTGCGGAGGTGTCTTCCGAGTTTTTTAGGGATGCATTTGATGCTGACCCTGACCCCTCTGCTGAGGGCCTGATCAGGGCCATCCTCACTACTTTGAATTTTCCCTTGGCATCTGATCCCAAGGACCCTTCTGATGTGTTTCAGGAGCCTAATACGCAGTCTACCTGCTTTCCTCCCAATCCCACTCTTGACCGTCTGGTTTTGGATGAGTGGAAGCTTCCTGACAAGAAGCTTGCTGTGTCTAGAAAATTTGCTAAATTGTATCCCTTCTCTGAAGCAGCTTTGGTACAGTGGGCTCAACCTCCTAAGGTGGATGCCCCAGTTTCTAAACTTTCCAAGTCCACTGCTCTGCCAGTGGTGGATGCATCTGTTCTCAAGGATTGGACAGATAGGTAGATTGAGGCCTTGTTGAAGTCAGTCTTTTCTGCTGCTGGTACTTCCTTGCGTCCTGCTGTTGCGGCCGCTTGGGTGAATAGAGCCATTGCAGTTTGGACTAGCAGCTAACAGTGGCTGTCCGTCAAGGCGCTCCAAGTTCTGACTTGTTGTGGCTCTTCGCTAATATTTCTGAAGCACAGCATTATGTCTACAGGGATTTTTGATTACATACGTCTGGTAGGAAGAGTTTCCACCATGTCTGTGGTGACCAGACGTGCTCTTTGGCTTAAAGGGATAGTATTACTTCAAAATTACTACCCCTCATATTGTAGCCCTTAATAAACTGAGTTAAATGACACCAGCGGCATCTCTCAAACCTTTATGGTTTAAGAGATAGCCACTTTCAAAGTTTCCTCTCCCCTGCTGTCAGCTTTCTGCTGCCAGCAGGAGAATCCGGTCTCTGAATCAAGAGGAGGCTCTTCAGCAGAGCCGATATCTCATTATGGAAGGAAAAATGATTAATTGAAACAGTCTTCTAAGTGTGCTTGGTAACCAAGCACACGTAGAAGACTGTTTCAATGAATCATTTTTCCTTCCATAATCGAGATATTGGCTCTGTTTAAGAGCATCCGCCTGTCCCGGGACCGGATTTCCCTGCTGGCAGCAGAAAGCTGACAGCAGGGGAGAGGAAACTTTGAAAGCGGCTATCTCTTAAACCATAAAGGTGTGAGAGATGCCGCTGGTGTCATTTAACTCAGTTTATTAAGGGCTACAATATGAGGGATTGTAATTTTGAAGTAATACTATCCCTTTAAGATCTGCTGACACTACCTCCAAGAAGAAACTTCTTTCCTTGCCTTTCTTGGGAATCTCTCAGCTTGGGCCCGAGCTGAAGATATCATCAGTGAGGCTACTGGGGGGAAGAGCACCCTGTTGCCTTTCCTCCCCAAGAAGAAGCCACAGTCCAGACGTAATCAGATTTTTCATCCCTTTCAGACTGAGACACGCGCAGCGACCCAGGCGGTTCCCCAGGCACCTCGTGCCTCCTCCAAGCCTAAACCGCAGTAGAGACCCAAGCAGTCCTCGGCTAAGCCCAAAACTGCCAAACCTTCGGCATGACTCGTTGAACCCCGGTTCGCACGAATCAGTGGGTGGCCGCCTGCACTTTTAACACTCTTTCTGGACATACTCCATGGCGAATCCATGGGTTCTTCAAGTTGTGACAGAGGGGTACAGGATCCCCTTCACCTCTCTTTCTCCGCCCAGGTTTCGTCTTTCACACACTCCTCAGGCAGCAGGAATGCATTCACGTTCTTTCCCATCATGGGTGGATCTTGAACACGGACAAGTCGTATCTGGTTCTATCTCAGCGTCTCATTTACCTGGGACTTCTCTTCCACACAGTGAAGGGGATGCTGTTACTCAAGGACTAAGTCGACATCTCTGGTGGGGAAGTTCATTTCCATCATGGAAGCAGTCCCGTTTGCCATGGCTCATGCAAGGAAACTTCAACGGTTTGTAATCCAGGCCTGCAAGGGTCAGATGGATCTCTTGAAGATATCAGTCTCTCTCCTCCTACATGTGGAACTGAGTCTGTCACGGTGGCTCGACCTCTCGCATCTCCTGAAAGGCAAAGCCTTCCTGATTCCCTTCTGTACGACTGTAACCACAGATGCCAGTCTGTCGGGATGGGGTGCGGTCTTGGTTCACCTAAATGTCCAAGGCCCGTGGGGTCTTCCTCAGATCGACCTGATGTCGACGAGACACAACAGGAAGGTTCTACTGTTCTGCTCCCATTGGATTGACCCTTAGACTCTAGCAGTGGATGCCATGTCCAGTCCATGGAGTTTTCTTCTGGCATACATATTTTCCCCTCTTCCCATGTTGCACAGGGTATTGAGGAAGCTTCGTCTGGAGAGATCTCCAGTCTTTCTGATTGCTCCATATTGGCCTCGCCAGTCTTGGTTTCCGGAGCTTCTGGATGTGTCGTGGCGGAACCGTTTTGACTTCCCCACCGACCGGATCTTCTTCTACAGGGATACCTGTGGAAGGAAGACTTTGAACGTTTGGGTTTGAAGGCTTGGAGGTCGAATCCTCAATTTTAAAGAAGTGCTTTTCTTCTGAGGTTGCTGCTTCTATGCTTCCTGCTCGGAAGCCTGTTTCTTCTAAGGCATACCACTGGGTTTGGTATACCTTTCTCTCTTGGTGTGCTGATAGGGATCTTTCCCATGACTTTGATCTCCCTACGGTCCTGTCTTTTTTTGCAGGATGGGGTTGATAAGGGTCTCAGTTTGAGTTCCTTGAAGGTTCAGACTTCTGCGCTGTTTTCTTTCAGAGACGTCTTGCCATTATCCCTGATGTCAAGGTTTTCTTCCAGGGTGTTGCTCATGCTCGCCCTGCTTTTAAGAGTCCCACTCCTCAGTGGGATCTCAGTTTGGTCTTAGGTGTTCTCCAGCATCCACCTTTTGAGTCCTTGGCTACCATTCCTTTATGTCTCCTGTAACCCCCCTTTTTGGTTTTTCATAAGGACAAGGTGGTTCTTCGCACTTATCAGGAATTTCACCCGAAGGTGGTTTCTGAGTTCCATATTAACCAGGAAATAGTGGTGCCTTCTTTTTGTCCTGACCCTACATCTGACAAGGAAAGGGATCTTCACTTGTTGGATGTTGCGCGCTGCCCTAAGTTTTATGTGCATCGTACCGAGTCCATCCACCAGTCTGACGTGTTGTTCGTCATTCCTGAGGGTCCTAGGGCTTGTAAACCAGCTTCTAAGGTTACCATTGCTTACGAATTGAGGAAGAAGCCTGTGCCCTTTCAGGTTATGGCTCATTCTACCAGGTCTATTGGAGCCTCTTGGGCTTACACGAATCGGGCCTCGGCTGTTCAGTTGTGCAAGGCTGCTGCTTGATCGTCAGTGCACACCTTTTCCAAACACTACCGTGTTGATTTGCTGGCATCGGCTGATGCCAGTTTTGGCAGGAAGATCCTACAGGCTGTATTGCCTGTGTAGGGTCTTTCTAGGTACCTTTAGTACTCCTTAACTGTTGGGCTGTGTTACCGTTTCTGGTGTGTTTACACTGGTTTTCGTGTCCGTTGACAGTTTATTTTTAGAGGGCTTTGTATGATCTGTTTAGCTTATGTATGCTCTGGTTACTTTGGGGGCACTGCGCCTGGTCCTTGCCTTACTTCCCACCTCAGGGAACTCAATGGTTGGACATCCCAAAGTTACCAGTAACCTATATTGGACGACAGAGAAGATAGGATTTTAGTCTTACCTGTTGAAACCTTTTCTCTTAGTCCATATAGGTTACTGGTCTGCCACCTGTGGCAGAACGTGGGAGTCCTTTTTAGGTTCACACTCACAGGAATCTTCTTTTCCCTTTGGATATCTAGTCAATAGTTAGCGTTATCGATCTAGCTGGAGAGTATTGGCTACTGCAGGCTGAGAGGGAAGGTATGCTCCACGCAGCACTTCTTATTCAAGAAAGTTTCCTGTCTTACTTAAAGGGGCAGGTCGCCTACCAAAGTTACCAGTAACCTATATAGACTAAGAGAACATGATTTAACAGGTAAGACTAAAATCCTATTATATTGCCAGGTGTATCAAGCTTGTGCTGATCTGTTGCTTTAGAGGTTATACAGGTTATCAGCTAGGGCATCATCTCTGTCCATTTCCTCTAAAAAGCATGGCTTAGACCATGGGGAGCTTATGCTTCCTTCAAAAACAAGTTGGTATCATTGGCGTTTGCTGGAACCATGCTTTTTGGTGAACAGCTTGAGGATATTATTAAAAAGATAACAGAAGGCAAGAAAGCCTTTTTGCCTCAGGACCGAAAATCAAACTCTTCTCCCACCAGAGTGGTTTTCTTCAGAAATTATAGGCAGTCCTTTTGAGACAGCAAGCATTACCAGTCAAAGGCTTATGATCAGAGGAAGCAGAGTTATTCCCAGTCATCCAGAGGAGGATATATATAAAAAAGAAGGGTCCAGAAGAGGTCAGTTTAAGAAGGAGTTCTGAGGGTCCACAGGCATAGTAGGAGGTCATCTGCATTTCATTCAGCTTTGGCATACGAATTTGAATCCGGACAGATGGGTGCTGCAGAACCTGGAGACAGGGTATCGGGGGACTTCAGAATAATCCCAAAGAAGGATGTTTTCAGATCGTCAAGACCACCTCTGAATCTCAACAAAAGGTTACAGATGAAACAAACTATAAAGATCCTCATTCAGAACGAAGTCGTGGAACCTGTTCCAGAAGATCAAAGAAGAACAGGAATTTATTCAGTCATCTTTCAAGCTCCAAAGTCCTCAGGAGGGACCAGGATCATTCTAGACTTAAAGCTAATCAATTCATTTATCGTTACAGAAGATTCAAGATGGAGACGGTAGTGTCAGTTTTGAGTGGTCCAGCTGGGAACATTTCTCACGACGGTGGATCTGCAGGATGAGTACCTCCATATTCCAGTCATGCCGTGTCACAGAAGATTCCTCAGGTTTGCCTTCGAGGATCAACATCTTCAGTTCAAGGCTCTCCTCAACTCTCAGAATATTTACGAAAACTCTGGCAGTAGCATTGGAGAGGCTCAGGGAAGAAGGGATCATGCTGATCCCCTACCTCGATGACATTCTCATAGTGACAGAGTCCGCTTACCAAGCGGAGCGATCTACAGCAACATGGGGAATCATCTGGAAGATCTAGGATGGCTCATAAAGAGCAAAAGATCCAGTTTATTTCTTCACAGGAATTGATATTCCTGGGAATATGCTTCAACACAAAGCAATTGCTTGCTTATCCCGCACTCGGATAAAGAATATGTTGAGGCAGGTATCCTTGTTCAGAAGATCAGAGATTCATACAGCTCAGGATTTTATGCAGCTATTGATAGTCTTAGCCTCTTCCAATCAAGTTGTTCCTTGGGTCAAATTACATATGCGACCTGTTCAGAATTTCTTCCTAAGAAATTGGAACAAGGATACCTACAACAGGTCTCAGAGGATTCCCCTTCCACAACAAATCAGATCACAGTTGCTCTGGTGGATAACTCCAAGTAATCTAAAGAACGGATATCCATTGAAGGAGATGAAATGGGAAATAGTCAAGATGGACGCCAGCTTGGAAGGCTGGGGGTGCTGCTGGAACAAGATATTCAAGCAAGGCACTTGGACATCAGAGGAAAAGTGCCTGCACATAAACATCTTAGAACTAAGAGCAAGATTATGCTGTCTAAAAAGCTTAAAGTCCTATCTGAAGGGGAAACCGGTACACATCAGATCAGACAATTTCCTGGATTTCATGTACATCAGAAACCAGGGAGAGACTCGCAGCAGATTGATGAACAAGGAAGCAGAAAAGTTGCTAAAGTGGGTCGAAAGAAACTTAGCAGCTATCAAGGCTTCACATGTACCAGGAAGACAAAATTGTCAGGTGGATTTCCTCAGCAGGAATCAGTTGGATCAGTGGGAGTGGTCCCTTAACAAGCAGATTGTTCAGAGCTGGGTATCCCCGACAGTGGAACTGATGGTGTCAAATCGGAACAAAAAATGCCAGAGGTTTTTCTCCAGGCTGCATCAAGCTCTGGGTCAAGATGCCATGAGATTCTGTTGGGATTTCAAGATGGCATATGGTTTTTCCTCCAGTACCCATGATTCCGGAACTGCTGAGGAAGATAAGACGGGACAGATGGAACATTATCATGATAGCTCCATACTAGCCAAGGAGAACTTGTTTCTTGGATCTGGTGAACCTGTCAGTGGATCAGCATTGGACTCTTCGAGTAAGGAGAGATTTACTTCTGCAAGGACCCTTAGAGCATCAAAATCTGGGGTTTTGGAGACGAACAGTGTGGAGGCTGAGAGGATATCCTTAAGACTTAAGGGTTTATCAGATACAGTCATAGACACAAGTATCTAAGGAAGGAAAGCATCCACTTCTAAGGTCTATGGTAGGATTTGGAAGATATTCTTGGCCTGGTATCAGGAAGAACAGTTATTCAGTTTCATTAGGGCACCCCATATTCGTAATTTCCTGCAAAAAGGTTTTCAACTGGGATTACGGCCAGCATCAATTAAGGTCCCGCTATCAGCAATTTATACTATTCTGGCAGAACAATTTGCTGTTCAAGTACTAGTCAGAATATTTTTAAAGGCCATTACCAAAGCTAGGCCTAGGATCAAAGAAGTGATGGCCCCATGGGATCTAAAGACAGTTCTTGATCCGTTATCCATTTCCTCAGGGTCTGAGCCTTAGCTGGATGTATCTCTAAAGAATCTCACTCTGAAAGTGGTTAATCTGACTGCCATTATCTCCGCCAGGAGGGTAAGTGAGCCACAGGCTCTATGTTCAAGTTCTCCTTATTTGATTCTTCATCAGGACCAGGTAGTACTTAGCCAAGTTTTAGATCCAAGGTAATATCCTCATTTCATCTCAATCAGGATATAGTGCTGCCTTAATTTTTTCCGGAACTTAGTACGTAGAAGGAGAAATTGTTACATAATTTGGACCTTGTACGTTTTATTTCCTTTTACCCGGAAAGAACTAAGCAATTTAGAAAGTCAGACAGCCTATTTGTTCATTTTCATGGGAAATTCAAAGGAACAGCTGCTTCCAAAGCATCCGTCACCAGATGGATTAGAGCTTGTATAAAGATCTTGTATTTAGGAGCTGGTTTAAACCCTCCAAAGAGGATTAAGGCCCACTCGGCTAGAGCAGTGTCTACATCTTGGGAGTCAAAAGCAGCTGTGTCAGCAGAGGATATATGTAAAGCAGCAACACGGTCCTCTCTTTCTACATTTGTAAGACATTATCAGGTCGATGTGCAGGCTTCAGCGGACGTAAATTTCGGCAGGAAAGTCCTTCAGGCAGGAGCTTTGCCTACATGGTAAGACTGTTCTTTATTTTTCTTCCACGGGATTGTATAGTCTTTATACTTATTCTTATTTAATAAGAAATGTTGGGATTTTATTTGTATATTTCCTCCCTAAGGGACACTGATTTGGTATGTCCCATGTTTTTTGTGCTGGGGATGGTACACAGAAGAAAGGGTGTAATTTACCTTTGATATCTCCATTTCACCCTGCCTATTAACCTCTTTATGTTTTTTCCTAGCTCTGCTGATAAAGAGGTGAGGAGGATCTTATAAACCTTGATAGGATTGGTCCTACACCAGCTGGGAAGAGACAAGCCAACGTTTTTTGTGCTGTGGAGGTACACAGAAGAAAAGGAAATATCAAAGGTAAATTTCACCCTTTTAAGTTTATTTATATATAATGAAAAACAATGTAAGGCTTATCTCTCAAGCCTTTATGGTTTGAGCGCTATACCTCGCTAAAGTTACCTCTTCTTGGCTGTTTGAACGAAGTCAGCACTTTAGCGGACAGCTGCAGAATCCAGTCATTTGACTGGATGAAGGCTTTCAGCAGAGCCAAAAACCTTAATACTTCATTGGAACGGTCTACAAAGTGTGCTTGCACATCGTTTTTCATATTTTTTTATGCCTACAATATTAAATAAACTTAAAATTAAGTATTACTATCTTTTTAATACACAGGGCATCTCAAAAGACTGGAAGAGACCTCACTCCCCCCCCCACACGAGTAGAGATAATTAAATAAATGGACTTTTAGTGCAGGGCATCCCAGGAGTCCACCCTCCCCTCCCCATTCTCTGGTCTCACACAGCAGAAGCATTTGTGTGACAGTCCAGATGAAATAACAATCACTGACATGGAGAGGGAAAAAAACAAATGCACACCTTGCACATACATACTACAGAAGTTAAGTATGGAACCAGTAGAAGTCTCAGAAATTCAGTCCTTTGCAGGACCTTCTTTTAGGAGGAATAAAACGGGCATTTGTTAGGAGAGTAGCTTGTCACCCAACGGTTCCCTGATGGTTAGGGGAAGAATCTCCCAATGCGCCCGGGGAGGTAGGCAGGTGTCATCTCTTAGGGACAGTTTTCCATTGATTTCTGGAAGCTGGTTTTGGTGTCCAAGAGGGAGCCTCGATTTTCTGGGTAGGAATGTCCATATCTTCCAACGGCTGGACATTCAGTGCTGAGGTGACGGCTTTGGAATTACCTTTGTAGCCAAGAATGTGTGAGTTGCCATCTAAAATGCAGTAAGCATTAGAGGGAAACCCCAACTGTATCTTATGATTTGGGGGCGCAGTGCGGTGTGATAGGCTTTAGCACTCTCCTTCATTTGATGGTCAGGGGATAGAGGTCAATGTAGGCATGGATAGTGTGGTCTTCGAAGTTGACTGAGGGGATATTCCTCATTGTGCTGGATATGACCTCTTTGTTGGTGTAATGATGGAACCGCACAATCACATCTCGAGGTGAGTTGTGGAGAGGCCTTAGGTTCAAGGGAATCTGGTGATCATCCAGAGCATTGAGCAAAAATGCAATAGCCTTTGCAGGAAGTCATTTACTAGCTCATTGCTGACATTCTCAGCTATGCCTCCAAATCTCTAAACTGTCAAACTTAAAGCGGATCTATCGCCCCTATACAATTTAGTCTTATTAGTTAGATTATTTAACAAAATGTTTAAAACTGTATTCATTTGTTTTTTAAAAACGCTATTTGGGTGAAAATGTTTAAAGAGTGCCCTGGGCTCTACTTCCGGACAGACTGCGTGTACCTGCTCTGTGCCGCAGTCTGTCACTCTGCCTCTGCTCCCCTCCCTTTATAAATCCAGCCTCCTCCGATGACTGAGACTTTCTGCCTGTAAGCTGGAGTGATCTAATTGGCTAGATATTGATCTCTGCCAATGAGACCGATCCAGCTTACAGGCAGAAAGCCTCAGTCTTCGGAGGAGGCTAGATTAGAGGGAGGGGAGCAGAGGCAGAGTGACAGACTGCTGTACAGAGCAGATAACCACAGTCTGTCGGAAGTAGGGTGCAGGGCACTCTTTAAACATTAATTTTCACCCAAATAACATTTTTAACCCTTTGGGTACCAGAGGGATACGGAATGCATTGCTTGGCAATGAGTTCCGTACCCCTCTGGCACCCAAAGGGTTAAAAAAACCAAATGAGTGCCATTTTAAACATATTTGCTAAATAATCTAACTAATAAGACTAACTTGTATAGGGGTGATACATCCCCTTTAAGTTGGAGTTTCATATTTTTTTGATGTAGATTGAGCTTTCTGTCTGTGTCAGTCTGAGTTTGCCAGCCTTCTGCATCCTTTTCCAAGGCCTCAGCAGTACCCCCTAGGTGCTTAATATCTTGCCAAGTCTCTGCCAGTTCCAATCTCATGAATACTTTCATGTCCCGTGGCATGTGTCTAATGTTCAGTTTTGTGGACAGGGTATCCAGTGCCTCTACTGGTATCTCCTCTCCTGGGCCGCAAGCACTGGTAAGCTGCGTCATTGGATCATTAATTTTATCACATTCCTGGCTTAGTGTCTGCTTTGCATAGCTTTGTCCTTGCTCTTGTTTTTATTTCTAGTCGTGATCAACCTACTCTTACAGACATTATGGTTGTGGTGTGGGATGAAAAAATAAATGCAGCAAATATAAAGCTACTACAGGATAGGCAGACATCCATTTCACGTTGTTTTTTGTTTTGTTTTTTATGGGGGGGATAGCTTTTAATTTTTCTAAGGTACATATTTATTCAGTTTAAGATTCCCTCATGGTACCTTAAGAGGAAAACCGTCTAGAGACAAGAAATATATATGTGTGCATACAAGTAATCTGGATTGGTTTAATTCTGTAAGCTGGTGTAAATCAAACTTAAGGTATTATTAAGTGTGGAAAGTAATCCTTTGGTACAATGAATAACACTATTTAAATTTCTTTGTGGTCAGGGCTTCAGAGTAAGATACTATAGATGGGCAATTACTTCCCTCTGCGCATAATTGAAAGCTCAGAGGATGAAAGACTAAGGTAACCTGAATAAGAGGGCCACCTTAATGGAATAATGATATAAAGGGTTGAAATTGTGAGGGGCTCTAAAGAAGATAGAGCCCAGTGGGAGAGGCTGCGACCTGGTATTTAAGGGGCTTGCAGCCACTCCCACAAATACAGGCCCAGCCTTTAACTTGTGGTCAGGGCTTCAGAGTAAGATACTATAGATGGGCAATTGCTTCCCTCTGCACATAATTGAAAGCTCAGAGGATGAAAGATGAAGGTAACCTGAATAAGTGGCAAATAAGTAGTGAATATATGATTTATTATGCTTGCACAAAGATGACTTGTTAATTTGCAAGATTTATTAGGGCACTGCGTATTTCGGATGATGGGTTAGGAATGTATTTTGTAAAACAAGATGACTGTCATCTGCCTAGCTTTTGTATTATGTGTGCTGGAACTTGATTCTTGGATGCTGAAGATGCAGCTCCTATTTGGAATGAGTGTCCTGAATAGTTATTTAGATTGTAGCCTAGGCGAGAAAGTATAGTACGGATATAGTATGTGAAGGTGGATGTAGTAAGTGGTCTGGAGTGGAACGGAAGAAGTAGGCTGTCATTAGGAAATGTTTGGATAAGCACATACATGTTTTCTAGGGCTGTGAAAGGGCACCGGTTATTATGAGTAGCAAAATATGGTATGTAGTGTCCTGTGTGCATCTGATCTGTTTTTGAGTGCATTAAATGGTCCAAGTGATGAGTAAGTTGATATTTGTGTATGCCTGTGTCTGACTTGGTGCGGCAGGTGAACTCCCCTGGCCTTAAAAATCCAAAAAATGCTAAACAAGTGCTGCTAATGTGATTGTGTTTGAAAAGGATTTGTTTTTAGAAATTGGTATATTTGCATGAAAATATGACCGGTTATAGGGAGTCTTTTGCCAGGGGTAGGGTGCTGAGAATTTGTTATACATCTTAGGAGCAATTTAATACTGTAATTGGATAGAATGGATGGTCTGTGAGTGAACTTTAATGCAAAATAGTGTTGGATACCAGCTAGGTGGACCTTTATGGATAGAACTGCTAATTTGAGCCTGGTGTGACAGAATGTAGTAAATGCCAATAATGTGGATTGGCAATATGGGTTGGCTGGATTTGTGTGTGAAATGAATTTATTGAAAGTGTGCCATGCTCTTTTGTATGATGTCCTATTGTTGGAGGCCAGGACTTGATTGATGAATGATGATGCTTCGGATAGTAGGTTGTTTATTGTATGATTAGGTCTTTGAAAGCTGGTGGAAGGGAAGATTGACTGCCTGCTGCTGGGCAAATTCTGGAGAATGTCTGAAACGGAAAGAGTGAAAGGGTGTCAGCTGCCAGATTTTTAGAACCTGGAATGAATGAGCAGATTATGGTGAATTTATGAAAAAGTGATAACCAGATAAGTTTCCTAAGAAATAATATGCTTTGTGGGGATGGGGATCTACCTTTAGTAATGAGTAATGAAGTGGCTAGGTTGTCTGTAATACAACCGCTTTCTCAGACCACTGATAGCCTCAGAGAGTGGCTGCTGCAGTAATGGGATACATTTCAAACAGTGAGGATGTTGCTAAAAATTTGTGGAGGTTCAGGGCTTCTTGCGGCCATGGTTCTGCAAACCATTGAGTGTTTCATATTGCAGCAAAACCTGGACCTGTAGGGCTGTCAGCTGATGGGGACGGAGGGAATAGGATATGGCCGTTTCAGTGTGATAAGAAGTTTGACTGCATTTGGAGGTCTGATAGAGCTGATGAGTCTAGATTAATTAGTGACGTAGATTGCTTAGCGGAAGGTAATAGTGAGCGTAAGTGAGATATGAAGGAGCGCCTTTGATGAATGATTCTGATTGCAAAGCTGAGGTGACCTGTAAGTGATTGTAGCTCTACTTTGGTTATTACAGTTTTAATGGAATGATTGTGTACTAATGTTCTTATTCTATTTTTTTTGTGGGATATGGGTTTCTAGTAAGTTTATGTCTATGATAATGCAGACAAATTCTATGCCTTTTGATGGGCCGCTGGTTTTGTGATCAGATACTGGAATGTTAAGTGAGTTATATAATTCCAAGAGTCTCTAATGCTATTGGGCAGGGGGGGGGGATGAGTGGTCTGTTAATAAAAAATCATCTAGGTAGTGTAGAACGGAAGGGCAACGGCATTGGTTTAGCAGCAGCCAGCAGAGTATGTTAGCAAATTCATCAAAGATTTTGGGACTACTTTTGCAACCGAAGGGGAGTTGTGTGCAAAGCAATGCGTTGTGTACCCCTCTGGCACTCAAAGGGTTAAGTATGATAATACTAATAGATTAATGTACTTTCTTGGGTTAACCTTGGCCTCTGCTAACAGGTAAGTATCTTATCTGTGGTCACCTTCTGCTTCTAATGAAGAGATGAGGTAACTGACTGGGGTAACCTTTAGCCTCTAATGAAGAGGTAAAGTAGCTAAATTGGGGTACCTTCAGCCTCTAATGAAGATGTAAGGACTGTAGCTGGAAAACCTTTGGCCTCTACAAAGAGGTGAGGTATTTAACTAGGGTAACCTTTGGCCTCTACAAAGAGGTGAGGTATCTAACTAGGGTAACCTTCGGCCTCTATGAAGATGTGAGGTATCTTAACTAGGGAAATCTTCAGCCTCTATGAAGAGGTGAGGTATCAAACTGGGGTAACCTTCTGCCTCTACAAAAGGGGGTAAGGTGTCTAACTGGGGTAACCTTCTGCCTCTAAGAAGAGGTGAGGGATCTAATTAGGGTAATATTATCTATGCGGAACGTAGTAGAGCATAAAGTAGAAATCATGTATTTTATAGCGAAACACAGATAATTAGGGTAAGGAACCCTGTCACAGTTGGCCTCTAGTTTTAGGTAAGCACCTGCTATAGCAATAGCTTTGCTGGGCTACCATATTAGTAGAGGTTCTGATGGCTTGGGTCCTAGTCCCTGAGAGAAATTACCTGTTTGTCTGAGAGGAAATTAATTTTAGACCGCGCAGAGCAGAAAGGTTACTGAGCGCCTATGCTTTATAGTTCGGTGCTCGTTAACTGACTTAGTCTCTGGTGTGAGTATTATTTGTTTAATTTTGTAGACTGATTATGATAATAATGGAGAAATGAACCGACAACTGATGCAAATACTTGTAAGCACTTTAGGACTCAGGAGATCAGAAAAGGATTCGGAGAAGTACTATAGCTTGTAGAAGGTAGAAAGGTGTAATAATTTGTTTAATGGACAGTATTGGGAGACTAATTATAGTGGTGAGGGGAAAATTGTAAAATTCAGAAAGTTGGGTGATGACTGAATCAGAAGATCTGATAACTGTAAAATAGATGGCCATACATTAATTTCAATATAATTTAAGATAAAGGTTGAACGATGACTCCTAAATATCATCCAGCCTGAAGATATTATTTTAAGTGGGGGGCAGTAATATAGTAGTTTGCTTGCTACATGGTAAGTGAAAGGTTTTACTGTGGATTAGAGTGGATGTTTACTTACTGTGATTTTAATTACGCTTAAATTTAATAATAATACTTATGAGAATTACCATGTATTAAACAAAAGAAAAACAGGGGGGGCTGGCAAATTTTAAATTCACAGCTGCATTGGGACACCTAGAGCGTATTAATGTATCTGCTCAGAGTTTCTATATACCAGCTGAAACGTTAAGGTAGGTCTAGCTGGCTCTAGTATCTGAATGGGGAGCTAGTATAGAGTATTGGTAAGCGTTTAATGTATACTATAGCAGCCGCATAGTATACTTCTAGCTAATTGATCCGTATGAGCAGTAAGAAATTTAATGCGCATGTGCAGTGTGACTGCTTGGCAAGCGTTAGCTTAGATGATAATTCTGACGTGTGGCCTATGAATTCTTATAGGTAGCTCAGGTTATGGCTGCACCTTTGTAGCAATAGATGTGCATGAGCTTAGTATAGAAATCGATTGTGAAACTAATAACCATGATGCTGCTATACTTGAACCGGATTTTACTTCAATATGGAACTATTATGTATAATTAATGGTTATACTGCCTTGTATACTGTACTGTTAAGAGTTATGGGTTAAATTACCAATTTATTCGATGCTGAAAGAAACATGATATTGCTTCACCTTACCTTAGAGTGGTAATCTCTCGAAAAAGCTTACTGGTTGGAAAACGGAAACGACATTGACGTTTCTTATGAGGAAGCTAGCTTTCTCCAGTAAAGACGGAGCTCTAGAGATGATAGAGCCCAGTGGGAGAGGCTGCAACCCAGTATTTAAGGGGCTTGCAGCCCCTCCCACAAATACAGACCCAGCCTTTAAGTTATACTCACTACTTCAATTGATTCTTATACACCTGTGTCCTCTATACATCAAATATATATCACCACAGCTATCCATACCATACAACACAATAATTCTACCTGGAGAATGCCAAAAAACTCCCTTTTTTATAAGCAGAGTAGCTGCCATGACCCAACATTTATACACACACACCCCTCAGAATTATCATTGGATAATGATGTGTTCATGGGAGCTCAAACAACATTCCAAAGAAAATATATAGTATCAATGAAATGCAGAAAAGCATAGATTTGGCATCAAAGCATGACAGAAAATGGTAAAACTAACTAGCATGATAATAATAATAATCGGGTGGATGGAAAATATATATATATAATTATATATAATATGGGGTAAATGCACCACCCATTTGGCAGAAGAATAAGAAGGTGCGCCTCTCGCTTACCCCATATCCCCCCATCCATTCTGATTATTTTTATTATCCTATTTAAACGGATAGTAATACTTCGTTTTAACTTTATTTTATTTTGTGGGCATTAAAAAAAAAATGAAGAATGATATAAGTCTTATCTCTCAAACCTTTATGGTTTAAGAGATATTCACAAGCAAAGTTTCCCCTCCCGCCCCTTTTACCTAGTGTAAGCCATCTCTTCTCAGATGTGGAATCTGGTTGTAAGACCAGACAGATAACAGCAGGGGACATTCTTCTTCCTATGAAAACAATGAAAGCCTTGCCCCCCTTGACAAGCTTTTCAGGTTTTTCCCTTATCTTAATTGAAGATTGTCCCTCTCTGCAATCTGCCTGGGCACCTCCCTTCTGCTCTGGCTGAGCAGTGTTACATCAGTAAAAGGGGCGGGAGGGGGACACTTTGTCATTGAATTACTCCTGAACTACAACTCTGACAGAATTGAAATAACACTCTCCAAAGTCCAAATACTATGATGATTAATTAGAGCTGCTTTTATTATGAAACATTACTATCCCTTTAACTGTGTTTGTTCTGCTATCAGAGCTTGTGGACCTGTGGGCGGTTAACCCCCTTATGTGCCACCATCAGTGAGCAGAACTGTAATATGTATATCTGTTTATGTATTTCTAATCACTTAAAGGGGATGTATAACCTTATAAGAATGTGTTACCATATGTTTTGTTAATAAAAGTAATAATAGGAAAGCTGTTTTTTTTTTTTTATTTAAATCTAAGTACTTTTGATGATATACTGTATTCAAGCTGTGACAGTCAGCATAATACAGCATGCTGATTCACTGGCACAGCTGTGCTTGACTGCCTAATTCTCCTCCAGCTGCCCCAGGGAGCGCGTTCAAGCTTCCCTTCGGTGTGCTGTGAACAGCTTCTATTGTTAATTCAAGCTCCAGTTAGCATTATACTGAGGTTGCAACCTCAGTATTATGCTAACTGGAGCCTGATATAACGCTAGAAGCTAGTCACAGTACACTGAAGGGAGGCATGAACGTACTCCCTGGGGCAGCTGGGAGAGAGGTGGGAGGAGAATTCTGACATGAAGAAGCTCTGTGCTGTGCATATTATGCGGAAATGCACAGCACAAAAGTATATCTATGTAAGTACTTAGGTTTAAAAAAAAAAAAAAAAAAATTCCTATTATCACTTTTAATAACAAAACATATGGTAGCAAATTTTTGTAATTTGATGCATCTCTTTTAATTTTGAATTTACCAATTTTTGTCATACATTTATTCAGATTGAAATTTATGTGAAATTTCTTTGGAACTCCACCCTTGGGGGGCTTTTTCACAACCATCCAATATGGTAATACTGGCAAGTATGTATTATAAACATTGGGTTATGGTTTTCCATCAAACAGGTGTTGCGTTCAGTGTTATCTTATATTGTTCCTTTTGTTCCGTTTAATGATACAAATGTTATTATTTATATATCAGCACTCATATATTTGTGCTTTTTTGTGTTTTTTTTATATAGAGGTTTGTAGGTTTGTGGCTGGTCAGCTTTTTATGCGTCACCATTGGCAAAAAGGCCATTATAGTTAAAGGGACAGTAATGTCCCATAAAAACTTGTTCTAGTTTTGTAGAGCAGGAAAAAATAAGCTTAATGGCACAAACCCTCTCTCTCTCAAACCGCTGTGGTTTAAAGGGATAGTATTGCCTGAAAATGATTTTATTTTATATTGTAGCCCTTAAAAAACATTAAAAATGATATAAGTCTTATCTCCCAAACCTTTATGGTTTGGGAGATATTAGCAATTAAAGTTTCCCCTGGAGTGACGTCACTGCTCAAGCCTTCAGATTTGGAATCTGGTCCCCAGACCGGCCGCGGCTCTTTAGCAGCGCCGAGGTCACAATCTTTAAAAAGAATTTCTTCATTGGAATGATCTACAAAGTGTGCTTGCAAGCCAGGCACACTGTAGACAATTCCAGTGAAGTAGTTCTTTTTAAAGATCGTGATCTCTGCACTGCTAAAGAGCTGCCCGCTGATCTGTGGACTGGATTCCAAATCTGTCCACTAGATGGCATGCTTGGCTAAAACAGCCAAGAAAAGGGAACTTAACTTTACTTGCTAATATATCATTTTTAATTTTTTTTAAGGGCTACAATATAAAATAAAATTATTTTCAGGCAATACTATCCCTTTAAGAGATATAGGCATTGAAAGTTCCCCCCCTCCCTCCCCTTTCCCTGACGTCAGTGCTGTGCTGACTGCATAGGAATCCTGTCCGGGGACCAACTGGAGGCTGTGCAAGAGAGCCAAAATCGCTTTATTGCAAAAGAATTACTTAATTGGAAAGGTCTACAAAGTGTGCCTGGTTTGCAAGCACACTTTGTAGACCATTTCAATGAAGTAATTTGTTTTAAATAACACGATTTTGGCTCTTCTGAAGAGCCTTCTCTTGTCAGATGACACGGATCTCCTGCTGTCAGCTTTACAGCTGACATCAGGAGAAGGGGAGGGGGGGGATTGCAATACCTATACCTCTCAAACCATAGCGGTTTGAGAGATAGGGTTTGTGCCATTCAGCTTATTTTTTCCTCCTCTACATAACTAGAACAAGTTTTTATGGGACATTACTGTCCCTTTAAATATGATTTTCACAAAAAGGCCATTATAGTTAAATATGATCTTCACAGCTCTGGCCAGTATTTTTTAATTACAATATGTATTTTTAGACTTCAGGCATCTTTATTTTTTTTATATTTTATCTATGAGGTGGGGATAGTGCTCTCTTCCATTCTGTCATGCTTTAATGCCAGATCTAGACTTTTTTATATTTCATTTATCTAGAGTCATACTGTATAGCTTCTTTTTAATACCACGTGATCTCCCATTGAAGCATCACCCTTTGGCGGTTTGTTAGAGCCATCCAATTGTGAGGGGTGTTAATATAAATGTTTTTTCATGTTGATTGATCGCTTTGTGAATAACCTAGTGCCATTTTGATAAAATTAATCTTTAGTCATGAAAGCTAGCCTTTTGTAATTTTTTGTATATACATTTTTATACTTTGACTTCTGAGAGCAGTCTTCTGTAGTGGAGATGGAATATCACTCCTTAAAGGGATAGTAATACTTCGTTTTATCTTTATTTTATTTTGTAGACATTAAAAAAACATGAAGAACGATATAAGTCTTATCTCTCAAACCTTTATGGTTTAAGAGATATTCACAAGCAAAGTATCCCCCCCCCCTGTTCAGCCATAGCAGAAGGGAGGTGCCCAGGTAGACTGCAGAGAGGGACAATCTTCAATTAAAATAAGGTAAAAAGCTGAAAAACTTGTCAAGGGGGAAGGGCTTTCATTCTTTTCATACAAAGAAGATTGTCCCCTGCTGTTATCTGTCTGGTCTTACAACCAGATTCACATCTGAGAAGAGATGGCTTACACTAGGTAAAAGGAGCGGGAGGGGGAAACTTTGCTTGTGAATATCTCGTAAACCATAAAGGTTTCAGACATAAAACTTATATCATTCTTCATGTTTTTTTAATGCCTACAAAATAAAATAAAGTTAAAACGAAGTGTTACTATCCCTTTAAGCACAGAGTGATTTGGGAGTAACCTCCACCTCCTTGACCATCACTGCATGTGAATGTAATTGATATATTTTATATTGGGATATACTTATTCTGATGTTACAGCACAATTGAGCACCTTCTCCTTTGCTTTTGATTAAGGTCTAATTATTTAATCTCTTCTCGTAGGAACGCGGAAGCACTGGGGTTCTCTTTTATGACTCCAATTATTCTTCTGTGTTGGTCAACTGGAGCACACAATGTAGCCCCAGCTTCATCAAGAGGTCTTCATCCAGGGGAGCAGATCTGCCTATAAGGCAATATCTATATGATAGTTGACTTTTAACCCTTTGAGTGCCAGAGGGGTATGCAATGCATTGCAAAGCAATGAGTTGCGTACCCCTCTGGCACTCAAAGGGTTAAGCAAAGATGGTATGATCACTAAGACTTTGGCTTTTAGTGGCTTACAAGGAACATAGTTCTGTACTCCATTGGTAGCAATTTATCTAAACAGAGCGCAGAACAATATTTGGAGACAAATATCCTAACCGTGAATCTAGTTTTCTTTCATAAAGTAGGACAGTGATTTAATATGTAAACATCACATTATAAGATCAACTGAACATATAATATTCTAGTGTCTAGTGGTAAATAATTTTACTTTGCATAACTTTTTTTTTTTTTTTTTTTTTTTTACTATATTACAGAAAAAAAGATCAGTACTATGATGCATCACATGTTCTTTATTTCACAATGCTATACTGGTCCGAAATGAAGAAAAGAAAAATAAAAACTATTCACTGTGCAAAATATTTTTTTCCTCCTGCTTTTTGGTCTGAAGAGTGTTTTTCTCCTGTGGAAAAATAGAAAATGAGATTATTAGCAATTTGAATCACCTAAGAACCAATAACAAAAACATATCCGGTTTAACCCCTTAACGACCGGGGAATCCGGAAGCGGACGTGACTTAACGACCACGGTGCAATTTTTTTTTTATTGCTCTGATGCGTTCCGGACTCCCCGAACGGCGTGCAGCCGCGGGGGGAGCCCGGAACTCGATGACGGTCATAGTACGTCATCGGTCGTTAAGTCAAATCGACCCTTGACGTACTATGACCGTCAAGGGTCGTTAAGGGGTTAAGATAAGGTATGATTCCCATAGGTAACTTTCTGTTTACATATGAAAAGCCATATATATTTTTTTCAGAACAAATTGAACTTTTGCATTGTTCCTCACATGAAGTACAGGAAGCTCTGATGCCATAATTAGAAAAAAAGTTAAAATTACTTATTTTGCTAAAATCAAATACAATATATCAAAAACACTGGTCTTGATATTGATTATTGATTACAAAATACTGACTATGTATAATTTTACATAAGTTCATGGCCTGCGCAGAACCCTAATTGCCAAGAGTGCAAAATGGTGTTTTCATCTTTATTAACTAAAATGCACATTCCAGTGGTTACATGGTAAAATGACCCTAAAACAGCTGAATAACTATATAAAATATATTTCTGGAAATAAGATATTATACTGTATCAAATGAGGTATCAACCGCCTTTCTACCCCTAGCCTGGTGAGCACAAATGTTTCCAGTAGGTGGTACTAAAGGACAAAAAATGTTTTTATTTTTTTTAATTGACATTTCCACACCTTCAAACGTACTGAAATATGTGAAAACTAAGGAATTTCCAACTGTATTCATTAGAAAGTGGCACTAAAGGAAACTTTTTACTTTGCTATCCCTTCAAATATGCTGAACTATTTTAAAACTAACATTTTCAACTGTGTTAATTTACTTTAAAAAAAAAAAAAAAATGGCACCCACATTGTATGAATTCACACACTGTAGGGGGTGGCAAAAGCTCAAAACTACACCTACACTAAACATGACTGCCTGTACTAAAATGGCCATAACAATTAGAGATATGAAGGAAAGGTATGCAAGGTATACCATTTTGGAAATTAGATATTCACCCACATCAAATTAGGGTTAATTTGCCATTCTACCCCTAAGCTGAAGTGCACAAATATTTCACAAAGGTGCCGCTAGAGGAATAAATACGTTTTTTTTGTTTGTTTTGTTTTTTAAACATATCCACCACTTTAACGATAGTAAAATCTTTGAAAACCATAGATATTCCCACTTATCTTTTTGAAATTACCTGCCAGCACTAAAATGGTCATAACATTACAGATATGCAGGAAAGATGAATTACACCATTTAGGAAAGTAAATCTTCACCCGCATCAATGAAGCACAAAAGTACACCAACTACAATCTATGATTTGCTATACATTTTTCACCTATGACTTGCCAGTCCTAAAATGTTTATAACAAAAATAGAAATGATGAAAAGGCAGGTAAAACAAACAGTTTTGGAATGTAGAGAAATTAGATGCATGAAATGAGGGTTAACTTGTGTTTCTACCCCTTAATTAGTGTGCACAACTATTTACAGAATGTGGCACTATAGAAAAAAAAAAATGCTTTTTTGCAAATCGGTCACTTCAAAGATCTAAGGTGATTAAATAACAATGGAATTTCCTGGTGTATTAGGACCTACTTCCAGCCTAAAAAAAAAAGGTACCTCACTGGTATGGGTTGATATACCATATTTGGTGCCAGAAGCATGGCTACCAGTGGAACAAGGATGGGGAAGCAAACAGTGTATGTGTGATTCAATGGCTACCAGTTGAAACAGGCTAAGGTATCAGTGAGTCTAAGTGTGGACCTACTACAAAAGAGTGACACACTGGAATGGATTTAGGTATCTGTGACTACCAGTGTTCACTGTATGCCACCATCATACATTTTTTCCCAGCCTGATTTCAGTGCACACTGGTAACCTGTGCTTACCAGTAGGCAGTGGAACCAAGGGGGTAGGGTCAGGTTGAGGGAATGAGACCGCCATTGTGCTGTGGAACTGAAGGGGAAGTGGGGTTGGAGGCAGTTTGTGTATATGACATTGGAGTGTCCAGCTGCTTGCAAAGTAATGCATTCACCCCCTAAAGCACACACAGGGTTAATTTTTTTTTTTTTTTTTTTTTTTTAACCATTTTTCATTCAGACCTTGAGTCTTTGAGGGAGGGTCCTGCTGCCCCTCAACAAGGTCTGGAAAAAAAAATTAGGAAAATGAACACTGTTTGCCAAAAGGGAAGGGGCCTACACATTGCACAGCAATGCATTGGACCCTACCTGTGGCACACACACAGAGCTATTTTTCCCATTAATTTTTATTCTGACCTCTCCTGATGTCCCCCACTCAAAGAGGTCTGAGTAAAAAATTTTTTTTAAAAAATACTAATCCTTTGTGTGCCACAGGGGGTGCAATGAAATGCATTGGACCCCAATGTGGCACACATTGAGTTAATTTGTATTATTATTATTATTCTTTTTATCATACCTCATTCGGGGCCATCACGACATCTCCTGATTCACCCCCCCCCCCAACACAGTCGGAATAAAAAATAATTTAATCCAGTGTGTGCCACGAGGTGGGGGGGGATCTGTTTTGGGGTTAATAACTTTTTCATCATCTTTTTATTCAGACCTCATTGGGGGAGCATCAGGACCCCTCCTGATACCCCTAATCAGGTCTGAATAAAACATTTGCTTTCAAACAAAGCATCCTGTGTATGCCACAGAAGTGTCCAGTGGATTGCAAAGCAATGTGCTAACTTCCCTGTGGCACACACAGTTTTTTTTTTTTTTTTTAAATATAAAATTTTTATCAGACCTTGTGGAGGGACATCAAGACCCCTCCTGGTACACCCCCCCCCCCTCCATTATTGATTGGCCAACTGATCTTGCAAGGGGATCAATATTGGTGACGCAGGAGAACAGCATGCTTTCCTGCTTCACTCCTACTTGAACCGATAGGAGTGAACAGGATCAGGGAAAGCCTTCTCACATCACAGCTGAACATGTCTCTTTGACCTGAGGAGGCTTCCCGTTATATATAGTACTGTGCAAAATTCTTAGGCAGGTGTGAATATATATCCTATAAATTAAGAATGCTTAAAAATAAAATATTAACATGTCTATTTTTTAATTTGCATTCAAAACAGCATCAATTCTTCTAGGTACACTTGCACACAGTTTGTTAAGGGACATGGCAGGTAGGTTGTTCCAAACATCCTGGAGAACTAACCACAGTTCTTCTGTGGATTTAGGCAGCCTCAGTTGCTTCTCTCTCTTCATGTAATCCCACTGGACACCCCTTGGGCACACAAAGGATTTTTTTCCCCCTTTATTTTTTATTTAGACCTCATTGTATGGGTTCTGATGCCCCCAACTGGGTCTACACAAAAATATTGTAGGAAAAAGCCCCAAAAAATGCACGTGCCACAGGAGGGGGGGGGTCCAACGCAGTGCTTTGTATGAGGGGACATACACTGCACACTGGTAGTCACAGATCTCCCATACACACTATCAGACACTACCCCACCATCCTTGCTCCTCTGCTCATACCCACACACACTGCCTAATCCCTCACCCTCCCACATACTTTGTTACACTTGTAGTCACAGGTCCGCACGTATACCGGCTGACGCCCTAGCTTCTTTCATCTGTTAGCCATAAAATCACACATACACTGTTTGCTTTCCCATTTCTGTTTCACTGGTAGCTACGGTCCTGTAGCGTAAATTGGTATGTCAGCCCACAGCAGTGGGGTACCATTTTTCGTAGGCTGGTAAGAAGTCTTTCTAAGAAATCCCACGCCATTGAACCATTTTAGGATCTTTGAAGTGACTGATGTGTAAAGCAAATGTTTGTTTTTTTTCCTGTAGCACCACATTCTGGAAATAGTTGTGCCAACTAACTTAGGGGTAAAAAGGCAAGTGACCCCTCATTAGATGCGGCAGGTTGTCTTCTTTCCAAAATGGTATGGTTTATCTACCTTTTCTTCAATTCTGAAGGTGTTATAGCCATTTTTGTACAGGCAAGTCACATTTGAGAAAATGTTAGAAACATCAGAGGTTGTAGTAGGTGTAGTTTTCTACTTCTAGCACCCCCTAAGGTAGGTCAACTCATACCAATGGGGTGTCGTTTGACTCTAAGAGCACTAGCTAATGAATGCAGTTGAAAATTCCATGGTTTTTACAGAGTTCCATACATTTGAAGGGGCAGAAATATAAGAAAATGCCTTTTTTTTCCACTAGCGCCACCTCCTGGAAGCATTTGTGTATACCAGCCTTTGGGTAAGAAGGCAAGTGATCCCTCATTAGATGCGGAAGGTTGTTTTCTTTCCAAAAATGGCATTGTTTCTCTACCTTTCCTGCATATCTATTATGGTTATAACCATTTTAGTGCAAGCAGATAATTTAAAAAACAAAAGTGTCAGGTTTACGTACGTGTTCCTAGCACCCACATATGGTATGTTAACCCACACAAATGGGCTACCATTTTTCTCATGTTGGTAGCAGGTACTGAATACAGCATGAAATGTTATGGTTTTCAAAGATTTTAGTATCTTTGAAGTGGTGGAAATGTAAAAAAAACATGTATTTATTCCCATAGTGCCATCTTTTGGAAATATTTGTGCACTTCAGCCCAGGGGGTAGAAAGGCAAGTGACCCCTCAAATGATGCGGGAGAATGTCTACTTTCCAAAATGGTATACCTTTTATACCTTTCCTTCATGTCTCTAACAGTTATGGACATTTTAGTACAAGCCGCCATTTTCGAAGAAGCAAACAGGTAGGTGTAGTGATGTGCTTCTGGCACCCCTAAGGTAGGTCGACTCATTCCATTGGGGTGTCATTTTTCGCCTAAGAGTACTAGCTAATGAATACAGTTGGAAATTCCATGGTTTTCACAGATTTCCATACAGATGAAGGGGCAGCAATGTAAGAAAATGCCATTTTTTTTATTTAGTGCCACCTTCTGGAAGAATTTGGGCACAACAGGCTTGGGGTAATAAGGAATTTCACCCCTCATTAGATGCGGCAGGTTGTCTTCTTTCCAAAATGGTATAGTTTGTGTAGCCTTTCTTCACTTCTCTAGTTGTTATAACCATTTTTGTACAGACAAGTAATGTTTGAGAAAATGTTAGCAAAATTAGAGGTTGCAATAGGTGTAGTTTGGTACTTGTAGCGCCCCCTAAGGTAGGTGAACTCATACCAATGAGGTATCATTTTTCTCCTAAGAGCGCTAGCTAATGAATACAGTTGGAAATGCCATGGTTTTCACAAATTTCAGTACATTTGAAGGGGCAGAAATGTAAGAAAATGCCTTTTTTTTCATTAGCGCCACGGCATTTGTGCACTCCAGGCTTGGGGTAACAAGGCAAGTCACCCATCATTAGATGTGGCAGGGTGTCTTCTTTTCAAAATGGTATGGTTTGTGTACCCTTTCTTCACTTCTGTAGTTGTTATAACCATTTGTGTACAGACAAGTAATGTTTGAGAAAATGTTAGAAAAATTTGAGGTTGTAGTAGGTGTCGTTTTGCACTTCTAGCGCCCCCTGAGGTAGTTAAACTCATACCAATGGGATGTCATTTTTCTCCTAAGAGCACTAGCTAATGAATACAGTTGGAAATGCCATGGTTTTCAAGCATTTTAGTACATTTGAAGGGGCAGAAATGTAAGAAAATGCCTTTTTTTTTTTTTTTCTTCATTAGCGCCATATTCTGGAGGCATTTGTGCACACCAGGCTTGGGGTAAGAAGGCAAATTACCCCTCATTAGATGCGGCAGGTTGTCTACTTTTCAGAAATATATAGTTTTATATAGTTATTCCACTGTTTTAGGGTAGTTTTACCACAAAAACCCTAGAATGCGCATATTAGTTTATAAAGTTGAAAATGTCATTTTGCGCTGCTGGTGATTAGGGCTCTACGCTAGCCATGGACATAGGTAAAACTATACAAATTTGGTATTTTTTTTACTCGGGGGACTCGGGGCTTTTTCAAATAATTGAAACTTTTTCAATCAAGGTAAATGTTTTTGATACATATTATGTGATTTTAGCAAAATAAGTAAATTTTCACTTTTTTTGTCATTATGACATCATAGCTTTTTGCACGATGTAAAATTCTCTTCATGTAAGGTACCACGAGAAAGCTCAATTCGTTCTGAAAAAAATCAATATATAGCTTTCCATATTTAACTAAAAATCCCCAGAGGAAATCAAGCATAAACAGAAGGATAGCAAAAATGCTAAAAAGTGTCTGGCCTGCAGGGTACAGGAAATGGCCCGAGCCTCTGGCACTGAAGGGGTTAAGGCATGTTTCTTGTCATATGGGTCTATTAAATAAACAGTACCCTGATTGGAATTTGATATGTAGGGATGCAGAGAGATGTTCTCACGCTGGAGGGGGAGGTGGTTGCATTTGACCTCTCCGTGGATTGTTGTGCCCTCTCCAGCTGCAGCATCTGGCCAAGCCTATCCATCATTCTGGTCTGTAATTGCAATATCTCAGTCGTTAGGATGGCTTGGTGGAATTGGATTGCGGTGAGGTAGAACGGTAACCCAAGGCACGGGCGGTCCTGGGCCGTCGTAACCGGGTTCTCTCTCCAGAGGTCGGCTGGGGACCCATCAAACGACTCGGATGAACTGTGGAACCGGAGCATCAATATCCATAATCGAACCAGGGACTTGCTACATCAGCTTCCTTCAAGGCCAACACCACTTCGAAGGTCGACGCCAAACGAGTCGAGCTAGTCCAGGGACTCAGCAGAAGTGGAGGTGCTCGAGGCGGGAAGATGAGCGTGGCGTCGTCATAGCTCCAGCAGGCGAACGGTGAACAAGCTCAATTGCCTTGGAGTGATGGGAGTCAGAGAGGACTCTTTAAACCATCCCGGCAAGAAGTAAAAACGGAGACTGCTTACTCCAAAGGAACTCACTTTATTGGTTAACTGCACACCTTTTTATACATTACAACACAATGCAACAATGGAGATGGGAGGGGTCAATTATTCTAATAACTGGCTTGGCCCAAGGACCAATGGGCAGGGAACGAGGCAACATGAAGCGGGGCCTGAGTGGTCTGTTTACAAGTCTTGGCATAATTTGGGGTTGGGCTAGTGCTAGACCTGATCCTTTCAGCAGACAAATGGAATCTCAGTAGGGGGCACAGTCTTAGTAGGTTGTAGTCCACACAAAGACCCATGGTTACGACCGTTGGAAAGGGTCCTAGCATTTCCCGCCTTAACTGTGCCCAATCCGTGGCATGGATTTGAATTCGAACTCGAGGAGGTTAAACCATGGCGTCGACGGCCAGAGGTCCCTTAGTCGTATGTTTCCCGCCATTTCGATACCCCTTCGAGCTTACACCAAACCATCGAAGGATCGAGGTCAATTAAGGTTAGGGCAGCCCTGCCAATTCCAATAGTTCCGCAACATATCGGCTTCAATCTCCCCATCACTGCAGTCTGTGGGGAACCCCCGTGCCTCAGTAACGGTGGGGATCCGTTACATGAGGGTGGCTGTGTTTCTCTGCACATCTCGCTGAAACCTCCGCCAGTATCTGCTGGATTGTCTGGCCTGCCTCAGCAGCCACCTCTGGATGCTTAGGCACTCCTCATCCATCCTTCCAATTGATGTCCCTGTGGCAGAAGGTGAGGCCGTGGATGGTGAACTTGGTGGTGGTGGTGGGGTTCTCGCTCCTCTTTTGGTCTTGCCCTGCCTGTTACCCATTGGTTTCCTCATGGTCTGAATGTGTTTCAAAAGCTGCAACTGGTGGTGAGGTGTGTAAAAGGTGCAGGTGTCAGTGGGCCAGCATGCAAGGATTGTGATGATGATGCTTGTGCCCCCACCACATCTATTGACTCCTCACTTGGCCCAGATGCTTGTCCCCCTGATTCACTCTGTGCTGGGGGTTTAAATTCTGCACTGTGTCTCACCGATTAGGCCCAGGTGCTGGTAGTCCAGTGGCCATGGGTCATACCATGGCCACTGGTGTCTGTTTCCTTCCCACCTGGTGTTGGTTCATAGCTGAGCTCCTGGTATGACTGCATCCAGGTGGGTGGCTGTGCTCTTGGTGTGGGCCTATATGCCCCATGTTGTGGGGTGTTCAGGATACTGGGCATTAAGTGGCATCCCAGTGGTGGTGGTGGGGCCATCCAAAAAATGGCCTGTAGTCGTAGGAGGCATCCACCTCCCATGCACCATACACTCTGTGTCAGTTGTGAGTGGCAGACAGTGGTCTGATCGTGGTATTGGTGACCTTCTGCTTGTACCCTCTTCTGGATTCTCGGGCAGTACCACTGGGGGTGGGGTGTCATGAGTCTCCTCCACAATCTTATCCTGCTGTACTGCAGGCATAGATGTTGTGTGGGGAAATTAAATACTGTGATTATTAACCTGAGCTATGACAAGAGAGATGCAAGATGATGACATTGATATGTGAACCCTTGAGTGACAAAATGTTATCCAGCTCATTGGGTTGCAATGCATAGGATACCATCCTGGCCATCATTGGTTGATCAGCTTGACAAGATCCTCTTCATTGATGGAAGCAACATACAGTGCTTGAGCTGTGGTTATCATATATATCTTGAAAAGTGGTGATGACAAGGAATACCATGTATAATACTGTGGAGGAACATAACAGCTATTTGTATGACAACATGATGGCAAGTATTGTTTGTGTGCAGTGGGTATACTTACATAGTAGATTAGGTTGAAAAAAGACTTGCATCCATCAAGTTCAACCCTTTTCCAATTCTTGCTTACCGCTGTTGACCCAAAAGCAGGAAAAAAACTCTTATTTCAGCAATTTCAAATTCTGCTTTGAATAGGGGGAAAATTCCTTCTTGACTCCAAATGGCAATCAGATTTCACCTTGGATCAACAAGCACTAAATAAATATTGATCCCATTACTAACATACATAGCACTCTATGTTCTGCTCTTTTTGAAAAGTATCGTGGCCCTTTTTAAAGGCATCTAATGTACTTGGACAGGATTTGGCCTTCTTAACCCTTCACATTTCTGCTTTGATTGTACAATATTATGTACTTCTTTCAACCCTATCAGGGCTGTGTTGGTGAATTTGTCAAAATTACCGGAAGCCTGGAGGGTGGTGTCATCACCAGTGTCACATCCACCAGGGACCCCTAAACAGTGGCTGTGGAGAGGTTCTGGCACAGCATCTCCTTCCAGGGACTGAAGCTGATGCGAGCAGGGGGACCACCTCCAGTGCCTCTGGCATGCATGGCAAGGTCTCAGAGTTTGTTCTTGATACACCTTTTGCAATCACCCCACTACTCCATGGTCCTCTTACATATGGAGACTGGGTTCACTCTGGTGACCCCTCTCCATCGGGAACAAAATTCTCTCCCTTTCCAGGATACTCTCAACAATGACCCTATTGTCCTCATAGGAGTACATAGGGTCATGCAATTTCTCGCCCAAATGTCTGCATTTCTAGCTCTCCTTCTCTCTCTCTCCCCCTCCTCCCTCTCCCCTCCTGAGCCCTGTGCTCTAGCTTACAAAAACTCGAAACACAGGCAAGGTCTGTCAGTGAAGAAGAAACCTCCAATCCCCTGGTCTAAGCTGATTGGCTGGGGGGTGCATAAACACACATCCCAGCCAATGACTGTGAGGCATTTTGAACAGAGACTGCCCATATAAAAAGGCAGTCTTTGTTCATAATTCCCTCACAGTGAAACGGGCATCGGCCTGCTTCTTTTGATGCAAAAAACTTTGGAAAAGTACTAACAGATGACCAAGCAGCTTTGCAAAGTTGAACAGCAGAAGCTGGGTGCTGTAGAGCCCATGATGTACTCCTTGAATGTGTTAAATAAGTTAGTAGTCCAGACATAGTGCTTAAGAAACCTGACCATAACGCATTTTACTGCTAATGCATTTAATTGAATTGAAAATCCTGACATTTTGTTATGTGCTTTTATGGGGTAAAATTAGAGATAAATTTATTGCCCGAGGTGGGTTTTTTTTTTGTATCCTATATAATTATTCACTAAATGTGTGTTTGTCAGAAGCCGTCATGCACAGTAGAGACAACTGTGCGTGCTGCAGTTATGCGCACTACAGACTGCCCGTGCCGCAGCTGATAATGGAGCGGGGCTCTGAATTCAGACCATACTTCGGTGCGCAGAGAGGACTACGGTCTGAATTTGGAGCGGGGCCAGCTGTGGTGCGGGCAGTCTCTACTGTGCATAACTGCACCATGGCCGTTGCTGCGGCCCATGTAAATGGGCTCCTCATCTGGTTTTTTCATGCTGTGGGGTGGGATTGAACTGATCCCTTAATAGGACTCCTCTGGCACTGAAAGGCACTCAAAAGGTTAATGAGTACACTAGACATCAGGAGAGAGCTCATTGGCTTATGTGGAAAAATTGGGTGCCCCCCCCCTCCCAATGGCATTGGTGAAGTTACAAGGTATAAACTCCGCTTTAACACTTCAAGTTTGCATGATTAAATGATGATGGAAATTGTAGTCTAACAATTAGATTTTTGAGTTCACCCATTGTGTAAAACTCTGTAACTCAGTCTGTAACTGTACTGTTAATTCTGTGGGTCAGTTATCCTCCAGATTGCAAGCCCAGTACATCAGTGTTGACTGCAAATGTAAACTTTGGGTCATTTGTGCAATGAATTGCATGCTTTGATGGTCAGCTTGTTTTCAAGCTTTGTCAGAAAGATACAAGATGATCCACATGCTATCATAAAAATATAGTTCTTCTCTCTGAGGTACATGGAGCTCCAATTGTATATGATCAAGTCTCCCTTCTTGGAAAGTTGAAATGTTGGAAGGTATGCATGGAGTCCAAAATATGTTGAGAACTGGACTACTACCTTGTTTCCCCTCACTAGTAAGCCATGGTGATATTTTTCCAGCCCTGATTATTATTCTTTACTTCACATTTTAGCGCACTTCCTTGTTCTATAAGTAAAAGAATGAGCACCAGGAGTGATGCTCTAGGCACAATGGCACTTCAGTCAGAGTTGTCAAGAACATTTAAAGCTTTATCATCCAGAAGTAAGCATTGTGTTGAGGCTTGCCAGGTGATGTCTCAAATACAGTGCAGTTTAACATTTGTCACCAGGCCAACTTACTGTTAGAAAACACAAATCAGCAGATTTTACTCATGTAATCATGTTTTGTCAGACTCATCGGTGCTGAAGATAATCTCCTGTGCTCATGTAAGGATACCGACTGAAACTAGGAACAACTGCTGTATTCTACCATAATCTGAAGTGAAGTTTAGATTTTAAGCCAAACTCTTACCTCTTAGTTCAAGTTATTGTGCTCTGTTTCTGACTTTAGGAGTTCAGTTGTCAATTGTTCAATATGCTTCCAAGAAAACTGTATGTGGCTGGACTCCACAGTTCGAGCACAAACAGCAAATCGCAAAACAAATGTGTCCCCCAGGCAGCATGGCACTATATGTATTTTTTTGGATTTGTTTATTCTTTGAAGAAGGTTTTTGTTCAGTTCATTGGAGCCCTACAATCAGAAAAAAAAACAACAACAAAGAATGGTATTAAACTGAGTGTTGAAGTTATAAACTGCTATTAATAATCACAGGTTTCATTTAATCACAACCTTAATCTCCAGACAGTTTTAAACACTAGTATAGAGAGGCACAACAACAAGCGAGCAACAGACGGCAGTGCTTCTCATGAAAATTTGCAGGCTACCCTTTTGAGTCATTCCCCACTTTTCTATCACCAAGATCTGTGTAATATATTAATTCAACTAAAAAGATGTGAAAACACACCATGAGTGGACAAAGCACAAGTATCTTACACTATAATTAGTTCCCCACATCAAGTACAAAACTGTGACATCCTCTGTTTCTACCTGGTTTCTCCATTTATTTGGATATTGTTTTCATATTTCAGTCTCTGCAGTATTCTCACAAAGTTCCGGTTAATTAAATATTTAGAAATAACCACATTTTACTCTATCATATTGCTACTAAAAAGTAATTATTTACAAATAATTTAAATGCCACTGCATCACTTATGCCAGAGCTAGTTAATTTATCTCAAGAATGTATAACTCAATGAGTAGAATGAATACATCTAATAGAGTAAAATGAATTGCTGCCTTAAGTTGATAATAGTTCTGAGATTAGAGGGAAAGGATAATGGTCATTTTATTGAGAATCTTAAGTTAATGAAATGGCTAAGGGTGCTATTCATTTGGCAATGAAGAAGAAACCTCCAATCCACCGTTCTAAGCTGATTGGCTGGGAGATGTGAAAGCACACATTCCAGCCAATGACTGTGAGGCATTTTGAACAGAAACTGTACATATATAAAGGCAGTCTTTGTTCTTAATTCCCTCACAGTGGAATGGGCATTGGCCTGTCAGGTACAAGGGGAGGGGGTGCTCATTCTTACTTTCGCCGCCGCCACCACCAACTTAATAAAAGGCCAATATTTTGATTTATCCTGGTCCTGGAGTCCAGCATTAAATGGACATGTCCACCTCCATGCAAGTGATATTAAATATTAATTTTAAAGAACAAAAACAATTGACTCATAGTGGCCATTCAGATTTGCTGTGAAAATTAAGGTAGGTGGAGGTTTATTATTAGTATGCATTATAATGGTTAATTGTTTCTTGGGAGATCAGAAACATCCAAGGCACTGCTTTAAGAGTAGCCCAGAGTAGAAGATCACTGCATGTGTTCTTATTAAAATATGGAGTCCTTTCTGAGATGAATTTGGATATCTTTCTTTCCAAAGGAGACTTCAGTGGGAGGAGTTTGGGATCCTGGAGTCCAGCAGTAAATACTCATATACTTATCCATGAATATGATATCCAGATCTATACATTTAATTATAGGGAATAAGTACACCCAGGATTTCTAAAGGCCATTATATAGACATTAAGATTTTAGGTGCTTTAAGTCAAGATGTTATTAATCATTTAAATTATATTCTCAGTCATTCTCTACCTTTATCAGTTGTACTCTATTTCCTTTAAAAGTATATATTAAACAAGAGTATTTTAGGATGAACAAACAGACCTTTCACCTAGATTCAACTTTTCATATTTGAAAACTGTATTAAATCTTCCTCTGTGTCATTTTAGCCAAAAAGACTAGAAAATGTATGGTTAAGGAGGCATTTATACATGTTATCGTATATTAATGTATGCTATTGTAGTATCTGTGCAGTACCGGTGACGTTTTCATATGCTAATTAAACTCATCAGTAATGTTTCATATTCTAATGAAGCATTTTCAGTGACATATCATATGCCAGTGAATGTTTTCAGTGACGGTTCATTTGCTAATGAAGCTATGTGCTATACCAGGAGATTTTTGCTTTCACTTTCCCAGAAATAAAAATATCTCCTCAACTATACATCTGTTGAAATGTTTAACATGACACATAGTCAGTTTTGAATGAAGATTTCAAATATGTACAAAAAATCCAGGTAAAAGGTCCACTTTAAAAGTGTGTGTTTGGTGAAATGTTTATCTAAATTGAAACAATATTCTGGTTTTCAAATTGTCTATGCACAAATAAAAGCATTTCAGCAATCTTACCTTTAATCTGAAACACACCAGACCTAGAATGACAGGAGCACAGACTTCAAAACGCTCATCCTGCTTTACACAGTCCAGAAATTCTTGTGCTAGTCGGATATGCTGAAGCGAGATATAAGATATACTACTATGAAAAATCAGATATTTGCTTGAAATTCGTTTTGACTGATTTGTTGCAAGTGTTAATATTAATGCAGTCAAAAGCCATAGTTTGTCTTGGCATTACGTGGCTCATGCAGAAAGCAACAGATAAGCAGTTCTGGTGTAAACCAACTGCATCATAGTGGAATCAAAGAAATAGAGACCACAAAGCTTAATACCAACACCAACATTTTTTCAGACAAATAAAAGCTTGATAAAAACTTATAGCAAGATGTAAAAGATCCTGACATAAATGAAAGGTTAATAATTAAATAAAAGAAGAGACCTGGGAAAATAAAGCTAATAGTAAACTACAGTTGTAACATAAAATCAAGAGAGTTCATCAAAAAAAGTTCTGTCTTAAAGAGGTCATGAAAAAGTTCCTCTAATTTGGATATTCTTTGAAGGATAAAATTAAAAAGTTCCAATTATATCTGGTGAGATTGCTCAGTTGGTTACTGTGCCAGTCGCAGAATCTGCTCAAATCTGAAGGTTTCAGATGCTAGTCCTGGCATAGGCAACTCAACCTTACATCTTTCTGAGTTAGATAAAATCTCAATGTATCCTGCCTGGTAAAATACTTTCATTATAAAAAAATGTTGAAAACAAATGTGAACATCTCAATCCAGATAGTGAGATGAAATGAAGAAGATGAAGTAATGCAAATGATGCTGAAATTATTTAACTCTGGGTTCAGTATGAAGGTAGTCTTAATGTAAAGTATGTCGCTGTTGAAATATGGTTTGTGGCCTTGTCCATGGTAAAGAAGAAATCCTGGTACTTATATCACAAAAAACATTTAAAGTGTAGCAAAGTATTAACTTTATAAAACACATAATCCCCACCCATTGCACACACAGTTTATCCATCCTGGGCTTGGAGCATATCAGGGGTATCTCTTGCAGATGTTGTGCTGTGCCCTTGACCACTATTGATAAGGTGGCACTGTTTTTCAGGAATGTCAGTGATGATTACTTTGGGCAGAGTGATGAAAACAACTGCCGTTAAAAGTCTCTATGTTTTGAGCTCCATATGAACAAATCAGATGGTCTTATAATATATAGGTCCTGTATATTACTTTACCTGGTGGCTGATTGCTGTTGAACTGTAAGCCAGTATATTATTCATGTGGCAAATAAAGCCTTCAAAATTCTTTGGTGTACAACTCATATGAATATAAAGATATCTATATATGTGTGAAGTGTATAATATGCTTTCTGTATGGATTGTTGTTTTATATGTGTTTGTCCTCCCAACAATTTATATAACTATCAGCATAGGCGAAATCAAAATCTGACTCCATGGTAACACTTTATTTTCGAAAATAAAATGCATCATGAAATAAAGAATAAATTATTTAAAAATGAAATCAATGCACTGAATCAGAAAAAAATATTTATTTGTTATTGTATTGTTTTCATTGAGGTCTCCAGCACAGGTGGGTGAAAGTTGTCACCTTGTTCCCGCGAGAAATCCAGCGAAAACCACATTATTGTCCACTTTTTCACGAGAAAATCCTCTTTTAAAACAGCGATTAACAGTTTTATGTTTTTTGCCCATTGGCTAAAATTCCCTGCCAATTTTTCAGTGGCTAGAAAGTTTCTGCCCATTGATTTACATGGTTTTCACCTTTTCACTATAAATACGTGATGTATTTGCGGAAGTGAAACACAATAGAAGCAGCTACAGAGTGAGGTAGACGTGCTGTGCTGTGCTGTGCTGTTCTGCTGTGAATTGTTTGTAAAATTGAGGCAAGAGAGGCTCATCGTGACTGCTATCACTATGAGCAGGCTTAAAACTAATAGAAGGTGGAACTGGAAGGACCCTTATGTGTCCACTGAGTCTGAGGAGGAAGTGAGCACAACTGAACCAATGCTGTCCAGTCCCCCTTAATCACCCCTAGGGATCTTGGGGAAATTATTGGTAAGGGTTGAAGAGAAGGGTAGTACTAGTGAGAGCAGGACAGGTCGGCTGCTTGTGCCTGCTGCAGGATGTGCTTCCCCTGCTGTCACCATTGCTGTACCTGCTGCCAGATGTGCTGCCCCACTACCAATAGTGTTCAGACTCAGTAGGAGATTTGGCAATGGCTAGCTGGCACTAGGCCAGTAGGGCATTTTTTTTCCTCAGGGCTTGTGCTTTAAAATAAATAAATACATAAAAACATAGCCCTACAAAAAAATAAACAATTTTTGGGGGTTTGTTTCTAACAAGCCTAGAACCTACAAATCAATGTTTCCTTAGGGCTTGTGCCAAACAAGCCTAAGTGCTACAGATCAATGTTTCATCAGGGCATTGGCCTCTAACAACAAATCTAACAAATCATCCTCTACAAAATACTCTATCAAGTCAAGTATCAGTCCATCCCAGTGGCAGTATATGTCAGGGGGTTCCTGTCTCTATCACTTTACATACAAATTTCTTATTTTATTATATTGATTTATTTTTTTATTAAAGGGATAGTAATGGATCTTTTAAGTTAATTTAATATTGTAGCTATTAAATAAAGAAAGTAATTGAGGCCAGTCCTATCTCTCAAACCTTTATGGTTTGAGATATATTCACAGCTAAAGTTCCCCCCTTCCTTACCTTGCATTGACATCAGTGCTCTATCTCACAGCAGGCGATCCTGGTCCACAGACCGGCCTGCGGCTCTTCAGCAGAGATGCCATAATGTGAACTAAAAACAAATACTTCCAAATACTTCACTGGAACTGTCTACAAAGTGTGCTTGGTTTGCAAGCACACTTTGTAGACCGTTCCAATTAATTGTTTAGATTGCCTTATTTCAGCTCTGCTGAAGAGCCACTGGCCGTTGTATTGGTACATACAGTATGGTGTAACTGGACGTAGGTTACAATAGGCATGTTGTAGCAGTACGTACGGTAACTGGATACTGGTTACAATAGGCATGTTGTAGTGGTACATACAGAATGGTGTAACACCTTCTTGGATATTATGCTGGAATGAAGTACTTAACATGACATACTCATAGCAAGTATAATGTATATAATGGTTTGCGATATGAACCAGGGGGGGTATGTAGGAAGAGACTAGCCTTGTAAGAGGGATGATGTATAAAAGGGAATAATTGCGTGGATAACTGCTTGGTAGCATGCGATCCTTAGGGGAGAAGCATGTGAAGACTGCATGCTTCAAGATGGAATCCATGGGGGCCTTGGCACCTACAGTTAAACCCGAGGCATTTCTATGACACACTATCTGGACAACCTCTTGATCAGTGCTCCTACCTGGGAGCTCTTGGCCCAGCACGTCCAAGACTGTGCTCATTTCCTGGTCCACCATGGGTGGATCTTGAACATGCTGAAGTCATCTACAGTGCTGTCCCAGGAGATGGTGTTCCTAGGCATGAGTCTTCTCTGGAGTGCCCCTCTGCAATGGTCAGAGAGTACATGAGTGTTCTGGGCAAATTAGTGTTGACCAGTAGTGGTGGTGTCTTACTCTCAGGTGCACACCAGGGAGCTCCAGAGACATGTCATGCAGAATTGGTCCAGGAATTCCATCTCTGCTGGATCCGCAGCTCTCCCTCTCAGCGGAGACCAAAAGGGATATGCAGTGGAGGTTGCACAGATGCAACATGCAACAGGGGAAATCCTTTGTGATCATGGAATGGAGGAGTCTCTTCAGTCCACCAATGAGAATGCCAGCCTGAGAAAAATGACATCTCATTGCTATGGATTTATGTAGCATAGTGAGTGCTGGGAACATGGCTACCATAGAACAAAGCTGGGGAAGCAGTCAGTATATATGTAATTCTATAGATACCTGTGGGACAAGTCTGAGGTGTCAAAACAAATGTGGGTATCTGGGACTATCAGTAGGCAGTGGAACTAGTCTAGGTGGGTCAGATAGTGTATGTGGGGATCTGCAACTTCCTTTGGGCAGTGGAACAATGCTGGGGGAGTCAGACAATGTATGTGGGGATCTGCAACTACCAGTGGGTGGTGGAATCAGACATTCCTGCTCCTCCCATGACTTAGAAGTGCGGAGAACTCTACATTGAGTAGGAGTGTGGGAAGGCAGTGACTGGCTACATTGTTTGCAGCATTGATTGCCTATTGTAATCAGATAGGTGGTGAATACCAGGGGTGCATCAGGAAGGTCCTGATGTCCCTGAACAAGGTTTTATTATATTTTTATTTTTTTTAAGGAGGGGGTTAGGGAGTGAATTTGTCAGGTCAGTTCACTGTATGGGCTTTGACAAAATGGTCGGGATGTAGAATTATAGTTTTGGAAGCAGGTCTCCCTTTCCTGCTATCTTCAGGTAGAACAAACAGGGTATCCATGTGCCTAAAAGATTGTTGCTTGTTAATCATATTTACAATATCTGTCTACATCCAAAGTACGAAGTTGAGCCTCCTTAAGATTATGTGGTTTAGGGCAGAAGGAGAGGTAGTAATTCCTGATTGATGTGGAAGGAAGAAACAACTTTTGTTTGAACTTCAGAAATCATTTGTAAAGCCCAGTTTGACTTGATGAAAAACAATGTATGGGGATTTGAAAGACCGAAGCTCTGAGACTCCCCTATCTGAAGAGACAGTTGCATGTGAAATTCTTGATGGAGCCTGACGATAACTGTTCAAAGGGTGTTGACTGAGGAGATTCCAAAACCAGATTAAAATCACATGGAGGAGTAGGTGCTCTATGAGAGGGATAAAATCTTAAGAGTTTTGTTTTGCAAGAACCAGAGTGAGTCCCATAAATGTTAACACCACAAAATTAGAAATCGAGGTAGAAGAGGAAGCTTTGTTGCCTTGAGAATCATCCCTGTCTCTGGGGTGAAAAGGAAACCCTACATAATAACATAGATGAAAACTAAAATAAATCTTGGTAAAAAAAAGGACTGAGAAGTATGAAAGTGTGATGATGCAAAAGTGTCTAATCTATCATAAGAAGGAAACAATCAGCAAAAAGGGGTGCAAACCAGTATATGTTTTTTCAATAAAAAGAAAATTAAAAATAAAAATATACTCACAGAATAATACACACAGGCCTATTAGACATAGAACCGGTATAACAGGCATGCAGGGAAAAACTATCCACCCTATACACCTCTCATAGTAGAGAACACTGAATCCGCTTGTAAATGTACAAAAATATTTAATATGACTTTAAAAACAATACATTAATAGCCAAGAAACACACGCATTTCTAAGCACACCGCTTTTTCTTCAGGAGCAGCATTGGCTATAAAGAATGCTAAGGCTTCTCCTGAAAAAAAATCAGTGTACTCATAAACAAGTACAGCGTTTCCTGGCTATTTATGTATTGTTTTTAACCCTTTGAGTGCCAGAGGGGTACACAATGCATTGCTTTGCAATGCGTTGCGTACCCCTCTGGCACTCAAAGGGTTAAAGTCATATTAAATATTTTTGTACATTTACAAGCAGTGTTTTCTACTACAGGAGGTGTATCTCTCAGCAGGGTAGATAGTTATTCCCTGCATGCATATTATAATGGTTCTATGACTATTAGGCTGGTGTGTATTATTGTGTGAGTATAATTTTTATTTTTTATTATTATTATTTTTTTATTTATTGAAAAAACATATACTGGTTTACACCCCTTCTTGCTGTTTGTTTCCTTATCCAAGGATCGTCCAGAGGTCCTTGCACGTTTGTGGGTAAGCTGCATTCCAATCCATTTGTGGAGTTACTGAGTGAAGGCAGTCTTGAGTCCTTCATCTGTCCACCTAGCCACTTTTAGTGGTCTTGAATATTGTGAGTACGGTGGTGAAATTGGTAGTGGATTACATTCCATGTTCTGTATTGTTTCTAATTTATCACAGCCTGACTCACCCTTTTTATTACTGTTCTATGAAGTAAGCAATGTGGGGGCTCCCACATGATTTCCAGTGAACCCCAAGATTTCTTAAAGTGCAAAATGTGCAACTGTGAGCTAATATTTAACCCATATAGTGTATAAAAAGTATAAGTAAAAAAATAGCGTTACTTATCTCTCGGTATCCCTAACGGGACTGTTAGAACTGGAGCACAGGAACTCTCATCTGAAACAACTAGCCATCCCAACACGTGTCGCCAAACGGCTTCATCAGGGGATAGTAATCAAACAAACCCGTGCTCATATTTGAATGTTCCAGGAGGCAATCGCACACTGTGTACATATCACATGCCCAGTCCCCATGCCCCAATCACGTGATATAAATCACGTGAAAAAGACATATAAACAAAGCAAGAAACAGTCCTTGAAGTTTATTTTTTACTGTGGTGTGGGGAAAGATAGGCAAGACAACTGTAGCAGCAGTAGGGGCAGGGAGCATATTCTTTTTTATTGGCTCCTTACTAAATAATCCCACCACTACAATGAGACAAAGAAATAACTTGTTGGTTTACCTTGCGGATATATTCCTGAAGACCTTTCACACCATACATTCTAAAGACAAACCATAGTTTCAAGGAACGAAATCTTCTGCCCAATGGAATTTGCCAGTGCTGTAAATAAATAAAAATAATATGTCAGTTATTAAACAGAAGCATTCAAAAAACTGTATGACACAATAATATATTAGCTTTTAAAACATGATTACTTTATAAAAGAGAGGATGAAATAAGACATTTTTATTGATATTACTAAAAAGAAAGGCATTCTTCTTTTATAAAAATATAAGCAAAGAAGATAAGAAACCAAAATTCTGGGGAGCTTTTACCAAGCTTTTTTGTTTACTACAACATCTGACTACATCAGTAGTATCAATAGCTTCCTGTGTTATTACTTTATGGAATATTCATTGATACATTGTATCTTGAATTGTTATTGAGCATGATTGCCATGTAACAAACAACAATAAGCTTGCTTTGCAAGATAAGGGTTAAAATTCACATGTAGCAGACATCACATAGCTTACTGGCAAACTCTGGTCAAGAATTTGATGTAAAAAGGTATGAAGCAGCTTGCTTGGTAAGCTATTGGGTGATTTCCTCATGTAGCAGACATAAAAAATCTTTGTTCTTAAGCATTTATGTATTTCTTTATTTTACATTTCAAATGTATCATTTAGCTGCCAGGTAGACTAACAGCTTATTATATACAAATAATTTTAACTTTAAATTCAGGATTGAAGTCTGCAGTACTTACCCTGTAATCTGTTACTAAACCTACAAATAAACAGCAGAAAATAGTGTTAGTATAACATTTGCTGGATTATATTTATTATTCCTAAGGGATTTTTGTTTTTTGGGTAAGTATCACGTCCGTTGTTGTATAATAATATGCATAATAGTATTATGATCTAAAAACATATTTTTATTTAACCCCTTAAAGACCAGAGGGGTGTGCAATACATTGCTTTGAAATGAGTTGCATACTTACCTGGTCCTTAAGGAGTTAAAAAGTAAAGTTTTGCTAAGTCAATATCTGTATATGATAAAGAGATCCTCTCATCTATATCTATCTAATCCTTAGGGCCATATGTTCAAAGGGATAACGACAAAAAATTGTCGTATGAAAGACAAAAATAAGTAATTGAATGCATGAACAACATATTTTCTATAGAGGATATGACAAAAACTAGTAATGTCCGTTGTGTACAACACAATTCCTGAATTGATGGGCAAAGGGGTGGGGCAAGGGCATGGCTAAACTGTTCTCCAGTGTCGTATAGAGGAAAAGAAAATTTGTCGTAACTAACGACAAAAAAATGTCTTTCAAAAGACAAAATTTGTACGTTAAGAAAAAAGTGGAGGGAATGTGTTCTGAATGTGAGAATTTTTTTCTTTAGTTAAGACATTTTTGTTGTTAGTTAAAAAAATTTTAAAGATGTTTTTGTCATTAGTTAAGGCTTTTTTTGTCGTTCCATATGATAATTTCAGTCAGGACAAACGACATGTTTCTGATCACAACCGACACTCTGAAAATATTAATGATCCCAACTACACTGTACTTTGAAAAAGCTATTTCGCTACCTCTTTGAACATATGGCCCTTAGTGTTTCTTGTTTGCTATCGGGGGGAATGGCTGGGATCTCCTCATCAATAAAGCACACAAACTGCACACACAAAGGGGACTGTCCTATTCTCTGTATTGTTGCCTTTGCCACATGCCTGCGATGTGACGATTGGGACAGGGTGGTAGAAGCAATGTGGTTAAGATGAATCAACAGGGGGCTATATTGGACCATTCAGTGCATCGCTAATGCCACCCTGTCCCATTGAATGAATCACAGGCAACTGCATGCAATTCATTAGTATATAAAATTGTAGAGAGTTTCTGGTTCTCTGTCAGCTACTCCCACTGGTGGGAAAAAGGACAAGTTATGCAAAACTCCCCATTCTCCACCCAATGGGATGTCGCAGGGCAGGGAGTATACACACAGCACTGTCATAGTCTCAGTTACCATGAGAACCAAATCATGGTAAACATGGCATGGGCCGTAATTAATACTAAGATACACGTACGCACAATAAACCCACATACACAATACATTGACACAATACACAAACAAAACTCACTCATTCACACACACACAATACTCACACATACGAAATACATTCACACATTACACATAAACACACACACAAAATAAATGCACATACACAGTACACACAATGCACACACACAATATACTGATACAATACACACACTCACAAACCCAATACACAGTACACACAGCACATACAATTCATAATACGCATAACACACACACACACTATACATTTCATACACAACTCACACACTCACTCATACAATACACACATTATACAGTATATACAATACATATACACTCATACACAATACACACACTCTCTCGAACACACACAACACCAACACACAATACAAACAATATACACAATATAAAGTACAAACAAAACACAGACAACACACACACACACACACTAAGCACACAGCACATACAAGACACAATATTCACAATACACACAACACATAATACATACAATACACACACACAATATGCACGAAATGCAAACACAATACATACAATACACACACACAATATGTGCATACAAAATAAACATAATACACAATACACTCAATATACCCACAATGCACACACTCACAATACACACAGTATACACACTCAATACATGCAGTATACTTCAATATACACAGCACACAATATGCACAAAACTCACAAACAATACACACACGCACAAACACTATAAGTGCACACACAATAAACATAATACACAGTACACACAATATACACACAATGCACCCACAACACACACTCACTTCCAGACATACACATACAATAAACACATATACACATACAATACACACACACACACTACACAATAACCATGCACACAATACACACAGTATACACACATAATACATGCAATATAAATACACACAGAATACACACAGCACACTATATGCACAAAACCCACATATAATACACACACCATACACACTGATCCACATGAGCACAATACACACACACACACAATATGCACAGTACAAAATACATACAACACGCACACAAAAAGAACAATATGTTCACAATACACATACAACACACACAATACATACACACATAATGCACACAATATACACAAAAAATAATAACACAGTATACACCATGCACATACAATACACATTACTACTTTCACAGAAATACACACACAGTGCATACAATACACACATATAAACTACATAAAGTATGCACACACAGCACAAGCACATGGTACATGAAATATATACACAAAATACATGCAATACACACAGTATGCACACACAATACACACTCACACAATATACACACACAATACACACACACAAACACAGCACCCACAATACACAATATGCACACAAAATACACAATAAACAAGACAGACAATACATGCAAAACACAATGCAAATAATACACACACAATATATACACACACTTTTCTCTCTCATTCTCACACTCACACAGTCCCTCCTGGAGAGTTGTGTAATGCATTGCTTTGTATTGCGTTGTACACCTTTTCGGAGATGAAAGGGTTAAGCATTGAAAATTAAACAAGTCAGTCATTAATTCCTTAAAGATCGCTGATGTGCCAGGACCGTCAAAAGTGCCAGGTCTGTCCCCATTGCAGTGCCAGGACCTTCAAAGTTAATTTGTTTTATTAACCGGATGAGCAAAGCCATACCAATACTGCTAGTACAGAATAAATGTGATATTAGAAAGAACACTGAATTTTACATCCACTTAATGTTGTTGACATTTCTCTGCAATGTGTAGGTTAATAGATATTTAAGCATTTTGACAATTATCTTCTTCTCTTCTCATTTTATTTGCATGATCTGCCTTACACTTAACAGTTACATATTCCCAGCTAAATCACTGCTGAGTGTTACTGCATTTCTATACTCTAACTGGGGATGCGTAGTTATTTTAAGAAAGAGTAAGGTAAAGTTATAGAACGGCTCCTCTTTCTACATTTTATTTGCTGCTTTTGGTTTTTTCATGAAATAACTAGGTATTTCACACAAAAAAACCCAGATTTAACACTTTAGCTGTAACCCACACATAGACACATACACACCCAAATGTATGAATGGCTCTATTAAGGGATGTCAATGTTTACAAAATCCTTCTGTTAAACAAATTATATATTCCTATAGGTAATTCCTCTTTAAGATCATTGATATGGTAGGACAGTTGAAAACAATTGTCTTTCTGTTTTGCTGCTCTGAAATACATTATAAATTTGTTGATTTGATTCTCCAGTAGTGAGAACAATCATATCAGTGTAGTATAGTAAGAATAATCATATCAGATGCAAAAGTATCAGTACTTGATCGAAAGTATTGGTACTTACATGGAAAACTACATTTTTAGAGCCTGATACCACCAAGTGGGCAGTATAAGAGAAGCCATGTTGCTAGCATGCTTAGCTCATTTACAGGTGATTTTGTTTGGAGGTCAAACTGCATTTTGGCAACACTGTTTTGAACTGTCTGGAATTATTTAACCTTAAACTTCTGACTCGCATAGCTCATGGAACTGAAGTCAAATGTTACCATTGCTTAATCACAATGGAACGCATGATACTCATAGTCATGAGCTATCTCATAGCATTTGCCCTTCTGGTTCAATTACAGTGGCAATATCTTAAATTAACATACATATTGTCAGGGAGGGTAAGAAGCATTTGTTGTTTAGTGTGTTTTTTCATATTCTACACAAAATTAGCTGTTAATTGGATAAAATATCCCCTTTTTTTCCTGTCTCCACTAATCATCTTAATGATATAGGAACTCCAGCAGAGTGCAGCTTTTGGGCTTTTGATGGGATTTTAATTGAATGTTTCAGTAAATGTGTAGCTAATGACCATTATATTCACATATCCTTTTTCTGACAAAGTGTGGGGCATAATAGTCTCTAACTATTTATGCAACAGTGATTCTCAGCATTACTTCTGCAGCTGTATTTGACCAATGGAAAATATATGTGGCTATTCTCTTCCATTTCAAATTCAACCTTTTGCCCTATGTATAATATCTGAAGATTTCATATACATATTATAGGGTTTAGCATAATAAAAGAACTTACATTGATATTTAATTTATTTAAAATACAACGTGGCAATACTTATAAGGGAGTAAATATCAATATGTGTGTCAGTAGATCTGTCTTTTCAAAACATTTAAATATTCAAAACTCTAACATTTGTGACATTTAGCTTCAACTATTTAATGTAAAATCTATTTTGCATGAAGCAAAAATAAGCAACATAAATCAAGGAAGGACAGTTCATCAACCTTAATCAGCCATTCATGATTTTTGTAGTCCTGCAAATGTTAGAGAGCCTCGTGTTGCTCACATTTATTTATCAAAATTAAAAATGAGATATTAGAAGGCAAATAATTAATATATTGATATATATTATATACACATCTATCTATCTATCTATCTATCTATCTATCTATCTATCTATCTATCTATCTGTATATATAGATATACTAGCAATGTGGGACGGCATTGCCCGTCAGGATATATAGGGAATTAATGCGCACACACATGGATGCAAGACAAACACACACAGAGACACACACGCAAATACACACGCATTCACTGAGATGCATAAAGATCGACACAGTCATACATACATGCAATGCACAACATGCAGACACATAGAGTGTGATACAGACATGCGACACACACAGTGAGGAACACACATGCACACACAGAAGTGAGTCATAAGGGGGTGACTTATGTGTCATTGTTATGAGTTTGTGTTTGTAGTTATGCCTCCACTGTGGCATTCATTCATATAGTTGAAATGCATGTGGTAATTGCACATACTATGGTAGAAGGTGGATCGTGCTAGCTGCCGGGGTGTGAGTGAGTGTGTGTGAGTGGCATTCATTCATGTAGTTGAAATGCATGTGGGAATTGCAAATACTATGGTAGAAGGTGGATCGTGCTGGCTTCCGGGGTGTGAGTGAGACTATGGTGGTAGGTGGATCGTGCTGGCTCCTGGGGTGTGAGTACGAGAGTGAGTGAGTGTGTGTGTGATTGAGTGAGAGTGTGAGGGTGTGTGAGGGTGTATGAGTGTGAGGGTGTATGAGTGTGAGTGAGAGAGTGTGAGTGAGAGTGTGTGTGTAAGTGAGTGTGATTGAGTGAGAGTGTGTGCGATTGAGAGTGTGAGTGAGTGTGTGAGTGAGAGAGTGTGAGTGTGTGGGACTGAGTGTGTGATTGAGTGAGTGTAAGAATGTGTGTGAATTATTGTGTGTATGACTGAGTGTGTATGATTGGGTGTGTATGACTGAATGTGTGTGAGAGTGTGTGTGAGTGTGTGATTGAGTGTGTTTTTTGTCTGATGTGTTTGTGTCTGTGGTGTAGGAGCGAGTGGCAGCCATTTTGTTTTTTCAGTTATTTAGATAGTGGTGGGCGGGCTGGATAGTGGGGGCAGGCCAACTCCCTGCATGATTTAAATCACTCCCCCAGTGAATCACCCAATGGGAGCAGTAACTCCTCCTTACTTAACCCTTTGAGTGCCAGAGGGGTAAGCAACGCATTGCTTTGCAATGCGTTGTGTACCCCAGGGGCGTCGCTAGGGGTGGGCTAAGGAGGCTGAAGCCCCGAGTGTGTCAGTGGGCAGCCCCGAATGTCAGACAATCAGCAGACTCACTCCTCCTGCTGTTTATCCTGAGGCTGGCTGGCTGGCTGCTGCCCAGCAACTTGTGGGCATATATAGCTTGGAACAGCAGGTTGCTGCCTTACTCTGTTCTCAGCTTCAGCCCACAGTCATCCGCTCCACACTGGCTCTTCTATCACTTCCTGGTGCTTTGCGATGAGGTCATCAACATGCACCTGAAGTACCAGAGGAGGCAGTGTGGAGCCCATGGCTCTACACTGAAACAGAAAGCAGAATGGGGCAGAGCAGAAGAGAAGATATGAGGGACAGTATAGATGGGGGAAATATATGGCTACCAGTGGCAGGTAAACAAGGCTGGTGGGTGTCACATTGTATGTGTAGAATTTGTGGGCTGGCTACCAGAGGGCAGGGGAACAAGGCTGGTGGGGTCACACAGCTTATGTAGGGAATCAGTGGCTACCAGTGGGTATTGGAATAAGGATGGTGGTGGTCATATAGTGTATGTGTAGAATCTGTGACTTTCAGTGGGAAGGATAATAAGGCTTGTGGGGTCCACAGTGTATATGGGGAATCAGTGGCTACCAGTGGACAGGGTAATAAGGCTGGGGTAGGTCACATAGTGTATGTAAGGAATCTGTGGCTACCAGTGGGCAGGAGAGCAAGGCTAGGGGGGTTATATAGTGTATGTAGAGAATCTGTGGCTACCAGTGGTTAGGGGAATAACGTTGTTGGGGGGGTCACATAATGTAAGCATGGAATCTGTGGACAGGGGTAAAATGCAGTTGGGAATCACATAGTGTATGTGAGGAATCTGTGGATACCAGTGGGCAGGGGGGGCACACGCAGTGTATGTGGGGAATCTGTGGCTTCTAGTGGGCAGGAGAACAAGGCTGGTGGGGATGCACAATGTATGAGGGGAATCTGTGGCGACCAGTAGGCAGTTGTAGAAGGCTGGTGGGGTAACACAGTGTATTTGGGGAATCTGGGCAGAGAAACATGGCTGTGGCTACCAGTGGCCAGTGGAACAAGGCTGTGGTATCATAAAGTTTATGTACGTTGTTCTGTGGCTACCAGCGGCCAATGGAAAAATGCCGGCAATCAGACAGTGTATGATTGGCTACAGGTAACCAGTGGAACAATGATGGGGTATCACACAGTGTATGTATGGTTCTATGGATACCAGTTGCCAGTAGAAGAAGACTGAGATATCAGTTCATGTGTGGGCCTGGTGCTACCGGTGGCAAACCACTGGAGTATCAGACAGTGGATGTGTGGCTAATAGGGGCTAGAAGCGCAAGGTTATCAGGCAGTGTATGAGGGGTTCTATGGCTACCAGTGGGCAATGGAACAATGATGGGTATAAGCATACCTCCCAAGTGTCCCTCTTCGAGCCCCAAATCCCTCTGTCCCTCTTTCACACCCTGGTGTCCCTCTTTTTAGGACATCAGACTCTGTGGTGGGTATATAAGTGTATCACATTTCTCCACAGCAAAATAAACTCGCATTAATGTTTGTTTAAACATCATTATATTTGTTTATACATTATCTGTGTAAATAAAATACTTTGGTGTTGCTCTTGATAATTTATTCAGTTACATCAATGGCTCATATGTATTAAAGCAACCTGGTTTTATTCTGGAGTAAACCAACTGCACAATAGGGGGCAAATAAAAGTTCTTAAAATCCACTGCACTTGAATAGAGTTTTTAACCTCTTGGATGCTAGGTAGGTCTCCAATGCATTGCTTTGCAATTTATTGAAGACCGCTCTAGCATTCAAGGAGTTAAAACCCCTATTTAATGTGACAGGAATTTTTATTTGTTCCTTGTGGTACAGTTGGTTTACACCACAATAACTTCATTTAGTTAGAACAAAAAACAATGGCAAGAGTTGAACATAAAATGGCTTACTTCTTAACTCTTTGCATTGCATTATATATAGATTAGTAAAATAAACATATATGTTGTGTAAGGATAACTCACTCCATACTAAAGCGTTATCATCACTACCACTGGTGGCAGGCACTCTGTTGAATTTTGCTGTGGGCTCTAGCCCCAGATTGTTTTGGAACCTATAAACGCCCCTGGTGTACCCCTCTGGCACTCAAAGGGTTAAGTTGAGGTAACATAGCAATATAACACACGGTGGCTCTTCAGCTGAGGCAGCATAGTAGGGTTGCCTCCCACCCAGTATTTTACCGGCAGCCCAGTAAAAAAATTGGCTTCTGTCCAATGTTAAGTCTATGGAGGGAATGCCATGGCTGGTATTTTTTGTAAGAAAAGGTGGAAACCCTACAGCATAGCAATATGCTGAGGGAACAAATAGAAAGTGGTGTTTGAGGCTTGCCCTCTGTAACATACAGCAAAGCATCTCTCTCCCTTTAAGGAGAAAGGGCGGGAATCAGGAAGCAGGAAGTGGAGGAGTGACAGTGAGGTGACTGAAGAGATGAAAAGAGTTAAATAAAAGAGTTGCTATTAAGTTTATCCCTGAGTTTGTATTTTATGGGAACATTACACCCTCGTACTGAAACAGAGTGTATGGAGGGTTACACTTAATTGTGGGAGGTGAAACAGTGTGTTTGTGGGGTCATGATCCTGAGTGAGTGTGTGTGTGTGTGGACTGGGAGAAGTTACTGATATCCCCTACTTCAGGAGCGAGTGGCAGTTATATTTTTTTTGTCAGTTGGATAGTGGTGGGCGGGCCAACTCCCTGTATGATAAACATGCCCCCATTCAATCACCCAATGGGAGCAATAAAGTCCCCATTCAATCACCCAATAGGAGTTGTGTCTCCTAATGAGACATAAATTATGTAATGAGGCATTCTGTTCAATGTGTGTTTGTTTTCTGAGGAGACATAAACTGTGTTCTGTGTGTGAGGTACCATAAATTATGCAATGAGGCTTATTCTTTTATATATATAGATAGATAGATATAGACAGAGGGAGTGAGAGAGTAAAAGAAATGTGTAGGGGAGGGCGAAAGGTCCTGTCGTGCACTTTCGCTATAAAAATGTGATGTTTCCTGGAAGTGAAACACAATACAAGCAGCTACAGAGAGGGAGAGAGAGAGGTTGCTAGACTGTTGTGCTGTGCAAAATTGTGAAAAATTGAGGTAGCAGAGGGTTATAGTGTGTGCTATCACTAAGAGCACCTGGAATACTAATAAAAGGAGGAGCTGGAAGGAGCGTTATGTGTCCAGTGAGTCTGAGGAGGAGGAAGTGGCAACTACCAACATAAAAGGGTCTTGATGCCTTGATTCCCCAGACCCAATGATGGCCAGTCCCTCTACATCATCCCTAGGGATCTTGGGGAAATGTGTGTCATGGCAGAGGAAGAATAGGGTAGTAGTGTGAGCAGAACAGGTCAGCCACCTGTATCTGATGCCAGTACTGCGCCTACCAGGGTGTCTTGTGATTCTCAGGAGGGGGGAGTAGGAGATGATGCCAAGTATGACAGCAGGGTACCCTAAGTTACACTTGCCATCCCCAAGCAGTACCACTACTGCTACTACTAAGATACAGCAGTTACAGAGTTTTTAGGCATGAGGGAGAGGTGATAGTAGTACTGAGGAAGACTCAGAAACTGAAATTTATGTGGCTGGTGTTAGTAATAGTGATGGTGAAGCAGCTGGTGTGACTAGCATGACCGCAGTAGATCCTCTTGCTGATGCTGAGGTGGAAGGGAAGTAATGCGGAGCAGATTAGCATTCAAGGGAGCTCACAACATTCCCCTGACCATGGGAGTCCCCTTCCCCCCACTGAATTGTCCCTATGGACCATGATCCTGAATACCATCACCAACATGAGCACAGATAGCTGCCTGTGTCTGCTGCTATTGCTGCCAGTCTGCCTTCTTCAGCTCAAAAAGAGATGGAAAGTATGACTGTAGGGGACCCTTTGTCACATTTGGTATCCTCTCCAACCTCTGAGATATCTGTAATTGAGCAGCAGCAGCAAGGAGGGATTGATGGTGGTGATGATGATGGTGGAGAAGATGGAGTGGAAGAGACATTAGTGGCCTTTTTAGCCCAAACCAAGAAGGAATGGTAGATGGGGATGGGCATCACCACCACCACCACCAGTGAAATTTGTGAATTTGCAGAGCTTGCTGCTGCTTTAATTCCTGCTGCTCCTGAGTTACAATAGCAGTAGGATGATGAGGAGCAGGCTAATGTGCCACAGACCACCATGGGCACAGTGGGAATGGGGTACAGCGATGTAGGACTAGGACAGGTTCCACTTGCCAGCAGCAATAGTCCTGGTCCTAGTTGCAGTGCTGATTCAGAAGCAGTAGCAGCAACAGCATCAACATCATCCTCTGCCCCAGTGAAGGGGAATGTGGAGAAGAAGAAAGACGCCATTTCTCTCCACCTTTCCCCTCCCACTGAAGTCTTGCGTGTGGAACTATTTTTCTCTTGGGACAGGCACAGAGCAGTCATCAGATATGGCAGTGTGTACAATTTGTGAAACGTTGGTGAAAATGATGGAACACACCTTGGCACAACCACCCTGACAACACACATGAAACACAGACACCATTACATGTATGTGAAGCATGTTAAAGCCAAACCCCCACCAAAGAAATCTGGTACCAATGTTGCTGTACCCTCTGACTCTCCCCAAAGGCAACAAGAGGTGAGGCAGAAATCAAAGAGGAGGAAGAATAGAGAAACCCAGCCATCTTCTTTCTGTAGGGTCAGGCTGCGGGAAGATGTAACTACATCTTTTGGTGATCCACCTCGTTCATCTTTACCTCTACCACAGCTGATAGCCATTCCGAAGATGCGGGAGTTCATGTCCACCCATTACACACTGTGTGGTGTGCTGACCACACATGGCAGTGTGGTGGAGGATAATCGCAACCAGGGCATCAAGCAGCATCTGAGGAGATTTCATTCCACAGAATATGCTAAGTTGGTGGCAGGGAGAGCTCATCATTACTATTAAAACTGAAAGTTGTCACGTGTACTTAGCAGGGAGTGGAGAAGAAGCATAGTGACAGCAGCAGTATTTAGTTTCTGGTGGGATGATTTCACATTGGGGACCCTAAACGTCATGATGTTTGGTTAGAGTTGTGCTATGTGTTTGATGTGAGCGCAGATGTGCCCATTGTTCCCAGTCATTCCCTTATTTACCACACACACACACACACACACACACACTGTGTACATTCCAGTTGCTTTCTGCTCTCAAGGGAAGAATTTCTATTCCAACAACACACCCATGATTTTGGAGGAGGGGCAGGTGAAGAAGCATTATTGGCCAACTTCTTTTGTCCACAAATACCTGAAGTGGTGATGCTAGTTATTGTGCTGCAACTGCCTCAGACACATCACTGGAGCTTGTAGTGGCAAGTGGAACCATGATCATCATCACCCATATCAATGCTGTTAAACAACTCAGCAGCAGCAAGAACAGCAGTTTCAAATGCCGCAATGACACCGGGGCATTTGCCACTGGCCACCAAAACATGACATGCTGGCACTAGATCAGTAAAGCATATTTTTTTTCCCAGGGCTTGTTCTTTCAACAAAAACCAGAGGCTTACAAAATAAAGTCCTACAAATCACTGATTCCTAAGGGCTTGTAAAGCTAACAAGCAGAATTGATAATTATCTGTGATTCCTCAGGGCTTGTGACACTAGCAACCTGAATTGATAACAATTATCCGAGGTTCCTCAGGGCTTGTGACGCTAACAAGTCAAAGTCCTACAAATACATTTTTCCTCAGGACTTGGGCCTAAAACGTCTAAGTCCTACAAATCAATGTTTCCTCAGGGCTTGTGCCAAATAAGTCTATAAATCAAGGTTTCCTCAGGGCTTGGGCCTAATACAAGTCTAAATCCTACAATAAATCAATGTTTCTTCGTGCTTGTGCCTCTAATAATTCTAAGTCCTACAAATCAATATTTCGTAAGGACTTGGGCCTCTAACAATAAGTCTAAGTCCTACAAAACAAAATACTATATCCCATCAAATATCAGTCTGCCCCAGTCACAGCTTACATCAGGGGGTCCCTGTCTCTATTGTGATACGTACCAATTTCTTATTTTATTTTTAATTTTATTTATTTCCTTATTAACTGTCCCCCAAGAGTCAACAACCCCCCAAAAAAATATTCCCTGTTCAACTGATTATTTTGCCAGACTACACTCACAAACATAGGCACCCTCCTAAGATCCCTTTTATATCATGTTTTTTTATTGAATTTTCTTTTTATTAACCATTCCCCCAATCCCAGTAAACAAAAAAAAAAAAACCCTGGTCAACTGATTTTTTCCCCAAACTCCACCAACACAAGCACCTTCAGACTAATTTTATACTATGACTTTGGGTAATAAAATAAAATTTGCTATATGTTGTGTGTAAATTTATGTTTCCATTGATTTCAATGCAATGAGCTAGGCAAAAAAAAAGTGGAAAAACTGCACTTTCCACTGGAAATTATTTGCAAAGTGGGAAGTGCCATTATCTGACAATTTTGGTTTGAGGCAAAATTTTTACCCATCCCTAGAAATGTGGTGCACTGTTTGGCACTTCCTCCTGATTATTTTGTTAAAGTAGGGCTCCCAAATCTTCACCCATTCTATATACTGTAGTAACATAGTTGATGAGGCTGAAAAAAGACATGTAGCCATCAATTTCAGCCCATGCCAAATCAGCCCTATTGATACAGAAGGCAAAAAAAGAAGTATTTTCCAATTAAATATTAACCCCTTAAGAACCATGTACACAATGGGGGAAATTCTGCGCTTTTGTCTCTTTGCCCATGACCTGCCATTTTTGTTGGTGTTAGCCATAGCTTTATCCTCATTAATCATCCATCTCAGCCTTAAGAGGACCAATATCAACCTTAATATTTTTGTTATTTATATGTTTGTTGAATTATTTAGGATTAAGCAATACTTTTCTCATTTTCAACTTTAGCTAGTCTAATTGGTTGTTTGCAGATTTTATTACAATCTTTATATTTTTTAAATAATTCATCTTACCCTTCTGAATTTTAAAAGCCCGCTTCATATTTCTCATTTCCCTGCAAACCTCTTTATTAAGCCACATTGGTCTTAATTTGTACTTATTCCCCAGTAGTATATATTGATCTGTCTGGTCAATCAGATTTGAGATCTGAGAGGAGGTGGCTTACCAGGCTGAAAAGGGGAGGGAGGGGGACAATTTATTATATAATTTTCACAAAAAATATAGAGATTTCAACATTACCACTGTATAGTATACAGTATACACATCATAGATTAACACTCAATGAAGCATAACTAACCCTTTAACCCCAAAACAGTTTAAAATCCCCTTCAACCCTCTAACAATCGTAACCTTTCCGCTAATGTACAATCCACGTCGACTATAAAGATTGCCCCAAGGGAAAAGACAGCCCAGTGCTCTAGGAACCCAAACACCTCCTGCTTACACCAAGTCTTTAGACACACATTTAACTCCCTAATCTCCCATTGCCTATCTGATGTAGCATGTAGCACATGTAGTATTTCAGAAAATACTACTTTAGCGATCCTTTGCTTAAGCTTATATCTTAAGTCCCTGAAATCCTTCTTAATGGACCTCCATTTTCCACTGATTTTGTCATTTATACCAACATGTACCATAACAGCCGGGTCATGCCCTGCCCCTCCCAAAAATCTATCAACCCGATCTGCCATATGTCAAACCTGAGCACCCAGGAGACAGCAAACTGTTCTATTTTAGTGATCCTTGGGACATATTTCCCTGTCTGTCTTACTAATAATGGAATCCCCTACCATCACCATCTACCTAGGTCTCCCTGAGTCCCGGATCCCATCAGCACTACAGGGGCTTTTCTCCCATCTGTTATAGAGGATAGTCTTCTCCAGCAAAGTGTCAACATCTCTAACATCATTATTCAATGTAGCAAATCTGTAGGGTGAGTAAATACAGGAGTGTCCTCCCTATTCCTCTGCCCCCCTTGTTACTTCGAACTGTAACCTGGCTAGCTATCTGTTCTTTCTTTGTGCAGTCTCCACTCCCAGAACTTCCTACAACAGCTTCCTTATGCTCAGCTAGCAGAAAACTCCTATCAAGATTGGCCATCTCCCTTGGAACGGTGGTTCCAGTTGTGCAAGCATATGACAGCCTTGTGCATTAACTCATATTAAGCCAATTACCACAAGTGTGTGTATATATATATATATATATATATATATATATATATATATATATACTGGGCAAATCAGCACTCACAGGACTTTCATTTGTGAAAAACAAAAAATGTGTTTATTAGATCCCCTTGTTTGTATATATATATATATATATATATATATATATATATAATGTTTAATATAGATATGCACAGTTAAGTTAATAGATATTTGGTCCCTTGTTGAATCTCCTGTACTTGAATCCCTTGCTATTTAAATTCCCAGCACTTACCACACTGCTGCATTTACACACTGCTCAAGATTCACACGTTCAAGTATTCACTGTTCCTCTGCTTTATATAACTGAAAGCCACCAATTGTAACACAGCAAACAACAAAAACATTCTCACCAGAGACTGCAGTCAATCAATATGATGTGTATAAAATAATAACTTTATTAAATTGATGTACAACGCTGCCCATACAAGAAGATGCAGAGGAAAGAGAGATATATTCCACAGTCCACTGGTGCTGGTGACCACACTGTCTCACAATCTGGCCTTGTTCTACTGATAGATAAAGAACTAAACAGCCTGACCTTGTTCTACATGTAGCCTCATATGCACCGTCTACCAGCCCTGCAAATTCCACTGGTAGGCACAGTACTACACTATACTGGTTGCAAGCCTAGCCTCATTACACTGGTAGTCACATAAGTTCACTACACGGTCTGCTTGTTCTACTTGATGCCAAAGAACCACACGTACACTGTTCACCAGAACAGTCTTGTTACACTGTACTTTCACTCTCCATATGCCAAACTTTTTTAATCAGTTGAATATACTGTCTTGGTTTTATGCAGGGCAAGCAAAAGTGTTTCATAAATGTGGCTCTCACAGGAATTTTAGTATTGCATACAATGTTGTCAAGAGCTCCAGAGGCACTGGACAATAGCAATAGTATACGGCTTACCCAGAATCTTATTTAAGAACAGTGCAGTAAGATGTAAACGTACAGCTGAAATAAAGATGGTGTCAGCAATCTGAATGACAAGAGAGAGGGACTGAGAGCTGGCACAAAACAACTTCACAAAAAATATGAAATGGCGAGACTCCCTCAAAAAGGGCTATTAGGGCTAGGTGCTAGCAGGTGAAGCTGGAGAATGTGGCTAGGATACGTAAGCCAAAACATGGCTGAATGTACTGCAGACTAGGCCGCATAAAAGTGCTAGAAGCTAGATAGCCCCGTGAAACTGAAACTGGACCCAGTCAATGACAGGGTTGTTTCAACAAAGCCAGGGGTAGCCCAGAATAACCATAGTTTTAGGAGCCTTCATGATATCCAACTTTATGGTCTCCACATGACTCTGCCTATAACCCACCAACAATGGCTGCAATATTAATGAAATGTATCTGGTACCTAATGAAGGACCATCCACTACAACAGTGGGAACCAGTGGAAGCCATTTACATAGGGTAATCCCAAATCGCTGGATGAAGGAAGCATCAAGAAAGAGTCCCGCAGCACCAGGGTCAATGAAAGCTTGTACAGACACAGCACTGATAGTCCAGGAAGGACTCAGCAGAAAGCTTAAGCTTTTATCCACAGCAGAGGGGACAGAAGGAAGACAGAGAGGATCCCCCACTCCCTAAGACTGACTGGTCTGCCTTTGTTAGGGCAAACACAGGCCAAATTACCTGACCCACTGCTGTAGAAACAGAGACCCAGTGTGCATCTTCTGTTCTTTTCCTCTTCTGGTAGGTGATGATCCGACCAATATCCCTAGGTTTGGGCAGAGACTCTATACTAGTAGGAGTCTAAAAACAGGGAGCCAGATACACTGGTGGGTATGGTGGAGGATGGCAAGTCTGATCACAATCCCTCTCAAGGCATCTCTACGAGAAGACTATGTGAGGAGCACATTGCGATTAGGTCTTCCAAGGAATCAGGAATGGTGCAGGTGGTGAACTCATCCTTAAGATGGTCAGACAACCCTATCCTAAAGGTGGCCTTCAACACACTCTCCCCTCAGTCCATCTCACAAGCCAAAGTATGAAACACCATGGTGTACTGGGAAAGGGTACGTGTCCCTTGCTAAATCTCCAACAATGCCTGAGGACCAGGGGAGTCAAATAAGGACCGGATGTTAGATGTCTCAATAAATGGGCATGATGACATGCTTTTAATAAACATACATGGGCCTCAAACAAAATGGTATAGGGAACTCCTTTTTACTGAGATCAAGCTTTTTCTTTTTCTTCCCAGTGCATAGTATTTAGTGGTGATTTAACACCTTTACTAGGCCTATGGACAGGGGAGGTACCAGAGGTACACAGAGATATGATAGTATTATTTAAATAGTATTATTATTATTATAATTTAAATAGAGATGTTTACATAGAGGATTTGCATATTTAAGGTTTTCCCAGGCCACATGGGGTTCACTTTCTATATGAGTATCAATAGGAGCAGAATAGATAGTTTTATTGTTGTTGGGTTTTTTTTCATCTCCTGAGTTGCAGGCAGAAGAGTTTTCCGATCATCTTTTGCTATCTTTTTCCCCAGAGGAGGAAGGGCCTTTGAGGATTTAGAATTAGAGGATTGCAGACAACCTTTCAGGGATTTCATTCAGGCCCTGGAGTCATTAGGGGACTTTTGTGACTAGATCTGAGTGGTGGGAGATAGTTAGGGTTCAAACCAGGAAGTTCTTCCAAAGACTATCTAGGAACCAGTGTCTTGATAAATATAAAATGTATCTTGGTCTTAAAATGAAGTCCGTAATCTTAATTTGTGGAAATGTTAATCCCCTTGAGACCTTCAGTGTTAAGTCTCTTATAAAGGATTGTTAATATGATAGGTATTCTTCCTTGCTTCTGGAAAGGAATTAAGGTTTATACCACTCACCTGATACCTAACAGAATTGTTTGCACAATTCAGAAGGATCCCCAGTAAGATCTAGCCGGGATCTTGGAAGTTGTGAGGATTTTTTTTATAAAGGCCTCCTAACTGGAACAAAACACAGAACAGAGAGCAAACTTTCTAAGGTTTACTCCTCGATGTGGATATTCCTGTTTACATTTTGACAGCAAGAATAACAGCTAATGAAGCCAAAAGTGCCATTAATTTGCTGAAGAAGATGTCTAACGGGACACATTTTATTAAAGCGGAACTTTCACCTGTGTCTCAGTGTGGCTTTATACGTTCATTTGTGTCCTCTGTTCCTATCGTTGTGTGTGTTTTATCTTGAAAATGCGTATAAACTGAGATTTTCATACTTTAATTCTTTACCTGATGACGTAAGCCTTTCCTCTCGCTGTATAGCCGTGCACCGTATGGTGCATAAGACACTCCCACAGGGCTTGTGCTTGAAACCTCCGTCCTCCCCCTGAATCCTACTTCAGTCCCTTCTATGGCATGTGACCTGGCGCGCTCCTTGAATCGTGCACATCCAGGTCACGCCAGAGATGTGTGTACCTATGACAAGAAAGAGGGAAAAAAAAAAAAAGCAGTCTCGCAAGCGGTGAGTGACAGGGCGCTGGGAGAGCTTGAGCATGCGCTGTGTCACTGTGAATGGAAGATGGCGCCGATCGCCCTGGATGAGCTGGTACATTAGAAGGTACAATTACACAGATTATGTTAAGAGATATGGAATTATACATGTTGTATTGAAATAAATATACCTAATAGATTCAGCCTATACAATCTTTTTGGTGTGTGAAAGTTCCACTTTAAGCTTTTACAGACCCCCTGGCTTTGCATCTCATGGAGGTCTTTAATGAATGCCTGGAATAAGGTTCTCTCCCTCTTTCCATAAAAAAGCCCTTATCTTGTAAACTATTGGTGACTTTCATGCAGTTGGCTACTGGCATCTTATTGCCCTTCTCAATACTGCTAGGATGATTCTGGCAAAGAGCCTGTTTAGTAGACTGATTTTAGTTTCAGATCAGTTGTTTTCCCTTTCTCAGTCCTGCGCAAGGGCAGAGCATATTTTATGCCCTCTGCAGTCTGAGAGGTCCAAACGGTGTGTTGCTGAGGGTTCAAGAATATGGCATTCCAGGGAAATTTGTTAACTTCTTGTAAGAGTTGTATAAAGGGACTGAAAGCTTTTCTGTTGTGAATGGTTGGAGGGGTGGAGCCTTTGAAAACGGTTCTAGTGCCAGGCAAGGTTGCCTCCTTGCTATATGTGATTGCATTGAATCCCAGTAGTTCAGATACAACGGTATGAGTCATACTGTCTCATGCACTCAGTGCATACACACCTCACTAACCAAAAAGCAGATCTTCCATTCTGCACATTACAGCTACCCAGTGCTCAGGTCATAATAAACAGAGAGCAATAGAGCAATCGAAGGAAGAATTGAATAAAGCTGGAATTCACCCTATGAAATTATGGTTTATTCAAAAATCATATTCCAGTAACAAAGTGTACAAGGGGTAGTCAGCAGTCCTCCACTACATAAAAACCAACAGCTTTTTCGAGTCCCACAAGGACTTTTCCAAAGAGTTCTATAAGGGATCAAACTTTTCTTCTTAGTGCCAGTTATAGTGTGCTTTATCCTGTGAAACATGTTAAAGCCAAACACCCACCAAAGAAATCAGGCACCGCTGTTGCTGTATCTCTTAACTCTCCCCAAAAGGAAACAAGAGGTGAGGTGAAAATCAAAGAGGAGAAAGAATGGAGAAACCCAGGTAGAGCCTGAAAGTTTGATAGTGTGCAAAACACCTGGTTCACCATCACCTTCTAGCTCTAGAGTAACTACATCTTCTGGCAATCCACCTCATTCATCTTTACCTCTCCCACCGGTTCATAGTCATTCAGTAGATGTCAGGATATGGCGGTTTGTGTCCACCCATTGCACACTGTTGTACTGACCACACATGGCAGTGTGATGGAGGATAATCTCAATCAGAGCATAAAGCTGCATCTGAGGAGATCCCATCCCACAGAATATGCTAAGCTGGTGGCAGGAATGGTTCTCAACTAATATTAAACTGTCTGCATGTTGTAATATGTTCTTAGCTGGGAGTGGGCAAGGGGCATAGTGACAGCAGCAGTACTTGGTTTCTGGTGGGGGGATTTCACACTGAGAACCCTAAGCATCATGGTGTTTGGATAGAGTTGTGCCATGAGTTTGATGTGAGTGCAAATGTTCCCGTTGTTCCATGTCCTTTCCTTTTTTGCCACACACACTGTGCACATTGAAGTTGATGATGAGAGACACAGTTCTTGCTCTTAAGGGAATCATTTCTATTCTACTAACAACACACCCATGATTTTGGAGGAGAGGCAGGTGGAGAGGCATTATTGGCCAACTTCTTCCTTTCTTCACATATACCTGAAGTGGTAGGGGATAATGCTACTGCCTCAGGCACATCACTGGAGCTAGTAGTGGCAAGTGGAACCATGATCATCATCACCCATATCACTGCTGTTATTGATCCCATTCCCTTTGAGCTACCTAATCATAATGTTGTTTAAACAACTCAGCAGCAGGAAGAACAGCAGTCACAAATTCCTCAATTACACTGGGGCATTTGACAGTGGCCACTGGCCAGCACAACATGACCTGGTGGCATTAAGCCAGTAGGGCATTTTTTTTCAGGGCTTGTTCTTTCAAAAAAAAAAAATTAAAAAATAACAGTTTTTGGGGGCTCATTTCTAACAAGCCTAAGTCCTACAAATCAACGTTTCCTCAGGGCCTGGGCCTCTAATAGCAAGTCCTACAAATAATTCTCTGTAAAGTAACCTCAAGTATCAGTCTGCCACATTTGTAGCTTATGTCAGAGGGTCCCTGTCTCTGTCACGTTACGTACCAATGTCTTATTTTATTTTTATTTTTTTAAATTTTTTTTATTAACTGTCCCCGAAATACCATTCAACAACCCCACCCCCTCAAAAAAAATTCCCTGTTCAACTTATTCTTTCTCTAGACTACACCCAGCAACATAGGCTTCCTCCTCAGACCCCTTTTATACTATGTCTTATGGGTTTTTTCAATTGTTTTTAGTTTTTAATTTTTTATTAACTGTCCCCATAATTCCAGTAAACAACCCACCCAAAACATTCCCTGTTTACATGATTATTTCCCTACACTCCACCAACACTGGCACACTCATACCCCTTTTATGCTATACCTTTGGAAACAAAATAACATTTGCTATGTGTTGTGTATAAATTTAATATTCCCATTGATTTCAATGGAATGAGCTAGGCTAAAAAAGCAAAAAAACAGCACTTTTTGCTGGAAATTATTTAACAAGTGGAAAGTGCAATTATTTGCCGATTTTGGTTCGAGGCGAAAATTTTATCCCATCCCTTCTGGCATGGAAAACTAAATTTGGCTGTAGTTTGTAGTAATTTGGGTAAATATTTGCAGAAATTTATATTAAAATTCAGCATAAATGTACTTACCTGATTCTTGTTGGTCATACTGGAGGTAAACTGGATCCATTTTGAAGGCACCAATTAAATCTGATCTCTTTTTTACCCTGTACATGAAAAAAGAAAATAATTTGATGAATACATCATGTATTTGCTGTAGACCTGTTGCTAAACAGCTGTGACATATATACTATAGTTTAACCCCTTAATGACCCCTGATGGTCATAGTATGTCATAGGTAGATCTGAGTTAACGACCCATGACGTACTATGACCGTCATGGAATTCCAGGCTCCCCCCGCGGCTGCACGCCGTTCAAGGAGTCCAGAACCGGACAACAAAAAAAATGCCCGTGGTCCTTAAGTGACCACCGTGTGCATGCGCGGCCGGTCCTTAAGGGGCTAAGAATAAATAACAGCATTTTATGATAGTGCAGAAGTGATTTTCATATTAATTTAATAATGTTAAATGGATAGTGAAGTTTCAAAATAAAAGCTGCTCCAATTAATCTTCATAGTATTTGGGCCATGTAGAGTGTTATTTCAATATTGTCAGAGTTGTAGTTCAAGAGTAATTGAATGATAAAGTATCTTCCCTCTCACCCATTTTACCTAGTGTAAGCCAACTCCCCTCAGACCAAACCAGACAGCTCACAGCAAGAGACAATCTTCTTACTGTGAGAACAATGAAAACCCTGCCTGCCTTGACAGGTTTTTCAGGTTTTTTCCCTTATGATAATTGAAGATTGTCCCTCTCTGCAAGCCATCGGGACACCACCTTTCTGTTCTGAAGTGAACAGCGTTACATTAGTAAAAAGAGGTGGGTGGGGGATACTTTTATCATTCAATTACTCTTGAACTACAACTCTGACAGTATTGAAATAACACTCTCCATAGCCCAAATACTAAAAAGATTAATTGAAGCTGCTTTTATTTTGAAACATTTCTATCTCTTTAAAGTTTTTACGTTCAAAAGAAATTAAGTAAATGAGTAAATGATGTAGTAATTACTTGTTAATTTCATATTTTTTTTTCTTTTGCAGACCCCGCAATTTCACATGATGAGGCAAGAGGCGAAGAGGCAATTTGGACCAAAGAAATAGACACACACACACATCTCTGAAAATTTTCAGAAAATGCCCTGCTGCCCTGTTGTCTGTGACATGCAATGAGTTTAAGTATACAAATGCATGCATTGTTATGATGTGCTATTTGCCTTTCCCCATGGTACTGTCAGTATCCATCAGACCAAGAGCCTCTCACATTTCTCTGATAACCAATTTACATCTAGTCAGGAGACAGGAAGTAACTCGGTTACCAATGAGACAAATGCAAGAGGCTTGCAGTATGGTGGATAGTGACAGCACCACGTGAAAAGGCAAACATACACACAACTAAGTATCTTCTCATTTTTTCTCTAAGGTCTTAGATCGGATCAACAAGCACTAAATAATTATTAATTCCAATACTAACATACATAACCCTTTTAATTTCTGCTCTTTTAAAATTAACACATTTATGCATGTGCACACACACACACATACCACTGAAAACAAAGATATTATATATTTATCTATATTTGCTTCTTAGATTGTTTGTTTTATTTAGAAACTGTGTGGTGGAAATTAGATTGTTCTAATGAGTCAATATGCTTTTTTCATTATGCCAGTTCACTACTGGAACAAAGGGCAGAGATGATTGATAATACAATAGTTGCTTTTAAATATGTGTCATGTTTGTTTAGCAAAGCAATAAAATCAGCAGGTGAGGATTATGACATATTTTTTTCCATTATTAAAGTATACGTGAAGACTAGATGTGAACTGTTACCTTATTTTAGCTGTGTCTTCTCTTGAAAGTACATAAATAAGACAGGAAATCCATAAACGTTTTAATGTAAACAATGAGTGCCTATTAAAGTCACAATCTATAATCTATTTAAGTTAGCTATAATATTAAGTAAAATATGGATATATCTTATTTAACTCTTTAATGACCATAGGGGTGGGCAAGGCATTGCTTCTCAATGTCCTGCACTTTCCACTCTCCTTAAAGGGTTATTTCAAAATTTTACAGTATTGTACAGTATTAACTTACCAAAAAGTGGAACAGTCAAAGTTCACTAGAAGCCACTTGTGTGGGTTAAAGTTGAATGAGTCTGCAAACTGAAACACATTAAAATACTAATTAAATAAAACTTTACATTTTGTAATTTTTCATAGATTAGAGAAAATAGAATTAAATGTAACACATGTTTTAATCTCAGTCACATGCTACACATTTTTCTGGGGATGCCATGAAGTAAAGCAGTACACACAGTTCCTTCTGGAATCAGAAAAAAACTCTTAGATTCACATATAAAACCTTACATGGACACATAATTATCTGTCCTTTGTAATTAAATTAAAATAAAATAAACTATTCAGTTACTATACAGTTTCCGCAATATATATATTTAATATATTTAATTTGTTTATTAATGACCTCCCAGAGGGCATAGGGAGCCATGTATCAGTGTTTGCCGATGACACAAAATTAAGTAAGGTAATAAAGTCTGAACTGGATGTGTCTTCATTACAAGAGGACTTGGACAAATTGAGTAACTGGGCAGGCAAATGGCAAATGAGATTCAATATAGACAAGTGTAAAGTTATGCATTTTGGGTATAATAATAAAAATGCAACATATAGTTTAAATGGTGTTTCTCTGGGGAAATCTACTAATGAAAAGGATTTAGGAGTAATGGTAGACAATAGACTTTGCAGTAGCATGCAGTGCCAGCTGGCAGCTGCAAAGGCCAATAAGATATTGGCATGTATTAAAAGGGGTATTGACTCAAGGGAGGAAGATATAATTATGCCTCTTTACAGGTCCATGGTAAGACCCCACCTAGAATATGCTGTTCAATTCTGGGCGCCCTTTCTGAAGAAGGACATTATGGAACTAGAGAGAGTGCAGAGGAGGGCTACAAAACTAGTAAGGGGAATGGAAAGTTTTAGTTATGAAGAGAGGCTAGAAAAGTTAAACTTGTACACACTAGAGAAACGGCGTCTTAGAGGGGATATGATAACACTATATAAATATGTTCAAGGCCCATATAAAGGGCTTTCAAAAGACCTGTTCATTAACAGAACAGTACACAGGACAAGGGGCCACCCGCTTAGACTTGAGGAAAGGAGATTTAGTCTACAACAGCGGAAGGGTTTCTTTACAGTAAGGACAATAAAGGTATGGAATGCGCTTCCGGAGGAGGTGGTGCTATCAAATACATTAGATGCCTTTAAAAGGGGCCTGGATACTTATTTAAAAGAGCATAATATAGAGGGCTATGCACGTTAGTATTGGGATTAATATTTAGTTAGGGCTTGTTGATCCAGGGAGAAATCTGATTGCCATTTGGAGTCAGATGCCTTCTTTTGGGTCAGCGATGGTAAACAGGAATAGGAAAAGGGTTGAACTGGATGGACGCAAGTCTTTTTTCAACCTAAATTACTATGTAACTATGTAACTATGTAACTATATTCAGGTAAGGTACCATTGCACAACAATCCTCTAATGTTTTCTCCCTGTAACTCAGAGATTGTAGGTTATCAAATAGTCAGTTACCAAAAAGTGTTTCAGAATAATAAAAACTATAGGCTAGATTCCATTGCAGCTGAGGGAGGGGGTTTTGGAGACTGCTGTGTGAAAATGAAAATAAATCAGCCTCTAACTCAGCAGCTTCCAAAATAGTTAAAGGACATTTTAAGGGTGTGTGCAATTCTGTGTACGGGTATAAGTGTATTTCAGAGTATGTGTTAATGTTTGATGAGTCTGTGTGTGCCTGAGTATGTGAAAGTGTGAAGTTGTAGTTATGTTGTGTATATGTCATGGTTAAGGCCTGAATCCTCAATAATTTTGACATTAACTAGCTAAATGTCAACATTATCCAACTGTAGCTGGCTGAAATAAGAGAGTTTCTTATTGCAGTTGTATGCTTTGGGGTAGCAATAGCAATGACCACAGGTTGGATGAGAAAGATCAGGGTGGTAATGCACTAAGGTGTGAGAAGGAGGTGATGGAGATGATTTTTTCCAGTGATATCAGTTCTCTGAGTTACATCATAGAGGTTTAGGGTCCATGTGGGAGCCTGCTAGGCCCACCAGGGGTGGGAGGAAACAGCAAAAAAACAGGACTGTAACAGTCAAACTTGAAAAATAAAGTATTTTAACGAATTTAAACCATTCATATGTTTCTTTTATTAATTACAGTAAGGTAAACTAAAAGCAGGCATGTAGGCAGGTAAGCTTGGGAACCGTGACCACTTTGATTACTGTTAACAACTTTGATATACCATTTCTAGGATGTTACTGGGAACACTGAAAAAGGCATTGATGGAAAACATATTATTCTCAAAGTACTTTTGAAATGCAACATTTGATCCATTGTACAAAAAAAAAATCAAGGAAATACTTGCAACAGCCATTAAAATGTTTCTTAAACCAATCCTGATTTGTTTTAATACTTGTCAAATGTGCTTTGAAATGCACAGTTTAATCTCAGTTCTTCAGTGAGTATCTCCACCTCTAAACCTGATCCATCCAATCTGCTGTGTCAGTAATTGAATTAAGAAGTTAAGAAAAAATATTGAAGGATAATTAATAACAGAGCATTTCATGCACAGTGATCTTATTTACACAAACCTTAACTCTGTGAAGTATATCTGTGTGGTTTTCTAAATGTATACATAGTGCCCTTGCACCCTGTCTGACCCATCATTTATCTGTCTATACATGTATGAGACAAATGCACTCTACACTGTACTCTACACTCTTCTGAGTGTCATGTTTATTTTCCGACTCTGAATAAAGGTGTTGAATACATAATTATTTTCTCTTATTATATCAGCAGTTGTATTCCTATAAGTAGTGGTGGGCGAAAAGTGATTTCCACTTCCAATTTCCAGCGTCACTTTTCGCAAAAAATGGATGATTTTTCTTTTTTTGCGAAAGTTTTCTCCAATGCAAAATGTTCCTCCTTTTCGCCTATTCCAGCTAATTTTTCTCCTATTCCAACACATTTTTATAATTTTGCACAGAGAAATATTTTACAAGGGAGACATTTTTTCAATTCTTGTGTGTTTTATTTTACCAGCCTCCCTCCATACAGTGTGCCTGTTTATATTCCTGGTACTAAAAGTGAGATATGTCTAGAAAAACTTCCATCAATGAAAGGTAATTTCACAGAATACGAAATAAGACATATTGTAGAAGAAACAAAAGAACTAATGAAAGCAAACAAGAAGTAATAAAAATGTTATATAGGGTTGGGAGGGAAGATGTTGAAATACACTTTTACTGACAGATGCCTTGAGCCCAACGTCAGTGCTCATTCATTTCCTTCTGTACGATACAATTAATTACACTGGGAAAAAAGACAGGAAATTACAGAGGCTCAAGCCTGCAAGGTCTCCTTCTCTATTTATTAGATTCCTTCATTTTTTATGAATTTCCTCCTCTCATGTTATCAATGTTGACTGTCATTGGTTCCATTATACTGATATTTCATTTTATTGATATGAGCCAAGTCTTATCTGGCAAGCAAATGAATCCACAGGAAATTAAAACATCAGACTACCAAGTACACAGTTATTTCTCCAACAGTTTTAGTTTGCTTATCTGTACAGTACCACAGTGATGGGTTGATAGTGTGTTTTAAACTTGCTGTGGATATCCCTGGTCCTTAAGGGACATAATTATACCACTATTTTTAAATATATATATGTGCAACAAATATAATAATAAAAATAGACATCTTAAAAATCTTTTTTTCTTTCAAGGACCTCAAAAAAAGAGATAGAATAATATAGAGTGAAGTACGTTTTAATAAAATAACAAGAAAAAATTAGGGATTAAAACGTACTTCACTCTATATTCTTCTATCTTTTTTTTGAGGTCCTTGAAAAAAATATTTTTAAGATAAGTCTACTTTTATTATTATATTTGTTGTACATATATATTTAAAAATTGTGTTATATTTATTTCTAACACTTTTGGGTAGTGTTTATATATTGCTGCACTAAAATGTAATTTGTTTATACTTTAGTGAGTTCATTATTTTTATCGCATGCTGAACATAATTATACTAGTGAGCATAAGTGAATAAATCAGGAGCGGAGTGATTTTGATATTTCTATCTGTGCGCAAAGGGATAATAATACTTTGTTTTATCTTTATTTTATTTTGTAAACATTAAAAAAACATGAAGAACGATATAAGTCTTATCGCTCAAACCTTTATGGTTTAAGAGATATTCACAAGCAAAGTTTCTCCCTCCCGCCCCTTTTACCTAGTGTAAGCCATCTCTTCTCAGATGTGGAATGCGGTCCATAGACCAGACAGATAACAGCAAGGGACAATATTCTTTCTATCAGAACAATGAAAGCCCTGCCCTCCTTTTCAGCTTTTTCCCTTATCTTAATTGAAGATTGTCCTTCTCTGCAATCTACCTGGGCACCTCCCTTCTGCTGTGGCTGAGCAGTGTTACATCAGTAAAAGGAGCGGGAGGGGGATACTTTGTCATTGAATTACTCTTGAATTATAACTCTAACAGAATTGAAATAACACTCTCCAAAGTTCAAATACTATGATGATTAATTAGAGCTGCTTTTATTATGAAACATTACTATCCCTTTAAGCAAAGACATTTGGATAGTGTACACAGAATATGCTTAATACAGCAGTTTTCTTAACTACTCACTATTTTTTTTTTTTGTTTTTAAATGGAGGGTTATGCAAACACTAGATAATCTTTTAGCTTTTGTGGGAACTGATATAGCATTCTTTTTCATGGTATAAAAAATTATTTTATATTAAAAATTCCTATTGAATAGGACTTTTACCATCTTAGATCGTAGGGAGATCCACAGAACACTGCAAAGCCTACTCATACTCACATGTACAGTAGACATGTGCGAATTCATTCGGAGACATTCGGATTTCGTTGAAAATGGGGTCATTCGGAGACATTCGGCCAATCCGAAACTCAAGGGTCATTCGGAAAAAATGATCCGACTCCGAACAGCCCAGGTCTGAAATTCGTCGAAACTTTCGGAAGTTTCGGCAATCGACACATTTCCAAAAGTTTTGACTACTTTTGACCAGGACTTTTTTGTACTTCCTGTGCGCGCTCAATTACTTTCCCTCCATAATTTTCCCTCCATGTCTCTAGTCCAATTCCATTCTCCGTTTCATGCACTACTTCCCTCTTTTGTCTGTATTCGAATAGCCTTTTTCGTTTCATGATGGGGGTTGGACTAATGACACAGTCACACAGACAGACAGCCTGCATTTCCTCATTGGGTTGTTGGAGCTCAGAGAGAGAAGAGATTAGAGACTGTACAGTTGTTGTGTAGGCAGGCAGGTAGCATTAGGCTAGGCATAGGTAGGCAGCCAGCATTAGTTCCAGTTATTGCCACTGCAAGAGCAAGTAATATTTGTTCCTGTGCAAAATATAAAAAAATATTAGGTATTTGTTCGAATACAGGGCCGGCCCTTACATGGGTCCCAGTGGGTCCATGGACCCAGGCGGCACTTTGACAGGGGCGGCAATTTGCCGTCCCATAGCATGTTTATTTTGTGCGCTTCCGCCAGTTCTGTGTTGCAGGGTGTCCCATCAGTGTGACTGTCAGCAGCCGGGCAGCCCTATGCTCACTCAGTGGTGATACCTGCTGGCTGCTTCAGTGACATGAATTATGTGATAGTCAAACATTATGCCTATTTTGTATTGTTTATCGCCCACCTAAGTCAAGACTTGAGTAAATAGGTCTACCGTCCCAGATTTGCTAGAGAGGTTTTACAAAAACAGGAGGGTGCCCCCTGTACAAAATGAGTGTAAACATCTGGGATCCCTAGTATGAGTGCACAACAGTGCATGATGTGTCCTGAACAGGATTGCTGTGAGGTGTCTCCACCCAGAAGGTGCTGGCCGGGCTGAGCTTCAACATTGCGACAAGTGACCAACTAAGAGCACCGTGCCGTGCAGCCATAGCATCACCCCCTCCTACTCTCCGGGTCCCGCTGACTGGCAATAACAGGTGAGTCACTAAGAGATCTGAAGCCTTTCTGGAAGTCCTTTCACTTGGAAAGGGGCTAGGTATTACTTGGGGGAGTTGCCTCGTGTGTAAATAATTTCTAGGTGGGAGATGAATGTGCATCACTTATGTGTTTCCTAACAGTAGTTAGAATAAAACTCCCATCATCCCCTGATTATGACATTGGGAAATGCCCAGCAATTACCGTAGAGCCCTGTATTGCACACTCACGGAAAACGGTGATATTGCTATACTAAGACAATGCTGTGGACCCCTCTTCAGTATAGATGTCAAGCATTTTTTTATTTCTCTCCTGTGTTGCAGTTTGTTCACAACAGAATGTCTCAATTTTTCTTTTTAACCCTTTGAATGCCAGAGTGGTATGCAACGCATTGCGTACCACTCTGGCACTCAAAGGGTTAACACATTACATCTATCACATTACAATCATTGATGTTTATTCTTGATGTAGTATGAAACTCTACAATGTATATACACATAGAGTTATCTGATATGAGGGGAAATCAGGATAGGAAAACGAGAGAGAGGAATTTGGGTACTAAAGAGGGACAGTAGGGTAGGAGGCTGGTACCAGAAAATGAAACCTTAATCTTTACCCATGTACTAACATAGAATGTGACATGTAGTTTGTCCATGTTCGAGTCGACCACTTATGTTGAGTAGGATGTGACAGGCATGGGTTTTCGATGTCGAGCATATGCTAAATTGAATGACAGGCATGAGGTTTCGATGTTCGAACATATGTTAGATTGAAGGACAGGCATGGGGTTTCGATGTTCGAACATGCTAAATTGAATGACAGGCATGGGTTTTCGATGTTCGACGTTTGCATTGTGACTGGCATCCCATGCTGGAGTAGAGGTGACATGCACAGACTTTCAATGTACGACAATGTCCATTTTTGGGATGGATCTTTTTCTAAATGCACACCCTGTCTGCAAATAATGATAGCAGCGTGCACGGAGGCGCACTGCTATAATTTAACCCATGTTAAATTCGGCCGAATAATTCGGAATGGATCAGAATTTCGTCCGAATCGAATAGGCCCGGTCCGAAATTAGGATCATCCGAATTAGAGAAAAAAAAATTCGGCCGAATTCGAATTTTACAGAAAAGTTTGCCCGTGCACAAGTCTAATGTACAGCTAATTAAATAATAGTGAGTACATTAAACAAGCTACTGAAAATACACCTTACTACTACATCACTTTACTTACATTATATGTCTCACAATGCACAAGTTATATAGCCTGCTGGTCTGTATATGAAATTACATTATAGCCAGTATACCCTACATGCTTCAAAGGGACAAACCATTAGTCTTTGATTCTGTTTTCATTATTGTTTGTATACATACCTGCATAACCCTTTGCAGAAATCCAGTGATTGCTTACATGGATTCAGAGACAGAATTCATTTTGGAAGGATACAGAGCCCCCAATAAAGAGGTGCAACTATATGTTTACCGTTTGATTGCCAGAGGGGTCCACAACGCATTGCATTGCATTGCAGACCTCTCATGCACTCAAAAAGTTAAGGCACAGATAGAGACATATACATAGCTGCACAAAGGACAGCGGCAGCGGGACACATCACAGCTTCTGGAAGGATCATTACTGTTTGAGTGCCAGAGGGGTCCACAATGCATGGCAACATTTCAATAGTGAACCATCAATGCCGGGGGGCATCAGGAGGGGTCCCGATGCCCCCAAAAAGATCTGATTTTCATTTAAAGAAAAAGAAAATGGCACTGATCTTCTGATCATATTGTGTCACTTTGCACATTGTTTCTGTGCCCTGTTATCCCTGTTGCGGTGACTCATTTGGTCATTAAAGGGGTAATTGTTTGGAGCTCCCCTTGATGCTAAAATGGAATAGTGTTTGCAGCTACTGCAGAACCTCAAACAAAAAGTAACCGCTGCCAATCACTGTTAGCCTTTATTGCTACCTGTGTATCACAATCTAGTGGACTGTTTCTGAAGCATTGTGTGCCAGAATGGGGAATAACCATTGTGTGTCAGCCCCTGACTGACAACCCCCAGTCTTGTTCCCTTGCCCAGGCAGTGTCTATGGGGATTTGTGGCTACCAGTTGACAAGGGAACAAGGCTTGGGGGGGGGGCAGTGTCCATGGGGGTCTGCGGCTATCAGTGGGCAACAGTACAAGTCTAGGGGCCAGGCAGTGTACATGAGTTTCTATGGCTACCAGTGAGCAAGGGAACAATGCTGGGGGGCAGCCGGTAGCCACAAATCCCTATGGACACTGCCTGACCCTCCGCCTTATTCCCTTACAGCACATAACTACTTAGCCAGCATTGCAGAATTGTCACAGACCAACCAGACCTCTTTTAAGCTCCATTTCTTCAGAAAAATTCAAAGCAGTATCAGTGTCTTCTGGGGATAGGCAGACAACAACACAATTTGACTTATCATCTAAAACTGGCACATTCTGTTTTACCAAGAAACCTTATCTAGAAAATGTTTTAGAAGGGGACTGGTCCATCTGGCAGTGAATACTATAAAACTAAAATAACAAGCAAGAATAAAAATGGAAAATAACCCAAAACAGAAAAAATATAAAGCTAAAGAAACAAAATAACCAAGAATCAGAAGTAGATACCGATAATGCTACAAACAGAAAAAACATAGGCACATCATCAGCTGATCAGTAGCTGCAACCTGATAATTTGGGACTGTACCATTTTGGAACACATGAAGAAAAAGAAAATGGAGGACTCAAGAATACAATTTTTAGAAAACTTGTGTACACTTTCAAAACCAAATGAAAACCATTTACAAGGATTCAGAGAGCAGAAAACACTGATGAAAACCATACTGTCCTAAATCAGAGCTATGGTGACAATGCACACTGTGATTGTTTATAAACCTTTTGAGTCCCCAAGAGTTATCCAACACATGGGGGAGAGATTCACTAAGCAGTGATAAAGAGGAGATAAAGTGGACGACTTGCCCAATTTATCACGTCTTCAGTTCCTATGTTATTCTATAGAGCCTATGCACTAAGATCTCCAAAGTTGAATAAATCTTAGCGTATAGGCTCCATAGAATAACACAGGAATTGGAGAATTGGTAAAATAGAGAAATCATCTCCACTTTATCACCTGTTTATCACTGCATAGTGAATTCCCCCCATTGTGCTGTGCAATGTGTTGGATATCTCTATGGTATTCAAAGGGTTAAAGCTCTGAGAATCTTTCTATGCAGAAATGATTCATAGTAATCATTATGATTTTCTGCCAAGATTAATGTATGTAGGAATGTATTGTTAGATGTTAGTGTTTATTTAACCCTTTGAGTGCCAGAGGGGTGTGTAAGGCCTTGCACATCATTCTGGCATTCAAATGGTTACTTGCTAAACCCTAAGTGCTGGGAGATGTGTGTGTCCAATGAACTGTATTACTGTTTTCAATTGTGTTCTTTTAGTGTGGCAAGGAAACAAAACATTTTCTCTCTCCTTCAGGTAGGGCTTATTTGTATGGATTGCAGTGAGTTGTTGAAAGGCAAGGTTATTGCAATTTTTGTATAAATTACTAGTTGAACAGCCCGTTGCACAGGCCACAGTGCCACTGCCACCTGGTCGCAGAGCAGTCACGCGCAGTAGAGACTGCCCGCACCACGGCTGATACAGAGCTGGATGCTCATTCGGAGCGCCCCGCTCTGTATCAGCCGCGGCGCAGGCAGTCTCTATTGCGCATGACTGCAGCACGCGCAGAAGTGTCTATTGAACATGATGCGGCGTTACACACGATTTAGCAAATTATTATATAGGATAGGGCTCTTATATTGAAAGGGACATTATCATCTACTGCATAACCCAAAAATATGTGATACATGTACATTTCCTGTGTAAATATAGATAAATGTACATGACAATCTGACCATTTGTAATCTTATATTATGTGAAGATTGCAATATATGCCATATATAAAGAAATTACAAAGGAAGGATAGAAGTACTTATCTATGATTAAGGTTTGATCAGTTTCTAACAAGCTTGATAACAAATATAGCCAAACTGAAACCTCAAACCTTTCTACACTTTTGACCAAAAAAGAATAAAGGATTATATGTGTATCTTTTACATATATGCTTTAAGTTAACCAGTGAAAGTTAAAACAAGGGTAGTAGAACAGTAATTTAAAGAAACAAATTGTGGCCGAGAGTCTGTTTCCCACAACAGCAGAAGTTTTTTTTTGATAGTCTACTCTGCAATCATGTTGAAGGCCAGAATCTGATTGACGAATTGGCTAGTTTGGAAAAAAGAATAAAAAAAAAATAAAAGTTATCCCAAAGCAAGGCTCAAGAAGCCAAAGGAAAGTAGCCATTTTCCTTGGGCTTTATCGCCCTTTTTAACCCCTTCATAGCCTGAAATGGAGGAGATGACATGTGTCTAAAAACCAAAGAAACCACTGCTATATCAAACTATCCAACAGACACAAGGAATTAAACCCTATTAGTCACACTAACAACACAGAGGTTAGTCAGTCAAAAAAAAAGAAATATATATATAAAATAAAGGTCAAAATGACCCTTAAAAATGTGTGGGGTGGGGAAAGTATCACTCCTCTTCCCAAACATCCATCCAGATGAGCTCAGGATGGAGAGTGTTAACTAAATAATATGGACTCTGCTGTACCCTGTCATATAGGTAAATATGTCTTTTGGTAAATACACACATTTCCACATGATTGGATATGGTTCCCATAGTAATATTTATTTTTATAAAGGGACAGTAATGTCCCATAAAAAATTTTTTTAGTTTTGTAGAGAATAAAAAATCAACTCTATGGCACAAATCCTATCTCTCAAACCACTATGGTTTGAGAGATATATGCATTCAAAGTTCCCCCCTCCTTCCCCTCCTCCAAGTCTGGATTGAGTATGCTTGCTCTAGACAATAATCCAATAATCACCTAAGAACTCAACTCCACTGAAGAACAGCAGTACTGTAGATATAGAGATGACCCAAACAGTCCTAATCAAAAATTCCTGTGCCTTAATAGACAGGGTTACACATAGGTGATCCCTGACTTTTCACTCCAGGTGAAGGGGCATGGAAAGTGAGTGACTGCCTATGTGTAGTCCTCTCATTGGAGGCATGTGAATTTTTGGATAGGAATATATAGATCTTCTCTGATTTTGTTAGTACTGTTGTCCTCAAGTTGAGTTCTCAGGTGTCAGATATATTACATTGTTGCCTAGATCAACTTTGGCACACATGCACAGTCCAGACTTGTAGATACCGAGGACAAAGACCACAGAAGGACTCATTACAAGTGAGTACAGCTGTCACAGATCTTAACAGCACATTCTGCATCTTGCAGTACAAGTATTATACAAGGAGGAAGTCTGGACCTATTGTCAATGTGTACAGACCCTGAGAGAGAAGTGGATATCATTATGCTTAAACTATGAGGCTAAGATTACCTTATGTGTGTGATAGTTTATGGTTTTCACAATTTGTTTTGTTAGGACACTTTGTGGATGCACTCCTCTTCTCTCTCTCTCTCTCTCTCTCTCCATGTCTCTCTCTCTCTCTCTCCTCCCTCTTTTTAGTTTTGCTTCTGAAGAAATTGGTACAATTTCACTTTCCATTGGCATGCTAAATTGAAAACTTCAGTGCTTGCTTGCATTAAGTCTTAATGGCAGCAGCCAGTATGCACTAGTGCATATACCAAAGTGCAGCAGAGGCTAATATCTTAGAGCAGAAAATGCTGCACTGGTGAATTCTTACATTCCACTCATACTCAGAATAGCTGGTTAATAAGCATTAATGATTGCAAACTAAATTGATATTACATATCCACTTACCTCCACCCCTTTCATGAGATATCTGAATTCTGGGCAAATAAAGGCACTCCCTGCATATGCTGCATCAATATGCAGCCACATATTCTCTGCATTACCTGTAGAAAAATACAATTATTTTTGTTGCATTATCAAAGTATCCCTCTCCAGAACATACAGATTGAGAGCATGAAAAACACCTGATGCTACAAATAACATACAAAAAAAATATTGTGATCTTAATGTATATCAGTGATGTTCTGGGAGAGCTAGGAGGGAGTTGGGAGGAGAATTTGAGGACTGGGAAGTCCTGCACCGCTGTGCCAACGTTACCCTGTACCGCAGAATGTGGAAGTGCCCACATCAGTTCTACATTTTAGAGCAAATATGTAATCATATGAGACAACGTGTATTAGAGATGAAAGATCACCTTTAAACTTCTGATCTAAATCTCAGAAATTATTCTGAACAGATTTCCATTTCCAACTGATTTTGTCATTGGTACCAACATGTAGCAAAACAGATGAGTCATGCTTGTTTGAGTCCTGGATTCCATCAGAACTAGAGGAGATTTTCTCCCAGCTGTTAGAGAAAACAGTCCTCCCCAGCAAGGGCATTCCTGTGCCAACACTCCCAACATCATCACATGTAGCAGATCTGTTTGGGTGAGAAAATACAGAAGTATCCTCCTTATTCCTCTGCCCCTTCTCCACCCCAAGTACTTCCTATGCGAGTTTCCTTCTGCACAGTCAGCAGAACACCTCAGTCAAGATTGCCTTTCTAGCTTAATGTGTAAACTTGCCTCTCCAGAGGCTCGATTTAATTCCCACCAGGGACAAAACAGCCGTTGGTAGTTTTTCAAGCACAGTAAACCATCCAGTTACCTGTGCTGTGAGAAATTACTGAAGGAAAAAAAAAACATGCTGGGCACTACATTTTGCACCCATGGGAAGCAATAAAAAAGATGTTGAATTTCAGATTCAGTTCCATCCCTTGGGTGGTAAAATGCATTAAGGGACCCCACTTTACCGCCAAAAATCTGCACCTACAAAAAGTAGGTGCAGAGTACCCTAACGCATGTTTTAAACCACCAATGCTGGAACTGAAGTTGAGAAAAGAAATGAAAAAAAGCTAAGTTAACAGTGGATGAATTGATTTGGGGCCCTAAGCATCCAAAGTACTAAAAAAATGTGTGTAACCTTATGTAAAAATAATTAACCCAATGAGTGCCAGTGGTGTATGCAATGCATTTCAGAGCATTGCATACCACACTGGCACTAACAGGGTTAATCCCCCTAAAGCTAACAACATCCCCTAAAATTAAACACATACCTGTAATCCTGATGTCCAGCAGGGTCTTTAACACCCTGGTCATCCAGTGTAAGTATTCGTCTGTAATTTCTTATCTTCTGTCATCTTCTTCCATCTCATCTTTTTTCTTCATATCTTCATCCTCTTTCTACAGATTATGCCACTATACATAAAAAACACCATGTTTAAATTAAATAATTTTGAGCTCATAGATGCCCCCAAAGATTTGCATGCCATGCTTGTAAGCTGCCACCACCACAGAGCAAAAATCCCTCCCCCCTTAGATACCTCTCAAGCCTTTGCCCAAATCACAGTGAGGACGATTTGAACAGAGACTGGCTTTTATAAGGCCAGTCTCTGTTCAAAATGGTTCCTACGCTCCCATTGGCTGGGATGTAGAGTTATGTACCTTCCAGCCAATCAGCTTCTAGTGGAAGGGATGATGAAACCAAGCTGATTGGCTGGGAGGTGTGTAACCCCACATCCCAGCCAATGGAAATGTGGGGACCATTTTGAACAGAGATTGACAATATAAAAATCTTCCTCAGTATGACTCAGGCAATGGCCCCAGAGGTATCTAAGTGGGGATTTTTGCTGTGCTTCACTGCTGCCACCGCTGCTAGCAGCAGAATCTTACAAGTATGCATATTTTTGGGGGCATCTTTGATTTCAACATTATTTAATTTGAACATAGTGTTTTTTATTTATAGTAGCATGATCTATAGGAAGAGGATGAATATATGAAGAAAGAAAATGAGAAAAAAGAAGACGAGATGGAAAGTAGTATATTACAGAAGAAGACTTCGACTGGATGACAGGTAAATGTTATATCTCTAGATTATGGGTGCTAGGATAGGGCTAGTATTGTTTCATTTTATTGTTAGGGGTAGTGTAGGGTTAGTGTTTGGGAGGGTGACTGTGTTTTAGCTCACGCTCTGTGTTTGACAGTGTGTCAAACACCAAGCGTTAGCTGTTTTCCTTTGATGTTCTGATGTCTTACCCTGTTAACGTGAGTTTTGGGAACAAAAAACCAAACGTTGGGCCACAAGTCAGGTTCTGTGGCCCAACACTCTTCATGGTTTCTGTTGGCAGGGAAATTAAATTCCTACAGTAACACTGTGTGTGTATTGTTTGATATCCATTTTTTGCCCTACCCACAGTTTTACTGGGGTATATTAAATTGAGCCCCAGATCACTTACTTCCAAAGTGGCTAGTTGCTCACATCTGCAACAGAGGTATGTACACTGTATCATACGGCTGCTGGTACATTGAGTTAAAATGGTCATGCTACCACTCATATTATCTCAATTACAGTAAGTTAAGAGGCAGGCAAAAAAATGCCATCAAATAAATGTTTTTTTTGTTATTTAATCCCCTTTGTTTGAATCCGCTGCTGTTTAAATTCATTTCACATACACACACTGCTGTAAGACTGGCACTTTCAAGAATTCACTCCCCCTCGGCTTTATATAGTAGAAAGCCACCAATTACAATCCAGCAATCAAAATAACACACCCACCACAGCAATGCTTTGGAGGCCTCTCTAGAATTCAATGTGTTAAAAGCCACATTTATATAATTGGAAATTTCAAGAATGTAGATTTCCCTGCTTGAGCACAGGTGTGTCAATCATATTCTTAGACATTTGTACAGTTGATTTGCTGTCTAGTTTACTGAAATGTTACTGAAATCTTACTGAATTACAGATTTCAAACATATATACAGTACAATTAAAAAGTGGAACTTACAGATAGGTCCAAGTTCCACAAGGTTGTCAAATGAGCAGGATGCAGTTGTTCCAAGGGTAGCACAGAACTGTAAAAGATATTATTAAAAAATTACATAGTGTTTCAGTCAAATAAAGAGCAACAATAAGGAATCTGTTAGTCAAATATATGTATCTAATTGGACATTTGCATGCAACTTATAGTGGTGGCATGCTCTGTACAAACCAGTGCACATTTCACAATCACTCAAATAGAAGTGATATACCTTGCATTTGAATTAAATTGTAGACTATAACTTGAACAGGAATATATTACTTATTTTAGATGGTATGCCTATCCCTCTAGAGTCATGGGAATCTATGGCAAGTCTCATTCATAATGGTAATGTTTATTGTGCCGAGGTTAAAACTAATTACAGACGTAAATGGTGCATGGCAGAAACAGGCATCAGCAGATATTATGCAATATATATATATATATATATATATATATATATAGACCTGACTGCTATATATAGGCCTTCCTTCTATGTAAATTATCCAGCTAAACACAATAAGAGTCCGTTATTCATATACATGTGGTTCCCCTTTAAAATTATAGAACCCATGATGTAAAAGCAGTTTTGGGATATAGATGAACAGCAATATTTACCTACCTGTGCATTTTTGTTCACTCATCTATCTGAGTGTTATATATGAAAATCTACTCTACTTTTTTAACACACATTTCTACAATATGAATTGCACAGAAGCCCAAAAATCTAGGTGCACATAATCAGGCTAATTGCAGTGCTCTAAGCTATTTTAAATTGCATGTCACCTATCCAAGTCCTCATGCTGTGCAAGCATCTATCCTGAAAGGATTTGCATGATCATTCCTTCTCATTAACTTATTTCATACCTTTGATGGAAGCTAATATGTTCTGGCAGCTTCAGAAGGAAGGCAAGAATAAGTAAGTCAATTTCAGGACAGTAGAGTAATTAATTATGCATGCTATGCCATACATGCCTGACAATTCAGCTCTGCCATGGTTAGACTCCCCAAGCTAAAATCACTAAAACTACTAAGCTGATTGAAAAAATAAAAAGCAAAACAGTTACGGGCATTATATCTATCTATCTATCTATCTATCTATCTATCTATCTATCTATTAGAGAGAGAGAGAGATAAATCCACTTTAAGGTGTTAGTTTCATACCTCTCTCTTTGTTCAGTGTTAACCATTGTGTTAGCCTCCTATCTATTCTGATTGGATAGGAAACAAATTTTAATCCCATAATGTCGGGTGACATGCCAGGACCATCATGCAGATCCAGACGTTAAGGACCGGCCACTCTTCCATCCCAGGATTCATTGCACAATTAAAAAAAAAAAGTGCTGTGGTCCTTAACTGCCGCCCACCCCCAAATCTGCAAGTCATTTAGGAGTTAAATACCCATACCCACAAGGCCTCAGGGTCTAGTGCCATGATCAGACAGACCCTGGGAGTGAAGCTGGTGAATACAGTTATGGAAAATGGTCAGTAAAAAAGCAAATCATGAAAAGCTAACACAATTTTCCATGTCCTGGCCATCCCTTGAAGCATTCACCAGTGGGTTGTATCTTAGCTATACCTACAAGAAAGGGGATGGAAGGAAGAAAAACCTCTGAACACCATAAGATGCTTTTGAAAGTTTATTAGAAATGAGACACAGATTGCAGAAACCTATGAACAAAGACATTCTGCAGAGCACAGACATGGTAATATTATTTTAGAGCTGTGACTTCAGAACAGCATTTTAAATTATGCTTTTGTAGTTTAAGTAATAATAATTCCCATACCATTCTTTGCTAGACTTTGTCTACATTGTTTGCAACTTATAAATAAAAATTGAATTGGGGAAAAGCTTGTATAAGTAAAAAAATAAGTGTTTTTGTAGTGTGTTTTACTTGATAGAAATTACAAATTTAATAATCTTGGAATTTACGTTTTCTAAAGCCTTTAATGGTATTATATTAGCATCCATGTTTAACTTGTTTAGGTGTTCCTAAATGGGCACTCAATAAACACAATTCACTCATCTTATACTATAAAAGCATTATCTAGAACATTTCCCTGAAGTCTGTAGTTCTCTTGATTTTACAGTCTCCTTTTACACATACATAACACAGGCTAAAGAGAGCAGCAGTGATGCATGGCAACAGCCCATCAAGGCCTCGACTGAATTGAGACCAGTAACACTTGCTGTAGGGCAAAACTGGCTACCGACAGACAAAAAAAAATGTCTAAGTTGGTATTCAATTGTCCTGCCAACTAAAACCACAAAGGACGTTGGGCCACAGAAAAGGACTTGTGGCCAAATGTCCATTGTGTGTGTTAAGTTCCCAAAGAGCATGCTAAATAGCGTGAATAATGCGAACATCAAAGGAAAACAACCGGTGCTTGACACACTGCCAAGCACCCAGCGCTAGTTCAACCACACAGTCACCCTCCCACACTAACCCTACACTACCCCTAAGAGCAACAATACTACCCCTAGCACTTGCCTAACACCCAGAGCTGTATAATACTTACCTGTCAAAGGCAGGCAAAGGTTGAACTTGATGGACTTGTGTCTTTTTTCAACCTAATTTACTATGTTCTATGTTATGCACTATCGGTCTTCTTCTGTCATCTTCTATCATCCTTCTTGTTTTCTCTGTAATCTTTCTTCTTCTTTCCTTTTTGTTCTTCTTTCCAATCAAAATTTCAATGAAAGATGTTATTGTAAAAAAAAAATGCCCCAAAGATATGCCTGACTTAACCCTTTGATCACCGGAGGGGTAGAGCTCTGGCACTCAAAGTGTTAAATGCAGTGTGGCATATCTGTTTGGTTTATAAATAAAAGGCCTTCCAAGGTTTAAAAACATCTCAGCTGATGCCTCCTCTGCTGGCTCCGCTGGCGGTAGCAGGAATGCACAGTAACACAGGCCCCACCCCCACCCTCTATACCTTGCAGGCCCTTGCGGAGGGAAGACTAAACCCCCTAGAAGCTGTTTGGCTGAGAGATGCGTAAGCACACATCCCAGCCCATTGTAGTGTGGAATCCATTTTGAACATAGAAAAGCCAGTCTCAGAAATATCTTTGGTCATTTTTTTTTCCAATAACATCTTTCATTGATTTTTTTTTATTTTGAAATACAGATTGGAAAGACGAACAAGAAGATAAGATGAAAGAAGAAGGGCAATTACAGAGAAAAGAAAAAGGCAGATTGAAGAAGACGGACAGTAGCTGACAAAGTTGCTGAAGTCTTCGATGGACATAAGGATTTCTGGAAAGTGTTTTTGTGTCAGGGGCTTTTTTTTTTTTTTTAACTTACTAGGATTAACCATGTAAGTGCCAGTGGGATAAGCATACCCCACTGGCACTCATAGGGTTAATTCTACTAACATGTCACACATTTTGGGATTGGTTTGGATGTACTGATATCTGGCTTAGGGCCCCTTATCAATACATCCACTGGTGACTGAAGTTAATTTAAAGATTTTTTTTCATTCTCAATTCCTATGTTCTATGTCAGCAGTGGGTCCCTTAACATATCTTAATGCGAACCCGTGGAATTGAATGGCATATTTCAGCTTTTTGTTGTGCGTCAATGGGAGCAAGTGTAAGGCTGTATGCCTGTATTTGTGGGAGGGGCTGCAAGCCCTCAAATACGGGCAGCAGCCCTTCCCACTGGAGCTCAGTTCGTGTTGACCTGAGTTCACATTACGACGTCAGTAAACAGGCAGCTTCCGTCAGTAAGCTTCCTCTTTCGAGCACTCATCATTTCCGATTTACAGTACATCCGGTCGCATCGTTCGGTCTCCATCGGTACAGTAAGGGTAAGTTCCCTTCTATAATTTCTATCTTCGCAAGTTTTATTCCATTTATATTACACATTACTGCATCTCTCAGGTGCTATGCTAATTTTTCCCTCTATTTTTCACAGTTCCAGTAGCCCTTACACCGGCAGCTACTTTCTACTACAGTTACTGATAGTCCCAGCCTTCTCTAGCTAGATTTCTTCTCCCCTCAGCCTCCGCAACCTATTCACATCCATTTCTCCCACCAGCAATTATACTTTCTAAGTATGCATCCATAGCTTTAAGCAAGCTCTTTAAATCTAGCCCTCCTACCACTGCTATATCTAGAATTCCTTTTCCATCGGGCTTTCAATCTACCCCCCCATTACATCTGTATCCCTCATAGGCATATCACTCGCTATCCCGTTACACCATCCTTCACCTCCGTCACCGTTATTCCAGTAGTTTAACTCTCTACACTTATCCATCCCATTTCCTCAGCTCATGGGCTCACTCATGGCTCAGATCTGAAGCCGATAGACAGCGCATCCTCCTCATCATCTTTTAGCATCCCTCCTTGACCAGGCTCATGCTTTCCCTTTCCTCCCCAGGTACCAGACCCATTCAGAAGTCTCCTCAGTCCAGGCCATTCTTTTCAAGCTTTCCGCTTTTAGAGGCATGGAGGTCCAGGAGCCAATACGCCTTCTTCAAGGCTAGATACTAGCATGAGGCCACCAGGCCATGCTCTGCATAAATCACACCAACCACTATTAAAGGTTCAAGTTCCACTCTTATTCACCACACGTTGTGGTTTATGAACACTGCATTTCATCTATTATATTCCCCCACCACCACCTTCTACACACATCGTCCACACTAGCCAACCGTCCAGCTACAGGGCTTCCTTCTGCATAGTGGCACCAGTCTGCCTCCGCTGCATAGGGACGGGCCTTACTTCCCTTCTCCCCCCAGCTCAATCCACGTTGGTTAGATGGTCTGCATCAAGGCGGATTCTAGTTATCTCACCATTCAACCCACTGTATTGACTCACCACATGCCATTCCTCCATCCTCCGCACTTGCCGTTGGACAGCTCATCACATCCCCTCCTCTCTCACTCCTACGAGGCACATTGTATACCTCAGTCCTGGGACACCTCGCTGATAATCACAACAGAAAGGTCTGTAAATGGGTGTCAGGCATTCATTATAAGTCATCTCAACGTTCCTTTCAGTCAGTTCCCTAGCACTGCTCAGTTAATTAGGTTTCTCCCATTTCCTAGATATACCTACCATTCCAAACCTTCATTGGACAGGAAAGAAGGAAAAAAAAAATGTACTTCCTCAGACCACTGGTCCTGTTCACTGTGTACCGACAGTCCCTATACTTCCCCTCCATCATTCATAGGCCGTCTCATCACCAAGGCTAACCAAATAAGCCCCCCCTTTATTGCAGGGCTCTATTAGTGTCTTGAAAATATGCTATACCTACATCCGTTATCAATATCCCAGCACCGGCACGTAAATATATGTTCCTCACCTTTTAGGCCATTGGAACGACCATCAGTCACTTCAATCCCCACACGTTTGTTACCCTCCTGTCCCTCTTCCCTAGTACTCCCAGGCCACTCCCATTCACTCAAGTCTTTCAGGGCCATGCAATTTACCGGCTGATTCCCTCACAGCACTGGCATCTCACATCTCCTGTCATCGTTTCCACCCTTCTTCCACTAGCACACACAGGCCTGGATTTGGAACCCGTACACAGCCCGTTGATTCAGCTGTACGCGTCTGCAATACGTCGCAGCGCGAGCCAGTTATTCTAGGCACACAGATCACAATCCATTTTTATTTTCATCACCATCCCCCCTTTTTCAGCAGCCAGATGCCGGCTCTGCCTGTCACCGACCTGCAGTACGTATTTCACTACAGCCCCTCTCTAAGGAACATTAAGATTTACACATAGCAGCACATCAATATAAGCCTCAGACACCTTCCGTCCACCATGCCGTCCCTCACCTTCCCCTGCCATTTGAGTCACATCTTACACAGGCTATCTCACCTCTAGCCCCACCTCTCCGGCATTTTCTTAGGTAGTATCCCACTTTCATTGTTCTTCCTCCTCATATGTGGCTTCAAGCCAGATATACATACTCAACCATCAAGGGACACACTCCACAACATTACAGTAAGCCAGTCTACCACCAGCCCCCTGCTCGCCAGCCTCGGGGCTGCAATACTGGCTGACGCATTGCATCCATAGCACTCTCACCCCTTCCTGTCTACACCAGACTGTCATCTGAAGACCTCATCTGTTACAGTCAGGCAATCACCCAGTCACAACATGTGATTTCCACATCTCCATTCTCACGGCACTAGTCAGTATGTCCCCTTTCCATCCGCCCTCAGCTCGCCAGCCTCAGGGCAGCCATTTCGACCGACACTTTCGCATAGCCATTATCATCTATGGGCCATCACCCATCGCTCTTTCACTCCTTCCCATCGACATCAGCCATCAGCTGCAGACACACACGTCACAGTCAGCTCCCTCCCTCAGTCCCCCACACGTGTTTTCCATTCACTAGTTCGCATTATCTAATTTCACCAGCACTCCAGTCACACACATACACCTGTTTGCTGGTATTACTTCATTCACAGGTAACCATTCGTTCAACCAGATCATCTCACATTGGTAGCAGGGAATTAGAAGTCAGGAGGCCACTCCAGGCTCTGGTTACGTGCCTTCAGGCAGTTCAGCCAGTGCTCAGCTGTCAGCATTACCATTCCCACCTTTCATATATTGTCACTTGTAGTCCAACTCACGGCACTCAACGGCTCACTCCTCCCTCAAACGTTGCTTAGTATCGCACCTACCATCATACACTGACCAGACCCCTCAGGACCAGGGTTCTAACAGTCAAGGTCAGGTCATGATCATTCTAGGGATTGTTCACCATTCCATTCACCACTCCTTTCAACTCTTGCAGACTAATTAGCCTCAGTACGCCTCTGGTACCATCCATCATATAAGCAAGATCATAGCATTTCTCTTTCCAGTATTATAGTTTTTAGTGCATAGGACCATAGTCGTCTCCCCTCCATTAATCTCCCCCCCCCCAACTTCACGAGTATCACTGCATCTCTGGTGCTCTTTATCCGCAGTTAGGATTCAGCCTTACTTTCTCAAATGCCATAAGTACCTAGGGGTCACCTCTAAGGTCGTTGCAAGCTAGAAGGAGTCTAGTTAGGCTCTACACAGCATGCACATCATCCACCCCATGTCGCCAACATCTATCTTCCATTTAGTCATCACTGGATGCCCCATACTACACCGCAGCCCACCAGTCCCACACAGTAGACAGCCTAGTGGCTCATCAGGGTTCCTTCCACAGTCAGCATTTAACCGGCCTCTCCCTTACCCACACCTTCGCTAACCTCAAGTCATCCCCGCGATCCTGAGCCTCCACACCGGCCTTACCTCAGGTCCGTTCCACCAATCACTCAGTATCTTAGTTCACAGGTTGTATCCATTTTTGCACTATGATTGTCAATCTTTTCATTCCACTCATCGCTCCTATGTTTCGCTCCCCTCTCGACACCTCTACTCATACAGCCAACCGTACACGTTATCATAGGTATCCTATCTCAAGTTATCGTATGATCAGCTTACCTTCACTGCCACCCGTGCCCCACCATATCTCCAGCTGCCACTTCCCCTCGCACTTCACTCTTTTCTGTCTAATCACACATTATTACGGGCCAACCTTATCAATCTTCACTGTCTATTCCAGGCAGTCACTCTACTCCTTCACAAAGCTTATATCTCTCTTTACCATTCGCTAGCTGCAGGATTCCAGTCACCCCCACTTTTAGTAGAGTCGCAGTATTCCCTTTTTCCTCCCTGCAGCGGGACCCTTACCCCAGACACTCCATACCTCTTCGCAGAGGCCGATGGACCCCAGCTGCTCCATACCTCTTCGCAGAGGCTGATGGACCCCAGCCGCTCCATACATCTTCGCAGAAGCCGATGGACCCCAGCCGCTCCATACCTCTTTGCAGAGGCGGATGGATCCCAGCCGCTCCATACCTCTGCGCAGAGGCCGATGGACCCCAGCCACTCTATACCTCTTCCCAGGGGCTGATGGACCCAGCCACTCCATACCTCTTTGCAGAGACCGATGGACCCCTGCCCCTCCCTACCTCTTCACAGTCCATACCTCTTCGCAGAGGCCGAGGGTCCACAGCCCCTCCTTACCTCTTCCCAAAGGCCAACGGACCCCAGGCGCCCCAACCTTTCGCAGAGGCCGTCGGACCCCAGCCGCTCCTACCTTTCACAGAGGACTATGAACCCAGTGGCGCCTTCTTCTTCGCAGCACCAACTTCCTACCCATCGGAGAAGTAGAGGCTTTTATAACCAGGTCCACCCGCACGTCCTTCTACGTCCAGTTATTCTACTCAAATCTGCACACAATTTTCCCAATCACACGGTTCCCAAACAGGTTTCTTCACTCGACCAGTCATATCTCCGAACTCTTCTATCCTACATCATCAGGTAATCACCAGATGTTTTTCCTTCTAACAACACGCGGGGGCTATCGCTGGCTCACAGCAACATTTTTTACCTTTTTATTGATGTCATTCAGCCACCTCTAAGGCATACACAGGATTTCTTTTCGCACTCCAGCATTGTTTCCGATACGACCTCCACCTCGCAGACCAAGTGGTAGTCCCTCTTAAGTGCATTTCAGTTGGATTCTAGCAGTTTCTATCGCATAATCATTCATTACAGATATCAATTCACATTTCATCACTCCGTCACTTAATTCCTCGCTTATATCTGTTCTTCACCGTATTCATTCTAGGCACACGGCATCATCTAGCATTTTACGACATTGGGCTCTTTTGGCTCCATACACCGCATACATCATTCACACAATGGATTAAACAAGAGCTTCTCTCGTTTGTATAATATCTGCCGGCCAGACTCAGATTAATTTATGCTTCATTAATATCATCCTCCGCTATAACACCTTACTTTTAGACAGAGTTAGCCCAGCTCAATAGTTTCCCAGCTCACCCAACCATAAGTTCACATTTTTTTCATACTACTTAGAGTCGTTTGGGACTCATCCTTTCTTCAGTTCTCCAGGTTCTCCTCTTGCACCAGCAACAGTATTTACCGCCATTGCAGGTTTTACGTGCACAAACAATTCAAGGCCATGAGGTGACACTCTCTCGCACTCTTGGTTAATACCTCCCGTGCCTTATGTGCGGTTTCATTCCAAATATATATGTTCGTCCTTTAGTTCTTGCTCCCTTTTTTGGCCTCTAACAGGCTAACCATGTTGACTCATGCCTGGGATTTGTTATACCCAGGGGAGGCACTCTTATTACTAACGTCCGCTTACAGTCAGTCAGCTGTAAGCCCTGAACACAAGTGTAAGGCTGTATGCCTGTATTTGTGGGAGGGGCTGCAAGCCCTCAAATACGGGCAGCAGCCCTTCCCACTGGAGCTCAGTTCGTGTTGAGCCCCCCCAATTCTCCCTCCCTTCATTTCAATCAGTCACCTAGGTTGGCCCTCTAACAGGCTAACCACGTCGACTCATCCCTGGGCTTTGTTATACCCAGGTGAGGCACACTTATTACTAACGTCTGCTTACAGTCAGTCAGCTGTAAGCCCTGACCACAAATGCCAACAAAATTAGCAGCAGAGGTGTTTTATTTTAGCCAGTATTTCTTCATTGCACAGGTGATTAAATTGAGTACAGTGCTTGAAGAAATGCCATTGGGTGTTTTTTTTTTGTTTTGTTTTTGCAGACAGGGGCAATTGAATCAAGTCCTAAATGTATACAATTGTAGGCCTCAACAGCAAATGTGCCTCTAGTTGCTACTTGGATATAATATGTGAATGGTGTTTTTGCAAACAGATGATGGCACTGTAGAATTCTGTATAACATGCTTTCTTTTTAACCAGCTCAATGAACACTGCATCAATAAGGATTAAAACTTCTAATTCAATATGTAACAAGTAAAATCACATTATCAGAAGTGATAGGTAAAGTATGACAAGTCAGATGGCTGAAAGTGCTTCAGGGCATGTACACTAAACATGTACCCTGTAAGAGAGAGAGATAGGGCCTGTTAATAAATCTGGATATGGACAGTAACCAGTACTTATCTTCATGATGCTGCACACAGTAACATGAAAACAGGCTGCAAACAGCAACTTGAAAACGAGTTATGTGCCCCAATCTGTCATTTTAATATAGAAAATGATTTTGTATGATTTTATCATTTTTTTATCTCCAGACCAGATGCAATAGAATCCCCAAATGGATACATCTGTTTATATAATCTGGAGTTAGGAGTCAGATGAGATACAACTATAACTATATAATAATTGCAGTATTCTATACCTTATTCAAACATACATATCTGTTCAGAACTGGCAAATAACAGATTACTCCACCTATTGGCCTATCAGTGGACTGAATTTCATTCACAAACTGTAGCGCCAGCGGGACATATTTATAAAGACAAACTAGGAGCAATTATGGGGCAAAGCAACTGCACCATAGGGAACAAATAAATATTATGAGAGATTCAAATAGGACTTTAAATCCCTTGGATGCTAAAGAGGTCTGTAATGCATTGCTTCATGGGTTTAAAGTCCCTATTCATTCTCTATGGTGCAGCTGGTCTGCCGCTGAATTGTTTCATGTTTGCTTTATATAGCACATATGCCCCAGACAGGGACCTCTTGTTTACAAGTGCCTAGAGAGAACAGCTGGCCTTACAGATGAGACCAAAAAGTCTGCATCATACATCTGAGGTTAGCTGATTGTTTCTTTTAAATTGCCTGTCGTATGCCAGGACTGTCATATACGTATATATAGCATTATTGTATGTCACACATGCAGTCTGTAGACTGAAACTGGCAGTCCACTGGTTGGCAGCGTGAAACCCCCATAATGAGAAGCATTTTAAATACTCTACAGCCCAGCATAACGGAGTAAAAAGCCACATTTAGGTCAACAGGATTTTTTTCTTGATATACTATAAGTATGTCACAGTGAAAATACAGATATTCAAAAGGGCGATTTCAAAATATCCCCTATGTCAACGTGGTGACCTAAGCTTGCCACTCTGTAAAAGCTGAGGATCCCATGCAACTATATTCCCTCCACTGCCACCCTGTATCCCACATCTCTATCACTATTCCCCTCTCTTCCCAGACAATTTGGCCTGTGTGAAATGGTGTCTGCCATGGCCTTGTGCGCATTGCTGAGGATGTGGCATGTGGACATTACTCCTGACATGACTTCTTCTTTCAGGAAGATGATGAGCAGAATCTTCTGTGGTACTACACCTTTTCTTTCACTTTATGAGATATCTGGTTGAATATGCAATGCAGGACACCCTGGACCTTAACCCTTTGAGTGCCAGAGGGGTACACAATGCATTGTGTACCATTCTGGCATTCAAAGGGTTAAAGGGTTAGTGAAAATGCCAAGTGTAAGTGACCAATTCTGTGCCTTTCTCCTCAGCCACTGATATTTATGCCTTATTCCTTGCTGCTGCTTCCATATTTGACCAGACATCCCATAAAGGGGAAAAAGGTACAGCCCCACAGAAGATTTAGTTATTACTTTTAGATGCTTTTGCACTAATTTGCTTTGCCATTATTTTTATAAAAGTTATTTAGCTGAGGATCTATATACTGTGTTAATGTAATTTACTTCCTCTGTACTGGGTATTTAAAGGGATAGTAATGTTTCAAAATAAAAGCAGCTCCAATTAATCATCATAGTATTTGGGCCATGAAGAGTGTTATTTCAATACTGTCAGAGCTGTAGTTGAAGAGTAATTGAATGATAAAGTATCCCCCTCCCTCCTCTCAGAACAGAAGGGTAGTGTCCAGATGGATCGCAGAGAGGGACAATCTTCAAATAGCATAAGGGAAAAACTTGTCAAGGGTGGCAAGGTTTTCATTGTTCTCACAGTAAGAAGATTGTTCCTTGCTGTGAGCTGTCTGGTCTTAAGACCAGATTCCACATCTGAGGGGAGGTGGCTTACACTAGGTAAAAGGGGCGGGAGGGGGATACTTTATCATTCAATTACTCTTGAACTACAACTCTGACAGTACTGGAATAACACTCTCCATGGCCCAAATACTATGAAGATTAATTAGAGCTGCTTTTATTTTGAAACATTACTATCCCTTTAAGGAAGTGGTGTGCACTATAACAGTATTCTGATAACAATTCCAGTGAACGCTGACCATTTTTAAATAGCAATTGGCTGAAACTTGGAAAAGTCCTGAGAGTGAGGAGGACTCTACTATCTCTCTCTTATATATTTCTCATATATATATATATATATATATATATATATATATATATATATATATATATATATACACACACATAGTGCAGTCCAAAAGTGTTTGTGCAGTAGTAACACAAGATTTGTTTTGTTGGATCTATACTCCTGCACATAGGATTTGAAATTAAACAATAAGTAAGAGGATATACTGCCAGCTTTAATTTGAGGGTGTTTATATACACCCACAGGAACATCTCTCACACCTTGGTCCATCCCTTCCAAACATGCAGTAGCGGGACAGTGCAACATAGCTTAGACACTATAGAAAGGAAAGGTACTAACAGCTCCTCAACTCGTGAACTATACTATATGAGCATATATATATATATATATATATATATATATATATATATATATATATATTCAACTCATAACCATTAAATATAGTAAAAAATGTGGACAATAGAATCAGTTAAATCAAACAGAGATACAGATAAAATTTCAATGAAGTGAGTTATGAAGTAGTTTGGACAGGGGAATTACTGTTGATGTAGTATACTTGGATTTTGCAAAAGCCTTTGATACAGTGCCTCCCAACAGGATACTGCATAAATTAAAAGGCTTTGGTTTGGGCGGTGTTATCTGTACATGGATTGAGAACTGGTTAAATGAGAGATAGCAGAGAGTTGTTGTAAATGGAACTTTTTCAAATTGGTCTAAGGTTATAAGTGGGGTGCTGCAGGGTTCAGTCCTGGAACCAATGCTTTTTAATTTATTTATTAATGATCTAGAATTGAAAGTAGCATCTCAATCTTTGCTGATGACACTAAACTATGTAAGGAAATACATACAGAGCTGGATGTTTTTTTTTCTGTACAGAAGGATTTAGATAAACTAAGTGAATGGGCATAAAAGTGGCAGATGACATTTAATGTAGATAAATGTAAGGTTATGCATTTGGGCTGTAGAAACAAACTCGCTACATATACTCTAAATTGGAAACAACTTGGGAAATCCTCATTAGAGAAATATTTAGGAGTACTGATAGACAATAGACTTCACAGCAGTGTGCAGAGTCACTCAGCTGCTGCAAGACCAAATAGAGTACTAGCCTGCATAAAAAGAGGTGTAGAAGCAATGGATGCTAATATTATCCTACCTCTGTATAAATCCTTGGTTAGGCCTCATCTAGAATAAGGAGTACAATTTTGGGCTCCTGTTCTAAAAAAAGACATTACTGAACTGTAAAAGGTGCAGAGACGTGCAACAAAACTGATAAAGGGACTGGAGGATCTGAGTTACAAAGACAGACTAGCCAAACTGGGTTTGTTTACATTAGAGAAGAGATGTCTAAGGGGTGATATGATTACCATTTACAAATACATTCAAGGTCAATACAAAGAACTATCCAATTAATTATTTATGCAAAGAGCTGAGCTAAGAACAAGAGGTCATCCATTAAGACTAGAGGAAAGGCGCTTTTGACTAAAACAAAGGCAGGGATTCTTTACAGTAAGGGTGGTAAGACTATGGAATTCTTTACCTTGGGATGTTGTGCTTGCAGATAATGCAACTGCATTCAAAAAAGCAATGGATGCCTATCTATTACAGAACAATATTGACAATTATGACAGACGGCTTCAAAGCAAATAGGATATTGATTCAGGGAACTATCTGACTACCAATTGTAGTCAGGAAGGAATAATTCCCCCCCCCCCACACACACACACACTGGACACATGTCTTTTTTCAGCCTTATCTACTATGTTATTATGAAGTCACCCAAGTTTGTCTTAAGGCTGGGTTGACACACAGTATAGTGTGGTTCTGTGGCTACCAGTGGAACAAGGGTCACCTAATAAACAGTTTAATGTTGTTATGTGGATACCGGTGACCACTGGAATATCTCTCCATTCATCCTGCCTGTTCTTGCAAGAACAGTGCCATGCCTTTTTTCTAGTAACAATATATAATGGCACAGTTTTGTAGTTTGTGGTAGTTCTGTCAAATTTATTTCAGCAGGTAAACATTTTTAGTGCATCCAGTCAGCTGATTATTATTTCTGTACCTTTTTCAACTGCATCCCTAAGGAGTCAGGGATAGGATTAAACAGATCTTGTTTAATCTGACATGGCATGTTTCATTTACACACATAAACTGAGCCTATTAGTACAAGCTGCATTATTAGATAAGGCACTCATTGCTTTAGGCAAACACTAAACATTATACAGAAACAGAAGCTACAAATGTGTCTTGTTGTTTATTCTCCCTACAGAGTTAGCATACAGCTAAATGTTTCTGTTATTTGTGGAAGTCATATTAAAAAAATCAGTAGTATTTAGAGACCCTTATTAAATTTGGGCTATGAGGCAGAATTCTCATTACCCCTTTTCTCCCCCTGACTCACCTCTCACTTCTCTTCTCATCAGACATTGTGCATATTTGATGTTAAATTTGTGATTCTGGGGCATTCAAAGTGTTCAAAATAAAATGTATGTGAGTGTGTGTGTGTGGGTGACCTTTTGTGTGCCAGGAGTGTACAGTGCCCATCCTTATGACACTCAGAGGGTAAAGGGAGGGTGACTGTTGTCTCTGTTCTTTGTCAGAGGCAGCAAACTGTCCTCTGGCTGTATAGAGAGCTAAAGGAATATAGCACTGGAAGCTTTAAGGGGGTAATGCTGTTTGTGGTGTTGCCATCTAGGGCTCGAGCCAAGGTTGGAGATAAAAATGCTGGTAGGGCAAAATGGAATATGACCGACAAAAGAAAATGTCTTGGTCAGTATTCAAATGTCCTACTGGCTGTTAGGCCACAGAAAAGGTCTTGTGGCCAAATGTCTGTTTTGTGCATTAAGTTCCCAAAACACAGTATTGGAAACTTCAAATGAAAAAAGCTAACATACTGTCAAGCACCAGTCGTTAACTAATCTGTGTTAAACTTACCTGTCATCCACTGTCCTTCTCCTTCTGTCTTCATTTCAGCCTTCTTTTCATTCTTCTTTGCTTTCTTCTATCTTCTGCTTTCTCTTCATTCTTCTTTCTTCATGTCGTAAATAAAAAAACAAATATTAATAGAACGCATAAAATATTACATTGTTTTACCCCTTTAGTGGCAGAGGGATACACAATGCATTGCAGAGCAATGCATTGTGGACCTCTCTGGGCTCAAAGGGTTAAGCAATGTAATCAGGCCCAGGAACATAAAAATATGCTGCCATTATCTGTCTTAAAATAATCCATGATACTAATAAAACGAGCGCCAATATCATATGTAAATTAAAAATATATTAATAATATGGTTAGATTTCGTTATTATCTATCTCTGCTGCTGTGTGCGGCCACAGAGGCGGTGGCAGCGGAGACAGTGTTGTGCGCCAAGGTTCCCCTCCTATCCCTCTTGGGCCGATGCCTGTTCTGCAATGAGAGAATTTGAACAGGGATTGCCTTTACATATGGGCAGTCTCTGATCCAATTCCCTCACAGCCATTGGCTGAGATGTGCTTACGCACATCCCAGCCAATCATTTAAAGCACAGTCATTCTAATATGATTGGCTGGGATATGTGTAGGCACATCTCAGCCAATGGCTGTGAGGGAATTGGATCACAGACTGTCCATATATAAAGGCAGTCTTTGTTCAAATTCCCTCATTGCAGAACGGACATCAGCCCAAGAGGAAGAGGAGGGGAACCTTTGTGCACACAGCAGTGGAGACAGTTAATGAAGAAAGCTAAGCATATTATTAATACATTTTTATTTTACATATCATATTGGCACAGGTTTTATTAGTATCATGGATTATTTTAATATTCATAATGGAGGCATATTGTTATATTCCTGGGCACTGACTACATTGCTTAGCCCTTTAAGCCCAGAGAGGTCCGCAACATATTGTTTTGCAATGCTTTGCATACCTCTCTGCCACTCAAGAGGTTAAACAATGTAATATTTTATGCGTTCTATTAATATTTTTTTTTTTTTTTTTACAGCAAGAAGAAAGAAGAGAAGGCAGAAGATAGAAGAAAGAAGAGAAGGTCAGAAGAGAAGACAGAAAAGGAGAGTAGAAGAGGACCAGGAAGCTAAGGACTCTGCTGGACATCAGGATTAATGGTAAGTGTTACTTTTAAAGGGATGTTGTTTTTTTAACTTAATTGGGTTAACCCTGTGAATGCCGGCGGGGTAATTATGCCCCACTGGCACTCAAAGGGTTAATTTTGCTAGCTTTGGACACATTTTTCATACTTTAGATATATGGAGAAGAAGTCAGAGATGCTCAGCTAAGCTCATGAGCTTGCAAGGGTATGCAAAAGCTCACTGGGACTGTGTCCTCACGTCCATTTAGCTCACAAATGCCGTACACAGAGAAGAAATATTTTGAAGCATATCATACTGCCAAAATGACTGCCAAAATGACAGTCCAGCCATGAAATGCCAGACAATGCAGGTGTACGTTTCAACCTTGTTGGGCCTGGTGAAGTGCAGCTGATCCCTCTAGGCACTTGTGAACAAGGGGTCCACGTCTGGATTCCCCCATTACCCTTAGGGTGACTAACCCTAAGAGCAAGTTGCATGTACAGAGAAGAAGTCAGAGATGCTCAACTAGGCTCGTGAGCTTGCAAGGGTATGCAAGCTCACGAGCCTAGGGTATGCAAAAGCTCACTAGGACTGTGTCCTCGTGCCCAGGGTTCAATCTCTTTTAGCTCACAAATGCTGTACACAGAGAAGAAATATTCTGAAGAATATCATACAGGTCCTGCCAAAATGACAGTCCAGCCACGAAATGCAAGACAATTCTTCACAGTCCCAATGAGCTTTTGCATACCCTTGCAAGCTCATGAGTTTAGTTGAGCATCTCTGACTTCTATATCTATGCAACTTGCTCTTAGGTAATGGGTAATGGGAGAATCCAGACGTGGACCCCTTGTTTACAAGTGCCTAGAAGGATCAGCTGCACCTCACTGATGAGGCCCAACAAGGCCAAAATGTACTTCTTGGTTTAGCTGCTTCCCTTGTTCAGAGAAGAATTGTCTGGCATTTTGTTGCTGGACTGTCATTTGGCAGGACCTGTATGATATGCTTCAGAATATTTCTTCTCTGTGTATGGCATTTGTGAGCTAAAAGAGATTGCACCCTGAGCAAGAGGACACAGTCCCAGCGAGCTTTTGCATACTCTTGCAAGCTCATGAGTCTAGCTGAACATCTCTGGCTTCTTCTATTCTTTGGATAAATTGATATGGGGCTTAATGCCCCATATCAATACATCCACTGAGGTTTTTTTTTACTTTTTCATTCAAGTTTCTGAGTCAACTGTTTGAAGAGCCGATAAGGGACTTAACTTTCCTGCGAAAACTTGAGTCCCTTATCGGATCTTCATGGTTAACGCAGACGTCTGAATTGATCATTATGGTGTTTTCATCATTTGCTACGGGTGAAAACATCTCTTACCTTCATCACACGACAGCTCTTTTTTTCCGGTATTTTTTCACAGCACTTGACTAGCTTACTGTGCCTGAAAAAATGCCGTTAGCAGAAAAATCAGCCGTCTCCAACATTTTAATCAAGACCCTAAACTGTTCTTCTCTTCCTCTCCAGTGGGCAGGTGTGTCTGACGATGGTCTTGGCAATGGAGAAACACATCCCCATATGTACTAATACTTAGGCATGCAAGGGGATGGGGAGAATTCATCATTAGCATGGAGGGTTGCCAAACTGCTGGTGATTTGGAAGTGATGCCCTCCCGTACACATCACCAGCAGTTCGACAACCCTGAATGCATTTTCTCTGCACCTCCCACTTGCCCACTAAGGGGACAGATAAGATCTGCTCCGACTTCAGCACCACAGACAGCATCTCTCCTTATCCCTTTCAGTGCCATAGGGATGCACAAAGGTTGCATAACAATATGTTTAGTATTTTATGAGATTTAAGGATCTGGAAAATGTAAGCAAAATCTTCTGAACAGATTGGCAGAAATGTTCACACAAAAATTAAATCTTATGGGTTACTAGGTTCAAGTCATTTTTCATTGCTCGGATCCATTCTAAACATGAATAGAGTTGTCCCTTGTGAACGAAAAGATTTTTAGGAATGAAGGCACCTTCTTTACACATTAAAAAGAAGCACCTAGTAACCCATAAAATGTATTTATGTGCGAAAATTGAGGCCAATCTATTCAGTAGATTTTGCTGTAGGTCCGATGGAAAAAAATATCTGAAAAAACAGGGAACTTTTACAGATATCAGGTCCTTAATTCTCATAAAATAATAAGCATATTTTTACACAATGTTTTACTATTTTCTGTGCAACAAGGGTCTGCAATGCACATTTCTGTGGAGGGAAGCTGCTGGCTCTGCTCATTAGCAGAAACAGCAAACTGTCCTCTGGCTCCATAGACAGCTACAGGCAGATCCCAACATCGTCAACCTCACATTGGCAACGTTGATACTGAAACTGGACAGCAAGGGCTACTATCAGAGCTTAGTGTATGTGGTGATATGCCACATTAGCATGTAAACACACCTATATGAAAATGACAATGGCTCATTAAACTGCATTTACATATGCAAATTATTCATTGTCAATACAGTGAGTATACAAAATCATAAACCTTTCTACATCATAGTGGATTCTTGGCAATGTCGGCTGATTTTGGTGGATTGGTGGTGAATATGTGGGTTGGTGGCAGATATGCCATTGCTACCAGTTTTCCAACATATCGCTGTTCTGGCCCTTATCGCCCTTCAGTGCATCTCCACCAAAGAGGTAATAAAGTGCAGATGATCTCTCCAGTGTGATAAACACTCCAAATCCTATGCTATTTTATGAAAACAATGCACTAAGGTTTCTCTAACTTGAGAGATATTCCTGCATATGGTCCACAGACTAACATAGGAACTGGACAGTTTATCATACTGGAAAAATCATAGTAACATAGTAAATTATGTTGAATAAAGACACAAGTCCATCAAGTTCAACCTTTGCCTCATACCCTAGTGACATCAGAACTGTATAGCTTTCCTGCTACCAAATAAGTTAGACTTTATCATACCTTCCTGCTTTGCCTACTAATATATAGTATGTATGTTCCCTTTTGAAAGAAATGTATCTAATCTTCTCCTAAATGTATCCATTATATCTGCCTTAACAAACCTTACCGTTCCCATGATACCACTGGTCATGCTGCACTAAGCTAGGTATGAGGAAATGTGTGTATCTTTCCTAAAGTGATGCCTGGATTAACATACCTTTATCTAGAACAGAGGGTTTGGATGTACAGTGCAGTCAATAAGTATTTGGAATAGATTTGAAATTAAGTCACGGCTAATAGTATAAATGCAGACTGTGAGCTTTAGTTTTATAGCCATAAACTGTGGACTATGAAGAATTACAGATATTTTTATATTTAGTTCCTCCATTTTAGAGGACCAAATGTAATTGGACAAATAACATAATCTTAAACAAAATAGTCATATTTATTAATTTGTTTCAAACCCTTTGCATTCAATGACTGGCTGAAGTCTGCAAGCCTTAGACATCACCAGATGGCATGTATCTTCCCTGATGATGCTCTTCCAGGCCTGTACTGCAGCCATCTTCAGTTAATTTTTTGTTAGCTGGCACTTTATCCTATTAGTCATTGTTTAATTTCAAATCCAATATGCTGAAACACAGAGCCAAAACAACAACACTTATCGCAGTCCAAATACTTATGGACTGCAATGTATTTCCATCAATATTATTGCAATTTAGACTAGCACAAAAGAGATTAGCAGTTCTGGAGCAAACCAACTGTACCATGAGGAGAAATTATATACCACATTGACTTTAAATAGGGAAAAACGCATTAAGATTAGGCTGACCATACCTCACCTTTAAAAAGGGACACATAGGAAATAGGCATATTTCAGGAGTGCACCAAAATCAAAGCAACCCTGTAGTGTGCATTTTTCATGTGTGTCCCTTTTGAAAGGTGAGGTATGGTCAGCCTAATTAAGGTTTGATGTTGCTGTGGTCTGTATCTGGTGAAATGTGGATAGTATATCATCTTGTAGACCTGCTTTGCCATATACACTATGATTTGGGGATGCAAGGGGAGGGGGTGAGAAGATCCTCAGTAGCATGCAGGGTTGTTGAACAGCTGGTGATGTGGATGGGATGCCCTTTCTTACACATTGCCAGCAGCGTGACAACCCCGAAGTTTGAGAGTATTATCTCTGCTCCCCCACTTGTCCACTGGGGTAAAAGAGAGGATCCTCTCAGACTACAGCACCACAAACAGTATCCTTCCTGTAACCCTTTCAGTGATATAGGCATATGCATTGCATACCCCTCGTGGCACTGAAGGGTCAAAAGCTGCACTTTTAACCCTTTGAGTGCCAGAGGGGTACACAACACATTGTTTTGCAATGCATTCCCTACCTCTCTGGCACCCAAAGGGTTAATAAAAACAAGATAAAGATGGAACTTTAAATAGCACTCATCTCCTCCGAAATGTATTATACATAACGAGTACAAACATATAAAATATTCCTAATGCAAATCAGAATTGGAATAACCACCTCAAAGAGAGATAACCACTGAATTAATCCTTCCCCCCTTCCATGACACCATACATAAAATACAATATTGTATCTAAAAACAAACAAGCCAATCAAAACCCCAACATATACTGAAGTATACACATAAATCTGCCACAAATAGTAATATAATAACCAGTAGTCCCAGCAGACAAAGTGTGACAGGCTGCGTGACATGAGACAGAGGATTGTAGTCAATGGATCTGTACTGGGACCCATTCTTTTTAATATTTTTATTAGCAATATTGGAAAAGGTCTTCAAGGTAAGTTAAGCCTTTTTGCTGATGATACAAAGATCTGCAACAGAATAGACATTCCTGGGAGAATAAACCAAATGACAGATTATTTCAGGTAAATTAAAAGAATGGACAAGAGTCCAAAGGCAGAATATAGTATTAAGGGCAGTATGCTGTCAGAGACAATAGAGGACAGAGATTTAGGAGTAATTATTTCTAATGACTTAAAGGTAGGTAGGAAATGTAACAAAGCAGTGGGGAATGCAAGCAGTGTACTGGGTTGTATAGTTAATTGCATTAGTAACCAAAAAAGGGAAGTGGTCATGCCAGTCTATAGATCTCTAGATAGAACTCACCTAGAGTATTGCGTACATTACTGCAGACCCCACCTCCAGAAGGATATAAATACTCTAGAGAGAATTCAGAGAAGGGCTACTAAAATGGTGGCTGGTTGAATGGTTGACAGGATAAGAAATATCAGGATAGACTAAAGGATCTGAACATGCATAGCTTGGAGGAGAGAAAAATACATGAAAGGATTCAACAAAATTCAGGAGGGAAGTACATTTCAAAGCAGTAAAAATGTTAGGACAAGAGGACATAGGCTCTAACTAGAGGGACAGAGGTTTAGATGTAATGTAAGAAACTTTTACTTCACTGAGATGATGGTAGATAAGTGGAATAGCCAACCAACAGAAGTGGTAGATGGTAATACAATGACGGAATATAAGCATGCATGGGATAGGCATAAGACTATCCACATAGGACAATACCAAGGATCAAATAACGTTTGAGGTTTTTACAGTAGACAAAATGGGCAGACTAGATGGGTCATGTGCGTCTTATCTGCCGTTAAATTCTGTGTTTCTATGAGAGGATGAGAAACAGCGTCTGAAATTATAGTGACAAGCTGGGTGCCTGCTTGCTTGGCGATGCATTCGCTGCTTTGCCAACCGGGGGACTCCTCTGACAGCGGATGCTTTGACAAGAAGCCTCGCTGACATCCGCTCACATCACAAGACCTTGTCTGTAGTGAGTGCAAAAACCATAAATGTGTTAAAGCACTTTGGACTCATGGCTATGTCAGTCAGATTGGTGACAGTTTCACAGGGATATTACGGTGAAGACATCTTATTGCATGCTAATGATATGCTATCGCCACAAATTTACACCCATATCACCATCTTGGCACTTATCTCCCTTTAATCCATGTCCTCCCTGGAAATCTATATTTCCCTAATTAGGACCTTATAGTCAAAAGACCTACTTCAGCTGCATTTTTTTGTGAAATTATTTGTCCAAGAAGACTACAATGAGATTATCTCTCATTTTCAAGTATGACCTGGACTCATTTTATCCATCTCAGAGGGGTGAAAAGCTGAGATGACCTTGCTGGGACTAGAATCTTGCAGTATGAGCAAATTCTACAGATGGTGCATTAATCAACTGTGACATAGTTTAGTGGACAAATAAAGCTTTCCAACTAAATATTAGAGAATTCTCTAACACATTTCATTGCAAGCCTTTAAATATTTCTCTACCACTCAATAGTTAAAAACTTCATTCAAATCAATGAATATTTTGGTAATTTGTAATTCTCCTTTATGGCGCAGTTATTTTCCTCCTAAATAACTTTTCTTTAAAACATAAGGCTTTTAGGGAGGCTTTTCAATGTTTAGCATATATTCTCCTCTTTTGTGATACACTTTGGAAAATGTTGGACTTGATGGACATGGGATTTACTATGCAACTACTGTATTTGTTTGAATTCAACCTTTTTTCATGAATTTTAACCTGAAAAAGTGACCTTGCCTTAAATTCAGGGTTATCCTTTATCTGGGCTGCATGCCATATGGGAAAGAAATCCCTGCCTCCTTCCAGGACCGTTCTATCAAAGTGCATATGCCATGTGCATTGACAGAAAGGTCCTGGAAGAATCTTTCTGTATAACTCAACATCAGCATGAAGGCAGGAGGCAACCCAAACATGCCATCCATTAGACCACTCTCCAGGACGACTGCTTATAGGATTACTATGGTTTAGAGGGAGGGAGACATACAGAGAAGATATATAGAGGGAGGGGGAGCTATCACCTTATACAGGGCTCAAAATTTCCACTCGCCACTAGCCAATGGCGAGTGAAAATTTAGCCCTGGCGAGTAGAAATTCAGCCCTGGTTGGTATGTTATGGCTTGCAGTGGCGAGTAACCTTTCAGGTCTGGCTAGTAGCAAAAGACTTCAACTTTTAAGCCCTGCCTTATATATAGACTCATCAATACACCTGTTCTGTGTATTATGCCTGGTCTACACCTATTTCCTAAAGGCTTCCTTGGAGCATTACTACATAGGTGAATTTTCTGCTCAAGGGTGGCTGTGTCTCCAGTGGCTGGTGAGAATTATGTGAGTTCTGGCCTGACATAAGCTGAAGGGCCTCATGTTGGGCATCACCCATAGAACCACACATGCTGAACTTCCAACCTTGTTCCACTTCACTGGTAACCATAAAACCACCCATACTGACCTTCAACTTTGCCCCATTTCACTGATAGCCATAGAATCAGACAAACAGACCTCCAGCCATGTCCCACTGCACTGGAAGCCATAGAGTCAGACATACTGACGTACTGACCTGCAGCGATATCCACTGCACTGGTAGCCATAGAACCACACATATTGAGTGTGACACCCCCACTTCTGTGTAATGTTGTGGGAATTCATGGGCATAGATGGAAAACTGAAAAGTCCTTGCAGGGTATTTACTGGGTTTTCTATGGAATGGAATTTCCTCAGTAAATTTTAGGGGTTTCCACAAAAATGAATGTGGGAAAAACAGGACTTTTCACAATCCATAGTATTAGAAACGTAAAAAAATCCATGATGTCTGTGATCTATCTAGAAGGTGTTGTGCCTGTTTATCCTTGTTTTTTCCCCATATTTAACCTACTACGGACCAATACACAATACAATGAACACCCCTCTGGTTCTTAAAGGGTTAGTGTACTGGGCAGTGAGTCCAACATACTAAAAACTGAATCAATAGTGAGACAAATCAGCTGTACCATAGGGCACAAATTCCCAAACTTCCCATTGATTTAAATGGGATTCTTAATCAATGCAAATTAGAGAGCTTTCAAGGGGTTAAACAACCCATTTAAATCAACAGGACTTTTTTTGAACTCCCTATTGTGCAATTGGTTTGCTCCATACTTTAGTAAATCAGTCTCAGTGTGGGTTGCATAATTTCAAAACCATTTCCTATGTTTAACATCAACCCTTTGAGTGGCAACACATTGCGAAGCAAAGCATAGTGCACCACTCTGTCTCTCAAACTGTTAAAGAAACAAAATGGAGCATAAGTATATAAAAGTGGTCAAATACAGTGGCATAACAATAGGGGTCACAGGAGTCGTAGCTGCGACCGGGCTCCAGGGGCCCAGCCTCCCAACGCGAGCCCCCTGCCAGGCGCCAACAGCAAGCTGAGGTTTGTGCACAAACCTCTATTAGCAGCTTTCTCTCTGTCCCTGGCAATCTAGTAATGCAGAGCACTGGGAGATTACATCATCTCCCAGTGCTCTGCATTACTGGAGAGAGGACTGCGAGGGAGCTGCTGATAGAGGTCTGTGCAGAAGGCAGCACATACCTCTGCTGTCATGCCGCTGGACCACCAGGGATGAGTTCCCCTTCCTGAACCAGCTAAGGTAGGAGATGGAATGGGGCCATTGTGGAGTTTGTCACTGGAGGCATTGTGGAGGTGGACAATGGGGGCAATGTGGAAGTGGTCACTGGGGGCGTTGTGGAGGTGGACAATGGGAACATTGTGGAGGTGAACAGTATGGAGGTGGTCACTGGGGGCATTGTGGAGGTGGTCACTGGGGCCATTGTGAAGGTGGACAGTGTGGTGGTGGTCAATGGTGGCAATGTGGAAGTGATCACTGGGGGCATTGTGGAAGTGGACATTGGGGGCATTGTGGAGGTGGACAGTGTGGAGGTGGTCAATGGGGGCAATGTGGTCGGGGGGCCCCATGGCAATTTTTGCACCAGAGCCTGGTGGTTTCTAGTTACGCCTCTGGTCAAATACCCTGCATATCAGTAAATCTAGAATACATTTAACTCTTTAAAATGAGATTTCCAGTGCATTACAAAGAAATGTGTTTGCACACACCATAGTCCACGGTTTCATTATATTGTTTGGACTTACAAACATTGGAATGAGGCCATCTGCCTTATCTTCTTCTACAGCTTTTCTGAGAGCATGTCCACGGGCTACAAAGTTCTCATCTGAGGGTATCTTCTTCATTCGCACTCCACTGATCAGTCCAGCTCTCTCTACTGATGAATGAGCCTGCAATCAAATTACTTGCATGAATTTGCTGTAGTAAAAACAGTTGCTATTAGGCAGTCAACAATTAGAAATGCCACCCTAAGATACATTCCATTCTTAACAATGATACAAATTGCCTATACGTTGTCATTCCATTCTGACAGTTATAAGTTTCTGTATTGGTCCAATATTACCACAGATTTGCGTTGAATTAATCTAGACAGAGTGCACACTGGGGGCATTTCTAATAGCATAGCAAGCAATAAGTTTGACCTCAAGCAGAACTAATTAGTACTATGCAGGAAATTAGCATCAAGGGCCACCAACACATCAAGGTTAATTTCTAATAATTCATTTATACATAATTTTTAAGAATGAACACCTCCCCTATAGAATGTGCAGGAAAATGGAGTAATTATAAGCTACTGTCATGTGCACCTTTTTAGCTTGTAGTATTAAACAGTGAATGGATGAATGTAATGACCATATCCTTTCCCACTGATATTCCCTTGCTTAAGCTGCGTACAAAGGAAACTTTTTAAGGTAAGAACCTTGGTAAATTGAGGATAGGCAGTCCCATCAATAAACAATGCAACACAGAGCAATGCTTTGTAAAAAAAATTCTGGAATTCAAGTTTTGTGTTTGCCGGGGGGAGGAGGCTTTAAGCAAATTAACTTACAGTTACAAGTAAAGATAAACATTCACTAAAGACTTATGCCAGATACACTTATGCAGGCTTGAGATTTATAAGATAACAGTAGAAGAAATTGTTCAGACAAAATTAAAATAAATTTGTGCAAGCACTGGATAATGTTATTCAACATCATAAACAAAATGCAATAGGCTTGAATGCATAAGTTTAATACCATCCCATCTGTAGGCAGTAAATGAGAAGAAAGGGAAGGGGTAAACACTTTGAATGCCATAGTGAGGTGTAGCTTGTTATCAATGATTTGCACACCTATCTAGTATTCAAAGGATTAACAGTCTGACCACCTTCCCATTTTCTGATCAAGGCATGGAGGGGCTTTAAATATAATTACGGTATAATGACTTTTAAGGTAGTTAGAACACAACTAATTATTGCTGCCTTCAAAGCTCCCTTTTCTGAATGTAGACTGTGATGCATATTATCCATGCTAGGCACTTGCATAATATAGCAATTAAATGTAAATTCTTGCTTTTGCAGTGAATGTAAACTACTCAATGTGATATTTATTAATTCATGTATTGTGATGTTATGTTTTCAAGTACCATTCATCTCTCAGCCTCCAATATAGTCAAATGGATAACACCAAGGGGGAGATTCAGTAAGCGGTGATAAATAGGTGATAAAGTGGAGATGACTTCTCCAGTTTATCACTTCTCCTGTTCCTATGTTATTCTTTGGAGCCTATACACTAGGATCTCAGCGTTGAAGAAATCTTAGCGCATAGGCTCCATAGAAAACTAAAGGAATTGGAGAAGTGATAAACTGGAGCCTCCACTTTATCACCTCTTTATCACCGCTTAGTGAATCTTCCCCAAGGAGCTTTGAAAGAACTGACATCACTACATGGTTTCTCAGTACTTTCAAAACCAGCTGGGGTTAAAAGAGTGTGAAGAGCCTTGAATGAGGACAAGATCACAGATGTCTTGCATTCTTGTGGTGTGGATTGCCAGCTCACTCATGCGCACCCTGCATTTATTTTTCAGGGACACATGTACATGTGAGTGACACATTTGGGGAGACTGATATATTAACAACAGTAAGAACAATTCTGGGGCAAAACAGCTATACAATCTAGTCAAATAAAAATTGTCATTGATTGAAATGGGGTTTTTAACCCTTGAATGCTATGAACTGTATTCATCAAGGTAAAAAGCAGCAATTATGGAGCAAACTAACCACCAAAGGTGGGGAAATGAAAATACATATTGAGTTAAATGGTGATTTTAACCCCCTTGATTGGTAGAGAGATCTCAAACACTGTACAACAATTTTTTTATGCAACTTGCAGTGTTTGAAGGAAATTCCAATCACACCTACCCATTAATGTAGGACTATTATGAGAAACACATAAAACGGGATAGAGCAGTCTCCTTGGCAGCCCTGCAGAAATATATTTTAATAATCATCCTGCATTAATGTGATGGACTAGTCGCCTCAATCATCAGTCATGCAGCAAGGATTAGAGATGATTCTCCTGTTAACCTGTGTGGTTATGTTCATATGATCAGATTATTTCTAAGATTTACTAAGATTTGCACATTTTATTTTCCATATGTTATAAGAGATTTGCCTTATTTCTATTATTTAATTTGAGTATTGCATTATCAAATTGCAAATGTAAGAGTAATAATATCAATAAAGATGGTACATTTTTTCTTGATCTTTGCTACTTAATGATGAAAAAGAAAAGCTAGCATGCCCTTTATGGTCATTGGTGTGAGTCACTAAGCTGGATGAAAATCTCCCTGACCTTCTGTAGTCAGTAAGAGCTGTCATTTCCCATCTCTTATCAGAGACACAGTACAAAGACCAGTTTACTCCTATAAATTTGCACAGCAAGAGCCCTCCAGCTGAGAAGCAAAAGGGAGGAACAGAATAGCTGCCCTTTCAGGAAATACATCCAAAGCAATCATTCATGCCTATTTAGCCTAAAGCAGTGCAAACACACCCAGTCTTGGATTAAACTTGTTATTGCATGGAGAATGTATAGAAGCCAGTGTGCTCTTTATACACGTCAGAAGTTTAATATTTGACTTTAATAATCTGCTGACATTTTAAACATATGTGTAAATATAAAAATCCTGGTAAATGGCACAGTACAAATGAAAGAAAAGACTAACATTTATGGAACAAATTATGAGAGCAATTTTTCTGCTGCAAATGTTCATTAGAAAAATATTTTTAAAATAGGTAACATTTAACTGGAGATAATCATTACATAGTTATAATCCTAGAATTACAAATTACTAGTTTTGTGCAGTTGAATATATATATATATATATATATATATATATATATATATATATATATTCAACAAATTAATGGGCAGCGTGAAGATATAAATAAACTAGTGTGTATTGTGGAAAAAAAATTATAAAAAAGAATATATCTAAGCTCCTATACAAATCCTTAAATATCTGTGGCGAATATTATAATGTGTGTGAAGAGGGTACCAGAGAAAGAAGCTGGGTAATATTGAATAAATATTGAATCAAAGCAATAATCAAAGGAAACCACACTATTTGCTCTGCAAAAATAGGGACATACTACCATGTCCAAACAGACGGAAGGGATCACGCTATAGAATAAAAGGTAAGCACACAGGTGTGTGTAACCTCTGAAGGAAAAATTGCTGATATTTTTCGACTGCAAGACACATGGAAGTGGCCCTTAAAAATAAAATTAGCTAAAATCCAAAGAGATAACAGCTTTTTCTATGCACAGCCCACATTACCCCAAAAAAATTATTATATGGTCACACAAGGTGCTATAGAAGTATCGGTAAGAAATAGTGTAGTTAAAACAAGTATATGAACCAAGTCATTTAACATTACATATGAATGGGCGCAAAACATATAAGATATCTCTACCAGTCTGCCCTGGACGTCTATCCTACATACTGCCTGATTTCCCCAAACATAGTTTACTCAGTATGCAGTGGAACTCCAAACCAGAATGTGTATCTAATACAACTGCAAAAAAATATTATACGTACATAAAATCAAACATAAAAATGGCAACCATAGAAATATCAATATAACAATTTATTTATGAATGAGAAACAGCTATATAGGATCATATATATAAATACATAAGGGATATATCCATAAAGTAGCTAAAAGTCAATTCAGCAATTTAAAGTTGGACCAAATATATATATCCTAATGAAAAGTTGAAACTGTAAGATGCTTATTTGTGTATCCAAAATGGGATATTGGTAATTATATCCAAGATGGAGATGTGACAAAGTTTCAAAGAAAAAACAACTCCTTCCACAGTAATATGCTAAGTGAAGACTGTCGGGCAGGTGGGACAAAAATCAATAGTTATTAAAAACAAATCCCAACAGGGACTAGTTAGTCATTATATGCTGAATTCACTCACCACCGCCATCTTCACTTGGACTTATTATCTGTAAGATGGTATAGAATTTTGGTGTATTCAGGCAACAACAGCAGCCAATCTCCCAGTAATCTGGAACACTTTAATACGTATTGTTAAAGCACACACCTCAGAACTTTTTTGTCACTGTCACTTGGATTTATTGACTGTTAGATGGTATACATTTTTTAAATGTATTCAGGCTACAACAATAACCGATCTCCCAGTAATCTGGGACTCTCTCATATATATATATCGTTAGAGTCCACACCGCAGAGTTTTGTTTCTTTACAAATAAAAAATGAGGATCTCTTTTAGTTCATGTGTCTTGCAATAGAAAGACATCAGCGCTTTTTTTCTTCAGGGATTACACACACCTGTGTGTTTACCTTTTATTCTATAGCATGATCCCTTCCTTCTGTTTGGACACGGTAGTACGCCCAGTATAGTGTATAGTGTATAGTTAATTATTTAGCTCACATACCTGTTCTACCTACACTGTTTATTGTTGTGACTTCCAAGGCACGTGCATGACCTTATTTTTTTGGGGGGGGCATCGTGAGCGGTGCATAGAGGATTCTAGTTAATTTTATTTTTAAGGGCCACTTCCATACATCTTGCAGTTATAAGATATCAGAGCTTCTTTTTTTCTGGTGTTATACCTGTGTGTTAAACATTAATTATATAGCGCAATCTCTTTCTTTTGTTTGACACGGTAGTATGTCCCTCTTTTGGGGAGCAAATAGTGTGGTTTACTTTGATTATTGCTTTGATTCAATATTGATTCAATATTATCCAGCTTCTCTCTGGTACCTTCTTCACCTATATTATAATATTCTTCACAGATTTCTAAGGATTTGTATAGGCACTTAGATATATTCTTTTCTATATTTATAACCCTATACATTCTTAAGCACCACCTTAATATTTATTATACAGAGCTTAACCCTTTTAGTGCATTGGATACTGGCTTTAAAGGGATAATACTTTGTTGTAATGCCATTTTTTTTGGGGGGGGGGTCATTTCACAGCTTTGCCAGTATAGGTAAAATGTAATTTTTTTTGTTGTATTTTGCTTGATTTATTTGTTTACAATACTTATCTCTCCAACTTTCATACATACATTTCTAAGAACTGCGAGAGAAATGTATAAAATAAGATCAAAATGTATGACCAACAACAACAGCAAGGTAGACCAACCCCTACAGCAAGTATAGGAAAAGTAAGAATTGTGCATTTATGTCTTCTGTTCACATAGACTGCACCTGGGCTCAAAGAGATTACCTGCCTTAAAACTCCCACCCAATCCCAAACTGCCGATCTCTTGGTGCATGCAGCACAAAGCAGCCATTCAAATACACAAAGCTTTGTATATAGACATAAAGCAAGCACAGTGCCATTCAGTACACTTATTTTTGTTCAGAAATCTTTTTGAGTTTTCTTTATCTGTTTACCTTGGCATAATCAGTAGCTTGCCTAAATCTTCATTATTAATTTTTACTGACCATGAGGGACAGTAGTGCACTATTTCAAAAGCTTTGCGAAAAAATATTTAAATCCCTTCCACTATCTATTGTTAGCACTCAGTTTCAGAGCTGTGTGTAACATATTGCTCTAAATTCAAATGGTTAGCCCTTCCATTCAGAAGGGCCTGTAACACATTGAAAAACGTGACAAAAAGGAAATTGAAAAAGTCTTTATAAAAAATATTAGGCCATTGGGGTGGAGTGGATTACTTTGTGTGGGTATCAATGAATTATTATGTATGATGCCCATAAACATAACCTTCAAACGGGGTTTTATTTGCCCAAGAGGGGTAGGGATCCAAGATCCCATTTACTTCCTATTAGATTTAGAATATGGAAGTGTGTTTAAAAATGTAGGTTGCATATTCAAGTCTCATTTATTTTTCAAATTATGAATTATGGTTCTAAGTTCATAATGGTCAATAGAATTTATAACATATATTCTGCAGATTCGGTCTTAAAAACATTTTAGGGACTACTGATACCCTCAAATATGTCCCTACCATTTTAGGGATAGAGTCTGGGGAGGGATGGTTTATTATGTATGACATACATAAATATGACCTCCAAAAAATATTTTTATATGGCCAAGAAGGGCAGGGATCTAAGATCTCCTTTGCCTTCAACCAGGGCAGGCTTTTGCTGACAGCTGTTCCAGTGAAATATATAATGTATAAAGTACTTTAAAATAAATAACTATAAAAATAGTTATTGAACATTAAAAATGTAATGCATACAGTAGACTTTTAATTTCATAATTGCCAAAAGGGTGTTTCCATAAATGGCAGAACTAGCCACACACTAATTTCATGCAAACAATCAGGGGCAAAATCATGAAACCAATTTCCGATATCTATAAAAAAACAAGGCATGCATATGTTTATCTGGTACCAGAACACAACTTATTCTATCCTGAAAAACACAATATATAGTTTGTGATGAGTTTGTGAAAATTTATATAGGAAATCTGACAATGTCCTTAAGGTGCAAAATAAAAGAGGGCCTTAAAGTGGACCTGTTGCCTTGAGATGTTTATTTAACATTAAAGAGAACTAAAAATTGCTTGTGTTGTGTTAGTCTTTTGTTTGTAATACAACAGTTTTTATTAAATTAATCCTTATTTGTTAATGGGACAGTGTAGCATATTATGCTAATTAGTATGTGCTGCTGGGCCAGTGTAGCACACACACTGTACTATGAAGGCATCTAGACAGAGCCCACACACTGGAGGAATTTCTAATAGCAGAAGTGACAACTTTGGCCTTGAACAGAGCTAATTATTATACAGTGCAGTGAATTAAGATACTGTTTTACCAAAACAAAAGGTTAATTTTTCATTGATAAAATACAATACAATATCATTTGAAAAGTTCCATAGGATAGATTGCTCTGCTTCTTGCTATTTAACGTTCTTTAGAAGATTAGTTGTGTATGCTTCATTTACCAGTGGATTTATCATACCCCATAAAAAAAGAAAAAGAGAAAACCCTAACAAACCTGGTCTGAAGAATAGGCCACCATCCGACTTGTAATCTCAGCTTCTGTTAAGTCAGGGTTTTCTGACTGAACTCTCCTGATCACCTTGGTTCTTGCAGCAAGGATGGCCATTAAAGTTGCTTCACTGGCAGTACCCTGGGTAGAAAAGAAAATATTTATTGTAAACTGAGAATGTCATTTAAATGTTTTCACAGTTTTTATTGTATGTTCAACGCACAAAAACTTTTAAAATCAGAACTCTAGTCCTTTAAAAGACCGTTATAATAAAATACAAATGGATGACATTCCAGTTTAAGTAAATGAAAAAAAGAAAAACAATGCTATCTCAGCATTTCATTCATGTGAAAAATATGACAAGATCTGTGACATATGTACAGTTTTACCATTGAAAAGTGCCAACTGTTTTCATTTTGTCAAATCTGTATGTACTGAGAGAGCTTATTAACCCTTTAAGGTTGAGAAGGGGTTTGTAAATGCTTGAGAGGTCTCCAATGTATTGTGAAGCAATGCACTGAGTTTCTGTCTAACATTCATGATTTAGATCAATGGGAATTTGTGGACTCTTCAATTCTACAGTATGGTGCAGTTGGTTTGCTCCAGAAATGCACCTCTTTAGCTTGCTAAATAACACCCATTATGTCAGTGATAATACATAGTAACATAACAAATATAGTTGATTGGGCTGAAGAAAAGACATGTCCATCAAGTTCAGCCCAAGCAATATCACCCCTGTTGATCGAGAGAAAGAAACAATTTAAGCCATTTCCAATTAAGCCCCAAGTAGTTAAAACATTTTTTTTCTGACTCCAAATGATAGTCAACAATTTCCCTGGATCAGCATTGTATCTGCTTTGAATCTGGCTGCCATAATTCTTAGTATTGTTCTGAGCTAGAAAGATATCCATTACTTTTTTGAAAGCAGCTACAGTATCTGCATGCACAGCATCCTGAGGTAAAGAATTTTGTTACCTTGTGGTCCTTATTGTAAAAAAATCACTGCCTTTGTTTTAGTCAAAAAGCACCTTTCCTCTTGTCTTAATGAATGACCTCTTGTTTTTTTGTACAGGGTTTTGAATGAATAGTTCCTTACAGAGTTCTTTATATTGATCTCAAATTGGCAAATGGTTATCATATCACCCCCTAGAGGTCTCTTCTCTAATATTAACAGATCCTCCATCCCTTTATCAGTTTTGTTACATGTCTCTGCACTTTGTCAATAATAATTTTTTAAGAACTGGCTCCCATAACTTTACTCCATATTACAGATGAGGCCTTATAAAAGATTTAAACACCTGTGCAGATACACCTCCGTTTTATAGTGTATAGTAGCCCATTGGCCCTTGCAGCAGCTAAGTGACACTGCAATGTGAAGTCTGTTAGGGCTCCCACATTTTTCTCTAACAAGGATTGGGAGGTGTGTAAACACACATCCCAGCCAATGGTAGGCTTGAATCCATTTTGAACAGAGACTGGCCGTATAAAAAAACAGTCTCTGTTCAAAATTCCCTCATTTGGGCTCAGGCAATGCCCGGAAGGTATGGAGGGCAGGTCTGTGGCATTATGCATTTCTGCCACTGCTGGAGGAGCCAGAGGAGGAGGTGGGAGCGGAGGTATATTTAACTCACGGAAGGCCTTTTATTAATTTAACAAAGGAATTACTTTATTTAAACTAAAATGGCAGCATATTCTTTTTAAAAGATATGCCAGACTGCGTTTAACACTTAAAGTGCCGGAGGCGTACCACTCCGGCACTCAAACGTTTATAACTCAGACATATCTAGGGGACATTTTTTTTAAATAACTTTTATTAAAGTTTTGTTTTATTTTTCATGACAGATTTACAAGAAGATAAGAATTAAGAAGACCAAAGATAAAAGGAGGATTGAAGAAGAAGACGGAGAGTAGCTGAACAGGGTGCTGAAGACTCCGCTAGACATCAGGATTACTGGTAAGTGTTTTTTTGTCAGTGGCTTTTTTTTGGACTTAGTCGGATTAAGCATACCACACTGGCACTCATAGGGTTCACTCTACTAACATTTCACACATTTTGGGATTACTTTGGATATATTGATGTGGGGCTTAGGGCCACATATCAATACATCCACTGCTGACTTAGGTTTTTTGTATGCTTTTTTTCAGGTTCATTTCCTGCATCGGCACTTTAGAGATTCGTTAAGGGACTCTGCAGCCAGAAAAACTTGGTGCAGATTTTCATACAATAAAGTGGGTCCCTTAAGGTATCTTAGTGGCTAACTCATGAAATTGAATAGCATATTGTTTTGTGTCAATGAGTGAAAAAGCCCGCAATATTATTGCCCAAGGTATGTTTTTTTTAGCCAGTATTTCTTGATCGCACAGGTAATTGAATTGCTTACCATGCTTGAAGAAATGCCATTGGCTTTTTTTTGGTGTTGGGGGAAATTGAATCGAGCCTCTAGTATCTTCAAATCTTGCATCCTAGAGCCACTCAGTTAGCCAGTAAAGGTATCAGTTTTATTATACCAGTCTATTATAAGCACTTGTGTCAGTAAGACGTTTGATGAACAAGGGAACCACTTTACAACAAAGTCTTAACAAACAGCTTAATTGTTACTGCATTTGCCCAGATATAGGATGACTCCAAGATGACCCTCCAACTTTAAATACAAATAATAAAAACTAAACTTTGGGGATGAGGGAAACTTTCCACCTTACAATTAAACCAGCAAAAAATGTCACTTTCCTCCAGGAAGGAAAACTTATGTATTACTTTGAAGCCAATGCTATAACTAAATTTCACCCACAATGCAGCAAGTGTTCTTGTGCTAATACAAAAAAGATTACTGACAGAGACAAGCAGATGTTTTTGATGCTACAGTAACAGTGACATAGACTGACTGTAATAGTGAAACAGAGCACAAAATATTAAGCATTCTAACAATTGTGCTCTAATCAGTTGTAACAAAGAAAGCGGAGATGTATGTCTGTGTTTCAGAAACATTGAACCATAGACTGAAGATAAAGCCAGACAGGACATCTGAATAAAGTGGGCTGCCAAGCAGATGGAATTACTACATAAACCTCACACATAAATCAGTAATTACTCAGCCACAAAATTAGTTGAGCAGGCAATAGTGTCTCTCTGCTCACTAGAGTAACAGTGTAGGATTCTCATTCTGGCTTAAAAGTATCCAAACAATTGCTACACAAGTGTCAGTACACACAAGAATTTGATTTTTACTCTTATTGTATGATTTCAAGCTGGGTTACTGACAGTTTTACCAATAAACTAACATTTGATTACATGCATAGAGATGTAAGTGAAAATGCACAAAATCAAAATGTAGGACATTTACATTTTCTCTATCACATTCTAGTTTGTATCCAAACATTATTTTTTGTCCCATAGCAAATACCAGCCATGACGAGTTTTGAATAATAACATTTAGACATGATTAGGAGGACTTGTATTATGATAAACAGTTTTTCTTGAAGAGTGTAATCCCATGATGCAATTATAATGCAAGATGAAGAGTACTGCTTTCACTGCTAACATTAATAAATTAGCTTTTTCACCCCCTGACATCAACCACGTGGTACTGGTAATCTAATGTCTGCTGACGACAGCATGAGAGGATTTGAGATATTTACTGAAAGAATATTATCAGTATGCACTCTTGCAAAGCACTTCTAAGACAAAATAGGGAGGAATCAATTTATTTCAAGGTAGTGAAATGTAAACAGTTATTGTGAAAACAGCAGACCAGAAGAAACTCTTTCGTTACATTTGTTTGTACATGGCTCATTGCTCATGAAAAAAATATGTTTGCTTTGTATGCAATGCTTAAGATAAGTTAAAATGGATACCCATAAAAGAAAGGAAATTAGACTGTTAAAGTAAACTTTGCTCCAATAGTAAATACAGCAGATGTCAGTGCAATTCAGTCTACAAACTAACAGTCAACCAATAAACATTCACAACTGTCTACAGAGCATTTCCATCTCCATCTAGATGTCTCTGGATAGAAGCCCTGCTCTGACCATATCTGGTCAGAAGTGCAGGGATAGTACTGCTATCCCTGCTAAGGAAAACACACACATGCTGCCTAGCCGAAACATTGACCAAATAAACATAATATCTACTTGATTCATCTCCATTAAGTCCTGTGAGTGCTAGTTATTTTCTATTGTATGCAGTATTACAGTCACAACATATCACCCAGGCCATCTTTGGACTACTCCAGTGAGAGTTCTTCCCGGCAAAGTAAAGACCTATATATGGACTAACATGGCTAACCCAAAATGTATATATATATATATATATACTAGTTTTAAAGCCCGTGTACACGGGCCAACAATGACGGCGCTGCAGTCATGCGCAGTACTGACTGCCCTCGCTGCAGCTGATACGGAGCGAGGCACTCCGAATTCAGACCGTAGTCCCAGGAAGGTGTGCAGAGAGGACTAATGTCTGAATTTGGAGTGCCCCACTCCTGATCAGCCACGCCACGGCCAGTCAGTACTGCGCATGACTGCAATGCGCGCAGCCATCTCTACTGAGCATGGCGGCTTCTGACAAACATCCTGTGCGAATTATAATATAGGATATATATATATATATATATATATATATATATATATATATAGGATAATAAAAATAGTTTAAAAAATAGACATGTTAATAGTTTATTTTTATCAATTAACAAAATGCATAGTGAGTGAACAGAAGAAAAATCTAAATCAAATCAATATTTAGTGTGACCAACAAACTATCTTTAAAATTAATTAAACGTATGGTAGGGTGACAGTCCACATTTCTCTTTAACCCCTTAACGACCAGCGGTCCTGGGACGTTTCCGTCCCATAAGGACTGCTTTGATCTTTGCCGACGTGCAGGTACATGTGACCTGTTGCGTGTATCAGCACACCGCTTTGGGGCCTAAAAGAGATCGCTCCAGTCTTTGAGCAATCAATTTTATGCCCCATTTTTACTTACAGCGCTCCAGGTGGATCGCTGTAAGTAAAAAGTATGTGACGTACTATGACCGTCATCGGTCCTTAAGTATTTAAGGACCGTGACGGTCCTAGTACATCATGTAGTCCTTAAGGGGTTAATTTAGTTTCTTTTATATAATGCATTGCATCTACACTGCACTATTATACTTTGCCACTCTGACAAGACAGTGGTATCCTTATGCTCTCAATAAACAATGGGTCTCACCTTCTCCCATCTGCTCCACTAATCATTTGCAATGCTGACCTGTTTACTAGTAATAATAATAATAATAAAATTACTTTAGGTTGTAGAGGTCTCTGCCAGTCATTAAGAGAGTTGGCTGAACATTCTTGTTTTCTTTTCCAAGGGATTTTGCTGAAATAAAAGCCAAACAAAAACCTTTTAACCACTTTTCTCTGGAATTAGTGGATATTTGGTCAGTACCTGCAGCACTAGAACCTTCATGCTCCTGCCTATCCAAACATGCTGCTATTCTTTTACAAAATGCAGCAACCCTTAAGAACTCTGCAGTTAAACAGATTTTGTTTTGAAACATTTGTTTTCAGGAATAGGATCCATTATTTACCCAGAATTTCTTTCAGTATGGGCCTGTGAAGCCATGGAGGCCTGGCATGATCCACTATGTGGAGAAGATGCTCCAGAGGAATATGTTCTCTCCCTCTCACATCATCTGCAGGATGCCATACTTTTAACGCAGAATCAGCACCAAAATTGCTAGAATGGTGGCTAAATGTTCAGCTGCTTCTGAAAATGTCTGGTATAAAGACAATTCTAAAAAGCATGCTGGTATCTTTATTACTTTCAGGCAAACTTCTATTGGTCCAGAACTGGAAAAAAATCAAGGCAAAATACAGGGGGAAGCACCCTATCACTATGAGCAGGTTTAATAACAATAAAAGGAGGACCTGGAAAGACCGTTATGTGTCCAGTGAGTCTGAGGAGGAGGAATGATCAAAACCAGAGATGTGCACAGACATTTGGGGGGGGCAGGGGCTCAAATGAAAAAAAGGGCACCTCTCATAATTTTTTTTTTGTTTTGTTTTGTTAAAAGGGCACGAGGGCACTTTGAACAAAAAGGGCAGGTGCTCAAGCCCCCCTTGGTGTCTATGTGTGCACGTGCCTGATCAAAACCACCAACATGAAAAGGTTCTGGATTCCCTGGTTCCCCAGACTCAATGCTGACCACTCCCCCTACATCACCCCTGGGGATCTTGGGGAAATTTATCTTATGGACGGAAGAAAAGGGTAGTAGTGTGAGCAGGACAGGTCAGTTGCCTGTGCCTGCTGCCAGTGCTGAACCTGCTGTCAGTGCTGAACCTGCTGCCAATGTGTCTTGTAATTCTCAGGAGGGTGGGGAGGAGGAGATGATGCCAAGTGTGACAGCAGGGGACCCTAAGTCACACTTGCCATCTACCAAGCAGTCCCACCCTAGTACTGCTACTAAGAAGGTCCAGCAGCTTGTACAGAGTGTTAGGAGTGAAGGAGGAGGTGATCATCATATTACTAGTGACTGTGAGGAGGAAGACTCAGCGACTGAGATTGATGTGGTTGGTATTAGTAGTAGTAACAATGATGGTGAAGCAGCTGGTTGGACTAGCATTAGGGGAGTGGTAGGGAAGTAATGCAGAGCCTCCAGACTAGCGGTCAAGGGAGCCCACACCATACCTATAGCCCTGGGAGCCCCCCCCCACGGCATTGTCCAGGCAAAATTGTTGTCTAGCAGCAATAATACCACCACCAACACCAGGAGCACAGATCAGCTGCCTGTGCCTGCTGCTAGTGCTGCCAGTCTGCCTTCTTTAGGTCAATATAAAATGGCAACTCATCACCTCCTCCAACCAGCAGTGAGATGTCTGTAATTGAGAATCAGCAGCATGGAGGGATTGATAGTGGTGGTGGTGATGATGATGATGATGGTGGTGGTGGAGAAGCTGGGGTGAAAGATACATTAAAGACCCATTTTAGCCCAAACTGAGAAAGAATGGGAGACATGGTTGGGATGGGCATCACCACCACAAGCAGCAGTGAGCTTTTGGAATTTGTGGAGTTTGCAACTGCTCTAATTCCTGCTGCTGCCGAGTTGCAAGGAGCAGAATTCTGAGGAGCAGGCTATTGTACCACAGACCTCCATGGACACAGTGGGAGTGGGGTCAACAAGTGATGTGGGACTAGGATAGGTTCCACTTGCCAGCAGCAGCAATACTCCTGGTTTTAGTTGCAGTGCTGATTCTGAGGCAGTTGCAGCAACAGCAGCAACATCATCCTCTACCCCAGACAGTGAAGGGGAATGTGGAGAAGAAGAAGAAAGAGTACATTCTTCTTCACCTTTCCCCTTCCCCCTGAAGACATGGGACTTTTTTGTCATGGGGTAGGCATGGTGCAGTCATCAACAACGGCAATGCGTGCAATTTGTGACAAGTCAGAGAAAAGGGAATACACCTTGGCACAACCGCCCTGATAACACACATGAAACACAGACACCATGACATTTATGTGAAACATGTTAAAGCCAAACACTCACCACAGAAATTGAGCACAGCTGTTGTTGTACCCCCCGCCTTTCCAGACAGGCAACAAGAGGTGAGGCAGAGATAAAAGAGGAGCAAGAACAGAGCAACCCAGCCAGGGGCTGGAAGTTTGATGACGAGGAAACAACTAGCTCGCCATCACCTTCTTGCTCTAGGGTAACTTCATCTTCTGCCAAACCACCTAATTTATCGTTACCTCCCGCTCTAAGTGCTAGCCATTCTGTAGATGTCAGGATGTGACAGTGTGTGTCCACCCATGGCACACTGTGTGGTGCACTGACAACACATGGCAGTGTGGTGGAGGATAATCGTAACCAGGGCATAAAGTGGCATCTGAGGAAATTCCATCCTGCAGAATATGCTAAGCTGGTGGCAGGGAGGGTTCATCATTGCTATTAAACTGTCAGCAAGTTGTCATGTGTCCTTAGCGTGGAGTGGACAAGGGGCATATTGAAAGCAGCAGTACTTTGTTTCTGGTGGGGGATGTCACATTGGGACCCTAAGTGTCATGGTGTTTGGATAGAGTTGTGCCAGGTGTTTGATGTGAGTGCAGATGTACCCATTGTTCCCAGTCCTTCCCTTATTTGCCACACGCACACTGTTCACATTGCAGTTGCTGATGTGAGAAGCACAGTTCCTGCTCTCAAGGGGAACATTTCTATGCTCAACCACAACCATGATTTTGGAGGAGGGGCAGATAGAGAAGCATTATTGGCCAACTTCTTCTTTTCTCCACATATACCTGAAGTAATGGGGGCTAGTTATGGTGCTGCTACTGCGTCAGCCGCATCACTGGAGCTAGTCGTGGCAAGGGGAACCTTCATTATCATTATCAATCACTCATGTTACTCCTGTTGATTCCATTAACTTTGAGCTGCCGAATCATCCTGTTGTTTAAACAACTTAGCAGCAGCAGCAGCAAGAACAGCAGTCACAAGTTCAACAATTACATCACGGCATTCAACAATGGCCAGTGACTACTGACCAACACGACATGATCTGCTGGCACTGGGCCAGTAGGGCATTTTTTTTTCAGGACTTGTTCTTTAAAAAAAAAAAAAAAAAAGCTGAGGACTACAAAAATAAACAGTTTTTGGGGGCTTGTTTCTATTAAGTACTACAAATAATTTGTTTCTTAGTATCACGGTGCCCGTGATCCCTTTCTGTCACTCTCGCTTGTGGTGCTCTCCTATTGGCTGAGGAAATTTGGCCCGCCCCCAGTGATCTTTTTATACCCAGCCATTGACACCTGTCACTTGCCCTTCCGTGGTGTTCCTGAGCCAGTGTTGCTGTTGCTGTCTTCAGTTGTTCGTGATTCCTGTGTACCGAATTGGCGTGTCCTGACTACGCTCCTGTGTTCCTGTTCCGTGATCCGATCTGGCCTGGCTGACGTTCCTGTTTGTGACTGATCTGGCTTGTCTGAGAACCACCTCTGTGTACCGACCCGGCCTGGCTGACGTTCCTGCTTGTGACTGATCCGGCTTGTCTGAGAACCACCTCCGCATACCGATCTGGCCTGGCTGACTTCCTTCTCCGTGACCTGAACTGTCTTGTTCCAGTGACCTGCGTGTACTGCTTCCTGCTCCACTGTCGCCGTTGCGACATTCTGACGTCCGCTAAGGTCGAGTACCGGACTGATTGTCTCTTGCCACAGGACTCCTTCTGTGTTGTGCCTCCTGTGCTGAGTCTCTGTTACCGAGTGCAGAGCTGTGCTTCCGTACTGAGCCTTCCTGATACTTGCAGAGCATTTCTCATTTTCGCTAAGCTTTAGTTCTACGAGCTGCTTAACCTGTTCAGTGCTGGCATACCTCTTGTGAGCCTTTACGTTTATTGCTGAGCCTATTCCTGTCTAACTGCTACTTCTGCCGAGCTGGCCACGTTGTATGCTTGATTTGGATGGCAGCTCAATCCTCCACCTAGCAGAGTAGTCGGTATAGCTTACCGCGTACAGTAGTGGCGCTATTGGCTCTAGCATTGCCTCCGGTATACGCCCGTGGGGGATATTGGCTCACCTCTCGTGCAGCACAGAGTGGTCTCCGGTGTACGCCCGCGGGGCTATTGACCATCTCTAGCATTACAGCAGTCTCAGTATTACGCCCCGTGGGGGCTATTGGCTTAAGCTCTTGCAGGTTGCACCGGTATACACCCGTGGGGGCTACAGGCTCAAATCACTGTATCGCTGGTTTCCGTTTTATGCCCCTGGAGGCTATTGGCAAGCTCTTGCATTATAGCAGTCTCCGTAGTGACGCCCGTGGGGGCTACCGACTCAAGCACTAGCAGATATTGTGGTCTTCATTGCTATGCCCGTGGGGGCTATGCACCGCTATAGTCTAAGGCAGTACTGACTGTGCATCCAGCCTTCTGTGCACTACCATCAACAGCTTTATTACCATCTTGGGCATGCCAAACGCCACAACTGAGACTGACTTAATGTTATTTAAATCCTGAGTAGCCTGGCTACTGTGTACCTTCTAGTGATATGTTATAGTGACCATTGTGTTCATCTATTTACCTGTAATAGCAACTCTGCTTGTGTTCGCTATTTCTATTGTCGCCTGTAGAGGGCGTTCCTTTCTATTTCTTTTTATTCAATAAACTGTGTTTTATTTTACCGGCTGGTCTGAGTGTCTTGAAAACCGTAACACTTAGGTCTTGTGCCAAACAAGTCTAAGTCCTCCAAATCAATTTTTCCTCAGGGCTTGGGCCTAACACAATAAATCAATGTTTCCTCAGGGCTTGTGCCTCTAATAAGTCTAAGTCCTAAGTCCTACAAATCAATGTTTCTTCAGGGCTTGGGCCTAACACAATAGCACGGCACCCGTGATCTGAGCGATATTCTGTCCATCTCTCTTATGCTGCTCTCCTATTGGCTGCACTGTATTGCTCCTCCTAGCGACAGCCTTTTTATACCCTGGGCTGTCACTCGGCTAGTGCCCTTTCGTGGTGTACCTGATGCCTAGCGCTAGTTCTGTGATCCTGATACCAGTGTATGACCCCGGACTGCCTGACCACGCCATTAGTCTCTGCTCTTGATTCTGTGTACTGATTCGGATTGACTGACGTTCCTACTTCGTGTTCTGACCCGGCCTGGCTGACGTTCCTGCTCTGTGTACCGACCCGGCGAGATCGACGTTCCTGCTCCGTGTACCGACCCGGTGAGATTGACGTTCCTGCTTCCTGTTCTGACCAAGCTTGGCTGATGTTCCTGTGCTGGTTACCGAACCGGCTTGGCGGTGGTTCCTGCTCTCAGCTTGCTTTACTGGACTATCTCCGGCAGTTCCGGCTGCTTACAGTTGCACGGTTCCCTCAGAGTGTGTTTCACGTCTCCGGTACTCCTGTACCTTGTCCAATCCTACCAGGTGGCTCAGAGTCTCAGTGTGCCAGTATCCTCTCACACCGTGCTGCATTGCTTGGTCTTATTTGGGTTTAGTTGGGCGCTATCCGTTATCCAGACCATTGCGATTATTAACCCCTTCAGGGGTGTTGCCTCGTATCCACTTGCTATACCAGTGTGGTTGCTTCCAATACCTTGGGCGTACCGTTTCAGTAGGTCAGTTGGGCGCTTCCGGTTGCCATCCATTTTATGTGAAGCACATTAACCCTTTGGGGCATAGCAAGAGCATTGGTGTTGACCTCTCCGTTGGGCCTCCGTTTGGCACGAGCTCTGACCAGCCTACTGTAGTCCACGGTGGGCGTCCACCATAGTGGAACCGTGCTAGTTACCTTTGCCTCCGTTACTCTTATGCCCTTGTCGCCTCCTGTTGCATTAGGCAACATTGTACTGCAGCTACTTCTAGTCACTCTGCCAGTGGCTCCACTGTAATATCAGACTCATACACTGTATCACGATAGTACCTGACCTGTGTCAGAATTGTGTTTATTACCATACTGGACCCGTGTGGGTAACCACTTCTAACCTGTCTTGTGTCAGTTGATGCTATTTACTGAACCCGTGAGGGTTACATTATTTCTTGTGCGCTTCAATAAAATTGTGTTTTTACCTAAACCTACCGTGTCTGAGTGTACTGAACCATAACACACAAGTCTAATTTCCTACAACAAATCAATGTTTCCTCATGGCTTGGTTCTATCACAAGTCTAATTTCCTACAACTAATCAATGTTTCCTCAGGGCTTGTGTCATTATTAATAATCCTAAGTCCTACAAATCAATGTTTCCTCAGGGCTTGGGCCTCTAACAACAAATCTTACAAGTCATCTTCTACACAAAATTCTGTCACATCAAGGATCAGTCTGCCCCAGTCACAGCTTATGTCAGTTTTCCCTGTCTTTGTTATGTTACGTACAAATATCTTATTTTGTTTATTTATTTTTTATTAACTGCCTCCACAATACCAGTATCACGGTGCCCGTGATTTGTGCTCTTCCGTGTCTATCACTTGCTGAGTATCCCTCATTGGCTGCCTGCTATTAGCCCTCCTCACTCAGCCTTTTTAAACCCAGGTTGGGCACTTCCAGGTTGCCCTTTCGTGGTGTTTCTGACCTCACTTGTCCTGACCTGCTTGTCAGGCTTCTGGGCCTGCTGTTCCTGTGTTCCGGTGTTCCTGCGTTCCAGTGTTCCAGTGTGCTGTGTTCCGGTGTTCCTGTGTTCCAGCACCTCGTGGGTTAATCATCCTGAGTTCCCGAGTCTCCTGCCTGCCCGCCTCTCTAGTTGGCTGCTCTCCACTGGCGGTTCCGGTGGTTTCTGTCACCTGTCAGCGCATCAGTCTTGCCCCGGTGGACTTCCCGCTGGAGTGTGGGGCTCTGGCTCTAGCTCCGTCGCTCCGGTGACATAGTTCTTTTTGCTGCTGCCCATTACTGTTGGTCCCAGCGTGCGGACGCTGGTTTACTCCATTACCTGATGGCGATATACACTGTTGGTTCCAGCGTGCGGACGCTGGTTTACTCCATTAAACCTGGTTGCGGTATTTACTGTTGGTCCCAGTGTGGGGACGCTGGTTTACTCCATTTACCTGGTGGCGGTATAAACTGTTGGTTCCAGCGTGCGGACGCTGGTTACTCAATTAAACCTGGTTGCGATATTTACTGTTGGTCCCAGCGTGCAGACGCTGGTTTACTCCATTAACCTGGTGGCGAAACACACTGTTGGTTCCAGTGTACGGACGCTGGTTTACTCCATTAAACCTGGTGGCGACATTTACTGTTGGTTCCAGCGCGTAGACGCTGGTTTACTCCATTAAATCTGGTGGCGACATTTACTGTTGGTCCCAGCGTGCGGACGCTAGTTTACTCCATTAACCTGGTGGCGAAATACACTGTTGGCTCCAGCGTGCGGACGCTGATTTACTCCATTAAACCTGGTGGCAACATTTACTGTTGGTTCCAGCGTGCGGACGCTGGTTAACTCCATTAAACCTGGTGGCGACATTTACTGTTGGTCCCAGCGTACGGACGCTGGTTAGCTCCACTGCCTGGTGGCGATTATTACTATTGGCCCCAGCGTGTGGACGCTGGTTAGCTCCATTAAATCTGGTGGCTATTCTTTCTGTTGGTTCCAGCGTGCGGACGCTGGTTTTCTCCATTTACCTGGTGGCGACATATACTGTTGGTTCCAACGTGCGGACGTTGGTTTGCTCCTGATCTATCTAGTACTGAGCCAGGTCGTTGTCTACTCCCTATGCAGTCGTCTGATATTTCCTCGTATAGACTTCTGCTGAGTAAGACCATTATTCCTATTCCTCTCTACTGTCATAGTCATCTGACAGCTGGTCTACTCGCTCAGGCTGCCCTGCCCGGTATTGGTAAGGCCGGTAGAACCTTTGTACGTTACCATCCTTAAGGTTGCCTTACCCGATATTGGCAGGGCCGGTAGAGCCTTCACTCAGTACTTCTTTGGGCTGCCTTGCCCGGTATTGGTAAGGCCGGTAGAACCGGTATATGTCATCTCACGGTTGCCTTACCTGGTATTGGCAGGGCCGGTAGAGCCTACTCTCAGTATTCCTTTGGGCTGCCTTGCCCGGTATTGGTAAGACCGGTAGAACCGGTATATATCATCTCACGGTTGCCTTACCCGGTATAGGCAAGGCCGGTAGAGCCTGTTGTTATTGCTACTGTCACTTGGGTTGCCTTGCCCGGTAGTTAGGCAAGGCCGGTAGAACCTATTCTATGGACTATTATTGTTGTATTGTTATGTATGTCTGCCCTATGGGGATTGCTTTAATTTTTCAATAAAGTTACGTTTTTACCAAACCTTAAGTCTGAGAGTCTTCAAAAACCGTGACAACCAGCTACAACCCCTCCATAACAAATTCCCTGTTCCCCTGATTCTTTCCCTAGTCTCTACCCTCCAACACAGACATCGTCCTTAGACCCCTTTTATACCATGTCTTATGGGTATTTTTAATTGTATTTAGTTTTTATTTTTTTATTAACTGTCCCTTCAATCACAGTAAACAACCCCCCAAAAAAACATTCCCTGTTCAACTGATTCTTTCTCTACACTCCAAATTTGCTATGTAAATTCAATGTTCCTGGAAAAACAGCATTTTTTGAAGGAAATTATCCACCAAGCGGGAAGTGCCATTATTTGCTGATTTTGGTTTGAGGCAACATTTTTCACCCATCCCTAATTGAGATCATGTGTCACGGTTCCCCAGAGATGATCAGGAGTCAGTATGGTATAGAAAAATGCAATTTATTAAACAACAATAAGATAGCAAACAGAGGAAAATAGCGGGTACAAGCAAAGGGTCACAGCCAGCCAGTGTTACTACCAGAACTAGTAAAATGCCGCGGAGGACCACTCTTCTAGAGACTAGGCAGAAGCCACTGGTAGTCTCTGCTGGAACTAGGAGCTAGAACAGGAACGGAACAGGAACTTGAAGTCTTGATCCACGATAGCGAGAAAATCTGACTCATGCCTGCAGTCAGAATGAAGCATATCTCTGACTCATGCCTGCAGTCAGTATAAGGAAGCAATACTTGACTCACGCCTGCAGTCAGTATCAAAGCTAGTCTGCCAGAGCCGTAGGCCTGCACCAGATAGGGTGTCTGCCAGGTACAGGGGAAAAGCAAAATAATAGACAGAGCCACAGGTCAGCACCAGAGAGGGTAGTCAGAAAAGCCAGGTCATACACAGTTCAGGTAGTCAGCCAGAGCCACAGGTCTGCACCAGACTGGGTGTCCAGTATAAGAATAGGACAAATGAATAGTCAGACAGAGCCACAGGTCAGCACTAGATTGGATGGAAGACAAGCCAGGTCATACACAGAGCCCAAGGTAATAGAACTGCTTTGAACAACAACGCAAGGGCAACTGAGTCAGACTCAGGCTGCCCTTTAAACCCCTCCTCAGGAAGTAGGTAGGAGAAGCAGGCTCAAAGGAAGGAAGTAGGTAGGAGGAGACTACAGGAATCATGGCATAAAACAGAGGCCTGCTTCACTCTGAAGCCTCGCACCCACAGATGACGTGTGGAATGATGCCGAGCGTAGCTGGAAACAAGGTATGCTGTGACAGCATGATCTCTAAAAGCACAAACCTCTGCCTTATCTATTTCATTCCCAAAGTAGGTTGCTGTAATTCCTTAACTTCAGGCATTTGTAGAAGGTGTTATTTACATTATCATACCTCATGGAGCCATTATTTCTCCATGGGATTTCAGTCTGGTATTAGAAATTCTACAGTCAGACCCCTTTGAGCCTCTTTCTTCAGTTTCTTTCAAACACCTCTCTCACAAGATGGTGTACCTTATCACTATGTCTATATCTTGCAAAATCTCTATACACTGTTTTTCATTGGGATAATGTATGAGCTGTTCTTGATTTTCAACCCAACATTGTTTCTTCCTTCCATATTAATCAAGAGTTTGTACTCACCTCCTTGTTTCCCAATGCCTTCATACCTTGGATGTAGTTAGGTGTCTTAGATACTATTTATGAATCTTTTAGGCAAATGAATACCTCATTTGTTATCCATGAAGGAGCCAACAGTGAAATTGCTACATGGATTAAGTGGGCTATTAAACAAACCTATCTTTTTACATCTTGTCCATCACCGTTTTGAATCATAGCACATTTTACAAATACCTTAACACTTAATAATCGAGTAAAGCAACGGCCTTTTTACCGTTGCAAAATTCTACAAGATGAGCCTTTTCATATCACAATATGCCAGTTTTGGTCACAAAGTTTTGCAGGCTGCATCTCTCTATGTATCTTTTTCCCTTTTTAGATTGATTTGGGACATCCCTTTTGGTTCCTGCACCCTCAATGGATGCTAGAGAAAAATGGAGTTTTTACTTACAGATAAATTATTTTGTGCAATTGAGGGATGCAGGGAATCCTATCCTGAGAAAACCTTGCTCTTGGAGTGGGGTGCCCTGCCTTTTTTCATATGTCCTTACCTCTTTCAGCTTTGATATATGTAACCTAAACTAGCTGGCCGCTAGGAAGGTTAAATAGGGCAGAATGTGGGAGGAGTTTCAGCACTGAGTGTCCTTCCTCCTGAAAGCAGTCTCAATACCCCATCCCTGCATCCCTCAACTGGAAAAAGATATGTTGGTAAGTAAAAATCCCCTTATAGCCAGAGTTTCTGCACTGATGCATACCCAAGAGGCAGCCACATTAGTTGGAGGCTAACTCAGTGGTGACGTCATGCATTCATCCCAACATGGGTAATATAATAGCAATATTACATTATTATATAATGTAATTATTATATAATATAATATAATGCTGTCTTTTATATAAGACCAAATTATATTTCGGTATCAGTGTTTCTATAAAAGACATCTACCACTTCCATTGTTCCCTAAATCATTTAGAGTAACTGGATACACCATAAACAGACAGGTATCATTGGCGCGATGCAGAAAACGTGCGCAATTGCTATTTCCGTTGTGAAAACCACTAGGGAATAGGTTTGCGCATGATTTTGTTGAACTGCGCATGAAAATTCAAGATTAGCGAATGCCTTTGTATATTTTTTTGTGTGGCCGTGGCTAAGATTAACAAATCTGTGTGAGTGGAATAGCGAATGCACCTAATGCAAGAACTGCTATTGCGAATGAATGTATACATCTGTGCACTGTTGTAGTAAAATGGAATTTTTTATGCACAAATCATGAAGTGTTCAGTATTTAGCTTCCTGGATTAGAACATGCGCACAAAAATGCCTTTATCCAATGCGAACGTTTCTTGCATCGCAGCTAAACCAACATTCATTGTTTAAAAAAAAAAATTTCAAACACTTCCTCTAATTTAAAAAAAAACAAAAAACGAAAGAACAATTAGAATGAGTATATAGTAGTCATCTTTCAGTGGGTCTTTCAAATCAAGACTACATCAATATTATTTTTTTCCCAGGAGGACAAGTCAAAACTGGCTGACTCCTCCATTAGTCACGTTGAACCTTTGTGATAAGGAACTGATCAACTTAAAAGGTAACTGCCCCCATAGCTAAAGCCACTTTTACCTTGTGCTAAACGCTATGGCATGCTGGCAATATGAAAAATGTTTTGGATTTTAGAGGTTAACAGCAATTTGTTTTCTGCATATGGCTCTTAATAGGGTACATGTGTTAACTTTATCACTGATCTTATCTACAAGTGTCCTCATAGACTTAAATGTGAACATTTATTAGCTGAATATAATTCATGTCAAAGTTAGCTTTTGATCTATAATGTCTGCTCAATCTGTAAATTATAGTTTTCAATGGAAAGCCCAATAAAAAAGAGCAAGAATTTATCCTATCAATCTGTTGTTTACAGATATGCTGATTACCTTTATTTTCTTACAACAGTGAAGACATTGACATTTCCACAAACAAGTGTGGCTTCAGTGTGACCATATTTGTTATGCGACACTTTGTACTATTGATTTTATATCACTCTTGTTCTTTCAATAGGGCAAAAATCGAATACCATACAAGTTAAAAAGGCTAAACATGTTCAGAAATATATTACTGAGCCAAAGTGTAATTGGTCTGTTGGTAAACTGTTGCCTTGTAAAAATTGGCCTGTAATTGCATTTCAAAACCTGCATCTTTCCTAGGCATCATTATCAGCTGCTGTGTCTGAAGCAGCACTTGAAATGAGACAGAGAGATGAAAGGGAAAGGTCTGATGGATACAAACACTGAAATAATATTTTACTTCTCCACTGCATGGTTTACCATGGCAACTAATGATAACCTATTCATTTCTCCTTTAGATGTCACAGAGGACTCCAATGCATTGGATGAGTCTTTACCTAAGGAGTCAAATACAAATTTGGCACCAATTGTGTTGACCCCTTGAAGACCAGTGCTTTGAGCACCCCTTTCGTCCTTAAAGGGTTAAATGTGCAGTACCATTTGTATGCAATTATACTTTACATTGCCTTGTTTATATTGGTCATTGCATTTTGAAATCCCCATGGTACCTGTTTGTGGAAAAATCCATAAATATAATATATTAATGGTAGGTTACCCACATTGTTTATATTCAGGCATGTATTCCATCATTGCTTTCATTTACTACCCTTTTTGTAAATGTGAACTTTCCATTTTTCTGCCCCAAGCCTGCTAACATTAATTTCCAGAATGTAGCCTCCATTGCCATTTTCTTTTGTTCACTAACTAAAAGGACAATAATGTTTTATTAAGTCTTCTCCTATAGTAACAATGGTAAAAGTGTGGAACTGTGCTGTGTACTTTGCAGGCCCAAAATAGCTCATGTCAACTGTTTAAATGGTGAGAAAACAAACACCATTTGTCAACAGGGGGCTAGATGCAAGCAGAAAGTATGTGGTTGCCATGGTCATGCTAGTAAACATGTCCTTAGAAGCCATAGGGAACTGCTGTTGTGGCTCTGTGTGACTTGAACTGCAATGCTTGACATCTCACACTATAACAGGATTAGAATTTAAGCACCAGGGGTCACTTAACTCAATGTTTCATCTCCCCAATGTATCTTTTTGAGCTCATAATGCCACCCCAACTTTTTCTGAAGGTATACTCCCCTAAAAGCTCATCCCACCCTCTCCTTTCAATCCTCACCTTTATCCCATTAATAATGCCCCTTCCACTGCCCCCCTCACCTCTGTTCCTTCTTCTAATGTGCCTGTCTTTCTTCTACTCATTGGAATTATGTAATTGACTGGATGTGCTAGAGTGGGGAAGATAGGACTTCAATCTTTTGAATGCCATAGGGGTCCACAACTTTTCTACCCCTTTTCTACCCACCAGTAGGGGAGCATAGAAAATGCCTTCAGACCTCAGGGTTGTAGAATTGTTGGAGATGTGTAAGGGAGGGCATCCCTTCCACATCTCCAGTAGTTTTGGTAACCCTCCATGCTAATGATCATATCCCCCTCCCCTTGCATCCCTAAATCTTAGTTCATATGGCAAAGTGTGTCGCCACCCATCGCCAAACATGTATCACCACAGCCTCAACCCTTAGTGCATCTCCCACTAGTCTGATTTGCCCAGATTTTCCATATTTTCAAATAGAATCCATTTATTAATCACTGTAGAAGCTGTATTCATATCATCATGATAAAGAGACACAGTTCTGGAGCAAATCAACTACATTATAAGGGGAAATTAAAATTAGCATTTATGTAAATGGGGATTTTAACACATTGTATGGTAGAGAGGTCACCAAAGCATTGCTTCACAATGTTTTGGAGACCTTGTTAGCAGTCAAGAAGTTAGAATTTCCATTTTAGTCAAAAGGAATTCACAGATAAGAACCTTATTCATCAAGCTAGGCAAGTATAATTCTGAAGAACATCATCTGCATCATAGGGTTCAAATGAAAATTGAAATTCTGCAAATTCTCATTAATTTTAATTGGGGTAGAGAGAGGTTCCCAAGGAGTTAAAATTCCCAATTAAATCAATATAAAAGTATTTTTTCCCTTAAGGTACTTTACAGTGATGAATGAGGCCCATATTCATTAATTATTTCTGAAAGTTTATTATGTGGTGGTCATCTGTGAAAGGAGGAGATGGGGGAGTGGCAGCCTGAATTATCATCTAGGGAGTCAAGAATTTTTGTCCCAGCCCAGCATAAATACTGTTATGGCGGGACTGTAAAAGCGGAAATGGGTGCCTGTAGAACATCAAATACATCCAGCCAGGGCTTTTCTAAGTTAGGAAAGATTTATAAGCCTATCGAGTCATTTTAGAAATGCAGATGAGAAACTTTCCTTACTACACAATCAGTAAAAATTAAAAGCATATTGCTCCTTAGCATATAGAGGTGCTTTGTGACAACAATGACCTATAGTTGAATATATGTCAAAGAGAGAAGTTCTAGTGCTTCTAATATCCAATAAAATCTTCTAGATAAAAATAATATATTTTTTATTAAAAAACAACCCATAGCAAAGAGTATCTTAGATACTGATTTGCTACAGTGCACATACACATTTTCGTTTATTTAAAAGTGAGCATCTGGGACATTTATTTCCTTGTTTTATAAGATTTAGCTTATATCTATTCTATACTTCTCTTTTATATGAGTATTTGGATGTTTATAGTGAATGTGTAGGGCCATATATGTAATTATGATCTATAGGCATATGGTGTGATTTTATATTCCTTTGATTGGGTTTTATATTGGGTATGCATGTATCACGGTGCCCGTGATTCTGCGGCAGGGCGACATGTTTACTTCCGGGTTTTCCCTTGCACGGTTCTTATTGGCAATTGGGCTCTGGCTCCGCCCAGGGTTAGCCTTTTTAAACTCTTTCCTGTCATCCTTTCAGCGCCTTTTCGTGGTGTACCTGTACCTAGCATTTGAGTTGCTGCTTGTTCCTGCTCCGTGTATGACCCGGCTCACCTGGCTACGTTCCTGTCGCTCCTGTGTTCCGATTCTGTTGCTGACTAGGACTGGCTGACTACCTCAGGTGTGTACCGACCTGGCTTTGGCTGAGTATCTGATTCCGTTGCTGACTGGTTGACTACCTCCGTATGTACCGACCTGGCTTTGGCTGAGTATCCGATTCCGTTGCTGATTAGGACTGGCTGACTACCTCCGTGTCTACCGACCTGGCTTTGGCTGAGTATCCGATTCCATTACTGTCTAGGACTGGCTACTACCTCTGTGTGTACCAATTTGGCAGTTCTGGCTTCAGACCTATCAGGGTGCGTACCCTGTGCTCCGTTCTGCCTACTCTCGCTTGCAGTAATACTGCTACAGTGCTTGCTTGGCCTGTCACTCCCGTGGTCATCTGCGAAACTGTGTTGTGAGTAGCTCCAGTCCCTTGCGAGTACCCGTTGTGCTGCCTACGCTACCCTAGCGTTCTAGGGACTCGGTCACTTGCCAGTGTCCTATCTGTGCTGCCTCTGCTATCCCTAGCGTTCTAGGGAATTGGTCTCTTGCCAGTGTCCTATCTCTGTTGCCTCCGCTATCCCTAGCATTCTAGGGTCTCGGTCACTTGCCAGTGTCCTATCTTTGCTGCCTCCGCTATCCCTAGCGTTCTAGGGACTTGGTCACTTGCCAGTGTCCTAGCTCTATTGCCTCCGCTATCCATAGCGTTCTAGAGACTTGGTCACTTGCCAGTGTCATAGCTCTGTTGCCTCCGCTATCCCTAGCGTTCTAGGGACTTGGTCACTTGCCAGTGTCCTATCTGGGTTGCCTCCGCTATCCTTAGCATACTGGGGACACTGTCACTTTCCGGTGATCATTCTGTGGTGCCTCCGCTATCCCTAGTCTTCTAGGGAATTGCCCTGTAGTTACCCACCACTATTGTAGGACCTTTGCGCGGTGTGGTACTGTTGTGGTTAACCTTGTTCCAGTGACCTGTCGACGGATCAAGCCAGCTTAGTCCTACTGTATATCATTGCCTACTGATATTTCTGTCCTTCCTGACCTGCATCAGATTTGGGAAGTACCACGGTACGGACCTCCTCTGGACCTGAGTAGGGTGATTGCTCTTGTTATTATTTTTCAATAAAGCTGATCTTAACCTTACTTAATTGCCTGAGTGTTCTTACAAAACCGTGACAGCATGTGAGTCACAAATAGCTGTTTTGCTTTTATCCCGTGTGTGTGGGGACCCCACACTGTAGATAACCGAAGGTGTAGGAATCAGATTCGATTCAGACCTGAGGTTATGGACATATGTGATTCTTAGTAGAGTGACTAAATATTTTGTGCCATCTCATAAGCATCCAGTTATAGGATCTCAGTCTATACTAAATATAGTTTTACTTTTGTATTAGATTTGAATTTTTGTTTTATTATATTATTTTTATCTAGAATATTGTATTCGTTTTCACAAGTGTTAGGATTTCTTGCTTTGACATATACATTTTTCTGATTCCCTATGAATGGGGTTTCTTTATCTGGGCTGCTGTTTTACTATTAATGTTTTGCTGAGGTCCTCTCCATCTCTGAGCTACTTGTAAATATCTCTTTGATTTTATATCTGAATTTCATTTTCTCTTACCTGGATAACTCCACCACCTTCTCCTTTGCTGCCAGCTAAAAACTGTTCTGGCAAACAGATCATCTTCCCCAGCCAGTCCAGCATTACGGTTTCTAACTCTGTACAAGCAGGACTTGACGCCTTAAATGAAATTACAGAAAAAAAATATCATTTTATATAATATTACAAGGTCACACAATTAGCAAAAAAGTTTACATTTTAAGTGCAAATCTAGAACCAGCATTTGTTGTTAAAGAGGGACCATAGTAAATAATCTTTTTTCAATACAAAAAAATCTAAAAATGGTTTCTTTTTGTGTTTGAGATATTGGATACTCCATAAGGTATATAAACTATATGATGTTTAATGTAAACACTCTCCAAATCCCTAAGGCTTAAGCTTTTCTATGGAAGCTGTTTAAAAAGGGGATTCTGGGGAGTATTTTGGCAGTTGACGAAGAGAATTTGAGAAGCCTCTCTGCACCTTAGGTGACAAATAAAAACCTCAATTGATTTAAAGGGGCTTTTAACCCCATGAATGCTAAACCGGTTTCTGGCACATCACTTTATAATACATTGGAGACTTTGCTAGCCCCATCTAAATCAATATGGATTGGGGAATATTTATGGGTTCCCTATAGTGCATATGATTTGCTTCTGAATGACTCCACTGTAGCTTCCTGTCCTCAATGGCATAGGGGTGTGGAAGATTTCAGTCACTGGAGACGTATTGTTGTTCAGTGCAAGTCATCCAGTGAGAGGGCTGAAGTGCTATAGTAAAGAACTGAATGATTCACAAGATATGTTTTGTATACATTTTTAGTATAGGAATTGTGAGTCAAATATTCAGCACAAAATATAGCTGGATACATCATAAAAATAAAGCTGCTGTGTACAACAACTCCCATCATCCCCAGTCAGCGAAATCAATATGTAAGGTGTCAGGTTCACTAATGTGATATAGATCAATCACAAAGAAAAGTATACCACCTACATACTGCAAGTAATGCAATTTGAAAATACTTGTGCAGAAGCACTATATAACTGTGTATTGTATCCAGGGGCGGATTGTGGTGCAATACTAGCCCGGGGGATTTTTTTTTATATAACTGGCCCACTAGCTGGTATTTTAATCTGTATGCATATATTAATATCCTTTGAGTGCAAGAGGGGTACGTAAAACATTGCTGTGCAATGCATTACTTACCACTCTGGCACTCAAAGTGTTAAACTAACCCACTGTATGCATTGCTAAAGAGGCATAAATGGTTAGCTATTAACTCCTTAACATACTGTACGCAATAAATGATCAGTTATTAACCCCTTGCATGCCAGAGAGGTGTACAGCAATGTGTTATGTGATTAACCCTTTGAATGTCTCATAGGTGCACAACACATTGCACAGGAATGTGTACCTCAATGATTAACCCCTTGTGTGCTAAACAGGCATAATTAATCAGTAATTAACAACTTTATTTGCCTTTCTGGCATACACGGGGTTGATTACTGATGAATTATGCCTCTCCAGCATACAAGAGGTTAAACCATGAGGTACTGCACCTATGAGGAATTCAACTGGTTAATAACAGAATAAAACATTGCTGTAATCCTGTCTGGTATGCAAAGGGTTAATAACTGAGCTATAGCTCTCTAAAGCATACAGTGGGTTAAAGGGATAACAGAATGTAAATTAAGCCTCTCTATCAATGGGTACAATTAGTTAAAAATAATTAAATAATACCTATTTAATCTGCTAGGTAGTCAGGTCCCAGAAGTTCTACTTAATCATGTACTGCACCAGGACACACTGCAGGCAGGGCAGGGCCAGCTAAGTCAGCCTTGGGGGCGAGACAGGTACAGAGAACAGGGCCCAGTCTTCACTGCTTCAGGGCTTTGGTGAGCTAGTTGTGCCTTGCAGCCATAGCGTTGTGGGCTGGAGAGATGAGATCATCTGATCTCCCTACCGGCCCATAACTTTGTGGCCTACCGGGGGATGCCCGATCCACCGATAGGGCAATCTGCCCCGATTGTATCTGCCTCTTTCTAGGTCTGATGTTTTCACATTAGCACATAAGTGTTTGCTGTAACTTGGAACCATTATCACACTGCTCGGGCAGGCCTAGATTTTTGGAGGCCCTAAATTGAAGCATGGAAGCCCCAGTACTCTGAATACAACCATGTGGAATTACTTTTCAGAAAATTAAGTAACTATGTAAATCACACAAACAGATACATCTCTCTAAGCTAGTCAGAGTTCTGTTGCTCAAAGAGCAACCATAGACAGTGAACATGGAGTCACAGGATATGTAAGGGTTATAGGTATCTTTATACATTTCTTATATAGGGTAGAACAATTTTTGTAAAACAAATCTTTAAAGTGATGGAGAAACAACATGGTAACCCACCAGTTCTTTACTAATACTACAAGAGTACATGTTTTCATTATATTATTACCTGAGTGTCAAAGTGATTTAGCTGCTGAGTAGGGATTGGTGGAAATTTTCATCTCAAACCAAAATCAGCAAATAATGGCACTTCCCTCTTGGTGAAAAATTTCCTGCGAAAGTGCAGTTTTTCCAGTTTTTTTCCACTAGCTCATTCCTTTGAAATCAACTGGACCATTGAATTTACACACAACACATACCAAATGTTATTTTATTTCACAAAGGCATGGTATAAAAGGGGTATGAAGGTACCTGTGTTGGTGAAGTGTGGGGAAAAAATCAGTTGAACAGGGATTTTTTTTTGGGGGGTTGTTTACTGGGATTGGGGGGCAGTTAATAAAAATAAATCCTAAATACAATTAAGCCCCCCATAAGACATAGTATAAAAGGGGTCTGAGGAGGGCTTCTGTGTTGGTGGGCGGATTCTAGGGAAAGAATCAGTTGAACAGGGAACTTGTTTTTGGGGTGGTTGATGACTGGTATTGGGGGGACAGTTAAAAAAATAAAGAAAATAAGAAATGTATATGCAACATGATAGACAAAAGGACCCCCTGACATAAGCTGCCACTGGGGTAGACTGATACTTGACATGACAGAGTATTTTGTAGAGGATGATTTGTAAGATTTGCTGTTAGGAGCCACGCCCTGAGGAAACATTGATTTGTAGGACTTAGGCTTGTTTGGTACAAGCCCTAAGGAAACATTGATTTGTAGGACTTAGGCTTATTAGAAACAAGACCCCAAAAATTGTTTTTTTTTTTTTGTAGGCCTATGGGTTTTTGTTGTTTTTTTTTTAAGGCACAAGCCCTGAGAAATAAAATGCCCTAGTGCTAGCAGGTCATGTCATGTTGGCCAGTGGCCAGTGGCCATTGTTAAATGCCCTTATGTAGATGCGGAATTTGTGACTGCTGTTCTTGCTGCTGCTGCTGAGTTGTTTAAGCAGCAGGATGATTAGGCAGCTCAAAGGGAATAGGATCAACAACAGCAGTAACATGGGTGATGGATGATGAAAGTTCCACTTGCCATGACTAGCTCCACTGATGCACCTGATGCAGTAGCAGCACCATTACTTGCCCCCACCAATTCAGGTATATATGGAGACAAGAACAAGTTGGACAATAATTCTTCTTCACCTGCCCCTCCTCCAAAATCATGGGTATGTTGTTACTAGAATATACATTTTTCCCTTGACAGAAGGAACTGTGCCTCTCATCGGCAACTGCAACGTGCACAGTGTGTGTGTGTGGTAAATAACACCTGGGGGCACAACTGTATTCAAACACTATGACACCAGAAACTAAGTACTGGTGCTGTCACTATGCCCCTTATCCACATCCTGCTAAAAACACATGACAACTTGCTGACATTTTAATAGTAATGATGAACCCTCCCTGCCACCAGCTTGGCATATTCTGTGGGACAGAATTTCCTCAGATGCTGCTTGATGCCCTGCTTGTGATTGTCCTCCACCATGCTGCCATGTGTGGTCAGTGCACCACACAGTGTGCAATGGGTAGACACTAACTGACATGATCCCACATCCTACCATATACAGAGTGATTATCATGTGGCAGGGGAGGTAATGATGAATGAGATAGATTGGCAGAAGATGTAGTTACCCTAGAGGAAGAGGGTGATGGCGAGGTAGACTAGAGAAGTTTTAATATTCCCAGCCATACTTATAAATCCCTGTCACTATTTTTTTGATTGGCACCCAGGTCATACTGTACATCTTATGAGTGTGGGACTTTTCAGAATTATATTTATATATACAATGGTAGAGAGGTGGACACACATAAAAACATGCAAATACAGCTGTAATCTTGAAACAGCGCTCACAGGACTTAATACGTGTACTCAAAAATCAAACAGTTTAAATCAAAGTTTTGGTGAAGCTGTATAGATCTTGATAAAGGTGAATGATGTAGCACTGAAACATCAATCTAAATACATTTTGGTTTGGTTTTTAACCCTTTGAGTGCCAGAGGGGTACGCAACGCATTGCAAAGCAATGCGTTGCATACCCCTCTGGCACTCAAATGTTAAGCATACTTAATAAGTCATGTGAGTGCTGTTTCCCAAGATTATAGGTGTATAAATACATTACAAATTATAAAAGGGGAATATAGAGCAAATTTTGATGTAAACAAGAACAGTGAGACATACCCAGGAAAAGCCAATGCATCCAATTGCTCCACATAACATGTCTGCTAGAAGTGCTGGGTATGAACTGGCAGTTGGGAAGTAAGCAAAAAAGTATGGACTGTGCCAATGTGTCACCTGGAAAAAAAGATGTATTCAGACATTCTTGTATTCTTTGTATACTTTCAAGAAATAATATTTCAGGTTTTTCAGGTTTATAACATCAGTTCTAACCAGCAGAATATATCCCATATTAATTACACATTGCAAGCTAAAGAGCAGAGAACCCACTCTGTGTTACTCTGTATTGTCTGATCACTTCAGTTGTAAAGAGTTGCAACCACATGTGGTGCTCTTTAAAGGGATAGTAATGATTCATAATAGAAGCAGCTCTAATTAAGCATCATAGTATTTGGAATTTGGAGAGTGTTATTTCAATTCTGTCAGAGTTGTAATTCAAGAGTAATTCAATGACAAAGTATCCCCCTCCCGCCCCTTTTACTGATGTAACACTGCTCAGCCAGATCAGAAGGGAGGTGCCCAGGTAGATTGCAGAAAGGAACAATCTTCAATTAAGATAAGGGAAAAAGCTGAAAAACTTGTCAAAGGGGGCAGGGCTTTCATTGTTCTCATAGGAAAAAGATTGTCCCCTGCTGTTATCTGTCTGGTCTATGGACTGCATTCCACATCTGAGTAGAGATGGCTTACACTAGGTAAAAGGGGCGGGAGGGGAAACTTTGCTTGTGAATATCTCTCAAACCCATAAAGGTTTGAGAGATAAGACTTATATCATTCTTCATGTTTTTTAATGCCTACAAAATAAAATAAAGATAAAACAAAGTATTACTATCGCTTTAAAGAACAATACAGTACTGTGCAAAAGTCTTAGACATGTGTGATAATATGCTGTAAAGTAAGAATGCTTTCAAAAATGTTAATAGTTTATATTTATTAATTAACATGCATAGTGAGTGAAGAGAAGAAAAATCTAAATCAAATCAATATTGATTTAATATATTGATAAAAATAAGTTAAAGTGTCTATTTTTGAAAGCATTCTTACTTTACAGCATTTTTTCACACATGCCTAAGACTTTTGCACAGTACTGTATATGAATTCATTAATCTCCACTCATAAAAATGTTTTTATGGTATATAATAAACAACTGACACTACCAGTGTATGATCCGAAGTCCATAGCAACTTCATGAACAAGTACCTGGCTCACAGAGCTTGCAGTAGAATTTTAGCATAAATGGCACAGAGAGATAAAGATCACTATGAAGAAAAATTATATTATGAAAGGGAATTTTTCTCACTTTTCACCCATCCCATCTCGGTTCTCTCACTAGAGTTTAGAGGGCATTTTCTTGTCCAGCATAGGCATCCTTCTGAGGTCAGTGAGTAGTTCTATGTGTAGTGTTTGGAACTCTTTGGCACTCCCAAGAAAGTGCAGGTCATGCACTGATGTTCAGACACATCAGTGTGGGTCACACAATGTCACATGTCCACATCCACATTGCTGAATTTCAGACAAAAAGAAGTGCCCTGGCTGGCATACTAAGTGTGTACTGAATGAAATAAGGAAATGTGGTCGGTCATCCTTGGTGTGACAAGTAAAGTAATATAAACCCTAAGAGCAGTTACAAAAGTTTTTTAGGACTGGTAAATAGTCTCCTTTGGTAACTTCTGGTTTCATTCACTTTTTTTTTTTAAAAATGCATATCTCTTTGGATGCACTTTTATTTGTCAGAGGAAACCTTTTTAGGACTGAGCAATAGGCCGACCAACAAATAATCTAATGGTTTGGTTGCTAAATTGAGGCATTTCAGCCATAAAAGTCCTTTTAAGGGCTATGAGTATGTCATATCTTAGGGTATTAGCCTGTTACCTTTATATAATTTTAAGATAATACTTTTATCTGACTCTAAATAGTGCCTAGTTATGTGTGTATGTCTCTCTCTTTTTATGTTTGTCTACTGATATTCCTTGGAACTGGAAACTATCTTTATCAAACTGTTACATAGATTACATTGCAGCTGGAAATAGTTATGATTGGCTTTATCTAACAGAGTCCAGTCTTTAAAATGAAATGTAATCCAATTCAATATTAGACAAATAAGTGTCTTCAACAGTTGCATAAATGGTAACCCAAATATATTTTACCCCAGCAAGACCTTTTTCTTTTTCCATGTAGAGTATAATAATTTCTTTTGGTTCTTTTTTTGCTGATTTTAGTCACAAAATAGAAATTGTAATTGTATTTAAAAAAAAAAAAAAATCTATGTATGTAAAGTAGAAAATCCCCTAATAGAAAGAGAAGATAAGGAAAACTCCATATAAACTTCAAAGGAAGGCCAACATTTTATCCATGAAAGGCCAGTATGTTGACAATTTGTGCTAATTAGTTATGGAGGAATTTAATAAATCTATAAGGATATTGCTTTTTTGAAAATTCAGTCTATCCAAGAAGAAAAATGAACCACTGAAAACATTATAGAAAAACAATAATATGACTATTATGGAAGACATCAGGGGGTGGCGGGGTTTAGTTATCCAGAACACCCAGAACATCCAGAACACCTTGAATATTTTGGAAGAAGGAAAAGGATTGAGTGACATTGCACAACATATGCAAAGATAATTTACAGTCTGGAGAAGAAGTTTAACTCTATTCTGTTATCTATATTGGAAAATTAGAAGATGCCCTATCAAAGGTATAACCATGAAAAATAAGCTAATCTATGTAACACACGCATTTACACTCTTTTATTATATACCCAAACTACAGTCGTGTGCAATAGTTTGGGTACCCCTGGCCAAATTTACATGATTTTTCTAAGTGAAAAGAAGATAATACAACCTCTCCAGGGAGTACACTTACACTTGATATATTTTTGCAAATTTTAATACAGTTACTCTTTATTTGTTGAATTTAACAGATTGAAAAATAAAAAATAAAATGTGGCAATTGCAAAAATTTGGGCCGCCTATCAGTCAGTATCACAGCCTCCAAAGGTTTCTTGTAGCCAGCTAACAGACTTTCTATTCTTGCTTTAGGTATTTTTTCCCATTCTTCCTTGCAGAATTCTTCTAGTTCAGAAATATTCTTAGGTCATCTTGTATGTACTGCATATTTGAGATATATCCACATATGTTAATTATTCCATTTTGGGGAACTTGATTTCTCCAGAATTGCTCCTCCTTTCTTTTGTGAATAAGGCCTAGCATGTGTCAGTCATTAAAGCATAACTATCATGTAAATATAACTCACCCCCAATTCATTGTTAGTATCCTTATAATCATGAAAATACCGTAATACATTTTCTTAAGTGTCAGCATCATTTGAAATCATAACTCCGTATTGGAGTTACAAGCGAAGTAGGAGTCTGTCCTCCTGTACCATACAGTTACAATTCAACTCACCCATTGGCAAATCACTGTGAGTAACAGAGACGGGACGAACAGCACAAGCGCACAGATCCTACTTCCCTAAGATGGCCGCACTCTCCTTTCTTGTAAGTCCGATAAGTTATGATTACAAATTATTCTGATGCTTAAACTTTATTACACTATTTTCAGGATTAAAAGGATACTAACAATGAATTGGGGGTGACATATTTACATGATAGTTCTGCTTTAACGAATGAGTGGCTTATTTATAAGAGAGATGAAAGAGAGAGAGAAGATTCATTCCAGTAAAACAGAGGGTCTCAACCAGGGTGCCGTTTCACTTTGGTGTGGAGCTTTCTTCCTATGAACACTTGAATGTTGAGTTTCAAATGCATTTTTATCAAAATTGTCATGAGTAATATGCTCTTTTTTGTCATTATGATTGTGAAGCTTACAAACAAATGTAACTGTATATTTATACCCTTCAATATGTCTTGAAAAATGAGCTACAAAATGATAGGGTTACCCTGAAAATTAGGCTGAGTGTTAGAGGTTGCTTGAGCACAAACAGATTGAGAACTACTGCTCCAACACACTGGTAAAAATCCCTTTTATTCCATCTAGCCACATTATGAAATAGAACAATCATATTACTTGAAGCTTTGTTTAATAAAATGTGTTGGATACCTCTCTGATATTCAAAGAGTTAAAATGCAATAAGACTGTAACATCATTAATGACAGATTCTCTTTATGAGGGCTTGTTCCCTTTCCAAGTTTAGTTTTACATGTAAAGTATTTATGCAGCTTGTTGGCATATCTACAGGCAGTAATCATTGTTGCTCTGGTACTTCTATGATTATGCATAATTAGAATTATCTACAATTATGCACATAATAGCTAACACAAATTGAATATAATTAAATGTTCTAGTCAAAGACGTAGATGTAGCGTTTTTCCCCACATCTGCTACGTAAGCAACCTACAGGTTTAAATTGTGTAGACGGTGTTTTTACGCCCACAGGCTGTATGCAAATAAGAGTGGTGCAGTTCTGAGGCATACCGCCTGCACCATGGGGAACATTAAATGGGGCTTTTAACCCCATAAATGCCAGAGAGGTTGCCAACACATTGTTCTGGGTTAAAATCTACACTGAAATAAATGTGAATATAATGCTGTTAATTGTCCCCATAATAATAACTTGGCTTTTTTATTGCTGCATACATCCCTTAAAGGGATAGTAATGCTTTCTTATAAAAAAAAATCTCTAAATTTGCAGATATTAATAACAGAATTAAGATGAGCTACTTCCCAGGTCTCAAATCTTCATTGTTTTTCTGTTTGTAGCATTTAAACTTCCCCCCTCCTTCCCCTTTCACAGACAGATTCTGCGTCTGTCAGTTAGAGAGCTGACGTATGTGAAATGGGAGGGGGGGGAGATTAAATGGTACAAACAGAAAAGCTATGAAGATTTGAGCCCTGGGAAGTAGCTCATCTTAATTCTATTATTAATATCTACAATTTTAGAGATTTATATAAGAAAGTATTACTATCGCTTTAAGTTGGGAGGCAAGCAAAGTAAAAAGCAAAGCTACAATGTATATTCCCCTATTAAAAGCTAGTCTGGAATGCCAGGGCCTTTTAGCAAATGTAATGCAACTACTTCATACAACATTCATGCAACTACTTCACACTTTGTATTCTTTTGTTTACTGCATACTATTAATTGTGGAAGTATCCCATTGAATTCTATAGGGTCTCTAAAGCACCGGGAAGCAATGTTTTAGAGACCTCCCTTATATTCAGTGGGTTAATAATCTTGCCATTTCATTGAAAAGAGAAACTATCATGAATTTGTTTTTCTTTTCTGCAGAATCAAGTAAAATAAAAGTGTACAAAAAAGGATAATGGCTTCTTATTACTTAACTATTTTGCTTTCTTTACTTGCTCTGACAGCTTGAAGGACAGCATACTGGGCAATCATTTCATTGTATTTCCTTTCTCTATATGAGCTCCATCACAAGGGAGACATAACTGGCAGCTCCCTTCAACAGTTCTGCATTTCAGATCTGATCTGCATGCAGGAGAAGTGTGTCTGATGGCTGGTCCACATGAGCACTATGTAATATTATTGGCTGATACCCAAGTGGGTCAGCCAGTCTTTGAAGGTTAAGATGAGCAGCTCCAACCTGCAACAATGATGTAGTGAAAGGTCTGCAGGTAGCCCCATAGGCCACTGTACAAACCTTACTTGTCGCACCTTTACTGAGGGAACTCAAAGATACAGTATGCAAAAGTATAGTTGCCCATGTGAAATACACCATAGTCCAGAATAGTAACTTTCACAATGGGCATTAATGTCATCCTGGTGAAAGGGCCTTACAACAAGAAAAGTAGCCTGGTAATACTTTATAGTAGAGTTGTATCTACAGAGCTCCACCATATCCCACAGTAAATAGATATTTATGGAGAATGCTGAGGCATTCTATTGTTTACAGCAATAAAGCTACATAAAGCCTGTAACCCCATAACATCTGTGGACCTATCAGGACCATCATAAGTTTTGGTCCTTTAGCCCCTTAAGGACTGGCCGTGCGTGACTGTCCTGGCACATCATGGGTCCTTATGGTATGTACATTCCATGATGTGCCAGGATCTTTATGGGTCAGTAAGGGGTTAAGGGCCAGTGATAGCCTGGCACATCATGGGGTAAGTTATCACAACTTGCCTCTGGGCATGCTGTGATCATGCTGGGGAGGCTGAAATTGACTGCTCCAGCACCAGGTCAGTTTCTGCATTTCCCCATTTTGTATGTACATGTGATCTCTGCTACAGTGATCAAATGTACCAGCTGAGTCAATGACAAAGGCAATGTGTCCTGTATTTTCCCTTTGTCACTGTACTCCTCCTCTCTTCCTCACTGGGATAGTGGGGAAGAGAGAAGCAGAGAATAGAGTTAAAATCAATATAATTGCCACAGATGGTGGTGGTAACATTTAAATTGGTAGTGCTGGGGGCATTATTAGGTATAGGTCACTTTATGACCTATTGACACCTCTTTGTGTAGCCATATAAATGAATTGGACTACGACCAGAATGTTTTATTTACACAGACAAATTATAAACACTTATACCGAAGTTTAAACAAACATTAATGTAAGTTTTATTGCTGCGGAGCAATGTAATACACTTATATACACACCACAAAGTCTGATTTCCAAAAAAGTGGGGAATGAGGGACATGGGGAGGGCAGTATTCCCCTAAAATTGGACAATTGGGAGGTATGAACAGCTGTTCATACTCTTTATCCAGTCCCTATTAAAAATTAGCCAACTGAGAACAAATTATCTCAGGAGAACCTATAAAACATTGTGATTTTTTTTCTTTATTATTAACAAAAGAAATGGAAGGTTATCCATATAAATGTGGTATCAAAAGAAAGCCCTACTTATGCTTAAAAATGGTGTATAATTTGTGTGTGTGGACTAAATGAATTAGAGGGAGAATACTGTTGAATAAAGGCATACTAAAAAGGCCAACATTTTTCTGGTTCTCTAGAGTAATAAGCACTTGGTCCTCCCTGGTCCGTAAGGGGTTAATGGTGTACGATAGAGTGGGAGAGGCATAACAAATACATTTCTCCAAATTCCCACTGATTTAAACAGGACTTATACTCATTTTAACTCAATGGGAATTTTTTTTTTCATAGAGTAGTTAGTTTGCCCCAGAATTGTTCCAGTTTGAATAAGGTACATTATAGTCTTGTTCAAACTGCTAGTTATTTAGCAGATAACTGCACTAACCTTTTTGAGCCTATGCTTAAATGTAAACAGAATGTAAATAAAATGCATCAAAATGTGTATTTTAATGAAGTAGTAAATCTGTACTGTGAAAATGTAGTGCATGTCCTGCCAAGTAAAACAAAGTTACTCCAACTGCTGGGAGATGTTTTATTACAAAGTTATTATTGCTATTTTTGTGTTTTTTTTCATAAACAGTGCCGCCAGGTGTCCAGACAGCTGCATTCTATGGGAGAGGTGAGTCACTGAGTACAGTTATACACAGAATGCAACAGTAAAGGCTTCATCACTTTGTAACAGTTTAAACTGGTATAATTTGTGAATACTGCAGCTGTCAACATTGGAATTGCCTCTGTTTTAGTCAAAAGGGAACATTTTATGATGTCTGATTTTTGATAATCAAACATTAATGATCCTTTAAAGATGCTCATCCGTTTGCTTTCAACCAGTTGTATTAACCTTAATTATCTAGGTATGTGACTTGACCCCAACCTTGCTTTTGGTCTTCACATTGATACATTAACATTCACGCTTTATCCTAAAATATGCAATCCTGTCTAAGTCCACTGGTAAGAAAATGTATTGTTCAACAGATGTTAATGCCAGTCATAGACTATGGGGTGTAGTGTGCTTCTGCACCACAAATCCATCCTGGTAAACGCGACACTGTATAATTCATTATGTCTCTTTGTTCTCCAATACAATTAAACTACCCATCATTGTGTTATATTTAAAGAACTAAAGTTGTTAACACTCAGATATAGATGTGCCCTTCACCTTTCTTGCTTAGTGTACAACCACTTCTCTAGAAAGCCATCAGACTACCTGAGCAGTATGCTCACTACAGCTTTCTACACTAACTATAACCTCCACTCCACTGCTAACAACTCAGTGAGTATCCCACAGCACAAGAAAGGATGCAGTCAATTTGACTTCTCCTTCAGAGTTTCAAAAGCCTAGAATAACCTACCCCCAAAAAATCAGATCTTCTCCCTGTCTAAAATCCCTAAAAATAACAGCTTCTTTATATCTAAAAACAATATGTAACTGTATATAACTTCAATGTTTCTCTATTTTGTGTAATGATGTAACTTCTTACTGTAAAAGCTCTCCAGGACATACTTGAAAACAAGAGGCATCTCAATGTATTCTTCCTAGTAAAACATTTTCTAAATAAATCAAATACAATTTAATAACATGACATTTCTTACCCCAGGCATAATCACTCTTTCAACATCTTTTATGATTTCTTCATATTTCTCCCCTTCCTCTGGTGCTGAATCTGGGATGAGAGGTCTCAGGTAACCAGGTTCTACATCAGGAAAAACTTGTCTTGATTCAATCTGTTCAAGGTAATCAGCAATGTAGTCCACCATATCCTTGCCTCTCTTTCTGAATTCAGCAGTGTTCATTTTAACCAACTTTATAAGGAAAATGTAAGCAAACCTGCGGAAGAAAGAGATAAAAATACATTTATACATTAGATTTTTTGTATACATTTAGTATTTGGGGCTGTATCTATCACTCTTTGGCATCACAATGGTCATTTGTCATGTATTTATAAAAAAAATTGGACAAAAGTTAGTTTTGTTTTTATAATTCAATATTAAAATTCTCATAAAATCTCATGTGCAGCATGGACTGGTTATACTACTTTAATCTAGAAAAGAACAGTCAGCATTCTCTTTCTCACTTTTTTTTTCTTTTTCTTTTGATTCTTCTTTTCCTCAGAATTTTATTGTTCCCCTAAAACTCTTCTGAATGTTAAACATTTGTTCAGTTCTGGCCTGGGCTAGACCAGACCCTTAGTACAGAATGTTTTTCTAAATTCTGATTGCTTAGACCAGACCCTTGCTTAGTACATGTGACATTTCTGTTTGCTAGAACTTTGTCACTGAAATTACATACACATTCAATGTATAATGCAATTTTCTTAATATAGTTAACTTTTAACTTACTTTGGCAATCAGAATTTAAAAAAAAAATTGAAGAAAAACTTTTCTTAAAATTACAAGAGGTTAACACTTTCCATTCTTTATAGGGAGTTTCAAACTCTCACTGTGCATCATAGTAACCATCAAATGCAATGCAGCTAAACACATTTAGAAAACTGCACCCCATACACCATGCATGGGCAGTAACTTGTGATAACCCCATTCCAAAAGATTCCAGGCTGCCCTTGTATGTGTTGTTTACCAATTTTTCACAAGTACCATCCAGGGCCCTGTGCCTGACTAACGCCAGTTCACTAAGCTACGTACACTGAAAAGTATACCCTTAACTTCAATTGCTCTAAGGGGAGAACAGTGGGGAAGATTGTGGGTGTTTTAGGGTGTTCCATTCCCTTATGCATTGTTTTATCGCTATGTATTAAGCAAGGAGAGAAGGAATAGTGTCTTTAAAGGAATAGTAAAACTTAAAAAGTAAAAAAAAATGTATGTTGTAGGGTTTATCCCCTGAGTAAATCAAGGGTACTCCTACTGTTTTATTCAAAAGTTATTACAGCTCAAACTTGAAATTTTTAGGTGCAGTATCACAATGGCCTGAAATTGTACAGTGATGCTGTTGCTACACCATCCTATGGAGAGCTCTGGTCAGTTGACCATAAATCTCCATAGGCTGGTGTAGCAAGAGTGCCACTGTACAATTTCAGGCCACTGTGATACTTGTACCTAAGAAATTTCAGTTTGAAATGCAATAACTTTTGAATAAAATACCTTGCAGCAGTGGGAGAAACCTTGTTTTTACATAGTATTACTATCCCTTTAAGCTATTTTCCTGCACAAACTATGGGGCAAGTGTAAGGGACTTGCTGCACTACAGTCTTAATGACAGTAGGACATTGGGGGCAATGTTGAGGTGGAGAGAGGACATTGTGGGGCAATATGGAGAGAGGACATTCGGGGCAAAGTGGAGGTGGAGAAAGGACATTGGGGGGCAATGTTGAGGTGGAGAGAGGACATTGGGGGACAATGTGGGGAAAGGACATTGGAAGCAATGTGGAGGTGGAGAAAGGACATTGGGGGCAATGTGGAGGTGGAGAGAGGACACTGGAGGGCAATGTGGAGAGAGGACATTGGGGCAATGTGGAGGTGGAGAAAGGACATTGGGGGCAATGTGAAGGTGGAGAGAGGACATTGGGGGCAATGCAGAGATAGGACATTGTGGGGCATTGTGGGGCCCATGACAATTTTTGCACCAGGGCCTGGTGGCTTCTAGTTACACCTCTGGAGACTAACATCAGTGGATCTGCACTGGTGGATTTGGACATTCACTCTATTATCTTTCTGGCTTTTCTAACCAAATGTATTCAGTTTTTTTCTGTTTTTGTTTTTCTGCCAGCTCTTTAGTTCTTTTGAGATAGAGGCCAAATATCCCGAAGGTTCAATGCAGAGAATGAAGAGGTCTAATATAAAATAAACAGAAAAGAGGGGTTGGCACACACCTAAAATTAGGCCCTCCAGACAAGCAAAAATGCAGACTATAATGTGACAAAAGCAAAATTAATAATGATCTACTCTAAAGGAGCAAATAAAATGTCCCAACTTCTCAATGTTTAAATGGGGTTTTTAACTTCTTGAATGCTAGAGAAGCCTCCAACACTGGCCTGAAATAATGCTTAGGAGACCTCACTAGCATTGAGGGGGTTAAAAGTTCCATTTAACATATTGGAGTTTGCATTTGTCCCCTGTGTTACAACTTGCTTTCTCCACAATTGTACTTCTTTAGCTGAATATGGCCTAATTTGCTAATTTTTCTTCTTTCATCTACCCTAAAAAGTTTTGCTGGATATGTAGTAAGCACTGGGAAACTGTCCAGAGAAAGATCTTCAGATATGACACATTTGTCTATTGAAGTTAAAAAACTTACCTTTAATATGAGTCAGTTTAAAGAGCTGTAATTCAAATGTATTTTAAAAAGCCCACAGCATTTAAAGTATTCCAAGCACTTGCTGTTTTTCTTTGAAAACATATTATCTAAGGGAAATGAACTTTGTGTTCTGAAATGGAATTTGGTCACTTCCTTACTGGCAGCATTTTTTTCAGTTTGCTGGATTTTCAAGAGGTAGTTGACCTTTGCAAAAGGATCCTTAGTAACAGAAAAAAGTGAAACCTTACCCAAGTGGATGCCTGAAAGCATCCAAAGAGTTAAAACTGTTCAAGTATGGACAAAAATATCAATGTACTGACAATTTACTGTTTTGTAAATTATAGAGTTTTCAAGTGTTTAAAATCCCAATTATCAATGTGAATTGTGGGATTCTTACTCATATCTTAAATTTGGTTTGATCCAATATTACTTTTCTTTTACATATGGCCCACACATATGGCCCACACATTCACACAGACACTGTTCACAGGGAGTCATATACTAAGCCATGTTCTAGAATATTATGGGGGTGCTTAGGCGACCTGCTGTAAAATGGCAGCACTGCACTCGCTGCAAGCCTTTCTGCAATTGAGGCAGACAGGTGGCATTTTAGGGTAAACTGACAAATCAGCATCATCATCTGCCTGCGTACAGGCATACTACTGATAATACATAGTTGTAGAGGAATTAGGCAATCTATACTACTGTTTCTCTACACCTAATTCATGGACACACAATGGGGAGGAGCATGGCCAAATGAACTTAAAAATAATGTTGGGGGATAGTAATATCTTCCATCTCTATATTCTGATCAGATCATGATCTTATATATTAGTTCATTGGAAGATCAAAAACAACAAGAAAAATGAACACTGGGCCAAATCCCTCCATTTACCAAATGCCCAAGGAAGGGGTCTGTGACCTCCTCCTGTACTCACACACACACTGTTTGACACCCCAGTCTTGTTTGCTGTCCCACGTATAGCCACAAAACCACATACACTGTCTGACACCCCAGCTTTGTCCCACTGTTTAACTATAGAATAACATAACATGCCCCTCACCTTTCACTGTTAGCCATAGAATGGCAGACATTGCCCTCCTTGCCCCAGTGCTAGCCATGCTAGCTTTGCCCCACTGCTAGCCATGCAATTCTAAACAAGGCCCCCACCTTGTCCCATTGCTGTCCATAGAATGTCAAATAATGCCCTATCCTACCTTGTCCTACTGTTGGCCTGGAATGACAAACAGTTTCCTTCCCACCTTGTCTCACTTTTGGCCATAGAATGACAAACAGTGCCTCTTCCACCTTGTCCTCCTGTTAACTAATATGTTATTATATATTAATTAATATGGGGACCACATCCCCCATATTAATTAAAAAAAATCAAAGGAAGGGCACCCCTCCTCCAATCCCATGTCCTTGTGGATATAGGAGATCCACTGCTGCTTGCTTTACCCAGGTCCTCAGCTGCAATCAGTTGCAGAAATTATGTATAAATACCGTTATATATGTTGTATATACCGGTATATAATGTATGTTGTACAATTTTGACTCTCTTTGCTGGCCTATATCCCTTGTATGACTTCAGCAGAAATATCTAGTGTGGATTTAATTGGATATGTGTAACATCCAGGAGGTTAAGACATACTTTATAGGACTGACAAGAGTACACATATGCTCAATAAAATAAAAGGATAGGAACTCTCATGTTATTTATGTGTAAAAAAAAAAAAGTTTGTAAATTATTTCCAATGTAGAGTGATGTGATCATACAAATATATGTAAGGCTATTAAAAAGAACTCACTGAACATTTTTTTTCAAAGAGTTGTACAGAAAACATGAGGGTATCCACAAGATTAGAAGAAATGAACGTTGAACTACAAAGAGTAGTAAGAATGTGGAATTCATTGACTATGGCCACTTTGCTAGAAGAGAGTGTTGATAGGGTAACAAAGTATTAGATACAATTTTATCAGGGGCTTAACTTCAGGAGTTGCATTGGATGCAGTTGCACAGTGGCCCAGCATCCAAGGGCCACCTGCCCCAGAGTTCTATATATTTTAGTTCTGCCTCTGTGAAAATATTTTTGTGCTGGGGGGGCATCCAATGATTAGTTACACCACTGATTTTTATTAAGGAAATATGTGCCCAGTTTTAATAGTTTTATCACAGTTAGAATGTTGAACCTAGGAGAAATGTAATTGACATTTTGGAAATCAGGAAGGATTTTTTTAATTGCTTCAGTGTGATTTCCTTCAGGTTTCCAAGTACCACACCTGAGAAAGCAGTCTCTTGTCACAGACAGAACAGGAACCACATTTTTAAAAGACCTCCCACCAAGCCATCCCTTGTGTGTTTGAAAAGGGCCAAAAGAATAATTGATGCTTAGAAAAATATTTAATAAAAAAAAATCAATACAAAAGAAAGAAATGGCACAATCAATGTGCTACTTATAAAGACCATGAAGGAAAAATAATTAATCAGCAAAAGATTCTATCTTTGCTGTCAAATTGATATATTGTATGCTCCACCAGAAGGCACTATGCTCCCTATGTGCAAAAAAAATAAAAAAATAAAAATAATAATTAAAAATTTGTTATATATATATATATATATATATAATAAATGTCTTGGAGTGGACTGCACTCGCTGTAGTTCAAATGTGACTGCCTGGGTGCTTATCAAGAAATAAAGATGATACATACAGTTCATGAAGAAAGATCGCACTCACAGGACTTCAATGCGGTATAAGATACTGTTACAATTTATTCAGATCGACGTTTCGGCTATCACAGTAGCCTTTATCAAGATGCAATAGTGTAGCAGACAGGACCCATAAATACCCTCTCCCCACATCCTAACGTGAAAAAAGTGCCAAACTCACGCCGTACTCAACGTAAATCATGTGTCACCAATAAAACAATTAGTGAAGCGAATTAGTGAAAATACATGTTAGTAACAACTGTTAAAAAATTAACCCTCAATGCCACACAGAGACTCAGCGCTATGCGAATCCCTTAGACCGGATCTCAAAGTGGCATCGAATCTACCGCTGTTGAAAAAAGCGGACCCCTACATAAAAAGAACATAACATAAGCATAACTGGCTGAATGCAACGAATGCAAAACTATATCGGCAAAATTATATAGTCCATAAAAGAGTCTCTGAATACCTCCACAGGAACCATGTAATCTGGGTACATCATGTATTCAACACATATATGGATGGATGTTATTGATAATTTCCCAATAGAGACCGTGTAGTCTGTGTTCACAATAAACTAGGCACATGTATGGATATTATTCATAACATAACATAATAATCATGTTGAATAAAATTATCTATGCTAGTATCCTCCTGTAATTGTTATAAAGATTACTCTATGCTCTTTAGACATGTACATCATAGTTATATTGTGGCGAGCTGTTGTAAACAAATTTAATTTCAGCAGATTAGCATCCCAAAATCAACATATATAGCAATAATAAAACTGATCTATGTGTTTTGAATAATTCCCAGATATGATCCGTTGTGATGATGTGATAATCGTTATTCATTATCTGGCGATGGTCAGTTGTTATAGTAACCCTATAGCTGTGATGCCATGACATTTTCCACGGACCACTTTATATGCTCCCTTGATATCCATGACCTATGTAACGTTGGGATAGGAATCTCCCATCGTTCATACAGTAATGGACTATAGGTTTGAAGCGCTATGGTGATAGATATAAATGGCTAATTACACAGTGGGTCTCGAATGACTATGAGCGAAGACACCTATTAGACTCATACAATACATCTGTACCTTTAAAGCCTCTTTGGATCATATTGATAAGGGTAAACATATGCACACCTAATGTGGATAATTCATCATTCTTTGACAACATATCAGAACAGTGTATTTATCTATACAAAAATGCTGGAAATACCATCTTTCAGAACAGTGTACTTATCTGTATAAAAATGCTGAAATACCATTTCTCCGATAATCAATAAGAGCGCTAGAGACGCGCGGACATGGATTACAATGTATAGGGATTTTTACCTTCATATGACGATGTATCTAAAATATGCACTGAATAGATTCAAATCTCTCGCTAAAAGGTTGAAAAGCATGCAGGCAGAGTCCTAATATGAATGTCAAGATCATTACCATTTAAGGATTAAGATGGAGTACATTATAGTTTTTTGCATACAACAATACCATTTAAGGACATGCATGGAATGCAATGGAACACCGGGTTGGTGGACTTTAACACAGAGCGCTAGAGACGCGCGGATATGGATTACAAAATACATAGATCAGTTTTATTATTGCTATATATGTTGATTTTGGGATGCTAATCTGCTGAAATTAAATTTGTTTACAACAGCTCGCCACAATATAACTATGATGTACATGTCTAAAGAGCATAGAGTAATCTTTATAACAATTACAGGAGGATACTAGCATAGATAATTTTATTCAACATGATTATTATGTTATGTTATGAATAATATCCATACATGTGCCTAGTTTATTGTGAACACAGACTACACGGTCTCTATTGGGAAATTATCAATAACATCCATCCATATATGTGTTGAATACATGATGTACCCAGATTACATGGTTCCTGTGGAGGTATTCAGAGACTCTTTTATGGACTATATAATTTTGCCGATATAGTTTTGCATTCGTTGCATTCGGCCAGTTATGCTTATGTTATGTTCTTTTTATGTAGGGGTCCGCTTTTTTCAACAGCGGTAGATTCGATGCCACTTTGAGATCCGGTCTAAGGGATTCGCATAGCGCTGAGTCTCTGTGTGGCATTGAGGGTTAATTTTTTAACAGTTGTTACTAACATGTATTTTCACTAATTCGCTTCACTAATTGTTTTATTGGTGACACATGATTTACGTTGAGTACGGCGTGAGTTTGGCGCTTTTTTCACGTTAGGATGTGGGGAGAGGGTATTTATGGGTCCTGTCTGCTACACTATTGCATCTTGATAAAGGCTACTGTGATAGCCGAAACGTCGATCTGAATAAATTGTAACAGTATCTTATACCGCATTGAAGTCCTGTGAGTGCGATCTTTCTTCATGAACTGTATATATATATATATATATATATATATATATATTTATTTTTTTATTTTTTTATTATTTATTTTTTTTTTTAAGTGTCCTTTTTCTTTTACAGTATTCTATTATGGGAAAGGTGATTTTCTAGTCCAAAATTAGGAAATGTTGGTGTTGGCTCCCCCCCCCCAAAAAAAAAAAAAGACACATTCTGTGACATCACATAAAATATCCTTTTTTTCTAGTGAAATTACTAAGGAGGCAATGTTAGTATCACCTCCAAGAAAGCAGAATGGGGAGAAGGTTTTCACTTTAAGAAATGCTTCCCCATGGCCTTTGCAGATAACTGGGAAGACCAATGCTTGGAGTACTTGGGCTTTTTGCAATGAAACACACTGGAGTTAAAAAACAAATTAACTCAAGTGTAAACATTTTTGAGAAAAAAAATACACTGTAAAAAAAGGGGTCAGTAATGTTCCTGAAACAAAAAATAGAACTGCACTCCTCCATACAGAGTCTCCAGATGTGCACCCTGTATAAAGTATTTATTATTCCACTGTGTTGATAAATGTGAGGATTTTGTTGCATAGTTTGGCCAAAATATGTTTAGCTCACATACCACACCACTGTACCCCATTTCAAGTGGGTCCTATCATCCCCATTTAAGTTTTAAAATGTTCCTGATTAATTCTTGTAAATATATGCATAGAACTTAGTGCCCAGTTAAAAACACAATTTCTAATATCTTTATGATAAGACTCACCTGCTCTCAGTGTTGGCTTGCAGTCGGTATTGTTCCTGGCTTAGCTTATGAAAAGAAAACCCCCAAGTACACTACATGGTCAGAGTTGTGGAGATCTTAAAATAAATAATATTTCATGGCCCCCATCACTCCCCATTGTAGCGGTAGGAGACTTACGAAGAAGGAGAGGCTGAACAACATAATCTGCTTGGCTCTGAGGTAAGGGTACAATAATTACAATATTAACATCCTTCTTCTACTCTCCACCCATATAAACAGACAGATGGGAAAATAAGGTAGCTCTCATGAGTCTTAAAAACCCCATTGCCCCTTTACGAGGTCAAGTATGGGTCAATGGGGGATCCCATGGGCTACTCCCTTTTTCTACCTTAGAAGAAAGTTAAAAATCAGTGCATACTAAAAATGTGTAACTTACCTTTGTGATATCATTCTGCCTAGCAAACAAAATATTATAACTCACAGCTAATGTCTGGGAGCATAATTCTGAAAGAGACAGAGATGGCATCCATACTGGAGGTTTAAAAAAAAAAAAAAAAAAAGATGACTAAGGCCACCATCTTTAAGAACTTTAGTCCAGATAGATGGGGAACCTATGTGCTGGAACTTGGATGTGGGGAGGAGCATATCCAAGACACCACTGATCCTTAAAGCCAGAATATGAGACAGGACTACTGAATAGTATTAAAAGCATAAAGGCTGAAGCAGGTAGTTCTGCTTCTGACTATCAGGTTGGGGCAGCCAGCTTAGGTTCAGAGTCCTTATACACTGTGTGCGCAATAATTAGGCAAGTGAGTATTTTGACCATATCATCATTTTTATGCATATTTTCCAAGTCCAAGCTGTATAAACTTGAATGCTTATTGGATTTAAGCATATCAGGTGATGTGTATTTGTGTAATGAGAGAGGGTGTGGCCTAAGGAAATGAACACCCTATGTCAAGGTGTGCATTATTATTAAGCAGCTTCATTTACTCAGGCAAAATGGGCAGAAAAAGATATAACTGATTCTGAAAAGTCAAAAATTGTAAAAAGTCTTTCAGAGGGTTGCAGCACTCTTGAAATTGCTAAGATATTGGGGTGTGATCACAGAACCATCAAATGTTTTGTTGCAAATAGTCAACAGGGTCTCAAGAAATGTGTTGAGAAAAATAGACGCAAATTAACTGCTAGAGATTTGAGAAGAATCAATGTGTACTGTATGTGTAGTGTTCATCAGAACAGTGCAAATGCATTCAATTAATTGCTTCAATTTTTTATATTCCCATTTTTCCTCAGTGATAAGGGACTTTTGTTCTCAGATGCCCCTTTTCTTTTTTTTGGGGGGGGAGGTTTGGGAAGTGTAGAAGGGTACAAAGGCTTCCACTGTTGGAATTAAAGAAATGTAAGGAAATTTAGGAAATTGTTTATTGTACTTATTTTTTTATGTGTTTTTTAAGAACCAGAGCCTAAAACTGTAGTTCCTGTTCCTGACTAGGTCCAATACTTGACATAAGAGAAGTAAATGTTCAGTGTATTTATATCTCTTTTTATATTTTATGATATATAGTTAGCTCTTGTAATTGTAGTTGTAGTGTCTGTTGTCTGAACTCCTAGATCTGTTTCTATCAAATGAAGAGAATGACTTGAGTTTTTTAAGTAATCCATATATTAGTTTAAAGAAATCTACATTTTAGATTTATGAAGCATATTTGGATTCATATTTAAAGTTGATTTCTTTGGATTTCAAGTAGTATTTTCTGATTGCCTTATATGTGTATATATAGTTACCTACACAGTATGTAATAAGCGAATATTTTCTTGCAAGGTTCCATGTCTATTTTCACTTTCTTATGAATACATTTTTAAATTATCGTGCATTTATTTATAACCTGGAAATAGCCTTCACTGTTTTAAGTCGGATACACCTTAAGATTCACATGCTTAAACATTAATTTTTATTAAGGTATTTTATTTTATGTATTTTATCACCAAATTCTAAAACGTATGTGTTTATTATATTGTACAGAAACTACACTGCCTCTGGCGAAGCTAACTAGCGTTCCAGTGTTGGAACACAAATAGTGATAGAGCTGTTTTGGATGGTGCCAACTGCAGCATGTGCACAACTGGAAGTGGTTGGTGTGCATGTGGGGAAGTGTAGTTGAGATGTTAGGGGTGAAAGAAGACAAACAATGAATGGCTTTGATAAGGTACAGTGCTGATCTGTAAGTTTGAATTTGCTTGATGGGACTATTATGCTATTGTTTTACTTGTAACCCTGACAAAGTGTCAAGAGAGACATGAAACATGTAGGGAGGGATATTTGTAATAAACAGTTTGCATTGTCTGGGTCACCATATCCATCTATGGATTAAACTTAAGAGTTGTTTCCATCAAGCATCTGGTGAGCGCATATCAAGTGGGGGTCATTTTATTGATTTTTAATGGTTGGTGCTCTTAGATGGTTTGCTATGTCACTTCTTCTCAGTTTGGACTCTCAGGAAGTAAGCTCCCTGCATCTCCCTGAATCTCTGTTTCTAGAGGTTTTGAATTATAACATTTGAATAAAACAACTGCAAGCAAGCAGTGGAAGCAGCTTTATTATTTCAGCAAGACGTGCCAACATAAGTGTTCATAAGAAAGTTAATCACTCGTATAAATTACTCATTTTATAACGTATAGTAGATTCCAAACAGCTGAATATACCAGGTACAAAATGTATTAAGGAAATATAATTTCCCCAGTGATATTAACACTTCAGTCCTTATATTATCATATGGAGTATTTGCACTAAAATCTCTCCAATTTGAAAAGAAGGCTCTATAATAATTAAGGGATATGAACGTTTATGCCATGGAATAGTTTATTACACCTCAGTGAGTGGTTCTCAACCATTGTGCTTTGGCATCATCTCAGGGTGCCATGTTTTTTTCTCTGTATATAGTAAAAATAAGCAAATATTGTGGTTTAAATATTTGTGTATGGAAAATCTGCATTATAAGCTTAATTTTGTAATTCTGATTGTAAGGCCTAAAATAACTGTATATACGTTTGAATTGTTAATACACTCTTGACAAAAGACCAATAAAATGTAAGGGTCACCCTGAAAAGTTCAGCTTGGTTGCCTGCATCACATGCAACAAAAACATTTCTTTCTGAAATAAATTGGCCTTTTAACCTTTAAATGCTAGAGGAGACTCCAATGCATTAGAGGTTATATTATAGTTACATAATAAATTAGGTTAAAAAAAAGACACCAGTCCATCAAGTCCAACTTTTGCCACAGTATAATCCAGATAATTATAATTATATAATCCTTCCTGACTCCAAAATGGGTGCTTGACTGTTTTTCAGAACTTCATCTTTAACCTACTTATACATAGTATAACTCTGTGTGTTCCTTTCGGCTAGAAATTAATCTAATCTTTTACTAAATGTATCCATTTTATCCATCATTACCACATCCCTAGGCAATGAATTCCCCAATTTAACATACCTTACTATGCAGAACCCCTTCCTCATCTGAAGATGAAACCTCCTTTCCTCTAATAATGAGGTGTAGCCCCTAGTAATTGATCAGGCTTCGGAATGAAGAGCTCATTTGAGATATCCTTGTATTAACCCCCACGTATTAGGGGGTCTATCATAATTTTTTTTTTTTTTTTTTTTACAAATGTGATATGGAAGTTACAGGGGCTTGGTAGGCTCCACAGAGAAGAGTGTATTCCTGTGTTAGAAAAGAAAAATTACTATGCTGGTGGAAGCCTCATAGGCTTCCAAGAGTTATTTATGGTCCCAAAAATGGAAACACCTAGAAGAGCATCAGGCAGGCAATGCTTAGTCAATACACGGCTATTTGAGGAGTGGGAAATGCCATAATCATTCAGGAATAGGTAGCCTGAAAGGGCAATTTGTCTCGATCATTTTCCTCAAGTATTCAGCAAGTCTTAAGGGTTAGTAGCTGGAATGGCATACAAGCTGATACATTTCATGCCCTGATGTACCAGTAGCATCCTAAACTTGCCTACATGCCTTGTCTAAGCCTTTGGCACTCAGACAGTTAACAACAGTGGTGTGTGTGTGTGTGTGTGTGTGTGTGTGTGTGTGTGTGTGAAAGACAGAGAGAGAGAGGCAGAGAGAGATAGAGAGAGATTGAGGTGTCTAGGTGACAGCTGTAGTCAAAAAAGCTTATAAAAATACTTTGCTTTTCCTGTGTACTTCCTGGGAAGGCCAGCTGACAGGTAGTAAACAGTACTGTCCAAAAGAGTGGACGCCATCTAGCTAGTGTGTGTGTGTGGGGGGCCTGTGTGTCAGACTTTATAAAGAAATTTATAAAGTGGAGATGACGTCTCCAGTTTATCATTTCTCCAATTCCTATGTTATTCTATGTAGCCCATGCACTAACATTTTTTCAGCTTTGGTGATCTTAGTGACTAGGCTCCATAGAATAACATTGGAACTGGAGAAGTGATAAATTGGAGAAGTCATCATCACTTCATCACCTCTTTGTCACTGCTTAGTGAATATCCCCCATGGTCTTCCAGCTTCACAACAAACTTGAGACTGTGTGAATTCATAGTCAGTAAACAATAGGGGAGATTCCCGAAGTGGTGATAAAGAGGTGATAAAGTGAGGATGACTCCTCCAGTTTATCTTCTCCAATTCTTGTTTTATTCTATGGAGTCTATGAACTAAGATTTCTTCAACTTTGAAGATCTTAGTGAATAGACTTCACAGAATAACATGGGAAATGGAGAAGTTATAAACTGGAGAAGTGTCACAACCCTAACAAGTTAGGGCTTGTCACAAGCTAGACCAGAGAGGCGGATTTGGAGAACAGGCCCCCATAATTATGGCTTGGGTTTATTAGTGGTGGAGCCCATGGATGCAAGCCCCCAAAGGAACAGGTAAGGAAGGTTAACCGATAATGGAGAGCCAGTGGTCAGAGTATTAGACTGATGCAAGCCAAGGTCAAGGGGAGCCGGAAGTCAGAGTAGTAGGTTGATGCAAACCAAGATCAAGGGGAGCCAGAGATCAGAGTAGCAGTTTGATGCAAGCCAAGGTCAAGGAGAGCCAGAGGTAAGAGTTGTAGAATTACTGTGGGCCAGAGTCCAGGGAAGCCAGAGGTCAGGTTTATATATATATATATATATATATATATATATATACACACACATATATATATATATATTGTAAGTCAAAGTCATGAGGCAAAGTCCAGGGAAGCCAAGTCAGGTTGTAAATATATATACATATATTGTGAGCCGAGGTCAGAGTACTACATTGAGCTATGCACGGGGAGAAAGCACACATAGACTGAGCACCGATCCACTGGTGCTCAGAGGCTTTATAGCTTATGGCCGTGACGTCATAATACTCACGTTGCAACGCCGAGTGGGTGTCAGCTGAGCCGACATGGATAAATAGGATCCAGAAGAGCCTGTGTACTTACAGGGCCAAGCGATGACAATGCCATCCACCATCCCACCGTGGAGGCGCCCAGCAGGTAGGGACGGCACCCTGCACCCCGATCTGACAAGAAGTCATCTCAACTATCCATTTAGTGAATCTACTCCAACGGCTGTGTTTGCAAACATCTCAAGACTAGTGAGCAAATACAAATATACTAGTTACTAGTATGGCAAAATACAAATCTTAAAACCAAATTACAAAAACTGATCATCACACTGCCATGTGATGATTATTAGCTTTTGTAATTTAGTTTTATTTTGCCATACTAACATACTTATGTTTTCTCACTAGTTCTATGAGATGTTCAATACACCTAAGCCTCTGTCTCTCTCTCTCGAATACCTTCAAATTTAAAGTTATAGTAATGTCCCAAAATTATTTTAATTTTGTATTGCAGATTAAATAAAAATAAATTATTTGCAGCAAACTCCATCTCTTAAACCTCTATGGTTTGAGAGATATTTGCATTGAAAGTTTTCACCTCTCTCCCCTTCTCCTGATGTCAGCTGTAAAGCTGACAGCAGCAGATTTGAGTCATGCGACTCGAGGAGGATCTTCAGCCGAAATTGCGTTATTTAAAAATAACTTCTTCAATTGAACGCTCTACAAAGTGTGCTTGCAAACCAGACACTCTTTGTAGAGCATTCAGTTGAAGAAGCTCTTTTTAAATAACGTGATTGTGGCTCTGCTGAAGAGCCGACAGCTGGTCTCTGGACCAGGATCTCCTGCTGTCAGCTAGAAGCTGACGTCAGGAGAGGGGAAAAGAGGTGGGTGCGAACTTTCAATGCAAATATCTCTCAAACCATAGAGATCTGAGAGATGGGGTTTGCTGCAAATAATTTATTTTTATTTACTCAACAATACAAAATAAAATAATTTTGGGACATTACTATAACTTTAATGTGAGTTGCCCCATTGTGTTTGGACAGAGTGAGAATTGGCACTGCAAGCACATACCTCCTATGCTCTGAAAGGGCTTCTGTCCATTCATAATGTGAGGTATTCCCCTTGCTGTGCAATGTATTGCGTTATTAACCCTTTGGGTGCTAAAACCCTATTTCAGTCCGTGGAAATTTTTGTTGTTCACTATAGTGCAGCTGGTTCGCCCCAGAACTGTACCACTCTTTTCTTAGTACATCAGCTTCACTGTGGAACTGTGCAATTTTGGGGCAAACCCACTGCACCAGAGGGGACAAATTCCCATTGATTTAAATTGGACTTTTAACCCCTTGAAAGAGCATAACATAGAGGGCTATGTACGTTAGCATTGGGATTAATATTTAGTTAGGGCTTCTTATTCCAAGGAGAAATTTGATTGCCATTTGGAATCAAGAAGGAATTTTTTCCCCCATTCAAGGCAGAATTTGAAATTGCTATATTGAGGGGTTTTTTTTTTGCCTTCTTTTGGATCAACGATGGTAAACAGGAATAGGAAAAGGGTTGAACTAGATGGACGCAAGTCTTTTTTCAAACTAAATTACTATGTTACTATGTTAGATGTCTGCATTTTTTGTAAAGCAATTAACTGGTAACATTAAAGTGTTTAAACACTCCATGCTCCTCTGGTTCAGTTGTTTTGTTCCAGAATTGCCCCATTTCCTTTTAGAATCAGCCTAAGACTAAAGAAGCCAGTGAACTATGCTTTATGAGTAACACATTCCCAGCCATATACAGTCAAAGGGACATGTGTATAAAGACACAAGCAGAATAATTCTGGGGTAAAACAACTGCACAACTCATCTTACACATGTTCTTTTCATTTAATTTAAATGTGCATTTAACCACACGGAAACCAGAGACATCTCACTATCATTCAAGAGCTTAATTTTATGGATAAATTCTGATTGTTTTTTTTTTTACTGAATTGCACTACTTTTTTATTTATATACATTGTCTGTTGTAATGTTTTATCAACCAGAGCACACTCACCCTAGTAGCCTTAGGATTCATTGCACACTGACCATAGTAGCCTTTGGATTTATTGCACACTTACCATAGTAGCCTTTGGATTCATTGCACATTGACATTTGTAGCCTTTGAGAATAGTAGCCTTTGTCTTTACTGCAACTCATGTTTCCCTACTCCCTTCTCTCTTTAAATGAGTTCCTGAAGATGCAATTTAAGAAATATCATACAATATATACATACAATATCATCCTCAGATTCCTGATGTAGTCATAAATACTTTGCTGGTGTTTTTGAATATTTTGATTCATAGATCTGATTTATTTTACTTACCTTTCCACTGAACTTTTCTGGTATTTTGAAAAAAAATAAATAACTCAGTATCAGTAAAATATGATTATACATAAAAAAGCAACATTGAGACTGAAAACTGAGTGTCAGGAACTCTGGGAAACCGAATGTTTGTGAAAAACAAAGACAGGCCTCAATGTTTGGTATGCTTACAAGTAGTTGTAGTCTGTAAAAAGTTCAGCGGTAAGAGACATTATACTTCACTCCATGAGAAAAATTATTCAAGGTATGCAGTTGATTCAAAAAAGGTTATTGTGAAAGAACTGAAAAGCAAATTAGTTAAGCAGACCAGATTATTCAAAGCAGCAACAACTACCCCGAGGGTAGCAGTGAATGCTTCATTTCTGTTATGTGAGGAATTTGCAAAAAGAAAGTACCCTTTCAAAAGAGGGACACTAATAAAAAAATCTGCCATTAAAATTGCTTAACCCCTTAAGGACCCTTGACGGTCCTGGTACATCATGGCTGGATTTGCTTTAAGGACCGATGACGTACCAGGACCGTCATGGAATTCTGGGCTCCCTGCACGGCTGCACGTCATTCGGGGAGTCCGGAATCGGATTCAATTAAAAAAAAATGCTCCGTGGTCCTTAAATGACCGCCGCGTGCATGAGTGGCCGGTCCTTAAGGGGTTAAGCATTTGGGGAATGAAAATATGGCTGAAAATGTTGAAAATGTTCTTTGTTGCATCAAACTGTTGTCCTTCGTATATGTGCAGTTGACCAGCAAGTTACAGAAAAAGTAGAAGACTTGATACCTTTGGTCCCCTGCTAGAGTGGTGTAAATAGTCTCTTAAAGAATCATTTATCAAAGAATGGCTCCCATGGCCAACAAATCCAAATCCTCTCTCTTTACACCAGCTACTTAACCATGAGTTAAAGCACCAGATTCAAAATATCTTACCATCTCCCTGTCTGTACACAAGCAAAACTGCAGCAAAAGGAAGCAATGATGACAACTGGCCAATATTATTTCCTACTGGGGAAAAAAAACCTATTCCTATATTGCCCCATCCACATTTGTCTAATTCATTAATGCCAAGATCAATAACAACATCTTTCTCACTTCTATGTTCTTCTGCATTAACAAACCTGAATATATGCAGTCTATCTCTCTGTGCACTACCTCTAGCAAGGCACCATTGACATCATTCTATCTCAGATCAACACCTTTTATAACACAGTCTCCAATGAGAGGCTTCTTCCTCTTGGCATTACCCTTGTCTCTAGGATAAACAACAGCAACCAGCACAGATATAACGTTTGTCTTACCAAAGTTGGTAAGATCCTAATCGCTCTTAACCTATTATGTATCACAGAGTGTGACTGACATAAATCACAAACATTATTACTGTACAGTGCAAGACAAACAATTGTCATTAATACCTTTTTAAGAATACATTATAAAGGAAAACCTTTTAAGTAACTATTACCATAAAATGTTTCTATTATGTAAGCTAACATACTAAAAATGAACTGGGGTTACATACAGTTAAATACCCTGTACTTCATGCCAGCATCTGTAAATATTATATGTTTGATCCCTGAAGATTAAAATCTAGTATTTCATATGCTCTGTGGGAGCAGACATTCCTGCCTTTTCCACTGATTTTCCACAATGATCTTTTACTCATCTGAGATACGATAACCGCCTTTATGAATACAAGCGCTAATTACAAGCAATTAACTGAACTCTTATCTCTCAAAAACAGTGCAAACAAAATGAAAAAAAATCTGAACAGGACAATTATTAAAGAGCAATTATGATTATATTTTAGGCATTTAAACTATGAATAACTTTTGCACATGCTACCTGTAAGTATGTGATATTTAAAGTTATATCAACCTATTTAATTTTTTGGTATTAGTGTTCCTTTAATATTCCACAAATCCCTTGTTAGACACAGAATCACACACACACACACTGTGCCACTCCAGCCTTGTTCCTATGGAACTCCGGGCACTTCATAGAGAACCCTGAGGATCCACAGAACACTTGTTGGAGAACTAATGCACTAAAGTATATTCTAAACACATTTTTATCCAATATTTTATCCTAAACACTAACTATTAAAACAACATTTTTGCACACAAGGTATTTCAAAAGTGTGTTTTGTGCTTTTTCATGTGGCAAATACTACTAGCATCCCTCACCTGGTGCAGAACAAGCCAGAACAGGTACAATGTATATGCTACTAGCAAAAATTCAGGACACCTGACATGTTCAGCAGCTGTTATTCTATGAGTAAACATGCAATTTGTAACTAAAAGCACATCTATTTATTGGCATTACTGCTTTTACTTTTACAACATGGTTAAATAGGGCAAATGTGCAGGTGATTATTATTTGCATTAATTTAATATATATATATATATATATATATATATATATATATATATATATATATATATATATTCAAATTCTGTGCTCTAATTCAGGGCTGTCCAAGTACAGTCCTCAAGGGCCACCAACAGGCCAGGATTTAGGGATGTCCCTGATTAAGCACATGTGAGTTTATCAGTGGCTCATTCATTTAACTGACTCACCTTTGCTTAAGCAGGGAAATCCTTAAATCCTGTACTGTTTATGGTCCTTGAGGACTGATATTGGATAGCCCAACTCTATTTTATTATCATGGTCCCTAATTATAGCTCTGTAAAACAATTCTTCTTAATTTTGTTTAGTTCATGGTAAATCAATGAGACAAATATCTTCTCCTTAGGAAATGGTCTTAGACCTTTCTTTTGACTTTACATATTCTACAAGTGCAGAATATGTGGAGTTATATTTCCTATGATTCATTTTTTTTCTCTTCACCTATTTTTCTACACTTTTATTTTCCCAACAATGAGCTCCCTGGATCTATTTTCATAGAGCTTTCTGTCAGTGAACATGAAAGCAAGTCTAGAGATTAAATGTAAAACAGATACAATGTAAACATGATCACATAGTGTGGAAGAGACAGTGTAACATTATATTGCATCCTGCTTTGATGGTCTGTTGACCATAAAACTGTTGAAGCATACATTCAGTCAGCTTACTGTCAGGAACATAATAATGTAAGTAAACAGAGGGCAGAAAAATTAAATATATATATATATATATATAATGTAGTTATTTTGATAGTACAAATCATATATTTGTAACATACGTAAAATAAAAAAAGTATTACTATTCCTTTTAAAATACAGAATACTGACTTCTTAGCAGCAGTATTAAAATGGATGTGTCAGATATCCTGTTTTATTGCACCTTTCAAAGTGTTCTGACGTCATCAACAGGGACAAACAATTAGACAGAGTAGGCAACTGCCCTAGAGCTCTTAATTATGAATGATGTCTAAATATTATTGGTCATGACATGTGCATGGGTGTAACCAGCACAATCCCAAATTTCATACACTTGCCAGCCACCAAACACCAGATATTTTATATTTCCGTGTCCAGTAAATTAAAGGGAAACTATAACTATAAACTTAAGTAACTCTTGATTTGTTTAATCTGTAGGAATTGATTACTTAGCAGTCTTTCATACTGTATCTGTACATGCCTGTATTTAGTGAGTTCCATTCAGTCAGCCTTTATTTTGGCCAGTTATCTATTTTGCTGAAGTATAGATAGTCTATGGAAGATAGCCCAAATAGCAAAAACCCTAACCGTGTCCTGCAAAAACAGGTAAGAATTCACAGATATTGTTATGCCCCTTTCCTACTATAGACAGCAGTTTTATTGGAAAAAGTATACAGATATACTTGATTTCTGTATAAAGAGCACATGGCAAGGTATTTTTTCTGGTAAGCTTATTAAAGCACAAATGTGCCAATATATTTACATTCCTGTTGTTTAAAGTGAAAAGTCTAACAATAAAAATGGCCAAGAGAAAACAAACACAGTAGAGCATGTCAGGTTGCATAAGTAAAAATATATAAAAAAAAAAAAAAAAAAAAAAAGGACTTTTATGTACTTGCAGAAAACATCCTTCTGATGTTGGAAAGGTTAGGTGGTCTAATGCATTTTATACTTCATAGCACTTACAAATAGACATTTAATGATAATTATTGAAATACTATTAAAATACTACCCCAGCAGCACAGAAATTATGAATGACTTAAACACATTTATTAACCCCCTTTAGGACCAGCAGACCTGGGATACTTTTACTCTAAAGGACCAGATACATTCAAGGATCTGGCACATGTAAGCGATCACATGAACCTACTCATCGAAAGAAATGCTGAAACTGACTGATCCTGTGTTGGAACAGTCAGTTTTAGACTCCCGTCTGGATCAGAGTGTGACCGCAGGAGTGCGCTGATAAAAAAAAGTCACCATCACTGGTCGTTAATGCAACTTAAAGAAACATATGGGCCCCATACAAATGAAATCAATATATAAAATATAGTTTGAACCCACATAGAGATATAAAATACAGTAAAATCATATTGATATACCATAGGTCTGGGGTTGAAAACCCTAGTCCTCAAGATCTACCAACAGTGCATGTTTTCAGGATATCGCCAATGAGCAGATGTGGACCAATTAAAGTCACTGAGCCACTAATTCGTTCACCTGTATTTTCACTGGGATATCATGAAAACATCCACTGTTGGTAGGTCTTGAGGATCAGGGTTGGTTAACCATGCCATCAACAATAATATGCAAATCTAGCAGCAGAATGCAGTGCAGAATTTCAAGATTCAGGAGAGTTCTGTTTAATAATGCATTTGAAGATAATATGAAGGTTAAAGGAGCAGTAAACTTTTTATGAAAAAATATATATTGTAGGGGGTTTCCTGTTGAGTAAAATAAGTGTACTCCCACTGCTGATAGGTGTATATTTCCAGAGTTATTACTGTTTGAATCTGTGTTTTTTTACATTAGCAGTGCCCTCTCATGGTCAAATTCCAATTAGTTATTCTATTACATTCTAATGGAGAGGAAAGTCAGTGACTTACAGTTCTCTACAGAATGTGATAGAAACTGCTGAGTCACTTCCTGTCAGTTAGAACAATCAGGAAATAAACACAATGGTAGGAGTACCCTTGTTTTATTCAGCAGGAAAAATGCTATAACTTTTAGGTTTTCATAAAAAGTTTACTGGTCCTTTAAGTATCATAGCCATTAAACAATCAATCACCCATCAGCTAATGCTATAGCAGACTAAAATAGTATAGAAATTTACACCACAAAATGACACAAAATGGAGCAGTCAAGGTGGCCCATTTTCATCCTATAGACACGTCCAAGGTACATATAGCAGGTAATATATTCCCTTCATACACCAAACAATGAAAAATACCCAGTAAGCAATGAGAACAAATCTGAACACTGTTACGCTGGTAAACTCTTCAAATGTATCATATGACACAGAATACCAGATGTAAATGTGATGAATAGGGTTACAGACTATGAGTTAATAGAAAATGACTGTGGTAATGATGACTGTATTAATGGCGGTAGATAATTGTGGAGTTAAGATATTCAATATTAGTCCACTTCAATACAATCTTCCTTCATCCGTAATGGATGTAACTAGCATACACGGTACCCACATAGTCACTCAGAATGTGTAGTTCACAACAGCCACTGATTCTAAGGTGTATATGGTGATGCTGTTACAGTCCAGCTGTAATCTTTAAGGTTTCCACTGACCATTAAATTCCCACATAACATTCTTCTTCCAGAGAACTGATAAAATTATATGGGAACTTCAAGCTCAAACAAATGCTGCTTGTGCATATTAAAATAAAATATACCAATGTGTTTCTAAGCTTGCTAGCTTGTTCATCAATTTGCCCCTGATATAGAAGCTATCAAGCCTGAAATTAATTCAAGTTATTAAAAATTTCTGTAGAGCTGGGGTAATATATAAATATATTTTAGCCCACCCTGGTTGGGAATATGGTGTTTTTACCCAGACACTTAGTTTAATCCTTTCTGATGTTACATCTACTACAGCAAAGTAATTGTACTTTCTGAAATGTACTGATAATTGTCTCCCTTATACATAAGTTATAAATAAAGCACACATACCACATTAGCAATTGATCATATAACTAATTACATTGAACTATTACTTGGAAGAAAAAACTGTCTCTATTGGCCTTAAGAAACAAGAATAAAATTAAGACCAGAAAAAACAGAAAATATAATCAATATACCCAGATGATAGTAGTGATAATTAATAACCATAGTGAACAGAAAACATTATTTGGAATGGGATTAAAACATTAAGCACATATAACATAGTATTGCAAATATTGAAATAAATAATACTTGAGACATTCTGTTTTGTAAATTAAAAATCCAGTTCACTTCTCTTCTTATCAAGACCCCAAATACCACCCAACCACCGTCAATAGGGATACTCAATATTATCAATACCCAAAATAATCAGAGAATGGAGGCTGGAATTGTGACAAGAGAAATTCTATAGGCCATAGAGTTAACTGTGCTTATGAGTTCTATTGAGTGTCTTTAGAATATGATCTGAGAACTTATTTTTAGCAATGGAGAATCCATCAAAGATTGTCAGTGATTGATCCCCCTGTGTTCATATGAGGATATTATACTTAGACCTGAACCGGTAAGGGGCTTTAAGAACCAACATTGAAAACCTAAATATAGACAGTTCCTTGAAATTGGTGGCTTAAGAGTTATAGTAATATGGTATTCACATTTTCATTTTTTTTGATTTGTTTAATAAATCCTTGCCACTTTAAAGAATGCAACTAGTACATTCACTACACTTTTGCTGGGCTCTGCAGTTTTTATTAGTGTTAAACTTTCCAGTACTCTAAAGGTTAGTTTATGTATTGATTACAGGAGATCTGTTTACTTGTTAACTGGCACTACTGGAGGGAGCACAGCAGAAATAAAGAGAAAAAGGACAGAGCAAGACTAATTCTGCTAATGTGCATGATAAACAGAGTGCTGGTTGGTAAGATGAAAAAAAGGGAGAGCCAAATCAGGAAACATCACTTTGGGTTTCTGGAAGGAAGGCGATGCGGGTGGCTGCAGGATAAGTGAAATAGTTTGCTCACTCTACAGCCATGTTATTGGAAATCAAGAGCAAAGCAAGTGCGTCTGAGAAATTATGAGCTACAAAGAAGCTGAAAGAAAGAGATTGAGAAAGTGATAGAGACAGAGACAGTGGCAAAAAAAAGAATAACTGAGGAAGAAAGATTGAGACACAGATATTGATAGATGCTGGGAATGTGAGAGGCAGACACTGTGGTCTGTAAAATGCCCCAGGCAACACTGGGCTATTTATGGTAGCATATATAGCTAGCCCTGGTCCTTGAGAGCTACCAAAAATGCATGTTTTCAGAATATCCCTGCATGAGCAACACAAATATATCATCAGTGGCTCAGTCACTTTAATTAATCAGATATATGCTAAAAATATGCAGTGTTCATAAGGCTCAAAATTCAGATTTTGCCTAGTTTATTAAATGTGTCATTTGTTTTCTAAAAAACAAAAAACAAACTGTGATTTATAATATTGGTATCGATATTCAGGTACCTATACACGGAGGAGGTTGTTTGGTTGGTTTTATTTTCCGCTGCCAATTTCTATATATTTTATAAGGCTGATCAGATTAGAGGTCCTTCAAGTCTATAAAATTAATTTCCTATCACTTCACCTACCTTTTTCTTCCATATACACACACTGGAGCGTGTGTACTAATGACAAGGGGTGTAATTCTAGGGGAGTAATTGCACATTAGGGAACAAATACAAATTTACATTGACATAAATGGAGCTTTTAACTATTTAGACACTAGACCACTGTCATTCAAGGGGTTAAAAGATCTTTTGTAAATCAGTGATCATTTGTATTTTTTCTCTAGGGTATAGTTGGTTTTCACTAGAATGACTCCACTATATCAGCCTTACTGTGGTTCAAGATTAACCCGTTGAGTGCCAGAATTGTGTGTAATGCATTGCTCTGTAAGGGCTGGATTTAGCAGGTGCTAATTTTATCTCTGCTTTTATCTCCACATTTCCCCATAAACTTTAATAGGAAAATATTTCATAAAACAGGAGGTAACATTTATCACCTGTAATAAAATCCAGCCCTAATGTGTTGCGTACCCCTCTGGCACTCAAAGGGTTAAGCAATACAACTTTTATTGTTCTTCATAAAATATGTATGTCCACAATGTTTTTGGTACACATTACAAAGCAAATGTTTACCAGAAGTATGTCACATACAAAACACAATTACAATTATTATACAGTGCAGTCTCTGTTGTCTGATGATAATAATTGACATATTTTGGCATACATAATTCTTTTTTCATAGCCGCAAAAATAGTAAATTCAGTGGTGGCTGTATTCTATTGCAACATGCATCAAGTATAGAATGGCCAACATGGTTCAGAGAAACAAAGAGCTGTTATAATCCAGTTATTTATATTCTTGGGATTAACTAGTCATAAAGCTGCTAAGACAGAGAATGTTACTTACAGTTCTTGTGAATCTCTTGGCTCTTCTGCAGCTCCCCTCTCAGATTTGATGCACTGGTTAAGCAGCTCACACTATATAACAAGAGTACCCACTTCCCTTTGGCCAATCAGAGCAACCTGCATGTCATTCAGTAATCAGCTGCAGCATCTTCCTAAGACAGCAACAGTTCACTTGCTGTCCTTGTATACTATACAAACATAAAATCTCCAACAAAAGAGATCATTAGCATTACACACATTTAGAATGAAAGGACCAGGTCAGAAATAGCATATCTATCAGCGTTACATACACATTATTATTTCATGTGCAGGGAGTCTTATTGTTTATTTCTGTACAACAGATATAAAATATGATAATTTAAAATGTCACTGCCTGATATGTGGTCTTCAATTAACGTGTATGTTAAATTGCATTTTTTATATTAACATTTTAAGGGCTAAGGGTGTGGGCATCACATTGCAAAGCATTTGTAACGCACGTCTCTGGTGCTTAAAAAGTTAAAAGTATGCTTATAAAATGTATTGGTAGTGGGAAATAAAGAACAAGTTTTTTTTTTGTAAAATTCAGTTGTTATTTTACTGTAACCCTTTGAGTGCCAGAGAGGTATCTAGCGCAATGCACTGGATACTTCTATCGCACTCAAAGAATTAAAGATGCCTAAGATAGCAATTCTTGGGCAAAACAATTGAACAGTGTGGATCGGATTAAAAAATAATAACACTAATAATTCCCATTGAGTTAAATGTTTTTGTTTTGTAATATCCATTTATTTGTAATATACTGAGACACAAAACAATAAGTAGAGTATGATACAGTGTGACCATTGAAAAAAAACACATTCACTTTGTTCAATAACATCCAAGGGGAGAGATTCACTAAGAAGGAATAAAGAGGTGAAAGTGGAGATAACTTCTCCAGTGTATCACTTCTTCATTTCCTATGTTATTCTATGTGGCCTATTCACTAAGTTGAAGAAATTTTACTGCATAGGCTCCATAGAATAACATAGGAACCAGAGAAGTGATAAACTGGAGAAAGTCATCTCCACTTTATCACCTCTTTATCACTGCTTAGTGAATCTCCCCCTTAGATTCCTTTAAAATGTTTAACTGAATTTCCTCCAGCTCCAGTAGTATCCCTGTCAAAGCCTCAAACTTTCTGCAGTTCAGCAATGTTACAGCATAATGCCACCAAATTTGGGCAGTTTCCCACCTCTCTACGTGTTTCAATGCAATTGTCTGGGTTATAGTGGTTAATTATGTGTAATTATCATGAATACTTGATAGCAGAACTCAGGAGGAGTGCTCTGTGTCCTTATCCAGCATCACCACTAAGATGCTTGAAAGCAGTGCTGGAGTTTGTCACCAGGAAGCACTGCTCTCTCAAGCCCACTCTCAAGCCCAGCCTTCTTGTGGCCTAAGATGAACTAATGGTGCTGACTGCAAGGTCAAAAATCCCCTCACTAATTGAGACATTGAGAGGTAAGGATGACTGGACCTGTGGCATCCAGGTTACTATGCTGGAGAGCTCCCTTTAACCTGGGTGAAACCCTTTCTCTACTCTAAGGTCTTTTCAGTTAGTAGCTCCTACTGTATAATGAAGATCAGAGGGTGAAAGGGACTATCTCTTAGCATGATTTGGTATATAACTGAGACCAGGCCCATCAGGTAGTTCAATCTAATCACAATCCTCTCAAATCCATTCAATTGCTGGTTTAGAAAATTTCCCAACACACACACACACACACTAGGTGATAAAGTGTTAAAACAGTGTGCTGATTTCAGCCCAGCAATTGTTGGGTCTGGAAGCTTGGAGACAGTAATCCACTAAGGTTAGAAAGCTTAGGCGTTAGGGCAGGCCACAGCAACATTTAACAGTGTGCCAGAGATTTGTCATTACCCTGATTAGAGGCTCATATACAGTCTAAAACAGATTGTGGCCTGGGTTAGGAGCAGTCATCTCTCTTTCCATATGTACCCATGGTGGCAGGCTGATTTCAGTAACATAACAATTTGTGCCGGCCAGGTTGCCCCATAATACAGCCTGAAGTTAGGCATTGAGGTGTCTCCCTGAAACTATATCCTGGAATATAGTTAACTGATTGATTCTTGCTGTTCTGCCCCCTCCCATGAATCTCATCACCTGAGAAGCACATACTTGGGAGGATATTAACAGGAAGGTAAATAAAATGATAGTGAGATAAGAAGAAGAAGAGAGATAGCTTTAACATTATTATCTTCAAACTGTGTTTCCATTATTCAGTTTAAGCGCAGATCTTCTAGAAGAGTGGAGAGTAGTTTAGCCGATAGAGTGACTGGAGATGTTTAGGTACCCAAATCCCAAGATTTTCCAGAAAGTGTTTCTATCAATGTAAGTCATACATGTGTCTTAAACTCTCCTCATCTAATAAGTGTCACTCTGGCTAACAGGACAGGAGTTGGAACTGCAGGGCACAGGGGCATTACTAGGCAGAATACATGCAGAAATAACAACTAGTATCAGTTACCAAGTATGTGGAAGCTGGAAATGAAAAGTACAGTACATTTGCAGAATGAACCTGGATGATTGGTGGCCATGGGTTGGCAGTTAAAAATAACTTACAGGGCTGCTTCTGAGAGCTGCTTGTGAGAAGCTTGGATGTGAGGCAAGGGAGCGCTGTCAACTGCAAAAAGCTCACACAGGTAAATACTGGACTAGGAGCTCACAAACAATCAATGCTAAAGAATACAAATCAGCAACCAAATTTAAGTCTTAAACGAAGAAGAGGTCTGGATAGGTGGCAAACACGCATGGTCAAAATTCAAAGCCAAACTGATACACAGAAAACAGTAACCTCTGCACTGGAAATCTACTCAGTAAGGCACTATACATAGAAACTGAGCATCTGGAAGGCTACTTGATATAGGGCTCAGTGAGCATGTCCTGGAAACAGACTGGAAGAAAGGCAATAGCAGAACTGGAGAGAATGGAGTGGGTGTGTCCAGGTAAACAGGCATAGCTACAGATAACAGCAGAGCAGAACTTTCTGGACTGGATTCTTACAATAAGACAGTATTTAGTGCCTCAGATTTCCATTTGTAGATCTTCAATCCTGGGAAGGAGTGGAATAGATATTGAGTTGCAAAGAGAATAGGCAAACACTTTTTTCTCCCCTATAGATGACCATTTGATGCCATGTATGTTAGCAGCTTTTCATATCGAAGCCATAAGTGACTTAATTGCAAGCAAACAGAAGTGGTGATAGAGGAAATTCCTGCCTGATTCACCTCACAACTTTTACACTCCCCAGCTGTGTTCCCTTTACTTGGATGTAAGATTTTGTCTCTAGGAGCAAAGCCCATAATATGGAAAAGACTCTGCAACAGATTCCATAACATTTCAGGGATTCAAACAGAAAAGGCCAAGGTAGGGAACTAAATGCTTTCCTATTGTCAGGCTTCAGATTCTGATTTCCAGATATTTTTAAGGATTTTACAGATATTATGGGAAGCTTATATTGTCTTGATACAGCCAACTTGGTACTTATGTATCAGGTTTGGCAGAAGAGTGGATAACCTAGTTGCTATTGATTTCCTTATTATTTTGACAAATATAAATGAGTCTGATTCATCTGCAATTTTCACAAGTTTGCATATGCCTACAATCATGAGACATGTAGTAAGATTAATGGGATGGGACTGAATTCGTCCCTCAATTTTTGTAGTACAGAGCATTAAAACCGTCTACTCTTGGTGATTTTTCAAATGGGGATGAAGCCGATGGTATCTTCATTAAGGATGAGTGAAAAGTTAAAAAAATTCCCAGGTGAATTTTCTTGGAAATTCCCGCCAACTGCCTTTTCGACACTGCCAGTAAATTTATCATGAGACTTTGTCATGTTTGACCCATGCAAGTTTCTCTGCAACAATACTACTTCTTCTGAGGGCTAAAAGTAAAAGTTGCAAGTAAGCAGAGTTGTACAGCAACATATGCCTTGAATAAATTGTTAGCAGAATGAGTACTTTTCTCCTTTGCCCACAACACTAACTACCTGCTTGTATAACACTGGCACTGCCATCCTTGGAAAATAACTGTGGCTTGGGATATGCCAGGAGGGTGCAACATATGACAAAACAAATGCAAATAAGGAAGAGTGCTATGATCTAATATATATTATGCAAATATAATGATAATACGAATATACTTATTTTGATCCGTGGGCTTGATAACCCCTCTGGAAACAATGTGTTATCCATGTATGAGGTGCTAACACCCACCGATATCATCAAACCCACTGGACAAAGAACAGAATCCCCCACGAACAACTAAATTAGTGTGTCACATTTCGTCCACCCTCTGGGTGTAGTGTGCTTACAGAAGATATGCAGGGGACCCAAAAGAAGACACTATTAAATATCTATTTATTAGTTCAAAACAATCTTATGCACTTACACATATATATGTCCAGATACACATAAAAAGTGGTCACAGATACAATTATATCTACTAATGAATATATTAAAACAATGCGTTGCAGAAGACTATATCTTAAAGTCCATAGACACTAAAATTGTCCATCCGTTCCCAAATGTATCTTGAACAGATACTGTTATTATTATTAGAGATCTATATCCAATTGATGATACTTTGACACTTTGTAGCTCTCCTGACCTTATTAGTTATTTCGCGGCCCCTCCGTTCCCCAACAGTTCGTTACTCACCACCTCAGTCCTTGTGTGGGAGGACACCTCGGCTCTCCATAAATTTCTCTTTGGCTAGCTCTTATACAGCTGATTGTCTGTGATGTTATGGCACAGTTGTTGCCTGTGATAGTGGAGTTGGCCGGGTTCCAACCCATGAGTCAACTCCGCTTTTAGCCGGCTTCCTGAAGTAAGCAAATGACACTTCAGCTATCATCTGTGGTGGGATTGTTCAGGTTATTAGCAGGCAAGAACTTACAATCGGTCCTTAAGGATCCGGAAGTACTCTTAGTCGTTAGTAACACTTCCGATGCTTGCAGGATAGTTATGGACTACAAATCTGGTCTCCTTGCAGTATCTCACTCCATTCCGACACTTTTCTTATTACTCTGTACTTTTTCAAGGAATAGTGAGAACAAAAGGTGGAGGGCGCCGTTATGGCGCCCAAAGCCAGATAAGGGCCAAAGAGCCCAAACTCCTTCCCCCTCTTTGTGTTGCGGGGTTTCGGGGGGGATGCCTGGGATAAAGGGCTGGGCTCTCTCACCCTCCCTTGCTGGGGTCACGTTGCAGAGGGAGGCGGGAATATAGGGGGCAAGGCTTAGGGGTTAAATACAGCTTACCTGCAGAGGTGAGCTGTATAACCTTTTTTTTTTTGCTGTTACAGGTGCTGGGCTGAGGAAGAAGCTGAAGAGATGTGCTGCCATGGAGCTCAGTTCAAGCCGTCCAGAGAGGAGGAGACTTCACCCTGCGAGGTTCTTGAATTCTCCAGTAGCATCCAAAAAGATCAGTATTCCTTTGCATTCAGGGGGGGAGCGTGGGGTGGAAAGCTACGGCAGGGGGGAAGCCTGCTTGCTCCGGCTGCCGCTTCCCGGTATGTGCAGGCCAGGTCTCGCGGGATTTCGTCTAACCGCGAGACTCGGCCTGCATCGGGTCTTAATAAGGACCTAAGCTCAAGGGTGTCTGTGGCGCCTAGCCATTATGATGCCCACGTTTCAAAGGAGGACGGGGGTAGCAGGCAAGGGGGAGGTGGAGGATGGGAAAAGGTGAGAGCCGTCAGACAGGGGTATGAGGAGGCTGATAAGGGTAGGGGCAGGGTGATGCTAGGCGGTAGGCAGTGTTATGTGCTAGGGAGAAGGTGGGGAGGGGTAAGGGACTGGCTTGTCGTGTGGCAGCAGTGGGAGGTAGGAGGCAGAAGGGATTAGCAGATGGGGAAGCCAGCAGGAAGAGTAAGGGGTTAGGGGGAAGGGCAGGTCAGAGGGGGTTGAGGCAGCTGGAGGAGGGGGAGGATGAGGAGTTTGAGGAGGAGGGGACTTTCCATTATAGGGGAAGGGGGAATCAGGGGGGGTGCAAGGAGGAAAGGAGGGCTAGGCTGGGAACAGGGGGGACAAGGGGGAAGCTGGATGGGTCAGGAGGGCTGGGACAAAGGGGGGGAAGGGGGAAGCCAGTGGGGTTTGGAGGATTGTGGTATTGGTCCCCATGAGTGGTGGAAACGGACTTACCCTTTATTTTCTCCAGCAGCAGCAAGTAAGCGGAGGAGGGTACAGGAGAGGAAGGTGTTGCAGCATCAGAACCAGGATGGAAAGAAGCAAACACAGGTCAGCAGTAAGAAAACACGGAAGGAGGTGCAGGCTACAGCAGAGGAGAACAACATGGATTTGGGTGAGTCTTGTGAAAGTGATGATACTGTTTCTTATGATGTAACTGAGGATGAGGTGGTTGCTGACTCATCTGAGTCAGGGGCGGACACAAAGGAGTCCACCTCTGACTCAGATGATTCAGACGATAGCAATGCTAGTAATAGGACTTTTCATATGTTAAAGAAATGTTTTAAGGCTATTAAGGGGAAGCAGACCAAGCGTCCGCACATAAAGTGTAAGAAGAAGGAGGTTAAGAAAGGAAAGGTTAAGAGGGATGCTATTGCATGTGAGGTAGTGGAGCCACATGCGCATGTACCTAGGAGGATACAGAGGCAAATAAAAGAAGGGAAATATGTAAATATCTATATGATTTCTAGGGACACAGTGGAGGCAAAGGAGGAAGGGGTGCAAAAAGAGGAGAAAGGGAAGGTGAGACAAAGGCATTTTATGGAGTGGATTAAAGGTTTTGTGCCATATGCTAGTTTATACTTGAAGTATCATCCAAAGGATGGTAGGAATGTGATGAAGTATATTGATGTCATTGTGGATATACATAGTGCTTTTGGGGGACAAGCATGGTTTAATTATGATAAGTCATTCAGGCGTAGGATGGCGGCCAGCAAAATGTTGTCTTTTGGGACTAGGGACATGGACACATGGTCTAGATTGGTCACGCATGACAGGAGACAGAGAATGGAAAGGTCACAAGGGAAGCCAGGATTGCTAGGCTTTAAGACAAAGGATGTGTGTTATGCATTTAATGATCGTGGTTGTGCTAGGGGTGCGGCTTGCAGGTTTCACCATGCGTGCACAAACTGTGGAGAGAGCAATACGGCAAAGGCTTGTTTTAAAAAGGGAGAAAGCGAGGGGAAGAGCGATTTTCACAACTTCCCTGGGAAAAGCGGTAACGCCAGTGAAGGTAGGCCAGTTAAGTAGGGTGTTGGTAGATCACCCTGATAAGAGGGCAGTGAGTTTTTTGTTGAAAGGTTTTGAGGAGGGTTTTGTGATTCCAGTGCAGGGAGTGGTGAAACAGAGGAAGCAGCTGAAGAATTTGAGATCAGCCACACTATTGCCAGAGCTCATTGGGGAAAAACTAGTTAAGGAAGTATCATTGGGCAGAATAGCGGGGCCTTTTGGGGCACCTCTGGTGGAAGGACTCATTGTGTCACCACTGGGGGGTGGTACCCAAAAAAGAGAAGGGGAAATATAGGTTGATTCATCACTTGTCCTTCCCGGTGGGGGGGTCAGTGAATGATGCTATTCCCCAGGAGGATTGTGGTGTGGCATATCAGTCATTTGATGATGCATTGCACTTGGTGCAGGAAAAGGGACAGGGAGCATTGATGGCAAAATTAAATATTGAGGCAGCATTTAGATTGCTTCCGCTGCATCCTAATAGTTTCCGATTTACTGGGAGTTACTTTCAAGGGGGGTTTTATGTAGACAAATGTTTACCAATGGGTTGTTCAGTTTTGTGTGCATTTTTTGAGAAGTTTAGTTCAGCATTGCATTGGGCAATAGAACATAGGGCGGGGCTGCAGGGGTGGCTCACTACCTGGATGATTTTTTGTTTGTGGGGGACAGAGGGAGCAAGCAGTGTGGGGATCTGTTGAAGTGTGCAGAGCAATTGTTTGAGGAAGTTGGGGTGCCAGTGGCACACAACAAAACAGTGCTGCCAACCACTAAATTATCCTATCTGGGGACTGAAATCGACTCAGGGGCAGGGCAGGTGAGCCTGCCCATGGAAAAGGTGTTGAAAGCCAGGACGGCGATGGTAGGACTGGTGACCAGAGAGAAGGTCACATTAAGAGAGATGCAGGAACTTTTGGGATTGTTGAATTTTGCATCAAGGGTTATACCTATGGGCAGGATTTTCAGCAGAAGGCTGGAAAGAGCTACGGTGGGAGTAAGACGCCCACTGCATAAGATAAGGATTACTAGGCAGCTCAGGGAGGATTTAAAAGTGTGGGAGGCATTCCTCATAAACTTTAATGGGGTTAGGTTATGGAGGGAACCACCAATGCCACATATGCAACTCCAGTTGCATACGGATGCGGCAGGAGCAGTTGGCTTTGGTGCATTTTTTCAAGGCCAGCGGTGTGCTGAGAGATGGCCAGAGGCATGGCATTCACAGGGGTTGACAAGGAATTTGGCATCGTTGGAACTATTTCCTATTGTGGTAACGTTGGAGTTGTGGTATGAAGGACTAGCAAACAGGGAGGTAGTATTCTGGACGGATAATATGAGTGTATAATCGTCATCTGGTTGTCAGTATGTGTTGGCTCTGCTAAGAAGATTGGTGTGGAGGTGCATGAGGCACAATATTAGGTTCACAGCGCGTCATGTACCTGGGGTTGATAACACTCTGGCGGATGCCTTGTCTAGGGAGAAGTGGGATGTGTTCTTTGCATTAGCACCAGGAGCTAACAAATATGGTTGTTTGTGTCCGAAATATGTTTGGCAGTTGGGGATGAAGATATAGACGATCTGATAACAGCATCCTTAGCACCAAGCACTTGGACGGCGTACAAGAAGGTTTTCAGGATTGGGGTGAGTTTGCAGCAGCACAGGTGGGGAGAGAGGGGGTAGTTACTGTGAGGGTATTATTGGAATATTTAAAGCACCTATGGAAGCAGGGGGCAGCCAGAGGGAAGGCAGTAACAACTTTGGCAGACATTTCATTTTTCACAAAAGTCAAGGGGGTGGAGTCATTGACAATTTTGTGGTAAGGAGGGTTATGAAAGGTTGGGGGAGGAAGCGGCAAGAAGCTGCAGATACCAGAAGACCCATAGATCAGTTAAAACTGAGGCAAATGTGTAGGGCTTTGAAGGAGGTGTGTAGAGATAGTTATGAGAGAGTCTTGTTTAAGGCAGCATTTGTGATGGCGTTTCATGGAGCGTTCAGGGTGAGTGAATTGGTAGCGGGAGCAAAAGCTAGGAAGGATACAGGGTTGCAGTGGGACGGTGTGGAATGCTCAGGTCAGGTGGTGCGCTGTTGGCTGGCTAAGACAAAAAACAGTCAGGAAGTTGGGGCCAGTGGGTGCTGCTCAAAGGGAGCGGTGAGGAGGAGTGCCCAGTGAGGGCAGTAAAGGAATTTTTTGAGGATTAGGCCCCCACACAAAGGTTGTTTGTTGATACACAAGGATGGCAGCGCACCATCGAAATATCAATTCAGGAAGGTGATGGATAGGGTGCTGTACAGAATGGGGGTAGACCCAAACAGGTATGGGACACACTCCTTCAGAATAGGAGCAGCTACAGTTGCAGCACAAAAGGGGGGCAGTGAGGGCGACATTAAAAGGTTAGGGCGCTGGCGATCTAATGCATTTAAAACCTATATTCGAAAGGAAATTATCTAACTTGCGTTTTGCTTGCAGAAGGAGGCAGGAGGAGGCAGATCAGAGTTTTTGTCATAGGCCATTCGTTCGTCTATTGGGCTCACCAATACCTTGCACAGAGTCAGAGGGAGAATTTAGGAATGCCGCAGGAGAACATGAAAATCATATGGTGTGGTAAGAGGCGCTTGGTCTGGGGGCAGATGGAAGCGCTATTTCAGGACACCTGCTGGAAGTGGGGGAGTCCTGATATTTTGATAGTGCATGCTGGCGGTAATGATCTCACTTCCACAATATCAGTAGAATTGATTGAACGCATTAAAGCTACATGCAGATTATGGAGCTCCATCTGCCCTGAGATGAAGATCATCTGGTCACAGATTACACCGCACCGTTCGTGGAGAGGAGTGGTGTCGCCCCGAGTCATTGAGCGGTCCAGGCTTAAGGTGAATCACACCATAGCTAGGTTCATGATCTCTTGTGGGGGAGGGGGGGCCTTGGACAAAGGACTGGGCTCTCTCACCCTCCCTTGCTGGGGTCACATAGCAGAGGGAGGCGGGAATATAGGGGGCAAGGCTTAGGGGTTAAATACAGCTTACCTGCAGAGGTGAGCTGTATAACCTTTTTTTCTTTTCCCACCCTCCCTCCCTGTTTGTTTCTGTTTTGGTTTTAGGTCATCGAGGTGCTGTTAGATGCGCCATGGAAGAGGTCCGGCTTAGGCCAAGCAGGAGATGGTGGAAGCCAGCAGTAGCAATCCATTTAGGCCCTTGGCGGGTGTGGCGCTTACAGGGCCCAGGCAGTGCGGCATAGCCAATCAGTAACGGTGGGTGGGCAGACTTGTGCTGTGCGGCCAGGTCAATCTGCAGGAAGGGCGGGCGATTGCCATCAAGCACTGTGGAGGAGGGGAAGCATGTAGGTATTGGCGTGCAGGCATGACCCAAGCTATTAGGGGCCCTGGGGGCGCCACATAGGAGGGGGGAGGGCACTCCTGGGGTCCTATAAATAGGTCAATATCCCAAATTAATAAAGCTGTGACCTCACAATTTGCCACCTTATATTGTTGTCAGTGTGTTTATTTGGGGTAACAAATGAGGGTGGGGGTGGGGGCAGGTATGGGGAATTGGTTTGGTTTCGGTGGCTGGAGGGGAAAAAGGGGGGAATGGCGAGTATGGCCCTTATAACCATTGTTACTGGCTTTTAAACCTAACCATATAACAAATCTACCTATAGAATGCCATCTTTTTGCCGCTGACCTATGGGATGTTAATGATTTAACCCCTAGAGTGCCAGGTGGGTACATTGTACAAGTTCGCACAGCTGTACCTGCTGTGCCAAGCTCGTACAACATACACCTTAAATGCGGTCACTGCATAAGCCGGTATATCCGGCATGCAGTGGCCACATTTAAAAAAAAAAAAAATTGCCTGGCACTCTTGGGGGGACATGAGGATCACTATTGATCTCCCGGCCGATCGCGCTGGGAGATCAATATTTACGAAGGAGAAGAGGAGCTTCTCCTTTCCCCCCTCTCCTACCCGAACTTCCGGGTAGGAGTGGGCGGGACCGGGGGAAGCCTCCTAACGTCATCGGTGATCATGTAAGGAAGTTTCCCCGGTCCCATTCACTCCTACCAATGGTAGGAGTGAAAGGCAGGAGAGCTATTGCTCTCCTGCAGTCGCCAGATTGATCTCCCAGCATAATCGGCTGGGAGATCAATAACTGGGGGGACATCAGAAGGTGTCCTGATGTCCCCCCACAAGGTCTGAAATAGAATTAAAGAAAAAAAAAAAGTAACCCTATGAGTGCCGTGGGGAAGTCCAGTGCATTGCTTTGCAATGCGCTGGAGACCCCTTTGGCAGTCACAGGGTCAGTTGTGCTGTAGCACATTTTTTTTTAACTGAGACCTCATTGGGGGGGGTCAGGAGAGGTTCTGATGACCCCCAATGAGATCTATATAAAAAAAAAATAGAAAAATTAACCCTGTGTGTGCCACGGGGGGGGGGGGGGTCAAATGCAGACCCCCCTCCTGTGGCACACACAGGACTTTGGTTTGCTTTTCTTTTTTTTCAAAGCTTGTTGGGGGGCCCTGATGTCCCCCAACAAGCTATGAATAAAAAAATAGTAAAAAAAAAAAAGTGGTTTTTTTTTTCTTAATTTATACTTTATTTAGACCTCATTGGGGGACATCAGGGGTCCTGAAGCCCCCCAACAAGGTGTAAAAAAAAAAATTGGAAAACAATGCGTGCCCCATGGGGGCTTTGCAATGCGTTGGACCCCCTTGTGGCACACACATTTATTTGTTTTTTATTCTGCCCTTGTTGGGGGGTAATAAGAAGTAAACCTGATCCCCCAACAAGGTATGAATAACAAATAATAAAAGAAAAAAAAAATTAACCCTCATTGCTTTGGAATGCATTGTACACCCCTGTGGCGGACAAAGGATTTTTCTTTTTTTTCCCCTCATTATTTTTTATTCAGATCTCATTGTGGGGCATCAGTTCTAATGGCCTCCAATGAGGTCTACACATATATATATTTTTTGGGAAAAAACACCACAAAACCTGCATGTGTTACAGGTGGGTCCAATACAAGTGGTTTACAATTACACAGGACCCCCTGTGGCACACACATTTTTTTCCCATTATTTTTTATTCAGACATCGTTGGGGGGCATGAGAAGTGGTACTGATGCCCCCCCCCCCAATGAGGTAAGAATAAAAAAATAATAGCTAAAAAAATTAACTCTTTGTGTGCAACAGGGTGTCCAGTGCATTGCTTTTCAGTGCATAGGACACCCCTGTGGCATGCACACAAAATGCCTCCAATCCCCCCCACCACATTCCCTACCCACCAGCCTAGTTCCACAGCCTACTGGCAGTCCCATTCCCCCAGTCTGACCCCGCCAGCCTGATTCCACTGCCTACTGGTAGACCCAAGTGCCAGTACGCACTGGATTCAGGCTGGGAATTAAACTGTGCATGAGGGGACTTATAGTGTACATTGGTAACCACAAATCCCCCATATGCACTTACCTCCCCACCATCACCACCACCACACTTGCTCACTTCCCACTGGTAGATATACCCACTTACACAGCCTGACCCCTCGTCCCTTCCCCGACCTGTTTTCTCTGGCACACACACGTCCTCACTTATACTGACTGACCACTTGTAGCAATAGAATCACACATACACTGTTTGCTTCCCCATCCTTGTTCCACCAGTAGCCACGCTCCTGGCACCCAATATGGTATGTCAACCCACAGCAGTGGGGCACCATTTTTTGTAGGCTGGCAGGAGGTCCTCCTAGGAAATCCCATAGTGTTGAACCATTTCCGTATCTTTGAAGTGACTGATTTGTAAGAAAAACAATTTTTTTTTCTGTAGCGCCAAATTCTGGAAATAGTTGTGCACTTTAACGTAGGGGTAGAAAAGCAAGTCATGGCTCATTAGATGCGGCAGGTTATCTTCTTTCCAAAATGTCCTAGTTTCTGTACCCTTTCTTCACTTCTGTAGTTGATATAACCATTTTTGTACAGGCAAGTATCATTTGAGAAAATATTAGAAAAATCAGAGGTTGTTGTAGGTGTCGTTTTGCACTTCTAGCACCCCTATGGTAGGTCAACTCATACCAGTTGGGAGTCATTTGACTCCTAAGAGCACTAGCTAGTGAATGCAGTTGAAAATTGCATGGTTTTCACAGAGCTCCATACATTTGAAGGGGCAGAAATGTAAAAAAATTCAATTTTTTTCCTATAGTGCCACCTTCTGGAAGCATTTGGGCACAACAGGCTTGGGGTAAAAAGGCAAGTGACCCCTCATTAGATGCGGCAGCTTATCCTCTTTACAAAATGGAATGGTTTCTCTACCTTTCCTGCATATCTATAATGGTTATGACACTTTTCGTGCAGGCAGATAATTTCAAAAACAAAAGTGTCAAGTTTAGGTAAGTGTTACTTCCACCCACATATTGCATGTTATCCCACACAAATGGGGTAACATTTTTCTCATGTTGGTAGAAGGTACTGAATACAGTAGGAAATGTTATGGTTTTCAAAGGTTTTAGTATCTTTGAAGTGGTGGAAATGTAAAAAAAAAACATGTATTTATTCCCATAGTGCCACTTTTTGGAAATAATTGAGCACTTCACCCAGGGGGTAGAAAGGCAAGTGACCCCTCATGAGATGCGGGTGAATGTCTACTTTCCAAAATGGTATACCTTTTATACCTTTCCTTCATGTCGCTAACAGTTATGAACATTTTAGTACAAGCAGCCATTTTCGAGGAAGCAAACCGGTAGGTGTATTTATGTGGTCCTGGCACCCCTAAGGTAGGTCGACTCATACCAATGAGGTGTCAATTTTCTCCAAAGAGCACTAGCTAATGAACGTATACATTTGGAAATGCCATGGTTTTCACAAATTTAAGTACATTTGAAGGGGCAGAAATGTAAGAAAATGCCTTTTTTTTCATTTGCGCCACCTTCTGGAGGCATTTGTGCACTCTAGTCTTGGGGTAAGAAGGCAAGTCACCCATCATTAGATGCGGCAGGGTGTCTTCTTTTCAAAATGGTATGGTTTGTGTACCCTTTCTTCACTTCTGTAGTTTTTATAACCATTTGTGTACAGACAGGTAATGTTTGAGAAAATGTTAGAAAAATTAGAGGTTGCAATAGGTGTAGTTTTGTACTTGTAGCGTCCCCTGAGGTAGGTGAACTCATGCCAATGAGGTGTCATTTTTCTCCTAAGAGCACTAGCTAATGAATACATTTGGAAATGCCATGGTTTTCACAAATTTTTGTACATTTGAAGGGGCAGAAATGTAAGAAAATGCCTTTTTTTTCATTAGCGGCATTTGTGCACACCAGGCTTGGGGTAACAAGGCAAGTCACCCCTCATTAGATGAAGCAGGTTGTCTGCTTTCCAGATATATATAGTTTTATATAGTTATTCCACTGTTTTAGGGGCTTTACCACAAAAATCCTAGAATGCGCATATTATTTTATAAAGTTGAAAATGTCATTTTGCGCTGCTGTTGATTAGGGCTCTACGCTAGCCATGGACGTAGGTAAAACTATACAAATTTTGTATTTTTTTACTTGGGGGACTCGGGGCTTTTTCAAATAATTGAAACTTTTTCAATCAAGGTAAATGTTTTTGATACATAGTATGTGATTTTAGCAAAATTAGTAAATTTTCACTTTTTTTGTCATTATGACATCATAGCTTTTTGCACAATGTAAAATTCTCTTCATGTAAGGTACCACAAGAAAGCTCAATTCGTTCTGAAAAAAACAATATATAGTTTTCCATATTTAACTAAAAATCCCCAGAGGAAATCAAGCATAAACAGAAGGATAGCAAAAATGCTGAAAACATGTCTGGCCTGCAGGGTACAGGAAATGGCCCAAGCCTCTGGCACTGAAGGGGTTAATATCACAGCTGTTCCTAAAGGATGTTTATCTCTTACCAACATCTTAAGTAAAGTTTCAACAATAGTATATGTGTATAAAGAAATCTATATGCTGTATAAGTTGGTTTCAAACCATACAAGCCAACGGCAAAATTGGATGACGTAATACTATTTATGTCAATAAAATTTACTATGTAAAAAATCTTAACATTTAAAATCAATGTGCATGTATTCATATATCTCAATATACCACCAAGGTAGAATACATAGGCAACCCTTTTCAAAGAAATTATCTAGAGAATAATCTATGTAAATGTAATCCTATTTTGTAGTTCTTCCACAAAACCCACTCTCCCCTTGTATCTACCTAACTAGATACCTCACCAGAAACATCATAGCTCATCAAGACCCCTCCATTCTCCCCCTCCCACATGTGGGACCAGAAATAATATTATACCATAAAAAATAATAAAATAAAACAAAATAAATCAAATTAAATCCAATAAAACATAATACCACCATATACATATATATGCATATAAAGGGTAAACTAACCCCACGTGCACACACATGTATACACACATATTCCATATATCTATGTATTACTAGAATACCCACTAGACCCCACCCATCCACATTAATGTGTACACATACAACACCACCACTACTGAAAGGGTCATCCAAGAGAAAGGAGGGAGGGTAAACAAAACTAACCCATATTAACCCTATATATCCTCATCCCTAATAATAAACCCAAAAATGCTACAATAAACTAATAATGTTATAAATATGCATGTCTAACTTGTCATTGTGTCCCTTAAGCTAAAGAGTGTCACACATATATATATATATATATATATATATATATCCAGTAGTAGGGATGAGCAAAAATTTCCGCCTCAAACTAAAATCAGCAAAAAATGGCACTTGCAGCTTGGTGAAGAATTTCCGCTTTTTTCTGCTTTTTTCGCCTAGCTCATTCCATTGAAATCAATGGGAACATAGAAGTTACACACAACACATAGCAAATATTATTTTATTTCCCAAAGGCATAATATATAAGGGACATGAGGGTGCCTGTGTTAGTGGGGTGTGGGGAAAGAATCAGTTGAACAGGGGATGATTTTTAGGGGGGTTGTTTACTGGTATTGGGGGGGCAGTTCATAAAAAAATAAATCCTAAATAAAATAAAATAAAAAACATAAGACATGGTATAAAAGGGGTCTGAGGAGGGTGCCTGTGTTGGTGAACGAATTAATCATTTGAACAGGGAATTTATTTGGGGGGTTTTCTTGACTGCTGTTGGGGCGACAGTTAATAAAAAATAAATCAATAAAATAAAATAAGACATTTGTATGTAAAGTGATAGAGACAGGAACCCCCTGACATAAGCTGCCACTGGGTTGGACTGATACTTGACTTGAGAGTATTTTGTAGAGGATGATTTGTTTGATTTGTTGTCAGAGGCCTTTGTAGGACTTAGACTTATTAGAGGCCCAAGCCCTGAAGAAACATTGATTTGTAGGACAAACTTGTTTGGCACAAGCCCTATGGAAACATTGATTTGTAGGACTTAGGCTTGTTAGAAACAAACCCCCCAAAAATTGTTTATTTTTTTGTAGGACTATGTTTTTTTGTTATTTTTTTAAAAGCACAAGCCCTGAGAAAAAATAAAAATGCCCTACTGGGCTAATGCCAGCAGGTCACGTTGGCCAATGGCCACTGTCAAATGTCCTACTGAGTTGCAACTGCTGTTCGTACTGCTGCTGCTGAGTTGTTTAAGCAGCAGGATGATTAGGCAGCCGAAAGGGAATGGGATCAACAATAGCAGTAACATGGAAGATGGATGCCACTTGCCACGACTGGCTCCAGTGATGCGCCTGAGGCAGTAGCAGCACAATAAGTAGCCCCCAGTCTATGTGGAGAAAAGAAGAAGCTGGCCAATCATTTTTCTCCACCAGCCCCTCCTCCAAAATCATGGGTGTGTTGTTATTAGAATATACATTTTTCCCTTGAGAGCAGGAACTGTGGCTCTCATCAGCAACTGCAAGGTACACAGTATGTGTGGTAAATAACATCTGGGGGCACAACTGTATCCAAACACCTTGAAACCAGAACCCAAGTACTGCCTCTGTCACTATACCCCTTGTACAGACCCCTCTAAGGACACATGACAACTTGCTGACAGTTTAATAGTAATGATGAACCCTCCCTGCCAGAATCCTAGCATATTCTGTGGGATGGAAGCTCCTCAGATGCCACCTGATGACCTGGTATCAATTCTTCTCCACCACACTGGCATGTGTGGTCAGTGCACCACACATTGTGCGATAGGTAGAGACGAACTGCCATATCCTAATATTAAAAGAGTCGCTATCATTTGGCAGGGGAGGTCATGATGAACAAGATGGACTGGCAGGAGATGTACTTGTTACCCTAGAGAAGAAGGTGATGTTGATGGCGAGCTAGTTGTTTCACTCGTCATGGAATTTCCAGTGTATGTCTGGGTTTCTTTATTCTTCCTCCTCTTTGATCTCCACCTCGCTTCTTGGTGCTTTTCTGGAAAGTCAGGGGGTACAGTACAGCGGTGCTAGATTTCTGTAATGGCTGCTTGGCTTTAACATGTTTGACATAAATGTCATGGTGTCTGTGTTTCATGTGTGTTATCAGGAAGGTTGTGCCAAGGTGTGTTCCCTCCTTTCCCCTTTTTACTAACTTGTCACAAATTTTGCACTGTACCGTTGTTGATAATGCCTGCACTGTGCCTGCTGGAAGAGAATAATAGTCCCACATCCATGACTTCTGGGGGGAGGGATAGGGAACAGGTGGAGAAGAATGGCCTCTTTCTTCTTCTCCTCCACATTCCCCTTCACGTTCTGTGGCAGCGGATAATGTTGCTGCTACTGCCTCAGATTTAGCACTGCAACTAGGACCAGGAGTACTGCTGGCGCTGGCAAGTGGAACCTGTCCTAGTCCCACATCACTTGTTGACCCCTTTCCCACTGTGTCCACTGTGGTCTGTGGCACACTAGCTTGCTCCTCAGCATCCTGCTGCCCTTGCATCTCAGCAGCAGCAGGAATTAGAGCAGTTGCAAATTCCGCATAGTCCAAAAACTTATTGCTAGTGGTGGTGGTGATGCCTATCCTCATCTCTGTCTCCCATGTCTTCTTAGTTTCTGCTAAAAAGGACATCAATTTCTCTTCCACCCCAGCTTCTCCACCATCATCATCACCACCACTAGTCCCTACGTGTTGCTGCTCTATTACAGACATCTCACTGCTGCTTGGAGGAGGGGAGGAGCAATATGACAGAGGGTTCCCTGCTGTCACACTTGGAATCATCTTGTCTTTCCCCCCTCTGGAGTATTACAAGACATAATAGCAGCTTCAACACTGGTGGCAGAAGGTTCAACACTTGCAGCAGGCACCGCACTGGTTTCAGCAGGGGCAGCACATCTAGCAGCAGACACAGGCAGCTGATCTGTCCTGCTCTCACTGTTACTACCCTTTTATCCCTCCCTTCCCATTCCCTTTTCTCCCTCCCTTCCCATTAAATTCCCCAAAATCCCTTGGGGTGATTTACGGGGAATGGACAGCATTGGTTCAGTAGTGGTCCCTTCCTCCTCCTCAGACTCAGTGATTATTTTTCACCCTGCTCAAAGTGATAGCAGTCACTATGAGCCTTTCCTGCCTCAATTTTGACAAAATATCACAGCAGAACAGCATAGCACGTCTTTCTTGCTCTGTAGCTTCTTCTATTGTGTCTGCCTTCCGCGAATATGTCACGTTTTTATAGCGGAAATGCAAAAACATTGTAAATCAATGGGCAGATACTTTCTAGCCATTGAATAAATGGCAAAAGATTTTGGCCAATGGGCAAAAGAAGCAAAAATTTTAAGCGCTAGTTTTAATGTGGGTTTTCCTGAGAAAAAACAGAAAACAACGTGGTTTTTGATAAATTTCTCAAAGGAACACGGCGACAACTTTCGCCCATCCCTATCCAGTAGGACTCTAATCTACATAAAGACTCAAACCTATTCCCCCCCCATTCATGTACAAGGTAAGTGTTCCAAAGGTAATAATACTGTGCCCTCTATATTACTATTATAATATATTTTGTAATGTTTTCCCAGTGGATATTTAATATCTCCCTGCATTATTTTCCTCCTATTTTATTATCAGTTACTTAGACTATTTATGTTATCTTGTTTCCCTACTTTCAAAAATGTTGTCGCCACTAATTATTTCGGATATCCCTTATCTTTAAATGTATTTTTTAATATCTGTGAATGTTTTTGATAATCCATTTCTCTTGAACAATTTCGTTTTCATCTGTAAAACTGACCTTTTGCTATGTTATTTTTCCAACTGTCTAAATGGCAGCTGTTATAGTTCAGATAACTATTAGCACTAGTTGGTTTAACATATGTTTCTGTTATAATCCTATTATTATGACTTATGTAAGGTCCAAGTAATGTAAAGTATATTTGTCTATTCATATGTAAATTTCAATCCCATTTCACTGTTATTAAAGCCCAATATGAGATTCGCCAATTCCTCCCGATTACCCTTCCAAATAAAAATTAGGTCATTATAAACTTCCCATATAGGACCAGCTTCCCCCCCCCCCACACACACACACACAGTGCTGTTCCCAGCAACCCATGTATAGGTTGGCGTAGCTGGGGGTGAAACAGCCCCTCGTATTTGCCTATAGCATACTCCTTCAAATACAAAATAATTATGAAAAAGGAAATATTCAACCCCTTTAATAATAAACTGTTTTTGTTAGTTGGGTAGTTTTTCATCTTTTTTTCAAATAATCTGTTATTACTTTTATCCCTTTCTAATGGTCAATACTAGTATATAATGCTGTTACGTCCACCACAACCCATAGTCTGCCTCCCATTTTATTATATCCAGCACTTGTAACACATTTTGTGTCCTTAATATAGGATTTTAAATTCACCACATATTGTTGTAAATAATAATCCAAGTATTGGGACAAATGTGAGGCGATACTATCTATACTAGCCGTGATGGGCCTTCGTGGATTCTGTGTACACTTGTGTACTTTGGGTACTTGATAGTAATATGGGGTTTTAGCATGTTTTACTTTCAAGAATTGTCTCTCTTTATTTGTTATCACCCCTTCTTTATGGGCTTCATTCAAAATTCCTACCAACTCCTGTTTATATCTTGACGCAGGATCCCCCCGTATAATTTTATACTTACTAGTGTCCCCTAATAACCTATTCGCTTCCTGAATGTTATCTTTTCTATTGAGAATAACCAGGATATCTGGATTGTCCCTAAGATTTTTAAAAGCCTCCCATTCTTGTTTACTCAAATTCTTACGCATAACATATCTATTCCTCCCAAAACTCTTTCTTCCAATATCAAACTATAAACTATAAAATGTATCAATAAAAGAACCCCTGAACAACTAACTTATCACTATCTAATGGCCTAGATGCACTAAAGGTCGAAGAGATCTACAAATGTCGATATTCTGTCGAAGCAGTGTCATAGACACATCCTCATTATTCACAAAGTATCTACGACATCACTTCACCAAAACTCAGACAAAAAAAATACCCACATCGACATCAATCCAACATGCCTTCACTGTGTCCACGAATTTTGAATCTTCTAATCGACAATTGCTCATTTTCATATGGAAATGAAGCATAATGAGATACATTCGCATGCAAGGAGGTGTGATGATATTATAATGTGACACTTCGACTCATTCAGTAAACTCCGATAGCAGCCTCTGCTGTTGGAATTCACAGTCTCCACTTCACCTAACTCAGGCTGTTGTAGCTGAGATCTCCCCTGTACTTTCCTATGGAGTAAAAGCAGGGAGAGCTATGACAGTCTGAACAGCATTCTCTGTGCTTCCCTACCTAGCCAGTAGGGGAATACAGAGGCTTTCAGCACCATGGGCAGCAATGAATGCCATAGGGATTTACATTGCTCACCCCTGTGGCATTCAAAGGCTTACAATAGATGCGGCTTTTACATATACTATAAGCGCTGCCTTCAGTGAATGAACCCTGTTCACACTTGGGCCACAGTGTATTTGAGTCCTTTTTCACCGTAATGGATTCAGGTCATCCCTTGCAGTTTAAGGACAGACCGATTACAATGTATTTAACTGTGGTAGTATCGTACTGCTTCATACAGAGTGTCTGTAATTTTATTTATTGCCTTAAACATCAGACTATTTATTGCCTTTATTATCAGACTAACCCTATTATTTGATAAACAACTATTAAATTTGATCTAAGAGGATAGCTCATGAGATTCTCCTGACAAAACCCCATCAAAAAGAACTTATAAGGACCTAGCAGGTAAATGCCATGAGACACGCCACATTGAGGAATGAGAACGGATCAGACGGAATAACGAAGGACCTCTATCCAACCAAGTAACTGGCATTACCACCAGGGATCCCCTGCTGAGGAGTGAAGGGACTCATCTTTAACCTAGATGTAAGTCTATATTTTCTACATTTCTGGTGTTACGTACAATTCTCTGAGAGACTGTTATCGCCTTTTAATTACATGTTCACTTAAGAAACGGATATTAAACAGTAATTGCAACAAGAAAAGCAATCCAAAGACAGGGAACTTAAGAGAACTCTGATATACTGTAATAAGGACATATTGGACCTATATCTCTATATATTGTATTATTATACATTATCTTACCCCTTATATATAGTACTGTTGGGGATTTCCAGGTTTTTGCTTTGGTAATTAATACATACAAATTAATCATTGTATATAGGCATCCCTAAGCGCTAATGGCACCCTCTTGTTTTTCTACTTTAGTATGTCGAATATATGCAATATATGTTGACATACTAAAGGGGGGGATGTCGAAGTGGGGGGCATTGTGTAGTGCTTGGTGTACTAGTTTTGTTTATTGTATCCCTTTGAATGCCACAGGGGTGAGCAATGCACATCCCTATGGCATTCAATGCTGTCCATGGTGCTGAAAGCCTTCTCTGTATTCCTCTACTGGCTGGGTAGGGAAGCACAGAGAATGCTGTTCAGAATTGTCGTAGTGTTGGTGATGTGTGGGGGGAGGAGATCCCTTCCACACCGACAGCAATTCAAAAATCCTGTATGCTAATGTGCGTGTAGATCGAATTGTCGGAGTGATTTGTACAAAATGACAATATCATACCGACACCACATCAACATTTAGTGCATATAGGCCAATGTATTATTTACTTCACCTTCTAAATCATGGAATGAACATTCCAAATTCCCATATTCATCTTCTATAAGATTCACTAAACATGTATATTAGTGCTATCCTGAAAATGTTCTTGTGTTCTTTGAAAAATGCCTCTTTAATGTGACTGTGCGGATAAATCTATTTACGTTTAAAAATAAAGTAAAATCATCAGAATTAGTGCTTGGTGCAAATTTTAAACCCTTATTTATTACTGCTAATTCATATTCATTCAAAACATATTCTGAGAGATTAAACATCTCTTTTCATTTTCCTTGTTTATCATAGCTATCACGTGCAGTCCTATTTCTGTTGTTTTGTCCCCCTCTCCTACCGCTGGCCTTGGATCGATTATATTTATATCCGGTGATAGACTCTAGTGATGAGCGAGCACCCCAATGCCCGGGTGTTCGGGTGCTCTGACCGAGCGCCCCCGGAGGCTCGAGTGCTCGGCCGAGCACCCGAGCCCCATTGAAGTCAATGGGAGGACTCGAGCATTACACCAGGCACCCCCTGCTCTGATGAGGGGAGGGTGCCTGGTCCATAGGAAAAGGGCAGAAAATGATGGAAACACCACAGAAATGGTTCAGGGACAGCATAGGGAGGATGTCTGGATGCATCTTGGACTCCAACATCGCTGCTGGGAACGATCTTTCGCCCGTAGTACGCCATTTTTACAGACTGACCGTAAAACACACAAAAAGGCAGATAAAAACGACTTTAGGCGAAAAATTGTTACCAAACAGTATTTGCTGTATATTTACTTGTATATCATCTGCAAATTCTCCCAAAAATTTCCTCGATTTTTCTGAACTGAGGCCATGATTAAGAGGGAAACGTGCGCAGAGGCAAATTCTCCCAAAAATTTCCTTGATTTTTCTGAACTGAGGCCATGATTAAGAGGGAAACGTGCGCAGAGGCAAATTCTCCCAAAAATTTCCTCGATTTTTCTGAACTGGGGCCATGATTAAGAGGGAAACGTGCGCTGAGCCGACCATCTAAAACATTATGGGTGAGGGTCTGCTGCGGAGCTGACCATCCTAAACATTATATGCAAAGGCCCGCTAGTGAGCTGACGCTATAAAACATTATATGAGAGGGCCCGCTAGAGAGCTGACCCAATAAAACATTATATGAGAAGGCCCGCTGGTGAGCTGACCTATACAAAAATTGTCAAACAGGGCCCGCTGGTGAGCTGGCCCTATATAAAAATTATATCACAGGGCCCGCTGGTGAGCTGGCCCTATATAAAAATTATATCACAGGGCATATGGAAGAGGAGGAGGAGGATGAGAAGATTAAGAGTCAACCATATACCCGTTTTTTGGGTGGAAGGGGTGAATGGGAATACAGAGTATTCCCATCATTGTAAATAACATATATAAAGTGAGTTTATGTTCCCCCGGGGCTTTCCTCCAGTGGAGTGGAGAAGTCAGGGGAAATCCAGGCCTTGTTCATTTTTATAAGTGTCAACCTATCAGCATTGTCGGTGGAAAGGCGGATACGCTTATCTGTTATGATGCCACCAGCAGCACTAAATACCCGCTCAGACAGAACGCTGGCGGCAGGGCAGGCCAGCACCTCCAAGGCGTAGAGTGCCAGTTCATACCACGTGTCCAGCTTGGACACCCAGTAGTTGTAAGGCACAGAGGGATCATTGAGGACGCTGACACGGTCTGCTACGTACTCCTTCACCATCTTCCAAAACTTTTCCCTCCTTGTGACACTAGGCTGCGCATCAGGGTGAGGGTGCTGGCGGGGTGTCATGAAGGTGTCCCACGCCTTGGAGAGTGTTGCCCTGCCTTTGTCGGAACTGCTGTGTGCTCCCCTTTTCTCCCCTTCTCTGTTGGCCAAGGTAGCACGTACTCTGCCGCCAGCGTTGTCAGATGGAAAATTTTGGAGCAATTTTTCAACAAGAACCTTCTGGTATTGCACCATTTTGCTTGTCCTCTCCACCGGAGGAATGAGAGATGAGAAATTCTCTTTGTAGCGGGGGTCCAGAAGGGTGAACACCCAGTAATCCGTGTTGTCTAAAATGCGTATAACGCGTGGGTCACGGGAAAGGCAGCCTAACATAAAGTCAGCCATGTGTGCCAGAGTACCAACAGTCAAGATTTCGCTGTCCTCACCAGGAGGATGACTCTCAATCTCCTCATCCTCTTCCTCCTCTTCTGCCCACCCACGCTGAAGAGATGGAACTAAAGTTCCATGGCTACCCTCTGTAGCGGAGGCAACCGTGTCTTCCTCCTCCTCCTCCTCCTCCTCCAATTGTCGCTGAGAAGACGAAGTGAGGGTGCTCTGGCTATCACCTTGTGTAAGCTCTTCCTCCCCTGCATTTCCACCTCTTCCACATGCAAAGCGTCAGTTTTAATTGTGAGCAGCGAGCGTTTCAGTAGACACAGAAGTGGGATGGTTACACTGATAATAGCGTTATCGCCGCTCACCATCTGTGTCGATTCCTCAAAATTGCGTAAAACCTCACAGAGGTCTGACATCCATTCCCACTCCTCACTTCTGATTACAGGAAGTTGAACGGAGAGGCGACGACCGTGTAACAGCTGGTACTCCACTACTGCCCTCTGCTGCTCACAAAGCCGGGCCAACATGTGGAAGGTGGAGTTCCAGCGCGTGCTCACGTCACACAGCAGCCGGTGAGCTGGCAATTGTAAGCGCTGCTGCAGCTTCAACAGGCCGGCTGAAGCTGTAGATGACTTACGGAAATGTGCACACACGCGGCGCACCTTGGTCAAGAGATCATGCACATTGGGGTAGGTTTTTAGAAATCGCTGAACTACTAAATTAAATACATGCGCTAGGCATGGTACGTGTGTGAGCTTGCTGAGCTCCAAAGCCGCCACCAAGTTACGCCCATTATCACACACAACCATGCCTGGTTGCAGGTTGAGTGGCGAGAGCCACTGCTCGGTCTGGTGACTAATCCCCTGCAACAGCTCTGAGGCCGTGTGCTGTTTGTCCCCAAGGCAGATCAGCTTCAGCACGGCCTGTTGACGCTTCCCCACTGCAGTGCTACACTGCTTCCAGCTACCGGCTGATGGGGGAGTGGCGCTGCGTGCAGAGAATTCGGAGGTGGAAACGGAGGAGGAGGAGCCAATAACGTAGGTGCTGGCGGAAACCCTGATGGAGGTAGGGCCCGCAATCCTCGGCGTGGGTAGCACCCGTGCCATCCCAGGGTCCGAGTCGCTCCCAGCCTCCACGACATTCACCCAGTGTGCCGTCAGGGAAATGTAGCGTCCCTGGCCACAAGCACTTGTCCATGTGTCAGTCGTTAAGTGGACCTTCCCAGTAACTGCGTTGGTCAGGGCACGGGTGATGTTACGGGACACATGGTGGTGTAATGCGGGGATGGCACACCGGGAAAAGTAGTGGCGGCTGGGGACCGCGTACCGAGGGACAGCTGCTGCCATCAGGCTGCGGAAGGACTCAGTCTCCACAAGCCTAAATGGCAGCATTTCGATGGCCAGTAATTTGGAAAGGTGTGAGGTTAGTGCTATGGCCTGTGGGTGGGTGGCTGGGTATTTTCGCTTGCGCTCAAATGCCTGGGGTAACGACATTTGGACGCTGCGCTGGGACAGGGAAGTGGATGTGGTCGCTGATGGTGCTTCAGATGGTACAGGTGCAGGGCGGGAGGTATGCGGGCCTGCGCCTTCGACAGGCGATTGGCCGGCACTGAAAACAGGGGAAGAGGAGGCAGTGGTGTGGCCTGCAGACACAGATGGGCGATCCAGGCGTTCCTCCCACTTATTACGGTGCTTGGATGCCATGTGTCGGATCATGCTGGTGGTGGTGAGGTTTCTAGTGTTCATGCCTCGGCTCATTCTGGTGTGGCACAGGTTGCAAACTACAATTCTTTTGTCGTCCGCACTTTCCTTAAAAAAACGCCATACCGCGGAACACCTACCCCTTGGCAAGGTAGATTTACGCAAGGGGGTGCTCCGCGGAACATTTGCGGGCCGGTTTGGTGCGGTCCGCCTTCTTTCTGTAGCCACACCACTGCCTCTTCCAGCCTGTTGCGGTGCTGCAGATGGCTCACCCTCAGGACTGCTGTCATCGCTCGGCTCTACACCTTCCCAGGTGGGGTCAGTCACCTCATCGTCCACCAAGTCCTCCTCCACTTCCTCACTCTGATCATCCTCCTCATGTCTTGATCCCACCACATACTCAGTCATTGACAACTGTATATCATCCTCCTCAACAAGGTCTTGAGACAGTAATAGTGGTTGATTTAATGGCAACTGTGTCTCATCATCATCATCATCCACTACTTCCTTTGACCTTAAATGCCGTTCACATCTGTCATCTTCTTGTGATTGGGTACCCTCTAGAGGTTGTGAATCAGGGCATAAGATGTCATGTTCCTCTGCAAGCGTGCTTGGAGAGAGGGTCAAATGAAGGATTGGTGATGAGACGAGCTCCTCACTATATCCCAGTGTGGGATCACTTCTTTGACCAGACCGTGTATGGTGGGAGGAAGGATGATCAGAGTGAGGATTATGTTGACCAGACTCTTGGCTACTGAGAGTGGACTTGGTGGAAGACAGGGTGGTGCTTAACCGACTGGAAGCAGTATCAGCTGACATCCAACCGACCACCTGTTCGCAGTGGTCGGACCTCGAGAGTGATGTCCTGCGACGCCCTGTAAAATGAGACATGAAGCTAGGTATGGTGGATGTCTTTCTTTCTTGTGTTCTGGCACCAGGCACAGTTTCTCCGCGTCCTGACCCGCGCCCTGAACTATCAGGATCACGTCCACTTCCCCGTCCCTTTTTACCCGCCTTCTTCATATTACACGGAATATGTGCTGCAAATCTGCAACTGTGCAGAGTACACAGAATGTGCTGCTAAACTGCGGCGACGCACACTGAATGGAATATGTGACTTTGATATTTTACAGTTTGAAGACTTAACAGTATTTCTTCCTATTCTGCAACTGTGCACAGTACACAGAATATGCTGCTAAACTGCGGTGACGCACACTGAATGGAATATGTGACTTTGATATTTTAGTTTGAAGACTTAACAGTATTTCTTCCTATTCTGCAACTGTGCACAGTACACAGAATGTGCTGCTAAACTGCGGCGACGCACACTGAATGGAATATGTGACTTTGATATTTTACAGTTTGAAGACTTAACAGTATTTCTTCCTATTCTGCAACTGTGCACAGTACACAGAATATGCTGCTAAACTGCGGTGACGCACACTGAATGGAATATGTGACTTTGATATTTTAGTTTGAAGACTTAACAGTATTTCTTCCTATTCTGCAACTGTGCAGAGTACACAGAATGTGCTGCTAAACTGCGGTGACGCACACTGAATGGAATATGTGACTTTGATATTTTACAGTTTGAAGACTTAACAGAATGTGCTCTAATCTACAACTTTGCACACTAAACAGAACCCGACCACGGGTTCTGGCCAGCCAATCAGTGTAATGCCAGCAGCCAACATGGCTGCTGGCATTACACTGATGTCAGAGCCTCCCTGCACGTTTATTGGCTGCGCAGCAGCCGCAAAACGTGCAGGGAGGAGACCCGAACATGGCGGGCGAGCACATGCGGTACTCGTACGAGTACCGCCATGTGCCGAGCAGAGCGATGCTCGAGCCGATCCGAGCATCGGCCGAGCATGCTCGCTCAACACTAATAGACTCCTGATTCTTTTGTGTGGTTGGCCCATTAAGGCTCCAATGTCCCCTAAAAAAAGGGGAGTGAGGGTAGGGATGTGGGGGGGGGTAACATTTCCCCCTTCCCATACTGCCTCTGCATAGCTTAAATATGGCTTGGTGCCGGGTCTAGTGGGGGTTTGCAAAACATCCGGTCATGCTCCAAATTAATTAGAGCCTCTGAATATTGGCCTCCTCCTCCCACTGCTCCCCGAACCTCCAAGTCCTCCAATGTGCTATATTTGTTAGCCTGTACTGGAATGGGGTTATCTTTCAACCCCATTATCCCTCCCTTTCCTCCCTTAGACTCCCCATCCCTTCCAATGTGTCCCTATTATGTCAGGGTGTATGACTGTATTGAACCTTATTATTATGCTTATATTGATCCTCCCTTCTAAACTGTGCCTGTGGTCTATTCTGGGCCCTGTTATTAATTATCCTATGGGTCCCCCCCTTGTGCGGATGAGTGAGATCTCTGCATGTGAGTTCTATACCCATAATTGTGCGGCCCTTTGTTGGGTATTACTGAAATACTCCTAATTATGTTCTGCGAGTAGTCTTTTCAATCCCTAGAAAACTTTTATTTGTTTTCTTTCAAAAACCTGTTGTTCATGTATGACAACTCGTTTGTTAGTGACTTCATCACAGCAGCTCTGTCCTCAAGCTTTGAATGCTATAACGGTCTTCAATCTGTTACTTCGCCTTTCAAGCATTCTATGTGTGTTATGCACTAAGCAGTGATAAAGAAGTGGAAATGACTTATCCAATGACATCACTTCCCTGTTCCTATGCAATTCCATAGAGCCTATACACTAAGATCTCCAAAGTTGGAGAAATCATAGTGCATTGGATCTATAAGATAACATAGAAACTGGAAAAGTGGTGTCACTGAAGAAATCATCTCCACCTTATTACCTATTTATCATGCCTTAGTGCATCTCCCCCATTGTGTTAAATGGCCAATTTAAATCAATTGATAATTTCAATTCCTTCCTATGATGCAGAGTGTTTGCTCCATTGTAGTTCCCTGAATATAGCTAGTACTGTGCATATAGTGTATTTTAATCACTTGGCTGCAAGAGATGTCTCAAACATTGACGTTTTTCTAAGTAAAAGTGGTGTACTAAGAAAAAGTGTTGTTATTCTGGTACAAACTAACTGCAAAATAGTGAGAAAATACAAATTTCCATTGATTTTTTACAAATTCTTGGTTCAACTACAGCATAGGGGACAAATAAAAAGAATCTTTACAACATTCAGGAGTTATCGAGCGATGAAAGAGAGACTTAAGAGGTGTTCATATTTAAACCAGCAAATTGTGCCAAATTCGGTCCCTCATAGATCTATGAGGGGTTGGATTTGGCACATTCTGCTGGTTTAAATATGAACACCTCTTAAGTCTCTCTTTCATCTCTCGATAACTCCTGGATGTTGTAAAGGTATTTACACATTTTTTATGTCTTGAAACAATAAAGTACACATTGATTTTATTTGATCTGCGGTTTATCTGCATGAGCGATCTTGCTTGTATATTTGGTGTCTAATTGGGGGGCGCATGAAGGAGCTCCCATATTGCTCCAGGTAATACTACATACATCACCGATCTGGATGAATGCAGGTTATCACACTGAACCGTGGACACTTTCTTCTGCTTTAAAAGATTCAATCATAATAGAAGTAAGAGCTGCTGAATACCTTTGTGTTTGACAAATAAAAAAAATCCCATTGCTTTAAATATGACTTTTAAACTCTTGAATTCTAGAGAGGTCATGAGTACATTGCTTTACAATATATTGGAGACCTCCCTAGCATTCAAGGGGTTAAAAGCACCCTTTAAAACAGTGCAAATTTGGGGATTATTAATTTGTTTCCTATGGTGAAAGTGGTTTGCTACGAAACTGGCCACTTTGCAAAGAAGCACGTTGGACAAGTTTCTAGCATTTAAAGGGTTAGTAATGTCCCATTATAATTTCATGTTATTTGTAGATATTAAAAAAAAAAATTAACTGGAGCAAGTCTCATCTCTAAAACATTTATATTTTAGAGCTAGACTGTTTTAAAGACCCCCCTCCTTCCCCTTTCACTGATGTCAGCTGTAAATCTGAAAGAAGGAGGTTCGTGTTGGGAGACCCAACAACCGGCAGCTCTTCAGCAGAGCCTAAATAGCGCAATCTAAAAAGAAATACTTAATTGGAACGGTCTGTGGTTTGCAAGCACACTCTGTAGACCATTCCAATTATTTATTTTTAGATTGTGCTATTTCGGCTCTGCTAAAGAGCCACTGGCTGGTCTGGGGACCAGGATCTCCTGCTGTCAGCTATAGAGCTGTCTTCAGTGCAAGGGGAAGGAGGGGGGACTTTAAAACATTATATCTCTAAAAATATACATGTTTTAAAGATGGGACTTGCTCCAGATAATTTATTTTTTTAATATCTACAAAATAACATGAACTTATAATGGACATTACTAACCCTTTAAGAGGATAACACCTACCTTATCTTACTGTCCTTGATTTCCAGTGACAGTCCCTGGTTTTGGCTCCCTATCCCTGGATGCTGTTATACCAATTCCTGTGCCTGCTTTGAAAATTAATCTTAAAACTACAGTCAAAATTTTTTGAAATGTGGTAAGCATGCTATTTTTCTCAGGGGATTAAATGAGAGGCGTAGCAACAATTTATGTATTTTAACAGTTTTACATACAAAGTAGCATTACATCTTTATTTTGTTGCATTTATTCTGTTTTAATTCATTATTTCCTATAATGTAATATTTGTGATTAGCAAGTTTGCAATAGTGTTACTACAGGAGGTGCAGAGAGTGTCCACTGACACTGCACCTTCATGCAACTCCCTTTCCTCTTATATTCTTCAGTCAGTATATATATATAATCCAGCTAGTTGTATGTATCAAATATCTTTATTATAAAAATAAATTAAAAGGGAAAAATTAATGTCTCCCAATTACTTAAAATAATAAAACAAATAAATGCTCATTCTATACATGTATTACAATGCGTTTCATGGCGCTATATGTCACTTTATCAAGTATAAATTACCATGTGAATGAACACCAAACACTGAATTCAAAAGACTCTAAAAAGGAAACATTTGCTGGTCTCTACTAACCTGTATACTTTCTCATAATTATCTCCACCGACTGGGGTTAGTGAGGTTGCATGAATTAATCAGTTATCCATTGAGGCTCTTATTTTTACAAGAACAAAGAATCACTCATAAAAGTAAATGACTCAAGTAATATTGTATAAGTATACTAGTTGAAGAGCCCGTTACACGGGCAACAGTGCCACTGCCAGCCGGTCGCGGGGCAGTCATGCGCAGTAGAGACTGCACACGCTCCGAAGGATCGTCCAGCTCTGTATCAGCCGCGGTACGTGCAGTCTCTACTGTGCATGTCTGCAGCGTTACACACGTTTTAGCGAATTATTATATAGGATATACTACACATATACAGACTCACTAAGTGACCATAACTATGAATGGTGTTATACACAGTCATTGTGTGAAGTTTATCAGCACTTTAATAGCTACCCGCAAGACTAAAATTATATATAACCCCTTTAACCCTTTAACGGCCATCACTTCAGGATGCGGAAGGGAAAAAAACATCTGACTCACTGGTCAATAAGACAAAAGGGTATGGTGTAAATAAATAATTAATATTACAACCCATCATCTCTTCCCTCTCCGTGCAACAAACATCCACCCCATGGCAGAAAACGCATTCCCGCAAAAGACGCATAGGCAGACCCACGATCTACCCACAAAGCAGCATGCCATAAAAATGTCTATGAATACAAAACATCATCAGCCTATTTTGAAAAAATGTGTAGCCATCCACATAAATATTCAAATGGAATAAATATCTGCCACAAAATAATACATATATGTAAATCTGCTTATATATTATACAGATCATGTTTCACCCTAAAAGCAGATGTGTGTACAGAAAGAAGATAGCAACAAATGTAGCTCAATACTATTAAAGGGCTGGATAATCAATTATAATGTTAACCCATTATTAACTCTACGTGGCCAGCTTCCAAAAAATGAACTACAAAGTAAAACGGTTTAATAAAACATAAATAGCATGCAAGTATGGGCTTAAACATAGAATCATAGGCACACTACAAGGATGCCCTCTCAACTACAAGGTGCACATACGTCACATGGAGAAGAAATGAGAAAAAGGATACACTCTAATCGGTACAGATGTCAATTGCTCAAAATATACTAGTAAAATACAGTATAACAACTGCAATATGATTCACTCCTCCTAAAGTCAAAACCAAAATGTAGAAAAACGTTATTAGCGGAACAGGGCACTTATAAACAAAATAAGAAGGTTAAGATTAAAAAATATGTTTCCGATAATAAAGAAGAGAACTTAATAATAATAAAAAAGAAGCACATAATAATAACTGTTTAAGTTTCATAACACAGTATAATACTGCTCCTAAAGATATTGAATCAATCTTAAAGAGAAACTGGTCCATCCTTCTGAGAGATCCCGTTTTAAAGACAACATTACCAAAAAACCTAGAGTGATTTATAGAAGAGCAAGAACTTTGAAAAACAATGTAGTTCCACAGGAACATTTAATACTAAGAATAAAAATAAAGACACAGGGTTACCTTTATTTAAGGATCATATAAATGTGGAATATTACACATAATAAACAGGAATTTAAATCACAAGTGACAGGTGAAATTTATAATATTGGACAATATATGTCCTGTGAAACCTCCTTTGTAATATATCTCATTTAATGTATTTGAGGATTGCAATAGATAGGTAGAACTACACAAAAGTTAAGAACTAGATTCTGACAACAGGAATGTAGAAAAAGGGTACCAGTTACACAGTGTAATTTATAAGACCTTCTGCCCATTATAATTGAGTGTAGAAATGAATCAATAGAGAATCCTATTGGATTTTTAAAATGGAAACCTGTCACGCTCCTTCAGATCGTTCCTTCTACCATCATTCCTATTGGCTGCTGCAGGCTTTATCTACCTAGGTCAACCTCCTAGTCTTGCTCAATTTTAGCGCCAATAGTCTGAGAGTCTTTGTCCCAGAGTTCCTGAATCCGTGTACCGAACCTTGCCTTGATTTACGACCTTGTCTCTTGCCATCTGTCCTTTGATCTCGACCCGGCTTTTCTCCTGACTACGTCTCCATCAGATTCCATGGCTTCTTGATTTGGTATCGGCTCGACCTCGGCTTTCCTTGACCATACTTGTCCTATGATTCCTTCTGCTGCGCAACAGGAGTTCCTTCAGCTGCTCCCAAGCTCCGACTCAGGCTGATCTTATCGCCCAGATTTGACTCTCTATCCTCTCTTCCTATTGTCCGACTCCGGTCTGCTCGACCCTACACCTCAGGCTCTCCGGTTGAGTCTGGTTGCCATCACCGGTTGCTCAGGTGACTTCCCCAGACAGTCGAGGGTGTAGGGACTCGACATCTTCCTGCCTTTCAGCTGTCCAACTAGTCGACAAGGTCGACCCAGACATCTGGTTGATCCCCCATAATACCTCCGACTAGTGGAGAGCAGAGGAGTTGTAGTCCGTTGACCATCTGATCCTGTCTCGAACCTCTTCGATCCTTCCTAAACCTCCGACTAGTGGAGAGCAGTGGAGTTGTAGTCCGTCAACCATCCGGTCCTGTCTCAAACCTCTTCAATCCTTCCTAAATCTCTGACCAGTGGAGAGCAGAGGAGTTGTAGTTCATCAACCATTCGGCCCTGTCTCGAACCTCTTTGATCCTTCCTAAACCTCTGACTAGTGAAGGGCAGAGGAGTTGTAGTCCATTGACCGTCCTGCCCTGTCTCGAACCTCTTCAGTGTTGTTGGCTAGGCCATCCTGTCCTGTCTCGAACTACTTCCGCGTTTGCCCATCAGACAAAACCCTAGCATCATCTGTTTTCAATGAATCATTGGAAAGTACTATCACATGCCTGTGCTGGCAATGTTTTGACAAGTGCTACTTCCTGATACCTTTTTATTGGCTTATGCTATGTTGCTCCTCCCAGTGACAGCCCTTACTCAGTCCTGTCACTTCTGCAGTGCCCTTTCGTGGTGTTCCCGTTGCTAGCACTTGTTCCATTATTTCGTATGATTCCTGTGTATGACCCGGACTGCCTGACTACTCTGCCTGTTTACGTTCCTGCTCTGTGTACCGACCCGGATTGGCTGACGTTCCTGCTCTGTGTACCGACCAGGCTTGGCTGACATTCCTGCTCTGTGTACCGACCCAGATTGGCTGACATTCCTGCTCTGTGTACCGACCCAGCTTGGCTGATGTTCCTGCTCTGTGTACTGACCCAGATTGGCTGACATTCCTGCTCTGTGTACCGACCCAGCTTGGCTGATGTTCCTGCTCTGTGTACCAACCCGGATTGGCTACGTTCCTGCTCTGTGTGTTACTGCCTGGTTCACACTCATTCCGGGGATCCGGTTTGGGGGCTATAGGCTGGTACTCGCTCTCTCTACAAGACCTCCGGTTGCCTCGGTTACTGCTCAGGCAGTTCAATACTGTGACCCGATCACTCCGTAGTGCCTTGTCCTCTCTCACTACGGTGCGGAGATCCTGATTGCACCACGGTACGCCTGGCCTGTTTACTTCTTTACCTGAGTTTGGGTTACTCTTGGGAGCCTCAGTCTATCTATACTATCTAGCAGTTGCCTCAGTTGCCGGAGCGTTTATTAACCCCTTGCGGGGCGGTGCTGTGCACTTGGGTCACAGTCTATTGCAGTCTCGGTTTGGCGTTACACTGCACCTCCAGGTGCTGTGCACTTGGGTCACAGTCTATTGCAGTCTCGGTTTGGCGTTACACTGCACCTCCCGGTGCTGTGCATTTGGGTCACAGTCTATTGCAGTCTCGGTTTGGCGTTACACTGCACCTCCGGTTGCAGCTTACCTCTGGTGCTCCAGTAGCCAATCGCATATCCTGGGCTCTGCTTGCTCCTTTGTGGCTACACTCGCTATTGTGTCACTCTCTGCATAGAGAGTGTACTGTGGGCCTTCCACTATTAGGGCCTATCTGCTGTTCCTGGCCTAATCGTACCATTCTGCCATTGTCTCACTTAATAATACGAACTATACCTGACCTGTGTCAGTATTGTGTATTGTTTAACATATACTGGACCTGTGTGGGTTATTATTATCACTGTAACCTGTCCTGTGTCAGTGTTATATTGTATTTATATGCTGGACCCGCGAGGGTTACTATTATTCTATGTGATTTAATAAAACTGTGTTTTACCAAAACCTTCCATCTCTGAGTGTACATAAAACCGTTACAAGTACCAAGTGAAGATCGCTATTATTTTTTCTATTAGCGTTAATAATATCTGGCTATCAGCTTGTATGTTCATTTGGTATTTTCCCTTATTGTACTCCTTATTTCCATTTGTATTATTTGTTATAAAATCTTTTGTTTCTTTTCCTTTGGTATTACAAGGAGATCTTTTGATTGATTCCATCAATGGGTGGATATGTGATTGTGGGTCATCTTGTTTGACTTTAGGAGGAGTGAATCATATTGCAGTTGTTATACTGTATTTTACTAGTATATTTCGAGCAATTGACATCTGTTTGTACCAATTAGAGTGTATCCTTTTTCTCATTCCTTCTCCGTCTGATGTATGTGCATCTTGTGGTTGAGAGGGCATCCTTGTAGCATGCGTATGATTCTACATTTAAGCCCATACTTGCATGCTATTTAATAATGGGTTAACATTATAATTGATTATCCAACCCTTTGATACTATTGAGCTACATTTGTTGCTATCTTCTTTCTGTATACACATCCGCTTTTAGGGTGAAACATGATCTGTATAATATATAAGCGGATTTACATATATGCATTATTTTGTGGCAGATATTTGTTTCATTTGAATATTTATGTGGATGGCTACATGTTTTTTCAAAATAGGCTGATGTTTTGTATTCATAGACATTTTTATGGCATGCTGGTATGTGGGTTGATCGTGGGTCTGCCTACGGAGAGGGGAAGAGATGATGGATTGTAATATTCATTATTTATTTTCACCACTCCTTTTGTCTTGTTGACCAGTGAGTCAGATGTTTTTTCCCTTCTGTGTCCTGACGAGATAGCCAATAAAGAGTTAAAGGGGTTATATATAATTTTAGTCTTGCGCGTAGCTATTGAGGTGCTGATAAATTTCTCACAATAACTGTTTATAACACCTTTCATAGTTATGGTCACTTGAGTCTGTATACGTGTAGTATATATACTTATACAATATTACTTTAGTCATATACTTTTAAGAGCGATTCTTAATTTATTAATTAATTCAATCTCACTATCCCAGTGGGTGGCAATAATTATGGGAAAGTATATAGGGAAGTAGAGACAAGCGAGTTTTTTTCTTTTTAGAGTCTTTTGTATTCAGTGTTTGGTGTTTATTCACATGGTAATTTGTACTTGATAAAGTGGTATTATATAGCACCATGAAATACATAATGCATGTTAATACATGTTATAATAAAAATATTTGATACATACAACTCGCTGGAATATATGAATATATACACCGCCCAGAAGTCTGTTTGCTGAAAGTCCTGGATGCATTGCAAATATTTATCTTGAATATGTGGACCTAAGCGCTTCTTTCAGTAGAGCATCTACTGGTACATTCTTTCTTCTTTCTGTATTTTTTGGTACATTGCTGATCCGTGGGTGAGGGCACTTTTGGATATCGAGATAGCAGCTGGACCACATAAAAATGAAAAAGGCCCGAGTGGAAGAGGACTTAAGAATTTCCTCCATATGCCTGATTGTCTGTTCTGTATATATATATATCAATAATCCATTGAAGAATGACGGCACTCACAGGATCTGTTTTTAAAAACTTCCTTTAAGTTACATTTATTGAAATCGACGTTTCGGCTGTCTCCGCAGCCTTTCTCAAGATTACAAGTGTGTAACGGACAACTCGTTTAAAAACCCTCTCCCAATCCAAAAAGGCACCAAATAAAAGGCGTTCTAATTGGAAAACATATAACACCAGTGTTAATTCAAAGTGTAGATTGGTTAGTTAACCCGTGAGTAACTGTTAAAACCACCTAACATGCATGTCGGGCATACGTAAGAGTCAACATATATATGTAAATCTCTTAAACTCGGCATGCATGTAAGTAAATCAACTAATACTCCCACATTGCAATAAGTTACACAAATAGAAAATATATCATTAAGCTAAATATTATTGCCAATCCTAAGACCCTAACGGGTATGAAACAGTCTATTGTCATTGAATAGACATGATAGAAATATGACGATTATCAGCTTGACACCCATAATATAACAAGAGACAAGAATACATATAACATAATGGGATATACCTTATTTAGATGTGTGTAACTGTTGATTAATTAAATGATTATCAATAAGTCACTCACACAGAAGTCCGGAGTATTTAACCAAATATCTGATTACTGAATTCCCTGTCACACCTGTCATATACACTCTCCCTAAAATACATAAGGATGTCAATACTCCTCCGGGGAGACCGATCATATCAGCTAGAGGATCATTGTTGCAACCTTTAGCTTGTTATGTCGATCATTTTTTACAACCACTATTACCCAGTATACCGAGTTATATTAGGGGCACTACAGATCTATTGAATAAATTGAAAAATTTGGGCAAATTACCGAAAGATATCTCACTTGCTACCATGGATGTTTCAAGCTTGTATACAGTGATACCATTGGAAGAAGGAATTCAAGCAGTTGGTAAAATACTCGGTGGTAATACTGTACCAGACAGACCGCCAAATGAGTTCTTATTAGAATTGCTCAAATTATGTCTAACACTCAATTTTTTCACGTTTGAAAATAAATTTTATAGACAGATCTCAGGCACAGCGATGGGAAGTAATGTAGCCCCATCATATGCGAATATTTTCATGTATATTTATGAAGAAACCTACATATTGGGAAGATTCAGAGATTCAATTTTTGCATATTTTCGATTCATCAATGATATCTTGTTATTGTGGCAAGGAACCAAGGAAGAGTTCTATCAGACAGTGGACATGCTTAACTCTTTACCCTCCACTATCCGATTTTACGGCAAAGATTGATAATTCTACCATAGACTTTCTGGATGTCACTCTATGGTTAGAGTTAGATAAGATTCAATCCTGTAATTACAGGAAACCTACAGACAGGAATACGTTTCTGCATAGAAAAAGTTTTCACCCACAACATACGTTAAAAAGTCTCCCATACTCACAGATGTTGCGGATAATTAGGAACAACAGTGACCCCACTAAGGCGAAATTACAATTACAAGATTTAAAATCTAGATTTTTACAGAGAGGCTATAAAGAACTGGAATTGGACAGACAACTTTCAAGGGCATTGCAATACTCTCAAGAGGAATTACTTAAGACTAAACATGTTAATACTACACTAAACAGACCAGTTTTTCCATTCATGTACACAACAGCACATCAAGAGTTAACAAAGGTGATTAATTCCTATTGGGAAGTTCTGTCAACGGATGTGTCCTTACCTGACATCTTTAAACATAAACCCCTTATGTCTAAGAGACCGTTTAGTCAAATCTGATCCAGTTCATTGTTATGATACTACACATACTACGTGGTTATGTAAACCCAAAGTAGGTTGCTTTAAATGTTTGGATTGCACGACATGCAGAAGCATGGTGACTGGTAACAACTTTATTAATCCTACGGATCAAGCTAAAATTGGGATTAAACATAGATTAACATGTACCAGCTCGTTCATCATTTATTGGATACAATGCCCATGCAATAAACTATATGTAGGATTAACCACTACCACTTTCAGAGAGAGAATGGCAAACCATCGGGCCACTATTATTAAAGCATTTGCGGATGGCAAAACAGACAAACCTGTAGCCAGACATTGGCTTGAACAGAAACACACACCATCCAGCCTTAAGTGTATGGTATTTGATCATATACCACCGATCTCGAGAGCAGGGGACCGCATTAAATTATTACACCAACGAGAATTCAAATGGATACAAAAATTGGGAACCTTAGCGCCCAATGGACTTAATGAAATGTTATCCTATACTTGTTTCTATCGAAACTCTGAAGAGTGGCACATATATAGATGAGCCACTGGTATCTTTTCAAATTTCTGTATATTCATACATTTTTATACCTTTTGGTATTGTGCCAAATCTCAACCTGCTCTGTACAGTTTTTGATTAGCACTCTTTTTTAAAAATTTGTGCCTATAATATATAGGATTATTAGTGCTAGGTGACCATTGGCAGCCTTAAGAGCTTTGAATTTTCCTATGTGTATATTTACCCCATAATTAATTCAAATATGAGAGTATAGACCTAGATATTCGAGTCAATATGACCATACCTTATGTGACACCAGGACCGTGGAATATATTACAACCAGTTCCAGAAGAACACGCTATGATATATATAACGCTATATACACACATTTCCCATATTTACTCAGTTGCTGTGCAAGGAGGGGATAGGAACCTCCCCACCTTCACAACACAATGGGTTTGGGCCAGTACATTGTGGATTCTATATACGGCGCTACAGTAATTGTGGATTTATTCCAGGGTGGTCCAGTAATGGTGTGTCAGAAATAGGGTAGACGGATCTCTCGAATAGGTCAAAAAATTTCTCATATTTTCTGTAACATTTGGATTAGTTAATATGTATTTTTTTATTGACATTTACAGTGCATTTTTAATACTGTACATGAATGTTTAAATTGATTTTGAGTAATGGAAATCGTGAGTTATGAGTTTTTCTCTACTCTATTTGTATTACATTATTCTCAATTTGGTTGTAGACTTGGTACTTTAAAATAGTTAAGTCTACATTGGCTCATCTTGATTTGTAATATAATATATATATGTATCGGAGGATGGATCTTGGAGCTCATAACATTCTGGTCTCATCATTCTATGGCAGTGAACATTGGATGCGTAAGCAGTAGATACAGAATAACATTATACTGACCAAGCACTTGAGACCTGCGGATAAGGATTACAATATACAGTTTTCTCTCTGATTAAACTTGATTGTGCTTTAGAGAGCTAGCGACGCACGAACTTGGATTACAATATTTAAATTTGATAACTATCTAATCCCAATGGAGGCTGGATACAAGGAAAATGGATTGATTATTCATGTGCATTGTGGACTCATCCGTATATGGCAAATATTGTGGACAATCGTGAGTATGATGTAAACGTCCCGAAGGTATGATTTTTATATCTGGTGATTGAGAATACATCTTTACCATAAGACTTGAATTTTTTTCATGTTGAGACATTTGACCTCCTTGTTATTATCTGGTTGATTAGAACTAGCTATAACCATGACAGTTAACTTTCATAATCCTTTGAATGTGATAGAATGTTGTAGCGCTTCCATTTAGCATCATAATGGTTAAATACTCCGGACTTCTGTGTGAGTGACTTATTGATAATCATTTAATTAATCAACAGTTACACACATCTAAATAAGGTATATCCCATTATGTTATATGTATTCTTGTCTCTTGTTATATTATGGGTGTCAAGCTGATAATCGTCATATTTCTATCATGTCTATTCAATGACAATAGACTGTTTCATATCCGTTAGGATCTTAGGATTGGCAATAATATTTAGCTTAATGATATATTTTCTATTTGTGTAACTTATTGCAATGTGGGAGTATTAGTTGATTTACTTACATGCATGCCGAGTTTAAGAGATTTACATATATATGTTGACTCTTACCAATGCCCGACATGCATGTTAGGTGGTTTTAACAGTTACTCACGGGTTAACTAACCAATCTACACTTTGAATTAACACTGGTGTTATATGTTTTCCAATTAGAACGCCTTTTATTTGGCGCCTTTTTGGATTGGGAGAGGGTTTTTAATCTTGTAATCTTGAGAAAGGCTGCGGCGACAGCCGAAACGTCAATTTCAATAAATGTAACTTAAAGGAAGTTTTGAAAAACAGATCCTGTGAGTGCCGTCATTCTTCAATGGATTATTTGTATGATTTATCATTTGATGAGCACCCAGGTGATCGTGAACTACTCGCAGTGAGTGCATTCCTACAACCCATTGACTCATATATATATATATATATATATATACACACACACACTCAACAGACCAATTTCAAATGTGAGTACCCTGGAATAAGGGTTTAGTAAAAAGGGTTTTGTTTCTGTGACTATACTACTATATGAGGCACACCCTCTTTTGTTTGTTTGCTCCTCCAAAAATAATGCTGCTAAGAATTGTATTCCCAAGCAGTCCAAATAGAGGAAAAAGAAGGGGTGGACATGTATGCTTACACGTGTGAATATGTGTACGCATATGTGCAAATGCATATAAATACGTGTGTATGTGTGCATGCACATGTGTCAGCATGTGCGTGTGAATGTGTACTAACATAATGAAAACACTCACATCTGGAGTCTTCTTCATGCTACTTAATGATTATTGCACATAAAAAAACAGCTCATGTGTCCTTCCATTGCAAAAGTCATATTCTGACCAGTTCAGTAAGCAATGGAAGAACACATGCTGGATTTCACTGTGCAATAATTATTGAGTAGCATACAGGAGCCTCTAATGGGTATTTTCTTTATGGTAATATACACACATACCGTCATTAACAGTGCCTTGGAAGCCTCCATGCAACAGCCCCCTTTCTGCAGATACGTAGTCACCTCAAAAACACTTAGTATAACAAGGAGGGATGCGGGTTGTATCCAGTTTTTCCGACATTTCTCTCACCTTCTCTTGTGGCAAAACACGCTTGTACAGAATGTTTTGCCAGAGAGCCGATGTGCAAACTGTGGCCCTCTACCTGTTTTTGGACTACAAATTCCATAATTCCCAACTATCTGTTGGCCTGCTTTGGAAGACTGTAGATGCAGTCCAACAGCAGCTGGAATGCCACAGGTTGCCCATCACTGGTATATAAAATATGGGGACAAAGGGTCTCTTCTGTCTTTCTTCTACACAACTCTCTGCCTCCTCTCATTCCCCCCTTCTTCTCTCTTAACCTCATGATACACCTTTCTCCACATCTCTCTCCTCCATCCTACCTTCTTTTCTACCCCGCGTACATTCTCTCTTACTCTCCCTTCTTCCTCCCTCCACACACTGGTGAACACATTTGCAAGAACTATCTTTGCTCATACAGAAAGAGACAGATACACATGCACATGAAAAATAGGAACAATGAGATTGACACAGACTGCCATTTATACCAGTTGTATTGGGTGGGGCCCAAAATTTTCTCACAGTGGGGCTTTCCATTTAATGCTGTATAAAAGAATAAAGAAATATGCATATCAAACATCTAAATTACATATAGGAGATGCAAATGTTTGTCTTTCACAAAAGCAGCACAACCTGAAACTCTTATGTGGTATAGTTGTTGTATGTGCAAATATTGGCTCAACCTGTTTAGATCAATGAAACTAGAAGAAAGAATTCAAGAAATTCTTAACTTTATGCATATTAATAAGGGCAAAAGAAGAGGTAGGGTGCATATTTTACTTCTGGATTTACATTGCTTACCTTGTCAATATATAGATACAACAAGTTTTAAGAAGTATCATTCTTTCCAGGTGACAGATGGGAATTTAATCCTCTGTGGGCCAGTCCTCTGATACTCAACCCCTTCAGTGCCAGAGGCTTGGGCCATTTCCTGTACCCTGTAGGCCAGACACATTTTCAGCATTTTTGCTATCCTTCTGCTTAGGCTTGATTTCCGCTGGGAATTTCTAGTTACATATGGAAAACTATATATTGTTTTTTTCAGAATGCATTGAACTTTTTTGTGGTACCTTACATGACTAGAATTTTGCATTGTGCAAAAAGCTATGATATCGCAATGACAACAAAAGTGAAAATTTACTTGTTTTGCTAAAATCACATACTATGTATCAAAAACATTTACTTTGATTGCAAAAGCCTCAGTTATTTGAAAAAACCCTGAGTCCTCTGAGTAAAAAAAACACCAAATTTGTATTTGGCTAGCGCAGAGCCCTAATCATCAGAAGCACAAAATGTAATTTTGTTCGGGTAGGAGAGTGGGGGAAAGGAGAAGCTGCACTTCTCCTTTGTAGATATTGATCTCCCAGCATGATCGGCTGGGAGATCAACAACTGGGGGGGCATGAGGAGTGATCCTCATGGCCCCCACCCAAGAGTGCCAGGCACAATTTTTTTTAAAATGCGGCCATTGCATGCCGGTTATACGAGCGTGGCACAGCAAGTATAGCTGTCCAATCTCGTACGTTGTAACCAGTTGGCACTCTAGGGGTTAAATAATTAACACCAAAAAGAGGTATACAAACTCATGCTATGACTGTATGTATATCAGACTTGAAACTCTTCTCCTGTACTAATATAATACTTTTTTGTCAATATACTTTTGCATTTTGGAGTGCCTTAACCCCTTAGCGACCCTTGATGTACCAGGACGATCAAGGGTAAATTTGCTCCAAGGACCCTTGACGGTCCCGATATGTCAAAGGTTAAACTCTCCCATCGCGGCTGCACGGATCGATGGGAGAGCGCGGGCTGCTTGTTACTAAGTGCCCCTGTACCGGGACACTTAGTAACAACCAGTAGAAACTTTGTTGCAACATTCGATTCGCTTGATGAGCGAATCACATGTTGCAAACGCTGAATGACAGGGACAATATTTGTAAATACTGTCCCTGTCATATATTTCTCTCTCCCTTCATCTTGCACACTGCTGAGGTGGAGAGAGACAGAGAGAGATTGTGCCAGATCGTGTTGCAGCATTGATGTGAAGAAATCTGTACAAAAAAAGCTAAAATTAACCATTTGATCTCTGGTTTGCAGTGATCAATAAGTTCCCCATTAAATTAACCATCTGATCACTCTTGGAGTGCTCAATTTGCTGCAGATCAGCGTTTGCTGATCTGTGGGACACCCCCCATCCCCCTTGTATTTTTTTACATTTTTTTTTATTTATTTATTCAAATTTTATAAAAAAAAAATATAGTTTAGGTAAGTAGGTGGGTAGGTTTAGTGTAGACATGTGTTAGGGAAATGTTTAGGGGAAAAAAAAAATTATATATATATATATATAAATATATATAAAATAAGTATAGTTTAGATAGGTAGTTCACTTGGGTTAGGTAGGTTCAGGATATACGTAGGTTAGGGTAAGTTTTAGGGTTAGATTTAGGTTTAGGGATAGCATAAGAAAAAAAAGTTTTTTAGATTAAGTGGACAAAATGCACCACAGGTACTGCGTTGAAGAGGCATATGCCATTTTGGCATCTGACTCAGAGGCAACAGACACTGTGTCAGACTTTGACATAATGCAGTTTTCAGAAAGTGAGAGCAGCTCTAGTGACGAAGCTGGGCCTTCTGTCAAGAAAAGACGCACTGCCCCAAGAGCTGCCCTGGCAACTGCCCCAGCACCTGCCAAAAAACCTGCCAAAAGATCTGCCCAAAGACTTATAAAATACCTGCCCAAAGAAATGCCCCAAGTGCTGCCCCAAGAGCTGCCCTGGCAATTGCCCCAGCACCTGCCAAAAGACCTGCCAAAAGATCTGCCCAAAGAAATGCCCCAACACCTGCCAATCCTGATCCTTCTGAATGGGTATCACCAATCAATTTATGCCCACAAATCCCAGAATTCACAGGCAACCCAGGGATTCAAATTGATGTGGAAGGATTTACCCATGATAGTTTTTTGATTTATTTTGGGGGAAGACATTTTAGGTGAAATTGTGTCCCAAACCAATTTGTATGCAGCCCAGTATATTGCCGCCAACCCTACAGCTTTCGTAGTAAAGGAAGAAATATGGAAACCCATAGACATCACAGAATTTAAACAATTCTGGGCCTTAATAATGGCAATGGGGATAATAAAAAACCCAAGTATCCGATACTAATGGAGCAAAAACTCCATATGTGATACCCCTATAGTCCCCAAGACTATGACCAGGTCCAGATTTGAAGTCATTTTGCACTTTATGCATTTTACTGATAATACCCTGTGCCCCCCAAAAGAACACCCCCAGTATGATAGACTGTACAAAATTCGTCCCCTAATAAACCATTTACAGAAAAAGTTTGCCCAAGTATATATGCCCCAAAAAGAAATTAGTGTAGATGAATCCCTAATAAAATATAAAGGCAAGTTAGGGTTCAAGCAATACACCCCTCCAAGAGTTCCAAGTTTGGTGTAAAATTTTATAAATTGTGCGAAAGTGCCACAGGCTACACCCAGGCTTTTAGAATTTATGAGGGCAAGGACAGCTAACTTGATCCTCCTGGGTGCCCTGAATTTATGGGAACAAATGGGAAAATCATTTGGGATTTAATTTACCCCTTATTAAATAAAGACTATCAGTTATTCGTTGATAATTATTACACTAGCCCCCTTTTATTTAAGTCTCTTTTTTGTTTTGACACCGTGGCCTGTGGCACTGTCAAGCGCAATTGCATGGAGTTGCCCAAAATAGTCATAGATACCAAATTAAAAACTGGGATGTCCTTATCTTTGTGCCAACAGGAGCTCCTGGCAGTTAAGTTTAGGGACAAAAAAGATGTCTACATGCTGACCACAATGCATGAGGACAGATCTGTGGCAGTCACTGTTCGTGGCAGGACAGGGGTACTGAGAAAGCCAGTCTGCATCAGGGACTATAATAAAAACATAGGAGGGAGTTGATCTGTGTGATCAACTAATGCAGCCATACCTCGCAATGAGAAAGTGTAGGGCATGGTATAAAAAAGTTGCCATCTATATGATACAGACTGCTGTACATAATTCATTTTTAATTTTCAAACTGGCAAACCCCAGTCAAAAATGTAGCTTTTTACAATATCAGCTACAACTCATTTGCCTATTTTTATTTCAAGGTGCGTCAGAAATCATTCCAGCAAGACCCGGGGTAGTACATTTTATTTATAAAATACCCCCAACTCCCCAAAAGAACAAACCACAGAAGCACTGCAGGGTTTGCTACAGAAAGGGAATACGGACAGACACCACCACTTACTGTCCTGATTGCCCTCCCAAACCTGGCCTCTGCCTTGGTGACTGCTTCAAGGAATACCATTCAGGCACAATGCAGTAGTGCTGTAAAGGTTCTTTTATTATTTGGCCACTTTTTCCCCCTGAAATATCCTGTTTTTTATTTTTCAAAACACATCCCTCCTTAGATCTAACACTATCAAAATATATCTCTGATAATGGAAACACACATGTTCCCTACTGGGCCTAGTAGCTCCCCCAAACCCTGACAAACCTATGCATATGGGGCATTGCCGTACTCAGACGATGTAACTCACCACTAATGTAAAGCACTTAAAAAAACTCTGCAAATATCATCTGATTAAAATCCAGAGCAACACTAAAATTTAAATGTGAAAAAATTGTGTTTCTCTGCCTTACTGCAGATTTTGGGAGGGATTGGTGATAGAGTGGCAGCGAAAAAATTGATAAGATGCAAATAGAATGAAAGCCAGGGTTGTCTACTCTTCTACAACATATACTTTTGGGGGTAAAATTTATTGCAGCATTGCCAAACAGACCGAAATGAGACAAGGCACCAGCTGTAAAAATGGCATATCTGTAAAAGGAAACTAACATGTTCCAACTGGGCCCAGTAGCTCCCCCAAACCCAGACAAACTTATGCTTGTGGGGCATTGCCGTAATTAGAAGAAGGAGCCGAACACTAATCAATGAAGTTTAAAAAATCTTCACTTATTCTGTGCTGAAATTCACATCAACACTGAAGTCTAAGTGTGAAAAACTCTGTTTTTTTTTTTTTTGTTTTGTTTTTTTTAATTACGTCAAGGTTTATGAGGGATTGGTGGTAACATGGTTGTGTACATAATTTGAAAATACACCTAAAATGAAAGCAAGGGGTGTCTACTTTCCAAAAATATACACTTTTGGGGGTAAATCTTAAAAAAAGAGCACTGTTACACAGCCCAAATAAGAAATGGCACCAGTAACGCAAGCTGTGAATTGTGAACCTGGAAACGCGCATGTTCCAATTTGGCCCCTGTAGCTCCCCCAAACCATGAGAAAGCTATGCATATGGGGTATTGCCGTACTCAGAAGAAGGAGCCGAACACTAATCAATGCAGTTTATAAAATCTTCACCTATTCTGTGCTTGAAATTCACATGAACATTGAAGTCAACGTGTGAAAAATGCTGTTTTTTTTAACTTGCGTCAAGATTTATGAGTGATTGGTGGTAAAATGGCTGCGTAAAAAATTTGAAACCATACAAAAAATGAAAGCCTGTGGTGTCTACTTTCCAAAAATATACACTTTTGGGGGAAATCTTAGAGTGGAGCACTGTTACACAGCCCCAAGTGAGACATGGCACCAGTGATGCAAGCTGTGAAAATTCAAAGTGCGAACCTGGAAATGCGCATGTTCCAATTTGGGCCCCGTAGCTCCCACAAACTTTGAGAAACCTATGCATATGGGGTATTGCCGTACTCAGAAGAAGGAGCTGAACACTAAACAATTCATTTTTAAAAATCTTCACCTATCATGTGCTTGAAATTCACATCAACATTGAAGTGAAAGTGTGAAAAACTCTGTTTTTTTTAACTTACGTCAAGATTTACGAGTGATTGGTGGTAAAATGGCTGCATAAAAAATTTGAAAATATACATAAAATGAAAGCCTGGGGTGTCTACTTTCCAAAAATATACACTTTTGGGGGTAAATTTTAGAGTGGAGCACTGTTACACAGCCCCAAATGAGACATGGCACCAGTGATGCAAGCTGTGAAAATTCAATGTGTTAAACTGGAAACGCGCATGTTCCAATTTGGGCTCCGTAGCTCCCCCAAACCTTGAGAAACCTATGCATGTGGGGTATTGCCATACTCAGAAGAAAGAGCTGAACACTAAACAATGGATATTTTTGCTATCCTGTGCTTGATATCAACAGTAATATTGAAATGTAAGTGTGAAAACAGCAAAAAAACTAAATATTACCACAATTTTGAAAAATATTTCTGGAAAAATAGCTGCATAAAAAACTTCAAAATTCTCCTGATTATTTACCTTATGTTGTCTAGTTTTCAGAAACAAATACCTTTGTGGGACATTTTTGGTTCTGGCACCGTCAACTAAGCTATGATGCTCACGTGCCAATTGTTGAAAAATTACAAGTTGGAAATAATGGCAGCCATCTTGTAATATTTACCTTGTAAATGTGAGGAAGGGATTGAAATACTAGGCATATGGGGTACTCTTATATTCAGGAGAAGAAAATGAATATATTTAGGGGTATTTTTTTGTCATGAACTAATTGTATGCAAATCCTGACAGGAAAATATAAGCAAAATGTTTTTTTTTTTTTGTTTTTTTTTTTTGCTCTTTTTTCTATTTTAATCAAATTAAATGATGAGGTATTCATATAATGTGTGTGGGTGTACAAAGGGAATTAAAGAGAAAATATGGTTGAATAAAGACATAGTCAAAAAAGTCAAAATTGCTCCAGTCCTTAAGTCAAATCTAACTCAGATTTTCCCGGTTCTTAGGGGGTTAAGATTTGGTCACCTATCCCTCTGGGTTTTTCTGTTGTCTGTGTAGCTCCAGCTTGGTTGAGTCTGATTGTGTAACTATAGAGCTGTCCAGTTATAAATCCATAGGTTTCATTTCCTAAGGTTTTAACTTGGGGCATTTTATTTTCAGCTCTCTGCATGCAGCTACATCAGATGTAACAAATACATTTTGTTATTTATAGAGATATGAAAAGTTAAAAATAAATTCTAGCCAGGCATGAAATGGCAGCACAAAGAAAAGTAAAAGGAAAGCGGAGCTTGCAGGATCCTAAATACAAATGTAAATTTCATAGATTATAGAGTACATTTATTAAATGCCTATATTCACAAGGAAATAAATGCAATCCATTGTGTATTAGCCTTCCAAAGATTGATTAAATAGGTCATGGCTATCCTGTACTTGTTGTGAACGCACCGTTTTTCTGTATTACCCCACCAAATGAATCACTGGGATGACATGTCTGACAACCGGCTTACATGAGCACCATCCATAAAGTACTGGCCAATATCCACATGGGTCGTTTATTCACTTGAGGTCATGATGAGCATCACAATGATTGTGTGAAAGATCTGACAACAGACTCATAGTAGCTCTTCCTTGCTGCACTGTTACTACACCCCTGTGTGAACACAATAAAGATGCAGCTTGTTGGACTTTGTTGCACAATATTCTGTGTGTGTGTATGTGTGTGTGTGTGTGAAAGACAATATAGCCAAGCTATATATTTTTCACCACAACAACATAATCAATGCTACATTGGGGTTGGCCATGTGAACGTGTCCATATGCATATTAAAATGCAGTATACAGCCAGCTAAAGGTCCTCTCTGCTCTATATTCTTAGTGTGTTTCATTGACTAACATACACAGACATACCCAATGATATTTTATTAATAAACATGGTGAAGAGGCCAGGGTATTGGCACAGTGCTTTTTCCTCTGATTAATGAATATCCTCATTCTTTCCTTCGAATAAACTACATCACATTGGAGGGAGGGAGGGAAGGAGAGATTTTATTAAATGTTAACTTATTCTAAGTTAAAGCAAAGCTTTCTTAAAGGGGAAACTTCAACTAATTTTTGATTGAATTACTAGTAATGAAGGCCCGTGTACACGGGCCAAATTGGCAGCCAGCGGCCCCGGCTACTGCTACGGCTGCTTTCCTGGAGCCAGGGGAGCTGGGCCATTCAGAGTTCCCCACTCCAGATCAGCAAAACCTCTGACTGCAGGCCAGTGCGACTGCATCGTTCCCTACTGCGCATGCATGGTTACGCACACAGGGAGAGACGCATTCTAGCACTTTGTGTTATTTAGATACTTCAATTTTGGTAATCAACCTACTCAGATTATTTTCACAGGTTTTTTTTTTTTTACTAATTTCTACATTTTATTCAGTTTTATTTGCTTAGTTTTCTCTTCCCCTCTACCCATGCTGCAAAGCCTTATGTACAATTTTCTGGTCAACGAAACAATGCCCCCCACCCTGATATGAGTCTACAGAACACTGATAAAAATAAGTCTACAGTCCCATCTTTACTTGAATACCCAGAGCTGCTTAGACAGCGACTAGGTGTGGGAGGAGACAAAAAGTAATTTGCATAAGATCCTGTGTGTAACAGATCTTATGCTCTTATGCAAAAACTACAGAACAGAAAAAAAAATACTAGAACTAGTATACTTATTTCAGCATGTTTATTGAATTTAATAAATCTTGTTTCTTGATTAGTTTCCATTTAAAGGGTAAATATTAGTTAAAAAAATACTACCCTTTAGAAAATCTCTAATTAACCCTCATCTTAGCATAAAAAGATATGTATCACTCAACATAAAGCTAATACTATGTGTGCTTCTGGACAATTATTTCATACTTCAAATTTGTATTTTAAGTATTGATATCACTTATAGCAGTAAAAAATGTGATAGGAAAGAGATAATATTTAACCTCAAATGTTACCTCAAGTGGAACCGATTAGCTTATGCTATAATGATAGATATAAGAACACTCTCAGGTCTTTAAATGAAAAAAAAAAACACAAGTATATATTTATTAATCAACGTTTCGGCTCCATTCAAGAGAGTTTATCAAGACAACCAGGACACAGTCTTAACAAGCCTTATATACAGAAAATCAAGTAGAATAGTGTCAAAAACCCACAGACTGAATGATGTCATCCTGTGCCAATAAGTGCTAACATATGAATGAAAACAACAATTAACTCTTTAGATGCTGAGTCCCAACATAAATAAAGAAATACAGTCCCCCATGCTTCCTAGCTCAATACTACAATGTAGCAAAACATTACATGGAGAAAAATCGTAAAGCATCATATATAAAATCACTTGATCCTGGTAATGATATTCAAAGTTATTCAAGACCACAGTGTGTTGTCAACTCAACCAGAGTAAGGCATAATGCACATAAAGCTTGTACTGATAAATTGCTGACCTTCTTAAGGGTATAGTATGGACCTCACATAAAGGTGGGAAGAGCATAAAGTGAAATAAAGATTATAAATATGCATATAGTACAAAAGCGACCCTCATGTAATAATAATCATACCTTCCATAATGGCCCCTGGCTCTATGTAGGCTACCCAAAGCAAATGCCATGGAGTCCTAATTTATGGTCCATATAGATCCGCTACCCGATGGTGGTGGTATTTCATCCAAGAAAAAACAAAATAGTGTCAGGAGGATCCCAGCATATATTGTTCCATCTTAGGTATTTCACCAAAGGTTTAAGTGGTGTTGCATAGCCCCTGGCTCTACATGTGCTACCTACGGTAGACAGCACGGAGTCCTATTATGGGGTATATACAACGTTAACCGTATTTATGGTTGAATTAAGACACCTACGCTTACTAAGAGATGCTACCAGTAGTTCATTTAACAGTGGCCTTACTGTACAGACAAAAATAAAGTCAACCTGATATGATAGGCCTGTCATATAAATAAGTCTAACAGGTCATGCAAAGGAATCAAAATAAATTGTGTAAAATATATGAAATAAACATAAGTGAGCTTAGTGTTGATGTCTTTGGTCCCCAGTAGCCTACAAGAAAGCCAACACATTGTATTGCAATGTGGCAGATGCCTCCTCAAGAGGCCAGGGAAACAAATAGATGCTACTTGGTGGACAGTGCTGCATGATGTTTCAAAAACCCTCCAATATTAAAAAAAAAAAAAAAAAAAAAAAAAAAAAAAGAGAATAATCAACCTAGGTATCATGGAAATCATATCCAGCCAAAGCTGACACATAGCTGCATATATACCTGAGGAGTAACAGAGCAAAAGTGAGACAATGAAACAATCCAACATGTCTAGAGCAACATAAGAAATACCATGCAACCTGTCAGTGTGTGAGGATGTACTTTAAGTATATTGCTTAGGAAATATGAGCAAACTTATTGCTAATGGAGCAGTCCACATGTGTCCACGTGGTAAAGGACACCTGCATGTGAAACCCATGGACAGCACAAAAGCAAATGGAGCACCTAATGTCACTAAAGAGTGCCAACAATTTCCAGAAGGCAAATACAAAAACGGTTGGTGCCCACGACATTGGGGTAGGTCTACAAGCAATATAGAATAGAATAGAATGATGCATGGGCTGTACTATGGACACATACATTGTCTCCCAGTGTGTCTTATGTTCTTCAGTTGGATGGGCAATATACCCCACTGACTCCGTGAGGGACCAGGAAGAGACCCGGCTTGAAGCATGACAAAAGCTTCATTTAGGGTGACAGCAACAGACAATAATGGTGCAGTTTTCGCTCATCTAAAGCAGATCAGCTAGCCAATTTCTAACCCACTTTGGCATTAGCGTTCACTGTCATGAAAGCATGAGCAGTCACGTAATCCCTTTTGTGATCACAGGAAACAGTATAGGGACACTTTCTCATTGAGTGCCTTGGGAGATACGATGTCCAGAAACTGAATATATGTGTGTGTATATATAAATAATGATCATTAACTTCTGCCATTTTTGATCCTCTGCAGGATTAAGGCCCCCTCAGCAAGCCTTCAACAACTTCCGTCCTGTGTTTTTTGTTGCCACTGAGTACCATTTGATAATTGCATTTACCCATCTTATCTTTGGCATAATGGAAGGTTGTATTCTATAAATTATTGCACTGGCTGGATATGGTCCATTGTATTGAAACTGCTCCTGAAGCCTGCTTATTCTATGGGTTGTTTCCCATTAAGTATTGTGTCCATTCTTCTTGATAGTACCTATGTGAAAACTTTGCAGACCACTCAAAATAGGTTTATTGGTCACTAGTTTTTTAGATCTGCCTTATCACCTTTTTTTGTTCAGTAGGATGAATCCTGCATTTTTCCATGTTTCAGGCACTTTGCTGAGTAGCACTCATTTTGAAACTAGTTTAGCTAGGGCTTTGAATAAGGGTTGACCTCCAGCTTTCAACATTTCAGTAGTAACTTTATCAGGTCCAGCTGCTTTGAGATTTGAATACAATTCTTCCATTCATTTTAATATTCGTTGTTCAGTTTTTTGTGTTGTACCATCTACAAGCTTTAATGCAAACAACTGGCGCCTATTTGTGACCATCTTTAGATTTACTTTTTGTTTAGCCCTTGATTTTCTTCCAGTGTCCTTTTGATAAGTTCAGCATTGAACTTGCATGTTTCTCCTTTTATGCATTTCTTTATGGTCTTTCACATTTCAACATTTTCTACCCTGTTTCTAATATTATTTTGCTTCATTTCTCATCACTTTTTCATCATAGCAACTGTTTCTTTTGATATTCAAGTTGTTTTTTCTTTTTTTACAGTAGGTAAACTTTTTCATTATGGGTTGAAATGTCTGTGGCTGGAAAGTCTTGCAGCACACTGAAGTGATTAGACAGACCTAACTCAAAATTCTTATGATTTTTTTAATAGCTGACTAGTGTCTATCTTCACAATTGTTGATTTGATCATTTTCTTTATTTCAGTCAGTTTTGATTTTTGCTCTCATTAGACAATGCTTAATTCCAAAGTTAAAATGTTTTAAGACTGAGGAGTCAGTGATTATTGTTATCATTTGCAAGTATGAAGTCGATTTCACTTGTATTACCATTAGGGCTTTTCCATGTCCATTTTATCTGGAGCCTTTTCCTGTAGAATTAATTTATGATGTGCAAATTTTATTCTTATGCAAATCCAATCAGTTGGTTGCCACTGTCGTCCCTTTTTCCAGTTCTATGTGGTCTATTCATGGGGGCATGATTTTCTCGTGTCTACAAGGAATTGCTGTGCCTTCTACATACACACAAACACAATATACATACAATATAAACACACAAGCATAATATAATCAATACACACACACACAGTACACGCAACACAGAAAATAAACACAATACACACAAACACAATGCATTCACACATGAATACAAGACACACACAATGTACACAAAACAAAACATAATATACAGGACATAATATACACACAACACACGCACACATATACACACATACAACGTGCACAATGAAAAACACAATATGAAATACGCTATACGCAAAACACATTACATGCAAAACACACACTCACAATCACTAACATTCACTCACTAACGCACACACGCTCACTACAGCTATAGTCAATGTTTCCCACTGAAAAAAAGCTTATAAAAATAATTGACCTTCCCAGCAAGCAAACAGGAAGAGCAAACTGACAGGTAGGAAACAGAAGACAGTACTGTCCAAATGAATGGGGAGTCATCTAGCTAGCTTGGGGGCTGAGTGTTGGGCTGCGTCTTGTTCTACACATGATCTTACAACAAGTCACAGGCACATCACCACAAAACTGAGGCTGGGAGCTTGGGTTGTATTTTCTTTGTGTGTACTCACAGTCAGTACACAAGATTTGTGTTTGCAGTTGAGATTATCTGTCCAAACATCTCAAGACTCATGAGCAAATATAAATATGCTAGTTACTAGTATAGCAAAATACAAATCATAAACCCAAATTACAAAAACTGATTATCACATGGCCTATTAGCTTGAAATTTAATGTATTGTATTAAGACAGTGAGAGCAGCTCTAGTGATGATGCTGGGCCTTCTGTCAAAAAAAAACGCACTGCCTTGAGAGCTGCCCCAGCAATTGCCCCAAGAGCTGCCCTGGCAAATGCCCCAAGAGCTGCCCCGGCAACTTCCCAAAGAGCTGCCCAAAGACCTTCCCAAACCGCTGCCCTAAGAAATGCCCCAAGAGCTGCCCAAGACCTGCCACAAGTACTGCCACTCCTGCTGAAGAATGGGTATCACCAGCCAATTTATACCCACAAATTCCTGAATTCACAGGCAACCCAGGAATTCAAGTAGATGTGGCAGGATTTACCCATGTTCAGGTTTTTTTTTTTATTTATTTTTGGGGGAAGAAATTGTGGGAGAAATCGTATCACAAACTAATTTATATGCAGCCCAATATATTGCTGCCAACCCATCAGCATTCATTTCCAAGGAAAAAATATGGCAACCCACAGACCTTTTAGAATTCAAGAAATTCTGTGTCCTAACAATGACAATGGGAATAATAAAAAAACAAGTATTAGATCATACTGGAGTAAAAACCCCATATGTGATACCCCTATATTCGTCAAAACAATGACTAGGAATAGATATGAAATGATTTTGCGCTTTATGCACTTCAGTGATAATACCCTGTGCCTCCCAAAATAACACCTGCAGTATGACAGACTGTTCAGAATTCACCCCTAATAAATCATTTACAGGAAAAGTTTGTCCAAGTACATAACCCCCCAAAAACACATAAGTATAGATGAATCCCTTATGAAATATAAAGTCAGGGTAGGTTTCAAGCAATACATCCCCTCCAAGCGATCCAAAGTCGGCATTAAATTTTATAAATTGTGTGAAAGTGCCACAGGCTACACCCAGGCTTTTTGAATTTATGAGGGCAAGGACTTGCCAACTTGATCCTCTGGGTTGCCACAAATCTCTGGGAACAAATGGGAAAATTGTTTGGGATATATTTTACCCCTTATTAAATAAAGGATATAATTTATATGTTGACAACTACTACACCAGCCACTTTTTATTTAAGTCACTTTTTTTATTTTGACACCGTGGCCTGTGGAACTGTTAGGTGCAATTGCAGGGAGATACCCAAAGAACTTGTAGCTGAGAAACTAAAAAAGGGACATCCTCAGCTTTGTGCCAACAAGAGCTGTTGGCAGTTAAATTTAAGGAAAGAAAAGAAGTATACATGCTTACCACCATGCATGAGGACAAATCTGTGGCAGTCTCTGTTCATGGCAAAAGGGGGGCCCTGAGAAAGCCAGTCTGCATCAGAGACTACAACAGGCACATGTGGGGAGTTGATCTGTGTGATCAACTCATGCAGCCATACCTCACCATGAGAAAGTGTAGGCCATGGTACAAAAAGCTTGCCACTTACATGATGCAGACTGCAGTATACAATTCTTTTTTGATTTTCAAATTGGCAAACCCCACTCCAAAATTTAGTTTTCTGCAGTATCAGCTCAATCTTATTTCCCAATTTTTGTTTCAAGGGGCAACAGAAATAATTCCACCAAATCCCTGGGTAGTATTCTTTATTTATAAAATCCCCCCAAAACCCCAAAAGAAAAACCCACAAAAAGCGCTGTAGGGTTTACTACAGCAAGGGAATACGGACAGACACCATCACTTACTGTCCTGATTGCCCTTCCAAACCTAGTCTCTGCATGAGTGACTACTTCAAGCAATACCATGCAGGCACAATGCAGTAGTGCTGTAAAGCTTATTTTATTATTTGGCCACTTTTTCCCCTTGAAATATCCTGTTTTTTATTTTTCAAAACTCATCCCTCCTTAGATCTAACACTATCAAAATATAATGGGAAGCAAAGCACCCTAAGTTTTTTCCATCTCTGATAATGGAAACACACATGTTCCCTACTGGGCCCAGTAGCTCCCCCAAACCCTGACAAACCTATGAATATGGGGCATTGCTGTACTCAGACGATGTAACTCACTACTAATGTAAAGCACTTAAAAAATCTGCAAATATCATCTGATTGAAATCCAGAGCAACACTGAAACATAAGTGTGAAAAAATTGTGTTTCTCTTCCTTTCTGCAGGTTTTGGGAGGGATTGTTGATAGAGCGGCAGTGAAAAAATTGATTGAATTCAAATAGAATGAAAGCCAGGGTTGCCTACTCTTCTACAACATATAATTTTGAGGGTAAAATTCATTGCAGTATTGCCAAACAGTCCAAAATGAGACAAGGCACCAGCTGTAAAAATGGCATGTCTGTAAAAGGAAACTCACATGTTCCAACTGGGCCCAGTAGCTCCCCCAAACCCTGACAAACCTATGCATATGGGGCATTGCCGTACTCAGAAGAAGGAGCCAAACACTAATCAATGCAGTTTATAAAATCTTCACCTATCTTGTGCTTGAAATTCACATCAACATTGAAGTCAAAGTGTGAAAAACACTGATTTTTTTTTTTTCTTTTACTTACGTCAAGTTTTACGAGGGATTGGTGGGGGGAAATTTTAAAGTGGAGCACTGTTACACAGCCCCAAATGAGACATGGCACCTGTGAAAATTCAAAGTGTGAAACTGGAAACGCACATATTCCAATTTGGGCCCTGTAGCTCCCCCAAAACCTTGAGATATAATTTTGAGGGTAAAATTCATTGCAGTATTGCCAAACAATCCAAAATGAGACAAGGCACCAGCTGTAAAAATGGCATGTCTGTAAAAGGAAACTCACATGTTCCAACTGGGCCCAGTAGCTCCCCCAAACCTTGAGAAACCTATGCATATGGGATATTACCATACTCAGAAGAATGAGCTGAACACTAAATGCATTTTTAAAAATCTTCACCTATCCTGTGCTTGAAATTCACATCAACATTGAAACCTACGTGTGAAAAACACTGAATTTTTCTTACATCAAGTTGAATTAAATAGGAAAATTAAAAGTGATAGTAATACTTAAAATGTAAAATGTTGTAGGGTTTATCCCCCTGAGTAAAACAAGAGTACACCCACTGCTGAAAGGTGTTTTGTTCAAAAGTTATTACAGCTGAAAATTTAATTTTTTAGGTGCAATATCACAGTGGCCTGAAATTGTACAGTGGCGCTGTTGCTACACCATCCTATGGACAGCTCTGGTCCCGGGACCATAAATCTCCATAGGATGGTGTAGCAACAGCGCCAATGTACAATTTCAGGCCACTGTGATATTGCACATAAAAATTCAACTTTGAGCTGTAATAACTTTTGAATAAAAAACCTTTCAGCAGTGAGAGTACCCTTGTTTTACTCAGGGGGATAAACCCTACAACTTTTTTTTTTTTTTACATTTTAAGTATTACTATCCCTTTAACCCAATGAATTCTAGAGGTGTCCAATTCATTTCTAGCATTCAAGCAGTTAAAATCCCTATTTAAATATTTGGGAATTTGATGAATTTTTAATTTATTCACTATATTGCATTTGTTTTTCTCCAAAATTGGAGTGTACAATACAAATACGTATGAGCTTAGAGGATTGCGTACTGCTTAGTGTACTTTTTTTAACCCTTTGAATGCTACCGGGTTGAGCAATGCACATCCCTATGCCACTCAAAGGGTTAAGGGAGTAATGCTCTGGTGCTGAAAGGATCCTCTTCACATTGAGCATGTGGGGAAGCAGAGAGAATGCTCTCAGATTTCAGGGTTGTCTTCTGCTTTTGATGTATGAAGGAGAGCATCCTTTCCACGTCAACAGCAGTTCACAACCCTCCATGCATATGATTGATTGAGGGCTTTTACTGCATAGGAAATTACAGGGAGATCCCTACTTCACCAGCCTCAGGTAGACTGTGAACTCTGACAGCAGAGGCTGCTATCGGAGTTTAGCGCATGTGGTGAAGTAAAACATAATACACCCCCTTCAATACGATATTGGCTCATTTTGCTGCATTTCCATATGGAAATTACTCACTATGCTGTATTTCCATATGGAAGTAGGCCATTGTCAATGCTGCAAGTGAAAATTTGTACACCTGTAGAAGGCATGTCGGATGGATGTCGATGTGGGCAGATTTTTGTTGAAATAATGGGAATATGAAGATACTTTAGTGCATAGTGTCAATGTGCCTTTGTCTCTGCTCTGACAGGATATTGATATTATGAGTCCTCTTTGACCTTTAGTGCATCTCCCACCAGGTGTGTCTGTAAAGTAGTGTCCGTGTGTGTTTGATCAATAAGTAATGTGGTGTCTGTGTGTGGAGAGAGAATGTGGCATCTGCAAGGAGAGTATCTGCTGTGTCAGAATATGGAGAGTAAAAGTGTATAGGAGGTGTTTGTGTGTGAGGAAAGATATTGTGTGTGTCTATGAAGAGCAGGAATCTGAGTTTCTGAGCAGATCTGAGGTGTCTAAGTCTATTTGGGGTGTTTTTTCATAAGTAAGGAAAGCAAAAATGTGTCTGTGGGGAAAAAGATATCTGTATTATTTTTTGTGAGGGGCATAAATCTCTGCTGTCTGTGTGGAGAGAGTCCATCTGCAGTGTATGTGAGTAAACAATTTATCACTGGTGTCTGCGAAAGGAAATCTCTGGTGTCTGTATGGAGAGTGCATCTGTGTCTATATGCAAAGTGTAAGGCTTTGGTGTCTGTACAGAGAACTAATCTGAAGTCTTTAATAATAAACAGGACATAGGTGGTATCAATGTGAAGAGTGAATCTGTTGGGTCTATGTGTGGAGAGTACATCTGTGACTTCTGTGATGAAAGAGTAATAATGTGGTATTTGTCTTTTATAAAGTGTGATTATTCTGCGTGAAGTTCATTATAATATACTAGCAAAATGGGACAGCGTTGCCAGTCATATTATTTACACAGAGACACTGTGTGAAACAGAAATATGCAGTGTTACAGACACGCACTTAAAGAGACAGAGCGTGTCACACACTGTGAAAGGCATACATACAGAGAGACACACATGCATGGACGTATGTCACATATGTAGACAGTGTGTGACAGACACAGTGGTGATGTAGATATGCTGATAAGAGTTGTAAAAAAGGTTTTAATTGCAGCTCTTCAGCTTCATGAATAAGGCCCTGTATCCTTACAGTTGTAGTGAGTGTGCTGTGTTACTTGTTGAAAGTCACAGTGAGAAGATGTTTGTGAGTAAAGGAATAATTTATATTACAGCAGTGGATACTGCAGTACATTTGAAGAAATAGGTTGGCAGACAGAGGGTTAAGTGACAGATGCAGTGATAGATAATGTAGTAGTGATGTGGGAGTAAAATGGCGAGATTGGGACTATGGATGAATGGCAAGGGGATAAGTGAGTGGGGTTGACAAGGGAGGAGGAAATGAGAGATTGAGGAGAAGAGGGACAGTGAAGTGTTAAAGTAAAGTAATGGGTGAGGGGGAGAAATGACTATACATAGACAGTGAAGTAGACATGAAATACAGGGCTGTAGGGTTACTGCATTATACAGACCTAGTGTAGCAGTTGGTTGGAGTGAAGCACTTTAACTCTGAGTGTGAGAGAGGTACGCAACATATTGCTGTGTAATGAGTTGTATAGTCCTCTGGCAGTGAAAGGGTTAAGTGACACATGTTGGGCGCTCCTTGCATTAGTGGGCCGTGGCAGTCGGCTGGGACAGAACCAGATTATATGTCCATGGGCCGTAGGCAAGGGATCAATACAGGGACCCCTAACAGCTAATAGGCTTCAAAACAGGAAGGCTCATATACTAAGTAAAGGGGTAGAATTTTGTGGAAAAGTAACAGCAGCTCAGGGAACAATACCTATTTATTTAAATGGGCGTTTTAACGTCTTCAATGCTAGAGAGGTCAGCAAAGCATTTTATTTGTTCTGTATGGTACGGATGAATTATTCCTCTTTGTGTTAGTACATCAGCCTCACATATCACAGTGCACAGTCAGCTGCTGCAAGAGCCAAAAGTATAAATGGGTTTAGATTAATGGGGTAAGAGTATAACTGTATGGGCCTTATATATCAAGATAAAGGGTGCAACTCAAAAAAAAACTGACACCATAGGGTTGAATTGAAAATTCAGGAAAATCGTGTTGACATAAATGGGGCTTTAAAGGGATAGTAATACTTGAAAATAAGTTTATTTTATATTGTAGCCCTTAAAAAAACATGAAAAATGATACAAGTCTTATCTCCCAAACCTTTATGGTTTGGGAGATATTCAGAAGTAAAGTTTCCCCTGGAGTGACGTCATTGCTCCACCCTTCAGATTTGGAATCCGGGACCGGTTGTGCCTCTCCAGAAGTGCTGAGATCACCATCTTTAAAAAGAATTTCTTAATTGGAATGGTCTACAAAGTGTGCTTTCAAGCCAGGCACACTTTGTAGATAGTTCCAGTTAAGTAGTTCTTTTCAAAGATCGTGATCTCGGCACAGCTAAAGAGCTGCCGGTTGCTCTGTGGACCGAATTCCAAATCTGTCCACTTGATGGCAGACTTGGCTGAAACAGCCAGGAAAAGAGAATTTTACTATATTTTACAAGTGAATATCTTCCAAACCATAAAGGTTTGGGAGATAAGACATATCATTTTTCATGTTTTTTTAAGGGCTACAATATAAAATAAACTTATTTTCAAGTATTACTATCCCTTTAACCCCTTGAATGCTACAATGGTCCCCAACACGTTGCTTTGGCAATGTGTTTGCATTGTCTGTAGCATTCATGGAATTAATAGTCTCATTGAAATCAATGGACATTTTCAAAGAAATCAGTGTATCCCTGTTGGCAGCTTGTGAGGAAGGAGTGGGCTGCACAATACCCAAATGTGGAAGCTTTCCAAACAGATATTAACCCTTTGAGTGACAGGTACGCAGAGCAATGTGCTGCATATCATCTCTGGTACTCCAAGGGTTAATGGGCTTAACCCTCTGAGTGCCAGAGAGGTGCCCAAGTCATTGCAACAGCACTCAAAGGGTTAAATTGAAACAAAGTGAGTCCATCAGCCCCAGTTCTTACCATGGAAACTGAAGATCTGTGTGTTCTAACCTGTTCCCCAGCTGACTCCACTCACCTGACGCCAATCTGCCTCTGAATGTCCCAGTGCATTATGGGACAGGGGGTGGAACCTGGGCTCTGGGGGTCTCAGCTCTCTCTTTCTTTTTCCCCTCCCCTGTCTTCCTAGTCAGTTGCATCTCATCTTCCCCTTTCTCTCTGTTCTTATCTCTGTTCTTTTCTTTCTCTGTTTCACCCTTCTGCTTTGCTCTCTTCATCTTACTACTCTTCTTTTTGTCTCATGGCTCTAATCGAAGATTGAGGACTGTTCTGTATTTATCCGGCTGTCTGTTCCCTCAGGACTGGATAATTTCCTATGAATATTGTTCTACACTCATGTGATGCTTGATACTATGTACTCTTTGTTCACACGAACCAGTGCGACTGTACAATGATGTCTTGTGGCCCAGTTGGGCGATATTTTGTATTTTAATTTATGTGTCAATAACGCTTTCACAAAAAAAAAAAAAAAAAAAAAAAAAAAAGAAATGTATCCATTTTATCCGTGGACCAGGAATTCCATAATTTAACAGATTTCACTAAAAAAAAACCCTTTCCTCTACTGAAGTCGAAACCTCCTTTCCTCTAATCTCAAGGGGTGGCCCCTTGCTATTTGATCAGGCCTTGGAATAAATAGCCCACCAGAGAGATCTTTGTATTGACCTCTCATATACTTGTACATTATGATAAGCTCTCCTCTTAGTCATCTTTTCTCTAGAGTAAATAAACCAAGTTTGTCTCCAAGTTCCTCATACCTTTAATTAATTTTGTTTCTCTTTGCTGTACTGTGTATATTATATTATATATATATATATATATATATATGTATATCACACCCATGGGTCGATGCCTTATTGTGGTGGGGGTGTTTGCGTGTGTCAATGAACAGAGAACCATGCTATTGGGAGCAAATACTCCTAGCAAGTTCACTAAAGGTTGGCTGATCAAAGCTAAGACACCAGACTAAATCAATCCAAAATCTGCCAACCCTCACTGGACCAGTGTGACAGACTATGATCCATTCCCTTAGCATGGCTTGACAACAAAAAACAATGGCCCTCATTTCCCAGGGACTTGTAAACTACTTCCTAAGGCAGCGGGAAGACCAGTTCAAATGCAGAGGGTGTTCAGAATTACCTTTAGAACTTTTAACATTTTGTCTATGAGTACGGTTTCAAGCTTAGGGGAACTAAAACAAGAACTAAATAACATCACTTGGAAAATTATTGGCTTATGCGAGACTCATTGAAAATATGAAGATTTAGTCAAATTAGAAGATGGCCACTGGCTATAATATAAAGAAACTAATAATGGAAGATGTGGAGGAATCAGATTTTTGATTAACAAAAGACTGACAGACTCAGTTGTGAATGTAGAACAGATTTCTGAAAGAATCGCTTCCTGTGGTATCAAACTAAACAGTTGTTATGAAGTAGTCATGAGGGCAGCCTGATATCCCCAAACCTCAGCTTGCCTGATTGTGGGTCAGCCAAGCAGTGGTCTAAAGCGATACTACAATCAAGTTTTATTGACACTGAATATTGGGACGTTGTACCTAATTCATTTATTATATGAACAGAGTATTATCAGCTCAATATTTAGAATCTTCTAGTTAATGCCATCGCAATACTGTTATAACTGACGTCATTGTCATCATTGCAACAGACCACACTATGTTCCTCCCTTTTCTTTTGTTTCGTGTATCTGATAATTCCTGTGATACCCATATTGATCATGTGGTTTATCTTGCCTTTGAGTTGTAAGTATTTTACTGTGAGTATATGTGTGTCACGGTTTGTTTTGACCCTCAGACACAGAGTTAAGATAAAAACACAACTTTATTGAAAAGTTTAAAGAGAACCTTCGCGGGTTAGGCATACACATATAACAACATTAAATTAGTACATGGCAATAGTGAGTAGTGGTACAGAGAATGTGAGACAGGCTCTACCGGCCTTGCCAATACTGGGTAAGGCAACCTTAGACTGGCACGAGATGGAATATGTTCTACCGGCCTTACCAATATATCAGGCAAGGCAGCCTGGAGGCTGCAGCAGAAAGGAAGGAGGCTCTACTGGCCTTGCCAATATCGGGTAAGGCAACCTTAGACTGGCACGAGATGGAATAGGTTCTAATGGCCTTACCAATATACCAGCCAAGGCAGCCTGGAGGCTGCAGCAGAGAGGAAGGAGGCTCTACCGGCCTTGCCAATACCGGGTAAGGCAACCTTAGACTGGCACGAGATGGAATAGGTTCTAATGGCCTTACCAATATACCAGGCAAGGCAGCCTGGAGGCTGCAGCAGAGAGGAAGGAGGCTCTACCGGCCTTGCCAATATACCAGGCAAGGCAGCCTAAAGATAGGTACAACTAGGAAGAAGGTTCTACCAGCCTTGCCAATATACAGGGCAAGGCAGCCTTGAGACTGGTATAATGAGAGGAGGCTCTACCGGCCTTGCCAATATACCGGGCAAGGCAGCCTCACTAAACCATGAGACTACAAGTACTGGTGCACAGATAGAGATGGCCTCAGCAACTGGTATATAGGTGGAGTAAACCAGTTGCCTATTCCTACATATTCATAAGAATTTTGAGTTAGCACTGTCTAATCACTTCAAGACCTTCCAAACAGACATTTCAACCCTAAATGAAAAAAATATTGAGACAATTGTAGACATTGCCCTTTCACCTACTGTAAAACAAGAGAAACCAATCTGAATATAAAAAGAAACAGGTGCCATGATGAAAAAGTGATGAGAAATTAAGCAAAACTGTAATATTACTAACTGGGTAGAATATGTAGCGATGAGTAGGGGTGGGCAAAGTGAGAAAAATTTCCCCCATGACTATGACATGACTTTTTTCACGAAAGTTTTCTCCTTTTCTGCAATGCAAAATGTTCCTCCTTTTCACCTGTTCCAGCAAATGTTTCACCTATTTCCAACACATTTTATCCTATTCTAACACATTTTTCACCTATTCCAACACATTATTCTACTATTCTAACTCATTTTCTGCCTATCCAAAACATTTTTCTCCTATTCCAACACATTTTTTCTCCTATTCCAACACATTTTTCTCCCATGTTTAATATGATGCAACATTTCCCAGCACAATATTACTTCTTCTGAGGGCTGTAGTGGAGAAATGAGAAGCTGGAAGTCAAAGATGTGAGTCCTACAGCAACATATACCATGAAATATGTGTCAGCATGCAGAGTGCATTTGTTCTTTGCCCACAACACTTACTTCCTGCTTAAGTGACACTGGCTCATATTCATGATGATGCCAAGTGAATAAAAATATAAAGTACAACCTACAATGTGGCAGATCTGTATGGTATTGGTGGTGTGGGAATGGCTTAGTGTGATTGGTGGGACCTTGATAAACTATATCCACCCCAGGAGGAGAGGTATCATCATCATTTATTGCACATGCTGCAGCAATGGTTGTGAATTTGCTAGACATTACTCAACTACTGTGTGTGTTTTTACTCTACAGTACACAACTGATGGAGAGTGATGTCTTGCCTTTTTTGCCAGTTAATCCAAAAAGAAAATATATAACTGAAAAACAAAATCAACAACTTCTTTCCCCAGACTTCCCCAGTAAAGAGACAATAAAAGTAAAATCAGCAAGCAATTTGGACCCCAGCTGCCTGTCTTGCCAGTCTTCCCTTCTTATTCCTTATTGTGCCTCCAGACTCCCCTACTACAGAGAACAAATGTCCTAACTAAATGACTCCCTAAACTAAGCTTCATTTCCCCTTTATTTGCCTGTCTTCTCTAGCTCAAAAACATGCAGCTCTCTCCTCTCACAAACACAGCATGGCATACTGTGAGATCCTGACACCCTTTTATATGGCTGTAGAAAAATGTCATGTGGTGGAGAAAATTTTTTCTACTCATTGATTTCAATGCAATGAGCTAGGTGAAAAAGTGGGAAAAGGCACTTTTCACTGGAAATTTTTCGCCAAGTGGAAAGTGACATTTTTCACCGATTTCAGTTTGAAGTGAAAATTTTCATCCAACTCTAGAAATGAGCAAGACCATAAGGAGAAGTATAAAAGAAAAAACACGCAAGTTCAATGTTGAGATCATCAAAAGGACAATGGAAGAAAATCAAGGACTAAAGAAAGCAAAACGAAAGATGGACATTGGAGCCAAATGTTTGCATTAAAGCTTGAAGATGTACAGCACAAAAACTCAACAAATACTAAAATGAGTGGAATAATTTTATGTAAATCTTTATAAGGATGAAGGACAACAACTGAATGCTGCGCCAGAGGCTGAAGCTGTGCCAAAAGTTTTGGTAGAAGAAGTAAAAGCTGCAATAAAATCAATACAAAAATGGCAAAGCAGCCGGACCTGATAAAGTTACAATTCAAATGTTGAAAACTGGAGTCAACACTTATTCAAAGCCCTAGCTAAACTATTTTCAAAATGCCTGCTACTAGGAAAAGTGCCTGAAATGTGGAAAAATGCAGAAATAGTCCTACTACACAAAAACGGTAGTAAGGTGAATCTTAAAAAAACAACTGTCCAATAAGCTTGTCAGTTGTCTACAAGGTTTTCACAAAGGCACTCTCAAGAGGAATGGACACAGTATTTAATACAGCACAAGCAAAAGAACAAGCAGGTTTCAGAAGTGATTTCAGTACAATGGACCATGTCCAGACTGTGCAACAAGTTATAGAGAGGCATAATAAATACAAACTTCCATTATGCATAGCCTTCACAGACTATTAAAAAGCATTGGACTAAGTGAAAAGCAACCAATAATCGATGCCCTGATCAACAAAGGAATAGATAGAACATTTACAGACTTGGCCAGGGACTCATGTGAAAATCTCTGCAAGCAATTGCTGGGCCTTCTACATATACACACTATACACACACACATACTCACACACACACACACTATCACAGTCTCCCTTTGAGGCCTAGACGATCCTGTGCTTACCTCTGTATGGCCGCCGGCCGGCATGGCCTCCGGCCACTTCCTTGTTGCTATAGTCATGTTTCAGGCGCTGGCACGGGTGCCTTTTTATGCGCCTATTCTGTTGGGCCTAATTGGGTCCTGCCTCCTTCTGCTGCTTTATAAACCTCATTCAGGTTAGGACTTGTTGCCCTTTCGTGGTCTTCCTGTGCACATCTAGTTTGTTCCTCTGACCTTTGCTTGGCTTACATTGTCTCCTGGTGTTTGATCCTTGGCTTGTCTGACTACTCGCTCCAGTTGTGACCTTGGCTGTGGCTGACTTCCTGATCCGTGTATAACTCTGGCTTGTCTGACTACCTGCTCCGTGCTGACCTTTGCTGTGCCTGACTACCCAATCTGGTTCCTGACCGTGGCCTGTCTGACTGATGCTCCGTTTGTGCCTCGCTCCTGTCTGACTACCACTAGGCCGATCCATGGTGTGCTCCTTTACCTAGTAGCTCAGCCACCAGCTGGTCGCTTGCAGGTTGCCTCCGCTTGGTGCCTTCTGTTTGCCTCCAGGCAGCTAGTGCAACTTAATCTTGCTCCTGGGCACTCGCCTCTTCGCTTACCTGTTGCCCGGCTTAGCACTTGTGGTGCTACCTACACTGTGTGCCTCCTAGTTGCCTTCGGTAAAATGGAGTGCAGCTTGTCTCTCTCCTTACCTCAGTAGTGCACTCCTATCTGGCTGCATCTATCTAAGCACCTACTCTGCTGCCTACAGTGGTGCTACCAGTTACACTATTGGTACCAGTGGTCTATTCACGCTCTGTGCCTCCGCTGGGTGCGCTCCTGTACCAGTCTTATCGTTCCTTCCTGTTGTGGTACAGCCAGGTCTGGTTCTAAGACTCAGTACCAAAGACCTACGGTGGTTCAGTGTCAGCTCCTGGGTAGTGAACTAGACACTGTCCTCACATCTATCTCCCTTCGGACTGAGGAACTGTTCATTATTACTACTAGTATTCTTATCTATTGCTCAAATAACTGGTTTAAATTCACTTGTACTGTTTCATGTGTTTCTTTACTGAGAGTCCGTGACACACACACACACACACACAATACTACACTACATGCAACACACACAATAAACACAATACCAATGCAATGTACACAATAGATACACAATGTACAAAAAGCACACTTACACACTGTACACAAAACACACAAGACACAATAATCAACAATCCATTCATTAGGGCATTTCTTCCTTTCTGGATATTTGGTTTGAGAAATGCGTCTCTATTATCAGCAAATTGTTATTATTTTTATGGTTTAGGAGATCAATTATTTGATATTATTGGTAACCATATTTGAAGATCTTGGGATTTGTTTGGGCAAATTTATTCAACAGTGAGGAGACCGGTTGATGTGGCAGGACAATCTTATCTCAAGAGACATCCACTGTTTATTTTTGCCATATTTGTTGGAGGAGTAAAAGAAATTAAAGTTCTGGTGTACACACCTATGTTGACCCTAAAAAGTCTTGGAAAAATAAAGAGTGCTTTTGAGAAAGAATAACATCTTTATTAAAATTGCATAAGACAATCAAGACCTCCAACTGAAAATATATTATAATCTGATAAATACATAACTTTTTGCTCTCCTTATATCAGTATTATTTTAACTTTTTGTACTTATTATATTTTCGAGTGGTATCTTTGTATTCATACTGTTGGATTGATAGGCTTGATTCTATTACTTCATACAGTTTATAATATACTGTTTTGTGTTGGCTCTTTTTGGGACCCCTGAAGCTCCACCACTTGCTGTCTTGTTGCAGACTCACACAGACAATTTAAGTTTTGTTTTGGATTGCATTCTATCACCTGTAACGGAGCACTGTGGATCCGACTGCTTTAGTCTGAAACACACTGCATGTGGATAGAATTTAACCCATTATAATAAGGATATGAGAATAATTTTAATTGGAATGTTTTAATGGATTGGATTTGAGGGGATTGAGACAGTGGATTCTTCTCCCTTTGCTATTTAATGGTGTTTACTAATACATTTCCATTTTTTTTTTTACACACTCCATTTATCTGGCCATTCATTAGTAACTTTACACATACAGTGTTTTATTATCTTTAGTTTTAGGTTTAGCGCTAAGATATTTTTTGGGTATTATTTTTAATTAAAATGATGTATCAAGGAACACATACAATTATTACCTGCTTGCACTAGGCCATAGTATAAATGACCTTCAAATGATCTAAAAATTCCAAGGAGATAGCAAGCAACGAAGCATATACATAAAGTAGAGCAACTCCTGGACAATACAACTGCATCATAGAGAAGAAATGAAAATCACTGAAATGAAAAATCAGTTTAAATGGGGCTTTAAAGTGTTAGTAATGTCTAAAAAAAAAAAGTTTTTTGCATTTACAAGAGCTTAAAAAGCTGAGCTAAATGCAAAAAAACGTATCTCTCAAACCGCTATGGTTTAAGAGATACAGGCGTTTGAAGTTTGATTTTTCCTTTACAGCTGTCAGCAGAAGATCTGTGTCGGTCGACACGGAGGTGCTTGAGAAGTGCCAAGATCTCGTTAGTTACACGGATTCCCTTCATTGGAATGTTCTAAAATGTGTGCCTTGTGTTCAGGCACATGTTTTAGACCATTCCAATGAAGGGATTCCTTGTAAGTAACGAGATCTCGGCACTTCTCAAGTGCCTCCGTGTCGACCGACACGGATCTCCTGCTGACAGCTTTACAGCTGTCAGTAGGAGAACTCAAACTTCAAACGCCTGTATCTCTTAAACCATAGAGGTTTGAGAGATACGTTTTTTTGCATTTAGCTCAGCTTTTTAAGGTCTTCTAAATGCAAAAAACTTTTTTTTTTTTTTTAGACATTACTAACACTTTAAACTCCTTTAATACACAAAAGGTATTCATACATCTCCAGGTATCTGTGTGTAAGAACACAGATTACATATAAGTACAGCAAATTGGCTGTATTAGCGAATTCCTTCGCTCCATTGTCTGCGTATATTTCTATTTTTACTAATCATTGTCACTAATCATTACATGCAGTCTTTACACATATGCCAATATGTAGGGAGTGGAACTCCAAAGCATGTCAGTATAGATTTTTCAAGTTTTGTTTTGCTTTGTTTTGTTTCATTTATCAGAGTATTAATAAATGTGTTACATTTTTTGCTCTGGTGTCTTCTTTATTTTGCTTTATTAAGTCACTGTTATTTAGTATTTTAGACACATTCCTTGGAGGATTAAATCTGTCTCTTGTACTGGCTAAATTATTTTGAGTCATTCTATATGCATCACGTAGGGCCCTACGTTCAAAAAAATGTTTGTTTTGAAATTTCCTCTAAATCTAAAGTTTATTGTAGCGTAATTTTTTGGGGCCAGAATGTTTAAAACCATAACATAAATTTGACAGTATTACCACAAAGTGTGGTAAAACATTTTGAAAAACATGAAGGTTATATCTTATATGCACATAACTATAGCATTTCTTGACATGTTAACCACAGATTTTTTTACAGTACTTTTTGAAGTTAGCACTGATTTTATAGACATGATTTTTTTTAATGTTAACTTTGACCATGCTCACTTTTAAGATAATCCTATATAATAATTCACTAAAATGTGTGTAACGCCTCAGTCATGCGCAGTCGAGACTGCTGCGTGTGCTGCAGTCATGCGCAGTGGAGACTGCCCGTGCCGCGGCTGATACAGAGCTGGACGCTCTGAAGGAGCGTCCTACTTTGTATCAGCAGCGGAGCGGGCAGTCTCTACTGCGCATGACTGCCCCGCGACCGGCTGGCAGTGGCACTGTGGCCCGTGTAACGGGCTCTTCAACTAGTCTCTCTATAATTGTCTTTCATGGTACTAACTGGGACAAATGTTTTTGAAAAAGTGTCTTTTCAAACACAAAAGCATTTTTAGACAATTTTTTTCTTGTTAGCATAATGGACACTACTTCTCCCCCCTCCAATAAGAGTCTGAAGAACACTGATGAAAATAAGCCTACGGTCCCATCCTTACTTGAATGGCCATTAGATTTTACAGCAGCCGCCCAGAGAAAAAAGTAATTTGCATAAGATCCTAAGTGTATCAGATCAGATCAGATTAAGAAAATATCACCGCTTTAGAAAACCTCCTATTAGCCTTCTTCTTAATATGAAAATATATTTAGCACTCAAAATACAGTTAATGCTGTGTGTACTTCTGAAAAATGACTTCATATTTGTGCTATAGTTTTTATTTAAAGTACTGATATCACTTATATATACCGTATATAACATATACTACATATATATGAAGATGTGTTTGCCAGGCAAACACACCTAGATGTGGCAGAAAAGAAGAGTTATTCAAGTCTCCTCTATACTGGCACTCCTATAGATCCATTTGTGGGGGAGTGATTTTCATAGGAGTGTAAGAATCTCTGCAAGGAGTTGCTGGTCCTTCTATACATACACATAGAAGCAATACATACAATAGATATAGTACATGCAACACACGCAATAAACACAATAGATACAATACATACACAATGTACACAATACAAGTATACAAAACACACAAGACAAAATATACATAAAACACACAGTACACAATATTTAAAAAAAAAAATGTTTTACTGAATTTTAACAAAGTATACAGATGAGAATTGATCAATATTGATAGAAATAACAATGAAAATAATTATCCAGATTCAAATTAAGCAAAAAATAATACAGTATTAAGCAGCACACAATATACATACATATATACACAATATACATACAACACGCACATATACACACAATGTGCACAACGAAAAACACAATATGAAATAAACTATAAGCAAAAACCACAATGCACGAAAAGCACACACACAAGATCACGCTCACATACTCTCTCACAATCCTTAATACACACACTCATTAATACACACGCCCACTACAGCTCACTACAACTGTAGTCAGTGTTTCCCATTGAAAAAACTTATATAAATACTTGACCTGCCCAGCAAGTAAACAGGAAGAGCAAACTGACAGGTAGAAGACAGTAGGCAGTGGTGTCCAAATGATCGGGGAGACATCTAGCTAGTTTTTGGGGGTTGAGTTTTGGGCTTCCTCTTTTTCTACACATGGGGGGTTATGCACTAAGGTATGATAAACCAGTTATGACTTCTCCAGTTATATCAGTTTTCCAGTTCCTATGTTATTCTATGGAACCTATGCACTAAGACCTCCAAAACATAGTGAACTGGCCCTATAGAATAACATAGGAATTGGAGAAGTGATATCACTGGAGAAGTCATCTCCCCTTTATCACCTCTTTATAACGCATTAGTAAATACCCCCATGATCTTCCAACAAGTCACGGTCACTTCACCACAAACGTGAGGCTAGGAGCTGGTGTTGTATTGTCCTTGTCTGAATTCACAGTCAGTACACTAGGTATGTGTTTGCAGTCACAATTATCTGCCCAAACATCTCAAGTCAAGTGAGCAAGTATAAATATGCTAGTTACTAGTATGGCAAAATACAAATCTTAAAACCAAATAACAAAAACTGATCATCACACTCCCATGTCATGATCAGCTTTTGTAATTTAGTTTTAAAGGGATAGTAATACTTTAATTTTACTAATCTCCATCTTGTAGAACTTAAAAAAAGATTTTTACTGCCCCCAATCACATCTCTCAAACCTTTATGGTTTGAAAGAAAATCGATTTCAAAATCCCCCCTCCCGCCCCTTTCTCTGAGATCAGGGTTCTAGCTGACTCCAGGAGTATTCTGTCGTACGACCATCCAGGGCTCTGCAGCAGAGCCCAGATCGTGTTAATGAAGAAAAAATCCTTCACTGAAATGGTCTTCTACATGTTCCTGGTTTCCAAGCACATGTAGAAGACCATTTCAGTGAAGGATTTTTTTTTTCATTATGGCAATCTCGGCTCTGCTGCAGGTCCGTCTGATGGCCCCAGTATCGGATTCCCCTGCATACAGCTAGACGCTGATATCAGGGAAAGGAGGGGGGTGGACTTTGAAATTGATTTTCTTTCACACCATAAAGATTTGAGAGATGTGATTGGGGGCATTAAAAATCTTTTTTTTAAGTTCTACAAGATGGGGATTAGTAAAATTAAAGTATTACTATCACTTTAAGATCTTGTCGTACTAGTGTATTTATAATTGCTCACTAGTCCTATGATATGTTCAATACACCTAAGCCTGTGTCTCCCCTGATTAGCTTGAAATTTAAAGCGGAACTTTCACTTAGTATAAAGTCGCCCTCCAATAATTGAACATATGGCGAGTGGCGACTAGCTTCATAATACTTCTACTACCTCTCAGAAGTGCCAGATTCTAAAGTAATCCTTAATCTTCAGAGACCAGAAGCCAGGCATCAGCGCAGATATCTTGTCTGCACACCTGCGCTGTCAATCCTGGTCTCCTCTAGGAGACATTGCACATTTCCTTAAGGTAACCGTAAGGAACTGACTGCGCAGGTGTGCAGATGGCACTAACCTGGTCGTCAGTCTCCGAAGATTAAGGATTACTTTAGAATCTGGCACTTCTGAGAGGTAATAGAAGTATTATGAAGCTAGTCACCATATCTTTCATTTTTAGAGGGCGACTTTATACTAAGTGAAAGTTCCGCTTTAATGCGAGTTGTCCCATTGTATTAGGACACAGTGAGAATTGTCACTGCAAACACATACCTCCTGTGTTCTGAAAGGGCAGAAGGTAAGTGATAGGCTTCTGTCCATTAATATTGTGAGGACCTCTCCTTGCTGTGCAATGTATTGAGTTGTTAACCCTTTGGGTGCTAAAAGCTCCATTTCAGTTTACTATAATACATTTGGCTTGCCCCAGAATCGCACCACTTTTTCTTAGTACATCATCCTCACTGAGGAACTGGAGCAATTCTGGGGGCAAACCAACTCCACCAGAGGGGACAAATACAACTTCCCCTTGATATAAATTCAACATTCAACCCTTTGAATGTTGCAGAGGTCTACACATTGTGGCAAAGCAATTAACTGGTAGCAATCAAGTGGTTAGAACCCCCATTTAAATAAATGGTCATTACTCTATGCCTGGTTCAGTTGTGTTGTTCCAGAATTTACCCATTTCTTCTTAGAATCAGCCTAAGACCAATGAAGCCAGTGAACTATGCTTTATGAATCACACATTCCCAGTCAAATACAGCCAAAGGGATATACGTATAAAGACAAAAGCAGATTAATTCTGGGGTAAAGCAACTGCACTACTAATCCTACACATGCACTTTCCATTCAGTTTAAATGGGCATTTAACCACTTAGCTTTATAAATACATCCTGGTTGTTTTTATACTGAATTGTACTAATTTTGTCTTCATATACATTGTTTAGGAGCCTTTGGATTTATTGCACATTTACATGAGAATAGTAGCCTTTAGCTTCACGTCATATCATATCTTCCAACTTCCTTCTCTCTTTAACCCTTTAATGACCAGTTGTGCCGCTGTGCAGCCGGCAGTTAAGGACCACAGAGCTTTTTTTTTTTTTTTTCCAATTCAGGGGCCCCCTGAATTCCATGACATGCCCGGACATCATGGGTCCTTAAATGTGTTCATGAAGATACAATTTAATAAATAACAATATATACAAACAATAACATACATAAAATAACATTTTCAGCTTCTTGATTTAGTCTTAAATAGTCTGTATGTTGGGGAATATTGAGAAATATTTTTGTAAGTATTTTGATTAATAGATTTGATTTATATTATTTACCTTTCCACAAAATCAATATCCATGCAGACAACAGAAATCTACTTTCACAGGCACCAGTGATACTGTTTCTCAGATCAACTCTAGATTGACTCTCTCCACTCAAATACCAGAGACGTATTCCCCTCACAAAAATAATACGGATGACACAGATACCACATATTTGCTCTCCTTACTTACACAAACACCCCAAATAGACAGACATCTCAGATATGCTCAGACCCTCAGAATCACTCTCCTCACAGACACATATAATATCTATGTGGGGAGACTAAAGCTGTGGTGTCTGTACATAGTCTAACTGTAATAGTAAGGAAAACTAACCTGAAGTTTCTAGCAATAAACAGGATGTAGGTGGTGTCAGTGTGAATCTGTTGAGTCAGTCTGTGGCTTGTGTGATGAAACAGTAATAATGTGGTGTGTGTCTTTTATAGAAGGTGATTATTCTGCATGGAGTTTATTATAATATATATTTTAAAACAGTGTGATATTCTTATTGTGCTATGCAGTTACACATTTGTTGGAGCATGTTGCTCCAACAAAATCCGGACTTCCACACTGACAAAGTTGGACAGCACTGCACAAAGGCACATGCAATTTCATCAAAAACAGGAACAAGGGCTAAACCTTCCCCCAAAGGAGAGAGACTTTATTGTACTAGATAGCAATAATTTAATAAGGCAAAGGGTCTCAGACATCACTGCTAAAAGCAAACATAAAAGTATTAATGCACAAGTTAATTAAACAATAATAGCATTAAAAACCTTGCTAAGTGTATATAAGTTTATCAACACTCCATAAAATGATTACCTGTTTCACACGAGGACAAAGTAAGAAAAAAAAACCCCTATAATATTAAAGGCCAGATGTATGTTTGTCCGATGCGGTCATGTGCAGTAGAGACTGCCTGATGCAGTCATGCTCAATAGAGACTGCCCGAACGCACAGAATGCTAGCCAGTGTACACAGGCTTTTGCAGTCACATGTACATGTGCTTGCATATGTGTGTTGTGTGTGGGTGCATGCGTGGCAATGTGTGTGTACATGAGTGCATATATTATTGCTGGACAACCCATTGATTTTCCTTCACATTGGAAATTCCAGGGTTCATTAATTTCTAGTTATAGCTCTGTGAAAATATTTGTGTGATAGGGGCCAAAAAATGTACTACTCTGGGGCCCTGCAATTACCCATGTGTCCATTGGGAATGGTAAAAATGTTCAGTTTCTTGACTGATTTAGATAGGGCATTTTAACCTCTTAATTACTAGAGAGTTCTCAGTATGAGGTCTGGTGCTATAGGGGTTAAAAGCGCATTTAAGTGATGGGGTACATTTTCGGGTCCCCTATGGTGCAGTTCATTCGCTGCAGGCTTGCTCCAGTCCTTTTTAGTTACAATAGGCCTGCATAAAAGAACTAACTGAACTGTACACAAACTAAAATAGAAATGTGAAAATACTGGCATTTCCTTTGACCTTAAAGCATTGCAATGCTTTGCCTACCTCTCTGGCACTCAAATCGTTAAATGAAAATTACGTATCACTTTTTAGGAGGGACAGGTTTAATAAAAGGGGAGGAGGGGTATGCCTATATGTAAAGCAGGCCTTAAAACCTAGTTTAAGGGAAGATATAAATGAAGGGTCCAATGAAAAGGTAGAGGCCTTGTGGGTTGAAATACACACTGGGGGCACACATAATAAAAAGATATTGGTGGGGGTTTGCTACAAGCCACCTAATGTTGGGGAGTTGGAGGAAGCCCATCTTTTACTGCAAATGGAAAAGGCTGCTAGGTCAGGAAAGGTAATTATAATGGGAGATTTCAACTACCCTGAAATTGACTGGAGCAATATGACTTCAGGCACAACAAAGGGAAATATTTTTCTAAGTATGATAAATGATAATTTTATGTCCCAACTAGTAGAGGAGCCAACTAGAAAAGAGGCCTTGCTTGACCTAGTGCTCTCAAACGATTCTGACATTGTAAACAATGTGCAGGTAAGGGAACATTTGGGCAGCAGTGACCACAATATTGTATCCTTTGAAGTTTGTTATGAGAAACCCAATACCAAGAGTTTAACCAAAACATTCAATTTCAAAAAGGCTAATTTTACAAAGTTAAAAGAAGCTTTAAAGGATATCCAGTGGGATGTAATTTTCAAAGATAAAAATGCACAAGAGTCATGGAATGTATTTAAAATGTTCTTGGGCAAATATACACGTCAATATATACCATTGGGGTATAAGCACAAGAGAAGTAAAGCAAAACCAATGTGGATTAATAATGTGGTTAGCAGGGAAATGAGAAATAAAAAGCAGGCTTTTAAGGTGTTTAAGTCAAATGGGTCAGATGCATCATTTAAAAAATATAAAGAATGTAATAAAATCTGCAAACAAGCAATTAAGCTAGCTAAAATAGAAAATGAGCGAAACATTGCAAATGAGAGCAAGAAAAACCCTAAACAATTCTACAAGTATATTAACAACAAAAAAGTTAAGGTTGATATTGGTCCTCTTAAGACTGAAACAGGTGAATTGATTAGTGAGGATAAAGCTATGGCTGACACCCTAAATACGTTCTTTGCTTCAGTATATACAAAGGAAGCAGAAATTACAAGCTGTGGGCAAACAGACAAAACCATGGAATTTCCTCCAACATCTACATGGCTTACTGAGGACAAGGTCCAAAAGAGACTGGAAAGGGTTATAGTGAATAAAGTGCCTGGACCGGACGGTATACACCCAAGGGTACTTAAGGAACTTATTAAGTATAATGGTTTTGCTATTACTGAACTATTTATTGATTCGCTTTCATCAGGCATAGTGCCCTGTGATTGGAGGAAAGCTGATGTAGTTCCATTGTTTAAAAAGGGAGCAAGATCCAAACCAGGAAATTATAGACCTGTGAGCTTGACTTCCATAGTGGGTAAGATACTAGAAGGGTTATTAACTGACAGTATTCAGAACTATGTGAAGACAAACAATATCATTAGTAGGAATCAGCATGGTTTCATGAAGAACAGATCATGTCAGACTAATTTACTTGCATTTTATGAAAGAGTGAGTAGTAATTTGGACAGGGGAATTGCTGTTGATGTAGTATACTTGGATTTTGCAAAAGCCTTTGACACAGTGCCTCACAACAGATTACTGCATAAATTAAAAGGCTTCGGTTTGGGTGGTGTTATTTGTACATGGATTGAGAACTGGTTAAATGATAGATGGCAGAGAGTTGTTGTAAATGGAACTTTTTCAAATTGGTCTAGGGTTATAAGTGGGGTGCCGCAGGGTTCAGTCCTGGGCCCAATGCTTTTTAATTTGTTTATTAATGATCTAGAAGTGGGAATTGAAAGTAGCATCTCAATCTTTGCTGATGACACTAAGCTATGTAAGGAAATACATACAGAGCTCGATGTTTTTACCCTACAGAAGGATTTAGATAAACTAAGTGAATGGGCAGAAAAGTGGCAGATGTCATTTAATGTAGATAAATGTAAGGTTATGCATTTGGGTTGTAGAAACAAACTTGCTACATATACTCTAAATGGGAAACAACTTGGGAAATCCTCATTAGAGAAAGATTTAGGTGTACTGATAGACAATAGTCTTCACAGCAGTGTGCAGAGTCACTCAGCTGCTGCAAGAGCAAATAGAGTACTAGCCTGCATAAAAAGAGGTGTAGAAGCAAGGGATGCTAATATTATCCTACCTCTCTATAAATCCTTGGTTAGGCCTCATCTAGAATATGGAGTACAATTTTGGGCGCCTGTTCTAAAAAAAGACATTGCTGAACTGGAAAAGGTGCAGAGACGTGCAACAAAACTGATAAAGGGATTGGAGGATCTGAGTTACAAAGAGAGACTAGCCAAACTGGGTTTGTTTACATTAGAAAAGAGACGTCTAAGGGGTGATATGATTACCATTTACAAATACATTCAAGGTCAATACAAAGAACTATCCAAAGAATTATTTATGCAAAGAGCTGAGCTAAGAACAAGAGGTCATCCATTAAGACTTGAGGAAAGGCGCTTTCGACTAAAACACAGGCAGTGATTCTTTACAATAAGGGCGGTAAGGCTATGGAATTCTTTGCCTCGGGATGTTGTGCTTGCAGATAATGTAACTGCATTCAAAAAAGCAATGGATGCCTATCTAGCACAGAACAATATTGACAGTTATGACAGATGGCTTCAAAGCAAATAGGATATTGAGCCGGGGAACTATTTGACACACACACACACACACACACACACACACACACACACACACACACACACACACACACACACACCTACACTGGAAATTGCTCCAGAGGGCTTTTTTGTTGCCTTCCTCTGGATCAACAGGAGTGTTATTGGCATGGGATGGACTTGATGGACGCATGTCTTTTTTCAGCCTTATCTACTATGTTACTATGTTCTACTATGTATCACGGAGCACATAAAATTATTACTTGCTTGTATTAGGCCAAAGTATAAATGACGTACAAGCCAATGATCAAATAATCCAAGGAGAATTATAGTTTAGCCAGAAACAAGCAGATAGTATACAATTTGTAATTTGCATAAAGTGGAGCAACTCCTGGACAATGTAGCGGCATCATAGGGAACACATGAAAATCACCATCAATTTAAATGGCCAATCTATAACACCCAAAAGAAAAGAAAAATCAGGAAGTGCCTAATGGTGCAGAATCGTAATACTTCAATATGAATGTAACGGAAGCTGAGAAGGGACCGCGTCGCCTTCCGCCGTTGTTCCCGGGTCTCTCCTTCTTGATGCAGATAAGCGCCGTAGGATGCACCAGTTGAAGTATGGACAGTCACTGGAAACAGACGCAGGATCGCTGGAAGCAGGGAAGAGTCCATGTCACTGCCTGACAGTCCACGAAGTTAGGTCGCAGGAAACTAGCAGCAGACGGTCGACGATTCAGGATACTTGGCGCAGATGGGTATCAGAGTGGATACTTTAGACCATAAGCAATACAAGACTCCAGGACTCCTTGTTCACTCCAAACATCACTCACTTTATTGACACAAACTGCAGATATTTATACACAAATCTTTACATTGAACTTGATTGGTGAAACCAGATACAAAAGCCTTAATCCAATCATGTTACATGAGACAAAAGGCCAAAAGCAGATAGTTTTAACAGATACAAAAAGGGTTTGATTGAACAAAGACCTGAGGGGCGTGAATGGATTAACACACAGCAGGGGGTCTCAGGACAGTTCTCAATACAATGACTTGATTAACACCCAGCAGGAGGTCTTCAGTCAAATGGCTGGAGTGGCTACAATACACATCCTAGGGACAAGTACAATTAAACACATACAATATTTGACAATACATAAAACCAAACTTAATACACTTGTACATGAAGGTAACCCAGGACAGCTCTATGTATCAAGCTGCCCATTCACCCAGTGTCTATTTTAGTGTATGACTCTGGTTTGAAGAGTCATACAATCAGTCTCAGAATAGGGTCCTAAAAGGGCAAAATGTCCCTAGTTTGGAGGATGGTTTGGGTACCCAGTCTCTAGTCTCTTTAGTGTAAGGTTCGAATAGTCTTATGCATAGTTCCATAAGGCTGTCCAGCCAGGAAAAATGTCTATTCCTTGTCCATAACCCCTGAGCCCAGGGGTGAATATGTTCCATGCCCTGACAAGAGCTCCCAGTAACGGGTAGGATCCGTTACAATGAAAAATATATATCATGAAGTACCATAAGGGTTTGAGGGCTGCCACTGGGGGCCTTTTTCTTCTTTATTGAAGGGCTACAATATAGGGATAAGTAATTTTTAAGTATTACTATCCCTTTAAAATACAATAAAAAATATATTTGTAATGGCTTAAATGCTAATAACAATAAAAGCTATAACAAGAACCTTGAAAACTAGAGGCTGAAGCTGTATCTGAGGGCAGCGTTTAACTCCTCATTTGTCAAATTGCTACAATAGGTGTATGCCTTTTTCAAGCAAATTTCTCTGTGCGCACTTTGAAGGGTGCTGGTGGTGGCCATTGTTTATCCTGTTGATATACACAGGGGAGCTTGTGTTTTTGTCACCTTTCTTTTTGTTTGCATCAATTTAAAAGGGTCTTTTAACTCATTGAATGCAAAAAAGATATTCATACAACTCCAGGTATCTGTGCATGTTATATATCTATTTTTACTAAACATTGTTCTCAATCATTATATGTAGTGTTTACACATCTGACAGTATGTAGGGAGGGGAACTGAAAAGCATGTCAGCATAGTTTTTTCATGTTTTTTTTTTTTTTTTTTTTTTTTTTTTGCTTTGATTTGTTTAATTTATCTGTGCATTGATAAATGTGTTTCTGTTCTGGTGTCTTTATTTTGCCTCAGTAGGTCATTGTTATCTAGTACTTTAGACACTTTCCTTGGGGGATTACATTTGTCTCTTGTGTTGGATAAATTATTTTGAGATATTCTAAATGCAACATGTAGGACCGTATGTTAAAAAAAAAAAGTCTGTTTTGAAATTTTCCTCTAAATTTAAAGTGTTTTAGCATCACTTTTTTTTTTAGAACAGAATGTTCAAAGCCATAACATAAATGTGACAGTATTATAACTAAAACTGTGATAAAAGCATTTTATAAAACTTGAAGCTTATATGCACATAACTATAGTATTTCTTGACATGTTAACTGCAGAATTTTTAAAGTTAATACTGAATTTATTAACATGATTTTTTTTTATTAACGTTAACTTTGACCATAGAAACTTTCTTTATATAGCCCTTCATGAAGTTAAATGGGAAAACATTTTTGAAAGTTTCTTTTCAAACACAAAATGCATTTTCAGACTTTTTAAGAGTCTAAAGATGAAAATAAGCCTACAGTCCAATCCTTACTTGAATGGACATTAGATTTTACAGCAGCTGCCCAGAGCTGCTTCTATAATGACTAAGTGGGGAGGAGACAAAATGTATTTTGCATAAGATTCTAAGTGTAACAGATCATAGATTTTTATGCAAAAACTAAAAAACAGAAAAAATACCAACATTAGTATAGTTATTTCGGCCACATAACCAGACTTGTGGAAAGTCATGTTTATAGCACCATCATTGTATGTCTCAGGGAGAATACAATACAGTACCAAACAATATGGAGACCCTTCCTAAATGGGATATAATTTAGTGTAATTAAAGGGGAACCATCGCCTCTATAAAAGCTTACCTCTATGTAATCTATCTCCACACGGAACAGATTCTCAGCAAGAGATACTAGCAGAAACACCACGTAAGGGCAATGATTGCTAGGCGGGAGAAAGCGGGACCCAACTAGGCAAAACAGAATAGGCCCATAAATCGGCATCTGTGTCAGTGCCTGTTTCCTGACGTCAGCAATGAGGAAGTTGCTGCAATCATGCCGGCCGACACACCACAGAGGAAGGAAGCACAGGATCTCTTATGCCTCTAAGGGAGACTGTGATAGATATTCACGGACTGCTCAGTCTTAAATTGTTTTAACTTTGGAAGTGACCATTGTCTAGTGAGAGCAAAAATCAAAATTGAATGCAAGAAAAAAAAGAAAGAAAATGATCAAGTCAATGAACATGAAGCTTGATACTATCCAGGTATTGAAAAAGTATAAGAATCCTAAGTTAGCACCTTCTAATCACTTCAGTTTGCTGCAAGGCCTTTCAAACACAAACATTTCAACCTATAATGGAAAAGTTATTGAGACTATCGTAGACTCTGCCCATGCCCTTGCACCTACTGTATAATAAGATTAACCAACCCGAATATCAAAAGAAACAGTTGCCATGATGAAAAAACTTAGAGAAAAGAAGCAAAACAGGGTAGAATATATATAAAAATACAAGACCATTAGAAAGCACATAAAAGAAGAAACCTGCAAGTTCAATGTGGGGATCATCAAAAGGACACTGGAAGAAAATCAAGGGCTAAAGAAAGCAAATCAAAAGATGGCCAAATGTTTGCATTAAAGTTTGATGATGGTACAACAGCAAAAACTCAACATAAAATACTAAAACGAGTGGAAGAATTTTATTGAAATCTTTATAAAGATCAATGAGAACAACTGGATTCAGTGTCAGAGGCAGAAGCTGTGGCAGAAGTTTTGGTAGAAGAAGTAGAAGCTGCAATAAAATAAATGTAAAAATGGAAAGCAGCCAGACCTGATTAAGTCATTATTGAAATTTTGAATGTTGGAGGTCAACCCTTATTCAAAGCCCTAGCTAAACTATTTTCAAATGCATATTACTAGGAAAAGTGTCTGAAACATGAAAAAATGCAGACATCATCCTCCTGCACAAAAAAAGGTGATAAGGTGAATCTAAAAACCAACCAACCAATAAGCTTACTGCCAGTGGTCTGCTAGGATTCACAAATGTACTTTCTAGAAGAATGGATGCAATACCTTAAGCAGCACAAGCTAAAGAACAAGCAGGCTTCAGGAGCGATTTCAGTACAATCTACCATATCCAGACAGTTCAGCAAGTTCTAGAAAGGCATAATGAATACAACCATCCATTATGCATAGCCTTCATTGACTATGAAAAGGCCTTTGAATAAGTGAAAAAGCAAGCAATAATTGATGCAATGATCAACCAAGGAATACATAGAGCTTTCACAAGAGTGACCAGGGACTTGTGTGAAAATCTCTGTAAGGAATTGCTGGGCCTTCTTCAAACAAAGTAAAAGATAAATAATATACAGACAACAGAAATACATAGATAAAAAGGGCTGGGCAACACATTTTTGTTGCAGGGAAGAAATTGGAGAAAGCTAAGCCCATGGGAAGGCAGTATCACGGTGTCTGTGTATTTCTGGCGACATTTTGACAGCATTGTTCCTGATGCCTTCTTATTGGCTAGCATGATATTGCTCCGCCCAGTGGTAGCCTTTAAGTACTGAGCCCTGTCACTCCTTCAGGGCCCTTTCGTGGTGTTCCCGTTGCTTTATACTTGCTGTCGTTATCGTGTGAATCCTGTGTATGACCCGGACTGCCTGACTAATCTCTCTGAATCTGTTCCTGCTCAGTGTACCGACCCGGCCTGGCTGACGTTCCTGCTCCGCGTACAGACTTGGATTGGCTGACGTTCCTGCTCTGTGTGTCGCTGGCCCGGTTCACTACCGCTCCTGGTATTCCGGTAGAGAGTACTTTCCTGTGCTCTGTCTAGAGCGTGCTGATCCAGTTGGTTGCCTCGATTGCTGCTTTACCGTTCAGCTACTGCAACCCATTTACGCTCCTGTGCCTCTTATCTCCATACCCCCGGGGTGAAGCTGATCTCATTGCTCACTATATACTTGGCTTGTTACTGCACTACCACTGAGGTTAGTCTCCCGGGCACCTCAGTTAGTTTTCCATCATCTAGCAGTCGCCATCAAGCCCGAGCGTCTATTAACCCTTGCTGTCTGGTTGCTCACCCGGGGAGGATCTATTCTCATTGGCACACCATACGCTTGGCTTGTTACTGCTCCTCTACTGAGGTTGGTCTCCTGGGCGCCTCAGTCGTCTCTACCACCTGGCAGTTGCCATCAAGCCGAAGCGTACGTTAACCCTTGTTGTCCGGTGCCGTTATCCTTGGGTCGTAGTTCATGCTGATTCTGTTGGGCGTTCCACTGTTCCTCCGGTTACAGTACTGTCCGGTAGTCTGTGATTCCTTCAGGGCCTAGCTCACCCTTTAGGGGCATAATCGCTATTGTGTCACTCTCCAGTTGAGAGTGCTTCTTGGGCCTCGCTATTAGGGCCTACCAGCCTCCCGGCCTATTAGCACCTTTTCATCATTGTCTCACTGATTCACACGAACTGTCACCTGACCTGTGTCAGTATATGCATCTGTTCTCTGATATATGTACTGGACCCGTGTGGGTTAATGTTATTTTGTAACCTGACCTGTGTCAATATTAAGTGTTAACTATTGCTGGACCCGCGAGGGTTACTTTATTCTGTCTGGTTTCAATAAAACTGTGTTTTACCAAACTGCCTGCCTCTGAGTGTACTGAAAACAGTTACAGGCAGCTTCCACAAACATGTACGTGTGGTTGAATATTTGTGTTGTGTGTGTGTGTGCGTGCATAGTAACATGCGTTTGTACATGAGTGCATATATTAGTGCTGATTAATCCCATTGCTTTTCCTTCCTGTGGGAACTTTTAAGGAACAGAGAATTATTTCTTACGTTCCAGAGTAAGTCAACAGAAGAAAATAGAGACTTCCAACAAATTCTGTATCAAGAAGAACTGAAGCAGTTCTGGAGCTAGGGGTGTAACTACAGGGAATGCAGAAGGTGTGGTTGCCCTGGGGCCCCACATCCAAGGGGACCCCATCTGCCCCAGGGCACAAAAGGTTCTAATTATGGATCTGTGAAAATATGTATGTGATATGGGCTGAAGAATGGACTACTCTGGTGCAATGCAATTACCCATTTGCCCACAGAGAACAGTAAAAATATGCAAACTCCATATTTATTTAGATAGGGATTTTTTTTTATATATACTTTTTATTGAAGAAAAATGTTTCAAACTACAAACAGAAAGCAAATGAATGGGCATAATTACATGGCAAATAGATACAGTAAGAGAAACAGAAAATAAGAAGTCACCCAGTGCCAGTGCACAAGGTATTTGCAAGGAGTATCTCCCCAGTATCATTGCAGAGATGCCACACACAGACAGTACAATTAACAGAATGGATAAAAGTCCTGGAAGGAGAACCATAGTATTATCATATAACTGGTACGAACATAAGTTGCCATATATCTAACAAGAATATGTATAAAGTTAGTATATGCAAATGATATGCCAATATTTTTTTGCCAGGTAAAGTAATAGAAAACATAACATACAGAACACGAAACAGAGAAAACATATGTGTACCCCAATGGAGGCCGGGACCCCCCCACACAATCATACATCACCCCCAGCAGTGGAAATCTAGGCATCCTGCGAAACCGTGCCAGCCGTGTCCTGGCCCCCCCCATATCAACTAGATAGGGATTTTAACCTATTAAATACTAGAAAGGTCTCAATACAAGGTCTGGTGTTCTAGGGGTTAAAAGCCCATTTAAGTCAGGGGGTCAACAATGGTGCAGTTCATTTGTTCCAGACTTGCTCCAGTCCTTCTTAGCCCCAATAAGTACTAACAGAGCCAAAAACAGATGTAAACATGAAAATACTGGCTCTTCCTTTGGCGTTAATGCATTTAATGCTTTGCGTACCTCTCTGACACTCAAAACGAATAAAAGAAAATGATGTATCAAAGAGCACATAACATTACTACCTGGTTCTAGTAGTCCAAAGTATAAATTACCTGCAAGATAATGATCAAAAAATCCAGGGAGGTTTATGGTTTAGCCAGGAACAAGCAGATAGTATACGATGAGGCATATGCATAAAGTAAAGCAAATCCTGGGCAATGCAACTGCATCATATAGAAGCAATGAAAATTCCCATCAATTTAAATGGGGCTTTTAACTCCTTGATCGCAAGAGAGGTATTCATTGACCTCCAGGTGGAGTTGCACTAGGAGTTGATAAAGAAGTGGCGACTTCTCCATTGATATCACTTCTCCCATTCCTATGTTATTTTATGGAGCCAATGCACTAAGTTTTTCCCACATGAGATTTATTAGTATATAGGCTCCATAGACTATTATAAGACATATAATAACATGTAGAAGTTATCTCCACTTTATCTCCTTTTAGTGTATCTTCCCCCAGGTATAGGCACTAAATTTGCAAGCTTACATATAAGTACAGCAAACTGGCTGCAATAGCAAATTAATTTGCCCCATTGTTTTTGTGTTATATTTCAATTTTTACTAATCATTGTCACTAATCATTAAATGCAGTGTTTAAACATCTGTCAGTATGTAGGGAGGGGAACTCCAAAGCATGTCAGCATAGATTTTACATGTTGTTTCTTGCTTTATTTTGTTTAATTTATCCTTGTATTAATAAATGTGTCAAATTTTTGCTCTGGTGCCTTCTTTATTTCACCTCATTAAGTGACTCTGATCAAGTAATTTAGGCACTTTCCTTGTGGGATTAAACATATCT